>CM062057.1:10967500-15967500 GCA_030954485.1 Citrullus mucosospermus | reverse complement strand
GCACTTCAAAACTTAGAGGTTCAACTTAGCCAAATGGCAACTTCCCTCCAAACAATGCAAAAGGGTAAGTTCCCGAGTTGTCCCGAGATAAACCCAAGAGAGGAGTGCAAGGCCGTGACTTTGAGGAGTGGGAAAAAGCTATCCACTCCCTCAATCAATGATGAAGATGATGAGCTTCCACAAGAAGAAGATGAAGCCATCATAGAGGATGTCCAATAAAAAGAGAGTGCATCTAAGGAAAAGGAGGAATCAAAGTCCAACATAGGGAGTACTTCTAACTCTACTTCTTTTATCCCTAATACTTTACCTTTTCATCAAAGATTTCAAAAGAAAAAGATTGTTGCTCAATTTTCAAAATTCTTAGACATATTCAAAAAGTTAGAAATTAACCTTCCTTTTGCAGAGGCATTAGAACAAATGCCTAAGTATGCTAAATTCATGAAGGATGTATTGTCTAAGAAGAAAAAGTATGGAGATTAGGAAATGGTTGCACTAACCGAAGAATGTAGTGCGGCAGTACAAAGGAAATTGCCTCCAAAACTAAAAGATCCAGGGAGTTTCTCTATCCCTTGTCATTTAGACAACAATAAAATTACTAAAGCACTTTGTGATCTTGGAGCTTCTATTAATTTAATGCCTTTATCCATGTTTAGGAAGCTCAATGGAAGAGAGGTGCAACCAACTACCATATCTTTGCTTTTGGCCGATCGATCATTTGTTCATCCCTACGGCATTGTGAAGGACGTCTTGGTCAAGGTAGACAAGTTTATCTTCCCGGCGGACTTTGTGATATTAGACATGGAGGAAGATGCCGAAGTCCCCATAATCCTTGGGAGACCATTCTTGGCCACCGGAAGGGCCCTCATCGATGTGCAAGAAGGAAAGCTCACATTCCGCCTTAACGATGAGGAGGTAACATTTGATATCTATGAAACCTTTAAGCATTCGGATGTAGAAAGGTATGAGCATCATGAGCCAAGTACAAAGGTAACATCGCCTCTTTCTTCAAATAAAAACTCTATGCATAATGAGCCCCCTTTGAATGGTAAGACTAATGACATGCTTGATGTTAAATGTTGTGGTAATATTGTATGTGGAAATTAACCTAACGCAAAGTGTTAAAGTATGTGGCTATGCGTTCAACATGTCAAGTTTTGATCATGCAATGCGTTCTATTATTATGCGTTGGTCTTGTCAAGTTTTCCTATTCTTTTACCCAAGTATAAGTAAAGTAATAGGTGTTCTCGGTGAGTCCGAGGTCGAACACAGGGATTATATTGATTTGGTTTTTTTAATTGGATGTCATGCGTTACAGTGGTAACCAATAATTGTTTGAAATTGTGTTTCTAATCTAAAGAAAGCGATTGTTTATACACTAAACTAACAATTGTGGAATATGGAAAGCATGCGACACAGCAAGTTCAGCTAAGATGTGTGTGAATGGATAAAGAAAAGGGTTCGGGTTGATTAACATCTAACGTCGGAAACGCACAGTAGTATTCGATTCATACTTGCGACTCTTCTCCCGGTTGTCAGCCGCTATGCGTTATATGTCTATAACGCATAGGAGAGTGTTAAGAACCAAGGTTGTCCCCGTAGACAGGTAACACTACTTGGCCCTTGTCAATTGAGTTCCACAATCACTTACCCTCTCGAGTAGTCTGATTATTACTACTTATGTCGATTTGTCAGATGGATATAAGCATCGGATTAAGCTAGCAATTGACAAGTTAAAATAGTTATCCTGTGGTTCCTAGCTAGATGCTAACGCAACCCTAGACCCTCGAGTGATTAGTTACTCATGGCTTGAAAGTATAAAGTGGACAGATGAGAAAAGTGAATAGACATGGAAGATAATTGTATTGTTGAAAATGAGATACAAATTTTGATAAGTTCAATTCCTTGATACAAATCTAAAATTCAAGCAAGAACAGTAAGAAAGAAAGCAAGGAAAGGCATCAATGTCTTGAGTCGCCCGGATGGAAGCGTGATGATTTGCTGTGAAGTGGTGCGGCGGATGGAAGACTCTTCTCTCTCGAGCTATTTGTCTTCGGTTGAAGTTTGAGAGAACTCTGCTGTCACTTATGGAGTCCTTCCGAGAATCAACAACGTTTCTACTCTCGCAGAGCTGCCCTTTTATAGATGATGAAATCACAGTTAATGGCAGATCTACTTGATTGGTGGCGAGATTGACACTGCGTCCATCTGCCTGATTGCGTGATTCTCGGGCCAATTAAGATCCACCACTTAAGCCGCAAATCATGTCTGTCAATCATCCGTCAATCTCTCAAGATTCCGATCTGATTCTCAGCGCCTTGTCATAACGGTTGTCTATGCGTCCATGCATAGTTTGGCCGATGTCAACGCGTCGTAGGTTGCTAACGCGTAGTTATGCGTTGAGTTGTTGTTAACGCGTCGTCAGGTTGTTTGCGTTCCGTTCAGACCATGCGTCCATGAAAAACAGATTGCTAACATGTTGTCCTGCGTTAAGAAGTCATCAACGCATCGTCTGCATTCCTGCGTTAAAACATGCGTTTTAGGCTCAACAAGTGGTAAAATCAATATCTTCATCAAAATTCAAGAGTATAACACAAAGGAAGATTTATTAATGGAATTTATCATCAACTACCGCATGCTTCTCTTATTTAAACTCTATTTATCTATGAAAAAGGCTATAATAACTTGTATTTCTATAAGTTATCATTAAAGTAGAAAATTCTATGAAGCATGTTTTTAGTTGTGATATTTCTCCTAGTTTTTCATACATGCCTCCCAAACCTATAATGAATTATGAACAAATTATGGAGAAGCATGTTAAGAATGAAGTGGTGAGTCCGTTAAAATCTAAGCATGATGATTCTTTAATAAGTCTTGACCACATTAGAAACGATGATGTTCAACTTGATAATGATTTATTGACTAACTCACTAAATGCTAATGAATATGTTTGTGAGTGTCAATGTGGGCGAATACTAAAAGTTGTAGGTGATCCAAAGCATGAAAAGAAGAAACCACCTTGGGATCCACCGTGATTCGTGAGCCCCGTCTAGCTAGAAGACGTTAAACCAAGCGATTATTGGGAGGCAACCCAATTTTATTGCTTTCTTTACTTTTTTTTCATTTTATTTTCAATAAATCTTGGAGTCACTCATATGCTTTATCTCTCAGCAACGTGGTTTATCACACAAAGTACTCCTTACACCAAGCCTGTTCGGTGGCTTCCTGCTTGCTCCCAGGCCTGCTCTTTCCTTGTTAGATGTTCTTATGCATTGGGGACGATGCATGATTCTAAGTTTGGGGTGGGAGGTGTCTTTCGTACTTTTGTGTGTTTTCTTATCCTGCTATGCATGTTAGTGAAGGTTTTAATGATCATATGCATGTTAATTTTTTAAACAATTTTTGAAAAATTTTTTGAAAATTTTGGAGCTTTCAAAGTTAATGGGAATGTGTTTATGGTTGTGTGCCTTGATGTTGATTGCCCATGATGAGATTCGAATTTTCATGATAGATGACTTATTGTGGAAATAGAATAGCACTATCTTGAGTTAAATTCATTTAAGTCCCTCTTAAAATCTCTCATATTCTTGAGCACGTAGCCACTTTTATTTAGAATCTTTAACTGAAAAAAGGATTAAGTTGGGTGTATTTGGTTGTCACTTCGAAGGGCCCCACCGGTTAGAGAGTGGAAATGCATGATAGCTTGTAATCTTAGACTAAGGAAAAAGAAAAGAGCATACATGCCTTGAGAAAAGAAAAAAAAGTGTACACAAAATATATGAGCTTTATTTGTCTATTTTTTTTTTAAATGTTAAACTTGTAATGAGTATGCATGGATAGGGGTAAAAATAGCTGCCTTTGCTGTGATCAGTAAGGATGCCTGGGAATTGACTAGGTACGAGTCCCTACAGTGGATGTGTGAAAGCTAATGCCTCTAGGTAAAAGAATGCAAGTTTGGGCCCATGAAAAAATATATATATATATGATTGAAAGGCACCTTAGTGGACATATTACTCACTTGAATGCATGAAAGCTTCAAGATTGGTGCATGAGCTAGAGTAGGGGAAAAACTAAAGAAACTCTCTTAAGTCCTAATTTGAGTTCTAGTATTTTAAATTGAAGGAGGCTTGCACACACACGCATGGGAGATAACAAGATTTGGCCTTGAATGATTATAACAATATAGATATGCTTGCATGTTTCTACTTAAAGCTCTGAATGCTATTCTCTGAGACATGAGTCAATTGCACACTTCTTCATCTAAAACTCCCTATTATTTGATTTTATTCTTTGCTCGGGACTAGCAAATCTCTAAGTTTGGGGTGTTGATAAGCACTAGAAAAGTGCTTTATATTCTCTCAAATTAAGGGAGTTTTATATTAGATTTTACTTGTTTGCTAGTGATTTTCAGGTTAAAACGAAGAAAATTAGAAGAAACAACTAAAAGATCAAAACCGAGCAAGAATACGGCGAAAAAGAGCTGAAAAACGCATGATGCGTCGCGGCACTAAGGCAGCGTTGCCATGGCGCTGAAGCAAAAACGCATCAGCATGGACGCAGAGTAGCATCGCGGCGCCGAGATGGCGCTGCCTCGACGCATCCTTGGTGAACGCATGACAGCGTCGCGGCGCTGGGATGGCGCTGTCGCGGCGCTAAAACCCGAGAGCAACTTATTTTTTGTCGCAACCCTAGCGCCGCGGCGTCAGCATTAATTAAACGAAAGTTTTGTATTTTTAGGTTAAATTTTTGGCGGCCAAACTCTATAAATTTAGGGGTTTTCAGCAGCCAAAGGGAGGGGGAGAAAATATCAAGAAAAGCAAGAAAGTTGCAGACAGAAAGAAAGATCCAAAAAGGTGAGAATTAAGCGCGAGTTCCAAGAGTGAGTTAGCTGCAAGGAAGAGGAAAAGAGTTCGAGATAGTCTTGGTGCCTTTCGAAGTTCGACGTGAGAGCCAAGGAGTTCATGACGGTGCTGCCTCAATCAAGAACCTCTTTTCAGTAGGGTTTCCATATTCTTTACACTCTTCCTTTGATTATTTTTGCTCAAACATGTTGTTTCAAGCTATGAGTGGCTAAACTCTTTAGTTTTAGGGTTTTGATGAATTGTTTGTGAATTCATGTTAATTTTGTAGACTCATGGTTTTGTTTAAATAAATTATGTTTTTCATTGTTATTGTGTTTAATTCTTGAGTATTGGCCATCTTCACATGCTAGGTTAGATGTATGATTGAGAGATTATATGTTTAATTTGACCTATAACAATGAATCGTTGTTAATCTATCACGAGAGTAGTTTGGTTGCCAATGAAAGTTGCTAAAGACTAGTTTTAATGCCATGTAATTGTGTATTGGTTTTAAGAGATTAACAATCAATCAAGTTGCATGAGAAAGAGTTGTCTTTGAGAGAAGATAACTTGGAATTAAGTTTCTAGACTTAGGCATAAGAATTACAATAAAATCCATGAAATCTATAATTTTGCATGATGAAATAAACAAGGATTCGAAGCCCTAGAACTCTCTTTGACTCTTGCAATTCTCCCTTTGATATTTTCTTTGCTTGATTTTTCTTTTTCCCAAATTTGAAATATTCAATTTCAATCCTCAAATAAAATTGATTCAATTCTAGAATAGGTAATTAACTTAAACCTTCCCAATTGGATCTCTAGTGGAATGATATTCGAACTTAACCGTTTTATATTATAACTTGATCCGTACACTTATGGTTAGCACTCAAAGTGCGCATCATCTGCAAAACAGTTCTAAGATGTTCTTCATGTTCTTCCCTGCTTCCAGGATACACTAGAATATCATCAATAAATACAATCACAAACTGATCCAGGTAAGGATGGAAAATCCTATTCATCAAGTCCATAAACACCGTTGGGGCATTTGTCAGACCAAAAGGCATCACGAGGAATTCATAATGTCCGTACCTCGTTCTAAAAGCCGTCATCAAAACATCTATCTCCCTGACCTTCAACTGATGATATCCAGATCTTAGGTCTATCTTTGAAAATATTGATGCGCCTCTAAGTTGATGAAACAAATCATCAATACGGGGCAAAGGATATTTATTGCGTATAGTTACCTTATTTAATTGGTGATAATCAATACACAATCTCATAGTTCTGTCCTTTTTCTTCATGAACAACACTAGTGCACCCCACGGAGACACACTTTGTCTAATGTACCCCTTATCCACTAGCTCTTGTAACTACACCTTTAACTCTTTCAGTTCTGATGGTGCCTGCGAAATAGGGGTTGTTCCAGGAACTAAATCAATGGTAAACTCCACTTCTCTATCAGGTGGTAAACCCAACAGTTCCTCAGGGAATACATCAAGGAACTCCCGTACTACCGGTACATCCTCCGGTTTTAGCTTCTCTACCTTAGTTTCTATTACATGAGCTAAATATGCTTCACAGCCTTTAGTCAATAGCTTTCTGGCTTTTACTGCATAAATTACACAAGTAGGAAGAATCCGCCTCCTTCCTTTAAAAACCACCTCAACCCCATCGGACTTTGTCAACCACCCTTCCTTCTTGAAGCAATCAACTTTCGCATGGTATTTTGATAAAAATTCCATGCCAAGAATTACATCAAACTCCAATAATACTAGAAGTAATAAATCAATCAACCACATCACACCATCAATCACAATTTCACACGCAAAATAGGCATGTTCTATTACAATGGTTTCCCCAATAGGGGTATGTACTAGCAATGCTTCAGACAAAGGTTCTAGTTTCCTATTTATATGCGCAGAAAATTCACAAGACACAAATGAATGGGTAGCCCCCGAATCTATCAACACATGTGCAGTTTTAGAGAAAATAGTAAGCATACCAATGACTACATCCGGTGTCGCCTCGGCCTCCTGCCTGTCACAGCAAACACCTGTCCCTGCTGTCTTGGTCTACCTGCATAACTTCTCTGTCGGCCTTCACTGCTCCCCTCTCCAACACCCATTTCCTGTCTAGACTGATTTACTGTCTGCGATACTGTTCTCTGCTCTGTTTCCCTTCCTTTCTTAGGTTGAGGACAGTCTCTTTTAAAATGCCCTCGTTGTCCACAATTAAAACAAACATCAAGCCCTGCAAAACACTGTCCCCAGTGAGTGTTACCACAAGAAGTGCAATACGGTTTCCGTGCTGAGCTAGCCACAGATTCACTAGGTTGACTGAACTGCGACCGTCTTGTAGGTACAGATGTCTGAGGAAACCTCCCCCGTCCTCTCTGTGTATTTCCTCCTTGTGATCCTCCTGGAAAATATGAACCACTAGACCGGGCTTTAAACCTGCCCTTACTAGAGACTCCTGGTGCAAAACGTCGTCCCTCGCTTTGATAAGTCTGCACCCGAGATGAACTGTAAGTCTGCCCAGTCCTATTTCCACCTCTATCAACTCCTACTCCCGCTAAACTCTTCTCTACTCTCATGGCTGCTTCTACTAGTTTTACAAAATCTGTCCATTCTATGCTTGCCGTCACTAGGGTTCGGATTTCACTGCGCAAGCCCTCCTCGAATCGCTTACACTTATCAGCTTCTTCTGCTACCAATGCCAAAGCATACTTGGCAAGCTCTGTTAATTTCTTCTCATATTCCGCAACAAACATGTTTTCCTGTACTAAATTTAAGAATTTCTTCCTTTTCTCATCACAAAAGGATTTAGGATAATACTTCTCCTGGAAAGATTTCTTAATATCTGCCCATGTTAAAGAGCCCACATTAGTGTTCCTGTGTTCTATTAATCGCCACCAGTCTTCAACCCCTTTCTGGAGCATGAACGTGACCAAGTCCAGTTTCCTATCTTCTGGATAATGCATAACTCTGAAGCATTTTTCTACCTGATTTAGCCATGCTTCAGCTTTCGCAGGATCTGTGGTGCCTTCAAACACTTGAGCACCCAACGCTTTAAACCGTTCTATACCGAACTTTTTCTCAAGATCTCCTTGGACTGACTTCATACTGGTTACCAATCTCTGTGCTATTCTGCTAAAAAGTTATTCTTCCATGTTAATACTCGCCTGAGGATTACTAGATTCTCCTTCAGACGCCTGCCTACCTCGTCTAGTCCCTCTAGGCATGTTCCTATAACATCGTATGTAATCAATTTACTATTTACATGTTCCTAACTACAATGCATGATCTCACAGCCCAAAACTTTATGCTCTAATACCAATATGTCACACCCCCTCCCAAATACCCTTCTCCTCTGGGAGTGAGTGCGAACCTGCATACCTTTTACCTGATTACTATAACACAAATCATTTCCAGATCTTTAAGACTTAACTATATGCCAGCTTAACCTCAAGAATAGACACTTCTACTCTTATTTCATGCAATAAAATAACAACTTAACAAACAAGTGTTCTTTACATATACTACAAATCAGTCCTCACAACACCCCCAAAGAACATGTACATCAACAAAATTTCTCATGCAACTCGATTGATTACTAATCTCTTGAAACCAATACAAAATTACATGGCATTAAGAATAGTCTTTAGCAACCTTTATTGTCAACCTAACTACTCTCGTGATAAATTAATAACAATTCATTGTTATAGATCAAGTTAAACATACAATCTCTCAATCATACATCTAACCTAACATGTGAGGATGGCCAATCCACAAGAATTAAACACAATAACAATGAAAAGCATAATCATTCCAACAAAACTATGAAAGTCTACAAAATCAACATAAATTCATAAACAAATCATCAAAACTCTAAAACTAAAGAGTTTAGCCACTCATAGCTTGAAGCAACATGTTTAAGCAAAATAAACAAAGAAAGAGTGTAAAAAAAGTGAAACTCTACTGAAAAGAGGCTCTTGATTGAGGTAGCACCGTCACGATCTCCTTGGCTCTCACATCGGAATTCGAAGGGCACCAAGACTATCTCGAACTCTTTTCCTCTTCCTTGCAACTAACTCACTCTTTGAACTCTCACTCAATTCTCTCCTTTTTGTGCCTCTTTAGGTCTGTAACTTCCTTGATTTTGATTTGATTTTCTTTGATGATTTTGGGCTGCTGGAAACCCCCAAATTTATAGAGTTTGGCCACCCAAAAACTTACCAAAAATAACACATTTTCATTTAAAGAAAACTGGCACCGCGGCGCTAGGGCTGCATCCAAAATTATTGCTCTCGGGTTTTAGCGTCGCAGCAGCGCCGTCCAAGCACCACAACACTGTCATGCGTTTCACAAGTTGCGTTGAATTTTGGCGCTGCAGCAGCGCCACGATGCTACTATGCGTCCATAACGATGCAAGTTTTAGCGTCGCGGTGCTGCCCCAATTTTTGCCATTTTGTGTTTTTCATCTCTTTTTCGCCGTATTCTTGCTCGGTTTTGATCTTTTAGTCTTTTCTTCGAATTTTCCTCATTTTAACTTGAAAACCACTAGCAAACAAGTGAAATCTAATATAAACTCCCTTAATTTGAGAGGATAGAAAGCACTTTTCAAGTGCTTATCAAAGAGACACAGAGGAAAATGGAGTAGATGATGATGTGGGAGAGGTAATCTCATAGATAAAAAGATCGTCATCCTCCCCTAACATGAACTCGACGGTGATGGACTAAATGGCATATCTTCGAAAAACGTAACATTAGGAGAGACAAGATATCGATTAAGAGTAGGACAAAAACAACGATACCCTTTTTGAACACGCAAATAACCTAAGAATATGCATTTCAAGGATTTGGGATCTAACTTGGTACGATGAGGACGAACATCCCGAGCAAAATCAACGCAACCAAATATCTTTGGTACAATAGGATATAAAGATTTGGTAGGGAAAAGAACACGATAAGGAATCTCACCATTAAGAACAGAGGAAGGCATTCTATTAATTAGAAAACAAGCGGGTGAAACAGCATCGACCTAAAATTGCTTTGGAACATGCATTTGAAAGGATAGTGCACGTGGAGTTTCAAGTAAGTGCCTATTCTTTTGTTCAGCTACTCCATTTTGGGATGGAGTGTTGGCACAAGATGATTGATGAATGATGCCATGTTCACTCAAGTAAGATTGATGGACGGAATTTGTCACCCAGTTCCGTACCAAATAAATTTTCCTAACTTACCCACAATAGTAGTGGCAAGTCAGGACGAACATAGGGAGCCCTTGAATTTCACAGTTGAAAAGTTTTCAATTCAAGGTAACCAAAAGGGGGGTTTGAAAAAGGTTGATTGCAAGAAAAAGCAAATTTCATGAAAATAAAATGCAGAAAGTAAAACAGAGTAAATATTAAATGGAAGAAGCTCTAGCTTGGGTTACGCAGGATTTCTTTTGTTTGATGTTCTTATCATTGGTTCGTCATTACTAAATTCATTGAAGCTAGCACCTAATCAATTCAACTGGAAACACCATAATTGAATTGCACTAGTCGACAAGTTAGATTTAAGCAAATTGATGAAAAGCATGCAAAATTTGACTAAACCCAACCGCATTAAGTTCAAGGAAAAATTAGGCGGGACATGCAACTGGATAGACTTAGATTGAATGCCCTATCGATTTAATCCTAGGTTGATTAGAACAATGTGCATCACCATCTAGATTTGCAAGCTAACCTAACCTATTGCTTCCTATGATTAACATACAACAAATTGTCATGAATTGTAATACAACCAAAAGCAATAATCAAAATAAACACCAGTGTTACAAATTGATCATAACTCTTGAAAACTCGAAATTAAATCATGCATACATTGAATTAAGTTCAAAACCTCAAAAGAATCATCAATTACAATGGAAAATTCCTAATACCCAAGCTAGAAAACGTTACCTTAGCCAATAATCGGCATACCAATTGTTGGGTTCAAGTTCCTAGGGATGAAAAGAAGAAAAGAGGAGAGAATGGAGCCAAAAGTTGGCTGGTGGCGTGATCCCTCTAACCTAAAAATCGAAAATCATCTTTTATAAAACTGTCACAGCGCTGCGATGCTGACGCTAAATGTCCACGGAAGAATGTTCGGAGCGACGCGGCGCCTGCTTCACTTCGCTAGTAGGGGCTCTCGGAAAAAAGCACTGCGGCTACGCCTAGGTAGAGGTGCAGCGTCGTGGCTTCAAGGGCATTTTTGTCCTTTTGAAGTTCTATCTCCCGATTGATGTCGTGGAACTTCGTTTTGGCCCATTTTAGCCTGATTTTGGTGTTAATACCTCATTCTGCCTATTAAGTGCTCCAAACCTACAAAATAACATAATAGACACATTAAATAGCACTATGATCCCAAGTTAAGCTGAGGAAGATAGCACATTTTACGTGCTATCAAAGATCCAAGCATGTGAGAAAAATATTCGCCAGCATTATCAGTGTGCAAAGTTTTGATAGAGACATTGAATCGATTTTGAATTTCAACATGAAAAGCACAAAAATGAGATAGTAACTTACAACGATTTTTCATTAAGTATAACCAAGTCAAATGAAAATAATCGTCAACAAAAGTAACAAAATAATGAACACCTGTTTGGGACACGACTGGGCACAGACCCCAAATATTAGAATGAACTAATTCAAATGGAGCACTTGTTTGTTTATTGACTCTAGGACTAGAAATAAGACGATGAAATTTAGCGAACTAACATGAATCACAATTCAAAGAGGACAAAGACCGAAATTTTGGACAAAGTTTCTTCAACACGAACAAAGATGTATGACCAAATGACAATGAACTTCAAACGGAGATGTAACTCCTGAGCAAGCCACAACTTTTGGTATCTGGTGATAAAAAATATAAAGGCCCTCTAACTCATATCCTCTTCCAATAATCTTCTTCGTCATACGATTGTAAAACAAGCAATAACTAGGAAAAAACGATACAACACAGTTAATGTCATGGGAATTTGGCTAACAAAAATTAATTAAAGGATAGTTTGAGCAAATGTAAAACAAAAGATAGAGAAAAGGATGGGGAAAGGTTAATGGTGCCAAAACCAAGAACAGGGGATGTTGAGCCATCTGCCAAAAGTGACAGATGGGGAAGAGGCAATGGTGTAGAAAATAAGCTAGAATTACCTGTCATATGAGCTATGGCACCAGCGTCTATGACCCATTTGGTCGATGATGTAAGGAGACATTTCATATTACCTGTGTCAGCAATGGTGGCAGTAGGATTAGATGAAGATGATACTTGCAATAAGTCCTTGTACACTTGAAATTTAGCAAACTTCTCTTCGAAAATGGTAATCGACTTCTTTATCATATCACTAGTGGAAGCTATCTAAGCATGCTAAGATCGTTGATTCTTATACAACAACTTCCAACAGTCACATTTCAAATGGCTAGACTTATGACAGTAGTTACAGATAATCTCCTGAGAATCTGATTTTCGATTATCATAATTAGTTCTCTGAAAATTGTTATCAACCTCTCGAGGAATCCTAGAGTTATTATTCTTACTAATAAGGGCGCTGCTGGATTGAGGAACAGATAAACTGGATTGAGAACTTTCAATGCGAAGAACACGATTGAAAGCCTCTTCTAATGACGGAATTTTAGAGTCAGAAAGAATTTGTGTTTTGGCCATTCCAAACTCAAGTAAACGTCCATTCAAAAATATCATAACAACCATCTTTTCTCGCTGAGCTTGTTAAACTTTAACATCTGGGCTGAGAGGTAATAACAAAGTAAGCTCGGCAGCTATTCTCTTAAGTCTCATAAAGTAGTTGGTCACAGATTCTGCTTTCTGTTCCGCACGAAAGAACTGCATACAAACTTTAAACATTCTATGGACTTGCTCTTTACCCGAGTAGAGAAATTCTAAAAATTCTAAGAGCTCCTTCACAGAATTACAATGATCGACCAAACTAATTACCTCGCTCTCAATTGAATTTTTGATTTGAAGATAAAGTCGAGCGTATCATGAAGCCAATCCTTTTTCTTATTTTCATCTTCTAGTGGATCATCCATATCCGTACTTCGTAAATAAAACAGAATTGTCTGATGCCAATCATAGTAATTAGATCCATTTAAATTGTGTTTTGTGATTTTTGAGGTTAGGGGAATCACATTAAATACCACCAAATTTTTTATTGCATCCATAATGAATTCATACACGGACCGTAGCTCTCACAAATGGAACGAGAATAAAGAACCAAAATAAAAATCTAGGATAAAATCACTCCAAATGACCAAAACATCCACAAAATTTGAAAAAAAAAAAATAGTCACAAACCCTAGAAACAAGGATGTATTCTTCAAATATCTTCACGGCCGAATAGTTTTTTATGGAACCAAATGCATAGACTGATCGGAAAAGAGAACCCGAGACGAACCCAACTGACAGACGTCAAAATGGACACTCCACGCGCTCCCACGAGCCGGCGCATGGCGATGGAGCAGTGTTCTTCCAGCGACGTGTGAGCCTCATGCGCGGCATTTTGTGGCAACCGACGAAGACAGACCACAGCGGACGACAGCGGCAAGCCTCCTGAGGTGGGCGGTGTAGACAAACAACTTAATTTGTGTGGGAGGCTAGCCATCAAACGAATATTCTAAACCCTAGAGGCTTTGATACCATGTACTCAGTAATTTAGAATGCATTCTCCTCATATTATTAAGAATAAAGTTACATACATATATAAGGAACAAACAAATCCTAGACTAGATATGTAAAATAACGCTAAAGTACGATTATATATAAAATATAAAATATGTATTATTACAATTTATATATCAAATATATGTAAGGGCATGCCCTCCTCAGACAGTGATATATATGAGTTGCTTTAGTGGTGTTGATTGTTCTTTTGTAACTACTTGAAGCAGGGAAACTGTTTTTTCTTTCTTATTTTAACCCATTTTTGTGGCTTGAAATTTCATATATATATAATACCTTTAAAAACTTCATTCCATGTTTATATACAAATATTTTTAAAATTTTAACACTATTTTCACATATAATTTTTTTATGCCATTATTTTATAATTAGATTCAAGTAGGTACGAATTTAATTTTTAATTTTTAAAATTATAACTAATAAATATTTAAATTTTTAATTTTAACTTCAATAAGTCTCTTACAAATATCTAATAGATAGGTAAACTTAATCTCATAACTATATATATACACAAACTTTGACATTAATAGACTAAAATTTTAACCTTATATAAAGTTGTGCCCCTAATATAAAATTTTAGATTTGTCATTGTCTGTGTATAAGTTAGTTATAATTGTTTTGGCAAAATTATATGGTTTGAATATTAAATAGATGCATCTAAAATTATATTTATACCAATTGGTGGCCTGACTTAAAATTCTAGATCTGCCACTAGGCGTTGAGGTCGAGTTGCCAATTGGAGAGAGGTAAGTTGCCAGCGGTTGACTGTGGTTGGTTGGCGATAGACTTGGATTTTCCTTCCCGTATAAAATGACCCAAATTTCCTAATAAAAATCAACCAAGGTATCGATTTCTGGGTTGAATCTCTGTTTTTTGGGTTGGTGGACCATTTTTCGCGCAGAGATCTAAGCCATCAGATTGTTGTTAATTTGTTGACGGTCTAGATTTGGGGTTTTCGGATTTGAAAAGAAGCAGTGGAGGGAGCATAAGATGGAGGTCAAGAAGTAGGCTAATGAAGGAAAAAAATGCCAGAAGAACCTAAGTTAGCATTACATGAAGGGCAGCTCTTTTCATCCATTAATGATTCCATATCAGTGTTGTGTAATATTTTATTTCATAATTATATTAATATCAATATAATTATGGGAGACACTACCTCCACCTATAATTCATCATTTAGTTAATGATTTGCATCTTACTAATAGAAAAAAGGGTTCTCCTTTTGGATGTTAGATTGGTAAGAAGAGTAGTTGAAGAAAAAATGAGGATGCATATAGCAGGCGTTTAAAAGAACAACTATTTAAATTTGGTATCATTGTGTCATTATTTAGAAAAAGATTTAGAGCAGACAGTTTGTATGGGTTTCCCACTACTACAGTATTAAATAATTTCAATATTTCTTTCTATATTTCTTTCATTAATTTTGATATATTTCAATCATACTGGCAACCAGGTTTCTATTCGTGATAAAAAGTTATATACGTCTATACTGATGGTAAGTGATAGTCTTCTATTACTGTGTATCAATGATAGCATATTTTTGTTAACATTGCCTATTAGCATGATGCAACATTTTTGCTATCATTGTCTAGTAAAACAAAAATACCATCGAACCACAAAAAACTAGAAAAGTTCCAAGTTAACACATAAATTAAATTATCAATGATACAAACAGATAAAAAAAAAAATACTACTAAATGTCGATGTAGTCTATCATTGACTACCACTAATGCATAGTGATTGTAGTTTATCACGGATGGACAGTGATAGAAAGTGACATACTTCTATTATTGATAGACAGTGATAGTCTTTTAATATTGTCTATCAGTGATAGAGAGTAACATACTTTTATCACTGAGGGCCATTGATAATCTTTTATGTCTATCAATTAGTGATAAAATGTGACATACTTATATTGTTAATAGTTAGTGATAATAGCATTGATAGTTGGTAATAGTCTTCTATTACTGTCTATCAAATATAAAAAGTTATATACTTCTATCACTGATGATAAGTGGTAGTCTTCTATTATTGTCTATGAGTTATAGAAAATGATATTTCTATCCCTGATAACCACAAATATATTAATCTACCATAGAAGTCTTATTAGTAATAGCCATTAATAGCTTTCTATCACTGTTAGGCATTTCTGCAATAGCCACTAAAAGTTTTCTATCACTAACAGAAGTGTTGAATGTCATTAAATTTTAAGCCAAACAAACTTTGTACATATTAAAAAAGTGATATATTAAACAAAAAAAAAAAAAAAAAAGCATAGAGATAACTATTCGCACAAGGTTTCCTGAGAAACTTGTTTCATGGAGTTGAACTTAAGTTGATGTAGTTTTGATACAGATGTGGTTCGATCTCTAGTACTTAATCCTCTGATTCTCTCTCAGTTGAATGCGTACGCTTGTTGTATGGAAGTGAGACGCGTGGATGTTCTTGAAGTTGGAGTCTTGGAAGAATGTCTACGTCCCAAGGAGCTTCAGTTCTCAAGTCTGGTTCAGCTTAAGGAGTTAGGAGTCTTCTAATTGTAGGGAGAATTCTCTCTAGGTTCTCTGAAATGTAGAATTTTCTGAACTCCTCAAATGAAAAGAACTCTTCTATTTATAGAGTTTTCAGGTGGGCTTTG
This sequence comes from Citrullus mucosospermus, assembly GCA_030954485.1. Lineage (NCBI taxonomy): Eukaryota > Viridiplantae > Streptophyta > Magnoliopsida > Cucurbitales > Cucurbitaceae > Citrullus > Citrullus mucosospermus. Next base: position 15,951,310 of record CM062057.1, on the reverse strand, counting down.
TGGGCTTGGGCTTGATTGATCCATGGACCGGGCCCTTGGGCCCAACAAGTTGGATTTGAGCCTTAATTGGCTTTTTGGCCAAATTAAGCCTATTTTAAGACTCAATTAGATTTTAGCCCAAATAATACTATCAAATTGGACCAAGTTATTTTATTTAATCCAACGGTCAAGACAAAAACACGTGGCATCATCGAGATTTGCCAATTTATATCTTCAATTTCAATTTGGGGCACATGTCAACTTTTGATTGGTCCCAAATTCAATTATTTGTAATTTTGACATTAATTTGAAAAATGACATGTCAACTTGTGATTGGTCCAAAATTTCTCCTTCAACAAATACCCCAATCTTTGAAAAACTAAAGATCGAGTAGTTGAAGGCTTGATACTATCAAAGACAGAAGTTCTTTGCTTGGTTTCCTTTGAATTGTAAACTTCTTCAACGGTTATGTGATTGCTATTGACAACTTTCGAGCATTTTGTAAATGGTGACTCACCCTTCTTGCGCCTCGATGAAGGAACATAGCACAAGATTACAGGACTTGAAGCTTTCTCGTCTCTCAAAGTTTTAGTCTTCGCAGAACTAGTGGATGCTTTACTCTTTTGAGAGTTGGAAGTATTTTTTTCTCTTGACTCTTTTCTCACCTTTGCTTGTGGCCTTGACTTGAATTTATACCTTTCTTTTAGAGGAATCTCTGCAGGCATTGCTTCAGCGACTTTATCACTCTTCAAGTAAAACTTTGCGTCTGCGAACTGGCACTCAACTTCTATGAATGGATTGGAGTCTGCTTCAACTTTCTTAATGCCCTCCTGATAAAATTTGAAGCATTGATGTATGGTAGAAGTTATCACCCCATTTCCATAAATCCAAAGGATGCCCTAGTAATAGCTTGCAAGTGGTCCTCGAGTCTATGACATGGAACAATGTGTTGGCCTTCAGGTCCCCAATAATAAGTTCCAAGCGTATCACGCCAATTGCCCGTTGATCGCTTTGGTTAAAGTCCTGAATCACCAACTTGCTATTTGAAAGTTCTTCCATTGAGATGCCTAATTATTTCATGGTTGACTTAGGTAAGTAAGCCCCGTACTTGACTTTGTGAGAAGGCAAGATAAGAAGAGATCAAGAGATGGGCGTTTGGTAGGATAGATGGCTGAAATGTGTGTGGGGCAGAAAAATGGCTAAGTATCAGCCATGCATTGGTGGCACTGTGCCTTGATGGAGGTAGTTTTGGCGTGGACGCAGAGATGAGGGAAGACTATTAGGTGTTGAGAGCCACACTGCGTCGAAGGTTATTATGCGATGAACACATTGAAGGCCACAAGGCGTTGAAAGTTCAAGGTCACGAGGCGTAGAGAACCAATCTGCGATGAAGGTCACTATGCGGTGAACGCCACCATGCGTTGAAAGTGGGTATGCGTTGGTGCATAGAAGATTGGCCGAGAGAACAATGTGTTCGTCAGCTATCCGGCGAGGGAGTTGGGAAATTGTAACATACAAAACCGAGGCTGTGCGTTGCTGAAGCCAAGTACAGAAGGTATGCGTTGATTAGATTATTATATAGAGACGAAGTGGAGTTTAAGTCGGTGGTATATATATAAGTGGACCGAGAATTCAATTGTTTTGATCACATTTCAGAGTTCGAGTTGATTTCATATCGAAGTTAAACAACGGAGGGAGGTAGAAGAAGGTGTTCATGTTGATTTGGAGTGGAATTCTCGTCGTTTCCATGGAGGAAACTTGAGCTGGAGCGGAGGACTCAGCTGGTGTTACTTAATCAAGAGTAACGTTCAGTTTTGGGGGAAGAATGAACTGAGGAAACGGTGGTTGGAGCCGAAATTCTGAGGTTAGTAAGGGTTAACTTGATTTTTAGCAAGTTTCATGAAGGGTACTTGAGCTGAATTTGAGTAAATGTGTGTTAAACTCCAGGTAGAAGAGATCGGAGCTGAAATGCCGAATGATTAGGAGTAATTCGGAGTTGTTGAAGGATATATCTTAAACGGAAAGGACATTCTCTATGAGACTTTGAGGTAAGATGAAGGACTTATGTCTTTATAAGTTTGTAGAAGGAAGTAAGTTCTGAAATTGGCCAGAATGCGATGTTTAGCAGGTTAAAGAAAGAAGAAGAGAGAAAGAAGAAAAGTTGTTCTGCTACGGCGGAAGTATCGCTAAGAGAGCGAGAGACTGGGCAGCGAAGCAAGTGTCGCTGGTAACGCAAGAGGGACTTTGCGTCTCACAATTCTCGCTGAAGTCTCGCTGGGTGTCGCTCCTCAGGTAGTCTCGCTAGTTTTGTTCAACCCGGTATCGCTGGTATAGTATTATGTAGTGTAGTTCCGTTGGTAATTTCACCACAGAATGTGGAGTAACGATATTTGTGAGTGTCTTGAGGAAAAGAGAGTTTGGAGATGAAACGAGCATAGGATTTAATTATGTATATTTAATGAGTATAAGAAAAGGAAGTCTAAGGAAAACTTAACGTGGAAATGTGTATTTTTAGGCCAGGAAGAGCTCGGGAAGGCATATAATCCACTTAGAGCTGAGACAAGTTGTGAGTGACTTCCTACTATATCTTGTGGTTACTTTTAGCATTATTATTTGGCAATGGATGAGTAGAAAGTTATGGTACGATGTAGTATTTGAAGTGATTATGTTATGTTGGTAAGTTTAAAGGAATCTAGATGTACTATCTAAATGTAATCATGGTTGAAGGACCTTGTGGTGAAGGCCTAAGTGAATATGTAACATGATACTCGGTGCTGAGGGACCACGCATGAAGGCACTTGAGTAGTTAGGTGGAATGGATTTCAGAGCTGAGGGACCTTGAGTGAAAGCATGTGGAAATCCATCATATATTAGCTCGTGCTGAGGGACCATGAGTGAAGGCACTTGAGCGGAGAATTGATTGGTTACCAGTGCTGAGGGACCTCGTGTGAAGGCACATGGTAATATTGACATAGTTAAACTTAGTGCTGAGGGACGGAATGTGAAGGCACTCGAGAGTTTGCAAATCCGAGGAACATAATGTTTAGGCATTTTTATGTGATTAGAAATGAGAATTTGTACTGGTATGTGAATGAGTTGAGTTGTGCTTCATCACAGCAAGGGTTAGATATTTGCCATGGAAATTGTATGGGTGTTGGTATGGTTGTGATCTATAGCATAAGAGGCTTAGAGATTTCTGATATGCGATTTGTAGTGGTTACTATGGTTTATCCTAGCTCATGATTATTAGTAATATCTGAATGAATTTAGTCACTCACTGGGTTTTAGGCTCACTCAATTTGTTTCTTTGATTGTTGTTTCAGGTAGCGAACGTGTCCGGGACGCCTAGCCTACTGAAGTTCCTCGTCTGGGCCTACTTCGAAGCAGACCTCTGGGATAGTTGTAAATACTCAGTTTATGTCCATGTTTTGTAATGTACATGTTCCATGGGAGTGCTGGGAGGATCGTTTTGTATTACATATATATACAGAATACTTGATGATAGGTTGTTATATTATCGCATGGCTTAATAGTAAAGGTGTTTCTATTTGAGATTAAGCTGGCAATTAGTTTAATATGGAAGATATTTATATGGTTTATGCTTTAGATATGGACTAGAGAGAGTGCGGTTTCACACTCACTCCTAGGGATAAGGAGTATCTGGGAGGGGGTGTGACACATTATATTAACAATTGATCCATTATCAATGAGAATCTAACTAACCCTTTGCTCTCGCATGTATCTTGAGACAAACAAAGGTTTGTTGTGAGGCTTGATCCCAGCAGCAAGTCTTCATCTGAAAAACTTATTAACGTGCAACAAGAGGCACATGCATGTACCATCGAAGCTGATTCACTATATGCATTTGAGTCTAGCAATGCATCATTGCGGGCACTCTTAGCTACTTAAAGGAGTGACAACAAGTCATCTATGTTGCATGATGGTAAGTCTTTTAGTTCTATCACCATTTTCGATGGACTTGTAGGAATATCTTCTCCTGTTTCGCTAACAGCATGACATGCATCAACCTCTAGTGCTTCCTTCAAATAGTTCTCATGGAAGTTTCTAGGGAAAAATTCTGCCAAAGTTATTGGTCCTCGAGGTTGAGAGAAGTCCTTGTCCTCTTCCTTAACAGACTTCAGCTTCCCTACCTTCTTTTTTTCTTTCTTTTTCTAAGCCTTGCTCCCTCTTCTATAATTTCGACAGAAGCACAACTTCTTTTGGGTGGAACTCGACTTTCTCTTCTTTTGATGAGTCAAAAGGATCCACCATTCATCGTCATCTTTAACAAACTCATCTTTGCTTTGCGAGTCTGTTATTAGAATCTCTTGTTGGAACCGAACAATTATAGGCTCGATAAGATTTCTCTTTAATCATAATATGTTGTCGATGGCGGGATATTTGATTTCATCGTCACTGCAGCATGATTTGTTTGAGCTACTTCATTAAGATCTAGCACTTTTTTTATTTTCACGAGTCAACCTTAGAATCAACTCCTTCAACACGAACACTTTTCAACTAGGTGGGTAATGACCCGATGATATTTACAGTAGTTGGGATCATTGATTTTTTCTAATTGCTCAGGCCGCTTGCATTCTGGTAGTTGAATAAGTTGTTTTTCTAACAATTGCTATAGCATGTCTGCAACGTCAGAGTTAGGAAATGAATAAAATTTTTCTTGTCTTTCTTTTAAAGTTATGTGGTGTCTCTCACCTCCATCATGTTTTCTTTCAGATTTTGTTTTGTTTCCTTTGGAGGAAAATTTTAACGAGGTCGCACTAATGACCATAGATTCTTTTGTGACACTCTTCAAAATATTTTCAATGCCTCTGACTTCCTTCTTATCTTTCTTTACCTCAAGGACCAAGAAATCTTTTGTTCCTATGTTGGCGATACTCAGCTCCATATCGTGGGCGCAAGTTGCCAACTCTTCAAATGTGCGGGGTTTGATTCCTTGTAGGATGTAGAGGAGTTCCCAGTGCATGCCTTGGGTGCACATCTCCACCGCAGATAATTTAGTGAGTTGGTCTTTGCAGTCAAGACTCAGAGCTCTCCATCGGTTGATATAATCGATGACTGGCTCTCCCTTCTGCTCCTTAGCACTTGTCAACTCTATCATGCTGACGATACGCCTAGTGCTGTAAAAGCGGTTTAGAAACTCTCTTTCTAGTTGCTCCCAACTGTTAATCACCTCCGGCTCTAGATCGGTGTACCAGTCGAAAGCATTTTCTTTTAAGGTCTGCACGAACTGTTTGACTAGAAGGTCTCCTCTAGTTCTTGCATTTTCGCAGGTTTCAAAGCAACATGTTGCTTCGGGTTGCCCTTTCCATCGAACTGTTGGAACTTTGGTGGTTGATACCCAACAAGCATTTTTAAGTTGTCTATTCTTTTAGTATATGGTTTAGAATACATAAAGGCATCTTGAGATGGTCCTCCATACTAAGCTCTGAGGAAGTTTGTGATCATATCCTGTAGCTGCTGAACCGACAGAGTGGCTACGGAGGTGGATTTTTGCAATAGAGTTTTCCCTTTGTCATTGGCCTTAGCAGCGAGCATTTGGCTTGACTCGGCAATTTCTCAAGCCTGCATCTGCTCTCTTAAGGCAACAATCTCATGATCTTGCTCATCGACAACTTTCATTAGAAGATCTATTTTTCTCTCCATCTTTGCCATGGCTGCCTCCGCTGTTACATCAGCCATCATGACAGACATAACATCAGGATGTGATTCTTTCTTGGAGCGATCAGAAGTAGGAGCAGAGCTGTCGAACAAAGGATTTTCTTTGATGACAATCCCGCCTTTAGGAGATTCTATCAACCGCTTCCAGATGTTCTCTGCGACAACAAAACCTTGTTCCTTCTCCTGCATGACTCCCTTTGAGCGACAGCGGGTGATGGGTCCCGTGTAGGTGTTGCTTGCAGCAGGAGTTTTGGACGTAGCTTTCTTGGAGGTCGTTGCTTGATTTGGTTCTTCAGAGAGAGATGAGAGGTAGAGAGGTCCCATTGGGCGTGCCAATTTGTTCGCACGAGGTTTTTCTGAGAAACTTGTTTCGTGGAGTTGAACTTAAGTTGATGTAGTTTTCATGCGAATGTGGTTCGATCTCTAGTACTAGATCCTCTAATTCTCTCTCAGTTGAATGCGTACGCTTGTTGTATGGAAGCGAGACGCGTGGATGTTCTTGAAGTTGGTGTCTTGGAAGAATGTTTATGTCCCAAGAAGCTTCAGTTCTCAAGTCTGGTTCAGCTTCAGGAGTTAGGAGTCTTCTGATTGTAGGAAGAATTCTCTCTAGGTTATCTAAAGTGTAGAATTTTCTTAACCCCTCAAATGAAGAGAACTCTTCTATTTATAGAGTTCTCAGGTTGGCTTTATGGGCTTGGGCTTGGTTGGTCCATGGACCTGGCCCTTATGCCCAAATTAAGCATATTCTAAGACTCAATTACATTTTACCCCAAATAATAATATCAAATTGGACCAAATTATTTTATTTAATCCAACGGTCAAGACAAAAACATGTGGCGTCATTGAGATTTGTCAATTTATGTCTTCAATTTTAATTTGGGGCACATGTCAACTTTTGATTGGTCCCAAATTCAATTATTTATAATTTTGTCGTTAATTTGAAAAATGACATGTCAATTTGTGATTGGTCCAAAATTTTTCCTTCAACAATAACTATGAACAATCACACATTAGCATTCAAAAAAGACATTGAGATAAGTTTTTAAAATAATAATAAAAAAGAATTACAACAGTAACAAAAATAGTTGGTGACTTTAGATCATTCGTGGACGTGGGCTAATTTCATGGATCGATGGTCAAGTGAATTATTTGATCGGGGGCTATTTCGTAGACTGATGGTCAAATGAATTATTTGATCTGGACTATTTAGAGTATGTTTGGATTACATTTTGAAGTATTTAAGTTTGGAAAAAATTTATTTTGAAATTTTTGTTTTGATATTTGGCAACTTTTTAAAATACATTTTTAAAAATAAGTCATTTTTAGAGAAATCATCCAAAACTATATTTTTAGAAAAGATATTTTTCAGTAATTAATGGGGAATTCATCCACTTTTTCATCTTATATTGAAATTACTAACATACCCCTCATACTAGCCTCTCATCCTCCCACCGTTCTCCTACATTTTGGCCTAGCCAAATAAATTTCTTCCTCTCTTTCTCATTTTACCAGCCAAGACTTCTCACTAAGATTTTACATCCATAGCTTCGAAGGTTAGTTTTTGCTTTAATATAAGATTTGCTTTGGTTTGATGGGGTTTCTTTTTTTTTTTTAATCGTTTGATGACATTTTTTCTTGTTTGAGGCATTTTTCCTTGTTTGACGGTGTTTTATGGCATTTTTTTCATTGCATTTTATGGCATTCTATGCTTTACTTAGACAATTTTTTTCCTTGTTTAATAACGTTTTATGGCATTCTTTGTGGCGTTTTATCTGCCTGAGTAATTCTCTACTGATTTTTGTTCTATTTATATGTCTATCCAAAAGCAACCCAATTTGCATAAGTAATATGTAATAGTTGCTTGTAAGTGTCTTATGTGTGTTTAGGTTCACCGTTGAGCTTAGAGTACTACTCCCATAAACCCTCTTGAACCTAGATTTCATTGAATCATTTCTTGTTTTCGTTTTTTTTCTCTTGGGTTCTTTTTTTCTAGTAAGATATTCTAAACAAAGAGATGTTAAGTTTGTATAAAGGATGAAGCTTAGGATAAAGATTCTAGTAGTGAATAAGATGTTAAGGCTGGTAGAATCTTTAATTCTTAATTTTTCAAATGAAGAGGATGTTCAACCCTTAAGGCGATCTAATCTTGTTTCCATTCTTCTTATGCATGAAATGTTGGCCAAACTTCTGATAAATAACATTACTTTAGAAGAGTTTCAGGAAATGTTTACCAAATTAACTTTTGAATGTTACATGAACATATAACACTTTGATATACATGTACAAATTAATACTTTGGCATACAAACTGGTAATACCCATAGTTCCCTCTCTTTATAACCATCCATTCTGACAAACTTCCTACATAATTACAATTATTCCCTATTAGTATCTCAATATTCTAATAACAATCCCAATAAAATTGAAAGTAGAGAGATTTGTTAGATTTAAAAAGTTCTAAGTTCATATTTGGTGATTGAGTATTAAACTTAAAAATTAGTTACTTTTAGATTGCAAGGATCAAATCGATACAATTTAAAAGTTAAAGGATTAAAGCAGTAATTTAACTAATTCTCAATCACTAGTGGTTGAGTATTAAACTTAAGCGTGAGATCCATAAGAAATGTGTCTACTCAAACTTGGGGATGTAGATTCATTGGGTGTTTGATTCTTCACGAGTTAGAATGAAGCAAAGAAGGCATTTGAAGATCGGTTTTATATTCGCTATGCCATTTAAAACTCCCCCATAGGCATTCCAGGTAAATGATTAGAAGTGGAATAGAGAGAGATTAGTTTGTCTTTGTGGATCAGTTAAACCAAATAGGGCTCTTCAAACCAAAACATGATGAGAGACCCAAGTTTACAACCGACACCTTATGACACTAGAAGCGAAACAGAACCATTCTCTACATTGACTTCCAAATTTTTCTAATCTCTGGATTCGTAACCCATAAATCAGTTGTGAATATGACAAACATATGAAGGACAAGAAATAGATCAAATAAAAAAGGCAATATTACTTTTCTTCTACCTCTTTCCTTTGTTCCTAGATCTGCCCCTCTATTTGAAAGCATGCCACTTGGATTTCCATATTTTTCTCACAAAGCTCCTTAATTATTGATTACATCATAATTAATCAGATATATTGATAGTATGGCTAAAGAGTCTAATATTTATTTCTAGCATGTCTCTTTGGGAGTTAAAAGAAATTGAAAGTTTTTTAAAATATGCTTTCTTGGTGCATATCATCAATACAGATGATTTTTTTGGTCGTTAGCTCCTTGTTATAAAGTAGTGTGCATATTAGGTATCTAATATATGCTTTCTTGTTTGGTGCATATCATCAATATAGATGATTTTTCTGTCATTAGCTCCTTGTTATAAAGTAATGTATATATTAGGTATCCACTTTATTTAAGATGTAGAGTAAACTTGTTTTTGTACTAGAGTTTCTAATATTGATTAATTTTTATTTGTATAGATGTCTATGAATATAGTTGCAAATAGAGATGAAAAAGAAAAGCTAATCAAGGCAATTTGGGATGATATTACAATTAATGCATTTGTCCAAGCTTGTGTTGCTTAAACTTTGAAAGGGAATAGGTCAAATGGACATTTAAGTAAACATGGATGGAAAAAATGTTATTAGAATATTTAGAGAGAAAACTGGTAGAAATTATGAATTCAGACAATTATTGCATTGGGCCATGCTTTCTCAAATAGAATGGTTCAAGAGAGATTTCAACACTCAAGTGAGACTGTATCAAGGTGGTTTAATACTGTGTTAGATGTTATTTTTCGTATAGTTGTAGATATAATTAGGCCAATAGATCCACAATTCAAATCTACTTCTGATAAAATTAAAAAGGACACTCGATATTGACCATATGTACTAGGCAATCGATGGTACTCACATACAAGTTGTAGCATCCGAAGGAAAACATGTCGTATATTGGTTGAAAAAGTATTACCACTCAAAATAACATGTGTTTCACATTTGTTTGAGCTGGATGGAAGGGTGTCGCTCATGATGCTCGAATTTTTGTGGAAACATTAAGAAGTTTCCACATTAAGGATATCTAAAGGTTAGTATACAAGAATAAATACATTAATGTTTATTATATTTTTTTAAGTATTTATTTTTATTAATTAACAAGTGTTTATTCGATTGTTTTAGGAAAATATTATCTTGTAGATTCGGGTTATCCACAAATGAAAGAATATTTAGGTCCTTATAGGGGTGAGCAATACTGTCTTGTTGATTTTCGACGTGGTAGCCAACCAAGAGGCATGAAGGAAGTATTTAATCATAAACATTCCTTGTTAAGATGCACAATTGAGAGAACATTTGGTGTTTTGAAGAATAGATAGAAAATTGCTCAGCAAATGCATAGTTTTCCATTCGACAAATAAGTAAAAATTGTTCACTTCAATGGCTCTCCATAACTTTATAAGAGTTCATTCAAAAACAAATTTTAAATTCAAGTCTTATGATGATGACGAGATGCTACTACCTTCAAATGATGACATAAATCATGAGGATGCCAATAAAGAACATGGAACTTCAATTCGTGAAACGGAGATGAATGAAGAACGTGATCAAATTACACTTCTTATGTCTAGTTGATATTATATTGTTTAGAAAATATTATTATTATTTGTGTTTTGTTGTTAGAGATCAATTATATTTTTTATGATTATGTGTTTACATTTCAAGATATTTGTGATTCTAAAATTGAATTGTCCAAAAAACAATTAATAAAAAAAATGAAATAATTATTTAATTTTAACTTCAATAATTTCAAGTTTCTAAAAAAAATTCAATAATTTCAAAATAACATGCGATTAATTTCAAAGTATATTTTTTCTTAAAAAAATCTATATGTATTTCTTTATGAAATTAGTTCGTAGCGTTTAATAGTCCTTTATGGTAATTTAACATACGTATAAACATTTGTAATATATGACAAACCAAACAAAGTTATGTTTATAAACACTTATAAAAAGATCTAACCAAACATGTTAGTATTTAAATTTTAAAGTCATTTAATAAAAAATGTTTAAAAGAATATGTTCTTGAAAAACATTCTTTTTCATAGACAATCCAATGACACCCTTCGTGAACTCATTTGGGCTTCGAGAATTACGACTGTTTGGTCTTTTTTGTTCTATTTGTACTTTTTTTTCTATATTTGTATTTTTTTGGGATGTTACCAATTATAGAAAAATGAACCAAAATATTTACAAATATAACAAAATTTTAATAGACTCGATAGACTACTATCTATTTGGGTCTACCACAGTCTATCACAGATAGAAAGTAAAATTTTGCTATTTTTATAGTTATTTTCAACAATTTTTCTATTTTTGAAAACATCCCTAATTATTAACTCTAGATGTGTTACCACTACAATTACCCAATAAATGGCAAGTGCAATTACATATATAAAAATCTAACACAAAATAATAGTAAATTTAGCCCAATTAAACCATTTGCAAACATGTAAAAACTTTAACTTCTGAGTACATATCCTGCACTGAGATCTATCATTGATAGACTTTTGTTCACTAATGGACCAATTTGACCAATCATTTTAAAAATGATTTTAAAATAATATAATTATAATTAATTACATATAAAGTCCACTAAAAATCTTCGAATCATTTTGATATGTTAGTCTCCAACGAAGCCAGAACAAATGAAATATACTACAAAAGGACAAATTTATATTCCAAAAAAACAAGTTCGCTATTCATGTTGAATTCTTCTTACAACAAGGTGTGGTGTAGTATAAAAGTTCAAACTCCTAATTTGTAATTCTGTAAGACTTATAATTCCATTTTTGGAGGGTTGAAAAAAGAAAAGGAAAAGGAAAACAATATAGTATGTTTGGAATGTGAAACTAATTATAATGGTTGATTAAGAAATGGAAAAGAGATTTGAGCCTATCCCTAAAGAGACCAAGATTGCAAGATATACTAACCAGTAAGCTGGAGTTCGAGATGGACTCATGATGGAGTTCAGCAGCTGTTACTCTTTCCATCAGCACCTTATTCTCTTTCTTAAGCTGCACTAACATGAAAGGCCAACCCACCTCAAAATTCAAAACTTTTGCATTATTGCTTACACAAACAGCATGGTCTACTTCTTTTTCACTTAAATTACATGGAGGCTAAAAATTAAATATTTTATTCGACATTAATTTTAATTGTGTCTATTAAATTTTCAACTTATTTGACTTTTTTTTTTTTTAATTGTCACATCTATTAGATACAAATTTATAAGTTTTAGGAGAAGAAAATAATAGGAATCTATTACTAGCAGACTCTATTATTGATATAATCTAAACTCTTTCCCATGGATATGATCATAATAAAAAACTTTGTTCTCAACTGTCCTAGTGTAGTCGACTATAAGATCATAACAAAGTCTTCCCCGTGGATATGATCTACATTTTTTTTTATCATCCAACTTTCTAAGGTGCCTCCAACTTCAGCTACTGTGTGCTTTATTTGGAAGCACTCCAATAAATATAGGTATTTGACAAGCTTGACCTTAACATCATTGAACTTAGAAACATCCGAAGACAGGACACTAAATTTAGGTAAAAGGTCCATCGTATCAATTCTTTCATTGTTCTAAAAGAAGTTCCTAATTAGCAACGATTAGTGTTGACATTTCAAAAGAATGGCCATTATGCATAGGCCACATTCTTGACAAAGGAGCCAGTGGAACCAGATGAGGAACAGGGTGCAAAGGAGCAATGTCCGAAGCAGGTGGAGGGATAAAATCATACCATGGAGCATCAATTGGTCCAGATAACAAGGATTGTGATGGAGAGATAGGGGGAGGTAAAAGGCTGGTTAGATAATTCTCAGTGTCTGCATCTGAAGGTAAAGGGATTATGGAAGTAGTGTGTTTTGTACTAGGGATAAAAGTGGTCGGTTTATGGTTAATGGTTATTTTTGGATAGAGAGTTTGCTTTTCGCATACCAAGGAGAAGTGTCAGCGGGCTGTAGGTCTGGAAGATGGGTTAGGTTAACTTGTTTTTCAGACAATGGAGTCAACTGTTTGCCATCCTTTGTAGAATCCAAGGGTTTTTGCTTGTTCATGATGTTCACAGCGCAATGGCCTTGTTTGGTTGGAAGGGAGCTAACGAACAGTAAGCTGTAACCTCTGCTTGGATGGCTCTCAGTACTTTGTACCATTCATCAAATTCTTCCTCTTGAGAACAATAATATAGTTTGTGGCAAAATTGACAGGGGATCGAGGGGTACCTGTGGTTTTTGGTTTACGAATAAAGGAGGTAGAAAGTGGAGTAACAGGATTCTCTCCCACAGTTTTCCTTCCTTTCAACCCATTGTTGCCTGTAGTTTTGGTTCCATTGGTATGGAGGGCATCCCTAGTAAGAAAGTTGTTGGTCAACATTAATGGTGTTGGTAGCATTTGAGCTGTAAAACCAGCCCTTTCTCTCTTCACCAGCAGGTATCATTATACCTTTCTTGCTAGATATCTATTCAATTCATAGAATTGGGCCATAAACCCTGTTTTCTTTGAAGAATTTATGATTCAAGGGAGCAGTGAGGAAGGATTTGAAAGATATGGTGATCCAAGAATGGTGCTCCAATGAATCTATTAGGTATCCTACCTCCTACACGGAAAGATACACAAACACTTCCAAGGAAACACCCAAACACCACCAAAATAAGGGATATCCACCTCCCTCTGCTCCAATGAATCTGTAGGGGTCTTGTTGCAGATCTTGGATGATCTTCTGTAGAGCCAAGTCTTCCTCAGCTTCTTGTTGGATGAGATCCACATCTAATATGGAATGCCTGGTAATCGCGTTCAACTTTGTTGTAGGAGGCATTCTTGACCAAGCATCTGCAGTTTATTTTGTAAGCCTGGTTGGTAAAGGATCTCAAAGTCATATCCTAAGAGCTTGGTCAACCATCTTTGATAATCAGGTTGTACTTCGCGTTTTCCTATAAGTATTTCAAGGTGCGTTGATCTGATATCACAGTGAATCTTCCCCAATTAAATAATGCCTCCATTTCTGACCTACCAACACCAAGACCATCAGTTCTCTTTCATAAACGGACTTGGCTTGTGCTCTTTCAAACAATATTTGGCTGAAGTAGGCAATGGGCTAACTATTTTGTGTGAGGACAGCTCGTAATCTGATCCCTGATGCGTTTGTTTCAATAACGAAGGGTGAGTCCAAATCCAGTAATGCACATGGAGAGAGAAGTCATAACCTTTTTCAGATGTTCAAAGGCTATACATCCCAAGCGTTTGACATAGATAATAATTCATTGAACACAGAATTGGAACTAGCAAATTCAATAAAACGATTAAAAAACTTACAAGTACATGAAATAAGGTAGAAATTCTAGAAACCCAAGTTAGAAATCAATTACCTTAGCTTATGATCGACATGTCGATCAATGTGGTAGAGTTTCGGTATAAGAACAGATGGAAAAAGAGAGGAAAAGTGGGGAGAAATCTTTTGGAATCGGTAGCTGGCGAAAGAGCCCAATCTAAAATCATAAAATTTCATTTTATAACCTAGTCGGAGTGTTGCGGTGCTCGTTACAGCACCGAGGCGTGATAGCGCCATAAAAGTGTTATTTTCCCTAGCTTAATTAGGGCTCGTTCGTGGATTTTATGTGTTTATTATGCTATTTTATAGAAATTCGAGCAAATCATGCATAACGAAGCATTACGTGCCATTCAGGGTTGATTTGAGCTATCGGAAGTGAATCGAGCACCCGGAGCTCAAGAACATGAAAATTACGAAAATGCCCCTAGAGCAACGCAATGCAGAGTGCAGCTGCGCTGTGCTCTACGCTTAAAGGCCAAGAGCAAAAATTGCGAGAGCGCAGCGACGCTCCCCTGGAGATCTGTATCCCATTGGAAAGCATCCTTATGTAACAGATGATGCAAAGGTTGAGTGATAGTTCCATAGTTCACTACAAATCCCCAATAATAACCTGTTAATCCTTGAAATCCACGAAGTTCCCTCTGATTCTTAGGGCTTGGCCAATCCACCATCAACTGAATTTTCTCTTTCTCACTTCAACACCTTCAACTGAAATCCAGTGACCGAGGTACTGAATTTGTATTTGCCAAAATACACACTTCTCATTAGCGAATAACTTCTGATCTTTCATCATATTAAAACCCATGCTCAGATGCTTCATGAGAGTATCCTAATTCAGGCTTTAGACCAAGATGTCATCAAAAAATAGCAACACACCTTCTCAAGAATGGGCAAAAGATTGAAGGAGTTAGAAACATGAATTTATCTTCCTCATTATTTTCTGAACTTAGAACGGATTGTAGGATCCAAATTGTAATAAATTTGAATCAAATTTCTAAAGAAATGGTCGTTTTGAAGAGTTTTGAGTAGGTAGAGTTTTTTAGCAAAAATCACCAAGAAGATCAAACTATCTTCTTAATTACTTTCTTCTATTTAAAGAAGTAACCATGCGAATCAAATTTACATGCAAGTTGACACCAAATTTGCTGATTATCCAACTCAATTAGGAGGTGTATGAAGATGGAAAAAGATTGATTAGCAATCTCCCACCTCCCACTTCAACTGCAATTAGTGGAGAAATCCATGAAAATTCAAAATTGATTTTCTAAAAATCAAATAAAAGAATTTCCATTTTTTAATTTAAAATTAATTCCACTATTTAATTTTAAATAATATTAAATTAATTTAAATAATAATTAATTAAGTAATTAATTATATTAATATTAATATTAAATATTAAATTAATAATTTTTCTACTTTTCCCTGCAATTTTCAATTCGATAAATCTCTATTCATCCAATTAATATCTAAATCACATTTAAATATTTCTAACTCTCCAATTTCGTTTAATTCATAATTAAAACGAACAATCGTAAAATTTACTCCTTTAGACGAATTTGAACATTTTTAAATTCTTTCATCACAGTGTTCTAAGGTTTAGTCCATGAGCTAACAAGGGTACCTAACGGACCTACAGATCATGAGCTCTAACAATCCCAAACTAACCAGCTAAACTCTTTAATCTAGTTAATTAACATTCGTTAACTACCGAGACAATCCACTATAGCTTAGTAATTGCACTCTCCTCACTGTAGATATATATCTGTCCACTTGATATAACCATGATAAGTAAATCGATCTTTCACAAGTTGTTCGTGATTACAGTTGGGTCAAAATTATCGTTTGACCCTTATAACTACATCTTGTTCCTTAAGTCCCACTGATCCTCTAATGAACAATTGGTTTGTGATCCAACCATCAAACCGAGTCCCTTTTAAGCCAATGAGAGAGTGGGGCCCCTTGCTCAAGACCTAGAGTCAACCCTAGAGGGAACAACTTCTCTACTAACCTAGAACTAGGTAGGAGTGAGTTCCATCCCGTAAGACTATGTCCCTAGCTATCTACCTGGTCTTATCCCTAAAATAGTAGGCCTATTGAGTCGACAAACTTGGGCTACTCTCACCCATTTAATCCATAAACAGTAGTTCATTGTTAACTCAGGATTAAGATCGAGTTACCAAAGTCATCAAGTTGAAATAATCAGTCTTAACAGTAAACGACATTATAAAGTAAAATTGATTATTTCATGGTCCAGTCTTTTGCAAATTCATTGCATAGGATGTCTCCACTCTATGTCTCTACATAAATGCTATAAGATCACATCATTTGTATTAAATACAAAATGGGTCACATCCATAGTGTCCGAAGTGTCCCTAATAAGGTACTTGACCTTATCCCTATATTATAGACCGTTTTGGCTATTACCTAAACTTGATCCATTCTTATGTCTACACGTAAAGTTTAAGAATTCAAAATATAGCTAGGAGTTCTTAGTTTATTAGATTTAATAAATGCAATTCACATATTCTACATCTTTATTGAATAAACCTCGATAACAAATTTATTGAGAATATGTTCAAAGTTTACAAACTACGAGTTTTAAGACATAAACTCCAACAAAGATATAATTCATCAATGATTTGAATGTAGTTGGTGCATTGGTTGACCCAAAGGCATCATCAGGAATTCGTAATGTCCTCTTTATGGGTTCAAAATGCAACCTTAGGTACACCTTCATCCTTCATTCTTATTTGGTGATAACCAGATCTAAGGTTGACTTTCTAATAGACAGGGGATCCATGAAGTTCATCAAGAAGTTCCTCTATCACAAGTATTGGGAATTTATTTGGAATAGTGTTGTTCAGGCGTCTATAATCAACGCAAAATCTCCACCCACTGTATTTCTTCTTAACCAACAAAACAGGGCTTGAGAAAGGATTGTTGTTTGGTTAAATAATTCCAAATGCAATCATATCCCTAACTAATCATTCAATCTCTTCTTTCTGAACATGAGCATACTAATATAATCTTACATCTATGGGATCTTGGCCTTCCTTCAAGGTGATTCAGTCATCCATATTTTGCTTCGCATGTAGCTTGGTGGGCATTTGAAACATTACTTGGAACTCTTCTATCAGCCTACCCACGTCATTTTCTACCTCTAGGAACACCTCTCTTCCATAACCTTTTTTATCTTCAATCTGTAAGTTCTAACATTCAATTAAGAATCCTTGATCATCTTCTCCTATGTTTTCATTGACATTTCCAGAGACACTTCAACTTTAGTCAAGGACGAGTCCCTTTTATAGTCACTTGGTTCTCCCCTTTGGTGAAAGTCATTGTCAATGTTAGCAAGTTTATTCCTATGTAACCATTGGAGTCCCAAGATCACATCTACGCTCCCCAGTTCCAGCAAAAGGAAATTGTCCTTCACAGTTACCGTAGGTAATATGATCACCCCTGCCTTGCAAACTCCTTTTCCCTTCATAGTGGTTTCATTACTGATCATCCCCTTCGAAGTTCGTGGTCTCAATCAACGACAGTTCCAGCTCGTCCACTAACTTCTAATGTATGAAGTCGTGTGTGGCTCCATGGTCAACCAACACCACAACTCCCCTTCCTTTGATCGTTCCTTTATCTTCATGGTTCTTAGAGATGAAGCGTTTTCAACACCTTCTTCTTTCTCAATTTCTTGCTCACCGTCTTCAAGATCATAGTCCTCACTTGCTATGAATAAAATTAGCTCTATGTTTTCCTTTGTTTTACAACGATGGCTGGCAAAAATTTTCTTATTGCATTTGAAACAAAGTCCCTTCTCTCGCCTAGCTTCAACATTAGACAGCCGTTTCAGAGGTCGATTCTTCTTCCCCACCCATCCTTTCTTTTGTAACATCACGTTTCACGTAGTCATAACTCTTTGATTGCAGCTCAGTGGTCTCGATTTTCCAGGGCTGGCCCCCTTGTTTTTTTTCCCCTTGGGCCGATACGCTTGAGCCTCCCATTTTCATTTCGTTAAGCAAACCATCGAATCATCAGATTTCAATCCCCCACCAATGGGCTTCTCTTACAATTTCATCTAGGCCCACATCTCTTCGACTAATCACCTCAACTTTGATTGCCAAATGCAATCCTTTAAGGAATGTCATTTCAAGCACATCCTCTATCGCACCTAGCGAGGGCACTGACGCTATTTCAAAACACTTTTGATAGTCAGCAACGGTCGTTTCCATTTTCAAGTTCCACAGTCGCAACAAAAGGGTCTCTTCCAACGATATCTTGAAACGATCTTGGAGGTGTTCTTTGAAATCATCCCAACTTTAAAACTTGTGTCGATTGTTCGCCCATCGGTACCAGTCAACATCATCTTGGCTGATTATCAACATTTTGATCTTCTCAATGTCGGATAGCTCATGAATCTCGAAGCATCTCTCCACAGGATATATCCATGTGTTTGGGTTGTCTCCATTAAACACTGGCATCTCGATTTTTTCGTACCTCCCTCTATCTGAGCTTGCGACTATCTCTTTTGCCTAAGACTCTCCCTCGCCTTCCCCATTCTTTTCATGCTGGAAGTCTTGATGGATAACGTACTTCCTTCCCTTTTTCGATCGACATCTCTTTCATATCGCCCAAGACTTTCCCGATAATCTTTCCTTATACTCAGGAGCATTTCCTTGATGCTCATCATCTTCTTCTTGGTTCCTTCCATCCTCTCTTCCAAATGTTTCTATGATATTCCTCATGTTCATCCTAGTGTTGGACGTGCTCTAATATCAAATGTTAGGTATCCTAACTCCCGGCACACAAAAATACAAACACTTCCAAGGAAACACCCAAACACCACCAAAACAAGGGATATCCACCTCTCTGTGTTCTACAATTATATATATCAATAGAGACAGGCAAGAGTTCAATGCTTAACGAGCCAAAAATATCAAAAAACAGAGTAAAATACCAAAACAAGGAAAATAACAAGAAGCAAGGATATTTCTTCAGCTAGTGCCCCTTTCCTGTCTGCTTGTCAAATTCCATATCGTACACTTTCATAATAGGAGGCCTCATATAATCGTGATAGAAAATGTCTTATCTCTAGAGGTTTCTGTCAGCCAGACACGTGAGTCACGAGAAGAAGAGTAAATATCTATGGAGAAAATTTTTCTCACGATAGTGAACACTTTGGTGGTCGGGGCATGGTGGCTGACGACAAAGGACCTAGGGATGTTGTCATTGTTTTCAGCTCTGTTGAGGAGGTGGGATATGGGAAGAAGAGGAGAGGGTAGAGAGCGAAGCTCAAGGAGAAAGTTGCCTCTTTGTGTGCACCGTGTGTATAGTTAAAGTGAAGGCACATTAGTAATTTTGGAATTTTTTAAAAACTGACTGCTATATTTACGAATTGTTTTAAATTTTACTAGATTTGCCATATTTTGATATGTGTGCAACGAGCCCCAAAAAATATTCCTATATAAAATTAAATCTCAACATCCTCAAGGAAAAAAGTGAAACGCAAAACAGAAAGAGGAGAGAGGGTAGAGAGAGAAGCTCATGGAGAAATTTGCCTCTTTGTGTGCATCGTGTGTAGAGTTAAAATGAAACCAATTCAGTAATTTTGGGATTTTTAAAAACTGACTTTACTATATCTACAAATTGTTTTAAATTTTACCAGATTTTCTATATTTTGATATGTGTGCAATGAGTCCCAAAAAAAATTCGCATATAAACTTAAATCCCAACATTCTCGAGGAAAAAAGTGAAGCACAAAACAGAAAGAGAACATAATTCGCTGGTTCTTTTTGTTTATACCGAGGTGTGGAATATATCGTCTATATTCATAACAAAGTAGTCTCAAAATTTTATATATATTAGATTACAGGGGTAACCGACAAAAATAGACCCAAAATATTTTGGTTTTCATCCAAATGTCTTTTCTTAAAAAAATGAAGTATTTTTTAGTCCATGGCGATGATGAATATGATGTAAACATCAAAAACTTTTGAATGGAAAATTGCTTTTATGACCTCATTTCATTCAATACTATACTAATTAATTTTCATTAACCTTTTACATAGATCGTCCACCTAATTTAGTACTTATAAGTAAAACTAAACTCACTTCTATTGATTCATTATTCACTCTATAAATTGTACTCCACAACTTTTTGAGTGCATACCTCAAATATTTGTGTGAATAGAATTCATTTTACATATTTTTCTTCTATTTTTTTCCTTTCTGTGTGTGTGAATACCTCAAATTTCATTTCAACAATGAGTGGAGTGGAATATTAGAAACTTTCTAAGCAGAAGGTTAAACAGACAACAACAAAAATTTTGGAACATATTAGGAACTTTTAAAGGTGCATTAATCACTACTTTTCAAAATTTACATATCATTAACATTTGGGTGGAAAAGATTATAATCTAAGGTATCATGTATCATTATTATAGATTTATTATCATCAAGTTTTGGGCTTTTTGTTATTCCCTTCCGTTCAAGATATTCATTCATTACATAACCGACTCTGTTTAAAAAAAGAGAATCTACTTCCAAAGAGTTCAAAGATGTTCACGTACCTCTCCGATGGTGCTCAAGAGTTCTTCCAAAGCTAGCTGCAACGAAGAAATGGTTTGTGAAGCAACATCTTCATTGGCTAATTCCGACTCTTCAATGGAGCAAGGATCAAAAAGAATTCCTTCTTGTATAAACAGCTCCTCAAGTATTTGAACTTGCTCAATATCCAAACTCACCTGCAACTATACCAAATGGAGGCAACGTAAAACCAAATTGATCGGCTGCAAATAAAGTCGTCCATTCCCTGCTTCTCACCTCATTGAGAAGTTTGTCACGCAATTCCCTTTTTACTGGAGTGAAAACTTCGAGCTCTCTGATACATTTATCCTCATATGCAACACGAGGAGAAGCCTTTATATGCTTTGCCCTGAACATTGAGCAAGAGAAAAAAAGAGGTTATATAGATCTTTAGTTAAGGATGTTAATCTAGAAGTTTAAGCTAGAGACTCTAAATTTAAGGAAATTAAGAGACAGAGAAATCAGGTAGGAGTGTATGAATGCTACAACGTAATGGCAGTATATCTACAAACTAATAAAATATAAGTATGAGAAAGGTCTTTCATTACAAAATAATAATAATTATTATAATAATCACAACTTGATTAGAAAATTGATAGAACTCTAACAATGACCACAATTTGAAAATCTAATCACCCACATAGACAAAATTTTTACAACTTCAAGAAGATTTTCACTTGCCAAAGGCTACATAGTTTATCGTGTATTCTGCAATCAAGCACTCAGAAACAGATTTATGCTCAGACATACCTTGCACCAAATCGAAGGGTTGAGAGGGTCTCAAGTGAGTTTGTAGGACTGGGTGAGCAGCAACACAACAAAGCAGTACGTGAGTTCCCTCCCTGAAATGTGAGAAGAATAAATTGCTCAATTAAGTTAAGGAACATGTACTATGGTGGAAATTAGAGCGGTAACCAACGAGTGCATCTTGTAGAATCCGTGTCAACTTAGAATCACGATATGGAATGTGGTTTCCTCTGCCTGTTGGTCCACATGTTAGAGCATTTATTACATTCCCAAGAGCTGAAAGCGATTTGTTAATGGTCTTTGCTTCTTCAAGAATTCTCCCTTCAGCACCAGTTTTCTCCACTTTTTCAGACCCTGCCAAGTCCACTAGATTCAATTTTCCAGTTCTGGCCCTATTCAAGGAATTGAGATTCAGTATGGATTATTCCTTTCAGAACTTGACAATGGAATGACTGAAAAAGACTACCTCTTGTCCTTGGTTGATTCTTGCTGAATAGTGAATATGTAAATACAGTGGCTCCTACTGCTGGCGACATTCATTTCTATCCATGTTTAGATGAAAACCAAGATTTGACCATGAACCGTTAAAAGAAGATGGAATCTAACATGTTTCTGGAAGTTTAGGAATAAATCAATGAGAAGAAAGCAGGATACGGGTCTCTCCTACTGCTCTGTTGCCTATTCCTTTCTGCATTGGGCAGTTACCATGAGAAATTAAAAATTGAACTGAATTAGAAGAACAATTTCTTCTCATCTTACAGATAAGGTTAGCAATGCTTCTGTAGGGTCTTTTATGGGCATCTGTAAAAGTGAAACCAAAATATTAATCCATTTAAAAGCATGGAATTTGGATAACTCAGCTGATAGTTCATCCAAGCACATGAGTTGCATTGCTTGAAGTTCATAGAAATCATCCTCGTGAACTACTGATAACTTTTTTATCAACCTCAGTCAAGAAAGTTGTCGATCGTTTTTTTTTTTTTAAAGAAACATTTCATTGAAGAAATGAAATAGAGAAAACCGAATACCTAAAGGTAATTACAAGAAGTCTCTCCAATTAAAAAGAAAAAACTTTTCTTTCCTCCCTGGCCGTGTGTGGGGATAAATTATAACAAATATATGGAGACTCAGATTTACCCTAATTATAAACATGAGTAAGAACCGAATCCATTAATCTATCAAAAGTAGAGATGGAGTCCCTGAAAAGTTGACCATTACGACCACCCCAAAGTGCCCAAAAGAACGCATGCACCAAAGCCAACCAAATTGTCCGCTTGGTACCATTGAAAGGATGCCCCATAAACATAAACAGAAATGCCAAGAGATCAAATATAGAGTTCGGGAAATTAAAAGACCATCCAACAACTTCTAGAACAATATGCCATAAATGCCTCGCAAAGAAGCAATGGTATATAGATACAATTGTGTGAGTGGAGCACTTAACTAGCATATAAATAATAGATTCAATGAAAATTTTTGGTTAGAAATATTGCTTAATAAGTTGATAAAAAGGCAGCTTACCTCAGTCATTCCATTTAACATTATCCCTTGTGTTTTACTCTCCTTGATTTGTATATTGTCCCTTGATAAGTCAAAAAGATCCCTGAAAATAAGTCATTAATTTGGAAATCATCAGCTGTTGACTATTTGTCTTTTTCCTTTTATTATAGGATTGGCTTCTGTCTTATTTGGCAAGGGAAAGTTCTAATTGATGGAAAATAATCATGCATTGAGCATAACATCTACTAGCAGTAGCAGATATATTTATACCTCACTTTCTCCATGTAGATTTCAACCTAAAAGAGCCAAAAAAAAATTAAATTAAATTAAAATAAAATGCAATGATAAAAAACTTAACAATGTAAATTGGTAATTAATTAACTGCAAGATAAGAAATGAATGATGCACGCATGATAACATAAGGTTGCCTAATTAATACCATAGACAACTTGATTGAGTACTTGCTCGTTTCATCAGCTAATTTAGTACATTCAAAAATGCCTTCTACCACTCTAGGAAGTAAACCCTTCTCTGCTGCGTCACATTCAAGTATGCCAGGCCCCTGCTTAAATAAGATCGCCAGAAAATATGACTTATGATAGTTTAAGTTGACAACCCTTTTAAAAGCATGGTCTGCTACCTCCATACTATAGGTCTTTCCAGCTCCAGTCTGTCACCAAGGAAGGCAAGAGAAGTTAATAATTGAAACAGAAGTTGGATAACCAACTGATTTGCACCCTGAAGAGAATTCTAAAACAATTAAATAGAAGGTAGAATATAATTTGCAGAAGTTTTGAGTTCTGAGAAGCTTGCAACTCCAAATGAAAATCTTCTTCTGAAATTAATCTTTAACTAACCTCTCAATTTGACCAGTATAAAATATTAAGTCAAATGACTTTTAAAGTTTATGCTACATGATGTGCAGAGGAAGAACAGGCGTGGTAGAATTGATTTTCAATAAGAAAAAAGCGGATTTATATATTTTCTTTGCTGGAAGTATAAATTATTTGAAATTAATGCTTACACATCAAGATCCTGCCCTGCAGAGACGATTAATGTGTTATGCAGTGCATATGTATGGTTGTACCCGAACACAAGATATTTCATAGTATCCTTTACAGGACCATGCACAATGGTTTGAATTTGAGTTTTTAACACAGCTCACCTGTCCAAAGGTGATAATTGTCCCATTAACAGCATTAAGAGCATCTGTGTCATACGTTAAAGCACAACGTGAGAGGTAGAATCCTACTTTGATTAACAAAAAGTAATGTAAGAAGGGTCCAAATGACTTTTTCCACCATCTAAGAGAACTTATATTAGAAATCCAACACAATCAATTCTCAACCTAATAACAAAACCTAACAATCATAAAGAAACCGCCGAATTCAAGTCATAAAATGTAGTGCACCGGAGATTAGGGTATACCTTGGACAATTGGCTGAGCAAGAAATCGGTAGACATCAGTTTGCTCAGATTTATCATAGAACACTCTATCAAAGCTATATGTAAGTTCTTCAGTCTTCTCGTCCTACAATAAACTAATGTTAAATTAAGCGAGCAAGGTAAATTATCTCCCGGCAATCTACAAAAACAAAATAAGTACAAATAAACCTTAAAAATGAATGTCTCGGAGTCCACACATTGAATGCACACTGCATCTCCATGATCTTGTCTCTCTTTTGAACTCAAAGGCCGAAATCGAGCGCAAACAGTTATGTTCGACATTTCCCGAACTGGACAGAATTAGTAGTCGAATCTGAGCGGTCCTCTTAGCATTTCAGTTTACAGTTTTGCTTGAGATAGAAGCTTCATTCAATCATCTCGATCGCCAGAAATTTTCTGAAAGAAAATTATCCTTCGAAACTTACATTTTACATTAAAAATTTCGTCCAAACTAAAAATGTGAGCCTCGATTTCGACAATAATTATGTTTAAAGCGCTTTCAAGCAGTCGAACATGCTGCAGAGGAATTCGTAAATTCGTTGAAGTTGAACAAAAAAAAAAAGTTGCAGAAGCATTTGAATCTGGTTGAAGTTAAAGGTATTAAGCACGAAGGGCAGAAAATCGACATGACTATTTGAAACCACAAGTAAATTGAATTACAATGCATTGATTTTGAGTAATTGAGAAGAGTGATTACCGGATGCTTCTTCCTACGTCTCTGAAAATTGTATCAGCAACCAAAAAAGAGAGTATAAAGGCCATAGGGATGAACGTTTGTTTGGCGGGAATTTGTATAAAAGACCCATTTTAAAGGTCTAAAATGGCCGATGATCTAATTTTGAAAAAAAAATTGTTAAATAAACCTTTCATAATGTAATAATTATGTGAAATTACAGTGTTGCCTTTTTTCTTCTCTCTACTTGTCCAACGTTTTTTTCTGTCTTTTTTCTTTCTTTTTTCTTTCTTTTTTTCTCTTCTCCGTGCCTCCCTCTCTATCTCTTTCTTTTTTTTTTTTTTTCTTTTCTCTTCTTCTCTTGCTTTTTCTTCTTTTCCTCCTTTTTCTTATTAAACTCCTCTTTTTTTTCCTTTTCTTCTTCTTCTCTTACATCTTCTTCTCCGACTTCTTCTTTAGTTTTTTCTTCTTCTCCGACATGAAGAGTCCAAACTCCAACGTGACTCACTCTGGAGAGCGAAAGCGAAAGGAGAGAGAGATCGGCTTTTTCACGTGTGCGAGTTCATTTTGGTAATTTCATCCAAACTTAATGTCAGCAAAGGCTCATTTGACATTTTTTGTTGTTTGGAATATGGGTTATTTGGCATTTTCAACCCAATTTTTGGGTTATCTATACAAATTTATCCCCAGAAACCAACATGGTCCTTTCAGCATCTTTTGTCCTCACTCGCACGCATTGAAAATTCTCAATCTTGTAGGTATAGGCAGTAGCTTTTAATTCATTTAAACCGCCCACCATCTTCCACTTAGTTCATCCTTGAACCACATCTTACTAGGAGAGGTTCTGCTCTGATACTATCTGTAACGCCCCAGGTGTAACACCCCCATCCTAAATATTTATATTACATCTATATCTTTACCTAGGAGTGAATGTTACCTAGTCTGTATTCTGTTATACCCTTTTAAATATGCAATTCAATATCATAACTAACTGGTGAAATGCTTAGGTTTTACAACAGATATGCAAAGATTTCTTAATAAGATAGCATCATAAGTAAGATTTAAAAGGCTATATTTAAAGTTTGCAAATATGCCTGGTGATCCTCACAATGCCACTCAAAATAAGTCCAATTTCTACAAGGGATGGGGTTTACAAGTTCCCAATTACAAAATTCTAATTTGGCTCAGACGAATCTTGTTGGTAGGCTAGGCACCTCGAACACGCTTGCTACTTGAAAAGAAAAACATCAGAGAAACAAGAATCTATGAGCTACAATGCTCAGTGAGTGACTAACTAAAGTATAAACTCAATAAAAATATAAATATCGTGCTTCATAAACTTGTAAATAACTATCACTTGTAAATCACTATCATTACGTAAATGGTTGTCTTTTCATTGAACCTTTGTTGAGGCGGAGCGCACCCAACGTCAATAAGCCTTAGCTGTGTGGAGTAATCTCAACACATCAGTGACAGATGCCTTTTATTCTGCTTATAAATCTGTCTGATCTCGGGCTGCCCGTGTACCTTCTCATGTCCTTCGGTACTAGGGTCCCAGGGTGATACTCACTCACCGTCTTTAAATCCTTGGGTGAGAGTTTCATATAAATTTAGTACTAGGGCTGCCCATATGCCTTCACGTGTCCTTCAGCATTGGGTCCCCGATAGAATCTTTCTAGAGCACTAACTTGCACATCACATTTATCATAATTTAACAACAATCATAATATCTCAGACTTCATAAAATACTAGGGCTGCCCATATGCCTTCATGTGTTCTTCAGCATTGGGTCCCATTCGAATCTTTCTAGTGCATAGACATACATAGAACATTTATCATAAATTAACTATAATCATGATATCTCAGAATTCTTTGATATTCATCTAGCAACTAGCTTGGTAAAACTTAGAACATTAACTAATACATTTTCAAACTCTATTTCACATATAAGATATGTGCTAGTTTCACACATAAAAGTACACTTCAACTCATGCTTTAAAGATAGAATTAAGCATATAAAAAATAGTACTCAAATTAAGCTTTTCTCAAATCATAAAGTCACTCACGACTTATTCTAGGCTCCGAGCGGGTTATACCCTTTCCCTAGCTCCTCTTGACTTGTAAACATACCTTTTTCGTGTTAGACATTTCTAACATTCCTCTCTTTATTTTTCTCTATGTTTGCTTAAATATCTTAAATATGGGTTTTCATCACTAGTTCTTCTCTTGTTTACAACTTACAATAATGAGCGAGATTTTTAGATTAAACTACTCATAACCATGCGGCATCAGCGATACCCAGCTTCGCGAGACTAGCGATATTACCTTAATAAGTGATACTCAACGAGAGTCAGCGAGAGTCGTGAGAAGCAAGACCCCTTTGCGTTACTAGCAACACTTGTCTCGCTGATCACCCTCCAATTCCTTAGCGATACTTCTGTCCTAGCGACCCCCGATGGTCAGTGCTCTTTTTCTTTCTTTTCTAACCTGTTCTCAAACTGCTAAACATCGAAATCCAGCCAAAATCAGATCTTTCTCTCTTCTACAAACTTGTAAAGAAGTGAGCTTTCTAACTTACCTCGAGATTTCAAACCCTATCTTTTCTTCATTGGAGAACTATCCTCGAATAACTCCAACTGCCTCGAATCAGCTAACAGCTCTTGCAGTAGCACAACTCCGAATGTTTCTTCCTAAAGTTTAACATACTCTTACTCAAATTTGGCTTAAACATCCTTTATAGGAGTTGCTAAGAATTAACTCACTCAGCTTTAAAACTTCGCTCTAGCTTCGACTTTCCAGCTCACTCTTCTTCAAACATCAAATGATGTCTAGATTATCGTCAACCGTCAAGCTTCTGGTTCCAGCTTCAATTTCACCATGGGAATGATCTGGTTCCTACTTAACTTCGACATAAACAGTTTCTTCAACCTTTCCTCGTTGTTCTTCTGTGAAAGGGGTAAATCTGGGTTCGAAATATGTCTAAAAGTGTTGATTTAGTCGGCGTACTTACTTATATATATACCACCGACTCATCAGTACGGCCATCACCTCCTTACTTAGGTTGGCCGACGCAACCTTCCGTGCAAAACTTCAGCAGCACATAGCTTACACTTGTTTTTTTACAATTGTTCAACGCCCAGTCGCCGAATAGCCAATTAACGCATGATCCTATCAGCCACTCTTCTAATGTACCAACACATACCAACCTTCAACGCATAGTGACCTTCAACACCTCGTGGCCGTCAACGCCTAGTGACCTTCAACGCCTGGTGGTCTTCAACATATTCTCAACGCGTAGCTCCACTAACGCATGGCCAACACTTAGCCACTTTTGCTCCATACTAATTAGCCCACTTTTCTAATCACTGCCCATTTCATAGTTTCTTCTCAACTTGCCAACTTCCAAATGTCAGGTAGGGCTTACCGCGTTTCTCTACCGCATACTACTCGACCTTAAAGTCTCAAATGCTTACTTCTATGCGTTTGTTTCTTACCGCATAATACCATGCGTCTGCCTTAATTACGTACCGTCAAGCATTTCTACCATGCGCCCAACATGGTTTTCCACTAAGTATGCGTCCAACTTCACTTACCTCTCAGGTATTCTTTTTAACCCTGCCCATCACTTGATGAGGTTTCCTTTCTTCTAGAGGTCTTACTTCTAAGCTTAAAATCATGGTTGCGTTCTCCTGATCTGTTTATCCTACACAGTATAATTCTCAACTTCAAGAATTACTTTGATTTCAAGATTCAGAATTCGTTCAACGCAACCTTTCTATCAAATCCTTCTAATTCAAATTTCATCTACGGCCTATGTAAACTAACACTTGAGCACAACCGCTCTTGTCCTACTTCTTTCCTTTATAGGCTCTTCCACGAAATAGTCTTAGAAAGAGGGTGTGACACCAGGCTTAGAACTCGAAATCTGGATTCGGCAACTGATGGCCTTGACATTCCCCTGCATTCTCTATGACTTGGCATCATCCTTATTTGTCTTAAATGCTTCTAAGAGTAGGCATGCTTACTGATGCGCACTTTAAGTGTTAACCACAAGTGTAGGGCTCAAGTTATAATATAAGACGGTGAAATCCGAATATCGTTCCACTGAGGATCCAATTGTGAAGGTTAAAGTTACTTAGCTATTCTAAACTTGAATCAACTTTTTTTTTAGGATTGGAATTGAAGTTGTGATTTTGGAAATAAAACTAAAAGGAAAGTGACTATATAAGAAACACAAGAGTCAAAGAGAGTTCTAGGGTAAAGAATCCTTGTTTAATGCATCATTCAATATTCTAGGGTTCATGGATTTTATTGTAATTCATATGCTTAAGTCTAGAAACTTAATTACAAGTTATTTTCTCTCAAAAACAACATTTTCTCATGCAACTCAATTGAGTACTAATCTCTTGAAATCAATACAAATTACATGGCATTAACAATAGCCTTTAGCAACTTTCATTGTTAACCTAACTATTTTCATGATAGATTAACAAGAATTCATTGTAATAGATCTAGTTAGACATACAATCTCTCAACCATACATCTAACTTAACATTCGAAGATGGCCAATCAACACGAATTAAGCACAATAACAATGAAAAGCATAATCATTACAACAAAACCATGAATATTCTACAATATCAACATAACTTCATAAACAATTCATCAATATCCTAAAACTAAAGAGTTTAGCCACTCATAGCTTTAAGCAAGACGTTCATAAACAAATTAAGCATAGAAAGACGTCTTACCGTAGAGATTGTTCTGCACATAACACACAGACTGTGGGTTGTAGGGACACATATCATATAAATGTGCATCTTCACATTGCACACAACTCACTGTTGCTACTGGATTCAATACGTTCATTCAGGCAGCAGGATTAGATGTTCCACCTTGATTGTTCAAGGCTATAGTTTTCAGCAACGATGCCATTGTTGCCATCTGCGCTGCAAGACTAGTAGCAACAGCAATTTCAATGATACCTGCTTGTTGTTCTCCTCCTGTCTGTGGAGCAAGATCCATAGCCATCATCTACCCACTCATCGGTATTTCTAGAAATTCTGTTGAGAATCTTTTTGGCTTGAGTGTAAGTTTTGTCCATTAGTCCTCCTACAACAGAGGCATCAACAACTGATTGCAATGGTCTGTTAAGTCCTCCATAGAATATTTCCATGTGGACGCAATCAGGAATTTCATTATGTCGACAATTCCTCACCAGCCTCTTGAATCGAGTCCAGGTTACAATGCACGTCTCCTTCTTGCATTCACTGTCGGAGGAAAATATTTTTGCATGAACGTTTCCACCATCTATTCCCATGTGGTACTCTCACCTGGCTCAAATGAGTATGCCCATTGTCTTGCTTTGGCTCTAAGGGAAAAAGGGAAGAGTGACAACTGGATACCATCCTACGTTACTCCAGAGATAGAGAAAGTGTTACATATTTCCAGAAAACTCTTCAGATGTGCATGCAGGTCTTCAACCAAAGCACCCTTGAATTGTCCTGCAGCTTGCCACATCTGCAACATGACTAGTTTCATCTTAAATCTTCCATTTCCTTCAAAGGTGAGGCGTAAGATTTTTGGCGAGAAATCATATAAATTTGGCGACGCATATTCTCGCATTGGCCTGCTTCTATCATGTGTTAACAAAATATGATTAGTTTGAGGGTCTGCTTTTGCATTGTTTTGATTCTAGCCTTGAACAGGGTTCTGTGGTTCTGCCATGTTTCTGTCTGAGTTTCGGTTGGTCCTTCTCATCTATTTTGCCTAGTTCTTCTCCTGAAGGTCCTCTCAATCTCATGGTCAATATCAAACTCTGGGTTGGTCCCGTTGCTCATATACTGTTTGGAATTTTCTGGCAAGGAGAAAATTCACAATACTTCTTCAATTGAGGTATTCCTATAACCGAAACAACAAAGAAAATCAAATCAATATAATAGTCCCCGACAACGGCGCCAAAAACTTGTTGTCTATTTGCTAAGCAATAAATCATGCGTTACTATTCAGTCAAGTCTTCCTAATTTTAACCCAAGTATAAGTATTAATTAGGTTTCTTAGTGAGTCCAAGGTCGAACTCAGGGACTTATGCAGATTTTAAATTTTCTTTAATTGTTGTAACTATATGTGTAACAAGAAAATGATAAAAATTGTGATGCGTTTAAGTAAGAATGCAATAAAGATTAAACTAAAGTTGGTGAAGTTGTGAAATTATGTGTTGCAGCAAAGATCAACCAAGGTGTGAATATGAATAGGAAAAATAGGGTTGGGTTTTGTTATTGCCTATAATCAGAAACATGGAATGAACTGTTTCATATTCTCAACTCTTAACCTGCACTTTTCGGTTGATAGATTACATGGTCATATGTCTATGATGCATGCGAGAGTATTATAGAATTCTTAGGTTGTTTCTGTGTCTAGAAATACTTCTTAGTCTTGCTTAATGATTTCCACAATCACTCACTTTCTCAAGCAGTTGATTATTACTACTTATCTCATTAGCTAGATGGAAATAAGCAATAGATTCAAGCACATTCAGCACGATGATACAGTTCACTCATTGATTCTTAAATAGTCAATAACTCAACCCCCAACCCTTAAGAAATTTAGTTACTCATGACTGATAACAACTAAGCTATAAGGGATAAGAAAATGATAAACATGAAAGATGTTTAGACTAATGAAAGAAATCAAGTGTCTCAAAAAGTACAATGGCTTGTTACAATGAGAAAACACAAGAAGGTAAAGAAAGGGATAGAAAGCATGAAAGAAATGGTGGATGTTTAATTTCTTGAATCCACCAACAATGGTTGCGTGATGATTGTTGCTGTGAAGTCGGTAGTCGGAAAGAATACTTCTCTCTTAAGTTGTTTGTCTCCAGTTGTCTTCTGAAAGGAACTCTGCTGTCATTCAGGAGTTCTTCAAGAAATTCAACAACCTTCTCAGTTTTTGAATCTGCCCTTGTATTAGAAGTTGTGTTGTAACGCTGGCAGATTGCATCATTATGGGTTGATTTAACGCGTTGCGTCATTCTTGCTTGATTGCGTGATTCTCGACGAAATTTGTATGCGTTACTCTTGTCGCAGATTAAGCATATCAATCTCTAGACGATATCTCAGGATTCACGTCTAATTTTCAGCTGCTTTGCGTTTCTTGATCAAATTGTGCCAATATAAAACTTTTCGTTCCTGCATTACATCATGCATTTTAGACATTATTTACTTCAAATATTTATCTTCATCAATTCAAAGGAGTAAAACACAAAGGAGGATTTATTACTAAATTTAACTCATAACTACCACATGATTTTCTAATTTGTCTTCTATTATTCTAAAGGGAGCTTATAATAACTTGTATTTCTACAAGTTATCACTTATGCTCTATAGTGTCCAAGGACTTCAAAAACCTTATTATGGAAGAGATTTCTAGTAGGGTCTAAATAGTAATATGTGATTGTTTTAACACTAAGGAGTGACATGAGGTTTTATAAGTAAGTTTTAGAGCCCTTGGCAGTATAAAGCTACAAGTTGAGAGTCTAATGAACATAAGATTTGATTGGACAATGTTGTTTCTGAAAAGCGTTTGAAAATGCTTTTTATTCTCTTAAATTAAGGGAGTTTATATTAGATTTCACTTGTTTGCTAGTGGTTTTTAGGTCAAAATAAAGAAAACTAGAATTGAAAGCCAAAAGAACCAAACTAAGCCAAAATCCAACAAAAAGAGAAGAAAATCACAAACACTACTAAAAATAGGACAGCGCCGCGGTGCTGGTTCAGCGCTGCCACGACGCTTTTTCCCGAGAGCAGCATCTAACTTCAACACAGCAGCTCCGACGCAACATTGTGGCATGGTACACCATTTGATGTCGGTCAGCGCCGTGGCGCCATTGACAAGCCCTAAACACACCAAGAGATACAAGAAGAAGAGAATTGAGAGAAAATACATTAGAGAGTTCCAAAGAGTGAGTTAGCTGTAAGAAAGAGAGAAAAGAGTTTGAGAGAGAGTTGTGGTGCCGTTCGAGTTTCCAACGTGAAGACTAAGGACATCTTGACGGTTTCTCCTCAATCAAGAGCTTCTTTTCAGTAGAGTTTCCCTTTCTTTACACTCTTTCTATGCTCATATTGTTTGTGAACATGTTGCTTAAAGCTATGAGTGGCTAAACACTTTAGTTTTAGGGTATTGATGAATTGTTTATAAAGTTATGTTGATGTTGTATATTCTTCATGGTTTTGTTGTAATGAGTATGTTTTTCATTGTTATTGTGCTTAATTCTTGTTGATTGGTCATCCTTGAATGTTAGATTTGATGTATGGTTGAGATAATTGTATGTCTAATTGGATCTATAACAATGAATTATTGTTAATCTATCATGAAAATAGTTAGGTTAATAATGAAAGTTGCTAAAGACTACTCTTAATGCCATGTAATTTATATTGGTTTAAAGAAATTAGTAATCAATTAAGTTGCATGAGAAAAAGGTTGCTTTCAAAAGAAAATAACTTGGATTTATGTTTCTAGACTTAAGCATATGAATTGCAATAAAATCCATGAACCCTAGAATGTTGCATAATGAAGTAAACAAGGATTCATTACCCTAAAACTCTCTTTGACTCTTGCGTTTCTCATATATTTATTTTCCTTTTTAGTTTTCCTAAATCATATCTCAAGATCGAATCCTCAAATAAAATTGATTCAATTCTAGAATAGCTAAGTAACTCAAACCTTCACAATTGGATCCTCAGTGGAACAATATTTGGAACTTAACCGTCTTATATTATACTTGACCCGTGCACTTGCGGTAAACACAGAAAGTGCGCATCAGTTTCTCACACACGTAGCTACCGAGATGTGCATCTCAGTTAATGCTTCTAAAGTAGAAGTAGAATCCAGTGGACCAGGTTTTCCTTGCTACGCATCTGAGGACTATGTTGTATTGGTATGGCCAATTGTTTTGCCGCATGTATGGAGATTTCTCTCTGCCAACTCGATCAGTTTAGATACATGTTTCTAAAGAGTACAATTTCTTGAGCTCACAAAGGTTCTCAAAATGAGTAAGTTAAAGTAATGTTGATTCTCAACATTTTAAGTTTCCTAGTTTTATATGAAAAAGGTTGTCACACTTCATGGGGTACTAGTTTTAGTTATGTCAGTTAGAGACCCTTAGTTAACATCCAATTTTTTGGAAGTGTCTCTAGAAAGTGTTAGGTTTTTAGTTGGAGTTCAACTTTCCACCCATTGACTGATGGTCAAACTGAGCATTTGAATTAGATAATAGATGGCATGTTACGCACTTGCGCATTAGTTTTTTCAGGAAGTTGAGACTCCCACTTGCATCTTATGGAGTTTGCTTATGATAACAGCTACCAGGATACTATTGGCATGACGTTGTTTGAAGCCTTGTATAGAAAGAGTTGCAGGTCTCCAGTTTACTGGGATTAGCTTAGAGAGCAAAAAGTGTTAGGATCCGAGTTTGTGAAAACTATGAAGAAGGCATTTCAGAGGATTAGAGCACGGATGTAAACAACCCAAAGCAGACAAAAAATTACGTCGATGTTAAGCATAGAGACTTAGAGTTTGAGGTAGGCGATAACATATTTCTAAAAGTGGCACCTATAGAAGGTATTCTGAGGATTGGAAGGAAAGGGAAGTTAAGTCTATGTTTCATTGGATCATTCGAGATCCTTGAACAGATTGGCCTTGTGGCTTATTAGTTGGCATTGTTATCGTCTCTTTCTGCAGTTCACAGTGTTTTTCATGTCTCCATGTTGAGGAAGTATGCAGCAGATCCCTCTCATATAGTAGACTATGAGCTCTTGCAGTTAGATGAGAACTTGAGTTATAAGGAAAAACCTATTCAAATTTTGGCAAAGAAAGTGCAGACTTTGGGTAATAAGGAGATAAAACTTGTAATGGTTATATAACAAAATCATGAATTCAAGGAAGCGACGTGGGAACGAGAGGATGAGATGAGATCGAGATACCCTAAGCTTTTTCAAGAATTAGAACTTTCGAGGCTGAAAATTTCTTAAGGAGGGAAGAATATGACATCCCAAAATATCAGATAATGTTAAATTAATTATCTTGAATTATTTGGTTAATTGTTTGAATATTGAGGCTTAATTGAATTATGTTGAGAAATAATTCAATTTAAGTTAAGCGTGATGAAAGATTTGGATTTAATTCAATTAGTGGAAAATTTGATTTAATTTGGAGTTATAAAAGTTGGACTTAATGGGAAGATTTGGTTGGGGTGAGATTTGAAAATTTGTTTAATTTAAGATAAGTTGGGTTGGATTTTTGTGGGGTTAAAATTTGTGAGGGAAAAGGAAAATGAATAATTATATATTTTATAAACAAATTAGGTTTTAAAAAACAAATATAAATATGTATATATAATTAGTACTTCCTCGATTTGCGTGAAAAGCAAAAAGAAAAAGAAATAAATTTTTTCTTTCCTCCTTCATGACCCATGCATAGACGGTAAAATTATAATAATATGGTTGTTTTGTAAAATATTTAGGAAAATATTGTACTTTTTGAAATATTTAGAAAAATATTGTAGATTTTATGGGGAATTGTGAGTGTTGGTTTTTTGTTTTTTATTTTTTGGTCGAGGGCAACCCTCGACCTCTTTCTTTCTTTTTTTTTTTTCCCAACTCTCTCTCTCACTATATATATATTTTAAATAAATAAGAAGTATACTTTAATAATATTATTTTAACTAACATTTTTTAAAAAACCGTTATAGTTTTTAATAACAAAAAAGATATATTTTATCACTAATCTACCAATAGTTTCGCAAAAGAATTATCCAAACCAATGTAAAAAAGGGAAAAATAATCATAAAACGTCACTAAAATTATTGTTCATAATAAGAAAATAATAAAATATAAAATTAAAGTGTCAATATTAATACAATAATTTATTATTTTTCTTTCACTAATAATAATAATAATAATAATAATAAAAATTCAATGTGTCTCACAAGGTGGACGTCGCCAA
The DNA here is from genome assembly GCA_030954485.1 of Citrullus mucosospermus. NCBI lineage: Eukaryota > Viridiplantae > Streptophyta > Magnoliopsida > Cucurbitales > Cucurbitaceae > Citrullus > Citrullus mucosospermus. Next base: position 15,915,320 of record CM062057.1, on the reverse strand, counting down.
TTTCAAGCTGGTTGACATCGTCGACTTTGAATTCTAGGTTGCTCTGATTGCTCTAGTGGATCTGGTTGCTCTAGTACTTCTGCAGGCGCTTCATAGTATAGATATTCATTATGTTCTCCATGACCGCGCCCATGTGTATGCATGTATGAAGCGATGGTCCGACTTCTGAATCATAATATTTTGAACCAAAGGCTGGTTGCATCATCATCGGACTAGCATAACCAGTCTAGCTCTACGTCTGCGTTTGCGTCATAGGAGGCAATTCTTCCACATTATGGTCAACCGCATCAAACTCATCTTCTTCTGCTCGAGCACGTCCCCTATGCCTAGGAACTGGTGGAGGTGCAATAGGTATATCGTACATGTAGTGTAATTCCTCAATGTAACACACGTTATTACTGCATATAGTAAATATCTGATCTAGATCATTTGCAACATCACGAAGACTACTATTGCTCGATCTCTGTGAATCATAAAACAATTAGATAATATTTCAAATAAATTTAAATTAAAAATAATTAGACAATATTTGATTATATACCAAATGACCCAAAGCCGCTCTCAAACAAGTAACGTAGCTTCTCATAATATTATTGTACTAAAGGGTGTAATCTTGAGTTGCATCACTATCGAATTGTCCAACTGAAATGCCTACTGCAATAAACCTTCTATGATAATGCCATCGCACTACCAAATGTGCAACTTTTCCAGACCAATCTGTAGTTCTCAGGTCAATGTCATGTAGTAGGGGTTCAGTATTGCACTCTAACGGGACATCCTGTTGGAAACCAAACTGTTGGATTACCCTGTCAGGAAGATGCCACTCACTAATGTGAAAACATATGAGTGGGCTTATCATCCGCCATATGTCTTGACCACTCGTACAGAAATTGGGCAAAGTGTCCATAATAGCTTTGTAAGACTCCCAAATAATCTGAAATATAACATATTATATTAAAAATATTAAAGATAAGTATATAAAAAAAATATGAACAAAAAATTCAATTGGGTTTAGTATTCACATACCTGGTCAAGTTGAAGCAGACCAAGCATATATCTATATTGACTCATTACATGTATAGCTGACCTAGTTATACAAAATTGGTCTCTCCACCTATATTATTAAATTAATATTTTAGGTTTAAAATTAACTATATTAGTCACAAAAAATATTAGCTAAATTAAATTAAAATGACGTACCAAGAACTGTAGGTTGTGGAGCCATTGTTGGAAATCATTCCCAAGCCAATATTTGTAGAAGTATCAGAGGCCCAACGATTTCACGAACATCAAGTTTTGTTGCTTTACATAGTTGTCTATACAACTATGCCAAACAGGCTCCACCCCAAGAATATCGTCCCGCCTCATGGATATTGGCTAACAGTGGAAGGAACATTAGGTGCACGAAGTGACTTGATTTATCAGAAAACAGACTTCCGCCCATCATCTGCAGTATGTATGCTCTCGCGTATCTAGTGACAGATTCCTTGTCTGCATCATCATCAAGTCTTGGAAGTTGTGTCCCTAGCCATGTTAGACTCAATCTTGATCCCTTAATTTTATTTGCAGGTGGGGTCACACCGAGTAGCATCTGACAAATATGCAGCCAATCGTCATGCATTACCCTAGTAACAGGTTCGCCATCGACAGGTAACTCAAACAATACTTCTATGTTTTGAAGTGTGATAGTGACTTCTCCAGTAGGCACATGAAATGTATAGGTCTTTAGCCTCCATCTCTTAACAAGTGCAGTGATGAGGTGCCAATCTAACTGAATGAATCCTAGTCTAGCAACCCCATAAAAGTCTGATGCACACAGATGTGGTAGTATGCGCGATGAAGTAAGATGGTACGATAAACAACAGCCTCACGATGTCTACAACACATCTCGCCTGTAGTTCAATCTTGCCATAAATTTGTTGATTGATGAACAGATTGATCGTATAAAATATCGGGATCAATCGTTCCTGGGTTTAAAGCCATGATCTAGAAGAAAACAAATTATATATTTATCGAGTAAAACATACAAATAAATTATGACTTAAAAGCAAGAGACAGCGAGATAGCGAGAGCACATGATAAAAATATTAATTTCATTATTAAAACATTGGTTACATGATATTATGTTAACAAAAAAAATCTCTAACTATCTGGCGTCTTTGTAACGAAGGACATTTTCTTCGATTATGACCTAACTAATTACAAAATCCGCAACGGATTTGAGAACTTGGTTCTGTCCAGTCCATCTCATTATGATATCGTGAACTCTTTGGTCTACTAAGTTTTCTCAACAACGTCGGGTCGGCATGTAAAACAGGCATATTAGGAGGTGTGATCCAGTAATCTTCATGCGGTACAGGTTGAAATTGAGGAGAGTAGCATGCAGCGTATGTCGACAGTTTATAGTAGTCATCAATGAAATCTTCATATTTCATGTTAAATCGTGAGCAAACTGCCATAAAATGCGAACATGGAATGCACAATGTTTGCCACTTGTTACATGAATAGTATTGTTCGGATTCACTTAGCCTCAGTATTTGAATATTTCCTCCTTTAGAATTGAGGCTGTGACGTCCGGTTTTCACATGAAATACACCTTAATATTGATCATATGATTGGACTTCATGTTTACTGGATCTTACAGCCCATTTTGAGATTTTTTTTCGTGTGCGTACCTGAATATTTACTCACTCAGTATTATAAAAATATTTGAAACAAATTGTTGATTACTAAAAAGAAAATTATTACTAGGTGTATTTATCTCGACGCTCCAAAGCAACTTCTATTTCTTCTCTTCTTTTCTCAAAATAATTTACACATTTGTAGAATGTTATTTGAGCGAGAGCATTTATCAACAACATTCGAGCTCCTTTGAGGACTCCATTGATGCACTCTAATAAATTCGTCGTCATCCACCCGTACCTAAACCCTCCATCGTGCGCTTGAGTCCATTGCTCAATACCATGTTGTCAAAAAAATTCATACAACTCCTATTTTTTCACTTGATGTCTTCCACTGCTTTATTAAACTTACGAACTTGGAACTGACATCTAGCACGATATACAAAATTTTTTAACATATTGAACTTGTATTTTTTATTAAAATTATTTACAATATGACATAAGCAGAATCTATGGTGACATTTTGGCCCTTCCAACCATTTTCTAGATTGTTCACTATTGAGATGATACCACCATGTCGATCCGAAATCAAGCACACCTCTTCATGTATAACAATTTCTCTAAGGTGTTTTAAAAATCATCCTCACATGTCAACAGACTCCTCATCTTACAACGGAAAATGTAAGAGGAAGAAGATGCTCATTCGAATCAATTGATGTAGCAATTAACAACTTTCCTCGATATTTTCCATACAAGTGAGTACCGTCTATTTGAATAATCGGTCGACATCTAATTAAATGCTTCTATACAAGGACCAAATGCCCAAAATACAGAAGTAAGGATGGCATGTCCTTCAGTATGTGTGCCATTTATTCTCCACTCCACTCGCGTGCTAGGATTTGTGTGCTTGACCATATACAACCACCTAGGCAACAGTTTGTATGATTCATCCCAATCACCAAATACTTTGGCCAACGCCTTTCATTTACCCTCCCACACCCTATGGTAAGGAACATGATATCCGAATTTTGTTTCGATATCGGACTGTAGTTGTGCCACATTGATGGACAATTTTTCCCTCATAGCTTCACAAAACTCTAGTGCAATCATTGAATAATATATTTGCACATGACTTTGACTAAGCTTTGAGTAAAAACATGTATGTTGCCCAACATACTTAGTAATCTCAAATAAATTATGAGATTTTTTCTTCACTGCACGGAGGCGCCATCTGCAACCATCTAATATATTCATGTCAAGATCAAATATTCAGTGTTGATTCCACGACCTCGTATGGTGCATGACACTTGATAGCAAAACACTTGACCAAATGTTGTAGCATTTCTTTGTCTTGAAAAATCATACCCTTATACAATTGGGTATTGTCAATGACCATAGGGGTCACAACTAGGTCATGTTCTCTAACACTATCTATTATATTCATGTAAAGATCAGTGAATGTATCTGACGACATATCATGTTGACGACCATTAAAATCTAACTCCTCAGCGTTTGTGAAAAAAAAAATTAATAGAATGAAAATTTCTTCGCCACATTGAATGTCTATTTTCCTCTTTGCGTTTCCCTTGTTTTTAATTTCATTCCGAGTACATTTAATTATTCCCAATTTTTATCTTTGCACACTCTCAGTTAGATTACTTTCAATGCGTCTTCATACTATTCCTTAGAAACGCAAACCTACTTTGCATGCGTGCAAGCTGCCAATTCAAACCTCTTTTACGAAAATTTTCAACATAATCTTTGTTTACAATTTAAGAAATGAGGACCTTGCTACTCTCAAGTTTGGGGGTGGGAGAGGTTTGAACTGTCAAAGATAAAATATGAAGAACCTATTTATTTCATAAAAATAAAAAAAAAAATTAATGCAAAATTCCACTGACAAGACTAATACATTTATCTTGTTAAGAGTTTGGCTGAAAACGACACTTGCTCGTAGTTGGCCGCCTCCATGCACCCCATAGTTGGTGTGTCAAAACGAAGGTCGGTAATCATAATCAGCGACGTATAGATAAATCAACAAATAACAAACTCCAATACCTAGTGAGGAAACCGAACTTAGATAAGAGTTTAGTTGAGAAGGGCACTTGCTCGTAGTTGGCCGCCTCCATGCACCCTATAGTTTGTGTGTCAAAACGAAGGTGGGTAACCCTACTCGACGCATTGTAATCTAATAAATAAACATAAAAAAAATGAAAGAAAAAGGAACTTTATGTCTTCATCTTTTCAGACTTAGTGTTAAAAGAAGAAACGAAAATTTTGTGAACAATGAGTAAAAAAGATTGAGAAAAAAGCTTGCCGCACACAAATTAGACCCGGTTCGAAGAAAAGAATATAGAGGTAGAAAAGTAATGTAACTAACGGGTAGTTAATTGAGTATAGCATTCTGAGAGACTAGTCAATGCGTGGAGAAAATTTTAGGGCTGATTTAAGTTTCTTAGATAGAAGTTATGCTTGAGGACAAGCATTTTTCTAAGTTTGAGGGTGTGATAACTTGTAGAAATACAAGTTATTATTGTCTCTCTTAGAAAATAGAGTTTAAATAGAGAATCATGTGGTAGTTGGTGTTAAATTCTATTGATAAATCTTCCTATGCGTTCTACTCATGTGGATGGAGATAATTGTTTTGAAGCTTTTTGAATCTAAAACGCATGCTTTAACGCAAGAACACGAGCAACCCATGGATGTGTTGGCAACCCTTTAACGCAAGTGGATGCGTTGGCAACCGATGGATGCGTTGGCATAGTTGAACGCAGGAACCCAAGTTATCCATGGACGCATATCAACCAGAAACACAAGGCAGCTGAGAATCAGATAAGAATCTTAAGAGATTGTCGGGAGATTGATATACTTGATCTGCGGCGAGAGTGGTGGATCTAAATTAAATCGGAAATCACTCAATTAGGCGAGACGGACGCAAGACAGAAATTCAGCCTCCAATCATGCAGATTTGCCAGCGATTACAATGCAACATCTATAAAAGGGTAGACCTGAAGGCTAAAACATTGTTGAACCTCTCGGAAGAATTCCTAAGTGACAGCAGAGTTCTCTCCAAACGACAACCAGAGACAAATAGCTCGAAAGAGAAGAGTCTTCCCTCCGCCTGACCACTTCACAATAGAACTCACGCTACCATCCCTGTGAGCTCAAGACATTAAGAAGTCATTCCATGCTTTCTATCTTTTTCTTACTTATGTTTTAGTTTATTAGCAAGACATTGTATTTTCTAAAACATTTATTCCGTTCATCAATCTATACATCTTCCATGGCTATTCATTTCTTATCACTTTCCATTTGTTGTTTATCATCCATGAGTAACTAACTCTTTTAAGGGTCACAGGTTGCGTTATCATCTAAATAAGAACCGTAGAAGACTATTCCATCTTGTCAATTGTACTTTTAATCTAATGCTTATGTCCATCTAGCTAATCGATATAAGTAGTAATAATCAGACTGCTGGAGAGAGTAAGTGATTGTGGAACTCAAATGACAAGGCTAAGAAGTGTTATCTAGACATAGAAATAACCTTGGCACTTAACACTCTCCTATGCGTTATAGACATATAACACATAGCGACTGACAACCGAGAGAAGAGTCATTGGTATAAAATAGATTTCACTATGCGTTTCTGAATTTAGATGATGACCAACCCCAACCCTGCGTTTACCATTCATATAATTCAATCAGCTGACTTTGTTGTGTCGCATACCTCTCCATCCAACCACTTTAGCTTAGTTTTACTGATTTATAGTTTTTTACTTCTCACCACCTTTTTTAAACGCATGACTCAAATAATCCAACTAATTATAGAATGTGCATACTCTCTGTGTTTGACATTGGACTCACCGAGAAAACCTCATTCTTTGCTTATACTTGGGTGACGAATAGGAAAACTTGACAGATTAGTAATGCATATTATTAAGCACGTTGAACACACAACAAGTTTAATAAAGATTCACAACAAGTTCCCTGTGGTAAATGTGTGAAAGCTAATGCCCCTATGTAAAATAAATGCAAGTTTTGGGCCCTAGAGTTTGAATTCAGGCACCTCAGTTGAAATATTGTCGCTTTAATATTTTTGGACACTTGATGATTTGTGTATGAGCTACTATTGGGGGAAAACAAATTGAGAGCAATTTCATGTCATTTCAGGATGCTAAGAACTTAAGTAGAAGGGCTTTGAACTCACCTTTGCATGAGCTAGTCTAGAATTAGTTTTAATCTATGCTTCATTGATTGATTATGAACCGATATCATTGTGAATGCAAGTTGAATCTTAGTGGACTGTTGAGACTTGAGTAACGAACCTTGCATGATTGAGTGAGCATAATTTTGTTTGACTGAGTGCATTATTCTACCTTGCTCGAGGATGATCAAGAATTAAGTTCGGGGTGTTTGATAGCACCTAAAATGTGCTATCTTCCTCAGCTTAACTCGGGATCGTTGTGCTGTTTAATGTGTCTATTGTGTTATTTTGTAGGTTTCAAGCACTTAACAGGTAGAATGGGGTGATAGCACCAAAACCGGGCCAAAACAGGCCAAAACGAAGTTCCACGACATCAATTGGGAGATAGAACTGCAAAAGGACAAAATTTCCCTTGAAGCTCCGACGTCGTGGCACCTGCCAAGGCGTAGCCGCGATGCTTTGCTGAAGAAATACAACAATCGTCGTGACGCTCCGGAAAGTAAACGTGGACAAATTACCATCAGCGCCGCAGCGCCATTTTAATTTTGGCTTAAATTAGCCCTAGCCGCCAGCCATTCGGGAGGAGAGAGCAGCCCGAGTTCCAAGTCTGTTTTTGGAGCTTTTCACTACATTTTTCCTTCTTTTCATCTTGTGAAGAGTTTCTTTGAACAATTATTGGGTGAACAAGCATGTATCGAGGCTAAGGTAACGTTTTCTAGCTTGGGTATTAGGGATTTTTCATTGTAATTGATGTTTCTTTTGAGGTTTTGAACTTAATTCATTGTATGCATGATTTAATTCCGAGATTTCAAGAATTATGATCAATTTGTAACGCAGGTGTTTATTTTGATTATTGCTTTTGGTTGTATTACAATTCGTGACAATTTGTTGTATGTCAATCATAGGAAGCAATAGGTTAGGTTAGCTTGCAAATCAAGATGGTGATACGCATTGTTCTAATCAACCTAGAATTAAATCGATAGGACATTCAATCTAGGTCTATCCAGTTGCATGTCCTGCCTAATTTTTACTTGAACTTAATGCGGTTGGGTTTAGTCAAATTTTGCATGCTTTTCATCGATTTGCTTAAATCCAACTTGTCGACTAGGGCAATTCAATTCTGGCATTTCCAGTTTAATTGATTAGGTGCTAGCTTCAATGAATTTAGTAATGACGAACCAATGATAAGAACATCGAACAAAGGAAATCCTGCGTAACCCAAGCTAGAGTTTCTTCCATTGAATTTTTACTCTTTTTACTTCGCGCAATTTATTTTTATGAAATTTACTTTTTCTTACAATCAACTGTTTTTCTCAAAACCCCTCTTTTGGTTACCTTGAATTGAAAACTTTTCAACTGTGAAATTCAAGGGCTCCCTGTGTTCAACTCGGCTTGCCACTACTATTGTGGGTAAGTTAAGAAAATTTATTTGGCGCGGAATTGGGCAACAAATTCCATTCGTCAAATAAATTTTCCTTTGCTAATTTATGCTTTAATTAGGAAATTAGCTTAACGGAACAAAGATTATTGTCCCTGTGGTTCGACCGAGACTTGCCACTGTTACTAAGCACCTAAGTGAAGCAATCAAATTCTGTGCAAAAGCGCGTAAACGCATGTACTTTTAATTTACAGAAAATACAGAGAAATTTAAACATATTTTAATTAAGCATGTTTTATTGTGAAGAAATTCAAGAAGAAAGAAAATATGTTTAAAGAGTTCTTCAATCTTCTACAAGTCTTCATTGTTTCTCCACAGCAAATGATTACTAACACCGCAACTCTGGTCACCACCATGAGATCTTCCTCAATATTCTCAAGGTGAGAATCATAACAGAGTTGTGTGGGCTCGCTTGGATTAAATTTGGGATAGGGAGAAGACAATTTTTTTTTTTCTTTTAGAGAGAATTGCCAAAAAGGAAGAGAGAGTATTTGTAGAGATTAACTTCTTTTTCACCTCCTTCTTTGTCTTCCTTGTTGTGAATCATATATATAGGGAGAGATGTATGTGTGGGAGTTATCAAATAATTCCTCACTATCTCAAGTGAAATAACTTCCTAACTCCCCACTTCATAAGTGAAATAACTCCCAAAGGAGTTATTTCTAAATTTGAATTTCATTATATTAATTAATATAATTAAATTCAAATAATGTATTATATCTCATATAATATATAACCTATAGTTTATTATATCACACATAATATAATCTATATTTTAAATTCTCTCATATAACTTATAGTATTAATACGAATCATATTCATATTAATTTTAACCTATAGTTTATATATGAATCACATTCATATAATTAATATTTGAATCACATTTAAATTTTTATTTCTCTAAAAAAACTTTATATTATAATTTATCACATACATTATATTAATTGTATCTAATACACTTAAATCCCTTTAATTAATTTGAACAATTCAAATTAATCCAAAATTAATTTTATTCTCATTATTCCTTATTAAGCTAATGAGGGGACTTTACAAACCTATAAAATTAATCTCCAATGATATGAGATTAATTAATTAAACTATTTAATTAAATTAATCTCCATTCATTAACTGTCGGTCACTCAATTAAAGACTAATAGCTGCACTCCTCGTACATGCAAATGACCCGGAATCAGCCCTTAATGGAGCAATAACTGAACCCCTCTCGAGCCAGGAGAGGGTGTGACACCACATTGTTCATGCCCCGGAATCAGCCCTTAATGGAGCAATTTCTCTACTTTTCCTGACAGTTGGAAGGAGTGAACCTTCTTATGTAGTTGGTTCCTAGCTCTCCAATTAGATGAATCCCCAAAGTGGTAGGCATATTGAGTCGACAAGCTGGCGACTCTCACCCATGCAAATGACCGCCCTCACAGGCAGAAGTTCACAACTCACTCAAGATTCAGGTCAAGTCACCTATGGTCATCCTAATGAAATGCAAGTCTATTCTAGTAACGGTGTTATAAAGAGAGAGTTAACATTTCGTGGTCTTGTCTCATACAAACTTTTTATATATAATACCCTCGCTCACATGTCTCCACATGAATTATCAAGACCAAATCATTTTAAGCACTTTACAACACTTGTAACAACTACAAAGTGGGTCATATTCGTAGTGTCACGAGGATAAAGTACCTAGCCCTATCCATCTACTACAAACCATTTAGATTATTACTTAAATATGATCCACCTATATATCTCCACATACATGTTTAAGTTACAGATAATAACCTTGGATCTTAGTTTATTGGTTTTGGGTCAATGCAACTAAATGTCGAATAAAATAACATTTGTTTTATTAAATAAATAATCTGTTTATACAAATAAAACTTACAAACTACAAGACCACGAGATTTAGGGCATCAACCCCAACACTAAGCACACGCACAGAAAATGGGTGGCACCTCACTCACACATGGGTGGCATTTCACACATACATGGGCGGCATTGAGCGCGCATAAGGATTGGGCGTCGAGCGGTACACTTAAGCGATTTTGTGGTGTTAGGGCGTGCGACAAGCACTTTTTCCCACCCACTAAGCATGCAACACGAACACCATTGCTCATCCATTAGGCATGCAACTCAGCCATCTAGCCTCTCGAGCAACACCCAACTGCCTAAGCCCACCGACAATCTTCACCGCCTATCTCCTTCAATCTTATGTCGACAGCCACCCGATGCACACCTAAAATCCAATTTACACTTCCAACAACCAAAAATAGCATTTCCAGACATTTTTAACACTAAGTTCTTTTACAAACCTCTAAACCAACCTCTTAACTAACTTACCTCCAAATTTGGTCTTTTAAAATTTGTTCAATAGCTCATAATTCACTAAGCTTCTCCTCTTGCTCGACATGCTCGAAATCTTAACTACCTCAATATCCCCTCAGTTCTCAACATCTTTCCAGTTGAATTTCACCACGACATCCCTCACTCAACATCTACATAGATTCTTGATGATCTTAGCAGAAGAATTACTCACTTTGCTCTGGTGAATTAGGGAAACCGACTTCATCTTCACACCCTCTATTTATATCCCTTGGTTGCCCAAACTTACTCATCCAAAATCTTGACAGCTCCTCCCACTAAGTTTTAGAAAACACCCTTAATTTCCCACCTAATCACACATTAAAATATTAAGAAAACAATTAATTAAAAACTTAAAGAATTAAAACAATTACCTCTTAACACCTCTTCAACGTCTAGTTCTTCTCTTCAAGCTCACTTATAGGCTCATCCTCAATTGAGTTCAACACTTACTCCCTCTTAAGCTCCTTGCCACCTACTACATAACTCATTGCCACCCATCTCTTCTTTCACTTACCTCAACACCTAGCCCAAGCCATAATTTCCACATAATTTTGCTAAGTCCATAATTTCCACATAATTTTGCTGAGTCCATAATTAGTACTAATTCACTTAAAACTCAAATGTTAATGAGAGAAAGTTGAGGGCTTACCCAAGGAATTCAATGTAATTTTTTGAGACTTCTCTTTATTGATTAAATGCATTTCGGTTTACCTTTCTTTGAATCTTATTTGATTTAGATGTATGTTTATAGATTGACTCCCCTATCCATAAGTGTATGTCTTTGATAATGGATTATAGGCTTGCATGTAGTTTAATTGTTCATTTAGCTTAAATCACCTAAGTAGCAAGGGTTGAATGTAGGTATGCTGAGGGTTATAAACTAATCTTAAACCTTAGAATACATGCTCAACTTAGGTTCAAAGGTAACTTGATTAATTAGTAAGGCTATCTAGTTAGTTAATTACTCAATGGAACCCTAGAGTTTAATGCAAATGTCATTAGTTGTATATGGACACTTTTGAACCCAATAGAACTCAATGCTTTTAGTTTAATTAGGGCTTAAGTTTTAATTGATAATTAAGGCGCTTGCTTGGTTTAATCCAATGAGTTGGCTGCCTGTAGCATCAATGAATTGGTTAGACCACGTGAGTCGTTGATAGTACCAAAAAGGTGCTACTTTCTCTAGCTTAACTTGGACTTGTTCTAGGATTTTACGTGTTTATTTCCTATGATCTTTTAGGTTTTGAGCACAATAGGTAGAATTGACCCCAAGAGGCAAAATAGAAAGAAAATGAACCAAAACGGAGCTTCAAAGAATCAACCATGAAGAAAGAGAAAAAAAAGAAGCAAAAGAGGCCAGCTACGCAGCGCCTAGGCGCTGCTTGGTGCTGGGCACCCGAAAGCAAGCATTAAGCAAGCGCCTAGGCGCTCTAGAGATTGAGGGGAAGAGATAGTTGCATGCGCGAGAGAGCACCCAGGCGCCCACCTAGCACTTGGGCAGGCGCTTCGATCTCTTAGGTGAGCGCCTAAACGCTCCAGCCAGATTTATATACATATTTTGCCAAATTTAGGTTATTCCAGGCTCAATTTTGGAGCCTCCACACCCACTTTCTCTATATTTTCTTCTTCCCAGTCTTTAACTTATTGTATTTTGCATTTATTTCATGCTTGGACTTCACCTTAGTACATTATGAGTGGCTAAGATAAGTAGTTTCCAGCTTAGGATAGGATTGAAACTCATTTTGGATGGTTGTCAAACTTTGTATGTAGTTCATTAATGGGTATCTGTTGATTATTTGTTGTTCTTGAATGAGAAAGTAATGCCTATGCTTTGGATTTATGAGTTATTGGCCATCTCTCATTGATTCCTTGAATTTTATCGTGTTTATCTTTGTAGTTCATTTTTCTTAACAACAATGAGATTAAAGCATGTTTTAGGTTGATTATAGGTTGTTCTAAACAATCCCTTCACAACATTTTGCATGTTTAATCATTTTCAAGAACCAATTGGTAGTAATGTAGGCTATCCCATTATTCTATCGACTTAGCTTGACTGTCTTTCTTAACGCGGATGTTTAATTAATATGGACACTACCGAACACAATTAGTTGAACATATAAGAAATTAATCAATATATTAGTACATGTATATCGAGTCTTCTTGAATATATGGGCTAAGGATAAAATCGGCAAGCATTGCATATTTCTAGATGCTCTATAATCAATCAAACAAATGGATACATTCTAATTTCTAGGCTAGATCTTTTAATCAATTCATTTCATTTCAATTTCGCTTTATTTTTATGCACTTTACATTCAAGTTTTTACATTCCTTGCAACATAAACACAACTCCTCTCTATGAAAACCTTTGAATCCAATAAAAAACTAAAGTCATCCTAGGTTCCCTAAGGAAACAACTCCATTTTGCCACCTATACTGCACTTTGTACTATAGTTAGTGAGATTTAAAGTTCAATAAATTTACTTGATTAATGGTTTTTATGGGAATTAAACAACGCTAAAAAAGGTTGTTGTCACTAAACCAAGATTTGCAATGATCATCCCGTTGATTTTAAACTTCATTTCAAAATTATAATGACATGACTTAGTGTGTAATTACAACAAAATTGAAAAGAGAAAAGAATTAAAAAAAAAGCATGAAAAAACAATATATTATTATAAACCAAACTTATTGGTGTGCATTTAAAAAATTTAAAATGGAAAAAGAAAAAATAAAAAAACATAATATATAAAATTGTTTGAACATTGAAAAATTTCTGACCGTCAAAGCAAGAGTCTTCTTCGAATACACAATAAATGAATAAGTTAAGAAAAAAATGACCAAGATGAGAACTTGTGTTAAAAAATAAAAAGATAAATGTGATACCTGCTCCTAAACGTAATGCTACCAACAAAATTTCTAAAATCTTAAATATTTGGGAAGCTATTAATTCAATTAAAAATAAAAATACCATAATGGTACAAAAGTTCTTAAAAAAACAAATATAAAATTATATTATATAACCCTATAAATAATCAATAAAAGGAGTAAAGGGAAATTGAATGGAGCAAAAGAGAAAATAGAATGTTTCTCCTCGTAGAAATGAGTGCTAACAAGAATGATGAATTATTCATTCATAAATTATTTCGTTGATATGTCAAACATCATTTATAGATATTTGAATTCAATGTGTTACAAAATCCTGTGGCTAAGGAAACATAGCGACTCTTCTCGCCCAAAAACCTTGTTCTGTACACCAAATTACATAATATCTACGCCATTTTTATCACATCGTATCTCCATCCTCAACACATCTAAACTAGATTGTATCTCTACTCAAATTAACCATAAGATGTAAAATGACAATAAAAAACATAAAAGCAACTCACATTTTTTCTAGTAATATGATTTAGTTCCAAACTTCACTCATTTCCTCTTGTTCAATGTTGCTTAACTTAAAAGAGCAGTTCCCGATGAGTTCGCGCTTTCAAGAAATCCACCAGTCAATGGCTACAATCAAACGAAAACAATTTAGTACATCTCGTGAATGATGTAAACATACAAAGAGTTTTGGCAGACACCCACAGACTTTAAAATTTTCATCAAAATCCACAACATCAAAGAATACTGCATACTTCTAACCACCATGACAAGGATACTGTGTACATGCACATTTCTTCTGAAATGCCAGCAGATTAAACTCTCTTATAAGTCTCTTGAGGCTTATGCAAGAACAAATTCATCAATAGGCGATGAAGAAGAAAAAGAAACAGGAAAATTTCAGCAGGGAATAGTGAATCAACTCTAAAGATATAATTATATGACAATATTCCTAATTGTTTTTCTTGGTAAAGAAACTGTGCGGCAATTTTACTAAATAGATACTATGTGAAGATAACATGAAAATGGTATTTTTTTTTATTTTCTTTCTTTTTTTTTCTTTTAATAGAAACACAGGAAAAAAAAATGAAAGAATACAAGGGTGACAAAAAATAAGCCCACAAAACCCCTTTAAGGAAAGGGTTTCCAACTAAGTAAGATACTACTTAGAGAATAATTAAAAGTCTTTGAAACCGAAGCTCAAAGAGAAACGTGGAAGCTCACCGAGGACTAAACATCACAATAGTCCTTCTCCACACCTCTAAACAATTTGTTATTCCTCTCCCCCAAATATCCCACAATAAAGCACACATCTCAGCAAACTATAAAAACAGGCCTCTTTTAAGTTTTGAACTAAATTCAATTGCCTTTTCTTAATTATTAATTTGCAGTTACTTTCATTCATGATTTTTTTTGATTATTTTTTATAGTTAGTAAATAAATAAATAAATAAAAATAAAAATAAATAAAGTATTTTGGATCTGATTGGTTAATATTAGAACAATTTTTTTTTAGGAAAAAGAAACAAATAAACACGTGTCCTCTCAACATGTCTGCATCCTACATTTTTAGGAATTGACGTGTTCCCATAGGCCATATCTGTGTCGTGCTTCTTAGATGGACAAATAGTCAACAACGAGTTGGTTTTGGCTTGACTCTTTCTATGTTATTAGTAAAGCACTAACAAGCAAGAAAACGGATGCGCTAACGCCTTGACTTTCAATATGGAAATGCAAATGAAAGAGGAAGGCGTATTATCGTCAACGGCTTTCGCGGTGCTCAATCCCTTGTTTTGTTCGAGAGTCAGGGGCCTTTTCTTGCAGGATGCCAGGTGCGCAGGAAAGCCCAACCGGGTTTCCGCCTTCATTTTGTTGTGCTGCTATGATGTAACGTGTAACGTGCAGTCGTCCCAAGGCAGCAGGATGTATGGTATAGGACTCCCTTCAAGGACTTCTTTGACCTTACTCTTTTTAATGTTTTATATTGGTGCAAATGTTCACACCCCTTTAAAGACTATAGTCACTCTACTTTACTAAGCACTTGGACTTCTTTCTTGTAACTCACCGGTGCGGTGGTAAGCTTTCAATTTCATTCAACAGTGAAGTTTTTGCTACCCTCTCAAAAAAAAAGGGTAGGTAATGTTTTAGGCCACGAGTTCAAACCCAGGATTCAACACCTAGTGGTCCAAACATTATCGCTATCCCCAATGACCTAAATATGTCATGCAACATCTTGAGGCTTCTTTGGAAATTAAAGGCTATTCTAACAAACCCACACAAATTCGTTCAACATGTCTGTCCTCACTAATGTGCTTCAAAATGTTTATGAGATAAAATAACCTAGGACTTGTCCAAACCAGAGTACTCTTGGCTGTAGAATTTGTGTTGGCTACAATTGGTACACCTAACTGATGGATTTTTTTCATGTCCAGTTCATCCACGTACTACCGAATACCGTTTAGTTCTTTAAGCTTTTCTCAATCATGTTGCTCTATAATTGCATTGGCCTAGAATCTCTGTTTTCTATGTAGTATTGGTTCATTTGGTTAGAAACCAAAATCAACATTAAACTCTTAAATTTTGAGTGAAGTTAAAAAATAATGGTTACTATTATTTATTTAAAAAAAATTTTAAAAATATATAGCAGTCTTAACATAGTTAACCATTATGGGTTGGTCTAGTTGTAGTGGGAATATAAAAACCCTTTGGCCTTTTTTTTATATTCCCACTACAACTAGACCAACCCATAATGGTTAACTATGTTTACGGTGTTTGATACCAAAAATTGCAGAGTATATTATGTAAGGTGTTGACACTTAGCAATCAGTGTTTTAGCAGCAACAATCATAAAAATCAAGGTGTCCTGTCACTTAAAGATATTTCAAAAGCAAAAGAATCGAGCATGATAGAGTTGTGAATTTACGAGCAGTAAATCCTAAAAAGATAAATTTAATTTCAAAAGCAATTCACTGAAGAAAAAAGAGAGTTACAATCATAAATAGACTGAAAACAACATAATTTAATATACCTCTCTACCATAGTATTCAGAAAGATAAAAAGGCTCTTTCTCCCTAATTCCTCCATTGGTTTCAATTAATCTCTCCAAAACCTGCCAAGGGGAAGGCTAGTCATAAGCATAATTACAATAAAATGTCATCAGTGTCATTCAGAACAACCCAATTCAGAGAATATATCGAATAGGATTCAAATAATTATTAAAAGATTGAGGGCTTACCTTCCCAGTAAGAATTTCACACTCTAGTAATTCTTCAACAAACTTTTCAAGAACTTGACGATTTTTTGCCAACATCTCCTTCGCTCTACAATACGCTAAATCATATATCTAAAAAAGCAAAGTGAGCGAGGTTAATTAAATAATCCTAAGCCAATTAAGTATATTTTTCCCCATGTAGGAACCAAAATTAACTCAGCCTATTATTTGTAAATATGAGGAACAATTGAACATATACCTTCTCAACTTTAGCTGCCACTTCATATTCATATTTATCGCCCATACTCAAAGAAGTAACCTATGTCATTGCCAAAGGTATGACATCACTAAATGAGAGCCACATAAAGCCGCTTGACCGGATAATAAATAACAATGAGAAGTTCTTTAAGCAGATAACCAAAAACGATGATAGAGTTGACTTTGGAAGAGAAAAGTAACAATATTACGTGTAACAAAAAGGAATATGATGTTGAAACTTTAAAAGATGTATAGTATGGATAAGTCAATTTGAGTATAACTCAGTGAATAAGGTTCGAATTACCATGAGGTCAATGATTCAATCCTCACAACTGTTGAATTCAAGGATTCTTCTTTAATGTTTTTGGGCATTTAGTATGAGGTCATTGCCCATTAGGCAAGTTGGGTTGAATATTACAAGTTGTTTGGGATATTATGGTTATGGTTGAATGGATTATTTGCTTTTAAGCATTCAGATTTTCTATGAATAAAGTTTGCATTGATTCTTCTCTTCTGCATCATAATAATAGTACTAAAAGTCCATGAGTTCTTAAGTTAAACCTAAGAACTCCCCCTCCCTGCCACTACTGATAATTAGATGGCATAAACCTAATATCCAACATGTGCAGTTACTGTAATTGACAGATCCGATATCTGAAACTCATTAAGTTCCTGGAGAGAACTCGATCTATTCAACAATAATGGAAGAATCACACAATAAGTTTGGGATATGAAAGAAAGTATACCGTATTGTTTCGGCTGTAAATTGCTGGACTATCATCTGGCCCCCAGCCATATTGAATCACCATTTTCGTTGCAATCTACCACAGATCAGATTTGGTACCGGGTGTTGTGAATAAAAGTTAGGTAGCATATAAGATGATTTACAAACATTCCCAGAGAACTCTGTGAAACTAACCTCTTGCGCCTGCTTTAACTCAGACGAAGATAGGAAATTTTCTTCTCCAAAAGGAAGTAGCATTTGAGCTGCAATATATGAACCAAAGCAAAAGACCAGCTTCTTTTCTAGGTACGATCTTGATTCTGAATTCCCATTAATGGATCCTTCATTTCTCCGCTTACTGATCTTTGTACATCCAATACCCTACAAAAGAGTCACAAGTTTAAACGAAATAAGATCATCATGGTGCCTTCAAAGCTCACAATTTTCCAAGATAGCACACATTTGCCCGATGTTTCTTTTTTTTTTTTTTTTTTTTTTTTTTTTTTTTTTTTTTTTTTTTTTTAATAATAATAATTGTAGGTGCTTGGGCCAATTGATTGGAATGAAACTGATGAGAAAATTGATCTCCAGCCCCATTTACTGTCAGGTTCATCGAATATTTTAATATTCTAGCTGGATGGTAGCCATACCATGCTTTGAATTTGCAACTATAAAGCTATCAGCGCTCTCCCTCTCTTTGAAATTTAGTATTACTTTTGTCTAATGTATTCTAGATAATCGATCTTCCACAAGCTTTAAATTTTTCCTTTCTGTCCTTTGCATATTACCTCTTTTTTTTTTTTTTTTTTTTTTTTCTTTTTAAAGGAAACAAGACTTTTCATTGAAATAATGAATGAGTCTAATGCTCAAATTACACAAGAGAAACAAAAATAAAAAGCTTCAAACTTGCCAATACAAGGCTAAAACCAAAAAGCTATGAAGAAAAACTAAAACATTTCAATTGAACAAAACTCAAGATGAATAATCAGAACAAAGCCTAGAAAAATAACAATACAATAATAGTTCAGCTCGAGCAAACCCAAAACGATGAGAAAGGAGGCTTCCACCACAGCAAACCACAAATATTGAGACTGAAAATTAAAGACTGCCAACTAAGTAACTGACGAAGCTTCAAAACCACAGAAGGACCAGCTACCATTAGACCTATTATTCACACATATAAGAGGAAGGGTAAAAGTGGAAATAACCAAGTTAGTGGAGAAGCAAATTCGGCTGGGAACGTGGCCGTTAAGCTAGTGGAGGCAGAGGACAGAAGCTGGGGTGGGGGACCATCGGGTGAGGGGTTTATGAAGGGCATTGAGGAGGAAGGTTTGGGTATGGAAGATTAGAAGCTGAAGAGCTGGAGAGGAAAGGCACTCTCGAATATGCCTATCTGAATTTTTTTTCTTCTTATTTTCTGATCTGTTGCTATTTCCGTTTTGTAGTTCTTTCTTATCTTTTGCTGATTGTAGTACTCTCATTGAGGAGTGATTGTTGATAAATAATAGTTGAATTTCTGGGCTGGAATCCGTGGTTGTGTCCTTGTTAGATACTTAGAACGAGGGTTGGTTGGTATCTAACAAATTGGTATCAAAGCCCAAAACATCCTTGTGAGAACACGCAGGCAGAAGATGAAGGAGACCGAGGAGAAATTAGAGACACTTGATCGCGCCATTTCGGGATTGAAGGAATTGGTTTTTGCTATGTGCAAGAACGTAGATCAGTTGATGGGAGAAATGAGAGAGGTTACGTTGAGTCGGGGAAGAGAAGGGTCGATGGTAACCGAAGGATCGCAAAGGAAGGGTAAGACGGCAGAAATGGAGGAGGGTAAAACGTCAATTACTAAGGGAGGTGGTGACAAAGGTAAGTATAAACGCCTTGAAATGCCGATATTCAAAGGACAGCACCCTGATTCTTGGGTTTATCGGGCCAAACAATTCTTCGAAATCCATGAATTAACAAAGGAGGAGAAGATAAAGGTGGCCGTTATTGGTTTCGATCATGATTCGGTAGATTGGTACCGCTGGAGCCATAACCAAAGTCCGATAGAGTCGTGGGCGGAGTTGAAGAAAAGAATGTTTGCGAGGTTCAGGAGTTCAAAGGAGGGAAGTTTGACAAGACGATTCCTGGCGATCAAACAAGAAGGAACATATTTGGATTATCGGAAGCTCTTCGAATGTTTTTCGGCCCCGATTCCAGACATATCCGAATCAGTTCTTGAGGGAACATTCATCAATGGACTTGATCCTAAGCTGAAGGCGAAGGTTGAGAGTAGAAATCCGATTGGGTTAGATGCAGCAATGCGCGAAGCTCAGGCCTTAGACGATGAGATGTGTGCACTCAAAGAGATCGAAAGTGGTGACGGCTCGAGAACGACGAAGGGGGGAGGCAAATCGGGTGGGTTGGATAAGACGGGTTCAGGGAATTATTACCGACCGAATACAACCAAGATTCAAATACTCGACAAAAACAGAGCTCCAAGAAGAGAGGGAGTGACCCGAAGGCTGAGCGATGTGGAAGTTCGTGAAAAAAGGGAAAAAGGGCTCTGTTTTAAGTGTGATGAAAAGTACTCGCCCAAGCATCAATGTAAAACCCAAGAGAAGAGGGAACTCTGATTGCTAATCGCCGGAGAGAACCAGGTCGTCAACGAAATTGAAGAGTCAAACGGGGAAGAAGTCACAGGAGAGGCCGAAGAAAAGGTGGAACTCGCTCTCTGTTCGGTTCTAGGATTTTCGACGCCAAGAACGATGAAATTGAGAGGAAAAATCGGGGAACGTGAGGTGGTCGTATTAATCGATTGTGGTGCCATCCACAATTTCGTTCACCAGCAGTTAGTCGAGGAGTTGAAGCTTCCGGTAACCAACACAACAAGCTATGGAATTGTGATTGGGGATGGCTTGACGTTACAAGGAAAAGGAGTCTGCAAGGAGATAATCATCGAGCTACCCAAGGTGACTTTGTTAGAGAATTTCTTACCTCTTGATCTGGGGAGGATTGATGTCATCTTGGGGATGTCTTGGCTCCACACGATGGGCTATATGGGATTAGATTGGCCGAACCTCACAATGGCTTTCATGAGAGGGGATTCGAAGATTGTCTAACGAGGAGAGGCGTTCAATTTCTAGGCTGGAATCCGTGGTTGTGTTCTTGTTAGACACTTAGAACGACGGTTGGTTGGTATCTAACAGCTACCACCAACAATTCAAACAAAAAAACTTCCAGAGAAGATAAGAAGATAAACTTCAATCATCAACTAACACATAGGACATTCTGAGGACTCCAATTGGGACCCAACTCAGAATAGTCATCATTTTGAAAAATCCAGGCAGCCTTCTTACAGATGACCTTGAGCCCTCTTGATTTCCATTAAAAAAAAAAAAAAAAAACTTTAACTTTAACCATATCGGGATAAACAAGGGGAACTTGAAAAGATTCCGAGGCTACTGGTAATTTCTACTTCATCTTTTTATTATTTTATTAATATTCTACGTAATTCATATAGAAAAAGTTTAAGTTGATACAAATTTTTAAAAAATTGAATACATTTAGTTTTCACACAATCAAATGAACTGTAGACCAACTGAGGTCATCATAAATGCTGCTAACTTATACTAATAGATTGACCAATCCTTCTTTGTTACATATTAGTTGGTATGGTAAATTTCAGGTGGGGATATCATATTGTTGGTCCTTTTATAGCAATCTTCTGAACATTGATACATTTATTAATTAATGTAACCAAGAAATAATTTTTTTGATGATAACAACTGCTTTTATTAAGAAAAAATGAAATAATACAACGACATAAAAAAAAATCCAGTCCACCAAAACACTCCAACTGAAAGAAGGGTTCCAGCTAAGTAAAATGTTTCCTTAAGGAATAGTTACAAAAAAGCTTCAAAACAGAAGCTCAAAGGGACACATGAAATCTCACCAAAACCAAACTTCACAAGGGTCCTTGTCCCTACCTCTAAACACTATCCTTCCTTTCCCCCTAAATGTAACTAAGAAATAATAAGCAATAACTGTATTACAAATTAAGACAAGGGTGTTTAACCCAAAAATGTATGATTAATGTAACCATACTAGCACAATACCACAAATCTCTTTATTACCATTGAAAACTATATTTTTTTATGCAAAAGAACTTGTTAGCACTTTTGGATAAGAAAATGTCTAACCTGCCAAGATAATGGCTCAAGCCACAGATTATCCACAACATCAAAATTGGGTAATAGAAGGGCAATAAGACCACGACCAGCTGCCCAAACAGCATGTGGAAACTTCGTCTCCCTTGTCCACTAGAGAATAGAGCTCAATTAATTAGTTCACATTAAAATGGCAGAAATAATGCTTACAAGATTATGTTGTACGTGCTTATTGGTAACAGGTTAAAAGTGACAATGTCTCCAGTACATAACTATCAATATTCCAAGAAATTTGAAGGAACCGTCAAACATCACCGTATATATATTGGACACCTCAAACAAGTACATCCTTGGATTCAACACATAGAATACACTTCGACATCCAATATGGTTGATAAGGGAAGGTAGCTTTACTTTCTATTGTGCTTTATTGACCACTGTTTGCAATAAAGCACAATAGTCTTTAACTAACAGTAAGAAGAGAAAACATAGTTGAAGTGGAAATATGAAGAAAAAAAAGACCCCTAAACACAAGAAATTTTGTGTTTCGGCTTAGTAAATTTGAATTTTTTAGTTAATAAAGAAAGAAAAATCCTATGCCCCATTTGGTAACCATTTCGTTTTTTGCATGTTTCTTTTTTTTTTAAAAGGAAATAAGTCTCTTGATTAGGGAGTGTACTCGAACATCTCAACTAGGTTGACACCTCCTTAGCACTCTCATCATCCCCACACTAAGCGCAATATTATAAACAACCAATAAAAGTACATGAAAGCAAAGAGCAAACCCAAATACAATGGATCAAAACCAAAATAACTACACCAATAGAACAGAACAAAGAGCACGAATCACTAAATAACAGAACTAAGATCTAAGGTGCTTGAAAGATGAAGGCCGTCCAGTTTTGGCACAAATCTTGAATGGAGTATGCAGCAAAGGCTTTTGATAAAGAGCACCAGGAAGAAGCATTAACTTGTGCCATCTCCAGACGGGTAGACCAAGGAGTAAAATTGTCATGGAAAACTCTTTAGTTTCTCTCAAACCATAATATGTAAAGCTTTGACCGTGTTTTTCCATAATAATTTAGGGGCTGGTTTCAACTTCGGACCCGCCAAAATCTGCAAAACATTATTACCAAAGGAGCTACAAACACCCAGTTTAAATTAAAATAGGAGAATAAACTATGCCAACATTTTTCTGCACAGGTACACTCGAAAAATAGATGCCGTGAATCTTCCTTTCCAGCCAAACAGAGAGGACAAATGCTGGGCGATAGGCAATGCAATGGCAGTTTTCTTTGTAGGACTGAAGCACAATTTAAATGCCCAAACATCATAATCCATATTGAAATATTCACCCTCTGAGGACTGTTAGAGTGCCAAATCGCTTTCTTCAATTTTAAATCTGGGGGGAAGCACTTGAAAGATGTGTAACTAGGGACTTTACCGAAAATAAACCATTTGCTTCAATGGACCAAACTCTTCTATCGGGGCTAGCAGAAACCTTCTGCCTTGATAAAATATGTAAAAGTGTTTGAAAGTCGACTATTTCCTCCTCTTTTAAAATTCTTCTAAAGAGAATTGACCGAGAAGAGTGGTTAGAGTCCCAATGCTCCAAGAGCGAGCCATTAGGCTTAAGGGTGATTCTAATAGCCTCGGAAATAAAGTTTGCAAGGTAGCTTTATCCACCCAAGGATCAGTCCAGAAGGCAACTCTACTCCCATTTCCCAACTTAAAAACAGCCAAGGACTCCACTTTCAACCAAGTTCTTGAAATGCTAATCCAAGGACTTCGGAGGCTTAAATTAATTTTTCCAACCGTGTGCCAATCAAACAAGCTAAATGGTCAAGCATTTGGCTGATAAAGAAAATAATTCCAGTCAAAGAAATTTCCGCTCTTTATAGTCAGTCAGACCGTAAATATTCGTGATCCAACAAGTTTTTCTACAAATGGTCAAGCATTTGACTGACAAGGAGTAGCCCCCTTGAAGAATTTCAATGACTAAGACTTTGCTTTTATCCCACATTGTCAGCAATCCACCAGATTCGCGATAAGATTCAACAAATGCACAGCCAACATCTTTGGAACTCCATATTGCTCATATTGCTTTAATAATGTAAAGATCGAAAGCTTCACTTTTAATCTCCTGTATTAACACCAAATCTTCAATTTCTTCAGACATCTTTTAAGTGCCAAGTGTTTAGATGATTCTCAAGGCCTCTAATATCCCACGATAAGATCTTCATTATAGAGTTACGAACCAAATCAACTATTGAATACTATGAAGCACAACAGGGGACTGCTCAACCAAGAATTATATCACAATCTTCAATTATTGATTTCAAGCTTTGTGGAATATCTGGTTTTTTGATACGGGGAGTTAAACAACCACCAGCTGGTCAAGATTTTTGTACTTCCTCTTCTAGATATAGATTTTTTTTTTTCTTTTGATATCCATGAGTGTCCAAGTCAGCTTACGCGCACCTCGACTAATCTCATGGGACAAACTGCCTGACCCTACAACATTTGGGTGTCAAGGAAACCCATAGTATATTAAATCCTAGGTAGGTGACCACCATGGATTGAACTTATATGACCCTTTAGCTCTTTGGCCTTTTTTTTTTTTTTTATGTTCCCACTACCACTAGGCCAACTTATGATGGTTTCTTCTAAGTATAGATTAGAAATATTTCTTCCAAAACCATCTGGGATATACTCGCATTCGGGAATTACAAATTCCTCGCTACTTGCACTTACTATGAATTTTCCATTAGAATCCTACCTCCTCTGGTTTGCTATGCTCGAGGAAGTAAAGGGAATCCAACGCACAAAATTCACATTTGAGTCGGAAATTTTAAAATTTGATTGAACAAAAGTTGAAGAAATAGGGGTATAAGATGCTAACCTTTCAGGAAAGAGCTTGGGAATTTGAACTTTTACACAACATTCCTCCAACAAATGTGAGTTGACAATAAGTAGTCCAAGAATTGAGAAAGGAAGTCTTCTTTCGGGCAAAAGACTTGGGATATGGCGTCAGCAAATTAGGGCGTTTCTTATGATTTGCATGTTTCTTAAGTACAAGGGTTGAATTCTTAGTCAAATTCCAAAAACAAAAACAAATTTTAAAAGCTACTTTTTAAGTTTTCAAATTTTGGCTTAGTTCTTTAAGCCATTAGTAAAAACTAGGCAACAAATGAAGAAATTTGGAGGTGAAAGTAGTGTTTATAGGCTAAATTTTTAAAAACGAAAACAAAAAACGAAGTGGTTACAAAATGGACCCTAATTATTAATATTTTTTAAAAAATAATAAAAAAGTCCCAAGGCGCAAGGCTTTGAGCTTGGGGCTTCACAAAAGGCGCACGCCTTGTTTGTAAGCCTCGCCTTGAAGACCTGCACCTTGAGTCTAGACACGACTAGGAGGGCTTTTTATAACACTCCCTATAACAAATTAGAAAACTCAAACGAAGAGGTTTAATAAAGTTTACATTATACTTGAAGACTTTAAAAAAAAAATACACAAAGACCTCTTTTCTTTCAATAAATTTATGAAAAAAAAGGTAAGGGTTGTAATCAAATATAGCAAAATGAGCCAACTTATTTACAAATATAGGAAAGTGTCACTGTCAAACATCTATCATCAGTGTCTATCACTGATAGACAATGATATTTTGCTATATTTGGAAATATTTTCAGCAATTTTGCCATTTAAAACAATTATCCCAGAAAATAATAATACATCAATTATACTAGTTCTTTTTTATGAATAACCGAACTTAAAAATAAGAATATAAGGGAATACAAAAATAAAACCAATAAAAAAAGGCAAACTAAAAAAAGGTGTCATTTTTCTAAAAAATGATATAAACTTTTCATTAAGGAAATGAAATTAGACTAATGCTCAAAATACATTAAAATAAGCAAACAAAACAAAAATCCTTAGAATAAATATAAAATTCAGAAGAAAAAAAATTGTTGAAATATTTTATTTCTCTCTACATACTTTGTTAAACAAGGGTTTTCTTAAATAAAAGAAAACCTATTACAAATAAGGAAGGAGATAAATATAGTAAATATCTTTACAATAAATACAAAGATCAAATATTTAACAATAAGGAAAATAATCCCCAAATAATCAACACTCCCCCTCAAGCTGGTTTGAAGATATCACTCATGGCCAACTTGTCTGTTAACTTGTTGAACTGCAACTTGGGAAGCCCTTTAGTTAATACATCTGCAATTTGTTCTGTTGTTGGGAGGTAGGGAATGCATATTACTCCTGCATCAGATTCTAAAGCTTCAAAGTGAGCTGGTCCAGGGGCATGCATGAACTGACTTACCATACTTACTGCAAAGGCAATGGTCGAGACATGTGTGACAGAGGTATATTAGTCTTCCCACGAGTCTTTGGTACTTCCCCTTTTCTTTTACCTCTTCTTCTGTTGCAGCTTCCAATTTCAAGTTCTGCTCAATAGGAGTTTCTGCAATTCGACAACCGAGTAAACCTGTCTCTTTGAGTAGATCAAGGATATACTTTCTTTGATTGACAAGAATACCACTTTTAGACCTAGCAAACTCCATGCCAAGAAAGTACTTTAGGGATCCTAGATCTTTGATCTTGAAATCTTTCGCTAATTTTTCTTTTACAATAGACATTTCTGTTTCATCATTGCCTGTAAGAATAATATCATCGACATACACTATCAGAACAACAACTTTGTTTTTTTCCGTATGTTTGTAGAACATAGTGTGATCGGCTTGAGTTTGGCTGAATCCATGGCTAGTGACTGCCTTTCCAAAACGTTCAAACCAAGCTCTAGGAGACTATTTAAGGCCATATAGTGATTTTTTTAATTTACATACCTTGTTCAATCCAAGGTCGGCTTCAAACCCAAGCGGTAGGTCCATAAATACTTCTTCTTCAAGTTCCCCATTAAGAAACGCATTTTTAACATCTAGTTGATACAGTGGCCAATCAAAATTCACTGCAACAGAGAGCAAAATTCTAATCGAGTTAATTTTAGCTGCAGGGGCAAAAGTCTCTAGACAATCAATTCCATAAGTCTGGGTGAATCCCTTAGCCACTAGCCTGGCCTTGTACCTTTCGATACTACCATCCGCATTACATTTTATCGTGAAAACCCACTTACATCCCACTACTTTCTTGTCTTCTGGTAGATCAACTATGTCTCAAGTACCACTTTGTTTCAGCGCATTCATCTCTTCCATCACTGCTAATTTCCAATTCGAATCATTTAGAGCTTCCTGTATATTCCTTGGAACAAATAGGTTGGTTATTTTGGATGTGAAAGCTTTATGATTATCAAACAATCTATGATAGGAGAGATAGTTCGCAATGAGATATTTTGTACATTGGTGGGTACCTTTTCTCTGGGCAATTGGAATATCAAGATCAGAGACATTAGGCAATGTATTATGAGAGGAAGGACTAAGAGACATACCCGAATTTTCAGGACCATTTACTAGAGTATCAGATTGGTCCTGTGTTAGTTCGACTGTCTGATTTCTATCCCTTTGAGTTCTGTTTCTTCTAGTATAAAACTTAAGTTTAAGAACTCGACCTGTCAGATCTGTTTGTAGTGTTTCTCCCCCTGTCGAAGAGTTTTCCATACTCGAGATCGAAGGACTAGAGCTCATAATTTCAGGATTAATGATGTTTGGGAGAGGTGAAGTGTCCCAAAAATTCTCTTCAAGTAGAGATGATGACTCCCCCTGAAGAGAAGTTGGGTTAAAAAACGATTGATTTTCCACAAAGGACACATCCATACTTTCAAAATACTTGTTAGTGAGGGGGTCAAAACATTTGTATGCCTTTTTAAAAGGAACGTAGCCTACAAAAACACATTTAATAGCCCGAGGGTCCAATTTGGATTGGGAAAGAAGGGTTCGATGAACATAAGCAGTACACCCAAAAATTTTTAAAGGTAACTCTGAGGAACAATCAGACAGTAGGAAAAAAAACTTTTAGGCGTTGTAGAGGGGTTTTAAAATTCAACACTTTAGTAGGTATTCTATTGATTAGGCAAGCAGCTGTTAGGACTGCATCCCCCCAAAGATATTTTGGAACATGCATTGAAAACATGAGGGCACGAGCAATTTCAAGCAAGTGTCGATTTTTCCGTTCAGCAACAACATTTTGCTGAGGGGTATCGCGACATGTTGCTTGGTGAATGATGTCCTTGTCATGTAAAAAGGTGGTTAGTGGTTCGTTAAAAAATTCAGTCCCATTATCAGAGTGAAGAATGCGAATTTTAGTTTGAAATTGAGTCTCAATCATTTTATGAAAACGAACAAAGACCTCTTTTACATCCGACTTTTTTGTGATTAAGTAAAGCCAAGTTAAACGGGTGTGATCATCGATAAAAGTAACAAAACCAGCGCTTGCCATTTTTAGTCAAAACCTTAGATGGCCCCCAAACATCAGTATGAATTAAGTAAAAGGGTGATGAGGGTTTATAGGATTTGGGTAAAAACGTAGATCGATGATGTTTGGCGAAAATGCAGTCTTCACATTGAAACATAGAACAATCAATTCCTTTAAATAAACCAGGAAGCATAATAGTTTCTTGAACAGGAAGAGAACTGACACTACTCAAGCCTTGAATCTTTTCATGACTAGTTGAAACTTCATCAAAATAATAGAGACCATCAATCATCCTAGCACGTCCAATCGTCTCCCCCGAGTCCTGATCCTGAAAGAGACAATGGGTTTCACGAAAAATAACACGACGGTTAGCATCCTTAGATATTTTGCTCACAGAAAGTAAATTACAAGCTAATTGAGGAACATGAAGAACAAAACGTAGTATGAGTTTTGTACTTAGGGAAATTGTTCCTTTGCCTGCAATAGATGTAAAACTACCATCGGCAATACGGACTTTTTCTTTACTATAAACAGGGGAGTATGAATCAAATAAACACAAGAAACTAGTCATGTGATCAGTAGTTCCGAAATCAATGATCCACGGAGAGGAGTTTAGACACGAGAGAGCTTGAGGGTAATTACCTGTTTGTACCAAGGAAACAATAGGATTACCTGTAGAATTGGATTTTAGCAGCTTCAGAATTTGATCAATTTGCTCTTTGAGTGGACTGAAATCAACAACATTTGCATTGGAGGCATGCTGATGGGAATTTCTCTCAAATTGTTTCGAGCTCTTCCAATTTGAAGGTTTGCCATGTAGTTTCCAACAAGTTTCCCTCGTATGAGGGGGTTTGTTGCAATGATCACACCATACACGGGGCTTGTCATGAGTTTTGTTGGATTGATCAGAAGCTTTCATCGCAGTACTTTCAGTCACTAGTGCAGAACTGTCCACTGAGTCAACTGCCTTTTTCCCAATCATAACATTCCTGCGGCTTTCTTCCCTGTGAACTTTAGAAAAAACATCATTAAGATTTTGAAGAATATTTTTCCCAAGTATCCGGCCTCTAACCTCATCAAACTCAACACTGAGGCCAGCAAGAAATTTGTAAATGTGCATCATCAACAGTTTTCCGATAATGTTTTTGGTCGTCTGTGGATTTCCACTCATACGTCTCAAACAGATCAAGTTCTTGCCATATCCTTTTCAGAGAGTGAAAATATTGTGTAACTAAATTGCCTCCTTGTCGCATATCACCCAACTTAAGGTTTAGCTCGAACACTTGTGATTGGTTCCCCAAATCAGAGTACATTTGGGTCACACTGTCCCATAATTCCTTGGCCGTAGTGTAGCACATGTAGTTACTGCTAATGTTTTCTACCATAGAGTTGACAAGCCACGTCATAACCATGGAGTTTTCCGCATCCCACACAATGAATAAGGGGTCATCTGGACTAGGAGCGATTTTTTCTCCTGTGAGGTACCCTATCTTACCTTGACCACGAATATACATCCGAACACTCTAGGACCAACGAAGAAATTTTTCCCCGTTAAGTCGAATGGTGGTGATTTGGACCGTGAGGTTGTTGGGATGGGTTCGATTGTCGTTGACTTTGGCGGTAGATACCTTAGTTTCGGATATATTGAAGAGAGAAAAAACCCAAAAAATAACAAATCTGTAAAAGGAAAAAGACAGAAAAAAAATGATTTTGGCCAACCAAAAAACTCAGCGGCAGAATGAAGGTCCACCGGAGAGTCGCCGGAACTGGTCGGAAATCACCCGAAGACTTGTGCAGACCTGATCGACCGGCGGAGCGGAGGGGAACCCAGGCGGTGTCGGCGTCGTCGGCGTCGGCGTCGGCGTCAGCTAGCTACGGCTTGTTCAGCGTTTGAGCTTCACGAACGACGAGATCCACGGACGACTGGTGCTAGGAGTTGTCTGGTGACTCAGGTAAGGTGTCCGGCGAATGTCTGGGGTGTTGGCGGCGGCGGCAGCGGCGGTGAGTCGGCGGCGGCAGCAGCAGATTAGGTTAGATTAGGGTTTCTTTTTCTTTTTCAGAAAAAATTAGGGTTTCAAGAGGTAGGCTCTGATACCATGTTGAAATATTTTATTTCTCTCTATATACTTTGTTAAACAAGGGTTTTCTTATATAAAAGAAAACCTATTACAAATAAGGAAGGAGATAAATATAGTAAATATCTTTACAATAAATACAAAGATCAAATATTTAACAATAAGGAAAATAATCCCCAAATAATCAACAAAAATTATCCCAGTAAAGAGACATGGGAATCAAGACATATAGAAAGGGAAAATGAAAGATTCCCAGCATCGAGA
This sequence comes from Citrullus mucosospermus, assembly GCA_030954485.1. NCBI lineage: Eukaryota > Viridiplantae > Streptophyta > Magnoliopsida > Cucurbitales > Cucurbitaceae > Citrullus > Citrullus mucosospermus. Next base: position 15,884,749 of record CM062057.1, on the reverse strand, counting down.
GATATCTTCAAAGGTGTCTAATACATTGGTCCATATGTTACATGAGCTTGAAAGGTGTATAGACAGGGTACTTTGACTAGTCTTTTGAAGGACCTATTAAACATAAAATTGAATCTTCACAGACCTATTAGACATATTCTTAAAAGTTTATAGACCTATTAAATGCAATGTTGAAAGTTCATGGAACTAGTATACATTTTTCTAACTTTAGGGACCTATTAAACATAAAATTTAATATTTAGGAACAAAATAGACATTATAGAGTTCAATGACCAATTAGACATAATCCTAAAGTCCCGGGACTAGACTTATAATTTAATCCAATGTTTTTTAGCAATAATATCTCATTTCTCGTTTATAAATAAATAAATAAATAAGTTTTTCAACCATAACTATCATCTGAATTAAAATATGTATGGAAAAGAAAGCATTCCTCTTTTTAACTTAGATTGTAATGAGAAAAATAAAAAATGACAGTATTATTCTTGGCCTCAATTCTATACCCTTAATTATTCACTCTCAATTTGTCATAGTTTAACTGTATACCATTAATGTTTCTTCATCCTTTTATGCATCAAAAAGTGATTCTTAAGTACTTGAAAATTTGTAGAAGTCAAGTAATGAATTGCAACTGGATGTATAAAAAATACTATATCTTAACTTTAAGTTGACGATAATGAACTAACGCAGCTAAAAACTTAAAACCCAATGTGAAGTACTTTCTTACATCAAGAGGAGGATTAAGGAGTTCAATTCCATTGCTTATTTGACCGTATGGTTCCATCAGATCAACCACATTTTGAAGATCTTCTTTAGACAGTGTTAATCCCAGATGATTCACCAACATTTTGTTTAGTTTTTTGACTGTTCTGGTTTTCTGCACCCACTTGGGAACAATACCACTGAAAGTCTGTATAACAAAAATTTTCCGTAGATCAATCAGGAAAAAGTATCTAGAAAAAGAAATCATACCATACCTCAAACAAACAAGAAAGAAAAATTGCATGAAGTGATTATCTACATAAAGTTAAGCATAGAGTTGGGAAGTCATATATACCAACTAAAAGAATGAAAAAATTGCATACACCTTCTGATTCTTCTTTTCTTCCCCTTCACAATAATGGTTCAAAAAGCGGCAGCATGTAACATTTACAACTCAATTACAAGGCATACTGGTTTTTCTTTTTCTCTCTTTTCTTCTTTCTTTCTTTTCTCTCTCTTTTTTTTTTTTTTTTTTTAATAACAATAAATAAACTTTTAATTGATATATGAAAAATAGGAAAAAATTCAAGGATACGAACTCCCGAAAAGGAAAACTAGAAAAAGGCCAAAAAGAACCAACGAAAACTAGAAAAATAAAGGAAAAAAAAACTACAAAAAGACCAATTACACCCAAAAAAAAAAAAAAAAAAAAAAAAAGAAAAAGAAGAAGAAGAAGAAGAAGAAAGAACCTCAAAATAAGCTACAAACAAAACGACTAACCAAATCAACCAACCACAAAGCAAATACTAGGACAAAAGCAAGCATCACCTAGAGTCAAATGGAACAACAAAACCAAAAAGAACACCATAATGGGAGAAGAGTAAACAACACAAACAAGGCATAATTTTTTTATTAACATCAACGTGGTGTTGGAACTCATAGGATATACACATCTTTCTACATATTTCTTTTCTAGTGGAAGATGAAATTAGGACAAAAAATAAAAATAATAAAAGAAAACTTGATTAATAGACACTCATAAATTAAATCTAATCGCCTCCCAAAGCTCAACATGGTTCTCTCAACCCCCTAAAAAAGCTATTATTCATTTCAAGCCGAACACCCCAACTCCTCTTGGTATCCAAAGTCTAGAATCCTTTCTCCCATGACGAGTCACCTAGTCAGAAGTAATAGAAAGGCAACGGACAGCCTCAACTCCTCCCGATTAGTAAGCGGGGGTGGGGACAAAAACCCAGGGAAATCGAGGAAGACTTATCAAAATGGGGAAAAAGCAGAAGCTGCCCTCCAAATAAACATTTCCCCATGGAGTTTCCAACAGAACCATTACCTTTTCTTTCCTAAAATCAAAAAATAAAGAAAGTTTTGTCCACAATGACGTGACACACAATGAGACAAACCCAACTATGGTTTTTTTTTTCTTTTATGATGTAATAGGTTTGGTATAATTTAGCCATTTCAAGCTAATCTTGGTAAATCCTTGATAAGTACATTTTAATTACCAAATTAGGTTTTTAACCTTTTTTAGTTATCCTTTAAGACACTTATAATTCTCTATAAATAGAGGGTTCCTCCCATTGTATCTCATCTTTTCATTCATAATAAAAGACTTTAGTTTGGGATCTTGGAGATTTCTCTCTTTCATTATTGATGTAGCCTAAGTACCTAATTTGGTAATTAAAATGTACTTAATCAAGGATTTAGCGAGATTAGCTTGCTATTACATCATTTTATGAGATACCCGAAGACAATAATGATTTTAAAACATAAAACACACTAGTGAGCAAGAAAAATTAATAAATTTGTCTCTGGCAATAACAATAATAATAACAAATATTATTTTAATGAAGAAAGCAGTAATTCTTACAGCAAACAAGCTAGAGTAGCCCATCAGTTCATCAGTGTCAAGGAATTTGCTCCGAAAAGCACTTCCTTCCAAGGCAAGTGGGACAAGTTTTAGTTCCACCGGTCGTAAAAGGGATGTTTTCTCGGCAACCTAAAAGCAAAATATCCCAATAAGTGACCAAAAATAAATAAATTAAAGTGTAATTAAGAAGGAAAACAATCCCATGAGATTAGTCAAAGCGTGTAAACTCATGGATATCAAGAAATAAAGAAGGAAAATAGAGAAAATTTTCAAAGGATCTTATTGTTGTATATATTTTGACTATTAGGGCCTTTATACACATTCACAAGCATGTTTTTTAAATTAATCTCTATTTTATTACATGAAACAACTTTTATCTGATAGATACTGGAAAACAACCTCCCAAGAGGGTTGAGAAGAAAAAACCTGCAATTTCTTTTCAGGAAAAAGCGCAGTTTCCCATTTCAACAACCTTAAAGAGTACATGTTTTCCCAGCAACCAAAATCTTAGAATCCAGTTGGTTTTTTGGGTATTGAAAGTGCAGTTTTTCCAGAAAGGAAATCTTTCAATTCTATTTTATTTATTTATTTTTTCATAAAGAACCAAACTTTTCATTGATATTTAAAGAGTTACTGCAGTCAACAAAGTTGAAAACTCCCATTCGTAAGTTATTAAAAAATACAAAATGAATGATAGAACCTAAGAATTATCCATGTCCGGTGCAAGTTGGAGTTGGACACTCCAACTTCTTGGACACTTTATGGGCACATTAGACCTTGGTAGAAACGTATCTTAAAAAATACATTGATTCTTTTCAAACCAAATTTCGGATAGGATGACTTCGACCACATTAGACCATAGGTCCACAACAACTGAGATTGAGGCTTCAAGGAAGGACCCACAAGGATCTGAATGACATTTTCCTTTAAAATGTCAAAAAAACACCCACTGAAGCTTGAAGGTTGAAAACAACTTGCGGCAAAATCCCATATATAATGAAGAAAGAAAAGATGTTGAGCATGATCTTTTGGCAATATTCTCATATTGATAAAGTTTTTAGTATGTTAATATTCCCATATTGATAACGATATTTTGGTTGTTGAACTGCTCATCTCCAAAGGAAGCTTCCATCTCATTGTTTGTCTCCTTCTATGCGTCTGCTTTGTAGGGCTGATAATGGGACTTCAACATCTCTTTTTTTAGTGTTGTTGTTCTTCTCCATTTTTCACATACAATGGGTCTTTGGTGATTCATTTAAGGTTGACATTGTTTAAATTCTTTGAAAAAATCTCAATTTTTTCGGTCAAATGTGGTTAAAACTAGTCTTGCATAAATTTCGTTTGAAAGAAATTGGTGTGTCTTTCAAGACAAGTCTCTTAATTGGTTCGGTCTTTTTGAAGCCACCTGGACTAATTCTTCATGATGTTCTCTTTCCAAGCTTCTTGCAGAACTATTCAAGATCTATGTTTTTCCAACATAGTTCTTATGTTTTCTTGTAGTAGGGTTTGTCTTCTTTTATTCTGTCATATAATGAAAAGTTTTGTTTCATTCTTTTTAAAAAAGTAGACAAGTGTTAGATACTAATTTAACAATTTTTTATAGACAAGTGTTGACAAGAAATGTCCGCAACAAGGACAAAAACAAGAAATGTCCGCAAAAAGGGGAGAGCAACTATGAAAACGGTGTCCAATCAAGTACAATAAGACCTAACGGATAATTACAAAAAAGTTTCACCACCAACGCCCACAATGAAACTTAAATTAAATCTAATAAAAGACCAAATATCATTCGAAGAACGTCCAGTCCCTCTAAAAGCTCTATTGTTCCTCTCACTCCAAAACGCCCCACAAAATCGCACACACCTTGACCTAACTTGCCACAAAAATGACCCTTTTCTTTTAAGGGAGTGGAGAAGGAACTCATCGATCAACCGTCTACATGTTTCACTGTTTTTTGTGGTAAGAAATTGTGAAACTTTTCGTTAAGAAGCTGAAATGTTTATCAGAGGTGACCCTCTTAACCCCCCTAAGTAAACCAGTTATTAACAAAATAATCAACAAACCAATTGGCAACTAAACTGAAGTAAAAACTACGATTAACAAACTCAAACTAAAATTACAAGATTAATCCTAAATATACTACATAAAACTATATATCAATGACTGAGATCAAATTTCGAACAAGAAACCACTAAAATCAAACCATCAAAAAGTATGTCCTGAATCAGCAAACATCGTAGGCAAGCGATTAACCAGTTCCATGACCCTCATTATCAGCAACAATCGTCCTTAAAGTTTACTAGTGTGAGGCGCCATATAAGGCTTCAGTGCAAACACTTGCCATATTACGGACAGAAGAAGGATGGATACGAATTACCTTTTTCCAATCTACATAATTAATGAGCTCTTCATCCATGGATCCTTCCGCAGCAATTTGTAGTATTTTCTCTCTTTCGGATTGAGTTGGCCTTTGAAGATGAAATACTCGATCCATCCGCCCAGGCCGCTGTAGAGCCTCATCAATTTGCTTCAAATTCCGAGTGGTAGCCATCAAAACTACTCCATCTTGTTTCTCAAACCTATACATAGATGCTCAACATGCTGTAAGAGGAAATAATGAGGCCTGTACTAGTGTAGCACTAAATCTAGGAGAATTCTTTATTAAAATCGAATTGAAAACAGACAAATTTAGGTTATTGTATATCGTAACGTATCGCGTATCAGACATTTCAATTTGGTAATAACATTAAAATATTAATATAATTGAAGCCTAAAATAGAGAAATAAAGAGCCATTAAATAAGGTCAAATAAGTATGAAAATGTCAACTAACTTCAAAGCTCAAAATACTCTAAGAAAGAAAACATGAATTAACAATAATGAACAAATAAAAGTAAATAAATGGTCAAGAACTCAACACTAACCCATTTAACCCAATGGCACGTGTATGAGAGAAAGGACTTTAGTTTAGATAGTATTTAGTTTTCCTTTTTTTATTCCATACTCAGACTTCAATGTTTGTTAGGACTCGAGGCTTTTCGTTTTCCTTTTTTTTTTTCCCTTTCATTTTCTATTCTTTCTTCTTCAACACTTCACTTTTCTTTTCCTTTCATTCTTCAAACATTTCCTCTTGTTTTCTTGACATGTTCTTTTTTTCATCCATACTAATCGCCAACATGCATCTCCTTCTAAGGTTGTTTTGTCCATGCTAACCGCCAGCATGTTTTTTCTTTTCTTTTTACTGATATTTTTTAACTAGATCCTTGCATTGTATGTTTCCTCTCATTTTCAATTCAGAGGCACAATCTGAATCTCTTGAGCAAACTAGTACAATACAACTCATGTATGGTACAAGTTTGATAACACTAGTCGCGAGTACCTATAGGCAATCTTAACTTTCGAAGATGAACCATTACAAACGTCACCTTTTCCAAAAGATTGTGCAGACAATGCTTACGTATGCAACTTGTAGTTTGCAATGGAAGGCATAAGTGGTTTTTTCTCTCTTTTGATTAGAAACATTTCATTGAATGACCTCAGAATCTCTCTTGTTCTATATTTATCTTTCAGCCCTTCGTTTTACTTTTATTGTCATTAGTATGCCATTTCACCATCCACATTCTCCACTTCTTCAAATTGTTTGAAATGCTATAAGATGGTTTTTTTCATGTTTGTGGCTTTGTTATCCAGTACTAATTAAAGTGAACACAAAAAATTGGCTTCCTTTCATAATATGAACAGATAGAAAAAGTAATATGAAAGGATAGGAAAATGTGGAGCTGTATGTTCTTTTGTGGTGTTACAGAATTTTTCCTATGATAGATTCAGACTTCAGAAGAGCATGTCAATTTGCCAAGGATGGAAGATCAAGAATAATGTGGAAGAGGAAGTAGCTGGGAATTTCCTTTTGATAAGAAAGGAAACTTTCAGTTTCAACCCTGGCTACTGCCAATCAACCTATCCCTAGCCGCCTTTGTAGTCGGGCATAGTTGCGTTGTTGTCACAGAACATAGTTGCACAGCTGCCAGTCCTTTTTGTCTCTGTTCTCGTCCTTGATTTCAGTTTCTTGTCTTCATGGCAGCTTCTCGGATTTGCGATTTCAATTCTTGTCCTTGATCACTGTCCTCTTTCGCAATTTCTTTTTCTTGCCTTTATCTGTTTGCTGTCATTCATTGTCTTCGCCACTGCCCTTCATCAACGTTCATTACCAGATTCTGATTGTTTTTCAATTTTCCTTGTTATTTTCTCGGTTTTGGTTGGGAATCTTATGCTCGTTTCAGATCTAGCTTTGCCTTCATAGATGTGAAAAACTGTTGCATTAGAGACATCTTCTTCAATATTTGGGGTGAAAATGCTTATTCCAGAAGAGTGTACGATGGTTTTATGGTGGGAAAAGACAACATCCTTGTCCCTTTGTTGCAATTTGCTGATGACACATTAATTTTTTTTGTACGTACAATGAGAAAATGTTCGAGGTTCTCTTAAAAACTTTTGATTTCTTTCAGTGGTTGATGTAATAGGATGGGGATATTTTGGTAAAGTCAAGTTAATCTTGGTTAATCCTTGATTAATTACATTTTAATTATCAAATTAGTTAAAACCTCCTTTAGTTATCCTTTTACAACTCTTGTAATTCTCTATAAAGAGAGAAAGCCCCTTGTATTAGATCATCTTTTCATTCGTAATAAAGACTATTGATTTCTGGGAGATTTCTCTCCTTTTTAGCATTAGATTACATCAATTTGGTATCAAAGCATCTGGTTTGAGCCAAGCTGACTGCTGCCAGTGGAAGTCTGAAATACCCTTGTCACAAGAGGAAGTTTCGTGAGTTGTGCTTATTACCGAACAGAACAACACACCTAACTAGGGGGAACCCTTGAAATTCAGAAAAAGGTAGAGAAGAAATTGGAAGAATCATCCAATAATGGAATTTTATAGAACTAATGCATAAGGACATAAATTATTATTCATGCTATGAAGAACGACCGAGAAAGTTCAAAACATGTCCGAGAAAGTTCAAGAATCGGTCCTACAACAATTATGATGAAGAAGCTTACTCAAGAACACCCAATTTGTACATTAATCCCAAAGTATTGAAAGAAATGAAGAAGGAAGTCCAGAAAATCCAACATTTTTTGGGAGAGATGACTCAAAACATGGAACATTGGCAAGAACTTAAAAGGGATTAATTCAAGAAATTCCTTTTGAGGAAGAATCTAACGAAATTATTTTCAAATTGGAGCTTGCGCAACCTAATTCGGAAGAGAAATCAACGTGGAAAATTGAGGAAAAATTGAGAAACACACACAAATTTTCAAACATGGAAGAAAACGTGATCGGCGCTCTAAACGTTGAAGTGAAAATCGTCGACAACCAAAAAAAGGGAGCAACCAAATTGCCAATGCTAGACGAAGAAGGTGAAATCGGCGATGTTACAATCAATTGCAAAGGAACGTGGAAGATGAAATATCTCGAATCGAAAAATCTCGGGTTTTTTTGTCAATGACGTGAAATCGAAAAATTTTGGGTTTTTCACTGATGAAGTAGACGTGGCTAAACCAAAAGAAGACGAAGTGGAGTCGGAAAATTCGATTGCATATGTCAAATTGGAAAATTCTGGGTACTTCGCCGGCAGTGTAGAAGAAGTCGAACCAAAAGATCTGACTAAGAAGATTAAAGACACGTCGTTCGTGGAGAAGGAGGAAGAAGGGAATCGTGTGGTTGACAAAGAAAAGCATTGGAATGTTGTTTACAACCCATTTGCAGCCAGAAACAAAAGAGAAGAAGACGAAGACGAGGTGAATGTTTTCGTAAAAATCTTCTCCTAATTGCCATTTCTGACCCGACCCAAATGACCAACCCCCAGACCCGGTTCCATACATGTTTTTACAATTCTTCCACCCATTTTTTTCCCTGAACCAACCAAGAAAATCCAATACCCTCTTAATAAAATTTTGGGTTTTTCAACCTATGACCCATGTGGACTGACCAGCGTGAACCATCTCCCAAAGACCACTCAATTTTCCATTCTCAACCCATAATTAAAGATTAAAAATTTTCAGACTTTCAATGAAGGCTCCAAATATTTTAAGAATATATTTCCACCAATTGAGAATCCTACCATCCAAAGGTCACTGTTGAAGATCTTGCATGTTTTTGTTCTTCTTCAGCTTTAGTTCTTTTGGTTGTAATTGTTTCTTTTGTATCTATTCAGCTAAAATCTTATAATCTTTATTGTACCATGAGATTTTATCTCTTTACATAATATCAATGAAAGAGATCGTTTCCTTTTCAAAAAGAAAAAAAAAAAAACTGGTGAAGATCTTACAAAAAATTTGCACAGGAAAGATAAATGTTCCATTTATTGGCTTGACTCAAAAAAATTGGTTGTTATTAGTATCGAGTTCGAACGGTTTACTTTTTTACTTGTTCCTTCATTTTTGTTTTAAAACTCGAGGACAAGTTTCTTTTGAAAGGGATAGAATATGATGTAATAGGATAGGATATTTTGGTAAAATCAAGTTAATATTGGTTACCTTTTAATTACCAAATTAGTTTCATCCTCTTTTAGTTATTCTTTTAGAACTCTTGTAATTCTCTATAAATAGAGAAAGCCCTCTTAGTATTAGATCATCTTTTCATTCATAATAAAGACTTTGTTGGTTTCTTGGAGATTTCTCTCCTTTTTAGCATTTAGGCTAGATCAATGGTGCTAGGGCCAAAAGATAAATTGGGAAAAATCAGCCTTAGTCGGGTTAAATGTAGATGGTTCGGAGTTTCTTCATTACTCTTCAAGATCAAATTGAACGGTGGAATCTCTTCCTTTTATTTAATTTGGTTTACCTCTTGGTGTCTATCCCAAAAGAAGAGGGTTTTGGCAACCTATCATAGCCAAGTTTCAGAAGACAATCGACAGTTGGACGCTTCACACTTTCCAGAGGTGGCCATTTAGCATTGTGCACTTCTGTTTTAGCCAATATTCCAATCTTCTTCAGTTAGTTTCAAGCTAGAACGCATGACTTGAAGCTTCTTTTGGGAAGGTGTTAGGTTCCCATCCTTAATATAGACCTAACAAGAGCCCAGCCAAACCAAACAGAGATGGTTGTCTTCTGTTTGGGTTATCCAATATGACAGAATACATTAAAGATCAAGATGCTCAGGTCACAATATGAACTAAGAACAAAGTAGAAGAAGAAATAAAGAAAATAAGAACGAGCCCAGCACAATTCAAGAGAGCTGGAATTTCCTCCTCCTTCAGCCGTCAGCTTCAGAATGCACAAATTCCTCAATGCCCTACCTCATTCGCAAACCACTTTCCTAAAACTTACCTCAAGGTCCCCCGGCGGTCCCCACTTCTTAACCATTTTCCATTCATGTCCCATTATCCTTCTCTCCCTTTGAAATACCCTTCTTGCCCTTCCTATAATATGTATTTCAAATTGGGGGTCTCACAGAAGGTTCCGAAGGCAGCAAACTGAATCATCTTGTAAGATGGAGCATGGTTTATGAGGCAAAGGATCAAGGAAATCTTGTAATTGGGGACTTCACTCAAAGCAACTTGCCTTTGCTAGATAAATGGGGTTAGGGATTTACTCAGGAACATGATTCTTTGGTGAGCGGTAATTCTTAGCATCGATGGTACTGATGATTCTGTTTGGCATACTCTTGGAAATGGGCATTCAAGTCTTAGAAGTCCTTGGATAAGTATATCTAAATCATGGAAGAAGATTGAAGGCCTTGCACATTTCAAAGTAGGAAACAGAAGGAGAATTTTCTTTTGGAAGGACCCTTGGCTCAATGGTTCTATTTTGAAGGATATCTTTCCACGGCTCTTTGCTATTGCTTCTAATAAAAAGGAATTGATTCGTTCATATTGGGATTCTTCCACTTCTTCTTGGGATATTACTCTCTGAAGACTTTTTAAGGATGGGGAGATTTTAGAATTTCAAAATCTGATGCAGTCTTTATCTAATATTTCTCTAAACAACAATGAAGATGCTCGCCTATGGTCACTTGAACCTTCTGGTAACTTCTTGGTTAAATCCTTAACAAAGCACTTGGTTTCTTCATCTAATCTGGACAGCAGCACTTTTAATGCAATTTGGAAGACTAAGAGCCCAAAATAAACAAATATTCTAGTGTGGATCATGCTTAATGGAAGCCTTAATTCAGCTAATGTCCTTCAGACAAAACTTCCAGATACTACGCTTATGCATCATGTCTTCATTGTGTTAAAGGTAGGGGAAACTATTAGCCACATCCTCTTTGAATGTGGATTCTCTCAGGATTGTTGGTTCCTGTTATTTCCAGCCTTTAATATATGTTGGGTTTTCTCCAATTCATGGAAGGATAATGTTCTTCAACTCCTTTGTGGCGTAAGATGGAACTCTCATGCTTAGTTGCTATGGGTCAATGCAGTTAAAGCTTGCTTTATGAGGTTTGGATGGAAAGGAATCATCACATCTTTCAGCAGTCTTCACAATACTATTCATCCATATTTGACTCAGCTCGGTTAAAATCTTCTTCATGGTGCTATCTTTCCAAGAAGTTTGAAGTGCATTCCATTTAGGATATTTACTACAATTGGCCGACATTTATCAAACCTTTCTAAGATTTTATTTTTGAACTCTCAATTTAAGTCTGGAATTCTCGCGGTTTTGCGACTCTTAAGAAGTTGCATTTTTTCCAAGTAGTTGCAAGCTTGGAAGCGACAGTTTAGAAGTTAGTTTCCTTTGTGGTTTGATCCATACACTTTTGGTCTAAAAGGACGTCTTTCTTTGTCTGCTCAATGGTCTTCAATTGACTTTGGCTTTAAAGTTTATGTGTTCTCTAGTTTTGGTATTTTTTCTGTAGTTAGTTTGTTGGGTTTTAAATGTTTGCTTCTTTGTATGTTCTCTTCTTTGTATCTCAATAGCTATAAAGCACGGACACTCCTAAATGGCCTAGTGTTGGTGTCAAACACGTGTCTGACACCGACACGCTAGCTGGCATGTCAATTATTTTATTAATAAATTTTCTATTTCTGACATGGTGGGACATGGCTGGAGACACCTCCAGGACACGGCAAGCTGCAATTTTCTGAAGAAAAAAACCAATAAAATCGGACATTTAAAGCGAAGCCCAGCCCATCTCTCTTTTGTTAGGTAAATCAGTTTCTTGCAAAAGGGGGGGCTTCTGATGTGACAGCCAATGGAATAGAATGGGAAAGGTCAGAAGGAGGCTGGCAAGTTTCAGACATAAAGTACAGAGATGACAGTTTTCGTAAAGGGTTTGGTGTGGGCAATAAATGTTGGCGTGTAGTACTGAATAAATGTTAATAATAAATCTATTTCTGTTTTTTATTTATTTTTCTTTTTCTCTAGTTTGTTTTTTCCTTTTCTTAAATCTTTCCTTTTTTTTCTTTACATTTTTTTTATTTAAAATTAGAAGACCTTTAGAAGGCTTGTTTATTTAAAATATGTAAAGGTTTGTTTGATTCTATTTTGTAGTTTTGTTGTGTTAAACTAATTAATTACAATAAACATATGCACAACATATATTTATTTTTGTAAAGAAAAAATATAACGTGTCCTAGCGTGTCGTGTTTTACTTTTTTGGAAATTGGCATGTCGCCGTGTCGGTATTCATGTCGTGTGTCAGTGCCAGTGCTTCTTAGCTCAATAGTATGTCTTTTTTTTCTCAATTCCTCTCTCCTCTTGAATTTTAATGTATTTTTTAGCATTAGTCTCTTTTCATTTAATGAATGAAAAGTTATGTCTACTTTTAACAAAAAGAAACTGAATGACCTGAGAATCTCTCTTGTTGAAATTTGAGAAGGGGCTCTGCTTGGTACAAAGACCAAGAGAATTTTAAGAATTAAAATCCTTAAGGACAGCACACCAAAACAACATGAAGCCAACCTTTTCGCTAAAATCTCACACCCCTTCCCACCTTTAGATTTACATTTGGATATCCTAAGGTTCCTATGCGTCCAAACTTCCCACCCCACATGCCTCCTGCATTAAAAACCACAGGATTGTGCGTCTCATTTTTGAGGTTGTGACTGTATAGGGTTAAAGTGTTCCTGTAGATAAAAATTAAAAAAATAATAATAAAAGAATTAAAAAAAAAAACCCACAAGCTGAACCAATTTCTTTCCTCTCTACAAATAGAATTTTCTAGAATGACTTTGCTTCATTTCATTTCCCCTATATATTATACTTCCATTTTGTTGTAATACATAAGTGCCAGTTATCTCATGGATAGGTTTTATTATGTTTCAAGACATCCAGAGGAAGAGAACTAGAACACTGGATGGTCAAAATAACTAAAAGAAATTTACGCTTACCCATCAAGCTCCACGAGAAGTTGGTTAATGAAAGCCTCGTGATCCTGTTCTTTGGTATGAATAAACTTGCCACGAACTCCAGCAAACAGGTCAAAATCCTCCACAAATATGATCACAGGTGCCTAGAGATACCTCTAGAACTAAAGTTAGACAAGGAAGATTGCAAAAACTAACAATCTAATCTCTTCTAGCATAAAATCCGAGGAAAATATTGCAGGTTAAAAAGGATTCACAATAATATAACGAGAAAGAATCAAACCAAGTAAGATTGGATGCATAAGCTGCATTTATTTATTTATTTATTTATTTTTTGGTAAAGGAAACAAAACTATTCATTGATACAATAAAAGAGTCAAATGCTCAAAGTACATAAGAGGAAACAAAGTTAAAACTTCAAATATGCCAATAGGCTATAACCAAATTACATCAAAGACTAAAATTCTAGAGAAAACGTAGAACAAGCCAACTAAACACATAACACAAGAGAAACTCATAGTCAAGAAGACTTAAACTCAGAGAAGACCAAAACAAAAAGAAGAAAAGCTTCTACTGCAATACCTTGCAAGGGTTGAACTTTGATAATAACGAAGAGCCCGCTAAGCATGATTGACAAAAACACAAACCCAAAGAAGAAGAAAACAGGCCTTAGTTTTACGTCTTAAACGAGCAATCAAAAATCCACTTGGAGTGAAGAAAGGGGAAACAAAGCCAAAACTGCAACCACCACCCAAAACCTGAATTAAATCTTAATTTGCAGTGACTGAGATTTGATTTCTACCATCTGAAAGCCACACTTCTAAATTAAGGAATGAAATTTGGAAGGGATTGAGAAGGGACTTAAACCTCATCCTCTGGAGCTACTGAAAGTAAAGCCTTATCTGAAACCTTACTATCATCAATTGAGAAAAGATTATCAAAAGCTTCTGTGAGAGAATATTCAACAATAAGATCTCCTCACTGCTCATACTAACCTCTAATACAAAATCGGAATCCCCTAAATGAATAGATTGAGTGGAGGTAGATGCTTGGTGATGAAAGAGATTGAAACTCCTTTAGTAAACACAACATTTGATCCTAGCAGAATGAACTCTGTATAAGTGAACTGATCTGGAGGAGGAGGAGGAGGTTGAATTAGCTTTGATGATGAAGTGATGACCCGAGTACAGGCTTCCTCCAAAGTACCTGTATTGATCTCTAACTTTCCAGGAATACCAGGACAACCAAGCTTTCTGGTATAAAAGAAAGGGTAGGGCTCCAGTTCAAAGAAGAGACTGGTGCCACATTCTCAAAAGAATGATTTGAAACAACCATGTTTCCTTCCTCAAATCCACCATTTGTGTGCAAAGACAAGTCTGGTGCCACATTTCCTTCCATCCCAAGCTCTTTCGCTCGTGACAACCTAGAACTTTTTGCTAATAGGTTAACCTCTTTAGATTTTTCCACAATCCTAGAAGATTCGAAGGGATCCCTTGAGCTTGAGGGGAAAATCTAAATTAATTCATAAAAGTCTGCTTCAAGGTTCTGAACTATAGGATTGATACCTTCATCTTCCATAACATGTTTTAAATGAAAAATATCAACTGGAATGTGAAAGTCACTCACAAATAAAGCATCAGAAACTATATTTGGAGGATCTAAGACTTCAATGTCACCCAAATGAAGGAAAATATTTCCTCTAATTTAATTATTAATTTCAATTATGGCAAGCATAAAACTATAAAGATTGCTTTGGACTTGAATTCGAGCCACCGAACAAATGATCATATTGAGAGTGTCAGATGCTATGCTAACAAGACCTCCAAAATATGTCCCAAAGACTAAAAGGTCTCACGACACTAGTAGTCTAAGGGTAGATTTTTAATTAAAATTCAACCCCCATATCCCTTTATAAATCTTAGAAGACCGAATCTCGCTATTCCATTTTTCATAAAGCAACTGAAAATCCTCAAAAGTCGTCCATTTTCTAGGAGAGTCAATAAAATTGGTTAAGTCCCATTGACAACTTTAATCAAAGCTTTACAAACAGATTGATCAACACTTTGGTTTTGAAGTGATCTAATGAATATCAAGAGAGAATTTTATTCAAATGAATCAAAAGTTATCAAAACAAGAAGACAATCTCTCTATTTATAGAGAATTGGAAAGCAAACTAATCATAGTCTTAATTAATCAAAGAAAGTAATCCTAATCCTAATAAACCAAGGAAACTAATCCTAATTCTAATCAATCATGGAAACTAATCCCAATCCTAATCAATTAAGGATTTGACCATAAAACCTAATTTACCTAATCCTACTACATCATTCTACCCCTCCAAAAAAAACTTGTCCTCGAGTTTCAAAACGAACATGAAGGTAAAAATATAAAATTAATCCAAGTGACAAAGTGAATATTCTCATCCTCAAGTTTGAGGTGATAAAGTGAAGCTTCCTTCTCTCAGCTCGTTGAGTGTGATAGACTCCAACCGAAAATTCTTGGTGTAAAATTTCCCAAAGCCAAATTGGAATTAAGTTAAATACTCCATGAAAATTTCTTCAACTTGAAATGAAAATTAATTCTTGAGCCATCATCTTTAAAATAAAACTTGAAATTTTGCCATGTGTGGCCCATTAGGCCCGATGTGGTAAAAGTGTCCATTAGGTAGGAAGAAAATACCAAAACTGCCCTTGTCCCTAACTTCCGTTCTTCTTCATCGTGAATAGCTGCTGCCCAACACTCCTTTTCTTCTTCATCGTTACATACAATTTTTTCTTCTCCAGTGAGGCATGAACGGTCGAATCTAATGAGATGATGACGGAGGGGTTCCCCAAACCTTCAATCTCTGCAACGCTTGACGAATCGACAGCAATCACAAGCATTGCCGATGAAGTTGCGACAATATCAACCTTTGACAATACAGTGATGGTGGGATCCCAAGTGGCCAGTGCCTCCTTGTCTTCCCCTTCTTTTTCTACCTCTTCTTTTAACTCCAATCATTTCATGCATAAGTTGCATATTGAAACTTGACTGAGAATAGGGTAGATTGTTTAAAGGAAGAAAAACGATGTTAGGAATTTACAAAGCACAAAAACAAAGGCCCTATTGACATAAAGAGCCCCAAGGTCAAATCCTTCTCCTATTCATTGAAGATTTTTCTATCCTTCTCAAGCCAAACGTACCACATCAATGGCTCTAGTTGCATTAACCCAAAGGACTTTAGCTTTCCTCTCTAGAGAATAGCTGCACTAAAAGATAGGGAAGAGGCTGCCCGACATTCCCGAAAGAACCAAATTAAGGAATAGCAGGGAAACCTTGTCCCACTATGAGCAAAATGCACTCCAAGAGAACTTTTAAATTGCTATTTTTCCAGTTTTGCTGACCAATAAGAGAGCATTTTTAATCTCCTTGGTAATTGTTCATTCTTCTCATATACCTGCCTGATATCTTAATAGAAAGTTCTAGGGCAAGGCTAGGGCCTTTCGGGTAGTGGTTGCTCGCACAATCCTTCTGCAGATTTTGATTGCTAGGATATAGAAGAATATTTTATAACCTTGAGAATAATATGATGAGAAAGCTGGGGGATTTTTTTTTTTTTTTTTTATGTTCCTTCTGATGTTATTCTGCTAAAGCTATTTTACAATAGCTTTATTTCTTCTACTATTGCTAATTGAAGAGCTTCTACAACACTCTAGGCTTGGAGTTTTATTCTTACCTATTGTACATTCATTTACTAATGAAATTGTTAATGAAATTGTTAATAATCAAACAAATAAAAGCAATAATATATCTACCAATATGTGAAAGTCTAGGTACGCATATTTCAACAATAAAGATTCAAGAGAACAACCAAATCTCTTGCAGTTTGGAATAATTCCCGGACATTGGATGCACTTTGTCCAACCCATAGTCCAGGCTCTAATTCTTGGGCTTCAACTGTAACAACTGGTACTTTTGCTTCTGCAGCTATGGCCAGTGCAAGAGATGTCTTTCCTGTTCCCCTCTCACCAACAATTAGGACCCCCTGCAATAAGATGCTAAACCATGAGGAGACATTAAAATTGTTTAACAAACACTGCAACTGAACTTGTGGTCTTCAAACATGGAAGGAAATCTGATTGATAACGCAAAACAAGGCACAGTCAGTCTGTTATTTGTTGACACCTCTCTTATCTGAAATTCCTATATTGAGAGACTTACAATCTCATGTTTGTTTAAATAAGAAATCATTAATAATGAAATTACAAAAGTAAGCCATAAGAAATTCAGAAGCACTCTCGTATTGTAGACATGATGGAGAAATCACCACAAAGAAATAATAATAAAAACACAAATTAAACCCCTTAGATTTGAGGCACCAGTAGAAAGCTGAAAATAAATAAAATCCCAGAAGGAAGCACTGTTCTTCTTTTCCATTTTGATCATCTCTTTTGGCTCCAACTCCATTTGCCAAAATAGAGCACCACGACATGTAACCTTTAGACTTTCTTCTTTTAGGAACAATGACCACAACACTGTAGGCTCAACACAAGGCTTCTTCTCAGTTGTTCCCTTTCTAAATTTTACACAGATTATTTGATCCATGATTTATGCTTAAATTGGAATGCCTTTGTTTTGCTTCTGTATTTTATTTTTATTTTCTTCTTCTCTCTTGTATATTTGAGCTTTTCATTAGATCCATGAAAGATTTGATTCCTCTCAAAAAAGAAGACTAATGACCACAAAAAATTTGCACGATAAATTGACCAACACCACCAGAATGTGGGGAAGGATGGAAATTGAACACATCTAACAAGTCTGCTCAAAGTCTCGAAGCAAATGGGTGTCTTTTTCTTCTTTATATATATATATATATAAATAAATAAATATATATAATTAAAAATAAATATATAAATAAAGATGGTTGGATCCTGATGGATGCATTTATGTTTGAAGGTTGAAAAAGATATCAACCATATCTTCATCGTCAGTACAGCAGAAATGTTTCATCAGTATTGCTTCAGAAGTCCGATATAGCATGGTCTTTTAATCTTACAGCAGAAAATTATTTGTTTCCCCTTCTGGAGTGGAAAGGTTTCAAAAAGCAAGCTAACAGTTTTTGATGAATCCTGAAACTTTCCTTCAAAGGGCATACAAAAAGAAAGTTCCCAAAAAAGAAAATGAAGGGAAACTAGAAAAAAAGACTCCAAATTGGTGGATTGGTTCAGTTAAGGCTTTGTTTTGGTAATTGGTACTTTTGGTGGGAAAGAGACTCAAAAGAAATTTAAAAATGAAAATTTTCGTGGGAAGAGAGTTTTTCTTGTTTATTTTTCTTTTTTTTTTTTTTTTTTAAAAGGAAACAAACTTTTCATTGATATAATAAAAAGAGACTAATGCTCAAAAATGCAAGATACAAATATGATGAAAATAATATGAATGATGACAAAAACAACACTGAAACTAAGAAAATAAAAGCATTTCAATTCAAACAAATGTATTGAATGGAAGCATAAGATTTAGAGAACACCAAGAAGAAGCTAGAGAGATTTGATTTTATTAAACAGGCAGCACCTTTCTAAATATTTTTGCAATGATTCTCCATCCTGAAATTTTTCGAAGTTGAAGTTCTTTTCTTTTTGTTTTTCTTTTTCTTTTTTCTTTTTTTTTTTTTTGTTTATTTTCTTATAAAAGAAAAAGAAACATAACTTTTCATTGATTTAATGAAAAGAGACTCAAAGAATAAAGATACAAAACAAATATCAAGAAGTAAAAACCATAAGCAAAGAGTACTAACAAATACAAACTGAGCAGAAAAAATGAAAGCACCCCAATTTAAACATGTCTTAAATAGAAAAATTAAGACAAAGATTAGAAAGAAAACACCCGGAAAAAGCATTGAGTCTGGCCGGTTCAAAACGGTCTGTCCACGAGAGGGATTTGTCATGAAAACTCGTTGGTTCTTCTCAAACCAAATTTCAGAAAGAAGGGTTTTGACAACATTAACCCATAAAAGACGGGACTTCGACTCCAACGCAAGACCAACAAAGTGCTGATGAACATTTTCAGAAAAAGAACCCCCGAACACCCATTGAAGATGGAATTTTGACAACAATTTCCTCCAACAAGCCAAGGAATAGCGGCATTCAGAAAATAAATGTTCAAGGTCCTCGCCAACATCCTCGCATAAGGGGCAGATGGAAGGAGAAATAAAGTGATTTGGCAGCTTTCTTTGAAATACTGAGGAGCAGTTTAAAGAACCGTAAATCATAGCCCAAGAGAGTACACTTACGCGTTTTAGTTGAAGTTCTTTTCTATGTAATTCAGTTTGAGTTTTTTTTTTTTTTTTTTTTTTTTTTTGAGAAGTCAACTTTTGTTGAGAAAAAATGAAAGAATTAAGGGCAGGGGCATCCAAAAAACCAAGCACACAACCCCAAACCCTAGCCGTCTCCCCTAGCCTTCCGTCTCTGACTACCTAGACTACCTCCGATCATCGCCGAGCCAACCACTGTCATTCATTGCCGACCGTCCTCCACCTTCCATCGTCCCATTTGTTTGTTGTTTTCTCTCTCCCTAAAACCTCCCCTCTCTACCTAAAACCCTCCCCTCGTTTGTTTTCCTCCCTCGCCACACCTTTGTTCTCTCTCCTTGACTTTAACACCAGATTCCCTAGCCGCCCTTCGTCCCATCCTCTACGTCGTCTCCCATCTTCCATCTCAGACCTCTCCAACCTTAGCCAACAAACCTCAGATTCCCACCTTTTGTCTCCCATCCAGCCACCTTCTCAGCCGTGAAGCTGCCATATCAGAGTTCTTTGTGGATTCTCTTTCTGCTTTGCCACCTCCAATTAGCTGCCACAATCAATCTTCCTCTGCCATCTGTTGTACACCGAATTTGTGCCTTGTTTTGGGTTTAGCCTGCTGGGGTGTCTTCAATTTGTTACTTTCTGATAATGGAAGTCAAAAGTAGTAAAATTAACGATTCCTTCTTTTGCATTTGGTATGATTCCAGATTGTTCTCCGTAGAAGATTTGGATTTCAATAAAGCTCTTATTCTATCAGGTTCGCACTTAAGATGGTTCAGGGATTCTATTTCAGGACTTCTTCAAGGTTCTTGTAACTTTCTTTCTTTTTTTTTTTTTTTTTTTTTACTAAGAAGTGGGCGGGACAGTTCAGGTACAACAAGGTTATCCAAATTTCGACGAGAATCCGAATGGATTATGAGGTGTGAAACTTGGCCCATTCCAGGGGAGCGTCATTTCATTCATGTGCCAATGGGTTATCCTAATCATGGGTAGCGATCATTTATGGAAATGCTTTGTGGCTTTTTGAAGGAAAGATAGTTTCTAATTCATCAGATCCATCAACGCTCCTTATTCAAATCACCAATTATATCTAATTTAGGGGCAGATTCTCCAAGAGCTAGTGGACAGAATTCAACCTATGAGGAAACCAAGGAGGTTTTAAGACATCCTCCACCCTTAGCTTCTAAAAAAAAGTTCAAAATTTAATTGAGATTGATGCAAGAATAGTTGTTGTAAATCAGAGCAAGGATCATCACTGGGTGCAAAATAATTACGAAGTTTTCAAGGTAGATTTTAGCAACTTATGGATAATATCAAAGTTGTTCGAGTGCAATGATTGGAAAGAGATTGCCAAAACTTTGGAAATTTACTTTCAAGCCAAAGTCATCATCAACCCACTCTTTGTAGAAAATGCTTTAATTAAACTTGACAAAGGAAATTTGGAGAACTTGATCGAAGGTCCTAGCATATGGCAAGAGTGGCGAATGTCATCTGTTGTTTGAAAAATGGAATAAGTTTAGGCATGGTCGGCTGCTGATGATGATGAAAGGTTATGCGGATTGGATTTCGATTAACAATCTTCCGTTGGACTATTGGAGTAGACAAACTTTTGAAGCCATTGGGCTTATTTGGAGGTTTAGAATCTATTGCTACTGAAATTTTGAATCTCCTCAATTGTGAGGAAGCTAAAATTCAAGTCAAAAAGAATATATGTGGTTTTATGCCTTCGACCATTGAGATTAAAGATGAAAATCAGGGCAGTATTTTTTTTTAAAGGAACATGACTTTTTCATTGTTCTTGTGATCAAGCTGCTTGTAAACCATGAAAGGATCTTTCAAGAGGATTTAAACCAAAACAACTTCAGAAAAGTACGAACTCCTTGAACAGAAATTAACCAAGAACAATATCACAAGCATCAATGATTGAATGGAGGTGCTGTGGGATTTCACTCTTATCTAGAGGAGTAAAAAAGGAAGCTTCAGCCTTACTAAGCAAGGGATCTTCCTCGGCTTGAAATAATTGTTGAAAGTCACTGCCAAACTCCTCATCCAAATCTTCTTCCTCGCGGGGCTCCTCCAAAGGGAAATGTTCTAACTCTTCGCTACTAGCACTTACTATAGAATCTTCATTTGAATCCTTTTCTGAAGCTTGGTTATAATCTGGCTAATTTTGCGTGAAAAGCTTTCCGAAAGGCCTATAACAAATATTACATTAGAACCCGAAATTATAAAGTCTGAGTGGGAAAAAGAGATTTGATCCGAGGGGAAGGAATTTGAGTTTTCAAGAGACAACCCCAGAATTTGTACTTTAATGCAGCAATTTTCAAGCAAATCCGAATTCACTATCAAGGACCCAGAGTTGATAAAAGAAGTCTTTTTCCTGACAAAATGTTTGGGGAAATGTTTGAGTAAATTGGATCGATTTTTTGCCTTCAAAGGGAGAGAAGTCTGAACCGGATAGGAAGAGGTATGGCTGTTTTTTGAATGGGCCAACCAGGGTGGGGCTGCTGAGGAGAGATGGCTGCCAAGACTTTCTAGGACAGATAAAGAAAGAGCCAACATTTAATTCTTTTTCATTTAATGGGGGGCCGACACCATTAAAAGTTAAAGGGGGGAGATCAAAGGTTGGGTTGCCAAAAGGCTTTGAAAAAACTGCTGCGAGCGTGAGTCTACTTAATTGTGCATTAAATTCCTTCTCATTGGATAGGGAACCGGTGGCATTAACTTCTGGGGGTGAGAATTCAATGGGGCGGGACCTCTTGGGGAGTGTAATGGCTGAAGAATCTCTATCCTTGGAGACGAAGTTCGATTGGGCTTCTTTCAAGGGGATATCGAGGGTCTTTTCTTGGCCTGAGACCGGCTCCTCAACTTCTTTCTCATTCTTTAATGAATGTTGATCAATACCTACCTCGAGAAAAGAAGGATGCCCGAAGATCTTTTCTGATGCTTTGGAATCAGGTTCAGTTAAGGCCAGACAACCATCTTCCAATGACTTTTCCGACGAGAAGCTTCCCCCCTTAGTGTATTGAACCGAAGGATTTCTTGAAAAGTTTGGGGAAAGCCGAGAAGGTAACAAAAATGCTAGTCCAGGATCTAAATCTTCGACCTCTACTCCTTCATCCTTTAAAACTTGATTCAAACGGACTAAATCAATTGGGTTTGTAAAATCCTTAACAAATAAATCATCTTTTATTCTTGAAGGAGGATCAATTAATTCAATGTTCCCAAAATTCAGAAAAATTGAGTCATGCTTCTCGTCTGAAATCTCTATGGTAGAAGGAATGAAACCACAAATTTTTTTAAATTGGATCTCGGCATTAGAGACGTTAAGAAGGTTCAGTGTTTCTATTGCAATATCTTCTAAACCTCCAAAATAGGCTCCAATGCTTCGAAAGTTGGTCTATACCAATAATCTAGTGGGAGATTTTTAATGGAAATCCATCCTCTATAGCCTTTTGAATACAAAGGCTGACTATGCACCTTCTTGTTCCATTTTTCAAATCTTGGGTGGAATGAACCACAATTCTGCCAACTGCCTGGTTTTTCAATTAAATCCTCTAAATTTCCTTGGTCCAGCTTTATTAAGGCATTTTCTGCAAACAGGGATTGATAATGATCTCTGATTGGAAATAGATTTTTAGCATTTTGGCTATTTCGATCCACTCATTAAACTCGAACATTTTGGATACTATCCATAACTTGCTGAAATCTTCTTGTTTGACTTCAGAATTCTTTAACACCTAGTGATGGGACTTACTTTGTTTATCGGGTACTAGAACAGTGCCATGTTTTAGACATGGAGGAGCTATCAAATTCATATTTTGTTTCTTCTGAGCTTCCGAAGTCTTCACAAGGTCCACAAAGGCTTCACCTTGGTCTGGTAAAACTAAAATTGAAGATTCTTTTCTCGGATTAAATGACTTTGTAGATGCTTCAAAATTTTTATGAAAATAAAGGAGCATTACAGCAAAGGAATACCAACCTTGCTTCGAATCTCCAGATCGAATATGAATAAAGTATCTTCCCCCAAAGGATGGCCAAACAACACATTGCATAATCCAACCTGAGGAGTTGAGGAACTTAGACAATTTTGTAGTACCTAAACTGTCTCGACAACTTCTCTCAAAGAATCGCGATGTAGAGCCCTTAATCAAATCTAAAATATTTTCGACGAACCACTTGAGCTGCGACTTTGAGAGAAGAAGGAGCTTATTGACTTCCAAGTCTTTCACATGAAAAGAACCAGATTCATGCCAAATACAAAAGCAGAAACCATCCGCATTGCAACTTTTTACTTCCATACTTAAAGAAGGTGTTAGACAAGGGGAAAGATTGGGTAGAACAGAGGCTGGCCGGATCTATTGAACGGAGAAGAGAGGGGGAGGGGTGTGGGAATAGAGGAGAGAGAAGAGAGCATCCTTTTTGCTTCATATTCTTCTTGCGTTTTCGGGACATTGATCCTCCGACTAAGGTTAAAGGTGCACTATTTGCCAAAGATTTCACTAATCCAATTGATGTGGTTCGGTTGAATCAAGTAATGAAGGACGAAGGCGTGGAGTTTAGTTCACTAGATCCCAATTTGGATTTCCTCTTACCACTTCGAAATGTCCTGAATTTTTCAAGAAGCCCTTTTGCTACCCTTCAAAAGGAGATCTCTCAAAAAGTATAGACGATTGTTGGTATTTCTTCAAAGGCCAATGAAGTGTATTCTTCAAGTGGAAAAGCTGCTAGTTCTTGTACTCTCCCCCCTATTTCTAAGAAATTCAAGAGATTACTGAAACCATTCCCAAAGCATTTCTCCAAAAGGAAGAGATTCACTCTTAAGTCATTAGGCAGCTAAGGGTAATTCAGAGTCTTATAAGAGTATTGATAGTCATTTCAAAGAAGATGGAGTTAATCCAGGTGTTCTAGAGGAAAAATCTGTTCTTATGCAAGTTCCATCCTTGGCATCAAACAAGGCAAATCCAAACTCCTCAAATCCTCGACCACCACCTATTGTTCCCTCTAAAACCATCATCTCTTTTCCAGATTCAAAGGTGAAGTTCGTTAAGGAAGTGCCTTTTTTTTCCTCTACAAAAGCTTCCCATACACAAGAAGACTCTATTGAGGATCCCATTGCTAGTGTGAGTAGCGATGAATGAGAATTTTTCACTGTAAGTTCAGCACCGGAAGAAGTTCCCTTAGAGGAAGATATTCTTAAAGATGTAGCATCCCTCTTCCAAAGCCCAATTAAGAAATTTTCTAATCAGAAGCCTTGCTTGATGCATTATCAGTTATCCCCTTCTCAAATCCCACCTAAATTCTCCTCCTTGATCGAATAATATTGTTTGATTTTTGGGTAATCGTTTCATCATTTTCTCATAGAAGCTCATGATCGTAACTTTGTTTCAAGTATCATAGAAGAGTTGTGGAGGTGGGCTTGAGACTTTTCATTATTTGAAAGGATGTTTTGTTGGTTTGTGGTAGTGCTTTCAGCGTTCTACTTGTTTCCACCGAGGAGCTATTATATAATCTTGGTTAGGTGGTATTCTAGGGTTGGCAACTTGCAAGTCAGTTTGGTTACGAGCTCATCCTCAAGCCCCTCTGCATTCAAATCTTTTTCACTCTCAAGTTTCAAGTCTTGTTGATTGTTCTGTTAGTTTTAAGTTGATGGTTTCTAGGATTTGGTGAAAAAAGTCATTTTACCTTGACTTAGGGTGTATTTGTTCGCATTGTTTTTTTTTTTTTTTTGTTTGTCTTTGTTTTTTTTTTTTTTCGGTCTTGTCCAGCTTTGGTCCTTCTAGTTGTATTTGTCTCATGTTTTATGTTGTTTTTCCTTTTTCGTCTCATTGTATTTTGAAGCATTAGTCTTTTTTCATTACATCAATGAAAAGCATTGTTTCCTTTTTTCAAAAAAAAAAAAAACACAAAACTAAGCACACAGCCCCATTGGATTAAGGGACTTTAATGAAGAAAAATAAGACCCGACAAATAATTCAGTTTGAGTTGATACTTTGGGTGGGTTGATAGTCTTCTGTTTCTTCAATTATTAAATTGGATATAGTAGGCCCTTGTTTCAAATGTTACTTCTGTAACTTTTCATGGAAGTTCCTTTGGTTGCAATAGGAGTTTCTAGCCTTCTACTTATCTTGGGCTTCCTTAGGGTGGCAATTCTTCTAAAGTTTTTTTTTGGCAGCTAGTGGTAGAGAGATTTCAAATAAACTTCATAATTGGAAGTATGCTTATATATCGAAAGGGGGCAGACACACGCTTATTCAAGCTACTCTTTCTAGCCTCCATAACTATTATTTGTCGTTGTTCACGCTCCTTCCTCCGTCATTAGTTGCCTTGATAAGTTGATTCGTGATTTCTTTTAGGAAGGTTCTAGAGGTGATGGTGGCATGCACAATTACACTGGGCGATCTCTCAACATCCTCAGTTATTGGGTGGCATTGGGATTAGAAATTTTAAGCATCATAGTTTAGCCCTTCTTGCTAAATGGACATAGTGTTTCTTAACATAGCACGATGCCTTATGGAGGAATCTTATTGTGGCAAAGTATTATTCCTGATTGTATCTGGCTCTCTCCTATCTCTCATAGTTCTTCTAAAGCTCCTTGGAGATCCATTTGTCAATATATTGATTTGATGGCTGATTTAGTGGGTGATTTGGATTTTGTTCTGTCGAACCTTTGTTATGTGATTTGAAAAGATAGATATCCTAAAAAGACTAAAATCTTTCTTGGGGAGCTTAGTTGGGGTGCCATTAATACTGCTAATCGTTTGCAACACCATTTGCCTTATATGTCTCTTTCTCCATCTTGGTGTCATATGTGTCATGGGGATGCTAAAACGCCAGTTCATTTGTTCATGCACTGTTCTTTTGTTGCTGATTTTTGGGGCATTGTTTTGCCTACTTTTGGATGGTTCTATCTTGCCCGAATAAGATCTCTAACCCTTTAGCATCTTTGTTGGTGGGTCATCCTTTTAGTGGTACTAAGAAGACAATTTGGTTGGCCATTGCTTGTGCTTTCTTGTGGAGCTTATGGGGTGAAAGGAACATGCGGCTTTTTAATGATTCTTTTTGTAAACCCTACTTTCATTTCTAAGTTTAGTACTAAACTTAAGTGTTGTGTTATTGTTGTAGACTTAAGACAAATTTTCTTTGTTTAAATTGAAGGAGGCATGGAAAACAGAAGCCAAGGGAGGTATGCTTGTGGACTTAGCTGTGGGAGTGATTTTAGCAAGTGGCTAGGTGGGTAGTTGAGATAGAAGGTAGCCAAGAGCCCTTTTGTTATGGTGTAGCCGGATGGAGGATCATGAGGTGTGGTTGGGGTTGAAGAGAGGAGAAGTGAGGAAAATTAGACTAAGTGTTGGCTTTGGGCATGGAGAACTATTGAGTAGCCGAGCTTGCGTTGTTGATGCGGGCATAAGGTGTAGAAGAGTAGGCCAAGGGATGCATCTTGGGTGCAAGGAAGGCTATGCGTCCTAGAGCTGCTAATGAGGGGGAGTTGGGCGTCCATCTTGGGCATCCATCTTGGGCGTCCATCAGGGGCTGCGTGCAAATGGATAGCCGAGTAGAAGAGCAAAAGAACCTCAATTGGTGCTCAACCATGGGTAGAGAGCTTGTCACAAGGTGATGCATCCATCATTTCTTTTTACTTGGGAAAATTTGAGAATTAAATATTAATTAAGTTTGATTAGGTACCAAAATGAGGTTAATTGTGGCGTGGGTAAGCAGGAGGTGGCAAGTTGAGCTTTTGCATGAGTTTTCTGAGAAGGCTATAAATAGAAGGTCCAACAAAAAAGACTGGTTTGCGTAATTTACTCGAGCCATTTGAGATATTCTTCGACCAAATTACTCCAAATTGAGTCTAGTTTCAGAGAGAGGGCTGCCGGAAGGGAATTCCTCGAGGAAGAACTCGAATTCCACGAAGACTCAAGATGGTTCATGCTGTCGAGTAATCTAGAGCAGGGTGGAGGAAATTCTTGATATCTAACGGAAGAAAAGGAGTTTGAAGCTGAAATTTGGAGGTAAGTTAGTTAAGTCAATTATCTACAAGTTTGTAAGAGAAAGTAAAGCTTAATTTGGGCTAGAAATATTATTTTTGGCAGCTAGAAATGAAGGCAGTGTCTTTGAGGTTGTCGGGTGATATTGGGCTAAGGAGGAAGACGGTGTGCGTGCAAGCAAGTTTGGGCAGTGGCCGAAGGTAAGAATTCCATTGAGGTTATTTTCGGTGATTTTGAACGTCCAATGTGCAGGCTGACATGCCACCCACACTATAGACGTGCAGGCTGTTAGGCGAGACAAATCTCGCTAATGAGCAGAGGGCAACATTGCAAGCGTGCAGGTGTTGAGCGAGACAAGTCTCGTTAGTCTCGCTAGTGGGCAGACAAGGCACACGACGCAAGTTGTCAACAAGAGCACGACGCAGGCATCGGGTAGGCTAGAGACTGACGCCCAGTCGGCGTGCATAGTTGAACACGTGCACACGCCTTGCCTTTTGAGGTTATTTTGGCCTTTGTCTGTGCGAGAGTTGCGGCCCACGAGTGTCAGCTATGCGAGGCAGTGCCAGTGTGTGCCAGGCAGTGCAGCTGTGCGTCATTTGCCGCACATAGGGGGCTGGACAAGCTGTGCAAGCATGCTGTTGGGCTGTTGGGCTGTTCTAGGGGGCAGATTTCTATTTTTTGTCATTTAAGCAAGTGTTCAATTGTTGGTGAGATCTTCTATGTTAAAATTCAAAATTAAGGACTCAATTGACTTAAGTTATACATTGAAGGAATTTTAAGGGAATTTAACAAAGGGGAATTAATTTATTTCAGACCGAGAAGAGCTAAGGGAAATATATAACCCATTAGGAGCTCAGGACAAGTTGTGAGTGACTGAATTTTATTTAAAATGATTTATTTTCTCAATATTCCTAGTATGCTCGAATTATTCTTAAAACATGAGCTTTCTAGCATGAGTTTAAGTATGATAAAGCATGATCTGAAGTTGATTTTCTTTCGAATCATTAAGCAAGCATGAGTTACTTAGTTTGAGTTTGAACATGCTTTTACATGAACTTAAATGATGGGGCATGATGTTTTATAATGCTAAGTCTTATGCAAAGCATGTTGGTTTAATAAATAGTTTAAAACTCTGAAGACTGGTAAACTTTTGTTTGTTAATGATTTGCTATCAAAGCATGCTTTATTTTCAAAAGGATAATAGATGGTCCCCAATGCCGAAGGACACGGAGAAGGCATATGCGCAACTTAAATATTGTATTATGGGACCCCGATACTAAAGGACATGAGAAGGTACACGGGTAGCCTAGGTTAATGATTCCTATGTGCACATAAAGGGAGATTCGACGTTGTTATGTTGAGATTATTCCACACAACTAAGGTTATTTGACGTTGGGTGTGTCGAGATTACTCCACCCCAACTAAGGTTGTTTTCGACGTTGAGTAGTGTTGAGTTTTGCTCCACCTCAACTAAGGAAATCTTTCGGGCATAAGCAAATGTTTATAAGTTTTCTCTGATGAACTATTTATTGTTTCATGACCTGGTTATCAAGCATGATTTGGTTGAATATTTAAGCTAAACATAGTTTTCTGAACTTGTCACTCACTGAGCAACTTAGCTCATAGTTTTTTTTTTTGTTTTCTATTTTCCAGGTAGCGTGCGAAACCGGGGTGCTTAGCCTACACCAAACTCGTCTGGGCCAGCTACTTAGTTTGTAAATATTGTAAATATTGTATTTAAGACTCAACATTTTACATAAAAGGGTTTTGAGGAGTGGAAATCTGTAAACATGCATCTATTTTATGTTAAGCTGTTGAATGGAAGTTTGTAAATTATGCTAGCATATCTTGAGATTTAAGCATGTTGTCTGAATGAGAAATATTAACTGTTTATCAGGTACATTGGTGATGTATTAAGGATAGTACAGGTTGACAGTAGATGTCGTAAAAGGGTAGATATTTGTTGTCCTCACACCTTTTCCTATGTTAATAGGGTAACTTGGGAAGGGGTGTGACTTTTTCCTCTTTTCCTCGTTTTATGGAACTTGTTTTATCTACTGATTTTTCTTGGTGTAAAACAAAGCACCCTTTTACTCATTTCAATTTATCTTTTTTAGTGAGTAATTGGCTTTCCCTCCTATAATTCTTGTTTTGGGGTTTTCCCCTCTTATTTATTAATGAATGTTTCCTTTACTAAAAAAAAATAAAAGACTGAAGAATGGGGAGGGAAATTCCCTCGAAACAGTTTGACAGTTTTGGTTTTCTCAACGGCCACCACAAAACACAGAAGGGACCAAATGGCACTTTAATCAAGTGAGTAAAACTATTGCCTAGTAATGTTGACGGTAAACACTTTGCTGTTGAATTCAACCAAAAAAAAAAAAAAATACTGTTGAGGTAGAACTGTAGAAATATAAAAGGGAAATATGTCCAAGAGAAATTTGAAGAACTGCCTAACTACCATCAGTTAAACTTACCCGAGGGGCACGTGCACCCATTTCTTGAAAAGCACGAGGATTTTGTAGAAATGCCACAACTTCATTGATCTCCTCTCTCATTGACTCAATACTAGCAAAATCTTTCAAAGGTATTGGTGGATTTTTCACCCTCTGCAAACCACACGCTGATCATAAATATATTTAAGCAGTTACTTATCAGAAGAAAAACAGTAGAAACTCTAGCATTTGGCTCTAACCTTCATTCTATCAAATGCACGTGTAATTGGGTCAACACCAGCCCGCTTCTTATGTTTGATTTTCTTCCTCCTATAATTGAGATAGGATTTCTGCAGAATAACACTGAAATTAGGATTGTCAACTGAGTGTCCAATTGCAAATAGAAACTTTTTGTGGTCCAACTCTAAAGAAAATATTAGAGAAGGTCATTCAGTACAACCAACTCTGCAACTAAAAAGGTTAATCACACAACATTTATCATCAATATTTTGTGTAATTTGCATGCAGCAAGTAAACTTCACCATAAACTTGGATGTACACAGACCATTAAGTTGTGGTCCAGGACATAGACACAGCACCCATAAAATCCATGAAAGAGAAATTGTTAATAGCCAGCAAGTATTTAAGTAAAACAGTCATCAATATTCAATAGCCAGCAAAAATTATAAAGTGAAAATGTTTGACAAGTGGTCAAAAAAGTATATTACTGTCCAACACAATAGGGTATGAATCAAATATCCAAGTCCTTAATGTGAAGGATATCAATATTCCTATCATAGAAAATGTAATGGCATGATTCCAAGTCTCCAGTGTTTTCTCAAACAAAATGTCGTAAAAACAATTATTATACTCATCACAGAACATGAGCATTAAATGATAATGGCAATAAGATATTGGCACCATGCTATGCATCATTATGATGAAAAAGGCAACAGAAAGGAAATACAGTTCTACATGTTGCCTTAACGAACACCATGTCCAGATCATAAGTCTATCTATAACTAACAGTCAATAAGTAGTAGTAAGTTACCACTCTCCCCAACTTCCGCAAATTTGGATTCCTACGAACTGGTCCATAGCCAAGAAGCCTTGGCACTTTTCTCTTTATAAAGGAGAAGATATGAAACAAAATATATCCGTATATAGCACTTCTCATCATAAACCAAAAAAACCACTGGAAATCATCTGTTTTTCTAGATCTAAAACTCGTTTCTGCCTCAGACTGCCATTTCAAGTACCATGTAGAACCAACAGTTTGATCTACTTCCTCTGGCCATGCCATCCCTAACTGGAGTCTTATCTGTCATAGAATAATAATAGTTATAAACATAAAACAAAAACAAATATCTTGAATAACAAATAGTCTCCAACAATTAAAATGAAAGATCTAATACCGGATATGGGACTAAAAACTCCACAATGGGAAATACAATCATCGTCATTAAGTCGTCATTAATATTTTTTATTTTCTCGAAAACCCAACTTCTTCCATACAAAACAACTCTAGTCTTCCACAATGCATTCAAGCAACTCTGAGACAATCTTAAGCTCAGGCTGAACTGTTGACAGATATCCAATTCTGAGAATGGGACCCACATCAGGTGAATAGTAGTTGGTATACCACAGGCAAGCATGTTCATATATAGCCCATCAAAACCTCCAAAATCTTCAAATAGCATTTCAAATTCCTGAAGAAGATAGCAGGGGTTAGAATTAAATAAAAATAAGTTACAAATAAAGAGCACAATGTATCTTTGGATTGCCTTAATGTCCATGAAAAATTCCTTGTCGTCTCCCTTCAGTGTAATATACATGGCAGCCCAATCATGCCGTATTCGGGCATGATCGGCTAGCCTCTTTGTCACAGCATAGGGAACAGCCACTGGATCAATTTCCCACCTTTTCTTTTCTTCATTGTACCAAGTATTTGCTACAACTCTATCTCGGTCAAGAAGAATATGTTCCTGCAATTAGAATATAGCTGCTTACTTGCAAGGGTGACAAAATCTTTGTCAAGAAAAAAAACATTTACCATAAATGTTAAGGGTAGCTAAGTTTGAATAAAATATTTGACAGAAAAAACAATGGCAATATAAAGTTCTATTATGAAATACAAAGATCCCAAACTCATCAATTAAGTACATGATTTAACAGTACCTGTCTTTGGGCCACATATTTTTTACCAAATTCCACATTTTCTAATAGGTTTCTTTTCAAATCTGCCTTAGCTTCTTCACGCCACTTCTTCCAGCCATGGAATAACTGGAGACTAATAGCTTTAGGAACCACAACTTCCTTATGGCCAAACATCCACTTCAACTCAACTTCTGGAAAACCCTTCACCACCTCATCCTCGGGGGTGTTAACAACAAAACGTTTTTCATCACCAAACTTCTTCATGTTCTTTCTCATACGAGCCTCCATGTTCTTCTGCAGCCTCCTAGA
This sequence comes from Citrullus mucosospermus, assembly GCA_030954485.1. Taxonomy (NCBI): domain Eukaryota; kingdom Viridiplantae; phylum Streptophyta; class Magnoliopsida; order Cucurbitales; family Cucurbitaceae; genus Citrullus; species Citrullus mucosospermus. Next base: position 15,852,691 of record CM062057.1, on the reverse strand, counting down.
ATCTTTAAGACCTTCATTTATACGTCTAGCAAAATCAACTGCTTCTTGATCTAAAAAATTTCCAAGACTGACACCTTCCACAACAGTTGGAAGAATACTTTGCTCCAACTTTTTTCTTTGCATATTTTCCAAATCATTCTTAATGTAATCTTTAGACAGCTTTGTAAGAAGTTGTTTTGGCATTCTGCAAGAAAGAAGCAAAAACTGGTAACAAAATTTAAAACTTTAATTTTTATGTCAAAAAAGTTACATCAAAGGGAAACACAAGTACCACAAACTTCAAAAGAAAATGAAATCATGTGACAAGGATCAAAAGCACATATTATCATACAAATATAGCATGTTAGATGGCTAAAAATCGTGGATTGTGTTTAATGGTATATGCAGTAACATATTGCTAAAATATAAACCATTTACAATGAAAAGGAGCATTGTCAATTCAAAAATAAAAAGTTCCAATAAAATTTTTGCCTCGTATGCAAATTTTTCTTAGAATTTTTGCAGTTGCAAAGAGTTACATTTTTGCCACCAAATTTTCCTATCCCAGACACCCCTTCCCTGTAGCTTTCAACACACTAACATTCACAAAAGGTCTCTCATGATCTTTTGATTCTTTTCTAATTGAGCTTTAATCAAATCAAGAATCCTAAGCAGACAATGACAATGAAACAGGATTCCACCCAAAACCAGCTGTGTTAACATATTTTTTTTTATAATAAACCAAACTTTCATTGAGATCAAATGACCCCCCCCCCCCCCAAAAAAAAAAAGAAGCCCAATTAACCTAGCAAAGGACTCCAATCAAGCATAATAAGACCTAGCAGGTAATTACAAAAAGCTTTTACACGAGCAGAGGCCCATAGAGAAGTATGAAATCTTATAAGGACAAGGACCACACCTCTCTCCCATCCCTCTAAAAGTTCTATTGTCTCTTTCTCCCCAAAGACCCCATAAAATAGCACGTAAGCTAGCCAACCACAAAATAGGGCCATTTTCATGAAAGGGAAATGAGGAAGAAGCACCAACACCATGAAGCTACAATCTGATGTAGCCATTCTTGTTGTTCTTGGCTAATCTTGCTTATTTTTGGCTAATCTAGTTTGTTATTGGCCATTCTTGTAGTCCCATCAGGGACATCTGATATTGGCCATTCTTGTATATTTTTAGCCAATATTGACTCGTCTTTTTTTTTTAAACAGAAACATAAACTCACATTGAAGAAATGAAAGACAAATGCTCAGTACAATGAAACATAAGAGCGAAAGATACAATAAATCTGATAAAAATAGGAACAGTAGATGCACCAAGTCATCTCAACTAGGTTGACACCACCTTAGCACCCTTATCACATCCTCACAAGAGATTTTCATAATAAGATTATAGAGTACAATATTACATAGGAAGAACAAAAGCATTCCAATTAAGACAAATTTCTTGAATTGAGTAATCCGCAAAAAGCTTCGATTTGGAGCTCCATGAAGAAGCTAGAAGACGAGTGGAGCTGAGACGATCTGAACAATCCAAAGGTTTATCATGAAAAGCTCTCTAATTACGCTCAAACCAAATTTATGAAATTAGAGCTTTAACCGCATTTGACCAAATAATATGAGCTTTGGGCGAGAGAAGGGGGCCCACCAAGACTTGATGCAAATTTTCTCTTAATGACTTACCAAATACCCATGAAACATTAAACAAGGAGAATATCTAGCAATTGTTTGCGTATGTACACTCAAACAATAAATGTTTAAGGTTTTCTTCATTTGTTGCACACATAGGGCATATATGGGAGTAAACAGTGATTTTGGAGTTCGTGTTGTAGTGTGGCCGAACAGTTTAAAGATCCATATAACAGAATCCAGATTAAAACATCAACTTTTCTGGGGCTCTTTGATTTCCAAATGCCTTGATAGAGCTCCTTGTCAATAGGTATAGAAGAATTCAAATATTTAGCAAGAGATTTAACTGAATACCTTCCCGATGCCTCCAATGACCAAACCCGAGAATCTATATTGTTGTTGACCCTTCTATTTTCTTATTGGAATAAAAGCTGTTGGAATTCCAGAATCTCCTCATCTTTAAGTTGTCTTCGAAATGTTAAATTCCAAGAATTCATGTTAAAATCCCAATGATCATAGATACTACCATTTGGAAATTTAGCAACACGAAAAAATCTTGGAAATTTTTCTTCAAATGAGATCTCCAAGCACCAACTATCAATCCAGAAAAATATATTTCTGCCAGCCCCCTAACTTGAAGTGTGCTAAGGAACCAAATTTAATCCAAAGGTTTGATATACTAATCCAAAGGCTCCTCAAACTCAACCCAATTTTTTCGGATGTGTGCCAACTATGAGCATCCAAACCATGTATACTTTTAACCGCCCTACACCAAAGCGAGCCTTGTTCCTTGATGATTCTCCAATTCCATTTAAAAAGAAATGCTGAATTTTGGTGCTTTAAATTGTCGATGCCTAGGCCCCCATCTTTGATGGCCCTTGTGACTAGATCCCACTTTGCTAAATGATTTAGCTTACTGCCTCTTTGACCTTTCCAAAAAAATCTGCACATTATCCTTTCAATTTCTACAGAAACCTGAACCGGCATTTGAAAAAGTGACATGTAATATGTGTGAAGCTTAGCTAATACCGAATTACAAAGGGTTAATCTACCTTCTCGTGACAAATTGTACCTCTTCTATCTGTCAAGCTTTAAATGTACTTTGTCAGCTATTGGTTGCCAAAAAGAATATTGCTTTGGAAACCCTCCAAGAGGCAATTTCAAGTAAAAGAAAGGTAATCCCTTGTGTATATCACAACCTCCCTCTACAAGAAAAATCTTTAGAAGGACTAGGATTCCAAAGACGAAAGTCCCATCTCCCTCAAAAAAATAGAAAAGTCCTCCAATGGAGCTAAAAGGGCCACAATTTCAATCAACTTGCTATCAGAAAGGGAACTTCCAAAAGAGTGTAGAAATATGGTAAAGGCAAGGAAAAAATAACATAGGGGTCTATCTACCAACCATTTATTTTCCTATAAATAAGTATTCAGCCCATCACTCACCGAAAAATGAACAAACTGAGAGAAAAAAAAAGGAACCCTTTAGCAGTAGCTTTCCACGAAATTTTGGAAGTACCTCTCGAAACCCTCTTCAAAAGCCCCTTTGAAAGCCACTCCAAGGGATGGGGCCCATGTTTACTCATAAAAATCTTCTGCCACAAAGTATCAAACTCCCAAGGGAAACACCACAACCAATTAGCTCGTTAAGTGTCTTTAAGTTCCCTATCCGTGGCCCACCACACTCCAGTGGTCTGACCACCACCTCCCAATTCACCAAACACGGCCTCTTTCCTTCCTCCACCCTTTCCCATAAGAAATTTCATATGAGCCTCTCCAAGGAATTGGTAAGCTTCACATGGATCCTAAACAACAGAAGGAAATAAATTGGAATACTGCTTAGGACAATCTGGATCAAGAGGAGAGACATTTTTTAACCTTTTCCACTACAAGATCGCAAATAATAAATACATCTAGGGTTATGGCTAAGGAAAAGACCATATTCGAAGACATCGGGACAATGCCCCACCCCCACGTCCTGCATTTGAAGCCAAATCCTTTCTCCTAGTAAACTTTATCCAAAATCTCCAACTCACAAGGTTATATGCTTTTTCAAAATCTATCTTAAAAATCCATTCACTATCAGTATTGTAATTCGTAAGAAAACTGAAAATATACTGAAAAAAATTAATGGTCCACTCATCCTGCAAGGCGGCAGAAGCCTAACATCCTAATGAGGAAAAAGAAACTCAATAAGAAATTAAGGTAGAATGTGTAGTAATTAGGCTAAAGATGTGGAGCAATTTGCTCCAGGACATGTTTTTGTTTAAGAGATCTGCGTATGGAAGTAAACAGTAAAAGTTACAACACACTTCCAACACATGAGTTCTTTGAAAGTATTAGAGAGCCAAACATCGCATAAAGTTAAGTTTGTGCTTGTACCTGTTAGTATCCTTCCCTCTGGCTCTCATTTCCCGGGTAAGCCTCTTCACCAGTTGCTCACATTCCCGCTCAATGAAGCATAGCTCCCTCACCCCAAAACTCAGTGCTACAGTCTCTCTCCTCAAAATATCATCCCCAATCTCCCCTACTCTCTCCCATCTCTCATTATACTCCACCTCCAACCTTCTCAATATCTGCTCCAACCTTCCCATCCTCTCCCTCCCCTCCTCCCCACCACTAACCCCCTTCTCCACCAACCTCTCATACTCCCCCTTAGCTTTCAGCACCTCATCAACAACCTCCTCCAATCTCTTTTCCAAACCCGCCTTCTCCCTCTTTAGCTCCCTCAGTTGTATATAAAGCTCATTCAAAATCACTTCTTGTAGTTCCTCTTTCTTCGACTTCACAGCCTTCAATGCCGTCTCCACCTCTTCTACACTGCAATTACCCTTTCTAGCCTCTTCTATACTCCTGGATACACCTGACACCGCACCGAGCAACTGTCTCGTGCAGTCTGAGTACTCATGACCCCTCAAGTTGGATTCAACCTCCTCCCCATTGGTTTTCTTATCCAAAACCCTCTCCCCTACAACCTGAGCTGCAATTGCAGGAGCTTTAACTGTCCTAAAAGGAACAAATCCAACAGCAATACAGAACAATGTATATACAATTGGCTTGGCAATACAATTGAGGATAGTCCCATCATTCTTGTTATCATGTACGGACAAACTAACCAAATTTGAGATACTAAAGTCCTCCGAAATGGGTTTGTCAGCTTCTCCACGTTCTTGTGAAGCCTTCAAGCTTCTGGGAAGTGTTGGAAAACCAAGTAATTGTAGCCGGTTCCCATTTGAGACGGAATTGACGCATTTTCTGGTGAATATGAAGTTGCATCTGCGAGTGCGGGTTGGAGACCTGGTTGTGAAGGGAGTAGAGGGTTGAGAGTGAGATTTGTTGGGTAATGGGAGCGAAGCAAAAATGACGTCCATAAGGACGATGTTGTTGGGAATTAGGAGCAGAAAAAGGAAATGGGCACTGAAGAAATGAAGAAGGTTAGCATTTGGGAAGGTAGAAGATGAGTGAGAAAGGGAAATGAGTGCAAGGATTAGCTAATGAGAATGGGGGAAATAGATGAAGGAGGTTAAAGGGGTTTTTGGGTTTATGGTTTTTCGGTCTTCCCTATGTGTTTCTTTACAGATTTCAAATGAGCAAAATAATTTCATATCTTTATTCATGGATTTGAATGCTTGTGATAAATCAAAAGAAAGTATTAGATATTATAAATTTTATATACAAATATTGGATGTCCATATTTAGTGTTCTTAAGAAACAAGTGTCATTCTCCCATTATTCCATGTTGTTCAGGTATCTCATAATTACACATCTTTAGTAAGTCATGTATTTTTATTTCTTACTAGTCAAATTGCCTATAAATGGTGGCATTTGTGAATGTTGGTGTTACACACATTGGCGAGATTAAAAGAGAGAATTTCCAAGAAAAATTCCTATTTCCATTATCTTACTTTTCTAATATTTATTTATTTTATTTAATATATTATATTTATTTTAATATTATATTTTCTCGATATTTATGTTCCTCGTATGCCTTGTGTTGCTCCTCAATTTCATAACATGTTATCAGCAAGAGTTTCTATCATTTCCCCCACTAAAGTAGGTTTTAAAGGTATGTCGGTTTTTCCCTTTTCATTATAATTAATAAATTAAATGTTATTTTGCATATATTAAATTTCTAATATAAATACAATATTTTGTGATAGTATTATCATTGCAAATTTTATAAAATTAGAATTTTTAGCATTTAATTTTAATGATAATAATTATCTGTCATGAGTGCTTTATATAGAAATACACCTGGATATCATAAATATATGATCCAATTATTCTTCCTAAAGCTCGTTATGAATGGGTGCACCTGATGCTCAAAGATTTCAAATCAGTAAGTGGTTACAACTCCACGTTATTTAAAACTAACTCAAAATTGTAATTATGCAGAAAGAAATTTATTAATGCAAATATGTTAAAAAAGATATTTTCTACAATACATGTCTTGAATATGCTCCTAAAGTAGCAATATCGAGAGAAATATTTTAAAAGTATTTTGAACTCATTTCATGTCTTCTCGAGGCTGAATGAAATAATGAGTTATTGATTTAAAAAAAATCATGAATCTCATCCAACTAGAGCAACAACATTCCCTGAAGTGAATGTTGTGAATTTTAATTATCGTGGATGAAAAATCATGATTCTCAGCCAATTGGAACAACACCATTCCCTGAAGTAAATGTTGTGAATTTTAAATAATCATGGTTGTAGTCGAGGTCATGGCCACGGTAGAGGAAGAAATAAGTATTCTTTTTGTGGTGATCGTTACAACCATCTAAATTTTCAAGAAAACCAAACATAATATGATGATTAAAGGAAAGTTCCACATTTTAGATATGATACAAAAAGAGACATATGTCTTGTATATAATTTCTTCTAGAAATTACAATATCTAAGTAAATAAGAATTGAATAATATGTGTAGAAGCGAACTTTGCAAATCTCATGAACATATGAATTAATCTTGAAAACATGAAATATTTAGATGTTGCAAATTCATTTGAATCTCCCAAAGAGAAAATGAACATCATTGTAGAAGCAACAAATATATGGATATTTAATATTTTGTTATGTTTTCTCTCGTATTTACTTGTTAAAGTCCAATTTTACATATTCTATTTTGTTTATCATTATGGCTCATTACTTATTGTTGTCATTACTTTTATGAAGAAACATAAATATTTCTCAACTATTTGATAACTTTGGGATGAATAACAAAGATGTATGTTTGCCAGAGAGTGCAACAACACACACTATACTTAAAAGCATAAAATATTTCTCAAAATTGGAAGTAATGAAAGAAAAAAGTCAATACAATCTCAAGTACTACAGACTTGATTGAAGGCTTAATTTGGAAAAGCAAATATATGTTTGCCTAAAGGAACAATATTTACAATTGATAATGCATTATTCTCTAGTATTTAAAAAGAAATGAAAGTGAGTGAAAACCAAATTAATTTGAACCATTAGATCTTTGTAAAAGAAAATTGAATGGTGGAGATTTAAACTCAACTAGCCGTTAGACACAAACATATAATAATATTAAATTAATCCTTTTAAAAAAGTAACTAGCCGTTAGACACAAACATATATAATAATATTAAATTCATCTTCTTTTTAAATTCATTTTCTTTTTAAAATCATTTTCTTTTTAACATCAATTCAAAATAAAAGACCCACTAATTGTCACTTCTCCGTTGCTCAAATGGCACCTTTTAATTTGTCCACTTTGATAAAAAAAAATCTGCCACGTCATCAGCTCGGGATTTTTCCATTAAGCTTGTTTCGGTCATATCTTCTTCATTTAAACTCCGATTTGAGTGATTCAAATTGCATTGGAACCGTTGTTCCAAACTCCACACAATAAACACTTCAAAACACTCAAATGGTTAATAAATAAAATCAGGTTTGTTATCATCAAAACACTAATTAATCAATCCATTAAAATTAATTAATTTGAGATTAAGGGCCAAAAAGTCAACAAATCCCTGAAGGATTAAGGGTATCATAATCATAAAAATTTGACTAAGTGTCAAAGTAGGAGGTGTTGAGCTATGTGGTGAAGTTTCACCTTAGTTGGACACCAAGACAAATTTTAAGAAGGAGTTGGTAGCATGCATGTGTTAGTCATGCATGGTGAAGACACTTAGGAGATTAAGTGTCAAACTTAGGAAAAAGGTTGGATGACAATGACGAGTTTCCTAAGCCTATAAATAGAAGTTTAAGGCCATGGAAATTCATTCACAAATTCATTCTTCTGCCAAGAAAACTTAGAGGAGAGAAAAAGTTTGCTCGAGGAGGAATAGAGGAAGCACTAGGCGTCCAAAAACAGCTTTCAGGCGTCCAACAAGCACAATCTAGGTGTACAACACTGCATCCAGGACAGTGTCCAAGTGGCCAGAACAATGTCCAAGCATCCAAAATGTTGTCTCAAGCATCCAACAGTGTTTTTTGAGTGTTCAACTTGCAGTTTAAGGCCCTGTTGTTGTCTCCATTGTACCAGAAGCTTAGTCGTGTGCTCTAGGGTGTAGAGCAAGCTATGTTTTAGAAGAGCAAAGAGCTCGGAACGAGGTTGAAAGGATCTGAAGGCCAAAATCCTTGTCTATGGTGAGTGGTTTTCTTTTAAGAGTTAATGTTGTTTCCTTACATAATAGTGTTTTTTGAATGTGAGGAAAGGAAACGCCTCACGGGATGGTCGGAGGTTCTAAGGATCTAGAATTCGAGCCTGTGGCATAATCTTAGGGAATTGTCAGAGGTAGATCTATGTGCACATATAGGGAATGATGGTCTGCTGAGCCAAGTGGAGCTAGCAAGGAGTGAGTACAGTATAGAGATAACTAGCGGTGTTGAGGTTTGAGTAGTTAACCTCATTATGATATGTTATTGAGCTTTCTTAACCATTAAGGGTCAAGAGGTACCCTTTGTTACATGATCTTCACCATTCACTAGGCTTCTAACTCACTCTTTCCTTTTATGTTTTTCTTCTTAGGTGGCTTACCTATTAAGGGTCGAGAGGTACCCTTTATTATGAGTATAGATGGCTCTATAAGATAGAGGTTGAGTAGTAAGCGTCACAAAAGGGTGATGTTTGCTGTCTTTGATAGAGGATTCTTCTCTTCAGTGTCGGTCAAATTTCCAAAGAGAATCCTATCAAAAGAAATTTATAATACCGAATCTTACTCCTATTACTACGATGACATAATAACAGTGGCAAGTTCGGGTCAAACCACAGGAACAATAGTCTTTGTTTCGCTAAGCTAATTTTTCCTAATTAAAGTAATAAGTGAGGGGTTTGGTGTGAATTAGAACTAGGCATGGAAAAATAAATTAAAAGCAACGGGTAAATGTAAACAGGGATAAGATAATCAAGTTCTTGAGAGCAATTAGATTCCTATGCAATTTTTATCACCGACTTATTTTTTATTAAACACATATTAGATTGCTTACACACCAACTTATTTAAGTTAATTAAACTCGACAATGTTACAGGTAGCCAACAAACCGAATCAAGATAAACAAGCACCCTAATGATCAATTAAAGCCTAAGCCTCAATCAAACTACAAACCTTGGGTCCTAATTGGGTTCGATAGCAATCAATTAAGGCCAAGAACAAGTGCATTAAGCTTAAGTTCCAATGCGCGATGAATTAATGGGAAAGTCCGAACTTAATTAATCAATTTTTCGTTGAACCTAAGTTAAGCATACATTCTAAGCTATGGACAGCCAATACACCTAGCATGCATACTAATACCCTTGCTACTTAACGATTTTAAGCATAGACGAAAACGAAGGAAACGCACGAGCAAAATCCATTAGCCAAGACATATATTCAAGGGGATGGGTGTCAATCCATCCATAAATATAGATCTAAATTTGCACAAGCTTCAAAAAACACAACCATAATACGAAAATTTATACAAAAATTAAATCTAAAAAAATTACATGGAATTTAGCTCTCAAGAACAAGAAATCACTTACCTCAACATCTCCATAGACAAAGAAATTCAAGAAAAGAGCGTCCAATCCATGGCTACAACCCAAAATAAAATGAAAATTCCAAACTATGAGGGTAGAATTATGAAAGAGAAGAAGAAATTTGAGAGAAATCCTCGGTCTCCATGAAATCCCACTTTATTTTTCCTCTTGACCTATGGTGAGATTATTTTTCCTCTTAACCTAAAATGAAGAGTTTAGTTAGAGTTCAGATTGTAGCTGCGCTCTCGCAATTTCTACTTTCGGGTCTTCAATGTAAAGCTGAGCGTAATGTTTAGCATATCTGCGCTCTCTAGGGGCATTTTGGTCCTTTTTCACATCATTGAGCTCCGGGTGTCCAATTTCACTTCTGATAGCTCCAAATCAATCCTAAACGACCCGTAACGCTCTGTTATGCATGATTAGCTCAAATCTCTATAAAAATCATAATAAACATATAAAATCCACGAACGGTCCCAAATTAAGCTAGAGAAAATAGCACTTTTATGGTGCTATCAGTCTTCACGCTCCTTTTCGATTTAAAGAAGTTAATCTGGGAGGAGGTGTGACAAAAAAAATATATCATCAGATCACAGAAAGATGACAAAGAATATTAGGTCCTCAAGAACCATAAATTTTGATAAATAAATGCACTTATATAGCTTTACTAGGTTATACATTGCACTTTGTAGTATTTTTCAGTAATATTGTTACATATATATAATATTCCTCCCAAAGGAGAATATTGGAGTAGAGTTAAACACATAGTATGTTTTATTTGAGAATTAGTTTACATGGATCTATTTTACTCCACTAAATTTAATTGTGATCTAATTGGTTGTGAAGATGCAGGTTATTTATCTAACTCATAGAAGTTAGAACTTAAACATGTTACTTAGTATATGGAGAAGAATTTTTATTATCGTAGTCTATGAAGCAAATTATAAACAATTGCTACTTTAAGATCATGTTGAAATCTTGATGATTCATGAGGTTAGCCAATAGTGCTCTTATATGAAGATAGTAAAGCATAAAATGACAATATCACTATTAAACAAATTTCTTCGAAAGACGACTTAGAAGACTTATTGACAAAGGTGTTATCTACAACAGCATTTGAAAAAGTTAACACACATTATTGGATGCAGCGAATCAGATATCTCAAGTGATGTTTTCATGAGGGGGAGCAAATATATTGTATTCTTAAGGATTGTTAAATTATATGAAACATGTACTCTTTCCCTTCACTAGGATTTTCTTTTCTCATTTTGTTTTTTCCTAGTAAGGTTTTAGTGATACATATTTCATATATATAATGAGCATCTAAAGGGGGAGTATTATAAATATTATATACAAATATTAGATGCCCATACTTAGTATTCTTAAGAAACAAGTGTCATTCTCCCATTACCCCATATGTTGTCCATATGTCTCATAATCACACATCCTTAGTAACCATGTATTTTCACCTTCTACTTGCCAAATTGCCTATAAATAGTGGCATTTGTGGATGTTGGTGTTACACACGTTGGTGAGTTTAAACAAATTGATAACAACTCCAAGAAAGCTAAAACAAATTTCGCTTGGAAGATTGATTAGAGATCAAGAAGAAATGATAATTTGTTCCTAACTTCAAGATTTCGAATCCTCCACAATCTAATTGATCAAACTAGATTGAAAGTTCTAAAAGATGCATTCTAAATACAATAATTCAAAGAAAAGCATAAAGCTTGAGAGACTAAACTCTATAATAAGAATTCATTCAAATTCAAAGTCTTTTTTGAAATGTGGAAATTACAACCCTAGTTAAACTAAATGAAAAGGCACTATGAAGGACACAACCTTTCACCAAATTGCCTAAATTTATCTACATCCTTTCAACTATTCTAATATATGTATGAAATTCAATTGGATACATAGGACATTAAATTGTTGGTTTTTTGGGCCTTAATCTCAACTTAATTAATTTTAATTTAATCAATGTTTTGATGATAACAAACTTGAATTAATTTACTAAAAATTTGAATATTTTGAAGTGTTCATTGCATAGATCTCGGAATAACAAATCTAATGCATTTTGAATTACTCAAATTGGAGTTCAAATGAAGAAGATATATGCGAAACAAGCTTAACGAAACACTCTCAAGTTGATGACGTGACAAATATTTTTCATCAAAGTGGACCAATTGAAAGGTGCCACTTGGAGCATGGAAAAGTGACACTTGATGGGTTTTTTATTTTTGGATTGGTGTTAAAAAGAAAATGATTTTAAAAAAGAAATGAATTTAATATTAATTTATGTTGTGTCTAACGGCTAGTTGAGTTTAAATCTCCATCATTCAATTTTCTTTTACCAACATCAAATGGTCCAAAGTATTGTGATTTTCACCTACTTTCCCCTCTTTTTAAACTCATCTTCTTCTCCAAATTTAAACAACTTTTATTATTTTCAATCCTCCATAATTCACCAAGTCACCATTGTTGCTCTCTCTCCAAGCTTCAATTTTTCTTCTTTTCATCTAATTCTTGAGAGAGATTTATTGTATGGTGAGGATTATTTGTTGAGTGCTTAAAATTTGTAAATCTACTCTTGGGGAGAGTTTTTCTCATCCTGTTCTTCAATTTCAAACTTATTGCACGGGTTGCGCTTTATCCTAGAAAAAGGGTGGTTATAACGGTTTAATTCTCAACCGTGGAAATGATTAAGTTTCTTCTTTCACTCAAAAAAAGAACGTGGTAGTGGTTTGACTCTAAGCCATGGAAAGAGTCAAAGACTTCTAGTGGAGTACCTAAGAGGAGCTTGGAAAGTAGATGTAGGCTGATTGTGCCAAACCACCATAAAAATTCCAATGCCAATTTCTCCACCCCTCTCCTACTTTAATTTTGCAATTAATTTTTTGTTGTATTTTACTGCACGAAATTAATTGCAGTATTTGTTCCTTAAATTAATTGCTTAATGTTTATTTAGGTTGGTTGAAATAATTGATCTTTACATATCTCATACCAATCTTTTTATTAAAATTAAATTGAGTGCTTAAAAGTGTTAATTCTAATTACTTGGCTACTTTGGGTTGAAATTACTTGCATGAAATACTTGTTTAAATTACTTGTTAGCAAAAGTTTGTTAATTTTTTTAATTGGGCTCACTTTAGGAAAAAGTTTTGATTAGTTTTAAGAAACCCTATTCACTCCCCTCTAGGGTTGCCATACTGATCCTACATAAATATGTGAATGAATCTAGATTTTTAGATTCATTATGACTCTTGGAGCTTCAAAGGTTGCAACTCTTCATCATGGGCTGGAAACTTAACTTGGAAGCAAGCATTTAATCCCTCTTGAAGTCTTTTAGCTCTAGCTCTTGTCATTGGTCCTTGTGGCATAATGAATGCCTCATGATTGGGCTAACTTGGAAAGTTCTCCCATTGATTTTTAACATGAGGTTCATTTGAGCTAGGTTGAGCTTCATTTTCCTCTTCTTTGGAGTTGATTTGAGCTTGTTGAACCTTATTTTTCTCTTGGTTGGTCAGCTCCTTATTAGATCCCCCCAATACAAGCGTACTTAGGCTCCTCCTAAGTGTGAGATCATCTCACCTTCATAAGCAAAATTTTTTCAATCTTTGATTGAGCTCCCTTTAGGGGTGGAAACGGTTTGATTTGGTTCAAACCGAACTGAACCGAAATTTTTAAAATTTTTACACCTGAAATCGATCAAATCGAATCACATATATATAGTTTGGTTAGGTTTTAAATTTTTTATTTTGCTATTTTTTTTTAAAAAAATATATGTATATAAATAATTTTAGTTAAAAATGGTTCATTTCGATTTTAAATTCGGTTTGCAAAATTGAAACTGAATCAAACCGAATAATTTGGTTTCAAGATTTCTTAAAACTAGATCAAAATCGCGTTATTCAGCTTCATTAAATTTTTTGTTCGATTTTGTTCAATTTTGAAAAACGATTCAATTTTTGCAGTTTGAATAACCACCCCTACCTCCCCTCAATACAATATTAAAAAAAAAAAAAAAACTCATCCCGAGTTCTCACGTCCCCCCTAAGTGATTTGCTACACTCATAACAATCTAATTGAGCCTAATTGATTGCTAGAACAAACCCTCGACAAGGAAAAATCAATTTTTTTTTTTTTAATCACAATCCATAAAAGTTGAGGCTTAGACAATCCCTAAGTTCAAAACTCTCAATACACACACTTTTCTAATAAAATGACTAGCCCTAAAATTTAACAAAACACATGATATGTATGGCTCAACCTTGAGAAAATCTTCAAGGAAGGAAGCAATGATCTCTGCAAAAAAAATGAAGGCAAGGCACCAAATTTGCAAAACACGCTGATAGAAAAGGAAAAATATTCTATGAGATTTGCCCATCACATAACGTTGTGCTTGACATCATGCATCACTTGTTACTGAAGATAGGAAAGCAAACCATTAAATCTGTGTTATACATATCAACACATAAGGGAAAAAATCTCTAGGAAGAATTTGCACAACATGAAACATGTTGCTAAAGTTTTGTCTCTAATAAAATCAGTCAATCATACTGCAGTAACATTTTATTAATTAATAAGATTAACTTATAGGATACAATAATCCAAATTAACATCTAAGACTCTATTCGGGAACCATTTGATTTTGGGGTTTAGTTTTTTTAAAATAAAGCTTATAAAACACCATTTACAATTAAGCTTATACTTTCTACCAGGGTTGACAAAAATCCCCCAAGGTTGGGTCCACGCGGGTAATCCCCGATTTGACTAGGGGTGGAGGTTATACTAGGGACACAAAAGGGCAAGGATGGGGAGGGTATCCCCCCCTCCCCCCGAATAATCTTATTGTGAGTGCAAGCACACATTGTCAATGATATAATAAATTTTAGAGTATTCCAAGAGCCGAATCCCATGAGACTATTTATGCAATTTAATTCTTCTAAGAAAGAGCTTTTCAATGCAAATCAAAGGGTAATTGGCAAATGAGTGATTTTGAGGTTGAATGTTGATAAAAACGATAAACAAGAGTGTTGAACAGGGATACAATTATGTTTCAACCAAAAGGGCAATGTGCCTTGGGCAATGCGACCGCATCATACTAGGACAATGACTTAGTCATAGATAGAAAACTTCTCCCATTCCGTCTACATTAAGTTCCTTTAGGAGATCTAAGCAGCTAATGCATATATTTTTATGGTTAGCTGGATCTTAGATTACTTCACATGAAATTTCTTTATCCTATGGTGTCTCTTATTTATGAGGCGACATGTGTAAGCCCTAACCTCTATTTTTCTTTGCTTTAGCACAAGTTAAAAACCATGGTTTAAGGTTGGCTAGGGTTGGCTTGAATGAGTAGGAATGTAGGAGGAATTTTAGTGTTTGTTTAAGTAACTATGAACTTTCCATTTACTATTAATTATGAATGAAAGGGATGGAGATAATGGGATAGTTGAATGAAGGAGTGTGGCTGGACTTAGTAAAATTTTTTCTAAGTGTTAAAGGAGAATCTCAAGTCAAAGTAGGTCAAGAAGTTGAAATTAATTTAGGAAAAAGGTTAAATTAAGAAATAAATACTAAATTAAATTAAAATGATTATTTAAAGGGAAATAATATTTAATTTGGGTGGCTAGGATGAGAAGAAAAGAGGAGTAGCCACATTGAAACAAGGAGTTTTGTGGGCAAAGGTGATTGGCTAGACTGGGCAGCAGCTTGAAACCCTAAGCAAGCAGCTCAATTACAACATCGATTCTCCCGATTCACTCGTGCCATTTTGTCATTTTTGGACCAGAGAGAGCTCTGTGAGTTAGGAATCCAACCTAGGGCTGTCGAAACGATTTGAGGTTGGGAAGCTTGAGAAAACTTGAAAATACCGAAGGTTGTCGCAGAAACTGAGCAAACCAGACAAGTTAACTTTGAGGAATTTTTCAAAGATGCTCGAAAAGATTTTTGAAGCTTAGTTTTCTCGGTAAGTTATTTAAGAGGTCACTCTTGAGCCCCATAAATTTTATTTGAATTTTATTTGAAAGGAAAAGGTGCTTTGGAGCTCTGAAAAATTGGGTTGAAAATAGGAGACTGCTGGCCGAAGTCAGCTTGAGGCTGCCTAGGGCTGGTGCTCACGCTTGCACACCCCAGCCTACACACACGCCCATAGCCAGCGCCACACCCTCACACCCTGTGCGGCACATGCCCCACGCCAATGCCCCATCACTAGCGCCCCACGCCCAACGCCCCATGCCCCTGTCACCACGCCCTTGCCAGCACCCTCGTCCACCTGCTGCCCACCAAGGGTGCCTACGACCATTTTGGGTAATTTTGGACATTTTTGGATTCTAATTGATATTTTCTTGAATAATTGGCCTTAAAATGGGCAAATATGAATTTTAAGCTGATTTTTTGATAATTTAGGAAATTTTGATAATTTTACAAAATGGTCCCTAAAGGGTTGGAAATGATGAAAAAGGTGGAAAATAAGCTTGATAAGGACCATGTGGATTGGAATTTATTTTAATAATATTTATGAGAACTTCAAGGAGACGATCTAATGGCTCGTAAATGATATTTTAGGTCAATTTGAGGTTGGAAAAGTCTATAAGCCTCGAGAGACAAGCCCAAATTGTGAGTGGCACTTGTTTTCTTTAAAAGGATTCTATTTATAACATTTAGCCATGATTTCTTATGAAATGTGAATTTATGTTAACTTGCTGAATGTTGAGCATGTTTACTGTTTATACTTGATTATATGACATGAAAGGCATATTCTATCTATTTCCCCGAGTTTTATGAAGCATGTTAAATTGATGCTTACTATTGAAAAATGATTTGATTTTCCATGAAATGATTTATGATGAACTATTTGTACAAGCACACCTATTTTCTAAAATGTTTTTCTAAGGGACCCAATGCTGAAGGACGTTGAGAAGGCATATGGGCAACCCTGTGACATGAAGAAACTCAATGTTGAAGGACGTTGAGAAGGCATTTGGTATCCTAGGGACCCAATATTGAAGGACATGGAGAAGGTACTTGGGCATCCCAGATAGGTCTTATGTGCACATAGTGAGGTACGACGCTGTTGTGTTGAGATTACTCCACATCAGCTAAGGCTTTTCGACGTTGGGTGTGTCGAGATTACTCGGCCCAACCAAGATTTGTTTTTGATATTGAGTGTGTTGAGCTTGCTCTGCCTCAATTAAGGGTATTTTTGGATGCTAAGGAATGTTTGATGAGTTTAAAAATTGTATTTAATCGAATGCCTTTGCTTATGTTTTCTACGTTGCTCAAGCATGACTTTTATGATATAAACTATGTTTCCCACTAATGCTAAGCATGATTTATCTCTAAAGTTGTGTTTTCAATGCTATATCACTCACTGGGCACTCAACTCATGTTTTCCATGTTTTCTATTCCATTCAGGTAGCGAAAGAGTTCCCGATGCTTAGCCTACCCAAGCCTCATCCTACTAAAGTTCCAAGCAATCAAAGAATACTTTCCATCACAACTGTTGTATGTGTAAATAACCTTGTATATGTGGCATGTAAACATAGCTTGTTAGATGTTGGGAAGTGAGAGTGGACATTGTGTATGTAGTCTAAGTTTGGTTGTAATCGTACTGAAGTTTTTGTTGAAGTAAATATGTTTCATCATGATGCTATAATCATTAGTCTGGTGGATTTAAATGTTTTATGATTTAGGGTTATACACTGTGGGCGGTTATGTTAAATAATGTTTTTAGCAGGCTAGTCAGGTACAGGTGGGCAGTGAGCTTCACAAGAGGGATGAAGTTTATTGTCCTCACATCTTCTCCCAGGTTAAAGAGGATAATCTGGGAGAGGGTGTGATAACGTGACAGTTCTATTTCTAGGCTCTTAGTCCCATATTCCTTTGTGACATCCGTTTATATCCTAACCTTCTCAGTATTAGGACTCCACTAGATTGTTAAGTTAAGTGATCAGTTGAACTTAACAATGTTTATCCATAAACTCAACAAAGGAAATGCAAAAGTCAAAGAGATATTGAAGCATAAGCATTGTTCAAGCCATAAAGCCTTAAGGTATTCACATAATTGAACCCCTTAAAGAATTTAGCTCATAATTAAGAACAAATGAATAGATTTCATTAGATCATAAATCATGATTACAAGATAAATGTTTAATGAATGAAAATAAATAAAGATAGAAAAATGCAAAGAGAAACTAAAAGAAGTGTTGAAAAATACAACTCTAAGATGTCTTGGGCCAAATCCTCAAATCTCTAGTCTTTCCTTAGGTTAGTTCTCCTTTCTTTAGGATGAACCCTCTCTCACTACATGCTTTCACAGGATGAGATGATCTAGAGTGATCACGCTTTAGAGGAACTTTCGTTCTTAAGATTATTAACTTGAGAAACTGAGAAAACGCCTAAGGGTGCTGATGGTAATGGCAGAATTGTGGAGAAAAGTATGATGGATCCATAGATGGAGAAGATGCTTGAAATGGAAGGGTTCTCCTCCTTTATATAGGCCAAGGTGGTTGAGGAATGACTTAAAGTCATAGTCTAAACGTTTTCTCAACATTTTAGGTATCAAATAACAACTTTGACCGAGAAAATAGCAACCAAAATTGATTAGGCTCGAATATGGAAAATTAGGGTTTTTGATGCAGCCGCATCATCTGAGTAGGGTTGGCAAAAAAACCCCCAGGTCCTTGACTCGATTGGATGGGGAATCCCTAGTTTGATCGGGGATGGGGGTTAAATTGAGGAGATTGCTCGGGTACCAGTCCAAGGTCGGGGTGGGGCAGGGATGGGGAGGGTATCCCTGCCCCGGCCCCGACCCCAACCCCGACCCCGCCTCGATATATCCCCGACCGCCTATATATATGTATATATCTTGCTCTGTCTCACTCTTGCTTTTGCTTTAGCAGTCTCGCTCTCTCTCATAGTCTTGCTCTCCCTCTTAGTCTCGCTCTCTCTCAGTCTCGTTTGCTCTCACAGTCTTGCTTTCACTGTCTCTTGGGAAATGGGTTCTTGCGGGGACCCGTTTCCCCGACGGGATAGGGGTAAATTCCCCCCACGGGGTGGGGATGGGGAACCTCCACCCGCCCTACCCCACCCCTGTTGCCAACCCTACATCTGAGCGCATCAAACACTGTGGGCGTATCAAGATAGATTTATGCAAAACAGTAAAAAAATAACCTTAGTAAAAGCCCATAAAATCGATCTAAAATAGTAAAAATCACTTTAGACCATTCAACAACATGTATTTGCTCATTTGATCTATTTTAAGTCATCTCGGAATTAAAATTTCACATAAAATGTCTTTTTACTATAAAAAAAGTAATAAAATAGATGTTAAAAACATGCACTTTTTGACATCTATCAAATATAAAATAATAATAATAAAAAATAAATAAGTATATTAAAAAAAATAATAAGATAATTTAGATATATATATGTATGTATATATTACAGTAGCTTGTTAGTTTTTCTAACTTTTTTTTTCTTAATTTCATTTCATAATATACTTAACTTTTAACTTTTTCTTAAATTTACAATAAAATTCTCAATTTTTTTAATTATTAATTTAAATAAATAAAACATTAATAATACTAATTTGTTATCTAAAATATTTACAATTACAATACAAATACCAAATTTTAATTGATTTTGAATAAAATAATATAAACGAGGAATTTTCCACTAGGAGGATATCGAATACCACTAAGAGGGTATCCAAAGAAGGTTGCATTTTAGCAGCCAATGATCGATAAAGTTTTTAAGAAGCTTGACAAATTGAGGTGCTTTAAGTTATTTAGAGGAGGAAGGGCAACACTTTGTAAGTCTGTTCTCTCTAATCTTCCAACCTACTATATGTCACTGTTTCTCATGCTAGAAAAAGTCATCTCTATATTAGAGAGAATTTTGAGAAATTTTTTGTGGGAAGGGCACAAAGATAGCAAAATTAACCACTTGGTGAAATGGAACTAGGTCACTCGACCTCAAAATGAGGGGGTTTCGGTTTTGGAGACTTAAAAGCTAAGAACGTGGCTTTATTAACAAAATGGGGCTGGATGTATTTCAATGAAGTCGATTCTTTGTGGAGTCAGGTTATTAGTTCATGGTAAAGATGCTTTTTAATTGGCACACTTCTAGCAAAGCTAATCTTAGTTTATGTAGCCCACTGGATTAACATCTCCAAAACTTGGCTAAAAGTTGAGGTGTTAGCTACTTTGAAATTAGGAAATGAGAGTAGAATTGCATTTTGGACAGACCCTTGGGTTAATCACATTGCTTTGCTCTCTAAGGAGACCGCCGCTGATCATTGGGATCGAGTCTCTTCTTGACATTCTGCCATTGTCTAAAGGAGGAGGAAATAGAAGATTTTTAGTTTATGCTTGAGCAAATCTCGAACATAAAAGTAAGTGAAAGATTGGATAGTGGTCTTTGGAAGCCTTAGGAAGATTCACAATAAAATCCCTTACAATTTTTTTTGTCTCCCTCTTGTTCTATTGATGCTTTACTACTCAAGGCTTTATGGAAATCCAAGAGCTTGAGGAGGGTGATAACTTGTAGAAATACAAGTTCTTGCATCTCTTTCTTAGAATAATGGAGAATTGGAGGTTTATGCGGTAGTCTTGGGTTATATTATTAATAAAACCTTTTTTGCATCTTACATCTTTGATTTGATGAAGATAAATGTTTTCAAGTAAATTATCTCCAAAACGCAAGGTTTAGTGCAGGAATGCATGATTCAACATTGGCATCATCCAAACGATAGACGCAAAGTAGCAATGTATCAGAGCAAGCTTTGGGATCTTAGACAGCTGGAGATGAGTTGCTTAATCTGCGGCACAATGAGTGGTTACCAGTTTAGCCGAGAATCATGCAATCAAGCGAGAATGATGGAAGACATCAAATTAGCTGATAATGACGTGAATCTGCCAGCATTACAACCCAGCCTCTATAAAAGGACAGATTCGTAGGCTGAGAAGATTGTTGAATTTTTCCAGAGAATTTCTTTTGTGACAGCAAAACTCTCTCCAGAAGGCAACCGGAGACAGAATCCTCGAGATAGTAGTCTCCTTCCCAATCACCTACATCATAGTAGCAACATCACACAACCACCATTAGCAGAGTCAAGAGATTGATCAACCACCAACATTTTCCCTGCTTTCTATCTCTATCTTCACTTTTTTGTGTTTTCATCTTGTATCAAGAGATTGTACTCTTTGTAACAGTTGATCCATTTTAGCAATCTAAATATCTTTCATGTCTCTCATTTCTACATATGTTTCCGCTTTCTTGTTAATGATCATGAGTAGCTAAATCTAAGTAGGTTTGGGGGCAAAGTTATTGTCTGTTTAAGAAATAATGATTAGACTATACCATCTTGCTTAATGTATTCAAATCTATTGCTTATTTCTATCTAGATAATTGAGATAAGTAGCAATAATCAACTGCTTTAAAAAGTAAGTGATTGTGGAAATCATTAAGCAGAATAAGTAGTGTTTCTAGACATAAAAGCAACCTTAGGGTTTAATAATGCTTTACCCATGCGTTATAGACATACGAGCATGCAATCTGTCCACCGAGAGGTGCAAGTTATAAGTTGAGAACATGGAATAGTTGACCCTGCGTTTCTGAAGATAGACAATAACAACCTCCTAACCCTGTTTTTCCCATCCATATATATACCTTTGCTGATTTTTGCTGTAACACATCATCCCCCATTTTCACCACTTGTTAGTTTAGAAATTTACTGCTTTATTTCTTAAATGCAACACAATCTTGAGTATTTTTGTGTAAGGATAGCCAATACAATTAGAGAGAGCTTAAAATATGCACAAGTCTCTGCGTTCAACCTCGGGCTCATCGAGAAACCTAATTTATACTTATACTTGGGATGAATTAGGAAAAGTTTATTAATTTAATAACACATGCATTGTATCTTTAGAACACAACAGAGGGTTAATTTCTTGATTTGGATAATGGTTTTTGGTAATCTAAATTGCTCAACTATTTTGCAAAGGAAGCTTCCATCTCATTGTTTATCTCCTTCGGTTTGTCACTTATGTTTAGCTAAAAAATGAAGACTTGCAACACTTGTTTTTTTAGTGTGCCTACTCTAAAAGCTGCTGGTGGAAATTGTTTTTCTGTTTTAATTTGGCATGGGTGTTTGAAGAAGAGTTGCAAAGCAATATTATTAGCATTCTGATCATTTCAATTCTACAAAAGGGTCCTTAATTGATTTGGGTTAATGCAGTCAAGGCGTTGCTAGTTGAAATTTGGTTTGAAAGAAACCAAAGAGTCTTTTACAACAAATCCTTCTTGTGGATGGAGCGTTTTGAAGTTGCTCGCATTAACTCTTTTTCATGTTGTTCTTTATCCAAACTCTTTGAATAGTATTCTATCCAAGATTTGTGCTTGAATTGGAATGCATTTATCTTTCAAGCCTAAGAGAACGTTTTTATTTGTAATTAGTTTTATGTTTTGTTCTGTTCTTTTGACTTATATTCTTGTACAGCTGGAGGTCATCATTATTTTGGTTAACCTAGGCAATGTAAGTGGGTTTCTCCTGTATCTAGATATGATGAGGGTGCTAAACGGGAGTCAACCTAGTTGAGATGCCTAGGTGTGCCTCTTGATCCTTTAGTTCTCCTTTTCAGTGTATCTCTCTTTGTAATTTTGAGCATTTGTCTCATTTCATTATCTTAATTATAGGCTTGATTCCATTTCAAAAAAAAAAAAAAAAAACGACTCCCCAAAATGGGGAATAGGGTGGGGATGGGGATTACAAGTCCCCACGGGGACGGGGGTGGGGAATGCATGCCTGCTCCGCCATGTTATCAACCCTACTTTCTATCAATGTTTTCAAAAGCCAAGCCAAGTTTTGAAAACTATAAATAATAATAATAATAATAATAATTAAAAACATGTTTTTTGAATTTGAAATTTAGCCAAGAATTCAACTCTTTTACTTAGAAAAATGAAAACTATTATAGGAACAATGAGATAAATAGACTCAATTTTTAAAAACTGAAAAACCAAAAACCAAAAGTATTTGTTAACCAACGGGGAGGATTTTAAGAAGGGCTAACGAGAAGAATAGCAAAATAGTAAGTTTCATAATTTAAAAAAATAGCAAAATAATTTTTCGGATTATTAATTGCAAGTTATCAATTGACAAAATAACTCTCTTGACTAAGAAATTTTGGCCAATCACAAATTGCATGTCGTTAATTTAAATCAATGATTTATAAATTTGAGATCAATTACAAATTTACATGTGTTCTCATATTAAATTAAAAGATCTTTTGAAAAGGAGGTTTCATTAGGGCTAGCTAGTCTAGTCAATCCCACGTGGGGATTAGGTCCAAAGCTAAGTTAGCTCAAGCTGGGTCAAATTTAAATAACAATTGTAACTTTTTATATGAATTTGAACGGTAAATGATGTCAAAATATTTCTTTTTTGTTTTACATGTCAATTCTACCTCAATTCTGGTTTTTTTTTTTTTTAACAAGAATATATTTTTTAGAAAAATAAAAAATTTCAAAATTCAAAGTTAAAAGTTAAAATTGTTTTCTCCTTGATGAGTTATTTAGTCTTACAAAGCTAAATTTATCGAGTCAAAAACATGTATTTAATGTTGGTTTTTTTATTGATTTTATACAAAAACAAGTCAGACATGTGTCTTAGCCTTGATTTGTGAAATAATGTGAACTATGTAGAAAAAGAGTCAAATATATTGAGTAATTCTTATGTTTTTTATGTCATTTGCAGTACTTTAGATGACAAAACACAAAGTTGTAGGAACAAGTCAAATTCTGCCTAGCTTGTGAATGGATTGTAGCTTCAACTTGCCAAAAATAGAAATTTGCAAATTTATTCAGATTTTTCGAGATTTGCATATTCTTCTCAAATTCAATTCAAATCACATCCAATATGCATTTATTTTGTTCAAACTAATTAGGAAAGAGATTCAAGTTGTTCTATGAAAACTCTAACATCTTTGAAGTCTATAAAAAGCATTGTTTGCATTCCCCGAAAGCATCAATCAACAAGCTCAAGCTACCTAGAGTATTTTATTTATTTATTTTTTGTATATTAGCTTGAAGGGTTGTTATTTTGATTCTCTTCATCTTTGTAATTCTCTTTTGAGTGCTTGCTTTAAAAGAACAAGCAGAAAATCTATTGTTCATCTCAAAAAACTGACTTAACTAGATTGAAAGGCAAGTTGAGGAATTTTTTGAAGGAGTTAGGAACATAAATGTGGAAGCAATTAGAATTTAAAACACTGTAACTACATCAATTTTAAGGATTAAACATGCTTGTTCTCAAAGCCGAAAAATAGAAGTTTGTTACTTACTTGTTGCAGCTCAAAATTGAATTGAATTCCTCCAAGATTTTGATCACGGCTTCGTGGACCACCACAAGTATCTTTCTCATTATCCTCTAGCTTTAGAATAGATTGTGGGATCCAAATTGTGATAAATTTGGAGCAAATTTGTGAGTAATTGAGTTCTTAAAGAATTTGTGAGTTAATGAGAATTTTCAACAAAATTTCACCAAATTATCAACCCTTCTTCATTTTTCTTTCTTCTATATAAAGCGAATTCATGCAAATCACAGTTCAATGAAATTAATACCTTAATTGGGATTAACAAAGTGGATTTGATGGTGGAAGAAGATGAGCTAAGGAGAGAACACCTCCTACTTTAACCTCTCTCTTTAACCATGCAATAGTGGGAAAATCCAACAAATTGATTTTCTTAAATTCAAAATTGAATTTCCAATTTTCTATTTCTTTTAAAATTAATTCCATTAATTAATTTTAAATAATATCAATTTAATATATTATTAATTTAAATAATAATTAATTAAATAATTTAATTAATAATATTAAATTAATAAAATTTTCACTTGATCCGACAATTTCCAATCCGATGAATCTCTATTAATCCAATTAATATTTAAATTACATTTAAATATTTCTAGCTCTCCAATTTCGTTTAATTCATAACTAAAACGAACAATCTGTAAAACTTACTCCTTAAACAAATTTGAATGTTTTCAAATTCTTTCATCACATTATTCTAAGGTTTAGTCCATGAGCTAACAAGAGGACCTAATGGACCTACAGATCATGAGCTCTGACGATTTGAAATTAATCGGCTAAACTCTTTAACCTAGTTAATTAACATTCGTTAACTACCAAGACATTCCATTATAGCCTAGTAGCTGCACTCTCCTCCCTGTAGATATATTTCTGTCCACTTCATATAACCATGATTAGTAAGTCGATTCTTCACAAGTTGTTTATAATTACAGCTAGGTCAAAATTATCATTTTACCCCTGTAATTACAATCTTGTTCCTTAAGCCCCACTAATCCTTTAATGAACAATTGGTTGTTGTCCAACCATTAAACCGAGTCTCTCTTGAGCCAATGAGAGGGTGGGAACACTTGTCCAAGACCCGGAATCAACACTTAAGGGAACAACTTCTCTACTAACCTCGAATTAGGTAGGAGTGGATTCCATCTTGCAAGATTATGTCCCCAACTATCTATTCGATCTTATCCCTAAAATGGTAAGCTTATTGAGTCAGCAAACTCAAGCCACTCTCACTCATGCAGATTAAAGGATAATCCCAAATAAACAGGAGTTCATAGTTAGCTCAAGATTAAGATCGAGTTACCTAGGTTATCATATTTAAATCATCAGTCTTGACAGTGAACACGTTATAAAGTAAAAGTGATTATTTAATGATCTAGTTTTATGCAAACTCATTGCATAGGATGCCCCCTGTAAGCCCTAAACTTTCTTATATGTTTTCTAAGCTTAAGATTTAATTTGGTATGCCATATGAGAATTTAAGAACTTAAGGAAGTTGTTCGGGTATTATTGTTATTATAAATAGTATTATTATTATTAATATTATTTTGTTATTAAATTAAGTATGTAAATAGATATATATATAAGTTAAATTAAGTTAGTGGGGAAAAAAAACAGAAGAAAGGAAGTGGAATTACTTGGTGGTGGTGGAGTTAAATTGGGAGGAAATGAATTTTTTTTAATCATTTCATCTTGCCATCTTTTTCATCTTCTTCTAAGGGAAGTCTTCGTTCTTCTTCAGCTAACCCATCAGAGGAGAGGAGAGGAAAGGGAGGATCTGAGTTGATTAGAGTGGAATTTAAAGGAAAATTGGTGAAAATCAAAGAGAGTTTGAAGCTAGTCTAAAATTCGCACAAATTTGAATAGGTTGTGGTGTCTAAAAAATATCGAGCTGTAGAGATCGAGTTTGGAGCTGAAATTTTGAGGTTAGCAAGTTAACTCATTTTTAAATAACTTTTGTGAAGGATGCTGAGATAATTGTGAAGGGAAATGGGTGAAATTGTAGGTAGAAATGACTGATTTGGACTTTTCGAGAATTTGGAGAGGTTGCTGGTGTAAGGAAAATTCCAGGCAATCCCTGGGTTTTTAGGTGTTTAATCTTTGAGGTAAGTTATAGAGGACTTAATTCTAAAGATGTTGCAAAAAATTTCACTTAATTTGGTTAAGAATCGAGTGAGAATGAGTTGTTTGAAGTTGAGTTGAAAATCTGGAAATTTCAGGAACTGCTGCCATCCTGCACACCCTATGCCCCACTTGCACGCCTAGCACCCACCTGCACATCCCCTTCGGCCAGCTAGAACAATTTGTTGATTTTGGTCAGTTTTAGCTTCAATTTGAATATTTTTGGGTTTATTTCACTATTTTTTAGACTAAATGAGTATTTTAGGGTATTTTTACATGAAAATACATGAATTTAGAATTTAAGTGAATTTTGGGGAATTTATAAATAATTTGAAAGTATATGCAATTTAGGACCTAAGCAAACATGAATAAGGTCTTAAATTAAGTCTAAGAGGTTAGGAATTATTAAGGTTATCATGGTTAAGCTAATTTGTGGTTTTATTTGAGTAATTCAAAGATATTTGAGCTGAAACTCTGAAATAGTTATATGTTGAGGATAAATGGATTTCAAAATGATTTTAGTTGAAATTATGAACTAGGTATAAATATTATTGAGCTAAATGTTTACTCAGAGGATAATGAGAAGCTGGGATCTGATTTTCAGGTCAAACTAGGATTTGTGACATATACAAGCTCGAGGGAGCGAACTCATAGCTATGAGTGACAAAACACTTTCAATCAAAGTTTTATCAAATCTTAAGCCAAGCATGGTGTTTAATGTATTTATGAATAATGTTTTGCTTAAGCATGGAGTTTTACATGTTTTTTTAGCTAAGTTACTAGAGTAAAGTATATTTATGTTTTAAATGATGTTTCATGAATGAAATTTACTCAAAGCACAATTTATGAGCTATTTGAATGTAAAGCATGATTTATGAGCACTTAATATGCCAAGCATGTTTTATACTTAGATGTTTTGTACCCTATTATGAGATGGGACCTTAGTACCTAAGAACTTATGAGACGGTATTAAGACAGCCTGGGACCCTGGTACCTAAGGACAATGAGATGGTATCATGGTAGCCCAAGATATATGGATGTTAGGTCTTTGGGAGCCACTTTAGTATGCATTAGGTTTTGGGCTGTATGCTGGAGTGCCTTTGCCTTTAAGGTTAAGTATACATGCATGTAGGAGAGTTATTGACGTTGAGAGTGTTGAGCTTGCTCCACCTCAACTAAGGTTGGAAGGGTACCAATGTTTACATGTTCTCTATGTGTTCAAGTTAAATGTTTTATGTTTTTCTGGTTTATGAATATGTTCATTAAGCTAATTCTTTCAATATTCTAGTTAATAAATTTTCTTAATTGTCACTCACTAGGCTTTGTGCTTAACGTTATCCAAATGTTTTCTTTTTTTGTTTTCCAGGTAGCGAAAGGTTTCCAGAAGCTTAGCCTACTACGCATCGTCTGTCCAGCTGATCCACCCGCTCGCGTTAGTAATAGGACATGTTATAGATT
Source organism: Citrullus mucosospermus (assembly GCA_030954485.1). NCBI lineage: Eukaryota > Viridiplantae > Streptophyta > Magnoliopsida > Cucurbitales > Cucurbitaceae > Citrullus > Citrullus mucosospermus. The sequence continues at coordinate 15,825,148 of CM062057.1, read as the reverse complement.
TTGGCACGTAGTTGGGGATGGAGTGTTATTTATGGAAGCTAGTGTAGATAAGGGTTTAATTTGTAAACTTAAGTGGGTGTAAATAAATGATGCGACATGGTTTTTGTATGATGAAGTTACTATGCTTATATTCTATGGATGCCAGGGTAGCATAATCGTTGTTTATCAGGTGATCCAGACAAACAGTTTCATACGGAGGTTATGTGTTACTCTGTTTATCGTTGTGCTAGACATACAGGTTAACCCTAAGATCGAGTTTATTATGAGTAAGGCTTAAGATAAAGGAGACATGTAGCAATGTTCTTGTACTTTCTCTCAGGTTAAAAGGGTAATTTGGGAGGGGGTGTGACACCCTCACTATCATGTCTCAACATGAACAATATAAGATCACATCGTTTGTATCAAATACAAAGTGAGCCGCTGTTAGGATTTATGTCCTAAATTTTATAGTCTGTAAATTTGTAAATAAATTAATAAATAAAGTATTATTTATTTTTTTTAATAATAATTGTTATTTGTGTTCTAAATCTTGAACAGTATGTGGTTGACATATAATTGGATCGTGTTTAAGAAATAACCTAAAAGGTTTATAGTATATAGGTGAGCTTAGGTGCCTCATCCTAAAAACACTATGGATAAGACCCACTTTGTAAGTGTTATAAATGTTGTAAGTGTTACAAACGGTTTGATCCAAACCATTCATGTAATGACATGTAAGTGGGGGGTATCCTATATAGTGAGTATAAGACTGGACCAGGAAATTAGATCTTTCTTTGTAACTTTATTAATTGAAGAGTTTTATATTTCAAATGAGAACCATGTAACTTGATCTCAATCTTGAGTGAGTTATGAACTCCTGTTCATAAGGATCGTTCTTTCATTTGTATAGGTGAGAGTGACTTTAGTTTCTGACTCAATATGCCTACCATTTTAGAAATGATGTCGAGTGAGGAGCTGGGAACATAACTTCACAAGATGGAATTCACTCCTTCTTGACTCTAGGGAAAGTAGATAGGTCGTTCCCTTAAGTGCTGATTTCGGGACTTTAACAATGAGACCTCACTCTCTCACTAATTTGAGAGAGACTTTGTTTATAGTTGGGCCATAAACAATATTGTTCATTAGAGGATCAGTGGTACTTAAGGTGCAAGAGGTAATTACAGGGGTAAAATGGTAATTTAATCCAACTGTAATTATGAACACCATGTGACAGATTGACTTACAAAATATGATTATTCAATGGACACATAAATATACCACAGTTCATAAGAGTGCGACTATGGGTCTTTAGTGGTATGCCCCATGGTTAATAAATTTTGATTAATATAATTAATGAGTTTATTTATTAATCTCGAATCATTGGAGCTTATAACTATTGGTTCATTAGGTCCTTCTGGTAGCTCACAACGGGTTAAAATAAGGAAATAAAGTAATAAAAGAATTTGAGTGTTCAAATTAATCAAGGGAATTAATTGTATATGATACAATTAACATTATGTATGAGATACATCATAAAGTTTATAATGTGAGAAAATAAACTTTATAATATGAGAATATTAATATTTGAATAGGATTTAAATATTAGATTAGTATGAATTGGATTCATATTAAAACCATAGGTTAGAGAGTATATGTGTATTATGACACATTGAATCAAATATATGATATTTGATTTCCTTTAATTAATTAAATAAGATTTCTTCAATTAAATGGTTGTTTAATTAATATTTAATTATTATATATATATTACTTAAATTTGATTTATTAATTTATATTAATTATTATTAAATAACAAAATAACTCCCTTGCAATGTAGGGAAGTGGTGAGTGGGGAGGTAAATTACTTCCCTCACGTTAAATAGAGATGAGACCTCAATTGAGTGAATTGACGTGAAATACACAGAGAGATAACTCACCTCCACCTTTTACTCTAAAAGGAATTCTCTACTCTTTTTCCTTCTTTTTCACAAAGGTTCCCACAAACCTCCTTGTCCCAAGAGTATACCAAAGAAGATCAATTGGTGGTGTTCTTGGAGAACGAGAGATTGCTACCTTGAAGATAAGATCTACGTAAGTATTTAACTTTTTTCCCTTGAATCTTTTGGTATGGTTTAAAGCATATTTATTTATTCTTGTTTTGTACACATTCATAAAACAATATTGGGGCAAAGCGATCAAACGCTTCCGCCAAGAGGATTCAAATCCTTTTGGTTGTATCCATATTATCTCCAGGATAAGATACCCAGCCTTATCCTTATACTATATCGTTTTGGCTATTACCTAAACTTGATCTAATTTTATGTCTGCACATAAAGTTTAAGTATTCAAACTATAGCCCAGGGGTTCTTAGTTTATTGGACTTAGTAAATGCAGTTCACATATTCAATAACATATTTACTGAATAAACCTTGATAACAACTTTATCGAGAATATGTTCAAAGTTTACTAACCATGAGTTTTAGAACATAAAACCCAACATTTGCTTGTAGTTTCTTTCCATTGTTTTGTACATTTGACTTTATTACAACAGTTTAGATTGTATTGTATAGCTACCGTTCATCTTTTTTATATTTAAACAACTTTGTATCTGTTTCCATCCATTATTTAATAATATATGAGTTCTTCCACTCTTTACATTTTGTGTTCTTTACTTTACATTATGAGCTAAACATCCTTGTGAAATTCAAATATGTAGATACCCTTAGGATAGAATAAAAACTCTATATGTGTCACTTCTTACTGGCTCAACACTTAGTTTACATTTGCTTCTATTGATTTTATGCATATTGTTAACTTAGATTGGTCACCTAGGTTGGCATATAATGTTGAGTCTAATATCGAAAGAGTTAAATAATAAACGGTTTTCATAAACGCATTATAGGAGAAACTCCTAGACATAGGATTTTGTTTGACCCCTATACATAGGATAATGCCTATAAGATTATTGGATTGCATGCTTAATAATCTAAGTTTGAATTAGGCTATTAGCCATAGAATATGTGTTTAATTGCTTAGTCTCCTAAAGGTAATTTTCTATGGGAGTTGAATAGGAGGTGAACTCAATTCATGTGGCTGATTGCGGCCATAATTTGATTACATACAACTTAACCCGTCTTTACTTAAAAGAGAAAATATGAGGGGCACACTGGGTTGCATGCTAATTGTGTTTGGGTCTAGTTGAGCAGAGTAATTGTGGGTTCATAATAGCCTTTAATATCCATTCTGTAGCTCAACGATAATTGACATGACATTCTTCCTTAGAGATAGAAGGTTCCACCCATCCCAGTAAGTAAAAAATTTTAGTTTTTTTTTTTTAATAAAAAAATTATTTATGTCATAAATATACATTATTTGAACCTTGTTTTCACAAAAAAGATATTATGTGTTATAATTAAAATTGTAAATATATTTTTCATTTATAAATTATTTAACAAAGAAATACATTATTATTTTATCTTTTTAATTTTTTGTTTTCGATTATATGGAATCCTATTTGTATAACTTATATTGTAATTTTTTTTTTGAAATGATTATACTGTAATTTTTTTGTTTAAAATAAAAAGTTTATCCTTATTCTTATTATTTTTCTTAATGAATATCATTTTTATTTTCATAAAACTAGTTTACTTTTCAAACAAATTTCCTTTCCTTTGAAAATGATAATGAATATATAATATAATTGAATCACAGCAGGATTTTAGAAATTAAAATTAGCAAGAGTAAATTCAAAACTTCTCCATCCATTTCTTCCCTAATTTTTTTCAGAAGCTACCACTAAATCTCTCCCTCTTCTCAATTCTCAAGTTTTTCTCACTCACTTCAGCAACTTTCTCTTTCTTTTATCTATTCACCATTCTGCTTTCAATGATTTAGCCAAAAAAAAAAGAAAAAAAAGAAAAAATCTAATTAATGTATACCACCAAATATCCACATGCATTTTGTTGTTGTCATTGATGACCAAGATGTAGTCTTATGATGTATAGTCCTATGAAAATTTAGTCCTTTGTACAAGTACACACCGTGAACAAATAGTACATGAGGTACTTTAGATATCGAACATAAGGGATCGGATGTAACGAAACTATAAAATAATCCAGACTTACCTCAATTATGTAAATGCAATCTAGTCGGCAAAACAATTGGAAATAGAGGTTTTTGTGAAGAACAAATTTAAACTGACGACGATATAGGAGGGACTCAAGTATGCGCATACCTGTTAGTTTGAAGAATGTCACATTTCATGCAATTGCAACTTTAACTAAAACTCTAGCATGGTGAACCGGATTCAACAACTATTCGACTTTCAATGAAGTATCTTTAGTAGCTTAAGCCATTAATCATATATGTTTATGGTTAATGAGAAATTAGTCGAATAAAAACACAGTCAAAGTCTCAAAGGTTTCGACCTATGTTTAAGGTAAAAAATAAAGGCTTATATCTAAGATGTTTTCCTAGATTGCTTTTATGAAAACCAAGTTTTGTTTAACCCTTTTAGCACTAAACTCAACATTTATATATTAATTTAGATGACCAATCTAGACTAATAATGGAAATTACTTCAATAAAAGCAAAGCATGCTATGAGAACGAGCAAATTTACTTTTTTCTCACGAAAGGTTTATCCCCTCCCTTGGGATATTTACATATTTGAATCTCAAGGGAGAGCTTAGCTCATAACAAAGTACAACAAAACAGTAGATAAAAAGACTAACATATTGAAAGAGAGACTTGAGAGAATTGAAATGTCAAAAGTGAAATTGTATTAACTTAGCTAATAAAATAAAAGTACAAAATGAGAATTCAATAAACACTTGTAACTACTAAAAACCTTAAGATAGATGGGAAGAATATACATAACCAAAGATGGGAAGAATATACAGAACAAAAGATTCAACAACGTTGGAATTTAAACGCAAAAACTATAGAATTACAAGAACAACAAAAGACTCAACTTGAGAGATCACTAACACTTCCCTCAGTCAACCCAACTGATAGTTGGGTCTTAATGCCCTAATTTTTCAATAAGGACGACAGACTAAAATGTAATAAGAACTCCATAGATTACACAAGAAAATGCCAAAAATAGAAGCTAAATGCTAGATGAAATCAGAGCTATGGTTTATAGCCTCCAAGCTATGGATCTATTTCTTTAAAAAAACAAAAAAATCGATTAAATCTAAAAAAAACCATGGCATCGTGCTTTATTTATAGCCTCCAAGCTATGGTTTTCTGAAGACCTTTTGGAGGATAAAATCTAAAAAAAAACAAAAAAAAAATTGGGGCATAATTCATTAGAGAATTCCTTCCAGGATAGAGAGTAAAATTTTTTATATTTGTAAATAGTTTGATATCTTTTCTATTTATAATAATTTTCCAAGTATTAATTCTAAGTCCTTAACTTGTCCTTAGTTACGTTAAGTCTTATGTTGGAATTGGTGTTGTGGACTTAGGCAAAATTTTCTTATTTAGGGCCAAGGATGCATGGAAAGTGATGCTATATAAGGGGCATAAGAGTTGGCCTTAGCCGTAAGGATGGAACTTGCACCATGAGACTAGGCATTGGACTTGTTGAAGGGCCAACCAAGTGTTGAAGGAGTGTTTGATTAGGCGGCAAAGCATCGCAAAGGCTTAAGGTGTTGGGCGTGGAAGTAAAAGCATGTGTGGAGGAGGTTTGGATTGAGGATGACTTAAGCCAAGTAGGGATTGAAGAGCAAAGGACACGGACGTTGAAAACCATGAGGCATGGGGAGCGTTGAAAGGTACGAATGTGAGGCCAAGCTAAGAACCTTTAAGTTCTTGTGAGCTATGGGTTGACGAGATGGGTTTTAAGGTAAGCATCCAAGTTTTCTCCTAAAATCGGTTAATAATGTTTATTTATTTAATTAAGGATAATCAGGTGGCAAGCAAAGATTAAAAGTGGGAAAATTTGAAGCAGGAGGTGGCAAATCCTTATGTTGCATGAAGCCTTGGCTAGGGGTATAAATAGAAGGTTGGAAAAGAAGAATCGATTTGCCAATTTCACTTGTGCGGAAGGGGAAGTTTTTTTACCAAACTCTCACAATCAGTCTAGTTGATGTATGAGGTCTATCGGCGAGGATTTGCAACGACAAGGGCTTGAAATTTGAGGAAAATTGGAGGTTGTTCATGCTCTCGGGTGATCTTGAGCAAGATGGAAGGTTGGTGGATTTCTAGCCATGAAAGAGGAATTTGAAGGTCAAACTTGAAGGTAAGTATGTTAAGAGGCTAATTTTGACGTTTATGGAAAGAAATTAACATTAAAAATGGTTGAAGATGTTGATTTTAATGGCTGAAAATGTAGGTTGTGTTGTGGAGACTATCGAGTGGTTGTCGGCCAAAGGTTGAAGGTGATAGACGGGAAAGAGGCTGTTGGTGGCTAAGGTTGTTGAGAGGCTTTAGAGGTTATTTTGGGGGTTGATTGCATAGGTGGATAGGAAGGTATGTGCATGTGGCCGAGTGTGCGACCAAAGGAGGTAGGCATTGGACGCACGGTGATGCTCGCAAGGTGGACGTGTAGGGCACTTCAACGCATCATGTGCGCATGCGCGTGCGCCTGCGAGTAGTGAGCCTGTGCGGGAGCTGCTCCAGCGTGGGTGTTTGTGTGCGTGAAGCTGTGTGATTGTGCGGGAGTTGCCGCACAAGGTGCGGCTGTGTAGTATCATATGTTAGCATTGGCCAAGTTACCTGGTTAGGGGCACTTTACATCACCTAGAGTATCACTTAGCCGATAAGAGTTGGTGAGTTATTTTAAGGTTAAAATTTGACTCTAAGGCCATAAATGACTGGGATGAGATTAAAGAACTTAAAGTGAAGTCTAATAAAAGAGATGCATTTTATTTTCAGGACAAGAGAAGCTGAGGTCAATTTATAATCCATTTAGGACTCAACAAAAAGAGTGAGTGACAATGTATTTTCTTTAATATTAAATGAATGTGTCTTAATATTTTCTAATTAATGAGCTTTTAAACGCAAGATTCTCAAGGGATTCCTATGTTTATTAAGTATGCTTCCTATATTAAACAAAGTTTGACGAGCATGTGTTTAGCCTTGACACCTAGTAATGTATAAGTTGTTTATGATGAATGTTCTTGAGCAAAGTATATTTAGTTAAATGTATAGTACTTCCAACACATGATTGTACCTAGGCAATGTATAAGAGGGACTCTGTAATACCCTATCTCCGAAAACCTAAGTATTCATATAACCAGTAAGGATAAAAGGGTAAAAGTGTGTGGATTAGCGGAACTTTTAAATGAAAAGTTAAGATTGTGTAACTACTGAATTATGGCCAATAAATTCTGTACGTTGGGATGAATGGTATTAAGAAAAGAGTAGAAATATTTCTGGAGATAAGGTTGACGCATAGATGGTTAAGCTCAAATGCATGGTATTTAATACTGAGGAGTTACGAAGTTGTGAAATTAGGTTCTAATGATGGCAAGCTGTATGGGGTGAAGTACCATGTGTCGATGATGCAAAGTATAGAACCATCATGTAGGAAAAGTACCTTGCGTTGGAAAGGTTGACAACGCGTCGGGGAGTGAAGCTAAGAAAAGTAATGTGTTGAGTGTTGTATAGAGCAATAGTGAATGGAGGTGATGGAACAAGAATTGAGTATGGATTACGGCTATGCGTTGGTAAGCCTTGTATGGGAAGCTAGTGTAAAGAGAAGAAAGTAGACTGTTACCATAGCCTTGATAGATAAGTCGTTATTTTGATAGGTATGTCAGGTATTGAAAGGTGTTATTATATGTTTGGAAGTAAAGATGGAGCCCGACCAAGGGTTGTATTCAACCTACGTTACGATGAGAAGAATACCTTGAATTGGAGAGTAGTTGTATGCGATAGCCTAGAGGGTTAATAATAAATTGATAAGCTACAAAATGGACAATAACTATGCGCTGAAGGTTTACTATAAAAGACCATCGTGCTGATCGGGAAGTTCTTTAGTACAGCAAGTGCAAAGGAGATCGCTACGCGTTATAAGTGCTATAAGATGTTAAATGTTGAAGGATTACTATATGCTAGTAGGACTTCAGTGATTAGTAAGGTTTTACTATGCGTGGAGGAAGTTGTGTGGTAAGAAACTATTAGCTATCCGATGAGGAGTTCTGTGTTAAGGAGAGCTATTAGTTATGTAACGAAGGGTTCATGAGTCAATGATGGTTACCATTGGTTATTAAGTCATATGCTGAAGAGCTTAACTTCATGATAATGGAAAATGCTACCACGGCGTTGAGTAAACGCATAGAGGGAAAAACCAAGGGACTTAAAGGAAGATGGTCATGGACGCGGGATGAAACAAAGGTGAATGCAAGAGGGTAAACGCAGGAAGTAAGAAAAGGGAGTTGAACGCGTATAAAATGCGATAGAAATTGACGTATGATGTTAAGCTGAAGCGCATAGTAGTATGTGTTTAGAATTGGTACACCTACTTGAAAATGAAGGGGAAGTGGAATAAAGGTAGTAAAACTGAGAGTAGTAAAAGGGAGTAAAGAAGTTAAACCTGGAAGGAAGTTCCATGAACGCATAGGAGCACGGAATTGGTTGTGTAGTTGTGTATTGGAACGTAAGGAACCCATAAGGGAAGTCTATAGGCCAGGTGGTTACACATGATTGTGACACCTCATTAAGTAGGAGGTGTTAGAAAGCATGATAAACATTTCATGCAAAGTGACACTTGGACTAATGCATGATTAATTAAGCATGCAACATGACATGTGGAAAACAAGTGGCAGCAGAAGAGGAGAGGTAGAATGACAAGTTCTCTATAAATAGGACCTTGAGAGAAAAGTAATGACTGACGATTCGGTGATAATAATCCTTGAGAGAAGGAAAGAAAGAGAGCTGAAAGAAGAAAACCTTGCGTTTGAAGGAGGAAGTCTGCGGCCAAAGAGGAATACAACCTTGACACTTAAGTCATCTGGTGTTAAGAAGTTGGCTTGAGTCGAGAAGGGTGAGCCTTGCGTTTAATCCGAATTCAACATAAAGGGTGAACGCCACGATGCGTTCAAGTTAGACCTTGTGTCCAAAGAAGGTCGACGCATCCGAAAGAGTAAAAAGAGCGAGTCTGCACCTTGCGTTTAAGGGCAGGGTTGCGTCCAACCGGTTACCTGAAATAGTTTGCGGGTTAGGAGTTCAAACCTTGCGTTCAAGGAGCTCGGGGAAGATAGGGATTGGAAGGAAAAGAGGAAAATCTCTTAAGTAATTGTTAGTGACTCTCTTCTTCTTTCAAAACTAAGCTTTGTTAAAATGTTCTTATGTGATATGGTTTTGTGATAACTGATTTCATGAAACGCATGATGTTTGATCATATTGTCTAAAAGGCATGTTTTATCTGATTGTTTTACTACATTGAAAGGCATGTTGCAAAAGATAGTTTATCAAGAAACATCCTGTTTCCTATAAAATGTTTCATATGAATGATCTACTCAAACTGATTGATAAATTGTTTAAGAGGAGGCTCAGTGCTTATCTCCTTGAGAAGGCTCATGAGTTTCCCCGGGACCCAGTACTCAAGGACATGAGAAGGTACATGGGCAACCCGTCATATTTCTATGTGCACATAGAGGTTAATCTGGTTAGTGCATATAGCTTGCTCTGCTTGAAGCCAGGGATGATTTCGACGTTGGGTGTGATGAGCCTTGTTCCACCCCAACTAAGGATGTTTTCGACGTTGAGAGCGTTAAGTCTTACTCCGCCTCAACTAAGGGAAATGATTGAGAAACCAAACGAATTTTTCATATTATTGTTCTTAAACGACTCTATTGATTTGGAACGATTTGATATAGTTCAAAAGAGATGTTGAAAATACGTTCCTGATGTATTGATGTACTTATCTTGTTTTATATGTATAAATGTAACATGCCTGTTTTTTATTAAAAGATAGTTTTACAAAACTAGTCACTCACGGGGCTTTAACTCACATTTTCCTATGTTTTTTTTAATTTTCTAGGTAGCAAGCGAGTTCGGGATGCTTTGCCTATGCAAGAGCCTTGTCTGGGCCGTCTTTGGTAAAGAAATGGTTGGTCAGTGAACCTTACAGAGGAGTCAAGGTTGCTGACTTCACATCTTCTTTCGGGTTATGGAGGATAATCTGGGAGGGGGTGTGACAGACTCGATACTGAAGGACAAAAGTCAAAGGTATTTGGGTAACCCTAAAACTGTTATGATTGGGATCTAGTACTAAAGAATAAGGAGAAATGTACTTAGGCAGCTCGGATATTATGAAAGCCAATGCTGAAGGACAATAAGAAGGCATTGGAAAACACCTTAAGAACCCAATGTTGAAGGACGAGGAGAAAGCATTTGGAGAACTTGAATTGCAAGGTTTTTGGAACTCATTTCAGCAGACAATGAGACTTTGGGTCGTGTGTCAAGGTGCTAGCCCTTTGGGGGCATTTACAATGTGCACATAGGAGGAAACTGACATTGAGTGTATTGAGTTTACTTTACCTCAACTAAGGATAAATGAATGTGATTGAAGATGTTGTTAATAGGTTATGTAAACTATGTTTCTTTTATAAGCTTTAGCAATAGTACCATGATCAATGATCTCGATTTCTCCATGTTTTAACTTAGTGAAAGTTTTTTAGAAGATTATATCTTAAGTTACTTAAGTGTTATTTATCACTCACTGAGCAATCCAACTAACGATTTTCCTCTGTTTTTCTTATTCTCCAAGTAGCCAGCGAGTTCCTGATGCTTAGCCTTCTCAATCTCACCTGCTTCAACTACACGTTCCTAAGTTGTCTAGTTCCTTTTTATGAATGAATCCTGAGATTGTCATGTACATATAGACTAGGATTTGGAGGGAGGTTAATCTCATACTTTGGGTTGTTGTAAATACTTTTGAATGTATATGTATAAAGTCTATAAAAATTAGATTGTATGGTAATGAAATGTGAGATGGATGTTTATGCTTATATTTAAATTATCTATCAAGTTAACATGTTGCTTAAAAGAGGAGATATGTTAGATAATAAGTGCCGTAAAAGGGTCGATACTTACTGTCCTCGTATCTTTACCTAGGTTAGAAGGTAACTTGGGGTAGGGGTGTGACATTAATTCCCAAAGATAAACCTAATCTTTTAATGATAATTTATCTAATGTTTAGATTCCCAAAATAGCCAAAGAAGAATTATATGAAAAAGAAGAATAAATTTCATTTGTCTAATAATAAGAGGTATCCGAACCAAGTGAATAACAACCAAGTGCATCCTCAACACTCCAAACCTGTTTTGTTTGTGGCAAAAGTGGGCCTATTGCTTGAATTTGCAAATTTTGGAAACGAGAACCTATGTCTCAAGCTAATATTATAGAAGAGCCATTTGTGGCTATGACAATTGATATATATATTATATATATATATATGACAACTGATATATTTATATAGGTTTAACTTTTAAATGAGTTAATAAATATGTGTTGGTTTACTTGTATGTAATAAGTGTGAAAAACGTATGTGAAAAGATATTAACAATTGTATAATAAATTGTCTAGATCTATAATTCTAGTATAAATACTTCACCTACCTATCTCTCAAAAAACACAATAACACACAAACAATACTTAACACATTTTTCTCTCTTACTTTCTCTTATTAGCTCTTTTAAGAGCGATTAAGTAGAGCTTTGAGCTCAACCTTTTAGTGTAGAGTGATTTAAGGTACACACGTTTCAGTTGGGTTGTTGTATCTTGGAGAGGACAGGCCTGATGGAGTTAAAACATAAATGCAAGAGCAATTCAGGTCTAAAGCACTCTAACTACATCAATTTTAGGGATTAAATATGCTTGTTTTCAAAACCGAAAACAAAAATTTTATACTTACTTATTGTAGCTCAAAATTGAATTGAATTTCTCCAAGATTTTGATCACGAACACTTCATGGACCACCCACAGGAGACTTCCTTGTTATTCTCTGGCCTTATAATGGATTGTAGAATCCAAATTATGATGAATTTGGAGCAAAAAAGAAGGTGGTGAAGGTTTTGAGGAGTTTTTGGGTTAATGGGAAATTTCAGCAAAATTCACCAAGATACTTAACCCATGATCGATCTTTCTTTCCTCTATATATAGAGGAAGACATGCAAATCTTATTTACATGCATAATGACACCAAAAATAGTGATTAACCAAATCAATTAGGAGGTGTTTGATGATGGGTTAAGAGTGAACCTCAAACTCCCACCTCCTACGTCATGCAATAGTGGGAAAATCCAACAAAAAAATTCAAAATTTGAATTTTCAATTTGGGCTCTTTTCAAATATAACAAATAAATATAGCAAAATTCCACTGTCTATCTGCGATAGACCGTGATAAATCACAATAGACTACTATCTGTGTCACAATAGACACAAATAGTAGTCTATCGTGGTCTATAACAGATAGACTATGTATTTTTCTATTAGTTATAAATATTTTCAGCAGTTTTGCCATTTAAGATAATTTTCCTTTCAATTTTCTGTTTCTTTTAAAATTAATTCCATTAATTAATTTTCAATAATATTACTTTAAATAATAATTAATTAAATAATTTAATTAATTAGATTAAATTAATATGAACTATTAAATTAATAAATTTTTCGCTTGATTCGACAACTTTCAATTTGATGAATCTCTATTCATTCGATTAATATTTAAATCACATTTAAATATTTCTAACTCTCCAATTTCGTTTAATTCATAATTAAAATGAACAATTAGTAAAACTTACTCAACGAATTTCAATGTTTTCAAATTCTTTCATCACATTATTTTAAGGTTTAGTCCATGAGCTAATAAGGGGACTTAATGAACCTACAGATCATGAGCTCAAACGATTTTGAATTAACCGGCTAAACTCTTTAACCTAGTTAATTAACATTCGTTAACTACTGGAACACTTTGCTATAGCCCAGTAGCTCAACTCTCCTCACTGTAAATATATTTCTGTCCACTTGATATAACCATGATTAGTAAGTTGATCCTTCACAAGTTGTTCGTAGTTACAGCTAGGTCAAAATTACCGTTTTACATCTATAATTACATCTCATTCCTAAAGTCCCACTAATCCTCTAATGAACAATTGGTTTGTGGTCCAATCATCAAACCGAGTCCCTCTTGGGCTAATGAGAGGGTTGGGCCCCTTGTCCAAGACTTAGAGTCAGCATTTAAGGGAACAGTTTCTCTACTAACCTAGAATTAGGTAGGAGCGAATTCCATATCGCAAGACTATGTCCCTAGCTATCTACTTAGTCTTATCTGTAAAATGGTAGGCTTATTAAGTTGGCAAACTCGGGCCACTCTTACCCATGCAGATTAATGGATAATCCCAAATAAATAGGAATTCATAGTTAGCTCAAGATTAAGATTGAGTTACCTAGGTCATCATGTTGAAATAATCAATCTTAATAGTAAACGGTGTTATAAAGTAAAAGTGATTATTTCATGGTCCGGTCTTATGAAAACTCATTGCATAGGATGCCCCCACTCTCATGTCTCAACATGAACTATATAGGATCACATCATTTGTATCAAATACAAAGTGGACTGCATCCATAGTGTCTCCAAGATAAGGTACCCAGCCTTATCCTTATAATATGAACCGTTTTGGCAATTACCTAAACTTGATCCAAATTTGTGTCTATACATAAAGTCTAAGTATTCATACTATAGCAAGGAGTTCTTAGTTTATTGGATTTAATAAATCCAATTCACATATTCAAAACATCTTTACTGAATAAACCTCGATAACAACTTTATTGAGAATATGTTCAAAGTTTACAAACCATGAGTTTTAGGACATAAAACCCAATGAACTCCCACTTGGACTAAAACTCCAATGGGTATAAATACATAATGTTGAGTTTAAAGGGAAAATCATATAAATACAATAAACTAGGGCATCACATACCCATGGCTCTCTCCAACTTGTCCTAGTTTACATAACTCGATGTCCTAAACTCACTAGGTTACCCTCAAACACTTTAGTCGTGAGGATCTTTGTAAACGGATAAAAAATGTTGTACTCTGACGCAATCTGCTTAACGATTACGTCTCTTCTTTGTACAATCTCCCTGATGAGATGATATTTGCATTCAATGTGTTTGCCTCGCTTATGGCTTTTGGGTTCTTTAGAATTGCAACTTCACTACTGTTATCACAATAGAGAGTGATAGGCAACTTCCAAATGTGCTAAGAACTTTCAAAGTCATACTACTTCCTTTGCTTCTTTGCATGCAACTACATACTCGGCTTCCTTTGTGGAGTCAGCTATACAACCTTGTTTGATACTCCTCCAAACTATTGCCCCTCTATTTGGAGTGAACACTGATCCCAATGTAGATTTCCTTGAATCTATATCGGTCTGAAAATAAGAATCAGTGTATCCTGTAAGGATTAGATCCTTGGCGCCATACACGAGCATATAGTCCCTCGTTCTCCTTAGATACTTGAGGATATTTTTAACGATAGTCCAATGATCATATCCTGGATTGATGCCTGAGATAACATTTTGTCAATATATGATGCTTGAGACAAGGCTAATGATAACTTGTAGAAATACAAGTTATTATTGTCTTTCTCTTAGAAGAATAGAGTTTAAATAGAGAATCATGCGGTAGTTTGAGTTAAATTCTATTAATAAATCTTCCTATGCGTTTTACTCTTGTAAATTGATGAAGATAATTGTTTTGAAGCTTTTTTAGCCTAAAATGCATGCTCTAACGCAAGCAACCCATGGATGCGTTGGCAACCCTATAACGCAGGTGGATGCGTTGGCAACCCTATGACGCAAGTGATGCGTTGGCATACTTGAACGCAGGAACCCAAGTTATCCATGGACGCATATCAACCAGAAATGCAAGGCAGCTAAGAATCAGATAAGAATCTTGAGAGATTGTTGGGAGATTGATATGCTTGATCTGCGGCGAGAGTAGTGGATCTAAATTAAACCAAAAATCATGCGATTAGGTGAGATGGACGCAAGGCAAAAATTCAACCTCCAATCATGCAGATTTGCCAGCGATTGCAACACAACATCTATAAAAGGGCAGACCTGAAGGCTAAAACGTTGTTGAACCTTTCAGAAGAATTCCTAAGTGACAGTAGAGTTCTTTCCAGATGACAACCGGAGACAAATAGCTCAAAAGAGAAGAGTCTTCCTCCGCCTGACCACTTCACAGCAGAACTCACACTACCATCTCGGCGAGCTCAAGACATTGAGAAGCCATTCCATGCTTTCTATCTTTTTCTTACTTATGTTTTATTTTATTAGCAAGACATTGTATTTTTTAAAACATTTATTCTGTTCATCAATCTATACATCTTCCATGGCTATTCATTTCTTATCACTTTCCATTTGCTGTTTATCATCCATGAGTAACTAACTCTCTCAAAGGTCACGGGTTGCGTTATCATCTAAATAAGAACCGTAGAAGACTATTCCATCTTGTCAATTGTACTTTTAATCTAATGCTTTTGTCCATCTAGCTAATCGATATAAGTAGTAATAATCAGACTGCTCGAGAGAGTAAGTGATTGTGGAACTCAATTGACAAGGCTAAGAAGTGTTACCTAGACATAGGAATAACCTTGGGACTTAACACTCTCCTATGCGTTATAGACATATAACGCATAGCAGCTGACAACTGAGAGAAGAGTAGTTGGTATGAAATAAACCTCACTATAAGTTTATGACTTTAGATGGTAACCAACCCAAGCCCTGTTTTTACCATTCATATAATTCAATCAGTTGATTTTGTTGTGTCGCATACCTCTCCATCTAACCACTTTAGCTTAGTTTCACTGCTTTACAGTTTCTTAGACGCATCACTTCTCACCACCTTCTTTAAACGCATGACTCAAATAATCCAACTAATTATATAATCTGCATAGTCCCTGTGTTTGACCTTGGACTCACCGAGAAAACCTCATTCTTTGCTTATACTTGGTTGAAGAATAGGAAAACTTGACAGATTAGTAACGCATATTATTAAGCACGTTGAACGCACAACAAGTTTAATAAAGATTCACAACAACTAACGTTCTGTTTTTCGATTCCGAACTATTTGGATTCCAAGAACATACTGAGCCTCTCCCAAATCTTTCATTTGGAATTGCGTTTCTAACCATTGTTTAACGTCAGTCAAGAATCCTACCTCATTCCCAAGGAGAAGGATATCATCGACATATAATACAAGAAAAGCTACAATGTTGTTGATAATTTTCTTGTAGACACAAGGTTCATCAACATTTTGTTCAAAGCCATAAGATTTGATCGTAGTATCAAACCTTATATTCCAAGACTGAGATGCTTGTTTTAACCCATAAATTGATCGTTTAAGCTTGCAAACCTTTTGCTATTGACCTTGTTCAATGAACCCCTCTGGTTGAGCCGTATAAATACTCTCTTTAAGATAGCCATTCAGAAAGGCTGTCTTGACATCTATTTGCCAAATTTTATAATCATAAAATGTGCCAATGGATAAGAATATTGTAATCAATTTTAACATGGGAACATGAGAGAAGGTTTCTTCATAGTCCACCCTCTCTCTCTAGGTAAAACCCTTTCCCACTAATCGAGCCTTAAAGGTCTGTACCTTACTAGTTTGGTCTCGTTTTCTTTTGTAGATCCATTTGCAACCAATAGGTTTTACTCTATTTGGTTGATCTACAAGTTCCCTATAGAATTGAAGTACATAAACTCCATTTCGAGGTCCATGGCTTTGATCCACTAGTCTCGATATTCATCATTCTTTACCTGTTTATAGGTCAATGTGTCCTATATGCCATCATCAGGTATGACGATTTGAGTTTCTGTTAAATCCATGTAATGGTCGGGTTGATGAATAACCCTCCCACTACGTGAAGGCGCTCTCAACTCTTAAAAAGGATGTGTTCTATCAACAACTCCAGTGGAAGGACTAGCCTGATCAACAACTCTTGTTGACATATCTGTAGTTTCTTTGGAAATTTCACTGAATACTAGTTTACTACAAGATTGATGATATCTTATGTTGTCTTCCTCAAAGAATGTAGCATCTGTTGGTACAAGCACTCTGTTTTCTTGAGGATCATAAAACAAACCACCTTTCATTTTTTTGGGATATCTTACAAATAGGCACAATTTTGAACGACGTTCTAACTTCTTCAAATCTTGCACCAACACATGTGTCGGGCATCCCTAAATTCTGAAGTGACGTACACTACCTTTACGCCCTCTCCATAATTTGTAGGGTGTTTCTAAAATACTTTTAGAAGGAACCATGTTCAAAATATATACAACAATCTCTACTGCATATCCCCAAAACGAATTAGGCAATAGAGTAGAGCTCATCATTGAACGAACCATGTCTAACAAGGATCTATTTCTCCTTTCTGATACACCATTCTGTTGAGGTATATCAGGTGGAGAGAGTTGAGACTGAATTCCATGTTTTATTATATAGTCCTGAAATCTCAAGTTCATATACTGTCCACCTCGATCTGATCGAAGTGTTTTGATATAGTTTTACCTAATTGGTTGTCAACTTCAGCCTCATACTCTTTGAACCTTTTAAGAGCTTTGGACTTATGATGCATTAGGTAAACATAGCCATACCTAGAATAATCATCCATGAAACTAATGAAATATTCATACCTTCCTCGCGCTTTGACATTCATAGGTCCACAGAGGTCTGAATGCACAAGTTCTAAGGGTTCTTTGGCTCTTAGACCTTTTCCAGAAAAAGATCTTTTAGTCAATTTATCCTCAAGACAAGACTCACATGGAGGTATAAGAGTTGTCTTCTAACTGACTTACAAGTCCACTTTTAACCAACATCCCATTAATGTGGCCAAGTCTTAGATGCCAAAGATAGGTATTAGGAGAAACTTTTTGCCTTTTATTTTATGTTTTAGCTGTTTTAAACATCTCAGTATTTAAAATAGTTTTTGCTTTGGTTGGTTTTAACTTATATAAGTTGTTTTCTAAATTTGATGTAAATGATACTTTGTACAATTGTTCTAACAAACAAGAGATAGATATCAAATTCCTACCAATACTAGGAACATAAAGTACATTTTCCAATACAATGTATCTATCTCTAAAAAACAATTTCATATCTCCCACTGCTTTGGCTGAGATGATCTCCCTTGATCCAACCTGGAGAGTTATCTCGCCTTCTTGAAGCTGTCTCCATGAACTAGTTTCCTGAAAATAAGAACAAACATGATTAGTGGCTCTTGAACCTAATATCTAGGTGGAGTTATCATTCTCCACTAAGCATGTTTCAATAACTAGTAAATCATATTTGTCACACCCCCTCCCAGATTACCTACTTAACCCGAGAGGAGATGTGAGGACAATAAACATCACCCCTCTTGTGATGTATACTGCCCATCTGTACCTGATAAACCTGTAAAATTATTTCATACATATCTACTCATAGATTCAAGCCTTAAGAACTTATGCTTATGTAATTTAAACATTCCAACATATTCACAATATACTTATACAACTTCCCATCTGATGTGCACTTTTAGTGTTAACCGCAAGTGTACGGGTCAAGTTATAATATAAGATGGTGAAGTCTGAATATCGTTCCACTGGAGATCCAATTGTGAAGGTTTATGTTACTTAGCTATTCTAGAGTTGAATCAATTTTATTTGAGGATTGGAATTAATATTGTGAGTTAAGAAAAATATAAACCAAATAAGGAAAGTAATAAAGTGAGAAACACAAGAGTCAAAGAGAGTTTTAAGGTAATGAGTCCTTGTTTATTTCATCATGCAATATTATAGATTTCATGGATTTTATTGTAATGCATATGCCTAAGTCTAGAAACTTAATTCCAAGTTATTTTCTCTCGAAAACAACCATTTCTCATGCAACCCGATTGATTACTAATCTCTTGAAACCAATACAAATTACATGGCATTAAGAATAGTCTTTAGCAATTTTTATTGTCAACCTAACTACTCTCGTGATAGATTATCAACAATTCATTGTTATAGATCAAGTTAAACATACAATCTTTCAATCATACATCTAACCTAACATGTGAGGATGGCCAATCCACAAGAATTAAACACAATAACAATGAAAAGCATAATCATTCCAACAAAACCATGAAAGAAAGAGTGTAAAGATCAAAACCCTAAAACTAAAGAGTTTAGCCTCTCATAGCTTGAAGCAACATTTTTAAACAAAATAAACAAATAAAGAGTGTAAAGAAAGGGAAACTCTACCGAAAAGAAGCTCTTGATTGAAGTAGCACCATCACGATCTCCTTGGCTCT
Organism: Citrullus mucosospermus; assembly: GCA_030954485.1. Lineage (NCBI taxonomy): Eukaryota > Viridiplantae > Streptophyta > Magnoliopsida > Cucurbitales > Cucurbitaceae > Citrullus > Citrullus mucosospermus. Next base: position 15,805,871 of record CM062057.1, on the reverse strand, counting down.
CACGTCAGAATTCGAAGGGCACCACGACTATCTCGAACTCTTTTCCTCTTCCTTGCAACTAACTCACTCTTTGAACTCTTTTATGAACTCTCACTCAATTCTCTCCTTCTTGTGACTCTTTAGGTCTATAGATTGATGGTTGATTCCTTTAGGGCTGCAGGAAACCCCCAAATTTATAGAGTTGGCCGCCCAAAAACTTAACAAAAATATCACTTTTTGATTTATGGAAAACTGGCGTCGCGGGGCTATTGAAACTTTATAAACGACGCCGCAGCGTTAGGGTTGCGTGCCGAATTTTTTGCTCTCGGGTTTTAGCGTTGCGGCAGCGCCGTCCATGCGTCGCGGCGCTGCCCCAATTTTTGCCATTTTGAGTTTTTCATCTCTTTTTCGCCGTATTCTTGCTCGGTTTTGATCTTTTGGTCTTTTCTTCTAATTTTCCTCATTTTAACCTAAAAACCACAAGCAAACAAGTGAAATCTAATATAAACTCCCTTAATTTGAGAGGATAGTTTGTATGTCCTAAAACTCGTAGTTTTTGTAAATAGGTGATTTTTAGTACATATGAAGTTATTCAAATGAATTAATTATTTATTAACTCTAAATCCAATTAAACTATGAACCCTTGGCTACTATCATGAGTACTTGGACTTTATGTGGAGACATAAATAGGATCAAGTTCGAGTAAGTAGCCTCAATAGTCTATAGTACATGGATCAGGTTGGGTATCTCTTCTTAGAGACACTATTGAATACGACCCGCTTCATGATTGTTACAAATGTTGTAAAGTGTCATAAATGAAGTGATTCTGATTTGCTCATGTAGAGACATGTGAGCGGGGGTATTCTACATAATGAGATTGTGTAAGACTGACCCTGAAATAATCACTGTTACGTATTAACACCGTTTACGATTAACACTGATTAATTTCACTTATCGATGACCTAGATAACTTGATTTGAATCTTGAGCTCTCTATGAACTCCTGTTTATTCAGAATTATCCCTTGATCGGCATAGGTAAGAGTAAGCTCAATAGCGTTGCTCAACATTCCTCCCATTTCAGGGATAAGACTGGGTAGATAGTTGGGAACATAGAATTTGCAAGACGGAATTCACTCCTACCCAACTTAGGGATAAAAGAGAGGTTGTGTCACACCCTACTTTTCAATAAACGATGCATTGAAGAATTTATAAAGAAAAAGAGGTAAAAGACCATGTGGGACGCATGGTCAGGGCTAGGTAGCGTATAGTAAGGGTGGACGCATGCTAATCTATCCTTAAGAGAAGTAGTCTAAGTTCAAGGATAGGAAGATGGTCATTGAATGCAGGATGAAGGTAAACGCGATAGGACCAACGCGTAGAGAAAGAGCTTGGGAAGGAGTTGTTATAAGGAAGGAGTTGGACGCATGGTATGATGCGATGAGATACAAACACAGTATTGGGCGTTTGTCATTAACACCTAGTAGCATTGTGTAAACACTGGTTTATAATAGTGCGGCTATGCGTTGAGGGTGATTACGAACGGTTATGAACTGAAGTAATCGCCGCGTTGGCGGAGGAAGAAACATACTCGGCTTACCATGCATTGGTAAGGATGATAAGCATTGAGGACCCTACGTGTGGAAGACAGAATTATTTCTATGCGTCAAAGAGTAGTATAGTTGGCTGAGAGTTTTTTGAGTAGTGAAGCTCAAACTTTAAAGAAAACTTAATGAATTCATGAGGGCGTTGTGTTGAATAAATGGTTATCTGTTGGAAATGTTAGAAGCATAAGATAAGTTTATAAGGTCAGGTGGCCATGTATAGATTTGACACTCTATTAGTAGGAGGTGTTAAAGGCATGTTAAGTAAATCATGCAAGGTGAAACTTGGACTAATGCATGATTAATTAAGCATGCAGCGTGACATGTGGCAAACAAGTGGCAAAAGGAGAGGAAAAAAGGGATGGCAAGCTCCCTATAAATAGAACTTTGAGGGAAGAGGAGTGACTGATGACTCCCAAAGAAGAATTCTGGAGAGAAAAGAGAAGAAGGCAACAAGGACGTCTATGGTAGGAGTATACAACCAAGAGAGAAGGTATTTGACAACTTTGTTATTTTATGTAAAGAAGTTGTCTGGTGTTAAAAGGGTCGACTATGCATTGAGGACAAACATAATGTCCAAGGTGAACGCGGCGTCCACAGATTAGGTGACATGCTCATGATGGACCTTGTGTCCAAGAGAGGGCGACGCATCCGAAAGGGAGTATGAAGAGTCGGGATGCACTTGGCGGAAATAATCAACCTTGCGTTACCAACCTTGCGTTGAAGGGTAGGGATGCGTTCAACCGAGCGGACATAGGAAAATGGAGTCTTGCACTCCATGGTTAGAACGTTGCGTCCAGAAAACTCGGGAAGAGGAACTAGAGGAAAGGAAAAGAAGTATTCTGTGGCAAGTACAGGTGAGTAACACCTGCGTTTTACAAAATATACAAGAGATCTTAATGAACATGATTTTGTGGGTTTCTAATAGAACAATGTATGCGTTTTTTTATATATATATATAAGTATATGATTATGTGATTTATAGAGACATGAGCATGCGTCTTAGAGACAAGAGCATGTGTTTTGCTTGAGAACTCTGTGAATGTTGGGTACTTACTATGAATTATAAAACGCATGATGAATGATTGATATTTGTTTTCATAACTTCTTTGAAAAGCAAGGTATTATATGATTTCAAGGAAGGTCTGAAAGTAAACCTAATGAAAAGCATGCAGATTTATATTAAAATGTGAAATTGAACTTAGCATGCTGATGAGATGAGATTTCGTAACAGTAAACTCATAAATTATTGATATAACGTTTATAAATATGTTTTGTGTTATATTAAACTTGAAAAGGCACCCGAGGCTCAGGGACATGGAGAAGGCCAAAGGGGTAGCCGTTCTAATATTAAGGTACCCAATGCTCAAGGACTCGTAGAAGGCATATGGGTAACCTGGATATAGAAATGAGACCCCAATGCTCAAGGACTCGTAGAAGGCATTGAGGGCAGCCCGAGTTTTAGTACCTATGTGCACATAGAGGTATATACGACGCTGATGTGTTGAGATTACTCCACACAGCTAAGGAAAATCGACGTTGAGTAGTGTTGAGCAGTGCTCCGCCTCAACTAAGGAAAAAGTATTTTATAAGCATGAGATTTTGAGTATTTATTCTTCTGAAACGGTCAAGCATGTTTTCGCAGTGATGTATGAATATAAACTAATGTGTTTGAAAGTGATATGTTTTATACGAATTTGACCGGTTTTAGAGTTAAATTATATTATTTCCAGAAACTGTTACTCATTGAGCCGTTAGCTCATTCTTTTAAATGTTTTCCATTTCCAGGTAGCATGACAGTTCCCGTTGCCGATCGAAGTCGAGGTTTGTCAAGAACATACGAATGGTGAGGTTGACAGTGGTAGTCAGTAACTGCTGTCTTCACATCTCTTTTCGGATTATGGAGGATAATCCGGAGGGGGTGTGACAGGTTGTTCTCTTAAGTGTTGTCCCCAGGACTTGAACAAGGGGCCCCATCCTCTCAATAGCTCGAGAGGGAATGGATTTAGTGATTAGATCCCTAAATCAATTGTTCATTAGAGGGACAATGGTACTTAAGGAGAAAAGATATAACTCAGAGGTAAATCGACATTTGACCTAGCTGAAGTTATGAACAACCTGTGAAGGATTGACTTATCGATGACGGTTATATCAAATGGACACAAATATATCTACAGTGAGGAGAGTGCAGCTACGGGCTTTAGTGGAGTGTCCCGTTAGTTAACGAATGTTGGTTAACTAGGTTAAAGAGTTTAGCCGGTTAATCTCGGATCGTTGGAGCTCATGATTTGTAGGTTCATTAGGTCCCTCTACTAGCTCATAAATGGACTAAAATCTTAGATAATGTGGTGAATAAGTTTGAACCGTTCAAATCTTGGCTTAAGGAATGAAAGTCAGATATATACGATATATGGATGTTTAATTACGAATTAAACGTAAAAATAGAGTTAATTATAATATTTAAATATGATTGAAATATTAATCATATGAATAGGGATTCATATCGGTTTTTTAGAAAAATCGGGACAAGTGGAAAAAATAATATTATTTTATTATTTAATATTAAAATAATATTTAATTAATTAAATATTAAATTATTTTTATTTAATTATTTAATTATTTTTTGAAATCAGAAATTAGTTTTAATTCAATTTTGGAAATTCATTGAAAATTGATTTTAAAATTGATTTTTGAAGATTGGATGTTCCCACTAACTAAGCAAGGAGCTTGGTTGTCTTCTTCACAATTAACCAACAAATTAACCATGTTGTGTTGTCAAATTTTGATGCAGTTGGATTGCATGTTATTCTTTAATAAATAGAGATAATTTTGACATAAAAATTGTTAAGAATTTTGTGAAATTAAGGGTTAATTTTACAAAATTCCATCCATTGTTCATTTTCTTCCCAACCTTCATTCTTTCTCAAATTCACCACAAATTTGGATCGCACCATTCAATCTAAGCCTAGAGAATAGTAGAGAAGACTCTTGTGGTGGTCTACAACCAAGTGGTGCTGAAATTCATCAAGAATTGAAGGAGAATTTGGAGCTACAAGGGTAAGTGTTCTTGAAACTTTGGTTTTTTCTTCTTAATTGCATGTTTAATCCTCTAAATTGAGCATCTTAGAGTGAAAATTGATCAAATTAACTTCCGCTGCATGCTCATTTATATATCAGGTATCACTACTCAGGTGAGTCTTGCTATTCTCGCTCACCATGGTATCGCTAGTACTATTTACTTGTAGTTCAATCTCGCTAGTAGCCTCGCTAGCTGTGTACAATCTCCCTTATTATGATTTTTTTTAGATGAAGTTCGGTGGTGAAACATGAATAAAGTACAAATGTGTAAACTTAATGGTTTGTAAAAAGGAACTTTAGGGAAGTCTAACATGAGAAATGTGTTATTACAGGCCAAGAAGAGCTAGGGAAGGTGTATAATCCGCTCAAGGCCTAGGAAAAGTTGTGCGCTCGAATCTAAAAGAGTTTATCTTCAGCATAGTTTCTTGTTTGAATATATGTTTGAAACATGTTCATGTGGTTATGTGTTATATAATAAGAAGTATCTGAAGTATATTGGTTGTACTACGAATTTGAGTAAAGCATGTCATTTATGATTAAAGGAAGCATCTAAGTATGTGAAAAGTGTTGAGATGTATGAAATGCTTTGAACTCATAGAATTATGTTATGTTATAAATTATGTATGAAAATGACTCCTAATGCTGAAGGACTCGGAGAAGGCATTTGGGTAAATTATGTATGAAAATGACTCCCAATGCTGAAGGACTCAGAGAAGGCATTTGGGTAAATTATGTATGAAAATGACTCCCAATGCTGAAGGACACGGAGAAGGCATATGGGTAAATCAGGTATAGAAATGGCCCCATGCTGAAGGACTCGGAGAAGGACTTGGAGAAGGTACTCAGGTGGCCCTAGTTATGAAACATGCGTATAGACGTTGGGTGTGTTGAGAATACTCTGCCCCAACTAAGGTTTATTAGACGTTGAGTACCGTTGAGTTTAGCTCTGCCTCAACTAAGGAAAAGTTTTGAATAAACTAGTTTATGTGTATCTGTTCCACAGATGTTTAAGTTATGGCTTAAGTATGGTATTGATGATTATGGCTGAAATCTATGTTTTGCATACATTGCTTAAGGAAAACTTTAAAGTTAGTCACTCATTGGGCGTTTTAGCTCATGTTTTTCTTGTTTCTCTATTTTCCAGGTAACGAGCATGTCGAGGGTGCTTAGCCTACAGAAGATACTCGTCTTGGCCCGTCTTTAGAGTCTAGTAATTTGATAATTGTAAATCTTGATCTTAAGTACATGTTGTACATATAGTGAGGATTGAGAGAGTCGTGTGTAGTTGTTGTAATTATTAAAAACTTTGAGATAGCTGGATTGATATGACAACTTAACCTTGATTCAGATATGATTTTAAATTACTGTATAATTGTTTATCAGGTATTGGTTAAAGTTTAGGGTTGGCAGCGGATGTCGTGAGAGGGTTGGTGTTTACTGTCTTCACACTCACTCTTGGGTTTGGGTGGGTACCTGGGAGGGGGTGTGACATCTATCGTATAGAAATAAGGTTGGGTGCCTTATTCTGGTAACACTACGGATATGACCCACTTTGTAATTGTTACAAGGAGCTGTAAAGTGTTACAAACGGTTTGATCCTAATAGTTCATGTGGAGACATGGAAGTTGGGGTATCCTATGCAAAGAGTTTGTATAAGACGGATCGCGAAATGTTTAATTTCTCTTTGTAATACCGTTAATTGTAGAAATTAACATTTCAAAGGATGGCTATAGGTAACTCGACCTAAATCCTAAGTTACTTATAAATTCCTGTCTATGACAACAATCCTTTGCTCTGTATGGGTGAGAGTGGGTAAATCGCTGATTCAATGAGCCTTCCATTTTGCAGATTTGTTTGATTGGGAGTTAGGAACATATCTTTCACAAGATGGAATTCACTCCTTCTAGTGTGTAGGATAAGTAGATAAATTACTCTCTTAAGGGCTGATTCCGGATCTTGAACAATGAGGTCTCACCCTCTCATTGGCCTAGGAGGGGTTAGTTTATAGTTGAACTATAAACAGTTTGTTCATAGAGGGATTGGTGGTACTTAAGAAGTTAGATATAACTACATGGGTAAAATGATAATTTGACCCAACTGTAGTTATGAGTAATTTGTGAAGGGTTGACTTATTGTTGATTAGTAAATTTCATGGACACAAAAATATATCTATAGTGCGAAGAGTGCGACTGTAAGTCTTTAGTGGAGTGACCTATACTTAATGAATATTGATTAATCTAATTAAAGAGCTTAATTGATTAAACTCACATCATTGGAGCTTCTAACTATAAGTCCATAAGGTCCCCTTGCTAGTTGGTAAAGGATTAGTATAAGAATTAAATTTTTGGTTTAATTTGAAATGTTCAAATTAGTAAGGGAATTAATTGTTTGTGATACAGTTAGCATAATGTATGTAGATACATTATAATACAAAGTTTATTTTGAATGATATTCAAAATTTATACTTTATGTTATAAGAGAGATAAATATTTAAATGAGATTTAAATATTAATTATATGAATGAGGTTCATATTAAAACTATAGGTTATGTGAGAGAATGTTGTTTTAATATGATTCAAACAAAATCAAATATGTGATATTTAATTTATTGGTTAATTAATTAATTAATTAAATTATATATATATTAAATATGATTTAATTATATATAATTAATATTTATTTATTATTATTAATTTTATTATATTAGATAACTCTCACGTAGTGGGGAGTTATTTTGTTTTCTCTCCCTCACACTTTACGTAAAAGGAAGAGGGGAGGGAAATTACAAATGGATTATTACAATCACAGAAAAGTTTTGTAAGTTTTGCTTCCCTCTCCAATTCTCTCTTCTTCCTCCTAAAATAATTCCCTTGCCAAAATCATAGAGAGCCTACAAACTTATGTGTTGGTTCTACCTTGAGAATAGCAAGGTTGCCATTGTGGTGGTGTTCTCAAGAGAAGAATTGTTCTTCTTGTGAATTCGTTGGAGAAGTTTTCCAATTCATGGTTAGAAAAGAAGAAGTGTTTCTACATCGAAGACGGTTTTCAAAGGCAGGAAATCTTCTTCCTTTTAATTCTTGTTAAAAGTATGTTAATAATATGTTGTTTATCCTGTATTTTGTTCTCTGTAATTTTTGGTTTTCTAAAACAAATTTAATGGCATAACGCGATCATTCACTTCCATTGGGAATTTGATTTCTTTAGTCCAAACATCTCTTGCAGCAAGTCCATGATTTCCTTATCGGCGACCATGTTCTCATGCTTCTTAGACAAAACATCTGATATGCTTGTTAAGATCTAGACTTGAGCTTTATCGTTAGCCCTAATCCATCTGTCATATACATCTCGAACATTTCGATTTGTAGTTGAGCTGGGAGCTAAAGGACATTCCTCTCTTAAAACGAATTGTAGATCTTCAATAACTAGTATTCAGTTTAGATTCGATTTCCATGTATCGTAATTGTCTCCATTAAGTTTTTCCAGAAGCAAGTAGTTGTACAAATGAACTCACCATTGCTTAAAAAATAAATTTCTATTAGTGAATTGTTAATTAACTCTATATAATCCAATCAGATTTAGCAAGTAATAATGTACCAAAATTTATTATACTCTTGCAATGATACTTCAGTGAGTTAGAATAACTACTATTGAGAGGCGGTCAGTTACTCCTTCATTAAATCAAGACATTCTTAAATACTAATACATAATAACTCTTATTTCTATAATATTTAATTATGATTTATTTGGTCAAAATATTTACTAACACTTAGTAAAATTTTGTAAGTGTGACCTTCCATTTTTAGATTTTAGAGATCAGCATTAACAACCTTTTGAAGGAAAGATAATGTTTGAAAACTAGGGATGTACAAAAATCCAGTAACCCAACCAACCCGGGCTACCCAACCCAAACCGTAAGGGTCGGGTTGGGTTGAGTTGAAAATTTTGAATTTTTTATTTTTGGGTCGGGTCTCGGGTTGTTGGGTTTCCCGTACGGGTCAACCCGACCCAACCTGCATATAATATATGTATTGTTGTTATTATTTTTTTTAAGTTTTAGCCTAAATGTATGATCGAAGGAGAGCGAGAGAAAACGAGAGTGAAAGTGCGAGAGAGCGAGAGAGAGAGGGAGAGAGAGAGAGAGAAACAAAAGCGAGAGAGAGCGAGAGCACACATGCCATTTTATCATAAACATCCTCTATCTCTCTCGCTCTCTCTCACACTCTATAAATTGAAGGGTTTCCAACAACCCTAGGCAAGAGAACAACATAATACAAAGTCCCAAAGAGTGAGTTGACGGCAAGGAAGAGAGAAAAGAGTTTGAGAGAGAGTTTGGTGCCGTTCGAGTTTCCGACGTGAAGCTCAAGGACATCTTGGCGGTTCCCCGTTACTCAATAGCTTCTTTATAGTAGAGTTTTCCTTTTTTTTACACTTTCTCTATGCTAAAATTTGTCTTGAACATGTTGCCCAAAGCTATGAGTAGCTAGACTGTTTAGTTTTAGGGTGTTGATGGTTTATAAAGTTATGCTAATGTTGTAGATTTTTCATGGATTGTTATAATGAATATGCTTTTCATTGTTATTGTGCTTAATTCTTGTTGATTTGTCATCCATGCATGTTAGATTAGACGTATGACTTGAGGAATTGTATGTCTAATTGGATCTATAACAATGAATTGTTGTTAATTTATCATGTAAATAGTTAGGTTAACAATGAAAGTCGCAAAAGACTACTCCTAATGCCATATGACTGATATTGGTTTCAAGATGTTAGTAATCAATTAGGTTGCATGCGAAAATATTGTTTTTGATAGAAAATAACTCGAATTTATGTTTCTAGACATAAGCATATAATTGCAATAAATTCCATGAACCCTAGAATGTTGTATAATGAATTAAACAAGGATTCAATGCCCTATAACTCTCTTTGACTCTTGTATTCCAAATTTACTTACTTTCCTTATTTGTTTTCTTAAATCACAACTTGAAGTCGAATCCTCAAATAAAATTGATTCAATTCTAGAATAGCTAAGTGATTTTTACCTTCCAATTGGATCTTCAGTGGAACGATATTTTGAACTTAACCGTCTTATATTATAACTTGACCCGTACAATTGCGGTAAGACGAAATTTGTGCATCAAGTTTTTGACACCGTTGTCGGGGATCCAAAGAACGATTTTTTAATATTCATAAGGATTGATAGATCTTAGTTTCAGGAATATATTATTTTGGTTACTAATTTTGCTAATTTATGCCTCGTGATGATACTAATCTTCTCCCTCTTGATCCCAAGATAGATAGGACATTTAGAAGAAATCTAAGGGTTCAACAAAATTCCATCGAGGAGATGGCGAAGGAGATACCCAAGGCAATTTGAGATTACTTTCAACTGACACTACCGACAAATCAACTTAACAAATCAACCCGACATTATAGACATGCCCATCAATGTCAACAACTTTGAGTTAAAACCGGGATTGATTCAAATGGTTAGAGAGCTTGCCTTTAGAGGAAGAACAAATGGAGATCCTCATAAGCACCCAAGATCTTTCTTAGAGATATGCGGAACGCTAAAGATGAATGTTGTTTCTAATGATGCTATCAAACTAAGACTCTTTCCTTTCTCTTTACAGGACCGAGCAAAGGATTGGTTGAAAACCATAACTCTGGGTAGTATCACTACATGGAAGATCTTGGCTCAAGCTTTCTTGAACAAATATTTTCCACCGGTTAAGTTCCAAAGGTTAAGAATGGAGATTGGTACATTCTGCCAACTTGAGGATGAGAAATTTTGTATGAGACTTGGGAAAGGTATAAGGATCTCTTGAGACGGTGTCCTCAACATGGCTATCTGGATTGGTTACAGATTCAACTATTCTACAATTGGTTGTCAAGTTCTACAAAATCTATTCTAGATGTTACCACTGAAGGCTCAATTTTTTCTAAGAATGCTCAAGAGGCCTATACCATACTAGAAAACTTGGCCACTACATTTTATATTTGGCCATGTGAAAGATCTTCTACAACTATTCCAAAAGCCGTCAGATTGTATGAGGTGGATGAGATAAATTCTCTTAAAGCACAAATGGCTTCCCTTACTAATGCTCTATCTAAATTGACTGCAAGAGGTCAAGCTCAAGTAAGTCCACCATCTATAGTATCTTTTGTCGCAATGGCTTCGAAGATCTTCATATAAAAAGGGTTGGAACAGGGAGACAACGAGACGATCCATTATGTTAATAGAGGACACTATAGAGGCCACCAACAACAACAACTTTCAACTCATTATCATCCAAATTTGAGGAACCATGAAAACTTTTCTTATGCTAACAATAGGAATATTTTGCAAGATTCTCCCGATTTTTCTAATATAGGTCCATCCCACACCGTGAAGAAGTCCAACCTAGAATATTTGATGGTAGAGTTCATCAAAGAGTCTAGGGGAAGGACTACCGCATTAGAGAACACGGTGCAGAGTCATCGCATGGCTAATCATAATATTGAGGTACAAATTAGTCAAATAGCCACTTTTCTTCAAACAATGTAAAAAAGGGTAAGTTTCCTAGTTCCCCCAAAAAAAATCTAAAGAAGGAGCGCAAGTCCTTGACTTTGAGGAGTGGAAAAAAGCTATCCACTCCTTTGATTGATGACGAAGATGAGGAGCAAGAGGTAAATGAGACCATTGATAACTTGTAGAAATACAAGTTATTATAGTCACTATTTGAATTAATTAGAGTAACTTTAGAGCTAAACGCATGATTTTGGTAGTTGAATTATGTAAAATATATTACCATGCGTTGGCACTATTTACAAAAGAAAATTCCTGAAAAATTATGAGCTTTTCTGTTCTTAACGCAGGATTAAGAAGAAAAGAAGCACAAATAACCCAAATACTAGAGACGAGGCTGCTGCGAGAACAAGTGGAAACCCATGCGTCGAGACAATGCGTTGAGAAAAAGTAGATACAGACGCCTGGGCAAAAGCTTTCATGTCAATATGCAAAAGGATAACACGCTATCAGAATATGGCAGAACAAATGGGCCGATGACGTGAAAAGTCTGCACAGTAGGGCATGGAATTTAATGTAAAGGTGTCAGGTCATCATGAGTTTCAACTTTTCGACGCCTATAAATAGCCCAAAGCTTCTCCATTCAAAGGAGGAGAGAAACGAGTTCAAGAGGCGAAAGCTCTGCACAATTTCTTCCTCACCATAACCAGCCTCCATTTCGAGCTCTTGTAAGAGAAGGATTCTGAGAACTTTCAGAGTCGTCTTCCAGTGAGTGAGAACCTTCACCCTGTGAAATTTATGTATCAGATAACAACCATCTCAAGCCTCCATGAAAGTAGACGTTGCCAGTGGCGGCTTGACGTCTTCCATTTCTGTTTTATCTCCATTTCCCTCCTTCTTACTTATGTTTTGTTAATGACATTCGAGAGAATGGTTTATTTCTTTAATATAAGTTTGATTGACGATTATCTTCCATCTATTTTCATATTAAACACCTTACACCATGTTGTTTGAATGCTAAATGAGTTAGATGTAGAAGTTAGTTTTTCTTAAGCAATATTAAGTATATTACATCTTGATTAATGCATATCATTAGCTTGCATAACTTTGTTTGAAAAACAAAAGTAGTAAGCATGACTGTCTAGTTTGAGAGAGTGGATGGTTAATCTTTAGCATTTATCGAGACTAGATGAGGTGCAGAGATGTAGTTCATATTTTGCCAATGCAAACTTACCATGCGTCTTAGAGATAAGATTAATGTGGCGTCGAAACATCAAGAGATGGATTCACAAATTAAGTTTGTAGGTATGTAATTATACTTGGATATGCTTAAGTAATTAATTAGCTCCTGCGTTAACTCTACTTTTATCGCATGGTTCCATTCATTCTCAACGCATGCTATCTGACTAAATGACATTTGACTACCCATCGCCGCGTCCATCTCATTGTTAGTTGTAGGAAATTTTATTCATTCTTTATGTATAGTTTTAGACACATACAACCAATACATGCACATACTACATGTACAGTTCCCCGCATAGTCGAGCATCTAATCTCAACGCCTAGTTATTACAAATCCCTGCGTTCGACCCTGGACACACCAGAAAACCTATAAATACTTATACTTGGGTTTTTTTTTATTGGAAAACTTGCTTAATCATGATCACACTTGAGTAATTCTCGACGCATCCTTGTACGAAAATGATAAATCTATTTTTGTGCAACAAACTAAGAAACTCAATTTAATTCAAATAGAAATTTAACGAACAACCATCTATGAGCATATTTTAGAAGATGAACCCAAGAAGGTCATAGAAAAAGAGGAAAAGGTAAAGGAGTTGGCATCTTCAAGTAAGTCATCTAACCCTCTTCCTTTTGTACCTAACACTTTACCTTATCCTTAACGCTTTAGAAAGAAAGAAATAGACTCCCAATTTTCCAACTTCTTAGAATTATTGAAAAAGCTTCACATTAATATCCCATTTGCTGAGGCTTTAGAGCAAATGCCATACTATTCTAAATTCATGAAAGATGTCTTGTCTAAGAAAAAGAGGTTTGGGCTGTATGAGATGATTAGCATGATAGAAGAGTGCAGTGTTGTGTTGCAAAAGAAGTGACCACAAAAACTTTAAGATCTAGGGAGTTTTACTATACCTTGTACTATTGGGTCTTTACATGTTACTAGAGCTCTTTGTGATCTTGGTGATTCTATTAATTTAATGTCTTTATTTGTCTAAAGGAAGCTTGACATTGGAGAAGTGCAACGTACCACTATCACCTTGCAATTACCTGATAGATCCTTGGCTTATCCTAGAGGTATTGTTGAGGATGTGTTAGTTAATGTTGACAAGTTTATCTTCCCTGCAGATTTTGTAGTCTTAAACACGGAGGAGGACCCTGAGATTCCTATCATCCTCGGGCGCCCATTCCTAGCAACTGAGAAGGCCATCATTGATGTCCAACAAGGGAAGTTGACTCTAAGGGTGGATGGTGAGAATGTTGTTTTTAATATTTACAAATCCTTGAGTCATCATGATGAGGATAGTACTTGCCATGCAATTGATATAATTGATCAAACTATTTCTGACCATGTTGAGGTTGTGCTTGCTACCGATCATTTAGAACAAAGCATAGTGGATTTTAATTTTGATAATGTGGATACTATATTTGATGAAATTTCTTTGTATATTAAGTGGTTAGATACAGTATGCACTAAAATGTATAAACCAATGCCTCTAGCTCCTTTGCATGTTATAAACAATGTTAATGTTGAGAAGCCTGTTTTAGAATTAAAAGTGTTGCCTCCTCATTTGAAATATGCATTCTCGGATGATTTCTTTTCTTTTCCTATTATTATATCTTTTGATTTGAATTTTGTGGAAGAAGAAAAGTTATTGAGAGTGTTAAGGGAACATAAGTCTGCTATTGGTTGGTCTATTAAGGATCTTAAAGGTATTAATCCATCAGTCTGTATGCACAGAATTTTGATGGAAGATACCTTTATTCCTAGTGGAACACCAAAGGAGACTTAATCCTGCCATGAAGGAGGTAGTTAAGAAAGAAGTGCTCAAGCTTTTGAATGCAGGTATCATTTATGCCATCTCTGACAGTTCATGGGAAAGTCCTATTCAGGTAGTACCTAAGAAAGGTGGTAAGATAGTTGTTAAAAATGAAAAAGATGGGATGATTGCCACTAGAACAGTGATAGAATGGCGTGTGTATATTGACTATAGGAAGTTGAATAAGGCTACTAGAAAAGATCATTTTCCTCTTCCTTTTGTAGATCAAATGCTTGAATAGACTTGCAGGTTACTCTCACTTTTGCTTTTTAGATGGATATTCTGAGTACAATCAAATTGTTATTGCTCCTGAAGATTAAGAAAAGACCACATTCACTTGTCTCTATGGGACATTTGCTTTTAGGAGAATGTCTTTTGGTTTGTGCAATGCCCCTGTTACGTTTCAACGTTATATGATGTCTAGTTTTAAGGGGCTCATTGAAGACATAATGAAGATTTTCATGAATGATTTTTCTATTTTTTGGATTCATTTGATTCTTGTCTTGCTAATCTTACACATGTTTTACAGAGGTGCCAAGATGCTAACCTTATGTTGAATTAGGAGAAATGCCACTTCATGGTCAAGGAAGGCATCGTTCAAAGGCACAATGTCTCGAGAGAGGATTGGTGGATAGGGCTAAAATCACTGCCATTGAGCAATTGCCACCTCCCACTAATGTGAAGGGAGTTAGAAGCTTCCTAGGGCATGCAGGGTTTTACAGGAGATTCATTAAGGATTTTTCTAAAATTGCAAAGTCTTTGAGTAACTTGTTAGAAAAGGAAGCTAAATTTGTATTTGATGATGCATGTCTACTAGCTTTTAATACTTTGAAAGAAAGATTGATTTCTGCACCAATCATTGTTATACCTGAATGGAGTCAATCTTTTGAGATCATGTGTGATGCTAGTGATTATGCCTTAGGAGCTGTTTAGGCCAACGTAGAGATAACATGTTTAAGGAAATTTACTATGCTAGTAAAACTCTTGATAGTACTCAACAGAAATATACTACTACTAAAAAAGAACTTCTAGCTATTGTTTTTGCCTTTGATAAATTTAGATCATACTTGCTTGGCTCTAAAATTATAGTTCATACTGACCATGCTGCCTTGAAGTATTTGTTTGAAAAGAAAGATTCAAAACCTAGATTGATGAGATGGATTCTATTGTTGCAGGAATTTGATCTTGAAATCAAAGATAGAAAAGGATGTGAAAATGTGGTTGCAGACCATCTATCTAGGATTGAGAATGGGAATACTAACTCGTTCCCCCATTGTTGAGATGTTCCCTGATGAACAATTATATCAGGTGAAAGATAGTTTACCTTAGTTTGCTGACATAGTTAACTATCTTGCAGGAGGACATTTGCCACTTGACATGAACACTCAACAGAGGAAGAGATTTTTACATAATGTCAAGTCTTATCATTGGGAGGACCCACTTCTATATAAGATTTGTGTTGATAGTATGATATGGAAGTGTGTGCCTCAAGAAGAGGTGGTAAGTATTCTAAACTCATGTCATGCCTCGGTTTATGGAGGTCACTTTGGACCCACTAGAACTGCATCTAAGGTACTTCAGTTAGGTTTTTATTGGCATTCTCTTTTTAAGGATTGTTATACTTTTGTAAAATCATGTGATAGGTGCCAACGTACTGTCAATATTTCCAGACATCATGAGCTTCCCATGAAACCTATCTTGCCGGTAGAGCTCTTTGATGTCTGTGGTATTGACTTTATGAGGCCTTTTCCTACATCTTTTGATGGCTACCTATATATTCTAGTTGCAGTTGATTATGTATCTAAGTGGGTAGAAACCATAGCTACTAGGACCAATGATACTCGGACTATTTTGAAATTCTTGCATAAAAACATATTTACATGTTTTGGCACACATAGATATATTATTAGTGATGAGGGTTCTCACTTTTGTAATAAATTATTTGAATCCTTGATGCAAATGTCACACCTCCTCCCAAGTACCCTAACCAAAGAGGAAGTGTGAGGACTGATAAGCACTTGAAAAGTGCTTTCTTTCCTCTCAAATTAAGGGAGTTTATATTAGATTTCACTTGTTTGCTAGTGATTTTCAGGTTAAAATGAGGTAAATTAGAAGAAAATACCAAAAGGTCAAAACTGAGCAAGAATACGGCGAAAAAGAGAAGAAAAACTCAATAGAACAAAAATTGGGTAGCGCCTCGGCGCCGGGATGGCGCTGCCGCAGCGCTAAAACCCGAGAGTAAAGAATTTTGCTCGCAGCCCTAGCGCCGCGACGCTTTTCAATAGCGCCGCAGCGCTAGTTTTCCATAAATGAAAAATGGGTATTTTTGGTAAGTTTTGGGCGGCCAACTCTATAAATTTTGGGGGTTTCCAGCAGCCGTAATGAAAAAATCAACCATCAATCTACAGACCAAAAGAGACACAAGAAGGAGAGAATTGAGTGAGAGTTCATAAAAGAGTTCAAGGAGTGAGTTAGTTGCAAGGAAGAGGAAAAGAGTTCGAGATCGTCGTGGTGCCCTTTGAATTTCGCGTGAGAGCCAAGGAAATCGTGACGGTGTTACCTCAATCAAGAGCCTTTTTTCAGTAGAGTTTCCCTTTCTTTACACTCTTTCTTTGTTTATTTTGTTTAAACATGTTGCTTCAAGCTATGAATGGCTAAACTCTTTAGTTTTAGGGTATTGATGAATTGTTTATGAATTCATGTTGATCTTGTAGACTTTCATGGTTTTGTTGGAATGATTATGCTTTTCATTGTTATTGTGTTTAATTCTTGTGGATTGGCCATCTTCACATGTTAGGTTAGATGTATGATTAAGAGATTGTATGTTTAATTTGATCTATAACAATGAATTGTTGTTAATCTATCACGAGAGTAGTTAGGTTGACAATAAAGGTTGCTAAAGACTATTCTTAATGTCATGTAATTTGTATTGGTTTCAAGAGTTGCATGAGAAAGGGTTGTTTTTTAGAGAAAATAACTTGGAATTAAGTTTCTAGACTTAGGCATATGAATGACAATAAAATCCATGAAATCTATAATATTGCATGACGAAATAAACAAGGATTCATTACCCTAGAACTCTATTTGACTCTTGTGTTTCTCACTTTAATACTTTCCTTATTTGGTTTATATTTTCCACAATTAACAACTTTCATTCCAATCTTCAAATAAAATTGATTTGATTCCAGAATAGCTAAGTAGCATAAACCTTCACAATTGGATCTCCAGTGGAATGATATTCGGACTTCACCGTCTTATATTATAACTTAACCCGTACACTTGTGGTTAACACTAAAAGTGCGCATCAAGGACAGGGACACCGACCCTTTGACGGCATCCACTATCAAACATAAACTTTGCCTTTACCTAATAAATAGTTATAAACCATAATCGACTTCATACATACACCAGAGTTAACATGCCATACACACATCCTTTTCACTCAACCATATAATAGCATAAGTACACAACAACTCCTTTTCTATATGCACAATACATGGTCCAGTTCAAATATTTACAATTTTTAGTATACTAAACACCAATGGTAGACCCAGATGAGATCTTGCAGCACCCTAGACTCACTCGCTACCTGGAAAACAAAAAACAAGAAAAGCATGAGCTAGATTGCCCAGTGAGTGACTAGTTTCGTAAAACCTTCTTTGGCTTGAAAACTATCATAGTAGAAACATTTTAACACAATGTGTATAAAACATCAAATCAAATCATATTCATACAAAACATGCTCAAATGCCATTGTCAAATCATACATGTTCATTTCAGAAAAAGATACTTAGAAATCCCATTTGTTTCAAATCATTTCCCTTAGTTGAGGCGGAGCGGAGCTCAACGCTACTCAACATCGAAAAACATTTTACATCATTTCTCTTAATTGAGGCGGAGCGGAGCTCAACACTACTCAACGTCAAAAACATTTTACATCATTTCTCTTAGTTGAGGTGGAGTAGAGCTCAACGCTACTCAACGTCGAATATCCTTAGCTGTGTGGAGTAATCTCAACACATCAGCGTCTTACGTTCCTCTATGTGCATATAGGTATCATAATCTGGGATGCCCATATGCCTTCTTCAAGTCCTTGAGCATTGGGGTCCCATTTCCATATCCAGGTTTTCCATTTGCCTTCTTCAAGTCCTTCAGCATTGGGAACCTTTTCTATATTCTAGCTACCCATTTACCTTCTTCGAGTCCTTTAGCGTTGGGTATCTTTTCTATATTTCGGCTACCCATTTTCCTTCTTCGAGTCTTTGAGCTTTGGGAGCCTTTTCAAAGATTTTATAAAAATATGCAACATGTTTTGAAAACATCATATCATAAATTCATAAGTTACACATTTCCAAACCTTCCATAAAATCATATATTGTTAGCATGCTTTTCATAAAACTCATTCAACAACCAGCATGCTCAAATGCTTTTCAATATAAAACGCATGATATGCACAGTAAACTCATAAGTTTTTCAATCATAAAACCATGCTTTCAAATATAAACTAGTCAACAATATCACCTTGTTCAAAGTAAAACTATTTTAAATAAATCATCACTTATAACTTGTCTTGGGCCTTTAGCGGTTTATACGCCTTTCCTAGCTCTTCTTGGCCTGTAATCATACATTTCTCGTTGTTAGATTTCCTTAAGATTTCCTTAACATAACCAACAAGCTTAATGTTGTGGATCTTATTATTATTCTTTATTAAACTTGTTATGCATTCAACATGCTTAATAATATGCGTTACTAATCTGTCAAGTTTTCCTATTCGTCACCCAAGTATAAGCAAAGAATGAGGTTTTCTCGGTGAGTCCGAGATTGAACACAAGGACTATGCAGATTCTATAATTAGTTGGATTATTTGAGTCATGCATCTAAAGAAGGTGGTGAGAAGTAATGCGTTTAACTAACTAAAAACCAGTAAACCTAAGCTAAAGTGGTTTGATGGAGAGGTATGCGGCACAGAAAAGTCAACTAATTGAATTATATGAATGGTAAACGCAAGGCTGGGGTTGGTTATCATCTAAAGTCAGAAACACATAGTTAGGTCTATTTCATACCAGCAACTCTTCTCTCGGTTGTCAGCTGTGTCTATAACGCATAGGAGAGTGTTAAGTGCCAAGGTTATTCCTATGTTTAGGTAACACTTCTTAGCCTTGTCAATTGAGTTCCACAATCACTTACTCTCCCGAGCAGTCTGATTATTACTACTTATATCGATTAGCTAGATGGACATAAGCATTTGATTAAAAGTACAATTGACAAGATGAAATAGTCTTATACAGTTCCTATTTAGATGATAATGCAACCCGTGATCCTTGAGAGAGTTAGTTACTCATGGATGATAAACAACAAATGGAAAGTGATAAGAAATGAATAGCCATGGAAGATGTATAGATTGATGAACGGAATAAATGTTTTAGAGAATACGATGTCTTGCTAATAAACTAAAACATAAGTAGGAAAAAGATAGAAAACATGGAATGGCTTCTCAATGTCTTGAGCTCGCTGGGATGGTAGCGTGAGTTCTGCTGTGAAGTGGTCAGGCAGAGGGAAGACTCTTCTCTTTCGAGCTATTCATCTCCAGTTGTCGTCTGGAGAGAACTCTGTCGTCACTTAGGAATTCTTCCGAGAGGTTCAACCTTCAGGTCTGCCCTTTTATAGATGTTGCGATGCAATCGTTGGCAAATCTGCATGATTAGAGGCTAAATTTATGCCTTGCGTCCATCTCACCTAATCGCGTGATTTTCGGTTTAATTTAGATCCACCACTCTCGCCGCATATCAAGCATATCAATCTCTCGACAATCTCTCAAGATTCTTATCTGACTCTCCGCTGCCTTGCGTTTCTGGTTGATATGCGTCCATGGATAACTTAGGTTCCTGCGTTCAAGTATGCCAACGCATCCATGGGGTTGCTACCACATCAACTTGTGTTGAAGGGTTGCCAACGCATCCATAGGTTGCTTGCGTTCCTGTGTCAAAGCATGCGTTTTAGATTCAAAAATCTTCAAAACAATTATCTCTATCAATTTACAAGAGTAGAATGCATAGGAAGATTTATCAATAGAATTTAACTTAAACTACCGCATGATTCTCTATTTAAACTCTATTTTTCTAAGCGAGAGACAATAATAACTTGTATTTCTACAAGTTATCACTTAACCATTCATACTTGATCAATAATTCACTACCGAAACCTCAATTCAATAGAATAAACCTTAATGAGCGAGATTCTACACCACTAGCGAGACTAGTAGCGAGATTAAACTACAAGCAACAACACTAGTGATACCATGGTGAGCGAGACCAGCGAAACTCACTTGAGCAGCAATACCTAGCAATACCTAGCGAGAATTGTGAGATGCAAGGCTTCTAGCAACACCCGCATTACCCGTTTCGCTACTCCCGCGTACTTCCAGTGTCGCTACTCTTCCAGTGATACTTGTCTTTCTCAGCTTCTACCTTCCCTCTTATTCTCACTTCTATCTATTACAAATCACGTTTCTAGCCAAATTTAGAACTTTTTCCCCTCTACAAACTTGTAAGGAAGTGTATTTCCTAGCTCACCCCAAGATTTCAGAACTTAACTCTTCTTTGTTTGACAGATATTCTCAAATAACTTCGAGCTACTCCAAATCGCTTAGCAAATCTGTATCAGTCACTTCCACCATAAATTTTACATATTTCTCTTCAAATTCAGCTCAAATATCCTTCATAAAAGTTGTTAGGAATTGAGTTAACTTACCGACCTCAAATTCTTAGCCCTAAACTCGATCTCCATAGAATGCTTTCCTCCAAATACCAAACGTTGTTTAGATTGCTTGACAACAATCAACCCTTTTATTCTAACTTCAATTATACCACGAAATCGATCAGAATTCTACACGAATTTGCCCTAGACTCCTTCCTCTACCTCTCTTCGTCACTAAGCTGAAATATGAAATTGATTGGAACTTTAGAGACATCGAAAACTTAGCTTTACACGCTTAACCGAGCTGCTGACTTACCTCCACTTTCTCTTTTATTTTATTTTATTTTATTTTATTTTATCTTCCAGAAACTATCTCCAAGTATCTCCTTCAGTCTACGAAAGCAATCTTCCATTGACAAACTTAGACACTGGCTTGGACGCCTAGCAAACTTGGACGCATAGCAAGTTTGGTTGTTAGCTTGGACGCATACTTCGCCAATGACCAACGCAACCTCCCTACCGATCTCAACCAACGCATGGCTGCTGGTCCAACAACCTCATCAACGCATAGCCTCACATTTACTCATGCTCAACCTTTTTGGATGCATGCCTCTGATGTGCACTTTGAGTGTTAACTGCAAGTGTACGGGTCAAGTTATAATATAAGACGGTTAAGTCCGAATATCGTTCCACTGGAGATCCAATTGTGAAGGTTTAAGTTACTTAGCTATTCTAGAGTTGAATCAATTTTATTTGAGGATTGAAATTGAATATTATGAGTTATGGAAAATACAAATCAAATAAGGAAAGTATTAAAGGGAGAAACACAAGAGTCAAAGAGAGTTCTAGGGTAATGAATCCTTGTTTATTTCATCATGCAATATTATAGATTTCATGGATTTTATTGTAATTCATATGCCTAAGTCTAGAAACTTAATTCCAAGTTATTTTCTCTAAAAAACAACCCTTTCTCATGCAACTCGATTGATTATTAATCTCTTAAAACCAATACAAAATTACATGGCATTAAAAATAGTCTTTAGCAACTCTTATTGTCAACCTAACTACTCTTGTGATAGATTAACAACAATTCATTGTTATAGGTCAAGTTAAACATACAATCTCTCAATCATACATCTAACCTAACATGTGAGGATGGCCAATCCACAAGAATTAAACACAATAACAATGAAAAGCATAATCATTCCAACAAAACCATTAAAGTCTACAAGATCAACATAAATTCATAAACAAATCATCAAAACCCTAAAACTAAAGAGCTTAGCCACTCATAGATTGAAGCAACATGTTTAAGCAAAATAAACAAAGGAAGAGTGTAAAGAAAGGGAAACTCTACTGAAAAGAGGCTCTTGATTGAGGTAGCACCGTCACGATCTCCTTGGCTCTCACGTCGGAATTCGAAGGGCACCAAGACTATCTCGAACTCTTTTCCTCTTCCTTGCAACTAACACACTCTTTGAACTCTCACTTAATTCTCTCTTTTTTGTGCCTCTTTAGGTCTGTAACTTCCTTGCTTTGCTTTGATTTTCTTTTTATTTTCTTTTTGATGATTTGGGCTGCTGAAAACCCCCAAATTTATAGAGTTTGACCGCCCAAAAATTTACCAAAAATAACAATTTTTCATGTAAGGAAAGCTAGCGCCGCGGCGCTAGGGCCGTATCAGAAAAGTTTGCTCTTGGGTTTTAGCGCCGTGGCAGCGCCGTCCAAGCACTGCGACGCTGTGATGTGTTTCAGAAATATTGTTCTCGGGCATTAGCGCTGCGACAGCGCCGTCCAAGTGTCGCGACGCTATCATGCGTTCAACAAAGATGCGTCCAGGCAGCGCCATCTCGGCGCCGCGATGCTACTATGTGTCCAGAACGATGCGTTCATGTTTAAGCGCTGCGGCAGTGCTGTCTCGGCGCCGCGGCGCTATTCCAAAATTTTATACTTGGTCTCGGCTAATGTCACACTCTACTTTTAAAACCTATGCGTTTAAGAGCTTATAAAGAAAAGAAGTAAGATAACAAAGGTTTTTGCTTAAGTATTGGGTAAGTATAAGTCGTAGATAAGTTTGGATTAGAAGGATTGGATTGGAAGGTTGCGTTGAGTGATTTCTGGATCTTGGAATTAAAGTAATTCTTGGAGTTAAGAATTCTTCTAAGTAGAATAACTAGACTAGGAGAACGCAACTATGTCTTTACGCTTGGAAGTATGATCTAAGGAAAAGAAAGGAAATCTCACCAAGTGATGGAAAGAGTTAAAAAAACATAGCCGGGAGCTAAATTGAGTTGGACGCATATCTAGTAAGAGACCGTGTTGGACGCATGGTCAAGACTAAGGAAACGCATGATAAAGGTAACCATTGTGGAAAAGGAAATGGGTAAGTGTTGAAGTATTGTAAAGAAACCCGGAAGCTCGAGGGAAAGAGGTGAACGCATAGGAAGTAACCCGAGAGCTCGAAGGGAAAGAAGTGAAACGCATAGGAGGTAATTAAGGAAGGAGATGTAAGCTTGGCTTAAGTAGGACATATGAGTAAGAGGACTAAAGTTGAGTAGTAATGCGTTGGAAGGAAATCTAAGTCTCAGAAAGAAGGATAAAACGCATAAGGTGGAATCGAGGAAAGATGCTATTATAATTTAAGGTAAACGCATGGCTTCCATCAAGGAAAATTTGTTGAAGAACTTGGATAATTTAGAGGGTTGAGAAGTAAGCTTAAATGAAGGAAGCTGGAGATGAACGTATGATAGATTTATCGATTGAGAAAATGGCTAAGCATAAGGAAGAGGTTGGAAGCATAACCTTGGATTACAACTCAAGAACGCATAGAGGGACAATCAAGGGATCCTTAAGGATGGAAGAAAGGTCATGGACACATAACAAAGTAGCGATAAACGCATGAAGTACAAACGCATGAAGGAAGATCTTGAGATGATTTTGCTTAACAGAATAATAAGCATAGTCGGATAGTTGTCACTCAAGAGAAGGGTTTGTAGCTAAGATATGGACATAAGAAAAGAAGTGACAAATGCATGGTAGTATGCGGTTAAGGCATAGACGCATGGTAATGTGCTGGGGAGAAACTTGGTCAAAGGTAGAAAGGCCGAGAAGAAGAAAGAGAATAAAAAAGCTAAACCTTAAAAGGAGAAGTAGATGGACGCATAGGGGCACTAAGTTGTATGCATAGTTCGTATCTCAGAGCAAGTCAAACGCATAAGATAAGTTTATAAAGGTTACGTGGTTTCATTTTAACTTAACACTTTATAAGGAGTAAGTGTCCGGTTGCATGTCGGATGTGTTATGCAGGGTGACAGGTGGAAAACAAGTGGCAAAAAGAGAAAAGAAGTTGGATTCATCCCAAAAACTATAACTAGGACCTTGAGGGAAAAGGAGCGGGAGAAGATAAAAAAGTTGGAGTTCTGGAGAGAAAGTGGAGAGAAGGCAAAAAAGGGTAATCCTTACATTCGTAGTGAAGTCTGCGGCCAAGAGATGAGGTGTTCTTAACAACCTAGCTACCTTGTGGTCAACAAGTTGTTTTGCGTTTAAGGGATCAACCTTGCATTCAAGATAAACTCTGCGTTCAAGGTGAACGTTGCGTTCAAGGTAGACCTTGCGTTCAAGGAGATTTGTGCAGCCAAGGGATGAAGCCAGAAGAGTTCTTGGAAGGCTGCACCTTGCGTTCAAGTAACTAACCTTGCGTTCAAGGTGCAGGGTTGCGTCCAACCGAGCTGACAGAAGGGAAATAAGTTGCCTTGCGTTTCAGACTTCAAAACTCTGCGTCCTAGAAGCTCGGGAAAGAAAATAGAAGGAAGAAAAGAGAATTACCCTTGAGCAAGTACTATGTGAGTAACACTAATGTTTTCAAAATATGAATGCGTTCTCTGTGATTAATATCACTGGTTTTGGAATATGAATAAACATTCCTGAGTTTTCAACGTATAGAGCATGCGTTTATATTTAAAAAAGCATTTGAGCATGCTGGTTATTTGAAATGAGTTTATTGAAAAGCATGCTATTTGATATTATATGATTTTTATGGTTTTATTGAAAAGCATGCTGTTTAAGATTTGGAAATGAGCTTATTAAAAAGCATGCTGTTTGATATTAAAGATTTGGAATTGAGTTTATTAAAAAGCATGCTGTTTGATATAATATGATTTTGTGGAAGATTTGGAAATGTTTAACTTGTGAATTTATGATACGATGTTTCCAAACATGTTGTGTATTTTATAAAATCTTCAAATGGCACCCAAAGCTCAAGGACTTGGAGAAGGCCAATGGGTAGCTGGAATATAGAAGAGGTACCCAATGCTGAGGGACTCGAAGAAGGCAAATGGGTAACTTGGATATGGAAATGGGACCCCAATGCTCAAGGACTTGGAGAAAGCATATGGGCAGCTCGAATTATAATACCTATGTGCACATAGAAGAATATACGACGCTGATGTGTTGAGATTACTCCACATAGCTAAAGATAATCGACGTTGAGTAGCGTAGAGCTCGACTCCGCCTCAATTAAGGAAAATGATATGAAATGTTTTCGATGTTGAGTAGCGTAGAGCTCGGCTTCGCCTCAACTAAGGAAAAGATATGAAATGTTTTCGATGTTGAGAAGTGTAGAGCACCGCTCCGCCTCAACTAAGGGGAATGATTTGAAACGAACGGAATTTTTAAATATTTTTCTCTAAAATAAGCATGCATGATTTAACAATGGCATTTGAGCATGTTTTAATATGATTTGAATCGATATTTTATATACGTTGTTGATAGTGTTTAATATTATGACCAGTTTTATAGTTAAAGTAAAATATTTCCAAAAACTGTTACTCACTGGGCTGTTAGCTCATCCTTTCCTATGTTTTCCATTTTTCAAGTAGCATGGTAGTTCCCGTTGCCGGTCGAAGTCGAGGTTTGTCAAGAGTTAATGGTATCACCGTCCTACGAAGTGTAGTTAAATGGGAAATAAAGGAAGTTTGACAGTGGGAGTTGACCGGGAAGTTGATGACTGCTATCTTCACACTCCGTCTCGGGCTATGGGAGGGTAGTTCGGGATGGGGTGTGACAGCTAACAATTTACTTCACCAACGCATCATGACATGCCTTCAACGCATGATAACTCAAGCCTTAAGGCTCTCGGCCATTCTTTACTTCACCAACACATGCTACATCATCCTCCTTTAGCTTGTCATCTTCCAAAATCAATCTTTATAGCTTGTTATCTTCCAAAGCTAAGTGTGAGGCTTACAGGAAAAGTATGGTGTTAATCATAAAATTGCTACAGCTTATGATCCTCAAACTAATGGTCTTGCTGAGCTATCTAATAGGGAAATCAAGTAGGTTTTGGAAAAGACCGTCGAGATCAATAGGAAGGATTAGGCTCTAAAGCTCGATGATGCACTATGGGCCTACTGTACAGCTTTCAAGACCTCTTCACCGTACAGGTTGGTGTTTAAAAAAACTTGTCACTTATCGGTAGAGCTCGAGCATAGAGCTTATTGGGCCATCAAGAAGCTGAACATGGACTTTGAGAAAGTCGGTGAGAAACGCCTCTTGGCATTCAATGAGATGGAGGAGTTCTGTGGTCAAGCTTATGAGAATGTCAAACTCTACAAGGAGCACACCGTTAGATGACATGATAAAAAGATCACTCCACGGACCTTTCTTCCTGGACAAAGAGTTTTATTTTTCAATTCATGTTTATGTTTGTTTCCAGGAAAGTTTAGAACACGTTGGTCGGGACCCTTTGTCATTGTGAATGTGTCCCCACATGGAACAGTGAAGTTACAAGGCAATGATGGAACAACCTTCAAAGTGAATGGTCCACGATTAAAGCACTACATTGGTGATGAAGAACGCCGAATTGAGAACCTTGCATTCATTGAATGACCAATTGGTTCGGTCTAGCTAAGAGACCTTAAAGCAAGCGCTTATTGGGAGGCAACCCAATTTTATTGCTTTCTTTATTATATTTTAAAAAATCATAGGGTCACTCATATACTTTCATATTTTCAGGATCATGGTTCATCACAAAAAGTACTCTTTCCACCAAGCCTGTTTGGTGGCTTCTCGCTTGCTCTCAGGCTTGTTCTTTCTTTGTTCGACTCTCTTATGCATTGAGGACAATGCATGATTCTAAGTTTTGGGTGGGAGGTGTCACTCGTACTTTTGTGTAGGTTTTCTTATCCTGTTATGCATGTTTGTGAGGTTTCAATGATCATGCATGGAGCTTTTAAAGATAACGGGAATATATTTTATGGTTGTGTGCTTATGATGTTGATTGCCCACGATGAGATTCGAATTTGCATGATAGATGACTTATTGTGAAAATAGGCTAGCATTATCTTGAGTTAAATTCATTTAAATCCCTCTTAAAATCTCTCATATTCATGAGCACATAGCCACTTTAATTTAGAATTTTTAACTAAAAAAAAGATTAAGTTGGGTGTATATGGTTGTCACTCTGAAAGGCCCCACTTGTTAGAGAGTTGAAATGCATGATGGTTTGTAATCTTAGAATAAGGAAAAAGAAAAGAGTATACATGCATTTGAGAAAAAGTGTACACAAAATATATGAGCTTGTCACACCCCCTACTGGATTATCCTCCATAACCCGAAAAGAGATGTGAAGACAGCAGTTACTGACTACCCTGTCACGTAACCCATTGTCAGCCTCACCAATCCACATGCTCTTGACAAACCTCGACTTCGATCGGCAACGGGAACTGTCATGCTACCTGAAAATGGAAAACATTTAAAAGAATGAGCTAACGGCTCAGTGAGTAACAGTTTCTGGAAATAATATAATTTAACTCTAAAATCGGTCACATTCGCATAACATATCACTTTCAAACACATTAGTTTATATATTCATAAATCACTGCGGAAACATGCTTATAAAATACTTTTTCCTTAGTTGAGGCGGAGCAATGCTTAACGCGACTCAACGTCGTTTTCCCTAGTTGTGTGGAGTAATCTCAACACATCAGCGTCATGTATATATACCCCTATGTGCACATAGGTTACCCATATGCCTTCTACGAGTCCCTGAGCATTGGGTACCTTTATATTCCGGGCCGCCCACAATGCCTTCTACGGTCCCTGAGCATTGGGGTCCCATTTTAATAGAACGGCTACCCTTTGGCCTTCTCCATGTCCCTGAACCTCGGGTGCCCTTTCAAGTTTACTTAACACAAAACATATTTGTAAACGTTATATCAGTAACTCATGAGTTTACCGTTTCGAAATCTTATTTCATCAGCATGCTAAGTTCAATTTCACCTTCTAATATAAAACTGCATGCTTTTCATCAAGTATACTTTCAAAATTTACTTGAAATCATAACAATACCATGCTTTTCAGAAAAGTTATGAAAACAAGTATTAATCATTCATCATACGTTTTATAACTCATAACAAATACCCAACATTCTCAAAGTTCTCAAGTAGAACGCATGCTCTTGTCTCTAAGACGCATGCTCGTGTCTCTATAAGTCACATAATCATATTCTGTACATATATATATATATATATATATATAAAAACGCATACATTATTTCATTAGAAACCCATAAAATCATATTCATAAAATCTCATTTATATTTTGTAAAACGCAGGTGTTACTCACTTGTACTTGCCACAGAATACTTCTTTTCCTTTTCTCGAGTTCCTCTTCCCGAGTTTCCTGGACGCATGTTCTAACCATGGAACGCAAGACTCCATTTTCGTATGTCCGCTCGGTTGAACACATCCCTACCCTTCAACGCAAGGTTGGTAACGCCAAGCTGATTATTTCTGCCAAGTGCATCCCGACTCTTCTTACTTCCCTTTCGGATGCGTCGCCCTCTCTTGGATGCAAGGTCCTTCATGGACATGCCATCTAATCTGTGAATGCCGCGTTTACCTTGGACATTATGTTTGTCCTCAACGCACAGCCGATCCTTTTTAACACCAGACAACTTCTTTACATAAAATAACAAAGTTGTCCAATACCTTCTTTCTTGGCCACATATTCCTACCACAGACGTCCTTGTTGCCTTCTCTTTTCTCTCCAGAATTCTTCTTTTGGGAGTCATCAGTCACTCCTCTTACCATTCAACTTTTCCTCCCCTTTTGCCACTTGTTTGCCACATGTCTCGCTGCATGCTTAATTTACCATGCATTAATCCAAGTGTCACCTTGCATGATTTACTTAATATGCCTTTTAACACCTCCTACAAATAAGGTGTCAAATATATACATAGCCACCTGGCCGTACTTATCTTGAGCGTCCAACATTTCCAACAGATAACCATTTATGCAACACAACGCCCTCTTGCGTTCATTAAGTTTCCTTTAAAGTTTGAGCTTCACTACTCAGAAAACTCTCAGCCAACTATACTACTTTTTGACTCATTGAGATAATTCTGTCTTCAACGCGTAGGGACCTCAATGCATATCAACCTTACCAACGCATGGTAAGCCAAGTACGTTTCTTCCTCTGCCAACGCGGCGACTATTTCAGTTTACAACCCTTCGTGATCACCCTCAACGCATAGCCACACTGTAATAAACCAGTGCTTACACAATGCTACTAGGCGTTAATGACAAACGCCATATACTATCTGTATCCCATCGTGTCATTCCATCTGTCCAACTCCTTTCTTATGTTCATAACAACTCTTTCTCAACGTGTTGGTCCTATCGCGTTTATCTTCATTCCGTGTTCAATGACCATCTTCCTATCCTTGAACATTCCTTGATTACTCCCCAGATTATTCTTTTAACCTTTTCCGCTTCACTTCTTTCCATTCTCGATTTACTTCCATGCGTCCACCCTTTCCATGCGTTACCTAGCCCTGACCATGCGTCCAACATGGTCTTTTACCTCTTTTCTTCATAAATTATTCAACGTATCGCTTCTTTTAAAAAGTAGGGTGTGCCAGAGCTTTACCTGCCTATCATTTTAAATGTTAAACTTGTGATGAGTATGCATGGATGGGGGTAAAAGAGCTGCCTTTGTTGTAATCAGTAAGGATGCCTGGGAATTAACTAGGTACAAGTCCCTACGGTGAATGTGTGAAAGTTAGTACCCTATGTAAAAGAATGGAAGTTGAGGGCCCATGAAAAACGTGATTGAATGGCACCACTCGCTCGAAATGTGTGGATGCTTGAAAATTGGTGCATGAACTAGAGTAGAGACAAACATTAACTCAAATTTGGGGGTGTGATAACTTGTAGAAATACAAGTTATTATAGTCACTATTTGATTTAATTAGAGTAACTTTGGAGCTAAACGCATGATTTTGGTAGTTAAATGATGAAAAATGTATCACCATGCGTTGGCACTACTTACAAAAGAAAATACCTGAAAAACGATGAACTTTTATGTTCCTAACGCAGGGTTAAAAAGAAAAGAAGCGCAAACAATAGAAGTACGAAGAGACGAAGCTGCTGCGAGGACAAGTGGAAACCCATGCGTCGAGCCTATGCGTTGACAATCTGAAAAGTAGAAACAGGCGCATGCTCAAACAGTTGTCATGTCATTATGAAAAAGGACAACACCCAATCAGATCATGGCAGAACAAATAGGCTGACAATCTGAAAAGTCTATGCAGCGTGGCTGAAATTTAATGCACAAGGTGTCAGGTCATCATGATATCAACTTTTTGACGCCTATAAATAGTCCACAAGCTTCTCCAAGAAAAGGAGGACGAGAGACCAGTTCAAGAGGCGAAAGCTCTGCACTATTTCTCCCTCACCATAACCAGCCTCCATTTCGAGCTCTTCTAAGAGAAGGATTCTGAGCATCTTCAGAGTCGTCTCCCAGTGAATAAGAACCTTCACCTTATGGATTCTATGTATCAGATAGCAACCATCTCAAGTCTCCATGAAGCAAGACATTGCCAATGGCGTCTTGACACTCTTCATCTCTATTTTATTTCCATTTCTCTCCTTCTTACTTATATTT
Organism: Citrullus mucosospermus; assembly: GCA_030954485.1. Classification (NCBI taxonomy): domain Eukaryota; kingdom Viridiplantae; phylum Streptophyta; class Magnoliopsida; order Cucurbitales; family Cucurbitaceae; genus Citrullus; species Citrullus mucosospermus. The sequence goes on along the minus strand of CM062057.1, from coordinate 15,775,007 downwards.
TGTTAATGACATTCGAGATAATGATTTATTGTCTTAATATAAGTTTGATTGACTATCATCTTCCGCCTATTTTCGTATTAAATACTTTACACCATGCTGTCTAAATGCTAAACGAGTTAAATGTTAAAAGTTAGTTTTTCTTAAGCAATTCTGAGTATGTTACATCTTGATTAATGCATATCTTTAGCTTGCATAACTTTGTCTGATAAACAAACGTAGTAAGCATGACTATCGAGCTTGAGAGAGTGGATAGTTAATCTTTAGCATTAATTAAGACTAGATGAGTGCAGAGATGTAGTTCATCTTTTACCAACACAAACTTACCATGCATCTTAGAGATAAGATAAATGTGGCGTCGAAACATCGAGAGATGGATTCACACACGCAGTTTGTAGGTATGTAATTGTACTTAGAAAGTTTAGGTAACAACTAGCTCTTGCGTTCAACTCTACTTCCATCGCATGGTCCCATTCATTCTCAACGCATGCTATCTGACGCATTGTTTTACATATGATTACCCAACGCCGCGTCCACCTCATTATTAGCAGTAGGAAATTATTTTCATTCTTTTTGTATAGTTTCACACAATATCAACAAATGCATATAAATTTACATGTACAGTCACCGCATAGTCAAACATTTAGTCTAACGCCTAGTTATTACAAATCCCTGCGTTCGACCCTGGACTCACCAGGAAACCTATAAATGCTTATACTTGGGTCTTCATAGGAAAACTTGCTTAGTCATGATCACATCTAGAGTAATTCTCAACACATGCTTGTACGGAAATGACAAATCTATTTTTGTGCAACGAGCTAAGAAACTCAATTCAATTTAATTAGAAATTTAACGAACAAAAATCAACGAACAAGTCTTTGGCGCCGTTGCTGGGGATTTGAATTAATAATTTAGGTTTTGATATTATTTCTTGATCTATGCAGAAAATCTCAATCTTGGGCCGTACAGAGCGTTTAGCTGAAGACGTTCCTGACAGTTTATGAACAAAGGACAACCTGCGTTCATTTCTGACCCTGAGATCGAGAGAACCTTTCGGAAAAGAAGTAAGACATTCGAAAGGCCGCGACAACTTTACAGAGAGAAAAAAATGGAAAATCAAGCAAACAATGCCAATCAGCCTTTGAGAGCTAATAATGGGGCTAACGACAGACGTGAAGAAGCAGTGAACCATGCGTTAGCCCAAGCGCAGCTGCAAATTGATCAACAAACTCATCCTATCTTATTGGCACATGATCGGAATCGGTCGGTCAGGGATTATGCGTCACCTATCTTATATAATTTTTCACATGGAATTATGCGAACAGAGTCTCAAGTTTCGAGATTTGAAATGAAGCCAGTCATGCTTCAAATGCTACAAACAGCAGGACAGTTTGGGGGATCACCTAGTGAAGACCCTCATGCTCATCTGAAAAGCTTCATTGAAATCTGCAATACCTTCGTCATCCAGAACATAAGTGCAGATGACATCCGATTGACGCTGTTCCCGTTCTCCCTCAGAGATGGGCGAGACAGTGGGCATATTCTTTGGAACTAGGTGACATCACCACCTAGAACCAAATGATAGAGAAGTTCATGAAAAAGTTCTTCCCACCTACGGAGAATGCTCGAAGAAGAAGAAATATCGCCAACTTTCAGCAAAAAGACAGAGAAACCCTGAGCGATGCTTGGGCAAGATTTTAGAGATTGGTGAGAAACTGCCCGCATAATGGCTTCCCTGACTGTATTCAAATGGAGATATTCTATGATGGTTTGACCGAGGCATCTCAGACCGTTGCAAATGCTGCCGCAGCGGGAGGACTATTGGATAAAACTTATACTGAGGCCAAGGAAATTCTCGACAGAATATCAAGAAATCATGAAAATTGGGAGGACCATGGATATAGCCGATCTGGCCATAGGCAAAACAATGCGACGGGAGCACCAGAGCATAATAGTGTTGCTGCGTTACAAGCTCAAGTCACCGCCATGACTAACCTGTTACAGACTATGGCCCTGAATCAGTCAAATACAGGAAGCGGTGACCAAGTGAACGCAGTGAATCAACTGAACGCCGCAGGATGCGGGGAGCCGCATGCGTATGAGGTATGTCCACAGAACCCTCAATCTGTATGTTTTATACGCAATAACCCCTATTGCAACACCTACAACCCTGGATGGAGGAATCATCCGAATTTCTCATGGGGTGGTAACTGTCACACCCTCTTTCTAAGACTATTTCGTGGAAGAGCTTATAAAGGAAAGAAGTAGGACTAGAGCGATTGTGCTCAAGTGTTAGTTTACGTAGGCCGTAGATGGAATTTGAATTAGAAGGATTTGATAGAAAGGTTGAGTTGAACGAATTCTGAATCTTGAAATCAAAGTAATTCTTGAAGTTGAGAATTATACTGTGTAGGATAAACAGATCAAGAGAACGAGACCATGATTTTAAGCTTAGAAGTAAGACTTCTGGAAGAAAGGAAACCTCATCAAGTGATGGGCAGGGTTAAAAGAATAGCTGAGAGGTAAGTGAAGTTGGACGCATACTTAGTGGAAAACCATGTTGGGCGCATGGTAGAAACGCTTGACGGCATGTAATTAAGGCAGACGTATGGTATTATGCGGCAAGAAACAAACGCATAGAAGTATGCATTTGAGACGTCAAGGCCGGGTAGTATGCGGTAGAGAAACGCGGTAAGCCCTACCTGACATTTGGGAAGTTGGCAAGTTGAGAAGAAATTATGAAATGGGCAGTGGTTAGAAAAGTGGGCTAAATAGTATGGAGCAAAAGTGGCTATAAGTGTTGGTCATGCGTTAGTGGAGCTATGCGTTGAGAATATGTTGAAGGCCACTAAGCGTTGAAGGTCACTAGGCATTAACGGCCATGAGGCGTTGAAGGCCACAAGGCGTTGGAAGTCACTATGCGTTGAAGGTTGGTATGTATTGGTACATTAGAAGAGTGGCCGAGAGGATCATGCGTTAATTGGCTATCCGGCGACTGGGCGTTGAACAATTGTAAAAACAGCAAGTGTAAGCTATGCGTTGCTGAAGCTTTGCACGGAAGGTTGCGTTGGCCAACCTAAGTAAGGAGGTGATGGCCGTACTGGTGAGTTGGTGATATATATATATAAGTAAGTACGCTGACTCAATCAACACTTTTAGACATATTTCGAACCCAGATTTACCCCTTTCACAGAAGAACAACGAGGAGAGGTCGAAGAAACTGTTTATGTCGGAGTTAAGTAGGAACCATATAATTCTCATGGTGAAATTGAAGTTGGAACCAGAAGCTTGACGGTTGACGATAATCTAGACATCATATGGTGTTTGAAGAAGAGTGAGCTAGGAAGTCGAAGCTACAGCGAAGTTTTAAGGTGAATGAGTTAATCCTTAGCAACTCCTGTAAAGGATGTTTAAGCCAAATTTGAACAAGAGTACGTTAAATTTTAGGAAGAAATATTCGAAGTTGTGCTACTATAAGAGCTGTTAGCTGATTCGAAGCAGTTGGAGTTATTCAAGGATAATTTCCCCAACGAAGAAAAGATAGGGTTTGAAATCTCGAGGTAAGTTAGAAAGCTCACTTCTTTACAAGTTTGTAGAAGAAAGAAAGATCTGATTTTGGCTGGATTTCGATTTTTAGCAGTTTGAGAACAGGTTAGAGAAGAATGAAAAAGAGCACTGACCATCGGGGGTCGCTAGGATAGGAGTATCGCTAAAGAATTGGAGGGTGATCAGCGAGACAAGTGTCGCTGGTAACGCAAAGGGGCCTTGCGTCTCACAACTCTCGTTGACTCTCGCTGAGTATCGCTTATTAAGGTAATATCGCTAGTCTTGCGAAGCTGGGTATCGCTGATGTCGCATGGTTAGGAGTAGTTTAGTCTAAAAATCTCGCTCATTATTGTAAGTTGTAAACAAGAGAAAAACTAGTGATGAAAACCCATATTTAAGATATTTAAGCAAACGTAAAGAATATAAAGAGGAATGTTAGAAATGTCTAACACGAAAAATGTATGTTTACAAGTTAAGAGAAGCTAGGGAAAGCGTATAACCTGTTCGGAGCCTGGAATAAGTCGTGAGTGACTTTATGATTTGAGATAAGCTTAACTTCGGTACTATTTTTTATATGATAAATAATATCTTTAAAGCATGAGTTGAAGTGTACTTTTGTATATGAAACTAGCACATATTTTATATGTGAGATAGAGCTTGATAATGTATCAGATAAGGTTCTAAGTTTTACCAACCTAGTTGCTAGATGAATGTTCAAAGAAGTCTGAGATGTCATGATTATAGTTAATTTATGACAAATGTATTATGCATGCCTATGCACTAGAAAGATTCGAATGGGACCCAATGCTGAAGGACATGTGAAGGCATATGGGCAGCCCTAGTATTTAATTTATATGAAACTCTCACCTAAGGATTTAAAGACGGTGAGTGAGTATTTCCCTGGGACCCTGGTACCGAAGGACATGAGAAGGTACACGGGCAGCCTGAGATCAGACAGATTTATAAGCATACTAAAAGGTATTTGACGCTGATGTGTTGAGATTACTCCACACAGCTAACGCTTATTGACGTTGGGTGCGTTGAGTTTGCTCCGCCTCAACAAAGGTTTAATGAAAAGACAACCATTTACGTAACGATAGTGATTTACAAGTTATAGTCATTTACAAGTTTATGAAGCGTGATATGAGGCATGATCAAGCAATTTATACCAAAGATTGTAGTTACACTTTTATTAAGCTTATATTTCAGTTAGTCACTCACTGAGCATTGTAGCTCATAGATTTTTGTTTCTCTGATGTTTTCTTTCCAGGTAGCAAACGTGTTTGGGGTGCCTAGCCTACCATCAAGATTCGTCTGAGCCAAATTAGAATTTTTGAAATTGGGAATTTGTAAACCCCATCCCTTGTAGTAGTTGAACTTATTTTGAGTGGCATTTGTGAGGTTCACCAGGCATATTTGTAAATTCTAAACATAGTCTTTTAAATCTTACTTATGATGCTATCTTATTAAGAAAATTTTGCATAACTGTTGTAAAGGCTAAGCATTTCACCAGTTAGTTATGATATAGAAATGCATGTATAACAGGGTCTAACAGAATACAGATTAGGTAACACTCACTCCTAGGTAAAGATATAGAAGTATATATAATATCTAGGGTGGGGGTGTTACAGTAACCTCCAGCCTGAGCAGCAAAGTGCACCCACGCACGAAAGAGGAGGATCATCTGGATTCCTCCATGGACATCAGAGGCAAAATTCACACCAATCAGCGCCTAATCCATCATCATCAATGGAAGCTCTTCTGAAGGAATATATGCAGAAGAATGACACCTTGTTGCAAACCCAAGCGTCATCCATCCGAAATTTGGAGCTTCAGATTGGCCAGATTGCTGGAGAGTTTAAGACGCGGCAGAAAGGTTCTCTTCCGAGCAACACCGAAGCCCCATACGGTACGGGCAGTTCAGGAAAAGAACAATGTCAAGCTATGACATTGCGAAGTGGAAGAGCTATGAATGAACTTCCCCGCCTAGAGAACTCTCAACCAACAATTCATCTTTCCAATCCCACAAATGATTCTGACCCATCAACGCAACAAAAACAAGCTGACATGCAAAGAAGTTTATTAGGGAAAGACGCATCAACAAGCATGTCAGCCGAGTTGCAAACGCCTCCTTATCCACAGCGGTTAAGAAGGAAGAAAAATAATGAGAGGCAGTTCAAACGCTTCCTGGATGTACTCAAACAGTTGCACATCAACATCCCACTGGTGAAGGCGTTGGAACAAATGCCTACCTATGCTAAATTCCTCAAGGACATACTGTCTAAAAAGAGAGGAATGGGTGAATATGAGAACATTGCTCTAACGCAGGAATGTAGTGACATGGTCTGTGAACGCATCCCCACAAAGATGAAAGATCCAGGGAGCTTCACCATTCCTTGTTCTATTGGAGGAATTCACATAGGAAAAGCGTTGTGTGATCTAGGGGCTAGCATTAATCTCATGCCCCTGTCAGTATTCAACAAGTTAGAGATCGCATCGCAACCAACAACAGTTACCCTACAATTGGCGGATCGATCTGTTGTGCATCCTGAGAGAAGGATTGAAGATGTGTTGGTAAAGGTAGACAAGTTTATTCTCCCCGCAGACTTCATTATCCTGGATTATGAAGCAGACGAGGACGTCCCAATCATACTTGGACGCCCGTTTCTGTCAACAGGTCGCACACTTATTGACGTCCACGAGGGGGAGATCATTATGAGAGTTAATGACCAGGAGGTGATATTCAACGTTTTCAAGGCGTTAGAATATCCAGGAGAACAAGAGACCTGCCAGAACCTCGACGTAGAGGATCAGTTACATGAAATGTGGCTTGAAGAAAATGATGAAACGATTGCAAATCTGGACGCGTAGCAGCCTAAACAATGTTGTGCTTTGGTCCATTCTACTTTTGAAACCTTGATTCCGAATCAGATCAACCAACGAACGAAACCATCTCTAGAAGAAGCACCAGAAATAGAGTTAAAAGTGTTGCCAGCTCAACTAAAGTATGCCTACTTAGGCGAAGGTAACTCTCTTCCAGTTATTATTTCTGCTGCTTTATCCCCTAACCAAGAATCAGCTTTGTTAAGTATTTTGAAAAAGCACATCCGAGCTGTCGGATGGACGTTGGCTGATATCAAGGGGATCAGCCCCACATACTGCATGCATAAAATTCATCTGGAAGAAGGAAAAGATGGATCCATCGAGGCCCAAAGGCGGCTAAACCAAGTGATGAAGGAAGTTGTCAAGAAAGAAGTACTTAAATGGTTGGACGCAGGCGTTATCTTTCCCATCTCTGATAGTAAATGGGTAAGTCCTGTGCAATGCGTCCCCAAGAAAGGAGGTATGACTGTAGTCCCGACAAGAATAACGAATTAATCCCCACCCGCACTGTCACGGGGTGGAGAATTTGTATGGACTACAGGAAGCTCAACGCGGCAACCAAGAAGGATCATTTCCCACTGCCCTTTATTGACCAGATGTTAGATAGACTTGCGGGAAATGAATTCTTTTGCTTCTTGGATGGCTATTCCGGATACAACCAGATCATGATTGCTCCAGAAGACCAGGAGAAGTCAACTTTTACATGTCCTTATGGTACATTTGCATTTCGACGCATGCCGTTTGGACTATGTAATGCCTCAGGCACCTTTCAGCGGTGTATGATGGCAATCTTCTCTGAATTTCTAGAAGAATCTGTGGAAATATTCATGGACGATTTTTCAGTCTTTGGAAATTCGTTTGAAGCGTGTTTAGCCAATCTGGAAAAAGTATTGAAAAGATGTGAGGACACCAACTTAGTGCTAAATTGGGAAAAATGTCACTTCATGGTGAATGAAGGAATTATCCTCGGTCACAAGATATCCAAGAAGGGCCTTGAAGTTGATCAGGCAAAAATTGAAGCCGTAGAAAAGCTCCCACCACCTACAAATGTCAAGACACTTCACAGCTTCTTGGGATATACAGGCTTTTATAGAAGGTTCGTCAAGGACTTTTCAAAAATTGCACGCCCTTTAAGCTCATTGCTGGAGCAAAATCGACCTTACATTTTTTATGAAGAATGCCTCAAGGCGTTCGAAACTCTGAAAGCAACATTGGTGTCAGCACCAATTTTAATTGCCCCAAACTAGTCGCAGCCATTCGAGCTAATGTGTGATGCAAGTGACTATGCGATGGGCGCTGCGTTGGTTCAACGCAGAGACAGAATGTTGCACCTTAGAGCTTACGCCAGCAAAACTTTCAACGCAGCTCAAGCAAATTATACCACCACAGAAAAAGAGTTGCTGGCAGTAGTATTCGCTGTGGAAAAATTCAGAGCATATCTTCTAGGGTCAAAAGTCATCATCCATACTGACCACTCAACTATCCGATATTTGATGACTAAAAAAGATGCCAAGCCGAGGCTTATCCGATGGGTTCTACTTCTTCAAGAGTTCGACGCAGAGATAGTTGATCGAAAAGGAACAGAGAACAACGTGGCTGATCATCTTTCAAGACTTGAGAATATGGAACACGATCGTAAACAGCTGGACGTCAACGCAAGCTTTCCAGATGAAGCTGTACTAAAAGTCACAGAGTCCGCGCCGTGGTATGCAAACATTGTCAACTTTTTGGTATGCAAGCAATTTCCCGAAGACTTCAACGCACAGCAAAAGAAGAAGTTGATGCATGACGCGAAGTTTTATTATTGGGACGAGCCCCAGCTCTACAAAACGGGGCCGGATCACATCTTCAGACTTTGTGTCCCATAGACTTCGTATCACCGCATCCTATCTCAATGTCATGACTCCCCCAATGGAGGACATTTTGGAGGACAACGAATTGCAGCCAAGGTATTGCAAAGCGAATACTTTTGGCCAACTCTTTTTAGAGATGCTAGGGACTATGCGATCAGATGCGACAGATGTCAACGCATCGGAAATATCTCAAGTCGGAACGAAATGTCACTTACCTCTATCTTAGAAGTCGAGCTCTTTGACGTTTGGGGTATTGATTTTATGGGCCCATTTCCGCCATCAAACGGCCACAATTATATACTGGTAGCTGTGGACTATGTATCAAAATGGGTTGAAGCAATCTCATGCGCCAGGAATGACACGGCGACAGTCTCAAACTTTCTTCAGAAGAATATATTCACGAGATTTGGAACGCCGAGAGCCCTTATTAGCGATGAAGGTACGCATTTCATTAATAAAATCATTTCCAATTTGCTAATAAAATACAATGTACATCATAGGGTGGCCACTGCATACCACCCACAGACAAATGGGCAGGCAGAAATTTCCAATAGAGAGTTGAAAACTATTTTGGAAAAAGTAGTTAACACCTCTCGAAAGGACTAGGCGTCCAAATTAAACGAGGCGTTATGGGCATACCGTACAACATTCAAAACGCCTATCGGAATGTCACCATACGCACTGGTCTTTGGAAAGGCATGCCATCTGCCGTTGAAGGAATGGAGATCGCAAGCCTATGAGAACGCAAAGATATACAAGGAGCGAACAAAGCGTTGGCACGATCAACGCATCAGTAAGAAATCTTTGTATGTAGGTCAAAAGGTCCTCCTTTTTAACTCAAGATTGCGTTTATTTCCAGGAAAATTGAAAACAAGATGGTCTGGTTCCTTCGTGATCAAGGAAATCTTTCCTCATGGTGTCGTAGAGTTGATGAATGAAGACGGCACCAACGCATTCAAAGTTAATGGTCAGCACGTGAAACCATATTATGGAGACTGCCTTGAACGCGACAAAGTAACGGTTGACCTAGCAAAGATCGAATGAGGAAAAGATGGACGCGCCCTGCGTTGACAACAAGCATTTATATCCCACGGACGCATCCTAACTTTTTTCTTTTTTTTTTTCACCGCATCATTTTATTTCTTATCGCATTGTTTCAATTCTTACCACATTGTTTCATTTCTTCCTTTCTTGTCGTCATTTTATTTGAATTGATTTTATTTTTCTTAATTTATTTTGATTTATTTTATTTTATGTGATTTGATTTGATTTGATTTTACTTTATTTTATTTTTTTTTATATCTGCTTTGAAAAATTTTTGTTTGGGTGCTATCTACTATCTTGCGTTGAGTGAAAACTAAACTGCAAAGCGTTGACATCTAAAACGATGCGATAGAATTATCTCGACGCCTAGAGGGGGATCTGAAGCGATTCTGTCAGATCGCTCAGATCAAGAATTCGAAAAGGCGGTTGGCGCTAAAGTCGGCTGATATTGACGGATGTCAGACCATTTAATGCGGCTATGATGTCACGCATCGAGCCGATAACCCACGCGCCCAGCCAAAAACCCTTTATAAACCCCTCTTCACCCCTTTTCTAGGTTACGCTTCCATATCTCTCCGAATTCTCAGATTTCCAGCACAATTTCTGGTCCGTTTTTAAAATCTCTTCCGATTCTCACCCATTTTTCTCTCTTTTCACCAATACCATACCCATGGCTTCCCAGAAACCCACTTCATCCAACAGCCCTAAACCTATGGCCTCATCCTCGAGGTAGGGTAGTCGGAATCTGTCCACTACCTCCACCACACCTGAACCTCTCGCCATTGTTCGCCCCAACAGTCCTGAGGTGGAAGCGACATCCCCATCTCCGCCACGCTCCAGGGACCTGTCTGAAGCTCAAAAGGTAGGGAGGAATGACGAATCCACCGTCTTCGGAGATATTCTAAACACCATTGATGAAGAAGACGATGACTGGTTGGACGGGTTGGTCGACCAGAGGACGAAGAACGAATCGCGTGGGTCAATCCCTGCGATAAGTGGTCTTAAGGAGTCTGACTCCGATGAAAGACCTATTGGCAAGGTAATAGCGGTGGTGGAAAAGAAGAAGTCCACCAAGGAAAAGAAAATCAGGCCAGTCAGGGTCAGGAAAGAAGAAGCCGAGGAAGATGTCCTTTCGCTAAGAAGGAAAAATGAAAAAGGAAAGGACGCGGGGACATCTGAGGCTATCGCGTCATCGGTCGCTGCATCCCCTGTTGAGCGGCTAGCAGCCAGAGCGGCGGAGAAGTCTAAGAAGCTAATAGACGACATCAAAAAGATGAAGGAAAAGACGGAGTCGTTTCTCGCCGCCAAGAAGAAAAGAAAAGAGGAAATTGCGGCCAGTGAACAAGCTCTTGATAAGGCCGTGAGAAAAGTCGAGTCTCTCCGTCGCATAGTAGAGATTGCGACGGAGTTAGAAGTAGAGTTGGAAGTGAGTGATGCGGAGAAGCCACCGAAAGCTGAACGCATCAAGAAAAATATAAAAAAGATAAGGGAGGAGAAGAAGAAAGAAAAAGAGGTAGCCTTCACCAAGGAGAAGTGATAAGCACTTGAAAAGTGCTTTCTATTCTCTCAAATTAAGGGAGTTTATATTAGATTTCACTTGTTTGCTAGTGATTTTTAGGTTAAAACGAGGAAAATTAGAAGAAACGACTAAAAGATCAAAACCGAGCAAGAATAAGGCAAAAAAGAGTTGAAAAACTAAAAAGGGCGAATTTTGGGGATAGTGTCGCGGCGCCGAGATGGCACTGCCGCGGCACTGAAATATCAACGCATAGTTCTGGATGCAGAGTAGCATCGCGGCGCCGGGATGGCGCTGCCTCGATGCATCCTTGTTGAACGCATGACAGCGTCGCGGCGCTAAAACCCGAGAGCAAACTTTTTTGGATGCAACCCTAGCGCCGTGAAAAATTTGTATTTTTGGAAAATTTTTGGGCGGTCAAACTCTATAAATTTAGGGGTTTCCAGCAGCCCAAATCATTCAGAAAAATCAAAGCAAAGCAAGGAAGTTGCAGACCTAAAAAGGCACAAAAAGGAGAGAATTAAGTGAGAGTTCAAAAAGTGAGTTAGTTGCAAGGAAGAGGAAAAGAGTTTGAGATAGTCTTGGTGCCCTTCGAAGTCCGACGTGAGAGCCAAGGAGATCGTGACGGTGCTACCTTAATCAAGAGCCTATTTTCAGTAGAGTTTCCCTTTCTTTACACTTAAACATGTTGCTTCAAGCTATGAGTGGCTAAACTCTTTAGTTTTAGGGTTTTGATGATTTGTTTATGAATTTATGTTGATTTTGTAGACTTTCATGGTTTTGTTGGAATAATTATGCTTTTCATTGTTATTGTGTTTAATTCTTGTGGATTGGCCATCTTCACATGTTAGGTTAGATGTATGATTGAGAGATTGTATGTTTAACTTGATCTATAACAATGAATTGTTGTTAATCTATCACGAGAGTAGTTAGGTTAACAATAAAAGTTGCTAAAGACTATTTTTAATGCCATGTAATTTTGTATTGGTTTTAAGAGATTAATAATCAATCGAGTTGCATGAGAAATGGTTGTTTTTTTAGAGAAAATAACTTGGAATTAAGTTTCTAGACTTAGGCATATGAATTACAATAAAATCCATGAAATCTATAATATTGCATGATGAAATAAACAAGGATTCATTACCCTAGAACTCTTTTTGACTCTTGTGTTTCTCTCTTCGATACTTTCCTTATTTGATTTGTATTTTTCCATAGCTTATAATATTCAATTTCAATCCTCAAATAAAATTGATTCAATTCAAGAATAGCTAAGTAACTTAAACCTTCCCAATTGGATCTCCAGTGGAACGATATTCGAACTTAACCGTCTTATATTATAACTTGACCCGTACACTTGCGGTTAACACTAAAAGTGCGCATCAAGTTTTTGGCGCTGTTGCCGGGGATCCAAAGAACGGTTTTTGTTATTTAATATTCATAAGAATTGATAGATTTTAATTTGAGGTGTATATTATTTGATCGTTTTTTTTTATATTTTTTATATTTTATTTTTATTTTATTCTATTTTATTTTATTTTATTATTTTGTCGGTTTATGCCTCGTGATAATACTAACCTTCTCCCTCTTGATCCCGAGATTGATAGGACTTATAGACGAAATCTAAGGTCTCTACTCAATCAAACTACGGAGATGGCGGAGGAGATACCCAAGGCAATTCGGGACTACTTCCAACCCACGTTACCGGCAAGTCAACCTGGAATAATGAATGTGCCTATCAATGTCAACAATTTTGAGTTGAAACCGAGATTGATCCAAATGGCTAGAGAGCTAGCCTTTAGAGGAAGAACCAATGAAGATCCTCACAAGCACTTACAATCCTTCTTGGAGATATGTAAGATGAATGGCGTTTCTAATGATGCTATTAAACTAAGACTTTTTCCTTTCTCTTTACAGAATCGTGCAAAGGATTGGTTGGAAATCATACCTCCGGATAGTATTACAACATGGGAGATCTTAGCTCAAGCCTTCTTGAACAAATATTTTCCACCAGCCAAATCCCAAAGACTAAGGACGGAGATTGGAACATTCCGCCAACTTGAGGATGAACGATTATATGAGGCTTGGGAAAGGTATAAGGATCTCTTGAGAAGATGCCCTCAACATGGTTACTCGGATTGGTTGCAAATTCAACTCTTCTACAATGGATTGTCAAGCTCAACTAAATCCATCTTAGATGCAACTGCCGGAGGATCAATATTCTCCAAGAATGCTCAAGAAGCCTACACCATACTAGAAGACTTGGCCACTACATCTTACAATTGGCCATGTGAACGGGCTTCTCCAAACATCCCAAAAGCCGCCGGATTGTATGAGGTGGATGAGGTAAACTCTCTCAAAGCTCAAATGGGTTCCCTTACTAATGCTCTTTCTAAATTAACTGCAGGAGGCCAAGCTCAAACAAATCCACCATCTATAGCCTCTCTTGCCGCTTTGGCATCGGAGATGGCCACACAAAAGGAGTTGGTACAAGGAGATAATGAGACGGCCAACTATGTTGATTGAGGACATTATAGAAGTCACCAACACCAACAACTTCCAACTCACTACCATCCCAGCTTGAGGAACCATGAAAACTTTTCTTATGCTAACAAGAGGAATGTTTTGCAAGGACCTCCCGATGTAGGTCCATCACACACCAAAAAGAAGTCCAACTTAGAAGACTTGATGATAGAGTTCATAAAAGAATCAAGAGGAAGGACAACCGAATTGGAAAGCACCGTACAAAGTCATGGTAAGGCCATTCACAACATCGAGGTACAAATAAGCCAAATCGCCACGTCATTCCAAACAATGCAAAAGGGTAAATTTCCTAGTTGTCCCGAGATAAATCCAAAAGAGGAGTGCAAGGCCATGACTTTGAGGAGTGGGAAAAAGCTATCCACTCCCTTGATCATGGATGAGGATGAAGAGCAAGAGGTAGATGACACTATCCAAGAGCCAATTTTAGAAGATGAATCAAAGATCTTAGAAAAGAAGGTAAAGGTAAAAGAGTCAACATCTTCAAATAAGTCATCTAACCCTCTAACTTTTGTTACCTAATACTATGCCATATCCTCAACGTTTTAAAAAGAAAGAAATAGACTCCTAATTTGCTAAATTTCTTGAGTTATTCAAAAAGCTTCATATTAACATCCCATTTGCTGAGGCTTTAGAGCAAATGCCCAACTATGCTAAATTCATGAAAGATGTCTTGTCTAAAAAGAAAAAGTTTGGGCAATATGAGATGATTAGCATGACTAAGGAATGCAGCGCGGTGCTGCAAAAGAAGCTACCCCAAAAGTTGAAAGATCCAGGGAGTTTTACTATACCTTGCACTATTGGTTCTTTAAATGTTACTAGAGCTCTTTGTGATCTTGGTTCTTCTATTAATTTGATGCCTTTATCTGTTTATAGGAAACTCAACATTGGAGAGGTGCAACCTACCACAATCACCCTGCAACTTGCTGATAGATCTTATCCTAAAGGTATTGTTGAAGATGTATTAGTTAAAGTTGACAAATTTATCTTCCCTGCAGATTTTGTAGTATTGGACATGGAGGAGGACTCTGAGATTCCTATCATACTTGGGAGGCCATTCCTAGCAACTGGGAAGGCTATCATAGATGTCCAACAAGGGAAGTTGACTCTAAGGGTAAATGATGAGAATGTTGTATTTGATATTTACAAGTCCTTGAGTCATCATGATGAGAGTAGTCCTTGCCATGCTATAGACATAATTGATCATACTATTTTTAAGCATGTAGAGGTTATGTTGGCTAGTGATCATCTAGAACAAAGCATAATGGATGTTGAGAATGAAGATACCATTTTTGATGAAATAGCATTTTATTCTAGGTGGTTAGATAGGTTGCCAATATGTTCTAAAATGGATAGACCTATACCTTTGGCTCCCTTGCATGTTGTGAATGATATTGAGAAGCCTAAGCTTGAATTAAAGGTGTTACCTCCTCATTTAAAATATGCATTTTTAGATGATTTATCTTCTTTACCTGTTATAATATCTTTTGATCTTAATTCTGTGGAAGAAGAAAAATTGTTGAAAGTATTAAGGGATCATAAGTCTGCCATTGGTTGGTCTATTAAGGACCTTAAAGGTATTAGTCCATCGGTCTGTATGCACAGAATCTTGATGGAAGATACCTTTAAACCATCAATAGAGCACCAAAGGAGACTTAATCCCACCATGAAGGAGGTAGTTAAGAAAGAAGTACTTAAGCTTTTGAATGCAGGAATCATATATGCCATATCTGACAGTCCATGGGTAAGTTCTGTTCAAGTGGTACCCAAGAAAGGCGGCATGACTGTGATTAAGAATGAAAACGATGAAATGATAGCTACTAGAACTGTGACAGGATAACGTGTATGCATTGATTATAGGAAGTTGAATAAAGCCACTAGGAAAGATCATTTTCCCCTTCCTTTTGAAGATCAAATGCTTGATAGACTTGCAGGTTATTCTCATTATTGCTTCTTAGATGGATATTCAGGTTATAATCAAATTGTCATTGCTCCTGAGGATCAAGAAAAGACAACATTTACATGTCCTTATCGGACATTTGCCTTTAAGAGAATACCATTTGGTTTATGCAATGCCCCTGCTACTTTCCAACATTGTATGATGTCTATTTTTCAGGGGCTCATCGAAGATATAATGGAGGTTTTTATGGATGATTTTTCTGTATTTGGGTCTTCATTTGATTCTTGTCTTGCTAATCTAACTCATGTTTTGCAGAGGTGTTAAGATGCTAACCTTGTTCTAAACTGGGAGAAGTGTCACTTCATGGTGAAGGAAGGCATCGTCCTGGGGCACAAAGTCTCTCAAAAGGGATTGGAGGTGGATAGGGCTAAAATAGCTGCCATTGAACAATTGCCACCCCCCAACAATGTGAAAGGAGTCAGAAGCTTCCTAGGGCATGCAGGGTTTTACAGGAGATTTATTAAAGATTTTTCTAAACTTGCTAAACCCTTGAGTAATTTGCTAGAAAAGGAAGCTAAGTTTATCTTTGATGATGCATGTCTACTAGCTTTTAATACCTTGAAGGAAAGACTAATTTCTGCACCTATTATTGTTGTACCAGAATGGAGTCAATCTTTTAAGATCATGTGTGATGCTAGTGACTATGCTTTAGGAGCTGTTTTAGGCAAACATAGAGATAACATGTTTAGGGCAATTTACTATGCTAGTAGGACTCTTGATAATACTCAACAGAAATACACTACTACTGAAAAAGAACTACTAGCTGTTGTGTTTGCCCTTGATAAATTTAGATCATATTTACTTGGCTCTAAAATAGTGGTGCATACTGACCATGCTGCTTTAAAGTATTTTTTTGTTAAGAAAGATTCCAAACCTAGGCTAATGAGGTGGATATTATTATTACAGGAATTTGACTTGAATTCAAAGACAGGAAAGGATGTGAAAATGTGGTTGCAGACCACTTGTCTAGAATTGAGAATGAGGATGCTAAATCATGGCCCCCAATTGTTGAGATGTTCCCTGATGAACAACTGTATCAGGTAAAAGATAGTTTGCCTTGGTTTGCTGACATAGTTAACTATCTTGCAGGAGGACATTTGCCACCTGACATGAACTCTCAACAAAAGAAAAGATTCCTGCACAATGTTAAGTCTTACCATTGGGAGGACCCACTTCTCTACAAGGTTTGTGCTGACAATATGATAAGGAAGTGTGTGTCTCAAGAGGAAGTGGTAAGCATTCTAAATTCATGTCATGCTTCCCCCTATGGAGGTCATTTTCGACCCACTAGAACTGCAGCCAAGGTACTTCAGTCAGGATTTTATTGGCCATCCCTTTTTAAAGACTGTTATACCTTTGTTAAATCATGTGATAGGTGCCAACGTATTAGCAATATTTCTAGACAACATGAGCTTCCCATGAAACCTATCTTGGAAGTGGAGCTCTTTGACGTTTGGGGTATTGACTTTATGGGGCCTTTTCCTATTTCTTCTGATGGCTACCTATACATTCTAGTTGCAGTAGATTATGTATCTAAGTGGGTAGAAGCCATAGCCACTAGGACCAATGATGCTCGCACTGTTTTAAAATTCTTGCATAAAAACATTTTCACACGTTTTGGTACACCTAGAGCTATTATTAGTGATGAGGGTTCTCACTTTTGCAATAAACTGTTTGAATCCATGATGCAAAAATATAATGTTAATCATAAAATTGCTACAGGTTATCATCCTCAAACTAATGGCCTTGTTGAGTTATCTAATAGGGAAATCAAGCATGTTTTGGAAAAGACAGTCAAGACCAATAGGAAGAATTGGGCCCTTAAGCTCGATGATGCACTATGGGCCTACCGCACAGCTTTCAAAACTCCAATTGGTACTTCACCATACAGGTTGATGTTTGGAAAGGCTTGTCACTTACCGGTAGAGCTCGAGCATAGAGCTTATTGGGCCATCAAGAAGCTGAACATGGATTTCGAGAAAGCCGATGAGAAATGCCTCTTAGAACTCAATGAGATGGAGGAGTTCCGTGCTCAAGCTCATGAGAATGCCAAACTCTACAAAGAGCGCACTGCAAGATGGCATGACAAGAAGATCACCCCACGGAACTTCCTTCCTAGACAAAGAGTATTACTTTTCAATTCACTTTTACGCTTGTTTCCAGGAAAGCTTAGGACACGATGGTCGGGACCCTTTATCATTGTCAAGGTATCCCCACACGGAGCCGTGGAACTACAAGGCAATGATGGAACAACCTTCAAAGTGAACGGTCAACGATTGAAGCACTAGGTGATGAAGAACGCGGATTTGAGAACCTGGCTTTCATTGCATGATCCATTAGTCCCGTCTAGTTAGAAGACGTTAAACCAAGTGCTTATTGGGAGGCAATCCAATTTTATTGCTTTCTTTACTTTTATTTTTATTTTATTTTTCAATAAATTTTGGAGTCACTCATATGCTTTATCTCTCAGGAACGTGGTTTATCACACAAAGTACTCCTTACACCAAGCCTGTTTGGTAGCTTCCCGCTTGCTCCCAGGCTTGCTCTTTCCTTGTTAGATGTTCTTATGCATTAGGGACAATGCATGATTCTAAGTTTGGGGTGAGAGGTGTCTTTCGTACGTTTGTGTGTTTTCTTATCTTGCTATGCATGTTAGTGAAGGTTTTAATGATCATATGCATGTCAATTTTTGAAAACATATGCATGTCAATTTTTGAAAATATATGCATGTCAATTTTTGAAAATATTTTTGAAAATTTTGGAGCTTTCAAAGTTAATGGGAATGTTGTTTATGGTTGTGTGCCTTGATGTTGATTGCCCATGATGAGATTCGAATTTGCATGATAGATGACTTATTGTGAAAATAGAATAGCACTATCTTGAGTTAAATTCATTTAAGTCCCTCTTAAAATCTCTCATATTCTTGAGCACGTAGCCACTTTAAATTAAAATCTTTAATTGAAAAAAGGATTAAGTTGGGTGCATTTGGTTGTCACTTCGAAAGGCCCCACCGGTTAGAGAGTAAAAATGCATGATAGTTTGTAATATTAGACTAAGGAAAAAAAAAAGAGTATACATGCCTTGAGAAAAGAAAAGTGTACACAAAATATATGAGCATTATTTGTCGATCTTTTTGTTAAACTTGTAATGAGTATGCATGGATAGGGGTAAAAAGAGCTGCCTTTGCTGTGATCAGTAAGGACACCTGGGAATTGACTAGGTACGAGTCCCTACAGTGAATGTGTGAAAGCTAGCACCTCTAGGTAAAAGAATGCAAGTTTAAGCCCATAAAAAATATATATATATATATATTATGTGATTGAAAGGCACCTTAGTGGACATATTACTCACTTGAAATGTATGAAAGCTTGAAAATTGGTGCATGAGTAGTAGGGGGAAAACTAAAGAAACTCTCTTATGTCCTAAATTGAATTCTAGTATTTTAAATTGAAGGAGGCTTGCACACACACACATGGGAGATTGCAAGATTTGGCCTTGAATGATTATAACAATATAGATATGCTTGCATGTTTCTACTTAAGCTCTAAATGCTATTCTCTGAGACATGAGTCAATTGCACACTTCCTCATTTAAACTCCCTATTATTTGATTTTATTATTTGCTCGGAACTAGCAAATTTCTAAGTTTGGGGTGTTGATAAGCACTTGAAAAGTGCTTTCTATTCTCTCAAATTAAGGGAGTTTATATTAGATTTCACTTGTTTGCTAGTGATTTTCAGGTTAAAACAAGGAAAATTAGAAGAAACGACTAAAAGATCAAAACCAAGCAAGAATACGGCGAAAAAGAGTTGAAAAACTAAAAAGGGCGAATTTTGGGGATAGCGCCGCGGCGCTGAAACATCAACGCATAGTTCTGGACGCAGAGTAGCATCGCGACGCCGAGATGGCGCTGCCTCGACGCATCCTTATTGAACGCATGATAGCGTTGCGGCGCTTGGACGGTGCTGCCGCGGCGCTAAAACCCGAGAGCAAACTTTTTTGGATGCAACCCTAGCGCCGTGGCGCCAGCTTTCCTTAAATGAAAAATTTGTATTTTTGGAAAATTTTTGGGCGGCCAAACTCTATAAATTTGGGGGTTACCAGTAGCCCAAATCATTCAGAAAAATCAAAGCAAAGCAAGGAAGTTGCAGACCTAAAGAGGCACAAAAAGGAGAGAATTAAGTGAGAGTTCAAAGAGTGAGTTAGTTGCAAGGAAGAGGAAAAGAGTTCGAGATAGTCTTGGTGCCCTTAGAAGTCCGACGTGAGAGCCAAGGAGATCGTGACAGTGCAAGCTATCGGAGAAAAAGAAGAATGAGGTGGCTAAGGCACCTGGAGTTGTTATTAAGGACGTGGACGCAGGCAGAGCAAGGAGAACGCCTGCTAGTCCCATCAAGAGGAATGAGAAGGGAAAAGAAAAATTGGTTGAGGAACCAACAAAGGAGGCGGCGAAGAGCAGAAAGAAACAGTACAGTGGGCTCTACACTGAAGTGGGATTTTTCCCAGAGCCAATTGAGTTGCCCGCCTTCATCATACAAGGAGTCGACGCATTGGGTTGGAGGCAATTTTGTGAAAGTGGCCAAGTCATCCAACCCACCGCCGTGGAGGCGTTTTACGAAGGAATAATTCACCGCAAGGCACATTTGGTCAAAGTTGAAGATGAGGTGATTTCCTTCGAGCCTCAAGAGATCAACGCGTTGTTTGATCTTCCTAACAATGGGGCGGCGGAAGGCAACAGAATAATGTCGACGCCTACAGACGCTGAAATGAATGACGCCCTCACAATCAACGCCAAATCGGGGTCAGAGTGGAACACTTCCCCAAAGGGCATTCAATCATTGGCGCCTAACTGCTTGATCGCCGAGGCCAACCTGTGGCTTTATTTCATCAAGCGGTCGCTGCTTCGCACAACGCATGACGCCTCAATTTCAAGAGACCGGGCCATGGTCATTTACTGCATCATGTGGGGAATTCAGCTGGACGTGGGACGCATCATTGCCCCACAGATTCGGGGGTTATTCTTCAAGCCAAGGGGTCAGTTATTCTTCCCCTTTCTTATGACTAGAATGTGCGCCAACACACAATTCATGGAGGATGCGCCAATCAGATCAGTAAACGGAGTCCTTTCAGCGCAGAGTTTGAGACGAATATTGAAGGACTCACCGCATCTGCTTGACGTGGCCAACTCAAAGAAGAGGCCGCCAAAGTCACAAGAACCATCATCCCCCCAACCTCCTCAACCAAAGAAGAGGAAACTAGTCAAGAAGAATTTCGAGATTCAGGCGTCAAGTTCACAACCTGGTGAAGCCGAAGAAGCTCTTCAGCTCGACGCATACACCCAAGCCTTGACCATTTATACTCATCCCATCGCCCCAATCACTGAGGAGCCCTCTTCACCACCAACTTCCCCTTATCCTTCCCCGAAAATCCAAAATGAGCCACTCCATCTCCCTACCACCCAACGCAGCATTCCAACGCCTCTTCAGCTCCCTATCGCAGACTTAAATGAAGAGACGAAGGAAGTGTCGCCGCCTTCTTCGCCCCACCTGGAGTTGACCCTCTCCCCGCCTCAAGTATCCACCTTTCGAGAGGCAACTCCACCACCACCGCACCACCCGTTGAGCCGACCCTGACTCTGGATCCTGAGGAATCAGCGCCCTGTCACTTCTCACCGCCTCGCCATGAACCTCAATTTTCCAATCTTCCAACTCCACCAATTACCGAACCTTCTGTCCGCCCAACTCAACCGCAGACAGAAGCAATCACCAGCACTCATCATCAAGAAGAACCGTATCACTTGCGGCACGCCTCTGCTCCGCTGCCGTTTGTTGATCTAAATTTGGATGATTTGCTGAGGTATTTGGATGATGGGATCCTTCACCCCATCATGGGAGATTTGGACGAAATTCGGCGCAAGGAGATGGAAAGTCTCAAACGGCAACAAGAATTGGCTCAACAGGTCTCACAATTGGGTCAGCAAGTGACTCAAATGGCGCAACAACAATCGGAGCTTCGGAGTTTTGTTCAACACCAAGCTCGGCGTCAGGACGAACAGTTCAGCACTTTGATGAATTATATTTATGAAGTGTTCGTCCAACGCATCCCAGCGCCAGTTATCCCTCCTTCCCTTCAGCAACCCCTACCGTTCAACGATCCAAATCCTCCCCCTGCGAACAACAATGACAACGCCCCAAGGAGAACTTAAATTTGGGGGTGTTCTTTTGGTTTATTTTTCCCTTTTGTATATTCCTTTGAATTCTTTTTGTAATTAGTACAACGCATAATACATTTGTATCAATACACTATTCAATTCATGAATTACTCTTTGTTCTCTTTAGTTTGTACGTTCAATTATTTCTTGCTTTATTATTCTCTCCGCCTTGTTTTTGTTTATGCGTCCAACCTCCATGATAAAATTTATGCGCTTCGCCTATAGACTTATTGAAATAAGAGGATTGACCTGTAAGCCTTAGGATATTATACATGGTACATTACTTCTAAGAGTTAGTATGCATTGCAAGCTTTGCCTCAAACTTTTTTTACAAAATTTTTCTAAGACAATCTCATAACTCGATTTCAGCAATGAGGACCTTGCTGCCTTCAAATTTAGGGGTAAGAAAGGTTTGAGCCATGCGTTCAGAATTCAAAAAAAAATAATAATAATAAAAATAAAATAATAAAATAATAAAATAATAAAATAATAAAATAATAAAATAAAATTTTTTTTTTTGGACAAACAACTCCGCTAACAATGCATAAAATTAGCCTATTAAGAGTTGAGTTGAGATTGGCTCGTTAACACCCCATAATCAAAAGTGAGAGTCCAAGATCAACGCATAATAAATAAACGGTACCACTGTCGACACAACCAAAAAGGAACGCGATAAGTGCCGAGTTGTAAAAGGGTATTTGCTCGATGTTGGCTGCCTCCATGCACCCCATCGTTGGTATGTCAAAACGAAGGTAGATAGCCCGAATCAACGCAAGTCCACTAATAAAAAAAAAAAATTTGAAACTTTATGAATGAATGAACTCCAAGGCACATTATTAAAATTAAGGACATCAGATTGGCTGGAAATGAGTAAGGGTATTTTTGAGGAATAAACTTGCCGCATCTAAAAATTAGAAGTACTTTCAAAGCGTCGATTGAAAAAGTGCTTGGTATGGTTATCTAATTGGTTGATATAGTCAAGGATTAGAAGGCATGTTGAGAGGGTGCGCTTTTATTTAGACTTGGGCTGTAGAATTTAATAAATCTTCAAATAAATGTTCGAGGACAAACATTAACTCAAATTTGGGGGTGTGATAACTTGTAGAAATACAAGTTATTATAGTCACTATTTGATTTAATTAGAGTAACTTTGGAACTAAACGCATGATTTTGGTAGTTAAATGATGAAAAATGTATCACCATGCGTTGGCACTACTTACAAAAGAAAATACCTAAAAAACGATGAGCTTTTATGTTCCTAACACAGGGTTAAAAAGAAAAGAAGCGCAAACAATAGAAGTACGAAGAGACGAAGCTGCTGCGAGGACAAGTGGAAACCCATGCGTCGAGTCTATGCGCTGAGCCCATGCGTTGAGACCATGCGTCGAGCCTATGCGTTGACAATCTGAAAAGTAGAAACAGGCGCATGCTCAAACAGCTGTCATGTCATTATGAAAAAAGACAACACCCAATAAGATCATGGCAGAACAAATAGGCTGACAATTTGAAAAGTCTATGCAGCGTGGCTGAAATTTAATGCACAAGGTGTCAGGTCATCATGATATCAACTTTTTGACACCTATAAATAGTCCACAAGCTTCTCCAAGAAAAGGAGGATGAGAGACCAGTTCAAGAGGCGAAAGCTCTGCACTATTTCTCCCTCACCATAACCAGCCTCCGTTTCGAGCTCTTCTGAGAGAAGGATTCTGAGCATCTTCAGAGTCGTCTCCCAGTGAGTGAGAACCTTCACCTTATGGATTCTATGTAACAGATAGCAACCATCTCAAGCCTCCATGAAGCAAGACGTTGCCAGTGGCGACTTGACGCTCTTTATTTCTATTTTATTTCCATTTCTCTCCTTCTTGCTTATATTTTGTTAATGACATTCGAGAGAATGATTTATTGTCTTAATATAAGTTTGATTGACTATCATCTTCCGCCTATTTTCGTATTAAATACTTTACACCATGCTGTCTAAATGCTAAACGAGTTAAATGTTAAAAGTTAGTTTTTCTTAAGCAATTCTGAGTATGTTACATCTTGATTAATGCATATCTTTAGCTTGCATAACTTTTTATGACAAACAAACGTAGTAAGCATGACTATCGAGCTCGAGAGAGTGGATAGATAATCTTTAGCATTAATTAAGACTAGATGAGCGCAGAGATGTAGTTCATCTTTTGCCAACACAAACTTACCATGCATCTTAGAGATAAGATAAATGTGGCGTCGAAACATCAAGAGATGGATTCACACACGTAGTTTGTAGGTATGTAATTGTACTTAGAAAGTTTAGGTAACAACTAGCTCTTGCGTTCAACTCTATTTCCATCACATGGTCCCATTCATTCTCAACGCATGCTATTTGACGCATTGTTTTACATATGACTACCCAACGCCGCGTCCACCTCATTATTAGCAGTAGGAAATTATTTTCATTCTTTTTGTATAGTTTCACACAATATCAACAAACGCATATAAATTTATATGTACAGTCACCGCATAGTCATACATTTAGTCTCAACGCCTAGTTATTACAAATCTCTGTGTTCGACCCTAGACTCACCAGGAAACCTATAAATGCTTATACTTGGGTCTTTATAGGAAAACTTGCTTAGTCATGATCACATCTAGAGTAATTCTCAACGCATGCTTGTACGGAAATGACAAATCTATTTTTGTGCAACGAGCTAGGAAACTCAATTCAATTTAATTAGAAATTTAACGAACAAAAATCAACGAACAATATGCTTTTCATTGTTATTGTGCTTAATTCTTGTTGATTGGTCATCCATGCATGTTAAATCAGATGTATGACTTGACGAATTGTATGTCTAATTGAATCTATAACAATGAATTATTGTTAATCTATCATGCAAATAGTTAGGTTAACAATGAAAGTTGCTAAAGACTACTTCTAATGCCATGTGACTTATATTGGTTTCAAGATGTTAGTAATCAATTAGGTTGCATGAGAAAAGGTTGTTTTTGATAGAAAATAACCCGAATTTATGTTTCTAGACTTAAGCATATGAATTGCAATAAATTCCATGAACCCTAGAATGTTGCATAATTAATTAAACAAGGATTCAATACCCTAGAACTCTTTATAATTTTCGTACAAGGATGCGTCGAGAATTACTCAAGTGTGATCATGATTAAGCAAGTTTTCCTATAAAAAGCCCAAGTATAAGCTTTAATAGGTTTTTTGGTGAGTCCAGGGTCGAACGCAGGGATTTGTAATAACTAGGCGTTGAGAATAGATGCATGACTATGCGGTGAACTATACATGTAATATGTGCATGAGTTGGTTGTATGTATCTAAAACTATACATAAAGAATGAATAAAATTTCCTACAACTAACAATGAGGTGGACGTGGCGATGGTTAGTCAAATGTCATTTAGTGTCAGATAGCATGCGTTGAGAATGAATGGAACCATGCGATAAAAGTAGAGTTAACCCAAGAGCTAGTTGTTACTTAAGCATATCTAAATATAATTACATACCTAGAAACTAAGTGTGTGAATCCATCTCTCAATGTTTCGACGCCACATTAATCTTATCTCTAAGACGCATGGTAAGTTTGTGTTAGCAAAAGATGAACTACATCTCTGCACTTCATCTAGTCCTGATAAATGTTAAAGATTAACCATCCACTCTCTCAAGCTAGACAGTCGTGCTGGCTACTTTTGTTTGTCAGACAAAGTTATGCAAGCTAATGATATGCATTAATCAAGATGTAACATACTTAATATTGCTTAAGAAAAACTAACTTCTAACATCTAACTCATTTAGCATTCAAACAACATGGTGTAAGGTATTTAATATGGAAATAGATGGAAAGATAATTGTCAATCAAACTCATATTAAGAAAATAAACCATTCTCTCGAATGTCATTAACATAACATAAGTAAGAAGGAGGGAAATGGAGATAAAACAGAAATGGAAGTCGTCAAGCCGCCACTGGCAACATCTTGCTTCATGGAGGCTTGAGATAGTTGCTATCTGATACATAAATTTCATAGGGTGAAAGTTCTCACTCATTGGGAGACGACTCTGAAAATTCTCATAATTCTTCTCTCAGAAGAGCTCGAAATGGAGGTTGGTTATGGTGAGGGAGAAATTGTGCAGAGCTTTCGCCTCTTGAACTCGCTTTTCTCCCTTTTTTTTTTTTTTTTTTTTTGAATGGAGAAGCTTTGGGCTAGTTATAGGCGTCGAAAAGTTGAAACTCATAATGACCTGACACCTTTACATTTAATTCCATGTCCTGCTGCGCAGACTTTTCACATCGTTGGCCCATTTGTTCTGCCATGATCTGATAACGTGTTATCATTTTGCATAATGACATGACAGCTTTTGACCAGGCGTCTGTATCTACTTTTTCTCAACGCATGGTCTCAACGCATAGGTTTCCACTTGTTCACGCAGCAGCTTCGTCTCTAGTACTTGGGTTATTTGTGCTTCTTTTCTTCTTAATCCTGCATTAAGAACAGAAAAGCTCATAATTTTTCAGGTATTTTCTTTTGTAAATAGTGTCAACGCATGGTAATACATTTTACATAATTCAACTACCAAAATTATGCGTTTAGCTCTAAAGTTACTCTAATTAATTCAAATAGTGACTATAATAACTTGTATTTCTACAAGTTATCAACTCTCTTTGACTCTTGTATTCCAAATTTACTTGCTTTCCTTATTCGTTTTCTCAAATTACAACTTGAAGTAGAATCCTCAAATAAAATTGATTCAATTCTAGAATAGCTAAGTGATTTAAACCTTCACAATTAGATCCTCAGTGGAATGATATGCGAAACTTAACCGTGTTATATTATAACTTGACCTGTACACTTACGGGAAAACATAAGTTGTGCATCACCAACTCGACCCGACCCGAAAATATTGAGTTGGGTTGACCCTCCAAAATGGAATCGATGGGCTTCAGCGTAGGTCAACTCAAATTTTTGGGTTGGTAAAAAAAAAACCCTAACTCGGCCCAATGCAACCCGTGAGCACCCCTATTAAAAAGAAACCCTATCCATTTTTAGAGTTCACGGTGTTCCGTCCCCATGTTACAAAGCCTCCTCCAAATGGATGACTCGCCTATAAACGACAAGTAGGTGCAACATAGGAATCTCACAGTGTAAACTAATGGAAGAGGTCGTCGGATGACACACTCCTTTCCCCCACTAACTATAAATTACTTCCCCTATTCATCTTGTTATTTACTTATGTAAACACTTTCCGAATGGAGGTTGCGCCAAGGGTGACTCAAAGTTGAGCATGAATTTTACGGTGTGAACTCTTAGGGACGTGAGAGCTAATATATCATATATACAAATCTCCCCTGAAGTGTTCTAATTTGTATATTGGGAATTTTTACTTTAGTTATATCTAGGTTAATTAAATATAACCTAAGTTTAGGTATTTGTCCAAGTTTAACTCTTATACTGGATTTAACCTATAATGTCTAAGTGATAAAACCCTTTTAATATTTACATCACAAACGCAAGCTCATAAAACTAGGTTAACATAAATTTAAAAACCGGTTTGATCCCCAAGTAGCATGTGTTTCATAAACCATCAACTTAAATATCTTCAACCTTAGACAGGATCTTGCCGGATGAATTTTTGTAACCTTTGTTTTACAAGTTAACTACCTACTTTGGGTTTTGTTAACCCTAAGTGAGCATGCATTTTATCTTTGTTATAGATTTTAAATCTCTAATTCATTTTATAACTCTTTATAAAAGAATAACAATCTATAACATACATCTCATAAAATAATAACATCTTATATTAATTTTATGAAATCTAATAACATACCTACTATATATTATAACACTTTATAACATACTTGGATGCTTGAAATTTGTTATTCCTATGGTGGGATTTTAAATCTATATGGCATACTTTTGCACAAATAAATTTAAGTTAACTAAAACATAAATTATAAATATATAATTAATTAAACACACTAAAGTGGACTGGTTTTGGCATCTAATGACTTAAAAACAACTAAATTATTACAATAATAATTGGAAAAACAATTTGAACCGACCTTGAACCACGTGAAAATTGCTTGAACCAGACTCCAATGTTGAAAAATAGGGCTGAACCGGTTGGAAAATAAGTGAACTGAACCGTAAAACTGTTGAACCCGCTGAATTGGTCCAACTGGACTGCTTCTCCTTCTTCACACACGCCTTTCTGGAAAACAAAGAACAACGTCGCGACGCTATTGAAGGAGGGTCGCGACGCTCCGCGATAGCTGCATCTCCCTGTTGCTTGATCCAGCCGAACTCTTCTCTAATTTCTTCAAACTGCAGACTAAATTCAACTCTAATATCTCTAACAAATTTACAAACCCTTTTTCACACATTAAAACCCATAAACAAGTGGCCAATTACAATAATTACATCAAAGCAAAGTTGAAATAGATTCCAAAACTAGAAAATTTCCAACTTTAGCAACCTTAGCATTCATTCAATGAAGTTACACCCTCCAAGCTCAAATAAATGCAAATTGAGTGCTCTAACTTGCTTTGATACCAATTGAAGGAGTTAGGAACATAAATGCGGAAGCAATTAGGATATAAAGCACTCTAACTACATCAATTTTAAGGATTAAACATGCTTGTTTTCAAAATCGAAAAACAAGTTTTATACTTACTTGTTACAAGCTCAAAATTGAATCAAATTTCTCCAATATTTTGATCATGAACACTTCATGGACCACCACAAGAGACTTTCTTCTTATTCTCTAGCCTTAGAATGGGTTGTGGGAACCAAATTTTGATGAATTTGGAGCAAAAAAGAAGGCAATGAAGGTTTTGAAGAGTTTTTGGGTTAATGGGAAATTTCAACAAAATTCACCAAGATACTTAACCCTTGATCAATCTTTATTTCCTCTATATATATATAGAGGAAGATATGAAAATCTTATTTACATGCATAATGACACCAAAAATAGCAATTAACTAAATTAATTAGGATATGAAAATCTTAATTTCTATTTCTTTTAAAATTAATTCTATTAATTAATTTTATATAATATTAATTTAATTAATTAGATTAAATTAATATGAAATATTAAATTAATAAATTTTCCACTTGATCCGATAATTCAATCCCATGAATCTTTATTCATACAATTAATATTTAAATCACATTTAAATATTTCCAACTCTCCAATTTCGTGTGATTCATAATTAAAACGAACAATTCGTAAAACTTACTCCATAAACGAATTTGAACGTTTTCAAATTCTTTCATTGCACTGTTCTAAGCTTTAGTCCATGAGCTAACAAAAGAACCTAATGGACCTGCAGGTCATGAGCTTAAATGCTCCGAAATTAATTAGCTAAACTCTTTAACCTAGTTAATTAACATTCGTTAACTATCAGGACACTCCACTATAGCCCAGTAGTTGCACTCTCCCACTTTAGATATATTTATGTCCACTTGATATAACCATGATTAGTAAGTCGATCCTTCACAAGTTGTTCGTAATTACAACTAGGTCAAAATTACCGTTTTACCCCTATAATTACATCTCGTTCCTTAAGTCTCATTGATCCTCTAATGAACAATTGGTTTGTGATCCAACTATCAAACCGAGTTTCTCTTAGGCCAATGAGATGGTGGTCCCCCTTGTCCAAGACCTGGAGTCAACACTTAAGGGAACAACTTTTCTACTAACTTAGAATTAGGTAGGAGTGAATTTCATCTCACAAGACTATGCCTCTAGCTATCTACCTGGTCTTATCCGTACAATGATACGCTTATTGAGTTGGCAAACTCAGGCCACTCTCACCCATGCAGATTAAAGGATAATCCCAAATAAATAGGAATTCATAGTTAGCTCAAGATTAAGATCGAGTTACCTAGGTCATCATGTTGAAATAATCAGTCTTAATAGTAAATGATGTTATAAAGTAAAAGTGAACACCATGGACTTCACAAATTCCCTTATTTTTAACATTATATTATCACGAAACCATTGGGCGTGAGCTGGCATTATCACGAGCGAGTAGCAAGAGAGTGGCATGAGATAGAGATAAAGAATGATTAATGACTTAGAGCGAGAGACAAGAATACAAGAAGTGAGGGTCGAGAGTAGGACAAGGGTTGGGAAGAAGGAATTAGTAGCGAGAGACGAGAAACAAGAGCAAGGTACAAGAGTTGAAAGCAAGAGATTAGTAGCGAGAGAAGGTAAGCAAGTCTTTCATAGAGAGAAGCGATATTTGTAGCGAGAAGCGAGAAACGTAGTGAAAGTTGAGAGCGCGACTTTAGTAGCGAGAGTCGAGAGCGAGACTTTAGTAGCAAGAGAAGATAAGCAAGACTTTTGTAATAAGAAATGAGTATCGATATATATAGTGAGAAGTGAGAAGCGAGAGTTTATAGCGAGAAGTGAGAGTGTTTAGCGAAAGAGATAAATTTGACTGGTATCAAAGATCTTCAAATAATGATATCGATAGAATAAAATACCACAACCAAGTCAACGAAAGAGATAAATTTGACTGGTATCCAATATCTTCACTCCCAGACATGGAATGGGAACAAAGACGCAAATGTGATCAAAATACTCAATTTGATGGCGAAACCATCTCCGTATGGAACATAGACGGAATGTCCGAACATCAAGTCTTTGAAACTCTCTATAAAATGTTAATGGTAGCTGGGGCCTATGAATCGAGTGGTTGCCTTAGGACACCAGAAATTTAATAACTGGATTCGCAGGATCCCTAAGACTTTGGCGGGAACATTGCTTAAGTCCTTAACATAAAGAGGAAATTAAAACAAAAAAGAGTAAAGTAAAAAGAAAAGTGCAAATCAAAGAAAAAAAGAGGAGATGCTACTATGCTAGATCCTCAACAAAGAGCAACTTATTATGCTATCAGAGAAACTGAAATAGAGCAAGAAGTTGATGATGCAATAACTGCATTAATTTATGCAATAGCATATTGTTTCTCTCCGTGGAAAAGCACCACTGGCAAATAGAATTTGTCGCCCAATTTCGTGCCAAATAAATTTTCCTAACTTTATCCACAGTAGTAGTGGCAAGACGGGTTGAGCTTAGGGAGCACTATGAATTCTCACGATTGGACAATTTTCAATTTAAGTAACTGGATGGGGGTTTTGTGAAACGGTTGATTGCAAGAAAAACTAAATTTCATAAAAATAAAATGCGGAGGTAAAAGGAGTAAAATTGAATTGGAGAAGCTCTAGCTTGGGTTGGACAGGATTTTCTTTATTTGATTTTCTTGTTCATTGATCATTACTAAATTCGTTATACTTGCACCTAATCAATTTAATTGGAAAGGCCAAAATTAAATTGTCCTAATCGACTAATTGGAATTAAAAAAAATCGATGAAAGACATGCAAAATTTGTATTAAGTTTAATCGCATTAAGTTCAAAGGAAAATTAGGTGGAACATTTAACTGGAAAGACCTAGATTAAAAGTTCTATCGATTTAATCCTAGGTTTATTGGAACAATGCACATCACAATTTAGATTTGCAAGCTAAACTATTCCATGATCGACATACAACACAAATGTTATTAATTGTAATACAATTAAAGCAATAATCAAAATGAACACCAGTGTCACAATTTGATCAAAAATAATATTTATTTCAGAATTAAATCATACGTACAAAGAATTCAATTCGAAAACTCCTAAGGACATCGATTACAAAGAAGAATCCCTAATACCCAAGCTAGAAAATAGTTACCTTAGCCTTGATACATGCTTGCACAAAAATAATTCTATGGAAAAGAAGAAAAATGCAGAAGATCTCCCAATTTGCACTACGGATTCGTCCCGATTGATCTCCCCATTCAACTGGCAGCTAGGGCATTTTATGCCTAAAATTAGACTGGCGCTTGATAAGCACTTGAAAAGTGCTTTCTATTCTCTCAAATTAAGGGAGATTATATTAGATTTCACTTGTTTGCTAGTGATTCTCAGGTTAAAACAAGGAAAATTAGAAGAAACAACTAAAAGATCAAAACCGAGCAAGAATACAGCGAAAAAGAGCTGAAAAACTCAAAAGGGCGAATTTCGGGATAGCGCTGCGGCGCCGAGACGGTGCTACCGCGGCGCTGAAACATAAACGCATCGTTCTAGACGCATAGTAGCACCGCAGCGCTAAAACATAAACGCATCGTTCTGGACGCATAGTAGCACTACGGTACCGAGATGGCGCTGCCTCGACGCAACCTTGTTGAACGTATGACAGTGTCGCGGCGCTTGGACGGCGCTGTCGCACTCATGCCCGAGAACAATATTTCTGAAACACATCACAGCGTCGCGGCACTTGGACGGCGCTGCCGCGGCGCTAAAACCCGAGAGCAAACTTTTCTGATGCAGCCCTAGCACCGCGACACTATGGACCAGCGCCGTGACGCCAGCTTTCCTTAAATGAAAAAATGTTATTTTTGGTAAATTTTTGGGCAGCCAAACTCTATAAATTTGGGGATTTCCAGCAGCCCAAATGATAAAAAGAAAATCAAAGTAAAGCAAGGAAGTTACATACCTAAAGAGGCACAAAAAGGAGAGAATTAAGTGAGAGTTCAAAGAGTGAGTTAGTTGCAAGGAAGAGGAAAAGAGTTCGAGATAGTCTCGGTGCCCTTCGAATTCCGACGTGAGAGCCAAGGAGATCGTGACGGTGCTACCTCAATCAAGAGTCTCTTTTCAGTAGAGTTTCCCTTTCCTTACACTCTTTCTTTGTTTATTTTGCTTAAACATGTTGCTTCAAGCTATGAGTGGCTAAACTCCTTAGTTTTATGGTTTTGATGATTTGTTTATGAATTCATGTTGATTTTGTAGACTTTCATGGTTTGTTGGAATGATTATGCTTTTCATTGTTATTGTGTTTAATTCTTGTGGATTGGCCATCCTCACATGTTAGGTTAGATGTATGATTGAGAGATTGTATGTTTAACTTGATCTATAACAATGAATTGTTGTTAATCTATCACGAGAGTAGTTAGGTTGACAATAAAAGTTGCTAAAGACTATTTTTAATGCCATGTAATTTTGTATTGGTTTTAAGAGATTAATAATCAATCGAGTTGCATGAGAAAGGGTTGTTTTTGAGAGAAAATAACTTGGAATTAAGTTTCTAGACTTGGCATATGAATTACCATAAAATCCATGAAATCTATAATATTGCATGATGAAATAAACAAGGATTCATTACCCTAGAACTCTCTTTGACTCTTGTATTTCTCACTTTAATACTTTCCTTATTTGATTTATATTTTCCATAACTCATAATATTCAATTTCAATCCTCAAATAAAATTGATTCAACTCTAGAACAGTTAAGTAACTTAAACCTTCCCAATTGGATCTCCAGTGGAACGATATTCGGACTTAACCGTCTTATATTATAACTTGACCTGTACACTTGCGGTTAACACTCAAAGTGCGCATCAAGTTTTTGGCGCCATTGCCGGGGATCCAAAGAACGGTTTTTGTTATTTAATATTCATTAAATTGATAGATCTTAATTTGAGGTGTATATTATTTAATCGTTTTTTTTTTATTTTTTATTTTTTATTTTTATTTTATTTTATTTTTTATTTTATTTTATTTTATTTTATTTTATTTTTCCTTTTTTATTTTATTTTATTTTATTTTATTTTAATTTTTTAATTTTTAATTTTCTTTATTGATTATTTTGTCGGTTTATGCCTCGAGATAATACTAATATTCTCCCTCTTGATCTCGAGATTGAAATGACGTGTAGAAGAAACCTAAGGGTTCAACACAATCACATCGAGGAGATGACGGAGGAGATACCAAAGGCAATTCGGGGCTACTTCCAACCGATATTACCGGAAAATCAACCTGGCATTATGAATGTACCCATCAATGTCAACAACTTTGAGTTGAAACCGAGGTTGATCCACATGGCTAGAGAGCTAGCCTTTAGAGGAAGAACCAATGAAGATCCTCACAAGCACTTACGATCTTTCTTAGAAATATGCGGAACGGTAAAGATGAATGGTGTTTCTAACGATGCAATTAAACTAAGACTTTTTCCTTTCTCTTTACAGGACCGTGCTAAGGATTGGTTGGAAACCATACCTCCGGATAGCATCACAACGTGGGAGATCTTAGCTCAAGCTTTCTTGAACAAATATTTTCCACTGGCTAAATCTCAAAAACTAAGGACGGAGATTGGAACATTCCGCCAACTTGAGGATGAACAATTATATGAGGCTTGGGAGAGGTATAAGGATCTCTTGAGAAGGTGCCCTCAACATGGTTACCCGGATTGGTTGCAAATTCAACTCTTCTACAATGGATTAGCAAGCTCAACCAAATCCATACTAGATGCAACCGCTGGAGGGTCAATTTTTTCAAAGAAGGCTTAAGAGGCCTATACCATACTAGAAGACTTGGCCACTACATCGTACAATTGGCCATGTGAACGGTTTTCTCCAATCATCCCAAAAGCCACCGGACGATATGAGATGGACGAGGTAAGTTCTTTAAAAGCTCAATTGGCTTCTCTTACTAATGCTTTATCTAAATTTTCTCAAGGAAGCAAAATCCAAGCAAGTCCATCATCCATAGCTTCCCTTGCGGCCATGGCAAGTCAACAAGAGCCTAATGAGTTAGAAGTAGCCAATTATGTGGATAGAGGACAATACCGAGGTCAACAACAACTTCCAACTCACTATCATCCCAACTTGAGGAATCATGAGAATTTTTCATATGCTAACAACAAGAATGTGTTGCAAGCACCTCAAGGATTCAATGGAGCGGGGAATGCAAAGACATCATCACTAGAGGACATAATGCTCGACTTTGTCAAAGAGTCAAGATCAAGGACAACCACATTGGAGAAATCGGTCCAAGCAATTGCAAGCACCATTCAAAGCCAAGGTAAGGCACTTCAAAACTTGGAGGTTCAACTTAGTCAAATGGCAACTTCCCTCCAAACAATGCAAAAGGGTAAGTTCCCTAGTTGTCCCGAGATAAACCCAAGGAAGGAGTGCAAGGCCGTGACTTTGAGGAGTGGGAAAAAGCTATCCACCCCAGATCAATGATGAAGATGATGAGCTTCCACAAGAAGAAGATGAAGCCATCATAGAGGATGTTCAACAAAAAGAGAGTGCATCTAAGGAAAAGGAGAAATCAAAGTCTAACATAGGGAGTACTTCTAACTCTACTTCTTTTATCACTAATACTTTACCTTTTTCTCAAAGATTTCAAAAGAAAAAGATTGATGCTTAATTTTCAAAGTTCTTAGACATATTCAAAAAGTTAGAAATTAACCTTCCTTTTGCAAAGGCATTAGAACAAATGCCTAAGTATGCCAAATTCATGAAGGATGTATTGTCTAAGAAGAAAAGGTATGGAGATTATGAAATGGTTGCACTAACCGAAGAATGTAGTGCAGCACTACAAAAGAAATTGCCTCCAAAACTAAAGGATCCAGGAAGTTTCTCTATCCCTTGTCATTTAGGCAACAATAAAGTCACTAAAGCACTTTGAGATCTTGGAGCTTCCATTAATTTAATGCCTTTATCCATGTTTAGGAAGCTCAATGGAGGAGAGGTGCAACCAACTACCATATCTTTGCTTTTGGCTGATCGATCATTTGTTCATCCCTACGGCATTGTGGAGGACGTCTTGGTCAAGGTAGACAAGTTTATCTTCCCGGCGGACTTTGTGATATTAGACATGGAGGAAGATGCCGAAGTCCCCATAATCCTTGGGAGACCATTCTTGGCCACCGGAAGGGCCCTCATCGATGTGCAAGATGGAAAGCTCACATTCCGCCTTAAGGATGAGAAGGTAACATTTGACATTTATAAAACCCTTAAGCATCCGGATATAGAAAGGTATGAGCATCATGAGCCAAGCACAAAGGTAACATCGCCTCTCTCTGCAAATAAAAACTCTATGCATGATGAGCCCCCTTTGAATGGTAAGACTAATGACATGCTTGATGTTAAAGTAGAAAATTCTATGAAGCATGTTTCTAGTTGTGATATTTCTCCTAGTTCTTCATACATGCCTCCCAAATCTATAATGAATTATGAACAAATTATGGAGAAGCATGTTAAAAATGAAGTGGTGAGTCTGTTAAAATCTAAGCATGATGATTCTTTAATACGTCTTGACTACATTAGTAAAGATGATGTCCAACTTAATAATGATTTATTGACTAACTCACTAAATGCTAATGAATATGTTTGTGAGTGTCAATGTGGGCGAATACTAAAAGTTGTAGTTGATCCAAAGCATGAAAGGAAGAAACCACCTTGGGATCCACTGTGATTCGTGAGCCCCGTCTAGCTAGAAGACGTTAAACCAAGCGCTTATTGGGAGGCAACCCAATTTTATTGCTTTCTTTACTTTTCTTTTTATTTTATTTTCAATAAATCTTGGAGTCACTCATATGCTTTATCTCTCAGGAACTTGGTTTATCACACAAAGTACTCCTTACACCAAGCCTATTCGGTGGTTTCCCGCTTGCTCCCAGGCTTGCTCTTTCCTTGTTAGATGCTCTTATGCATTGGGGACAATGCATGATTCTAAGTTTGGGGTGGGAGGTGTCTTTCATACTTTTGTGTGTTTTCTTATCCTGATATGCATGTTAGTGAAGGTTTTAATGATCATATGCATGTCAATTTTTGAAAAATTTTGAAAATCTTGGAGCTTTCAAAGTTAATGGGAATGTTGTTTATGGTTGTGTGCCTTGATGTTGATTGTCCATGATGAGATTCGAATTTGCATGATAGATGACTTATTGTGAAAATAGAATAGCACTATCTTGAGTTAAATTCATTTAAGTCCCTCTTAAAATCTCTCATATTCTTGAGCACGTAGCCACTTTAAAATAAAATCTTTAACTGAAAAAAGATTAAGTTGGGTGTATTTGGTTGTCACTTCGAAAGGCCCCACCGGTTAGAGAGTAGAAATGCATGATAGCTTGTAATCTTAGACTAAGGAAAAAGAAAAGAGTATACATGCCTTGAGAAGAAAAGTGTACACAAAATATTTGAGCTTTATTTGTCTTTCTTTTTAAATGATAAAATTGTAATGAGTATGCATGGATAGGGGTAAAAAGAGCTACCTTTGCTGTGATCAGTAAGGACGCCTGGAATTGACTAGGTACGAGTCCCTACAGTGAATGTGTGAAAGCTAGTGCCTCTAGGTAAAAGAATGCAAGTTTAGAGCCCATGAAAAAAAAATATATATATACATATATATATGTGATTGAAAGGCACCTTAGTGGACATATTACTCACTTGAATGCATGAAAGCTTGAAGATTGGTGCATGAGCTAGAGTAGAAGGAAAACTAAAGAAACTCTCTTAAGTCCTAATTTGAGTTCTAGTATTTTAAATTGAAGGAGGCTTGCACACACACACATGGGAGATAGCAAGATTTGGCCTTGAATGATTATAACAATATAGATATGCTTGCATGTTTCTACTTAAGCTTTAAATGCTATTCTCTGAGACATGAGTCAATTGCACACTTCTTCATCTAAACTCCCTATTATTTGATTTTATTCTTTGCTCAGGACTAGCAAATCTCTAAGTTTCGGGTGTTGATAAGCACTTGAAAAGTGCTTTCTATTCTCTCAAATTAAGGGAGATTATATTAGATTTCACTTGTTTGCTAGTGATTTTCAGGTTAAAACGAGGAAAATTAGAAGAAACGACTAAAAGATCAAAACCGAGCAAGAATACTACGAAAAAGAGCTGAAAAACTCAAAAGGGCGAATTTTGGGATAGCACCGCGGTGCCGAGACAGCGCTACCGCGGCACTGAAACATAAACGCATCGTTCTGGACGCATAGTAGCACCGCGGCGCCGAGATGGCGCTGCCTCGACGCAACCTTGTTGAACGCATGACAGTGTCGCGGCGCTTGGACAGCGCTGCCGCGGCGCTCATGCCCGAGAACAATATTTCTGAAATGCATCACAGCGTCGCGACACTTGGACGGCGCTGCCGCGGCGCTAAAACCCGAGAGCAAACTTTTCTAATGCAGCCCTAGCGCCGCGACGCTATGGACCAGCGCTGCAGTGCCAGCTTTCCTTAAATGAAAAAATGTTATTTTTGGTAAATTTTTGGGCGGCCAAACTCTATAAATTTGAGGGTTTTCAGCAACCCAAAGATAAAAAGAAAATCAAAGCAAAGCAAGGAAGTTACAGACCTAAAGAGGCACAAAAAGGAGAGAATTAAGTGAGAGTTCAAAGAGTGAGTTAGTTGCAAGGAAGAGGAAAAGAGTTCGAGATAGTCTCGGTGCCCTTCGAATTCCGACGTGAGAGCCAAGGAGATCGTGATGGTGCTACCTCAATCAAGAGCCTCTTTTCAGTAGAGTTTCCCTTTCTTTACACTCTTTCTTTGTTTATTTTGCTTAAACATGTTGCTTCAAGCTATGAGTGGCTAAACTCTTTAGTTTTATGGTTTTGATGATTTGTTTATGAATTCATGTTGATTTTGTAGACTTTCATGGTTTTGTTGGAATGATTATGCTTTTCATTGTTATAGTGTTTAATTCTTGTGGATTGGTCATCCTCACATGTTAGGTTAGATGTATGATTGAGAGATTGTATGTTTAACTTGATCTATAACAATGAATTGTTGTTAATCTATCACGAGAGTAGTTAGGTTGACAATAAAAGTTTCTAAAGACTATTTTTAATGCCATGTAATTTTGTATTGGTTTTAAGAGATTAATAATCAATCGAGTTGCATGAGAAAGGGTTGTTTTTTAGAGAAAATAACTTGGAATTAAGTTTCTAGACTTAGGCATATGAATTACAATAAAATCCATGAAATCTATAATATTGCATGATGAAATAAACAAGGATTCATTACCCTAGAACTCTCTTTGACTCTTGTATTTCTCACTTTAATACTTTCCTTATTTAATTTATATTTTCCATAACTCATAATATTCAATTTCAATCCTCAAATAAAATTGATTCAACTCTAGAACAGCTAAGTAACTTAAACTTTCCCAATTGGATCTCCAGTGGAACGATATTCGAACTTAACCGTCTTATATTATAACTTGACTCGTACACTTGCAGTTAACACTCAAAGTGCGCATCAGCACTGCGGTAGCACTACGGTGCTACAAAATTCAGAGGCCTCCGGAAAAAGCGCAGTGTCGTAGCGCCGTGCTAGTGTCGTGTGTAAGCCCTACTTTTATCTTTGGAAGATGGCAAGCAAAGTAGGCGGGTTGTTGAGAGAGAGATGGCCAAGAGCCTTTGGCATGAGTGGTGTCTGTGGCCGACAAGAAGGTGGGTTAGGTGAAGACTTTGGGTAGCCGAGCCCTAAGCATGAGGGTTGATGCATTGGCTTGGTGAGGTATGCATCCATGAAGGTGAGCATGAGTGATGGTTGGTGCGTTGGGCAAGTGGCTATGTGTTGGTTGAGGTTAGTAAGGGGGATGCATTGGAAGCAATGTGTCCAAGAGGGCCTATGAGACTGACACATGGTGCTATGCGTCCAAGCTAGGTGTCCAATTCTGCCAAGGGGGTTGCGTGCATATATTGAAGGAAGAAGTGAAGGAAGCCGAAAATATTTTTGGTAAGTGAATTCTAGATCATTATGAGGTAAATCGAGTTTAGGAGTTACTTTGTTTATTTGAAAATAAAATAAAATAAAATAAAAAAGAGAAAGTAGAAGTAAGTCGACAGCCCGTTTAAGTGTGAAAGCTGAGTTTTCGATCATTTTCTCCATTTTCAAAAGCTTCAACCGACTTCATTTTTTAGCTGAGCGACGAAGAGAGGTAGAATAAGGAGTCTAGGGCAAATTCGTGTAGAATTTTGGTCGGTTTCATGGTGTAATTGAAGCTAGAACAGAAGGTCTGGTTGCTATCGTGCAATCTGAGCAAGGTCTGGTATTTGGAAAATAGCGAGCTGTAGAGATCGAGTTTATGGCTGAACATTTGAGGTTAGTAAGTTAACTCAATTCTTAAAAGTTTTTGTTAAGGATAGTTGAGCAAAATATGAAGAGAAACATGTTAAATTGTAGGTGGAAGCGACTGATACGGATTTCCCGAGTGATCTAGAGCAGCGCGAAGTAAATTGGGAATATTTGTCGAACGAAGAGGAGTTAAGCTTGAAAATTTGAAGTCAGCTAGAAAACACATTTCTTTACAAGTTTGTAGAAGAGAAGAAGTTCTAATTTGAACTGGAAATATGACTTTTAATAGATAGAAGTGAAAACAGAAGCGAAGATAGAAGCAAAATGGGACGGGTATCGCTAGAGGAAGCAATGACACTAAAGGTATAAGGGTGAGCAGCGAGATGAGTGTCGCTAGTGTCGTTGGAGGCATTTTGTCTCACAACTCTCGCTTGGTATCGCTAGGTATCGCTGGGTATTGCTACTCTCACTGATCAAGTAAGTCTCGCTGGTCTCGCTAGTTCATAGTATCGCTGGTACAGTTGGGTCTTTGCCTGAATTTGATGGTTTAGTCTCGCTAGTGGCCTGAAGCTCGCTCATTAGTGAACTCTTTTATGAAATGTAGCCTCGGTTGAGCATTTCTTTGTGGAATATAGTCTTGGTGACAGTTTTATTCATGAAGTAAGATCTCAATGGTGAATAATAGATATGTCTAAGGCTTGTTAGCTGTGTAAAATGGAATTTTAAGGAAATTTAACAAAGGAAAATGTACTATTTCAGGCCGAGAGGAGCTAGGGAAGGTGTATAACCCACTAAAGGCCCGGGAAAAGTAGTGAGTGACAATTTTATTTAAAATGTGTTTACTTTGAACAAAGTTTTATTGTTGAAAGATTATGTTTGGAAACATGTTTATATGTTTGTGCTTTCACGGGTTTTAACGTGCATATTTATGTGTTTTACATTGGAAATCATTTGAAGCATGTTGGTTGTTAAACGAGTTTTAGGAAAGGTATGCTGATTATTAACCTATGATTTTATGGAAAGCATTGATGCTTGTTAATGAGATTGTGAAGATTTGAAATGTTATAAACTCGTGAATTTATATTATGCTATTTTCAAAGCATGTTGTTTTTAAATAATGTTTTTGAAAAGACTCCCAATGCTGAAGGACACGAAGAAGGCATGTGGGTAGCTGGGATATAGAAATGGTTCCCAATGCTGAAGGACTCAGAAAAGGCATGTGGGTAACTTGAGTATAGAGATAGCCCCCAATGCTGAAGGACTCGGAGAAGGCATGTGGGTGGCCTAAATCTCGTACATGGGACCCGGTACTGAAGGACTTGGAGAAGGTATTCGGGTAACCCAGGATATGATATCTATGTGCACATACAGGGATGATAGACGTTGTTGTGTTGAGATTACTCCACACAATTAAGGATATTCGACGTTGGGTGTGTCGAGATTACTTTGCCTCAACTAAGGATGTTTTTGACATTGAGTAGCGTTGAGCTCTGCTCCGCCTCAACTAATGTTTTCGAAATAAACTGAATTTCCGTGTATCTTTTTCTGAAATGAACATATATGGTATGACAATGCCACTTGAGCATGTTTTGCATGGATATGACTTTGACTTGATGTTATATGCATTGTTTTAGAATAATTACACTTTGATTAGCTTCTGAGCTAAAGAAAGGTTTTTACAAGACAAGTCACTCATTGAGCAACCTAGCTCATGCTTTCCTTGTTTTTCTGTTTTTTAGGTAGCGAGTGAGTCCAGTGTGCTTAGCCTACATAGCAACTCGTCTGGGCCCACCTTCAATGTCTAGAATTTTGAGAATTGTAAATATTTGATCTTAAACATGTGTTGTACATATAGAGGGTTAAGGGCGATGTTGATGAACTTATGTAAATATATGGTTTGAGTGAAAATCAATATCTGTATGATAGCTTAACCCTGGTTAAAGTATGTTGTTCAATCATTGTGTATATCTGCTTATTAGGCGATGGTCAAGGTATAAGGTTGTTAGTGGATGTCGTAAGAGGGTCGATGTCTGCTGTCCTCACACTTTCTCCTAGGTTAAGAGGGTACCTGGGAGGGGGTGTGACAAGGTGGTATTAGAGCATAAGGTTTTAGGAAGTGAGAACATGCATAGTAGTTAGGAGCATGATGAGTTTGTAATATATTGTTGCTATGATGTGTTATAGGAACATGCCCAGAAGAACTAGACGAGGTAGGCAAGCAGACGCCGGGACGTCGCACGCTACCGGTGACGTGAGGGAGACCTCCGAGGGAGAGTCTAGTAACCTTCAGGCGAATGTGAACATGGAAGAGCAAATTTTCAATAGAATAGCCCAGAGACTGGTAGCTAATGTGGAGTCAGCTCAGGAGTATCCTGAGAAAAAGTATGGAATTAAAAGGTTTAAAGCCTTAGGTGCTCAGGTGTTTGAGGGTACTACCCATCCTACAGAGGTCGAGGTATGGCTGAATCAGGTAAAGAAGTGTTTCAGGGTCATGCACTGTCCTCAAGAAGAAAGCTTGATCTGGTTACTTATATGCTCCAGAAAAGGGTTGAGGATTGGTGGTGCCTAATAAAAAATAGAAGTGCAGATGCAGGTTCCCTGACGTGGGCAGATTTTAGGAAGGCTTTTTAGGATAAGTATTATCCTAAGTCTTACCGTGATGAGAAGAGAAACAAATTTCTAAGGCTAGTTTAGGGAAGTATGTCCGTAGCAGAATACGAGAAGAAATTCACAGAACTGGCCAGGTATGCCTTGGCATTGGTAACAGAAGAAGTAGATAAGTGCAAGCGTTTTTTAGAAAGGATCCGTACTCCGGTGACGACGAGTACAGAATGGACAGATTTTGCTAAGTTAGTGAGGCTGCTTTGAGGGTGGAGAAGAGTCTGGCAGAGGGAAAAACAGACAGAAAAGAAAGCAGAGCTGGACAGGCATTCGGTACATCTCCGGTGCAGTCTCACCGAGGTAAGGGACGACGTTTTGTACCAGGAGTTTCTGGCAAGGGAAAGTTTAAAGCCCTGTCAAGTGGGTCATACTTTATAGGTGGTTCTCGAGGTGGTGGTACGCAGAAAAATTAGGGGAGGTTTCCTCAGACTTCAGCTCCTACAGGTGGTTCACAGTTTAGCCACCCTAGTGAATCCATAGCCAGTGCAGCAAGGAAACCACTGTGTAGTTCATGTGGTAAGCATCACTGGGGATAGTGTGTAGGAGGGGTTGGTGTTTGTTACAGTTGTGGCCAGCCAGGACATTTCAAGAGCGATTGCCCTTAGTTAAGGTCAGGAAGGGAGACAGAACAGAAAACCGTGTCTCAAACAGTATATCAGCCAAGATAGGAAATAGGAGATGGTGAAGGTAGTAGTGGTGGCAGACAAAAAAGCCAGGTATGCAGACCTAGACAACAAGGGAAGGTGTTATGCCATGACGCAGCAGGAGGCTGAGGAGGCTCCAGATGTGGTGACGGGTACGCTTATTGTCTATACTAAGAATTCTCATGTGTTAATTGATTCTGGAGCTACACATTTATTTATATCCCATGAGTTTACTTTGCATGTGAATAGGAGTTTAAGACTTTTGCTTGATGCCCTGTTAGTACATACTTCTGTTGGTGAATCTGTAACTATAGGGCATGCTTATTATGATTGCGAGTTAGTGATTGATAATGTAGTGCTACTAGTTGATCTGTTACCTCTGAATCTGATAGAGTTTGACATTATTCTTGGCATTGACTTTTTTTTGCTGTCAGAGTACTATCTTGTGTTCACTAGGCAACCAGGCATCCAAAACCTTAAGGTAGGTGATGTATACCTTCCGAGAACCGCAAGTGTACAGGTCAAGTTATAATATAAGACGGTGAAGTCTGAATATCGTTCCACTGAGGATCCAATTGTGAAGGTTTAAGTTACTTAGCTATTCTAGAATTAAATCAATTTTATTTGAGGATTCAATCTTAAGTTGTGATTTTGAAAAACTAAGAAGGAAAGCAAGTAAATAAGAAACACAAGAGTCAAAGAGAGTTCTAGGGTAATGAATCCTTGTTTACTTCATCATGCAACATTCTAGGGTTCATGGAATTTTTTGCAATTCATATGCTTAAGTCTAGAAACATAAATCCAAGTTATCTTCTTTCAAAAATAACTTTTTTTATGCAACTCAATTGATTACTAATTTCTTGAAACCATACAAATTACATGGTATTAAG
The DNA here is from genome assembly GCA_030954485.1 of Citrullus mucosospermus. Lineage (NCBI taxonomy): Eukaryota > Viridiplantae > Streptophyta > Magnoliopsida > Cucurbitales > Cucurbitaceae > Citrullus > Citrullus mucosospermus. The sequence continues at coordinate 15,731,352 of CM062057.1, read as the reverse complement.
AGTAGTTTTTAGCAACTTTCATTGTTAACTTAACTATTTTCATGATCAACTAACAACAATTCATTGTTATAAATCTAGTTAGACATACAATTATCTCAACCATACATCTAACCTAACATTCAGACATGGTCATTCAACAAGAATTTAAACACAATAATAAAGAAAAGCATAATCATTACAACAAAACCATGAATAGTCTACAATATCAACATAACTTCATAAACAATTCATCAAAACCTTAAGACTAAAGAGTTTAGTCACTCATAGCTTTAAGCTACATGTTCACAATAATATAAGTAAAGAAAGAGTGTAAAGAAAAGAAAACTTTACTGAAAAGAGGCTCTTGATTGAGGAGGAAACGTCAAAATGTCCTTGGTCTTCACGTCGGAACTTGAACGGCACCACGACTCTCTCTTGAACTCTTTTCTCTCTTCCTTGCGGCTAACTCACTCTTTGGACTCTCTAACGAATTCTCTCTTAATTCTTTTCTTCTTATGTCTCTTTGTGTGTAGATTGATGATTAGTGCTGCTGGAAACCCTCCAATTTATAAAGTTGGCCACCCAAAATTCTTTCCAAAAATATAGATTCTTCAAATTAGGAAAGATGGCGCTGCGACGCTGATCGACATTGAAAGGTGGAACCACCGTGGCGCTGTGCGTTATAATATCCTACCCTCAGCGTCGTGCCATAACGCTGCTACGGTGTTGTTGCGTTGAAGGCAGAGGTTGCTCTTGGGAAAAAGCTTCGTGGCAGCACCGTATCGACGCCACATCATTTCCCTGTTTTTGGCAGTTTTGTACTTTTCTTCTCTTTTTCGCTAGATTTTGGCTCGGTTTTGATCTTTTGACTTTTAATTCTAGTTTTCTTTTTTTTTTTTTTTTTACCTGAAAACTACTAGCAAACAAGTGAAATCTAATATGTTCCCTTAATTCAAGAGAATTAAAAGCACTTTTCAAGCGCTTTTCAGTAGGCGTTCAACTGAGCTGTTTGAAGAGGAAAGGTGTTACCCTGTGTCCAGAATTTTTCTCTACGTCCAAGAAGGAAGTGCCAGGTGTCCAGAAGGCTGTTTTAGGGTTTCTAAGGTTTTCAGGTTGCTTCGTCTTAAATTCCAAAAGCTCGGGAGAAGCTAGAAGTTTTGGAAACTAGAATAGGAGGAGGAAACCCTAGAGTTTGGAAATTACATACATTGTGAGTGATTGATTTCTTTCCGTGGGAGAACGTAATTATATTTTGTATAAATTGCTAATAGCACACTTGTGAGCTTATATTTATGTATGATGTTGTGATATTATTATACGTGCTATGGTGAGGTATGAGATAATATATTGAGTATGATAGCATGAGGTTATATGCATGTTAAAAGATAATATATTGCGTATCAAGCTTGTTAGAATTAGGTCATACTTTCTGATGCTCGAGGGTTGGTTGAAGGCATCGAGGAACAAGATATTCCAATGCCGAGGGACTTTTTAAGAAGGCATTGATGACGGTCATGACTGGGACCGGGATTCGTTACCGCACAGGATGGTCAGAGGGTTGAAAGGACCTAGTTTTTGAACAAGTAGCAAGGATTTCCTCATGGGATGGCCAGGGGGCCATCGGAGCCTAGCTTTTAAGCGTACGAGAAGTACCCGAGGGGATGATCAGTGGGCCGATGGGCCTAGTTCTTGAGCCTCGAAGGTAAGAATATGTGCACATAGGGAAAACATAAGATTGGATATAACATTGATGCGTTTAGCTGAGTCGGGTGGGCCAGCGGAGAAAACCAGTCAGATTGTTGAGCCATGGGAGCCAGTAGGATAACAAAGAAGTTGTTGTACCGGAGGTGCCAGAAGGAAAAGATGTTCTGATAATACCCTACGGGGGAAATTTGAGCATAAACTCAATATAGTTATAATTGTACTTGCTACCGTTTTCTATCGCGATATATATTGTATGTGTGAAGGGTTGTTTGAACCCTAGTTATTTCAATCACTCACTAGGCTTTGTAGAAGCTCATTCTTTTCTTATGTTTTTCTTTCCAGGTAGCAGTCGAGTTCCCATTGCTGAGCGAAGTTAAGGTCTGCCGAGATATCATGTGCTTTTTGTTATAGGCATAAGAATTTTTATAATATGAGTCAAGGTCTGCCAAGAAATTATGTATACTTAGCCGTAGGCAGTAGACTAAAAGAGGAACTAGAATCATGTTTCTTGTAAACGAATTTGTTAAACAGTTGTAATAATAAATTATGCATTTGATTAATGAATTAGTTTATTTCTATCTATATAAGTTGCATATGATTGTTCCGGGAAAGGTAGAGTTTTGACGGTAGGCATCACAAGAGGGTCGGTGTGTGCTGTCCTCAAGCTCTGTCTCGGGCTGTGGAGGAGTGGCTCGGGGCGGGGTGTGACAGTTTAGTCCCATTCAGAATCCAAGAGTTCAAAACAAACCTAAAGGCTCTAATAAACTTAGGAGCTGATAAAAATTGTATCCAACAAGAATTAATCTTGACATAATACTTTGAGAAAACTACATAAAATTTAAGTAGTGCGAATGAACAAAGATTAAATATCGAATACAAACTACCAAACGTCCATGTTTGTAATGACCAATTTTGAAAATTTTTCCTACTAGTGAAAGACCTAAAACAAGAGTTAATTTTAGGAACTTATTCCTAACTCAATTATATCCAATCAAAATAACTAAAAAAAGTTTGATAAGCAAACTTTGGGAAAAGAAGTCCTATTCAAATTTATTATTCCCATTTTACGACTTGATATAATGGGAATAAATGGATTAAAAGAGAATGAAATCAAAAGAAACCCCATTCTCAAAGAAGAAATTAGTTTCAAAAGATAGAAGAAAATCTTAAAGATACTTCTATCAAAAATAAAATAAATAACTTACAAGAGAAAATTGAAAAAGAAATTTGTTCAAATTTACCAAATGCTTTTTGGAATAGAAAAAACATATTGTTAATCTTCTTTACATAAAAAATTTTAATGAATTGCAAATACCTGCAAAGGCAAGGCCAATTCAAATAAATTCCAATTTACTAACCCATTGTAAAAAGGAAATACAAGATTTGTTAGGTAAAAAATTAATCAGGTCTTCAAAAAGTCTTTAGAGTTGCGCAACCTTTTACGACAACAATGCGGCAGAGCAGGAGTGTAGTGTGCCAAGGTTAGTCATCAATTGGAAACCTTTCAACAAAGTTTTAGAATGGATAAGCCATCCATCTCTAACAAACAAGATTTATTAAATAGAATTTCAAATGCAAAAATCTTTTCAAAATTTGATATGAAATCGGGATTTTGGTAGATACAAATTTGTGAGCAAGATAAATATAAAATTGCTTTCAATATTCCTTTCGGTCAATATGAGTGGAATGTTATGCCATTTGGTTTAAAAAAATGCTCCATCATAATTTCAAAAAATCATGAATGATATTTTCAATGATTTTCAAGATTTTACCATCGTATACATCGATGACATTTTAGTACTTTCTTCAAACATTAATCAACATTTTAAACACCTAATTATTTTCGTTGATATTATTAAACACAATGGTTTGGTAGTATCCTTTTCGAAAATAAAATTATTTCAAAGAAAAGATTTTTGGACTTTGAAATTTATATGAGCCTCATAAAGTCCATTCAAAGATTAGTAGGTTCCCCTCAAATTTTCCTAATCAAATTCCAGATAAAACCTAACTATAGAGATTCCTGGACTTCTCTGTTTGATTTTATCCAAAATCTCAAACCCATTTGTAAACCACTTTTTCAGAGTTTGCGAAAAAATGCACCACTTTGGTCAGATAAACATACTAAAGAAGTCCAAAAAATAAAAGGTTTAGTCAAATCAATTTTTTGTATGAGTCTCCTTAATCCAAAAAGCTACATTCATAATGGAGACAGATGCCTCCAATGTCACACCCTACTTTTTAATAAACGATGCGTTGAAGAATTTATGAAGAAAAGAGGTAAAAGACCATGTTGGATGCATGGTCAGGGCTAGGTAGCACATAGTAAGGGTGGACGCATGGAAGTAAACAGAGAATGGAAAGAAGTGAAGCGAAAATGCAAGAAAGAAATAAAGTTAAGTTGCGAAGTGTTGAAGAAGGTTGTGAAGTAAACATAAAAACTGGTGCATGTGGTGGATGCATGCTAATCTATCCTTAAGAGAAGTAGTCTAAGTTTAAGGATAGGAAGATGGTTATTGAACGCAGGATGAAGGTAAACGCAATAGGACCAACGCGTAGAGAAAGAGCTTGAGAAGGAGTTGTTAAGAACATAAGGAAGGAGTTGGACGCATGGTATGATGCGATGAGATACAAACACAGTATTGGGCGTTTGTCATTAACGCCTAGTAGCATTGTGTAAGCACTGGTTTATAATAGTGCGGCTATGAGTTGAGGGTGATCACGAATGGTAGTGAACTGAAGTAGTCGCCGCGTTGGCGGAGGAAGAAACGTACTCGGCTTACCATGCATTGGTAAGGGTGTTAAGCATTGAGGTCCCTATGCGTTGAAGACAGTTATCCTTACGCGTCAAAGAGTAGTATGGTTGACTGTGAGTTAGAAAAATGAGTAGTGAATCTCAAACTTTAAAGGAAACTTAATGAACGCATGAGGGCGTTGTGTTGAATAAATGGTTATCTGTTGGAAATGTTGGATGCATAAGATAAGCTTATAAGGCTAGGTGGCTATGTATAGATTTGACACCTTATCAGTAGGAGGTGTTAAAGGCATGTTAAGTAAATCATGCAAGGTAACACTTGGACTAATGCATGGTTAATTAAGCATGCAGCGTGACATGTGGCAAACAAGTGGCAAAAGGAGAGGAAAATGGGGATGGCAAGCTCCCTATAAATAGAACTTTGAGAGAAGAGGAGCGACTGATGACTCCCAAAGAAGAATTTTGGAGAGAAAAGAGAAGAATGCAACAAGGACGTCTGTGGTAGGAGTATGCGGCCAAGAAAGAAGGTATTTGACAACTTTGTTATTTTATGTAAAGAAGTTGTCTGGTGTTAAAAAGGGTCAGCTATGCGTTGAGGACAAACATAATGTCCAAGGTGAACGCGGCGTCCACAGATTAGATGACACGTTCATGATGGACCTTGCGTCCAAGAGAGGGCGACGCATCCGAAAGGGAAGTAAGAAGAGTCGGGATGCACTTGGCGGAAATAATCAGCTTTGCATTACCAACCTTGCGTTGAAGGGTAGGGATGCGTTCAACCGAGCTGACAGAGGAAAGTGGAGCCTTGCGTTCCAGAGTTAGAACGCTGTGTTTAGAAAGCTCGGAAAGAGGAAATAGAGCATAGGAAGAAGAAGGATTCTTTGGCTAAGTACAAGTGAGTAACACCTGCGTTTTACAACACATAAATGAGTTCATTATGAATATGATTATATGGTTTCTAATGAAATAAAGCATGCGTTTTCATATATACATAAAGTATATGAATATGTTGTCCATAGAAATAAGAGCATGTGTTTTATTTGAAGACTTTGAGAATGCTGGGTATTCACTATGAGATATAAAATACATGGTGATTTGTTGATACATGTTTTCATGAAATTCCTGAAGAGCATGGTGTTATATGTTTTCATAGAAAATTTGGAGATACACTTGTATGATAAGCAAGCTGTTTGATAATTAAAGTTTTGTATTGAGTATTAGAAGTGGTTACTCATAGCATGGTATAGCTATTGAACGTTTGTGTTGTGTTAATGAGTTTAAAGATTATGATATGTAATAACTTAAGGTAACCCATGGCTGAGGGACCCCGTGTGAAGGCCTATAGGAGATATGTTATTTGATACTCAATGCTGGGGGACCACGGGAGAAGACACTTGAGTAGTTGAATGAGACGGATTCCAATGCTGAGGGACCCTGTGTGAAGGCATTTGGAAATCTAAAACATGATAGCCAAGTGCTGAGGGACCACGAGTGAAGGCACTTGAGCAGTGGTTGGCAATGAAACACAGTGTTGAGGGACGATATGTGAAGGCACTTGAAGGATTGGATATGCTGAGGGACGAAGTGTGAAGGCATTTGAGTATGTGATTGAGGAAATTCGACGTTGAGAAGTATAGAGCACCGCTCCGCCTCAACTAGGGAAAGTGATTATGGGATGAGTGAAGTTTTGAGCATTTACCCTAAAACAGATAGGCATATGTTATGATGAAGTTGGAATATTAACTAAAGCGTTATATTCTATGCGAGATTTACCAGTTTTACAGTTTGAATATATTGTTTTCTAATAACTGTTACTCACTGAGCCGTTAGCTCATTCTTTTAAATGTTTTCCATTTTCAGGTAGCATGATAGTTCCCATTGCCAATCGAAGTCGAGGTTTTTCAAGAGCATGTGGATTGGTGAGGTTGACAGTGGGTTACGTGACAGGGTAGTCGGTAACTGCTGTTTTCACATCTCTTTTCGGGTTATGGAGGATAATCTGGGAGGGGGTGTGACATCCAATATCCAATATGGAGGAATTCTCAAATAGTGTCTAAATAAGACCGAGTCAATAATCCGATTCCACTCAAAAATATGGAATGATACCTAGAAAAATTACTCCACTAACAAAAGGAGTTACTTATTATAGTTTTTTGTGTTAAAAAATTTCAAGGTGAATTAATCAATAAGAAATTCACCATCAAGACAGACTCAAGAGCATCTAAATCTGTCTTAGAAAAAGACGTCAAAAATCTCATATCAAAACAAATATTCGTGTGATGGCAAACAATTTTATCATGCTTTAATTTCGAAATCTTGCCTATAAAAGGCGAGCAAAACCCTCATGTTGATTACCTCTCAAGGGAGTTTCTAACTCCAAAACTCCTCTCTCTTAAATCTTTCTTCTGAAAGAAAGATGAGCGAAAGAAATAGAAAGGCAATAGCCTTCTCTTTTTTAGAGGGCAAAAGCCCATCTTGTTCAAACTCGGCACCCTTACCTATGAGTGTTGATAATATGTAATAGATCTAGGCTTTACTCTGGTAACTAGGTCCAGAGCAAGAAACAACTGCATACGGCCAATTTCTCCAATGGAGTCATCAAGTCCACCGCCAAGGCCTTTTGCCTGTTTAGTTAGGCCACCTTCCAATGGTGTAACTGAATTGAGGCCTACTATCTCTTCTCCTTCAACCTTTTCTCAAGCGGTTGCACCTAAAAAGAAATTTGTGCCTCGATTTGAAATCAAAACTTATTTTCAAAAATATCAAGTTATCTCTGAACCCATCATCGAACCTGAAATCTAAGGTCTCAATTTAGAAGAGAGGATTTCAAAAATGTTTCCTAAGGACTTTAATTTCATTCTTGAAAACCTCAAGAAAACAAGAATTTTTTATGAGTTTATTCTTGTAGACACCAAGTCTGCAAAAGTAACTCATATTCTAGACAAAAAATATCCCTCCTGGATGGCTTAATCCAAATTCAGGATCTTCAAAACCTTGAATCAACCCATTGGCATCAAGGGATTTACATCGAAAAAAACCTTCTCAAAACCATTTGAACCTCAAACTTATTCATTTTAAGACTACATAAGGGTTTGGTATAATGTTATGTTTGATGGATAAATGAGCATGAAGTGGAAGTTAATTTGATCAATTTTCACTCTAAGATGCTCAATTTAGAGGATTAAACATTCAATTAAGAAGAAAAACCAAAGTTTCAAGAACACTTACCCTTGAAACTCCAAATTCTCCTTCAATTCTTGATGAATTTCAGCACCACTTGGTTGTAGACCACCACAAGAGTCTTCTCTACTATTCTCTAGGCTTAGATTGGATGGTGGGATCCAAATTTGTGGTGAATTTGAGAAAGAATGAAGGTTGGAAAGAAGATGAACAATGGATAGAATTGTGCAAAATTAACCCTTAATTTCACAAAATTCTTAACCATTTTTATGTCAAAATCATCTCTATTTATTAAAGAATAACATGCAATCCAATTGCATCAAAATTTGACAACACAAAATGGTTAATTTGTTGGTTAATTGTGAAGAAGACAACCAAGCTCCTAACTTAGTTAGTGGGAAAATCCAATCTTCAAAAATCAATTTTAAAATCAATTTTCAATGAATTTCCAAAATTGAATTAAAATTGATTTTTAATTTCAAAAAAAATAATTAAATAATTAAATAAAAATAATTTAATATTTAATTAATTAAACATTATTTTAATATTAAATAATAAAATATTATTTTCCCACTTGTCCCGATTTTTCTAAAAAACCAATATGAATCGTTATTTATATGATTAATATTTAAATCATATTTAAATATTATAATTAACTCTATTTGTACGTTTAATTTGTAATTAAACGTCGATATATCATATATATCTGACTTTCATTCCTTAAGCCAAGATTTGAACGGTTCAAACTTATTCACCACATTATCTAAGATTTTAGTCCATTTATGAGCTAGTAGAGGGACCTAATGGACCTACATATCATGAGCTCCAACGATCCGAGATTAACCGGCCAAACTCTTTAACCTAGTTAATCAACATTCGTTAACTAACGGGACACTCCACTAAAGCCCGTAACTGCACTTTCCTCACTGTAGATATATTTGTGTCCATTTGATATAACCGTCATCGATAAGTCAATCTTTTATTGGTTGTTCATAACTTCAGCAAGGTCAAATACCGATTTACTTCTGAGTTACATCTTTTCTCCTTAAGTACCATTGTTCCTCTAATGAACAATTGATTTAGGATCTAATCACTAAATCCATTCCCTCTCGAGCTAGTGAGAGGATGGGGCCCCTTGTTCAAGTCCTGGGAACAACACTTAAGAGAATCACCTCTCTTCTATCCCTAAGTTGGGGAGGAGTGAATTCTGTATTGCAAATTCTATGTTCCCAACTATCTACCCGGTCTTATCCCTGAAATGGGAGGAATGTTGAGCAGCACTATTGAGCTTACTCTTACCTATGCAGATCAAGGGATAATTCTGAATAAACAGGAGTTCATAGATAGCTCAAGATTCAGATCAAGTTATCTAAGTCATCGATAAGTGAAATTAATCAGTGTTAATCGTAAACGATGTTAATACGTAACAGTGATTATTTCAGGGTCAGTCTTACACAATCTCATTATGTAGAATACCCCTGCTCACATGTCTCTACATGAGCAAATCAGAATCACTTCATTTATGACACTTTACAACATTTGTAACAATCATGAAGCAGGCCATATTCAATAGTGTCTCCAGGAAGAGGTACCCAACCTGATCCATGTACTATAGACTATTGAGGCCACTTACTCGAACTTGATCCTGTTTATGTCTCTACATAAAGTCCAAGTACTCATGACAGTAGCCAAGGGTTCGTAGTTTAATTGAATTTAGAGTTAATAAATAATTAATTCACTTGAATAATTTCATATGTACTAAAAATCACCTATTTACAAAAACTACGAGTTTTAAGACATACAACCCAACAATGTTTTTCGTAACAGAGATTCAATGAAAGATGATGATGATGCAGGCGCTTGCTGATTCCTTTGTGATTGATGCTGCTGGCTTTGATTACCTTGGTTGAAGACAGGAGGATTTCCTCTCTACGGCTGCTGCTCAGCCCCTTGCGTTTGTTGTTGATTTTCACCCCATTCGAAGTTAGGGTGGTTCCTCCAACCCGGATTATACGTTTTACCATATGGGTTGTTTTGAACATAGCAGACTAACTGGGGGTTATAAGGACACATATCATATAAGTGCCCCTCACCACACTGCATGCAACTCACAGATGCTGTTGGATTTGATGCCTTCGTCGCATTAATCGCAGTAGCTGATCCACCTTGATTATTCAAGGCTATAGTCTTCAGCAGAGATGTCATGGTTGCCATCTGAGCTAAGAGATTGGTAGCAACATCAGTTTCAAGCATTTCAGCTTGCGTCATTCTTCTATCAGTGGAGCGGGATCCATACCCATCGTCCACCCACTCATCAATATTCCTCGAAATTCTGTCGAGAATATCTTTGGCGTGCGTGTAGGTCTTATCTATTAATCCTCCTGCTGCGGAAGCAGCAGCCACTGACTGTGATGGTCTATTCAATCGGCATAGAAGATTTCCATCTGCACACAATCAGGAATGCCATTATGCGGACAATTCCTCACCAGCTGCTTGAATCGGGTCCAAGCTTCACTCAGAGTCTCTGAGTCCTTGTGCTCAAAGTTGACGATGTCTCACCTCCTCCTTGTGTTTACCGTCAGAGGGAAATATTTCTGCATGAACTTTTCGACCATCTGCTTGCAAGTGGTTATCTCACCTGGTTCTAACGAGTATGCCCATTGTCTTGCCTCATCTCTGAGAGAAAATGGGAATAATGATAGCCCGATGCCATCCTGTGGTACCCCTGCTATGGAAAATGTATTGCATATCTCCAAGAAGCTCTTTAAGTGTGCATGCGGGTCTTCTCCCATTGCACCCCGAAATTACCCTGCGGCTTCCAGCATTTGCACAAGCTTCATTTCAAACCTTCCAGAAGGTCAGTCGTAAGATTCCTGGCAAGAAATCATACAAATTCGGCGACACATACTCTCGCATAGGCCTATTTCTGTCGTATGCCAACAGAATTGGGTTCGTATGCTGTTCTGCGTTTACATTTTCCCGAACTCTGCCTTGAGGATGGTTCTGTTGTTAAGCCATATTCCTTTCTATGCTTCGGTTAGGCCTTCTTCTTCGGTTCTGCCTTGTCCTTCTTCTGAAGGTCCTTTCAATCTTAGGATCAATATCAAATGCTGGGCTGCTCCCGTCACTCATATACTGTTTGGAATTTCTGGTAGAGGAGAAACTCACAATACTCCTTTGACTGAGGAATTTCTATAATAAAAATAAACCAAGAAAACGATTCAATACAAAAATCCCCGGCAACGACGCCAAAAAAACTTGTTGACAAAAACTTGTTGCTACTGGTTTTATGTTTTACTAATCTATGAAGTTTTCCTATCCTTCACCCAAGTATAAGCAAAGAATGAGGTTATCTCGATGAGTTCGAGGCAAACACAGGAATTATGTAGATTCTAGAATTCGTGGATTATTTGAGTCATGCATTTAAGAAAAGTAAAGAGAGGTGATGCGTTTGACTAACTACAAAGCAGTAAAACTATCCTAAGGTGATTGAATGGAGAGGTATGCGACACAACAAAATCCAACTAATTGAATTATATGAATGGTAAAAACAGGGCTTGGGTTGGTCATCATCTAAATTCAGAAACGCATAGGTATATCTATTTCATTCCAACGACTCTTCTCTCGGTTGTCAGCCGCTATGCTTATATGTCTATAACGCATAGGAGAGTGTTAGATGCCAAGGTTATTCCTATGTCTAGATAACACTTCTTAACCTTGTCAATTGAGTTCCACAATCACTTACTCTCTCGAGTAGTCTAATTATTACTACTTATATTTATTAGCTAGATGAACATAAGCATTAAATTAATAGTACAATTGACAAGATGAAATAGATAAAAACTGAGGTTCTTATTTAGATGATAACACAACCGGTGACCCTTAAGAGAATTAGTTACTCATGGATGGTAAACAATAAATGGGATGTGATAAGAAATGAATAGCCATGAAAGATATTTAGATTGATGAATGGAATAAGAGTTTCAGAGAATACAATTTCTTGTCTATCACTAAAACACAAGTAATAAATAGATAGAAAGCATGAAATGGCTTCTCAATGTCTTGAGGTCGCCGGTGTGGAAGCGTGATTTCTGCTGTGAAGTGGTCAGGCGGACGAAAGAGAGACTCTTCTCTTTCGAGCTGTTTGTCTCCGGTTGTCGTTTGGAAAGAACTTTGCTGTCACTTAGGAATTCTTCCAAGACATTCAACAACCTTTCAGCCTTCAGATCTGCCCTTTTATAAAAGCTGCATTGCAATCGATGGCAGATCTGCGTAATTGGAGGCTGAATTACATCCTTGCGTCTATCTCGCTTAATTGCGTGATTTTCGGTTGAATTTAGATCCACCATTTTCGCTTCAGATCAAGCATATCAATCTTTCGACAATCTCTGAAGATTTTTATCTGATTCTCTAATGCCTTGCGTTTCTGGTTGATACACGTCCATGGATAACTTGGGTTCCTGCGTTAAAGTATGCGTTTTAGGTTAAAAAAAACTTCAAAACAATTGTCTCCATTAATTTACAAGAGTAAAATACATAGGAAGATTTATCGATAGAATTTAACTCAAACCACTACATGATTCTCTATTTAAACTCTATTTTTCTAAAAGAAGGACTATAATAACTTATATTTCTACAAGTTATCAGGCCCCCCCTCCCCTCTCACTGGCTTGAGAGTGACCTAGTTTATGTTTGGACCATAAACAAATTGTTCATTAGAGAAATTAGTGGTACTTAAGGATAAGAGGTAATTACAGGGGTAGAACGGATATTTGACCTAGTTGTAATTATGAACAACTCGTGAAGGATCGACTTGCTTATACTGATTATATCTATGTACACAACTTGTCCTACAGTGCATAAGAGTTTAACTATGGGTTTATAGTGGTTTTCCTTTTAGTTAATGAATGAAGATTAATTTAATTAAAGAGTTTAATTAATTAATTTTGGATCATTGGAGTCTATAATTTGTAGGTCCATAAGGTCCCCTTGCTAGCTCACCACAGACCAACAAGGATCAACTATGTTGAAAGAAAAATTTTAAAGGTTGAAATTTATGAGGAAAAATATTAATTGTATTGGATATAATTAATTACACGATTTATTATAAAGTTTATTTGAATAAGATTCAAGCTATAACTTTATAATATGGAGAATTAATTTATTTGAATATGATTCAAATAATTAATTACTTATTTGGATGAAATCCATATAAATAAATAAATGAAGAATTAATTAATTTATTGAATTAGATTTAAATAATTAATTATTTTATTTGGATGAGATTCAAATTAAAGATTCTGTAGAAAATAAATATTTAAATAAAATTTAAATATTTTAAACCATTTAATATGAGATATTATTTGGATAAATATTTATTAATATTGGATATTATTAAATATTTAATTTAAAATCTATGCAGAGAGGTTATCCTCATAGGATTAAGAGTAACCCATAGAGTTTTATAAATAGGACCGTTAGGAGCCCTCGTATGACACACCTCGCTAGAAGAATAATCTCTACGATTACTCTAAAAGTCTTCCTGTAGAAATTCTCTAAATTTTCTTAGAAAGAACTTTCTTCTTCCTGTTCCCTCTATTCTTTCAAGAAGCAGTTCCAACAAACTGGATCCTTGCTAGAGTTATAGCAAGGAAGATCTCTTGGAAAAGAAAGACTAAAGGAGAAGACTATCCGTTCGAGAAGAGATTTTGCTGAAATTATGGATTTGCAAAGGTATGTTGCTTCACCTTTTCTTAACTTTTTGTATTTTTAATTCTTTCAAGCAATCAAAGAACGGGATCACATGCTTTCGTCGAGATTCAATTCCCTTCAATATGTACATGCCAACCAAAACCTATTAACATATTATGTGCAAAGAAAAGAAGATGAAATTATGACAACGATGGCAAACATGCTCGTGATAGCTAGGTCGCTAGAACTCCTCGGCTACCTAGCGGGAAAAGAAAACATATGAAGAAGGTGAGTTGAAATAGCCTAGTGAGTGACGAGTTTAGGAAATCTTAGCATGCTTATAAACGTTGCATAAAAGTTCAAAACATTCTTTGGTAAACATGCTTAGAAAACTTAGTAGCAAAGCAAATTCAAAAGCTTTTAAAAACTCAACACATGTTAGAAAAATAGCGTTCTTGGCATTCACATCCATAAAACATCGATTAAACCAGAGTAAATCAGTTAACCTGAGGTGGGGGGGGGGGGAGGGCAAGCTCAAGACACTCAACGTCAATAACCTTAGTTGATGTTGAGCGAACTCAATACAGTCAGCATCAATACTTCCATACGTGCACATAAAACTGCCCCCAAAGGGCCTAACACTCCTAAATACTGCTCAAAGCCTTAGATGTGTCAAAGTGGGTCCCAAAGACCTTTCCAATGCCTTATCCTTGTCCTTCAGCATCGGATACTTAGGTTGCCTGAATGCCTTCTCCTTGTCCTTTAGCATCAGGTTCCTAAATAACATTCAACTTGGATACAAGCAGGTAAGGTTTTACAATGCAAATATACATAACATGCTTTAATACTTAAACACACTTTAAACCTCACATGCTTGCAAATACTTTGAACACATATTATGCTTTTAAACATACTTTATAGAACACACTTACATACTTAAACATTTCATTCTTGAAAACTCTTAAACTTAAAACATATTTTTACTTCCATGTTTTAAACACATTTTCATATCTTTAAGTTCACAAACAAGCTCATAAAACTCATAGTAAGACCACTTTGTAAGGCTTGCAAATAAAATCATATTTTGATAGCAAATCTCATCCAAACATGGAAAGTCTCATAAACATAAAGGACTCCATTCAACGTAGAAAAACATCCTTTCAACTATTTAAGAAACATATTAGGTAAAATTTGTCACTCACTGATCCTTTTTTTATCCTTCGGGCCTATAAGTATCTCCTGTCAATTGACCTGAAAATTAGACCACCACCTTTCAATAACCTTCCTTGAATCAACCATTCAAGCCTAGCACATCCTAATACCTAGCATGCTTCCCTAAAACGTCATTTAATTCCCAAAACTTCATAACTTAGGGTTTTTCCTAAATTCCTTAAATAGCCCAAAATTAGTTTAGGGTCCAAAAATACCCATTTAATAACCAAAAATACAAGAAAAATATGATTTTACTAAAAAATAACCCAATTTCACCTAAAATGGTCGTGGGCCTTTAAATGGGTAGCATGGGGGATGTGGGCGCACGCTGGCACAAGCGGTGGGCGGCAGGACATGCATAGGGGTGTGCTGGGTGTGTTGGGTGTCACAATCGTACCTTTGCACCTCTCTGAGCGATTGTGCGGCACTTGTTCTAGCTCACGAACAAGTTAACCTGATTGAATTCGGATTGCCTGTAGCACACCGGTGCCTCTCGCAACCTCTACCTCTATTTCTAAAGAAAAGGGTTTCACAAACGTTTGAAAGCATGTTTGAGAAAAGAAAGTTTGGTAAGGTCAGAAAGTAATAGGGGACAACAATGGCTTTATAGCTCACAACTCCGGGTATGAGGATATGATGATGTCTTACCCCCATATAGTACATTATAAGCATTTTTAGAAATGTCACCCTTGCATATGCAAAGTGGCGAGTGCTCACTTACAAAGAAAAGTACTAAGAAAGTAAACTAACTAGCAAAATGAAATACATAAGATGAAAGCATAAAAGGGGTTGAGGTGGGTATGCAACCATGGGTAACACGCCTTGGACAAGCATGACCGTGACACTAGACGTCGTTGTGGCTGCTAATGGCTCCCCTGTTCTTCCATAGAAAACAACCATCACAAAAACCAACTTGATTTCATTCATTTCTTAACCAAATTACCTAAAACATTTCTCATAAATCTCTTAAGGAATGTCTTAACTTGCTTAGCTAAAAAATTCAGCTTCCAATTCCTCTTGGATTGCGACGAATTAACCAAAAACTCAAGGTCATTCCAGATTTCTTAAAAAATTCCGAACCTCCTCAAGTTTCCTATTATTTCACAAACGTCTACTCATTATTGGTACAAATATCCTTCTTATAAAATGTTAAGGAGGCTTTTAGCTTACTAACCTCAAAATATCAGCTTTTAACTCGTCTTCTACTACTCAAAAACTTCAAAACACCACAACTAGCTCAGATTGATCAACATTGCACACTTCCTTTTCTACCACAAATTTCATCAAGTTCCCAAGCTCTATTCTTCAAGGCAGCCAAAGAAATTACTCTTCACTCATTCTTTTGTAGTTAGGTCGAAGCATTTCGGAGTTTGCACGATGGAAATGTTCACGCTCAACCCCTTAAACTGAAGAAAAAGGTGACTACCGTTTGCATGGTCAAAGGCTTAAAACATTGCCACCTCAAGCCACTTTCTCACCACTTTCTTTTTCTTTTTCTTTTTAATTTCATTTTCCTAAAATTATTTTCTAATTTTTAACTTAATTTAATTAATTAATTTTATTATTTTTAATTTACCGAATTATTTATTTATAATTATTTTTATTAACACCAAATACCCAAAATCAATTCATTTTTTGACTTAATTCCTTTGGTTCAACTTGATCCTTTAATTTCCCCTCTCATCTACTAAAACACATACACAACCTTACTTGAAGAAGAAAGAAAAAAGTTTTAGAGCTTACAATTTCCCTCCCCCTTATTGAAATTTTGTCCTCAAAATTCAATGATCCTCATCCAGAGAACAATGGAAGATATCTGCTTCTTATCTGATCTTCACATCTTCTTCTAGATCAGAAGGGTTATTGGGGAGGGGGTGTGACAATAAGACGACTCTATCGCCTATAATTAGCCTACCGCAGATGAGTCCAAATGGATCAATAATTTAGACATTTTATTAAAGATAAAAGAAAAATTGCTCAATTATTCGCTTTTGGAGTATTTGGGCGACAACATTGTATCTTATCTTATCTTATCTGCTCACTTTTTTCTTTTTACTATTTTGTTTTTGCTTTAATAATGTCTTTGAATTATTTGGGGTCTTATCCCACTAATTCAACTTTACTTTACTTTGCTTTAATTTGTTGTTTAAAAAAGACAAATCTTTCAAGGGCCCTATCCTGTCGATTCTGTCACACGCCATCCCAGATACACCCTATACCTAGGAGTGAGTGTCAAACTGCACTCTCTATATAACCTATTGAAACTAGATGCCAGATAAATCTCAATTAGAAACACCATTGCTATTAAAATATTTGAGAACATACAATCTCTCAACAAGTATTCTTTGCATATATACATGTGTGATACAGAACAATTCTCCCAACACTCCTAAGGAACATGTACATTACAAAACATGAGCACAAACTAAATATTTACAACTATCCCAGAGGTTTGCTTCAAGATAGGCCCAGACGAGATACTTATGTAGGCTAGGCATCCCGGACACGTTCGCTACCTGAAACAACAAACAAACAAACAAATTGAGTGAGCATAAAGCCCAGTGAGTGACTAAATTCATTCAACCATCACTAACAAACATGAACTAGCTTAACCATTAGTAACCATTACATATCGCATTTTAGATAGTTTCTATACTTCTTATGCTTTTGATCTCACCCATATCAATATCCTTATTACCCCATGGTAAATAATTAACTAATATTGTGACAAAGCACAACTTAACTCTTTCGTATTTCAGAACAAATTCTCATTTCTAATCACATATACATGTCTAATCATCATGTTTCACGGATTTGAAACTATCAAGTGCCTTCACATTCTGTCCCTCAGCATTGTATTCGATTATGTCTACATTACCATGTGCCTTCACACGAAGTCCCTCAGTACTGGTAACCAATTCAATCTCTGCTCAAGTGCCTTCACTCACGGTCCCACAGCACGAGCTAGTGTGTGATGGATTACTACATGCTTTCACTCAAAGTCCCTCAGCATTGAAATCCATTCCACTTAACTATTCAAGTGCTTTCACATAAGGTCCCTCAGCCATATTTATATTTAGACAATAGAGTTAGTTTCCTTTTAACCTGCTGGCATAACATATTTACTATGAATACTGCAGAGTACCATAATTTCTTACCAAATAAGTATACTAAAAGTAACCACAAGATATAATAAAAGGTCACTCACAACTTGTCTCGGCTCTAAGTGGATTATAAGCCTCCCCCAGCTCTTCCTGGCCTGAAAATACATATTTCTCACGTTCAGTTTCCATAATCTTCCTTTTCCCTTAACACACATTAATAACATTACACTTCAGACAACTAAAGGCTACCAGCGAAATTCATCACATACTACTGCACCAGCGATACTAAGTTGAACGTAACTAGCGAGACTACCTGAGAAGCGACACCCAGCGAGAATTGTGAGACGCAAAGCCCCTCTTGCGTTACAGCGATACTTGTTTCGCTGTCCTGTCTCTCGCTCTCTCAGCGATACTACCGCTGCAGCAGAACAGTTTCCTTCTTCCTTTCCTCTTCCTTCTTCAACTAGCTAAACATCACATTTCGGCCATTTTCAGAACTTTCTTCCTTCTACAAACTTATGAAGGTGTAAGTCCTTCATCTTACCTCAAAATTTCATGAAGAAAATCCTCTCCGTTTAGGGCATATCCTTCAACAACTCCAGGTTGCTCCTAATCATTCAGCAAATTCAGCACCACTCTCTTCTATCTGGAGTTTGACACACATTTATACAAGTTCAGTTCAAGCACCCTTCACGAAACTTGCTAAAAATTGAGTTAACTTACTAACCTCAGAAGTTCCGGCCCTAACCACCGTTTCCTCAGTTCGTTCTTCCTCTAAAACTGAACGTTACTCTAAGAGAGCAACACCAGCTGAGTCCTCTGCCCAGCTCAAGTTTCCTCCACGGTTACGATGAGATTTCCACTCCAAATCGACATGAACGTCTTCTTCTACCTCCCTCCGATGTTTAGCTTCGAAATGGACCCAACTCGAGCTCTGAAATGTAATCAAAACAATTGAATTCTCGATCCACTTATATATATACCACCGACTGAATCTCCATTCCAACACTATACTACAATCTATTCAACGCATACCTTCTATGTTTAGCTTCAACAACACACAGCCTCTGATGGTGTTACTTTTCAAAACTCTCCCGCCAGATGGTTAACAAACGCATTACTCTCTCGGCCAACCTTCTTTGTCCAACGCATACCCACTTTCGACGCATGGTAGCGTTCACCGCATAGTGGCCTCATCGCAAATTGGCTCTCAACGCCTCGTGGCCTACAACTTCCAACGCCCTGCAGCCTTCAATGCATTTGTCGCAAGATAACCTTCGATGCAGGGTGGCTCTCCACGCCTTGTGACCTCAACGTGTCGTGGCCTCAATGCCTAACAGTCTTCCCTCACCTTTGCGTCCACGCCAAAACTGCTTCCATCAAGGCGCGTTGCCACCAACGCATAGCTGGTATTTAGTCATTTTTCTGCCCCCAATCACATTCTAGCCAACTACTCCTACCAAAGCGTCCATCTCTTGGTCTCTACTTACCTTGCTTTCTCACAAGATTACGTACGGAGCTTACAGATTCTATCTTATCTTTTAATTTTCCGCAGTGAATTCTTATTTGAGTTCTAGAGTCTATAAAAGATTTCAAAATTGTAATTCAAAGGCACGATTCGAGTAATCACTCAAGCATCCTCTACGCTTGATATCCTCGAATTAGCTTCCCTGCAATCTTTTGTAACTTGTCGATCCTTTTTCTCTTTGTAGTAAGCATCGAGCGAGTGGTATCAGAGCCATAAATTCAATAAAATTCAATCTTCTTCAATTCTCAACTCTCTTTAAATCTCTTTTCAACAATTAATTTCAAATTTTTCTAGGGAGGAAGAGATTATACACATTTAGCGAGCACCATTTTGTAAACCTAACAAACACTCATAGTTAGTTATAAATCACAATGCACAAAATAACGATAAAGTATTTGAATGGTAGGTACTTGGAATAAGTGAGAAAGAAGCCGAGTAGATTATGCTTGTATGTAGAAACCTAGTCCCTCAAGGCTTCCAGAAGGCCACTAAATATCCTCTGCCATATATTATCCCCATAGTCCCGATTGTTGAAGAAATCCAGGTCATCCACATTATCGAGCAACAACTTATTGATGTTGCTCTTTGTCTTGTCCTTTTCTATCAACCCGAGCTCATACATGTAGACAATACTCACCTTCATTTCACCTAGATCAGTCTCAAACTGAAGCCTCTTGTAATGCTCGTCAAAGGCAGTTATGTGGATCTCTGCCCCACGCAAATTGTGGAAGTACTTTGTTCGAAGTGCACTGGTCAATTCAACAGTGCGAGGAACGATCACAAGTGACCTCCAAAGTCTAGTCACCAATAGGAATTCGTCCTTGGAAAACTTAACAGTATGTCCATTGAAGTCAAAGTACATGGACTCAACACTACTGTTCTCAATGTGTACCTCCCAAAAATGCTCCTCATAAACATATCGAGTTGCCTATCTGTAAGCTTTTCTTTGATTAGTCGATTCACAACCCCAATATGTGATGACAAGTTAGTAGCTTCGGTAGGAAAACGATCCCCAAAAGTAATCTTGAAGTTAACCATCTATTACTGCAGGTGATAGCACCTGAAATGTGCTATTTTCCTCAGCTTAACTCGGGATCATTATGCTATTTAATGTGTTAAATGTATTATTTTGTAGGTTTCAAGCACTTAACAAGTAGAGTAGGGAATTAGCAACAAAATGGAGCTAAAACGGACCAAAACGAAGTTCTATTGCATCAATCAGGAAAGAGAACTCCAGAAAGACTAAATTGCCCTTAAAGCAATAGCGCCATAACACTGTATTTAAGCATCGTGGTGCACTGAAGTCTAGTCGTGGTGCTCCGACTACTATAAATTGGAGAATTTTGATTTTTATGTCAATCACTTGAGCAGCCAACCAATTTCTCTCATTTTTCCCTCTCAATTTCCATATGTTCTTGATTATTTCTTGTATGAACTTGATCCTTCGATGCTCATAACAACGTATCAAAGTGGGTACTCGATTCTAGCTTGGGGTTTTTAGGGATTTTCTTTGTATTTAATGTTCTTATGAGATTTTGAATTGGATTCTATTGTATGCTTGATTGATTATGTATTTTAAAGTATTAGGATCATATTATGGACGCTGGTGTACACTTTGATTATCACTTTAGATCAATTTACGATTCGTGACACTTGGTTTTATGTTGATTTTAGAAGCAATAGGTTAGGCTAGCTTGCGAATCTAATTTATTGATGAGTATTGTTCTAATCAACCTAGGATTAAATTAATAGAGCGTTTAATTTTGTCCTTTCCAGTTGAATGTTCTGCCAAATTATCCCTAGAACTTAATGCAATTAGGGTAAATTCAAATTTTGCATGGCTTTCATCGATTCGTTTTATCCTAATTTGTGGATTAGGACAATTTAATTTTGACATTTCCAAATAAAATTGATTAGGTGCCAACTACAATGAATTCGGTAATGATGAATTGATGATTAAGAACATTGAATAAAGAAAATTTCGTTGTAACCCAAGCTATGACTTTCTCGTATAAATTTTATCTCTTTTAATCTCTGCATTTAATTTTATGCAATTTTCATTTTCTTACAAACAATCCTTTCCCAAAACCCACATTCGGTTACCTAGAATTGTAAGTTGCTTAAGCGAGAAGTTCAAGTGCTCCTTCTGCCATTACTAAGATTAAGTAAGTTCGGTAAATTATTTGGCACGAAATTGGCGACGAATTCAGTCAGCCAAATTGGCGCTGTTACCAGGGAGCCAAGAAATTTCTTTTTTTGGGAGTTTTCAGTTCCTTATCGTTTTTTGATTTTTTCTCCTTTGTATGACCTGATCCTCCTAGGACCGAAATTTTCTATTGTATTTTGCAAATCTTGGCAAGGAGGAAAGGCAACGTAAGAGGGAGGCTAGGGAACAAAGAGCTTCAGAGTATCATACCAGTGTAGAAGGCACATTTGAAAAGTTGGTAGAAGTAGAAGAAGAAGAAGAAGAGACGTCTATGGCACAACCTGAAGAGCACACATTACGGGACCTCTTAGCCATTAATGTTGATCGGCAGCCGCTGTGCATTACCTATCCTGCCATGACAGGTAATTTTGAGTTAAAATATGGCTAATACACTTACTTCCTTCCTTTTCTGAATGTGCAGATGAGAACCCCCATAAGCACTTGAAGGAGTTCATCATTGTGTGCGAGAGGATGAGGCCCCATGGCATGACTAAGGAGCAAATCAACCTTAGAGCATTCCCCTTCTCCCTGATGGACGATGCCAAAGATTGGCTCTACTTCCTTCCTGCTAATTCTATGACCACATGGAAGGAGATGCAAAGCCAGTTTTTGGAGAAACTTCTTCCCTACATCAGGTGCTACACGTATAAGGAGATATACGAGATCTCCCAAACGATTAGAGAGACACTGTTCGACTACTGGAAGCGGTTCAAATGCATATGCGCTAGCTTCCCTAACCACCAGCTTTCTGATGCGCTCCTGATTTAGTACTTCTATGAACGGCTCGTCCCTAGTGATAGAAGTACCATCAACGTGACGAGTGGTGGTGCTTTGGTGAACAAGACTCCCATAGAGGCTAGGAAGCTCATCTCCACCATGGCGGAGAATGCACAGCAATTGGGACGCAAGCTCCTGACAATATCACGTCTTCACTATAGGTAAGTGAGATTAGAGCTGAACTTTCTGAATTATCTTCTCTCATGAAGCAAGTCTTCGCCACCAAGCAATAGTCCCAGGAGCCTATAGCTAAGGTCAGTTAAGCTGACAATCTGCAAGGTGGATGGATGTACAGCTACAACCATTCGGGCAGTCAGGGAAGCCAAGGTCAAAGCAGTTTAGGGATGCCTCTAAAGGACATGGTGAAGCAGATCGCGGACTCCACCTCCCAGATCTAGAGCACTCTAGAGTAGTTCATCCAGAACACCACCTCGCATATATAGAGTATGGCTAGCCAGATCTCCCAGCTAGTCGATGTTGTTAGCAGGTTGGACACACAGCATGGGAAGCTTCCTTCCGAACCTGCATCCAACATACGTAATGTGAGTGCCATCTCTGTGAGTTGAATGATGAGAAAGTTGCCTGAGGAGTCAGCTGTTGAGCCTGTGGAGATAGAGAGTGATGTAAGCTTTGATCCACCTCTTAAATTACACGTTTCTACTAATGTCCCCTATGCTCCTTTCCCTAGCAGGCTGACTGTTGCTTAGAAAGGATCACGCATGGAAGAGGTGAGGTATGCTCTGTCTTCTGAAGTGAAGAGGCCTATTGCTGAGAGAAAGATGGTGCGGACTGAAGTTCTTGAGAAAGAAAAGAAGAAAGAGAATGATCAAGAGGATCCAAAGCTGGAGGTAATTTGCCCACGTAACCTACCCATTATGCAAGGAGACCTAGGTATGTTTTCTGTGGCGTGCATGATAGGTACTAGAAAGTTTGAGCATGCCATACTAGATCTAGGGTTAGCCATTAATATCATGCTTGCTTCCATCTATCATGATTTTTAATCCCATATCCTGCACCCCGCTAAAATTTTTGTGCAGTTAGTTAATCATTCTCTAATTAGGCCCATAGATTTGGTTAGAGATATGCTTGTTAGGTTGAATGACCCAATTTTCCCTTTTGATTTCTATGTGCTTAAAATGGATGTTAACTTTGCTTCTTCTGCTTCTTCCTTATCTATGCTCTAAGGCATAGGGAAAAGCTTGAAAAATTCTTTATTTCTGATTATCCCTCTCCCACTTTACTGTGATTAGTTAAGACACTCACGAGAAAAGAATGAGTATAGTTCCCTACAGTAGATGTGTGAAAGCTAATGCCCCTAGGTAAAATAAATGCAAGTTAGGGCCCTAGAGTTTGAATTCAGGCGCCTCAATTGAAATATTACCACTTTGACTTTTTTTGGCACTTGATGATTTGTGCATGAGCGAGCATTGGGAGAAAACAAATTGAGAGCAATTTAATGCCATTCTAGGGTGCTAGATGCTTAATTAGAAGGCTTTGCACTTACTCTTGCATGAATAGTCCAGAATAGTTTTAATTTGTGCTTCATTGATTGATTATGAACCATTCTCCTTGTGAATGCAAGTTGAATCCTAGTTGACTGTTGAGACTTGAGTAATGAACATTGCATGATTGAGTAAGCATTGATTTGTGTTTGTGTGCATTATTCTACCTTGCTTGAGGGCAATCAAAAATTAAGTTAAGGGTGTTTGATAGCACCTGAAATGTGTTATTTTTTTCAACTAAACTTGGGATTGTTATGCTATTTTAATGTGTTAGATGTATTATTTTGTAGGTTACGTGAACTTAACAGGTAAAGCAGGGCATTAGCGACAAAATGGAGTTAAAACGGACCGAAACGGAGTTCTATTGCATCAACTAGGAAAGAGAACTCCAAAAAGACTAAATTTCTCTTGAAGCAACAGTGTAGCAGCGGCGCTTTTTCCCGAGAGCAACACTGTTGGCTAAATGCAGCAAGCACCGCAACACTGCATTAGCGCGTTGCGGCACTCCAACTGGTATAAATTGGAGAATTTCGATTTTTAGGTCAACCACTTCAGCAGCCAGCCGATTTCTCTCATTTTTTCCTCTCAATTTCCGTATGTTCATAATTATTTCTTGTATGAACTTGATCCTTTGATGCTCATAATGATGTATCAAGGCTAAGGTACTTTATTCTAGATTGGGTTTTTAAGGATTTTCTTTGTACTTAACGTTCTGATGAGATTTTGAATTGAATTCTATTGTATGCTTGATTGATTCTGTTTTTTAAAGTATTACGATCATCTTATGGACACTGGTGTACACTTTGATTATCGCTTTAGATCAATTTACGATTCGTGACACTTGGTTGTATGTTGATCATAGAAGCAATAGGTTAAGCTAGCTTGCAAATCTAATTTGTTGATGAGTATTGTTCTAATCAACCTAGGATTAAATCAATAGAGAATTTAATTTCATCCTTTCTAGTTGAATGTCCCACCTAATTATCCCTAGACCTTGATGCAGTTAGGAAATTCGAATTTTGCATGCCTTTTATTTTATCCTAATTTGTCAATTAGGACAATTTAATTTTGGTCTTTCCAATTAAATTGATTAGATGCCAACTATAATGAATTCGGTAATGATGAATCGATGATTAAGAACATTGAATAAAGAAAATTCCATTGTAACCCAAACTAGGACTTTTTCGTATAAATTTTATCTCTTTTAATTTCTGCATTTAATTTTATGAAATTTACATTTTCTTGCAAACAATCTTTTCCCAAAACCCCCCTTCGTTACCTAAAATTGTAAGCTGCTTAAGCAAAAAATTCAAGTGCTCCCTGTGTTCGATCCGGTTTGCCACTACTACGGTTAGGTAAGTTTGGCACAGAATTGGGCAACGAATTTCTTTTGCCAGCAAGAAAAAAATAGAATTAGAGAAAGGAAAAACCAGTTATCTCAAAATAAAGCATTCTGTAAAAATCTCACTAGTGATTCCCACTTCGCGACTCTCGGTAACAACTCTCATTCTTAACTCTCGGTCTTGGCTGTGGTCAATTGCAGTTTTCATTCTCGGCTCTTAGTCCTCAACTCTTAGCTCTTGGATCTCGGTCTGTTAAGCCTTAGATCTCAATACACACATCAGTACAGTCGACTCTCGATCCTAGCCTCTCAACTCTCGACCATCCACCAACAACACCCCACAACCCTCTATATCACTTAACAAGTCACTCGTGTCTCCTACGAACTCACTCTCATCTCTTACAATCTCGAACTTACTCTCGTCTCCTACACTTGATCTCATTACATTCTCTTGTGCCTTGCCTTAGTCCCCTTCATCTCCTAAACCCTAATTTATTATATAATTCGACACTTCTTTACCCTAACACCAGCGCATGCAACAAAAAATGAAGTGAAACACAAAAAAAAAAAAAAAAATGCAAATGAAACCCAAAACACAAATCAAAATGCAAACGATAGCGACATAAAGGCATACCTTTGGAGATAAAAGAGAGTGGAGAGTCTAAACTTGTGAGGGAGAGGCGTGAAGAGTCTGTTGTCGAAGAGTCGGTCGTCTAGAGGTGTTTGTTAGTAGATCGAGAGTGAGAGAAATGAGAATCGAGAGAGAGAGAGAGAGAGAGAGAACTTGTGGGCTCAGTCGATTATATACCATATGACTTTTGAAATCCATTCTAATGGTTGAGTGCCAAGTTACGAGAATTGAGAGTGAGATGCTTGAGACGAGGTACGTGAGTGAGATAGAGATTGAGATAAGTTTAAAAAGTCAAGATATTTGACCAACGAAAATAGAGATCGAGATGCGAAAGTGGTTTAAGCACTGATTTGCGTTGCCCAGCGTTGGGGTGCAGCCATGCGTTTGTGACTATGCGTTTCAAAGGAAGAAGTGGCCGGGAGCGAGAGTAAGAATTTTTAGAAAGAAAATTGTGGCTAAGTATTGACTAAGTCCATGCATTTATGGTTGATTCATGGAGGTTAGTGAGCTGAGATAGCTACCCGCGTTGAAGGATAAGTAATTTTGGCGAGGGAAGAAACGTGCTTGAACCATGCGCTAAAGTCACTCTGCGTTGAGGACAGCCATGCGCTGAAGTCGATGCGTTGAAGACAGACATGAGTCGAAGTCGCTTCGCGTCGAAGATAGGGTGGTCTTGACGCAACGAAGATAGTGGTGTATGACCGAGTTGTATGCGTCAAAAGTAGGAGGCGTTGAGGATGACGCCATGCGTTGGGTGAGGCTAGTTGCTGAAGGCGTTGGAGGAGATATTTTAACATGAGCGCCTCGCGTCGAAGTGAGGACCCTGCGCCAGCCTGCGGGTGAGGGGTAAGTCGGCAACATTAATCTTGGTGTTTGTGAAGGCTAAGTCGGTAGTATATATAGTTGGATTAATTAAATGTTTAATCATTTTTAAGACATTTCGAGAGCTTAAGTCGGTTCTATATTTCAGATAAACTTCAAAAGAAGATTGAGGAAGGTATTCTTGAGGATTTTGAACGAAATTCGACTCATATCGACGTTGAAAACGAAGCTGGAACAGAAGAATGACTGAAGTCACATGGTTTGAGCAGTGACTGATAATCAGAGTAGAACGTGTAAAGGAAGTCGAGTTTAGAGCTGAAACTTGGAGGTTTGTAAGTTAACATAATTTCTAACAACTTTTGTGAAGGACGGTAATGTTGAATTGAAGATTTACTATATGAATACTTAGGAAAAATAGAGCTTACGAGATTGTTACGCAATCCGGAACAGCAGGAGGTGATTTCTGAATACCGTAAGAACGGGGAAGAGTTAAGCCGTGAAACTTTGAGGTAAACTATAGAACTTGATTTTCTATAAGTTTGTAGAAGAGAAGAAGTTCAGAATCCGTATGGAATTGTGATTTTTAATAGATTGAAGTAAGAACAAGAGGAAAGAAAGAATCACAGTGCAGAATGCTGCTAAAACCAAGTATTGGTGCATTGTCTAAGTGCTAGTAGCGAGACGAGTGCCGCTGGGACGCAAAGGAGTTGTCCGTCTCACAAAACTCGCTAAATATCGCTGGGTATCGCTACTGAGGTAAGGTAACGCTAGTGTTGCTCCATCGAGTATCGCTAGTAACAACTCTTATTGACTGGTATCGCTAGGATTTTCGTTTATAAAGTTAGTTTAGGAAAAAAAAAAAAAAAGAAGATTTAATGTTCAATAACGCAAGGTACATGTCTCTTGCAGGCCGAGAAGAAATAGGGAAAGTGTATAACCCACGAAAAGCCTAGAAAGAGTAGTGAGTGACTATTTTATTCTTAAAGTCTATTTTATTAAAAATGTTCTTATGAAGTATGATTTACAATGAACTGTTTAATATGTATAATGTTGATTGCATTACTTATAAGGCATGTTATATGTTTTTAAAGTGGATAGTAAGCATTCATATGAAATGTTATTGAATATAGTTTTGTATGATTTCTATGGAAGGATTTTCATATGAACTATTGTGCGAATGAAATTCCAAAACATTTTAGAGGAGACTCAGTGCTCAAGGACACGAGAAGGCACGTGAGTTTCCCTGGGACCCAGTACTGAAGAACATGAGAAGGTACTCGGGCAACCCGTCATATTCCTATGTGCACATAGAGGTTGATTTGGCTGGTGCGTCGAGTTTGCTCCGCATTGAGCCAGGGACGATTTCCACGTTGAGTGCGTAGAAGCGTCGTTCCGCCTCAACTAAGGGAAAAGTTTGAAAAACTAAACTATGATTGATAAACTCCTTGGAATACACTCTTTTATGATTTAAGATTGGATTTATGAGATTAATGGATTTTATAGGAAGCATGTTTAATTTGAACAAAATGTTAAACTTTTACTTATTCGTTATACATAACATGTCTGTTTTCAATGAATGTTTGTTTATAAAGATTTGTCACTCACTGAGCTGTTAGCTTATGTTTTCAAATGTTTTCCTTTTCTCCTCCTAGGTAGCAAGGACGTTCCCAGTGCTTAGCCTACTTCAGCTCACCCTGCCTAAGTCTCGAGTTCTCAAGATACAGTCCAGTCTGAGAGTTGTACGTCGCATATGTTTTATGTAAATGGCATGTAGATCATGTAGTTTTGAGTGGGGAGTGTTGGTGGAAGTTATGAAATTGTATGATGGATATGGAAGTGAAATTATGCTATGTAATGAAAGCGTACCCTATATGGGGAATTGTATCAAATTATAAGTATCTGTAGTATGACTGAGTTCTTTGTATTTATATAAGTAAATGTATGCACAGAAAGGAAGGTAAGAAGGGACAATATGCGTCACAAGAGAGGTGATGTTTATTGTCTTCACATTCCCTTTCAGGATAGGTAGGTAATCCAGGAGGGGGTGTGACAAGTGGGATACGAGAATCGAGAGCGATATCGTATAGAAAGTCAACTTGTATTGACAGACGTGGATCGAGATCGAGAGTCGAGAGGGAGAACCGAGATACGAGAGCAAGAGACAAGAGTGGAACGTGCCAGAGGTCCTCTAGATATCATTTGTGGGGGCGATGTGGTAATTTCACTAGACACTGATGCTAGTAGGTCATATTTCATTGAAAATCTAGGAAGAGGCCGAATTTCATTTGGACCCTTGATTTTGGGTCATCCATACAAATTTTTCTTTAAAAGGCTTTAATAAAGCTCTTATTACAAAGCAAGTGTGGAGAGTCTATTAAGAGTCTAAGGTAGCTTGTATTAATTTCAAAAGTAAGTATTTTTATAATTCAAATGCTTTGGAGGCGAATTTGTGTTATAATCTATCTTAGACGTGGAGGAGCTTATTATGCAACAGAGAACTTCTTAAGCTTGGTTTGATAAATAATAAGGAATGTGAGTATTTTAGGAGAATTTGGAGTATATGGCTGTTTTTTATAGTGATTTTGATAAATAGCAAACCACCTCTATCTTTTGAAATTAGAAACTCACGACTGTTTGGAACCTGACATCATTTTGTTTATTCCAATTAAATCGTTAGCTTAGGCAAATTAAAATGTTAATGTCCACACAAATATTTGAAGTATTAATTTTACAAAAATTTCAATGGAATTATTGATAAGATGTTAATTTTGATGGATATTTCTAGAAAAATTATAAAAATAAAAAGTTGAAAAAAAAAATTTAAATTTGTAAATAAACATTTTATGATTTTCAAACAAGTTAACATGTCTATTATTTATATGATATTTATATTAGTGGGATTTTTATGCTTATTTTTTGTGTTTCAAGAATTTTTCTACGATATAATGGAAATATCGATTCACCCTCATGTTGATGTTGAACCCATAGAAATGTGAAAATAGCGATGGGAATGTCAACATGTTAGCGGAAATTTAATACTATGAGCCTACATTCCTTATCTTTTATGTTTTAAACTAGATTTGTATTTATTAACTTCCATTTGGTAATCATTTAGTTTTTGAAAATTAACCTATAAATAATCATTCCACCTCTAAGATTCTTGCTTGTTTTATAATCTAATTTCTACCCATATTTAAATAAAAAAAAATCAAGCCAAAATTTAAAAAAGAAAGTTTTGTTTTTTAAATTTAACTAAGAATTCAACTCTTGTACATAAAAATGCAAATCATTACGAGGAATTGAAGAAAATAGACTTTATTTTAAAAGCTTAAAAACAAAATTGAAATGATTATTAAACGAAGTTTTTTTTTTTTTTTTTTTTTTGTTCAAATCCGACCACTCCCAAAAATAAGGTTGAAGAATCCAAACTCCTTCAAGCACTCCGGCACCGAGTTACATTGGTAAAATCATATGAATTCCACTTTTGTTTCAATTTGAATTCTTGTAATTGTTCATAGTGGAATGACTTCTTATATATCTCTTGGATAATTGATCTTCAAAAAAAGTTTTGGGACTATCCGCCGCTGGCCGACGTTGTACGGTGGTGGAGAATTCACGGTGGATGTCTTCCGTAGAAATGTCGTCTCCAAAATTATTTATCAAAATTACAGTGTTTAGGTTTGTTTTTATTTAACCCTTTTACTCAAAAAAGCTAGCAAAGTTAGATGAGTGTCAACATTTACACCATTTATCAAATTTCATGGAACTGCACAATTTTTCCAAGTTTCAATGAGTGTTTTCATTCTTTTCTTAATTATTTTGAGACAGTTTTAGATCTGATAGGGGATTTACAAATAACAAACAAAAATAAAGCAAATATTGAAAAACAAATACTTAAACAATTAGGTTGAGGTGCAGATATCTCGCTCTCTCTTTAAGGAGATTCAAGCCCCCTGAAGTATGTATTGAATTTAATTTCTTTATATCAACCACCGGTGCAACAAATATTGTAAATCCTACTTCCATTTTGTAAGAGCTAAACGTAAGTACGTGGTACCAATATGGACTAAATTATTTTTCTCTCTTGTAGATTGAAGGAAGAAGTAAAGGAAGCCGGAAATATTTTTGTTAAGTGAATTCTAAAACATTACGAGGTAAATCGAGTTTAGGAGTTACTTTGTTTATTTGGAAATAAAAATAAAAATAAAATAAAAATAAAAAATTGGATTTTAGAAATAAAAGAAAAAGGAAGAAGAAAAGAAAAGGAAGAAAAAAAAAGAAGAAAAAGAAAAAAAAAAAAGAAAAGAAAATGGTTGAAAGAGGGAAGTAAGTCGGCAACCGTATATGTGTGAAAGCTAAGTTTTCGATCATTTTCTCCATTTTTAAAAGCTTCAACCGACCCAACCTTGAAGCTGCATGTTGAAAGGAGGTAGAAGAAGGAGTCTAGGGCAAATTCGTGTAGAATTCTGGTCAGTTTCGTGGTGTAATTGAAGCTGAAACAGAAGGTCTGGTTGCTGTAGAAATCGAGTTTAGTGCTGCAAATTTGAGGTTAGTAAGTTAACTCAATTCTTAAAAACTCTTATGAAGGATGGTTGAGCTAAATATGAAGAAAGACGTGTTAAATTTTAGGTGGAAGCGACTAATACGAATTTCCCAAGTGATCTGGAGCAGCGCGAAGTAATTTGGGAATATCTGTCGAACGAAGAGAAGTTAAGCTCTGAAATTTGAGGTAAGCTAGAAAACACATTTCTTTACAAGTTTTTAGAAGGGAAGAAGTTCTAATTTGGGCTGTAAACACAACTTTTAATAGATAGAAGTTAAAACAGAAGCGAAGACAAAAGTCGTGGGAGACGAGTATCACTGGAAAAAGCAGCGACACTGAAGGTATAAGGGTGAGCAGTGAGACGAGTGTCGCTGGTGGCTTTTTGTCTCACAACTCTCTCTGGGTATCATTGGGTATCGCTGGGTATATTACTAGTCTCGCTGGTGTCGCTACTCTCGCTAGTCTCACTGATCAGGTAAGTCTCACTGGTCACGCTAGTTCATAGTATCGCTGGTACAGCTTGGTCTTTTACTTGAATTTGTTGGTTTAGTCTCACTAATGGCCTGAATCTCACTCATTTAGTGATCTCTTTTAAGAAATGTAGCCTCGGTTGAGCATTTTTTTGTGGAATATAGTCTCAGTGATGGTTTTCTTCATGAAGTAGAGTCTCGGTGGTGAATAATAGAAATGTCTAAGGCTTGTTTGTTATGTAAAAAGGAATTTTAAGGAAATCTAACAAAGGGAAATGTACTATTTCAAGCCGATAGGAGCTAGGAAAGGTGTATAACCCACTAAAGGCTCGGGACAAGTAGTGAGTGACAATTTTATTTAAAATGAGTCTACTTTAAACAAAGTTTTTATGTTATATGATTATGTTTGGAAACATGTTTATATGTTTGTGCTTTCACGGGTTTTAACATGCATATTATGCATTTTACATTGGAAATCATTTGAAGCATGCTGGTTGTTAAACGAGTTTTACGAAAGGCATGCTATTTATTAACCTATGATTTTATGGAAAACATTGATGATTGTTAATGAGATTGTGAAGATTTGAAATGTTATAAACTCGTGAATTTATATTAGGCTATTTCCAAAGCATGTTGTTTTTTTATAATGTTTTTGAAAAGGCTCCCAATGCTGAAGGACACGGAGAAGGCATGTGGGTAGCCGGGATATAGAAATGGTTCCCAATGCTGAAAGACTCGAAGAAGACATGTGGGTAACCTGAGTATAGAGATAGCTCTCAATGCTAAAGGACTCGGAGAAGGCATGTGGGTGGCCTAAATCTCGTATATGGGACCTGGTAATGAGGATTCGGAGAAGGTATTCGGGTAACCCAGGATATGATATCTATGTGCACATAGAGGTATAATAGACGTTGTTGTGTTGAGACAACTCCACACAGCTAAGGATATTTGACTTTGGGTGTGTCGAGATTTCTCCGCCCCAACTAAGGATGTTTTTGACATTGAGTAGGGTTGAGCTACGCTCCGCCTCAACTAAGGAAAATGTGATTGAAATGTATTTTACTTACATGGTTTTCCTTTAGAAATGATATGTATGTGATTTGATAATGTTACCTGAGCATGATTTGTTGGGATACAAAAACGATTTGTTATTGTTTATTTATTTTCATATCTTGATTATAGTTTTGATTTAATTATGAACCAAGGAAGGTTTTTACAAAACAAGTCACTCACTAGGCAACCTAGCTCATACTTTCCTTGTTTTTCTGTTTTTTTTTTTCAGGTAGCAAGCAAGTCTGGAGTGCTTAGCCTACACAACAACTCGTCTGGGCCCACTATCAGTGTCTCGAATTTTTAGAATTGTAAATATTTGGTCTTAAACATGTGTTGTACATATAGAGGGTTAAAGGCAATGTTGATGAACTTATGTAAATATATGGTTTGAGTGAAAATCAATGTCTGTATGATAGCTTAATCCTAGTTAAAGTATGTTGTTCAATCATTGTGTATATCTGCTTATTAGGTGATGGTCAAGGTATAAGGTTGGAGGGTCGTTGTCTGTTGTCCTCACACTTTCTCCTGGGTTAAGAGGGTACCTGGGAGGGGGTGTGATAGATATTCACTGACTTGTTAGGTTTTATGTCCTAAAACTCATGGTTTGTAAACTTTGAACATATTCTCAATAAATTTATTATCGAGGTTTATTCAGTAAAGATATTATTGAATATGTGAATTGCATTTATTAAATCCAATAAACTAAGAACCCATGACTATAATTTGAATACTTAGACTTTATGTATAGATATAAATTTGGATCAAGCTTAGGTAATAGAAAAATGGTCTATAGTATAAGGATAAGTTTGGGTACCTTATCCTAGAGACACTCTGGATGCGACACATTTTGTATTTGATACAAACAATGTGATCCTATATTGTTTGTGTTGAGACATGAGAGTAGGGACATCCTATGCAATGAGTTTGCATAAGACTGAACCATGAAATGTTGGGTTGTATGTCTTAAAAGCTCGTAGTTTTTGTAAATAAATGAATTTTAGTACATATGAAGTTATTCAAGTGAATTAATTATTTATTAACTCTAAATCTAATTAAACTACGAACCCTTGGCTATTATCATGAGTACTTGGACTTTATGTGGAGACATAAACAGGATCAAGTTCAAGTAAGTAGCCTAAATAAGTCTATAATACATGGATCAAGTTGGGTACCTCTTCTTAGAGACACTATTGAATACGGTCTGCTTCATAATTGTTACAAATGTTGTAAGGTGTCATAAATGAAGTGATCTTGATTTGTTCATGTAGAGACATGTGAGCGGGGGATATTCTACATAATAAGATTGTGTAAGACTGACCCTGAAATAATCACTGTTACGTATTAACATCGTTTACGATTAACACTGATTAATTTCACTTATCGATGATCTAGATAACTTGATCTGAATCTTGAACTATCTATGAACTCCTGTTTATTCATAATTATCCCTTGATCTGCATAGGTGAGAGTAAGCTCAATAGCGCTACTCAACATTCCTTCCATTTCAAGGATAAGACCGGGTAGATAGCTGGGGACATAGAATTTGCAAGACGGAATTCACTCTTACCCAACTTAGGGATAGTAGAGAGGTTGTTCTCTTAAGTATTGTTCCCAGGACTTGAACAATAGGCCCCATCCTCTCACTGGCCCGAGAGGGAATGGATTTAGTGATTAGATCCTAAATCAATTGTTCATTAGAGGGATAGTGTTACTTAAGGAGAAAAGATGTAACTCAGAGGTAAATCGGTATTTGACCTAGCTGAAGTTATGAACGACCTGTGAAGGATTAACTTATCGATGATGGTTATATCAAATGGACACAAATATATCTATAGTGAAGAGAGTACAACTACGGGCTTTAGTGGAGTGTCCTGTTAGTTAACGAATGTTAGTTAACTAGGTTAAAGAGTTTGGCCGGATAATTTTGGATCGTTGGAGCTCATGATCTATAGGTCCATTAGGTCCCTCTACTAGCTCATAAATGGACTCAAATCCTAGATAGTGTGGTGAATAAGTTTAAACTGTTCAAATCATGGCTTAAGGAATGAAAGTCAAATATATACGATATATCGACGTTTAATTATCAATTAAACATACAAATAGAGTTAATTATAATATTTAAATATGATTTAAATATTAATCATATGAACAGGGATTCATATCGGTTTTTAGAAAAACCGGG
Source organism: Citrullus mucosospermus (assembly GCA_030954485.1). Taxonomy (NCBI): domain Eukaryota; kingdom Viridiplantae; phylum Streptophyta; class Magnoliopsida; order Cucurbitales; family Cucurbitaceae; genus Citrullus; species Citrullus mucosospermus. The sequence goes on along the minus strand of CM062057.1, from coordinate 15,696,671 downwards.
ACAAGTGGAAAAATATAATATTATTTTATTATTAAATATTAAAATAATATTTAATTAAATAAATATTAAATTATTTTTTATTTATTTAATTATTTAATTATTTTTTAAATTAAAAATCAATTTTAATTCAATTTTTAGAAATTTATTGAAAATTGATTTTAAAATTAATTTTTGAAGACTAGATTTTCCCACTAACTAAGCTTGCTTGGTTGTCTTCTTCACAATTAACCAACAAATTAACCATTTTGTGTTGTCAAATTTTGATGCAATTGGATTGCATGTTATTCTTTAATAAATAGAGATGATATTGACATAAAAATGGTTAAGAATTTTGTGAAATTAAAGGGTTAAGTTTGCAAAATTCCATCAATTGTTCATCTTCTTCCCAACCTTCATTTCTTTTCAAATTCACCACATATTTGGATCCCACCATCCAATCTAAGCTTAGGGAATAGTAAAGAAAACTCTTGTGGTGGTCTACAACCAAGTGGTGTTGAAATTCATCAAGAATTGAAGGAGAATTTGGAGCTTCAAGGGTAAGTGTTCTTGAAACTTTGGTTTTTCTTTTTAATTGCATGTTTAATCCTCTAAATTGAGTATCTTAGAGTGAAAATTGATCAAATTAACTTCCGCTGCATGCTCATTTATCCATCACATGGATTACTTACTTGGAGTTTGAAGTTAATTGACTAAAACGTCAATTCAGGCATTTGCAACTGCTTAGCTCTATAATATTTTGGCTCGGATGTATGGGTTTTCCACAAAATCATGAGGTTTGTGATGTTTTCTTTTTGCTTTGCTTTCTTTGGTTTTTGGGAGGGAAAGTACACACAAATGAAACTTGATAAACAATTTATTTAATTTACTCAAATTAATTTGAAAAGAATAAGTGAACGGTTGAAGGACGAGAGTGGAATGCTTGGAGGGGCCTTGGGATATTGTTTGTGGGAGATGTGGTAATTTCACACAATGTTAATGCCAGTAGAAGGCCATACTTCATTGAAAATCTGAGAAGAGACTAAATTTCATTTGGGTCCTTGATTTTGGGCCATCCGTACACATTTCCCCCTTTTAAACTATAGAAACCCAAATCCCCTTTTTCTTTGTGTAAACTTAATTTTCAATGAATAAGTGAACTGTCGAAGGACGAGAGTGGAATGCGCAAGGGGAGCCTTGGGATATCGTTTGTGGGGGCGATGTGGTAATTTCATATGATGTTGATGGCGGCAGAAGGCCATATTTCATTGAAAATCTGGGAAGAGGCCAAATTTCATTTAGGCCCTTGATTTTGGCCTATCCGTACACATTTCCCCGTTTTAAACTATGGAAACCCAAATTCCCTTTTTCTTTGTGTAAATTTAATTTTCCCATGCTACCTAATGAAGTTTCCTTTTATTTTGTGGAGAACTCCATCAAAACTTTATCATAAAACTATTCATATTGATTTACTCTAGAATAAATTACATCTCTAGTGGTTTATATACCAGCTATATGAGAACTTTTCAAATAGCTATGTTCTCTAAAGCTCTCGTGAGTTTAGGATTTTGTCTAGAACCAAAATCAATACAATCATATAGAACTCAATGATACAAGATGAGTTATGCATGATATCTATTGTCTCAATTCACTAGTGAGAAGGATAGTTCCAGAACTTGGTTTCTCTATTTCTCCTTGAAATTTGATAGATATTCATTAAGGAAGGTTTTAGTCTAGAAAACAGCTCTCCCATTGCCTAGTTTGTCCATACTTTCTTTCTTGTGGGAGATTCTTGGGTGTTATAACAATTTCGTGATTAAGTGAAAAATGAATGAATTTAATATACATAAATTATATTCATAGTTACATCTAATTTGTTGTTTAATTTCAAAACATTCTAAAATGTGAAACATTGAAATGGATTGATGTTTCATTTACAAATTTAACATATATAAGGTAAATTTGTAGTTGCTTATATTTGTTGAGTCATGTTTGAATATGTGAAGTAACTATTCAATTGGATTATGTTTGACATATGTTTCAATGGTTATTTTCATTTCATTTCATTTTATGTTTTTGGAGAGTTACTAAGGGGATGTTTGGTTTAACTTTTCAATTGTTTAATTTTGAAAGTCATTTTGGAAAAATTGGAGTGTTTAGCAACCACTCAAAATAACTTTTGAAACACTTTCAAAATGTATTTTAAACTCTTTTTATCAAAAGAGTTTAAATAAAAATGACATTTATTTAAAAACACTTTTTTCTCTAGTTAATCCAAACAAATCTTAAGTTGTTTGCCTATAAATTAACAACTTGTTTTTTTCATTTGGATTATCTCATTCCATTTTGAAGAGTTATCCTCTCCTCTCTTTCTTTCATTTGATCATGAGTTGAGTTGAGAGTAGGTATATTCAAGATTTTTGCTATATTGAGGTTGTTGCTCTACTAGAATTAGTTGTTGTGTATCATGATGAGATAATTGTTGTAATCCATTACAACCCGTGCACAATAAATAATTGTCTTTAGAACAATGCTTTGTAAGCTTATCTCAACTACTTATTGCCATTTTCACAACATCTTGTGTTTTATTAGTTAATAGTTATTGCAATAACCATCGCTATTCCATATGGTTTACTTCTTGAGTTTTGAAATTATTGTAGTATACAGTGTGTTATACACTTACATAAATTATTTGTAGGTTGGTTCCTCCCTTCTTATAAATATAGTTTATCCAACAATAACTGCACATGTGGAAGGTATTTCATATTATTGTGTATGCTTGATTGCATGCAAGTCTTTGAAAAAAATGTGACAAATTACGTCATATGAAACTTTGTTTTCTTTTTTTTAGTAGGTAGGCTTGAACTTCAGTTTCATCAGAAGAGAAAGAATGCACGTAAATTACTTGATTAATACCGATTTTCTATCGAATTGGACTATTATATTGTGCATCTATAAGAAATCCTAATTTCTTTTATTCATTCTTTCACAATCTTCTTTCCTCTATGTTCATTAAAGTTTCATTCTATGAACAACTAAGGTTAAAATACCATTGTGGTCATTATATTTTGAAATTTGTTTCATTCTAGTCCTTGTACTTTCAAATGTCTAATTTTAATCCATATGCTTTTAATAAATCTTAAATTTAGTCGTTCTAAATTAAATTTTATCAAAATTGACAAAATAATCATAATAATTTTCCTGCCATCCTCAAAATTTATAGTGAAAATGCTAAGAAAAAAAAAGTAATAAAAAATCCACATTAAACTAGTAGTAGAGACTAAATTAAATATTTATTGAAAGTACAAACTAAGCCCTCATCACAAATCAAGATGTAAAAACAGAATGACAAATAGAAGAAGCGATCAACCAAGTGTACAAACCCTTTTCTTTTGATCCAGCAAAAGTAGACCGGACTAAAGAATAGTAGCAAATCTCGAAGCAAGAACTCCTTGAGTTTTCCAAGATCGGTTGGGTCTAAAGTCAAGCCCCCTTTCTCCATTCCACAAAAAAGATGGAGAAGTGCCTTCTATACGCTAATACACAAAAAATCATACCTACCACACACAACAGAGATAGTGATCCACCAAGAAAGTACATTGACTTGATCACACCTTAGACATTTGAAAGTATAGATATTAAAAGAAATTACTTGATTAACATTGTATGTTTTTACAATGAAATATACAATACACTTTTTTTCTCGAGTCGAGACTACAATCGATCTCAATAAGAGAATAACAATCTCCTCAAATCCAAACTCGAAAGTCCATCTGGAGCAATAACCGCAAGAACTGTATCAGAATAATCAAGATAAATATTTTGACCTATCTGCTCACTTTCACCATGTTCTGATGAAGAAATGGCCACTTTAAACGAGTTAACTGATAGCTATTCATGTTGTGGTGTTAATTCATCTTTCATCTCCAAACCAGTTGTTTTTTTCCTTTGGTCCAGTTGGTCCTTCTTCACCATAGAGCTCGGTCGGGAATAGAGCGAGTAGGTCTTCCAAGGAAAATTGGACAAACGGAGGAAGGAGATTGATGAGTCTTTCAATCTCTGATCTCGAATTATACACAACGGTTGGACCCCACTCTCTCATATACTGTAACCAATCTGGTTCGCCAATGAAGCCATTGCCAAGATATTCAGCAGCGATGATTTCGTATTTAACGCTTGAATCGATGAAAAACTTGCTCCGAGCTGCATCATTCCTCACTCCAATTCCAGCTACTGACCCCTGAAGATAGCTCCCAGGATGTGGGAAGCTAGCATGACCGTGTTTCGACGAATACACGATCGGCTTATTGCCTTGAATGAATTCCAAGTCAGAAGCATCGACCCATTTCCCACCGCTATGCTCCGAGAAGTACACTTGCCATAGCTCCCCAGAAAAGTTGCAGATTCGAAGCGTGAAGTGTTCCCAATCACTAACATGCTCCCCAATCTTTTTTAGTTTGATATTCAGAAAGCTAACTTTGATGGCTGCTGGTCCATTAAAGGGGCAGAAAACCCACATCACAATATCAGTAAAAGTTCCTCCTAGTGCGGGTTTAACATGAACATAGAGTCTGGCAGTTTCAATGTTGCCGCTCTTCAAATTTTCCCTTGCATTATCGTTCGTTGGCAGATCGATCCAATACTCACCATCATTTTCCCCTCCACAAGGCAGATTGGAACCTCTAATGTCAATAGGCTCACCCTTCGTATCACCATTTCGAAACAAAAGAGCACCATTTTTGAAAAACCATGGCACTGATGATGGAAAATACGCCTCATCAGGATGAAAGAACACAGTTGGGCCGTAATGTCCAATGAGTGCCTGAACCTGGTTCAGATTTGGCATTCCTTCTAATGTGGAATTGAGATTCTTCAAACAGGAAATATTCAGATACTCTTTCAATGAAGTGCAGCAAAAGAATGTGCCCACAGAAACACCACTCTGATACATTCCCCTTTCGAAGGGTCTTGTTTCCCAAACATGAAATGATTGAGATTTGGACTTAATGGTAACAATTAAGTCACTAGTCTCACATCTCTCGGTAAGATCAGCTCGCACACATCGAATATCGTCGGGTGCAGGCTCCTCTGACTTATCAGTGACCAAGAATCCCATGGCTCTATAACCCTCCGGGGCATTTGGCAGCCAAATAAAGCCAGAATCCACTCCATGTAAACCAGAACTCCAAATTAACGTATAGTTTACTGGTTGCTTTAAAGCGGGAGATTCACTGACCGAGTTGTCAACATGACCAACTTCTGATGTATCACGAGCAACCAGAACGTAGCCTCTCAGTGACTGGTCGGCGGGCTGGCAGTAGTGACCAAGGCAGAAAAAGCCATCTGGGATTGCCTGAGGCCTGTAAAATATGGCACCCTGGCTGCATCTCCAAACTTTTTTAAATTTTGTGATCTTGGCAACTTCTATCTCTCCAAGGCTTATTCTTCCAGTGGAAAAACCTTTTCCTAGTGAACAAATTCACAAAAAGAAGCTTTCACATGGCTGCAAAAGTAGATGGTATTAACAACATATATAAAAGATCAAACACACTAGTCTAAAATCTTAAGTTAAGGCCTTGTTTGATAGCCATTTGGTTTCTGAATATTGTACTAGTTTTCTCACCACTCTTTACCCTTTACCTGATTTTCATTTCACAAAGAAAACATTTGAATTGTTAGCCAAATTCCAAAAACAAAAAACAAGTTTTTAAAAACTAATTTTCTTTCGTTTTTAAAGTTTGGCTTGGATTTTGAAAACAATTCTAAAAAGTAGGTAAGAAAACAATGAGAGGTCCTAAAAACTCTTCCACATTTTCCCCAATTGATATTAACGGTTCATATGCTAAGACTTCTTTGATTCCAACTAATATTCAAGTCCCCACATGTGCGAGAAAGAAAGTTCAAATAAACCCTAACCAATTAGCTTTTTTTTAGTACAACATTAATCTATATCAAAGCATCACAAATGTAAAAGGAAAAAAATGACCTACATCTTTTAAGATGGTTACAAATACTTTGACTAGTCGAGTTATGCTCGAGCTAATGGCTCCAGCCGTAGTTTAATAGATGGAACTCAAGAAATTTGTATAACGATCACCACTCTCAAATCTCCAAATAAGGAGAAATTCCTCACCAAAAAAAATAAAGAAAAATCTGTTTTGGGTGCTACGAATTTGAGATGGCTATCAGAAGCACATGTAAGAGAAGAAAAAAACAACATAGAAATAGATCCATCAGAGAGTTGAAAGGAAAAGAAAAATGAAAAAAGGAATACCCAAAATCAAGCAAGGACAAAACCCTCAATAATTTCTCTTTATCATCCCAGTATGGAGAAGTTGCTAACTTTGGTATTCATTCATTTTGTCTTTACAAATTTGATATAGATACAAACATCACAAGAAAGAGAAGTAAAACAAAAGAGATATTAGAAAAAACAAAAAAATACACCAAAGTGGTTGAAAGAAAGAACCCAAAACAATTGCTCTGAGAGAAACCAACAGTAAAAAATAACTAAACAAGAAACCAACTATCAAAACAACTTTCACCAATATGCAAATACTAGGTTTAAAAAAATCCACCAAATGGTTGAAGAAAGAACCCAAAACAGAGTACCCAGAAAGAAACTAACATTAAAGCACCAGTAATTCAAACAACTCCCAGCATCAGTTTGATCATACCAATATGTAAAAACTAGCTGAAGTTGGTTCAAAAGGGAAAGCTAAACAAAAAGGCATAGAAAAAAATCAAAATCAAAACCCAGAAAGAAACCAACAATTCAAACAACTTTCAACATCAGATTGATCATCCCAATATACAAAAACTAGCTTAATTTTGCTGGTAAAACAACAAATAAACAAAAATCCACCAAAGGGTTGAAAGAAAATAATTCAAAACGAAGAACCCAGAAAGAAAGTAGTATAAAAATCCAGCAATCCAAACAACCTCAAACATTAATTTTACTGCTCAAATGATGAATGAAGAGCAAAAAGTAAAACCTGGAGGCCATTTTGGAAGAGTTGTAGGCAGAGAGAAGGGTTGAGGCTCAGAAAGGGTAAAGTCTAGAGGATCAACGACGCCATTCCAACACCAACACTCCCAACCAAACATCCTTCAACGATCCTCTACAAAACCCTTCCACACCCCCCCCCCCCCCCCCAAAAAAAAAAAGAAAGAAAAATAAATTGCGACCAAACTTTGCTTCAACAAACTTTGCTTCTTCAACAAACTTTGCTTCTCTTTCTTTCCTCTCCCAATTGCACTGCTATTTTCGAGGAATACCCATATGGCCCAAACATGGAGAGAACAAAAGGAGAAAAGAGAGACTGCTCCAACAAAATTGTTCTTTTCTTTTCTGAATTTGAAGGAGTTGAAAATATTTTAAAAACTGTGCGCAGATACTCTGAGTTAGGAGTTAGTTTAATCCATTATTTATTGCCACCCTTTCTTTTTCTTTATATATGTTTTTATTTTCTTTTAGACCAATTATTTTAAATGACATGGCTGAAAATGATTACCACATTATATTAGGTATATTATAACATACATACATATAGATAATAATTTATCGTAGTCTATCTTAGATAAATGATGAAATTACTCGTAAATATTTTGGTTCATTTTCTTATATTTGAGAACAATCCTTCTTTTGATTCATATAGTTTGGATTTTGTTTTATTTTGATAGACATAGAAAAATATTGGAGTATTCGTCAACTACTCAAAATAGATTTCCAAGTGTATTTTAAATCCTTTTATCAAAAAAAGTGTAAATAAAAATGAGTTTTTGAAAAACACTTTTTTCGTAAGTCAATCCAAACGAGTCCGTAATTTCAATAAATTTTAGTCTACTACTTTTAATATATTTTAATTTTTTTAGGCAAAATATATTTTAAAATTAGCCGTTGCATTGCAATTGGTTTTTTTCTCGCAAAATATTTAAGTTCGTTTTGCAGAAAATTTGAAAATATAAATTTGAAAACAAGACATCCCATGAAAATTTGTTGTATTTCATATTTCTAGATGTGTGTAGAGTAGTCTATTCAAGAACTAGATTCTAATTTAAACAATGATTTAGAATGTGTTTGCTATTACATTTATAAATTATAAAACTAGTTGGGATTACTACTAAATATTAGTTTACAATAAACTATGACTCATTTATTTATAACATGTTTTATGTTAAAAGAAATTATATAATTATTATTTTGTAACATTCTATTATTTATAATACATATTTTAATTTTTTAAAAAAATAAATTGAATTGAAGTTATAACATGACATGCGCTATTTCTAGATGTTTTTATCTTTATTCAATAAAATTTTACATTTCAAAATTCAAAATTCAAAATCTGGATTCTATAAAAATAAATTGTTATTTTCAAAATTTTTGATAGTTTGAATCACAACAAGCGAAAATAGATTTTAGAAATAGAATTCGATTATCTACCAAACACATATTTGTTAACATCGTAAATCTTAAAACATAAAATAGAATCAATCCAAATTACCAACCAAACATGACTTAGTCTCTAAGAGAATCTATTTTATAAATTAATTGATTGTAATGACTTTGAACGTAAATTATCTTAAATAGCAAAACTACTGAAAATACTTACAACTAATAGCAAAATACATAGCCTATCTGCAAATAGATCGCGATAGACTACTATTTGTGTTTATCGTGACACAGATAATAATCTATTGTGATCTATCACAGATAAAATTTTGCTATATTTATAAATATTTTAATTTCTTTTGCTATTTTGAAAATAACGTGGAGAATTTATTCTATTTCAATTTTTTCTTTTTTGTATTTTGTTTTCTTATTTATTATTATTATTTGAGTTGAATATGAGAGGAAGGATTAGTCTCAAACTTTTTTAATGAATCGTACACATTTTATGTTAGCTATGATGCTCACTATATTTATTTAATATTTTAATTTCACACACATGTAAGGTAGAATGTGACAGACACCAAACCTTCCCTTCAACAAAAAGATAGTAATTGACTTCTTTATTGGGGTAGGTTGAACTTTTATTTTTTAAAAAGAAAAATATTTTTGCTTGTCATTAGTTTGTTAATTAATTAAGATGTAATGATTAAATACAACTAGTTTCATGCAACCATATTTTGTTGCCATAGGAAAAAATAATAATAATAATAATTTAATTTTTTTAAAATAAAATATTTGCCATATGACAAATTTTAATTGCACAACTAGTTGTGATGCACAAAAATAGATGCAAATAACATGTAAGTATTTTCTTAATTAAGTGATTGTTATTACTTTATAGTGTAAAATTCAAAATTTGCTCTTAAATCTAGTCACTATTATATTAATTTTGAACTCTCAAGTTTCATCCAATAGCATTCTAAATTTTATTTAAATGAAATTTTCCCACAAAATGGAGTTGGGGATTCAATAAGAAAAAAAAAACTAGAGACTAAGCAACACGATCCTAAACCACAAAAACAAGAAGTTGTATAGGAGTCTAAGAAGACACAATTTCGCTCATGTACTCGTGCTAGATAAAATAGATCAAAACACACCACAAGACAGACAAAAGTTTGTACCAAATAAATGTTTTATTTTAGCAAAAAATTTAGCTTCAAATGTTGTTTTTCTTTGAAATCTTATAAAATGTGTACCATACAAATATTTTATTTTCTTTTTGAAAAGTCATACAAATGTTTTATAATTAAGAAAGCATACAAAAATACTTTTTTAATAAATTTTCAGACGAAAAGTTGTCGGAAGGTAAGATGAAACCATCATTCAAATTGAAAGTTAAGCTAAGATTGCAACGTTGATCAAAGTTGGAAGAACACTAGCCATCGTGGATGACCAAATGTTATCATTATATTGCAAACTACCCTCACTCCATTATGCTTAATTTAGTCGTCTTTTTTGTTATTCTAAAAAACCACACTTACCTAAGTTTGGGAGACATTTAATAAATAAAAATTGATACAATTTGATAAATTTATTGACAAAATATTATTTTTTTCATAATTTTTTAAAATGATTATTTAATTAAAAAATTAAAATAGAATGAACATTTTTCCTTTTCTTCTTAAAAGAAAAAAAATATTTGTTCTTCGTTTAATTTTTTATCAATAATAATGTCCACAATAAGTGTTAGAAAGCATGTTTAGGTTCTGGTTGATGGATTAATATTATTTTTCTCATTGTTGTTAACGATTGGACCTTTATTTATCTCATATACTTTAAAAAAAAAATTAATTGTTCCATTTAGTTAAGGTATATAAATTATAACAAAAAGAAAAAATAATGGACGCACTAAGGAGACCTTAAGACTTATATATTTTAATAAGATTATGTATTAGTAGTTGAGTGTGTGTTAATAGCCAAATATATCTTTTTGTATTTGCTATTTATCATTTTAATAAGTTTTAAGGGAAGATTTTGATTTGGGAGGTTTATGAGATTTTGTGGAACTTTATGCTTTAACTTGAAATTTTGGTTTATATTTTGTTGTGAGAATTTTTATGTAAGAATTAGACAAATGGGAGAAAAATGACAGTATCTATGTATAATTAATTTTAAAATTAGTTCTTTTTTAATGCAAGAAAACTTCAAACAAATTGATCACTATATTAACCGTAGGAGTATTTAATTATTTTTTTTTTAATGCTAACAGGATTAATGTAACTTTTGAAAGTTCAAGATATTTTTGAAACGAGTATTAACGGTTTGTGTTCATATACTAGTAATAATGATGTTTTTGAAGTTTTGGAGGTATTTATGAAAATTTTGGAAGTTTAGGGATATTTTTGAAACAAAACATTAACGTTTTTCATCAAAACTAAGTGTAAGCGTATTGTTTAACTTTTCTTTTCTTTTCTTTTCTTTTTTTTAAGTTTAAAGGTATCTTTGATAATTCGAAATTTAAATTTGACACCTGGTGGCTTGACATTCTCCACAAACCAACACGAGTCCATGCAACATTTTTATAGTTGAATCATTAGAAAAAAAGATGCAACTTGTTGATATATCATATATGTAGTTGCAATCAACTTTTTAAAATTCTTTCTTAACTGTACTTTCATATCATCAGAATCTTTCTCATTTAGATGCGAGCTTAGTTCATTCATGTACCCGCTCTTGAACTTAGGTGTTACAATTCAACAATATGTTTGGGGTGAGGATTTGAGCCTCTACTAATATTCTAGTTGATGATGTATGTCTTAATCAGTTAAACTAAGTTTAGGTTAGCATCATTTACTTTATTAAAAAATAATTATAAAAACCAAAATAGTTATTTTTCTTAAGTTTAAGGATTGAAATAGACATTTTAAAATTTCATAGACAAAAATGAAACAAATGTGATATAATTTGAGGAACAAAATAATTTAATCTTTAACACTAATGTTTAAAGATAAATCTAAGCACACTAACCTGGAAATAAATTTATTTATTTATTTATTTTTGAGGATTTACTTATTTAGTATACCAAATGGAGGGAAATTTAAATCTCCAATTTTATAGTACATGTTAATTACCATTTAGTAGTACATGTTAGTTACCATTTAGGCAAAAGAACCATTTAGGCAAAATAAATATATTTATTTAAAGATGTTTCAAATTTATTTTGAAAATATAAATAGCACATGATTTACCATTATCTCTCAATATTGCATTAAAAGCGTAGATGTTTTTATTTTATTTTATTTATAAATAATTCTGAGTGAAAGTGTAAAGGAGGAACTGCAAATGCAGGCAGTGGTTGGATGACATGATATGTCCGAAGTAACTTGAGAATATCTGTCGAAAGAAGATGAGTTAAGCTCTCAAATCTTGAGGTAAGCTAGAAAATACATTTCTTTACAAGTTTGAAGAAGAGAAGAAGTTCTAATTTGGGCTAAAAATGCAACTTTTAACAGATAGAAGCGAAAACAGAAGTGAAGGCAAAAGCTGTGGGAGACAGGTAACGTTAGAAAAGTAGCAACACTGAAAGATTAAGCGTGAGCAGCGAGACGGGTGTCGTTGGTATCGCTAGAGGCTTTGTGTTTCACAACTCTCATTCGGTATCGCTCGGTATCGCTGGTCTCGCTAGTCATGGTATCACTAGTACAGTTTTGTTTGCAACTTAGTTTCGCTAGTTAGTCTCGCTGGTTGTTTGAAATCTTGCTCATTAATGATTATTCTATTGGATTTTGGTCTCGGTGGTGAACCATTGAACAAGTGTAAATGTTTAAAGCTTGTTGGTTATGTTAAAGGAATTTTAAGGAAAACTAATAAAGGGAAATGTATTATTACAGGCCGAAAAGAGCTAGGAAAGGTGTATAATCCGCTAAAGGCCTAGGACAAGTAGTCAATGACATTTGTATTTAAAATGTGTTTACTTTGAACAAAGTTTCATTGTTGAAAGATTATGTTTGGAACATGGTTATATGATTATGCTTTCATGAGTTTTAACATGCATATTATCTGTTTTATATTGAAAATCGTTTGAAGCATGCTGATTGTTTAATGAGTTTATGAAAAACATGTTGTTCTTAATTTATGATTTAAAGGAAAGCATTGAAGCTTGTGAATGAAATTGTGAAGATTTGAGATATTAAAAACTTGTGAATTTATATTATGCCATTTCTAAACGTGATGTTTTTGAATGATGTTTGTGAAAAGACTCCTAATGCTGAAGGACACGGAGAAGGCATGTGGGTAGTCGGGATATGAAAAGACTGTAAGCCCTAACTTGTAAGGCATGCTTAGCCTTATGGAGAAAGCAAGCTAAGAAGAAGTCTATATGTTATGTGTTGAAAAGAGGAGTGGTGGCCAAGAGTGAAGGAGCAAAAATGGTTAAGTGTTGGCCACGGCTATGCATTGGTGAGGTAGAAGAGTTGTTATATTTTGATAGAGCTACTTGAAGGTGTAACCATGAAAAGTTGCTATACGTTGAGGGTGTCACCATGCGCTGAATGTGTCACACGCGTTGGAAGGAAAGTTGGAACTTGGCGGGGAAAAATTGCACTTGACCTACCATGCGTTGGTAGGGTTACTATGCGTTAGAGAGTGGCTGTAAGCGTTGGACTGCAGTTATGCGTTAAAGGTTCCCATGCGTTGAAGGCAGCTGTGTGTGGATGGTTGTTGTGGGCGTTGGAGGTAGGTTGCGTCGAGGGTGCTATGCGTTGGTATGTTGGTGAAAATTCTGCGCCGGCCAGCTTATTTTAAAAGGGAATGGAAGTGGAGGTTACATCGGCAGCATATATATATGAGTGGACCAAATATTTAATAATTTTAGACACTTTCCAAAGCTCGAGTCGGTTCCATTTTCCAGACAAACAACGAGGAAAGATAGAAGAAGGTGTTCATGTCGAATTCAAGTGGAATTTTATTCGTTTTGGTGGTGTAACTAAAGTTGGAATAGGAAGTTTGATTGTGGTCATAAAATACGAGCATGGTCTAGTCATTGGAGAAGTGCGTGCTGAGGAAGTGAAAGATGGGGCTGAAATTTTGAGGTTAGTAAGCTAACTCAATTCCTAACCATTTCTATGAAGGATGTTTGAGTTCAATTCGAGGGGAAACATGTAAAATTGTAGGTGGAAGTGATTGCTATTGATTTGCTGGGCAATGGAGAGCAACTGGGTGTTATTTGAGAATATCTCTCAAACGGAGAAGAATCATGCTCTGAAATTTCGAGGTAAGTTAGAGAACTTACTCCTTTACAAGTTTGTAGAAAGGAAGAAGTTTTGAATTTAGCTGGAAATGCGATTTTTATCAGGTAGAAGTGGGAACAAAAGGAAAGGAAGAAACTCTGCTGTCGGGTGTTGCTAGGAAGCGGGTGTCGCCGAGTAAGTAAAGTATAAGTAGCGAGACGAGTGTCGCTGGAACGCAGGGGGGTTTTCCGTCTCACAAATCTCGCTGGGTCTCGCTAGGTCTCATTCCTCATGTAATTCTCGCTAGTCTCACTTATCCTAGTGTCGCTAGTGTTGTGTTCTGTTGTGTGTTTTCACTAGTAATCTTGCTAAAATGTGGAATCTCGTTGGTAATTTCGCTAGTGACACAGAATCTCGCTTATTATGATTGCTTTGGGAAAAAGGGGAGTCTCGGTGATGAAACATGATTAGAGTTTAATTATGCACACTTAATGATCATGGAAAGGAAGTTTAAGGAAAACTTAACGTGAGGAATGTGTATTTATAGGCCAAGAAGAGCTCGGAAGGCATATAATCCGCTCAGGGCCTAAGGACAAGTTGTAAGTGATACCTTTCTTTCTTTAGAAACAATTTTATTGAAAATGATAAGTTCGGTTTTCTGATTAAATATGGCACTGTGATGATTTATTTTTGAAAAGCATGATGTTTGATTTTATTGTTCACAAGGTATGTTATATGTTTCCTGTAAGGTGTCGAAAAACATGTTTGTGAAATGTTATTGACTGAAGATCTGTTTGGTTTTCTATGAAAGATTTTCATATGAACTATTTATATAAATTATGTGATGATTTTCATATGAGAAGGCATGTGAGTTTCCCCGGGACTTAGTACTGAAGGATGGTGAAAGTACTTGGGCAACCCGTGATATTCCTATGTGCACATAGAGGTTGTGACGTTGGGTGTGTTGAGTCTTGCTCCACCCCAACTAAGGTTGTTTTCGACGTTGAGTGCGTTGAATTTTGCTCCGCCTCAACTAAGGTTGTTTTGGACATTGAGTGCGTTGAGTTTTGCTCCGCCTCAACTAAGGTTGTTTTCGACGTTGGGTGCGTTGAGTCTTGCTCCGCCTTGACTAAGGAAAAATTTAAAACAAAAGAAGACTTGATGCGTTGTAGACTATTTTATTGAATATGATTGGAAACGATGTTTTAAATGTGAATTCATGTGATTTGATTAAGTGGTTAGAAAGTATGATTTTTCAGAAATGATGATTCGGATCCATGTTTTACGTATATGGTGTTATAATGGTTGTAACATGCCTGTTTTCGAACAAAAGATAATTTTACAAAACAAGTCACTCACGGGGCTTCTAGCTCACGCTTTCCATGTTTTCTTTTCCACCCAGGTAGCGAGGACGTTCCCGGTGCTTAGCCTACTCCAACTCGCCTTGCCTAAACTTTGAGTTTTCAGAAAATAGTCACATTGGAAGAATTGTATGTTTATATAACCTTATACAGGTGGCATGTAGATCTAGTTGTACATATGTTGGGATGTGAGATGGGATGTTGTATAAGTATATTGCGGATATGTTGAAAGTTTAATTATATAAACATAAGTTCTTATAGTTCTGGTTGTATGAGGGGATATGTATGTTATGTTTTGTTAGGATTAATTAGGTATAGATGAACAGTATACGTCACAAGAGGGGTGACGTCTACTGTCCTCACATCTTCTCTCAGGTTGAGTAGGGTAATCTGGGACGGGGTGTGACAAGTTGGTATCCCAATGCTGAAGGACACGGAGAAGGCATGTGGATAGTCGGGATATGAAAATGGTTCCCAATGCTAAAGGACTCGGAGAAGGCATATGGGTAACCTGAGTATAGAGGTAGCCTTCAATGCTGAATGACTCGGAGAAGGCATGTGGTGGCCTAAATCTCGATATGGGGCCCGGTACTGAAGGACTCGGAGAAGGTACTCAGGTAACCCAGGATATAATATCTATGTGCACATAGAGGAATGATAGACGCTGTTGTGTTGAGATTACTCCACGCAACTAAGGATTTTCGACGTTGGATCTGTCGAGATTACTCTGCCCCAATTAAGGATATTTTCGATGTTGAGTAGCGTTGAGCTCCGCTCCGCCTCAACTAAGGAAAATGTTTTTGAAATAAACTGAATTTCTGTGTATCTTTTTCTGAAATAAACATATATGATTTGACAATGCTACTTGAGCATGTTTTGCATTCGATATGATTTTGAATCGAAGGTTTTATACGTATTGTTTTATAATGTTTACACCATGATTAGTTTACGAGCTAAAGGAAAGTGTTTACAAAACAAGTCACTCACTGGGCAACCTAGCTCATGTTTTTCTTGTTTCTCTGTTTTCCACGTAGCGAGCGAGTCCGGGGTGCTTAGCCTACACAGAAACTCGTTTGGGCCCATCAGTAGTGTTTAGTATATTAAGAATTGTAAATATTTGAACTTAATCATGTGTAGTACATATAGAGGGTTAATAGCGATGTTGAGAATTTATGTAAATACATGGTTTGAGTGAAAATCAATGTTTGTATGAAATCTTAACCCTGGATTAAGTATGTTGTTCAATTGTCGTGTTTAACTACTTATTAGGTGATGGTCAAAGTATAAGGTTGGCAATGGATACCGTAAGAGGGACGGTGTCTACTGTCCTCACACTTTCTCCTGGGTTAGGAGGGTACTTGGGAGGGGGTTTGACAAACGCTATGGATACAACCCAATTTGTAAGTGTTATAAACGGTTTGATCCAAATCGTTCATGTAATGACATGTAAGTGGTGTAATCCTATACAGTGAGTTTGTATAAGATCGGACCACAAAATTAAATCTTTCTTTCTAACTCCATTAATTGAAGAGTTTTATATTTCAAATGAGAACCATATAACTTGATCTCAATCCTGAGTAAATTATGAACTCCTGTTCATGAGGATCGTTCTTTGAATTGTATGGGTGAGAATGGCCTTAGTTGTTGACTCAATATGCCTACCATTTTGGGAATGATACCGAGTGAGGAGCTGGGAACATAAATTCACAAGATAGAATTCACTCCTTCCTTACTCTAAGGAAAGTAGATAGGTTGTTCCCTTAAGTGCTGATTCTGGGACTTGAACAATGAGGCCTCACCCTCTCACTGATTTGAGAGGGACTTTGTTTATGGTTGGACCATAAACAGTATTGTTCATTAGAGGATTAGTGGTACTTAAGATGCAAGAGGTAATTACAGGGGTAAAACGATAATTTGACCTAGCTGTAACTACGAACACCCTGTGAAGGATTGGCTTACATTGTATGGTTATTCAATGGACACACAAATGTACCGTAGTTCATAAGAGTGTAGCTATGGGTTTTTAGTGGTATGCCCCATGGTTAATGAATGTTGATTAATAAAATGAATGAGTTTAATTTATTAATCTCGAATCATTGGAGCTTATGACTTATGGTCCATTAGGTCTCTCTGGTAGCTTATAACGAGTTAAGACAAGGAAACATAGTGATAAAAGGATTTGAATGTTCAAATTGCTTAAGGGAATTAATTGTATCATATACAATTATCATTATGTATGAGATACATCATAAAGTTTATAATGTGAGAAAATAAACTTTATTATATGAGAACATCAATATTTGAATAGGATTTAAATATTAAGTTAGTATGAATTGGACTCATATTAAAACTATAGGTTATGAGAGTATACGTGTTGTCACACCCCATCCCAGATATACTCTAAACCTAGGATTGAGCATGATACCGCTTCCCTTTCATAAAACTTTATAGGATGGATACCATATAATTCACAAATCAAAACAACATTTCCATTGACATACTAGAGAAACATACAACCTCTCAACAAACATATCTGCGTATATACATATAAGGTACAACACATTCCCCTTCTCTTCTAAGAAGTATGCATATTACAATGTACAGTCTAAATATTTACAACTATCCCAGAGGTTCGCTTCCAGATAGGCCCAGACGAGATTCTTCTGTAGGCTAGGCGTCCCGGACACGCTCGCTACCTGAAACCATAAACAACAACAAACTGAATGAGCAGAAAGCTCAGTGAGTGACTAAATCCACTAAACTATTCCTAACAAATATAAGCCAGTTTGTGTATTAGTAACCATTACGCATCACATCCCAAGGAATTACTAAAATTCTCTTTTCGCATTACACATATAACTATCAAGTTCTCATGTCTCACAGACTTGCAACTATTTAGTGCTTTCACTTCCCGTCCCTCGTCACTTATTCAATTGTAATTACATACCATGTGCCTTCACATGAAATCCCTCAGCACAGGTAACCAATTCTATCTTTGCTCAAGTGCCTTCACTCATGATCCCTCAGCACGAGCTAGTGTGTGATGGATTACTATATGCCTTCACTCATAGTCCCTGAGCATTGTAGTCCATTCCTTATTGTTATTCAAGTGCCTTCACAAAGTCCCTCAGCACTTAACTACACGCTTACCCACATATAAGCTCTCACCATAAGGTCCCTCAGCCACTATTATATTTAGATATTAGCATTAGTACCCTTTTAAATTACTAACACACCACATACATAGGGAATACTACCATGAATCACATTTCCTCATCCATAGGCATACTAAATTTAACACAAGATATAACAAATAGTCACTCACGATTGGTCTCGGCTCTAAGTGGATTATAAGCCTCCCCAAGCTCTTCCTGGCCTGAAAACACATAATCCTCAAGTTTAGTTTCCATAATCTCCCTTTTTCTTTAACACACAATTATAACGTTACTCTTTAGAAAATTATAAGCTGCCAGCGTTACTCATCACACACCACTGTACTAGCGATACTGCGTTGAATGAAACCAGCGAGACTACCTTGAGGAGCGACACCCAGCGATACTCTAGCGAGAATCGTGAGACGCAAAGCCTTTCTTGCGTTGCAGCGATACTTGCTTCGCTGCCCTGTCTCTCGCTCTCTCAACGTTACTTCCGCTGCAGCAGAACCGTTTCCTTCTTCCTTTCTTCCTCCTTCTTCAACCTGCTAAACATTTCGTTTCAGTCAATTTCAGTACTTTCTTCCTTCAACAAACTTGTTAAAGTATAGGTCCTTCATCTTACCTCCAAATTTCATGAGGAACATCCTCTCCGTTTAGGATATATCCTTCAACAACTCCGAGTTACCCCTAATCGTCCGGCAATTCAACTCTAATCTCTTCTTCCTGAGTTTGACACACAATTAAACAATTTCAGCTCAAGCATCCTTCATAAAACTTGCTAGAAATCGAGTTAACTTACTAACCTCAAAGTTTCAGCCCTAACCTCCGTCTCTTCAATTTGTTCTTCCTCCAAAACCGAGCATCACTCTGAGGAAATAACAGCAGCCGAAACCTCTGCCAAACTCAAGTTTCTTCCACGATTACAATGAGATTTCCACTTCAAATCAGCATGAACATCTTCTTCTACCTCCCTCCGATGTTTCGCCTTAATATGGACCCAACTCGAGCTTTGAAATGCAATCAGAACAATTGAATTCTCAATCCACTTATATATATACCACCGACTTATCCTCCATTTCAACATTATACTATAATCCGTTCAACACATACCTTCTATGCTCAGCTTCAGCAACGCACACAGCCTCTGATGATATTTCTTTTCAAACTCTCCTGCCAAATGGTTAACAAACACATTACTTTCTCTCGGCCAATACTCTTTGTCCAACGCATACCCACCTTCGACGCATGGTGGCGTTCACTGCATAATAGCCTCATCGCAAATCAGCTCCCAACTCCTCGTGGCCTTTACTTCCAACGGCACACCGCCTTCAATGCGTTTGTCGCATAATAATCTTCGGTACAAAGTGATCCTCCACGCCTTATGTCCTCAACGCGTCGCGGCTTCTGCGCATAATATTCTTCCCTCACCTTTGCGTTTACACCAAAACTGTTTCCATCACAACAGGTTGCCATCAACGCATAGCTGATACTTAGTCGTTTTCCCACTCCAAATGCAAGCCAGCCAACTACTCTTACCCAATCATCCATCTCTCGCCCCCCTTCTTACCTTGCGTTCTCACAAAATTAGGTACGGGGCTTACATGTGTATTGTGACACATTGAATCAAATATATGATATTTGATTTCCTTTAATTAATTAAATAATATTGCATTAATTAAATAGTTATTTAATTAATATTTAATATAAATTAATTAAATTCTATTTATTAATTTATATTAATTTAATTAAATAATAATAAAAATAACATCCCTCACTTGTGGTAAGTGGGAATAACTTCCCTCACTTTAAATTGAGATGATATCTCAATAGTGAGGAGTGTGGATGTGAAATCTCTGCAAGAATTCTCTTTCACTCTCAACTCTCAAACTCTCTGTTCTTCCCTTTTCTTTTCCAAACAGGTTCCCACAAACCTGCTTGTCCAAAGAGTTTTACCAAAGAAAATTTCTTGGTGGTGTTCTTGAAAAATCAAACGTTGATATCTTGGGAATTTCATCTTCAAAGGTATTTATGTTTTCTTTTGATTTATTCAATGTGTTTCAGTGCATATGTATATTTTCTTGTTTTGAGCAAATCCGTAGAATTACATAGGAGCAAAGCGATTAAATGCTTCTACCTAGAGGATTCAACTCCTTCACATGTTGATCCTTCTCCTGATGTCTCGCATTCTCAAGATATTTTAGAGGTAAACCCTCTTGCGATGATTTTGTGGTCTGCTGATGTTGATAAGGAACCTGCTTCTGATCTGTCTAGAAGCTTAGTTGTGTATAATGATTTTTCCCATGATGCTTCTCTTATGGATGATCCTTCTGTGAATGGAATGTTTAATGGTGTGTCGTCTATTTCTAACATTTCTCATATTTCCTTGCATGTTAAGTCCCCTATCTTTGAAAAGGAGTCTGATGTTGTGCATGATTCTATTGATGCTTGTGATAATCAGAACGCTGATGTTGAGCGTCCATCTGCTGTTGAAATACTTATTGATGTTGCTACTGATGTTGGTGACATGTTTGTTAATACTAATCCTGTCTCTCTTGGTCATCCAAGTGTATCTTCTTTTGGGAATGATGCCTTTGATCATTCTCCCTATTCTCCCGCTGATGAAGTCCAGTCTGTTTCTGTTGATGCTTCTCTGAGTAGTTCCAATGATGATGATGTGCCGATTACCTCTCTTGGAAAATCTAGTGCTTCCAAGTTCTTTCATTCTGCTCCTACAGATGCTGGGTCTTCCTCTCATACTCGCTCTAGCCGATCTAAGGCTGCCAAGCAACCAAGTGGGTTCGATTCTGACTCTCCTTTTCAGTCCAGCTCTGAGGACGATATTACATTGCCTTATCCCTGATCTCGTGGTCGCAGACGAAAAATTCCTTGCAACATTCCGTCAGTGCCTATTGATGGCATTTCATTTCATACATAGGAGAATGTCTTACGTTGGAAATATATTAGGGCTTTATGACTTTATAATGCTAAGTATGGATATTTAGAGATTATGTAGGAATTTAGAGATTATGTAGGAATAAGGAAGTGAGAGAATATCTTTGGGCTATTAAAAATCATTAGGTTTAAAAGGAAAACTAGAGTCTAGTCGGGGGATTCATGATCCATTTTTTTGGACAAATTGAGATCAGGATAACATACGATCTATTGGGAGCCAGACAGTAATAGTGAGTGACAAGTGTGGTTTAAAGAAAGATTCATTTTTATTTTATTTGTTTTAGAATCTTGACTTCTTGAAAATAAGTTATGTGCAGTCAGTTTGAGCATGATTTCCAAAGTTGGTGTTTATGTTATCTTTCAAAGTATGATTTGACATGAATGACCTGATGTTTTAAATTATGTTTGGAAAGGAGAAAATAATTACTTCATGCTTACCTAATTTAAAAGGAAGTGTATGGTTTACATTATTTAATGAATATTGTACCCTAATAATGAATATCAAGGGATCCGATACTGGAGGATAGAAGAATGTATTCGAGCAACCTAGAGTATATAGGTCTTTGAGACCCACTTTAGCCCACATAAAGGCTTTAGGTCATGTGTTGTGGTGCTAGCTCTTTGGAGGCATTTTTACATGCATGTATGAGAGACATTGACATCAATTGTATTGAGTTTACTCTACATCAGCTAAGGTTATTGACGTTGAGTGTATTAAACTTGCTCTACCTCAACTAAGGTTATGTGTACACGTTTTCAGTTTGGTTTTTACATAGCATTGTTCCATGGAAGCTTTACTATTTCTAAACATGTTTTTACAACCTTGAGTTCCTCTGAAAAGTTTTAGCTATATTTAGATACTTACCTTATCTTTAAAAGAACTTATGAATATTATGTACGTCACTCACTGAGCCTCCCAGCTCACACTTATGTTTTCCTTTCTTCTAGGTAGAGAAAGAGTTCTTGATGCTTAGCCTACTCCAACCTCGTTTGCTTCTGCAGCTACATAATCTCTATTTTGTATGTTCTTAGTTTGTTGCATGCAAGCTTGTGATTGAATTCTCATTATAGTATTAGTAATAACTGTTGATTAGGTTAACCAGATGTACAAGCTAAATATATCTCTCTGGGTAGTAGGTATCGTAAGAGGGTTGATACGTACTGTCCTCACATCTTCTTTCAAGATGAGAGGGTAATTTGGGAGGGGATGTGATAGGAGCCCCTTTTCTTTGTTTTGCATGTTCACTCTTCCCCTAATAAAAAAACAAGCTTACCATTGTTGCCACGTGAAGGTCAGGTGCGTTTCTCCCGATCAAAATTTGACATCCATACATACTTTGAGTAACTAAAAATCTGGGTGGGGTTGAGGTGGTGAACATCATTCTCTTGAATATTTGTGATTAAAGATTGGTAACTAAGTTTCTGTTAACAAAGGAGTAAAAGAAAGTATGAAACTAAAAAAAGTGGGAAGTTATGAAAATTACTGATAATTCTCGTTTTTTAGAATTATCATTTACCTACTAAAGCTAAGTATTTATTTTGACATAAAATTGTATTTATTCTTCTTTTTTTTTTTTTTTAATGTAGTAAAATCAAGCTCAATATAGTAAAAAATTCATGGATGGCATTATGATCTTAATTATGAAAAAAGAGTTGAAAGTGGCAAGAAAATTCGTAATGCAGAAAAAGGAAAACTCATTCAAACCCAGTTGCTGTAGCATTCCATAAAATTAACAGATTGCAAATGCAATCGTAAACAACTTCAAAATGTAGAAAAGGGAAACTTGAAAATTCGATTTTGGGGCTAATTTTCAATGATTTTCTCCATTAATCTTTACAAATTAAGGCATCTCACGAGTCGTCCATCTTCATTAATAGCCACAACCCCTTGAAGTCTAAGACACCAAAAGCTCTCCAAAAGCTCATCCATTCACCATTGGACATAAAAAAATTTCTACACTTTTGTTTACTATGTTTCTTAGTGTTTCTTGAAGATTTGAAGATTTGAGTTGCAGCACTTGCATAGATCCAATCTCCTTCAAAAGTTGGGATTGCTATATCTTGATTCAATCTTTTCAATTACCCACTAACCAATTGAGGGTAATTGCAGTTGGCTAAATTCTTTTTTTTGACATAAATTGTCACTCACAAGCATAAGGTCAGTTCATATAAGCATTATCAATCATAAACATATGAATTCAGGTGATGAAGTCTTCTACCCATCTGAAAAGAGTTGGGAAGAGTAGGTGCATTGCTTTGGCTAAAGTAAGTCCAACCTCAGCCCTCCATTTACTTATTTGGGGTTGATATCTATTTGGGGTTGATGTCTATTTTTGCAAATAGTGAGTAGTTGGTTTGTATTATTTTTGTTTCATTTTTTATGTTATTTGATCTTCATTACATTTGTTCTCAAATATTCATTGAGTTTTTCATTTTCTTATCTATAGTTAGCTGTGAATCTTCGTGTTCAACCTTAGATACTCATTGAGAATTATTTAATCCTTAAGAGGCTGTTTGGTTCAAGGTTTTAAAGATGTCTAAGAATAAAGGATACCTGGGAATAGGATGCCTGAGAATAAGATGTTTGGGAATCAAAGATAATTGTGTTTGGTTGTGCAGGAAATGTTATCAACCCTCGCGCTCTCTCTCTCGTTGTTGCTGTCACTCTCTCTTGCTCTCTCGCTCTCTCGCGCTCTCCCTCTCTCTCTCTGTTGCTCTTGCTCCTCTCACTCGCTCTCTCTCTTGCTCTCTCACTCTATCTCTCTCGTTCTTGTTTTCGCTCTTGCTGGTGTGTCACTACCAAATTTATACAAAAAAATGTTTGTAAAGGAGGATGAAGAAGAGAGGAAGTCAAAATAGTAGTGAAAACAAAATTATACAAAAAAAAAAAAAAAAGAAAGAAAGATGAAAGTTGAAAGATGAAAGAAAAATGAAGAAAAGGAGGTAGAGGAGGAAGAGTTACATAGGAAGGAATACAAAACTCTTGCTTCTCAATGAGTTCGGAATGTCCCCATTTGTATTGATTAAAATATGCCTGAGAAATATTTTTTTCAAGGTAAATAAAGAAAACCCACCAACCAAATATGGGATTTATAAACCCATGTCCATTTCCACTCTCTATATCCACCAACCAAACGACCCAAAGGGTATATAGTTGTATCCTTAAGAAGTCCAATAGCTTGAGTTATTTGTTAACTAACACTTTTAGCAACACTAAACGTATATTGTAGAAGCATTCAAGTGAGGAATTCATTTGTTTCAACACAAATAAATTACATTATTTTGACAAACTTGCTCAAAGTGTCAATGCCAAAATGGCTTGAACACAACTTAGGAAATAGTTAAACCTATACCTAACTGCAAACATCTTAATTCCAACTACGCAAAAGCACTAAAAATAGACAATAAAATGCCCAATTCAACTACAAATTATCATTAAGGACGTCTATTATTGTTATGCCTTAAGGCCCAGTCGCAAGATCTCTTGATCTTGCGAAGAATAATTAACTTCAATATGTTTTGGTTCTTCATATTCAATCCTTGGTGAACTCAATGAATGACTTGAAGGAAAATGTTGTGTTGTTCTCTATATGTACAATATGCAAGTAGAGCTTTAAGATTGAGTTGCATTAAATACACTTGAACTTCATTTATGATGTCAGGTTTCATTTAAAACAAGACACCGTCAATCAATAGAACAATTATTTAAACCACTTTAATGGAATTTCATCATTTTTGAGGGGTTACAAATACCATGGAGTTGAAATGCATTCTTTAAATTTGGATTAGGGCCCTCTGATATGTACTTTTTAATTTTTTTTTCAGTTATTTCAATGTTTTTAGCCTACTTTTATTAGTGGGTCATTGAAACATTAAAGCATGAGAGGTTACACTCTTCAAAGACACTTTAGTATCTCATTTAGGTTATAGTTTAAATGCTATAAGAAACCAACTTGGTTGTATCTATATGAAGGGCCATGTTTTTTTTATTTTATTTTATTTTATTTTATTTTTTTAATAAAAGTTGCAAAATTGCTTCCAATGTTGAGATGTTGATCATGCTATCTTGTGACACATTTGAATCTTAAGTCTAGAAATAAATTTTCTTTACTTGATATTGATTATCAAAGTAAAATTCATTCTAATCAACTTTTTCATGGGTTGATGCAATCTAACTTTAGAATTTTTGTGTATAGTATTTATAAGGGTTCAAATTTTATGATAGGGTTTTAATCCCTTGCAATGGTGTTTCTAATCATTCATACAAATAATAATAATAATAATAATAATAATAATAATTAACGTGAAAATATTAGTTTCACTGCTGTCTCAGATTTAAGGTTTAGGTTTGATTTGAAAGAATAAAATATTGAAGGCCAGATTTTTTTTTTTTTTTTTGAGATAAAAAAATTAAAGGCCAGATTTAATTTATATAGCCAAAGTGAAAATTTTAGTCTTCCTTTCAGTAATCCTTGAATTTTTATTACAAAAACACATAGTCTAAAATTGAATAAACGGTTATTTTAACTTTTAATAAAAAAATTAAGTTAAAATATCATTTTAGTCCTTATACCTCAGAGTTTGTTTAATTTTAGTTCATATACTTTTAAAAATTCAATTTTAGTCTATGTACTTTCAATAAATTTTAAATTTAGTCTCTACTGTTAGTTTAATATGGATTTTTTCATTACTTTTAATTTTTTACTAGCATTTTCACTATAAATTTTGGAAACATATTCACATATTGTGTTTCTTTCGCATGAAAATGATTATGATTTATTAAAAATACATAGACTAAAATTGAAAATTTAAAAATATATAGATTAAAAAAATGAACAAATAACTTTAAAAATATATTTTGGAATATATATGTATAGTATAATGTAAGATTGGATAAGGTAGGTGTCACAATCTAATTTATAGGCAGTGGAAGGCTTTTGTTTGGATGCTTGGGAATATGCTTTTGATGAAGGGATTGATTGCTAAGAAAAGTCTCTGCCGGCTGGTTGCTGGGAGACGGCCTATTCCTTTCTTTATGGGAAAACAACCAATCAATTTTGTTCTTCTTGTTATATGATGACCGTTCTAATATTTTTTTTTTAATTGACCAACTGCAATAACAATAATAAATGAAAAATAAGCACATGTTTGGCCATAGGTTATATGAATTCAGGTTTATATTTTTGAATTTATTGAGTTCAACAAATAGACATTTGATCCATTTTTTCTATTCTTCTTTCAGTGTATCAAAATCTTGAATTTAATTCCGTTTAGTAATTATTTTATTTTTAATTTTTTATTTTTAAAAATTATGTCTATTTCCTCTTTATTACATACAATGATCTGTATATTTCTTGAGTATAATAGTTTAATTCTTAGTCAAATTTCAAAAACAAGAACAAGTTTTTATAAGTTACTTTTTTTTTTTTTAGTCTTCAAATTTTGGCTTGGTTTTTTAAACCATTGGTAAAAAGTAAATAACAAAATAAGAAATTTGGAGGTAGAAGTACACATAGGCTTAATTTTCAAAAACAAAAACGAAAACTAGTGTTCGTTTGATAACGTTCCCATTTCTTGTTTCCTATTTTTGTTTCTCATTTTTTAAGAAACAGACTTATTTGATTACTGTTCTCGTTTCTTGTTTCTAAATTTTAAGAAACATTTCTAAAAAATGGGCCAAAAAATGAGAAATAACAAAAAGTAGTTTCTATTTCTATTTTACCATTCCCACAACTAATCATTTTTAGCTTTTAGTGTATTGGTATTAGGGCCCATAGTAACTAACTCCTCAATCAATTTTTTTGGACATTTTTTTAAAATTTTTTGAAGAATCTTTTTTTTTTTCATTGCATTTTTTTATATTTTTTCTTTATTAATTTTGTCATTTACAAAAATAATTCTCTGTATTTATATGTGAAATTATTCTAAATGGCAAAACTGTTAAAAATATTTACAAATAATAGCAAAATATCATGGTCTATCCACGATAGATCGCGATAGACTATCTGTGTCTACATGACACAAATAGTAGTTTATCGTGGTCTATAAACAGTAAAATTTTACTATATTTTGTAAATATTTTTGTTCTTTTTTCTATATTTGAAAACAACACTATTTATATTTTATTTTAATTTTGAATTTGTGAATCCTCCAATATTTTGATTTATATATTATTTTAATTTACAATATGTATATTAATTTTTTTATATTTTAAATTTCAACTCCCAATATGGACACTTCTATTTTTTTTTCTTTTATATTTGTTTCCATCTTTTATATTTTATTTATTTATCAATTTTTTTATTTACAAAAATAATTATGCTATATAATTTTGAATTTAAAAATTTTCCAATATAGATTTATATATTATTTTATTTGTCAATATGTATATTAATTTTTTTATATTTTAACTTTTGAGTATTAATTCTATAGTAGAATTTTACCATAATAATTTTTGCTGACTAAGACATTCATTTAACTTAACTTTAATATTTTACAACCACAACATTTACATAATTATATAATTAAGTTAGATTTGACTCGATATCATTTAAGACAAATGGCTCGAGTTGGAGATGACAATGTCAATCAAATTTAGGCAACTTATGAAGGATATGATACAATTTTGTCATTATATTTAGTTGTCATCGAGACTTACTGTTATTAGATGACATAAACTTTTGATAATATCTTTTTCGATGTTTAATGTATCACATATCTTCATTTTTATATTATATTGTTACAAAAAAGGGGGAAAAAAAAGAAAAAAACAAGAAACAAGAAATAGTTATTAAACAAATTTCTGTTTTTGTTTATTTTTTCAAGAAATAGTAAACAAGAATAATTATCAAATATAGTCTTGTTTCTTGTTCTAAAAAAGAAGAAACAAGAAACAAGAAACAGGAAACAAAAAACAGGAAACAGGAACGTCATCAAACTGGCCCTAAATGGTTATCAAAGAGGGCCTTCATTTTCTAATTTTCAAATGCAAAATTGTATTAAAAAAGAAAAGAGAACTTGAATAATTATACTATAAACTCATCTTACTTTTGTTAAATTAAAATATGTTTAATATAATCTATTATAAATTATATGACATAGAACATATTCATAAATTAATAGTTCTTATTCAACCTAAGTAACTACATGATTTATAATTATATTATTTGTTTAAATTGGGATCCAATTTCTAACTTTATTATTAAAGACATAACTGAAATCATAAAATATAACTTTGTTTTCAATTTTTTTGCTTTCGTATCACCATCCAAACTCACACTAAGATGGTCCCATTTTTTTAAAGGAAAAAAAAAAAAAAAAAACCTCTTTTGAACCCCAAGATTCAAAATGTTATTCTACTACCTTTAAGATTTGAGTTTTATCTTCATTTAGTACTTAGGATTTCATAATATATATTTTGTCATTGTGTTTTGAGTTTAGTTTCCTTTTGATTTTTAAGTCTCAATATTCTACACTTTTACCATCGAGTATTTAGTAATTTTCTACCACGTTGAAGACTATTTTTAAGATAATTTATTTAAAATACAAATGCTATGGACACTTGAAAGTACAGAAACTGGTGTGATGAAACCCAAAGTGTAGCATAAGTTTAAGAGGGATACATGAATGAACCGAGATCACATCCAAATGACAATAATTTGATAATATGAAAGTATGGTTAAGGAACACTTAAAAACATAGATAACTATTATCTATATCAATAAGATGCATTTTCCTTTTCAATGGCGAAAAGTCAAAAGTTAAGTGTACTCGATTTGAAGCTGTTGAGTGAATTTTGACCTAATTGAATAAAGCCAAAAATCAAGATAATATAAGATAAATTAAGATAATATGAGATAATATAAAATATGATAAAATGAAGTAGGAAAAGATCTGATCTTGCTTAAGATTAGGAAAATCTCATATCCTAATCCTAGTAGATTTAAGATAAATCCTATATTAAATCCCCTATAAAATATTGAAGAAAAATTTGATCTCAACAGAAGCGTATAATCGCATTCTTTGATTTCTTGAAAGAATTAAAAATATAAAAACTAGAAGAAAACGTTAAGTATCATACTTTGCCAATTTATAATTGTAGCAAAATATTCTCCTCAATCGGTAGTCTTCTCCTTGAAGTCTTCCTTTTCCATGAGATCTTTCTTGCTATGACTTTGGTAAGGATCTAGCTTGTGGGAATCTTGAAAGATGAGAGGGAATGGTGAAGAACAATTTTTAGAGAACCCTTCTCTAAAAATTGGGATAATTTTCTTGGGAGAGAATCCTCTGTAGAATGACGACATAGATTATATTATAGAGTCTGTATTCTATGAGGGCTCGCAATGACCCTATTTATAAAACTCTATAAGTTACTTCCAATCCTATTGGGATAACTGTAAGCACTGACTTATAATACTAAGTGCTGGGAGGAGGCAAGAGAAATTGTGGCTATGTGTTGTTAGAGGAAAAGTAGCCGAGGGTGAAAGAGCACAATTTTGGCTAAGTGTTGGCTAAGACTATGCGTTGATGGAGAGAAGAGTTAGCATTTTTCTTTTGAGTGGCCATGTGTTGAAGGAGGAATCACGAAGGGTGTTGTGAGCTGAAGTAGTCACTTGCGTTGAAGTAGAAGTTGATCATTGGCGGGGGAAGAAACGTACTTGGCTTACCATGCGTTGGTAAGGTTGTCATGCGTTATAGTCCCTATGCGTTGAAGACAGTGATCCCTATGTGGGGAAGACTGGTGTAGTTGGTCGTTGTAAGCGTTAAAGGTAGGAGGCGTTGAGGGCGCCATGCGTTGAGTGGGGATGATTGAGTTGTATGTGTCACACCCCCCCTCCCGGATTACCTACCTATCCTGCAAGGGAATGTGAAGACAATAAACATCACCCCTCTTGTGACGCCTATTGTCTCACCTTGCTCATCTTCCTGTACACACATTTATTCATATACATTCATAGAACTCAATCAAACTATACATGCTTATAACAAAACATTACTCCCTGTACAGAGTACACTTCCATCATATAATATAATTTAAACTTTCATATCCATCATACATTGTACAAGACCTCACTACAATCCCCACTCAAAACTACTAGGTCTACATGCCATCTATATAAAGTTATATACAACGTACAACTCTCAGACTTGACTGAATTTCAAGAACTTGAGACTTAGGCAGGGTGAGCTGAAGTAGGCTAAGCACCGGGAACGTCCTTGCTACCTGGGGGGAGAAAAGAAAACATTGAAAACATAAGCTAACAACCCAGTGAGTGATCAATCTTTGTAAAACGGACATTTATTGAAAACAGGCATGCTACATATAAACAGATAACAAGGACTTAACATATAATTCAACTATAGCATACTTTTCCACAAACCCATCAATCACATAAATCTAATTTCAAATCATACATGATTGTTTTCCAAAAGAAGTGATACAGTAACCAGTTTGGTTTTTCAAACTTTTCCCTTAGTTGAGGCGGAGCAACGCTCAACGCACTCAACGTTGAAATCATTCCTGGCTCAATGCGGAGTAAACTCGACGCACCAACCAAATCAACCTCTATGTGCACATAGGAATATGACGGGTTGCCCAAGTACCTTTTTCATGTCCTTCAGTACTGGGTCCCGGGGAAACTCACATGCCTTCTCATGTCCTTGAGCACTGAGCCTCCTCTAAAACATTTTAGAACCCGTTCACATAAATAGTTTGTATAGAAATCCTTTCATAGAAAGTCATACAGATCGTTATTCAATAACATTTCATAAAGAAAATGTTTTCTATCAACTTTAGAAAACGTATAACATGCCTCGTAATAATGCAACCAAACATTATGCATTTTAAACAATTCATCGCAAAATCATATTCCATAAAAACATTTTTATTTAAAGTCGAATTGAAGAATAAAGGAGTCACTCACTACTCTTCCTAGGCCTTGCGCGGGTTATACGCTTTCCCTATTTCTTCCTGGCCTGCAAGAAACATTTACCTTACGTTACTTAACATTAAATCTCCCCCTTTTCCAAACTAACATCATAAGCGAGAATCCTAGCGATACTACCCAACAGAAGCTGTTACTAGCGATATTTGATTGGGCGACACTAGCGTTACCTTACCTTAGCAGCGACACCTAGCGATATCTAGCGAGTTTTGTGAGACGGAAGACTCCTTTGCGTCTCAGCGACACTCGTCTCGCTTCCAGTACTTAGACAGCGCGCCGATACTTGGTTCTTAGCGGCACCCCGCACTGTGGTTTCTTCCTTTCCTCTTGTTCTTACTTCAATCTATTAAAAGTCATAATTTCAGACGGATTTAAAACTTCTTCCCTTCTACAAACTTATAGAGAATTGAGTTTTATAGCTTACCTCAAAATTTCAAGACTTAACTTCTATTCGTTCTCTTGTTATTCCAAAATCACTTCATGCTGTTCCAGATTGCTTAACAATCTTGTAAGTGCTGCTTTTCCCTAAGGATTCACATCATTAACTTCAATTTCAGCTTTACCATCCTTCACAAGATTTGTTAGGAATCATGTTAACTTACTGACCTCCAAATTTCAGCTCTAAACTCGGCTTCCTCTATTCGTTCTACTCCAAATATCAGCCACTGCTCAGTCTGTGCGACTTCAATCAATCCTCTGTTCCCACTCCGTTTTCAACACCAATATGAGTAGAATTTCGCCCAAAATCTGCAAGAACACCTTCCTCAATCTTCTCCTGAAGTTTGTCTGAAATATAGAACCGACTTAAGCTCTCGAAAATGTCTTAAAAATGATTAAACATTTAATTAATCCTACTATATATACTACCGACTTAGCCTTCACAAACACTAAGACTTGTGTTGCCGACTTACCCCTCACCTGCAGGCTGGCGCAGGGTTCTCACCTCAATGCGAGGCACTCATGTTAAACTTCTCCTCCAACGCCTTCCGCAATTAACCACACCCAACGCATGGTGTCGTCCTCAACGCCTCCTATTTTTGACGCATACATCCCCGTCACACACCACTATTTTCGTCGCGTTAAGACCACTCTGTCTTCGACGCGGAGCGACTTCAACGCATGTCTGTCTTCAACGCATCGACTTCAGTGCATAACTGTCCTCAACGCAGAGTGACTTAAACGCATGGTTCAAGCACATTTCTTCCTCCCCCCCCCCCCCCCCCCCCGCCAAAATTACTTATCCTTCGATGCGGGCAGCTACTTTAGCTCACAATCCTCTGTGAGTCAATCAACAACGCAAGGGCCTGGCCAACACTTAGCCAAAATTTACTTTCCAAAAATTCTTTGCTCTTACTCACGGCTACTCCTCCCCTTGCAACGCATAGCCACAAACGCATTGACGCACCCCAACGCTTGGTATCACAAGTCAGTGCTTACAGTATGCGTTGAAGGTAGGAGGCATTGAGGGGCCATGCGTTGGGTGTGGATAATTGCTGAAGGCGTTGGAGAAGGTTGCGTCATGGGTGTTTTGCGTTGAAGTAAGAGAAAATTTGGGTGCCTTGCGTTGAAATGAGAACCCCGTGCGCCAGCCTGCTGGTGAGGGTTAAGTCGGCAGCATGTATATAGGTGCTTTTGAGGGTTAAGTCGGCAGTATATATAGGTAAATGAATTAAATGTTTAATCATTTTTAGACACTTTCGAGAGCTTAAGTCGGGTTCCATTTTTTAGACGAACAACAAGGAAAGGTAGAAGAAGGTGTTCTTGTGAATTTTGGGCGGAATTCTACTCGCTTTGGTGTTGAAATCAAAGCTAGAATAGAAGGTTGTTTGTGGTCGCACAGATTGGACAGTGTCTGATGTTTGGAGTAGAACGAATCGAGGAGATCGAGTCTAGAACTGAAATTTTAAGGTCAGTAAGTTAACATAATTCTTAACAATTCTTGTGAAGGATGGTAAAGCGGAATTGAAGTTAATTATGTGAATTTTTAGGCAAAAGCAACGGTTACAGAATTATTGTGCAATCTGGAGCAACGTGGAGTGATTTTAGAATAACTGGAGAACTAAGGGGAGTTAAGCCTTGAAATTTTGAGGTAATCTGTGAAACTCAATTCTTTACAAGTTTTTAGAAAGGAAGAAATCTTAGTTTGGGCTGGAAATGTGTTTTTAGCAGGGATGAATTAGAAGAACCGAAGTTGCAGCAGTCAGCTTTGTTAAGGAGGAAAGTAAGCTAGAAACATTTGTGTTGCAGAGAGTTTGCGTTGCACACAAACTCTTCTTGAAATCAAGGTATAACAAAAAGGTTAAGGAGCAGCTTTGTAACAATAGCATTAGTGTTTAAGGTTTGACAATGAACCAGTGGAAACTTAGCCGTAGGATGAATTTAAAGACATGGTGCATATGTTTAGTTGTTGTTTATGTTAAAAGTGAATGGAAAAGAAGAATAATAAGGAAATATGTATATTTTAGGCCAAGAGGAGATAGGGAAGGCGTATAATCCACTCAAGGCCTAGAAAGAGTTGTGAGTGACACTTTTCTTACTTTAAAATAATTTTGTTGTATATGTTAGTTTGATTTTCCAATTGAATACGATTTTGTGTTCAATCGATTTACAAAACATACTTTATGTTTCTTAAAAGGTATTGAAATGTATGTTTATGAAATGTTGTTGATTTAAGAGTTGCCTGTTTTCTTATGAAAGATTTGCATATGATTTGTTTGTATAAAGTGTTGCTTTCCTTAAAAGAAAATGTTTTAGAGGAGGCTCAGTGCTGATGGACTTGAGAAGGCACGCGAGTTTCCCCGGGACCCAGTACTGAGGGACATAGAGAAGGTACTTGGGCAACCCGCCATGTTCCTATGTGCACATAGAGGTTATATGCTGGTGCGTTGAGTTTTGCTCCACATCGAGTCTTATTTGTTTTCGACGTTGGGGTGTTGAGTTTTGCTCCGCCTCAACTAAGGAGAAGTATTGCAACTAAACTTATTTCTTTATGATCTGCTGAAAAATCATGTATGATTTGATAAGGGCGTTTAAGCATGTCCTATCCAATGAATATGAATTGATTCCATGTTTTATACATGACGTTGAACTTAGTTTTTATTCTGATAATTTTCGAACTAAAAACAGTTTGTTAAAACTAGTCACTCACTGGGCTATTAACTCATGTTTTCAATGTTTTCTTTTCCTCCCAGGTAGCAAGGACGTTCCCGGTGCTTAGCCTACTCCAGCTCGCCTTGCTTAAGCTTCGAGTTCCCAAAAACAGTTTATTTCTTTGTTGTTGTACGTGTAAATAACTTAACACTGGTGGCATGTAGATTTAGTTGTATATAAGTGGGTTGTGAGAGAGTATGTTGTAAAAGTGTAAGTTGTTCAGGATGGATTGTTTATATTATGATCATGCGTTAGTATGGCTGGATTCTATGATTGAATATGTATGGATTGTTTATACAAGAAGTTATGAAAAATGGGGCAATATGCGTCACAAGAGGGGTGATGTTTATTGTCCTCATATCTCCTTTCAGGTTAAGTAGGTAACCAGGGAGGGGGTGTGACAATAACCCTCTATAGAGATTTTAAATTCAATATTTAATAATATCCAATGTTAATAAATATCTACCAATGTCATATTAAATGATTTAAGATATTTAAATATTTATCTTCTGCAAAATCTTTAATTTGAATCCCATCCAAATTAAATAATTAATTGTTTGAATCTAATTCAAATTAATTAATTAATTCTCCCTCTATTTATTTAATTTGAATCTTATTCAAATTAAGTAACTTATTTATCTATATGGATCTCATCCAAATAAAAAATTAATTATTTGAATCGCATTCAAATAAATTCTCCAATTATCTATTTAACTTGATTATTTAAATCTCATTCAAAGAAATTAATTCTCCATAATTTGAATCTAATTCAAATAAACTTTATAATAAAACATGTATGGACTTGTAGTCAATACAATTAACATTTTCCCTCAAATTTTGAACACCTTAAATTTTATTTCAATGATAATTGATCTTTGTTGGTCCGTGATGAGCTACCAAGGAGACCAATATTAATTAATTAAACGCTTTAATTAAATTAATCTTCATTCATGAAATACATAGCAAACCATTATAAACCTATAGTTGAACTCTTCTACACTGTAGGACAAGTTGTGTCCATGGATATAATCAATATACGAAAATCGATCCTTCACGAGTTGTTCATAATTACAATTAGGTCAAATGTTCGTTTTATCCTGTAATTACCTATTTTTCTTAAGTACCACTGAAATCTCTAATAAATAATTTATTTAGGGTTCAACCATAAACTAAGTTCCCCTTGGGCCAATGAGAGGGTGGGGCAATTATTCAAAACCCGAAATCAACATTTAAGGGAACTACTCATCTACTTACCCTATCTGAGAAGGAGTGATTCCATCTTGTGAAGTTATGTTCCTAGCTTCCATTTAGTCATGTCTCCAAAATGGTAGGCTTATTGAGTCGACAACTTGGGTCACTCTCACCCATGAAAATCAAAGGACCAACCTCGCAGACAGAAGTTCATAAGAGTAAGATCGAGATGCACATGATCATCTTATGGAATATTAATCTCATAAATTAACGAAATTACAAAGAGAGATTAAATATTTAGCAGTTTGGTCTTATACAAACTCTTTGTACAGAACATCCCACTCACATGTCTCCACATGAACGGTTTGGATCAAACCATTTAACTATTACAAAGTGAGTCGTATCCATAATCTCACAAAGATAAGACACTTAACCTTATCTATATACTGTAGATCTTTAGGTTATTTCTTGAACATGATTCACCTGTATGTAAACTAGATACATGTTCAAGACTGCATCCAATAACCTTGAATCTTTCGTTAATAGATAAATTAATATTGCATAATTAATAATTAAATTAATCAACTAATAAATTACAAAGCTTTAGGACATAAATCCCAACAAATACACCATAATGGCTCCATCAAAGGTATCTAAAAAGTTCTTCTTCTCCATTCTATGATTCTCATATTGACTTAGACATTAGAGTTCTTTTTCTTTGTTTTGTAGTTCCTCTCTTCCCTAAAATATAAATTTATCGTTGTTGTCACGTGGAGGTCAGGTGCGTTTTTCCATAGCCAAAATTCGACATCAACAATTGACGTTGTTTGTGGGGACGAGAGTGATCTACCAATTCAAAATTGAAAATTTTTACAAAATTAAGAAAATCAAGGCTATGGTGACTTTGTTCTCGCAATCCGTTTAAGGAGGAAGTTTGGATGGTAGAAACAAAAGGTGAATTAAATCCCCATGACCAAAATCGAATAAAATCATAGGCGAATTAGATTGTCATGATTAAAATCAAAGGACTATGGGCAAATTAGATCCCCATATCTCTAATCCAAGAAGAATAAATTCAAATCATAGCAAAGGAAAAAGAAATTATGAAAATATTGAGGACTTAATTTACTAGAAAATAATAATAAAGGCTATGGTGACTTTGTTCTTGCAATCCGTTTAAGGAGGAAGTTTGGATGGTAGAAACCAAAGGTGAATCAGATCCCCATGATCAAAATTAAATGAAATCATAGGCGAATTAGATCTCCATGATTAAAATCAAAGGAAACTATGGGCAAATTAGATCCCCATATCTCTAATCCAAGAAGAATAAATTCAAATCATAGCAAAGGAACAAGAAATTATGAAAATGTTGAGGACTTAATTTACTAGAAAATAATAAAAAAAAAACGAAAAAAAAGGCGAAAATGATGAAATAGGAAAGAAAACGAAAAAAAGGAAAACCCTACGGTTTATTCTTTTCCCTTCACACTTTCTCTCTCTTTTAGTTTGTGTAACAAGTCGAGCCGCCCCCTTTCTCATCTTCAATAATCTTTTGTTTCTATAGCAAAGTTCCCAGTGGCAGCGAACGACGACAAGCAATAGACGATTGGTACGAGCGATGGTGAGTGCCTGTAAAAAAGCGATGATCAGTAGCTCTTAACAATAACGAGAAGTGCATCCAAACGATGGTGGCTGCAAGTGTGAGGACAGCAGACACTAGCGATTTCAAACGATGATGGCGTTTTCGGCGACTACAAGTGTCACACCCCCTCCTAGGTACCCTATTAACCTAAGAGAAAGTGTGAGGACAGCAGACATCGACCCTCTTACGACATCCACTGTTAGTCTTATTCCTTGACCAAGACCTAATAAGCAGATATACATAATGATTGAACAACATACTTTAACCAGGGTTAAGCTATCATACATGTCACACCCCCCTCCCAAGTACCCTCCTAACCCAGGAAGAAGTGTGATGACAATAGACACCAACCCACCTTCGATTTCTACTGTCAACCAATAAACAGTTATGAACCATAATCGACTTCATACATACACTAGAGTTAACTTTCCATACACACATCCTTTTCACTCACCCATATAATAGCATAAGTACACAACAACTCTGTTAACCCTCTCTATATGCCCAACACAAGATCCAGTTCAAATATTTACAATTTTCAGAATCTAAACACCGATGGTAGACCCAGACGAGATCTTGCATAGGCTAAGCACCCCAGACTTGCTCGCTACCTAGAAAACAAAAAAAACAAGGAAAACATGAGCTAGGTTGCCCAGTGAGTGATTTGTTTTGCATACTCTTCTCTTTACACAAAAGCTAGGCATAGAGTAAACACTATAAAATCACGCATACAAAACTTAGATACAAGATTATACTTAATGCAAAACATATACAATAACATTTTCAAATCATGTATGTTTATTTCAGAAAAGATACTCAAAATCATGTTTCAAATCATTTCCATTAGTTGAGGCGAAGCGGAGCTCAACGCTACTCAACGTCGAAAACATTTTTGAATCATTTCCCTTAGTTGAGGCAGAGTGGAGCTCAACGCACCCAACGTCGAATATCCTTAGCTGTGTGGAGTAATCTCAACACAATAGCGTCGTACGTTCCTCTATGTGCACCTAGGTATCATAATTCAGGCTACCCTATGCCTTCTTCAAATCCTTGAGCATTGGGGTCCCATTTCCATATCTAGGTTACCCATTTGCCTTCTTCGAGTCCTTGAGCATTAGGAGGCTTTTCCAAAAACATTATTTAAAAAAAACATGCTTTGAAAACATCATACCATAAATTCATAAACTAACATTTTCAAACCTTCACAATCTCATAAGCAAGCTTCCATGCTTTTCATAATTTCATAAATCAATAAACAACATGCTTTTTCATAAACTCATACTATGCACATAAAACTCATAAGTTTTTCAATCATATAACCATGCTTTCAAATATAAACTTGTCAATAATATCACCTTGTTTAAAGTAAAACTATTTTAAATAAATCGTCACTCACTACTTCCCCTAGGCCTATAGCGGTTTATACGCCTTTCCTAGCTCTTCTTGGCCTGTAATCATACATTTCTCGTTGTTAGATTTTCTTAAGATTTCCTTAACATAACCAAAAAGCTTTAACCATTCATACTTGGTCAATATTTCACTACCGAAACCACAATTCAATAGAATAAACTTTAATGACCGAGACCTAACCACCAGCGAGATTACACTAACAATTGCAAATAAATCTGGGCTAGCGAGACTTTGACTAGCAAGACTCACTTGATCAGCAAGATTCAGCGAGAATTGTGAGACGCAAGGCTTCTAGTGACACCTACGTTACCCGTCTCGCTACTCCCGCGTACTTCCAGTGTCGCTGCTCTTCCAGCGATACTTGTCTTACACAACTTCTGCCTTTACCTTGGCTCTCACTTCTATATGTTAAAAGTTGTATTTCCAACCTGATTTAGCACTTTTTTCCTTCTACAAACTTGTAAAGAAATGTATTTCCTAGCTTACCTCAAGATTTCAGAACTTAACTCTTCTTCGTTCGGCAAATATTCCCGACTTACTTCGAGCTGCTCTAAATCACTCGAAAAATCTGTATCAAACACTTCCACCTATCACTTAACATGTTTTTCTTCAAATTCAACTCAACCAACCTTCACAATATTTGTTAAGAATTGAGTTAAATTAACAACCTTAAATTCTTAGCCCTAAACTCGATCTCCATAGAATGCTATCCTCCAAATACCGAACGTTGTTTAGATTGCAGGACAACAAACAACCCTTCTGTTCTAGCTTCAATTACACCATGGAACCGATCAGAATTCTACACAAAATTACCCTAGACTCTTTCCTCTACCTCTCTTCGTCGCTAAGCTGAAA
The DNA here is from genome assembly GCA_030954485.1 of Citrullus mucosospermus. NCBI lineage: Eukaryota > Viridiplantae > Streptophyta > Magnoliopsida > Cucurbitales > Cucurbitaceae > Citrullus > Citrullus mucosospermus. Next base: position 15,657,412 of record CM062057.1, on the reverse strand, counting down.
TATGAAATTGATTGGAGCTTTAGAGACACAGAAAATGATTGAAAACTTAGCTTTACACGCTTAAATGAGCTGCCGACTTACCTCCACTTTCTCTTTTATTTTATTTTATTTTATCTTCCAGAAACTATCTCCAAGTATCTCCTTCAGTCTGCGAACGCAATCTTCCATTGACAAACTTGGGCGCTAGCCTGGACACATTGCACCATGCATCTGAACCAATGACACACTTGGACGCATACTTCACCAACGACCAATGAACCTCCCTACCGATCTCAACCAACGTATGGCTGTTGGTCCAACAACCTCATCAACGCATAGCCCCAAACATTTACTCACGCTCACCCTCGAGAACGCATGTCACACCCCTTCCCAGATTACTCTTACTACTCTAGGAGTGAGTGCGAACCAGCACACACCTATTTTCTAATGTAACTATCTAACAATCAACTACTGATCATTCAATCTTATCTATATGCCATATGATCTCTATCTCCCTTGCGAGATTACCAGCGAAAAACACCCAACAAGACACTGCACTAGCGATACCGGAATGAACGAGACTAACGAGATTACCTGAGGAGCGACACCTAGCGAGACTCAGCGAGATCTGTGAGACGCAAAACCCTTTGCGTTACCAGCGACACTTGCTTCGCTACTCAGTCTTCAGCTCTTTCAGCGATACCACTATCTGAGCGACACCTAACGGCCACTGTTTTCTTCTTTCCCTTCTAACTCTTTTTTTAACCTGCTAAACATCGCATTCCAGCCAAAATTAGAACTTCCTTTCCTCTACAACCTTGTAAAGAAATAAGTCCTTTATCTTACCTTAAAGTCTCATAATGGAAGTTCTCTTCGTTTGAGAGATATTCTCAAATAACCCCGGATTGCTCTAATCGTCTTGCAATTCAGTTCCGATCACTTCTACCTGAAGTTTATCACACATTTACTCAAATTCGGCTCAAGTATTCTTCATAAAAATTGCTAGAAATCAAGTTAACTTACCAACCTTAAAATTTCGACCCTAGCCTCAGCTTCCACAGTTCGTTCTTCTTTAAACTCTGAACAACACTCAGATTAAGTAACACCAGCCGAACTCTCCATTCCAGCTTAAGTTTCCTCCACGAAAACGATGAGAATTCCACTCTAAACCAGCATAAACACCTTCTTCTACCTCTTTTCTTTGTTTGGCTTTAAGATGGGATCAACTCGAGCTCTGAAATGTGATTAAAATATTTGAATACTCAGTCCACTTATATATATATACCACCGATTTAATCTTCCTTCATCTCTATGTACTTAACTAGTCAACGTATACCTTCGGTGCATGGCTTTAGCAACGCATAGCCTCGACTTTGTGTGTGCAATTGCTCAGCGCCCCATCGCCGGATAGCCGACGAACGCATGGTCCTCTCGGCCATTCTTCTATGCACCAACGCATACCCACCTTCAACGCATAGCCCTTCAACCTTCAACGCATGGTAGCATTCAACGCATAGTGGCTTTTGACGTAGAGTGGCCTTAAACGCCTAATGGCCATCAACGCCTAGTGGCCTTCCTTCACATCTGCGTCCACACCGAACTACCTTCGTCAACGTATAGCCCCACCAACGCATGGCCAACACTTAACCATTTTTGCTCCCACACAACTCGGCCAACTTTTCCTACTTAATGCCCATCTCTTAGTCTCTTCTTAACTTGTCTTCTCACAATTTCAAGTACGGGGCTTACAACGCATGCCTCTCCAGCAACTGCATCCCCTTTATACTTGGCCTGGGCTACCCCAAAGCTTCACCTAGCCACTTCCTTTCCAGCACACACTTCTCATGCCATAGCTCTCGGCCACTCTTTACTTACCTTCTTTAGCTTGTCATCTTCCAAAACTAATCTTTATAGCTTGTTAACTTCCAAAGCTAAGTGTGGGGCTTACAACTTACCACCTCCTTACAAGAATTTCGTCCCCGAAATTAAGCAAATAGTCAATTCCTCGAAAACAAATGTGGATATTGCTTAACCATTTGCTCTTTGGTTTCCCAAGTTGCTTCTTCAACACCATGGTTCCTCCACAAAACTTTAACCAATGGTATCACTTTAGTTCTCAAAACCTGTTCCTTCTCGTCTAACACTTGAACTGGTTCTTCCTCATAACTCAAATCTTCTTTTAGCTCAAGCGGTTGCACCTCAAGTACATGAGTAGAATCAGGGACATATTTCCTTAAAACTGAAACATGGAACACATTATGAACCTTAGACATTTCCATCGGTAAAGCTAACTTGTATGCTACCGGACCAACTCTTTCCAAGATTTCGAATGGTCCAATGTATCTAGGACTCAATTTTTCTTTCCTGCCAAATCTTAGAACTCCTTTCCACGGCGACAAATTAAGAAATACTCTATCTCCAACCTCAAACTCAAGATCTCTTCTCTTGTTATCAACATAACTTTTCTGTTGATCTCTAGCTGACTTCAAATTAGCTTTGATCATCTCAATCTTCTCTATAGTAACCTCGAAAATCTCCGGTCCAATCAATTTTCTTTCTCCAACTTCTCCCCCAACACACTGGTGTTCTGCACGATCTACCATACAATGCTTCGTACGGAGCCATACCTATACTTGTCTGGTAGCTGTTATTGTAAGCAAATTCCATTAAAGACAGATGTCCATCCCAACTACCTTTGAACTGCAAAACACGAGCTGGAAGCATGTCTTCTAAAGTCTGGATCGTCCTTTCTGATTGTCCATCGGCCTGAGGATGAAAGGCAGTACTGAGCTGCAACTTCGTTCCTAAAGCCTGTTCAAACTCCTCCAGAATTTAGAAGTAAACCTAGGATCCCTGTCTGATATCATAGTCACTGGTACTCCATACTGACTTACAATCTTGTCTAGATACATTCATGCCAATCTGTCCAGTGTATAAGTTTCTTTGACTGGTAAGAAACGAGCTGTCTTCGTTAATCTGTCAACAATCACCCAAATTTTGTCAACACTTGCTGGAGTTCTTGGCAACCCAAACAGAAAATCCATAGTAACATGTTCCCATTTCCACTTAGGAATAGGAAGTGGATTCAGTAACCCTGCCGGCTTTTGCTGTTCAGGCTTTACCTGTTGACAAATTAAACATCTTGCCACAAACTCAGCTATTTCCCTTTTCATACTTGGCCACCAGTAAAATTTCTTAACGTTTGATACATCTTGGTACTGCCAAGATGCCATAAGCCGAGCTATGAGCCTCCTCAAGTATCACCTGTTTAACTTCCACATTTTGTGGCACATAAATTCAATCCTGTTTCAGCAACACACCATCAGATCTAAGCTCATAATCTACTCTTTGCTGAGCTTTCACCTCTTCGATTAACTTCTTAATCACATTGTCTTCTGCCTGCATCCTTATAACCTCATCCCCTAACTTAGGTCTCAACTTAAAATGTGCCAACAACGTCCCTTTATCTGTTACTTTCAAACGAGCAGTGCTATTCCTAATTCCTTGAGCAAAGTGACCTGACTGTATTCAAAGAACTTACTTCACTTCGAGACTTCCTGCTTAGGGCATCAGCTACAACATTCGCTTTCCCTGAATGATACTCAATAGTGCAATCATAATCCTTGATTAGTTCCAACCACCTCCTTTGTCTCATGTTAAGCTCCTTCTGATCAGAAATGTATTTCAAACTATTGTGATCTGTGTAGATATGGCACTTTTCTCCATACAAATAATGTTGCCATATCTTCAATGCTAGAACAACAGCAGCTAACTCCAGATCATGAGTAGGGTAGTTACCCTCATGCGGCCTCAACTGCCTGGAAGCATAGGCTATCACTTTACCACTTTGCATCAATACATAGACTAACCCCTGATGGGAGGCGTCACAATAAACCACAAACTCCTTCCTTGACTCCGAAAGTGCTAAAATAGGTGCAGTTATCAATCTCCTTTTCAGTTCTTGGAAACTTCGATCTTCTCATTCCACTCAAACTTAGTATCCTTCTTAGTCAAATTGGTGAATGGTAAAGCTATTCTTGAGAATCCCTGAACAAATCTCCTGTAGTATCCTGCTAAACCAAGGAAACTACGTACCTCTGTTACTGTCTTAGGTCGTTCCCATCTGACTATAACCTCAGTGTTTTGAGAATCCACACTGACTCTTGCAGTTGACACCACGTGGCCTTAAAACACAACTTGATCTAACCAAAACTCACATTTACTAAATTTTGCATACAATCTCTTGTCTCTCAAGATTTGCAGAATAGTCCTCATGTTTAGCATGCTTCTCTTTATCTCTAAAATACACCAATATATCATCAACAAATACAATCACAAACTGATCCAGATAAGGATGAAAGATCTTATTCATCAGACCCATAAACATTGCCAGTGCATTCGTCAAACCAAATGGCATCACCAAAAATTCATAATGTCCATACCTGGTTCGAAAATTCGTCTTAGGTATGTCCGCTTCCCTAACTTTCAACTGGTGATACCCTGATCTCAGGTCTATCTTTGAGAACACCGACGCTCCTCTGAGCTGATCAAACAGATCATCTATACGAGGCAAAGGTATGTATTGTTACCTTATTTAACTGGTAGTAATCAATACATAATCTCATTGTTCCATCCTCTTCTTGATAAACAAAACTGGTGCGCCCCATGGGGATACACTCGGTCTAATAAACCCCTTGTCTACCAGCTCCTGCAGTTGCACCTTGAGCTCCCTCAGCTCTGACGGTGCCATACTGTATGGTTCCTGAGAGATAAGGGTTGTACCAGGTGCTAAATCAATAGTAAATTCCACCTCTCGATCAGGTGGCAACCCTGACAACTCCTTGGGAAACACATTTAAAAATTCCCGTACTATTGGCACATCTTCTATTTTCAACTTTTCTGACTTCATTTCTGTCACATGTGCCAGATACAACCCTTACTCAATTACTTTCTGGCCTTCACCGCCGAGATCACACAGGTAGGAAGAACTCTCCTTTTTCCTTTAAAGACCACCTCAACCCCATCAGGTTTCACAAATCTCACCTCTTTCTTAAAACAATCAACACTAGCATGATACTTTGACAAAAAGTCCATGCCAAGAATAACATCAAATTCTATCAAGTTCAGAGGTAACAGATCAACTAACAACACCACACTATCAATCAATAACTCACAATCAAAATAAGCATGTTCTATAGTTACAGATTCACCAACAGAAGTATGTACTAACAGGGCATCAAGCAAACATTTTAAACTTCTATTTACATGCAAAGCAAACTCATGAGACAAAAAAGAATGTGTAGCTTCAGAACCAATTAACACATAAGCATTCCTAGAACAAACAGTGAGCATACCCGTTACCACTTCTGGAGCCTCCTCAGCCTCCCGCTGGGTCTTGGCATAAACCTTCTCTTGCTGCCTAGGTCTGCCTACCTGACCTTTCTGTGGCCACACTACTTCCTTCACCAGCTTCTATCTCCTGTCTTGGCTAGTTTACTGTTTGTGATACCGTTCTTTGTTCTGCTTCTCTTCCTGACCTCAACTGAGGGCAATCCCTCCTGAAGTGTCCTGGCTGGCCACAGCTGTAACAAACTTCAGTCCCTGACCAACACTGTCCCTAGTGTTTCTTACCACATGAGTTACACCATGGTTTCTCCGTTGCACTAGCTATAGATTCACTAGAGCGACTAAAGTGTGAACCTCCCGTAGGAGCTGAGGTCTGAGGAAACCTTCCCTGACTTTTCTGCATACTACCACCTCGGGAACCACCTGCAAAATATGATCCACTGGATCGAGCTTTAAACTTTCCTCTACCAGAAACTCCTGGTATAAAACATCGTCTTCCACCTCGGTAAGACTGCTGAGGCGTATTGAATGTTTGTCCAGCTCTATTTCCTCCTTTGTCAACTTTTCCCTCTACTAAGCTTTTCTCTACTTTCAAGGCAGCTTCCACTAGCTTAGCAAAATCCGTCCATTCGGTACTCGCTGTCACTAGAGTACGAATTTCACTTTGCAAACCTTCCTCAAACTGTTTGCACTTATCCACTTCTTCTGTCACTAATGCCAAAGCATGGCCAGTTCTGTAAATTTCTTCTCATATTCAGCTACAGACATATTTCGTTGAACTAACTTGAGAAATTCATTTCTCTTTTCATCACAATAGGATTTAGGATAGTACTTATCCTGAAAAGATTTCTTAAAATCCGTCCATGTCAGAGAACCCGCGTTTACACTTCTGTTTTCTATCAGGCGCCACCAATCCTAAGCCCCTTTCTGGAGCATATAAGTAACTAGATCAAGTTTTCTATCTTTAGGACAGTGCATAACCCTGAAGCATTTTTCTACCTGATTCAGCCACACCTCAGCCTCTGCAGGTTCAGTAGTACCCTCAAACACCTGGGCACCTAAGGCTTTAAACCTTTCTATTTCGTACTTTTTCTTAGGATCCCCCTGAGCTGACGCTACACTGGCTACCAGCCTCTAAGCTATTCTGTTGAAAATATGCTCTTTCATATTTACATTCGCCTGAGGGTTACAAGACTCTCCCTCAAAAGTCTCCCTCTCATTACCGATAGCGTGCGACATCCAGTCGTCTGCTTGCCTACCTCGTCTGGTCTTTGTGGTCATGTTCCTATAACATATCATAACATCAATATATAACAAACTCATCATGCTCCTAACTACTATGTATGTTCTTACTTCCCAAAACCTTATGCTCTGATACCAAACTGTCACACCCCCTCCCAGGTACCCTCCTAACATAGGAAGAAGTGTGATGACAATAGACACAGACCCTCTTACGACATGCACTGCCAACCATAAACCTTGACCATCACCTAATAAGCAGATACACAATAATTGAACAACATATTTAGACCAGGGTTAATTTATCAAACAAACAACCATACCACCTTCCAAGATATACAATTACATCAGTTTCTCAACAACTCCCTTAACTCGGTATATGTACAACTCATGATTAAGTTGAAATATTTACAATTCTCGAAATACTAGACTCTGATGACGAACCCAGACGAGATCTTGCGTAGGCTAAGCACCCCGGATTCGCTCGCTACCTGGAAAACAGAAAAACAAGGAAAACATGAGTTAGGTTGCCCAGTGAGTGACTAATTTCGTAGAACATTCTTTGGCTTAAAAACTAATCATAGTAAAACGTTTTAACACAATGCGTATAAAACATCAATTCAAGTCATATTCATACAAAACATGCTCAAATGCCGTTGTCAAGTCATACATGCTCATTTTAGAAAAAGATACTTAGAAATTCCGTTTGTTTCAAATCATTACTCTTAGTTGAGGTGGAGCAGAGTTCAACGGTACTCAACGTCGAAAACATTTTTAAATCATTTCCCTTAGTTGAGGTGGAGCGGAGCTCAACGCACCCAACGTCGAATACATTTTTAAATCATTTTCCTTAGTTGAGGTGGAACGGAGGTCAACGCACCGAACGTCAAATATCCTTAGCTGTGTGGAGTAATTTCAACATAACAGCATCGTACGTTCCTCTATGTGCACATAGGTATCATAATTCGGGCGGCCCATATGCCTTCTTCAATTCCTTGAGCATTGGGGTCCCATTTCCATATCCAGGTTACCCATTTGCCTTCTTCGAGTCCTTGAGCATTGGGAACCTTTTTTATTTTTCGGCTACCCATTTGCCTTCTTCGAGTCCTTGAGCATTGGGAGCGTTTTCCAAAAACGTTATTTAAAAACAACGTGCTTTGAAAACATCATACCATAAATTCATAAACTAACATTTTCAAATCTTCACAATCTCATAAACAAGCTTCCATGCTTTTCATAATTTCATAAATCAATAAACAACATGCTTTTTCATAAACTCATACTATGCACATAAAACTCATAAGTTTTTCAATCATAAACTCATACTATGACAAAGGTGGACGCATAGGAAGTAACTCGAGAGCTTGAAGGGAAAGAAGTAAAACACATAGGAGGTAATTATGAAGAAGATGTAAGCATTGGCGAAGGTAAGACACATAAGCAAAAAGGAATAAAGTTATGTCGTGGAGTGTTGGAAAGAGATCTAAGTCTCGAAAAGGAAGGATAAATGCATAAGGAGGAACCGAGGGAAGAATACTATAGGAAATTGAGTAACGCATAGACTACTATTGAGGGATGTTCTCGAGTGTTGGATAAAGTAGAAGGTTGAGAAGTAAGCTTAAAGACTGGAGCAGGAGGTGGACACATACTAATTTATCATAAGAGAAATATTTTAGTACAAGGAAAAGGTTAAATGAACAACCTTGGATTACAAGCACAAGAATGCATAGAGGGACAATCAAGGAATCCTCAAGGATAAGAGAAAGATCATGAACGCAAAACGAAGTAAAGGTGAACGCAAAGGGTACAAACGCATAAATGAAGGTTTTGAGTCGGATTTGGTTAACAAGGGTAAATCACATCGTTGGATGTGTGATCATACAAGAGAAGGATTTGTAGTTAAGACTTGACATAAGGGAAGAAAAGTTGGACGCATGGTATGATGCGGTAAGGTACAAACGCATAGTAGAGTGCGTTTGAGACATTGACGCTTAGTTGTCACACCCCCTCCCTGATTTTCTATATAACCTGGACAGAGATGTGAGGACAATAAACATCACCCCTCTTGTGACGCCTATTGTCCCATCTTACATGACTTCCTGTATAAACAATCCATACATACAATATCATAGAATCTAGCCATACTAACGCATGATCATAATATAAACAATCCATCCTGAATAGAGTACACTTTTGCAACTTATCCTCTTTAGCAACCCACTTATATATAATTAGACCTACATGCCACCAGTATTAAGTTATTTACACATACTACAACAAACTATAGACTGATTCTGGAAGCTTGAAGCTTAAGCAGGGTGAGTTGAAGTAGGCTAAGCACCAGGAACATCCTTGCTACCTGGGGGAAAAAGAAAACATTGAAAACATGAGCTAATAGCCAGTGAGTGACTAATTTAACAAACTGTTTTTAGTTCGAAAATCATCACGATTGAGTAAATTCCAACGGAAAGTGTAAAACATGGAATCATCTCACATTCATTGGATAAATCATGCTTAAGTGCCCTTATAAAATCATACATGATTTTTCAGCAATTCATAAAGAAATCTGTTTGGATACAATATTTCTCCTTAGTTGAGGCGGAGCAAGACTCAACGCTTTCAACGTCGAAAACAACCTTAGTTGGGGTGGAGAAAGACTCAACACACCCAACGTCGAATTTATCCCTGGCTCGATGTGGAACAAAACTCGACGCACCAGCTAAATCAACCTCTATGTGCACATAGGAATATGGCGGGTTGCCCAAGTACCTTCTCCATGTCCCTCAGTACTGGGTCCCGGGGAAACTCACGTGTCTTCTCATGTCCTTTAGCACTTAGCCTCCTCTAAAAACATTTAGATAGTTCATTTGAAAATCCTTTCATAGAAAACAGGAAAAATCTTTAATCAATAACATTTCGTAATCATCATTTCTGACAACTTTTAGAAACATATAACATGCCTTGCGAACAATAAAATTAAACATTATGCTTTTCAAAACAATCCATCACAGTGTCATATTTAATCAGAAAAATGAACAAAACAGTTTCAATAAAATCGATTTGAAGAAAGAAAGGTGTCACTCACGACTCTTCCTGGGCCTTGAGTGGATTATACGTCTTCCCTATCTCCTCCTGGCCTGAAATAAACATTTTTCCTTACGTTACACTTTCCTGTACTTGATCGTTAAGTATGCATAAGTAAATTCTAATCATTACTCATCATCGAGCCTCCCTTTTTCCCAAAGTAAATATAATAAGCGAGATTACCAACGATAATCCCTCATTCCAAACGAGATTACTAGCAGTACTACCCAACAGGACATGGTACTAGCGACACTGGGTTGAGCGAGACTAGCGTGATTTTACCTGAGGAGCGACACCTAGCGATACCCAGTGAGTTTTGTGAGACAGAAAGCTCCCTTGCGTCCCAGCGACACTTGTCTCGCTGACTTTACCTTCTCTACTCAGCGATACCCGCTTCTTAGCAGCACCCGACAACCGAGATCTCTTCCTTTCCTTTTGTTTTTACTCCTATCTGTTAAAATTCATACATCCAGATAGATTTAGAACTTCTTCCCTTCTACAAACTTGTAGAGAATTGAGTTTCATAGGTTACCTCAAAATTTCAAGACTTAACTCCCCTTCCTTCTCCAGCTATTCCAAAATTACTCTGCATTGCTCTAGCTTGCACAACAATTCTGTAACCGTTGCTTTTACCTAAAATTTCACACATTTAACTTCAATTCCAGCTTTACCATCCTTCACAAGAAGGGTTAAGAATTATATTAACTTATTGACCTTAAAGTTTTAGCCCTAGACTCGATCTCCTCGATTTGTTCTACTCCAAACATTAGACACTGTCCAGTCTGTGTGTCCCCCAACAACTTTTCGTTCCAGCTTAGATTTTGACACCAAAGTGAGCAGACTTTCGTCTAAAATCCACAAGAATACCCTCTTCTACCTCCCTTTGTAGTTCGTCTGAAGAGTGGAGTCGACTTAAGTTCTCGAAGGGTCTAAAATGATTAAATATTTATTTCATTTACCTATATATATACTGCCGACTTAACCCTTAAAAGCAGGCTGGCGCGCAAGGTCCTCATTCTTACTTCAACGCAAAGCACTCATAACGCAACCTGCTCTAACACCTTTAGCAGTCATCCACACTCAACGCATGGCACCCTCAACGCCTCCTACTTCGACGCATAGGGACCGCTCTGTCTTCGACACATAGAGACCGCTGTCTTCGACGCATAGAGACTGCTCTGTCTTCGACGCATAGAGACCGCTGTCTTTGACGCATAAAGACTGCTCTGTCTTCGATGCATAGAGACCGCTATCTTTGAGGCATAGAGACTGCTCTATCTTCGACGCATAGAGACCGCTGTCTTTGACGCATAGAGGCTGCTCTGTTTTCGACGCATAGAGACCTTAACGCATGGCCACTCAAAATGATAGCTCTTCTCTTCTTTTACCAACGCATAGTCTTGGCCAACACTTAGCCAAAATTTTGCTTTTCCACTCTCGGTTACTTTTCCTCTAACAACGCATAGCCACAATTTCACTTACCTTTTCCCAACACGTAAGTCAGTGCTTACACTAGTAGTATGCGGTAGAGAAACGAGTTCAAAGGTAGTATGGCAGAGAGTAAGGAAAGAAAATGAAGCTAAAACCTTAAAGGAAATTCAATGGACGCATAGGGGCATAATGTTGGATGAATAGTTTGTATATTGGAATATGTTGGACGCATAAGATAAGCTTGTAAAGGCTAGGTTTCTTCATATAGACTTAACACCTTATAGGTAGGAGATGTTAGAAGGCATGTTGAGTGTTTCATGCAAGATGACATTTGGAAAAATGCATGGTTAATTGAGCATGCAGCGTGACATGTGGCAAACAAGTGGCAAAAAGAGAGGAGAAGTAGGATGACAAGCCCTCTATTCCAAAGCTATAAATAGGACCTTGAGGGAAAAAGAGTGACTAATGATCCTTTAGTTTTGAATTCTTGAGAGAAAGGGGAGAGAGAAGGCAGAAAGGAGGAATCCTTGCGTCCGTAGTAGATGTTTGCGGCCAAGAGAGGGGATATTCTTGACAACTTAGCTATCTTGTGTTAAAGAAGTTGTCTTCTGTCTAAGGGGTCAGCCTTGCATTTAAGACGAACGATGCATTCAAGGTGAATGATGCGTTCAAGGTGAACAATGCGTTCAAGTTGGACCTTGCGTCCAAGAGAGGTCGACGCATCCAAAAGAGAAGTAAGAAGAGTTAGGCTGCACCTCGCGTTAGCTATCAACCTTGCGTTCAAGGGCAGGGTTGCGTCCAACCGAGCTGACAGAGGAATATAAAGTCTTGCGTTCCAGAGTTAGAACACTGCGTCCAAGAAGCTTGGGAAAGAGAAAATAGAGGAAAGGAAGATGAACTATTCTGAGCAAGTACAATGTGAGTAACACTAACGTTTTTCAAAGTATAAATGACTTCTTTATGATTAATATCATTGGTTTGAAATATGCTTTCATGAGTTTTCAACAAATAGTGCATGCGTTTTTATTTGAAAAGCATTTGAGTATGCTGGTTATTTGTTATAAGTCTATAAAATGCATGTTGATTAATAATATATGATTTCATGATTTTACTGAAAAGCATGATGTTTGATGACTTATGATTTCATGAAAGATTTGGAAATAAATTTTATTTGGAAGGCATGTTGTTTGATGTTAAAGTTTGAAATTGAGTTTACGAGCATGCTGTATTGATATTATATGATTTTATTTAGAAACAGTTAACTTATGTGTTTATGATATGATGTTTCCAAAACATATAGTGTATTTTATAAAATTTTGAAAACGCACCTGAGGCTCAGGGACTTGGAGAAGGCCAAAGGGTAGCCGAGATATAGAAAAAGGTATCCAATGCTGAGGGACTCATAGAAGGCAAATGGGTAACCTAGATAAGGAAATGGGACCCCAATGCTCAGGGACTTAGAGAAGGCATTGTAGGCGGCCCAGGTTATAATACCTATGTGCACAGAGGAATTTACGACGCTGATGTGTTGAGATTACTCCACATAACTAAGGATAATAAACATTGAGTAGCGTAAAGCATCGCTCCGCCTCAACTAGGGAAAAATGATATTGAAATGAATGAGATTTTTGAGTATTTTCTCTAAGCAGATATGCACGATTTAACAATGGTTCTGAGCATATTTTAATATGATTTGAATCGTTATATTTCATGCGAGTTTGAAAATGTTTATATTATGACCATTTTTACAGTTGAAGTAAGTTATTTTTAAAACTGTTACTCACTGAGCTGTTAGCTCATCCTTTTATTTGTTTTCCATTTTTAAGGTAGCATGACAGTTCCCGTTGCCGGTCGAAGTCGAGGTTTGTCAAGGGTTAATGGTATCACCGTCCTAGGAAGGGTAGAAAAGGGAAGTAAGGTAAGTTTGACAGTGGAAATTGATAGGAAGTCAATGATTGCTGTCCTTACACTCCGTCTCAGGCTATGAGAGGGTAGTTCGAGGTGGTGTGTAACAAAAACTATTTTAAAAAAATCGCCACTCACTACTTGTCCTGGGCCTTTAGCGGTTTATACGCCTTTCCTAGCTCTTCTTGGCCTGTAATCATACATTTCTCGTGGTTAGATTTCCTTAAGATTTCCTTAACATAACCAGGTTAGATTTCCTTAAGATTTCCTTACATAACCAACAAGTTTTAACCATTCATACTTGATCAATAATTCACTACCAAGACCACAATTCAATAGAATAAACCTTAATGAGCGAGATTCTACACTGCTAACGAGACTACTAGCGGGATTGTACTACAAGTAAGCAGTACTAGCGATACCATGGTGAGAAGGACCAGTGACACTCACCTGAGCAGCGATACCTAGCGATACCCAGCGGAGTTGTGAGACACAAAGCCTTCAGCGTTACTAGCGACACTTGTCTTGCTACTCATGCTTAAATTCTTAGCGCTACTTGCAGTTCCAGCGATACCCACTATCTCAGTTTCTGCCTTTCCTCTTACTCTCACTTCTATCTGTTACAAATCGCATTTCCACCCAAATTTAGAACTTCTTCCCTTCTAAAAACTTATAAAGAAATAGGTTTTCTAGCTTACCTCAAAATTTCAGAGTATAACTTCTCTTTGTTAGACAGATATTCCTAAATAACTTCGAGCTGCTCCAAATCGCTTAGCAAATCTGTATTAGTCATTTCCACCATAAATTTTACATATTTCTCTTTACATTCAGCTAAAAAATCCTTCATAAAAGTTGTTAAGAACAGAGTTAACTTACCGACCTCAAATTCTCAACCCTAAACTCAATCTCCACAGAAAGCTATTCTCCAAATACCGAATCTTGGTCAGATTGCACGACAACAAACAACCCTTCTGTTCTAGCTTCAATTACACCACGGAACCGATTAGAATTCTACACGAATTTGCTCTAGACTCCTTCCTCTACCTCTCTTCGTCGCTAAGCTGAAATATGTAATTGATTAGAGCTTTAGAGACACAGAAAATGATTGAAAACTTAGCTTTACACACTTAAACGAGATGCCAACTTACCTTCACTTTCTCTTTTATTTTATTTTATCTTCCAGAAACTATCTCCAAGTATCTCCTTCAGTCTACGAATGCAATCTTCCATTAACATACTTGGATGCTGGCTTGGACACTTAGCAAGCTTGGACGCATAGCAAGTTTAGACGCATCGCACGATGCTTCTGAACCATAAACACCCTTGAACGCATAGGACACCTTCAACGCATGATAACTCATGTCCTAAGGCTCTTGGCCACTCTTTACTTCACCAACACATGCTACATCATCCTTCTTTAGCTTGTCATCTTCCAAAATTAATCTTTATAGCTTGTTAACTTCCAAAGGTAAGTGTGAGGCTTATAGAAAACTTCCTAACTAGGAACTGAATTGTAAGCTGAGTAATTCAGCTGAGTTGAATTAATCTAAGGGCCTATTAGTATGCATTGTCACTTGGTTAATTAAATGATTTAATTCACCTAGAACATTAGTATAAAGACCTTTTATAAGAGTTATAATAGGCATAGACTTAGATAGATTGACTTAGCCGAATTTATCTAAGTTACATAACCCTAAGATTAGGTAGGACATTTTAGTGGGAGGAGAATTACAAAACGAGATGTTTATATCAAGTTTTGCTCCTACGTTCCTGATTATTCACACCGTGAGATCCATACTCGACTTCGTGTCGCCTTGGGAGCGGCCTCCCTTCGAAAAGTGTTTGTATGGTTCAATAACAAGGTGAATGGGAAAATGTCTATAGTAAGTGAGAGCGGGACGCGTGTCAACTTATCCCTCAGTCTCCAACCCTGGGTCGCTGATAAGCACTTGAAAAGTGCTTTGTATCCTCTAAAATTAAGAGACTTTATATTAGATTTCACTTGTTTGCTAGTGGTTTTCAGGTTAAAATGAGGAAAATTAAAAGAAAAGGCCAAAAGATCAAAACCAAGCAAGAATACGGTGAAAAAGATCAAAACCAAGCAAGAAAATCACAAAGTTGCCATAATTGGGGCAGCGCCGTGGTGCTAAAACCCAAAAGGGTCTACGCAGAAATCTGCACACAGTGCCGCAGTGCCGTCTGAAAAATTTCAATAGCGCCCGGCGCCATGTTACCTTAAATGAAAAAAAGTTATTTTTGGAAAGATTTTTTTGGGCGAATACTCTATAAATTTGGGGGTTTCTAGCAGCCCTAATAACCATTTAGAGCACAAAATACCAGACCTAAAGAGCCACAAGAAGGAGAGAATTGAGTGAGAGTTCATAAAAGAGTTCAAGGAGTGAGTTAGTTGCAAGGAAGAGAAAAAGAGTTTGAGATAGTCGTGGTGCCCTTCAAATTCCGACGTGAGAGCCAAGGAGATCGTGACGGTGCTACCTCAATCAAGAACCTCTTTTCAGTAGAGTTTCCCTTTCTTTACACTCTTTCTTTGTTTATTTTGTTTAAACATGTTGCTTCAAGCTATGAGTGGCTAAACTCTTTAGTTTTAGGGTTTTGATGAATTGTTTATGAATTTATGTTGATATTGTAGACTTTCATGGTTTTGTTGGAATGATTATGCTTTTCATTGTTATTGTGTTTAATTCTTGTGGATTGACCATCTTCACATGTTAGGTTAGATGTATGATTGAGAGATTGTATGTTTAACTTGATCTATAACAATGAATTGTTGTTAATCTATCACGAGAGTAGTTAGGTCGACAATAAAAGTTGCTAAAGACTATTCTTAATGCCATGTAATTTGTATTGGTTTCAAGAAATTAGTAATCAATCGAGTTGCATGAGAAATGGTTGTTTTTTAGAGAAAATAACTTGGAATTAAGTTTCTAGACTTAGGCATATGAATTACAATAAAATCCATGAAATCTATAATATTGCATGATGTAAACAAGGATTCATTACCCTAGAACTCTCTTTGACTCTTGTGTTCCTCACTTTATTACTTTTCTTATTTGGTTTATATTTTCCATAATTAACAACTTCCATTCCAATCCTCAAATAAAATTGATTCGATTCTAGAATAGCTAAGTAACATAAACTTTCACAATTGGATCTCCAGTGGAACGATATTCGGACTTCACCGTCTTATATTATAACTTGACCCGTACACTTGCGGTTAACACTCAAAGTGCGCATCAAGTTTTTGGCGTCGTTGCCGGGGATCCAAAGAACGATATTTGTTATTTAATATTCATTATAATTGATAGATCTTAATTTGAGGTGTATATTATTTGGATTATCATTTTTTTATTTTTATTTTATTTTATTGTATTTTATATTTTATATTTTATTTTATTATTTTTTTTGGTCGGTTTATGCCTCGAGATAATACTAATATTCTCCCTTTTGATCCCGAGATTGAAAGGACGTATAGAAGAAACCTAAGGGTTCAACACAATCACATCGAGGAGATGGCGGAGGAGATACCAAAGGCAATTCGAGACTACTTCCAACCGACATTACTGGCAAATCAACCCAGCATCATGAATGTGCCCATCAATGTCAATAATTTTGAATTAAAACCGGGGTTGATCCACATCGCTAAAGAGCTAGCCTTTAGAGGAAGAACCAATGAAGATCCTCACAAGCACTTGCGGTCTTAGAAATATGCGGAACGGTAAAGATGAATGGTGTTTCTAACGACGCAATTAAACGAAGACTTTTTCCTTTCTCTTTTCAAGACCATGCTAAAGATTGGTTGGAAACCATACCTCCGGATAGCATCACAACGTGGGAGATCTGAGCTTAAGATTTCTTGAACAAATATTTTCCACCGACTAAATCTCAAAGACTAAGGACGGAGATTGGAACATTTCGCCAACTTGAGGATGAAAAACTTTATGAGGCTTGGGAGAGGTACAAGGATCTTTTGAGAAGATGTCCTCAACACGGTTATCCGGATTGGTTGTAAATTCAACTCTTCTATAATGAATTAGCAGCAAGCTCAACCAAATCCATTCTAGATGCAACCGCCGGAGGCTCAATTTTTTCAAAGAATGCTCAAGAGGCGTATACGATACTAGAAGACTTGGCCATTACATCCTATAATTGGCTATGTGAATGGTCTTCTCCAATCATCCCAAAAGCCACCGGACGATATGAGATGGACGAGGTAAGTTCTCTAAAAGCTCAATTGGCTTCTCTCACTAATGCTTTATCTAAATTTCTCAAGGAAGCCAAGCCCAAGCAAGTCCATTATCCATAGCTTCCCTTATGACCATGGCAAATCAACAAGAGCCAAGTGAGTTGGAGGTAGCCAATTATGTGGATAGAGGACAATACCGAGGTCAACAACAACTTCCAACTCACTATTATCCCAACTTGAGGAATCATGAGAATTTTTCATATGCTAACAACAAGAATGTGTTGCAAGCACCTCAAGGATTCAATGGAGCAGGGAATGCAAAGACATCATCACTAGAGGACATAATGCTTGACTTTGTCAAAGAGTCAAGATCAAGGACAACCACATTGGAGAATTCGGTCCAAGCGATTGCAAGCACCTTTCAAAGCCAAGGTAAGGCACTTCAAAACTTGGAAGTTCAACTTAGTCAAATGGCAACTTCCCTCCAAACAATGCAAAAGGGTAATTTCCCTAGTTGCCCTGAGAGAAACCCAAGGGAGGAGTGTAAGGCCGTGACTTTGAGGAGTGGGAAAAAGCTGTCCACTCCCTTAATCAATGAAGAATATGATGAACCTCCACAAGAAGACGATGTTCTACAAAAAAAGTGCATTTAAGGAAAAGGAGAAATTAAAGTCCAACATAGGGAGTCCTTCTAACTCTACTTCTTTTATCCCTAACACTTTACCTTTTCCTCAAAGATTTCAAAAGAAAAAGATTGATACTTAATTTTCAAAGTTCTTAGAAATATTCAAAAAGTTGGAAATTAACCTTCCTTTTGCAGAGGCATTAGAACAAATGCCTAAGTATGCCAAGTTCATGAAGGATGTGTTGTCTAAGAAGAAAAGGTATGGAAACTATGAAATGGTTGCACTAACCAAAGAATGTAGTGCGACACTACAAAGGAAATTGCCTCCAAAACAAAAGGATCCAGAGAGTTTCTCTATCCCTTGTCATTTAGGCAATAATAAGGTTACTAAAGCACTTTGCGATCTTGGAGCTTCCATTAATTTAATTCCTTTATCCATGTTTAGGAAGCTGAATGGTGGAGAGGTGCAACCAACTACCATATCTTTTCTTTTGGCCGATCGATCATTCGTTCATCCCCTATGCATTGTGGAGGACGTCTTGGTCAAGGTAGACAAGTTTATCTTCCCGGCAAACTTTGTGATATTAGACATGGAGGAAGATGTCGAAGTCCCTATAATCCTTGGGAGACCATTCTTGGCCACTGCAAGGGCCCTCATCGATGTGCAAGATGAAAAGCTCACATTCCGCCTTAACGACGAGGAGGTAACATTCGACATTTATAAAACCCTTAAGCATCCGGATGTAGAAAGGTATGAGCATCATGAGCCAAGCATAAAGGTAACATCGCCTCTCTCTTCTAGTAAGAACTCTATGCATGATGAGCCTCCTTTAAATGGTAAGACTAATAGTATGCTTGAGGTTAAATTAGAAAATGTTATGAAGCATGTTTCTAGTTGTGATAATTCTCCTAGTTCTTCTTGCATGCCTCCCAAACCTATAATGAATTATGAACAAATCATGTAGAAGCATATTAAAAATGAAGTGGTGAGTCCAGTAAAATTTAAGAATAATGACTCCTTAATGAGTCTTGACTCCATTAGAAAAGATGATGTCCAACTTAATGATTTGTTGTGTCACACCCTACTTTTAAGAAACTGATGCGTTGAAAAATCTATGAAGAAAAGAAGTAAAAGACCATGTTGGACGCATGGTCAGGACCAAGGTAACACATGGTATGGATGGACGCATGGAAGTAAACCGAGAAGGGAAAGAAGTGAAACGCATAAGCAAGAAAGGAATAAGTTATGTTGTGAAGTGTTGAAAGAGATCTAAATCTCGGAAAGATAGAATACTATAGCAAATTGAGTAACGCATAGACTTTTAGCAAGGAATGTTCACGAGTGTTGGATAAAGTAGAAGGTGAGAAGTAAGTTTAAAGATTGGAACAAGAGGTGGACATATACTACTTTATTATCAGAAAAATGTTTTAGTGCAAGGAAAAAGGGTTAAATGAATAACCTTGGAATACAAGCACAAGAACGCATAGAGGGATAATTAAGGAATCTTCAAGGATAGGAGGAAGATCATGGACACATGATCGTATGCGGTTCAGGCGGACGCATGGTATTATGCAGTAAGACAAACGCATAGTAGTGTGCATTGAGACGTTGACGCCTAGTAGTATGCGGTGGAAAAACGAGTTCAAAGAAAGTATGGCTGAGAGTTAGAAAAGTGAGTAGCGAAGCTCAAACCTTAAAGGAAACTCAACGAACGCATGGGGGCATTGTGTTGAATGAATGGTTGTCTATTAGAAAATGTTGGACGCATAAGATAAGCTTATAAAGGCTAGGTGGCTTCATATAGACTTGACACCTTAAAAGTAGGAGGTGTTAAAAAGGCATGTTAAGTGTTTCATGCAAGGTGACACTTGGATTAATGCATGGTTAATTAAGCATGCAGCGTGACATGTGGCAAACAAGTGGCAAAAGGAGAGGAGAAGTTGGATGGCAAGATCCCTATAAATAGAACCTTGAAGGAAAAGGAGCGACTGATGACTCTGAAAGAAGAATTCTGGAGAGAAAGGGAAGAAAGAAGGCAAAAAGGAGGAATCCTTGCGTCCGTAGTAGGAGTCTGCGGCCAATAGAGAAGGTATTTTTGACAACTTAGCTATTTTATGTAAAAGAAGTTGTCTTGTTTCGAAAGGGGTTCGACCTTGGGGTAAAGACAAACACTACGTTCAAGGTGAACGCCACGTCCAAAGATAGGTGATGCGTTCAAGTTGGACCTTGCGTCCAAGAGAGGTCAACGCATCCCAAAAGAGAAGTAAGAAGAAAGGTTGCACTTTGCGGTAGTTGCCAACCTTGCGTTGAAGGGCAGGGTTGCGTCCAACCGAGCTGACAGAGGAATATGGAGCCTTGCGTTTCTGAGATTAGAACGTTGCATCCAAGAAGCGCGGGAAGAGGAAATAGAGGAAAGGAAGAGGAATTATTCTTTGGCAAGTACAGGTGAGTAACACCTGCGTTTTTCAAAATATAAATGAGTTCTTTATGAATATGATTTCATGGGTTCTAATGAATAAATGCATGCGTTTTTATTTGAAAAGCTTCGAGTATACTAGTTACTTGCCATAAGTTTATAAAACGCATGGTGATTGATTGATACATGTTTTCATGATTTTGCTAAAAAGCATGGTGTATATAATTTCATGAAAGATTTGGAAATAAACTTGTATGAAAAGCATGTTGTTTGATATTTAAGCTTTGAAAATGAATTAAGCATGTTGGTTGATGTGAGATTTGGAAACAGTTAACTTATGAGTTATTGATATAATGTTTCCAAAATATGTAT
This sequence comes from Citrullus mucosospermus, assembly GCA_030954485.1. Lineage (NCBI taxonomy): Eukaryota > Viridiplantae > Streptophyta > Magnoliopsida > Cucurbitales > Cucurbitaceae > Citrullus > Citrullus mucosospermus. Next base: position 15,636,813 of record CM062057.1, on the reverse strand, counting down.
TGTGTTTTATAAAACTTTGAAAAGGCACCCGAGGCTGAGGGACTTCGGAGAAGGCCAAAGGGTAGCCGGGATATAGAAAAAGGTACCCAATGCTGAGGGACTCGAAGAAGGCAGATGGGTAACCTAGATATAAATACAGAAAAAGGCACCCAATGCTGAGGAACTCGTAGAGGGCAGATGGGTAGCCTGGATATGGAAATGGGACCCCAATGCTCAGGGACTCGTAGAAGGCATTGTGGGCGGCTCGAATTCTAGTACCTATGTGCACATAGAGGTATATACGACGCTGATGTGTTGAGATTACTCCACACAGCTAAGGAAAATTGACGTTGAGGAGCATTGAGCATTGCTCCGCCTCAACTAGGGAAAAAATATTTTGAATGAATGAGATTTTGATTATTTATTCCAAACAGATATGTATACATGATATAACAATGATTTGATCATTTTATAATATGTTTGAACTGTTATATTTTATGCGTGGTTGACAATGTTTATATTATAAACAGTTTTACAATTAAAGTAAAATGTTTTCAGAAAACTCTTACTCCCTGAGCTGTAGCTCACCCTTTTTATATGTTTTCTATTTTCAGGTAGCATGACAGTTCCCGTTGCCGATCGAAGTCGAAGTTTGTCCAAAGTGTGTTAATGGTATTACTGTCCTAGGAAGGATTTATATGAAAGTGAGGCGAATGTGATAGTAGGTTATGTGATAGGGTAGTCGGTAATTGCTGTCCTCACACTCCGTCTCTGGCTACGGGAGGATAGTTCGGGGTGAGGTGTGACATGTTGACTAACTCACTAAATGCTAATGAATATGTTTATGAGTGTCAATGTCGGCGAACACTAGAAGTTGTAGGTGATCCTAAGCATGAAACTAAGAAACCACCTTGGGATCCGCCGTGATTCGTGAGCCCCGTCTAGCTAAAAGACGTTAAACCAAGCGCTTGTTGGGAGGCAACCCAACTTTATTGCTTTCTCTACTTTTATTTTATTTTATTTTCAATAAATCTTTGAGTCACTCATATGCTTTATTTCTCAGGATCTTAGTTTATCACACAAAGTACTCCTTACACCAAGCCTATTTGGTGGCTTCCCGCTTGCTCCCAGGCTTGTTCTTTCTTTGTTAGATGCTCTTATGCATTGGGGACAATGCATGATTCTAAGTTTGGGATGGGAGGTGTCTCTCGTACTTTTGTGTGTTTTCTTATCCTGCTATGCATGTTAGTAAAGGTTTTAATGATCATATGCATGCTACTTTTGAAAACTTTTTGAAAATTTGGGAGCTTTCAAAGTTAATGGGAATGTTGTTTATAGTTGTGTGCCTAGATGTTGATTGCCCATGATGAGATTCGAATTTGTATGATAGATGACTTATTGTGGAAATAGAATAGCACTACCTTGAAGTTAAATTCATCTAAGTCCCTCTTAAAATCTCTCATATTCTTGAGCACGTAGCCACTTTAATTCAAAATCTTTAACTGAAAAAAAAAAAAAAAAAGATTAAGTTTGGTGTATTTGGTTGTCGCTCCGAAACGCCACACCAGTTAGAGAGTCGAAATGCATGATAGTTTGTAATCTTAGACTAAGGAAAAAGAAAAGAGTATATGGCCTTTGAAAAAAGAGAAAAAAGTGTACACAAAAATATATGAGTTTTATTTGTCTATCTTTTTAAATGTCAAACTTGTAATGAGTATGCATGGATGGGGGTAAAAAGAGTTGCCTTTGTTGTGATCAGCAAGGACGCCTGGGAATTGACTAGGTATGAGTCCCTATAGTGAATGTGTGAAAGCTAGTGCCTCTAGGTAAAAGAATGCAAGTTTAGGGCCCATGAAAAAAAAAAATATGATTGAAAGGCACCTTAGTGGACATATTACTCACTTGAAATGTATTAAAGCTGGAAGATTGGTGCATGAGCTAGACTAGGGGGAAAACTAAAGAACTTCTCTCTTAATTCCTAATTTGAGTTCTAGTATTTTAAATTGAAGGAGGCTTGCACACACACATGGGAGATAGCAAGATTTGGCCTTGAATGATTATAACAATATAGATATGCTTACATGTTTCTACTTAAGCTCTAAATGCTATTCTCTGAGACATGAGTCAATTACACACTTCTTCATCTAAACTCCCTATTATTTGATTCTATTCTTTGCTCGGGACTAGCAAATCTCTAAGTTTGGGATGGTGATAAGCACTTGTAAAGTGCTTTCTATCCTCTCAAATTAAGGGAGTTTATATTAGATTTCACTTGTTTGCTAGTGGTTTTTAGGTTAAAATGAGGAAAATTAGAAGAAAAGGCCAAAAAATCAAAACCGAGCAAGAATACGGCGAAAAAGATCAAAACCAAGCAAGAAAATCACAAAGTTGCCATAATTGGGGCAGCGCCGCAGCGCTAAAACCCGAAAGGGTCTACGCAGAAATCTGCATGCGGCGCCGCAGTGCCGTCTGAAAAATTTCAATAGCGTCGTGGCGCCAAGTTACCTTAAATGAAAAAAGTTATTTTTGAAAAGATTTTTTGGGCGGAATATTCTATAAATTTGGGGGTTTCTAGCAGCCCTAATAACCATTTAGAGCACAAAATACCAGACCTAAAGAGCCACAAGAAGGAGAGAATTGAGTGAGAGTTCATAAAAGAGTTCAAGGAGTGAGTTAGTTGCAAGGAAGAGAAAAAGAGTTTGAGATAGTCGTGGTGCCCTTCAAATTCCGACGTGAGAGCCAAGGAGATCGTGACGGTGCTACCTCAATCAAGAACCTCTTTTCAGTAGAGTTTCCCTTTCTTTACACTCTTTCTTTGTTTATTTTGTTTAAACATGTTGCTTCAAGCTATGAGTGGCTAAACTCTTTAGTTTTAGGGTTTTGATGAATTGTTTATGAATTTATGTTGATATTGTAGACTTTCATGGTTTTGTTGGAATGATTATGTTTTTCATTGTTATTGTGTTTAATTCTTGTGGATTGACCATCTTCACATGTTAGGTTAGATGTATGATTGAGAGATTGTATGTTTAACTTGATCTATAACAATGAATTGTTGTTAATCTATCACGAGAGTAGTTAGGTCGACAATAAAAGTTGCTAAAGACTATTCTTAATGCCATGTAATTTGTATTGGTTTCAAGAGATTAGTAATCAATCGAGTTGCATGAGAAAGAGTTGTTGTTTAGAGAAAATAACTTGGAATTAAGTTTCTAGACTTTGGCATATGAATTACAATAAAATCCATGAAATCTATAATATTGCATGATGAAATAAACAAGGATTCATTACCCTAGAACTCTCTTTGACTCTTGTGTTTCTCACTTTATTACTTTCCTTATTTGGTTTATTTTTTTCCATAATTAACAACTTTCATTCAATCCTCAAATAAAATTGATTCGATTCTAGAATAGCTAAGTAACATAAACCTTCACAATTGGATCTCCAGTGGAACGATATTCGGACTTCACCGTCTTATATTATAACTTGACCCGTACACTTGCGGTTAACACTCAAAGTGTGCATCAAGTTTTTTATCGTAAGATTGTTATGATCTGCCTGCATATCGTTCTGGAGCAACCATCCCTTCAGAGGGCCTGATCATTGGTTTCGAAACACCACGAACTCCTAAAAAGGATAGATTCACTTAGGTTAATTACCAACAAGTGTTCGTAACACTAGCTGGATCAAATTACCTTTTTACCCCTGGGTTACTTCTAAATCCTTAAGTACTAGTGCTCTTTTAATGAACAACCTGTTTATGGTCCAACCATTAAACAGAAACCCTTCTCGGGCCAGTGAGATGGTAGGGCTCTTTGTTCAAGTCTTAGAGACACCAGTTAAGGGAACACTTATCTACTCACCCTAAAAATGGAAATGAGCGAATTCCATCTTGTATAATTATGTCCCCAGCTCTCCACTCGGTCTTGTCCCCAAGATGGTAGGCATATTGAGTCGGCAAACAGCCACTCTTACCCATACAAATAAAAGAACAATCCCTCGTGGATTCAGTTCATCGGAAGAGATTCTAGAATAAAAGACACCTGACTCTGTTTATTAATGACCGCGTCGTTCATTTTAGCAATATTGAATTGGACCATCAGGTCGAGAACATGCTCTCTCACCGATTAGTCTTCATACGTTCATTATAAATGTACTTGAGGGCCTCGTGTCAGATCTGTAAGGACGGTTGTCCAAAAATTTCCTGGAGGGACTCCATGATCTGTCGTGCATTCATCATGGCTTTATGTTTCTTGTTGAGTATGTCAGACAGACTCGCCAAGATATAGACTCGGACCTTGTCATTGGTGTTTGTCCAACGGTTATATACATCACTAATAGATTGGGATGCATTAAGAGTGGGGATTGGACACTTCTCCGTTAAGACAAACCATAAATCATCTATAACTAGAATCGTATTTAGGTTAGATTTCCACATGCGTAGTTTTCACCGATTAGTTTTTCATTTTTAAGCAGTGCGACGATTGAGGAATACATGCTGAAATAATAAATAATTAACCTTTTTAGTTATCTTTGCCTTAACCCATTACACAAGCAAACAAAATTGCAAGTAATCCAATCAATTCAGCAAAAACAAGCAATCAAAGAAACCCTAATAAACTATTGATTTAGTTTTTGCAACGATGCTTCAGAGGTTTAGAACAACAACCAATGAAGGGTGATTAGCCACTCCTCCTTTGAAATGAGACAATTCTCAGCTAATTCTAATGCCAGAATAACTCATATTCCTATAGACATTAGCCACCGTTTTTTGATCAAGGATTCGTTAACTCTTTACTTATCCCTGTAAATGTAACCCTCCCACTTTCAGATCCCAGAGGTACGCACCAACAAGCTACCGTTAGGAAAGACAATTGTTGGTAATTAACCTAAGTGAATCTATCCTTTTCAGGAGTTGTGATGTTCGAAGAATAGCGAGTTGTAGAGATCGAGTTTGGAGCTGAAAATTTGAGGTTAGTAAGTTAACACATTCCATAATAACTTGAAAGATGTTTGAGCTGAATGTGAAGAGAAACAGGCAAAATTGAACGTAGACGTGACTGGTTCGATTTCTCGAGTAATCTGGAGCAAGGTGGAGCAAATTTGAATTATCCATCGAACGAAGGGGAGTTAACCTGGAAATTTGGAGGTAAGCTAGTAAACTCATTTCTCTACAAGTTTGTAAGAGGAAGGAAATTCTAATTCGGGCTGGAAGTACTATTTCAGCAGTTGGATGTGAAGATAGAAGCTTGAGTGAGACAGTATCACTAGAGTGGATAGTGACATTAAGGGTGTGAAGGTGAGCAGCAAGACCAAATTCGTTAGTCTTGCTAGTCTGCTGGTCTCGCTGGTCAAGTAAGTCTCGTTGGTTTTTTGGTTTCACTAGTACGGATCTCGCTAATTTGTCTATTCTCGCAAGTTGGTTGGTCTCACTAGTGGTTGGTCTCGCTAGTGAGCTATACATTAATGCTTAAGGCATATTTGACACCTGTTTTCCATAAATGTTTTGGAATAAATATGAGTTTTCCGGCATGAGAATATTATATGATCTGCACTAAAAATTATTCGAGAGCATGCTAGTTGTTATACAAGTTTTACAAAAGGCATGTTGTTTTATGTTTTTCAACTATATGGAAGCTTGATATTTGATGGTGGATTTGAGAAGTTTTGAGATATCATAAACTCGTGTTTATCATCATGTTATTTACAAAAACATGTTAGTTTTTTTCAAAGTAATATAAAAGGTCCTCAATGTTGAAAGACTCGGAGAAGACATATGGCAGCCTGAATATAGAAATGGTCCCCAATGCCGACAGACACAGAGAAGGCATATGGGCAGCCTGAATCTTGTATATGGAACCCGATACTGAAAGACTTGAGAAGGTATACCGTATACCCAGGTTATGACTCCTATGTGCACATAGAGATATATTCAACGATGTTGTGTTGAGATTATTCCACATAGCTAAGGTTATTTAATGTTGGGTGTGTTGAGATTACTCCACCCCAACTAAGGTTGTTTTCGACGTTGAGTAGCGTTGAGCTCCACTCTGCCTCAACTAAGAAATTCTTTCAAACTTATATTTAACTATATGATTTTTTTATGATGAATTGTATATGGTTTAAATACTGTTTATCGAGCATGTTTTGCTGATTTTGATGATGAGCTATTTACTGTTTATCACTGATTTTCGAGCATGATTTTGTTGTATACTTGAATTAAGTAAGGATTTCCTAAACTCATCACTCACTGGGTAACCTAGCTCATGTTTTCCTTTGTTTTTCTGTTTCCAGGTAGTGAGCGAAATTGAGGTGCTTAGTACATAACAACTCGTCTAGGCCTGCCACTAGTGTGTGTACATAGTAAATATTTGTATATAAGACATGTGTTGTACATATAGAGGGTTAAGGAGTGGGAGCTCATAATCATAAGTAACTTTTAAATTTTGAATGGAAGTCTGTACTTGTATGGCTAGCTTATCTTAAGAATGAGGTTAATGTTCGATTATGATTTATAATTATTTATTAGGTGTTTGGTCAAGTATTGAGATTGAACAAGGTGACAGTAGATGTTGTAAGAGGGTCGATGTTTGCTGTCCTCACACCTTCTCCTAGGTTAAGAGGGTACTTGGGAGGGGGTGTGACAACCTGTGTGACTAGATATGAGGCCTTCAAGTTCCTGGTGATGCCCTTCAGTCTCATAAATACCCCTACAACATTTTGTACTCTAATGAACCAAGTATTTCACGATTACCTTGATCAGGTTGTGATGGTCTACATCAATGACATTGTTGTATATAGCCCTATTCTGGAAGAGCATAAAATTCACCTCAAACTAGTCTTCAATAAACTGCGGCAAAATCAGCAATTTATGAAGAAAGAGAAATGTGATTTAGCCTGGAAGCACATTAACTTCTTGGGACACGTGATTGAGTATGGGAAGATTGAGACGGATGGGGACAAGTTAAAAGCCATCCAAGAGCGGAGAGTCCCCACTTCCGTGACCGAACTGAGTTCCTTCTTGTGATTGGGAAACTACTATCGTCGATTCGTCAAAGGACTCTGGAGAAGAGCGGCCCCCTTGACTGAGTTGTTGAAGAAAGACATTACTTGGCAGTGGTCGATCGAATGCTAGTCGGCCTTCGAAGAGTTAAAGGCCACGATGACTAGAGGTCTTGTCCTTGGTCTGGTTGATGTGACAAAACCGTTTCAAGTGGAGATAGATGCTTCAAATTATGCCCTTGGAGGCATCCTCCTCCAGGAAGGTCACCCTATAGCTTATGAAATGGAAGCTTAATAGTGCAAAAAGAAGGTACACTATCTCCGAGAAGGAGATGCATGTTATAGCCCATAGCCTAAAAGTCTGGAGGCAATACCTACTAGGGTTGTGTTTTGTAGTCAAGACCGACAATAGCACCATCTGTCATTTCTTCAGTAAGCCAAAGTTGACTTCAAAGCAAGAATTCATGACTGCATTTAACTTCTAGTTTGAGCACAAGACGAGGAGGGAAAGGAGTAACCAAGCTGCCGACGCCCTTAGCCGGAAGGGTGAGCATGCAGCCTTCACTACAACAAAGTGGGCCTATTTCGACCATCTTTTATCAAAGGTTATAAAAAACCTTTGAAAAATATTACATTAATCGAAGGAATCTAAAAGCCTTTGAAAAAATTTACTCTTTATCGAAAGTTATTGAAAACCCTTTGAAGAAGATATTGTATTTTTCAAAGGACATTTAAAAACCTTTGAAAATTATCTACTATTTATTGAAGGTTATTGAAAACCTTTGAAAATTATCTACTATTTATAGAAGGTTATTGAAAACCTTTGAAAAAGATATTCTATTTATCAAAAGACATTTAAAAACCTTCGAAAATTATCTACTATTTATAGAAGGTTATTGAAAACCTTTGAAAAAGATATTCTATTTATCGAAGGTTATTGAAAACCTTTGAAAATTGTCTACTATTTATAGAATGTTATTGAAAACCTTTGAAAAAGATATTCTATTTATCAAAGTACATTTAAAAACCTTTGAAAATTATCTACTATTTATCGAAGGTTATTGAAAACCTTTGAAAAAATATTATATTTATCAAAGAACATTTAAAAACCTTCGAAAATTAATATTATGTTTATGAAAATTATCAACTATTTATCGAAGGTTATTGAAAACCTTTGAAAAAAATATTATATTTATCACCTTCAAAAGTTATCTATTATCTATTATTTATCAATTATTTATCGAAGGTTATTGATAACCGTTGAAAATAATATTTATGAAAATTATCTACTATTTCTCGAAGGTTTTAAAACCTTTGAAAAAAAATATTATATTTATAAAAAAAAAACGTTTAAAAATCATTATAGTTATTATTTTCATTCCAATGCATTTTGGAGTAATTAGAATGGTTTGAAAAGGTACCGAACAAAAATTGATTAAGACATTGTTAATGGATGATTCTAGTATAAATTGTGGAAGACAGAACACGGCACTAGCGACACCAAGATGAGCGAGATTCTGTGTCAGTAGCGAGATTACCAGCAAGATTCCACATTTCTAGCGAGATTACTAGCGAAAACACACAGCAGAACACGGCACTAGCGACACCAGGATGAGCGAGACTAGCGAGATTACCTGAGGAACAAGACCCAGCGAGATTTGTGAGACGGAAAACCCCCTTGCGCCCCAGCGACACTTGTCTCGCTACTTACACTTCAATTACTCAGCGACACCTACTTCCTAGTGACACCCGACACCCAACGCATAAGCCTATGAACGTATAGCCTTTACTCATGAACGGATGGTATTTCCCATAATCTCACCAATGCATAGCCTTAGCCCAACAACGCATAATATAGCCTATGAATGCATAGCCTTTGCTCATGAACGCATGGTATTTCCCATAACCTCACCAACGCATAGCGTAATTAGTCTAATCACTCATTAGTAGCTCTGACCTCTCTTTCCCTCTTTTCCTTCTCGTTCCGATTACTATTATTATCTTTTATATTTTTTTTTTGGGAGAAATGAAATGGGAGCCCTAATTTTCGATTGCCATTGATCTGCAGCACACTGTCTCTTTGGAGCTCACTTACCTCCCTTTCTGGAGGAGACTGAAGCTTCTTCAGCCATTATCATCGGCAATCCCTCAATCCTCACAGCTCGATCACTTCAAACTACCACGTTTCCTGCCTCAACGCTTAATTCTCATCTCTTAACGTAAGTTTTAATAACCCCTGTGCTTTCTGCAAGTCTATTGTTCGATTATGTTTCGATACATTGATATTTGATTCAATCTTCTCGTGATATTTTATTTGTAATCAATATTGGGAAAGATCAGTTGTTTGAGTGCACTAGTTGATTTATCGCAGTATAGGTTATCGTTTCCCTCTCTGTTTCAAATGCTTATTTAAGTGTGGATGAGGAAATTATGGTCTTCTTTTCCATTCAACGCTAGCTTCGCTGGGCGCATAACAAGAGGCGGTTGGAGAGTGGAATGGGTTGGTTTGCTTTGTAACGCTTTCAATCTCGAACAATCCTGAAACGGTATACAATAATTTCTCTTGGATTATTATTTCTCTTTTCAACCAATTGCATAGCCTCTTTATTCTCATGCACTCTCATCATTTTTGTTTGCTTTTGGTCCTCTCTTCCCCCTACTTTGTATGCTCCCTCTCCATTTTTGTTTTTCACTTAACTGTGTCTTTTGAAGCAGTATCTGATATCTTGTTCACTAGTTTGTCGGTTTTTAAATTCTGTGGCCTCTGGAATCATTATGCTTGGAATTACTGTGCAAATATTGTCTGCGTTGGGGTCTGTTGCCCACGACCAAGAAGTTGCGCCAATGTCCTTGGAAAACACTTTATATTCAGGTTCTTCTTGATACTGATTCTCTTAAATCTCACATCATTCTTTGGAAGCTCTCTATTCAAGCTGGCCTGTTTATGAATCTACTGATATTGATAGCATTAAGAGAAGAAATTCAGTCTGTTTTGTTGTTTTTTATTTGCTCTGTTTTGTTGTTGATGCAAGGAAACGATGCTATCTTTGTTTGCTTTTTTAGGTCTTGAATTGAATTGTTCAATAATGGAAGATAACTTGGAAACTATCTTGCTGCAGATAGTTATTGCTGCTTGTGATTCTTGTGACACTCTATAACCTCTTCTTGGAGGTTTGAATAGTGGCAGCCCCAAATCGATTCAACAGATTGCACCTCAAACTGGTAAATGTTTATGCTAGCAATGGCTAATTTTTTATAAAAGAGTACAGGTTTATTTTATTTTACTCCTCTTATTATGCTTCTATCAATCTATGTCTTTGTGTTTCCTCTTTATCTTTCACCTCTTCAACACCTTTAATCTGAATCTCTCTCTCTCTTTCTAAGATGCTTTTATGGTTCTCTCTCTGTATCTCTTGCTTCATTTAAAAGAAACTCCTAGTTTTATTGAACTTGAAGGGCTCATCTCTACTTGTTTGATCTATGAAAAGCGGACTTTTGTTAAAATGATTTGAAAAAAAAATAAGTGTGGATCGTTTAATTTATTACTCATGAACGCATAGCCTTAGCCCACCAACGCACCTCTTCTCAACCTCACCAACACATAGCCTTAGCCCACCAACGCATAATCCTTTGCTCATGAACGCATGGTATTGCCCATAACCTCACCAACGCATAGCCTTAGCCCACCAACGTATAATCCTTTGCTCATGAACGCATGGTATTGCCCATAACCTCACCAACGCATAGCCTTAGCCCACCAATGCATAATCCTTTGCTCATGAACGCATGGTATTGCCCATAACCTCACCAACGCATGGTATTGCCCATAACCTCACCAACGCATAGCCTTAGCCCACCAACGCATAATCCTTTGCTCATGAATGCATGGTATTGCCCATAACCTCACCATCGCATAGCCTTAGCCCGCCAACGCATAATCCTTTGCTCATGAATGCATGGTTATCGTTTGCCCATAAAAATTATATTTCAGTTTGCCTCTCGTGGATACTTTACAAATATCCTTTTCCCATATGTAAATATCATATCTTTGTTCATTTGAATGTATATGTATGTATAAGTGAGTCTTTCAATTCTATTTTCTATGTTTCAAATAAATTAGCTTAAACTAGTAATTTGATTTCAGGTAGTCTCTTACTTTTTATAAAGAAGTGTATCACATTCTTTATAACATGGATAGAAGTTGGATGCAAATTGGAAATCGAGTATTGCAAGAATATAGAAATGGAGTTAGAAGTTTTTTAGATTTTGCATTCATGCATGCAACGTCTAGTCAAATATATTGTCCATGTAAGAGATGCAATAATGCAGTACTTAAAACTCGAGATGATGTCGAAGCAGATTTGTTAATGTTTGGGATAGTTCAAAGTTACACTAGATGGACAATGCATGGTGAAGAAAGTTTTTCTTATGAAGTAGGAGAAAATGATAATGACTCTGATGATGAAGATGTTTTTGAAATACTAGAGGATCATTTTGGTGCTTTTAACACCAACAATTGGATTGGTAAAGAAGAATCAAATAGACATGGTTATGATGAGGAACCTAATGAGGACGCTTCTAAGTGTTATAGATTGTTGCATGATACAGAAAAAGAACTTTATCCTGGGTGTAGAAAATACTCCAAGTTGTCTTTCATTATGAAGTTGTTTCATCTAAAGTCTCTTGAAAGTTGGAGTAATAAATCATTTACTTTACTGCTTGAGTTATTAAAAGATGCATTTCCAGAAGGTACTGATCTGCCTAATAATTACTATGAGACAAGGAAAATCTTTCATGATTTAGGGCTTCATTACTCGAAAATACATGCATGCTCCAATAATTGCCAACTATATTGGAAGGAAAATGTGAATGCTAATGAATGTTCAGTTTGTGGAGAATCTAGGTGGAAGCCAAATGAAACAAATAAAAAGAAGAAGATTCCACAAAAAGTTTTGCGATATTTTCCTCTAACTCCAAGATTAAAAAGATTATACATGTCAAGAAAGACTGCATCAAGTATGACTTGGCATTTGAATGGACGAGTAGATGATGGAGTTCTTAGGCATCCTGCTGACACTATTGCTTGGAAAACACTTGATGAATCATATAGCTTATTTGCTTCAGAGCCTCGAAATGTTAGCCTTGGATTGGCCAGCGATGGATTTAATCCATTTGGAAATATGAGTCTCTCTTATAGCGTATGGCCTGTCATTCTCATCCCATATAATTTACCACCATGGATGTGTCTTAAAGAACCTTATTTCATGTTATCATTACTCATTCCTGGACCTAAAGGTCCTAGTAATGATATTGACATCTTTTTACAACCATTAATTGATGAACTAAAGTTCTTATGGGATGTAGGGGTTGAAACTTATGATGCTTCACTAAAACAAAATTTTAACATGCGTGCAGCATTATTATGGACAATTAATGATTTTCCAGCATATGGGAACTTATCTGGTTGGAATACAAGAGGAACGTTAGCTTGCCCTTGGTGTAATTTTGATACTCGATCACTTTATTTGAAAAACAGTGGTAAGATGTGCTACATGGGTCATCGTTGCTTCTTACCCATAGAACATGAATGGAGACTACAACGAGAGTTGTTTGATGGGTTTATTGAAGAAAAACTGCCTCCTAAGAATTTGTCTGGAAGTGATATATTTGAACAAGTGAACCAATTTGGAGGACATGTATTTGGCAAGAGTGTGAAAAAGAGAAAACGTTCTAAAGATTGGTTGAATAAAAGCATATTCTTTGAACTACCTTATTGGAGCACTTTATTATTGCAACACAACTTAGATGTCATGCATATTAAAAAAAATGTTTGTGAAAACATAATCAGTACACTGTTGAAGTCTTAATCTTCAAGAAATGAATATAAGAAAGGAATTGCATCCAATACAAGAAGAAAACAAATTATACCTACCAGCTTCATGTTGTACACTGTCATTAGAGGAGAGAAATGCATTTTGTGAGTATTTGAAGAAATTAAAAGTTCCAGATGGATTCTCTTCTACTGTTGGAAGGTGTGTCGATCTAAAAGGGAGAAAATTATTTGGTCTTAAAAGTCATGACTATCATATTATTATGGAATATCTGCTTCCATATGCACATCAAGGGTTGATGAGAAAGGAAGTTCGAGATGTATTGATTAAATTGAGCAACTTTTTTAAGATCTTATGCTCAAAAGTAGTTAAGGTGGACGATATAAATCTTCTTGAAGTTGAAATAGCAAAACTTCTTTGTAAAATGGAAATGATGTTTCCTCCATCGTTTTTTGATATAATGGTGCATTTATTAATCCATTTACCAAATGAGGTTAGAGTTGGTGGACCAGTTCAGTATAGGTGGATGTACCCATTTGAAAGGTATTTAAGTAAGTTAAAAGCTTATGTACGCAATCGAGCTCATCCTGAAGGTTCTATTGCAGAAGGTTATATCAGCAATGAATGTGTAATGTTCTGCACTAGATATTTTCACACAATAGAAACTAAGTTCAACCAAAAGAGAAGAAATGAAGATAATGATCATAGTTCTTATGAAGGAATATCTATCTTTAAACCAATTGGTCGTCCTATGGGATCATTCAAACAAACAAGAAGGCTAACAATAGAAGAGTGGAGACAAGCCCATCTCTATATTTTAAAGAACTGGGAGAGTGTCCTCCCATATATTAGGTATGTAAAAGTTCTCTTGTTGATAATTTTTTAAATATTTTAAAGTAGAATCTAAAGTAACTTTTTAATTTTTTCAGTGAGCACATACAAGGATTACAACATCTTGATCCTAAAAACGCACAAAGAAAGCATGATAAAGAGTTTATAAAATAGTTTGAAGATCATGTAAGTGACAAAAAACAATAGTTATGATATTTATTTATCTATACAATTTCTACTCATTGTTAAATATGATAGTATTTTCTATGTAGGTTACTAAATTGTATATTGATGGAAGCAACAAAGTTGACAAACAATTATTAGATCTATCTCGAGGTTCATCACAAGAAGTAACATGCTACAAAGGGTATATTGCTAATGGATTTAGATTTCGCATCAAGGATGATGATGATTTAAGAAAAACACAAAATAGTGGGATAGTAGTGAAAGGAACTGATGATCAAGAGTACTTCGGTGTATTGCATGATATTATTGAATTGCAATATATGGGAGGAAACAAAATTGTTTTGTTTAAATGTAAATGGTGGAATATCAATAGTCTCGGTAGAGGAATTAGAATTGATGATCATGGACTAACTAGTGTGAATATGATGTACACATTGGCTACAAATGAGCCATTTGTATTAGCATGCCAATTTGAACAAGTTTTTTACCTTCAAGACAGAAGAAACTCAAATTGGTATTTTGCTTTGTCCATCAAGTTTACTATTGGTGTAAGGACGAAAAAAGTAAGAAGCAGATTCAACAACAATGTTAGTATAGATAGTCATGAGAATACTACGATTGCATCTACATATAATCAAATAGTTGATGATCAACAATCTTCAACGAAATCTAAAGCAAAAGTTGGTTTAGAAGCTTCATCGTTGTTTACGGGAGAAGGATCAACTACTAGTCATGAAAAGTTTCTTAATAGATCAGGTAACATATATTTTATAATATATATATTATTTATATTTGATTTTTTACTAACTTACTTTCTCTTCTACCTTTTTACTTTAGAATCTTCTTCTAGAGGAAAAAAAGCACGTGGTCCCACACGTAATCTCAAATTGGTTAAACTACCTCATGGAATTAGATTTGAAGTATCATGGAGGAAAAAACGACCCGTTGGAGATAATGCTGATATCTTTAAAAGTCAATGCACTATCTTAGCTAGACAAGTCAAATTTACTCCTCTACAAGTGAAAAGTTGGAGAGATATTGATACAACAACAAAAAGGAAACTATTTGAGCTTACATTGGTATGTGAAAAAATAATAGTTTTTTTCTTTAATTTACATTTTACATAATTATACTACAATTATCATTTTCTTTGTAGGAGCGATTTAAAGTTGAAGGTCACGAGGCTTCAGTTTTGCTTCAAATTCATCGATCTTATAATAATTAGAGAGATAGTTTGAAGAAAAAATGGTTGTACAAATATGATACAGTTGCAGAAGCTTTAACAAATATTCCACCAGAAATTACAAGGGAAGATGCAGAATATCTTGCAAAGTTATGGAAGTCAACTGAATATCAGGTTGTATTATAATATCTTTTTCTTGTACATAAAAAAAAGTTGTACTGATTGATTTAATTTTTATTGATGCTTATACTCTACTTTTGAAATACAGGAGATGTGTGAAAGAAACCAAAAGAACCGTACAAAATTGAATGTATATCACACATGTGGTTCACAAAGTATACAACAAAGAGTTGAAAAGGAGGTAATTAAATGAAAAAATTACATAAACTTTTTTTAATTTAGTCAAATTATCTAATATATAACATTTTTTACTTAAATAGGTTCGAGACACTAATGAAGAACCTAGTCGAATTAGAATTTGGGCTAACTCACTTGAGCAATAATGGATTGGCTGTGAATGAAACTACACAAGAGAAAATGGTAAGTACAATATAATGGATATATATGATGGATTGGCTATTAGGGCTTTGTGTAGCTTTTCATAAAGTTTCATGTGTTTGTTGTAAACACTTGAATTTATATGTGTTATTAAGTTTGAATTATAAAATGTGAATTTGTATTTATAGTTGGAACTTAAATCATATGCTTCTCAAGTGATCGATGGTACACTTGACATGAACGAGGATGAGATTTTTGTACGAGTATTTGGACCGGAGAAACATGGACGTGTTTGTGGTTATGGAGTAGGTGTTACCCTTCTGAGTTGTTTGGATCATCGTCTAATATACGCAATCTTGAACGTCGTCTTAATGAGTCCGAACAACGTCTTCAAGAATCTGAACGACAAAGAAAAGAATCTGAACAACAAAGAAAAGTTGAGGTAGAAGCACTTAAGCATCAAATGAGTGAATTAGAAAATCGTTTTGAGGATAGATTTCAAAAAATGATGGCAGAGATGCGTAAAGAATTTGTTTCTAGTTGATTGATTCTAGTTTGAGGATGTTATAGAATTTCGATAATCTTTTTGTGTACTTTTATGAAACATAAGTTTACTTTCATCCATGTTATTGCCTATTTTTTAAATTCTATTTTCATACTTTGTAATTCAAGGTACTACAGGTAGACGGATTAGTAAAAACAACCTTTCGAGATTTGTCAAATAAATGTAAAAGGTTTTAGAGAGAATTTTCGAAGGATATATAATTGTTGATAAATAAGTTTTTGTGATGGTTTTTAAATCTTTGAAAATAGCATTATAAGCCTTTAAAAATAATGAAAACCTTCGAAAAAAACCATATGACAAACCTTCGAAAAAGATCAATTATCGAAGATATATGACCTTTGAAAAATAATAATTTTCGAAGGTTGATAAACCTTTGAAAAGTAATAATTTTCGAAGGTTAAGTAAACCTTTGAAAAGTTTTTTCGACGGGATCTATTTCGACACTTTTCAAAGGTTGAGATAACCTTTGAAAAAAGTGTATCGAAGGTTTATTAAAAGTTTTTTCGAAGGTTGTGACCTTCGAAAATAATCAACTTTCTTGTAGTGCTTGTGCATGCTGGCCCATATTCACTTAACCAAGGTCGATAGGTCAATGCATGAGATCATCAGAAAATTTTCTGCATAAAGATCCTTTCTGCCCAGGCAGTCATGGCATTAGCCAAAGTCAACAAGACCAGATAGTTCTAGGTTAAGGGGGACTTGTTGTTGACAAAAGGGTATCAATTATACATTCCTAGAGCAGGAGACCTAATGAGGAAGTTGTTACACGATGATACTTTGTGGGCAGGCCATCTCGGGTGGCAAAGAACTTATGCATTGTTGGAAAAGAGCTACTTATGGCCCAGTATGGAGACGATGTCATGCAGAACATTAAGACTTGTCTCATCTGCCAATAGGACAAGGTTGAGAGAGCGAAAATTATTGGGCTACTCGAACCCTTGCCAGTTCCATCCAGACCATGGGACAGTGTGTCCATGGATTTCATCACCCATCTCCCTAAGGTTCGCGAACACGAAGCCATCTTGGTTATCATCTATCGATTTTCAAAGTATGCCACCTTTTTACCCACCCCCAAATAGTGTTCTGTCGAATTGATAGCCCAATTGTTCTTCAAACACGTGGTAAAACTGTGGGGGGCTCCCAGCCAGCATTATGAGTGACAAGGATGGCAGGTTCATAGGTACTTTTTGGACCGAACTATTCTCCTTCTTGGGGACAAGCCTGAACATGTCATCCAAATACCATCTGCAAACCGATGGCCAGACGGAAAGGTTTAACTGCCCGCTCGAAGAGTATATATGCCATTTTGTTGACGAACGACAAAAGAATTGGGTCCAGTTATTAGACGTGACTTAGTTCTGCTTCAATTGTCAAATAAGCTCGTCAACTGGGAAGAGTCCCTTTGAAATTGTAAGTGGAAGACAACCCTTGCTACCTCATATTATTGACCATTCGTATGCAAGGAAAAACCCCAAGCTCACAATTTCACAAAGGAGTGGAAGTAAACCACCGACATTGCACGAGCTTACTTGGAGAAAGTCTCAAAGCACATGAAAAGGTGAGCAGATAGGAAGCGTCGTCCCATCAAGTTTTGAACAGGGGACCAAGTTCTTATAAAGTTGAGACTAGAATAGATTTGAATTCAAAGCCAAAAAGGCCAACGCCTTATCAGGAAGTACAAGGGGCCTGTGTAAGTACTGAAGAAGATTAGGAATGCTTCATATAGGGTGGAATTGCCTGCATGGATGAAAATTAACCTAGTAATCCATGTAAACAATTTAAGACCCTACCACCCCGACCCTAACTATGATCACCACAACGTTGTTGTTCGACTAGAAATCGACCTCAAGCACTCAGATGAGAAAGAAGTTGAAGAGATCCTTGCAAATAGGGTCAGGAAGGTTGGGAAGCTTGTGCGGACACGAGTTCCTCATCAAATGGAAAAACCTCCCAGTGGAAGAAACAAGTTGGGAACGTCTTGAAGATTTAGAAGCGTGGAAGCCGAAGATCGAAGAGTTCAAGCTCCGCTAGTTGACATCTCTGTCAACTGTTTAAGTGGGGGAGAATGTTTTGAGCATACTTGTCTAGGGAGTGTTAGCCTATAGTCGCATGCTCAAACCATCCTCAACCACCTTATATTTATGTCTTGTAAGTAGTTTAGCAAGTTGTTTTCATTTTCATGTTTTTTTTTTCTTTCGAGTGACGTTTCCCCAGTTTCGATATGCAAGGCCTAGCAGACTAGGTTTTACTTAGAACATACTATAGGAGAAACCCATTAGTTGACTCCCTGACCAAATATTATTGTACTCCTTGCAAACAAGTTTTCTTGCAATTGTTAGTTCTCAATGCTTTCTTTAATGATGTTTTCAAAGCTTTTCCTCTCTCCCATTTTATAAAACCATTTTCTCTCAAAAAGTCAGTAGAGGCTACGTCATACACTGAGATTGTCCATGACCAATGGTTTTTGTACCACTGACTTGCTCGTCGGGTTAGAGTAGGTGTCGCACAATCGCCCGTCCCATATCCAAAAGTTAGCGATTATGATACCTTACAGCCTACTCCTCTTTACTTTTATTTATTTATTTATTTATTTTCAATATTATTTAATTATTTTATTTTACTTTTCAATTATTTCAATTTCTTTATATATATATATATATATATATATATATATATATATATATATATATATATATATATATATTTATTTATTTATTTATTTATTGTGTTTTCCATATTAGTTTGTTTTATTTTACCTCCTTTTATTTTTGTTTTGTACTTTATCTATTATCTAAAATATCGCATTTTCTCATTTTTCTTTCAGCACATATTTATTATTATATTTGCATTATGCATGAAATCCATTGAGTTAAGTTGCTTCTTAGTCCTTATATATATATATATAAAATTTTCCAACGACGGAATTTAGAAGATTTGGAAGTCCAATTTTCTAAAATTCTTGAGGTGAGGAGTCGATTCTTTGGAAGTCTGAGATCGATCCCCAATATGTTTTATTAAATTTTTAACATGCTTTTTATGTTTATTTAATTCATTATTACGTTTCTTAAGTTAGATTCATATTAAATCATATTTAATTTCTAATTAAAATTTCTCTAGGTTTCTTAAAATTTTCCTTCTAATTTTTTTAGCCATTTAAAAATTTTCCTTTAGATTATACTATTTGTGCTTTTGAACATTTAAAAAACTAATATATAATTTCAAGAACATTTTTAACAATTTGATTTCTGTTTTAGGGCTGCGTTTTTCCTTAAAAAAATTTCCACAATGGAATTTAGAAGATTTGGGAGTCCGAGTTTCTACAATTCTTGATATGAGGAGTCAATTATTTAGGAGTTCAAGATCGATCTCCTATATATTTTTATTCAATTTTATTATGTCCATTTATGTTTGCATAATTTATTATGATGCTTCTTTTATTATGTTTTTTTTATATAATGTTCATATTAAGTCTTATTTGATTTGTAATTAAAAGGGAAATTATCTTAAATGGCAAAATTGCTGAAAATATTTACAACTAATAGCTAAATACATAGTTTATCTGCGATAGACTATGATAGATTGTGATAGACTATTATTTGTGTCAATCGCGATCTATCGCAGTCTATTGTAGATAGACAGTGAAATTTTGTTATATTTGTAAATATTTTGGTTTCTTTTACTATATTTGAAAAGAGCCCTAATTAAAATGTCTCAAAGTTTTTAAAATTTTTCTACTTAAAATTTCTCAAAGTTTTAAAATTCTTCTAATTTAAATTTCTCTAAGTTTTAATATCTTTCACAAAACTCTTTTTAAATCATTTATAAAAAATAAAATAATAATAATAATAATAAATTATTTAAAATTGCACATTTTGTGTTTTCAAACATTCAAAAATTCATCTATGATTTCCAAAGGACTCCTAATCAATTATTTTTCTAATAACTTGTTTTTAAGATCGTTTTCCTTTAAAAGAAAAATATTACAATCGAATCTAAGAAATTTGAGAGTCTGATTTCCTAGAATTCTTAAGGTGAGGGATCACATCTTTGGAATCCGAGATTTAATCCCAAAAAAAAATGAATTTAGTTAATGTTTTAAAAAAAAAAAAAAAAACTCCATTTATTTAAAGACTATCCTACTATGCATTTTGAGAAAATATAATAATTTCTCACTTTCTTGAGGTGAGAAATTTTTCCTCAATTATAATATAGTGAAATTGATGGAATTTGTCCCACTTATTTTATGGGGTCATTACTTCAGATATTGGAGTAATGATGGGTAAAAATAAGACATTATTTTTAAAAAAAAATTAAAGAATATTTTCAATTCAAGATTTAGAATTTAGTCACCATTTTCTAAATGAGTGTTGTGCACAAATGACTCCCAAACTCAACTCTAGTTTTCGCATACCATTTTTGTTTTTAATTAGAAATTATTTATTTTACTTCGATGTACAATCACACCGTAAGAAAGATTGGTGGCCGCTCCTTTTTATTTTCTTTTAAAGTTAACCCTTTTCAAGGATCCACGTCGTCTTGGGCACATGGCGACATATGTTAATCTAGTTGAGATAATTGGTGCACCTAGTTGAAGGATAAATGAGCATGCAGCGGAAGTTAATTTGATCAATTTTCACTCTAAGATGCTCAATTTAGAGGATTAAACATGCAATTAAGAAGAAAAACGAAACCAAAGTTTCAAGAACACTTACTCTTGAAGTTCCAAATTCTCCTTCAATTCTTGATGAATTTTAGCACCACTTGGTTGTAGGCCACCACAAGAGTCTTCTCTACTATTCTCTAGGCTTAGATTGGATGGTGGGATCCAAATTGGCCGTGAAGTTGAGAAAGAATGAAGGTTGGGAAGAAGATGAACAACGGATGGAATTTTGCAAAATTAACCCTTAATTTCACAAAATTCTTAACCATTTTTATGTCAAAATCATCTCTATTTATTAAAGAATAACGTGCAATCCAATTGCATCAAAATTTGACAACACAAAATGATCAATTTGTTGGTTAATTGTGAAGAAGACAACCAAGCTCCTAGCTTAGTTAGTGGGAAAATCCAATCTTCAAAAGTCAATTTTAAAATCAATTTTCAATGAATTTCCAAAATTGAATTAAAATTGATTTTTAATTTCAAAAAAAATAATTAAATAATTAAATAAAAATAATTTAATATTTAATTAATTAAATATTATTTTAATATTAAATAATAAAATAATATTATTTTTCCCACTTGTCCCGATTTTTCTAAAAAACCGATATGAATCCCTATTCATATGATTAATATTTAAATCATATTTAAATATTATAATTAACTCTATTTGTATGTTTAATTTGTAATTAAACATCGATATATCGTATATATCTGACTTTCATTCCTTAAGCCAAGATCTGAACGGTTCAAACTTATTCACCACATTATCTAAGATTTTAGTCCATTTATGAGCTAGTAGAAGGACCTAATGAACCTACAGATCATGAGCTCCAACGATTCGAGATTAACCGGCCAAACTCTTTAACCTAGTTAACCAACATTTGTTAACTAACGGGACACTCCACTAAAGCCCGTAGCTACACTCTCCTCACTGTAGATATATTTGTGTCCATTTGATATAACCGTCATCGATAAGTCAATCCTTCACAGGTCGTTCATAACTTCAGCTAGGTCAAATACCGATTTACCTCTGAGTTACATCTTTTCTCCTTAAGTACCATTGTTCCTCTAATGAACAATTGATTTAGGATCTAATCACTAAATCCATTCCCTCTCGGGCCAGTGAGAGGATCGGGCCCCTTGTTCAAGTCCTGGGAACAACACTTAAGAGAACAACCTCTCTTCTATCCCTAAGTTGGGTAGGATTGAATTCCGTCTTGCAAATTCTATGTTCCCAACTATCTACCCGGTCTTATCCCTGAAATGGGAGGAATGTTGAGCAGCGCTATTGGGCTTACTCTTACCTATGCAGATCAAGGGATAATTCTGAATAAACAGGAGTTCATAAATAGCTCAAGATTCATATCAAGTTATCTAGGTCATCGATAAGTGAAATTAATCAGTGTTAATCGTAAACGATGTTAATACGTAACAGTGATTATTTCAGGGCCAGTCTTACACAATTTCATTATGTAGAATACCCCCGCTCACATGTCTCTACATGAGCAAATCAGAATCACTTCATTTATGACAATTTACAACATTTGTAACAATAATGAAGCGAGTCGTATTCAATAGTGTCTCCAGGAAGAGGTACCCAACCTGATCCATGTACTATAGACTATTGAGGCTACTTACTCGAACTTGATCCTGTTTATGTCTCCACATAAAATCCAAGTACTCATGATAGTAGCCAAGGTTTCGTAGTTTAATTGGATTTAGAGTTAATAAATAATTAATTCACTTGAATAACTTCATATATACTAAAAATCACTTATTTACAAAAAACTACGAGTTTTAGGACATACAATCCAACACTAGTGACTCGCACCAAAAAAAAAAAAAAAAAGTTTGTTAGAAGGATAAGCTTCTCTAGCTTCCACACTTGTTGATTTCTACCTCGAATGATTTAACATAGGCACAATGTGGATTGAGGGTTTTACCATGTCAACATGAGCGTCAGCAAAATTTTCTTTAGTTGGAAAGTTTTGTATTTATTGATAAAAATAACGTAGTGTGAAGATTACTATAAAATTGTCATTGAGGAAAAAGATTGAAAACGAAAATCAGTGCCTCTGAACTCTACCTTGATAAAGATTGAGGCCATAACAAACGATTAGAACCTAAAGAATTTAAGGTCTAGATGAAGCACCAACCAAGTACAATGTGAAAAGCGTTTGCCATCAAGTGATTAGATAAAATGAGGATCTAATCAACACTCCCAATTAGGCTTGTCAAATAAGGGTTGCCCAAAATGGACAAGAATAGCCAAGCTCGAGTATCTATGCCCCTCAAGATAGGATAGGCACAATACCAATACTTGCACTTATTGCTGCTTAGTTGTGGTGGGTGTGCGTCAGGAACCTAGCCAAATCTTCAAAAAGAGGGTTTAGATAGATATTCCACGTATGGCTAGAGAACCGCGAATGATGTTAGAGGAATCAAGTTTGATATGGTTATACCAGAGTGACAAAGTTGGTATGCCATATAATAAGTAGGTTTGGATAACAAAAATTAAAACAAAAAGGTGAAAGCAATACTCCTAAGTTTGCATCAACACACACGACTAGTAGGTAGCTAGTCCTCAAAACCAAACTTAGGAGTGGAGGATAATGTTGAGGAGTGAATTTTGGCCTAACGAAATAAAGTCGAAAATCAAGATAATGTTAAGATAAATCAAAATAATATGAGATAACATAAAATAAGATAAAATGAAATACAAAAAGATTGTGACGAACCAGAATCAAACAACACTAATGCATAATATCTCAAAATAGTGAGTGTACCTGCCACCACTGTATTGGACTTCACAACCTCTTGCCAAGTTGTAGCATAAACTCGGTCGTGTTGTTGTTGTGGTTTGCTATAACTCCCCTGATGTGAGATCATGGGCTAGCCTCTACTACCTGAAGCACTCCTGTTAAAGCATTTATCAATTATATGCCCCTTCTGCCTATAATGAAAACAAACTCCGATGCCAGCCAAATAACGTCTCCAATGACGTCTCCCATAAGAATTACACATTGATCGGTCTTTCATGATAATACCTAAACTGAAAGACTGTTGCTTAAAGTGTCATGATGATCTATATGAGTTTTGACTTTTCTGTCGAGGCTCGAAGGCTTCTAAGCCGCCTTTCTTTTTTGACTTGAAAAGGACCCTAGTCCTAACATCCTCAAGTACTCATCCCCTACTAAAGAATCTATATGTGTAGTTGCACGGAGTGTCGATGCGTAGCAAGTCGACTCAAAGGCTATACAATGCTTTGTAGTCCATCCCAATCCTTAGATAAATCTTTCTGTCTTGTCTTCCTCTGCGGCCACCGACTTAGGAGCAAAGTGGGACAACTTGTTGGGCTCTTGGTCGTACTCCCTACCAAAATGGTTCCTCACTTCATGTTAAGGAATTTTGTCTATTTTTACCTCATGTTGACAGAAAAGTACTGTTTATAAAAGCATTCTTTAAACTAGTCCTAGATTATCGCACCTTTGCTGGTGTCTATTTATCTTTCCGCCGACTACCACCAGATCTTTGCATTATGCACCAGTACAAATACTACACACTGAAGCTTTTGATCATTTGGACACTTAATATAGCAGAATGTGGTCTCGATGGAGTGATCGACCAAAAGAGTATGAGTGAAAAATTTATAGGTAGATTGGTATGAGTGGACAATTTATAGGTAGATTGGTCTTAGTGCAAGCATACATTATTGATGAAGTAATAACCTTGGAGTATTCCAAAGGTCGAATCCCACGAGATTAGCTACCTAATTGGGTTTTTCTTAAAACAATACAATCAAGTGACCTAATGTAACCAAAGTGAAATTGTAGTGAGTTGATGTGAATAAAACTTAAAAAGAAAAAGAAAATCAATGATGGAAGTAGGGTTTCAACTATGTTTTGTCTAAGTTTATCAAAACCTGAACGATGCGGCCACATCATGCCGGCACATTACCTTACACATGAGTAGAATATTCACCTATTTAGTTTTGTTTCAAGATCTTTTAGGAGCCTAAGGAACTAATCCTATATTTCTATGGTTAGCTAGATCTTATATTAATTTCATGCATATTCTATACCTATGGTGCCCTGTATCACTAAGGTTGTATGGTGATTCTATTTGTAGGCTTTAATCCCATATTTACTTGTGAAATCCGTTTACACCCTAACCTTCACAATATGAAGACTCCATTATATTGCTAACTTAAGTGGCCAATTCAAATTAACAATGTTTTCCATATAATCAATAAGGAAAATGTGCAAGTAATGCAAGACATGACACTTTAACAATTGCTCAAGCCATGAATCTCTAGGGCGGACATAATTGAACCCCTTAATAGATTTGGCTCATGATAAAGAATAAATGAATCATTTTCATTAATTTCATAATCATAAGTACAAAATGAATGTGCAAGAGTAGCAAAGAAAGAAATGAAATGAAGATGAGTGATGAAAAATTTAGTAACACTCAAACAAATTCCTCACCCTCTAATAAGCTCTAGGGACAGATTTTCTTTTCTGAAGGACCAATTCTTTCTCTAGACACACGCTCTCATGAGGTAGGGAAGCCTTAAAACCTAAGAACTCTAGAGGAACTCTCGTACTTGGAGTAAGACTGGCAAGTTGAGTGGAGAATCTTCTTGGAATGGACTGGTTTCAGGTGGAGGAAGCTAACTCCTTGAAAGGAAGGCTTCAATTCCTTTTGTAGGCTTCACAAAAGGTTAGGTAGGGCCGAAATCCACATTCTGGAGGCTCTCCAATCAAATCCGCACTAAAAAACGACTAAAGACTATGACCGACTGGTTCAACGTTTCTGAAACTAGGGTTTTAATGCGGGCGCATCCTATTTTGGCGATGCGGGCTCATTGATAACAATTTCTGCAAAATGACAAAAAGTCAATATAAGAGCCTCTAAAACATGTTCAAGATGTGAAAAATAGACTTAAAGCATCCAAAGACCATATTCTTCAATATCTAATCCATTTAACACATATTGTGGAGAATTTTATCATGCAATAGACCTTTTTATCTAAAAAAACCTACTAAAATAGGGCCAATAAGCATGTATTTATGACATGAATTAGGAGGGTAACCTCATCTCTACCTTTGTATGGTCTTTCAGCAACCTATTAAGTGTAACAAGGTTATATTGTCTGAAATCTTGCAGATGCTTCACCTTTAACGACAAGTCTTGCAGGTTCTAATTCTAATGTTGAACTAGTTGCACTTGGGTTGATTGTACTGGTACTTGTTGAGCTACATGCTCCGCCACAGCAATTCGAGCCATGTCCTGTATTCTTCCCATCACAACTATAATAACAACTTCCCCAATCTATGCTGCCAATGTAGCAAAATCGCCTTGTGTTTGCAGAGCCATTGGTACATTTTGAGTTCGACTTCTCAATGCATCCCCTTATCTCACTGACGCAAGAGGGACACATGATGAGGGGATCTTGCAGAGCTAAAGAGTCCTAGACTTGAGGACCATGGACTGAGGAGTCTTACACTTCCTTTCTAGCCTTCTTGACTAACCTCACTCTATGTTTTGGTTCAATTTCGTAACTATATTAGATCATCAATCTAGAAAACATGTCTACCAAGGCACTAAATTAAGCAAGACTTATGCATAACATATTTGGGATATTTACTTGGTAGACATACCTGGTGATGACGAAGAATCTTTTATTGGGCCACAAAGACATTCTAGATTTATATTGCAAGTCAAGTCTACAGAACCTATAACCTTGGGTTCTGATACCAATGGTAACAACCCAACTTTCTAGGACCATTACCTCTTAAATGCATAAATTTCAAAACAAACCCTTAACAAATCTACCTGAAATACAAACCAATTTCTTAAAAATAAATAACTTTATTAAAATAAAATTTTAAATGACTTAAAACCTTTGTTTGAGATCTCCCTAAAAGTAATGGTCAAAACAATAAATAATTCTTTTCATAAATGCAAATAATGAAACTCTATATTCAAACATTATAAAACTGGCATTTAAATCTTGTTAACATGGCCAGACTAATGCAAATAATGGCATTTAAATCCCGTTAATGCAAATAATTAATTCCATTAACATGGCCAGACTATGCAATCAGATACGGTGAATGTTTCATGATTAGAACATGCATACTGTAATTGATCCTAGATGACCATCTAAGTGATTAATCTATCTCGTCTTATCATGCATATTTGTGGCTCGAAGGTACACAATCATACGGTTCGTAGTATCATAAAATGGAAGTGAACCTGTTGGCTCATGGTAACATAACATGGTAATGAATCAATCAGTTCTCAGTATTGTAACATGGTAGCGAATCCGTTGACTAGCGCTATTAAGTCATGGTAGTGATAGGACGGCAGATTATCACTACTTATCTAACATGCAACATACATATCATCAATGGTCTAATATCGTAAATCATAACATATCACCTAATTTAAACATGTCCATAATATTCGTTCCTTTCATGAATCATTGCAAATACTCAAGATTTCATATCATGCTTCTAAAACCCATTAGATAACTTAGTATTATTAAACTAGGGCATTTGGCATCACTTACCTCAAAATTAAATCTAAATATTAATACAAAGTAACACAATCTCTAATTGGCTTTGAGGAACCTTGAATCAAATCCTAAATCATGAACCACAATAAATAACTTCGAGCTTTAGGACCTTATTCCAAAATATAACTTCAACTTGAAGACTTCAAACAACTTATCTAACAAATCTGATTAACCATAAATAAAAAGTCTTTAGAGATGCATACACAAAAGTCCAAATCACAAACCATTTACATAGAACATTAAAGAAGTTACACACATGTACGTACAAACTTAACATAGACCAAATTAGAACATTACTTATTTACAAACTCCTCACACACCATCCATCTAACATGTACATGACCCCAAATTCATTTAGCAACATACTAAGCACTATATTAGCTAGCTTGAGGAGTTGTAGCAATAGTAGACGAGGATGGATAGGCCAAGCACCGGGAACTTTTTAGCTACCTGGGAGAATGAAAACATAAGAGAGAAGGGTGAGCTGGATAGCCTAGTAAATGACAAAGAAATCCTTAATTAAATTTTGCTAAGAAAGTTCATAAGTGAACAGAAAATATCCAGAGAAAATTTAGAGAGTAATAACATGCTTAGTACTCATAAACATTTCACAAATCTGTTAATTAGAAAACATGTTCAAGCCTGTATCCATAACCTTAGTTGAGGTAGAGCAAACTCAATACACTTAACGTCGAATACCTTAGTTGATGCGGATAATCTCGACACAACAACATTAATACCTATCATATATGCACATAGATATGCCCCCAAACACCCCAACACACGACCCAAAACCTTTTTGTGTGCCAAAGTGGGTCCTAAAGACCTCATATACCGAGTTGTCCAAATACCTTCTCCTTATCCTTAAGTAGGGTACATCATTTTCTCATATCAAAACTTCAATAATTAACATTTAAACTAAAGTAGCCATGAATAAATCAGCTTTCATTCTTTCTCAGCATAACATTAAATGACAATACAAAACATGCTCAAATTCAACATTTTTATAGATCTTAAGAAATCATGCTCAACCCAGATAACCATCCAACTTCTTCAAGTAATAAGTTTCTAATGTAAACAAAATATTCTTTTAAAACAATTTTGTCACTCACTGTTATTAGCAGCATCCTAACCGGTTATATGCTAATCTAATCTCTATTTGTCCTAAAAAATGAATTGAGAATCCCTTGGTTAATCCCTAATTCATCCCTTATTATTAGCTCTCAATCCAAACATAACCTAAATATGCTCATACTTAGCCATTTAACAACTTACAAACTCATCAGATCCTTAAGAAACCCAGAACACTCACCAACACCATCTATTTCAAGCAATGCCTTTATGTGGTTGGTTGTGCAACTGACTGTGCAATAGGATCAGACATAGGCGCTAGAACACGCACACAAGCTCTAGGCACGCACACAGGCCATGGGCGGCGATCCCTGCACACACGCACAGGCAAAGTTAGACGCGTGCACTAGACATCGAGCGTGCACACGGGCTGGGCATTAAGACTCTGCAGGGTTGAGTGGCATGACATTAAAGCTGGGGCGCGACAACACTTATGCCCGCCCACTGAGCATGTAACTTGGACACCACTACCCACCTAGGTGTGCAACTCAACCTTCTAACCTCTAAGTCAGCACTCAACTGCCCAAGTCCACCGACAGCCTTCCCCGCCTATCTTCTTCAACCTCCAGCCAGCAGCCACACAATGCACATCTAAAAACTAGCTTACACTTTCAGCATCCAAAAATAACATTTCCAAAATTTTTAGCACAAAATTCTTTTACAAACCTCTAAACAAACTTACCTCCAAATTTGACCTTCTAAGATTCGTTCAACAACACGAAATTTACTAAACTTCACTCTTTGCTCGGCTAGGCTCAAATTCTTGCACAACCTTGGATTTCCTTCAATTTTCGTCATCTTTCTGATTGAGTTTCCTTCTGGCAGCCCTCACACACCTTCTGCACTGCTTTGTGAGAATCTGGTTGAAGAAACATTCACATAGCAGGGTTAATTTGGGCAAACCGAGTCCACTTTTGCATCCTTCTATTTATACTCCTTGGCAGCACATCCATGTTTCACCTCCAAATGACAACTCCTCCCACTAACTTGCCAAACTCCTTAATTTGCCACCTAATCACATTATTAAATATTAAGAAATTATTTAATTTCCAAACTTAAAGAATTAAGCACCCACCTTTTAGCTAGCATCTCTTCAACCCCTAGTTCTTCTCTTCAAGCTTACTTGGAGGTTCTTCCTCATTTGAGTTCAACGCGTACTCCTCCACTTAAGCTCATTGCCACCTACTTTATAACTCATTGTCGTTCAACTCTTCCTTCACTTAACCTCCAGGCCACAAGCTTCATTAGCTCTTTGCCACCCACCACTCCTTCATTTATCTCGCCTAGCTCAACCCTAAAACCACAAAAATTTGGCTAAGTCCACAACTAGTACCATTTCACTTAGAATTCAATTATTCATAGGAAAAAGTTGAGTACTTCATCATCATGCTCCAATATTGCTTCCAACTTCATACAAAATTGAAACCTAGGCACAAACCATAACTAAGGGTTATAAACCCAATTTACGCAACATTAATCAATCCAACAATCCTCCAAAAGTTATATAATCTTAAATATTTACCAAAACTACCAAAATCAACACTTAACTCTGTTGGACAACCCACTTACAACCTTTAAAACTAGAATTTAAAGGCCAAACATAATGAGTAAACATCAAATTAGGCCAAAACTCAATAGGCATTCAAGACCTATCCAACAAAATCATAAAATCTCACCCAAAAATCAAAATTTCTGACAACTGGCAGCGACTTATGGTGACAACAGATGGCTGGGTAGCACGACAGATGCGATGCAAGTGGCAGTCAAGAGATTACCGACGACGAGCACAATCAACAGACGACCAAAGAATAGAAATTTCTGACAACTGGCAGCAACTTTTGGTGACAACAGAGGGCTGGGCAGCACAACAGATGCGATGTAGGTGGCAGTCAAGAGATTACCGACGACGAGCACAATCAACAAACGACCAAAGAATAGGTGCAGCATGATTGCGATGGACGATGGGGACTACCAAGGACAACAGTGAGATTACTTGCGAGAGGAAAGAGACTATACATGTATTCTTTTCTTTTCGTTCTTATAAATGATCAACCTTTCACAAAAATAAATCCAAATTTCCAAATTTTATCAATTATAAATTGAATTAATTATCTGAGCATATTAATTCAACTTTTTACTACTCAAATAATTCAAGATAACTAATTCTAAAATTAATTCTAAAATTACCTGCAATTCAAGACGTCACATATAACATGCTATCTTATCACAAAATTGTTATATACATATTTTTCGGTGCACTAATATGTAGGTTTAGAGATTTTCTTTTAATGACGACACTATCTTCATGAAGAAAAACCAACCTGTCATTTCAGGTAAACAAAAATTTCAAATGTAATCCCAATTATTGGTGAAGAATGAAAGATAATGAATAATAATAATAATAAAAATAAAAAAGAAAAAAAGAAAAAAAAAAAAAAAAAAAAAAAAACAAAGAAAAAAGCTTAAGGGAGGTTTGACTAAAGGAGTTGGGATTGGGGGAAGTCGAGTTAACTACCCTCCTTGTTTGGTTCAAGGAGTTTGTAGGCTCACGACTAAAAAGCACTAATTTCATGCCTTATTAACTCCTTTCACTGTGGATCTCATCTCACAACTAAACGACCCTTTGTAGTTCACAACTCCACTTTTTACCCCAAACATCACCTAAAAGTATTAAGTATGAACCACAAGGGTGTTTAACAACCATCATATTTCATCACAAACCTTCAATAAGTAGAATTTTTTTCCCTCACTTCTTTCCCATCAAATATTCCACAAAATAACGAAGAAATCAACTTGTCATGATAGACCCTCAAATGGAGGACCAAGATAACTTTGTCATCGTAAAACTTGAACTCGAATCCATAGAAAGAATAGAAACCTACAAAAGATAACACCACGGGTACACAACCTCATTAGTTAGTAGCATAAGGGCTTAGCCGCAAGGCAGTTTCACTCTTTTGTAGATAAAAGTAGAGGCTTTGCTAATAATGTCTAATATTTTAGTTCAACGTTAAGGGGAAAAAAAGTTAAATATCCTTATAACTCAAGGACTTTGATGTAAAACCTATAGAACAAATCTTCTCAAGTATAGTTGTAGGACAAAAAAAGGTTTAAAATCCTCCCGACACTCATAGGAAGACTGGATGGCAGATACAAGGGCAATTACACCGACCAGATATGCAAAGAGAGAGACTTGTACAAGTGGAAATGCCACAAGGCTTAAAGAACTTGTGGAAGAATTACTCCTAAAGCACTTAAGTTCACTCATTGATCAATTACTTATGGTTCTAATTCCACATAAATGAAATAAATTTCTGAATGAAGCACATGAGATGCAAGGCATTCTTTCAGATCTCAAAATGGAACCAGACTAATGTTCAAAGATATAAATACCCTTAAGATGGGAGAGCAACAAAATAAACCAAAAATGACAAATGATATTGAGGTTTTTTAATAAATGACTAGTACACTGTAAGGGTCCTAGTCAGGGTTATTAGTATAGTATTATTAAGGGCATTAGTGTAATTAGATAAGGAGTTAGGGAATTTGGTTATAAACAGAGGGAGGGGATTTGAGAGAAGGTAGGCAATTTGTGGAGTGATCTAAGGCTTGGGTTAGCATACTCAAGAGGGAGGTTCCAAGTGTCTTTATACTTGGTTTATCTTGCAGTCCAGATCTTAATTCTAGTTAAGAAGTATCCTAATATACACTTCCATGGATTTAGGGAAAAAAATGCAGCTCTTGAAAGAAGACAACCAAAAATCTTCTTGAAAACAATGACAATTGGTTTAAATCTTGCCTACAAATTAGTCCAAGCCTCAGCCAGTCAGGTCACCTTCTTCAAAGTGATAAACTCCCAAACTGCTTGTTCCATTCATCATTTATGCCAAGTTCGCTCAAAGACGCAGAAGTCTTGACCTTTTGCATTGTGCTCTCAAAGTCCTACAAAAATAAGCCAGAAAGAAACAAAGGATTATTACCCATGAGAAAGGAAACATAACTATTTACTATTAAAATCCGACCTTAAGGGTTACGGACCGCATATCCTCCTTTTTAAGGAATGTAATTTTTGTGCCTTGTGTAGGCCCCCTTAAAGAGCCTGTTCAAGCGTCTTTCACAAGGTTATTCATATCTGAACCCGAATACATGCACATTTTCCAGCAAGATTCCATAAGAGAGTCAAAGACCGGGCATTCTGTCTTAAGTAACATAGTGAAGGCAAGAAATTAATTCTAAACTATGTAATGAAGCTACTACCTTCAGTCAAAGTGCATATCGTATCAATTTTGTCTTCTGAAAGCTTGAATAATCCATCGTTCTCCAGGAGAGATTAGGCACAAATGCTCTTGCTTCTATAGAAATATTGCCAATAAAACAAGTTAGGCATGTGCTAGGAGTGAGGTGCATTTAGTTACCATGGATAAAATCATGACTTTACCTGAAAAATAGAGGAGAATGTAAATTCTCTTGGCAAGTCCAATGCTTGCATCTGTTTTGATCATTATATAGAGAAAAATATAAAACTACTCCGGCTGTTTCATTTTTATCTCATTAAGAAGACATTTCTCGATCGCTTCATCACAGAGATTAAGAGTTATCTCTATATTTCCTTCTTCATAGTACAGATCAACAAAGATATTGAATATTTCTCCATCAGCAACCAACCCATGTCCTCTCATCTCTTCAAAGAGTTCCCTTGCTTCCAAAATTTTCTTTTTCTTATAAAACCCTTTTATAAGTGCATTATATGAAGTAACAGTGGGAATATATCCTTTTTCAACCATCTCTTTATGTAAAAACCATGCCTCTTTCAGATTCCGTGCCTTACAATGCCCTTTTATTAAAATATTGTAGGTGTTACTATCCGGCATCACTCCTTGATTACGCATCCTCTTGTAAATCTGGGTTGTAGTTTTCATATTATTTCTAATGCAATACTGCTTCATGAGAGTATTGTATGTTATTGCATTAGGCACAATGCCCTTCTCTAGCATCCATCCCAAGAGCTTATCACCATCTTCAAGCATTCCCAACGTACAAAATCCATTCATTAGAACATTAAATGTAACAACTGTTGGTTGAAGCCCTCTATCTAACATCTCCTGAAGAAGTTTATGACCCATACCAATATCTCCTAATCTACAATAAGCATCAATGACCGTGGTATAAGTGATAGTATCAGGATCAATCCCAGCCACCTCCATCTCTTTCATCAATCTTATTGCTTGTGCAATATTTCCAGCTTTGCAATTACCATTGATCATTGAGTTATAAGTGCACACATTCAGTTGAAGGCCCTTTTTGCGCATCTCATCCAAAAGCTCATTTGCTGTATTTAGTTCTCCTCGCTTACAGAGGCCATCAATCAGGGCACCGTAAGTAACAATGTTTGGAGTCGTTCCCATTTGAACCATCTCATTGTGAAGAGAAAATGCATTCATCATCTCACCTGCTTTGCAGTAAACATCAATCAGCGTTGTATATGTGACTTCATCAGGCTTTAAGCCTCTGCTAATCATTTCATGGAAAAGATTTTGTGGTTCTATCACCTTTCCACTTTGACCAAATCCCTGGATAAGAGTTGTATAGGTTATATAATCAGGACTGATCTTCTTAAACAGCATTTCGTCAAACCATTTATTTGCAGTTTGAACATGTCCTAATTTGAAGAAACCATGTATGAGAGTGGTGTAGACAACATTATCAGGAATAATCTTTTGACACATCATCTCTCTCAATACTTTTTCTGCTTCAAATGGCTTGCCAATTTTACACAAAAGTAATATTACGCTATTGTAGGTATAATGGTTTGGTTTCAGTCCTTTTATTTGCATGTCATCAATAAGCTTCAATGCCTTCTTCAATTCTCCCAATTGACAATATCCATCAATCACAGTACTATAACTAACAACATCAGGTGTAGAACTCCTAAAATCCATCTGCATAAGTAACCGATGGGCTTCCTTTACTTTTCCCAATTGACATAAAGAATAAATAATGATGTTATAAGATGTAGTATTCCAACTAATACCATATTCACAAAAAACCTTTATTGCCATCTTTATTCCTTCAGAATGGTTAGCAATGCGACTAAGAAAAGCATTACAAGAATCAACAGTGACAACTAATCCGTAGCTCAACAATTTGTCCAGTAGTTTTCTTGCTTCACTTAAATAACCAATTTCAACTAGGACTTGAAAATATATATCAAATGCAATGGGATTTAATCCCCAGTACTTATAAGTGTATATCAGCCGGTTGGTAAATTGAGTCACTGTAGCACCAACCTCCAGTTTTAAATTCAAGAAATAATCATGAACCAGCTCATGAGCCAGTCTAAGATCATTTGACACCACGGCAATGTGAATAACAATGCAACGGGCTTCTAGTGATGGATCTCTACGAACCCGTGCCCAATCAAAGAAAGCCAAAACCAGATTGTAGTCATTCTTAATATTCATCAGTACCCAAATCAGATGATCATACCTAAAGTTGGATTCATGAGGCTTTAGAATGCGACGAAGGGGCTCAGAACGACGCAACTTAATTGCAGTAGTGATGTCATGGATAAGTTCAGTATCTCTAATTGAAGGCTTCTTAAGAGAATAATCCGGAAACGGCCTGGTTTGAAGCAAAAATGAAGATGGGACTCTTTGACTTTGACTCAACCATCTTCTAGAGAAAAAGAATGGAAGAAAATTACATGTAGAAGCTGAATTAGAAGAAACCTTTAAACAGCAAAACCGGAAGAAGACGGCACACAACTTCATGTGCAATGGTAAAATCATCAGAAAAGCATTCTCTTGTTAACACATGAGCTCTCCCCCATGTTTGACAAGGCAAAAGCCAATGTCTATTCATTTGATCTTTTACAGGAACTGATTGCCATGAAAGAACCCAACACTTGGACTTTTTCTGGGAAAATTGCGCTGGTGCTGGATATGAACACCTCACTCTTCTCCAAACTTAACCCTTCTCAGGTCATAATTCAAATCGTTTCTTCAAAATACTACTTCAGTAAAACCTTCATAAAATTTGCAAACAGTTAACAAATTATCATTTACCAAAACAGTTATATGTTAAAGCATTGCCTTCATAAAGGCTAACTGAATCAGTCAATATTTATTAGACACAAGATTGAAAGTCTAACTACATATTATATGTTTTAGCTCCTACTTGGAACCCTGAATTCGTAAGGATGATTTGAAATTATTCCATGTGTTTGGGTAATACCTCAGAATAAACCAACATAAACAAACAAAGCAAAGAAAAAATCAAAACCTTGGGAATCTGAAAAATGAGCGGCCGCCGCACGATCTCGGCAACAGCACGAGTTAGGGGCTAAACCACTGCGTTTCTGATGGGAAAAAATAACAGAGATAACACTGTTTGCCAGAGAGACGCGTTCGTCGGAAGGCTGAGACTCGACAGCTGAGAGTGCAGCGTGCGGCGGCAGCCGACAAGACGGCGGTGGAGGGGTTGCAGTGGCTGGGAAGGATCAGGTGGCTCAACGTGAGATAGGGATCAGAAAAGGTTAAGCAAAAAGAAAGAACTAGAATGTTACACGTTTTGGTTAAAAACACATACTTCTCCTCGAAATTAGGAAAATTGCCCAAAATGATCCAACAACAAAAAATTTATTTATGAATAACCTCTCTCTAAAAATATATGTAATTAACTATTTTGGCACATGAAATATCTTTTTTGCCCTCAAGTTTAAGTTACTGCACGAGTGCACTCCTTCGCATTCTCAAGACCAATTCTCTCACGATTTGCAATCTTTCACGTATCCTCTTTTTAGTGCTCTCATTTTTTTTCTCTCAGGTTCTTTAGGCACTCTCATTTTTCATTTTCTCTCATTTTCGTGCAAGATTATGTTTCTCTCAAGTTTGTCACATTGCTCTCAGTTTCTCTCCAGTTTTGTTATTTCGTCTCAGTGTTTCTCACGTTTTTCATGTTTCATTCTACTCTGAAAGGTATGTTGTTCTCTCGAGTGCTTTTGGTTGTTGTTTAAATATAGTATATAGGTTCAGAATGTTGTTGTTTATCGTATCAGAGGCTATTGAGCACTATAAGAAAATTCACCTACGCCGACAAAAAAACATGTCGACGCCATAAAACGTCGTCAGCAAAAAGTGGCTCTTCTGACAGTTCGAAGCCCCGTCGGCAATAAATGTTTCTACCGACAATAGAAATGTAGGCGTCGGTAGAGAGGGGCCTATGCCGACGATATTATAATTACCTGTTAGTATAGGAAGGCCTTTGCCGACGGTTGATTGTTGTCGTCGGCAAAAATGGGCCAAGCGTCGACAGTTCTAAATATAAAAACTTTATTTTTATTTTCCCTTTCCCCTTTCTTCCCTAAAATGTGTGTTCTTCCCTCTTCTTCCCGTTGTTGAAGTCCATTGACCGCCCGTCCTCTCTCTTCCCACTGACCACCATCGTCCATCCCCTCTCTCCCTCAAATTTGCCAGCCACCACTCCCTCTGTCGTTGAAGTCCGTCGGGCGTCGCTCCCTTCGCCAGAATCGTTGCAGCCACCCATTTTTTTAGTATGTCTCCCTTGAAACTTTTGCAATTTTGTCTTAAATATGTTAATTGTTCGTTTTTAGGTATAAACTAAAGTAATGGACAAAGGATGTAGGTGGAAAAACAATACAATTATTAAAACAGGTATTTTGAGGAAAAAAAAGCCTATGTCGATGCCACATTGTATTAGGAGGTGTCAACATTTCAAAGATATGTCAACGACAAACTATAATCGTAGGCATAGAAAAACTACCGACATTAAGTATATGTCGTCAGCATTGTGAGGATACGTCGACGACGTTTTCAAACTGTCGGTACTAAAGAACTGTCAACACCACATTGTTGCATCGACGTATACACCTTTTGCCAATGCGTTTTGCTGGCGTCGACATTGATCCTATTTCACGACTGGCATCAGCAGTTCCAATCTACGCCGACACTTCTTTTTTTTGTGCATTGGTGTAGTCTCTACCGACGAACCTACATCGACGATTCCTACCAACGGATACTTAGCGTCAGTATAGGATTAGCCGATGCGTTTTTGGAGCTACACCGACGATTTTTGGCATTAGCAAAAGGCTTATTTTTATAGTGGAAGGGTAACAATCACTTACTACTAGGGGAACGATTGCTTATACTAGGGTAAGAATTGTGTAGTACTGGGTAAAGGTCACATAATATAGGGGTAAAGGTTGTGCAATACGGGTGGAAATCACTTAAGGGTAGGGTAAACGATCAACATAAATGATTGGTTACCCTTACTTATGCGATTGTTTACCCCATTATATACACGATCGTTTACAATTATATACATGATCGTTTACTATATTATACACGATTATTTACAATTATATACGCGATCAACTATCAATTTTAGGCGATTGCCTACCCTTATTTAAGCGATTATTTACATTTCTTTATTTGATAGTGTATATATGGGTAAGTGAACACTTACTACTTTTCATTTGCGTTTACTGAGTGCTTGAATCTATCTGTTTGCATATTGCTAAGACGACTCAGTCTAAAGTCCCTGCTGACAAATGCTTCCTTGCTACCGTGTCTTCCCTAGCCTTGTGTCATTAAACTTGTTTTTGGAAAAACAAAATTACAGAGAACATGCAAATGGATAAACAAAGTAATTAGCATGCTTTTTACAAGAATTAAGAGGAAGAAAACTTCCTACCTTTGAAGACTGTCTTCAATGTGGAAATTCTTCTTCTTTTTGAACCACAAACCAGTGATAAATCTCCAATAGAAAAAACAAGAACTCTTCTTGTCTTGGAAACAACACCACAATAGCAACCTTACTATTCTCTAGGAAGAATCAAAGAGGAGATTTGTGGGCTCTCTTGGAATTTTGGTAAGGAAATTCTTGAGGAAAAATAGAGAATTGGAGAGAGAGAGAAGTCTTGGATTGGAAATTAAAGAACTCTAGGGATGGCAAAAAAAACCCGCGAGGCCCTGACTCGATCGGGTCGGGGAATCGCCAGTTTGACTGGGGACGGGGGTCAAACCGGGGTCATTACCCAGGTACCCGTCCGAGGACGGGGCGGGACGGGGAGGGTTGATAACTTGTAGAAATACAAGTTATTATTGTCTCTCGCTTAGAAAAATAGAGCTTAAATTCAGAATCATGCGGTAGATAGTGTTAAATTCTATTGATAAATCTTCCTATGCGTTCTACTCTTGTAAATTGACAAAGATAATTGTTTTGAAGTCTTTTGAGCCTAAAAAGCATGCTTTGACGCAGGAACGCAAGCAACCCGTGGATGCGCCCCTTTAACGCAGGTTGATGCATTAGCAACCCATGGATGCGTTGGCGTACTTGAATGCATGAACCCAAGTTATCGATGGACACATATCAACCAGAAACGTAAGGTAGCAGAGAATCAGATAAGAATCTTGAGAGATTGTCAGGAGATTGGTATGCTTGATATGTGGCGAGAGTGGTGAATCAAAATTAAACCGGAAATCACGCGATTAGGCGAGATGGATGCAAGGCAGAAATTCAGCCTCCAATCATGCAGATTTACTAGCGATTGCAACGCAACATCTATAAAAGGGT
This sequence comes from Citrullus mucosospermus, assembly GCA_030954485.1. Lineage (NCBI taxonomy): Eukaryota > Viridiplantae > Streptophyta > Magnoliopsida > Cucurbitales > Cucurbitaceae > Citrullus > Citrullus mucosospermus. The sequence goes on along the minus strand of CM062057.1, from coordinate 15,597,768 downwards.
AGACCTATAGACGAAAATGTTGTTGAACCTCTCGAAAGAATTCCTAAGTGACAATAGAGTTCTCTCCAGACGACAACCCGAGACAAATAGCTCCCAAGAGAAGAGTCTTCCCTTCGCCTGACCAGTTCACAGCAGAATTCACGCTACCATCCCGGCGAGCTCAAGACATTGAGAAGTCATTCCATGCTTTCTATCTCTTTTCTTACTTATGTTTTAGTCTATTAGCAAGGAATTGTCTTTTCTAAAACAGTTATTCCGTTCATTAATCTATACATCTTCCATGGCTATTCATTTCTCATCACTTTCCATTTGCTCTTTATCGTCCATGAGTAACTAACTCTCTCAAGGGTCACGGGTTGCTATATCATCTAAATAACAACCGTAGAAGACTATTTCATCTTGTCAAATGTATTTTTAATCAAATGCTTATGTCCATCTAGCTAATCAATATAAGTACTAATAATAAGACTACTTGGGAGAGTAAGTGATTGTGAAACTCAGTTGACAAGGCTAAGAAGTGTTACCTAGGCATAGGAATAACCTTGGTACTTAACACTCTCCTATACGTTATAGACATATAACGCATAGCGGCTGACAATCGGAAAAAGAGTCGCTGGTATGAAATAGATCTCACTATGTGTTTTCGAATTTAGATGATAACCAACCCCAACCTTACGTTTACCATTCACATAACTCAATTAGCTAACTTTGTTGTGTCGCATACCTTTCTATCAAACCACTTTAGCTTAGGTTCATTGCTTTCTAGTTAGTTAGACGCATCACTTCTCATCACCTTCTTTAGACGCATGACTCATATAATCCAATTAATTATAGAATCTACATAGTCCCTGTGTTCGACCTTGGACTCACCGAGAAAACCTCATTATCTGCTTATACTTGGGTGAAGAATAGGAAAACTTGACAGATTAGTAACGCATAATATTAAGTATGTTAAACGCATAGTAAGCTTAATAAAGATCCAACAACAAAGGTATCCCCACCCCGTCCCTAACCCCGACCCCGACTCTGATTAATCCTCGACCCCCGCGAATTAATATAAATTATTTTATATATATATATATATAAATGTAAAGAGTCTTTCGATCTGTCAGCAATCTCGTCATCTCGCTCTCTTTCCCTCTCGCTCCAAATTCGATATATATTATAATTTCCAAACCTTAACTTTCTTGTTCTCATTTTTTGTTCTCATTTTGCCTTGCTTAGTCGTCGACCCAATCCTAAACCCCGCCTACCCGTTAGTGCTGTCTTTAGTGGTTAGTGCCTCTTACTCTCGCTCCATCTCCGGCTTGCTTAGTGTCGCTATCGATCATGTGTTCCCGTCTCGCTTAGTGTCGTTCGTCGTCCTGTCTTGCTCTCTCGCCCTCCTAGCTGTCACTAAGTGTCGTGGGCCGTGGCATCTCGCTCTCTCCTAGTCTCACTCTCAGTCTCACTCTCTCGGTCTCTCTCTCAGTCTCGCTCTCGCGCTCTCTCTTTCAGACTCCCTCTGTCTCGCTCTCTCGCTCTCTTGATCTCTCTCTCTCTCTCTGTCTTGCTCTCTCGCGGGGAATAGGGCCTCCGCAAGGACCCGTCTCCCCAACAGGGAATCCCCGCCCCGACCCCGTTGCCATCCCTAGAACTCTTCTGTAACTACTTGTAAACTCGTCTCCCCTTCCCTCTTATTTTTACGTGTAAAGTGTGAGGGAGAGATGGGGAATAACTTCATAAAAAACGTGGGAAGTTATTTCTTTAATAATAATAATAATAATAATAATAATATTATTATTATTATTAATTAATATAATTATATATATTCAATCAAATTTAAATAAATATAATTAAATAAAAATTAACTAATTAAAAATTAATTAATTAATTAATTAAATATATCATAAATAATTTAAATTTGAACCATATTCAAATAACCTTCTCTCACATAACCTATAGTTTTAATATCTCATTTATATTAATTTTAACCTATAGTTTTTATATGAACCTCATTCATATAATTAATATTTAAATCTCATTTAAATACTTATTTTTCTTATAACATAAAGTATAAATTTTTTAATCTCATTCAAAATAAACTTTATATGATAATGTATCTACATTCATTATGCTAATTGTATCACATAGAATTGATTCCCTTAGTAATTTAAACATTTCAAATTTAAACTAAAACGTTTGATTTTTATACTAATCCTTTATGAGCTAGCAAGGGGACCTTTGGACCTATAGTTAGAAACTCCAATGATATAAGATCAATCAATTAAACTCTTTAATTACATTAATCAATTTTCATTAACTGTAAGTCACTCCACTAAAGACTTACAGTTGCACTCTTCGCCCTACAGATATATTTCTGTATCCACGAAATTCACTAATCAATAGTAAGTCGACTCTTCATAAATTACTCATAACTACAATTGGATCAAATTACCGTTTTACCCCTATAATTATATCTAACTTCTTAAGTACCACTGATTCCTTTAATGAACAAATTGTTTATAGTCCAACTATAAACTAGTCCCTCTCGAACCAATGGGAGGGTGAGGCCTTATTGTTCAAGTACCAGAATCAACTCTTAACGGAGTAATTTATCTACTTACCCTAAACATGGGAATGAGTGAATTCCATCTTGTGAAGATATGTTCCCAGCTCCCTAATCAGACAAATCCTCAAAATCGTAGGCATATTAACTCCGCGATTTGGTCACTCTCACCCATACAGATCAAAGGATTGCCTTTATAGGAAGCAGTTCATAACTCACTCAGGATTCAGGATTCTATGAAATGTTAATTTCTATAATTAACGACGTTACAAAGAGAAATTAAACATTTCGCAGTCCGGTCTAATACAAATTCTTTGTATAGGATACCTCTACTCACAAATCTCCACATGAACGATTAGGATCAAATCGTTTGTAACACTTTACAACTCCTTGTAACACTTTACAAAGTGGGTCATATTCGTAGGTTACCAGAATAAGGCACCCAACCTTATTTCTATACTACAGACCTTTGTGGTTATTACTTAAACATGATTCATTATTGTGTCAACCACATACATGTTTAAGTTTGCATAAAATAACCATAGAATCTTAGTTTATTAGATTGAGTTTAATGCATGAGATAGATAAAATAACTTCTTATTTTATTCAATAAATAAAATGTATATACAATTTACAAAACTACAAGACCCAAAAGATTTATGACACACCACTTCCAACAATTGACACAACAAGCTACACAATTAAGAAGAAATTGACCCAATAACAGATGGACATGTTTAGGAAAGCATGCTTTGGGCCACTTCTGGATGTAGACATTGGATTTAGTGGACAACTGATCCACCACTTCTTGTTCAAGGAGGTCAAAGATGATGATTATGAAGATGTTATAAGCTCAATATCCTTGGGAAGAAGGTAACATTTATCCAAAAGGATTTTAACTTGATCACTGGGTTGTGGCCAACTAAGGAAAGAATTGAGAGAGATACTAATGGGGAGAGGCTACGACACTTGTTGTTTTTGTTGGGCCAACTAAGGATCTCGTGATCTCGCTCCTCAACAAACTACAAGACCCAATAAATTGTAAATATTTTTTATTTATTAAATAAAATAAGAAGTTATTTTATTTATCTTATGGATTAAACTCAATCCAATAAACTAAGATTCTATGGTTATTTTATGTAAACTTAAATATATATGTGGTTGACATATAAGGTTGGATCATGTTTAAGTAATAACAAAAAAGATCTGTAATATAGAAATAAGGTTGGGTGCCTTATTCTCATAACACTGCGGTTACAACCCACTTTGTAATTGTTACAAGGAGTTGTAAAGTGTTACAAATGATTTGATCCTAATCGTTCATGTGAAGACATGTGAGTGAGGGTATCCTATGCAAAGAGTTTGTATAAGATTGGGCAGCAAAATGTTTAATTTTTCTTTGTAACATCGTTAATTGTAGAAACTAACATTTCATAGGATGATTATAGATAACTTGACCTGAATCCTGAGTGAGTTATGAACTCCTTTTTATGAGGGCAATCCTTTGATCTATATAGGTGAGAGTGGTCATATCGCTGACTTAATAAGTCTACCATTTTGGGGATTTGTCTAATTAGGGAGCTGGGAATATATCTTCATAAGATGGAATTCACTCCTTCCTATGTTTAGGGTAAGTAGGTAAATTACTCCCTTAGGGGCTAATTCCGGGTTCTGAACAATGAGGCTTCACCCTCTCACTAGCTCGGGAGGGGTTAGTTTATAGTTGGACTATAAATAGTTTGCTCATTAGAGGGATCAATGGTACTTAAGAAGTTAGATATAACTACAGGGTTAAAATGATAATTTGATTGAGTTGTAGTTATGAGTAATTTGTGAAGGGTCGACTTACTGTTGATTAGTAAATTTCATGGACATGGAAATATATCTATAGTGCGAAGAGTGCAACTGTATGTCTTTAGTGGAGTGACCTATAGTTAATGAATATTGATTAATCTAATTAAAGAGTTTAACTGATTAATCTCATATCATTGGAACTTTTAACTATAGGTCCATAAGGTCCCCTTACTAGCTCATAAAGCCTTAGTATAAGAATCAAATATTTTGGTTTAATTTGAAATGTACAAATTAATAAGGGAGTTAATTGTATGTGATACAATTAGCATCATGTAGATACACTATAATATAAAATTTATTTTGAATGAGATTCAAAATTTATACTTTATGTTATAAGAGAGATAACTAATTAAATGAGATTTTTTTAAAAACAAATTTAAATGAGATTTAAATATTAATTATATGAATGAGATTTCTATAAAACTATAGGTTAAAATTAATATGAATGAGATTCATATTAAAATTATAGGTTATGTAAGAGGAGATTATTTGAATATGATTCATATTAAAAATTAATTAATTAATTTTATTTAATTATATTATATTTATTAAATATGATTTAATAAATTAATATTAATTTAATTACTTAATATTATTAAGTTATTGAATAATTTCCACGTAGTGGGGAGTTATCTATTCCCTCTCTCTCTATTGAAGGAGAAATTTTGGACCAATCACAAATTGACATGTCATTTCTCAAATTAATGACAAAATTACAAATAATTAAATCTGAGACCAATTAAAAGTTGACATGTGCCTCAAATTGAAATTAAAGACATAAATTGGCAAATCTCGATGCTGCCACGTGTTTTCATCTCGATAATTGGATTAAATAAAATAATTTGGTCCAGTTTGATATTAATATTTGGGCTAAAATTCAATTGAATCCTAAAATAGGCTTAATTTAGCCTAAGAGCTAAGCCCATGACCAACCAAGCCCAAGCCCACAAAGCCCACTGAGAACTCTATAAATAGAAAAGTTCTCTTCATTTGTGGGGCTCAGAAAATCTGCACTTTAGAGCCTAGAGAGAATTCTCCCTACAGTCAGAAGACTCCTAACTCTTGAAGCCAAACCAGACTTGAAGACTAAAGCTCTTTGGAACACAGACATTCTTCCAAGACTCCAACTTCAATAACATCCACACGCTCCACTTCCCTACATCAAGTGTACGCATTCAATTGAGCGAGAATCAGATGATCAAATACTAGAGATCGAACCACATTCGCATCAAATCTACATCAACTTAAGTTCAACTCCACGAAACAAGTCTCTTAAGAAACCTCGTGCGAACAAATTGACACGCCTGGTGGGACATTCTACCTCTCATCTCTCTCTCAACAACCAAATCAAGCAATGGCCTCCAAGAAAGCTATGTCCAGAAATCTTGCTGTAAGCGACACGTACACGAGCCCCATCACCCGTAGTTGCTCAAAGGGGGTCATGTAGGAGAAGGAACAAGGTTCCGTTGTCGCGGAGAACATCTAGAAGTGATTGACAGAATCTTCTAAAGGTGGGATTGTCATAAAAAAAAAATCCTTTGGTCGATAACTCTGCTTATACTTCTGACTGACCCAAGAAGGAATCACACTCTGACGTGGTGTCTGTCATGATGGCCAATGTAATGGCAGAGGCAGCCATGGTGAAATTGAGAGGAAAATAAATCTCCTAATGAAGGTTGTTGAGGAGCGAGATCACGAGATCGTTGCCTTGAGAGATCAGATGTAGGCTCGAAACTGCTGAGTCGAGCCAAACTCCCACCCCAAGGCAAATGACAAAGGAAAAACTCAATTGCAGGAAGCTTAGTTGCAACAATTCACCTTTGTTGCCTTTCTGTTGGTCCAGCAACTGCAAGACATGATCACCAACTCTATTAGAGCTAAGTATGGAGGGCCTTCACAAACTACTTTGATGTACTCCAAGAGGATCGACAACCTCAGAATGCCTATGGGGTATCAGCCTCTAAAGTTCCAACAGTTCAACAGAAAGGGAAACCCAAACAACAGGTTGCCAACTTTGTTGAAACATGCAAAAACACGGGAACCAGAGGAGATCTATTAGTTAAGCAATTCATTCGAACTCTAAAAGGAAACCCTTTCGACTGGTACACCGATCTGGAGCGAGAAGTGATTGACAGCTAGGAGCAGTTAGAAAGAGAATTCTTAAACCGGTTCTACAGTGCTAGGCGTACAGTGAGTATGATAGAGTTGACCAATGCCAAGCAGCAGAAAGGAGAGCCAATCATTGATTACATCAATTAATGGAGGGCTTTGAGTCTTGACTGCAAAGACCAGCTCACCGAATTGTCTGCCGTGGAGATGTGCACCCAAGACATGCATTAGGGCCTTTTTTACATTCTGCTAGCAATAAAGCCTCACACGTTTGAAGAGCTAGCAAATCGAGCCCACGACATGAAGCTAAGCATCGCCAATAGGGGGACAAAAGATTTCCTAGTCCTCGAGGTAAAGAAAGAGAAGAGGGAGATGAAAGGCACGAAGAAGATCATGAAGAGTGCCACAAAGGAATCCATGGTCGTTAACACGACCTCATTAAAATTTTCCTCCAAATGAAAAGATGAAAGAGCTGGAAGGAAAGACGATGGAGGCGAGAGGTGATTGTGCCACTTTAAGTGTTAACCGCAAGTGTACGAGTAAAGTTATAATTAAGACAGTAAAGTCCGAATATCATTCCACTGAGCTACTTAGCTATTCTAGAGTTGAATCAATTTTATTTGAGGATTGGAATTAATATTGTGAGGTAAGGAAAATATAAACCAAATAAGGAAAGTAATAAAGTGAGAAACACAAGAGTCAAAGAGATTTCTAGGGTAATGAATCCTTGTTTATTTCATCATGCAATATTATAGAATCCATGGATTTTATTGTAATTCATATTCCTAAGTCTAGAAACTTAATTCCAAGTTATTTTCTCTAAAAAACAACCCTTTCTCATGCAACTTGATTGATTACTGATCTCTTGAAACCAATATAAATTACATGGCATTAAGACTAGTCTTTAACAACTTTTATTGTCAACCTAACTACTCTCGTGATAGATTAACAACAATTCATTGTTATAGATCAAGTTAAACATACAATCTCTCAATCATACATCTAACCTAACATGTGAAGGTGGCAAATCCTCAAGAATTAAACACAATAACAATGAAAAGCATAATCATTCCAACAAAACCATGAAAGTCTACAATATCAACATGAATTCATAACCAATTCATCAAAATCCTAAAACTAAAGAGTTTAGCCACTCATAGCTTGAAGCAACATGTTCAAACAATATAAACAAAGAAAGAGTGTAAAGAAAGGGAAACTCTACTAAAAAGAGGCTCTTGATTGAGGTAGCACAATCATAATCTCCTTGGCTCTCATGTTGGAACTCGAACGGCACCACGACTCTTTTGAAATCTTTTGCTCTTCCTTGCAACTAACTCACTCTTTGAACTCTTTTATGAACTCTCACTCAATTCTCTCCTTCTTGTGACTCTTTTGGTCTGTAATTTCGTGCTTTGATTGATGATTAGGGTTGCTGAACACCCCAAATTTATAGAGTTGGCCGCCCAAGAAAACTTTCCAAAAATATAATTTTTACGAAAAAGGAAACTGGCGTCGCGACGCTGGTCTATAGCGCTGTGGCACTGCCAATTATGGAAAGAGAGCGTCGCAACGCTGCTGTTGTGATGCGCGGACGCTGCTCTCAGGTTTTAGCGTCGCAACGCTACCCCAATTTTGGTAACTTTGTTATTTTCTTCTCTTTTTCACCGTATTCTTGCTCAGTTTTGATCTTTTGGTATTTTCTTCTAATTTTCCTCATTTTAACCTGAAAATCACTAGCAAACAAGTTAAATCTATTATAAACTCCCATAATTTGAGAGAATAGAAAGCACTTTTCAAGTGCTTATCAAGAGGCGTCGTCTAACCTTAAAAGAAAGACAAGAAAAGGTTTACCCGTTTCCTGACTCCGATGTTGCAGACATGTTGGAGCAACTATTGGAGAAACAAGTCATTCAATTGCCAGAGTGCAAGCAACCTGAGCAGTTAGGGAAGGTCAGTGATTCCAATTACTGTAAGTATCATCGAGTCGTTAGCCATCCGGTTGAGAAATGCTTCATGCTGAAAGAGCTAATTCTGAAGTTGGCTTGCAAAAGAAGATTGACTTAGATCTAGATGAAATAGCTCAAACAAATCATGGTGTCGTGGCAATGGCCTCAAGTGTTCTGCCATCAACACCCTTTCATGAAAAGGAAAGCTCGATCCAGTTCAGGACCTTTGAGACTATAGTTGTTCGGTTCCAACAAAAGATCGTGAAAATAGACTCCTAAAAGAAGAAAGAATATGTTGAAGGAGATGATGAAGGGTGGACCATCGTGACCTATAAGAAAAAGAGGCAGTCAAAGTCCATCCAAAAGGAATTGTGCTTCCGTCGAGACTACAGAAGAGGAAGCAAAACTTAGAAAAAGAAAAGCAAGAAGAAAGAGAGGATGCCTAAGCTTGTCAACGAAGAGGACGATGGCTTTACTCAGCTTCGTGATGCACACTTTAAGTGTTAACCGCAAGTGTACGGGTCAAGTTATAATATAAGACGGTGAAGTTCGAATATCGTTCCACTGAGGATCCAATTGTAAAGGTTTAAGTTACTTAATTATTCTATAATCAAATCAATTTTATTTGAGGATTGGAATTGAAGTTGTGAATTTTAGAAAATATAAACTAAATAAAGAAAGCAAATAAAGTAAGAAACACAAGAGTCAAAGCTTTCTAGGGTACTGAATCATTGTTTACTTCATCATACAATATTCTAAGGTTCATGGATTTTATTGTAATTTATATGCCTAAGTCTAGAAACTTAATTCCAAGTTATTTTCTCTAAAAAACAATCTTTTCTCATGCAACTCAATTGATTACTAATCTCTTGAAACTAATACAAATTACATGGCATTAAGAATAGTCTTTAGCAATTTTCATTCTTAACCTAACTATTTTCATGATAGATTAACCACAATTCATTGTTATAGATCTAGTTAAACATACAATCTCTCAACCATTCAAGGATTGCCAATCACAAAGAATTAAGCACAATAACAATGAAAAGCATACAAATTACAACAAAACCATGAATAATCTACAATATCAACATAACTTCATAAACAATTCATCAATACCCTAAAACTAAAAAGTTTAACCACTCATAGCTTGAAGCAACATGTTCAAACAATATAAACAAAGAAAGAGTGTAAAGAAAGGGAAACTCTAGTAAAAAGAGGCTCTTGATTGAGGCAACACTGTCACAATCTCCTTGGCTTTCATGTCAGAACTCGAACGACACCACGATTCTCTCGAACTCTTTTCCTCTTCCTTGCAGCTAACTTACTCTTCGAACTCTCTAACTTTCACTCAATTCTCTCATTCTTGTGTCTCTTTCGGTCTGTAGATTCGTGATTAGGGCTGCTGGAAACCCTCTTATTTATAGAGTTGAACGCCCAAAATCTTTCCAAAAATACAATTTCTTCAAAAAAAAGGAAAGCTGGCGCCGCGATGTTGGTCAATGGCGCCGCGACGCTAACCGATATGGAAAGTCGGAGCTGCTGTATTGCTGGATGGCGCCGCGGCGTTGACGCTGTGCTGAAGCAGAATAATCTCTCCGGAAAAAGCGTCGCGGCGCTGCCTTGTTTTCGACAAATTTTTACTTTTCTTCTCTTTTTCACTAGATTCTAGCTCGGTTTTTGATCTTTTGGTCTTAACTTCTGATTTTCTTTATTTTGACTTAAAAACCACTAGTAAACAAATGAAATCTAATATAAACTCCCTTAATTTGAGAGAATAGAAAGCACTTTTCAAGCGCTTTTCACTTCGACGACCAATAACTCTGGCTGAATTCCTCCCAAGAAATTTCCTTGATAGTTGTCCAGAGGAAGTACTAGAAATTGTCGCATGTCATGTTGTTAACACAGCGGAGGGCGAGGGTAGTCCTTCGTGTTCAGCAGGGACGGTAACCGAATCAAGAGACTTACCATCATTCAGCGTAGATGACCTACTATCTCTTCCTCAAGCAATTAAAACCGCCCTCATTGGCGCGTTGTTAGATTCAGGGGCATCGAATCCAAGCGTCCCAACCTCGACAACACGCACATGTGCCTCTTGTTGTACATCCATAGCCTTTTTGGATGAAGACTTATTGTTGGGATCCAAATCGCATACCAGGCCATTGTTCGTTTTAGGGTATATACGAGAACAAAAAGTCGGTTGGATTCTCATTGATGATGGATCTACCGTCAATATAATACCTAAATTGACCATGAAGCAGTTAGGCGTTTCAATGGAGGCCAATTGGTAATCCAAGGCTATAACCAAGGCAGTCAACTGGTAATTGGTATGATACGGTTGGAACTTACGATCGGTGACTTAAAGGCCAACACTCTGTTTCATATTATAGACTCAAGGACAACTTATAAGTTGTTGCTAGGGCATCCTTGGATTCATGGAAATGGAGTGATAACGTCAACATTGCATCAATGCTTCAAGTTTTATCAAGACGACATTAAAAAGGTTGAAGCAGACTCTAATCCATTCTCAAAAGTCGAGTCTCACTTCGCAGACGCAAAATTTTACCTTAAGAATGATAACATTAGTGAGGTAATGCCAGCAGAGATTCCTTTAATAAAAAGTGATGATAAATCCTAGTCGAAGTCACAGACAAATGCAAGAAAGAAACCTAGTGAAGGGATGGGTGACTCTAACTCTCAAAAGGATGAGGCATCCACCAACCCTGCAGAGCCTAAAACTTTGAAAAATGAAAAAGTTATGAGTTCTCCAGTCTTGCGTTATGTCCCTTTGTCAAGATGTAAGAAGGGAGAGTCTCCATTTGTAGAGTGCTCAAAGGGCTTGAAGGTTGGTGATGTTGAGTTTCATTACACCGCTTATGAGTATCGCAAAGCAAGAAGTTCAGGAACTAAGAGTGGACCTGACAAAAGTGAATATGCGCGAGAGACGGACGAAGGATGGCTTCGACCCAAATGCTTATAAACTATTGGCAAAGGTAGGGTACTACTTCACGACCCACACTGAGTTCAAGAGCCTGAAAATTTATGAGCAACCTGAGCTTGCTTAGTCCTAAAAGAAGCTGCTGCAGAAGAGGTACGCTATACCTCCCTCGAGGAAAGGACTTGGATATAAGTCTCCCGAGCCAGTTCGTATAACCAGAAAGAGGAAGGCGAAAGTGGCTGACAACAACCATATAACGGTCGAGGAGGTTGACGATTTGAAAGAAAAAGAAAGCAATGGTCAAAGAACCTCAGTCTTCAACCGAATTAGACCGCCTGTTGCACGTGCTTTGGTCTTTGAAAGGCTAAATATGATGGCAACGAAAGAAGAAAGCCAGCACCCAACGTCTACCCTCGATCGACGTTTAGCTTTTCGAAGGCTGACTATGCCCCCCTGAAGGAGAAGAGAGCATTCAATATTCCCTAGTGATAGCCCGACCTTCAGCTTTTGAAAGATTAAGTGTGACGAAGAAGAGTGACAGAATACCCCGCAGATCAACCGTTGATTGCCTTAAGCATGTAAGTGTTGAGAAGCACTCTGGCAAAAATGCATTTAGCGACATGAAAGCTGAAGAATGAAGTGCCACTAATGCAACTATAAAAAGGAAGGGGCCGATATCTGCGCGTCAATTTGGCGCTGCATGAGGCATGAGGATGCCAAAAACCATTTAAAGGAAGAGCTGCCTCATGAGACAAAAAGGTGAGGGAGAAATTTGCAGTGCTATTCCTTCATGAATGAAAAGAAAGATTTTTGTTACCCTTGATTCAAGCAAAAGCTCATTAAAGGTAAAGAGATGTGACGTCATCTTTACTAATCCTAAAGACGAAAGCTCAGAATAGGCAGAAGGTGAAACTTCATGTCACCACATCACCATCATCGAAAAATTAGAGAACGAAATGTTCAAAGAAGATGTGGAGGACACCCCGCTAATGCTTGAGGATGGTGGTCAATCCACAGTGGATGAGCTCAAAGAAGTAAATGTTGGGAGCATAGAAGAGTTGCGCCCAACTTTCATTAGTGCATCTCTCTCAGGGGAGGAAGATGGCAAATATATAAGCTTACTCACCGAATATAGGGACATCTTTGCTTGGTCATATAGAGAGATGCTCGCCTTGACCCAAAAGTGGCAGTCCATCATCTCACAATCAAGCAAGGCTATCAACCAGTTAAACAGGCTCAACGACGCTTTCGATCAGAGCTTATCCCCCAAAGCAAAAGTCAATAAGTTAATCGAGGTAGGATTCATCCGTGAGGTCAAGTACCCAACATGGATAACAAACATTGTGCCCGTTAGAAAGAAAAATGGATAGCTCCGTGCGTGCGTAGATTTCTGTGACCTGAGTAATGCCTGCCCAAAAGATGATTTTCCTCTGCCTATCACAAGATCATGGTTGACGCAACCACTGGCCACAAGGCCTTATCTTTTATGGACGGATCTTCCGGATATATTCAAATACGAATGACTCTCGCAAACGAGGAAATGACGGCTTTTCAGACTCGAAAGGGGATATACTGTTACAAGGTAATGCCTTTCGAGCTGAAGAATGCTAGCGCTACTTACCAATAGGCCATGCAAAAAGTGTTTGATGATATGCTGCACAAACATGTTGAATGCTACGTCGACGATCTCATAGTCAAGTCTAGAAAGCGTCAAGACCACCTGAGAGATTTAAAAGTCGTGTTTGATTGCTTGCGAAAATATCAGCTAAGGATGTCTTGGTAAGATACTTACATGAGTTAAGAAGTCCCCAAGGTTGTTTGGCTTACATACGAAGGTTTATTTCCAACTTAGCTGGTCGATGTCAACCTTTTCAAAAGCTGATGAGGAAGGGAGAAACATTCGAGTGGGATGAGGCTTGTCAGAATGCTTTTGACAGCATAAAGAAATACCTACTTAATCCCCCTGTTTTAGGTGCTCCTTTAGCAGGCAAGCCATTGATATTGTACATTACTGCGCAAAAAAGATCGTTAGGGGCATTGTTGGCACAGGAAGGGGAGAAAAGGAAGGAACGTGCCCTTTACTACTCCCCTATCGAGAAAATGTGTCTGGCACTTTTGTTTGCCATAGATAAGTTGAGACACTACATGCAGGCCTTCATAGTTCACTTGGTCGCAAAAGCCAACCCCATTAAATATGTCTTGTCCAAGCCGATCATCTCTGGATGCTTGGCGAAGGGAAATTTTGCTCCAGTAGTACAACATCGTGTATGTTCCACAAAAGGCAATTAAAGGACAAGCATTGGCCGACTTTTTAACAAATCACCTGATTCCATCAGATTGGAAGTTATGCGAAGACTTTCCTGAAGAGGAAATTTTCCTGATTGAAGTTACGGAACCTTGGTCCATGTACTTCAATGGTGCAGCGCGCAAAAGAGGTGCGGGGGCAGGCGTTGTCTTCATCTCATCTGAGAAACATATAATGTCTTATAGTTTCACACTCAGCGAACTATGTTTGAATAATGTTGCTGAATATTAGGCTCTAATAATTGGTCTACAAACGACATTGGAAATCGGAATATCGTACATAGAAATTTACGGTGATTCGAAGTTGATAATCAATCAGCTCTTTCTCCAGTATGAGGTAAAGTATGAAAATTTAAAGCCTTATTTCACTTATGCTAGACGGTTGTTGGAAAAGTTTGGCGGTGTGATGTTGGAGCATGTCCCGAGGTCGAAAAACAAGAGGGCGGATGCTCTGGCCAATCTGGCCACTGCCTTAACAGTCCTAGATGATGAGCCTCTAATGTAGCCCTTTGCCAAAGGTGGGTTGTACCACCACGCGAAGGTTTATGCGAAGAAACGAATGTGATATTAGTCTACTTGATCGATGAAGAAGACTAGCGCCAACCCATTATAGATTATTTTGAGCATGACAAGCTTCCAGTAGACCCTCGTCATAAAACAGAGGTAAGAAGGAGAGCAGCTCATTTCATTTACTACAAAGAGACCTTGTACCGTCGCTACCTTGAAGGGCTCTTTCTTCGATGCCTTGGAAAAGAGGAGTCAATAAAAGCTTTAAAGGAAGCACACTCCGGTGTCTGCGGTGCACATCAATCTAGACCAAAGCTCCAATTTCAACTAAAAGAGAATGGGATATTATTGGCCCAAGATGATTCAAGATTCGATGGAATATGCAAAGAAGTGTGAAGCCTATCAATACCATGCAAACTCTCTTTGACTCTTGTGTTTCTCACTTTATTACTTTCCTTATTTAGTTCATATTTTCCATAATTCACAATTTCAATTCCAATCCTCAAATAAAATTGATACAACTTTAGAATAGCTAAGTAACTTTAACCTTCACAATTGGATCCTCAGTGGAACGATATTCGGACTTTACCGTCTTATATTATAACTTGACCCGTACACTTGCAATTAACACTTAAAGTGGTGCAATCACATAGCGAGGAAGATTTCTTGGAAAGGAAGACTACAAGGAGAAAACTATCGGTTCGAGAATTATAGATTGGCAAAGGTACGATGCTTAACCTTTTCTTTACCTTTTTGTATTTTTAATTCTTTCAATAAATCAAAGAACTCGATCACACGCTTACGCTGGGATTCAATTCCCTTCAGAGGGCACCTCCTCAAGAGATTCTTATACCTTTCCCAAGCCTCATATAGTTGTTCATCCTCAAGTTGGCGAAATGTTCCTATCTCCATTCTTAGCCTTTGAGATTTAGCCGGTGGAAAATACTTGTTCAAGAAAGCTTGAGCCAAAATCTCCCATGTGGTGATACTCACTGGAGGTATGGTTTCCAACCAATCTTTTGCTCGGTACTGTAAAGAGAAAGGAAAAAGTCTTAGTTTAATAGCATCGTTAGAAACACCATTCATCTTTACCATTTTGCATATCTCTAAGAAGGACCGTAAGTGCTTGTGAGGATCTTCATTGGTTCTTCCTCTAAAGGCTAGGTCTCTAGCCATTTGAATCAACTCCGGTATCAACTCAAAGTTGTTGACCTTGATGGCACATTCATTATGCCGGGTTGATTTGTCAGTAATGTCGGTTGGAAGTAGTCTTGAATTACCTTTGGTATCTCCTCCGTGATCTCGTCGGGTTGATTGGGTAGAGCCTTTAGATTCCTTCTATAGGTTCTATCAATCTCGGGATCAAGAGGGAGGAGGTTAGTATTATCACGAGGCATAAACCGGAATATTAAGCACAAAAATCCTTCTTTGGATCCCCGGCAATGGCGCCAAAAATTTGATGCACACTCTCCGTGTTAACCGCAAATGTACAGGTCAAGTTATAATATAAGACGGTTAAGTTCGAATATTGTTCCATTAAGGATCCAATTGTGAAGGTTTAAGTTACTTAGATATTCTAGAATTGAATCAATTTTATTTGAGGATTCGATTTTGAGTTGTGATTTTGAAAATAAAAAAGGAAAGCAAATAAATAAGAAACACAAAAGTCAAAGAGAGTTCTAGGGTAAAGAATCATTGTTTACTTCATCATGCAATATTCTAGGGTTCATGGATTTCATTGCAATTCATATGCTTAATTCTAGAAACATAAATCCAAGTTATTTTCTCTAAAAGAACAACCTTTTCTCAAGCAACTCAATTGATTACTAATTTCTTGAAATCAATACAAATTACATAGCATTAAGAGTAGTCTTCAGCAACTTTCATTGTTAACCTAACTATTTTCATGATAGATTAACAATAATCCACTGTTATAGATCTAGTGAGACATACAATTATCTCAACCATACATCTAACCTAACATTCAAACATGGTCATTCAACAAGAATTTAAGGACAATAACAATGAAAAGCATAATCATTATAACAAAACCATGAATAGTCTACAATATCAACATAACTTCATAAACATCAATACCCTAAAACTAAATAGTGTAGCCACTCATAGCTTTAAGTAACATGTACACAACAATATAAGCAAATAAAGAATGTAAAGAAAGGGAAACTCTACTGAAAAGAAGCTCTTGAATGAGGAGAAACTATCAAGATATCCTTGGTCTTCACGTCGGAACTCGAACGGCACTACAACTCTCTCTTGAACTCTTTTCTCTCCTCCTTGCTACTAACTCACTCTTTGGACTCTCTAATGAATTTTCTCTTAATTCTCTTCTTCTTGTGTCTCTTAGTGTGTAGATTGATGATTAGGGCTGCTGGAAACCCTCCAATTTATAAAGTTGGCCGCCCAAAATTCTTTCCAAAAATATAGATTCTTCAAATATGGAAAACTGGCGCCGCAACGCTGGTCAATAGTGTCATTGCGCTGTCCATCATCAAAGGACGACGCCGTAGCGTCGTCTGTCATGAAAGCCTACCCTCGACGCCGTGCTGCTGATGCGCACTTTTAGTGTTAACCGTAAGTGTACGGGTCAAGTTATAATATAAGACGGTGAAGTCCGAATATCGTTCCACTGGAGATTCAATTGTGAAGGTTTATGTTACTTAGCTATTCTAGATTCGAATCAATTTTATTTGAGGATTGAAATTAATTTCTTGAGTTATATATGGAAAATATAAACCAAATAAGGAAAGTATTAAAGTGAGAAACACAAGAGTCAAAGAGAGTTCTAGGGTAATGAATCCTTGTTTATTTCATCATGCAATATTATAGATTTCATGGATTTTGTTGTAATTCATATGCCTAAGTCTAGAAACTTAATTCCAAGTTATTTTCTCTCAAAAACAACCCTTTCTCATGCAACTCGATTGATTACTAATCTCTTGAAACCAATACAAATTACATGACATTAAGAATAGTCTTTAGCAACTTTTATTGTCAACCTAACTACTCTCGTGATAGATTAACAACAATTCATTGTTATAAATCAAATTAAACATACAATCTCTCAATCATACATCCAACCTAACATGTGTAGATGGCCAATCCACAAGAATTAAACACAATAACAATGAAAAGATTAATCATTCCAACAAAACCATGAAAGTCTACAAGATCAACATGAATTCATAAACAAGTCGTCAAGACCCTAAAACTAAAGAGTTTAGCCACTCATAGCTTGAAGCAACATGTTTAAACAAAATAAACAAAGAAAGAGTGTAAAGAAAGGGAAACTCTACTGAAAAGAGGCTCTTGATTGAGGTAGCACTGTCACGATCTCCTTGGCTCTCACGTCGAAATTCGAATGGCAGCATGACTATCTCGAACTCTTTTCCTCTTCCTTGCAACTAACTCACTCTTTGAACTCTTTTATGAACTCTCACTCAATTCTCTCCTTCTTGTGACTCTTTAGGTCTGTAAATTGATGGTTGATTCGTTCTTGATCTGATTTGATTAGGGCTACTGGAAACCCCCGAATTTATAGAGTTGGTCGCCCAAAAATTTATAAAAAATAACAAATTTTCATTTAAGAAAAACTGGTGCCGCAGCGCTGATCCATAGCGTCGCGGCGCTAGGGTTGCATCCAAAATTGTTGTTCTCGGGTTTTAGCGCCCCGGCAGCGCCGTCCAAGCGTCGCGATGCTGTGATGCGTTAAGAATTGATGCTCTCGGGCTTTAGCGCCACGGTAGCGTCGTGACTCTGTGATGCGTTCAGAATGTTGCACTCGGCTTTTGGCACCGCGGCAGCGCTGTCTCAGCACCGCGATGCTATGATGCGTCCAGAATGTTGCGCTCGGGTTTTAGCGCCGCGACACTATCCCAAATTTTGTCCTTTTCAGTTTTTTAGCTCTTTTTCGCCGCATTCTTGCTCGGTTTTGATCTTTTAGTCTTTTCTTCTAATTTTCCTCATTTTAACGTGAAAATCACTAGCAAACAAGTGAAATCTAATATAAACTCCCTTAATTTGAGAGGATAGAAAGCGCTTTTCAAGTGCTTATCAGTCGCAGCGTCGCAACGGTGCTGCTACGTTGAAGGCAAAGGCTACTCTCGGGAAAAAGTTCCGTGGCGCTGCCCTGTTGTTGGTAGTTTTGTACTTTTCTTCTCTTTTTCGCCAGATTTTGGCTCGATTTTGATCTTTTGGCTTTCAATTCTAGTTTTCTTTATTTTGACTTGAAAACTACTAGCAAACAAGTAAAATCTAATATAAACTCCCTAATTTAAGAGAATAAAAAGCACTTTTCAAGCGCTTTTCACCACCCCAAACTTAGAGATTTGCTAGTCCTGAGCAAAGAATAGAATCAAATAAAGAAAGTTTAGATGAGGAAGTGTGCTATTGACTCATGTCTTAGAGAATAGCATTTAAGAGCTCAAGTAGAAACATGCAAGCATATCTATATTGGTATAATCATTCAAGGCCAAATCTTGCTATCTCCCATGTGGTTGTCGTAAACCACTGCTGCTATTAAATAAAATTTATAACTCCGGACGTACTATTATTACCACAATCTGTAGCAATAATGGCAAGCCCGGGTCAATTCGCAAGGAGCTTTTTACTTGAAGTAATCAATAATCAAATGCTTTTGGTTTGTGGGGGGGGGGGGGGGGGGAGAAGGGGGTGTTTGATGATCAAGCAAAATTTAGAAGCGAGAAAATAAAAGCAATCAAAGAAATCGATTCAAGAAATCTTAAAGAAAATTGAATGGGAAGTAGTCCATCAACTGAAATAAATACTTGGAGATAGGAAAGGATTCGAATTTTTCTCTATCATAGATTACTAAACATAAAGTTAAATTGCCAATGAACCATAATTAAATGACAACAAATGCCACTAAATGCTCCGAAATATCAAATCAAGCAAGTATAATTTGAAGTAAACCCGATTCGATTATTTAGGACGATAGTGCTTTCAATAATGAATCGAGTTTGCATTAAGTAAACGAAGTTTAATTATGACGAATGAAAGATTAGAAAGCCTAGACTAACATTCGATTGCAAATTTGATTCAATTAATTCGTAAAGATTTAATTAAAGGAACAATCCTCAATCAAATTCTTCACCATATCAACGGTGCAACGAAATTTGTATTATGCTCAACACCAACAAATGTTGCTATTAAAGAAGAAACTCATAAAGAGATGTCAATTCCATAGAGTAACTTCAATAAAGATTAAATCGAAATCAAATTCATTCAAACGTAATAAAACTAATACAATATCAACAAAATCTCAAGAAATTAAGCCTAAAATCCTTCCCTCAAGTATACTAACCTTAGCTGATCATCCTCATGGAGCAAGATCAACAATACATATAAAAAATTGAAATGGAAAAGTAGCAAAGTTTGAGAGGAAATGGAGACTGGAAGCAAAACTTCAGCTAAAATGAAGGATAGGGTTGGATTTCTTGATGAAAATGACTTAGAGAAGCCGAATATTTAAAGAAGTGTTGGAGTGTCGCTGCGCTCCCTAGCAATGTCATTGCGCTACAGGTGCCCTCCCCTAAGGCATCACGACACTTCGAAAAAAGTAGCTCTCGGGTTTTCAGCATAAAGGTCAGCAGAGTTGCTCTCTAGGGGTATTTCGGTCATTTTGACCCCTTTTTTTGGTTTATGCTTCTGAAGCTCCGTTTTCCTCATTCCTAATGTGAAGGATATCATCAATATATAATACTAGAAAAGTTACAGTAGTGTTGATAATCTTCTTGTACACACAAGGTTCATCAACATTTTGTTCAAAGCCATAAGATTTGATCGCAGTATCAAACCTTATATTCCAGGACCGAGATGCTTGTTTTAACCCATAAATGGATCATTTAAGCTTGCAAACCTTTTACTCTTGACCCTGTTCAATGAACCTCTCTAGTTGAGCCATATAAATGCTTTCTTCAAGATTGCCATTCAGAAAGGTTGTCTTGACATCCATTTGTCTAAATTCATAATCATTAATGTGGCAATGGACAAGAGTATTCTAATCAATTTTAACATGGCAACAGGAGAGAAAGTTTTTTCATAGTCCACCCGCTCTCTCTGGGTAAAACCCTTTGCCACTAATCGAGCCTTATAGGTATTACCTTACTGGCTTGGTCTCGTTTTCTTTTGTAGATCCATTTACAACCAATAGATTTTACCTCATTTTGTTGATCTACAAGTTCCCAGACATAATTGAAATACATTAACTCCATTTCGAGGTCCATGGCTTTGATCCACTGGTCTCAATCTACATCATTCATTGCTTGTTTATAGACCAATTAATCCACTATGCCATCATTAGTTATGACGCCTTGAATTTTCGTCAAATCCATGTAACGGTCGGGATCATGAATAACCCTCCCACTACATCGAGGCACTCTCAACTTTTGGGAAGGATGTGTTTTATCAATAACACTTGTGGAAGGACCAACCTAATCAACAACTCTCGTTGATTTATCTGTAGTGTTTTTTGGAAATTTCACTTAATACTCATTTACTGTGAGGTTGGTGATCTCTTATATGGTCTTCCTCTAAAATTGTGACATTTTTTTGATACAAACACCCTATTTTCTTGAGGATCATGAAATAAACCACCTTTTGTTTCTTTGGGATATCCTAAAAAAAGGCATAATTTTGAACGACATTCCAACTTCTTCGAATCTTGTACCAACACATGTGTTGGACATCCTCAAATTCTATAGTGACATAAACTACCTTTATGTCCTCTCCATAATTCATATGGTATTTCTAAAACACTTTTAGAAGGAACCATGTTCGAAATATATATAGTAGTCTCTACTACATATCCCCAAAACGAATCAAGCAATTGAGCGGAGCTCATAATTGAACGAACCATGTTTAACAGGGTTATATTTCTCCTTTTTGATACACCATTCTGCTGACGTGACTAAATTCCATGTTCTATCATATAATCCTGAAATCTCAAGTCCATATACTCTCCACCTATATTCGATCAAAGTGTTTTAATAGTTTTTGTCACACCCCCTCCTAGGTACCATAACTTAAGAGAAAGTGTGAGGATAGCAGACACCAACCCTCTTACGGCATCCCCTGTCAACCTTATACCTTGACCTTTACCTAATAAACAATTTTAAGCAAGGATTGAACAACATACTTTAACTAGGATTAAGCTAACATATAGACATCGATTTACACTCAAAACCAAAGATTTACATAAGTTCATCACATCGCTCTTAACCCTCTATATATACAACATAAGTTTAGGTTCAACTATTTCCAATGCTCAAAATTCATAGACACTGGTAGTGGTAGGCCCAAATGAGTTGCAACGTAGGCTAAGCACCCCGGACTCGCTCGCTACCTGGAAAACAGAAAAACAAAGATAGTATGAGCTAGGATGCCTAGTGAGTGACATATCTAGTAAAAACCTTCCTCAAAACTCGGAAGTTAATCAAACCGGAGTTATTCTACGATAATACATGAATAACAGCAATTCAAAGTTATATCATATATGTTCATCACAGAAAAAGATTCATGGGAATTCAGTTTATTCCAAAAACATTTTCCTTAGCTGAGGCGGAGTGGAGCTCAACGCTACTCAACATCGAAAACATCCTTAGTTGGGGCGGAGTAGTCTCGACACACCCAACGTCGAAAATCCTTAGCTATGTGGAGTAATCTCAACACAACAGCGTCTATCATACCTCTATGTGCACATAGATATCATATCCTGAGTTACCTAAATACCTTCTTCGAGTCCTTCAGTTTCGGGTCCTATATATGAGATTTAGGCCACCCACATGCCTTCTCTAAGTCCTTCCGCATTGGGGGCTATCTAAATACTCAGGTTACCCACATGCCTTCTCCGAGTCCTTCAGCATTGGGAACCATTTCTATATCCCGACTACCCACATGCCTTCTCCGTGTCCTTTAGCATTGGGAGTTGTTTGAAAACATTATTAAAAAACAATATGCTTTGAAAATAGCATAATAATAGTTCACAAGTTTATAACATTTCCAAATCTTCTCAAATTCATTAATAATCATCAATGCTTTTCCATGAAATCATAAGTTAATAAATAGCATGTCTTTAATAATACTCGTTTAACAACTAGCATGCTTCAAATGATTTCCAATGTAAAACATATAATACGCACGTACATGAAAATACATACTTTTCTTTTCAAGCAAATCATCCTCACAGCACATTAAAACCCATGAAAAGAATAAACATATATATATATGTTTCCAAACATAATCGTATTTCATGAAAGCTTCGTTTAAAGTAAGCTCATTTTAAAATAAAATTGTCACTCACAACTCGTCCTAGGCTCTTAGCGGGTTATATACCTTTCCTAGCTCCTCTCGACCTGAAATAATACATTTTTCTTTGTTAGATTTCCTTAATATTCCTTTTACATAAGAAACAAGCTTTAGATATGCCTAATATTCATCCCGAGACCAAATTACATAAAGAAAACCATCACCGAGACTATATTCCATGAAGAAATGCTCAACCGAGGCTATACTTCATTTAAAAGTTCATTAATGATCAAGATTTAAGCTATTAGCGAGACTAAATTAGCAAAACAAGCCAAAAACCAGCAGTACCAGCGAGACTGTGGAGGAGCGAGACCAGCGAGATTTGTGAGACAATTTTGACCAGCGAGACTAGTGAGACAAGTCTCGCTCTCGCTCCTTCACGCTTAACCTTTCTAGCGAGACCTACTTCTTTCTGCTGCCATTCTCGCTACCTCCCAAACTTCTAGCTGATAAAAGTCACAGTTCTAGCCCGAATTAGAACTTCTTCCCTTCCACAAACTTGTACAGAAATATTTTTTCTAGCTTACCGCAAAATTTCAAAGCTTAAATTCTCTTCATTTGATAGATATTTCCAATTTACTTCGAGCTACTCCAGATCACTCGAGAAATTCGTACCAGTCGATTCCACCTAACATTTAACATATTTTTCTTCATATTCAGCTCAACCATCCTTCACAAGAGTTGTTAGAAATTGAGTTAACTTACTAACCTCAAAATATCACCTTCAAACTCTGACTCTTCCGCTCGATATTCAACAAACACCAAACCTTGTTCAGACTGCATGATAGCAAACGAAGCTTCTACTTCAGCTTTAATTTGACCATGAAACCAACCAAAACCGTACAAGAATTTGCCCTAGATCTCTTCTTCTACCACCCCTCGATGCTCAGCTGAAGATTAGGATCGATTTGAGCTTGGAAATGGAAGAAAAACCTGCTGGCAAACTCACCGACTTCACATTAAACCACCGAATTCTTTCCACTACCGCTTTTCTTTTCTTTTTTTTTTTCATAATTTTATTTTCTTTTCTTGTTCCTTTCCTTTTCTTTCTTTTTCTTTCTTTCTTTCTCTTTATTTTAAATAAATAAATAAATAGATAAGTAATCCGCTTTTACGCCCCACTTAATAATTTAAATATGCAACTTACCACAAATTACTTCCGGCTTTCTCCTCTTCTTCCTTGGATCTACAAGAGAAAAACAACTTAGTCCACTTCGGTACTACGTACTTATGTTTAACTCCTACAAATGAAAGTATGGTTTACAGTTTTACCTAAAAGGTTCTCAGCCTCAACCTTGTACTCTTTGAACTTTTCAAGAGCTTCGGACTTATGATGCATTGGGTAAACATAGCCATACCTAGAATAATCATCAATGAAACTAATGAAATATTCAAATCCTCCTTGTGCTTTGACATTCATAGGACCACGATGGTCTGAATGCACAAGTTTTAAGGGTTCTTTGGCACTAAGATCTTTTGGTCATCTCACCCTCAAGAAAAAAACTCACAGGGAGGTAAAGAGTTGTCTTCAAACTGATTTAGGAGTCCACTTTTAACTAATCTCCCAATCCTATTGAGATTAATGTGACCAAATCTTAAATGCCAAAGATAGGTATTAGGAGAAACCTTTTGCCTTTTGTTTTATGTCTTTTAGTTGTTTTAAACATCTTAGTATTTAAAATAACTTTTGCTTTGGTTGGTTTTTAACTTATATAAGTCCTTTTCTAAGTTTGTAGAACAAATTTGAATACCTTTTTTTGCTAATGAATGCTTCATTTACATCAAAAGATACTTTATACAATTGTTCTAGCAAACAAGAGATAGATATTAGATTCCTATTGATACTAGGAACATAAAGTACATTTTCTAATAAAATGTATCTATCTCCAAAAAACAACTTCAAAACTCCCACTGCTTTAGCTCAGACGATCCCCTTGATCGAACTTTGGGAGTTATCTCGCCATCTCTAAGCTATCTCTAGGAACTTGTGTCCTGAAAATAAGAACAAACATGATTAGTGACCCCTGAATCCAATATCCAGGTGGAGTTACCATTCTCCACTAAACATGTTTCAACAACTAGTAAATCATATTTACCTTGTTTTTCTTTCTCAGTTGTTTTCTCAGCAAGATACTTCGCTCAGTTCCATTTCTAGTGCCCCTCCTCGTTGTAGTGGAAACATTTTCCTTTATCTGCAACTTTTTTCTTGCTTTTGAGATTTGCAGGAGCTTTCACTTTTCCCTTTTTTTTATACTCTTTTTCCTTGAAGAAGGTCCAGACTTAGTCCTTGAGGATGATCCTTTTTGGCACTTTTTAGAAATAACATTTACTTCCCCTTTCAATCATTTTGGCTTCATCATGGATTGAACAGTCTGGAGCTCGTTGAAGAGAGAAGTCAGATTGTATTCAATTTTATCCATTACTGCATTAGTGTGGAATGGTTGAAAACTCTTCGGAAGAGATTCTAGAAAAAGATGACTTGACTCTTCTCGTCTATGACAACTCCGTTTACTTCCGCAATATTGAAGTGGACCATCATATCCAAAACATGTTCTCTAATAGAGGTTCCTTCCTTCATGCGGGAATGTAAATGTATTTGATACATCGTGCTTGACCAATGAAGACAGTTATCTATACATCGCCTACAACGAGTCCATGATTCCCTTAGCAGTCACCATGTTCTCATGTTTCTTGGACAAAACATCTTATATGCTTGCCAAGATGTAGACTCGAGCTTTATCATTAGCCCTAATCCATCTATCATATGCATCTCGAACATTTCGATTTGCAGTTGAGTCAGAAACTTAGATCATCCATAATCAGTATTATATTAAGATTTGTTTCCCATGTACCATAGTTATCTTTGTTAAGTTTATTGGAAGCAAGTAGTTAAATAAATAAACTAGCCATGGCTGGAAAAATAAATTTTCATTAGTGAATTGCTTAATAACTCTATACAACCCAATCAGGTTTAGTTAATAATATACCCAAATTTATTATTCTCTTGCAATGATACTTTAGTAATTTAGAAAAACTGCTACCGAGGAGCAGTCAATTATTCCTTCACTAAATCAAGACATTCTTGATTAAATACTAATACCAAAATAACTCTTATTCCCATAATATTTAATTATCACTTATTTGGCCAAAAAATACTAACATTTAGTAAATTTTGTCTCCATTTTCAGATTTCAAAGATCAGAATCAACAACCTTTCGAGGGAAAGAGAATGTTGAAAACGGATCGAAGAAACCTCATCCATTTCTAGAGTTCATGGTGTCCCGAATCGCATGACACAAACCCTTTGAATGGTAGTGTGACGGACGAAATTCGTCGCCCAATGTCGTGCCAAATAAATTTTCCTAACTTACCCATAGTAGTAGTGGCAAGTCGGGTGGAACACTTGAGCCCTCGAATTTCACAGTTGGAAAGTTTAGAATTCAAGGTAACAAAAAGGGGGTTTGAATAACAGTTGATTGCAAGAAACTTAAATTGCATGAAAATAAAATGCGGAAAGTAAAATGAGTTAAAGTTCAATTAAAGAAGCTCTAACTTGGGTTACGCAGGATTTTCTTTGTTCGAAGTTCTTATCACTGGTTCGTCATTACTAAATTCATTGAAGCTAGTACCTAATCAATTCAACTGGAAAGGCCAAAATTGAATTGTCCTGGTCGACAAGTTAGATTTAAGCAAATCAATGAAAAGCATACAAAATTTGACTAAACCTAACCGCATTAAGTTCAAGGAAAAATTAGGCGGAACATTCAACTGGAAAGACCTAGATTGAATGTTCTATCGATTTAATCCTAGGTTGATTAGAACAATGCGCATCACCATCTAGATTTGCAAGCTAACCTATTACTTCCTATGATTGACATACAACAAATTGTCACGAATTGTAATACAACCAAAGCAGTAATCAAAATAAACACCAGTGTTACAAATTGATCATAATTCTTGAAAACTCGAAATTAAATCATGCATAAACTTGAATTAAGTTCAAAACCTCAAAAGAACATCAATTACAATGGAAAATCCCTAATACCCAAGCTAGAAAATATTACCTTAGCCTTGATACATGCTCGTACCCACCCAATAATTGTTAAAGAAGTTCTCCTCAAGATGAAAAGAAGGAAAAATGCAGGGAAAAACTCCAAAAACAAACTTGGGACTCGTGTTGCTCTTTTTCTCGAATGGCTGGAGGCTAGGGCATTTTATGCCAAAATTGGATTGGCGCTGCGGTGCTATAGGGCAGTGCCATGGTGCTAACGCTAATTTGTCCGCGTGAAATTTTTGGAGCACTATGGCACTTGCTGCACTTCGTCAGCAGAGCTTCTCGGGAAAAAGCGCCGCGCGTCGTGGCTTCAAGGGCATTTTTGTTCTTTTGGAGTTCTATCTTTCGGTTGACGCCGTGGAACCTCGTTTTGGTCCATTTTAGCCCCTTTTTGGTGCTAACACCCCGTTTTACCTGTCAAGCGCTCGAAACCTATAAAATAACACAATAGATACATTAAACAGCACAACGTTCCCGAGTTAAGCTAAGGAAGATAGCACATTTTAGGTGCTATCATAGTCTCGTGGTAAGAAACGACTAGCAAGTGCATCATGGGAACCTCATGGTCCAACATATTGGAAAAGACCATAGGATGTGTTGACACATTCCCTTCACCCACTTACTATGAACTACTTCCCCTATTCACCTTGTTATTGACTCATGAAAACTGTAAGCACTGACTTGCGTGCCAAGCGTTGGGGTGCGACAATGCGTTTGTGGCTATGCGTTGTAAGGGGAGAAGTAGTCATGAGTGAGAGAAAGAATTTTTGGAAAGTAAAATTTTGGCTAAGTGTTGGCCAAGTCCATGCATTGTTGATTGACTCACGGAGGGTAGTGAGCTGAAGTAGCTGCCCGCGTCGAAGGATAAGTAATTTTGGAGGGGGAAGAAATGTGCTTGAACCATACGTTTAACTCACTCTGCGTTGAGGTCAGTTATGCGCTGAAGCCGATGCGTTGAAGACAGACGTGCGATGAAGTCGCTTCGCGTCGAAGACAGAGTGGTCTTGACGCGATGAAAATAGTGGTGTGTGACGGGGATGTATGCGTCAAAATGAGGAGGCGTTGAGGAAGACACCATGCGTCGGGTGTGGTTAGTTGCGGAAGGCATTGGAGGAGAAGTCTAACATGAGTGCCTCGCGTTGAGGTGAGAATCCTACGCTAGCCTACGGGTGAGGGGTAAGTCGGCAACATAAATCTTGGTGCTTGTGAAGGCTAAGTCAGTAGTATATATAGTTGGATAAATGTTTAATCATTTTTTAAGACCTTTCGAGAGCTTTAGTCGGTTTTATATTTTAGACAAACTTCAGAAGAAGATTGAGGAAGGTGTTCTTGCGGATTTTGGACGAAATTCTACTCATATTGATGTTGAAAACGGAGCTGGAGCAGAGGATTGATTGAAGTCGCATAGACTGAGCAGTGGTTGATATTCAGAGTAGAACGTATAGAGGAAGCCGAGTTTAGAGCTGAAATTTGGAGGTTAGTAAGTTAACATAATTTCTAAAAATTTTTGTGAAGGATGGTAAAGCTGAAATTGAAGGTTAATTATGTGAATCTTTAGGAAAAGCAGCACTTACAAGATTGTTAAGCAATCCGAAGCAGCATGAGGTGATTTTGGAATATCGAGAGAACAAAGAAGAGTTAACCCTTGAAACTTTGAGGTAAGCTATAAAACTCAATTCTCTATTGATAAGCACTTGAAAAGTGCTTTCTATTCTCTCAAATTAAGGGAGTTTATATTAGATTTCACTTGTTTGCTAGTGATTTTCAGGTTAAAACGAGGAAAATTAGAAGAAACGACTAAAAGATCAAAACTGAACAAGAATACGGCGAAAAAGAGTTGAAAAACCAAAAAGGGCAAATTTTGGGGATAGCGCCGCGGCGCTGACACATCAACGCATGGTTCTGGACGCAGAGTAGCATTGCGGCGCTAAGATGGCGCTGCCTCGATGCATCCTTGCAGAAACGCATTCTAGCGCTGCGACGCTTAGATGGCGCTGCCGCGGCGCTAAAACCCAAGAGCAATATTTCTGAAACGCATTTTAGTGCTGCGACGCTTGGACGGCACTGCCGCAGCGCTAAAACCAGATAGCAAACTTTTTCTGGATGCAGCCATAGCACCGCGGCGCTATGGGACAGCACCGCGGCGCCAGCTTTCCTTAATTGAAAAATCTGTATTTTTGGAAAATTTTGGGCGGCCAAACTCTATAAATTTGGGGGTTTCCAACAGTCCAAGGAATTGAGAAAACTCAAGACAAAGCAAGGAAGTTGCAGACCTAAAGAGATACAAAAAGGAGAGAATTAAGTGAGGGTTCAAAGAGTGAGTTAGTTGCAAGGAAGAGGAAAAGAGTTTGAGATAGTCTTGGTGCCCTTCGAAGTCCGACGTGAGAGCCAAGGAGATTGAGACGGTGCTACTTCAATCAAGAGCCTCTTTTCAGTAGAGTTTCCCTTTCTTTACACTCTTTCTTTGTTTATTTTTCTTAGATATGTTGCTTCAAGCTATGAGTGGCTAAACTCTTTAGTTTTAGGGTTTTGATGAATTGTTTATGAATTCATGTTAATTGTGTAGACTCATGGTTTTGTTGGAATGATTATGCTTTTCATTGTTATTGTGTTTAATTCTTGTGGATTGGGCATCTTCACATGTTAGGTTAGATGTATGATTGAGAAATTTTATGTTTAACTTGATCTATAACAATGAATTATTGTTAATCTATCACGAGAGTAGTTAGGTTGACAATAAAAGTTGCTAAAGACTATTTTTAATGCCATGTAATTTTGTATTGGTTTTAAGAGATTAATAATCAATCAAGTTGCATGAGAAAGGGTTGTTTTTGAGAGAAAATAACTTGGAATTAAGTTTTTAGACTTAGGCATATGAATTGCAATAAAATCCATGAAATCTATAATATTGCATGATGAAATAAATAAGGATTCATTACCTTAGAACTCTCTTTGACTCTTGTGTTTTTCCCTTTGATACTTTCTTTACTTGATTTGTATTTTTCCATAACTCATAATATTTAATTTCAATCCTCAAATAAAATTGATTCAATTCTAGAATAGCTACGTAACTTAAACCTTCCCAATTGGATCTCCAATAAGTTTATAGAAGGGAAGAAGTTCTAAATCCGTCTGAAATTATGACTTTTAATAGATTGAAGTAAGAACAAGAGGAAAGGAAGAAATCACAGTACAGAGTACCGCTAAGAACCAAGTATCGGGCGCTGTCTAAGTACTGAAAGCGAGACGAGTGCCGCTGAGACGCAAAGGAGTCTTCCGTCTCACAAAACTCGCTAGATATCGCTAGGTGTCGCTGCTAAGGTAAGGTAACACTAGTATCGCCCAATCAAATATCGCTAGTAACAGCTTCTGTTGGGTAGTATCGCTAGGATTCTCGCTTATGTTGTTAGTTTGGAAAAAAGGGGGAGATTTAATGTTAAGTAACGTAAGGTAAATGTTTCTTGCAAGCCAGGAAGAAATAGGGAAAACGTATAACCCGCGCAAGGCCTAGGAAGAGTTGTGAGTGACTATTTTACTCTTCAAATTGATTTTTATTAAAAATATTCTTATGGAATATGATTTTGTGATGAACTTTTTTAAATGCATAATGTTTGATTGTATTACTTACAAGGCATGTTATATGTTTTCTAATGTTGATAGAAAGTATTACTTTTATAAATGCTATTGAATAAAGACCTGTATGATTTTCTATGAAAAGGGTTTTCATATGAACTTTTACGTGAACGGATTGCTAAAATGTTTTAGAGAAGGCTCAGTGCTCAAGGACATGAGAAGGCACGTGAGTTTCCCCGGGACCCAGTATTGAAGGACATGAGAAGGTACTTGGGCAACCCGACATATTCCTATGTGCACATAGAGGTTGATTTGGCTGGTGCGTCGAGTTTTCTCTGCATTGAGCCAGGGATGATTTAGATGTTGAGTGCGTTGAGCCTTGCTCCGCCTCAACTAAAGGGAAAGTTTGAAAAACCAAACTGTTTACTGTATCACTTCTTCTGGCAAACAATCATGTATGATTTGAAATTGGATTTATGTGATTGATGGGTTTGTGGAAAAGTATGCTATAGTTGAATTATATGTTAAATCCTGGTTATCTGTTAATATGTAACATGCCTGTTTTCAATAAATGTCCGTTTTACCAAGATTGGTCACTCACTGGGCTGTTAGCTTATATTTTTTCAATGTTTTCTTTTCCTCCCCCAGGTAGCAAGGACGTTCCTGGTGCTTAGCCTACTTCAGCTCACCCTGCCTAAGTCTCGAGTTCTTGAAATTCAGTCAAGTCTGGGAGTTGTACGTTGTATATAACTTTATGTAAATGGCATGTAGGCTTAGTAATTTTCGAGTGAGGATTGTAGCAGAGTTTTGTATAATGTATGAAGGATATGAAAGTTTAAATAATGTTATGTTATAAGCATGTGTCATATGACGGAGTTCTATGCATGTATATGAATAAATGTATGCACAGGAAAGAATGTAAGATGGGACAATATGCGTCACAAGAGGGGTGATGTTTATTGTCTTCACATTCCCTACAGGTTAGGTGGGTAATCCGGGAGGGGGTGTGACAAAAACACTTTCTAAATGGAGGTTGTAAGCCCTAATCTTTAACTCTTATGTGATTTACTAAGCTTGGGATTTATTTTGACATGCCAATTAGTAAAATACTTAAGAGGGTTGTCATCATTTGGATCAAGGTTAAATGACGCTATTAAGGATCATCATCATCATCATCATTATGCTTAGTATTAATTAAATGGAAAATATATAAGTTAAATTAAGTTGGTGGAATAATTAAAAAAAAAAAGAGAGAGAAGGGAAGTGGAAAGTGTTAGTCGGTGGTGGAGATAAATGTGAAGGGAAATCATTTTTTTTTCTCTCCATTGTTCATGTGCCGACTTCTCATCTCCTACAAAGCTAAAAATTTTGTGAACTCATTTCTTAATAACTTTTGTGAAGGCTTTCTAAGCTATATGTGAAAGAGGTGAAATTGTAGGTAGAAGCAACTAGTTTGGAGTTTTTGTTAATCTTGAGAGGTTGCTAGTTAGAGGGCAATTCCGAGCAATGCACGAGTTTGTAAGTCTTCAACCTTCAAGGTAAGTTTTAGAATACTTAATCCTAAAGAGTTTTCAAAAAACTTCACTTAATTTGGTTAAAAATCAAGTGAGAATGAGTTGTTTTGAAGTTGGGTTGAAATCTAGAAATCTGAGGAATTATTGCCAGCCACCCACCTACCATGCCACCAGCCTCATTTGCTTACCTATGAGCCAACCCATGCCTATTTGGTGATTTTGGTTAGTTTTGGCTTCCATTTGAATATTTTTGGGTTTATTTGGCTATTTTTTAGACTAAATGAGTATTTTAAGATATTTTTACATGAAAATACATGAATTTGGAATTTAGGTGAATTTTGTGGAATTTATGAATAATTTGAAAGTATATAAAGTGTAGGCAAGCATGGATAAGGTTTTAATGAAGCCTAAGGGGTTAGGAATTATTAAGAGTGTCGTGGTTAAGCTAATTTGTGGTTATGTTTGGGTGATTTAAGGATATTTGAGTTGAAACTATGGAATAGTTATATGTTAAGGATAAATAAATTTCAGGATGATTGTGTGGGAACTATGAAATAGGTATAAGTATTTTTTAGCTAAATATTTGTTCAGAGGATGATGAAAAGCTGGGATCTGATTTTTAGGTCAAACTAGGATTTGTGACGTATATAAGCTTGAGGGAACGAGCTTTTAACTGTGAGTGGCAAAATGTTTCCAGATGATGTTTTATACATTCTTATGAATCATGTCCTTTATAAATGTTTTATGATTAATGCTTTCCATAAGTTTGACTTAAAATGCTCTGAATCTAATATTTATTTGAAGCATAATTTATGGGCTTGTTTATTTATGATTTTCTAAATAATGTTCCTAAGTATGTTTCAAGCTCATGAAATGTGGGACATGTTTTATGTTTAAATGATTTGGACACTAATGTAGTGGGACCTTGGTACCCAAGGACTTATGTGACAATATCAAGGTAGCCCAAGATTCTGATACCTAAGGACTTGTGAGACAGTATCAAGGTAGCACGAGACCCTGGTACCTAAGGACTTATGAGATAGTATCAGGGCAACCCAATGGATGTTTGGTCTTTGGGACCCACTTCAGTATGCATTATGCTTTGGGGCGTATGCTGGAGTGCCTTTGCCTTTAGGGTTAGCTTTACGTGCACGTATGACAGTTTCGATGTCGAGTGTGTTGAGCTTGCTCTACCTTAACTAAGGTTAAAAGGGTACTAGGTTTTAGATGTTTCTAGATATTTTTGAATTGAATGTTTTATGCTCTCTAAGTTATGAATCTATTTGCTAAGCTAAGGTTTTGAGTATTTACGAAGGGAGCAAGTTTTAGTAAATATTTATTTAAACTATCACTCACTAGGCTTTTGCTTAACATTCTCCAGAATGTTTTCCTTTTTCTCCAGGTAGGGGAAGGATTCCAGGAGCATGACCTACCCAGGGTCTGTGCTGCAGGTCCACCCCAAGCTCCTACCTTGCTAGTAGTAGAAATATCATAGTAGTGGAACACATCATGTATTGCTTAACTTGTGGCTTAAGGTGGGTAATGTTTTGTAGAAAACGTTGTGGACTCTATTTATGTACATGATACTCTAGTATAAGTACAATGAAGTAATATTGATGTGTTTAGAGTGTAAACTAACTATAGTAGTGTTTTTTTGTGTGAGGAATGTAAGCTCTACTCTTAACTTTGGAAGATGGCAAGCAAGTAGGCGAGTGATTGAAAAGTGATGGCCGAGAGCCTTTGGGCTTGAAGTGTCTGTGCGTTGGTTGGATTGAAGCAAGAGTCCATGAGAATGAGCATGGGTGATGGTTGAAAATGTGGAAGACTTTGTGTAGCCGAGCCTTCATGCAGGTTGAAGTATTGGCTTGTTGAGGCATGCGTCCAAAAAGTTGAGTGCAGGTGTTGGTTGGTGCTGGACGTTGGTGTGGTTGTTGGGCAAGTGACCATGAGTTGGTTGATGTTAGCAAGGGGTTGCGTTGGAGAAGCATGCGATCAAGAGAACGTTGCATCTGTTGAAGCCGCTGGGCAAGTGACCATGCATTGATTAATGTTAGCAAGGGGTTGCATTGGAGAAGCTTGCGATCGAGAGAGTGTTGCGCTAGACGGACAAATGGTACTAAGCGTCCAAGTTTGTCATGCATCCAAGCTAGCAACCAAACTTGCTATGCGTCCAAGCTTGCTAGGCGTCCAAGCCAGCATTCAAGTATGTTAGAGGAGGTTGCGTTACTTTGTTTAGTGGAAAATTAAATTAAATAAAATAAAGAAGAAAGTGGAGGTTAAGTCGGCGGCCTATTTAAGTGAGTAAGCTGAGTGTTTGATCATTTTAAACACATTCAAAAGCTCAAATCAGTTCAATTTCAAAGTTGAGAGACGAAGAGAGGTAGGAGAAGGTGTTTAGGGCAAAGTTGTGGAGAATTCAGATCGGTTTCATGGTAAAACTAAAGCTGGAATAGTGAGTCTGGTTGCTGTCGCATAATCTGAGCGTGGTCTGGTGTTTAGAGAAGAGTGTTCTGTGGAGATTAAGTTTAGGGCTGAGAATTTGAGATCGGTAAGTTAACTCAATTCTTAACCAATATTGTGAAGGTTGGTTGAGCTAAATTTGAAGAAAAACATGTTAAATGATAGATGGAAGTGTTTGATACAGATTTTCCGAGTGATTTGTAGCAGCTCAAAGTAAGTTGAGAATATCTACCGAACGAAGAAGAGTTAAGTTTTGAAATCTTGAGGTAAGCTAGGATATACATTTCTTTACAAGTTTGTAGAAGGAAAGAAGTGCTAAATCGAGCTGGAAATACGACTTTTAACAGATAGCAGTGAGAGCCAAGGTGAAAGCAGAAGCTGTGGAAGACAAGTATCACTGGAAGAGCAGCGACACTGGAAGTACGCGGGAGTAGCGAGACGGGTAACACGGGTGTCGTTAGAAGCCTTGCATCTCACAATTCTCCCTGGGTCTCGCTGATCAAGTGAGTCTCGCTAGTCAAAGTCTTGCTAGCCAAATTTATTGCAACTGAATTCTATTAGTGTAATCTCGTTGGTGGTTGGGTCTCGCTCATTAAGGTTTATTCTATTGAATTGTGGTCTCGGTAGTGAATTATTGACCAAGTATGAATGGTTAAAGCTTGTTGGTTATGTTAAGGAAATCTTAAGGAAATCTAACAACGAGAAATGTATGATTATAGGCCAAGAAGAGCTAGGAAAGGCTATAAATCGCTAAAGGCCTAGGACAAGTAGTGAGTGACGATTTATTTAAAATAGTTTTACTTGAAACAAGGTGATATTGTTGACAAGTTTATATTTGAAAGCATGGTTATATGATTGATAACTTGTAGAAATACAAGTTATTATAGACTTTTTCTTAGGAAAATAGAGATTAAATAGAGAATCATGTGGCAGTTTATGATGAATTTCATTAATAAATTCTTTTATGCATTCTACTCTTGCATTTTTATGAAGATAATAATTTTATTACTTTTTGAGCCTAAAACGCATGTTTTAACGCAGGAATGCAAACGATGCGTTGACTACTTCTTAACGCAGAACTATGCGTTGGCAATCTGTTCTTCATGGACGCATGATCTGAACGGAACGCGAACAACCTGTAGATGCGTTAACGACTTCTCAACGCAAGACTATGCGTTAGCAACCTATGACGCGTTGACATCTGCCAAAATTCTCCATGAACACATAATGACCAAAAACGCAAGGCGCGGAATCAGATCAAAATCTTGAGAGATTGTCAGAAGATTGACATACATGATCTGTCGCTAAAGTGGTGGATCTAAATTGAACCGAGAATTACGCAATTAGGCGAGATAGATGCATCATATCAATTTCGCTGCTAATCAAGCAGACTTGCCATTGATTACGAACGCAGCATCTATAAAAGGGCAGTCCTGCAAGATTAGAAAATGATGTTGATTCTCGGAAGAATTCCTAAGTGGCATCAGAGTTCTCTCTAGACGACAACTGGAGACGAATAGCTCGAGAGAGAAGAGTCTTCCCTCCGCCTGACCACTTCACAACAGAACCTCATGCTTCCACTCCGGCGACTCAAGGCATTGACGCCTTTTCCTACTTTCTATCTTATTTTTCTATCTTGATTTTAGATTTGTGTCAAGACATTGAGCTATCTAAAGTTGTATTCCGTTCATCAATCTACAATTCTTCCATGTCTACTCATTTCTCTACACTTTTCGCTTTTTACTTTGAATCCATGAGTAACTAATCTATCAAGGGTTTAGGGTTGCGTTAGCATCTAAATAAGAACCATAGTGTAACTATTGCATCTTTTCAATTGTAAACTCAATCCGATGCTTATGTCCATCTAGCTAATCGATATAAGTAGTAATAATCAGACTGCTCGAGAGGGTAAGTGATTGTGGAACTCAATTGACAAGGCCAAGAAGTGTTACCTATCTATAGGAATAACCTTGGTTCTTAACACTCTCCTATGCGTTATAGACATATAACGCATAGCGGCTGACAACCGGGAGAAGAGTCGCAAGTATGAATAGACTATCACCATGCGTTTCTGATGTTAGATGTTAACCAACCCGAACCTTGTTTTTATCCATTCATTTAATTCATTAGCTGACTTTGCTGTGTCGCATGCCTTTCCATCTTCCACATTTTAGTTTAGTGTACATGTTATCGCTTTCTTAGTTAGACGCAAACAAACCTTTTTCTCAACTATTCTTGGTTACCACTGCAACGCATATAATCCACTTAATCATAGAATCAGCATAATCCCTGTGTTTGACCTCAGACTCACCGAGAAAACCTACTCCTTTGCTTATATTTGGGTAAAGGATAGGAAAACTTGACAGATCACAAATGCATAGCATTAAGCATAGTATGACGCATAGTATGTTCAACGCATAGTATGTGAAACGCATAATGGTAGCTTAACTTGCACATTGCGTTAATATAATTTCAATTCACAATTTCATTTACAACAAGTTTTTGGTGTCGTTGCCGGGGACTTGAGATCTATCTTACAACAATGATTGAGAAACTTTTGAGCTTTATGTGCATAGTATGAGTTTATGAAAAAGCATGCTATTTATTGATTTATGAAATTATGAAAAGCATGGAAGCTTGCTTATGAGATTGTGAAGGTTTGAAAATGTTAGTTTATGAATTTATGGTATGATGTTTCCAAAGCATGTTGTTAAAATAATGTTTCTGGAAAACGCTCCCAATGCTCAAGGACTCAAAGAAGGCAAATGGGTAGCTGGAATATAGAAAAGGTTCCCAATGCTTAAGGACTCGAAGAAGGCAAATGGGTAACCTGGATATAGGAACGGGACCCCAATACTCAAGGACTCGAAGAAGACATATGGGCAGCCCGAATTATGATACCTATGTGCACATAGAGGAATGTACGACGCTGTTGTGTTGAGATTACTCCACACAGCTAACGATATTCGACATTGGGTGCGTTGAGCTCCGCTCCGCCTCAACTAAGGGAAATGATTTTAAAATGTTTTCGACGTTGAGTAGGTTGAGCTTCGTTCCGCCTCAACCAAGGAAACTGCTTTGAAACAAACGGAATTTCTAAGTATCTTTTCTAAAATAAACATAGATGATTTGAAAATGCTATTGTATATGTTTTGCATTGAGTATAATCTTGTATCTAAGTTTTGTATACGTGATTTTCTAGTGTTTACTCTATGCCTAGCTTTTGTGTAAAGAGAAGAGTATGCAAAACAAGTCACTCACTAGGCAACCTAGCTCATGCTTTCCTTCTTTTTCTATTTTCCAGGTAGCCAGCGAGTTCGGAGTGCTTAGCCTACACAAAAACTCGTTTGGGCCCTTCAGCTGTGTTTAGTATATTGAGAATTGTAAATAATTGAACTTAATCATGAGTTGTACATATACAGGGTTGGGAATTGTTGAGAAACTGATGAAATTGTATATCTTGGAAGGTAGCATGGTTGTTTGTTTGATAAATTAACCCTGGTCTAAATATGTTGTTCAATTATTGTGTATCTGCTTATTAGGTGATGGTCAAGGTTTAAGGTTGGCAGTGGATGCCGTAAGAGGGTCGGTGTCTGCTGTCATCAAACTTTCTCCTGGGTTAGGAGGAAACCTGGGAGAGGGTGTGACAAGGAATGTTATAAACTGTCTATCAAGTACTCCAGGCGAACAGGGTTACGTGAATGTGTGGATATTCTATTTGATAGGTAACTGATTAAACAAGTGTACATGGAACAGTTTTAGCATGTACCCATGCCCTTTCTCTCTAGTTAAAAGGGAATTTGGGAAGGAGTGTGACAAGTTGGTATCAGAGCATAAGTTATTGGGAAAAAACCTAAATTTTGGGAGGTCTAGGATCATGTAATAGCTAGGAGCATGCCATGGCTTTATTATCCTAATATGTTGGTATATTAGAGGAACCATGCCCCGAACACGTCGATGAGGTAAGCAAGCTGGGATTGGAATACTTGAAGCTACTAGGAGCGAAGATGGAGCTCAAGCTTCTAAGTGAGAGTCTAGTAACCCTCAAGCTTGAGTTGATCTTAGTATGGAGGAGTAGATTTTCAATAGAATAGCGAAGAGGTTGGCAGATAGTGTAAGGTCATTATCAGCTGACCTAAAAGAAATATAGTATTGAGAGGCTAAAAGCCCTAAAGGCTACACCTTTTGAGGGTATAGTGAATCTTGTGGATGCAGAGACATGGTTAAATCTGATTGAGAAGTGTTTCAGGGTTATGAGGTGCCTTGAAGATCATAAGGTGGAATTAGCTGCATTCTTGCTCCAAAGAGGAGCAGACGATTGATGGAGACTGGTAGAAGCCAGGAGAGGAGATTCAGGCCCAGCTACATGGGATGAGTTCAAGCAGGCATTCCAAGATAAGTACTATCCTAGGTCATTCTATAACACCCTAATATTTGACCTAAGTGCCTCAGACTTATAAAGAAGAGAAACTAAAGACAAAGGGGGCAAAACTTGGGACACGAGCCTGTGGAGTGAGGAAGAAAATCTAAACTTGTGGAGTTAGCCAAAGTCTCGGTGAAAAGCGCTTGAAAAGTGCTTTCTATTCTTTCAAATTAAGGGAGTTTATATTATATTTCACTTGTTTGCTAGTGGTTTTTAGGTCAAAATAAAGAAAATTAGGAGTGAGGACGAAAAGATCAAAATCAAGCCAGAATTTAGTGAAAAAGTGAAGAAAATTCAAAATATGCCCAAAACAGGGTAGCGTTGCGGCGCCAGTACACCACCGTCTCGACCATGCCTCCAGCGTAGTGCCACCGTCTCGACGCTGTGGCACAGCGCCAAGGGGAGGTTTCCATGACGCACAGCGCCACGACACCATCAAGTAGCGCGGTGGCGCCACCCTTTAACGTCGGTCAGCGTTGCGACACCATTGACCAGCGCTTCAATGCCATCTTTCCCTTTTTGAAGAATTTGTATTTTTTGGAATGAATCTTAGGCAGCCAACTCTATAAATTGGAGGGTTTTCAGTAGCCCTAATCACCAATCTACA
This sequence comes from Citrullus mucosospermus, assembly GCA_030954485.1. NCBI lineage: Eukaryota > Viridiplantae > Streptophyta > Magnoliopsida > Cucurbitales > Cucurbitaceae > Citrullus > Citrullus mucosospermus. The sequence goes on along the minus strand of CM062057.1, from coordinate 15,558,588 downwards.
CCTCAAGAGACACAAGAAGAAGAGAATTGAGTGAAAGTTCATTAGAGAGTTCAAAGAGTAAGTTAGCTGCAATGAAGAGAGAAAAGATTTCAAGAGAGAGTTGCAGTGCCGTTCGAATTCCGACATGAAAGGTGATGTGCACTTTAAGTGTTAACTGCAAGTGTACGGGTCAAGTTATAATATAAGACGGTTAAGTTCGAATATCGTTCCAATGGAGATCCAATTGTGAAGGTTTAAGTTACTTAGCTATTCTAGAATCGAATCAATTTTATTTGAGGATTGGAATAGAATTTGTGAATTATGGAAAATATAAACCAAATAAGGAAAATATTAAAGTGAGAAACACAAGAGTCAAAGAGAGTTCTAGGATAATTGATAAGCACTTGAAAAGTGCTTATTATTCTCTCAAATTAAGGGAGTTTTATATTAGATTTCACTTGTTTGCTAGTGATTTTCAGGTTAAAACGAGGAAAATTAGAAGAAACGACTAAAAGATCAAAACCAAGCAAGAATATGGTGAAAAAGAGCTAAAAAACGCATCCTTGTTGAAACGCATGATGCGCCGCGGCGCTAAGGCAGCGTTGTCGCAGCTTTGAAGCAGAAACGCATCAGCATGGACGTTGAGTAGCAACGCAGTGCTGGGAAGGCGCTGCCTCGATGCATCCTTGATGAACGCAAGACAGCGTCGCGGCGCTGCCGCAGCGCTAAAACCCGAGAGCAACTTATTTTTGGCCGCAACCCTAGCGCCGCGGCGCCAGCGTTAATTAAAACGAAAAGTTTGTATTTTAGGTCAAATTTTGGGCAGCCAAACTCTATAAATTTAGGGGTTTTCAGCAGCCAAAAGGGAGGGGAGAAATATCAAGAAGATCAAGAAAGTTGCAGAACAAAAGAAAGATCCAAAAAGGTGAGAATTAAGCTAGAGTTCCAAGAGTGAGTTAGCCGCAAGGAAGAGGAAAAGAGTTCGAGATAGTTTTGGTGCCCTTCGAAGTCCGACGCGAGAGCCAAGGAGTTTGTGACGGTGCTGCCTCAATCAAGAACCTCTTCTCAGTAGAGTTTCCCTATTCTTTACACTCTTTCTTTGATTAGTTTTGCTCAATATGTTGCTTCACGCTATGAGTGGTAAACTCTTTAGTTTTAGGGTTTTTGATGAATTGTTTGTGAATTCATGATAACTTTGTAGACTCATGGTTTTGTTCAAATAAATATGCTTTTCATTGTTATTGTGTTTAATTCTTGAAGATTGGCCACCTTCACATGTTAGGTTAGATGTATGATCGAGAGATTATATGTTTAATTTGATCTATAACAATGAATCGTTGTTAATCTATCACGAGAGTAGTTAGGTTGACAATGAAAGTTGCTAAAGACTAGTTTTAATGCCATGTAATTTTGTATTGGTTTTAAGAGATTAACTATCAATCAAGTTGCATGAGAAAGGGTTGTCTTTGAGAGAAGATAACTTGGAATTAAGTTTCTAGACTTAGGCATAAGAATTAAATCCATGAAATCTATAATATTGCATGATGAAACAAAAAAGGATTCGAAACCCTAGAACTCTCTTTGACTCTTGCAATTCTCCCTTTGATACTTTCTTGGCTTGATTTTTCTTTTTCCCAAAATTGAAATATTGAATTTCAATCCTCAAATAAAATTGATTCAACTCTAAAATAGCTAAATAACTTAAACCTTCCCATTTGGATCTCTAGTGGAAACGATACTCGGACTTAACCGTTTTATATTATAACTTGACCCGTACACTTGCGGTAAACACACAAAAGTGGCACATCAGTAATGAATCCTTGTCTATTTCATCATGCAATATTATAGATTTCATAGATTTTATTGTCATTCATATGCCTAAGTCTAGAAACTTAATTCCAAGTTATTTTCTCTCAAAAACAACCATTTCTCATGCAACTCGATTGATTACTAATCTCTTGAAACCAATACAAATTACATGGCATTAAGAATAGTCTTTAGCAACTTTTATTGTCAACCTAACTACTCTCGTGATAGATTAACAACAATTCATTGTTATAGATCAAGTTAAACATACAATCTCTCAATCAAACATCTAACCTAACATGCGTAGATGGCCAATCCACAAGAATTAAACACAATAACAATGAAAAGCATAATTGTCACACCTCCTCCCAGATACTCCTTATCCCTAGGAGTGAGTGTGAAACCTCACTCTCTCTAGTCCATATCTAAAGCATAAATCATATAAATATCTTTCATATTACACTCAATGCTAGCTTAAACTCAAATAGAAACACCTTTACTATTAAAGCTTGCGATAATATAACAACCTATTATCAAGTGTTCTATATATATATGTAATACAAAACAATCCTCCCAGCACTCCCATGGAACATGTACAACACAAAACATGGACATCAACTGAGTATTTACAACTATCCCAGAGGTCTGCTTCGAAGTATGCCCAGACGAGGATCTTCTGTAGGCTAGGCGTCCCGGACACGCTCGCTACCTGAAACATCAATCAAACAAAAAAATTGAGTGAGCCTAAAGCCCAGTGAGTGACTAAATTCATTCAGTCATTACAAACAATCATGAGCTAATATAAACATGGTAACCACTACAAATTGCATACTATCAAGTGCCTTCACATTCCGTCGCTCAGCACTGAGTTCAACTACATCAATATCACCATGTGCTTTCACACGAGGTCCCTCAGCATTGGTAACCAATCAAAACTCTGCTCCGGTGCCTTCACTCATGGTCCCTCAGCACGAGCTAATATATAATGGATTTTCATATGCTTTCACTCAAAGTCCCTCAGCCATGAAATCCATTCCATTTAACTACTCAAGTGCCTTCACGCGTGGTCCCTCAGCACTGAGTATCACATTACATATTAACTTAGGCCTTCACCTTAGGGTTCCTCAGCCATGACTACATTTAGATACTATATCTTGATTCCTTTAATCTTTACCAACACTGTCACACCCCATCCCAGATACACCTTATACCTAGGAGTGAGTGTGAAACTGCACTCTCTATATAAGGTATTGAAACTAGATGCCAGTTAAATCTCAAATAGAAACACCATTACTATTAAATTATTTGAAAACATACAATTTTTCGTTAAGTATTCTCTACATATATATACATGATACAAAACAATTCTCCCAACACTCATAAGGAACATGTACACTACAAAATATGGACACCAACTGAATATTTACAACTATCTCAGAGGTCTGCTTCAAGATAGGCCCAGACGAGATACTTCTGTAGGTTAGGCGTCCCGAACACGCTCGCTACCTGAAACGACAAACAAACAAACAAATTGAGTGAGCCTAAACCCCAGTGAGTGACTAAATTCTTTCAACTATCACTAACAAACAAGAGCTAGCATAGCCATTAGTAACCACTACATATCGCATTTCAGGTAGTTTCTAAACTTCTTATGCTATTGATCACACCATATCAACATCCTTATTATCTCATGGCAAATAACTAACTCTTGTTGTGACAAAGCACAACTCAACTCTTTCATATTCCAGTACAAATTCTCATTTCTAATCACAGATAAATGTCTAGTTATTATGTTTCACGAATTTGCAAACTATCGAGTGCCTTCACATTCTGTCCCTCAGCACCGAATTCGATTATGTCAACATTACCATGTGCCTTCACAAGAAGTCCCTCAGCACTGGTATCCAATCAAATCTCCGCTCAAGTGCCTTCACTCAAGGTCCCTCAGCACGAGCTAGTATGTGATGGATTTCTACATGCTTTCACTCAAAGTCCCTCAGCATTGAAATCCATTCCACTTAACTATTCAAGTGCTTTCACGCGTGGTCCCTCAGCATTGAATTTCATGTTCACATTCACTTAGGCTTTCACCATAAGGTCCCTCAGCCATATTTACATTTAGACAATAAAGTCAGTTTTCTTTTAACTTACTGACATAACATACTCACTATGAATACTACAGAGTACCATAATTTCTTACCAAATAATTATACTAAAAGTAACCACAAGATATAGTAGAAAGTCACTCACAACTTGTCTCAGCTCTAAGTGGATTATAAGCCTCCCCGAGTTCTTCTTGGCCTGAGGAGCGACACCCAGCGAGACTTCAGCGAGAATTGTGAGACGCAAAGCCCTTCTTGCGTTACAGCGACACTTGTTTCGCTGCCCTGTCTCTCGCTCTCTCAGCGATACTACCGCTGCAACATAATAGTTTCCTTCTTCCTTTCTTCTTCCTTCTTCATCTTGCTAAACATCACATTCTGGCCAATTTCAGAACTTACTTTCTTCTACAAACTTATTAAGGTATAAGTCCTTCATCTTACCTCAAAATTTCATAGAGAATATCCTCTCCGTTTAGGACATATCCTTCAACAACTCCAAATTGCTCCTAATCATCCGGCAATTCAGCTCCAATCTCTTTTATCTGAAGTTTGACACACATTTATACAAGTTCAGCTCAAGCACCCTTTATGAAACTTGCTAAAAATCGAGTTAACCTTACTAACCTCAGAATTCCGGCCCTAACCACCGTTTCTTTGGTTCGTCCTTCCTCCAAAACTGAACGTTACTCTAATTGAGTAACACCAACTGAGTCCTTTGCTCCAGCTCAAGTTTCCTCCACGGTAACAACGAGATTTCCACTCCAAATTGACATGAACATCTTCTTCTACCTCCCTCCGATGTTTAGCTTCAAAATGGATTCAACTCAAGCTCTGGAATGTAATCAAAACAATTGAATTCTCGGTCCACTTATATATATACCACCGACTTAACCTCCATTTCATTTCTATACAATAATCTATTCAATGCATACCTTCTATGTTTGGCTTCAGCAACGCATAGCCTCTGTTTGTGTTGTTTTTTCAAGACTCCTTCGCCAGACGGTTAACAAACGCATTATTCTCTCGGCCAACCTTCTTTGCCCAACGCATACCCACTTTCGACGCATGGTAGCGTTCACCGCATAGTGGTCTCATCGCAAATTGGCTCTCAACGCCTAGTGGCCTTCAACTTTCAACGCCTTGCAGCCTTCAATGCGTTTATTGCAAGATAATCTTCGATGCAGGGTGGCTCTCCACGCCTCGTGACCTCAACGCATTGTGGCCTCAACGCCTAACAGTCTTCCCTCACCTCTGCGTCCACGCCAAAACTACTTCCATCAAGGCGTGTTGCCACCAACGCATAGCTGATACTTAGCCATTTTTCTGCCCCCAATCACATTCCAGCCAACTATTCCTACCAAAACGCCCATCTCCTGGTCTCTTCTTATCTTGCTTTTTCACAAGATTAAGTACGGGGCTTACAAACACAACATAATCACTTCAAGTATTACATCGTACCATAACTTCCTACTCATCCATTGCCAAATTATTGTGCTAATAATAACCACAAGATATGATAGGAAGTCACTCACAACTTGTCTCGGCTCTAAGTGGATTATATGCCTTCCCGAGCTCTTCTTGGCCTGAAAATACACATTTCCACGTTAAGTTTTCCTTAGACTTCTTTTCCTTTAAACTCATTAAATATACACAATTAAATCCTATGTTCGGTTCATCTCCAAACTCCCTTTTCCTCAAAACACTCACAAATATCGCTACTCTGCCTTCTGTGGTGAAATTACCAACGAAACTACATTACATTTTACTGCACCAGCGATACCGGGGTAAACAAAACTAGCGAGATTACCTGGGGAGCGACACCCAGCGAGACTTCAGTGAGAATTGTGAGACGCAAAGTCCCTCTTGTGTTATCAGCGACACTAGCTTCGCTGCCCAGTCTCTCGCTCTCTCAGTGATACTTCCGCCGTAGCAGAACAACTTTTCTTCTTTCCTTCCTCTTCTTTCTTTAACCTGCTAAACATCACATTCTAGCCAATTTCAGAACTTACTTCCTTCTACAAACTTATAAAGACATAAGTCTTGCATCTTACCTCAAAGTCTCATAGAGAATGTCTTCTTCGTCCAAGATATATCCTTCAACAACTCCAGATTGCTCCTAATCATCCGGCAATTCCGACCTCTTCTACCTAGATTTTAACACACATTTACTCAATTTCAGCTCAAGTACTCTTCATGAAACTTGCTAAAAATCGAGTTAACCTTACTAACCTCAGAATTCCCGCTCCAACCACCTTTTCCTTAGTTCGTTCTTCCCCCAAAACTGAACGTTACTCTTGATTCAGTAACACCAGCAGAATCCACCGCTCCAGTCAAGTTTCCTCCACGGAAACGACGAGAATTCCACTCCAATTCAACATGAACACCTTCTTCTACCTCCCTCCGTTGTTTAGCTTCAAAATGGAATCAACTCGAGCTCTGAAATGTGATCAAAACAATTGAATTCTCGGTCCACTTATATATATATATACCACCGACTTAACTCCACTTCGTCTCTATATAATAATCTAATTAACGCATACCTTCTTTACTTGGCTTCAGCAACGCACAGCCTCGGTTTTGCGTTGTTACAATTTCCCAACTCTCTCGCCGGATAGCTGAGAAACGCATTGTTCTTTCAGCCAACCTTCCATGCACCAACGCATACCCTCATTCAATGCATGGTAGCGTTCACCGCATAGTGACCTTCATCGCAGATCGATTCTCGATGGCTTGTGGCCTTCAACTTTCATCACCTTGTGGCCTTCCTTGCGTTCATCGCATAATAACCTTTGACGCATAGTGGCTCTCCACGCCTCATAACCTCAACGCCTCATGGCCTTATTGCCTAATAACCTTCCCTCATCTTTGCGCCCATGCCAAAACTACCTCCATCAAGGCATAACGCCAACACCGCATAGCTGATACTTAGCCATTTTTCTGCCCCCACACACACATTTCAGCCAACTATCCTACCAATTGCCCATCTCTTGATCTCTTCTTATCTTGCCTTCTCACAAAAACAAGTACGGGGCTTACAATAATCATTCCAACAAAACCATGAAAGTCTACAATATCAACATAAATTCATAAACAATTCATCAAAACCCTAAAACTAAAGAGTTTAGCCCTTATAGCTTGAAGCAACATGTTTAAGCAAAATAAACAAAGAAAGAGTGTAAAGAAAAGGAAACTCTACTGAAAAGAGGCTCTTGATTGAGGTAGCACCGTCACGATCTCCTTGGCTCTCACATCGGAATTCGAAGGGCACCACGACTATCTTGAACTCTTTTCCTCTTCCTTGCAACTCATTCACTCTTTGAACTCTTTTATGAACTCTCACTCAATTCTCTCCTTCTTGTGCCTCTTTAGGTCTGTAGATTGATGGTTAATTTTGCCCTTTTGAGTTTTTCAGTTCTTTTTCGCCATATTCTTGCTCGGTTTTGATCTTTTGGTCTTTTCTTCTAATTTTCCTCGTTTTAACCTGAAAACCACTAGCAAACAAGTGAAATCTAACATAAACTCCCTTAATTTGAGAGGATAGAAAGCACTTTTCAAGTGCTTATCAACACCCCAAACTTAGAGATTTGCTAGTCCCGAGCAAAGAAAAAATCAAATAATAGGGAGTTTAGATGAAGAAGTGTGCAATTGACTCATGTCTCAGAGAATACCATTTAGAGCTTAAGTAGAAACATGCAAGCATATCTATATTGTTATAATCATTCAAGGCCAAATTACGTTATCTCCCATGTGTGTGTGTGCAAGCCTCCTTCAAGTTAAAGTGCTAGAACTCAAATTAAGACTTAAGAGAGTTTCTTTAGTTTTCCCCCTACTCTGGCTCATGCACCAATCTTCAAGCTTTCATAAATTTCAAGTGAGTAATATGTCCACTAAGGTGCCTTTCAATCAATTTTTTTTTTCATGGGCCCAAACTTGCATTCTTTTACCTAGAGGCACTAGCTTTCACACATTCACTGTAGGGACTCGTACCTAGTCAATTCCCAGGCATCTTTACTGATCACAGCAAAGGCAGCTCTTTTTACCCCTATCCATGCTTACTCATTACAAGTTTAACATTTAAAAAGATAGACAAATAAAGCTCATACATTTTGTGTACACTTTTTCTTTTCTCAAGGCATGTATACTCTTTTCTTTTTCCTTAGTCTAAGATTACAAACTATCATGCATTTCCATTCTCTAACCGGTGGGGCCTTTCGGAGTGACAACCAAATACACCCAACTTAATCCTTTTTTCAGTTAAAGATTCTAAATTAAAGTGGCTACGTGCTCAAGAATATGGGAGATTTTAAGAGGGGCTTAAATGAATTTAACTCAAGATAGTGCTATTCTATTTCCACAATAAGTCATCTATCATGCAAATTCGAATCTCATCATGGGCAATCAACATCAAGGCACACAACCATAAACAACATTCTCATTAACTTTGAAAGCTCCAAAATTTTCAAAAATTTTTCAAAAATTAACATGCATATGATCATTAAAACTTCACAAACATGCATAGCAGGATAAGAAAATACACAAAAGTACGAGAGATACCTCCCACCCCAAACTTAGAGTCATGCATTGTCCCCAATACATAAGAGCATCTAACAAAGAAGGAACAAACCTTGGAGCAAGCGGGAAGCCACCAAACAGACTTGGTGTAAGGAGTACTTTGTGTGATAAACCAAGTTCCTGAAAGATAAAGCATATGAGTGACTCCAAGATTAATTGAAAATAAAATAAAAAGAAAACTAAAGAAAGCAATAAAATTGGATTGCCTCCCAATAAGTGCTTGGTTTAACGTCTACTAGCTAGACGGGGCTCGCGAATCACGGTGGATCCCAAGGTGGTTTCTTCCTTTCATGCTTTGGATCACCTACAACTTTTAGTATTCGCCCACATTGACACTCACAAACATATTCATTAGCATTTGGTGAGTTAATCAACAAATCATTATCAAGTTGGACATCATCTTTTCTAATGTAGTCAAGACTCATTAAGGAGTCATTATTCTTAGATTTTTCCGGACTCACCACTTCATTTTTAACATGCTTCTCCATGATTTGTTCATAATTTATTATAGGTTTGGGAGGCATGCAAGAAGAACTAGGAGAATTATCACAACTAAAAACATGCTTCATAGGATTTTCTACTTTAACATCAAGCATGCCATTAGTCTTACCATTCAAAGGAGGCTTATCATGCATAGAATTCTTATTAGAAGAGAGAGGCGATGTTACCTTTGTGCTTGGCTCATGATGCTCATACCTTTCTACATCCAGATGCTTAAGGGTTTTATAAATGTCGAATGTTACCTCCTCATGGTTAAGGCGGAATGTGAGTTTTCCATCTTGCACATCGATGAGGGCCCTTCCGGTGGCCAAGAATGGTCTCCCAAGGATTATGGGGACTTCGGCATCTTCCTCTATGTCTAGTATCACAAAGTCCGCTGGGAAGATAAACTTGCCCACCTTGACCAAGACATCCTCCACAATGTCGTAGGGATGAACAAATGATCGATCGACCAAAAGCAAAGATATGGTAGTTGGTTGCACCTCTCCTCCATTGAGCTTCCTAAACATGGATAAAGGCATTAAGTTAATAGAAGCTCCAAGATCACAAAGTGCTTTAATAACCTTATTATTGCCTAAATGACAAGGGATAGAGAAACTCCTTGGATCCTTTAGTTTTAGAGGCAATTTCCTTTTTAGTGTCGCACTAGATTCTTCGGCTAGTGCAACCATTTCATAATCTCCATACCTTTTCTTCTTAGACAATACATCCTTCATGAACTTGGCATACTTAGGCATTTGTTCTAATGCCTCTACAAAAGGAAGGTTAATTTCTAACTTTTTGAATATGTCTAAGAATTTTGAAAATTGAGCATCAATCTTTTTCTTTTGACTTTGAGGAAAAGGTAAAGTATTAGGGATAAAAGAAGTAGAGTTAGAAGTACTCCCTATGTTGGACTTTGATTTCTCCTTTTCCTTAGATGCACTCTCTTTTTATGGAACTCCTCTTCTTGTAGGGGTTCATCATTGTCATCATTGATCAAGGGAGTGGATAGCTTTTACCCACTCCTCAAAGTCACAGCCTTGCATTCCTCCCTTGGGTTTCTCTCGGGACAACTAGGGAACTTACCCTTTTGCATTGTTTGGAGGGAAGTTGTCATTTTACTAAGTTGAACCTCCAAGTTTTGAAGTGCCTTACCTTGGTTTTGAACGGTGCTTGCAATTGTTTGGACCGAATTCTCCAATGTGGTTGTCCTTGCTATTGACTCTTTGACAAAGTCAAGCATTATGTCCTCTAGTGATAATGTCTTTGCATTCCCCGCTCCATTGAATCCTTGAGGTGCTTGCAACACATTCTTGTTGTTAGCATATGAAAAATTCCCATGATGTCTCAAGTTGGGATGATAGTGAGTTGGAAGTTGTTGTTGACCTCGGTATTGTCCTCTATCCACATAATTGGCCACTTCTAACTCACTAGGCTCTTGTTGACTTGTCATGGCCGCAAGGGAAGCTATGGATGATGGACTTGCTTGGGTTTGGCTTTCTTGAGAAAATTTAGATAAAGCATTAGTGAGAGAAGCCAATTGAGCTTTTAGAGAACTTACCTCATTCATCTCATATCGTTCGGTGGCTTTTGGAATGATTGGAGAAGACCGTTCACATGGCCAATTGTACGATGTAGTGGCCAAGTCTTCTAGTATGGTATACGCCTCTTGAGCATTCTTTGAAAAAATTGAGCCTTCAGCGGTTGCATCTAGAATGGATTTGGTTGAGCTTGACAATCCATTATAGAAGAGTTGAATTTGCAACCAATCTGGGTAACTATGTTGAGGACATCTTCTCAAGAGATCCTTATACCTCTCCCAAGCCTCATATAGTTGTTCATCCTCAAGTTGGTGGAATGTTCCAATCTCCGTCCTTAGTCTTTGAGATTTAGCCGGTGGAAAATATTTGTTCAAGAAAGCTTGAGCTAAGATCTCCCACGTTGTGATGCTATCTGGAGGTATGGTTTCTGTCACACCCCTTCCCGGATTACCTACCTATCCTGAAAGGGAATGTGAAGACAATAAACATCACCCCTCTTGTGACGCCTATTGTCTCACCTTGCTCATCTTCCTGTGCACACATTTATTCATATACATTCAAGTACTCAAACATACTACACATGCTTATAACATAACGTTACTTCCTGTACCGAGTACACTTTTAGCATATAACATAATTTAAATTTCCATATCCATCATACAATGTACAAAACCTCACTACAAACTCCACTCAAAAACTACTAGGTCTACATGCCATCTACATAAAGTTATATACAACGTACAACTCTCAGACTTGACTGAATTTCAAGAACTCGAGACTTAGGCAGGGTGAGTTGAAGGAGGCTAAGCACCGGGAACGTCCTTGCTACCTGGGGGAAAAAAAAAGAAAACATTGAAAACATAAGCTAACAGCCCAGTGAGTGACCAATCTTTGTAAAACGGACATTTATTGAAAACAGGCATGTTACATATAAACAGATAACGAGGATTTCACATATTATTCAACTATAGCATACTTTCCACAAGTCCATCAATCACATAAATCCAATTTCAAATCATACATGATTGTTTTCAAAAAGAACTGATACAGTAAACAGTTGGGTTTTTCAAACTTTTCCCTTAGTTGAGGCGGAGCAACGCTCAACGCACTCAACGTCGAAATCATCCCTAGCTCAATGCGGAGCAAACTCGACGCACCAGCCAAATCAACCTCTATGTGCACATAGGAATATGACGGGTTGCCCAAGTACCTTCTCATGTCCTTCAGTACTAGGTCCCGGGAAAACTCACGTGCCTTCTCATGTCCTTGAGCACTGAGCCTCCTCTAAAACATTTTAGAAAATCCATTCATATAGCAGTTCATTTAAAAACCCTTTCATAGAAAATCGTACAGATCTTTATTCTAAAAACCCTTTCATAGAAAATCGTACAGATCTTTATTCTAAAAACTCTTTCATAGAAAATCGTACAGATCTTTATTCAATAACTTTCATAAAAACGCTTTCTATCAACTTTAGAAAACATATAACATGCCTTGTGAGTAACACAATCAAACATTATGCATTTTAAATAGTTCATCACAAAGCCATATTTCGTAAGAACATTTTTAAGAAAAATCGAATTGAAGAATAAAGAAGTCACTCACAACTCTTCCTAGTTCTTGCGCGGGTTATATGCCTTCCCTATCTCTTCTTGGCCTACAATTAACATTTTACCATGCGTTACTTTACATTGAACCTCCCCCTTCTTCAAATTAACATTATAAGCAAGAATTCTAGCGTTACTACCCAACAAAAGCTGTTACTAGCGATACTAACTTGAGCGACACTAGCGTTACCTTACCTTAGCAGTGACACCTAGCAATATTTAACGAGTTTTGTGAGACGGAAGACTCCTTTGCGTCTCAGCGACACTCGTCTCGCTTCTAGTACTTAGACAACGCCTGATACTTGGTTCTTAGCGGCACCTCGCACTGTGATTTCTTCCTTTCCTCTTGTTCTTACTTCAATCTATTAAAAATCATAATTTTAGACTGATTTAGAACTTCTTCTCTTCTACAAACTTATAGATAATTGAGTTTTATAGCTTACCTCAAAATTTCAAGGCTTAACTCCTCTTCGTTCTCTCGTTATTCCAAAAGCACTTCATGCTGTTCCAGATTGCTTAACAATCTTATAAGTGCTGCTTTTCCCTAAGGATTCACATAATAAACTTCCATTTCAGCTTTACCATCCTTCACAAGATTTGTTAGGAATTATGTTAACTTACTGACCTCCAAATTTCAGCTCTAAACTCGGCTTCCTCTATTCGTTCTACTCCAACTATCAACCACTGTTCAGTCTGTGCGTCTTCAATCAATCTTCTGTTCCAGCTTCGTTTTCAACACCAATATGAGTAGAATTTCGTCCACAATCCGCAAGAACATCTTCCTCAATCTCCTCCTGAAGTTTGTCTGAAATATGGAACCAACTTAAGCTCTCGAAAATGTCTTAAAAATGATTAAACATTTAATTAATCCAACTATATATACTACCGACTTAACCTTCACAAACACCAAGACTTGTGTTGCCGACTTACCCCTCACCCGCAGGCTGGCGCAGGGTTCTCACCTCAACGCGAGGCACTCATGTTAGACTTCTCCTCCAATGCATTCCGCAACTAACCACACCCGACGCACGGTGTCTTCCTCAACGCCTCCTAATTTTGACGCATACATCCCTGTCATACACCACTATTTTCGTCGCGTCAAGACCACTCTGTCTTCGACGCGGAGCAACTTCATCGCACGTCTGTCTTCAACGCATCGACTTCAGCGCATAACTGTCCTCAACGCAGAGTGACTTAAACGCATGGTTCAAGCACATTTCTTCCCCCACCAAAATTACTTATCCTTCAATGCGGCAGCTACTCCAGCTCACAACCCTTCGTGAGTCAATCAACAACGCAGGGGCCTGGCCAACACTTAGCCAAAATTTACTTTCCAAAAATCCTTTGTTCTCACTCACGGCTACTCCTCCCCTTGCAACGCATAGCCACAAACGCATTGCCGCACCCCAACGCTTGGTATCACAAGTCAGTGCTTACAATTTCCAACCAATCTTTAGCACGGTTTTGTAAAGAGAAAGAAAAAAGTTTTAGTTTAATTGCATTGTTAGAAACACCATTCATCTTTACTATTTCGCATATTTCTAAGAAAGACCGTAGGTGCTTGTGAGGATCTTCATTGGTTCTTCCTCTAAAGGCTAGCTCTCTGGTTAGGTGGATCAACCCTGGTCTCAACTCAAAGTTGTTGACATTGATGGGTACATTCATAATGCCGGGTTGATTTGCCGGTAATGTTGGTTGGAAGTAGTCCCAAATTGCCTTTGGTATCTCCTCCGTCATCTTCTCGATGTGATTGTGTTTACCCCTTAGGTTTCTTCTACACGTCCTTTCAATCTCGAGATCAAGAGGGAGAATATTAGTATTATCTCGAGGCATAAACCGACAAAATAATAAAATAATAATAAAATAAAATAAAAAAATTAATAAAATACAATAAAATAAAAAAGGAAAAAAATATAAAATACAATAAAATAAAATATAAATAAATAAATAAATAATCAACCAAATAATATACACCTCAAATTAAGATCAACCAATTCTGATGAATATTAAATAACAAAAACCATTCTTTGGATCCCCGGCAACGGCGCCAAAAACTTGATGGGCACTTTTAGTGTTAACCGCGAGTGTACGGGTCAAGTGATAATATAAGACGGTTAAGTCTGAATATCGTTCCACTGGAGATCCAACTGTGAAGGTTTAAGTTACTTAGCTATTCTAGAATCGAATCAATTTTATTTGAGGATTGGAATGGAATTTGTGAATTATGGAAAATATAAACCAAATAAGGAAAGTATTAAAGTGAGAAACACAAGAGTCAAAGAGAGTTCTAGGGTAATGAATCCTTGTTTATTTTATCATGCAATATTATAGATTTCATAGATTTTATTGTCATTCATATGCCTAAGTCTAGAAACTTAATTCCAAGTTATTTTCTCTCCAAAACAACCATTTCTCATGCAACTCGATTGATTACTAATCTCTTGAAACCAATATAAATTACATGGCATTAAGAATAGTCTTTAGCAACTTTTATTGTCAACCTAACTACTCTCGTGATAGATTAACAACAATTCATTGTTATAGATCAAGTTAAACATACAATCTCTCAATCATACATCTAACCTAAAATTCGTAGATGGCCAATCCACAAGAATTAAACACAATAACAATGAAAAGCATAATCATTCCAACAAAACAATGAAAGTCTACAATATCAACATAAATTCATAAACAATTCATCAAAACCCTAAAACTAAAGAGTTTAGCCACTTATAGCTTGAAGCAACATGTTTAAGCCAAATAAACAAAGAAAGAATGTAAAGAAAAGGAAACTCTACTGAAAAGAGGCTCTTGATTGAGGTAGCACCGTCACGATCTCCTTGGCTCTCACATCAGAATTCGAAGGGCACCATGACTATCTTGAACTCTTTTCCTCTTCCTTGCAACTCACTCACTCTTTGAACTCTTTTATGAACTCTCATTCAATTCTCTCCTTCTTGTGCCTCTTTAGGTCTGTAGATTGATGGTTAATTTTGCCCTTTTGAGTTTTTCAGTTCTTTTTCACCGTATTCTTGCTCGGTTTTGATCTTTTGGTCTTTTCTTCTAATTTTCCTCGTTTTAACCTGAAAACCACTAGCAAACAAGTGAAATCTAACATAAACTCCCTTAATTTGAGAGGATAGAAAGCACTTTTCAAGTGCTTATCAACACCCCAAACTTAGAGATTTGCTAGTCCCGAGCAAAGAATAAAATCAAATAATAGGGAGTTTAGATGAAGAAGTGTGCAATTGACTCATGTCTCAGAGAATACCATTTAGAGCTTAAGTAGAAACATGCAAGCATATCTATATTGTTATAATCATTCAAGGCCAAATCTCGTTATCTCCCATGTGTGTGTGTGCAAGCCTCCTTCAAGTTAAAGTGCTAGAACTCAAATTAAGACTTAAGAGAGTTTCTTTAGTTTTCCCCCTACTCTGGCTCATGCACCAATCTTTAAGCTTTCATACATTTCAAGTGAGTAATATGTTCACTAAGGTGCCTTTCAATCATTTTTTTTTTTTCATGGGCCCAAACTTGCATTCTTTTACCTAGAGGCACTAGCTTTCACACATTCACTGTAGGGACTCGTACCTAGTCAATTCCCAGGCGTCTTTACTGATCACAGCAAAGGCAGCTCTTTTTTCCTCTATCCATACATACTCATTACAAGTTTAACATTTAAAAAGATAGACAAATAAACCTGAAATTTTCAGCTCTTTTGAGTTTAACATTCACTATAGGGATTTTGCCCTTTTGAGTTTTTCAGCTCTTTTTCGCCGTATGCTTACTCGGTTTTGGTTTTAAAAGAAAGAAACAAATAAATAAAATTATGAATTCAATTGACATAACAAAATTCGTAAGGATGAAAACATGAAATCTCTTGTACGGAAGCATCTGACTAGTCCCAATGGTATAGTCAAGGTTTTCTCCCATCATTCGCCGAAGTGTCCTTTCACTTACTTGAAAAACATAACATGAAAAGAATGAGTATAAAATACTCAGTAAGTAACCCCACTACCGGGGTTAGGCTAAACACTTATATCCAATAAGTGCATCATACTAGTGGGACATGCATAATTCTACTTTTCACACTTCACTTATCTAAGTGATTGGTTAGACCGCCCTACAATTGGCAAATGGTGCCTACGAACCTCTAGTGAATCCTTTTAGGAGACACTTACCTTTGGTGATCTCGAAGGAGCACAAATCTCTGGTGATCTCGAAGGAACAAAAATCTCTGGTGATCCTGAAGGAGCACAAATCTCTAGTGATCCTGAAGAAACACAAACTGGTGATCTCGAAGGAACACAAATCGCTGGTGATCCCGAAGGAGCACAAATCTCTAGTGATCCCGAAGGAACACAAACTGGTGATCCCGAAGGAGCACAAATCTCTAGTGATCCTGAAGGAACACAAACTGGTGATCTCGAAGGAACACAAATCTCTGGTGATCCCGAAGGAGCACAAATCTCCGGTGATCCCGAAGGAGCACAAACTAGTGATCCCGAAGGAACACAAAACCTCTGATGAACACAGAACCAATGTAGGGGGGGTAACTATCACTAGCATGCATAATTAGTAAAATACATAAAAATCTCACAACAAAGATTCATAATGCCTCTCATACAAACATTATCATGCTCATATCTTCGCAGTCATAAGAATTACATGCAAACAAAACATCTCATAGATGGCTCAAAGAAGCCAACAACATTTTAATAACTAAACTGCCTCGCACGTAGGCGATTCCAGTAGTAAAAAACTTACCTTGAAACTAGGTGCAAATAGCTAACCAAGCAGCCAATTCTCACAAAATCCTTGCATTAAAACCCTACTATATAATTTCAAACTTAAATTAAGTCTTTAGACCTGATTCCAAATACAATTTACTCATAAACTAAACCAAATAATCTTACCCAAAATGCAACTAAGTCACAATCTTCTTCCATACTTCGGTCCAACCAAAATGGACCCTTAAACCCGCTTGGACAGCTTGTTTTCATTTCCGAAATCCTTGGAAGCTTGAATCTAAAACCTAAACCCAATGGGTAACAATAATTAAAACCAACACCCATTGGTATTCACGAAATTACAATAAAATCAACAATACTTACAAAAATAGTCCTGACCTAACCAAGTCTTGAAATCCTAGTGTAACCCATGAAAATGGATAATGTCGACGAAGCTGAACGGAGAGAGAGCAGCTGGGCAACAGCTTACAAACCCATTGACATCCAAGATTAGCTTAAGTATATATATATATACTTCTTTAAATTCTCTTTCCCTTACCTTTTTCTTTTCCAAAACTTAAATATATATGTATTTATGTTTCCCTTTTTCTTTTCCTTTTCCTTTTCCTTTTCCCAAAACATACCCAACTTATTTAATATAATATTCCTCAACCCATCAAATCAAATCTTTTCCAACCACCACTTAATAATTTATTTAACCAAAATATCTCTTAACAAATCAATTCTCAACTTAAATTCAATTCAAACTTATCCTTATATTTTCTTAAATTAATCTAAGTTCTTAATTCTCACCCAATTTCAAATCTTCAGGTTAAATCCAACTTTTAAATCTTCCCAAATAAATTCAATTTTCCATTAATTGAATCAAATCCAAATCTTTTATCATGATTACATTAAATTGAATTATTTTATCAACATAATCCATTAAAGCCTCAAAATTCAAATAACTAACCAAATAATTCAAGATAATTAATTTTTTAAAAAAAGAACAAATTACTTGAAAATTTGGGATGTCACAGTCAAACTCTACAAGGAGCGCACCGCTAGATGGCATGACAACAAGATCACCCCATGGACCTTTCTTCCTATACAAAGAGTATTACTTTTCAACTCACGTTTACGTTTGTTTCCAGGTAAGCTTAGGATACAATGGTCGGGACCCTTTGTCATTGTAAAGGTTTCCCCACATGGAGTCATAGAATTGCAAAGCAAGGATGGGACAATCTTTAAAGTAAATGGTCAACCGTTGAAGCATTACATCGGCGATGAAGAATGCCAAATCGAGAACCTTGCCTTCGTCGAATGATCCATTGGTTCGGTCTAGCTAAGAGACCTTAAACCGAGCGTTTGTTGGGAGGCAACCAAATTTTACTACTTTCTTTATTCTTTTTCTTTTTATTCTTCAATAAATCTTTGAGTCACTCATATGCTTTCTTATTTTTCAGGATCTTGGTTAATCACAAAAAGTACTCCTTACACCAAGCCTATTTGGTGGCTTCTCGCTTGCTCACAGGCTTGTTCTTTCTTGTTAGATGCTCTTATGCATTAGGGACAATGCATGATTCTAAGTTTGGGGTGGGAGGTGTCACTCGTACTTTTGTGTGTTTTCTTATCTTGCTATGCATGTTTGTGAGTTTTTAATGATCATATGCATGTTAATGAAATTTTGAAAAATTTTGAAAATTTTGGAGCTTTCAAAGTTAATGGGAATATTTTTTATGGTTGTGTGCTTTGATGTTAATTGCCCATGATGAGATTTGAATTTGCATGATAGATCACTTATTGTGGAAATAGAATAGCATTATCTTTAGTTAAATTCAATTAACTCCCTCTTAAAATCTCCCATATTCTTGAGCACGTAGCCACTTTAATTTAGAATCTTTAACTGAAAAAAGGTTTAAGTTGGGTGTATTTAGTTGCCACTTCGAAAGGCCCCACAAGGTAGATAGTGGAAATGCATGATAGTTTGTAATCTTAGACTAAGGAAAAAGAAAAGAATATACATGCCTTTGAAAAAAGAAGTGTACACAAAAATATATGAGCTTTATATGCCTATCTTTTTAAATGTTAAACTTGTAATGAGTATGCATGGATGGAGGTAAAAAGAGCTGTCTTTGCTGTGATCAGTAAGGACGCCTGGGAATTGACCAGGTACGAGTCCCTACAGTGAATACAAGAAAGCTAGTGCCCCTAGGTAAAAGAATGCAAGTTTAGGGCCCATGAAAAAAAATATATGATTGAGTGGCACCTTAGTG
Organism: Citrullus mucosospermus; assembly: GCA_030954485.1. Taxonomy (NCBI): domain Eukaryota; kingdom Viridiplantae; phylum Streptophyta; class Magnoliopsida; order Cucurbitales; family Cucurbitaceae; genus Citrullus; species Citrullus mucosospermus. The sequence goes on along the minus strand of CM062057.1, from coordinate 15,539,492 downwards.
GACATATTACTCACTTCAAATGTGTGGATGCTTGAAGATTGGTGCATGAGCTAGAGTAGGGGGAAAACTAAGGAAACTCTCTTAGTCCCAATTTGAGTTCTAGCATTTTAAATTGAATGAGGCTTGCACACACACACATGGGAGATAGAAAGATTTGGCCTTGAATGATTATAACAATATAGATATGCTTGCAAGTTTCAACTTAACCTCTAAATGCTATTTTTTGAGACATGAGTCGATTGCACACTTCTTCATCTGAACTCCCTCTATTTGATTCTATTCTTTGCTCGGGACTAGCAAATCTCTAACTTTGGGGTGGTGAAAAGCGCTTGAAAAGTGCTTTCTATTCTCTAAAATTAAGGGAGTTTATATTATATTTCACTTGTTTGCTAGTGGTTTTTAGGTCAAAATAAAGAAAATTAGAAGTGAAGACCAAAAGATTAAAATCGACCTAGAATTCAATGAACAAGTGAAGAAAACTCCAAATCTGCCAAAAATAGGGCAGCGTCGCAATGCTGGTACGGCACAACCGCGACGCTTTGTTCCAAGAACAGCATCTGCCTTTAGCGCAACACCACCATCTCGACGCTACGGCACGACGCCACCCTTTAATGTCGATCAACGCCATGACACCATTGACCAGCGCCGCGGGGCCATCTTTTTTGAAGAATTTGCATTTTGGAAAGAATCTTGGGTTTTGATGATTTGGTTATGAAGTTATGTTGATATTGTAGACTCTTCATGGTTTTGTTGTAATGATTATGCGTTTTTTTTTTTGTTATTGTGCTTAATTTCGTGTTGAATGGCCATGTTTGAATGTTAGTTTAGATGTATGGTTGAAAGATTGTATGTATAGCTAGATCTATAACAAAGTAACAGGTAATCTCTCATGAAAATAGTTAGGTTAATAATGAAAGTTGCTAAAGACAATGTTTAATGCCATGTAATTTGTATTGGTTTCAAGAAATTAGTAATCAATTGAGTTTCATGAGAAAAGGTTGTTTTTTAGAGAAAATAACTTGGATTTATGTTTCTAGACTTAAGCATAAGAATTGCAATAAAATCCATGAACCCTAGGATATTGCATGATGAAGTAAACAAGGATTCATTACCCTAGAACTCTCTTTGACTCTTGTGTTTCTTATTTTATTTGCTTTATTTTTTTAGTTTATTTCCAAAATCACAACTTCAATTCCAATCCTCAAATAAAATTGATTTAATTCTAGAATAGCTAAGTAATTTAAACCTTCATAATTGGATCTTCAGTGGAACGATATTCGGACTTTACCGTCTTATATTATAACATGACCCGTACACTTACGGTTAACACGGAAAGTGCCCATCACTCAACCAATCTAGGAAGTTAGAAAGATTAGGGTAAAGTCAATGAAATTAGCAAGACCATGTAAAGATTAGCGAGACCATGTAAAGATTAGCGAGACCCTAGCACCCAGCGAGATTGGTAACTAGCGAAACTAGCGAGATGAGTTAGAACGAGAAAACCAGCGAGATTTTTTAGACAAAAGGGATCAGTGATACCTAGTGAGACTGATCTTGCTACTCCTCTAGCGAGACCCACGGGAAATGGAAAAGTGGCAGAATGCAAAATTCTTCTTTCTAGCCGAATTATTGTGAGATCTCGAATAATTTATCGAGTTTATTAGCATGATGTTGTAAGGATTCTAGGATAATTATTATTTATATATCGAACTTATTGGATTTATAGAATATATATATATATATATCGAGCTAGTTGATTTATAGTATTTATATATTGAGCTACTTGGATAAATAGTAATTATATATCAAGTTTCTTGGATATTATGTACTAATTCCGTTACTGAAGGAAATTATGAAGGCATCGATGGACAGATTGTGGTCCCCAATGCCGAAGTACGGGGAGAAGGCATATGGGCAGCCTGAATATATTTTTCAATGCCGAAGTATTAGGAGAAGGCATTGATGATGACTGTCATGTATGGATCGGGATTTGACACCGCATAGGATGGTCAGAGGGTCGGAAAGACCTAGTTTCTAAGCCTGTGGCGGAGATTTTTCTCGTGGGATGGTCAGGGGGTCGGCGGGCCTAGCTCCTAAGCCTACAAGAAGTACCCGAAGGGAGGGTCAGGGGGCCGACGGGCCTTGTTTCTGAGCCCCAATGTTGTAAGACTATGTGCGCATAGGGAAACATAGGGACTTAGAGGTGTTGAGAACAGTTGAGTACCGCGATGAGTTTGGCTGTATCGAGGGCCAGTGGGAAAAGCAGATACTGGAAATAACCCTATGGGGAGGTTTGATTTAAAGCTCGATGTTGTTGATTTATACTTGCTTATGATTCATGATTGTGGAATTATTATTATTATTGATTTCGAAAGGGTTAGTGAAACCCTAGTTGTATCGATCACTCATTGGACTTCATTGAAGCTCATCTTTTTCTTATGTTTTTCTTTCCAGGTAATAAAAGGATTCCCGTTGCTGATCAAAGTCGAGGTCTGCAGTGAGATAATGTGCACTTTGTCGAAGGCGGCTGATTAAATTAAGAACTAGAATCATGTCTCTTGTAAACAGATTTGATAAATAGTTGTAATAATAAATTATGCATTTGATTAATGAATTAGTTTATTTTTAATGCATTAGTTTGGGAAGAGGCAAAGTTTCGACAGTAGATGTCGGCAGATAGTCGACGTCTGCTGTCCTCACGCTCCATCTCGGGCTACAGAGGGGTGGCTCAGAGCGGGGTGTGACAAGTTGTTATCAGAGCATGGTTTGCGGAAAACCTGGGAAAAGTTAGGAAAAGTTAGTGGCGAGTTGTGAAAAACCAATATTTTCTTGAAAATAACTTAGACTTAGAATTATTCATATATTTGAAAGTAAAATTATTTGAAAATTTGAAGAAGCACATGGTTGTATTTCTAAATTAATATGTCATATAAGGGATGTCTCGGAGGAATAGACCTCAACGGCAACGTAGAACTCAGAATGCTACCTTTGGATCCCCAGCAAAAGGGGAGGGAGAAGTAAGTCATCCGACGATGACAAGTGCGAAAGAAGCACAAGTATTTCGTGATTTTGCTCGGCAGATAGCTGAAAATCTAAGTAGTTTGTCTGAAGATCCCGAGAGGTTATACGGGATAGAAAGGCTGAAAGCCTTAGGAGCAAGTACGTTTGAGGGGACAATACATCCTGAAGAAGCAGAGGTGTGGATTACTCGGTTGGAAAAGTGTTTCCGAGTAATGAGATGTCTGAAGGATTGGAAAGTTTCTTTAGCCATCTTCTTACTCCAAAAAGGAGTAGAAGATTGGCGGCGATTAGTTGAGGAAAGGTGGGGAAAGGAAATGGAACCTACTTGGGAGTACTTTAGAAAAGGCTTTTTCGAGAAATATTTTCTTCGAACCTTTCGTGATGCAAAACAAAGAGAGTTTTTGCATTTAGAGCAAGGTTCATTGTTAGTAGCAGAGTATGAAAAGAAGTTTACTGAACTTTCTAAGTATGCTACTCGGTTAGTGGTGGATGAAGTAGATAGGTGTAACAGATTCATAGAAGGATTAAAAAGTAAAAGCCGTACCCTTGTTATAGTTAGTGAGTGGGACAAGTTTCCCAAGTTAGTAGAAGCCGCGTTAAGAGCAGAAAAAAAATCTGCGAAAGGAAGTGGCAGAGGAGGAAGAAAATGAGTTGTTAACTCGGGAAGAAAAGATAAGAAGTGAGAGATACACTTCTAGGTTTTCAAAGAACAAATCGATCAAGTCAGGAATTGAGCAAAGTGTGTCTATATCAGCACAAAAGTTAAGATTCCTAGCTTGAGTAAGAGACCGTGGTGTGAAGATTGTAGAAGATACCACACTAGACAATGTTATAGGAATTTAGATGTTTGTTATAGTTGTGATAGAACAGGTCTTTTTGAGAAAAGGTACCCTGAGAGATAGAGAGAAATATAGAAGTTGAAATTGCTTTAACTGTGGTTATATTAACTGGACTTGTTGAAATTAATTTCCTGCTAGTTGTACTTTAATATGTCAGGGGAAGGAAGTAAGCGACCAAGAATAAGGTGCCCTGAATGTGGCAAATCTCATATGGGGAAGTGGCTTAAAGGAACTGGGAAATGTTATACCTGTGGACTAGAGGGCCACAACAGGATAAGGTGCCATGTGTTTATAGACTTATGCAACCAATAAAAGGGCCTGGAGAAGGAACATCCGTGTATAAACTGTGGATGCCAGCACAAGGCTGGCCGAGAAGGGAGAGAAGACGTTTGCTAAATGTGTGAATGACCTGGTCACTTCTGCAAAGACTGTCCATGCAACAATAAAGGCCCGTATGATTAAGACGAAAAAGGTGGAAGGATGTTAGAGGAAGAAGAAAGGGAGAAGAGAAAAAGAAGAAGAAGAAGAAGGAAGGAAGGAATAAAATAAAAGTGTGTGTTTTGTTGTTTTCTTAAGTTTGGAAAAGAAATGTACAGATAAATTGTAAATGAACAAAAAAGTTCTTTTCTCTATGTCAGTGTTAAGCTTTTTACTTAAATTTCGAGGACGAAATTTTTATAAGGTAGGTGGAATTGTTACACCCTAATCTTTGACTTAAGTGCTTAAGGACAAACGCATGGTGCTATGCATCCAAGCTAGCATTCAAGTTTGCCAAAGGGGGTTGCATTCGTATAGTGAAGGAGTTACTTTGTTTATTGGAAAATAAAATAAAATAAAAGAGAAAGTGGAAGTAAGTCGGCAGCTCGTTTAAGTGTGTAAAGCTGAGTTTCCGATCATTTTCTATAATTTCAAAAGCTTCGACCGATTCCATTTTTCAACTAAGCTACGAAGAGAGGTAGAAGGAGGAGTCTAGGGCAAATTTGAGTAGAATTCTGATCGGTTTTCGTGGTGTAATTGAAGTTGGAACAGAAGGTTTGATTGTTGTGGCACAATCTGAGCAAGGTCTAATATTTGGAGAATAGTGAGTTGTGGAGATTGAGTTTAGGGCTGAGAATTTGAGGTTAGTAAGTTAACTCAAGTCTTAACAATTCTTATGAAGAATGATTGAGCTGAATTTGAAGAGAAATATGTTAAATGTTAGGTGGAAGCGACTGGTACGGATTTTTTGAGTGATTTAGAGAAACTCGAAGTAACTTGAGCATATCTGTCGAATGAAGAGAAGTTAAACTCTGAAATCTTGAGATAAGCTAGAAACACATTTCTTTATAAGTTTGAAGAAGGGAAGAAGTTCCAATTTAGGCTAGAAATGCAACTTTTAACAGATAAAAGTGAAAATAGAAGTGAAGGCAGAAGCTGTGGGAGACGGGTATCCTAGAAAAGCAGTGACATTAAAAGATTAAGTGTGAGCAGCGAGATGGGTGTCGCTGGTATTTTTGGAGGCTTTGCATCTCACAACTCTCGTTGGGTATCGCTTGTCTCGCTGATCAAGTAAGTCATGGTATCACTAGTACAGTTTTATTTGCAGGTCAGTTTCGCTAGTCTAGTCTCGGTGGTTGCTTGAGTCTTGTTCATTAATGATTGTTCTTATAGAATTTGGTCTCGGTGGTGAACCATTGAACAAGTGTAAATGTTTAAAGCTTGTTGGCTATGTTCAATGAAATTTTAGGGAAGTCTAACAGCAAGAAATGTACTATTACAGGCCGAGAAGAGCTAGGAAGGGTGTATAAACCGCTAAAGGCCCAAGACAAGTAGTGAGCGACCATTTATTTAAAATATGTTTACTTTGAGCAAGTTGTTATTGCTGAAAAGATTATGTTTGTAAACATGTTTATATGTTTGTGATTTCACTGGTTTTAACGTGAATAGTATGTGTTTTACATTGGAAATCATTTGAAGCATGTTGGTTGTTTAATGAGTTTATGAAAAGCATGCTGTTTGTTAATTTATGATTCTATGAAAAGCTTTGAAGCTTGTGAATGAAATTGTGAAGATTTGGAAATGTTAAAACTCATGAATTTATATTATGCTATTTTCAAAGCATGTTGTTGTTGAAAAACATTTGTTAAAATAGTTCCCAATGCTGAAGTACTTGGAGAAGGCATGTGGGTAACCTGAATATCTAGCCCTCAATGTTGAAGTACACAGAGAAGGCATGTAGGTGGCCAAAATCTCGTAAATGAGGCCTAGTACTGAAGTACTCGGAGAAGGTACTTGGGTAATCTAGGATAGGATATCTACGTGCACATAGAGGAATACTAAATGCTGTTGTGTTGAGATTACTCCAACAGCTAAGGATTTTCGACGTTGGGTGTGTTGAGATTACTTCACCCCAACTAAGGATGTTTTCGATGTTGAGTAGCGTTGAGCTTCGCTTTGCCTTAGCTAAGGAAAATAATTTGAAATAAACTGAATTTCTGAGTATCTTTTCCTTGAATAAACATATATGATTTGACAATGCTATTCGAGCATGTTTTGCATGGGTATGACTTTGAATCGAAAGTTTTATACGTATTGTTTTATAATGTTTACACTATGATTAGTTTCCGAGTTAAAGAGAAGTATTTACAAAACAAGTCATTCACTGGGCAACCTAGCTCATGTTTTCATTGTTTTTCTGTTTTCTAGGTAGTGAGCGAGTCCGGGGTGCTTAGCCTACACAAAAACTCGTCTGGGCTCATCAGCAGTGTTTAGTATTTTGAGAATTGTAAATATTTGAACTTAATCATGTGTTGAACATATAGAAGGTTAAGGGTGTTGTTGTGAAACGCATGTAATTATTTGTTTTGAGTGGAAAACAATGTCTGTAAGATAATTTAACCTAGGTTTAAGTATGACGTCCAAATATTGTGTTTAACTGCTTATTAGGTGATGGTCAAGTTCTATGGTTGGCAGTGGATGCCGTAAGAGGGTTAGTGTTTGCTGTCATCACATTTCCTCCTGGGTTAGGAGGGTACCTGGAAGGGGGTGTGACAAGTTGGTATCAGAGCATAAGGTTTTGGGAAGTGAGGTCATGCATAGTAGCTAGGGGCATGTTGAGTCTGTAATATATTGATGTTATGTTATGTTATAGGAACATGCCCAAAAAGACCAGACGAGGTAGGCAAGTAGACGCTGGGACGTCGCAAGCTACCGGTGACGTGAGGGAGACTTCCGAGGGAGAGTTTAGTAACCCTCAGGCGAATGTAAATATAGAAGAGCAAATTTTCAACAGAATAGCTCAGAGGCTGGTAGCTAATGTAGAGTCAGCTCAGGGGGATCATGAGAAAAAGTATGGAATAGAAAGGTTTAAAGCGTTAGGTGCCAAGGTGTTTGAGGGTACTACTGATCCTGCAGAGGCCGAGGTATGGCTAAATCAAGTAGAGAAATGCTTCAAGCTCATGCACTGTCCTAAAGATAGAAAACCTGATTTGGTTACTTATATGCTCCAGGAAGGAGCTGAGGATTGGTGGCGCCTGATGGAAAACAGAAGTGCATATGCAGGTTCCCTGACATGGGCAGATTTTAAGAAAGCTTTTCAAGATAAGTATTATCCTAAGTCTTATTGTGATGAGAAGAGGAATGAATTTCTAAGGTTAGTTCAGGGAAGTATGTCTGCAGCTGAATATAAGAAGAAATTCACAGAACTGGCCAGGTATGCCTTGGCGTTGGTGACAGAGGAAGTAGATAAGTGCAAGCGTTTTGAGGAAGGCTTGTGAAGTGAAATCCGTACTCTGGTGATGGCGAGTACAGATGGACAAATTTTGCTAAGCTAGTTGAAGCTGCTTTGAGTGTAGAGAAAAGCTTAGCAGAGGGAATAATAGACAGAGGAAGAAACAGAGCTGGAAGACATTCAGTACATTGAGGGAGCAGTCTCACCGAGGTGAGAGACGGTGTTTTATACCCGGAGTTTCTAGTAAGGGAAAGTTTAAAACTCGATCCAGTGGATCATACTTTGCAGGTGGTTCCCGAGGGGGTTGTACGCAGAAAAGTCAGAGGAGGTTTCCTCAGACTTCAGCTCCTACAGGTGGTTCACATTTTCGCCACCCTAGTGAATCTATAGCTAGTGCAGCAAGGAAACCACTATGTAATTCATGTGGTAAAAATCACTGGGGACAGTGTTTGGGAGGGGCTGGTGTTTATTACAATTGTGGCCAACCAGGACATTTCAAGAGGAATTGCCCTCAGTCACGAAGAGAAACAGAACAGAGAACCGTGTCGCAAACAGTAAATCAGCCAAGACAGGAAATAGGAGCTGGTGAAGGGAGTAGTGGTGGCAGACAGAAAGGCCAGGTAGGCAGACCTAGGCAGCAAGGGAAAGTGTATGCCATGACGCAGTAGGAGGCTGAGGAGGCTCCAGAGGTGGTGACGAGGGAATGCTTATGTGTTAATTGATTCTGAAGCTACGCATTCATTTGTGTCCCATGAGTTTGCTTTGCATGTAAATAGGAGTTTAAAGCTTTTGCCTAATGCCTTGTTAGTACATACTTTTGTTGGTGAATCTGTAACTATAGAGCATGCTTATTTTGATTGCAAGTTAGTGATCGATAATTTGGTGTTGTTAGTTGATTTGTTACCTCTAAACTTGATAGAGTTTGATATTATTCTTTTCATGGACTTTTTGTCCAAGTATCATGCTAATGTTGATTGTTTTAAGAAAGAGTGAGATTGGTAAAACCTGATGGGGTGATCTTTAAAGGAAGAAGGAGAGTTCTTCCTACCTGTGTGATCTCGGCGGTGAAGGCCAGAAAGTTGTTGAGTAAGGGTTGTGAAGCATACCTGGTACATGTGACAGAAGTGAAGTCAGAAAAGTTGAAACCAGAAGATGTGCCAGTGGTACGGGAGTTTTTAGATGTGTTCTTTAAGGAGTTGTCGGGGTTGCCACCTGATAGAGAGGTGGAGTTTACTATGATTTAGCACCTGATATAACACCTATTTCTCAGGCACTATATCGTATGGCACCAATGGAATTGAGAAAACTGAAGGTGCAATTACAGGAGCTAGTAGAAAAGGGATACATTAGACCAAGTGTATCTCCATAGGGTGCGCTAATGTTGTTTGATAAGAAGAAGGATGGAACAATGAGGTTATGTATTGATTACCACCAGTTAAATAAGGTAACAATATGTAACAAATACCCTTTGCCTCGTATAGATGATCTATTTGATCAACTAGGAGGAGCATCGGTATTCTCGAAGATAGACCTGAGGTCAGGATATCACTAGCTAAAAGTTAGGGAGTCGGACATACCTAAGACAACTTTCTGAATGAGGTATGGACATTATGAATTTCTGGTGATGCCATTTGGTTTGACGAATGCACCAACGGTATTCATGGATTTGATGAATAGGATTTTCCATCCCTACCTAGACCAGTTTGTAATTGTGTTCATTGTATTGGCGTATTCTGGAGACAGAGGGAAACATGCTGAACATCTTAGGACTGTTCTGCAGCTTTGAGAGAAAAGAAATTGTATGCAAAGTTCAGTAAATGTGAGTTTCCATTAGATCAGGTTGTGTTTTTAGGTCATGTCGCATCAGCTGCGGGAGTCGGTGTGGATTCTCAAAAGACTGAGGCTATAGTCAGTTGGGAACGGCCTAAGACTGTGACAGAGCTATGTAGTTTCCTGGGTTTAGCAAGATACTACAGGAGATTTGTTTAGAGATTTTCCAAGATAGCTTTACCATTCACTAGTTTGACTAAGAAGAATACTAAGTTTTAGTGGAATGAGAAGTTTGAGCAGAGTTTTCAGGAACTAAAGAAGAGATTGGTGACTGCACCTATTCTAGCACTCCCGGAGTCGGGAAATGTCACACCTTACTTTTAAAAATCAATGCGTTGAAGAGCCTATAAAGAAAAGAAGTAAAAGATCATGTTGGATGCATGTTCAGGACTAAGGTAACGCATGGTATGGGTGGACGCATGGAAGTAAATCGAGAAGGGAAAGAAGTGAAACGCATAAGAGAAGATGTAAGCATTGGCGATGGTAAGACGCATAAGCAAGAAAGGAATAAAGTTATGTCGTGAAGTGTTGAAAGAGATCTAAGTCTCGGAAAGGTAGAATACTATAGCAAACTGAGTAACGCATAGACTATTAGCAAGGGATGTTCTTGGGTGTTAGATAAAGTGGAAGGATGAGAAGTAAGCTCAAAGGTTGGAGCAAGAGGTGGACGCATACTAAATTATCATCAGAGATATTTTAATACAAGGAGAAGGTTAAATGAATAACCTTGGATTACAAGCACAAGAACGCATTGAGGGATAATCAAGGAAATCCTCAAGGATAGGAAGAAGATCATGGACGCATGATAGTATGCGGTTCAGGCTGACGCATGGTATTATGCAGTAAGACAAACACATAGTAGTGTGCGTTTGGACATTAACGCCTAGTAATATGCGGTGGAAAAACGAGTTCAAAGGAAATATGACCGAGAGTTAGGGAAGTGAGTAATGAAGCTCAAACCTTAAAGGAAACTCAATGAACGCATGGGGGCGTTGTGTTGAATGAATAGTTTATTGGAAAATGTTGGACGCATAAGATAAGCTTATAATGGCTAGGTGGCTTCATATAGACTTGACACCTTAAAAGTAGAAGGTGTTAAAAAGGAATGTTAAGTGTTTCATGCAAGGTGACGCTTGGATTAATGCATGGTTAATTAAGCATGCAGCGTGACATGTGGCAAACAAGTGGCAAAAGGAGAGGAGAAGTTGGATGGCAAACTCTCTATAAATAGAACCTTAAGGGAAAATGAGCGACTGATGACTCTGAAGGAAGAATTCTGGAGAGAGAGGGAAGAAAGAAGGCAGAAAGGAGGAATCCTTGCGTCCGTAGTAGGAGTCGGCGGCCAAGAGAGAAGGTATTCTTGACAACTTAGCTATTTTATGTTAAAGAAGTTGTCTTGCGTCGAAAGAGGGTTGACCTTGTAGTGAAGACAAACACTACGTTCAAGGTGAACGTTGCGTCCAAAGATAGGTGATGCGTTCAAGTTGGACCTTGCGTCCAAGAGAGGTCGACGCATCCAAAAGAGAAGTAAGAAGAGTTGGGCTGCACTTTGCGGTAGTTATCAACCTTGCGTTGAAGGGCAGGTTTGCATCCAACCGAGCTGACAGAGGAAATATGGAGCCTTGCGTTTCTGAGTTAGAATGCTGCGTCCAAGAAGCTCGGGAAGAGGAAATGGAGGGAAGGAAGAGAAATTATTCTTTGGCAAGTACAGGTGAGTAACACCTGCGTCTTTCAAATATAAATGAGTTCTTTATGATTAAAATCATTGGTTTGAAATATGCGTTCGTGAATTTCCAATGAACAAGTGCATGCGTTTTATTGAAAAGCATTGAGTATGTTGGTTGTTTGATAGCAGTTAACAAACCCATGCTGATTGATACTTGTTTTCCTGATTCTACTGAAAAGCATGGTGATATATGATTTCATGAAAGATTTGGAAATAAACTTGTTTGAAAAGCATGCTATTTGATATTAAAACTTTGAAATTGAATTTAGCATGCTGGTTGATATGAGATTTGGAAACGATTGGCTTACGAGTTATTGATATAATGTTTCCAAAATGTATTGTGTTTTATAAAACTTTGAAAAGGCCAAAGGGTAGCTGGGATATAAAAAAAAGGCACCCAATGCTGAGGGACTCGTAGAAGGCAGATGGGTAGCCTGGATATGGAAATGGGACCCCAATGCTCAGGGACTCAGAGAAGGCATTATGGGCAGCCCGGAATATAAAACCTATGTGCACATAGAGGTATATACAACGCTGATGTGTTGAGATTACTCCACACAGCTAAGGAAAATCGACGTTGAGGAGCGTTGAGCACTGCTCCGCCTCAACTAGGGAAAATGATTTTGAAATAAATGAGATTTTTGAGTATTTACTCTAAAACAGATATGCATGTTTTAACAATGGTATTTGAGTATATTTTAATATGATTTAAAGTGTTATATTTTATGCGAGGTTGACCAGTTTTACAGTTAAAGTAAAATATTTTCAAAAACCGTTACTCACTGAGCTATTAGCTCACCCTTTTTATATGTTTTCCATTTTCAGGTAGCATAACAGTTCCCGTTGCCGATCGAAGTCGAGGTTTGTCAAGAGTGTCTTAATGGTATTACCGTCCTAGAAAGGATTTATATGAAAGTGAGGTGAATGTGACAGTAGGTTATGTGACAGGGTAGTCGGTAACTGCTGTCCTTACGCTCCGTCTCGGGCTACAGAAGAGTAGTTTGGGGTGGGGTGTGACAGGAAAGGAATTTGAAGTTTACTGTGACGCTTCCCATCAAGGGTTAGGCTGTGTGTTGATGCAGGGTGGTAAAGTGATAGCTTATGCTTCTAGGCAGTTGAGACCTTATGAGAGAAACTACCCTACTCATTATCTGGAGTTAGCTGCAGTTGTTTTAGCATTGAAGATATGGTGGCATTATTTGTGTGGGGAAAAATGCCATATCTATACAGATCACAAGAGTTTGAAATACATTTTTGACCAAAAGGAGCTTAACATGAGACAATGAAGGTGGTTAGAACTGATCAAAGATTATGACTGCACTATTGAATATCACCCAGGGAAAGCGAATGTTGTGGCTGATTCTCTAAGCAGGAAATCCCGAGGTAGGGTAAGTTCTTTAAATACTGTAAGAGTTACTTTGCTCAAGGAATTCAGAAATAGTGCTGCTAGTTTAAAAGTAATAGATAAAGGGACATTGTTGGCACATTTTCAGCTGAGACCTAAGCTAGTGGATGAGGTTATAAGAATGTAGTCAGAAGATCCTGTAATTAAGAAATTAATAGAAGAAGTAAAAGTTCAGCAAAGAGTAGACAACGAGCTTAGATCTGATGGTGTATTGTTGAAACAGGATAAAATTTATGTGCCACGAAATGTGGAAGTTAAACAGGCGATTCTTAAGGAGGCACATAGCTCAGCTTATGCTATGCATCCTGGCAGTACCAAAATGTATAGAACGTTACGGAAATTCTACTGGCGGCCAGGTATGAAAAGGGAGATAGTTAAGTATGTGGCAAGATGTTTAGTCTGCGAGCAGGTAAAGCCTAAACGACAAAAGCTGGCAGGATTACTGAATCCACTTCCTATTCCTGAGTGGAAATGGGAACAGGTTACTATGAATTTTCTATTTGGATTGCCAAGAACTCCAGTAGGTGTTGATGAAATTTGGGTGATTGTTGATAGATTGACCAAGACAGTGCGTTTCTTGCCCGTTAAAGCAACTTATACACTGGATAGATTGGCATGGATGTATGTGGATAAGATTGTAAGTCAGTACAGAGTACTAGTGACTATGATATCAGACAGGGATCCTAGGTTTACTTCTAAATTTTGGAAGAGTTTGTAACAGACTTTAGAAACCAAGTTGTAGTTCAGTACTGCCTTTCATCCTCAGATTGATGGACAATCAGAGAGGACGATCCAGACTTTAGAAGATATGCTTCGATCTTGTGTTTTGCAGTTCAAAGGTAGCTAAGATGTACATCTGTCTCTAGTGGAATTTGCTTACAATAATAGCTACCAGGCAAGTATAGGTATGGCTCCGTATGAAGCATTGTACGGTAGACTGTGCAGAACACCAGTATGTTGGGGAGAAGTTGGAGAAAGGAAGCTGGTTGGACCAGAGATTGTTCAGATTACAATAGAGAAAGTAGAGATGATCAAAGCTAATCTTAAGTCAGCCAGGGATCGGCAGAAAAGTTACGCTGATAATAGGAGAAGATCTCGAGTTTGAAGTTGGTGATAGAGTATTTCTAAAGTGTTCACCGTGGAAAGGAGTTCGAAGATTTGGTAGGACAGGAAAGTTGAGACCCAGGTATATCAGACCTTTCGAGATTTTGGAAAGAGTTAGACTGGCAGCATACAGGTTATCCTTACCGATGGCAATGTCTAAGATTCATAATGTGTTTCATGTCTCAGTTTTAAGAAAATATGTTCCTGATTCAACTAATGTACATGAGGTGCAACCGATTAAACTAAAAGAAGATCTGAGTTATGAGGAATAACCGGTTCGAGTGTTAGATGAGAAGGAAAAAGTTCTAAGAACTAAGGTGATTCCGTGGAATCATGGTGTAGAAGAAGCTACTTAGGAAACCAAGGAGCAAATGATAAAGAGGTATCCACATTTGTTTTCGAGCAACTTACAGTCTGCGGAATTTCGAGGATGAAATTCTTGAAAGGAGGTGGTAAATTGTAAGCCTTACATTTATCTTTGGAAGATGGCAAGCAAAGTAGGCAGGTGATTGAGAAAAAGATGGCCAAGAGCCTTTGGCTTCAGTGGCTATGCGTTTGCTAAGTTGAGGTATGCGTCCATGAGAGTGAGCATGGGTGAAGGTTGGTGCTATGTGTTTGTTGAGGTCGTTGGGCAAGTGGTCATGTGTTATTTGATGATAGTAAGGGGTTGCGTTGGAGAAGCATGCGTTCAAGAGATAGGGACAGACGCATGGTGCTATGCGTCCAAGCTAGCATCCAAGTTTGCCGAAGGGGGTTGCGTTCATATAGTGAAGAAGTTACTTTGTTTATTGGAAAATAAAATAAAATAAAAGAGAAAGTGGAAGTAAGTCGGCAACTCGTTTAAGTGTGTAAAGCTGAGTTTCCGATCATTTTCTATAATTTCAAAAGCTTCAACCGATTCCATTTTTCAACTAAGTGACAAAGAGAGATAGAAGAAGAAGTCTAGGGCAAATTTGAGTAGAATTCTGATCGGTTTCGTGGTGTAATTGAAGTTGGAACAGAAGGTTTCATTGTTGTCGCTCAATCTGAGCAAGGTCTAATATTTAAAGGATAGCGAACAATGAAGATCGAGTTTAGAGCTGAGAATTTGAGGTTAGTAAGTTACCTGAATTCTTAACAATTCTTATGAAGGATGGTTGAGCTGAATTTAAAGAGAAACATGTTAAATGTTAAGTGGAAGCGACTCGTACGGATTTCTCGAGTGATTTAGAGCAACTCGAAGTAACTTGGGAATCTCTATCGAATGAAGAGGACTTAAACTCTAAAATCTTGAGTTAAGTTAGAAAACACATTTCTTTACAAGTTTGAAGAAGGGAAGAAGTTCTAATTTAAAAAATCAAATAAATAAAGAAAAGATATGACTTTTAACAGATAGAAGTGAAAATAGAAGTGAAGGCAGAAGCTGTGGGAGACGGGTATCACTGGAAAAGCAATCATACTGAAAGATTAAGCGTGAGCAGCAAGACGGGTGTCGCTGGTATCGCTGGAGGCTTTGCATCTCACAACTCTCACTAAGTATCGCTAGTCTTTCTGATCAAGTAAGTCTCGTTGGTCTCGCTGGTCTCGCTAGTCACTAGTACAGTTTTATTTGTAGCTCAGTTCGCTAGTCTAGTCTCGCTGGTTGCTTGAGTCTTGTTCATTAATGATTTTTCTTATGGAATTTGGTCTCAGTGGTGAACCATTGAACAAGTGTAAATGTTTAAAGCTTGTTGGTTATGTTAAAGGAAATTTTAGGGAAGTCTAACAACGAGAAATGTATTATTACAGGCCGAGAAGAGCTAGGAAAGGTGTATAAACCGCTAAAAGCCCAGGACAAGTAGGGAGTGACCATTTATTTAAAATATGTTTACTTTGAGCAAGGTGTTATTGCTAAAAAGATTATGTTTGTAAACATGTTTATATGTTTGTGATTTCACGGGTTTTAACTTGCATAGTATGTGTTTTACATTGGAAATCGTTTGAAGCATGCTGGTTGTTTAATGAGTTTATGAAAAGCATGTTGTTTGTTAATTTATGATTTTATAAAAAGCTTTGAAGCTTGTGAATGAAATTGTGAAGATTTGGAAATGTTAAAACTCATGAATTTATATTATACTATTTTCGAAGCATGTTGTTTTGAAAAACATTTATTAAAATAGTTCCCAATGCTGAAGTACTTGGAGAAGGCATGTGAGTAACCTGAATATGGTGATAGCCCCCAATGCTGAAGTACACAGAGAAGGTATATGGGTGGCCAAAATCTCGTAAATGGGGCCTAATACTAAAGTACTCGGAGAAGGTACTTGGGTAACCTAGGATAGGATATCTATGTGCACATAGAGGAATACTAGACGTTGTTGGGTTGAGATTACTCCACACAGCTAAGGATTTTCGACGTTGGGTGTGTTGATATTACTCCGCCCCAACTAAGGATGTTTTCGACGTTGAGTAGCGTTGAGCTCCCCTCCGCCTTAGCTAGGAAAATAATTTGAAATAAACTGAATTTCTGAGTATCTTTTCCAGGAATAAACATATATGATTTGGCAATGCTATTTGAGCATGTTTTGCATTGGGTATGACTTTGAATCGAAAGTTTTACACGTATTGTTTTATAATGTTTACACTATGATTAGTTTCCGAGTTAAAGGGAAGTATTTACAAAACAAGTCACTCACTAGGTAACCTAGCTCATGTTTTCATTGTTTTCCTGTTTTCCAGGTAGCGAGCGAGTTCGAGGTGCTTAACCTACACAGAAACTCGTCTAAGCCCATCAGCAGTGTTTAGTATTTTCAGAATTGTAAATATTTGAACTTAATCATGTGTTGTACATATAAAGGGTTAAGGGTGTTGTACTCATGTAATTATTTGTTTTGAGTGGAAAACAATGTCTGTAAGATAATTTAACCCTGGTTTAAGTATGACTTTCAAATATTATGTTTAACTATTTTTTAGGTGATGGTCAAGTTTTATGGTTGCCAGTGGATGCCGTAAGAGGGTCGGTGTTTACTGTCATCATACTTTCTTCTGGGTTAGGAGGGTATCTGGGAGGGGGTGTGACAATCAAGATTAGGCAAAAACCAGCAAGATCAGCGAGATCAGGTAGCAACCAGCGAGATTGGCAACTAGTGAAACTAGCGAGACAGAGAAAACCAGCGAGATTTGTGAGACAAAAGCGATCAGCGATACCTAGCGAGACTGATCTCGTGCTCTTGTAGCGAGACCCACAGGAAATGGAAAAGTGGCAGAATGCAAAATTTTTCTTTCTAGCCAAAATTTGTGTTAAGCGGTGAAATTTTGGAGTTTTATGCTTTATTTGAGTGCGATGTTGAGCTACATGTTGAGTTTTCCATGCAAATTGGAGGTGTTAAGATGCATGAAGAAAAAAGCATGCAATTGAACACTTGGAATTAAGATGTCAAAAATTTGGCTGAAGAGTTGGCTGAAGTTTTTGGCTATAAATAGAGATCACTTGAGAAGGAATTCTCATCCCATCAGCCGAGAGCATTATAAAGGAGAGAAAGAGAGAAAGAAAAGGAGGTAAGGAGAAAAAAGAGAAAGGAAAGAGAGAAGGAAAAAGAAAGAGGAAAAAAAAAGAGTTGGAGGAATTTCTTTTGAAGATTTCTTTTGAGGCGCTTGGGAATCTCAAGCGTGTGCCAGTCAATTTTTCCGTTACTATTACTGTGAGTGGTTGATTTTCTTTTCATGAGAAAACATAATTATATTTTTTATGAATGAATAATAGCACTTATGAGTTTTATTGGATAAATATGGATCATTGTACGTATGCATGCTATGGTGAGATTTCGAATAATTTATCGAGTTTATTAGCATGATGTTGTAAGCATGCTAGGCTAATTATTATTTATATACCGAGCTTATCGGATTTATAGAATATATATATATATATCGAGCTGCTTGGATTTATAGTATTTATATATTGAGCTACTTAGATAAATAGTAATTGCATATCGAGTTTCTTGGATATTGTGTACTATATCAATACTTAAGGAAATTACGAAGGCATTGATGGACAGATTGTGGTCCCCAATACTGAAGTACGGAAAGAAGGCATATGGGCAGCTTGAATATAGTTTCCAATGCTGAAGTACTAGGAGAAGACATTGATGATGACGGTCATGTTTGGATCGGGATTCGACACTGCATAGGATGGTTAGAAGGTCAGAAAGACCTAGTTTTTGAGCTTGTGGCAGGAATTTTCCTCGTGGGATGGTGAGGGGGTTGACGGGCCTTGCTCTTAAGCCTACGAGAAGTACCCGAGGGGATGGTCAAGGGACCAATGGGCCTAGTTTCTGAGCCCCAATGGTAAGTTGTAAGACTATGTGCACATAGGGGAAACATAAGGACTTAAAAGTGTTGAGAACAGTTGAATACCGAGATGAGTTTGGCTGTGAGGGCCAGCGGGAAAAGCAGACACTGGAAATAACCCTATGGGAAGGTTTGATTTAAAGCTCGATGTGGTTGATTTATACTTGCTTATGATTCATGATTGTGGAATTATTATTGTTATTGATTTCGAAAGGGTCATTGAAGCTCATTCTTTTCTTATGTTTTTCTTTCCAAGTAGCAGAAGGGTTTCTGTTGTTGATCGAAGTCGAGGTCTACCGAGAGATAATGTGCACTTTGCCGAAGGCGGCTGATTAAATTAAGAATTAAAGTCATGTCTCCTGTAAACATATTTGATAAATAGTTGTAATAATAAATTATGCATTTGATTAATGAATTAGTTTATTTTTTATGCATTAGTTTAGGAAGAAAACAAAGTTTCAATGGTAGATGTTGGTAGATGGTCGGCGTTTGCTATCCTTGCGCTCCGTCTTGGGCTATAGAGGGGTGGTCGGGGCGGGGTTTGACACATTCGGTGATGCTAAAAGGAACGAGTTCCTAAGGCTTGTTCAAGGCTCGATGAACATGGCTAAATACAAGAAGAAGTACACTAAGTTATCTAAATATGCTTTGATTATAGTTGCTAATGAGGTTGATCGATGTAAGAGGTTTGAAAAAGGCTTACGTAAAGAGATTCACATTATCTAAACATGCTTTGACTATAGATGCTAATAAGGTTGATCGAAGAGGTTTGAAAAAGGCTTACGTAAGGACATTCATGCTTCTGTGAGGGCTAGTGCAGATTGGTCAGACTTTTTCAAATTAGTGGAGGCAACAATGAGAGTTGAGAAGAGTTTGACAAAAGAAAAGGTCGAAAAAGAAATAAGCAAGGGGGGTTGAGCAGGGTAGTACTCAAGCTCAACACGAGATTGTTATAGTTGTGATGATAGCCGGAGATTCGTGCCTAAGATTTAGTAGAGAGGCAGTTTCAAGCCTCGTTACAGTGGGTCATCTGGGTCCAGGGCTAGTTTAGGAGGAGGATTTCAGCGGCAAGGTCAAAGGAAAGTCAGTTATCCAATTAAGACTATAAAAGATTCCCAGGCAAGGCATCTTAAAGAATCAATTCCAAGTTCTGCTAGGAAACCTCTATGTACAACATGTGGGAAACAGCATTGAGGCCAGTGTTACATTATAGTGGATCGAATGTCTGTCACACCCTCTTTCTAAGACTATTTCGTGGAAGAGTTTATAAAGGAAAGAAGTAGGACTTGAGCGGTTGTGCTCAAGTGTTAGTTTACGTAGGTCATAGATGGAATTTGAATTAGAAGGATTTGATAGAAAGGTTGAGTTGAACGAATTCTGAATCTTGAAATCAAAGTAATTCTTGAAGTTAAGAATTATACTATGTAGGATAAACAGATCAGGAGAACGCGACCATGATTTTAAGCTTAGAAGTAAGACCTCTGGAAGAAAGGAAACCTCATCAAGTGATGGGCAGGGTTAAAAGAATAGCTGAGAGGTAAGTGAAGTTGGACGCATACTTAGTGGAAAACATTGTTAGGCGCATGGTAGAAACGCTTGACGGCATGTAATTAAGGCAGACGTATGGTATTATGCGGTAAGAAACAAACGCATAGAAGTATGCATTTGAGACGTCAAGGCCGGGTAGTATGCGGTAGAGAAACGCGGTAAGCCCTACCTGACATTTGGGAAGTTGGCAAGTTGAGAAGAAATTATGAAATGGGCAGTGGTTAGAAAAGTGGGCTAAATAGTATGGAGCAAAACTGGCTAAGTGTTGGCTATGCGTTAGTGGAGCTATGCATTGAGAATATGTTGAAGGCCACTAGGCGTTGAAGGTCACTAGGCATTGACGGCCATGAGGCGTTGAAGGCCACAAGGCGTTGGAAGTCACTATGCGTTGAAGGTTGGTATGTATTGGTACATTAGAAGAGTGGCCGAGAGGATCATGCGTTAATTGGCTATCCGGCGACTGGACGTTGAACAATTGTAAAAACAGCAAGTGTAAGCTATGCGTTGCTGAAGCTTTGCACGGAAGGTTGCGTCAGCCAACCTAAGTAAGGAGGTGATGGTCATACTGGTGAGTCGGTGATATATATATATATAAGTAAGTACGCCGATTCAATCAACACTTCTAGACATATTTCGAACCCAGATTTACCCCTTTCACAGAAGAACAACGAGGAGAGATCGAAGAAACTGTTTATGTCTGAGTTAAGTAGGAACCATATCATTCTCATGGCGAAATTGAAGCTGGAACCAGAAGCTTGACGGTTGACAATAATCTAGACATCATATGGTGTTTGAAGAAGAGTGAGCTGGGAAGTCGAAGCTACAGCGAAGTTTTAAGGTGAGTGAGTTAATCCTTAGCAACTTTTGTAAAGGATGTTTATGCCAAATTTGAACAAGAGTACGTTAAATTTTAGGAAGAAACATTCGGAGTTGTGCTACTGTAAGAGCTGTTAGCTGATTCGAAGCAGTTGGAGTTATTCAAGGATAATTTCCCCAACGAAGAAAAGATAGGGTTTGAAATCTCGAGGTAAGTTAGAAAGCTCACTTCTGTACAAGTTTGTAGAAGAAAGAAAGATCTGATTTTGGCTGGATTTCGATGTTTAGCAGTTTGAGAACAGGTTAGAGAAGAAAGAAAAAGAGCACTGACCATCGGGGGTCGCTAGGATAGGAGTATCGCTAAAGAATTGGAGGGTGATCAGCGAGACAAGCATCGCTGGTAACGCAAAGGGGCCTTGCGTCTCACAACTCTCGCTGACTCTCGCTGAGTATCGCTTATTAAGGTAATATCGTTAGTCTCGCGAAGCTGGGTATCGCTGATGCCACATGGTTAGGAGTAGTTTAGTCTAAAAATCTCGCTCATTATTGTAAGTTGTAAACAAGAGAAAAACTAGTGATGAAAACCCATATTTAAGATATTTAAGCAAACGTAAAGAATATAAAGAGAAATGTTAGAAATGTCTAACACGAAAAAGGTATGTTTACAGGTCAAGAGGAGCTAGGGAAAGCGTATAACCCGCTTGGAGCCCGGAATAAGTCGTGAGTGACTTTATGATTTGAGATAAGCTTAACTACGGTACTATTTTTTATATGATAAATAATATCTTTAAAACATGAGTTGAAGTGTACTTTTGTATATGAAACTAGCACATATTTTATATGTGAGATAGAGCTTGATAATGTATCAGATAAGGTTCTAAGTTTTACCAAGCTAGTTGCTAGATGAATGTTCAAAGAAGTCTGAGATATCATGATTATAGTTAATTTATGACAAATGTATTATGCATGCCTATGCACTAGAAAGATTCGAATGGGACCCAATGCTGAAGGACATGTGAAGGCATATGGGCAGCCCTAGTATTTAATTTATATGAAACTCTCACCTAAGGATTTAAAGACGGTGAGTGAGTATTTCCCTGGGACCCTGGGACCCTAGTACCGAAGGACATGAGAAGGTACAGGGCAGCCCGAGATCAGACAGATTTATAAGCATACTAAAAGGTAAATAGACGCTGATGTGTTGAGATTACTCCACACAGCTAAGGCTTATTGATGTTGGGTGCGTTGAGTTTGCTCCGCCTCAACAAAGGTTTAATGAAAAGATAACCATCTACGTAATGATAGTGATTTACAAGTTATAGTCATTTACAAGTTTATGAAGCGTGATATGAGGCATGATCAAGCAATTTATACCAAAGATTGTAGTTACACTTTATTAAGCTTATATTTCAGTTAGTCACTCACTGAGCATTGTAGCTCATAGATTCTTGTTTCTCTGATGTTTTCTTTCAGGTAGCAAGCGTGTTCGGGGTGTCTAGCCTACCATCAAGATTCGTCTGAGCCAAATTAGAATTTTTGAAATTGGGAACTTGTAAACCCCATCCCTTGTAGTAGTTGAACTTATTTTGAGTGGTATTTGTGAGATTCACCAGGCATATTTGTAAATTCTAAACATAGTCTTTTAAATCTTACTTATGATGCTATTTTATTAAGAAAATTTTGCATAACTGTTGTAAAGGCTAAGCATTTCACCAGTTAGTTATGATATAGAAATCCATGTATAACAGGGTCTAACAGAATATAGATTAGGTAACACTCACTCCTAGGTAAAGATATAGAAGTATATATAATATCTAGGGTGGGGGTGTTACAATGTCTGCTTCAATTGTGGGCAGACCAGGCACTTTAGGAGAGAGTGTCCTCAGCTGATGCATGAGGATAAGGTTGAGCCACGGACTGTATCTCAAACGGTGGGTTAGATGAAGCTTGAAGGAGCTAGTGAAGAGGCACTAGCGGTGCTACACCTAAAGGGCCTGGTAGACCAAAATAGTAGGGTAAGGTCTATGTTATGACTTAGAAAGAGGTGGAGGATGCACCTGATGTTATTACTGGTACTATTTCTCTTTGTAATACATTTGTGCATGTATTTGATGGGCACTTTCTTTATTTACCGCAAGTGTACGGGTTAAGTTATAGTATAAGACGGTTTAGTCCGAATATCGTTCCACTGAGGATTCAATTGTGAAGGTTTAAGTTACCTAGCTATTCTAGAATTGAAGCAATTTTATTTGAGGATTCGATCTCAAGTTGTGATTTTAGAAAAACTAAAAAGGAAAACAAGTAAATGAGAAACACAAAAGTCAAAGAGAGTTCTAGGGTATTGAATCCTTGTTTAATTCATTATGCAACATTCTAGGGTTCATGGATTTTATTGCAATTTATATGCTTAAGTCGTCTAGAAACATAAATCCAAGTTATTTTCTATCAAAAACAACATTTTCTCATGCAACTCAATTGATTACTAATGTCTTGAAACCAATATAAGTTACATGGCATTAAGAGTAGTCTTTAGCAACTTTCATTGTTAACATAACTATTCGCTGATAGATATGAGCATGCAGCGGAAGTTAATTTGATCAATTTCACTATAAGATGCTCAATTTAGAGGATTAAACATGCAATTAAAAAGAAAAACCAAAGTTTCAAGAACACTTACCCTTGAAGCTCCAAATTCTCCTTCAATTCTTGATGAATTTCAGCACCACTTGGTTGTAGACTACCGCAAGAGTCTTCTCTACTATTCTCTAGGCTTAGATTGGATGGTGGGATCCAAATTTGTGGTGAATTTGAGAAAGAATGAAGGTTGGGAAGAAGATGAACAATGGATGGAATTTTGCAAAATTAACCCTTAATTTCACAAAATTCTTAACCATTTTTATGTCAAAATCATCTCTATTTATTAAAGAATAACATGCAATCCAATTGCAACAAAATCTGACAACACAAAATGGTTAATTTGTTGGTTAATTGTGAAGAAGACAACCAAACTCCTAGCTTAGTTAGTGCGAAAATCCAATCTTCAAAAATCAATTTTAAAATCAATTTTCAATGAATTTACAAAAATTGAATAAAAATTGATTTTTAATTTCAAAAATAATTAATTAAATAATTAAATAAATAAAAATAATTTAATATTTAATTAATAAAATATAATATTATTTTAATATTAAATAATAAAATAATATTATTTTTTCCCACTTGACCCGATTTTTCTAAAAAAAAAAACGATATGAATCCCTATCCATATGATTAATATTTAAATCATATTTAAATATTATAATTAACTTTATTTGACCATTTAATTCGTAATTAGACGTCGATATATTGTATATATCTGACTTTCATTCCTTAAGCCAAGATTTGAACGGTTCAAACTTATTCACCACACTATCTAAGATTTTAGTCCATTTATGAGCTAGTAAAGGGACCTAATGGACCTACAGATCATGAGCTCCAACAATCCGAGATTAACCGACCAAACTCTTTAACCTAGTTAACCAACATTCGTTAACTAACGGGACACTCCACTAAAGCCCGTAGCTGCACTCTCCTCACTATAGATATATTTGTGTCCATTTGATATAACCGTCATCGATAAGTCAATCATTCACAAGTTGTTCATAAACTTTAGCTAGGTCAATTACTGATTTACCTCTGAGTTACATCTTTTCTCCTTAAGTACCATTGTCCCTCTAATGAACAATTGATTTAGGATCTCATCACTAAATACATTCCCTCTCGGGCCAGTGAGAGGATGGGGCCCCTTGTTGAAGTCCTGGGAACAACACTTAAGAGAACAACCTCTCTTCTATCCCTAAGTTGGGTAGGAGTGAATTTCGTCTTGCAAATTTTATGTTCCCAACTATCTACCCGGTCTTATCCCTGAAATGGGAGGAATGTTGAGCAGCGCTATTGAGCTTACTCTTACCTATGTAGATCAAGGGATAATTCTGAATAAACAGAAGTTCATAGATAGCTCAAGATTCAGATCAAGTTATCTAGGTCATCGATAAGTGAAATTAATCAGTGTTAATCGTAAACGGTGTTAATATGTAACAGTAATTATTTCAAGGTCAGTCTTACACAATCTAATTATGTAGAATACCCCCGCTCACATGTCTCTACATGAGCAAATCAGAATCACTTCATTTATGACACCTTACAACATTTTTAACAATCATGAAGCGGGTCGTATTTAATAGTGTCTCCAGGAAGAGGTACCCAACCTGATCCATGTACTATAGACTTATTTAGGCTACTTATGCGAACTTGATCCTGTTTATGTCTCCACATAAAGTCCAAGTATTCATGATAATAGCCAAGAGTTCGTGGTTTAATTGGATTTAGAGTTAATAAATAATTAATTCACTTGAATAACTTCATATGTACTAATATTCATTTATTTACAAAAACTACGAGTTTTTAGGATATACAATCCAACATTCGCATGATAGATTAACAACAATTCATTGTCATAGATCCAATTAGACATACAATTATCTCAACCATACATCTAATCTAACATTCAAGGATGGCCAATCAACAAGAATTAAGCACAATAACAATGAAAAGTATATTCATTACAACAAAACCATGAAGAGTCTACAATATCAACATAGCTTTATAAACAATTCATCAATACCCTAAAACTAAAGAGTTTAGCCACTCATAGCTTTAGGAAACATGTTCACAAACAATTTAAGCATAGAAAGAGTGTAAAGAAACTCTACTGAAAAGAAGCTCTTAATTAAGGAGGACCACCAAGATGTCCTTAGTCTTCACGTCGGGAATTCGAACGGCACCAAGACTCTCTCTCAAACTCATTTCTCTCTTTGTGCCAACTCACTCTTTGGGACTCTCTATTGTGTTGTTCTCTGATTTCTCTATTTCTCCATGCTCTAGGGTTGATGGAAACCCTCCAATTTATAGAGTTGGCTGCCAAAATTCTTTCCAAAGTTGTTGATTCTTCAAATAAGAAAACCTAACGCCGTGACACTAGTCACTACGCTAACCGACATCAAATGGTGGCGCCGCTGCATTGTGCGTCATGAAAACCTACCCTCGGCACCATGTCGCAATGTTGCGTCGGTGCTGCTGGGCTGTGCTTGAATGACGCTCTCGGGGAAAAAGCGTCATGGCAGCGCCGAGCTGACGATGCGGCACTGTCCTGTTTTTGGAAATTTGGTAATTCTTTCTTCATTTTCACTTGATTTTGGCTCGGTTTGATTCTTTTGGCTTTCGATTCTAGTTTTCTTTATTTTGACTTGAAAACCACTGGCAAGCAAGTGAAATCTAATATAAACTCCCTTAATTTAAATTAAACCACTAGTTGATCGTCTAAGTAATCCGTTGCATAGCCATTCTTAGAGGCTGAGATCATCTTGGTTTGGGGTTTAAATGATAAGTAACTAATGCGCACTTTTAGTGTTAACCGCAAGTGTACGGGTCAAGTTATAATATAAGACGATGAAATCCGAATATCGTTCCACTGGAGATCCAATTGTGAAGGTTTAAGTTACTTAGCTATTCTAGAGTTGAATCAATTTTATTTAAGGATTGGAATTGTAGTTGTTAATTATGGAAAATATAAACCAAATAAGGAAAGTATTAAAGTGAGAAACACAAGAGTCAAAGAGAGTTCTAGGGTAATGAATCCTTGTTTATTTCATCATGCAATATTATAGATTTCATGGATTTTATTGTCATTCATATGCCTAAGTCTAGAAACTTAATTCCAAGTTATTTTCTCTAAAAAACAACCCTTTCTCATACAACTCGATTGATTACTAATCTCTTGAAACCAATACAAATTACATGGCATTAAGAATAGTCTTTAGCAACTTTTATTGTCAACCTAACTACTCTCGTGATAGATTAACAACAATTCATTGTTATAGATCAAGTTAAACATACAATCTCTCAATCATACATCTAACCTAACATGTGAAGATGGCCAATCCACAAGAATTAAACACAATTACAATGAAAAGCATAATCATTCCAACAAAACCATGAAAGTCTACAATATCAACATAAATTCATAAACAATTCATCAAAACCCTAAAACTAAAGAGTTTAGCCACTCATAGCTTGAAACAACATGTTTAAACAAAATAAACAAAGAAAGAGTGTAAAGAAAGGGAAACTCTACTGAAAAGAGGCTCTTGATTGAGGTAGCACCGTCACGATCTCCTTGGCTCTCACGTCAGAATTCGAATGGCACCACGACTATCTCAAACTCTTTTCTTCTTCCTTGCAACTAACTCACTCCTTGAACTCTTTTATGAACTCTCACTAAATTTTCTCCTTCTTGTGCCTCTTTTGGTCTGTAAATTGATGGTTGATTGATTATTAGGGCTGTTGGAAACCCCCAAATTTATAGAGTTGGCCGCCCAAATTTTCATTTATGGAAAACTGGCGCCGTGGCACTAGTGTTACGTCCAAAATTGTTGCTCTCGGGTTTTAGCGCCGCGGCAGCGCCGTCTAAGCGTCGCAACGCTGTGATGCGTTCAGAATTGTTGCTCTCAAGTTTTAGCGCTGCGACGCTATGATGCGTTCAGAATGTTGCTCTCAGGTTTTAGCGTCGCGGCAGCGTCGTCCCAGCGACGCAATGCTATGATGCGTTCAGAACGTTGCTCTCGGGTTTTAGCGTCGTGCCGCTGCCCATATTTTTGCCATTTTGAGTTTTTCATCTCTTTTTCACCGTATTCTTGCTCGGTTTTGATCTTTTGGTCTTGTCTTCTAATTTTCCTCATTGTAACCTGAAAACCACTAGCAAACAAGTGAAATCTAATATAAACTCCCTTAATTTGAGAGAATAGAAAGCACTTTTCAAGTGCTTATCAGTAATCTTTAGATCTCAAAGTCAAACACCCCAAATCAAAATGATCTCAGCCCCTAAGAGTGGCTAGACGATGGATTACTTAGACGATCAACAAAACCACGGATCAGACAAAGCTTGATGCTCCCATCGATCCTTGATCCTCAAATCATTCCACAAGCAAGATCGGTCAAGTCAAGCTTGAATGATTCTGAACATGAAATCTAAATGCCATAGAATTGCAAAAGAAACATAGCACAAGGCTAAAAGAAAGCTCAAAGGCTCTTTTACTACATTTCTCAAGTCTCTTCCAAGTCTCATTTTTTTAACAATTACATGGGATTATATAGGCCTCAAAATCTAACCCTAAACATTCTATGAGGCATTCAAAGAGTTTTAACACTCATAATTAATGACCATTATAAGCCATGATCTAATTATAACATAAAAATACATAAAATGACTCAAAATTGAAAAATACATTTAATAAATAAAATAAATCCGAGATTAATATTTTTCATCCATATTCCATGCATTTGTAACCATCCAAGAGTAAATGACATTTCATTTGAAGTAGCTTGAAGTCCTTGTTCATTAAATGAAGCTTGATTATTCATAAATCCACTTGACTTCACATATTGCTTCTTCTTTACTTAATGTAAACTTGGACAAAATGTATGGCTCATTCATGATGTTCATATTGCATGATTGAGGTTCTTCCGTTCATATCATGTGGTCTTTTCTTGATCCTCAAGAGCAATGACAATTTGATTGTATCTAGAACATCCGTCTAGGAAGCAATATTGAGAATAACCTGCAAGTCTATCAAGCATTTGATCTACAAAAGGAAGAGGAAAATGATCTTTTCAGTAGCCTTATTCAACTTCCTATAATCAATCCACATACGCCAACCTGTCACAGTTCTAGTGGCAATCATCTCATCTTTTTCATTTTTCACAACAGTCATACTACCTTTCTTGGGTACTACTTGGACAGGAAGTACCCATGAACTGTCAAATATGGCACATGCAAAGGAGCTAAAGGCATGGGTTTATACATTTTAATGCATATTGGCATGCTATCCAACCACTTAGCATACAAAGCAATTTCATCAAATATAGTGTCCACATTATCAACATCCATTATGCTTTGTTCTAAATGATCATTAGCCAACAAAACCTCAACATGCTCAGAAATAGTATGATCAATTATGTCTATAGCATGGCAAGTACTACCCTCATCATGATGACTCAAGAACTTATAAATATTAAAGAAAACATTCTCATCCTTAGAGTCAACTTCCCTTGTTAGACATCAATGATATTCCCAGTTTCTAGGAATGGGCGCCCCAGGATAATAGGAATCTCAGAGTCCTCCATGTCCAAAACTACAAAATCTGCAGGGAAGATACATTTGTCAACTTTAACTAACACATCCTCAACAATACCTCTAGGATAGGCCAAGGATCTATCAACTAGTTGCAAAGTGATAATGGTAGGTTGCACTTCTCCAATGTCAAGCTTCCTGTAGTATAAAGACATTAAGTTAATAGAAGCACCAAATCACAAAGAGCTCTAGTAACATTTAAAGACTCAATAGTGCAAGGTATAGTAAAACTCCCTAGATCCTTAAGTTTTTGTGGTAGCTTCTTTTTCAGCACAACACTGCACTCTTCTGTCATGCTAATCATCTCATATTGCCCAAACTTCTTTTTAGACAAGACATCTTTCATAAATTTAGCATAGTTGGGCATTTGCCCTAAAGCCTCGGCAAATGGGATATTAATATGAAGTTTTTTAAATAATTCCAAGAATTTAGCAAATTGGGAGTCTATTTCTTTCTTTTTAAAACATTGAGGATAGGGCAAGGTATTAGGTATAAAAGGTAGAGGGTTAGATGACTTACTTGTAGATGCTGACTCCTTTACCCTTTCCTCTTTTTCAAAGACCACCTTAGGTTCATCTACTATGATCGGCTCTTGGATGGTCTCTTCTACCTCTTGCTCCTCATCCTTATCTTCGATCAATGCAGTGGACAACTTTTTCCCACTCCTCAAAGTCAAGGCTTTGAACTCCTCCTTTGGATTTCTTTCAGGGCAACTAGGAAACTTACCCTTTTGCATTGTTTGAAGAGAAGTGGCTATTTGGCTAATTTGTACCTCAATATTGTGAATAGCCTTTCCATGACTTTGCACGATGCTCTCAATGCGATGGTCCTTCCTCTTGACTCCCTTATGAACTCCACCATCAATTCTTCTAAGTTGAACTTCTTTTCGATGTGTGATGGACCTACATTGGAAAAACTGAGAGGAGCTTGCAAACATTTCTATTGTTAGCATAAGAAAAGTTTTCATGGTTCCTCAAGTTAGGATGGTAATGAGTTGAAAGTTGTTGTTATTGGTGGCCTCTATAATGTCCTCTATAAACATAATTGGCCGTCTCATTATCTCCTTGTTCTAACTCTTTTTGTGTAGACATCTTCGTTGTCAAGGCGACAAGGGATGCTATGGATGGTGGACTTGCATGAGCTTGGCCCCCTGCAATCAATTTAGAAAAAGCATTAGTGAGGGAAACCATTTGAGCTTTAAGAGAATTTACCTCATCCACCTCATACAATCCGGTGGCTTTTGGGATGGTTGGAAAAGATCGTTCACATGGCCAATTGTAAAATGTGATGGCCAAGCCTTCTAGTATGGTATAGGCCTCTTGAGCATTCTTGGAGAAAATTGAGCCTTCGGCGGTAGCATCTAGGATGGATTGGTTGAGCTTGATAATCCATTGTAGAAGAGTTGAATTTGCAACCAATTTCAAGTATCCATGTTGAGGACACCTCCTCAAGAGATCCCTTTACCTTTCTCAAGCCTCATATAGTTGTTCATCCTCAAGTTGGCAGAATGTTCTAATCTCTATTCTTAGCCTTTGAGATTTAGTCAGTGGAAAATATTTGTTCAAGAAAGCTTGAGCCAAGATCTCCCAAGTAGTGATACTATCCAGAGATAGGGTTTCCAACCAATCCTTTGCTCGGTCGTGTAAAGAGAAAGGAAAAAGTCTTAGTTTAATAACATCGTTAGAAACACCATTCATATTTACCATTTTGCATATCTCCAAGAAAAGTCGTAAGTGCTTATGAAGATCTTCATTCGTTCTTCCTTTAAAGCCTAGCTCTCTAATCATTTACATCAACCATGGTTTTAACTCAAAGTTGTTGACATTGATGGACACATTCATAATGCCGGGTTGATTTGCCAGTAATGTCGGTTGAAAGTAATCACGAATTGCCTTTGGTATCTGTCACACCCCCTCCCAGGTACTCTTTAACCCAGGAGAAAGTGTGAGGACAGCAGACACCGACCCTCTTACGACATCCACTGCCAGCCTTATACCACTACCAAGGCCTAATAAGCAGATATACACAATAATTGAACATCCAACTATAACTAGGGTCAAGCTAACATGATAATACAGATTTACATTCAACCTTTAATTTACAGAAGTTCACTAACTTCCGCCCTTAACCCTCTATATGTACAACACAGGTTTAAGATCAAATATTTACAATTCTCAAAATTCCAGACACTCATGGTGGGCCCAAGATTCTGATACCTAAGGACTTATATGTTGGATTGTATGTCCTAAAACTCGTAGTTTTTGTAAATAAGTGATTTTTAGTACAAATGAAGTTATTCAAGTGAATTAATTATTTATCAACTCTAAATCCAATTAAACTACGAACCCTTGGCTACTATCATGAGTACTTGGGCTTTATGTGGAGACATAAACAGGATCAAGTTCGAGTAAGTAGCCTCAATAGTCTATAGTACATGGATCAGGTTGGGTACCTCTTCCTGGAGACACTATTGAATACGGCCTGCTTCATGATTGTTACAAATGTTGTAAAGTGTCATAAATGAAGTGATTCTGATTTGCTCATGTAGAGACATGTGAGCGGGGGTATTCTACATAATTAGATTGTGTAAGACTGACCTTGAAATAATTACTGTTACGTATTAACACCGTTTACGATTAACACTGATTAATTTCACTTATCGATGACCTAGATAACTTGATCTGAATCTTGAGCTATCTATGAACTTCTGTTTATTCAGAATTATCCCTTGATCTACATAGGTAAGAGTAAGCTCAATAGCGCTGCTCAACATTCCTCCCATTTCAGGGATAAGACCGGGTAGATAGTTGGGAACATAAAATTTGCAAGACGAAATTCACTCCTACCCAACTTAGGGATAGAAGAGAGGTTGTTCTCTTAAGTGTTGTTCCCAGGACTTCAACAAGGGGCCCCATCCTCTCACTGGCCCGAGAGGGAATGGATTTAGTGATTAGATCCTAAATCAATTGTTCATTAGAGGGCAATGGTACTTAAGGAGAAAAGATGTAACTCAGAGGTAAATCGGTAATTGACCTAGCTAAAGTTATGAACAACTTGTGAATGATTGACTTATCGATGACGGTTATATCAAATGAATACAAATATATCTATAGTGAGGAGAGCGCAGCTACGGGCTTTAGTGGAGTGTCCCATTAGTTAACGAATGTTGGTTAACTAGGTTAAAGAGTTTGGCCGGTTAATCTCGGATCGTTGGAGCTCATGATCTGTAGGTCCATTAGGTCCCTCTACTAGCTCATAAATGGACTAACATCTTAGATAATGTGGTGAATAAGTTTGAATCGTTCAAATCTTGGCTTAAGGAATGAAAGTCAGATATATACGATATATCGACGTTTAATTACAAATTAAACGTACAAATAGAGTTAATTATAATATTTAAATATAATTTAAATATTAATCATATGAATAGGGATTCATATCAGTTTTTTTTAGAAAAATCGGGACAAGTGGGAAAAATAATATTATTTTATTATTTAATATTAAAATAATAATTAATTAATTAAATATTAAATTATTTTTTATTTAATTATTTAATTATCTTTTTGAAATTAAAAATCAATTTTAATTCAATTTTGGAAATTCATTGAAAATTGATTTTAAAATTGATTTTTGAAGATTGGATTTTCCCACTAACTAAGCTAGGAGCTTGGTTGTCTTCTTCACAATTAACCAACAAATTAACCATGTTGTGTTGTCAAATTTTGATGCAGTTGGATTGCATGTTATTCTTTAATAAATAGAGATGATTTTGACATAAAAATGGTTAAGAATTTTGTGAAATTAAGGGTTAATTTTGCACAATTCTATCCATTGTTCATCTTCTTCCCAACCTTAATTCTTTCTCAAATTCACCACAAATTTGGATCCCACCATCCAATCTAAGCCTAGAGAGTAGTAGAGAAGATTCTTGTGGTGGTCTACAACCAAGTGGTGCTGAAATTCATCAAGAATTGAAGGAGAATTTGGAGCTTCAATGGTAAGTGTTCTTGAAACTTTGGTTTTTCTTCTTAATTGCATGTTTAATCCTCTAAATTGAGCAACTTAGAGTGAAAATTGATCAAATTAACTTCTGCTGCATGCTCATTTATCCATCATTATGAGACGATAATGAGGTAGCACGAGACCCTGGTACCTCATGTCACACCCCCTCCCAAGTTACCCTCTTAACCTAGGAAAAGGTGTGAGGACAGTAGACATAGACTGTCACACCCCGCCCTGAGCCACTCCCCTGCAGCCCAACACGGAGCGTGAGGACAGCAGCACCAACCCTCTTACGATGCCTACCGTCAAAACTCTACCTTTCCCGGAACTATCATATGCAACTTATACGAGCAGAAATAAACTAACCATTAATCAAATACATAATTTATTATTACAAATGTTTAACAAATTTGTTTACTGAAAACATGATTCTAGTTCCTCTTTTAAACTGCTGCCTACGGCTAAATATACATAATTTCTCAGTAGGCCTTGACTCGTATTATAATTTATTCTTATGCCTATAACCAAAAGCACATGATATCTCGGCAGACCTTGACTTCGCTCGGCAACGGGAACTCGACTGCTACCTGAAGAGAAAAACATAAGAAAAGAATGAGCTTATATGAAGCCCAGTGAGTGATCAATACAACTAGGGTTTCACTGTAACACCCTCATCCTAGATATTTATATATATATATATATATATATATATATATCTATATCTTTACCTAGGAGTGAGTGTTACCTATTATGTATTCTGTTAACATTGTTATATACACATTTCTATATCATAACCAGCTGGCAAAATGCTTAACCTTTACAATAGTTATGCAAAAATTTCCTGATAAGATTGCATCATAAGTAAGATTTAAAAGGCTATGTTTAAAGTTTACAGGTATGCCTGGTGATCCTCACAAATGCCACTCAAAATAAGTACAATTTATACATGGGATGGGGTTTACAAGTTCCCAATTACAAAATTCTAATTTGGCTCAGACGAATCTTGATGGTAGGCTAGGCACCCCTAACACGCTCGCTACCTGGAAAGAAAACATCAGAGAAACAAGAATCTATGAGCTACAATGCTCAGTGAGTGACTAACTAAAGTATAAACTCAATAAAAACATAACTACAATCATTTGTATAAACTGCTTGATCATGCTTCATATCATGCTTCATAAACTTGTAAATAACTATCATTACGTAAATGAATATCTTTTCATTGAACCTTTGTTGAGGCGAAGCGAACTCAACGCACCCAACGTCAATAAGCCTTAGCTGTGTGGAGTAATCTCAACACATCAGCGTCAGATGCCTTTTATTCTGCTTATAAGTCTGTCTGATCTCGGGCTGCCCGTGTACCTTCTCATGTCCTTTGGTACTAGGGTCCCAGTAAAATACTCAATCACCGTCTCTATATCCTTTGGTGAGAGCTTCATAGAAATACTAGGGCTGCCCATATGCCTTCACATGTCCTTTAGCATTGGGTCCCAATAGAATCTTTCTAGTGCACTAACATGCACATCACATTTATCATAATTTAACAATAATCATAATATCTCAGACTTCATAAAATACTAGGGCTGCCCATATGCCTTCACGTGTCCTTCAGCATTGGGTCCCATTCGAATCTTCCTAGTGCACAGACATGCACAATACATCTATCATAAATTAACTATAATCATGCTATCTCAGAATTCTCAGAACATTCATCTAGCAACTAGCTTGGTAAAACTTAAACATTATTTGATACATTATCAAGCTCTATCTCACATATAAGATATATGCTAGTTTCATACATAGAAGTACACTTCAACTCATGCTTCAAAGATATTATTGAGCATATAGAAAATAATATTCAAGTTAGCTTATCTCAAACCATAAAGTCACTCACGACTTATTCCGGGCTTCGAGTGGGTTATACGCTTTCCCTAACTCCTCTTGACCTATAAACACACCTTCTTCGTGTTAGACATTTCTATTCGCTATGTTTGCTTAAATATCTCAAACATGGGTTTTCATCACTAGTCCCTCTCTTGTTTACAACTTATCATACAAGATTCACAGGTATCAGCGATATTATTAGATTAGACTACTCATAACCATGCAGCATCAACGATACCCAGCTTCGCGAGACTAGCGATATTACCTTAACAAGCGATACTCAGCGAGATTCAGCGAGAGTTGTGAGACGCAAGGCCCTTTGCGTTACCAGCGGCACTTGTCTCGCTGATCACCCTCCAACTCTTTAGCAATACTTCTGTCCTAGCGACCCCCTGATGGTCAGTGCTTTCTTCTTTCTTTTCTAACCCGTTCTTAAAACTGCTAAACATCGAAATCCAGCCAAAATCAAAACTTTCACTCTTCTACAAACTTGTAAAGAAGTGAGCTTTCTAACTTACCTCGAGATTTCAAACCCTAACTTTTCTTCGTTTGAGAACTATTCTCAAATAACTCCAGCTGCTTTGAATCATCTAGTAGCTCAACTTCGATTACTTCTTCCTAAAATTTAATATACTCTAGCTCAAATTCAGCTTAAACATCCTTCATAGAAGTTGCTAAGAATTAACTTACTAACCTTTAAAATTTTCACCCTAGCTTCGACTTCCTCAGCTCACTCTTCTTCAAACACCGAAAGATGTCTAGATTATCGTCAACAGTCAAGCTTCTGGTTCCAGCTTCAATTTCACAATGGAAATGATTTGGTTCCTACTTAACTTCGACATAAACAGCTTCTTCCACCTCTTCTCGTTGTTCTTTTGCGAAAAAGGGTAAATCTGGGTTCGAAATATGTCTAAAGTATTTATTTAGTCGGCGTACTTACTTATATATATATACCACCGACTCACCAGTACGGCCATCACCTTCTTACTTAGGTTAGCCGACGCAACCTTCCGTGCAAAGCTTCAGCAACGCATAGCTTCAACTTGCTGTTTTACAATTACTCAACTCCCAGTCGCCGGATAGCCGATTAACGCATGATCCTCTCGGTCACTCTTCTAATGTACCAACACATACCAACCTTCAACGCATAGTAGTCTCCAACGCATAGTGGCCTTCAACGCATAGTGGCTTCCAACGCCTCGTGGCCTTCAACGCCTCGTGGCCATCAACGCCTCGTGGCTTCCAATCACATGTGTCCATGCCGAGCTACCTTCTTCAACGCATAGTACCAGTAGTCTCGTCAAGCCTCCGACATACTCTCGACGTGTAGCCCCACTAACGCATGGCCAATACTTAGCCACTTTTGCTCCCATACTACTCAGCCAACTTTCTCTATTCACTGCCCATTTCATAGTTTCTTCTTAACTTGCCAACTCCCAAATGTCAGGTAGGGGCTTACAGCGTTTCTCTACCGCATACTACCTAGCATTAAAGTCTCAAACGCATACTACTATGCGTTTGTTCCTTACCACATAATACCATGCGTCTGCCTTAATTACATACCATCATGCCTTCTTTTATGCGTTCGCACTCTTTGCGTTTACCTTTATGTCGTTCTGTGTCCAAGACCTTCCTCCTATCCTTGAGGTTTCCTTGATTATTCCTTTATGCACTCTTGTGCTGTATTCCAAGGTCATGTTTCCAAATCTCTTCCTTATGTGAGCTATTTCCTCAACGACAAATCCTATCGTATATCCATCTCGAGCCTCCTTCCTTTAGGCTTACTTCTTAATCTTCCCTAATAGGAGTTGTGTGTTTACCATAGATTGTCATTGCCCTTTTTCAAGATTCTACCTTATGTGTTTTACCTTTATCATGCGTTTCCTTCGTCTCTACCATGCGTCCAACATGGTCTTCCACTAAGTATGCGTCCAACTTCACTTATCTCTCAGCTATTCTTTTTAACCCTGCCCATCACTTGATGAGGTTTCCTTTCTTTCCATAGGTCTTACTTCTAAGCTTAAAATCATGGTTGCGTTCTTCTGATCTGTTTATCCTACACAGTAGAATTCTCAACTTCAAGAATTACTTTGATTCCAAGATTCAGAATTCACTCAACGCAACCTTTCTATCAAATCCTTCTAATTCAAACTTCATCTACGGCCTATGTAAACTAACACTTGAGCACAACCGCTCTTGTCCTACTTCTTCCCTTTATAGGCTCTTCCATGAAATGGTCTTAGAAAAAGGGTGTGATATTCACTAACCCTTTCAAAATCCATAACAATAATGATTTCACAAACATGAATCATAAGCAAGTCTAAATCAACCATATCGAGCTTAAATCAAACCTCCCCATAGGGTTATTTCTAATGTCTGCTTTTTCTGCTAGCCTTCGGCACAGCCAAACTCATCTCGGTATTCAATTGTTCTCAACACCTCTAAGTCTCTATATGCACATAGTACCTACAACTTACCGTTGAGGCTCAGGAGCTAGGCCCGTTAGCCCTCTAACCATCCCCTCGGGTACTTCTTGTAGGCTCAGGAGCTAAGCTTATTGACCCCCTGACCATCCCACGAGGAAAATCCCCACCACAGGCTCAGAAACTAGGTCTTTTCGACCCTTTAACAATCTTGTGTGGTCATAGATCCGGTCCAAACTTGACCATCATCATCAGTGCCTTCTCCTAGTACTTCGGCATTGGAAAATATATTCAGGCTGCCCATATGCCTTTTCTACGTCCTTCGGCATGGGGATCATAATCTATCCATCGATGCCTTCGTAATTTCCTTTAGCATCGGAATTAGTATACAATATCCAAGAAACTCAATATGCAAATATTATATATCCAAGTAGCTCGATATATATTTTTCATAAATCCATTAAGCTCAATATATATTTTCCATAAATCCAATAAGCACGATATATAAATAATAATTATCCTGCATGCTTACAACATCATGCTAATAAACTCGATAAATTATTCGAGATCTCACCATAGCATGCATAGTTACAATAATCCATATTTATCCAATAAAACTCATAGCGTGCTATTATTCATTCATAAATAATATAATTATGTTCTCTCACGAAAAAGAAATCAACCACTCACCTTTGCTGTTAATTTCAAGCTTTTAGGGTTTCTGATTTCCAAACCTTCCAACTTTCTCCCAAGCTTCTAGGACTCAGAGAAAAAGCAACTAGGAGACCTTAGGAACCTTAAAACAACTTTTAAGCACCATAAAACTCCCTCTTGGAAGCAAGGACCTACCTTGGACGCAGGGTAGTAATTCTTGGATGCAAGGCAGCTATTTTCCTCCTAACAGCACTGTTGGATGCAAGACAGCTTCCCCTGGACACCAGACAGCTGTTGGACACAAGGTAGCTAGCAGACCACCTCTCTTGGACACAAACCTCAGCTTCTTGGATGCAAGGCCTTCTCTTGGACCCTTTTCCTTTCCTTTCTCTCAAGAAAAACTCAGACTTCTTGATGGTGTGTGGTCCTTCTACCCCTCTTAGTCCTATTTATAGAGTTTGGATGGCAAGCTTAATCACTCAACTTTGCTTCTCAACTTGACACTCAAACTCCACATGTCACCTTGCATGGTAGCCTAGCCATGCGTCCAACCAAGTGGTTTAATGCATGGTGTTTTTGTCATGCATCCCGACACCTCCACCTTATGAAGTGTTATGTCCAAACGAAGCCACCTAGCACCTAAGGTCCAACCATGCGTCAAATTTAGTCCCAGGATAGGGAACATGCGTCCATGCTTCCCTCACCATGCGTTCATGGTGTTTTCTTTTAGGGTTTGGCTTCTTTTGTTCTCTTTTCTTCCTCCCGGCCTTCCTACACTTAGCCAAATTTCCTTTCTAAGCTCCCTATGCGTCCACAAGCCTTCCCCTATGCATCCACATCCCTCTCCAAGTCCAACACTTAACCAAAATCCCCTCCTTTGAAGAGGTATACGTCCAACAAGACTCGGTGTTCCGATACTTAGCCACAATCCTACTTACAAAACTTCACTATGCGTCCAACACCTTGATCATGCGTTCACCTCCCCCAACCATACATCCAAGGCTTCCATCTTAGCCTCATGGACTCCTTGATTGCCCTCCTATGCGTCCATGTGATTTCTCCAGAGGCTATTGTTCGTTGGATTTTTGTTCGTTTAATTTCTAATTGAATTGAATTTTCTTAGCTCGTTGCACAAAAATAGATTTGTCATTTCCGTACAAGTATGCGTTGAAAATTACTCTAGATGTGATCATGACTAAGCAAGTTTTCCTATAAAGACCCAAGTATAAGTATTTATAGGTTTTCCTGGTGAGTCTAGGATCGAATGCAGGGATTTGTAATAATTAGGCGTTGAGACTAAATGTATGACTATGCGATGACTGTACAAGTAAATATATGTGCGTTTGTTGTTTGTGTATCTAAACTATACAAAAAGATTGAAGAGAATTTCCTACTACTATTAATGGAATGGACGCGGCGTTGGGTAGTCATATGAAACAATGCGTCAGATAACATGCGTTGGGAATGGATGGGACCATGCGGTGAAAGTAGAGTTGAACGCAAGAGCTAGTCGTTACCTAAACTTTCCAAGTACAATTACATACCTACAAACTGCGTGTGTGAATCCATCTCTCGATGTTTCGACGCCACATTTATCTTATCTCTAAGACGCATGGTAAGTTTGTTTTGGCAAAAGATGAACTACATCTCTACAACTCATCTAGTCTTAATTAATGCTAAAGATTAACTATCCACTCCCTCAAGCTCAACAATCATGCTTACTACGTTTGGTTGTCAGACAACGTTATGCAAGCTAAAAATATGCATTAACCAGGATGTAACATACTCAGAATTGCTCAAGAAAAACTAGCTTTTAGCATTTAACTCATTTAGCATTTATATAACATGGTGTAAAGTATTAAATATGGAAATGGATGGAAGATGATAGTCAATCAAACTTATATTAATGAAATAAATCATTCTCTCGAATGTCATTAACAAAATATAAGCAAGAAGGAGAGAAATGGAAATAAAATAGAGATGAAGAGCGTCAAGCCGCCACTGGCAACGTCTTGCTTCATGGAGGCTTGAGATGGTTGCTATCTGATACATATATTCCATAGGGTGGAGATTCTCACTCACTGGGAGATGACTCTGATGATGCTCAGAATCCTTCTCTCAGAAGAGCTCGAAATGGAGGCTGGTTATGGTGAAGGAGAAAAAGTGCAGATCTTGTGCCACTCCACCTGGTCGTATGAAACTGGCATGCATCCTGCCTCTTGAACTGGTCTCTCCTCTCAATGGAGAAGCTTTGGGCTATTTATAGGCGTCGAAAAGTTGAAACTCATGATGACCTTGACACCTTTACATTGAATTCCATGGCCTGCTGCGCAGACTTTTTACGTCGTCGGCCCATTTGTTCTGCCATATTCTGATAGCGTGTTATCCTTTTGAATATTGATATGACAGCTTTTGGTCATGCGTCTGTATCTACTTTTTCTCAACGCATGGTCTCAACGCCTGGGCTCGACGCAGGTTTCCACTTATTCTCGCAGCAGCTTCGTTTCTTCGTGCTTCGCGCTTCTTTTCTTCCCTTAAGGATGCTTTTCAACTCTCCAAATCATCCAAGACTTAATCAAAATCTCTCTTGAAGAATATCCATGGGTTTACCCTAGGTAAGGAGGTGGTTTTTCTTTAAATTTGCCTTATGCGTTTACCCTTCTTTCCAAGACCTAGGTTTTCCTTCTAACACTTCAACACTTAACCAATTTCCTTCCAAATGGGGTACTATGCGTCCAAACTTCATCATCCATGCGTCCAACATGGTGATGTTCTTCCCAAGGATGTGTCCAACTCACAACTAGCTCCCAACTATACTTCTAACTCTTTCTTCCCACATTTCGTGAGATTTTCCTCTCATTTCCTTAGGCTATGCGTCCAAGCTAGCCATTCTTATAGCATAGTTGTGACACTTAGAAGGATTTCTTAGCTCAATAGTCACCCTGAAGTTCAAAGCCCAAAAATCGTTTAACGTGGCTTTCTCCCAAACTCAACCACGGCTTATTCTCAACTCATGCCCATCAACTGCCCATTTTGGGTGCCTATGGCCATTTTGGGTATTTTTGGAC
Organism: Citrullus mucosospermus; assembly: GCA_030954485.1. NCBI lineage: Eukaryota > Viridiplantae > Streptophyta > Magnoliopsida > Cucurbitales > Cucurbitaceae > Citrullus > Citrullus mucosospermus. The sequence goes on along the minus strand of CM062057.1, from coordinate 15,498,931 downwards.
ATTTTTGGATTCTAATTAATATTTCCATGAATTATTAGCCTCAAAATGGGTAATTTTGAATTTTAAGCTAATTTTTGGATATTTTAGAAAATTTTGAGAAATTTTGCAAAAAGGTCCCTAAAGGGAAAAATTGATGGAATAGTTGAAAACTAAGCTTAATATGGGCAATGTGGGTGAAGTTTAGTTAAAATAAGGATTGTGGAAACTTCAAAAAGATGCCCTAATGTCTTTTAATTGATATTTCATGTCACATCCCCTCCCGAGCTACCCTCTTTAACCCGAAAAGAGGCGTGATGACAGCAAACATCGACCCTTTTCCAACATCTACTGTCAGTTTAACTCTCCTCAAATCCTTACAAAGCACTTGTTAACAAAATTATAACTCACATTCAGGCCATACGCAATAATCTTAAATTTATAATAATATCAACAGAGTTTCTACACACTTCCACTTCTTAGATCCTGATATGTACAATGCTATGTCTAAGTAAAAGTATTTACAATGTTCAAACTAAGTAGCAGATCCAAACAAGTTTGACGAGTAGGCTAAGCACCCCGATTCCGCTCGCTACCTGAAAAGTAGAAAAACATTTGAAAACATGAGCTAGGTTGCCTAGTGAGTGACAAGTTTAGCAAAACTATGCTTGGCTTAAAAGTTCAACAAAATCATGCTTGAATATCAAATAGTAAACTTTTGGAAGATTATAAACATTTTCATATTTTTTAAAGATTTTTCCTTAGTTAAAGCTGAGCAAACTCAACGCTGCTCAACGTCAAAATCAACCTTAGTAGCGGTGGAGTAATCTCAACACACCCAATGTCGAATAATCTTAGCTGTGTGGAGTAATCTCAACACTACAACGTCAAATTTTCCTCTATGTGTACATAGGAATTATAACCCAGGCTGCCCATGTACCTTCTCTAGTCCTTCAGTACTGAGATCTATTAAGGCTGCCCATATGCTTTCTCTATGTCCTTCGATATTGGGGACCATCTATTGTATTCAGGCTACTCATATGCCTTATCCATGTCCTTCGACATTGGGGACCATCTTTTGAAAATAAAGCATGCTATCTACAAAAGGAAGAGGAAATGATCTTTTCTAGTAGCCTTACTCAACTTCCTATAATCAATGCATACTCACCATCTTATCACAGTTCTAGTGGCTATCATCTCATCTTTTTCATTCTTAACCATAGTCATACTTCCTTTCTTGAGTACTACTTGAACAGGACTTACCCATGAACTATCAGATATGGCATAAATGATTCATGCATTCAAAAGCTTGAGGACTTTTTTCTTAATTACCTCCTTCATGACGAGGCTAAGTCTCCTTCGGTGCTCCACTGATGGGTTAAAGGTATCTTCCATCAAGATTCTATGTATACAGACCGATAACTAATACCTTTAAGATCCTCAATAGACCAACCAATGGCGGACTTATGATCCCTTAACACTTTCTGGAATCTTGTAGAATTTTCTGGAAGCTTCTAGATCTTTTACACATTTTGATGGTCCTAAGCATTGTGGTGCTCTCAGATTGGGTCATCTCCTCTTGGGCGTCTAGAATCAAGTTAGGCCGAGCCTTGTGAAAAATTAAATTTAAGAATTCACCATGTAATGTTCTGTAATATTTTCATACAAATTTGAGATGTTATAGTATAAGTTCTAAGGGTTCTTTAGCTCTAAGACCCTTTCCGGTAAAAGATCTTTTAGTCATTTTGCCTTCAAGACAAAGACTCACATGGAGGTAAAGAGTTGTCTTCTAACTGACTTAAAAGTCCACTCTTAACCAATCTTTCAATCCTATTGAGATTAATGTGGCCAAGTCTCAAGTGCCAAAGATATGTACTAAGAGAAACTTTTTGCCTTTTATTTTCTGTTTTAACTGTTTTAAACATCTCAGTATTCAAAATAACTTTTGCTTCGGTTGGTCTTAACACGTATAAATTGTTTTCTAGATTTGCAGAATAAATTTGAACACCTTTTCTACTAACAAACACTTTATTAACTTTAAAAGATACTTTGTACAACAATTCTAACAAACAAGAGCTATATATTAAGTTCTTACTCATACTAGGAACGAGTACATTGCTTAACAAAATAAATCTATCTCTAAAAAACAACTTTGTATCTCTCACTACTTTGCCTGAGACGACCTCTCCTATCCCAACCTTGAGAGTTATTTAAACATATGCAAGTTTTTTCCAAGAACTAGTTCCCTGAGAAGAAAAACAAATATGATCAGTTGCTCTTGAATCTAATATCCAAATGAAGTTATCATTAACTAATAAACATGTTTCGAATAAATCACTTTTACCTTTCTTTTCCTTAGCTTTCTTTTCAGTAAGGTATTTCAAGTAATTTCGTTTCCAATGCCCATCTTCATTACAGTAGAAACATTTTCCTTTTTCTGCAATTTTTTCTAACCTTTGCGATTTGCGGGAGCCTTTCCTTTCCATTTTTCCTTCTTTTTCATACTCTTATTCTTCGAAGTAGAAGGTCCAGACTGTAAGCCCCGTACTTGATATTGTGAGAAGGCAAGTTAAGAAGAGACTAAGAGATGGGCGTTAAGTAGGAAAAGTTGGCCGAGTTGTGTGGGAGCAAAAATGGCAAAGTGTTGGCCATGCGTTGGTGGGGCTATGCATTGACGAAAGTTGTTTGGCATGGACGCAGATGTGAAAGAAGCCCACTACCAATCCACTGCTCAAGTGCCTTCACTCGTGGTCCCTCAGCACTTGGCTATCATGTAATGGATTTCCATATGCCTTCACACAAGGTCAGTCAGCACTGGAATCCGTTTCATCTAACTACTCATGTGCCTTCACACGTGGTCCCTCAGCACTGAGTATCATATAACATATCCCCATAGGCCTTCACACAAGGTCCCTCGGCCATGGTTACATTTAGGTAGTATGTCTAACATCCTTTAAACTTAACAACACAACATAAATATTCAATAGCTACACCATACGATAATTTCTACTCACCCATTACCAAGTAACCATGCTAAGAGTAACCATTAAATAAAGTAGGAAGTCACTCACTACTTGTCCCGGCTCTGAGTGATCATATGCCTTCCCGAGCTCTTCCTGGCCTAAAAACACACATTTCTCAAGTTAAGTTTTCCTTAAACTTTCTTTCTATGTTCATTAAGTATACATAATTAGACTCTATACTCGTTTCATCACCAAACTCTCTTTTTCCCAAAAGATTCACAAATAGCGATACTCTATGTCTCTGGCGAGATTACCAGTGAAATCACGCAATAGGACACTGCACTAACGAGACCGAATTGAACGAGACTAGCGAGATTACCTGAGGAGCGACACCCAGCGAGACTTCAGCAAGAGTTGTGAGACGCAAAGCCCCTTTTGCGTTACCAGCGACACTCGCTTCGCTGCTCAATCTCCCGCTCTTTCAGCGATACTACTGTCGTAGCGACACAGTTTTCTTCTTTCTTTAACCTGCTAAACATCGCATTCCAGCCAAATTCAGAACTTCCTTTCTTCTACAAACTTGTAAAGACATAAGTCCTTTATCTTACCTCAAAGTCTCATAAGGAAAGTCCTCTTCGTTTGAGAGATATTCTCAAACAACCCCAAATTGCTCCTAATCATCCTGCAATTCAGCTTCGATCTCTTCTACCTGGAGTTTAACACACATTTACTCAAATTCGGCCCGAGTATCCTTCATGAAAATTGCTAGAAGTCGAGTTAACTTACTAACCTCAAAATTTCGACCCTAGCCACAGCTTCCACAGTTCGTTCTTCCCTCAACACTAAACGATACTCAGATTAAGTAACACCAGCTGAATTCTCCGTTCCAGCTCAAGTTTCCTCCACGAAAACGATGAGAATTCCACCCCAAACCAGCATAAACACCTTCTTCTACCTCCCTCCATTGTTTAGCTTCGAAATGGGATCAACTCGAGCTCTGAAATGTGATCAAAATAATTGAATACTCAGTCCACTTATATATATACCACCGACTTAATCTCCACTTCATCTCTATATATTGATCTAATCGATGCATACCTTCTGCGCATGGCTTCAGCAACGCATAGCCTCGATTTTGTGTGTTACAATTTTCCAATGCCCCATCGCCAGATAGCTGACGAACGCATGGTCCTCTCGGCCATTCTTCTATGCACCAACGCATATCCACCTTCAACGCATGGTAGCGTTCAACGCATAGTGGCTTTCGACGCATAGTGGCCTTCAACGCCTCGTGGCCTTCCTTCACATCTGCATCCACGCCAAACTACTTTCGTCAACGCATAGCCCCACCAATGCATGGCCAACACTTAGCCATTTTTTCTCCCACACAACTTGGCGAACTTTTCCTACTTAACGCCCATCTCTTAGTCTCTTCTTAACTTGCCTTTTCACAATATCAAGTACGGGGCTTACAATTACCACCTCATTACAAAGATTTCGTCCCCGAAATGAACAAGTAGTCTACTTCTAAACAAACAAATATGGATATTGTTTCACCATCTGCTCCTTCGGTTCCCAAGTTGCTTCTTCTATCTCATGATTTCTCCATAGAACTTTAACCAATGGTATCACTTTGTTTCTTAAAACTTGTTCTTTCTCATCTAATATCTGAACAGGCTTTTCTTCGTAATTTCTACTAGTTGAACTAGTAAACATAAGCAGCATCAGAGACATACTTCCTTAACACTGAAACATGGAATACATTATGTATTCTGGACATTTCAACAAGTAAAGCTAACCTGTAAGCCACCGGCCCAACTCTTTCTAAAATCCCATAGGGTTCGATGTATCTGGGACTCAATTTCCCTTTCTTACGAAATCTTAGAATTCCCTTCCATGGTGACAGTTTCAAATACCTTGTCACCAATCTCAAATTCAAGATCCTTCCTTCTTTTGTCTGCATAACTCTTCTGTCGATCTTTGGCTGCCTTAAGATTAGCTTTTATCAGTTCTACCTTTTTTGTCGTGGTCTGCACAATTTCCGGTCCAATTAACTTCCTTTCACCTACCTCTCCCCAACAAACTGGGGTTCTACACGGTCTACCATAAAGTGCTTCATACGGGGCCATTCCAATGCTTGCTTGGTAGCTGTTGTTATAAGCAAATTCCATCAAAGGTAAATGCACATCCCAGCTACCCTGGAATTGTAAAGCACAAGTCCTTAACATATCTTCCAAAGTCTGAATAGTTCTTTCCGACTGCCCGTCGATCTGAGGATGAAAAGCGGAACTGAATTGCAGTTTGGTTCCTAACACTTTTTGCAAACTTCCCCAGAACTTGGAAGTAAATCTAGGGTCTCTATCTGATGTCACCGTTACAAGCACGCCAAATTGACTCACGATTCTGTCCACGTAGAGTTGTGCTAATCTGTCTAGGGTGTAAGTCATTTTAATTGGCAAGAACCGTGCTGTTTTAGTTAACCTGTCAACAATCACCCAGATTCCATTGACACCTGCTGATGTCCTCGGTAATCCAAACAGGAAATCCATGGTAATATGTTCCCATTTCCACTCGGGAATAGGAAGTGGATTCAGTAACCCTGCTGGCTTTTGCCGTTCAGGCTTAACCTGCTGACAAATTAAACACTTTGCTACAAACTCTGCTATTTCTCTTTTCATACCTGGCCACCAATAAAATTTTCTTAACATTCTGTACATCTTAGTACTACCAGGATGCATAGCATACACCGAGCTATGAGCCTCTTCCAGTATCACCTGTTTAACTTCCTCATCTCCTGGCACGTATATCCTACCCTGTTTCAATAGTACACCATTAGGTCTGAGCTCAAAGTCTACTCTCTGCTGAGCTTTTACCTCCTCTATCAACTTATTAATTACAAGATCGGTTATTTGTTTCCTTACAACCTCATCTACCATCAACTGGAAATGTGCTAATAATACTCCCGTTCCAGTTACCTTCAGGCTAACTGCACAATTCTTAAATTCCTTGAGCAAAGTGACCCTCACTGCATTCAAAGAACTTACTCCACCTCAAGACTTCCTACTTAGGGCATCAGCTACCACATTTGTCACACCCCACCCCGAACTACCCTCCCGTAACCCGAGACGGAGTGTGAGGACAGCAGTTACCAACTACCCTGTCACATAACCTACTGTCCAATGCATCCCACTTACATATAAATCTTTCCTAGGACGGTAATACCAAAAAGGCACTCTTGACAAACCTCGACTTCGATCGACAACGGGAACTGTCATGCTACCTGAAAATGGAAAACATATAAAAAAAAATGGTGAGCTACAGCTCAGTGAGTAACAGTTTTCTGAAAACATCTTACTTTAATTGTAAAACTGTCTATAATTTAAACATTGTCAACCACGCATAAAAATATAACATATTATAGAATGATCAAATTATTGTTATATCATGTATACATATCTGTTGGGAATAAATAATCAAAATCTCGTTCTTTAACAATACTTTTTCCCTAGTAGAGGCGGAGCAATGCTCAACGCTCCTCAACGTCGATTTTCCTTAGCTGTGTGGAGTAATCTCAACACATCAGCGTCGTATATACCTCTATGTGCACATGGGTTCTAGAGTTCCGAGCCGCCCACAATGCCTTCCACGAGTCCCTGAGCATTGGGGTCCCATTTCAATATACCGGCTACCCTTTGGCCTTCTCCAAGTCCCTGAGCCTCGGGTGCCTTTTCAAGTTTTATATAACACAATACGTATTTTGGAAACATTATATCAATAACTCATAAATTATCCGTTTCCAAATCTCACATCAACAACATGCTAAATTCAATTTCAAGCTTTAATATCAAATAACATGCTTTTCATACAAGTTTATTTCCAAATCTCTCTTGAAATCATATAACACCATGCTTTTTCAGCAAAATCATAAAAACATGCATCAAGCATTCACCATGCGTTTTATAAACTTATAGCAAGTAACCAGCATACTCAAAGCTTTTCAAATAAAAACGCACGCCTTTATTCACTAGAAACCAATAAAATCGTATTCATAAAGAACTCATTTATATTTTGAAAAACGCAGGTGTTACTCACCTATACTTTGCCTAAGAATAATTTCCTCTTCCTTCCGTCTATTTTCTCTTCTCGAGCTTCTTGGATGCAGCGTTCTAATCTAAAAAACGCAAGGCTCCATATTCCTCTATCAGCTCGGTTGGACGCAACCCTGCCCTTCAACGCAAGGTTGATAACTACCGCAAACCCTGCTCTTCAACGCAAGGTTGATAACTACTACAAACTCTACTCTTCAAACACAAAGTTGATTACTTCCGCAAAGTGCAGCCCAACTCTTCTTACTTCTCTTTTGGATGCGTCGACCTCTCTTGGACGCAAGATCCAACTTGAACGCATCACCTATCTTTGGACGCGGCATTCACCTTGAACGTAGTATTTGTCTTTACTGCAAGGCCGGCCCCCTTTCAACGCAAGACAACTTCTTTTACATAAAATAGCTAAGTTGTCAAAAATACCTTCTGTCTTGGTTGCAGACTCCTACTACGGACGCAAGGATTCTTCCTTTCTGCCTTCTTTCTTCCCTTTCTCTCCAGAATTCTTCTTTCAGAGTCATTAGTCGCTCCTTTTCCATTAAAGTTCTATTTATAGGGAGCTTGCCATCCAACTTCTCCTATCCTTTTGCCACTTGTTTGCCACGTGTCACGCTGCATGCTTAATTAACCATGCATTAATCCAAGCGTCACCTTGCATGAAACACTTAACATGCCTTTTTAACACCTCCTACTTTTAAGGTGTCAAGTCTATATGAAGCCACCTAGCCTTTATAAGCTTATCTTATGCATCTAACATTTTACAATAAATAACTATTCATTCATCACAACGCCCCCATGCGTTCATTGAGTTTCTTTAAGGTTTGAGCTTCACTACTCATTTTTCTAACTCTCGGCCATACTTCCTTTGAACTCATTTTTCCACCCATACTACTAGGCGTCAACGTCTCAACGCACACTACTATGCGTTTGTCTTACTGCATAATACCATGCGTCAACCTGAACCACATACTATCATGCGTCCATGATCTTCCTCCTTTCCTTGAGGATTCATTGAGTATCCCTCTATGCGTTCTTGGGCTTATAATCCAAGGTTCTTCAATTAACCTTTTCCTTGTACTAAAATATCTCTGATGATAATTAATATGCGTCCACCTCTTGCTCCAACCTTTTAGCTTACTTCTCATCCTTCCACTTTATCCAACACTTATGAACATTCCTTACTAATAGTCTATGCGTTACTCAATTTGCTATAGTATTCTGCCTTTCCGAGACTTAGATCTCGTTTAACATTTCACAACATAACTTTATTCCTTTCTTGCTTATGCGTTTCACTTCTCTCCCTTCTCAGTTTACTTCCATGCGTCTATCCATACCATGCGTTACCTTGGTCCTGACCATGCGTCCAACATGGTCTTTTACTTCTTTTCTTCATAGACTCTTCAACGCATCAGTTTCTTAAAAGTAGGGTGTGACAACATTTGCTTTCCCTGGATGATAATTTGTGGTACAATCATAATCTTTGATAAGCTCTAACCACCTGCTTTGTCTCATGTTGAGTTCCTTCTGATCAAAGATATATTTTAAACTTTTGTGATCCGTATAGATATGGCATTTCTCCCCAAACAAATAATGTCGCCATATCTGTAGCGCCAACACCACTGCTGCCAATTCCAAGTCATGGGTAGGGTAGTTAACTTCATGTGGCCTCAACTGCCTAGAGGCATAAGCTATAACTCTACCTCCTTGCATGTACACAACCCAACCCATGTCGAGAGGCATCACAATACACCTCGAACTCCTTCCCTGTCTCTGGAAGTGCCAAATTAGGTGTAGATACCAATCTATTCTTTAACTCTCGAAAACTTTGTTCACATTCGTCATTCCACTCAAATTTAGTACTTTTCTTAGTTAAATGGGTCAATGGTAACGCTATCTCAGAAAATCCCTGTACAAAACGTCGATAATATCCTGCAAGTCCCAGAAAACTACGTACCTCCAACACTGTCTTTGGCTGTTCCCATCTGGTAATCGCCTCAGTCTTCTGAGGATCCTGATAACTTGTAGAAATACAAGTTATTATAGGCTTTTTCATAGATAAATAGAGTTTAAATAAGAGAAGCATGCGGTAGTTGATGATAAATTCCATTAATAAATCTTCCTTTGCGTTATACTCTTGAATTTTGATGAAGATTTTGATTTTACCACTTGTTGAGCCTAAAACGCATGTTTTAACGCAGGAATGCAGACGATGCGTTGATGACTTCTTAACGTAGGACAACATGTTAGCAATCTGTTCTTCATGGACGCATGGTCTGAATGGAACGCAAACAACCTGACGACGCGTTAACAACAACTCAACGCATAACTATGCGTTAGCAACCTACGACGCGTTGACATCGGCCAAACTATGCATGGACGCATAGACAACCGTTACGGCAAGGCGCTGAGAATCAGATCGGAATCTTGAGAGATTGACGGATGATTGACAGACATGATTTGCGGCTTAAGTGGTGGATCTTAATTGGCCCGAGAATCACGCAATCAGGCGAGATGGACGCAGTGTCAATCTCGCCACCAATCAAGCAGATTTGCCATTAACTGCGATTTCATCATCTATAAAAGGGCAGCTTTGCGAGAGTAGAAAGGTTGTTGATTCTCGGAAGGACTCCATAAGTGACAGAAGAGTTCTCTCAGACTTCAGCCGGAGACAAATAGCTCGAGAGAGAAGAGTCTTCCTTTCCGCCGCACCACTTCACAGCAAATCATCACGCTTCCATCCGGGCGACTCAAGACATTGACGCCTTTCCTTGCTTTCTTTCTTACTGTTCTTGCTTGAATTTTAGATTTGTATCAAGGAATTGAACTTATCAAAATTTGTATCTCATTTTCATCAATACAATTATCTTTCATGTCTATTCACTTTTCTCATCTGTCCACTTTATACTTTCAAGCCATGAGTAACTAATCACTCGAGGGTCTAGGGTTGCGTTAGCATCTAGCTAGGAACCACAGGATAACTATTTTAACTTGTCAATTGCGAGCTTAATCTGATGCTTATATTCATCTGACAAATCGACATAAGTAGTAATAATCAGACTGCTCGAGAGGGTAAGTGATTGTGGAACTCAATTGACAAGGGCCAAGTAGTGTTACCTGTCTACGGGGACAACCTTGGTTCTTAACACTCTCCTATGTGTTATAGACATATAACGCATAGCGGCTGACAACCGGGAGAAGAGTCGCAAGTATGAATAGAATACTACTGTGCGTTTCTGACGTTAGATGTTAATCAACCCGAACCCTTTTCTTTATCCATTCACACACATCTTAGCTGAACTTGCTGTGTCGCATGCTTTCCATATTCCACAATTGTTAGTTTAGTGTATAAACAATCGCTTTCTTTAGATTAGAAACACAATTTCAAACAACTATTGGTTACCACTGTAACGCATGACATCCAATTAAAAACCAAATCAATATAATCCCTGCGTTCGACCTCGGACTCACCGAGAACACCTATTACTTTACTTATACTTGGGTAAAAGAATAGGAAAACTTGACAAGACCAACGCATAATAATAGAACGCATTGCATGATCAAAACATGACATGTTGAACGCATAGCCACATACTTTAACACTTTGCGTTAGCCTGATTCCCACATACAATATTTCCACAACAGATCCACACACACTCCTGCAGCAGAAACAATATGTCCCAAAAACATCACCTGTTCCATCCAAAACTCGCATTTGCTGAACTTTGCATATAATCTCTTCTCTCAAAGTCTGCAAAACAGTTCTAAGATGTTCTTCATGTTCTTCTCTGCTTCCAAAATACACTAGAATATCATCAATAAATACAATCACAAACTGATCCAGGTAAGGATGGAAAATCCTATTCATTAAGTCAAACACCGCTAGGGCATTTGTCAGACCAAAAGGCATCACGAGGAATTCATAATGTCCGTACCTCGCTCTAAAAGCCGTTTTCGAAACATCTGTCTCCCTAACCTTCAATTGATGATATCCAGATCTTAGGTCTATCTTTGAAAATACTGATGCCCCTCTAAGTTGATCAAACAAATCATCAATAGGGGGCAAAGGATATTTGTTGCGTATAGTTACCTTATTTAATTGGCGATAATCAATGCACAATCTCATAGTTCCATCCTTTTTCTTGACGAACAACACTGGTGCGCCCCACGGAGACACACTTGGTCTAATGTACCCCTTATCCACTAGCTCATGTAACTGCACCTTTAATCCTTCAGTTCTTGGCGCCATAAGATATGGTGCCTGCGAAATAGGGGTTGTTCCAGGAACTAAATCAATGGTAAACTCCATCTCCCTACCTGAACCCAACAATTCCTCAGGGAATACATCAAGGAACTCCCGTACTACCGGTACATCCTCTGGTTTTAGCTTCTCTGACTTAGTTTCTGTTACATGAGCTAAATATGCGTCACAGCCTTTACCCAATAACTTTCTGGCTTTTATTGCAGAAATTACACAGGTAGGAAGAATCCGCCTTCTTCCTTTAAAAACCACCTCAACCCCATCGGACTTTGTCAACCACACTTTCTTCTTGAAGCAATCAACTTTTGCATGGTATTTTGATAACAAGTCCATACCAAGAATTACATCAAACTCCAATAATACTAGAGGTAATAAATCAGTCAACCACATCACACCATCAATCACAATTTCACACTCAAAATAAGCATGTTCTATAACAATGGTTTCCCCAATAGGGGTATGTACTAGCAATGCTTCAGACAAAGGTTCTAGTTTCCTATTTATATGCGCAGCAAATTCACAAGACACAAATGAATGGGTAGCCCCGAAGCTATCAACACATGTGCAGTTTTAGAACAAATATTAAGCATACCCGTGACTACATCCGATGTCACCTCGGCCTCCTACCGTGTCACAGCAAACACCTGTCCCTATTGTCTTGGTCTACCTGCATAACCTCTCTGTCGGCCTCACTGCTTCCCTCTCAAGTACCCATTTCCTGTCTAGACTGATTTACTGTCTGTGATACAGTTCTCTGCTCTGTTTCTCTTCCTTTCTTAGGTTGAGGACAGTCTCTTTTAAAATGCCCTGGTTGTCCGCAATTAAAACAAACATCAGGCCCTGCAAAACACTGTCCCTAGTGAGTGTTACCACAAGAAGTGCAATACGGTTTTCGTGTTGAGCTAGCCACAGATTCACTAGGTTGACTGAACTGCGACCGTCCTGTAGGTACAGATGTCTGAGGAAACCTCCCCCGTCCTCTATGTGTATTTCCTCCTTGTGATCCTCCTGGAAAATACGAACCACTAGACCGGGCTTTAAACCTGCCCTTACTAGAGACTCCTGGTGCAAAACGTCGTCCCTCGCCTTGATAAGTCTACACCCGAGATGAACTGTAAGTCTGCCCAGTCCTATTTCCACCTCTATCAACTCCTGCTCTCGCTAAACTCTTCTCTACTCTCATGGCTGCTTCTACTAGTTTTACAAAATCAGTCCATTCTGTGCTTGCCGTCACTGGGGTCCAGATTTCACTACGCAAGCCCTCCTCGAATCGCTTGCACTTATCAGCTTCCTCTGCTACCAATGCCAAAGCATACTTGGCAAGCTCTGTAAATTTCTTCTCATATTCCGCAACAGACCTGTTTCCCTATCCTAAATTTAAGAATTCCTTCCTTTTCTCATCAAAAATGATTTAGGATAATACTTCTCCTGGAAAGATTTCTTAAAATCTGCCCATGTTAAAGAGCCCACATCAGTGTTCCTGTGTTCTATCAATTGCCACCAGTCTTCAGCCCCTTTCTGGAGCATGAACGTGACCAAGTCAAGTTTCCTGTCTTCTGGACAGTGCATAACTTTGAAGTATTTTTCTACCTGATTTAGCCATGCTTTAGCTTCCGCAGGATCTATGGTGCCTTCAAACATGTGAGCACCCAACGCTTTAAACCGTTCTATACCAAACTTTTTCTCAGGATCTCCTTGGACTGACTCCATACTGGCTACCAATCTCTGAGCTATTCTGCTAAAAAGTTGTTCTTCCATGTTAATACTCGCCTGAGGATTACTAGATTCTCCCTCAAACGCCTGCCTCTCCTCTCCGGTAGCGTGCGATGTCTTGGCACCTCCCTACCTACCTCGTCTGGTCCCTCTAGGCATGTTCCTATAACATCGTATGCAATCAATTTACTATTTACATGTTCCTAACTACATGCATGATCTCACAGCCCAAAACCTTATGCTCTGATACCAAATTGTCACACCCCCTCCCAGATACCCTTCTCCTCTAGGAGTGAGTGCGAACCTGCATACCTTCTACATCTATACTATAACATAAATCATTAAATAATCTTTAAGACTTAACTATTGATAAGTACTTGAAAAGTGCTTTCTATTCTCCCAAATTAAGGGAGTTTATATTAGATTTCACTTGTTTGCTAGTGATTTTAAGGTTAAAACGAGGAAAATTAGAAGAAACGACTAAAAGATCAAAACCGAGCAAGAATATGGCAAAAAAGAGTTGAAAAACCAAAAAGGGCAAATTTTGGGGATAGCGCCGCGGCGCTGAAACATCAACGCATGGTTCTGGACGCAGAGTAGCATTGCGGCGCCAAGATGGCGCTGCCTCGACGCATTCTAGCGCTGCGACGCTTAGACGGCGCTGCCGCGGCGCTAAAACCCGAGAGCAATATTTCTGAAATGCATTTTAGCGCTGCAACACTTGGACGGCGCTACCGCGGCGCTAAATAAAACCCGAGAGCAAACTTTTTTCGGATGCAGCCCTAGCGCCGCGGCGCCAGCTTTCCTTAATTGAAAAATCTGTATTTTTGGAAAATTTTGGGCGGCCAAACTCTATAAATTTGGGGGTTTCCAGCAGTTCAATTCATCAAGAAAAATCAAGGAAAAGCAAGGAAGTTGCTGACCTAAAGAGATACAAAAAGGAAAGAATTAAGTGAGGGTTCAAAGAGTGAGTTAGTTGCAAGGAAGAGGAAAAGAGTTCGAGATAGTCTTGGTGCCCTTCGAAGTCCGACGTGCGAGCCAAGGGGATCGAGACGGTGCTACTTCAATCAAGAGCTTCTTTTCAGTAGAGTTTCCCTTTCTTTACACTCTTTCTTCGTTTATTTATCTTAAACATGTTGCTTCAAGCTATGAGTGGCTAAACTCTTTAGTTTTAGGGTTTTGATGAATTGTTTATGAATTCATGTTAATTTTGTAGACTCATGGTTTTGTTGGAATGATTATGCTTTTCATTGTTATTGTGTTTAATTCTTGTGGATTGGCCATCTTCACATGTTAGGTTAGATGTATGATTGAGAGATTGTATGTTTAACTTGATCTATAACAATGAATTATTGTTAATCTATCACGAGAGTAGTTAGGTTGACAATAAAAGTTGCTAAGGACTATTTTTAATGCCATGTAATTTTGTATTGGTTTCAAGAGATTAATAATCAATCGAGTTGCATGAGAAAGGGTTGTTTTTGAGAGAAAATAACTTGAAATTAAGTTTCTAGACTTAGGCATATGAATTGCAATAAAATCCATGAAATCTATAATATTGCATGATGAAATAAACAAGGATTCATTACCCTAGAACTCTCTTTGACTCTTGTGTTTCTCCCTTTGATACTTTCCTTATTTGATTTGTATTTTTCCATAACTTATAATATTCAATTTCAATCCTCAAATAAAATTGATTCAATTCTAGAATAGCTAAGTAACTTAAACTTTCCCAATTGGATCTCCAATGGAACGATATTCGGACTTAACCGTTTTATATTATAACTTGACCCGTACACTTGCAGTTAACACTAAAAGTGCGCATCAACTATATGCCAGCTTAACCTCAAGATATAAACACTTCTGCTAAATTTCATGCAATAAAATAATAACTTATCAAACAAGTGTTCTATACATATATTACAAATCAGTTCTCACAACACCCCCAAGGAACATGTACATCAACAAAACATGAACATAAACTGCGTATTTACAACTATCCCAGAGGACTGCTCCAAGGTAGGCCCAGACGAGAATCTTCTGTAGGCTAGGCGTCCCGGACATGCTCGCTACCTGAAACAACAAACAAACAAACAAATTGAGTGAGCCTAAAGCCCAGTTCGCACTCACTCCTAGAGGAGAAGGGTATCTGGGAGGGGGTGTGACACAAACTTTGTTCCTGAGGACGATCCGCTCCAGAATCTTTTAGAGGTAATAACATTTATTTCCCCTTCATATCCCTTTGTTTTCATTAGATACTAATAAGTCTAGAGCTCATTAAAGAGAGTAGTCAGATTGAACTCAATCTTGTTCATCATTACATTAGTTTGGAACTGCAAAAAAACTCTTTGGAAGAGATTCTAAGATGAAACTAACTTGACTTTTCTCATCTATGACAACTCCATTTACCTCCGTAATATTAAAATGAACCATCATATCCAGAACATGTTCTCTAACAGAGGTTCCTTCCTTCATACGGGAGTTGTAAATGTATTTAAGAGCATCGTGCCTAACAGATGAGGACGGTTGTCCAAACATCACTTGCAATTAATACATGATCTCCTCGATGGTGACCATGCCCTCATGTTTTTTAGTCAGAATATCAAATATGCTTGACAAGATATAGACTTTTTGTTTTAACATTAGCCCTAATCCATCTGTCATAGGCATCTCGAACAATTCAGTTTGTTGATGAGCTAGGATTTGGAGGACAGACCTCCGATAAGACGAACCTTAAGTCATCAATCACTAGTATTGTGTTTATATTCAATATCCAGGTTATCTCCGTTTAGTTTTTCATAAGCAAGTAATTGTATGAAAGAGCTAGACATGCTGAAAATGTAAACAAGTTCTTTTAGAAATATGTTACTAATCTTTTATCCAATCAAGTTTTAGCAAGGGGCAGTGAATTGTTCCTTCATTGAATCAAGACTTTCTTGACTAACTACTAGCACCAAAATAACTCTTATTCCTATAGTAGTTAACGTTTATTTTGGTAAAAAATTTACTACCATTTAGTATTTCTTATAAGTGTAACCCAACATTTTTAGATCTTAAAGATCAATCCCAATTTGTTAGTGAATGGAAAAAACAATATTGAGAATGGACCAAAAAAATCCTATTCATTTCTTAAGTTTGCTTTGTTCTAATCATCATGTTACGACCCTCCGAATGGATAGTCATACCAGGAAGACATGCAGGCGAAACATGGGAATCTCACGGTGCAACCTAATGGAGGGGATTGTAGGATGTGCCGACACACTTCCTTTTCCCACTTACTATGAACAACTTCCCCTATTCACCTAGCTATTGATCGATGTAAACACTTTTCGTGTGGAAGTCATGTCTAGGGCGACACAAAGCCAAGCATGAATCTAACAATGTGAATTTTTAGGGACTTTGAGAGCAAAATATATCATATATTATTATTATTCCACCATTGAAGTGTCCTACATGTTTTGGGTATACTTTTACTTAGGTATATTCTAGCTAAATAAAACATATCCTAAGTCTAGATGTTTTTATCCTCGTATAATCTTTATACTAGATTTAACTTACGATGTCTAAGTGATAAACTCTTTAAAACTTACATCATTCATGCAAGCTCATAAAACTAGTTTAACATAAATTTAAGAACTGGCTTGATCCCCAGGTAGTAGGTGTTCTGTAAACCATCAACTTAAATACCTTGGCCTTAAACAAACTAAAATCTATATGTCATTTTTATGCACAAACAAATTTATTTAACTAAAACATACCTTCCAAATACATAAATAATTAAACACACTAAAGTGGACTGATTTTGGCATCTAAAGCTTTTAAGCAGCTAAATTATTACAATAATAATTGGAAAAACAGCTTAAACCTCTTCCAGACCCTTTGAATCGGCCCGAACAACGTCAAAACGACTTGAAGTGGACCTCAAAAGCAGAAACCAAGGCCAAACCAGATGGAAAGTAACTAAACCAAACCAAACCAAAATGCACTAAACTGAATCGAACCGATCCAATTGGACCATTTTTCGCAGCGCCTTTTCTGGTAAAAATATGAACAGCGTTGCGTCACTGTTGAACGACACTTCGCGATAGAAAGTTGCTCCCTACTTTCATTCTAGCTGGTTTTCTTCTTTGATTTCTTCACATTACAACCTAATTCAACTTTAATGACTCTAGCAAATTTACAGACCCTTCTTCACATATTAAAGTCGATAAACAAGCGAGCAGTTGATGGAGTTAGTGACACGAATGTGGAAGCAATAAGAATCTAAAACACTCTAATTACATCAATTTTGAAGATTAAACATGCTTGTTTCTAAAACCGAAAAACAGAGGATAAACACTTACTTGGAATCAAATTCCTTTGTGGACCACCACAAGTATCTTCCTTGTTATTTTCTGGCCTTAGAACGGATTGTGGGATCCAAATTGTGGTGAATTTGGAGCCAATTTGTGAAGAAAAGACAGTTTTGAAGAGCTTTGAGTAGGTAAAAATTTTCAGCAAAATTAACCAAGATGATCAACCCTTTTTCTAAAAATCTTTCTTCTATTTAAAGAAGAAACCGTGCAAATCAGATTAGCATGCAAGTTGACACCAATTTTGCTGATAATCTCACTTAATTAGGAGGTATATGAAGAAGAAAAATGAGAGATTAGAACTTTTCTACCTCCTACCTCAACATCATAGTGGAAAAAACCAAAAACCCAATTTTGAATTTCCCAAATTAAAATTGGATTTTCAATTTCTTTTTAAAATTAATTCTCATAATTAATTTTAAATAATATTAATTTAATAAAACTAATTTAAATAATAATTAATTATATTATATTAATATTAATTATTAAATTATTAAATTATTAATTTTTCTACTTACCCCGACAATTTCCAATTCAATGAATCTCTATTTATCCGATTAATATTTAAATCCTATTTAAATATTTCCAACTCTTCAATTTCGTTTAATTCATAATTAAAACAAACAAACCGTAAATTTTACTCCTTTAATGATTTTGAACATTCTCAAATTCTTTCACCACACTGTTCCAAGGTTTAGTCCATGAGCTAACAAGGGAACCTAGTAGACCTACAAATCATGAGCTCCAACAATCCGAAATTAACCGGCTAAACACTTTGTCCTAGTTAATTAATATTTGTTAACTATCGAAACACTCCATTATAGAGCAGTAGCTGCACTCTCCTCACTGTAGATATATTTATGTCCACTTGATATAACCATAATTAGTAAGTCGATTCTTCACAAGTTGTTCATAATTACTGTTGGGTCAAAAGTACCGTATTACCCCTATAATTATATCTCATTCCTTAAGCCCCACTGAACCTCTAATAAACAATTAGTTTATGGTCCAACCATCAAACCAAGTCTCTCTCAGGCTAATGAGAGAGTGGGGGTCCCTTGTTCAAGAGCTGGAGTCAACACTGAAGGGAAAAACTTCTCTACTAACCTAGAATTAGGTAGGAGTGAATTCCATCTCGCAAGACTACGCCCCCAGCTATCTACTTGGTCTTATCCCTAAAATGGAAGGCCTATTGAGTCAGCGAACTCGTGCCACTCTCACCCATGCAGATTAAAGATAATCCCAAGTAAACATGAGTTCATAGTTAGCTCAGGATTAAGATTGAGTTACCTAGGTAAACGACGTTATAATGTAAAAGTGATTATTTCATGGTCCAGTCTTATGCAAACTCATTGCATAGGATACTCTCACTCTCATGTATCTACAACATGAATGATATAGAATCACATCGTTTGCATCAAATACAAAGTGGGTCGCATCCATAGTGTCCTCTGGATAAGGTACCTAGGGTAATCCTTATACTATAGACCGCTTTGGCTTTACTTAAACTTGATCCACTTTTATGTCTACACATAAAGCCTAAGTATTCAAGTTATAACCAGGTTTTTAGTTTATTGGATTTAATAAATGCAATTCACATATTCAATAACAACTTTATTGAATAAATCTCGATAACAACTTTATTGAGAACACATTCCGAAATTTACAAACTACGAATAAGGACATAAAACCCAACAACCAATAATTACAACAAATCAAAGGTCAATTAGATGCCAAAACCAAAAAAATATCAAGCTTTAGCAACCAAAACATTCATCTCATGAAATAACACCCACCAAGCTTAAATTAATGCAAATTGAGTGCTCAAATCATGCTCTGATGCCAATTAAAAGAGTAAGGAATGAGCATGCGGAAGCAATTTGGTAAAACACTTTAACTACATCAATTTTAAGGATTAAACATGCTTGAATAAACCAAAAACAGAGTTTTCGAAACTTACATTGTTTTAGCTCAAAATTGAAATTGTTCTCAAATTGTTTTTTATCATGAACACCTTGTAGACCACCAGTAAAGTCTTCCTTGTTAATCTTTGGCCTTAGAACGGATTGTAGGATCCAAATTGTGATGAATTTGGAGCAAGATTGAAGGTTAAGAAGAGTTTGGAAGTAAAGAGTTCTTAGAAGAAATTTTGGTGAAAATTCTCATCAATCATCATTCTTTTATGATGTTAATCAACTCCTATTTAAAGAAGAAAACGTACAAATCAAATTAACCTCAATTAGACACCAAGTAGGTGATTAATTGAGTGGAAATTGATGTGTTTTTAAGAGGTTCAAAATGGGTCTAAAAACACGCACCTCCTCCTTAAATTCATGCAAAATTGATTTTTCAAAAATCAATTTAAAATGTATTTTTCTTTTTAATTTCACATAAAATTAATTCAACTAATTAATTTTAAATAAAATTAATTTTAATTAATTATTAAATTTAATATTGAAATAAAATTAATTCAAATAATTAATTTTAAAGAAACTTAATTTTAAATAATTAATTAAACATTTTAATTAATTATATTAAATTAATAATTTTTTCACCAATCCCGACTTTTCCCAATCTGATGAATTTCTATTCATTTGATTAATATTTAAATCATATTTAAATATTTTCAACTCTCCATTATTATTTACTTCATAATTAAACGACTATACATTTAAGCAAAACATAATACTTACTCACTAAATCGAATTCAAACGTTTTAATTTCTCTCATCATACTATTATAAGGTTTAGTATGATAAGCTAACAGAGGGACCTAATGGACCTACAGATCATGAGCTCGAACGATCTGAAATTAACTGGATAAACTCTTTAACCTAGCTAATCAACATTCGTTAACCATCGAGACATTCCACTATAGCCCAATAGCTGCTAACCTCACTATAGATATATTTCTATTCACTTGATATAACCATGATTAGTAAGTCGATCCTTCACAAGTTATTCGTAATTATAGTTGGGTCAAAGTTACCATTTTACTCCTGTAACTACATCTTGTTCCTTAAGTCCCACTATCCTTTAATGAACAATTAGTTTATGGTCCAACCACCAAACCGAGTCCCTCTCGTGTTAATGAAATGGTGGGACCCCTTGTTCAAGACTCGGAGTCAATATTTAACCGAACAACCTCTCTACTATCCTAGAATTAGATAGGAGTAAACTCCATCTCACAAGACTATGTCTCCAACTATCTGTGACATCCCAGATTTTAAGGTATTTAAACTAATTATCTTAATTTATTTGGATGATTCGTTCACTTATAAGGTTTAATTGGGTTATGTTGAGAAATTAGTTTATACAAAGTCAACGTGATAAAAGGATTTGGGAGTAATTCAATTAATGGAAATCTCAATTTAATCTGAATTATGTTGGGTGGTTGGAGGAAATTTATTTGGGGGTTGATAATTGGTTTTAATTTAATTAAGTGGTGTTTTGTGTGGGGAAAGAAAAAAAAGAGAGAGAGAGAAAAGAGGAAGTGTTTTTTTGAAAGAGCAAATTAGGGTTTTATAATTAAATAAATGAGTTAACTTTTCTTTTATATATTTATTAGGGTGGCCTCGGTTTGCGTGATTGATAAGGACTTGAAAAGTGCTCTCTATTCTCTCAAATTAAGGGAGTTTATATTAGATTTCACTTGTTTGCTAGTGATTTTCAGGTTAAAACGAGGAAAATTAGAAGAAACGACTAAAAGATAAAAAACCGAGCAAGAATACGACGAAAAAGAGCTGAAAAACTCAAACGGGCGAATTTTGGGATAGCGCTGCGGCGCCGAGACGGCGCTACCGCGGCGCTAAAACATAAATGCGTCGTTCTAGACGCATAGTAGCACCGCAGCGCTGAGATGGTGTTGCCTCGACGCAATTTTGTTGAACGCATGACAGCGTTGCGGTGCTTGGACGGCGCTGCCGCGGTGCTAATGCCCGAGAACAATATTTCTGAAATGCATCACAGCATAGCGGCGCTTGGATGGCGCTGCCGCGGCGCTAAAACCCGAGAGCAAACTTTTCTGATGCAGCCCTAGCACCGCGGCGCCAACTTTCCTTAAATGAAAATTTGTTATTTTTGGTAACTTTTTGGGCGGCCAAACTCTATAAATTTGGGGGTTTCCAGCAGCCCAGATCAAATCAAAGAAAATCAAAGCAAATTAAGAAAGTTACAGACCTAAAGAGGCACAAAAAGGAGAGAATTAAGTGAGAGTTCAAAGAGTGAGTTAGTTGCAAGGAAGAGGAAAAGAGTTCGAGATAGTCTTGGTGCCGTTCGAATTCCGACGTTAGAGCCAAGGAGATCGTGACAGTGCTACCTCAATCAAGAGCCTCTTTTCAGTAGAGTTTCCCTTTCTTTACACTCTTTCTTTGTTTATTTTGCTTAAACATGTTGCTTCAAGCTATGAGTGGCTAAACTCTTTAGTTTTAGGGTTTTGATGATTTGTTTATGAATTTATGTTGATTTTGTAGACTTTCATAGTTTTGTTGGAATGATTATGTTTTTTATTGTTATTGTGTTTAACTCCTGTGGATTGGCCACCCTCACATGTTAGGTTAGATGTATGATTGAGAGATTGTATGTTTAACTTGATCTATAACAATGAATTGTTGTTAATCTATCACGAGAGTAGTTAGGTTGACAATAAAAGTTGCTAAAGACTATTTTTAATGCCATGTAATTTTGTATTGGTTTTAAGAGATTAATAATCAATCGAGTTGTATGAGAAAGGGTTGTTTTTTAGAGAAAATAACTTGGAATTAAGTTTCTAGACTTAGGCATATGAATTACAATAAAATCCATGAAATCTATAATATTGCATGATGAAATAAACAAGGATTCATTACCCTAGAACTCTCTTTGACTCTTGTATTTCTCACTTTAATACTTTCCTTATTCGATTTATATTTTCCAAAACTCATAATATTCAATTTCAATCCTCAAATAAAATTGATTCAACTCTAGAATAGCTAAATAACTTAAACCTTCCCAATTGGATCTCCAGTGGAACGATATTCGGACTTAATCGTCTTATATTATAACTTGACCCGTACAGTTGGTGTTAACACTCAAAGTGCGCATCAGTGATCTATCTCTCTTTCTCCCCTTCTCTCCTTCTTCCCAACGCCGCCCCCTGCTCCTTCTTCTTTGGTTTTTTTCTTTTCTTTCTACTAGCGTCTTCTGTCTCCACCACGCTGACCATTGCCACCAGTCCAACATTCTTTCGTCTTAGGTTTGGCTCGAATTCGTAGTGTGGTGAGTTTTGCCCAAATTTTTGTGCGTCTGGTTGAAGAAAGAATTGTTTTTGTGTTGGGTGCAAATTTAGTTTTGTGCGTAGATTAAATTGGCAGTGGTTGTTGGTGGGTGGTCCAACCAAGCTCAAGTATTTCTGGCAACTTGTGGTAAATAACAAAATTGTTTTAAGAGTCTTCTAGGACAATTGGGTTTGATCCTAATGCGGGAATTTGGGTCTTTAAATGATTGCCCATAGGTTGGACTGTTGTAAG
Organism: Citrullus mucosospermus; assembly: GCA_030954485.1. Taxonomy (NCBI): domain Eukaryota; kingdom Viridiplantae; phylum Streptophyta; class Magnoliopsida; order Cucurbitales; family Cucurbitaceae; genus Citrullus; species Citrullus mucosospermus. The sequence continues at coordinate 15,476,060 of CM062057.1, read as the reverse complement.
TTGAGAAAATTGGCTATTGAGTGCAATTGTTAAGTAATTGTTTTGGATTTATGCTTGAAAGCTTACTGTAATTTTGGTTTTGTATCTTAGGTTTTAATTCAAGGTCCTTTAGAAAAATTGTTGGCTGGGAAATCTTTTGGACTCATTCCCAAGGTAAATGATTTACTATTGTGTTTTGATGCCTTAATTGCACTATTCATGATTAAGTGTATGCATACCCTATAAGCATGCAGTGGTTGTCTGTGTTATCTGTTAGGTCTCATGAATGTAAAGGATATTTTGAGTATGCTGGATTTATACAATTTTGGTCTATGGTTCTATGTGAGAATATTATTTGGTTACTATGGACTGGACTAGACATTATTATTAAGTTTCGGTTGTTTGTGTTATCATTTAACTCTCATGAATGTAAGAGATGTTTTGAGTATGTTGGATTTAAGTCTCATTATAATTAAGTAGGAATATTATTTGGTTACTATGAACTAGACTCGACATTATGATTAAGTTGTGATGTCTATTTCTGAATGCGTATTGGAATGACAATGATTGTTGTCCTACTTATCGAACCCTATACTTTCTATTAACTATGAACCTTCGAGTTTATTGACTATGATTATGAGTAGGTGTCCCTCGGGATCACCACCTATGCTTATGACTGTGACCTTCGAGATCACTGCTTGTGACTGTGTGCCTCTGGGTTCACTACTTATGCCTATGACTATGCCTATACCTATATTTTGTACATCGATGCCTATGGTAAGAGGATAATAATTTCACCTAGTGGGCTCGGTAGTAGGTCACTTACTAAGTATTGTAATACTCATTATTTTCTATGACACATTTTTCAATTAAGGGTCGGGACATACATGCGAATGACAAGAAGAATCCATGATTGTGCCATGGGACCAGTCATCACTTCTGCATATCATGTTAGGACTCTTTCTAGGCTATAGGTTCTAGTTGCAATTGATAATTTAACTTATTTAACTTAATATTAATTTTTAACCTATGTTTTAAGGGGATCCCAAGAAACTATTGTTTATTTTTATTCTTTTAATTTAATATTAATTTTGAACCTATGGTTTTAGGGGATCCGAGAAACTTATTTCCTATAATTTGATCAAATTACTTTATTCAATTTATATTTTATTCAATTTTATTTATTTATGTATTTAAAAATTAAAAAAAACAAAATAATAATAAAATATGTTTTATTACTTAATTTAATAACTGTTTTACATAGTCTCCCATGCATCATGCATAGAGTAACGTCTAGTCAGTTAGAAAAGTCAGGTCGTTACACTATCTACCTGGTCTTATCCCTAAAATGGTAGGTTTATTTAGTTTGCGAACTCGGGCCGCTCTCACCCATACACATCAAAGGATAATCCCGATACACATGAGTTCATAGTTAACTCAGGATTAAGATCGAGTTACCTAGATCATTATTTTTTTGAAATAATCAGTCTTAATAGTAAACAACATTGTAAAGTAAAAATGATTAACTCATGGTTCGGTCTTACGCAAACTCATTGCGTAGGATGCACCCACTGGATCACATTGTTTGTATCAAATACAAAATGGACCACATCCATAGTGTCCCAAGATAAAGATCACATCCATAGTGTCCCAAGATAAGGTACCCAGCCGTTTTGGTTTTTACTTAAACTTATTGACTTACTTAAACTTATTGATTTTTATGTCTACACATAAAGTATTCATGCTAAAGCCAGGGGTTCTTAGTTTATTGGATTTTAGGTTTATAAGTAACTTACATATTCAATATCATCTATATTGAATAAACTTCAATATCAACTTTATTGAAAATATAATATATTTATCATTTACAAGCCACGAATTTTAAGACATAAAACTCAATAAGAATTTATAATATAATTTATCAAATTAAAAAATACCCCTAACTTATCTAACCAAAATACTAGCAAACTGTAAATTCAAATAAAAACAAACAAATCTCTCAAATTAAGGAATGTTGGTGATTTATTTTAGCAAACCAACGTTGGAATAAATAACTCCTAAAAACAACCCAAAAAAAGAGTTATTAACAACAAATTAACAAATATATCACCTAACCTAAATTTCGTGGCTACCGTAAAAGTTTCAAAAATGGTGTCAAAAGAAGTATATATCTAATTTGGGATGTAAAAATACTGTATATGTGAAGAATAAAATCTCTTCATCATAGGTCATATACCCACTCACCCCACCTCTTTATTAATGAACAAACCCTCAATGCTTTATTAATTATCTATAAGGAGGGTATTTGTGTTTTGTCTCAAGTTCCTCATTCCTTTTACTTCATATTCATAGCATTCTATGTATATCTTCTACTAAATAATGCTAGATTTTTCTTCATAGTTTTGCCACACACATACCTTATACTACCACTAGCTAAATTTTCATTAGTCTTTTAGCAACACAAAATACCTAAGACAATTTAAATCTTATACCTTGTAATAACTAACAACTAAAAAAACAACTAAAGTGAACCATACTATGCTATGCAAATACCTTGTATTCAAAATACACCATTGGAAATCTTCCTAAAATCTATAATGATAACAAAAAAAAATTTGATCCATTTTTTCAAAAATTTATTAAAATTTATATGCAACATTCAAATGCAAATATAGTGCACTCGAATGAATAAACCCTAAACCTAAACCAATAATTATAGTACATAACCCAAGACAACAACCAAACAAACATAAAATCAAATCGCTATCACCATGTAATACCTGCAAAAACCAACACATCTCCCACACAAAACCTTCCCTATTCCAACAAGAAATCCTTCCATACACCACCCTTCCATCTTCAAACTTCCATATTCAACACAAACCCTCCCATATCCCCAACTTTCATCACCAACCTTCCATATCCAACGAAAATCCTCCCACCACGCACCTTTCATTTCCAACTTTATCGCAGTCATTTTGGAACTCATTACCAGTGTTATAAAAAATGAACGATTAATGATATGTATCGAAACTAATAGAAAATGAATCAATTCGTGGGTTTGAATCGCAAATTTCATGTATCAGACGATTAAGATATCGAATCGTTCAATTCGTTCTAAATCGAAATGTTCCAATTCATTGATTAAAAAAAATTATTTTTTGAGCTGTAGTGCGACAGAGAAGAAGCTCGGTGAAGAAGCCTTATTGCCAGAGAAGAAACTCGAAGAGAATATTTGAGATTGGGAGGAGAAGAAGAAAACTGGTTCTTGTTGTTTTTCCATCTATTCGAGAAGAGAAAAGATTTTGAACAAAAGAGGGAAGATGAGAGCCTAGTTCTTGAAATCGTAAATAAATTGAAAGAAGAAAGATAAATTACCACGTATAGAATTGCTAAAATCGTGGGAAGATATAACTACTTGATGGAAGCCTAGCGGGGGCAGAATTGGCAAATTAAATGGTCTACCCATCACATTTTGGCCATAAATCATAAAATTAAGAAACCGGCCATAATTTTAACTGGATATCCCGTTTTGGCCATCCTCTACAATTTCTCTAAAATTTGTTATTTGACATCATGTGGGCTCTTATTTGATAGTTAATGCATTTGTGGCTGCCCATAGTCTAAGGCCCAGGGCAAGGCCCAGCTTTAATTTACAGGTTTTCATTTCACATTTTGTGACTAAGTTCTCTCCTTCCCCTTCCATATTCTTTCTTGACTCAATCTCGTCTCTCTCACAACATCTAGGGCACGCCCTGCTTGAGATCTCTCCTTCCCCTTCCATCTTCTTCATTTTCCCCAATCTCTCTCTCTCTCAGCTTCATCGCTTCAAAAATCGGCTCAATCTGACGGCTCCTTGATTCTGTACATCTATTTTCATCGGTATGTCTTTTGTCTCTGTCTCTCTATCCCTAACTGTTAATTGCTGGCTGTTTCTTTCTCTCAATTCAAATGGAATCTCATGGTGTAGGCTGTTGAAATGTGTCTCAGCACTTATTGCGTTTGGTAGAATCAGTGGAAAATTGAGGGATGTGTTCACTTGAATTTGTTATTTTTATGCCACCATATTTTCTGTTCTAGTTTCCTAGTAATTGACTAATTTGTTATTGTTATTATGTCACTCCTGTTGGTTATTGTCCGCGCCTGCTTAATGGGTAATTTTTTGTTTGACTTGTGAAAAGTTTGCTAAATTTGTAGGTTTGTGATGGGATTTGTTCTTTGTTTGTTGAATTGGTGATTGTTGGGCTGGATTTTGAATACTTAATGATTTATTCATGGTTGTTGTATCTGTAGTTGTGAATTTTGTTGCTAAATTACTTCTGAGCAAAACAATGCTCGTCCCAATCCAATGCAATCCTATGGGGATGGGATCGGTTTGCTAATTTGGTGTTAATCAGTAGAATTTAGTGCTGTTAACTCTCGATTTATGTTGTTTCATTCTATTTTACTGTGCTTTGTCAATTTTCTGTTTTTCCTCCTTTCTTTGATGGACATGTATGTGCTGTAAAGCTGCCTATATATTGCAGCCTCTTTAGTCTGTTTTGGAATATATCAGAGAATACCTATTCTGCACTCTTTTTCTTCTTCTCACTTAATATTAGGGTTTTATACCCTTTTATAGTATTAGAACCCATAAAACCCAAACGAGCATTCGGTTTAAAAAATAAAAATTAAGGTCCAATCCAAGAATGATGAACCAGAAGAGGCACCATCTTGATGGGCACATTGAGGACCTACATTGAAGCTAGGGACCTCACAATGTTTATAAGATAGAAAGCCTATTCCTCTCATTGCTATTACTTTTGAGTTTGAATTCCATATTATGTTTAATTGGGAAAATGATTTCTTGTGGGCATTTTGGTCTTAAAAGGCTTCAGATTGATTCTTCCCAACCTTGTATCCTTCACACGTCCTACATGCCAAAAATATGATTCTCTTGGATATATATTTCTAAAATTCTGGAAACACCAATATGCCCAGACACGGGATACAAACAATTCAACCTGAAAAAAGGACTCGAATTTTTTTTTAAAAAAGAACATTTAATTTGAGCCTTTTACAATGCTAGCTGCTGAACCTATTGCTAGGTAGAACCGAACACTAAAACCTTAACTTGGGCCTAAAACACCAAATGATAGAAGAAAAAGAAACCTCACACTGCTGCTTATTTCTCCGCCACGAGTGCATGTCAATAGATACATGTATATATTTTGAAAAACATATCTCGAAGCTGTTCGTGTCCTACATTTTGTTGTTGTTCATGTTTGTGGTCCTCTTTGTCTTTGTGCACGTGTCTGTGTTTGTGTCTGTGTCCACATTAGGAAACTAGATTTTGATTCAATATGGATGCAGTTTGATTTAATTCTGTGTATAATATATGGTTCAATTGATTTGGGAACATATTAGTCCATTGCAGTTAGAAGATGGCAACAAAATACATAGTAGCTTCTTTATTTGGTGCAACTGCAGTTGTATATATCTTTGACCATCTTATTGCTGACAAGAAAATATTTGAAGGTAATCATCGGTTATCATTTGGTCTTGCAGTTTCTTTGATTTGCTACTGCTACCCTTGCTTGGCAAATGATAAAAGTGATTTAAAAGTCATGATTAGTGGTGTTCAAATGACCCGACAACCCAACTCTGGGTTAATTTTAAATTTGGGTTGGGTTGGGTTAAAATTATATGTTTTTTTGGGTTGACCCAACCCAACCTGAATTACTAATATTAATATATATGTGTATATATATATACAAGTATATATATTTTTGAGAAAAAAAAAAAAAGAAACTCACACACATGATAGCCTTTCAGATTTTAGGGTTTTTTCATTTTTGTCTTAAGTTAGCCATTCGCCTATCCCTCTCCTTCTGCCTTGCTGCTCGCTCTCACCTCTCTCTTTCCTTTCGTCTCTTGTTAACGACTCACTCTATGGCAGCTCCGTTCGGCATTCAGCGTTTGACTCTAGCTCCATTTGGCGTCTGACTCTAGACATGACCTCCCGAACGTTCAGGTGGGTTTAATTTAATTAACTGGAATTAATTGGGTGACATTTGTGGTGTCTGCTTGTCATGCTCGCTGGAGCTTACATGAGTCGCTAGTGCGGTTTCACACTATCCGTTCCTTCAATTGCCATTGGTCCATTAGCCCGTTGTGAAGCACCCTTGTCATCACCGTTAGCCATTAGGGAGAAAACTCTCCCCGCTCCCTTCTCCATTCCTCGTCTAATTGAAGATTCCCCACCCCATTTGGGGTGGGTCCGGTAGAGTAAATGGACATAGATGAGGCTATTCAGCCGATAATTCCTTTCTTCAAGTCTTCAATTTTTGAATTCCCATTAATCAAAGCGCTAACTAGTTCACAAGATTGGGCCACATTTTGGGCTCACGGCCTAAATCCGAATCCTTTGTATGGATGGAAAGAAAAAACCTCAAATCATGGACTATGAAATTGGAAAACCAAGGTTTGACTGCCACTTCATACTCTCGTGTTGGTGAGATTTTGAAACCCAACTCTACAAAATTGTTTGTTGTCGGTTTGTTCCCTTAAATCTCTATAGTTTGCGTTTTCATATGTCTTTTTTTCTCCGATTCTGTGCAATCCAAGAAGATTAAGAATTGCTATATGTTTTTTATAGAACTCGGATTATCTATTCACTATTTAGGCCAAAATTGCCAAGAAAGCCAAGACTCCCTTCTCTACCAGCTCTCCGAGCTACACCAAAATACAATGCAAAAGATGATCCCAATTCCCTCCCCAACAGAATACATATAGCCCTCCTCCCTCTAACTAACCGAATCTTTCCCTTGGGCCCACATTAAAACGTTAAAAATGTCACTCTCCCCTAACTAACTCAATCATTTATTTCATTTACATTTCCCTCACCTCCCCTCTTTCTTTTTCTCATATACCTCCTAATAACCGGGGGTATATCAGTTTTACTTTTTCCTTTTGTGATCCGTTATTAATATGAGTTCTCGTCTATTTTATTTTTTATTATTGTGTGGTTATTACATTTTGTGATTTTTGATTCTTGTTTCAAGGCTTTTGTATTTGTTCTTTCTTTTATACGGTAAGATTGCTATTGTTATCAATGTTGGAATTGGACTGAGATTTTTAATTCGTTTGGAGCTTGTTTGTGGTTTCTTAAATAGTTCTATATTATGTAAAACATTTTAGTAATGTTTTGAATCATAAACTTGAAGCAGATTGCTTCTTGTTGCGGGTTATGAGAGGTATTTTGAGCAATATTGGAGCTCTATTATACATTGAACTCGAATATTTGGAGGTTGGGGCTAAATCAGTGTTAAATTATTGATGAAAAGAGGGAAGTCGAGCTAAGGACTCGGTAATAGTTACTTAGGAAGCTCCGAAAAGGGTTTCAAAGCATTATTAGGTTAGGATTTTGCCTGCATCAGACCCATTTTAAAATATGTCTAGGTTCCTTGTAGAATGATGACTTTAAGTCTTGATATTGTAAACTATGAATTTGATGAACAAATGAATTATATGAAAAAAAGCAACAGTTTTCCAAGAAGCTATTCGAATTATGGAAAGGGAAAATCCCAAAGCCCTAGAGCTAATAGGATCTTGCATAATGACTCCAAATGACATTTATAAAAATAAAATTGTGATTACCAAATGGTTTTCATGGTGCACACCTAGTAGGAGCCATAATTTAGCTTCCTCGGAATTGCCTTATTGCTATTTAACTCTCTGCCATTAGATCTTTGCTTCTCTTTGAATGAAAAGGTACGTGGTAGCTACTCAATACAGCTACCCTAGCAGCCAAGCACCAAAGAATTTGAGAGCACTTTTCTCAACACTTGGATTTTATAAGAGTAGTGGGAAACCAAGCAACCCTTGAGTTTCCAACTACTCCAAAATGCACGCCAGTTGGGTCGGCTATTTTTCATGTCTGTATTAACTACTTCCTACGACCACTGATATTTGAACCTTTTGGGAATTTTGTACTCCAAGATGGCCTATAGGAGTCCTCATGATTCGCTTGAGATGGCTAATAAGGATATGCAAGAAAAGGCACCTCCTGGAATTTATCTGGTTAATGTAAAGGAACCACTAGGCAATGATATCCTTTCACTAAAAAATTCAGGCAATCATATGATTAATTTGGATATATATTTCTAAAAGAAATTTGGACACACTGATATATCCAGACGCAGGACACACAAACACTTCAACCCGAAATTTAAAAAAACACATTTAATTCGAGCCTTTTACAATGCTTACTGCTGAACCCATTAAATCAAACCCTGAAACCTCACCTGGCCCTAAAAAACCGTTAAAAGGCAGAAAGAAACCACACACTGCCATTTATTTCTCCCCCATGAGTGCGTATCACGATGTTAAATTTACATGTCAATAGATGCATATACATTTCAAAGTTCATATTTTCAACTTGTTCGTGTCCTACTTTTCTGTTGTAGTTTGTGTTTGTGGTCCTCTTCATCTTTGTGCACGTGTCTGTCTGTGTTCAAGTCCACATTAGGAAGCTTTTGGTTCAATATGGGTGTAGTTTGATGTAATTCTGTTATAGTGTGGTTCAATTGATTTGGGAACATATTAGTCCATTGCAGTTAGAAGATGGCAGCAAAATACATAGTAGGTTCTTTGCTTGGAGCAACTGCAGTTGCGTATATTTCTGACCATCTTGTTGCTGACAAGAAAATATTTGGAGGTAATTACCAATCATCATTTAGTTTTGCTGTTTCTTTGATGTGCTACCATTGCTCTATTGTCCTGATTTCTCATTCTTTTTAATGGATTTTGTTCAGGAACAACCCCAAGTACTGTTTCCAACAGCGAGTGGTGGGAAGAAACTGACAAGAAATTCCAAGCATGGCCTCGTACTGCCGGTCCACCAGTGGTCATGAACCCCATCAGTCGCCAGAATTTCATCGTCAAAACCCGCCCTGAAGCATAAATATTACTCTGGTTGTCAGTTTTTACACTTGTGATTGGATCATTCTGCTTTTGGAAGTACATCCTAGTCTAGCAGTTCTAATCTGCCTCACATTTTGAGTGGTAAACTTGACGGATTTTTTGTTTGTTGTTCTGATGGCCATTCTTATTTCCTGTTTAAGTTGCATCATTGGCTTGTTATGTTGATGGTGACAGGATGTTGATTCTAAATAAATCGGTGGAAAAAGAAACTTCCCTTCATGTCTCTTTCAATTTATAATCATCATTGTTCTTATTATTTGCATTGATTTATGAGATCACCAAGCTCTCCATAGTTGTCTGATCTGCTTGTACAAGGACAATGACTTCTCGAAGTTGTTTCCTTAGAATTGCTGCTCAAGTTGGTCTCTTTGTGAGCTCAAAACACAATTTGTTTGGAAACTCTAACATGGGGATCAACTTTCGGTGATGGTAGGTTTATTCTTAGCAGAAATTAAACAGTTGTCTCATTTGCATGAGTTTTTGAAGAACGAGTGTTATATATTTTTTGATTATTAATTCCTAAACATTCAATGGTTATTTTTAACGTCAATTTTTAATAATTCTTTTTGAAGTTTGAACTCTTAGATTTGGACAGAAAACAATGTAAATTATTCATTTTTTTTTCTCTAATGATTTCAAATTTTTAAATCATAAACTTACTTTGTTATTTTCTAATGACTCTGAGATACATCTTTAATCTTCAAAATTAATTTAAATTTACATATTAATTTAAAATTTACATTTTTAAATGTAATTTTTATTTGGTGTTTAATTATTAAGAATATATTTTTGAGTGGTTTTAACTAGTTTAGCATCACTCCTCATCTATTTCTCGACATATGTTCATGCAGTAAGTAAACAAAAGATTTTTTTTTTTTTTCATGCAATATGAACCTCAAGAGTGAATCATACATGTTGTCCAAGTTTACACTAAGCAAAGAAGAATTATGTGGAATTTACGAAACTCAAGCTTTATTTGTTAAACAAAAACTTCAAGCTACTTCAAATGAGATGTCATTTACTCTTGATGATTACAAATACATGAAATATGGATGAAAAATACTAATCTCGGATTTATTTTATTTATTAAATATATTTTTTAGTTTTGAGTCAGATTTATTTTATTTATTAAATATATTTTTCAATTTTGAGTCAGATTTATTTTATTTATTAAATGTATTTTTCAGCTTTGAGTCAGACGATCTATAAAACACGGATCGGACAAAGCTTCATGCTCCCATCGATCCTTGATCTTCGAATCAATCCACAAGAAAGATCGATCAAGTCAAGCTTGAATGATTTTGGACATACAACCTAAATACCATAGAATTGCAAAAGAAACGTACAAGGCTAAAAGAAAGCTCCAAGGCTTTTTTTTTTTTCTTTCTACATTTTCCAAGGCTCTTCCCTCTCTCTGTTTTTTTACAATTACATTGGATTATATGGGCCTCAAAATCTAACCCTAGACATAGGCATTCAAAGAGTTCTAACACTCATAATTAATGACCAGTATAAGCCATAATCTAATTGTAACATAAAAAAACATAAAATGACTCAAAACTGAAAAATACATTTAATAAAAAAAAAAAATCCGATATTAGTATTTTTCATCCATATTCCATGCATTTGTAACCATCCAAGAGTAAATGAATTTCATTTGAAGTAGCTTTAAGTCTTTGTTCAATAAATGAAGCTTGATTCTTCATAAATTTCACTTGACTTCACATAATTCTTCTTCTTTGCTTAGTGTAAACTTGGACAACATGTATGACTCATTCTTGATGTTTATATTGCATGATTGAGGTTCCTCCTTCATATCATTTTTCCTTTAAATCTATTTATATGTAAAGTTTCTATTATTGATTAATCAAAACAATAGCAATTGAGAGTCTGGACTGATTTTCATATAACTTTAAAATCAAAATAGTGTTAAAAAATTTAAAGCTGAGCTTAGTAAAAGCAATTTATCTTTAGAAGAATTGGGAGGAAGGCTTGTGATATTTGGTCGCTAGGATTTAATGTTTCTCGCTGAACATTGGGATGAAATTTTTCGTTATTATTTGCTAGGTATTATTATTCTTGATCGGAGTTTCTTTCTTTAGAGTTGCTCCTTTTTGTGGGCTTGTCTTTTTCTTATCTTCATATATATATATTTTTTTTCAATGAAAGGTGGTGTTAAAAGAAGAAAATTTTAAAGAATTATGTGCTCTACATTCCTTTTCAACTTTACTTCATTGCACAGATCTCTCAATCTCATTAGAGCAACTCACAACTATCTGTATTCAACTTAAGGAAGAGATTACACGTCAACCATTATGTAATATTCTTTCTTTTGTCACAACTCTGGTTGGTTGATGATCAGAAAACAACCAGACTATACAATTACGTGTGGACACTCATTCCCACCTTCACTAAGACAATTGAATTATGTATGGACACTCAAATTCGATCTCCATACCTCATCGTTTATTGCATCTAGCATGGCGTGTCTCGAAAAAATTCACAATATCGAAAACTGGGGGAAGTTGGGAGCCCGTCAATTTTGCTTGATCTCCAGAAGCATTTCCACCATCTTCTTCATTTTTGGCCTTTTGGCTGGTATGCTGTCAGAGCTGAGCAATGCAATCTTGAGAGCTGCAAGCATCTCCTTCCTCCAGCCAAACGAAACCGTGCCTAGCTGGGAATCGAGTATCTGTTCAGGTGTTTCGCCCCTCAAAGGAGCACTATGCACCCATTTCACCAAGTCTACTCCATCACCAAACTTCTCATCAACTGGCAGTCTGGTAGTGAGGATCTCAAGCAAGATGACACCGTAGCTATAAACGTTTCCGGGCCGTGATTTGCATCGTATACACATATTCTGAGCCGAAAGAAGACAGTGAGAACTCAGAATCATAAAAAGGAGGAAAAGAAAACATAATAATAATAATAAACTCATCAAAGAGGCTATGGAGATTCAAGCAAGTACTTGGTGGAATGTAGAAATGAACCTGCCACTGCACTTTGCAGTTCCTCTTGTTGGATCTAAAGGTTTTGAGATCTCAACTTGTCCAATGAAAGGTTTGAAGTTGGCATCTGATAACTTGTATTTGTACACGTTATTGTCTCTTAAAGTTAGGACATTTAGAAGTAATTAATGAAAAAACATTGAAATCATAATAGAAAAGGGTAAAATTCCTTTTCAGGCGTTCAATGAACTTAAAAGTAGACCCTGAGTGAAATTTATATCACGAATGAGATAATTGTGCAGGAATATAGATGAAATCAAAAGGAGAAGGAGCCATGCATTGGACTTATTAGGCGACAAAGACCAAACATGCAAAACAACAATGCCAAGCAAGTCATGCAGCAAGACAATCTATGTTGTCACACCCCCTGCCAAGTTACCCCTTTTTAACCTGGAAAAATTGTGAAGACAACAAACATCACCCTTTTTGTGAGGTTCACTGTCCATCTGTACCTGATTAACTTGTTGGAAACGTCATCATAACATAGCCACCCACAATATCTTTTCCTCACAACATGTAGCATACAAGACGATCCATAAAAATACAAGATCATGAAAATTAAATATTTACAACAGTTGCACTTTCAGAACCATTCGATACATGACTCACAATACATACTTATGTACATTCCCACACCCCAGCATTAAACTCTTCTAGGTATGTCTACATGCCACACTAACTCAAAACTATTTACACGTACAAAAGTTGGAATGAAAAGAGTGTACTGATGTCCTGAATCTCGAGGAAGACGAGGCTTGAGTAGGCTAAGCTTCGAGAACTCTTTCGCTACATGGGTGAGAAAGAAAACATAGAAAAGTGTGAGCTGGAAATCCTAGTGAATGACATAATACTGAAAACATATTCTTAAATATAATAATCATACTCAAGTTTTAGAGAAATCAAACTAAACAAATTACTGAAATAAAGCTTTCTAAAACTACTTTCAACGTCGAAAATAAACCTTAACTGATGTGGAGTAATCTCAATACAACTGTGTCAACTCTTTCTATGTGCACATAGGAATATCTAAATATCGGGTTGCCCAAGTACCTTCTCATTCTCCTTCAGTATTGGGTCCCAAGAATACTTAAGTGTCTTCTCATTGTCCTTCAGCATTGAGTTCCACTCATCGTAATCTCAGGGTTGCTCATATGTCTTTCCAATGTCCTTCAGCATTGGGTCCTTATATGTAATTTAAGAGTACAAGCATGCTTCTTTAAAAATAAACATTTCAACATACATCATTTCATGGAAAACCTTAGAATTCTCAAAGCTAGCATCATAAAACATTCTTAGCATAACATAAGTTTGATCACTCAAATCCTATATGCTTGCAGCATTTGAGAACAAGAGAACATATTACTTCCATTGCTATATTGCTAACTCTATCAATTGGTATTAGAGCATGATTTAAGCACTCAATTTACATTAATTTGAGGTTGGTGGGTGCAATTTCATGAGATGAATGTTGTGGTTGCTAAAGTTGGGTTTAAACTGTTTTGGCATCTAATTTAGCTTTATTTGATGTAATAATTGTAATTGACCTCTTTGATTATGACTTTTGATGTGTAAAAAAGGGTCTGTAATTTTTATTAAGAGTCATTAGAGTTGGTTCTAGGTTGTAATTTAGAGAAATTTGGAGAAGAAGCCAGCCCGATAAAAGAGAAATCGCATTCTGCCATTTTTCCCATAAAGATTTGCTCGTTCATGTGTGCGGTTCAGTTTTCCTAGTAAGTTCCAGCAGATCAACTTTTGGGTAGTTCTCCGATCCGGTTTCCTGGTAAGTTTTGGCAATTCAGCTTCCCGATAAGGATCACACCTTTGTTTTCCGATAAGTTCCACCAGTTCGTTCCGGGTAAGATCCGCCGTTCGGTTCAACTTCCTGGTAAGTTATGCCGGTTCAGTACCTGTAAGTTTGACTTTTTCGGTAAGTTCCATTAGTTCTTTCCCGTAAAGATCCATCGACTTGTTTCCTGGTAAGTTCTGCACATTCTAAAAAGGTGACTTTTCCTATAAATTTGATTATTTCTGGTAAGTTTGACTTCTTGGTTAGTTGACTTTTCCCGTGAAGGTTGACTTTTTTCGGGGAAGTTCCTGGCGGGTTTTTGAACGATTTAGGGGATCCGGTTAAGCTTTTTCCAGCCGGTTTAGCCCTGTTTTCAACATTTTTTTATCTAGATCAAGAGGTTTGAAGCTGGTTCGTGCCGATTCGAAGAGTTCGGGAGCGGTTCCAACAATTTTTCAAATAAAATTGTAATAAATTAGCTATTTTAAGCCAATTAGATGCCACAACCGGTCTACTTTAGTATGTTTAATTAATTATGCATTGTGAATGTATGTTTTAATTAAATTAAATTTCTTTGTGCATAAAGTATGTCATGTAGATTTAAAATCCCACCATAGGATTAATATGTTTCATGCATGTAAGTATGTTATAAATTGTTGTAATATATAGTATGCATATTTTAATTATCATGAAATTAGTATAAATAGTTATATTATTTTGTGATGGGTGTTGTAGTATGTTATTCATTTATAAACTGTTATTCATAAGTAACATTCGAGGATTTGGATCTAACAACCTTGTTGACCAACAAGACCTTTAGATCTCAAAATCAAACACCCCAAATCAAGATGATCTTAGCCCATAAGAATGTCTGGACAACGGATCACTTAGACGATCAACAAAACCATAGATCAGATAAAGCTTGCAGCTCCCATCGAACTTTGATCTTTGAATCACTCCACAAGTAAGATCAATCAAGTCAAGTTTGAATGATTCTGAACATGCAACCTAAACACCATAGAATTGCAAAAGAAACATAACACAAGGCTAAAAGAAAGCTCAAATGCTCTTTTTACTACATTTTCCAAGTCTCTTCCAAGTCTTCTATGAGGCATCTAAAATGTTGTAACACTCGTAATTAATAACCATGATCAACCATGATCAAATCGTAATATACAAACACATAAAATGACTCAGAACTGACAAATACATTTAATAAATATAATAAATCTGAGGTTAATATTTTTCATCCATATTCCATGCATTTGTAACCTTCCAATAGTAAGTGACATCCCATTTGAAGTAGCTTGAAATCTTTGTTCATTAAATGACGCCTGATTTTTCATAAATTCCACTTGACTTCACATAATTCTTGATGTGAACCAAGCAACATCAACTATCATGCCTCAAGGTCCCATTACAAGTTCAAGAGCCAAGAAGCTACAACAAGCTTTAATCACTCATATCCAAGCCTATGGTGACCTCAACAAAGGAGATTGTAGAAGATGTTGGAGTTCTTCCATACATGCTTTGTAACTTGCATTTAATGAAGTCTTACCTCAATTGATGAAAGTCAAGTTGAAGCTAATCAATGGAATGATAAAAAGACTACACTTTTGTTTTTGGTGTTTAATTATAATTTCAATTTTTGTTTTATTTTTATTTAAGCCTTGTTTTTAATGGGGGTTATGGAGAATTGAAACTCATGTAGGTTACCATTTTCTCCATGAATCAGCCATTTAATTCTGTCTTTTGGTTTTTCTTTTTATCAATTATGTTTAGGGTGTAATGGCTATAAAAAAGCCCTTTTATTCCCATTGTGGACAGATTTTGAGAAGTGAATGAATTAGAATTTCTTTAGCTTTGTTGAGAGCTAAGTGTTTTTATTTTTGCAATTTCTTGTGTTTTAGAACTTGCATGCTAGAATCATTCAAGTGGTGTTGATCAAACCTCTTGTGGAGTGATTCGAATCTCGAGTTTAGAAACGAGTTTTATCTACTCTTGATCTTGATCATCAAGGTAAAATTCCTTTCAAAACTTATTCATTAGGTTGATTCCATGTTGTTTTGGGGTCTTTCAATATTAGATCTAAAGGTCTTGTTTCTTAACAAGGTTGTTGGATCTAAATTCTCAAGGGTTTCTTAACAATTTTTCTTCTTTGGTTAGTGTAAACTTGGATAGCATGTATGTCTCATTCTTGATGTTCATATTGCATGAATGAGGTTCCTTCATTCGAATCACTCCACAAGCAAGATCGATCAAGATAACAACTTTCTAAAACATAAGAAATTGCAAAAATAAAAATACTTAGCTCTCACAAAGCAAAGAAATTCTAATTCATTCACTTCTCAAAATTTGTCCACAATGGGAAGAAAATGGGCCTTTTTATAGCCATTACTCCCTACATAATTGGCAAAAGGAAAAAACCAAAAGACACAAAATTAAATGACTGATTTATGGAGAAAATGGTAACCAAAATGAGTTTTAATTCCCCATAACCCCCTATTAAAAAAAAAAGAATTAAACAAAAATAAAACAAAAATAAAACAAAAATTGAAACTATAATTAAATACCAAAAACAAAAGTGTTGTCTTTTTATCATTCCATTGTTTAGCTTCAACTTGACTTTCATTAATTTAAGTAAGACTTCATTAAATGCAAGTTAGAATGCATTTAATGCATCTTCATCTTGAAGCTCAACTTTGCATAGCATGTATGGAAGAACTCCAACATCTTCTACAATCTCCTTTGTTGAGGTCACCATAGCTTGGATATGAGTGATTAAAGCTTGTTGTAACTTCTTGGCTCTTGACCTTGTAATGGGACCTTGAGACATGATAGTTGATGTTGAGGTTCACATCACGTTTGATCCAAATTGTTCATGTAATGACATGTAAGTGGAAGTATCCTAACAGTGAGTTGTATAAGACTAAACCACGAAATTAAATCTCTATTTGTAACTTCATTAAATAAAGAGTTTTATATTTCAAATGATAACCATGTAACTTGATCTCAATCTTGAGTGAGTTATCTCTTGCTCATAAGGGACGTTCTTTGATTTCTATGAGTGAGAGTGGCCTTAGCTGCCGACTCAATATGCCTACCATTTTGGGAATGATACCAAGTGAGGAGTTGGGAACATAACTTCACAAGATGGAATGCACTTCTTCCTAACTCTAGGGAAAGTAGATAGGTTATCCCTTATGTGCTGACTCCGGGACTTGAACAATGAGGCCTCACCCTCTCACTAGGACTTTGTTTATGGTTGGACCATAAAATAGAATTGTTCATTAGAGGATGAGTGATACTTAAGGTGCAAGAGGTGACTACAGGAGTAAAACGTAATTACACCTTACGAACACCATGTGGAGGATTGACTTACAAAATATGGTTAAATCAATGGACATATAAATATACCACAGTTTATATGAGTGTAGTTTTAGGTCTTTAGTGGTATGCCCCATAGTTAATGAAGGTTGATTAATCTAAAGAGTTTAATTAATTAATCTCGGATCATTGGAGCTTATAACGGTAGGTCCATTAGGTCCCTTTGGTAGCTTACAACTGGTTAAAACAGGGAAAGTAAGTGCTGAAAGAATTTGAATGTTCAAATTGATCAAGGGAATTAATTGTATATAATGCAATTAAAATTATGTATAAGATACATTATAATATAAAGATAATTTTTGAATTAGATTCAAAATTAAAATTTTATAATATGAGAGTATTAATATTTGAATAAGATTTAAATATTAAATTAATATGAATTAGATTCATATTAAAACTATAGGTTATGAGAGAATATGTGTATTAGAATATGATACATTGAATCAAATATATGATATTTGATTTTTTTAATTAATTGAATAAGATTTCATTAATTAAATTGTTAATTAATTAATATTTAATTGTTATATAAATTAATTGAACTTGATTTTATTAATTTATATTAATTAAATATATAATTAATTAATAAATAAAATAATTCCCCTACATCGCAGAGGAGTGGTGAGTGGGGAGGGAAGTCAACTTCCCTCACGATAAATTGAGATGTGATCTCAATCATGGGTTGAAAAAAATACTGTGACAGAAAAAAGCTTCTACTCACACCAAAATCTCTCTCCATTTTTTCTCTCTAAAAAGGAAGAAATCTTGAAAAGAATTTTTCAATTTCCCTTCTCTTTCACAAGGTTCCAACAAACAACCTTGTTCCAAAAGAATACCAGAGAAGATTCATTGGTGGTGTTCGAAGCGTGCTGTATTCTTTACTGTTTTAAAGATTACAAGGATAATTTGAAGATTTGGTCTACAAAAGTATTAACCTTCTTCCTCAATGAATCTGTAAAAGTATGTTTATCACTTATATTATTCTCTCTGTCTTGTAAAATTTAGTGTAACAAAATTCAAAGAGATCAAACACTTCCACCAAAGGGATTCAATCCCTTTAGAAATGATTGGGCAAAGAAGCTAGATGAAGCGCTTTGGGCTTACTACTCGACGTATAAGACACCTCATTAAGATGTCTCCTTATGTGCTGGTGTTTGGAAAAGTGATATGAACAGAGGAACCTCAGTCATGCTAAACATCAAGAATGAGCTATACATGTTGTCCAAGTTTACACTAACCAAAGAAGAGGAATTATGTGATGTCAAGTAGAGTTTATGAAGAATCAAGCTTCATTTAGTGAACAAAGACTTCAAGCTACTTCAAATGGGATGTCATTTACTCTTGGATTGTTACAAAAGTATGGAATATGAATGAAAAAAAGATAATCTCGGATTTATTGTATTTATTAAATATATTTTTCAATTTTGAGTCATTTTATGTATTTTATGTTACAATTAGATCAGGCTGATAATGGTCATAAATTATGAGTGTTAAAACATTTTAAATGCCTCATAGAATGTCAGGGTTATATTTTGAGGCCCATATAATGTCATGTAATTGTTCAAAAAAGGAGGAGACTTGGAAGAGATTTGAAAACTTAGTAAAAGAGCCTTTGAGCTTTCTTTTAGCCTTGTGCTATGTTTCTTTTTCAATTCTATGGCATTTAGATTGCATGTTCAGAATCATTCAAGCTTGACTTGATCGATATTGCTTGTGGAGTGATTTGAAGATCAATTTTCGATGGGAACCACAAGCTTTGTTAGATCCATGGCTTTGTTGATAGTCCAAGTAATCTGTCATTTAACCATTCTTAGGTGCTAATATCATCTTGATTTTGGGTGTTTGAGTTTGAGATATAAAGGTCTCGTTCGTGAATAAGGTTGTATATCTGAATCCTCGAATTTTACTTATCATTTGGTATCAGAGCTTAGGCTCTAGATCAAGACCTTTAGATCTCAAACTCAAACATCACAAATCAAGATGATATCAACCCCTAAGAATGGCTAGACGATGGATACTTAAATGATCAGCAAAACAACGGATCGAACAAAGCTTGCGGCTCCCATCAACCCTTATCTTCGAATCACTCCACAAGCAAGATCGATCAAGTCAAACTTGAATGATTTTGAACATGCAATCTAAACGCCATAGAATTGCAAAAGAAACATAGCACAAGGCTAAAAGAAAGCTCAAATGCTCTTTTAATACATTTTCAAATCTCTCTCCAGTCTCTTCCTTTTTTTGAACAATTACATGACATTATATGGGCCTCAAAATATAACCATAAACATTCTATGAGACATTTAAAATGTTTTAACACTCATAATTTATGACCATTATCAGTCATGTTCTAATTGTAACATAAAATACATAAAATGACTCAAAACTGAAAAGTACATTTAATAAATACAATAAATCCGAGATTATCTTTTTTTTTTTTTTTCTTTTTTCATTCATATTCCACGCGTTTGTAACCATCCAAGAGTAAATGACATCCCATTTGAAGTAGCTTGAAGTCTTTGTTCACTAAATGAATATGGATTCTTCATAAATTCCACTTGACTTCACATAATTCTTCTTCTTTGGTTAGTATAAACTTGGACAGTATGTATGGCTCATTCTTGATGTTCATATTGCATGATTGAAGTTCCTCCATTCATATCAAAATGCCTACTACTTGTCATTAAAACTTACAAAGCGCATTGGGCGATTAAGAAACTAAACCTGAATAACCTAGAATTGGCTGGAGAGATAAAGAAGCTACAACTGAACGAGCTAGAAGAATGGAGACTCTAAGCCTATGATAACACAAAGATTTACTTTTGCAAAATGTTTTATTATTTAACTCAAGTTGCGTTTGTTTTGAGGAAAATTAAAATCTAGGTGGTATGTGTTGGGTTTTTTGCTCTAAAACTTGTAAATTATTTAACTGTCATTAAATCATTAATAAAGAGTTATTGATGTGTAAGCGTTATTGATTCTTTTTGTTTGTTTTGTCTTAATAATCGTAAATCCAATAAACTAACATCCTAGGTTGTTTTATGAGTCTTGAACTGTATGTGGGGACATACGGAGATCAATGTTCAAGATATAGTCTAAAGGGTCTATAGTATAGGGATAAGGTTGGGTACCTTATCCTAATAACACTATGGATACTGTCCACTTTGTATTTGATACAAACGAAATGATCTAACGCGTTCGTGTAGGTGACATGTGAGTGAGGGTGTCCTATGCAATGAGATTGCATAAGATGGACCACGAAACATTGATCACTAGATGTAACTCCATTGACTAGTTAGGTTTCTATTTCAATAAGATGACCTAGGCAACTTAGTCTTAATCCTGAGTATATTATGAACTCCTGTTCACGAGGGATTGTCCTTTGATTTGTATGGTTGAGAGTGGCTGTTTGTCGACTTAACATGTCTACCATCTTGGGACAAGATCGAGTGAGGGAGTTGGGAACATAATTATACAAGATGGAATTCACTCATTCTTATCTTTAGGGTAAATAGATGAGTGTTCCCTTAAGTGGTCTCTCCGAGACTTGAACAAAGGGCCCTACCTTCTCCCTGGCCCGAGAAGGGTTTCTGCTTAATGGTTGAACCATAAACAAGTTGTTCATGAGTGGAGTACTGGTACTTAAAGATTTAGAAGGAATCCAAGAGTAAAACAGTAATTTGTCCCATGTGGTGTTACGAACACTTTTGAAGGACTAATTTGTTGTTATTGGTCTATATCCATGGACACATAAATATATCTATAGTGATAAGAGTGCAGTTGTAGGTCTTTAGTGGAGTGTACCCACAGTTAACGAATATTGATTAATGTGGTTAATGAGTTTAGATGATTAATCTCATATCGTTGGAGCTTCTGATTTGTAGGTCCATTAGGTCCCTTCCTAGCTCGTAAAGAGTGATGAGGTATTTATGTTTTTAATGAAATTTGAAATGTTCAAATTTACTTAGAGAAATAAGATAATGTCTGATGATGCATTATAATATAAAGTTTATTTTGAACTTTATAATATAAATTTAATTTTAGATATGATACAAAATTAATTTTTGAGAGAATTAAATATTTGAAGGAGGTCAAATATTAATATGAATTAGATTCATATTAAAACTATAGGTTAAAATTAATGTATATTAGATGCACATTAAAACTATAAGTTATGAGAGAATAACAATTGAATATGATTCAAATGTAGGTTAAATTAAATATTAGATATTTAATTTGATAATTAATTAATTAAAGAATTAATTTTCTTAATTTATTTTAATTAAATTTGATTTAAATAAATTAAATTAATTAAAACTATAGGTTATATGGGATATGTTCATTTAAATATGATTTAAATGAAATAATTACTTAAATTAGATTTAATTAATTATTAATTATTAATTATTTATTTAATTGTTAAATTAAATAATAAATTTTTATTTTTTATTTTTTATTTTTTATTTTTTATTTTTTTATATAAAAAGGTAACTCCCATACGTGGGAGTTACTCTTTACGTGGTTTACTCCCACTTATCCTGATCTCTCTCTCCATGTAAGCATGCTTAAACTTTTAATACAAAAGGTTTTTGGTATATTTTTTTTAGTGTGTGGTTATTTCAAAATCCCAATTAATTTTGAGTTTGGTTTTGTATTGCTTCAATCAACTGCGTTAGGGATTTCAACCCCATAGTATGACTCCTTCATTATCAGAGAAATGTTCCCACATGGAGCAGTTGAGTTGGTGAGTAAAGATAGTTCCAATGTGTTCGAGGTGAACGACCAACAGGTGAAGCCGTACTATGGCAATGTTGTTGAATGTGAGAAAGTCTCCTGATATGAACGGATGAACCTCAATCATGCAATATGAACAACAAGAAGGAGCCATCTATGTTGTCCAAGTTTACATTAACCAAAGAAGAAAAATTATGTGAAGTCAAGTGAAATTAAGGAAGAATCAAACTTCATTTATGGAACAAAGAGCTCAAGTGGGGGTTCATAACTCAAAGAGGGTTACAAAATGATGGGTTGCTGATTAAAAAGAAATACTTTCGGATTTATTGTATTAATTAAATGTAATTTTAGTCTTTAAGTCATTTTATTTGTTTTATGTTACATTTAGATCATGGCTAATAATGGTCATTAATTATGAGTATTACAACTCTTTGAATGCCTCATAGAATGCCTAGTGTTAGATTTTGAGGCCTATATAATGTCATGTATTGTTCACAAAAGGAGACATGGAAAATGTAGAAAAAAAAACCTTAGAGCTTTCTTTTAGCCTTGTGCTATGTTTTTGTTTTGTTTTTTTTTTTTTTTTTGCAATTCTATGGCGTTTAGATTGCATGTTTAGAATCATTCAAGCTTGACTTGATCGATCTTGCCTGTGGAGTAGTTTGAAGATCAAGGGTCAATGGGAGCATCAAGCTTTATCATGTCCATGGTTTTGCTGATCGTCTAAGTAATCCGTTGTCTAGCCATTTTTAGTGGTTGAGATCATATTGATTTGGGGTGTTTGTGTTTGAGATCTAAAGGTCTTGTTCGTCAACAAGGTTGTGAGATCCAAGTGTTCATACGTTACTTATCATATGGTATCAGAGCTTAGGCTCTAGATCGGATATATGTTTCCATTGTTGTTGTTTTCTTATCTTTTTTTCTATTCATCTTGTCACATTCTGTCTCTTTTATGATACTCGAAAAAACAAGTCTCATATCCATTCGTGTTTTCATGTTTTCATAAACTTCAAGATCTTAGATTAGAGTCTTATCTACAAAATTTCTTTTGTTGGTGTCTTCAAATTCAGCCTCCTTCAGTATCAAACTTTTGTGTTTTGAAAAACAGTCAGGAGAAGAAAAATTGAAATCCCTAAAAGCGTTTGTTCTTAAGTTGTTTTCTTCATTCTCAAAAGCATGATAGATTTGAAGTATAACAATTTGATCTCATATTATGGTCATTAGTTTCATCATCCGGTGTTAAATCTCATAGGTTACACTTTGAAATTTTGCAAAAGTTGACTTTTGTACATTAAATATGGAAGTTACATTTAGGCACATTTAATTTTCCATCCATTAGTTAAGAATGTAACCCAATGTTTCAAATTCCAACCAATAAATTAATTCTTAAGAGTGTAAATGTGTACACTTGTCCTTCAATGTTCCTTCCAAGCAATACTTAAGATTTGAGGACGAATCTTCTTGAAGAAGGGGAGAATGATATGAACGGATGAACCTCAATCATGCAATATCAACAACAAGAAAGAGCCATCCATGCTGTCCAAGTTTACACTAACCAAAGAAGAAAGATTATGTGAAGTCAAGTGAAATTTATGAAGAATCAAACTCCATTTATGGAACAAAGAGTTTAAGTGGGGGTTCATAATTCAAAAAGGGTTACAAAATGATGAGTCGCTGCTTAAAAAGAAATATTTTCGGATTTATTGTATTAATTAAATGTAATTTTAGTCTTTAAGTTATTTTTATTTGTTTTATGTTACATTGAGATCGTGGCTACTAATGGTCATTAATTATGAGTGTTACAACTCTTTGAATGCCTCATAGAATGACTAGGAGTAGATTTTGAGGCTTATATAATACCATGTAATTGTTCACAAAAGGAGACTTGGAAAATGTAGGAAAAAAAAAGCCTTAGAGCTTTCTTTTAGCCTTGTGCTATGTTTCTTTTGCAATTCTATGGTGTTTAGGTTGCATGTTCATAATCATTCAAGCTTGACTTGATCGATCTTGCTTGTGGAGTGGTTCGAAGATCAAGGGTCGATGGGAGCATCAAGCTTTATCCGGTCCATGGTTTTACTGATCGACTAAGTAATCCATTGTTTAGCCATTCTTAGAGGCTGAGATCATATTGATTTGGGGTGTTTGTGTTTGAGGTCTAAAGGTCTTGTTCGTCAACAAGGTTGTTAGATCCAAGTATTCGAATGTTACTTATCATCTCCATCGACCTAAGCGAGCAGCTGTGAAGAACTCGCATCGAAAGGTCCCCTGTGGCAAGGAAGCTTATCTATTGAGGGACTCTGTTATTTCGCTTTCTTTAAATTCTGCCATAGGAGTATGGTAATTAGTTTGGATGAATGATGTTGAGAATGCTTCTTGCCTGATTGAATTATTTGTTATTGTTGAATGAATAAATTAAATGCTTGTATTTGAATTAAATCCTTGCATTCAAAGTGTTGAGTAAGCGCATGTTTGTCAATGCCTGCCTGACCATGTACTTGAGTGTTTTATTGCATTCAGTTGGTGATCTTGTGCGTTTCCAAGGAAAATCCTATTGGGTACTGTAACATTAAATGCTAGGCGGCTGTGCAAACACTCTCCACTTGATGCGCCATTTCAAAGCGACTGCACTAGAGTGTAATGCTTCGAGACCCTGACCACATGCCTATATAATAGTCGAGCCCTTTTCCCTTTTTCATTTTCGTTCCCCATTCGTCCTCTTCCTTGAGAGTTTTCCGGCGGATGTCTAACTTCCAAAATAAGGGGTAGAATTGACAATAGGAGTTGCAACAGAACAAAAACGAACTGATATGAACGAAGGAATTTCAATCATGCAATAAGAACATCAAGAATGAGTCATACATGTTGTCCAAGTTTACACTAAGCAAAGAAGAAGAATTATGTAAAGTCAAGTGGAATTTATGAAGCATCAAGCTTCATTTATTGAACAAAGACTTCAAGCTACTTCAAATGAGATGTCATTTACTCTTGGCTGGTTACAAATGCATGAAATATGAATCAAAAATACTAATCTTGGATTTATTTTATTTATTAAATGTATTTTTCAGTTTTAAGTCATTTTATGTATTTTTATATTACAATTAGATTATAGCTTATAATGGTCATTAATTATGAGTGTTACAACTCTTTGAATGGCTCATAGAATGTCTAGGGTTAGATTTTGAGGCCTTAATTGTCACACCCTACTTAAGAAACTGATGCGTTGAAGAGTCTATGAAGAAAAGAGGTAAAAGACCATGTTGGACGCATGGTCAGGGCTAGGTAACGCATGGTAAGGGTGGACGCATGGAAGTAAACCGAGAAGGGAAAAAAGTGAAACGCATAAGAGAAGATGTACGCATTGGCGATGATAAAACGCTTAAGCAAGAAAGGAATAGAGTTATGTTGTGAAGTGTTGAAAGAGATTTAAGTCTCGGAAAGATAAAATATTAAAGCAAATTGAGTAACGCATAGACTTATAGCAAGGAATGTTCACAAGTGTTGGAGAAAGTTGTGAAGTAAACATATAAACTGGAGCATGTGGTGGACACATGCTAATCTATCTTTAAGAGAAATAGTTCAAGTGCAAGGAAAAGGTTAAAAGAATAACCTTGGGAATAATCAAGGAATGACCAAGGATAGGAAGATGGTCATGGACGCAGGATGAAGGTGAACGCAACAGGACCAACGCATAGAGGAAGAGTTGGAGAAGGATTTGTTGTCATTGGCGCCTAGTGGCATTGTGTAAGCATTGGTTTATAATAGTGCGGCTATGCGTTGAAGGTGATCACGAATGGTTGTTGTGAGCTGAAGTAATCGCCGCGTTGGCGGGGGAAGATACATACTTGGCTTACCATGCGTTGGTAAGCTTGTCATGCGTTGAGGTCCCTATGCGTTGAAGACAAAGTTATCTCTATGCGTCAAAGACAGTAGTATAGTTGGCTGAGAGTTAGAAAAGTGAGTAGTGAAGCTCAAACCTTAAAGGAAATTCAACGAACGCATGAAGGCGTTGTGTTGAATAAAAAGTTGTTCATTGGAAATGTTGGACGTATAAGATAAGCTTATAAAGGCCAGGTGACTTCGTATAGATTTGACACCTTATTAGTAGGGAGGTGTTGAAGGCATGTTAAGTGTTTCATGCAAGGTGACACTTAGACTAATGCATGATTAATTAAGCATGCAGCGTGACATGTGGCAAACAAGTGGCAAAAGGAGAGAAGAAGTTGGATGGAAAGCTTCCTATAAATAGAACCTTGAGGGAAAAGGAGCGACTGATGACTCTGGAAGAAGATTTCTAGAGAGAAAGGGAAGAAAGAAGGCAGAAAGGAGAAATCCTTGCGTCCGTAGTAGAAGTATGCGGCCAAGAAAGAAGGTATTTTCACAACTTATCTATTTTATGTAAAAGAAGTTGTCTTATGTTAAAAGAGGGTCGGTTTTGCGTTGAAGACAAACACCGCTCAAGATGAACGCGACGTCCAAAGTTAGGTGATGCGTTCAAGTTGGACCTTGCATCCAAGTGAGGGTGACGCATCCGAAAGAAAGTAAGAAGAGTTGGGATGCACTTTGCGGAAGTAATCAACCTTGCGTCGAAGGGCAGGGTTTGCGGTAGTTATCAACCTTGCGTTAAAGGGCAGGGTTGCGTTCAACTGAGCTGACAGAGGAAAATGGAGCTTTGCGTTTCTGAGATTAGAACGCTATGTCCAAGAAGCTCGGGAAGAGGAAATAGAGGAAAGGAAGAAGAAGTGTTCTTTGGCAAGTACAGGTGAGTAACACCTGCGTTTTACAAATAAAAATGAGTTCTTTATGAATATAATTTTATGGGTTTCTAATGAAATAATGCATGCGTTTTCATATATAAAGCATATGAATATGTTGTTTATAGAGATAAGAGCATGCATTTATATATACATACATAAAAGAATATGAGCCAGCTGAGAGCATGCGTTTTACTTGAAAACTTTGAGAATGCTGGGTACTTGCTATGAGTTATAAAACACATGGTGATTAATGATACTGGTTTTCATGACTTTTTTGAAAAGCATGGTATTATATGATTTCAAGAAAGATTTGAAAATAAACTTTATGAAAAGCATGTTGTTTGATATTAAAGTAGGAAATTGCATTTAGCATGCTGATGATGTGAGATTTGGAAACGGTTAATTTATGTGTTATCAATATAATGTTTCCAAAATATGTATGGTGTTTATAAAGCTTTGAAAAGGGACCCCAATGCTCAAGAACTCGTAGAAGGCATTGTGGGCAACCCGAATTATAAAAGGTACCGAATGCTCAAGGACTAGAGGAAGGCAAATGGGTAACCGAAAAAATAGAAATGGGACCCAATGCTCAAGGATAAAAGGAAGGCATATGGGCAGCCCGAGTAATAATATCTATGTGCACATTGAAGAATATATATATACGACGCTGATGTGTTGAGATTACTCCACACAGCTAAGGATAATCGACGTTGAGTAGCGTTAGCGCCTCAACTAAGGAAAAGATAAGGAATGAATTTGACGTTGAGAAGCGTAGAAGCAATGCTCCACCTCAACTAAGGAAAATGTTTAGAAATGAATAAGATCTTTGAGTATTTTCCAGAAATAAGCATGCAAAACCTGATAATGGTGTTTGAGTAGAAATTAACATGTTTAGTAGCCATGAAACTGTTTAGATTATACAGTTTTACAGTTAAAGTAAATGTTTTCAGAAAATCGTTATTCACTGAGCTGTTAGCTCACTCTTTTTATATGTTTTCCATTTTCAGGTAGCATGACAGTTCCCGTTGCCGATCGAAGTCGAGGTTTGTCAAGAGCGTGTTAATAGTGTTACCGTCCTAAGAAGGTTTTAAAAGGTAATGAGATGAAGTTGACAGTGGGTTATGCGATTAGGGTAGTCGGTAACTGTTGTCCTCACACTCCGTCTCGGGCTACGGGAGGGTAGTTCGGGGTGGGGTGTGACATTAATCCCATGTAATTGTTAAAAAAAAGAGACATGGAAGAGACTTGGAAAATGTAGAAAAAAAAAAAGCCTTGGAGCTTTCATTTAGCCTTGTGCTATGTTTCTTTTCAATTCTATGGTGTTTAGGTTGCATGTCCAGAATCATTCAAGTTTGACTTGATCAATCTTGCTTATGGAGTGGTTCAAATATCAAGGATTGATGGGAGTCGCAAACTTTGTCCGATTCGTGACTTTGACGATTGTCTAAGTAATACGTCATCTGACCATTCTTAGGGGCTGGGATCATCTTGATTTGGGGTGTTTGAGTTTGAGATCTAAAGGTCTTGTTCGTCAACAAGGTTGTTAAATCCAAATCGTCGAATTTTTCTTATCAATTTTATGAGGCATTCAAAGAGTTGTAACACTCATAATTAATGCTCATTATCAGCCATGATTTAAATGTAACATAAAACAAATAAAATGACTTAAAGGCTAAAATTACATTTAATTAATACAATAAACCAGAAAATATTTCTTTTTAATCAGCAACCCATCATTTTGTAACCAACTTTGAGTTATGAACCCTTACTTGAACTGTAAGCCCTACTCTTATCTTTGGAAGATGGCAAGCAAAGTAGGCGGGTGATTGAGAAGAGATGGTCATGAGTGTTGGTTTGAGCGGGCTATGCGTTAGCTTGTTTAGGCATGCATCCATGAGGTTGAGCATGGGTGATGGTTGATGTCAGCAAGGAGTTGCGTTGGAGAAGCTTGCAATCAAGAGAACCTTTGGGACTGACGCATGGTGCTGTGTGTCCAAGCTAGCATCTAAGTTTGCTATGCGTCCAAGCCAACATCCCAAGTAGGTCAAAGAAGGTTGTGTTTGTATGATGAAATGACTTTGTTCATCGCGAATTAAATTAAATAAAATAAAAATGAAAGTGGAAGTAAGTCGGCAACTCATTTAAGTGTGTAAAGTTGAGTTTCCGATCATTTTATACATATTCAAAAGCTTCAACCGATTTCATTTCTCAGCTGAGCGACGAAGAAGGTGTCTAGAGCAAATTTGAGTAGAATTTTGATCGGATTCATTGTGTAATTGAAGCTGGAACAGAAGGTTTGATTGCTGTCGCGCAGTTTCATGGTGTAATTAGGGCTGAGAATTTGATGTCAGTAAGTTAACTCAATTATTAACAATTTTATGAAGGATGGTTGAGTTGAATTTGAAGAGAAACATGTTAAATGTTAGGTGGAAGCGACTGGTATGGATTCCTCGAGTGATTTGGAGCAACTCGAAGTAAATTGGGAATATCTGTCGAACGAAGAGAAGTTAAACTCTGAAATCTTGAGGTAAGCTAGAAAACATATTTCTTTCTAAGTTTGTAGAATGGAAGAATTTCTAATTTGGGCCGGAAATGCAATTTTTTAACAGATAGAAGTGAAGAAAGAAGCTGAGGTAGATGGATAAGGCTGGAATTGCAGCGACACTGAGAATTTAAGTGTGAGCAGCAGAAGGGTGTCGTTGGTATCGCTGAAGGCTTTGCGTCTCATAATTCTCGCTAGGTATCACTGGTATCGCTGACCAAGTAAGTCTCACTAGTCTAGCTAGTCATGGTATCGCTAGTACAGTTTTATCTGCAACTCAGTCTCGCTAGTAGTCTCGCTGGTTGTGTGAAATCTCGCTTATTAATGATTATTTTGTTGGAATTGGTCTCGGTGGTGGACCATTGAATAAGTGTAAATGTATAAGTTTGCTGGTTATGAAAAAGGGAAATTTAGGGAAGTTTAATACGAGAAATGTATTATTACAGGCCGAGAAGAGCTGGGAAAGGTGTATAACCCACTAAAGGCCCGGGATAAGTTGTGAGTGACATTTGTATTTAAAATGTGTTTACCTTGAACCAAGTTTCATTGTTGAAAGATTATGTTTGGAACGTGATTATATGATTATGCTTTTACAAGTTTTAACGTGCTACTTATGTGTTTTGTAATGCAAATCATTTGAGGCATGCTGTTTGTTTAATGAGTATATGAAAAGCATGCTATTGTTAGTTTATGATTTAATGGAAAGTATTGAAGCTTGTGAAGAATTGAAATGTTAAAACTCGTGAATGTATATTATGTCATTTTATTTTTTTTAGCGTGATGATTATGAATATTGTTTGTGAAAAAAGACTCCCAATGCTGAAGGACACAGAGAAGGCATATGGGTAGTCGGGATATGGAAATGATTCCCAATGCTGAAGGACACGGAGAAGGCATGTGGGTAGTCGAGATATGGAAATAATTCCCAATGCTGAAGGACTCGGAAAAGGCATATTGGATATGAAAATGGTTCTCAATGCTGAAGGACTCCGAGAAGGCATATAGGTAACCTGAGTATAGAGATAGCTCCCAATACTGAAGGACTCAAAGAAGGCATGTGGGTGGCCGAAATCTTATATATGGGGCTAGCTCCCAATGCTGAAGGACTCAAAGAAGGCATGTGGGTGGCCGAAATCTTATATATGGGGCCCAGTACTGAAGGACTCGAAGAAGGTACTCGGGTAACCCAGAATATGATATTTATGTACGCATAGAGAGATGGTAGACGTTGGATTCGTCGAGATTACTCTGCCCCAATTAAGGATGTTTTCAACGTTGAGTAGCGTTGAGCTTCGCTCTGCCTCAACTAAAGGAAATAGATTGAGATAAACGGAGTTTCTGAGGATCTTTTCCTGGAATAAACATATACGATGTGATACTGTTATTTAAGCATGTTTTGTATTGTGTACAACTTTGAATTGATGTTTTATATGTATTGTTTAAAATGTTTATACTATGATTAGTTTTCGAGCTAAAGGTAGTTTTTAGAAAACTAGTCACTCATTGGGCAACCTAGCTCATGTTTTCCTTGTTTTTCTATTTTCCAAGTAGCGAGCGAGTCCAGGTGCTTTGCCTACACAGAAACTTGTCTAGGCCCATCACCAGTATTTAGTATCTTGAGATTTGTAAACATTTGAACTTAATCTTGAGTTGTACATATTTAGGGTTAAGGGTGTTGTTGGGAAATTGATGTAAATGTATATTATGAGTGGAGAACATGTTTGCATGATAACTTAACCCTGGTTTAAATAAATCGTTCAATTATTGTGCATAACTGTGTATCAGGTGATAGTCAAGTCTTAAGGTTGGTAGTGGATGCCATAAGTGGGTTGGTGTCTACTGTTATCACAGGTTCTCCTTGGTTAAGAGGGTACCTGAGAGGGGGTATGACAAGTTGGTATTAAAGCATAAGGTTTTGGGAAGTGAGGTTATGCATAGTAGCTAGGGGCATGTTGAGTCTGTAATATATTGATGCTATGATATGTTATAGGAACATGCCCAAAAGGACCAGACGAGGTGGGCAAGCAGACGCCGGGACATCGCACGCTATTGGTGACGTGAAGGAGACTTCTGAGGGAGAGTCTAGTAACTCTTAGGCGAATGCGAATATGGAAGAGCAAATTTTCAACAAAATAGTTTAGAGGCATGCTAGTGTAGAGTAAGCTCAGGGGGATCCTGAGAATAAGTATGGAATAGAAAGATTTAAAGCTTTAGGTGCCCAGGTGTTCGAAGGTACTACTGATCCTGCAGAGGCCGAGGTATAGCTGAATCAGGTAGAGAAATGCTTTAGGGTCATGCACTGTCCTGAAGATAGAAAACTTGATCTGGTTACTTATATGCTCCA
The DNA here is from genome assembly GCA_030954485.1 of Citrullus mucosospermus. Lineage (NCBI taxonomy): Eukaryota > Viridiplantae > Streptophyta > Magnoliopsida > Cucurbitales > Cucurbitaceae > Citrullus > Citrullus mucosospermus. Next base: position 15,444,562 of record CM062057.1, on the reverse strand, counting down.
GAAAGGGGCTGAGGAATGGTGGCGCTTAATAGAAAACAAAAGTGCTGACGCAGGTTCCCTGACGTGGGCAAATTTTAAGAAATCTTTCAAGATAAGTACTATCCTAAGTCTTATTGTGATGAGAAGAGGAATGAATTTTTAAGGTTAGTTCAGGGAAGTATGTATGTAGCTGAATATGAGAAGAAATTCACAGAACTGAGCAAGTATGCCTTGTCTTTGGTGATAGAAGAAGTAGATAAGGGCAAGTATTTTGAGGAAGGCTTGCAAAGTGAAATCTGTACGACGTTGACAGTGAGTACATAATGGACAGATTTTGCTAAGCTGGTTGAAGCTGCTTTGAGAGTAGAGAAGAGCTTAGCAGAGGGAAGAATAGACAAAGGAGGAAACAGAGTTGGACAGACATTCAATACATCTCGAGAGTAGTCTCACCGAGGTGAGGGACGACGTTTTACACTAGGAGTCTCTGGTAAGGGAAAGTTTTAAGCTCGATCCAGTGGATCATATTTTGCAGGTGGTCCCTAAGGTGGTAGTACGCAGAAAAGTCAGGGGAGGTTTCCTCAGACTTCGGCTCCTACAGGTGGTTCACAGTTTGGTCACCCTAGTGAATCCATAGCTAGTGCAGTAAGGAAACCACTGTGTAATTCATGTGGTAAGAATCACTGGGACAGTATTTGGGAGGGGCTGGTGTTTGTTACAGTTGTGGCCAGCCAAGACATTTCAAGAGGGATTACCCTCAGTTAAGGTTAGGAAGAGAGACAGAACAGAGGACCGATACATACACAGTAAATCAGCCAAGACAGGAAATAGGAGCCGGTGAAGGTAGTGGTGGTGGCAGACAAAAAGGCCAGGTAGGCAGACCTAGGCAGCAAGGGAAAGTGTTTGCCATGACGCAGCAGGAGGCTGAGGAGGCTCCAGATGTGGTGACAGGTATGCTCACTATTTGCTCTAGGAATGTTTATGTGTTAATTGATTCTGGAGCTACGCATTCATTTGTGTCCCATGAGTTTTCTTTGCATGTAAATAGGAGTTTAAAGCTTTTGCCTGATGCCTTGATAGTTCATACTTCTGTTGGTGAATTTGTTACTATAGAGCATACTTATCTTGACTGCGAGTTAGAGATGATAATGTGGTATTGTTAGTTGATCTGTTACCTTTGGTCTTAATAGAGTTTAATATTATTCTTGGCATAGACTTTTTGGAAGTATCATGCTAATGTTGATTGTTTTAAGAAAGAAGTGGATTAGTGAAACTCGATGGGGTTGAGGTGATCTTTAAAGGAAGAAGGAGAGTTTTTCCTACTTGTGTGATCTTGGCGGTGAAGGCCAGGAAGTTGTTGAGTAAGGGTTGTGAAGCGTACTTGGCACATGTGACAGAAGTGAAGTCAGAAAAGTTGAAACCAAAAGATGTGCCAATGGTACAGGAGTTCTTAGATGTGTTTCCTAAGGAGTTGTCGGGGTTGGCGCCTAATAGAGAGGTGGAGTTTACTATTGAGTTAGCACTTGGAATAACACCTATTTCTTAGGCACCATATCGTATGGCACCGTCTGAATTGAGGGAACTGAAGGTGCAATTACAGGAGCTGGTAGACAAGGGATACATTAGACCAAGTGTATCTCCATGGGGTACACTAGTGTTTGTTAAGAGAAGGACGGTACAATGAGGTTATGTATTGATTACCGCCAGTTAAATAAGGTAACAATACGTAACAAATACATGCCTCGTATAGACTATCTGTTTGATCAACTTAGAGGAGCATCAGTGTTCTCGAAGATAGATATGAGGTCAAGGTATCACCAACTAAAAGTTAGGGAGTCGGAAAACTAGCACACAGAAAAATATCAAGCAAAAATATCCAAAAATCTCTTCCAAACTACACCACTTAATATCCCAACCACCAATTTTCAGAAGAATCACCAAAACATAGTTCACAACCTAGTTTTAAGCAATAATCAACAAAAACTTAATCTAGACAAGGAAAGTTCCGAAGATTATACCTTAAAAATGGCGAAAGGCTCAAAATGGTGAGAAACTCAAGCTTTTTCACGGAATTTGTACAAAACCCACAAAACTTGTGTGTGTAGTAAGGGGAAAATCAATTTGGGTGGAAGATTTTGAAGAACAACGTGATATTTTGGTGCGTGGAGGGTGAAATTTGAGAGATAGTTGAGAGAAAAATGAGTTTGGAGGGGAAAAAAATGTGCAAACCCGCAATAGATCTGCTGCAATGGGTCATGTCAAGCAGCGTTGCGACGCTGTGTCCTAATTTTTTTTAATCTAATCCTAAAATTACTAAATTAATTTTAAACTAAGATTGACCTACTCCTAGTTTAGATTAATTAAAACTACTCATAAATTAACCTAAATTAACTAGAAAGAAGTAAAAAATTTTACCTGGCTCCCTCTAGGAAAGGTAAAGTTTTAACATTTGTTGCTCGACATGACCCATTATTTGGTCAAGGAACGAAGAAATTCTCATATTTCTTCGGCCCCCTCTTACTTGAGTTGATAAAGAACTCAACGCTCTGAAGAAACTATATGGTAGGCCGTGTAGAACCCCAATGTGTTGGGGAGAGGTTGGAGAAAGGAAGTTGGTTGTCCCAGAGATTGTACAGATTACAACAGAAAAGGTAGAAATGATTAAAGCGAACCTTAAGTCAGCACGGGATTGGTAGAAAAGTTATGTTGATAATAGGAGAAGATCTCGAGTTTGAAGTTGGCGATCGAGTTTTCCTAAAGTTGTCTCCATGGAAGGGAGTTCTAAGGTTTGGTAGGAAAGGGAAGTTGAGTCCAAGGTATATTAGACCTTACGAGATCTGGGAAAGAGTTGGACCAGCAGCTTATAGGTTAGCCTTGCCAATGGAGATGTCCAAGATTCACAACATGTTTCACGTCTCGGTTTTAAGGAAATATATTCCTGATCCTACTCATGTAATTGAGGTGCAACCGATCAAGCTAAAGGAAGATTTGAGTTACGAAGAAGAATTGGTTCTAGTGTTAGACGTGAAGGAACTAGTTTGGAGAAACAAGGTGATACCGTTGGTCAAGGTGCTTTGGAGGAATCATGGTGTTGAAGAAGCTACCTGGGAAACCAAGGAGCAAATGATAAAGAAGTATCTACATCTATTTCCGAGGAGCTAGCAGTCTGCTAAATTTTGAGGATGAAATTCTTATAAGGAGATGATAAATTAGTAAACCCTACTTTCATTTGTAAGTACTTAATCTAAATGCGTAATATCGTTGTGGACTTATTTGCTTTCTCTCGTGTAGATCGAAGAGAGAAGTGAGGGAAACCCGAGCATATTTTTGGTAAGTTGAATTCTAAGTTATTATGAGATAAATCAAACTTGGAACCTACTTTGATATAACACCTGATAAGAAATGCTTGAAAATTTGAATCAACAACCTTGTTGACAAACAAGACCTTTAGATCTCAATCTCAAACACCCCAAATCAAGATGATCTCAGCCCTAAGAATGGCTGAATGACGGATTACTTATACGATCAGCAAAACCACGACTCGAACAAAGCTTGTGGCTCCCATCGAACCTTGATCTTTGAATCACTCCACAAGCAAGATCGATCAAGTCAAGCTTGAATGATTCTAGACATGCAACCTAAACATCATAGAATTGCAAAATAAACATAGCACAAGGCTAAAGGAAAGCTCAAAGGCTCTTTTACTACATTTTCAAATCTCTTCCAAGTCTTTTTTTTTTTAACAATTACATGGGATTATATAGGCCTCAAAATCTAACCCTAGACATTCTATGAGGCATTCAAAGAGTTGTAACACTCATATTTAATGACCAATATAAGCCATGATCTAATTGTAACACAAAAATATTTAAAATGACTCAAATTGAAAAATACATTTAATAAATAGAATAAATCTGAGATTAGTATTTTTCATCCATGTTCCATGCATTTGTAGCCATCCAAGAGTAAATGACATCTCATTTGAAGTAGCTTGAAGTTTTTGTTCATTAAATGAAGCTTGATTCTTCATAAATTCCACTTGACTTCATATAATTCTTCTTCTTTACTTAGTGTGAACTTGGATAGCATGTACGGCTCATTCTTGATGTTCATATTGCATGATTGAGGTTGCTCTGTTCATATCATTACCATTTGAACCAAAGTAGAGAGAGTTATTGTTAACATTTGTTGATAAGAAACGCTTGAGGATTTGGATTTAACAACCTTGTCGATAAACAAGACCTTTGGATCTGAAACTCGAACACTCCAATTAAGATGATCTCAACCCCTAAGTATGGCCAGACTACGGATTACTTAGACGATCGAAAAAACCACGAATCGGACAAAGCTTGCGGCTCCCATTGACCCTTGATCTTTGAATCACTCCACAAGCAAGATTGATCAAGTCAAGCTTGAATAATTTTGGACATGCAACCTAAACACCATAGAATTGCAAAAAAAAGATAGCACAAGACTAAAAGAAAGCTCTAAGGCTTTTTTTCTACATTTTCCAAGTCTCTTCCATGTCTCTTTTTGTGAACAATTACATGGCATTATATAGCCCTCAAAATCTGACTCTAGACATTATATGAGACATTTAAAGAGTTATAACTCTCATAGTTAATGATCATTACAAGCCATTATCTAAATGTAACATAAAATTACATAAAATGACTTAAAGACTAAAATTACATTTAATTAATACAGTAAATCCGAAAATATTTCTTTTTAATCAGCAACCCATCATTATTGTAACCATCTTTGAGTTAACCCCCACTTGAACTCTTTTTTTCCATAAATGAAGTTTGATTCTTCATAAATTTCACTTGACTTCACATAATTTTTCTTCTTTGGTTATTGTAAACTTGGACAGCATAGATGGCTTCTTCTTGTTGTTCATATTGCATGATTGAGGTTATCCGTTCATATCATTTGTGTTATTGCTATTATTGATGTATTTAATTAAATGGGGAAGAACACATTTAAAATCAAGTTGTGGATTAAAGGAGGAAAAGAAAGAAAAGAAAAAAAAAAGAAAAAGAAAAGATAGTGGAAATGTTGGCGATTTTGATGTTTATATAAGTTAATTGATTTATATAAACAATTTTATATTTGTTACACTTGATCTTCGAATCACTCCACAAGTAAGATCGATCAAGTCAAGCTTAAATGATTTTGGACATGCAACCTAAACACTATAGAATTGCAAAAAAAAGACATAGCACAAGGGTAAAAGAAAGCTCAAAGGCTTCTTTTTCTACATTTTCCAAGTCCCTTCCATGTCTCCTTTTTTAACAATTACATGGGATAATATAAGCTTCAAAATCTAACCCTAGACATTCTATGAGGCATTCAAAGAGCTGTGACACTCATAATTAATGACCATTATAAGCCATGATCTAATTGTAACATAAAAATACATAGAATGACTCAAAACTGAAAAATACATTTAATAAATACAATAAATCCAATTAGTATTTTCATCCATATTCCATGCATTTGCAACCATCCAAGAGTAAATGACATCTCATTTGAAGTAGCTTAAAGTCTTTGTTCATTAAATGAAGCTTGATTCTTCATAAATTCCACTTGACTTCACATAATTCTTCCTCTTTGCTTATTGGGAACTTGAACAGCATGTTTGGCTCATTCTTGATGTTCATATTGTATGATTGAGGTTCCTCTGTGCATATCACAAACCCTTGAGTCTTACTTATCAGCTTATTTTTTGAACTTGCCAATAGTACTGTTCAATTTCAACAGAAGACACAGGTAAAATTGGAAGACATGGTTCACCAAGTCGCCTAATCTAAGTAGTCTAGTTTCTACACTACCGTGGCTGGATTCTTCGAGGGGGAATGCTATGTCTCCAATGAGGATGAGGTGCCCACATCATGCTTGCCAGTTTGTGAGCTTGAGGAGAAACACGAACTTGAACCATATGGTGTCCAGTAGATAGAGTTAGAGGTCTTCAGATCTTGCCCTATTCTTGCTTCAGGTATACCATTTATTTTGTAGTTTTCCTCCAGTTATCACGAGTCAGCTGAGTTTTATCTTTATTTGTACTCATTTGAGACTTTTGAGTCTTTTCATTCGTTCTTTTTTCTGTTTTTGTCAAATTTTAAAAATCACAAATTCGACCTGTTTGGTTCCCTCGAGAAGGTGAGGAGCCTTAGTCTTACCTGGCTATATCGACTAATCCAAGAAGGGACCAGAGAGAATTTCTTTGTCCCTTGTTAAGGGACAAGTCATATCGAGCAACCAACGTTAAAAATTTGCGCTTCCTGTTGGGAGCTAGACAATCAATTTTTTCTTGCTTTCTTTTATTTTACTTTTGAAGAATAGTTGGAGTCTTCCTCTGGTTTTTCTTCTTATTTTTCTCATCTTTTCTAGTTCTTTTTTACCCTTTTCCTTCTCCCTTCAATTGGTTGTTCTGAGCTCTGTTTTGGTCCCTTTTTGTTCATTTTTGGGTCTGAGGGTCAATCCTATTTCTTAGTTGCTCAATACAAATAAAATCATACAATAAACACGTAAAATCCTAGAGCAAGTGCGCATTAGGCCGAGGAAAGTAGCACCTTTTGGGTGCTATCAAATTACCCCTAACTTAATTCTTGATCGCCCGAGCAAGGCATGCATCAATAATATGTTTTCTTAATTGCAAGGCTTGTTACGCTCGTTTTAACAGTCTAGTAAAATCGTGCTTGCAATCAACAATGTAATCAGAAAAACAAATAATCAATTGGAGGCAATTTAAAGAAAGCTTCTTCAAACCCATTCATGCATAAGTGAGTTCAAAGCCCTTCTACTTAAGTCTAAGCAAAACCTGAAATAGATTTATAAGGCCTTCATTTTGTTTTCCCCCTACTCTGGCTCGAAAGATCAAGAACCGTTTTTCTAGACCCAAAGTAGCAATGACATGCAATAAGGAAAACCATCCTCAATTCATGTTATCTTTTTCATTTTCTTTCTAAGAAATGGAGAGGAAACCCTATTGAAAAGACTGCTTTCGTTTTGGCTTGCTTATCCAATTATGAGCTGAATTCCTTCAAAGGCACCTAAGCTTGCTTATTTCTTGATAACGCTTTCAGTGCAAAAGAAATCATGAGTTGCTTGACCGCCCTCGGCTACTTACATTCCCAAGAAAGCAAAATAACAGCCTTCTTGGGAGTCTGATGTGAACCAAGCAACATCATCTATCATGCTTAAAGTCCCATTACAAGGTCAAGAGCCAAGAAGCTATGACAAGTTTTTAATCACTCATATAAAAGCTATGGTGACCTCAACAAAGGAGATTGTAGAAGATGTTGGAGTTCTTCCATACATGCTTTGTAAAGTTAAGCTTCAAGATGAAGATGCATTATGCATTCTAACTTGCATTTAATGAAGTCTTACTTAAATTAATGAAAGTCAATTTGAAGCTAATCAATGGAATGATAAAAGACAGCACTTTTGTTTTTGGTATTTAATTATAATTTCAATTTTGTGTTTACTTTTATTTAAGCCTTGTTTTGAATAGGGAGTTATGTTGAATTGAAACTCATGTAGGTTACCATTTTCTCCATAAATCAGCCATTTAATTTTGTGTCTTTTGGTTTTTCTTTTTGCCAATTATGTAGGGTGTGGAGGATGATGCATTGGCACTGGCAGATGATCTCGTTCCTTCTCCATTAATGATGATTGAGAGGATGGGATCAGGGAGGTCAGATGGGTAATCTGGTGTTGGCCCATCGAGATAGTATTTCCTATGATTAGTTGGTGTTCATGGATTGTACGGGGGCCTTAATGACTCTGTAAAAAGTAGGTTGGTGAGTGATTTTTTGAGGTCTGAGTCTGTGGATGTTTTGTTGTTTATTGGAAACTTGTGTTAAACATGTTAAGTTTGATTCTATCTTGGCCAGGTTTGGTTCGAAGTGGAAGTATGGGAAGGGGTAGGTTGATCTGAGCCGTAATTGGGTGATGTGGAATGCTACTTTATATGACTTTTGTCCTGTGATTGTTGATGAGAAGGTGGTTTCAGGTGTTTTGATGAATCACCAGTCTTGGCTGGGTGTTAACATTGCTTGTGTGTATGCTGCTAATTGTTTGAGAGATAGGCAGTCTTTATGGGGTTGGCTCCACTCTTTGTGCTTAGACTGGTATGGCTGGGGTGGTGATGGGTGAATTTAATGTTATCTAGAATTCTTTAGAAGCTTGTGGGGGTCGCTAGAATTGTGGTGAACCTTCGATTTATTGCTGAAATTATGGCAATCAAATACTGACTCCATCGTTTTCTCCCGTTCAAGGTACTCTTCCCCAAATCGGTTTTACCATAAAACTTTGAAGTGTTTTTTTGTTTTAAAGCATTTTATTATACAACAACAAGAGGGCCTGATATGAACGGAGGAACTTCAATAATGCCATATGTATATCATGAAAAACACCAAGAATGCACAAAATATTATCCAGATTCACAATGAGAAGAACTTGCAATTATGTGAAGTCAAGTGAAATTTATGAAGAATCAAGCTTCACTTAATGAACAAAGACTTCAAGCTACTTCAAATGGGTTGTCATTTACTCTTGGATGGTAACAAATGCATGGAATATGGATGAAAAATACTAATCATGGATTTGTTGTATTTATTAAATGTATTTTTCAGTTTTGAGTCATTATGTGATTTTATGTTACAATTTCATCATGGATGATCATGATCATTCATTATGAGTGTTACAACATTTTAGATGCCTTATAGAATGTCTAGGATTATATTTTGAGGCCTATATAATCCCATGTAATGGTTCAAAAAAAAAAAAAAAAAGGAAGAGACTTAGAGGAGACTTGGAAGATGTAGAAAAAAAAGCCTTGGAGCTTTCTTTTAGTTTTGTGCTGAGTTTCTTTTGCAATTCTATGGTGTTTAGATTGCATGTTCAGAATCATTCAAGCTTGACTTGATCGATCTTACTTGTGAAATGATTTGAAGATCAAGGGTCAATGGGAGCCGCAAGCTTTGTCAAATCCGGGGTTTTGTTGATTGTCTAAGTAATCCATCATCTAGCTATTCTTAGGGGCTGAGATCATCTTGATTTGAGGTGTGTGAGTTTGAGATCTAAAGGTCTTGTTAATGAACAAGGTTGTTAAATCTAAATCCTTGAGTGTTACTTATCATTTGGTATCAAAATTTAGGCTCTAGATCGGATATATGTTTCTGTGTTGTTTTCTTGTTGTTTTTTATTCATCTCGTCACATTTTGTCTATTTTTTGAAACTCGAAGAAAAAGTTACATATCCAATCATATTTTCATGTTTTCATAAACTTTAGGGTTTTAGATTGGACTCTTATCGCCTTCTTTGAGATCTTCCAATTCAGCTTCCTTTAGTATCAAATTTGTGTGTTTAGAAAATCAGTCAAGAAAAATTTCTATCTCTAAGAGCATTTGTTCTTCAGTTGTTCTTTCTTTCTCAAAAGCAGGTAAAATCTGAATTCTTACAATTTGATCCCCTTATTGCCATTAATTTCATCATTTGGTGTTCAATCTCATAGGTTACACTTTGAAGATATGGAAAGTTTGTTGTTTTACATTAGATATGGTAGTTACATTTAGGCACATTGAATTTTCTAGCCATTAGTTGAGATTTACTCCAATGTTTCAAATTCCAGCCAATAAATAATTATGAAGATTGTAGATGTTTGCACTAGTCCTTCAGTGTTACTTCCAAGCAATATTTTAGATTTGAGGACGAATCTTCAAGAAGAAGGGGAGAATGATATGAATGGAGGAACCTCAATAATGCCATATATACATCATGAAAGACACCAAAAATGCACAAAATATGATATCCAGATTCACAATGAGAAGAACTTGCAATTATGTGAAGTTAAGTGAAATTTATGAAGAATCAAGCTTCATTTAGTAAACAAAGACTTCAAGCTACTTCAAGTCGGTTGTCATTTACTCTTGGATGGTTCCAAATGACTGGAATATGGATGAAAAATACTAATCATGGATTTGTTGTATTTATTAAATGTATTTTTCAATTTTGAGTCATTTTATGTGATTTTATGTTACAATTTCATCATAGATGATCATGATCATTAATTATGAGTGTTGCAACATTTTAGATGCCTCATAGATGTTTAGGATTATATTTTGAGGCCTATATAATGTCATGTAATTATTCTCAAACAAGGAGACTTGAAGAGATTTGAAAATGTAGTAAAACAGCCTTTGAGCTTTCTTTTAGCCTTGTGCTATGTTACTTTTGCAATTCTATGGTGTTTAGGTTGCATGTCCATAATCATTCATGCTTGACTTGATGATATTGCTTGTGGAGTGGTTTGAAGATCAAGGGCGATGGGAGCATCAAGCTTTGTCCAATCCGTGGTTTTGTTGATCGTCTAAATAATCAGTTGTTAAGCCATTCTTAGGGGCTGAAATCATCTTGATCTGGGGTGTTTGAGTTTGATATCTAAAGGTCTTGTTTGTGAACAAGGTTGTTAGATCCAAATACTCGAGTGTTACTTATCAAGGCCCCACAGCCCGGGGCCAAGGCCAAACAAAGAAGACTAGAAAAGGCCAAACAGACCAAACAAAGAAACACTAAAACGACCAAACCAAACAACACCAAATTGAAAAGAAGACCTAAAACAGGGCCAACAATAAAAAAGAGAGACTAGAACCCAAACAACCTCCAAAGGAGCCAACCAAAGCAGACAAACCAAGGAAGGCCAAACAAAGAAAAAACTCCACGGCCTCGGGCCAAGTGAAACAACAAACAAAAAGAAAACCTAAAGAAACTCCAAAACATCCTCCAACCACGACAGAGCACAAGCCCAAACAGTAGAAATAATAAGCTGTAAGATCGTTGAGGCAGTCCTAAACGAGGCACCATGTAGCCTACGATACCTCTCCTGCCACAGAAAATAAATAGAAGCACATCTATAGACCCTCCATAGCTTTCTCCTAGTACCCTTACCATGGCCAACTCGACACAATGACTCCAACAATATCCCCCAGGCACACTATGCAAAGAACCAAGAACCGAATAACCCCCTCCCACACCTCCAGCCGAAAGGGACAATAAAAAAACTGATGATCCCTAGACTTAGTCCCATCCCCAAACAGCGGACACAAAAGAGAAGATTCCCCACCCTAACGACTCAAGCAATCCCTCGTGCCAAACCTATCCCTGACAGCCAACCACGCACAACAGGAATGGCGAGGAATATTACCCCAAACCTTAGGGCGCCGAGGCCTTAACACGTCCCAAGCACTCTTAACAGAGAACTGACCAGAACTATCTGGAACCCACACCCACCAATCCTCACTCCCCATACGCACTCTAACACCCTCAACCAACCCAAAGATTTCCGTCAATTCCCAAGTAACACATAGCTACTACCAAAATTCAGTAGTAGAAATGAAATATGACAGGTTAGCCTCCTTCACAGTAGCTGCATCATAAATCATCCACTCACCATACCGCTCCAAGATAGGACCCTTAGGAAGCCAAGGATCAGTCCAAACATGGCAAACCCAACCATCACCCACCTCCAACCTCACCAAGGGAAGCAAGGAATCCCGCACCAAAATTGCACAAAAACTCCAAGACATCCCCTCACCCACCCTAATCAACCACAGGGAACATCAACCCAACACATACTCCTCCACCCACACTACCCACAACAAACTAGATCTAATCAAAATCAACCATAACTACTTGAGGATGGCCACCAAATTCCAATAATAGGAATGATGAATCCCAAGCCCTATCTCCTTAACAGGCAAACACACAATCCCACGCAACCTTCATCCCTTACCCCCCCTCCCATCTAAACGACCCCTCCAAAGAAAGGCCCTCAGACTCTAATCAATCTCTTGACAATCTCAAACTCCAAAACCCAAATCAAGATGATCTCAGACTCTAAGAATGGCTAGATGACGGATTCTGAACATGCAATCTAAACACCATAGAATTGCAAAAGAACCATAGCACAAGACTAAAAGAAAAGCTCAAAGGCTCTTTTACTACATTTTTAAATCTCTTCCATGTCTCCTTTTGTGAACAATTACATGGCATTATGTAGGCCTCAAAATCTAACCCTAGGCATTTTTTGAGGCATTCAAAGAGTTGTAACACTCATAATTAATGACCATTATCAGCCATGATCTAAATGTAACATAAAACAAATAAAATGACTTAAAGACTAAAATTACATTTAATTAATACAATAAATCCAAAAGTATATTTTTTTTTAATCAGCAACCCATCATTTTGAGCTATGTAAACTTTGAGCTATGAACCCCACTTGAACTCTTTGTTCCATAAATGAAGTTTGATTCTTCATAAATTTCACTTGACTTCACATAATTTTTCTTCTTTGGTTAGTGTAAACTTGGACAGCATAGATGACTTCTTCTTGTTGTTCATATTGCATGCTTGAGGTTCATCCGTTCATATCAAACTTCAAACTCTTTGTTCCATAAATGAAGTTTGATTCTTCATAAATTTCACTTGACATCACATAATTTTTCTTCTTTGGTTAGTGTATCCTTGGACAGCATAGATGACTCCTTCTTATTGTTCATATCGCATGATTGAGGTTCATCTGTTATCATCATGAGTGTTGGGAGCAAGAGAGTCATGTGATTTGGTCCCAAACTACTGTGAGTTTTCTACCATGGTGAAGATATACTTTCCAATGGTAAATGAAACAAGAGCTTGCTTAGTCACCTTGACTTCCTAGCAATCATTGAACCATTGAAGCTTGTATGGTCTACAATGTTGTTACTCTCTAAATTAAGTGTCTTGACCAGAATAGAACTCACAACATTGGTGCACGATAACCATACTACAAGGTAAAGATTGAACAAGGCATCTAGTGTGAAACAAGTTCTCTCGTTGGTCTAAACTATCCTCCTTAAATTGGGTGTTCAAAGCTCTCCTAGAGACTGAAGACATATGTGTAGGATCCTCTTCACTAAACTCCTCACTCTCACTCTCATCATTTTCTTCCTTTACAACCTCATTTTCCTCTTCATCTTCTCTCACAATTTCTCATTCTCTAATGGTCATTATTTTCCTATTAGGCCAATCTCTACTAAAGTGACCTACCCCTTGACATTTCCGGCATTTTAAAGGATTTCACACATTAGAGTCGTCAACCTTCTCTTTTCCTTTCTTAACAACCTGGTCAACAATGTCCCTGTTTAGCCCATTAAGAAACTGTGCCATGAGACTCTCCATGCCCTCGTCTAGATTAAGTTGATCCATCAATGTATCCATCTCCTTGTTATTCCTCCACAGACTTGCTTCCTTATTTCAATGCTTGTAGCTTTTGCGCCATGTCCCTTTGGAAATGTTTAGGAACAAATCGTTTCCGCATCAACTCCTTGAACTCATACCATGAATCAATTGGTGCTTCAAGATTCCTCCTCCTACTTGACATCAACTTATCCCACCTTGTTTTAGCATATTGTTTAAATTGAGCAACACACAATCGTTCCTTCGATTCATCGCCGAAATTATGGCAATCAAATACCGACTCCACCGTTTTCTCCCTTTGAAGGTACTCTTCCAGATCGGTTTTACCAAAAAAGTCTGAAAGTTTCAATTTGATGCTTCCCACATTACGGTGATGAGTAACATTCGAGGATTTGGATCTAACAACCTTGTTGACGAACAAGACCTTTTAGATCTCAAACTCAAACACCTCAAATCAAGATGATCTCAGCCCCTAAGAATCGCTAGACGACGGATTACTTAGACGATCGACAAAAACCACGGATCGGCAAAGCTTGTAGCTCCCATTGACCCTTGATCTTCGAACCACTCCACAAGCAAAATCGATCAAGTCAAGCTTCAATGATTATGAACATGCAATCTAAATGTCGTAGAATTACAAAACAAACATAAAACAAGGCTAAAAGAAAGCTCAAAGACTCTTTTACTACATTTTCAAATCTCTGAAGTATTATTGCAAAATAAAATGGTTTAAGGGTTTTCATTATTTCTTTTGAACATAGATTGGGTTATTAAATAGTTGTGCAGTTTTCTAACATAAATTAGAATTTGTTTATTTCAGCAAAAACAATGACTAGTGATGTTCTAACATACTTTCTGCTGATAAACTTACTGGCGAAAATTACACAACGTCGGATAACACTATTGATACTCTGTTGGTAATATATGACATGAAATTTGTCTTAATTGAGGAATGTCCTCAAACTCTTGCCCCAAATGTACCATGAAATGTTCGTGATGCATACGAGAGATGGATGAGGGCTAATGAGAAGGCCCGTGCATACAATCTTGGCTAACTTGTTTGAAGTATTAGCCAAGAAGCATGAGAACATGATCTCTGCTCGAGAGATCATGGAATCTCTGCATGATATGTTTGGACAAACGTCCACTCAGATCAAGTATGATGCTCTCAAATTCATCTTTAACTAACGAATGAACGAGGGAGCTTTGTTAGAGAACATATTCTCAACAAGATGGTCCGCTTCAACGTGCCTAAGATGAATGGGGTGGGTATTGACAAAGCCAACTAGGTCAGCTTTATTCTAGAAACTCTTCCGAGGAGTTTCCTCCAATTCCTTAGCAATGTTGTTATGAACAAGCTTGCTTACAACCTTATCACCTTCCTAAATGAGCTCCAAACATATGAGTCCTTCATGAAAGCCAAAGGACAAATGGGAGAGGCAAATGTTGCCACTTCCAACAAGAATTTCCATAGAGGTTCGACCTCTGGGCTGAAATCTAGAGCTTATTCTTCCGATTCTAAGAAATGGAAGAAGAACAAGGGTGGAAAGGGGAATAAAGTTGTGCCTCCAACTACTGCCAAAAGGGCAAGAAAGTCAAGGCTGCAAAGAGAACCCCATTGCAAGTACTTGGCTAAAAAGAAGAAAACCAAAGAAGGTAAATCCGATTTACTTGTCTTAGAAACCTATTTTGTGGAGAATGAAGATTCTGCGTGGATAATAGATTTAGAAGCAAAGAATCATGTTTGTTCTTCTTTACATGTGATATGAACGGAGGAACCGCAATCATGCAATATGAACAAACAAGGAGTCACCAAAGAAGAAAAATTATGTGAAGTCAAGTGAAATTTATGAAGAATCAAACTTCATTTATGGAACAAAGAGTTCAAGTGGGGGTTCATAACTCAAAGATGGTTACAAAATGATGGGTTGCTGATTAAAAAGAAATATTTTCGGATTTATTGTATTAATTAAATGTAATTTTAATCTTTAAGTCATTTTATTTGTTTTATGTTACATTTAGATCATGGCTGATAATGGTCATTAATTATGAGTGTTACAACTCTTTGAATGCCTCATAGAATGCCTAGGGTTAGATTTTGAGGCCTAATCAATTAAACACCGCATTAAGCTAAGGTAATCTAGCCAAGTTCATTAGCAATTGGATAGCTGGAATTACTAATTACTCCAATTCTCGAATGATCAATCATGCAATGTAGCAAAAGAATTGTCTTGAACAATTTAAAATTCACATACAAGCATGCTTTAATCTATGCCCTATTGGAACTAAACACATAGATGCAATACTTCCTAGCAAGAAAGAAAACACAGTGGGTGATCAAGCCATATATGAATTTAATGCATAGAAGTTCAAATATATCAAGAATCAATAGAAAATCAACATCAAATCAAAGTTTAAAAATTTCTCAACCAAGCCAAATGAATTTCAACCTAACCCTAAACTAAAGGAACTTACCTTAGCCACTTATAATGTGGCAAGAAAATCCCAAATGTTTAAGCAAATACAAAGGAAACTTGAGGAGATTAAGAGAGGGGAAGATGGGATTCAAAACTTTGGAATATTAGTTATGGAGGTTGGAAATCAGATTCTCCCCTTTGACCTAAAGAATTCATGAATATCTATAAAAATTGCTTGATCATCATTGCACTCATAAGTAGCGTCACTACGCTCGGTAAAGAAATCGAAGCACCAATCTCAAGCGTAGCAACGCTGCTGGCTACGCTCGTCGAACGAAGAGACACGCTTGCGGGTGCTGCATTTTCGTCAAAGTCTAGAGCGTCGCTGGGCTCCCCTAGGGCGTCGCGACGTTGCAAGAAAAATTGCTCTCAGGTTGAGAGCATAAAGTGTAGGGCAATTGCACTCCCATGGGCATTTTGGTCCGTTTTACCCCTTCACTTGGTTTGATCTCCATTTGGTGGACGCATTTTTGCATCAAATCGACCTTGGTGGTTCATCTCACTACCTTAATGCTCAAAACCTGCCAATTTCAGGGAATAACACGATAAACTTATAGAATGAGCCTGAATAAAGCTGGAAAATATAGCTCTTTTTAGGAGCTATCACACAACTCTCTCTCTTCGCTATCATTTACTTTAATGCACGTTTACTGTTTGCGCATTTACTTTTCTTGCAAAGAAACCACCAAACCAAACCAAACCAAATCAACCATTCGGTTACCTCGGGATTGTACACATTTTAACTGAGAAACCACCAAACTAAATGAGCTGACTACTTATTAGTATAGGTAGTATTGATTAGATATTATAAATATTATTTGATTGTAAGAACCATCAACAAGTTCTTACCATCAGGTACCATTCCTAGACCAAGCGAAAGATACATGATAAGATAATGGTGGACTTGTCCACATGACTAAGGCTAACCTTTCGGTAAAGCTAAGGCTAACCCGATAAAGAAATAGGAGAGGAAAATCTACTAACCTTGATTAGTAGAAGGCGAGGGTAAACAGAGGGGAACAAGATTTCTCTGGTCAACTGGTGGATTGAACTTGTCGAAGGTTCTAACCAACCAAATAAATTTATAAAACAGATCAATATACTTCTACTACTAAGTAGCATTAGTAGCAAGACCGAGTCAATCCATAGGGAGCCTAAGATAAAATCTTAGTAAATTTCTCTATGGGAAAGTAGTTGGGGGGGGGGGGGGGGGTTGAATTGACAAGAAAACTAAATTGTAGAAAATAAAATAGTTTGGTGAGATAAAGGAGTAGCTTGAGATTACCTTCGGCGATTTAGAGAACGTTGGACTATTTATGTATTAGTTCATTGATTCATCATAGGAATTGGTTTATCAAACTAAAGAGCCTAATCAACCGAATTGGTAATGCCAGTCGGACTCTCTTAATAAAAAATCAACTCGTAATGCAACATTGATTTCTAAATTAACTAATAGTGGTCGTGCATTCTTTAATACTAGTTAATCAAATTTAGCTCTTGGATTGATTAAGACATTAGATTAATCTGACTAAGTTGAACCTAACATTTTTTTATTCCTTCAGATTATCTATTCATTACTACTGATCTTGATAATACCACGGATCAAACCATAACTATAACTCAAGCTATATACTACCCAAACTAAGCATGCTATCGTTACGATTATGGATAACTCAAATATGCATAGCATAGGCAAACAAACATATAAGTATATGCAATTAAGATGTCAATTTAATCTACTTAGCATGCTCATCCTAGAACTTCAAGCAAGGAGTAAAAAACAATGAAAATCAGAGATACTGTGAACATTCCACCAAAATCTTGCAAAATCCATACACATAAATGCCCAACTAACCTCTAAACCAATGCTTAGGACCTAACCAATCATTGAATCTTGAATCGAAATGCCAAATCTTCATCATGAATCAAAATACAAAGAAATTGAAAAGCACTCAAAAAGTGTTTTTTGTCCTCTAAAATTAGAGATGTTTTAGTTAGGTTTCATGTGTATGCTAGTGATTTTCAGGTAATTATGGAGAAATGAAGTGTCAAAGGCCAAATAAACCAAACTGAGCCAAAAATGGACTAAAAATAGAAGAAAATATGGAAAAATCCTAAAAAAATAGGGCTGCGCTGCCCTTGGCTTTGTCGAGCCGAGAGAAACAAATCTTGGGGTTAGGCTTCAATAACGGTTAGCGTTGCGACGCTGCCTTACAGTGTTGCTATATTGTCCCTTTTCTAACAACAGCGCGCTGCGTGTCACAATCGTAGTTTTGCGCCGGGCTAAACGATTGTGAGGCACTTGTTCTAGCTCGCGAACAAGTCAGCCTGATCAAATTCTGATCGCCTACGGCACACTGAGTGCCTCTCGTAACCTCCGGCCCCGTTCCAAGAAAAATGGTTTTAGAAAATGGGTTTTAGAGGGCAAAGATTTCGCAAACGTTTTAAAGCATGTTTGAGAAATTAAGATGTGTTGTAAGGCTAGAAAGCAAAAAGGGACAACAACGGCTTTATAGCTCACAACTCCGGATATGAGGATTTGATGGTTAGTCTCACCCCCATATAGTACATTCTGAACAATTTTAGGATTGTCACTCTTGCACATGCAAAGTGGCGAGCGGTCACTTACAAAGAAAAGTACTAGGAAAGTAAACTAACTAGCAAAATACATAAGGTGAAACCATGATAAAAAGGGGTTGAGGCGGGCATGCGGCCACGGGCAACACGCCCTGGACAAGCATGACCGTGACACTACGCTCTCCAAGAGCGTAGCAATGCCAACTTTCCTATTTTGAAAAATATACAAATTTGGAAAAGATTTTGGGTGGCCACTTCTATAAACTGAAGGGTTTTCAGCAACCCTAGAGACATGAAAACTCAGTGGAGAAGAGAGCCTAAAAGTGTGAGTTTGCTATAAAAATAAGAGGAAGTGTTGGAGAAAAGTTGAAGACCGTTCGAGATCCTGAGGTGCCAACCACGTGAAGATTGAAGGAATTCAACACCGGAAGGCAATTCAAGAGTCTTTGTTCCTAAGTTTCTCTTTCCCTTTTACTTTTATGCTTGAGAACTCAAAGGAAAGTATGTGTTTGATGGCTATGCGTGGCTAAACTCATAGTTTCAGGGTGTTGGATGATTTAATTATGGATTTGAGTTAATAATTTAGTTTTTGAAAATCACTTGAAAAGTTCTTTTCATTCTCTTAAATTAAAGAAGTTTATATTATATCTCACTTGTTTATTAGTATTTTTCATGTCATTGCAAAGAAAATAAGAATCGAAAGCCAAAAGAACTAAATCGAGCTAAAATCAAGTGAAAAAAAGAAAAAATCACCAAACTGCCAAAAACATGGCAGCATCACGGCGCCAGTTCGGCACTGCCACGACGTTTTTTCCCGAGAGCATCACTCAACATCAATGGAGTAGAACCGACGTAGTGTTGCGGCACGGCGCCGAGGGTAGTCTTTTATGACATGCAACGCGGCGGCGCCACCATTTGATGTCGGACAACGCAGCGAGGCCATTGACCAGCACCGCGGTGCCATCTTTTCTTATTTGAAAAATCTACATTTTTTAAAAGAATTTTGGGCAGCCAACTCTATAAATTGGAGAGTTTCTAGCAACCCTAAACACAATCAACACAACAAGAGACACAAAAAGAAGAGAAATCAGAGAAAATACATTAGAGAGTCCCAAAGAGTGAGTTAGCTACATGGAAGAGAGAAAAGAGTTTGAGAGAGAGTTGTGGTGCCGTTCAAGTTTTCGACGTGAAGACTAAGGACATCTTGGCGGTTTCTCCTCAATCAAGAGCTTCTTTTAAGTAGAGTTTCACTTTCTTTACACTCTTTCTTTGCTTATTGTTTGTGAACATATTGCTTAAAGTTATGAGTGGCTAAACCCTTTAATTTTAAGGTATTGATGGATTTTTTATAAGGTTATGTTGATATTGTAGACTCTTTATGGTTTTGTTGGAATGATTATGCTTTTCATTGTTATTGTGCTTAAATTCTTGTTGAATGGCCTTGATTGAATGTTAGGTTAGGTGTATGGTTGAGATAATTGTATGTTTAACTAGATCTATAATAATAAATTGTTGTTAATTTGTCATGAAAATAATTAGGTTAACAATGAAAGTTGTTAAAGACTATTCTTAATACCAAGTAATTTGTCTTGGTTTCAAGAAATTAGTAATCAATTAAGTTGCATGAGAAAATGTTGTTTTTTTAAAGACAATAACTTGGATTTATGTTTCTAGACTTAAGCATATGAATTGCAATAAAATCCATGAACCCTAGAATATTGCATAATAAATTAAACAAGAATTCAATACCCTAGAACTATTTTTGACTCTTATGTTTCTTATTTACTAGCTTTCCCTTTTAGTTTTTCCAAAATCACAACTTGAATTCGAAACCTCAAATAAAATTGATTCAATTCTAGAATAGCTAAGTAACTTAAACCTTCACAATTGGATCTTCAGTGGAACAATATTCGGCCATTTTTGGAAAGTATATAACAGATGCATCTCCTGTAGTAGACTATGAGCCCTTGCAATTAAATGAGAACATGAGCTATGAGGAGAAGCCTATTTAAATTCTGACGAGGGAAGTAAAAACCTTATGCAATCAAAAGATAGCAAAGAGACTTGGAAAATGTAAAAAAAAAGCATTAGAGCTTTCTTTTAGCATTGTGCTATGTTTCTTTTGCAATTCTATGGTGTTTAGGTTGCATGTCCAGAATCATTCAAGCTTGACTTGATCGATCTTGTTTGTGGAGTGGTTCAAAAATCAACGGTCGATGGGAGCATCAAGCTTTGTCCAATCCATGGTTTTGCTTATCGTCTAAGTAATCCATTGTCTAGCTGTTCTTAGGGGATGAGATCATATTGATTTGGGGTTTTTGAGTTTGAGATGTAAAGGTCTTGTTCGTCAACAAGGTTGTTAGATTTAAAGTCTCGATTGTTACTTATCAACATGGAATTAGTTCCTTGGGGCAGCTAGACGTTGGTGAGATGACTTTGAAGGTTGGTACATGAGAGGTTGTCTCGGTCATTGTCGTGGGGATTATAAAATTACTTTTTAGGAATTCTTTTTTAATTTTAAACAATGTTATCATAGTTCCTGACATTAAGAGGAACTTAATTTCTATTTCCTATTTGCTAGAATGTATGTATTCAATTTCATTTCATGTAAATAAAGCATTTATTTTTCAAGAGTGGTGTTGAAAGTAATTCATCAAAGTTAGAGAGTAATTATATGTGCTAAGATTGTTAGCAACAAAAATTGATAAGAAACAATCGAGGAATTGGATGTAACAACCTTGTTGACGAACAAGATCTTTATATCTCAAACTAAAACACCCCAAATCAATATGATCTCAGCCCCTAAGAACGGCTAGACAACGGATTACATAGACGATCAGCAAAACCATGGATCGGCCAAAGCTTACAGCTCCCATCGACCCTTGATCTTCGAACCACTCCACAAGCAAGATTGATCAAGTCAAGCTTGAATGATTATGTCATGCAACCTAAACATCCTAGAATTGCAAAAGAAACATAGCACAAGGCTAAAAGAAAGCTCACCTTGTTGACGAACAAGACCTTTATATCTCAAACTAAAACACCCCAAATCAATATGATCTCAGACCCTAAGAATGGCTAGACAACGGATTACATAGACGATCAGCAAAACCATGGATCGGCCAAAGCTTACAGCTCCCATCGACCCTTGATCTTCGAACCACTCCACAAGCAAGATCGATCAAGTCAAGCTTGAATGATTATGTCATGCAACCTAAACATCCTAGAATTGCAAAAGAAACATAGCACAAGGCTAAAAGAAAGCTCAAAGTCTCTTTTACTACATTTTCAAGTCTCTTCTCAAGTCCCCCTTTTGTGAACAATTACATGGGATTATATAGGCCTCAAAATCTAACCCTAGACATTCTATGAGGCATTCAAAGAGTTGTAACACTCATAGTTAATGACCATTATAAGCTGGACTCGGCATTAAGGGGTGTCTCCTTTGGTCAGCTTGGTGCCGAATCTTCTGGAGGCTTCCCCTATGGATGTTCTTCTTGCTAGTGAGGCGGCTAGGACCACTGAGGTGTTTTGGGATGTGGCGAGCGGGAGGAGGCTTTTCTGTAGCAGAAATCTAGAGTTCATTGGTTGGAGTTGGGTGACCAGAATTCTGCTTTCTGAATACAATAAATCTGAGATTAGGTATTTTTCAACCATATTTCATGCATTTGTAACCATTCAAGAGTAAATGACATCCCTTTTGAAGTAGCTTGAAGTCTTTGTTCATTAACTGAAGCTTGATTCTTCAACAATTCTACTTGACTTCACATAATTCTTCTACTTTGGTTGGTCTAAACTTGGATAGCATGTATGGCTCGTTCTTTAAGTTCATATTGCATGATTGCGATTCCTCCGTTCATATCATTCTCCCCTTCTTCAAGAATATTCGTCCTCGAATCTAAAATATTGCTTGGAAGGAACATCGAAGTTTTGGTGCAAATATTTACAATCAAAAGAGTTAATCTATAGGCTGAAATTTGAAACTTTTGAGTACAATTCTTAACTAATGGCCGGAAAATTCAATGTACATAGATGTTGTAACGGCCATATTTAATGTTTAATAACCTACTTCCTCAAATTTCCAAAGTGTAACCTATGAGATTGAACACCAAATGATGAAATTAATGGCAAAAATGAGATCAAATTGTAAAAATTCAGATTGACATGCCTTTGAGAAGAAAAGAACAACTTCAGAACATTCTTAGGGATAACAATTTTTCTACTCCTAACTTATTTTCAAAACACAAATTTTTGACATTGAAGGAAGCTGAATTTTAAAATCTCAAAGAAGGCAACACTTTGAAATTTACGAAAACATGAAACACCACTGGATATGAGACTTTTTTTTCGAGTTTCATAAAATAGACAGAATGTGACAAGATGAAAAAAAAAAAAAAAAGAAAACAACAACGGAAACATATATCCGATCTAGAGCCTAATCTCTGATACCAAATGATAAATAACCTATAGGACATGGATCTCACAACCTTGTTGACGAACAAGACCTTAAATCTCAAACTTCACCCCAAATCAAGATGACATTAGCCCCTAAGAATGGCTAACAACAGATTACTTAAACGATCAACAAAACCATTGATCGGAGAAAGCTTGATGCTCCCATCGATCCTTGATCTTCAAATCATCCACAAGCAAGATCGTTGAAGTCAAGCTTGAATGATTCTGAACATGCAATCTAAACGCCATAAGATTGCAAAAGAAACATATCACCAGTCTAAAAGAAAGCTCAAAGGCTCTTTTACTACATTTTTCAAGTCTCTTCCAAGTCTTCTTTTTGAATAATTAAATGGGATTATATAAGCCTCAAGATCTAACCTTAGACATTCTATGAGCCATTCAAGGAGTTGTAACACTCATAATTAATGACCATTATAAGTCATGATCTAATTGTACCATAAAAATACATAAAATAAATCTGAGATTAGTATTTTTCATCCATAGTCCATGCATTTGTAACCGTCCAAGAGCAAATGACAACCCATTTTTAGTAGCTTGAAGTCTTTGTTCATTAAATGAAGCTTGATTCTTCATAAATTTCACTTGACTTCACATAATTGCAAGTTCTTCTCATTGTGAACTTGGGTAGCATATTTGTGCGCTCTTGGTGTCTTTTCATGATGTTTATATGACATGATTGAGGTTCCTCCATTCATATCAATAATGCTCTTACTTTTTCTTTTGGTGTTGTTACTCCTCGCATTGCGCCGGGTTTCAGTATTTCAGTCATTGGCAAAGGGGATGGGTTTTGAAAGCACTGACTTGTGATACCAAGTGTTGGGGAGAGGTAATGAGATTGTGGCCATTCGTTGCTAGAGGAAAAGTAGCCGAGAATGAGAGCAAAAATTTTTGGAAAGTAAAATTTTGGCTAAGTGTTGGCCAAGACTATGCGTTGGTGAATGAAGAGGAAAGTTGGAACTATTTGAGAAACCATGCATTGGTGATTGAATCACGAAAGGTTGTGAGCTGAAGTAGCTGCCTGCGTCGAAGGATAAGTGATCATTGGCGGGGGAAGAAATGTGCTTGAACCATGTTGAAGTCACTCTGAATGAGGACA
Source organism: Citrullus mucosospermus (assembly GCA_030954485.1). Taxonomy (NCBI): domain Eukaryota; kingdom Viridiplantae; phylum Streptophyta; class Magnoliopsida; order Cucurbitales; family Cucurbitaceae; genus Citrullus; species Citrullus mucosospermus. Next base: position 15,420,718 of record CM062057.1, on the reverse strand, counting down.
GTCATGCGCTGAAGTCACTCTGCGTTGAGGACAGCCATGCGTTGAAGCCGCTGCGTTGAAGACAGACATGCGATGAAGTCGCTCCGGGTCGAAGAAAGAGTGGTCTTGACGCGACGAAGATAGTGGTGTATGACTGAGTTGAATGCGTCAAAAGTAGGAGGCGTTGAGGATAACGCCATGCGTTGGGCGTGGTTAGTTGCTGAAGGCGTTGGAGGAGAATTTTAACATGAGCGCCTCCCGTCGAAGTAAGAACCCCGCGCCAGCCTGGGGGTGAGGGGTAAGTCGGCAACATAAATCTTGGTGTTTGTGAGGGTTAAGTCGGTAGTATATATAGTTGAATTAATTAAATGTTTAATCATTTTTAGACACTTTCGAGAACTTAAGTCGGTTCCATTTTTCAGACAAACCTCAAGAGAAGGTTGAGGAAGGTGTTCTTATAGATTTTGGGCGAAATTCTACTTGTTTCGGTGCTGAAAACAGAGCTGGAACTTAAGATTTATCTTTAGTCGCACAGACTGAACAGTGGTTGATATTTGGAGTAGAACGAATAGAGAAAGCCGAGTTTAAGGCTGAAATTTGGAGGTCAGTAAGTTAACATAATTCCTAACAAGTCTTATGAAGGATGGTAAAGCTGAAATTGAAGTTAATCATGTGAATCTTTAGGTAAAAGCAGCGCTTACGAGATTGTTAAACAATCTGGAGCAACATGAAGTGATTTTGGAATAACTAAAGAATGAAGAAGAGTTAAACATTGAAATTTTGAGGTAAGCTATGAAACTCAATTCTCTACAAGTTTGTAGAAGGGAAGAAGTTCTAAATCCGTCTGAATTTATGACTTTTAACAGATAGAAATAAGAACAAGAGGAAAGAGAGAAATACAGTTGCAAGGTGCCGCTAAGAACCAAGTATCATTGTGCTGTCTAAGTACTGATAGCGAGACGAGTGTCGCTGAGACGCAAAGGAGTCTTCCGTCTCACAAAACTCACTAGATATCGCTGGGTGTCGCTGCTGAGGTAAAGTAGCGCTAGTGTCGCTCAACTTAGTATCGCTGGTAACAGGTTCTGTTGGGTAGTACTGCTAGGAATCCCACTTATGATGTTTGTTTCGGGAAAAAGGGGGAGGTTCAATGATAAGTAACAATTAGAATTTATGCATATTTAATGATCAAGTGAAAAACAATGTAACGCAAGGTAAATGTCTATTTCAGGCCAGGAAGAGATAGGGAAGGCGTATAACCCACGCAAGGGCTAGGAAGAGTTGTGAGTGACTCTCTTCTTCTTTCAAAACTGAACTTTGTTGAAAATGTTCTTATGTGATATGATTCTGTGTAACTGATTTCATGAAACGAATGATGTTTGATCATATTGTTTAAAAGGCATGTTTTATCTGATTGTTTTACTTTATTGAAAGGCATGTTGCAAGATATGGTTTATCAAGAAACATCCTGTTTTCTAAAAAAGGTTTCATATGAATGATTTATTCAAACTGAATGATAAAATGTTTTAGAGGAGGCTCAATGCTCAAGGACACAAGAAGGCACGTGAGTTTCCCCGGGACCAAGTACTGAAGGACATGAGAAGGTACTTGGGCGACCCGTCATATTCCTATGTGCACATAGAGGTTGATTTGGCTGGTGCGTTGAGTTTGCTCCGCATCGAGCCAGGGATGATTTCGACGTTGGGTGTGTTGAGCCTTGCTCCACCCCCAACTAAGGTTGTTTTCGACGTTGAGAGTTGAGCATTGCTCCGCCTCAACTAAGGGAAAAGTTTGAAAAACCAAACTGTTTATTGATTAACTTCTTTTGGAAAACAATCTTATACGATTTGAAATTGGATTCATGAGATTGATAGATTTGTGGAAAGTATGCTTAGCTGAATAATATGTTAAATCCTCGTTTATCTGTTCATATGTGACATGCCTGTTTTCATTAAATGTTCGTTTTACAAAGATTAGTCACTCACTGGGCTGTTAGCTTATGTTTTCAATGTTTTCTCCCCCCTCCCCCCCAGGTAGCAAGGATGTTCCCAGTGCTTAGTCTACTTTAGCTCATCCTGCCTAAGTCTCGAGTTCTCGAAATTCAGTTACGTTTGAGAGTTGTACGTTGTACATAACCTTATGTAGGTGGCATGTAGATCTAGTTGTGTAAAGAGTGGGGATTGTAATGTGGTTTTGAACAAATGTATGGTGGGTCTATGGAAGATTAATTATGTTATGTGATAAAAGTGTACTCTGTACAAGAAGAGTTGTTATATTATGATCATGTGTAGTATGGCTGAGTTTTATGAATGTATATGTATGAAATGTGTGCACAAGAGGGGTGATGTTTATTGTCTTCACATTCCCTTTCAGGATAAGTAGGTAATCCGAAAGGGGGTGTGACAGGTTTCTTGATACTATTGCATCAGTTTGGACTGAGTCAAGGGGTTTCTCCTTTGGTTGGCTTGATGCGTAACTTGGAAGCCCTAAAGCCGGTTTTGAGGTCCGATTAGGTAGGCATATCTCTATATTGGGTGAGGCGATTAGGGGGGCTAAGGTGATATGAACTGAGGAACCTCAATCATGTAATATGAACATCAAGAATGAGCCATATATGCTGTCCAAGTTTACACTAAGCAAAGAAGAAGAATTATGTGAAGTCAAGTGGAACTTTTATGAAGAATTAAGCTTCATTTAATGACAAAGACTTCAAACTACTTCAAACGGGATGTCACTTACTCTTGGATGGTTACAAAACATGGAATATGGAAGAAAAATTCTAATCTTGGATTTATTGTATTTATTAAATGTATTTTCAGTTTTGAGTTATTTTATGTCTTTTTATGTTAGAATTAGATCATGGCTTGTAATAGTCATTAACTATGAGTGTTAAAATTCTTTCAATGCCTCATAAAATGTTTAGGGTTAGATTTTTAGGCCTATATAATACCATGTAATTGTTCACATAAGGACATGGAAGAGATTTGAAAATGTAGTCAAAAGAGCCTTTGAGCTTTCTTTTAGCCTTGTGCTATGTTTTTTTTTTTTTTTGCAATTCTATGGTGTTTAGATTGTATGCTTAGAATCATTCAAGCTTGACTTGATCGATCTTGCTTGTGGAGTGATTTGAATATCAAGGTTCGATGGAAGCCATAAGCTTTGTCTGAGTCGTGGTTTTGCTGATCGTCGAAGTAATCTGTCATCTAGCCATTCTTAGTGGGTGAGATCATCTGGATTTGGGGTGTTTGAGTTTGAGATCTATAGGTCTTGTTCGTCAACAAGGTTGTTAGATCCAAGTCCTCGAGGGTTACTTATCACATTGAGTGATAAGTAGCACTCGAGAACTTGAGTCGAACAACCTTGTCGACGAACAACACCTTTAGATCTCAAACTTAAAAAACCCAAATCAAGATGATCTTAGCTTCTAAGAATGGCTAGACAACAGATTACTTAGAAGATCAGCAAAACCACGAAAGAGACAAAGCTGGATGCTCCCATCGACTCTTGATCTTCGAACCGCTCCACAAGCAAGATCGATCAAGTCAAGCTTGAATGATTTTGAACATGCAATCCACCATAGAATTTCAAAGGAAACATAGCACAAGGCTAAAAGAAAAGCTCAAAGGCTCTTCTTACTACATTTTCAATGTCTCTTCCAAGTCTCTTCCTTTACTCATAATGTAGGAAAGCAGCTCTTATTCCTTTGTCTCCAAAAGATGTGCTTATTGATCAATGCAAACTTGAAAAGAAAAGGCAAGAGGCTGATGCAAAAGCAAAAAGTGAAAAAGAAATGACAGAAAAAGAATTGAGAGAAAAAAAGAGTACGAGTGAAAAGCAAGAGGCTAGCAATCAACCTAGAGGAAACAATGAAAGAAAAGACAAGACTATGAGTTTATATACTAGATCAAGAGAGGCTAGGAATGTTTTACTCCCAAACCAAACCATTCTTGTACTTATGTGCAAAAGGTCTTGTTTTTTTAAGTAATGAGATTAATTCTTCTTTGCCTAGTGTTTTGCTTGTGCTTTTGAAGGAATGTGAACACTTATTTCCCAAGGAGATGCCTACTAGGTTACCACCACTTAGGGGGATTGAGCATAAATTAATTTCATTCCGGGGGTGGCCATTCCAAACCGTCCAGCATATTGGACTAATCCAAAGGAGGCCGAAGAGATACAAAGGCAAGTCAGTGAACTCCTTGCTAAAGGGTATGTACGTGAGAGTTTGAGTCCATGTTCTGTTCCTGTTATTCTTGTGCCTAAGAAAGATGGTTCGTGGCGTATGTGTGGTTATTGTACAGCTATCAACAAGATAACTATTAATATAGGCATCCAATTCCTAGATTACATGATATGCTTGATGAGTTGCATGGTTATAGTCTGTTTACTAAAATTGATTTAAAATCGGGTTATCATCAAATTCACATGCATATTGGTGATGAACGATAAATTGCTTTCAAAACTAAGTATAGCTTTCAAAACTAAGTGTGGTCTTTATGAATGGTTTAGTTATGCCTTTTGGATTGACTAATGCATCTAGTACATTCATAAGGTTAATGAATCATGTCTTGCGAGAATACTTAGGAAAGTTTGTGGTTGTCTATTTTGATGACATTCTTGTTGACTCTAAATCTTTAGATGAGCACAGTGAGCATATATGTTCTGTTTTGACTACTTTGCGAAAGGAATGCTTGTATGCAAATTCAAAGAAATGTAGCTTTTGTATGGAAAAATAAACTTTCTTGGATTTGTAGTTTCATTTAAAGATGTTGAAGTCGATGAGGCGAATGTAAGGGCCATAGGAGATTGGCCTACGCCTAAAAGTGCAAGTGAGGTAAGAAGTTTTCAAGATTTTGGGGGATTCTATTGTAGGTTCATTAAGGATTTTAGTACAATTGTTTTGCCTTTAAATGAACTTGTTAAGAAGAACGTTTCTTTTGTTTGAGGACCAGAACTTTCTTTTAACACTTTAAAAGATAAATTGAGTTCAACTCCATGCTTGCATTACCTAATTTTGACATAATTTTGAAATTGAATGTGATGCTAGAGTGGAGTAAGGATAGGTGCTGTTTTGATGCAAAATCAAAGACCTTTAATGTTTTTTAGTGAAAGTTGAATGGTGCTTCTTTGTGGTATCCTACTTATGGCAAAGAACTTTATGCTTTGTTCGTGCAAAGTACACATTATCTATGGCCTAAAGAGTTCGTTATACATACAGATCATGAGAGTTTAAAGCATTTTAAAGGACAAAATAAAATCAATCGATGACATGCCAAGTGGCTGTAGTTTATCGAAACATTCCCTTATTTGATTACTAAACAGGGTAAGGAGAACATTGTTGCAGATGCTTTATCACGAAGGTATGCTTTACTCAATGCTTTGAATACTAAGTTGTTAGGTTTTGATCATATAAAGGCTTTATATGATCATGATGTGTTCTTTGCTCCTTTTATTGAATCTTGTGAAAATGGACTTGTTGCATTCCATTTTCAAATCTCTTCCATGTCTCCTTTCTTGAACAATTACATGACATTATATAAGCCTCAAATCTAACCCTAGACATTCTATGAGGCATTCAACGAGTTGTAACACTCATAATTAATGACCATTATAACCCATGATCTAATTGTAATATAAAAATACATAAAATGACTTAAAACTGAAAAATACATTTAATAAATAAAATAAATCCGAGCTTAGTATTTTTCATCCATATTCCATGCATTTGTACCCATCTAAGAGTAAATAATATCTCATTTGAAGTAGCTTGAAGTCTTTGTTCATTAAATGAAGCTTGATTCTTCATAAATTCCACTTGACTTCACATAATTCTTCTTCTTTGCTTAGTGTAAACTTGGACAGCATGGATGGCTCATTCTTGATGTTCATATTGCATGATTGACTTTTCTCCGTTCATATCACAACCCCGATCCACACTAGCCAAAAAAATAGAACTCTTCCCAACATTAGCCTTAAGTTTAGCCAACCTCTCAAAATAACATAATGTATCCCTGACAAACTGAAGAGAACCCCACTCAACCGCATAGAAAATCATCAAATCATCCGGAAATGAAAGATGGGTAAGACTAACCATCTCACACCTGTGGTGAAACCAAAACCCCCCAAACGGCCGATTAAGCAATCTCAACAAGTCCTTCATGACAATCACGAACAAAACGGAGATAAAGGATCACCTTGACATAGACCCCTTTCCTACCAGGAAAATGCCCCTCCATAGAGCCATTCACCAAAATAGAGAACTTAGGGGATGTACTGCAAGCCCCACCCAACTCACAAACTGAACCGAGTACCAGTGGCCAATAAGGCACCAAACAGAAAGTCTCAATGATCAGAATCACAAGCTTTCTGTAAGTTTACCTTGACAACACACCACGAGGGACCTTTATTCCGATGATACCCCCCCCCCCCCCCCCCCCCCACAAGCTCTTCACACAAGAGGATGTTACCAGAGATGGACTGCCCAAGGACGAAAGTAGACTTATTATCGCTCACAAACTTAGCCAACCACCCTCGCAACCGGTAAGCTAACAATTTAGTGATACATTTATAAACCACATTACAGCAAGAAATAGGCCTGAAATCCAATAACCTCTCCACCCCAGCCCGTTTAGGCACCAACGTAATAGTTGTAGCATTAACACCAGTAGGAAGATAGCACGAATCAAAAAAGTGCCACACCGCAAAGCAAAAGCCATCACCTACCACAGACCAAGCAGCCTTAAAGAAACCCACTGAGCATCCATTAGGACCTGGAACATTACCATTTTTTATAGAGAAAAGAGCTTGCCGGACCTCATCCCTAGTGATAGGACGACATATATCATGACAACATTCCTCAGGCAAATGAAACTTTATCTTTAAGATTTCAGCAAGCAGGTCCCTATAACCAATAGGCTATTACCCCAAACTCCCCCAAAAAAGAAAATCAATAGTAGCCTGTGCAACACTCTTAGGAGAGGAGTGTCTGACACCCATACTGTCAATCATAGAGAACAACTCATTCCTTCCCTCTCTAGATCACACACAATGGTGAAAGAAAGCAACAACTCATTCCTTCCCTGGCTAGATCACACACTATGGTGAAAGAAAGCAGAATTCTGGTCACCCAACTCCAACCAACAAACTCTAGATTTTTTTGTCGATCATCTAAGTAATCCAAGCCGTGAGATCGAAGTGATTCGAAGATCGGGATTCGATGGGAACGTAAAGTTTGTTTAAACCATGCTTTTGTCGATTGTCTAAGTAATCCGTCGTCTAGCCATTCCTAGGGGTTGAGATCATCTTGGTTTCAGGTGTTTAAGTTTGTGATCTAAAGGTCTTATTCATCAACAAGGTTGTTAGATCAAAATCCTCTAGGGTTACTTATCATAGACGATCGACAAGACCACGGATCGGACAAATATTGATGCTCCCATTGATCCTTGATCTTCGAACCACTCCACAAGCAAGATCGATCAAGTCAAGCTTGAATGATTTTGGACCTGCAATCTAAACGTCATAGAATTGCAAAAGAAACATAGTACAAGGCTAAAGGAAAGCTCAAAGGCTCTTTTTTACTACATTTTCCAAATCTCTTCCAAGTCTCCAGTTTTTTTAACAAACATGACATTATATAGGCCTCAAAATCTAACCCTAGACATTCTTTGAAGCATTCAAAGAGTTGTAACTCTCATTATTAATTACCATTATCAGCCATCATCTAATTGTAACATAAAATATAGAAAATGACTTAAAACTGAAAATTACATTTAGTAAATACAATAAATCCGAAATTAACTTTTCTTCATCCATATTCCCTCGAATTGTAACCATCCAAGAGTAAATGACATCTCATTTCAAGTATTTTGAAGTCTTTGCTATTAAATGAAGCTTGATTCTTCATAAATTTCACTTGACTGCATAATTCTTCTTCTTTGGTTAGTTTAAACTTGGGCTTTCTGATGTTCATATTACATGATTGAGATTCCTCCATTCATACCATCTTGGCAAGCATAGTTGTCCAAGAAGCATGAGAACATGCTGACCGCCAAGGAAATCATGACTCACTATAGGCGGTGTTTGGACAACCGTCCTCATCAGCTTGGCATGATGCTATCGAATACAGTTACAACTCCCGTAGGAAAGAAGGAACCTTTGTTAACGAACATGTTCTGGACATGATGGTCCACTTCAACATAGTAGAGGTAAATGGGGTTGTCATAGATGAAAAGAGCCAAGTCAGTTTTATACTAGAATCTCTTGCTTAGAGTTTTTTACCATTCCACACCAACGTGATAATGAATTTAGAATATAATCTGATTTCTCTTCAACAAGCTCTAGACGTTTCAATCCATGATGAAATCAAAAGGACGTGAAGGAGAAGTAAATGTTATTTCTAAAAAGTCCCAGATAGGATTGTCCTCAGGGACCATGTCTAGACCTTCTTCTTTGAAGAAGAAGGGTAAAGGCAAAATCCCTACAAATCTCAAAAGCAAAAAGAAAGTTGCCGATAAGGGAAAATATTTCGATTACAAGAAAGATGGGCATTTGAAGAGAGATTGCCCCTAAATATCATGCAGAGAAAAAGGCTGGAAAAAAAAAAGGGTAAATATGATTTACTAGTGGTTGAAACTTGTTTAATGGAGAATGATAACTCCACCTAGATATTAGACTCATGAGCCGCTAATCATGTTTGTTCTTCGGGAAACTAGTTCCTGGAAGTATCTTGAAGATGGCCAGATAACTCTCAAGGTCGGATCAATGGAGATCATCTCGACCAAAGCAAGATATGAAATTGTTCTTCGGAGATAGATACATTTTATTAGAAAATGTCCTTTATGTTCCTAATATCAATAGGAATTTAATATCTATCTCTTGTTTATTTGAACATTTGTAAGTATATTTTGATGTAGATGAAGCGTTCATTAGCAAAAGAGGTATTCATATTTGTTCTAAATTTGTATACAAGTTAAAACCTACCCAAATAAAAGGCAAAAAGTTTCTATTTTAAATACTGAGATGTTTAAAACAGTTGAAACGCAAAATAAAAGGCAAAAGGTTTCTTACCTATCTTTGGCATTTAAGACTTGGCCACATTAATCTCAATAGGATTGGGATATTGGTAAAAAGTGGACTCCTAAATCAGTTAGTGGACAACTTCCATGTGAGTCTTGTCTTGAAGGTAAATCGACCAAAAGATCTTTTACTGGACGTGATATGAACGAATGAACCTCAATCATGCAATATGAACAATAAGGAGCCATCTATGTTGTCCAAGTTTACACTAACCGAAGAAGAAAAATTATGTGAAGTCAAGTGAAATTATGAAGAATCAGTTTTCATTTATGGAACAAAGAGTTCAAGTGGGGGTTCATAACTCAAAGATGGTTACAAAATGATGGGTTGCTGATTAAAAAGAAATATTTTTGGATTTGTTGTATTAATTAAATGTTACAGTTAGATCATGGCTAATAATGGTCATTAATTATGAGTGTTACAACTCTTTAAATGCCTCATAGAATGCCTAGGGTTAGATTTTGAGGCCTATCTAATGCCATGTAATTGTTCTTACAGCATGATGATCTGATGTACTACAGTTTGATCTCATTTAGTGGTCACAATTTCATAATTTGGTATTAATCCCATATGTTACACTTTGCAAAATTGCAAAGGGTAGTTTTCATACATTAAATATGGATGTTTCATTTAGGCACATTGAATTTTCCAGCCATTAGTTAAGTAGGGTACTCAAAAGTTTCAAATTCCAACCTATAGATTTAATAAGTAACCCTTGAAGACATCGATCTAACAACTTTGTTGATGAACAAGATCTTTAGATCTCAAACTCAAACATCCCAAATCAAGATGATCTCAGCCCTAAGAATGGCAAGATGACAGATTACTTAGACGATCAGCAAAACCACGAATCAGGCAAAGCTTGATGCTCCCATCGACCCTTGATCTTCGAACCACTCCACAAGCAAGATCTATCAAGTAAAGCTTGAATGATTCTGGACATGCAACCTAAACACCATAGAATTGCAAAAGAAACATAACACAAGACTAAAAGAAAAGCTCAAAGGCTCTTTTACTACATTTTCAAATCTCTTACATGTCTCCTTTTGTGAACAATTACATGGCATTATATAGGCCTCAAAATCTAACCCTAGGCATTCTATGAGGCATTCAAAGAGTTGTAACACTCATAATTAATGACCATTATCAGCCATGATTTAAATGTAACATAAAACAAATAAAATGACTTAAAGACTAAAATGACATTTAATTTCATACAAGAAATCTGAGATTAGTATTTTTTATCCATATTCCATGCATTTGTAACCATCCAAGAGTAAATGACATATCATTTGAAGTAGCTGAGTCTTTGTTCATTAAATGAAGCTTGATTCTTCATAAATTCCACATGACTTCACATAATTCTTCTTCTTTGCTTAGTGTGAACTTCGATAGCATGCATGGCTCATTCTTGATGTTCATATTGCATGATTGAGGTTCCTCCGTACATATCAGTCTATTTTATGATACTTGAAGTAAAAGTCTCATATTTAGTTGTGTTATCATGTTTTTGTAAATTTCAAAGTGAGAGCCTTATAATATTGCCTTCTTTGAGATTTTTAAATTCAACTTCCTTCAATGTCAAAAATTTGTGTTTTGAAAATCATCCTCGAGTCTCATTTTTGCCATTATTTCATCATTTGGTGTTCAATCTCATAGGTTACACTTTGAAAATTTGAGGAAGTAGGTTGTTAAACATTAAATATGGCAGTTACAAAATCTATGCACATTGAATTTTCCAGCCATTAGTTAAGAATGGTACTCAAAAGTTTCAAATTCCAACCTATAGATTAATTCTTGAGAGTGTATGTCTGCACCAAACTTCGACGTTCCTTCCAAGCAATATTTTAGATTCGAGGATGAATCTTCTTGAAGAAGGGGAGAATGATATGAACGGAGGAACCTTGAACATGCCATATGAACAACAAGAATGAGTCATACATGCTGTCAAAGATTACACTAACCAAAGAAGAAGAATTATGTGAAGTCAAGTTGAATTTATGAAGATCAAGTTTCATTTAATGAACAAAGACTTGAAGTTACTTCAAATGGGATCTCATTTCTTTTGGATGGTTACAAATGTAGAATATGGATGAAAAATAATAATCTCGGATTTATTTTATTTATTAAATATATTTTTCAATTTTGTGTCATTTTATGTGATTTTATGTTACAATTTGGATCATTGTCATTAATTATGAGTGTTACAATATTTTAGATGCCACATAGAATGTCTAGGGTTATATTTTGAGGCCTATATAATGTCATGTAATTGTTCAAACAAAGAGACATGGAAGAGATTTGAAAATGTTAAAAAAAAAAACCTTTGAGCTTTCTTTTAGCCTTGTGCACTGTTTCTTTTGCAATTCTATGGTGTTCAATTGCATGTTTAGAATCATTCAAGCTTGACTTGATCGATCTTGCTTGTGCAGTGACTCAAAGATCAAGGGTCGATGGAAGCGGCAAGCATTGTCCAATTCGTAGTTTTGCTGATCATCTAAGTAACCCGTCATCTAGCCAATCTTAGGGGCTGAGATCATATTGATTTGGGGTGTTTGATTTTGAGATTTAAAGGTCTTGTTCATCAACAAGGTTGTTAGATCAAAGTTCTCGAGTGTTACTTATTTCCATCCTCAAAAACCTTTAGGTTCAACCAACTCAGACCCAGCGAGACCCCCCTCCCCTACCTCTTTGAATTGGGAAACAACAATTTGTCATCAGACTGAAAATGCAATCCTTGAATCGAATCCACAGCCACATCTAGTTTTCACCCCTCGAATAATAGAGAGTGAGAGCACCGTTGAAGGAGACTAGATCAGATCGTCCTAATAGACACCTTCTCAATGATGACGATGCACCCCCTGGTTAGAGACGTCAGATCTAAGTCGAACACTGTCGACGACACCCTCTGAAGGACGCTGATGCACGACGGTCGTAGCCCCCAAATGCCCTGAAACGCAAACCTAGAGAGACGCGCGTAGGAGACATGCGCCCGCAACTTTCTGCCAAGAGGTTTTCCTATTCTCCCAAAATTTTTATTCACAATTCTTTTTCTGTCATTTCTTTTTCACTTTTTGCTTTTGCATTCGCCCCTTGCCTTTTCTTTCAAGTTTGCCAATCAATGAACACATCTTTTAGAGATAAAGGAATAAGAGTTGTTTTCCTACCATTATGAGTAAAGGAGTAACGATTTGTATACCCATCATACACTTATTGAAATAACACACAACTCTTTATTAATGGTTTAATAACGATCAAATAAACATTTACTATCTACGAGTTTTAGGGCATAAAACCTAACACAAACTTCAACTTAGGCGTCCAAAAGTATCAAGCAGGCATCCAACAACTTATACCCTGCGTCCAAGAGGTGCTTTGCCTCTAACCAAGTGCTGCGTCCAAAGAAGCTGTGCTGCGTCAAAAGAGTAGTCCTTGCGTCCAAGAGGGTATTTTTAGGCGTTCCATGAATCTCTAGGGCTCCGAGTTGCTGTTTTCTTAGTTTCGAAGATTAGTAAAGAGCCAGGAAGTTCAAACCAAGCCAAACTTGAGTTCGGAGCAGAGGGAAAGAGGCTTTAAGAACTAAGAACTCCATTAACTGTGAGTGGTTATTAGTTTGTTTCCTTAAAGTAGTGTGATGTCGTTGAGTTAAGAATATACTGCTATGCATTTGAGTTTGTGAATGTATGATAAAGGAATTAAGACTGCACGAAATAGTCATAAGATTTGAGGATCTAGTTTCTAAGCTTGTGCTGGGGTTAAAACCTCACGGGATGGTCAAGGGTGTCGATCACCTAGTTCCTGATCCTGTGGGAGGTATCTCTTGTGGGATGGTCAAAAGACCAACGAGTCTAGCTTTTGATCTCTCAGAGGTAAGACTATGTGCACAAAGTGGACATGGACAAATCCAATTGCTGTGCCAGAGTGAGCCAGCAGAGTAGAGAACGGTACCGGGTTGTGCGTGATATTGGAGGTTTGATTATATTCTATTGTTTCCATTTTTTTATATATATACTAGAAATGGTTGTGAGTACCCTAGTTATATGTTGACCACTCACTCGACTTTGTAAGCTCATCCTTTCATTTTATGTTTCCTTTCCAAGTAGCAGCAGAGTTCCTGTTGTTGTGCGAAGTTGAGGTCTGCCATGCCGTAGTGATTGTACTTTGTGTTAGGGTCGAATATAAGTTGTGAACATTTATATTGTAAATAAATCCTAAGCTGTCACATTAAGAGTACAATATTTTCTATGATTATAAGTTATATTTGCATGTTAATGGAGGAAGATGGTAAAGTCTTGGTGTTGCTTTGCGATTCTTAGGTGCAGGGAATCTCTTTTTCCTCTTGTTCGAATGGAGGTGGGGGATGGTCGGTGTTCTGGCATGTGGTTTGATCCGTGGTTGCATCGGGATCCTCTTTTGGATTAGTATGGTGATTAGGTCATCTATGATGCAGCTAGTAAGCGGGATGCTCATCTTTACGATTTTATTTCCAAGATTGGTTCTTGGCAGTGGTCGTACACTATTTGGGAATTGACGGAAATTGCTGGGTTACTTGAGGGTGTGGAGATCAGAGTGTCGTGTGAGGATAGGTGGGTTTAGATTCATGAGAGGTCTGGTAAGTTTTCCATTAGGAGTGCTTGGGAGGCATTGAGACGGACGCATAAGAGGGTGTTGTGAGCTAGCATTATGTGGTTTGGGGGTAATATTCCTTGGCATTCTTTTTGTGCCTAGTTGGCGTTGTGAGGGTGGTTGAGTCGATCATCTGTCCCTTGAGTGCCGCCTTTGGGTTTGTGGTGTGGGCTAGTGTGCAGAGGTTTATGGGTTCGTCCCATCAGGTGGCGGGGTGGACTATGAAGCTGGAGTGGGTTTGTAGGATGGGGCGTGGTAGTGGGGCTAGGAGTAATTATGGCGTGTTTTCTGGTGTGCCTATATTTACTTTGTGTGGCAAGAAAGGAACCGTCGTTTACATGGTGGTTCCTTTCGTCGTGTGGAAGTGATTTTGCTTCTAGATGTTTCTGCTGTGCGTGCTCGTGCTATGTCCTAGAGTGATGACTTCTCTGGTGTCTTTTAATGCTTTTTGGTTCTGTGTGGTTTCCCCTCTGCTAAGGGTCTGTGTTTACTCGTCCCCAAGCTGTGGGGTTTTGGTTTTCTTCTTGTTTGTTTTGTTTTGGTGCGGCCTTGTTCTTGCCTTCTTGTTGATTATAATTGTTTGTTATTCTTTGTTTGTCTCCTGTCTGGTTAGTTTGTTTTCTTTGGTTTGTTGCCTTGCCCCCCAGCTGTGGGAGCGTCTTGTTGTTGTATAATAAAATGCCTTTTCAAAAAAAAAAAAAAAAAAAAAGAAGATGGTAAAGTTTGACAGTAGATATTGTACAAGGGTGCATGTCTATTGTCCTACTCTTTTTAGGTTAAGAGGATAACTTGGGATGGGGTGTGACACTCCTACTTCTATGCTTGAACTGTCCGAGCTCCTGCAAGAGGATTAGCTCACGGAAAAGCACTTGAAGTAACGAATGAGCGCCCTAGTGGATAAGGACTAGACTTCTATAAAGTGGAATTCAAGTTGATATTGAAATCCTACACCCTCAATGAAAGCCTTTTTCAATAGTTGTTAGAGGTGAACTACTTCCTATCTGATCTTTTTAAGAGGCCTGTAGCTTAAAGAAAAGGAGGCATAGAGAGAAAGCTCTCAAGAGGCTAACAAAAGAACCAGGTGAGCTACCAATTAGCATAGAGTAGAGCTAGTATCCATATTTCAATCCTTAACTAGAACAAGAAAATAGATTAAAGCCAGATTACTGCTTATGGTACACCTAAGAATTTCATACTACCTGAGGGATACTGAAAAATAGTAAGAAAAGTCCCACTCATGCCTAAAAGAAAGTAAGAAAGATCACGAGGTTCTGTAGGCTTAAAATAGAAAGCCATTTACCAAGAGTTATGACAGGTGATGAACATCAATGAGATAACTTGAACTAGCCTTATGTTGAAACTCAAATTGCCATAGATCATGATTCTTTGTCTGATCTTCTTGTGTACTCATCATTGCATCCTTTTTCTTTTGTTTCGGCCGAGACTTTTTGACTCTTGATATGAAGATGCAAGACTTTATGAGTAAAACAACGACAATTAGGTATGTGCGCTACGCTGACGATATAACTTTTGCTATGTTGGAAGGAGTTAACTCAGAAATGGTAAGCTAAGGGGCTCTAATAATATAAATCCACTTATGTACTCTGTTGGGTTTTATGTCCTAAAACTCATAGTTTATAAATACCAAATATACTTTTATCATTCAATAAAATTGTTATTGAAATTTATAATCAATAAGTAGTTATTGATTCTATAAAATGTTCTTACTAAATCTAAATCCAATCAAAAGATCCTAGACAAACATGAGACTCAAACTTTATGTAGAGACATAAAGCTGGATCAAGTTTAAGTTAACAGTCTAAATGGTTTATAGTATATGAATAAGGTTTGGGCGCCTTATTCTAGGGACACTATGAATGTGACCCACTTTGTAACTAGTACAAACGAAGTGATCCTAATTCGTTCATGTGAAGACATGCGAGTGGGAGCGTCCTGTGCAAAGAGTTTGCATAAGACCGGACCATGAAATAATCACTTTTACTTTATAACACCGTTTACTGTCTAAAACTGACTATCTCTACTTTGATGGCCTAGGCAACTCGATCTTAATCCTGAGCTAACTATGAACTTCTATTTACTCGGGATTATCCTTAGATTTGCATTGGTGAGAGTAGCTCAATAGCGCTAACTCAATATGCCTTCCATTTCAAGGGTAAGACCAGGTAGATAACTAAGGACATAGGGTGCAAGGAGGAATTCACTCCTACCCTCTTTTGGGTCAGTAGAGAGGTTGTTTTCTTAAGTGCTGAATCCAGGTCTTGAACAATAGGCGTCACCCTCTCAAATATGGTTTGAGAGGACTTTTGATTTGGAAGTTGGACTACAAATCATTGTTCATTAGATGATTAGTGAAACTTAAGGAATAACAGGTAATCACAGGGATAAAACGATCATTTTGACCCAACTGTAATTACAAACAACCTGTGCGACTTACCAATCATGGTTATATCAAATGGACATAATATATCTACAGTGAGGAGAGTGCAGCTACAGGCTTTAGTGGAGTGATCCGGTAGTTAACGAATGTTGGTTAACTAGGTTAAAGAGTTTCACCAGTTAATCTTGGATCGTTGGAGCTCATAATCTGTAGGTCCATAAGGTTCTCTGGCTAGCTCATATAAGAATAAACTTGGGATAAATAGAAGGAATACTTCGAATTGTTCAAATTAGGTTAATCATATGAGATATGATTAAGTAAATGATATATGATATCAAATGAGAGATTTGCTCGAAAATATTTAAATGGGATTTAAATATTGAAATTATGAATGCGGATTCATAATCGGAGACATGGATTTATTCAAATAGTCGGTTTTCGGAAGAAGTCAAATAGTGACTTTCACCCGAGCAAGCCAAAGAGTTGTTTTAGTCAAACCTTCTAGAAAGGTTGACCATGAGATTAAATTAATGTTTCTTACCAAATTAGTGAAAAAATCCACTAACTTGAAGAGTGAAACATTTAATTAATCTCAAAATTTTACACTTTGAGACATAATCCTTGGCATGCATTAGTGGAATATGTGTTATCAACTTTTGGTGAACTCAGACATGCAAAAGTTGCATGCAATTTGGCTTTTTTAAAGAAGACCTTTGTTTATTTATTTTTCTTCTTGAAAAAATCTTGAAAATTTTGAAGTTTTTGAGAAGCTAAATTTTCCTTCTTTAAAGAGTCTCACCTGCTATTCTAGCTAGAAAGACCTCTTGGTGGTCTAAGTGGGAGCAATTTCAAGAAAGGAAGAAAAGCTACAAAGGTATATAATTTCTTTTCTTCTTCTCTAATTCATTTTGTATGATAATGCATGTTTAATCCTAGGTAATATGCATCTAGATTGTTATTTCGATCCTCTTTCGTTTCCGCTGTGCATGTATGTATGAGATCCTTCATACTCTTCGGAGGCTTATGCGTCCAAAAAACGAATATCTTACTAATTTGCCTTGTGCATGACAATACAAAAGCAAGACTGTTCGTCTTGTGGTATCATGTATCTCATATCAGAAATGTGTCCTTGCCCTATGCATGGTATTTCATTAGTGAAAGATCTATTCTAGCCGTTCTTGCTAACCTAACCACTTAGGAAATTTGATTTTTTTTTTTTAAAAGGCATTTTATTATACAACAACAAGAGGACCCTACAGCTCGGGGTCAAGGCAACAAACCAAGGAAAAGAAACTAACCAGATAGAAGAGAAACAAAGAATAACAAACAAACACAAGTAACAAGGCCACCCTCACCAAAACCAATAGATCAAACAAGATGTTAAGTAAAACTTGAGAATTTTGATCCACAACCTTGTTAAGAAACAAAACCTTTAGAATATTCAAAAATCCCAAAACAACATGGAATCAACCCAAGGAATAAGTTTCGAAATGAATTTTACCTTGATGATCCAGATCAAGAGTAGAGAAAACTCGTTTCTAAACTCGAGATTCGAATCACTCAACAAGAGGTTTGATCAACACCACTTGAATGATTCTAGCATGCAAGTTCTAAAACACAAGAAATTGCAAAAATCAAAAACACTTAGCTCTCAACAACCCAAAGAAATTCTAATTCATTCACTTCTCAAAATCTGTCCACAATAGGAAGAAAAGGGGCCTTTTTATAGCCATTACACCCTAAACATAATTGATTAAAAGAAAAACCAAAAGACACAATTAAATGGCTGATTTATGGAGAAAATGGTAACCTACATGAGTTTCAATTCTCCATAACCCCCATTAAAAACAAGGCTTAAATAAAAATAAAACAAAAATTGAAATTATAATTAAATACCAAAGACAAAGGTGCTGTCTTTTTATCATTCCATTGATTAGCTTCAACTTGACTTTCATCAATTTAGGTAAGACTTCATTATTGCAAGTTAGAATGCAATGCATCTTCATCTTGAATCTGAACTTTGCATAGCATGTAGGAAGAACTCCAACATCTTCTACAATCTCCTTTGTTGAGGTCACCATAGCTTGGATATGAGTGATTAAAGTTTGTTGCAGCTTCTTGGCTCTTGACGTTGTAATGGGACCTTGAGGCATGATAGTTGATGTTACTTGGTTCACATCATCCTTCCCCTTTTTAGAAGGATTCATCCTCGAATCATAGTCATCATCTACACCATAAGGACTCAAATCAGCAACATTGAAGGTTACTTAACACCATACTTACTCGGTAAATCAATTTTATAAGCATTGTCATTGATGCGCTCTATAACTTTGAAAGGTCCATCTCCACGCGGCAAAAGTTTGGATTTTCGTTGATTTGGAAATCTTTCCTTTCGAAAGTGCACCCAAACTAAATCTCCCGGTTTGAAAACTAAAAACTTACGTCCTTTATTTATTTTTGACACATCTTTTGAATTTTGTTTCTCAATTTGCTCTCAATTGCTTATGCAGCTTACGAACAAACTCAACCTTTGCATTCACATCAAATTCACGAACTCATTAGGAGGCATAGGTAATAAATCCATAGGAGTTAAAGGATTAAAACTATAAATGATTTCAAAGGAGTGTATTTAGTAGTGCTATGAACAGCCCTATTATATGCAAACTCTATGAATGGCAAACAATCCTCCCAAGTCTTTAGATTCTTATCAATAATAGCCCTAAGCATAGTAGTCATGGTTCTATTAACAACCTCAGTTTGTCCATCAGTTTGAGGATGACAAGTAGTTGAGTACACAAGCTTAGTTCCCAGTTTACACACCAAAAGTGGCTTAAAAATTTAACATAACGATCACTAAACTATGCTTTTAGGAATGCCATGTAATCTCACAACTTCCCAAAAGACAAGTCAGCAATAAGTTTTGCATCATCATTTTGTGACAAGGAATAAACTGAGCCATTTTACTAAATATATCAACCACAACAAAGATACTATCCCTACCTTTTTGAGTTCTAGGTAAGCCTAAAACAAAATCCATTGATATATCAATCCAAGGACTAGTAGGAACAGGTAAAGGAGAATACAAACCATGGGGTTGAAGCCTAGACTTAGCTTGTTTACATGTTATGCATCGAGTACACACTTTAGGAACAGCATATTATAAGTTTTAGAAACTCCAAAGTGTGCGATTAAACCACCCCCATGAGCTTCTCTTACAAGTAACTCGCGAATGGAACAAAATGGAATGCAAAGTTTTCCTTTTCGAAACAAAAATCCATCAAATAGCATGTAGTCATTCAGAACAAGTCCTTTTTCACAAGATTCAATAAAAGGAGCAAAGAACACATCATGATGATACAAAGCCTTTATATGATCAAAACCTAACAACTTAGTATTCAAAGCATTGAGTAAAGCATACCTTCGTGATAAAGCATCTACAACAATATTCTCCTTACCCTGTTTGTACTTAATCACATAAGGGAATGTTTCGATAAACTCAAGCCACTTAGCATGTTGTCGATTGATTTTATTTTGTCCTTTCAAATGGTTTAAACTCTCATGATCCGTATGTATAACAAACTCTTTAGGCCATAGATAATGTTGCCATGTTTGTAATGCACAAACCAAAGCACAAAGTTCTTTGTCATAAGTTGGATAACGCAAAGAAGCACCATTCAACTTTTCACTAAAAAACATTAAAGGTGATATGAACGGAGTAATCTCCCGTCGTCTAGCCATTCTTAGGGGCCGAGTTCATCTTGGTTTGGGGTGTTTAAGTTTGAGATCTAAAGGTCTTTTTTGTCAGCAAGGTTGTTAGATCTAAGTCGTTGATTGTTTCTTACATTTGGCATTAGAGCTTAGGCTCTAGATCGGATATATGTTTTTGTTGTTGTTGGTTTCTTGTTTTTTCTATTCATCTCGTAACATTCTGTCTATTTAATGAAACTTGAAAACAAAGTCACATATCCAGTCATGTTTTCATATTTTCATAAACTTTATCAATCTAGATTAGAGGCTTATCTAAAAGTTTTGTTTTATTGAGATCTTCAAATTCAGCTTTCTTCAGTGTCAAATATTTGTATTTTGAAAACCAGTCAGGAGAAGAAAAAATTGCTATCCCTAAGAGCATGTTCTTATGTTGTTTTTTCAATTCTCAAAAGCATGATAGATCTGATGTATCAATTTGGTATCAATCCCATATATTACACTTTGCAAAATTGCAAAGGTTGGTTTTCATACATTAAATATGGATGTTACATTTAGGCACATTGAATTTTCCAACCATAGTTAAGAATGGTACTCAAAAGTTTCAAATTCCAGCCTATAGATTATATCTTAAGAGTGTAAATGTCTGCACCAATCTTTGATGTTCCTTCCAAGCAATATTTTAGATTCGAGGACGAATCTTCTTGAAGAAGGGGAGAATGATATGAACGAAGGAACCTAAATCATGCAATATGGACATCAAGAATGAGCCATACATGCTGTCTAAGTTCACACTAAGCAAAGAAGAAGAATTATGTGAAGTCAAGTGGAATTTATGAAGAATCAAGCTTCAGTTAATGAACAAAGACTTCAAAGTACTTCAAATGGGATGTCATTTACTCTTGGATGGTTACATATGCATGGAATATGGATGAAAAATACTAATCTCGGATTTATTGTATTTATTAAATGTATTTTTCAGTTTTGAGTCATTTTATGTTATTTTTATGTTACAATTAGATCATGCCTTGTAATGGTCATTAACTATGAGTGTTACAACTCTTTGAATGCCTCATAAAATGTCTAGGGTTAGATTTTGAGGCCTATATAATGTCATGTAATTGTTCAGAAAATGAGAGATGGAAGAGACTTGGAAAATGTAGAAAAAAAGAAAAAAACCTTGGAGCTTTCTTTTAGCCTTGTGCTATGTTTCTTTTACAATTCTATTATGTTTAGATTGCATATTCAGAATCATGAGATCATCTTGATTGGAGTGTTTGAGTTTGAGATTTAAAGGTCTTATTCTTCAGCAAGATTCTATCTTTCAAAGTGTTAAAAGCAAGTTCTTGTTTTGGTCCCCAAACAAAAGAAAATTCTTCTTAACAAGTTCATTTAAAGGCGTAGCAATTGTACTAAAATCCTTAATGAACCTACGATAGAATCCCGCAAGACCATGAAAACTTCTTACCTCACATACACTTTTAGGTGTAGGCCAATCTCTTATAGCCCTTACCTTCTCCTCATCGACTTCAACACCTTTAGATGAAACTTCAAATCCAAGAAAATTGACTTTTCTATACAAAAGCTACATTTCTTTAAATTTGGATACAAGCATTCTTTTCACAAAGTAGTCAAAACATAACGTACATGCTCAACATGCTCATCTAAAGATTTAGAGTACACAAGAATGTCATCAAAATAGACAACCACAAACTTTCCTAAGTATACTTGCAAGACATGATTCATTAACCTCATGAATGTACTAGGTGAATTAGTTAATCCGAAAGGCATTACTAACCATTCATAAAGACCATATTTAGTTTTGAATGCAGTTTTCCATTCATCACCCACATGCATGGGATGATGATAACCTTATTTCAAATCAATCTTAGTAAACAAACTATAACCATGCAACTCATCAAGCATATCATCTAATCTAGGAATTGGATGTTTATATTTAATAGTTATCTTGTTGATAGCCCTACAATCAACACACATACGCCACGAACCATCTTTCTTGGGCACAAGAATAACAGGAATAGAACATGGACTCAATCTCTCACGTACATACCCTTTAGCAAGGAGTTCACTTACTTGCCTTTGTATCTCTTCAGCCTCCTTTGGATTAGTCCTATATGCTAGACAGTTTGGAATGGCCGCCCCCAGAATGAAATCAATCTTATGCTTAATCCCCCTAACTGGTGGTAACCACTAGGCATCTTCTACGGAAATAAGTCTTCAAATTCCTTCAAAAGCACAAGAAAAGCACTAGGCAAATAAGAGTTAATCTCATTAGTTAAAAAACAAGATCCTTTGCACATAAGTACAAGAATGGTCTGGTTTGAGAGTAAAACATTCCTAGCCTCACTTGATCTAGTATACAAACTCACAATTTTGGCTTTTCTCTCTTTTTTTTTCCTCTAGGCTGATTGCTAATCTCTTGCTTTTCACTCATACTCTTTTTTTCTTTCAATTCTTTTTGTCATTTCTTTTTCACTTTTTGCTTTTGAATTAGTCTCTTGCCTTTTCTTTTCAAGTTTGCATTGATCAATAAACACATCTTTTGGAGACAAAGGAATAAGAGTTGTTTTCCTACCATTATGAGTAAAAGAGTAACGATTTGTATACCCATCACACACAACCCGTCGATCAAATTGCCAAGGTCTCCCAAATAATAAATCCCCAGCATGCAATATGCAACAACTCGTCCATGTCAAAGTTTGGCTGTAAATCAACTTGGTCAGCAATGTCCGTGTTTAACCCATTAAGAAACCACGCCATGAGACTCTCCATGTCCTCGTCTAGATCAAGTCGATCCATCAATGTATCCACCTCCTTGTAATAATCCTCCACAGACTTGCTTCCTTGTTTCAATGCTTGTAGCTTTTACGCCATGTCCCTTTGGAAATGTGTAGGAACGTTTGCGCATCGACTCCTTGGACTCATACCACAAATCAATTGGTGCTTCAAGATTCCTCCTCCTACTTGACATCAACTTAAACCACCATATTTGAGCACATTGTTTAAATTGAGCAACACACAATCGTACCTTCGATTCATCGCTGAAATTATGGCAATCAAATACCAATTCCATCGTTTTCTCCCATTCAAGGTACTCGTCTGGATCGGTTTTACAATAAAACTTTGGAGGTTTCAGTTTGATGCTTCCAACGTTACTGTCAATTCCTTCTTCTCGTGGAGCCCTCCTTTGAAAATTATGATGCCCTCGTCCACAACCTCTCGCTCTATCCAAAACATGAACAATACGTCTTTCTCCTCTTGCTGCTAACAAAGTAACTTGGTCATCCTCTCCTTCATAAGAACTGTCACCCTCATATTCCTCCTCACGAGCTTGGTATCAAGTCTCCAATCGTTCCATACGTTCTGTCAAAGCTTCCATAGCACGAAACATGTGTTCCATGGTTTCTTGTTGTGCTTCTTACCTTCGTTCATTGGAGACATTAGCTAAATCTTCGGGATTTTTCATACTGAAAAATAAAGAAAAAGTAACAAAAGAAAAAAAGATAGGACCTCACAAGCTCTCCCTCACGTGTTTCACGTTAATGTAGTTCACTCGTGTTTAACACTCAACACTCTTATCAATGCACCACTCCCTTACTAACACACCCTCACAATTACAAAGGAGTCACATTCCTAACAACAATGGAAAAGAGCCAAGAGCAATTTAAAGTGTTTTTTTAAACAGCACACTTAGAATACTGATAGCACCTAAAATGTACTATCTTCCTCAGCTTAACTCGGGATCGTAGTGCTATTTAATATGTTTATTATGTTATTTTGTAGGTTTCGAGCACTTAACAGGTAAAACGGGGTGTTAGCAACAAAATGGAGCTAAAACGAACCAAAACAAAGTCTCGCGACATCAATCGGGAAACAGAACTTCAAAATTACCAAAATGCCCCTAAAGCCACGACGCTCCAAAAGTTTCACGCGGACAGATTAGCGCCAGTGCCACAGCGCTTCGACAGTTTTTATAAAATAAAAATTTCGATTCTAGGTTAAAAAAGAGCGGGACTAGTCGACTTTTGGCTCCATTCTCTCATATTTTCTTCTTTTCATCCCTAGGAACTTGAACTCAATAATCGGCATACCGATTATTAGCTAAGGTAGCGTTTTTCTAGCTTGGGTATTAGGGTTTTCCATTGTAATTGATGTTCTTTTGACGTTTTGAACTTAATTCAAGTATATGCATGATTTAATTCCGAGTTTTCAAGAATTATGATCAATTTGTAACGCTGGTGTTTATTTTGATTTTTTGCTTTTGGTTGTATTACAATTCGTGACAATTTGTTGTATGTCAATCATAGGAAGCAAAAGATTAGGTTAGGTTAGGTTGCAAATCTAGATGCTAATGCGCATTGTTCTAATCAACCTAGGATAAAATTGATAGAACATTCAATCTAGGTCTTTCCAGTTGAATGTTCCACCTAATTTTCCCTTGAACTTAATGTAGTTAGATTTAGTCAAATTTTGCATGTTTTTCATCGATTTGCTTAAATCTAACTTGTCAATTAGGGCAATTCAATTCTGGCCTTTCCAGTTGAATTGATTAGGTGCTAGCTTCAATGAATTTAGTAATGACAAATCAATGATAAGAACCTAGAACAAAGGGAATCCTGTGCAACCCGAGCTAGAGCTTTCTCTAATTGAATTTTACTTCTTTTACCTCCACATTTTATTTTCATGCAATTTAAGTTTCTTGCAATCAACCTTTCTCAAAACCCCCTTTTGGTTACCTTGAATCGAAAACTTTTTAACTGTGAAATTCGAGGGCGGGTGTTCGACCCGGCTTGCCACTACTACTGTGGGTAAGTTAGGAAAATTAGTTTGGCATGGAATTGGGCGACAAATTTCGTCCGTCAAATACAATCAAGAGTATTAAAGGAGCAATCCGAAAACAACAAAGAAACAAGTTAGAATAAGACAATGACAATATGGAAGGAACGGAAAGAATTAGAGAAAAAAAAATAAAAAGAAGCAAACTGAGATCAAATGGAAAAGATCATAATTGAGAAAGAAAGGGAAAGGCTTACATTAGAAAGTGTAGAATTCAAAATGATTGACTTAAGTATAACTCTCAGCAAAAAGGATTTAATGTTGTTTAATTGAGGCTTAGCAACATATGGGAGTTATACATCAAGAAAGAGGACATTTAATGAACCCAATTGTAGCTGCCAACATTTAATGACCCACAGTTTTTTTTTATTTTTTTATTTTTATTTTTATTTTTATTTTTACAGATAATCAAAAAGGCCACAACAAGGCCTCACCAAAACCAACAGATCAAACAAGATGTTAAGTAAACCTTGAGAATTTTGCTCCAACAACCTTGTTAAGAAACAAGACCTTTAGATCTAATATTCAAAAACCTCCAAAACAACATGGAATCAACCCAAGGAATAAGTTTTTACCTTGATGATCAAGATCAAGAGTAGAGAAAACTCGTTTCTAAACTCGAGATTCGAATCACTCCACAAGAGGTTTTACCAACACCACTTGAATGATTCTAGCATGCAAGTTCTAAAACACAAGAAAATGCAAAAATAAAAACACTTAGCTCTCAACAAAGCTAAAGAAATTCTAATTCATTTACTTCTCAAAATTTGTGCACAATGGGAAGAAAATGGCCATTTTATAGCCATTACACCCTAAACATAATTGATAAAAAGAAAAACCAAAAGACACAATTAAATGTCTGATTTATGGAGAAAATGATAACCTACATAAGTTTCAATTATCCATAACCCCCATTAACAAGGCTTATAAAAATTAAATAAAAATTGAAATTATAATTAAATACCAAAAATAAAAGTGCTATCTTTTTATCATTCCTTTGATTAGCTTCAACTTGACTTTCATCAATTTAGGTAAGACTTCATTATGCATTTAATGCATCTTCATTTTGAATGTCAACTTTGCATAGCATGTCTGAAGAACTCGATAATCTTCTACAATCTCCTTTGTTGAGGTCACCATAGCTTGGATATGAGTGATTAAAGCTTGTTGTAACTTCTTGACTCTTGACCTTGTAATGGGACCTTGAGGCATATTAGTTAATGTTGCTTGGTTCACATAAACACAAGTTTAGGAAATTCTCACAAATTATTTAACAAACAACATGCTTTTCATAAATTTGGCATCATAAAACATCATGCTTTATCATCAAAATCATGTAAAAATAAGCTCAAAGTCATTTCAAGAAACTTGTACTTTATCATACCCAATACATGCTAGAAAACTCATATTTTAAGAATAGTCGAACATACTAAACACATTGAGAGGATAAATTATTATAAATAAAGTTTTGTTATTCACAAGTGTCCAAGTCTCTTAATGGATAATAAGCTTCTCCTATCTCTTCTCAGCCAGAAATAATTTAATTCCTTTTGTTAGATTTCTTAAGATTCCCTTCAATATATGTCAAATAGATCTTATATTGAACTTTAGCTCACTAGCGAGACTAGCGAGATTTGTGAGGCTAATGCGACTAGTGAGACCAGTGAGACTAGCGAGACCAGCGAGATCTGTGAGACAAATGTAGCTAGCGAGACTTAGCGAGACTTATCTCATTCCACACCCGGAGTGTCCCTGTCCACTTACTAGCGAGACTTGTCTCACCCAAGCTTCATCCGTCAGCCTAAAGGATATTGTCTTCACTTCCAGCTTCAAATTTCAAGGCCTAACTCCTCTTCCTTTGACAGATAGCTCAAAATCCTACCACCCTGCTCCAGACTACCTGAAACACCAAACCGACACTTCTACCTACAACGTCCCCTCAAAATTTTAGCTCCAGATTTGATATCTACAGCTCATATCCTTCGAACATCACATCCAGATTGCGTGCATTCCTAACCAGCTTTAATTTCTTTTAGAGTTTCACCAAGTTTTCCTTCAAACATCCACTCCAATCAACCTAAATCTTCTCTTTCTTCTCCCTTTCGATGCCTAGCTAAAGAACCACAAATTTGTTTAGGTTTGGAGGGGATGGAAAGTTTGCAAAACCAAATGTTGATAATCCTTGTTCTTTCCCTTTTAACTCCACCACCGACCTACTTTGCTTTTTTTTCTCTCTCTCTCTTTTTTAATATATTTATATCCTTCCCTCTAACTTTTTTAAATTTATAAATTTCCATTTAGTTATTAATAACAAAAATAATGATAATACTAATAATTATACTAATAAAAGTAATAATTCTTAATACCATCATTCCACCTTGGTTCAAATGGTGACAACCCTCTTAAGTCTTTTACGTTCTAATTGGCTTGACAAAATAAATCCCAAGCTCGATAAATCACATAAGGGTTAAAGATTAGAGCTTACAAAAGGACTTTCGGCTAAGTCCACACCTCTACCTTCCTTGGCTTCTCCTCCACACCTCCTTCAATCTAAACAAGAAAAATTGTCTAAGTCCACAACAATAATACAACACTTAAGTTAAATCTTCTTTTAGCTCAATTGGTTGCACCTTAAGTACACATGAGTAGGATTAGGAATATACTTCCTTAAAGCTGAAACATGAAACACATTGTGAATCTTCGACATCTCCATTGGCAAAGCCAATCTGTAAGCTGCTAGTCCAACTCTTTCCAAAATCTCGTAAAGTTCAATATACCTTGGATTCAACATCCTTTTCCTACCAAACCTTTGAACTCCTTTCCACATTGACAACTTCAAAAAAACTCTATCCCTAACTTTAAATTCAAGATCTCTTCTCCTGTTATCAGCATAACTCTCCAATTGATCTCGTGCTGTTTTTTGCCTTAATCATTTCCACATTCTCAATAGAATTTGCACAATCTTTGGTCCAACCAGCTTCCTTTCTCCAACCTATCCCTAACACACTGGAATTCTGCATAGCCTACTTCAAATGGGATATCATTTACTCTTGAATGGTTACAAATGCATGGAATATGGATGAAAAATACCTAATCTCGGATTTATTGTATTCACTAAATGTAATTTTCAGATTTAAGTCATTTTATGTATTTTTATGTTACATTTAGATCATGGCTGATAATGGTCATTAACTATGAGGGTTATAACTCTTTAATGGCTCATAGAATATCTAGGGTCAGGTTTTCAGGGCTATATAATGCCATGTAATTGTTAAAAAAAAAAAAAAAAGAGAGAGACATGGAAGTGACTTGGAAAATGTAGAAAAAAAAAGCCTTGGAGCTTTCTTTTAATCTTGTGCTATGTTACATTTGCAATTCTATGGTGTTTAGGTTGCATGTCCAAAATCATTTAAGCTTGGCTTGATCGATCTTGCTTGTGGAGTGATTAGAAGATCAAGTGTCACACCCCCTCCAAGTTTACCCTCACAACTCGGGGAGTGAGTGCGAACCAGCACACACCTGTATTCTAAAATAACAATTTATCAATCAACTACTGTTCATTCAATCCTATCTATATGCCATATGCTCTCTTAAAATATTAAAACTCATCAAGGAAAGTGTTCTCTATAAACATTCAGAAACAAAACCCACTACAATCCCAAAGAACATGTTTGAAAAAATGAAACATGTACAAATGCTGAGTATTTACAACTATCCCAGAGGACTGGTCCAAAATAAACCCAGACGAGGATCTCCTGTAGGCTAGGCGTCCCGGACACGCTCGCTACCTGAAACAAACAAACACACAAAAGAAACGCGTGAGCCTAATGCCTAGTGAGTGATGAAAAACTTCAAACTATCAATACGCTACTTGAGTTGGCATAAAACATCATAAACCTCCACACATATATATATAACCAGAAATTTCTAAGTTAGCTCATACTACAGAACACCATTAATACAAATATTCCTTCCCAGTTGTGGCAGAGCGACGCTCAACGCACACAACTTCATATACCAACTCTCATCACATTCACATCCTAATACTTCCACACTTCTTCCCTCAATATTATAATCCCTCAAGTGCCTTCACATATTGTCCCTCAGCATTGAGTTTTATCATAACACTTAATTCCCTTAGCACTGGGTTCCCTATCAAACCACTGCTCAAGTGCTTTCACCTGTGATCCCTCAGCACTGAGCTATCACATACATTGGATTTCCGCATGCCTTCACATATTGTCCCTGAGCATTGGAATCCACATCAAACAACTATTCAAGTGCCTTCCCACATGGTCCCTCAGCACTGAACATCATATACATCTTTAATCCTTACAACCCAACACAAAATCAATCCTTAACTACTCATATGACAGATTTCACATACCCATTATTATTAAAACAGGTTAAGCGAGTTTGTGGAATTAACAAGAAATCACTCACAACTTGTCTTAGCTCCGAGTGGATTATACACCTTCCCGAGCTCTTCTTGGCCTGTAAATACACATTTCCCATGTTAAGTTCTCCTTGAACTTCCTTCCCATGATTAATAAAAAAACATAATCAAATTCTACTCTTGCTCCCTTAACCAGACTCCTTTTTCCCAAAATTTCATAATTAGCGTGACTCTATGTCCCTAGCGAGACTACCAGCGAAAAACACTCAGCCAGACACTGCACTAGCAATACCGAAATACACGAGACTAACGAGATTACCTGAAGAGCGGTACCCAGCTAGACTCAACGAGATCTGTGAAACGCAAAACCCTTTTCGTTACTAGCGATACTCGCTTCGCTACAAAGTCTTCAGCTCTTCAGCGATACTATGGTCTGGGCGACACCTAACAGCCACTGTGTTCTTCTTTCCCTTCTGACTCTTTCTTTAACCTGCTAAACATCGCATTCCAGCCAAAATTAGAACTTCCTTTCCTCTACGAACTTGTAAAGAAACAAGTCCTTTATCTTACCTTAGATTCTCATGATGGAAACCCTCTTCGTTTGAGATATATCCTCAAACAATCCCGAATTGCTCCTAATCGTTCTACAGTTCAGCTTCGATCTCCTCTACCTGGAGTTTAACACACATTTACTCAAATTCGGCTCAAGTATCCTTCATGAAAATTGCTAGAAATTGAGTTAACTTACTAACCTCAGAATTTCGACCCTAGCCTATGCTACCCCAGTTCGTTCTTCCCCCAACACTGATCGATACTCAGATTAAGTAACACCAGTTGAATTCTCTGTTCCAGCTCAAGTTTCCTTCATGAAAACGACGAGAATTCCACCCCAAACCAACATAAACACCTTCTTCTACCTCCCATCGTTGTTTAGCTTCGAAATGGGATCAACTCGAGCTCTGAAATGTGATCAAAATAATTGAACACTCAATCCACTTATATATATACCACCGACTTAAACTCCACTTTGTCTCTATATATTGATCTAATCAACGTTTTACCTTCTGTACTTGGCTTCAATAACGCATAGCCTCGGTTTTGTATGTTACAATTTCCCAACGCCCCATCGCCGGATAGCTGACGAACGCATTGTTCTCTCGACCATTCTTCTATGCACCAACGCATACCCACTTTCAACGCATGGTAGCGTTCACCGCATAGTGACCTTCGACATAGAGTGGCTCTCAACGCTTCGTGGCCTTCAATGCGTTCATCGCATAGTGACCTTCGACGCAGAGTGGCTCTCAACGCCTCGTGGCCTTCAACGCCTTGTGGCCTTCAACACCTCGTGGCCTTCAACGCCTAATAGCCTTCCTTCACCTCTGCCTCCACGCCAAAACTATTTCCATCAACGCATAGTGCCACCAACCCATGGCCAATACTTAGCCATTTTTGCCCCCACACAACTCAGCCAACTTTTCCTACCAAACGCCCATCTCTTAGTCTCTTCTTAACTTGCCTTCTCACAAGGTCAAGTACGAGGCTTACATCAAGGGTCAATGGAAGCTTTAGTTTTGTCTGATCGTCTAAGTAATCCATCATCTAGCCATTCTTAAGGGCTGAGATCATCTTGATTTGGGGTGTTTGAGTTTGAGATCTAGAGGTCTTGTTCGTCAACAAGGTTGTTAGATCCAAATCCTCGAGGGTTACTTATCATTTGGTATCAGAGCTTAGTCTCTAGATCGGATATATGTTTCCATTGTTATTTTCTTTTCTACTCATCTCGTCACATCCTGTCTTTTTAATGAATCTTGAAAAAAAAAAGTCTCATATCTAGTCATGTTTTCATGTTTTTGTAAATTTCAGTGTTAGATCAGAGTCTTATCTACAATATTACCTTCTTTAAGATTTTTAAATTCAGCTTCCTTCAATGTCAAAAATTTGTGTTTTCAAATCTCTTCCATGTCTTTTTGTTTTTTGTTTTTTGTTTTTTTTTTTTTTAACAATTACATGGCATTATATAGCCCTCAAAATTTGACCCTAGACATTCTATGAGCCATTTAAAGAGTTATAACCCTCATAGTTAATGGCCATTATAAGCCATGATCTAAATGTAACATAAAAATACATAAAATGACTTAAATCTGAAAATTACATTTAGTGAATACAATAAATCCGAGATTAGGTATTTTTCATCCATATTCCAAGCATTTGTTTATTCAAGAGTAAATAATATCCCATTTGAAGTAGCTTGAAGACGTTCATTAAATGAAGATTAATTCTTCAAAAATTCTACTTGACTTCACATAATTCTTCTCCTTTGGTTGGTCTAAACTTGGACAACATGTACGACTCATTCCTGAAGTTCATATTACATGATTGAGATTCCTCTGTTCATATCACATGCTATCTTCGTCAATCTATCCATGATTACCCAAACTCCGTTAACGCCAGCTTGAGTCCTTGGCAACCCAAACAGAAAATTCATCATAACGTGCTCCCATTTCCACTTAGGAATAGGGAGTGGATTCAACAACCCTGTTGGCGTCTGACATTCAGGCTTTACTTGCTGACAAATCAAACACCTAGGCACAACACAAGCTGAGCTATGTACCTCTTCAAGAATCGCATGTTTAACTTCAACATCCTTTGGCACATAAATCCTACTTCAATAGTGCACCATTAGATCTTAATTCGAAATCTACTTTTTGTTGGACCTTTACATCCTCAATTAGCTTTTTAATCACAAGATATTCTAACTGCTTCTTTACTACCTCATTAACTAACTTGGACCTTAACTGAAAATGTGCTAACAACGCTCCATCATCAGTCACTCTGAAACTAGTAGCACCATTCCTAAATTCCTTGAGCAAAGCAACTCTTACAGCTTTCAGAGAACTTGTACTACCCCTGGACTTTCTACTTAAAGCATCAACTACAACGTTCGCCATTGCTAGGTGATACTTAATAGTGCAGTCATAATCTTTGATAAACTCCAACCACCTCCTTTGTCTCATGTTAAGCTCCTTTTGATCAAAGATATACTCAGACTGATAAGTAACCCTCAAGGATTTGGATCTAACAACCTTGTTGACAAACATGACCTTTAGATCTCAAATTCAAACACCCCAAATCAATATGATTCAGGCCTTAAGAATGGCTAGACGACAGATTACTTAGACAATAAAAAAAACCATGGATCGGACAAAGCTATCAGCTCCCATTGACCCTTGATCTTCGAATCACTCCACAAGCAAGATCGATCAACTCAAGCTTGAATGATTTTGGACATGAAACCTAAACACCATAGAATCGCATAGAAACATAGCACAAGGCAAAGAAAGCTCAAAGGCTCTATTTACTACATTTTCCAAGTCTTTTTTTGAACAATTACATGGGATTATATAAGCCTGAATGTCACACCCCCTCCCAGGTACCCTCCTAACCCAGGAAGAAGTGTGATGACAACGGACATAGACCCTCTTACGACATCCACTGTCAACCATTGTAAACCATAAACTACTTCATACATATACCAAAGTTAACTTGCCAAACGCACATCCTTTTCATTCAGTCATATAATAGCATAATTACACAACAACTCTCTTAACCCTCTCTATATAACACATGAACCAGTTCGAATATTTACAATTTTATGAATACTCAAGACCGTTGGTAGACCCAGACGAGATTTTGCGTAGGCTAAGCACCCTAGACTCGCTAGCTACCTGGAAAATAGAAAACAAGGAAAACATGAGCTAGTTTGCCTAGTTAGTGACTAGTTTCGTAAAACCTCTTTGGCTCGAAAACTATCATAGTAGAAACATTTAAACTCAATGCGTATAAAATCTCACTATAAGTCATAGTCATACAAATCATGCTCATTTCAGGAAAAGATACTAAAGAAAGTTCCGTTGATTTCAATTCATTTTCCTTAGTTGAGGCGGAGCGGAGCTCAACGATACTCAACGTCGATTATCCTTAGCTGTGTGGAGTAATCTCAACACATGAGCGTCGTACGTTCCTCAATGTGCACTTAGGTATCATAATCTAGGCTGCCCATATGCCTTCTCCGAGTCCTTGAGCATTGGGGTCCCATTTCTATATCCAGGTTACCATTTGCCTTCTTCAAGTCCTTCAGCGTTGGGTACCTTTTCTATACTCCGGCTACCCATTGGCCTTCTCCGAGTCCTTGGGCTTTGGGTGCCATTTCAAAGATTTTATAAATACTCAACGTGTTTTCGAAACATCATATCATAAATTCATAAGTTTCATATTCCCAAACCTTTCATAAAATCATATATTGTCGTCGGCATGCTTTTCATAATTCCATAAATCAATAAACAGCATGCTTTATCATAAATTCATGCAATGCACATAAAACTCATAAGTTTTCAATCATAATATCATGCTTTCATATCATCATAAGAAATCCAAACTACACATTCTCAATAAAATCATTTTTAAAGAAAGAAAAGTGTCGCTCACTACTTGTCCTCGGCCCTGAGGGGGATTAGACACCTTCCCTAGTTCTTCCTGGCCTGTAAATACACATTTCTCGGGTTAGGCTTTCCTAAACTTTCTTTCCATAACCAACAAGCTTTAACCATTCATATTTGATCAATAAACCTCAATGAGCGAGATTCTACTCTGCTAGCGAGACTGGACTACACTACACGACACTAGCGATACCAGGGTGAGTAAGACCAGCGGCACTCACCTGATCAGCGAGACCCAGCGATTCGTAGCGAGAATTGTGAGATGCAAGGCTTCTAGTGACACCTGCGTTATCTATCTCGCTTCTCACGCTTAAATTCTTGGCGTTACTTGCAGTCCAGCGATACTTGTCTTCCACAACTTCTGCCTTCTCTCTTATTCTCACTTCTATTTGTTACAAATCGTATTTCCAGCCAAATTTAAAACTTCTTCCCTTCTACAAACTTGTAAAGAAACGTATTTCCTAGCTTACCTCAAGATTTCAAAACATAACTCCTCTTTTCATTTGATAGATGTTCCCAAACTAACTTCGAACTGCTCCAAATCGCTTAGAAAATCTGTATCAGTCACTTTCACCATAAATTTTACATATTTCCCTTCAAATTCAGCTAAATCATTCTTCATAAAAGTTGTTAAGAATTAAGGTAACTTACCGACCTCAAATTCTCAGCCCTAAACTCGATCTCCACAGAACGCTATCCTTCAAATGCCGAACGTTGTTCAGATTGCACGACAGCAATCAACCCTTCTGTTCTAGCTCCAATTACACCACAATATCGACCAGAATTCTGCATGAATTTGCCCTAGACTCCTTCCTCTACCTCTCTTCGTTGGTAAGCTGAAATATGGGATCGATTGGAGCTTTTAAGATGGAGAAAATGATTGAAAACTTAGCTTAACACACTTAAACAAACTGCCGACTTATCTCCACTTTCTCTTTTATTTTATTTTATTTATTTCCCGCGAAACAAAATAACGCAACCACTAACATACTTGGATACTAGCTTGGACGCCTAGCAAGCTTGGACGCATAGCAAGTCTGGACGCTAGCTTGGACGCATCGCACCATGCGTCTGAACCATAGCACCGTTGAATGCAGACTTCGCCGACGCCAACGCAACCTCCCTACCGAATCTCAACCA
This sequence comes from Citrullus mucosospermus, assembly GCA_030954485.1. NCBI lineage: Eukaryota > Viridiplantae > Streptophyta > Magnoliopsida > Cucurbitales > Cucurbitaceae > Citrullus > Citrullus mucosospermus. Next base: position 15,386,049 of record CM062057.1, on the reverse strand, counting down.
ACGCATAGCTGCTAGTTCAACAACCTCATCAACGCATAGCAAGTTGAACGCATCCCTCAACAAGCCAACACTTCAACCTTCATGCTTTGGCCCGGCAACACAATTTCTTCCCTATTTTCAGCCATTACCCATGCTCACTCTCATGAACTCTTGCTTCAATCAAAGCAACGCATAGACACACCTTCAACACATAATAACTCATGCCTTAAGGCTGTCGGCCACTCTTTACTTTCTTCAACTTGTCATCTTCCATAATCATTCTTTATAGCTTGTTAACTTCCAAAGCTAAGTATGAGGCTTACACTCAAAATCTAACCCTAGACATTCTATGAGGCATTCAAAGAGTTGTAACACTGATAACTAATGGCCATTATAAGCCATGATTTAATTGTAACATAAAAATACATAAAATGACCCAAAACTGAAAAATACATTTAATAAATACAATAAATCTGATATTAGTATTTTTCGTCCATATTCCATGCATTTGTAACCATCCAAGAGTAAATGACATCTCATTAGTCTTTGTTCATTAAATGAAGCTTGATTCTTCATAGATTCTACTGACTTCACATAATTGCAACTTCTTCTCATTGTGAATCTTGATAGCATATTTTGTGCATTCTTGGATATGGCACTTTTCTCCGAATAGGTAATGCTGCCATATCTTTAATGCTAAAAACCATAGCTAACTCCAGATCAGGTAGGATAGTTACTCTCTTGAGGTCTCAACTGCCCAGAAGACTATCACCTTCCCATTCTGCATCAACACACAACCTAACCCCTAACGAGAAGCATCACAATAAACTTCAAATTTCTTACCGACTCCAAAAGTGCTAAGATAGGTGCGAACACCAATCTTCTCTTCAGTTCCAAGAAACTTTGTTCACACTTCCTGTTCCATTCAAACTTGGTGTTCTTCTTAGTCAAACTAGTAAGTAGCAAAGCTATCTTCGAAACTCCTCATCAAATCTCTTGTAATATCCTGCTAAACCTAGGAAGCTACGAACCTCTGTCACGGTCTTAGGTCTTTTCCATTTCACTATGGCCTTAGTCTTTTGGGGATCTATACTAACTCCCCCAGCTGATAGCACATGGCCTAAGAACACAACCTGTTCCAACCATAACTCACACTTGTTGAACTTAGCATACAACTTTTCTCTCAAGTTTTGCAAAACGATCTTGAGATGTTCAGCATGCTTTTCTCTATCTTCAAAAGACGCCAGAATATCATCAATAAACACAATAACAAATTGGTTTGTATAAGGATGTAATTTCCTGTTCAAAAGATCCATGAATGATGCTGGTGCATTCGTCAAACCAAATGGCATCACTAGAAATTCATAATGTCCCTACCTCGTTCTAAAAAGCTATCTTAGGTACGTTTGATTCTCTAACCTTTAGCTGATGATACCTCAACCTCAAGTCTATCTTTGAAAACACTAAAGCTCCTCTAAGGTGATCAAACAGATCATCTATACGAGGTAAAGTATATTTGTTCTGTGTTGTTACCTTATTTAGCTGATGATAATCAATACATAACCTCATTGTACCATCCTTCTTCTTAACAAACAAAACAGGTGCACCCCATGGAGATACACTCGGCCTAATATAACCTTTGTCTATTACCTTTGTCTACTAACTCTTGTAGCTGCACCTTCAGCTCCTTCAGTTCTGTAGGTGCCATACGATAAGGCACCTGAGAAATGGGTGTATATTAAACTCCACCTCTTCGTCAGGTGGCAAACTTGATAGCTCCTTAGGGAACACTTCTAGATACTCCCATACCACATGCACATCTTCAGGTTTCAGCTTCTCCATCTTCACTTTAGTTACATGTGTCAAGTACACTTCATAGCCTTTACTCAACAACTTCATGGCCTTCATTACACAAGTAGAATGAACTCTCCTTCTCCCCTTTAAATACTACCTCAACCCCATGGCTTCACAAGTTTAACTTCTTTCTTAAAACAGCCTACACTAACATGGTACTTCGATAAGAAGTCCATGCCCAAATAATATCAAATTCTACTAGTTCTAAAAGCAACAAATCAACCAACAAAACTACATCATTAACTACCAGCTAACAATTACGATAACCATGTTTTGTGATTACAGAATCACCAACAGAAGTATGCACTAATAAAGTAACAGGCAAAGACTCTAATCTCCTATTCACATGTACAGCAAACACACAAGAAGCAAATGAATGCATGGCTCCATAATCAATTAACCACATTTTACTAACAAGTATAAACACCAACAAGTATCAATCCCTGACCTCTCTCTTATTATTTACCAATTTAACAAAAATACCAGAGATAAATGAATATATAGCTTCTAGATTAATCACACATAGATACTCTTAAGACCAACATGTAATGTACTCGTCATAATACTTGAAGTCTCCTGAGCTACTTGCTGAACTACGACATACTCTTCCTGACAGCCTTTATCTACATACTTGACATCCATGTCTTACCTTGTTACTACATTCATCAATCTCTTCTTTTCAACTAGAGTTTCCTTCACTCTTATGTAGCCTTAGCTAAATCTTCAAAATCAACCCACTCCATACTAGCTAATCACTGAATTATGATTCCTCTTCTACAAGTCTTACTCATACTGCTTGCACATAACTAACCCATTGATTATAATTATCATAACATACTTGACAACTTAGTAGTTTCCTCATAGTTTATAATAAACAAAATTTATCTGACCTCAAAACTTGTTTCCCTTTACAACATTGAAAACTTAATATCATGCTTATCCTGTAGTCATACCTAGGTACACAGCGTAGCAGACTAAACATACGACCTAGCATAGCTCACACATTGATATGAACGGAGGAACCTCAGTCATGCCATATGAACATCATGAAAGACACCACGAATAGACAAAATATGCTATCAAGATTCACAATGAGAAGAAGTTCCAATTATGTAAAGTCAAGTGAAATTTATGAAGAATCAAGCTTCATTTAATGAAAAAAGGACTTCAAGCTACTTCAAATGAGATTTGTTTACTCTTGGATGGTTACAAATACACAGAGTATGGATGAAAAATACTAATCTCGGATTTATTGTATTTAATAAATGTATTTTTCAGTTTTGAGTCATTTTATGTATTTATGTTACTATTAGATCATGACTTATAATGGTCATTAATTATGAGTGTTACAACTCTTTGAATACCTCATATAATATCTAGGGTTAGATTTTGAGGCCTATATAATCCCATGTAATTGTTCAAAAAAAGAGACTTGGAAGAAATCTTAAAATGTAGTAAAAGAGCCTTTGAGCTTTCTAACGCCTTGTGTGATGTTCCTTTTGCAATTCTATGGTGTTTAGGTTGCATGTCTAGAATCATTCAAGCTTGACTTGATAGATCTTGCTTGTGGAGTGATTCAAAGACCAAGGGTCGATAGGAGCATCAAGCTTTGTTCGATCCATGGTTTTGCTGATAGTCTAAGTAATCTGTCGTCTAACCATTCTTAAGGGCTGAGATCATCTTGATTTGAGGTATTTGAGTTTGAGTTCTAAAGGTCTTGTTTATCGACAAGGTTGTTAGATCCAAATCCTCAATTGTTTCTTATCACTAAGCCTCTGGTAGCTTGCAAAGTTCCGGCGTCTGCTTGCGTACCTTGTCTGTCTGCTAAATATAATTCCCTACAATCTTACTATATTACAACTCTCATACTTTAAACCTACAACGTACAATCTCCATTTCCAAAATCTTATGCTTTGATACCAACTTCTCACACCCCTTCCCAAGTTACCCTCTTAAACTAGGAAAAGGTGCGAGGATAGCAGACATCAATCCTCTTACTACATCTACTATCCAGCTGTACGACCCTTAAATCAAATACAAGCACCTAATAAACAATTTACATCTATTAGTCAAACCTCATTCTCAAAACTCAAGATAAGCTAGCACACATTTACAGACTTTCATTCATCAGCTTAGTATAAACAACATACGATTACAGACTTCTACTCCTTATAATCCTATATGTACAATGTGTGTGTCCTATGTACAAATATTTACAATGTTCGCAAACTAGTAGCAAGCCTAGACGAGTTTGTTGTGTAGGCTAAGCACTCTGGTTTCGCTCGCTACCTAGAAAACAGAAAAATAATTATTACATGAGCTAGGTTGCTCAGTGAGTGACAAGTTCAGAAAACCATGCTTAGCTTAAAACTCAGCAAAATCATGCTCAATAAACAGTAATAAGACAGTAAACAAATCATCATTGAAAACTTATAAAATTTTGCATATGCCTGAAAGATTTTCCTTAGTTGAGGTGGAGCGAAGCTCAATGCTACTCAACGTTGAAAACAACCTTAGTTGAGTGAAGTATTCTCGACACACCAAATGTCAAATAGTCTTAATTATGTGGAGTAATTTCAACACAACAGTGTCAAATACACCTTTATGTGCACATAGGAATCATAACCTGGGCTGCCCAAGTACCTTCACGGGTCCTTTGGCATTGGGGACCATATTACTGTTTTAAGGCTGCCCATATGCCTTCCTCCATGTCCTTCGGCATTGGGGACCATCTATTATTCTTTTATAAAAATAAAGTATGCTTTGATAATAAATAACTCATTCATAAACACAAGTTTAGCAAATCCTGATAAATTCAAACTATTTAACAAACAACATGCTTTTCATAAATTTGGCACTATAAAACATCATGCTTTATCATCAAAATCATGTAAAAACAAGCTCCAAGTCATTTCAAGAAACTCATACTAATACCCAATACATGCTAGAAAACTCATATTTTAAGAATAGTCGAACATACTAAACACATTGAGAGGATAATCATTATAAATAAAGTTCTATCACTCATAACTTGTCTCGGGCTCTTAATGGATAATAAGTTTCTCCTAGCTCTTCTTGACCTGAAATAATTTAATCCTTTTGCTAGATTCCTTAAGTTTCCCTTAAATATATGTCAAATAGATCTTTAATATTGAAATTTAGCTTACTAGTGAGACCAAGCGAGACTAGCAACACTTGCTTGACTAGTGAGATCTATGAGGCTAGCGAGACTAGCAATAAGGAGATGTGATCCTAAGAAAGATCGTTTCGGAGCATAACATTGTTGATCCATTTACGAAGGCTCTCTCGGTTAAAGTGTCTGAGGACCATCTAAAGAGTATAGATCTGCGAGATATATACATTGTGTAATCTAGGGTAAGTGGGAGATGTGTAGTGGGATCTCCCTAGTTTATTTTATTTGCATATTTATCATTATCACTTCTCTTTAGGTACAACCCACTAGAGTTTTAGTTCAACTGGGAGTTTGTTGGGTTCAATGCCCTAAAACTCGTAAATATTAAATGTAATTATTTGACCGCCACTAAATCACTAATAAAGAGTTATTGATATGTTATTTCTGTTGGGTTTTATGTCCTAAAACTCATAGTTTACAAAAAAAAAATATACTTTTATCATTCAATAAAGTTGTTATTGAAATTTATAATCAATAAGTAGTTATTGATTCTATAAAATGTTCTTACTAAATCTAAATCCAATCATCAAAGGAACCTAGAATGTTACATGAGACTCAAACTTTATGTAGAGACATAAAACTGGATCAAGTTTAAGTTAACAGTCTAAATGGTCTATAGTATATGAATAAGGTTGGCCGCCTTATTTTGGGGACACTATGGATGTGGCCCACTTTGTAACTTTACAAACGAAGTGATCCTAATTAGTTCATGTGAAGACATGCGAGTGGGGGCGTCCTGTGTAAAGAGTTTGCATAAGACCGAACCATGAAATAGTCACTTTTATTTTATAACACCGTTTACTGTCTAAAATTGACTATCTCGACTTTGATGGCCTAGGCAACTCGATCTTAATCCTGAGCTAACTATGAACTTCTGTTTATTCGGGATATCTTTAGATTTGCATTGGTGAGAGCAGCTCAACAGCGCTGGCTCAATATGCCTTCCATTTCAGGGGTAAGATTAGGTAGATAGCGAGGGACATAGGGTGCAAGAAAGAATTCACTCCTACCATTTTTTGGGTTAGTAGAGAGGCTGTTCTCTTAAGTACTGAATCCAGGTCTTGAATAATAGGCGCTACCCTCTCAAATAGAGTTTGAGAGGACTTTTAATTTGGAAGTTGGACTACAAATCATTGTTCATTAGAGGATCAGTAGAACTTAAGGAATAAGAGGTAATCACAGGGGTAAAACGGTAATTTTGACCCAGCTGTAATTACGAACAACCTGTGAAGGCTCGACTTACCAATCATGGTGTTATTAAATGGACATAATATATCTATAGTGAGGAGAGTGCAACTACGGGCTTTAATGGAGTGACCCGGTAGTTAACGAATGTTGGTTAACTAGGTTAAAGAGTTTAACCAGTTAATCTCGGATCATTGGAGCTCATGATTTGTAGGTCCATAAGGATAGGTCATATAAGAATACTTGGAATAAATAGAAGGAATAATTCGAATCATTCAAATTAGGTTAATCATATGAGATGTGATTAAGTAATTGATATATGATATCAAATGAGAGATTTGGTCAAAAATATTTAAATGGGATTTAGATATTGAAATTATGAATGCGGATTCATAATCAGAGACATGGATTTAGTCAAACAATCGGTTTTCGGAAGAAGTCAAATAGTTTACTTTGACCCGAGCAAGTCAAAGAGTTGTTTTTGTTAAACCTTCTAGAAAGGTTGACCATGAGATTAAATTAATGAAAAAATCCACTAACTTGAAGAGTGGAACATTTAATTAATCACAAAATTCTACACTTTGACACATAATCCTTGGCATGCAATAGTGGAATGTGTGTTGTCAACTTTTGGTGAACTTAAACATGCAAAAGTTGCATGCAATTTGCTTTTTTTAAAGAATGTTTTTGTTCATTTTTTTTCTTCTTGAACAATCTTGGAAAATTTGTAGTTTTTTGAGAAACTAAATTTTCCTCACAAATTTCTCTTTTTTCTTCTTTAAAGAGTCCCACCACTATATTCTAAGCCTTCGAGAATAGCTAGAAAGACTTCTTAGTGGTCCAAGTGGGAGTAATTTCAAGAAAGAAAGAAAAGCTACAAAGGTATATAATTTCTTTCCTTCTTCTCTAATTCATTTTGTATGATAATGCATGTTTAATCCTAGGTTGTTATATGCATCTAGATTGTTATTCGATCCTCTTTCGTTCGTGTTGTGCATGTATGTATGAGATCCTTCAATTTCAATAAGCATTATTGATTTTTTTTTTTTTTTTTTTTGTCTTCATAATCCTAAATCCAATAAACTAACATTCTAGATTGTTTTGTGAGTCTTGAACTGTATGTGGGGACATACGGCGATCAATGTTCAAGATACAGTCTAAAGGGTTAATGTGAACGTGTAGGTGACATGTGAATGAGGGTATCCTATACAATGAGTTTGCATAAGAATAGACCACAAAATAGTGATCACTAGATATAACTCTGTTGACTAGTTAGGTTACTATTTTGATAGAATGACCTAGGCAAGTTAGTCTTAATCTGGAGTATATTATGAACTTTTGTTCACAACGAATTGTCCTTTAATTTGTATGGGTGAGAGTGGCCTTTGTTGACTAAATATGCCTACCATCTTGGGGACAAGACCAATTGGAAACTGGGAACATAATTATACAAGATGGAACTCACTCATTCCCATCTTTAGGGTAAGTAGATGAGTGTTCCCTTAAATGGTGTCTCTGGGACTTGAACAAAGGGCCCTACCCTCTCACCGGCCCTAAAAGAATTTCTGTTTAATGGTTGGACCATAAACAGGTTGTTCACTAGAGCAACATTGGTACTTAAGGATCTAGAAGTAACCTAGAGGTAAAACGATAATTTGACCGAACTAGTGTTACGAACACTTGTGAAGGGCTAATTTGCTGCTATTGGTTGATATCTATGGACACATAAATATATCTGCAGTGAGAAAAGTGCAACTCTACATCTTTAGTGGAGTGTACTCACAGGTAACGAATATTGATTAATGTGGTTAATGAGTTTAACCAATTGATCTCATATCGTTGGAGTTTCTGATCTATAGGTCCATTAGTCCTCTTCCTAGCTTGTAAAGAGTGTTGAGGTATTTATGCCTGCAAAATAAATAAATTCATTAAAAGAAGGTAACTCCCATACGTGGGAGTTACTTTTTACGTGGTTTACTCCACGTCTCCTTACCTTTCTCTCCATATATGCCTGCAAAAGAAAAAGAGAAAGATAGGTTGTTCGAGGCAGTTCCAGAAAAAATCACAAGAAGAATTCTGTGATATTTTTTTTTTCTCCTTCTTCTCTAAAATTCTCTCTAACAAAAAGTTTTTCCCATATCAAGAAGAGGATCCACAATCCTTTATCTCAAGATCACTTAGAGAATAGATGAGGTTCGTGGTGGTGGTGTTTGTGATCGAGAAGCCAAAAGGAGATTTGAAGATTTAGAGTCGACAACGAACGTAAGTCTTCTAAATTCTAAAAGCATGCTTAACCCTAGAATTAATACAGGTTTTCTGTATATTATTTTTACAATGTATGGGTATTTCAAAATCTCAATTAATTTCAAGTTTGGTTCTATACTGCTTTTACTGCGTTAGGGATCTCAAGCCTACAGTTTGGACGCCTAGTCTAATCAGAAAAGCTCTCAAATTCTCTCCAATAAGCTTATGGAATGATGTTTTAGTGAAAGGAGAAGCGACCCCTTAAGCCTATTTATAGAACTTCCTTGAGAGGCTTAGTCACCACCTTAGTCCTTAGCTTGACACATAGTTTGACACATGTCTTACAGTATGCGTTTATGGCCATGCACAGTGACAACTCCTATTTGTAAAGTGTTGAAATCATAACATGCCACTTAGTACCTCATTACTACCCTTGCCATGCGTCCAACTCTTTCCCGAAATAGGATCTATGCGTTCAACTCTTCCCTCCATGCTCCAACTTGTAGTTTCTAGGGCTCTCTTTTGCTCTCTTTTACTTCATCTGACTATTTAATAATTAGCCAATTTTCCTTTCAACCACCACGTATGCGTCCAACTTTACCTTAGAAGTCTTGTACTTTGGCAAATTTCTTCCCTTGAAGAAGTATATGTCCAACTCCTTTGATTTTGGCCTACAACCATGTGTTCCATCTTTTGAATTTTCCTTAGTCTTGTTCACTAGCCAACAATCTTATATCATGTGTCCATAAGAGTTCATTGGCCCTTGTACTTGGTCAAAATTTCAATCCATAAGGCCCTCATGCATTCAATGTACCTACCCTTGGCTTGGATCAACTTTGCTTCTTATCTAACCTAGACAAGATCTTGAATACTTAACCAAATCTCTTTCAAGTCTCTTTTTTAAACAATTACATGGGATTATATAGGCCTCAAAATTTAACCTTAGACATTCAGTGAGGCATTCAAAGAGTTGTAGCGCTCATAATTAATGACCATTATAAGCCATGATCTAATGATAACTTAAAAATACATAAAATGACTCAAAATTGAAAAATACATTTTTAATAAATACACTAAGTCTGAGATTAATATTTTTCATCCGAATTCCATGCATTTGTAAGCATCCAAGAGTAAATGACATCCTATTTGAAGTAGCTTGAAGTCTTTATTCATTCTTCATAAATTCCACTTCACATAATTCTTCTTCTTTGGTTAGTGTAAACTTGGACAGCATGTATGGCTCATTCTTAATGTTCATAATGCATGTTTAAGGTTCCTTCATTCATATTTTGAATGAATTGATCCATTGTTGATAAGTAACCCTCGAGGATTTGGATCTAACAACCTTGTTGACAAACAAGACCTTCAGATCTCAAACTCAAACACCCCAAATCAAGATGACCTCAGCCCCTAAGAAAGGCTAGATGATGGATTACTTAGACGATCGACAAAACGATAGATTAGACAAAGCTTGCGGCTCCCATCGAACCTCGATCTTCGAATCACTCCACAAGTATGATCAATCAACTCATACTTGAATGATGTTGAACATGCAATCTAAACGCCATAGAATTGCAAAGGTTAAACAAAAGCTCCAAGGTTATTTTTTTTTCTACATTTTCCTAGTCTCCTTTTTTAACAATTACATGGGATTATATAGGCCTCAAGATCTAACCCTAGATATTCTATGTGGCATTAAAAGAGTTGAAACTAAATTAATGACCATTTTAAGCCATGATCTAATTGTAACATAAAATACATAAATGACTCAAAACTACATTTAATAAATAAAATAAATCCGAGATTAGTATTTTTCATCCATATTCCATGCATTTGTAACCATCCAAGAGTAATGACGTCTCATTTGAAGTAGTTAGAAGTCTTTGTTTATTAAATGAAGCTTGATTCTTCATAAATTCCACTTGACTTCACATAAATCTTCTTCTTTGGTTAGTGTAAACTTGGACCGTATGTATGGCTCATTCTTGATGTTCATATTGCATGTTTAAAGTTCCTCCGTTCATATCGATCTCCTCTTCTTCAAGAAGATTTGTCCTCAAAGCTAAAAATATTATTTGGAAGGAACATTGAAGTATTGGTGCAGACATTTACACACTCAACAATTAATCTATAGACTGAAATTTGATTCTTTTAAGTACCATTCTTAACTAATGGCTGGAAAATTCAATGTGCTAAAGATGTTGTAACTATCTTATTTAATGTTTTGCAACCTAATCCCTCAAATTTCCAAAGTGTAACCTATGAGATTGAACACCAAATGATGAAATGAATGGCAAAAATGAGATCAAATTGTAAAAATTCAGTTTTGACATGCCTTTGAGAAAAAAAGAACAACTTAAGAACAAATGTTCTTAGGGATAACAATTTTTCTACTACTCTGACTGATTTTCAAAACAAAAATTTTTGACATTGAAAGAAGTTGAATTTAAAATTTCCAAAGAAGGTAATACTAGATAAGACTCTAGTCTAACACTTTGAAGTTTAGGAAAACATAAAAATATGACTGGATATGAACTTTTTTCTTCGAGTTTCATAAAATAGACAGGATATGATGAGATGAAAAAGACAGAAGTAAACAACAACGGAGACATATAGATCTAGAGCCTAAGCTCCGATACCAAATGATAGTATTATTGACGAGGATTTTGAATCTAATAACATTATTGACGAACAAGACCTTTAGATCTCCAACTCAAACACCCCAAATCAAGATAATCTCAACTCCTAAAAATATGCCTACATGAGGATTACTTAGACGATTGACAAAACCATGGATCAGACAAAGTTTGCGACTCCCAATTGAACCCTGATCTTCGAATCACTTTACAAGCACGATCGATCGATTCATGCTTGAATGATTCTGAACATGCAATCTAAACGCCATAGAAGTGCAAAGAAACATAGCACAAAGCTAAAAGAGAGCTCCAAGGCTTTTTTTTTTCTACATTTTCCAGGTCTCCTCCCAAGTCTCCTTATTGAACAATTACATGGGATTATATAGGCCTCAAAATCTAACCCTAGAAAAGAAGGAAACATGCCGGGAAAAACTCCAAAAAGGAGACTTGGGACTCGTGCTGCTATATTTCCCGAATGGCTGGCGGCTAGGGCATTTTAATGCCAAAATTGGACGGGCGTCGCGACGTTATAGGACAGCGTCGCGGTGCTGACGCTAAAGTGTCCGCGGAATAGATTTGAAGCGCCGCGGCTCCTACTTCACTTCGCCAGCAGAACGTCTCGGGAAAAAGCGTCGCGGCGCCGTGGCTTCAAGGGCATTTTTGTCCTTTTGTCCTTTGAGCTTTCTTTTAGCCTTTTGCTATGTTTCTTTTGCAATTCTATGGTGTTTAGGTTGCATGTTTAGAATTATTCAAGCTTGACTTGATCGATCTTGCTTGTGGAATGATTCGAAGATCAAGGATCGATGGGAGCTGCAAGCTTTGTCCGATCCATTGTTTTGCTGATTGTCTAAGTAATCCGTCGTCTAGTCGTTCTTAGGAGCTTAGATCATCTTAATTTTGGGTGTTTGAGTTTGAGATTTAAAGGTTTTGTTCGTCACCAAGGTTGTTAGATCCAAGTTCTCGAGTGTTACTTATCATGTTTCTGGTGGGATATCCGCTAGTGCTTCTCCCCCCAAACAAGCAAAAGGGGCTAGGTCTCACCGACTATTTTTGATTGGGTTGCTCTATGTTCTATCTCTGGATTAGGTTGATGAAACCTAATTCTCCATTAGTTTGACGACTTGTGGTGGCATATCCCTCAATAGAATGGAATCTCATTGTTTGGGTATAGACGTCCTATTAAAGAGAGGAAACGTCCATAGGGACTTGAGGAACAAAACAGTCTATGTTGTTGGTGTAATTGTTTATAGAACGTGACAAATCGTCAAAAAATGCTAAGCCCATGACATAAAACCAAACTCACAAAAAAGAGATAGAACCTGATAAGGAGTTGACAAACCAAGAGAACAATAAGGCTCAACAAGCGCAAACCAGCTTAAGTGAAGAGGAAAATGAAGCTCAACAAACTCAACCTTGCTCAAATGAACCTCTTGCTGCAAATCAAATAGAGAACTTTCCAAGTCAACCTAATCATGAGCCAATCATTATGCCACAAGGACCAATGACGAAAGCTAGAGGTAAAGTCTTCAAGAAGGATTAAACGGTTGCCTCCAAGCTAAGTATTCAGCAAATAATGAATAGTTGCAACTTTTGAAGTTCCAAGAGTCATTTGGACACCCACGAGTCATCATGAATCTAAAAATCCAGATTCATCCACATATTTAATGTCCTATGTATCCAATTTAATTTCATGTATTTATATTTATTAGGGTAGTTAAAAGGGTGTGCATGAATTTAGACGATTTGGTGAAAGGTTGTGACTTGAAATGCTGCCTTTTCAATTAGTTTAAATAGGGCTGAAATTTCCACATTTTGAAACACAACTTTGAATTTGAATGAAATCTCCATAGATTTTTATTTCTCAAACTTTATGCTTTCTTTGTATAAATAGAATGCATGTTTATAACTGTCAATCTAGTTTGATCAATTAGATTGTGGAGAGTTTGAAATCTTGAAGTTAGGAACAAGTTCTCCTTTCTTCTTGATCTTTGATCAATTCTTTTCCAAGTCAAATATGTTTAGCTTTCTTGGGGTTGTCAATCAAATTTCTTTATTGGGGGTTGTTCTCATTATCGTTGTGGGGGTTCACCGGAATAAGGGGAGTTCTCAAACGTAATTGAGGTAGTTCCCTTTTATTAGAACCATGACAAAATATGTGAAACAAACTTTCTTAAGAGAAGGGAGAGACCCATCTGTGAGATAAAAGACTAAAGCAAAGAGTGAACGAGAAGAACTAAAGAGTGACTCAGGATCGGACTTTAGAGTTGTGGTGTGAGAAAGTGGAAGCAGATATGTCGATGGCTGGAAGGTAGCTACACTCCTAAAGAAAAAAGAGATTAACTGGGTGAGGAAGACTGAATCAATAGAAGGATGGAAAGTGTTTCTATGCTAATTAAGTAAGTCGTTTGTTATATCCAATTCTTTAAGAAAAGTATGTTTGGTAAGATCTTTCCTATTGTGGAAGAGAGGAAGGCACTAAGACCCGCTAGAAGGACTCTAAGGGAAGAAAGATAGTCGTCCTAGTGAGGTGCAATGCTGAACTAGTGATCAGTAAACAAACCCTACAGAAGTAGGAATGGGATACTTAACTGTCATTTCTTTCTATTCTAAGAGTTGGGAGAGAAAGAACTGACGGTCTTCCTGGTTCTGCTTTCCTTTTTTCTTCCCTTCTTTCTTTCGTTAGGAATCGATCTAGTTGCTTCACCAGTCTTTGTGGATTAGGTTAGTACCAGGCATTATATTCTGTTTCAAAAAGAACTCTGAGTGAACAAGGCTAAAACTTATCTTTTCTCAAGCTTGATTCATAATAGCTATCTGTTAAAGCGAGAGAATCTTCCTTTCTTTGTTAAATGGCCGAATTAGTCACACCCATAGAAGGGATCAATCCTACATTCAGCTCAAGAAAGCAAAGAAAAGATCAGAGTCGACATTTGCCCCGTTGTTGGAGAAGGCTAGCTACATTTCCTACTGAATCTATGGAATTGTTGTCCTTATTTACCTCAAATGAGGGTTTTTGGGCTTCAGATCCTCTCACAAATTGAAGAATTCTCTAGGAGCCTTCTATCTGTTACTTTGAATATTGTCATTATGTTCGGGTTTGCTGCGTCGGTTTGCCGCAGAAGAATGGGAGGGGAAAGTCCTCACTAGTGGACTACTAGTTAAAGCACTACTAAAGTAGAGTAGCCAAGATGCGCACACCATGTGTCACACCCTATTTTTTTTAAGAAATTTATGCGTTGAAGAGTCTATGAAGAAAAGAGGTAAAAGACCACGTTGGACGCATGGTCAGGGCTAGGTAGCGCATGGTAAGGGTGGACGCATGGAAGTAAACCGAGAATGGAAAGAAGTGAAGCGAATAAGCAAGGAAGGAATAAAGTTAAGTTGTGAAGTGTTGAAGAAGGTTATGAAGTAAACATTAAAAAAAACTGGTGCATGTGGTGGACGCATGCTAATCTATCCTTAAGAGAAGTAGTTTAAGTGCAAGGAAAAGGTTAAAAGAATAATCTTGGGAGTAATCAAGGAATGTTCAAGGATAGGAAGATGGTCATTGAACGCAGGTTGAAGGTGAATGCATCAGGATCAACGCATAGGAGAAAAAACTTGAGAAGGAGTTGTTGTTATGGACATAAGGAAGGAGTTGAACGCATGGTATGATGCGATGAGGAACAAACGCATAGTATTGTGAGTTTGTCATTAATGCCTAGTGGCATTGTGTAAGCTTTGGGTTATAACAGTGCGGCTATGTGCTGAAGGTGATCTCGAATGGTTGTTGTGAGCTGAAGTGGTCGCCGCGTTGGCAGGGGAAGATACGTACTTCGCTTATCATGCGTCGGTAAGGTTGTCAGGCATTGAGATCTTTATGCGTTAAAGACAGAGTTATCTCTATGCGTCAAAGAGTAGTATAGTTGGCTGAGAGTTAGAAAAACGAGTAGTGAAGCTAAAACTTTAAAGGAAACTTAATAAACGCATGAGGGCGTTGTGTTGAATAAATGGTTATCGGTTGGAAAATGTTGGACGCATAAGATAAGTTTACAAGGCCAGGTGGCTATGTATAGATTTGACACCTTATCAGTAGGAGGTGTTAAAGGCATGTTAAGTGTTTCATGCAAGGTGACACTTGGACTAATGCATGGTTAATTAAGCATGCAGCGTGACTTGTGGAAAACAAGTGGCACAAGGAGAGGAGAAGTTGGATGGCAAACTTCCTATAAATAGAACTTTGAGGGAAAAGGAGCGACTAATGACTCTCAAAGAAGAATTCTGGAGAGAAAATAGAAGAAGAAGACAACAAGGACGTCTGTAGTAGGAGTATGCGGCCAAGAAAGAAGGTATTTGACAACTTAGTTATTTTATGTAAAGAAGTTGTCTGGTGTTAAAAGGGTCGGCTATGCGTTGAGGACAAACATAATGTCCAAGGTGAACGCGACGTCCAAAGTTAAATGATGCGCTCATGATGGACCTTGCGTCCAAGAGAGGGCGACGCATCCGAAGGGGAAGTAAGAAGAGTAGGGATGCACTTTGCGCAAATAATCAGCCTTGCGTTACCAACCTTGCGTTGAAGGCAGGGTTGCGTTCAACCGAGCTGACAGAGGAAAATGGAGTCTTGTGTTCCAGAGTTAGAACGCTGCGTCCAGAAAGCTCAAGAAGAGGAAATAGAGGAAAGGAAAAAGAAGTATTCTTTGGCAAGTACAAGTGAGTAATACCTGCGTTTTATAAAAATAAATGAGTTTTTTTATGAATGTAATTCTACGAGTTTTGAATAAAATAATGCATACGTTTTCATATATGTAAGGCATACGAATATGAGATTTATAGATATGAGCATGCGTTTAGAGACATGAGCATGCGTTTAGAAACATGAGCATGCGTTTAGAGACATGTGTATGCGTTTTACTTGTAAACTATGAGAATGCTGGATACTTGCTATGAGTTATAAAATGCATGGGATTTATGTTATTGGTTCTCATGACTTTTCTGAAAAACATGATATTATATGATATCAAGAAAGATTTGAAAATGAACTTTATGAAAAGCATGCGTTTTATATTAAAACTAGAAATTGAACTTAGCATGTTGAAGATGTGAGATTTGGAAACGGTTAATTCATGGGTTATTGATACAATGTTCCCAAATATGTATTGTGTTATATTAAACTAGAAAAGGCACCCGAGGCTCAGGGACTTGGAGAAGGCCAAAGGGTAGCCATTATATTATAAAGGTATCCAATGCTCAGGGACTTGTAGAACGCATATGGGTAACCTGGATATAGAAATGGGACCCTAATGCTCAGGGATTCGCAGAAGGCATTGAGGGCGGCCCGGATTTTGGTACCTATGTGCACATAGAGGTATGTACGACACTGATGTGTTGAGATTACTCCACACAGCTAAGGAAAAATCGACGTTGAGGAGCGTTGAGCATTGCTCCGCCTCAACTAGGGAAAAAGTATCATATAAGAACAAGATTTTTGAGTATGTAACCTGAAACGGGCAAACATGATTCCACAATAGTATTGGAGTATAGTTTATTATGACTTGCGGTGTTATGTTTTATGCGAGTTTGACTAGTTTTATAGTTAAATTATATTGTTTTCAGAAAACCGTTACTCACTGAGCCGTTAGCTCATTCTTTTAAATGTTTTCCATTTTCAGGTAGCATGACAGTTCCCGTTGCCGATCGAAGTCAAGGTTTGTCTAGAGCATGTGGATGGTGAGGTTGACAGTGGGTTACGTGACAGGGTAGTCGGTAACTGCTGTCTTCACATCTCTTTTCGGGTTATGGGGGATAATCCGGGAGGGGGTGTGACACCATGATTTGCCAAAGGAGCTCAAAGCTCAAGCAGGCAGGGATATCATTTTTTAGGGACTTGTTCCCTGGTAAGATCAAAGATCTTTCAACGCTCCTACTAAATTCTATATGGAGTTTTGTTTTTCAGGGTCGAAAATTCTCGAATATGAATGTAGGAACCTTAAACATGCAATACGAATATCAAGAATGATCCATACATGCTGTCCAAGTTTACACTAACAAAAGAAGAAGATTTATGTGAAGTCAAGTGGAATTTATGAAGAATCAAGCTTCATTTAATGAACAAAGACTTCAAGCTACTTCAAATGGGATGTCATTTACGCTTGGATCCACAAATGCATGGAATATGGATGAAAAATATTAATCTCGGATTTATTGTATTTATTAAATATATTTTTCAGTTATGAATCATTTTATGTGATTTTATGTTACAATTTGATCATGGCTTATAATGGTAGTTAATTATGAGTGTTACAATTCTTTGAATGACTCATAGAATGTCTAGGGTTAAATTTTGAGGCCTATATAATCCCATGTAATTGTTAAAAAAAAAGACATGGTCAGACTTGAAAATGTAATAAAAGAGCCTTTGAGTTTTCTTTTAGCCGTGTTATGTTTCTTTCGCAATTCTGTGGTGTTTAGATTGCATGATCAGAATCATTCAAGCTTGACTTGATCGATCTTGCTTGTCGAGTGGTTTGAAGATAAAGGGTCGATCGGAGCATCAAGCTTTGTTTGATCCGTAGTTTTGCTGATCGTCTAAGTAATCCATTGTCAAGCCATTAGGGGCTAAGATCATCTTGGTTTGAAGTGTTTGAGTTTGGGATCTAAAGGTCTTGTCATCAACAAGGTTGTTAAATCCAAATCCTCGAATGTTACTTATCACCCTCACTTTATGCTTGAGAAAGAGTCTCCCCGGCAATTTGCGTCATGAATTGAAGGGTGGAACCAAGGAAGACAATTGAAGATCACGTATGCATAAAAACCTGAACTTGATTCGTGAACAACAGATAAGAGATATACCCTTGATACCATTTGAACCAAAGTTGAACCATTGAAAAGTACCCGTGAGTGATTTCACTCCAGAAGACCACGAGTCACTGGCTGCCTATAGAGTCAAAGAATTAGGTACGGAAAGAAGTGAATACTTTTTCATTTGAAATTTCGGGCAAGTACGCTACACTTCACACCAACCACGCATCGATTCAAGAGAGATGAAAGAAGCAACATCCTAATGGCCCTTGACTGATCTAGAAGTCGTTCCAGACATGCATCTGCTATCATTCTCCATTGTGATAACAATGGAGCAATTGCAAATTCCAAGGAACCTAGAAGCCATAAGCGTGCATAGGAAATTTTTACATTCTTGTATGATTAGGATTGCCTAGGATATACCTAACATGCTTCTTTGCTAGAAATCGTTGAAATGAGCATTTTGTGAGTCCATTTAAAATTTTTTCTTGCATTCCTTACTTTCTTGTGAACCGGCTATCTTAGACTTTCTAACTTGGTTATATTTTGAGGCCTATATAATGTCATGTAATTATTCAAACAAAGAGACTTGGAAGAGATTTGAAAATGAGGTAAAAGAGCCATTTGAGCTTTCTTTTAGCCTTGTGCTATGTTTCTTTTGCAAAAAAAAAAAAAGAAAAAAAAAGAAAGAAAAAAAGAAAAAAAAAAGTAACCTCGAGGATTTGGATCTCACAACCTTGTTGATGAACAAGCACTTTAGAACTAACTCAAACATCCCAAATCAAGACGATCTCAACACTTAAGAATGGCTAAACGACGCATTACTTAGATGATCAGCAAAACCATGAATTAGACAAAGCTTGATGCTCCCATCAATCCTTGATCTTTGAACCACTCCAAAACAAGGTCGATAAAGTCAAATTTGAATGATCTTGAACATGCAATCTAAACACCATAGAATTGAAAAAGAAACATAGCAAAAGGCTAAAAAAAAATGCTCAAAGACTCTTTTTCCATGTTCTTTTTCTTGAACAATTATATGACATTATATATGCTTCAAAATATAACCTTAGACATTCTATGAGGCATCTAAAATGTTGTAACACTCATAATTAATGACCATGATCAAATTGTAACATAAAATCACATAAAATGACTCAAAACTGAAAAATATATTTAATAAATACAATAAATCCGAGATTAGTATCTTTCATCCATACTCCATGCATTTGCACCTATCCAAGAGTAAATGACATCCCATTTGAAGTAGCTTCAAGTCTTTGATCATTAAATGAAGCTTGATTCTTCATCAATTCCACTTGACTTCATATAATTGCAAGTTCATTGTGAATCTGAATAGCATATTTTGTGCATTCTTGATGTTTTCATGATGTTCATATGACATGATTTTGGTTCCTCCGCTCATATCACCAAGAATAGTCCATACCTTGTTCTAAAAGTCGTCTTAGGTACATCTGATTCTCTAACCTTTCGCGGATGATACCCTTACCTCAAGTCTATCTTTGAAAACAATAAAGCTCCTCTAAGCTGATCAAACAGATCATCTATACGAGGTAAAGGATATTTGTTATATATTGTTATGTTATCTAGCTGACGTTAATCAATACATAACCTCATGGTACCATCCTTCTTCTTAACAAACAAAATAGGTGCACACCATTTAGTTGCTTGGATAATTGATTCAGGTGTCACTAACCATGTTTGTTCTTCATTTCAGGGAATTAGTTCTTGGCGGCAGCTTGTGTCACACCCCCTCCCAGATTACCTACCTAATCTGAAAGGGAATGTGAAGACAATAAACATCACCCCTCATGTGACGCATATTGTCCCATTTTATATTCCTTCCTGTGCATACATTTACTCAAATACATACATAGAGCTCAGTCATACTACTCATGCTTATAACATACTATTTTTCCCTGTATAGAGTACACTTTTATTACATAACATAATTTAACTTCCATATCCATCATACAACGTACAAAACTCCACTACAATCCCCACTCAAAACTACTAGGTCTATATGCCATCTACATAAAGTCATATACAACATACAACTCTCAGACTTGACTGAATTTCGAGAACTCGAGACTTAGGCAGGGTGAGCTGAAGTAGGCTAAGCACCGGGAACGTTGCTACCTGGGGGGAAAAGAAAACATCGAAAACGTGAGCTAAAAGCCCCGTGAGTGACTAATTCGTAAAACTATCATTTGTTCAAAAACAGGCATGTTTAAATCATAATAACGTCATAAACATAAACGTGATTCAAATAATCATTTCTGTAAAGTCATAATTTCAACAATGTAACAAATCACATATGTTCATGCCAAAATGATCGTATACGAAAAACAATTCGTTCTCATAACTTTCCCTTAGTCAGGGCGGAGCAAGACTCAATGCACCCGACGTCGAAAACATCCTTAGCTGAGGCGGAGTAAAACTCAATGCACCCAACGTCGATAACAATCCTTAGTTGGGGTGGAGCAAGACTCAACACACCCAACGTCACAACCTCTATGTGCACATAGGAATATGGCGGGTTACCCAAGTACCTTCTACGAGTCCTTCAGTACTGGGTCCCGGGGAAACTCACATGCCTTCTCATGTCCTTCAGCATTGAGCCTCCTCTAAAACATTTTAGAAACCAGTATTATACGTAAATAGTTCACATGAAAATCAATATATCACGATAAACAACATTTCAAAACATGCCATTCAACATCTTATAAAAACGTATAAAACATGCCTTGTGAACAATATCATCAAACATCATGCTTTTCAAGAAAACAGTTCATCTCAAAGCCCTATCTCATAAGAAAAACCAAACTAAACATTTTCAATAAATTTCGTTTCAAAGAAAGAAAAGTGTCATTCACAACTTGTCCTTAGGCCCTGAGCGGATTATATGCCTTTCCGAGTTCTTCTTGGCCTGTAAATATACATTCCTCATGTTACGTTTTCCTTAACTTCCTTTACATGATTATTGAATGTGCATACTTAAACTCTAATCATGATTCACCACCGAGACTCCCTTTCTTTCCTAAGGTACACATAATAAGCGAGATTCTATGTCATTAGCGAGATTACCAACGAGATTTCACCTTACTAGCGAGTTTACTAACGAAATTACACAACAGGTCACGGCACTAGCGACACTAGCATAAGCGAAACCAGCGAGACTACCTGAGGAGCGTTACTGAGCGAGAGCCAGCGAGATTTGTGAGAGAAAAACCTTCTTTGCCCGACCAGCAAGACTAGTGTCGCTACTCACGCCAATTTCTCAGCGTTACCTGCTTCCAAATGACATCCGACAGCAGAGTTTCCTCCTTTCCTGTTTGTTCTCACTTCTGTCAATTCAAAGTCATATTTCTAGCCCGATTTAGAACTTTTTTCCTTCTACAAACTTGTAGACAAACATGTTTTCTAGCTTACCACAAAATTTCGTGGCCTAACTCGTCCTGGTTCGTCAGATATTGCAAGTTTTCTTCGCGCTACTCCAGATTGCACAGAAAATTCGTATCAGTAACTTCCAGCTAGAAGTTCACATGTTTTTATTCCATTTCAACTCAGGCATCCTTCATAAAAGTTGTTCAAAATTGAGTTAACCTACTAACCTTAAAACTTCAACCCAAAATTTAATCTCTTCAGCTCAATATTCACCAAACACCAGACCTAGTTCGAGCTGTGCAACAGCAGATGAAGCTTTTGTGTTTCAGCTTCAGTTTTACCATGAAATCGTCCAAAACCTTGCACGAAATTGCCTAGGACTCTTCTTCAACCTCTCCCCGACGTGCAGCTGAAAAATAGCATAGAAATCAGTTTGGAAATGAGTAGAAAGAAGTCGGCAACATTTTCCCTTCAAATAAAATCACAACCGACTTTTCCATCCTTATCTTTTTTTTCTTTTCTTTTATTTTATTTTTTTTCCTTTTTCTTCTCTTTGTCTTCTTTCCCTTTTGGTTTTTTTTTTTTTTTTACAAAATAAGATTATTAATATTAATTCGCTTAAAGCTTTTGAACGTGCTTACCAATTAGGTGCTTACAGCTTGAGACTGGCAAGATGACGATGTGGGTTGGAACAAGGCACGTCGTCTCAGCAATGGCAGTGGGAGCCGTCAAACTTCTCTTTCAGAAATACCTTTTATTATTAGATAATGTTTATGTTTTTTCGGATATGAAACGGAACTTGATTTCTGTAAAAGCTTTGCTAGAACAATCTTATTATGTAAATTTTCTTATAAATGAAGCATTTATTTATAAGAATGGTGTAAATATTTATTCTACAAACCTACAGAGTAGTACTAAGACCATTAGCATCTAAGACGGTTCTAAATACTTAAATGATAAGAACTGCAATGACTCAACATAAAAGAAAAAAGATTTCTCTTAAAGAAAATGCGCAACTTTGGCACCTAAGATTTGGTCACATAAATCTTAATAGGATTGAGAGATTGGTTAAGAGAGAGGACTTCTAAGCGAGTTAGAAGAAGACTATTCACCAGTACGTGAGTCACGCCTTGAAGCCAAAATTACTAAAAGATCTTTTTCTGGAAAATGTCACAGAGCCAAAGAACCCTTAGAACTTGTACATTCAGACCTTTGTGGTCCTATGAATGTTAAGGCAAGGGAAGGTTTGAATATTTCATCTCCTTTATAGATGAATATTCTAGGTATGGGTATTTATACCTAATGCAACATAAGTCTGAAGCCTTGAAAAGTTCAAGTAGTACAAGGCTTAAGTTGAGAATTCATTGGGTAAAAACCATCAAGACACTTTGAACTAGTCGAGGTGGAGAGTACATGGATCTAAAATTCCAGGACTATTTGATAGAACATGAAATTGCATCTCAACTTTCAACACCTGGTACACCTTAGCAGAATGGTGTATCATAAAGGAGAAATAGAACCTTGTTCGACATGGTTAGGTCGATGATGAGTTATGTTCACTTATCTGATTCGTTTTGGGGTTATGCAGTACAGACTGCAGTTTATATTTTGAACTGTTCCATCCAAGAGTGTTTTCGAAACACCTTTGGAATTATGGAATGGTTGTAAAGGTAGTTTACGTCATTTCCATATTTGGGGTTTCCCAGCACATGGAGGCAAATTCTAAGAAATTAGAATCTCGTTCAAAGTTATGCTTATTTGTAGGTTATCCCAAGGAAACAAGGGGTGATTACTTCTATGATCCTAAAGATAATAGAATGTTTGTGTCAACAAACACTACATTTTTAGAAGAGGACCACATCAGGGAGCATAAGCCCCACACTAAAAATTTTGTTAAATGAGTTTTCCAATGAAATTACTGAAACTTCAACAAAATTGTTGAAAAAGCTGGCACATCAACAAGGGTTCATCTAATCAAACACATATACCTCATAGTTGAGGGAGCCTTGACGTAGTGGGAGGGTTACAAACCAGTCTACTCGTTATATGGGTTTAACATAAACTTTATGATATGAACAGAGGAACCTTGAAGCCTATATAATGCCATGTAACTGTTTAAAAAAAAGAACATGGAAGAGACTTGAAAATCTAGTAAAAGAGCTTTTGAGCTTTCTTTTAGCCTTGTGCTATGTTTCTTTTGCAATTCTATGGTGTTTAGGTTGCATGACCAGAATCATTCAAGCTTGATTTGATCGATCTTGCTTGTGGAGTGATTCGAAGATCAAGAGTCAATAGGAGCATCAAGCTTTGTCCGATCCATGGTTTACCTGATCGTCTAAGTAATTTGTTGTTTAGCGATTCTTAGGGGCTAAGATCATAAAATAGACAAAATGTAGTAAAGGTCTTGTTTGTCAACAAGGTTGTTAGATCCAAGTCCTTGAATGTTACTTATCATTTGGTATCAGAGCTTAAGCTCTAGATTGGATATATGTTTCTATTGTTGTTGTTTTCTTGTTTTTTAGTCATCTGGTCACATTTTGTCTATTTTATGAAACTTGAAGAAAAAGTCTCATATCCAATCGTGTTTTCATGTTTTCGTAAATTTCAAAGTGTTAGGTCAGAGTCTTATCTACAATATTACCTTCTTTTTTATATTTTTAAATTCAGCTTCTTTCAAATCAAAAATTTATATTTTGAAAATCAGTCAGGAGTAGAAAAATTGTGATCGCTAAGAGCATTTGTTCTTAAGTTGTTTTTTTTTTCTCAAAGGCATGTCAAATATGAATTTTTACAATTTGATCTCATTTTTGCCATTAATTTCATCATTTGGTGTTCAATCTCATAGGTTACACTGACGGACTGAATTTGTCACCCAATTCCATGCCAAATAAATTTTCCTAACTTACCCACAATAGTAGTGGCAAGCCGAGTCGAACACAGGGAGCCCTCGAATTTCACAGTTGAAAAGTTTTCAATTTAAGGTAACCAAAAGGGGGGTTTTGAAAAACTGTTGATTGCAAGAAACTTAAATTGCATGAAAATAAAATGCGGAAAGTAACAAAGTTAAAATTCAATTAAAGAAGCTCTAGCTTGGTTTACGCGGGATTTTCTTTGTTCGATGTTCTTATCATCGGTTCGTCATTACTAAATCATTGAAGTTAGCACCTAATAAATTCAAATGGAAAGACCAGAATTGAATTATCCTAGTCAACAAGTTAGATTTAAGCAAAACGATTAAAAACATACAAAATTTGACTAAACCTAACCGCATTAAGTTCAAGGGAAAATTAGGCGGAACATTCAACTGGAAAGACCTAGATTGAATGTTCTATCAATTTAATCCTAGGTTGATTAACACAATGCGCATCATCAATTATATTTGCAAGCTAACCTAAGCTATTTGCTTCTTATGATGGACATACAGCAAATTGTCATGAATTGTAATACAACCAAAGCAATAATCAAAATAAACACCAGTGTTACAAATTGATCATAATTCTTGTAAACTCGGGATTAAATCATGCATACACTTAAATTAAGTTCAAAACCTCAAAAGAACATCAATTACAATGGAATATCCCTAATACCTTGCTGAGAAAAATTACCCAAAATATCTTGCTGAGAAAAAAGCTGAAAAAGAAAACTAAGGTAAATATGATTTACTAATTGTTGAAACATGTTTAATGGAAAATGATAACTCCACCTAGATATTAGATTTAGGAGCTACTAATTACGTTTCTTCTTATTTCCAGGAAACTAGTTCCTGGAGACAACTTCAAGAAGGTAAGATAACTCTCAAGGTTGGATCAGGGGAGATCATCTTAGCCAAAACAGTGGGAGATTTGAAGTTTTTTTTTTAAATAAATACATTTTATTAGAAAATGTACTTTATGTTCCTAGTATTAGTAGGACTTTAATATCTATCTCTTGTTTGTTATTAGAACAAGCTTTTATTAGCAAAACAGGTATTCATATTTATTCTGTAAATTTAGAAAACAATTTATATATGTTAATACCAACCAAAACAAAAGCTATTTTAAATACTGAGATGTTTAAAATAGCTGAAACGCAAAATAAAAGGCAAAAAGTTTCTCCTAATACCTATCTTTGGCATTTAAGACTTGGCTATTGGTGAAAAGTGGAGCCCTAAACCAATTAGTTTACGTCACTTCAAAATGTCCAACACATGTGTTGGTGCAAGATTCGTAGAAGTTAGAACGACATTCGAATGGTGGTTTGTTTTATGATCCTCGAGAAAATAGGGTACTTGTATCGACAAACGCTACTTTCTTAGAGGAAGACAGCATAAGAGATTATCAACCTCGCAACAAACTAGTATTGAGTGAAATTTTCAAAGAAACTACCAAATAAGTCAACAAGAGTTGTTAATAAGGTTGGTCCGTCCATAAGAGTTATTGATAAAACACATCCTTTTCAAGAGTTGATTTAATGGAAACCCAAGTTGTCATACTTGAGGATGGCATAGAAGATCCATTGACCTATAAACAGGCAATGAATAGTGTAGATCGGGACCAGTAGATCAAAGCTATGGACTTTGAAATGGAGTCTATGTATTTCAATTCAGTCTATAAACTTGTAGATCAACCAAATGGGGGTAAAACCTAATGGTTGCAAATGGATCTAGAAAAGAAAATGAGACCAACCCAGTAAGGTACAGACTTTTAAGGCTCGATTAGTGGCAAACGGTTTTACCCAGAGAGAGGGTGTGGACTATGAAGAAACTTTTTGATAAGTAACAATTGAGGACTTGGATCCAACAACGTTGTTGACGAACAAGACCTTTAGATCTCAAACTCAAACACCTAAATCAAGATGATCTCAACCTCTAAGAATGGCTAGACAACGGATTACTTAGACTATCAGCAAAACCACAAATCAGACAAAGCTTGTAGTTTCCATCGACCCTTGATCTTTGAATCACTCCACAAGCACGATCGATCATGCAAACTTGAATGATTTTGAACATGCAATCTAAAAGCCATAGAATTGCAAAAGAAACATAGCATAAGACTAAAAGAAAGCTCAAAGGCTATTTTGATTACATTTCCAAATCTCTTCCAAGTCTCCTTTTATGAACAATTACATGGCCTTATATAGGCCTCAAAATAGAACCCTAGACATTCTATAAGGCATCTAAAATTTTGTAACACTCATAATTAATGACCATGATCAGCCATGATCAAATTGTAACATAAAATCACATAAAATGTCTCAAAACTGAAAAATACATTTAATAAATACAATAAATTTGAGATTAGTATTTTTAATCCATATTCCATGCATTTGTAACCAGAGTAAATGACATCCCATTTGAAGTAGCTTGAAGTCTTTGTTCTTTAAATGAAGCTTGGTTTTCATAAATTTCACTTCACTTCACATAATAGCAAGTTCTTCTCATTGTGAATTTGGATAGCATATTTTCGGCATTCTTCGTGTCTTTCATGATGTCCATATGGCATGATTGTCCATTCACATCAAAAGCTCAAAGGCTCTTTTACTACATTTTCAAATTTCTTCCAAGTCTCATTTTACGAGGTATTTAAAAGTTGTAACACTCAAATTATAACATAAAATCACATAAAATGACTCAAAACTGAAAAATACAATAAATATGGGATCAGTACTTTTCATCCACATTCCATGCATTTTTAATCATCCGAGTAAATGACATCCCAATTGAAGTAGCTTAAAGTCTTTGTTCATTAAATGAAGCGTGATTGAATATAAATTCCACTTGGCTTTACATAGTTCTTCTTCTTTTGTTAATTTGGACAGCATATTGTTGCATTCTTGGCGTCTTTCATCAACTTCATATGGCATGATTTAGGTTCCTCTTTTCATATCACTTTCTCCCATGTCGCCATGTTAAAATCAATTAGAATACGCTTGTCCGTTTGCCAAATTTTATAATTATGAAATTTGGCAAATGGATGTCAAGACAACTTCTTTGAATGGCTATCTTGAAAAAAGTATTTATATGGCTCAACCAAAGGGGTTCATTGAACAGGGTTAAGAGCAAAAAGTTTGCAAGCTTAAATGATCCATTTATGGGTTAAAAAATAAGCATCTCGGTCCTGGAACATAAGGTTTGATACTACAATCAAATCTTATGGCTTTGAATGTTGATGAATCTTGTGTCTACAAGAAAATTATCAACACAAATGTAGCTTTTCTAGTATTGTATGTTGATGATATCCTGATATGAACAGAGGAACCTCATTCATGCAATATGAACATCAAGAATGAGTCATACATGCTGTCCAAGTTTACACTAAGCAAAGAAGAATAATTATGTGAAGCAAATAGAATTTATGAAGAATCAAGCTTCATTTAATAAACAAAGACTTCAAGCTACTTCAAATGGGATGTCATTTACTCTTGGATGGTTACAAATGAATGGATATGAATGAAAAATACTAATCTCGGATTTATTGTATTTATTAAATGTAATTTTCAGTTTTGAGTCATTTTATGTATTTTTATGTGACAATTAGATCATGGCTTGTAATGGTCATTAACTATGAGTGTTACAACTCTTTGAATGTCTCATAGAATGTCTAAGGTTAGATTTTGAGGCTTATATAATCTCATGTAATTGTTCAAAAAAAGAGACAAGGAAGAGATTTGAAAAGGTAGTAAAAGAGCCTTTGAGGTTTCTTTTAGCCTTGTGCTATGTTTCTTTTGCAATTCTGCGGTGTTTAGATTGCATGTTTAGAATCGTTCAAGCTTGACTTAATCGATCATGCTTGTCCGAACCGTGGTTTTGCAGATCGTCTAAGTAGTCTGTCGTCTAGCCATTTTAGGGGCTGAGATCATCTTAATTTGAGGTGTTTGAGTGTGAGATTTAAAGGTTTTGTTCGTCAACAAGGTTGTTAGGTCCAAATCGTCAAGTGTTTCTTATCATATCCTCTTATTGGGAATGAGGTGGAATTTCTTACTGACGTTAAACAATGGCTGGCAACCCAATTTCAAATGAAAGATTTGGGAGAGACTCAGTATGTTCTTGGAATCAAAATAGTTCGGAATCACAATAGCAAGACATTAGAATATTGGGGTACTAGTAGGGAATAATTGTGATTATGTAGGAAGTTTCTCCAAATGGATGGTTATAAAGAGAGGGAGTTGTGGGTACTAACCAGCTTGTATGCCAAAGTATTAATTTGTACATGTATATCAAAGTATTAACATGTTCATGTAACATTCAAAAGTTAATTTGCTAAATATTTCCTCGAACTCTTCTAAAGTAATGTTATTTATTAGAAGCTTGGCCAACATTTCATGTATAAGAAATGTGTGGACAAGATTAGATCACCTTAAAGAGCTGACCATCCTCTTCATTTGAAAAATTAGGAATTAAAGATTCTACCAAATGTCTGAACATCTTATTCACTACTAGAATCTTCGCCCTAAGCTTCATCCTTTATATAAACTTAAAACTCTATGTTTAGGATATCTTACTAGAAAAAAAGAAACCCAAGACAAAAAAATGGAAGCAAGAAATGATTTGATGAAATCTAGGTTCAAAAGGGTTTACGTTTTTTGTTGCAATAGTACTGGGAGTAGGATTTGCTTTAAATCTGTAAATAGAACACAATGATTTGGAGTACTGATGGGAAGAGGCTTTGTGGGAGTAGTTTTCTAAGCTCAACAGTGAACCTAAACACACATAAGACACTTATAAACAACTATTACCTAAACACAAATAAGACACTTATAACCTAAACACACATAAGGCACTTATAAGCAACTATAAGCACTTAATGGGAAGAGGCTTTGTGGGAGTAGTTTTCTGAGCTCAACAGTGAACCTAAACACACATAATACACTTATAAGCCACTATTACAGATTACTTATGCAGATTTGGTTGCTTTTGGATAGACATATAAATAGAACAAAAAATCAGTAAAGAATTACTTAAATAGATAAAACGCTATAAAGAATACCATAAAACGTTATCAAAAAAGGAAAAAGAATTATCTAAGTAAAGCATCAAGCGACATAAAACACAATGAAAAAGACAATAGAATTAACGACAAACATTGGAAGATATCAAACCAAAACCAATGAAAAAAATGCCATCAAATAAGGAAAAACGCCTCCAAACAAGAAAAATGTCATCAAACAATTAAAAAAAAAAAAAAAAAAAAGGAAAAAAAACGCCATCAAACCAAAGCAAATCTCAATTTAAAGCAAAAATTAATCTCAAATTGAAGCTATAGATGACAGATCCTGGTGAGAAGTTCTTGGTCGGTAAAATGAGAAAGAGAGAGAACGGAGGAAGAGATTTTCGGCTAAGTCAAAATGTGGGAGAAAGGTGAGAGGACGAGGGGGTAGTATGAGATGTATTTTAGTAATTTCAATATAAGACAAAAAATGGGATGGATTCCCCGTCAATGACTTAAAAATCTATTTTCTAAATATTTTGTTTTGAGTGATTTCTCCGAAATGACTTATTTTTAAAACTTATTTTAAAAAAATGTAATTTGAGAAGTTGCCAAAATTAAAAAAAAATTTTAAATGATTTTTTTCCAAATTTATATACTTCAAAATGCAATCCAAATACAATCTAAATCGTTAGAAATTTTTATGTTGAATTAAATTGTATCATATGGTCTACATAATTTTTTCTACTATTCTAATTTTACCAAATAAAATATCAAGAGATATGTCCACATTTTTGTATATTTACATGATTAGTCTAAACATAGAAAATTGGGGTAATTTTATCCCTATGACCGTATAGTGTCGGCCATGAAGATCTCTAAGTTACAATTATTCTCTTTTTTTTTTTCTTTTCTTTTGAAAACTAAGTGACAAAAATTTTGTTTCTAATATTTTATTTTACTGTTTAAATGAAGTTTAAATATTAATTATATGAATGAGATTCATATAAAAACTAGTTAAAATTAATATGAATCATATTCATATTAAAACTATAGGTTATGTGAGAGAAGGCGGTTTGAATATGATTCAAATTAAATTAAATATGTGATATTTAATTATTGATAATTAATTGTAATTAATTAACTAATTTAATTATATATTAAATATGATTTAATTATATAATTAAATTAATATTAATATTATAATATATTAAATAACTCCCACGTAGTGGGGAGTTATTTTGGTTTTCTCCTCTCTCACAATTTTTATGTAAAGAATGGGAGAAAAGAGTTAACACCTTGTAGAAGTGTTCTGTAATTTCCCGAGAACACTCCGTCTCCAATTCTCTCTTCTTCCCAAAATAATTCACTTGCCAAAATTCAAAGAGAGCCCACAACTCCTCTTTGATTCTATGTAGAGAATACCAAGGTTTCCATTGTGGTGGTGATCCAAAAAAGAAGAGTTGCTGTGTTTTTCATTGGAGATTCTCACTGTGATGCAAAAAGGAGAAGAGTTTCTACAACGAAGACGATTTTCAAAGTAGGAAACATTGTTTTCTCTCATTCTTCTCCTAAGTATGCTAATATTTTGTTGTTTATCCTTATTGCATGTTCTTTGTAATTTTGGTTTTCCAAAAACAAATTTAATGGCACAAATTTCATTTCCTTCCGCTAGGAATTCAATTCCTTTAGAGGTTGAAGCTTAGACAAACCCTAAGCTCAAAACACTCAATGCACACACTTTTATAATAAGGAGGCTAACGCTAAAAATGAACAAGAACATCATATAAATATGGCTAGCTTTAAGAAGATATTTAAGGAAGGAATAAATCATCTTAGTAGGGAAATAAAAAAGGAAGTCCTGAAATTTGCAGGATCCTACTGGCAGATAAGGAATAGATGTTGCCTGTCAAGCAACAATGTTCTTGACATGTTGCACATGTTGCTCAAATTTTGCCTATAATAAATCAGCCAATCACGCTACGGTAACTTTACAACTTGAAATTTTGAAAAGAAAAAAGATATGAGGCATTGTGTTTTGAAATAGAGAGATTTTCGAACCACCAAATGAACCAATTCAAAAATAAGTATAAATTGAAAATTATTATAATAGAAAAAATATCAAACTATTTACAAATATAGAAAATTTCACTGTCTATCGCACTCTATCACTGATAAATAGTAAAATTTTTTTATATTTGTAAATAGTGACTCATTTTGCTATATTTGAAAATATCCCTTTTTAAGTTTGTATTTATTATATTTCGATCAATTAAATATTCATCTCTCATATAACATAAAGTATAAATTTTTGAATCTCAATTTAAAATAAACTTTATATTATAATGTATCTATATACATTATACTAATCGTATCACATACAATTAACTCCCTTATTAATTTGAACATTTCAAATTAACCAAAATGTTCGATTCTTATACAATCCTTAATGTGCTAGCAAAGGGACCTTATGGACCTATAGTTAAAAGCTCCATGATATGAGATTAATCAATTAAGCTCTTTAATTAAATTAATCAATATTAATTAAATTGTAGGTCACTCCACTAAAGACTTACCATTGTACTCTTCGCACTATAGATATATTTCTGTGTCCACGGAATTTACTAATCAATAATAAGTTGACCCTTCACAAATTACTCATAACTACAGTCTGGTCAAATTACCGTTTTACCCCTATAGTTATGTCTAACTCCTTAAGTACCACTAATCCCTCTAATGAACAAATTGTTCATAGTCCAACTGTAAACTAACCCCTCTCGGGCCAATGAGAGGGGGAGGCCTCATTATTCAAGACCCAGAATCAACCCTTAAGGAAGTAATCTATCTACTTATCCTAAACACGGGAAGGAGTGAATTCCATCTTGTAAAGATATGTTTCCAGCTCCCTAATCAAACAAATAGTAGGCTTATGAGTCGGCGATTTGGCTACTCTTACCCATACAGATCAAACGATTACCCTCATAGACATGAGTTCATAACTCACTCAAGATCCAGGTCGTGTTACCTATAGCCATCCTATGAAATGTTAATTTCTACAATTGACAGCGTTACAGCTAAATTAAACATTTCGCGGTCCGGTCTTATACAAACTCTTTACATAGGATACCCACATGAACGATTAGGATCAAATCGTTTGTACACTTTACAACTTTTTGTAAAAAAATTACAAAGCGGGTCGTATTCGTAGTGTTCAAGAATAAGGCACCCAATCTTATTCTTATACTATGTCAACCACATATATGTTTAAGTTTAAATAAAATAATCATTGAATCTTTGTAAATTGTATATATATTTTATTCATTGAATAAAATAATAAGTTATTTTATTTATTTTATGCATTAACTCAATCTTTGTAAAAAAATTATTGGATTGAGTTAATGCATAAAATAAATAAAATAACTTATTATTTTATTCAATGAATAAAATATATATACAATTTACAAAACTACAAGACCCAAGAGATTTAGGACACACAGTCCCAACAATCTCCCACTTGTCCTAAAACTAATGGGTATACAATACATATAAACTAGGGCATAACTCTTTACCCATCTCCCACTTGCCCTAGACTAGATGTGTGGTATGTCTCATAGACCCAGACTCTCCAGGTGACCCTCGAACACTTTAGCCATGAGAACCTTTGTAAATGGATCAACAACATTGTGTTCTGAAACAATCTGACGATCACGTCTCCTCGTTGCACAATCTCCCGTATCAAATGATACTTCCGCTATGTGCTTCCCACGTTTATGGTTCTAGGCTCCTTGGAATTTTCCATAGCACCACTATTATCACAACAAAGTGTGATGGCCATTGACATGTTTGGAACAACTTCGTGGTCTATCAAAAACTTCCTAAGTTAGACAACTCTTTAGCAGCTTCACAAGCAGCTACATACTCTGCCAGCAGGATAGAGTCAGCAATGCAACCTTGCTTTGTGCTTCGCTAAATTACAGCCCCTCTGTTAAGATAGACACTGATCCTGATGTGGATTTCCTAGAATCTTTATTAGTATGAAAATCAGAGTCTCTGTATCCTATAAGGACCAAATCCTTAGCATTTCTCGTTCTTCAAAGTTATTTGAGGATGGTTTTTATTGTAGTTTAGAGATCTAATCCTAGATTGGATTGATATCTACTAACAATCCCAATTGCATAGCAAATTTCAGGCATCGTACATAACATGGCATACATAAGGCTACCAACAGCCGATGCATAGGGAATTCGTCTCATTTCCTCAACCTCTTGAGGAGTCTCAGGACAACATAATTCCATGCCAAAAAGGTAATAAGCGTCTTGATATGAACGGAGGTTCTTCTGTTGATATCACATCTCTTGGAATTATGCATCGAATACCTGACAAGCATCTTGTCAATATATGATGCCTGAGACAAGGTTAACGTTTTATTCTTACGATCCCTTAGAATCTGGATTCCTAGAACAAACTGTGCCTCACCCAAATCTTTCATTTGGAATTGGACAACTAGTCATTTCTGTAAGCACTGATTTACGTTACCAAGCGTTGGGGTGCGGCCATGTGTTTGTGACTATGCATTTCAAAGGAAGAAGTGGCCGGGAGCGAGAGTAAGAATTTTTGGAAAGTAAAAATTGTGGCTCAGTATTGACTAAGTCCATGCGTTTGTGGTTGATTCACGGAGGTTAGTGAGCTGAGGTAGCTACCCGCGTTGAAGGATAAGTAATTCTGGCGGGGGAAGAAACGTGCTTGAACCATGCGCTAAAGTCACTCTGCGTTGAGGACAGTCATGTGCTGAATTCACTCTGCGTTGAGGACAGCCATGCGCTGAAGTCGATGCATTGAAGACAGACATGAGTTGAAGTCGCTCCGTGTCAAAGACAGAGTGGTCTTGACGCGACGAAGATAGTGGTGTATGATCGAGTTGTATGCGTCAAAAGTAGGAGGCGTTGTGGACGATGCCATGCGTTGGGTGAGGCTAGTTCCTGAAGGCATTGGAGGAGAATTTTAACATGAGCGCCTCGCGTCGAAGTGAGAACCCCACGCCAGCCTGTGGGTGAGGGGTAAGTCGGCAACATTAATCTTGGTGTTTGTGAAGGCTAAATCGGTAGTATATATAGTTGGATTAATTAAATGTTTAATCATTTTTAAGACATTTTGAGAGCTTAAGTCGGTTCCATATTTCAGACA
Source organism: Citrullus mucosospermus (assembly GCA_030954485.1). Taxonomy (NCBI): domain Eukaryota; kingdom Viridiplantae; phylum Streptophyta; class Magnoliopsida; order Cucurbitales; family Cucurbitaceae; genus Citrullus; species Citrullus mucosospermus. Next base: position 15,351,682 of record CM062057.1, on the reverse strand, counting down.
GACTTCAGAAGAAGATTGAGGAAGGTGTTCTTGAGGATTTTGGACGAAATTCGACTCATATTGATGTTGAAAACGAAGCTAGAACAGAAGAATGACTAAAGTCACATGGTTTGAGCAGTGACTGATAATCAGAGTAGAACGTGTGGAGGAAGCCGAGTTTAGAGCTGAAACTTGGAGGTTAGTAAGTTAACATAATTTCTAACAACTTTTGTGAAGGAAGGTAAAGCTGAAATTGAAGAGTTACTATGTGAATCCTTGGGAAAAGTAGAGTTTACAAGATTATCTCGCAATCCGGAACAGCAGGAGGTGATTCTGGAATACAGTGAGAGCAAAGAGGAGTTAAGCCTTGAAACTTTGAGGTAAGCTATAGAACTTAATTTCCTATAAGTTTGTAGAAGAGAAGAAGTCTTGAATCCGTATGGAATTGTGACTTTTAATAGATTGAAGTAAGAACGAGAAGAAAGGAGGGAATAACGGTGCAGACTGCCGCTGAGAATCAAGTATCGGCACACTGTCTGGGTATTGTTAGCGAGACTGGTGTCGCTAAGACGCAAAGGAGCCTTCCGTCTCACAGTTCTCGCTAGATAACGCTGAGTATCGCTGCTAAGGTAATGTAACGCTAGTGTCGCTCCAACAAGTACGCTAGTAACAGTTCTTATTGGTTGGTATCGCTAGGATTCTCGCTTATTAAGTTAATTAGAAAAGGAAGAAGATTTAATGTTCAATAACGCAAGGTACATGTCTCTTGCAGGCCAAGAAGAAATAAGGAAAGTGTCTAATCCACGTAAAGCCTAGAAAGATTTGTGAGTGACTATTTTATTCTTAAAGTCTATTTTATTAAAAATGTTCTTATGAAGTATGATTTACAATGAACTATTTAATATGTATAATGTTGATTGCATTACTTATAAGGCATGTTATATTTTTTTAAAGTGGATAGTAAGCATTCATATGAAATGTTATTGAATATAGTTTTGTATGATTTCTATGGAAGGATTTTCATATGAACTATTATGCGAATGAAATTCTAAAACGTTTTAGAGGAGGCTCAGTGCTCAAGGACACGAGAAGACACGTGAGTTCCCCGAGACTCAGTACTGAAGGACATGAGAAGGTACTTGGGCAATCCGTCATAGTCCTATGTGCACATAGAGGTTGATTTGGCTGGTGCGTCGAGTTTGCTCCGCATTGAGCCAGGACGATTTCGACGTTGAGTGCGTAGAAGCGTTGCTCCGCCTCAACTGAGGGAAAAGTTTGAAAAACTAAACTGTGATTGATAAACTCCTTGGAATACACTCTTTTATGACTTAAGATTTGGTTTATGAGATTAATGGATTTTATAGGAAGCATGTTTAATTTGAACAAAATATTAAACTCTTACTTATTCATTATACATAACATGCATGTTTTCAATGAATGTTCGTTTTACAAAGATTTGTCACTCACTGAGCTGTTAGCTTATGTTTTCAAATGTTTTTCTTTTCTCCCCCAGGTAGCAAGGACGTTCCCAGTGCTTAGCCTACTTCAGCTCACCCTGCCTAAGTCTTGAGTTCTCAAAATACAGTCAAGTTTGAGAGTTGTACGTTCCATATGTTTCTTTTATGTAAATGGCTTGTAGATCATGTAGATTTGAGTGGGGATTGTTGGTGGAGTTTTGTACATTGTATGACGGATATGAAAGTGAAATTATGCTATGTAATAAAAGTGTACCCTATGCAGGGAATCATATCAAGTTATAAGCATGTGTAGTATGACTGAGTTCTATGTATGTAAGTGAGTAAATGTATGCACAGGAAGGAATGTAAGATGGGACAATATGCTTCACAAGAGGGGTGATGTTTATTGTCTTCACATTCCCTTTTAGGTTAGGTGGGTAATCTGGAAGGGGGTGTGACAAGTTGGTATCAGAGCGAAAGAGTCTTGGGAATAGGATCAAGCATTGTAGTGTAGGAACATGTATATTGTTAATAAATGATAATGTCGTATTGTCCTATAGGAAATATGCCACCTCGAGGCAGGCGAGCTAGGCAAGCAGTAGCCGGAACTCCTGAAGCTACTGGGAACCATGGAGATATGTCTGAGGGTGAATCTAGTCATCCTCAAGCTGAGGTCAATGTCGAGGAACAACTATTTACTAGAATTGCCCAGAGATTGGCTGCAAGTATCGGATCAATGGAATCCGATCCAGAAAAGAAATATAGTATTGAAAGATTAAAGGCTTTAGGTGCTACTACTTTTGAGGGCACCGTGGACCCTGTTGAGGCAGAAGCGTGACTAAATTTGCTCGAGAAATGCTATCGTGTAATGAGATGCCCTGAAGACAGAAAAGTGGAGTTGGCAGTATTCTTGCTCCAAAAAGGGGCAGAAGATTGGTGGAAGATTGTGGAAAGTAGAAGAGGAGACACAGAAGAAATAGACTGGAATGAGTTTAAAAAGATCTTCCAAGAAAAATATTGTCCAAGATCATTCCGGGATGCTAAACCAAATGAGTTTCTGAGGTTGATACAGGGATCTATGACGGTGGCAGAATATGAGAAGAAATATACAGAACTGTCTAAATATGCCACGACAGTTATTGCAGATGAGACTGATCGATGTAAGAGGTTTGAAGAAGGGTTACGGGAGGAAATACGAACTCCAGTAACCGCTAGTGTTGAATGGACGAATTTTTCTAGACTAGTGGAGGCAGCTATGCGGGTAGAAAGAAGTTTGATGGAAAAGAAGATGGAGCGTGATTCATTTAAAAGTGGACGTGTAGTCCACTCTTCTGGCGTTACTCCGGGACAGTCAGGAAGAAGATTTGTACCTGGCGTGTTTAAAGGAGGAAACTTCAAAACTAGATCGAGCGGACAGACTACTTTTAAGACCAGCACTAGTGGAGGTACACGGGGGCAAGGACCAAAGAACGTTGGTGGTCCAGCGCAGTCAATAGAAGGTTCTCGAAGTGGACAACCTGGTGAGTCCACAGCTAGTTCCACACAGAAACCACTGTGTCCCACCTGCGGGAAGTATCATTGGGGACAGTGTAGGGCCAATGCATGTTATAATTATGCTATGTAATAAAAGTGTACCCTATGTAGGGAATCATATCAAGTTATAAGCATGTGTAGTATGACTGAGTTCTATGTATGTAAGTGAGTAAATGTATGCACAGGAAGGAATATAAGATGGGACAATATGCATCACAAGAGGGGTAATGTTTACTGTCTTCACATTCCCTTTTAGGTTAGGTGGGTAATTTGGAAGGGGGTGTGACAATTTCTTTACAGTTGTTAGTAAACCTACATCATTCGCAATGAATAGGATATCATCCACATACTAAGAAAGCTACTGAACTATTGATGATTTTCTTGTAAACACAAAATTCATCAAGATTTTGGTCATAGCCATAAGACTTGATCGCAATATCAGATATTATATTCCAAGATGGAGATGATTGTTTCAATCCATAAATGGATCGATTAAGCTTGCAAACCATTTGTACTTGACCTTGTTGAATGAATCCTTCTGGTTGTTTCATGTAAATGGTCTCTTCAAGATTACCATTCAAAAAGGCAGTCTTGACGTCCATTTGCCATATTTCATAGTTATAATAGGTGGCAATAGACAAGAGAATCCAGATAGACATAATTATGGCAACATGTGAGAAAGTTTCTTCATAGTCCACTCCCTCAACCTGGGTATAACCCTTTGCCACCAGTCTAGCCTTAAAGGTTTGCACATTTCCATCTACACATCTTTTCCTCTTGTAGATCAGTTTGCAATAGGTTTTACCCCATCAAGTTGACCTACAAGCTCCCATATTGAATTGAAGTATATAGGCTCAGTTTCAAGATCCATAGCTTTAACCCATTCGTCCTTGTCCACATCATTCATTGCCTGATTATAGATCAATGGATCCTCAACTTCATCATCTGGTATGATGTCTTGAATTTTAGTTAAACCCATATATCGAGTAGATGGGTTTATAACCCTCCCACTACGATGAAGCTCCCTCAACTCTTGAGGAGAATGTGTACGACTTGATGAAATCCAATCAACAACTCTTGTTGATGTACCAGCTTCTTTAACAACTCTTGTTGAAATTTCAGTAGTTTCATTGGAAAGTTCATTTAACACCACTTTACTGCGTGGTACATGCTCTCTCATGTGATCTTCTTCAAAAGAAAAATGTAGCATTTGTCTATACAAAATACTCTTGAACGAGGTTCTAATTTCTTAGGATTTGTCTCAAGCACATGTACTACCCAACCCCAAATTCTGAAGTGTCATAATTCCACAGAAGTTTTAGAAAAACTTTTGGATGGAACATTGTTCAAAATATATAATGCAGTCGTTACTACATAACCCCAAAACGAGTCTGGTAATTGAGCATAACTCATCATAGACAGAACCATGTCTAACAAGGTTTTGTTTCTCCTTTGTGATACACCATTTTGCTTAGGTGTACCAGGTGCTGAGAGTTGGGATTGAACAAAATTGAATCCCGACAGAACCGTGTAATCGCGTTCTTTGATTTATTGAAAGAATTAAAAATACAAAAAATAAAGAAAAATGTTAAGCACCATAACTTTACTAATCTATAATTCTTGAACTGATAGTCTTCTCCTTATAGTTTCCCTTTCCAAGAGATCTTCCTATTATGACTCTGGCAAGGATTCGGTTTATAGATAGAGTTCTATAAATAGGGCCCTTGAGAGACTTAATCGATCATGCTTGTGGAAAATGAAAGAAAGGGAAGAAGAATTTTCTAAGAATTTTTCCAAGAAAATTGGGAGAATTAGTAGAGGAAGATTTTTAGAGTAATCGTAGAGATTATTCTCTTAGAGAGTGTGTTTCTATGAAGGCTCCCAAAGGCCCTATTTATAAAACTCTATGGGTTACTCCTAATCCTATTAGGATAAACCCTCTGTAGAGATTTTAAATCAAATATTTAAGAATATTTAATATTAATAAATATCTACCGAAATAATATCTCATATTAAATGGTTTAATTTTTTTTTAATCTTATTTAAATATTTATTTTCTGCAGAATCTTTGATTTGGATCTCATCCAAATTAAATAATTAATTATTTGAAACCAATTCAAATCAATTAATTAATTCCCCTCTATCTATTTTCTGCAGAATCTTTAATTTGGATCTCATCCAAATTAAATAATTAATTATTTGAATCCAATTCAAATTAATTAATTAATTCTCTCTTTATTTATATGGATTTTATCCAAATAAATAATAAACCATGCAATTCAATACAATTAATATTTTCCCTCATAAATTTGAGCATTTCAAGTTTTTCTTTCAACATAGTTGATCCTTGTCAGTCTATAGTGAGCTAACAAGGGGACCTTATGAACCTACAGATCAGAAGCTCCAACGATTTCAGATTGATTGGCTAAACTCATTAACCACATTAATGAATATTCGTTAACTGTGGGTGCACTCCACTAATGACCCACAGATGCACTCTCATTGTAGATATATTTATATGTCCATTGATAGAGACTAATAATAGCAAATTAGTACTTCAAAAGTGTTCATAACATCAGCTGGGTCAAATTACCGTTTTACCCCTGGGTTACTTCTAAATTCTTAAGTACTAGTGCTCCTTTGATGAACAACTTGTTTATGGTCCAACCATTAAACAGAAACCCCTCTCAGGCTAGTGAAAAGGTAAGGCCCTTTGTTCAAGTCTCGTAAACATCACTTAAGGGAACACTTATCTACTTACCCTAAAAATAGGAATGAGTGAATTCCATCTTGTATAATTATGTCCCTAGCTCCTCACTAGGTCTTGTTCCCAAGATGGTAGGCATATTGAGTTGGCAAACAACCACTCTCACCCATACAAATCAAAGGACAATCCCTCATGAACAGGAGTTCATAATATACTTAGGATTAAGACTAAGTTGCCTAGCTATTGAAATAGAAACCTAACTAGTCAACGGAGTTACATCTAGTGATTACTATTTCGTGGTCCGGTCTTATGCAAACTCATTGCATAGGATATCCTCATTCGCATGTCACCTACACGAACGCGTTAGATCATTGCGTTTGTATCAAATACAAAGTGGGTCCTATCCATAGTGTCACCAAGATAAGGTACCCAGCCTTATCCTTGTACTGTAGACCCTTTAGACTATATCTTGAATACTGATTTCCATATGTCCCCACATACAGTTTAAGACTCATAAAACAGCCTAGGATGTTAGTTTATTTGATTTAGGGTTATTAAGACAAAAAAAAAAAAAACAATCAATAACGCTTATTGAAGTAACACATCAATAACTCTTCATTAATGATTTAATTATGGTCAAATTATTACATTTACTGTCACACCCCCTCCCGGATTATCCTCCATAACCCGAAAAGAGATGTGAAAACAGCAATTACTGACTACCCTGTCACGTAACCCACTGTCAACCTCACCATCCACATGCTCTTGACAAACCTCGACTTCGATCGGCAACAGGAACTGTCATGCTACCTGAAAATGGAAAACATTTAAAAAGGATGAGCTAACGGCTCTGTGAGTAACGGTTTTCTGAAAACAATATAATTTAACTATAAAACAGATCAAACTCGCATTAAACATAACACTTCAAATCATAGTAAACTATACTCCATTACCATTGCGAAATCATGTTTGCCCGTTTGAGGTTACATACTCAAAAATCTTGTTCTTATAATATTCTTTTCCCTAGTTGAGGCGGAGCAATGCTCAACGCTCCTCAACGTCGATTTTTTCTTAGCTGAGTGGAGTAATCTCAACACATCAACGTCGTACATACCTCTATGTGCACATAGGTACCAAAATCCAGGCCGCCCTCAATGCCTTCTACGAATCCCTGAGCATTGGGGTCCCATTTCTATATCCAGGTTACCCATATGCCTTCTACAAGTCCCTGAGCATTTGGTACCTTTATAATATAACGACTACCCTTTGGCCTTCTCCAAGTCTCTGAGCCTCGGGTGCCTTTTCTAGTTTAATATAACACAATACATATTTTGGAACATTGTATCAATAACCCATGAATTAACCATTTCCAAATCTCACCCCTTCAGCATGCAAATTTCAATTTCCAGTTTTAATATAAACCGCATGCTTTTCATAAAGTTCATTTTCAAATCTTTCTTGACATCATATAATATCTTGTTTTTTCAGAAAAGTCATGAGAACCAATAACATAAATCCCATGCATTTTATAACTCATAGCAAGTATCCAGCATTCTCATAGTTTACAAGTAAAACGTATACACATGTCTCTAAACGCATGCTCGTGTTTCTAAAAGCATGCTCATGTCTCTGAATGCATGCCATGTCTATAAATCTCATATTCGTATGTCTTACATATATGAAAACGTATGCATTATTTTATTCATAACCCGTAGAATTATATTCATAAAGAACTCATTTATTTTTATAAAACGCAGGTGTTACTCACCTGTACTTGCTGAAGAATACTTCTTTTTCCTTTCCTCTATTTCCTCTTCCCGAGCTTTCTGGATGCATCGTTTTAACTCTGGAACGCAAGGCTCCATTTTCCTCTGTCAGCTCGGTTGAACGCAACCCTGCCCTTCAACGCAAGGTTGGTAACGCAAGGCTGATTATTTCCGCAAAGTGCATCCCGACTCTTCTTACTTCCCTTTCGGACGCATCGTCCTCTCTTGGACGCAAGGTCCATCATGAACGCATCATCTAACTTTGGACGCCGCGTTCACCTTGGACATTATGTTTGTCCTCAACGCATAACCGACCCTTTTTAACACCAGACAACTTCTTTACATAAAATAACTAAGTTGTCGAATACCTTCTTTCTTGGCCGCATACTCCTACCACAGAAGTTCTTGTTGTCTTCTTCTTCTATTTTCTCTCCAGAATACTTCTTTAAGAGTCATCAGTCGCTCCTTTTCCCTCAAAGTTCTATTTATAGGAAGCTTGCCATCCAACTTCTCCTCTCCTTGTGCCACTTGTTTGCCACATGTCACGCTGTATGCTTAATTAACCATGCATTAGTCCAAGTGCCACCTTGTATGAAACACTTAACATGCCTTTAACACCTCCTACTGATAAGGTGTCAAATCTATACATAGCCACATGGCCTTATAAACTTATTTTATGCGTCCAACATTTTCCAACAAATAACCATTTATTCAACACAACGCCCTCATGCGTTCATTAAGCTTCACTACTCATTTTTCTAACTCCCAGCCAACTATACTACTCTTTGACGCATAGAGATAACTCTGTCTTTAACGCATAGAGATCTCAATGCATGACAACCTTACCGACGCATAGTAAGCTAAGTACGTATCTTCCCCTGCCAACGCGGCGACCACTTCAACTCACAACAACCATTCGAGATCACCTTCAGCGCATAGCCGCACTGTTATAACCCAATGCTTTCACAATGCCACTAGGCGTTAATGACAAACGCACAATACTATGCGTTTGTACCTCACGCATCATACCATGCGTCCAACTCCTTTCAAGTCCATAACAACAACTCCTTCTCAAGTTTTTCCCCTATGCGTTGATCCTGATGCATTCACCTTCATCCCGCGTTCAATGACCATCTTCCTATCCTTGAACATTCCTTGATTACTCCCCAGATTATTCTTTTAACCTTTTTCTTGCACTTAAACTACTTCTCTTAAGGATAGATTAGCATGCGTCCACCACATGCACCAGTTTTTATGTTTACTTCACAACCTTCTTCAACACTTCACAACTTAACTTTATTCTTTTCTTGCTAATCCGCTTCACTTCTTTCCATTCTCGGTTTACTTCCATGCGTCCACCCTTACCATGTGTTAGCTAGCCTTGACCATGCGTCCAACATGGTCTTTTACCTCTTTTTTTCATAAATTCTTCAACGCATCGTTTCTTAAAAAGTAAGGTGTGACATTTACTATCTACAAGTTTTAGGGCATAAAACTCGACAGGGATGCAATTCCATGTTCTATCATATAGGTTTGGAAATCTATATCCATATACTCTCCACCTCGATCTGATCGAAAGGTTTTAATGGTCTTTCCTAGCAAGTTTTCAACTTCAGCCTTATACTCTTTGAACATTTCAAGAGCTTCAAACTTGTGTTTCATTAGGTAAAGATATCCATATCTTGAATTCATCTATGAAAGAGATGAAATGTTCATACCTTCCTCTTCGCTTAACATTCATAGGACCATACCTTGTAATTGAAAAGGCTATAGAGCCAAAGAACCCTTAGGTTAGGTCACATCTTATCTTGAAGGCATAATAATGCCAAAGATAAGCATAATGACCAAAAATAACTTTGGCATCTAACCAATTTCTCAATCCTATTGAGATTTATGTGACCTAACCTTAGATGCCAAACATAAGCATTTTCTTTAGGAGAAACCTTCTGTCTTTGATGTTGGGTTGTTTCAGTTCTGAACATTTCAGTATTTAGAAGCGATTTAGATGTTAACGTTAGCACATATAAATTACTCTCTAAGTTTGCAGCACAAATAAGAATACCATCGTTATAAATAAACACTTTATTTACATTAAAATTGATGGAATAACATTGTTCTAACAAACACTGTATAGAAATCAAGTTTCTTTTTAAATCAGGAACTACAAATACATTCTTTAAAGAAAGATAAGATTTCTGGAAGAGTAATTTGACACCTCCCACTGCAACCGCTGAGATGACCTACCTTGTTCCAACCCGCAAGTCATCTCGCCAGTCCCAAGCTGCTGCCAGGAACTAGTCCCATGAAAAGAAGAACAAACATGATTAGTGGCCCCTGAATCAATTATCTAGGCAGATCCATCATTCTCCACTAAACACGTTTCCAAAATTAGTAAATCATATTTAACTTGTTTGGTCTTCTTTTTCTCTGCCAAATATTTGGGACAGTTCTGCTTCTAATGCTCATCTTGATTGCAATGAAAATAATTTCCTTTTGCAACCTTGGTCTTTTGCTTGCTCTTTTGCACTGCAACTTGATTATTTTTATTACATCCCTTATTACCCTTCTTTTTCCACTTCTTTTTGGCAGAGGAAGAAGCAGACTTAGTTCCCAAGGTCGAACCTCTGTGGAACTTCTTAGAGGAACTTTGGCAACATTTGCCTCCCCTTCTAGTTCTTTGCATTTATGCATGGACTTATAAGTCTGCAGCTAGTTAAAGAGGGTAGTAAGGGAGTAGTTCAGTTTGTTCATAACAACATTGGTCCTGAACTGAAGGAAACTCTTAGGTAGAGATTCCATAATAAAACTAACTTGATTGACCTCATTGATAATGACCCCATTCATTTTAGCCACGTTGAAGTGGACCATCATATTGAGAACATATTCTTGCACTGATGTCCCTTTGTTCATATGTGCATTATAAATGAATTTCAGAGCATTATGCTTGACTGTGAGGACGGTTATCCAAACATCTCTTACAATAAATCCATGATCTCATGAGCAGTGACCATGGTTTCATGTTTCTTTGCCAAAACTTTAGATAAGCTAGCAAGAATATATGCTCTGGCCTTTTCGTTTGCCTTCATCTATTTCTCATATGCATCACAAACATTTCGTGACGCATTTTGAGCAGGAACTTAAAGACATACCTCAGTGATGGCAAACTTTAGATCCTCCACAATGAGTATAGTGTTAATTATGTTTTTTCTGAAGTGTAATTATCACCATTCATTTCATCGTCATTGATATGAACAAAGGAACCTCAATCATGCCATATGAATATCATGAAAGACACCAAGAATGCACAAAATATGCTTTCCAGATTCACAACGAGTAGAACTTGCAATTATGTGAAGTCGAGTGAAATTTATAAAGAATCAAGCTTCATTTAATGAACAAAGACTTCAAGCTACTTCAAATGGGTTTTCATTTACTCTTGGATGGTTACAAATTCATGGAATATAGATGAAACATACTAATCTCGGATTTATTGTATTTATTAAATGTATTTTTTTAGTTTTTGGTCATTTTATGTGATTTTATGTTACAATTTGATCATAGACGATCATGGTCATTAATTATGAGTGTTATAATATTTTAGATGCCTCATAGAATGTCTAGGGTTATATTTTGAGGCCTATATAAATGTCATGTAATTGTTGAAACAAGGAGACTAGGAGAAGACTTGGAAAATGTAGGAAAAAAAGCCTTTGAGCTTTCTTTTAGCCTTGTGCTATGTTTGTTTTGGAATTGTCTGGTGTTTAGATTGCATATTCATAATCATTGAAGCTTGACTTGATCGATCTTGCTTGTGGAGTGATTCAAAGATCAAGTGTCAATGGGAGCCGCAAGCTTTGTCCATGGTTTTGCTGATCGTCTAAGTAATTCATCATCTAGCTATTTTTAGGGGCTGAGATCATCTTTATTTGGGGTGTTTGAGTTTGAGATCTAAAGGTCTTGTTCGTCAACAAGGTTGTTAGATCCAAATCCTCTAGGGTTACTTATCAGACACTAAGCAAAGCCATAAAAACACTTAAACATTTTGATGATGTTGAAGCATACAAATTTTTTCTTATTAGAAACATGCATAACTCATATAACCCAATCAATATTTAGCAAAATTTTAATGTGCCCAAAATTTAACATTTAATTTTGCAATGACGCTTTAGTGATTTATGATAAAAGCCACCGAAGGGTAATTAGTCACCTATTTACTGAATTGAGACATTCTCAACCAATTATTCACTAGAATAACTTTTATTCCTATAATAATTAGTGACCATTATTCGGTTAAGAAATCATTAACATTCTTAACAAGTTCTTGGAAGTGCAACCCTTCATTTTAGATCCTAGAGTTGCAATGAGCCAACCGAAGGGAAAAATCAATTAGGGCAAAAGCTAAAGCGACCCTATCCTTAACAAGAGCTTGAGATAAATTTCATGCAAACACCATCCGAAGGAGGACACAAATCAAGGTGCCATGAGGCCGAGCATGAAAATTATCTAGCAAACCAATGAATGAGACTGTAGAATGTGTTGACACACATCCATCTCCCACTTACTATAAACACTCTCTCCATTCACTTTGATCTTGGCCTATGCCAACACCATCTGAAGATGACACAAATCGAGGTGCCACGAGGTCGAGCATAGATCTAATGGTGTGAACTTTTAGGGAGAAACATGAGAAGAATGACATATCATATATATCTTTTTCCTCCCACTGAGTGTTTTAAACCTAGGGTTTATTACTTAGGTAAATCCGGCTAATTAATTTATCTAAGTTATTTGTTAATTTGCACAAGTCAACTATTGCATGCTTATAAAATTTTTGACTAACTCACCTTCCAGGTCAGTTTCCAGGTAGGGGTGTTCCGTTTCCGTCAGCTTAAATACCCCAGCCTTAGACAAAACCTTCCTAAGACAAAGGTCCCTTATGCCAATATTTTATAAATTTAATTTTTTTATTACATTCATTTTAATCCTATTAAAATAAATATAAAAGATTAACCTATTCTTAATCATATTAAAAATATTAAACAAAAGGCTAGGTGAACTGTTTAAACCATTTAAAACTAATTCATAACTTATGTTTGCATGCAACTCTTCATTATAGATTTTAATATATTACATTAAATATATGGATATCTTAATAAATAATTAAAACCTATGACATGCATTCAAATGACATTAGCCAAATATAACAATTATATTTTACTAAGGTAATATCATGCTCAATGCATATTCATTTTCATTAAACAATATAACATTTATATTATGGTATGGTGCATGGACATGCTTATTAATAAATAGAATGCATGTTCATGCTAACATCATACATCTGAATAATATAACACTTATAAATAATATGATGCATGATTATATACATCTGAATTTATGGAGTAAACAAGGATTATTACTCTAAAACTCTCTTTGACTTCTGTGTTTCTTATTTACTTGCTTTCCTTTTTAGCTTTATTTCCAAAATCATAACTTCAATTTCAATCCTCAAATAAAATTGATTCAATTTTATAATAGCTAAGTAACTTAAACCTTCACAATTGGATCCTTAGTGGAATGATATTCAGACTTAACTATCTTATATTATGACTTGACCCGTACACTTGCGGTTAACAAGAAAAGTGCGCATCAAGGTGGAAGATGATAATGGATAGGGTGTTTTACATGAAAAATACCACCACCTTTATCAAGCATTTAGTGGAAAAATCCAATTTCAAAAAATGGATTTAATACTGAATTTTGTAAAATTGAATTTAATTCACAACTAATTTCAAAAAATTAATTTAATATATAATTAATTATATTAAATTAATATTAAATATTATTTTTCCACTTTTCCCGCAAACTCCAATCCGATGAATCTTTATTCATCTTTAAAATATTTAAATCAAATTTAAATATTTCTAACTCTTTGATTTTGTCTAATTCATAATTAAACAAACAAATCATAAAAATTTCTCCATCACTAAATTCGAACATTTCAAACTCACTCAATATAAAGTTCTAAGGTTTATCCATGAGCTAACAAGGGAATCTAATAGACTTACATATCATGAGCTCCAACAATCCAAAATTAATCGGCGAAACTCTTTAACCTAGTTAATTAACATTCGTTAACAGGGTCCCTCCACTAAAGCCTAGTAGCTGCACTCTTCTCACTGTAGATATATTTCTATCCAATTGATATAACCATGATAAGTAAGTCAATCATTCACAAGTTGTTCATAATTACATTTAGGTCAAAATTACCGTTTTTACTCCTTACATCTCGTCCTTAAGTCCCACTGATCCTCTAATGAATAATAGGTTTATGGTCCAACCTACAAACCTAGTTGATAAGTAACCCCTGAAGATTTGGATCTAACAACTTTGTCGACAAATAAGACCTTTAGATCTCAAACTCAAACACCCCAAATCAAGATGATCTTAGCCCCTAAGAATGGCTAGATTGTCGGATCACTTAGACAATTGACAAAAACTACGGATCGGACAAAGCTTGCAACTCCCATCGATCATTGATCTTTGATCCATTCCACAAGCAAGATCAATCAAGTCAAGCTTGAATGATTCTAGATATGCAACATAAACACCATAGAACCCAACAAACTCCCACTTGGACTAAAACTCCAATTGAGTAAATGTACATTATGTTGAGTTTACAGAGAAAAACATATAAATACAATAAATTAGGGCATCGAATACCCTATAGCTTTCTCCAACTTATCCTAGTTTACACAACTTGAAGTCCTAGACTCACTAAGTAAACCTCAAACACTTTAGCGTGAGTGACTTTGTAAATGGATCAGCACTGTTGTGCTCTGACGCGATCTACTTAACGATTACGTCATCTCTCTAAACAATTTCTCTGATGAGATGATATTTTCGTTCGATGTGTTTGTTGCGTTTATGGCTTTTAGGTTCTTTGGAATTTGCAATTGCACCACTATTATCACAATAAAGAGTGATAGGCAGATGCATAATTGGAACAACTTCCATATCCATTAAGAACTTTTTGGGTCATACTACTTCTAGATGTTTCACATGGAGCTATGTACTCAGCTTCTGTCACACCCCCTCCCGGATTATCCTCCATAACCCGAAAGAAGATTTGAAGTCAGCAACCTTGACTCCTTTGTAAGGTTCACTGACCAACCATTTCTTTACCAAAGACTGCCCAGACAAGGTTCTTGCATAGGCAAAGCATCCCAAACTCGCTTGCTACTTGGAAAATTAGAAAAAACATAGGAAAATGTGAGCTAAAGCCCCGTGAGTGACTGGTTTTGTAAAACTATCTTTTAGTAAAAAACAGGCATGTTACATTTATACATATAAAACAAGATAAGTACATCAATACAACAGGAACGTATTTTCATCATCTCTTTTAAACTATATCAATTCGTTCCAAATCAATAGAGTCGTTTAGGAACAATTATACGAAAAACTCGTTTGGTTTCTCAATCATTTCCCTTAGTTGAGGCGGAGCAAGACTCAACGCTCTCAACGTCGAAAACATCCTTAGTTGTGGTGGAGCAAGGCTCAACACACCCAACGTCGAAATCATCTCTGGCTCAAAGCAGAGCAAGCTCGATGCACTAGCCAGATTAACCTTTATGTGCACATAGGAATATGATGGGTTGCCCATGTACCTTCTCATGTCTTTGAGTACTCGGTCCCGGGAAACTCACGAGCCTTCTCAAAGAGATAAGCACTGAGCCTCCTCTTAAACATTTTATCAATCAATTTAAGTAGATCATTCATATGAAACCTTTTATAGAAATCAAGATGTTTCTTGATAGAGTATATCTTGCAACATGCCTTCAATATAGTAAATCAATCAGATAAAACATGCCTTTTAAACACTATAATCATCGTCATGCGTTTCATGAAATCATTTATTACAAACCATAACACATAAGAACACTTTCAACAAAGTTCGGTTTTGAAAGAAGAAGAGAGTCACTCACTATTTACTTAAGAGATTTCCCTTCAAATCTCTGCTTCCTCGAGCTCTTAAACGCAAGGCTTGAACTCTTTAGTTTGTTTTCACCCTCTGATAGTCTGGTTGAGCGTAACCCTGCAAGGTGCAGACTAACTCTTATTATTTTTTTTTATTTTTATTTTTTTGAATGCGTCGACCCTTCTTGACTGCAAAGCCTCACTTGATCGCAATGTGGTGTTCACCCTTTATGTTGAATTCGGATAAAACGCAAAGCTCACCCTTCTCGACGCAAGCCAACTTCTTAACACCAGATGATTTAAGTGTCAAGGTTGTCTTCCTCCTTAGCCGCAGACTTCCTCCTGCAAACGCAAGATTTTCTTCCTTTAGCCCTCTTTCTCTCTTTTCTAAAGGATTCTTACCACCGAATCATCAGTCATTACTTTTCCCTCAAGGTCCTATTTATAGAGAGCTTGTCATTCTACCTCTCATCTTCTGCTACCATTTGCTTGCCACATGTCATGTTGCATGCTTAATTAATATGCATTAGTCCAAATGTCACATTGCATGAAATACTTATCATGCTTTCTCACACCTCCTACTTGATAAGGTGTCACGATCATGTGTAACCACTTAGCCTATAGGCTTACCTTATGGGTTCATTATGTTCCAATACACAACTACACAACCAACTCCGTGCTCCTATGCGTTCATGGAACTATCTTCCAGATTTAACTTCTTTGCTTCCTTTTACTACCCTCAGCTTTACTATCTTTATTCCACTTCTCCTTCATTTAGGTGTACAAATTCTAAACGCATACTACTATGTGCTTCAGCTTAACATCATACATCAATTTTCTTCGCATATTATATGCGTCCAGCTCCCTTTCTTACATTCGTTTACAGCTACAATTCCTTCTTTGTACAATTGCACCCTTCTAACCATGTGGTTTACCTTTGACCACTACATCCAACTCAAATTCTTTCTTCCTGCTTTTACCCTCTTGCATTCACTTTTGCTTCATTCCGCGTTCATGACCTTCCTTTAAGTCCCTTGATTTTCCTCTATGTATTTACTCGATTTCGTGGTAGCATTTTCCTTTGTCATGAAGTTAAGCTCTTCAGCGTATGACTTAATAACCAATGGTAACCATCATCGACTCCTCAACCCCTTGTCGCATAGCTAATTAGTTGTCCTTAATACAGAATTCCTCAACGCATAGTAAGACCCTACTAATTGCTGAAGTCCTACTAGCATATAATAATCCTTTAACGTTTAACATTTCATAGCACTTAAACGCTTAGCGACCCCTTGTGCACTTGTACTGGAGAACCCATGCTATGGTCTTTTATAGTAACCTTTAATGCATAGTTGTTATCCATTTCATGGCTTATCAATTTATTATTAACCTTTAGCCTATCACAAACCACTATTTTTCCAATTCAAGGTATTCTTCATAACGTAAGTTAAATACAACCCTTGGTCAGGTTCCATCTTTACTTTCAACACATAACATCTTTCAATGCCTGTCATACCTATCAAAATAACGACTCATCCATCCAGACTATGGTAATAGTCTACTTCTTCCCAGTATACTAGCTTCCCTTACTAGGCTTACCAACGCATAGCCGTAATCCATACTCAATTTTTGTTCCTTCAACTCCATTCACTATTTCTCTGTACAATACTCCACGCATTACTTTCCTTAGTTTCACTTCC
Organism: Citrullus mucosospermus; assembly: GCA_030954485.1. Lineage (NCBI taxonomy): Eukaryota > Viridiplantae > Streptophyta > Magnoliopsida > Cucurbitales > Cucurbitaceae > Citrullus > Citrullus mucosospermus. The sequence goes on along the minus strand of CM062057.1, from coordinate 15,334,563 downwards.
CGACGCGTTGTCAACCTTTCCAACGCAAGGCACTTTTCCTACATGATGGTTCTATTTCACTTTACATCATCGACATATGGCACTTCACCCCATTCAACTTGCCCTCATTAGAACCTAATCTTACAGCTTGGCTGATGACTCCTCAGTATTAAATACCATGCGTTTGGGCTTAACCTTCTACGCATCAATCTAATCTCCCGAGATATGTCTATTCTTTTCTTAATACCATTCATCTCAACGCACAGAATTTATTGGCCATAATTCAGTAGTTACACAATCTTAACTTTTCGTTTAAATGTTCCGCTAATCCACACTATTTTATCCTTTTATCCTTACTAGTTATATAAATACTTAGGTTTTCGGGGACAGGGTATTACAGCTTCCATGGTGGAGTTAGCTATACAACCTTGCTTAATACTCCTCCATACTATAGCTCCTCCGTTTAGAGTGAACACTGATCCTAAAGTAGATTTCCTTAAATCTATGTTGGTTTGAAAACTAGAGTCAGTGTATACTGTAAGGATCAAATCCTTAGCGCCATACATGAGCATATAGTCTCTCGTTCTACTTAGATACTTGGGGATATTTTTACAGTAGTCCAATAATCATATCTAAGATTGGACTGATATCTACTGACAATCCCTACTGCATAGCATATGCCAGGTCGTGTGCACAACACGACTACATCAAATTATCGACTGCTGATGCATAGGGAATACGTCTCATATCCTTAACTTCTTGAGATTTAATACCAAATGATGAAATTAATGACGACACTATGAGATCACACTGTAATACATTAGATCTAACATGCTTTTGAGAATAAAAAAACAACTTAAGAACAAATGCCCTTAGTGATTGCAATTTTTTTTTCTCCTGATTGATTTTCAAAACACAAAAATTTGACACTGAAGGAAGTCGAATTTGAAGACATCAACAAAAGAAATTTTGTAGATAAGACTCTGGTCTGAAACCTTGAAAATTAGAGTATCATAAAACATGACTAGATATGAGACTTTTTATTCGAGTATCATAAAATAGATGGTAGACAAGATGAATAGAAAAAAAATAAGAAAACAGCAACAACAGAAACATATATATGATCTCGAGCCTAAGATCTGATACCAAATGATAAGTAACCCTCGGGGACTTGGATTTAACAACCTTGTTGACGAACAAGACCTTTAGATCTCAAACTCAAACACCCCAAATCAAGATGATCTCAGCCCCTAAGAATGACTAGACGACGGATTACTTAGACGATCAGCAAAACCACAGGATTGGAAAAGCTTGTGGCTCCCATCGAACCTTGATCTTCGAACCACTCCACAAGTAAGATCAATCAAGTCAAACTTAAATGATTATGAACATGCAATCTAAACACCATCAAATTGCAAAAGAAACATAGCATAAGGCTAAAAGAAAGCTTAAAGGCTCTTTTTACTGCATTTTCCAAATCTCTTCCAAGTCTCTTTTTGTGAACAACGGCATTATATAGGCCTCAAATATATAAACCTAGATATTCGATGAGGCAGTTAAAAGTTGTAACACACATAATTATTTACCATTATCAACCATGATCAAATTGAACATAAAATCACATAAAATGAATCAAAACTGAAAAATACATTTAGTAAATAAATGATCTGAGATTATATTTGTTCATTCATATTCTATGCATTTGTAACCATCCAAGAGTAAGTGAAATCCCATTTGAAGTAGCTTGAAGTCTTTATTCACTCAATGAAGCTTGATTCTTCATAAATTCCACTTGACTTCACATAATTCTTCTTTCGTTAGTATAAACTTGGACAACATGTATGGCTCATTCTTGATGTTTATATTGTATGATTGAAGTTCCTCCGTTCATACCATTTTGGGAAGAAGAGAGAATTGGAGAGGGAGAGTTATTGGGAAATTACAGAACACTTTTGCAAGGTGTTAAACTCCTTCTCCCATTCTTTACGTAAAAACTGTGAGAGAGGAGAAAACCAAAATAACTCCCCACTACGTGGGAGTTATTTAATATATAAATAATAAATTAATTAATTAACAATAAATTAAATATCACATATTTAATTTAATTTGAATCATATTCAAACAACCTTCTCTCACATAACCTATAGTTTTGATACGAATTTCATTCAGATAATTAATATTTAAATCTCATTTAAATATTCATCTCTCTTATAATATAAAGTATACAAACTCTTTGCATAGGATACCTCCACTCACATGTCTCCAAATAAACAATTAGGATCAAATCGTTTGTAACACTTTACAACTTCTTGTAACAATTACAAAGTGGGTCGTATCCATAGTGTTACAAGAATAAGGCACCCAAACTTATTCCTATACTACAAATATTTTTTGTTATTACTTAAACATGATCCAACCTTGTATGCCAACCACATGCATGTTTAAGTTTACATAAAATAACCATGAAATCTTAGTTTATTGGATTGAGTTAATAAATAAAATAGATAAAATAACTTCTTATTTTATTCAATAAATAAAATGTATATACAATTTACAAAACTACAAGACCTAAGAGATTTAGGACACACCGGTCTCATCACCTTCATCTCTTTTTATTAAAATCTTTGTATCTTTCATTGAGGTTGGGTTTTCGACAGCCATTGTTGAACTCAAGATAAGTTTTCTTTTAATGTTGTATTTAGGAGAGCCTAAGTACATTAAAGGTGAGGGAATCTCACACTTCAGGAGGCTAAATATGTTGTTTAAGGAGATCTCATACAGAGCTTGGAGAAGCATTATTATGGAAGTGAGGTGTAACACCCCCATCCTAGATATTTATATATATATCTATATCTTTACCTAGGAGTGAGTGTTACCTAGTCTGTATTCTGTTAAACACTGTTATATATGCATTTCTATATCACAACCAGCTGGCAAAATGCTTAGCCTTTACAACAGTTATGCAAAAATTTCCTGATAAGATAGCATCATAAGTAAGATTAAAAAGGCTATGTTTAAAGTTTACAAGTATGCCTGGTGATCCTCACAAATGCCACTCAAAATAAATACAATTTCTACAAAGGGCCGGTTTACAAGTTCCCAATTACAAAATTTTAATTTGGCTCAGACGAATCTTGATGGTAGGCTAGGCACCCCGAACACGCTCACTACCTGGAAAGAAAACATCAGAGAAACAAGAATCTATGAGCTACAATGCTCAGTGAGTGACTAACTAACGTATAAGAATAAAAACATAACTACAATCTTTTGTATGAACTGCTTGATCATGCTTCATATCATGCTTCATAAACTTGTAAATAACTATAACTTGTAAATCACTATCATTACGTAAATGGTTATCTTTTCATTGGACCTTTGTTGAGGCGGAGCGAACTCAACACACCCAACGTCAATAAGCCTTAGCTGTGTGAAGTAATCTCAACACATCAGCGTCAGATGCCTTTTATTCTGCTTATAAATCTGTCTGATCTCGGGCTGCCCGTATACTTTCTCATGTCCTTCGGTACTAGGGTTCCATGGAAATACTCAATCACCGTCTTTATATCCTTAGGTGAGAGCTTCATATAAATACTAGGGCTGCCCATATGCCTCCATGTCCTTCAGCATTGGGTCCCAATAGAATCTTTCTAGAGCACTAACTTGCACATCACATTTATCATAATTTAACAATAATCATAATATCTCAGACTTCATAAAATAGTAGGGCTGCCCATATGCCTTCACCTGTCCTTCAGTATTGGGTCCCATTCGAATCTTTCTAGTGCACAGACATGCACAATACATTTGTCATAAATTAACTATAATCATGATATCTTAGAATTCTTAGAACACTCATCTAGCAACTAACTTGGTAAAACTTAGAACCTTATCTGATACATTATCAAGCTCTATCTCACATATAAGATATGTGCTAGTTTCATAGATAGAAGTACACTTCAACTCATGCTTCAAGGATATTATTAAGCATATAGAAAATAGTATTCAAGTTAAGCTTATCTCAAACCATAAAGTCACTCACGACTTATTCCGGGCTCCGAGCGGGTTATACGCTTTTCCTAGCTTCTCTTGACCTGTAAACACACCTTTTTTGTGTTAGACATTTCTAATATTCCTCTTTATATTCTCTATGTTTGCTTAAATATCTCAAACATGGGTTTTCATCACTAGTCCCTCTCTTGTTTACAACTTACAATAATGAGTGAAATTCACAGGTATCAGCGAGATTATTAGATTAAACTACTTATAACCATGCGCCATCAGCGATACCCAGCTTCGCGAGACTAGCAATATTACCTTAACAAGCGATACTCAGCGAGAGTCAGCGAGAGTTGTGAGACGCAAGGCCCCTTTGCGTTACCAGCGGCACTTGTCTCGCTGATCACCCTCTAACTCTTTAACGATACTTCTGTCCTAGCGACCCCTCGATGGTCAGTGCTTTCTTCTTTCTTTTCTAACCCGTTCTCAAAACTGCTAAACATCGAAATCTAGCCAAAATCAGAACTTTCTCTCTTCTACAAACTTGTAAAGAAGTGAGCTTTCTAACTTACCTCGAGATTTCAAACCCTAACTTTTCTTCGTTTGAGAACTATCCTCGAATAACTCCAACTGCCTCGAATCAACTAGCAACTCATGTAGTAGCTCAACTCCGAATGCTTCTTCCTAAAATTTAACATACTCTTGTTCAAATTTGGCTTAAACATCTTTTCCAGGAGTTGCTAAGAATTAACTCACTCACCTTTAAAATTTTCGCCCTAGCTTCGACTTCCCCAGCTCACTCTTCTTCAAACACCGAATGATGTCTAGATTATCGTCAACACCGAATGGTTCCAGCTTCAATTTCACCATGGAAGTGATTTGGTTCCTACTTAACTTCGACACAAACAATTTCTACGACTTCTCCTAGTTGTTCTTTTGTGAAAAAGGGTAAATCTGGGTTCAAAATATGTCTAAAAGTGTTTATTTAGTCGGCGTACTTACATATATATATACCACCGACTCACCAGTACGACCATCACCTCCTTACTTAGGTTGGCCGACGCAACCTTCCGTGCAAAACTTCAACAACGCATAGCTTAAACTTGCTGTTTTACAATTGTTCAACGCCCAGTTGCCGGATAGCCAATTAACGCATGATCCTCTCGGCCACTCTTCTAATGTATCAACACATACCAACCTTCAACGCATAGTAGCTTCCAACGCCTCGTGGCCGTCGATGCCTAGTGGCCTTCAACGCCTGGTGGCCTTTAACGCTTAGTGGCCTCTAACGCCTAGTGGCCTTCAACGCCAAGTGGCCTCCAACGCCTAGTGGCCTTCAACGCCTCGTGGCGTCCATCACGTGTCCATGCCGAGCTACCTTTTTCAACGCCTCGTGGCTTCCAACATATTCTCAACGCGTAGCCCCACTAACGCATGGCCAACACTTAGCCACTTTTGCTCCCATACTACTCAGCCAACTTTTTTCTAATCACTGCCCATTTCATAGTTTCTTCTTAACTTGAGATTCTGGAACACATAGGACCTTCAGCGTACCGATTAGCACTACCCACGGAATTGTCCAAAATACATGATGTGTTCCATGTTTCTCTATTGAGGAAGTATATTCCCGATCCTACGCATGTTTTAGAAACTCAACCTATTCGGATAAATGAAGACTTATCCTATGAAGAAGAGCCTGTGCAAATTCTTGACCGCAAAGAACAATATTAAGAACAAAAACGATACCGCTTGTGAAGGTCTTATGGAGAAATCATCAAGTCGAAGAGGCAACATGGGAAAGTGAAGAGCAAATGAAAATCAAATACCCTCACCTTTTCTTACCGTAATCCTACTTGAATTTCGAGGACGAAATTCTTAAAAAGGGGGTAAGGAATTGTAAGCACTGATTTGCGTTGTCAAGCGTTGAGATGCGGCCATGCGTTTGTGGCTAAGGGAGAAGCGGTTGTGAGCAAGAGCAAGAATTTTTGGAAAGTAAAATTTTGGCTAAATGTTGGCGAAGTCCATGCGGTTGTGGTTGATTCACGGAGGTTAGTGAGTTGAAGTAGCTACCCGCGTTGAAGGATAAATAACTCTGGCGGGGAAAGAAATGTGCTTGAACCATGCGTTTAAGTCGCTCTGCGTTGAGGACAGGTATGCGCTGAAGTCGATGCGTCGAAGACAGACATGTGTTGGAGTCACCCCGCGTTGAAGACAGAATGGTCTTGACGCGATGAAAGTAGTATTGAATGACGGAAGGGTATGCGTAAAAAATAAGAGACGTTGAGGATGACACTATGCGTTAGGTGTGGTCAGTTGCTGGAGGCGTTGGAGGAGAAGCTAACATGAATACCTTGCGTTGAGATAAGAACCCTGCGCTAGTCTGCGGGTGGGTAAGTCAGCAATATAAATCCAAGTGTTTGCAAAGGCTAAGTCGGTAGTATATATATAACTGGATTAATTAAATGTTTAATCATTTTAAAGACATTTCGGGAGCTTAAGTCGGTTCCATATTTCAGACAAACTTCAGAAGAAGATTGAGGAAGGTGTTCTTGAGGGTTTTGGACGAAATTCGACTCATATTGATGCTGAAAACGAAGTTGGAACAGAGGAATGACTGAAGTCACTTGGTTTGGTTGAGCAGTGCCTGATAATCAGAGTAGAACGTGAAGAGGAAGCCGAGTTTAGAGCTAAAAAATTGAGGTTAGTAAGTTGACATAATTCCTAACAACTTTTGTGAAGGATGGTGATGTCGAAACTGAAGATTTACTATGTGAATCCTTAGGAAAAACAGAGTTTACAAGATTATCTCGCAATCTGGAACAGCAGGAGGTAATTCCGGGATACCACGAGAGCGAGGAGGAGTTAAGCCTTGAAACTTTAAGGTAAACTATAGAATTTAATTTCCTATAAGTTTGTAGAAGAGAAGAAGTCCTGAATCCGTATGAAAATGTGACTTTTAATAGATTGAAGAAAGAACGAGAAAAAAGGAAGGAATAAAGGTGCAGACTGCCACTGAGACTCAAGTATCGACACACTGTCTGAGTATTGATAGCGAGATGGGTGTCGCTAAGAGGCAAAGGAGCCTTCCGTCTCACAAATCTCTAGATAACGCTGGGTATCTCTGCTAAGGTAATGTAACGCTAGTGTTGCTCCATCAAGTATCGCTAGTATCAGTCCTTATCGGCTGGTATCGCTGGGATTCTCACTTATAAGTCAGTAGAGAAAAGGAAGAAAATTTATGTTAATAACGCAACGTACATGTCTTTTGCAGGCCAAGAAGAAATAGGAAAAGTGTATAACCCACGTAAAGCCTAGAAAGAGTTGTGAGTGACTATTTTATTCTTAAAGTCTATTTTCTTAAAAATGTTTTTATGAAGTATGATTTATAATGAACTGTTTAATATGTATAATGTTGATTGCATTACTTATAAGGCATGTTATATGTTTTTAAAGTGGATAGTAAGCATTCATATGAAATGTTAATGAATATAGTTTTGTATGATTTCTATGGAAGGATTTTCCTATGAACTATTATGCGAATGAAATTCCAAAACGTTTTAGAGGAGACTCAGTGCTCAAGGACACGAGAAGGCATGTGAGTTTCCCCGAGACCCAGTACTGAAGGACATGAGAAGGTATTCGGGCAACCCGTCATATTCCTATGTGCACATAGAGGTTGATTTGGCTGGTGCGTCGAGTTTGCTCCGCATTGAGCTAGGGATGTTTTCGACGTTGGGAGTGTTGAGCTTGCTCCACCCCAACTAAGGTGATTTTCGACTTTGAGCGCGTAGAAGCATTGCTCCGCCTCAACTAAGGGAAAAGTTTGAAAAACTAAATTGATAATGATAAATTCCTTGGAAAACACTCTTGTATGATTTAAGAATTGAATTATGAGATTAATGGATCTTATGGAAAGCATGTTTCGTTGAACAAATGTTAAACTCTTGCGTATACGTTATACGCAACATGCCTGTTTTCAATGAATACTCGTTTTACAAAGATTTGTCACTCACTAGGCTGTTAGCTTATGTTTTCCAATGTTTTTCTTTTCTCTCCCCAAGTATCAAGGACGTTCCCGGTGCTTAGCCTACTTCAGCTCACCCTGCCTAAGTCTCGAGTTCTCAAGATACAGTCAAGTCTGAGAGTTGTACGTTGCATATGCTTTATGTAAATGGCATGTAGATCATATAGTTTTGAGTGGAGATTGTTGGTGGAGTTGTGTACATTGTATTATGGATATGGAAGTGAAATTATGTTGTGTAATAAAAGCGTACCCTATACAGGGAATTGTATCAAATTAATAGCATGTATAGTATGACTGAGTTCTATGTATGTATATGAGTAAATGTATGCACATGAAGGAAGGTAAGAAGGGACAATATGCGTCACAAGAGGGGTGATGTTTGTCGTCACATTCCCTTTCAGGATAGGTAGGTAATCTGGGAGGGGGTGTGACAACAATGTTGCTAATCCATTTGCAAAAGCTATGACAACTAAAGTGTTTGAGGGTTACTTGGAGAGTCTAGGCCTATGGGACATGTCACATCTAGTCTAGGGCAAGTGGGAGATGGGTATAGAGTTATGCCCTAATTTATATGTATTGTACACTGTTGCGTACAAAGTGGATGTTATAATTTTAGTACAAAGTATGCGTCGAGAATTACTCAAGTTTGATCATTAATCAGCAAGTTTTCCTATAAAAACCTAAGTGTAAGCTTCTATAGGTTTTATGGTGAGTCCAGGGTCAAACGCAGGGATTTGTGATAAATTAGGCATTGAGACTAGATACATAATCTATGCGGTGACTGTACAAGTATTATGTTTAAGTGGTTTATGTGCCTAAAACTATACATAAAAAATAAATAAAATTTCCTACAATTAACATAGTAAGGTGGAAGCAGAGAATGTTAGTCAAATGTCATTTACAGTCAGATAGCATACGTTGAGAATGACGATGGAACCATGCCATAATAATAGAGTTAACACAGGAGCTAGTCGTTACTTAAGCATATCTAAGTATATTTACATACCTACAAACTTTGGGTTTGAGAAACCATCTTTCGATGTTTTGACGCCACATTAATCTTATCTCTAAGACGCATGGTAAGTTTGCATGGCAAAAGATGAACTACATCTCTGAAACTCATCTAGTCTTGATAAATGCTAAAGATTAACCATCTATTCTCTCGAGCTAGATAGTCGTGCTTGTTAAATTTATTTGTCAGACAAATCTGTGCAAGCTAATGATATACATTAACCAAAATATAAATATATTTAATATTGCTTAAGAAAAACTAGCTTCTAACATCTACTTATTCAATCATACAAGCAACATGTTGTAAAGTATTTAAGATGGAAATGAATGGAAGATAATCATCAATCGAACTTATATTAAGTAAATAAACCATTCTCTCGAATATCATTAACAAAGCATAAATAAGAAGGAAAGAAATGAAGAAAGGCAGAAATGGAAGACGTCAAGCCGCCACTGACAATGTCTTGCTTCATGGAGGCTTGAGATGGTTGCTATCTTATACATAAATGGCATAGGATGAAGGTTTCCACTCACTGGGAGATAACTTTGAAAATTCTCAGAATTCTTCTCACAGAAGAGCTTCAAATGGAGGCTGGTTATGGTAAGGGAGAATTTGTGTAGAGTTTTCGCCTCTTAACTCCTTTCTCTCCTCCTTGAATTGAGAAGCTTTCGACTATTTATAGGTGTCGAAAAGATGAACTCATGATGACCTGACACCTTTGAATTAAATTCCATGCCCTGTTGCGCAGACTTTTCACATTGTCAGCCCATTGGTTCTGCTATGATTTGATAACTTGTAATCCTTTTGCATATTGATACGACAGCTATTGCCCATGCATCTGTATCTGCTTTTTCTTCTCAATGCACGGTCTTGATGCCTAGGTTTGACGCATAGGCTTTTACTTCTTTTGTTCTCACAGCAGCTTCCTCTTTGGTACTTGGGTTATTTGTGCTTCTTTTCTATTTAATCCTACGTTAAGAACAGAAAAGTTCATATTGTCTCAGGTATATTCTTTTGTAAATAGTGCCAACGTATGGTAATATTACACAATTCAATTGATTATTTCAAATAGTGAATATAATAATTTGTATTTCTACAAGTTATCACACCCCCAAATTTAAGATAATGCTTGTCCTCAAGCATTCATTTAGAGACTTATTAATTTCTACCGCCCAAGTTGAAGTAAAAGCTCAACTCTCAACATGCCTTCTATTCCTAGACTATATCAGCAATCGGATAACCACACCAAGTTCTTTTTCAATTGACACCTAGAAAGTACTTCTAAATTTTTAGATGCAGCAAGCTTAATCCTCAAAAATACCCTTACTCATTTCCAGCCAATTTGATGTCCTCATTTTAGTAATGTGCCTTAGAATTCAATTTTATAAAGTTTCTTTTTTTTTTTTTAATATGGACTTTCGTTGATCCAGGCTATTTACCTTCGTTTTGACATACCAACGATGGGGTGCATGAAGTCAGCCAACATCGAGCAAATACCCTTCACAACTCGGCACTTATTGCGTTCCTTTTTGGTTGCATCGATAGTGGTACCATTTATTTATTTTTTGCTGATCTTGGACTCTCACCTTTGACTATGGGGTGCACAGAGCCATTCTCAACTCAACTCTTAACAGGCTACTTTTATACGTTGTCAGCGGAGTTGTTTGTCCCAATGAAATATATTATTATTATTATTATTATTATTATTATTATTATTATTGGAAGTTTTATGAATTCTGAACGCATGGCTCAAACCTTTCTCACCCCCAAATTTTGAAGGCAGCAAGGTCCTCATTGCTGAAATCGAGTTATAAGATTGTCTTAGAAAAATTTTGTAAAAGAGGTTTGAGGCAAAGCTTGCACGCATACTAACTTTTTAGAAATAATTTATTGAGTGTAATATTCTAAGGCTTGTGAGTTAATCTTTTTGTTTCAATGAGTCTACAGGGAAAGTGCATAAATTTCATCATGGAAGTTGGACGCAAAAACAAAAACAAGGTGGAGAAAATAATAAAGCAAGAAATAAATGAAAGCACAAACTAAAGAGAACAAAGAGCAATTCATGAATTGAATGCTGTATTGATTATGTATAGACGTTGAACTATTTACAAAAGAATCAAAATAATAAACATAAGAAAACAAAGAAAATCCCAAAGAACACCCCCAGATTTAAGTTATCCCGGGTCGTGGTCATTGTTCGCAGGGGCAGGATTTGGATAGTTGAACTGAAGGGGTTGCTGAAGGGAAGGAGGAATAACTGGTGCTGGGATGCGCTGGACGAACACTTCATAAATGTAATTCATCAAAGTGTCGAATTGTTCGTCTTGACGCTGAGCCTGGCGTTGAACAAAACTCCGAAGCTCCAATTGTTGCTGGGCCATTTGAGTCACTTGCTGACCCAACTAAGCCAATTCTGCTTGCCGCTGGAGAATTTCCATCTCCATGCGCCGAATTTCATCCAAATCAGGATGGGGTGAAGGATCCCATCATCCAAGTACCACAGCAAGTCATCCAGACTCAAATCAACAAACTGCAGTGGAGCAATGGCGTGCCGTAAGTGATATGGGTCCTCTTGAGGATGCGTGCTTTTAGTTGCTTTTGCCTGCGGGTGAGAGGTTGGGCGGGCAGAAGTTTTAGTAGTTGGTGGAGTTGGAAGATTGGAAGGTTGAGGTTCATGGTGAGGCGATGAGACTTGAAAGGGCACTGACTCCTCAGGATGCAGAGTCAGGGTCGGCTCAACGGGTGGTGGTGGTGGAGATGGAGTTGCCTCTCGAAAGGTAGATGATTGAGGCAAGAAGAGGGTTAACTCTAGGTGGGGCGAAGAAGGAGGTGACACTTCCTTCGACTCAAAGTTTAAATCTGCGACAGGAAGGCAAAGAGACGTAGGAAGGCTGCGTTGGGTGGTAGGTGCAGCAAGTGGCTCTTTTTGGATTTTAGGGGAAGGGGAAGGAGAAGGTGACGGTGAAAAGGGCTCCTCAGTGGTTGGGTTGATAGGAGTATAAACGGTCAAGGCTTGCTTGTTGGCGTCGAGCTGAACAACTTCTTCGACTTCACTAGGTTGTGAACTCGATGCCTGCATCTCGAAATGCTTCTTGACAAGTTTCCTCTTCTTGGGTTGCGGAGGCTGGGGGGATGATGGTTCTTGTACTTGGCGGGCCAATTCTTTGTCTTGGCCGCCTCAAGCAAATGTGGTGAGTCCTTCAATATCCTTTTCAGACTTTGGGCTGAAAGAACCCAATTTCCTGCCTTGACTGGCGTGCCTCCATCCATTCCGCATTGGCGCACAGTCTTGTCACAAGAAAGGAGAAGAACAACTAACCCCTAGGCTTAAAGAACATGCCCCAAATCTGTGGGGCAATGATAGCCGAATTCCCCGCATGATGCAGTAAATGTGTAAACACTGACTTGTGATACCAAGTGTTGGGGTGCGGCAATGAGATTGTGGCTATGCGTTGCAAGAAGAGAAGTAGCCTAGAATGAGAGCAAAAATTTTTGGAAAGTAAAATTTTGGCTAAGTGTTGGTCAAGACCATGCGTTGTTGATTGACTCACGAAGGGTTGTGAGCTGAAGTAGCTGCCCGCGTCGAAGGATAAGTGATTTTTGGCAGGGGAAGAAATGTGCTTGAACCATGCGTTACAGTCACTCTGCGTTGAGGACAATCATGCGCTAAAGTCACTCTGCGTTGAGGACAGTCATGCGCTGAAGTCAATGCGTTGAAGTCGCTCCGCGTCGAAGACAGAGTGGTCTTGATGCAACGAAGATAGTGGTGTATGACTGAGATGTATGCGTCAAAAATAGGAGGCGTTGAGGACGACGCCATGCTTTGGGTGTGGCCAGTTGCTGAAGGCGTTGGAGGAGAAGTTTAACATGAGCGACTCGCGTCGAAGTGAGAACCCCGCTCTAGCCTGCGGGTGAGGGGTAAGTCGGCAACATAAATCTTGGTGTTTGTGAAGGTTTAGTCGGTAGTATATATATAGTTGAATTAATTAAATGTTTAATTATTTTTAAGACATTTTCGAGAGCTTAAGTCGGTTCCACATTTCAGACAAACTTCAGGAGAAGATTGAGGAAGGTGTTCTTGTAGATTTTGAGCAAAATTCTACTTGTCTCAGTGCTGAAAACAGAGCTAGAACTGAAGATTGATCTTTAGTCGCACAGACTGAACAGTGGTTGATATTTGGAGTAGAACGAATAGAGGAAGCTGAGTTTAGAGCTGGAATTTGGAGGTCGGTAAGTTAACATAATTCTTAACAAGTCTTATGAAGGATGGTAAAGCTGAAATTGAAGTTAATCATGTGAATCTTTAGGTAAAAGCAGCGCTTACAGGATTGTTAAGCAATCTGGAGCAGCATGAGGTGATTTTGGCATAACTAGAGAACGAAGAAGAGTTAAGCCTTGAAATTTTGAGGTAAGCTGTGAAACTCAATTCTCTAAAAGTTTGTAGAAGGGAAGAAGTTCTAAATCCGTCTGAATTTATGGCTTTTAATAGATAGAAATAAGAACAAGAGGAAAGGAAGAAATCACGGTTGCAGGGTGCCGCTAAGAATCAAGTATCAGTGCGCGGTTTAAGTATTGATAGCGAGAGGAGTGTCGCTGAGACGCAAAGGAGTCTTCCGTCTCACAAAACTCGCTAGATATCGCTGGGTGTCGCTACTAAGATAAGGTAACGCTAGTGTCGCTCAACCTAGTATCGCTAGTAACAGATTCTGTTGGGTAATATTGCTAGAAATCTCGCTTATGATGTTAGTTTGGAAAAAGGGGGAGATTCAATGTTAAGTAACGCAAGGTAAAATGTTTATTGCAGGTCAGAAAGAGATAGGGAAGGCGTATAACCCACGCAAGGCCTAGGAAGAGTTGTGAGTGACTACTTTATTCTTCAATTCGATTTTTATTAAAAATGTTCTTATGGAATATGATTTTGCGATGAACTGTTTAAAATGTATAATGTTGATTGCATTTCTTACAAGGCACGTTATACGTTTTTTAAAGTTGATAGAAAGCATTTTCTGTTATGAAAGGTTATTGAATAAAGATCTGCATGATTTTCTATGAAAGGTTTTCCATATGAACTATTCATGTAAACGGATTCTAAAATGTTTTAGAGGAGGCTCAGTGCTCAAGGACATGAGAAGGCACGTGAGTTTCCCCGGGACCCAGTATTGAAGGACATGAGAAGGTACTTGGGCAACCCGTCATATTCCTATGTGCACATAGAGGTTGATTTTGCTGGTGCGTCGAGTTGCTCCGCATTGAGCCAGGGATGATTTCGACGTTGGGTGTGTTGAGTCTTGCTCCACCCCCAACTAAGGTTGTTTTCGACGTTGAGTGCGTTGAAGCGTTGCTCCGCCTCAACTAAGGGAAAAGTTTTGAAAAACCAAACTGTTACTGTTTCACTTCTTTGGAAAACACTCATATATGATTTGAAATTGGATTTATGAGATTGATGGATTTGTGGAAAGTATGCTTTAGTTGAATAAAATGTTAAATCCTTGTTTATCTGTTATATGTAACATGCCTGTTTTCAATAAATGTTCGTTTTACAAAGATTGGTCACTCACTGGGCTGTTAGCTTATGTTTTTCAATGTTTTCTTTTTCTCCCCCCAGGTAGCAAGGACGTTCCCAGTGCTTAGCCTACTTCAGCTCCCCCTGGCTAAGTCTCGAGTTTCAAAATTCATTCAAGTCTGAGAGTTGTACGTTGTATATAACCTTATGTAGGTGGCATGTAGATCTAGTAGTTTAACGAGTGGGGATTGTAATGTGGTTTTGTACAAATGTATGGTGGATATGGAAGTTTAATTATGTTATATGATAAAAGTATACTCTGTACAGGGAGTATTGTTATGTTATGATCATGTGTAGTATGATTGAGTTCTATGAATGTATATGTATAAAATGTGTGCACAAGAAGATATGTAAGAAGAGACAATATGCGTCACAAGAGGGGTGATGTTTATTGTCTTCACATTCCCTTTCAGGATAGGTAGGTAATCCGGGAGGAGGTGTGACAAAATGACCATGGCACGTCCCTTGATATTGAGGCGTCATGTGTGGTGGGGAGGAGCGACCGCTTGATGAAGTAAAACCACAGGTTGGCCTCGGCGATCAAGCAGGTTCGCATCAATGTATGAATGCCCTTTGGGGAAGTGTTCCACTTTGACCCCGGTCTGGCGACGGTTGTGAGGGCATGTCACACCTTACTTTTAAAAATCAATGCGTTGAAGAGCCTATAAGGAAAAGAAGTAAAGACCATGTTGGACGCATGGTCAGGACCAAGGTAACGCATGATATGGGTGGACGCATGGAAGTAAACCGAGAAGGGAAAGAAGTGAAACGCATAAGAGAAGATGTAAGCATTGGCGATGGTAAGACGCATAAGCAAGAAAGGAATTAAGTCATGTCGTGAAGTGTTGAAAGAGATCTAAGTCTCGGAAAGGTAGAATACTATAGCAAACTAAGTAACGCATAGACTATTAGCAAGGGATGTTCTTGGGTGTTGGATAAAGTGGAAGGATAAGAAGTAAGCTCAAAGGTTAGAGCTGAGGTGGACGCATACTAATTATCATCAGAGATATTTTAGTACAAGGAAAAGGTTAAATGAAGAACCTTGGATTATAAGCACAAGAACGCATAGAGGGATACTCAAGGAATCCTCAAGGAAAGGAGGAAGATCATGGATGCATGATAGTATGCGGTTCAGGCTTACGCATGGTATTATGCAGTAAGACAAACGCATAGTAGCGTGTGTTTGAGATATTGACGCCTAGTAGTATTCGGTGGAAAAACGAGTTTAAGGGAAGTATGGTCGAGAGATAGCGAAGTAAATAATGAAGCTCAAATCTTAAAGGAAACTCAATAAACGCATGGGGGCATTGTGTTGAATGAATAGTTGTTTATTGGAAAATATTGAACGCATAGGATAAGCTTATAAAGGCTAGGTGGCTTCATATAGACTTGACACCTTAAAAGTAGGAAGTGTTAAAAAGGCATGTTAAGTGTCTCATGCAAGGTGACGCTTGGATTAATGCATGGTTAATTAAGCATACAGCGTGACATGTGGGAAACAAGTGGCAAAAGGAGAGGAGAAGTTGGATGACAAGCTCCCTATAAATAGAACCTTGAGGGAAAAGGAGCGACTGATGACTCTAGAAGAAGAATTCTAGAGAGAAAGGGAAGAAAGAAGGCAGAAAGGAGGAATCCCTGCGTCCGTAGTAGGAGTCTGCGGCCAAGAAAGAAAGTATTCTTGACAACTTAGTTATTTTATGTTAAATAAGTCATCTTGCGTCGAAAGGGGGTTGGCCTTGCGTTAAAGACAAATACTACGTTCAAGGTGAACGCCGTGTCCAAAGATAGGTGATGCGTTCAAGTTGGACCTTGCGTCCAAGAGAGGTCGACGCATCCAAAAGAGAAGTAAGAAGAGTTGGGCTGCACTTTGCGGAAATAATCAACCTTGCGTTGAAGAGCAGGGTTTGTGGTAGTTATCAACCTTGCGTTGAAGGGCAGGGTTGCGTGCAACCGAGCTGACAGAGGAATATGGAGCCTTGCGTTTCTGAGTTAGAACGCTGCGTCCAAGAAGCTCGGGAAGAGAAAATAAAGGGAAGGAAGAGGAAATTATTCTTGGGTAAAGTACAAGTGAGTAACACCTGCGTTTTTCAAAATATAAATGAGTTTTTTATGAATATGATTTTATAGGTTTCTAATGAATAAATGCATGCGTTTTTATTTGAAAACCTTTGAGTATGCTGGTTACTTGCCATAAGTTTATAAAACGCATGGTGATTGCTTGATGCATGTTTTTATGATTTTGCTGAAAAAGCATGGTGTTATATGATTTCAAGAAAGATTTGGAAATAAACTTGTATGAAAAGCATGTTGTTTGATATTAAAGCTTGAAATTGAATTTAGCATGCTGTTGATTTGATATTTGGAAACGGTTAACTTATGAGTTATTGATATAATGTTTTCAAAGTATGTATTGTGTTTTATAAAAAATTTTGAAAAGGCACCCGAGGTTGAGGGACTTCGGAGAAGGCCAAAGGGTAGCCGGGATATAGAAAAAGGTACCCAATGCTAAGGGACTCGTAGAAGGCAGATGGGTAACCTGGATATGAATATAGAAAAAGGCACCCAATGCTGAAGGACTCGTAGAAGGCAGATGGGTAGCCTGGATATGGAAATAGGACCCCAATGCTCAGGGACTCGGAGAAGGTATTGTGGGCGGCCCGGAATATAAAACTTATGTGCACATAGAGGTATAGACGACTCTAATGTGTTGAGATTACTCCACATAGCTAAGGAAAATCGATGTTGAGGAGCGTTTAGCATTGCACCGCCTCAACTAGGGAAAAAGTATTTTGAATGAATGAGATTTTTATTATTTATTCCAAACAGATATGTATACATGATATAACAATGATTTAATCATGTTATAATATGATTTGAACTGTTATATTTTTATGCATGGTTGACAATGTTTATATTATAAACAGTTCTACAGTTAAAGTAAAATGTTTTCAGAAAACCATTACTCACTGAGCTGTTAGCTCACCCTTTTTATATGTTTTCCATTTTCAAGTAGAATGACAGTTCCCGTTGCCGATCGAAGTCGAGGTTGGTCCAGAGTGTGTTAATGGTATTACCGTCCTAGGAAGGATTTATATGAAAGTGAGGCGAATGTGATAGTAGGTTATGTGACAAGGTAGTCGGTAACTGTTGTTCTCACACTCCGTCTCGGGCTATGGGAGGATAGTTCGGGGTGGGGTGTGACAGGGCATCATTCATTTCGGCTTCTGTTGGCGTCAACATGATTTATTACCATCTGCCGCCACAATGTTGAGAAGATCAAACAACCCGTTGATCTCCTAAGGCTCGAAGGAAATCACCTCATCTTCAACTTTGACCTTGTATGCTTTTCGGTGGATAGTTCTTTTGTAGAATGCCTCCATGGCGGTGGGTTGAATGACTTTGGCACTTTTACAAAATTGCCTCCAACCTATTGCGTCAACTCCTTGGATGATGAAGGCGAGCAGCTCAATTGGCTCTGGGAAAAACCCCACTTTAGTATAGAGCCTACTGAACTGCTTCTTTTGGCACTTTGCCGCCTCCTTTGTTGGTTCCTCAACCAACTTCTCTTTTCCTTTCACGTTCTTATTGGTGAGACTAGCAGGCATTCTCTTTGCTCCGCCTGCGTCCAAATTCCTTATCACGACTGCAGGTGCCTTAGCCACCTTAGTCCTCTTCTTTTTCTTAGCCTTTTCTTGCTTATTGCTACCTCCCTTTCTTTTTTCTTCTCCTCCCTTATCTTCTTCAAATTGCGCTTGATGCTTTCGGCTTTGGGGACCCTCTCCGCATTACTTCCTTCCAACTCAATTTCAAACTCCGCCGCAATCTCTGCTATGCGATGAACAAACGAAGCTTCTCTGGCGGCCTCCTTGGTAGCTTGTTCGCTAGATGCGATTTCCTCTTCTTTTCTTTTCTTCTTTGCAGCGAGGAACGACTCAGTCCTTTCTTTCATTCTTTTGAAGTGGTCTTTCAGTTTCTTGGACTTCTTTGCCGCCCTCGCTACTAGCCGCTCAACAGATGATGCGGCAGAAGTTGCTGTGATAGCCTCGGATGTCCCCGTATCCTAATTTTTTCATTCTTTCTTCTTAGTGGGGGAACATCTTCCTCGACTTCATTGTCCATGGCCCTAACTGGCTTGTTTTTTCTTTTCGCGGTGGACTTATTCTTTTCCACCGCCGCAATTACCTTTCCAATGGGTCTGTCATCGAAGTCTGACTCATCAAGACCACTCGCCGTAGGGACTGACCCATGCGGCATACTCTTCATCCTCTGGTTGACCAACCCATCCAACCAGTGATTGTCTTCTTCATCTATTGTGTCTAGAATGTCTCCGAAGATGTTGGATTCGTCATTCCTCTCCACCTCTTGAGCTTCAGACAAGTCCCTAGAGCGTGGCGGAGATGGGGCTAATGCCGCCTCCAACTCAGGACTGTTGGGGCGGACAACAACAAGGGGTTCAGGTGTGGTGGAGGTAGTGGACGGATTCCGACTACCATGCCTCGAGAATGAGGCAATGCCAGCCTTTTGGGAGACAATGAGTTTAGGGCTTTTGGAGGAGGTGAGTTGCTGGGAAGCCATGGCTGTTGAGGTAAAAAGAGAGAAAAGTGGGTGAGAATCGGAAAGTTGGAGAGGGTTTTCGAATTCTATGGAAATTGCAGCGGTAGTCAGAGATTTCAGAGAGGAATGAAAGCGTAAACTCGAAAAAGGGGCTGAAAAGGGGTTTATAAAGGGTTTTAGTTGGGCACGTGGGTTATCGGCTCAATACGTGACATCATAGTCGCATTAAATGGTCTGACACCAGTTGGCGTTAGCCTGCGAACGCGCAGTCAGCTTTTCGAATTCTTGATCTGATCGCGATCTTTTCAAATCTTGTTATCTGACTAAATGGCTTCAGATCCCTTCCCCCCAGGCATCGAGTTAATCGTGTCGCATTGTTTTGATGTCGACTCCTTGTAATTATCCGAGTTTCAATAATATTTTGCAAAGAGTTCAATTTTTACTCATCAAAGAATGATATAGATAGCATTCAAACAAAAACTTTTCAAAGCAAATAATAACAAATAAAGAAAAGAAAAAAAAAATGAAATAATGCTGAAAGAGTTAAAAATGTAGAAAGACATAAAAGCAAATAAAGTACAAATGTTAGGAAGCGTCCCTGGGATATATGTGCTTGTTGGCAACGCAGGACGCATCCATCTTGTCCTCATTCTATCTTTTCCAGGTCAATGACTACTTTATCTCGTTCAAGGGATTCCCCATAATATGGTTTCACACATTGACCATTGACTTTGAATGCATTGGTGCCGTTTTCATTCATCAGCTCTACGGCACCATGAGGAAAGATTTCTTTGATCACAAAAAGACCAGACCATCTTGTTCTTAATTTTCCTGGAAATAAATGTAGTTGAGTTAAAAAAGGAGAACATTTTGACCTACATGCAAAGATTTCTTACATTCCTCCAATTCATTCAGTTGAAGCTGACGCGCTTCTCCAGCTGCCTTCAAGTCCAGATTCAATCTCTTGGCTGCCCACAATGCCTTATGCTCTAATTCCAAGGGCAAATAGCATGCCTTTCCAAAAACCAGGGTTTACGGTGACATTCCGAGAGGTGTCTTGAATGTTGTTCGGTATGCCCATAATGCCTCGTCTAATCTTGACGGAGCGTCCCTTCGAGAGGAGTTAACTACTTTTTCCAAAATAGTTTTCAACTCTCTATTGGAAACTTCTGCCTGCCCATTTGTCTGTGGGTGGTATGCAGTTGCCACCCTATGATGTACATTGTATTTGATTAGCAACTTGGAAATAATTTTATTGATGAAATGCGTACCTTCATACGTAAACAGGGCTCTCGGCGTTCCAAATCTCGTGAAAATGTTCTTCTGAAGAAAATTTAAGACTGTCGCCGCATCATTATTAGCACAAGAGATTGCTTCGACTCATTTTGATACATAATCCACAGCAACCAATATGTAGTTGTGGCCTTTTGATGGCGGAAATGGGCCCATAAAATCAATACTCCATACGTCAAAGAGCTCGACTTCTAAGATAGAGGTCAGTGGCATTTTGTTTCGACTTGAGATATTTCCGATGCGTTGACATCTATCGCACCTGATCGTAAAGTCCCTGGCGTCTATGAAGAGAGTTTGTCAGAAGTATCCGCTTCGCAAGATCTTGGCTGCAGTTCGCTGTCCTCCAAAATGTCCTCCATAGGGGGAGTCATGACATTGAGATAGGATGCGTTGATAAGAAGTCTCTAGGACGCAGAGTCTGAAGATGTGATCCGGCCCCCCTTTTGTAGAGTTGGGGCTTGTCCCAATAATAGAACTTTGCATCATGCATCAACTTCTTCTTCTGCTGTGCGTTGAAATCTTTAGAAAATTGCTTGCACACTAAGAAGTTGACAATATCTGCATACCATGGGGCGGATTCAGTGACTTTTAGTACAACCTCGTCTGGAAAGCTTACGTTAACGTCTGGCTGTTTTCGATCATGTTCCATATTCTCAAGTTTGGAAAGATGATCTGTCACGTTGTTCTCTGTGCCTTTTCGATCAACTATTTCTGTGTCGAACTCTTGAATAAGCAAACCCACCGGATGAGCTTTGGCTTTACGTCTTTTTTAGTCATCAAGAATCGGATAGCTGAGTGGTCAGTGTGAATGATGACTTTTGACCCTAGAAGATATGCTCTGAATTTTTCAACAGCAAACACTACTGCTAGCAACTCTTTCTCTGTAGTGGTGTAATTCGCTTGAGCTGCGTTGAAAGTTTTGCTGGCGTCCTCACATCTTTTCAATACTCTCTCCAAATTGGCTAAACATGCTTCAAACGAATTTCCGAAGACCAAAAAATCGTCCATGAATATCTCCGCCGATTCTTCTAAAAATTCACAGAAGATTGTCATCATACACCGCTGAAAGGTGCTTGGAGCATTACATAATCCAAACGGCATGCGTCAAAATGCGAATGTACTAGGACATGTAAATGTTGTCTTCTCCTAGTCTCCCGGAGCAATCATGATCTGATTGTAGCCTGAATAGCCATCCAAGAAGCAGAAAAACTCATTTCCCGCGAGTCTATCTAACATTTGTTCAATTAAAGGCAATGGGAAATGATCTTTCTTTGCACCACATTGAGTTTCCTATAGTCCATGCAATTCTCCACCCCATGAGAGTGCGGGTGGGAATTAATTCATTATTCTTGTTTGGGACTACAGTCATACCTCCTTTCTTGGGGACGCATTGCACAGGACTCACCCATTTGTTATCAGAGATGGGAAAGATAACGCATGCGTCCAACCATTTAAGACATTTTTCTTAACAACTTCTTTCATTGCTGGATTTAGCTGCCTTTGGGGCTCAATGGATCCGTCTTTTCCTTCTTTTAGACGAATTTTATGCATGCAGTATGTGGGGCTTATCCCTTTGATATTAGTCAGTGTTCATCCAACAGCTCGGATGTGCTTTTTAAGAATGATCAGCAAGGCTGATTCTTAATTAGGGATAATGCAACTGAAATAATGACTGGAAGAGAGTTATCTTCTCCTAAGTAAGCATACTTTAGGTGGGCTGGCAACACTTTTAACTCAAGCTCTAGCGCTTCCTCGAGAGACAATTTTGTTCGTTGGTTGGTCTGATTAGGTGTCAAAGATTCAAAAGCAGAATGGACCAAAGCACAACATTGTTCAGGCTACTGTGCATCCAGATTTGCAATAATTTCATCATTCTCTTCTTCAAGCTTCATTTTAGTGAACTCATCCTCTGCGTCAAGGCTTTGGCAAGTCTCCTGTTCTCCTGATACTTTAACGCCTTACAGACGTTGAAAATCACTTCCTGATCATTAACTATCATAATGATCTCTCCTTTATGGATGTCGATGAGGGTATGACCCGTTGACAGAAACGGGCGTCCAAGTATGATTGAGACGGTCTTGTCTTCTTCATAATCTAGGATAATGAAGTCTGCGAGAAGGATGAATCTGTCTACTTTCACCAACACGTCCTCTATCTTTCCTTCGGGATGCACAATGGATCGATCCGCCAATTGTAAAGTAATTGTTGTTGGCTGCGTGCGATCCCTAACCTCTTGAATACTGACAGAGCCATGAGTTTAATGCTGGCCCCCAGGTCATACAACACCTTACCTATGTAAATCCCTCCAATGGAACAAGGAATGGTGAAACTCCCCGGTTCTTTCATCTTTGTGGGGACGCGTTCACAGACCATGGCATTGCATTCTTGCGTCAGAGCTATGGTCTTGTATTCGCCCATTCCTCTCCTTTTAGACAGTATGTCCTTGAGAAATTTAGCATAGGTGGGCATTTGCTCCAACACTTCCACCAGTGGGATGTTGATGTGCAACTGCTTTAGTACATCCAAGAAGCATTTGAACTGCCCTTCATTATTTTTCTTCTTCCTTAACCGTTGTGGGTAAGGAGGCATTCGAAGCTCGGCTGATACGCTTGTTGATGCAACTTTTCCTGATAAACTTCTTTGCATATCAGCTTATTTTTCTTGCGTTGAGTGGTCAGATTCAGTGGTAGGGTTGGAAACAATTGTTGGTTGAGATTTGTCTGGTTGGTTTGAAGGATTCTCAGTCTTGTTAGCCAGAGTTTTCTTCCTTGAGCGGGAAAGTTCATTCATGACTCTTCCACTTCGCAGTGTCACAGCTTGAACTGCCCGTACAGTGTAGGGCTTGTATTGCTCCGAAGAGAGCCTTTCTGCCGCGTCTTAAGTTCTCCGGCGATCTGGCCCAGCTGAAGCTCTAAATTCCTGATGGACAACACCTGGGTTTGCATCAAGGCGTCGTTCTTCTGCATGTATTCTTTTAGAAGAGCTTCCATAGATGATGATGGACTAGGCATTGATTGATGTTGTTGTGGATTTTGTCTCTAATGTCCATGGGGGAATCCAGATGATCCACCCCTGTCGTGCATGGGAGCACCTTGTTGCTCAGGCTGGCGGTTATTACCCCATGAGAAATTGGGATGATTCTTCCAGCCGGGATTGTAGGTGTTGGAGTACGGGTTGTTCCATATGAAGCATACAAATTGAGGATTCTGTGGGCATACCCATACGCATCCGGCTCCCCACATCCAACGCATTCTGCAGCCTTCACCTGATTGACTGCATTTACTTGCCCGCCACCTCCTGCATTTGACTGATTCATGGTCATAGTTTGCAATAGGTTAGTTATGGCGGCAACTTGAGCTTGCAATGCAGCAACACAATTATTCTCTGATGCTCCTAACGCATTGTTTTGCCGGCGACCAAATCGACTATAGCCATGGTTTTTCCAATCCTCATGATTTCTTGATATTCTATCGAGAATGTCCTTAGCCTCAGTGTAAGTTTTATCAAGTAGTCCTCTAGTTGCGGCAGCATTTCCAGCTGTCTGAGATGCTTTGGTCAAGCCATCATAGAATATTTCCATTTGCACACAGTCGGGAAAGCCATTGTGCGGACAGTTTCTCACTAGCCTTTTAAATCTAGCCCAAGCATCACTCAGGGTTTTTTTATCTTTTTGCTAGAAGTTGGTTATATCTCTTCTTCTTCGAGCATTCTCTGTCGGTGGGAAGAATTTCTTCATGAACTTCTCTATCATTTGGTTCCAAGTGGTAATCTCACCTGGTTCCAAGGAATAGGCTCACTGTCTCGCCTCATCTCTGAGGGAGAATGGGAACAGCGCCAACCAAATGTCATCAGCAGTTATGTTTGGGATGACGAAGGTATTACAGATTTCGATGAAGCTTTTCAGGTGAGTGTAAGGGTCTTCACCAGGTGATCCCCCAAACTGCCCCGCTGTCTGGAGCATTTGAAGCATAACTAGCTTCATCTCGAACCTCGAACCTTGAGACGCATGTTGCATAATTCCAGGTGAAAAATTATACAAGATCGGCGATGCGTAGTCTCTGATCAGACGGTTCCGATCATGCACCAATAGAATGGGATGAGTTTGCTGCTCAATTTGTAACTGAGCTTGAAGTTGTGCCTGGGCTAACGCATTGTTCATTACTTCGTCTTGTCTAATGTTAGCCCCATTGTTGTTGGCTCCCAAAGGCTTATTGACATTGTTTGCTTGATTTTCCATTTTCTTCTCTCGATAAAGTTGTCTCCACCTTTGATGAGTCTTGTTTCTTTTCCGAAAAGTTCTCTCGATCTCAAGGTCAGAAATGAACGAAGGCTGTTCTTCCTTGCTCATAAACTGTCAAATACGTCTTCGGCCAAACGCTCTATACTGCCCAAGATAGAGATTTTCTGCATAGATCAAAAAATAGTTTCAAAATCGAAATTATTAATTCAAATCCCCCGGAAACGGCCCCAAAAACTTGTTGCGTACAAAGTGGATGTTATAATTTTAGTACAAAGTATGCGTCGAGAATTACTCAAGTATGATCATTAATCAGCAAGTTTTCTTATAAAAACCCAAGTGTAAACTTCTATAGGTTTCCTGGTGAGTCTAGGGTCGAAAGCAGGGATTTGTGATAAATTAGGCGTTGAGACTAAATACATAATCTATGCGGTGACTGTATAAGTGTTATGTTCAAGTGGTTTATGTGCCTAAAACTATACATAAAGAATAAATAAAATTTCCTACAATTAACATAGTGAGGTGGAAGCAGAGAATGTTAATCAAATGTCATTTACAATCAGATAGCATACGTTGAGAATGACGATGGA
Source organism: Citrullus mucosospermus (assembly GCA_030954485.1). NCBI lineage: Eukaryota > Viridiplantae > Streptophyta > Magnoliopsida > Cucurbitales > Cucurbitaceae > Citrullus > Citrullus mucosospermus. Next base: position 15,309,315 of record CM062057.1, on the reverse strand, counting down.
ACCATGCGATAATAATAGAGTTAACGTAGGAGCTAGTCGTTCCTATCTAAGTATATTTACATACCTACAAACTTTGGGTTTGAGAAACCATGTTTCGATGTTTCGATGCCACATTAATCTTATCTCTAAGACGCATGGTAAGTTTGCGTTGGCAAAAGATAAACTACATCTCTGAAACTCATCTAGTCTTGATAAATGCTAAAGATTAACCATCTATTCTCTCGAGCTAGACAGTCGTGCTTGTTAAATTTATTTGTCAGAAAAATCTGTGCAAGCTAATGATATACATTAATCAAGATGTAAATATATTTAATATTGCTTAAGAAACACTAGCTTCTAACATCTACTCATTCAATCATACAAGCAACATGGTGTAAAGTATTTAATATGGAAATGAATGGAAGATAATCGTCGATCGAACTTATATTAAGTAAATAAATCATTCTCTCAAATGTCATTAACAAAGCATAAGTAAGAAGGAGAGAAATGAAGAAAGAACAGAAATGAAAGACATCAAGCTGCCATTGACAATGTCTTGCTTTATGGAGGCTTGAGATGGTTGTTATCTGATACAAAAATGGCATAGGATGAAGGGTTTCACTCACTGGAGATGAATCTGAAAATTTTTAGAATCCTTCTCACAAAAAAGCTTCAAATGGAAGCTGGTTTTCACTCACTGGAGATGAATCTGAAAATTTTCAGAATTCTTCTCACAAAAAAGCTTCAAATGGAAGCTGGTTATGGTGAGGGAGAATTTGTGTAAAACTTTCGCCTTTTGAACTCCTTTCTCTCCTCCTTGAATTGAGAAGCTTTTGGCTATTTGTAGGTGTCGAAAAGGTGAACTCATGATGACCTGACACCTTTGCATTAAATTTCATGCCTTGCTATGCAGACTTTTCATATCGTTAGCCCATTGGTTCTGCCATGATCTGATAACTTGTAATCTTTTTGCATATTGACACAACAGCTATTGTCCAGGCGTCTGTATCTGCTTTTTCTTCTCAACGCACGGTCTTGACGCATGGGTTTTTACTTCTTTTGTTCTCGCAGCAGCTTCCTCTCTGGTACTTGGGTTATTTGTGCTTCTTTTCTATTTAATCTTGAGTTAGGAACAAAAAAACTCATATTTCCTCAAGTGTATTCTTTTGTAAATGGTGTGAACGCATGGTAATATATATTACACAATTCAACTGCCAAAATCATGCATTTAGCCCTAAAGTTACTCTGATTATTTCAAATAGTGAGTATAATAACTTGTATTTCTACAAGTTATCATACACCCCACTAGCTTTAGGACAAGTGGGAGATTGTTAGGACTGGTATCCTAAATCTCTTGGAGTCTCGTAGATTTGTAAAGTTATAAATACATTTTATTTATTCAATAAAATAAGTAGTTATTTTATTTGTCTTTTGCATGAACTCAATCCAAAAAACTAAGACCCATGATTATTTTATGTAAACTTAAACATGCATGTGGTTTACATATGAGGATGGATCATGTTTAAGTAATAACCAAAAGTTCTGTAGTATAGGAATAAAGTTTGGTGCCTTATTCTAGTAACACTACAAATATGACTCACTTTGTAATTGTTACAAAGAGTTGTAAATTGTTACACACAATTTAATCCTAATCCTTCATATGGAGACATGTGAGTGGGGGTATCCTATGCAAAGAGTTTGTATAAGACCGGACCACGAAATGTTTAATTTCATTTTGTAACGTCATTAATTGAAGAAGTTAATATTTCATAGGACTATAAGCGACTCGACCTGTATGGGTGAAAGTGGTCAGATTGCCAACTCAATATGCCTACCATTTTGGGGATTTGTCTAAATAAGGAGCTAGAAACATATCTTCACAAGATGAAATTAACTTCTTTCAATCTTTAGGGTAAGTAGATAAATTGACTCCTTAAGGCTGATTCCGGGTCTTGAACAAAGAGGCCTCACCTTCACACTGGCTCAAGAAGGGTTAGTTTATAGTTGGACTATAAACTGTTTGTTCATTAGAGGGATCTATGGTACTTAAGATGTTAAATGTAACTATAGGGATAATAAGGTAATTTGATCCAGCTATAGTTATGAGTAGTTTATGAAAGGTTGATTTAATGTTAATTAATTATTTCCATGGATATAGAAATATACCTATAGTGCGAAGAGTGCAGCTGTAGGTCTTTAGTGGAGTGACCTATAGTTAATGAATATGATTAATTTAATTAAAGAGTTTAATTAATTAATCTCATATCATTGGAGCTTCTAATCTATAGGTCCATAAGGTTCCCTTGCCACTCATTAAGCCTTTGTATAAGAATCAAATATTTTGGATTAATTTGAAATGTTCAAATTAATAAGGGAGTTAATTGTATATGATACAGTTAGTATAATGTATATACATTATAATATAAAGTTAATTTTGGATGTGATTCAAAATATTATACTTTATGTTATAAGATAGATAAATATTTAAATAAGATGTAAATATTAATTGTATGAATGATATTCATATAAAAACTATAGGTTAAAATTAATATGAATTAGATTCATATTTATGTGAAAAAATGTTGTTTGAATATGATTCAAATTTAATTAATTAATTGATTTTATTTAATTATATATATTAAATATGATTTAATATATTATAATTAAATTAATTTTATTATTATTATATTATTAATTAAGGAAATAACTCCCCACGTTTAAGGGAGTTATTCCCATTCTCTCATTAATCTCAAGTAAAAAGAAAAGAGAGAAAAGGAAGAAAGGAAGTAGACAATAGTTATAAGTTTTTTCATTATGTGAAAAAATTCCTCTCAAAGTTCTCTCTTCCTCTCAATCTTTTTTCTCCCTTACCAAAATTAAGAGAACCCACAATTCCTCTTGATTCTTCTTGAGAATAGCATTGCTAGTGTCTCAAGAAATTTTCTATATTCCTTGTTGAAGGAAATTTTCTTCCAGTACGTGATTTGGTGAAAAGGAGAAAAAGATTACTTAAAGTCGGACTTCAAAGGTAAAGAACTTCTAACTCCTAATTTCTTCTTTTGGCATGCTAAAGTTTTGGTTTATCCAAGTTTTCTCTTCACTGTAATTTTATGTTTAAATTTTTGGTTTATCCAAGTTTTCACATCCGTTGAGGATTCAATTCTTTTAGTAATTACTAAACTCTTTATATAGTGAAGTTTCTTTCCAACGGGCACACAATCCCCTAGACGTGTGTGATATTCACCGAACTGAGTTACCAATATATGTCTTTATAATTTTGTTTATTTTGGTGTTGCTCACTTGTCATACATATTATTTGTGACATCGTGCTTTTGACATTTGTATTTTGTAGTAGATCCACTTTATTTTTTCAGTATTTATATATTTTATGTATATATATAGAATACTCTTTAATGACAAATTAAATTGATATAAGCATGAGTTTATATAATGTGTTTTTATTTATCATATAACTAATATATAACATAGTATACATGTATATATCGTCAATATTGTACATATCCCAAATGAGAGTCAAAAGAATGAACTTTATAAATAGCTCTACAACATCAACCTCAAGAAGTAAGCAATTCTTGTTGTGTTTAGTTGAACTAAATACTTCTCTACTAACTAGACATTAGAGTGTATTCCACTCAAATATAAAGTTGGAATGGGAATGAGAATAAAAACACATAAAAAAAAAGGAGAAGAAAAAAGAAAAAAACCCTGTTGGACAAATTGGGAAGACAGCAAGGATGTTGGAGAAACCTTGTACCCTCTTCTAAAACCCTTTTGGTGTAGATTATCTGAAGGACATTGATGGGATGGTTGGAATGATAAATCAAAATGTTTCTACATTTTTTCTATAAGTTTTGGGCTATGTCTAATCAAAAGGAATGACCCACACTACTGTTTCACCTGGCCTAGAGGGTACCCTTCAATTTTAGGACGAAGAACCCTTAACTTTTTCTTGTGTCAATGGAGCCCATCTCACTTTTTGTTCTATGAAAATTCTACACACTTACGGTCTATATTGTCTGTGTGCTCCGTATGTTTGTGATGTGAAACCTGTGAAATCCTATCCTCCAATTTTTAACACTATTTACCCTACATCTTTTTGGGAACCTAGGACATAGCTAGGTCTCTTTAAACAACTTTCGAACAGTTTTTTTTTTCTTAAATGAACCTACTCGCTAATTCTAAGATCTCAAAGCAATTCTTTCTAAAATTAATTAATTAATTAATGAGACTAATCACTAGAAGAAAACTAGAATTCAATGACATTTAAAAACTATCGAATTTGAGATTTGTGACATTTATTTTCAATCATTGAATTGCCGATAAAAGTAAAAGCTTCAATGATATTTATTGAAAAATGTCATAAATAGTTTTCTTATGCCAATAATTAATTGTCAACAATAAACAAATAATGACAATCATTATTTGTCATTTTTTAGCATATTATAACTTTTTATCTTTGTCACTAATAGACTAAAGATTTCATATTTTTTTTTGTAATGTTATGCATATTTACCACAGTTATTAAATATCCACAAAAAAAAATATAACTATATTTTTCAATTGTCTATCTCTCTAAACCATGACTTAGGATTTTGCATTTTCAATATTGTTATGTTCATTCATGACAGTTATTAAATGTCAAAAAATATTTAACGACTTTTTCCTACGGTCAATGAAATACATTTTTTATTGTTATTTCATTGAATACTGTCATTACACATATTCTTCAAAATGAACTAATCATACTACACACCAACTTCCCAACATATAACAATTTCACACATATAAATTCATTATAAGGTTGATAATACAAATAGATCAACTAATAACCATTGGTATATAAATTTTACAAGAAACAAAAAATTGAGCACATTTCAATCAAATTTCTTCCATTAACCCTACAAAAAAATCCTATAAACATATCTATTGTTTTTGGCTTCCTCCGATGGATTCTTGTAACCTACACCCACAACATTAGAACACACTCTTGCAAGAACACTTAGTACCACAAATAACTCATTCAGTATTGCAAATCTATAGTATGAGACCACAAGTTGGCTTCCAGTAAAAATACTCTTAGTTTAGAAACAAACTAAAAAGAGAAGTCTTATTCGCTGACGAAGCTTTCAACCAACAAAACGAAAAAAAACAATTACACCATTCATCATGTCATTCTCTAGGAGAATCGGTACAATTCATCTTCTTTCAACTAACTTTCCATGTTTTATAAAATATAATAACATTCACAAACAAACACAACATATATTATACACACCTTTGAGAAAATAAAATGGTGCTTTCGTGACTATAAATTGCTAGAAAACCACCCTTATGAATTCTGTGGATGTGTCAAATAACAAGTTAAAGCAAAGTATTAGAGTGAAAAATATGAAACCAATCACGTAATCAAGTATTAAAAGGTGAGGAATGATTTAAACTAAATAGCTTACAAATCACATAATCAAGTATTATTTGCTGTTCATAATTAACTAACTAGTTTGTTAGTAAAGAGAGTTGATATATAAATTGTTTGGATATAGTAGTTTCCTGTTGCTTATACTTTATGGTCGTAAGTGAAACTATTTGGCTATGATAAACTATAGACAACCATCAAATGGAATGTTGAGATTTATGTATCCATCTCATTTGAACTCGATTCTCATCTTAACATGTGTTATCACAAAAGTTGTTTTGCTACCTCTCTTACCTTCCAATCTCGAAAGCAAATACTACCAAGATGTTTGAAACAAGATCTAACCATCAAGGTAAATTACTCTTTTTCTATGTCCTATGTTATTACTATTTCCTCCTTGTTGAAGTTGGTCAATGCTAAAACTTTAGTAAACCTTGTCCTTGGTATTGAATATGAATGCTAATGACTTAGATTAATGTCATTTGCAACCTATGAAATTTCTAAAACATACTTTTAGAACATTTATGCAAGTCTAAGTATCCTTCTCATATGCCATTTCTTAGAACAAAAGTTAAACACTTACTAAGTTGTCTTATGATACTTCCAACTTAGAAACAAACAAGCTAAAAAGTAACCTATGTCCACAAAGTACAAACTTTGACAAAGAAGTTCCTAAAAAGTGGCCAAGTCACACTTTGACAATGAAACAACATAAGAAGTTCCTAGGAAGTGTATAGGTTGCAACATTGACTATGAAAACCACATGAGAAAAAAGATTTGAATTAGGGAGGACTTAATGACAACATTCATGAAAATAAAGATAAAAAATATCCAAATCATAATCTAATGGATGAAATAGGAACCGAATATTTAAGTCACACTTTGTATATGAAAAACATGTAAAAAGTTTCTAAGAAGTGTATAAGTGACACTTTCAATCTTGAAACAAACTAAAAAAATACCTAAGTCTCACTTTGACCCTCAAAACAACCTAAAATGCACCTAAAAAAATGATATGCATAATTTCATAAGGGTTAAGTTTTATTGGTACCTTCCATCCAGGTTTTGAGTTTAATAATAACCAAGATCTTATGCATTCAACGGTTACACTAGAGTGAATAACAAAGGAAATATTCACATACCAAGTCTTACTACAATGCCCACTTTACTTATGTATACAATTAAATATTCACAAACCTGAATTGGTTTGGGACCATGCTTGAAGAGCAATCTCTGAGATCCCCATAACACAACTAAGCATCTTGCCAAATTTAAAATGAAACTACAAACAAAATAGAAAGGACAATATTTCTTAAAAGCCATAGAACTTTAAAAAAACCCAAATGAGAAGATAATATGATTTTGTAATAAAAAAATCATATATACCAAATTTAAAATGAAACTACAAACAAAACCTCCACTAAATGGATAGAGACTATCGATAACGTTGAAGTTGTTGTTAAAAACTAACCTGCAAAGAGGAAGTGAGAGATTTAAACTATTACTAAGAACATCATTGTTATTCCCATGCCTATGAAACAAACGCCAGTGCTATTGTTGTTGGTACAACCATTGTGTAATTGCAAGTCGAAGTTTAAACAATTACCACTTGCACTTTTTCATAATAAAGTAGATAGCTTGGAAACTAGTGTTTAACTAAGAGAAATATGTTAGAAATTTGAGCCACTAACAGTTGAGAACATGCAAACACATGAGAATAAAGATTTGACTTAAGGAGGGCTTAAAATTTATACTTTAGTTCAACACAATAACATCAAACATATCAAACAAGTTCCCAACTAGTAATTAGATACCAGAGAGTAGATCACCATAAATTTACTTAGCTTCTTCAGCGCCCTCCCAACAAAAAAAAAAAAAATTCTTAGTGATTATTTCAATTTAGAAACAAGCTAAAAAAGGAAATTACCTATTTCCACAAAGTACAAAACAAGTGCCCAACGTGCAATTTACCTTTCGTATATATTTCCAAGTTGATGACAACTACAAAAGAAACTATACACATTTTAATAAAGAAAAAAAATTTGAAATCCACAAAACTGATATAATCATATAACACAACAAGTTCACTTTTAAAGAATAACTTGATCATCAAGCTCCACTACGACAGTATTAGCCACTCCATCCAACAACATAATAGAGAATGAAATGGTGCTTTCGTGACTAAATCTTACCAATACTAAGAGCGACTGCGGCAAATAGAGACAGCGGGGGCAGCAGCAGCAGGCCTCATCTGGAGACAGCAGCACGACCGGAGACAACCGACAACAGGAGAAGCCGAGATCTGGCGCGGAAGAAAACGGTCGGAGACAGCAGTCGGCAGGTTCTGACGCAGAGGACCACGACCGGAGACAGCCGGCGATAAGAGCTCACGCGGAGGACGACGATCGAAGCAGGATTTTTGAGCGCCATGGGGGGGGGAGCAATGTCTTCTTGTGCGAGGGATGGGGCGGTGTGGTTTTAGGGTTTGGGAAACTAATTTGATTTTAATTTTTAATTTTATATTGTTCTATATTATTTTATATGACATAATATATTTATATAACATAAATTAAATTTGTGCACCACACATCAAACTTAAAATATCTATTTCATATTCTAGGTTTTTTTATATTACTAAATAGAATTTGTGGACCATACAATTTAAATAATTAATTTTCTTTAATGACATTTAAAAACTATCATAAATCATGCGAAATCTGAAAATTACGTTTTTTCCTACAAAAATGCGTGTTTTTGCCATTTATGACTCTTTTTCTCCTTTCCTTCAATTTTCATCCCTATTTGTTGTCCTCTTATGCCATAGAAACCCATTTTTTTTTTTTCTTTTGTAGTGAATGCCAACCAATTTTTAAGTATATATAGTTCAGGTGTTAAGAGAATGTTCGTTAAATTTCTGTTTGAATTAAATTGAGTTTCTTAGCTTGTTGTACAAAAATAGATTTATCATTTCCGTACAAAGATGCGTCGAGAATTACTCAAGTGTGATCATGATTAAGCAAGTTTTCCTATAAAAAGCCCAAGTATAAGCATTAATAGGTTTCCTCGTGAGTTCAAGGTCGAACGCACGGATTTGTAATAACTAGGCGTTGAGATTAGATGTTAACTATGTGGGGAACTGTACATGTAGTATGTAGTATGTGCATGTATTGGTTGTATGTGTCTAAAACTATACATAAAGAATGAATAAAATTTCCTACAACTAACAATGAGATGGACGCAGCGATGGTTAGTCAAATGTCATTTAGTGTTAGATAGCATGCGTTGAGAATAAATGGAACCATGCGATAAAAGTAGAGTTAACGCATGAGCTAGTTGATTACTTAAGCATATCCAAGTATAATTACATACCTACAAACTTAGTTTGTGAATCCATCTCTCGATGTTTCGACGCTACATTAATCTTATCTCTAAGATGCTTGGTAAGTTTGCATTGGCAAAAGATGAACTACATCTCTGCACCTCATCTAGTCTCGATAAATGCTAAAGATTAACCATCCACTCTCTCAAACTAGACAGTCGTGCTTACTACTTTTGTTTGTCAGACAAAGTTATGCAAGCTAATGATATACATTAATTAAGATGTAACATACTTAATATTGCTCAAGAAAAACTAACTCTAACATCTAACTCATTTAGCATTCAAACAACATGATGTAGGGTGTTTAATATGGAAATAGATGGAAGATAATCTTCAATCAAACTTATATTAAAGAAATAAATGTCATTAACAAAACATAAGTAAGAAGGAGAAAAATGGAGATAAAACATGTCAAGCCGCCACTGGCAACGTCTTGCTTCATGGAGGCTTGAGATGGTTGCTATCTGATACATAAATTTCATAGGGTGAAGGTTCTCACTCACTGGGAGACGACTTTGAAAGTTCTCAGAATCCTTCTCTCAGAAGAGCTCGAAATGGAGGCTGGTTATGGTGAGGAAGAAATTGTGCAAAACTTTCGCCTCTTGAACTCGTTTCTCTCCTCCTTTGAATGGAGAAGCTTTGGGCTATTTATAGGCGTCGAAAAGTTGAAACTCATGATGACCTGACACCTTTACATTAAATTCCATGCCCTGCTGCGCAGACTTTTCACATCGTCGGCCCATTTGTTCTGCCATATTCTGATAGCGTGTTATCCTTTTGCATATTGACATGACAGCTTTTGCCCAAGCGTCTGTATCTATTTTTTCTCAACGCATAGTCTCGACGCATGGGTTTCCACTTGTTCTCGCAGCAGTCTCGTCTCCAGTATTTGAGTTATTTGTGCTTCTTTTCTTCTTAATCCTGCGTTAAGAATAGAAAAGCTCATAATTTTTCAGGAATTTTCTGTTGTAAATAGTGCCAACGCATGGTAATATATTTTACATAATTCAACTACCAAAATCATGCGTTTAGCTCTAAAGTTACTCTAATTAATTCAAATAGTAACTATGATAACTTGTATTTCTATATTTGAAAATGAATAAAACTCAAACTGGTGATTAATTATTTTAATAAGGATGATCATACAAAACAATCAATATAAAGATCGAAATATGGTAAAAGAATCAAAATCTGAATTATATACCAAGAACGATTTGAAGAAGATGCTTGACTTTTTATGGTCTTCTTTTATACAATTCGGTTTAGATGGATAGACACTCACTGTAAGATGAGGACTAGGATATTGGAGAAGCATAGTGTTTTGAAGAATATAATCTTGAACTTTTATAATTACTCTAAGGTTTTAGCCATAATTCCCTAGATCAATATGGACAGGTTTAGCAAATCATACTTCTATATGCAAATACGAAGTCATGAGCCTATAATCAAAATCACCTAATTTGAACATAGATTAGCACGGTTAATATCATCAATATAGAAATTATAAGTTTATTTTATTTTTCTTTTTACTTTCCATATCTTCGATGATGAAGAGTTGATGGAACATCATCTAGTTTGATTGAACATGAAAAAGACAATTCTTTTTGGTCATGCTCCTAGATTTCCTTTTTTTTTTTCTTTTCCTATTGGGCCCTATCTACTTATTTTAAAAGAATTTTCACATAACTAAACTTTACTAAGGTGCTTCAGTTGAAGTTGAATAATTTGCTATGGTTGAAGATAGTGCTACTATTTGTTGTTTTTCTGAAAACTCCTACCTAGATATTGTATTGGGTCCTAAGTACAGCAGATATTTTGAAGTGATATTATTGGCCACCAAGAGGACCTACCTCAATGAAATTCTAAATTCACCTGCTAGAACTATTTAATCTGACATTTACTTAGTTTTCTTAGAGCTTTTTATGTTCTTAATTAGTTGGTGTTCACTATATTTGAAATATCCATACACACATACAGATATCCCATATTTTGCAAAGTAAAAAAAAAAATAAAAAAAAGTGAGATTATTTCACTGTGGTGTAAATTTAATATGTAACTTAAAAGAATGTTATAATTTTTATTCAGATATATATATATAGTGTCATGTAAAACTTTAAACTTCATGCTATACTTAAAATTACATATATATATATATATATATTTTTATGTTATTGTTGTATATTCCTAATAAGTCGTTAATTACGAATTATTTAATCATAAATCTGTTTCAATTCTTGATCTAGATGTATTTGTGACAAAGAATAAAACGGAATGAAGTATGAAACAAGATAAAGATAAAATAGTCCATACCACGTCGTGGCAAGTTTTATCCATCTTGGGATTTGTTACAATCCAACTTGTTAGGTTTTGAACTAGGTCGTCATTATATGCATACATATATCTCAAATGACTCCGTTTCATAATTTTACTAAAAATTGAGGAAACATCATTAAGATAAATAAATTTGTCTTCGTTTAAACAAAAAAAAAATCTTTTAATTGGGTACCCTAAAACATTAGTGTATTTTAATAGGAAATTTGACATAAAGAAATAAATAAAGGGAAACATAGTTTTAGTTTCCATGATATTCTCAAGTATTAAAACGAAAGTAAATTATGAAAACTCGTGCGGAAGCATTAGTCTAGTCCTAATAGCACCATCAAGATTTTCTTCCGTCATTCGCGGAGGTGTCCTTTCGCTTACCTAAAAAAAATTATGAAAATAATGATTACTAAATACTCAGTAAGTAACTCCACTACCGGGATCAAACTATGCATTTATGAAATGCATCATGCTAGTGGGACATGCATATTTCTACTTTTCACACTTCACACTTCACTTATTTGAGTGATTAACTACCCACCCTATCGTTGGCAAATGGTGTCCATGGGGCTCTAGTAAATCTCATAGGAGACACTTACCTCTCGTGTATCTCGAAGGAACACGAATCTCTAGTGATCCCGCTAGTAAATCTCATAGGAGACACTTACCTCTCGTGTATCTCGAAAGAACACGAATCTCTAGTGATCCCGAAAGAACACAAAACCTCTGAAGATCCCAAATAAACATAAACATCTGGTGCTCCCGAAGGAACACAAAACCTCTAGTGAACACACAACCAATTTAGGAGGGTAACTATCACTAATATGCATAACTAGTAAAATACATAAAATCATAGTATTCCAGTAGTAAGATAGCCAAATCCCACCAAATTCTTGAATTAAGACCTATAATTAAATTAAATCTGTAGACTTAGTCTAAAACAATTAACTAAGCAATTATGCCAATTATTCTTACCCAACTTGCAATTAAGTCGCAGTTCTCTTCCAACTTTAATCAATGGGTCCATTCTAGACAAATCCACAATTAAGGGTTAAGAACCCAATTTTTAACCACCAATAACACTTTTAAATTATTGCTACTCACCAAGATTGAACTAAAATCGACAAAATCAACTCTAATGTTGCTGAACAACGACTCCAAAAACTCCAAATCCTCAATCTAGAACCAAAATATCATGGGTATCAAAGAACTGAAACCAACACTTAATGGGTACTCAATAACCAACCCAAAGAATTAGTCTAAACACCCACAAAAGAAAATTTACCCAAACTCACGATTCTAAAGATGGTGGCCATTGGTGGCCACTAGGTCTCTACACACAACTTCAAACGGCAGCCCACGCTGACAACGAAGGCGGCGACAGACGCGGCTAGAATGGCAACATCCAGCAGTGCGAGGGCGAAGAAGAACTGGCGGCATGATCGATGACTGAGGACGAACGGACTAGAACAAGGCTGGATGGTAGCACGAAGCGTGACAGCAGCGCGAGGCAGAACGATGACGCGAGGTTTACCGGTGGTGCAAACGAAGACGACGGCAATCGGCGGAGCTGTTGAAAGGATCCGGTGGCGTGAGGGCGGATGGTGTCGACAGATTGCTCAGGGTCGGGGAAAGAGAGGGAGAGACGGCTCACGCATGAGAAGGAGGAGATGCCGAAAAGAATTTCCATTTTTTATTAAGCACGCATACCGAGAAGAGTTTATTTATAATAAACTTAATTGCTTTTTCCCTAATAAAACCCAAATTCCAAATCCTTATATATAAATATATATATTTTTCCTTTTTCTTTTCCTTTATTTTTCCCCAAAACAAAAAATACAACTTAATCAATATACTTCTCAACCCATCAAATCAAGTCTTTTCCAACTTAACTTCAATTTAAAAATAACTTATAACATTCCCCTTGAATTTACAAAATCATTAAATCTCCTTCAAATTAAAATCATCATTTAAGTCTCAGAACTAAATTCAATTCTCTACTAATTGAATTAAAACCAAATTTTTTATCACATTACCTTAAATTAAATTATTTCTAAAACATAATCCAATTAAACCTCAAAATTCAAACAATTAACCAAATAATTTGAGATAATTAATTTAAAATTACCTAAAAATTTGGGATGTCACATTTTCTCCTCCTTAAGAAACTTTCGTCCTCGAAAATTCTAATATTTCATCTCATCTTCTCGTTACCACGTCGCTTTCTTGAATTCATGATTAAGTCTAAAGTTGAACTTTACCGCAAAAAATGAAATAATCTTTGTACTCATCGAGAGAAAAAGAAAAAAAAAAAAGAAAAAGAATGGATTTTGTTTGTTTTTGAAAGAACGATCTCATTGTTATCAAAATCTGCAAGTCTTTGTGGTTTGTACAATGGCATTTAATTAAAGTAAAAATTAAAAAAAAAAAAAGAAAAAGAAAAAGAAAAAGAAAATCTGAGTGCATGTGAGCTCTAGATGAATGAGGATACCACCTAACGGTGACCCAAAAAGAAAAAAAGTAGTAATTTCTAGAATTAGTAAAAGCATTACCTAGAAAAATAATGTGCACACACATAATAAAATTAAAATAATTAATACTTATATATATTTTGAAAAAGGAAGAATTGGACATAAAATTTGGGCTTTCCTTCCTTATCCCAAACAAGACTACAAAACTGGTAGCATCTTTTTGAATCAAAACAAATGGTGATCTGAAGTTGCAAACAGTGTCCCAAAGAAAAAAAAGGAAAAAAAAAAAGAAAAAGAAAATTTACCATCTCCATCACTGCCACTATCAGCATCTCCTTTAATAACAAAAGTGGGAGAGAGTGACCCACGCCTTCTGTTCTACAGTTTAGTTTACCATCTCTTATTTCTCTCTCACACTCTATAATTCTAATTTCCTTGTCTATATATAATATCAATCTATAAGTTGAAATCATATTATATATTACAAGAAGGTGATTTTGGTTTAGAGAGAAAAAGAGAGTGAAATGTAAAAGAATAGGTAGTAGTACACACCATTCTAGGCATTGATTTGGCCCACAACTATTCCTCTTTTGCCGCTTACTTGTCTCCTCCCATTCCCATTCTTCACCTTAACCTCAACATATATCAATTTCCACCTCACCACGTGCACTGCTCTCTCTTCATTTTCTATCCTTTTTATTGAGTTAAACAATCACTCTTGAACATTTTAAACCTTTGATTTTAAAATATAATTTCAAATTAAAGTAACGTAAGTATAATGTTGTACACGAACAACACTTGAATCAACCAAAATCACATTCAAATGAGAGAGATCCTGATTAAGATATAAAAATATGATTAAATAAAGATTTTTAAAAATGGAAAAATTGCAAAGCCAACCTCTAAAACATGATAGTAATTGTAATTTTATACCCTCAAACTTTCAATGGTGAAAATTGAACCTACAAACTTAAATAATGATTAAAATTAGTTATATAGTTATACTCCCAAACATTTAGTGATAAAAATTAAAACTTCAAATTTATACCATTTAATAATTGACCTTTAAACTTATAAATTTGTAGAAATTTGACCGTTGTTTAACTTTTAATTAGTTATACAATTACTACTACATATACTGATGAAGTGTGAAGTAGCTCATTCATGTAAATTCAAAAATTTGTATGCATAAGATTTCTTATGCAAGGGAGATGTGAGCATGATTTAAGAATAATATATAGGTAAAAAGAAACCTAGTTAAAAAGCAATATGGTATAGTGTAAGCATTGTGGCACAAACCACACCCAATTGTTTATTTATTGCTTCTTTTTCCCCCCCTCCCCCTCCCCCTCCCACACCTATCTACTCTATCTCTTTTTTTCTCTCTCTCTAGTGGGTTTTTAATTAATCATTCAAAGAGATGCAGCAAAGTTGGAAGTTGAGTTGCATATCATCAAGTGAGAGTGGATGTTTGGAGGGTGATGAAGAAGGAGAAGAATCCATTTTCCTTTCCCTTTCCCCTCCTGGCCAACGCCATTCATTCTCTTCCAAACAACAACAACAACAATCTTCTCTTCAAAACCCTAATCATCATCAAAATGCTGCCGCCGTCACCGTCGCAATGCACATTGGCCCTCCTCCTCTCTCCTCCTCCTCCGCCCCTGCGGTCCGCCCCCTCGACGCCGCACACTACTGGATCCCTACACCTGCCCAAATCCTCGTTGGTCCCACCCAATTCTCCTGCTCTGTCTGTACTAAAACCTTCAACAGATACAACAACATGCAGGTTCTTTCTTTTTCCTTTTCTTTCACCAATTCATGTTCAAAACTATATATATATTATATTACTCAAAAACTTACACAAATCTCAGTTTCTTTTTTCTTTTCCCATTTAAAATGGAAATCAATAATGTTACTAAAAATTATTGTTTCAAGTTAATTTTCCAGTTGAAACTAGAATTCTTAGTAACATTTAATGAAAATTATTGTTTCAAATTAATTTTCAAGTTAACCATTATGGATTGGCATTGGCATGGTGGTAACTTTTTCCGAGAGATCATATGTTAATCCATCTAACACCTAAATGTTGTAAGTTTGAGTTGTGTTGTGAGGTCTAGTATAAAAAAAGTAATTAATTTTCAAGTAAAAAAATGGCGAGGAAAAAGCCCAGTTTTCCAAATTGAATTTCTTTTTTTTTTTTTTTTTTTTTTTTTTGGAAGAAAAGTGGTGATATTAGATGTTGAATTAGGTTATGAAAAAATTGAAACAGATGCACATGTGGGGTCATGGCTCAGAGTACAGAAAAGGGCCAGAATCATTAAGAGGATCAAAGCCAGCTTCATCAATGCTTAAGCTTCCATGCTATTGCTGTGCAGAAGGGTGCAAGAACAACATAGAGCATCCAAGGTCAAGGCCATTGAAAGACTTCAGGACTCTTCAAACTCATTACAAGAGAAAGCATGGAGCAAAGCCTTTCAGTTGTAGGAAATGTGGGAAGCCATTTGCTGTAAGAGGGGATTGGAGGACACATGAGAAGAACTGTGGAAAGCTTTGGTTTTGTATTTGTGGCTCTGATTTTAAACACAAAAGATCCCTTAAAGACCATGTTAGAGCCTTTGGAGATGGCCATGCACCTCATACTGTCCAACTTTGTGAGGTTGAAGATGATGATGATTGGGATGATCATGATGATGATGATCATATAAATGGACCTCAACCCTGGTCCATTTATCATTAACCTTTTTTTCTTCTTCCGCATCTTAAATTAACTTACTATTTTGCTTTCCCCCTAATTGTTAATTAATTAAGATAATTAACTTCTACTACTTCTATCACTCTTAATTTTCTGTTTTTCTTTGTTTCAAAAAGTAGAAATTAATGCGAAAATTTTGGCTCCGCTGCATTTGGTTTTTGAAAATTTAGCTTCCATAATACTAATAAGTGTTTATGTTTTAACACTTTTTACTAATATTTAAAAAAATGAACTCTAGTTGGAGTTCAAGTGTTTCTTACAAAAAAAAAAAAAAAAATTGTCAACATCATATATTTAAAAGATTATAAAAAAAAAAAAGAAAAAAAAAAACGAAAACAAAAATGTTACCCATGGAGACTTTAATAAATGAACTTAATTTGTACGTGTCTTCCAAACCAAATATTTCTTTTATACATGAATGCAAGGCTTCTGATCAAACTTTTCTTTTGTAATCTTGAAGAAATTAAATTTCCATTAAGTTCCCATAGAAGAGAGAAGAAAAGCAGCAATAATAAACACCAATTTCTATTCTTTCCTTTGTTTTTTCTTCACCCCTTCAAACGATATCCAAAATTGGTTAAAATTACAGCTATTATCTCATGTCCTAGAATCTTTCATGTACATATATACATGCATGTTTGAGTTGAATCCCCCTTTTTTTTCTTTTAAAAAAACACTCACTACGAAATATCATGGAAGGAGTACACATAAATTTATATAGTAAAATACAAAATAGATAGTGTCAGTGTAGCTGTGAATAAACAATATTTCTGTAATTGAAGTGACTTGTAGAGAGAGAGAGAGAGAGAGAGGAAGAGAAAGAGAGCAGAGTGAGAGAGAGAGAGAGAGGGAGAGGGAGAAAAGTGGGAGAAGATGAAGACAAACAGTAAAATGAAATCAAAGGTTCCATGTAATGGAATGTAATTGTAAAATAATCAATAATTATATTAGAAGAAAAGAAAAAACAAAGGGTTTGATGAAGGGTGGTCAAGTGAATTCAGTGAGTGCAGATAGGTAGGCAGAGACAAGATGCTGACATTAGTTCAGTGCAGTGACAGATTGTACTGTTGATGGGTTTGCAATTACAGAGAAAGAGAGAAAGAAAAAGAGGGTTTTTGAGAGTGGCAGTCAGTAAGAGAGTTAGTCTAAGTAGGAGTAGCACTACTACTAACACTTTCAAACTCAGCTTTACCCCATTGTGTCAGCAAACACAAGGGACCACTGGTACAATGGGGTTTTGCCTTTCATTATTTTCTTTCTAACTCTACAATTTTTCTTGTTTCTAAGGTTACATCTACCTTATGTTTTGTCTAATTTTAATTTGATGTTAAAAAAACTCGAAAAAAAAAATAGCTTGATATGTGACAATCTGTAGTTAAACGAATAAAGGAGTTAAGAAAATGAGTGGAACCATGATTTGAAATTTTGAATGAATATTTTTATTAATGTATTTTAGGGTTTCACAGTTCAAAGCTCTTGGCTTTTTTTGTTATTTTCCTTTTTAGAGCAGCTAGAAACAGATACTACGATAGATTTTGAGACACCTGTGTGTTTGGTTCTTTAACTCTATTCATTCATAATTATGTGCATGCTCCTTTGCTCTCCTCCTCTCTCTCATCATTTCCATTTCTGTCTCTTAACCTTCTCTTCTCTCTTCTCTTTCTTCTAAACTACTTTTTCCTGCTCCATGCATGCAATTTTTCCTTTCTTTTTTCCCTTTCACTTTTTGGGTTTTTTTTTTTCTTTCTTATTGTTATTTATTGTACATCTTATCGTATTCAATTAACACTCTCTTTTTCCCAGCCTTCTGCCTGCGTACTTATGATGATATCTATATCTATTTCTCTCTTTCATTCCCCACTTTTTTTTTTTAAACATTATTGTATATATTGTGGAAATTATGCACATAAATCTTTGTTTATGAGTCTTTTGCATGTTAGCCTTAGTATGATATTTTTAGAATTTATTGTTTTTCGTTTGGTAACCACTTACTTTTAGAATGAATTGTTTTTTCTTTGGTAACCATAGTTTCTAGCTTCTGTAAATTGTGTTAGATTGTTTACAATTTTTTTTCCTTTTATAATGGGTATCTTTGACTTAGAAAACATTGAAATTTTTAACTGTATTAAAAAAATAAAGACAACTTTGTCCAAACTATCTTTTAAGTTTCAAATTTTGATTTAAATTTTAAAAGTAATTTAAGAAAATACTAACAAAATAATGAAACTCATGGATAGTAGTATTCATGACCTAGAATGAAAAATAGAAAATCAAAATCAATAACCATTGCTTGTTTTCATAAAATATATTGGTAAGTTTTTAACTTCTTAAAAAACACATTTGAATTCTAACCAAAATTTCAAAAAGAAAATTAAGTTTTCAAAAACTATATATATTTGTGTATATATATTTCAAATTTTAGTTTCTTTTTTAAAACACGTTTAAAACATACCTAATAAAGCAAGAAAACTACAAGTAGAAATAGTGATGGTGTAATATTTAGTTTCAAAAGATAGAAGATTAAAAACAAAATAGTTATCAAACCATACTTAAATTTTTCATTGTATTGGATAATATTTTTAGGGATAATAATTAAGTAAATAGCAATATTTTAAAAAATTTACAAATATAGCAAAATCTATCTATAATAAACTCTATCACCAATAGTCTTCTATTAATCATATGATCTATAATTGATAAATTTTTAAAGCAAAATTTAAATTTTGCTATATTTATAATTTTTTTGCATAGTGTTATATCTACCAATACTTGTTACGTTTGTAACTGCAATTTTTTATTTAATTATTGTTGGAGACGGACAAATAGCATTATTTCGAAGAAAATAATACTAAATGAAAATCAGGTGGAAAGTTTATGAAACAAAAAGTAAAGAAAATTACTTGTTATGGTTATTCAATTAAGTTTCAAGGGTCTAAGCAATTGGTTTTACATTTTTACATTTTATTTTCAAGAGGTCTAATCAAGATAAGAACTTTTTCCCCATGCAGTTGCTCAAATCAATGAACAGAAAAAGGTATTTGCCTCCCAAAAAAAAAAAAAAAAAACCTTAAAGTAAGGTCACAAACTATCATTTTATGGATACACACATTGGGATTTCCGTATATTTAATTAAAAATGAAAAGAAAATGAAACGTAGTCTTTGGATAAGATTGTGTAACAAATGAAAAAGTGTTTGTTGACTATCCTTTAATTTACTTTGAGATTCTCTTCAATATATAATTTACTTTGAAATACTTAAAAAGTACGCCTTTTTTTTTTTTTTTTTTTTTTCATAACCTTGAAAAAGAAAATATATTGATTTGAATAAATAATCAGTAGTGTCTTAAACTTAATGACAAACACGTCTAAATCTTGATTGTTTCTCAATAACGTTGTAAATTAAGAAAGAAAAAAAACAAGTAGTTTAAGATCCGAGGCAAAGGGGATACTGACAAGAGGCTTTGAGATGTGTAATATCTTAGACGAAGGACCCCAACAAGGCATTTCCTCTCTTTATTTAACTCCAAAGGCTTTTGTAATTTGTCTCCATTTGTTTGTATTTTTCCACAGGCAAACAAGTGCCACTATTGTGAACATTTTCAAGTGTGACTTTGGGGTAAAAAGAGTGATTCCAAAAAATCCTTTAATTTGACTACTTGGCAACACATGGTCTCTTTTCAGTTCTCTTTTTGTATTTCTTGTTGTTGCTGTTTGGAAAAGTTTTCACCAAGTTTCTTTCTGCAACTAAGATGCTCAATTTTCTGTATGATTTGGAAAGTGAGATGAAAACCAAATGACTGATGGAATATATATATAAAAACTTGATTCTATGAAGAAATACACAACCTGTCATTTCATATTTGCCCTTGCCACCCACGATATTATTACTAGTACAAAGTAAGAAAAATTACGTTGATGTAATTATTTCTCTCTTTTTCTTCTTGTGTCAATTACTATTACATAAGACATTGTTACTAGTACATAGAAAAATTAAGAACAACTCAATACTTTATGTCCACAACTTAGTTATATATGCATTATTATTATTACTATTACATAAGATAAGTAAGACAATTAATCCTCCCATTTCTGTTTCAATTATAAAGGCTATGTTTGGAATTTTATTCTACTCCTACTCCACAATAAGTAAAAAACCAAGTTTCTAGTTTTTTTTTAATAAAACTTGATAATTGAAACTCCAAATTAGGAAAACTTTTATAGACCCGATTACATTAAAACCCCAATGAAAAGAAGTTGTTAAAAATTGTTTTTGTAAATTATATGATATACGTTAATGAGAGGAAAACAGATACTTTATCTACGAAACATATACTTCGGTTGTTATAATTCAAAGTTATGTTCTCTCTTTTTCTTCTTGCAGTACGTGGATGTTAAGTGCATTTGCTAAATAATCATAGTTTAGGCAACTTTTTCCTTATCTTCAATTTTTATATTACATTTGTTTACATTAACTTTGTGGAAATGTAGTTGGTGAGGTTGAATTTAGGATTATATATATTGATTTATGTGTGTGGTTGATTAGTTCGACCTCAAGTACTTAATCCTCTAATTGATCTCTCCCTTTTGAGAAGCAGAGTGTGTGATCTTCATATTAGAGTTCTTAAGTTTTAAAGTTGTTTAATCTTGAAGTACTTTTTACTACGAGAAAAATCACTTTTAATGGTGCAAAAAACGTGTTGCTAAAAGCCCAAAAACGCCACTAAAAGTATTAGCATCGCCTACTCTCGCGTTACTAAATACGCCACAGTAACCACATAGTCTATCTTAGTAATGCATTCACCGCGCGCCACTAAAACTCAACTTTTACTAACACATGCACGTTACTAAAACCTAACCTTTAACAACACGCTACTTGTCATTTGTGTTATACAATGACGTAGCAATATTATCATAAAAGTTAAGTCTCAACAATGTATATGTTAGGTTTTATGTCCTAAAACTAGTGGTTTGTAAACAATAAACATATTCTATTTTCAATAAAGTTGTTACTGAAGTTTATTCAGTAAAGATGTTATTGAATGTGTGAGGCATGTATAATATAACCAAAATCTAATAAACTAAGAACCCCTAGATATATGTAACATGAATACTTAGACTTTATATTTAGACATAAAAATGGATCAAAGTTCAAATAATAGCCAAAACGGTCTATAGTATAAGAATAAGGCTAGATACCTTATCTTAGGACACTATGGATGCGACCCACTTTGTATTTGATACAGACGATGTAATCCTATATCGTTCATATAAAGACATGCGAGTGGGGGCATCCTATGCAATGAGTTTGCATAAGACCAAACCACGAGATAATTACTTTTACTTTATAATGTCGTTTACTATTAAGCCTAATTATTTCAATATGATGATTTAGGTAGCTCGATCTTAATCCTGAGCTAACTATGAACTCCTGTTTATTTGGGATTATCCTTTAATCTGCATGGGTGAAAATGGCCCGAGTTCGTCGACTTGATATGCCTACCATTTTAGGGATAAGACTGAGTAGATAGCTAGAGACATAGTCTTGCAAGATGGAATTCACTCGTACCTGATTCTAGGGATAGTAGAGAGATGTTGTTCCCTTAAGTACTGACTCCAGGTCTTGAACAAGTGGCCACAACCCTCTCATTGACCTGAGAGGGACTGGGTTTGGTGGATGGACCCCAACTAATTGTTCATTAGAGGATTAGTGGAACTTAAAAAAACAAAATGTAATTACAGGGGTAAAATGACAATTTTTACTTAGTTATAACTACGAACAACTTGTGAAGGATCGACTTACTAATCATGGTTATATCAAGTGGACATAACTATATCTACAACAAAGAGAGTGCAACAATTAGGCTATATTGGAATCCGATAGTTAACGAATGTTGATTAACTAGGTTAAAGAGTTTTAGTTGGTTAATTTCGAATCGTTGGAGCTCGATATGTAGGTTCATTAGGTGCCCTTGATAGCTCAAATCGGACTAAACCTTAGAAAAGTGTGATGAAAGAATTTGAATCGTTCAAATTCGGTTTAAGAAAGTAAGCGTTAATTATATACAGTGTGCTTAAATGTATGTCTGTTTAATTATGAATTGAACAATAAATGGAGAGTTGGAAATATCTAAATATGATTTAAATATCGTATATATGAATAGGGATTCATTTTTAAAAATTGGGATTAGTACAAATTATTAATGTAATATTTGATATTAAATTTATATAATTAATTTTATTTAAATTTAATTATTTTGAATTAATTCTATTTAAAATTAATATTAAGGAAAAATTCATTTTAATTTTGCATTTTTAGAAATTCATAATTTAAATGTTTATTTTTATTTTTATTTATTTATTTTTTTTGGAGGGGGTGGAAACATGAGTTTTACTCATGTTTTAACGAATTTTTTTTTAAAATAATGTTTTTTTAAAAAAGAATTCGAAAAATAGGGTGGGGGAGAAAGAATTTTGAAGAATAGGGTTGTGAAATCGTGGACCCGGTCCATGATTTCCTGAAGCACTGCCGATGTCAGCCTGCATGCCTCTGCATGCAGAGGCATGCATTGACTGAACTCGTGGACGGGGTCCACGATTTCGGTAATCGTGGACCGGGTCCACGAGTTCCATGCTTTAAATTCCGACCGGCAGCCCCTTCCTCTCATTTCCACCTCCACCATCTTCATTTCTCTCTTTTCATTCTTCATTTCTCTCCTCATATCTCTCCTTTCACTCTTCATTTCTTTCCTCCTTTCTCTCCTTTCTCTTATTTCAGTTCTCGTTTGTCATTGTCGCTGTCAATTTTCTTCTTCTTTTCGTTCAGCCGCCGCCGCCAGTACCACCGTTGCTACCGCCGCTGCCGCCATATACGTATGCATATACATTTTCCTTTCTAATTATCTTATAAATATGCAATAGTTATATACGTTTTGTTTTGCATGAATGAATAAATTTGTATATGTATACGTTTTCTTTTGCATGAATGATTAAATTTAAATATGTATACCCTATTTTTCGAATTTTTTTTTTAGAATAACATTATTCTTTAAAATACCCCTTTTGCATGCATGAATAAATTTAAAAAATTAAGGTTTTAGTATTGATTATTATTCGGCGTTTATTGTTATAAGAATAATTATTGGTAAATAATATGGTGGAAAATTAGTTATATTGGGTAGTAAACTCGTGGACCGGGTCCACGAGTTTATAATTTTGGGTAGATTTGGACTAATTTTTCTTTTTAACCTTTACAGTTGTAAACGAATTTAAATATGTCGTTTTGTCCAGAAGATTTAGTTATTATTGAAGCTGAAAATTGTGCGGATAGTGACATTAATGTAGAAATTGATGAATTGTTTGGAGAAGAAGGAAATATAGAAAATGAAAATGAGTTGGTTCAGTCGGAGATATTTACACAGATAGAATGGGAAATTACTGATTCAGTTTGTGAACAAGGATCAACCTTGGAGGAAAGGGGAAAATGTACAGATAACTCTAGTATAATACAAAAAGGAATGTTATTTGATACGAAAGAAGACCTACAAATGGCAGTAAAAAAAATATTGTGTGACTGAACACTACCAAATATCTGTGGTAGAATCGAACCAAGATATTTGGTATGTGCGATGCAAGCAATGGGATGAAGGTTGTAGGTGGAGGTTGCGTGCATGTCGGCGCAAAATCCATGGGATGTTTGAAATTACTAAACTTGGAGAGAACCATAGTTGTTTATACACAGAATTGGCACAAGATAATGCACAACTTGATTCTAATTTCATGAGCATTGAAATTCAAATTTTAGTTAGAGCTGATCCTAGTGTGCCTGTGGCGGTGCTACAAGAAGCACTTAAAAAACAGTACGGATATAACATCAAATACAGACGTGTGTGGGAAGCTAAGAAAAAAGCTTTGGTTGCAGTCTTCGGTGATTGGGAGAAATCGTATTCAGAACTTCCGTACTGGTTGAGTGCTGCTGTGCACTACAATCCTGGTACACGAGTAGATTGGCATTTTCTCCCACTTGACTTAAAAGGTTCAAGGTTAAGTCTCCCGTGGTTAGCGTCTCAATTTGCAGAATTGTCTCCTGATGCCGATGACGTCAGTATACAGAGGTATGCACGAGCATATATTATGCAGCTTATCGGAGGCTTTCTGTTTGCTGACAAGTCCAACACGTTGGTGCACTTAATGTTCCTCCCACTACTGGCCAGTTTTGAGCAAGCTGGTAATTATTCGTGGGGTGGTGCTTGTCTTGCATGGCTGTACAGAGAATTATGTCGAGCCAGTCATGCACAAGCTTTGGATATAGCAGACCCACTGATACTACTTCAAGTATGGGCCTATGATCGATTTAGCATTGTTGCACCACAAGTCCAACTACAACCTCCCGAACATTTCATAGGACGTCCACTTAGTGCCAGGTATTACTTTCTGTATATATTAATTTCTTTGTCAATACAATTAGCAAAGTATTTAATTGTTTTATATCCATGTGATAGATGGAGCGGTGTATTAGCTGCATCTGAACAATCAGCAAACATGTTGCTGGTATATCGCTCAATTTTTGACCGTTTGATGAAAAATCAGGTAATAATAAATATGTTGCATATAACTGAATATTACATATGTTTTTAGGTTCTAATTATTCTTGTACATGGTTTCAGATTAATTGGACGCCATATACACCACATGTTATGTCGTTGTTGCCTGATTACTGTCATGATGGACAAGACATTTGGTTGACGGTCAGCCCACTTATATGCTTTCACATCGTAGAGTGGCATCAACCAGATCGAGTGTTGAGACAATTCGGTATGCGGCAAACAGTACCGACATTGTGTAATACACTCCCTCAACTACACCAAATTGATTTAAGAGGTAAATACGACCAAAACTGGCGTCAAATTCATGCAGAGTATATATCATTTTGGCGTGCACGTCATGGCCGCTGTGCACAAGGAGAAATAATAAACGAGTCGGATGTGTCTAATGATTATTTGTCCTGGTACGACTCTATCACAAGAAGATTTATTACACCTGACGGTGCCTACTATTACTGCATGGTAAGCATCTTATTATGTAGTGTTTTTCAATTACATGCTAAGAATATTCTTTTATACTTATATTTTTTTTTTATCGTGCAGAATAATTTTGTCCACGATGTGCACAATTACTCCTTAGAACACAATTTACCAGAGTTGAGTTCAATGTGTGAGCAAAACATGGTAAATGTTGAAGAAATCATTCAACATACAAGGAGGCTCAATATTGCTGATACTGATCGAAAACGTATTCGTCGTAGACGACAGAGACAACGTGACGAAGGTGTTCCAGAGCAACCCGATGACCAGGAACCTCCCATATTACAACCAGACATTGCATCCGGTTCTGGCCATCAACAGGAATATTATGGACACCATGAATTTCCATCTGTCGTCACCCAACAGGATATCGACGATGTAATCCACCAGCAACAACAAATTGAAGTGCCTGTGCCTCGTCGTGGACAACGTGCGCGAAGAAGACCACCATGTGGCACTTGATTTGTATTTTAAATTTTCTGATTTGTATTAACTTTTTATCTTTAACTAAATGAATTAATGATTTTCCATTACATTTTCAAAAATTAAGAATCAATGAAACTAAACAATAATTGATGAACACAAGCAATAAGCAAAATTTCATTTAAGTGGGTAATTAATTAATTAACTTATTTATCATGGGAAAAAAACCAGACGTTTTTGGACGTATCATGAGGAAAGAACGGGGTTAAGAAGTCTTTTTGATCAAAACTCGAACCATAAATACTATCCGAAATAGTGAAGGGTGCTTGATAATATTCCATTCCCTGAAAGCCTGTGAATACTAGAGCTGAAACGGTAGCTACTAAAGCGTAAACTGCTCGTTCCTCCTTCCCCGCGATTATAGCATGATAATTGGTGTGATTATGACAGTCCTGTCTGTTTTTTATTATGGTATCGATTGGGCATTAATCGTGGACTGGGACCACGAGTATGGGCGAAATCCTGGACCGGGTCCACGAGTTTGGCCGAAATCGTGGACCCGGTCCACGAGTTTGGTCAACACTCGTGGACCGGGTCCACGACTTACTTACACAACAATGACCACGTAAAAAAATTGACTGAAATCGTGTACCCGGTACACGATTTCACCACCCCAATTTACAAAATAATTTCCAAACCACCCTACTTTTGTCATTTTTTTCTAAACCACCCTATTTTTCGAATTTTTTTTTTAAAATAACATTATTGTTTAAAATAATCCTGTTTTAACACTACCTACATTAAGACACCTAGATCCCGCTCAATCTAAAGCTGATTGAGCGTCTACTTGAGAGTGAATCAAGCTGCATGATTTCCTCCTTAGATGAGGAAAATATTGGTTAAAGTTTAATTAAGAATTTTGCCGGAAATTTGCTCTCAAAACAAGAACATCAAGCTCTCTAAATAACTCTATTTTTTCTTTCAATTCATCACAAATTTGGATCCTACAATTCATTTTAAAGCTGGAGATTAGTTGGGAAGACTGTAACAGTGGTCCACGAAGTGTTCGTGATAAAAAACAACAAGAAGATTGCTTCAATTTTGAATTATACCAATATAAGTTTCAAAAACTCTGTTTTTGGGTATTGAACAAACATGTTTAATCCACAAAATTAATATAATGAGAGTGTTATAGATCCAAATTGCTTCCACTTGCATGTTCTTTAATCTTTCTGTATAAACTGTTGCTAAATGTGGATTTTTAATTATAGCAAGCTTCTTTTGCAACATAAGTAAGTGTTAGTAAAATTTAAATTTTGTGTCACTATAAATTTGAAAATTCTTTAACTTTTTGATGGTTATACAAAATGTCGCGAAAATTATTTTATTAGTTAAAAAAATAATATCCAATTTAATATGTAAACTTGTTATAAAATTTAATATGTAATAATCTTTTAAACAAATTAACAATCGACTAGTCATTTTCATTTAAACAAAACATTATAAATAAAGTTACACATTTCTATCATTAACACTATCATTGAAACAAAATGAAATAATACCAACTTGTTCACAAATTTGTTCATAAATTTACCTGACAAGTTATATCAATCTACTTCGACCATTTCCTAAATGAGCTCCAATAATATCAACCAAAACTAGCTATCACAAGTTTATATAACAAAAATTCCAATGTAAGATTTTTGAAGCATAAGAGATTATTTTGAAACAAAAATACTAAATACCAACCCAAATTCTTTACATTTCCATCTATAACCCAATCAAAACACGACCTAACTAACAAGCACTAATTATGTACAAAAACCAACTGATCTGAAATGAAAAAAATCTGAAATCCATTGGATAGTATTCCAGAAACTATTCAATTAAAATACATGTATATGCATATCTTATAAATCAATTAATCGACCAAATTTCAAATTCCAATCACCTTAAGGCCGGCAGGCTGCTGAAAGCGATTTAATCCCTTCAGCATCGCGACACACAAGCACATCTTTGGACGGTTGCTGTCCCATAAAAGATCAAGATACACAAACTCAAGCTTACATGAACATGATCTTAAACTCGTTGATAAAAAATCCAAAATAAATAACAAACAAATCTAATAATCATACTCCAAAATTCAAAATAAAATATGATGAAATCATATACACGTGAATGGAATTTTCTCAAACAGCTACAAACAAAGAAAAATTTGACCAATTTGATAAAACTAGCTACAAATGAAATATGATGAAATCATATACACGTGAATGGAATATCTTTCTTTAAAGTTACCTAGTATCTTGTTTGTATGAAACAATTTTGTTAGAAATATGGGTAGTTCTCTAATGAGAAAAAAAATCAACTGAAAATTTAAAAAAGAAAAATAAAAGCAAAACTTATACTTTGTTAATGACATCTAAACTTGTCAACTGCAATGCTAAGAAAAAGAAGGAATCAACGGCTATATAATCTAAAATAAAAGAAAACTGGGTTCGTTTTAAAATATGCCAAGTATAGAACTTGAAAGATTTGAGGAAGAAATGGCAAACCAAAAGGCAATAAAATGCATTCATTCCAACCACCTAATCACAATAGCCAACAATAGTACAAGAGAAGATAAGAACATGGTTGATTGAACAAACAAACAACAAAAATTAGCTTCTTTACTTCTTCAGAAACATCTCATCAAATGAATAGTATATCAAAAGATCAAAGTGTAAAATTCTACCAGATTTCCAACACCTACAATCTAGAAGTCATGAATAATATCAACAAGAACAAGACTATTCATAGTATTTGTGGTCAAACCCCGTAAGCAATTGTGTACACTTCAAAGAAAATCAAAGTCTCAAATTTTATTCGTCAAGTGTTGTTTAAAAAAGCTCCCAAGTGTTGTTTCAACTCTTAAAACCACCTACAACGATTTTTTTTTTTTTTTTAAAAGGTCACTTATTGTCCTTTTGACTATGAAAAATACATATAAAGTTCCTAATAAGTGATTAAGTGATGCTTTAAGTCTCAAAACCATCTAAAAAATGTCTAAGCATCACTTTGACTCTCAAGACTACATAAAAAATATAAGAAAATTACTATGTGTTGCTTCGGGCCTCTCAAAACCACCTAAAACCTTAGTGGTTAAGTGTCCTTTTGATGATGTCTTACATATAAAGTTCCTAAAAAGTCCCCAAGTAATACTTTAACTCTTGAGACAATCTAAAAAGTGCATAAATGTCATTTTGACCATGAAAAACACATATAAAGTTTCTAAAAAGTGCCTAAGTGACACTTTAACTCTCAAACCTACCTAAAAAGAGAATAAACATCACTTGATGAATTGTTCTAACAAATGAAAATTTAGTCAATTGTTGTACAAAAGAGTAAACTAGAATTTTAATTAACCTAAATGGACTTTTACAAATGAAAGTTCAAATTGATCACTCCGACCCACTAATACAACATAACATTGTAAGAAATGAAAGTAAAGCATAATGTTGAATATATACAACCTTCGTAGCATTAGATATATCGTTCTTTCCAAGAAAGACTCTTCCTACATACATGAAAAAACAAAGGAACGATTTGCCCAAATATAAAGAGAAAAAAAATCCCTAAATAATCGCATCCAAATAAACTTCAAAACTATAAGAAGCAAAGCAACTCACCTCAAAAGGTGATGACGTTGAAGTGACAGAGGCAGAGGCAGACGAGCAAGCGAAGACCTTGGATGGTGACAACCTACCAACAGCGGTGTTCAAGTGATGGAGGCAGACAACATGCGACATTGGCGGCGACTAGTAGGTGTGCGACGGCGGTAGCTACGAGCAGGTCTGCAACGACGGCGGCGACGACAGCAACAGATGTCCCTGAGGTGGTAGCGTCTGGTGCAGCAATAGTGAGGAAAAAAATTAAGGGGAGATTGAGAGGGGAAGAGAAAACAAAAAAAAAAGGGGGGGGGGGAGTGTTTTTTAGGGAAATTAAAAAGATGGGGGAAATAAAGTGGGGGAGGATTTTAAGAAAGTGTGGGAAAAACTAAAATGTGGGATTTAAGTAATCTTTACCCACAAATTTTAACTTCCCTCCTTTTCTCAAAATTTGAAATATTAAAAAATATTAATGACTATAAAAATTTGTCACTTTTTAATGACTGTTAATTGTAGTCATAATTTGGTGATACAAAAAAAATGTTAAAATAGTAAAAAAAATCCGAAAATTCATGTCTTTTCCTGCCAAAACCGTATTTTTCATTTTCTTACATTTAATGACTGTTTTTTTCAGTCATTAATTAATGACACAAAAAAAACAGTCATCAATTCCAACAAATCTGAAAAACTCTATTTTTTTCCGCAAAAAATGCGTGATTTTGGCTTTAATGACTATTTTTTCTCTTTCTCCTATATTTTTGCTACTGTACAAGAATCATGGAAGGTGAAATTTATTGTAGTGATAAAGATAGACAATGAATGACAACGAGAATTTGAGGACAAATTTCAACCCACAAATAATCTGCCTTAAGTTATGCAACTGTATTACAATCGCATCAACAACTATGAACAGAAAAAAAAACTTCTATTTTACCTTGATTTACTAGTTCTTTTAGGAGGCTAAGCAACTATAGTCTTATATAGTATATATAGCTAACTAAAATTTAGGTTAATTCATGCAATCTCTAAGTCCTTATGTTTAGGTTTTTAGTCCCATATTCTTTTGTAATTTATGCTTGCATCCTAACCTTCACAATATCAAAACTTCACTATCATGTTAATTTAAATGGTCAGTTCAACTTAACAATATATCATTCAAACAACAAAAAGAATTAGAAAGAAGTTGTTTGGTATTTGATAGTTCCCTAAAATAGTTATCTTTCTCAGCCTAAATCGAGCTAGTTCTTACAAATTTAACGTTTAAATGTATTCTTAGACAGAAAATCGAGCAAAGGAGACTTTCTGGACGTTAGGGTACAAATCGAATCTATCTTGGTGCAACAAGCATCAAGAGGGCCAAGAATATACAAGGCTACCCCACAAAGGGTTGCATTGTTGCACGACGCTAAAGTTAGAGATCATCTTGCGGGTGGCACTGCGACAAGTAGCCCTCGAAGATGCAGTGCCATCCATAGCACTGCAGCGCCACCCAATCTTCTATAAATACCTCACATCATTTTAGGGTTAAGAGAGAACGAAAAAATGGAGGAGATGGAGAGTTCTGTAGCCACTATCCATTTTTCTTCTCCTTCTACCTTTTTAGTTTTAGGGCTAGTTTGGATTAATTTAAAAAATAAATATTTTTAAAAAATTCATTTTCCTTTAAACACTTTTGATAAGAACGATTTAAAACAAGGGCACTAATGACTTTCAAAATCTATTTTGAGTGGCTTCCAAATACTTGTATTTATTTCAAAATGGTTTTTTTTTTTAAACTTAAACACTTGAAAATGTATCCCAAACACACTTTTAGTGTTTTTTTAAATTTTGGGTTATTATTTTATTTTGGATGTTGCTCAACTTCGTCATCATCATCACGACGTATCAACAAGGTTAGTTTTCTAGTTTAGGAGTAGGGATCCGATGTACATTTTGTGAGATTGTTCTTAATTGAATGAATGCAGTGTGATTCATTCATCTTTCAATCTTGCTTTAATTAGATTTGAATTTGGTGAATGGATTTGCTTTAATTAGATATTTGGGCTTGAACATTACCTTCTTGTTTTATCTCGCTTAAGTCTCATAAGTAGCAAAGGTTGAATCCATTTATGTTAAGGATATAGGCTATACATAGACCTTGTCTTTGAAGACCTACTTGAACAAAAAAAAAGTAAAAAAATTAAACTACTCTTATGAACTTGTAGCATGCAGGAGCAAGTTGTCTATAAAGGGATTTGAATCCCAGCAGAAGTGCATGTGTCACATTCTTTGATTTCTTGAAAGAATTAAAAATACAAAATAAAGAGAAGGTTAAGGTACCATACCTTTGTCAATCCACAAATGCAGCAAAATCTTCTCCTCGAACTGGTACCCTTCTTATTGAAGTCTTCCTTTTTCTATGAGATCTTCCTTGCTATTACTCTAGCAAAGGATTTGGTTTGTGGGAATTGCTTTTGAAAGATGAGAGAGGATGGAGAAGGAGAATTTTCAAAGAACCATTCTCTAAAAATTGGAAGAATTTTCTTGGGAGAGAAATCTCTACAGAATAAAGTGCAAAGATTATGAAATAGAGTGCTCTATTAGGGCTCTCAGGGCCCTATTTATATAACTCAACATGGTTACTCTTAATCCTATTAGGCTAACCCTTCTGTAGAGATTTTAAATTAAATATTTAATATCATCTAATATTAAAATATTTACCCATTTAATATCTCATATTAAAAGGGTTTAAATATTTAAATAATATTTAAATATTTATTTGTTACAAATTCTCTTTAATTTGAATCTCATTTAAATTAATTTGTTATTTGAATCATTTAAATAAATTAAACTACTATAATCTATTTAATTCAAATCTTATTCAAATTAAATAATTTATTTATTTGATTCTTATTGATTTGTTCTAGTAAGAGGACCTTATGATCCTACAGATTATAAGTTCCAATGATCCAAGATTAATTAAACTCTTTAATTAAATTGATCTTCGTTCAATTAACTACAAGGGCAAACTACTATAGACACATAGTTGGACTCTTATGCACTGTAGGGCAAGTTGTGTCCATGGATATAATTAGTATAAGCAATTTGATCATTCCTGAGTTGTTCATAATTACAACTGGGTCAAATGTCCTTTCTACCCCTGTAATTATCACTTTTCCTTAGGTACCACTGATTTCTTTAATGAACAATTTGTTTATGGTCCAACCATAAATTAAGTCTCTCTCAAGTAAGTGAGAGGGTGAGACCCCTTGTTCAAGACCCAAAATCAGAACTTAGGGAACTTGTCACACCCCACCCCGAACTATCCTCCCATAGCCAAGACGGAGTGTGAGGACAGTAGTTACCGACTACCCTGTCAAATAACTTACTGTCAACTCTTCTTATTTGTCTAGACATGAAATTGATTTATTACTGCTTATTTATTTTCATAACTTGATTACAGTTTTGATTTATTTATGAATTAAGGAAGGTTTTTACAAAACAAGTTACTCATTGGGCAATCTAGCTCATGGTTTTCCTTGTTTTTTGTTTTTCAAGTAGCGAACGAGTCTAGGGTGCTTAGCCTACACAACAATTCGTTTGGGCCCACCATCAATTTCTGGAATTTTGAGCATTGTAAATATTTGATCTTAAACCAGTGTTGTACATATAGAGGGTTAAGGGGCAGAAGTTAGTGAACTTATGTAAATTAAAGGTTGAATGTAAATTTGTATATATATTTTTTTTATGATAGCTTAACTCTGGTTAAAGATTGATGTTAAATTATTGTATATATATTTGCTTATTAGGTGGTTGATCAAGGTATAAGGTTGACAGTAGTGTCGTAAAAGAGTTGGTGTCTACTGTCCTCATACTTTCTCCTAGGTTAAGAGGGTACTTGGGAGGAGGTGTGACATAATTAATATTTAAATGTCATAATTATCCATTTAGGGAGAGGTCATGGACGCATACCCCAATACCTCCTCTTCTATGCATGGTTGACAAACCTTTTAGAGGTTCTTCTCCTTTCCTTGGCTACTAGCCTTGCACGCACCATAATCTTCAGGCTACACTAGGATGCATCAACCTCTTATTGTCAACGACTTCAAGCCAACACACAAAGACGCCTCCACCATCACTCGCCCAACTCACTTTTCAAAACCCCATTCCAGCACTTAGCCAAATTTCTTTCAAGTTTCCACCCTTCAAGCCGGCCACTCTTCCATGACACCCTTGCCACCCCATCACTCCTCAATAGCACTTGGCTACCCTTCTTCTCAAGCTTAATGCCTTGTCACTTGAAACAACCATCTCTATGGCTAAGTCCACAACCAAGCTCTTAATTAGATACTCCTCTTCCACGCCTCCTCAAGACTTCTAACAACTAGTTTAACTTAGTAACATAAAAATGGAAAGTAGGGTTTACAATTTACCACCTCCTTATAGAAATTTCGTCCTCAAAATTCAGTAGGCTCTATCTTCATGAAAAGAAGTGTGCATACTTCTTGATCATTTATTCCTTGGATTCCCAAGTAGCTTCAACGCTATGATTCCTCCAAAGTATCTTCACCAAATGGATCATTTGCTTCTCAATACTTACTCCTTTTCATCTAACACTTGGATCAGTTCTTCTTCACAACTTAGGTATTCTTTCAACTCAACTGGTTGCACTTTTAAGCACATGGGTAGGATCAGGAACATACTTCCTCAATACTGAAACATGAAATACGTTATGGATCTTGGACATCTCCATAGGCAAAACCAACCTATAAGCTTCTGATCCCCCTTTTCCAAGGTCTCATAAGGTTCAGTATACCTCGGACTTAGTTTTCCTTTCCTCCCAAATATTAAAACTCCTTTCCATGGTGATATCTTAGGGAAAACTCGATCACCAATCTCGAACTCAAGATTTCTTCTCCTGCTATCTAAATAACTCTTTTGTCTATCTTGAGCTGCTTTTAAGTTTTCCTTAAGGTTAGCAGCCAACCAATCCATGCCTACAATGACATCGAAATCCTGCATATTCAAGACTAACAAAGTCACATCTAATGTATGGTTTTCTATCTTTATCTGACATGCCCTTACCTTTTTAACTTGCTTACATGATTTCCTCTAATGGACTAGGCACTGATAATACATAATGCAAGGTGATAAGTAACCCTCGAGGATCTGGATTTAACAACCTTGTTGACGAACAAGATCTTTAGATCTCAAACTCAAACACCCCAAATCAAGATGATCTTAGCCCCTAAGAATGGCTAGACGACGGATTACTTAGACGATTAGTAAAACCACGAATCAGACAAAGCTCATGCTCCAATCAATCCTTGGTCTTCAAATCATTCCACAAACAAGATTGATCAACCCAAGCTTGAATGATTCTGAACATGCAATCTAAACGCTATAGAATTGCAAAAGAAACATAACACAAGGCTAAAAGAAAGCTCAAAGGCTCTTTTACTACATTTTTCAAGTCTCTTTTAAGTCTCCTTGTTTGAACAATTACATGACATTATGTAGGCCTCAAAATATAACCCTAAACATTCTATGAGGCATCTAAAATGTTGTAACACTCATAATTAATAACCATGATCAGCATGATCAAATTGTAACATAAAAACACATAAAATGACTCAAAACTAAAAAATACATATGATAAATTTATACAATAAATCCGAGATTAGTATTTTTCATCCATATTCCATGCATTTGTAACTATCCAAGAGTAAATGACATTTCATTTGAAGTAACTTGAAGTCTTTATTCATTAAATGAAGCTTGATTCTTCATAAATTTCACTTGACTTCACCTAATTCTTCTTCTTTGGTTAGTGTAAACTTGGACAACATGTATGACTCATTCTTAATGTTCATATTGCATGTTTAAGGTTCCTCTATTCATATCATTCTCCCCTTCTTCAAGAAGATTCTTCCTCGAATCTAAAGTATTGCTTGGAAGGAACATTGAAGGACAAGTGCACATATTCACACTCTTAAGAATTAATTTATTGGCTAGAATTTGAAACATTGGGTTACATTCTTAACTAATAGCTGGAAAATTCAATGTTCCTAAATGTAACTACCATATTTAATGTAGAACATCCAACTTTTGCAAACTTTCAAATTGTAACCTATGAGTTTGAACACCCAATGATGAAATTAATGACCAAAAAAAAAAAAAAAAAAAGATCCAATTGGAACATTTCAAATCTAATATCCATTTGAAAAAGAAGAACAACTTAAGAATAAATGCTTTTAGGGATGACAATTTTTTTCCTCTTGACTGATTTTCAAAATATAAAAGTTTGACATTGAAGAAAGCCAAATTTCAAGATCTCAAAGAAAGAAATTTTGTAGATAAGACTATAATCTAAAACCTTGAAGTTTACGAAAACATGAAAACATGACTAGATATGAGACTTTTGTTTTTAGTATCATAAAATAGACAGAAGACGAGATGAATAGAAAAAATAAAAAAACAACAATAGTGGAAACATATATCCGATCTAGAGCCTAAGTTCTGATACCAAATGATAAGTAACTCTCGAGACTTTGGATCTAACAACCTTGTTGACGAACAAGACCTTTAGATTTCAAACACAAACACCCCAAATCAAGATGATCTCAACCCCTAAGAATGGCTAGATGACAGATTACCTAGACGATAGACAAAACCACGGATCGAACAAAGCTTGTGGCTCCCATCGACCATTGGTTTTCGAAGCACTCAACAAGCAAGATCGATCAAGCAAGCTTAAATGATTCTGAACTTGCAATCTAAATACCATAGAATTGCAAAAGAAACATAGCACAAGGCTAAAAGAAAGCTCAAATGCTCTTTTTACTACATTTTCCAAGTCTCTTCCATGTCTCCTTGTTTGCACAATTACATGACATTATATAGACCTCAAAATATAACCCTAGACATTCTATGAGACATTTAAAATGTTGTAACACTCATAATTAATGACCATGATCAGACATAATCAAATTGTAACATAAAATCACATAACTTAAAACTGAAAAATACATTTAATAAATACAATAAATCCAAGATTAGTATTTTTCATCCATATTCCATGCATTTGTAACCATCCAAGAGTAAATGACATCCCATTTGAAGTAGCAGTCTTTGTTCATTAAATGAAGCTTGATTCTTCATAAATTCCACTTGACCATAATTCTTCTTCTTTGGTTAGTGTAAACTTGGACAACATGTATGACTTATTCTTGATGTTCATATTGCATGATTGAGGATCCTCTGTTCATATCACAAGACTATACCACTTGTTAAAGTCTTATGGCGGAATCATAAGGATTCATTTGCACTGTGGCTTGTAGCATTTGCAGCATCATAGGATTCATTTCAAACCTTCCATTACCTTCGAAGGTGGGGCGTTAGATGCTTGGCAAGAAATCATTCAAATTCGGCGACGCATACTCCCGCATAGGCCTATTTCTATCGTATGTCAACAAAACTGAGTTTGTATGCTGTTTTGCATTTACGTTTTCTCGAACTCCGCCTTAAGGAGGGTTCTGTTGTTCAGCCATTTTCCTTTCTATGCTACGGTTGGGCTTTCTTCTTCGGTTCTGCCTTGTCCTTCTTCTGAAGCTTCTCTCAATCTCAGAGTCAATATCAAGTGTTGGGCTACTCCCATCACTCATATATTGTTTGGAGCTTTTGGCAGAGGAGAAACTCACAATACTCCCTTGACTGAGGAATTCCTATAACAAAAATAAACCAAGAAAACAAATCAATACAAAAGTCCGTGGCAACGGCGCCAAAAACTTGTTGTGCGCTAAACTGCTTAATATTATGCGATACTGATCTGTCAAGTTTTCCTATTCTTCACCCAAGTATAAGAAAAGAATGAGGTTTTCTCGGTGAGTCCGAGGTCGAACACAGGGACTATGCAGATTCTGTAATTAGTTAGATTGTTTGAGTCATGCGTTTA
The DNA here is from genome assembly GCA_030954485.1 of Citrullus mucosospermus. Classification (NCBI taxonomy): domain Eukaryota; kingdom Viridiplantae; phylum Streptophyta; class Magnoliopsida; order Cucurbitales; family Cucurbitaceae; genus Citrullus; species Citrullus mucosospermus. The sequence continues at coordinate 15,271,895 of CM062057.1, read as the reverse complement.
AAGAAGGTAGTGAGAAGTGATGCGTCTAAGAAACTATAAAGCAGTAAAACTAAGCTAAAGTGGTTGGATGGAGAGGTATGCGACACAGCAAAGTTAGCTGATTGAATTATATGAATGGTAAAAACAGGGCTGGGGTTGGTTATCATCTAAATTTAGAAACGCATAGTGTCTATTTCATACCAGAGACTCTTCTCTCAGTTGTCAGCCGCTATGCATTATATGTCTATAATGCATAGGAGAGTGTTAAGTGCCAAAGTTATTCCTATGTCTAGGTAACACTTCTTAGCCTTGCCAATTGAGTTCCACAATCACTTACTCTCTCAAGCAGTCTGATTATTACTACTTATATCATTAGCTAGACGGACATAAGTATTAGATTAAAGTACAATTGACAAGAAGAAATAGTCAAAACTATGGTTCTTATTTAGATGATAACACAACCTGCAACCCTCAAGAGTTAGTTACTCATGGATGATAAACAACAAATGGAATGTGATAAGAAATGAATAGCCATGAAAGATGTGTAGATTGATGAACAGAATAAATGTTTCAAAAAATACAATCTCTTGCTAATAAACTAAAACACAAGTTAAGAAAAAGGTAGAAAGCATGAAATAGCTCCTCAATGTCTTGAGCTTGCGGGCATGGTAGCGTGAATTCTACCTTGCATTTATCTCGCCTAATTGCATGATTTCCAGTTTAATTTAGATCCACTACTTTAGTCGTAGATCAAGCACGTCAATCTCCCGACAATCTCTCAAGATTCTCGTTTGATTTTCCGCTACCTTGCATTTCAGATTGATAATGCATCATAGGTTGCTTGCGTTCTTACGTTAAAACATGCATTTTAAGTTCAAAAAGCTTCAAAAGAATTATCGTCATCACAAGAGTAAAACGCATAGGGAGGTTTATCAACGGAATTTAACCCAAATTACAACATGATTCTCCATTTAAGCTCTATTTTTCTAAAAGAAAGACAATAATAACTTGTATTTCTACAAGTTATCACACCTCGAAATTTAGAAAAATGCTTGTCCTCAAGCATAACTTCTATCTAAGAAACTTCAATTAGTCCTTAGTTACATTACTTTTCTTTCTCTACATTCTTTTCTTCGAAACGGGTCTAATTTGTGTGCGAAAAGCTTTCTTCTCAATCGTCTTTACTCATTGTTCACAAAACTATTGTTTCTTCTTTTAACTATGAGTCTGAAAGATGAAGATATAAAGTTCCTTTTCCTTTCATTTGTTTTATTGTTTATATATTATGTGAATATGCATCAAGTAGGGTTACCCACCTTCGTTCTGACATACCAACTTTGGGGTGCATGGAGACAGCCAACTACAAACAAGTGTCCTTCTCGACTAAACTCTTATCTAAGTTCGATTGTAGAAAAATGCATTTGTTGCTGATTTCCACACCATCCAAAGTTAGGTTGGTTCCTCCAACCCGGATTGTACGTTTTAACGTATAGGTTGTTTTGAACATAGCAGACTGACTCCGGGTTGTAAGGACACATCATACAAGTGCCCTTCTCCACACTGCACGCAACTCACAGATGCTAATGGGTTCACTGCGTTCGTCACGTTCATCGCAACAACTGATCCACCTTGATTATTCAAGGCTATAATCTTCAGCACAGATTTCATGGTTAACATCTGAGTTGAGTGATTGGATGGAGAGGTATACGACACAACAAGTCAGCTAATTGAATTATATGAATGGTAAAAACAGGGTTGGGGTTGGTCATCATCTAAATTCAGAGACACATAGTGAGATCTATTTCATACCAGAGACTCTTCTCTCGGTTGTCAACCGCTATGCCTATATGTCTATAATGCATAGGAGAGTGTTAAGTGCCAATGTTATTTCTATGTCTAGATAACACTTCTTGGCCTTGTCAATTGAGTTCCACAATCACTTACTCTCTCGAGCAGTCTGATTATTACTACTTATAACGATTACTTATAAAGTATAATTGACAAGATGGAATAGTCAAAACTATGGTTCTTATTTAGATGATAACACAACCCGTGACCCTCAAGAGAGTTAGTTACTCATGGATGGTAAACAACAAATGGGAAATGAAAAGAAATGGATAGCCATGGAAGATGTATAGATTGATGAATGGAATAAATGTTTTAGAAAATACAATCTCTTGTCAATAAACTAAAACACAGGTGAGAAAAAGATAGTAAACATGAAATGGCTCCTCAATCTCTTGAGCTCATCGGGATGGTAGCGTGAATTCTGCTGTGAACTGGTCAGGCGGAGGGAAGACTCTTTTCTTTCGAGCTACTTGTCTCCGGTTGTCGCTTGGAGAGAACTCTGCTAGGAATTCTTCCGAGAGATCTGACAACATTTTTAGCCTTCAGGTCTGCCCTTTTATAGATGCTGCGTTGCAATCGCTAGCAAATCTGCATGATTGGAGGTTGAATTGCTGCCTTGCGTCTATCTCGCCTAATCGCGTTATTTCCGATTTAATTTAGATACACCACTTTCGCCGCAGATCAAGCACTGATCTCCCGACAATCTCTCAAGATTCTCGTCTGATTGTCCGCCGCCTTGCGTTTCAGATTGATAACGCATCCATAGGTTGCTTGCGTTCCTGCGTTAAAGCATGCGTTTTAGGTTCAAAAAGCTTCAAAACATAATTATCTTCATCAATTCACAAGAGTAAAACGCATAGAGAGATTTATCAACGAATTTAATCCAAACTACTGCATGATTCTCTATTTAAACTCTATTTTTCTAAAAGAAAGACAATAATAACTTGTATTTCTACAAGTTATCAGTTCTCTCCAGACGACAACCAGACTCACTGAGAAAACCTCATTCTTTGCTTATACTTGGGTTAAGAATAGGAAACTTTCAGTTAAGACCTAAGTTGATAGATGAAGTAATGAGGAAGCAGTTAGAGGATCCTGTGATAAGAAAGTTGATGGTTGAAGTAAAAGCCCAGTAGAGATTGGATTATGAGTTGGAAGCTGATGGAGTAAGTGTAAAGCATGATAGAGTTTATGTGCGAAAGGATCCAAAAGTTAAATAGGTTATCTAAGAAGAAGCTCACAGTTCAGCTCATGCTATTCAAAATGCGCTTGAAAAGTGGGTTTTATTCCCTCAAATTAAGGAAGTTTTTATTAGATATCACATGTTTGCTAGTGGTTTTCAAGTCAGTATAAAGAAAATAAGGGTTGAAGGCCAAAAGAACCAAAACAAGCCAAAACCAAGCGAAAAAGAGAAGAATATCACAAAAACCTTAAAAACAGGGCAGTGTCGTGGTGCCAACTTTCGTCGGATTTTCCAAAGAGCTGTTATGCAAGGAGCACAGCAGCGCTGGTGCAGCGTTGTAGCACGGCGCTGAAGGTAGGAATTGATGACGCACAACACAGCGACATCATCCTATAGCGATGTGGCCCCACCTTTTGATGTCGGTTAGTGTTGTAGCGTTGCTTCACAGCGCTGTGACACTAGCTTTCCTAATTTGAAAAATATGCAATTTTGGAAAGAAATTTAGGCAGCCAAGTTTATAAATTGAGGGGTTTCTAACAATCCTAGGGAGAATATAACACATTAGAGAGCCTCAAAGAATGAGTTGGCTGTAAGGAAAAGAGAAAAGAGTTTGAGAGAGAGTTTGGTATTGTTCGAGTTTCTAACGTGAAGATCAAGGTAGTCTTAGCGGTTCCTCCTCAATCAAGGGCTTCTTTACGGTAGAGTTTTCCTTTCTTTACACTCTTTTGATGCTGAAATTTGTCTTGAACATGTTGTCTAAAGCTATGAGCGGCTAGACTCTTTAGTTCTAGGGTATTGATGAATTGTTTATGAAGTTATGTTAATTCTTGTGGATTGTTCATCCATGCTTGCTAGATTAGATGTATGATTTAAAGAATTATATGTCTAATTGGAACGATAATAATGAATCATTATTAATCTCTCATGCAAATAGTTAGGTTAATAGTGAAAGTTGTTAAAGACTACTCCTAATGCCATGCTACTTAAATTGGTTTCAAGATATTAGTAATCAATTAGGCTGAATGAGAAAAGATTGTTTTTAATCTAAAATAACCTGAATCTATGGTTCTAGACTTAAGCATATGAATTTCATTCAACTCCATGAATCTTAGAATGTTGCATAATGAATTAAACAAGGATTCAATCCTTAGAACTCTCTTTGACTCTTGTATTTCAAATTTACTTACTTTCCTTATTTGTTTCCCAAATTACAACTTGAAGTTGAATCCTCAGTAAAATTAACTCAATTTTAGTATAACTAAGTGATCTCATCCTTCACAATTGGATCCTCAGTAGAACGATATTCAAAACTTAACCGTCTTATATTATAACTTGATCCGTGCACTCTTGGCTTGCATCAGGTATGCATTTTGGTAGTCCCAAGATGTGTCATACTTTACGAAAATACTATTGGTGGCTAGGTATGAAGCGAGAGATAGTTAAATATGTTGCAAAGTGTTTGATTTGTCAACAGATTAAACCCAAGCGTCAAAGGCTAACAGGGTTGCTGAATCCACACCGTATTCTAGAGTGGAAGTGGGAGCATGTGATGATGGATTTTCTATTTGGGTTGCCAAGGACTTCAAGTGGTGCTGATGGTATTTGGGTGATAGTAGATAAACTTACCGTGATAGCAGGTTTCTTACCAGTGAAGGCGACCTATACCTTTGATAAATTGGCCCAAATGTACGTAGATAAGTTGTAAGCCAATACGGGGTGCCAGTGTCATTTATATCAGATAGGGATCCCAAGTTTACTTCTAAGTTTTGGATGAGTTTAGTACAACATTTCATCCTCAGACTGATGGACAGTCAAGAGAGGACTACCCCACACTTTGAAGACATGCTTCGAGCATGAGATTTTAGTTCTAGGGTAGCTGGGATGCACATTATTCATTGATGGAGTTTGCATAAAATAATATTTATTAGGCGAGTATTGGAATGGCCCCGTATGAAACTTTAGATGGTAAACCGTGCAGGACACTTATATGTTGGGGTGAAGTTGGAGAAAGGAAGTTGATTGGACCACAAATAGTTCAAGCCAAAACAGAGAAAGTTGAGATAATTAAGGAAAACTTGAGAACAGTTCGAGATAGGCATAAGAGTTATGCATATAACATAAGAAGAGATCTTGAGTCTGAAGTAGGAGATCGAGTATTTCTTAAGTTGTCTCCCTAGAAAGGAGTTTATGGTTCGGGATGAAAGGAAAGCTAAGTCCGAGAATATAGACCTTATGAGATCTTGGAAAGAGTTGGACTAGCAGTTTACAAGTTAGCCTTGCCTGTGGAGATGTCCAAGATCCATAATGTTTTCCATGTATCAGCGTTGAAGTATATTCCCAATCCTACTCATGTGCTTGAGGTGCAACCGATACAATTCAAAGAGAATTTTTCTTATGAAGAAGAACCGATACAAGTATTAGATGAGAAAGAACAAGTATTGAGAAATAAAGTGATACCTTTGGTGAAGATTCTATGGAGAAACAATGGCGTTGAGGAAGCCACTTGGGAGACCAAAGATCAAATGTTCAAGAGATATCCTCACTTGTTCCGTGATGCTAGGACCTACTAAACTTTGAGGACAAAATTCCTATAAAGAGGTGGTAAATTGTAAGCCCTACTCCCATTCTTAAATTGCTAAGTTAAGTAAGTTGAAATTGGTGAAATTTTTCCTTGTTTAGGATCAAGTAAGTTAAGTAGGAAGGCCGGGAGGAAGAAAATAGAACGAAGAAGCTAAACCTTAAAAGAAAATTAAATGGATGCATAGGGGCACTAAGTTGGATCCATGGTTCGTATGTCGGAAGAAGTCGAACGCATAAGATGAGTTTATAAAGGTTACGTGGCTTCATTTAGACTTAACACTTCATAAGGAGGAGGTGTCGGGTTGCATGTCGGATGTGTCATGCAGTGTGACAGTGACAAACAAGTGGCAAATAGAGAGGAGAAGTTGAATGACAAGCCCTCCATTCCAAAGTTATAAATAGAACCTTGAGGGAAAAGGAGCAGGTTACGATCCATCAGTCTAAGTTCTTGAGAGAAAAGGGAGATAAAGACTGAAAAGAACAATCCTTGTGTCCGTAGAGGCAGTCTGCGTACAAGAAAGGTTGATTTCCTAGCCACTTTGCATTCAACAGTTGTTGGTGCTTAGGGAGACGAATCTACTTTGCGTCCAACATTGCTGCCAGAAGGAGGAAATTAGCTGACCTGCGTTCAAGGTAGACCTTGCGTTTAAGGTAGATCGAGCGTCCAAGAGGTGAAGCCAGAAGAGCTGAATCCTTGTTGGAAGGATGCACCTTGCGTTCAAGTTATCAGCCTTGCGTTTAAGGTGCAGGGTTGCGTTCAACCTAGCTGTTAGAGGGGAAAAATCAGTTGATTTGCGTTTCAAACTTTCAACCCTGCGTCCAAGAAGCTCGGGAAAGGCAAAATTAGAAGGGAGAAAAGGGAACTTCCCTTAAGCAATTATTTAGGTCCGTGAGTAACACTAATATTTTCAAAGTATGAATGTTTTCTCTATGAATAATATCAATGTTTTGGAACATGAGTATATGATTCTGCTTTCACGAGTTTTTATGTGCATATCATGCATTTTATTTTAAAAAGCATTTGAGCATCCTGGTTTTTTGAATGAGTTTCATGAAAAGCATACTGTCGATAATATATGATTTTATGGAAAGTTTTGAAATGTTTAACTTATGAATTTATGATATGATGATTTCAAAACATGTTATGTATTTTTATAAAATCTTTGAAAAGGCTCCCAAAGCTTAAGGACTCGAAGAAGGCAAATGAGTAGCCAGAATATAGAAAAGGTTCCCAATGCTAAAGGACTCGAAGAAGGCAAATGGGTAACCCAAATATAGAAATGGGACCCCAATGCTAAAGGACTCAAAGAAGGCAAATGGGTAACCCGAATATAGAAATGGGACCCCAATGCTCAAGGACTCGAAGAAGGCATATGGGCAGCCCGAATTATGATACCTATGTGCACATAGAGGAATGTACGACGGTGTTGTGTTTAGATTACTCCACACAGCTAAGGATATTCAACGTTGGGTGCGTTGAGCTTTGCTCCGCCTCAACTAAGGGAAATGATTTAAAAATGTTTTCGACGTTGAGTAGCGTTGAGCTCCGCTCCGCCTCAACTAAGGGAAATGATATGAAACAAACAGAATTTCTGAGTATCTTTTTCTGAAATGAGCATATATGATTTGACAATGGCATTTGAGCATGTTTTGCATGAATATGACTTGAATCGATATTTTATACGCATTGTTTGACAATGTTTATATTATGATCAGTTTTATAGTTAAAGTAAAGTATTTCCAGAACTGTTACTCACTAAGCTATTTAGCTCATGTTTTCATATGTTTGCCACTTTTTAGGTAGCATGACAGTTCCCGTTGCTAGACGAAGTCGAGGTTTTTCGAGAATTAGTGGATTCATCTTCCTAAGAGTGTGGTTAAATAAAACGCTAAAGTAAGTTTGACAGTGGGAGTTGACCGGGGAGTCGAGGACTGCTGTCCTCACGCTCCGTCTCGGGCTAAGGAAGAGTAGTTCGGGATGGGGTGTGATAGACTATGCATATTCTAGAATTCGTTGGATTAGTCATGCGTTACAGAAAGGAGGTGAGAAGTTATGCATTTAACTAACTACAAAACAGTAAAACTACGCTAAAGTGATTGGATGGAGAGGTATACGGCACAGCAGAGTCAACTAATTGAATTATATGAATGGTAAAAACAGGGTTGGGGTTGGTCATCATCTAAATTCAAAGACACATGGTGAGATCTATTTCATACCAGCGACTCTTCTCTCGATTGTCAGCCGCTATGCCTATGTCTATAACACATAGGAGAGTGTTAAGTGCCAATGTTATGTCTAGATAACACTTCTTAGCCTTGTCAATTGAGTTCCACAATCACTTACTCTCTAGAGCAGTCTGATTATTACTACTTATAATGATTAGCTAGATGGACATAAGCATTAGATTAAAGTATAATTGACAAGATGGAATAATCAAAACTATGGTTCTTATTTAGATGATAACACAACCCGTGACACTCAAGAGAGTTAGTTACTCATGGATGGTAAACAGCAAATGGAAAGTGAAAAGAAATGGATAGTCATGGAAGATGTATAGATTGATGAATGGAATAAATGTTTTAGAAAATACAATCTCTTGTCAATAAACTAAAACACAAGTTAGAAAAAGATAGAAAACATGAAATGGCTCCTCAATCTCTTGAGCTCGCCGGGATGGTAGCGTGAATTCTGCTGTGAAGTGGTCAGGCGGAGGGAAGACTCTTTTCTTTCAAGCTACTTGTCTCGCTTGGAGAGAACTCGCTGTCACTTAGGAATTCTTCCGAGAGATCCGACAACATTTTTAGCCTTCAGGTCTGCCCTTTTATAGATGCTACGTTGCAATCGCTGGCAAATTTGCATGATTGGAGGCTGAATTGCTGCCTTGCATCTATCTCGCCTAATCGTGTGATTTCCGATTTAATTTAGATCCACCACTTTCGCCGCAGATCAAGCACGTCAATCTCCCGACAATCTCTCAAGATTCTCGTATGATTTTCTGCTGCCTTGCGTTTCAGATTGATAACGCATCCATAGGTTGCTTGCGTTTCCTGCGTTAAAGCATACGTTTTAGGTTCAAAAAGCTTCAAAACAATTATCTTCAATTCACAAGAGTAAAACGCATAGGGAGATTTATCAACGAATTTAACCCAAACTACCGCATGATTCTCTATTTAAACTCTATTTTTCTAAAAGAAAGACAATAATAACTTGTATTTCTACAAGTTATCAGTTCTCTCCAGACAACAACCAGACTCATTTAGAAAACATCATTTTTTGCTTATACTTGGGTGAAGAATAGGAAAACTTTCAGTTAAGACCTAAGTTGATAGATGAAGTAATGAGGGAGCAGTTGGAGGATCCTATGATCAGAAAGTTGATGGTTGAAGTAAAAGCCCAGATGAGTTGAGAGCTGATGGAGTATTGGTAAAGCATGATAGAGTTTATGTGCCAAAGGATCAAAAAGTTAAATAGGTTATCTAAGAAGAAGCTCACAGTTCAGCTCATGCTATTGAAATGCGCTTGAAAAGTGGGTTTTATTCCCTCAAATTAAGGAAGTTTTTATTAGATATCACATGTTTGCTAGTGGTTTTCAAGTCAGTATAAAGAAAATAAGGGTTGAAGGCCAAAAGAACCAAACGAAGCAAAACCAAGCGAAAAAGAGAAGAATATCACAAAAACCTTAAAAACAGGGCAGTGTCGTGGTGCCAACTTTCGTCGTTTTTTCCAGAGAGCTGTTATGTAAGGAGCGCAGCAGCGCTGGTGCAGTGTTGTAGCACGGCGCTGAAGGTAGGAATTGATGACGCACAACACAGCAACACCATCCTATAGCGGTGTGGCGCCACCTTTTGATGTCAGTTAGCGTTGGAGCGCTGCTTTATAGCGCTGTGACGCTAGCTTTCCTAATTTGAAAAATCTGCAATTTTGGAAAGAAATTTAGGCGGCCAAGTCTATAAATTGAGAGGAGGGGTTTCCAACAATCCTAGGGGAGAACATAACACAATAGAGAGCCTCAAAGAATGAGTTGGCTGTAAGGAAAAGAGAAAAGAGTTTGAGAGAGAGTTTGGTATTGTTCGAGTTTCTAATGTGAAGATCAAGGTAGTCTCAGCGGTTCCTTCTCGATCAAGGGCTTCTTTAGAGTAGAGTTTTCCTTTCTTTAGACTCTTTCGATGCTGAAATTTGTATTGAACATGTTGTCTAAAGCTATGAGCGGCTAGACTCTTTAGTTCTTCTAGGGTATTGATGAATTGTTTATAAAATGGTGAATTTCCAGTTGTAGAAAAGGAATTTGCTCAAACTCAAAGGTAAGCAAGTTAAGAGGTTATTTTTGAGCTTTGTGAAAGAAATCATTATTAAAATTAGCTAGAAATATTAATTTTGGTGGTTTAAAGTGTAGGTCATGCAGTGAAGGTCATGGGGCGCAACAACCCAAGGCAGAATGAAGGTGGCATGTAGGAGGGCTATTGGTGGCTGAAGGGCTAAAAATTTGTTTAGAGGCTATTTTGGGCGAGGTTAGACGCCTAGTGGGCGTCCGTGTGTGTGATAGGTGTGCAGACGTGTGTGCGGCACTAAAGAGGCATACGAGTGTGCAGGGAAGTCCGTGCCTAAGGAGGCATGCGGGCATCAGGAAGGGCACTGTGGATGTTGAGTGTGCAGGAGCTCGATGCCCATCCAACGTGCTTGTATGAGGAGACCGATGCCCAATCCATGTGTGCGGGATGTGCGTGTGCCCTATGCCTTTGGAGGTTAGTAAGGCCTATGCGTGCGGCAGTGGGCGAGCAGCCTGGGCCCAGTGCCTATGTCTGTGCGGGCAATAGTGTGTAGAGTATGCCTATGCATGCAACAGTGGGCGTTTAGCTTGGGCCCACTGCCTATGCATGCGTTGTGCACATGAGGGGCTGAGTAGGTAGAGTGTGTTTGATGTGCCTGACTAAGGTACTGCTTAGGGCCCACTTACTACACTTAGAATTTTAAGTACCCTTTTGGGCCTTGGTGAGTTAATTTGAGATTGGACTTGATTTTAAAAGCCTAAATGGCTTAAGTTATGATTTAAGGAAATTCTAAAGAAGCCTAATAAAGATAGTTTAATTATTTCCAGTCCAAGAAAAGTTGTGGGAGGTCTATAATCCACTTAGAGCACGAGCAAAGGAGTGAGGGACAGTTTTTACTAATAAGCATAGTCTCTTAAAATTTCTCTTTATGCAGTATGAGTTGGAAAGCATGACAAGTACATGATTCTTACAAGTTTTATTTATGAAGTTTGAGTTTACAAGCATGATTTAGACTTGAGATTGCAAAGCTTGAAAAGCATGTTGATTGTTACTTAAAGTTTCACAGAAGCATGTTTACTTGATGATAGATTTGAGAACTTGAAAGTTTTGAATGAGTTCATGAATGTTGAAATTATTTTTTTTTCTAAAGCATGCTTGTATTTATCAAAATGTTTTATAAAAGGACCCAATGTTGAAGGACATTGAGAAGGCCTATTGTTGCGAATCTTTATTAAACTTGTTATGCGTTCAACATGCTTAATAATATGCGTTACTAATCTGCCAAGTTTACCTATTTTTCACCCAAGTATAAGCAAAGAATGAGATTTTCTCGGTGAGCCCGAGGTCGAACATAGGGACTATGCAGATTCTATAATTAGTTGGATTATTTGAGTGATGCGTCTAAAGAAGGTGGTTAGAAGTGATACGTCTAACTAACTACAATGCAGTAAACCTAAGCTAAAGTAGTTTGATGGAGAGGTATACGACATAGCTAAGTCAGCTAATTGAATTATATGAATGGTAAACGCAGGGTTGGGGTTGGTTATCATCTAAATTCGGAAACTCATAGTGAGATCTATTTCATACCAGTGACTCTTCTCTTGGTTGTTAGCCACTATGCGTTATATGTCTATAACACACAAGAGAGTGTTAAGTGCCAAGATTATTCCTATGTCTAGGTACACTTCTTAGCCTTGTCAACTGAGTTCCATAATCACTTACTCTCCCGAACAGTCTCATTATTACTACTTATATCAATTAGCTAGATGAACATAAGGCATTTGATTAAAAGTACAATTGAAAAGATGAAATAGTCTTCAACGGTTCTTATTTAGATGATAACCGCAGCCCGTGACCCTTGAGAGAGTTATTTACTCATGGATGATAAACACCAAATGAATAGCCATGGAAGATGTATAGATTGATGAACGGAATAAATGTTTTAGAGAATACAATGTCTTGCTAATAAACTAAAACATAAGTAAGAAAAAGATAGAAAACATGGAATGGCTTCTCAATATCTTGAGCTCGCAGGGATGGTAGTGTGAGTTATGTTGTAAGTGGTCAGGCGGAGGGAAACTCTTCTCTTTTGAGCTATTTTGTCTCCAGTTATCATCTGGAGAGAATTCTGCTGTCACTTAGAAATTCTTCCGAGAGGTTCAACAACATTTTAACCTTCAGGTCTGCCCTTTTATAGATGTTGCGTTGCAATGCTGGCAAATCTGCATGATTGGAGGCTGAATTTCTGCCTTGCGTCCATCTCGCCAAATCACGTGATTTCCGGTTTAATTTAGATCCACCACTCTTACCGCATATCAAGCATATCAATCTCTCGACAATCTCTCAAGATTCTTATTTGATTCTTTGTTGTCTTGCGTTTCTGATTGATATGCGTCCAAGGATAACTTGGGTTCCTGCGTTCAAGTATGCCAACGCATCCATCGGTTGCCAACGCATCTACAGGTTGCTTGCGTTACTGCATTAAAGCATGCGTTTTAGATTCAAAAAGCTTCAAAACAATTATCTCCATCGATTTACAAGAGTAGAACGCATAGAAAGATTGATCAATAGAATTTAACACCAACTACCGCATGACTATTTAAACTCTATTTTTCTAAGAGAGTGACAATAATAACTTGTATTTCTACAAGTTATCACCTATGGGCAACCCTTAAATTATTATTGAGGAACTCAATGCTGAAGGACAATGAGAAGACATTTGAGTATCCTTAGGAACCAGTATTGAAGGCATGGAGAAGGTACTTGGGCAGCCCGAGATCTAGTTATTCCTATGTACATATAGAGAGAGTTGAAGCTGTTGTGTTGAGATTACTCCACATCAGCTAAGGATGTTTTCTACATTGAGTGTGTTGAGCTTGCTCCACCTCAACTAAGGTCATTGTTCAAAGATTATGATTTATGAGTTTTATCAAGCCTATTTACATATGACTTATTTAGTGCTTTATTTAAAGCTTGAGCATGATTTCTATGTTAAAGATTATGTTTTTAGTATCATCTCACTCACTAGGTAACATGACTCACAGTTTTCCTTGATTTCTCTTTCTTCCAGATAGTAAGCAAGTTCGGTGGTGCTTTCTACCCAGCCTCATCTGATTCTAGTACGTCAATTCGTTTCTAGATTTTCTTGTATGGACTTGTACTTAAGACATGTTTACACTGTACATAAGGGTGGAGTTAGTGAGATTGTGTTCATGGTCTTTTTATGGATGTTTCTTGTGAATGGTACTTAGACCGGAAAGTTAGGGATTATCTACGGATTATGTAAGCTTATGAGAAAGTCTGTTTATGTTGATCGTTAACTATTTATCAAGTGTTGTGGGAATGAGTAAGAGTACAGGTTGACAATAAGTGTTGTAAAAGGGTCGATACTTGTTGTCCTCACATTCTTTCCTTGGTTAAAAGGGTACTTGAGATAGGGTGTGACAAGAAGGGCCTTCACCGCCAGAGGGTAGATGCCAAGTTATTAATCTCAACCGTGAGTTCGACAAAGAGTTGAGAGAAGAGGAAATCGAGTAAGGAGGGCTCGAAGCAAAATGCGTCCACTTACAAAAGAAAGGACGGAAGAAGAAGAGCACCGACTAGTGGCCATAGTAACGGAGTTTGGAAAGGAGATACTCCATGACAACCATGTGGAAAGGCTACCCAAGGCTCAAGCATCAAGAAAAATGTGAAACAAATATAGGAGAAGAGAACATTAACAAAGGAGGTAGCTAAGCTAAAGACAAAGCTACCAGAAAAAAAAAAATAAAAAAACAAAGGAGGCGGCCAAGAAGCCGACTTGAAAATAAAGGACAGAGAGGCAAGAGGAAGAAGTAGGAAGCCTACCAATCCTAAAAGAAGGAGAAGTGAGAAGGGAAAAGAGAAGATGGTGGAAGAACCACCAAAGGAGGCGGGCAAGGGCCGCAAAAAGCAAATCGGAGACCTCCCCTTGGAAATGGGATTCTTCCTAGAAATGATTGAACTGCCCGCCTTTATCAGCCAAACGATCGACATGTTGGGATGGCGCAATTTCTGTGAAGGGGCCCAACCTATCCAACCAACTGTCATAAGGACGCTCTATAAAGGGAGACTCCACAAAGAGCAAGACAGTAAAAAATTGATGGAGTAGTAATCCCTTTTGACACCTGGGAAATCAATGGGCTGTTCGAGTTGACAAGCGACTCAGAGGCTGAGGGGGAACAGAAGAATTGAATCTCCAACGCAGGCAGAGACGGAAGACACCTTAAAGTTGATTGCCAAACTGGAGTCTAAATGGAACACATCCTGAAAGGACATCAAGACGTTGGCCCCCACCTGCCTGACGCCCAAAGCCCATTTATGGTTGTACTTCATCAAGAGGTCCCTCCTTCCCACAATGCATGATGCGTCGATCTCCCAAGACAGAGTAAGGGCCATGTGCTGCATCATGTGGGGGATCTACATGGATGTTGGTCACATCATTGCACCACAGATCAGAGGAATTTTCACCAAGCCAAGGGGCCAATTATTCTTCCCATCAATAGTGACGAAGTTGTGCTTCGAGATCCCGACGTCGAGCTCACAGTCAATTGAAGTTGAGGAAGAAGTACGCCTTGATGTCAGGCCATCAAACCAAAATGACCAAGCTTTGACCATCTATTCTCCTCCCACCTCCCCTCTCTTAGAAGAACAACCCTTTTTTCCTTCACATTCTCCTCAAATCCATACTGAACTCATCTCCCTCTCCTTTGCGCATCACTCTTCATGACTTAAATGTCAAGTTGAGGGAAGAGTCGCTACCACCTCAAAGCCTTAACATTGAGTTGACCCTCTCCCCACCTCATGAAGAACCTTTGAGAGGGCCAACTCCACCACCATCACCCGTTGAGCCAACTTTGACTCTAGAACTTGAGAAGTCAACACACCAAACCCCATCGCCGCCTGAACTTCAAGACCAACCCTCCACATAGCAAATTCCACCATCCCCATCTACTACCGATGATCTCAAGCCTCCAAGAAGCAAGATGTTGCCATTGGCGGCTTGACGTTATTCATTTTGCATTTCCACCTTTCTTATTTGTATTAAGATTGTGATATAGAAAAACACATATTTTTTTAATATAAATTTGATTGATTCCATATTTCCATCCATTATCATCTTTAACATCTTACATCATGAGTAGCTAAATTTCCTAATGGGTTGAGTCAATGAAACTAACATTTTCTGAGTTTTACTTAAGTTGCATTCATCTTGTTTAAATGTGTGCTAAAAACCTTGCACGAATCTATCAAACAAATAGTTTAAGTAAGTATAATTAACTGCTTGAGAGAGTAAGTGATTAATCATTTTCGTTTAAACAAGAAAAGAATTAACTTTAGAGATAACATTGTTTTTTTGTTAAGAAGAAACTCATCACGCGTCCTAAAATAAGATAAATGTCGCGCCGAAGCATTGAAAGATGTGTTCTCATTTCTGAGTTTGCAACATGAACGCCTACTTAAATATCACTTAGAAATATATTAGTGAAGTCCTCTCAACCTTACTTTATCCATTTGCTTCTCCATCTCAACGTCTGTTGCTTTGATTATATTTGTACTTAACAGTTGCAACCATTATTTTCCACGCATCATTATCCCACATGTTCATCCACCTTTCTTACACTCACAAGTTTAATTGTAGTTTACTGTAAAGATACCTCAGCGCATTCTTTTTACATATATTCATTTGTATAGCAAATTGCATTAAATCAAAGAATTTTCTTAACATCAAATTGTTGCAAATTCTTGTGTTTGACCCTCGACTCTCCAAGAAACCTATTTTAAACTTACACTTGAGTTTTTAATAGGAAAACTTGCGTTTCACTGAACCAACCTTAAGTAACATTAAACGCGGGATAAGGCCATTTCAACACATAATTTACAATCAACTTTCGACGCAACAACCAAGAAGTCTGCCTAGAAAATGAGCGATGAGAACGCATTGAAATATAATCCCTTTGATTGGGCCATCCTTACCTGTTCAAGTCTGTTGGGTAAGGTCTCAAATTCCTCTTCGTCACTCACATCATCTAGACCAAACACTTCATTAAACTCTTTTTCAGTCATCATATAAAGAGATTCAAAGGGACCCAAAGCAGTTACAACACTTACATTTCTTACCTTGTGCTCTAGTCTAGCAGGGGTCTTACGGTTTTGGTTGTCAAGCCTACTTATGGTGGTGGATATTTGGGAAACTTGGTTCTCCAAACTTTGCATTCACGCTCTTATTTCCTTCTAAAACAGTAAGTTCTCTTGTGATTGTCTCTTGTTAGAATTTCCCAAAGGTCTCTGCTAATGATTTCACAATGATGCACTAAAACTAGAGCTACTTGGTTGTGTTGTTGGTCCTCCCCAACGAGAATTGTGGTGGTCTCATCATCCTTGATTAAACGAACCGCTGTGAGGTTCATATCTCCTTCCTGGGGTTGCCAACATAATTCACTTGTTCCACAGGAACTTCGGATTGTTGTTGAGTATGGGCCATCTGTTTAACGAGAGAAGTAAGATCATATATTTGAGATTTTAAGTTCACTAAGCTCTTGAGTGATAGCCATAACTGCGGGAGTTCGCATTGTAAGCCCTACTTTTATCTCTAGGTGATGGCAAGCAAGTGGCTATGCATTGGCTGGGTTGAGGTATGTGTCCATGAGAGAGTGAGTATGGGTGATGGTTGGCAAATAGGTGAAGACCTTGGGTAGCCGAGATGCGTGGCTTGTTGAGGCATGCGTCCGAGAGGTTGAGCACGGGTGATGGATGGTGCTATGCGTCCAAGCTAGCATCCAAGCTTGCCAAAGGGGGTTGCGTTCGTATAGTGAATGAGTTACTTTGTTTATTAGAAAATAAAATAAAATAAAAGAGAGTGGAAGAAATTTGGCAACCGTTTAAGTATGTAAAGCTGAGTTTCCGATCATTTTCTGTATTTTCAAAAGTTCAACCGATTCCATTTTTCAGTTGAGCGATGAAGAGAGGTAGAAGGAGTCTAGGGCAAATTTGAGTAGAATTTTGATCGGTTTCGTGGTGTAATTGAAGCTGGAACAGAAGGTTTGATTGAAGGATAGCGAGCTGTGGAGATCGAGTTTAGGGCTGAGAATTTGAGGTTAGTAAGTTCACTCAATTCTTAACAATTCTTATGAAGGATGGTTGTAGCTGAATTTGAAGAAAAACATGTTAAATGTTAGGTGGAAGCGATTGGTACGAATTTTTCAAGTGATTTGGAGCAACTTGAAGTAACTTGAGAATTTCTGTCGAACGAAGAGGCATTAAGCTCTGAAATCTTGAGGTAAGCTAGAAAATACATTTTTTTACAAGTTTGAAGAAGGAAAGAAGTTCTATTTTGGGCTGGTTTTAATAGATAGAAGTGGAAACAAAAGTGAAGGCAGAAGCTGTGGGAGACGGGTATTGTTGGAAAAGCAGTGACACTGAAAGATTGAGCGTGAGCAGCAAGACGGGTGTCGTTGGTATCGCTGAAGGCTTTGCGTCTCACAACTCTCGCTCGGTATCGCTAGTCTCGCTGATTAAGTAAGTCTCGCTGGTCTCGCTAGTCATGGTATCGCTAGTACAGTTTTGTTAGCAACTCAGTTTCGCTAGTTAGTCTCGCTAGTTGTTTGAAATCTCGCTCATTAATGATTATTTTGATGGAAATTGGTCTCAGTGGTGAACCATTGAACAAGTGTAAATGTTTAAAGCTTGTTGGTTATGTTAAAGGAATTTTAAGGAAAACTAATAAAGGGAAATGTATTATTAAAGGCCGAGAAGAGCTAGGAAAGGTGTATAATATCCACTAAAGGCCCAGGACTGTGAGTGACAATTTTATTTAAAATGTGTTTACTTTGAACAAGGTGTTATTGGTGAAAAGTTTATGTTTGTAAACATGTTTATATGTTTGTGATCTCATGCGTTTTAACATGCATATTATGTGTTTTACATTGGAAATCATCTGAAGCATGCTGGTTGTTTAATGAGTTTAATGAAAAGCATGCTATTTGTTAATTTAAGATTTTATGAAAAGCATTGAAGCTTGAGAAGGAAATTGTGAAGACTTGAAATATTAAAAACTCGTGAATTTATATTATGCTATTTTCAAAACATGTTGTTTTTGAATAATGTATTTGAAAAGCCTCCCAATGCTAAAGGACTCGGAGAAGGCATGTGGGTAGCCGGGATATGAAAATGGTTCCCAATGCTGAAGGACTTGGTGAAGTCATATGAGTAAACCTGAGTATAGAGATAGCCCCCAATGCTGAAGGACTCGGAGAAGGCATGTGGGTGGCCTAAATCTCATGTATGGGGCCCGGTACTGAAGGACTCAAAGAAGGTACTCGGGTAACCCAGGATATGATATCTATGTGCACATAGAGGGATGATAGACGCTGTTGTGTTGAGATTACTCCACATAGCTAAGGATTTTCGACTGGGTGTGTCGAGATTACTCTGCCCCAACTAAGGATGTTTTTGACGTTGAGTAACGTTAAGCTCCGCTCCGCCTCAACTAAGAAAAATGTTTTTGAAATAAACTGAATTTCTGTGTATTTTTTTTTTTTGAAATAAACATATATGATTTGAAAATGCTACTTGAGCATGTTTTGCATGGATTTGACTTTGAATCAATGTTATATATGAATTGTTTTATAATGTTTACACTATGATTAGTTTCCGAGATAGAGGAAAGTTTCTACAAAACAAGTCACTCACTGGGCAACCTAGCTCATGTTTTCCTTATTTTTCTATTTTTTAGGTAGCGAGCAAGTTCAGGATGCTTAGCCTATACAGAAACTTGTTTAGGCCCATCAGTAGTGTTTAGTATTTTGAGAATTATAAATATCTGAACTTAATCATATGTTGTACATATAGAGGATTAAGGGTGTTGTGGTGAGACTTATGTAATTATATGTTTTGAGTGGAAAACAATGTCTGTAAGATAACTTAACCTTGGTTATGATGTTCAGTTGTTGTGTTTAACTGCTTATTAGGTGACAATTAAGTTTTAAGGTTCGCAGTGGATGCCGTAGAGAGTTGGTGTCTACTATCATCACACTTTCTCTGGGTTCAGAGGGTACTTGGGAGGGGGTGTGACACGCATCCCGAATTGCTGAGAATTCTCAGCCATTGTAGAAATCAGTTGTGTAGCTTCTATGGGAGTTTTGTTAGCTAATGATCCATCGACCGTAGCATCGATCATACCCCTATCATGCGAGAGAAACCCCGAGTAGAAATACTGGATGAGGAGCGAGTCTGAAATCTGATGGTGCAAAAAACTTGCACACAACTATTTATAATGCGCCCAGTAATCAAATAAAGTCTCTTCAACACCCTGAGTGGTCCCGGATATCTCTTTTTTTATGCTATTTGCTGTGGAGGCAGGAAAGAACTACAATAATTTCTTTTTCAGCTCGACCCATGTCTTTATTGATCCAAGAGGTTGATAGTACAACCAATCCTTTGGATCCTTCCAAGAGAATGGAAAGGTCCTCAGACTGAGTTGTCTTCTGTAACTCAGTGGGGCTTCATACTATTGGAAACTAAATAAAAATCCTTCAAATGTTTGTTGGGGTCATGTCCTAGGTTACCACTGAACTAAGGCAGCAAATGTATCAAGCCTTGCTTGAGCTCAAATGGAACAGTGGTCTTCGGGTAGACAACACACAACGGTTGTTGTGTCATGTCGGGCTCAGCCAATTGCCTCAAAGTACGCTCTAGGGCTTCTACCATGTCTGCCTCTAGCTCTAAGTTCTCAATCTCCTCCTCTCTATGGTCCTAAATATCCTCTTCCTCTTCTTGATTTAATTGAGTGTTGAGCTCCTCCCTCCAGTCTTTCTCTTCTTTATCTTTTGAGTCACCGCTCCTCCCTATATCTGCAAACAATGAAGCCCATGACTTCCAAAGGAACAGGTCATACATAGAAGAAACTCACACACACTAATCAAACTCTACAATGGGCTAAAAGGTTGCTAGATTCCCCAGCAACGGCGACAATAGGGATTTGTTGTCGCCCACAAACTCTCACTAATCAAATAAATTTGTAACTCCAATAGGTACCAACTACACTACAATGACTAATAAGCGGCAAGACGGGACTCCATAGGGAATCACATAATTTTAGCCAATTATAGAATTCAACAGTCATAGGGGGATTTGAGAATTTTGATTGCAATTGAATTTAAATAGCATGAATGTAAAAGCATAATTTAAAAAGAAAATTTAGTTCAATTAAATGATTAGATTCTTGAATGATTGCTTTGAATGCACAAAAGAAATTGCCTAAGCCAATTTGGAACTTAATTACAAGCCAGCCACGACTTGAGCTCTAAGTGACACTAACAAGCATAGACTCATCTTTTTTTAAATTAGGGGTGCTTTTATTAGATTTCATGTGTTTGTTAGTGGTTTTTAGATGATTATGGCAAAAATTAAGTGCAAAGGCAAAAAAGACCAAACTTAGCCAAAACCGAGCGAAAAATGGAAGAACATGCACAAAAATCCTGAAGGCAAGCAATGCAGCCAAGAGCATAAAAAATTGGCAGCCTCATGAGCGTCGCATCAATGGCATGGAGCAATGCTGCGCTTAAGCCGCGCAAGATGATGGACAGTATCGTGACACTGCCCAATGTCACTAAGCTGGCCCTTTTATGACGAACAATGCAGTTTTCCTTAATTAAAAAATCCTTAATTTTGGAAAGAATTTAGGGCGGCCAAGTCTTATTGAGGGGTTTCCAGCAACCCTAATCAGGAAATACAGAGCCTTTGAGTGAGTTGGCTGCAAATAAGAGATAAAAGTGTTTGAGAGATAGTTTGGTGCCCATTCGAGTTTCCGACGTGAAGATCAAGGAAGTTTTGGCAGTTCCTCCTCAATCAAAGGCTTGTTACAGTAGAGTTTTCCTTTCTTTACACTAGCTATGCTGAAAATTGTCTTGAACATGTTGTCTAAAGCTATAGTGGCTAGACACTTGGTTATGAAGTTATGTAGTTGTAGATTTTTCATGGAATGTTGTAATGAGTATGCTTTTCATTGTTGTTGTGTTTAATTCTTACTGATTGGCCATCCATGTTTGTTAAATTAGATGTATGATTTATGGAATTGCATGTCTAATTCGATCTATAACAATGAATCATTATTAATCTCTCATGGAAATAGTTCGGTTAATAATGAAAGTTGTTAAAGACTAATCTTAATGCCATGTGACTTAACTTTATTTCAAGATCTTAGTAATCAATTTAGTTGTTTGAGAAAAGGTTGTTTTGTATGAAAAATAACCGGGATTAATATTTCTAGACTTAAAGCATATGATTTACAATTAATTCCATGAACCCTAGAATGTTGCATAATGGATTAAATAAGGATTGGTTTTCATCATTTTCGCTTAAATAACAAAAAAAGGAAAGCAGGGAGTGTTTTAATTTCCTTTGTTTGTTGACCGCAGTGCCGATATTTTTCTTTTGTTTTGGCTTTTAATTAGCCTAAAAGTTCCAAGTTGGTCCGATCCTCCTTTCCATTGTTTCACTGACAAAACCGACCTTTCAATTTGACTTAACGAAACGACTTCGACTTTAGAACAATCAATCGAACGGGTAAGGCTAAGATAAGGGCCTGTTCATAATCCCTATTCAAATTGCTTGCTTGACTGATTAAGAGAGTTTGGACGGGAGAAGAGGCTTTGATGACACCCTAAAACTATCTTTTGACTCTTGGTTTCCAACTTTACTTGCGTTACATCCCAAATTTTCAAGTAATTTGTCTTTTAAAAAAAATTAATTATCTTGAATTATGTGGTTAGTTGTTTGAATTTTGAAACTTTAATTGGATTATGTTGAGAAAATAATTCAATTTAAAGTAATCGTGATAACGGATTTGGATTTTATTCAATTAGTGGAAAATTGAATTTATTTGGGGAGATTTAAAATTTGGATTTAAAATGAAGTTTTGGAATTGGGTGAGATTTAAGAACTTGTTAATTTAAGAAAATATGAGGATGAGTTGGAATTGAACTTAAGTTGGGGAATTGATTTGTTAGAAGATATTTTGGTTAAATAAATTATTAAGTGATGACTGAAAAAGATTTGATTTGATGGGTTGAGGAATATTATATTAAATAAGTTGTGTTTTGTTTTGTTTTAGTAAAAGGAAAAGGAAAAGAGAAATTTAAATATATATATATATATATATACACACACATATATATGTTGAGGGTTTTGGAAAAAGAAAAGAAAAGGAAAAGAGAATTAAAAAAAGTGTATATATATATATACTTAAGCCAATCTTGGATGTCAATGGGTTTGCAAGCTGCCGCCTAATTGCTCTCTCTCCGTTCAGCTTCGTTGCATTATCCCTTTTTGTGGGTTATGCTGGGATTTCAAGACTTGGTTAGCCCAGGACTATTTTGGTAAGTACTATTGATTTTCTCATTATTTTGTGAATTTATTTTAATTGTTGTTACTCATTGGGTTTGGGTTTTAGATTTAGGCTTCCAAGGATTTTGGAAACAGAAACAAGCTGTCCAACCGGGTTTAAGGGTTGTGGCTTAGTTGCACTTTGGGGTTTTAACTTAGAATTTTGTGAGAATTGGCTGCTTGGTTAGCTATTTTCACCTAGTCTCAAGGTAAGTAATCTTACTACTGGAATCACCTTTGAGCCAGGCAATTGTAGATAATCTTGAACGATCTTCTTAATTTGGGTGAAATTGAGTTGTTTATATCTAGAATCGTTTTATAAGTATGATGATATTAACACACGTTTGATATGATTTATGATGTAAACTTAACACAAGCATATTTAGAGAAAAGTGACGATTTACCCTCCTAATACTACTATGATATCGGAAGCCGACGGGTTTCCTGTGTTATTTTGCCTACAAGTTCCCTGCTATGTTACCGGAGGCCTACGGGTTTTCTACTATGTTACCAGATGCCGACAGGTGCCCTATTACGTTTGTGAGCCTTCGGGCCACCAGATGTGTGTTACGATGGGTCAAATCGCCACTAGATAGCCATCCAGAATTAGTAATTTAGCCTGACCCCGGTGTGGGGTTATTTACTGAGTATTTTGTACTCTTTTCATGTCATGTTTTTCAGGTAAGCGAAAGGACACTTTGGCGAATGATGGGAGAAAACCTTGACCGTGCCATTGGGACTAGTCAGATGCTTTCGCACAAGAGATTTCATGTTTTCATCTTTAAGAATTTTGGTTATGTCATTTCCATTCGTAACTTTATTTTTTTTCCCCCTTTTAAATTTCTCACAGTCAGATGTTTTATGCGAGATTGCCCTTTTATTGAAAAACAAGGGGTACCCCGATCAAAGATTTTCAATTATTTGAATTTTACAAAAGATATTTTTAATCAAAAAGTTATTTTGATTTTTTGTAAGATTATTAAAATGAGTCATTTTAGATATATGCATGCATATAGATACAACCTAGTTCAAGTCCTAGGAAGTCGGGTCGTTACAACTTACTTTCTTTATAGTTTTCTCAATCACAAACTTGAAGTCGAATCCTCAAATAAAATTGACTCTACTCTAGAATAGCTAAGTAATTTGAACTATCAATTGGATCCTCAGTGGAACAATATTCAGACGTTTATTGTCTTATATTATAACTT
This sequence comes from Citrullus mucosospermus, assembly GCA_030954485.1. Taxonomy (NCBI): domain Eukaryota; kingdom Viridiplantae; phylum Streptophyta; class Magnoliopsida; order Cucurbitales; family Cucurbitaceae; genus Citrullus; species Citrullus mucosospermus. The sequence continues at coordinate 15,248,426 of CM062057.1, read as the reverse complement.
GACCCGTGCACTTGCAGCTTGCGTCAAGTTTTTGGGCACCATTGTCGAGGATCTAAAGAACGGTTTTTATTGCTTAATATTCATAAGAGTTTATAAATTTTAATTTGAGGTGTATATTTTTTTTGCTAAATTTTGCTAGTTTATGCCTCGTGACAATACTAATATTTTTCCTCTTGATCTCGAGATTGATAGGACATTTAGAAGGAAACCTAGAGTTTAACACAATCCCACTAGAGAGATGGTGGAGGAGATACCTAAGGCAATTCAAGATTATTTTCAACCAACACTACCGGAAAATCAACTCGGCATTGTGAACGTGCCCATCAATGTCAACAACTTTAAGCTAAAATTGGAGTTGATTCAAATGGCTGGACAAACTTGATTTTAGAGCATGAACAAATGAAGATCCTCATAAGCACCTTTGATCCTTCCTAGAGATATGAGGAACAGTAAAGATGAATTGAGTTTCTAATGATGTTATCAAACTAAGACTTTTTCCTTTTTCTTTACAGGATCGAGCAAAGGATTGGATTGAAACAATACCGTCATAAAGTATCACTACATGGGAGATCGTGGCTCAAGCTTTCTTGAATGAGTATTTTCCACTAGCTAAGGTTGAGAATGGAGATTGGCACATTCTACCAACAAGAAGATGAGCAATTGTATGGGCTTAGGAGAAGTACAAGGATCTCTTGAGACGGTGCCCTTAACAAGGCTATCTGAATTGGTTGCAAATCCAATTATTCTATAATGGATTGACAAGCTCCACAAAATCCATCGTAGATGCCACCACCGGAGGTTATATCTTTTCTAAAACCACTCAAGAAGCCTATACCATACTTGAAGACTTCAACAATACATCTTACAATTCGCCATGTCAAAGGTCTTCCATAACTACCCCAAAGCCCACCAGATTGTATAAGGTGGATGAGGTAAATTCTCTCGAGGCTGAAATAGTTTCCCTTACTAATTCTCTTTCTAAATCGATTGCAGGGGACCAAGCTCAAGTGAGAGTCCACCATCTATAGCATCTCTAGCCGCCATGGTTTCGGAGATGGCTACCCAAAAAAAGTTGGAGCAAGGAGACACTGAGACGACCAACTATGTTGATAGAGGACATTATAAAGGCCAGCAACAACAACTTCCAACTTATTACCATCCAAGCTTGAGGACCCATGAAAACTTTTCTTATGCTAATAATATGAATATTTTTCAGGGTCCTCCTGGTTTCTCTAATGTAGGTCCATCGCATACTGAGAATAAGTCCAACATAGAAGACTTGATGGTAGAGTTCATCAAAGAATCAAGAGGAAGGACCACTGCATTAGAGAACACCGTGCAAAGTCATGGCAAGGCTATTCACATTAAGGTGCAAATTAGTCAAATAGCCACTTCTCTTTAAACAATGCAAAAGGGTAAGTTTCCTAGTTGCCCCGAGAAGAATCCAAAGGAGGACTGCAAGGACTTGACTTTGAGGAGTGAGAAAAAGTTGTCCACACTTTGATTGATGACAAGGATGAGGAGCAAGAGGTGAATAAGACCATCCATGAGCCTATCTTAGAAGATGAACCTAAAAAGGTCATAGAAAATGAGGAAAAGGTAAAGGAACCAACATCTTCAAGTAAGTCATCTAACCCTCTACCTTTTGTTCCTAACACCTTACCCTACCCTCAACGATTTCAAAAGAAAAAAAAAATACTCTCAATTTGCCAAAATTTTAGAGCTATTAAAAAAGTTCACATTAATATTCCCTTTGTTGAGGCTTTAGAGCACATGTCCAACTATGTTAAATTCATGAAAGATGTCATGTCTAAAAAGAACAATTTTGGGCAATATGAGATTATTAGCATGACAGAGGAGTGTAGTGTTATGCTGCAAAAGAAGCTACATTTTTCAGTTTTGAGTCATTTTATGTATTTTTATGTTATAATTAGATCATGGCTGATAATGGTAATTAGTTATGAGTGTTACAACATTTTAATGCCTCATAGAATGTTTAAAGTTATATTTTGAGGCCTATATAATGCCATGTAGTTGTTCACAAAAGGAGACTTGGAAGAGATTTGAAAATGTACTAAAAGAGCCTTTAAGCTTTCTTTTAGCCTTGTGCTATGTTTCTTTTGCAATTCTATGGTGTTTAGGTTGCATGTCTAGAATCATTCAAGCTTGACTTGATCGATCTTGCTTGTTGAGTGATTCGAATATCAAGGGTCGATGGGAGCATCAAGTTTTACCGATCCATGGTTTTGTTGTTTGCCTAAGTAATCAATTGTCTAGCCATTCTTAGGGGCTGATATCATCTTGATTTAGGGTGTTTGAGTTTGAGATCTAAAGGTCTTGTTTGTTAACAAGTTTGTTAGATCCAAGTTCTCAAGGATTACTCATCAGGGTTCCTCCTCAATCAAATGCTTGTTACAGTAGAGTTTTCCTTTCTTTACACTTTTTCTATGATGAAAATTGTCTTGAACATGTTGTCTAAAGCTATGAGTAGCTAGAAACTTTAGTTTTAGGGTATTGATGAATTGGTTATGAAGTTATGCTAATGTTGTAGACTTTTCATGGATTGTTGTAATGAGTATACCTTTCATTGTTGTGCTCAATTCTTGTTGATTGACCATCCATGTGTGTTAGATTAGATGTATGATTTAAGGAATTGCATGTCTAATCCGATCTATAACAATGAATCATTATTAATCTCTCATGGAAATAGTTAAGTTAATAAATGAAAGTTGCTAAAAACTAATCTTAATGTCATGTGAGTTAGCTTGGTTTCAAGCTGTTAGTAATCAATTAGCATGAGAAAAGGTTACTAAACACAGATTTATGTTTCTAGACTTAAGCATATAATTTCCAATTAATTTCAGAAACCCTAGAATGTTGAATTTTGGATTAAACAAGGATTCAATACCCTAGAACTCTCTAACTCTTGATTTCCTACTTTACTTGCTTTCTTTATTGCTTTCTCAATCACAAACTTGAAGTCGAATCCTCAAATAAAATTGACTCAACTCTAGAATAGCTAAGTAATTTAAACTATCAATTGGATCCTCAGTGGAACGATATTCGAAATTTTAGCATTGTCCCATTCACTTGCAGCTTGCATCAAGTTTTTGAGCCACTCATAATGTGCTGAGATTGTCCAAGCATGAAATAAATGCAAAATAGAAAAGTTGATGGCTGAGAAGAAAATATAAAGAATTTTGGTGTGGAGGCTCTAAAAATCGAGCATGGAATGACATAAATTCCGCAAAATTTGCATTAAATCTAGTAGGAGTGTAACAACTCGACTTCCTAGGACTTGAACTAAGTCGTCACTATATGCATGCATATATCTAAACGACTCATTTTCATAATTTTACAAAAGAATCAAAATAACTTTTTGATTAAATTAAATATCTTTTGCAAAATTCAAATAACTAAAAATCTTTTATCGGGATACCCCTTGTACAATTTTAATAAAACAAGGAACTCACATAAAACATCTGACCGTGAGAATTTTAAAAGAAAAAAAAAATGAAGTTATGAATTCAAATGATATAACCAAAATTCTTAAAGATAAAAACATGAAATCTCTTGTGCGGAAGCATCTGACTAGTCCAGGGACACGACCAAGGTTTTCTTTCATCATTCGCTGAGGTGTCCTTTCCTTTACTTGAAAAACATAACATGAAAAGAATGAGTATAAAATACTCAGTAAGTGACCCACTACTGGGCCTACTAGGTGAAGTTGTTATCCTTTTATCACGTGCACCCGTGTACCCAACATAAACATAGGCATAGTTATATGCATAAGTAGCGAACCCGGAGGCACGCAATGATCCTGAAGGTCATAGTCATAAACATAAATACAGGTGGTGATCCCGAGGGACACCTGGTTGTAATCATAATCGTAATCATAGTCAGTGTACCCAAGTTCACGTCAATAGAGATACAGGGCATGATAAATAGGATAACAATCACCATGACATAGCAGTCATCACGAACATAATCAACCAAAGTTTCTGGTTCATAGTAATAAGATAATTAACCATCATACTAGTAGACACCATAATTAGAACCAGTTAATTCAATAATCAGTCAATAATTAGCCATGGACGTTTGCATAGACTTAGTAGTAAGTCCCCTACCTTAGGATACGCCTAAAAGCGACCAAAGCCAATGCCAACCAAAACACCCAATTCCAACTTCCCAACCATTAACTACTCCAATCTCGACCTTCTCCAAAGCCCCTTCGAAAACGGATCTAAAAACTAACATAAGGGTATCACAGACTACACCAACAAAATAGGTACACAAGAGAAATCAACAAGTGGACCAAATCTCTTACCCAAAGTGCAATTGTCATAGTCATCCTCCATGCTTCAAACAATGGGTCCAACCACCTTTTAACCTGCTTGGACAGCTCGCTTCAGGGTTTCAAAATTCAAACTTGAATCTAAAAATAACGGGTAACAACAATTAAAACTAATGCCAATGGGTATTCAAAAAATTACAAGAAATCAACAATACTTACCAAAACCATCATGGCCTAACCAAATCTTGATTGCAGCATAATCCACAAAAAGGGATGATGCAGGCGAAGCTGAACGGAAAGAGCAGTTAGCCGGCAACTTTGCATGGCAGATCAAAACCCACTAAAATCTAAGATTGATATATATATATATATATATATATATATATATATATATATATATATATATATATATTATTTGTTTAAATTCTATTTCCGTTTCCTTTTCCTTGACTTTAAATATATATATGTGTATATATATATAAATTTCCCTATTCCTTTTCCCAAAACATATGCAACTTATTTAATACAATATTACTCAACTCATCAAATCAAATCTTTTCCACCCACCACTTAATAATTTATTTAACCAACTCCTAATAAATCAATTCCAACTTATCCTTATATTTTCTTAAATTAATCAAGTTCTTGAATCTAACCCAATTTCAAATCACGTTAAATCCAACTTTTAAATCTCACTAAATTAATTAAAATTTTTACTAATTGAATTAAATCCAAATCTTTTATAACGATTACTTTAAATTGAATTATTTTCTCAACATAATCCAATTAAAGCCTCAAAATTCAAACAACTAACCAAATAATTCAAGATAATTATTTTTTTTTAAAGAAAAAAATTACCCGAAAATTTGGGATGTCACAAGGAGTGCCTAGGCACTCGAGAGAGAGAAATCAAAGCGCCTGCTCAGGCACTTGGGCACTCTCGCATCTGCGCAGCATCTTTTCCGTTAAACTTGCTTCTTTTTCTTCTTTCTTTACGATTGATTCTCCGGAGCTCCATTTTGGTTGGTTTTCAGTCTATTTCAACTTCGAAGGTCAATTCTACCTCTTGTGCTCAAAACCTACAAACTCATAGGAAACAAACACGTAAAATCCTAGAGCGAGCCCGAATTAAGCCAGGGAAAGTAGCACCTTTTTTGTACTATCAATTCTCCGGCAGGGATCGAGTTAGTGGTAACCCTTTTTTGAAGTCTAAGGGAAGAGGTGAAGGCGTCCTTGGGGTGATCTCGTAGTTCCTACGGGGTGGAGACGATGGGGTCGGTCCATGGATTTTCCTTCCTTTTGCCGCATTTCGCTCTATCTCCCTTCAACCCTTTGAGCGAAATGCGGCAAAAGGAAGGAAAATCCATGGACCGACCCCATCGTCTCCACCCCGTAGGAACTACGAGATCACCGAAGTTATGATAAAGGGCCCTGGTCTCGGAAGAGATGCAGCATTAAGAGCTATCCGTAGAAGCGGTATATGATGAACTGTTGGCACCAGTCCTCCATTTTGTCTCTGTGGATCGAGGAGAAAGGGGGCTCGGCGGGAAGAGGATTGTAACATGAGAGAAGCAAGGAGGTCGGTAGCCGAAAGCATCACTAGCTTACGCTCTGACCCGAGTAGCATGGGGCACGTGGAATCCCGTGTGAATCAGCAAGGACCACCTTGCAAGGCTAAATACTCCTGGGTGACCGATAGTGAAGTAATACCGTGAGGGAAGGGTGAAAAGAACCCCCATCGGGGAGTGAAATAGAACATGAAACCGTAAGCTTCCAAGCAGTGGGAGGACCAACTGAGCTATATCCCCCCGAGCCAAGTGTGCCGAGGTGGTCCCCCCCGGACCGCCCGGATCCCACGAGTGAATAGAAAGTTGTCGCAAACATTCGTCGCCCGATCTGTTATATATTTTCAATTTTGAAAGACTTATAATTTATTTCCTCAGATAGGATGTTTACGCATGTATAATCGCTTATGTTTGGAGTAAGCCACATGTTAGACTCTAGTCTGATTCGTCATTGCAAAAAGGATAATGGTAACCCCTAATTTTCATAGAAAGCCTTTTTCTCTTCAATTTTGTGTTGAGATTTGAGAGAGAGGAAGATAGGTAGGAGATCTCACAGAAATATTGTGTTTTTTTTTTTAATATCACGTTCTATCAATTAGTCAATTAGAGAGATTTGAGAGAGAGGAAGATAGGTAGGAGATCTCACAGAAATATTGTGTTTTTTTTTTTAATATCACGTTCTATCAATTAGTCAATTAGAGAGATGGGGAGTTACATTAACTCCCATTTAACTCATCATTTGTAAGCCCCATACCTGGCATTGGGAGAAGGCAAGTTAAGAAGAAAACTATGAGATGGGCATTGAGTAGAGAAAGGTGGCCGAGTTGTGTGGGAGCAAAAGTAGCTAAGTGTTGGCCATGCGTTGGTGTGGCTATGCGTTGAGAGTATGGTTGAGGCCTGACGAGAGTTGCCACTGAGATCTATGCGTTGAAGAAGGTAGCTCGGCATGGACGCAGATGTGAAGGAAGGAGGGTGCAATAGGCGTTGGTGGTAGCCTGCGTTGAAGGCTACTATGCGTTAGATGGTTAGCACAACTATGCGTTGAAGGCTACTGTGCGTTAGATGGTTAGCACAACTTGCGTTGAAGGCTACTGTGCATTAGATGGTTAGCACAGCTATGCGTTGAAGAGAAGGTATGTGCCGATTAGTTAAATATATAGAGATGAAGTGGATTAAGTCGGTGGTATATATATATTTATGAGTGGAATGAGTATTCAATCATTTTAACCACATTTCAGAGCTCGAGTTGATCCCATTTCAAAGTTAAACAACGAAGGGAGGTAGAAGAAGGTGTTTATGTTGATTTGGGGTGGAATTCTCATCGTTTTCGTGGAGGAACTAAAGTTGGAACAGAGAGTTCGTCTGCTGTTGCTTAATTTGAGTATCGTTCAGTATTTGGAGAAGAACGAACTGTGGAAGTTGTGGCTAGGGTTGAAATTTTATGGTTAGTAAGTTAACTCGATTTCTAGCAATTTTCATGAAGGATACTTGAGCCGAATTTGAGTAAATGTGTGTTAAACTCCAGGTAGAAGAGATCGGAGCTGAATTGCTAGACGATTAGGAGCAATTCGGGGTTGTTTGAGAATATCTCTCAAACGAAGAGGACTTTCATTATGAGACCTTGAGGTAAGGTAAAGGACTTATTTCTCTACAAGTTTGTAGAAGGAAAGAAGTTCTAAATCCGGCTGGAAATATGACTTTTAACAGATAGAAGTAAGAACAAAAAAGGTCAGGAGGAAAACTCTGCTGTCGGCTGTCGCTAGGAAGCGGGTGTTGCTGAGCAATTGAACTGTAAGTAGCGAGACGAGTATTGTTGGGACGCAGGGGGGTTTTCCATCTCACAAATCTTGCTAGGTCTCGCTCCTTAGGTAATCTCGGTAGTCTCGCTCATCCTGGTCTCGCTAGTGCAATATCCTATTGTGTGATTTCGCTAGTAATCTCGCTAGAAAAGTGAAATCTCGCTGGTAATCTCACTAGTGACGTAGAATATCGCTAATTATGATTATTTTGGGAAAAAGGAGAGTCTCGGTGATGGAAAGAGAATAGAGTCTAAATATGCACACTTAATGATCATGGAAAGGAAGTTTAAGAAAAACTTAACGTGAGAAAGGTGTATTTACAGGCCAATAAGAGCTCGGGAAGGCATATAATCCGCTCAGGGCCCAAGACAAGTAGTGAGTGACTTCCTATTTTATATAATGATTACTCTTAGCATGTTTTATTAGTAATGGGTGAGTGGAAACTATCGTATGGTGTAGTCATTGAATATCTTCTATTGTGATGTAAAGTTTAAAGAATGTTAAACGTATTATCTAAATGCAACCCATGGCCGAGGGACCACGTGTGAAGGCATATGGGGAATACGTTATATAATACTCAGTGCTAAGGGACCACGTGTGAAGGCACTTGAGTAGTTGGTTGAAATGGATTCCAGTGCTTAGGGACCTTGTGAGAAAGCATATGGAAATCCAATACATAATAGCTAAGTTCTGAGGGACCACGAGTGAAGGCACTTGAGCAGTGGATTGATAGGGAACCCAATGCTGAGGGACCACATGTGAAGGCACATGGGAACTCCGATATAGTGAAACTCAGTGCCGAGGGACAATATGTGAAGGCATTTGAGGGTTGGAAATGTCGAGAGACGATGTGTGAAGGCATTTGATTATGTGAATGATGAGTATTGATACACGAGGTTGAGTGCGTTGAGCTTCGCTCCGCCACAGCTAGAAAAGGATAATTGTACCACTTATGTTCTTATGGTATTGGTTGACTTAGGAATTATTATTTATGTAAACATGTGGTAGTTTATGATGATCCATGTTAACTCAAGAAAGTTTATTAGTAATTAGATAAATTCAGTCACTCACTGGGCTTTAGGCTCACGCTTTCTTGCTTGTTTGTTTGATTGTTTCAGGTAGCAAGCGTGTCCGGGACGCCTAGCCTACAGAATACTCTCGTCTGGGCCTACTTTGGATCAGTTCTCTGGGATAGTTGTAATTACACAGTTTATGTACATGTTTTATTGTCATACATGTTACTTGGGGTATAGTGAGATTTGGTTTTGTAGTGTATATAATGAATACTTATTTTGATGAGTTATGATTTAAGCATCTGGCTTGAGCAATTATGTTTATCTTATGAGGTTATGCTGGCATATAGTTAAGTATAAACGATCTAGTGTTGATTAATGTTATAGGTCAGAGGAAATGGGTGTATGCAGGTTCGCACTCACTTCTAGGTTGAGAAAGAAATCTGGGAGGGGGTGTGACAATTTGGTATCAGAGCAAAAGATTTTGGGCTGTGAGATCATGCATAGTAGTTAGGAACATGTTAACAATAAATTGATTATATACTATGTTATAGGAAGATGCCCAGAGGGACCGAACGAGGTAGGCGGGAAGGTGTCGAGACATCGCACGCTACCGGAGAGGAGAGGCGAATGTCCGAGAGAGAATCTAGGAATCCTCAGGCGAGTATTAACATGGAAGAACAAATTTTTAGCAGGATAGCCCAGAGGTTGGTAGCCAGTATGGAATCGGTCCAAGGAGATCTTGAGAAGAAGTTCGGGATAGAATGGTTTAAAGCGTTGGGTGCCCAAGTGTTTGAAGGCACCACAGATCCTGAGAAGAAGTTCGGGATAAAATGCTTCAGAGTTATGCACTGTCCGGAAGACAGGAAGCTCGACTTGGTCACTTTCATGCTCTAGAAAAGGGCTGAAGATTGGTGGCGTTTGATTGAGCACAGGAACTTTGATGTGGGCTCTTTAACATGGGCAGACTTTAAGAAATCTTTCCAAGAGAATAACTACCCTAAATCTTTTTGTGACGAGAAAAGGAAGAAATTCCTAAATCTAGTACAAGAAACATGTTTGTTGCTGAATATGAGAAGAAATTTACAGAGCTTGCCAAGTATGCTTTGGCATTGGTAGCAGAGGAAGTTGATAAGTGCAAGCGATTCGAGGAAGGCTTGCGCAGTGAAATCCGGACCCTAGTGACGGCAAGCAGAGAATGGACTGATTTTGTAAAACTAGTAGAAGCAGCCATGAGAGTAGAGTCGTGTAGCGGGAGAAGGAGCTGATAGAGGTGGAAATAGGACTGGGCAGACTTATAGTTCATCTCGGGTGCAGACTTACCGAGGCGAGGGACGACGTTTTGCACCAGGAGTCTCTGGTAAGGGAAGATTTAAAGCCCGGTCTAGTGGTTCGTATTTCTCAGGAGGATCACAAGGAGGAAATACGCAGAGAGGACGGGGGAGGTTTCCTCAGACATCTATACCTACAGGACGATCGCAGTTCAGTCAACGTAGTGAATCTGTGGCTAGCTCAGCACGGAAACCGTATTGCACTTCTTGTGGTAACACCCACTGGGGGCAGTGTTTTGCAAGGCCTGATGTTTGTTTTAATTGCAGACTGCCAGAGCATTTTAAAAGAGATTGTCCTCAACCTAAGAAAGGAAGAGAAATAGAACAGAGAACTTATCGCAAACAGTAAATCAGTCTAGACAGGAAATGGGAGCTGGAGAAGGGAGCAGTGGAGGTCAACAGAGAGGTCATGCAGGTAGACCAAGACAACAGGGACAGGTGTTTCCTGTGACACAACAGGAGGGCGAGGCGTTACCGGATGTAGTCACGGGTATGCTCACTATTTGTTCTAAAAATGCACATGTGTTGATAGATTCGGGGGCTACCCATTCATTTGTGTCTCGTGAATTTGCTGTGCATATAAATAGAAAACTAGAACCCTTGCCTGAAACATTGTTAGTGCATACCCCTATTGGGGAAACTATTGTTATAGAACATGCTTATCTTGAGTGTGAAATTGTGATTGATGATGTGGTGTGGTTGGCTGATCTATTACCTCTAGTATTATTGGAGTTTGATGTTATTGTCACACCCTACTTTTAAAAATCGATGCGTTGAAGAGCCTATGAAGAAAAGAAGTAAAAGACCATGTTGGACGCATGGTCAGGACTAAGGTAACGCATGGTAAAGGTGGACGCATATCGAGAATTTGAAGGGAAAGAAGTGAAACGCATAGGAGGTAATTATGAAGAAGATGTAAGCATTGGCAATGGTAAGACGCATAAGCAAGAAAGAAATGAAGTTATGTCGTGAAGTGTTGGAAAGAGGTCTAAGTCTCGGAAAGGAAGAATACTATAGCAAATTGAGTAACGCATAGACTATTAGCAAGGGATGTTCTCGAGTGTTGGATAAAGTGGGAGATTGAGAAGTAAGCTTAAAGACTGGAGCAAGAGGTGGACGCATACTAATTTATCATCAGAGAAATATTTTAGTACAAGGAAACGGTTAAATGAATAATCTTGGACTACAAGCACAAGAACGCATAAAGGGAGAATAGGAGGAAGATCATGGACGCATTATAGTATACGGTTCAGGCAGATGCATGCTATTATTCAGTAAGGCACCAACGCATAGGAGTGTGCGTTTGAGACATTGACGCGTAGTAGTATGCGGTGGAGAAACGAGTTCAAAGGTAGTATGGCGGAGAGTAAGGAAAATAAGTAATGAAGCTAAAACCTTAAAGGAAATTCAATTGACGCATAGGGGCATAATGTTGGATGAATAGCTTGTATATTGGAATATGTTGGACGCATAAGATAAGCTTATAAAGGCTAGGTGGCTTCATATAGACTTGACACCTTGTTAGTAGGAGGCGTTAGAAGGCATGTTAAGTGTTTCATGCAAGGTGACGCTTGGATTAATGCATGGTTAGTTAAGCATGCAATGTGACATGTGGCCAACAAGTGGCAAAAAGAGAGGAGAAGTTGGATGGCAAGCTCTCTATAAATAGGACTTTGAGGGAAAAGGAGTGACTGATGATTCTGAAGGGAGAATTCTTGAGAGAAAGGGGAGAAAGAAGGCAGAAAGGAGGAATCCTTGCGTCCGTAGTAGGAGTTTGCGGCCAAGATAGAAGGTATTCTTGACAACTTAGCTATCTTGTGTTAAAGAAGTTGTCTTGCATCAAAGGGGGCTCAGCCTTGCGTTTAAGATGAACACTGCGTTCAAGGTGAATGATGTGCTCAAGATGGACCTTGCGTCCAAGAGAGCTCGACGCGTCCAGAAGAGAAGTAAGAAGAGTTAGGCTGCACCACCTTGCGTTAGTCATCAACCTTGCGATCAAGGGCAGGGTTGCGTCCAACCGAGCTGACAGAGGAAATAAGCCTTACATTCCAGAGTTAGAACGCTGCGTCCAAGAAGCTCGGGAAAGAGGAAATAGCGAGAAGGAGGAACTATTCTTGAGCAACTATATTGTGAGTAACACCTACGTTTTTCAAAATATAAACGAGTTCTCTATAGTTAATATTGTTGGTTTTGTGAATATGATTTCATGAGTTTTCAATGAATAGTACATGCGTTTTATTTGAAAAGCATTTGAATATGCTGGCTATTTGTTATAAATTTGTAGAACGCATGGTAATTGATAATATATGTGTTTTCATGATTTTACTAGAAGCATGGTGTATGATGTTATAAGATTTCATGAAAGATTTGGAAATAAACTTGTTTGAAAGGCATGCTGTTTGATATTAAAGCTTTGAAATTGAGTTTAGCATATTGGTTGATATTATATTTGGAAACGGTTAACTACAAGTTTATGATATAATGTTTCCAAAACATATTGTGTTTAATAAAACTTTAAAAAGGCATCCGAGGCTTAGGGACTTGAAGAAGGCCAAAGGGTAGCCAGGATATAGAAATGGTACCCAATGCTGAGGGACTCATAGAAGGCAAATGGATAACCTGGATATAGACATGGGACTCCAATGCTCAGAGACATGGAGAAGGCATTGTGGGTGGCCGGGGTTATAATATTTATGTGCACATAGAGGAATATACGGCGCTGATGTGTTGAGATTTCTCCACACAGCTAGGAAAAATCGACGTTGAGAAGCGTAGAACATTGCTCTGCCTCAACTAGGGAAAAAATGATTTTGAAATGAATGAGACTATTGGGGATTTACTCTAAAACAGATATGCATGAGTTAACAACGGTTTTTGAGCATAATATAATAGATTTGAATTGTTATATTTTATGGGAATTTAAAATGTTTATATTATGACCAGTGTCAAGTTAAAGTAAGATGTTTTCAAAACCGTTACTCACTGAGCTGTTAACTCACCCTTTTTATATGTTCTCCATTTTTCAGGTAGCATGACAGTTCTCGTTGCCGATCGAAGTCAAGGATTGTCAAGAGTTAATGGTATTACCGTCCTAGGAAGGGTAGATATGAGAAGCGAGGTAAATGTGACAGTGGGATTGGAGATAGGGAAGTCGATGACTGCTGTCCTCACACTCCGTCTCGGGTTACGGAAGGACAGTTCGGGGTGGGATGTGACAGTTATTCTTGGCATGGACTTTTTATCAAAATACCATGCGAAAGTTGATTGATTTAAGAAGGAAGTGAGGTTGGCAAAATCCGATGGGGTTGAGGTGGTTTTTAAAGGAAGGAGGCGGATTCTTCCTACTTGTGTAATTTCTGCAGTAAAGGCCAGGAAGCTATTGAGTAAGGCCTGTGAAGCATATTTAGCTCATGTAATAGAAACTAAGTCAAAGAAGTTGAAACCAGAGGATGTACCGGTAGTGCGGGAGTTCCTTGAATGTGTTCCCTAAGGAACTGTCAGGGTTACCACCTGATAGAGAAGTGGAATTTACTATTGATTTAATTCCTAGAACAACACCTATTTTGCAGGCACCATACCGTATGGCACCATCGGAATTGAAGGAGTTAAAGGTACGATTACAGGAGCTAGTAGATAAGGGGTACATTAGACCAAGTGTGTCTCCATGGGGTGCACCGGTGTTGTTCGTGAAGAAAAAGGACGGTACTATGAGACTGTGCATTGATTATCGCCAATTAAATAAGGTAACTGTACGCAACAAATATCCTTTGTCTCGTATTGAGGATTTGTTTGATCAACTTAGAGGGGCATCAGTGTTCTCAAAGATAGACCTAAAATCTAGATATCATCAGTTGAAGGTCAGGGAGACAGATATACTGAAACGACTTTTAGAACGAGGTACGGATATTATGAATTCCTCGTGATGCCTTTTGGTCTGACAAATGCCCCAGCGGTGTTTATGGACTTGATTAATAGGATTTTCCATCCTTACCTGAATCAGTTTGTAATTGTATTTATTGATGATATTCTAGTGTATTCTAGAAGATGGGAAGAACATGCGGAACATCTTAAAATTGTTTTGCAGACTTTGAGAGAAAAGAGATTATATGCAAAGTTCAGCAAATGCGAGTTTTGGTTGGAACAGGTGATGTTTATGGGTCATATTATTTATGCTGCAGGAGTTTGTGTGGATCCTCAAAAGACTTAGGCGATTACCAGATGGGAACAGCTAAAGATAGTATCGGAGGTTCGTAGTTTTCTGGGACTCGCAGGATATTATCGGCGTTTTGTACAGGGATTTTCTAAGATAGCATTACCATTGATGACCATTTGACTAAGAAAAGTACTAAATTTGATTGGTGACTGCACCTATTTTGGCACTTCCGAAGACAGGGAAGGAGTTCGAGGTGTATTGTGATGCCTCTCATCAGGGGTTAGATTGTGTACTGATGCAAGAAGGTAGAGTTATAGCTTATGCCTCTAGGCAATTGAGGCTACATGAAGTTAACTACCCTACCCATGACCTGGAACTGGCAATGGTGATGTTGGCACTAAAGATATGGTGGCATTATTTGTTCAGAGAGAAGTATCATATCTATACGGATCACAAAAGTTTGAAATACATCTTTGATCAGAAAGAACTTAACATGAGACAAAGGAGGTGGTTGGAACTGATCAAAGATTACGACTGTACCATAAATTATCATTCAGGGAAAGCAAATGTTATAGTTGATGCCCTAAGTAGGAAGTCTCGAAGTGGAGTAAGTTCTTTGAATGCAATTAGGGTCGCTTTGCTCAAGGAATTTAAGAATAGTGCAACTAGCCTAAAGGTAACTGGTACGGGAACATTATTAGCACATCTCCAGTTGAGACCTAAGCTGGTAGATGAGGTTATAAGGAAGCAAATAACAGATCCTGTAATTAACAAGTTGATAGAGGAGGTAAAAGCTCAGCAGAGAGTAGACTTTGAGCTCAGACGTGATGGTATACTGTTGAAACAAGATAGGATTTACGTGCCAAGACATGAGGAAGTTAAGCAGCCAATACTTGAAGAGGCTCATAGCTTGGCGTATGAGGCATCCTGGTAGTACCAAGATATACAGAACGTTAAGGAAATTTTACTAGTGGCCAGGTATGAAAAGAGAAATAGCAGAGTTTGTAGCAAAGTATTTAATTTGTCAGCAGGTTAAGCCTGAACGGCAAAAGCCAGCAGGGTTACTGAACCCACTTCCTGTTCCTGAGTGGAAATGGGAACATATTACTATGGACTTTCTATTTTGGTTACCGAGAACAACAGCAGGTGTGGATGGAGTCTGGGTAATAGTAGATCGACTAACCAAGACAGCACGATTTTTACCAGTTAAGACAACCATTACCCTGGACAGACTAGCACAACTTATGTCGACAGAATTGTAAGTCAGTATGGTGTGCCAATAATTGTAGTATCTGATAAAAACCCTAGATTTACTTCTAAGTTCTGGGGAAGTTTGCAGAAGGTGCTAGGAACCAAATTGCAATTTAGTACTGCCTTTCATCCTCAAACTGATGGACGACAGAGAGAACGATTCAAACTCTAGAAGATATGTTACGAGCCTGTGTACTACAGTTTAAGGGTAGCTGGGATGTATATTTGCCTTTGATGGAATTTGCTTATAATAACAGTTACCAAGCGAGTATTGGAATGGCCCCATATGAAGCACTCTATGGTAGACCGTGCAGAACCCCGGTGTGCTGGGGAGAGGTGGGTGAAAGGAAGCTGATTGGACCAGAAATTGTGCAATTTACAACAAGAAAGTGGAGTTGATTAAAGCTAATCTTAAGGCGACCAGGGACCAACAGAAAAGTTATGTAGATAAAAGGAGGAAGGACCTTGAGTTTGAGGTTGGTGATAAGGTATTCTTAAAATGATCACCATGGAAAGGAGTCCTAAGGTTTGGAAAAAGAGGGAAGCTGAGCCCTAGGTTATATGACCCTTTAAAATCTTGGAAAGAGACTAGTGGCCTATCGATTAGCACTACCGATGGAAATGTCCAGGATACATAACGTGTTCCATATATCAATTTTAAGGAAGTATGTTCCAGATCTTGCTCATGTGCTTGAAATACAACCGGTGGAGCTTAATCAAGATTTAAGTTATGAAGAGAAACTTGTGCAAATACTAGATGAAAAGAATCAGGTGCTGAGAACTAAAGTAATTCCGTTGGTTAAAGTTTTATGGAGAAATCATGAGATAGAAGAAGCAACATGGGAACCAAAGGAGCAAATGATGAAACAATATCCACATTTATTTGTTTAGGAATTGACTAGCTGATTTCGGGGATGAAATCTTTGTAAGGAGGTAGTAATTGTAAACCCCGTACCTGGCATTGGGAGAAGGCAAGTTAAGAAGAAAACTATGAGATGGGCATTGAGTAGAGAAAGGTGGCCGAGTTGTGTGGGAGCAAAAGTAGCTAAGTGTTGACCATGCGTTGGTGTGGCTATGCGTTGAGAGTATGGCTGAGGTCTGACGAGAGTTGCCACTGATAGCTATGCGTTGAAGAAGGTAGCTCGGCATGGACGTAGATGTGAAGGAAGGGGGGTGCGATAGGCGTTGGTGGTAGCCTGCGTTGAAGGCTACTATGCGTTAGATGGTTAGCACAGCTATGCGTTGAAGGCTACTGTGCGTTAGATGGTTAGCACAGTTATGCATTGAAGAGAAGGTATGCGCCGATTAGTTAAATATATAGAGATGAAGTGGAGATTAAGTTGGTGGTATATATATATTTATGAATGGACTAAGTATTCAATCATTTTAACCACATTTCAAAGCTCGAGTTGATCCCATTTCAAAGCTAAACAACGAATGGAGGTAGAAGAAGGTGTTTATGTTGGTTTGGGGTGGAATTCTCATCGTTTTCGTGGAGGAACTAAAGCTGGAACAGAGAGTTCGTCTGCTGTTGCTTAATTTGAGTATCGTTCAGTATTTGGAGAAGAACGAACTGTGGAAGTCGTGGCTAAGGTTGAAATTTTACGGTTGGTAAGTCAACTCGATTTCTAGCAATTTCCATGAAGGATACTTGAGCCGAATTTGAGTAAATGTGTGTTAAACTCCAGGTAGAAGAGATCGGAGCTGAATTGCTAGACGATTAGGAGCAATTCGGGGTTGTTTGGGAATATCTCTCAAACGAAGAGAACTTTCATTATGAGACCTTGAGGTAAGGTAAAGGACTTATTTCTCTACAAGTTTGTAGAAGGAAAGAAGTTCTAAATCCGGCTGGAAATATGACTTTTAACAGATAGAAGTAAGAACAAAAAAGGAAAGGAGGAAAACTCTGTTGTTGGGTGTCGCTAAGTAATTGAAGTGTAAGTAGCGAGACGAGTATCGCTGGGACGCAGAGGGGTTTTCCATCTCACAAATCTCGCTAGGTCTCACTCCTCAGGTAATCTCGCTAGTCTCGCTAGTGCAGTGTCCTATTGTGTGATTTCGCTAGTAATCTCGCTAGAAAAGTGGAATCTCGCTGGTAATCTCGCTAGTGACGTAGAATATCGCTAATTATGATTATTTTGGGAAAAAGGAGAGTCTCGGTGATGGAACGATAATAGAGTCTAAATATGCACACTTAATGATCATGGAAAGGAAGTTTAAGGAAAACTTAACGTGAGAAATGTGTATTTACAGGCCAAGAAGAGCTCAGGAAGGCATATAATCCGCTCAGGGCCCAAGACAAGTAGTGAGTGACTTCCTATTTTATATAATGATTACTCTTAGCATGTTTTATTAGTAATGGGTGAGTGGAAACTATCGTATGGTGTAGTCATTGAATATCTTGTGTTTTGATGTAAAGTTTAAAGAATGTTATACGTATTATCTAAATGCAACCCATGGCTGACAGACCACGTGTGAAGGCATATGGGGAATACGTTATATAATACTAGTGCTGAGGGACCACGT
This sequence comes from Citrullus mucosospermus, assembly GCA_030954485.1. Taxonomy (NCBI): domain Eukaryota; kingdom Viridiplantae; phylum Streptophyta; class Magnoliopsida; order Cucurbitales; family Cucurbitaceae; genus Citrullus; species Citrullus mucosospermus. Next base: position 15,230,494 of record CM062057.1, on the reverse strand, counting down.
GTGAAGGCACTTGAGTAGTTGGTTGAAATGGATTCCAGTGTTGAGGGACCTTATGAGAAGGTATATGGAAATCCAATACATAATAGCTAAGTGCTGAGGGACCACGAGTGAAGACACTTGAGCAGTGGATTGATAGGGAACCCAATGCTGAGGGACCACATGTGAAGGCACATGGGAACTCCGATATAGTGAAACTCAGTGCCGAGGGACAATATGTGAAGGCACTTGAGGGTTTGAAATGCCGAGGGACGATGTGTGAAGGCATTTGATTATGTGAATGATGAGTATTGGTACACGAGGTTGAATGCGTTGAGTTTCGCTCCGCCACAGCTAGAAAAGGATAATTGGACCACTTATGTTCTTATGGTATTAGTTGACTTAGGAATTATTATTTATGTAAACATGTGGTAGTTTATGATGATCCATGTTAACACAAGAAAGTTTATTAGTAATTAGATAAATTCAGTCACTCACTAGGCTTTAGGCTCACGCTTTCTTGCTTGTTTGTTTGATTGTTTCAGGTAGCGAGCGTGTCGGGGACGCCTAGCCTACAGAAGATTCTCGTCTGGGCCTACTTTGGATCAGTTCTCTGGGATAGTTGTAATTACATAGTTTATGTACATGTTTTATTGTCATACATGTTGCTTGGGGTATAGTGAGATTTGGTTTTGTAGTGTATATAATGAATACTTGTTTTGATGAGTTATGATTTAAGCATCTGGCTTGAGCAATTATGTTTATCTTATGAGGTTATGCTGGCATATAGTTAAGTATAAACGATCTAGTGTTGATTAATGTTAAAGGTCAGAGGAAATGGGTGTATGCAGGTTCGCACTCACTCCTAGGTTGAGAAGGGAATCTGGGAGGGGGTGTGACATCATTAACTGTACGGGAGTTTAAGGTTTAACTTTAGCTAAATTAAATTAATATTTAATTAAATTAAATTAAAAATATTAATTAATAATAAATAGTTAAATATCATATATTTAATTAATATTACATTTGAATCATAATTAAATGAATTTCTCCCTCATAACCTATAGTTTACATATTAATCTCATTCATATTATTTAATTTTTTTTTTGACAAACATATTATTTAATATTTTGAATTTTATTCAAATATATTATTCTCTCATATTATAAAGTTTGATTTAAAATCTAATTTAAAATTAACTTTATGATAAAATGTGTCTATATACATTATATTAATTGTATCATATACAATTAGCCTTTAATTCCCTTACAATATGAATCTTATTCATTATATTTAATATTTGAATCTTATTCAAACATTAAGACTCTCATAATTTAATGTTTAATTTGAATCTAATTCAAAATTAACTTTATGCTATAATGTATTTATATCCATTATATTAATTGTATTAGATACAATTAATGCACTTTCCCTTATTTAATTTGAACAAGTCAAATTTTATCAAAAACTAATTAATCCTTGTTTTACACTTTGTGAGCTAGCTAGGGGGACTTAATGAACCTACAGATTAGAAGCTTTAATGATTCAAGATTAGTTAATTAAACTCTTTAATTAAATTAATCAACATTCATTAACTGTGGATCGTTCCACTAAAAACCCGCAGCTGCACTCTTCACATTGTAGATATATTTCTATGCTCATTGATTAATTGCAACTGGGTCAAATTACCTCTTACTTCTTAAGTACCATTGATCCTGTTGTGGTGAAATTTAGTTTGAAAGAATTGTGAACAGATTGCCTTATGTTGTGATTATAAATTGAATAGAATCTCTAAGTCAAACGCAAATTTTCCTATAAAAACTCAAATACAATTTTTAATAGGGTTCCTGTAGAGTAAGGTTGAACAAGGGGATTTGAAAAAATTGTATTTTAGGAGCTTGTTGACTTAATACAATTTTCTTTACAGATGAGGCATTGAAAATAATGTGTTGAAAAACCTTACAAATTGATTAATTATAGATTCATACACAAGAGTGAAGATGGTTGGATGAATGTGGAAGATGATGATGTTTGGAATGTGTTGATGATGAAAAATGTTAAGTATAATTACAATCAAACAACAAGCATTCAGGAATGAAACAATCAGTGGAGAAAGTAGGGTTGAGGGGAGTTCACTAACATTTTCTTAAGTCGTGCATAAGCAGACGTTTATATCTAAAATTCTAAATTTAAGAAATCAACTCTCAATGCTTTTAAGCGACATTTATCATATCTCTAAGATGCATGTAGAGTTTCTTTTAGGCTAAAGACTAACTTTATCTCTAAAGCCAACTCTTTTTTTTGTTTAAGATGAAATATTTTATCACTTACTCTCTCAAGAAGTTGATCATTCTTACTTAAATATATTTATTCGATATATTTTATCACTTACTCTCTCAATGCTTTTAAGCGACATTTATCATATCTCTAAGATGCATGTAGAGTTTCTTTTAGGCTAAAGACTAACTTTATCTCTAAAGCCAACTCTTTTTTTTGTTTAAGATGAAATATTTTATCACTTACTCTCTCAAGAAGTTGATCATTCTTACTTAAATATATTTATTCGATAGATTCATGCAAGGCTTTTAGCATGCATCAAACAAGATAAATGCCACTTATGCAAGAATATAAGATGTTAGCTTAATCTACTTAACCCATTAGGAAATTAGTTAGCCATGATAGAAAATGAAAATGTCATGGATAAATGGATATGGAGCAATCTAATTTGTATTGAAGAAATTGTGAGTCTTTCATAATCACTATCTTAATACAAACAAGAATGTCTAAAAGATAAAACAAAATGTTGAAAGAATAATGTCAAGTCACCGATTGCAATGTCTTGCTTCCAAAGGCTTTAGGTGAATAGTTGTTTGAAGTATGTCCATAGATGGAGGGGATGAACACTCACTTTGCAAGAGGTAAAACCAAGCTCTCACTTAAAATTTCTCAAAGAGAAGCTCGAGGTTGAAGATGGAAATGGAGATGAAGGAGATTCGGCAGAGCTTTCGCTATATTGTCTCTCGATGTTTTGAAGTTGAATTCTTTTGGGTTATTTATAAGTGTCCAAAAGGTAGTTCTCATGATTATCTGATATCTTTGCATTTAATTTCATGCCTTGTTGTGCAGACTTCTTCGCATCACAAGTTCGTTGACTTTGTCATGACTTTGTCAAATTAGTCGTCCACTTGCATTTTGACATGACAGTCACCGCCCAAGCGTTCATCGATTCTTTTTCTTCTTGATTCATCTTGACGTCGGGTTCTTCGATGCGGGGATCAACTATTGGCTTGATCTAACTTTGTCTGACGGCATCTTTGATTGTCCTTAGGTTGCTTTTCGGCTTTTTCTTATTGAAATCCTACATCCAAAAGATATAAAAACCATAATTTCCAAGATAAAACACTTTGTAAATAGCTTGAACGCAGAGTTGATCTTTTTATGCTACTTTCTTCTCAAGTTAATGTGTTTTCTTCTAAATTACTCTAATTATTCCAAATAAAGACTTTAATAACCTGTATTTCTACAAGTTATTAGATCCCTCTAATGAATTAAATCCCTCTTGGGCTAGTGAGAGATTGGGGTCTCATTGTTCAAGACCTAGAATTAGTCCCAAGGGAGAGTGATTCATCTACATACCCTAAAAATAGGTATGAGTGAATTTCATTCTTGTGTAGCTATGTTCCTAACTCCCTACTTGAACAAGTCCCTAAGATGATAGGTGTATTAAGTCAGTGACACGGGTCACCTCACCCATACAAATCAAAGGATTGCCCTCATGGATAAGAGTCCATAACTCACTCAAGATTGAGATCGAGTTACCTTCTGTGATCTTATGAAATTTCATTCTCTTCAGTCAACAATGCTATAAAGAGAGATCAATCATTTTGCGATCTAATCTTATACAAACTCTTTATATAGGATACCTTCACTCGCATGTCTCGACATGAACGATCTTGATCAATTCGTTTGTAACATTTACAAAGTGTGTTGTATTCGTAGTGTCACTAGTATAAGTCACCCAACCTTATCCATATACTGTAGACCTTTTAGACTATTACTTGAACATGATCCACTTGTATGTCTACTACATACTCTTCAAGTTATGTAACCTTAGACCTTAGTTTGTTGGATTGAGTTACACAAGATTAATTTCAATAAAATAACTCTTTATTTTATTGAATTAATGAACATTGTTTATACATTACAAACTACAAAACTTAGGACATAAATTCCAAAAAATTCCATCTTGTGAAGCTATGTTCCTAGCTCCCCACTTCGTCTCATCCCCAAAATGGTAAGCATATTCAGTTGGTGACTCAGGCCACTCTCACCCTCACAAATCAAAGGATGCTCCCTCATATGCGAAAGTTCATAACTCAATCAAGATTTAAATTGAGTTACATATAATCATCATTTGAAATATTAATCTCTTCAGTCAACAATGTTAAAAAGTATTTCGTGATCTGGTCTTATACAAACTTATTGTATATGATACCCCCACTCACATGTCTCTACATGAACGATTTGGATCAAATCGTTTGTAACATTTACAAAGTGGGTTGAATCCATAATGTTACCAGGATATGGTACCTAACCTTATCCATCTACTATAGACTTTTTAGGTTATTACTTGAACATGATCCACTTATATGTCAACTGCATATTGTTCAAGTTACTAGTTAACCTTGGATCTTCGTCTATTAGATTTGAATCATGCAAGTCTAAATGTTGAAGTAAATAAAACTTTATTTATTAATTAAATAGTTTATTTATAAACTACAGATTACAAGATTTCAGGCTAAACCCCAACAATTCCTAATTAGGAAACTGTACCATGTTAAAGACCTTTTATCTAGACCTCTAGTGTATTCATAATCAACAAAGCCATAGATTTCATAGGGGTCATTCTTGCTTGGTTTGTATCGATGTTTAGCTTCTTTAGACCCTTTATTATATCCTAGAATAAATAAATTCATAGATTTCATAGTTTTGCTTGGTTTGTAAAGTTTTCTTCTGCTTTGATTTGTTTTTCTTTATAATAGTTCTATTATGGCAGACGGGGTATTATGTCAGTACTATGCGTTGTGTGCAAGGTGAGCTAGAACGAGACAAACAAACTGGTCCAACTTCAATTGAACATTCTGGACAAAATTTTGTATCTTGATACAATTTTTTTATGTTTCTTTGATGAGGATAGAATGGAAAAAGAAAAGAAATCTTTGTTGATTCTCATGTTGAAAATTTTTATAAAAATGGGCCAACATTTTTTTTCTTTTAATCGGAAAGAAAAACAAATCTGTGTTGATTATCATATTGGAAAATCTTCATGAAAATGGGCCATCCTTTTAAAGTTGAAATTTGAACTGTCTCCAAAGTTTCACAATTGTACAGAACTAAGTTGTAAATTGGTTAAAGAGTGACTCCAAGTTTTATCCTTTCTTAGGTAAAGGAGAAAGGGATTCCACAAATTTTCAATTGTCTCATTCAGACACTGAAACTTTACCTGAAAAATCCCCACATTGGAACTTTTATTATCCTCCATGAGTTCTCTAGATATTCTATATAAACTTTTAAAAAATATTTCTATATTCATCCTGTGAATTGATTTTGCAGGATGAAAATTGAAAAGTAAACATAATCATACGTGTCGGCTAACTATTTTTTGTTTTCTATTTTTAAAAAATATCCAAAAAAAAAATGATGTTTTCTATATTTTTCTAAAAAAGGGTCAAAATTTGTTTGGCCTCGTGTTATAACTTAGTATGCAATAACATCAATTTATTACAATCAAGTTAAGTTAAAACTGAAAGATTAGGAAACTAATAAAAGAAAGGGTTTCTTTTAAAAAAAATGAAATATGTAAATTACAACAATAGGAGAAAATACTTTAGATAAATAGGTGGAAGAGGGAGGGAGAGGGAGAGGGAGAGGGAGAGGGAGAGGGAGAGGGAGAGAGAGAGAGAGAAACATATTTGAGACAAAGGATAAGATGTTAGCGAAAAATATGCTAGACTAGTGGACATGGTTAATGTTTTGTCAATGTCAAAAGGAAGAGAAAAATAAAAATAATGCATTAAAAATACCCATTTTGGGACCCCAAAAAGGAGTTGGATATAAATAACTTTGCATTGTCCTTACAAATGGTATTGTTAGTTGGCAATGAAAACGGCTTGAGAGACCACATGGGGCAAGGGAATTCATGCTATGCAATGTTTTGTCTTGTCATATTTTCAATCATACCATTTAGTGAATACCAAAACACTTCTTCAACACTAACATATAGTTTGGTTACCTCTAATTATTAGTTAATAAATAATCATTGCCTTACAATTGATAAAAACCTTGAAGTAGGGTTGGCAAAAAAATCCACGGGACCCCACTTCGATCAGGTTGGAAATGGGATCAAACCGAGGACATTCTCCAAGTACCCGTCTAGGGACGGGGCAGGGATGGGGAGGGTATCCCCTCGACCCCGACCCCGCTCTGATTTATTCCTGACCACCTATATATATATATATGTCTTGTTTTGTCTCGCTCTCACTCTCTTGCAGTCTCGCTCTCGCTTTATCTAGGGAATGGGTCCCTGCGGAGACTCGTTTCCCTGACAGGGATGGGGTAAATTCTCCCCATTGGGAAGGGGATAAGAACGGAAAACCAGACCTGCCGCCCTCGTTGCCAACCCTAATTTGAAGATACCAAACAAAAAAATCTCGAAAAACATATGAATCAAATTTTAGTTTGGTTTGATTTTGTTTTACCTAGTTTATTATTATTATTATTATTATTATTATTATATTTTGATTTTTATAATATAATATCAAAATTTTCTTCCCAATGTTTCTCTGTTGTATGAAAGGAGAAATAGCTTGACAGTGAAAAATTATGTCATGAATTTAGCATGCATAAACTATTTGATAGAATATATGTGAAGGATAAATGTTTAAATAATATTTTTAATCCATATATTTGACCAAAGTAATTTCGGTTATATTATATGTTTTCAAAATTGTCGCTTGTCTCCCAATCGTTTGATTTAAATTTATTTGCTATTATGTGTCTAAGGAAATTAGAAATTCAGCCTCACATAACTTTTTAGGAAAATTGATGTCTCGTCAATTTGAACCCTCAACATGGTAATGTAGTTTAAACATTATACTTAAATAAGTATCACAATCAAGTACAGTTTAATTTATTTGAATATTTTTTTTATGTGTGCATTTTTCTAGTTTGATGCATGAGACTATTTATACACGTATCAGAGCTTTTAATTGTGGTTGCTAAGCTTGAGTGCTTTTATATTTTTTGTTTCAATAATTACGTGTCATTCCTTTTATATTTTTTGTTTCATTCTTTGACATGATTTGTTGCTTTTCTAATTGCATTTTTTATGATTTTTGTTTATGAGTAATTTTTCATTTTAATTGTGAGAAAGTATAGTTCGCTGAGTTGTTTTAAAAATACTAAAATGAGTCAAGTTATTGATAAATATAACAAAATGTCATTGTCTATTAATGATAAACAAATAGATATCTATTAGTGTTTTCTATTACTATATATTAGTGTCTATTATTGATAGAAAGTGACATTTATTATATTTAAAAATATTTACAATATTTTATCATTTAAAATATTTACCATAGTTGTATTATTTTATTTAAATTTAAGATTAGTTTAAGTGGGATAAAATCAAAAGTTTAAGTTAATATTAAACTCTCTAATACCTAACTAGTAGAGACGTAAATTTTGAGTTTCATCCTAATTTAGAATATTTAAAATGAGTTTCATGATGCAATATTTTCTTTTAAAAACTTGAACCACGATACATCTTATAGATTAAAAACATGAATTTCAGTGAAATTTTAAGACATTAATTATTCTCCTCAAAACTTAGCGAGGAAGCATATATACCATTTTTGTCTTGTTTTTTAATGCAACTATAAATTAACTCAATATGCATTTTTATTACTCATGAAATCCCTTATTTATTTACGAAGAAGATGTAGTCCAATAGTTCACTCTTATAAAAAAGTTGAACGGACGTTTTAAAATCTCCATCCACGTCATTATGATGAACGAAGAACATATTTGATACACTTTAATTGTAATAAAAAGACGATAATGAAACTTTTAAAAATATGAGACTAAACTGAAATCAAATGAAAATATATGGACTAAAAATATGATTTATAAGGGAAAAAAAGTGTCCTTATCAATTCCCGTTGAGAACAAAACATTTGATTGAAGGAAGTTTATGAATGACATAGAGGGCTCCAAGTTGATTTTCTTGACCAGAAGCAGCATGGGACAGGCAAAAGGAAAGGCCTCTTGTTCTTTGCAAAAAAGGGAAGATATCACAATTCACAAACATCCAAGTTTCAATTCGCATCACTAATTTCTCTCCATAATTTAATAATACAATTATAATTAATTAATTGATACTTTTGTAATTCAATATGAATTGGATTAGAATGGACCTGAGAAGGCCCAACTTTGAGAGATGATGGTATCACCAATCTAATTTGATGTACAATAATCAACCAGCCACATTAATATGTAGGGTCACCATTGTTGAAATTAATTAATTTGAAATAGACCACTAACCATTTGTTTTAAGTTGGTCCAACCTATGGTCAAATTTTTAAATGTAGGCCGTTGGAGGCTCTGTGGAAGTTATTCTTGAAAATAATTTCTATTTTTTTAAATAAAACTTGTTTTTATGTAGTTAGTTGACATAACATGATAATTATTAATAATTAGAAAAAAAAAGTAGGAAAAATACTATTGTGTTGTAAAATTGAGGAGCAAAATATAGAAAAACTGGAGCACGAAAATCGAAAAATTATAATATTAAAATAATAAATAACAAAAGAATATTAAAGTAATTAAAATAACCAAATTAAATAAAGTAAATTTAAAATAAACTAAAATAAAGAAAGTGAGATTTTATGTAAAATGAAATTTCTCAAGTTTCACCAATCTTTTCTCTTCTTTTCTCTCCAATGTGTAGGTTACAATATTGACCAAAAGCTTCTATTTATAGGCACTTTGGCAAGTAGGTAGTGGCATTTTATGGCTCGTTAGTGGACACATGAACTTTAACCACTAAGCTCAATTATATAATGGGTATCTAATTTGTTATAATATTCATAATATATTATGTTTTATTATTTTGTTTTCTTTCTTTTTCATACAACAACTACGGTATAGGGTTCTGAAGAACATTGAAATAATTAATACACGTCCATTAACTTCTTTTTCTTTTCAATGTTAATCAGTTAACCTGGAAAGAAAAAGGTGTCTATTGAACAACCTTGATAGCTCTTTAAAATATCTTTGACTCAATAATCTTGTTGGTTTAAGCTATTTAATGTGATTATATGTGTTTAGTAGGAAATGAGCACAACCTACATTTCCGAGCGTGAAGGGCAAATCGAGTTTAATTTGGAGCTTTTTGGAAGCTTATTCAAGTAGTCTATTGAGGCTTCAAGGATGCAAATTGAACAAAATGCATTAAATATATAGTGTTTTGACGCTCCAAACAATGCCTTAAGACACTGCCTTAAGACACTGCTAAACAAGGAGCATCACCACGCTCTTGGAGATGAAAGTATGGGTGAAAGCACCTAAATTTGTGTTATCTCATTTAGCTTAACTCTAGAGTTGTTATACTATTTAATGTGTTTAGTTGATTAATTATTAAAGGCATCGACCCTTTTACGATACTTACTAGCTAACCTGTTTCCTTTCTTAAGCCACTTGATAAACAGTTTAAGCATATCTGAAAACATTAAACTCATAAGAAAACAAATGAACTCTTAGAACTTACCTCCTAGTTCACCTCAACCTTTATGCTCATGGATGTCCTGGTCTTCCTCCCCTAAAAGTTTCGTTCTCAGTCTTTTCCTCTGTCAGCTCTTTTCCACTATCATCGTTGCTTTGACTAACTTAAAGAAGTCGGTCCGCTCTACACTCGTTGTAACAGTATGTATCTCCTTCAAAACGTTTGCATTTGTTCATCTCATCAGCTATAATAGTCATGGCATACTTAGCTAACTCAGTATACATCTGCTCATACTCAGTAATAGTCATAGAACCCTGTACCAATCTCAAAAACTCTTTCTTCTTTGCGTCACAAAAAGGATCGCAATAGTACTTATCTTAGGACATCTTCTTGAAATCATCCCATATCAACATTCCTGCATCACCTCTTCTATTCTCAAACAGTCTTCACTAGTCTTCTACTTCTTTTTGCAGCAGAAATATAGCCAACTCAAGATTCCTATCCTCAAGACAATGCATAACTCTGAAACACTTTTCTATCAGATTCAGTCATGCTTCAACATTAATGGGATCTATAGTACCTTTAAATGTCGTGGCACCAAGTGCCTTAAACCTCTTAATCCCAAACTTCTTCTCAAGATCAGCCTGTACTGCTCCTATACTAGTAGCTAACCTCTCGGCTATCCTAGTGAAAGTTGTTCTTGCATTGATCCTTACCTGAGGGTTACTAGATTGCCCCTTAAAAGCATCTCTTGAGCCTCTGGTAGCTTACGAAGTTATTGTTGGGTTTTATGTCCTAAAATTCATAGTTTATAAATACCAAATATACTTTTATCATTCAATAAAGTTGTTTTTGAAATTTGTAATCAATAAGTAGTTATTGATTCTATAAAATTTTCTTACTAAATCTAAATCCAATCATCAAATGATCCTAGACTGTTACATGAGACTCAAACTTTATGTAGAGACATAAAACTGGATCAAGTTTAAGTTAACAGTCTAAATGGTCTATAGTATATGAATAAGGTTGGGCGCCTTATCCTAGGGACACTATGGATGCGGCCCACTTTGTAACTAGTACAAATGAAGTGATCCTAATTCGTTCATGTGAAGACATGTGAGTGGGGGCATCCTGTGCAAAGAGTTTGCATAAGACCGGACCATGAAATAGTCACCTTTACTTTATAACACCGTTTACTGTTTAAAATTGACTATCTCGACTTTGATGGCCTAGGCAACTCGATCTTAATCCTGAGCTAACTATGAACTTCTGTTTACTCGGAATTATTCTTAGATCTGCATTGGTGAGAGCAAGTCAACAGCGCTGGCTCAATATGCCTTCCATTTCAGGGGTAAGACCAGGTAGATAGCTAGGGACATAGGGTGCAAGAAGGAATTCGCTCCTACCCTCTTTTGGGTTAGTAGAGAGGTTGTTCTCTTAAGTGCTGAATCCACGTCTTGAACAATAGGCGCCACCCTCTCAAATAGGGTTTGAGAGGACTTTTGATTTGGAAGTTGGACTAAAAATCATTGTTCATTAGAGGATCAATGGAACTTAAGGAATAAGAGGTAATCATAGGGGTAAAACGGTAATTTTGACCCAACTATAATTACGAACAATCTATGAAGGAGCGCCTTACCAATCATGGTGATATCAAATGGATATAATATATCTACAGTGAGGAGAGTGCAACTACGGGCTTTAGTGGAGTGACCCGGTAGTTAACGAATGTTGGTTAATAATATATCTACAGTGAGGAGAGTGCAGCTACGGGCTTTAGTGGAGTGACCCGGTAGTTAACGAATGTTGGTTAAGTAGGTTAAAGAGTTTAACCGGTTAATCTCGGATCGTTGGAGCTCATGATCTGCAGGTCCATAAGATACTCTGACTAGCTCATATAGGAATAAACTTGGGAAGAAATAGAAGAAATAATTCGAATCATTCAAATTAGGTTAATCATATGAGATATGATTAAGTAATTGATATATGATATCAAATGAGAGATTTTGTCAAAATATTTAAATGAGATTTAAATATTGAAATTATGAATGCAGATTCATAATCAGAGACATGGATTTAGTCAAACAGTTGGTTTTCGGAAGAAGTCAAATAGTTGACTTTGACCCGAGCAAGTTAAGGAGTTGTTTTAGTCAAACCTTCTAGAAAGGTTGACCATGAGATTAAATTAATGTTTCTTACAAAATTAGTGGGAAAATCCACTAACTTGATGAGTGGAACATCTAATTAATCTCAAAATTCTACACTCAAAACACATAATCCTTGGCATGCATTAGTGGAATGTGTGTTGTCAACTTTTGGTGAACTTACTCATGCAAAAGTTGCATGCAATTTGCCTTTTTTAAAGAAGGTTTTTGTTCATTTATTTTTCTTCTTGAAAAATCTTGGAAAATTTGTAGTTTTTTCAGAAACTAAATGTTACTCACAAATTTCTCTTTTTTCTTCTTTAAACAATCTCACCACTCTATTCCAAGCCTTTGAGAATAGCTAGAAAGATCTCTTGGTGGTCCAAGTGGGAGTAATTTCAAGAAAGGAAGAAAAGCTACAAAGGTATATAATTTCTTTCCTTCTTCTCTAATTCATTTTGTATGATTATGCATGTTTAATCCTAGGTTGTTATATGCATCTAGATTGTTATTTTGATCCTCTTTCGTTTCCATTGCGCATGTGTGTATGAGATCCATTAGTGATGGCTTCCACTTGCCTACCCCGTCCGTTCCTTCCATGGTTCCTATAATATACCATACATTAACATATTATAGACGCAACATGCTCCTAGCTATACAACAAAAGTAGGCTTCTATGACTCTAAAAAATAGTCATTACGACATTTCTTGACTTTTTTTTTTAGTCATTTAATCGCCCATCATCTAAAGCATAGAGATGACACATGAGAAATCAATCATTGATAGTTTCATGACTTTTAAACACAGTTAATAATGAATATGTATTGACATTTATTATAAGTCATGGAAACTATTTTTTGTGACAATTTTTTACGGTCATTAAATAATGAAAATGTTGACTTTTTTCTGTCAAATAAAGAGTTATCTTGACATTAAAATTCTGTCATCGAGCAACAAATAATGACACGTTTAAAGTTTCAATAATACCTTAATTATGACATTTTTTTAAAGTCATTGAATTACATACACTGTCACTTATTTGTACTCATAGAAGTCTGATAGATGATAATATTCTACTGTCATAAAATTACTCCCATGACTTTTGTCAAATATCAAAGAAACCATTACCATGATACACGTTATTACACCTGTGTTTCATACATGTTATTACACCTGTGTTTCCTTCAATTTCAACACGAAATATGTTTACAAACATAAAAAGTAACTTTCATACATAATAATATAGTTTCTATTGTTAGTACAAGGAAACTAATAACAACACTAGTAATCAAATTATGGGTACATCATGTACAAATTGTATTTACAACTAAGTGTTGGCATAATACCAAAAAAAATTATATACAACACCTATTTAAATATATTGGTTGGTGGGTTTCCTTGTAAAAAAAAACATTCATTTTAGAATTTAACTCAATATATAAAGGTTAACAATAATAACAATATGCAGGTTATATATATGTTGATTGTACTATGATAACATTCTGTTATATACATTTATACTGAAAACCCCACTTTAGTCATACAGGTAAGCTTCGATGAACACTTTCAAACAAAAATTATACATAGAATCACAATATAGTCACATAAATAGGCTCAAAATCACATTATAATCTCACTTTTCAACCTTAATAACATGGATAACCTCCAAATTTAACTTATACACTACTCTACTTGAAAGAATAAGGGTTAATTGAAAAATTTCTTCGTTTAGAGGGGGGAGGGGGCATGTGAAACATAATATAGGAGCAAAACAAATATATAATTTAAATACTCACATTAGTCTTACTATCCACAACATAGATACTTCCAAAGTCAATCAATGCCAATAACTATTTGGAAAGGATTCTAATAACTATTAGAAGAAATTAAGGCTACCAAAATCTAGTAATGTGAGCCAACATTTGAACTGAGGTCTTAACAAGATAAACCAATTCAAAGAAACATGTAATTCTAGGTTATATGATATATACCTCTTAAGCACCAAAAAATACTGCAACTTCAAAACTTCTTCCTCCGACCTACTTCTTCCACATAATATTATTCTCAAAATATTGAAATACAAATTACAAATAAGATAAATATAAAAGAGTAAGAGTCAACCAAAATTATAAAGTTTAATTAGAAATTCAACATATTACAAATCCAACAATTAATACATTTCCAACACCCCCATTTTACCTTTTTGCTAACAATCATTTTGAAAGTTTTTTCTCCGCTTCGATGGCAAAAAATCTCTAAAAAGAATATAGAAATATCTCTCCCAAAGTGGTTTGCATATCTCGAACTACCTGCGGATCCTTGTATAGATTCCGAATGCTCTCATAGGGCTGCACGACAAGCTTCCTTAAGACCGGATCATTATAGATTTGGTACCAATCGTGACATTTGAGAAGCTTGTCTATGACTTGCTCTGGCTGACTCTTCTGAGACTGATTGCGCTTTTTCCGTTTGTCTACAACATTGTATGATTGATTTAATTCAAGAACCAAATTTGTATTAGTAACTTAGGCTATCTAAGTATAATTGTCTTAGTGAAATCTCTTAGGCTTAATGCAGATATTTGATTTTTATGAACACTATCAAACACTATTAAGCATCTAGTTTAACTAAGAATTTAATTAATCAATTAGAGTGCTTGGTAGGTATGATTTCGACAAGTAGGTTAAGCACATTAATTAAGAAGTAGCAATCTTTTGTGCTTTATGATCAATCAAATGGGTGAATTTGATTTCCTAGGGTAGGTTTTTTCTTAGTTAGTATATTGTTTACAATTTTCACTATTTAAATTCTTGCACTTTATTTGCCTTGCTATTTTAAATTCATTTGAAAAACACCAAGCGCCGCCCCCAATTGGTGTCCTTCAGAACTTTCAATTATAATTAAAAGAAAACATGAGTGCTCCATGTGGATTGACCAAACCAACTATTACCATAATTTTAGTTCCAGTCCAAAGTTTATAAATTTTATTTGGTATGATGAGAGAGGATTCGAAAACCTCTTTTGAGCCTATCAATGAGCAACGCCATGCGACACTGCAAGATGTTGAGCTTTTTCCAACAAACATCACAAGCTACTTAGAATATCACAACGCTCTTATGAGGATCTGTATAAGTGTTCTTTTAATTTTAGGGTTTGTGTAGAGAGTTTTTAGGTGACTTAGGTTCAGTTTTGGCCGATTTTGAACAAAGTCAGATTTTCATTGTTTTTTATTGTGATTGAAGATTTTGACGTTGAGATCAAGATTTGATGTCTTACTAGGCCCAAAAAGTTGATTTTGAGGTTTGTTGGACTTGCACTTATGGTTCTGGTGGGATTTTGAATGGAATACTTATGGGTTTTTTTTTTATTTGCATGTTTTCTACTCTGTCTTAATTAATACTGCGAGTATGTGAGTTGATTGAATTGACACTTTCATTAGTTTATGTTCAACTATGCAATGAGCAGTGAATAGGTTCAATTGTGTTTGTCATGCATTTTTCCTATGTCCATCGCATTTCGTTAACAACTTGAGAACTAGAAAAAGGCTTAACTGAATTTTGCAAATTTGATTGAATGTCTTAATCAATCCCATAAGCTTGATCCAAATTGGCCAGTATGGAACGCTATTGTGCCTAGCAAATTGGTTAGTCTAGGATTAATTAGGTGTCTAATTAATTGAATTTGGGGATTTCTGTTAGTATGGAATGCTACCATGTCCAGCTAATCGGGTTAGGCTATAAATCAAGTAAATTTGTTCCTATAATAAATCAATGAATGAAACTATAAGTTGCCCAACTATCTCTTAATCGATGAGGTGATCATTGCTATCCTTCTTTCTCTCTCACCAACTGTCTTATGACCCTGTGGTTCAACCCAATCTTACTAATATGACACAATAGTTATTTGTAGATTGTGAGAACCCTCGACATTCTATAAATGTCTTTGATTGTGAGAACCATTGATTTCTCGATATTATATAAATGTATTCGTTGTTAGGGAGCCAATTGATTTCTCTTTGTTAAATTTTCTATTTAAACAAAAACCTCGAGACCATTTTCTTTTCTAGGTGACTTCTTTTCTACCACTGCATATGAGGTCATTCACCCATACTAGGCATTATTTGTAAGGAAAGTTGCTTATCTCGATGAGGATAGTGAGCTTAGGAGTCAAATTTCTTAGCTAACATCTGTTCTTTGAGTTTTGGCACTTAGGCAATTGCAGGTGATGCAGACATGCAAAAAATTTTCACTTCAAGAACACCCCTCAGAAGCATGTCCTTACCTACAACATATCTTCATGCATGATGCTTGTTCCTCAGGGGAGTTCCTGAGCTCGTGCCTCTTGTATTCAATCGTAGTGCTCACCATCCTAGATGGTAGGATGGATTGTACTTGAATTACAAAGGCAACAATGAGCAAAGAATACCTCATGCTTTGGCCATAGTATGACATTGGAAGTATTTTGTCATGAACTTGCTAATAATTCTCTTCAATTTCAATAGGACAATTCAAGTTCGAGCATGAAACTCTCCTATTCTTGCAGGAATACCTTCAGTTCGAGTAGGAAATATAGGCTAAGTTGCAAAGTATGGTTGACCAGGTCATCCAACTAGTACACTCAATGCTGAGACTGGAGAGTGTTCGAGAGCAAAGCATTCTCAAACCTTCAACCACAAAGAATCAAAGACTTTATTTTACTATTGTTGCATGTATGCCTCAACTCTCTCTCAACATGTAATGCTTTGGTTAGTAGTTCCATAATTGCTTGTGGGGACTGCTCTTTATGTCATCGTGCTTGTAAGCCCCACTTTCATTCTTATGTTACTAAGCTAAGCTAGTTGTGTCACACCCCGCCCCAAGCCACCCTTTTGTAGCCAGAGATGGGGCGTGACAACAGTAGACATCAACCCTTTTTCAACATTTACTATCAACTTATACTCTTTCAAGACTTATTATATATAGTGTAGATAGTCAAAACATAATACTAGTTTTTTAACAAGCAGAATTTTATTTACACCATTGTTTATGGAATTTGTTTTACAAGTGACATAACCCTAACTTGTCACACCCCCTCCCAGGTACCCTCTTACCTTAGGAGAAAGTGTAAGGACAGCAGACACTGACCCTCTTGCGACATCCATTGTCAATCTTATTGTCACACCCCAACCCAGATTTACTCCATACCTAGGAAGGAGCATGATCTTATTCCCAACATAAGACTCTATAATATAAATACCATAAAAGAATAGCAAATCATATAACAATCTCATTATCACATCAGAAGAACGTGTAAACTTTTAACTAACATGTCTGAATATACTCATAGTAGGTACAACACGTCCCTCTTTCACTATACCCTCAGTAAAGATGTTTATTACATGACATAAGAGCATTCTAAATATTTACAACTATCCCAGAGGTTGGCTTCCAGATAAGCCCAGACGAGATTCTTCAGTAGGCTAGGCGTCCCGGACACGCTCGCTACCTAAAACAGCAACCAACAACAAACTGAATGAGCAAACGGCTCAGTGAGTGACTAAATCTACTAAAACTAATCTTATTAACTTAAATCCAGTTTGTAAGATAGTAACCATCACATAACCCATCCCAACAAATTATCAAGATTCACTCTCCACTATGCATGTATATCTATCAATTCTCATGTTTCACAAATTTCCTATCTATTTAGTGCCTTCACTTTCCGTCCCTCAGCACTTATTCATGTATAACTACAATACCATGTGCCTTCACATGAGATCCCTCAGCACAGGTAACAAACTCTATCTACGCTCAAGTGCCTTCTCACAGAATCCCTCGGCACGAGCTAGATGTGATAGGTTACTACATGCCTTCACTTACAGTCCCTGAGCATTGTAGTCCATTCTCTACTGTTATTCAAGTGCCTTCTCAAATCCCTCGGCACTTAATATCATGCTTATTCACAAGTAGCTTTCACCATAAGGTCCCTCAGCTACTATTGCGCTTAAACATTTGTAATAGTATTCTTTTAAATCACTAACACATCTAATACATAAAGTAAACTACCATGCATCACGTTTCCTCATCACTATGCGTACTAAGTTTAACACAAGATATAACAAACAGTCACTCACAATCGGTCCCGGCTCTAAGTGGGTTATAAGCCTCCCCGAGCTCTTCTTGGCCTGAAAATACACAATCCTCAAGTTTAGTTTTCCATAATCTCCCTTTTTCCTTTAACATTCAGTAGCATCGTTACTCTATAGAAATTAGTAAGCTACCAGCGTTACTCAAAAGATATTCAAACTGTACTAGCGACACTGCGTTGATTAAAACCAACGAAACTACCTTGAGGAGCGATACCCAGCGATACTCTAGCGAGAGTTGTGAGACGCAAGCCTATCTTTGCGTTGCAGCGTTACTTTTTCTGCTGCTCAGTCTCTCGCTTACTCAGCGATACTTTCGCTGTGACAGAACCGTTTCCTTCTTCCTTTCTTCTTCCTTCTTCAACCTGCTAAACATTTCGTTTCAATCAATTTCAGTACGTTCTTCCTTCTACAAACTTGTTAGAATACAGGTCCTGCATCTTACCTCAAAATTTCATGAAGAACCTCCTCTCCGTTTAGGACATAACCTTCGACAACTCCAAGTTACCTCTAATCACCCGACAATTCAACTCCCGTCTATTCTTTCTGAGTTTGACACACAATTAGATAATTTCAGCTCAAACATCCTTCATGAATTCTGCTAGAAATCGAGTTAACTTACTAACCTCAAAGTTTCAGCCCTAACCTTCGTCTCTTCAATTTGTTCTTCCTCCAAAACCGAGCATCACTCTGAAGAGATCACAGCAGCCGAAACCTCTGTCAAATCCGAGTTTCTTCCACAAATTCAATGAGATTTCTGCCTCAGATCAGCATGAACATCTTCTTCTACATCCCTTCGATGTTTCGCCTTAATATGGACCCAACTCGAGCTCTGAAATGCAAGCAGAACAATTGAATTCTCAGTCCACTTATATATATATCACCGACTGGTTCTCCATTCCAGCTCTATATTATAGTCTGCTCGACAAATACCTCCTATGCTCAGCTTCAGCAACGCACACGGCCTCTGATGATAATTCATTCCAAACTCTCCCGCCAAACATACGCGTTACCTTCTATCAGCCAACACTCCTTGTCCAACGCATACTCGCCTTCGATGCATGGTAGCGTTCACCGCATAATGGACTCACCGCAGATCAGCTCCCAAACCCCTCGTGGCCTTTACTTCCACCAGCACACTGCCTTCAATGCGTTTAACGCATAATGATCCTCGGTACCAAGTGATCCTCCACGCCTTTATATCCTCAACGCGTCACAACTTCAACGCATAATAAGCTTCCCTCACCTTTGCGTTTACACCAAAATTACCACCTCCACAACAGGTTGCCATCAACGCATAGCTTACACTTAGCTATTTTCCCACTCCAAATGCAAGCCAGCCAACTACTTTTGCACATTCACCCATCTCTCGGCCCCTTCTTCTTTGCGTTCCCAATAAAATAGATGCGGGGCTTACACTTATAGCTTGACTAAACACCTAATAAGCAGATATACAATAATTGAACATCAAACTTTAAACAGGCTTAAGCTATCATAAAAACGCTGATTTACATTCAAACCCTTTTAATTACATAAGTTCACTAACCACGGCCCTTAAGATATGTACAACACAAGTTTAAGATCAACCATTTACAATGCTCTAAATTCACAGACGCTGATGGTGGTAGCTATGTAGGCTAAGTGATAAGCGCTTGAAAAGTGCTTTCTATCCTCTCAAATTAAGGAAGTTTATATTATATTTCACTTGTTTGCTAGTTGTTTTCAGGTTAAAATGAGGAAAATTAGAAGAAAAGACCAAAATATCAAAACCGAGCAAGAATATGGTGAAAACAAGGAGAAAAACTCAATATGGCAAAAATTGGGGCAGAGCCGTGGCGCTAAAACCCGAGAGCATGGTCTGCAGGAGATAGTCGCAGCGCCATGGCGCTCTCCAATAGTGCCGCGGTGCCATCTGCATAACTTCAATAGCGTCGCAGTGTCAAGTTACCATAAATGAAAAAATGTATTTTTGGAAAGATTTTTTGGGCGGAATACTCTATAAATTTGGGGGTTTCCAGCAGCCTTAATGACCATTGAGAGCACAAAATACCAGACCTAAAGAGCCACAAGAAGGAGAGAATTAAGTGAGAGTTCATAGAAGAGTTCAAAGAGTGAGTTAGTTGCAAGGCAGAGGAAAAGAGTTCGAGATAGTCGTGGTGTCCTTTGAATTTCGACGTGAGAACCAAGGAGATTGTAACGGTGCTACCTCAATCAAGAGCCTCTTTTCAGTAGAGTTTCCCTTTCTTTACACTCTTTCTTTCTTTATTTTGTTTAAACATGTTGCTTCATAAGTGGCTAAACTCTTTAGTTTTAGGGTTTTGATGAATTGTTTATGAATTCATGTTGATCTTTTAGACTTTCACATGATTTTGTTGGAATGATTATACTTTTCATTGTTATTGTGTTTAATTCTTGTGGATTGGCCATCTTCACATGTTAGGTTAGATGTATGATTGAGAGATTGTATGTTTAACTTGATCTATAACAATGAATTGTTTTTAATCTATCATGAGAGTAGTTAGGTTGACAATTAAAAGTTGCTAAAGACTATTCTTAATGCCATGTAATTTGTATTGGTTTCAAGAGATTAGTAATGAATCGAGTTGCATGAGAAAGTGTTGTTTTTTTAGAGAAAATAACTTGGAATTAAGTTTCTAGACTTAGGCATATGAATTACAATGAAATCCATGAAATCTATAATATTGCATGATGAAATAAACAAGGATTCATTACCCTAGAACTCTCTTTGACTCTTGTGTTTCTCACTTTATTACTTTCCTTATTTGGTTTATATTTTTCATAATTCACAAATTCAATTCCAATCCTCAAATAAAATTGATTCGATTCTAGAATAGCTAAGTAACATAAACCTTCACAATTAGATCTCCAGTGGAACGATATTCGGACTTCACTGTCTTATATTATAATTTGACCCATACACTTGCGGTTAAGACTCAAAGTGCGCATCGAGTTTCTAGGGCCGTTGTTGGGGATCCAAAGAACGGTTTTTATTATTTAATATTCATTAGAATTGATAGATCTTAATTTGAGGTGTATATTATTTGGTTGATTATTTTATTTATTTTTATTTTATTTTATTGTATTTTTTATTTTATTTTTCTTTTTTCTTTTATTTTATTATATTTTATTCTATTTTTTTATTTTATTTTGTCGGTTTATGCCTCAAGATAATACTAATATTCTCCCTCATGATCCCGAGATTGAAAGGACATGTAGAAGAAACCAAAGAGTTCAACACAATCACATCGAGGAGATGGCGGAGGAGATACCAAAGGCAATTCGGGACTACTTCCAATCGACATTACCAGAAAATCAACCCGACATCATGAATGTGCCCATCAATGTCAATAATTTTGAATTAAAACCGGGGTTGATCCACATGGCTGGAGAGCTAGCTTTTAGAGGAAGAACCAATGAAGATCCTCACAAGCACCTACAGTCTTTCTTAGAAATATGCAGGACGGTAAAGATGAATGGTGTTTCTAACGATGCAATTAAACTAAGACTTTTTCCTTTCTCTTTACAGGACCGTGCAAAGGATTGGTTGGAAACCATACCTCCGGATAGCATCACCACATGGGAGATAAGGCTCAAGCTTTCCTTGAACAAATATTTTCCACCTGCTAAATCTCAAAGACTAAGGACGGAGATTGGAACATTCCGCCAACTTGAGGATGAACAACTTTATGAGGCTTGGGGAGAGGTATAAGGATCTCTTGAGAAGATGTCCTCAACATAGTTACTTGGATTGGTTGCAAATTCAACTCTTCTACAATGGATTGTCAAGCTCAACCAAATCCATTCTAGATGCAACCGCCAGAGGCTCAATTTTTTCAAAAAATGCTCAAGTGGCGTATACCATACTAGAAGACTTGGCCATTACATTGTAAGATTGGCCATGTAAACGGTCTTCTCCAATCATCCCAAAAGCCACCGGACGATATAAGATGGACGAGGTAAGTTCTCTAAAAGTTCAATTGGCTTCTCTCACTAATGCTTTATCTAAATTTTCCCAAGGAAGCCAAGCCCAACCAAGTCCATCATCCATAACTCCCCTTGCGGCCATGGGAAATCAACAAGAGCCAAGTAAGTTGGAGGTAGCCAATTATGTGGATAGAGGACAATATCGAGGTCAACAACAACTTCCAACTCACTATCATACCAACTTGAGGAATTATGAGAATTTTTCATATGCTAACAACAAGAATGTGTTGCGAACACCTCAAGGATTCAATTGAGCGGGGAATGCAAAGATATCATCACTAGAAGACATAATGCTTGACTTTGTCAAAGAGTCAAGATCTAGGACAACCACATTGGAGAATTCAGTCCAAGCTATTTCAAGCACCTTTCAAAGCCAAGGTAAGGCACTTCAAAACTTGGAGGTTCAACTTAGTCAAATGGCAACTTCCCTCCAAACAATGCAAAAGGGTAAGTTCCCTAGTTGCCCCGAGAGAAACCCAAGGGAGGAGTGCAAGGTCGTGACTTTGAGGAGTGGGAAAAAGCTATCAACTCCTTCGATCAATGATGAAGATGATGAGCCTCCACAAGAAGAAGATGTTCCACAAAAAGAGAGTGCATCTAAGGAAAAGGAGAAATCAAAGTCCAACATAGGGAGTACTTCTAACTCTACTTCTTTTATCCCTAATACTTTACCTTTTCCTCAAAGATTTCAAAAGAAAAAGATTGATGCTCAATTTTCTAAATTCTTAGACATATTAAAAAAGTTGGAAATTAACCTTCCTTTTGCAAAAGCATTAGAACAAATGCCTAAGTATGCCAAGTTCATGAAGGACGTGTTGTCTAAGAAGAAAAGGTATGGAGACTACCAAATGGTTGCACTAACCGAAGAATGTAGTGCGGAGCTCAATGCTACTAAACATAAAAAAACATCCTTAGTTGGGGCAAAGTAATCTCGATACATCCAACGTCGAATATCCTTACCTGTGTGGAGTAATCTCAACATAACAGCATCTATCATACCTCTATGTGCACATAGATATGATATCCTGGGTTACCCAAATACCTTCTCAAGTCCTTTAGTACCAGATCCCATATACGAGATTTAGGCCACCCACATGCCTTCTCGGAGTCCTTCAGCATTGGGTACCATTTTTATATCCAGGCTACCCACATGCCTTCTCCGAGTCCTTCAGCATTGAGAGTCTTTCTTTTTAAACATAATTCAAAAGCAACATCCTTTGAAAATGACATAATAAAAAAATTCATGAGTTTGTAACATCTCAGACTTTCACAAGTTTCTTAACAATCATTAAGCTTCCATAAAATCATAGATTAATATATAGCATGCCTTTTGTAAACCTCGGTTAACAACTAGCATGCTTCAAATATTTCCAATGCAAAACCATAATATACATTTACATGGAAACACATGCTTCCTTAAAGCAAATAGTCATCATAGCATATTTAAAACCCGTGAAAAGCATAAACATACGAACATGGTTCCAAGCAATGATAAATAGCATGAAAACTTTGTATAAAGTATGCTTATTTTGAATAAAATTGTCACTCACTACTTGTTCTGAGCCCTTAAAGGATTATACGCCTTTCCTAGCTCCTCTCGGCCTAAAATAGTACATTTCTCTTTGTTAGATTTCCTCAAAATTCCTTTTACATAGAAAACAAGCCTTAGGCATTCATATTATTCACTACTGAGACCCTACTACATAAAGAAACCATCACCGAGACTATATTCTACAAAGAAATGATCAACCGAGGCTATATTTCATAAAAGAGTTCACTAATGAACGAGATTCAAGCCATTAGCGAGACTAAACCAACGAATTCAAGTAAAAGACCAAACTGTACCAGCGAGACTGTGGACTAGTGAGAGCAGAGAGAATAACGAGATTTGTGAGACATAATCGACCAGCGAGACCAACGAGATTTGTCTCTCTCTCGCTCCTTCACGCTCCCAGTGTCGTCCAATTCTCTAGCGAGACTCGCCTCCTTCTGCTACTGTCTTCGCTACTGCCCACATTTCTATTTATTAAAACTTGCATTTCCAGCCCGATTTTGATTTTCTTTCCTTCTATAAACTTGTAGAGAAATGTGTTTTCTAACTTACCTCAAAATTTCAGAGACAAACTTCTATTCGTTCGACAAATATTCCCAATTCACTTTGTCCTGCTCCAGATCACTCGAGGGATCCGTATCAGTCAATGCCACCTAAAATAAACATGTTTCCCTTCACATTCAGCTCAACTATCCTTCACAAAAGTTGTTAACAATTGGATTAACTTACTAACCTCAAAATTTTAGCTTCAAACTCGGTTTCTTCAGCTCATTATTCACCAAACATCAGACTTTACTTAGACTATGTGACAGTAAACAAGCCTTCAGTTCCAACTTCAATTGCTCCACAAATTTGACAGAAGTTCTACACCAATTTGTCCTAAACACCCTCTTCTTCCCCCCTTCTATGTGCAGCTCTAGTTTAAGTTGGTCATAGATTTGAAAATGAGAGAAAATTAGTCGGCGTCATACTTAATACACTTAAGAAATTTCAGACGACAATGCCCCACTATCAACATCCTTTTTCTTTTCCTTTTCTTTTCTTTTTTTTTTCCTTTTCTCTTCTTTTCTTTTTCCTTTCTTTTCTTCCTTCTAATTTCTAAAATCTATCTTTTGTTTTTTTTTTTAATTAATAAACAAAGTAACTCCTAAACTCAATTTACCTCGTAGTGATTTCGAATTCACTTACCAAAAATATTTTCGGCTTCCTTCACTTCTTCCTTCAATCTACAAGAGGGAAAACAATTTAGTCCATATTGGTACTACATACTTACGTTTAGTGATTACAAATGAAAATAGAGTTTACACTAACTCGATACAAGTTTCTACCCAATTTTAATAACCACACTATATCTCGACAGACCTTGACTTTGCACAGCAACGAAAACTCGGCTGCTACCTGGAAAGAAAAACATAAGAAAAAGATAAGCTTCACGAAGCCTACTGAGTGATCAATAAAACTAGGGTTCAGATAACCCTTTAAACATAATAACTATATTAGAATTCACGAACAAGCATATATCGAGATTATAATCAAATTTTCCGTTTTAGGGTTACCCTTGAAACCAATTATACTGCTGGCATTCCCAGCTTACCAAATCCTCTAGTTAACCTGTTAGCTCACACGACTTAGTAATCTGACTAGAAATAAGGACAAACTTGAGCTGGAAGCCCAGCGAGTGATATAGTATTGAAAACACAACTTTAGAGATAAAACATGCTTAGCATTAGAGGAAAACATAGTTATATCATAAAAATCATGCTTAAACAACGTAGAAAACATATGCAAAGCCATTCAATTAAATACAATTGACAAACTCATTAAACAGTCCTTAGCATTCAAAAATACCCTTGGTTGAGGTGAAGCAAGCTCAACACACTCAACGTCGAAAACAAACCTTAGTTGAGGCGGAGTAATCTCGACACACCCAACATCGAAAAGCCTTAGCTGATGTGGAGTAATCTCAACACAACAGCGTCGTACTTCATTATGTGCACATAGGAGCTATCTGGGTTGCCCAAGTACCTTCTCCATGTCCTTCAATATTGGTCCCTAGGATACTCAAATGCCTTCTCAACGTTCTTCAGCATCGAGTCCCTTAGAAAACATTTTAGAAAACAAGTATGCTTTGCACAAAAAGTTCATCATAAAACATTTTACGGAAAATCAAATCATTCCTCAATGAATAGCATCATTTAAACATGCTTTCATAAGAAAATAGATAAATCATGCTTTTAATGCCATTAAACCAAATTATACAGTAATCATACTTAACATTTAGCAAATCATCATCAAATCACATTTCATAAGAAATCAAGGCTAAACATTATAAATAGAATCCTTTTTAAAGAAAAATGAGTGTCACTCACAATCCGGGCCTGTTCCTCGGGGTTTATAGGCTTTCTCAACCTCTACTTGACCTGAAATATCATTTACGAGCTATTAGATCGTCTCCTTGAAGTTCTCAGAAGCATTATTTAACTAAATTCCATCCGCATTGTCCATATCAAGCTTATTTTTTACCTTTTCCATCATTTCCACCACTTTAGGGACCATTTTGCAAAATTCTCAAAATTTCTCAAAATATCCAAAAATCAGCTTAAATTTTATATTTACCCATTTTAAGGTCAATTATTCAAGAAAATATCAATTAGAGTCCAAAAATGTCCAAAATTACCTAAGATGGTCGTGGGCACCTTTGTTGGGCAGCAGGTGGGCAAGGGGGTGCTAGCAGGGGCGTGGGGCGCTAGGCGCTGGCGGGTGGGGCGTGTGCCGCACAGGGTGTGCGGGTGGGGGAGGGCGCTATCGACAGGTGGGGGCAGGCTTTCTAGGCAACCTCCAGTTGACTTCGGCTAGCAGTCTCTTATTTTCAGCCCGATTTTTCAAAACTCCAAAACACCTTTTCCCTTCAAATAAAAATTATGGGGCTCAAGGGTAACCTCTTAACTGACTTACCAAAAAAATTGAGCTTCAAAAACTTTCCTGACCATCCTTGAAAAATTCCCCAAAGTTGACTCGTCTAGTTTGCTCGGTTTCTACGACAATCTTTAGTATTTTCAAGTTTTCTCAAGCTTCTCGACCTCAAATCACTCCGGCAACCCTAGTTTTAATTCCTAACTCACAGAGCTCTCTCTGGTTCAAAAATGGAGAAAATGGCACGAGTGAATCAGGAGAACCAACGTTGTAATTGAGCTGTTTGCTTAGAGTCCGAGCTGCTGTCCAGTCCAGCCAATCAGCTTTGGCCACACACCTCCTTGCTTCAACGTGGCTTCTTCTCTTTTCTTATTCTAGTCATCCAAATTAAATATTATTTACATTTAATTAATCATTTTAATTTAAT
Organism: Citrullus mucosospermus; assembly: GCA_030954485.1. Lineage (NCBI taxonomy): Eukaryota > Viridiplantae > Streptophyta > Magnoliopsida > Cucurbitales > Cucurbitaceae > Citrullus > Citrullus mucosospermus. The sequence goes on along the minus strand of CM062057.1, from coordinate 15,203,572 downwards.
TTAGTATTTATTCCTTAATTAAACATTTCCCCTAAATTAATTCCAACTTTTGACCTTTGACTTGAGATTTTCTTCACACTTAGCAAAATTTTCCTAAGTCCAGCCCCACCTCCTTGTTCTACAACACCATTAACTCTATCCCTTTTATTCCTTAATAAAAGTAAATGGAAAAAGAAAAATAGAAACCATAACTACTTAAAAGTGCACTAGAATTCTACATACATTCCTACTCATTCAAGCCAACCCTAGCCAACCTTAAACCATGATCTTTAACTTGTGCTAAAGCAAAGGCAAATAGAGGTTAGGGCTTACAATGCTGTTTTGATATCTAAAGCTTTATGAAAGCATCTCTACTTGATGATTAACTTGAGCAAATTCTAAAGTTTAATGAACTTATGTATATTATCTTTATTTTCAAAGCATGCAAGTTTTAAAATGTTTTAAAGGGACCCAATGCTAAACGACATTGAGAAGGCATATGGGTAACCCTAATATAATTACGGAACTCAACACTGAAGAACAATGAGAAGGTGGTTGAGTATCCTTTTGGACCCATTACTGAAGTATATGGAGAAGGTAATTGGGCCGCCCAAGATTAGTTATTCCTATGTGCACATAGAGAGAGAGATTCGACGCTATTGTGTTGAGATTACGCCACATCAGCTAAGTTGTTTTTGACGTTGAGCAATGTTGAGCTTCACTCCACCTCAACTAAGGTTATCTTAAGTTAAGCTCAATAGAACATGCTTTATGAGATTCTATGATATACTATTTAGATGATTTGTTACATTTTTATTCGAGCTTGATTTATGTTTGATGTTAAGTTTAAGTTTTCTAAGTATGTCACTCACTAGGCAACTTAGCTCACAAATTTTTTTAAAACTTTCTGTTTTCCAAGTAGCAAGTGAGTTTGCGGTGCTTAGTCTACACAAGCCCTCGTCTAATCCAGATGCATTTATTGTATAAACTTGTAACTAGGACTTGTGCATTGTATATAAGGGGTTTGAGAGTTGCAACTTGTGTATGTATGAATGATCAGAGTGTGGATTAGCAGAACGTTTAAACGAAAAGTTAAGATTGTGTAACTACTGAATTATGGCCAATAAATTCTGTAGTTGAGATGAATGGTACTAAGAAAGGAGTAGACATATTCTGGAAGCTAGGTTCTAATGATGGCAAGTTGAATGGGGTAAAGTACCTTGCGTTGGAAAGGTTGACAACGCGTCGGGAAATGAAGCTAAGGAAAGTAATGCGTTGAGTGTTGTATAGAATGATAGTGAATGGAGGTGAAGGAATAAGAATTGAGTATGGATTACGGCTATGCGTTGGTAAGCCTAGTATGGGAAGCTAGTGTAAAGGGAAGAAAGTAGACTGTTACCATAGCTTTGATGGATAAGTCGTTATTTTGATTGGTATGTCAGGTATTGGAGAGTGTTATTATGTGTTTGGAGGCAAAGATGGAGCCTGACCAAGGGTTGTATTCGACCTACGTTACGATGAGAAGAATACCTTGAATTGGGGAGTAGTTGGATGCGATAGGCTAAAGGATTAATAATGAATTGATAAGCCACAAAGTGGACAATAACTATGCGTTGAGAAAGCTAAATGGTGAGAAAATATTAGCTATGCGTTGAGGAATTCTGTGTTAAGGACAGCTATTAGCTATGCGACGAAGGGTTCATGAGTCGATGATGGTTACCATTGGTTATCAAGTCATACGCTGAAGAGCTTAATTTCATGATAATGGAAAATGTTATCACTATCGGAAATGGTAAGGAATAACCTTGGTATAAGATTCAAGGACGTATAGAGGGTAAAATCAAGGGACTTGAAGGAAGGTCATGAACGCGGAATGACGCAAAGGTAAATGCAGAAGGGTAAACGCAGGAAGAAAGAATGTGAGTTGGATGTGGTAGTCAAAGGTAAACCACATGGTTAGAAGAGTGCAATTGTACAAAGGAGGAAATGTAGCTGTGAACGAATGTAAGAAAGGGAGTTGAACGCATATAAATGCGATAAAAATTTATGTATGATGTTAAGTTGAAGCGCATAGTAGTATGCATTTAGAAATTGTACACTTAAATAAAGGAGAAAAGGAATAAAGGTAGTAAAGCCGAGGATAGTAAAAGGAAGCAAAGGAGTTGAATCTGGAAGATAGTTCCACGAACGCATAGGAGCAAGGAGTTGGTTGTGTAGTTGTGTATTGGAACATAATGAACCTATAAGGTAAGCCTATAGGCCAGGTGGTTCCACATGATTGTGACACCTCATTAAGTAGGAGGTGTTAGAAAGCATGATAAACATTTCATGCAAAGTGACACTTGGACTAATGCATGATTAATTAAGCATGCAACATGACATGTGGCAAACAAGTGCCAGCAGAAGAGGAGAGGTAGAATGACAAGTTCTCTATAAATAGGATCTTGAGGGAAAAAGTAATGACTGATGATTCGGTGATAATAATCCTTGAGAGAAGGAAAGAAAGAGAGCTGAAAGAAGAAAACCTTGTGTTTGAAGGAGGAAGTCTGCGGCCAAAGAGGAAGACAACCTTGACACTTAAGTCATCTGGTGTTAAGAAGTTGGCTTGCGTCGAGAAGGTGAGCCTTGCGTTTAATCCGAATTCAACCTAAAGGGTGAACGCCACGATGCGTTCAAGTTAAGACCTTGTGTCCAAGGAAGGTCGACGCATCCGAGAGAGTAAGAAGAGTTAGTCTGCACCTAGCGTTTAAGGGCAGGGTTGCGTCCAACCGGTTACCAGAGATAGTATGCAGGTTGGGAGCTCAAATCTTGCTTTCAAGGAGCTCGGGAAGACAGGGATTGGAAAGAAAAGAGGAAATCTCTTAAGTAATTGTGAGTGACTCTCTTCTTCTATCAAAACTGAACTTTGTTGAAACATTCTTATGTGATATGGTTTATGATAACTGATTTCATGAAACGCATGATGTTGATCATATGGTTTAAAAGGCATGTTTATCTGATTGTTTTATTATATTGAAAGGCATGTTGCAAGATATAGCTTATCAAGAAACATCTTGATTTCTATAAAAGGTTTCATATGAATGATTTACTCAAACTGATTGATAAAATGTTTAAGAGGAGGCTCAGTGCTTATCTCCTTGAGAAGGCTCGTGAGTTTCCCCGGGACCCAGTACTCAAGGACATGAGAAGGTACATGGGCAACCCTTCATATTCCTATGTGCACATAGAGGTTAATCTGGCTAGTGCATCGAGCTTGCTCTGCTTGAAACCAGGGATGATTTCGACGTTGGGTGTGTAGCCTTGCTCCACCCCAACTAAGGATGTTTTCGACGTTGAGAGCGTTGAGCCTTGCTCCACCTCAACTAAGGGAAAAGATTGAAAAACCAAACGGTTTTCTGTTAAATCATACTGGAGAACGATTCTATTGATTCGTAACAGATTTACGAGATTGATAAAGTTTTGAGGAAATCTGTTTCTAATGAACTATCGAGTTAAATCCTTGTTTTAATGCGTAACATGCCTGTTTTCGAATAAAAGATAGTTTTACAAAACCAATCACTCACGGGGCTTTAGCTCACGTTTTCCCATGTTTTTCTAATTTTCCAGGTAGCAAGCGAGTTCGGGATGCTTTGCCTACGCAAGAACCTCGTCTGGGCTGTCTTTGGTAAAGAAATGGTTGGTCAGCCTTACAGAGGAGTCAAGGTTGCTGACTTCACATCTTCTTTCGGGATATGGAGGATAAACCGGGAGGGGGTGTGTCATTGAGTCTATAATATATCCATGTTATGATTTATTCTAAAAAACATGCCCTAACAGAACATACGAGGGAGTCAAGCAGACGAAGGGACTTCATAAGCTACCGATAATTCTAGGGAAGCTTTTGAGGGGGATTTTAGTAGCCCTCAGGCAGGTGTGAACAGAAGAACAGATCTTCACTAAGATAGCTCAGAGGCTAGCTACTAGTGTTGAGATAGTACAGGCGGATCCCCAGAAGAAATATGGGATCGAGAGATTCAAAGCTTTGGGTGCCACGGTGTTCGAGGGTACCACAGATCCTGTAGATGTCGAGGTTGAAGGAGTCAAAAACATAATAGTAGAAACAATTATGATTTAAAGCATTCTAATGACATCAATTTTTAGATTAAACATGCTTGTTTCCAAAACCGAAAAATAGAGGATAGTAGTTACTTGTTGTAGCTCAAAATTGAATCGATTTTCTCCAAGACTTTGATCAAGAACACTTCGTGGACCACCACAAGTACGATAGCGGTGGAGTTGGCGTGATAATTTAATTTTTGAACATGGAGATTATTATTGCTATTGATTTCGAAAGGGTTAGGCTCAGAAACTAGGACTTTCCGACCCTTTGACCATCCTGTGCGGTCACAGATCCGGTCCAAACATGACCGTCATCATCAATGCTTTCTTCTAGTACTTCAGCATTGAAAAATATATTCAAGCTGCCCATATGTCTTCTCTCCGTACTTCAACATTGGGGACCACAATCTATGCCTTCGTAATTTCCTTCAGCATCGGAATTAGTACACAATATCCAAGAAACTCGATATGCAAATACTATTTATCCAAATAGCTCGATATATATATATATATATATGTTTTATAAATCCAAGTAGCTCGATATATATATATATATATATATTTTATAAATCCAAGTAGCTCGATATATATTTTCCATAAATCCAATAAGCTCGATATATAAATAATAATTATCCTAGCATGCTTACAACATCATGCTAATAAACTTGATAAATTATTCGAGATCTCACCATAGCACGCATAATTACAATAATCCATATGTATCCAATAAAACTCATAGCATGCTATTATTCATTCATAAAAAAAAATGTAATTATGTTCTCTCACGGAAAGAAAATCAACCACTCACCGATAGATTTCTTCTTAGACTTATTTCTTCCTTGGCTACCTTCAAGCTTCTTGGAAACCTCACAAGCTTTTCCACCTTCTTGGTAAGCAAATCTCTCTTTCCCTCAAACTTCTCTTTTCATCTTCCTTTCCCAAGTGCTTCCGGTTGCCTAATTCCTCTCTTAAGGGTTCTATTTATAGGAGTAGCAACTCTCCTTTAAGGCCGACACTTCATCATTGATTTGTCACAATGCATGCTTTAGGCTTCATGCATCAATACAAATGGTGCCTTGCATGTACTCTTGGTCATGTAGCTCAACACCTCCCCTTATGAAGTATCATTTCCATAATATAGCCATACCCTATCAAAGATTTGGTCAAAATTGAAGAAAAGTGTATTCTGCCACTTTTCCCGTGGGTCTCGCTAGATGAGCAGCGAGATCAGTCTCGCTAGGTATTGTTGATTGCTTTTGTCTCACAAATCTTGCTGGTTTTCTCGGTCTCACTCATCTCGCTAGTCTCGATAGTTGCCAGTCTCACTGGTTGCTACCTCGTCTTGCTAATCTTTACCTAGTCTTGCTAGTCTCGCTGATTTTTGCCTAATCTCGCTAGTTTTGCTGACTCTCGCTAATCTCGCTAACTTCTGCCTGGTCTTGCTAATCTCACCAACTTTTCCTAATCTCGCTAACTTCCTAGATTGTTGAGACTTTGGCTAACTCCACAAGCCCAATTCTTTTCTTTTTTTGAAAATTTTCCTAACTTTTCAAGCTTGTGACTCAATGTTACACCTTTTACCCTAGGTTCTTTTCCTTATCCTCCTTAAGCAACTAGGTCAACGAGTAGGGTGTCACCTCACTTTTTGAATTTATCTAATACATTACCTTTTGAATTTGCCAGTTAAGATAATTTCCCATATTAATTTGGAATTGTTTGAGAGGATTTAGATGGTTTTTTTTTTTCTTTTCACATTCACATGATTTTCTCATTTGCACAGTATATATATATTGTTTTAACGATTTGAATTTATTTAATATTTTACTTTTTGAATTTATTTATTATTTTTCCTTTTAAATTTCATTATGAATACAATTTTTGGGGTTGTTTTAAAGGATCTGGGCGGTTGTTTTCACGTTTACTTGCCCAATTTAGTTTTTAATTTTTGGAAAATTAAAAATTAATGTAAATATTATATTATTTGTTCACTTCATTATATTTCTAAGATCGTAGCAATCTGTTTTACATTTTTTTATATAATTGTTATACTGTTTAAGATGAGATTTAAGATGAAATGAAAATAGCAGTATTTTTTTTCCATATAATTGCTGACTATGTAATGTGAGATTTAAGATGGAATGAAAAGAAAATAATAAAAAAATTCATACGCTATACTAATGTGAGATTCTTGACGAAATGAAAAGAAAATAAGTGAATTCTATCATCAATTACCAAATTGTGTGTTTTATTATTGTGTTGTTCAATTGTATAATTGTATGATTACTCGTAAGTAGCTTCTACCATATGTTGCTAATTGAATGTTTATAATATATATGTGGTTTATTGTTTATGGTTGTGTTTGACTTTTATAAATAATTGTCCATTAAACTATTTTCTTGAATTGTGTAGTGTGAATGTTTAAATTTGATTATGATTATGATCGATTTATAGTAGTCTATCGCGGTCTATCACATCGACTATAAAATTTTGCTATATTTGTATTGTAGTTCATTTTTCTATACTTGAAAACGGCCCTTAAATATATGTCCAAATTGGGATCCTTGTAGTTTTTTAGGGATGTTTTTGAATAATATGTTTTTCAATGCTATTGTGTTTTATTCTTTGTTGATTGATTATCAATGAATGTTAGGTTAAATATATGCTTAAGTGGTTGTATGATGACATTGGATCTTTATTAATCTTTCATTGAAAATAGCTAGGTTAATAAAGGAAGTTGTTAATGACTATTCTTAATGCTAGCTTCTTAACTTGGTTTCAAGAAATTAGTTATCAATGAGGTTGCATAATTCCATGAAAACCTATATATCACTTAAGGGATTAATTAAAGGAACTCAACACCCTAGAATGTTTTTTCCTCTTGAAGTTTCAACTTGCTTTTACTTTTCTTATTTTCAAAATTCAAAACAAAACTCGATTTTAATTACTTAGATAAAATTGACTCAATTCTTGAATATTTAAGTAACTATATTGTAATCCAGTCCCCAGTGGAAATGATACTTAGTCTTAACCGTTTTATATTATAGCTTGACCCGTGCACTTGCAGTTGTCACATCACAAGTCCATAATTACAAAATTGAAAATGTTGAGAGATTTATGAAAAATTGTGGAAAATTGTTCTGAGTCCGAGTCAGCTGATAAGTCATTTGCTGGAACATTAATGAGTACCTTAACCACCATTAACTTTAATAATTTTCATACTATGCATGAACATATCAAAAGAAAGAATTAAAGATTGGTAAATAAATCCTTCCAGATTTGGATTTTGCTAATCTTGAAACTTGTTTGGATTGTATTAAAGGAAAACAAATAAAAAACACAGGCAATAAAGTAGCCACAAGAAGCTCACAGCTTCTTGAAATAATACACACTGATATTTGTGGGCCTTTTGATGATCCATCTTTTGGTGGAGAAAAATATGTCATTACTTTTATTGATGATCTTTCACTTTATGGATACATCTACTCGTTGCATGAAAATTTTCAATTGATTGATGCCTTAAATGTATTTATCAACGAAATTGAAAGACAATTAGATAGAAAGGTGAAAATCGTAAGGTGTGATAGATGTGGTGAATATTATGGAAAATATGATGAGAATAGACAGTGTCCTAGTTCATTTGCTAAATTCCTAAAAAGTCATAGCATATGTGCTCAATACACAATGCTAGGAACACCACAAAAAAATGGTATTGCAAAATACATTAATAAACATGGTTAGAAGTATGTTAATTAATTCATATTTACCCAGATCATTATGGATGTATGCTTTAAGAACCATTCAATACTTATTAAAAAGGGTTCCTATTAAGTTAGTTCCAAAGACAACTTTTAAACTCCGAAAAGGAAAGAAACTTAGTTTGAGGCACCTGCATGTTTGAGGTTGTTAGGCAGAAATAAGAATTTATAATTCACATTAATAGAAACTAAATTCAAGAACAACAAGTGGTTTCTTCAATGGTTTTTCAGAAAAATAAAAAGGGTATAGATTTTATTGTCCTAGACACATTGCATAATAGTTGAAACTATAAATGCAAGGTTCATTGGAGATGGTGAAATTAGTGGGAGTTTTTGAAACCATATATAGTGAAAATTCAAGGAGTAAGGGTGCAAATTCCTTCATCTATGAATTCTTCTCGAGTTGTTGTTTCTTTTGTTGTTGATTCTCTTAAAAATTCACAAGAAAAACAAATTAATTATCAAACACCACATAATAATATAATGATGAATGAACATATAATTGAAGAACCACGAGAAATAAAATTAAGAAGATCTATAGGACAAAGAAAATCTACTAATTATAGTGACTATGTGGTTTATTTGCATGAGTTAGAATTTGACTTAGATATTGATAATGATACAGTTTCATTTTCACACGCCATTAAAAATGATACTCATGCTAAATGGTTAGATGCCATGAAAGAAAATTTACAATCAATGGATCACAATGATGTTTGGGGCATCGTAAAATTTCCTAAAGGAAGTAAAAGAGTCAGGTGTAAATGGGTTTTTAAGACCAAACGTGACTCAAATGGCAATATTGAACAACACAAGGCTAGACTCGTTGCCAAAGGTTATACTCATAATGATGGTGTTGACTATAAAGAGAATCTTTCTTCTGCCTCTAAAAAAGATTCATTGAGAATTATTATGGCTTAAGTCAGATATGACATAGGGTTTCATCAAATGGATGTGCAAACTGCTTTTCTAAATGCGAATTTAGATGAAGAAGAGTTCAAGCATCAACAAGAAGGTTTTATGGTTCAAGGAAAAGAACATATGATATATAAGCTAAAGAGGTCAATATACAAACTTAAAGAAGCTCCCCCACAATGGTATATTAAGTTTCATGATACATCTTTTGTATTTAAAGAAAACATTATTGATCAATGTATATAACTAAAGATCGGTGGGAATAAGTTTATAATTATTGTTCTGTATGTTGATGACATCTTACTCCACTAATGAATTCGCTTTATTATGTCAATCCAAAGAATTTATCTCTAAAAACTTTGAAATGAAAGATATGGGAGAGCCATCCCATATGATTGGAATTGAAATATTCTATGATCGAGCACATGAATTGTCTCAAAACGCATATATTAATTGGTGGGTGGTATGTTTGATAAGCGCTTGAAAAGTGTTTTCTATTCTCTCAAATTAAAGGAGTTTATATTAGATTTCACTTATTTTCTAGTGGTTTTCAGGTTAAAATGAGGAAAATTAGAAGAAAAGACCAAAAGATCAAAATCGAGCAAGAATACAGTGAAAACAAGAAGCACACTCAAAGTGCGCATCAAGTTTTTGGCGCCATTGCTGGGGATCCAAAGAACGGTTTTTGTTATTTAATATTCACTAAAATTGATAGATCTTAATTTGAGGTGTATATTATTTGGTTGATTATTTATTTATTTTTATTTTTATTGTATTTTATATTTTATCTTTTTTATTTTTTTATTCTATTTTTATTTTATTCTAATTATTTTATTTTATTTTGTCAGTTTATGCCTTGAGATAATACCAATATTCTCCTTCTTGATCCTGAGATTGAAAGGACGTGTAGAAGGAATCTAAGGGTTCAACACAATCATATCGAGGAGATGGTGGAGGAGATACCAAAGGTAATTCGGGACTACTTCCAACCGCCATAACCGGCAAATCAACCCGGCATCATGAATGTACCCATCAATGTCAACAACTTTGAGTTGAAACTGGGGTTGATCCACATGGCTAGAGAGCTAGCCTTTAGAGGAAGAACTAATGAAGATCCTCACAAGTACCTACAGTCTGTCTTAGAAATATGCGGGACGGTGAAGATGAATGGTGTTTCTAACGATGCAATTAAACTAAGACTTTTTCCTTTCTCTTTACAAGACCATGTAAACGATAGCATCACCACGTGGGAGATCTTAGCTCAAGCTTTCTTGAACAAATATTTTCCACCGGCTAAATCTCAAAGACTAAGGACGGAGATTGGAATATTCCACCAACTTGAGAATGGACAACTATATGAGGCTTAGGAGAGGTATAAGGATCTCTTGAGAAGATGCCCTCAACATGGCTACCCGGATTGGTTGCAAATTCACCTCTTCTATAATGGATTATCAAGCTCAACCAAATTCATTCTAGATGCAACCGCCGGAGGTTCAATTTTTTCAAAGAATGCTCAAGAGGCGTATACCATACTAGAAGACTTTGTCCACTACATTGTACAATTAGCCATGTGAACGGTCTTCTCCAATCATCAAAAAAGCCACCGGATGATATGAGATGGACGAGGTAAGTTCTCTAAAAGCTCAATTGGCTTCTCTCACTAATGCTTTATCTAAATTTTCTCAAGGAAGCCAAGTCCAAGCAAATCCATCATCCATAGCTTCTCTTGCAGCCATGGCAAATCAACAAGAGCCAAGTGAGTTGGAGGTAGCCAATTATGTGGATAAAGGACAATACCGAGGTCAACAACAACTTCCAACTCACTACCATCCCAACTTGAGGAATCATGAGAATTTTTTATATGCTAACAACAAGAATGTGTTGCAAGCACCTCAAGGATTCAATAGAGCGGGGAATGCAGAGACATCATCACTAGAGGACATAATGCTTGACTTTGTCAAAGAGTCAAGATCAAGGACAACCACATTGGAGAATTTGGTCCAAGCTATTTCAAGCACCGTTCAAAGCCAAAGTAAAACTATTCAAAACTAACTATTTCAAATTCGATGACCTAGGTAACTCGATTTTAATCCTAAGCTAACTATAAACTCCTATTTACTCGGGATTATCCTTAGATATGCATAGGTGAGAGTAGCCCCAGTTGGCTGTTCAATAAGCCTCTCAATTCAGGGGTAAGACCAAGATGAAGTTTACTCCTACCCGTGTTAGGGATAGTAGGTAGGTTGTTCCCTTAGGTGCTGACTCTAGGTCATAAACAAGGGGCCGCACCCTCTCACTAGCCTGAGAGGAACTCGGTTTAGTGGTTGGACCATAAACCTATTGTTCATTAAAAGATTAGTGGGACTTAAGGAACTAGAAGTGTAAGCCTCACACTTAGCTTTGGAAGTTAACAAGCTATAAAGAATGATTATGGAAGATGACAAGCTGAAGGAAGTAAGTAAAGAGTGCCCGAGAGCCTTAAGACATGAGTTATTATGTGTTGAAGGTGTGTTTATGCGTTGGTTTGATTGAAGCAAGAGTTCATGAGAGTGAGCATGTAAGCACGATTTGCGTTACCAAGCGTTCGGGTGCGGCCATGCGTTTGTGGCTATGCGTTTCAAAGGGAGAAGTGGCCGGGAGCGAGAGCAAGAATTTTTGGAAAGTAAAATCTTGGCTAAGAGTTGGCCCAGTCCATGCGTTGTGGTTGATTCACGGAGGTTAGTGAGCTGAAGTAGCTACCCGCGTTGAAGGACAAGTAATTCTGGCGGGGGAGAAAATGTGTTTGAACCATGCGTTTAAGTCACTCTGCGTTGAGGACAGTTATGCGCTGAAGTCGATGCGTCGAAGACAGATGTGTTGGAGTCACCCTGCGTCGAAGACAGAATGGTCTTGACGCGACGAAAGTAGTATTGTATGACAGAAATGTAGGCGTCAAAAATAGGAGGCGTTGAGGACGACACCATGCGTTGGGTGTAGTCAGTTGCTGGAGGCGTTGGAGGAGAAGTTAACATGAATACCTCGCGTTGAGATGAGAACCCTGCGCTAGTCTGCGGGTGAAGGGTAAGTCGGCAACATAAGTCCTAGGGGTTGTAAAGGCTAGGTCGGTAGTATATATAGCTGGATTAATTAAATGTTTAATCATTTTTAAGACATTTCGAGAGCTTAAGTCGGTTCCATATTTCAGACAAACTTCAGAAGAAGATTGAGGAAAGTGTTCTTGCGGATTTTGGGTGAGATTCGACTCATCATGTTGACAACGAAGCTGGAACAGAGGAATAACTGAAGTCGCACAGTTTGAGCAATGATTGATATTCAGAGTAGAACGTGTAGAGGAAGCCGAGTTTAGAGCTGAAAATTGGAGGAAAAGCAGAGCTTACAAGATTGATACGCAATCTGGAACAGCATGAGGTGATTCCGGAATACCAAGAGAACGAGGAGGAGTTAAGCCTTGAAACTTTGAGGTAAGCTATAGAACTTAATTTCCTATAAGTTTGTAGAAGAGAAGAAGTCCTGAATCCATATGGAATTGTGACTTTTAATAGATTGAAATAAGAACAAGAAGAAAGGAAGGAATAACGGTGCAGACTGCTGCTAAGAATCAAGTATCGGCACACTGTCTGGGTACTGATAACGAGATGGGAGTCGTTGAGACGCAAAGGAGTCTTCCGTCTCACAGATCTCGCTAGATAACGCTGAGTGTCGCTGCTAAGGTAAGGTAACGCTAGTATCGCTCCATCAAGTATCGCTAGTAACAGCTCTTGTTGGTTGGTATCGCTAGGATTCTCGCTTATAATGTTAGTTTAGAAAAGGAAGAAGATTTAATGTTAAATAACGCAAGGTAAATGTCTCTGCAGGCCAAGAAGAAATAGGGAAAGCGTATAACCCACGTAAAGCCTAGAAAGAGTTGTGAGTGACTATTTTATTCTTCAATTCTATTTTACTAAAAATGTTTTATTGAAGTATGATTTATAATGAACTGTTTAATATGCATAATATCGATTGCATTACTCATAAGGCATGTTATATATTTCTAAAGTTGATAGAAAGCATTTTTATGAAATGTTATTGAATAAAGTTTTGTATGATTTCTATGAAAGGATTTTCATATGAACTATTATGTGAACGAAATTCTAAAACGTTTTAGAGGAGGCTCAGTGCTCAAGGATACGAGAAGGCATGTGAGTTTCCCCAGGACCCAGTACTCAAGGACATGAGAAGGTACATGGGCAACCCGTCATATTCCTATGTGCACATAGAGGTTGATTTGGCTGGTGCGTCGAGTTTGTTCCGCATTGAGCCAGGGACGATTTCGACGTTGGGAGTGTTGAGCCTTGCTCCACCCCAACTAAGGTGGTTTTCGACGTTGAGTGCGTAGAAGCGTTGCTCCGCCTCAACTAAGGGAAAAGTTTGAAAAAAACTAAATTGATATTGATAAACTCCTTGGAAAACACTCATGTATGATTTAAGATTTGATTTATGAGATTCATGGTTTTTATGGAAAGCATGTTTAATTTGAACAAAATGTTAAACTCTTACTTATTCGTTATATGTAACATGTCTGTTTTCAATGAATGCTCGTTTTACAAAGATTTGTCACTCACTGGGTTGTTAGCTTATGTTCTCCAATGTTTTCCTTTTCTTCTCCCCCAGGTAGCAAGGACGTTCCCGGTGCTTAGCCTACTTCAGCTCACCCTGCCTAAGTCTCGGGTTCTCAAAATACGGTCAAGTCTGAGAGTTGTACGTCGCATATGATTTTATGTAGATGGCATGTAGTCCATGTAGTTTTGAGTGGGGATTGCGGTGGAGTTTTGTACATTGTATGATGGATATGGAAGTGAAATTATGCTTTGTAATAAAAATGTACTCTATACAGGGAACAATATTATATTATAAGCATGTGTAGTATGACTGAGTTCTATGTATGTATATGAGTAGAATGTATGCGGAGATAGGAATGTAAGATGGGACAATATGCGTCACAAGAGGGGTGATGTTTATTGTCTTCACATTCCCTTTCAAGTTAGGTGGGTAATCTGGGAGGGGGTGTGACAGAGCATGGGGAATGGCTGAAAATAGGAAAGAGCATGAAGGTTGAAGTGTTGACTTGTTGGGGGATACGTCCAACTTGCTATGCGTTGATGAGGTTGTTGGACTAGCAGCTATGCGTTGGTTGAGATTCGGTAGGGAGGTTGCATTGGCATTGGCGAAGTATGCGTTCAACGGTGCTATGGTTCAGACGCATGGTGCGATGCGTCCAAGCTAGTATCCAAGTATGTTAGCAATTGCGTTATTCTGTTTAACGGGAAATAAAATAAAAATAAAAGAGAAAGTGGAGATAAGTCGGTAGTTTGTTTAAGTGTGTAAAGCTAAGTTTTCAATCATTTTCTCCGTCTCAAAAGCTTCAATCTATCCTATATTTCAACTGAGCAACAAAGAGAGGTAGAAAAAGAAGTCTAGGGCAAATTCGTGCAGAATTCTGATTGATCTTGTGGTGTAATTGGAGCTAGAACAGAAGGGTTGAATGCTATTGTGCAATTTGAACAACGTTTGGTATTTGGAGGATAGTGTTTTGTGGAGATCGAGTTTAGGGCTGAGAATTTGAGGTTGATAAGTTGACTCAATTCTTAACAACTTTTATGAAGGATGTTTGAGCTGAAATTGAAGGGAAATATGTAAAATTTATGGTGAAAGTGACTGATACAGATTTGCTAAGCGATTTGGAGCAGCTCGAAGTTATTTGGGAACATCTATCAAATGAAGGGGAGTTATCTTTTAAATCTTGAGGTAAGCTAGAAAATACATTTCTTTACAAGTTTATAGAAGGGAAGAAGTTCTAAATTTGGCTGGAAATATAATTTGTAACAGATAGAAGTGAGAATAAGAGGGAAGGCAGAAGCTGTGGAAGACAAGTATCGCTGGACTGCAAGTAGCACTAAGAATTTAAGCGTGAGAAGCGAGACAGGTAACGCAGGTGTCGCCAGAAGCCTTGCGTCTCACAATTCTCGCTGGGTATCGCTGGGTCTCGCTGATCAGGTGAGTGTCGCTGGTCTTGCTCACCCTGGTATCGCTAGTGCCGTGTAGTGTAGTCCAATCTCGCTAGTAGTCTCGCTAGCAGGGTAGAATCTCGCTCATTATGAATTATTTTGGGAGAAATGAATCTCAGTGATGAAGCATGATTGGAATTTAAATTATGCAAACTTAATGGTTATGGCAAGGAAGTATAGGAAAGCCTAACCCAAGAAATGTGTAATTGCAGGCCAGGAAGAGTTAGGAAAGGTGTATAATCCGCTTAGGGTCGGGGACAAATAGTGAGTGACACTTTTCTTTCTTTAAAAATGTTTTCATTGAGAATGTGTAGCTCGGATATCTTATGATGAGTTGAAAGCATGATATTATGATTGAAAACTTATGAGTTTTATGTGCATTGCGTGAATTTATGCTGTTATTGATTTATGTAATCATTAAAAGCATGCTGACGATATATGATTTTATGAAAGGTTCGGACATGTGAAACTTAAGAATTTATGATATGATGTTTTCAAAACACGTTGAGTATTTTACAAAATCTTTGAAATGACACCCAAAGCCTAAGGACTTGGAGAAGGCTAATGAGTAGCCGGAGTATAGAAAAGGTACCCAACGCTGAAGGACTTGAAGAAGGCGAATGGTAACCTAGATATAGAAATGAGACCCCAATGCTGAAGGACTTGGAGAAGGCATATGGGTAGCCCGGAATATAAAAAAGGTACCCAACGCTGAAGGACTTGAAGAAGGCGAATGGTAACCTAGATATTTAAATGGGACCCCAATCCTTAAGGACTCGGAGAAGACATATGGGCAGCCCGGATTATGATACCTAAGTACACATTGAGGAAAGTATGACACTGGTGTGTTGAGATTACTCCACACAGCTAAGGATAATCGACGTTGAGTAGCGTTGAGCTCCGCTCCGCCTCAACTAAGAAAATGAATTGAAATCAACGGAACTTTCTTAAGTATCTTTTCCTAAAATGAGCATGATTTGTATCACTATGATTCATATTGAGATTTTATACGCATTGAGTTTAAATGTTTCTACTATGATAGTTTTCGAGCCAAAGAGGTTTTACGAAACTAGCCACTCATTGGGCAAACTAGCTCTCGTTTTCCTTGTTTTCTGTTTTTCAGGTAGCGAGCAAGTCTAGGGTGCTTAGTCTACGCAAGATCTCGTCGGGGTCTACCAATGGTCTTTAGTATTCTGAAAAATTGTAAATATTCGAACTAGTTCACGTGTTGTACATATAGAAAGGGTTAATGGAGTTGTGTAATTATGCTATTATATGACTGAATGAAAAGGATGTGCGTTTGGCAAGTTGACTTTGGTATATGTTGAAGCAGTTTATGGTTTATAACTATTTATCAAATAATTGCAGAGTTTATGGTTGACAGTGGATATCGTAAGAGGGTCGATGTCCGCTGTCATCACACTTCTTCCTGGGTTAGGAGATTACTTGGGAGAGGGTGTGACAATAAGTAATCACAAGGGTAAAACGAAAATTTTGACCTAGCTTTGATTACGAACAATGTCACACCCCGCAGCCCGACACGAAGCGTGAGGACAGCAGACACTAACCCTCTTACGATTTCTACCGTCAAAACTCTACCATTCCCAGAACTATCATATGCAACTTATACATAGAGAAATAAACTAATTCATTAATCAAATGCATAATTTATTATTACAACTATTTATCAAATATGTTTACAGGAGACATGACTCTAGTTCTTAATTTAATCAGCCACCTTCGGCGAAGTACACATTAACTCTTGGCATACCTCGACTTCGATCAGCAACAAGAACCCTTCTGCTACTTGGAAAGAAAAACATAAGAAAATGATGAGCTTCAAGGAAACCCAGTGAGTGATTGATAAAGCTAGGGTTCATATAACCCTTCAACATAATAATAATGATAGAATCATAAACATGCACATCTATATCTATATCGAGCTTATACTTAAACCTCCCCCATAGGGTTATTCTCAGAATCTACTTTTCCTATTGACACCTTCTGGCTCATACGACACAGCAATCTGACTGGTTTTTCTCCGCTAGCTCACCTGGCTAAGCTATTCTCATCATGTATACGTCCCTACATTTTCCCTATGTGCACATAGTCTTACAACTTATCATTGGGGCCTAGGAGCTAGGCCCGTCGGCCCTCTAACCATCCCCTCGGGTACTTCTCGTAGGCTCAAGAGCTAGGCCTGTCGACCCCCTGACCATCCCACGAGGAAAAATCTTCGCCACAGGCTCAGAAACTAAGTTTGTTCGACCCTTTGACCATCCTGTGCTGTAACAAATTCCGGTCCAGTCATGATCGTCAATGATGCCCCCGGCATTAGGAATGCACCTATCATCCAACAAGCTCGATATGCAATATACTTAACAATTCCCTCAGCATACGTACTATATCATATACTCAAGGCTCAATAACTTATTCGGTACCTCACCATAGTTGCATAACTCAACTTACATATAAAATCAAGAATTAGCTCGTAGACATGCTATTATCAAGTATTATTAGAGGTTATTCTTAGTTCTCTCACGAAAGAAAATCAACCACCCACCTTTGCTGTTAATTCCAAGCTTTTAGGGTTTTCAATTTTCAAACCTTCCAACTTCCTCCCGAGCTTCTTGGTTTCAAAGAAAGAGAAACTGAGAGACCTTAGGAACCTCAAAACAGCCTTTAAACACTAGAAAAACTCCCTTTTGGACGCAGGGACCTACCTTGGACGCAGGGTAGTAATCCTTGGATGTAAGACAATTAATTTTCCTCTTCTGGCAGCACTGTTGGACGTAAAGCAGCCTCCCTGGGGCACCAAACAGTTGCTAAATGCAGGGGGCAAGAAAACAGCCTCACTTCGGATGCAGACTTTCTCTCTTGGATGCAAGGGACACTTCTTTCAGCCTTCTCCCTCTCTTTTCTCTCAAGAAAACTTAGATTTCTTAATGGTGTGTGGCTTTTCTCCCCCCTCTTGGTCCTATTTATAGAGTTTGGATGGTGAGCTTAGTCACCAACTTTACTTCTTAGCTTGACACTCAAACTCCACATGTCACCTTGCATGGTAACCCTACCATGCGTCTAACCATGTGGTTCTTTGCATGGTGTTCCTGCCATGCATCCCGACACCACCACCTTAGAAGTGTTATGTCCAAACGAAGCCACCTAGTACTTAAGGTTTAACCATGAGTCCAACTTAGTCCCGAGATAGGGACCATGCATCCATGCTTCCCTCACTATGCATTCATGGTGTTCTTTTTTAGGGTTTGACTTCTTTTGCTCTCTTTTAGGGTTTGACTTCTTTTGCTCTCTTTTCTTCTTCCCAGCCCTTCTACACTTAGCCAAATTTTCTTTCCAAGCTTTACTATGCGTCCACATCCTTCTCCAAGTCCAACACTTAACCAAAATCCCCTCCTTTGAAGAGGTATGCGTCCAACAAGACTCGTCGTTTCGATACTTAGCCAAAATCCTACTTACAAGACTTCACTATGCGTCCAACACCTTAATCATGCGTTCACCTCTCCCCAACCATGTGTCCAAGGCTTCCATCTTAGCCTTATGAACTTTTTGATTGCCCTCTTATGCGTCCATGTGATGTCTCCAGAGGCTATGCTTCCAACTTTTCTCTTTTAAGCTTTCCATACTTAGCCATTTTTTCATTAATGTACCAAGTATGCGTCCAATCCTTACTTTTCTTCCTTAGGGTTGCTTTTCAACTCTCCAAATCATCCAATACTTAACCAAAAATCTCTTTTGAAGAATGTCCATGCGTTTACCCTTGGGGTTCAAAGCCCCAAAATTGCTTAACGCAGCTTTCTTCCAAACACACCTACGGCTTATTCTCAACCCAAAGCTCAAGTTGACTCAAACTCTTTTCCTCCTTCCTTCCATTTCAACGCATGGTGTCCTTATTTTGGCCAAAATTTGGCTAACTCCACAAGCTTAGATTTTCTGTCTCAAAATTTTTCTAACTCCACAAGCTTGTGATCCAAGTTTTACCCTCTTTGTCTTAGTTTCTTTTCTTTATAAGTCTTAATCACTTAGGTCAAAGATTAGGGTATTACAGACAACCTGTGAAGGATCGACTTACCAATCATGGTTATATCAAGTGGACATAAATATATCTACAGTGAAGATAGTGTAACTATTAGGCTTTAATGGATTGTCTCGACAGTTAACGAATGTTAGTTAACTAGGTTGAAGAGTTTAGCCGGTTAATCTCGTATCGTTAGAGCTCATGATCTGTAGGTTCATTAGGTCCCCTTGCTAACTCGTAATGAACCAAACTTTATAACAAGTGTGGTGAACGAATTTGAATCGTTCGAATTCAATTTAGGGAATTAAAACGTTAAAAAGTTTTAACAGTTTATTGTTTAATTTCAAATTTAACCAAAAAAAGAGAGTTGTAGATATTTAAATATGATTTAAATACTGGGATTAATCAAATTAGTTTTTTTATAATTTAATAAATGATATTAAATTTATAATTAATTAAAATATTTATTTAATTATTTTCATTAATTATTATTTAACTAAATAGTTTAATTAAATTGCTAATTAATTACTTAAATTAATTATTATTTTATACATAATTAATTTATTTATTTATTAATTAAGTTAATTATTATATAAATTAATAATTAGAAAGTTCTTTAAGTAAGTGAATTTTTCCATTTTTTCCAATTTGAAAGTGGGTTTATCCCACATTTGGTGTCATTCCTACAAGAAGCCACAAATCCCACTTAAAACACTTCAAATTAAGTGTCAATTGTTGGTTAATTTGAGTTTGCATGGATTTGACTATAAATAGAAGATGTTTAATAAAGATTAAAGTTCTCGGTCGCTTGATGAATTGTTGAAATATTACAATTTATTCAAGTTTACTCCAATCTCTAAAAAATACATAAATTCCCTTAAAATTCACACACAAATGGATCTCACAATCAAGTTCTAAGGCCCGAGGATAGCAAGGAAGACACTTGTGGTGGTTTACATTCTGTTTGTGGTCAGATTGAAGGAGAAATTATGAGAGGTTTGAGGTACAAAGGTAATATCTCTTAGCTCTCTGTTTTTCTTTTGAAAATTAACATGTTTATCTTACAAATTAAAGCAATTTAGAGTGTTTTAGTTCCTCTTTCTTCCATTAGCATATCTTGAATTCTATCATTAATAAGGCTTTAGAGAGATTTAAGGTATTTGCTCTTCAAGCATAGTTCCAATTCAAAAGAAAGTTAAGTTTAGTCTCATCTAATGTCCAATGAATGAATTGGAACAAAATCAAATGGAAACCATTCCTTATGCTTCTATTATCAGAAGCTTTAATGTATGCACAAATTTGTTCCAAACCAGACATCAATTTTGTTGTCAGTATACTGGACAAGTATCAAAGTAATCCAAGAATGGATCATTGGAAAGCTGCAAAGAAAGTGTTAAGGTATGTATCTGCACATAATGAAGGATTATATGCTTACTTACAGAAGAGGTGATTGGATATTTGGATTGAGATTTTTCTAGGTATCTTGATACATGAAAATCCACATTTGCCTATTTGTTCCATCATGTGGAGGAGCAATTTCATGTAAGAGCGCGAAGTAATCTATCATTGATGTCCCACTATGAAAGTTGAATTTGTAGCATGCTTTGAGGCTATAGTTCATGTATGGTTTATGGTTATGGAACTTTATTTCAGGACTTGGATTTGTCGACAGTATTGCCAAGTTGCTGAAAATTTGTTGTGATAATTCCACAATAGCCTTCTTCCCTAACAACAAAAAAATATTTAAAGGGTGCTAAACATATTGAATTAAAGTACTTTATCGTGAAAGAAGAAGTAGTTTAGAAACAAAGAGTGTCAACCAAACACATTAACACTAACCTTATGTCGCAAATCCACTAACTAAAGAATTGTCATCAAAGACATTTAATGAATATATCGAACGTATGGGCATTAGTGGATACTATTATTGATATTGTGATTATGTTATTTGACACACTGATCTTATTTATTGAATGTTTTTTTTTATTTTATCTTTTGGTCATGTTTCTTATGATTTGTATATATATAAATAAATTACGAAGACATTATCTTTGATAAAGACAATTATTATTGGATCATTATGATTATCTTTATTGTAGATCATGTTAGATGAAAAACTAATTCTGTGATACATAGAAGGGAGTATATTAATGCAATGATACATGACACCACAATTCTTCAGTAGTTTCTTTAACTTGACATTGATATCATGATATGAAGACAATGATTTTATCTTCACTAAGCATTATGTTCATGAATGTATGTGGTAAATAACGTTAAATGGGTCAAATGGGAGAATCTTAGATTTATTTTAAATTTAAGATTATCATTAATGTGACCCATCTACATTATCTACTAAATTTTATCTTTTAGGCCAATTATTTTATTGAGCCAATTAAGCAAAACATAAATTCTAAATTAGGTAAAAGTTAATTTCTAATTAAGTAAAATATAATTCCCTAATTAAACACCCTGATGGGGGACGTCTATATAAAAGCCCCAATGATTGGTCTTGTCTTTGCCTCATTAAGTAGTTTTCTTTTTTCTCATCAATAAATCTAATTAAATTCTAATGGAAGGCCAATAGAGAGAAACACGATTCCTTATAAGACTATATGAATCAACAAGATATATTATTCTAACTCAGATGTTATCATGAAAATTATTTAGTTCAAAGATATTGACATTTATTATTTTATACAATATTAGAGTTTTATTATATAATCATGAAATTAAAACAAAAATACACTATGTGGCTGTACTATAAGTCTACATGTGTTTGACATGTAAAGGCAATGGATTTAACCGAAAGGTAAAATTAAGCATGCTTATTCTTCATTTTCATTGTGTTTATTTTTTTTCAATATTTTACCACCCTCCCTTAAAATACAAAATTATTATTTTTTCAATATTATTAAAAATCATTTTTCCATAACTACACTGTATTTATCATTCTTATTTAAAATACAATATTCTTGACCTTAACACTATTTTCTAAGTAGAAGAATTTAAGTATAGATATTTATGAAATTAAGGTATAGATAAGTAGAGAAAGTGGAGAAAAAAGAGAAGAGGGAGAAAGTGGCATTCATAAAGTTGCCATTTTGACCAAACGCTCCCTATGCCCTTTCTCTTTCTCTTTACATTTTTTTCGCTTGTGGCCGACAACACAATTTTTTAGCTTCTCTTTCTCTTAATTTGATTTCAAATGTTCACATCATATCTCATCTTCTCTATTTATTTCTATACCACTTTTTTAATTACTTCATCAATCATTCCTCTTCTCCTTCTATTTAGTTATTTTTTCAAATGAAAAAGAGGTAAAATTAGTACCAAAAAAATTTCAACTTTCAAAACCAGCACTCTTTATAAAAATTCATTGAAATAAGTTTTTTCAATGCATCTTGGTTAAAATTGACCATCTAAATTTAAATAAAAAGTCAATTTTTTCATCTCATCGACTATTTGGGCTTTCTTGATGCAATTTCGCATGGAATAAACATTGAGATTCTCCCAATTTTTTCCAATATTACGTAATCTTTCTAAATTTTATTCAAATTATCTAAATAGATTTTCCAAATAGATCTTAGAATGTTATTTTTAAGTTTTTGGAAAGATTAAACTTTGCAAAATATTTGAAAAAATTATGTGCATCTCATTTCATAGGGACAAAATTGCACCAAGAGAGTCAAAAGAAAATCGATAATTTTGGGCTTTCTCAGTTCAATTTTACCCAAGATTAATCAAGTTCCACCTCATTTTTTTCAAATATTATGCAATCTTTCCACCAATTCTTACTTTTTTTTCAAATTTTCTCTTGCAATCTTTCCTAAATCTCATATAAAATCTTGTGTAATTTTGCAAATCTTATGCCTAATATACATGCACACTTTTTAATTGATTTATCCATTATCTAAATGAATTTACCAATTTTCTTTCCAAATTTTTAGTAATATTTGGTTGTGTGATTTTTAAAATTTGAAAAGATTTGAGAAGATTAAGTAAAATTTGTGAAAATTAAATTATGTGAATCACGATCCTCATTTTTTTTTCCAAAATTCGCCCAAAATGTGAAAAAAAAAAAAAAAAAAAACTCTTCAAGAATACTTTTTGGCACAATTTGAAGATGGTCGATATTAAGGATGTAATATGTTGATTTTGATTAATTGTTAAAAAATTCCAATTAGATTGGGACATCAATTTAATCTAATGTTATGACATTCAAACTCGATTGAAACATCAAAATAGATGATGTTTCATTTACAAATTCAATAAATGGAAGTTAAATTTATTCTTCCATTTGATGAGTTGTGTTTGAATTTGGTTAGTAACAACTCAATTGAGTTTTGTTTAAAATATGTTTCAATCTTTGTATTTTATTTTATATTAATTTTTTCAAGAATTATAAAGTTGCTAGCTTATAAATAACAAATTGTAGAAAAATAAGTTCTATACATGTAGCAAATGCGGTATAGGTCGATCCATAGAGAACCAATGAGTTCCTAAAAAATAATGCTTATGATTCCAATGTAACTATAAAGGAGGGAGGTTTAGATATGCTTTTTTAATGTAAATATGTTTGAAAGATAAAGAGTACGTGAAAATTAAATATAGACACTAGTAGATATGTTTAAAGTGTAAAAAAAACTATTGTTTGAATGTCTAGATCGGGCTTTCAAGGTATCCCCAATTGCTCAATTGATCATATTTAAATTTATTTCTATTTCTTGCCTAAGCTTAGACAACTCATTTAGTAATGCTAGATGGAAGTCCAAAATACCTAATTAACCAACATGTCTAGATGTAATGCATGCTAAACATACTAGCAAACTGCATTAAGATTTGGAGGATGAGCTAAAATGAATGACGACTACATAATACCTCATTTGCCACTCAATACAATTTTCATATGAGCTAATCAAACAATATTAATCAAATGGGTGCCACTCAATCTACAAGTTTTACTTAACCTTTACTACTAGACAATTAAGGGTATTATGACTAGGGATTAAGTCTTAACCTATAGCAATCGAATATGCAACATTAACTAGTTTATCCAACATTGACAAAGAAACACAATCATAAATGTACAACAACATGAAGACCCAAAGAAAATGTACAAATACTAAGAGTTTGAGCAAAATCTCACAAGTTTACAAAGAAAAAAGCCTCTAACCCAAGCTTCAACTAGTCAAAGCCTATAATAGTCTCCATCTTCAAGTTGGGGTGCATTAATCTAGATCAAAATAGTGAAAGTTAAAGAGAAAATAGTAGAAAATGAGGTGGAAATTCAAGGAAAAATGGTTTGATCTAAGGCAAAAATCAGGAAAATTGCACAAAATGACCCAAAAACTAAAAACTTATCTATGGATGACCCGCTCCCGAAAACTTTATCATATATGACCTTTTGGACACATGAAATACCAATTTGATCCTAGAAATTAAATGAGCCCAGAACTTTCTCTCTCCCCCGAAATTGATTGCATTGAATGTCGAAGCCTTCATCACCAACATTTTCCAGAACCATTCAATGTCAACTACCATTATACCAACAAAATTGAATGCAAGGGTACTAATGGACAATCACTCTCACACATTCTTCCATTATTCCATTAAGTTCTGCAAGTATTACTAACTTCTTATTCCATTTTTCTCTGAGAGTTACAACGGCTGTCGCTTTTTTCATCTTCGTCGAGTATTCGTTTCAGCAACATCGTGGGTTAGAATCAGAAACACAGAAAATGTAAGTGTTTCTCTTCCTATATCGTATATTTTTAAATAAATGGTAGATTATCTTCCTATATATCGTACACATCATGTATGCGATCGCTTGTTACGGTACTATGCGATTGTGTAATCCATCACCAGGCGATCGCATACATGATACTATGCGATTGCTTAATCTATCACCAGGCGATCGCATACATGATACTATACGATCGATTAGTCCATCATGAGGCAATCGCATACATGATACTAGGCGATCGTTTACACTTGACTGAAGATCATTTCTAACCAAAAAACTTATCTTCTCTGCAGGTCAACAAATCTACTTCGCATCTTTGTGCGATTTGGTGGGAAATGGGATCAGTCCGGATGCAACTATGTTGGAGGTCAAATGAAAGGTCTGAAAATCAGGAAAGATATAATCTGTAGTGAATTAGTTAGCATATTGCATGAAAGACTGAACATTGATCCATACCTGTTCGATATACACATCAAGTGCTGCTATAATCTATTGGTCCAAGTGCCTCCAATTGACATAGTAGATGATGAAGATCTTAATTTTTTTCTAGAAGGAAGTGATGCATCTCAGATGCCATTGTTCGTATCACTTACACCTCACGAGAGGCATGGAGTACATGACATACACCCAAAATGCAATCTAACGGCTGAAGCAGTTCCAAGCATATCAACATATGATTTTCTCACCACGTCATCATTGGAGGAGAATGTTGAGGCATGCAATCTAGGGGATGACAGAAGTGAAGAATGGGCTGGTCAAAGTATTCCTTCGTATGACGTGCACGGACAGTGGTCAATACCACAGACAATCCCAACTCTACCTGTGGCAATGCCATCCGTCCAAGTGCCACCCCCAACCATTTGTAGACATAGCCAGACCATCAAATGGCCCATCGTACGACGACCTCATTACAGTCCCCCACGATTGTTTGAACGACGAGGATGTAAGGGAAGGTCAAATTTTCTTCTCCAAATATGACCTATTAGTTAAACTATCAATACTCGCTTTGAAGAAGAATTTTGGATACCGTGTGAAGAAGTCCACGAAGAGTTTGCTGACAGTTCAGTGTTTGGTCGAGGGATGCAAGTGGAGAGTTCGTGCGAAAAAGTTGGAAGGAATCGATTCTTTCAAAGTGACGAAGTATCCGAGCGCCCATACATATTCCCTTGAGATGAGGACGGGTAATCACCAACAAGCCAAGAGTTGGGTTATTGGCCACTTAATCAAGTCCAAGTACGATTAAGTAGGCCAAACGTACCGTCCAAGGGATATAATTGAAGATGTCCGGCGGGATTATGGTGTGAATATAAGCTATGGGCGAGCTTATCGTGCAAGGGAGTACGCCCTGGTATTTGAAGAGGGTCACCAGAAGGATCATATACGCTTGTCAATTCATATGGTGAGGCACTGAAACTTGCAAATCCAGGCACAGTGTTTGAGGTTGAAGTAGAAGAGGAGCGGTACTTTAAGTACGTCTACATGGCGTTTGGTCCGTGCATTAGGGGATTCTTGAACTGCATCCGTCCTGTCATGGTTGTCGACGATATGCATTTGCACGAGAAATATAAAGGTATGTTGTTGATAGCAACATGTATTGATGGCAACAACAACATATATCCAATCGCGTTCGGTATTGTAGACGGCGAGAACGATGCATCTTGGCTTTGGTTCATGACCCACTTGAAGGCCTCGATCGGAGACATCCCTAACTTGGTGATCATATCAGATCGTCACATATCCATCGGGAAGGCTGTATAAAGTATATTCTCAAAGGCATTCCATGCATTGTGTATATACCATATTTGGAATAACTTGATGGATAAGTTCAAGAATAAAGACATTATTCCGCATTTCTACCTAGCAGCCAAGACCTACAAGATGTCTGAGTTTCAAATATATTGGTCTAAGCTTCAAAGGTATACCAGAGTGACAGCCGACCTTGAAGAGATTGGATTACATCGGTGGGCACGTGTGTACCAAGTCCATTATAGGTATGACAAGATGACAACAAATATAGTAGAATACCTCAATGAAGTATTAAAAGACGCAAGGGAACTGCCTATTACGAAGCTTCTAGAGCATATTCGGTGTTGGTTACAGAGTTGGTTCTATGTCCGACGTACACATGCCATGGCATGCACAAACCTTGTAACCGACTATGCAATGACTATCCTAAAAGAGGCTGAATCGGTGTTCAGAACGTATCGTGTATCTCCAGTGGACATGTATGTGTTAAATGTTGACGATGGGCATCTTGGTGAGCTGGTTGATCTCCGTTCACGAACATGTACGTGCATGGAGATTCCATGCTCATACGCAGTAGCTACATCAGCCATGCAGAACATTAACATTCAAACGTTGTGCTCAAAGTGGTTCACAGTAGAGTGTGTGCTTGCCGCTTATGCCGAACCGATATACCCAGTTGGCCATCGACAAAAGTGGAGACAAAGACCTGATTTTGATGACTTTGAAATCTTACCACCGCGAAAGGTGCCAAGTGTAGGTCGACGACAGACCGTTAGAATCCTGTCTACCGGTGAGGAGTCATGACAAGTACATAAGTGTACGCGATGCGGTCAGAGAGGACACAATAGAAAAACATGCCGACAGCCACTGATAACGCTTGCCACGGGGACGTATGGGATGCATGAAAAGTGAATGCATGGGATGCATGGGACGCATTGGACGCCTTGGACGCATGGGACGCATGGGACACATAGGATGCACAAAAAGTGAATAGAAATCCGTTGGACGCATGGGACGCATGGGACGAATGGAACGCATAGGACGAATGGAATGCCTGGAACGCATAGGACGAATGGAATGCCTGGAACGCATGGGACAAATGGAACGCATGGAACGCATATAATTGTAATTGTAATTTTTTTTGTACAGATAATTTTGGGATATAATTGGGAAAATTAATTGTAATTACTTTATATTAAGAGATCGTTAAGTGTATATGTAATTGTAATTGTAATTATTTTACTTTGTAACTGTTTACATAGGTGATCGTTAAGTGTATATGTAATTGTAATTGTAATTATTTTACTTTGTAATTGTTTACATAGGCGATCGTTTAGTCGTCTAGGTTAAATTAAACGATCGTTAAGTGTTAATTGAACAATCACATAGTATTTATTAAACGATCGCATAGTGTTTATAAACGATCGCTTAAAATTAAATAAACGATCGATTAGAGTTAATTAAACGATCGCATAGTTGTTTATTATATGTTTAAGTGATTACTTAGTATTAAGTCATCGCTTAGTGTAAATTTCACGATCACATAGTTAGTATAATACATGAAAAATTTAATTGAAACAACTGTATAAACGAATACTAACTTCATTGATTACCATAAAAATTTGTCTGCCCATAATTCAGCTACATACTGTTTCCTAAATACAGGCATATTGTTCAAATTTAAACTATCTCTATTAGTATTCATTTCAAGATATTCTAAAAATTTACAAGAAAAAATCCCACAGTCGAGGGATTTGCCCCATTGAAGCGTTGTTCTGGATCGCTTCACGTCCCATGCCCGATACTTGAAATTTGGAAGGTTGATGTCGAATCCGGCGGTGATCAAAATGGATGGTATAGCCCCGCTGAGCAGCTGGAGTCTTGGGTTCACTACATCCGCACGTATGTAGTCTGGCATGGAGTCGAAGACGAATATTGTGGACTCCCGAAGATCGATTGCCGCCATGAGCCAATGCTCATTTATGTTGATTGGCCCGAACACGTAATCCAGTCCGACCACGCAGGCTTTGTAATCTTCGTTCAGACCGTGTGCGAACTCCATGAACGTCAAGTGCATCGCCCAGAAGCTGGAGTGTGCAACCTTGTTGGTCCAAGGCTCAACTGTCCCATCGTGCATGACCACACCATCGGACCGTATATTGCATGAGATTCCTTCAATATTCGTGAGAGAATCCTGTAGGAAATCAAATGTTAGATTAAACAGTAATAATAATCGGTCAAATTATAATATCATAAATGCAGGGTACATACCATAACTGCAGTGTTCACCACCGTAAAACCGATGTGAACACAAATCAGGGCGGGAGTGAAGCTTCCGGTGAATGTGGAGCACTAGTATGTCCATATTC
This sequence comes from Citrullus mucosospermus, assembly GCA_030954485.1. NCBI lineage: Eukaryota > Viridiplantae > Streptophyta > Magnoliopsida > Cucurbitales > Cucurbitaceae > Citrullus > Citrullus mucosospermus. Next base: position 15,174,887 of record CM062057.1, on the reverse strand, counting down.
TACAGAAAAAACGTAATAGTTTAGTAATAGCAATTGAATTTCTAAAAGATCGTTTATGAATTCATAAGCGATCGCTTACTAAACATAAACGATCGTGTAACATAAACGACCGCATAGTTTTGTCTAAACGATCGCTAATATAATCATATGCGATTGCTTAATTAAGCGATCGCATATGATTATATTAGCGATCATTTAGAAAAATCTATGCAATCGCTTAATAATATCTAAACAATAAGATGAAGTTTAAAGAAATACTTACGTCCCCATCACCCATGTATTCTTCTCAAGTGTGCAGAAGAATTCCTTGGTCCGTGAGGCGTATGTGACTGTCCTAACCTCGTCCTTCGTCTTCGGAGTGCTCCTCCACTTCTTATACGTAGACCACAGCACATCTGGAATCGGGAACAAGGGGTCGTACGCACGGACCGACCTGATGGGGAAGTTGGGGACAGGGACTATAGGTTGGGGAGGGGGTTGGGGTTGGGCAGGTGGAGGTTGGGTTGGGAAGGTTGGGGTTCGGAAGATTGAGATTGAGAGGGTGGAGGTTGGGAGCAGAGAGTTGGTTGTGGAGGTTGGGAGTGGGGAGTTGGTTGTGGAGGTTGGGAAAGTGGAGGTTGGGAAGGAGGAGATTTGGAAGGAGGAGGTTAAGAAGGTGGAGGTTGGGAGGTTTGGGGAGTTTGTTGCGGAGGTTTGGAAGGTTTGAAAGGTGGAGGTTGGGAAGGTTTGGAAGGTTCGGATGTTTGGGGAATTGGTTGAGGAGATTTGGAAGGAAAAGGTTGCGAAGTTTGGGGTTTGGACGGTGGAGGTTGGGAAGGTGGGGAAGGTTGTGAGGGGGGAATGAGTTTGGAGGATGTTGATTCCCTTTTCTGCCTCTTCACATCCTCCGGTGAAAATCTCGTCGGCTTAGATCTCTTCCGACGGTCAGGCATCACCTTACGTTCCTATACAACAATGAAATTATGTTAGAATAAATATGTGAATAATGTGTATATGAAATTTAATCACGTAAATACCTCGGCTATTTCGGCTGTGGTTGTTAATTCTCCCATGTTCCTCATGTTGAATGATTGAGTGGGGAGCACTTCAATGGAGAGTGGCTGTGTCGTGGAGGGGTCGATTGGGGTGGGTTCTTCATTGGTGGTGACAGTGGTTTCTTCCTCCGTGGCTTTGTCATAAACCACCATTGCCGTTTCCTCAGTCTCTCCTCTTTCGTTACCCCCGCCACCCCGTTCTTCTTCGGTGGGTTGGTCGTCAGCTTGACCATCTCTACCACCACCCTCCTCTCCCCATTGTACTCTCTGTCGTCGTCATTGCCACTCTGAATCAGAAGAACAAGACATGTGTTAGACATACAAATGGTAAGCGATCGCATACAAATACTATGCGATCGCATACAAATACTATGCGATCGCTTACCATTTGTATGCGATCGCATACCATTTATATGCGATCGCATACAATTTGTATGCGATAACTTAACTTTTCATATGCGATCAGTATGAAAAAAAAAACCAAAAACAAAAGAAGGAATCTAACTTGGCATAGACGCTCTATAAACTTCCTCAGGTCATCTATCTGCTGGCTTAAATGGTCGTGCTGCTTACGAACTATTGTCGTCAGGTTCGCCAAGTCGGTGCGAACCACAGATATCTCCTTCGACAGGATTTTGTACGACCTTGAGTACCTGTGCCTCCTGGAGGTGGGATGCCTCTCAGACTTCTTGGCATGCCTTTTCTTCCCCCTCTGACCACTAGATTGCCCCGGGAGAGGACTCGAGTTGGTCTCTATAACATGTTGCTCGACTTGTTCTTGTTTTTGTGGCAGAGGGGGTTCAACGTGAATTTCGGTTGGCTGCTTGAGGTGGTCTTCTCCGTGAGAGGTCTCGGGTTGGTCTGCATCGGTGTCAACTGACGGCTAATCTCTTGACGCAGGGTTGACATACGGCATCAACTCAACCCCCTCTAGCTCTATCCTCCTTGTATCTCAGTTCATCCGGCGAGGGCACAAGTCTCACTCGAACGATCGTCTGTAATGCAAACAACAAATCAACAATAAAAAGACGTAAATTACTGTAAACGATCGTCTAAATAAGCTAAACGATCGCTTATATTGTACTAAGTGATTGCATACTTATACTCATCGATCGTTTAGCTAATCTATACGATCGTTGATATATATCTACGATCGTGTAGACGTATATCAACGATCGTTTAGATTATCTAAACGATCGCTTAGACTTGATAGGAGATGAGTTACCTCTTTAGGGTGGAAGACATTCCTCTCCAACGATTTGTATGATGGAGGCTGAGAACAGATCCACCTCAGAATTCGTGGAATGACATTTTGCTTGATTTGATAGCCACGAACTTGCTGGAAGTGGACAGTATCTCGTATGCCCAGACCTGTAACACAAAATAAACGGATCAGATCAGGCTATGGATTACGCAAAATAAGGAAATATAATTGTTGAAGCATAAAGTGGACTAAATCGTACCTAGAATGCAAGCACATATCATTTGATGCAATAGTAGGTGATGTGCTTGGGGTTGTCTGCCTTCTTGATATCATGCGCCTCTTTTTTTCCGCGCATGATAGTCTTCATACTACTCAACAACTGGTTGAAGAAGACAGACGGCCAGTCGTAGTTCGCAAAGACTTCGAAGTCATCCACAATCCCAGATATCTTCATGTCGAATTGTGTCTTCTTGTCTTTGCCCATCATAACCGTTTTGATGTACAAGGCGAGGGCCACCTTCACGGCGTCTTGATCGTTGGTAAATATTATCTTCTTGAAAGCCACCTCGACATCCTTGACCAGCTTTTCTTTCTTGTCATTCGGGTCCCTTGGTCCAAGGATGAGACGCTGTAGTCTCTCGCCACATGTATCTTGATCGACTGTTTCTTCCGTCGGCCACAGTCCGGTTACGAGATTGAATTCCTCTTGGGTGAAGGTGACCTTCTTCCCCGAAATGTTGAAGCTTATTGCGTCGGTGCTATCCTCCCTCACCTCCCATAGCAAGAAGTGGTGGAGTAGCTGTCCATTGAATACCAGGTCCACGTCTAGGAGTGGACCAAATAAGGTCTTCTTGAACATCTCCATCTGATCAGTGGTCAGTTTGCTCTTGATCAGGGAGTTGGTTTTGTGGACCATGCAGGAGACGGTGGCTGGGAAGTACTTGTCCTCAGATACCGCCATTATCAACCTACAGATTTGAAATGCAATACAACGTTAGTTAAACATAGTAAAAAAGCCTAAACGATCGCTTATTAAACATTAAGCGATCGTGTAAATTCCTAAGCGATCGTGTAGAATATTAAGCGATCGTTTAAGTTACTAAGTGATCGTGTAGATTACTACGAGATCGCTTTGTCCATACTCTACGATCGCTTAGTAAACTAAGCGATCACGTATCGAACTAAACTATCGCTTAGTATTCTAAACGATCGCTTAGGAATCTACACGATTGCTTAGTCGTATGACCTAGACTGGGCGATCATTTAATCTAGGCCAAGAGATCGTTTGATCGAAGTTCAACGATCTCTTGATCTCTACTAAGCGATTGTTCAGCCTGTTGTGAGCAATCTTCAACCTAGTATGGGGCCTACCTTTCAAATGAAGCAGATGACGACGACGATGAAGAAAAGAAGAAGACGAAGACGAAACGTTCGGGAAAAGCGAAAGGTTAAGAGAGAAAGCGGAAAGGTTGAAAGAGAAATCGAAAGGGTTAGAGAGAAAGCGAAAGCGAAAAGGTTGAAAGAGGCAAAATGGGGACGTTCAGTGAGAAAGAGGAAAATTTTGAGAGAGAAAGCGAAAGCGGAAAAACATTCCAACGGGTAGGAGGCTACTTTTAAAGAAAAAATGGGAAGGCACGTTTTAGGTTGTTTTAAGTTCGGGAGGGTAAAATTGGTATTTCACGTGTCCAAAAGGTCACTTATGATAAAGTTTTCGGGAGTGGGTCATCCATAGATACATTTTTAGTTTTTGGGTCAATTCGTATAATTTTACCGAAAATCATGAATATAGCCCTATCAATGACGTTGCAGTGTTGCAACACAGTGCCCTAAAAGCCACGTGCCCTACCGCGTTGCAGTTCTATGGGCAGTGCAATTTATATGCAACGCTGTGGCGCTGGTTATAGCACCACAGTGCCAGCCTAAAAAGCACATGAATTTAGAGTTCTTTTTGTTCTATTTTGTTAAACTTAATGTCGTGTTGTAGTGAGTTTCAGAACAAAATTTTCAAGTCAAATGGGTGAAAATGGACCAAATTTTCCAATAAAGTAAGGAAGGGACTGAGTTCCCAAAATAAGAAAGAAAAAAAAAAAAAGCCGTTTTGCCCAATAAGGGGGTGCCACAGCCTTGCAACGCCGTGAAGATTGACATGCACAGATAAAGTCCTTAGAGATGTGGTGCAAGGTTCTTTGTAGGCCACATCTCCCTTGCATAACACCGAATCTCTAAGGCCTTCATCCACATGGGTCAATCTTCACTGCGTTACCTTCAATGCCGCATCACTCTCCAAAGTGGTGCTCTTAGGTTGGGGCATCATGCAATGCGGCGGGGCACCCCTTCTTGGTTAAAATGACTCTTTCACAATTTTGAAAATTTAGCCTAAGATTGGTCTGTTTTCGCTCCTTTGACTTCCAAATCTCCATCTCCTACTCAAGTTCTAAAACTCACTAGAAAATGACATTAAATCTAACCAAATAGAACAAAAAGAACTCTAAATAAAAGGCAAAGAAAGCACTTTTCAAGTGCTTTTCACCACTCCAAACTTAGAATTTTGCTAATACGAGCAAAAGGAGAACAAGTCTATAAGGAAGTTCTAGATAAGCATGCTAGTTATTCAGACCTCACTATTAATTAAGAAAAACACATTAGACCCATAAGTAGAAATATTCAAACATATCTATGGTAAATAAATTTTAAGGTTAAATCTTTTCATCCCCCATGTGTGTACAATTCACATTCAATTCAAAACTCAAAAACTCAAATTTAGACTTTAATAAAGTTTTTCTAAATTTCCCCATACTCAGGCTCATGGACCAATCATCAAGCATCAAAATATTCAAGAAAGTAATATACCAACTTAGGTGCCTAAAACATCACACTCTAAGGGCCTTAAACTTGCATTTTTTACATAGGGGCAGTAGATTTCACATATTCATTGTAGGAACTCGTACCCAAAATTTTTATGGGTGTCCTAACAGATCACAACAAAGGTAACCCTTTTTATCCTTATCCGCAGACACATTACCAGATAATCTAACATGCATATTCAAAACAAATCAAATCAGCATCAAAAGCATGCATATCTTCTCATATCATCTAATTCAAAAATTGAAAAAAAATTTCTCCAAATTCAAACATTCAAATTAACATGCATATAATCCATAATTTCTCAATAAACATATGTATAGTAGTGTTGGATTTTATGTACTAAAACTCGTAGTTTGTAAATATAAAAAATATTCTCGATAAAGTTGTTATCGACATTTATTCAACAAAGATGTTATTGAATATATGAATTTCTTATATCACTTTTCTAAATCCAATAAACTAATAACCCTTGGCTATTTTATCAATTTTATGTGTAGATATAAGAGTGGATCAAGTTTAAGTAAATAGCCAAAACGGTCTATAGTATAGGGATAAGGCTGGGTACCTTATCTTAGGGACAGTACGGATGCGACCCATTTTGTATTTGATACAAACGATGTGATCCTATATCATTCATGTAGAGACATGAGAGTTGGGGCATCCTATGCAATGAGTTTGCATAACACTGGACTAGGAAATATTCACTTTTACTTTAAAATACCGTTTTATTATTAAAAGTGACTATTTCAACCTGATGACCTAGGTAACTCGATCTTAATCCTGAGCTAACTATGAACTCCTGTTTGTTTGAAATTTTCTTATAATTTGCATGGGTGAGAGTGACCCGAGTTCGCTGACTCAATAAGCCCCCCATTTTAGGGATGAGACCAGACAGATAGCTGGGAACATAGTCTTACAAGATGGAATTCACTCCTACCTTATATAAGGTCAGTAGAGAAGTTGTTCCCTTAAGTACTTGTTCCTTTAAGTATTGACTCTGGTTCTTGAACAAGGGCCCCACCCTCTCATTATCCCAAGAGGGACTCAGTTTGTTGGTTGGACCACAAACCAATTATTCATTAGAGGATCAGTGAGACTTAAGGAACAAAAGGTAATTAGAGGGGTAAAACAATAATTTTGACCCAGGTGTAATTATGAGTAACTTGTGAAGGATCGACTTACTAATCATGATTATATCAAGTGGACAGAAATATATCTACAATGAGGAGAGTGCAGCTACTAGGCTGTAGTGGAGTGTCCCGATAGTTAACGAATGTTCATTAACTTGGTTAAATAGTTTAGCCAGTTAATTTTGGATCGTTGGAGCTCATGATCTATAGGTTCATTAGGTCCCCTTGTTAACTCATGGACTATTCCTTAGAACAATATGATAAAAAAATTTGAAGGTGTTCAAATTTGGTTAGGAAGCAAATTATATCAGTTTATTTATTTAATTGTTGATTAGACAAAATTGGAGAGTTTGAGATATTTAAATATGATTTAAATATCAATCGAATGAATGGAGATTCACCAGGTCGAAAATTCTCAAGACGAGTGGAAAAGCTATGGCACGGCGACCGAGGGTAGTTTTCCATGATGGTCAGCGCAATAGCGCCGTCTTTCCATATCGGTCAATGTCGCGGCGCCAGCTTTCCATATTTGAAGAAGATGCATTTTTGGAAAGATTTTTGGGCGGCCAACTCTATAAATAAGAAGGTTTCCAGTAGTCCTAATCACCAATCTACAGAGAAAAAAAGACACAAGAAGAAAATAATTGAGTGAAAGTTCATTAGAGAGTTCAAAGAGTGAGTTAGCTACAAGGAAGAGAGAAAAGAGTTTGGGAGAGAGTTGTAGTGCCATTCGAGTTCCGACGTGAAGGCCCAGAAGATCGTGACGATGCTCTCTCAATCAAGAGCCTCTTTTAAGTAGAGTTTCCCTTTCTTTATACTCTTTCTTTGTTTATATTGTTTGAACATGTTGCTTCAAGTTATGAGTGGTTAAACTCTTTAGTTTTAGGGTTTTGATGAATTGTTTATAAAGTTATGTTGATATTGTAGACTATTCATGGTTTTGTTGTAATGATTATGCTTTTCTTTGTTATTGTGCTTAAATTCTTGTTGAATGACCATGTTTGAATGTTAGGTTAGATGTATAATTGAAAGATTGTATGTTTAACTAGATCCATAACAAAGAATTGTTGTTAATCTTTCATGAAAATAGTTAGGTTGACAATAAACTTGCTAAAGATTATTCTTAATGCCATGTAATTTGTATTGATTTCAAGAGATTAATAATAAATTGAGTTGCATGAGAAAGGGTTGTTTTTTAGAGAAAATAACTTAGATTTAAGTTTCTAGACTTAAGCATAAAATTGCAATAAAATCCATGAACCCTAGAATATTGCATGATAAAGTAAACAAGGATTCATTACCCTAGAACTCTCTTTGACTCTTTTGTATCTTACTTTATTTGCTTTCCTTATTTAATTATATTTTCCAAAATTCAAAACTTGAATTCTAATCCTCAAATAAAATTGTGTCTTTTCTAGAATATCTAAGTAATTTAACCTTCACAGTTGGATCCTCAGTGGAACGATATTCGTACTTCACCGTCTTAAAGTGTGCATCAATTTTGCTGAAAATTGAAGAAAACCCATAACTCTCAAAACTGTGCTTTTCTCTTAAATTTGCTCCAAATTCATCAAAGTTGGATCCCATAACCCGTTCTAAGGCCAGAGAATAACATGGAAGACTCTTGTGATATTCCACAAAGGGTTCATGATCAAAATCTTGGAGAGAAGACAACTTTAATTTTGAACTAAAACAAGTAAGGTTCTATGCCTCTGTTTTCAGTTCTTAGAAATTGCATGTTTAATCCTCAAAATTAATGAAATTAGAGTGCTTTAGATCTAAATTGCTTCCGCTATTGGGTTGCCAACCCCTTCAAGCAGGATAAAAATAAACACAAAAGTATGAAGTACGCTGCTCACCCCAAACCTAGAATTATGTATTGTTCCCGATGCTTGAAAGAGAATAGAACAATCACTCAAAAAAGTGATACATGCTTGAGAGAGTGTAGGAGTTTATCAAAAAGGTTTGCAGAATGAATACTTTTGTGATAGAAAAAAAAAAATCAAACCAAAAGAAAAATAAACGTAGTAAACTTGGGTTGTCTCCCAAGATGTGCTTGGTTAAACGTTTCTATTTGGACAAAACTACGTAATCGTTCTTTAAAGATCAGGTTCCCTAGACGTCATTCGCCATCACAACAATAGTACTTAAGCCTCTAACAGTTCACTTTAAAAGTTTATCCATCTTCTACTTGCAACTCCGCTACTCCATGGAGAGACACCTTTATAACTACAAAAAGGCCTGACTATTATATCATAAGCTTACAGGGATACAAATGTAAATGTGAATTAAAGGTAAAGCCCTTTGACCAGGTAAGAATGTCCTTGGAGGTATCTTTTAGTAATGTCATCTTGCAGTTCTCTCCTTGTAGAGTTTAGCGTTCCCGTAAGCTTGAGCACAAAACACTAGGCTCTAGGCTTTAGGTTCTAGACGTCGTTCTCCATCACTACAATTCACTCCTTTGGAGAATTGGTGTCCAACGTTTAGAGCTCTAACTTAGTTTTGGCCTCTCTTGGCCAAAACCCATGAGGTTTCTGATGCGCAAAAACCGCAAATGCACCAATTAAGTTATAGTATAAAATGGTTTAAGTCCAAATATCGTATCCACAAGACTAAATTTGATATATTTTGTCACACCTCCTCCCAGGTTCCCCCTTAACCTAGGAGAAAATGTGAGGACAGCGAAACACTGACCCTCTTACGACATGCACTGTCAACCTTATACAGACCAACACCTAATACGCAGATATACACTAATTGAACAACCAACTTTAATCAGGGTTAAGCTATCATACAAACGTTGATTTACATTCAAATCTATAATTACATAAGTTCACTAACCACCGCCCTTAACCCTCTATATGCACAACATAGGTTTAAGATCAACTATTTTCAATTCTCAAAATTCATAGACGTAGATAGTGGTAGGCCCAAACGAGTTGCTGTGTAGGCTAAGCACCCCGGACTCACTCGCTACTTGGAGAACAGAAAACAGGGAAAACATGAGCTAGGTTGCCTAGTGAGTGACATATTTAGTAAAAATCTTTCATTAACTCAAAAACAATTCAAATCTGTATTCAATTTGTAATAATAAATAAGCAGAATAAATTATTCCTCATGCATAGAGTTTTTATTCGAAGAGAGAGGCGATGTTACCTTTGTGCTTGACTCATGATGCTCATACCTTTCCACATCCGGATGGTAAGGGGTTTTATAGATGTCAAATGTTACCTCCTCATCGTTAAGGCGAAATGTGAGTTTTCCATCTTACACATCGATGAGGGCCCTTCTGGTGGCCAAGAATGGTCTCCCAAGGATTATAGGGACTTCAACATCTTCCTCCATGTCTAATATCACAAAGTCCAGCGGGAAGATAAACTTGTCTACCTTCACCAAGACGTCCTCCACAATGCCGTAGGGATGAACAAATGATTGATCGGCCAAAAGCAAAGATATGGTACTTGGTTGCACCTCTCCACCATTGAGTTTCGTAAACATGGATAAAGGCATTAAGTTAATTGAAGCTCCAAGATCACAAAGTGCTTTAGTAACCTTATTATTGCCTAAATGACAAGGGATAGAGAAACTCCCTGAATCCTTTTGTTTTGGAGGCAATTTCCTTTGTAGTGTCGCACTACATTCTTTGGTTAGTGCAACCATTTCATAGTCTCCATACCTTTTCTTCTTAGACAATACATCCTTCATGAACTTGGCATATTTAGGAATTTGTTCTAATGCCTCTGCAAAAGGAAGGTTAATTTCCAACTTTTTGAATATGTCTAAGAACTTAAAAAATTGAGCATCAATCTTTTTCTTTTGAAATCTTTGAGGAAAAGGTAAAGTGTTAGGGATAAAATAAGTAGAGTTAGAAGTACTCCCTATGTTTGATTTTGATTTCTCCTTTTCAAATGCACTCTCTTTTAGTGGAACATCCTCTTCTTGTGGAGGTTCATCATCTTCTTCATTGATCAAGGGAGTGAATAGCTTTTTCCCACTCCTCAAAGTCATGACCTTGCACTCTTCCCTTGGGTTTCTCTCAGGGCAACTAGGGAACTTACCCTTTTGCATTGTTTGGAGGGAAGTTGCCATTTGATTAAGTTGAACCTCCAAGTTTTGAGTGCCTTACCTTGGCTTTCAACGGTGCTAGAAATAGCTTGGATTGAATTCTCCAATGTGCTTGTCTTTGATCTTGACTCTTTGACAAAGTCAAGTATTATGTCCTCTAATGATGATGTCTTTGCATTCCCCCCTCCATTGAATCCTTGAGGTGCTTGCAACACATTCTTGTTGTTAGCATATGAGAAATTCTCATGACTCCTCAAGTTGGGATGATAGTGAGTCGAGAGTTGTTGTTGACCTCGGTATTGTCCTCTATCTACATAATTGGTCACTTCTAACTCACTAGGCTCTTGTTGATTGCCATGGCCACAAGGGAAGCTATTTGGTGGACTTGCTTGAGCTTGGCTTCCTTGAGACAATTTAGATAACGCATGTGAGAGAAGCCAATTGAGCTTTTAGAGAACTTACCTCGTCCATCTCATATCGTCTGGTGGCTTTTGGATTGATTGGAGAAGACCGTTCACATGGCCAATTGTACGATGTAGTGGCCAAGTCTTCTAGTATGGTAGGCCTCTAGAGCATTCTTTGAAAAAATTGAGCCTCCGGCGGTTGCATCTAGAATGGATTTGGTTGAGCTTGACAATCCATTGTAGAAGAGTTGAATTTGTAGCCAATCCGGATAACCATGTTGAGGGCATCTTGTCAAGAGATCCTTCTACCTCTCCCAAGCCTCATAAAATTGTTCATCCTCAAGTTGGCGGAATGTTCCAATCTCCGTCCTTAGTCTTTGAGATTTAGCTGGTGGAAAATATTTGTTCAAGAAAGCTTGAGCTAAGATCTCCCACATTGTGATGCTATTCGGAGGTATGGTTTCCAACCAATCCTTTGCACGGTCCTATAAAAAGAAAGGAAAGAGTCTTAATTTAATAGCATCATTAGAAACACCATTCATCTTTACCATCTTGCATATCTCCAAGAAAGACCGTAGGTGCTTCCGAGGATCTTCATTGATTCTTCCTTTAAAGGCTAGCTCTCTAGCCATGTGGATCAACCCTGGTTTTAATTAAAAATTGTTAACATTGATGGGCACATTCATTATGTCGGTAATGTCGGTTGGAAGTAGTCCCGAATTGCCTTTGGTATCTCCTCCACCATCTCCTCGATGTGATTGTGTTGAACCCTTAGATTCCTTCTACATGTCCTTTCAATCTCAGGATCAAAAGGGAGAATATTAGTATTATCTCAAGGCATAAACCGACAAAAATATATGTATATATATATATATATATATATATATATATATAAAATAAAATAAGAATAGAATAAAATAAAATAAAAAAGATGAAATATAAAATATTAAATAACAAAAACTATTCTTTGGATCCCCGGCAACGGCGCCAAAAACTTGATGTGCACTTTGAGTGTTACTTTTTGTTTTCACCGTATTCTTGCTCGGTTTTGATCTTTTAGTCTTTTCTTCTAATTTTCCTCATTTTAACCTGAAAACCACTACCAAACAAATGAAATCTAATATAAACTCCCTTAATTTGAGAGGATGGAAAGCACTTTTCAAGTGCTTATCATTCCACTATCTCTTTTCTTTCTTTTTTCTTTAATTTGTTTATTAATTTTCCTTTTCTTTTCTTTTCTTTTTCTTTCTTTTTCTTTCTTTTCTTTCTTTCTTTCTTTCTTTTTAATTTAGGGAAAAAAGAAAGAAAAAAGAAAATCCGCTTTTACGCCCCAATTGATATTCAAAGTCAATTCTAGCTCGGTTTTCTCTTAATGACTTAAAAATTCAACTTACCAAAAATTACTTCTGGCTTCCTTCACTTCTTTCTTCGATCTACAAGAGGAAGAACAAGTAAATAAGTTCACAGCGATGCTACGTACTTACGTTTAGTAGTTACAAATAAAAGTAAGGTTTACATATTTTACCTATCTATTCAAGAATTGAATTGATTTTATCTAAGGAATCGAAATCAAGTTTGGATTTTATATTTTGAAAAAAAAAAGAAAATAAAAGCAAGTGAAAATTCAAGGTATAAGAGTGTTCTAGAGTGTTGATGTCATTAATTACTTCATCAAGTCATGCAGGTTTTCATGGAATTATGGGCAAACAATATTTTTAAGTCTAAAAACTAATATCCAGATTATTTCCTCTAAAAAACAACTATTTTTTATGCAACTTAATTGATCACTAATCTCTTAAAACCAAACTAAGAGACATAGCATTAAGAATAGTCATAATCAACTTTCTCTAATAATCTAGCTATTTTCATGAAAGAGTAGTACAAATTCAATACCATAGATCCAATTAAACATACAACCATTCAATCATACATCTAACCTCACAATTATTGATGATCAATCAATAGAGAATAAGGTACAATAGCATTGAAAAACATATCATTCAACAACATCCATGAAAAACACTAAATCATTAACTTAAATCCATAATTAAATCATCCAACACCCTGAAACTATGAGTTTAGACACGCATAGCCATCAAATACATACTTTCATCTAACACCTTGAAACTATGAGTTCTCAAGCATAAAAGTAAAAGGGAAAGAGAAACTTAGAAAGAAAGACTCTCAAATTGCTTTCCGGGTGTTGAATTACTTCAATCTTCACTTTGTTGGACCTCAGGATCTCGAACCATCTTCTACTCTTCTCCAACACTTCCTCACTTTTTTATAGCAAACTCACACTTTAAGGCTCTCTTCTCTTTTGAGTTTTCGTGTCTCTAGGGTTGTTGAAAACTCCTCAATTTATAGAAGTGGCCACCCAAAATCTTTTCCAAATTTGTAGATTTTTCAAAAACAACAAAGCTGGTGTCGATGCGCTCTTTCCGTTATATAAGGGACAGCATAGTGACACTGTAAGGCAGCGTCGCGACACTGACCGTCATTGATGCCTAACCCCAAGTGCAGTGTCGTAGCGTAGCGACGCTCTCATCATAGCACTGTGACATTGTGCCTCAGGTCAAGAACACTCCTTCAAATCCCATAATTTGTTGCTCTCAAGTTGAAAGCGTCGAGGGCAATGCAGTTATGCCCTCGGCTACTCTGCCTTGTTTTTAGAGTTTTTCCATCTTTTCTTCTATTTTTAGTTTGGGTTTGGCTCAATGTGGTTCATTTGACCTTTGACACTTAATTTCTCCATAATTACCTAAAAACCACTAGCAAACACTCATCTAATAAAAACATCTCTAACTTTAGAGGACAAAAAGCAATTTTTGAGTGCTTTTCACCACCCTAAACTTAGAAATTTGCTAGACCTGAGCAAAGAAAAGAATAAAACATAGGGAATTAAGAGATAAGTGTGCTAACGACTCATGTCTCAGAGAATGGCATTTTAAGAGTTCAAGTAGAAACATTCATACATATCTATATTGTTAAGATCATTAAAGGCCAAATCTTGTCATCCGTATGTGTGTGTGTGCAAGCCTCCTTTACTTCAAACAAAATCTCAATTTATGACTTAAGAGAGCTTCTCTAGTTTTCTCCCTACTCTACCTCATGCACCAATCTTTAAAAATTCACACATTTCAAGCAAGTAATATGTTCATTAAGGTGCCTTAATATTTCAAGATTTTTTTTTATAGTCGGCTTAAACTTGCATTCTTTTACCTAGGGGAACTAGCTTTCACACATTCACTATAGGGACTTGTACCTAGTCAATTCCTAGGCGTTTTTACTGATCACAACAAAGGTAGCTCTTTTTACTGCATCCATGCATACACATTACAAGTTTAACATATAATTTAAATGGTGCAAAAGATAGGAATGTAAAGTTTGTATGTTTTTTTTTGCACTTTTTCAAAGGCATAAATAACCTTTTCTTCTTCCTTAGTCTAACATTACAAACCCTCATGTATTTCAACTGTCTAATCGGTGGAAACTTTCGGAGTAACAACCAAATACACTCAACTCAATCCCTTTCTAAGTGAAAGTTTCTAAATTAAAGTGACTACGTGCTCGAATATGAGAGACTTCAAGAGGGACTTAAATAAATCAAAAGTCAAGATAATGTTATCCTATTTCCACAATAAGTCATCCATTATGCATATTCAAGTCTCATCATAGCCAATCAACATCAAAAGCACACAACCATAAAACATTCCCATCATCTTTTGAAGCTCCCATTGAAAAAATTTCAAAATTTTCCAAAATTCAATTAGCATGCATAAAATCATTGAAAATAAATTAGTGAAGGGAATTGAATCCTGGCGAAAGCATGTGATCGTGTTCTTTGATTTATTGAAAGAATTAAAAATACAAAGAGTAAAGAAAAAAGGTTAAGCATCATACGTTTACCAATCTATAATTCTCGAATCTATAATCCTCGAACCAATAGTCTTCTCCTTGTAGTTTTCCTTTTCCAAGAGATCTTCCTCGCTATGACTCTAGATTAGGTTTGTGGGAACCGCTTCTTTGAAAGAATGGGAAGAAGAATTTACTTGGAATTTTTCTAAGAAAATCGGAAGAATTAGTAGAGGAAGATTTTTAGAGTAATTGTAAAGATTATTCTCTTAAAGAATGTGTTTTATGAAGGCTCCCAAGGGCCCTATTTATAGAACTCTATAAGTTAATCCTAATCCTATTAAGATAAACCATCTGCAAAGATTTTAAATCAAATATTTAATTATATCCAATACTAATAAATAATATCTCATATTAAATGGTTTAAAATATTTAAATCTTATTTAAATATTGATTTTCTACAAAATCTTTGATTTGGATCTTATCCAAATTAAATAATTAATTATTTGAATCCAATTCAAATCAATTAATTTCTCCCTCTATTTATTTTCTGCAGAATCTTTAATTTTGATCTCATCCAAATTAAATAATTAATTATTTGAATCCAATTCAAATTAATTAATTAATTCTCTCTCTATTTATTTATATAGATCTTATCCAAATAAATAATTAATTATTTGAATCATATTCAAATAAATTAATTCTTCATACTATAAAGTTATAATTTGAATCATATTCAAATAAAATTTATAATAAATCATGCAATTAATTGTATCCAATACAATTAATATTTTCCCTCATAAATTTGAACATTTCGAATTTTTCTTTCAACATAGTTGATTCTTATTGGTCTGTAATGAGCTAGCAAGGGGATCTTATGGACCTACAGATCAGAAGTTCTAATAATATGAATTAATCGGCTAAACTCATTGACCATATTAATCAATATTCGTTAACTGTGGGTACACTCCACTAAAGAACCACAGCTGCACTCTTCTTATTGTAGATATATTTCTGTGTCCATGGATATAGACCAATGATAGCAAACTAGTCCTTCACAAGTGTTCGTAACACTAGCTGGGTCAAATTACCGTTTTACCCTTGGGTTAATTTTAAATCCTGAAGTATCAATGCTCCTCTAATGAACAAACTATTTATGGTCCAACCATTAAACAAAAACCCCTCTCGGGCCAGTGAGAGGATAGGGCGCTTTGTTCAAGTCCCGAAGATACTACTTAAGGAAACACTTATCTACTTACCCTAAAAATGGGAATAAGTGAATTCCATCTTGTATAATTATGTCCTCAGCTCCACACTCGGTCTTGTCCCCAAGATGGTAGGCATATTGAGTTGGCAAACAGCCACTCTCACTCATACAAATCAAAAAACAATCTCTCGTGGACAGGAGTTCATAATATACTCAAGATTAAGACTAAGTTGCCTAGGTCATCTTATTGAAATAGATACCTAACTAGTTAACAGAGTTACATCTAGTGATTACTATTTCGTGGTCTAATCTTATGCAAACTCATTGCATAGGATACCCCCACTTGCATGTTACCTACACGAACGCATTAGATCATTACGTTTGTATCAAATATAAAGTGGGTCATATCCATAGTGTCACCAGAATAAGGTACCCAGCCTTATCCCTATACTATAGACTCTTTAGACTGTATCTTGAACATTAATCTCCATATGTCCCCATATACATGTCAAGACTCATAAAACAGCCTAGGATGTTAGTTTATTGAATTTAGGGTTATTAAGACAAAACAAACAAAAACAATCAATAACGCTTATTGAAGTAACACATTAATAACTCTTTATTAATGATTTAATGATGGTTAAATAATTACATTTACAATCTACGAGTTTTAGGGCATAAAACCAAACAATTAGCATGCATAGTAGGATAAAATCACACCAAAGTACGAAGTACGCCTCCCACCTCAAACTTAGAACGATACATTATCCTCAATGCATAAAAGAATAAAGCAAATAGATACAAGCCTGAGAGCGTGCAGGAGCCCACCAAAAGGCTTGGCGAAATGAGTGTTTTGCACCAATTTCTTGAAAAATAATTAGAGGCATATGTGTGGCTCCCTATAAGAGAAAACAAACACATCAAGAGAAAGCAAACAAATCAAACAAACTAAAATTAAAGAAAAAAATAAACTTGGGTTGCCTCCCAAGAAGCGCTATGTTTAATTTCGTTTAGCTAGACAGGGCTCACAAGTTTTCGCCCACACTGGAACTCACACAAATAATCATTCACATTTAGCTGACCAGTTAAAACATTGTCAATTTCCGCATCTCCTCCTATTAATATAATTAAGCAACATCAAAGAATCATCTTTTTGAGATTTCACCAGGCTCACCAGCTCATCTTTAATATGCTTCTCCATGTTTTCATACTCCATTTTAGATTTTAGAGGCATGCTTATTAGGAGTATTATCAAAACTAAAAGCATGCTTCGTATGATGGTCTTCTAGTTTAGCATCAAGTATACTATTCATGTCATTTGTCTTACCACCCAAAAAAGGATCAAATATGCAAAGATCCGGATGCTTAAGGGATTTGTAAATGTTGAATGTTACCTCCTCATCTTCCGATGGCCACGAAAGGTCTTCCAAGAATTATGAAAATTTCGGCATCTTCCTCCATGTCTAGTATCACAAAATTCGCCGGAAAGATAAACTTGTCTACCTTGACCAATATGTCCTCCATAATGCCGTAAGGACAAGCAAATGATCGATCGGCCATTTGCAAGGATATGGTAGTTGTTTGCTCCACCATCGAGCTTCCTAAACACAGATAAAGAAATTAAATTAATAGAAGCTCCAAGGTCATAAAGTGCTTTAGTCACCAAATTATTGCCTAAATAACAAGAAATAGAGAAACTCCCTGGATCTTTTAACTTTTGAGACAATTTTCTTTGGAGCACCGCACTACACTCTTCGGTAATGCTGCCGTCTCATAATCCCCATACTTCTTCCTAGACAAAACATCCTTCATAAATTTGGTATACTTAGGCATATGTTCTAATGCCTCTACAAAAGGAATGTTACTTTGCAACTTTTTGAATATAAATGTATTTAGAAAATTGAGGATCAACTTGTTAATTTGCAACTTTTTGAATATAAATGTATTTAGAAAATTGAGGATCAACCTTTTTCTTTTGAAATCTTTGAGGAAAAGATAAAGTATTAGGAACGAAAGGAAGAAAATTAGAAGTACTCCTTGTATTAGTCTTAGATTTCCCCTTTTCCTTAGGGTTAAGCTCTTGTTGGTGCATCCTCCATGGTGACCTTAGTTTCCTCATGTGAAGCTTCATCACCATCAATCACCATAGGCTTGTTCAACTCTTTGCTAATTCTAAGAGTTATGACATTGCACTCCTTGGGGTTCTTTTCCGGATAGCTTGGAAATTTTCCTTTTTGCGTTGTGTGGAGGGAGGTGGTAATTTGACTAATTTGAACCTCCAATCCTTGAACTGCCTTACCTTGACTTTTCATGGTACTTGTTATGGCTTGGACCGAGTTCTCCAATGTGGTAGTCCTTGATCTTGATTATTTAACAAAATCAATCATTAAATCCTCTAAAGATAATGTCTTTGCATTCCCCATACCATTGAAGCCTTGAGGTGCTTACAACACGTTCTTGTTGTTAGCATATGAAAATTTTTCATGATTCCTCAAGTTGGGATGATAGTGAGTTAGAAATTGTTGTTGGCCTTGGTGTTGTCCTCTATCCACATAGTTGGTCATCTCTAACTCACTTTTTTCTTTTTAACTTGCCATGGCCACAAGGGAAGCTGTGAATGGTGGACTTGCTTGGGCTTGGCCTCCTTGAGACAATTTAGACAAAGCATTAGTAAGAGAAGCCAAATGAGCTTTTAAAGAGCATATCTTATCCACTTCATATACTCCAGCAGACTTGATTAAAGATGATCTTTCACAAGGCCAATTGTATGATATTGGTCAATTCTTCAAGTATTGTGTAGACTTCTTGGGTGGTCTTGGAGAATATGGATCCCCCGGCTATGGCATCCAAGATAGATTTGGTGTTGCTTGTTAACCCATTATAGAACAATTGGATTTGCAACCAATCTGGGTAGCCATATTGTGGGCGTCTCCTCAAAAGGTCCTTTTATCGTTCCCAAACCTCATAGATTTGCTCATATTCAAGTTGATATAATGTGTCAATCTCTGTCCTCAATCTTTGTGAAAAATCGGTGAGAAATATTTGTTCAAGAAAGCTTAAGCTAGTGCATCCCATGTGGTGATGCTTTCCAACGGTATGGTCTCTAACCAATCCTTCGCTCGGTTCTGTAAAGAGAAAGGAAAAAGTGTTACTTTAATGGCATCTTTAGAAATCTCATCCATCTTTACCGTCCCACATATCTCCAAGAACGATCGAAAGTGTTTGTGAGAGTCCTCGGTGGAACGTCCTCTATAAGTTGAAGGAATCGAATCTCAGTGGAAGTGTGTAATCGCCTTGTGCCATACAACAAGGATAAACAATTAAATTAGCATGTTTTTTAGGAGAGTTAAGAAAAAGAAGTTTTCTTACCTTTGAAGTTCGTCTTCATTTTGGGAGAATCTCCAAATCACAAACTGGTGAGAACTCCAATGAATGCAAGAAGTACTTTTCTTCTTTGGGAACACCACCTGGCAACCTTGCTATTCATCGGGAAGAATCAAAAAGGAGTTGTGGGCTCTCTTTGAATTTTGGCAAGGGAAATATTTGTGTGTAGAAGAGAGAGTTGGAGAGGGAGAGAAGTGAATTTCACAGAACTCTTCTGTGTATTTTTCTGTAAACTTTCTCCCCTACCCAATCGTAAAACCACTTGTGAGAGAGAAGAAGAACAACTCCCCATTACGTGGGGAGTTATTATTAATAATATAATATTAATTTAATTAAATATCTATTAATTCATATTTAATATATATAATTAAATAAAATTAATTAATTAATAAATTAAATATCTCATATTTAATTTAAATTTGAATCATATTCAAATAATCTTCTCTCACATAACCTATAGTTTTAATATGAATCTTATTCATATTAATTTTAACCTATAGTTTTCATATGAATCTCATTCATATAATTAATATTTACATCTCATTTACATATTTATCTCTCTTATAACATAAAGTATAAGTTTTTGAATCTTAATTCAAAATAAACTTTATAATATAATGTATCTACATACATTATATTAATTGTATCACATACAATTAATTCCCTTATTAATTTAAACATTTCAAATTAAACCAAAATATTTGATTCTTATACTAAGCCTTTATGAGCTAGCAAGGGGACCTTATGAACCTATAGTTAGAAGCTCTAATAATATGAGATTAATCATTTCGCAGCTCCAAAGGGACAAAAAGAAATTAAATAATTCGCAGTTTGGTCTTATACAAACTCTTTGCATAGGATACCCCCACTCACAGGTCTCCACATGAACGATTAGGATCAAATTGTTTGTAACACTTTACAACTCTTTGTAACAATTACAAAGTAGGTCATATCCGTAGTGTTACCAGAATAAGGCACCCAACCTTATTCATATACTATAGGCCTTTTTGGTAATTACTTTAAACATGATCCAACCTTGTATGTCAACCACATACATGTTTAAGTTTACATAAAATAACCATGGAATCTTAGTTTATTGGATTGAGTTAATGCATAAAAGAGATAAAATAATTTGGTTTTGATCTTTACGTCAAGCGAGCGAGTCAAGAATAGAATTGAGCACGCAATTAATCCTTTGAGTTCGACAAACAACCAAGTTAAATGAATGAATTCCAAATCCCTAGGCTAGGCTTTTAAATTGAATTAGTTCCAATTTCAATTACGGTTTTACATTCATGTTTTTACATTCAATTGCAAACAAAACAACACTCACCCCCCCTCCCCATGTGACCATTTGAACACAAGTTAAGGCTAGGATTGTCCTTAGTTTCCTATGTGTTGAGACTAGTGTGTCCTAAATCTCTTGGGTCTTGTGGTTTTGTAAATTGTAATACATGTTAATTATTGAATAAAACAAGAAGTTATTTTATCTGTCATACATAAACTCAATCTAATAAACTAAGATTCCATGGTTAGTATATGTAAACTTAAACTTGTATGTGGTTAACATACAAGGTTGAATCATGTTTAAGTAATAACCAAAAAGGTCTGTAGTATAGGAATAAGATTGTGTGCCTTATTCTGATTACACTACCTATACGACCCACTTTGTATTTGTTACAAAGAATTGTAAAGTGTTACAAACAATTTGATCCTAATCGTTCATGTGAAGACATATGAGTGGGGGTATCCTATACAAAGACTTTGTATAAGATCGGATAGCGACCTTAATCCTCATTGAGTTATGAACTCCTGTCTGTGAGGGCAATTCTTTCATATATATGGGTAAGTGTGGCCAAATCGCAGACTCAATAAGCCTACCATTTTGGAGATTTGTTTGATTAGGTAGCTGAGAACATATCTTCATAAGATGGAATTTACTCATTCTCGTGCTTAGGGTAAGTAGATAAATTGCTCCCCTAAGGGCTGATTTTGGGTTTTGAACAATGATGCTTCACCCTCTCACTGGCCCAAGAGGGGTTAATCTATAGTTGGACTATAAACAATTTATTCATTAAAGGGATCAAGGTACTTAAGAAGTTAGATATAATTACAGGGGTAAGATGGTAACGTTACCCAGCTGTAGTTATGAGTAATTTGTGAAGGGTCAACTAACTAATGATTAGTAAATTTCGTAGACATAGAAATATATCTATAGTGTGAAGAGTGCAACTGTAAGTGTCACACCCCCCCCCCCCCAGGTACCCTCCTAACCCAGGAAGAAGTGTGATGACAGCGGACACCGACCCTCTTATGACATCCACTATCAACCATAAACTCTGCCTTTACCTAATAAACAGTTATAAACCATAAACTACTTCACACATACACCAGAGTTAACTTGCCATACACACATCATTTTCATTCAAACATATAATAGCATAAATACACAACAACTTCCTTAACCCTCTTTGTATGTACAACACATGATCCAGTTCAATTATTTACAATTTTCAGAATATTAAACACCGTTGGTAGACCCGGACGAGATCTTGCGTAAGCTAAGCATCCCGAACTCGCTCGCTACTTGAAAAAAAAAACAGAAAAATAAGGAAAACGTGAGCTTACACACCCAGTGAGTAACTAATTAAAGTTTTTTCTCAACAGTGTATGGAAATATAAAACCTAGTTGTATAAAAATATAAAACCCAGCCATATCCATCACTAGCATACATCAGATCATAGTTTAACCATATCTGATTATCTATGGAACATTATTCACAAACTGTTTCCTTAAATCTTCTTACCTAGTTGAGGCTGAGCGAAGCTCATCGCACCCAACGTCGATATTTCTCAGTTGAGTGGAGTACTCTCAACACCTCAGCATCAGTCAATCAAATGCTCACGAGTTACCCAAGTACCTTCTCCCAGTCCCTCAATACTGAATCCCCAGGATACTCAAGTGCCTTATCTACATCTCTCAACACTGAGTTTTCAAATACAAGATTGCCCACATGCCTTCACATTGTCCCTCAGCATTGGGTTTCTTACAACACTGGATTTCCCACATGCCTTCACATCTTCCCTCAGCATTGGGTTTCTTACAACATTGGGTTTCCTACATGCCTTCACATCTTCCCTTAGCATTGGGTCCCTTAGAAAACATTATAAAGCAAATATGCTTGCATAAATAATTCTTTATAAATCATTTCATGATAAACAGAACAATATTAGCATGAAGCTAATTACATACACAAATATCCCACATGCCTTCTCTTCGTACCTCGGCATTGGGAACCATTCAAATAAGAATAAAATATAACATAAAATCGTGAGTTTGTAATATCTCATACATCACAACACTTTTCATATGCTCACACTTTTCATTATTCTTACCTGATAATTCATATTCTCATTCATACTCTAGTAACGTCTCATCCATCACAATACTTTTAATAAACTCATATGCCTACCTTTAGTCTCATCGTTATAAATCACATTTCATACGCTCATATGCTTCCTTTAGTCTTATCGTCATATATCACATACTTAATCATACTCTTGTGACCTTTCATACATCACAACACTAAATATAAGCTCATATGCTTCCATCTACTCACATAATTATAAATTTCATACTTTTCTTAAGCCTTACCACCATATAACACGTACATATTCATATACTTGAGTCCCACATCGCAATATTAATCATAAGTTCCCATGCATCCATCCATTTTATCCTTATTATTCACATACTTTTGCTCAGTCTGTATATATTTATATATCGAAATAGCTCATTATGCCACACATGGAATACACATAAAGTTCATAGAATTTGATCATGTAAGCATTTATCAACAAATATTATCAAGAAACTATATTAGAACTAAACACTTTTAAATAGAAAGTCACTCACGACTTGTCCTAGGCCTTGAGCGGATTGTACACCTTTCCCAGCTCATCTCGGCCTAAAATAACACATTTCTCGTGTTAGACTTCCCTAAAGTTCCTTTTTACAAACCATTAGTTTACACATTTGTATTTTATTCATGTTACACCACTCAGACCAATTTCTTCCAAAAACAATCAAATTAAGCGAGATTCCACACCACTAGCTATATTACTAGTGAGATTCCACTCTATTAGCGAGATTACTAGCGAGATTAAACTACAGGCACACGGCATTAGCGATACCATGGTGAGCGAGACCAACAAGACTTACCTGAGCAGCGATACCGAGCGATACCTAGCGAGAATTGTGAGACACAAAGCCTTCAGCGTTACCAACGACACTCGTCTCGCTACTCACGCTTAAATTCCTAGCATTACCGCAGTTCTAGCAATACCCGTTATCTCAGTTTCTGCCTTTTCTCTTATTCTCACTTTTACCTATTAAGAGTCGCATTTCCAGTCAAATTTAGAACTTCTTTCCTTGTATAAGCTTGTAGAGAAATATGCTTTCTAGCTTACCTTAAAATTTTGAGGCTTAACTCCTCCTTGTTAGTCAGATATTTCAAGATTACCTCACACTACTTTGTATCGCATAGCAACTTTGTATCAATCACTTCCACCTAAAAGTTTACATATATTCTCTTCCAATTCAGCTCAAATATCCTTCATAAAAGTTGTCAAGAATTAAGTTAACTTACTGACCTTAAAATTTCAGCCCTAAATTCGATCTCTTCAGCTCGTTCTTCTTCAAACACCAAACCACGCTCGGATTGCACGACAGCAGCCAGACTCACTATTCTAGCTTCAGTTTTACCACGAAAACGATCTGAATTCTCCACAACTTTGCCCCAAACACCTTCTCCTACCTCTCTTCGTCTCTCAGCGGTGAAATTCAACTAATTTGAGCTTTTAGATGTGTTTAAAATGATCAAACACTCAGCTTACTCACTTAAATAGGTCGCCGACTTAACCTCCACCTTCTTTCCTTTTAAAATGAATTGGCTAACGCATACTTCAGCTCACCAACGCATAGCTGCCTCCACAAACGCATGGCACACCCTCACCAACGCATAGCAACCTTCACAAACGCATGCTACCTCCACGCCTACAGCAGCAATCCACACACAACTGCCTCCAACGTATGACAACAACCTTCAACGCATAGCTGAAGTCCATCACATACAACAACTCTCCAACACAAAGTAGCCTTACCAACGCATGGTAACAACTTTCAACGCATAATAGCCCTATCAAAATATAACAACTCTTCAACCTTACCAACGCATAGCCATGGCCTAACAGTTTTTTGCTCCTTCACTCTCGGCCACCATTCCTCTTTACAACGCATAACACATGACTTCTTCCTAGCTTACCTTCTCCCAAGGCTAAGCACGTCTTACAAGTTAGGGCTTACAGTAAGTCTTTAGTGGAGTGACCTATAGTTAATGAATATTGATTAATCTAATTAAAGAGTTTAATTGATTAATCTCATATTATTGGAGCTTCTAACTATAAGTCCATAAGGTCCCTTTGCTAGCTCATAAAGGCTTAGTATAAGAATCAAATAGTTTGGTTTAATTTGAAATGTTTAAATTAATAACGGAATTAATGGTATGTGATACAATTAATATAATGTATGTAGATCCATTATAATATAAAGTTTATTTTGAATAAGATTCAAAAACTTATATTTTATGTTATAGGAGAGATAAATATGTAAATGAGATTTAAATATTGATTATATGAATGAGATTCATATTAAAACTATAGGTTATGTGAGAGAATGTTATTTGAATATGATTCAAATCTAAATTAAATATGAAATATTTAATTAATTAATTATTTAATTAAATTTTAAATATGATTTAATATAATATAATAAAATTAATATTAATTAATAATATTATTTTTATATTATTTTATTAAAAATAATTACCACGTAGTGGGGAGTTATTTTGTTTTCTTTCACAGTGTTTTCACGTAAAGTAGAGTTAGGAAGGGGAAGGAGTTACACTTTTTACAGAAGAGTTCTGTAATTTCAAACTCAAGAATTCTCTCCCTCTCCAACTCTCTTCTTCCTCTTCAAGAACTCCCTTGCCAAATACACAGAGAGCAGTCCTCCCTTTGATTCTACCTTGAGAATACTAAGGTTTCCTTTGTGGTGGTGTTCCAAAGAACAAGAAGAGTTATTGTGTTCTCATTGGAGTTTGTCACCGAATCGTGATTGGTAGAAGAAGATTTCCCACAACAAATACAGTCTTCAAAGGTAGGAAACATCTTTTCTCTTAACTCCTCTAAAAAAGGCATGCTAATTACTTTTTTTTTTTTTTTTTTTTTTTATCTATGTTCATGTTCTCTGTAATTTTTGGTTTTCTAAAACAAATTTAATGACACAAGGCGATCATTCGATTCCGCTAGGCATTCAATTCCTTCATTGTGGAGACGACCTATTCCCTAGCTGCCATTGTGAGAAACAATATCAATGAAAGGCCTAGCTTGTGTTTATTTTGAAGTTTCCCCAATTTAGTCTACTTGATCATTGAACTCTCAAGAGTTTGTTTCTAAATCCTTGTTTATACTTACCCAATTAATTAGTAACGCTAATCAACCTACCTAATTAACTAATTATATCACACCCCCTCCCAAATTACCTCTTAATCTAGGAAGAGATGTGAAGACACAGCAAGTGACATCTCTCTGTGACATTTACTATCTACCTGAACCTGCTTAACTTATAATCAACATATATCATGCATATTAAACTCTATAAATTACAAAACAACATTACAACAATGTAAGTTCACATGTGTTATTCACAAGAACCCAACTCTTAGGTTTAAGTGTTTGCTATTACAAACCAGACCAACCCAACTATTGAACATACAAATGTTTAAGAATCTGGACCCAGATAAGACTCTAACGTAGTGGCAGACCGATCACATGGAACTCCTTCACTACGTGGGGGAAAAACAGAAAACCAAAATAAAAATAAAAACTTTGAGCTAGAGAGCCTAGTAAGTGACAATTTAAATCACTTTTTAAATCATTTATATAACTTATTTACATAAATCTCAAGTCTTTCTCAAGCATGAAACAGTGCAAAATATACCAAAACATACTGATGATCAAGAAATCTTAAAAACGTATATAAACCAATGAAACGACATGATCATAAAGCTCTCAATATATATCCAAGATAAAATCTATCATAAATCTCGTCCAAGTGCAAGAAACCACACCAAACACTGTAATCATCATCCCACTGGTATAAAGTTACAGAACGTCAACATATCTCGTCCTATATGCACATTTAGACATTTCCCGCAGACGCACACAAGGCACGCTGACTTTGCTTGGGTACATACACCAGTGGTTTGAAAACCATTTTCCATAAACCATAATGTCCAAAGAACACCATGATACTTATCATATTGCAAGCTTCTTAATAACCACAAATAAAACATACTTATCTAAATTAAGTAGTTCAAATTTGCGGAAACATATAAAACAAATCATAAATTTATATATAATATTAATTAAAAACATTTTGAAAAGAATTAATCACAATTTAGGTCAGCTTCTTTTTGAATCACCAACTTCCCCAACCCAAAGTTAACTAAAATTTAGACGGCTCAAACTATGCTGCTTGTAATACCCAAAACCCTAAACTAACTCCATTGTGAAGAATTGAAATGAATCTTATGGAGTTAGGAAAATTTTGAGGACGGTTAGTAGGATGAACTTCTAGGCTTGTGGAATTCGAACATTTTTTAGGATTTAAAGGGCACCATGCATTGAGCACATTAAGGGAAGAAAAGTGTTTGCCCAAATTTGAGTTATGAGGAGAGAATTGATTGTAGAAGTGATTGAGAGAAAACTACACTATGAGATTTTCAAAGTGGTGGACTATTCTTTAAAAATGAGAACTCTGAGGTGAACCTGGTATTATGAGTTGAACTCGTAGGTTTAAGAATTTAGAAATTTGACTAAGTGTTGAAAGGGAAATTTGGAAGTATGAAGCATAATATGGAAAGTTCAACTCATCAACCTTGAAGTCAAGGTTAGATGTGTTGGGTTTAATGTCCTAAAATTCATTGTTTTTAATTTTTTGTAACTTATTCTCAATAAAACTGTTATCGAAATTTATTCAATAAAGTTATTATTGAATATATGAATTGCAGCTATTAAATCCAATAAACTAAGAATCCTTGGCTGTAGGTTGTATACTTAGACTTAATGTACAAACATAAAAATTGAATCAAGTTTAAGTAAATAGCCAAAAACGGTCTATCATACAAGGATAAGGTTGTGTACCTTATCTTGGAGACACTATGGATGTGGCTCACTTTTGTATTTGATACAAATGATTTGATCTTATATCCTACATGTAGAGACATGTGATTGGGGGCATCCTCTGTAATGGTTTGCATAAGACCAGACTATGAAATAATCATTTTTACTTTATAACATTGATTACTGTTAAAATTGATCTTTTCAAACCTGATGAGTTAAGTAACTCGATCTTAATCTTAACCTAACTATGAACTCTTGTCTATTTGAGATTATCCTTTAATCTGCATAGGTGAGAGTGGCCCGAGTACGTCGACTCAATATGCCTCCAATTTTAGGGATAAGAACAGACAGATAGTAGAGGACATAATTTTTCAAGCTAAAATTCACTCCTACTTATTTCTAGGTTAGTAGATAAGTTGTTCCCTTAAGTACTGACTTTGAGACTTGAACAAGGGGTCCCACCCTCTCATTGGCTCGAAAGGGATTAGGTTTGTTGGTTGGACCACAAATTGATTGTTCATTAGAGGATCAATGAGACTTAAGGAACGAGATGTAATTACAGGGGTAAAATGGTAATTTTGACCCAATTGTAATTACGAAAAACTTATGAACAATCGATTTACTTATTATGATTATATCAAGTGGATATAAATATATCTACAGTGAGGAGAGTGCAACTATTGGGCTTTAGTGGAATAACCCGGTAGTTAAGAATGTTAATTAACTAGGTTAAAAATGCCAGTTAATTTTGGATTGTTGGAGCTCATGACCTGTAGGTCCATTAGGTCCCCTTATTAGCTCATGGACTAAACCTTAGAACATTAAATTGAGTGAATTTGAAATGTTCAAATTCGGTGATGGGGCAAAATTTATAATTTGTTCGTTTAGTTATGAATTAGACGAAATCGGAGAGTAAGAAATATTTAAATATTTTTAGGATGAATAGAGATTCATCGTGTTAAAATTTGCCAGGAAAAGAGGGAAATAATTAATTTAATATAATTAATTATTATTTTAATTAATTTTATTTTAAAATTAATTCTATGAAAATTAATTTCGAAATTAAATTAATTTGAGAAATTGATTTTAAAATCAACTGGAAAATTTCACTATGCATGTTAAAGGTGGTGGTGTTCTTCATGCAAGGCACCCTATCCACTTTCATCTTCCACCTCCAAATTGAGCACCTTAATCAACCAATTTTTTGGTTCACAACCCCTCCCGAGCTTTCCTCTTAACCCGAAAAGAGGCATGACGACAGCAGACATCAATCCTTTACGACATCTACTGTCATCTTAACTCTACTCAAATCCTTACCAAGCACTTGATAATATAATTATAATTTACACCCTTACCATTAATAAATCCAAATGAAACTTTATAATAATAACATCAGATTTTTTACATGACTTCCACTCCTTAGACCCCAATATGTATAATGCTAGGTCTAAGTACAAATATTTACAATGGTCAAAAACTAAGAAGGAAATCCAGACGAGTTTGACGACTAGGCTAAGCACCCCGGTTCCGCTCGCTACCTGAAAAGTTGAAATGTAAACCCTACTTTCATTTGTAAGTTTTAAACATAAGTACGTAGTACCGAAGTGGACTAAGTTGTTTTTCTCTTGTAGATCGAAGGAAAAAGAGGAGAAAGCCAGAAGTAATTTGTGGTAAGTTGCATATTTAAGTCATTAAGAGAGAATCGAACCAAAATTTTATCTTGATTATTAAGTGGGGCGTAAAAACGGATTACTTATTTATTTATTTAGTTATTTATTTATTTAAATTAAAGAGAAAGAAAGAAAGAAAAAGAAGGGATAGGAAAAAAAAAGAAAAGAAAAGAAAAGAAAATTATAGAAAAAAGAAAAGAAAAGAAAAGTGGTAGTGGAAGGGAGTCGGTGGTTTAATGTGAAATGGGTGAGTTTGCCGATAGGTTTTCTTCCATTTCCAAGCTCAAATCAATTCGACTCTTCAGCTGGGTGTCGGAAGAGATCTAGGGCAAATTCGTGTAGGGTTTTGGTTAGTTTCATGGTAAAATTGAAGTTAAAATAGAAGCTTCGTTTGCTGTCGCGCAATCTGAACAAGGTTTGGTGTTTGGTGAATATCAAGCAGAAGAGTCAGAGTTTGAAGCTAACATTTTAAGGTTAGTAAGTTAACTCAATTTCTAACAACTCTTGTGAAGGATGGTTTAGCAGAATATGAAGAGAAACATGTTAAATTGTAGGTGGAATTGACTGGTACGAATTTCTCGACTGATCTGAAGCAGGTCGAAGTAAATTGAGAATATCTGTCGAACGAAGAGGAGTTCAGCTTTGACATTTTGAGGTAAGCTAGAAAACATATTTCTCTACAAGTTTGTAGAAGGGAAGAAGTTCTAATTCGGGCTGGAACTGTGATTTTTAATAGCTAGAAGTTCGGGAGGTAGCGAGAATAGCAGTAGAAAGAAGCAAGTCTCGCTGGAAAGGTTAAGTGTGAAGGAGCGAGAGCGAGACTAGTCTCGCTGGTAAAAATTGTCTCACAAATCTCATTGGGTTGTGGCTCTCGCTGCTCTCGCTGGTACTGGTGGTTTTTGGCTTGTTTTGCTAATTTAGTCTCGCTAATGGCTTAAATCTTGATCATTAATGAACTTTTAAATGAAGTATAGCCTCGGTTGAGCATTTCTTCATGGAATATAGTCTCGGTGATGGTTTTCTTTATGTAGTTTGGTCTCGGGGATGAATATCAGGCATATCTAAAGCTTGTTTCTTATGTAAAAGGAATGTTAAGGAAATCTAACAAAGGGAAGCATATTATTTCAGGCCGAGAGGAGCTAGGAAAGGCATATAACCCGCTAAGAGCCCGGGACGAGTTGTGAGTGACATTCGATTCTAAAAGTGTTTATTTCAAGCATAGTTTCTTGTTTGAATATATGTTTGAAACTTGATCATATAGTACATTTCCATGAGCTTTACGTGTATGTCATGTGCTATATAATGGGACGTATCTGAAGTATACGGGTTGTAAAATTAGTTTGAGGAAAACATGTGGTTTATGATTATAAGATTAATAAAAGCATTTAAGCATGTGAATAGTGTTGTGATGTATGAAATATTTCAAACTCATGAATTTATGTTATGTTAATCTTATTTAAATGACTCCCAATGCTGAAGGACTCGGATAAGGCATGAGAGTAGCCGGGAATTACTAAAGGACTTAGAGAAGGTACTCGGGTGACCCTGGTTGTGGAATATGTGTATAGATGCTGATGTGTTGAGATTACTCCACATAACTAAGGATTTTCGACGTTGGGTGTGTTGAGATTACTCCACCCCAACTAAGGTTATTTCGACATTGAGTAGCTGATAACTTGTAGAAATTGAACTCAATCTTGGATCTCACAATTTGTTATCACAAGGAAGACACTAGAGGTTGTTCACAAAGTGTTTGTGATTTGAAATTTGAAGAATCCAGCTTCAATTTTGAGCTTCAACAAGTAAGTTCATCTTCTCTATTTTTGGGTTTCTAATCCAGCGTGTTTAATCTTCAAAATTGATGTAATTAGAATGCTTTAGATCCTAATTACTTCTGTTGCCATGTTGCTAACTCCTTTAGGATAAATGCCCTGGGAGAAAAGTTAGGGTTGGACCCATAGATGAGGACGTGTTCAGGAAAGTTTTTGGCTAAGTTTTAAATAACTTATCTTAGTTCAAGGTAAAATGCTTAGGCTAAGATGCAAGCCTAAGAGTTGGACGACCAGTATTGGCTATCAAGGTAAATTTTGGCTAAGTATAAGAGGAGTTGGACGCATGCCCTAACTAAGGTGCAATTTTGGTTAAGTGCTAGATAGTTCATGTGGGATAAAAGATGACATTGGAAGCATACATCTTTGGGAAACAAGTTGGATGCATGGCAAGGATTAACTACGCATGGTTGGTGGAAATCGAGCCTAGATGGACTCATGGAAGGTCTTAGAAAAGACTTAAGTATGCGTCCAACAGATTGAAAATTAAGGTGGAGGTGGCTAGCTCAGAGTTGAACACCTTAAGAGGTGACTTGTCAACATAGCATGAATTTGACTAAGTGTCAAAGTAGGAGGTGTTGTGCTGTGAGGCAAGTTTCACAATAGTTAGACACTTAGAAAAATTTGAAGAAGGGGTTGGCAGTATGCATGTGTTGATCATGCCTGGTGAAGATACCTAAGAGTTGAAGTGTCAAATTTAGGGCGAATGGGCAAAAGACGTGGGATTAAACCACGTAATGCGTAGCTCCCACGTATGGAACCACTCCACTAAAGACCCAAAACTACACTCTTCTCATTGCAGATATATTTATGTGTCCATGGATATAGACTAATAACAGCAAATTAGTCCTTCACGAGTGTTCGTAATACCAGCTGGGTCAAATTACCGTTTTACCCCTATGTTACTCCTAAATCCTTAAGTACCAGTGCTTCTTTAATGAACAACTTATTTATGGTCCAACTATTAAACAGAAACCCCTCTCGGGCCAGTGAGAGGGTAGGGCTCTTGTTCAAGTCCTAGAGACACCACTTAAGGGAACACTTATCTACTTACCCTAAAGATGAGAATGAGTGAATTCCATCTTGTATAATTATGTCCTCAGCTCTTCACTCGGTCTTGTCCCCAAGATGGTAAGAATATTGAGTCGGCAAACGGCCACTCTCACCCATACAAATCAAAGGAAAATTATTCGTGGACAGGAGTTCATAATATACTCAGGATTAAGACTAAGTTGTCTAGGTCATCCTATTGAAATAGAAATCTAACTAGTCAACGGAGTTACATCTAGTGATTACTATTTCGTGGTCTGGTCTTATGCAAACTCATTGCATAGGATACCCCCACTAGCATGTCACCTACATGAAACGCATTAGATCATTGTGTTTGTGTCAAATACAAGGTGGGTCGTATCCATAGTGTCATCAAATAAGTTACCCAACCTTATCCCCATACTATAGACTCTTTAGATTGTATCTTGAACATTGATCTCCATATGTCCCCACATACAGTTCAAGATTCATAAAACAGCCTAGGATGTTAGTTTATTGAATTTAGGGTTATTAAGACAACAAACAAAAACAATCAATAACGCTTATTGAAGTAACACATCAATAACTCTTTATTAAGGACAGTCAAATAATTACATTTACAATCTACGAGTTTTAGGGCATAAAACCCAACATGACCATCCTGTGAGACATTCTATTTCTTTACCATACAAACAATGCTATTACATAAGGAAATAACAATAAGTCTTAAAAAGAAAACCACTCATAGTAAATATGGATTTCAGTTTTCAAATCCTTTTAACCTTGTCCGGAACTTTTTGCCTTTCCAAAACTTAACTACCCTTGAGCACATGACTAAGCTTCTGGTATAAAAAGAGACAGCGACAAGCCTGTAAACAACAAGCTAGATGCCCAAAATGCACTATTGGATGCCTCGAACACAATCTAGACGCTTGGAACTTTGTTTTGGACGCCTGGACAGTTTAATTTGGATGCTTGGACTTCTTTGAACCCTAGCTTGACTTCTGTTGAACACCTAAAGCAATGGTTGGACGCCTGGTTTCCTTTTTAGATGCCTAGTGGATCTTAGTTCTCTTCCCGGAAAACACCTTTTTTCTCTCCTCTAAGCTCTCTAGATGAACTTCCATTTGAAACTTTGTGTGTACTTACATGGCCTCAAGTTCTATTTATAGGCTTGAAAACTTATCCTTAGGCATGCAAAAGAAACATACAAAAAAGGTTATTCTCTCGATAAAAAATTAAAAAAAAAAAAAAAAATTCTCTCTGGTACTCTCTTTTTTTTCCACAGATCAAGATCAAGGATCCACAATCCTTATCTCATCACTCAGAGAATAGGAGAGGTTCGTGGTAGTGGAGTTCAAAGTCAACAACGAATGTAAGCTTTTATCTCTAAAGCATGCTTAACCTAGAATTAATAGAGTAAGCTTTCTGTATTTTTTTCCAAAGTACTAGTATTTCAAAATCTCAGTTTATTTCGAATTTGATTTTATATTGCTTTCGCTTTGTTAGGGATTTCAACCCTTTCAATTGGAATTAGAGCCATCTATTAAAATTAATTTGGGATTTTTGAAATTTCATTGGTTATGGTGGGTTTCTGCATTAATGAATGTAGGTTTGCCATTGAATGGTTACGGTAAAAATGGCCATAGATTTACAATTTTTTTGATTTGATCAAATGTAAAGACCCCTGCATTTTTGGGCATTTATTTATTGTAAATTACTGTTTTGTAAGTCCAATTTTGAATTGAAGATGTTCCAAGAATAAAAACGACACCAAATTTGCCCAACATGCACTTGTAGGCATGGCTCGGCTCACGGCTCGGCTCAGCTGACGGCTCGGTTCACCTCTAGTTCACACAGTTCGGCTCCAGTTCACACAATTCGACTCTGGTTTAGGCATTTTGGCTTCAGTTTAGCTGCTATTTGGTTTGGTCAGCTGGTGCTGATCTAGTTCTTGGCATATTTTGCTTGGTTCATGATTTTGGGGCTCGGTTTGAAGCGATTCGAGGGTTTTTTGTCCAATTTTGGAGCGGTAGAAGCAGTTTTAAAATATTTTTAACTTAAATTAATGTAATTTATTATTTTATTTTACCCTAGTGGCCAATTTTACCAGTTCAAATTGCTATTTAAATGCTTTATGGATGTCATTTAGTGATAACCAACCATAGGTTAATCATGTTCATGCATTTTAGTATATTATAAATGTATAATATGTGGTTTTAATGCATGACAATAATTTCATGAGTTATTTAATGTATGTTGATGTATTAAATATATGAAATTGGAAAAGCATGATGTATGACATTAATTAAATAAATATAAATAATTATATTTATTAATGTTTTGTAAATGTTTGATTGATTTTCATGGTTTGTTTAATATAAGTGTTATATTTTAAATGAAAATCAATTTGCATTGAGCATGATACATCCATAGAATAATATAATTGTTATATTATGTCATGAAATGCATGTAATATGGTTGGTTAATTAATTAGAATTGATTGTTAATTAATTAAACCATAGAAAGCATGATATAGGGCTAATCATTAAAATTTATAATAGTTATAAAATTTATGATTAGTAACCGTCCTATAATTAAGAATTGCATGCAAACAGAAGATCTTAGGAAATTGATTTTAAATTGTTTAAAAATTAATTTAAACCTAAGATCACATTAATTCTAATAAGATTACAATTTTGTCTTACTTTGTTTTAAAATAGTTTAAAAATATGACTAAGTAGGACAAATAGGACTTTAGGTTATAAGGGAACTTTACCACTTCAGTTCCATCAAGATTGGGGTATTTAAGTTGATGGTTTACGGAACACCTCCTAACTGGAAACTGAATTGGAACTTGAGTTGAATTAACCTAAAGCCTATTAGGATGTATTGTCACTAGGTTAAATAAATGATTTAATTCACATAGAACATTAGTGTAAAGACCTTTTATAAGAGTTATAATAGGCATAGACTTAGATAGTTTGACTTAGCCAAATTTATCTAAGTTAAATAACCCTAAGATAAGGTAAGACATTTTTTTAGTGGGAGGAAAATTACAAAACAAGATGTTTATTTCAAGTTTTGCTCCTACATCCCTAATTATTCACACAGTGAGATCCATACGCTGCTTCGTGTCGCCTTGGGAGTGGCCTCCCTTCAGAAAAGAGCTTGTATGGTTCAATAAGAATGGGAAAATGTCTATATTAAGTGGGTGCGGACGCGTGTTAATGTATCTCTCAGTCTCCAACCCTAGGTCGCACCGTAAGATTCTTATGATTTGCCTGTGTGTCGTCCTGGAGTGACCATCCCTTCAGAGAGCCTGATCATAGTTTTTGAAACACCGTGAACCCCTGAAAAGGATAGGTTCACTTATGTTAATTACCAACAATTGTCTTTTTTAACAGTAGCTTGTTGTTGTGTACCTCTGGGATCTCAAAGTGGGAAGGTTACACTTACGGGGATGAGTTAAGAGTTAACAAATCCTTAATCAAACAACGGTGGCTAATGTCTATAGGAATATGAGTTATTTTGACATTATAGTTAGGTGAGAATTGTCTCATTTCAAAGCATCATTGCGAAAACTAAATCAATAGTTTATTAGGGTTTCTTTGATTGCTTGTTTTTGCTGAATTGATTGAATTACTTGCAATTTTGTTTCTTTGTGTAATGGGTTAAGGCGAAGATAACAACAACAGTTAATTTTTTATTATTTTAGCATGTCTTCCTCAATCATCGCACTTCTTAAAAATGAAAAACTAACCGGTTAAAACTACGCAATGTAGAACTCTAACTTGAATACGATTTTGGTTATAGATGATTTACGATTTGTCTTAACGGAGGAGTGTCCTCCTATCCCCACTCGTAATGCATCCCAATCTTTTAGGGATGCACATGATCGTTGGACAAAGACCAATGACAAGGCTCGAGTCTACATCTTGGCGAGTTTGTCTGATATACTCAACAAGAAACATGAGACCATGATGAATGCACGACAGATCATGGAGTCCCTCCAGGAAATGTTTGGACAACTGTCCTCACAGATCCAGCACGAGGCCCTCAAGTACGTTTATAATGCAGGTGTGAAGGAAGGCCAATCGGTGAGAGAACATGTTATCGACCTGATGGTCCAATTCAACGTTACCGAAATGAGTTACAGACTTATCATGATTACAAACTTCCACTCCTCTAAACCCCTTATGTACATTGTTGAGTCTTAAGTACAAATATTTACAATATTTACACTCTAAGTAGCTAAATCAGACAAGGTTGATATAGGCTAAGCACTCCGGTTTTGCTCGCTACCTTGAAAATAGAAAACGAAGGAAAATTATGAGCTAGGTTGCCTAGTGAGTGGCAAGTTTAGAAAATTGTACTTAGTTTAAAATGTTTAGCAAAATCATGCTCAATAATCAAGTATAAATTGTAAATAGAGCAATAGAGAAACCCTTACATTTGCTTATGCCTAAAAGATATCCTTAGTTAGATGGTGTGGTGCTCAACACTACTCAACGTCGAAAACAACCTTAGTTGGGGTGGAGTAATCTCGACACACTCAACGTCGAATAACCTTAGCTGTGTGGAGTAATCTCAACACAACAACGTTGAATCTCCCTCTATGTGCACATAGGAATCCTTAACCCAGGCTGGTCGAGTACCTTCTTGTCCTATAGTACCAAGGTCCCATAACATAATATTTAGACTGCCCATATGTCTTTTCCATGTTCTTCAGCATTGGGGACCATCTGTCATCATTTTGAAAATAAGGCATGTTTTGGTAGCAAATCGTTAATAGACAAAAGTTATATACTTCCTTTAGCTTTTCTTGAACTGAATTGTACTTCCTTTAGCTATTCTCGACCTGAAATAAATTATTTTTCCTTGTTAAGTTTCCTTAAAATCCCTTCAATGTGTATATTTTGAACTCAATATTTAAGACCTAATCGACTTAAGCTATACATTGAAGGAATTTTAAGGAAACTTAACAAGGGAATTAATTTAGTTCAGGCTAAGAAGAGCTAAAGGAAGTATATAATCTACTAGAAGGTCGAGATAAGTTGTGAGTGATAGAATTCTATTTAAAATTATTTATTTTCTCAAATTTTCTAGTATGCTCATATTATTCTTAAAACATGAGTTTTCTAGCATGAGTTTAAAGAAGATAAAGCATTATCTGAAGTTGTTCTTCTTACAAAATCATTAAGCAAGCATAAGTTTTCTAACATGATGATCCCAGCCCCTAAGAATGGTTAGATGACGTATTACTTAGACAATTGACAAATTCACGAATCGGACAAAGTTTGCGACTCCCATCAATCCTTGATATTTGAACCACTCCAGAAGCAAGATTGATTAAGTCAAACTTGAATTATTCTGGACATGCAACCTAAACACCATAGAATTGCAAAAGAAACATAGCACAAGGCTAAATGAAAGCTCCAAGGTTTTTTTCTTTTCTACATTTTCAGGTCTCTTCCATGTCTCTTTTTTTTAACAATTACATGGGATTAAGGCCTCAAAATCTAACCCTAGACATTCTATGAGGCATTCAAAGAGTTGTAACACTCATAATTAATGACCATTATAAGCTATAATCTAATTGTAACATAAAAATACATAAAATGACTTAAAACTGAAAAATACATTTAATAAATAAAATAAATCCGAGATTATTTTTCATCCATATTTCATGCATTTGTAACCATCCAAGAGTAAATGATATCTCATTTGAAATAGCTTGAAGTCTTTGTTCAATAAATTAAGCTTGATTCTTCATAAATTCCACTTGACTTCACATAATTCTTCTTCTTTGCTTAGTGTAAACTTAGACAGCATGTATGACTCATTCTTGATGTTCTTATTGCATGATTGAAATTCCTTTGTTCATATCAGTTCGTTTTCGTTCCGTTGCAACTCCTATTGTCAATTCTACTCCTTATTTTGGAAGTTAGACATCCGCTGGAAAACTCTGAAGGAAGAGGACGAATGGGGAACAAAAATGAAAAAGGGAAAAGGGCTCGACTATTATATAGGCATGTGGTTAGGGTCTCGAAGCATTACACTCTAGTGCAGTCGCTTTGAAATGGCGCATCAAGTGGAGAGAGTGCTTGCACAGCCGCCTAGCAGTTAATGTTACAGTACCCAATAGGATTTTTCTTGGAAATGCACAAGATCACCAACTGAATGCAATAAAACACTCAAGTACATGGTCAGGCAAGCATTGACAAACATGCGGTTACTCAACACTTCGAATGCAAGGATTTAATTCAAATGCAAGCATTTAATTTATTCATTCAACAATAACAAATAATTCAATCAGGCAAGAAGCATCAATTCAGGCAAGAAGCATTCTCAACATCATTCATCCAAACTAATTACCATACTCCTATGGCAGAATTTAAAGAAAGCGAAATCACAGAAAGTGTCCCTGGATAGATAAGCTTCCTTGCCACAGGGGACCTTTCGATGCGAGCTCTTCACAGCTGCTCGCTTAGGTCGATGGAGATGATAAGTAACATTCAAATATTTGAATCTAACAACCTTGTTGACGAACAAGACCTTTAGACCTCAAACACAAACACCCCAAATCAATATGATCTCAGCCCCTAAGAATGGCTAAACAACGGATTACTTAGTCGATTAGTAAAACCATGGACCGGATAAAACTTGATGCTCCCATCGACCCTTGATCTTCGAACCACTCCACAAGCAAGATCGATCAAGTCAAGCTTGAATGATTATGAACATGCAACCTAAACACCATATAATTGCAAAAGAAACATAGCACAAGGCTAAAAGAAAGCTCTAAGCCTTTTTTTTCTACATTTTCCAAGTCTCTCCCATGTCTCCTTTTTTGAACAATTACATGGTATTATATAAGCCTCAAAATCTACTCCTAGGCATTCTATGAGGCATTCAAAGAGTTGTAACACTCAGACCATTAGTAGCCACGATCTCAATGTAACATAAAACAAATAAAAATAACTTAAAGACTAAAATTACATTTAATTAATACAATAAATCTGAAAATATTTCTTTTTAAGCAGCAACCCATCATTTTGTAACCCTTTTTGAATTATGAACCTCCACTTGAACTCTTTGTTCCATAAATGGAGTTTGATTCTTCATAAATTTCACTTGACTTCACATAATTTTTCTTCTTTGGTTAGTGTAAACTTGGACAGCATGGATGGCTCTTTCTTGTTGTTGATATTGCTTGGAAGGAACATTGAAGGACAAGTGCACACATTTACACTCTTAAGAATTAATTTATTGGCTGGAATTTGAAACATTGGGTTACATTCTTAACTAATGGATGGAAAATTAAATGTGCCTAAATGTAACTTCCATATTTAATGTACAAAAGTCAACTTTTGCAAAATTTCAAAGTGTAACCTATGAGATTTAACACCAAATGTCATACTAATGACCACAATATGAGATCAAATTGTTATACTTCAAATCTATCATGCTTTTGAGAATGAAGAAAACAACTTAAGAACAAATGCTTTTAGGGAT
This sequence comes from Citrullus mucosospermus, assembly GCA_030954485.1. NCBI lineage: Eukaryota > Viridiplantae > Streptophyta > Magnoliopsida > Cucurbitales > Cucurbitaceae > Citrullus > Citrullus mucosospermus. The sequence goes on along the minus strand of CM062057.1, from coordinate 15,135,449 downwards.
TTCAATTTTTTTCTTCTCCTGACTGTTTTTCAAAACACAAAAGTTTGATACTGAAGGAAGCTGAATTTGAAAACACCAACAAAAGAAATTTTGTAGATAAGACTCTAATCTAAGATCTTGAAGTTTATGAAAACATGAAAACACGAATGGATATGAGACTTGTTTTTTCGGGTATCATAAAAGAGACAGAATGTGACAAGATGAATAGAAAAAAAAGATAAGAAAACAACAACAATGGAAACATATATCCGATCTAGAGCCTAAGCTCTGATACCATATGATAAGCAACGTACGAACACTTGGATCTCACAACCTTGTTGACGAACAAGACCTTTAGATCTCAAACAAAAATACCCTAAATCAATATGATCTCAGCCACTAAAAATGGCTAGACAACGAATTACTTAGACGATCAGCAAAACCATGGACAGGATAAAGCTTGATGCTCCCATTGACCCTTGATCTTCGAATCACTCCACAGGCAAGATCGATCAAGTCAAGCTTGAATGACTCTAAACATGCAATCTAAACGCCATAGAATTGCAAAAAAAAAAAAAAAAAAAAAAAACATAGCACAACGCTAAAAGAAAGCTCTAAGGCTTTTTTTTTTCTACATTTTCCAAGTTTCTTCAATGTCTCCTTTTGTGTTAATACATGACATTATATAGGCCTCAAAATCTAACACTAGGCATTCTATGAGGCATTCAAAGAGTTGTAATACTCATAATTAATGACCATTATCAGCCATGATCTAAATGTAACATAAAACAAATAAAATGACTTAAAGACTAAAATTACATTTAATTTGTCACACCCCACCCCGAACTATCCTCCCGCAGCCCGAGACGGAGTATGAGGACAGTAGTTACCGACTATCCTGTCACATAACCCACTGTCAATTTCATCACATTTTCTTTACTATTTTTCCTAGGACGGTAATACCATTAATTACACTCTTGACAAACCTCGACTTCGATTGGCAACGGGAACTGTCATGCTACCTGAAAATGTAAAAAGGGTGAGCTAATAGCTTAGTGAGTAACGGTTTTTTAAAACATTATACTTTAACTGTAAAACTGATCAAATCATATTATAACATGATCAAATCATTGTTATATCATGTATACATATCTGTTTGGAATAATAATCAAAATCTCATTCATTCAAAATACTTTTCCCTAGTTGAGGCGGAGCAATGCTCAACGCTCCTCAACGTCGATTTTCCTTAGTTGTGTGGAGTAATCTCAACACATCAGCGTCGTATATACCTCTATGTGCACATAGGTACTAGAATTCGGGCCGTCCACAATGCCTTCTATGAGTCCTTGAGCATTGGGGTCCCATTTCTATATACTGGCTACCTTTTGGCCTTCTCTAAGTCCCTGAGCCTCGGGTGCCTTTTCAAAGTTTTATAAAACACATTACATATTTTGGAAACATTATATTAATAACTCATAAGTTAACCCTTTCCAAATCTCACATCAACAGCATGCTAAATTCAATTTCCAGCTTTAATATCAAACAGCATGCTTTTCATACAAGTTTATTTCCAAATCTTTCTTGAAATCATATAACACCATGCTTTCAGCAAAATCATGAAAACATGCATCAATCAATCACCATGCGTTTTATAAACTTATAGCAAGTAACTAGCATACTCAAAGCTTTTCAAATAAAACGCATGCATTAATTCATTAGAAACCCATTAAATCATATTCATAAAGAACCCATTTATATTTTGAAAAACACAGGTGTTACTCACCTATACTTGCCTAAGAATAATTCCTCTTCCTTCCTTCTATTTCCTCTTCCCGAGCTTCTTAGACGCAACGTTCTAATCTCATAAACGCAAGGCTCCATATTCCTCTGTCAGCTCGGTTGGATGCAACTCTGCCCTTCAACGCAAGGTTGAATACTGCAAACCCTGCCCTTCAACTCAAGGTTGATTATTGCAAACCCTGCCCTTCAACGCAAGGTTGATTACCGCAAAGTGCAGCCCAACTCTTCTTCTCTTTTGGATGCGTCGACCTCTCCTTAACGCAAGGTCCAACTTGAACGCATCACCTATCTTTGGACGTGGCGTTCACCTTGAACGTAGTATTTGTCTTTAACGCAAGGCCAACCCCCTTTCGACGCAAGATGACTTCTTTAACATAAAGTAGCTAAGTTGTAAGCACTGACTTGCGTTACTAAGCGTTGGGGTGCGGCAATGCGATTGTGGCTATGCGTTGCAAGGGGAGAAGTAGTCGTGAGTGAGAACAAGAATTTTTGGAAGTAAAATTTTGGCTAAGTGTTGGCCAAGTCCACTCGTTGTTGATTGACTCACGGAGGGATTGTGAGCTGAAGTAGCTGCCTGCGTCGAAGGATAAGTAATTTTGGCAGGGGAAGAATTGTGTGTGAACCATGCGTTTAAGTCACTCTGCGTTGAGGACAGTCATGCGCTGAAGTCAATGCGTTGAAGTTAGACATGCGTTGAAGTCGCTCCGCGTTGAAGACAGAGTGGTCTTGACGCGACGAAAATAGTGGTGTATGATAGGGATGTATGCGTCAAAAATAGGAGGCGTTGAGGACGACACCATGCGTTGGGTGTGGTTAGTTGCTGAAGGCGTTGGGGAGAAGTTTAACATGAGTGCCTCGCGTTGAGGTGAGAACCCTGCGCCAGCCTGCGGGTGAGGGGTAAGTCGGCAACATAAATCTTGGTGTTTGTGAAGGCTAAGTCGGTAGTATATATAGTTGGATTAATTAAATGTTTAATCATTTTTAGGACATTTTCGAGAGCTTAAGTCGATTCCATATTTCAGACAAACTTTAGGAGAAGATTGAGAAAGGTGCTCTTGCGGATTTTGGGCGAAATTTTACTCATTTTGGTGTTGAAAATGGAGCTGGAACAGAAGATTGATTGAAGTCGCACAGACTGAATAGTGGTTGATATTTGGAGTAGAACGAATAGAGGAAGCTGAGTTTAGAGCTGAAATTTGGAGGTCGGTAAGTTAACATAATTCTTAACAAGTCTTATGAAGGATGGTAAAGCTGAAATTGAAGTTAATTGTGTAAATCTTTAGGTAAAAGCAGAACCTACGGATTGTTAAGCAATCTGGAGCAGCATGAGATGATTTTGGAATAACTAGAGGACGAAGAGGAGTTAAGCCTTGGAATTTTGAGGTAAGCTATAAACTTAGTTTTCTATAAGTTTGTAGAAGGGAAGAAGTTCTAAATCCGTCTGAAATTATGACTTTTAATAGATTGAAGTAAGAACAAGAGGAAAGGAAGAAATCACAGTGCGGGATACCGCTAAGAACCAAGTATCGGGCTCTGTCTAAGTATTGGAAGCGAGACGAATGTCGCTGAGACGCAAAGGAGTCTTCCGTCTCACAAAACTCGCTAGATATCGCTAGGTGTCGCTGCTAAGGTAAGGTAACGCTAGTGTCGCCCAATCAAATATCGCTAGTAACAGCTTCTGTTGGGTAGTATTGCTAGGATTCTCGCTTATGATGTTGTTTGGAAAAAAGGGGAGATTTAATGTTAAGTAACGTAAGGTAAATGTTTCTGGCAGGCTAGGAAGAAATAGGGAAAGCGTATAACCCGCGCAAGGCCTAGGAAGAGTAGTGAGTGACTCCTTTATTCTTCAATTCGACTTTTATTAAAAACGTTCTTATGGAATATGATTTTGCGATGAATTGTTTAAAATGCATAATGTTTGGTTGCATTATTTACGAGGCATGTTATACGTTTTCTAAGGTTGATAGAAAGCATTTTCTTTATGAAATGTTATTGAATAACGATCTGTATGACTTTCTATGAAAGGATTTCTATACAAACTATTTATGTGAACGGGTTCTAAAATGTTTTAGAGGAGGCTCAGTGCTCAAGGATATGAGAAGGCACGTGAGTTTCCCCGGGACCTAGTATTGAAGGACATGGAGAAGGTACTTGGGCAACCCGTCATATTCCTACGTGCACATAGAGGTTGATTTTGTTGGTGCGTCGAGTTTACTCCGCATTGAGCCAGGGATGATTTCGACGTTGAGTGCATTGAGCGTTGCTCCGCCTCAACTAAGGAAAAAGTTTGAAAAACCAAACTGTTTACTATATCACTTCTTTTGGAAAACAATCATGTATGATTTGAAATTGGATTTATGTGATTGAAGGGTTTGTGGAAAAGTATGCTATAGTTGAATTATATGTTAAATCCTTGTTATCTGTTTATATGTAACATGTCTGTTTGCAATAAATGTCCGTTTTACAAACATTGGTCACTCACTGGGCTGTTAGCTTATGTTTTCAATGTTTTCTTTATCTCCCCTCAAGTAGCAAGGACGTTCCCAGTGCTTAGCCTACTTCAGCTCACCCTGCCTAAGTCTCGAGTTCTTGAAATTCAGTCAAGTCTAAGAGTTGTACGTTGTATATAACTTTATGTAGATGGCATGTAGACCTAGTAGTTTTCGAGTGGGGTTTGTAGTGAGGTTTTGTAAACTGTATGATGGATATGGAAGTTTAAATTATGTTATATGCTAAAAGTGTACTCGGTACAGGGAGTAACGTTATGTTATAAGCATGTGTAGTATGTTTGAGTACATGAATGTATATGAGTAAATGTGTGCACAGGAAGATGAGTAAGATGAGACAATATGCGTCACAAGAGGGGTGATGTTTATTGTCTTCACATTCCCTTTAAGGATAGGTAGGTAATCCGGGAGGGGGTGTGACATAAGTTGTCAAAAATACCTTATCTCTTGGCCGCAGACTCCTACTACGGACGCAAGGATTCTTCCTTTCTGCCTTCTTTCTTCCCTTTCTCTCCAGAATTCTTCTTTCAGAGTCATCAGTCGCTCCTTTTCCCTCAAGGTTCTATTTATAGGAGCTTGCCATCCAACTTCTTCTCTCCTTTTGCCACTTGTTTGCCACATGTCACGCTGCATGCTTAATTAACCATGCATTAATCCAAGTGTCACCTTGCATGAAACACTTAACATGCCTTTTTAACACCTCCCACTTTTAAGGTGTCAAGTCTATATGAAGCCACCTAGCCTTTATAAGCTTATCCTATGCGTCCAACATTTTCCAATAAACAACAATTCATTCATCACAACGCCCTCATGCGTTTATTGAGGTTTGAGCTTCATTATTTACTTCCCTATCTCTCGCTCATACTTCCCTTAAACTCGTTTTTCCATCGCATACTACTAGGCGTCAATATCTCAAACGCACACTACTATGCATTTGTCTTACTGCATAATACCATGCGTTAGCCTGAACCACATACTATCATGCGTCTATGGTCTTCCTCCTATCCTTGAAGATTCCTTGATTACTCCTCTACGCGTCCTTGCACTTGTAATCCAAGGTTATTCATTTAGCCTTCTCCTTGTACCAAAATATCTCTGATGATAATTTAGTATGCGTCCACCTCTTGCTCCAATCTTTGAGCTTACTTCTCATCCTTCCAGTTTATCCAACACCCAAGAACATCCCTTGCTAATAGTCTATGCGTTACTTAGCTATAGTATTCTACCTTTCCGAGACTTAGATCTATTTCAACACTTCACGACATGACTTAATTCCTTTCTTGCTTATGCGTCTTACCATCGCCAATACTTACATCTTCTCTTATGCGTTTCACTTCTTTCCCTTCTCGGTTTACTTCCATGCGTCCACCCATATCATGCGTTATCTTGGTCCTGACCATGCGTCCAACATGGTCTTTTACGTCTTTTCTTTAACGCATTGATTTTTAAAAGTAAGGTGTGACATAATTAATACAATAAATCCGAAAATATTTCTTTTTAATCAGCAACCCATCATTTTGTAACCCTCTTTGAGTTATGAACCCCCACTTGAGCTCTTTGTTCCATAAATGAAGTTTGATTCTTCCTGAATTTCACTTGACTTCACATAATTTTTCTTCTTTGGTTAATGTAAACTTGGACAACATAGATGACTCCTTCTTGTTGTTCATATTGCATGATTGAGGTTCATCCGTTCATATCAGGAGAATTTCTCACATTCAACAACATTGCCATAATACGGCTTCACCTGTTGGTCGTTCACCTTGAACACATTGGAACTATCTTTACTCACCAACTCAACTGCTCCATGTGGGAACATTTCTCTGACAATGAAGGAGTCATACTATGGGGTTGAAATCCCTAACGTAATTGAAGCAGTACAAAACCAAACTCAAAATTGATTGGGATTTTGAAATAACCATACACTAAAAAAAATATACAAAAAACCTTTTGTATTAAAAGGTTAAGCATGCTTATATGGGGAGAGAGATCAGGAGAAGTGGGAGTAAACCACGTAAAAGTAACTCCCACGTATGGGAGTTACCTTTTTTTTTAAAAAAAAAAATTAATTTAACAATTAAATAAATAATTAAATCTAATTTAAGTAATTATTTCATTTAAATCATATTTAAATGAACATATCCCATATAACCTATAGTTTTAATTAATTTAATTTATTTAAATCAAATTTAATTAAAATAAATTAAGAAAATTAATTTTTTAATTAATTAATTATCAAATTAAATATCTAATATTTAATTTAACCTACATTTGAATCATATTCAATTGTTATTCTCTCATAACTTAAAGTTTTAATGTGCATCTAATACACATTAATTTTAACCTATAGTTTTAATATGAATCTAATTCATATTAATATTTGACCTCCTTCAAATATTTAGTTCTCTTAAAAATTAATTTTGTATCATATCTAAAATTAAATTTATATTATAAAGTTCAAAATAAACTTTATATTATAATGTATCATCAGACATTATCTTATTTCTCTAAGTAAATTTGAACATTTCAAATTTCATTAAAAACATAAATACCTCATCACTCTTTACAAGCTAGGAAGGGACCTAATGGACCTACAAATCAGAAGCTCCAACGATATTAGATTGATCGTCTAAACTCATTAACCACATTAATCAATATTCGTTAACTGTGGGTACACTCTACTAAAGAACTACAATTGCACTCTTATCACTATAGATATATTTATGTGTCCATGGATATAGACCCATAACAACAAATTAGTCCTTAAAAAATGTTCGTAACACCACATGGATCAAATTACTGTTTTACCCCTGGATTCCTTCTTAATCTTTAAGTACTAGTGCTCCTCAAATGAACAACTTGTTTATGGTTTAACCATTAAGTAGAAACCCTTCTCGGGTTAGGGAGAAGGTAGAGCCCTTTGTTCAAGTCTCGGAGAGACCACTTAAGGGAACACTCATCTATTTACCCTAAAGATAAGAATGAGTGAATTCCATCTTGTATAATTATGTTCCCAACTCCCTCACTCGATCTTGTCCCAAGATGGTAGACATATTAAGTCAACAAACAGCCACCTCAACCATACAAATCAAAGGACAATCCCTCGTGAACAGGAGTTCATAATATACTCAGGATTAAGACTAAGTTGCCTAGGTCATCTTATTAAAATAGAAACCAAACTAGTCAATGGAGTTACATCTAGTGATCAATGTTTCGTGGTCCAATCTTATGCAATCTCATTGCATAGGACACCCTCACTCACATGTCACCTACACGAATGCGTTAGATCATTTCGTTTGTATCAAATACAAAGTGGACAGTATCCATAGTGTCATTAGGATAAGGTACTCAACCTTATCCCTATACTATAGACTTTTTAGACTATATCTTGAACATTGATCTCCGTATGTCCCCACATACAGTTCAAGACTCATAAAATAACCTAGGATGTTAGTTTATTGGATTTACGGTTATTAAGACAAAACAAACAAAAAGAATCAATAACGCTTATGAAAATAACACATCAATAACTCTTTATTAATGATTTAATGACAGTTAAATAATTTACAAGTTTTAGAGCAAAAAACCCAACACATACCACCTAGACTTTAATTTTCTTCGAAACAAATGCAGCTTGAGTTAAATAATAAAACATTTTGCAAAAGTAAATCTTCGTGTTATCATAGGCTTAAAGTCTCCATTCTTCTAGCTGGTTCAGTTGTAGCTTCTTTATCTCTCCAGCCAAATGCGTTTTGTAAGTTCTAATGACAAGTGGTAGGCATTTTGATATGAATGGAGGAACTTCAATCATGCAATATGAACATCAAGAATGAGCCATACATACTGTCCAAGTTTATACTAACTAAAGAAGAAGAATTATGTGAAGTCAAGTGGAATTTACATTAGAACTTACAAAGCGCATTTGGCGATTAAGAATCCATATTCATTTAGTGAACAAAGACTTCAAGCTACTTCAAATGGGATGTCATTTACTCTTGGATGGTTACAAACACATGGAATATGAATGAAAAAAAAAATAATCTCGGATTTATTGTATTTATTAAATGTATTCTTCAGTTTTGAGTCATTTTATGTATTTTATGTTACAATTAGAACATGACTGATAATGGTCATAAATTATGAGTGTTAAAACATTTTAAATGTCTCATAGAATGTTTAGGGTTATATTTTGAGGCCCATATAACGTCATGTAATTGTTCAAAAAAAGGAAGAGACTGGAAAGAGATTTGAAAATGTATTAAAAGAGCCTTTGAGCTTTCTCCTTGTGCTATGTTTCTTTTGCAATTCTATGGCATTTAGATTGCATGTTCAAAATCATTCAAGTTTGACTTGATCGATCTTGCTTGTGGAGTGATTCGAAGATAAGGGTTGATGGGAGCCGCAAGCTTTGTTCGATCCGTTGTTTTGCTGATCATTTAAGTATCCATCGTCTAGCCATTCTTAGGGGTTGATATCATCTTGATTTGTGATGTTTGAGTTTGAGATCTAAAGGTCTTGATCTAGAGCCTAAGCACTGATACCAAATGATAAGTAAAATTCGAGGATTCAGATATACAACCTTGTTCACGAACGAGACCTTTAGATCTCAAACTCAAACACCCAAAATCAAGATGATATTAGCACCTAAGAATGGTTAAATGACAGATTACTTGGACTATCAACAAAGCCATGGATCTAACAAAGCTTGTGGTTCCCATCGAAAATTGATCTTCAAATCACTCCACAAGCAATATCGATCAAGTTAAGCTTGAATGATTCTGAACATGCAATCTAAATGCCATAGAATTGAAAAAGAAACATAGCACAAGGCTACAAGAAAGCTCAAAGGCTCTTTTACTAAGTTTTCAAATCTCTTCCAAGTCTCCTCCTTTTTTGAACAATTACATGACATTATATGGGCCTCAAAATATAACCCTAGACATTCTATGAGGCATTTAAAATGTTTTAACACTCATAATTTTATGACCATTATCAGCCATGATCTAATTGTAACATAAAATACATAAAATGACTCAAAATTGAAAAATATATTTAATAAATACAATAAATCTGAGATTATCTTTTTTTCATTCATATTCCATACTTTTGTAACCATCCAAGAGTAAATGACATCCCATTTGAAGTAGCTTGAAGTCTTTGTTCACTAAATGAAGCTTGATTCTTCATAAACTCCACTTGACATCACATAATTCTTTTTCTTTGGTTAGTGTAAACTTGGACAACATCTATAGCTCATTCTTGATGTTTAGCATGACTGAAGTTCCTCTGTTCATATCACTTTTCCAAACACCACCACATAAGGAGACATCTTAATGAGGTGTCTTATACGTCGAGTAGTAAGCCCAAAGCGCTTCATCTAGCTTCTTTGCCCAATCATTTCTAAAGGGATTGAATCCCTTTGGTGGAAGTGTTTGATCTCTTTGAATTTTGTTACAATAAATTTTACAAGACATAGAGAATAATATAAGTGATAAACATACTTTTACAGATTCATTGAGGAAGAAGGTTAATACTTTTGTAGACCAAATCTTCAAATTCCTTGTAATCTTTAAAACAGTAAAGAATACAGCACGCTTCGAACACCACCAATGAATCTTCTCTGGTATTCTTTTGGAACAAGGTTGTTTGTTGGAACCTTGTGAAAGAGAAGGGAAATTGAAAAATTCTTTTCAAGATTTCTTCCTTTTTAGAGAGAAAAAATGGAGAGAGATTTTGGTGTGAGTAGAAGCTTTTTTCTGTCACAGTATTTTTTTCAACCATGATTGAGATCACGTCTCAATTTATCGTGAGGGAAGTTTGACTTCCCTCCCCACTCACCACTCCTCTGCGATGTAGGGGAGTTATTTTATTTATTAATTAATTATATATTTAATTAATATAAATTAATAAAATCAAGTTCAATTAATTTATATAACAATTAAATATTAATTAATTAACAATTTAATTAATGAAATCTTATTCAATTAATTAAAAAATCAAATATCATATATTTGATTCAATGTATCATATTCTAATACACATATTCTCTCATAACCTATAGTTTTAATATGAATCTAATTCATATTAATTTAATATTTAAATCTTATTCAAATATTAATACTCTCATATTATAAAATTTTAATTTTGAATCTAATTCAAAAATTAGCTTTATATTTTAATGTATCTTATACATAATTTTAATTGCATTATATACAATTAATTCCCTTGATCAATTTGAACATTCAAATTCTTTCAGCACTTACTTTCCCTGTTTTAACCAGTTGTAAGCTACCAAAGGGACCTAATGGACCTACCGTTATAAGCTCCAATGATCCGAGATTAATTAATTAAACTCTTTAGATTAATCAACCTTCATTAACTATGGGGCATACCACTAAAGACCCAAAACTACACTCATATAAACTGTGGTATATTTATATGTCCATTGATTTAACCATATTTTGTAAGTCAATCCTCCACATGGTGTTCGTAAGGTGTAATTACGTTTTACTCCTGTAGTCACCTCTTGCACCTTAAGTATCACTCATCCTCTAATGAACAATTCTATTTTATGGTCCAACCATAAACAAAGTCCTAGTGAGAGGGTGAGGCCTCATTGTTCAAGTCCCGGAGTCAGCACATAAGGGATAACCTATCTACTTTCCCTAGAGTTAGGAAGAAGTGCATTCCATCTTGTGAAGTTATGTTCCCAACTCCTCACTTGGTATCATTCCCAAAATGGTAGGCATATTGAGTCGGCAGCTAAGGCCACTCTCACTCATAGAAATCAAAGAACGTCCCTTATGAGCAAGAGATAACTCACTCAAGATTGAGATCAAGTTACATGGTTATCATTTGAAATATAAAACTCTTTATTTAATGAAGTTACAAATAGAGATTTAATTTCGTGGTTTAGTCTTATACAACTCACTGTTAGGATACTTCCACTTACATGTCATTACATGAACAATTTGGATCAAACGTGATGTGAACCTCAACATCAACTATCATGTCTCAAGGTCCCATTACAAGGTCAAGAGCCAAGAAGTTACAACAAGCTTTAATCACTCATATCCAAGCTATGGTGACCTCAACAAAGGAGATTGTAGAAGATGTTGGAGTTCTTCCATACATGCTATGCAAAGTTGAGCTTCAAGATGAAGATGCATTAAATGCATTCTAACTTACATTTAATGAAGTCTTACTTAAATTAATGAATGTCAAGTTGAAGCTAATCAATGGAATGATAAAAAGACAACACTTTTGTTTTTGGTATTTAATTATAGTTTCAATTTTTGTTTTATTTTTGTTTAATTCTTTTTTTTTAATAGGGGGTTATGGGGAATTAAAACTCATTTTGGTTACCATTTTCTCCATAAATCAGTCATTTAATTTTGTGTCTTTTGGTTTTTTCCTTTTGCCAATTATGTAGGGAGTAATGGCTATAAAAAGGCCCATTTTCTTCCCATTGTGGACAGATTTTGAGAAGTGAATGAATTAGAATTTCTTTAGCTTTGTGAGAGCTAAGTATTTTTATTTTTGCAATTTCTTGTGTTTTAGAAAGTTGTTATCTTGATCGATCTTGCTTGTGGAGTGATTCGAACGAAGGAACCTCATTCATGAACATCAAGAATGAGACATACATGCTGTTCAAGTTTACACTAACCAAAGAAGAAAAATTGTTAAGAAACCCTTGAGAATTTAGATCCAACAACCTTGTTAAGAAACAAGACCTTTAGATCTAATATTGAAAGACCCCAAAACAACATGGAAGCAACCCAATGAATAAGTTTTGAAAGGAATTTTACCTTGATGATCAAGATCAAGAGTAGAGAAAACTCATTTCTAAACTCGAGATTCGAATCACTCCACAAGAGGTTTGATCAACACCACTTGAATGATTCTAGCATGCAAGTTCTAAAACACAAGAAATTGCAAAAATAAAAACACTTAGCTCTCAACAAAGCTAAAGAAATTCTAATTCATTCACTTCTCAAAATCTGTCCACAATGGGAATAAAGGGGCTTTTTTATAGCCATTACACCCTAAACATAATTGATAAAAAGAAAAACCAAAAGACACAATTAAATGGCTGATTCATGGAGAAAATGGTAACCTACATGAGTTTCAATTCTCCATAACCCCCCATTAAAAACAAGGCTTAAATAAAAATAAAACAAAAATTGAAATTATAATTAAATACCAAAAACAAAAGTGTAGTCTTTTTATCATTCCATTGATTAGCTTCAACTTGACTTTCATCAATTTAGGTAAGACTTCATTAAATGCAAGTTACAAAGTATGTATTGAAGAACTCCAACATCTTCTACAATCTCCTTTGTTGAGGTCACCATAGGCTTGGATATGAGTGATTAAAGCTTGTTGTAGCTTCTTGGCTCTTGAACTTGTAATGGGGACCTTGAGGCATGATAGTTGATGTTGCTTGGTTCACATAAAAAATTATGTGAAGTCAAGTGGAATTTATGAAAGGATTTAATGAACAAAGATTTCAAGCTACTTCAAATGCATGGAATATGGATGAAAAATATTAACCTCAGATTTATTATATTTATTAAATGTATTTGTCAGTTTTGAGTCATTTTATGTGTTTGTATATTACAATTTGATCATGGTTGATCATGGTTATTAATTATGAGTGTTACAACATTTTAGATGCCTCATAGAAGACTTGGATGGAAAATGTAGTAAAAAGAGCATTTGAGCTTTCTTTTAGTCTTGTGTTATGTTTCTTTTGCAATTCTATGGTGTTTAGGTTGCATGTTCAGAATCATTCAAGCTTGACTTGATTGATCTTACTTGTGGAGTGATTCGAAGATCAAAGTTCGATGGGAGCTGCAAGCTTTATCTGATCTGTGGTTTTGTTGATCGTCTAAGTAATCTGTTGTCCAGACATTCTTACGGGCTAAGATCATCTTGATTTGGGGTGTTTGATTTTGGGATCTAAAGGTCTTGTTCGTCAACAAGGTTGTTAGATCCAAATCCTCGAGTGTTACTTATGAATAACAGTTTATAAATGAATAACATACTACAACACCCATCACAAAATAATATAACTACTTATACTAATTTCATGATAATTAAAATATGCATACTATATATTACAACAATTTATAACATACTTACATGCATGAAACATATTAATCCTATGGTGGGATTTTAAATCTATACCTTTGTAGCTTTTCTTCCCTTCTTGAAATTACTCACACTTTGACCACTAAGAGGTCTTTCTAGCTATTCTCGAAGGCTTGGAATATAGTGGTGGGACTCTTTAAAGAAGAAAAGAGAAATTTGTAAGGAAAATTTAGTTTCTCAAAAAACTACAAATTTTCCAAGATTGTTCAAGAAGAAAAAAAATGAACAAAAACCTTCTTTAAAAAAAGCAAATTGCATGCAACTTTTGCATGTCTAAGTTCACCAAAAGTTGACAACACACATTCCACTATTGCATGCCTTGGATTATGTGTCAAAGTATAGAATTTTGTGATTAATTAAATGTTCCACTCTTCAAGTTAGTGGATTTTTCCACTAATTTGGAAGTGACATTAATTTAATCTCATGGTCAACCTTTCTAGATGGTTTAACTAAAACAACTCTTTGACTTGCTCGGGTCAAAGTAAACTATTTGACTTCTTCGGAAAACCGACTGTTTGACTAAATCCATGTTTCCGATTATGAATCTGCATTCATAATTTCAATATCTAAATCCCATTTAAATATTTTTGACCAAATCTCTCATATGATATCATATATCAATTACTTAATCATATCTCATATGATTAACCTAATTTGAACGATTTGAATTATTCCTTCTATTTATTCCAAGTATTCTTATATGAGCTAGCCAGATGACCTTATAGACCTACAGATCAGAGCTCCAACGATCCGAGATTAACCGGTTAAACTAAAGAACCTAGTTAACCAACATTCGTTAACTATCGGGTCACTCCACTAAAGCCAGTAGCTGCACTCTCCTCACTATAGATATATTATGTCCATTTGATATAACCATGATTGGTAAGTCGAGCCTTCACAGGTTGTTCGTAATGACAGCTGGGTCAAAATTACCGTTTTACCCCTATGATTACCTCTTATTCCTTAAGTTCCACTGATCCTCTAATGAACAATGATTTGTAGTCCAACTTCCAAATCAAAAGTCCTCTCAAACCGGTTTGAGAGGGTGGCGTCTATTGTTCAAGACCTGGATTCAGTACTTAAGAGAACAACCTCTCTACTAACCCAAAAAATGGTAGGAGTGAATTCCTTCTTGCACCCTATGTCCCTAGCTATCTACCTAGTCTTATCCCTAAAATGGAAGGCATATTGAGCCAGCGCTGTTGAGCTGCTCTCACCAATGCAGATCTAAGGATAATCCCGAATAAACAGAAGTTCATAGTTAGCTCAGGATTAAGATCGAGTTGCCTAGGCCATCAAAGTCGAGATAGTCAATTTTAAATAGTAAACGATGTTATAAAATAAAACTCATTATTTCATGGTTTGGTCTTATGCAAACTCTTTGCACAAGACGCCCCCACTAGCATGTCTTCACATGAACGAATTAGGATCACTTCGTTTGTACTAGTTACAAAGTGGGCCACATCCATAGTGTCCCTAGAATAAGGCGTCCAACCTTATTCATATACTATAGACCATTTAGATTGTTAACTTAAACTTGATCCAGTTTTATGTCTCTACATAAAGTTTGAGTCTCATGTAAGATTCTAGGTTCCTTTAATGATTTGATTTAGATTTAGTAAGAACATTTTATAGAATCAATAACTGTATTGATTATAAATTTCAATAACAACTTTATTGAATGATAAAAGTATATTTGTTATTTATAAACTATGAGTTTTAGGACATAAAACACAACAAAAATAACACATCAATAACTCTTTATTAGTGATTTAGTGGTGGTCAAATAATTATATTTAATATTTACGAGTTTTAGGGCATAGAACCCAACAAACTCCCAGTTGAACTAAAACTCTAGTGGGTTGTACCTAAAGAGAAGTGATAATGATAAATATGCAAATACAATAAATTAGGGTATCCCATTACACATCTCCCACTTGCCCTAGATTGCACAATGTATATATCTCGCAGATTTATACTCTCTAGATGGCCCTCGGACACTTTAGCCGAGAGAGCCTTCGTAAATGGATCAACAATGTTATGCTCCAGAACGATCTTTCTGAGGATCACATCTCCTTATTGCTAGTCTCGCTCATCTCACTAGTCTCGCTAGCCTCATAGATCTCACTAGTCAAGCAAGTGTTGCTAGTCTCGCTTGGTCTCGCTAGTAAGCTAAATTTCAATATTAAAGATCTATTTGACATATATTTAAGGGAATCTTAAGGAATCTACCAAAATGATTAAATTATTTCAGGTCAAGAAGAGCTAGGAGAAACTTATTATCCATTAAGAGCCCGAGACAAGTTATGAGTGATAGAACTTTATTTATAATGATTATCCTCTCAATGTGTTTAGTATGTTCGACTATTCTTAAAATATGAGTTTTCTAGCATGTATTGGGTATTAGTATGAGTTTCTTGAAATGACTTTGAGCTTGTTTTTACATGATTGATGATAAAGCATGATGGTTTATAGTGCCAAATTTATGAAAAGCATGTTGTTTGTTAAATAGTTTGAATTTATGAGGATTTGCTAAACTTGTGTTTATGAATGAATTATTTATTATTAAAGCATACTTTATTTTTATAAAAGAATAATAGATGGTTCCCAATGCCAAAGGACACGGAGAAGACATGTGAGCAACCTTAAAATGGTAATAGGGTCCCCAATGCGGAAGGACATGGAGAAGGCATATGGGCAGCCTTAAAACAGTAATATGGTCCCCAATGCCAAAGGACTCGAGAAGGTACTCGGGCAGCCCAGGTTATGATTCCTATGTGCACATAAAAGTGTATTCGACGCTGTTGTGTTGAAATTATTCCACATAGTTAAGGCTATTTGACATTGGGTATGTCGAGAATACTTCACTCAACCAAGGTTGTTTTCAACGTTGAGTGGCATTGAGCTTCGCTCCGCCTCAACTAAGGAAAATCTTTAAGGCAAGCAAAATTTTATAAGTTTTCGATGATGAAATGTTTACTGTCTTATTACTGTTTATTGAGCATGACTTTGCTGAGTTTAAGCTAAGCATGGTTTTCTGAACTTGTCACTCACTGAGCAACCTAGCTCATGTAATAATTATTTTTCTGTTTTCTAGGTAGCGAGCGAAACCAGAGGCTTAGCCTACACAACAAACTCGTCTAGGCTTGCTACTAGTTTGCGAACATTGTAGATATTTGTACATAGGACACACACTCATTTTACATATAGGATTATAAGGAGTAGAAGTCTGTAATCGTATGTTGTTTATACTAAGCTGATGAATGAAAGTCTGTAAATGTGTGCTAGCTTATCTTGAGTTTTGAGAATGAGGTTTGACTAATATCTAAATTGTTTATTAGGTGCTTGTATTTGATTTAAGGGTCGTACAGCTGGACAGTAGATGTCGTAAGAGGATTGATGTCTGCTATCCTCACACCTTTTCTTAGGTTAAGAGGGTAACTTGGGAAGGGGTGTGACAAGTTGGTATCAGAGCATAAGATTTTGGAAAAGGGAGATTGTACGTTGTAGGTTTAAAGTATGAGAGTTGTAATATAGTAAGATTGTAGGGAATTATAACTCAGACACACGAGGTATGCAAGTAGACACCGGAACTTTGCAAGCTACCGGAGGCTTAGTAATAAGAAACAATTGAGGATTTGGATTTAACAACCTTGTCGATAAACAAAACCTTTAGATCTCAAACTCAAATACCTCAAATCAAGATGATCTCAGCCCTTAAGAATGGCTAGACGACAGATTACTTAGACTATCAGCAAAACCATGGATCGAACAAAGCTTGATGCTCCTATCGACTCTTGATCTTCGAATCACTCCACAAGCAAGATCGATCAAGTCAAGCTTGAATGATTCTAGACATGCAAGCTAAATACCATAGAATTGCAAAAGGAACATCGCGCAAGCATTAGAAAGCTCAAAGGCTCTTTTACTACATTTTAAGATATCTTCCAAGTCTCTTTTTTTGAACAAGTACATGGAATTATATAGGCCTCAAAATCTAACCCTAGACATTATTGAGGCATTCAAAGAGTTGTAACACTCATAATTAATGACCATTATAAGTCATGATTTAATAGTAACATAAAAATACATAAAATGACTCAAAACTGAAAAATACATTTATTAAATACAATAAATCCGAGATTAGTATTTTTCATCCATACTCCGTGTATTTGTAACCATCCAAGAGTAAACAAATCTCATTTGAAGTAGCTTGAAGTCCTTTTTTCATTAAATGAAGCTTGATTCTTCATAAATTTCACTTGACTTTACATAATTGCAACTTCTTCTCATTGTGAATCTTGATAGCATATTTTTTGCATTCTTGGTGTCTTTCATGATGTTCATATGGCATGACTGAGGTTCCTCCGTTCATATCAATGTGTGAGCTATGCTAGGTCGTATGTTTAGTTTGCTACCGTGTGTACCTAGGTTCACTACAGGATAAGCATGATGTTAAGTTTTCGATGTCGTAAAGAGAAACAAGTTTTGAGGTCAGATAAATTTTGGTTATTATAAACTATGAGGAAACTACTAAGTTGTAAAGTATGTTATGATAATTATAATCGATGGGTTAGTTATGTGCAAGCAGTATGAGTAAGACTTGTAGAAGAGGAATCGTAATCCAGTGATTAGCTAGTATGGAGTGGGTTGATTCTGAAGATTTAGCTAAGGCTACATAAGAGTGAAGGAAACTCTAGTTGAAAAGAAGAGATTGATGAATGTAGTAACAAGGTAAGACATGGATGTCAAGTATTATGACGAGTACATTACATGTTGGTCTTAAGAGTATTATGACGAGTACATTACATGTTGGTCTTAAGAGTATCTATGTGTGATTAATCTAGAAGCTATATATTCATTTATCTCTGGTATTTTTGTTAAATTGGTAAATAAGAGAGAGATCAGGGATTGATACTTATTGGTGTTTATACTTGTTAGTAAAATGTGGTTAATTGATTATGGAGCCATGCATTCGTTTGCTTCTTGTGTTTTTGCTGTACATGTGAATAGGAGATTAGAGCTTTTTCCTGATACTTTATTAGAGCATACTTCTGTTGGTGATTCTGTAATCACAAATCATGGTTATCGTAATTGTTAGCTGGTAGTTAATGATGTAGTTTTGTTGGTTGATTTGTTGCTTTTAGAACTAGTAGAATTTGATATTATTTGGGCATGGACTTCTTATTGAAGTACCATGTTAGTGTAGGCTGTTTTAAGAAAGAAGTTAAACTTGTGAAGCCATGGGGTTGAGGTGGTATTTAGAGGGGAGAAGGAGAGTTCTTCCTACTTGTGTAATTTCTGCAATGAAGGCCATGAAGTTGTTGAGTAAAGGCTGTGAAGTGTACTTGGCACATGTAACTGAAGTGAAGATGGAGAAGTTGAAACCTGAAAATGTGCATGTGGTATGGGAGTATCTAGAAGTGTTCCCTAAGGAGCTATCAAGTTTGCCACCTGACGAAGAGGTGGAGTTTAATATACACCCATTTCTCAGGTGCCTTATCGTATGGCACCTACGGAACTGAAGGAACTGAAGGTGCAGCTACAAGAGTTAGTAGACAAAGGTAGTAGACAAAGGTTATATTAGGGTGAGTGTATCTCCATAGGGTGCACCTGTTTTGTTTGTTAAGAAAAAGGATGGTACGATGAGGTTATGTATTGATTATCATCAGCTAAATAAGGTAACAACACGGAACAAATATCCTTTACCTCGTATAGATGATCAAATCACCTTAGAGGAGCTTTAGTGTTTTCAAAGATAGACTTAAGGTCGAGGTATCATCAGCTAAAGGTTAGAAATTCAAACGTACCTAAGACAGCTTTTAGAACAAGGTCATTATGAATTCCTAGTGATGCCATTTGGTTTGACGAATGCACCAGCATCATTCATGGATCTTTTGAACAGGAAATTACATCCTTATCCAAACCAATTTGTTATTGTGTTTATTGATGATATTCTGGCGTCTTCTGAAGACAGAGAAAAGCATGTTGAACATCTCAAGATCGTTTTGCAAAACTTGAGAGAAAAGTTGTATGCTTAGTTCAACAAGTGTGAGTTATGGTTGGAACAGGTTGTGTTCTTAGGCCATGTGCTGTCAGCTGGGGGAGTTAGTATAGATCCCCAAAAGACTGAGGCCATAGTGAAGTGGAAAAGACCTAAGACCGTGACAGAGGTTCATAGCTTCCTAGGTTTAACAGGATATTACAAGAGATTTGATGAGGGGTTTCAAAGATAGCTTTGCTACTTACTAGTTTGACTAAGAAGAACACCAAGTTTGAATGGAGCAGGAAGTGTGAACAAAGTTTCTTGGAACTGAAGAGAAGATTGATGTCCGCACCTATCTTAGCACTTTCGGAGTCAGGTAAGGAATTTGAAGTTTATTGTGATGCTTCTCGTCAGGGGTTAGGCTGTGTGTTGATGCAGAATGGGAAGGTGATAGTCTTCTGGGCAGTTGAGACCTCAAGAGAGTAACTATCCTACCTGATCAGGAGTTAGCTATGGTTTTTAGCATTAAAGATATGGCGGCATTACCTATTCGGAGAAAAGTGTCATATCCATAGATCACAAGAGTCTTTGATATGAATGAAGAAACCTCAATCATGCTATATGAACATCATGGAAAATGCCAAGAATGCGCAAAATATGATATCAAGATTCACAATGAGAAGAAGTTGCAATTATGTGAAGTCAGTAGAAGCTATGAAGAATCAAGCTTCATTTAATGAACAAAGACAAATGAGATGTCATTTACTCTTGGATGGTTACAAATGCATGGAATATGGACGAAAAATACTAATATCAGATTTATTGTATTTATTAAATGTATTTTTCAGTTTTGAGTTATTTTATGTATTTTTATGTTATAATTAAATCATGGCTTATAATGGCCATTAGTTATCAGTGTTACAACTCTTTGAATGCCTCATAGAATGTCTAAGGTTAGATTTTGAGTGTAAGCCTCACATTTACCTTTGGAAGTTAACAAGCTATAAAGAATGATTATGGAAGATGACAAGTTGAAGGAAGTAAAGAGTGGCTGACAGCCTTAAGGCATGAGTTATTTATGTGTTGAAGGTGTGTCTATGCGTTGGTTTGATTGAAGCAAGAGTTCATGAGAGTGAGCATGGGTAATGGCTGAAAATAGGGAAGAAATTGTGTTGCCGAGCCAAAGCATGAAGGTTGAAGTGTTGGCTTGTTGAGGGATGCGTTCAACTTGCTATGTGTTGATGAGGTTGTTGAACCAGCAGCTATGCGTTGGTTGAGATTCGGTAGGGAGGGTGTGTTGGCGTTGGCAAAGTATGCGTTCAACGATGCTATGGTTCAGACGCATGGTGCGATGCGTCCAAGCTAGCGTCCAGACTTGCTATGCGTCCAAGCTTGCTAGGCATCCAAGCTAGTATCCAAGTATGTTAGCGGTTGCGTTATTTTTTTAGCGGGAAATAAAATAAAATAAAATAAAAGAGAAAGTGGAGATAAGTCGGCAGTATGTTTAAGTGTGTTAAGCTAAGTTTTCAATCATTTTCTACGTCTCAAAAGCTCCAATCGATCCCATATTTTAGCTTACCGATGAAGAGAGGTAGAGGAAGGAGTCTAGGGCAAATTCATGCAGAATTCTGGTCGATATTGTGGTGTAATTGGAGCTAGAACAGAAGGGTTGATTGCTCCCATGCAATCTGAACAATGTTCGACATTTGAAGGATAGCATTCTGTGGAGATCGAGTTTAGGGTTGAGAATTTGAGGTCGGTAAGTTAACTTAATTCTTAACAACTTTTATGAAGAATGTTTGAGCTAAATTTGAAGGGAAATATGTAAAATTTATGGTGAAAGTGACTAATACAGATTTGCTAAGCGATTTGGAGCAACTCGAAGTTAGTTGGGAATATCTATCAAACGAAGAGGAGTTATGTTTTGAAATCTTGAGGTAAGCTAGGAAATACATTTTTTTACAAGTTTGTAGAAGGGAAGAAGTTTTAAATTTGGCTGGAAATACGATTTGCAACAGATAGAAGTGAGAATAAGAGGGAAGGCAGAAGCTGTGGAAGACAAGTATCGCTGGACTGCAAGTAACGCCAAGAATTTAAGCGTGAGAAGCGAGACGAGTAACGCAGGTATCGCTAGAAGCCTTGCGTCTCACAATTCTCGCTAGGTATCGCTGGGTCTCGCTGATCAGGTGAGTGCCGCTGGTCTTACTCACCCTGGCATCGCTAGTGTCGTGTAGTGTAGTCCAGTCTCGCTAGCAGAGTAGAATCTCGCTCATTAAGGTTTATTGATCAAATATGAATGGTTAAAGCTTGTTGGTTATGGAAAGAAAGTTTAGGAAAGCCTAACCCGAGAAATGTGTATTTACAGGCCAGGAAGAGCTAGGGAAAGTGTCTAATCCGCTCAGGGCCTAGGACAAGTAGTGAGTGACACTTTTCTTTCTTTAAAAATGATTTTATTGAGAATGTGTAGTTTGGATTTCTTATGATGATTTGAAAGCATGATATTATGATTGAAAACTTATGAGTTTTATGTGCATTGCATGAATTTATGATAAAGCATGCTGTTTATTGATTTATGGAATTATGAAAAGCATGCCGACGACAATATATGATTTTATGAAATGTTTGGAAATGTAAAACTTACGAATTTATGATATGATGTTTTCAAAACACGTTGAGTATTTATAAAATCTTTGAAATGGCACCCAAAGCCCAAGGACTCGGAGAAGGCCAATGGGTAGCCGGAGTATAGAAAAGGTACCCAACGTTGAATGACACGCAGAAGGCGAATGGTAACTTGGATATAGAAATGGGACCCCAATGCTTAAGGACTCGGAGAAGGCATATGGCAGCTTAGAATATAGAAAAGGTACCAAACGCTGAAGGACTTGAAGAAGGCGAATGGTAACCTGGATATAGAAATGGGACCCCAATGCTGAAGGACTCGGAGAAGGCATATGGGTAGCCCGGATTATGATACTTAAGTGCACATTGAGGAACGTACGACGCTGATGTGTTGAGATTACTCCACACAGCTAAAGATAATCGACGTTGAGTAGCGTTGAGCTCCGTTCCGCCTCAACTAAGGAAAATGAATTGAAATCAACGGAACTTTCTTTAGTATCTTTTCCTGAAATGAGCATGATTTGTATCACTATGACTTATAGTGAGATTTTATACGCATTGAGTTTAAATGTATCTACTATGATAGTTTTTTAGCCAAAGAGGTTTTACGAAACTAGTCACTAACTAGACAAACTAGCTCACGTTTTCCTTGTTTTCTATTTTCTAGGTAGCGAGCGAGTCTGGAGTGCTTAGCCTACGCAAAATCTCGTCTAGGTCTACCAACGGTCTTGAGTATTCTAAAAATTGTAAATACTCGAACTGGTTCATGTGTTGTACATATAGAGAGGGTTAAGAGAGTTGTGTAATTATTCTATTATATGACTGAATGAAAAGGATATGCGTTAGGCAAGTTAACTTTGGTATATGTATGAAGTAGTTTATGGTTTACAATGGTTGACAGTGGATGTCGTAAGAGGGTCGGTGTCCGCTATCATCACACTTCTTCTTGGGTTAGGAGGGTACCTTGGAGGGGGTGTGACATTGAGGCTTATTTCCCATGTAATTTTTCAAAAAAACACTTGGAAGAGACTTGGAAAATGCAATAAATAGAGCCTTTGAGCTTTCTTTGCCTTGTGCTATGTTTCTATGCGATTCTATGGTGTTTAGGTTGCATGTCCAGAATCATTCAAGCTTGAGTTGATCGATCTTGCTTGTGGAGTGATTCGAAGATCAAGGGTCAATAGGAGCATCAAGCTTTGTCCGATCCATGGTTTTTCTGATCGTCTAAGTAATCTGTCATCTAGCCATTCTTAAGGCCTGAATCATATTGATTTGGGGTGATTGAGTTTGAGACCTAAAGGTCTTGTTTGTCAACAAGGTTGTTAGATCCTTTTGGGTTACTAATCAGTCTGAGTATATCTTTGATTAGAAGAAGCTTAACATGAGACAAAGGAGGTGGTTGGAGTTGATCAAAGATTATGACTGCACTATTAAGTATCACCTAGGAATGGCGAACGTTGTAGTTGATGCTTTAAGTAGAAAGTCCAGGGGTAGTACAAGTTCTCTGAATGCTGTAAGAGTTGCTTTGCTCAAGGAATTCAGGAATGGTGCTACTAGTTTTAGAGTGACTGATGATGGAGCGTTGTTAGCACATTTTCAGGTAAGCTCCAAGTTAGTTGATGAGCCGTAAAGAAGCAGTTAGAAGATCTTGTGATTAAAAAGCTAATTAATTGAGGATGTAAAGGTCCAACAAAAAGTAGATTTCGAATTAAGATCTAATGGTGCACTATTGAAGTAGGATTTCTGTGCCAAAGGATGTTGAAGTTAAACATGCGGTTCTTGAAGAGGTAAATAGCTCAACTTGTGTTGTGCCTAGGTGTTTGATTTGTCAGCAAGTAAAGCCTGAACGTCAGACGCCAACAGGGTTGTTGAATCCACTCCCTATTCCTAAGTGGAAATGGGAGCACGTTATGATGAATTTTTTGTTTGGATTGCCAAGGACTCAAGCTGGCGGTAATCATGGATAGATTGACGAAGACAGCACGTGATATGGACAGAGGAATCTCAATCATGCAATATGAACTGCAAGAATGAGTCGTACATGCTGTCCAAGTTTAGACCAACCAAAGGAGAAGAATTATGTGAAGTTAAGTATAATTTTTGAAGAATCAATCTTCATTTAATGAACAAAGACTTCAAGCTACTTCAAATGGGATATTATTTACTCTTGAATGGTTACAAATGCATGGAATATGGATGAAAAATACCTAATCTCAGATTTATTGTATTCACTAAATGTAATTTTCAGATTTAAGTCATTTTATGTATTTTTATGTTACATTTAGATCATGGCTTAATGGTCATTAACTATGAGGGTTATAACTCTTTAAATGGCTCATAGAATGTCTAGGGTCAGATTTTGAGGGCCATATAATGTCATGTAATCGTTAAAAAAAATAAAAAAATAAAAAAAAACATGGAAGAGATTTTGAAAACACAAATTTTTGACATTGAAGGAAGCTGAATTTAAAAATCTTAAAGAAGGTAATATTGTAGATAGGACTCTGATCTAACACTGAAATTTACAAAAACATGAAAACATGACTAGATATGAGACTTTTTTTTTTTCAAGTTTCATTAAAAAGACAGGATGTGACGAGATGAGTAGAAAAGAAAATAACAACGGAAACATTCCGATCTAGAGAC
The DNA here is from genome assembly GCA_030954485.1 of Citrullus mucosospermus. Taxonomy (NCBI): domain Eukaryota; kingdom Viridiplantae; phylum Streptophyta; class Magnoliopsida; order Cucurbitales; family Cucurbitaceae; genus Citrullus; species Citrullus mucosospermus. Next base: position 15,110,756 of record CM062057.1, on the reverse strand, counting down.
TAAGCTCTGTACCAAATGATAAGTAACCCTCAAGGATTTGGATCTAACAACCTTTTTGACGAACAAGACCTCTAGATCTCAAACTCAAACACCCCAAATCAAGATGATCTCAGCCCTTAAGAATGGCTAGATGATGGATTACTTAGACGATCAGACAAAACTAAGGCTTCCATCGACCCTTGATCTTCTAATCACTCTACAAGCAAGATCGATCAAGCCAAGCTTGAATGATTTTGGACATGCAATCTAAACACCATAGAATTGCAAAAGTAACATAGCACAAGGTTAAAAGAAAGCTCCAAGGTTTTTTTTTTCTACATTTTTCAAGTCACTTCCATGTCTCTTTTTTTTTTAACAATTACATGGCATTATATAGCCCTGAAAATCTGACCCTAGATATTCTATGAGCCATTAAAGAGTTATAACCCTCATAGTTAATGACCATTATTAGCCATGATCTAAATGTAACATAAAAATACATAAAATGACTTAAATCTGAAAATTACATTTAGTGAATACAATAAATCCGAGATTAGGTATTTTTCATCCATATTCCATGCATTTGTAACTATTCAAGAGTAAATGATATCCCATTTGAAGTAGGCTATGCAGAATTCCAGTGTGTTAGGGATAGGTTGGACCAGAGATTGTGCAAATTCTATTGAGAATGTGGAAATGATTAAGGCAAATCTTTAAAAACAGCACGAGATCGATTGGAGAGTTCTGCTGATAATATGAGAAGAGATCTTGAATTTAAAGTTAGGGATAGAGTTTTTTTTGAAGTTGTCACTGTGGAAGGGAGTTCGAAGGTTTGGTAGGAAAGGGATGTTGAATCCAAGGTATATTGAACTTTACGAGATTTTGGAAAGAGTTAGACCAGCAGCTTACAGATTGGCTTTGCCAATGGAGATGTCGAAGATTCACAATGTGTTTCATGTTTCAGTTTTAAGGAAGTATATTCCTGATCCTACTCACGTACTTGAGGTGCAACCAATTGAGCTAAAAGAAGATTTAAGTTATGAAGAAGAACCGATCCGAGTGTTAGATGAGAAAGAACAAGTTTTGAAAACTAAGGTGATGCCATTGGTGAAGGTACCTTAGAGGAATCACGGCGTTGAAGAAGCTCCTTGCGAAACCAAGGAGCAAATGATCAAGAAGTATCTACATCTATTTTTGAGGAGCTTGCAACCTACTGAATTTCGAGGACCAAATTCTTATGAGCCCTATTTTCATTTCTAAGCACTTAACTTAAGTGTTGTATTATTGTTGTGGACTTAGACAATTTTTCTTGTTTAGATTGAAGGAGGTGTGGAGGAGAAGCCAAGGAAGGTAGAGGTGTGGACTTAGCCGAAAGTCCTTTTGTAAGTGTTGGACCGGTATGGCAACCCTAGGGGGGGTGAATAGGGTTTAATTAAACTTATTCCTAAATATGCTCAAATTAAACTAATTGAATTAATTTTTGAATTAAATTAATAAAAACCTTAATTGACGCTAAATATCAAGATTGATAAAAAATATATGAAACACAAGATTCAATCAATTTCAACAAAGAAGAATAGTAATCTATAACATGCTACTAAAAATTGAATGCAAAATAAATTGAGAAAGAGTTGGAGAAGAAGACACCGTGATTTTTATAGTGGTTCGGTCAAACTCGACCTACATCCACTTTCCCAAGCGCCTCTTGGGATTTCAATTAAAAAATCTCCTTTGACTCTTTCCACGGATGAGAGTCGAACCGCTAGCTTGCTCCTTTTTTCAGGTTCAAGAGCAAACCTGATCCTTTCCACGGGTTAGGATCCAACCTTTACAATATTCTTGAAGTTTTAAATCACACACTAAGACTCTCTAAAAAGAGTAAATGTACAAATTTGAACTCACAATACAATGAAAGTATCTCTCTAGAATAAGATGAAAAGAAAGAAATTTGAAAGCTTGGAGAGAGAGCAACAATGGTGATCTTTTTCAATTTTTGAGGATTGTAAAATGGTAAAAGTTGGGGAAACTTTTTGGAGAAGATGAAGTATTTAAAAAGAAATGAAAGTGAGTGAAAACCAAATTAATTTGGACCATTAGATCTTTGTAAAAGAAAATTGAATGGTGGAGATTTAAACTCAACTAGCCATTAGACACAAACATATAATAATATTAAATTAATCCTTTTAAAAAATCAACTAACCGTTAGACACAAACATATATAATAATATTAAATTCATCTTCTTTTTAAATTCATTTTCTTTTAAAAATCTTTTTTTTTTTAACATCAATCCAAAAATAAAGACCCACCAATTGTCACTTCTCCATTGCTCCAAGTGACAACTTTCAATTTGTCCACTTTGATTAAAAAAAATCTGCCACGTCATCAGCTCGAGATTTTTCCATTAAGCTTGTTTCGGTCATATCTTCTTCGTTTGAACTCCGATTTGAGTGATTCAAGTTGCATTGGAACTGTTGTTCCAAGCTCCACATAATAGACACTTCAAAACGCTCAAATGGTTACTAAATAAAATCAGGTTTGTTATCATCAAAACACTAATTAATCACTCCATTAAAATTAATTAATTTGAGATTAAGGGCCAAAAAGCCAACAGTAAGCTCTAATCTTTAACCCTTATGTGATTTATCGAGCTTGGGATTTATTTTGTCAAGCCAATTAGAACGTAAAAGACTTAAGAGGTTTGTCACCATTTAAACTCATGGAATGATGGTATTAAGAATTATTACTTTTATTAGTATTATTATTAGTATTATCATTATTTTTGTTATTAATAACTAAATGGAAATTTATAAACTTAAAAAAGTTAGAGGGAAGGATATATATATATATATATATATATTAAAAAAGAGAGAGAGAGAGAAAAAAAGTAAAGTCGGTCGGTGGTGGAGTTAAAAGGGAAAGAACAAGGATTATCAACATTTGGTTTTGCAAACTTTCCATCCCCTCCAAACCTAAACAAATTTGTGGTTCTTTAGCTAGGCATCGAAAGGGAGAAGAAAGAGAAGATTTAGGTTGATTGGAGTGGATGTTTTAAGGAAAACTTGGTGAAACTCTAAAAGAAATTGAAGCTGGTTAGGAATGCACGCAATTTGGATAGGTTGTGATGTTCGAAGGATATGAGCTGTAGAGATCAAATCTGGAGCTAAAATTTTGAGGGGACATTGTAGGTAGAAGTGTCGGTTTGGTGTTTTGGGTAGTTCGGAGCAGGGTGGAAGGATTTTGAGCTATCTGTCAAAGGAAGAGGAGTTAGGCCTTGAAATTTGGAGCTGGAAGTGAAGACAATATCCTTTAGGCTGACGGATGAAGCTTGGGTGAGACAAGTCTCGCTAGTAAGCGGAGAGGGACACTCCGAGTGTGGAATGAGATAGGTCTCGCTAAGTCTCGCTAGCTACATTTGTCTCACAGATCTCGCTGGTCTCGCTAGTCTCACTGGTCTCACTAGTCGCATTAGCCTCACAGATCTCGCTAGTCTTGCTAGTGAGCTAAAGTTCAAAATAAAGATCTATTTGACATATATTGAAGGGAATCTTAAGAAATCTAACAAAAGGAATTAAATTATTTCTGGCCAAGAAGAGATAGGAGAAGCTTATTAACCATTAAGAGACCTGGACACTTGTGAATAACAAAACTTTATTTATAATAATTTATCCTCTCAAGTCTCAATGTGTTTAGTATGTTCGACTATTCTTAAAATATGAGTTTTCTAGCATGTATTGGGTATGATAAAGTACGAGTTTCTTGAAATGACTTTGAGTTTATTTTTACATGATTTTGATGATAAAGCATGATGTTTTATGATGCCAAATTTATGAAAAGCATGTTGTTTGTTAAATAATTTGTGAGGATTTCCTAAACTTGTGTTTATGTGAACCAAGCAACATCAACTAATATGCCTCAAGGTCCCATTACAAGGTAAAGAGTCAAGAAGCTACAACAAGCTTTAATCACTCATATCCAAGCTATGGTGACCTCAACAAAGGAGATTGTAGAAGATTTTGGAGTTCTTCAGACATGCTATGCAAAGTTGAGATTCAAGATGAAGATGCATTAAATGCATAATGAAGTCTTACCTAAATTGATGAAAGTCAAGTTGAAGCTAACCAAAGGAATGATAAAAAGATAGCACTTTTATTTTTGGTATTTAATTATAATTTCAATTTGTTTTATTTTTATTTAAGCCTTGTTTTTAATGGGGGTTATGGATAATTGAAACTTATGTAGGTTACCATTTTCTCCATAAATCAGCCATTTAATTGTGTCTTTTGGTTTTTCTTTTTATCAATTATGTTTAGGGTGTAATGGCTATAAAATGCCCATTTTCTTCCCATTGTGCACAGATTTTGAGAAGTAAATGAATTAGAATTTCTTTAGCTTTGTTGAGAGCTAAGTGTTTTTATTTTTGCATTTTCTTGTGTTTTAGAACTTGTATGCTAGAATCATTCAAGTGGTGTTGGTCAAACCTCTTGTGGAGTGATTCGAATCTCGAGTTTAGAAACGAGTTTTCTCTACTCTTGATCTTGATCATCAAGGTAAAATTCCTTTCAAAACTTATTCCTTGGGTTGATTCCATGTTGTTTTGGAGGTTTTTGAATATTCTAAAGGTCTTGTTTCTTAACAAGGTTGTTGGAGCAAAATTCTCAAGGTTTACTTAACATCTTGTTTGATCTGTTGGTTTTGGTGAGGCCTTGTTGTGGCCTTTTTGATTTTTGATTATCTGTAAAAATAAAAATAAAAATAAAAAATTAAAAATTAAAAAAAAAAAACTGTGGGTCATTAAATGTTGGCAGCTACAATTGGGTTCATTAAATGTCCTCTTTCTTGATGTATAACTCCCATATGTTGTTAAGCCTCAATTAAACAACATTAAATCCATTTTGCTGAGAGTTATACTTAAGTTAATCATTTTGAATTCCACACTTTCTAATGTAAACGTTTCCCTTTCTTTCTCAATTATGATCTTTTCCATTTGATCTAAGTTTGCTTCTTTTTATTTTTTTCTCTAATTCTTTCAGTTCCTTCCATATTGTCATTGTCTTATTCTAACTCGTTTCTTTGTTGTTTTCAGATTGCTCCTTTAATACTCTTCATTGTATTTGACGGACGAAATTTGTCGCCCAATTCCATGCCAAACTAATTTTCCTAACTTACCCACAGTAGTAGTGGCAAGCCGGGTCGAACACCGCCCTTGAATTTCACAGTTAAAAAGTTTTCAATTCAAGGTAACCAAAAGGAGGTTTTGAGAAAGGTTGATTGCAAGAAACTTAAATTACATGAGAATAAAATGTGGAGGTAAAAGAAGTAAAATTCAATTGGAGAAAGCTCTAGCTTGGGTTACACGGGATTCCCTTTGTTTGAGGTTCTTATCATTGATTTGTCATTACTAAATTCATTGAAGCTAGCACCTAATCAATTCAACTGGAAAAGCTAGAATTGAATTGCCCTAATTGACAAGTTAGATTTAAGCAAATCAATGAAAAGCATGCAAAATTTGACTAAACCTAACTACAATAAGTTCAAGGGAAAACTAGGCGGAACATTCAACTGGAAAGACCTAGAAGAACATTTTATAGAATCAATAACTACTTATTGATTATAAATTTCAATAACAATTTCATTGAATGATAAAAGTATATTTGGTATTTATAAACTATGAGTTTTAGGACATAAAACCCAACAGAGTACATAAGCGGATTTTTATTATTAGAGCCCCTTGGCTTACCATTTCTGAGTTGGCCCCTTCCAACATAGCAAAAGTTATATCGCCAGCGTAGCGCACATACCTAATTGTCGTTGTTTTACTCATAAAGTCTTGCATCCTCCATCAAGAGTCAAAAAGTCTCGGCCGAAACAAAAGAAAAAGGATGCAATGATGAGTACACAAGAAGATCAGACAAAGAATCATGTTCTATGGCAATTTGACTTTCAAAATAAGGCTAGTTCAAGTTATCTCATTGATGTTCATCACCTGTCATAACTCTTGGTAAATGGCCTTCTGTTTTTAGCCTACAGAAGCTCGTGATCTTTCTTACTTTCTTTTAGGCATGAGTGGGACTTTCTTTACTATTTTTTAGTATCCCTTAGGTAGTATGAAATTCTTAGTGTACCATAAGCAGTAATCTGGCTTTAATCTATTTTCTTGTTCTAGTTAAGGATCGAAATATGGATACTAGCTCTGCTCTATGCTAATTGGTAGCTCACCTGGTTCTTCTGTTAGCCTCTTGAGAGCTTTCTCTCTATGCCTCCTTTTCTTTAAGCTACAGGCCTCCGAAAAAGATCAGATAGGAAGTAGTTCACCTCTAACAACTATTGAAAAAGGCTTTCATTGAGGGTGTAGGATTTCAATATCAACTTGAATTCCACTTTATAGAAGTCTAGTCCTTATCCACTAGGGCGCTCATTCGTTACTTCAAGTGCTTTTCCTTGAGCTAATCCTCTTGCAGGAGCTCGGATAGTTCGAGCATAGAAGTAGCAGTGTCACACCCCATCCCAAGTTATCCTCTTAACCTAAAAAGAGTAGGACAATAGACATGCACCCTTGTACAATATCTACTGTCAAACTTTACTATCTTCTTTTTTTTTTTTTTTGAAAAGGCATTTTATTATACAACAACAAGAGGCTCCCACAGCCAGGGGGCAAGGCAATAAACCAAAGAAAACAAACTAACCAGACAGGAGACGAACAAAGAATAACAAACAGTTACAATCAACAAGAAGGCAAGAACAAGGCCGCACCAAAACCAGAACAAACAAAAAGAAAACCAAAACCCCACAACTTGGGGACGAGTAAACACAGACCCTTAGCAGAGGGGAAACCACACAGAACCAAAAAGCATTAAAAGACACCAGAGAAGTCATCACTCTAGGACATAGCACGAGCACGCACAGCAGAAACATCCAGAAGCAAAATCACTTCTGCACGACGAAAGGAACCACCATGTAAATGACGGTTCCTTTCTTGCCACACAAAGTAAATAGAGGCACACCAGAAAACACGCCATAATTACTCCTAGCCCCACTACCACGCCCCATCCTACAAACCCACTCAAGCTTCATAGTCCACCCTGCCACCTGATGGGACGAACCCATAAACCTCTGCACACTAGCCCACACCACAAACCCAGAGGGGCACTCAAGGGACAGATGATCCTGAGACTCAACCCCCCTCACAACGCAAGCACAACGAAGTATGCGTGACCCCCTACCTAAATAACCAATCCCATGTCCCCAGCCTATCCCTAAAAGAATGCCAAGGAATATTACCCCCAAACCACATAATGCTAGCTCACAACACCCTCTTATGCGTCGGTCTCAACGCCTCCCAAGCAATCCTAATGGAAAACTTACCAGACCTCTCATGAATCTAGACCCACCTATCCTCACACCCCACTCTAATCTCCACACCCTCAGGTAACCCAGCGATTTCCGTCAATTCCCAAGTAGTATATGACCACTGCCAAGAACCAATCTTGGAAATAAAATCTTAAAGATGAGCATCCCGCTTACTAGCTGCATCATAGATGACCCAATCACCATACTAATCCAAAAGAGGATCCCGATGCAACCACAGATCAAACCACATGCCACAACATCGACCATCCCCCACCTCCATTCTAACAAGAGAAAAAAGAGAGTCCCTACACCTAAGAATCGCAAAGCAACACCAAGACTTTACCATCTTCGTCCATTAACATGCGAATATAACTTATAATCATAGAAAATATTGTACTCTTAATGTGACAGCTTAGGATTTATTTACAACATAAATGTTCACAACTTATATTTGACCCTAACATAAAGTAGCACTACGGCATGGCATACCTCAACTTCACACAACAGGAACTCTGCTGCTACTTGGAAAGGAAACATAAAACGAAAGGATGAGCTTACAAAGTCGAGTGAGTGGTCAACATATAACTAGGGTACTCATGACCATTTCTAGAATATAAAAAAAAAAAAAAAAGTGGAAACAATAGAATATAATCAAACCTCCAATATCACGCACAACCCAGTACCATTCTCTACTCTGCTGGCTCACTCTGGCAAGCAATTGGATTTCTCCATGTCCTCTATGTGCACATAGTCTTACCTCTGAGAGATCAAAAGCTAGACTCGTTGGTCTTCTGACCATCCCACAAGAGATACCTCCCACAGGATCAGGAACTAGGTGATCGGCACCCTTGACCATCCCGTGAGGTTTTAACCCCAGCCCAAGCTTAGAAACTAGATCCTCAAATCTTATGACTATCTCGTGCAGTCTTAATTCCTTTATCATACATTCACAAACTCAAATGCATAGCAGTATATTCTTAACTCAACAACATCACACTACTTTAAGGAAACAAACTAATAACCACTCACAGTTAATGGAGTTCTTACTTAAAGCCTCTTTCCCCCCGCTCCGAACTCAAGAGTTTCTGAAACTAAGAAAACAGCAACTCGGAGCCCTAGAGTTTCATGGAACGCCTGAAAATACCCTCTTGGACGCAAGGACTACTCTTTTGACGCAGCTCAGCTTCTTTGGACGCAGCACTTGGTTAGAGACAGAGCACCTCTTGGACGCAGGGTATAAGTTGTTGGATGCCTACTTGGTACTTTTGGACGCCTAGGTTGAAGTTTGTGTTAGGTTTTATGCCCTAAAACTCGTAGATAGTAAATGTTTATTTGATCGTTATTAAATCATTAATAAAGAGTTGTTGTGTTATTTCAATAAGTGTATGATGGGTATACAAATCGTTACTCCTTTATTCATAATGCTAGGAAAACAACTCTTATTCCTTTATCTCTAAAAGAAAGCTCAAAGGCTCTTTTGACTACATTTTCAAATCTCTTCCATGTCCTTTTGTGAACAATTACATGATATTATATAGGCCTAAAAATCTAACCCTAAACATTTTATGAGGCATTGAAAGAATTTTAACACTCATAGTTAATGACTATCACAAGCCATGATCTAATTCTAACATAAAAATATATAAAATAACTCAAAACTGAAAAATACATTTAATAAATACAATAAATCCGAGATTAGAATTTTTCATCCATATACCATGCTTTGTAACCATCCAAGAGTAAATGACATCCCATTTGAAGTAGTTTGAAGTCTTTGTCATTAAATGAAACTTAATTCTTCATAAAAATTCCACTTAACTTCACATAATTCTTCTTCTTTGCTTAGTGTAAACTTGGACAGCATATATGGCTCATTCTTGATGTTCATATTAGATGATTGAGGTTCCTCCGTTCATATCACCTTAGCCCCCCTAATCGCCGCACCCAACATAGAGATATGCCTACCTAATCGGACCTCAAAACCGGCTTTAGGGCTTCCAAGTTACGCATCAAGCCAACCAAAGGAGAAACCCCTTGATACTCAATCCAAACTGACGCAATAGTATCAAGAAACCCATCCCCTTTGCCAATGACTGAAATACTGAAACACAGGCGCAATGCGAGGAATAACAACACCAAGAGAGAAAATAAGAGCATTATTGATATGAACAGAGGAACCTCAATCATGTCATATAACCATCATGAAAAGACACCAAGAGCGCACAAATATGCTACCCAGGTTCACAATGAGAAGAACTTGCAATTTATGTGAAGTCAAGTGAAATTTATGAAGAATCAAGCTCCATTTAATGAACAAAGAGTTCGAGCTACTTCAAATGGGTTGTCATTTACTCTTGGACGGTTACAAATGCATGGACTATGGATGAAAAATACTAATCTCGGATTTATTTTATGTATTTTTATGCTACAATTAGATCATGACTTATAATGGTCATTAATTATGAGTGTAACAACTCCTTGAATGCCTCATAGAATGTCTAAGGTTAGATTTTGAGGCCTATATAATCCCATTTAATTATTCAAAAAGGAGACTTGGAAGAGACTTGAAAAATGTAGTAAAAGAGCCTTTGAGCTTTCTTTTAGACTTGTGATATGTTTCTTTTGCAATTCTATGGCGTTTAGATTGCATGTTCAGAATCATTCAAGCTTGACTTCAACGATGTTGCTTGTGGATGATTCGAAGATCAAGGATCGATGGGAGCATCAAGCTTTCTCCGATTCATGGTTTTGTTGATCGTCTAAGTAATCTGTTGTCTAGCCATTCTTTGGGGCTAATGTCATCTTGATTTGGGGTGAAGTTTGAGATTTAAGGTCTTGTTCGTCAACAAGGTTGTGAGATCCATGTCCTATAGGTTATTTATCATTTGGTATCAGAGATTAGGCTCTAGATCGGTCATATGTTTTCGTTGTTGTTTTTTTTTTTTTTTTTTTTTCATCTTGTCACATTCTGTCTATTTTATGAAACTCGAAAAAAAAGTCTCATATTCAGTGGTATTTCATGTTTTCGTAAATTTCAAAGTGTTACCTTCTTTGAGATTTTTAAATTCAGCTTCCTTCAATGTCAAAAATTTGTGTTTTGAAAATCAGTTAGGAGTAGAAAAATTGTTATCCCTAAGAGCATTTGTTCTTAAGTTGTTCTTTTCTTCTCAAAGGCATGTCAAATCTGAATTTTTACAATTTGATCTCATTTTTGCCATTAATTTCATCATTTGGTGTTCAATCTCATAGGTTACACTTTGGAAATTTGAGGAAGTAGGTTGTTAAACATTAAATATGGCAGTTACAACATCTATGCACATTGAATTTTCCGGCTATTAGTTAAAAATTGTACTCAAAAGTTTCAAATTTCAGCCTATAGATTAACTCTTCTGATTGTAAATATTTGCACCAAACTTCGATGTTCCTTCCAAGCAATATTTTAGATTTGAGGACGAATCTTCTTGAAGTGAAGAAGGGGAGAATGATATGAACAGAGGAATCGCAATCATGCAATATGAACTTAAAGAATGAGCCATACATGCTGTCCAAGTTTAGACCAACCAAAGTAGAAGAATTATGTGAAGTCAAGTAGAATTGTTGAAGAATCAAGTTTCAGTTAATGAACAAAGACTTCAAGCTACTTCAAATGGGATGTCATTTACTCTTGAATGGTTATAAATGCATGGAATATGGTTGAAAAATACCTAATCTCAGATTTATTGTATTCAGAAAGTAGAATTCTGGGCACCCAACTCCAACCAATGAACTCTAGATTTCTGCTACAGAGAAGCCTCCTCCCGCTCACCACATCCCAAAACACCTCAATGGTCCTAGCCGTCTCACTAGCAAGAAGAACATCCATAGGGGAAGCCTCTAGAAGATTCGGCACCAAGCTGACCAAAGGAGACACCCCTTGATGCCAAGTCCAGCTTATAATGGTCATTAACTGAGTGTTACAATTCTTTGAATGCCTCATAGAATGTCTAGGGTTAGATTTTGAGGCCTATATAATCCCATGTAATTGTTCACAAAAGGGGGACTTGGAAGAGACTTGAAAATGTAGTAAAAGAGACTTCGAGCTTTCTTTTAGCCTTGTGGTATGTTTCTTTTGCAATTCTAGGATCTTTAGGTTGCATGACATAATCATTCAAGCTTGACTTGATCGATCTTGCTTGTGGAGTGGTTCGAAGATCAAGGGTCGAAGGGAGCTGCAAGCTTTGTCTGATCCATGGTTTTGTTGATCGTCTATGTAATCCGTTGTCTAGCCATTCTTAGAGGCTGAGATCATATTGATTTGGGGTGTTTTAGTTTGAGATATAAAGATCTTGTTCGTCAACAAGGTTGTTACATCCAAGTCCTCGATTATCTTGATTATTAAGTGGGCATAAAAGCGGATTACTTATTTATTTATTTAGTTATTTGTTTGTTTAAATTAAAGAGAGAGAAAGAAGAAAGAAAAAGAAATAAAAGGAAAGGAAAAAGAAAAGAAAAGAAATTATTAAAAAAAAAAAAAAGAAAGAAAGAAAGAAAGAAAAGAAAAGTGGTAATGGAAGGGAGTCAGTGGTTTAATGTGAAGTGGGTGAGTTTGCCGACAGGTTTTTCTTTCATTTTCAAGCTCAAATCGATTCTACTCTTCAGCTGAGCATCGAGGGGTTGTAGAAGAAGAGATCTAGGGCAAATTCGTGTAGGGTTTTGGCCAGTTTCATGGTAAAATTGAAGCTGAAACAGAAGCTCCGTTTTCTGTCGCCTAGTCTGAACAAGGTTCGGTGTTTGGTGAAAATCGAGCGGAAGAGTCAGAGTTTGAAGTTGAAATTTTGAGGTTAGTAAGTTAACTCAAGTTCTAACAACTCTTGTAAAGGATGGTTGAGCTGAATATGAAGGAAAACATGTTAAATTTAGGTGGAACTGACTGATACAAATTTCTCGAGTGATCTGGAGCAGGGCAAAGTAAATTGGGAATATTTGTCGAACGAAGAGAAGTTAAGCTTTGAAATTTTGAGGTAAGTTAGAAAGCATACTTCTCTACAAGTTTGTAGAAGGAAAGAAGTTCTAATTCGGGTTGGAGTTGTGACTTTTAACAGCTAGAAGTTCGAGAGGTTGCGAGAATAGCGGCAGAAGGAAGTAGGTCTTGCTGGAAAGGTTAAGCGTGAAGGAGCAAGAGCGAGACTCGCAGGTCAAAATTGTCTCACAAATCCCACTGGGTTGTGGCTCTCACTGGTCTCCTCCTCCACAGTCTCGCTGGTACTGCTGGTTTTTGGCTTGTTTTGCTAATTTAGTCTCGCTAATGGCTTAAATCTTGATCATTAATGAATTTTTAAATGAAGTATAGCCTCGGTTGAGCATTTCTTCATGGAATATAGTCTCGATGATGGTTTTTCTTATGTAGTTTGGTCTCGGGGATGAATATTAGGCATAACTAAAGCTTGTTTCTTATGTAAAAGGAATGTTAAGGAAATCTAACAAAGGGAAACGTATTATTTCAGGCCGAGAGGGGCTAGGAAAGGCATAACCCGCTAAGAGCCCGGGATGAGTTATGAGTGACAATTTTATTTTAAAATAAGCTTACTTTAAACAAAGCTTTCATGAAATACGATTATGTTTGGAAACATGTATATATGTTTATGCTTTTCATGGGTTTTAATGTGCTGTGAGGATGATTTTCTTGAAAAGAAAGTATGTATTTTCATGTACGTGCGTATTATATGTTTTGCATTGGAAATCATTTGAAGCATGCTAGTTGTTAAACGAGTATTATTAAAGGCATGCTATTTATTAACTTATGATTTCATGGAAAAGTATTGATGTTTATTGATGAATTTGAGAAGATTTTGGAAATGTTATAAACTCGTGAACTATTATTAATGCTATTTTCAAAGCATATTGTTTTTGAATAATGTTTTGAAACGACTCCCAATGCTGAAGGACACGGAGAAGGCATGGGGGTAGTCGGGATATAGAAATGGTTCCCAATGCTGAAGGACTTGGAGAAGCCATGTGGGTGGCCTAAATCTCATATATGGGACCCGGTACTGAAGGACTTGGAGAAGGTATTCGGGTAACCCAGGATATGATATCTATGTGCACATAGAGGTATGATAGACGCTGTTGTGTTGAGATTACTCCACACAGCTAAAGATTTTCGACGTTGGGTGTGTTGAAACTACTCCGCCCCAACTAAGAATGTTTTCGACGTTGAGTTAAATTATTATTTCAACTAAGGTGTAGAAATACAAGTTATTATTATCTCTCTCTTAGAAAAATAGAGTTTAAATAGAGAATCATGTGGTAGTTTGAGTTAAATTCTATTGATAAATCTTTCTATGCGTTCTACTCCTGTAAATTGATTAAGATAGTTGTTTTGAAGCTTTTTGAGCCTAAAATGCATGCTTGGATGCAGGAACGCAAGCAACCCGTGGATGTGTTGGCAACCCTTCAACGCAGGTTGATGCATTAGCAACCCATGGATGCACTGGCATAATTGAACGCATGAACCCAAGTTATCCATGGACGCATATCAAGAAGGTAGCGGAAAAACAGATAATAATCTTGAGAGATTGTCGGGAGATTGATATGCTTGATATGCGGCGAGAGTGATGGATCGAACTTAAACTGGAAATCACGCAATTAGGAGAGATAGACGCAAGGCAGAAATTCAGCCTCCAATCGTACAGATTTGCCAGTGATTACAACACAACATCTATAAAATGGCAGACCTGAAGATGAAAATGTTGTTGAACCCCTCGGAAGAATTCCTAAGTGACAGCAGAGTTCCCTCCAAACGACAACCGGAGACAAATAGCTTGAAAGAGAAGAGTCTTCCCTCCGTGTGACCACTTCATAAGTAAGAGTCTTTTCTTACTTATGTTTTAGTCTATTAGCAAGGAATTGTATTTTCTAAAACAGTTATTCCGTTCATCAATCTACACATCTTCCATGGCTATTTATTTCTCATCACATTCCATTTGCTTTTTATCGTCCATGAGTAACTAACTCTCTCAAGGATAACGGGTTGCATTATCATCTAATTAAGAACCGTAGAAGGCTATTTCATCTTGTCAAATGTATTTTTAATCAAATGCTTATGTCCATCTAGCTAATCGATATAAGTAGTAATAATCAGACTGCTCAGGAGAGTAACTGATTGTGGAACTCAATTGACAAGGCTAAGAAGTGTCACCTAGACATAGGAATAACCTTGGTACTTAACACTCTCCTATGCGTTATAGACATATAACGCATAGCGGCTGACAACTGGGAGAAGAGTCGATGGTATGAAATAGACCTAACTATACGTTTCCGACTTTAGATGATAACCAACCCCAGCCTTGCGTTTACCATTCACATAACATTAGCTGACTTTGCTGTGTCGCATACCTCTCCATCAAACCACTTTAGCTTAGGTTTACTGCTTTCTAGTTAGTTAAACGCATCACTTCTCATCACCTTCTATGAATGCATGACTCAAATAATTCAACTACTTATAGAATCTGCATAGTCCCTGTTTTCCACCTCGGACTTACCGAGAAAACCTCATTCTTTGATTATACTTGGGTGAAGGATAGGAAAACTTGACAGATTAGTAACGCATAGTATTAAGCATGTTGAATGCATGATAAGCTTAATAAAGATTCACAACAAGTAGCGTTTAGCTTCGCTTCGCCTCAACTAAGGAAAATGTTTTCGAAATAAACTGAATTCCCGTGAATCTTTTTCTATGATGGACATACATGATATAACTTTGATTTGCTATTATTCATGTATTATCATAGAATAACTTCAGTTTGATTAACTTCTGAGTTTTGAGGAAAGTTTTTACTAGATATGTCACTCACTGCTCATACTTTATTTGTTTTTCTATTTTCCAAGTAGCAAGTGAGTCCGGGGTGCTTAGCCTAAGCTGCAACTTGTCTGCACATACCACTATCGGCGTCTGTGAATTTTGAGCATTGTAAATAGTTGAACCTAAACTTATATTGTACATATAGAGGGTTAAGAGCGATGTGATGAACCTATGTAAATCTTTGGTTTTGAGTGTAAATCGATGTCTGTATGTTAGCTTAACCCTAGTTAATCTATGTTGTTCAATCCTTGCTTAAAACTGTTTATTAGGTAAAGGTCAAAGTATAAGATTGACAGGGGATGCCGTAAGAAGGTCGGTGTTCGCTGTCCTCACACTTTCTTGTAGGTTAGGGTACCTGGGAGGGGGTGTGACATTCTCCCTCTTGGTCCTATTTATAGGAGTTTGATGACAAGCTTTGTTATCCAATCCTTGCCTCTAAGCTTGCCATCTATGCTCCCAATTGTCACCATGCATGCAAGTCACACCATGTGTCCAACCATTTGTCTTCTTGCATTGTATCTTTGTCATGCATCCTTAAACCTCCTCCTTGTGAAGTGTTAAGCCAAATGAAGCCACTTAGCACAAGAAATACTCAACCATGCATCCAAACTAGACCCGGGATATGGACCATGCGTCTGCTTCCCCTATTCTATGGGTCTACAATGTTGATTCTAGGGTATGGTCTCTTTTGCTCTCTTTTCTTCTTTCGACCTTCCTATATTTAGCCATAGTTTCTTTTCCAAGACTCTCCTATGCATCCAACATACCAAGAATGTGTCCAACCTACTTCCAAAAGTCCAACACTTAGCCAAAATCCTCTCCTTTATGAGGTATGCTTCCAAGTCTCCTACATGCCCCCATGGACTCCTTGTTAACTCCTCTATGCCTCCATGGTATGCTTCCAAGCCTATGCTTCCAACTTTCCTCTCCAATGCTTCCCACACTTAGTCATTTTCTCCCAAATCTTCCAAGTATCTGTCTAACTGTTGTGGATCTTATTGTGAATCTTTATTAAACTTGTTATGCGTTCAACATGCTTAATACGTTACTAATCTGTCAAGTTTTCCTATTCCTCACCCAAGTATAAGCGAAGAATGAGGTTTTCTCGGTGAGTTTGAGGTCGAACACAGGGACTATGCAGATTCTGTAATTAGTTGGACTATTTGAGTCATGCGTCTAAAGAAGGTGGTGAGAAGTTGCGTTTAACTAACTACAAAGCAGTAAACCTAAACTAAAATGGTTCGATGGAGAGGTATGCGACACAGCAAAGTCAGCTTATTGAATTATATGAATGGTAAATGCAGGGTTGGGGTTGGTTATCATCTAAAGTTAGAAACCCATAGTTAGATCTATTTCATACCAGCGACTCTTCTCTCGGTTGTCAGCCGCTATGCATTGTATGTCCATAACGCATAGAAGAGTGTTAAGTGTCAAGGTTATTCCTATGTCTAAGTAACATTTCTTAGCCTTGTCAATTGAGTTCCACAATCATTTACTCTCTTGAGCAGTCTGATTATTACTACTTATATCGATTAGCTAGATGGACATAAGCATTAGATTAAAAGTACAATTGACAAGATGAAATAGTCTTCTACGGCTCATATTTAGATGATGACGCAACCTGTGACCCTTGAGAGAGTTAGTTACTCATGGATGATAAACATCAAATGGAAGTGATAAGAAATGAATAGCCATGGAAGATGTATAGATTGATGAACGAAATAATTGTTTTAGAGAATACAATGTGTTGCTAATAAACTAAAACATAAGTAAGAAAAAGATAGAAAGCATGGAATGGCTGCTCAATGTCTTGAGCTCGCCGGGATGGTAGCGTGAGTTTGCTGTGAAGTGGTCAACGGAGGGAAGACTCTTCTTTTTTAAGCTATTTGTTCTGGTTGTCGTCTAGAGAGAACTATGTTGTCACTTAGAAATTCTTCTGAGAGGTTCAACAACTTTTTAGTCTTCAGGTCTGCCTTTTTATAGATGTTGCGTTGCAATCGCTAGCAAATCTGCATGATTGGAGGCTGAATTTCTGCCTTTTGTCCATCTTGCCTAATCGCATGATTTCTGGTTTAATTTAAATCCATCACTCTCGCTGTATATCAAGCATATCAATCTCCCGACAATCTCTCAAAGATTTTTATCTGATTCTCCACTGCCTTGCATTTTTGGTTAATATGCGTCCATGGATAACTTGGGTTCAAGTATGCCAATGCATCCATGGGTTGCCAACGCATCTACAGGTTGCTTGCGTTCTTGCATTAAAGCATGCGTTTTAGATTCAAAAAGTTTTAAAACAATAATCTCTATCAATTTACAAGAGTAGAAGGCATCGAAAGATTTATCAATAGAATTTAACACCAACTGCCGCATGATTCTCTATTTAAACTCTATTTTTCTAAGGGAAAGGCAATAATAACTTGTATTTCTACAAGTTATCACTAATCCTTCCTTTTATTCCTTAGGGTTGCTTCTTAACTCTCCAAATCATCCAACACTTAGCCAATTCTTCCTTGGAGCATGGCCTATGCGTCCAACCCTTGGTATGGTGAGGTTTCTTCTCCAACTTTGCACCATGCGTTCATCCTACTTTTCCAAGACCTCCACCTTCCAACACCTCAACTAACCAAAATTCTTCCAAAATTCATCCACCATGCATTGAGCTTGCCTACCTATGCGTCCAACATGGTAGTCTTTCGCAAAGATGTGCTCAACTCTCAACTATCTCCCAACTATGCTTCCAACTCTTCCTTCTTTAACACTTAGTAAAATTTCCTTCCCTTTCCTAGGCTATGCATCCAAGCTTTGAGTTCTCCAAGTATAGTTGAGTTCTCTAAGCATAGTTGAGTCACTTATAAAATTTCCTTAGCTCATTCACCACCTTGGGGTCCAAGACTTGAATATCGCCTAGCATGATTTTCTCCCAAAGCTCACCTATGGCTCATTCTCAACCAAAAACTCAAGTTGGCACAAACACTTTTCTTCTCCCTTACCATCTCAAAAACTCCATAAGCTTGTGTTCAAATTTCCTTCATTTTCCCTAATTTCTTTTATTTATGCCACTTAAGCTACTAGGTCAAAGATCAGGGTCTCATGTCACCCCCCCCAAGCACCCCCTTAACCTAGGAGAAAGTTGAGGACAACAGACATCGACCCTCTTACGACATCTACTGTCAACCTGTTCAATCCTTAAAACATAACCAAACACCTAATAAACAGTTATAAATCATAATCGAACATTAACCTCAAACTTAGGATAAGCTAGCATACAAGTACAGACTTCCATTCAAACTTAAAAGTAACATATGATTACGAGCTCTCACTCCTTAACCCTCCATATGTACAACACATGTCTTAAGCACAATTATTTACAATGTACACACACTAGTGGCAAAGCCCAGACGAGTTGTTGTGTGGACTAAACACCTTGGTATCGCTCGCTACCTGGAAACAGAAAAACAAAGGAAAAATGAGCTAGTTGCTTAGTGAGTGACTAATTTAGGAAATCCTTACTTAATTCAAGTATATAATAAAATCACGCTTGAAAATCAATGATAACTAGTAAATAGATCATCATCGAGTTCAGCAAAATATGCTTGATAAACTGTATTTAAACCATATACAATTCATCACAAAAAATCATAAAGTTAAATATAAGTTTGAAAGAATTCCTTAATTGAGGTAGAGCAGAGCTCAACGTTACTCAATGTCGAAAACAACCTTAGTTGGGGTGGAGTAATCTTAACACACCCAACATTTACCTTAGCTATGTGAAGTAATCTCAACACAACAACGTCGAATATATCTTTATGTGATCATAGGAATCACAACTTGAGTTGCCCATAAACCTTCTCAAGTCCTTCAGTACCAGGTCCCATATACAAGTTTAGGCTGCCCATATGCCTTCTCCGTGTCTTTCGGCATTGGGGACCTTTTATATTACTTTTATAAATAACATGATAATAAACACGAGTTTATGATATCTCAAAACTTCTCAAATCCACCATCAAATATCATGCTTCCATCTAGTTGAAAATTATAAAACAACATGCCCTTCGTAAAGCTTGTATAACAACTAGCATGCTCTTGAATAATTTCTAGTGCAAATCATATAATATTCTAATGCCGGAAAACTCATATTTATTCCAAAATATTTATGGAAAACAGGTGTTAAACATACTTTTAGTCATAGATGCACAATAAGACTTGTGAGAATATAAACATTAAAACATGCTTACAAACATACTTGAGCATAACGAAAATTTTGTATAAGATAAAGCTTATTTTGAATAAAAATTCTCACTCACAACTTGTCCCGGGCCCTTAATGGGTTATAAACCTTCCCTAGCTCTTCTCGACCTGAAGTAACATAATTCCCGCTGTTAGTTTCCTTAGGATTCCCATTAAGATGTAACAAATATGCCTTAAGCATTAATGTAAAGCTCACTAGCGAGACCAACCAACTAGTGAGACTAGACAAACCAACGAGATCCGTACTAGCGAAACCAAGCAACCAGCGAGACTTACCTGACCAGTGAGACCAGTGAGACTAGCGAGATTTGTGAGACAAAAATGACCAGCGAGATTGGTCTCGCTGCTCACCTTCACGCCCTCAGTGTTGCTGTCCACTCCAGCGATACCTGTCTCACCCAAGCTTCAGTCTTCACTTCCAACTACTAAAAATAGTACTTCCAACCTGAATTAGAATTTCCTTCCTTTTATAAAATTGTAGAGAACTTAGTTTACTAGCTTACTTCCAAATTTTAGGGTCTAACTTCCCTTCATTCCACAGATAATTCAAAGTTTCTCCACCTTGCTCCAGATTACTCGAGAAATCAAACCAGTCACTTCTACCTACACTTTTGCAAGTTTCCCTTCACATTCAGCTCAGACATCCTTCACAAAAATTATTAAGGAATGAGGTAACTTACTAACCTCAAAGTTTCAGCTCCAAACTCAATTTCTACAGCTTGCTATCTTTTGAACATCACAACCCGTGTAGATTGCTCAAATTTCAGAACAGCTTCACCTTCTCTTCGAATTTCACCAAGTTTTCGTCAAAATATCCACTCTAAACCACCTGAATCTTCTCCTTCTTCTTCCTTTTGATGCTAAGCTAAGATACTTCGAGTTTATTTAGGTTTTGATGGAGAATGGAAGTTGGCAAAGCAATCGGTTTCACCTTTTCATCACCCTCACCGACTCACTCTCTCTGCTTCCTCTATTTTTTTTTTCTTATTAATCCAAAAAAACAATTCAAAATTCCCTTTTTTCCATTTAATATTAGCAGCATAATAATAATAACACTAATAATAATACTAATCCTTAATAGCATCCTTCCACCTTGGTTCAAATGGTGACATCCTTCTTCAGTCTTTTATATTCTAGTTGATGTGTCAAAATAGGTTCCAAGCTTGATTTGTCTCATAAGAATTTAAAGTTAGACTGACTGACCAAAAGTATTTTTGACTTAATTTACAAGTCTATCTTCTCGGCTTCCCTCCACTTCTCCTTCCATTCTAGACAAGGAAGTGTATATAAGTTCACAACAATATTACATACTTAGGTTGGGTGCTTAGAAATGAAAGTAGGGTTTACAATTTACCACCTCCTAATAAGAAGTCTGTCCTCGAAATTCAGTAGCCTACTAGCTTCTTGGAAATAAATGTGGATACTTCTCGATCATTTGCTCCTTGGTTTCCCAAGTGACTTCTTCAACGCTGTGATTTCTCCATAGTACTTTCACCAACGGAATCACCTTGGTCCTCAAAACTTGTTCCTTCTCATCTAATACTCGGACTGGTTCTTCTTCATAACTCAAATCTTCTCTTAGTTTGATTGGTTGCACCTCAAGTACATGAGTAGGACCAAGAATATACTTCCTTAAAATCGAGACATGAAACACGTTGTGGATCTTGGTCATCTCCATTGGCAAAGCTGATCTATAAGCTGCTAGGCCAACTCTTTCCAAAATCTCGTAAGGTCAAATATACCTTCGACTCAACTTCCATTTCCTACCAAATCTCAAAACTCCCTTCCACGGTGACAATTTCAGGAAGACTCTATCATAACTTCAAATTCAAGATCTCTTCTCCTGTTAGCAATATAACTCTTCTATCAATCTTAAGCTGTCTTAAGGCTCGCCTTAATCATTTTCACCTTCTTTGTCGTAATCTGTACAATGGCTAGTCCAACTAGCTTTCTTTCTCCAACCTCTCCCCACACATTGGGGTCTTGCACGACCTGCCATATAACACTTCCCATGGAGCCATACCTATTGTCACACCCCCTCACTTGATTACCCTCTTAAACCTAGAAGAAGATGTGAGGACAGTAAACTTTACCTTTCTTGTGAAGCTCACCGCTCATCTGTACCTGACTAGCCTACTGAAAACATGATTTAACATTACCGCCCATAGTGTATAGCCCTATAAATCATAAAATATTTAAGACCACCCGACAAAAAATTATAGCAACATGATGATACGTATTTACTTCAACAAAAACTTCAGCACGATCACAACCATAGTTAGACCTCATACATAGTGTCCACTCTCACTTCCCAACATCCAACGAGCTATGTTTACATGCCACATATATAGTTATTTACACATACGACAGCAGTGATGGGAAGTATTCTTTGATAGCTTGGAACTTTAGCAGGATGAGGCTCGGGTAGGTTAAGCACCGGGAACTCTTTCTCTACCTAGATGGAATAGAAAACATGAGCTGAATGCCCAGTGAGTCACATAGCATTGAAACACAACTTTAAAGATAAATCATGCTAGCATTGGAGGAAAATATAGTTTATATCATAAAATTCATGCTTAAGCAACGTAGAAAACTCAAAGTCATTCGATTAAATACAATTTATAAACTCATCAAACATTCCTTGGCTTTAAAAAATACCCTTAGTTGAGGCGGAGTAAGCTCAACACACTCAACGTCGAAAACAAGCCTTAGTTGGGGCGGAGTAATCTCAACACACCCAACGTCAAAAAGCCTTAGCTGATGTGGAGAAATCTCAACCCAACAGCATCATACCTCACTTATGTGCACATAGGAACTATCTAGGCTGCCCATGTCACACCCCCTCCTAGGTACCCTCCTAATCCAGGAAGAAGTGTGATGACAGCGGACACCGACCCTTTTACGATATCCAATGTCAACCATAAACTCTGCAATTTCCTAATAAACAGTTATAACCATAAACTACTTCCATATATACCATAGTCAACCTGGCAAACGCACATCCTTTTCATTCAGTCATATGAAAGCATGATTACACAATAATTCCCTTAACGCTCTCTATATGTACAACACATGAACTAGTTCGAATATTTACAATTTTTCAGAGTACTTACCGTTGGTAGACCCAGACGAGATCTTGCGTAGGCTAAGCACCCCGGACTCACTCGCTACCTGAAAAATAGAAAATAAGGAAAACGTGAGCTATTTTGCCAGTGAGTGACTAGTTTCGTAAAACCTCTTTGGCTCGAAAACTGTCATAGTAAAAGCATTTCCAAAGCGTATAAAATCTCAATATAAATCATAGTCATACAAATCATGCTCATTTCAGGAAAAGATACTAAAGAAAGATTCGTTGATTTCAATTCATTTTCCATAGTTGAGGCAGAGCGAAGCTCAACTCTACTCAACGTCGATTATCCTTAGCTGTGTGGAGTAATCTCAATACACCAGCGTCGTACGTTCCTCAATATACACTTAGGTATCATAATCCGAGCTGCCCATATGCCTTCTTCGAGTCCTTGAGCATTGGGGTCCCATTTCTATGTCCAGGTTACCATTCGCCTTCTTCAAGTCCTTCAGTGTTGGTACCTTTTCTATGCTCAGGCTACTCATTGGTCTTCTCCGAGTCCTTGAGCTTTGGGTGCCATTTCAAAGATTTTACAAATACTCAACATGTTTTGAGAACATTAATAAATTCATAAGTTTCAAATTTCCCAAACCTTTCATAAAATCATATGTTATCGTCAGCATGCTTTTCATAACTTCATTAATCAATAAACAACATGCTTTTCATAAATTCACGCTATGCACATAAAACTCATAAGTTTCAATCATAATATCATGCTTTCAAATCATCATAAAATATCCGAGCTACACCATCTCAATGAAAACATTTTTAAGAAGAAAAGTGTCACTTACTACTTATTCTAGGCCCTGAGCGGATTATACGCCTTTCCTAGCTCTTCCTAGCCTGAAAATACACATTTCTCGAGTTAAGCTTCCCTAAACTTCCTTTCCATAACCAACAAACTTTAACCATTCATATTTGATCAATAAACCTTAATGAGCGAGATTCAACTCTGCTAGCGAGACCACTAGCGAAACTGGACTACACTACACGGCACTAGCGATACCAAGGTGAGCAAGACTAGCACACTCATCTGATCAGCGAGACCCAGTGATACCCAGCGAGAATTGTGAGACGCAAGGCTTCTACGACACCTGCGTTACCCATCTCGCTTCTCATGCTTAAACTCTTATTGTTACTTGTAGTCCAGCGATACTTATCTTCCACAGCTTCTGCCTTCCCTCTTATTCTCACTTCTATCTGTTACAAATCATATTTCCAACCAAATTTAGAACTTCCCTTTTATAAACTTGTAAAGAAATGTATTTCCTAGCTTACCTCAAGATTTAAGAACATAACTTCCCTTCATTTGATAGATGTTCACAAATAACTTCAAGCTACTCCAAATTGCTTACAAATCTGTATCAGTCACCTTCACCATAAATTTTACATATTTCCTTCAAATTCAGTTCAAACATCCTTCTTAAAAGTTGCTAAGAATTGAGTTAACTTACTGACCTCAAATTCTCATCCCTAAACTCGATTTCCACAGGAAGCTATTCTCCAAATACCGAACGTTGTTCAGATTGCACGACAGCAATCAACCCTTCTGTTCTAGCTCCAATTACACCACAAGATCTATCAGAATTTTGCACGAATTTGCCATAGACTTCTTCCTCTACCTTTTTTCGTCGCTCAGCTGAAATATGGGATCGATTGGAGCTTTTGAGACGGAGAAAATGATTGAAAACTTAGCTTAACACATTTAAACAAACTGCCGACTTATCTCCACTTTCTCTTTTATTTTTATTTTTATTTTATTTTATTTTCCGCCAAATAGAATAACGCAACTGATAACATACTTGGATATTGACTTGAACACCTAGCAAGCTTGGACGCATCGCAAGTCTGGACGGTAGTTTGGACGCATCGCACCATTCGTCTGAACCATAGCATCGTTGAACGCATACTTCACCAACGTCAACGCAATCTCCCAACCGAATCTCCACCAACGCATAGCTGCTGGTCCAACAACCTCATCAACACATAGCAAGTTGGACGCATTCTTCAATAAGCCAACACTTCAACTTTAATGCTTTGGCTCGGCTACACAATTTCTTCACTATTTTCAGCCATTACCCAAGCTCACTCTCATGAACTCTTGCTTCAATCAACCAACGCATAGGCACACCTTCAACACTTAACAACTCATGCCTTAAGGCTCTCGGCCACTCTTCACTTACTTCCTTTAGCTTGTCATCTTCCATAATCATTCTTTATAGATTGTTAACTTCCAAAGCTAAGTGTGAGGCTTACAGCCCAAGTACCTTTTCCATGTCCTTTAGTACTGGGTCCCTAGATACTCAAATGACTTCTCAATGTCCTTCAGCATTGAGTTCCTTTATGTCACAAGGTTGCCCATATGCCTTCTCAACGTTCTTCAACATTGGGTCCCATAGAAAAACATTTTAGGGAACAAGTGTGCTTGTACAAATGGTTCATCATAAATCATTTCATGGAAAATCAAATCATTTTCCAATAGTAAGCATCAATTTAACATGCTTCATAAAACGTGGGGAAAAAGGTACGATTATGCCTTTCATATCATAAAATCAAGTATAAACAGTAATCATGCTCAACATTTGGCAAATCATCATAAATTCACATTTCATAAGAAATCATGGCTAAACGTTATAAATAGAATCCTTTGAAAGAAAACAAGTGTCACTCACAATTTGGGCTTGTCCCTCGAGGCTTATAGACTTTTCCAACCTCAACTTGACCTAAAATATCATTTACGAGCCATTAGATCATCTCATTGAAGTCCTTATAAATATTATTAAACTAAATTTCATCCATATTGTCCATATCAAGCTTATTTTCCACCTTTTTCATCCTTTCCACCCCTTTAGGGACCATTTGTCAAAATTCTCAAAATTTTCAAAAATATCCAAAAATCAGCTTAAAATTCATATTTACCCATTTTAAGGCCAATTATTCAAGAAAATATCAATTACAGTAAAAAAAATGTCCAAAATTACCCAAAATGGTCGTGGGCACCCTTAGTGGGCAGCAGGTGGGCAAGGGGTGCTGGCAGGGGCGTGGACCATGTGCCGCACAAGGTGTGCGAGTGTGGGGCGCTAGCGACAGGTGTGGCAGCAACTCTAGGCAGACTCCAGCTGACTTCGACCAGCAGTCTCCTGTTTTCAACTAGATTTTTCAGAGCTTTAAAACACTTTTTTCTTTCAAATAAAATACAAATAAAAATTATGGGGCACAAGGGAATCTCTTAACTGACTTACCAGAAAATTGAGCTTCAAAAACCTTCCCGAGAGTCCTTGAAAAATTTCTCAAAGTTAACTCGTCTAGTTTGCTTGGTTTTTGCGACAACATTTAGTATTTTCAAGTTTTCTCAAGCTGGACCTCAAATCATACCAACAACCCTAGGTTGGATTCCTAACTCACGGAGCTCTCTTTGGTCCAAAAATGATGAAAATAGAACGAGTGAATCGGGAGAACCGATGTTGTAATTGAGCTGCTTGCTTAGGGTTCAAGTTGCTGCCCAGTCCAGCCAATCACCTTTGGCCAGAAAACTCCTTGCTTCAATATGACTTCTCCTCTTTTCTTCTCATCTTAACTAGCCAAATTAAATATTATTTCTCTTTAAATAATTATTTAAATTTATTTTAATATTTATTTCTTGATTTAACATTTTTCCTAAATTAATTCCAACTTCTTGGCCTAGTTTGAAAAAATTTCCTAAGTCCAGCCACACACCCTCATTCAACTACATCATTATCTCCATCTCTTTTATTCCTTATTAAAAGTAAATGAAAAGTTTATAATTACTTAAACAAGCACTAGAATTCCTCCTCCATTCCTACTCATTCAAGCCAAACCCTAGCCAACCATAAACCATGATTTTTAACTTGTGCTAAAGCAAAGGAACATAGAGGTTAGGGCTTACACCTATGCTCGACTGGTAGCTATTATTGTAAACGAACTCCATTAAAAGATAAACATACATCCCAGCTACCTTTGAATTGCAAACCACAAGCTCGGAGCATATCTTCTAAGGTCTGGATCGTCCTCTCTGACTGTCCATTAGTTTGAGGATGATAAGTGATGCGCACTTTTCGCGTTTACCGCAAGTGTAGGGGTTTGAACCTTCGCACTGACCGTTCGCTTTCTCAGTAGCAAAAGCGCTCAAGTTATTATTTAAGACGGTTAAGTTCTGAATATCATTCCAATGAGGATCCAATTGTGAAGTCTCAGTTACTTAGCTATTCTAGAATTGAATAAATTTTATGTGATGATTCAAATTCAAGTTGTGATTTTGGAAAACTAAAAAGGAAAGCAAGTAAATGAGAAATACAAGAGTCAAAGAGAATTCTAGTGTATTGAATCCTTGTTTGATTCATTATGCAACATTCTAGGGTTCATGGATTTTATTGCAATTCATATGCTTAAGTCTAGAAACATATATCCAAGTTATTTTCTAAAACAACATTTTCTCATGCAACCTAATTGATTGCTAATATCTTGAAATCAATATAAGTTACATGGCATTAAGAGTAGTCTTTAACAACTTTCATTGTTAACCTAACTATTCACATGATATATTAACAACAATTCATTGTTATAGGTCCCATTAGACATATAATTATCTCAACCATACATCTAATCTAACATTCAAGGATGGCCAATCAACAAGAATTAAGTATAATAATAATAAAAAGCATATTCATTACAACAAAACCATGAAGAGTCTACAATATCAACAAAACTTCATAAACAATTCATCAATACCCTAAAACTAAAGAGTCAAACAACTATGATCTAAATTTGGAATCCTTCTTGTCAAAACAAATACTTCAAAGCAGCATGGTCAGTGTGCACTACTATTTTAGAGTCAAGCAAGTATGATCTAAATTTATCGAATGCAAACACAACAACTAGAAGTTCTTTTTCAGCTGTAGTATATTTCTGTTGAAGAGTCCTACTAGCATAGTAAATTTCCCTAAATATGTTATCTTTATGTTGGCCTAAAAGAACTCCTAAAACATGGTCACTAGCATCACACATGATCTCAAAAGACTGACTCCATTTAGGTACAACAATAATAGGTGTAGAAATCAATATTTCCTTCAAAGTATTAAAAGCTAGTAGACATGCATCATCAAACATAAATTTAGCTTCATTTTCTAACAAGTTACTCAAGAGTTTTGCAATTTTAGAAAAATCTGTAATAAATCTCCTATAAAATCATGCATGCCCTAGGAAGCTTTTGACTCCCTTCACATTAGTGGGAGGTGGTAATTGTTCAATGGCGGCGATTTTAGCCCTATCCACCTCTAATTCTCTCGTGAGACTTTGTGCCCTAGAACAATACCCTCATTGACCGTGAAGTGACACTTCTCCCAATTCATCACAAGGTTAGTATTTTGGCACCTCTGCAAAACACGAGTAAGAATTAGCAAGACAAGAATCAAATGAAGACCCAAATAAAGAAAACTCAACCATGAAAAACCTCCATTATGTCTTCAATGAGCCCCTAAAAAGTAGACATCATACAATGTTGTAAAGTAGCAGGGGCATTACAGAAACCAAAAGGCGAATAAGCAAATGTCCATAGAGACAAGTAAAAGTGGTCTTTTCTTGATTTGCAGAAGCAACGATAATTTGATTGTATCCAAAATATCCGTCTAGGAAGTAGTAATGAGAGTAACCTACAAGTCTATCAAGCATTTGATCTGTAAGGAAGAGGAAAATGATCTTTTTTAGTAGCCTTATTCAACTTCCTATAATCAATGCACACTCACCATCCTGTCATAGTTCTAGTGGCAATCATCTCATCTTCTTCATTTTTAACAATAGTCATACCACCTTTTTTAGGTACAACTTGAACAGGACTTACCCATGAACTGTCAGAGATGGTATAAATGATTCATGCATTCAAAAGTTTAAGCACTTCTTTCTTGACTACCTCCTTCATGGTGGGATTAAGTCTCCTTTGATGTTCCACTAAAGGGTTAAAGGTATCTTCCATCAAAATTCTGTGCATATAGACTGACGGACTAATACCTTTAAGATCTTCAATAAACCAACCAATGGCGGACTTATGCTTCCTTAACACTCAACAATTTTTCTTCTTCCACAGAATTTAAATCAAAAGATATGATAATATGAAAAGAAGATAAATCATCTAAGAAGGCATATTTCAAGAGAGGAGGCAACACCTTTAATTCAAAAGTAGGTTTCTCAACATAGACATTATTTATAACATGCAAAGGAGCTAGAGGTATTGGTTTATACATTTGAGTACATATTGGCATGTTATCTAACCACTTAGCATACAAAGCAATTTCATCAAAGATAGTGTCCACATTATCAACATCTATTATGTTTTGTTCCAAATAATCATTAGCCAACATAACCTCAACATAACCTCAACATGCTCAAAAATAGTATGATCAATTATATCATTGCGTTGCATGGCAAGTACTAGCCTCATAATGATGACTCACGGACTTATAAATATTAAAGACAAAATTCTCATCATTCACCCTTAGAGTCAGCTTCCCTTGTTGGACATCAATGATGGCTTTCCTAGTTGCTAGGAATAGGCGCCCAAGAATAATAGAAATCTCAGAGTCCTCCTCCATGTCCAAGACTACAAAATCTGCAAGGAAGATAAATTTGTCAAGTTTAACTAACAGATCCTCAACGATACCTCTAGGATAAGCCAAGGATTTATCAACTAGCTGCAAAGTGATAGTGGTAGGTTGCACTTCTCCAATGTCAAGTTTCCTATAGACAAATAAAGACATTAAATTAATTGAAGCACCAAGATGACAAAGAGCTCTAGTAACATTTAAAGATCCAATAGTGCAAGGTATAGTAAAACTCCCTGGATCTTTCAATTTTTGTGGTAGCTTCTTTTGGAGCATAGCACTGCACTCTTCTGTCATGCTAATCAAGCCCAATCTTTTATAAATTTAGCATAGTTGGGCATTTGCTCTAAAGCCTCAGTACATGGGATATTAATTTGAAACTTTTTGAATAGTTTTAAGAATTTAGCAAATTGGGAGTCTATTTCTTTCTTTTTAAAACGTTGAAGATAAGGCAAAGTATTAGGTATGAAAGGTAGAGGGT
Organism: Citrullus mucosospermus; assembly: GCA_030954485.1. NCBI lineage: Eukaryota > Viridiplantae > Streptophyta > Magnoliopsida > Cucurbitales > Cucurbitaceae > Citrullus > Citrullus mucosospermus. The sequence continues at coordinate 15,081,116 of CM062057.1, read as the reverse complement.
TAGATGACTTACTTGTAGATGTCAACTCCTTTACCTTTCCTTTTTTCCAAAGACCTTCTTAGGTTCATCTTCTATGTTGGGCGATGGTCTCATCTACTTTTGCTCCTCATCCTCATCATCGATCAAAGGAGTGGAAAACTTTTTCCCACTCCTCAAAGTCACGATCTTGCACTCCTCCTTTGCATTCCTCTTGAGGCAACTAGGAAACTTGCCCTTTTGCATTGTTTGAAGAAAAGTGGCTATTTGACTTATTTGTACCTCAATATTGTGAATAGCCTTGCCATGGCTTTGCACCGTGCTCCCCAATGTATTGGTCTTCCTCTTGACTCTTTTATGAACTCCACCATCAAGTCTTCTAGGTTAGACTTCTTCTCGATGTGTAATGTACCTACATTGGAAAAGTCGGGAGGACCTTGCAAAACATTCCTATTGTTAGCATAAGAAAAGTTTTCACAGTTTCTCAAGTTAGGATGGTAATGAGTTGGAAGTTGTTGTTGGTGGCCTCTATAATGCCCTCTATCAACATAATTGGCCGTCTCATTGTCTCCTTATTCCAACTCCTTTTTTGTAGACATCTCTGACGCCATGGCGGCAAGGGATGCTATGATGGTTGACTTACTTGAGCTTGGCCCCTTGCAATCAATTTAGAAAGAGCATTAGTAATGAAAGCCATTTGTGCTTTAAGAGAATTTACCTCATCCACCTCATACAATCCGGCGACTTTTAGGATGATTGGAGAAGACCGTTCACATGGCCAATTGTAAGATGTAGTGGCAAAGTCTTCTTGTATGGTATAAGCCTCTTGAGCATTCTTAGAGAAAATTGAGCCTTCGACTGTAGCATCTAGAATGGATTTGATTGAGCTTGACAACCCATTGTAAAAGAGTTGAATTTGCAACCAATTCGGGTATCCATGTTGAGGACACCTTCTATAAAAATCCTTATACCTTTCCCAAGCCTCATATAGTTGCTCATCCTCAAGTTGGCGGAATGTTCCAATCTCCGTTCTTAGCCTTTGAGACTTAGCCGGTGGGAAATATTTGTTCAAGAAAGCTTGAGCCGAGATCTCCCACGTAGTGATACTATCCGAAGGTGTGGTTTCCAACCAATCCTTTGTTCGGTCCTGTAAAAAGAAAGGGAAGAGTCTTAGTTTAATAGCATCGTTAAACACCATTGATCTTTATTGTTCCGCATATCTCTAAGACAGACCATAAGTGCTTATGAGGATCTTCATTCGTTCTTCCTCTAAAGGCAAGCTCTCTAGCCATTTGAACCAATCCCGGTTTTAGATCAATGTTGTTGACATGCATGGGCACATTCATAATGTCAGGTTGATTTGCCGATAATATCGGTTGAAAGTAATCCCAAATTTCCTTTGGTATCTCCTTCGCCATCTCCTTAATATGATTGTGTTGAACCCTTAGATTTCTTCTATATGTCCTATCAATCTCAGGATCAAGAGAGAGAAGGTTAGTATTATCTCGAGACATAAACCGACAAAATTATCAACCAAAATAATATACACCTCAAAGTAAGTTCTATCAATTCTTATGAATATTAAGCAATAAAAATCGTTCTTTGGATCCCTAGTAACGGCGCCTAGAACTTGATGTGCACTTTCGTGTTTACTGCATGTGTACGGGTCAAGTTATAATATAAGACGGTTAAGTTCCAAATATCGTTCTATTGAGGATCCAATTGTGAAGGTTTACGTTACTTAGCTATTCTAGAATTGAATAAATTTTATGTGAGGATTTGAATTCAAGTTGTGATTTTGGAAAACTAAAAAGGAAAGCAAGTAAATGAAAAATACAAGAGTCAAAGAGAGTTCTAAGGTATTGAATCATTGTTTAATTCATTATGCAACATTCTAGGGTTCATGGATTTTATTGCAATTCATATGCTTAAGTCTAGAAACATAAATCCATGTTATTTTTTTTTTATCGAAAACAACATTTTCTCATGCAACCTAATTGATTACTAATATCTTGAAATCAATATAAGTTACATGGCATTAAGAGTTGTGTTTAACAACTTTTCATTGTTAACCTAACTATTTGCATGATAGATTAACAACTCATTGTTATAGATCCCATTAGACATACAATTATCTCAACCATACATCTAGTCTAACATTCAAGGATGACCAATCAACAAAAATTAAGCACAATAACAATGAAACTCTTTTCTCTCTTCCTTGCAGCCAACTCATTCTTTGGGACTCTCTATTGTGTTGTTCTCTGATCTCTCTCTTTCTCCATGCTCTATGGTTGCTAGAAATCTTCCAATTTATAGAGTTGGTGGCCCAAAATTCTTTCCAAAATTGTTGATTCTTCAAATAAGGAAGGTTGGCGCCACGACGCTGGTCAATGGCGCCGCTGCGCTGATCAAAATTGTATGGTGGCGCGCCATGCTATAATATGATGTTGCGGCGTTGTATATCATGAAAACCTACTCTCGATGTTGTGCCGCAATGCCGCGTCAGTGTTGCTGCACTGAGGTCGTCTGATGCTCTCGGGAAAAAGCGTCGTGGCAGCGCCGAACTGGCACCGCAGCGCTGCCCTATTTTTGGCAATTTCATGATTCTTTCCTCTTTTTCACTTGATTTTGGCTCGGTTTGTTCTTTTGGCTTCCAATTCTATTTTTCTTTATTTTGACCTGAAAACCTATAGCAATCAAGTGAAATCTAAAATAAACTTCCTTAATTTAAGAAAAGAAAAACACTTTTCAAGCCCTTTTCAATAAGTTGTATTGAACTGCAACTTAGTGTCCAAAGCCTATTGCAAACTCATCCAGAACTTTGAAGTAAACCTAGGATCCCTATCCGATACAATGGTCACTGGAAATTCGTATTGACTTACAATCTTATCAACGTACATTTGTGCCAGTCTATCTAACATATAAGTTGCTTTAACTGGTAAGAAACGTGTTGTCTTTGTCAGTCTATCCACAATTACCCAAACCCCGCCAACACCAGTTGGAGTCCTTCGCAATCCAAAAAGAAAATCCATCGTACCATGCTTCCACTTCCACTCAGGAATAGGGAGTGGATCCAACAATCCTGCTGGCTTCTGACATTCAGGCTTTACTTCTTGACAAATTAAACATCTTGTTACATACTCCACTATCTCTCTCTTCATACCTGGCCAACCAATAAAAATTCCATGACGTCCTATACATCTTGGTACTACCAGGATGCATAGCATAGGTTGCGCTATGTGCCTCTTCAAGAATCGCCCGTTTAACTTCCACATCCTTTGGCACATAAACCCTATCATGTTTCAATAGTGCACCATCAGATCTTAGCTCGAAATTCATTCTTCGTTTAGTTTTTACTTCTTTTATTAGCTTCTTAATCACAAGATCTTCGGACTGCTTTCTTACCACCTCATCAACTAACTTGGGCCTCAACTGGAAATGTGCTAACAATATTCCATCATTAGTCACTTTTAAACTAGTGGCACTATTCTTGAATTCCAACTCTTACAGCATTTACAGAACTTGTACCGCCCCTAGAGTTCCTACTCAAAGAATTAGCTATAACGTTCGCCTTCCCTGGGTGATATTCAATAGTATAGTCATAATGTTTGATCAATTCCAACCACCTCCTTTGTCTCATGTTAAGTTCCTTCTTATCAAATATATACTTAAGACTCTTATGATCTGTATAGATATGACACTTTGCCCAAAACAGATAATTTTGCCATATCTTTAATGCTAGAACAACTGCAGCTAACTCCAGATCATGGGTAGGATAGTTACTCTCGTGAGGTTCAACTGTCTAGAAGCATAGGCTATCACTTTTCCGTTATGCATCAACAGATAGCCTAACCCCTGGCGAGAACCATCACAATAAACTTCAAACTCCTTACCCGACTCTGAAAGTGCCAGGACAGGTGCAGTAACCAATCTTCTCTTTAGTTCCTGGAAACTCTGCTCGCACTTCTCGTTCCACTTAAACTTAGTATTTTTCTTAGTCAAACTAGTGAGTGGTAAGGCTATCTTCAAAAACACCTCAACAAATCTCCTGTAGTATCTTGCTAAACCCAGAAAGCTACATACCTCTGTCATGGTTTTAGGTCGTTCCCACTTCACTATAGCCTCAGTCTTTTGGGGATTTACACTAATTCTTACAGCTGACACCACATAGCCTAAAAACACCACCTGTTCCAACCAAAACTCACACTTGCTGAACTTAGCATACAACTTCTTTTCTCTAAAGGTCTGCAAAACGACCCTGAGATGTTCAGCATGTTTTTCTCTATCTCCAAAATACACCAGTATGCCATCAATAAACATAGTAACGAACTGGTCCAAATAAGGATGGAAAATCATGTTCATAAGGTCCATGAATGTTGTCGGTGCATTCGTCAAACCAAATGGCATCAGCAGAAATTCATAATGTTCATACCTTGTTCTAAAAGCTGTTATGTCTGATTCTCCAACCTTCAGTTTATGATATCCTAACCTCAAATCTATCTTCGAAAACCTTGAAAGCTCTTTTGAGCTAGTCAAACAGATCATTTAGACAAGGTAAAGAGTATTTGTGTTATATTGTTACCTTATTTAGCTAACGACAATCAATACATAACCTCATTGTACCATCTTTCTTCTTAACAAATAGAAGTAGTGCACCCCACGAAGATACACTCGGTTTAATATAACCCTTGTCTACTAACTCTTGTGTTGCACCTTCAGCTCCTTCAATTTTGCAGGTGCCATACGATATCTTCAGCTCCTTCAATTCTGCAAGTGCCATATGATATCTTCAGCTCCTTCAATTCTGCAAGTGCCATAGGATATCTTCAGCTCCTTCAATTCTGCAGGTGCCATATGATATCTTCAGCTCCTTCAATTCTGTAGGTGCCATATGATATCTTCAGCTCCTTCAATTCTGCAGGTGCCATATAATATCTTCAGCTCCTTCAATTCTGTAGGTGCCATATGATATCTTCAGCTCCTTCAATTCTGCAGGTGCCATACAATATGGTGCCTAAAAAATAGGTGTTGTACCAGGTACTAAATCTATAGTGATTCCACCTCTCTATCAGGTGGCAAACCTAACAACTCTTCAAGAACACGTCTAGATACTCTTGTACTACTGGCACATCTTCATGTTTCAACTTTTTCATCTTCACTTCAGTTACATACCAAGTACGCTTCACAGCCTTTACTCAACAACTTTCTAGCCTTCACTGCCGAAATTACACAAGTAGGAAGAATTCTCCTTCTCCCTCTAAACTACCTCAACCTAATCTAGCTTCACAAATCTTACTTCCTTCTTAAAAACAATCAACATTAACATGATACTTCGACAAGAAGTCCATGCCCAAAATGATATCAAATTCTACCAAATCTAAAGGTAACAGATGTCACACTCCCTCCCAGGTACCCTCCTAACCCAGGAGAAAGTGTGAGTACTGCAGACACCATCCCTCTTACGGCATCCATTACCAACCTTATACTTTGACCATCACCTAATAAGCAGTTAAACACAACAATTGCACAACCTACTTAATCCAAGGTTAAGATTTCATACAGACATTGATTTTCTCTAAAACCATGTATTTACATAAATTCTCAACGTCGCTCTTAACCCTCTATATGTACAACACATGATTAAGTTCAAATATTTACAATTCTCAATATACTAAACACTACTGATGGGCCCAAACAAGTTTCTGTGTAGGCTAAGCACCTCGAACTCGCTCGCTACCTGGAAAATAGAAAAACAAGGAAAACATGAGCTAGGTTGCCTAGTAAGTGACTTGTTTTGTAAAAACTTTCCTTAAGCTTGGAAACTGATCATAGTGTAAACATTATAAAATAATTCGTACATCGATTCAGTCAAATCCATGCAAAACATGCTCAAGTAGTATTGTCAAATCATATATGTTTATTTCAAAAAAAGATATACAGAAATTCAGTTTATTTCAACAACATTTTCCTTAGCTGAGGCGGAGCGGAGCTCAACGCTACTCAACGTCGAAACATCCTTAGTTGGGCGGAGTAATCTCAACACACCCAACGTCAAAAATCCTTACCTGTGTGGAGTAATCTCAACACCACAGCATCTATCATCCCTCTATGTGCACATAGATATCATATCCTGGGTTACCCAAGTACCTTCTCCGAGTCCTTCAGTACCGGGTCCCATATAGGAGATTTAGGCCACCCTTATGCCTTCTCCGAGTCCTTCAGCATTGGGGGCTATCTCTATACTTAGGTTACCCATATGTCTTCTCCGAGTCCTTCAGCATTGGGAACCATTTTCATATCCCGACTATCAACATGCCTTCTTCGTGTCCTTCAGCATTGGGAGTCTTTTCACAAACATCATTCAAAATATCACATTTATAAAATGGCACAATATAAATTCACGAGTTTTTAAAATCTCAAATCTTCAAAATTTCATTCACAAGCTTCAATGCTTTCCTTTAAATCATAAATTAACAACAGCATGCTTTTCATAAACTCATTAAACAATCATCATGCTTCAAACAATTTTCAATATAAAACACATAATATGCACGTTAAAACTTATGAAAGCATAATCATATAACCATGTTCCAAACATAATCTTTCAACAACGAAACTTTGTTCAAAGTGAACACATTTTAAATATAAGTGTCACTCACTACTTATCCTGGGCCTTTAGTGGATTATACACATTTCCTAGCTCTTCTTGGCCTATAATAATACATTTCCCTTTATTAGTTTTCCTTAAAATTTCTTTAACATAACCAACAAGCTTTAAACATTTACACTTGTTCAATGGTTCACCACCTAGACGAATTTCCATCAAAATAATCATTAATGAGCGAGATTTCAAACAACCAGCGAGACTAACTAGCGAAACTAAGTTGCTAACAAAACTGTACTATTGATACCATGACTAGTGAGACCATGACTAGCGAGACTTACTTAATCAGCGAGACTAACGATACCCAGCGAGAGTTGTGAGACACAAAGCCTCCAGCAATACCAGCGACACCTGTCTCGCTTCTCACGCTTAATCTTTCAGTGTTGCTGCTTTTCCAACAATACCTATCTCGCACAGCTTCTACCTTCACTTCTGTTCTCACTTCTATCTATTAAAAGTCGCATTTCCACCCCAAATTAGAACTTCTTTCTTTCCTCAAACTTGTAAAGAAATGTGTTTTCTAGCTTACCTCAAGATTTCAGAGCTTAACTCCTCTTTGTTCGATAGATATTTGCAAGTTACTTCAAGTTGCTCCAAATCACTCAAAAAATTCGTACCAGTCGCTTCCACCTAACATTTAACATGTTTCTCTTCAAATTCAGCTCAACCATCCTTCATAAGAATTGTTAAGAATTGAGTTAACTTACTAATCTCAAATTCTCAGCCCTAAACTTGATTTCCACAACTCGCTATTCTCCCAATACTAGACTTTGCTCCGATTGCGCGACAGCAATCAAACCTTCTGTTCCAACTTCAATTACACCATGAAACCGATCAAAATTCTACTCAAATTTGCTCTAGACTCCTTCTTTTGTCTCTCTTCGTCGCTCAACTGAAAAATGGAATCGATTGAAGCTTTTGAAAATGCAGAAAATGGTCGAAAACTCAGCTTTACATACTTAAACGGCTGGCAACTTACTTCCACTTTCTCTTTTATTTAATTCTATTTCCAATAATCAAAGTAACTCCTTCACCATAAGAACGCAACCCCCTTTGGCAAACTTGAATACTAACTTAGACACATAGCACCATGCGTTTGTCCCATAGGCTCTCTTGAATGCATGCTTCTCCAACGCAACCCCCTATTATCATCAACCAACGCATGGCCACTTGCCCAACGGCTTCAACAAATGCATAGCACCAACCATCACCCGTGCTCAACCTTTCGGACGTATGCCTCAACATGCCAACGCATCAATCCTCATGCTTGGGCTCAGCTTCCCAAGGTCTTCACCTATTTTCCAAAGTCTCTTAGCCAACTTCTTTTCTCAATCAACCGCCTACTTTGCTTGCCATCTTCCAAAGATAAGAGTAGGGCTTACAGGGATCAATGATACTTAAGAAGTTAGATATAACTACAAGAGTAAAACGATAATTTGACCCAACTATAGTTTTGAGAAATTTGTGAATGGTCAACTTACTGTTGATTAGTAAATTCCATGAACATAGAAATATATATATAGTGTGAAGAATGCAACTGCAAGTCTTTAGTGGAGTGACCTACAGTTAATGAATATTGATTAATCTAATTAAAGAGTATAATTGATTAATTTCATAGCACTGGACCTTCTAACTATAGATCTATAAGGTCCCCTTGCTAGCTCATAAACGATTAGTATTAGAATCAAACATTTTGGTTTAGTTTGAAATGTTCAAATTAATAAGGGAATTAATTGTATGTGATACAATTAGAATAACGTATATAGATTCATTATAATATAAAGTTTATTTTGAATGAGATTCAACATTGATACTTTATCTTATAAGAAAGATGAATATTAAATGAGAGTTAAATATTAATTATATGAATGAGATTCATACAAAAACTATAGGCTAAAAGTAATATGAATGAGATTCATATTAAAACAATAGGTTATGTGAGAGGAGATTATTTGAATATGATTCTTTTAATTAATTAATTAATTTTATTTAATTATATTTATTAAATATGATTTAATATAACATAATTAAATTAATCAATAATATTATTATATTAATAATAACTTTCCACATTTAAGGGGAGTTATTCCCCCTCTCACACTAGTGTATGTAAAGAAGAGGGAAGTTACGGAGAGAGGATACTGCAGAAAAGTTCTATGATCTAACTCTCTCTCCCTCTCCAACTCTCTTCTTCCTCACAAGAATTCCCTTGCCAAAATTAAAAGAGAACCCACAAAACTCCTATTTGATTCTACCTAAAGAATAGCAAGGTTGCTATTGTGGTGGTGTTCCCAAGACAAGAAGAGTTCTTATGATTTCGATGGAGTTTGTCACCATATTATGATTTGTAAAAGGAGATTTTCCAAAACGAAGATAGTCTTCAAAGGTAGGAAACATTGTTTCTCTTAACTCTTCTAAAAAAAAAAACATGCTAATTGGTTGTTGTTTATCTTGTATTTTGTTATCTGTAATTTTGGTTTTCTAAAACAAATTTAATGACACAAAGCAATCATTCGCTTCCGCTAGAAATTCGATTCCTACAATTGGTATCAGGGCCAAATTGTGCTTTAAGTTTTGTTTTGGAAACAAAATATGGGGAAGAGATGAGTGTAAATTTCTGCATTGTGAATGTGGGTTTACAAAATAGATGTTTTTATTATCATGAACATGCATTCTATTTAATATAAATGTTATATTATATAGTTGTATGTATTAATAAACATGTCCATGCATCACACCATAATATTAATGTCATATTGTATGATATGATATGCTTAATTTTCATTATTAATATAAATGTTATATTGTTTAATGAAAATGAATTTGCATTGAGCATGACATTACCTTAATAAAATATAATTGTTATATTTGGCTAATGTCATTAGAATTCATGTCATAGGTTTTAATTATTTATTAAAATATAAGAGTTATATATTTAATGAAATAGATTAAAATCTTTAATAAAAAGTTACATGTAAACATAAGTAATGAATTAGTTTTAAATGGTTTAAAATTGGTTCACCTAGACTTATGTTTAATATTTCTAATATGCTTAGAAAGAAGTTAATCTTTTATATTTATTTTAATAGGATTGAAATGAATGTAATAAAGATTAAATTTATAAAATATTTGCCTATAAGGGATCTTTGTCTAAGGAAGGTTTTGTCTACCTGACGGAAACGAAACACCCCTACCTAGAAGGTGAATTAATCAAATATTTTATAAACATGCAACGGTTGCTTTGATTTTATTATAGTGTTAATAAATGATAATCAAAGTTGTTAAACTATGCAATATAAGAGTTATATTGTGCAAATTAACAAAGGACTTAGATAAATTGATTAGCCGGATTTACCTAAGTAATAAACCCTAGGTTTAAAAAGCTCAATGGGAGTAAAAAGGTATACATGATAAGTCGATTTTCTTCTCATATTTCTCCCTAAAAGTTCACACCGTAAGATTTATGCTCGGTCTTGTGGCACCTCGATTTGTGTCCCCCCTTTGGATGGTGTTTGTATAGGTCAATATCAAGGTGAATGGAGAGAGTGTTTATACTAAGTGGGAGAAGGATGTGTGTCAACACATCCTACGGTCCCCTTCATTGGTTTGCTAGATCACTTTCATGCTCGCCCTCGTTGCACCTCGATTTGTGTCCCGCTTTGGTTGGTATTTGCATATAATTTAGTTTTTGCCCCAACCAGGTTTTCCCTTCGGTTGGCTCATTGGGGTAGAACTCTATGATCCAAGATGAATGGTTACAGTTACAATAAATTGTTAAGGATGTTAGTGGTTTCTTGACCGAATGATGGTGACTAATTATTATAGGAATAAGAGTTATTCCGATGCAATAATTGGTTGAGAGTGTCTCAGTTTAGTGAAGGGGTGACTTACTACCTTCGGTGGCCTTTATCCTAAATCATTGAAGCATCATTGCAAAATTAGATGTTAAAATTTGAGTACAGTAAAATTTTTCTAAATATTGTTTAGGTTATATGAGTTATACATTTTACTAATAAGAAATAATTTGTATGTTTCAACATCATCAAAATGATAAGTGCTTTATTACCTTGTTAAGGTGGCGATAAAATGAATGGTGATAACTACAGTTCATGGAAAAATACGATTAACATTGTACTCATTGTAGAGGACCTAAAGTTTGCCATCACTGAGGAGTGTCCTTAAATTCCTACTCAGTCAATAAATGTTCGTGATGCATATGAGAAATGGATGAAGGCAAACGAAAAGGCCAGAACATACATTCTTGCCAGCTTGTGTAATGTTTTGACAAAGAAGCATGAAACCATGGTCACTGCTCGTGGGATCATTGGATTCATTGCAAAAGATGTTTGGACAACCGTCCTTACAAATCAAGCATGATGCTCTAAAATTCAATTATAATGCATGTATGAAGGAGGGGGCCTCAGTGCGAGAACATGTTCTCAATATAATGGTCCATTTCAACGTGGCTGAAATGAATGGAGCCATTATCGATGATGCCAGCCAAGTTAGTTTTATTATGGAATCTCTAACTAAGAGTTTCTTTTAGTTCACGACCAACGTTGTTCCCTTACTACCCTCCTTAACAAGGGCCAGATGGGAAGGCAAACGTTGCCAATTCCTTTAAAAAATTCCACAGAGGTTCGATCTCTGGAATTAAGTATGTTTATTCCTCTGCCAAAAAGAAATGAGAGAAGAAGAACAGTAATAAGGGGGGTAATAAGACTAAGTAAGCTGCAGCCCAAAAGGTTGCAAAAGGAAATTGTTTCCATTGCAATCAGGATGGGCATTTGAAGTGGGACTATCCCAAATATTTGGCAGAGAAAAAGAAAGCCAAACAAAGTAAATAGAATTTACTAGTTTTGGAAACTTTCTCACATGTGGAAAGGGTAGACTATGAAGAAACTTTTTCACCTGTTGCGCCATGATTAAGTCTATCCGGATTCTCTTGTCTGTTACCACATATTATGACTATGAAATAGGAAAAATGGATGTCAAGACTGCCTTTTTAAATGGTAATCTTGAAGAGACCATTTACATGAAATAACTAGAAAATTCATTCAACAAAGGTTTACAAGCTTAAGCGGTCGATTTATGGATTGAAACAAGCATCTCGATCTTGGAACCTTGCATTTACAAGAAAATCATCAATAGTTTAGTAGCTTTCTTATATGTGGATGATAACCTACTCATTGGGAATGATGTAGGTTTACTGGCAAATGTAAAGAAATGGCTAGCTACCTAATTTCAAATGAAATATTTGGGTGATGCACAGTTTGTTCTAGGAATCCAAATCATAAGAAATCGTAAGAACAAAATGTTAACCTTATCTCAGGCATCGTATATTGACAAGATGCTTGTCAGGTATACGATGCATAATTCCAAGAGAGGTTTTTTGCCTTTTCGACATGAAATTATATTGTCTAATGAACAATGTCCTAAGACTCCTCAAGAAGTTAAGGAAATGAGACGAATTTCCTATGCATCGGCTGTTGGTAGCCTTATGTATGTCATGTTGTGTACAAGGTCTAACATTTTCTATGTAGTTAGGATTGCCAGTAGATATCAATCCAATTAAGGATTTGATCACTGGACTACAGTTAAAACCATCTTCAAGTATCTTCAAAGAACGAGAAACTACATGCTTGTGTATGGGGGCTAAGGATTTTATCCTTACAAGAGACACAAACTATGATTTTCAGACCGATAAGGATTCTAGAAAATCCGAGGGGTTGTAGTTTGGGGAAGCACAAAGCAAGGTTGCATTGCTGACTCTACCATAGAGGCAGAGTATACAGCTGCTAAAGAGGTTGTTTAGCTTAGGAAGTTTTTGACAAACCTGGAAATTGTTCGAAACATATCAATGCGCATCACACTTTATTGTGATAATAGTTGTGTTGTGGTAAATTCTAAGGAGCCTAGAAGTCACAAATGTGGAAAGCACATAGAGCACAAGTAGCATTTGATACGGGAGATTGTGCAATGAGGAGACATGATCATCACGCAGATTGCTTCGGAGCATAATGTTGCTGATCCATTTACAAAGGCTCTCACGACTGAAGTGTTTGAGGGTCACCTAGAGAGTCTGGGTGTACGAGACATGCACATCTAATCTAGGCAAATAGGAGATGGGTATAGAGTTATGCCCTAGTTTATATGTATTGTACACCCACTAGCTTTAGAACAAGTAGCAAATTGTTAGGACTGGTGTGTCCTAAATCTCTTTGGGTCTTGTAGTTTTCTAAATTGTAAATACATTTTATTTAAACAAGGTTGGATCATGTTTAAGTAATAACCAAAATGTATGTAGTATAGGAATAAGGTTGGATGCCTTATTTTGGTAACACTACAAATATGACCCACTTTGTAATTGTTACAAGGAGTTGTAAAGTGTTATAAATGATTTGACTCTAATCGTTCATGTGGAGACATGTGAGTGGGCATATCCTATGAGAGTTTGTATAAAACCAGATCGCAAAATATTTAATTTCTCTTTGTAACGCCGTTAATTGCAGAAATTAACATTTCATAGGATAACTATAAGTAACTCGACTTGAATCCTGAGTGGGTTTTGAACTAGTTTATGAGGGCATTCCTTTGATCTGTATGGGTGAGAGTGGCCAAATCACCGACTCAATAAGCCTATCATTTTAGAGATTTGTCTGATCAGGGAGTTGGGAACATATTTTCATAAGATGGAATTCATTTATTCTCGTGTTTAGAGAAAGTAGATAAACTACTCCTTTAAGGGCTGATTTCGGGTCTTGAATAATGAGGCCCCACCCTCTCACGGCCCGGGAGGGGTTACTTTATAGTTGAACTATAAACAATTTGTTCATTAGAGGAATCAGTGGTACTTAAGAAATATAACTACAGGGGTAAAATGGTAATTTGAACTAGCTATAGTTATGAGTAATTTGTGAAGGGTCAACTTACTGTTGATTAGTAAATTTCGTTGACACAAAAATATATCTATAATGCAAAGAGTGCAACTGTAAGTCTTTAGTGGAGTGACCTACAATTAATGAATATTGATTAATCTAATTAGAGAGTTTAATTGATTAACCTCGTATCATTAAAGCTTCTAACTATAGGTCCATAAGGTCCTCTTGCTAGCTCATAAAGGATTAGTATTACAATCAAACATTTTAGTTTAATTTGAAATGTTCAAATTAATAAGGGAATTAATTGTATGTGATACAACTAGCATAATGTATATGCGTTATAATATAAAGTTTATTTTGAATGAGATTCAAAATTTATATAAAACAGATAAATATGTAAATGAGATTTAAATATTAATTATATGAATGAGATTCATGTAAAAACTATAGGTTAAAATTAATATGAATGAGATTCATATTAAAACTATAGGTCATGTGAGAGAAGATTATTTGAATATGATCCAAGTTTAAATTAAATATGAGATATTTAATTAATTAATTTATTTATTGTTAATTAATTAATTTTATTTAATTATATTATATTAAATTAAATATGATTTAATATAATATAATTAAATTAATTAATGATATTATAATATTGATAATAACTCACCACATTTAAGGTTATTCCCTCTCTCACACTGAAAAGCGCTTGAAAAGTGCTTTTTTCCTCTTAAATTAAGGGAGTTTATATTAGATTTCACTTGTTTGCTAGTGGTTTTTAGGTCAAAATAAAGAAAACTAGAATTGAAAGTTGAAAGATCCAACTTGAGCCAAAATCCAGCGAAAAAGAAAAGAAAATCACAAAACTGCCAAAAATAGGGTAGTGCCAAGGGGTCGGGATGGCGCTGCCGCGACGCTTTTTTCTCGAGAGCAACCTTCGACTTCAACACAGCAGCTCTGACGCGGTGTTGCGGCACGACGCCAAGGGTAGGTTTTTATGATGCATAACGTCGCAGCGGCGCCACCTTTCGATGTCGGTCAGCGCTGCAATCTCTTGAATCCACCAACATTGGTTGCGTGACGATTGTTGCTGTGATGTGGATGATCGGAAAGAAGACACTCTCTTGAGTTGTTTGTCTCCGGTTGTCCTTCGAAAAGAACTTTGATGTCACTCAAGAATTCTCCAAGAAATTCAACAACCTTGGCCTTTGAATCTGCCCTTTTATAGAAGTTGCATTGTAATGCTAACAAATTTGCATAATTATAGGTTGATTTAACGCCTTGCATGATTCTCGGTGACATTTGTAAACATTACTTTTGCAACGCAGAGATCATCTATTAATACACGCAAAGGTAATGAAGTGACAAAAATATTAATAGTAATTAGCAGTTCCGAGAATCAGTAATTAATCACACCATGGTTTCATGTTGTCTTACTTACACTACTCCTACAAACTAAAATAAAAGAAACCAATGGTAAAAGAAAGTGTTCTTGGAAAGTTAAGAGTTCAGCAACGAAGGGACTTTCCAACGGAAGCTCAACAGTTCTGCTTGCGTAGGTTAACAGAGACTTTGTCTCATGCAAGTTCTCCTATATAATAGGGTTTCACCCTTTGCCCATTGACCTTGAAGGAGTTTGTTCCATCTTCGTTCATTAGTTCAGCTGCTCCATGAGGGAACACCTCCTTGATTGTGAATGGATCGAACTAGCGAGACTTGAGCTTTCCTAGAAACAAACGCAACCTCGAGTTATATAATAAAACCTTTTGGCCGACTTGGAGTATTTTCTAACTAATATACTTGACGTGCCATCTCTTAGTTTTTTCCTTGTACAACTTTGCGTTTTCATAAGCTATCAGCCTCCATTTTGTTTGCTCATTTAATTGAAGCTTCCTTGCTTCTCCTGCTGCATCCATATTAAGATTCAGCTTCTTCAATGCCCACACAGCTTTATGTACTAATTCCAATGGGAGATGACATGCCTTTCCAAAGACCAACGAGCATGGAGACATGCCAATGGGCGTCTAAATGCCATTCTGTAAGCCCAAAGGGCTTCATCTAGCCTCTGCGTCCAGTCTTTCCTTGAAGTGTTATTACCTTCTCAAGAATGGACTTTATCTCCCGATTCGATACTTCAGCTTGGGCATTGGTTTGTGGGTGATATGTTGTTGCAACCTGTGTTTGACATTAAATTTGGTTAGCAAACTAGCAACTATGAGATTTATAAAATATGTACCTTCATCACTGATGATAGCTCTTAGGGTTCCAAAACGCGAAAAGATGTACTTCTTCAAGAATTTAGAAACTATAATTGCATCATTGTTCGTACACGCAATAGCTTCAACCCACTTTGATACGTAGTCAATTGCCACCAGAATGTATTTGACATGATGGGGGGAAATGGTCCCATGAAGTCGATGCCTCATACCATCAAATAACTCCACTTCAAGGATCGAGTTTAATGGCATCTCATTTTTGTTAGAGATGTTCCCCGTTCGTCGGCACTGAAAAGGGTTTGAAAAGTGCTTCCTATTCTCTCAAATTAAGGGAGTTTATGTAAACCCTACTTTCATTTGTAAGTGCTAAACTTAAGTATGTAGTATTGTTGTGAACTTATTTATTTGTTCTCCCTCTTGTAGATCAAAGGAAGAAGTGATGGAAGCTGGAAGAATTTTTGGTAAGTTGAATTTTAAGTCATTAAGAGGAAACCGAGCTATAATTTACTTTGTTTATTAATTGGAAGCAAAAGCTAGATCTTAGAATTAGAAAAGAAAGAAAAGAGAAGCAGAATAGTTTAAGATTAGGAGGAAAAGAAAAAGAAAAAAGAAAAAAGAAAAAAAATAAAAATAAAATAAAGGTAGTGAGAAGAAGGTCGGCGGTAGCATATACTTGGTTTAATAGTTAAATTACCGACTGATTATCCATTTTTCAAACCTTGTAACTGACCTAAATTCACAGCTGAGTATCAAAGGGAGGAAGAAAAAGGTGTTTAGGGCAAATTGGTGTGGAACTCAGGTCAAATTCGTGGTGCAATTGAAGCTGGAATTGCAGGCTTGTATGCTGTCGCAAAACCTGAATAAGATCTGGAAATTTGAGGTTAGTAAGTTAATTCAATTGTAACAACTTTTGTGAAGGATGGTTGAGTTAAATGTGAAGAGAAATGGGTTTAATTATAGGTGGAAGTGACTGATACCGATATTTCGAGTGATTTGGAGCAGCGTGAAGTAAATTTTGATTTTCGGATGAATGAAGAGGAGTTAAGCCCTGAAAGTTTAAGGTAAGCAAGAACACACATTTCTCTACAAGTTTGTAGAAGGGAAGAAGTTCTAATACAGGTTGGAAATGCAATGTTTAACAGTTAAAAGTGCGAACAGTAGTGAAGACAGTAGCAGAGTGAGACAGGTTTCGCTGGAAAATCAGCGACACTAATGGCATGAGGGTGAGCAGCGAGATCAGTCTCGCTATGTGTCGCTAACCGGTTTTTGTCTCACAAATCTCGCTAGTCTCGCTGGTGTCGCTACTCTCACTGGTCAAGTAAGTCTCGCTGATTTTTGCTTAGTCTCGCTAGTCTTGCCAGTGTATATATCGTTGATTTTTGCTCAGTCTCGCTAGTCTCACTAGTGCATATCTTGCTGATTTTTGCTTAGTCTCACTATAGCAAATCTCGCTGGTTTGAATAAGTCTTGCTAGTTCTATAATTTTGTTAGTAGTTGGTCTCGCTAGTGAGCTTTTATCTTAATGCTAATTTTTGCTTAGTCTCTCTATAGCAAATGTCGCTAGTTTGCTACACTTTAATGAGAATGCTAAGAAATCTAACAAAGGAAATTAAACCATTTCAGGCCGAGAGGAGCTAAGAAAGGTGTATAATCCTTTAAGGGCCCGAGACAAGTAGTGAGTGACAGTTTTGTTTAAAATGAGTTTATTTACTCTTCATTTTCAGTTTGCCCAAGAATATCTATGAAGTATGTTTGAAGTTTATTTCCTTACAAAATTTCCTTGAATGAACTTATGTTTATCAACATGAGTTTATAGATTGATTTGCCATTTTTCCATAAATGTTTTGGAGTAAGCATGACTTTATCAACATGCGATTATTATATGATTTGCACCAGAAATCTTTCAAGAGCATGCTAGTTGTTATACAAGTTTTACAAAAGGCATGTTGTTTTATAATTTTGCTTACTTTTAACAAGTTTCCATGATATATATATATAATTATGTTTAGAATCATGTTTATACGTTAATGTTTTCACAAGTTTTACATGTGCTATGATGAGTACTTGCTTGAAGAAAGCATGTGTTTTCATGTAAATGCATACTATGGTTTTGCAATTGGGTTATTTGAAGCATGCTACTTGTTATCGAGTTTTTATGAAAAGCATGCTATTTATTAATGTATGATTTAAAGGAAGCATGATGTTGTAATGAATTTGTGGAAGTTTGAGATGTTTAAACTCATGAACATTTATTATGTTGTTTTCAAAACATGTTGCTTTTGAATATTGTTTTTGAAAAAGGCTCCCAATGCTGAAGGACTCGGAGAGGCATTTGGGTAGCCAGGATATATAAATGGTTCCCAATGCTGAAGGACTCGAAGAAGGCATGTGGGTGGCCTAAATCTCGTATATGGGACCCTGTACTGAAGGACTTGAGAAGGTATTCGAGTAACCCAGGATTTGATATCTATGTGCACATAGAGTTATGGTAGACACTGTTGTGTTGAGATTACTCCACACAGCTAAGGATATTTGACATTGGTAGTGTCGAGATTACTCCGCCTCAACTAAGGAAATGTGTAAAAATTGTATTGTATTTTCATGGTTTTCAAAAATGATACGTATATGGTTTCATAGCGTTACCTGAGTATGATTTACCTAGACATGAAAACGATTTATCTCTGCTTATTTATTATTATAAATTGAATACAATTCTGAATTGTTTCTAAGTTAACAAAAGGTTTAAATAGGTCACTCACTGGGCAACCTAGCTCATGTTTTTCCCTGTTTTCTGTTTTTCAAGTAGCGAGCGAGTCCGGATGCTTAGCCTACACAACAACTCATCTGGGCCTGCCATCATTAGTGTCCGGAATTTTGAGCATTGTAAATAGTTGATCTTAAACCTGTGTTGTACATATAGAGGGTTAAGGGCGGTGGTTAGTGAACTTATGTAATTAAAAGGTTTGAATGTAAATCAGCGCTTTTATGATAGCTTAACCATGGTTAAAGTTTGATGTTCAGTTATTGTATATATCTGCTTATTAGTGTTTCCCAAGGTATAAGGTTGACAATGGATGCCGTAAGAGGGGCGATGTCTATTGTCTCACACTTTCTCCTAGGTTAAGAGGGTACTTGGGTGTGGGTGTGACAGTATTAGATTTCACCTATTTGCTAGTGGTTTTTAGGCCAAAATAAAGGAAATCATAAGGGAAAGCTAAAAGATCAAAGCCGAGCCAGAATATAGTGAAAAAGAAGAGACTGCCAGAGCCATAATACTCGCGGCGCATTTTCTCAAGAGTAGCTTCCACTTCAGCATAGTTCCACCGTTGTGACGTTGTGGCACGATGACCCAGGATAGGTTTTCATGATAGTCAACGCCGCGACACCATCCAGCAACACGACAGCGCCAACTTTCCATATCAATCAATGTCACGACACCATCTTTTCTAATTTGAATATTTGATATTTTTGGAAAGAATTTTGGGCGGCCAACTCTATAAATAAGAGTGTTTCCAGAAGCCCTAATCACCAATTACGGACCAAGAGACATAAGAAGAAGAGAATCGAGTGAAAGTTCGTTAGAGAGTTTAAAGACTGAGTTAGCGCAAGGAAGAGAGAAAAGAGTTCGAGAGAGAGTCATAGTGCCGTTCAAGTTTCGATGTAAAGGCCAAGGAGATCATGACGGTGCTTCCTCACTCAAGAGCCTCTTTTCAGTAGAGTTTCCCTTTCTTTACACTCTTTCTTTCTTTATATTGTTTGAATATGTTGCTTCAAGCTATGAGTAGCTAAACTCTTTAGTTTTAGGGTTTTGATGAATTTTTTATAAAGTTATGTTGATATTGTAGACTCTTCATGGCTTTGTTGTAATAATTATGCTTTTCTTTGTTATTGTGCTTAAATTCTTGTTGAATGGCCATGTTTGAATGTTGTTTAGATGTATGATTGAAAGATTGTATGTTTAACTAGATCTATATCAAAGAATTGTTGTTAATCTCTCATGAAAATAGTTAGGTAACAATGAAAGTTGCTAAAGACTATTCTTAAAGCCATGTAATTTGTATTAATTTCAAGAGATTTATAATCAATTCAGTTGCATAAGAAAATGTTGTTTCTGAGAGAAAATAACTTGGATTTATGTTTCTAGACTTAAGCATAAGAATTGTTATAAAATCCATGAACCCTAGAATATTGCATGATGAACAAGGATTCATTACCCTAGAACTCTCTTTGACTCTTGTGTTTCTTATTTAGTGCTTTCCTTATTCAATTTTATTTCCAAAATTACAACTTCAAATCCAATCCTCAAATAAAATCGATTCGATTCTATAATAGCTAAGTAACTTTAACCTTCACAATTGGATCCTTAGTGGAACGATATTCGGATTTTACCGTCTTATATTATAACTTGATCCATAGACTTGCGGTTAATACTTAGAGTGTGCATCAGGCACCGATCACATGCTACTGCGTATGCCCTTGCATCTTTGAATAGCATTGGCCGGAAATATCCACTCTGAAGAACTTTTGCAGCGACCCTTTAACCACCAAAGTGTCCTCCATAAGGAGTTTCATGACATCTAGCCAAAATGCTCAGTGTCTCATATTCTGGGATGCATTGACGCAAGATATAGTCTAGACCTAATCTATATAAATAAGGTTCATCCCACAGTAAAACTTGCTCTCGTGCATTAATCTCTTCCTCTGTTGTGCGTTAAAGTCATTGGGCCACTAACTGCAAACTAAGTAATTTACTATGTCTGCGTACCATGGTTCCTTTCCTTCTGCGTTTATGAGCTACTCATCAGGGAATCTTTCTTCAATATCACTTCAACCTTCTTGGACCTCTTTGTTCTCCAGGAGAGAAAGGTGGTCCACAACCTTATTCTCTGTACCCTTCCTATCTTTAATCTCAATGTCAAATTCTTGTAACAGTAGAATCCACCAAATGAGTTGTTGTTTTGCATCCTTTTTGGCTATTAGATACTTGATCGTAGAATGATCAGTATAGACCGTGACTGTCGAACCTACCAGATAAGCTCTAAAAATTTGCCCACCGCAAAGACTACGGCTAACATTTCCTTCTCAGTAGTTGTGTAGTTTTTCTAAGAGTCGTTTAAAGTCTTGTTGGCATAAAATATTGGATGCATAACTCTTTCTGTTCTCTGTCCTAGTACAACTCCCACAGCATAGTTGCTTGCATCACACATCAATTCAAATGGGCGAGAGTAGTCAAGAGCAACTAGAACTGGAGCTGCAATCAATGATTGCCTGAGCAACTCAAATGCATGTTGGCATGACTCATCAAAATTGTATTCTCTGTTAACCTCCAACAATACGCTCAATGGCCGAGCAACCTCCGAAAATTTTCGAATAAATTTTCTATAGAACCCTGCATGGCCTAAGAAGCTTCACAGTGTTTTCACATTTGTAGGGGCCGACAACTTTGCGATTGCGTCTATCTTAGCCTGATCAACTTCCAACCCAGCCTTGGAGATCTTGTGCCCCAACACGATGCCCTCGGTTACCATGAAATGACATTTTTCCCAATTGAGGACCAAGTTTGTGTCTTCACACCGTTTAAGTACGCGTTCCAGATTGGCTAGACATTCATCATATGAATTTCCAAATACTAAGAAATCATCCATAAAAACTTCCACGGATTGTTCCAGATAGTTTGAGAATATGGCCATCATACATCTTTGAAACGTCCCTAGTGCATTACACAATCGAAAGGGCATGCATCTAAACGCAAAGGTGTCGTATGGACATGTGAAAGTTGTTTTCTCTTGGTCCTTCGGTGCTATCATGATCTAGTTATATCTAGAGGAACCATCTAGAAAGTAGAAAAACTTGTTTCCTGCTAACTTGTTGAGCATTTGGTCGATGAATGGTAGTGGGAAGTGATCTTTCTTTGTAGCCACATTCAGCTTGCGGTAATCCATGCAGATACGCCATCCAGTAACTGTTCTTGTTGGGATTAATTTGTTCTTACTGTTGGCTACCACTGTCGTTCCCCCTTTCTTTGACTCACATTGAACCGGACTCTCCCAACTGTTGTCGGAGATTGGGTAATGACTCCTCCCGTGAGCCACTTTATTATTTCTTTATTAACAACCTCCTTCATGGCTGGGTTGAGTCTGCGTTACCTTTCTATGGAACCTTCTTTCCCTTCCTCCAGCCTAATTTTTGCATACAATATGAGGGGTTGATTCCTCGGATGTTTGCAAGAGTCCATCCAATGGCCTTCACGTATTTCTTCAAGATTTGTAATAAAGATTCTTCACGTTCAGGGCTCAATGCAGAAGATATGATTACTGGAAGTGTACTCTCCTCTCCCAAGTATGTGTACTTGAGATGCGTTGGTAGGGTCTTAAGTTCCAAGGTAGGTGGTTCTTCCAAAGATGGCTTCATTTTAGCAGTTGCTCTGTTGCTTAAATCCAGTCGTTCAAAAACTTTGTCAGAGATCAGCGAAATCGTTTCTTCTTCAAATTCTTCTTCCTCCACAATAGTCTCCACGCTTTCTGACTTTACGTCCGTGGATGTGACACTCTCGTAGGAATATCCTCTATCAACTGGCAAGATTCAAACTCATCAGGATACTTTAAAGCATTAAAGACATTAAATTTTATCTACTGATCATCCACTCGAATCGTCAAACTCCCCTTCTTGGATGTCAATCAGTGCACGCCCGACTGCTAGGAAAGGTCTTCCTAAAATGATTGGCACTTCTCTATCAGCTTCATAATCCAAGATAAGGAAGTCTGCTTGGAAGATGAATTTATCGACCTTAACTAGAACATCCTCCATTTTCCCTTCAAGATGTTTGATTGATCGGTCGGCAAGCTGCAGTGTTACTGTTGTGGGCCTTGCTTCACCTATCCCCAATTTCTTGAAGATAGACAATGACATTAAGTTAATGTTGGCCCCCAAATCATATAGAGTCTAGCTTATATCCATTCCCCCTATTGAATAGGGCAATGTGAAACTTTCAAGATCTTTCATCTTGGCAGGGATGTTCTTCTTGAATAACGCACTGCACTCCTGCGTCAATGTTACAGTCTCAAATTCCCCTAACCTTCTTTTTTTAGAAAGAATGTCTTTGAGGAATTTCACATAGTTGGGCATTTGTTCAAGAGCTTCTACCAACGAAATGTTGATGTGAAGCTACTTGTGCACATCTAGAAATTTCTTGAATTGCCCCTCGTTATTTTTCTTTCATCGACGATGGGAAAGGGCAGACGCACTGTTTGAGAGATGTCATTTGTTGAATTCTTATCTATAGACGTAGGATCAACCTGTGTTGCTTTTTCTCTCCTTTCTTCATTTGTACAAGTATGATTCTAACTATTCGATTCTAAGTTTGAAGACTGGGGTGAATTTGCAGTAGGTACGTGTGATGGAGGTAACGGTTGTTGAAGTGTTGTTCGAGATGTAGCGGGTTGCAAATTCTCTTGATTCCTTTGGCTATACGTTTCAGTGGGTATTACTTTCCCACTTCTTAATGTCACTGCTTGACATTGTTCTTTTCCTCTCAGAGCCTCTGACATGCTGGACAATGCTCCTTGCGGTCAATTCTTTAGTTCCCCCACGATCTGGCCCATTTGAACTTCCAAATTCCTTATCGCGGTGGGCTGATTTTGTAGCATTGCAGCATTTTTATTGATATACTCTTTTAATAAAGCTTCTATAGATGAGGATGACGATGATATGGGTGCATGTTGAGATCATTGTTGCTGTTGCTACTGACCATGACTATTCTGGTGAAAGCTGGGAGGGTGGTTTCCTCTTTGTGGCTGCAGCTCACTTCCCTGAGCTGCCTACTGTTGCTGATTTCCTCCCCATCCAAAATTTGGGTGATTACTCCAACCTGGATTGTATGTTTTACCATAAGGATTATTCTGCACATAACACACAGAATGTGGGTTGTAGGGACACATATCATATAAGTGTGCGTCCCCACATTGCACACAGCTCACTCTTGCCACTTGGTTCAATGCGTTCATTGGGACAGCAGGACCAGTTGTTCCATCTTGATTATTCAAGGCTATAGTTTTTAGCAGAGATGTCATTGTTGCCATCTGTGCTACAAGACTAGTGGCAACATCAGTTTCAATCATACCAGCTTGCGTTCTCCTCCTGTCTGCGGAGCAAGATCCAAATCCATCAACTACCCACTCATCAGTATTTCTAGAAATTATGTCAAGAATAGCTTTGGCCTGCGTGTAGGTTGTCCATTAGTCCTCCTGTAGTGGAGGCATGGCAACTGATTGCGATGGTCTGTCAAGTCCTCTATAGAATATTTCCATTTGGACGCAATCAGGAATTCCATTATGTGGCCAATTCCTCACCAGCCTCTTGAATCGGGTCTAGGCTTCACTCAATGTCTCCGAATCTTTTTGCTCGAAGGTTACAATGTCACGTCTCCTTCTTGCATTCACCGTCGAAGGGAAATATTTTTGCATGAACTTTTCCACCATATGTTCCTGAGTAGTAATCTTGCCCGGCTCGAATGAGTAAGTCCATTGTCTTGCTTCGTCTCTAAGGGAAAAAGGGAAGAGAGATAGCCGGATACCATCCTCTGTTACTCCTGAAATGGAGAAAGTGTTGGATATCTCTAGAAAACTCTTCGAATGTGCATATAGGTCTTCACCCAAGGCACCCCTGAATTGTCCTACGACCTGCAACATCTACAGCATGACTGGTTTCATATTCTCGCATTGGCCTATTTTTGTCATGTGCCGACAAAATAGGGTTCGTTTGAGGATAGGTTTCTCGGTGAGTCTGAGGTCGAACATAGGGACTTATGTACATTTCAAATTTTCTTTAATTGTGTTAGCTATGTGTGTAACAAGAAAATGGGAAAGGTTGTGATATATTTAAGTGAGAAAGCGATAAAAGGCTAAGCCAAAATCGATAGAAGTGAAAGATGACGCGTTGCAGCAAAAATCAGCAAAGGTGTAAATATGAATGGGAAAAACAAGGTTGGGTTTTGTTATTGCCTATATTCAGAAACGTAAAGTGAACTATTTCATATTCTCAACTCTTAACCTGCACATCTTGGTTGATAGATTGCATGCTCATATGTCTATGATGCATGTGAAAGTATTATTGATTTCTTAGGTTATTTCTATGTCTAGAAATAATTCTTAGTATTGCTTAATGATTTCCACTATCACTTACTTTCTCAAGCAGTTGATTATTACTACTTATCTCAATTAGCTAGATGGAAATAAGGAATAGATTCATGTACATTCAGCACGATGATACAGCCAAGTCGTTGGTTCTTAAACAATCAATAACACAACCCCTAACCCTCAAGAAATTTAGCTACTCATGGTTGTTAACAAGCAAGCGATAAGAGATAAGAAACGATAGACATGAAAGATGTTTAGATTAATGAATGGAATCAAATGTCTCAAAAAGTACAATGTCTTATTACACTAAGAAGATACAAGAAAGTAAAGAAAGGAATGGAAAGCATGAAAGAATTGATGGATGTTCAATCTCTTGAATCCACTAACAATGGTCATGTGACAGTTGCTGTTGTGATGTGGATGATCGGAAAGAAGACTGCTCTCTCGAGTTGTTTGTCTCCGATTGTCTTCTGAAAAGAACTCTGCTGTCACTCCAGAATTCTCCAGGAAATTTAACAACCTTCTTAGCCTTTAAATCTGCCCTTTTATAGAAGTTGTGTTGTAATGCTGGCAGATTTGCATCATTATAGGCTGATTTAACACCTTGCGTCATTCTTGCTTGATCACGTGATTCTCGGCGAAATTTGTAAATGTTACTTTTGTCGTAGATTGAGCAAATAAATCTTCAGGATGGTATCTCAGGATCCGCATGTGATTCTCAGCTACTTTGCATTTCTTGATCGGGTTGTGCCAATATAAAAGTTGTGTTCCTGCATTACATCATGCATTTTAGCTACTATTTACTTCAAATATTCATCTTCATTAATTCAAAGGAGTAAAATGCAAAAGAGGGTTTACAATGAATTTAACTCATAACCACCAGATGATTCTCTAATTTGTCTTCTATTATTCTAAAAGAAGGCTTATAATAACTTATATTTCTACAAGTTATCACCTTTCTACCTGGCTTCTCTGTCTGCTACTTCCTTCACCAGTACTCGCTTCTAGTTTTGGCTGATTCACCGTTTGGGACACAATTCTTTGCTCCACTCCACTGCCCAGTCTTAATTGAGGACAATCCCTCTTGAAATGACCTTGCTAACCACAATTAAAGCAAACTCCAGTTCCTCTTACACACTAACCTAGTGATACCTTTTACATATTAATACACAATTGTTTCCTAGCTGCACTGGCAACCGACTCACTAGGTTGCTTAAACTGTGAACCACTTGGGGGTTTTAAAGTTTGAGGAAATTTCCTCTGACTTTGCCTTGGACCACCACCTCTAGATCCTGAAAAATATGATCCCCCAAATCCAGCTTTAAAATTTCTATTACCATAAACAATGGGTACAAACTGTCTGCTATAGCCTCAATGAGACTTTTCCCTAAACGTACCCCAGGCTTATCCCTCTTTACATCTTCCCCTATTACCTTCCCTTTCAACCTTCTCAGCTGCTGAAAAGCACTTGAAAAGTGCTTTTGATTCTCTTAAATTAAGGGAGTTTATATTATATTTCACTTGTTTATTAGTGGTTTTCAGGTCATTACAAAGAAAACTAGAATTGAAAGCCAAAAGAACTATATTTCACTTGTTTATATTTCACTTGTTTATTAGTGGTTTTGAGATATAGAGGCTTGGAAGGTAGCTTTCATATCAATATGCAAATGGATTGCACTTTATCAAATCATGGCAGAACCAATGAACTGACAACGCAAAAAGTCTGCGCAGCAGGGCATGAAACTAAATGCAAAGGTGTCAAATCATCATGAATCTACCTTTTTCGACGCCTATAAATAGCTCAAAGCTTCTCGATTCAAAATGAGAGAGAAAAGAATTCAAGAGGTGAAAGCTTTGCACAACTTCTCCCTCACCATAACCATCCTCCATTTCGAGCTCTTCTGTGAGAAGGATTATGAGCATTTTCAGAGTCACCTCTCAAAGAGTGAGAATCTTCCCCTATGCAGTTTATGTATTGAATAGCCACCATCTCAAGCCTTCATGAAGCAAGACAATACCAATGGCGGCTTGACGACTTCTATTTCCGTTCTTTCTTCATTTTCATCTTTCTTACTTATAGTTTGTTAATGACATTCAAGAGAATGATTTATTTGCTTAATATAAGTTTGATTGACACTTATCTTCCACTTATTTCCATACTCAATACTCTTCACCATGTTTGCTTATATGTTTGAGGAGTCAAATGTTTGAAGTGAATATTTCTTAAGTGTTATTAAATATGTTTACATCTTTGAGCATCTTTAGCTTACATAAATTCGTCGAACAAGCAAGTTTAAACAAGCATGATCATCTAACTTGAGAGAGAAAATGGTCAATCTTTAGCATTTGTCAAGAAATTATGAGTTTCAGAGATGAAGTTCATCTTTTGCAGTAAACAAACTTACCATGCATCTTAAGATAAAATCAATGTGGCGTAGAAACATCGAGAGATGGGTTTCTTAACTCCAAAGTTTGTATGCATGAAAACATACTCAGGATACATAAGAGACCGAACAGCGCTTGAAAATTGTTTTCTGTTCTCTTAAATTAAGGGAGTTTATATTAGATTTCACTTGTTGGTTTACATGTCAAAATGAAGAAAATTAGAAGTGAAAGCTGGAAGACCAAACCGAGCCAGAATCCAGTGAAAAAGAGAAGAAAAATACACATTTGCTAAAAACAGGGCAGCGCTGTGACGCTTTTTCCTGAGAGATCAGTCTGCTTCAACATAGTGTCAGTGCCACAGTGCCATCCAATAGTACAGCGGCGCCGACTTTCCATATTGAAGATTTGGTATTTTTGGAATGAATTTTGGGCAGCCAACTCTATAAATAAGAGAGTCTTCAGCAGCCCTAATCACCAATCTACAGACCGAAAGAGATACAAAAAGGAGAGAATTGAGTGAAAGTTAATTTGAGAGTTCAAAGAGTGAGTTAGCTACAAAGAAGAGATAAAAGAGTTCGAGCAAGAATCGTGGTGCCGTTCGAGTTTCCAAGGTGAAGATCAAGGACCTCTTGATGGTGCTACCTCAATCAAGAGCTTCTTTTCAATAGAGTTTTTCTTCTTTACATTCTTTCTTTGTTTATATTGTTCGAACATGTTGCTTCAAGATATGACTAGCTAAACTCTTTAGTTTTAGGGTTTTGATGAATTGTTTATGAATTCATGTTGATATTGTAGACTCATGGTTTTGTTATAATGATTATGCTTTTCTTTGTTATTGTGCTTAAATTCTTATTGAATGACCATGTTTGAATGTTAGATTTGATGTACGATTAAAAGATTGTATGTTTAACTAGATCTATAACAAAGAATTATTGTTAATCTATCATGAAAATAGTTAGGTTAACAATGAAAGTTGCTAACGACTGTTCTTAATGCCATGTAATTTGTATTGAATTCAAGAGATTAGTAATCAATTGAGTTGCATGAGAAAATGTTGTTTTTTAGAGAAAATAACTTGGATTTAAGTTTCTAGACTTAAGCATAAGAATTGTAATAAAATCTATGAACCCTAGAATATTGCATGATGAAGTAAACAAGGATTCATTGCCCTAGAACTCTCTTTGACTATTGTGTTTCTTATTTATTTGCTTTCTTTTTTAGTTTTGTTTCTAAAATCACAACTTAAATTCCAATCCTCAAATAAAATTGATTTGATTCTATAATAGCTAAGTGACTTAAACCTTCACAATTGGATCCTCAGTGGAACGATATTCGAACTTAACCGTCTTATATTATAACTTGACTCGTACACTTGTGGTTAACACGAAAAGTGCGCATCAAATTTTTAGCGTCGTTGCCGGGGATCCAAAGAATGGTTTTAGTTGTGAAGGATGGTTGATAAGCACTTAAAAAGCGCTTTCTATCCTCTCAAATTAAGGGAATTTATATTATATTTCACTTGTTTGCTAGTGGTTTTCAGGTTAAAATGAGGAAAATCAAAAGAAAAGACCAAATGATCAAAACTGAGCAAGAATATGGTGAAAACAAGAAGAAAAACTCAATATGGCAAAAATTGGGGCGCTGCCGCGGTGCTAAAACTCGAAAGCATGGTCTGTGGAACACAGTCGCAGCGCCGCGATGCTCTCTTTCCTTAAATGGCAGCGCCAGTTTCCTTTTTTGTAAAATTTGTATTTTTGGAAAGATTTCTTGGGTGAAATACTCTATAAAATTGGGGGTTTCCAGTAGCCCTAATAATCATTCAGAGCACGAATTACAGACTAAAAGAGGCACAAGAAGGAGAGAATTGAGTGAGAGTTCATAAAAGAGTTCAAAGAGTGAGTTAGTTACAAGGAAGAGGAAAAGAGTTCAAGATAGTCGTGGTGCCATTCGAATTTCGACATGATAGTCAAGTTGATCGTGACGGTGCTACCTCAATCAAGAGCCTCTTTTCAGTAGAGTTTCCCTTTCTTTACACTCTTTCTTTGTTTATTTTGTTTAAACATGTTGCTTCAAGCTATGACTGGCTAAACTCTTTAGTTTTAGGGTTTCGATGAATTGTTTATGAATTCATGTTGATATTGTAGACTATCATGGTTTTGTTGGAATGATTATGCTTTTCATTGTTATTGTGTTTAATTCTTGTGGATTGGCCATCTTCACATGTTAGGTTAGATGTATGATTGAGAGATTGTATGTTTAACTTGATCTATAACAATGAATTGATGTTAATATATCACGAGAGTAGTTAGGTTGACAATAAAAGTTGCTAAAGACTATTCTTAATGCCATGTAATTTATATTGGTTTCAAGAGATTAGTAATCAATTGAATTGCATGAGAAAGAGTTTTTTTTTCTAGAGAAAATAACTTGGAATTAAGTTTCTAGACTTAGGCATATGAATGACAATAAAATCCATGAAATCTATAATATAGCATGATGAAATAAACAAGGATTCATTACCCTAGAACTCTCTTTGGCTATTGTGTTTCTCGCTTTATTACTTTCCTTATTTGGTTTATATTTTCCTTAACTCACAATATTAATTTCAATTCTCAAATAAAATTGATTCAACTCTAGAATAGCTAAGTAACTTAAACCTTCACAATTGGATCTCCAATGGAACGATATTCGGACTTCACCGTCTTATATTATAACTTGACCCGTACCCTTGCGGTTAACACTCAAAGTGCACATCAATGGTTGAGCTGAATGTGAAGAGAAATAGGTTTAAATATAGGAGGAAGTGACTGATACCGATTTTTTGAGTGATCAGGAGCAAGGCGAAGTAAATTTAGATTATCGGACGAACAAAGATGAGTTAAGTTCTGGAATTTTGAGGTAAGCTAGAACACACATTTCTTTACAAGTTTGTAGAAGGGAAGAAGTTCTAATTCGGGCTACAAATACAACTTTTAATAGATAGAAGTGAAGACAGTAGCAGAACGAGACAGGTTTCACTGGAAAAAGCAGCGACACTGAAAGGCATAAGGGTGGCAATGAGACAAGTCTCGCTGGTGTCGTTGGTTGCTTTTTGTCTCACAACTCTCGCTAGGTCTCGCTAGTCTCGCTGGTGTCACTACTGTCGCTAGTCTTGCTAGTGCATGTCTTGCTGATTTTTGCCTAGTCTCGCTAGTGCATATCTCGCTGGTTTGGCCAAGTCTCGCTAGTTTTATAATTTTGTTAGTAGTTGGTCTCGCTAGTGAGCCTTTATCTTAATGCTTAAGACATATTTGCTATACTTTAATGGGAATTCTAAGGAATCTAACAAAGGAAATTAAACTATTCCAGGCCCAGAGGAGCTAGGAAAGGCGTATAACCCTTTAAGGGCCCGGGACAAGTAGTGACTGACAATTTTATTAAAAATAAGCATACTTTATACAAAGTTTTCATGCTATTTAGTATTGCTTGGAACCATGTTCTTGTGTTTATGTTTTTCACGGGTTTTAAATGTCACACCCCCTCCCAGGTACCCTCTTAATCCAAGAGAAAGTGTGAGGACAGCAGACACCGACCCTCTTACGGCATCTACTGCCAACCTTATACCTTGACCAAAACCTAATAAGTAGATATACACAATAATGGGACATCCAACTATAACCAGAGTTAAGCTATCATGCAGACACTGATTTGCATTCAACCTTTAATTTACACAAGTCTACTAACTTCTGCCCTTAACCCTCTATATGTACAACACAGGTTTAAGATCAAATATTTACAATTCTCAAAATTTCAGACACTGATGGTGGGCTCATATGAGTTGCTTTGTAGACTAAGCACCCCGAACTCGCTCGCTACCTGAAAAAAAAACAAAAAAACAAGGAGAGCATGAGCTAGGTTGCCCAGTGAGTGACTTGTTTTGTAAAAACCTGCCCTGACTCGTAATTAAATCAAAACTAGAATCAAATTATGAAAATAAATAAACAATAATAAATCATTTTCGTGCCCAAACAAATCATGCTTAGGTAACATTATCAAATCACATACGTATCATTTCTAAAGGAAAACCATGTAAGTACAACACATTTCAATCACAAGTTCCTTAGTTGAGGCAGAACGAAACTCAACGCTACTCAACATCGAAAGACATCCCTTGTTGGGGCGGGATATCTCGACACACCCAACATCAAATATCCTTAGCTGTGTGGAGTAGTCTCAACACAACAGCGTCTATCATACCTCTATGTGCACATAGATATCATATCCTGGGTTACCTGAATACCTTCTTCGAGTCCTTCAGTACCGGGTCCCATATACGAGATTTAGACCACCCACATGCCTTCTCCGAGTCCTTCAGCATTGAGAACCATTTTTATATCCAGGCCACCCACATGCCTTCTCCGTGTCCTTCAGCATTGGGAGCCTTTTCAAAAACATTATTAAAAAATAACATGCTTTGAAAATAGCATAATATAAATTGACGAGTTTATAACATCCAAATCTCCACAATCTCATTAACAATCATCAACGCTTTCCATAAAATCATAGGTCAATAAATAGCATGCCTTTCATAAAACTCGTTTAACAACTAGCATGCTTCAAATGATTTTCAATGTAAAACAAATAATACGCACATAATCCTCATAGCACGTTAAAACCCGTCAAAAGCATAAACATATACACATGTTTCCAAACATAATCATACAACATAAAAACTTTGTTAAAAGTAAACTCATTTTAAATAAAATTGTCACTCACTACATGTCCCGACCCTTAAAGGGTTATACGCCTTTCCTAGCTCCTCTCGGCATGAAATAGTACATTTCCCTTGGTTAGATTTCCTTAAAATTCCTTTTTACATAGCAAACAAGCCTTAGACATTTCTATTATTCACCACCGAGACTCTACTACTTCATGAAGAAAACCATCATCAAGACTATATTCCACAAAGAAATGCTCAACCAACGCTACATTTCATAAAAGAGTTTACTAATGAGCGAGATTCAAGCCATTAGCGAGACTAAACCAACAAATTCAAGAAAACGACCAAACTGTACTAGCGATACTGTGAACTAGCGAGACCAACGAGACTTACTTGATCAGCGAGACTAGCGAGAGTAGCTACACCAGCGAGACTAGCGATACCAGTCTCATTATGCTTCTGTCATCGCTTCTGCCTTCACTTCTATCTGTTAAAGGTCGTATTTTCAATCCGAATTAGAACTTTTTCTCTTCTACAAACTTGTAAAGAAATGTGTTTTCTAGCTTACCTCAAAATTGTAAAGCTTAACTCTTCTTCGTTCGGAAGATATTTTCAATTTACTTCGCCCTGCTTCAGATCACTTGAGAAATCCGTATCAGTCGCTTCCACCAAAAATTTAAGATGTTTCTCTTCATATTCAGCTCAACCATTCTTCATAAGAGTTGTTAAGAGTGGAGTTAACTTACTAACTTCAAATTTTCAGCCCTATAATCGATCTCTACAGCTCGCTATCTTTCAAATACCAGACCTTGCTCAGATTGAACGACAGCAACCAAACCTTTTGCTTCAACTTCAATTTCACTACGAAACCGACCAGAATTCTTCACAAATTTGCCCTAGAATACTTCTCTTTCTCTTTTCGACATGCAGCTTCAAGGTTGGGTCGGTTGAAGCTTTTGAAAATGGAGTAAATGACCGAAAATTCAGCTTGTACACTTATACGGCTGCCAACTTACTTCCACTATCAAACCTTTTCATTTTCTTTTCTTTTCTTTTCTTTTTCTTTTTCTTCTTTTTATTTTCTTCTTTCTTTTTCTTCTATTTCTAAAATCCATTTTTTTCTATTTTTATTTTATTTTTATTTTTATTTTTATTTTTATTTTCAAATAAACAAAGTAATTCCTAAACTCGATTTACCTCGTAATGATTTAGAATTCACTTACCAAAAATATTTCTAGCTTCCTTCACTTCTTTCTTCAATCTACAAAAGGAAAAACAATTTAGTCCATATCGGTTGTCACTCCGAAAGTCCCCACTGGTTAGAGAGTAGAAATTCATGATAGTTTGAAATCTTAGACTAAGGAAAAAGAAAAGAGTATACATGCCTTCGAGAAAAGAAAAAAGCGTACACAAAATATGAGCTTTATATGTCGATCTTTTTAAATGTTAAACTTGTAATGAGTATGCATGGATAAGGGTAAAAAGAGCTGTCTTTGTTGTGATTAGTAAGAACGCCTGGGAAATTGACTAGGTACGAGTCTCTACAATGAATGTGTGAAAGCTAGTGCCCCTAGATAAAAGAATGCAAGTTTAGTGATAAGCACTTGAAAAGTGTTTTCTATCCTCTCAAATTAAGGGAGTTTATATTAGATTTCACTTGTTTACTAGTGGTTTTCAGGTTAAAATGGGAAAAATTAGAAGAAAAGACCAAAAGATCAAAACTGAGCAAGAATACGGTGAAAAAGAAATGAAAAACACAAAGTTGCAAAAACTGGGATAGCGTCGCGGCGCTCTCCTTCCAAATTTGGCAGTGCATAGAGCCGCAGCGCCAGTTTTCCATAAATGAAAAATGGTATTTTTGGTAAGTTTTTGAGTGGCCAACTCTATAAATTTGGGGATTTCCAGCAGCTCTAATCATCAATCTACAGACCAAAAGAGCCACAAGAAGAAGAGAATTGAGTGAGAGTTCATAAACGAGTTCAAAGAGTAAGTTAGTTGCAAGGAAGAGGAAAAAAGTTGGAGATAGTCGTGGTGCCATTCGAATTCCGATGTGAGAGCCAAGGAGATCGTGACAGTGCTACCTCAATCAAGAGCCTCTTTTCAGTAGAGTTTCTCTTTCTTTATACTCTTTCTTTGTTTGTTTTGGTTAAACATGTTGGTGCAAGCTATGAGTGGCTAAACTCTTTAGTTTTAGGGTTTTGATGAATTGTTTATAAATTCATGTTGATCTTATAGACTTTCATGGTTTTTTTTTGGAATGATTATGCTTTTCATTGTTATTGTGTTTAATTCTTGTGGATTGGTCATCTTCACATGTTAGGTCAGATGTATGATTGAGAGATTGTATGTTTAACTTGATCTATAACAATGAATTGTTGTTAATCTATCACGAGAGTAGTTAGGTTGACAATAAAGATTATTAAAGACTATTCTTAATGCCATGTAATTTGTATTGGTTTCAAGAGATTAGTAATCAATCGAGTTGCATGAGAAAGGGTTGTTTTTGATAGAAAGTAACTTGGAATTAAGTTTCTAGACTTAGGCATATGAATGACAATAAAATCCATGAAATCTATAATATTGCATGATGAAATAAACAAGGATTCATTACCCTAGAACTCTCTTTGACTCTTGTGTTCTCACTTTATTACTTTTCTTATTTGGCTTATATTTTCCTTAACTCACAATATTAATTTCAATTCTTAAATAAAATTGATTCAACTTTAGAATAGCTAAGTAACTTAAACCTTCACAATTGGATCTCTAGTTGAACAATATTCGGACTTCACCGTCTTATATTATAACTTGACCCGTACACTTGCGGTTAACACTCAAAGTGCGCATCATTTAGGGCCCATGGAAAAAATATATGATTGAAAGGCACCTTAGTGGACATATTACTCACTTGAAATGTGTGGATGGTTGAAGATTGGTGCATGAGTTAGAGTACGGGGAAAACTAAGGAAACTCTTTTAAGTCCCAATTTTAGTTTTAACATTTTAAATTGAATGAGACTTGCATACACACACATGAGAGATAGCAAGATTTGGCCTTGAATAGGTATACCAATATAGATGTGCTTGCATGTTTCTACTTAAACTCTTAAATGCTATTCTCTAAGACATGAGTAGATAGCACACTTCTTCATCTAAAGTCCCTATTATTTTATTCTATTCTTTGCTCGAGACTAGCAAATCTCTAAGTTTCAGGTGGTGAAATGTGCTTGAAAAGTACTTTCTATTCTCTCAAATTAAGGGAATTTATATTAGATTTCACTTGTTTGCTAGTGGTTTTCAAGTCAAAATGAAGAAAATTAGAAGTGAAAGCCAGAGGATCAAAACCGAGCCAGAATCCAATGAAAAAGAGAAGAAAAATACACATTTGCCAAAAACAGGGCAGCACCGCGGCACTTTCTCCCGAGCGATCAGTCTGCTTCAACACAACGTCAGTGTCACAAAGCCATCCAGCAGTGCCAACTTTCCATATTGGTTAGTGTCGCGATGCCATTGACCAGCGTTGAGACACCAGCTTTCCAAATTTGACGATTTGGTATTTTTGGAAAGAATTTTGGGCAGCCAACTCTATAAATAAGAGGGTTTCCGGCAGCCCTAATCATCAATCTACATACCAAAAGAGACACAAGAAGGAGAGAATTGAGTGAAAGTTCATTTGAGAGTTCAAAGAGTGAGTTAGCTGTAAGGAAGAGAGAAAGGAGTTCAAGCGAGAGTCGTGGTTTCCAAAATGAAGATCAAAGACCTCTTGACGGTGCGACCTCAATTAGAAGCCTCTTTTCAGTAGAGTTTTTCTTCTCTACACTCTTTCTTTGTTTTTATTGTTTGAACATATTGCTTCAAGCTATGACTGGCTAAACTCTTTAGTTTTACGGTTTTGATGAATTGTTTATGAATTCATATTGATATTGTAAACTCCTCATGGTTTTGTTATAATGATTACGCTTTTCTTTGTTATTGTGCTTAAATTCTAGTTAAATGGTCATGTCTGAATGTTAGGTTTGATGTATGATTGAAAAATTGTATATTTCACTAGATCTATAACAAAGAATTGTTGTTAATCTATCATGAAAATAGTTAGGTTAACAATGAAAGTTGCTAAGGACTGTTCTTAATGCCATGTAATTTGTATTAAATTCAAGAGATTAGTAATCAATTGAGTTGCATGAGAAAATGTTGCTTTTAGAGAAAATAACTTGGATTTAAGTTTCTAGACTTAAGCATAAGAATTTTAATAAAATCCATGAACCCTAGAATATTGCACGATGAAGTAAACAAGGATTCATTACCCTACAACTCTCTTTGACTCTTGTGTTTCTTATTTATTTGCTTTCTTTTTAGTTTTGGTTCTAAAATCACAACTTAAATTCCAATCCTTAAATAAAATTGATTCGATTCTATAATAGCTAAGTGACTTACCTTCACAATTAGACCCTCAGTGGAACAATATTCAGACTTAACCATCTTATATATAACTTGACCCGTACACTTGTGGTTAACAAGAAAAGTGCGCATCAGAGACAACTAGCAGCTTCTTTTAACTCTCTTTATTTCATGGTTCCAATTTCATACTCAACGCATGTCATTCGAACATGAATTGTATTTGACTAACCTTCTCCATGACCACCTCACCATATTAATTCGTTAGAAAATTTCATTAATTTATTGTGTATAGAATTAGATTTAGTAAATTCCTTCATGAACATATTTGTAAACTTACAGTGAAAGCATAGACCAAAAAATTCTTTCATAACGCCTAGTTATTACAAATCCATGTGTTCCACCCTAGACTCACCAAGAAACCTATAAAAACTTACACTTGTGTCCTTATAGGAAAACTTCCTGATAAATGAATATATATTTGAGTGATTCTCGACGCATTGTTAGCGATTAAACGAGCACATCTAAAAAGGCAACAACCCTAGAATGTTGAATAATGAATTAAACAAGGATTCAATACCCTAAATGTAAACTCTGTTTTCACTTGTAAGTACTAAACTTAAGTATGTAGTGTTGCTCTGAATTTATTTGTTTTCTCTTTTGTAGATCGAAGGAAGGGGTGGTGGAAAACGAGCTTAAGATCTACTTTGAATATTATTTAGAGCACAAAAGTGGTTTTAAAATTAGAAGTAAGAAGAAGGAAGAAACGAAAGGAAGAAGGAAAAAGAAAAGAAAAAAAAAAAGAAAAAAGAAATGTTAAATAAAATATATGAAGTGGAGAGGAATTGTCGGTTGAAGTTTTTAGCAAAGGTGCTGACTGATTTTCCATTCTTCAAGCTCATAAACCGACTCAAATTTTAGCTGCATGTCTAAGGGAGGAAGAAGAAGGTGTTTAGGGCAAATTGGTGTGGAACTCAAGTCGAATTCGTAGTGCAATTGAAGTTGGAATTGAAGGCTTGTCTGCTGTCACGAAACCTGAACAAGGTCTGGTGTTTTGTGATTAGCAAACGAAAGAAATCCAGTTTGAAGCTGGAAATTTGAGGTTAGTAAGTTAATTCAATTCTTAACAACTTTTGTGAAGGATGGTTGAGCTTAATATGAAGCAAAACAGGTTTAATTATAGGTGGAAATAACTGATACCGATTTTTCGAGTGATCTGAAGCCGGGTGAAGTAAATTTGGATTATTGGACGAACAAAGAAGAGTTAAGCCGTTAAATTTTGAGGTAAGCAAGAATACACATTTCCCTACAAGTTTGTAGAAGGGAAGATGTTCTAATTTGAGCTGGAAATACAACGTTTAACAGATAGAAGTGAAGATAGAAGCAAAGGCTAAGTAGTAGTGAGAGCGAGTTTCACTGGTAGGGGAGCGATACCAGGCGTGGGCGAGACCGAGTGTCGTTGGGTGTTGCTAGTCAGATTTTGTGAGACAAATCCCGCTAGTCTCGCTGGTCTCTCTAGTCTCGCTGGTCTCGCTGGTCTCTCTAATCTCGCTGTCTCGCTGGTCAATAGTCTCGCTGGATAGTTTTAGTCTTTTGCTTGAATTCGTTGGTTTAGTCTCGCTAGTTGCCTAGATCTCATTGATTTATGGAATCTCTTATGAAGAGAAGTTTTGGTGGTGAATTTCTTTAGGAATTTGGTCTCGGCGGTGGATAAAGATTAATGTGTAAGGTTAATTACTATGTAAAAGGAATTTTAAGGGAATCTAACTATGGAAAACACATTATTTCAGGATGAGAAGAGCTAGGAAAGACGTATAATCCCTTAAGTGCTCCGGACCAATTGTGAGTGACAAACTTAAAATAAGCAGTTTCCATAATATATGTTTATGTTTAGGAACATGTTTATACGTTTATGTTTTCATGAGTTTTAAATGTGCTTTGATGATTATTTAGGAAGCATGTGTTTTTATGTAAATGAATACTAAGGTTTTGCATTTGAATTATTTGAAACATGATAATTGTTACCGAGTATTTGTGGAAGGCAATGCTATTATTTAAACTATGACTTTAAAGAAGCATGATGATTGTTGGTGAATTGCGGAAGTTTGAGATGTTAAAACTCGTGAACATTTATTATGTTATTTTCAAAACATGTTGCTTTTGAATAGTGTTTTTGAAAGAGGCTCCCAATGCTGAAAGACTCGGAGAAGGCATTTGGGTAGCCAGGATATAGAAATGGTTCCCAATGTTGAAGGACTTGGAGAAGGCATGTGGGTGGCTTAAATCTCGTATATGCGACCCGTTACTGAAGGACTTGAGAAGGTATTCGAGTAACCCAGGATATGATATCTATGTGCACATAGAGGTATGATAGCACATCAGTTAAGGATATTTGACGTTGGGTGTGTTGAGATTACTTCGCCCCAACTAAGGATGTTTTCGACATTGAGTAGCGTTGAGCTCCGCTCTGCCTCAACTAAGGAAAAACGATTCTGAAATGTATTGCATTTTCATGATTTTTCGAAAATGAAATGTGTATGGTTTGACAACGTCATCTGAACATGATTTGTCGAGATATGGAAATGTTTTATTACTACTTATTTATTTCTAGAACTTGATTATGATTTTGATTTATTTATGAATTATGGAAGATTTTTACAAAACAAGTCACTCATTAGGCAACCTAGCTCATGTTTTTCTTGGATTTTTATTTTTCAGATAGCGAGCGAGTCCGGGGTGCTTAGCCTACACAGCAACTCGTCTGGGCCCACCATCAGCGTCTGAAATTTTGAGCATTGTAAATATTTGAACTTAAACCTGTGTTGTACATATAGAGGGTTAAGGGGCGGAAGTTAGTGAACTTATGTAAATTAAAGGTTGAATGTAAATTTGTATTATTATAATAGCTTAACTCTGGTTAAAGATTGATGTTCTATATCTGCTTATTAGGTGGTTGGTCAAGGTATAAGGTTAACAGTAGGATGCTGTAAGAGAGTCGGTGTCTGCTGTCCTCATACTTTCTCCTAAGTTAAGATGGTACCCGGAAGGGAGAGTGTGACACTAGAACTCTGTTTGACTCTTGTGTTTCTTATTTACTTGCTTTCCTTTTTAGTTTTAGTTTTTCCAAAATCACAACTTAAGAACAAATCCTCAAATAAAATTGATTCAATTCTAGAATAGCTAAGTAAATTAAACCTTCACAATTGGATCCTCAGTGGAACGATATTCGGAATTTAACCGTCTTATATTATAACTTGACCCGTAAACTTGCATAAACACGAAAAGTGCTCATCAGCTGCTATATTTCTTTCAGGTCTTAATGCAGCTTCAATCAATTGTGCGAAATTCGTCCATACCACACTAGATGTAACTGGTGTACGAATTTCAGCTTGCAAGCCCTCCGCAAAACGCTTGCACTTATCAACTTCATCTTCCATCAGTTTTAGAGCGTACTTGGCTAGTGCTGTGAACTTCTTCTCGTATTCTACTACAGTCATATCTCCTTTCACCAATCTTAAGAATTCATACCTTCTCTCATCACAATATGTCTATGGGTAATATTTTTCCTGAAAAGCCTTCTTAAAGTCTATCCGCTTCAAAGGTTCTGTACCAATTCCTTTATTTTCCACCAACTTACACCAATCCTCCGCTCCTTTCTGGAGCATATAAGTAACCAAGTCAAGTTTTCTTTCTTCAAAACATCGCATGACCTTGAAGCTTTATCTGGTTTAGCCACACCTCGGCATCTATGGGATTAGTAGTCCCTTCAATTACTTGAGCTTCTAAAGCTTTGAACCTTTCGATCCCATACTTCCTCTCGGTATCTGCCTGAACTGTCTCAACCCTAGTAGCCAACCTTCGTGCTATTCTATTAATAATTTGGTCCTCCATATTTACCTGAGGGTTACTAGAATCTCCCTCTGATCCTTTTATAGAGTCACTGGTAGCGTGCGATGTTTCGGCTTCTGCTTGCCTACCTCATCTGGTCTGTCGGGGCATGTTTCCTATAATACAACATTATATTAATATTCTATAAACCCAACATGCTCCTAACTACTATGCATGACTTTCCCTCCCAAAATATTATGCTCTGATACCAACTTGTCACACCCCTTTCCCGAGCTATCCTCTTAACTCGAAAAGAGGCATGACAACAATAGATATCGTTCCTTTACGACATCCACTGTCAACTTAACTCTCCTCAAATTCCCTTACCAAGCACTCAATAACTTAATTATAACTTACATCCAGGCCATAAATAATCTTAAATTAAACTTTATAATAACAACAGAGTTTTACACATTTCCACCACTCCTTAGACCCCAATATGTACAATCATAGGTCTAAGTACAAATATTTACAATGCTCAAAACTAAGAAGCAGATCCAGACAAGTTCGATGAGTAGGCTAAGCACCCCGATTCCGCTCGCTACCTGGAAAGAAAACATTTGAAAACATAAGCTAGATTGCCCAGTGAGTGACAAGTTTAAAAAACATGTTTGACTTAAAAGCTCAACGGAATCATGCTTGATAAACAAATAGTAGAGTTGTTGGAACCTTATAAACATTTGCATATTTTGAAACATTTTCCCTTAGTCGAGGCAGAGTAAACTCAACACTACTCAACGTCGAAAACATCCTTATTTAGGGTGGAGTAACCTCAACACGCCCAATGTTGAAAACAAACCTAGTTGGGTTGGAATAATCTCATCATACCGAACATCGAATAACCTTTGTTGTGTCGAGTAATCTCAACACAACAATGTCAAATTTCCTTCTATGTGCACATAGGAATCATAACTCGGGCTGCCCGTGTTCCTTCTTTAGTCCTTCAGTATAGGGGTCCCAATATTAAGGCTGCCCATATGCCTTCTCCGTGTCCTTCGACATTGGGGACCATCTTTTGTAAATACAACATGCTAAATCATTTATAAACATGAGTTAAACAGTTTTTCAAAAATTTCAGAGTATTTCTCAACAGCATGCTTTTCACAAAGCTCGGTATTATAAAAATCATGCTCAAAATCATGTAAAAGCATGTTCAAAATCATATAAAGAAACACATGCTTTATGAAATTCAACTCATGCTAGAAATCTCAGATTATGTGAGTAAACTGAGCATTCTAAAAATATTGAGAGAATAAATCATTTTAAATGAAATTAAATCACTCGCAACTCGTCCTGGCCTCTTAATAAATTAATTCTTTTGTCAATA
Organism: Citrullus mucosospermus; assembly: GCA_030954485.1. Classification (NCBI taxonomy): domain Eukaryota; kingdom Viridiplantae; phylum Streptophyta; class Magnoliopsida; order Cucurbitales; family Cucurbitaceae; genus Citrullus; species Citrullus mucosospermus. The sequence continues at coordinate 15,039,549 of CM062057.1, read as the reverse complement.
TCCATAAAATTCTCTTCATGGCATATTTTAAGTCATTTTAGCTTAAAAAGGCACACTGACAAGCAAAAATTAGTCAAAATGTCCAAAAGTGGAAAACTGCCCCTAGGTGTGTCCAATAGCTCTACAGCACGCACACCCAGCTGACCTAATCTCAAATGGGCAGCAACCCTTGCACAACACACTACCCTACACGCCCAACCACTGCCTTACCCACACTACTCCTCATGGGCGGTAATTCCCACACACCTACTGTCACACCCCCTCCCGGATTACTTACCTATCCTGAAAGGGAATGTGAAGACAATAAACATCACCCCTCTTATGACGCATATTGTCTCATCTTGCTCATCTTCCTGTGCACACATTTACTCATATACATTCATAGAACTCAATCATACTACACATGCTTATAACATAACATTACTCCCTGTACAGAGTACACTTTTATTAACATAATTTAAACTTTCACATCCATCGTGCATTGTACAAAACCTCACTACAATCCCCACTCAAAAACTACTAGGTTTACATGCCATCTACATAAAGTTATATACAACGTACAACTCTCAGACTTGACTGAATTTCAAAGAACTCGAGACTTAGGCATGGTGAGCTGAAGTAGGCTAAGCACCGGAAACGTCCTTGCTACCTGGGAGGAGAAAAAGAAAACATTGAAAACATAAGCTAACAGCCCAGTGAGTGACCAATCTTAATAAAACGGACATTTATTGAAAACAGGCATGTTACATATAAACAGATAACAAGGATTTAACATATTATTCAACTATAGCATACTTTCCACAAATCCATCAATCACATAAATTCAATTTCAAATCATACATGATTGTTTTCCAAAAGAAGTGATACAGTAAATAGTTTGGTTTTTCAAACTTTTCCCTTAGTTGAGGCGGAACGACGCTCAACGTGTCACACCCTATCCCAGATACACTCTATACCTAGGATTGAGCATGATCCTATTTCCCTTACATAAAACTCTATAACATGGATACCATATAAATAGCAAAACAAACAACATTTCCATTATCTCATCAGAAGAACGTGCAATCTTTCAACCAACATGTCTGTATATACACATATAAAGTGCTACACGTCCCCCTTTCTATCCTCATGAAATATGTTTATTACAAGATATATGTACAGTCTAAATATTTACAACTATCCCAGAGGTTCGCTTCCAGATAGGCCCAGACGAGATTCTTCTGTAGGCTAGGCGTCCCGGACACGCTCGCTACCTGAAACAACAAACAACAAACAAACTAAATGAGCAGAAAGCTCAGTGAGTGACTAAATCTATTAAACTATTCATAGCAAATATAAGCTAGTTTGTGAATTAATAACCATCACATATCACATCCCAATGAATTATCAAGATTCACTTTCTAGCATGGCACATATAACTAACAAATTCTCATGTCTCACAGACTTGCAACTATTTAGTGTTTTCACTTCCCGTCCCTCAGCACTTACTCAATTGTAATCACAGTACCATGTGCCTTCATATGAAATCCCTCAGCACAGATAATAAATTATATCTTTGCTTAAGTGCCTTCACTCATGATCCCTCGGCACGAGCTAGTGTGTGATGGATTACTACATGCCTTCACTCACAGTCCCTGAGCATTGTAGTCCATTCCCTACTGTTGATCAAGTGCCTTCTCAAATCCCTCAGCACTTGGTTTCACACTTGCTCACATATAGCTTTCACCATAAGGTCCCTCAGCCACTATTACATTTAGTCATTAGTATTAATACTCTTTTAGATCACTAACACATTACATTCTTAAGGCACAATACAATGTATCACATTTCCTCATCACAAAAGCGTACTAATGTTAAACACAAGGTATAACAAACAGTCACTCACAATTGGTCCCGGCTCTAAGTGGGTTATAAGCCTCCCCGAGCTCTTCTTGGCCTGAAAACACATAATCCTCAAGTTTAATTTCCATAATCTCCCTTTTCCTTTAGCATACAATAGTAACGTTACTTGAAAATTGTAAGCTGCCAGCGTTACTCATTTGATACTTAAACTGTACTAGCGATACTGCGTTGATTGAAACCAGCGAGACTACCTTGAGGAGTGATACCCAGCGATACTCTAGCGAGAATCGTGAGACGCAAAGCCTATCTTGCGTTGCAGCGATACTTGCTTCGCTGCCCTGTCTCTCGCTCACTCAGCGATACTTACGCTACAGCAGAACCATTTCCTTCTTCCTTTCTTCTTCCTTCTTCAACCTGCTAAACATTTCGTTTCAGTCAATTTCAATACTTTCTTCCTTCTACAAACTTATTAAAGTACAGATCCTTCATCTTACCTCCAAATTTCATGAAGAACATCCTCTCCGTTTAGGATATATCCTTTGACAACTCCAAGTTACCCCTAATCATCCGGTAGTTCAACTCTAGTCTCTTCTTCCTAAATTTGACACACAATTAAACAATTTCAGCTCAAGCATCCTTCATGAAACCTGCTAGAAATCGAGTTAACTTACTAACCTCAAAGTTTCAGCCCTAACCTCCGTCTCTTCAATTTGTTCTTCCTCCAAAACCGAGCATCACTCTGAAGAGATAACAGCAGCCGAAACCTCTGTCAAACCCAAGTTTCTTCCACGAATTCAATGAGATTTCTGCTTCAGATCAGCATGAACATCTTCTTCTACCTCCCTCCGATGTTTCGCCTTAATATGGACCCAACTCGAGCTCTGAAATGCAAGCAGAACAATTGAATTCTCAATCCACTTATATATATACCACCGACTTATCCTCCATTTCAACATTATACTACAATCCGTTCAACGCATACCTTCTATGCTCAACTTCAGCAACGCACACGACCTCTGATGATATTCCTTTTCAAACTCTCCCGCCAAATAGTTAGCATACGCATTACTTTCTCTCGGCCAACACTCTTTGTCCAACGCATACCCGCCTTCGACGCATGGTAGCGTTCACCGCATAATAGCCTCACCGCAGGTCAGCTCCCAACTCCTCGTGGCCTTTACTTCCAACGGCACACTGCCTTCAATGCGTTTGCCGCATAATAATCCTCGGTACCAAGTGATCCTCCACGCCTTATGTCCTCAACGCGTCACGACTTTAGCACATGCTAAACTTCCCTCACCTTTGCGTTTACACCAAAATTGTTTCCTCCACAACAGGTTGCCACCAACGCATAGCTGACACTTAGTCGTTTTCCCACTCCAAATGCAAGCCAGCCAACTACTTTTACACATTCACCCATCTCTCGGCCCCTTCTTACCTTGCGTTCTCACAAAATTAGGTGCGAGGCTTACACAACGCACCCAACGTCGAAATCATCACTGGCTCAATGTGGAGCAAACTCGACGCACCAGCCAAATCAACCTCTATGTGCATACAGGAATATGACGAGTTGCCCAAGTACCTTCTCCATGTCCTTCAGTACTGGGTCCCGGGGAAACTCACGTGCCTTCTCATGTCCTTGAGCACTGAGCCTCCTCTAAAACATTTAGAAAATCCGTTCATATAACAGTTCATATAGAAATTCTTTCATAGAAAGTCGTATAGATCGTTATTCAATACATTTCATAAAAGAAAATGCTTCCTATCAACTTTAGTAAACGTATCACATGCCTCATAAATAATGCAACCAAACATTATGCATTTTTAACAGTTCATCGCAAAATCATATTCCATAAGAACATTTTTTTTAATAAAAATCGAATTGAAGAATAAAGGAGTCACTCACAACCCTTCCTAGTTCTTGCGCAGGTTATATGCCTTCCCTATCTCTTCTTGGCCTGCAATTAACATTTTACCATGCGTTACTTTACATTGAACCTCCCCCTTTTTCAAACTAACATCATAAGCGAGAATTCTAGTGATACTACCCAACAGAAGCTGTTACTAGCGATACTAGATTAAGCGACACTAGCGTTACCTTACCTAAGCAGCGACACCTAGCGATATCTAGCGATTTTTGTGAGACGGAAGACTCCTTTGCGTCTCAGCAACACTCGTCTCGCTTTCAGTACTTAGACAGCGCGCCGATACTTGGTTCTTAGCGGCACCTCGCACTGTGATTTCTTCCTTTCATCTTGTTCTTACTTCAATCTATTAAAAGTCATAATTTCAGATGGATTTAGAACTTCTTCCCTTCTACAAACTTATAGAGAATTGAGTTTTATAGCTTACTTCAAAATTTCAAGGCTTAACTCCTCTTCGTTCTCTCGTTATTCCAAAATCACTTCATGCTGCTCCAGATTGCTTAACAATCTTGTAAGTGCTGCTTTTCCCTAAGGATTCACATAATAAACTTCAATTTCAGCTTTACCATCCTTCACAAGATTTGTTAGGAATTATGTTAACTTACTACTGACCTCCAAATTTCAGCTCTAAACTCGGCTTCCTCTATTCGTTCTACTCCAAATATCAGCCACTGTTCAGTCTGTGCGACTTCAATCAATCTTCTGTTCCAGCTCCGTTTTCAACACCAATATGAGTAGAATTTCGCCCTGCAAGAACACCTTCCTCAATCTCCTCCTGAAGTTTGTCTGAAATATGGAACCGACTTAAGCTCTCGAAAATGTCTTAAAAATGATTAAACATTTAATTAATCCAACTATATATACTACCGACTTAGCCTTCACAAACACCAAGACTTGTGTTGCTGACTTACCCCTCACCCGCAGGCTGGCATAGGGTTCTCACCTCAACACGAGGCACTCATGTTAGACTTCTCCTCCAATGCCTTCCGCAACTAACCACACCCAACGCATGGTGTCTTCCTTAACGCCTCCTATTTTTGACGCATACATCCCCGTCATACACCACTATTTTCGTCGCGTCAAGACCACTCTGTCTTCGACGCGGAGCGACTTCATCGCACGTCTGTCTTCAACGCATTGGCTTCAGCGCATAACTGTCCTCAACGCAGAGTGAGTTAAACGCATGGTTTAAGCACATTTCTTCCCCCGCCAAAATTACTTATCCTTCGACGCGGCAGCTACTTCAGCTCACAACCCTCCGTGAGTCAATCAACAACGCAGGGGCCTGGCCAACACTTAGCCAAAATTTACTTCCAAAAATCCTTTGCTCTCACTCACGGCTACTCCTCCCCTTGCAACGCATAGCCACAAACACATTGCCGCAACCCAACGCTTGGTATCCCAAGTCAGTGCTTACACCTACTGTCGAAATAACCTCAAAAGAGGCAAGGCGCACGCGTGTCTGGGTCGACAGTCCATGTCATATGCCTTAGCGAGACTCGTCTCACTCAACTTCTGCATGCACGCAACACAACCAGTGAGACCTGTCCGCCCCTACAACCTGCACATAGACGGCAAAACCTCGTGCTCACCCTTGTGTTACCAGTGGTGTGTCGGGCTGGCTTCTAGACGTCCAAAACTTGTCAAAATAACCTTAGAGGGTTCTTTCTTTCGGCCACCACCCTTGCTTGCCTGCACACACTACCTCTTAAAAACTGCACCCGACAACCTCAAAACACTATCTTTTCTTCAAGCTGCCAAAGGTAAGGTTTCTAGCCATTAGACTTTGCTTCCTCTTACAAACTTGTAGATAATTTGCTTGGCAATCTTACCTCAAAATTTCAGCCTCTAATTTCTCTTCGTTCGCCAGATATCACTAAATCGTCCCGCACTACTCTAGTTTACCCAATAGCTGAAACAAGCTTGAGTTTTTTTATGAATTTTGAGTTCTTCCTCACGGAGTTTCTTTCCAGTAGCCCTCTCAGTGAAACTAAACTCAATTTAGGATAATTTGGTTGAAGAAAATCACGTATAGCACGAGTAGTTTGCACACACCAATCTCATTTGCTAGCCCTTCTATTCATAGACTTCACAAAAATCTGCATGCAAACTCCTAGCTCGCCACCTCATGCTTGCGTGCATGCCCATGCCACACTTAACCTCAATTTGACACCTAATCTGGCTTGTTTATCACTTAATTCTAGGCTTTGCTTAATCAAGAAGGAATGGTGGATGCATCCTCGGGCAAAGCTTCCTCCACAGATCATTTTGAGGTTAGCTGGCTACCACCTTGCACGCAATCCCCCTCGGCCGACTTGGGCGCCTAGCATGGACGCATAGCCACCATGCGTCAGCCCCTAAGCCCTCTTGGACGCATAGCCTCGACGCATCACCCCCTCCTACTAACCTCAACTAATATGGCCAAGCTCTTAAACACATAGCTAGTTGCCCAACGCATCAAACCATCACCCAAACTCACCATCATGGACACACCCCTCGGCCCAACCTTCCAACACACTAGGCCCGCATCACGCACCCCTTTGGGGCTCGGTTACAACCTAGCCATCCCCCTCTCTTGCCACACACCTACCACACACTACCCGTCCACTCCATGTTAAGGGCTCTCGGCCACCTCCATCTTACCACCTGCCAAGCTTCTTGCTAGCCATCTTTTCTAAGAATGTTGATAATAAAAGTTGGACTTACATAAAATACCTAAAGAGGGGCCCAAAAGGGGGGATTCATTTAGGGGTGAGTTTCCACATAAAGTTGTTGACCTTATTGATGATGTGCATCATGTCAATCAGCCTCATCTGCTTCCTCCTCATCCTATTCCATTAAACGACCACCATTTTTCCTATCTTCCCAGTGGATGGCCTTCTCGTGGAGTGTAATCTTCTTCTAAAATGCAAGTATTTTCCCTTCGTGAAGTTAACGCGAGGCTTGCTTGAGAGGTTAAGCTTCTTGAAAAAAGTCTCGATGTTTGGCAAGGTGTGAGCTGTGAAACCACACCTCCTAAAACAACCCCATGGCTGCCATCACTCAGATGCTTAATGACTTTCTTCAGGTAAGTATCTTCTTGATCCAAAGAACATTATGTTGCTTTCACCTTTAGCACCCTTGGTCGTTGTCGGCCTTTCTTCCATTCGTTCTCCTTATGCAATCTTTCATGTGGTTTGTTGTTTCATGGAGTGTTTCTTCCGTTCGTTCTCCTTGGCAACTATGAAATTATCAAATCGTATTAATCATCTCATGACAACTTGTGTGAGAAAGGAGTTAACCCAAGTCCAAACCCATATTCCTCGTGCCATCTGCCTTCTCTGGATGAGACAAAGAAAGAGTTGAACTCTTCACATGCTAATTGTGCCCTCACCAAAGCCAAACTCAACAAAGTTGATGCTCTCTTCTATGAATCTTTCTTCACATTCGAAGACTTTGTGACAGAACATGGGGAGCAGTCGTGTGAATTTAAACCTTGAACGAATAATCAATTTAAATTTTAAACTTCTGTAACTGTATTAAGCCTTCCTTAAGACATAGTGCAAAAGATTTCGTTTGAAACATATAATCTTTTCAATTAAATTTCTAAATTTTTTATAAATGAATCAATTTAGACCCGTTATTAAGATTACATTTGATTGTACATGCTTTTAATTCTTACACCTGTAAATTTCTTCCAATGTTAGATTAATAGTATAGATGATTAGAATTTATACAATGACCATTTCATAGGAAATATTAATTGACAGTTTAATAGTTGAGTTAATAAAATTATACGTCTCAACGAGCAAAATATAATAGAAAGTGTAAATTAAGATGCTAATAAAAGTTAAAGATTTAAATTGAAATAATTATTAATTTCGAACTGAGATTTATACAACTCCATAGTTGATTTTTTTTTTTTTTTTTTTTAATAGAAGAATTGGTATTGTTATTAAAACAAAATTTATCATTGAAGAGGGTAAATTTGATATTTTAAAAGCGCAAACTCAAGCGAAAGAGAATGGCAATCACGAATGGCTAAAACCGTAAAATAGCTAAGAATAGCAATGGACAAAACGGAATACTGTTGCGAGTGGGCCCATCATTACCGTACACGTGGCACACGTGAATGCCTGTTGGCTTGCAATAATCCACCGGGACCCACAAAATACGAGTTTTGACCAACAAAACTAAAAAGAAAATAATAATTTCTTTCCCCATGGAATACTATGAAGTTTGGAATGGTTGTCTATTTAATTTTTAAATTTTCAAAAATGACAATTTTAGGAATTTGAGAAAATAAGGTCTTATATGATTCTCAAATTTCTTTGACTATTAGTTTACTATTAACAAAATAATTCGACAATAATAATTAAATGAGTTGGACTGACATTTTTTTAATGAATTAGCTAAAAATCTTATCTTCTTCATCTTAAGGTATTTAGGAGGGATGACGGAAGATGAAAATTGCCACTTCACCACAAAAAAAGAAAAATAAAAAAAACTATAATTTTAGGCAACTCATTTAAAAACATTTCTGGTCAATTCATTTAGTTATTGCCACATATTATTTTTTAACAATCAAACTAACACTCAAATAAGCTAATTAAAGGACCATATATCTCTAAAACTGTTTTTTTTTTATTATTTTTTTTGGGCACTCTTTACTTTTACTTTTGGTCATTTAAGTATATATGATATTTTTGTAAGATGTTTCTACTCAGTCACATAGATTTTACATGTTCAATCTTGACTTGAAATTATTTTGTATACGTTGATAGTTTTGAATGTAATGTCCTTCTACAATTTCATTTTAAGAGGGAAAACTAAAAATTTGTTAAAAAATGATTAAATTTTTACCTTTCAATTCTAAAAGTTAAATAGATGAAAGAACCAAAAGAAGGAATAAAATTTGAAATCTATTTAGGGGCAAATGTTAGTATGGATTATAAATGGAAGAGATTAATTGCATTGCATTATGAAAATATTAATAATTGAATTAATTATTTGCAAGGATTGTGGGAAATGAAGTCTTCTGCCAAATGGGATAAAGAATCCTCATAACAATAATGTCTACTTTAAATGATTAATAGACCTACTTTGACCCAATCTTAGTGCCTTCCTTTCTCCTTTTTCCTCTATTATTTCTGTTGTTTTTATTAACTTTTTGTGTAATCCACATTGTTTTCTTAAGTACATTTATCTCATAATTATTAAAGAAAATGGTCTTAATTAAAAGAATTAAGGATTTGATGATAATAATTAACATTAGTGGACAAAGCAAACATTATGGGGCTTTAACTTACTTGGCCTTTTTTACGAGTAAAATATTTGCTTAATGATACGTTGAATAATTTTAATTATGATGTGATAATTTAAGGAAATGTATTCGTTAAATATAAATTAACTAAGTTCTAAATTATTGTAAGTGAAGTTATGCTGAGAAATGGGAATTTGAAAGAAACAAAAAAAAAAAAAAAAAAAAAAAAAAAATGAAAAAAGTAACTTTGTGAGAATTCCTTACATCCCCTTCTAATGGATTCAACACTTTTTTTTTCTTTTTTTCCTTTTCCTTTCTCCTCATTCTGATTCTAAATAAGGGGGAAAAGTTAAGTGCTGGAATTGAAAAACTACTCATCAAGATGAATCTCCCTTTTTATGGGAGGTGCAAAATTATTCAGCAAACTAAAAACCAAAGAATTATAATTTGGGTTTCTGAATCATCATCATAAAGAGAGAACAAGGCAATTTGTGCTCTCACTTTGATGAAAGAGAAAAAGGCAAGAAGAGAGAGAAAACCAAGAAGGAAAACACATCCAAATTCCCCTTAGAGAGAAAAAGAGAGAGATGAAATAAAAAATAAAAATAAAAAAAGTTGATCCAAATTTGATAATCAAGATTTTCTTTTTACCCCTTTAATATACACATCTTGTGACCCAAAAACAAGGCCAAATCTACAAAATTTCTGTCACAAAAAAGGAAAAGGGAAGTCTCTTCCTAGCTACCCCTCTATTTACATTCGAGAAAATGAAATAAAAAATAATAATTTCAAAGAAGAAAACCCCTAATTGGTGCTGTTTGTGGTGAGAGAGAGATGATCTTGTGTGTTTGTTGATATTTGATGATTAATCTTGTAATTAATCATGCCAACAAAGAAGCATAACAACACATCTTCTAATAATGTAAAGCTTTGCCCTTTGCTCTCTAACAACTCCTCCAAATCCTCTAGTTGGAGATGAAAGCCTTCTCTTGGAGCTTCCACTGCTGGACATCATCATCATCTTCATTTTAATTGCAATTTGCTGCTTTGGATGAGTTTTGGAAATGGGAGATTATTGCTTTGTATTTGTTTTGAAGAGAGATTGTGGGAAAGAAAGGGTTCTTATAGCAATACACAAGGTAAGGCATGGACCATCAAACCCCTCTGTTTCTGTCCCTTAAACCCACCAGAGACAACTCCCATTTTCATAGACCCCACACCTTACCCCTTAAATTTATTTATTTTAATTAAACAATTTCATTCAATTCCCTTCCAAATAATTTATTTTCTAATTCCCTATACTTTATTGCTTGTGTATGCATCACCCACCACCAAAATGGGTCACCCAGAAAAATAAATTAATAATAATAATAATAATAATTTTTTTTCTTTTTTTTTTTGTTTAAAAAAAGGGTTTTATTATATTATATACTGCATTATCTTCAACATGAACATGATAAGGTTGTTATTATTCAGCTTATTAATTAGTGACAAACCCCTTTCTTCTTTTGTGTGTATATATTTTCATTTTTATTTTTGGGTTGGATCCTACTAAACAAGCAATATGAAACTGATTTTTATGAGTTGAGTCTCTCGCAAGAAAAAGATAAATTTGATGATGTTTGCCTTCTCTTTTAACAACTTTCATCCAGTTTTTTGCCTCCCTATTCATAATTAAATTAATACAAAAGAGGATAACTTTATTGTTAGCATTATGTTTAGTTGTTTTTAATTATAAGAGACCGATTTAATGTTAGTTACATATATAATAATACAATTTGAGGAGACACATGACGTAAAAGTTAGTTGATTTGTGACATTTTTTTATTATATATATTTAAATATTCGAATGAGATGATGTTAAATTTATCTGTAATTGACTCTGTTTAATTGTGACATCAAATGTCTAATTTAATACTACTCTCCGATGTAATCCATGTTAAGTTTTATTCTATATGATATCTTCGTAAAATTTTTGAGATATGTCACGTCAACTTTTTTTTCATTTATTAACTATATAACTTTGTTTAATTACTATTAAAGACATAAACAATACAATGTATAAAAGATGTAAGTCATGAAACAAAGTATATAGTCGAAAATGAAAAATCAATATACCGTATCTTATTTATGTGAGGATAGAAATCTTGATATTCATATATTTTTTAAAATAAATGGGAGGGAAGGATAAAAGGAAAAAAAAACAAATAGACAAATGACAAAAAAGAAACATTCATATAGCAAGACAAAAGGTTGCATTAAGATTGTAATATGAAAGAAGAGAATGTTTTGAAGAAAGGAGTTAGGATTTTGTGTGTAGAGTTGGCAATCTGACATATCCTGACCTGCCTGAGCTTAGCACTTTCTATATCCCACCGTATAAACTTTCATACATTTTCAACCATATAAATTGATAATAATGCAACTTTTTATAGCTTCAAATTTTATATAAGTCGGCCGAATTTACCTGATTTTTCTAATGCTTTTCACACATAAAGTGTTTTTAATTATTTTTGGATTATGTTCTATAGTGTATACTTTTAAAACATTTTTATGTTTTCTAAAATATATATCTCTCTAATTTTATCTCTAAATTTAAGATTTGAAAATTTTAAACTTAGAATTTTATACATATATAAATTAATCATAGTTAAGATCCCACTAATTAAATAATTGGTAGCTAAAGCTACTTTTATTGTTTATTTTTATTTTATAGACATATTTTGGACAACTTTCTAAATTGAGAATCAATTACTAAATCTGCTAATAAACATATATTTGAAAAACTAAAAGCCGTGAAATATAATAAATAAAATGACCCAATGCACCTAATTAAATGATCAATTTAGTTTAATATGGGTTATACATAGTTTCAACTTTTAGTACAATAAACATAAAGACAAGAAGATTTAAACCTCTTGAAGGATGTGTGTCGTTGAATTATTCTTATAATCATATTAAACGTTTCAATTTAGTCTTTATAAATTAATTAAAGCTCAATAAATAATCATTCATGTAGAACTGGGCTACTATTATATATATTTTTTTTATTTTGGTTGAATATGTTAGTCGACTTATACTAAGACGAGAGGTGTTGAGCATTAAAAAACAATTTAAAGACACAAATGGTGAGGTTTAGCTACTAGATTTAAATTTGTAAATAGGACAAATAAAAAATTAAAATAAAATCATAACAATAAATTCGGGATTAAAAATTAAGATTTTGATGGTTCTCAAAAGAAAAAAAAAGGATTTTGTTGTGCGTCATGAATTTAACTTTCGAAATTGGATCTCAATTAATTCAATTAGGTTCGGCATACAAACAATTACATTCTATTTCGTTAAACTGGTTTATTTGAATAGGGTGAATAAAGAAAGAGATGATTTGATGTATATGCATGGCTAAGATTCCAATTTGACACAAATTTAATTAATTAAACGAAAGGTTAATTAGTTCCATTAAACTATGTTGATATATTTAATTAAAGCTTCACTTTACCAAATGCAAACCAAAGCACCTCGGTCCCCAACTAGCTTCTTCTTGTGTTCCTCCCCGTTTTGCTTTCAATTCTTATAAACTACAATAAAAATAATAACAATAAATAAAATAACAATTCCCTTTAATTTTAATATGATTCTCTCCTTCGAGAATGTAAATATGGTCTATATAAATATTAAAAGAATAATATAACAATTCAATTATGAAAAATTATTTTAAATAATAAAATTGTTGAAATTATTTATAAATATAGCAAAATTTTACTTTTTTTATCTATGATAGGTCACGATAGATCCAAATAGACATCTATCAATATCTATTGCTAAAGTAATAGATGTCTATTTAAGTTTATCGTAATCTATCATAAATAGAAAGTAAAATTTTATTATATTTGTAATTATTTTTAACAACATTTTGTTATATTTAAAAACATCCCTTCAACAATTATTTAACAATATACTGTAGTTTATTATTAATATACACGAAAGGGAGAAGTTTCCTTGCAATTATGAAAAAGCAAGCACATCCATTCATTATGTAGAAAGGAGACCCTACAAAAGGTAAAATATCTTCCTCATAAACAATTGAATAATTAAAGTTGATATCTGAAATTAAAAGTAATTAATTCATGCATGTCTAACAGTACTTTTTGTTATAATATAGTATACTTTATATAAATAAATAAATATGACACTCAAAATAATGATATATTTAAAGTAACTAATATTTTTTAACTTGTTAAACTTTAACTTAAATTAACGACTCATAAGAATACATAATATTACTAGGACAACTATCAAAAAGTCTATCGGATAAAATTTAGGAGACCATCATATTTACAGTTTTTAAAAGGGAAAAGAATTTCCTCGGAAATCTTACCAATTGAGCCGAGGCAACTCTCACCTATACAAAAAGCAATAAAAAAATCTCGAATTGACTAATAGGTTATCAAACCTTGCCTCAAGCACTCTCATTGACGCTACAAATCCCCCAAATACAAAGTCCAAGAAGATGTCGGGGTAAGGTAGTGTATATAGAGACACAACCCCACCTCCAAACGTATACAAAAACCATCTATGTTCAAATCAATCCTACCTCAATTTACATTTGACTTAAGCATCAGAGTGGGTTGAGAATAAATTTGGTGCAAAATTTTGTCTAACATATTAGTTCAAAGTTGACGATTTCTTTCAAACAAACTATGTGATCAAGATCATTTCACATCCATTATGATATGGAAACTAAATTTTAAAATAAAAAATCCCCCGAATTTAGTTTAATTAGAACAAAATAGAGGAGACAAAGCATTGGGAATTAAAGAATTGATTATATTTAGGAGATAACTAAGGGAAATGTGAATCACGGGAACCAAAGCTTGGAAGGTGGGGATTTTTTGTGATAAACAAAAATGGTGGGGTTGGAATGAACAAACAAACAAGTCAGAGTTGCACGTGAACTTCTCGTGCTTTGGCAATGTCTTTGTCTGTCTATGTGTACTGCTTTTTTCAACCAAACACCACTTTTTTAATATTATCTCCAACCTCTAAATTTCCATCTTTCCTTTTCTTAAATGTATATTCTATATTGATTTCTCCATAACTATAACCATAACAACTTGTTTTTATTTTTGTTTTCTTTAAAAAGAAAAATATTCTGTCTCTATCACTCACTAATTCTCCCTAGAAAAATTAGTTAATTAGGACAAGTTTAGAAAGAAGATATTGATTAGGTATCTTGAAAATTGAAGTTGTTTTAGATCAATTTAGACATGGACCTTGTCACCTTGGTTTAGAGGCTAGTTTTTGTCTTTCTACATGTATCATCGTTCTCATTTCTGTGTTGTTTATCATATTAATCTCTTAGTTATCAATGTTTTAGAATTTGATCGATATTTCGGACAATTTCATCAACATATTTATTTGTTCAATGGTTCAGTATCGATACGAGGAGAAATCTACATTTTTATTATATCATAAACTATCAACAAAATATAACAAAACTTCCGTAATGTGAACTTAACATTAAAACTAAAAAAAAATTAAAAGGAATAACGAAATTTCTTGATTTAAATATTTCTTAATCATTCTTTATATTTATAAATTTTCTAGAAATATCCTTTTATAAATGATATTTTATTCCTATTTCTATTGCCATTTTCGTCAACCTTGACATTTTAAATTATAAACATTTATATAATATTGTGTGTATGTGCTTTTAATATTTATGGCTTTTATAAAAAAATCAATTAATATCTACATTTGATATATCAATATTTTTATAGACATTTATGTCATTCTTAACATTTTTATTATACCTATTAAAACCTCATACTAATGGTTATATCAATTTAAACCATAATGGTTTGCATTAGTAGTAGACTATCTTATATAGTGATTTATTACTATTTTCACGTCATTCCACTCAAAATCAAATCAAAGTTATCTAAATAAAATTATTCATCTCAAAATTTCTTTAAATTAAAAAAAAATATATATGTCATAAATTTTATAAATAAGTAGAGAAAAATAATGTAAGACTTGAAGATGATAAATTTTAATTAAAAGATGGAGAACAATAAATATGAAAATTTTAAAAATATTGGGACAAAATTAATTAACCCAGAAATTAGTGGTGCAAAGTGAGAAATCCTTTTCTAAACAACAAATGAATGATTGAATTCACATGTCATATCCAACCAAAATGAAAAATAATGACAAGCTAAGATTAAAAAGATATTTGATATTTCGATACAACAAGTTGAATCGATTGAAGAATATTTATTGTATATTTATTGTATATTTATTGTATTAAAGATGGAGAATGAATATTCTAAATTTTATTAAAGAAAAATTATGTTTTTTTAATTAATTTAAATGTTTTATATGAATGTGTTAGTGATAAAATCAGGTCTGTGAATCTCTATTTTATTTATAAGAAAAAAAAGAATGTATTCCATAAAAACATATTGAGCATATCTTTGTAAAATGGGGCTTGATTTCTTGAAATGTGGCAATGCTCTTTCAAAATCTTTTCTTTAGTGGGGTGAAAGAATCTCACCGATAAGATTTTTGCAAGAAAAATATCCTCGTTAGTAATTTAAATTGCTGAAACTTGCATCTTAACACATCATATCACAAGTTCTTAAAAGAAAGATTAGATTAAATTATAAATTTAGTCTAAAAAATTATGTATCTAATAAATAGACCCTGATTAATTAGATTTTTTAAAACTTGTGTTAAATAAGTTCTTAAACTTTCTATTTTGTATTCAATAAATTATTCAACTTTCAATTTTATGTTGAATAGGTTTTTTTTGTCTTCTTTATTTATTTGATATATTTTAAAATTTACTAATATATTAGACACATAATTTAATTTTATGTCTAATGTATGTGTTAAACTTGAGACATATTGTTAAAAAAGAAAACCCAAGAAAGAAAAAGACAAAAAAAAAAAAAAGAAAAAAAAGAAAAGAAGAGAAAAAACTTGAAACCGCGAGGTCTGAATTTGTAAATAAAAAAATTTTTAAAAATTATTAAAAAAAACCCTTGAAACTTAAGGAATATGTTAGAGACCAATTCAAGAACTTATTTGACATTATTTTTAAAATTTAAGAAACTCCTATATATAAAATTGAAGGATCATGGATCTATTGAATATTTTAAAAAATTTAGGACACTATTGCGAAAAAGTTTAGAGACTAAGTTGGTAATTATCTTATTTTCATTTTTCCAATCAAATTTCAACATTTTTTTTTAGGATAAATCTAACAGAATATCAATGTTTAAAGTTTGGAAGTTTTCTCTATAATTGCAATATTATTCCAATGTATCTCTTGAATAGCTATTTTTAAAAAAAAAAATTGAAAAGTTTTTGTTTGTTAATTAAATTATAGCCAAAATTTAAAGATTAACAAACTATATTGATCAAGAACTTAATCTTTTTGTTTTTCAGATTTGATGAGGGAGGTTTATTTATTCTTAAAATAAAAATTATAGAGATTAGAGAAAACATGTTTAGGTGACTATTCTCTTTTAAGTTGTTTCATTCATTTTTGTTTGATCATCACATAACCTATTTTTAGAACAATTAAAGTTATTCTTCTTTTGAGAAACCATAGAACTGTATATTTATAATTTTAAGTTTACAATAAATCTTAACCTTGAGACCACTATTCTTTAAAATATATACTTTTTTGAAAAGAAAAAAAAAAAAAAAAACATACAAAGATTTACAATACAACCTACGAGTTTGTTTGCGTGTATTTATTTAAATTTTATTTTTTAGAAAATATTGTATAGATTAACTTTTTTAAATCTGTTTTCGCAAAATTATCCATGGTCTTTGCATTGTCATTTATGTCTGATAACTTTTTTTTTTTTCCTAAAAAAAAGAAAGGAAATACTAATCTAGTATTCAACAATAACAATATTTTAACCTACAATACGTAATTAAAAGTAGTTTTTTCAATTTAGCCCTTATTATTCAAAAGTTGACATGATATTCTTTTGTAAAGGTATTGGATTAAAGATATGAAGTGAGGAAATTGAACCTCAAACCTCAAGGTTGATAGTACAAATACTATGTCATTTGAGCTATATTCATTTTGACAAGTTGATATGATATTAGCAAACTATATATATATATATATATTTAAAAAAAAAAACTAGCAGATGAATGAAATGTGAATTTACCCTCCCTCCCCCATTTAAACATTCATAGTGAAAAGAGGAGAATTGAAGGAGGTTAAATATGATTTGAGTAAATTGCTTAAAAATAAAGGTGGTTTCAAATATAACAAAATGAGCCAACTTATTTATAAATATAACAAAATATCATGAATAGATAATGATAGACACTGATTGACATCTATCACTGATAGATGATGATAGTCTAACAGTGTCTATCATCATCTATCACCGATAGATAATGACTTTTCACTATATTTAAAAATATTTTTAGTAGTTTTACCATTTAAAATAACTAACTCAAAACAACGACAAAGTCTAAAATTAAAAAAAATAATAAAATAAAATAAAATAATTAGGAAATAATATATATATATATATAGCAAAAACTTGCATGTATATTTGGATTAGAGCAGATGTAGGGTCAAACTTGAGAGAAGCTAAATCGAAATAGATTTGAATAACAAATGATCAATAGAATATAAAAACCAAATGCAAATTGGAAAAGAGAATTTCAACCAAAACATGAACATAAGAAATTCCCCATGTGGAGAAATGATTGAAAATGGTGGAAGTACTTTTTAAAAACAATTGGGACATTACAGTTGTCCTTGTAATATACATGTTGGGTGTGGGGATGTCTGAGATTTGGACAGCCTTCGGTGAACAAGAAACATAATAAACATTCTTTAATAATCATCATACCATCTTCTTCTTCATCTTCTTCTCTCTTTTATTTTGCAGTGTCCAAATACACTGCCTTTAATTTCCTTTTTATGTTTGTTTGTTTGTTTTTGAAGTTGTCGCCCAACCATTTCAAGTGTATATAATGAAGTTTGTTGGTTCTTTTCATTGAAACCATGCTAAAGAAATGGACAAAAGCACTCTCTCATTTATTTCATGAAGGAAGAATTATTATATTGCAAAAGATAAAAAAATCCCTTTTTATAGTTATTTTGTAAGCAGTGGAAAGATTATTGTTAAATGGATGAGAGATCAAAGTTAAGTCTATATGTGCATAAAAGCAATAGATTGTTGTTAGAGCGATTGACTCTCCATAATATACATTGTGCAGTTTGAGTCTAATGGCTGGTTTGGATTGCAATCCAAACATACACTAAAATTCATATAATTTTATTAATTTATTGCAAATTTGTGATATATGGCTACATTAAATACACCGTAATGAAAAGTACTAAGATTTGGAGTGCTTTTGCAATGGTACCTAACAAAATTTTAGGAGGAGAGATGTATGTCCATTTATACTCTTATATCAGTTTATATATATAAATCAAACCATCCCAACTGTTTTTTTTTTTTATTTTCCCCTAAAGATATGTAGTAGATTTTGAAAAGAAGACGTTGTTAAGGGAGTTAGGGAGAAGTGTAGAGTGATTTTATTTCATTTATACCTCTAATACATCCAATTATTTACATGAGTCAAACCATCTTAAATAGAAAACGTTCTCTTTTAAATATATATATGTATATATTCTTTTTTAATTCCCCTCCCCTTCATTGATATATTTTAAGAAAAACAAAATCTTCCATCACAGTTTCTAATTTTTTTCTTTTTTTTTTTCTTCTTCTTCTTCTCGAATTTGAGGATTCAAATTAAGGGCTTTTGCCATGGTAGGGGATTTCAAAATGAGGGTTATGTGTTTGATGAAGTAATTCTTGGTAGGTAGTTCTTACATCCATTTTTAATGTTGCAACTCATCGTTATGTTGGTATTGTTGTTTTTTTACAGGAGTTCTCCTACTTTTACTCTTACGATATAACAATTTGTGTGTCACACACTTTCCTCTCTCTATATATATAGGATTACCCATTCAAATATTGTTATTGTTTTAAGGCTAAATTATAAAAAAATACTCCTTAATTATGCACTTTGTATCATAACTACTTTTGAACTTCCAAAAGTTTCAAAATACCCTTAAACTTTAAGAAAGAGTTCGAAGATATCCCTCCCATTAGTTTTGGTAGAAACCACTAAAGTTTTGTTTCAAAAATACTCCTGAACTTTTCAAAAGTTAAAAAAAATATCCTTGACTCAAAAAAGTTAAAAAATAGCTTCATCGTAAGTATGAACATAAACCGTTAATACCCTTATTACAAAAATAACTTTAAAATTAAAAAAAAAAAATTATAATTGCTCCTAACACTAATATGGTGAACAATTTGTTGGAAGTTTTCTAAAGTTTGCAAATAATGAATTTTAAAATAAATTATATAGATATCTTCATTCTTTCATATAAATACTCTCATTTTTCTCTTAATTTTCTAATTCTTAACTTATACCAATTTTCTCACCAACTAAAATTTTAAGTTGAAACATAAAAACCCATAAAGTCTCACAAAATTCTAAAATTAAAGTCTCTCCTTAAAAATACAAAAACTTAAGAAAACTTGCTTTAAAGTTCGTTTTTTTCGAAGTTAAGAAAACTTCAAACAAATTGATCACCATATTAATGTTGGGAGCAATTTAATTTTTTAAAAAAATTTTGAAGTTTTTTTTTCAACGTGGTACTAAATGATTTTTGTTCATAATCTTATGGTAAAGCTATTTAAAAAAAAAAAAAATCAGTTAAGGGTATTTTTGAAATTTTTGAAAAGTTCAGAGTATTTTGGAAACAAAATTTTAACAGTTTTGATCCAAAATTAATGGCAAGGTACTTTTGAACTCTTTTTGATAGTTTAAGATTATTTTTGAAACTTTTGAAAGTTCAGAGTTATTTTTGACATAAAGTACATAATTCAAGGACAATTTTTTTTTTATAATTTAATCTTATTTTAATTGTATTTATGCAGAAGTACCTCTAATTAGTCAACAATTGTTTTTAACTTATGTATATTTATATAAATATACGACATGATAGTGATGTGTGAGACAAGGCAAGGTTTGAGTATGTGAGTTTGTTCCCAACCCTTATTCTCAGCAATAGTGGAGAAAAATTAACAATTATTGTAATTTCATTTATGTTTGCCCTCCACAATTTATTTAGATTATTTCTTTAGCCTATATCTTCCTTGTGTATAGACATTGGAGTAGTTGAAAAAAAATTGAAAATTTTTAGTGGAGGGTATTTTAGTTGTCAAAGTAAAACTAATTAATAAATCCAATTAAAATATACATTAGTCATTTCTATACTAAAATATTATTCCACTTTACTCTATTTTATTTCATCCAAAATACATCAGGCCAAAATTTAAAAAATTGAAGCCTTGTTTGTTAGCTTAATTGGCATGAAGTTGTATTATCAACTTTGAAATATGAAGTTTCACTACAACAAATATAGACTTTTATAACTCTAAAAAGTTGATCCACGCTACATTGCCAAAAAGAAAAATTAAAATGTTGTCTCTTTGACTTATATGTGTTATGAATAATCCTCATTTGTAGCTAATCTCATCTGCAACAAAGAGTCCTTCGGTGAAAATCTAAATGAAAAAAAAAAGTGTAAATTTCAAATTGCATAATATGATCATACTCCAAAATGGTGAAATGTGTGAGAGGTTAAATCCAAACTTTTACTTTTATTCTGTTGTTGGCTCTTATTTTTCTCATACATAAATAAATTCGTTTTGATTTTTGTCATTAAACTTTTATATTTCATTTAATTAAAAATTTTAGACCTATATTCCTAAATTTGATGTTATAATACAAGTATATACGGTGTCTTTAATATGTGCTAGCGATTAAGAGATTTATGGTTCATATTTCTCTACTCTTTTTGTACTAAAAAAATACAAGTATACAAGATGCATATAATATTTTATTTGTAATTTGAATACTTAATGACACAAAAAATAGTCAAATAAATAAATATGTATTTATATATATATACGATTCAAAGTATAATATTTTTAATTTTCGAAGAAGGTATGTTTAAAAGTAGAACGATCATTATTAATATCGTAATCGTATATTATTTTGCATTTTGAAAATGTTAAGAAAATGAAATCAAGATAATAAGAATAAATGTTGCAAAAGCAATATTTATTAAACAAATAGTGGAAAATGGAAAAATGCAATAGTGAAATTGTTGAATAAACTTCTTATTAAATTTAATAAAAAAAATGTTTGTGATACCAAAACTATGGTACTCAAAATGTGGTAGACAAAATGTTGTAGAAGAAATATCATACAACAAATGTGATATAAATGTTGACAAATGTGATACAAAATTAACATTAGAAGTTCACCATATTAAACTAAACTTACAAATTAAACCATCAAAACTTAAAAACTAAAACAAAATTGAAAGTAGAAACTTACCAACAAATTAGATTTACCATAAAAAAAATTAAAACTAATAATAAGTTAAGAAACTTAAAAAACTTAATGAAGTAAAACCTCAAATCTCAACAGAAAAATTATTGGTGTCGTTTCATATTTGTTAGAGGCTTTAACTATAGTTTTAGTATTTCATTTGAATTATATTTCCTATTAAAAAATATGTTTCTTTGACCACAAAAGCAAAAATTGTAAATATACATTTTTGGTCCTTAAGTTTTTGAGTGGTAACCGTTTAATGCTATGTTTTAAAATATTACATTTTTTTAATCTTTTGTTGTGATACTCAAAACCCTAAACCAAACTTCCTTGTAAGGAGTTCAATGTCAAAGGATCTATAGATCTAGTTTTTGACCCTGTGATGAAACTATGCACATGATGGTCAAAGGATCTAGAATCCGAGCTTATGACAGAATCTCACGGGATGGTTAAAGAATCACAGAGACTCTAGATTCTAAGCCTGTGAGAAGAACCTCCCGTGGGATGTTCAGAGAATCATAGAGACCCTAGATTCTGAGCCTGTGAGAAGAACCTCCCCAGGGATGGTCAAAGGATCGTCGGATCTAGCTTATAAGCCCATAAGAGGTAGGTCTATGTGCACATAGAGGAAAATGACAGTTTGCTACGTAAAGTAAGAACCAGTAAGAAGTAGATATGGTACAAAGATAACCAGTGTTGAGGTTTGAGTAGATAATCTGATTATGATGTGTTGATGTTGAGTTTGTTTTATCATTAAGGGTGGTGAGGACCCTATGTATATAGTATTCACCATTCATTGGGCTTCAAGCTCATTCTTTTCTTTTATGTTTTTCTTCTCAAATAGCAGAGGAGTCCTCATTGTCGTGTGAAGTTGAGGTCTGCCACATGATAGCTTACATTTTTTATAACTAGAGTTGGGTTACAGAACAAGTTGTAAACTTTTATTGAGGAACTATATAAACTTTATTTATATAGTTTGATTTTCAACACATGTGAACTTGTTAAAATATTAATATGGGTGACTGTATGAGAGTATTACAGGTCGGACAGTAAATGTCACAAAAAGGCTAATGTTTGCTCATGCTTCTTTACAGATTCAAGAGGTTAATTTGGGAGGGGTGTGACATTTGCCCCTAAGTTTTGTATTTAATTTTCATTGGTCCTTAGGTTTCAAAATGTTACCTACCATTTTTTTCATTTGGTTTCTAAGTTTAAAGATTTACACTTTTAAACTTGATTTTTCACTAAATACACATTTCTAATCCTTAGTATTAATGTCTATAAATTACCGTAAAAAAATTTAAAAGAATTTAATTAATTAATTTCACTAAATTTTTATCACTATTAAAATTAATTATAAAATTTGAGCATCAACGTAGTAAAATAGTTATGAACTTATATAAGAAAAATGGCTTAGAGTTCCTAATTGTTTTTACTACATATGCTCACCTCACCTCAGTCAAAATTTAGTTCAACTCTATCTGAATTTTTCTAATTTACTCTAGCATTTTTTAATTGTTCGACTGTTGCTAATTAATTTTTGAATATCAAACAAATCTTCAAAATGTAATTTTAGTGTAGCTAATTTCCTTTCTTAAAATAAAAAAGAAGTTTACAGGTATTTTGCTTTTATAAAATACTTTTAATTAATGTACTTCTTGATGGAAGATATATGATTTAACCAAGTTCACTTGTTTGAAGTAAGACTTTTGTACTACTTTTCTTAACAAATTATATAAGTGGAAGTATTCTGATTACACCAAAAACATGTCCAAACATATCCTCAACTTCTAGATTTCATGAGAATGTCAAAGAACACCGTCTGAAGTTGGAAAGCACTATATAAACAAGGATATATATTATCCGACATGATGTCTCAACATCTCCCAACTCAACATGTTCGAATGTTGTTTATAGCTGGAACAAAAGTCTTAGAATTTGATTAAAAACTTTGACTAAATATATATAAATTTATTAAAAATTATTTTAAATGATAAAATTGTTGAAAATTTTTATATATAATAGAAAAATATTACAATCTATCTATGATAGACCGTGATAGACTACCATCTATATCTATCATGACACAGACAGACATAAATAGTAATCTATTGTGGTCTCTCGCAGATAGATAGTAAAATATTGCTCTATTTATAAATATTTTGTTTCACTTTCCTATATTTGAGAAGACCCTTAATTCTATTTCATTTTTATATGTCATTTTTAATTTCATATTTTATTTTCCAGGAATTTCAACTTTATTCTATATGTATTAATTAGCTTTTGCAATTAAGTCTTGTAGATGTAAGCCAACATAATGATGTGAGAATATTTGGCAGACAATTTAGATTCTATTTTATATTTTCAAATTTACTGAGTTTAGTGAATATGCATTTGGTAAGTAGTTTGAATTTTGTTTTCTTAAACTATTTTCAAAACCTTTGATCCAAATCGTGCAAATTTTGAAAACAACATTTTTTTTTTATGTTTTCCGTGTGTATCTAGATTTTGAAATCGAAATTTTAAAATGCAAAATTATAGTAGAAAAGATAAAAACATAACAAATATAGTACTTTATGTTATAAACTCTATTATTTTTGTAAAATCAAAAAATATATTATATATTGTTATATATCATATGATATAATAAAATAATTATTATACAAAAAAAATTTAACATAAAACAAGTTCATAAATTAATTAGTGATAGTTTTTATATATTCAATCTAATATTTTGTAAGAAACTATAATTTTTTTTATTGTTTATAAATATATTAAAAACACATTTTGAAAATTTGTTTAAATTGAAATTTATTTTTTGAATCTGCTATCAAAAACATATCTGAAAACATGAAATACAATTCTATTGTCTTTGATTCCCTTGTTTTCAAAATTATGTTTTCAAATTGTCTACCAAACGAGCCCTAAAATTAACTTTGCATTTTTTTAAAACTAGATTTTCAAATGTTAGTATAGTGTCATTTTTCACGAGTATTATTTTTTAGGATATATGCAATGGGTGGCAATTTGAATATGCTATCTTGTAGGTGTATCACCCCTATTTGATATTTTGCAAATATGACAAAAACTTCAAATCTTAATTTTTTTTATTATTTTTTATTCCATATTTGCCATGAAGAACTGATAGAGAGAGGGAGAGAAAGATAGAGAGAGAGAAACAGAGAGAGAAACAGATGGAGAGAAAAGGGGAGCGAGAAATGACGATTTACATTGTGGCAACCTGTAATCAAACGTGCGGCAAGTATGCGAAGGTCAACAGAGATAATGAAGGGATTGAATACTTCGACCTGTTAGTGGAAGCAATGGAATCATGCTCTTTGATTTTTTGAAAGAATTAAAAAATACATAATACTGAGAGAAGGTTAAGCATAATTTCATTGTCGATACGTAACCACAGTAAAATCTCCTCCTCAAACCAATAGTCTCCTCCTCTAAGTCTTCATTTTCCATGAGATCTTTCTCGTTATGAATTTGGCAAGGGTTGGACTTGTGGGAACTGCTTTTGAAAGATCAAGAGGGAATGGGGAAGAAAAATTTTCATATAACCCTTCTTTAAAAGATTGGGATAATTTTCTTGAAGAGAATCTCTCTGTAGAATGACTTTAGAGATAATGTTATTCTAGTGTGTTCCATGAGGGCTCCCTAGGGTCCTATTTATATAACTTTACAGGATTACTCCTAATCCTATTATGATAACCCTTCTGTATAGATTTTAATTATAATTATCCATTTAATATCTCATATTAAAAGATTTAAATATTTAAATCATATTTAAATATTTACTCTCTGCAATTATCTCTTTAATTTGAATATTATTCAAACTAATTTATTAATTCTCTAATTATCTATTTAATTCGAATCTCATTCAAGTTAAATAATTTATTTATTTTAATCTCACCCAAATAAATTAATTCTTCATATTTTAGTTAAAATATAAATTTCATTCAAATAAACTTTCTAATAAATCATGTATTAATTGTATTTGATAGCACTCAAAAAGTGCTATCTTTCCTAACTTAACTCAGGATCATTTCACAATTTAATGTGTTTAATATGTTACTTTATAGGTCTTGAGCATCTAAGAGGTAGACCCGAGCATTAGGGAGCTAACAGGACGAAAATGGATCAATTTGGAGCCTTAATGAAGAAACTAAACCAAAAGAGGCAAAATTACAAAATTGCAATTGAGGGGGTAGAGCACCTAAGTGCTTTGATTAGGGCTGTGAGTGCCTCCAACCTGTTATACAACCCAATTTTTCCAATTTTTAGGAATTCTCGGGCTTTCATTCCCAAATCTCATTTTCTCCTTGTTGAGATTTGTGTCCTAAACCTTGTAAATGATTAGTTAATTAATTTAATTATTAATTATGAAATATTAATTTATCCATTAACGAAAAAATTCAAGGTTATTGCATGAAGTCTTGAACATGTATGAAGTTGACATATAGGTGGATCATGTTCGAGAAATAACCTAAAGATCTATAGTATATGGATAAGGTTGGGTGTCTTATCCTAGTGATACTATGGATACGACCCATTGTGTAATAGTTACAAATGGTTTTATCCAAACCGTTCATATGAAGACATGTGAGTGGGGGTATTCTAAAGAGTTTGTATAAGACGAGACTGCGAAATATTTAATATCTCTTTGTAAATCCATTGATTAATGAGATTAATATTTCATAGGATGATCATGTGCAACTCGATCTTAATCCTGAGTGCTTTAATGAACTCCTGTATGTGAGGTCGATCCTTTGATTTGCATGGATGAGAGTGATCTGAGTTGTCGATTCAATAAGTCTAACATTTTGGGGACTTGACTAAATAGGGAGCTAGGAAAATAACTTCGCAAGATGGAATTCACTCCTTCCTGTATATGGTAAGTATCGAGTAGTTCCCTTAAGTGTTGATTTTAGGTCTTGAACAAGGGGTCCCACCCACTCACTAGCCTAGGAGGGACTTAGTTTATGGTTGAATCATAAACAAATGGTTCATTAAAGAAATTAGTGGTACTTAAGAAAAAGAGATAATTATAGAGGTAAAATGGACATTTGACCCAACTGTAATTATGAACAACTCGTGAATGATCGATTTGCTTATATTGATTATATCCATGGATACAACTTGTCCTACAATGCATAAGAGTTCAACTATTGGTCAATAGTGGTTTGCCCTATAGTTAAAGAATGAAGATTAATTGAACTAAAGAATTTAATTAATTAATCTTGGATCACTGGAGGTTATAATTTGTAAGTTCATTAGGTCCCCTTGCCAGCTCATCGCGGACCAACAAGGATTAATTATGATTGAATTTTTTTTTTCAAATGTTCAAATTTATGAAGGAAAATATTAATTGTATAGGATACAATTAATTACATGATTTATTATAAATTTTGTTTGAATAATATTTAAATTATAACTTTATTATATGAAGAATTAATTTATTTGAATATGATCCAAATAAATAATTAATCATTTGGATGAGATCCATATAATTAAGTTATTTAATTTAAATAAGATTTGAATTAAAAAATTAGAGGAAGAATTAATTAATTAATTTAAATTAGATTCAAATAATTAATTATTTAATTTGGATGAGATTCAAATTACATATTCTGCAAAAAAAAAAAAAAAAAATATTTAAATAAGATTTAAATATTTTAAACCATTTAATATAAGATATTATTTGGGTAAATATCTATTAATATTGGATACTATTAAATATTTAATTTAATATCTCTACAGAGGGGGTATCCCAATATGATAAGAAGTAACCCATAGAGTTATATAAATAGTGCCATTGGGAGCCCTCATAAAACATACACTCCCTACAAGAATAATCTATACGATTACTCTAAAACTTTCACTCTATAAATTCTCCCTATTTTCTTAGAAAAGTTCTAAGAAAATTCTCTCTATTCTTTCAAGAATCAGTTCCCACAAATTGGATCTTTGCCAGAGTCATAGTATGAAAGATCTCTTGGAAAAGGAAGACTACAAGGAGAAGACTTTGGTTTGAGGAGAAGATTTTGCTAAAATTATGGATCGACAAAGGTATGTTGCTTAACCTTTTCTTAATTATTTGTATTTTTAATTATTTTAAGAAATCAAAGAATGCAATCACATGCTTCTTTCGGGATTCAATTCCCTTCGCTCCTCTCCTCTTCTCCTTCCCTTTATTTTTCTTACTTCTTGGACATATTTTATGGTTGTAAAGTTCATATTGGGCTGTATTTATGGCTAAGGTGAGTACGCTAGCTAACTTAGTGAAACCCATTGTTTGATTTTGAGGATTAATGCTTAATTTCTAGTTTATTATCGAATTTCTGTGGTTCTTGGATGTGTTTCAATCTTCTATGCTTGGGATGTGTGTTTAATTTGACCAATCTTCATATGTTCTTTGTTTAGCTAGAGCTTGATGCGTGTTATGCTTCATACGGATGTATAAACTACCAAGTAGCAAAATCTAAGGCTTTAGGTGTGTTATAACTTCTCTTGAGCTAAGGATTAATGCATAATATGATTTGCACAAATATGTTGATTGCAAAGTAGCGAATCTGAAGCATGCTTGTTTGTAGATTAAGGTTGTTTAAAATAACTCTTTTACTGTTTAGTTTTATGTCCTAAAACTCATAGTTTATAGATACCAAATATAATTTTATCATTCAATAAAGTTGTTATTGAAATTTATAATTAATAAGTAGTTATTGATTCTATAAAATGTTCTTACTAAATCTAAATCCAATCATCAAAGGATCCTAGACTGTTACATGAGACGCAACTTTATGTAGAGACATAAAACTGGATCAAGTTTAATTTAACAGTCTAAATGGTCTACAGTATATGAATAAGGTTGGGCACCTTATTCTGGGAACACTATGGATGTGGCCCACTTTGTAACTAGTACACACGAAATGATCCTAATTCGTTCATGTGAAGACATGCGAGTGGGGATGTCCTATGCAAAGAGTTTGCATAAGACCAGACCATGAAATAGTCACTTTTACTTTATAACACCGTTTACTGTCTAAAACTGACTATCTCGACTTTGATGGCGTAGCCAACTTGATCTTAATCCTGAGCTATGGAATAGTCACTTTTACTTTGCTGGCCTAGCCAACTTGATCTTAATCCTGAGCTAACTATGAACTTCTATTTACTCGGGATTATCCTTAGATCTACATTGGTGAGAGCAGCTCAACAGTGTTGGCTCAATATGCCTTCCATTTCAGGGGTAAGACTAGGTAGATAGCTAGGGACATAGGGTACAAGAAGAAATTCACTCTTACCCTCTTTTGGGTTAGTAGAGAGGTTGTTCTCTTAAGTGCTGAATCCAGGTCTTGAACAATTGGCTCCACCCTCTCAAATAGGGTTTGAGAGGACTTTTAATTTGGAAGTTGGACTACAAAGTTGTTCATTAGAGGATCAGTGGAACTTAAGGAATAAGAGGTAATCACAGGGGTAAAACGGTAATTTTGACTCAACTGTAATTACAAACAACCTGTGAAGGCTCGATTTACCAATCATGGTTATATCAAATGGACATAATATATTTATAGTGAGGAGAGTGCAGCTACGGGCTTTAGTGGAGTGACCCAGTAGTTAACGAATGTTGGTTAACTAGGTTAAAGAGTTTAACCGATTAATCTTGGATCGTTGGAGCTCATGATCTGTAGGTCCATAAGGTCCTCTGGCTAGCTCATATAGGAATAAACTTGGAATAAATAGAAGGAAAAATTCGAATCGTTCAAATTAGGTTAATCATATGAGATATGATTAAGTAATTGATATATGATATCAAATGAGAGATTTGGTCAAAAATATTTAAATGGGATTTATATGGAAATTATGAATGCGGATTCATAATCTAAGACATGAATTTAGTCAAATAGTCGGTTTTTGAAAGAAGTCAAATAGTTGACTTTGACCCAAGCAAGTCAAAGAGTTGTTTTTAGTCAAACCTTCTAGAAAGGTTAACCATGAGATTAAATTAACGTTTCTTACCAAATTAGTGGAAAAATCCACTAACTTGATGAGTGGAACATTTAATTAATCTCAAAATTCTACACTTTGACACATAATCCTTGGCTTGCATTAGTGGAATGTGTGTTGTCAATTTTTGGTGAACTTAGACATGCAATTTGTTTGTTTTATTTATTTATTTATTTATTTTTGTTTTATTTTTGTTTTTTGTTTTTTTTTTTAAGAAGACCTTTGTTTATTTATTCTTCTTCTACTTAAAAAAAAATCTTGAAAAATTTGAAGTTTTTGATAAACTAATTTTTACTTCTTTAAAGAGTCCCACCACTCTATTCCAAGCCTTTGAGAATAACTAGAAAGACCTCTTGGTCCACAAGTGGGAGCAATTTCAAGAAAGGAAGAAAAGGTACAAAGGTATATAATTTCTTTCCTTCTTCTCTAATTCATTTTGTATGAAATGCATGTTTAATCCTAGGCATCTATATTGTTATTTCGATCCTCTTTCGTTTCTGCTGCACATGTATATATGAGATCTGTCATGTGGTATCAGAGCAACTAAAATAACATTCATTTGCATATGGTGGGTACAAATTCATTAGATGAATTGTTGCATGTACTAAAATGGTTTTCTATTTTTGGCATTCCTTTTAGCTTACTTTTGGTTGTTTAATTATTGTAATTAAGCTCTCGTTTTTGGGCCTCGTTGTGGTCGAGTCTGTATTTCACTTGAGTCAATTAGAGTAGAATTTAGGTTGTAATCAAAGCTAGTTTAAGCTCAAAATCATGCTGTCTTTTCCTTTATTGCTGCTGTTTTCTGCATTTCCAGTATTTTTTTCATCTTTTGGAGGCCGGTTCGAGCACCTAAGAAGACGGTTCGGGTGCGGTTTGAGGCTACTTGAAGCTTATTAATGTAATAGCTTAGTTTGTGTGTGCTTGGGATGCCAAAATCAACCATTTTAGTAGTTTTTCATTTAATTATGCATTATGAATGTATGAATTAATTGTTTTAATCTTGATTGTGCATAATGAATGTCATTTAGATTTAAAATTCCACCATAGGATTAAACATGAATCATGCATAAATATGTTATAAGTAGTTATAATGTATAGTGTGCATGATAAGTTCAAATTATGATTTGAACGTATGGTTATGGAGCATGTCTATAGTTTATAATTGTTATAAAAGAGATAGACATTAAAATCCATAACAAAGATAATATGCATGCTCACTTAGGGTTAAATGGCCATTGCAAAGTTCTCATAGACAAATCTAGGTCGTTAACTCATAAATTGGTAAACAAGAACACTCACCCGATAAAATCTTGTCTAAGGTTGGGGGTATTTAAGTTGATGGTTTACGGAACACCTCCTACTTGGAGATTAAGTTGGTTCTTGAGTTGTGTTAACCAATTTCATGAGCTTGCGTGAGCGGTGTGAGGTTTTAAAACTGGTTTATCACCTAGACATCGTAGGTTTAAATCCAATATAAGAGTTATATTTGGATCAAAACATCTAGACTTAGGATATGTTTATTTAGCCTAAATATATGCCTAAGTGAACGTATACCCAAAACTGTCTAGAACACTTCAGCTGGAGATTAGTAACGTATTATTAGCTTTAGCGTCCCTAAGAGTTCACAATGTGAGATCCATGCTTGGCTTCGTGTCGCCCTGGGAGCGGCCTCCCTTCTGAGAGTGTTTGCATGGGTTATGAACAAGGTGAATAGGGAAAGTAGTTCATAGTAAGTGGGTGAAGGATATGTGTCAACGTATCCTACTGTCTCTTCCATTAGGTTGTACCGTGAGATTTTCATGTTCTGCCTGCGTGTCACCTTGGAAGTGACCACCCATTCGAAGGGCTATTTCATGAGGATCAGAACACTGCAATCTCCAGAAATGGATAGGGTCTCTTAGGTGGATTCCCAACTTTGACTTTCCAATTCGGTAGCATTGTTGGGGCCGCTAATCTCTGAGATCTAAAATGGAAGGTCACACTTACAAGAATTACTAAGAGTTAGTATATTCTTAACCAAACCAAACGATAACTAAAAACTATAGGAATAAGAGTTATTATGGTATTAGCATTTAGTCAAAATTGTTTTGATTCAATGGAGGAATAGTCGACTGCCTTCGGTGGAGGCTATTCTAAACCATTGAAGTATCGTTGCAAGTATATATAAAAGTTGGGTATTTTTTTTTAGAAGTTTGCTAAATTAAAAAAAAAAATGGATTTAGAACTTGTATCTCATTAAAAGTATAATTTTTCAGCATGAATAGCTCAATTATTCAACTTTTAGCTTCAGAAAAACTGAATGGAGATAATTATACAACGTGGAAAACCAATCTCAATACGATACTAGTCGTTGATGACCTATGTTTTGTCTTAACTGAGGAATATCCTCAAATCCCTACCACAAATGTCAACCGAAATGTTCGGGAAGCATTTGATCGATGGATCAAGGCCAACAACGAGGCATGTGTCTATATTCTTGCCAACATGTCTGATGTATTGGCAAAGAAACATGAATCCTTGATTACTACAAAGGAAATCGTGGATTCATTAAAGGACATGTTCGGGCAACCGTCATGGACTTTAAGACATGAGGCACTTAAATATGTTTATGATAAGCACTTGAAAAGTGTTTTCTATTCTCTCAAATTAAGGGAGTTTATATTAGATTTCACTTGTTTGCTAGTGGTTTTCAGGTTAAAATGAAGAAAATTAGAAGAAAAGACCAAAAGATCAAAACTGAGCAAGAATATGGTGAAAACAAGAAGAAAAACTCAAAGTTGCCACAATTGGGGCAGCGTCGCGGCGCTAAAACCCGAGAGCAAAGATGCGGAACACAGTCATGGCATCGTGGCGTTATGGACCAGCACTGCGACGCTCTTTTTCCTTAAATGACAAATTTGTATTTTTGGAAAGTATTCTTAGGTGGTCAACTCTATAAATTTGGGGGTTTTCAGCAGCTCTAATAATCATTCAAAGCACGAAATTACAGACTAAAAGAGCCATAAGAAGGAGAGAATTAAGTGAGAGTTCATAAGAGTTCAAAGAGTGAGTTAGTTGCAAGGAAGAGGAAAAGAGTTCGAGATAGTCGTCATGCTGTTCGAGTTTCGACGTGAGAGCCAAGGAGATTGTGACGGTGCTACCTCAATCAAGAGCCTCTTTTCAGTAGAGTTTCCCTTTCTGAGTTCTTTGTTTATTTTGTTTAAACATGTTGCTTTCAAGCTATGAGTGACTAAACTCTGTAGTTTTAAGGTTTTGATGAATTGTTTATAAATTCATGTTGATATTGTAGACTTTCATGGTTTTGTTGGAATGATTATGCTTTTCATTGTTATTGTGTTTAATTATTGTGGATTGGTCATCTTCACATGTTAGGTTAGATGTATGATTGAGAGATTGTATGTTTAACTTGATCTATAACAATGAATTGTTGTTAATCTATAACGAGAGTAGTTAGGTTGACAATAAAAGTTGCTAAAGACTATTCTTAATGCCATGTAATTTTTATTGGTTTCAAGAGATTAGTAATCAATCTAGTTGCATGAGAAAGGGTTGTTTTTTAGAGAAAATAACTTGGGATTAAGTTTCTAGACTTAGGCATATGAATGACAATAAGATCCATGAAATCTATAATATTGCTTGATGAAATAAACAATGATTCATTACCCTAGAACTCTCTTTGACTCTTGTGTTTCTCACTTTATTACCTTCCTTATTTGGTTTATATTTTCCTTAACTCACAATATCAATTCCAATCCTCAAATAAAATTGATTCAACTCTAGAATAGCTAAATAACTTTAACCTTCACAATTGGATCCTCAATGGAACGATATTCAGACTTTACCGTCTTATATTATAACTTGACCCATACATTTGCGGTTAACACTTAAAGTGGCACAATCAGTTTATAACAAGCATATGAAGGAGGGGACCTCTGTTAGAGAACTTGTCCTGGACATGATGGTCCACTTCAATATTCTTGAAGTAAACGAGACCACCATTGATGAGGCCAGTCAAGTAAGTTTTATTTTGGAGTCTCTTCTAAAGAGCTTCATACCATTTCGGACCAATGCTGATCTGAATAAAATAGAATTTAACTTGACAACCCTTCTGAATGAGCTCCAACGTTTCCAGAACCTTACCAAGGATAAGGGGAAGGAAGTGGAGGCAAACATTAGTACCACAAATAAAATATTAAGAAGTTCGACCTCTAAAGCTAAAGTTGGACCTTTAAAGAACAGAAATGTTCAAATGAAGAAGAATAAGGGAAAGGGGAAGGCTCCCGTAAAGAAGGTTGCAAAGGGAATCTGTTTCCATTGCAACCAAAACGGACAATTGAAGAGAAATTGTCCAAAGTACCTTGCTGAGAAGAAGGCAGAGAAAGCAACAACAGGTAAATACAATTTACTAGTTGTTGAAACATGTTTAGTGGAGTATGATACTTCTACCTGGATATTAGATTCAGAAGCCACTAACCATATTTGTTTCTGATTTCAGGAAACTAGTTCCTGGAAGAAGCTACAAGAAGGCGAGATAACTCTCAAAATTGTAACAGGAGCAGTTGTCTCGGCCAAAGCAGTGGGAGATATAAAGTTGTTTTTTGAAGATAGATTCATTATATTAAATAATGTTTTCTATGTTCCTCTTATGAAAAAGAACTTAATATTTATCTCGTATTTATTAGAACAAATGTATAGAATATCTTTTGAAATTAATGAAGCGTTCATATTCAGAAAAGGTATTCAAATTTGTTCTGCTATCCTCGAAAACAATTTATACAAGTTAAGACCAACTAGAGCAAAGTTTGCCTTTAATATTGAGATGTTTAGAACTGTCGATACTCAGAATAAAAGACAAAAGGTTTCTTCTAACGCCTATTTATGGCACTTAAGACTTGAACATACAAACCTCAATAGGATTGGGAGGCTAGTTAACAGTGGACTTCTAAATAAGTTAGAAGATGACTCCGTGTCCATGTGAGTCTTGTCTTGAGGGAAAGATGACTAAAAGATCTTTTACTGGAAAAGGTCTTAGAGCCACGATACCCTTAGAACTCGTTCATTCAGACCTCTGTGGACCGATGAACGTAAGTGCTCGAGGTGGGTATGAATATTTCATCAGTTTCATTGATGATTATTTTAGGAATGGTCATATTTACCTGATGCATATCAGAAGTCTGAAACCCTTGAAAAGTTCATGGAATATAAGGAAGAAGTTGAAAACCAATTAGGTAAATCAATAAAGTCACTTCGATCAAATCGAGGTGGAGTGTATATGGACTTGAAATTCCAAGACTATTTGATAGAACATGGAATTCAGTCATAACTCTCTACACCTAGTATGCCTCAATAGAACGGTGTATCTGAAAGAAGAAACCGAACCTTGTTAGACATGGTTCGCTCTATAATGAGCTATGCTCAGTTACCCGATTCCTTTTGAGGACATGCATTAGAGACCGCTGTCTATATTTTGAACAATGTTCCCTTTAAAAGTGTTTCTGAAACACCTTATGAGCTATGGAAAGGGCGAAAAGGTAGTTTACGTCAAATTAGGATTTGGGGTTGCCCAACACACGTGCTGGTGCAAAATTCCAAGAAATTGGAATGACGTTCAAAATTATGTCTATTTGTAGGTTACCCAAAAGAATCAAAAGGTGGTTTGTTTTTTGATCTTCAGGAGAATAAGGTATTTGTGTCGACAAATGCCACATTCTTGGAGGAAGACCACATTAGGAGTCATCAACCTCGCAGTAGGCTAGTATTAAAAGAGATGTCCAAAAACGTTGAAGAAAGAGCTAGTTCATCCACTAAAGTAGTTGATGGAACTAGCATTTCTGGTCAGTAACATCCTTCTCAAGAGTTGAGAATGCCTCGACGTAGTGGGAGGGTTCTTCAACAGCCTGACCGTTACTTGGGTTTATCGGAAGCTCAAGTTGTCATACCGGATGACGACATAGAGGATCCATCAACCTAACAGACGATGAATGATGTGGACCGAGACCAGTGGATAAAAGCCATGGACCTCGAAATGAAATCATGTATTTCAATTCAATCTAGGTTCTTGTAGATCAACCAAAAGACGTAAAGCCAATTGGTTGTAAATGGGGATCAACAAGAGAAAATGAGACCATACTGGGAAAGTACAAACTTTCAAGGCTTGACTTGTGGCAAAGGGTTATACCCATAGAGTGGGAGTTGATTATGAGGAAAATTTTTTTCCATTGCCATGCTAAAGTCAATTAGGATACTCTTGTCCATTGCCACTTTTTATGATTATGAAATTTGGCAGATGGATGTCAAGATAGCATTCCTAAAGGGAAGTCTTGAAGAGAGTATCTATATCGTCCAACCAAAGGGGTTCATTGAACAGGGCCAAGAACAAAAGGTTTGTCAGGTTCAAAGATCCATTTATGGATTGAAGCAAGCATCTCGGTCCTGGAATATAAGATTTGATATTGCGATCAAATCTTATGGCTTTGAGCAAAATGTTGACGAACCTTTTGTATACAAGAAAATCGTCAAATCCACTATAGCGTTTCTAGTTTTGTACGTTAACGACATTCTATTCATTGGGAATGATGTAGGTTTTCTGTCTGATGTGAAAGAATGGCTAGCTAAGCAATTCCAAATGAAAGATTTGGGAGATGCACAACATGTTCTAGGCATCCAAATAGTTCGGAACCGAAAGAACAAAACACTAGCCATGTCTCAAGAAACTTATATCGACAAAATGTTGTCTAGATATAAGATCCAGAATTCTAAAAGAGGTTTATTACCTTTTAGACATGGAATTCACCCGTCTCAGGAACAATGTCCTAAGACACCTCAAGAAATTGAGAGGATAAGACATATTCCCTACGCTTTAGCTGTTGGAATCTTAATGTATGCTATGTTATGTACTAGACCTGACATATGCTATGCAGTAGGGATGGTTAGCAGATTTCAATCCAATCCAGAATATGATCATTAGATTGCCGTTAAGAATATCTTCAAGTATCTTGGAAGAACAAGGAATTATATGCTCGTGTATGGTGCTAAGGATTTGATCCTTACTGGATACATTGACTCTGATTTTCAGACCGATAAAGATTCTAGAAAATCTACATCGGATCAGTGTTCACTCTGAATGGAGGAGCAGTAGTATGGAGAA
Source organism: Citrullus mucosospermus (assembly GCA_030954485.1). Lineage (NCBI taxonomy): Eukaryota > Viridiplantae > Streptophyta > Magnoliopsida > Cucurbitales > Cucurbitaceae > Citrullus > Citrullus mucosospermus. The sequence goes on along the minus strand of CM062057.1, from coordinate 15,002,918 downwards.
GTGTAAAGCAGACTTGCATTGCGGACTCCACAATGGAAGCTGAATATGTAGCTGCCTTTGAAGCAGCAAAGGAAGCAGTGTGGCTGAGGAAGTTTTTAACTGATCTGAAAGTCGTTCCAGACATGCATCTGCCTATATTCTCTATTGTGATAACAGTGGAGCAGTTGCAAATTCCAAGGAACCTAGAAACCATAAGCGTGCAAAGCATATTGAGCGTAAATACCATCTCATTAGGGAGATTGTACATCAGGGAGACGTGATCGACACTCAGATAGCCTCGGAAGAAAATCTTGTTGATCCATTTACTAAGGCCCTCTCGGCTAAAGTGTTTGAGGGTCACCTAGAGAATCTAGGACTACGAGATAAGTAAACTAGGACAAGTGGGAAAATAATTGGGTGTGTATCTGATGTATGGCTGATCTCTTTGTATTTTCTCACTTAAATTCAATAAAATATACCATTGGAGTTTTAGTCTAAATGAGAGTTTGTTGGGTTTTATGTATTAAAACTCATAGTTTATAAATACCAAATATACTTTTATCATTCAATAAAGTTGTTATTGAAATTTATAATCAATAAGTAGTTATTGATTCTATAAAATGTTCTTACTAAATCTAAATCCAATCATCGAAGGATCCTAGACTGTTACATGAGACTCAAACTTTATATAAAGACATAAAACTGGATCAAGTTTAAGTTAACAGTCTAAATGGTCTATAGTATATGAATAAGGTTGGACGCCTTATTCTGGGACACTATGGATGCGACCCACTTTGTAACTAGTACACACGAAGTGATCCTAATTCGTTCATGTGAAGACATGCGAGTAGGGACGTCCTATGCAAAGAGTTTGCATAAGACCGGACCATGAAATAGTCACTTTTACTTTATAACACCGTTTATTATCTAAAACTGACTATCTCGACTTTGATGGCCTAGCCAACTCGATCTTAATCCTCAGCTAACTATGAACTTCTGTTTACTCGGGATTATCCTTAGATCTACATTGGTGAGAGCAGCTCAACAGCGCTGGCTCAATATGCCTTCCATTTCAAGGGTAAGACCAGGTAGATAGCTAGGGACATAGGGTGCAAGAAGGAATTCACTCCTACTCGCTTTTGGGTTAGTAGAGAGGTTGTTCTCTTAAGTGTTGAATCTAGGTCTTGAACAATAGGCGCCACCCTCTCAAATAGGGTTTGAGAGGACTTTTGATTTGGAAGTTGGACTACAAATCATTGTTCATTAGAGGATCAGTGGAACTTAATGAATAAGAGGTAATTATAGGGGTAAAACAGTAATTTTGACCCAACTGTAATTACGAACAACCTGTGAAGGCTCGACTTACCAATCATTGTTATATCAAATGGACATAATATATCTAAATGAAATTGATTAATAATTTAGGGCTATCTCAGGCGAGTTGGCTAAGCACATTAATTCATGAAAATTTATTGATGGAAAATTTGATGATCAAATCAAACAATTTAGTGGATCCTATTCTCTAAGCAAGGCATGCTTTTAACTTTCTTGCATTTTAATTTCTCGCACTTTAAATTTATGCACTTTACATTTCCGCATTTTATTTTCTTTGCTTTAAATTCTCAACACTCCAAACTTCCCCCGTCATCGCTTTAGCTAGAAATTCTAATTACCTTGAAGCTATATTCGCGCTTCCCTATAGAGACGACTCGGTCTGGCCATCTATATTGTTGCGCCTTTGTAGTATAGGTTACATAGTTTGAAGTTTTATAAATTTATTTGATTGGGTCTTTTGGGAGTGACACCAAAAGGGCTCCGTTAGTATTCAATATAATTAATATTTTTCCTCATAAAATTTGAACATTTCAAATTTTCTTTCAATATATTTGATTCTTGTTGGAGCATAGTGAATTAGCAAGGGAACCTTATTAACCTACATATTATGAGCTGCAATGATCCAAGATTAATTAATTAAACTCTTTGATTAAATTAACTTTCATTCATCAGCTATAGGGCAAACCACTATTGACCTATAGTTCACTCTTATGCATTGTAGGACAAGTTATATCCATGAATATAATCAATATAAGCAAATGAATCATTCACGAGTTGTTCATAGTTACAGCTAGGTCAAATGTCTATTTTACTCGTGTATCTACCTCTTTTCCTTAAGTATCACTGATTTCTCTAATGAACAATTAGTTTATAATCCAACCATAAACTAAGCCATTGAGAGGATGGGGCCCATTTTTTAAGTCCTTGAGTCAACACTTAAGGGAACTACTCATTACTTACCATATGTAGGAAGGAGTAAATTTCATCTTATGAAATTATGTTCCGAAATCCCTATTTGGTCAAGTCCCCAAAATGATAGGTTTATTGAGTTGGCAACTTGAGTCACTCTCACTCATGAAAATCGAAGGACCAGCCCTCACAGACAGGAGTTCATAACTCACTCAGATTAAGATCGAGTCCCACATGATCATCTTAATAAATATTAATCTCGTCAATTAACAGATTTACAAAGAGAGATTAATTATTTTGCAGTCCAGTCTTATACAAACTCTTTGTATAGAATACTGCCACTCACATGTCTCTCATGAACGATTTGGATCAAACCTTTTGCAACTATTTGAAAGTGGGTTGTATCCATAGTTTCACCAAGATAAGGCACCTAACCTTATCTATGTACTATATGTTGGGTTTTATGCTCTAAAACTCGTAGATTGTAAATGTAATAATTTGACCGTAATTAAATCATTAATAAAGAGTTATTGATGAGTTACTTCAATAAGCGTTATTGATTGTTTTTGTTTGTTTTGTCTTAATAACCCTAAATTCAATAAACTAACATCCTAGGTTGTTTTATGAGTCTTATATTAAGGGGACATATGGAGATCAATGTTCAATATATAGTCCAAAGGGTCTATAGTATAGGGATAAGACTGGGTACCTTATCCTGGTGGCACTATGGATATGACCCACTTTGTATTTGATACAAACGCAATAATCTAATGCATTTGTGTAGGTGACATGCGAGTGGGGTTCTAAAGTACACCCACTATTTAGTCTATTTGGATTTCCAAATTTTTTATTATTGTGGCCTGGCTCTAGAGCATGACATCATTCTTGTTGATATATTCATTCAATAAGGATTTGAGAGACGAGGAGGATGATGAGTTGCGAGCTTGCTGGAAGCGATGCTGGGAATGCTGCTATTGGCTCTGACCGTTTTAGTGGAAGCCATGAGGATTACCTCTATGCGGTTGCAGTGCGTACCCTTGGTCCGCGTGTTGCTGTTGATTCCCTCCCCATCAAAAGTAGGGGTGATTCCCCCAACCGGGGTTGTATGTTTCTTGTATGGGTTATTTTGCAGGTAGTACACTGACTGTGGGTTGTGCGGCCACATATCATACAAATGCGCCTCTTCACATTGCACAGAACTTACTGTAGCCACCTAATTCATTGCGTTCATCTGTGCGGCAGGACAAACCATCCTCCATTATTCATGACCATCGTTTTCAACAACTATGAAACCCGAAAACTTTAACCTAGTAACTTAAGATGCCTCTAAGAAAAGGAACTAGGGAAAATAAGGGAAAACTTGTATACAAGCCTGTGGAATTAGTATGCGTTGAAGGTAAGAAAGTCTATCGCCAAACTTGAGTTTTGAGAAGGAAATAAATCATAGATGAATTTGGGAGAAAACCACGATAAGTAATTTTTCAAGTCTTATAAGGAGGTAAGTAAGTGAAGAAATTTTCTCAACTATGCTTGGAAAACTTTGGTATGGACGCATAGACTTAGGTGAGGAAGGAAACTTTCACTAAGTGTTGAAGAAGGTTGAGTTGGTAGCATAGTTGGAAGTTAATGGTGAGTCGAACACATTTTTTTGGGAAAAATCACCATGATGGACACATAGAAGATGGTGTCAACGCATGGTGGAGCATTTTGGGGAATCCCAAGTCATAGAGGGGAAGGTTGAATGCATGGTGCCTTACTTGTTGTACCTCAAAATTGATCTGAAATCCTTCAAGCTTTTGATCACGAAAACTTTGTGGACCACCATAAGAGTCTTCCTTGTTATTCTCTAGCCTTAGAACAGATTGTGGGATCCAAATTTTGATGAATTTGGAGTAAGAATGTGAAAAACAACCAGTTTTGGAGGGTTTGAGCAAGTGATATTTTTCATCAAAATTCTCTAAGATGATCAACCCCCTTCCTCAATTTCTTTATTCTATTTAAAGAAGAAACCATACACAACATCTTTACATGTTGATTGACACCAAACATCGTGAATAAGATGGTGAATTTGAAAATGGAAGAAGGTTGAAGATGAGGTCCACACCTCTTACTTCAACATGCAAAGTGGGAAATTCCAATGTCATTAAATATGAATTTCATAAATTCATATTTAATTTCCATTACACTTAAGTAAACTAATTAATTAAATATAATATTTATTTAATATTAAATTAATTTAAATAATCATTAATTAAATAATGAATTATATTCAATTAATATTAAATATTAAATTAATAATTTTTCCACCTTTCCCAGCTATTCCAACCTGATGAATCTCTATCCATCTGAAAAATATTTAAATCATATTTAAATATTTACAACTCTCCAAATTAGTTTAATTCATAATTAAAACGAACAAACCGAAATTTTACTCATTAAACAAATTTGAAAGATTTCAAACTCTTTTAACATACTGTTTTAAGGTTTAGTCCATGAACTAACGAGGGAACCTAATGGACCTATAGATCATGAGCTCTAACAATCCGAAATTAACTAGTTAAACTCTTTAACCTAGTTAATTAACATTTGTTAATTATTGGGACACTCCACTATAGCTCAGTAGCTGCACTCTCCTCATTGGAGATATATTTCTGTCAGCTTGATATAACTATAATTAGTAAGTCGATCCTTCATAAGTTGTTCATAATTACAGATGGGTCAAAATTACCGTTTTATCCTATAATTACATCTCGTTCCTTAAGCCCCACTGATCCACTAATGAACAATTGGTTTGTGGTCCAACCAACAAACTAAGTCCCTCTCAGACCAATAAGAGGGTTGGGGCCCCTTTTGCTCAAGACCTAGAGTCAACACTTAAGGGAACAACTTCTCTACTAACCTTAAATAAGGTAGGAGTGAATGCCATCTTGCCGAACTATGTCCCCAGCTATCTACCTGGTTTTATCTCTGAAATGGAAGGTTTATTGAGTCGGTGAACTCGAGCTATTCTCACCCATGCTGATTAAAGGAAAATCCCAAATAAACAAGAGTTCATAGTTAGCTCAAGATTAAGATCGAGCTACCTAGGTCATCATGTTGAAATAATCAGTCCTAACAGTAAACGACGTTATAAAGTAAAAGTAATTATTTCATGGTTCAGTCTTATGCAAACTCATTGCATAGGATGCCCCCACTCACATGTCTCTACATGAACAATATAGGATCACATCGTTTGTATCATATACAAAGTGGGCCACATCCATAGTGTCCTCAGAATAAGGTACTTAGCTTTATTCCTATACTATATACCATTTTGGCTATTACCTAAATTTGATCCCCTTTTATGTCTACACATAAAGTCTAAGTATTTAACCTATAGTCAGGGGTTCTTTAGTTTATTAGATTTAATAAATTCAATTCACATATTCAATAACAACTTTATTGAATAAATCTCGATAACAACTTTATTGAGAATAAGTCCAAAATTTACAAACCACGAGTTTTAGGACATAAAACTCAACAAACTCCCATTTGGACTAAAGTTCCAGTGAGTAAATGTACATAATGTCGAGTTTACAGAGAAAAGCATATAAATACAATAAACTAGGGCATTAGATATCTAGTAGTTTTATCCCACTTGTCCTAGTTTACTTAACTCGAAGTCCTAGACTCACTAGGTGACCATCAAACATTTTAGCCATGAAGTCTTTGTAAACGGATCAACAATGTTGTGCTCTGACGCAATCTGCTTGACGATTACTTCACCTCTTTACACAATTTCTCTGTTGAGATGATATTTTCATTCAATATGTTTGTCGTGCTTATGGCTTCTAGGTTATTTGGAATTTGCAACTGCACAACTATTATCACAAGAGAGAGTGATATGCAGATGCATATTTGGAACAACATCCAGATCTGCTAAGAACTTTTTGACCCATACTGCTTCCTTCGCTACTTCACATGCAGCTACTTACTCAGCTTCCATGGTGGAGTCAGCTATACATCCTTGTTTGATACTCCTCTAAAATATTGCTCCTCCGTTTAGAGTGAACACTGTTCCCCAATGTAGATTTTCTCGAATCTATGTCGGTTTGAAAATTTGAGTCAGTGTATCCTGTAAGGATCAAATCGTTAGCGCCCCATACATGAGCATATAGTCCCTCGTTCTTCTTAGATATTTGAGGATATTTTTAACGAAAGTCCAATGATCATATCCTAGATTGAATTGAAATATGCTAACTATCCCTACTACATAGCATATGTCAGGTCGTTTACACAACATGGCTTACATCGAACTTTCGACTTGGATGCATGGGGAATACGTCTCCTATCCTTAACTTCTTGAGGTGTCTTAAGACATTGTTCCTTTGACAAATGAATTCCATGTCTAAACGGAAATAGACCTCTTTTGGAATTTTGCATCTTATATCTAGACAACATTTTGTCAATATATGATGCCTGAGACAAAGCTAACGTCTTGTTCTTGCAATTTCGAACTATTTGGATTCCAAGAACATATCGAGCCTCTCCCAAAACTTTCATTTGGAATTGAGTTGCTAACCATTGTTTAATGTCAGTCAAGAATCCTACCTCATTTCCATTGAGAAGGATATCATCAACATATAATACTAGAAATGCTACAATTGTGTTGATAATCTTCTTGTAGACACAAGATTCATCACATTTTGTTCAAAGTCATAAGATTTGATAGCAATATCAAACCTTATATTCCAAGATCCAGATGTTTAGCCCATAAATGGATCGTTTAAGCTTGCAAACATTTTGCTCTTGACCCTATTCTATGAACACCTCTAGTTGAACCATATAAATACTCTCTTCAAGATAGCCATTCAGAAAAGCTGTCTTGACATCCATTTGTCAAATTTCGTAATCATAAAACATGGCAATGGACAATAGTATTCTAATTGATTTTAACATGACAACAAGAGAGAAGGTTTCTTCATAGTCCACCCCCTCTTGGGTAAAACCCTCTTTGGATCATATACAATCAATAGGTTTTACCCCATTTGGTTGATCTATAAGTTTCCAGACTGAATTGAAGTAGATAGACTTTCAAGGTCCATGGCTTTGATCCACTGGCCTTTATCGACATCATTCATTGCCTGTTTATAGGTTAATGGATCCTCCACACCATCATCAAGTATGACGACTTCAGTTTTGTTAAACGTATGTAACGGTTGGGTTGATGGATAACCCTCCCACTACGTCGAGGCACTCTAAACTCTTGAGAAGGATGTATTCTATCGACAACTCTCGAAGAAGGACCAGCTTGATCAAAAACTCTTGTTGACTTATCTGTAGTTTATTTGGAAATTTCACTTGAAATTTCACTTAGTACTAGTTTACTGCGAGGTTGATGATCTTTTATGTGGTCTTCCTCTAAGAAAGTAGTGTTTGTTGATACAAGCACTCTATTTTTTTCAGGATAAAAAATAAACCACCTTTCGTTTCTTTGGGATATCCTACAAATAGCCATAATTTTGAACGACGTTCTAACTTCTTAGCATCTTGCACCAACATATGTGCTGGGCATCCCCAAATTTTGAAGTGACGTAAACTACCTTTACACCCTCTCCATAATTCGTATGGTATTTCTAAAATACTTTTAGGAGCCATGTTCAAAATATGTATAGCAGTCTCTACTGCATGTCTCTAAAACGAATCAAGCAATTGAGCATACCTCATCATTAAATGAACCATGTCTAACAAGGTTCTATTTCTCCTTTCTCATACACCATTCTGCTGGGGTGTACCAGGCGCAGAAAGTTGAGACTTAATTTCATATTCTATCATATAAACTTAGAATCTTAAGTTCATATGCTCTCCACCTCGATCTGATCGAAGTGTTTTAATTGTTTTACCTAATAGGTTCTCAACCTCAGCTTTGTACTTCTTGAACTTTTCAAAAGCCTCGAACTTATGATGCATTAGGTAAACATAGTCATACTTAATAATCATTAATAAAACTAATGAAATATTCACTCTCCTCGTGCTTTGACATTCATAGGACCACAAAGGTCTGCTTACACGAGTTCTAAGGGTTCTTTGGCTCGACCTTTTCCAGTATAAGATCTTTTTTGTCATTTTACCCTCAAGACAAGACTCACATGGAGGTGAAGAGTTATCTCCTAATTGGTTTAGGAGTCCAATTTTTACTAACCTCTCAATCCTATTCAGATTAATTTGGTCAAGTCTTAAATGTCAAAGATAGGTATTAAAAGAAACTTTTGCCTTTTATTTTGCGTTTCAGCTGTTTTAAACATCTCAGTATTTAAAATTGTCACACCCTTTTTTTTTAAAAAAAAAAAACCAATGCGTTGAAGAACCTATAAAGGAAAGAAGTAGGACAAGAGCGGTTTGTGCTCAAGTGTTAGTTTACATAAGCCGTAGATGAAGTTTGAATTAGAAGGATTTGATTGAAAGGTTGCGTTGGGTGATTTCTGGATCATGGAATCAAAGTAATTCTTGAAGTTGAGAATTCTACTGTGTAGAATAAATAGATCACGAGAACGCAACCATGACTTTGAGCTTGGAAGTAAAATCTAAGGAAAGAAAGGAAACCTCATCAAGTGATGGGAAGGGTTAAAAAGAATAGCTGGGAGATAAATGAAGTTGGACGCATACTTAGTTGAAGATCATGTTGGACGCATGGTCAAGACAAAGGAAACGCATAATAAAGGTGAAACGTATAGGAGGGAATCAAGGAAAGGGATGCAAACTTGGTTTAAATAGGACGTAAGAGTAAGATGCGTTGAAAGGAAATCTAAAGGAAGGGTAAATGCATAAGGTAGAATCATGGAAAGAGGCTATGACAATCTATGGTAAACGCACAACTCCTATTAAGGAAGATTTTGAATTGGATAAGTTAGAAGGTTGAGAAGTAAGCCTAGAGGAAGGAGGCTGGTGATGGATTTACGATAGGATTTATCGTTGAAGAAATAGCTAACATAAGGAAGAGATTGGAAACATGACCTTGGAATACAGCACAAGAGTGCATAAAGGAATAATTAAGTAAACCTCAAAGATAGGAGGAAGGTCATGGATGCAGAACGAAATAAAGGTAAACGCAAAGAGTGCAAACACATAAAAGAAAGGCATGTTCGTATGTGGTTAAGGCAGACACATGGTATTATGCGGTAAGGAACAAATGCATAGTAGTGTGCGTTTGAGACTTTGACGCCATGAAGTACGCGGTAGAGAAACACTGTAAGCCCCTACCTGACATTTGGGAGTTGGCAAGTTAAGAAGAGACTATGAGACGGGCATTGGATAGAGAAAGTTGGTCGAGTTGTATGGGAGCAAAAGTGGCTAAGTGTTGGCCATGCGTTGGTGGGGCTACGCTTTGAAAGTATGTCTGAGGCTTGACGAGACTACTGGTAGCTATGCGTTGAAGAAGGTAGCTTTGCATGGACGTAGATGTGAAGGAACGTCCCATCATCGAAGGGCACTATGCGCCGAAGGCCACTAGGCGTTGAACGCCACTATGCGTTGGAAGCTACTATGCGCTAAAGGTTGGTATGCGTTGGTGCATAGAAGAAGTGGCTGAGAGGATCATGCGTTAGTCGGCTATCCGACGATGGGGCGTTGGGCAATTGTAACACAGCAAGTTGAGGCTATGCGTTGCTAAAGCTATGCGCGGAAGGTTGCTTTCGCCAACCTAAGTAGGAAGGTGATGGTTGTGCTGCTGAGTCGGTGGTATATATATATAAGTAAGTACACCGAATAATTAAACACCTTAGATGTATTTCGAACCCAGATTGACCCCATTTCGCAGACGAACAACGAGGAGAGATGGAAGAAGGTGTTTATGTCGAAGTTAAGTAGGAACCCATTTCCATGGTGAAATTGAAGCTGGAACCAGAAGCTTGATTGTTAACGGTAAATCTGGACATCATTCGGTATTTGAAGAAGAGTGAGCTGAGGAAGTTGAAGCTAGGGCAAAAAATTTTAAGGTTAGTAAGTTAATTCTTAGCAACTTCTATGAAGGATGTTTAAGCCAAATTTGAGCAAGAGTATATTAATTTCTAGGAAGAAGTAATCAGAGTTGAGCTACTACATGAGCTGCTAGATGATCCAAAGCAGCTGGAGTTATTTGAGAATAGTTCTCAAATGAAGAAAAGTTAGGGTTTGAAATCTTGAGGTAAGTTAGAAAGCTCACTTCTTTACAAGTTTGTAAAAGAGAGAAAGTTCTAATTTTGGCCGGAATTCAATGTTTAGTAGATTAAAGTACGAGCTGGAAAGGAAAGAAGAAAGCGCTGGCCATCGGGGGTCGCTAGGACAGAGGTATCGCTAAAGAGCTGGAGAGTGAACAGCGAGACGAGTGTCGCTGGTAACACAAAGGGTTTTGCGTCTCACAACTCTCGCTGAATCTCGCTGAGTGTCGCTTATTAAGGTAATATCGCTAGTTTGGCGAAACTGGGTATTGCTGGTGCTGCATGGTTATAAGTATTTTATCCTAATAACCTCGCTGATACTTGTGGATCTCGCTCATTATGAAAAGTTGTAAACAAGAGAGGGACTAGTAATGAAAACTCATGTTTGAGATGTTTAAGCAAATATAGTGAATATAAAGAGGAATATTAAAATGTCTAACACGAAAAAGATGTGTTTACAGGTCAAGAGGAGCTAGGGAAAGCGTATAACCCGCTCGGAGCCCAGAATAAGTTGTGAGTGACATTATGGTTTGAGATAAGCCAACTTGATTATCATTTTCTATATGCTTAGTAATATTTATGAAGCATGATTTGAAGTGTACTCCTATGTATGAAACTAGTACATATCTTATATGTAAGAAAGAGTTTGAAAATGTATTAGTAAATGTTCCTAAGTTTTACCAAGCTAGTTGCTAGATGAATGCTCTGAAAACTCTGAGATATCATGATTATTGTTAATTTATGATAAATGTGATGTGCATGTTAGTGCACTAGAAAGATTTGATTGGGACCCAATGCTGAAGGACATGTGAAGGCATATGGGCAGCCCTAGTATTTATATGAAACTCTCACCAAAGGATATAGAGAAGGTGATTGAGTATTCCCTGGGAACCTAGTACCAAAGAACATGAGAAGGTATAAGGGCAGCCCGAGATCAGACAGACATATAAACACAATAGAAGGCATTTGACGCTGATGTGTTGAGATTACTCCACACAGCTAAGGTTTATTGATGTTGGGTGCGTTAAGTTTGCTCCGCCTCAACAAAGGTTCAATGAAAAGATATTTACTTGTGTGATTATAGTTAAGTACAAATTTACAATGCATGACCAAACAGATTGTACTAGTGATTGTAGTTATGCTTTATTGAGTTTATACTTTAGATAGTCACTCACTGAGCATTGTAGCTCATAGATTCTTGTTTCTCTGATGTTTTCTTTCCAGGTTCGGGGTGCTTAGCCTACCATCAAGACTCGTCTGAACCAAATTAGAATTTTGTACTTGGGAACTTGTAAACCCCATCCCTATGTAGAAATTGTACTTATTTTGAGTGGCATAGTGAGGATCACCAGGCATACCTGTAAATATTAAATATAGCCTCTTAAATCTTACTCATGGTGTTATCCTATCAGTAAATTTTTACATAACTATTGTAAAAGCTAAGCCAATTGCCAGTAGGTTATGATATATAAATGTGTATATAACAGTGTTAGCAGAATGCAGAATAGGTAACACTCACTCCTAGGCAAAGATATAGGTATATACATATATCTAGGATAGGAGTGTTACAAAAATAGCCTTTGCTTTGGTTGATTGTAACTTGTATAAGTTGTTTTCTAAATTTATAGAACAAATATGAATACCTTTTTTTGCTAATGAATGCTTCATTTACATCAAAAGATACTTTATACAAATGTTCTAACAAACAAGAGATAGATATTAGATTCCTACTGATACTAGGAACATAAAGTACATTTTCTAATAAAATGTATCTATCTCCAAAGAACAACTTCATATCTCCCATTGCTTTGGCCGAGATAATCTCCCCTGATCCAACCTTGAGAATTTATCACGCCATCTTCAAACTATTTCCAAGAACTAGTTTCCTAAAAATAAGAACAAAACATGATTTGTGGCGCCTGAGTCTAATATCTTGGTGGAGTTACCATTCTCCACTAAACAAGTTTCAACAACTAGTAAATCATATTTACCTTGGTTTTCTTTTTCAGCTTTTCTCTCTGCAAGATATTTTAGGCAGTTTCTTTTCCAGTGCCTGTCTTCCTTGCAATGGAAATTTTTTCCTTTATCTGCAATATTCTTCTTGTCTTTGAGATTTGCAGTGGCTTTCCCTTTACCTTTCTTCTTCATCACCTTTCTCTTTGAAGAAGAGGGTCCAGACTTAGTCCCCAAGGACGATCCTCTCTGGGACTTTTTAGAAATAACGTTTACTTCTCCTTCACGTCCTTTTGATTTCATCATGAACTAAAACATCTAGAGCTCGTTGAAAAGAGAAGTCGGATTATACTTTATCTTATTCATTATCGCATTAGTGCAAAATGGTAGAAAACTCTTCGGAAGAGATTCTAGTGTAAAGTTGACTTGGTTCCTTTCATCTATGACAGCCCATTTACCTTCGCTATGTTGAAGTGGACCATCATATCCAGAACATGTTATCTAACAGAGATTCCTTCTTTCATGCGGGAGTTGTAAATGTATTTGATAGTATCATGTTGGACCGATGAGGACTGTTGTCTAAACATCGCCTGCAGTGTGTCCATGATTTCTTTAGCAGTCATCATGTTCTCATGCTTCTTCAATAACACATCAGATATGCTTGTCAAGATATAGACTGGAGTTTTATCGTTAGCCCTAATCCACCTGTCATATGCATCCTGAACATGTTGATTTGCATTTGAGGTGGGAGTTGGAGAACATTCCTCCGTTAAAACAAACCGCAGATCATCCATAACTAGTATAGTATTTAGGTTTGTTTTCCAAGTACTGTAGTTATCTCCATTAAGTTTTTCAAAAGCTAGTAGTTGTATGAACGAAATAAACATTGCTGGAAAAAAATAAATCTATATTTAGTCAATTGTTAAATAATTCTATATAATCCAATCAATTTTAGCAAGTAATAATGTACCCATAATTTATTATTCTCTTGCAATGATACTTTAGTGATTTAGAATAACTGGTACCGAGGGGCAATCAATTACTCCTTCACTAAATCAAGACATACTTGATTAAATACTAATACCAGAATAACGCTTATTCCTATAGTATTTAATTATCATTTATTATGTCAAAAATACTTACACTTAGTAAAATTTTGTAAGTGTAACCCTCTATTTTCAAATTTTAGAGATTGGAGTCAACAACCTTTCGAGGGAAAGAGAATGTTGAAAACGGACCTAAAAAACCCTATCCATTTCTGAAGTTCACAATGTTCTGTCCCAGATACAAACCCTTCGAAGGTAGTGTCTCATGTTAGGAAATGACTAGTAGGTGTATCATGGGAATCTCATAGTGTAACCTAATGGAAGAGACCATAAGATGTGTTGACACACTCCCTTCACCCACTTACTATAAACTACTTCCCTTATTCACCTTGCTATTGACTCATGCAAACACTTTCCAAATGGAGGCCGCTCCTAGGGCGACTTGAAGCCAAACATGAATCTCACAGTGTGAACTCTTAGGGACATGAGAGCTAGTATATCATATATAATTCTCCCACTGGAGTGTTGTAATTGGTATATTGGGTAACTTTACTTAGTTATATCTCGGCTAATTAAACCTAAATCTAGGTTTTAGTCCAAGTATAGCTCTTATACTAGATTTAACCTACAATGTCTAAATGATAAAACCTTTTTTACACTTACATCACAAACACAAGCTCATAAAACTCAGTTTACACAAATTCAAGAACCATTTGATCCCCAGGTAGCAGGTGTTCTGTAAACCGTTAACTTAAATACCTCCAACCTTAGACAGGATCTTGTCGGGTAAATTTTTGTAACCTTTGTTTTATAACTTAACTACCTACTTTAGGTTTGTTAACCCTAAGTGAGCATGCATTTTATCTTTGTTATAGATTTTAAATGTCTAATTCATTTTATAATTTTTTATAAATGAATGACATTCTATAACATACATCACAAAATAATATAACAACTCATATTAATTTTATGATAACAAGAGCATGCATACTATATATTATAACACTTTATAACATACATAGATGCATGAAACATGTTAACCCTATGGTGGGAGTTTAAATCTATATGACATACTTTATGCATAAATAAAGTTAACTTAATTAAAACATACATTCTAAATGCATAATTAATTAAACACACTAAAGTGGACTGATTTTGGCAACTAATGACTTAAAATAGCTAAATTATTGCAATTATAATTGAAAAACTCGCTTGAACTGACCCCCAACACTTCGAACTGGCCCAAACCGAGTCAAAACCACCTAAACCGAACCTCCAATGGTGAAAAATGGCCTAAACCAGCTGAAAATTATCGAACCAAACCGCCAAACAACTGAACAGGCTTGCCTAAACTGCTTCATCACCGCGCGCACCTTTTCGGAAAAAAGATGAATAGCATTGCGACGTTGTTGAGGGAGCATCGCGACACTCCGATGTAGAAAGGTGTCCCTGCTGCTTGACTTTGTTGGCTTCTTCTCCAATTTCTTCAAATTACAACCTAATTCGAACTCTATTGACCCAACAAATTTGCAGACCCTTCTTCACACATTAAAGACCATAAACAAGCGGTCAATTACAACAATGACACAATAACAAAGTTGGATTAGATGTCAAAACCAAAAAATTTCCAACTTTAGCAACCATAACATTCATCTCATGAAATTGCACCCACCAAGCTCAAATTAATGTAAATTGAGTGCTCTAATCATGCTCTAATACCAATTGATAAAGTTGGCAACGTAAATGCGAAAGCAATTAAGGATCTAAAACACTTTAATTATATCAATTTTGAAAATTAAACATGCTTGTTCTAAAACCGACAAATAGAGATAAGAACACTTACTTTTTGTAGCTCAAAATTTATCTGAAATTCTTCAAATTTTTTATCACGAATACTTCGTGGACCACCACAAGCATCCTTGTTATTCTGTAGCCTTAGAACGAATTGTGAGATCCAAATTGTGATGAATTTGGAGTAAGAATGTGAAGAACCACCAATTTTGGAGAGTTTTGAGCAAGTAGAATATTTCAGCAAAATTCTCTAAGATGATCACAACCCCTTTCCTCAATATCTTTTAAAGAAGAAGTCATGCACAACATCTTTACATGTTGATTGACACCAAACATGGTGAATAAGGTGGTGAATTTGAAAGTGGAATAAGGTGAAGATGAGGTCAACACCTCCTACTTCAACATGCAAAGTGGGAAATTCCAACGTAATTATTTATGAATTTTACAATCATATTTAATTTCCATTAAACTTAATTTTCCAATTTTAAATTAATTAAAATAATTAATTTAATATTAAATAAATTTAAATAATAATTAATTCTATTATATTAATAATTTTACCACTTTGTTCGGCTATTCCAACCCGATGAATCTCTATTCATACGAAAAGTATTTAAATAACATTTAAATATTTCCAACTCTCCAAATTCATTTATTTCACAATCAATATGAACAAACCATAAATTTTACTCCTTAAACGATTTTAAACGATTTCAAATTCTTTCAACACACTGTTCTAAGGTTTAGTCCATGAGCTAACGAGGGGACCTAATGGACCTACAGTTCATGAGCTCCAACGATTCGAAATTAACTAGCAACTCTTTAACCTAGTTCTTTAACATTCGTTAACTATTGGGACACTCCACTATAACCTAGTAGCTGCACTCTCTTCACTGTAGATATATTTTTGTCTGCTTGATATAACCATAATTAGTAAGTCGATCCTTCACAAGTTGTTCGTGGGTCAAAATTACCATTTTACCCCTATAATTACATCTTCTTCCTTAAGTCCCACTGATCCTCTAATGAACAATTGGTTTGTGGTCCAGCCAACAAACCAAGTCCGTCTCGAGGCCAATGAGAGGGTGGAGCCCCTTGTTCAAGACTTGGAATCAGCACTTAAGGGAACAACTTCTCTACTAACCTTAATATAAGGTAGGAGTGAATTTCATTTTGCATAACTATGTCCCCAGCTATCTATCCAGTCTTATCCCTAAAATGGAAGGCTTATTGAGTCGGCAAACTCAAGTCAGTCTCACCCATGCAGATTAAAGGATAATCCCAAATAAATAGGAGTTCATAGTTAGCTCAGGATTAAGATCGAGCTACCTAGGTCATCATGTTGAAATAATCAATCTTAACAGTAAACAACGTTATAAAGTAAAAATGATTATTTCATGGTCCGGTCATATGCAAACTCATTGAATAGGATGCTCCCACTCACATGTCTCTACATGAACGATATAGGATCACATCATTTGTATCATATACAAAGTGGGCCACATCCATAGTGTCCCTAGGATAAGGTACCCAGCCTTATATCTATACAATAGATCGTTTTGGCTATTACCTAAACTTGATCCACTTTTATGTCTACACATAAAGTCTAAGTATTCAACCTATAGCCAGGGGTTCTTTAGTTTATTGGATTTAATAAATGCAATTCACATATTCAATAACAACTTTACTGAATAAATTTCGATAACAACTTTATTGAGAATAAGTTCCGAAAATTACAAACTATGAGTTTTAGGACATAAAACCCAACACACCTCTCGGTAGACAAGCCACATAAATCATATTTCTATGAACCTAAGGTTATTTCTATTTCTAGAATTTAGAAACATTTCTTACTTTGCTTAATGAGATCCACAATTACCTACTCTCTCAAAAAGTTGATTGTAGCTACTTATTTCGATTAGCTAGATGGAAATAAGCAATAAGTTCAAATACATTAAGCAAGATGGAGTAGTTCCTAAGATTTGTTTGCCAAAAAGATGATAGCTTTACCCCAACCCTTGATAGACTTAGTAACTCATGGATTGAATAATCAAAGTGGAAAGGTTAAGAGAAATGGAACTCATGATGGGTAAATGAAAATAATGAATATGATAAAGTTGTTATAGAAATGTTCAATGTCTTGAAATATAAATGTAAACAACTGAACAAAGTAGAAAAATAAGAAGCAGGATGTCAAACCAACGGTCACAAGGTCTTGCTTCCAACGGTGATAGAAGCGTGCTTCACAGCGTGTTGTGGTGAGATGGTTGGTGATAACTTGTAGAAATACAAGTTATTATAGTCACTATTTGATTTAATTAGAGTAACTTTGGAGCTAAACGCATGATTTTGGTAGTTGAATGATGAAAAATGTATCACCACTATTTACAAAAGAAAATACCTGAAAAACGATGAGCTTTAATATTTCTAACGCAGGGTTAAGAAGAAAAGAAGTGCAAACAATCGAAGTACGACGAGACGAAGCTGCTGCGAGAACAAGTGGAAACCCATGCGTTTAGACCATGCGTCGAGCCTAGTGGGTTGAGACCATGCGTCGAGCCTATGCGTTGACAATCTGAAAAGTAGAAACAAACGCATGCTCAAACAGCTGTCATGTCATTATGAAAAAGAACAACACCCAATCAGATCATGGTAGAACAAATAAGCTGACAATCTGAAAAGTCTATGCAGCGTAGCTGAAATTTAATGCAAAGATGTCAGGTCATCATGATATCAACTTTTTGACGCCTATAAATAGTCCATAAGCTTCTCCAAGAAGAGGAGGAACAAAGACCAGTTCAAGAGGCGAAGCTCTGCACTATTTCTCCCTCATCATAACCAGCCTCCATTTCGAGCTCTTCTGAGAGAAGGATTCTGAGCACCTTCAGAGTCGTCTCCCAGTGAGTGAGAATCTTCACCTTATGGAATCTATGTATCAGATAGCAACCATCTCAAGCCTCCATGAAGCAAGACGTTGCCAGTGGCGGCTTGACACCCTTCATTTTTGTTTTATTTCCATTTCTCTTCTTCTTGCTTATATTTTGTTAATGACATTCGAGAGAATGATTTATTGTCTTAATATGAGTTTGATTAACTATCATCTTCCATATATTTCCGTATTAAATACTTTACACCATGCTGTCTAAATACTAAATGAGTTAAATGTTAAAAGTTAGTTTTTCTTGAGTAATTCTGAGTATGTTACATCTTGATTAATGCATATCTTGAGCTTGCATAACTTTGTCTGACAAACAAATGTAGTAAGCATGACTGTCGAGCTTGAGAGAGTGGATAGTTAATCTTTAGCATTAATTAAGACTAGATGAGTGTAGAGATGTAGTTCATCTTTTGCCAACGCAAACTTACCATGCGTCTTAGAGATATGATTAATGTGGCGTCGAAACATCGAGAGATGGATTCACAAACGCAGTTTGTAGGTATGTAATTGTACTTAGAAAGTTTAGGTAACAACTAGCCCTTGCGTTCAACTCTACTTCTATCGCATGGTTCCATTCATTCTCAACCCATGCTATCTGACGCTAAATTACATATGACTACCTAACGCCGCGTCCACTTCATTATTAGTAGTAGGAAATTCTTTTCATTCTTTATGTATAGTTTTACACATATAATCAACAAACGCACATATTTACATGTACAGTCACCACATAGTCATGCATTTATTCTCAACGCCTAGTTATTACAAATCTCTGCGTTCGACCTTGGACTCACCAGGAAACCTATAAATGCTTATACTTTGGTCTTTATAGGAAAACTTACTTAGTCATGATCACATCTAGAGTAATTCTCAATGCATCCTTGTACGGAAATGATAAATCTATTTTTGTGCAACGAGCTAAGAAACTCAATTTAATTGGAATAGAAATTTAAACGAATATCTTTAGAGCTCTATATCTCTGGTTGTTCTTGCATGGCTACTGCTTCAAGATGGCCGAAGTCTAGTGATTTTTAACAACGTTCTTTTTGTCTTCGGCATAGTTTTTTTATAGAACCCTCGTTGTAGTTTGGGATGTTGATATTTCATTGTTAACGCTCTGCAGGCTAATCGTCTACCCCTTGTCATCCTTTGACCAGTAGGTGGTTGATTATAGTGTTGCAAACAGGGCAGAATATCTTCTTTAGGTTAGGCTGCAGGTGTCAAAGATCCCAAAATACGTCTTAAGTTCTTTAATTTTGTGTTTAAATGCTCGTTGGACGCATGCATTCAATTTAAGCATTTTTCCTACAAAAGATCAAGCGTTTCAAAATAAATTAACTTCATTAAAAGAGGCCTTAAGTAATTCAACATGTTGAATACAGAGAAGATACTTATCAACAAATTATATCAATGTTGCCGCATGATTCATTAAGCTCTCTATTATTTGTTTAACAAAAAAAAAACTATAATAACTTGTATTTCTACAAGTTATCACTCGCTTCCGCTGTGGGATTCGATCCCTTCACTCTTATAGTCCAATACTCGATAACAATATTATGGTACACAGAGAAAGATAGATAATTACTCTGTAATTTAGAGATCGAAGAGATTAATGCTGTAAAACTAGTAGGTTATTTATTTGATTTTACATGTCTTATTCATTAACTTTTAAAAAGTATATAGTTACTTTCAAACTCAGCTAATAAAATGTAGTCTTACACATTATTACTTTATCAATGAATTTTAACATATGAATTTGAAGATTGGAGTAACCCTCCCTCAAACATCAAATGGTGCAAAATGCCAACCATAATGTAGCAGCTCTTCGTTACACAAACTGAAATAATTAACGACTGTAAATAATAGGAAAGTTCGATCTTTTAAAACATTAGAGGCAAAGTTAAAAACAAATGCATACGTAAGTGGAATTTTGTATAATTTTTTCGGTTCAAAATCAGCCTCGGACCAATTACTCAAAATAAAAATAAAATAAATAAATAAATTATTTTCAAATATAGAAAAATAAACCAAAATATTTACAAATATAAGCAAAATTTCAGTGTCTATCATAGAGTATTATCTGTATCACAATGACATGAATAGTAGTTTATCGCAATCTATTGTAGTCTACCGCAGATAAACTATAATATTTTGCTATTATTTATAAATATTTTCAACATTGACTCAATTTTCAAACATCTTTAACAGACTCCTGTTTTGTCATTGTTAGTATAGATGCTAAAATACTAACCTCCACGAACAAGAACCACTGAAAATACATTCACTTTCACAAAATATTTAACTTCAAAATATAGGTAAAATTAAACTATAAAATAAAGTTTGACCCACTAGACCATGTAAAACGGTCAAAGAAACTTATATATTATATAGGATTCTAGCCAGCAATACAGTTGAAATCAATGTTTCCGGTCTCATAAAGAGGAGTTCGTGCTTGTTTGAAAGACGTGTAGTACGTATATTTTAGATTTCAGCTTCTATATCTTCACTTGTGTTTAGTAAGAATGGCTACACAAAATTTACAACCAAAAGGAAAAAGAAGAAAACTTGCAAAATATATACATATAAACTATCTTCATTCCTCTCTGGGAATCCACCTACTCCACCACAGGCTCTTGCCTCGTCGACTTAGCTCATCCATGCTTTCATTTAACGTTTTTAAGATCTTCCGTTGCAGCTTAAGAATCGAAGCCAAAGCATTTCTTTCAGTGCTTGCTTTCTTCTTCGGCTCCATTTCCTGCAAGTTTAAAACAAGACAATCTGCGTTTGAGAAACCCAAAGAACCAAACTTTTCAAAACATTCTTTCATTTTTTTTCACAGAAGAATGATTAAGCAGAAAAAAAAAAAAACTAGACATTTTTCATAAACAGACTTTGAGCTCCAGAAGCTGAGCTTCAGTGAAGCCACCATCCTGCTCGGTTCCAGATTTTGCCATTAGCTGAATGACCCAATTAGCAGCTTCAGTGTAGTCCTGTTGTGTAGCTCTAAAGAATTGCAGCCTCAGTTTTTGCACCAAGGACAGAGCTAATAAACCTTCCCTGTTAAAATACGGGTGAGCTAAAGCGGCTTTAGCACTTGTTCTTTGCCGTGCTTTATATCGAACCATTGACGTGAGGAGTTCCCATCCTATTCCTTCATCTAAATTCAACAATTCAAAGCCCTTCTTTAGGTCAGAACTAGCACGAGGCTCTACACTTTTCCTCCAGGCAACTAAGTCATAGTCGCATCGTTTCAACTGACGGTTGAACTGTATCAGGCCGCTGTCTGTCCGTAATGCTGGAAATGCCTATGAGAAAGAAACCGAATTGCAAGTCACTAAAAAATGATATGCATCTATTAGAAGTTGAAAAATTACCTCTATGCTAATCTATCAACATCTCAATATTGTCTACATTTGTTCATTTTCTGCATTCACGATTTTTTTTCTCATAGAACTACAATCGTCCACTTACATGGTTGTGACTAATCCTTCAAGAAAAGTGACTATGATCTTATTGAGACTCAAACTCATAGGGAAGAAATTTTATGGATGGAATCAAATATGCAATTTATACTCTTGAAATATCCAAATATGACTATGTAGGTTGTGACTAATCCTTCAAGAAAAGTGACTATGATCTTATTGAGACTCAAAACTCATAGGGAAGAAAATAAAATTTATGGATGGAATCAAATATGCAATTTATACTCCTCTTGAAATATCCAAATATGACTATGTAGGTTGTGACTAATCCTTCAAGAAAAGCGACTATGATCTTATTAAGACTCAAACTCACAGGGAAGAAAATTTATGGATGGAATCAAATATGCAATTTATACTCCTCTTGAAATATCCAAATATAGTCATGTAGGTTAATTAAAAATCTAGTTCCTAACCATTAATGGTTGCGTTTATTTAGCCCCAGATTTAAAGAGTTTCACTTGCATCTCTAAGCTTTCAAATTTGACACAATGTACTCGAAAAGACTATTCCAGCTAGATAAACTAATGAAGGATGACTTAAAAGGCTGGAGGGGCAGGTGGGTCAACATATTTTAAATCAAAATCTTTGGTCCATCCACTTGCTAGGCTACTACTTTGTGTCGTACCATGCATAATCATCACTCTTCAATCCAATCAACATGTCACGTCATCATTAGAATAGTGTTTAAAGGTGTTAGTTAAAGAAACTAATGAGAATTAAAATTACAAATTTAGGAACAACATTGGTACTTTTTATATGTCAAGAAACAAATTGTTAGGATACTTGCTAGAATAACATCTGAATATATTGAAATCTAAAGATGAAGAAATATAAGATAAACCAAGTTCAAGGTACTTGGAAACTCCATCTTGAGCATACTAACTCAAGCCTTAACCACTCAACTAATGTCTACTCAACTCACTCACCCTCCCTCTTATAACAAGATTCAATAACTAACTTTCTATCTAATTACCCTTATATCCTTTTACTATCTAATTATCTTGGTACCTAACACAAATAGACACAAGAAACAAAGTTGGTAGACTACAATCCTAATAATTCAGACAGTTAAGGCAGTAATAGACTTACCATCTGTAAGAAGATGAGACCAGCACTGTAGATATCAAATCGATCTGGGAGGTTCATCTGTTAAGGACATGACATATCATCAAAGTCAAAGACCATAAATGAAGCTTAGAAATTTTTGGCATCGCCACATGGATGTTAATGCTGCACCTGCCATAGGACTGGGGAAAGTGCAGTTGCCACAGGAGCTGAGGGAGCAGACGGAGTTTGTGTGCTCATGATGTATTGCTCTGGGGCAGCATATCTTCAATAGAAGAATCATACATCTTTATAACAAACTTAACATGAAAAAGCATGTCCAGTAGTTTCCAACCAAAACTACTAAAAATAAGTATTGAATAATTTGGATGAAGCCACCATCCAGTTTAGTCCTGCTTATTTTTAGAAGCGAATTGGAATTGCTTTAAAATTGATCCTGTGCGAAATCAGTGAAATAAACAGCATAGTCGAAGGATGATTATATGTATCTTTTTAACATTCCTTATTTTTCTCTGAATAGAAACTTGTGCTAATAAGAGAGAATACAAGAGTATCGACAGGAACCAGTTTCATTTTCTATTGAAACAAGGAAACGATTGCAAAATAAGGATGAAATTCAGAGAACCTTTCCCTTCTGCCAAAATAGATTCTGTTACATAATTAGAGAGAACATACCTAGGGTCCAGTAGAAACTCCTTTGGAATATAGTTAATGCCAACTCGCAAATCAGCAGCAGCTCCAAGATCAATGATTTTGAAAGTGCGAGATCCTGCTCAGGTTTAAAATGAGATAAGAAAAATATTAATTGCTAAATTAGAATCTAAGCCATATTTATTTACATTTGCCGCTTTTTACCTTCGGAGAAAATGATATTTTGTGGCTTGATATCCCTATGCACAATCCCAGTCGAGTGAAGACTATCCAATGCAAATAAGAGCTGTCGCATAATTGTCTGAATGATTCTGTTCTCCCTTTCCAACCCTTTGGGCAACTGCTGCCCCTCGCCGAGAATCATCCTCTCTACCTGACTTTCAAAGCCACCACTTAGCTATCTATTATGGAAGCTTTTTAGTTACAGCAATGAACTAACGTCAAACTAACTCCTTATTCAATTTCATAAGTACTTGCCTAGAATTGTTTATTTTAAAAATAAATCTCCATTGACAACTATGAACTCTCAAACATAATGTGACAGAAAAATTCTCAAGTATTTACTTCCAAGCCTCCCCTAATTTAAAAAACATTTTTTTTCCACTAAGAAACCTCCAGAATCCATATAGTCATACTTTAATTCCAACAGCATTTTAAGAAAATAACGACCAAGAGAAAGTACCAACATTATAGGGAAACTCTTTGCTTTGCATTAAATCTGCCAATGTAGCTTCCCCTTCAAACTGCCATATGAGCCAATATTCACCATCTCCTTTCTTTGAAGAATTCTGGGAGTAAGTTCAACATTATAGTTAAAACAACAGAAGAACTCCAAAATATATAATGGTTATTTTATTATTCTATGTAATAGCCATTGTTCAAATTCCTAGGCTGCATTTAATAACTACTGTACTCTTTGGTTTTCCATTTCTACAAACGTTATTGAAATCTTAGCCATGTGTTACAAAAACAGACTTCCGAGTTCCAATGACAGCTACTTTAAGTTTTGCAAATGTAGCAATATCTTATATTTGGAAAAGTAGGAATTGGGAAATATAAAAGGAAATGGTTGCTATACTTCTTTTATATTTATAAAAAACTTAGGGCTTGTTTCACAATCTGGATTTTGTTTTATGTTTTCAGATTCACTGAGTTCAGTGAATATGTGTGTGGAAGACAACTCGAATTCTGTTTTTGAAAACTATTTCCGAACTCTGTGATTCAAACCGTCTAAATTTTGAGAACAACATTTTTATGTTTTCATTGTATCCAAAATTTGAATTTTAAAATTTAAAATGTAGAATTATATTAAATAAAGATGAAAACATTTAGAAATATAGTATGTCATGTTAAACTCAAATCAATTTTTTTAATTAAAATATGTATTATGTAATTATTATAAGTTAGGTTAAATTCCAAATTTGGTCCCTATGGTTTAGATAAAGTTACAAGTTAGTTCATATGGTTTTAGAATTTAGAATTTAGTTTCTATAGTTTGATACAACTTCATATATTGTCCCTATGGTTTGTTAAATCCTCTTAAATAGTCTCTGTCATTGGGATTATGTTAGGTCTTCTCCCTTTACCTGCACTCAGAAAGACCCAACAAGCAACAAAACCAGCAGACAAATGGAACAAAGAACTTCACTCCATATATATTATTTATCAACAAAGGAAGTTAACTTCCACAGTCTCACAACCGAGTTTCTCACAATGGGAATCACACACAAAAGAAACATAAAAAACTCAAGGAAAAGAACTCTAAGGCCTGCTCCTTCGAGAGTGCTGGAAAACTCTCCCAAGATCCCCAAATCAAGTCTCTCCTCCAAAATTCACCTTCCGAATGCCTTCCTCCTCAAGCTTTCTTCCATTTTGTACTGATAGCCCCCCCCCCCCCCCCCCCCCCCCCCCCCCCCCCCCCCCGCGTCCGTCCTTTCCAAACTGTTCTGATTCTAACTCCCCTCTCCACCATCCCTTTTGATTCCCTTTTCAGGTGTTTTCTCCTTTTTATCCCTTCTCTTGTAAGTATAGTGTATTGGTGGTCTAACAACACCCTCTCTCTCGAAATGCACCTTGTCCTCAAGGTGTAGGGTGGGAAATTGTTGCTTCAAGAGGTGTACTGACTCCCACACTGCCTCACTCGCGGACATACCCTTCCACCTAACCAGCCACTCATTTGTTGCTAGTTCACTGTTCCATCTGATTCCGATGACTTCCTCAAGTGTCAATTGCAACTCGAACTCCTCTGTTAGTACGGAGGGATGGCGTTGAATTTTAACTCTCTGACCCAATTTCTTCTTGAGTTGAGATATATGAAAAACGTTGTGAATAACCGCCTCAGGTGGGAGTTCCAATTTGTAAGCTACTGCCCTTATCCTCTTGAGTATCTTGTAAGGACCAAGGACCAAAGAATTTTGGCACTAGCTTCTCACTCCTTTTCCTAGCAAATGACCTCTGTCTGTAGGGTCTCGACTTCAGAAACACCTCCTCCCCAACTTCAAACTCTAACTCTCTTCGAGATTGGTCCGCTTGCTTCTTCATTCTATCTTGAGCTACCCGTAGGTGTTCCTTTTGCGCATTTAGGGCTAGATCATGGGCCATCAGCTGCTGCTCAACGGTATCGTTACTCATCTTCTTCTCTCCATACGAAATTATTGGGGGGGGGGGAGGTCCATACACCGCTTGATATGGAGCCGTCTTAGTGGAAGCGTGAAAAGTGGTGTTGTACCATAATTCGGCCCATGGTAACCACTTGCTCCACTTCAGAGGCTGCTCATTGCGAAAACATCTCAGATAAGTCTCGACACACCGGTTTACCCTCTCTGTTTGTCCATCTGTCTACTATGCTTCAGCGTCGTTCCCCGCATCAAGAAGAATTCCTTCCAAAAATTGTTGAGGAAGATCTTATCCCTGTCGAATACAATGGACTTTGGAATGCCATGATGCTTGACCACCTCCTGTATGAAAACTTCGGCAAGTTGTTTGGCGGAATATGGGTGTTTAAGCAACACAAAGTGACCATACTTGCTCAAACGGTCTACCACGACCATGATCGAGTCATATCCTAAGGATTTGGGCAACCCTTCGATAAAGTCCCTAGTGAGGTCTTCCCATATTTGGTCGGGAATGGGCAGTGGCTGAAGTAAACCTGCCAATTTAAGAGCCTCTGTCTTGTTTCTTTAACAAATCTCACAGCTTTCAACATACTTTTTGACGTCCATTTTCATCCCACTCCAATATAGTTCACCCATTAGCCGTTTATATGTTCTCAAAAACCCGGAGTGTCCCCCCAATACCGAATCGTGATATTTGTAAGATGGAAGGTATCAAGGATGAAGACTTCGATATAACTAACCTCCCTTTATACAGTAGTTTCTCTTGCACCCATTGGAATTTTGGCTTCCCTTCCGAATCCTGCTTGAGTAATGATATTATCTTCTGTAGTTCCTCATCCTCCGCCACTTCTTGTCTAATAATTCCCATATCTAGCAATGATGGTGTGGTAAGACTGTAAACCTCCATAAGCAGAGGCACCCTTGATAAGGCATCAGCTACCTTATTCTGAAGTCCTGGCTGATATAAGATCTCAAAATCATATCCCAAAAGCTTCGTCAGCCACTTTTGGAATTGGGGTTGGACTTCACATTGTTCAACTAGGAACTTGAGAGCCCTTCTGATCGGACATGACGGTGAACTTGCTCCCCAATAAATAATGTCTACACTTCTGAACTGCTAGCACCACTGCCATCAATTCCCGCTCGTAAATGGATTTCAATTGGACCCTCTCTGATAGTGCTTGACTGAAATAAGCTATCAGTTTTGATTGTTGCGTAAGCACTGCCCCAAGGCCCGTTCCGGATGCATCTGTCTCTATCACGAAGGGAAGAGAGAAATCAAGGAGGGCCAAGATGGGTACTGTCATCATGGCGCTTTTGAGTCTCTCGAACGCTTCAGCTGCTTCGTTGTCCCACCCAAAGCTGTTTTTTTGTAGTAGTCTAGTCAAGGGTGCCGCTATCATACCGTAATTTTGCATGAATCTTCAATAATACCCCGTAAGTCCCAGAAAACCTCTCAACTCTGATACATTCGTGGGGGTTGGCCATCTTTTCATCACCCGAATCTTCTCATCTGCCTCCACTCCTTGTCGTGATATCCAATGCCCTAAGTACTGAATTCAGAATTGGCAGAATACACATTTCTTTTCATTGGCAAATAACTTATTGTCTCTAAGTATATTGATGACCACTACCAAATGCCCCTTGTGCGTGGTGATGTCGAGGCTACATACCAAAATGTCATCGAAGAAGACTAGGATGAATCTCCTTAAGAACGGTTTGAAGATCTAATTCATCAAAGACTGAAACATCGTCGGGGCATTGGTCAGCCCAAATGGCATGCCTAGGAACTCGTAGTGACTCTCATGTGTCCAAAAGTTGTTTTCTCAATGTCCCCCTCCTTCATCCTGATTTGAGATCCAATTTGGAATACACTGCTGACCCATGTAATTCGTCCAACAGCTCTTCGATTACGGGAATGGGAAACTTGTCCGCGATTGTCACTTGATTCAACCTTCGGTAATCGATGCAAAATCTCCACCCTCCATTCTTATTGCGTACCAATAAAACGGGGTTGGAGTAGGGGCTGCGGCTGGGACGGATAATTCCCGCAAGGAGCATCTATTCTACCAATTTCTCAATTTCTTCCTTCTGTTTATACCCATACTTATAGGGACAAACGTTCACCAGTTGCTGCCCTTCCCTTATGATGATGGCATGATCCATTTCCCGCTTCGGTGGGAGGCGTCTAGGTGCTTCAAAAATGTCTCGACTCCTCTTTAACAACGATTCTATCATCACGGAGCATCTGAACACCCTTCTCATCACTCTCCTTCTGTCGCCCATCCTCTTCTATTTCTAAACGGCGGAATTCAATCAAAAATCCTTGGTCATCTTCCCATTCCTAGCTGAAAGCCTTCAAAGACACTTCCGATTTGGTCAGGGCGGGGTCGCCTTTGAGTATTACTTGATTTGCCCCTACCATGAACGACATTGTCAACGTCGGCCAGTGAACTCCCATAAAACCAGTGGTGCATAGCCACTGCATCCCCAAGATGATGTCCATCTGACCCAAATCGATTGGAAGCAAATCCGTGGTTATCTCCAACCCTGCCACTTTAACGGTCACTGCTTGACATACGTCGTGGCCGTTAATGGCATTCCCATTCCCTATCACCACTCCATACTCCACCGTTCTTGTAAATGGGAGTTCCAATTCTTCCGCCAAGCTCCGATGTATGAAATTATGAGTCGCTCTGCAATCGATTAGAATCACGACTTCCCTCTGTTTCACCTCCCCGAGTAGCTTCATAGTGTCGATTCTAGAGAACCCCAACAGCGATCTTAACGACACCTCTGCCTTTTCTTCCAACTCCACTACCCTGAGTTCGGTTACTTCCTCTTCCGCTGTTACCTTTTGTTCCTCCCTTTCGTCAGAGCCACCTGCTATAAGAACGTTCAACTCTCTGTTCTCGCAAATCTTGCATCTATGCCCGGGGTGAAATTTTTCACTGCAGCAAAAACACATCCCCTTGTCGAGTTTCTCTCAGTATTCGCTGTCGGATAACCTTCTCGTTGGAATATCCTTCTTCACAAATTCCCCTCTGACTGGAATCGTTACGTGTTTCATGGTCGGTGTCGACACTTCCCCCCTTCTCAGATTCGACTTGTAGGACAACTGTATCCTTCCTCCATGGGCCTCCTCCCCCTAGCCCAACTCCAATTAATTCGTCTGTAGCTAGCTTCTGGGCTAGATTTCGGTCATTAACCAATTGGGCCTCTTTCATACACCCCTTCAGGCCCACTGGGTGTCGACTTGCAACTTCCGCCCTAATCTCGACCTTAAGCCCATTCATGAAGGCGTCGATCAATACGCTCTCCGCTAACTTTGGCAACAGCACTGCATAAGCCACAAATTTCTTCACGTAGTCGGCATAAGATCCATCTTGTTTAATCCGAAGCAGCCTCACGCCTAATGACCCTTCCATCGTCAGCTGGAACTGCTCGAACATTCTCCTTTTCAGTTCTTCCCACGTCTTGATCGGGCTCCGAGTGTGACTCCACCAGAACCAATTTACTTCATCTTCTGCGAAGCTGATTACCGCCACCTTAACTTTCTCGGCGTCGTGGAGTTCATGAATCTTGAAAAAATGCTCAGCCCGATAAACCCATGATTCCAGGTTCTCTCCCACGAAGATCGGCATTTCGAGCTTTTATACTTGCTTTTACACGAGCTTCCCACATTGTCGGCTTGGTCCGACTCTTCTTCCTCTCCTATCTTCCCTTTTTTCTTCAACGATGAAGCCACCGTCATCGTCGACTCCGCTACCTTCTTGCTACGATTGCTCTCCTGAACCTCTTCCGTCAATTTCTCACTATTGTTGCAAATCAGTAACTCCTTCAACCCAGATATTTCTTTCTCTCTGGCTTCCACCTTCTCCTCCAGTTGCCTCTGTGCCATTTTGCGTGTTCTCCCCAGGGTTGCTATGCTCTGATACCAATTTGTTAGGTCTTCTCCGTTTACCTGCACTCAGAAAGACCCAACAAGCAACAAAACCAGCAGACAAATGGAACAAAGAACTTCACTCCAGATATATTATTTATCAACAAAGGAAGTTAACTTCCATAGTCTCACAACCGAGTTTCTCACAATGGGAATCACACACAAAAGAAACATAAAAAACTCAAGGAAAAGAACTCTAAGGCCAGCTCCTTCGAGAGTGCTGGAAAACTCTCCCAAGATCCCCAAATCGGGTCTCTCCTCCGAAATTCACCTTCTGAATGCCTTCCTCCTCAAGCCTTCTTCCATTTTGTACTGATAGCTACCCCCCCCCCCCCCCCCCCCCGTTCCTTTCCAAACCGTTTTTCTTCTAACTCCCCTCTCCACTATCAGGTGTTTTCTCCTTTTTACCCCTTCTCTTGTAAGTATAGTGTATTGGTGGTCTAAAAGATAATTTATGAAACTTTTGTCAAACCATAGGAGTTAAAATCCTAATTATAGATTCTCTACCAATCCGATCTTAATCTTGAAAACAAAAGAGAGCAAAACATAACTTAAAGGCATTCGGGATGTGAATCCCTAATCACGACCTTGCTTGAACATAATTTGTTCTATAGGTTGTACAACTGTGTCCTTGTGTCCTTGTGTTTTAAGGATGAGAATCCCTAATCCTAAAATGGGAGAAAAATGCCTTCAATCTTTAAAAAATGATAGAACATTATGTGTTGCAAAATGGGAGGATCAAAAAAGGAAAGGCCTCAAATCTAAGAAATGATTGAACGTTTTGTGTTGCAAAAAGAACGATTGTAAAGCACCCCAGGAGGAGGGTGGGGTATACAAACTTTTTTTCTAACAAGAGACGTATACTAACTTATTTCTAAAAATTATGAAACATGCAATTAGTAAAATGATGTTCTAAATTTGAAGCATTAATATAGCCATATGAGAAAAGCTTTTAATTGATGGGTGGTCCTTCCAAAGGATTCTTAAATCCTCCTCAATGTTCTTTTATTGGGAAATCCATTCAGATTGCAAAAGGAAATTTTATGAAAAAATCTTGTTTGGGCTTTTTTGTGGTCAATATGGACTGAAAGAAAGCATAGGACTTTTGAATGGAAAGAGACTACTTATAATATATATTTTTATAATGTCCTTCATCTTGTCTTTCTTGGTGTAATGTGAATTCTCTCTTCTCTTCCTATTCTATTTCCTCTCCTTTGTCCAATGACAAATGTTTATTGTAACTCCTTCGGATCAGAATTTCTTTTCGGTTTTCCCCTATCTTGTAATTCTGTACATCAATGAAATTGATCTTATCGACAAATAATAATAAGAATAAGAATAAAATAAAAGCCAATGGAACAACACCTCAAGGAAGCCATAAACAAAGTCCGCACAGCTATTAGCACAAGCACGTCGCACTCGCTCGTTCATCCAAATTTCAACTGCACCATACTCAGTGGCCTTTTTCAAGACAAGGTCACCTTCCTTCTGTTAAAATAAAAAAATGACATTAACGCATGTATAAATACTTTCTTTGCACATTCAGTAGCTAAAGCTAGCATTCATTTTATAGTTATGTCTTCCTCAAATAATACTAACATCTAAAATCAACAATTATTGTGATGACAATCAGTAAACAAAGAGTAATTTTTTCATGGCATATAATTTCATAATAAAAAGTGTTAGTTAGAACTTTTCTTGAACCATGCTTTACCAAAAGCACTACACTCAAAAGTCAAAACTCTCTTCTTTTTCTCTTTTTTCATTTTTTTAATAAGAAATCAAACTTTCATTAAAAAACATGAAAGGATATACAAGGGCGTAAAAAGAAATGTCCACACAAGATGAGCCCTAACCCTTAAAAATTGCCTCCAATCCAAAAAAAAGACCTAACTAATAATTACAAAAGGCCTTAGAAGCCACCACCCACAAGAAAGTATTAAACCTAGTATTTTCTAAAAATCGCCTCAAGACCGATCAACCCCTCTACAGGTCCTATTTCTTTCAAGACAATAACACCACATCATCAAAAAATAATAATAAGTAAATACAATTTCCTTTATCCTTAAAAGGAGGGAACAACCACAACCTCCTCCAACATGGATCTTCAAAGTCCTATTACGAACAAAAGAAACCCCAAACTCCAAAGGAGTTCAAAAACGACCTCAAATCAACTGCAAAAATTGTCAACTCCAGAACAAGTGCTCAATATCCTAGACTCAAAAGTCCAATTTAATTTTCATCCCAAATTCATTATTAAAAGAGAATAATGATTAACTTAAATAAGATACTCGTAGAACATTCAATATGAGAACAAAATAACTTAAAATGAGAAGGGAAGTAAAACATTGCAAGCTCCGAGTGTACCTTGTCTGAAGGGTTTTTAGCCAGTGACACTCTATAGACCACACCAAACGCTCCTTCTCCCAACTTCTTTCCCAAAACAAAATCATCCTGCAGATGAGAACTTCATTTCCTTAACGTTTTCTCATTTCAATGACTAAAATTTTCAACAAAGATCAATCATCAAAGAAAATTGCAGATATAAAGTAACTAGTCATTGGCAAACCTTTCTGAAAGTGGGTCTGAAAATCCTCTCGACAAATGCAAGAATAAACATGTCAAAGAAGCCAGGAGCCACTCCAGGAGTGGCCCAGAGATAAGAAAGAGTACCCAAAGCCAGAATGGCACCAGGGATTGTGAGGGTTAAGCCATTAGACTTGGGCAAAGTGCTTCTGTATATGATATCACCGCACTCCATCACAGTACAAGGAAGCCCCACTCCCACACCCACAAAGAGATTCTGAACCACGTGGATCAGGTCGGCGCCCAGAGCCGAAACCAGTACGCTTTTGGGATTTTGAAGGGATAGTCTCCAAAGATGGGGCGATTTGTGCTTGAACCTGAGCTTCTTCCCTAGAAATGGCGAAGTGGGTTGTTTCAGGTGGCGAAGTTGGAGGTTGGTAACTCCGATACTAACCCCACCTGCTGCGGCAGCGAGGGCGGCCATGGATGAAAAGAGTGAAAGGGGTAATCCGAAACGGGGAAGGGGGAACGGGCAGGGAACAGATACTGGCGTGGCGTTGTTGAGCGAAGCTTTGAATTTCGACCACAAGTGTACTGAAACTTCATTTTTGGATTTTCTGTTGAATTTTCAGGTAGTTTGTGATTGTGTGGAGGTGAATTGCTGGGTTGGATTGGAGAAGTGATAAACACCACAAATGAGAATGAGACGCAGAGTTGCGTGTTTGTAATTTGGGCTTCTTCCTTTTCTAACTTGATTACTAAACCTTTCGGTTGGTGTCGTCTTGTGCGGCTCCACGCTTGACTTCAGTGTTGCTAACTTCTTATCCGCCATAATTTAGCATAACACACAAATTATCCTCTCTCAAGTTTGGAAATTTTGACACCCAACCCCATACTTGTCGAGATGATGATGATATAAAAGTTGCAGTTAAAGGATTTTGACTTCTACCTTTTAGTCAATAATATAATATCTTAATAGGTTGAGTTATGTTTGATTTGCCGTTTTTAAAATAAGGATAATAGTTGTTGAAGTTTGAAATTAATGTCTAAATTATCCATTTATTTATCAATTCTTTTCATCTTCAATCTTCCAACAACTAATCTTCGAACTCTTTGGAGGGGGAAGAGATTATAGTAGAATCAAGTCATATCTTTGTCAATATCCTTGAGATGTTGAGAGTTATTATTTGACTCAAGAACTATCTTTTGGGAGAACTACTTCTTTGCGCCTACGATTTGCATCTAATTGGTGTTCCAGGCAACAAGTCTCCAAGGAAGGGTCGTAAGATCGTTGGTAAATCGTAATATGTCTAGAGTAAGTAGGTTTCAAGAGAAAATTGTTTTATTAGATTATTCTTAATCAAAATATTAGTTATCTTGATCACAACCATATTGATAAAATGATAAATTCTTTCTAAAATAATGTCTCCTAGAAAAGATTTTGTTTAGAAGAGCTCTCACAAAAGAGCTTACACAGCAAGAAGTGGAAGAGCAACACATAGCTTCTTCCAGCAATGTAAATCTTACAAATAAATCTTTACAAATAGCAAAATAACAACAACTCCAGGATTGGGGACTACCCAAGCTAGATGCAAAAGAATTTACGCACACAACACCTTTAATTTCAAAGAAAACTTATGTGTCAAAATAGTTTAAAGAAAAATACTGATCTATGGAAACATAGATTCAATTCAACTATTTCCAAAAGACGACATCCAAAAACATAGGAAAGAGTTTGAATTCCTTCACATAGGAGCAATGCAAGTAGCACTAAGGCCAATGTTTAGATCGGGAGTAGACACTTCGGTTCTTGCAATCCTCAAAGATAAGAGGCATAAAGACTTACAAATTTCCACCTAGGAATTATCGAGTCTAATCTAGCCAATGGACCGACTTATTTAAATTGCTACCCAAATTTCACTATGGCTCTAGATGATCCACACCTTTTCAAAGTCCTTACCCTAAATATCACAGGTCAAGGATTAAATTTAGAAGGAGTTAAGAAGCTAACTCTCCTCTACAAAATTACATACAAAACGCTAACAACTACAATGGAACCAAAAGCATTAGTTAGTTCCTCTAAAGGAAAAACTATGCTTATTGAAACCAACCTTAGCAAATCCTCTATAAGCGTCCCAAAGATGCTTTCATGGGATATCTTAACCAAAAATCCTAAATGAATTTTAGAAAATGCATTTACTCCACCAAAGAGAGAAAAAGAACTCTCTCACATAATAGAACACCCTGATGGAATGGTAGAAATCAAATCCGAAGACGAACCATCTAGGTTCCCGATTTTAAAAGAAAACATGAGTTCTAAAGAATTCATGAGCTCAAGACCTAGTACATCGAGTATAAGGCCTGAATCTCACCCCAAACCTTAACCTACAAACTCGGTAAGGTAAGTTCAATAAGATTAGATCACGGAGTTCCACATCTCAATTACGAAGAAGAAAGGTCATCCTCACCCACTCAAATAGAAATAGAAATAGGATCAACCTTTAAGAGTCAATTAAAAGTTATTATACCTGAATTCAAATTAGACAAAATAGCTCTAAAAAGGGAGTTTATGTCAAATGAAAACAAAAAAGATAGAAAAGAATTTTTCAAAAAATATTATGAGGTTGAAAGAGCTGCCATCAGAGAAGAGTATTTCAAAACTCTTGAAATACTCAAAGAAAACATATCTTTCTTTAGATGGTTTCATCAAAAGAAAAAGTGTAATTATATTTGTGTTCTAAAAAGCAAAGAAACATGAAAAACTACCCATAGAGGAGAAGTTCAAGCAGAACATCCCCTGTGGAAGATGTAGAGTTCAAAAGTTTCTATAATGAAACTATCTTAGCAAAACCATTCCAATTAATCAAAGAATCTGACGAAAACAAGACACCTACAAATAAAGAAATAAAAAGCATTCAGCTTCAAAACAACTATTCAAATAGAATGTTATATTCAATAGCAGAACAAGTATTCAAATTTGAAGAAATTTTGAATCGTCCACTGGAAACTTATGAAACACCCATTTTCAGGCCACTTGAAAAGATCAAACTAAATTCAAGAAAAACTCAAATGATCAATGAAATAAACAAAAAAAATTAAAGACTTTAAAATTAGACGAAGGATCGTTGAAACAAATAAATGTTATTGATGAACAAGAGGTAAAGAACTTGAAAATTTGCACATAGAAAATTCTCACAGTCCCGAAGTTGATAGGATAAAATATTGAACTCAAATAAATAAAAATAACAAATTCAATTAGTACCATAGACCATCTCTTCCGTATATGGGATTGGAACAAAGGAATAAATATGAACACAAGTCCCGCTTTGATAGTGAATCAATATACATTTGGTGTTGGGATGTATGCCCTAAAGCCTCGTAGTTAATAAATAATTTGAAATAATGGTTAATTATTTTATATATGCAATTATCCATTAGAGAATAATCAAAGGTTATTTTATGTAACTTAAACATATATGTGGTTGTCATACAAGTGGATCATGTTTAAGTAATAACCTAAATGGTCTGTAGTATAAGGATAAAGTTGGGTACCTTATCTTGGTGACACTACAGATACGACCCACTTTGTAAATGTTACAAGAGTTTGTATAAGACCGGACCGCGAAATGATTAATCTCTCTTTATAACACAGTTGACTGAAGAGATTAACATTTCATAGGAAGACTATAGATGACTTGACTTTAATCCTGAGTGAGTTATGAACTCTTGTCTATAAGGGTAGTTCTTTGATCTGCATGGGCGAGAGTGCCCAGATTCGCCGACTCATTATGCCTACCATTTAGGAGATGTGTCCAAGTAGGGAGTTGGGATCATAGCTACACAAGATGGAGTTCACTCCTTCCCGTCTTTAGGGCAAGTAGATGAATTGCTCCCTTAAGTGCTGACTCTAGGTCTTGAACAATGGGGCCCCTCCCTCTCATTGGCCCGAGAGGGTTTTGTTTATGGTAGGACCATAAACAAGTTGTTCATTAGAGGATTAGTTAAACTTCAGGAGTTAGATGTAATTACAGGGGTAAAACGATAATTTGACCCAACTGTAATTACGAGCAATTCGTGAAGGGTCCAGTCACTGTTGATTGGTTATATCCATGGACACAAAAATATGTCTACAGTGCAAATAGTGCAGTTGTAGGTCTTTAGTGGAGTGACCCACAGTTAATAAATATTGATTAATTTAATTAAAGAGTTTAATTAATTAATCTTGTATCATTGGAACTTCTAATCCGTAGGTTCATTAGGTCACCCTGCTAGCTCACTAAGGGTAAAACAAGGAATAGTTAGTTTTGGAAGAATTTGAATCGTTCAAATTATAAAGGTTATTAAGTTAATTGTATATGATACAATTAATATAATGTATAGAGATACATTACAATATAAAGTTATTTTTTAATTAGATTCAAAATTAAACTATACATATTATGAGAGTATTAATGTTTGAATAAGATTCAAATATTAAATTAATATGAATGAGATTCATATAATGAGGGAATTATATGTTAATTGTGTTGGGGTTTGTACCTTAAAGCCTCATAATTGATTAGTTAATTAATTTAATTATTAATTATTAATTATGCAATATTAATTTATTCATTAATGAAAAAAATCTAAGGTTATTGCATGGAGTCTTGAACATATATGTAGTTGACATACAGGTAGATCATGTTCAAGAAATAACCTAAAGGTCTATAGTATATGGATAAGGTTTGGTGCCTTATCCTAGTGATACTATGGATACGACCCACTTTGATTGTTACAAATTGTTTGATTTAAACCATTTATGTAGAGACATGTGAGTGGGGGTATCCTATATAAAGAGTTTGTATAAGACCAGACCGCGAAATATTTAATCTCTCTTTGTAAATCCGTTAATTGATGAGATTAATATTTCGTAGCATGATCATGTGCGACTCGACCTTAAACCTAAGTGACTTGTGAACTCCTGTTTGTGAAGTCGGTCCTTTGATTTGCATGGGTGAGAATGACTCGAGCCTACAATTTTGGGGATTTGACTAAATAGGGAGCTGGGAACATAACTTCACGAGATGGAATTCACTCATTCCTACATAGGGTAAGTAGATGAGTAGTTCGTTTAAGTGCTGATTTCGTTTAAGTGCTGATTTCAGGTCTTGAATAAGGGGCCCTACCCTCTCACTGGCCCGAGAGGGACTTAGTTTATGGCTAGATCATAAACAAATTGTTCATTAGAGAAATCAGTGGTACTTAAGGATAAGAGGTAATTACAGGGGTAGAATGAACATTTGACCCAACTGTAATTATGAATAACTCGTGAAGGATCGACTTGCTTATATTGACTATATCCATGGACACAACTTGTCCTACAGTGCATAAGAGTTCAACTATAGGTCTATAGTGGTTTGCCCTGTAGTTAATGAATGAAGGTTAATTTAATTAAAGAGTTTAATTAATTAATCTTGGATCATTGAAACTTATAATTTGTAGGTCCATAAGGTCTCCTTGCTAACTCACTACGGACCAACAAAGATCAATTATGTTGAAAGAAAAATTTGAAATGCTCAAATTTATGAGGAAAAATGTTAATTGTATTGGATACAGTTAATTACATGGTTTGTTATAAAGTTTATTTGAATAAGATTCAAATTATAACTTTATAATATGGAGAATTAATTTATTTGAATATGATTTAAGTAATTAATTATTTATTTGGATGAAATCCATATAAATAAATAGATGGAGTGTCACACCCCCTCCCAGATTACCCACCTAACCTGAAAGGGAATGTGAAAACAATAAACATCACCCCTCTTGTGACGCATATTGTCTCATCTTACATCCCTATCTCTGCATACATTCTACTCATATACATACATAGAATTCAGTCATACTACACATGCATATAATATAATATTAATCCCTGTATTGAGTACACTTTTATGACAAACATAATTTCACTTCCATATCCATCATACAATGTACAAAACTCCACCGCAATCCCCACTCAAAACTACATAGTCTACATGCCATCCACATAAAATCATATACAACGTACAACTCTCAGACTTGACTGAATTTTGAGAACTCGAGACTTAGGCAGGGTGAGCTGAAGTAGGCTAAGCACCGGGAACGTCCTTGCTACCTGGGGGGAGAAAAGGAAAACATTGGAAAACATAAGCTAGCAGCCCAGTGAGTGACAAATCTTTGTAAAACGAGCATTCATTGAAAGCAGGCATGTTACGTATAACGAATAAGTAAGAGTTTAACATTTTGTTCAATTTAAACATACTTTCCATAAAATACATTAATCTCATAAATCAAATTTCAAATCATACATGAGTGTTTTCCAAGGAGTTTATCAATATCAATTTAGTTTTTCAAACTTTTCCCTTAGTTGAGGCGGAGCAACGCTTCTACACACTCAACGTCGAAAAACCACCTTAGTTGGGGTGGAGCAAGGCTCAACACTCCCAACGTCGAAATCGTCCCTGGCTCAATGCGGAGCAAACTCGACGCACCAACCAAATCAAACTCTATGTGTACATAGGAATATGACGAGTTGCCCAAGTACCTTCTCATGTCCTTCAGTACTGGGTCCTGGGGAAACTCACATGCCTTTTCGTGTCCTTGTGCACTGAGCCTCCTCTAAAACGTTTTAGAATTTCGTTCACATAATAGTTCATATGAAATCCTTTCATAGAAATCATACAAAGCTTTATTTAATAACATTTCATAAAATGCTTTCTATCAACTTTAGAAATATATAACATGCCTTATGAGTAATGCAATCAACATTACGCATTTAAACAGTTCATTGTAAATCATACTTCATAAGAACATTTTTTAATAAGAATTGAAGAATAAAATAGTCACTCACAACTTTTTCTAGGCTTTACGTGAGTTATACGCTTTCCCTATTTCTTATTGGCCTGCAAGAGACATTTACCTTGCGTTATTTAACATTAAACCTTCCTCCTTTTCTAAACTAACATTATAAGCGAGAATCCTAGCGATACCAACCAACAGGAGCTATTACTAGCGATACTTGATGGAGCGACACTAGCGTTACCTTACCTTAGCAGCGATACTCAGCGTTATCTAGCGAGATCTGTGAGACGGAAGATTCCTTTGCGTCTCAGCGACACCCGTCTCGCTATCAGTACCCAGACAGTGTGCTGATACTTAATTTTTCAGCGGCACTCTGCACTATAATTCCTTCCTTTCTTCTTGTTCTTACTTCAATCTATTAAAAGTCACAATTCCATAGAGATTAAGGACTTTTTCTCTTCTACAAACTTATAGGAAATTAAGTTCTATAGCTTACCTCAAAGTTTCAAGGCTTAACTTCTCCTCGTTCTCACGGTATTCCGGAATCACCTCCTGCTGTTCCGGATTGCGTATCAATCTTGTAAACTCTGCTTTTCCTAAGGATTCACATAGTAAATCTTCAATTTCAGCATTACCATCCTTCACAAAAGTTGTTAGAAATTATGTTAACTTACTAACCTCCAAGTTTCAGCTCTAAACTCGGCTTCCTCCACACGTTCTACTCTGAATATCAGTCACTACTCAAACTGTGTGACTTCAGTCATTCCTCTATTCCAGCTTCGTTTTCAACATCAATATGAGTTGAATTTCGTCCAAAATCCGCAAGAACACCTTCCTCAATCTTCTTTTGAAGTTTGTCTGAAATGTGGAACCAACTTAAGCTCTCGAAATGTCTTAAAAATGATTAAACATTTAATTAATCCAGCTATATATACTACCGACTTAGCCTTTACAAACACTAGGACTTATGTTGCCGACTTACCCTTCACCCGCAGACTAGCGCTGGGTTCTTATCTCAACGCGAGGTACTCATGTTAGCTTCTCCTCCAACGCCTCCAGCAACTGGCCACACCCAACGCATAGTGTCGTCCTCAACGCCTCCTATTTTTGACGCATACATTTCCATCATACAGTACTATTTTCGTCGCATCAAGACCATTCTATCTTCGACGCAGGGTGACTCCAACACATGTCTGTCTTCGACGCATCGACTTCAGCGCATAACTGTCCCCAACGCAGAGTGACTTAAACGCATAGTTCAAGCACATTTCTTCCCCCGTCAGAATTACTTATCCTTCAACGCGGGTAGCTACTTCAGCTTACCACCCTCCGTGAATCAACCAACAACGCATGGACTTGGCCAACACTTAGCCAAAATTTTACTTTTAAAAAATTCTTGCTTTCGCTCACGACCACTTCTCCCTTTGAAACGCATAGCCACAATCGCATGACCGCACCCCAACGCTTGGTAACGCAATCGGTGCTTACATGGAGAATTAATTAATTAATTTGAACTGGATTCAAATAATTAATTTATTTATTTGGATGAGATCCAAATTAAAGATTCTGAAGAAAACAAATATTTAAATGAGATTTGAATATTTTAAACCATTTAATATGAGATATTATTTAGATAGATATTTATATTAGATATTATTAAATATTTAATTTAAAATCTCTGTAGATGGGTTATCTTAATAAGATTAGGAGTAAGTCATGAAGTTTTATAAATAAGGCCCTTGGAAGCCCTCATAGAACACACACTCTCTACTACAATTATTCTAAAGCTCTCCATCTAGAATTTCTCCCAATTTTCTTAGAA
Source organism: Citrullus mucosospermus (assembly GCA_030954485.1). Lineage (NCBI taxonomy): Eukaryota > Viridiplantae > Streptophyta > Magnoliopsida > Cucurbitales > Cucurbitaceae > Citrullus > Citrullus mucosospermus. The sequence continues at coordinate 14,961,867 of CM062057.1, read as the reverse complement.
AATTTCTAAGAAAATTCTTTTTCTCATTTCCTCTATTCTTTCAAGAAGCGGTTCCCATAAACCAGATCCTTGCCAGAGTCATAACAAGGAAGATCTCTTGGAAAAAGAAGACTACAAGGAGAAGGTTATTAGTTCGACGGAAGATTTTGCTGAAATTATAGATCAACAAAAGTATGTTGCTTAACCCTTTTTTTAATTATTTGTATTTTTAATTCTTTCAAGAAATCAAAGAATGTGATCACACGCTATTGCTGGGATTCAATTTCCTTCAACTAATGAGGGAATTATATGTTAATTGTATATGATACAATTAATATAATGTACATAGATACATTATATTATAAAGTTAATTTTGAATTAGATTCAAAATTCAACTATATAATATGAGAGAATAATAATTTGAATAAGATTCATATTTAAACTATAGGTTATGAGAGGGAAATACATTTGAATATGATTCAAATGTAATATTAATTAAATATATGATATTTAATTAATTTTTATTAATTAATTAGATTAGTTAATATTTTTATTTAATTTAACTTTAGTTAAATTTTAACTCCTAAGGGGAGTTAAAGGATGGTTAAAGAATTAACTTCCCCCCTCTCCATCATTTGATTATTCATATTCATAAAAAGTTTTTTTTGGGATGATGGAATTGAACTCTCTCTCAATCTCCGAACACTTCAAAGTTACAAAGAAAATGTTTCTTTGCAAAAAAATTTTCCAATTTTCCAAAAAAGGTTCCCACAAAATTTTTCCTCTTGCTAGAGAATAGTGGAGAAGATCTTGGTGGTGGTGTCTTGTTCATGATTGAAGAGATTTTGGAAACACTTGAAGAATTGGAGAAGATTGAAGAAGTCTTCAAAGGTATTTTCTTTCTTCACAATAAAACATGCTTAATTAAAATATGTTTAAATTTCTCTGTATTTTCTGTAAATTCAAAACGTAAATTAAAAGTACACGTGTTCACGCGCTTTCACACGAAATTCAATTCCTTCATTTGGAATATCAACGGAGTACCCGAATTCCAAGTAGTTGATATTTTTAATGAAATGCTTATGGTTGCATGTGTCTATGTAACATCAGGTCTCACAAACCACGAGGCTGCAAGAAATATTGTTATAGGGTTCACAGGAGCTCTGAAATTATGGTGGGAACACTACTATAATGTTGCAAGTAAAGAAACCATTTTGAACCATAAAACAATAGTGAAAAAGACCAAGATTGTAAGCCCCACACCTAGCTTTGGAAGTTAGCAAGCTATAAAGATTAGTTTTGGAAGATGACAAGCTAAAGAAAGTAAGTAAAGAGTGGCTGAGAGCCTTAAGGCATGAGTTATCATGTGTTGAAGGTGTGTCATGCGTTTGGGAAGGTTGCTATGCGTTGAAACGTGTCCTATGCGTTGGAGAAGTGTGTGCTGGAAAGGAAGTGGCTAGGTGAAGCTTTTGGGTAGCCGAGGCCAAGTATAAAGGGGATGCGGTTGCTGGAGAAGCATGCGTTTCCGAGTTTGAGCATGAGTAAATGTTCGGGGCTATGCATTGATGAGGTTGTTGGATCAGCAGCCATGCATTGGTTGAGATCGGTAGGGAGGTTGCGTTGGTCGTTGGCGAAGTTTGAGTTCAAGGGTGTTTATGGTTAAGACGCATGGTGCGATGCGTCTAAGCTAGCAACCAAACTTGCTATACATCCAAGTTTGCTAGGCGTCCAAGCCAGTACCCAAGTATGTTAAAGGAGGTTGGGTTACTTTTTTTAGCGGGAAATTTAATCAAATAAAATAAAGAAGAAAATGAAGGTTAAGTCAGTAGCCTATTTAAGTGAGTAAGCTGAGTGTTTGATCATTTTTAGACACATTCAAAAGCTCAAATCAATTCAATTTCACAGCTGAAAGACAAAGAGAGGTAGAGGAAGGAGTTTAGGGCAAATTCGTGTAGAATTCTGATCGATTTCGTGGTGAAATTGAAGCTAGAACAGAAGAGTCAATTGTTGTCGTGCAATCTGAACAACATTCGGTATTTAAAGGATAGCGTTCTATGGAGATCGAGTTTAGGACTGAGAATTTGAGTTTGGTAAGTTAACTCAATTCTTAACAACTTTTATGATGGATGTTTGAGCTGAATTTGAAGAGAAATATGTAAAATTTATGGTGGAAGTAACTGTTACTGATTTGCTAGGCGATTGGGAGCAGCTCGATGTTATTTAAAGATATCTCCCAAACGAAGAGGAATTATACTCTGAAATTTTGAGGTAAGTTAGAGTACCTACTTCTTTACAAGTTTGTAGAAGGGAAGAAGTTCTGAATTTGGCTGGAAATATGATTTTTATCAGATAGAAGTGAGAATAAAAGGAAAGGAAGAAACTGCGGCTGTCGGGTGTCGCTAGAACTACATTGTCGCTGAGAAGTTGGAGAGTGAGTAGCGAGACAAGTATCGCTGGTAGCGCAGAGAGCTATGCGTCTCAAAAATCTCGTTGAGTGTCGCTAGGTATCGCTACTCAAGGTGAATCTCACTAGTCTCGCTCACTATGATCTTGCTAGTGTTGTTTATGTGTAACCTAGTCTCGTTGGTTATTTATACTCTCGTTCATTATGAGTTATTTTAGGAGAAGAGAGTCTTGGTGATGAAGCAATGTTTGGAGTTTAATTATGCCAACTTAATGATTATGGAAAGGAAGTTTAGGGAAGTCTAACACAAGAAATGTGGATTTACAAGCCAAGAAGAGCTAGGAAAGGTGTACAATCCGCTCAAGGCTTAGGACAAGTCGTGAGTGACTTTTATCTAAAAATGTTTAGTCCTAACATAGTTTTTTGATAATATTTGTTGATAAATGCTTACATGATCGAATTCTATGAATTTTATGTGGTTCCGTGTGTGATATAATGAGTTGTTTCGACATATATTTATATATACAAACTAAGCAAAAGTATGTGAATAATGAGGATAAAACGGGTGGATGCTTGTGAGCCTATGATTAATATTGTGATGTGGGAGTTGACTCAGATATATGAATATGTACATGTTATATGGCGGTAAGACTTAAGAAAAGTATGAAATTTATAATTATGTGAGTAGATGGAAGCATAAGAGTTTATGAAAAGTATTGTGATGTATGAGACGTTACTAGAGTATGAATGAGAATATGAATTATGAGGTAAGAATAATGAAAGTGTGTGAGCATATGAAAAGTGTTGTGATGTATGAGATATTAAAAACTCATGATTTTATGTTATATTGTATTCTTATCTGAATGGCTCCCAATGCTGAGGTACGAAGAGAAGGCATGTGGGATATTTGTGTATATAATTAGCTTCATGCTAATATTGTTCTGTTTATCATGAAATGATTTATAAAGAATTATTTATGCAAAGCATATTTGCTCTATAATGTTTCCTAAGGAACCCAATGTTGAGGGAAGATGTGAAGATATGTGGGAAACCCAGTGTAGTAAGAAACCCAATGCTAAAAGAAGATGTGAAGGCAGTGGGAAATACAGTGTTGTAAGAAGCCCAATGTTGAGGGACGATGTGATTGCATGTGGGCAATCTTGTATTTGAAAACTCGGTGCTGAGAGATGTAGAGAAGGCACTTGAGTATCTTGGGGATCTAGTATTGAGGGACTGGGAGAAGGTACTTGGATAGCCCGTGAGCAAATTGCGATTGACTGATGCTGAGGTGTTGAGAGTACTCCACTCAGCTGAGAAATATCGACGTTGGGTGCGGTGAGCTTTGCTCAGCCTCAACTAGGGAAGGAGATTTAAGGAAATGGTTTATGAATAATGTTTCCATAGATAATCAGATGTGGTTAAACTATGATCTGATGTATGTTAGTGATGGATATGGCTGGGTTTTATTTTTTCATATAGCTGGGTTTTATATTTTCATACACTGTTGAGAAAAACTTTAATTAGTCACTCATTGGGCGTTTAAGCTCACATTTTCTTTGTTTTTCTGTTTTTTTCCAGGTAGCGAGCGAGTTCGGGATGCTTAGCCTACGCAAGATCTCGTCTAGGTCTACCAACGGAGTTTAGTATTCTGAAAATTGTAAATAATTGAACTGGATCATGTGTTGTACATATAGAGAGAGTTAAAGAGAGTTGTGTATTTGTGCTATTATATGTCTGAATAAAAAGGATGTGCATATGGCAAGTTAACTCTGGTGTATGTGTGAAGTAGTTTATAGTTTAAAACTGTTTATTAGGTAAAGACAGAGTTTATGGTTGCCAATGGATGTCGTAAGAGGGTCGGTGTCCGCTGTCATCACACTTCTTCATGGGTTAGGAGGGTACCTGGGAAGGGCTGTGACAAAGATACTAACAAGCGATGTAATAAACCCAAACACAAAACAACCTTCTGCTTCAACACGACGAGTAGAAGTAGAAGAAGAAAAGCAAGACGCAGTGGCGACACTCATCTATGCCATATCAAGCCACTTTTTTGCCGGAACAAAGTCCCTAGGAACGAGCAATCATAGAAAAATCCTCAAAAACTTAAAATGCACTTCAATGGGTAATTTCAAATGGTACTATGACATGTTCATAGGACGAGTCTTCACTTAAGAAGATTGCAATCAACAACATTAGAAAAAACAATTTATAGATGGGTTACCCAGCTTCATAGCCGAAAGAGTATACATGGCATTAAATAAAAATTACAATTACAAAGTCCCATGGAATGATATAACTGAAGGACAACTAACTAAAATAATCATAGAATGCTCTTTGGGCATCTGCAATGAAATCAAAGTCCAAAATAAAGTTCAAAAACAGGCAAGCCTACACAAGAGAGAAACGTAAACCTCTCAATATGGATGCGAAAAACTAGAAGAACCAAGCTCTTCTAGAAAGAAAATAAAAAGAAGAACTTGTCAAGAGTCTTATAGAACAATGAAATATTACAAAAGAAAGTCATACAAAGAGTATACTCCTCAACAAATAAAAAGGTTTTATAAGAAAAAACCTTATAAAAAAAAAAGGCCCAAAGGTTATAAGAAGCCTAAAGAAAAGATAAAGAAAAGGTTTCTTGCTACAAATGCAAGAAGGAAGGATATTATGCTAATAAATATCCTAATAAAAGAATCAACGAATTAGAGAATGAAGACAATGAGTCTGAAAGTTCTCTCCTTTACTCATCTGAAGAAGAATTTAAGTTGCAAGAACTAGAAGAAGAAAATAGTTCTAATTACTCAAGCATAGAAGAAAAAAAAATTCTAAAAAAGGAGTGATCTTTTGTCATAGGGATTGTGAGAAAGAAATAAATGTTCTCACAAGTGAGCAAGAAATGTTATTCTAAGCTATGGATCACATAAGCCATGATGATCTAAAAAGGGCGATACTAAAAACCTTGAAAGAATTTTTAGAAAGACCATTAGAAAAACCTCTTCCAAAAAGAATAGAGCCAACCCCAAGAAATCTAATAAAAATCCTTCGATAAAAGAAGGAAGAAGAAAAGAAAGTAACATTAGAAGATTTACAATTTGAAATCAATTGTCTCAAAAAAGAGATAAGAGAAAATAAGCAAGAAATTTTCCAAATCAAACAAAAATTAAATCAATTGAAATTAAAAGAAAGAATTGATTCAGATGAAGAATCTGAAGATCTAGAACAAGCAATTGAATTCTTAATCAATCAAATTACAATAATTCATTTTCAAAAGTGGTATTCTTTAGTCACCCTAAAAATCAAAGATTTCAAAATAACATTAAAAAGCTGATCAAAATTGCATACAACAAAGTTTAATTCCAACAGAGTATTTTTAGAAAATGACTAAGTCCGTAAGTGGAGCCAATCGACAAAGGTTTAATATAAAGTATAAGCTACATTATGTCCATATTTGCAATGACCAATTTTGTTTTATAAATTCTTTCCTTCTGGTAAAAGATTTAAAACAAGAATTAATATTAGGAATATCATCCCTAACTCAATTATATCCTATCAAAATAACAGAAAAATGCTTAGTAAGCAATATTTTTAGTAAAGAAATTGTTTGCAAATTTATCACCCCAATGGTCCCACACGACCTAATGGGAATAAACGAATTAAAGGATCAAGAAATCAAAAGAAAACAAAAACAAATTCAATTTCTTAAAGAAGAAATAAGCTATAAAAGAATCGAAAAAAACCTAAGAGAAACTTCAATTCAAAACAAAATAAAAGAAGTCCAAAACAAAATAGAAAAGGAAATCTATTCAAGTTTACCCAATGCAATTTGGGAAAGGAAAAAAATACATAGTTAATTTTCCTTATACAAAAGAATTTAAAAAATCGGATATCTCCACAAAAGCTAGACCAATTCAAATGAATTCAGAACTACTAACACATTACAGGAAAGAAATCCAAGACTTATTAGACATGTTGGACTAGCGTGTCTTAAATCTCTTGGGTCTTATAGTTTTGTAAATTGTAAATACATTTTATTTATTGAATAAAATAATTAAGAAGTTATTTTATCTATCTTATGCATTAACTCAATCCAATAAACCAAGATTCCATGGTTATTTTATGTAAACTTAAACATGTATGTGGTTGAAATACAAGATTGGATCATGTTTAAGTAATAACCAAGAGGCCTGTAGTATAGGAATATGGTTGGGTGTCTTATTCTGGTAACACTATGATATGGGCTACTTTGTAATTGTTACGAGGAGTTGTAAAGTGTTACAAACGATTTGATTCTAATTGTTCATGTGGAGACATGTGAGTGAGGATATCCTATGCAAAGAGTTTGTATAAGACCGAACCGCGAAATGTTTAATTTCTCTTTGTAACGCCGTTAATTGTAGAAATTAACATTTCATAGGATGATTATAGGTAACTCAATTTGAATCCTGAGTGAGTTATGAAATCCTGTCTATGAGGGCAGTCCTTTGATTTGTATGAGTGAGAGTGGTAAAATAGTCGACTCAAAAAGCTTGCCATTTTGAGGATTTGTTTAATTAGAGAGCTGGGAACATATCTTCATAAGATGAAATTCACTCCTTCTCGTGTTTAGGGTATGTAGATAAATTACTCCCTTAAGGGCTGATTCGGGGTCTTGAACAATGAGGCCTCACCCTCTTACTGGCATGAGGGGAGTTAGTTTATAGTTGAACTATAAACAATTTGTTTATTAGAGGGATCGATGGTACTTAAGGAGTTAGATATAACTATAAGGGTAAAAACGGTAATTTGACCCAGTTGTAGTTATGATTAATTTGTGAAATGTCAACTTACTGTTGATTAGTAAATTTCGTGTACACAGAAATATATCTATAGTGCGAAGAGTGCAACTGTAAGTCTTTAGTGGAGTGACCTATAGTTAATGAATATTGATTAATCTAATTAAAGAGTTTAATTGATTAATCTCATATTATTGGAGCTTCTAACTATAGGTTCATAAGGTCCCCTTGCTAGCTCATACAGGATTAGTATAAGAATCAAACATTTTGGTTTAATTTCAAATGTTCAAATTAATAAGGAAATTAATTGTATGTGATCCAATTACCATAATGTATATAGATACATTATAGACCTGGTTGCACAAATAGCAATCAAGCTTAAAATAATAAAAAATATAGCACAAGGAAAAATATATTAGGGATATAGCACAAAATTAGCGCCAGATATCACTGATAGCAACTATCAGTGATAGTCATATTGGTAAATGACTAAAAAGCCCATGTCTAGCCCGTTATTTCACACTTCCTTCTTCCGATTTTCTCAAATTGAAAGCTATCACTAATAGCAACAGTGATAGCTATCAGTGGCTATCATTGATAGCTGCTGTCAATGATAGCTTTCAATTTGAGAAATATTAGTACAATCTTGAAATAGTAACACTTGAAATATTAGCTTTCAATTTGCTATCATTTATTAGTGGCAATTATTGATACACTTTCATCAATTAGAATCAAGCTTGAAATATTAACACTTAAGGCCATAAGTGGTTTAGACTTTTATAAGTAGTTGTCAACTTTGTAAGGAAACATTTAAAGATTAACATGCTATTATAGATAACTTTTTACCATTAAATAACATGCTATCATTGATAGCTTCTATAACTAATAACATGTTATCGTGATAACTTCTAGGCATGCCACTTATACTTTAGTTTGAGGTTCAACTTTATTAATTAATTCCACTAAGTTGGCTACCAATGATAGACTTCTATAAGTGGTTATTAACTGTGGAAGAAAATCATCAAAGATTAAGCTATCAATGATAGAAAATATTTGTGGTTATTTCTGATAGACTTTTATTAGTACCTATCAATTTTGAAATATTAACACTTAAAGCTATCAATGGCTATTATGAAAAACTTTTATCATGATTATCAATAATAAATTTCTATATCTACCTAAGTTTGATATCACCGATACATAAATATGACTGATATCTATCTAAGTTCTATCACTAATATCACTAATAATTGATATTATCGATACACAAATATTTAGTGAATTCTTTTCAAACGTTTAAAAACATGAGTGATAGCCAATGAATTCTTCAATCAATGATAGAATTCTTTGAGTGACTAAGTTATAAGTATATTAGTAGCTATCACCGATAGATTTATATTATTATGAGGAGATTGGGGATATGGAATAAAAATTAGAGAAAAAAGAAAAAAAAAAAAAAGGGAAGAAGAAAATATGAGGAGATGGAAGAAAAATTAGAAAAAGAAAAGGAAAAAAAAAAAGAAGAAAATATGAGTAGATTGAAGAGATGGAAGCAAAACCTGAAAAAAGAATATGAAAAAACAAAAAAGAAAGAAGAAAAGAAGTTTTTTTTTTTTTTTTTTTTTTGTGCAAAACAAGGGAGAGCAAAATTGGAAATCACAAAAATTCAAAAGTTGACTAGTAAACATTTGTCATATTTGCAAATATTTTTAAAATGTGCAATATTTTTAGATTTTCCCCCTTATTTTGCTATCTATTATAAATATCCTTTTATTTATTCATTAAAATATAATTGAGATGTTTTTAATGAGATAGATTGGAACCTACAATAAAGAGTCGCATGCAAACAAAAGTTATGAATTATTTTAAATGGTTTAAAATTGGTTCACCTAAACTTATGTTTAATATTTCTAATATGATTAAAAGTAGGTTAATGTTTTATTTTTATTTTAATGGGATTAAAATGAATGTAATTAAAGATTAAATTTATAAAATGCCTATAAGGGACCTTTGTCTAAGGAAGGTTTTGTCTAAAGCTGAGGTATTTAAGTTGACGGAAACGAAAGATTCCTACTTGGAAACTGACCTGGAAGGTGAATTAGCCAAATATTTTATAAGCATACAACGATTGATTTGACTTTATTAAAGTGTTTAATAAATAATAATCAAAAGTTGTTAAACTATCCAATATAAAAGTTATATTGGGAAAATCAACAAAGGACTTAGATAAATTATTAGTTGGATTTACCTAAGTAATAAACTCTAGGTTTAAAACACCCAGTGGGAGGAAAAAGATATATATGATATGTCATTTTCTTTTCACGTTTCTCCCTAAAAGTTCACACCATGAGATCTATGCTCGGCCTCGCGGCACCTCGATTTGTGTCCCCCTTCGGAAGGTGTTTGCATAGGTCAATATCAAAGTGAATGGAGAGAGTGTCTATAGTAAGTGGGAGAGGGACGTGTGTCAATACATCCTACGGTCTCCTTCATTGGTTTGTTAGATAAATTTCATGCTCAGCCTCGTGGCACGTTGATTTCTATCTCCTTAAGGGTGGTGTTTGCATTAAATTTATCTCAAACTGCAGTTATGTATAAGGTCGCTTCAGTTTTTGCCTCAATCAATTTTTCCCTTTGGTTGACTCATTGGGGCGGAACTCTAGGATCTAAAATGAAGGGTTACACTTACAAAAAATTGACAAGCAAGTATTCGATTTCTTAACCGAATGAATGGTGACTAATTATTAGGAATAAGAGTTATTCTAGTGTAATATAGTTGAGAATGTCTCAGTTCAATGAAGGGTTACCATTTGGTGGCTTTTATCTTAAATCACTGAAACATAATTGCAAAATTAGAAGTTAAATTTGGGTACATTAAAATCTTGCTAAATGTTGATTGGGTTATATGAGTTATGCATATTTCTAATAGAAATAATTTGTATGTTTCAACATATTGAAACATGTTAAGCGCATTTATTATATTGCTAAGTGCCAAGAAAATGAATGATGAAAATTACACATCTTAGAAAAGCATGATAAATATTGTACTCATCGTTGAGAACTTAAAATTTTCCATCAATGAGGAGTGTCCTCAAATTCCTACTCAAAATGCATCGCGAAATGTTCATGATGCATATGAGAAATGGGTAAAGGCAAATGAGAAGGCCAAAGCATACATTCTTGCCAACTTATCTGAAGTCTTGACAAAAAACATGAAACTATGGTTGCTGCTTGAGAGATCATGGCTTCCTTGTAAGAGATGTTTGGACAGTCGTTCTCATAGATCAAGCATGATGCTCTAAAATTCATTTACAATGTATGTATGAACGCCTTAGTGCAAGAACATGCTCTCAATATGATGGTCCACTTCAACGTGGCAGAAATGAATTAAGTCATCATCGATGAGGCTAGTTAAGTTAGTTTGTTATGGAATCTCTACCGGAGAGTTTCCTACAATTCAGAACTAATGTTGTTATTATCAAGTTGAACTACCCTCCTAAATGAGCTACATACTTATGAGTCCATGCATAAAGGCAAAGGACATAATGGGGAGACAAATATTCCCAATTCCTCTAAAAAGTTCCACAGAGATTCTAACTCTAGGACAAAGTCTGTACCTTCTTCCTCTAGTAAAAAGAAGTGGAAGAAGAAGAAGGGTAATAAGAGAAATAAAACTAACCAAGCTGCAGCTCAAAAGGGCAAGAAAAAGGCTAAGGTTGCAAAAGGACATTGTTTCCATTGCAATCAAGATGGACACTAGAAGCGGAACTGTCTCAAGTATTTGGTAGAGAAAAAGAAGGTCAAACAAGGTAAATGTGATTTACTAGTTTTGGAAACTTGTTTACTGGAGAATGATGATTTTGCTTGAATAATTGATTCAGATGCCACTAATCATGTGTGTTCTTCTTTTTAGGGGATTAGTTCCTGGTAGGAGCTTGGGACTGGCAAGATAACCATGAGGGTTGGAACTAGATAGGTTATCTTAACGGTTGTAGTGGGGGCATCAACGTACTCTTCCAGAAATCTTTTATTTTATTAAAAAATGTATATGTAGTTCCTTATTTGAAAAGGAACTTGATTTCTGTGAAATGTTTGTTAGAACAGTTATTCAATCAGTTTTAATGTAAATAAATCATTTATTTATAAAGATGGTGTTGATATTTGTTTCTAAAAATTTAGAGAGTAATTTATATGTGCTAAGGCCGTTAGCATCTAAAGCGCTTCTAAATACTGAAATGTTCAAAACTGCAACAACTCAACATAACAGACAAAAGGTTTCTCCTAAAGAAAATGCTCATCTTTTGCATCTAAGATTAAGTCACATAAATCCCAATAGGATTGAGAAATTGGTTAAGAGTCAGAGTTAGAAGAAAACTCTTTACCTATATGTGAATCATCTCTTTAAGACAAAATGACAAAAAGACATTTTACTGGAAAAGGTTATAGAGCCAAAGAACCTTAGAACATGTACATTCAAACCTTTGTGGTTTGATGAATGTTAAGGTAATAGGAGGGTATAAATACTTCATCTCTTTTATAAATGATTTGTAACACCCTACTTTTTAGACCTAAGTGCTTAAGGGTTTATAAGGAATGAAGTAAGATAAGAGAGGTGAAATTTGGATCACAAGCTTGTGGAGTTAGAAAATTTTTTAGATAGGAAATCTGGACTGGTGGAATTAGCCAAAATTTGGCCAAAATTGGAATAGGTATGCGTTAAACTTAAGGGAAGAAAAAGTTTGGTATCAACTTGAGTTTTGGGTTAAGAATAAGCCGTGTGTGAGTTTGGAAGAAACCTACGATTTTTGGATCTTGAACTTCGAAGTAACTCTTGTAGTTAAGAATTCTTCTAAGTAACACAGCTAGACTAAGAGAACTCGACTATGCTATTAAAATAATAAGTTTGGAAGCGTGATCTAAGGAGAAGAAAAGGAATCTCACCAAGTATTGGAAAGAGTTGAAAGCATAGCTGGGAGTTAGTTGTGAGTTGGGCACACAATTGGTAGGGAAAAGATCATCTTGGACACATGGTCAAGCTAAGAAAACGCATGGTACCCCTTGTGGACAGGAAATTGTCACACCCTACTTTTTAAGAAACTGATGCGTTGAAGAGTCTATGAAGAAAAGAGGTAAAAGACCATGTTGGACGCATGGTCAGGACCAAGGTAACACATGGTATAGGTGGACGCATGGAAGTAAACCGAGAAGGAAAAGAAGTGAAACGCATAAGAGAAGATGTACGCATTAGCGATGGTAAGACGCTTAAGCATGAAAGGAATGAAGTTATGTTGTGAAGTGTTGAAAGAGATCTAAGTCTCGGAAAGATAGAACACTATAGCAAATTGAGTAACGCATAGACTAATAGCAAGGAATGTTCACAAGTGTTGGAAAGTAGAAGGTTGTGAAGTAAACATAAAAACTGGAGCATGAGGTGGACGCATGCTAATCTATCTTAAGAGAAATAGTTTAAGTGCAAAGAAAAGGTTAAAAGAATGACCTTGGGAATAATCAAGGAATGTCCAAGGATAGGAAGATGGTCATGGACGCAGGATGAAGGTGAACGCAACAGGACCAACACATAGAGGAGGAGCTGGAGAAGGATTTGTTGTCATTGACGCCTAGTGGCATTGTGTAAGCACTGGTTTATAATAGTGCGGCTATGCGTTGAAGGTGATCACGAATGGTTGTTGTGAGCTGAAGTAGTCGCCGCGTTGGCGGGGGAAGATATGTACTTGGCTTACCATGCGTTGGTAAGGTTGTCATGCGTTGAGGTCCCTATGCGTTGAAGACAGAGTTATCTCTATGCGTCAAAGGCAGTAGTGTAGTTGGCTTAGAGTTAGAAAAGTGAGTAAGGAAGCTCAAACCTTAAAGGAAACTCAACGAACGCATGAGGGCGTTGTGTTGAATGAAAAGTTGTTTATTGGAAATGTTGGACGCATAAGATAAGCTTATAAAGGTTAGGTGGCTTCATATAGACTTGACATCTTAAAAGTAGGAGGTGTTAGAATGCATGTTGAGTGCTTCATGCAAGGTGACGCTTGGATAAATGCATGGTTAATTAAGCATGCAGCGTGACATGTGGCAAACAAGTGGCAAAAGGAGAGGAGAAGTTGGATGACAAGCTCCCTATAAATAGAACTTTTGAGGGAAAAGGAGCGACTAATGACTCTAAAAGAAGAATTCTAGAGAGAAAGGGAAGAAAGAAGGCAGAACGGAAGAATCCCTGCGTCCGTAGTAGGAGTCTGCGGCCAAGAGAGAAGGTATTTTGACAACTTAGCTATTTTATGTGAAAAAAGTTGTCTTGTGTCGAAAAGGGGGTCGACCTTGCGTTGAGGACAAACATAATGTCCAAGGTGAACGCAGCGTCCAAAATTAGGTGATGCGTTCAAGTTAGACCTTGTGTCCAAGAGAGGGCAATGCATCCGAAAGAGAAGTAAGAAGAGTTGGGATGCACTTTGCGGAAGTAATCAACCTTGCATTGAAGGGCAGGGTTGCGTTCAACCGAGCTGACAGAGGAAAATGGAGCCTTGCGTTCCAGAGTTAGAACGCTGCGTCCAAGAAGCTCGGGAAGAGGAAATAGAGGAAAGGAAGAGGAATTATTCTTTGGCAAGTACAGGTGAGTAACACCTGCGTTTTACAAAATATAAATGAGTTCCTTATGAATCTGATTTCATGGGTTTTCAATGAATAAATGCATGCGTTTTACTTGTAAACTTTGAGTATGCTGGTTACTTGCTATGAGTTTATAAACGCATGGTGATTGGTTCATACTTATTTTCATGACTTTTCTGAAAAGCATGGTGTTATATGTATGATGTTTTATAAAACTTTGAAAAGGGACCCCAATGCTCAGGGACTCGTAGAAGGCATTGTGGACGGCCTGAATTATAAAGGGACCCTAATGCTTAGGGACTCGTAAAAGGCAAATGGGTAACCTGGATATAGAAATGGGACCTCAATGCTCAGGGACTCGTAGAAGGCATTGAGGGTGGCCCGAATTCTAGTACCTATGTGCACATAGAGGTATATACGACGCTGATGTGTTGAGATTACTCCACATAGCTAAGGAAAATCGACGTTGAGGAGCGTTGAGCACTGCTCCGCCTCAACTAAGGAAAAAGTATTTTAAAATGAATGAGTTTTTGAGTATTTACTCTGAAACGGACAAGCATATTTTAACAATGGTATTTGAGTATATTAAAATATGATTTGAAGTATTATATTTTATGCGATTTTGACCAATTTTACAGTTAAAATATATTGTTTTCAGAAAACCGTTACTCACTGAGCTGTTAGCTCACCCTTTTTAAATGTTTTCCATTTTCAAGTAGCATGACAGTTTCTGTTGCCGATCGAAGTCGAGGTTTATCAAGAGTATGATAATGGTATTATCGTCCTAGGAAGGGTTTATATGTAAGTGAGGCGAAGCTGACAGTAGGTTATGTGACAGGGTAGTCGGTAACCACTGTCCTCACACTCCGTCTCGGGCTACGGGAGGATAGTTCGGGGTGGGATGTGACAGAAATGGTTAAGTGTTGAAATATTGAAAGGAAAACTGAGAACTCGGGGGAAGAAGTGAATGCATAGGAGGTAGTTAAGGAAGAAAATGCAACTTAGCCTAGGGTGGACGTATGAGCTTGCTACAAAAGGGACTAGGGTTGGGTCTTGGATGTGTTGGAGGATTGTAAAGCAAACCTAAAAGAAGAAAGCAAGAGAAGAACGCATGCTAGATTGATCGTTGAGAAAACAGCTAAGTATGGGAGGAGTAAAAAGGAAAAGTTGGAAACATAACCCCGGGATACACCTCAGGGATGCATAGAGGAACAATCAAGGGATCTCTAAGGGTAGAATGAAGACCATGGACGCATGGCAAAGTGGTGATGAACGTATGGTACACGGTGAGGACGCATGAAGGTAGGTTTGAGGTGATTTTGGCTAAGTGACGGAGTACCAAGCATAGTTGGACGTTTATCACTCAAGGGGCTTGTAGCTAAGATTTGGGCTTGAGAACAGAGGTGATGGACGCATAACAGGAGGCACAAACGCATGGTAATGTCCGGGGGAGAAACTTAGTCAAGTATAGGAAGGCCGGGAGGAAGAAAAGAGAGCAAAATAAGCTAAACTCTAAAAGAAAACCTTAAGGACGGATAAGTTGGATGCATGGTCCGTGTCTTGGAGCAAGTTGAACGCATAGATGAGTTTATAAAGGCTAGATGGCTTCATTTAGACTTAACACATCATAAGGAGGAGGTGTCGGGATGCATGTCGGGTGTGTCATGCAGCGTGACATGTGGCAAATAAGTGGCAAATAGAGAAGAGAAGTTGGACGACAAGCTCTCCATTCCAAGTCTATAAATAGGACCTTGAGAAAAGAGGAGCATCATACCATCCATAAGTCTGAGTTTCTTGAGAGAAAAGAGAAAGAAAGTTGAAAAGACTAACCCTTGCATCCATAGAGGTAGTCTGCGCCCAAGAGAGGTTGTTTTCCTAGCTACCTTGCGTCCAACAGTTGTCTGGTACCTAGGGAAGCTGCTTTGCATCCATCAGTGCTGCCAGAAGGAGGAAATTAGCAGTTCTGCATCCAAGAAGCACAGCCTTGCGTCCAATGGGTGAAGCCAGATGCCCAAGAGGAGCTGAATCCCTGCACCTTGCGTTCAAATCATCTGTCAGGCGTCCAAGGTGCAGGGCTGCATCCAACCTAGCTATTAGAGGGAAAAATTAGTTGTTTTGTGTTTCTGACTATCAACCTTGCATCCAAGAAACTAGGGGAAGGAAAAATTAGAAGAGAGGAAAGGAATTTCCCTTAAGCGATTACTTTCTCTGTGAGTGACAATTTTATTTAAAATGTGTTTACTTTGAACAAGGTGTTATTGCTAAAAAGAGTTTGTAAACATGTTTATATGTTTGTGATCTCACGGGTTTTAACGTGCATATTATGTGTTTTACATTGGAAATCATTTGAAGCGTGCTGGTTGTTTAATGAGTTTAATGAAAAGCATGCTGTTTGTTACTTTATGATTTTATGGAAAGCATTGAAGCTTGTGAAGGAAATTGTGAAGATTGAAATGTTAAGAACTCATGAATTTATATTATGTTATTTCCAAAGCATGTTGTTTTTGAATAATATTTGTGAAAAGGCTCCCAATGCTGAAGGACACGGAGAAGACATGTAGGTAGCTAGGATATGGAAATGGTTCCCAATGTTGAAGGACTCAGAGAAGGCATGTGGGTAACCTGAGTATAGAGATAGCCCTAATGCTGAAGGACTCGAAGAAGGCATGTGGGTGGCCTGAACCTCGTATATGGCCCCCAGTACTGAAGGACTCGGAGAAGGTATTCGGGTAACCTAGGATAGGATATCTATGTGCACATAAAGGAATGATAGACACTGTTGTGTTGAGATTACTCCGCACAGCTAAGGATTTACGACGTTGGGAGTGTTGAGATTACTCTGCCCCAACTAAAGAATGATTTCGACGTTGAGTAGAGTTGAGCTTCACTCCACGTCAACTAAGGGAAATGGTTTGAAATAAATTGAATTTCTGAGTATCTTTTCCTGAAAAGAATATATATGATTTGACAATGCTATGTGAGCAGGTTTTGCATTGGGTATAACTTTGAATCAATGTTTATTATACGCATGGTTTTATAATGTTTACACTATGATTAGTTTCCAAGCTAAAGGGAAATTTTTACAAAACAAGCCACTCACTGGGCAACCTAGCTCATGTTTTCTTTGTTTTTCTGTTTTTTTCAAGTAGCGAGCGAGTTCGAGGTGCTTAACCTATATAGCAACTCATCTGGGCCCGCCATCAGTGTTTAGTATTTTGAGAATTGTAAGTATTTGATCTAAAACATGTGCTGTACATATAAAGGGTTAAGGGTTGTGTTAAGAAACTTATGTAAATATATGGTTTGAGTGAAAATCAATGTCTATATGATATCTTAACCCTGGTTTAAGTATGATGTTCAATCATTTGTATAGCTTATTAGGTGATGGTCAAGGTATAAGGTTGGCAGTGAATGTTGTAAGAGGGTCGGTGTTTGCTGTCCTCACATTTTCTCCTGGGTTAGGAGGGTATTTGGGAGGGGGTGTGATATGATTATTCAATATATGGGTATCTATACCTACTGCAACACAAGTCTAAAGCTCTAGAAAAGTCCAAACAATATAAGGCTGAAGTTGAAAATTTATTAGGTAAAACTATTAAAACATCAATCATATCGAGGTAGAGAGTATATGGATTTAAAATTCTAGAACTATATGATAGAACATCGAATTGCTTTCCAACTCTTAACACCTTGTACACCTCAACAAAATGGTGTATCAAAAAGGAGAAGTACAACCCTGATAGACATGGTTTGATCTATGATGAGTTATGCTTAATTGCCAACTCGTTTTGGGGTTATGCAGTAATGACTGCATTATATATTTTGAACAATGTTTCATCCAAAAGTGTTTCTGAAACTCCTTTCGAATTATGGTGAGATCATAAAGGTAGTTTATGACACTTCAGAATTTGAGATTGTCTAGCAGATGTGCTTGAAACAAATCCTAAGAAATTGGAACCTCGTTCAAAAGTATGCCTATCTGTAGGGTACCCCAAGGAAACGAGAATTGGTTTCTTCTATGATCCAAAACAGAATAAAGTATGTACTGACAAATGCTACATTTTTTGAAGAATACCACATGAGAAAGCATAAGCCGACCGTAAAATCGTGTTAAATGAGCTTTCCAATGAAACTACTGAAACTTCAACAAGAGTTGTTGAAGAAGCTAGTACATCAACAAGAGTTTTTGATTGGGCTTCATCAAGTCATATACATCTTCCTCAAAAGTTGAGGGAGTCTCGACGTAGTGGGAGGGTTATAAACACACCTACTCATTATTTGAGTTTAACTGAAACTTAAGACATCATACCAAATGATGAAGTTGAGGATCCATTGACCTATAGTCAGACAATGAATGATGTGGACAAGAATGAATGGGTTAAAGCTATGGATCTCGAAATGGAGTCTATGTACTTTAATTCAGTCTAGGATCTTGTAGATCAACCTAGAGGGATAAAACCTATAGGTTGCAAATGGATCTCCAAGAGGAAAAGATTTGTAGATGGAAATGTGCGAACCTTTAAAACTAGACTTGTGGCAAAGGTTATACCCAGGTTGAGGGAGTGGACTATGAAGAAACTTTCTCACTTGTTACGATGCTTTAGTCTATCTGGATACTTTGATCCATTGCCACATATTATGACTATGAAATATGACAAATGGATGTCAAGAATGGTAATCTTGAAGAGACCATTTACATGAAACCCAGAAGGATTCATTCAACAAGGTCAAGAGCAAATGGTTTGCAAGCTTAATCAAGTCCATGGATTAAAACAAACATCTCAATCTTGTAATATAAGATTTGATACTGCAATAAAGCCTTACGACTTTTACCAAAATATTGATGAACCTTGTGTCTATAAGAAAATGGTCAACAATTTAGTAGCTTTCTTAGTGTTGTATATGGATGATATCCTACTCATTGGGAATGATGTAGGTCTACTGACAGATGTAAAGAAATGGCTAGCCGCCCAATTCCAAATGAAAGATTTGGGTGAGGCGCAATTTCTTCTAAGGATCCAAATCATAAGGGATCTCAAGAACAAAACGTTGGTCTTATCTCATGCATCGTATATTGAAAAGATGCTTGTCAAGTATTTGATGCACATTCCAAAAGGGGCTTATTGGCTTTTCGACATGGAATTATATTGCCTAAGGAACAATGTCTTAAGTCTCCTCAAGAGGTTGAGGAAATGAGACGAATTCCCTATGCATCAGTTGTGGGCAGCCTAATGTATGCCATGTTGTGTACATGGCATGACATTTGTTATGTAGTTCGGATTGTCTGTAGATATCAGTCCAATCTAGGATTTGATCATTGGACTGCAGTTAAAACTATCCTCAAGTATCTTAGAGGAACGAGAAACTACATGTTTGTGTATGGGGCTAAGGATTTGATCCTTACGGGATACACATACTCTAATTTTCGGACTGATAAGGATTTTAGAAAATCCACATCAAGATCAGTGTTTTCTCTTAATGAAGGGGTTGTAGTTTGGCGTAGCACAAAGCAAAGTTTCATTACTAACTCTTCCATGGAGGCAAAGTATGTAGCTGCTAAGGAGGCTATCTAGCTTAGGAAGATTTTGAAGGACCTAGAAGTTGTTCCTAACATGTCAATGTCCATCACTCTTTATTGTGATAATAGTGGTGTTGTTGCAAATTCCAAGGAACCTAGAAGCCACAAGCAAGGAAAGCATTTTGAGCACAAGTATCATTTGTTACGGGAGATTGTGCAACGAGGAGATGTGATCATCACGCAGATTGCTTCGGAGCACAATGTTTTTGATCCATTTAAAAAGGCTCTCACAATTAAAGTTTTTTAGAGTCACCCACAGAGTTTAGGTCTATGGGACATGCCTCATCTAGTCTAGGGCAAGTGGGAGATGGGTATAGACCCTAGTTTATTTATATTGTTTACCCCATTAGCTTTAGGATAAGTGGGAGATTGTTGGGACTGGTGTCCTATATCTCTTGGGATCTCGTTGTTGTGTAAAGTTGTAAATACATTTTATTTATTTAATAAAATAAGTAGTTATTTTATTTGTCTTTTGCATTAATTCAATCCAATAAACTAAGTTCCATGGTTATTTTATTTAAACTTAAACATATATGTGGTTGACATACGAGGATGGACCATGTTTAAGTAATAACCAAAAAGGTCTGTAGTGTAAGGATAAGATTGGTGCCTTATTCTAGTAACGATGTGAATACAGACCACTTTGTAATTGTTACAAAAGTTGTAAAGTGTTACGAACGATCTAATCCTAATTGTTCATGTGGAGACATGTGAATAGGGGTATCCTATGTAAAGAGTTTGTATAAGATTGGATTGCAAAATGTTTAATTTTTCTTTGTAACGTCGTTAATTGAAGAAGTTAACATTTCATAGGATGACTATAGGTGACTTGACCTTAATCTTGAGTGAGTTATGAACTCTTGTTTATGGGGACAATACTTTGATTAGTATAAGTGAGAGTGGCCAAATTGTTGACACAATATGTCTACCATTTTGAGTATTTGTCTGAATAGGGAGCTGGAAATATATCTTCACAAGATAAAATTCACTCCTTCCATTTTAGGATAAGTAGATAAATTGCTACCTTAAGGACTGATTCCAGGTCTTGAACAAAGAGGCATCACCCTCTCACTAGCTCAAGAGTGGTTAGTTTATAGTTGGACTATAAATTGATTGTTCATTAAGGGATCAGTGGTACTTAAGGAGTTAAATGTAACTATAGGAGTAGAACTGTAATTTGACCCAGTTGTAGTTATGAGTAATTTGTGAAGGGTCGACTTACTGTTGATTAGTTATTTCTGTGGGCATGGAAATATATCTATAGTGCGAAGAGTGTAGTTGTAGATCTTTAGTGGAGTAACCTACAATTTATGAATATTGATTAATCTAATTAAAGAGTTTAATTAATTACTCTCATATCATTGGACTTTCTAAATTATAGGTTCATGAGGTCCCCTTGCTAGCTCATTAAGGCTTTGTATAAGAATCAATTGTTTTGGATTAATTTGAAATGTTCAAATTAATAAGGGAGTTAATTGTACATAATACAATTAGTATGTTGTATATAGATATATTATAATATAAAGTTATTTTTTAATAAGATTCAAATTTTATATTTTATGTTATAAGAGAGATAATATTTAAATAAGCTTTAGATATTATATGTTAAAATTAATATGAATGAGATTCATATTAAAACTTTAGGTTATGTGAGAAAAGTTTATATTTGAATACGATTCAAATTAAATATGTGATAATTAATTAATTAATTTTAGGGACAGTTGTAGAAATTGCAAAAATTTTTATTAAAAATAGGCCTGTAGCACATGTTCATGATTTTGCAAAAATGGAAAAATCCTTAAGCTCAGCCCAATTTCGTTGATGGATTGATAGAAAAAGTCGAAAATACCCCTACAAACGGCTAAACTCCTTCCCCGATAAGCTCGAACTTATCAGAAAGGGAGCTCTCTATCACTTTTCCCGTAAAGTTATGATCAATACTTTTCCCGTAAAGCGACAGAGAGTTAATTCTTTCCTAATAAGTTTGAACTTACCAGGAAAGAATTAGTCCTCTATGATTTTTCAGAACTTTATGGAAAAGTCACCGAACACATTTCCTTCCTAGTAAGCACTTCGATGCGACCAACTCCAGTGAGCGAGAGCGAGAGAGAGAAAGAGTGGGAGTGAGAGAGCGAGAGCAAGAGTGAGAGCAAGAGTGAGAGAGAGAGAGTGAGAGAGATAAGAGTGATTGTGAGTGAGAAAAGGAAGCGACAGCGAGAGAGAGAGCGCGATAAGAGCGAAACTTCGACGTGACCAACTCTCTTGGTCGCGCTTTCGCTCTTACTTTCGCTCTTGCTTTGCTTCCTTTCCTCATTCACAACCAAATAGCAATCAATTAGCAACCAAATAATAATGACATAGAAATCAAATGGGAACCAGATAGCAATAAAATAGCAATGAGATAGAAATCAAATGGGAACCAGATAGCAATGAAATAGCAATCCAATAAAAATCAAATGGCAACTAGATAGCAATCAAATAGCAATTTGATAAAATTCAAATGGCAACCAGATAGCAACCAAATAACAATCAGATAGAAATCAAATAGCAACCAGATAGCAATTAGATAGAAATCAAATGGCAACCAGATAGGAATTAAATAGCAATAGGATAGAAATCAAATGGCAACCAGACAGCAATCAAATAGCAATCAGATAGAAATCAAATGGCAACTAAATAACAATCAAATAGAAATCAAATGGCAACCAAATAGCAATGAAATAACAATTAGATAAAAATCAAATGGCAACTAAATAGCAATCAAATAGCAATCAGATAGAAATCAAATGGCAACTAAATAACAATCAAATAGCAATCAGATAGAAATCACAAACACTAAGTATCAAATAGTAAATGGATAGCAATAAAATGACAATCAATTAGCAATCAAATAATAATCAAATGACAATCACCTGATAAGCACTTCGACGAAACCAACTCAAGTGAGTGAGAGCGAGAGAGAGAAAGAGCGAGAGAGGCGAGAGTGAGAGAGCAAGAGTGAGAGAGAGAGAGAGATAAGAGTAGATTATGAGTGAGGAAAGGAAGCGAGGGCGAGGGCGAGGGCGAGAGCGATAAGAGCAAAATCTCTCTCGCTCTCGCTCTTACTTTGCTTTGCTTCCTTTCCTCACTCACAATCTACCTGCAAAGTTCAAACCATAGCAATTAGATAGAAATCAAATGACAACCATATAGCAATCAAATGGTAACAAGATAGTAATCAAATAGCAATCAAATAGGAACCAAATGGCAACCAGATAACAATCAAATTATAATCAGATAGAAATCAAATGGTAACCAGATAGCAATCAAATAGCAATTAGATAGAAATCACAAACACTAAGATAAAATAGTAAATGGATAGCAATCAAATGACAATCGATTAGATCTCAAATAACAAACACATGACAATCACAAACTCTCTCTATCAGTTTTCTCATAGAATTCTGATCAAGACTTTAAAGGAAACGTTACAGAGGGCTAATTCTTTCCTGGTAAGTTTAAACTTATTGGAAAAGAATTAACTATTTGTGACTTTTACCGTAAAGTTCTGATGAACAACTTTACGGGAAAATAACAGAGACCTCAATTCCTGGTAGTTCAAACTTATCAGAAAGAAGTTGAACCCTATGTGACCTTTCCCATAAAGTTCTGATGACCAACTTTATAGGAAAATAATAGAATCCTTTCTTCATGATAAGTTTGAACTTATCCGGAAGGAATTAGCTTTGTGTGACTTTTCCCGTAAAGTTCTGATGACCAACTTTACAGGAAAATAATAGAGACCTCAATTTCTAGTAAGTTCAAACTTATCAGGAAGAAGTTAAGCCCTCCGTGACTTTCCTGTAAAGTTCTAATGACCAACTTTACGAGAAAATAACAGAGATCTTCCTTCTTGGTAAGTTTGAACTTATCGGGAAGGAATTAACTCTCTGCCACTTTTCTCGTAAAATTCTGATAAGCACTTTACGGGAAGTGACAAAAAGCTAATTCCTCCCAATTTTACACATTTGAAGGGATGAGGGTATTTTTGGAATAGGAAAAAATCAAATAAAATATTTTTTTTATCCATATATATTATTTTAAACAAATTTTGCCATATTTGCAATATTTTAAAAATTGATGACACGGATGCTAATATATAATCAAAATTTGCTACCCAATGCAATTTCCTTTAATTTTATTATATAATATTAAATATAATTTAATATATTATAATTAGATTATTATTATTTTTTATTATTATTTTATTATTATTAAATTAAGAATAACTCCCCACATTTAGGGAGTTATTCCCACATTCTCATAAGCCTTATGTAAAAAGAGAGAAAAGAGATAAGTTGAACAAGTGCAATTGGCAGAAGAAAAAAAAAGAGTGATAATTCTCTCTGATCTCTCTATCTCTTTCTTTCTCACCAAAATCAATAGAGCCCACAACTCCTCTTGATTCTTCTTGATAATAGTAAGGAAGGCTTGCTTGGTAGTGTCTCAAGAAGGTTCTTGCATTCCTTGTTGAAGTAAGTTTTTTCCAGTTCATGTTTTGGTGAGAAGAAAAAAGAAAGTCTACCTGAAGTCGATCTTCGAAGGTAAAAGATCTTCAAACTCCTAATTTCTTCTTATAGCATGTTAAATATTTTGGGTTATTCAAGGTTCTATTCTCTGTAATTTTATGTTTTGAAAAGGAAAATCATTGGCATATGGCAATCACTTGCTTCCGCTGAGAATTCAATTCCTTCACCCCCTAAGGTCCTATTTATTGAACTGGGTTACTCCTAATCCTATCAGGATAACTGCATAGATTTTAAACTAAATATTTAATAATATCCAATATTATTAAATATTTACCCAATTAATATCTAATATTAAAATATTTTAAATACAAAAGGTAATGGGATGACAATGTAAATCATATAGCTATTAGATGAAAATATCATAAACAACTAACCATGTGTCAAATAATATAAAGTTATCAGATGGCAATCAAATGACAATATCAAAACTAGTAACTACATGTCAAAGTATAGAAGTTAATCAAATGACAATTAGAAGGCAATCAAACAATATCAAACAATATAAAAAACTAATAACTAATTGATCATGCCTATCAGAAGGCTAACTAATTGACAAAAAAGAGAAGATAATCAGATGAAAATCACATAGTAATCACGTAGCAATCAAATTCCATGCGTAAGTCCATGAATCAGTGAGGACATTTTTTACTTTTTAGTTTCAATGCCTGATTTAAATTGGCTGGGCTAACTGATTTTTCTATTTTTGCAAAATTTATATTTGTGTGAATATGGGTCTAAGTTTTATAACTTATATTGACATACTTGCAATTGCCCCTTTTTTTAAATACATATAGAATTTTGAGTGTTCTGGAAAAAGAGGTCTGGAGCTTATTTTTCGATCATGCATTTTAATTTTCTTTAATTTATTAATGATTTTACAAATTTGTGGATGTGACGTTTTAAATTAAGTTGGACAAAATTATATTGAATTCATTGAAAAAAAAAAAAATTATATTGTAAGTGAAATATCCTCAAAATGTAACTATACTATAATGACCATATTAATGGTCATGTTACATAGTTGACACAAAAAATATGTAACGAAAGTCATTCTCTAATTCAATTATATGATATAAAATAATTTATTTATTTATATGATAAACCAACAAATGACAAGTCCATTTACACAAAAATTACATAAATATCCATCCCAATCCTTTATAGATATGTTCGACAACTTCCTTCCACCTTCCAAACTCCAATTTGTACTTATCTTTTTTCAAAAAGTTTCTTTCATTTGAACACTAGATAAAATTGTTTAAAATAAAAACACTCGTGTTTGACAATTCTTTCTCAAAAGTGTTTTCATATACAAATTTTGTTTGGTTTGTTATATTCTAAAAATGTTTTTGTTAATGTTAAATTACTATAAAGAATGAACTTATAATTTAAAATAATGATCGTTGAAGTTGGTAAAGGTAGCCACTATTGAAGACTGCTGGAGTCGGCCGTCGATGATAGTGGTTGGATGTGGCTGGAATTGGTCGCCGGAGGAAGGCGTTCAAGTTGGCCGTTGGCAAAAGTCATTTGAGTTTGCCGCCAAAGGTGGCAAAGGGAAGATCGACAATGATGAAGATTGAGTGCATTATTGATGGACATGGATATAAAATATAGGCGACATAAAAAGTTGGTCTCCCAAACATCAAGTTGAATTGAGATATGAATTTATATCTCACAAACATGAAGTTGAATTGAGATATGAATTTATATCTCAACGCATATTCTCGCCCCAATCACCCATTAAAAAAAATAAAGAAAGAATATAAAGACAATTAAATTTTAAAAACACACACAAAACAAAACAAAAAACCAAGCTCACAGAACAAAGGAATCCAAAACAGAAAGGAAAGAAAGGGACTTCCGTGAAGCAGTATTAAAGTATATTATTCATTATCTTCTTCGCATCACATCAAGCATGCATATAAACTAAAATTCTTTCAAGAATTTGACTAATATTTGGGGAAAAGACCTCACAAAAGTTGAACTAACAATTCCCTCTTGGCCCATAATCAATTATTTCAAATGAAAATCTCAAATAACAGGGAGTCGGCTGGCATTAATTTTTAGGGCCTAAACTGCGGTATAAGTTAAACTATAAGTTCTCGGTTTCTAGACAATTAAGTTATATATAAATAAAGTTAC
Organism: Citrullus mucosospermus; assembly: GCA_030954485.1. Lineage (NCBI taxonomy): Eukaryota > Viridiplantae > Streptophyta > Magnoliopsida > Cucurbitales > Cucurbitaceae > Citrullus > Citrullus mucosospermus. Next base: position 14,935,815 of record CM062057.1, on the reverse strand, counting down.
ATACCTGTAGGCTACACGCAGGCTCTTCCAAAATGCTTCAGGTTTCAACATTAATGGCCAAAAAGTGTTTACAAATTGGCAACAATGTTAATCTCATCCTCATCCCTCTTTGTGGAGAAGAAACAACATCAGATGGGGCCGGTTGCATTCTATTCCGCCTCGTGTGGCAGAGCATCGTGAACTGTTTGCTCTTGAACTGCCTTCTGTTCAACTGCTGGTGCCTGAGCAACCTGCTGCTCCAGTGGCTTTTGCTCGGCTGGAGTGGGATTGTTCTATTCGGATGGAGGAAGCGGTGGTGCCAGTTCTACGGGGACACACGGCCTCCAGATGGTCTCTTTGCCAACATCCATGAGAGCTATGCCCAAGGAAGATAGCTCGGCTCGGATATTGTCACTTCTCGCAAAATCTTTGTTTTTTCTTGCTTGTGTTCTTTCTTCAATCAAACGCAATATATCATCTTCCACCATCCCTGCTCTCTTCAGTGCTTTGTCTTTCAACTGCTGCAAAACCTACACGGTGGAATGCACCTTTAGGTTTCACATTCAACAAGTTTTATCTAATTTTGTACATGAATTTTGATCTTGTTCTCTTCTAATCCCTGATGTTTCAAAATATTTTCTTTTTATCTTTTAACTTACATAGAAATTATTCATTTCAGTTATTTATGTTAAAACTTGTTCCACATAGACTTGTGTTTAAGCTGATAAGTTTATTTGTAAACAAGATTCGTGTTAAATTTGTCTTTTAGAGAGTGAGGACCAAGACAGTAAAAGTGCGAAGATTAAAGAAGCAAAATAAGATATGAACCTATGGAAATAAAGTAGATAAGACAGATTATATTTACTTCAGAGTAAGTAGATGAGGACAGCAATCCAAGAACATCTAGAACTTCTCTCAATTCCTTCTTCACATTGACAAGAGACTGAATCATTGAGAGTTGTTGTTTCTTTGGTTGCTTCTTCTGATAAAAGAAAAAACATGAATCGTTATTCTACATGGAAGAAAACAACGAAAAGGGGCAAGGGAATTCAAATATATATATTCCCGATGTATTCAGTTTAGTAGATTAATTTTAATTTATCAAGTTGAACACTTAATAAATGGCAATTGGCAAATTAACATCTAGAAAACCAAATTAGATAATAAAACGAACAAGTAGATCACCCAAACACTTGGCAACAAAATATAAGAAAATCCAACAATGAAAACATCTTAGCCTAGCCACAAAAATACAACCAACTCTACCCTTGATACCAAATATTCAGACCAACAGAAGAATTTCCAACACAATTTTAAAAATCAGCACTTACAGAAAGCCCAATGACAAAAATGCTCACATAAGTAGCAACTCTCTGCATTGATTGATATATTCCTTTTTTTAATGGAGGCAATGACTCCACTGCTTGTTCAAGTTCAAATTTTGATTTCATAAAATTAAAACTTCCTAAGTAATGGTATAAAACAAATTCCCTAGCTAGCATTAGCGTGGAGATGTACAGGATGCATGCAAGAAACTGTACCTTCAGCGATGTTAAAGTACTATTTATAAACTTTAGAGCTTCCTGGAAGGCGCCAGTTAATATATGTGCTGTGTTCAAGTCATCTGCCATTCTAGTTTGAAATTCAGACCGTAGATTACTGATGCATTCTTCAGCAGCAGAGCTAACAGGATCTTTTTTGGCTGTTTTTCCCAAACCGTCAGTCAGGTTTTCCCCTTGATGTTGTGATAAAGCATCTTCACAATCTTGCAAAGTCTAACAATTATACAAAAACAGGCCATGAATATCAAAGAGAACATTTCAGAATAATCTATCATGAGTTTAATATGCCACCACCCCAAGTATAAGTGACTGACCATGGGTTTTGTTATGAAAAATATATATATAATATTAAATGATTAATAGGCATTGATGGGATCACAAACCTGGTATATATAATAAACTGTATCAGATGCACTATCCAACTGAGAGACAGTGTAGTTGAGAGGGGACCGATAATGAGCACTAATTAAAAAGTGTCTCAAAACTAATGGATGATACCTTTCAGTAATCTGCAAGGTGTAAGAAAAATGTAGTAAGTAATACCAGAAACAAAGCAAAAGTTTAAAACCTTCAATAGCTCCTTTATGCCAATACTACCTGGCGAATGGTGAAAAAATTACCCAGTGATTTGGACATCTTTTCGTTATTATTGGTAACATGTCCATTGTGCATCCAATAACTGATTTTACTCTCTTGGCAGGCAGCACAGCTTTGTGCAACCTCATTTTCATGATGCGGAAAAATCAAATCGATGCCACCTCCATGGATATCAAACTTAAACGTAAGATAATGAGCACTCATAGCACTGCATTCTATATGCCATCCAGGTCTTCCAGGACCCCACGGACTTTCCCAACTTGGCTCACCAGGTTTCGCAGCCTGCACAGTTTATATTTATTACAAACACTATACAACTAATTCCTATTCCTACTTACTTCTTATAGCCAAATTGATATCTGACTTTTACCTTCCACAATGCAAAGTCAGAAGGATTACGCTTTCTTGAATCAACAGCAACCCGTTCCCCTGCCCTATGATTTTCAAGCTTTTGCCCCGACAATCGTCCATAATTTGGAAATTTGTCCACAGAAAAGAACACATCTCCATCAACTACATAGCCATATTCATTCTTTATAATCTGCAAATGTATCAACCAAAAATCAAATAAGACAAGGTCACCAGTAATTGGTCCCCTTAATTCAAAACTGGAATAAGGAAATTGTTAGGCCTCTGATCATGTATCAATACCAGCGTAGGGGTAAAAAGGGGAATAGACATTTCAGGGAGGGGACCACTGAGAATAGAAGTTAGTTGGTATGTACTTTGAGCGGAAGATATAAAAAGGGAGGAGTTAGGTAGAGAAGGGCAGTCTGGTTTTGTGAACCTTCTCGAGAGTGGGAGGTTAGGGAAGATGATCTTTGTGATCGGGCTCTTCATGTACTCTTGTTACTTGAATTTCTTCTTCGAATAAATCGAAGATCAATACCTTTCAGAAATCTTCCGACAAAGAAAAATGACTTGACATTTAAAAATGCAAAACTCCAAGGTTTTCAACTACTAGAGCGGGCGCTCCCTAGATTGCTCATTTTTTTTCTTTTTGGGAAAACGTCCTTTGACCTAAGGTGTAATACATATGAAAACGGAAAAGAAAATTTTTTGTTTTATATTTATAAATGTCCAAGCACACACTTCAAGAACCTCCTACATTTGATTGCTAAGAAAACTCATAAGATATTAATTCTAGGCAGTTGGTCACCACCATAGCTTGAACTCATCCTCTCCTAGTCTTTTACTATTTACATTAGCTCTTATTGACCACCAGGCATGATGGTTTCCCATCAAAAGAGAATCATATATAAAATTTCAACACACAATATCATGCCCTTTTTTTTTCTCTTTCTTCTTTTTTTTTTTTTTTCCTTTGATATCTGTGAGTGTCTGGGAAGTACCTCGACTAATCTCACAGAACAACCCGCCTGACCCTACAATATTTAGGTGTCAAAGAAACTCATAGGAAATTAATTCATAGGTAGGTGGCCACAATATCATGCTCATTTCACTTGTAGTTTTTCCATTGTAACAAATATTAAAATAGCCATTAAAAGTGTCATAGTTATCTAGAAGGAAACAACATTTAAAGAGTACATTCGGGTGGTAAGCACACTACACCAATAATATCGGATCATTGACCAATCATTAAGAATCCTTACTGCTAATTTCTGAATCACATTTGGCTACGTATGGGGCAAATTTTGTGAGTGCTCTAAAATCTAAAATATAATTGTGCACATGAGACATGGATGCATTCAGATTCAGCAATTTAGAGAAACAAAATAGTTAAAGTTTGTTGTAAACAGATTGGTGCTTGTTGCTTTTATCATTCGGTAGGTGTAAAGATCCATACCTGAGTTATCATATCCTTGATTTGTTCCAAGTGATCTGACACACGAGGTTGGTGTGTTGGAGAAAGGCACTGAAGATCGGCCATGTCAAAAAGATATTCTTGGCAAAAGCGATCACTTAACGCAAATGGATTCTCCCCACTCTCATTTGCCCGTCGAATGATCTGTTGATTGTAAGAATAGCAATCTTAAGTACTGAGAAATTTACCCTGAAGAAAATGCCACATCTTTACTATTAGGAAAATGTTAAAAATAAACAAATTAAGTTTTTTTTTCTTCTTTTCGGTGAATAACCAAACTTTTGCTGAGAAAAAGTGAAAAAAATATTAAGGGCATCAAAACAGAGCCCACGAAATGGGGGCTAAAAAACAGCCTCGAATGAGTCCAATCTAATAAATAAGACCAAGCCTCCAATGAGCCAATCTAATAAAATAAGACCAAGCGAAAAGACTTGGCCATGGACACCCACATAGACACACTGAACCAAAAACAAGACCAAATGATGTAGGGGTATTTCGGACATTTCTTGCAAATAACCAATTGTATATTATTTCCTTTTATTTTTGTTCACTCTTAGTTTTAATTTTAGATTAGGTGTGAAACCACCCTTCCCCTTCGGGTTTATTTGAAGGGGTTTAGGATTAGTTAGTTAGTTAGGTGTGAACAAACCCAACGCCTATTTAAGGGAACTTTGTTATCATTTTTAGGAGAATTGAATAATACTTCTACTCTAAGAATTCTCCAAGATTCTTAGCCTTCACCACCAAACCTCACACGGAAGTCTCCAAGCCCAAAAATTCTATTGTTTCTTTCTGATCGAAGGCCCTAAACAATAGCACACACCCCAACTTGCCACAAAACCTTCCTTTCTCATCAAAAGGATGGTGAAGCAAGAACTCAACCATCTTTCTACAGCCTCTACATCTAGCCAAACTCACATTAAGCTCCTCGAAAAACCGACTCCAAACTGAATAAGAAAGATCATCCTCCCAACGAATGTGACCAATATCTTCCATTGCTTCCTACCCAAGATTAGGACATAATAGGCCCATCAAGTTGGGAACCCTCCTAAAAAATCTATCCAAGGTTTTAATTCTTCCGTAGATAATCTACCAAAGAAAAAAACTTAACTTTCTTGGAAATTTTCACCTCAAATGGGAGGGATTAATTACAAATGAAACAGAACTTAGACGAGAACCTTTTTTCAAAAAAGGAAATGCACTTTTCATTGAATTAATGAAAAGACACAGAGTCTCAATGTACATGAGGTAGCGAAGACCAAAAACGAAGGATTAAGAAGTGCACCCCGACATCTCAACTACGTTGACACTCCTATAGCACCCTCATCATATCCATAATAAAATATCGAAGAAACAAAACATTCCAAATAGTCGGATAACCGAAGTACAAAACCAAATACATAAAAGGAACAAAAACCAAAAATGGAGAGAATCAGTAGTTGGTGAGCTGCTCTAATGATAAGGAGAAATGAATGCTCGCCGATTCAAGTTTAATTCCTAAATAGAGTAATCTTCAAAAGCTCTTGAAAGAGTGCACCAAGATGAGGCATTTAGCCGAGCAAACTCAAAATGATCTAGTCACGGGGAAGCTTTATCATGGAATACTTGCAAGGAGGGATGAATTACAAATGAAACAAGACTTAGATGAGAACCCTTTAGAAGGACTAAGGTTCCAAATACGAATCTTTTTCTCTTCCCTGAGCAAAAAGGAAACTTCCCAAGCATCCATAGTAGATTGATACTATCCAACATTTCCCTATCAGAAAAAGCTTGACAAAACCCCAATGAAGCATAGGACATGAACTAAGCTAAACTTATAAACACTAACGAAGACACCTAAGATTCTACTACCATTGAGGTTAACAATCTTTTCAATCTCTCCGCCAGCACTTTAGCAATAATCTTGTAAACACTGATCACTAGACAAATATACAAGTCTAAAGTCTCAAACTCTCCTTGCCCCATACTACTTGACTCTCGAGGACCCAACATACAAAAATGTCAGCCAAGGAGCTATCCACAAGACTCCCCTCTCAATTTTTTTATTTTTTAGTTTTTATTTTTTATGAGAAACGTTCAACAGAATTTCATGGTTTAAATTTGACAAATTAAATCCAGCAGCGAAATAAATGGCATGGTTTAAATTCAACAGCAAAGAAAAGATTAAGTTTTAGGAAGATCAACTGTAAGGCAATCTTAACTTCAAATTGGCTGTCCCAAGACTGTATCAGATGACACATTCTATATTACTTTTCTGTTTTAGTTAGTCTCATATCAGAAAAAGATAGAATTCCAAGAAATCATTCCAACGGAAGTAAATCATTATAACACAACTTCTTGCTTAATGTAAGATATACATACACACACACGTAATCCACTCTCACCTTGTCATCAACATCGGTGAAATTCCGCACATAAGTTACTTCATAACCCATGTGCTTAAGGTATCTGCAGGGATGTAATTACCAAGTTAGTTACAATTTTAAATCATTTGATTTTTTTCCCTTTTTTTAAAGAAGGGTTTGATGAAAATTAAAGCTTCCAAACTGCAAACAAATCACCAGACATGCAGGAAAAAAAATCTAAAAATCAAGAGACAATCCAGATGGAAAAAGAATCTAAATGTCAAGAGAATTGGATAGATGCTAGGGATATGATTGGCTCTCATAGGAATAAGACTCCTATATTCAATAAGCAACCTAGATTATAGGCACGCATTTTAATTCGTGCTTCACTTTCAAGGCCAGTTGAAAGATACTAAAATTTGAAAATCTCTTATTTATTATAAATATTAAGAAGAAAAACAGTTGAAAAGATTCACTTTGCAAAGGTATTCCATGCACTAAAATATTTTATATTTCATGTCAATGGTTTGTGAGTAATAAAATATACCAAAGATGTTCCCATTATATCTTTTTTCTTTTTCTTTCGTTTTTTAATGAAAATCTGAGGTTTCATTAAGAAGAAAATGAAAGAATACAAAAAGGGGCTTGAATCCAACAAAATTAAACCAGCATCATAATAACAAAAGAGTCTATAAACCGATGCTCATAACAAGGCATTAAAACTAGCCCTGGCCCTTCCCAGGAAAATAGCTTGTTTATCAAAAATCTAATTTGGTCCATAGATAAAGTTGTGGCATACTGGGTGTTTGGGTGGTTTGAAGGCCATGCCTGTTTGTTCTCAACTTCCCTATTCAAGAAACGGGAAATGACTTCAACAGCTACATATATATGCACCATTGATCTAAATTAGCATCTCCCTAAATAAGAATTCACTTTAGCATCTGTCCATATCCTTTTGCCTTTTCCATTTCCTATAATGTTTTCCCTCCTCTACATGTAAGTAACATTGTTCAAGCTGAAAGCTAATAGGTTTAATTTATCTTGATTATCAAAAAGTGCGAGGTTTTCATGTATACTCTGAAATAAGCAGTATCGAATCCAAACATATTATACATATCACTCCCAGAACCTTGACATCCCGGCCTATCTACAACCTCATTATCCAAAAGAAAAAATGTCCTCGTAAATGCAATCAATTGCATAAAGAAACAAGAATGCAGAAATTGGTAAACCTGTAGAGGACGTCAAAGTTTACGGCGGCACGGGCATGACCAATATGGCTGAAATCATAGGCCGTGATGCCACAGACGTACATGCCAACCTTACCAGACTCCTTCGGCGTGAAGACCTCCTTCTGCTGCGTCATCGAATTGTAAACCCTAAATTCCTCCTTCCCCATTCCGACGGCAAACAAGAAACTAAATCTGGATGAGATGTCAAAAAGGAAAATTTTTAAATTTATGTCAACAATATGTCGAGTGTTTTAACTTGAGGTCGGGGTTTTAATTTCGTCAGTTTTCACATGACAGTTGTATTCAGAATTAACAACACAGACTTATTAGATATACACCAATTCGTTTCTTCACTACCATGATTTTAATCTAAAAATACGCAGAGGTTGTTCTGTCACGTAACTCCTTAAATATTTCATTTAAAAAAAAAAAAAAAAAACCTAACTTTGGTTGTTCTAGTCGGTCGATTCGAGTGGAAGAGAGAAGAAAAACACAGATTGAGATTGAGAGAATACCGGTAACAAGAGAATAGAAAAAAGAGGAGGAAGGCGGCAGCGGCGGAACGAGCAGGAGAAAATGGCAGAGTGGCGAGAGCTGCTAAAAGGAAGGGAAAGCCGGCGCCGGCGTAGGCGTTGAAGAGTGAGAGTGTGGGAGTACGCGTAATAGAGCAAAAGAAGAAAACGAAAGAAAAAAAGGAAAGAAAAAATGAACTCGAGACTCCTTAGAGAAAGCAAAAGAAAACAGGGAAGAAAAACGGACGTCGAGACGTGGGAAGGAAAAAGAAAATGAGGTGTAATTTTACTAAATACCAAATATCATTTTCTTTAAATTTAAGATGTCAAACGATTTTTTCCTTTTAACAATTATGATTACATTTGCAAGTTTTAAATTTCAACTTTTTCTTAAAATAATATTATTTTAATAAATAATATCAAATATAGGGTAAAGGAAAAAGAAATGACAAAAATAGGTAGAAAAATCGTGGACCTCGTCCACGATTTTCATCTGATCAAACCTCCTTGCCACGCTGCCTGCTGCACTGGAGCACGCCTGCCATTTGGCAGGAATAAGAATCGTGGAGCTGGGATAAGAATCGTGGACGAGCTCCACGGTTACCGAAATCATGGACCGGGTCCGATTTCTGCCTCTGTAAACACCTGAGCCCCTTTCTTCTTTCCCACATCCTCTCTTCCCCATTTTTCTTCCTTCACCCAAGATCTATTCTTCCTGTTGCCGTCGTTTGTTCCAGTTGTCTCCACTGCCGTCTCGAGCTCTCACCAAGCGCCAGAAGATATTATCTTTGTCTTTTAATATTGTAGAATATTGTTTAAATTTATGATTATTTTTTATAAAAATATGATTATAATATTGTTTAGATTTAGATTTTGAATTATTTTTTACAAGGATAATCGTGGACCGGGTACATGACTTTGTAAAATATTTTTTAAATTTATTTTATGTGATTGTTTAGATTTGATTTATAAGATAATGTTGTTTAGATTTTATGTGATAATATTGTTTAGATTTGATTTAGATTTAGTTTTGTGATTTTTTTTCCACTTAGTCGTCATTCGTCGTTTTAGCTTTCTCAACCGCTGCCCCGATCCCTGACTGACTATCAGAAGGTAGTTCATTTCTCTTTCAACATTATATAAGATTGTTTAAATTTATGTAATCTTTTTTTTAGATTTATGTGTATTTTATGTGATATTAGACTGTAGATTTAGATTTATAATTATTTTATGTAATTTTTTTAGATTTATTGTGTATTTTATGTGATATTAGACTGTATATTTAGATTTATAATTATTTTATGTGATTTTTTTAGATTTATTGTGTATTTTATGTGATATTAGACTGTATATTTAGATTTATAATTATTTTATGTGACTTTTTTTAGATTTATTGATATTAGATCGTAGATTTAAATTTATAATTATTTTATGTGATTTTGGTTCCACATAGTATGTGTTTTTTTGTCTAAATTATTTTATTTTCCACGTATCATAAGCTATTTTTTAGATTTAGTGTGATTTAGTGTGAATTCCTAATGTGATTTTAGCATATGCTACTTTTTTTCACATATTGTATGTTATTTGAATTTTGTTTTCATTTGGAGCAATGAATTAAGTTGTTCAACTAATAGTGTGAATGGATTTTTTTCCCTTAATTGTGAACAGTTGTAAACAAGTTTGTTAAATATGTCTATGGAACATGAAGATTTAGTTGTTTTAGAATCGGAGAATGGGGGGACAGTGATATTGATGTAGAAGAAGATGAATTATTTGGAGATTCAAATGCACAAAATAAGAATGAATTAATATCTTCTGAGATATTCACATAAATAGATTAGGAAGTTACTAATTCAGTTTTGAAGAAATTTCAATATTAGATGATGAGGAAGATGCTTGGAAGACTCAAATCCTTTACATAAAGGAATGTTATTTGATACCAAGGAGGATTTACAAATGTTTGTTAAAAAATATTGTGTAACACAATACTATCAAATTATTGTAGTAGAGTCAAACCAAGATATGTGGCATGTGAGATGTAAGTCGTGGAATGATGGTTGTGCTTGGAAATTGCGTGCTTGTAAGCATAAAACACACGGGCTTTTTGAAATTACCAAATTTCAAGTTGAATACACGTGTTTATACATAAAACTGACACAAGATCATTCACAACTTGATTCTAATTTTATGTGTATGGAAGTCCAAGTTCGAGTTGATCCCGGTATTCCAATCGCAGTACTTTAAGAAACCATTAAAAAGTCATTTGAATATAATGTCAACTATAGACGCGTGTGGCAGGCAAAGAGAAAAGCATTGGTCAAAATTTTTTGTAATTGGGAGAAGTCATATGCTGAGTTGTCATACTGTTTAAGTGCTATCGTGTATTACAATCTTGGAACACGAGTAGGTTGGCATTTTATTCCATCTAATATGTCAAATAAGACAATTTTTAGACGAGTGTTCTAGGCATTTGTTCCTACTATAGAAGGGTTCAAATATTTTAGACCATTGAAACAAATAGATGGAACTCATCTTTATGGGAAGTATAAAGGGAAAATGTTGACCGCATTGTCTATTGATGTTGGTGGCCATATATTTCCCCTTGCTTTTGTTATCGTGGAAGAAGAGAGTACGTCTAGTTGGTCATGGTTTTTATGGCTTTTGCGGGTACATGTAACTCAACAAGATGGTATATGCTTAATTTCTGATAGGCATAGAGGCATTCTATCTGCAGTAAATAATGAAGAAATTGGGTGGAGCGAATCTAGAGCATACCACCAACATTGTATGCGGCATGTTGCTAGTAACTTCAACACCAGATACAAATCAAAGTTATTGAAATTTTTGGTGTATAAAGTTGCAAATCAACACCAACCACACAAGTTCTTCAAATGGATGAAAAAGTTACAGCGATTGAACCCTAAGTGTCTCAAGTATTTTTTCGGATATAGATTTGGATAAATGGACACAATCACATGATAATGGACATCGTTATGGGTGGATCACAACAAATGCAGCTGAATGCATGAATGGGGTTTTCAAAGGAGCTAGAATGTTACCAATCATGTCATTGATTAAGTTAACATTCTATCGAACAATACAATACTTTGAACAACGTAGAGGAGAAATCAGTGAGGCACTAGATCGTGGCGATATGTATACGGAATATGCTACCAAAAAATTGAAAAGATGGAAAAAACGAGTCGCTGCACATACTGTGAAGTCCATTGATAGGGAGACCCAAAGTTTTGAAGTTGAAACTGGGATAAGTATGATTTCTCCCTATAAAGGACAACAAACACAAGTTGTGAGCCTGTAGGAGAGGACATGTTCTTGTAACAAATGGCAGTCCTTCAAGATTCACTGCTCTCATGTCATTGCAGTTTGTAATTCCATGCATTTGGCACATGTACCCTTTATTGACAAATGTTATAAACTGTCCGAATACAAAAGATGTTATGAGTCATGCTTCCACCCTATACCACACAAAAACTACTGGCCAGAAGTGTCATTTTAGACAATTCATCCTAATGACAACTTATTAAGAGAACATGGCCGCCCTAAAAGTTCTCGAATTCATAATAAAATGGATTGACGCGAATCAGATGTAAAAATTCGTTGTACATTATGCAGGGGAGAAGGACATAACAAACAGACTTGTCCAAATCGATCTAGTGGTGCTTCATCTTAGAGTCATAAATGATTGTTATTGTTATGAACTTTCTATGTTGTAATTGTAATTTTTATTTTTATGTTTTAATTGTAATGAACTTTTTATCTTGCAATTGTAATGAATTTTGTATTGTAATGAAATAATTTTGAATAGTCATTTATGTTTATTAAATTGCAGTGTCAATTATGGACCCTGGTTCTTTTAATCCGGTGCAATTATATCTACAACCAACCCATCTTTCGCAATCAGTATGAGATTCTCAATCTACTGTAGTCTTGGGATGTCATAGGAAAGAGCAGGTAGTTGATCGTAGTATAATGTTAGACCCACAGATCGTACCCTACTTAAAACAAGTTGGTTTTCTCGAGGTTGCATCAGCTAGATTGGCATCTGATTACTACTTTAATGGAGCGATGGAGACCAGAAACTCATACGTTTCACAAGCCTGGTGGGGAGTGTACCATTACATTGCAAGATATTGCCCTTCAGTTTGGGTTACCTATTGATAGAGAACCAGTAACTATATCGTTGGTGTACGACTAGAAACAGGTTTGTGAAGATTTTTTGGGTGTTCGACCCCCCAGAATTGAAAGGCTCTAGGTTGAGTATCCTTTGGTTGTCCTCCCAATTTACAGAACTATCTCCTGATGCCGACGATATTACCATACAGAGGTATGCACGAACGTATATCACGCAGCTCCTTGGAGGATTTTTGTTCGCCGACAAGTCAAATACATTAGTTCACCTAATATTTCTTTCTTTATTGGGAAGCTTTGAGACTGTTGGTAGGTACTCATGGGGTAGTGCATTTCTTGCATGGCTATATAGAGAATTATGTCGGGCTAGTACTACAACTGTGTTAGAGATAGCAGGCCCATTAATACTATTGCAAGTATGGGCTTATGATCGGTTCTACAACATCGCACCACAAGTTAAGCTACTGTCTCCTGATCATTTTATTGGACGTCCACTCAGTGCCAGGTATTACAATCCTTACATCTTCATTTCACACTAAATTTATATAATAAATTGTTCTAATTATATTACATGCATATGAAGATGGAGCGGTATTCTAGTTGCCTCTAAGTATTCTGCAAACATGTTATTAGTTTACAAATTATCATTTGATCGACTAATGCACACTCAAGTAAGACCATATATGTCACACCCTCTCCTAGATTACCCTCTTTAACTTGGAAGAAGATGTGAGGATAGTAAACTTCACCCCTCTTGTGAAGCTCACCACCCAACTGACAGTAGAGCAAAAGTCTTAGGATTAGGATCATGCATTGTAGCTGATGAGGTCGATCGGTGCAAGAGATTTGAGTAGGAATGTAGGAGGAATTCTAGTGCATGTTTAAGTAACTATGAACTTCTACTAACATTTTAGAATACAGGTATGTCGTACAAATAGTCCATCATAAATCATTTCAGGTCAACTTGAGGTTGGAAATGCCTATAAGCCTCGATGGAAAAGCCTAGATTGTGAGTGACACTTGTTTTCTTAAAAGGATTCTATTTATAACGTTTAGCCATGATTTCTTATGAAATGTGAATTTAAAATGATTTGCTAAATGTTGAGCATGATTACTGTTTATACTTGATTTTAAGACATGAAATGCATCTTCTATCTATTTCCCTGAGTTTTATGAAGCATATTAAATTGATGCTTACTTTTAAGAAATGATTTGATTTTCCATGAAATGATTTATGATGAACTATTTGTACAAGCACACCTGTTTCTAAAATGTCAGTAGAAGTTCATAGTTACTTAAACATGCATTAGAATTTCTCCTACATTCCTACTCAAATCTCTTACACCAATCGGCCTCATCAGCTACAATGCATGATCCTAATCCCAAGACTCTTGCTCTACTATTAGTTGGGCGGTGAGCTTCACAAGAGGGGTGAAGTTTACTGTCCTCACATCTTATTTCAGGTTAAAGAGGGTAACTGGGAGAGGGTGTGACAATATATCTTTTATTAGAAAATAAATACTGCAAAATTGGGTTCTACTTATTAACTTTTTTCAATTTTAGAACAATTGGACGTCGTACACATAAGAGATCATGGCATTGTTGCCTGATTACTGTTATAATGGTGAAGACATCTGGTTGACGGTGAGCGAGTGCCATTACTCAAACCGAGCGTTACAATTTGGAATGCAACAAACGATGCCACCAATTTGTTATACAGACTGTGACCTACACCAAATTGATTTAAGGGGTAAGCATGATCAAGATTGGCAACGAATTCATGCAAACCATTTATCCCATTGGCGAGCATGCCGTAACCATTACGTAGGAGGTGACATAGTAGATGGACTAGTTGTATCAGATGACTCTCTACCTTGGTACGACTCAATCACAAGATGATATATCACACCAGACGGCGCTTATTATTATTGCATGGTAAGAATTTTATTATTTATTTTATTCAATTTTGTTGTTTCCATATTATTTTAGATTGTTTATTTTTTTTTCTTTTGTCCATACAGAATAATTTTGTTCAAGATGTACAACAATATTCAGTGCAACATAATTTACCAAAGCTAAGTTCGATGTGTGATCAATGTGTTGTAAATGTCAAAGATATCGTTCAATAGACACGTAGACCTAATGTTGCCGACATTGATAAAAGATGTGTTCGTCGTCGACGTCAACGACAATAGGCCAATAGTATTCCAGAGCAACATGTTGACCCAGAACCTCAAGGAGATATCGCATCGAGTTCTAGTCATCAAAATAAATATTATGCACCTGATGTATTTCCATTTCTTGTCACCCAAGAAGACATCGATGATGTAATTCATCATCAAGAAAACTATGAGGTTTCTGTACCTCGTCGTGGCCAACGTGAGAGAGACATCCACCGTGTGGCATATGAGTTTGCATTAACGTGTAATTGATAATACTCACTTTACATGTTGTATTTAAGAATATTTATCATTATTACGCTTATTATATGTCAAACTTTATACTTTTCATGTTTAAATTGAAAAACCTAATTTTATGTTATTCTTTTAAACAATATTTAATGTTCAATTATTAAATAGGATGAGGCTATAATTATATGCAGGATATGGATATCAATTCAGATATCATTTGGATTAGAAGAAAGAAAGAAAGAAAAAAAAAAGGACTTGTGGACCCAGTCCACGAGTTTGGTTCATTGTAATCATCGACCAGGTCCACGACTTCATTAACGTGGCATCTGATGTAGCATGATGTGGCAATCTTTGACTGGGACCACAGAAATCGTGGACCGGGTCCACGATTTCAATACCTATTTTTGAAATTAGTTTCCCCTCCCACCTAGTTTTGAAATATTGTTTCCTTTTTATGTTATTTTCATAATATATTTGGACTATCCTATTTTTGTCATTTTTTGAAAAAAAAATTATTTATGAAATTCCTCCTTTAAATTTATTAAATTCATTTGTTTGGATTAAATGATATGCTAATGGATATTTTTAAGGGAAATCTATATATATTATATTTCTACCATATTAAAACGGACTATGTAGGGAGAATCTTTACATTCTTTTTGTTCTTATATTTTTCATAAATTTTCTTATGTCCGTTTGAAAGATGGTAGGTGACTTCTTCAAATTTTAATTTGCAAAATAAATTTATATATTTAAAAGATAAAGTCTTTGGTCGAATAAGTGCAATTGATGTTGATGGGATGCAACTCAAAAGATAGGATGCCAATTGGTTGCAGTTGTTCGTAAAGGAGGTGGTTACACACATCGAATTGGGGCATTGATTTTTCCAATATATATGTGAAATGCAGGTGTAAAAGAAAAACAAAAGACATATTTGCATTTACATTCTCAAAAAAATAATTTCTTTTCTTTTTTGGTTCTTAACTTATAATTCTAATCACAGGCGCTTTCATCGATGCATTTTCAAAAACTGTTGTAAGGACAATCCTTTCGGTGGTATTGAATTCAACCATTGAAGAGAGAATGAAGGGACAATAAGGAGGAAAATAATTCTAATCACTAGCACTTTCACAAGAACATCTTCCAAAAAAAATGGTAAGTATGTGCTTATTTTTGTTATATACATTTTGTTTTGCCAAATCAAGAAATCTTTCCATGTATTGAATTCAACCATTAAAGAGAGAATAGAGAGGCAATAGGGAAGAGGAAAAGAATTATAATCACCAATGCTTTTATTGGTAACATCTTCAGAATTTTATTGGTTTAAAATTTTCATAGCTTTAATAGCATATTCTCCATTTTCCAAAATTCTTATTGATCATTTTAATTATTATAATCAAAAGAAGAGACGTTGGTTGAGGTGAGTGAGAAAAATGTGAGAATGAAGAAGATTGGGGGAGATAGAGAGAGAAGATTTGAGAAAATTAGGGAAGAAAGAGATTTGGAGAGAGTTTGCTTGATAGCCTTCCCATTTGCAGTTCATGTTTCTAGTTACTTATTTCTTCTTTCCTATTTCTTCTTTTTTAAGAATAAGAAAGATAACTATGTTTGATAACTATTCATGTTTCATGTTTCTTGAAAAAAAAGAAACATAACATAAATTTGTTTGATACTATCTCTTGTTTCTTGTTTGTTTTTTCCTTGTTTTTTTAACAATATAATATAAAACATCAAAAAAAATATTATCAAAAGTTTATATCATCTAATAGAAGTAAGTCTTGATGACAACTAAGTGTAATAACAAAGTTGTATCATATTCTTCATACGTTGCCCAAATTTGATCAACACTGTCATCTCTAACTTGAGTCATTTGTCTTAAATGATGTCGAGTCAATCCAACTTAATATATAATTATGTAAATGTCGTGGTTGTAAAATATTAAAGTTAAGCTAAATTAATGTCTTAGTTAGCAAAATTTATATATTGTAAAATTCTGCTCTATTTCAAATATACTAAAAATATTAGAATTAAAATATTATATGAACACGCATATTAAAAAATTTAATACTCAAAAGTTAAAATATAAAAAGAAAAATAACACATAAATCTAAATATGGGAAAATTTTAAATTTTAAAATTAAAATGAAATATAAATATAACTGAATTATTTTTGTAAATATAAAATTAATAAAGGGAATTGACATAAATGACAAAATTAGAAAACTAATTACAGAAATAGCAAAATTGAAATCAAGTTGAAATAGTTTTTAAATTTTTTCCAAAATATCGAAAGTACCCTTCTAGTGGCGCGTATTTCCTCGACTGTTTTCTTCTTCTACTTCTTTCCTATTTTACAGAAAATCTTCTTCTTCTTTTCTTTCTAATCAATTTTACACATCGGTTCCTTCACATAGAGAGTTCGAGATTGACGGTGATTTTGCAGTCAATGGTGATTTTGCGAAGGTTTAGTGATTTTGCTTCTTCTTCTTTTTCTTATTCTTCTTCTAGGTCTTGTTCTTGTTCTTTTTCTTCATCTTACTTTTTCTTCTTTTCCTTCTCCTTCTTCAAGATCTCTTTTCTTTTTCTTCTTCTTCTTTAGTCGTTATTGTCTTCATTGATCTTCTTCTTCTTCATTGTATTTTTGGTGAAAATAAAAAACTTAAAAGTAGAGGATAGTTCTTATTCTTCTATGTTTTTCTTCTTCAATTGATTGAAAATTTGTGCACATGAAATATCTCTTCTTCTTCTTCTTCTTCTTCTTCTTTTTCTTTTTTTCTTCTTTAGTTGATAGGAGTTCAAATGTTTCGTGCCAAATTCAATTAATTGGATTGGTCGGTCTTTGGTTGCTTTACATTAAAATTGGAGAGATCATAATTTGGAAACTGTGATAACATTTTATCAATTTTTATCGCATGATAGATAGAGAGTGATAGAATTCTATCACTATCTATCGCTGATAGAATTTTATTGCAGTCTATCTGATTTAAATTCAAATTGGATATACTGTAATAGAACTTATCACTTTCTGTCACACCCTCTCCTAAGTTACCCTCTTAACCTAGGAAAATATGTGAGGACAACAGACATCGACCCTTTTACTACATCTACTGTCAGCCTGTACAATCCTCAAATCAAAATCAAGCACCTAATATACAGTTTATAATTCATAGTCGAACATCAATCTCAAAGCTCCAGATAAGCTAGCATACAATTAATGACTATCATTCATCGGCTTAAAACCAATGTATGATTATCAGCTCCCACTCCTTAAGCCTCTATATGTACAACACATATCTTATGTACAAATATTTACAATGTATACAAACTAGTGGTAGACTCAGATGAGTTGTTGTGTAGGCTAACCACCTGGTTTCGCTCGCTACCTGGAAAACATAAAAACAATAGAAAACATGAGCTAGGTTGCCCAGTGAGCGAAAAGTTTAGAAAATCATGCTTAGCATCAAACCCAGCAAAAACATGCTCGATAAAACGTTATTAAAACAGTAAACATTTCATCATCGAAAACTATAAAGTTCTGCATATGCCTGAAAGATTTTCCTTAGTTGAGGCGGAGTGGAGCTTAATGCTATTCAACGTCGAAAACAACCTTGGTTGGCGTGGAGTAATCTCGATACCCAACGTTGAATAACCTTAGCTGTGTGGAGTAATCTCAACACAATAACGTCGAATATACCTCTATGTGCACATAGGAATCATAACCCGGGTTGCTCGTATACCTTCTCAAGTCCTTCAGTACCAAATTCCATATACAATATTTAGGCTACCCATATGTAATGGCCCGAAATTTCAGGTAATTATATCCTCCTTTCATCTTTATTGCGCACCGTTCTTTCAATAAGGCATTTGGAGGAATTAGAAAGATGAAAAAATAATAATAATAATAAATAATAATAATAAATAAATAAATATAATAGTAACAATAATAATAAATAAATAAATAAATAAATAAATAAATAGGTGGAGGGAAGCATTAAGGGAGATTGGGTTTTTTGGTCATTAAAAGGAAAAGGGAATTAGTTTTTGGAAAGATTTTATTGGTGGGTTATTTAATGATCTTGGGTTGCGTGCTAGGTAAAACAAAAAAGGGGGAAGAAGGAAAAGTCAAATCTCTCTCTCTCCCTCTTCGTGAGCCCACCATCCTCCGCCACTGTCACATCCCAATCCTCTCGTATCTTCACAGCCCTCATCGCGCATGTCACACCCTACTTTTTAAGAAACTTATGTGTTCAAGAGTCTATGAAGAAAAGAGGTAAAAGACCATGTTGGACGCATGGTCAGGGTTAGGTAGCGCATGGTAAGGGTGGACGCATGGAAGTAAACCGAGAATGGAAAGAAGTGAAGCGAATAAGCAAGAAAGGAATAAAGTTAAGTTGTGAAGTGTTGAAGAAGGTTGTGAAGTAAACATAAAAACTGGTGCATGTGGTGGACGCATGTTAATCTATCCTTAAAAGAAGTAGTTCAAGTGCAAGGAAAAGGTTAAAAGAATAATCTTGGGAGTAATCAAGGAATGTTCAAGGATAGGAAGATGGTCATTGAACGCAGAATGAAGGTGAATGCATTAGGATCAACGCTTAGGGGAAAAACTTGAGAAGGAGTTGTTATGGACATAAGGAAGGAGTTAGACGCATGGTATGATGCGATGAGGTACAAACGTATAGTATTGTGCGTTTGTCATTAACGCCTGGTGGCATTGTGTAAGCATTGGGTTATAACAGTGCGACTATGCGCTGAAGGTGATCTCGAATGGTTGTTGTGAGCTGAAGTGGTCGCCGCGTTGGCGGGGGAAGAAACGTACATGGTTTACCATGCGTCGGTAAGGTTGTCATGCGTTGAGATCTCTATGCGCCAAAGAGTAGTATAGTTGGCTGAGAGTTAGAAAAATGAGTAGTGAAGCTCAAACTTTAAAGGAAAGTTAATGAACGCATGAGGGCGTTGTGTTGAATAAATGGTTATCTGTTGGAAAAATGTTGGACGCATAAGATAAGTTTATAAGGCCAGGTGGCTATGTATAGATTTGACACCTTATCAGTAGGAGGTGTTAAAGGCATGATAAGTGTTTCATGCAAGGTGACACTTGGACTAATGCATGGTCAATTAAGCATGCAGCGTGGCATGTGGCAAACAAGTGGCACAAGGAGAGGAGAAGTTGGATGGCAAGCTTCCTATAAATAGAACCTTGAGGAAAAGGAGCGACTGATGACTCTCAAAGAAGAATTCTGGAGAGAAAAGAGAAGAAGCCGGCAACAAGGACGTCTGTGGTAGGAGTATGCGGCCAAGAAAGAAGGTATTTGACAACTTAGTTATTTTATGTAAAGAAGTTGTCTGGTGTTAAAAAGGGTCGGCTATGCGTTGAGGACAAACATAATGTCCAAGGTGAACGCGGCGTCCAAAAGTTAGGTGATGCGTTCAAGTTTGATGCGTTCAAGTTGGACCTTGCGTCCAAGTGAGGATGACGCACCCAGAAGAGAAGTAAGAAAAGTTGGGATGCACTTTGCGGAAATAATCAGCCTTGCATTACCAACCTTGGGTTGAAGGGCAGGGTTGCGTTCAACCGAGCTGACAGAGGAAAATGGAGCCTTGCGTTCCGGAGTTAGAATGCTGCGTCCAAAAATCTCGGGAAGAGGAAATAGAGGAAAGGAAGAAGAAGTATTCTTTGGCAAGTATAGGTGAGTAACACCTGCGTTTGTTTCTTAAAATATAAATGAGTTCCTTATGATTAAAATCATTGGTTTGAAATATGCTTTCGTGAATTTCCAATGAATAAGTGCATGCGTTTTATTTGAAAAGCATTGAGTATGCTGATTATTTGATAAAAACTAATAAACGCATGCTGATTGATACATGTTTTCATGATTTTATCGAAATGCATGATGTTATATGATCTCATGAAAGATTTGGAAATAAACTTGTTTGAAAAGCATGTTGTTTGATAGTAAAGCTTTGAAATTGAATTTAGCATGCTGGTTGATATTAGATTTGGAAACGGTTAACTTACGAGCTATTGATGAAATGTTTCCAAAATATGTATTGTCTTTTATAAAACTATAAAAGGCACCCGAGGCTGAGGGACTTTGGAGAAGGCCAAAGGGTAGCCTAGATATAGAAAAGGTACCCAATGCCGAGGGACTCGTAGAAGGCAGATGGGTAACCTGGATATAAATACAGAAAAGGCACCCAATGCTGAGGGACTCGTAGAAGGCAAATGGGTAGCCTGGATATAGGAATGGGACCCCAATGCTCAGGGACTCGAAGAAGGCATTGTGAGTGGCTCGGATTACAATACCTATGTGCACATAAAGGTATATACGACGCTGATGTGTTGAGATTACTCCACACAGCTAAGGAAAATCGATGTTGAGGAGCGTAGAGCATTGCTCCGCCTCAACTAGGGAAAATGATTTTGAAATAAATGAAGTTTTTGAGTATTTACTTTAAAACAGACACGCATGTTTTATAATGATATTTGAGCATAATTTAATATGATTTGAAGTGTTATATTTTATGCGAGTTTGACCAGTTTTATAGTTAAATTATAATGTTTTCAGAAAACCGTTACTCACTGAGCCGTTAACTCATTCTTTTAAATGTTTTCCATTTTCAGGTAGCATGACAGTTCCTGTTGCCGATCGAAGTCGAGGTTTGTCAAGAGCATGTGGATAGTGAGGTTGACAGTGGGTTACGTGATAGGGTAGTCAGTAACTGCTGTCTTCACATCTCTTTTCGGGTTATGGGGGATAATCCGGGAGGAGGTGTGACAGGGCAGCATTGTCACAGCCTCATCGCACTGCATCGTCACAGCCCTCATATCACATTGCTGCAGTGTAGGGAAGTCGCAGCTTCACACAGCCTGTCTCGCTGTCTCACAGTCTCGCTCTCGCAAGTAAGGGACTTACTACCGAGCCTAGTGACGCTTAATGCCCAGTTATGTCAATGATGATTATTGCGTTGCTGTATGACTATTGCCCTGGTTGATTGTTGCCTAAACTGTTTTGGGTTATGCCGAGTCATGTAACTTGAATGGGATGTGGTTATGCTTACGCGCCTGTGATATTGTGATTCTCTGCGACGAACTAGTTATGCCATGACATGTTACTGCAGGTTATCCTATTTGTTGTGCCCTGTACCCCCTAAACGTACTATGCCTATGACAGGTGTCCCTCGGGATCACCACCTATGTTTATGTTTACAAATGTGATCACTGCGTACTCTCAGGTCGCTTCTTATGCTTATGCCTATCCCTATGCCTATGCTAGGTACATGGGGGCACACGATAAAAGGGTAACAACTAGGCCCAGTAGTGGGTCTCTTACTGAGTATGACTACTCACCCTTTCCTATGTTTTTTTTTCCTCCAGGTAAAGGACGAGGTGGCCAGGCGTATGACCGAGGGAATCCGTGACCGTACCATGGGATCGTCGTCGTCGCTTCCGCATCTTAGCCTAGGGTATAAAGTAGTGAACATGTAGGGTAGCAGCATTCGTTTATTCATTTGACCATTTTGTTTATGTGTTTTTTGTACTTTCGTGTTTGATTTTGTTCTACTTGAGGTTTTGCCTAACTGTTTAAGGGGTACCCCGCTAAAGCATTTTGATTTCTCTATGTTTGATTTAATGAAATATCAAAATTTAAGTTGTTTTACAAATTTGGCAGAGTTTAATTAAAGCATGTAATGCCGAGTCTCTTAAGTTCCAACGTGTTTATAAAATAGTCATGTATAGCGTAGCGTCCTGTTAGTTCAAAAAGGTCAGGTCGTTACACTATATGCCTTCTCCGCATCCTTCGGCATTGGAGACTTTTTATAATCCTTTTGTAAATAATGCATGCTTTGTTAGTGATAATAAATAAAACATTCATAAATACAAGTAAAACAAAGCCTCAGAGTTTCATAGCGTTTAACAACAGCATGCTTTGTAATAAATTTTGTCACCAAGTAATATCATGCATAATCATTAAAGCCATGTAAAATGATGTTCATACTCATATTAAATAACTCATATTTTTCATGCTCAACTCGTGCTAGAAAAACTCATACTTTAAAAATAAATCGAGCATACAATAAATCTTAAGAAAACAAATCATTTTAAATGGAATTTTGTCACTCACCA
Source organism: Citrullus mucosospermus (assembly GCA_030954485.1). Lineage (NCBI taxonomy): Eukaryota > Viridiplantae > Streptophyta > Magnoliopsida > Cucurbitales > Cucurbitaceae > Citrullus > Citrullus mucosospermus. Next base: position 14,913,078 of record CM062057.1, on the reverse strand, counting down.
CTTGTCTCGAGCTCTTAATGGATTATAAGCTTCTCCTAGCTCTTCTCGGCCTAAAATAGTATAATTTCCTTAGTTAGATTTCTTAGGATTCCCATTAATGTATATCAAATAGGTCTTTAGCATTTAAGTTAAGCTTACTAGTGAGACCAAGCAAAACTAGCGAGACCAACACTAGCGAGACCAAGTAAAATTAGTGAGACTTGTGTGACCAGTGAGATTGATTAGACGAGTGAGACCAGAGAGACTAGCGAGACCAACGAGACCAACGAGATCTATGAGACAAATGTAGCTAGTGAGACTTGTCTCGTTGATACCACACCTAAAATGTGTTATCTTCCTCAGCTTAACTCGGGATCGTTGTGCTATTTAATGTGTCTATTTTGTTATTTTGTAGGTTTCGAGCATTTAACAGGTAAAAGGAGGTGTTAGTAGCAAAACCGAACTAAAACGAACCAAAACGGAGTTCCACGGCATCAACCGGGAAATAGAGCTCCAAAACGACCAAAATGCCCTTGAAGCCACGCGCCGCGACGCTTTTTCTCGAGATGTTCCACTGGCGAAATGCAGCAGGCGCCACGACGCTCCGAAAGTATCATGTAGCAGATTAGCGTCAGCGCCGTGGCGTTGCGATAGTTTTTATAAAATGTAATCTTCGGTTTCTAGGTTAAAAAATCGCCTGACCAACCGACTTTTGGCTCCATTCTCTCCTCTTTTCTTCTTTTCATACCTAGGAACTTGAACCCAATAATCGATTGGCTAAGATAACGTTTTTCTAGCTTGGGTATTAGGGATTTTCCTTGTAATTGATGTTCTTTTGAGGTTTTGAACTTGATTCAATGTATGCATGATTTAATTTAGAGTTTTTAAGAATTATGATCAAATTGTGACGCTGGTGTTTGTTTGATTTATTTCTTTGATTGTATTACAATTTGTGACAATTTGTTGTATGTCAATCATAGGAAGCAATATGTTAGGTTAGCTTGCAAATCTAATTGGTGATGCGCATTGTTCTAATCAACCTAGGATTAAATCAATAGAACATTTAATCTAGGCCTTTCCAGTTAGATGTTCCGCCTAATTTCCCCTTGAACTTAATGCGGTTAGGTTTAGTCAAAATTTGCATACTTTCATCGGTTTGCCTTAAGTATAACTTGCCGACTAGGACAATTCAACTCTGGTCTTTTCAATTGAATTGATTAGGTGCTAGCTTCAATGAATTTAGTAAAGACGAACCAATGAACAAGAACATCGAACAAAGGAAATCCCACGTAACCCAAGCTAGAGCTTATTCAATTGAATTTTAACTTTTTTTACTTCGCGCAATTTACTTTCATGCAATTTAAGTTTCTTGCAATCAACCGTTTCTCAAACCCCCCCCTCCCGGTTACCTTGAATTGTAAACTTTCCAACTGTGAAAGTCGAGGGCTCCCTGTGTTCGACCCGACTTGCCACTACTACTGTGGGTCAAGTTAGGAAAATTTATTTGACAGGAAATTGGGCGACAAATTTCGTCCGTCTCTCGTTCCACACTTGCAATGTCGTTATATGCATACCAGCGAGACTTGTCTCATCCAAGCTTCACCCCTCAGCTTCAAGAATACTGTATTCACTTCCAACTGCTAAAAATAATATTTCCAGCTTGAATTAGGTTTTACTTTCTCTTAGAAACTTATATATAATTGAGTTAGCTAGCTTACCTCCAAATTTCAGGGTCTAACTTCTCTTTGTTTGACAGATAACTCGAAATTTCTCTACCCTACTCTAGACTATTTGAAACATCAAACCAGTCACTTCTACCTACAATTTCACCTATTTTCCTTCACATTTAGCTCAGACATTCTTCAGAAAAGTTATTAAAAAATGAGTTAACTTACTAACCTCAAATTTTCAGTTCCAAATTCGATCTCTACAGCTCACTATATTTCGAACATCACAACCTGTCCAAATTGCACGAATTCCAGACCAACTTTAGTTCCTCTTCAAATATCACCAAGTTTCTCTTCAAAATTCTACTCCAATCAACCTAAATCTTCTTCTTCCTCTCCTTTTGGTGCCTAATTGAAGAACCATCACTTGTTTCGGTTTGGAGGATGATGAATGTCGGCGATAAAATGGAAAAGAATGTTCCCTTTTCATACTTTAGCCTTCACCACCGACTTGCACCCTTTTTTTTTCTTCTTTTTTTATCCATAAAATTTTTTAAATTCCATATTTTCCATTTAGCTTTTAATAACAACAACAATAATAATACTAATACTACTAATAATAATATCCTTAATAGTATCCTTCCACCTTGTTCAAATGATGACAATCCTCTTAAGTCTTTACATTCTAATGAGCCTGTCAAAATAAATCCCAAACTTGGTATATCTCATAAGGATTTAAGATTAAGCTTACCAAAAGTACTATCGGCTTCTTCTCCATTCTTCCTTTCAATCTAAACAAGAAAATGTGTATCAGTCCACAACAATAATACACACTTAAGTTAAGTGCTTAGAAATGAAAGTAGGGTTTACACTTTTTATCGATGGTTTTTCTTTCTATTTGTACAATGTGCTTGTTGGTATGTCTTTCTATTTGTATAATGTGCATTCTTCTTCCATTAGTCCGTTTATTTTTTCTGTTTTAGATTTGTTTGTATTAGTTTGTGTTTGTCATTGCATAATGTGTTTGTTCTTCTTAGATTTGTTTTCAATTTGAAAACTTAATCTGTCTGTCAGTTAGTGATAGACAGAGATAGAATTCTATCTCTGTCTACCGATAGAACTTTAGATAGAAATCTACATAGACAGAGATAGAACTCTATCTTTGTCTATCATTGATATCTAGAGATAGAACTTTATCTTTGTCTATCTGTGATAGTTATTTTTACTATTAGTTTCAAATAGACAATCATAGGAAACTATCTTTAAGCTGTGTTTTTTTTGTGTTTGTTTTCATTAGATTTGTTTTGAATTTGTTTGATGAAAACTTAATCTGTCAGTCAGTGATGAACAGAGATAAAATTCTATCTTTGTAGATCGATAGCACTTAATCTCTCTTTGTTGATTATGAAACAAAGTAACTAGGAGTAACCAAATTGCAGAATGAGGGTTAGTGATAGAATTCTGGTTTGTATTGTATAATGAGTTTGTTCTTTTCTTTCTATTGATTACACTTATTTACAATAGTTTTCATAATTTAATTTATCTCTGTTCATGAGTGACAGATAGAGATAGAAAGCTATCTCTGTCTATCACTGATATACAATGATAGACATCTATCTCTTCTATTTTTGATAGATATTTTTACTATTAGTTTCTTATACTGTCTTTTTCCGTTTTGTAGTATTTGATACCATGGTTAGTCTTCCTATAGTTGTTTTTTATGGTGGACAGTGGAACCATTACAATTGTTATGAGAATTATAAGGTTGGTGGAGTTTTGGTGGATGATACGATAGATTTCAATTGTGTTAGTTGGTTTGATATTGGAAGAAATTCAGTTGGATGGTTTGATAGAATTGTTTGTATTATTGGATTTTGGTAAAACTAGTATTCAAATTGTGTTCCAAATAAAACAAGATAAGGATCTTAGTTGGTTTTTTACTTTGGCTAAAGATGGAAGTACTAGACACCCTTTAGTTGCTCAAATTAGTTATCATTCTTTGGAAGGATCTTCTAGTGCTATTAGTAGTGGATGCATTAGTAGTGGATGTAGTGATAGAATGTTATGTTTAGCTTCTTCTACTTCTTCTTCAAATGAAATTGAATTCCAAGTGATAAGAGATATTCATTTTGATGAAGATTTGAAGGAAAAAGATATATTTGCAAGTAAAGAAATTATGTCAAAGTGTTTTTACATAATAGCACTGAAGAAGAATTTTCAATTTAAGACTTCAAGATCAAACTCAAAGCCCTTTGAATTGAAATTTTTGCAAGAAGGCTGTAAATGGTATGTCAGGGCATCTCAGTACAAGAAGAGTGAGTTGTGGATGCTTAGGAAATACATTTCTAACCATGACTGTTTAATGAATACAACTTAAAGTTGCCATAGGCAAGCTTCTTCTTCCATTATTGGTGATTGCTTGAAAAGAGGATTTTAGGTTTATCTCTACGGACCAGTCTATTCCAGAGATATTGTCCACAAAGCTCGTACTAAGCTTAGCGTCAATATTAGTTATCAAAAAGCTTGGAGGGCAAAAGAACACATAGTAAGGTTGTTAAAAGGTGATGCAGCTGAGTCATATAGTTTGATTCCAAAGTTCTTTGAAAAGTTGAAGGAAATGAATCCAGGTATTATTGTTGATGTCTTTTTCTTGGCAATTTTATATTACTGTTTAATAAACAATGATAGATATTTATCAATGTCGATCAGTGAAAGATGTTTATGACTGTCTATCAAAGATAGACAAAGATAGAATGCTATCATTGTCTATTTCTGAATGACAGAGACTGATATTTTTGTTATCGTTGGCAATTGATATACACACTTGAATCTACTTTTGCTGATTCATACATTGCTTTTGAAACATATGAAAATGGACATTTCAAATTTTGTTTTATGGCTATTGGTGCATCAATTGAGGGGTGGAAGTATTGTAGACCTACCATATCTGTTGATTACAATTTTTTGAAGTGTAAGTTTGTAGGTAGTCTATTGACAGCCTCAAAATTAGATAGTAACAACCAAATCTTTCCACTTGCATTTGCTATAGTAGATTCTGAAAAGGATGCATCATGGAAATGATTTTTTGAGAATATACAAAGTAGTTTTTGTTGGGATTTTTGTCCTAAATCTTGTAGTCTGTGTAAATTTGTAAATAAATTAATAAATAAAGGATTATTTATTTATGTAATAATTCTTATTTGTTTGCATAACTCAAAATCCAATAAACTAAGATCCTAGGTTATTTATTGTATCTTGAACAATATGTGGTTGGCATACAATTGGATTGTGTTCAAGAAATAACCTAAAAGGTCTATAGTATATGGGTGAGGTTAGGTGTCTCATCCTGGTAATCAATATGGTCCACTTTGTAAGTGTTACAAACGGTTTGATCCAAATCGTTTGTGTAATGACATGTAAGTGGGGGTATCATATACAGTGAGCCTGTATAAAACTGGACCACGAAATTAAATCTCTCTTTATAACTTCGTTAATTGGAGAGTTTTATATTTCAAATGAGAACCATGTAACTTGATCTCATTCATGAGCGAATTATGAACTCCTGTTCATGAGGATCGTTCTTTGATTTGTATAGGTGAGAGTGGTCTTAGCTGCCGACTCAAGATGCCTACCATTTTGGGAATGATTATGACACCCTAACCGTTGACCTAGTTGCTTAAGAGATATAAAGAAAGGAACTAGGGTAAATGGTGTAAACTTGGATCACAAGCCTGTGAAGTTCGAGAAATAAGGGACACTAGGTGTAAACCCTACTTTCATTTGTAAGTACTTAATCTAAGTGCATAATATCGTTGTGGACTTATTTGCTTCCTCTCGTGTAGATCGAAGGGAGAAGTGAATGGAAGCCGAGCATATTTTTGGTAAGTTGAATTCTAAGTTATTATGAGATAAATTGAACTTGGAACCTACTTTGATATAACACCATTTGAACCAAAGTGGAGAGAGCTATTGTTAATATTTGTGTTATTACTATTATTGATGTATTTAATTAAATGGGAAAGGACACATTAAAAATCAACTTATGGATTAAAGAGAGAAAAGAAAGAAAATAAAAAAAATAAAAAAAAAGAAAAGGAAAAGATAGTGTAAAATGTTGTCGATTTTGATGTCTATATAAGTTAATTGGTTTAGTTGCTGACATTTTTCATTTTCAAAACCTCAAACTGACACAAATTCATCAGCTTGGCATCGAGCGGAGGAAGAGGAAGAAGATCAAGGTGGATTGAAGTAGAATTCTGGAAGAAATCTTGGTGAAATTGAGGCTGAATCGAGACTGGTCTGGAACTCGTGCAATCTGGGCAAGGTCTGGTATTTGCAGGATAGCGACCTGTCGAGATTGAGTTTAAGGCTGAAAATTTGAGGTTTAATTATAGGTGGAAGTGACTGGTGTAGATTTCTCGAGTGATCGGGTGCAGGGTGAAGTAAAATTGGTATATTCGACGAACGAAAGGGAGATAGACCCTGAATTTGGAGATAGAAGCGAAGATAGTAGCAGAGTGAGATAGGTTTCGCTGGGAAGAGCAGTGATACTGGGTGTAGAGTGAGACGAAATCTCGTTGGGTGTCGCTGGTAGCTTTTTGTCTCACAAATCTCGCTAGGTTTCACTGGTCTCGCTAGTCAGGCTGACAAAAGTTAGGAAAGGCGTATAATCCATTAAGGGCCTAGGACAAGTAGTGAGTGACAATTTTATTCAAAATGAGCTTACTTTATACAAAGTGTCACACCCCACCCCGAACTATCCTCCCGTAGCCCGAGACGGAGTGTGAGGACAGTAGTTACCGACTACCGTGTCACATCACCCACTGTCACACTCACCACATTTTCATATAAATCCTTCCTAGGATGGTAATACCATTAACACACTCTTGACAAACCTCGACTTCGATCGGCAACGGGAACTGTCATACTACCTGAAAATGAAAAACATATAAAAAGGGTGAGCTAATAGCTCAGTGAGTAACAGTTTTCTGAAAGCATTATACTTTAACTGTAAAACTGGTCAAACTCGCATAAATTATAACACTTCAAATCATATTAAAATATGCTCAAATACCATTGTTAAAACATGCATGTCTGTTTTAGTGTAAATACTCAAAAATCTCATTAATTTCAAAATCATTTTCCCTAGTTGAGGCGGAGCAATGCTCAACGCTCTTCAACGTCGATTTTCCTTAGCTGTGTGGAGTAATCTCAACACATCAGCGTCGTATATACCTCTATGTGCACATAGGTTTTATATTCTAGGCTGCCCACAATGCCTTCTCCAAGTCCCTGAGCATTGGGGTCCCATTTCCATATCCAGGCTACCCATCTGCCTTCTACGAGTCCCTCAGCATTGGGTGCCTTTGTCTATATTTATATAAAACACAATACATATTTTGGAAACATTATATCAATAACTCGTAAGTTAATCGTTTCCAAATCTCATATCAACCAGCATGCTAAATTCAATTTCAAAGCTTTAATATCAAACAACATGCTTTTCAAACAAGTTTATTTCCAAATCTTTCATGAAATCATATCACACCATACTTTTCAGTAAAATCATGAAAACAAGTATCAATCAGCATGCGTTTATTAACTTCTATCAAACAACCAGCATACTCAATGCTTTTCAATAAAACACATGCACTTGTTCATTGGAAATTCACGAATGCATATTTCAAACCAAAGATTTTAATCATAAAGAACTTCATTTATATTTTGAAAGACGCAGGTGTTACTCACCTGTACTTGCCAAAGAATAATTCCTCTTCCTTCCCTCTAATTCCTCTTCCCGAGCTTCTTGGACGCAGCGTTCTAACTTAGAAACGCAAGGCTCCTTATTCCTCTGTCAGCTTGGTTGGACGCAACCCTGCCCTTCAACGCAAGGTTGATTACTACCGCAAAGTGCAGCCCAACTCTTCTTATTTCTCTTTTGGATGCGTCGACCTCTCTTGGACGCAAGGTCCAACTTGAACGCATCACCTATCTTTGGACGCAACGTTCACCTTGAACGTAGTGTTTGTCTTCACCGTAAGGCCTACCCCCTTTCGACGCAAGACAACTTGTTTAACATAAAGTAGCTAAGTTGTCAAAAATACCTTCTCTCTTGGCCGCCGACTCCAACTACTGACGCAAGGATTCCTCCTTTCTGCCTTCTTTCTTCCCTTTCTCTCCAGAATTCTTCCTTCAAAGTCATCAGTCACTCCTGTTCCCTCAAGGTTCTATTTATAGAAAGCTTGTCATCCAACTTCTCCTTTCCTTTTGCCACTTGTTTGCCACATGTCACGCTGCATGCTTAATTAACCATGCATTAATCCAAGCGTCACCTTGCATGAAACACTTAATATGCCTTTTTAACACCTCTTACTGATAAGGTGTTAAGTCTATATGAAACCACCTAGCCTTTATAAGCTTATCTTATGCGTCCAACATTTTCCAATAAACAACTATTCATTCAACACAACGCCCCCATGCGTTCATTGAGTTTCCTTTAAGGTTTGAGCTTCATTATTTACTTCCCTATCTCTCGGCCATACTTCCCTTGAACTCGTTTTTCCACCGCATACTACTAGGTGTTAATGTCTCAAATGCACACTACTATGCGTTTTTCTTATTGCATAATACCATGCGTCAGCCTGAATCGCATACTATCATGCGTCCATGATCTTTCTCCTATCCTTGAAGATTCTTTGATTACCCCTCTATGCGTTCTTGTGCTTGTAATCCAAGGTTATTCATTTAACCTTCTCCTTGTATTAAAATATCTCTGATGATAATTTAGCATGTGTCCACCTCTTGCTCCAATCTTTGAGCTTACTTCTCATCCTTCCACTTTATCCAACACCCAAGAACATCCCTTGCTAAAGTCTATGCGTTACTCAGTTTGCTATAGTACTCTTCCTTTCCGAGACACTTCACGACATAACTTCATTTCTTTTCTTGCTTATGCATTTTACCATCACTAATGCTTACATCTTCATCATAATTACCTCCTATGCGTTTCACTTCTTTTCCTTCAAGCTCTCGGGTTACTTCCATGCGTTCACCTTGACCATGCGTTACCTTAGTCCTGACCATGCGTCCAACATGGTCTTTTACTTCTTTTCTTTATAGGTTCTTCAACGCATTGATTTTTTTAAAAGTAAGGTGTGACACAAAGTTTTCATGATATATGATTATGGTTGGAAACATGTTTATATGTTTATGTTTTCACGAGTTTTAATGTGCTACGATGATTATTTACTTGATGTAGAAACGCAAGCACCCTATGAATGCGATATCAATCAGAAACGCAGGGCAGCGGAAAATCAGACAAAAATCTTGAGAGATTATCAAGGGATTGATGTTCTTGATCTGTGGCTGAAGTGGTGGATATGAATTGAATCGAAAATCATGTAATTATGCGAGAAAGACGTAAACAACAATTCAGCCTCCAGTCATGTAAATTTGCCAGCGTTACAGTGTAACATCTATAAAAGGGCAGACCTGAAGGCTAAAAAGGTTGTTGAAACTCTTGGAATAATTCTTAAGTGACAGCAGAGTCTTTTCCAAACGACAACCGAAGACAAATAGCTCGAAAGAGAAGAGTTTTCCTTCTGACCGACCACTTCACAGCAGAATTCACGCTACCATCTCAACGAGCTTAAGAGATTGAACAGACACTTATTTCATCTTTCCATCCTCTTTCTTGCTTACGAATGTTTTAGCATATTTACAAGATATTGTAATTTCTGAGACAATTGTTCCATTCATTAATCTATACGACTTTCATGGCTAACCATTTCTTGTTACTTTCCACTTGATGTTTATCATCCATGAGTAATTAACTCTCTTGAGGGTTAGGGGTTGTGTTATCATCTGATTATGAATCACAGTTGCGTCTGTTCCATCTTGTTAACTGTATTTGAATCTAATGTTTATGTCTATCTAGCTAATTGATATAAGTAGTAATAAGCGGCTGCTCGAGAGAGTAAGTGATTGTGGAACTTAGTTGACAAGGTTGAGAAATGTTTTTAGACAAAGAAATATCCTTGGCACTTAACACCCTCTTATGCGTTATAGAGATATAAGTGTAGTGGCTGTTAACTGAGAGATGCAGTTCAGAGTTGTTGGCATGAAATAGACTCCTTTATGCATTTCTTACTTTAGATGATAACCAACCCTAGCCTTACTTTTACCATCCATATAATTTTCTTAGCTGAACTTTGTTGTGTTGCATGCCTACCCATTCCATTAATTTAGTTTACTTTTACTGCTTTTGTTTTCATCAACACATCGCTTCTCACTATTTTCTTGTTACGCATACAACTGAGATAATTAAAGAATTCTTGAATCTGCATGTCCCTATGTTAGACCTCGGACTCACTGAGAAAACCTCATTTTTCGTTTATACTTGGGTGAAGAATAGGAAAACTTGATAAATTAATACCGCATATATACCATTGTTAGGCTGACAACAGAAGACATAGGTAACCTGAGTATAGAAATAGCCCCCAATGCTGAAGGACACAGAGAAGGCATGTGGGTGGCCTAAATCTTGTATATGGGATCCAGTATTGAAGGACTTGAGAAGGTATAGGGCAACCCAGGATATGATATCTATGTGCACATAGAGGTATGATTGACGTTGTTGTGTTGAGATTACTCCACACAGCTAAGGATATTCGACGGTGGGTGTGTCGAGATTACTACACTCCAACTAATGATGTTTTTGACGTTGAGTAGCGTTGAGCTCCGCTCCGCCTCAACTAAGGAAAATATTTCTGAAATGTGTTGTATTTTCATCATTTTTCGAAAATGAAACGTATATGGCTTGATAACGTTATTTGAGCATGATTTGCCTGGACGTGGAAATGAATGATTTACTATTTGATTATTATCATAATTTGAACATGGTTTTGATTTATTTCTGAGCTTGGAAAGATTTTTCTAGACTTGTCACTCACTAGGCAACCTAGCTCATATTTTCCTTGTTTTTCTGTTTTCCAGCTAACGAGCGACACCGAGGTGCTTAGCCTACACAGCAACTCGTCTGACCCTACCATTAATTTCAGTGAATATTGTAAATATTTGTTCTTAAACATGTGTTGTACATATAAAGGGTTAAGGTGTGGGAGTTAGTAAACGTGTGTTACTTTTAAGTTTGATTGTAAGTCTGAATTTGTATGATAACTTAACCCTGGTTAGAGATAAATGTCCTATTATGATTGATAATTGCTTATTAGGTGTTTGGACTCGATTTAAGGTTGAACACACAATAGATGCTGAAAGAGGGCCAGTGTCTGCTGTCCTCACACTTTCTCCTAGGTTAAGAGGGTACCTGGGAGGGGGTGTGACACTAGGCGTTGAGATGAAGAAGAGGAAGAAAAGTGTTTGTGTCAACTTGAGTTTTGGATTGAGAATAAGCCATAGGTGAGTTTGAAAGAAACCACGTTAAGTGATTTTTCGAGTCTTGGATGACAAGGTGGCCTATGAGCTAAAGAAATCTTTTAAGTGTCACAACTATGCTTGGGGAACTCAACTATGCTACGAGAAGGCAAGACTTGGATGCATAGCTTAGAGAAAAAGAGAGGAAAACTCATTAAGTGTTAAAGAAGGAAGAGTTGGAAGCATAGTTGGGAGCTAGTTGTGAGTTGGACACATACTTGGGAGGAGAACCACCATGTTGGACACATGGTGACTATTTCGAGAGGAAATTGGTTAGGTGTTGAAAGGAAACCTAGGTCTTGGAAAGGAAGGTTAAACGAATGGTGCAAAGTTCAAGGAGAAACTTCACCATACCTAGGGTTGGACACATAGGTCATTCTTCTAGGAAGAATTGGCTAAGTGTTGGCTGATTTAGAGAGTTGAAAAGCAACCCTAGGGAAGGAAAGATGAGCTGGACGCATAGTTGGAAAGAAGATTGGAAAATGGTTAGAGTATGGAAGGCATAGGAGAGGAAGTTGGAAGCATGGACTTGGGAGACACACCATGGACGCATACTTGAGGAACCAAGGAGTCCATGGGGCCTTGCTGGAAGTCTTGGATGCATGAATCAAAGAAGAGAAGGTGGTGGATGCACACCTAAGAGATTTGGAGGAAACCACACGTATAGTAAGCTTGGTGAGTAGAAATTTGACTAAGTGCGAGAACTTCAGGACTGGTTGGACACATACCTCTTAAAGGAGGAGATTTTGGCTATGTGTTGAATTCTTGGAATAAGGTTGGACACATAGGAAGAGTATGAGATGCATAGGATGTCACACCCCCTCCCAGATTACCCACCTAACCTGTAAGGGAATGTGAAGACAATAAACATCACCCCTCTTGTGACGCATATTGTCCCATCTTACATTCTTTCCTGTGCATATATTTACTCATATACATGCATAGAACTTAGTCATATGACACATGCTTATAACATAACATTATTTAAACTTTCATATCCTTCATACATTGTACAAAACTCCGCTACAATCCTCACTCGAAAATTACTAAGTCTACATGCCATTTACATAAAGTTATATACAACATACAACTCTCAGACTTGACTGAATTTCAAGAACTCGAGACTTAGGCAGGGTGAGCTGAAGTAGGCTAAGCATCGGGAACGTCCTTGCTACTTGGGGGAGGAAAAGAAAACATTGAAAAACATAAGCTAACAACCCAGTGAGTGACCAATCTTTATAAAACGAACATTTATTGAAAACAGGCATTTTACATATTAACAGATAACTGGATTTAACATATAATTCAACTATAGCATACTTTTCCACAAACCCATCAATCACATAAATCCAATTTCAAATCATACATGATTGTTTGCCAGAAGAAGTGATACAGTAAACAGTTTGGTTTTTCAAACTTTCCCCCTTAGTTGAGGCCGAGCAACACTCAACGCACTCAATGTCTAAATCATCCTTGGCTCAATGCGGAGAAAACTCGATGCACTAGCCAAATCAACCTCTATGTGCACATAGGAATATGTCGGGTTGCCCAAGTACCTTCTCATGTCCTTCAGCACTGGGTCCCGGGGAAACTCACGTGCCTTCTCATGTCCTTGAGCACTAAGCCTCCTCTAAAACATTTTAGCAAATCCGTTCACGTAAAAGTTCATATGAAAACCCTTTTCATAGAAAATCATACGGTCTTTATTCAATAGCATTTATAAAAGTAATACTTTCTATCAACATTAGAAAACATATAACATGCCTTGTAAGTAATGCAATTAAACATTATGCATTTAAAATAGTTCATCACAAAATCATATTCCATAAGAATATTTTTAATAAAAATCAATTTGAAGAGTAAAATAGTCACTCACAACTCTTCCTAGGCCTTGCGCGGGTTATACGCTTTCCCTATTTCTTCCTGGCCTGCAAGAAACACTTACCTTACGTTACTTAACATTAAATCTCCCCCTTTTTCCAAACTAACAACATAAGCGAGAATCCTAGCGATACTACCCAACAGAAGTTGTTACCAGCGATATTTGATTGGGCGATACTAGCGTTACCTTACCTTAGCAGCGACACCTACCGATATCTAGCGAGTTTTGTGAGACGGAAGACTCCTTTGCGTCTCAGTGGCACTCGTCTCGCTTCAAGTACTTAAACAGCGCCCGATACTGGGTTCTTAGCGGTACTCTGTACTGTAATTTCTTCCTTTCCTCTTGTTCTTACTTCAATCTATTAAAAGTCATAATTTCAGACAGATTTAGAACTTCTTCCCTTCTACAAACTTATAGAGAATTGAGTTTTATAGCTTACCTCAAAGTTTCAAGGCTTAACTCTTCTTCGTTCTCTCGGTATTCCAAAATCATCTCATGCTGCTCTGGATTGCTTAACAATCTTGTAAGTGCTGCTTTTCCTAAAGATTCACATAATTAACCTTCAATTTCAACTTTATCATCCTTCACAAAATTTGTTAGGAATTATGTTAACTTACTAACCTCCAAATTTCAGCTCTAAACTTGGCTTCCTCTATACGTTCTACTCTGAATATCAACCACTGCTCAGTCTGTGCAACTTCAATCAATCCTCTGTTCCAGCTCCGTTTTCAACATCAATATGAGTAGAATTTCGTCCAAAATCCGCAAGAACACCTTCCTCAATCTTCTTCTGAAGTTTGTCTGAAATATGGAATCGATTTAAGCTCTCGAAAGGTCTTAAAAATGATTAAACATTTAATTAGTCCAACTATATATACTACCGACTTAGCCTTCACGAACACTAGGATTTATGTTGCCGACTTACCCCTCACCCGCAGGCTAGCGCAGGATTCTCACCTCAACACGAGGCACTCATGTTAACTTCTCCTCCAATGCCTTCAGCAATTGACCACACCCAACGCATGGTGTCGTCCTCAACGCCTCCTATTTTTGACACATACATCCCCGTCATACACCATTATTTTCGTTGCGTCAAGACCACTTTGTCTTCGACGCGGAGTGGCTTCAATGCACAACTGTCCTCAACGCAGAGTGACTTAAACGCATGGTTCAAGCACATTTCTTCCCCCACCAAAATTACTTATCCTTCGACGCGGGCAGCTGCTTTAGCTAACTACCCTCCGTGAGTCAATCAACAACACATGGACTTGGCCAACACTTAGCCAAAATTTTACTTTCCAAAAATTTTTTTTCTCACTCACGACTACTTCTCCCCTTGCAATGCATAGCCACAAATGCATTGCCGCACCCCAACGCTTGGCACGCAAGTCAGTGCTTACATAGGAGGGTTTTAGCAAGGAAAATTTGACTAAGTATAGGAAGGTTGGAAGAAGAAAAGAGAGCAAAAGAAGCCAAACCCCAAAAGCATCACCATGAACACATGGTTGAGGAACTGGACTCATGGTCCCTATCCTGGGACTAGGTTGGATGCATGGTTGGTATTTTTGGTGCTAAGTGGCTTCGTTTGGACAAAACACTTCATAAGAAGGAGGTGTCGGGATGCATGACAAGAATACCATGCAAGGAACCACTTGGTTGGACACGTGGACACTTCCCATGCATGGTGACATGTGTGAGCATAGATGTCAACCTTAGAAGCAAAGGTTGGATGACAAGGCTTGCCATCCAACTTCTATAAATAGGACCAAGGGGGAGAAGGAAGCCTCACACCACCAAGAAATTTGAAAGTTCATTGAGAAAAAGAAGAGAAAGAAGGTTGGAGGAGAGAGCTTGAGTCTAAGGAAGGCTAGTAGGTGCCTAAAGGTGCTGATTTCTTGTAGACAGGGTACTACCTTGCGTCCACAAGGCAAGCTAGGCGTTCAGAATAGCAAGCTAAGCGTCCAACTGAAGTTGTTTTAAGGTTTCTGAAGTTTTCCTGTTGTTGTATTCTCAGTCTCAGAAGCTCGAGAGAAGTTAAGAAGGTTAGGAAACCAAGGAGAAAAAAAAACCCTAAAATTTGAAAGCTACTTTCACTGTGAGTGATTGATTTCCTTCGTGAGGGAACTAAGTTATATTTTTTGTGAATACATTAATAGCATGCCTGTCTATTGGTAATAGACAGTGATAGAATGTTATTATTGAAGGAATCGAATTATGTGCGAAAGCGAGTGAACACGCGTACTTTTAATATACGTTTTGAATTTACAGAAAATACATAGAAATTTAAACATATTTTAATTAAGCATGATTTTTTGTGAAGAAATTAAAGGAGAAAAAAATAGCTTTGAAGACTTCTTCAATCTTCTCAAATTCTTCAATGTTTCCAGGATCTCTTCAATCACGAACAGGACACCTCCACCAAGATCTACCCTGCTATTCTCCAACAAGGAAAAAGTTGATGGGTATCTCTTTTGGAAAATTGGGAAGAGTTTTTGCAGAGAAACTTTTTCTCTATAACTTGGGCGTGTTGAGAGATTGAGAGAGAATTGTTGAGATTTCATCATCCCAAAAAAAACTTTTTATGAATCAATAACCAATTGATGGAGAGGGAGGAAGTTAATTACGATTAACTTCCCTTTAACCATCCTTTAACTCCTCTTAGGAGTTAAAATTTAACTAAAGTTACATTCAATCAAATTTAATTTAATTTAATTTAATATTAATTAATCTAATTAATTAATAAAAATTAATTAAATATCATATACTTAATTAATATTACATTTGAATCATATTCAAATGTATTTCCCTCTCATAACCTATAGTTTAAATATGAATCTTATTCATATTATGTTTTAATTTATAGTTCTAATATGAATCTCATTCATATTATTTAATATTTGAATCTTATGCAAATATATTATTTTCTCATATTATAAATAGTTTAATTTTGAATCTAAGTCAAAATTAACTTTATAATATAATGTATATAGATACATTATATTAATTGTATCATATACAATTTGAAGGGAATTGAATCCCAGCGGAAGCATGTGATCGTGTTCTTTGATTTCTTGAAAGAATTAAAAATACAAAGAGTTAAGAAAAGGTTAAACAATATACATTTGCCGATCCATAATTTTAGCAAAATCTTTCCTTGAACCGATAGTTTTCTCCTTGTAGTCTTCCTTTTCCAAGAGATCTTTCTTGCTATGAATCTGGCAGTGATCTGGTTTATGAGAACTACCTCTGGAAAGAATAGAGAGAACAGGAGGAAGAATTTTCTTAGAACTTTTCTAAGAAAATTGAGAGAATTTCTAGAGGAAGATTTGTAGAGTAATCATAGAGATTATTCTTTTAGAGAGATGCTTTTTTATGAGGGCTCCCAATGACCCTATTTATAAAACTCTATGGATTATCATAATCCTTTTAAGATAAACTCTCTCCAGAAATTTTAAATTAAATATTTAATAATATCCAATATTAATAAATATTTTTCTTAATAATATCTCATATTAAATGGTTTAAAATATTTAAATCTTATTTAAATATATATATATATATATATATATATATATATATATATATATATATATATATATATATATATATATATATATATTTTCATAGAATCTTTAATTTGAATATCATCCAAATTAAATAATTAATTATTTGAATAAGATTCAAACTATAACTTTATAATATTGTATCCAATACAATTAATATTTTCCCTCATAAATTTGAACATTTCAAATTTTTCTTTCAACATAGTTGATCCTAGTTGATCCGTGGTGAGCTAGCAAGGGGACCTTATGGACCTATAGATTATAAGCTCCAATGATCCAAGATTAATTAATTAAACTCTTTAATTAAATTAATCTTCATTCATTAACTACAGGGCAAACCATTATAGACCCATGGTTGAACTTTTATGCATTGTAGGACAAGTTGTGTCTATGGATATAATCAGTATAAACAAGTCGGTCCTTCACGAGTTGTTCATAATTACAGCTAGGTTAAATGACCATTCTATCCCTGTAGTTAGCTCTTATCCTTAAGTACCACTGATTTCTCTAATGAACAATTTGTTTATGGTCAAACCATAATCTAAGTCCCTCTCGGGCCAGTGAGAGGGTGGGATCCCTTGTTCAAGACTCGAAATCAGCACTTAATGGAACTACTCATCTACTTACCCTATCTGGAAAGGAGTGAATTCCATCTTGTGAAGTTATGTTTCCAGCTCCTTATTTAGTTAAATCCCCAAAATGGTAGGCTTATTGAGTCAGCAACTCGAGCCACTCTCACTCATGCAAATGAAAGGATCGACCTCACAGACAGGAGTTCATAAGTCACTTAGGATTAAGATTGAGTTACATATGATCATCCTATGAAATATTAATCTTATCAATTAACAGGTATATAAAGAGAGATTAAATATATCAACTCGAGCCACTCTTCGCATTGTAGACATATTTATGTGTCCACGAATATAACCAATCAACAGCGAGTGGAACCTTCACGAATTCCTCGTAATTACAATTGGGTCAAATTACTGTTTTACTCCTGTAATTACATCTAACTCCTTAAGTCTCACTGATTCTCTAATGAACAACCTGTTTATGATCCTACCATAAACAAAAACCCTCTCGGGCTAGTGAGAGGGAGGGGCCCCATTGTTCAAGACTTGGAGTCAACACTTAAGGGAGCAACGAATCTACCTACCCTAAAGACGGGAATGAGTGAATTCTATCTTGTGTAGCTATGTTTCCAGATCCTTACTTAGAAAAATCCCCAAAATGGTAGGCATATTGAGTCGGCGAATCTGGCCACTCTCACCTATATAGATCAAAGGACTGTAGTCATAGATAGGAGTTCATAACTCACTTAGGATTAAGGTCAAGTCACCTATGGTCATCCTATGAAATGTTAATCCCTTTAGTCAACGGTGTTATAAAGAGTGATTAATCATTTTGCAGTCCGATCTTATACAAACTCTTTGCATAAGATACCTCCTCTCACATGTCTCTACACATAAATGATTTGGATCAAATCGTTTGTAGCATTTAAAACTCTTGTAACATTTACAAAGTGGGTCGTATTTGTAGTGTCACTAGGATAAGTCACCCAACCTTATCCTTATACTACAAACCATTTAGGTTATTACTTAAAGATGATCCACCTGTATGTTAACCACATACATGCTTAAGTTACATAAAATAACTTTGGATTATTCTGTAATAGATGATTGCATATATAAAATAATCAACCACTATTTCAAATTATTTATTAACTACGAGGCTTTAAGGCATACATCTCAACAATTATTGTCTCTCACTGATAAACAGTGATAGCATTCTATCACTGTCTATCAATGATAGAATTTACTAGCTGTTGATATTAATTCCTTTTTATTTATTTATTAGGTTGATCCTATTAGTATCATCGAATATAAAGTAATGGATGGCGATAAACATTTCTTGGTGAAATTTGACTCGGGATCTTAAAGCTGTCGAGTATGGGATTGTGATGACATTCCATGTGATAATGGACTTGCTGTTCTTCGAAGGCTAAATATCAATACTTATTCTTATGTATCTGTGTATTATCATTCAACAACAATGTCATCAACCTATAAAGGTTGTGTTCGACCTGTTGGGATTTATTCAGATTGGAGATGTAACACCCTCATCCTAGATATTTATATATATATCTATATCTTTACCTAGGAGTGAGTGTTACCTAGTTTGTATTCTGTTAAACACTGTTATATATACATTTCTATATCATAACCAGCTGGCAAAATGCTAAGCCTTTACAATAGTTATGCAAAAAATCTCCTGATAAGATAGCATCATAAGTAAGATTTAAAAGACTCTGCTTAAAGTTTACAGGTATGCCTGGTGATCCTCACAAATGCCACTCAAAATAAGTACAATTTCTACATGGGGATGGGGTTTACAAGTTCCCAATTACAAAGTTCTAATTTGGCTCAGACGAATCTTGATGGTAGGCTAGGCACTCTGAACACGCTCGCTATCTAGAAAGAAAACATCAGAGAAACAAGAATCTATGAGCTACGATGCTCAGTGAGTGACTAACTAAAGAATAAACTCAATAAAAACATAACTACAATCATTTGTATGAACTGCTTGATCATGCTTCATATCATGCTTCATAAACTTATAAATAACTATAAATTGTAAATAACTATCATTACGTAAATGGATATCTTTTCATTGAACCTTTGTTGAGGCGGAGCGAACTCAACGCACCCAACGTCAATAAGCCTTAGCTGTGTGGAGTAATCTCAACACATCAGCGTCAGATGCCTTTTATTCTGCTTATAAGTTTGTTTGATCTCGGGCTGCCCGTGTACCTTCTCATGTCCTTCAGTACTAGGGTCCCAGGGAAATACTCAATCATTGTCTTTATATCCTTTGGTGAGAGCTTCGTAGAAATACTAGGGCTGCCCATATGCCTTCACATGTCCTTCAGCATTGGGTCCCAATAGAATCTTTCTAGAGCACTAACTTGCACATCACATTTATCATAATTTAACAATAATCATAATATCTTAGACTTCATAAAATACCAGGGCTGCCCATATGCCTTCACGTGTCCTTCAGCATTGGGTCCCATTCGAATCTTTCTAATCACAGACATGCACAATACATTTATCATAATTTAACTATAATCATGATATCTCAGAATTCTCAGAACATTCATTTAGCAACTAACTTGGTAAACTTAGAACATTATCTGATACATTATCAAGCTCTATCTCACATATAAGATATGTGCTAGTTTCATACATAGAAGTACACTTCAACTCATGCTTCAAAGATATTATTAAGCATATAGAAAATAATATTCAAGTTAGCTTATCTCAAACCATAAAGTCACTCACAACTTATTCCGGGCTCCAAACGGGTTATACGCTTTCCCTAGCTCCTCTTGACCTGTAAACACACCTTTTTCGTGTTAGACATTTCTAATATTCCTCTTTTTATTCTCTACGTTTGCTTAAATATCTCAAACATGGATTTTCATCACTAGTCCCTCTCTTGTTTACAACTTACAATAATGAGCGAGATTCACAGGTATCAGCGAGATTATTAGATTAAACTACTTATAACCATGCAGCATCAGCGATACCCAGCTTCGCGAGACTAGTGATATTACCTTAACAAGCGATACTCAGCGAGAGTCAGCAAGAGTTGTGAGACGCAAGGCCCCTTTGCGTTACCAGCGGCACTTGTCTCGTTGATCACCCTCCAACTCTTTAGCGATACTTCTGTCCTAGCGACCCCCGATGGTCAGTGCTTTCTTCTTTCTTTTCTAACCCGTTCTCAAAACTGCTAAACATCGAAATCCAGCCAAAATCAGAACTTTCTCTCTTCTATAAACTTGTAAAGAAGTGAGCTTTCTAACTTACCTCGAGATTTCAAACCTTAACTTTTCTTCGTTTGAGAACTATTCTCGAATAACTCCAGCTGCCTCGAATCAACTAGCAGCTCATGTAGTAGCTCAACTCCGAATGCTTCTTCCTAAAATTTAACATACTCTTGCTCAAATTTGGCTTAAACATCCTTTACAGGAGTTGCTAAGAATTAACTCACTCACCTTTAAAATTTTTGCCCTAGCTTCGACTTCCCCAGCTCACTCTTCTTCAAACACCGAATGATGTCTAGATTATCGTCAACAGTCAAGCTTCTGGTTCCAGCTTCAATTTCACCTCTCCTCGTTGTTCTTTTGTGAAAAGGGGTAAATCTGGGTTCGAAATATGTCTAAAAGTGTTTATTTAGTCGGCGTACTTACTTATATATATACCACCGACTCACGAGTACGACCATCACCTTCTTACTTAGGTTGGCCGACGCAACCTTCCGTGCAAAGCTTCAGCAACGCATAGCTTAAACTTGCTGTTTTACAATTGTTCAACGCTCAGTCGCCGGATAGCCGATTAACGCATGATTCTCTCGGCCACTCTTCTAATGTACCAACACATACCAACCTTCAACACATAGTAGTTTCCAACGCATAGTGGCCTTCAACGCATAGTGGCTTCCAACGCCTCGTGGCCTTCAACGCCTCGCGGCGTCCAATCACGTGTCCATGCCGAGCTACCTTTTTCAACGCCTCGTGGCTTCCAACATATTCTCAACGCGTAGCTCCACTAACGCATGGCCAACACTTAGCCACTTTTGCTCACATACTACTCAGCCAACTTTTTCTAATCACTGCCCATTTCATAGTTTCTTCTTAACTTGCCAACTCCTAAATGTCAGGTAAGGGCTTACAGCGTTTCTCTACCGCATACTACCCGACATTAAAGTCTCAAATGCATACTTCTATGCGTTTGTTCCTTACCGCATAATACCATGTGTCTGCCTTAATTACATAACATCATGCGTTTTACCTTTATCATGCGTTTCCTTCGTCTCTACCATGCGTCCAACATGGTTTTCCACTAAGTATGCGTCCAACTTCACTTACCTCTCAGCTATTCTTTTTAACCCTGCCCATCACTTGATGAGGTTTCCTTTCTTTCCATAGGTCTTCCTTCTAAGCTTAAAATCATGGTTGCGTTCTCCTGATCTGTTTATCCTACACAGTAGAATTCTCAACTTCAAGAATTACTTTGATTCTAAGATTCAGAATTCACTCAACGCAACCTTTCTATCAAATCCTTCTAATTCAAATTTCATCTACGGCCTATGTAAACTAACACTTGAGCACAACCGCTCTTGTCCTACTTCTTTCCTTTATAGGCTCTTCCACGAAATAATCTTAGAAAGAGGGTGTGACAGGAGAGCTGCAGATGACCAGAGTAAAACATTACCTCCTATTGTTAAAAGTCAAGCTAGACGACCAAGAAATCAAAGGATCCTATCTATAGGTGAATCTAAAAGTTCATCAAGATATAGTCGATGTAATAAGAAAAGTCACAATCTTAGGACTTGCAAACTTAAGCCAATTAAACAATGATGTTGTAATCTTGTTTCTTGTTTTCTTTTATTTGTGATGTAATCTTCTTTGTTAGTTATCAAAATTACTTTTTGATTTATTATCTTCTTGAGTTGTAAACAAATGGAACAAAGTTTATAGATTGAAATTCTAGTTTGAAGACTATGTATATTACTGTGTATGTCTGAATAACAAAGTTGGAAGACTATCTGAAAGAAATTCTAGTTGTGTCCATCACGGATAGACACAAATAAACTTCTATGTGTGCCTATCGCACATAGAGACAAATAGGGATAGATATTATCTGTGTGTATTGCTGATAGAACATGATAGAAATCTATCTTTGTATTTGATAGAGTCTATCGACACCGATAGAATCACGACATATAAAACACCAATCATGCAACTTTATTAACCAAACAACAATCTAGTTATGTTATATACTACTGTATATACTGAATATGTATAAAAAAACAAGGTTTGAAGATTCAATCAGATAGAAATTCTAGATGTGTCTATCTGTGATAGACACATATAGAAGTCTATCAGTGTCTATCAGTACATATAAAACACAAATCATACAACTTGTTTAACCAAATAGTCCAAAAAAAGTCCATGAAACTTAAACTTCATTCCAACAACTCCACACATAAATAGACTTCTATCTGTGTCTATCAACAATAGACACATATAGACTTCTATTTGCCTCTATCAGCAGTAGGCTAGTTTCCCAAAACTTGAACTTCATTCCAAAAACTTCAGACACAGATAGAAGTTTATCTGTGTCTACCAAAAATAGACACAGATAGAAATTCATTCCAAAAACTTCAACTTTTTTCCAATGACTATAGATACAAATAGACTTCTATCTGAGTCTATCAGCATGATAGACGCAAATAGAAATTCATTCCAAACACTTGAACCTTATTTCAAAGACTGCAGACACAAAATAGACTTTTATCTGTGTCTATCAACAAAAGACGCAGATAGAATTTCATTTCAAAAACTTAGATACAAATAGACTTCTATATATGTCTATCTATCAACAATAGATACGGATAGAAATTCATTCCACAAACTTGAAATATTCCAAAACCTTCAAACACTAATAAACTTCTATCTGTGTTAAACAACAATAGACACGATAGAGATTCATTCCAAAAACTTCAGACACAAATATATTTCTATCTGTGTCTATCTATCAACAATAGACAGATAGAAATTCATTCCACAAACTTGGACTTCATTCCAAAAACTTCAAACATGGATAGACTTCTGTCTGTGTCTATCAGTAATAGACACCGATAGACTTCTATCTGTGTCTATCAACAATAGACAAAGAGTGAAATTTATTCCACAAACTTGAAACATTCCAAAAACTATAGACACAGATAGACTTCTATCTATGTCTACCAACAGTAGACACAGATAGATTTCTATCTGTGTTTATGTGTCTATCAACAATAGACATAGATTCCAAAAACTTGAACTTCATTCCAAAACCTCACAAATTTAAATTCGAATTGGATATATTTTGATAAAATTCTATTACTTTCTATTGACAATTTGTTTTTCTATTTGTATAATGTGATAGATAGAATTGAATATACTGTGATAGAATTCTATCACTTGACTTCTATCTATGTCTCTTAGCAAAAATTCCATAATGGTAGATTTTATCACCTAGAAACTCCAAAGAACTTAATTCACAATCAACAAATTCCATAACAAATTGAAGAAAACTCAAAAGAACTTCATTCCAAAAACTTAAACTTCATTCCCAAAAACTTCATGAATGAACATAAAAATTTCCCGTCAACAAAAAATTCTAACAAGTAACGTTGTATTCAATTTACCAACAATGATAGCAAAAATAGTCCTAAATTGAAGAAAAATAAATCTAAAGTCAAGTTTTCAAGATTCAAGATTGAGATTGAGATGATTTAATTTGAGAGATGTTTAAATTGAAGCTTGGCGCACTGTCCATCAGAGAGGTTTATGTTGCTAACTGTTTTGGGGATACTTTCTTCTCCTTGTCTTTCTTTGATGGGACTTTGTTGTCCAATGTTTTCTGTGACGATTTTCTTTGTTGTTTTGGCCTTTCATTGTGAGTATCAAGAACCACTTTTGATCTAAACTTTTTACCCTTTCCTTTTTGTTGAACAACCTGAAATGAAATTGGAAGAATGTTGATAATATAATAGTTGTTTAATGTAAAAGAATTAGTATAGTAGTTTGATATTTACCTTCTTCCCACTTTTTTTTTTTTTTTGGTTTTCTTTCATTGTCTTCATTAGTATCTTCCTGAACTTCTTTTACTTGCTTTTGTTGCTGCAAGGAAGAAAATGTTTTCAAGTTGAGAGTTAGAAGAGAGTAATATAGAATATTATTACTTATAGATAGTAGGTGATAGAAAGTGATGAAAATACTATCACTATCTATTACTTCTTTTTAATCTAAGTTTAGATTTACCCTTTCTCTTGTATGTTTTATTTTATTTTCTCTTCTTCGATTTTCTTCATCATCATTTTCATTTTCATCTTCTTCCCTTCCTTCTCTTTGCTTATTTGCAACTTCTTCAATCTGAACTTTAATATTCTGCAGTAAATTGTGTTATAATTGTTTATCTAGAGTGATAAATTGAAATGAAAGAATAAAAAAAGAGTCAAACCTCCTTCTCCTTTTGTTCTGTTGTTTGTTGCTGAACATCCTCCAACTCCTCAAACTGTTGTGCTGCCAACTGCTCTAATTCTTCAATTGGCAACACCTCCAACTCTTGTGTCTCTTGTGTTGATAACGTCTGTGTTTCTTGCTCTGGTGTTTCCAAGTGTTAGGTTGGAATATTTTGTTGTGTTTCAACTTCTCTTGTTTCCTGCAAAATAATAATAATAATAAGAATAAGAATAAATAAATAAATAAAAATAAAAAATAAACTTGGGAGAAGGAGACATCTTTTATAGACACAAATAGTCTTCTATCTGTGTCTATCATTATACACAACATTATATAGTAAACTTAACTTTTCCTTCACCATCTTTTCCTTAGATCACATCATCAGCAATTTCAATTTATAGATATAAGTAATTTTAATTAGTAAATGTGTTGTTAGATATAAATAATATAAAAAACCACATAAAAGTCACATCTTACCTCTGGAATATATTTGGTAGCATACTCAACCATTCTATCAATATCATCATTAGATTCTTCAAGAAGTTGAAGACTGCGAGATGTGGCTTTGTTTTTCTCAGTAGAAGGATCAAGATTTTCTATTTCTTTTTCTGCTCGTGGAGTTTTTTCATTGATAGTTTTCATCATGTTGATGAACAGTTTCAAGGGATTTTGTGAACCTTGAGATTGTTTGTCAAGATCTTCATAAGGATATCTATCAGTTAAAATTTGCCAAAAAAGACATCAAAAGTTTACTTATCTATTCTTGGCCTTCTTCAAGTTTTTCTGTCCTTCTTCAAGTCTTTGTTGGCTTTTTTTTGATATCTTCTATTTGTTCTTTTATACTTCTTCTCCTCACTTCCGCTTCCTCTTCCTCTTCCTCTTCCTCTTCAAGTTCATTTTCAAATAATTTACTTTTTTTATTTTTCCTTTCCCTTTTCCTTTTGTCTTTCTTCTTGTTCTCTTTCCTCCCTTTCCGTTTTCTCCAAATCCACAAAATATTGCAAGGTTGTTGATTTCACGTCATCTTCAATGAGAACAAGTTGAACAAAAGAAAACTACATATAAACACATTTAAATCATTAGACAAAAATTCAAATATTAAACTATATATCCAAGATATTCTATCACTTTCTATCACGATAAATAGTGATAGAATTCTAAGTATCTATCTATCATGCAATAGAAAGTGATAGAATTCTATCTTGTAAAGAAATTCCATAAGCGAACAATTACTTACATCATTGGTTTGGAAGATGTTTTCATGAAGAAATTCTCTATCTTGTAAAGAAATTCTTCAATCATCGGGCTACAAGCATTGCCATCTTGTCATTCTGGGGCTTTGCTTTCCTATTTTTTTTTTCCAAATCCTATATCTAAGAATGAGAGTTTTGGAATGGTTTTGAAAACCCAATATACCAATGCAAGTGGGAATCCTTGTAGGTACACTGCATCTGTTTATGTATGGGTCCTTTCTTGAAATACGTACTCATATGTAAAGTCATAAGAGAGTCTCCCCATGGATATTCTTTGAAGAGTTAACATTGTTTAATGTCTAAGTGCTTCAAATTGAGTAACGTGTAGTTCTGCTTAAGGATGAGGAAACACTCCAACAAAAATAAGTTGGCCATTTTTATCTTCATTGTGTCACTTAACACCTTAAAAGTCCTTTCTACATCTTTCCTATTGAGTGTTTTGTCATTCCTGAACATAAGTCTTAGCTGAGACATTTCATTTTCATTTTGTTCATCTAAATTTTGATTTAAATTTGAATCTAGGGGAATTCATGACCGTTCAGTCCTATTACAATGCAAAATTCTTTGAGTTCAAATTTAACCACTTCTCCATTAAAATCGAAAGCCAACACATTTGGCCTACTACTAGAACATTGTCGTCTAAGCAAGTAGTTGATGAAATGTTGATGCGCACTTTAAGTGTTACCTGCAAGTGTCCAGGTCAAGTTATAATATAAGACGGTGATGTCCGAATATCATTCCACTGAGGATCCAATTGTGAAGGTTAAAGTTACTTAGCTATTATAGAATCGAATCAATTTTATTTGAGGATTGGAATTGAAGTTGTAATTTTGGAAATAAGTTAAAAAGGAAAGCAATAAAATAAGAAACACAAGAGTCAAAAAGAGTTTTAGGGTAATAAATCATTGTTTACTCCATCATGTAATATTCTAGGGTTCATGGATTTTATTGCAATTCTTATGCTTAAGTCTAGAAACATAAATCCAAGTTATTTTCTCTCAAAAACAACATTTTCTCATGCAACTCAATTGATTACTAATCTCCCGAAATCAATACAAATTACATGGCATTAAGAATAGTCTTTAGCAACTTTCATTGTTAACCTAACTATTTTTATGATAGAGTAACAAGAATTCTTTGTTATAGACCTAGTTAAACATATAATCTTTCAACAATACATTTAACCTAACATTCAAACATGGCCATTCAACAAGAATTAAGCATAATAACAAAGAAAAACATAATCATTACAACAAAACCATGAAGAGTCTACAATATCAATATAACTTCATAAACAATTCATCAAAACCATAAAACTAAAGAGTTTAGCTACTCTTGCTTGAAGCAACATGTTCAAACAATATAAACAAAAAAAGTGTGTAAAGAAAAGGGAAACTCTACTGAAAAGAGGCTCTTGAGTGAGGAAGCACCGTCACGATCTCCTTGGCCTTCACGTCGGAACTCGAATGACACCACAACTCTCTCTCGAACTCTTTTCCTCTTCCTTGCAGCTAACTCACTCTTTGAACTCTCTAATGAACTTTCACTCAATTTTCTTCTCCTTGTGTCTCTTGGTCTGTAAATTCGTGATTAGGGCTGCAGAAAACCCGCTTATTTATAGAGTTGGTCGCCCAAAATTCTTTCCAAAAATACCAAATCTTCAAATTAGGAAATTTGGCGTCGTGGCGCTAACCGATATGGAAAGTTGGCACCACGGCGTTGCTGGATGGCACCGCGGCGCTGACCCTCATGGAAAGCTACCCTCGGTCGCCATGCCACAGCGTCGCGATGGTGGCGCTGCGCTAAAGCGAAAGTTGCTTTTGGAAAAAATCGTTGCGAAACCGCCATACCGGCGCCACGGCGCTGCCCTGTTTTTGGCAAATTTTGACTTTTCTTTTCTTTTTCACTATATTCTGGCTCAGTTTTGATCTCTTGGTCTTCACTTCTAATTTTCTTTATTTTTTCCTGAAAACCACTAGGAAACAAGTGAAATATAATATAAACTCCCTTAATTTGATAAAATAGAAAGCACTTTTCAAGCGCTTTTCAAATGCATTGGTATTTTACTCATCTTAATATCTAAGAAAGGGCCAAAAGGCCGTTTCTGAAAGCCCTCAAACATGTGGAATTTAAATTCTTTTTTTATCAACTCTATTATATCTAAACTTAAATACAAAGGTTATCTTCTCAAATATTTATTTGGATCTTCCATTAGTAGGACATCTTGTTTAAAAGATAAATGAAAATAATAGGTCACGCAACTATCAACAAAACAATCTATCAATAGAGTTCTATTACTTCCTAGATAGAATTGTAAAACTATATCAATATAATTCTATCATGAAAGAGTTAGAAATGTAAAAGCGGAAGCGCAATTAGGATCTTAGCACTCTAATTACCTCAATTTTGAAGATTAAACATGCTTAAACAAACTAATAAACAGATGAAGTATCACTTACTTGTTGTAGCTCAAAATTGATTCGAATTCCTCCAAATTTCTTATCACGAATACTTCGTTGACCTTCACAAGTATTTTCCTTGTTATTCTCAGGCTTTAGAACGGATGGTGAGATCCAAGTTGACTTGAAAATTAGAGCAATTTGATGAAGAACACACAGTTTTTAGTTTTGGAGTATATGAGTACTTTTAGCAAAAATCACAATGTATGCGCACTTGTTTTTTCAGATTTCCTTCTTCTATATAAAGAGGAAACCATGAAAATCAGATTTACATGGTGATTGACACCAAACATGGTGAATAAGGTGGTGAAACTGAGAGTGGAAGAAAAGGTTGAAGATGAGATCTCCACCTTTTACTTCAAAATGCAAATTGGAATTCTCCAATTACTCAAATTGGATAGAGTTCTAATTTAAAATCTGATTTCCAAAATCAATTTTAAATAACATTAACTTAATAGTTTATATGAGCCAACTTGGTTCTCAAAACAACCTAGAAAAAATAAATAGGTTTACAAAGACAATTTGACTCCCAACACAACAAAAATAATTCATATGCGTCAATTTGGTTCTCAAAACAACTTAGCAAACATAAATAGGTTTACAAAGATAATTTGACTCCCAAAACAATCAAACAAACATAAAAGTCCAACCAGACCTAAGATGCATGAATTTGCTACCATAACTGCAGGATAGTCACAACACATTACAACTTAAACATATAATAAAGGTACTAAATGCATGAATTGGTTACCATAACTGTAGGATAACCACAACATAATTTTGAACTTTAATTTTGTTTTTTTTAAAAAAAATACCTAAGTATTTGAAGGTCCATCCCCTCCATGTCCTTTCCCCAACAATTTTTGAACGTCGGTCCATCTATCTTCCCATTTGGAAAGTTGACTAACTAACTTCTCATTTTGTTCCGCCATCTTTGCGTATTTTTCAGTGAGTTCATCTATCATCTTTGTCCTCTCCTCTTTGTCATATGCAGAAGACTCACATCAGTTGGTGATGCTATTGATTTTGGGTTCCAAACCAAGGCTGATCAACTACCCAATACCTTCTTGGATACTTCTGCACTTGAGATTGTTTGGACACTATCTTTAGTTGATGCTTCAAGAATTCTTTGCATTTCCAACTATATGAAAGACCTGGTTAGATTAAATGTATTAAATAACACATGAATTCACCAAGCCATGATAATAAAACTTACAAATGCATCTCTTGCCTTATCATTGATCCATCCTCCCTTTTCACGGAAATGATTTTCGTGGAACAACTCTACCTCATCAACATCGCTACCCTTTTTTTTCTATAAAAGAATATAATTAAGATTAGTCTAAAAAATATGAGATGATGGTACAAAAGAACAATTACATTGCACTTTACCAATTCATGTTGAACTTGGATGAATGACTTTGCCCTAGTTATGTGGTTGAAATGGACAGTGGAGGGACTTCTTTTGTTCATCTCTTGTTTTTTCTAATACAAACAGTGATGGGAATTAGTACACCAAATTCTTATAAAACTATAGGTTAAATTGAGAAAAACATACCTTCCATGCATCCGACTCCCATCTATCACACAAAATATTCCATTCTTCTGGTTTCTTTAGCCTTATCGGTGGATTGACACGAGCTTCAATAGGGTAATCAAATTTACAGTATTTTCTATGTAAGTTTGCTTTATATTCCCTAAAAGGTGACTGCATCTGTCATTTCAAGTACTTCCTTACAACCCTCTTTGTTGAGTCAAACTCAAAATATGTCTGAACATTTAATATATAAGTATAAGTCTATTCTTACATATTGAACAACTTAAAAAGCATAAAAGAAACACAAACTTACCTCCAACCGATCAATCACGAGTTCACGTACTCCTATAGGTACAACCCTCCAAGTCTCACAATTCAATGGAATGGTGTTTCATACTAAAGTACCAATGGCCAAAGCAAATTTGGTGGCAAAAGCACATACTGGTTTTCCCATATCATCGTCAATGTTAATCTTGATCTTCCCACGTCTACATATCTATCCAATTCTATGTTTCGACTAGGTTCTCTCGTACACTACCTATCATTTTAGATATTGATTCAGATCGTAAAAGAAATAAACATTTTAGATACTTTAAATAACATATTGTAAGTAAACATACATATCATATTAATACCTGATGCCCTAGGCTCGTCCTGCCTAGTGGAAGGATCAACTTGTGGAGCGTTTGTAGGTTCAGCTTCAATCAATGTCATCTGTGCCTGTTCCAGACGTACCATGACACTGCAAAATCAAATTGTAGTAATTAGATTTGAAAATAACATGTAATATTAAATTTTTTTTTAACTACATACTTTATACCCTTATTCACTATTTTGTTCATCAAATTTTGAAGATCGAATTTCTTCTGAGCTCTCTTCATTAGATGATTCTATATGTTCAGATTTAACCTTTATAAAGTCATCATCGATCAGGGGTGGTGCACTCTCATTCAACTGGTTATGTAACTCTTGATGTTCAACAACACTAGGGTCAACGTTGCCTCTACAGAATGTGACATCATGTATGGATTCATCAACCCCAATCGAACCAGTTACTTCTAACAACTCTAGATTTTCATTTTCTAATTCTTCAACTTCTGGAACATCCCATATTTGTTTATTTTGAACAATTTGCATAATTTTCCAATTATTACGAAGTTTAGGGTCATCAATGTAGAAAACTTGTATGGCCGGAGAGCTAAGATGTATGGGTCATCCGTATACTAAAAACGAGAAGTATTCGTTAACTTAAATAAATCACAACGAAATCTATTCTTCTTAACATCCATGTCAAACCAATTACATTTGAAAAGATAGACACGTCTAGACTTAGGATATTCTAAGTCTGAGACATCTTGCAACACACCATAGTAATTTGTTTCATCACTATTGGTTTCTCCATATGCCATTATTCCACTATTCTGCGTAGTCCGACAATTGTCACGCTCTATGCAATGAAAACGTACTCCATTAATGAAGCAACCACGTGGGTGCAAACTTGGTTGCTAGACCCCAACGCTATTGAGTAAAGATCATCAGATACTTTACCTCTTTCATGTAATGAGTACATCTACATGTGTTATCCAAGTTAAAATAACTCAGTATTAACTCATAATAAAAACTGAATTGGTGTGTTCTAAATAACACTTACATTTGCTCTAAACCAATTAGGAAATTCTAATTGGTGTCTTCTAAATAAATCTAATCTGTCCTCTCCTCTGATATGAATTAATCTCAAATGTTGTCTATTTAGTAATAATAAGAAACATACGAAATAAGATTAACTTAGACGTGTCCAATTCAAACTGAAAAATAAAAGATATGAACTTATAATTATCCAAATCTATGATAAGGTTCTATTTGAGAACAGTTGTTCAATACATACCTAGCACATTTATTTCTCATTTTCAGATATCGTCTTCATAATTGACTCACCCATCGGTCGCACATCTTGTCTAAATACTTCAAAGTAGCCACAAACAACTCGATCATTCCTTGAGACACCGTTTTGTGGATCTCTATTGAATCTCGTTTCTATTCCTGTTAGATATATGGAGCAAAAGGTCAAACATTCATTTATAATGAATGCTTCAACTATGGAACCCTCAGGATGAGTCTTGTTTCGTATGTAGTGTCAATGTTCGTAAGATTCTCTCTATGGAGTACATTCAACTATAGCTCACTAAACCAACAATTTTCGTCTCATATGGTAAATGAACTAAACATGTATCAGTACATCAAAAAATGTCGGTGGAAAGATTTTTTTCAAATTTGGAAAGTATGAGTACAATATCTTAATCCAAACGATTTAGGTCACTGAAACGTATGGTCTTTGCACATAGATCATGAAAGAAATTACATAACTCAACAATAATAGTTGTAGACACATCCTTTTGTAAGTATGCTCGAACTACAATAGGAATAAGTCGTTAGAGTAGAATGTGAGAGTCATAAGTCTTCAACCCCCATAGTCTTCCATCACTGACACTCACACATCGTGATATGTTTGAGACAAATCCATCAAGAAATTTAATCGATTTCAAAAACTTACAAAAGTCTAGTTTTTCACTAGTGGTCAATGTATAAGCAGCATGTGGCTTTACGAGCTTAGTTTCTTGCCTTTGTAAGTGTAAGTCCTTTTGAATGTTTAAATCTTCAAGATCTAAATGAGCATTTGTTGTGTCCTTTGTTTTCCCCTCAATGTTTAACAAAGTTCCAAGCAAGTTGTCACATACATTTTTTTCAATATGCATGACATCCAACTTATGCCTCAATAAGGGAGTTCAAAAAATATACTTTTCTTGGTCCAATTAATAGCACACTTTCTTTTCTTATTTTTCTTGGATGGGTGCTTACTTAACACTGGAAAGTTCATGGAGTTTATTTGTTGTAAGATCTCTTCTCCATGCATCATAACTGGTGGAGGCCTATATGCTCGAGTTTGCCATCATGTTGTTGACTTCTTCGCCAACTATGATCATTGAAAAGATAACGTTGATGTCCCATAAAAGATATTTTTTCTCTTATTCGAAACAATGATGTATCTTCTTTACAAGTAGAGCATGCCTTATAACCTTTCATTCTCCATCTCGACAAGTCACCATATGCAGGGAAGTTGTAACACCCCCACCCGAGATATTATATATACTTCTATATCTATACCTAGGAGTGAGTGTTACCTAATCTGTATTCTAATATACCCTGTTGTAAATGCGTTATTATATCATAACTAGACAGTGAAACGCTCGGCCTTTCAACATTATACAAAATTTGTTAATAAGATCGCATCATAAGTAATTTTTAAAAGATCATGTTTAGAGTTTACAAATATGTCCGATGAAATTCACATATGTCACTCAAACTAAGTGCAACTTCTACTGAGAGATGGGGTTTACAGATTTCCAAATTTCAAAATTCTATTCCGGCACAGACGGATCTTGATGGTAGGCTAGGCACCCCGAACACGCTTCCTACCTGGAAAAGAAACAACAAGAACAAAATCTATGAGCTACATTGTTCCGTGAGTGACTACTAAAATATAAATTCAATAACATTATAACTACAATCTTTGATATGAACGGCTTGATCATGCCTTATATCACGCTTCATAACCTTATAGATGACTGTGACATGTAAAACTTTATCAATACATAAATGATTTTCTTTTCATTTAACCTTTGTTGAGGCGGAGCGAACTCAACGCACCCAACGTCAATAAGCCTTAGCTGTGTGGAGTAATCTCAACACATCAGCGTCAAATTCCTACTATTTTGCTCATAAATCTATCTGATCTCGGGCTGCCCGTGTACCTTCCCATGTCCTTCGGTACCAAGGTCCCAGGAAATTACTCACTCACCGTCTTTAAATCCTTAGGTGAGAGTTTCATATAGTTTAATTACTAGGGCTGCTCGTATGCCTTCATCTAACCTTTAGCATTGGGTCCCATTCGGCTTTTTCTCTAGTACAGAAGCACATATAATACATTTAACATAAATTAACTGAAATCATGATAACTCAGAATTTTTGAACATTCATCTGATAACTATCTTGATAAAACTCAGAACGTTAACTGTTATGTCTCAAGTTTAATCTCATATCTAACAAGATATGTGCTGGTTCATATACAAAAGTACATTTCAACTCCTACTTTAAAGATAGCATTAAACATATAGAAAATGATACTGAATTTAAGCTTATCTCAAATCATAAAGTCACTCACGACTTATTCCGAGCTCCGAGCGGGTTATACGCTTTCCTTAGCTTCTCTTGACCTGTAAACATATCTTTTTCATGTTAGACATCTCTAACATTTCTCCTTGTATTCTTTATGTTTACTTAGATATCTTAGATATGGGTTTTTATCACTAATTTTTCTTTCGTTTACCACTTCCTATAATGAGCGAGATTTTAGACTAACTGCTTCTAACCATGCGGCATCAGCGATACTCAGCCTCACTAAATTAGCGATATTACCTTAATCAGCGATACTAAGCGAGAGTCAGCGAGAGTTGTGAGACGGAAGGCCCCTTGCGTTACCAGAAATACTTGTCTCGCTGATCACCCTCCAATTCTTTAACGATACTCCTTTCCTAGTGACCCCCGATGGTTATTGTTCTTCTTCTTCCTTCTCTAACCTATTCTCAAACTGTTAAACATCGAATTCCAGCCAAAGAATCAGATCTATCATTCCTCTACAAACTTATAAAGAAGTGAACTTCCTAACTTACCACGAGATTTCCAACTCTACCTCTTCTTCGCTAAGGAAACCATCTTTGAATAACTTCAATTGTTTTGTATCAGCTAACAGCTTTCACAGTGGCACAATTCCGAATGTTTCTTCCTTTAAAACTTCGCGGCAGCTTCAACTTCCCAGCTTGCTCTTCTTCAATACACCATATGATATCTATACCTTCGTCAACCGTCAAGCCTCTGGTTTCAGTTCCAATTTCACCATGGAAATGGTCTGGTTCCTACTTAACTCCGACTTAAACAGTTTCTTCAACCTCTCCTCGTCGTTCTTCTGTGAAAAAGGGTAAATCGGGGTTTGAACTATGTCTAAAAGTGTTGATTGAGTCAGCGTACTTACTTATATATATACATACCACCGACTCACCAATACGACCATCACCTCCTTACTTAGGTTGGCCGACTCAACTTTCCGTGCAAAGCTTCAGCAACGCATAGCTTACACTTGTTTTATAATTATTCAGCGCCCAGTCGTCGCATAGCTACCTAACGCATAACTCTCTCGGCTCTTCTTTTAAGGTACCAATACATACCAACCTTCAACGCACAGTGATTTCCAACACCTGGTGGCCCTTAACGCTGCATGGCCGTCAACGCCTAGTGACCCTCAGCAAATTCTCAACGCATAGCTCCATTAACACATGGCCAACACTTAGCCACTTCCGCTCCATATTATTTAGGCCATTTTTAACTACTGCCCGTTTCATAGTTTATTCTCAACTTGCCAAATGTCAGATAGGCTCGCCGCATTTCTCCACCGCAAAATACCATACGTTGCCTCAATTACATGCTGTCAAGCGATTCTACCATGCGTCCAACATGGTTTTTCATTAAGCATGCGTTCAACTTCACTTACTTCTCAACTATTCTTTTTAACCTTGCCCATCACTTGATGAGGTTTCCTTTCTTCCAAAGGCCTTACTTCTAGGCTTAAAATTATGGTTGCGTTCTCCTGATCTATTTATCCTACTTAAAGTAATTCTTAACTTCTCAAAATTCAAGATTCGTTCAGCTCAACCTTTTATCAAATCCTTCAAATTCCAATTCCCTCAACGGCCCATGTAAACTAACACTCGAACACAACCATTCTTGTCATACTTCTTTCCTTAATAAGCTCTCCCACAAAATAATCTTAGAAAGAGGGTGTAACAGAAGTCATCGATGGTCCACAGCAAACATGCATGTAATTTAAAGTACTATTGATTCATGGTCCGCACACCATTATTCCACAACTCTTTCAACTCATCAATCAATGGCTGCAAATAAACGTCAATCTCTTTTCCAGGAGACTTTGGTCCAGGTATAAGCAAATACATGAAGAAAATGGATTCTTTTATGCACTTCCAAGGCGGCGAATTGTACGGTACAAGCACCACTGGCCACATGCTATAGGTTGTACTCATATTCCCAAATGGATTAAGTCCGTCTGAAGCTAAGCCTAATCGAACATTTCTCAAGTCTAAAGCAAACTGTGGAAACTCTCTATCAAAGTGTTTCCATCCTGCACCATCAGCTGGATATCATAACACATCCTCCGTACCAACTTGTTTATCCTTATGCCATCTCATCTCATAAGCAATATGTTTCAATAAAAACAATCATTTCAACCTAGGTATTAATGGAAAGTGACGCAAAACCTTATTTGGAATCTTCTTATCCTTTCCACTATTTGTTTTATATCAGGATTCACCACATACTGGACAACTTTGACAATTAGCTAGTTCTTTCCAAAATAATACACAATCGTATTTGCAAGCATCGACTGAATCATATCCTAGCCCTAAGTCACGTAGTTTTTTCTTAGCTTCGAAAAATGATCCAGGTATAGATGTACCAATTGGAAATGCATCTTTTAGTAACTCTAGTAACATATTAAATGATTTGTTGCTCCAATTATTGAGAACCTTGATATGCATCAACTTCACCAAGAAATTTAATGAGGAAAGTTTGGTACATCTAGGGTACAACTGGTTGCGTGCTTGATAACTTGTAGAAATACAAGTTATTGTAGTCACTATTTGATTTAATTAGAGTAACTTTGGAGTTAAACGCATGATTTTGGTAGTTAAATGATGAAAAATGTATCACCATGCGTTGGCACTATTTACAAAGGAAAATACTTGAAAAACGATGAGCTTTTATGTTTCTAACGCAGGGTTAAGAAGAAAAGAAGCGCAAACAATAGAAGTATGAAGAGACGAAGCTGCTGCAAGGACAAGTGGAAACCCATGCATCGAGCCTATGCGCTGACCCCATGCATTGAGACCATGCGTTGACAATCTGAAAAGTAGAAACAGGCGCATGCTCAAACAGCTGTCATGTCATTATGAAAGAGGACAACACCCAATCAGATCATGGCAGAACAAATAGGCTGACAATCTGAAAAGTCTATGCAACGTGGCTGAAATTTAATGCACAAGGTGTTAGGTCATCATGATATCAACTTTTTGGCGCCTATAAATAGTCCACAAGCTTCTCCAAAAAAAGCAGGAAGAGAGACCAGTTCAAGAGGCGAAAGCTCTGCACTATTTCTCCCTCACCATAACCAACCTCCATTTCGAGCTCTTCTGAGAGAGGGATTCTGAGCATCTTTAGAGTCATCTCCCAGTGAGTGAGAACCTTTCACCTTATGGAATCTTTGTATTAGATAGCAACCATCTCAAGCCTCCATGAAGCAAGACGTTGCCAGTGGCGGCTTGACACTCTTCATCTCTATTTTATTTCCATTTCTCTCCTTCTTGCTTATATTTTGTTAATTACATTCGAGAGAATGATTTATTGTCTTAATATAAGTTTGATTGACTATCATCTTCCGTCTATTTCCGTATTAAATACTTTACACCATGTTGTCTAAATGCTAAACGAGTTAAATGTTAAAAGTTAGTTTTTCTTAAGCAATTCTGAGTATGTTACATCTTGATTAATGCATATCTTTAGCTTGCATAACTTTGTCTGACAAACAAACGTAGAAAGCATGACTATCGAGCTTGAGAGAGTGGATAGTTAATCTTTAGCATTAATTAAGACTAGATGAGTGCAGAGATGTAGTTCATCTTTTGCCAGTGCAAACTTACCATGAGTCTTAGAGATAAGATAAATGTGGCGTCGAAACATCGAGAGATGGATTCACACACGCAGTTTGTAGGTATGTAATTGTACTTAGAAAGTTTAGGTAACAACTAACTCTTGCGTTCAACTCTACCTCTATCGCATGGTTCCATTCATTCTCAACGCATGCTATCTGACGCATTGTTTTACATATGACTACCCAACGCCGTGTCCACTTCATTAATAGTAGTAGGAAATTCTTTTTATTCTTTATGTATAGTTTTACACACATAATCAACAAACGCATATATATTTACATATACAGTCACCGCATAGTCATACATTTAGTCTCAACGCCTAGTTATTACAAATCCCTGCGTTCGACCCTGGACTCACCAGGAAACCTATAAATGCTTATACTTGGGTCTTTATAGGAAAACTTGCTTAGTCATGATCACATCTAGAGTAATTCTCAACGCATGCTTGTACGGAAATGACAAATCTATTTTTGTGCAACGAGCTAAGAAACTCAATTCAATTTAATTAGAAATTTAAGCGAACAAATTCAACGAACAGTGCTTCATCCATCAACTCCTTGAAAATGTTACTAATATTCATTTCTTCAACATTCTCTGGAATTTCATCCTCAAGATCCTCTTCGTCGTCTGCATTTTCTTCACTTGTTATCATTGGCCCTTGCAAATCAATTAGAAGACCAAAAATGTCATCGTCTTCATCGTCAACATTAGACTCTCTACTTAATCCATCACCTGCTGAAGAAGTACTACCTCTTTCAAATAGACCTAAGTTCATTGCTTCTCCATGATAAACTCATGTACCATATAAAGAAGATATTCCATATGTAAACAAATGTCGCTATACTCAGTCCAATGATTGTGCCATTGAATTTTGACAGTTCTTACATGGGCAACTGGTTTTTCCCACATCGTTCACATGCCTCTTTGCCACTTCCATAAATTGGCAAACTTCTTCAATATAATTGATAACTTGAAGAAATACAAGTTATTGTATTCATTATTTGGAGTAATTAGAGTAATATTGATAATAAACGCATGATTTTAGCATTTGAATTGTATTAATGAATAACTTTGTGTTTACTATGTTTACAATTGAATCTATCCTTGAAATTATGAAATTCTACATTTTTGAAATGGATAGAGACAAAAAAAGGAGCTTAGGTACAAAGAAAAGGATGCTGCCAGAATCATTGAAGGTCACAATGCTTAAAGGTCAACGCATCAAAGAACATGCGTCGAAAAGAAAAAGTGATTCAGATGCTTAGTCAGAGCTGTCATATCAATATGCAAGTGAACAATTGATTTTACCAGATCATGATAGATCTAATGAACTGAAGACACGAAGAAGTTTGCGCAACAGGGCATGAAATTAAATGCAAAGGTATCAGATCATCATGAGACCACCTTTTTTTATGCCTATAAATAGCCCATTGCACTTCATGTTCAAAGTAGAGAGAAATACACAGTGGTGAAAACTCTGTGCAAATTCTCACTCAACCTCCATAGCCACCCTCCATTTCGAGCTCTTCGGTAAGAATATTCTGAGAGTTTTTAGAGTCATCTCTCAGAGAGTGAGAATCAATCCCCTATATAAATCATGTATCAGATAGCCACCATCTCAAGCCTCCAAGAAGCAAGACATTGCCCTTGGCGGCTTGACGACTTCTATCTTCATTCTTTCATTATGAACATCCTTCTTGCTTGTATTTTGTTAATGACTTTCGAGAGATTTGACTATTTACTTAATACATGTTTGATTGACATTAATCTTCCATATATTCTCATCTATAACATTGTGCACCATGAATGTTGAATGATTAATGAGTTAAGCATAAATAGTTAGTATTTCCAAGTGTGATTAAGTATGCTTTCATATTGATTGAATGGGTGCTTCAAACTTGCTTAAATTTATCGAACAAATAGATCTAAGTGAGTATATTCATCAGCTTGAGAGAGTCGGTGAGTAATTTTCGGTATTTAACAAGAAAAGAATTAGCTTTAGAAATAAAATTCTACTTTTTCCCGAAGAACTCACCATGCGTCTTAGAGATAAGATTAATATGGTGTCAAAGCATCGAGAGATGTGTTCTCAATCTTAAGTTTGTAAGCATGAAAAATTACTTAAATAACACTTAGGAAAATGCTAGCTAAGTTATTTTAACTTACCCTTTTTCATGGATCCATCCTTCCCACGCATGCTATCTAAACATATTCATACTTGACTAACTTCATCCATTATCCATTCCGCATCATCATTTCACATGTTTATCTACCAATTTATTTTTGTATAAAGTAATTCTTTGTAGTTATCATAGAGACAACAAACACTTGTAATTATTGTATAGCTCAACACATTAAACTGAAGAATAATCTCAACGCATAATTATTACAAATCCCTATATTCGACCCTAGACTCTCCAGGAAAACCTATTTAAACTTGCATGTGGGTTTTTATAGGAAAAGTTATGTCTAATGAATACATCTTTTATAATTCTTAACACGGCAATAGGCCAATATGAGCATAACGCATCATATACAATAATCTCTTGAAAATCTATTTTTTAGTTTAATCCAACCCCTATCCATCTTCGAATAGAATGGACAAAATTAAACCCTGTAAGTATTAGGGCAAAAAGTTAGATAAAGTACCTAAAAAGTGTCTAAATGACACCTTAATTCCCAAAACAAACTAAAAATATCTAAAAAGTGTGTAAACTCCCAAGAGACTTGTTAACTCCCAAAACAACCTAAGTAGTTCTTAAGTGTCTTTTTGATATTCAAAATCAACTAAAAAGTGTTTAAATGACACTTAAACTCCTAAAACAACTTAAAAAATGCCTAAGTGTAACTTTCAAACTCAAAACCAACCTAAAAAGTGTCTAAGTAACACTTTCAGCCTCAAAACAACTTTAAAAATTCCTAAAAAGTGTCCAAGAGACTTATTAACTCCCAAAACAACCTAAATAATTCTTAAGTGTCTTATTCATATCCAAAACCAACTAAAAAGTACCTAAAAAGTTGTAAATGACACTTTAACTCCCGAAACAACTTCAAAATGCCTTAAGGTCCTAAAAAGTGTCAAAGAGAATTTTGTGACATGTTGATTAATAAAAAAAAGTTACATTTGGAAGTCTTATGTGTCCAACTACAACCTATTAATTTTGTGCCATGTTGAATAATAAAAAAGTTACACTTGAAAGTCTTATTTGTCCACCTATAAGAGTGTTCCGTTATTGATAATTCTCTAAATAGCCTAATCATGAAAATTCATATATTTTGTATTTTAGTTTAAAGTTTTTACTAGAATAATAAATGAATGAAAAAAGGTAAGAAGCCCAAAAACAAGTTCGAGAAAAACAAAGCAAAGCAAGCTAACAATTAATTAGAAGCAATCCAGTTGATAACCAAACACAAAAAAAACAAACAAAAGATATACTTATAACAGACATGTCATCGAATACCTAATGGGCTTCAAGTGTCTAAATGAACCAACCTAAAAGGAACCTAAAGAGGGTCTAATGGTTCGTTTGAGTTTCAAAACCAACTAAAAAGTGTCTAAATGACACTTCTAACTCCCAAAACATCTTAAACATGTCTAAGTGTGACTTTCAAACTCAAAAACAACCTAAAAGATGAACATTAATCATTCTCATTATGTCACACCCCCTCTTGAGCTATCCTCTTAACCCGAAAAGAGGTGTGACGACAGCAGACATCGATCCTTTACGACATCTACTTTCAACTTAGCTCTCCTAAAATTTCTTACCAAGTTCCTAATAACAGTTTATATTCATATCTAGGTCATGCGCAATAATCTCAAAATTAAACCTTTATAATAATAACAATAGAGTTTTTACACAAATTCCACTCCTCAGACCCCAATATGTACGATGTTAGGTCTAAGTACAAATATTTACAAAGCTTAAACTTAGAAGCAGATCCAGACGAGTTTGACGAGTACGCTAAGCACCACGGTTCCGCTCGCTACCTGGAAAGTAAAAAACATTTGAAGACATGAGCTAGGTTGCCCACTAAGTGACAAGTTTAGAAAAACATGTTGGCTTAAAGCTCAACGAAATCATGCTTTATAAACAAATAGTAAAGCTTTGGGAAGCTTATAAACATTCGCATATTTTGAACGATTTTCCCTTAGTTGAGGCGGAGTAAACTCAACGCTGCTCAACGTCGAAAACAACCTTAATCAGGTGAAGTAATCTCAATATGCCCAACGTACAAAACAACCTTAGTTGGGATGGAATAATCTTATCATACCCAACATCGATTAACCTTAGCTGTGTAGAGTCATCTCAACACAACAGCGTCAAATTTTCCTCTATGTGCACATAGGAACTATAACCCGAGCTACCTATGTATCTTCTCTAGTTCTTCAGTACCGGGGTCCCAATATTAAGGTTGCCTATATGCCTTCTTTATGTCCTTGGCATTGGGGACCATCTTTTGAAAATAAAGCATACTAAATCATTTACAAACACGAGTTAAACAATTCCTCATAATTTTTAGAGTATTTCTCAAACAGCATGCTTTTCATAAAGCTCGGTATCACAAAACATCATGCTCAAAATCATGTAAAAGCATGTTCAAAATCACATAAAGAAACACATGCTTTATCAAATTCAACCCATGTCGTATTTTGCGAATAAAGCGAGCATTCTAGAAATATCGAGAGAATAAATCATTTTAAACGAAATTAAGTCACTCACAACTTGTCCTAGGCTCTTAATGGGTTATATGTTTTCCCTAGCTCTTCCTTGCCTGGAATACATTAATTCCTTTGTCAATATCCTTAAAATTTCCTTCATGGCATAATTTAAGTCATTTTAGCTCAAAAAGGCTCACCGACAAGCAAAAATTAGCCAAACTGTCCAAAAGTGTAAAACTGCCCCTAGGCATGTCCAACAGCCTTGCAACACTCTCACTCGGCCGACCTAACCTCAAATGAGCGGCAAACCCCGCACACCCAGTTTGTAGAAGAGAGAAAGTTCTGATTTTGGCTGGACTTCGATGTTTAGCAGATTTAAGAACGGGTTAGAAAAGAAAGAAGAAAACACTGGCAATCGGGGGTCTCTAGGGCAGAAGTATCACTAAAGAACTGGAGAATGAACAGCGAGACAAATGCCGCTGGTAACGCATAGGGCTTTGCGTCTCGCAACTCTCGCTGAATCTCGCTCAGTGTCGCTCCTTAAGGTAATATCGCTAGTCTCGCGAAGCTGGGTATCGCTGATGCCGCATGGTTATAAGTAGTTTACCCTAATAATTTCGTTGGTACTTGTGAATCTCGCTCATTATAAAAAACTGTAAACAAGAGAGGGACTACTGATGAAAACCCATGTTTGAGATGCTTAAGCAAATATAGTGAATATAAAGAGGAATATTAGAAATGTCAACACGAAGAAGGTGTGTTTACAGGTCAAGAGGAGCTAGGGAAAGCGTATAACCCGCTTGGAGCCCAAAATAAGTTGTGAGTGACATTACGGTTTGAGATAAGCCAACTTGAATACCATTTTCTATATGCTTAGTGATAAGCACTTGAAAAGTGCTTTCTATTCTCTCAAATTAAGGGAGTTTATATTAGATTTCACTTGTTTGCCAGTGATTTTCAAGTTAAAACAAGAAAAATTAGAAGAAACGACTAAAAGATCAAAACCGAGCAAGAATACGGTGAAAAAGAGCTGAAAAACTCAAAAGGGCGAATTTTGGGATAGTGCCGCGGCGCTGAAACATAAACGCATCGTTCTGGACGCATAGTAGCACTGACAGCGTTGCGTCGCTTGGACGGCACTGCTGTGGCACTAATACCCGAGAACAATATTTCTGAAACGCATCACAGCGTCGCGGCGCTAAAACCCAAGAGCAAACTTTTCTGATGCAGCCCTAGCGCCGCTGCGCTATGGAACAGTGTCGCGGCGCCAACTTTCCTTAAATGAAAAATTATTATTTTTGGTAAATTTTTGGGCGGCCAAACTCTATAAATTTGGGAGTTTCCAGCAGCCCAAATTATCAAAGAAAATCAAAGCAAAGCAAGGAAGTTACAAACCTAAAGAGTCACAAAAAGGAGAGAATTAAGTGAGAGTTCAAAGAGTGAGTTAGTTGCAAGGAAGAGGAAAAGAGTTTGAGATAGTCTTGGTGCCCTTCGAATTCCGACGTGAGAGCCAAGGAGATCGTGACGGTGCTACCTCAATCAAGAGCCTCTTTTCAGTAGAGTTTCCCTTTCTTTACACTCTTTCTTTGTTTATTTTGCTTAAACATGTTGCTTCAAGCTATGAATGGCTAAACTCTTTAGTTTTAGGGTTTTGATGATTTGTTTATGAATTTATGTTGATCTTGTAGACTTTCATGGTTTTGTTGGAATGATTATGCTTTTCATTGTTATTGTGTTTAATTCTTGTGGATTGGCCATCCTCACATGTTAGGTTAGATGTATGATTGAGAGATTGTATGTTTAACTTGATCTATAACAATGAATTGTTGTTAATCTATCACGAGAGTAGTTAGGTTGACAATAAAAGTTGCTAAAAACTATTTTTAATGCCATGTAATTTTGTATTGGTTTTAAGAGATTAATAATCAATCGAGTTACATGAGAAAGGGTTGTTTTTTAGAGAAAATAACTTGGAATTAAGTCTCTAGACTTAGGCATATGA
Source organism: Citrullus mucosospermus (assembly GCA_030954485.1). NCBI lineage: Eukaryota > Viridiplantae > Streptophyta > Magnoliopsida > Cucurbitales > Cucurbitaceae > Citrullus > Citrullus mucosospermus. Next base: position 14,868,738 of record CM062057.1, on the reverse strand, counting down.
ATTAAAATAAAATCCATGAAATCTATAATATTGCATGATGAAATAAACAAGGATTCATTACCCTAGAACTCTCTTTGACTCTTGTGTTTCTCACTTTAATACTTTCCTTATTTGATTTGTATTTTCCATAACTCATAACATTCAATTTCAATCCTCAAATAAAATTGATTCAACTCTAGAATAGCTAAGTAACTTAAACCTTCCCAATTGGATCTCCAGTGGAACGATATTCGGACTTAACCATCTTATATTATAACTTGACCCGTACACTTGCAGTTAACACTCAAAGTGCGCATCACTTAGTAATATCTATGAAGCATGATTTGAATGTGTACTCCTATGTATGTAACTAGCACATATCTTATATGTGAGATAGAGCTTGAAAATGTATCAGATAATGTTTTAAGTTTTACCAAGCTAGTTGCTAGATGAATGTTCTGTGAATTCTGAGATATTATAATTTTTGTTAATTTATGATAAATGTGATGTGCATGACTGTGCACTAGAAAGATTCGAAGGGACCCAATGCTGAAGGATATGTGAAGGCATATGGGCAACCCTAGTATTTTTATGAAGCCTGAGATATTATGATTATTGTTAATTTATGATGAATGTGATGTGCATGTCAGTGCACTAGAAAGATTCGATTTGGACCCAATGCTGAAGGACATGTGAAGGCATATGGGCAGCCTTAGTATTTCTATGAAGCTCTCACCAAAGGATATAGAGAAGGGGATTGAGTATTCCCTGGGACCCTAGTACCAAAGGACATGAGAAGGTACACGGGCAGCCCGAGATAGATAGACTTATAAGCATAATAGAAGGCATCTGACGCTGATATGTTGAGATTACTCCACACAGCTAAGGTTTATTGACGTTGGGTGCGTTGAGTTCACTCTGCCTCAACAAAGGTTCAATGAAAAGATATTCATTTACGTGATTATAGTTATTTACAAGTTATAGTTATTTACAAGTTTATGAAGCGTGACCAAGCAATTTATACAAATGATTGTAGTTATGTTTATATTGAGTTTATACTTTAGATAGTCACTCACTAAGTAGCTCATAGATTCTTGTTTCTCTGATGTTTTCTTTCCAGGTAGTGAACGTGTTCGGGATGCCTAGCCTACCATCAAGATTCGTCTGAGCCAAATTAGAATTTTGTAATTGGGAACTTGTAAACCCCATCCCCATGTAGAAATTGTACTTATTTTGAGTGGCATTTGTGAGGATCGCCGGCATACCTGTAAACTTTAAACATAGCCTTTTAAATCTTACTCATGATGCTATCCTATCAATAAATTATTGCATACTATTGTAAAAGCTAAGCCAATTGCCAGCAGTTTATGATATATAACAGTGTTAACAAATTGCAGAATAGGTAACACTCACTCTTAGGTAAAGATATAGGTATATATATATATATATATCTAGGATGGGGGTGTTAGACTCGGCCACCTCCATCTTACTACCTGCCAAGCCACTTGCTAGCCATCTCTCCCCCATGTTGAGAATGAAAGTAGGGCTTACAATTCACCACTTCCTTATAAGAATTTCGTCCTCGAAATTCAGTAGGTTGTTAATTCGTCGAAAACAAGTGCGAATATTTCTTGATCATTTGTTCCTTGGTTTCCGAAGTAGCTTCTTCAACACTATGATTTCTCCAAAGCACTTTAACAAATGGAATCACCTTAGTTCTTAACACTTGTTATTTTTGATCCAATATTTGGATTGGTTCATCATAACTCAAATCTTCCTTCAACTCTATTGGTTGCACTTCTAATACATGAGTAAGATCAGGAATATACTTCCTCAGCACAGAAACATGAAATACGTTATGAATCTTGGACATTCCATTGGCAAAGCCAATCTATAAGTTGTTGGTCTAACTCTTTCCAAGATCTCATAAGGTCCAATATACCTCGAACTCAGCTTTCCTTTCTTACCAAACTTTAAAACTCCCTTCAACGATGACAATTTCAGAAAAACCTTATCACCGACTTCCAACTCAAGATCCCTTCTCCAGTTATCCGCATATCTCTCCTATTAATCTCGAGCTGCCTTAAGATTCGTCTTAATTATTTCCACTTTCTCGGTAGTAATTTGTATAATTTCCGGTCCAATTAGATTCCTTTCTCCAACCTCACCCCAGCATACTGGAGTCCTACATGGTCTACCATACAAAACTTCATACGGAATCATACCTGTGCTTGACTGACAGCTATTGTTGTAAGCAAATTCCAACAATGATAAATACTTGTTCCAACTACCCTTAAATTGCAAGACACATGCTCGAAGCATATCTTCCAAGGTCTAAATCGTCCTTTTAGACTGTCCATTAGTTTGGGAATGGACAGTCGTACTGAATTGTAACTTAGTTCCTAAGACTTGTTGCAAACTTACCCATAACTTAGAAGTAAACCTGGGATCTCTATCTCATACAATAGATATTGGAACTTACAATCTTATCCACATACATTTGGGCTAGCTTATCCAATTTATAGGTTGCCTTAACGGGTAAGAATCGTGCTATCTTCGCCAATCTATCTACAATTACCCAAACTCCGTCAATTCCCATTGAAGTCTTTGGCAACTCGAATAGAAAATCCATTGTGACATGCTCCCACTTCCATTCTAGTACAGGGAGTGGATTCAACAATTCGGTTGCCTTGCTGTTCAGGCTTAACTTGTTGACAAATTAAACACCTTACCATATGCTCAATGATCTCTTTCTTCAAACCTGGCCACCAATAGAAATCTCTTAATGTCTTATACATCTTAGTACTACTAGGATGCATAGCATAAGCTGAGCTATGTGCTTCTTCAAGAATTGCCTGCCTAACTCCAGTATCTTCTTCAAGAATTGCCTGCCTAACTCCAGTATCTTTTATTAGCTTTTTAATCTCAGGATCCTTCAACTGCTTCTTTATCACCTCATTAACTAACTTAAGCCTCAGCTGAAAATGTGCCAACAATGCTCCATCACCAGCTACACCTGAGGTAGTAGCACCGCTTCGGAATTCTTTGAGCAAAGTAACCTTCATAACACTTAGAGAACTTGTACCACCCCCGAATTTTCGACTTAATGCATTAGCCACAGCATTTGCTTTACTTGGGTGATACACGATGGTACAATCATAATCTTTGATCAACTCCAACCACCTTCTTTGTCTCATGCTAAGGTCCTTTTGATCAAAGATATACTTAAGACTCTTATTATCTATATAGATATGGCACTTTTCTCGAATAAATAATGCCGCCCTATTTTTAACGCTAACACGACTGCAGCTAACTCCAAGTCGTGAGTAGGGTAGTTATTCTCGTGAGGTCTTAATTGGCTTGAAGCATAGGCTATTACTTTTCCACTCTACATCAACATACAACCTAACCCCTGACGAGAAGCGTCATAATAAACTTCAAACTCCTTACCCAACGCCAGAAGTGCTAAGATAGGTGCAGACACCAATCTTTTCTTTAACTCCTAAAAACTTTGCTCACATTTACTATCTCACTCAAACTTAGTATTCTTCTTCGTTAAACTTGTAAATGGCAAAGCTAACTTTGAAAATCCTTCAACAAATCTTCTGTAGTAACCTGCCAAACCTAGGAAACTACGAACCTCCATTACAGTCTTAGGTCGTTCCCACCTAACTACGGCCTCAGTCTTTTGGAGATCTACACTAACTCCTCCAGCTGACACCACATGGCCTAAGAACACTATCTGTTCCAACTAGAATTCACACTTGCTAAACTTGGCATACAACTTCTTTTCCCTCAAAGTTTGCAAAGGGAGGACCCGCTGTCTAGACTGCATTTCGGGAGTTTGAACACCATCCCATTTAAACTATCCTGAGGTGTTCAACATTCTTTTCTCTATCTCTCGAATATACCAAGATATCATTTATGAATACTATATGGAATATCCTATTCATAAGGTCTATGAATGTTGCGGGTGCATTCGTCAAACCAAACGACATTACTAGGAACTCATAATGTCTATACCTCGTTCTAAAAGTCATCTTAGGTACATCAAATTCTCTAACCTTCAACTAATGGTACCCGAACCTTAAATCTATCTTAGAAAATACAGAGGCTCCTATGAGTTGGTCAAACAAATCATCTATACGAGGTAAGGGATACTTGTTGTGTATTGTTGCCTTATTCAGCTGACGGTAATCAATACATAACCTTATAGTATCATCTTTCTTCTTAACAAACAACACAGGTGCTCCCCATAGGGATGCACTTGGTCTAATATAACCCTTATCCACCAACTCTTGCAATTGCACCTTTAACTCCTTTAGTTCCGTAGGTGCCATACGATAGGTGCCTGAGAAATGGGTCATGTTCCCGGTACTAGATTTATAGTAAATTCTACTTCTTTATCAGGTGGCAAGCCTAATAACTCTTCGGGAAACACGTCCAAATACTCCCGTACTACTGGCACATCTTCGTGTTTTAGCTTCTCCACCTTTACTTTGGTTACATGTCCCAGGTACACTTCACAACCTTTACTTATTAATTTCCTAGCCTTCACTGCAGAAACTAAACAAGTAGGGAGAATCTTTCTCTTTCCTTGAAAAACTATTTCAACCCCGTCTGGCTTCACAAGTTTAACTTCCTTCTTAAAACAATCTACATTAGCGTGATATCTTGACAAGAAGTCCATACCCAGAATTATATCAAATTCAACCAATTCTAGGGGTAAATGATCAGCTAACAAAGCTACTTTATTAATTACCAATTCGCAATCATGATAGACATGCTCTATCGTTACAGAATTACCAACAAGGGTATGTACTAATAACGTATCAGGAAAAGGCTCTAATTTCCTACTCACATACTTAGTAAACATACGAGAGATAAACGAATGCGTAGCTCCAGATTCAATTAATACACAAGCATGCTTAGAATAAATAGGAAGCATATCGGTCACCCGTTTCTTATTTTGGCTAGTTCACCTTCTAGGTCACAATCCTTTGCTCCACTCCACTTCTCAATCTTAACTGAGGACAATCCCTCTTGAAATGACCTTGTTGACCATAATTAAAGCAAACTCCAATTCCTCTTACACACTAACCCCAGTGATACCTTTCACATATACCACACAATGGTTCCCTAGCTGCATTGGCAACCGACTCACTAGGTTGCTTAAACTGCGAACCACTTTGGGGTTCTAAAGTCTAAGGAAACTTCCTATGACTTTGCCTTGAACTACTACCTCTAGGTCTTGAAAAATATGATCCCCCAGATCAAGCTTTAAAACTTCTATTACTAGAAACACTGGGTACAAATTGTCCACTCTCACCTCGGTGAGACTGCTCCCTAGACATGCCCCAGGCTTTTCCCTCTCCATATCTTCCCCTATTGCCTTCCCTCTCAACCTTCTCAGTTGTTATATTCCTTTCAGCTCTCAATGCAGCTTCAATCAATTGTGCGAAATTCTTCCACACCACACTAGACGTAACTGGAGTACGAATTTCAGCTCGCAAGCCCTCCGCAAAACGCTTGCACTTATCAACTTAACTTCTTCTCGTACTCAGCTACAGTCATGTCCTCTTGCACTAATCTTAAGAATTCATACCTCCTTTCATCACTGTATGTTTGTGGGTAATATTTTTCCTGAAAAGCCTTCTTAAATTCTACCTACGTCAGAGGATCTGTACCAATTCCTCTATTTTCCCCCAACTTCCACCAATTCTCTGCTTCTTTCTAGTGCATATAAGTAACCAAGTCAAGTTTCCTCTCTTCAGGACAGCGCATGACCCTAAAGCATTTCTCTATCTGGTTTAGCCACACCTCGACATCCCGGGATTAGCAGTACCCTCAAATATCTGGGCTCCTAAGGCTTTGAACCTCTCAATCTCATACTTTCTCTTAGGATCTTCCTGAGTTGTTTCAACACTAGTAGCCAACCTTTGTGCTATTCTATTAAAAATTTGATCTTCCATATTTACTTGAGGATTACTAGAATCTCCCTTTGAACCTTCATAGAGTCATTGGTAGCATGCGATGTTCCGGCGTCTGCTTGCCTACCTCGTCTGGTCTGTTAGGGCATGTTTCCTATAATACAACATGATATTAATATTCTATAGACCCAACATGCTTCTAACTACCATGCATGACCTCACTTCCCAAAATCTTATACTCTGATACCAACTTGTTACACCCCCTCCCGAGCTATCCTCTTAACCTGAAAAAAGGCGTGATGACAGCAGACACTCGACAACAGAATTATAACTCACATCCAGGCCATACGCAATAATCTCAAAATTAAACCTTTATAATAATAACAATAGAGTTTTTACACAACAATAGATCTACTATAGCCCGAGATGGGGCATGAGGACAGCAGACGCCGACCCTTCTGCGACATCTACTGTCGAACCTTTACCCTTTTCTCAACTAATCTGTGAAACTTAGATAGATAGAAGTAAATCTAACTCATATTAACTGCATAATTTATTACAACTATTTATCAAATCTGTTTACAGAAGACATGACTCTAGTTCTTAATTTAAACTGCCGCCTATAGCTAAGTGTACATTATTTCTCAGCAGACCTTGACTTTGCACAGCAACGGAAACTCAACTACTACCTAGAAAGAAAAACATAAGAAAAGAATGAGTTTCAGAAAGCCTAGTGAGTGATCGAATAAACTAGGGTTCAATCAACCCTTCAACATAATAATAATCATGATAACCATAATACGAATTATACACAAGTACATCTACAACTATGTCGAGCTTATAATCAAACCTCCCTTGTAGGGTCATTCTCATAATCAACTTTTCCTGTTGGATCCTCCGGCACAATAACTCCTTTGTTTATCCTGCTGGCTCTCACGGCTCAGCAATCCTGACTGGTTTTTCCCGCTAGCTAACCTGGCTCATCTAATCTCATCTTTTCTGTATCCATATGTCCGCTATGTGCACATAGTAGTCTTACCTTCAAGGCTCAAGAGCTAGGCTCATCGACCCCCTGCCCATCCTTTCGGGTACTACTCGTAGGCTCAAGAACTAGGCTTCGGTTTCCTCTGACCATCCCACAAGGAAATCTCTGCCACAGGCTCAGAAACTAGGTCCTTCCGACCCTCTAACCATCATGTGTGGTGTTTAATTCTGGTCCCAATCTTGACCGTTATCATCAATGCCTTCTCGAGGTCCTTCGGCATTGGAATATAATCTATCCATCGATGCCTTCGTATAATCCTTTAGCATTGGAATTATAACCTAATATCCAATAAGCTCGATATACTATATACCATGCAATAACTTGCCCTAGTATGCATACTACATGATGCTATCATGCTCAATATATATTATCTGATACCTCACCAATACTGCATAATCATGCTATCAAATATAAGCTCATAGGCATGCTATTAACAAATATTCACAGGGAATATAATTTAGTTCACTTGCAGAAGGAAATCAACCACTCATAGTGAAAGTAGTTCCAAGCTTTAGGGTTTCTTCCTCTACCTTGATTTTCGAACCTTCTCAACTTCTCCCAAGCTTCTAGGACTGAGAATACAACGACTAGGAAACCTCAGAAACCCTAAAACAATTCCTTGGACGCTAGAAAATTCCTCCTTGGACGCAGGGTAGAATGCTTTAGACTCAAGGTAGCTTCCTCTTCTCCTTACACAGCTCAGTTGGACGTAGGACAACCTTCTTGGACGCTTGAGACAGCTTATGGACGCAAACAACACTTTGACAGCAAAGGAAACAACTCCTTGGATGTAGACCCCTCTTCCTTGGACGTAGAGCTCTCTTCTCCAACCTTCTTCCTCTCTTTTTTTAGTGAAAATCGGGTGCTTCGTGATGTGTGAGAGTTCCTTCCCCCTTTGGTGCTATTTATAGAAGTTGGATGGCAAGCCTTGTTATCCAACCTTTGCCCTAAGCTTGACACTTAATTCCCACATGTCACCAAGCATGAAGAACACCCCATGCATCCAACCAAGTGTTTCCTTGCATGGTGTTCTTGTCATGCATCCTAACACCTTCTCCTTATGAAGATATCCAAATGCAGACATTTAGCACCATAAATACTCAACCATGCATGCAACCTAGTCTCGAGATAGGGACAATGCGTCCAACTCCCTACACCATGCATTCATGTTGATGCCTTTAGGGTTTGGCTTCTTTTGCTCTCTTTTCTTCTTCTTCCAACCTTCCTATACTTAGCCAAATTTTCCTTGCTAAAACTCTCCTACGCGTCCAACCTTGTTCCAAGAGTTCAACACTTAGCCAAAATCTCCTCCTTTGGGAGGTATGCATCCAACAAATCCCGAGGTTCCCACACTAAGTCAAATTTCCATTCACAAAGCTTACTATGTGTGTGGTTTCCTCCAAATTCCTTAGTTATGCGTCCTTCACCACAATTCCTTTGATCTATGCATCCAAGACTCCCAACAAGGCCTCATGGACTCCTTGGTTTCTCACTTATGCGTCCATGGTGTGTCTCCCAAGTCCATGCTTTCAACTTTCCTCTCCTATGCCTTCCACACTTAACCATTTTCCAATCATCTTCCCAACTATGCGTCCAACCTATCTTTTCCTTCCTTAGGGTTGCTTCTCAACTTTCCAAATCATCCAACACTTAGTCAATTCTTCCTGGAAGAATGACCTATGCGTCTAACCTAGGTAGGATGAGGTTTCTTCTTCAACTTTGCTCATGCATTTCTTTCTTCTTTCCAAGACCTAGGTTTCCTTCCAACACTTCAACACTTAACCAATTTTCTTCCAAAATGGGTCACCATGTGTCCACACTCACCAATCATGCGTCCAACATGGTGGTTCTCCTCCCAAGTATGTATCCAACTCACAACTAGCTTCCAACTATGCTTCCAACTCTTCCTTCTTTAACACTTAGTGAGGTTTCCTCTCTTTTCCTCAAGCTATGCGTCCAAGTCTAGACTTCTCATAGCATAGTTGAGTTCTCCAAGCATAGTTGTGACACTTAGAAAGATTTCCTTAGCTCATAGGCCACCTTGTCATTCAAGACTCAAAAATCACTTAACGTGATTTTCTTCCAAACCCACCTATAGCTTATTTTCAACCCAAAACTCAAGTTGGTACAAACAATTTTCTTCCTCTTCTTCATGTCAACACCTAGTGTCCCTTAAACTGGTCAAAACTTGGCTAACTCCACGAGCCTCTTACAAACTTGCAGATAATTATCTTGGTTAGCTTACCTCAAAATTTTAGCCTTTAACTTCTCTTCTTCCGCCAGATATCACTAAATATTCCCGCTTTGCTCCAGTTTACCTAATAGCCAGAGCAAGCTTGCATTTCTAATGAAATCCGAGTTCTTCCTCAATGAGTTTCCTTCCAGCAGCTCTCTCAGTGAAACTAGACTCAATTTAGGACAATTTGGTCAAAGAAAAGCGCAAATAGCACGAGTGGTTTGCACACACCAACCTCATCTGTTGAACCCTTCTATTTATATACTTCATAGAAATATGCATGCAAACTCCTAGCACGAGTGGTTTGCACACACCAACCTCATGCATTCATGCAAGCCCATGCCACACTTAACTTTAATTTGACACCTAATCTTGCTTGCTTAAAGCTTAAGTCTAGGCTTTTCTTAATCAAGAAGGAATTGTTGACGCATCTTTTGAGCAAGAACTCTCCGCGCATCCTTTTGAGGTTAGTTGGCTGTCTTTCTTAGCTACCTATGGCACACAACCCACCCTTGGCCAACTTGGACGCCTAGCATGGGCGCATAGCCATCATCCGTCAACCTCATAAACCTTCTTGGACGCATAGCCTCAATGCATCACTCCTTCTTACTAACCTCAACCAACATAGCCAAGGTCATGAACGCCTAGCCCACTTGCCCAACAAGCAACCCATCAAGCCTTCAACCAAGCTCACCTAATCGACACGTGCCTCACCAAGCAAGAAGCATCACAGACACCTTTGATGGCTCGACTACTCAAGGTCTCCCACTCTTAGCCACCTTTCTTACCGGCCACACACCACCCAACTACTCCATGTGAAGGGCTCTCGGGCACCTCCATCTTACTACCCGCCAAGCTACTTGCTAGCCATCTCTCCCAAGAATGTTGAGAATGGAAGTAGGGCTTACACATTACAATTTCATTCCAAACATTCACATGGTAGTTATAATATTTGGAAAGTCTCACAATGAAAAGTCCACTACCTTAAAACATGTGTTCCAAAACGACAACTAATCTTCTCAATACGACCAATATTGTAGTGGAAGACAATTCTAGATCTAAAAAAAAAGAAAAAAAAAAACTCAATAAACAACTCTCCCACGCTTACTGAGATTGCGAGTAGGAGCGGAATTGACGGAGATCAACCACAAGCAGAAACGGGCACGAACGACGTTGAGAAGATTGCTACAACTGCGAGCAGGAATGTTGAGCATGAGCAGGAACATCGGGCACAAGCAAGAAAGTCAGGCACTAGCAGGAACGACGTGGCAGCGAGCATGGCAATTGACGACCGCAAAAATGGCGTGAATCTCTCTTCTTTAATGTAGTCGAGCGTAAAGCTTCTTCTTCCAGCAGCAGTCGGGCGTGAAGCTTCTTCTTCCAATGGTAGTCAGGCGTGACTTCAGCATGGACTCTGTGGGTTTTATGGAGAGAATAAAAAAAATGAAAAAGAAAAAAATGGGGCACTCCAAAACTCACCCGACAACCTTGAACACACTGTCTTTACTTCTAGCTTTAAAAGTAGTATTTCTAGCAAGAATTAGAGTTTTCTTTCTCTTACAAACTTGTAGATAAATGTCTTGGCTAGCTTACAAACTTGAAGATATCTGGTAGTAGAACAAGACCTTTAAATCTCAAACTCAAACACCCCAAATCTTTACTTATTGCACGCCTAGCCCACTTGCCCAATAAGCAACGCATCAAGCCTTCACCAAATCTCATCCTCATGGATGCATGCCTCACCAAGCCAACGCATCACATACTTACACTTGGGCTCGGCTACCCAAGGCTCTAGATATGAACAGAGGAACCTCATTCATACAATATGAACATCAAGAATGAGCTATACATGCTGTCCAAGTTTACACTAAGCAAAGAAGAAGAATTATGTGAAGTCAAGTGGAATTTATGAATAATTAAGCTTCATTTAATGAACAAAGACTTCAAGCTACTTCAAATGGGATGTTATTTACTCTTGGATGGTTACAAATGCATGGAATATGGATGAAAAATACTAATCTTGAATTTATTGTATTTATTAAATGTATTTTTTAGTTTTGAGTTATTTTATGTATTTTTATGTTACAATTTGATCATGGTTGATCATGGTCATTAATTATGAGTCTTACAACATTTTAGATGCCTTATAGAATGTCTAAGGTTATATTTTGAGGTCTATATAATGTCATGTAATTGTTCAAACAAAGAGACTTGGAAAATGTAGTAAAAGAGCATTTGAGTTTTCTTTTAGCCTTGTGCTATGTTTCTTTTGCAATTCTATGGTGTTTAGATTGCATGTTCAGAATCATTCAAGCTTGACTTGATCAATCTTGCTTGTGGAAGCCGTTGAAGATCAAGGGTTGATGGGAGCTGCAAGCTTTGTTCGATCTATGGTTTTGCGGATCGTCTAAGTAATCCGTCATCTAGCCATTCTTAGGGGCTGAGATCATCTTGATTTGGGGTGTTTGAGTTTGAGATTTAATATTCTTGTTTGTCAACAAGGTTGTTAAATCCAAAATCCTTGAGTGTTTCTTATCACTTGGGCTCGGGTACCCAAGGTCTTCAACCTAGCCCACCGTCTTACCGGCCACACACACCACCCATGCCAAAGGCTCTCGGCCACCTCCCTCTCAACTACTCGCCTACTTGCTTGTCATCTTCCAAAGATAAAAGTAGGGCTTACACTCACAGACATGAGTTCATTACTCACTCAGGATGGAAATCGAGTTACATATAGTTATCCTATGAAATGTTAATCTCTTCAGTCAACGTTTGTTAATAAAGAGAGATTTGAAAGGATTGAATCCCAAGGGGAAACGAGATCGCCTTATGCAATTAATTTTGGTTTGAAAAAAAAAAGGAAAAATAGAGAAGAAATAAACAAAGAATTAAGCATGAATTTTCCTATTCTGTAAAGAATTCAGAGAAGATGAAAACTTAGCCTTGAAGACTAATTCTTCAAGAAATCCTCTAGCAAGTTCCTCCCACGAATGAAGACACCACTGTTAAGTCTTCCTTGCTATTCTCCAATAAGGACTTAGTTTGTGGGAACCACCTTTTGGAAAACCAAGGGAAGGAATATTTTTGTAGAGAAATACTTTCTTTTGGTGTATGAGAGTATTGAGAGAGTGAAAGAGTCGGGAGAAAGTGCCAGAGAATTTCACCAATTTGTTCAAAAATGCAAAGTGATCTCTACATAGCATGAAAGAGAGGAGTAACTCCCCTCACCTCACTTCTTCAACTCCCTGTACTTGTAAGGGAGTTTTATTTAATTTAATTTTAAATTAAATCTAATCTAATTTAATTAAATAATTATTAATTAATCTAATTAATATTACATTTGAATCATATTCAAATATATTTCCCTCTCATAACCTATAGTTTTAATGTATATCACATTCACATTAAATTTAACCTATAGTTTTAATATGAATCTCATTCATATTGTTTAATATTTGAATCTTATTCAAATACATTATTCTCTCATATTATATAGCTTAGAAATTCAAAATTAACTTTATAATATAATGTATCTATACATTATATTAATTGTATCACATACAATTAACATATATTCCCTTATAATTTGAAACTAATTGACTTTTGTTTTACTTTAGCAAGCTAGCAGAGGGACCTAATGGACCTACAAATTAGAAGCTTCAATGATTCAAGATTAATTAATTAAATTCTTTAATTAAATTAATCAACATTCAACATACTAGTTCTAATCTAATGTCCTCTCTCCCAAGAGAGACATCAAATTAAAATCATTCAAACATTAGCCAATTGTTTGAAAGTAATAAACATAAGCATGCCAAAATAGTTCATGCATTCAATAAACAATCAACAAAGTCTCACAATCCAAAAACTACAACAAAACCCCAAGGACTACAAATCAGTTACTTATGGCCATAGTACCAATATAGACATTCATAATGCAACCAAACTCAAAGAAACAGAAAAATAAAAAGGGAAGAAGATGCAAGTCAAGTTCTTGACTATCGTCCTTGGATCTGGAATTGCACTCCAACGATCTTTTCAAATCTCCATTTCTTTGAAAGCTTTAAGTTGTTGCCTCTGCCTAAAAATCGGCTTTTGGTGGTGGCCTTGAAGACTCCTATGTAAAACCCTAAAATCAGCCTTCTCATACTGATCGAAAAAACTAAATAATAATAAATCAATGACAATGTCACGATGCTCAAAGGCAGCGTCATGGCACTGTTTAAAAAACAGACGGCGCCGCAGCGCCGTGACGCTCCCCTGTTTTTTTAAGAGAATTGAATCCTGGTGGAAGCTTGTGATCGCGTTCTTTGATTTATTGAAAGAATTAAAAATACAAAAAGTAAAGAAAAGGTTGAGCATTAAACCTTTGCCAATTTATAATTCTCGAACCGATAGTTTTCTCCTTGTAGTCTTACTTTTCCAAAGAGATCCGGTTTGTGGGAATCGCTTCTTGGAAAGGATGGGAAGCAAGATTTCGCTTCTTGGAAAGCAAGATTTTTAGAGTAATCGTAAAGATTATTCTCTTAGAGTGTGTTCTATTAAGGCTCCTAAAGGCCCTATTTATAGAACTCTATGAGTACTCCTAATCCTATTAGGATAAACCATCTGCAGAGATTTTAAATCAAATATTTAATAATATCCAATATTACTAGATATCTACCCAAATAATATCTCATATTAAATGGTTTAAAATATTTAATATTTATTTAAATATTTATTTTTCTGCAGAATCTTTGATTTAGATATCATTCAAATTAAATAATTAATTATTTGAATCCAATTCAAATCAATTAATTAATCCCTCTATTTATTTTCTGTAGAATCTTTAATTTGAATCTCATCCAAATTAAGTAATTAATTATTTGAATCCAATTCAAATTAATTAATTAATTCCCTCTATTTATTTATATGGATTTTATCCAGATAAATAATTAATTATTTGAATCATATTCAAATAAATTAATTCTTCATATTATAAAATTATAATTTGAATCACATTCAAATAAAATTTACAATAAATCATGTAATTAATTGTATCCAATACAATTAATATTTTACTTCATAAATTTGAACATTTCAAATATTTCTTACAACATAGTTTATCCTTGTTGGTCGTATCCATAGTGTCACAAGGATAAGGTACCCAACCTTATCCCTATACTATAGACCCTTAGACTGTATATTGAACATTGATCTCCATATGTCCCCACATACAGTTTAAGACTCATAAAATAGCCTAGGATTTTAGTTTATTAGATTTAGGGTTATTAAGACAAAACAAACAAGAACAATCAATAACGCTTATTGAAGTAACACATCAATAACTCTTTATTAATGATTTAATTATGGTCAAATTATTACATTTATAATCTACGATTTTTAGGGCATAAAACTCAACAGTTTTGTCATCTCGACTTTTAGCACTGAGCATGGCGCAACAATGCACCATGCACTACTCTTCTCCACGTTTTTCATCCCTTTTGACCTATTTTTACATCTCTTCGCACCCTAAGTCAAAGTTTGACCTTTTATGAGGGTATTTTGGTCATTTTACACTGAATTTAGCCTATTCTAGTCCAAATGCTCGATTTTCTACAATTAAACATAAAAGCATCAAATAACTCATTTTAAGCAGTAAAACTAAACAAATTCTAAGTCCAAGAAAGCACCTTTTAGGTGTTTTTCACTAGTACTACCTAGTTATTAAAGTTTGTGATCAGTTAATATAAATGTTATTTTATCGATCGAAGGTCTCAACAACCTTCGGTCCTTCACACCCTCCGTTCGGTTGAGCATCAATCACGCATTCGATTTGCATCCCTGAGGTAATGATCAACCTCCATGAGCTCCCTTACACTTCTCACACCTCAGAAATGGCTTGTTCTCTCTTTCTCTAACTCAATTCTCCACTAAAACTTCATCTCTCAAACCTTCTACAAACGTTCAATTAACTAGAGTTTTAAGTAGCGGCGTTACAATGCTATAGGGTAGCAACGGTACCAAGCATGGGCCTAAACGCCTTGCAATGGTGAGCAACGTTGATAGAATGAAATATTCGTAGTGTCGCAATGCTACACTATTTTTTACCTCTCAGGTTTGCAACATTGTGTAGCATCATGGGGGAGCGTCCCTTCAGAGTATTAATATGACTTTTTTTATCCTTTTTACAATTCAAATTACTCTATTTAATGTGATTGAAGATGATATTCTTTTGTTGGTTATTTTTGTATTTGGTTGTTTTATCGTTTTGCTTAATTTTTAGGGAGATTTTGAATTTGGGATTTTGTGAGATTTTGTGGAATTTTATGCTTTAACTTGAAGTTTTGTTTTATACTTTGTCGTTGATAAAATTGGTGTATGAATTGAACAAATGAGAGAAAAACGAGAATATTTATATGAAAAAAAAGTTATCTATATGAGTTGCTTTAGCATTGATTCTTTTCTAACTCAAAATAACTTCAAATAAATTGATTGTTATACTAACGGTAGGAGTTTTTTTTTTTTTTGTTGTTAAAATTAATGGTTAAGAGTATTTATACAAGTTTTTCTAAAAGTTTAGAGGTAATTTTGCAATGAGGTACTTGTGGTTTTTGTTCATATATTAACAATTAAAGTATTTTTGAACTTTTTTTTTTAAATATAAGGGTATTTCTTAAACTTTTACAAGCTTAAAGATATTTTTGAAACAAAGTATTGAGGTTTTCATCCAAACCCAACTTTATGAATACTTTTGAATTGTTTTTGAAAGTTTAGGATATATTTGAAAATTTTGAAAGTTAAAAGAGTATTTTTTAACCCAAAATACAAAGTTCAAACACTTACTTGTGTGTGTATATATATATTAATTTTCCTTTCCGTACTTAAATCTTTTTAATGATTTCCATTTTCCCCTTCAATATATTTAAAGAATTTATAGACTATAGGTTTCTCTTTAATTAACAGAGAGGTTCAGAGTTGACAGAATTGCCTTCAAAAGCCTTAAGACAACCTATATATATATTAGCATTAAAGCATTGTTGCTTTTATATTTATGAGTGTAGCTTAAAGAAAAAGGATAACTCTTTAATGCAGCCTTCTATATATTAGCATTAATGTATTATTGCTTTTGTATTTATGAGTGTAAGATTTATACGAAACCACGACAAAAACAATACGTCAACAACCAACGAAAAGGCCCTGCCTCCATTTAAAAATTAAAATTAAAAAAAATTAAAAAAATAAAATAAGAAAACCCTTTAACCCCACACGACAGATCAACCAATAAAAAATGTAAAATGTATTTCATATATTTCTGACACCTCATTTTTTTTATTTTTAATTCTTGAAAATTATGTTCGTCTTCTTAATATTTTTTCAAGTTAGTTTTTAGTTTCATATCTCTCTTGAATAAACATTTAAAATTTTAGCAAAATTCACAAATATTTATTTTTAAAAAACTATTATTTTGTTAAAACATGGTTTAAAATTTTTAAATAGAGGTAAGTAAAAAAAAAAAAAAAAAAATTATACGTTGAAGAGTATTTATAAGTTTAATTTTTCAAAAATAAAAAACTAAAGCTCCGTTTAGTAACTATTTTAACTTTAATTTTTAGTTTTTGAAAATTATGTTTATAAATACTCATTTCATCTGAAATTCTCTTGGTTTGTTATTTACTTTTTACCAAAATTTTCAAAAACCAAATCAAAATTTGAAAACTAACAAAAAAAAATAGTTTTTAAAAACTTGTTTTTGTTTTAGGAATTCGGCTAAGAATTCAACTCTTACACTTAAGAAAAGTACACATTATTGTAAGAAATTGAGAGAAATAGACATACTTTACAAAAACGAAATAAGTACCAAACAGAACTTAAATAGTTAGCAAATAGAGTTCAAGCTAACTTTATGTCTAAAAAAGTTTCCAAGCCTAAATAATTGGATATTTGGATTTCTAAACAAAATAAAGTTTGACTAATTAACATAAAATTATTGATAGACAATTGCAATGGGTATAAATTTTATTTTTGTTCTTTAATTATATTAATTTTACCCTTGTTGGCTATAAAAACATATCTGTCATACTTTATATTTCATATGTTAATTGTATATTAAGTATATATCTGATATACTTGTATATACGCGATAGTATAGATCAATTCAAGTGTAATATTGATGTATCCAATATTAGTTTATACTTTATACTTGAAATTATATATATATATATATATATATATATATATATATATATATATATATATATATATTTTGAGTATTAATATATTATTGATACCCTAAAAATATACTCGGAATGCATTTTGAATAAGTATACTAATGTACTATTGAAACAACAACATTACATTTGATATGGATTTTGATTGAATATCAATAATCTACTAATGCATTAATGATATACGAAAATTACATCTTTGAATTAGTATTAATAGTGCAAATATACTAATGATGATATTTAAAATGCATTTTGAATAAGTACTAATATATTATACATTAATAACACATGTTTTAAATGAATTTTAAATAAGTATTGATATAGCACTTTCAAATTATATTTATAACTAGTGTTAATATATTATCAGTAAACTAATGATATTTTGAAATCACAAATTTTGAATGAGTACTGAGTACTCATTTTCAAAATTCTATAATCTTGTCTTAAAATTTGAGAAATGGAAATTCATTTTGGCCCATGTGGATTTGGCTGGGAAAGCTATGAAAGAACCCGTTTCTTTTCTTTTTCGGTCGGACGCTTGCAAAGATTTTTTTAGCATATTTTTTTAATATATATTTTTTCTATTGTTTGGGTTGATGCCAAATTTCAGATAGAAAAAAAGAGTAACATTCATCTAACAACTACAAATGTATTTAAGAGGAAGAAAAAGGTGACCTATAAAATATGGGAAGATTTGTACACTAGTGTGGAGAGTGAATCGATGGTACTATGATTATGTATTTACAAAGGCGGTTGATCTAGGTTGTCTCCATTGAGTTTCAACGTTACTTTGGAATAGGTCTTCAACTCTTTGGGTCGAGGGCTGTGCCCTATTGGCATTTGGCTAGGATAGGTTGAGACTGAGCACCTTCTTGACTCTAGAGGAGGTGTTTTGGGCTAGAGCATGAGACATGCCTTATTAAGTATATAACTATGCTCAGCCTCAGCCTTGGCCAAGGCCAAACACATTGATCTAACCTTCAACTAAACTAACTCTCACCTGCCTAGGGTGCTATTTTTGACCCAGGACTCATTAATTGTCTTGACTTTGTTACTTTTGTCTCCCGATTATGTCATTCAATCCAAAATCATCATAAAAGCCCTCTTATTCAAATTGAGGTTGACTATCTTCCTTCCCTAAAATGACATACCAATTTAGATAGAAATAATTGTAAATTTTCAGATTTTAAAAGTTTCAAATAGTTTCAAATAATCCATAATTTTAAAGAGATGAAACTAATTTAAAACTCTTATTTACTTTGGAATAGAAGTGATTTGAAATTATTAATTTTTTTTTTTTTTTTTAAGGTTTAAATGCTCTTGAGAAATGAAAGGAAAGTATAACAATCTATTGGTATATCGTTATAATTTAGTTGAAAGGATGTGGGTTAAATATTATATTTTATTTTTCTAATTCCTTATCTATCTTTCTCCTCCTATACAGGTGTTTTTCTTTTAATTTTTGTTGTTTAATTAAATAAACTATCCTCCTCCTCCCTGTATAGTTTTTTTTTTCCGTTTATGTGGTTTATTTTTTAATTGAGATTGAGTTGTTAATATTAATTTAATATATAAAAATAATTAAATAAATTTTGTTACTATGTTATTTTTTTAGAACAAAAATTTAAATAAATAATTCGAATAATTCAAACCAATTCAATCTAGTTCAATTTTTAATAAGAGTTATTTGAGTTAAGAAATTTACAACAATAATAATTGGATTGGGTCTAAAATATTGTTTAACTCAACCCAATCCAACTCACGAAACTAATCTAATTCTAATAACTCACCAACCGAAAAAATCATTTATTTAATATATTAACAGAAGAAAAAAATTGAAAATAGTGAGGGAAGATTGTGAATTGAAGTAGCGAAGATTTGGTTGCTAAGATTGAAGAAAAATTGAGAAGGAAGGAGACCCATTTGGATTGGAATGTGAAAGTTAACCCATCGTTCTTCTTCCTTTTCTCTACTGCCGAGTGGTTGGTTCCTATATTTCAGCAGTGAGTGCTTCCTTTTTCGCCCACCAATTTCGCCTCCATTCATGATTCAACCATTTCTCTCTTCTCTCTCCATTTACTTTCTTCTTACTTATTTCCCACTTCCACACTTCCTCTCCTCTCCCCCATGTCTGACTTCTCTCCCTCTCCCTCTCCCTCTCCCAAGCATCCACAAATCAACATGACCTTTCTCTTCTTCTTCTTCTTCTTCTTCTTCTTCTTCATTCCTTCTTCCATTTCTGCTCCTTATCCCTTCAGTAAGCTCCATTTCATTGCTTTTACTTACTCTTTCACCTTCTTCTCCAACTTCCACTGACTCTAATTTACTTTCCCCTTTTGATTTCAGGCATCTCTTACAACATTGATTGCGGTGGTCTAATCAACTCCACCGACCCATTTGGCACAATCTGGCTTTCCGACCGATTCTACACCGGTGGTACCACTGGTATTGTCTCCGAGCCCCTTATTTTCCGCCACCCACAAGAGAAGAATCTCAGATTCTTCCCTCTATCCTCCGGCAAGAAGAATTGCTACATTATACCCAATTTGCCCACTGGCCGGTACTACTTTCGAACATTCACTGTCTATGACAATTACGATGGTAAATCTCACCCTCCATCCTTCGATGCTTCCATTGAAGGCACCCTTGTGTTCAGCTGGCGCTCTCCTTGGTCCGAGGACCTTGCTCGCCATGGCGCCTACTCTGATCTCTTCGCCTTCATTGGCGACGGGGAGGCTGATTTTTGCTTCTACAGCCTCGCCACTGATTCGCCGGTTATTGGATCACTTCAACTCGTTCAGGTCGATCCCCTGTCGTATAACTCAACCGCCATTGGAGAGAACTTCATTCTTGTTAACTACGGGAGGCTTACTTGCGGGTCTGAGCAATGGGGCCCTGGGTTTAGCAATGATACCGACTTTTTCGGTCGCTCGTGGCAGTCCGATTCGAAATTCATAATCCCCAGTTTGAAACAATCGGTTAGAGTTTTGTCGACGACAAAATCCGTAAGTGGGACCGATCAGCAGCCGAATTACTTCCCGATGAAATTGTATCAGAAGGCGGTGACAAGTGGGGGAAGTGGGATTCTTGAGTACGAATTGCCGGTGGACGCCAAATTGGATTACTTAGTTTGGTTGCATTTTGCTGAGATTGATTCGAGTGTGAAGAAGGCGGGGCAGAGAGTGTTCGATGTTCTTATTAATGGCAATAATGCGACTAGAATAGATATCTTCGCGAAAGTAGGAAGTTTTGCAGCTTATTCATGGTCTTTTACTATGAAGAATTTGAGTAGCTCGGCTTTGAGTGTGAAGCTTGTGGGGGTGGTTGGCTCGCCGCTACTCAGTGGGCTTGAGAATTACGCTTTGGTTCCGAGAGATCTTTCCACCGCGCCAGACCAAGGTATGTGCGTTTTATAACATCATATGTTCGATTTTCAGGCTATTGAACTGTTTTGTTTTGTTTTTCATGGGATTGTAAAGGAATCTTTACTTTAGTGAGATGGGTTTGTGAATGAGCTCCATCAGTGGAGGGCTTATAGCATGCTTCCTTTGTTATTTGTGGTGAAGCTCTGAAAAAAAATTCCATAAATAGAAAATTTGAAAGTCAAACTAATAAAATTAGGTAATTCTGGCATTACTACATGAATGTTTGTGGAGTTCCCTTCCATTTTCTTTGATCATTCAAACAAGGAATTGAAACAAACAGTGAAATATTAGTTGCATGGTTGAACATGGAACTTTATCAATCAAATGGAAGTTGGGGATGATGCACTTCGATTGGAAAGCATAGAGAACGGAAGTTGAATACGGGGGACTAACAAATCCTTTGAAAGGCATCCTTAACAATCTTAACACCTTTATTTTTGTGATGATTGTAGTATCTGCAATGAGAGCATTGAAAGAGTCACTCCGTGTGCCCGATAGAATGGGTTGGAATGGCGATCCTTGTGCTCCTACCAATTGGGATGCCTGGGAGGGAATTACATGTCGTCCCAACAAGAATGTAACCGCACTCGTTATATTCCAAATGTAAGCACCATGAATGATCTCTTTCTTTATGAGCAAGTATCTCAAAGCATTTAAAATCTTGAAAACGTTGAATTTTAGTGTTTTGGTATGATGCAAAATCATTTTCATTAAAATGTAAAAAATGAAAAATTGACGTGATAAAGTCTAAATGAACTGAATATAGTCAAAGTATCATGTAGGTAATTTTCTGCCTTGACTGATCAGTTTTCATCATCTTATACTCGGATTCTAGCCAGTTGTGAAAAAGTAGGGCAGTACCAAATCCATTTTTCCTTCTTTAGATACCTTTCCTTTTTGAGTAAAATCTTATATTAATATTACTTCAAGCCATCGTTTCTTCCAAGCAGAAGGCATTCTCTGTCAGTTCTCTGAGAGGAAGAAATTGTTGCTTTCTGTCCCTCATTCAATGCTTTATTTTGATTCCATTAGATTTACGTTTTTAAATCATTTGTCATTTCAGCGATCTTGGAAGTCAAGGCTTGAAAGGGTATATCAGTGACCAAATTATTCTTTTGACAAACTTGGTAAGCCTGTAAGTATCATCTGAAAATTCTTCCTTCTTCCTATTTTTCTTTTCTATAATATCACCTAACAGTTTTTTTTCCCTTTTTTAAGTTAGCTGTACACTAAAAATTTGAGCATGGTAGAATAAAAAGTTTTTCACCATCTGACTTATGATTCAACTGACGTTAAATTTCTCTGCAATCTAACATGCTACAGGAAATTTAAGTTTATATCCATTATGGGTGATGCCTTAGCATATTAATATTACGTCTTTGTCCTAAATTTACCCTACTAATTGGTACTTGTTTCATAGTTCTCATTTAGATTCAACCACATCTTTCAATTTAATTTATGCCATTGGAGGATTGTCAATAATCTTCGGTCTTATATGCTGACCAGTTATAACATCTGATTAACTAGTTTGTCCTTATCTCGCTTGTTCTTTTTCTGTCAAAACTGAAGAATCAGTCCTTGCATAAAATTTTAACTTCTAATAGTTCTTCTGAATCATATTAGATTTGGAGGATTGTCAATAATCTTCGGTCTTATATGCTGACCAGTTATAACATCTGATTAACTAGTTTGTCCTTATCTCGCTTGTTCTTTTTCTGTCAAATCTGAAGAATCAGTCCTTGCATAAAATTTTAACTTCTAATAGTTCTTCTGAATCATATTAGATTTTGTTTTATTTTGTTCTTTCCTCCAAATCTGCAGAAATCTTAGTTCCAACTCATTGGGGGGCACTATACCGCCTGGGCTGGGTGAACATTCTCTCACACGGCTGTAAGTATGTTTGTTTGTTTTTTTTTTTTTTCTTGTTCAGTTGCAGTTATTTGTCTTTGCTTCAATTTAGATACTGTCTAACTGTACAGTATTTTATATTAATTTGTTGCCGAGGTAAGCCTTGATTATTCTGCTGATTTTGATGTGCACACTAACGCTGATATTACTAAACAAATTAGACTACTCAAAATTATTTAGGCTCTGTTTGATAATGATTTCACTTTTAGTTTTCTATTTTTGAAATTTATGTGTTTCTTCCCAATTTCTCTATTATAGATTTCACATTTCTTAAGGAAACATTTGAATTCCTAGTCAAGTCCTAATAAAAAAACGAGTTTTTGAAAACTACTATTTTTAATTTTCAAAACTTGACTCAGTTTTTGACTTGGTTTTTGGAAACATGAGTAGAAAGTGGATAACTAAACATAAAACTTATGGATGAAATGAGTGTTTATAAGCTTAAGTTTCAAAAACCAAATACCACAAACCAAATGGTTATCAAACATGACTTTAATATAATCTTAATAGACTAAGATTAAATTAGAGATGAAACAATAGTATGATTATCTGCAAGGTTAGACACGTACAGCAACCTCAGTTATCTAAATCCAGGCAGTATGATTATCTCATTATGATGGAATAATATTTCTGGAAAAAATTACGTTGGATTGGCTGGATATAATGTTCAGCAATATTTCTGTTATCATTATCGCTTGTGGCTGAAGTAGATAAATTCATCTCTAGGTTGGTTCATTCTTCTTTGCTCAAAGTTTGCAGGCTTCAATCTCATCTGAAATTGAGGCCTTTCTGTTAAACTTGCGTGGTTTCAAACCATCATTTTCAAATTTCTCTTCGTTTTTATAAGGATTAAAAGTATCTTTGTTCAATTGTTCTATAAATGCGTACCTGTGAAGTTGTAGTTGTATTTTAGCTGGGTATAATTTCCTCTAATGGGGAATTTTGGAAGATTCCTGCCCTATTTGTTTGGCTGTTAGAGCGTAGATTTGCAGCATATCTTCCTTGAGTGTTCTTTACCAAGCATTGTTAGGGGCATTGTCTTCAATTTTTAGTACCCAGTGGGTGTTCTATAATCTGTTCAAGGAGTACATCCTTCAGCTTTTGGTTGGCCCTTCTTTGATATCTAAGTCTTAATTATTATGGTGGTCCACTGCAGTTAAAGCTCTTTCAGCAATTTGGTTTGAAAGAATAAGGAAATTTTCTGGATTTTCTATGATGGAATGATCACTTTGTTTATGCCTGTGTTTAAGATTCTTTATGCTGCTCTATTTCCAAGCATTTTGCAAATTTTCCAATTCAAGATTTATGTTTGAACTGGACTGCTTTCTCTTGCTTAGTTTTTTTTTTTTTTTCAGTTGCATCCTATTTGGTAGTTTTATTTTGGTTTCATTGTACTTTTTATTTCTCTTTTCATTTTATCAATGAAAATTTTCATTTCCCTTTAATATATATATATATATATATATATATATATATATATATATATTTATTTATTTATTTATTTTCTACTATTTATTTCCCCTCATTTGGTGTAAAAGTTTCTGGTTGATAAGAACTGCCCAGTGATAAAAGGGAACTACCTCAATTATGTTTGAGAACTCCCTCATTCAGGTGAACCCCCACAACGATAATAAGAATAACCCCCAATAAACAAATTTGATAGACAACCTCAAGAAAGCTAAACAAATTTGGCTTGGAAAGAATTGATCAAAGATCAAGAAGAAAGGAGAACTTGTTCCTAACTTCAAGATTTTGAACTCTCCACAATCTAATTGATCAAACTAGATTGAAAGTTCTAAACATGCATTCTATACACAAGAATACAAAGAAAGCATAAAGCTTGAGAGATAAAACTCTATGGAGATTTTATTCAAATTCAACGTTGTGTCCCAAAATGTGGAAATTTCAGCCCTATTTAAACTAATTGAAAAGGCACCATGAAAGGTCACAACCTTTCACCAAATTGTCTAAATTCATCTACACCCTTTCAACTACCCTAATAAATATAAATATGAAATTAAATTGGATACATAAGGACATTAAATATGTGGATGAATCTGGATTTTTAGATTCATGATGACTCTTGGGTGTCCAAATGACTCTTGGAGCTTCAAAAGTTGCAACTCTTCATCATTTGCTGAATACTTAGCTTGGAAGCAACCATTTAATCCTTGTTGAAGACTTTTAGCTCTAGCTTTTGTCATTGGACCTTGTGGCATAATGATTGCCTCATGATTGGGTTGACTTGGAAAGTTCTCTATTTGATTTCAACATGAGGTTCATTTGAGCTAGGTTGAGCTTGTTGAGCTTCATTTTCCTCTTCACTTGAGCTGGTTTGAGTTTGTTGAGCCTTATTTTTCTCTTGGCTGGTCAGCTCCTTATCACCCTGGTATAAGTTGGCTAAAAAATTTGTTTCCATCCATTTTGTCAGCTTGGTTTGGTGTGTGGGTATGCTATTCGCAGAATGTGATTGTTACGACTCTTCCACGAGAGTCACAATATATTGCCAAGATTACTCAAAATACAGGATACGCACCAATTCGAGAGGGTGGACTCTCCTTGCTGAGATACACTCCAGCTATTCCAAAACATAACATAACCAAAATACAAAGACTAAGATAGCTAAATACACAAACAAACACTAATCATTACAACACGCAACTAACCACTATAGGATTGGGGGTGTATTATCACTTTTACCCCTCTAACATAAGCATACATAATTGGGGCCTAACCAGTGATCTGATTTGGTTCATGTGCAATAAATAATAATCTTTCATATATAGATATATCTAGAACTCCAATTTTCCTACAAAACTAATTATTTGAGGGACTAATTGATTATCTTCACATTATATGACCTGATAATAAAATTATTTGGTCTTCATGGCAGCATCTATTGTTGTTATTATTTATCCTTTTTAATTTTTTTTAATGAATATTTATTCTAGAATTTATCTGACTTTGTAGGGATTTGTCAAAGAATCAGTTAACAGGATCCATACCAGATAGTTTAGCATCACGAAATCTGCAGCTTGTGTGAGTATTCTGCTCACCTAATTATATCTCTAGTTGGTACTTCCTCACTTTTTCAGTTTTCTGATACGCGAGTTCTCTTCCTCAAACTATGGAAGAACATTTTTAATAATAATTTTTTGAAATCAATTTTATTTACTATGTAATTTTAATATGCACCAAAGAAGTTCAAATTTTAGTTCAAGCGTTGTCATTGCTTGAGAAAATAATGAAATCCGAAATTGAGGGAAAAAGTTGCAAATGTTTAATAATTTTGTAGTTCCCGAATTTAGGAGACATGCATGATCCTCAAGGTGGTCTTGGTTTGGTTTGGTTTATCACTTTTATCTTAGTGGTCTTAGTTTGGTTTATCACTTTTCTCTTAGTAGCTCTCCATCTTATCAGGCTATTAAATGACAACTTATTGGAAGGACGGGTGCCCGAAGAAATTTATTCTATTGGTGTGCATGGTGGAGCAATTGAGTATGTAAACTTCAATTTATATATTTCAAAGTGCTCATTCATTGTCATCTTTTCGTTAATCTTTTAGTGTAGTAGCATTCTTGTATTTTGCATGATGCATATTCCTCATTCATGATTGCATAGTTTGCCTACTAAGAAGCACGGACACTTTAGTTTAGCTAGCGTGTTTGTGTCTGACACGTGCTGGACACTTGGACACTTTGACACTTGTTGGACACATATCAGATACTTGTTATTGCAACAAATGTGATAGACATGCACATACCACTTGTTGAGTAGACTAAAAAGACACATATATGACATAATAATAACTTTTGAGTTTGAAATACATCAAACTAAGTTTTTTAAACATATGAATGCATCAACTAATTTACTTTGAATTTTCTTTTGGTATAAAAATGATATATATTTTTTTAAAAAAATGTATATTTTAATAAACGTGTCCTTGTTGTGTCATATCCTAGATGTTTAAAATATGGTGTCGCCTTGTTCGTGTCATGTCATATTCATGTCTCGTATCCGTATCTGTGCTTCTTAGTTTACTTGTAGGTTAACGGTTATGAATTTTTTGGTCCTTTTTTCTGAACTTTTCCTAATCAATAGAAGTTTTAGTTTTAAAAGAACAGTTGTGTTTTGAGATGAAAAGCGAAGTCACTAAGCACATAGTTGACAAAGGCCCAAGAATTTGGAGGTTTAGGGTGGAAAAACATGCTTTGTGGAGAAGGGTCATAGCTGCCAAGTTCGGCTCCTCCATTTGTGACAACAAAGCCGAATCCCGCTCTTTATCCACTGCCAAAGGCCCATGGAAAGCCCTGTCTATCCTTCAACCTCTGGTGGATGAACACACTGCTGCTACCCTAATCTCTTTGATCTATCTCTTGCTATGGAGGCCACGGTTCTTGACCTATGGTACTCTTCAGGGGGCTGTTGGGATCTCCATCTTCGTAGGTATCTAAATGATTTGGAAATTGTTGAATGGGCTGATATGTCTCATCTGGTTTCTAACTATCAGCCCCTCCAATCTGTAGATAAATGGTATTGGAAACCCGATCCGTATGGGGTTTTCTCCACTAAATCTTGGATTGGTCTCACCAATCGCAATAGTACTAATGTTTTTGCTGGCCCTACCGAAGCTATATGGTTTGACCAATACCCTAAAATGATCAAATTCTTTTTGTGGGAACTCGCTCACAAAGTGGTCCTTACTCATGACAAGCTTGAGCTCTATCGTCCATCATTGATGATCTCTCTTAGTCGGTGCCCTCTTTGTAAGAAGGAAAACGAAACACAAAACCACCTCTTCATTTTCTGCCCATTCTCTATAAGTCCTAGAACCACATCCTTTATGCTTTCAGCTGGTCATGGTCTTTCCACCAGACATCGACCATTTCCTCTATATTGTGTTCGAAGGTCATCCATTCAAGGGTAGGAAGAGTCTCCTTTGGAAGCAGCTCATTGGAGCTTTTTTGTGGTTTGTGTGGCTCGAGCATAATAGCCGTCTCTCAATGACAGTGCTCAACACTACGATCATTTTATCGATCATGTGTTCCACACTGCTATTTCGTGGTGTAAATTATCAAAATTATTTCATTCTTATAGTTTTGGTTCTTTTTTGACCAATTGGGGATGTCTTTTGTAACTCTTTTGGTCTAGGGCTTCTTTCCCCCCCTCCTTTTGTCATTTCATGCATCAATGAAATTATCTCTTATTTAATTTTTTTTTTTTTTTTTTTTTTTTTTTTTTTTAAAAAAAAAAAAAAAAACTTACCAAAATCTATGGAAGGATATCTCTAATGAGCTTCCCCATTTTTCCACTTTTGTTTGTTGTGTGGTTGGAGAGGGAAGACCGATGGGTGAGGGATGGTCCACTTTGCTCCTTGTTTCCCCACCTATTTCATTTATCCTCCTTTAAAAATCATCTTGTTTCTGACTTCTTGATTTGGTCAAGAAGCTCCTTTTCCTTTTCTGTTGGGTTCAGTCGCTCTTGACGAATAGGGAGGCAGTCAACATTGTCTCTTTGTTGTCTTTATTGAGGGAGGTTAATTTTAGATGTGGGAGAAGAGATTTGTGTGTTTGGGATCCCGACCCTCTAGACGATTTCTCTTGTAAATCCTATTTTCGTTGTTTGTTGATTCCTCTCTCTCTTATGAGTTTTTTTTTTCAGGCCTTTGGAGGATTAAGATTTTGAAAAAAGTGAAATTGTTTATTTGGCAAATTTTACATGGTTGTATGAACACATTGGATTGGCTCTTGAGAAGGATGTTGCTGTTAGTGGGCCCATTTTGTTGCATTCTTTGTCGGAAGGCGAAGAAAGACTTTGATCACATTCTTTGGAGGTGTGATTTTGCGTATTTTGTTTGGAACATTTTCTTCCAGATGTTTGGCTTCACTTGACTATTGCTTGTCGTAGGGATATTAGGGATTTGATTGGGGATTTTTTCCTCCATCTGTCCTTCCGTGAGCTTGATTGAGAAGGGTTGTTTTTTATGGGTGGTTTGGGTGTGTGCTATCACGTGGAATCTTTGGGGGAAGGAATAGTAGTGTTTAGAGGATTGGAAAGGGAGCTTAGTGATGTTTGGACTCTTAGTCTCTTACTAGGTTTCATGTTTCTCTTTGGGCCTTGTTTTTTAAGACTTTTTTTTTTCTTTCTTTTTTTTAAAAAAACTATTCTATAGGCACCTTTTTGTTTGATTGGTCCCCTTTTAGTTGGATGGGTCCCTCTTTTTTGCGCTTGATTTTTTGTACGCCCTTGTATTCTTTCATTTTCTTTCTTAATGAAAGTGGTTCATTTCATTCAAAAAATTGAAATACTGATATCGACATCAGTATCAATATTTTAATCCTTGCTTGCTACTTGGGAAAATAAGGCCTTTTTTTCCCCTTTCTTCTGGTACGTGAGGCATTTAATCACCAACCTGAACTTTGATTTTGATTAATTTACATATCTTTGAGGTCGTATTTGATGGTTGACGTGGTGATAGGCTTTGCTTCTACGATTGCCTCCCCAGCCACTGCAAACACTA
Source organism: Citrullus mucosospermus (assembly GCA_030954485.1). Classification (NCBI taxonomy): domain Eukaryota; kingdom Viridiplantae; phylum Streptophyta; class Magnoliopsida; order Cucurbitales; family Cucurbitaceae; genus Citrullus; species Citrullus mucosospermus. The sequence continues at coordinate 14,839,488 of CM062057.1, read as the reverse complement.
AGCAAGAATTTAGTGTTCAGTGCGTGTCCATTAGGTGGAGTGTTCGAGTGTTCATGTGTTCGGCATGTGTTAGACACAAACACGCTAACCAAACTAAAGTGTTCATGCTTCATAGCTTGAAAGTGAACCCTCCTCACCCATGATAACACAAGTTTCTCAGTGATGTTCAACCACCTTGATCTGCAGTAGTTAGTAGCACACATTCTTGCAAGAGTGATGCATTTAGGTTTTTGTCTACGGTAGGTAGCCAGCAGCAAAAAAATGTATCATACAGTAAAAATACAAGTTCAACCACCGAGTCACTGCTTGCAAAGAAAAAAAACTCACATTTCCCTTACTGGTGCTCACTGCTCATAATTTATCTCAATTCGGGAGAGAAGAGGAGAAAGTTCATGGGAGACAATGGAGGGGAAGGAGCACCAACCTAAGCCTCATCCAACTGTATTTTGAGGGGATCCTGTTTAAGACTGTTCTAGGACCATCCAAATTGTTCTAGCAATGCATATTCTCTAAACCTGGGGAGGAACCAACGGTGCCATATACATATTGGACTTGGATTCTCTGAGAGAGGTGAAACTTGGGTAATGGCAGAGACATGTAAGGCGAGTGACAAGATTGTTTATTGGATGTGCCATGAGGCCAATGTATTTTGTTTTATGATATTTCTTGTCTTAATAGTGTTACTTTTAGAGGTTTGTCATGAAATTGTTTCAATTAGTTTAGTTTAATGCATTATTTTATGTATTCCAATGTTTCATGGATTCCCAAATAAATATTCCTTATTATTTTATAGGAAAATATTCTTCTCTATACTTTTCTCAAGTATTTTTAAATGCATTTATTTATGGTTCGAGTCAATCTATGTCCAAAATGTCGGGTCATAACGATCAAGACATATCGTTTCCAACAGGCATTGAACAATTACATGTTTTTGTATTGCAACTGCTAGTTCAGAAAATATGCTTTTAATTTATTCTGTTTTTCTTTTCTAATCTCCAGTAGTGGTGAATGTATGCAGTGCAAGTAGAATAAAAACTATTCACTTCTATTGATTTTCAATTTTAATATCATTCTGAATTTCTTTTTAACCGTAAAACATAATTATATTGGAATTATATATTAAAATATATTATTGGGTTAGATCCTTTGAAATATTTCTATGAAAATATACAATTTTTGTTTGTACGAGTATCTCAGTAGTTTTAATGCACGAATATAGCTGTCCCATATTGGTAAACATCCCCCAAGTCCCATCATTTAATTCATGAGTAAATGTTCCTAAAAAAAGATGGGTTTCTAAAGCAATGTTTTATAATGTATTTCGTAAAGAGTAGTGTGTTGTAAGTTTGGATGAAGTTTTAGAAGGGGTCAAAAGGACATGTCTTCTGGAATTGTTAACCACAAGCTTAAGGAGTTGTTAGCAAGGATAATCAGATGTTTGGTTTATAATTCCAAATTTGGAATATTGCCAGTCATTGCTTCAAATCTTAATCTTGGGAGATGAGATTCTCGTCGAAGTTATAGCTAATTTTGGAGATCATTGGCGGTTCTTCAGAATAAGTCATTATTGGAATTGTCTGCTTAGTTTTTGTCAAACTTGGAGCTTATATGTGGAGTTCAAGTTTCTTATGTATTATGATTAAATGATTGTTGTACGAATCGGGAGATGTTTATAACTCCCCATTTTTTAGTCTTTTTCACTCTCTTTGGGACTTTGTTTTTTTTTCTTGAGCGTCATCCTCTTTTCATTTCATCAATAAATTTCTTTTTTCTATTAATAATAATAATAATAATTGATTCCTGAATAAATCTGATGTCTTTAGTATTAAGTAAATCTGCATTCTTTACCAAACTTTTCCGAATCTTGCTGTAAAAGTTAAGAGGTTAAGATGACTTTATTCAAAGAAAATCTTTAGTTGGCTGAATGCGATATTGACTACACTAATTACAGCAATCCTTATCTTGTAATGAGCATTTTGGTCTCGTGGTAGCTCCTAGTTTTCTGTGCTGTGTTTTAATCTCCCTTTTTTCCCTTCGCAGCCTGTCTAGCAACAAGGGTTTGTGTGGTGTGCCTTCCTTGCCAACATGCCCTATATTTTGGGAAAATGGGCAGTTGTCTAAAACTGGTAAAATTGCAATAGGTGTATCATCCACGTTCCTTTTCTGTGCACTGCTGGCAGTTATCTACATATGCTGCATCAGAAGACGTAGAAATGATTATGATTTCGGCTTGCCTAGTGAATTAATGTGTAAGTATTAGTTGAAAGACCTATGATTTCCCTCATTTTTTATTTACCCCCACCCAAAGCTAAACCGCATTTCTATCAATTATGTGATTAGTTTAAGCTTTTACACAGAAGCAGACTTCCATTATGTTTTTTGTCTTGATACCTTATGATTTTTCTTCAAATGTTACCAAAGAGATCTGAAAGGTAAAAGACATTTGTTATTTATCAGTAAGAATTTAAGCATGAGCTTATACTGGATTAGATTTCACATGCAAATTGGGTCAAGTGTAGCTTAACATTAAATCTTATGTAGTTTCACATGATGTATAGAGCTTCAGGCTGGGGATACTATATATTCAGCCTTATCAACTATAATCTCATCTTAATGATTACACATTAATTTTTTATTTCAACGTAAAAGACAAGCAGCATGTTATTTTAGATTTATTTAGGCTCCAAGTTCAATTTGTTTATTGGAGCAGAGGGAAGAATAGGATGTATGAAGAGGTCGGTTTGTTTGTAAGATTGATTGATTAATAACTAGTGGGCCGTTGGTGGGGTGGATTTGGGGAAGAAATGTGTAACTGAGAGATGATGGATGTTTATCAAAGTGATAAGATGGCTGCAAATGGTTGCAGAACAGAAGATGGTAGATGGAGAATATATTCAGGGTGTTAGTGCTAGGAACGGTATTAGAGGGATATTAGGGGTATATTAGTAATTAGATAAAGAGTTTGTTAGGGAAGTCTAGTTATAAATAGGGTGAGTAGGGAAGAAGAGGAAGGGATATTTTAGAATATGAAGTAGGGCTTGAGAGTATCTCAACATTGGAAGGGTCCAAGTACCTCAAACACTTGGTTTATCTTGTATTTTCGTTATCTTGGGCAATGGTGGGAAAGATGGAAGGAAGAGAAGTTGCTTGAAGTGGGAGAGAAGCAAGCAGGAACGGAATCAAGGATGGATTCTCAATTCAAGGAACTTAGTGGAAAGTTTGGTTTTCTGTCAGAGCAATTGAATTTGGTTTTGTCGCATGGAGACTTGGATGTGTGGTGATCAAGGGTCAGCTTCATTGGAGGGAATGATGACTGATAAAGGGAAAGGAATTATGGAATCGGCATCAGTGGAACCAAAGAAAAATATGGCGGAAATTGATTTTGTGCAAAAAGTTGCAGAACCCGTTGTTGTGGAGGAAAAAACGAGGGAGAAGAAGAAAAGAAGCATCCGAATAATCTTGTGAAGAATACTGAGAAGGAAAACGGAGAATCAAGATTCTTATCTGGCAAAGAAAAAGTGAAGAAGAAGTCGATCAAGCAGAGAAAGAGAAATAAGAGTGGATTTAAGAGGAAAAATCTTGTTCAGAAGTGGAAAACTCTTGACTCGTACAAAAGTGAATATGTTGAGAAAGAAGAAGAATGAATTCGTACAAAAGCGAAAAAAGCATGCCGAACCCAAAGACAAAGAGGTTGGAAAACATGGAGGAAGAAGTATTGGGGAAGGCAATCGATAGTTCGACAATATTTGAAAACTTACCAAAGTGTAGAGAGTGGTTTTAAAGCAGAGGAGGCGTAGAGTTTGCGGAAGATCTGTCGGCAAGGAGCGATCGCTGGCCAAAGACGTTTAAAGGGAAATTGACAGCGATTGTAGCTTTAAAGGTTGGAGATGAAAAACTGGAGGTGTTGAAGCAAGAACCATGAAGAGGTGGCGCCACTGGACCGTTTACACAAAAATAAAAATCAAAGAAGAAAAATAGCCATTGGAAATAGTCCCGGCCTGTGCAAGTGTGGCCGGAGACGAGGACGTGGGGGAAGCACAAGTTTCGTGAAGATGGGTTGGCAGTTCATGGGGCAGAAGGAAAAAAAAAACTAATCGCGTGGGTTGTTAGGAAAGAGAATTATGGAAGAAAGTGGGTTGGCATGCTGCTCGTTGGGCTTTATTTTTAGTCGATTGAGGCCCATTTGTTGACAAAAAAAAAAAAAAAAGAAAAAAAAAGGCTATAGTACTATATTGGTTTTGGGGTTGGCTTACGTTAAAAGGAAAGGTTGTATTATGATCATGACCCAATTTTGGGAATTTTTTGTGTAATCACACCTTGAGGACAAGGTGTGTTGGTAAATGATAGGAATGGTATTAGAGGGATATTAGGGGTATATTAGTAATTAGATAAAGAGTTTGTTAGGGAAGTCTGGTTATAAATAGGGTTTGTAGGGAAGAAGAGGAAGGGATATTTTAGAATATGAAGTAGGACTTGAGAGTATCTCAAGATTGGGAGGGCCCAAATACCTCGAATACTTGGTTTATCTTGTATTTTTGTTATCGTTTATCTTTCAGTATATTTGGGTTCTATCATTTAGGCTAGGTACAGTTACTGGAAAACCAATTCACTCAAATTTGGGAGGCTGTAACAAAGTCATTGGAGAAAGCATGAAGACGACGGCATCCCAAGTGGGTTATGTATTGAAGAAATGGGAGAGTACCTCACACTTGGGATTGGCAATATCGATGAAAGGAAAGTTGATAGAGGGACATCATCAGAACTTGTAGTGATAGAATCTATTACGCGGTGCCACACAAAGAGAAGTGGAGCTACAACTGCTATGTTTGGAGATGCTGATTTTTTATAGTGATGGTCTGGATGGTTGGTTTGTTTGAGTTAAATAATAATTTCAAAGGACGACATATCTGGATGGTTGGTTTGTTTGAGCTAAATAATAATTACAAAGGGCGACATGTTGGCCTAGAAACAGTTCAAAGAGGAGAAGAGACCATTTTGAAGTTGGTTGGGATGAGTTTTGAAGGAAACCTTAATCCATCTTTGGTTCTCCAAAGAAGGGACTATTTGAGAAGTTTCTTAGCTCATAGTAGCTCACCACGAACAATGGATAACTTGCATACTAGTCAGTATGAATGCTTTATCCAAGCACAGACTCATTGCTTTGGACAATGTGTACATGTCAAACATGTGTTGGACATGGATATGTTCTGATATGCTTTCCCACAAAATAGCAAAAGACAAGCCGACCACATAACTCTTCCCTTATCTCGAAAGGGAGGATTCAAGAACAACTCCTCAATCATACTACTATGAGCCAACACAATCTACAACGTCCTAAAACATTGACTGCAAAGGAAGAAGGTGAAGTGGCAACAAGTTATGGAAACATATTATTTATGCTAAATATGGGGTGACTCCTTATAAGTCATGGCCAAACAACACCTTCCCTAATTGTAAAAGAGGTCCATGGAGTACCATATTGTTGCACATGAATCTCATAAAGGACAAAGTTACTATCAAAGTTGGAAATGGGAAACACACCTCTTTTTGGTGTGACCGATGGCTTAGAGCTTCATCCCTCAAAGAGATTTTCCCTCGGTTACTATCTTTCTACAAAAAAGCGGTCTTCTATTCTCGAGTTGTGGGATACTCGAAAGGGGTGGTCCCTTTATTATAGGAGAAATCTCAAGGATGAGGAGATTGAAGAGTGGTTTGGTCTTATCAACAATCTTAATGGAGTCCACTTTTCCACCACCAGACACATGGATTTAGCAAACCTAACACCAAAAGCACATTCTCCACAAAATCTCTTTCCCTCATTTTGGGAACTAATTTGGAGTACACTAATCTGTTAGGAACCAAGGTAGTATGAGCTACCCTTGTCCCACATTGATTAGAATGGGATGACCAATGTGGTACTTAGGTGGCTTGGCTCTCCCACCTCTATAGTTAGCTTTTGGGGTGTGGTTCTCCAAGTTGCTTAAGTACTTAACAATGGTATCAAAGTTGGTTGTTGACGTTTCGAAGTGGAACCGGTAGAGGGTTCTGATTGGGTATGGCCTAGTGAAGTACCATTGGAGTACCCGTTGGGATGTTGGCTTTCCAGGGATGGGTTAGAAACGAAGGTAGTATGAGCTACCTTTGCCCCACATTATTTAGAATAGGATGATGAATGTGGTACTTAAATGGCTTGGCTTTCCCACCTCAATAGCTAGTTTTTGGGGTGTGGTTCTTCAAGGTGCTTACCTAACATGATCATCTCTTTCATGAAGCCATATGGGATGATTTTTACCCTAAAAAGGTTAAATTCTTCCTTTGGGAAGTTAGTCACAACGTCATCAACACTTGTGATAGGGTATAGAGATGGATCCCCCACACAGCCCTCTCTCCACGCTGTTGCTTCATCTGCAATTCTGGACATGAAACACCTAGCCACCTATTCATCAACGGCCACTTTGCTTAGAGGTTTTGGAAGGAGATCTTCTCCTCTTTTGGTTGGTAAACTGCCTTACCTATGGACATTATTAGTGCCCTCTATTATACTCTCACTGGACATCCCTTTACCAATCAAAAGAAGATCATATGGATGCATTTGATTCGTGCTTTTATGTGGAATACATGGAAGGAGAGAAACAAGTACCTTTTCAATGACAGAGGAAGCTCCATTGATTGGTATTTTGAACTCATTATCTTTCATGCTATGAGTTGGTGCAAGTGTACATCTTTCTTTTCTTCTTACACCCTTTCTTCTCTTTTGACCAATTGGAGATCTCTTTCGTAACTCCTTTGGCATGGGCTTCAGCCTCTTTTTGTAAATTTCATACATCAATGAAATTTGTTTCTTATAAAAAATTTTAGGAAAATGTAGGACTTTGGGAGAGAGATTGCCCTCTTGAATGGCTATGATATATTGTAATTTGAATTTCTTTACTAATGTTGCAATATAATTATTTTTATCGTTTTCTTGAGTTACACTAATTCCCAATGCCAAATTATTCCCATATGCCAATTATCTTGATATTGTCAGTTTTGTACCAGTTGATGAATGAGAGAAGATATAGCGTTGTTTTTTTTTTTTTTTTTTCTTTTTGTATTTTTTATTAGAGTCTATCAGTGATAGGTTTCTATCACTAATAGACTTGAAGAATATTGAATTTATTTTCATGAAAAGTAAGAAAAGGTATGGTTTCGTTGTTATTCTTTTGGTGTTATTGATTACAGCTGGTTAGTGATAGGTTTCTATCATTGATAGACTTCAAGTAGAAGGTGTAGTTTCGTTGCTTTTTTTTTTTTTTTTTTTTTTTTGTGTTTTTGATTAGAGTGAATTTGTTATAAATTAGATGACTTGTGTTAGACACAATGTTTTTCTTTTATTTTTTTTTTTTTTAATGAATTCAACATGTTATAGTAACACATAATTATAAAGTTTGAGAAGGCTGGCATCAAAACCACCTTCATCCCCTTCATTTGGAAGCATTTGCTTCAAAGTCCAAACAACCTATTCAACCATAATCTGACATCCAAATTTGAATGGGAGGAAGTCGCGCCTTCATCGTTGTTGGCAGTCTACTGCTTTCTCTAGTCAAAGTTCGAGCCTCTTTCTTCCACTGTCTATTTTTTCATCGATTCCTTCGGTCAAGTTACCACCAAATTTCTTCTTATCAAGCTTCAAGTGGCCTTCTCTTCCTTCCTTCCTCTTCTATCCACTAAATTCAAGAAATCTTCCAATAATGAATGAAAGGAAAAAGAAAAAAAAAACAGAAATTAAAAAGAAAATATTACAGTAGATGAACCTTAAAGAAATCATCAAACAACAAATAAAATCAAATTTCTTTGCTATGAAATTAATGTTAAAGAAATAATAACAAATTAAACGATTCAAAAGCAAGAAAACAAAGATTAAAAGGAAAAGAAAAATCTAAGATCGAGAAATCTAAACAAACTAAAAATTAGGATATTAGAAAAAATTTGCTATATTTGCAATATTTTTTAAATATTGCTATATACTTAATTAAAATGCTTAAAATTGCCACCTATTGCAACGCTGCCTAGCCCACCAAAAATGTTGAGAGGAGGAACTCGGTCAGCCATCTAACACCGCTTCACTTCAATGGCGAAATCACCTGCTCTGTTTTACGCCTCCCGTTTCTTCATCTGCTCTACACTCATGGCTTCTTCCAAATCACTCACTCTCTTCCTTCCACTCTCAAACCTCAACCATCTCCACGGGTTTGCCTTTCGCAATTCACTCTCTTCCTTATCGCTTTGCAGATTCTCCACCACTTCAACCCCATTCCCCCTACAATACGAAATGATCATCAACCGACCTTATCCTCTGCCGCCCCATCAGAATGGACGAACACCCGCCAGAATCAGCTCCGACAACTCTCCCGAGCTCCACTCTTCCGAGGATTCCACTTCCGAATTGGGGTTCGAGAGCTGGATGGATCGGAAGCTTATATCCGAGAGTGAAGCTGTGTCCGGTAAGGAAGGCGTGGTCATGGATAAGGCCATGAGGAAATACTATAATAAAAGAAGGAAGAGGATGTATGGGTCTAATGAAGATGAAGATAATAAGACGCAGGACGAGGGATTTGCTTAAAGCCTGAGGTGGTTGAGTTTAACACATTGCATAAGAGAGAGGAGGAATTGTTCTTTTATGATGCTTTTGCGTATCCATGGGAGAAAGATAAGCATTACAAAATGGTGTATCAGTTAGAGAAAATATATTTTCCTGATGAAGGTCTTGACAAGGCTTTTTCGGGACCTGGAGAGTCAAATGTGGAAGTCAATGAACAGACAAAGGCAAGGAAGGGGGTGAAAAAGGCAGTGGGGGTTAAGCCCGAGACGAAAGTAGAGGTCCCCAATGGCATGAATGACAAAGGGTTGGTTTTCTTTGATGAGGGGAAACCAGAGAAGGATAATAAGGGGTCGGTGAAAGATGTGGCAGAGAAGAAGGTGGAGGAGTTCTTCAAGTGTTTGAAGAAAGTTCCAGCTAAAGATTCTGAAATTGGTCAGATGGATCCATATCTTTTAACGAGGCATACGGAGCTCCCTGCCAAATGGGATAGTCCTTCTGGGACAGTGGTTTTGCTGAACAAACCTAAAGGGTGGACTTCATTTACGGTATGTGGAAAACTTTGGCGCCTAGTCAAAGTGAAAAAGGTAGGTCATGCAGGTACTCTTGATCCTATGGCTACTGGTTTGTTGATAGTGTGTGTTGGTAAAGCGATGAAGTTGGTAGACAGATATCAAGGTATGAGCTACAGTGGAGTTTTCCGTTTAGGAGAGGCTACTTCAACTTGGGATGCTGATTCACCGGTAATTCAGCGAGAGCCTTGGGAGCACATCAAAGATGATGACATCAAAAAAGCTGCTGCCTCTTTTTGTGGGGAAATTTGGCAAGTACCTCCCATGTTTTCTGCCATTAAAGTTGGAGGTGAGAAGATGTACGAGAAAGCAAGAAGGGGAGAAAGTATTGAGCTCTCCCCAAGACGGATATCAATTTTCAAATTTGATATTGAACGTAGTTTAGATGACAGGCAAAGCTTGATTTTTCGAGTAACATGCTCTAAAGGAACATACATACGGTCACCTTGTGCAGATCTTGGGAAGGTTCTTGGCAACTATTTCAAAAAAAATACCACCTATTGCAATTACCCTTTCTTAAATTCTTGCTTTGAGCAAGGAAAAAATTTAGGCCATGAATATATTAGGGGCTTGAGAAAGTTGGCGTTGTATTTTATACACTTGACCTCAGCACCTGAATTATTCATCTAGTTCTTCACATCTCACTCATTTATTCATCTAGTTCTCCACATCTCACTTCATCCAACTTGAGGCTGTCTGGTGCTTGTATCACCCTTATCCTGCGAACTAATTTGTGATTTGAAATTATCGATTGAACTTGCTACCGTTTTTGTGAGTGTGTGCAATGTTTCAAAAGGTTTTTGAGGCATAGTCCATGATGCTCACCTGAGGTTGAGGCTCGAACTTTTAGCCTCAAAGACTTGCACTTTCTTTAGATCATAAGTGGCTGTGGCTTCTTTAGGCTTCTTATAGAGAGGCCTGTGTTCATGAGAATGCATCCAGGTTTGCAGCCTTTACCTCATGAAATAGCCAGAGGAATATATTTAACTTGTTAACTAAAATTATATTAAGAAAATTTGCTTAGACTTTAATGTTTTAATATACCATGAGTTTCGGTAACTTAGGCCCTTACTAGTTTTACCATCAAGGTAAAAAAGAACTTTGAAGCAAAGTGAAGGATGAGTTGAGTCTATTATGATATTTATTTAAGTGACATTTGACATGCAGGAGTTTCTTTTCCTCCTTTTTTGTACTTCTTGATAATCAATTTAATTTAACAATACTTGATCTTGGTAGGAGTGGGAGAGGGAATGATATCTAATATTGATAGGGTTTGGGTTAGTTACTTTACCTCTATATTACTTGCTGACTTAGCTTAAAAAATGAAATTATTGATAAATGAAATTAGGGGGAAATGTTAGTTCTTTCCAGTTAAGAGGCCATTTCTGATGCCATTGCATTTCATGCTTGTTAACATCAGCTGATGGTGATGAGTATGAGTATATTTAGAGGATCCTATATTCATAATCTGATAATCTAAGTCCTGACTATACGCTCTCGTGCTGAGGACAATATTTTAGTTTTTGATATTTTCTTTTATTGCAACACATCATTTTGCTTGGATTCTCTGCTAATATAAGTTGTACCTTCTGACAACTATTCCCCAGCTCTTGCTGCAAAAAGGAACAGGTATCAGAGGCAGAAATCCTTAATGCTGTTGGAAATGGAAAGTCAACATGCCAAGGGATTATCACCTTTCACTCCCCTCAACTGAATTATGCTGCAAAAAACAGGAAAAAAGTCCTTGGGAGAGTTTTGAAACTGCAACAGACCTTTAGAACACTAACTTAAATACAACCGTACAGGATGTTCGAACATAAAATAGTCATCGGCTTTGCTGCTGAAATGAGACTGAAGAATCTGGCTTTCATGAGAGCTTCATTCAAGTAACAAAGCAATATATCACAGAGAGCAATTACACCTTGATCAATGGAACAGGGACAATTTTTCTTTGTAGCATTTTGATGGTATGATCCAATAGAGCATTTGATTGGTGTACATTTGGAATGGCATAGATCATTCTATGTAATGAGATGTCTTCGTAATATGTAGTTCTGTTCCAAAAGTGTATATACAGAGTGTTTTTGGTGAATAGTAGTCAGTTTTATCCACTACTTGTACCAGTTTATTGAATTTCCAGGAAGCTGTTCTACCACCTTTCTATGTTCTTGAGGATGATGAGTTTCCTTTACTATTGAATTTTCCTAAGGTTTATTCCAATTTTCTCGTTGCAATTTTGTTTTTTTAATTAGTTGAAATACAGGAGAGGGAAATAATGTAAGCTTTTGAGGTGATCCATATCGATAAAATTTCTAAATATGAATATTTCCATTCGTTCAACATTTGGAAGGATGGAAAGTTAAATAAGTTCTAAAAAGTAAATAGTTCATTACAATTTTACATGGAAATGATGAATCATCTCATTTTTACCTCAAACAAGATAGTACCTTATAAATGTAGAGTTTGTTTAATTGAAAAGTGAAAAAAAAAAAATCGAGATTTTAATAAAAGAGCACTTATCTAATTTTAATCCAGAGCAAGAGGGCAAATAAAATTTGACAGTGGATAATAGTATGAAAATTGGATTCCATAAAATTTATATAAAATGGAAGCATTAATGAACACAAGTTTGGAAAAACAGGATTGATTTTTTTTTTTCCCTTTTAATTTGTCAAAAGATGTCAGAATCGGAGTGGCTTTGCTGCAGAGTTGTCCAACCATTTCACATTTGAATATTTGCCTCTAAAAAGGAAAAAACAAAAGCTGAAAGTTAAAATTAAAAAAAAAAAAAAAAGAAAGTTCCTTTATTAATTTATCTAACTTTTTTTCCTCTTGCAAAATTCAAATTATTATTTAAATTTTTTTAGGCCAAATTATTGTTTAGTTTAAGCTTAGGAACATGACCCACTTTCTTGCAATCTGTCGTTCATCATGTTTGCTGTTTCCTTTGGCTCTTTCTTCTTCTTTCAATGAATATGATGCCTTCATACTTGAAGATTTTTCCCATTATAAAATAACTGCAAATTTACAATAAAAGAAATTATTAGAAAAATTAGAAAGAGAGAGAGAGAGAGAGAGAGAGATCTTGTTTTTGAAGTCTGAACTAGCTAGCTGTCCTTGTGTTTATAAGAAATTGCAATTTCTCTTTTCAATCTTTGACCCTACAAAAACAAATTTGTAATCCAATTCACTGTTCCTTTTAATTTCAAATAATCCCAATGGGCCGAAGTATGACTTAATTATGGTTATAATCTTGAGATTACTTCAATTACCATATACACATATCATATGTTTAAGTCTAAATTTTCCATTTATTAAAAAAAAAAGGGTAATAACTTTAAGTAGAAGGAAAGTCTTTTTGTGTTGCATACTCCATTTCCAAATTAATAAGGAATACTTCATCCAATTAAAGTCAAATCTAATCTCCATAAGATTGTTCTATAAAGAGTTGTGTGTACCTATTAATCTCTCAACCACTCATTTATCACTCGTTTAAGTTTAATGGAGAAAAAAAAAGTATATATACAAAGGCAAGTTTATTGAATTGAATGCAATAGAAAATAAAAACACAATTTGGAAAAGAAAATGGGAATGAAAAGTCAGTGATAGGGAATCTAAGCAACGTGGGCTTGAGAGTATTCAACACATTTGATTGGATGGTGAGGGAGTTGAAAATTCTCCAATATCCAAAAGTTTCAAACAAACTTTCTTTTTTTTTTTTTTTAAAAAAAAATAATAATAATAAAAATTTTAAAAAAAGGGTTTAGAAGTTGAGGTTTGTAAAAGGCCACATCAGTCTTTTTTTACAAAAGGAGAGGAATTGGTGAGTGTGAAACAATTCAAGTGAAATGTGATGTTAAAAAGGGTTTGGTTTTTGTTGGCTTTATGGTTGTTTTTTTGACTTTTGAGGCCAAACCCATCTGTCCATGCAACCCCAGCAGTTGACTTCACTTTCTAACTCACACATTTCATTAAATCTCTTTTTTCCTTTTCAACTAAACTAAGTTTGCTTGCTTAACTACTAATGTCTGTTTTGGCCAATAATTGACCAAGTATCTATTCTTTTTCTTTTCATTCTATATAAGGGTATAATTGGAAAGAAAAATTAATGAACAACCCACATCTTTGAAAATAAAGTATTTTAAGAAAAAGAGGAATCTTAGTGTTTTCAAATGTGTTTGACTCTAAATTGAAGGTGCGTTTGAAATACTTATTAAGTGTTTAATTTTAAAAATAGGTAATTCTAAAAGAAATACAAGTATTTCGCGACCACTCAAAATGGATTTTAAAAATCATTATTTCTTTATTTTAAACTGTTCTTATCAAAAGTGTTTAAATAAAAATGAATTTCTGAAAAGCTATTTTTTTTTTTTTTTTAAGTTAATCCAAACGAGCCCATAAAATTTCAATTTTAATACTAGTTTGTAGAGTTTTATAATATATTCATAAATAATAAAAATAATTGTAGTAGTTAATAATGTAATATTTGGTTGAATCTCGAATATTATTAATATATTACTTATTGTATATTTGCTAACATGAAACAATAGATGTGGTATGTAACATGAAATAATATATTTCTTTAATTATTTTCAAATTTTGAAGACACGTATATAAAACATAAAAAATATATATGTTGTTCTCTCAAATATATCTACTATTCATTAAGGCTAAGTTGATCGGGTGAATTTGAAAGACAAAATATAACTTAAATTGTATATCAAACAAACTCCTCCAAATCTATCATTTTTTTTTTCTAAACTTTGCATTAATCTTCGTAAGAAAAAACTTGGCCACAAATCGCTTAAAGCCACATGTAACATTGGATTTTAGATAATTAATCGAGTCAATAAATCTATTAAATGATCAACAACATGAATAAAGACTTTTTATTTATTTAAAAGTGTGAAATTAAAATAGAATAAATATGAAAATTTGTTGAGATATAATTAAAGTTTGTAGTGAATAATCAAACTCACATGTTTGTTGGGATGGAAAAGGCCACAAATGTCTTCAAGCACACCACCAAATAATTGACTTCAACATACTAATAATAATTTCCATATCAAATTCCAAATATATTTTGTTTTATATTAGAAAAATAATAATAATATGAAGTAAAACAAATTATATGCCGTGTTTGGGCTCTAAGGTTTTCTATGGAATTAATAATGGTATTAAATTTTTTAGATATTTCATTTTTACATTTTTTATGAGTTGATTATTTTCATGCGGAAAGATGAATTAATTATATAAAAAAAAAATAAAGCAACAAAATATCTTAGCGTGTGAATATAATATAAATAATAAGCATTTTAGTCTATTAATAAAATATATAATATTTGTTTATTTCTTTAGATACTTCTTTATTTCTTTAAAAAAAAAATTATTGGCATGGTAGTTTTATTGATATTTACATCGATATATTCGTATGATTAAGAGATAGATATTTGTGTTAACATCAACATTTCTTAATTACCTTACTAACCAAGATTCTAGGGATCAAAACAGCCACGTGATTACAATTACAAAATTACCGCCAGATTTGAAAAGTCCCATTTCTTTTCCTTCCTTCTCTCATTACCTTCTCAATGTTATAATTAATTAAATCAAAAGGAATAAAACATAAACCATTTCTCTCCTAATAAAACAATAACATTATTATTTATTCCTATGTGGGTTTATTTTCTTGTTCCCCAAGATAAGATTTTTTTTAAAAAAAAAAAAAAAAAAAAAAAAAAAAAAAAAAAAAAAAAAAAAAAAAACATGTGGATTTTGTTGACCTTTCTCCAAGAAGAGCTGATGGGAATTTCCCTTTTTTCCCCCTTATTTTTATCTAATTTATTAATTTAGAAAACATAAACTTACAAAATGGGAAATCAATGGTATTTGCAAGTGGGACAGCCAATGGAAGACCAAGTGGCCAACTTTTATTTGATTTTTCTGTAATAAGTTAAATTTAAATTTGGTCATGTTGGCAACTTGGCCTATTTATATATTTGTTTGTAATTGTTTTTTGGAGAGTGATATTTAATTTATTTATGTCCTTTTTCGTTAAGCCAATTGGAAAGTTGTCTTGTGATTTTATTACAATTATTGAATTGTCTTTTTGTCATTCGTAATGTTTGTAGTCACACATACGCTCCTATCTTTCAAATTTTGAGGTTACATCTTATGTTTCCACTAATTTCTGTTGTCTTTCCTTCTTTTTTTCTTTTTAAATATTAACTAATGATTTTCATAATGTATTGTCTAAAATTTATAAACTGAAAAACCTTAACTTGCAAAAGTTTTAAAATTTGACCAAATTAGAAAAACGCCATTCCCAAAAGAAATTATAAAAAAATGGTTACTATTAGTGATTCATAATCTTTTAGTATATATTGACCAAATTAGAGTAACATTACATATGTATTACTTTTTCACCATAAAAATTGAAAAGTAAATTTGGTAACATTGAGTGTTGTACAATAGAAGTACAAGTCTTAATATAATTTTTTTTTCAATTTTTAAATATAATAAAACAAAAACAAAACAGTTTACTACGTCAAATTTGATAGTTTTGTAATTTTTTTTTTTTTAAAAAAACTAATATTTTATTGCATCAAATTTGGTAGTTTTCTGTTCATTCAAAAGATTGTGAATTTTTCTTCACAATTTAATTTGGTCAGTCTTTTAAAGTACTAGTTGAAACGATTTGATCAACTTTCAACATATATTTTCTATTCATTAATTGATTTGTGAATTCACTATCAAGTTCATCAAGAATGTGTCTAAAACAATTCTATTGATGCTCTCTCTTCTTCTTCTTCGAGTTCAAATCATTTCTTTGAGTTCCATATTGGTGTCCATTTCCTAGAAACATGTACTATTTATCTACTATTTGTTCAACTTATTCCACTTTCAAATTTTGTTAAGATTATGAACTTAAGCTTCTGATGAAAATTCAAAATTTTAAATCATATAAGTTAGCTTACCTTATTCACTCATTAATTCAAGGCTAAATTACAAAACGCCCTTAAACTTTGCACTTTGTGTCAAAAATATCTTTAAACTTTCAAAAAGAGTTCAAAAATACACTTATTGTTTGTTTTGGATGGAAATCGTTAGCGTTTTGTTTCAAAAATACCCTTGAACTTTCAAAAGTTTTCAAAAATACCCTTAAACTTAAGAAAATATTAAAAAAAAATATATCCTTATTGTTAATATATGAATAAAAACTGCTAATATCTTGTTGTATAAATGTAAAGTTTCAAAAAGTTGCATTAGTACTCTTAAAAAAAATTAAAAACGCTCTTACGTTAATCTACACCTCATCCATTTTCTCTCTCTCCTACTCAACTTATGACCTATCACTTCTCTATTTTCTCTATTTTTTTCTCGCCTCTTACTTTCTTTCTTGTTAACTATTTAACATTTTGTTTATCTCATTCAAAAAAAAAAAAAAAAAATGGTCCCAACAGTTAAGTTATATAGATCCTGACAAAAAGAAAGAGGATAATGGAAGTACCAAGGAGACACCTGAGGACTTGTATGTTTATCACAAAATTAAGCGTTAGTAGTTGAGTGTGTTAATAGCCAAATACGTTCTTTGTGTACTTGGCTATTTATAGTTTTGGTAAGTTTAAGGGGATATTTTTATTTTTAGAGTTTTGTGAGACTTTATGCTTTAACTTGAAGTTATGGTTTATATTTTTGTTGTGATAGAATTGATGTAAGAATTGGACAAATGAGAGTATCTATATGAAAAAGAAATATACACCTATATAATTTGTTTTAAACTTGGTTCTTTTTTAACTCAAGAAAACTTTAGAAATTAATTATTATACTGATGGTAGGAGATTTTTTAACTTTATTTTTGGCAAGGCTAAGATTATTAATGTAACTTTTAGAAGTTTAAAGATATTTGAAATGAGTATTAACAGTTTGTGTTCATATACTAGCTAGTAGGAAAAGTATTTTTGAAACTTTTTGAAACAAAGTAATAACAATTTTCATCCAAATAAATACAACAATCATTGATATTCAAATATCAAACAACTCACCAATGTTTTAAAAAAAACATTTATTCAAAAAAAAAAAAAACATTTGTATTTTCTCAAATATATAATCAAATATCAAACAACTCACCACACATGCATCCAATTAATATTCTAAAATATATAATATTACACTATTGTGTAAAATTAAATCCTTAAATACATCAACACTAGTTCATAATTTTTCCCCATAAACATACATTGGAAAAATGGAGAAAAAGAAACAAACAACGGGAGGAATCAAGTGTAGGCGTCCACATGCTAAGCATTAGTAGGAACTGTACATTACGTCATTCGTGTCGTGAGATTAAGGGAGGCGGGTCCTACTTAACAGTTATTGGTGGTCAACGATGATTAGTCAACCAATGCAACTATGAGTTATGTGGTCCATGGGCTACCTTATCGTTTCCTTTCCTATATTGTTTCCTTAAACCTTCTCGTCGTTCCCTTTTTGCTAACTAACCCTCAAAGTTTTCTATATTGCACTTAATATAAATTGTGCATGAATTTCTCATATTCATACCATATGATATTAAATTCTACTAAATTTAATGATAAAAATTAAAATAAACACTTACAAAAATTTGGAAATTGAAATATAATATTTAAAAATAAAGAAGTAAGAGAAATATGAAAATTCAATAATCCAAATAACAATCTACGATTCCTTTTACTAGTCAAATATTAGAATATTTTTGCACACTTGGGATAGCTTTTTATAGACACATTCTTTTTTAGTTATTATCGTTTAATTATAAAAAAAAAGAAAGGACTAATCTTGTCCACAAATAATAATAATATTGATGATAAAAATAATAATATAATCTTTATGAATTGTCGGTTATATTTTTTTCTCTTAAAAAGTTGAACTTCTATTTTTAGATAAAAGGAAAAAATTGAAAAAAAAAAGAAAAAAAGAAAATGAATTAATCATTAAGTTTCGCGTAGGTTTTCTCAAACCATCAAAGTAATCCAAATTTAACAAAAATAGATAAATTATTTTAAAAAGTGTAAAGAAATTTGTTTAGAATAATAAAAGTGGGATGTATCATAATTAAAATGATCTAATCTAATCTGATTTAAAAGAATCTGAAAAGTCTATAATTTTTCTGTAGATTTCGAATAGAGAAGGCTTTATCTATATATATATTTTTTCTAAAGTATATTAAAAAGAAATAAATAAATTAATAAAAAACCTTTTTCTTTTTGTGTCTGTTTAACATTGACTTGGACCAATGATGAATCCATTCAAAGCATCAGATTTTTCTTTGTGGAAAATAGCTCACAATTTGGGATTGTTGTTTTGTTCTATTTTATTTTTCCTTTATTTTAAGTTTTAATCTTTGAATAATAGAAAGTGCTATGTGTCCATTGATGAGGGAGTTTAGATTTTTAATTAAGTCAAAACTTAGTGGAATAAATCTTACCGAATTAAGATTAAAAAAGAACATTAGTTAAATTACCAATTTTAGTTACTAAATTTTCTAGGTTCTGTCTATTAGTTTAGGAAAAACCTGATTTCTGATTTTTAGTTTTATCATTATTCTTATTTTATCCTTATTTGTATATTAGTAGGTATCTCTAATATAGATTATATTTTTGGTATATATGTTAATTAGTATATTTTATATTTGATATATCAATCAACATGATATACTTTATTTAAAGAACATTTATACAAAATTGATATGATTTTAATTGTGTTCTAATCAATGTTGTTTGTTTGATTATGGTAAAGATATATATATATATATATATATTTATTTTGACGTAGAATTAATTTCATTCTAAGTTTGATTTAGATGGTCTGATTTAGATTTTTACGTTAGTTGTGTTATATTTTTAAAATCGATTTTGAGATAGTATATTCTAAATGTATTTAATTTGTTGACTGGTATACCAAACATAAATTATATTAGTCATTATGCTCCATGTTTCAAGAATTTGATATACTTTAGTAGATATGTTATTTTTTTTGGTAGATATTTGATATTGGCTATATTTGTTTAAGGTTACTTTGGTAGTTGTCTCATGAAATATTTGTCGTCTGTCCTTTGAAATGTTTTATAGGATATCTCCCGAAATATTGATTATGACATAATATATTTTTCTTATCTATAAAATTTTGAATTTTATTCCTCATAGATCTTTTCCTTCTCGGTGCTCAACCTCTTAATGGTATTGGTCTGAAGTGCCTTGTTCATTGTGTATATTTAAGAGGTTGTTTTTCTCTAATTTAGGTTGCCGCTTTTGAAAGAGTGTTGTGTCAGATTGTTTTGTTTAGGAAGATGTTCTCCAATGTGAAGTCTTTGCTATTGATTGATCTTTGAGTGTTTCTCAAGATCCTTTTGAATTGTTTACTGCATCATTGCATCATTGTTAGGGATTCTCATACTTAGGAGGAGTCTAAATGTTCCAAGTGAAGTGGCCTTCGTTTGAAGGTGGAAAGATAAAATTTATCCTTGTGAGGGAGTTTCACACTTAGACAGAGCCTAAACTACCTTGATAGGGAGTCTCCCACTTAGGGGAGTCTAAGTGATCATTCACTAAGTTAGGCTTTTCATAACTGTAATTGTCATTTATTTCTAGATAAGTACAATATTGTACTCACTTGACTTTATATTAGTGAATTTATCTTTCTTGGGCACACTGCTCCTTAGACGTAGGTGGCATTGTACCCAACTAGGTTAACAAACGTTGTGTTCTGTCTTTTAGCATTTTTATATGTGCTTTACTTTTCGTCCTTTGGATACTATAACATTATGGGTAACAACTTAATTATGTTGTGTGTCAAATAACCCTTCTTTCACTTTTAGTCGAGTAAATTGTATAACAGATATTTCATGTTTTGTATGTCAGTTGATTGATATATCTTATTTAGAGAAAAAAAACATATCAATGACATTGTTGATGTACCAAATATGAAGTACATCATTTAGAATGAAACACATTGGTATTTTTATTGTATACTAGTACTAATTCAAAATGAATTTCAAGTAGATCATGGTGTATCAATAATATACTAGTGCTCATTAAAAATTCAATTTCAATTATATCTATTAATAATTATTAGTGTATCAATAAAATTTCTTTCATTTAAGGTACAAACTAGTGTATCAATATTTTACCATATTCATTATAAACTAATTTCAAGTATATCATTGGTGTATAGTAGTATATCAACATTCATGCTAAATAAAATTTCAACTATAATATTGGTATATTAGTATTATATCAATATTAACTCATAATCCATTTCAAGTATAGTGTTAGGGTATCATTACTTCTTAAAAATATATTTATTCAAATATTAGTAGTATATCAACATCCGTACAAAATTCAATTTCAAGTGTAACAGTAATTGTGATTGTATGTAATTTGATTAGTGTGATTTGGAAGTTACCATTCTAAGCTTGATTTTATTCTTGGTTAAGCTTATACTTAAAAGTTTGTAGATTCTTCCATTGTGTTGAAAGTATTTGATTTTTATTATTATGGGATGCTAAAAGTTATATATATTTTCCACATAATTTTGTTTACTTTAAACAAGTTTATGATAAGTTTCTATATGATTTGTTTTTCAAATGATAAATTATGGATAAAACTTTGAAATAGATTATGCAAAGAATATACTAATGGAATAAGATCATTTATTAGTTTGGCAGAGAACCATGTTGATAAGAGAGGGTTTACACGTTGTCCATGTCTAAAGTGTCAAAATGTCATAATGAAACAACCTCGTGATGTCGAATGTGATTTATACACATATGGAATGGTTGTCACCTACAATAGGTGGATATATCATGGCGAAAACCCAGATTTGTCCTTTTTGAAACCTACAAAAATGGATAAAACAGTCAATGAACATGTAGAGGCTTCTCATCAAAATTTAGATAATGCAAATGAAATGCTTGAATTGTTGAATGATTTGACAAGTGGGGAAAACAGTGAGGTTGAACATTGTGGTGACGAAAACTACATCGAAGCTGAAACAAGTGAGAACATTGGAGATAGAAGTAGTAAGTTTCAATCAATGTTTGATGAGGTTAATGAAGAATTATATCCTTGATGTACTAAGATTTATACTTTACTTTTCTTGGTGAAATTAATGCATATCAAAGTACTTAACCATTGTAACAATAAGTCATTTGATATGTTATTAGAATTAATGAAAGAAGCTTTACCTGAGGGTACCAAAATGCCAAAATCTTATTATAAAACGAAAAAGACCTTGCGTGATTTGGGTTTAGGTTATATATGCATACATGCTTGTAAGAATGATTGTATGCTATTTTAGAAAGAAAATGAGAATACAAAAATTTGTCCTCAATGCAATGAACCTCGCTACAAAATAAGTAACAAGAAAGGGAAAAAAGTTACACAAGATTTTAAGACATTTTCGCTTGAAACCAAGATCACAAGGATTATTTCATTACAAGCATATTGCTAGTGATATGAGATGGCATAAGGAAAAAAGATTGAACATAGTGGTTTGCAGAAGATCCAAAACATAGTGGTTTGCAAAAGATCCAAGGAATGTAAGATTAGCTTTAGCTACTGATGGATTCAACCCATGTGGCAACATGAGTACATCTTACAGTACATGACTAGTAATTTTAATTCCACATAACTTGTCACCATAGAAATGTATGAAAGAAAATTTTCTTCATGTTATTTCTTATAACGGGCCCAAAATCTCTAGGAAAAGAGATAGATATTTATTTACAGCCACTAATAGATGAATTAAAAGATTTATGGAGTAATGACATTGAGACTTATGATGCTTTAGTGGCCAAAAATTTCATCTTCATGCAACTTTGATGTGGACAATAAATGATTTTTCAGCATATGGCAATTTATCAGATGGAGTACTAAAGGATATAAAGTAGAGATGTACAAAAAACTCGGTAACCCAACCAACCCGGACTACCCAACCCCAAACCGTAGGGGTTGGGTTGGATTAAATTTTATTGTGGGTTGGGTTGGGTTGAAAATTTTGAATTTTTTTATTTTCGGGCTGGGTCTCAGGTTGTTAGATTTCCTATACGGATCGGCCCAACTCGACCCATATATAATATATGTATTATCATTATTTTTTTAAAGTTTTAACCTAAATGTATGATCAAGCGAGTGTGAGAGAGTGTGAGAGAGTGTGAGAGAGAACGAGCGAGAGCGAGAGCGAGAGTGAGAGAGAGTGAGAGCGTACATGCCATTTTGTCATAAACATCCTCTATCTCTCACGCTCTCTCACATTCTCGCTCTCATTCTTGCTCTCTCGCTCTCTCTCGACCCGGTGACCCAACTCAAAAATATTGGGTTGGGTTGAGTTGGGTTGACCCTCTAAAATGGAACTGATGGGTTTGAGCGTAGGCCAACCCAAATTTTCAGGTTGGTCTAAAAAAAAAACCCTAACTCGGCCCAACCTAACCTGTGTACACCCCTAATATAAAGCATGCCAGTTTGTAATGAAGATGTCTCATCTAATTCATTGCATAATGAAATATGCTACATGGAACATTGTCATTACTTGCCAAAGAATCATTCTTGGCATAGAAACAAACAGTTTAATGGGAGAACTGAGAAAACAAAATATAAAGTTGTGCCATGCTCTTTTTCAGGATTACATGTTCTTCACCAATTAGAGGTTATAGCTTTTCCGCCCCTTAAAAAAACTATAAATATATTACAATGGAAAAGGAAGCTTGTACATAGTGAGTTGAATTGGGTGAAAAGAGCATTTTTTTTAGCTACCATATTGGTCAAGTCTTAAGATTCGACACAAACTCGATGTAATGCATATTGAGAAAGATATTTGTGATAATGTATTGGGTACATTACTGAATATTGAAGGAAAAATGAAGGACACTGATAAAGCATAGAAAGATTTACTGAAGCTAAATATTTGTAAAGAATTGCATCTTCAATGTGTTGGAAACAAATTGGTGAAACCACATGCTAGTTACACATTGACAGCTGATGAGAAAAGGAAGTTTTGTAGTTTCTTGGAAACAGTTAAGTTTTCTGATAGTTTTGCATTCAACATCTCAAAATGTGTTAGTGTCAAAGATGGAAAGATATGTGGACTAAAAAGTCATGACTCACATGTGTTATTGCAAAGACTTTTACTTGCAAGAGTTCGTCCTTTTTTACCAGCAAATGTCAATGGCGCAATTGTTGAGTTGTAAAACTTTTTTAAGGAATTGACTGCGAAGACATTAAAAGTTGAGACTTTGAATAAACTACAAGAGTCAATTGTGATAATTCTTTGTAAGCTTGAAAGAATATTTCCCGCAACATTCTTTGATGTTAACACTACCATGCGACGTCATGCAGAAACATCGCAAATTGCGACTTCTTAGTAATCGTTGCAAATAGCAAATTGCGATGTTTTGTTAAATGTCGCAACATGTGATGTTCGACCCTTTTCGTCGCATCCTGCAACGTTTTCATTTAGAACGTCGCAAAACCCATTCACCAACGTGGATTTAGCGACGAATTATTTTAGTTGCTAAAGCTTTTTAGCGATGAAAATAATTTGTCGCTAAAGGCTAATTTTCTTGTAGTGATTTGAGGCTCAACGATTTTAAATCAATATGTTAGAGAAAATATTTTTCACATTTTGTCTTGAATATGCTCCTGCAGTAGCGATATTGAAAGAAATATTTTAAAGTATTATGAACTCATATAATGTCTTCTCGTGGCTGAACGAAATAACAAGTTATTGATTAAAAAAAAATCATCATGAATTAGCCAACTAGAGTAACAACATTTCCTGAAGTAAATTGTGAATTTTAATAATTGTGGATGAAAAAACATGTATCTCGACCAACTGGAACAACACTGTTCCCTGAAGTGAATGTTGTGAATTTTTATAATTCTGGTTGTGGTCAAGGTCATGATAGAGGAAGAAATAAGATTTTTTTTTTTTTTTTTTGTGGTAATCATCGAAAATTTCAAAGAAACCACTCGAAATGATGATTACAAAGGAAAAACTCCAGAATATAAGAATTCAAGAAAAATGGAAAATGTGAAATCAAATTTTACATACTGGAATAATGATATATTTGACCCATCCAGTATGACAAATTTGGATGTGACAAACTTCTTTGAATCGCCCAAAGAGAAAATTTGCACAATTGATGGAATAACAAGTGCTGCTTTTGATTTTGAGAATATCTAGAATTAATGTTGTTTATTTTTTAGAATCTATCTTTTATGTTTTCTTTAGCTAAGGTTAAACTTTTATGTTCCAAGCTTTCTTTCTCGTATTGTAATTATTTTTGTTTAAGGAAGAAACATAAACAATTTTCATATGTTGAGCAACTCAAACACGAGGAATGAAGACATATGTCTGGCAGATTGTGCAACTACACATATAATACTTACAAGTAGAAAATATTTTTTCAAATTAACAATGCAAAGTCAATACGATATTAGGTTCTGTAAACCTAATTAAAGAATTTGGAAAAAAAAAATATGTATTTTGCTTAGAGGAACAAAATTTACTATTGACAATGCATTAATCTCTAGTCAATTAAAGAGAAATTTACTAAGTTTTAAAGAAATACATTACAATGGTTATCATATTAAGTTTTAAAGAAATCTACTTAGTTTTAAATATATACAAAATTTATCATTGACAATGCATTGATCTACACTTCATCTTAACAAAGATTTCACTACACAACCGTTTTCCAAATTACATTTTAAATACATATTAAACTCAAATATCATATGAAAAAACATTAAATGACGTATCAAATTTTCATCATGCTAATCAAACATCTCTAAATGAGTTTGAATTAATCATATAAATAGCGTCCAAATCAACGTTTAAATCACACACAACATAGACCAAAAACCAAAATCTTCACAAGAAAAGTTAAATCTTTTCTTTCTTCTAGGGAAAACTTAGCTTTCAACCACAATTGCAAAGACAAAATAGGAAGCAATAGTAAACATGAAAGAACAAAATATGATAATAGAGCTCTTTATTTCATATAAAACTCCATCTTTACACCCCTATATAGAACGACAACACAAGAAAAAGCAAAACACGCTCAAAATAGGAGAAACAAATAGAATAGAGAGAGATAAACGAAGAAATCACAAAAATAGCAATAGACTGTAATAGTGGTAGAGGGCGAATCGAGGAGGGAAATGAAGATGAATGGAGGACGACGACGACGAATCGAAGAGGAGGACGACAACGACAGTTTTTCTTTTTCTCCTCTTCTATTTCTCAAAATCGGCACTTGAGCAGACTAATGGTACCCTATTTGCAACTAAAATACATTTCATCGCAAAAGCCCTTTTGTGACTAAAAACCATTAGTCACAAACCATAAATAAGCGCCAATTCTCCCGCACAATAAATGGAAAGATGCCAAATGAGCCATATTGCAGATCTCGCCTTGCTCTCGTTTCCTTTCCTCACTCACAATCTCTCTCAATCTCTCTCGCTTTTGGACTCTTCATGTTTTTTCATCGCTAGATGCGACGTAATTGTTGATCGTCGCACGTCTGGTTTGCAATGAAGACCCATTTAGTCGCAACCTTCCGACTTATTTTCGTCTCGTCACAACAATAGTGATGAAAGTACAGAAGTGTCGCATGCGACTAATTTAGAATAGTCGCTAATAATTCGTCGCTAAAAACATAATTTCTTATAGTGAATGCATCATTTCATAACAAGCTTTTAGGAATAATAATTGTTTGATAATCATATTTTTATGGCATCCATGTGTATTTCGGTATCAAGCACCCATAACAAATAATTGTCACTGTTAATATCAAATGCTACAAATTAAATTCTAATTATATAATATTTTTAAAGGTAACACCATTACAAAATATTGTATTCATATTAGAAATTTATTATATACTAGACATGCAAAATGACATTTAATTTACTAATTATAATAAACATAAAAACGACCTACCTTCAGGGGAAAAATGGCAGGAGCTTGTGCTGATAACATGTTGTGAAATTGATAGCATAATGAGGCACCACAGATACATGAATATCGAAAAAAATATAATATATAAAATAAAATGTAAAATAACAAAATTTTTAAAATAGGAAAAATCTACTTTAATTTATCACCAATATGTGCAACACCAACATCCATCAAATGTCAATATTTATAGGCAATATGACAAGTAAGAGGTGGAAATACATGACCACTAAGGATGTGTAACTATGAGACACATGACCTTTAGACATTAAGTATAGACATCTAAATTACACATATTTTAGAATATTTATAATATTTTCTCTTAAATGTCAATTTTATATATGTGGAGTATGTCTCGTTAAACTTTATTTAAAAAAAAAAAAAAAACTCAATGAGAAAAAAACCTATAGAAGGAAATTTTTTTTTCTTTTTAATTTTAAAATTTGTTAACCACATGCATGTCATATTAAAAGACAAAATCAGGAGTTTATTAACACATCATTGAAATTTATATATTATAGAAGTAAGCCATTCAAATTTATGTGTTAAAAAAATTCCTAAATTTTAAACAATTGTCGAAAATAGTATGAGTATATATAATAGAAAGTTGAAATACTCAAAATGATTTAAAATTTTTGAAGACATGTTGGATTAATAAATACTAAAACATAATTAGTTAGCAAAAAAAAAGTAAAATAAAAAAATTAAAAAAATAAAATCGGTGGGAGGTAATGAAAGCAATTTGATCACGTGCGATTTGACCCGAAAAATGTGTAATGTGGCCACGTATGCACGAGAGGAAGTAGAAGCAGCAGTCAAAGATTGGTAACGTCAATTAATTTCAATCCGTGTTCTGTTTTTATAATTTTAATTGATTAATGAGTTTTTAATAATTTGATGAAGAAATTATGGTTGCATTTGCCAGCGTGTGTGAACAGGTTGAAGAAACTATGAGAAGTGGAAGACAGTGATGAAAACAATTACCTGCTGACGTGGCACATATTCTTTTTTTCCTCTCTTGTTTTCAACCATCATATGATCCTGATGTCAATGAAATGATTTCTTTTTTTTTTTTTTTTAATATTTACTTTGGAGTTTATTTATATTATATTTAATCCTTTTGATTGTGTATGTGGACGCCTAATTTATTATTTTTATTATTATTTGCCAAGATAACTTTTGGCCAATCATATCTATAAATTTAGCCCAATCCGATCAACTTTATCAAACTTTTTTTTTTAAAAGAAAAAAAAAATTCAAATTCCTAGCTAGCCCCAATAACTTTTTAAAACATTCTCAAAATTCCTTTAAAGACATCCTCAAAATAAATTAGTTTTGATAAAAAGAATTGTTAAAATTTAGAATATTTAAAAACATATTTCGTAAACTTCTTTTGTTTCCCTTTCCTTTCAACTTTTTAAGATTTC
Organism: Citrullus mucosospermus; assembly: GCA_030954485.1. NCBI lineage: Eukaryota > Viridiplantae > Streptophyta > Magnoliopsida > Cucurbitales > Cucurbitaceae > Citrullus > Citrullus mucosospermus. The sequence continues at coordinate 14,811,916 of CM062057.1, read as the reverse complement.
ACTTTCCATATATACTTCAGAATATGGAAACTTTTGTTCTTTAAATGAAAATGGAAAAACAAAAATGAAGAAATACAATGGATAGTGTATTAATTATGGTTTAGAGTATATTTGGAGCCCACAAATTTTGACTGCCAAGCCTTATCATAAGTCCGAGATTACGATGAGATAATGATCTCTAATTAATCTAATCTTTTTGGTCACGCTTTCGGCTCCCCAAAATCATACTTCTTTCTATCATCATCTTCTTCTTTCCCAATTCCTATCTTAATAAATAAAAAAAATGCACTATGTTACCAAATTACTTTTATTCCTTAAACTTTGAAATGATTTAGAAAAGAATGCTTTTCAAAAATTCATTTTCATTTTAAACACTACTTTTTGATTAAAAAAAAAAAAAAACTCTTTAAAATAAACACACTTTCATTTGGTAACTCTTTTTCAAAAGTATTTTCATGTACAAGCTTGTTTGGTTTGTTATATACTAAAAGTGTTTTTTATTAATGTTGAATTACTATAAATGACGACTATAAAATACTATAAACTAATAACTTAAAATAGTGGTAGTCGAAGTTCGGCGCAAGCTGTGGTGGCTAGGGTTAGATACCGACGATATCTGGAAGTGGTGGTCAAAGTAAGCCCGTGGCAATCACTGAAGGTTGTGGCCAGAGTTTGTCGAAGTGGTCGTCGCTAGTGGTAGTCGAAGTTGACCAGATATGGTCTCTGGTGGTGGTTGCCGAAAAATGGCCATCAATAGTGGTAGCTAAAGTTGGCTGCCAGTGATAGTTGCCAAAATAGTTGGTGGTGATGGTCGTCGGTGGCTGGCAGAGGGTAGTGGTAGTCATGACAACACAGTGAAAGTAAGGAATTAGGGATAGTTAACCATTAAACACTCAAAAATTCATTTTTCTAAAAGTTTGTTTCAAGAGTTTATCCTAAACTAACTTTTTTTATAAACTAATTTTTTTAAATTTTATTTTAAGTTGTTGCCAAACACTTCAATTTTTTTTCAAAATGACTTATTTTTTAAATTAAACACTTGAAATGGTATTTCAAACAATACTCTTAGTTTATAACGATTAAGTGATCCATGTCTTCTAAATTTGTAATAATTTATTTCTAGTACTTTCAAAATTTTAACAACTTAGTCTCTGAATTTTAATGAGTATTAATTTAGTCATTGTACTTTACACTTTGCAAAATTTAGTCCACTTTGTGAAAAATCTATTAATATTTAGATTAAATTAGTTTTTATCTTACACAATTAGATTGATAAAGATAATTACAAATCAAGTTTGTTTATTAATTATGAAGATTAAGTCATTAGATAATCAAAATTGATAATTAATTTGATAGTATTTTTTATGATAAAGACGAAATAGTTTTAAATTTAAAAATATAAAGAGAAAATTGTTACAAATTTAGAATATTGATTAAATTGTTACATGTTAAAATTTAATAACTAAATCAAATTAAAATTTAGGGAACTCTAAACATTTAGAGAGAAATAATTATAACCTAAATTATACAAGGAAGATTTGTATGGTGGTCGTTTTATTTTCCTGTTTATTTTTATTTTTAAAAATGAAACTTATTTATGACATTGACAACGGCAATTGGGTGATCTCGTTTATAGAATTGCATACGTTTTTCTCGGTTGAAAATGATATTTGTTGTGATTGTGGAGTGCTACGATTATTCTTTCTTTACTAATTAATCATATTTACATTATCTCAAGAAACTAAAGGAGGTTTGGAGCGTTGAATTGATATATAATGTCTAGAGATATGATGTATCTATAGAATTCATATGTCTGTGTTTTGACCATTTGGATTGATAAGTTCATAAGTTAGCAGTTTTTTGTACATAAATAATTTATTTTTGTGAAGATTATTTTTGTTAGGAAATTTTTTTATTTAATAATTCTACATATATTTTATTTAATAAACTATAAATTGCACTTTATTTTGTTGTTTTTTAAGTACACATGTAATGTTGAAAGTTTTGGGAAATAAGGTTTAGGGTTTACTCATTTCAATTTTTTTTTTTTTTTTTTAAATTTAAGCAATCATTTACAAATTTGTACACGTGACATTTCTAGTTAAGTCATTTTTATTTTAACATTTTTTATAAAAAAAAACTTTTTAAAATAAATACACTCATGTGCTTGACAATTTTCTCTCAAAAGTATTTTTACATACCAATTATTTGATTTCTTACATGATAAAAATGATTTTATTAATGCTAAATTACTATAAATAACGACTACAAAATACTATGAGCTAATAAAAAAATTGAGAATTCAACATTTTGATAGAACTTACGTACTTTTGTATCAACAAAGATGTTTTTATTGACAATTTTGTGCGCCAACTTAAATATAAACATTTATTAATGTTTTATAGTCATTTTTAAATTAATAGTTATTTTTAGAGAAATTATCTTAAATGGAAAAACTACTAAAAATATTTACAACTAATAGCAAAATGCATAGTCTATTTGCAATAGACCGTGATAGATCACGATAGACATCTGTGTCTCGATAGACACAGATAGTAGTTTATCACGATCTATCGCGGTCTATCGCCGATAGATAGTGAAATTTTGCTATATTTGTAAATATTTTGGTTCCTTTTGCTATATTTGAAAAAAAGTCCTTATTTTTTAGCTTTAAATTAAGGTTTTATTGATGGTTTTATGTCACAAGTGCCAACAAAATAAAAAACTCGTGTGTCAACAAAACTCAAATTTATAGTAGTTGTAATTTAAAATAATGGTCATCGAAGTTGGTGGAGTGGTTGTCGTCGAAAGTTGCTGGAGTTGCCATCAACAGTGGTGGTTGGATGTTGCAAAAGTTGGTTGTCGAAAGTAGTCGTCGGAGTTGACCATCAGAGGTAGTCACTGGAGTTGATCGTTGGAGATGGTTGTCGAAGGTGGTCACTGAAGTTAGTCATCAGAGGTGGTCGCTTGTGATCAGGGTTGAGTGCACTGTTAGTGGACACAGTATAAAATGTCGGTGACATACGAAGTTGGCCTCCCAAACGATGAGTTGAATTCCATATCTCAACCCATCCCATTTCATCTCCTCACTCCAAACACCCTTAAAAGAGTTATTTACTAACTAACCATATCTAAAATTTTATAATTTATATGTTAGTTTGGGTTTAAAGTCCGTTTTCAGAATGTAAAGTATTTTAGTTTGAATTCAGGAAGTTTATCTTTAAAGTGCTAATTTGTTTGACATAAGCTTTTCTAAGTATGCGATTATGTTGGCTATTTTTTCATTACAAATAGTGGTATGTTAAATATCATAGGTTGGAAGTAGAAATAAAAAAAAAAAACAAAATTGTTTAAAATGTCATTTGATTTTCTTTTAACATTAAAAAGAAAAAAAAAACTTGAATTGGGGTATCTTTTGATTGTTTAGGAGAAAATATTTTTGAAGAATTCATTTTCATTCAAACCTTTTTTATAAAAAAAAAAAATTGTATGAAATAAAAAAAAAAAAAACTCAGGTGTTTGATTACATTTTCTCAGAATCATATTTATACAAAAGTTTGTAGGTTTGCTATATATTCAAAGTATTTCTATTAATGTTAAATTACTATAAAAGTAGACTATTACATTAAACACTTCGAACTAATAGTTTTAATTTTGTATTTAAAAACAGTTTCAATGGTCGAACTTTTTTCGTTTTTGTTTTTTAGTATATAATCTGACAAGTTGGGCATTAGATACTACAAGAATATTTTTCTATGTCGACGATTTTTTCTGTCAATGCAACAAAAAATGTCAACAAGCTACTTTATGTCGACACATTTTCAATGTGTGGGCTCAACAATATTTCTACCGATGAAAATATATGCATTGGCAAAAAATTGTGTGGTCCTAGTAAAAATCATTAGATTTGGTGGTAGACGAAATTCGTCGCTCAATTCCGTTCCAAATAATTCACTGTTTTCACCAAAACCATAGCAGTGGCAAGACTAGATCGAACACAGGGAGCCTTTAAATTTCTTAATTGAATTATGAATAGTTCAAGTAACCAAAAATTTGGGGGTGGGGGGAGGGGGTTGAGATTGGTTTGATGCAAGGATAATAAAATTGCATAAAACAAAAAACACAAAGTAAAAGTTTGAGAATTTATATGAGAAAGCCTAGCTTGGGTTGTAACGGATTTTTTCCTATTCAAGATTTTTGGTTATTGAATTCTCATTACTCAAATTAAATGATTGCTTACACCTAACCAATTCAATTAGAAAAACTAATTAAATTGTCCTATACAAAACTAACTAGTCCAATTTGACAAGATGAAAAGCATGTATAGTCGAACTATCCCAAATGCATTTAGATCTAGGGAACATTAGGTGGAATGTTTAATTTTCAAGCACCTAATTAAAACATTCATTTGGAACAATCAAGTGCCACGAATTGAATATTGATCAAAAGCAGTATCATATAATCCCGAAGCGTACGACGATATAATTGAAGGGAATTGAATCCCGGCGGAAGCGTGTGATCGCGTTCTTTGATTTCTTAAAAGAATTAAAAAAATAAAATAAAATAAAGAAAATGTTAAGCTCCATACCTTTGCTAATCTATAATTCTCGAACCGATAGTCTTCTCCTTGTAGTCTTCCTTTTCAAAGAGATCTTCCTCGCTATGACTCTGGCAAGGATTCGGTCTGTGGGAAACGCTTTTGAAAGAATGGGAAGAAGAATTTTCTTAGAATATAGGAAGATTTATAGAGAAATCGAAGAGATTATTCTCTTAGAGAGTGTGTTCTATGAAGGTTCCCAAGGGTCCTATTTATAGAACTATATGAGTTACTCATAATCCTATTAAGATAGAGATTTTAAATCAAATATTTAATAATATCCAATATTAATAAATATCTACCAAAATAATATCTCATATTAAATAATTTAAAATATTTAAATCTTATTTAAATATTTATTTTCTGCTGAATTTTTTATTTGTATCTCATCCAAATTAAATAATTAATTATTTAAATCCAATTCAAATCAATTAATTAATTCTCCCTCTATTTATTTTCTACAAAATCTTTAATTTGGATCTCATCCAAATTAAATAATGAATTATTTGAATCCAATTCAAATTAATTAATTAATTCTCCTTCTATTTATTTATATGGATTTTATCCAAATAAATAATTAATTATTTGAATCATATTCAAATAAATTAATTCTTCATATTATAAATTTATAATTTGAATCATAATCAAATAAAATTTATAATAAATCATGCAATTAATTGTATCCAATACAATTAATATTTTCCTCATAAATTTGGACATTTCAAATTTTTATTTCAATATAGTTGATCCTTGTTGGTCTGTAGTGAGCTAACAAGGGAACCTTATGACCTACAGATTAGAAGCTCCAACGATATGAGATTAATCAGCTAAACTCATTAACCATATTAATCAATATTTGTTAACTGTGGGTACACTCCACTAAAGACCCACAACTGCACTTTTTTCATTTTTGTGTCCATGGATATAGACCAATAATAGCAAATTAGTCATTTACAAGTGTTTGTAACACCAGTTGGGTCAAATTATCATTTTATCCCTTGGTTACTTCTAAATCCTTAAGTACTAGTGCTACTCTAGTGAACAACCTGTTTATGGTCCAACCATTAAACAGAAACCACTCTTGAGCCAGTGAGAGGGTAGGGCCCTTTGTTCAAGTCCCGAATACACCACTTAAGGGAACACATATTTACTTACCCTAAAAATGGGAATGAGTGAATTCCATCTTGTATAATTATGTCCCCAGCTCCCCACTCGGTCTTGTCCCCAAGATGTTAGGCATATTGAGTCGGAAAACGATCACTCTCACCCATACAAATCAAAGAACAATCCCTCGTGGACAAGAGTTTATAATATACTCAAGATTAAGACTAAGTTACCTAGGTCATCCTATTGAAATAGAAACCTAACTAGTTAACGGAGTTACATCTAGTGATCACTATTTCATGGTCCGGTCTTATGCAAACTCATTGCACAGGATACCCCCACTTACATGTCACCTACACGAAGAAGTTAGATTATTGCGTTTGTATCAAATACAAAGTGGGTCGTATCCATAGTGTCATTAGAATTAAGTAATGAACCTTATCCCTATACTAGACCCTTTAGACTGTATCTTAAACATTGATCTCCATATGTCCCTACATACAGTTCAAGACTCATAAAACATCCTAGTATGTTAGTTGATTGGATTTAGGGTTATTAAGACAAAACAAATAAAAACAATCAATAACGCTTATTGAAGTAACACATCAATAATTCTTTATTAATGATTTAATGACAGTTAAATAATTGCATTTACAATATACGAGTTTTAGGGCATAAAACCCAACAATAATAGTATTTCATTAAACACAGGATTAGAACTATAAGATACAATAATTCGGTTAAAAAACTTAAAAATACATGAAATTAGGGAAATATCCTAAAAACCCAAGCTAGGAATGATTATCTTAGCCCATAATATTCACCATGGACAAGAGAGATGTGTTCTGGTACATCAAACAATTAAGAACAAAGGGAAAGATGAGAAAAAACTAGTACTAATCGGCCGGGATCTGAGAGAATAACCTAAAAATCGGCTGCTATATTTTTATAATAAGTCGTAGTGTTGAGGTGCTGTTGCGAATTTGCATGCATTTAGTCTTTAGAGCATAGCGGCATTGTGTGCTTTTCACGAATAATGAGCATTCTGTGAATGACGTTGTGACTTGTCCTTTTTGCCTTCTTTTTCCCGATGGAGACAAAAATTCTTATAATGAGAGTTAGTTGTTTGAGATGATTGATGAAGTTGGTCATGGGGAGGCGTGGTTGCCGAAGGTGATTGTCAGAAAGGTAGTCATTCGAGGTGACTGTTGTCGTAACTGTTGGAACTGGAGGTAGTTGTTGCAGTTGATTTTCGGAGATGATCTTTGCTAGAATTGGGCACCGAAGTGATCACTAGAAATGGTTACTAGAGTTGATTGTCGGAGTTGGTCACTAAAGGTAGTTGTCAAAGTTAATTCCCAGAGCATGTGTTAATGATGATTTTCATTGGAGTAAGGTGGCGGTAGTTGCCAATAGTGATTAGTGGTGATTGGTGGAATTGGTCACCAATGGTGTGGAGTTATTAAAACCATCGGAGGAGGGAGAGTTGGTTAGTTAATGAACCACTGAGTTATAAATATTGCTACTTATAGCACAACGATGATAAAAAAAAACCATTTTAACACACGGTTTATTTTGCACTTTCATATATCCCATGTTCATTTATCTCCTGTAAATCTCAAAATTAATTTAGATGGTTAGTTTACATTTTGTACATAGTTTTTTCATTAAAAGCTTAGCATTTCATTTATACATTATGAAAATGTATTTGCATAGTATTTTGTTGTGTGACAATTATTATTATTGTTTGACTAATTTTAATAACAGTTATCTTTGAAATTTATTAAAAATATAAAGACCAAAATGATATTTCAATGTGTTTTTCACTCCAAACTTTCAAGACAATTTTTTTTTTTTGACTATATAGTTTTTAAATAACAATTCAAACACATTTTAGTTAATGAAGTTTTTACAAATATATTAGTAGTAGCGAATCATAAGACGTACTTAGTTTTCCATATTAAATTCAGTCTTTAATACTACTTTATCGTTTATTTATTTATTTATTTTTTTTTTAAAAAAACTATATATTGTCTCTTAGCATCTTCATTCTACGTAAAAATTAGTGTTATTATTTAAGCAATTTGAAATAAAAAAGTAACGAATGAAATTTCAAGAAGAAAGATAATGTGGGCGATGAGGTGGCAATTGTATTTGTGGGTAAAGGAGAGCATGAGGGAACGACAAAAGATGACGTGTCGGAGTAATCTTGATTCATATAAAATGTCAAATCCAACAGCACTTGCCCTAAAGTTGCAACATCTCCTTCACACTCTCCATCTTTTCTATGTGATTATCTCAATTCTCACTAATATCAAAATCTATCTCTAATTTCATAATTAACAAAAATAACATAAAACTCAAATTTACTCATCTCCTTAATTTACCTCCTTTAAATATTTTATTATTCTTTATAATTTTTTTAATAGTAACTCATTTGTAATTAATATAAAATAATTTAAGGTATATTTGTTCATTTCAAAGTGGATTTTTGTTGGCCACCAAACTAATTACTAATATTTTCGATCATTAATTTTAACAAGATACGTCAATTGAAATTTAAATTTCTAATCTTTTGATAAATATTTCTTAACTAATTAAAGTGAGTTACTAAACCTAAATTATAATAATGACTATACCCATCAGAAAAAACTTTTTAAGCAGAATAATGATAGACTTTTTTGGCCTACTTATCACCATTTAGATTGCATTATTTTTTAAAAAAAATATCGCATCATTTGTCTTCATCTTCTTCTTTAAAATATAATTCGAGGGTTTAAAACACATTTTTGAAATTTTAAATATGTTTCTTTGTTTTGTTTCCAGTTCTTAAAAGAATTTCACAATCTCAACCAAAATCTCAAAATAAAAAATACGTTTCTAGAACTACACTTAAAAAAAAAAAAAAAAGAAGAAAAAGAAAAAAACAAATTTAAATGTTAGCTAGAATAACAAATAATTGAGCCAAAGGTCTGTGATTAAACAAATAATTCTGGTTTCCAGATACCATCAAACATATTGGCATTTTAATTTTTTAAAGAAAATTCTTTTTCCCTAATAGACCCAAAATTGATTTTCAAAATGTCTGTTTTTTTTCTTTTTTTTTTTTTTTTTTTTTATAAATATCTTCTGTGAAATGACAATTTTATACATGCATCTCTCTAATATTAATTTAATTAAACACATAATTGTTTTACTTATCAAATATGGAATAATGCCATCCAGAGAAAAAAAAAACATTTATATAAAATAGAAAAGCCAATGTGTAAATGGGTATTAGTCTATCTAAAATAGACATAGTGAAAGGGATTTGATTTAATATATATGTGGCCTGTGGGGCAACCAAAGAGATAAGCCATTATAAATGGATATATATGGAATATTGCATTTACAAGGAAAAATGATATCAGAGGGAGAGAAAATGTGACAAATTTGGAATGAGTGCTCTAAATAGTATACTTTAAGCTCTATCCCATGAAAAGAAAGATTTTGGATTGTGGGATTTATGAATTATGCCTTTTTGATTGGATAATAATGATACCTCAGTTTCATATTTTCAAATTTTTATCATCACTTCTAAGTTGGATTTTTAGGATCAGTACTTCATTCAAAATAATAATTACTCGTATCATTTTGATATGCTTTAGTTTAAGAAACAATAGCCATCCTAGTTATCAGCATAGTTTTAATGTATAATCGACCTAAAGATTAGAAGTTCGATTCTTCCAATCTTTTAAAAGAAATCACAAAATAATAGTGATATATCCCATTATAAATATAAACATAGCATAGTACAAATTTTGTTGAATTTAACTTAGACCTCGACGATTGTTTGGAAATTTTAGAGCAATATCTAAAATGAATCAACAATTATATTTAATTCTTTAAAAGTATTATAATTTATATAGGTTTAAATACTACTTTTGTCGCTGTATATTTAGTTTGCTTCATTTTGGTTCCCATACTTTGAAAATATTCATTTTGGTCTCTATGCTTTCAACTCTAATTAATTTTAGTCTCTGTGCTCTCAAAATTGTTCATTTGATCTTTCTACTTCATTTTGGTCAATCCATTCTCATTTTTATTTCATTTTTAAAGGATCAAAGTTGTCATTGTTTGAAAGTACAAAAACTAAAATGAATTTTTAAAAGTATAGAGACTAAAACGAACATTTTAAAATTACAATGACCAAAATAAACAAAAACAAAAAATACATGGACCAAAATAATATTTAAACCTATAATTTAACTATTACTTTCAAAAGAGTTTTATTTTTCCAACAGTATAAAGGCGAGGGTTTAAGCATTTGATGGCTATGCTAAATTAAATTATTTTAATATTTCTCCGAGTTTTAATTCTTGTCTTTTGTTTTTGTTGAAAGCTTTATGAGAATAGTATACGTAAGCTAGCTTAATGTGTAATATTCATATATAATTTTAAACTATATACCTTAATTAGTCCACAATATTCATGTACTATTTTCATTTAAATATAGAATAAAAATTTAGATTTCAAATCCAAAACAGGAAAAAAAAAAAAAAAAAAGGAGAAACTCATTTCACTCTGAGCAAGCTTAAGTCACTTTTAGTTTGAATAAAAAAAAAAAATCATACTTACCCTGAATTAACTAAATTAAGTCAACTTTGTTAAAAAAAAAAAAAAGAAAAAAAAAGAAAAAAAAAAAAGCAATCTCATCAACTTGACAAATTGAGCCATAATGTTAGAACCAATAAATTACGAAAAATATTCAGACCTAAATATAAGAGGCTTAAATCAACTATATAAAAAAAATAAAAAAAATAAAAAAAGAAGCAAAATCAGCAAAATGCAGATAGTCAAATTAAATATTCATGAAAACAACTAATAAATCCCCAGTCTTTATTTAGCTAAAAAAATGTCTATACCCAATTTACCAAAAATATCAAGTGTTGTTCCTAAATATAAGACCTCTTTTCTTTCAAAAAAAAAAAAAAAAAAAAAAAGAAAAAAAAAGACCTCTTTTATTTGAGTTTCTAAATTTTTAAAATTCTATAAAGTAATTTTTTTTTATTTTTTTAAAGGTAATGTATTAAGTTTGAATTACTAGAATGTTATAAAAATGAGCAGTAGAATAATAATAGTAAGGACCAAATTGATAACTTTTTAAAAGTTTACGTAAGCCCTACTAGGTTTTAATCTAATTTTAAAATGTATTGAAATTGAGGATTTTAATTTAAGAAAAATTTGGAAAAGGAAAAAGAAAAATAGTGGATGCGGTGTACGGTTTTAGATGGACGAAGTCAATGGTGAATACCATACAATATTACGTTACAATATTTACATTACTTTACATAATTCATACTCCAAATATAGTTTCTCTAGTTTAAACAAAAATACATGTTTTTCCTTCCAATTGGATTGGAATCTCACAACCCCCATTGGGCCCACTAAAATAAGAACTATTTGAGTAATTTTCCATGTATCCCCATTTTGCCCCTCCCTTACACACACACCCTTCCGTACACTTCTGATTAATATTCCACTGCACTCCCTCACACCCTACCCTACCCTACTCTCCCCATCTCCACCCTCCATTTCTCTGACTTTTACCAATGCAACGCTTTCATGACTCTTTCATAAGAATCCCAACTTGGGTTTACAACTTTAGGGTAAGGGGGGAAAATGTCAATTTTCACTTCTAGTTGGGAAATTCATAAATTTTTTGTTGTATTTCTTTTTAAAAAGATAAAAAAAAAAAAAAAAAAAAAGAAGAAGAAGGGGGTCAATGTTGTATAAGACAAATTGGTGAATGAAAAGGACGAATCAAATCATGCCAGATCAGACTTATGGGTCATTTATGGGTTTGGGAAGTTTCTTGTTGGGTGTGCTCTCTCAATTCATCCACCCTTTATCCTCTTCATGTTTTTTTTTTTTTTTAAATAAAAAAAAATTTGTAAACAGTTTACAACTTGTCTACAATATTTATCACATAATTACCATGATGTGGAAATTCATACCTACCCTACATAATTGCTTGCTAGATTCAAACTTGCACTCCAAACATACGTTTTCTTCTCTTTATAAGCTTGGTTTCTTAAGTTCATTCCAATTTAATTCTTGAACTAGTTGAGACGGGAGAAGATAGATGATATTTGTGAAAATGTGAAAAATGGGGGGAAACATAAGGAATTTGTATGTAAGAAGGGTTTAGGTTTTAAGTAGTATTGGTGAAATACAAGAGAGAGAGAGAGAGAGAGAGAAAAGGATGCATAGGTGGGTGATGTATATCCAATGAATTGGATTCATTCAATGTTGGTTATGAAGGAGAGATTTTGTGTTTTAGTTTAGGCCCACAAGACTGCCCATATCTCATTATCTTTCCACATAGTGGGAATGGAGTGGGAGTTGTTTTCCTTTGGGTTTCTCTCTCACAAGGCAAGAACTACCCAATCAACTGTTTGCATTCACCTAATAAAGAAATTAAAAAAAAAAATGTAGTAGTTTCTCTCTATTACAATAAAGAGTAAAATTTTGCAGTCAAATTGAATAATTATATATATATATATATATATATATATATAAACTATAGTATTATATATATATTAATGTGAAATGAGATTGGTGTTATGGGAGAAGGGACAAGAAATAATAGGGGAGATTTTGATAAGATAAGATACATAAAAACAAACTATAAATAAATTATAAAAAAAAAAAAAGTTGATTCTCTTTATTTGTGTGTGTGTAAAAGGAGGGAGAGAGGAGCATGGGAGAAGAGGGAGGAGTGGCAGCAGAGTTCAGGGGGGATGAATTTGTAAAACTCACACAATGCCCTAATTTAAAGGTCCACACTCATGTGAATCCCCATCAACTTGCCTCCCTCTTACTCTCTGGGCCCCCACTTTCTCTCTCTATTCTTCATCAAACCTTTTTAACTATTTCTTTTTTTATTTTTTATTTTCTTCTCATTTCTATTCATTTCCATTTAATAATTCAACAAATACAACTAGGACACACATCTTCTTTAATTTTACAACATGGGTATTTCTCACAACATCTTTTTTATTATAATAATAATAATAATAATAATTAAAAACACATAAAATGAAAATCTAGAATTATTATAATATGTTCCCCCTCCTGATGTCCCTAAATCAAAATGTCACTCACCATGAATCTTCCTATACTTACTGACCCATAGGCTATATTATTATATATGGTTTTCTCTCCCTCTCTCTATCTCTAACTTGACCCACCTCACCCACATACCCATATCTCCCACACCCATAATAATTGGATTCCATCCCCCCTCCTTCCCTCTTTCTTATTTTTCTCATTTCATTATTTAAAAATTAAAATTAAAAAAAAAAAAAAGTGTGGAGTTGCTACATATATATATATATATATATATATATATATATATATATATATATTCCACCCCCTGAGACCCTCAGTTTCCATTCATTTCTCTCCCAACCCCAAATCTGTCTCTTATTTCCTTTTTGTTCCATTTCTCTCTTACACCAATTACCAAAATCCAAATTAATTAAAAATAATGGACGCAAGCTCTATAGACGAAAGCACCGCCAGTGACTCCACCTCCATTTCTCCCGTCACTCCATTACTCTTCCACTCATCGCCCTCCGCTACGGCGGAGGCCGAGTCCCGTAAACTTCCTTCTTCCCGTTTCAAAGGTGTCGTCCCTCAGCCCAACGGCCGATGGGGCGCTCAGATTTACGAGAAACACCAAAGAGTATGGCTAGGCACTTTCAACGAAGAACACGACGCCGCCAAGGCTTACGACATCGCCGCCCTCCGCTTCCGTGGCCGCGACGCCGTCACCAACTTCAAACCCCTCCACCACGACGACCACGCCGCCGTCGAGGCCGACTTTCTCAACTCCCACTCTAAGCTCGAGATCGTGGACATGCTCCGCAAACACACCTACAATGACGAACTCCAGCAGAGCAAACGCCAGAGGGGGCCCACGACGGCGGATTCAGCCTCCGGAACGTCCCCTAATTACTCTGGGTGGGATTCGAAGAGGGAAGTGCTGTTCGAGAAAACCGTGACGCCGAGTGACGTGGGGAAGCTGAACAGGCTGGTGATTCCGAAGCAACACGCGGAGAAGAATTTCCCGATGGGGGAGGGGGTGGTTCTAGGGAAAGGAATGCTTTTAAACTTCGAGGATATGGGAGGGAAGGTTTGGCGGTTCCGGTACTCGTATTGGAATAGCAGCCAGAGCTATGTGTTGACTAAAGGCTGGAGCCGCTTCGTTAAAGACAACACTCTCCGAGCCGGAGATGTGGTTCGGTTCCTCCGCTCCACCGGCCCAGATAAGCAGCTTTACATCCATGCTAACCCCACCCCTGGACCCGCAATTAACCCGGTTCATGTTGTCAAGCTTTTTGGAGTCAATATTTTGCAATTGCCAGTGGGGAAGACAGAAGGGGTATTCTTGGAATTACAACCTACCAAGAAGCAAAGAATAATCAAACCTTTGTAAAACACACATAATCAATTTTACCTTTTTTCTTTTTGCCAAGTTCCCCAACCTGACTTGTATTAACCCCCAAAAATCACAACACATTTCCTTTTTTTTTTTTTTTTTTTTTTTTTTTTTTTTTTTTTTTTTTCCTTTTTAATCTGCGTTTTATCTTGTTAATTAATTACTTATAATTTTTACTCTTTTTTCCCTTTTTTTACTATTCAATCATCATCTCTTTTTCTATATTTGAAATCAATTATTAATGGCCGAAATAGATTTTAAATATTATTTAAATGGTTAGATGTGAGAAACTATAGGCACCTAACCACTATGTTCTCATTTTTTTTACTGCACAAATAAAAAATTTTAAAAATATATATTTTAAAAAAAACAAAATCTTTATGGGGCAATTTTTTAATGGTGTTGCACAAAAAATGGATCCAATTCTACTACACCCAAATTTTTCCGTTAGATATTTGTGCATTTGAAATCTAGTTTTTACACATACTTGATTTAATTGGTTAAAAGTATATGTCTTGAGACGTATACTACTTTTGTCTTAAAAGTCAAAATGTTCATTGTTGAACTAAGAACAACAATAAAGATAATAAGACACATGCTTATTACTTTTCTAAGATCGAAAGTTTAATTCTTTATCCTCACATTATACTTTTGTTTTAAAAGTCAAAAGTTTATAACGTAATTTACAATGTGAGAAGACTAAATATATAATGAAGGTAAATACATCACTAAATCATACGAAATTAATTAAAGTTCTCTTCTTTTTAAGATTAAAAACTTAATCGAAAGATACCATAAATTCATAAATCAAAGACTACAATTTCAATGATGTGTCATCTGATAATAATTATTTTTTCGCTTCATTTTAAGCTATTTGATAATAAATTATGTCTATTTTTTTGTTGTTGAGAAACGTTTTTGAAATGGTAAGTAAAGCTAAAAAGCCAAAATAGTAATTTATTAAAAAAAAAAAATAGTTTTCAAAATATCATATATTCTTGTAGTACCTTTTCCTCTCCCCTCTAAAATATCTCTTCATCCATAATAGGTAGTTTGGTTGGAGAGTCTTTTGAATGGGAATAGACACGTTCAATTCGTGTTTGTGTTGCACAATTTTTAACATTTTGTCTACAAATAAATTATTTCCAGTTATCATCTTTTCTCCCAACAAGGATTTTCTTTACCTTTTTAAAACTGTGAGTTTTATCTTTGAGTAATTGTTTTAAATGAAAAAATTATTGAAAATATTTTTAAATATACAAAAAAAAAAAAATTCAAACTGATAGGCAATGATAGACTTTTATCACTGTCTATCACTTTCTATCTGTCGTAGACATTGATAAGTATCTATCGATATCTATTACTGTCTATTTATTAGTGTCTATCACTTATAGACAGCGTAAACTATTTTTTAGCATTTACTATGATGGTAAATAAGATGGCTCATTTTGTTATATATGAAGTTTTCTCTTTTCTCTTAAATCTTTTGTTTTTCATTTTATATATAATTTTATTTTGAATAAAATTTATTAACTAATTAAAAACTTGACATTAATTTCAAAATCAATATAATTATTTATTTTAATAAATCAATAATAATGTTAATAAAATATTTACATAATTTATTTTTACAAACAAAAATTTGTTAGAAATAAATTTAGTAAATATTTGACAAACTAATGTAATTAAGGATATTTATTAAAAACACTAACTTATATTTTTTTTAGTACAATAATGGTGGTATCAAATCTTCCGCCTTTATGATAGTAGATCATGTCAGTTATCACTTAAATAAACTTACTTTAGCGAATTTAATGTTAGTTTCAAATAAAAAGTTAATTTTAGGATTAGTTATTTTAACTTAGTATAAGTATTCATTTTTAATTTTTAACCATACAGTTAATTAATTATCAAATTAAATATATATTTTTTATTATTAATTAAATAATCTATTAAAATTGTAGGAATAATTTCATAAAACAAATACAAACATAATTGGTTAGTTGACATTTCCTTACCCAACTAATTACACAACAATCTTTTACTCGGAGCAATCCTAAAGCACCTATAGAACCTAAAACCTTGAACCAAATAAACCCTAAAAGTTTTTTCTTTCTTTTTCTTTTTCCTTTTCATCCTTAAAAGTAAAAACTTTGGTATCTCTACTTTATTTACTTTTCTTCCTTCTCCAACATATATTTCACTTTCACTCTCCAAAGTTTGATAGTTCCCTAACAATTAAAATTTTCTTTCTTCTCTAAAATTTGTTGCAGTTAATCAAAGCATATTAATATTACATATTAATTGGGTGAAGTCAATGTGAGGAGGGAAACCAGGTTGTTTGCAGTTTCCTCTAGGCTTTATATACCCAAAATTAATGGACCAAGTGACATAAAAGAGTATGGGAGGAATGCCCAAATTTAAATACCAAATTTTTAAAATCTCCATTTGAGTTATTTATTGGATAGATGACCGAAAGCGTTTTAAATTGATGACTATAATATTCCTAACAACCTACAAAATTTAAGTAGTCTAATATATAGATCTAAATCACATCTCAAATTCAAATATGAAAACAATTTATGATTTATATTGAGGGACTAAAATGCCTATCTAGTTGGTTAATAAGTTTTGTGGCAGACTTTTGCAACAAAATAGTCAACAAAATCATACCTTAGAGAAAGTAAAGATTCTTAACAAGTATAGTTTCCATCTAACATAACCCTTTCTCTAAGGAGATTTGAAAAAAAAAAAAAAAAAAAAACTTGTAATTGGAGGGGAAGCAAAATGAAAATATGAACTTTTGGAATCTTGAACATTATTTAGTTTAGCTAACTTGTTTTTGTTAGCGGGTTACATAGTTTGATTTCTCGCATGCAACATGTAATATATTGAAGAGCTACGTGATGATTTGTAATTAGACATTTTAGGTGAGCTACACAAAAATAAGTGTAGTTTAGGATGCACAAAGTATTTTTCATAGAAAAATGGTTAATGCATGCTGAGAAAGTATAAGTCCATGACCATATTAACTCTTATAATTGCCAAAATCTGTATATAACATTATTAGTGAATACAAAAGTTTATACTTTGCTCTTCATGTTGCTCATAATTTTCATTGTTAACAAACTATGTCCATTTTTAGATGCTCTAATTACATCATCTCATCAGCCACTCTTCCTTTTGACATCAACCGATGTTGATTGGGTGAGCTCCGTATAATAAAGAGAAGAGAAGTACAGGCGGTTGGGATTTTAAGCCCTAAACCATCATGTTTTCTTATTTAATAATTGTTTAATTCTTTTTACTTGCAACTTATACATTATTTATTAAATAAAAATTCAAAGTTATTAGTGTGATATTGAACTATGGTTGACACATGGGAAGATTGTTTTTAAGAAAAACAGTCTATAATATATGTATAAAGTTGGTTGTCTTATTTTGGTAATACTATACTATTGATACAACACATTTTGTAATTATTTACAAATATTTTGATCAATTGTGAAAGAGATGTGCAAGTGAGAGTAGTCATATCCAATGAGGGAGTGTTTGGGAGAGGAATAGTTCTTAAATCTATTGTAGCCCTAAAGAGTTATTAACATTAATTCAATGACTTATAATGTGAGTCCACAATTAAACAACTCTACTCCTTGTCCCAAAAATACACTTCCAAGTTTTATAAAATTGGACCATAGTGATGGAGTTAGTTAGTAACATGAATGCAGAAACAATAAGACTCCAAAACATTCTAATTACATCAATTTTGAAGATTAAACATGCTTGTTTCTAAAACCGAAAAACAAATGATGAACCCTTGTTGTAGCTCAAAATTGAATCAAATTCCTTCAATTTTTTTTATCACGAACACTTCGTGGACCACCACAAGTATCTTCCTCGTTATTCTTTGGCCTTAGAATGGATTGTGGGATCTAAATTGTGGTGAATTTGGAGCAAATTTGTGAAGAACAAAGGGCTTTGGAGAGTTTTGAGTAGGTGAAGTTTTTCAAAAAATTCTCCAAAAAGATCAAGCCATCCTCAATGTTTCTTTCTTCTATTTAAAGAAGAAACCATGCAATTCAGATTAGCATGCAAGTTGACACCAATTTTGCTGATAATTCTACTTAATTAGAGGTGTATGAAGAAGAAAAATGAGAGATTAAAACTTTTCCACCTCCTACTTCAACATGCATAGTAGAAAAAACCAAAAACCCAATTTTGAATTTCCCAAATTAAAATTGGATTTTCAATTTCTTTTTAAAATTAATTCTCATAATAATCCGAGGAATCTTTTTTCATCCGATTAATATTTAAATCACATTTAAATATTTTCAACTCTTCAATTTAGTTTAATAATTACAACGAACAAACCGTAAATTTTACTCTGTAGGATTGGTATAGCAACCCTAGGGGGGGTGAATAGAGTTTATTAAAACTAATTTAAACTTTTTACTAATGCGAGCCCAATTAAGCGAATTAATAAACTATTTGCAAATAAGTAGTTTAAACAATATTTTTTATGCAAACAATTTCACTTTGAATTAAACAAGAAATTAACAATCACATTTTTAAGCACCCTGTTTAATTCTAATAAAAAGATTGATAATGAATATAGAAATTTAAGAACAACCAATATGAGCAATTAATTTCAAGAATTACAAATTGCAATTAATTTCATGCAATAAAATATAGTAACAAAAATTAATTGCAAAAATAAATTAGGAGAGGGATAGAGAAAATGACACCGTGAATTTTATAGTGGTTCAGCAAAACCGACCTATGTTCACTTCCCAAGCTCCTCTTGGGTACTTCACTAGAAGTCTTTGACTCTTTCCACGGCTTAGAGTCAAACCGCTACAACGTTCTTTTTCCGGGTGCAAGAACAAACCCGATCCTTTCCACGGTTAAGGATCAAACCGTTACAACAACTCTTTTTCTCAGGATCAAGAGCCAACCCATACAAAAATTTGGAAAAACAAAGAGCACACTTGACAAACTCTCTAAATAGAGTGGATTTACAAGTTTAAGCACTTCACAAATAAATCATCACTATACAATATATCTCTCTCAAGAATAAGATGAAAAGAAGAAAATTGAAGCTTGGAGAGAGAGCAACAAATGGTTGCTTGGTGAATTATGGAGGATTGAAAATAATAAGAGTTGTTGTAGAATTTTGGAGAAGATGAAGTATTTAAAAAGAAATGAAAGTGGGTGAAAACCAAATTAATTTGGACCATTAGATCTTTGTAAAAGAAAATTAAATGGTGGAAATTTAAATCCAACTAGCTGTTAGACACAAATATATAATAATATTAAATTAATCTTTTTAAAAAGCAACTAGCCGTTAGACACAAACATATATAATAATATTAAATTCATCTTCTTTTTAAATTCATTTTCTTTTTAAAATTATTTTCTTTTTAACATCAATCCAAAAATAGAAAACCCACCAATTGTCACTTCTCCATTGCTCCAAGTGGCACTTTTCAATTAGTCCACTTTGATTAAAAAAATCTACCACGTCATCAGTTCGGGATTTTCCATTAAGCTTGTTTCGGTCATATCTTCTTCGTTTGAACTCCACACAATACACTTCAAAATACTCAAATGACTAATAAATAAAATCAGGTTTGTTATCATCAAAACACTAATTAATCAATCAATTAAAATTAATTAATTTGAGATTAAGGGCCAAAAAGCCAACATACTCCTTTAGTGAATTTGAACATTCTCAAATTCTTTCACCACACTGTTCCAAGGTTTAGTCCATGAGCTAACAAGGGGACGTAATGGACCTACAAATCATGAGCTCCAACAATCTGAAATTAACCAGCTAAACTCTTTAACCTAATTAATTAACATTCGTTAACTATCGAGACACTCCACTATAACCCAGTAGTTGAACTCTCCTCACTGTAGATATATTTCTGTCCACTTGATATAACTATAATTATTAATTAGTCGATCCTTCATAAGTTGTTCGTAATTACAACTGGGTCAAAATTACTGTTTTACTTTTGTAATTACATTTCGTTCTTTAAGTCCCACTGATCCTCTAATGAACAATTGGTTTGAGGTCCAACCACCAAACCGAATCCCTCTCAGGCCAATACTGTTAGAACTTATTATTTAAATGTGATTATTTAAATTACCATTTAAGCACAATAATGTAAATCGTTATAAACGAGCGAGATTAGAGTATGACTACAAATATATATATTTAAGCACATTTCATGGTTCGGTCTTATGCAAACTCATTGCATAGGATACCCCCACCCTCATGTCTTTACATGAACGATATAGGATCACATTGTTTGTATCAATACAAAGCGGGCTGCATCCATAGTGCCCTCATGATCAGGTACCCAGCCTAATCCTTATACTATAGATCGTTTTGGTTATTACCTAAACTTGATCCACTTTTATGTCTACACATAAAGTCTAAGTATTCAAACTATAGTCAGGGGTTCTTAGTTTATTGGATTTAATAAATGCAATTCACATATTCAATAACAACTTTACTGAATAAATCTTGATAACAACTTTATTGAGAATAAATTTCGAAAAATACAAACTATGAGTTTTAGAACATAAAACTCAACAAACTCCCACTTGGACTAAAACTCCAGTGAGTCAATATACATAATATTGAGTTTACAGAGGAAAATACAATAAACTAGGGCATCAGATACCCAGTAGCTTTCTCCCACTTGTCCTAGTTTATATAACTCGAAGTCCTAGACTCACTAGGTGACCCTCAAACACTTTAGCCGAGATGGCCTTTGTAAACGGATCAACAATGTTGTGCTCTGATGCAATCTACTTGACGATTATGTCACCTCTCTGCACAATTTCTCTGATGAGATGATGTTTACGTTCAATGTGCTTACCACGCTTATGGCTTCTAGGTTCTTTGGAATTTGCAACTGTACCATTATTATCACAATAAAGAGTGATAGGAAGATGCATAATTGGAACAACTTTCAGATCTGGTAAGAACTTTTGAGCTATACTACTTCCTTTGCTGTTTCACATGTAGTTATGTACTCGGCTTCAATGGTGGAGTCAGCTATACAACTCTATTTGATACTTTGCCAAACTATTGCTCCTTCATTTATAGTGTACACTGATCCTGATGTAGATTTTCTCGAATCTATATCAATCTGAAAATCAGAGACATTGTATCCTATAAGGATTAGATTCTTAGCGCCATACACGAGCATATAGTCCCTCGTTCTCCTTAGATACTTGACGATATTTTTAAAGGCAGTCCAATGATCATATCTTGGATTGGACAGAAACCTGTTGACTATCCCTAATGCATAGTATATGTCAGGTTGTGTACACAACATAACATACATCAGACTTCCGACTGTGATGCATAGAGAATACGTCTCATATTCTCAACTTCTTGAGTGTCTTAGGACACTGTTCATTTGACAAATCAATTCCATGTCTGAATGGTAATAGACATTTCTTGGAATTCTACATCTTATACTAGACAACATTTTGTCAATATATGATGCTTGAGACAAAGCTAACGTCTTGTTCTACAATTCTAATAGCTCCCTAATTAAAGGAGCTATGTTAGTGCCTCTAATCTCGCTTTTTTATAACAATTAATGTGCTTAAATTTATATATTTGTAGGATCTTGAGCAATTCATGCCGTTTGGGCTAAATTTGGAGCAATTGGGAGTGATAGTAAGATCCTGTAGCGGGGTTCTTATGATCAAATACATTTATAATACAAATCATTACAACAACTATTATTAGGTAGTATAAGCAACAAGACCGGGTCGATTCGTAGGGAAGCGCTTGATATATTTTGCAGAGAAAATTAAATTTTCTAGTTAAAGTAGTAAATGGGAGGTTGTGTGTGGATAAGTGATAAGCACTTGAAAAGTGCTTTCTATTCTCTCAAATTAAGGGAGTTTATATTGGATTTCACTTTGTTTGCTAGTGGTTTTTAGGTTAAAATGCGAAAAATTAGAAGAAAAGGCCAAAAGATCAAAACCGAGCAAGAATATAGCGAAAAAGAGAAGAAAATCACAAAGTTGCAAAAATTGGGGTAGCGCTGCGGTGCTAAAACCCGAGAGCATGGTCTGCGGGACAAAGTCACAGCATTGCGACGCTGTCTTTAGAAATTCAATAGCATCGCGGCGCTATAGACGGCGCCAGGTTACCTTAAATGAAAAAAAGTTATTTTTGGAAAGATTTTTGGGCGAAATACTCTATAAATTTGGGGGTTTCTAGCAGCCCTAATCACAATTCAGAGCACAAAATACCAGACCAAAAGAGCCACCAGAAGGAGAGAATTAAGTGAGAGTTCATAGAAGAGTTCAAAGAGTGAGTTAGTTGCAAGGAAGATGAAAAGAGTTCGAGATATTCATGGTGCCATTCGAATTCTGACATGAGAATCAAGGAGATCGTGATGGTGCTACCTCAATCAAGAGCCTCTTTTCAGTAGAGTTTCCCTTTCTTTACACTCTTTCTTTGTTTATTTTGTTTAAACATATTGCTTCAAGCTATGAGTGGCTAAACTCTTTAGTTTTAGAGTTTTGATGATTTGTTTATGAATTTATGTTGATCTTGTAGACTTTCATGGTTTTGTTGGAATGATCATGCTTTTCATTGTTATTGTGTTTAATTCTTGTGGATTGACCATCTTCACATGTTAGGTTAGATATATGATTGAGAGATTGTATGTTTAACTTGATCTATAAAAATGAATTGTTGTTAATCTATCACGAGAGTAGTTAGGTTGACAATAAAAGTTACTAAAGACTATTCTTAATGCCATGTAATTGGTATTGGTTTCAAGAGATTAGTAATCAATTGAATTGCACGAGGAATAGTTGTTTTTGAGAGAAAATAACTTGGAATTAAGTTTCTAGACTTAAGCATATGAATGACAATAAAATCAATGAAATCTATTATTGCATGATGAAATAAAAAAGGATTCATTACCCTAGAACTCTCTTTGACTCTTGTGTTTCTCACTTTATTACTTTCCTTATTTGGCTTATATTTTCCATAATTAACAATATTAATTCAAATCCTCAAATAAAATTGATTCAACTCTAGAATAGCTAAGTAACTTAAACCTTTACAATTGGATCTCCAGTGGAACGATATTCGGATTTCACCGTCTTATATTATAACTTGACCTGTACACTTGCAGTTAACACTCAAAGTGCGCATCAATT
The DNA here is from genome assembly GCA_030954485.1 of Citrullus mucosospermus. Classification (NCBI taxonomy): domain Eukaryota; kingdom Viridiplantae; phylum Streptophyta; class Magnoliopsida; order Cucurbitales; family Cucurbitaceae; genus Citrullus; species Citrullus mucosospermus. The sequence goes on along the minus strand of CM062057.1, from coordinate 14,788,523 downwards.
AGAGTCAAAATGCGGGAAATAAAGGATAAGGGTAAATGCAACCTAAAATTGGATCAATCTAGTATAGGAATAGGTCGTAATTCGATGCAATCTAATCATTGAATCCCATAATTAAACATATATTCGATTTGCAAGCACACATCGACTTACTCCACACAACTAACTCGTCTGCATAGCAAACTAGCTGCCAACTTGTTGGAAAAGGCGAGCAAGTGCCCTAACCTTAATTAAGACTCATGCCTTAATATTATCCTACTTGGTTCGATAGCGTTTATATAGGTGTTAAACGTTTGCATTATGGTTTTAGGATTCCATTGTGATGATTAGTTAATTGGATAGCCTAATTAACTAACCAATTTATTCTTTGAACTTTAGTTGAGTGCATATGCATGAAGGAACTATGGATAGCCTATATATATCTCAAACATACATGAGTTCAACTTTTGCTATTTGGGCGATTAAAGCGAGACGAAACATGAGGGGCAACATTCAAGCTCAAATCTATAGCTAAAGACCTACATTGGGTTAGGGCATCAATCCATTCACAAATGCATATCAAAATAAACAATAAGCTCAAAAATGCAAGAAATCAAAATATAAATAACTTTATAAAATAATATACTTATCATCTCATCTGCCTTGCGAGCTAAACTTTTTCTACCACATGAATAAGTGAAACTTTTGCTTCTTTCTCTTATCATCATATTTCTAGAATTTCGTTTCTGTCATATTCACAAATGTGAAAAAAGTTAGTTTCTTGAAAAACTACCAATTTCTAACTTGGAGTAAAAATAATTGCCATTCCTTCAATAGTTTACCAAAAAGATACTAAACTAGCCCCAGTTGTGAGACCTGGCTTAAAAACTTGTATGCTAAAAAGTTAGTATGTTAGACGTATTTTAAATTAAAATACATATAATTAAAATATGGGTTATGTACGTGGATTAGTATTTTATCACATTGGGTTATTTTATTAGATTGAGCCCTAATATGTGATTTATTTAATTAAAGGCCCTAGATTCCCAATTGAGTATGGACTTAATAGGTAGAAGCCTATTCCTAGATTGATTAGGGTTTAATGGGAACCCTAATTAAACTAGTATATAAAGAGACCTTAGGTATGGTTCCCAACGCACCAAAATAATAAGCACTCAGTCTTTCTTGAATCCCATGTTGAGAGAGATCCCAATAAGGCATTCAGAGTTTTGGTTGAGGAAAACAATAGTCATCTTGAAACTATCGTCAATTTCTTAATCGAGTCCGGTATGTTATTTATTCTTGACAATTTGACATGAATGATCATGAATGATCCTAGGGTCAATCTATTCAATATAGATTTAAAGTAATTATGCTAACAAGTGGTATCAGAGCCTTAATTTCATGTTGGATTGTTGGATTATATTTGGTTTTCCATTGGTATTGTAGTTCAATTTTTTTTTGGTTCGGTAACAATGGTTAAAGAATTAAAAAAAAAAAATTATTGATTTTACCAATAATTGGAATTATTCAATCCCATGTTGGTTCTTATTTAATTAGGAATTGCTTAATATTCTAGTTCTTAACTAATGATTTTGTGATTTTAAAATCTAGAGTTTTTAATGGGTAGTTTTGTGAATCCATTCTAATTTGATTGAGCATTATTATAGATTTAAATTTAATTTTAATAAATCACATTTAAGTTTAATTTTTGATTAATCATGTTCTAGATTCAAGTTTGATCCATTAAGTTGTGGATTTTAGTTAGAATTTGATTGATTATTTTGTGGACATGAATTTAAATTTAATTGTTAATTTTGGTGATTTAAATTTAAATCTTATTGATAATTTGGTCATTTAAATATAAATCTTATTGATAATTTGGTGATTTAAATTTTAAATTTTATTGATAATTTGGTCATTTAAATTTTAAATCTTATTGATAATTTAGTGATTTAAATTTTAAATCTTATCGATAATTTGGTAATTTAAATTTTAAATCTTATCGATAATTTGGAGATTTAGAATTAAATCATATCGATAAATTTTGGTGATCTTTTCCCATTGTGTACAATGATATTACTATATCATTATGTCTTATATTTTGGATTGAATTGATTGAAATAATATGTTACCAAAGCAGCCTCTGTTATCTAGATTAGTTTAATTCTAAAATATAAGATGTGCATATTCTTAGATTTATGCGAATATTGATCGGCCCAAAGAAGATAATTATTTGGCCAAATTGTGGGTAGCATGTGGTGTGACAATTATAAGGATTGCTCATGTGAAAAATAATCGGTCCAAAGAAAGGCTAGACATCAATGTTGTGTTAGGTATCTTGTTAAATGGGCCCACCATATATGTAAATTTCTTTTTTTCATATTTAATTTATGACATATTGAATTAACTGAGTATATGTTTGATTTACTTGTTCCTTGTTTTAGTTGGTCTTACTTAAATATCTGGAAATCTGAGTTCAATCCCTAAGTTGAATGGATCAAACTTCAAAATTTGAAAGGAAAGCTTAGAGATACTTCTCAAGTGTATGGATTTGGACCTTGCATTAAGGACCGATAAACCTGCTTCTACTGAGGAACAGCCGAATACGACTAATATTGAGAAGTGGAACCGGTCAAATCGCATGTGTCTGATGATCATTAAGCACTCCATTCCAGAGTTGTTTCGAGATTCTATCACGGAGAGTGAAAATGCCAAACAGTTCCTTGCTCAAATTGAGAAATATTTTGCTAAAAAATGAAAAAGGGGAAGCAAGTAGTCTTTTGACTTCCTTAACTTCCATGAGGTACAAGGGCAATGTTAACATAAGGGAGTATATTATGGAAATGTCCAATCTCGCCAGTAAATTAAAGGCACTAAATGTCGAAATAAAAGAAAATTTACTTGTACATTTGGTACTTATCTCCCTTCCTGCACAATTTACTTAGTTTAAGATAAGCTACAATACTCAAAAGGATAAATGGAGTATTAATGAGCTTGTCTCACAATGTGTGCAAGAAGAAGATAGAACTAAGAGAGAAAGGACAGAAAGTGCTCACTTGGCAACTAACTCTCGTGATAAGAAGAAAAGGAAATTTACGGGTGCTGCAGAAGGGACATCTCAGCAGAATAAAAACAAGAAGCAGGCTACTCAACATCCTTGTTTTTTTGCAAAAAAGAAGGTCACTTCAAGAAAGATTGTCCCAAATACGCCAAGTGGCGTGTAAAGAAGGGTAAACTTCTTACTTTGGTTTGTTCTGAAGTTAATTTAGCTTTTGTACCTACAGATACTTGGTGGATAGATTCTGGTGCTACTACTCACATAAGTATGTCTATGTAGGATTGCCTGTGGAGCCGGCCGCCAAGTGATGCTGAAAGATTCATCTATGTGGGCGATGGCAAAGCAGTTCAAGTCGAAGCTATTGGGAATTTTAGATTGCTTTTAAAAACTGGATGTTATTTGGATTTGAATGAGACTTTTGTTCCGCCGTCATTTAGACAAAATTTAGTTTCTATTTCCAGTTTGGACAAGTTTGGTATTTCTTACTCTTTTGGAAATAATAAAGTTAGTCTTTTTCAAAATTCCAAGCTTATTGGTACTGGTTCTTTAATTGATAATCTATATATGCTTGATTCCTTTACTTCGTTTAACAAGATCCTGTTATCTGATTCATGTGGTACAAAGCGTAAATTAAATGAGAATTCTGCTACCTTATGGCACAAGCGTTTAGGTCACATCTCTAAACAGAAAATTCAGAGACTTGTGTCAGATGGAATTCTTGATTCCCTTGATTTAAATAACTTTAAAGTTTGTGTGGAATGTGTTAAGGGAAAACAGACAAACATAAGAAAATCAGGTACCAACAAATGCTAAAATGTCTTATAACGAATACATACAGACATTTGTGGTCCATTCCCTACGGCTTCTTGGAATGGACAACAATATTTTATTACTTTCATAGACGACTATTCAAGATATGGGTACCTATATTTAATTCATGAGAAGTCTCAATCTTTGGACGTTTTCAAATCTTTCAAAGCTGAAGTTGAACTTCAACTTGGAAAGAAAATAAAGGTTATCAAGTCTGATCGTGGTGGTGAATACTACGGTAGATATGATGGATCAGGTGAACAATGCCCAGAGCCCTTTGCCAAATACCTAGAGGAATGTGGAATCGTCCCGCAATACACTATGCTTGGGAAACCTAGCATGAATGGTGTGGCGGAAGGGCGAAACAGAACACTTCAGGATATGGTAAGAAGTATGATTAGTTATTCTTCTTTACCAGAATCTATTTGGGGTAAGGCATTAAAGACTACAGCATATATCCTCAATAGGGTACCTAGTAAAGCAGTAGCTAAAACCCTTTATGAGTTGTGGACAGGAAAGAAGCCCAGTACTAGGCATCTTCACATCTGGGGTTGTCTAGCTGAGGTTAAGCCATACAGGCCTAACGAAAGAAAATTGGACTTAAGAACTATTAGCTGCTATTTTGTTGGGTATTCCGAGCGCTCTCGGGATTTTAAGTTTTATGATCCCACCTTTAGATCATTGTTTGAGACAGGAAATGCCAGATTCCTTGAGGATGTTGAGTTTGCGGGGGAAGATAACATAAGGAAAGTTGTCTTTGAAGAGAAATTAGTTTCTTTTCCTAGTATGGTTATAGATGGTGATCAGGCTCTTACTCCTGACTTCACTATTAAACCAATTATTGAACAAGACAGCACTGTAGTCCCCGTTGTTGAACCTGAAGTTCAAACTCAACAAAGTCAAGAATTGCCACTAAGGAGATCTACTAGAGAGAGAAGAAGTGCAATTCCAGACGATTATATTGTGTTTCTTCAAGAACTTTAGGATGATATGGGTGTAATGGAAGATGATCCAATCAACTTTCAACAAGCACTACAAAGTTCTAATTCTCACAAGTGGATAAATGCTATGGAAGAGGAAATAAAATCCATGAAAGACAATGACGTTTGGGAGCTTGTCGAATTGCCATCAGGAGTGAAACCTATAGGTTGTAAATGGATATTTAAAACCAAAAGGAATTCACAAGGCAAAATCGAAAGATATAAGGCTCGTCTTGTTGCAAAGGGTTTTACTCAAAACGAAGGCATTGATTACAAAGAGACTTTCTCTCCAGTTTCATCGAAAGACTCTTTCAGGGTAATCATGGCACTTGTAGCTCACTTTGATTTAGAGCTACATCAGATGGATGTAAAAAATGAGTTTCTCAATGGAAACATTGATGAGACAATTTATATGGTGCAACCAGAAAACTTTTTGTTTGGTAATTCAAAGTCTATGGTGTGCAAATTGAAGAAATCCATCTATGGTCTCAAGCAAGCTTCTTGTCAATGGTATCACAAATTCCATGAAGTAATTATCTCATTTGGGTTTGAGGTGAATGTAGTGGAAGATTGTGTATATCACAAGTTCAGTGGGAGTAAATCTATATTTCTAGTGTTATATGTCGATGACATACTCATAGCAAGTAATGATGTAGGTTTATTGCATGACACTAAGAAGTTTTTCAAAAGGAATTTTGAGATGAAAGATCTCGGTGATGCTTCTTTTGTATTAGGAATTGAAATACTGTGAGATCGTTCTCAAGGTACTTTGAGATTGTCACAAAAGAACTACATTGAAAAGATTTTGAGTAGATTTGGCATGAAAGATTGTGCACCAGGAGATACCCTGTTGCTAAAGGTGATAAATTTCATTTAGGTCAATGCCCCAAAACCATACTCGAGAGTAAGGAGATGTAGAAGGTTCCTTATGCATCGGCTGTTGGAAGTCTAATGTATGCTCAAGTATGTACGCGACCAGATATTGCATTCATAGTTGGAGTGTTAGGCAGATATTTGAGCAACCCGGGGATGGATCATTGGAAAGCAAGCAAACGAGTTATGAGGTATTTGCAGAGAACAAAAGATTATATGCTCACTTATCGAAGATCAGATGTTTTAGAGATCATTGGGTATTCTGATTCCGATTATGCTGGATGTCAAGACACTTTGCGATCCATTTCGGGCTATATCTTCATGTTGGCTGGAGGAGCTGTATCTTGGAAAAGTGTTAAATAAACACTTATGGCTTCTTCTACTATGGTTGCGGAGTTTATAGCATGTTATGAGGCATCCAATCATGGAATATGGCTGCGAAATTTTGTCACTGGGCTGCGGATAGTGGTAGGTGTAGAAAGACCACTAAAATTATTTTGTGACAATAAGTCGGCAGTGATGTATTCCAACAACAATAGAAGCAATACAAAGTCAAAGCATGTAGACTTAAAGTTTCTAGTTGTGAAAGAAAGAGTTCAGAATGGTCAAATTTCGATAGAACACATAGGAACAAACTCTATGGTGGCAGATCCATTGACTAAAGGTTTACCACCTAAAGTTTTTCATGAGAACATTGCTCACATGGGTGTCAGTCATTTTTCTGATCCCATAGTTTAGTGGGAGTTTGTTATTACGCTTGTTTTTTTTACCTTAATTTGTTTGTTTTCTATATAGAATAAAGTTGATGGTTTATGTTTTATTATCTGAACTTGTTTATCATGCATGTGGTTAAGCATAAATTTTTTTTGGAATGATCTCACTAAGGGATTTGGACCAGTTGGAAACAGGCATGATCTAGAGCACTTTGCATGTAGTTTCCATGCTATCCATCCATACTTGATCTATGTCATTGAATGTATTGAAACTGGTGATCAAGGAAAGTTTAGTTACAATGGTAGTAACAAAAGCTGCCTTGATTCTGTGTTGATACAGGAGATGGACCAGATTGAACTAAAGGGGAATTCTATTATTGAAATAACCTGTTTATGCGCGTTTAAGGTTCATGTGATTACATCAAGTACATAAACATAGCCCAAGTGGGAGATTGTTAGACGTATTTTAAATTAAAACACATATAATTATAATATGGGCTATGTATGTGGATTAGTATTTTATCACATTGGGTTATTTTATTAGATTGGGCCCTATTATGTGATCTATTTAATTAAAGCCCCTAGAGTCCCAATTGAGTATGGACTTAATGGGTAGAAGCCTACTCCTAGATTGATTAGGGTTTAATGGGAACCCTAATTAAACTAGTATATAAAGAGACCTTAGGCTATGGTTCCCAACACACCAAAACAATAAGCACTCAGTCTTTCTTGAATCCCATGTTGAGAGAGATCCCAATAAGGCATTTAGAGTTTTGGTTGAGGAAAACAATAGTCATCTTGAAGCTATCGTCAATTTCTCAATCGAGTCCAATATGTTATTTATTCTTGACAATTTGACATGAACGATCATGAATGATCCTAGGGTCAATCTATTCAATATAAATTTAAAGTAATTATGCTAACAAGTAGACTTTTGAGGTTAAAGTTAGCTAAGTTTGTGAAGATAGGAAAACTTAAGGAAGGCTATGCGTTGACAAAGGAGGTAGAGGAAAATGTTTATACAGAGTAGGATTTGAAGAAGAAGAAAACCACGATAGGTATAGTAAAGTGTGGACTATAAGGAGGCAAGTATGTTATAACACTACAAGAATTTTTACTTTTGTCGACGCAATAAAACGTCAGCACAATCCAAATTTCGTCAGAAAAACTTATGTCGACGAAAATTCTTGTGTCAGTAAAAACGTCAGCGTATCTAGGTCGGGAGAAGTCCCTCCGACGAAAAACCGTTTTCGCTAGCATAAATCTACTTCGGCCGATGCAACATATTGCATCGCAAGAAACTTTGTGCGGACAAAAATAGATTTGTTGGCATAAATACAGTTATCTCGATGCAATTCGCTACGTCGGCATATACTTTATCCCAACGAATTGGGGTTGCGTCGACAAAAAACTAATTTCTATAAGCCAAAATAAATGAGATTTTAAACAAAAAAAACTTCTTAGAAATCCCCTATACAAAAAAAGTTTTACGATCCTAAGCCAAAATATATACTTGAGGTGTTAAAACAAAAACATTAATCATCTCAAGATCTTGTTGCAGTTTAAAAAAAAAATAATATTTGAGAATTCACATGTATAACCTGAAATAGGAAAAAACCAATATTATGAAGAAATATATACATAAAAATGAATTTAAATGGTTATAAGACATGACTAGCATGCAAGCTATGAACATGTTGTCAATAGTTATAATTAAAACATTAGCACCACGAACTACCATTTTACTATTTGAAAAGTGATTAAAATGGTTATAATTAAGATGTGAAACCCCTCCCCTCCCCCCCCCCCCACACACACACACTACGAGCACGACATAAATCCACTTAAACAAGCTCTCACTCTCTCCCTCTCGGTCTATCTCTCTCGCTCTCTCCCTCTCGATATCTCTTTCTTTCGCACTCCCTCTCGGTCTCTCGCTCTCTCTCTCAGTCTCGGTCTCGCTCTCTCCCTATCGGTCTCCCTATCTCGCTCTCCCTCTCTGTATCTCTCTTTCGCATTCCTTCTCGGTCTCTCCGTCTCTTTCGCATTCCTTCTCGGTCTCTCTTTCTACATCATTCTATCTCTCTCCCCATCTCGCTCACCAGAGTTGGTTGCCTTGAACTTTGGACTCTTCGTGTTGGAGAAGAAGAAGAAGCTAGAAAAGAGGCCGAATAAGAAGAAAAGAGGAAAAGAAAAGAAGAAGAAGCTATAACATATGAACCCCTCTTCCCCCAAGCTACGAGTTTGTCCTAATCCCACCTTAACACCCTTTAAACCTTCAAGGCAGCAACAAAACATTCTTAAAAAGTTACGAAATTGTCTTAAACACACCTACAAGATAGGAAGTGGCTAACCATAACTCCAAATTAAGTTCCTAAACCCACTATAACACATATTTGAATGTAGCTACTGATGCACACTTTTAGTGTTAACCGCAAGTGTACTGGTCAAGTTATAATATAAGACGGTGAAGTTCGAATATCGTTCTACTAGAGATCCAATTGTGAAGGTTTATGTTACTTAACTATTCTACAATCGAATCAATTTTATTTGAGGATTGGAATGGAAGTTGTTAATTATGGAAAATATAAACCAAATAAGGAAAGTATTAAAGTGAGAAACACAAGAGTCAAAGAGAGTTCTAGGGTAATGAATCCTTGTTTATTTCATCATTCAATATTATAAATTTCATGGATTTTATTGTAATTCATATGTCTAAGTCTAGAAACTTAATTCCAAGTTATTTTCTCTAAAAAACAACCATTTCTCATGCAACTCGATTGATTACTAATCTCTTGAAACCAATATAAATTACATGGCATTAACAATAGTTTTTAGCAACTTTTATTGTCAACCTAACCACTCTCGTGATAGATTAACAACAATTCATTGTTATATATCAAGTTAAACATACAATCTCTCAATCATACATCTAACCTAACATGTGAAGATGGCCAATCCACAAGAATTAAACACAATAACAATGAAAAGGATAATCATTCCAACAAAACCATAAAAGTCTACAAGATCAACATGAATTCATAAACAATTCATCAAAACCGTAAAACTAAAGAGTTTAGCCACTCAAAGCTTGAAGCAACATGTTTAATCAAAATAAACAAAAAAAGAGTGTAAAGAAAGGGAAACTCTACTGAAAAGAGGCTCTTGATTGAGGTAGCACCGTCACAATCTCCTTGGCTCTCACGTCAGAATTCGATGGCACCACGACTATCTCAAACTCTTTTCCTCTTCCTTGTAATTAACTCACTCCTTGAACTCTTTTATGAACTCTCACTCAATTTTCTCCTTCTTTTGCCTCTTTTGGTCTGTAAATTGATGGTTGATTTCTGATTAGGGCTACTGGAAACCCCCAAATTTATAAGTTGGCCGCCCAAAAACTTACCAAAAATAACAAACAAGTGAAATCTAATATAAACTCCCTTTGCTCTCGGGTTTTAGTGCCGCGACGCTATCCCAATTTTTTCCATTTTGACTTTTTCATCTCTTTTTCGTCGTATTCTTGCTCGGTTTTGATCTTTTGGTCTTTTCTTCTAATTTTTCTCATTTTAACTTGAAAACCACTAGCAAACAAGTGAAATCTAATATAAACTCCCTTAATTTGAGTATTTTGTGTGATAAACCACGTTCCTGAGAGATAAAGCATATGAGTGACTCAAAGATTTATTGAAAATAAAATAAAAAGAAAAGTAAAGAAAGCAATAAAATTGGGTTGCCTCCCAATGAGCGCTTGGTTTAATGTCTTCTAGCTAGACGGGGCTCACGAATCATGGTGGATCCCAAGGTGGTTTCTTCCTTTCATGCTTTGGATCACCTACAACTTTTAGTATTCGCCCACATTGACACTCACAAACATATTCATTAGCATTTAGTGAGTTAGTCAACAATTCATTATCAAATTGGACATCATCTTTTCTAATGTAGTCAAGACTCGTTAAAGAATCATCATGCTTAGATTTTTTTGGACTCACCACTTCATTTTTATCATGTTTCTCCATAATTTGTTCATAATTTATTATAGGTTTGGGAGACATGCAATAAGAACTTAGGAGAATTATCACAACTAAAAACATGCTTCATAGAATTTTCTACTTTAACATCAAGCATGCCATTAGTCTTACCATTCAAAGGAGGCTTATCATGCATAGAGTTTTTATTCGAAGAGAGAGGCGATGTTACCTTTGTGTTTGGCTCATGATGCTCGTACCTTTCTACATCCGGATGCTTAAGGGTTTTATAAATGTTGAATGTTACCTCCTAATCGTTAAGGCGGAATGTGAGCTTTCCATCTTGCACATCGATAAGGGCCCTTCCGATGGCCAAGAATGGTCTCCCAAGGATTTTGGGGACTTCAGCATCTTCCTCCATGTCTAATATCACAAAGTCCGTCGGGAAGATAAACTTGTCTACATTGACCAAAACGTTCTCCACAATGCCGTAGGGATGAACAAATGATCGATCGCCCAAAAGCAAAGATATGGTAGTTGGTTGCACCTCTCCTCCATTGAGCTTCCTAAACATGGATAAAGGCATTAAGTTAATTGAAGCTCCAAGATCACAAAGTGCTTTAGTAACCTTATTATTGCCTAAATGACAAGGGATAGAGAAACTCCCTGGATCCTTTAGTTTTGGAGGCAATTTCCTTTGTAGTGTCGCACTACATTCTTCGGTTAGTGCAACCATTTCATAATCTCCATACCTTTTCTTCTTGGAAAATATATCCTTTATGAACTTGGCACACTTAGGCATTTGTTCTAATGCCTCTGCAAATGGAAGGTTAATTTCTAACTTTTTGAATATGTCTAAGAACTTTGAAAATCAATCATTTTCTTTCGAAATCTTTGAGGAAAAGGTAAAGTGTTAGGAATAAAAGAAACAAAGTTATAAGTACTCCCTATGTTGGATTTTGATTTCTCCTTTTCCTTAGATTCACTCTCTTTTTGTGGAACATCCTCTTCTTGTAGGGGTTCATCATTTTCATCATTGAACAAGGGAGTGGATAGCTTTTTCCCACTCCTCAAAGTCACGGCCTTGCATTCCTACCTCGGGTTTCTCTCGGGGCAACTAGGGAACTTACCCTTTTGCATTGTTTGGAGGGAAGTTGCCATTTGACTAAGTTGAACCTCCAAGTTTTGAAGTGTCTTACCTTGGCTTTGAACGGTGCTTGCAATTGTTTGGACCGAATTCTCCAATGTGGTTGTCCTTTATCTTGACTCTTTGACAAAGTCAAGCTTATGTCCTCTAGTGATGATGTCTTTGCATTCCCCGCTCCATTGAATCCTTGAGGTGCTTGCAACACATTCTTGTTGTTAGCATATGAAAAATTCTCATGATTCCTCAAGTTGGGATGATAGTGAGTTAGAAGTTGTTGTTGACCTCAGTATTGTCCTCTATCCGCATAATTGTCTACCTCTAACTTACTTGGCTCTTGTTGATTTGCCTTGGCCGCAAGGGAAGCTATAGATGATGGACTTGCTTGAACTTGGCTTCCTTGAGAAAATTTAGATAAAGCATTAGTGAGAGAAGCCAATTGAGCTTTTAGAGAACTTACCTCGTCCATCTCATATCGTCCGAGGGCTTTTGGGATAATTGGAGAAGACCGTTCACATGGCCAATTGTACGATGTAGTGACCAAGCCTTCTAGTATGGTATACGCCTCTTGAGCATTCTTTGAAAAAATTGAGCCTCCGGCGGTTGCATCTAGTATGGATTTGGTTGAGCTAGCTAATCCATTGTAGAAGAGTTGAATTTGCAACAAATCCGGGTAACCATGTTGAGGACATCTTCTCAAGAGATCCTTATACCTCTCCCAAGCCTCATGTAGTTGTTCATTCTCAAGTTGGTGGAATGTTCCAATCTCCGTTCTTAGTCTTTGAGATTTAGCCGGTGGAAAATATTTGTTCAAGAAAGCTTGAGCTAAGATCTCCCATGTTGTGATGCTATCCGGAGGTATGGTTTCCAACTAATCCTTTGCATGGTCCTGTAAAGAGAAAGGAAAAAGTCTTAGTTTATTATATCGTTAGAAACACCATTCATCTTTACCGTTCCGCATATTTCTAAGAAAGACCGCAAGTGCTTGTAAGGATCTTCATTGGTTCTTCCTCTAAAGGCTAGCTCTCTAGCCATGTGAGTCAACCCTGGTTTCAACTCAAAGTTGTTGACATTGATGGGTGCATTTATGATGCCGGGTTGATTTGCTGGTAATGTGGGTTGGAAGTAGTCCCGAATCGCCTTTGGTATCTCCTCCGCCATCTCCTTGATGTGATTGAGTTAAACCCTTAGGTTTCTTCTACACGTCCTTTCAATCTCGGGATCAAGAGGGAGAATATTAGTATTATCTCGAGGCATACACTGACAAAAAAAAAAATAAAAATAAATAAATAAATGAAAATAAAGATAAAATAAAATAAAATAAAATAAAAAAGGAAAAAATATAAAATACAATAAAATAAAATAAAAATAAATAAATAAATAATCAACCAAATAATGTACACCTCAAATTAAGATCTATCAATTCTAATGAATATTAAATAACAAAAACCGTTCTTTGGATCCTCGGCAACGATGCTAAAAACTTGATGCGCACTTTTAATGTTAACCGCAAGTGTACGGGTCAAGTTATAATATAAGACGGTGAAGTCCGAATATCGTTCTAGTAGAGATCCAATTGTGAAGGTTTATGTTATTTAGCTATTCTAGAATTGTTTATTTGAGGATTGGAATGGAAGTTGTTAATTATGGAAAATATAAACCAAATAAGGAAAGTATTAAAGTGAGAAACACAAGACTCAAAGAGAGTTCTAGGGTAATGAATCATTGTTTATTTCATCAAGCAATATTATAGATTTCTTGGATCTTATTGTCATTCATATGCCTAAGTCTAGAAACTTAATTCCAAGTTATTTTCTCTAAAAAACAACCATTTCTCATGCAACTGGATTAATTACTCTTGAAACCAATATAAATTACATGGCATTAACAATAGTCTTTAGCAACTTTTATTGTCAACCTAACTACTCTCGTGATAGATTAACAACAATTCATTATTATAGATCAAGTTAAACATACAATCTCTCAATCATACATCTAACCTAACATGTGAAGATGGCCAATCCACAAGAATTAAACACAATAACAATGAAAAGCATAATCATTCCAACAAAACCATAAAAGTCTACAAGATCAATATGAATTCATAAACAATTCATCAAAACCCTAAAACTAAAGAGTTTAGCCACTCATAGCTTGAAGCAACATGTTTAATCAAAATAAACAAAGAAAGAGTGTAAAGAAAGGGAAACTCTACTGAAAAGAGGCTCTTGATTGAGGTAGCACCGTCATGATCTCCTTGGCTCTCATGTCGGAATTCGAATGGCACCACGACTATCTCGAACTCTTTTCCTCTTCCTTGCAATTAACTCGCTCCTTGAACTCTTTTATGAACTCTCACTCAATTTTCTCCTTCTTGTGTCTCTTTTGGTTTGTAAATTGATGGTTGATCTCTGATTAGGGCTGCTAGAAACCCCCAAATTTATAGAGTTGGCCGCCCAAAAACTTACCAAAAATAACAAATTTTCATTTATGGAATACTGGCACCATGACGTTGGTCCATAGCGCCGCGACGCTATTGAAATTTTTGGAACGGTGCTGCGATGTTGTTGGAGAGCGCCACGGCGCTAGGGCTACGAGCAAAATTCTTTACTCTCGGGCTTTAGCGCCGCGACGCTATCCTAACTTTTCCATTTTGAGTTTTTGCTCTCTTTTTCGCCGTATTCTTGCTCAGTTTTGATGTTTTGGTCTTTTCTTCTAATTTTCCTCATTTTAACCTGAAAACCACTAGCAAACAAGTGAAATCTAATATAAACTCCTTGAATTTAAGAGAATAGAAAGCACTTTTCAAGTGCTTATCAGCTACCATAACTGTAGAATAGCCACACAACCAAAGTACCACTAAAACACACATATTTGAATGTGGCTACCATAATTACATGGACATGTCATTTTTCCTTCTCCATTTACATGACACTTTGCCACTTCCATAAATTGTGCAACGCCATCAATATACTCTCTTGAGAATCTATTTCTAGGTTTAATCCAATCCTTATTCATATTTGAATAAAATGGAAAAATTTTAATTATGTAAGAGTTAGGATAAAAAGTTAGATAACTTTTTTTCCACAACTTTGACTCTCAAAACACTTACAAAATTCCTAAAATGTGTTAAAGTGCCAATTTCACTATTCCGTTCTCTCCCTCTCAGTATCTCTCTCTCAAACTCTCTCCCTATCAGTCTCCCTATCTTGCTCTCCCTCTCGGTATCTCTCTCTCTCGCTCTATCTCTCTCCCTATCTTGCTCACTAGAGTTGGTTGACTTGAACTTTGGACTCTTCATGTTGGAAAAGAAGAAGAAGCTAAAGAAGAGGTCGGATAAGAAGAAAAGAAGAAAAAAAAAAGAAGAAGAAGCTAGAACATAAAGAACCCCTTTCCTCCAAGCTACGAGTCTACACATATACAAGTACTACGATGGAAAAACATTAAAGATCAACTAAAATATACAGTCCACGCTCAATACGATAAATGGTACTTAGAATGAGTTGGCAGCGATGGTTATTGGGGAAACGTCGTGCGGAGAACAAGCCAGAGGAGACGTTTACGTGGAGAACGAGTCAGAGAAGCTGGCTACGATGGCTGTTGGGGAGACGTCGCGTGGAAAACAAGTCAGAGAGGAGACGTTTGCACGGCGATAACTTTCAGAGGAGACGTTGGTGACGATGGTGTTCGAAGGAAGAAATAATTGACCAAAATAGAGGAAGGGGACTCAGTCGAGGAGAAGAAGACTAACGAACGAAGAAAAATTGGGGGGGGGGGGGGGAGGTGGGCGTACGCAAAATAGAGGGGGAAAGGGAAAAGGGGGAGGGGGATTCTTTTAGTTAAACTTTTCCCGACACATATTTGCGTTGTCGTAGGCCCCTATTTTTGTCGGCATAGATAAAAAAAACCTTTTTTAGGCCAACTTTTGTCGACGCAATATGCATTGGCATAGGTCAAATATTTTGTCGACATAGATCTGGGAAAAAAACGTATTCGTTTGTTCTATATTGACTTTTGGCGACGCCAATTGGCATAAGTCCCAGTTTTTGTCGGCATACATACAGAAAAAGGTCTTCAATTGTCTACTTTAGGCGACTTATTGAAGTTGCGTCGAGAAAATGCCATGTTTGCTGATGAAAATTCATGCGTTGGAAAAAAAAATGTCGGAACAGGTAAAAATTCTTATAGTGTGAGTAGCAATTGAACAATAAGTTTAAAGCATAGTCGAGGGTTAGCTTGATAGCATAGAATCAAGATTGAAACACATGCCTTAGAGGGAAATTGAAGCTTGAATTAATGGTGAGGCATAGTCGACGCATAGTGAATGTATTAAGGAAGAATTTGACTAAGTGTTAGGTACTTATGGTGTTGAAGGGAACACCTAGGTCATAGGAAGCTTGATGGACGCATGGTTCATATTCTAGGGTGAAGGTTTCACTAAGCATAGGTAGGAGGGACGCATAGCTCTTGAGAATTTTAGCTAGGTGTTGAAGAAATTGATTGAAGTAAGCATTCCTAAGGGCTGTTAGTGGAAAAATGGTTTAGAGGTTAGCTTGGGTAGCGCATGCAGACGAGTGAGTGTGACTGATTATGTGTATGGCCCAGAGAAGGAGCGTAGGACATCTATTAGGCGGGTGTGTTAATGTACAAATGTGCTAGGCATGTAGGCACACGTATGGGTGTGCTAGGCATGCAGGCACACGTGTAGGTGTGCTAGGCTTGTTAGGCATGCATGCAGGCAAGTAAGACTGAAGAAGGACACAGTCGACACTAGGCAGGTGGACGCCCAGCTAGTGTGGGTAGACAAGCATGGGGGCGTGTGGCTGACGGGGGCATCCGGAGAAGATTTGCCAACGTCGTGTGTGATGGGGCTCAACGCCTAGACAGCGCGCAAGTGCGAAGGAGCATAATGCCCAGTCATGTAGTGAATGTGCGTGCGTCTGTGACTTAAAGGATAGTGGCGTGCGATTGTGCGACAGTAATGAGCAGCTGAGTGGGCGACAGTGTGCAAACAGTGTGGTTAAGATGCCACCTAGGGACAACTTGTTACACTTAGGATTTTTAGCAAACACTTGGACTAAAGGGATCAATTGGGATGCATATCTCTAAAAGAGGGAAAATTTGACTAAGTAGTTTAAGCGTTGGATGCATATCAAGCTATTTAGAAGAAAAAACGACTAAATATGGGGCAATTCACAAGGAATAAAAGGAAGCAAGGGACACATACTTTAACAAAACATGAGATGGATGCAAGGAAGAAGTAAAAGGGACGCATAGGCTTACTTCTAAGCTAGGTTGGACGCATAGCAAACATGGAAGGAAGTAGATGGTGGCATTTTTTGTAAGCCCCGTACTTGACCTTGTGAGAAGGCAAGATAAGAAGAGACTAAGAGATGGGCGTTTGGTAGGAATAGTTGGCTGAAAAGTGTGTGGGGGCAAAAATGGCTAAGTATTGGCCATGCGTTGGTGGCACTATGCCTTGATGGAGGTAGTTTTGGCGTGGACGCAGAGGTGAAGGAAGGCTATGAGGCGTTGAGGCCATGAGGCGTTGAGGCCATGAGGCGTTGAAGGCCACGAGGCGTTGAGAGCCACTCTGCGTCGAAGGTCACTATGCGATGAACGCATTGAAGGCCATAAGGCGATGAAAGTTGAAGGCCACGAGGCGTCGAAAGCCAATCTGCGTTGAAGGTCACTATGCGGGGAACGCTACCATGCGTTGAAAGTGGGTATGCGTTGGTGCATAGAAGGTTGGTCGAGAGAACAATGCGTTCATCAGCTTTTCGGCGATGGGAGTTGGAAAATTGTAACATACAAAACCGAGGCTATGCGTTGCTGAAGCCAAGTACAGAAGGTATGCGTTGATTAGATTATTATATAGAGACGAAGTGGAGTTTAGGTCGGTGATATATATATAAGTGAACCGAGTATTCAATTGTTTTGATCACATTTCAGAGCTCGAGTTGATTCCATTTCGAAGCTAAACAACAGAGGGAGGTAGAAGAAGGTGTTTATGTTGGTTTGGAGTGGAATTCTCGTCGTTTTCGTGAAGGAAACTTGAGCTGGAACGGAGAACCCTACTGGTGTTATTTAATCAGAGTAACGTTTAGTTTTGGGGGAAGAACGAACTGAGGAAGTGGTGGTTAGGGTTGAAATTCTGAGGTTAGTAAGTTAACTCGATTTCTAGCAATTTTCATGTAGGATACTTGAGCCGAATTTGGGTAAATGTGTGTTAAACTGCAGGTAGAAGAGATCGGAGCTGAATTGCAGGATGATTAGAAGCGATTCGGGGTTGTTGGAGGATATATCTTAAACGGAGAGGATTTTCTTTATGAGATCCTGAGGTAAGCTGAAGGACTTATGTCTTAATAAGTTTGTAGAAGAAAGAAAGTTCTGAATTTGGCCAGAATGCAATGTTTAGCAGGTTAAAGAAAGAAGAAGGAAGAAAGAAGAAAATTGTGTTGCTACGCAGGAGTATCGTTGAGAGAGCGGGAGACTGGGCAGTGAAGCGAGTGTCGCTGGTAACGCGAGAGGGGCTTTGCGTCTCACAATTCTCGCTGAAGTCTCGCTGGGTGTCGCTCCTCAGGTAATCTCGCTAGTTTTGCTCAATCCGATATCGCTAGTGCAGTGTTCAGTAGCGTGGTTTCGCTGGTAATTTCGCCAGAGAATGTGGAGTAACGTTATTTGTGAGTGTCTTGAGGAAAAGAGAGGTTGGAGATGAAACGAGCATAGGGTTTAATTATGTATATTTAATGAGTATTAAAAAGGAAATCTAAGGAAAACTTAACGTGAAAAATGTGTATTTTCAGGCCAGGAAGAGCTCGGGAAGGCATATAATCCACTTAGAGTCGAGACAAGTTGTGAGTGACTTCCTACTATATCTAGTGGTTACTTTTAGCATAATTATTTGGCAATGGATGAGTAGAAAGTTATGGAATGGTGTAGCATTTGAAGTAATTATGTTGTGTTGATAAGTTTAAAGGAAACTAGATATACTATCTAAATGTAACCATGGCCGAGGGACTTTGTGTGAAGGCCTAAGTGAATATGTAATATGATACTCAGTGCTGAGGGACCACGTGTGAAGGCACTTGAGTAGTTGGGTGAAATGGATTTCAGTGCTGAGGGACCCTGAGTGAAAGCATGTGGAAATCCATCATATGTTAGCTCGTGCTGAGGGACCATGAGTGAAAGCACTTGAGCAGTGATTTGGTTGGTTACCAGTGCTGAGGGACCTCGTGTGAAGGCACATGGTAATATTGACATAGTTAAATTCAGTGCTGAGGGCACTGAGGGACGAAATGTGAAGGCACTTGAGAGTTTGCAATGCCGAGGAACATAATGTGAAGACATTTGCATGTGAATAGAAATGAGAATTTGTACATGGTAATATTGAGTTTTGCTTCGTCACAGCAAGGGTTAGATAGTTGCCATGAAATTGTATGGATGTTGATACTGTTCGTGATCTATAGCATAAGAGGCTTAGAGATTTCTAATATACGATTTGTGGTGGTTACTATGGTTTACATTAGCTTATGAATGTTAGAAATATTTGAATGAATTTTAGTCACTCACTGGGCTTTAGGCTCACCAATTTGTTTGTTTGATTGTTGTTTCAGGTAGCGAGCGTGTCCGGGACGCCTAGCCTACAGAAGTTTCTCGTCTAGGCCTACTTCGGAGCAGACCTCTGGGATAGTTGTAAATACTCAGTTTATGTCCATGTTTTGTGATGTACATGTTCCATAGGAATGTTGGGAGGATCGTTTTGTATTATATATATAGAACATGTCACACCCCATCCCAGATACACCTTATACCTAGGAGTGAGTGAGAAACTGCACTCTCTATATAACATATTGAAACTAGATGCCAGTTAAATCTCAAATAGAAACACCATTGCTATTAAAATATTTGAAAACATATAATCTTTCGTCAAGTATTCTTTGCATATATATATACGTGATACAGAACAATTCTCCCAACACTCATAAGGAACATGTACATTACAAAACATGGACACAAACTGAATATTTACAACTATCCCAGAGGTCTGCTTCAAGATAGGCCCAGACGAGATACTTCTGTAGGCAAGGCGTCCCGGACACACTCGCTACCTAAAACGACAAACAAACAAACAAATTGAGTGAGCTTAAAGCCCAGTGAGTGACTAAATTCATTCAATTATCACTAACAAACATGAGCTAGCATAGCCATTAGTAACCACTACATATCGCATTTCAGATAGTTTCTAAACTTCTTATGTTATTGATCACACCCATATCAACATCCTTATTATCTCATGGCAAATAACTAACTCTTGTTGTGACAAAGCACAACTTAGCTCTTTCATATTCCAGTACAAATTCTCATTTCTAATCACAGATAAATGTCTAGTCATCATGTTTCACGAATTTGCAAACTATCGAGTGCCTTCACATTCTGTCCCTCAGCACTGAATTCGATTATGTCAACATTACCATGTGCCTTCACACGAAGTCCCTCAGCACTGGTATCCAATCAAATCTCCACTCAAGTGCCTTCACTCAAGGTCCCTCAGCACGAGCTAGTATGTGATGGATTTCTACATGCTTTCACTCAAAGTCCCTCAACATTGAAATCCATTCCACTTAACTATTCAAGTGCTTTCACGCGCGGTCCCTCAGCACTGAATTTCATGTTCACATTCACTTAGGCTTTCACCATAAGGTCCCTCAGCCATATTTACATTTAGACAATAAAGTCAGTTTCCTTTAAACTTACTGGCATAACATACTAACTATGAATACTACAGACTACCATAATTTCTTACCAAATAATTATACTAAAAGTAACTACAAGATATAGTAGAAAGTCACTCACAACTTGTCTCGGCTCTAAGTGGATTATAAGCCTCCCTGAGTTCTTCCTGGCCTGAAAATACACATTTCTCACTTTCAGTTTTCCTTAATCTTCCTTTTTCCTTAACACTCATTAATAACATTACTCCACAGACAAACTAAAGACTACCAGCAAAACCTCATTACATATTACTGCACCAGCGATACTAGGTTGAACGTAACTAGCGAGACTACCTAAGGAGCAACACCCAGCGAGACTTCAGCGAGAATTGTGAGACGCAAAGCCCCTCTTGCGTTACAGCGACACTTGTTTCGCTGCCCTGTCTCTCGCTCTCTCAGTGATACTACCGCTGCAGCAGAACAGTTTCCTTCTTCCTTTCTTCTTCCTTCTTCAACCTGCTAAACATCACATTCTGGCCAATTTCAGAACTTACGTCCTTCTACAAACTTATTAAGGTATAAGTCCTTCATCTTACCTCAAAATTTCATGGAGAATATCCTCTCCGTTTAGGACATATCCTTCAACGACTCCAAATTGCTCCTAATCATTCGGCAATTCAGCTCCAATCTCTTCTATCTGAAGTTTGACACACATTTATACAAGTTCAGCTCAAGCACCCTTTATGAAACTTTCTAAAAATCGAGTTAACCTTACTAACCTCAGAATTCCGGCCCTAACCACCGTTTCTTCGGTTCGTTCTTCCTCCAAAACTGAATGTTACTCTGTTTGAGTAACACCAACTGAGTCCTTTGCTCCAACTCAAGTTTCCTCCACGGTAACGACGAGATTTCCACTCCAAATCGACATGAACATCTTCTTCTACCTCCCTTTGATGTTTAGCTTCGAAATGGACTCAACTCAAGCTCTGGAATGTAATCAAAACAATTGAATTCTCAGTCCACTTATATATATACCACCGACTTAACCTCCATTTCATTTCTATACAATAATCTATTCAATGCATACCTTCTATGTTTGGCTTCAGCAACGCATAGCCTCTGTTTGTGTTGCTTTTTCAAGACTCCCTCGCCAGACGGTTAACAAACGCATTATTCTCTCGGCCAACCTTCTTTGCCCAACTCATACCCATTTTTGACGCATGGCAGCGTTCACCGCATAGTGGTCTCATCGCAAATTGGCTCTCAACGCCTAGTGACCTTCAACTTTCAACGCCTTGCAGCCTTCAATGCATTTATCGCAAGATAATCTTCGATGTAGGGTGGCTCTCCACGCCTCGTGACCTCAACGCATCGTGGCCTCAACGCCTAATAGTCTTCCCTCACCTTTGCGTCCACGCCAAAACTACTTCCATCAAGGCGTGTTGCCACCAACGCATAGCTGATACTTAGCCATTTTTCTGCCCCCAATCACATTCCAGCCAACTATTCCTACCAAAACGCCCATCTCTTGGTCTCTTCTTATCTTGCTTTCTCACAAGATTAAGTACAGGGCTTACAGAACACTTGTTGATAGGTTGTTATATTATCGCATGACTTAATAGCAAAGGTGCTTATATTTGAAATAAAGCTGGCATTTAGTTGAATCTTAAAGATCTGTATATGATTTATGCTTTAGAGATGGACTAGGGAGTGTGCAGTTTCACACTCACTCCTAGGGATAAGGGGTATCTGGGAGGGGGTGTGACATTTTTAGGGTTAAACACCTCAAAAGGAGGAGGTGTCCTTATGCATGGCTAGATCAAAATGTTGAGAGCCACATTTCTACTAAGTATCAAACTAGGAGGGAAAGAGTGGTGACAAGGCTTGTCATCCAACTTCTATAAATAGAGTGAAGCATAAGGGATTGTATCACACACACATCAGGCATCCAAGATCTCAACTAGGCGTTCCACAGGTACTGCCTTGCATCCAACAGTACAGTTTTATGTCTAGAGGAGTTGTCATGTGTCGTGGAAATATTATTGTGTGAATTAACCTAACGCAAGGTACTAAAGTATATGTTTATGCGTTTAACATGGCATGCGTTGGTTTTGTCAAGTTTTCCTATTCCTCTACCCAAGTATAAGTAAAGTAATAGGTGTTCTCGGTGAATCCGAGGTCGAACACAAGGATTATATTGATTTAGTTTTAATTGGATTGTATGCGTTACAGAGGTAACCAACCATTTTGAGAAAGTTGTGTTTCTAATCTAAGGGAAAGCAAATGTTTGTACACTAGACTAACAGTTGTGGAATATGGAAAGCATGCGACACAGCAAGTTCAGCTAAGATGTGTATGAATGGATAAAGAAAAGGGTTCGGATTGGTTAACATCTAACATCGGAAACGCACAGTAGTACCCTATTCATACTAGCGACTCTTCTCCCGGTTGTCAGCCACTATGCGTTATATGTCTATAACGCATAGGAGAGTGTTAAGAACCAAGGTTGTCCCTGTAATCAGGTAACATTACTTGGCCCTTGTCAATTGAGTTCCACAATCACTTACCCTCTCGAGCAGTCTGATTATTACTACTTATATCGATTTGTCAGATGGATATAAGCATCGGATTAAGCTCGCAAGTGACAAGTTAGAATAGTTACACTACGGTCCCTAGTCAGATGCTAACGCAACCCTAGACCCCCGAGTGATTAGTTACTCATGGCTTGAAAATATAAAGTGAACAGATGAGAAGAGTGAATAGACATGGAAGATAATTGTATTGATGAAAATGAGATACAAATTTTGATAAGTCAATTTCTTGATACAAATCTAAAATTCAAGTAAGAAAAGTAAGAAAGAAAGCAAGGCAAGGCGTCAATGTCTTGAGTCGCCCGGGTGGAAGCGTGATGATTTGCTGTGAAGTGGTGCGGCGGAAAGGAAGACTCTTCTCTCTCGAGCTATTTGTCTTCGGTTGAAGTCTGAGAGAACTCTGCTGTCACTTATGGAGTCCTTCCGAGAAGCAACAACCTTTCTCCTCTCGCAGAGCTGCCCTTGTATAGATGATGAAATCGCAGTTGATGGCAGATCTGCTTGATTGGTGGCGAGATTGACATTGCGTCCATCTCGCCTGATTGCGTGATTCTCGGGCCAATTAAGATCCACCACTTGAGCCGCAAATCATGTCTGTCAATCATCCGTCAATCTCTCAAGATTCCGATCTGATCCTCAGCGCCTTGCCGTAACGGTTGTCTATGCGTCCATGCATAGTTTGATTGATGTCAACGCAGCGTAAGTTGCTAACGCGTAGTCATGCGTTGAAGTGTTGTTAACGCGTCGTCAGGTAGTTTGCATTCCGTTCAGATCATGCGTCCATGAAGAACAAATTGCTAACGTATCATTCTGCGTTAAGAAGTCATCAACGCATTGCTTGCATTCCTGCGTGAAAACATGCGTTTTAGGCTTAACAAGTGGTAAAATAAATATCTTCATCAAAATTCAAGAGTATAACGCAAAGGAAGATTTATTAATGGAATTTATCATTAACTACCGCATGCTTCTCTTATTTAAACTCTATTTATCTATGAAAAAGGCTATAATAACTTGTATTTCTACAAGTTATCATCATGCATCCAACTAAGTCATTTCTACGTCCAAGGTGAATTTTCAGGCATCTAAGGAGGTTTTCTAAGGCTTCAAAGTGTTGTTAGTTGCTGTTTTCTTAGTTTTAGAAGCCCAACTGTGAGCCATGAAGTCCAAACCAAGTTAGGTTTTTTGAACGAGCAAATCTAGAGTAGGGAAAGGAAGCTTTAAAGAGGCAGAACCCTGCTTACTGTGAGTGGTTACTAACTGTTATTTCATTAAGTAATTTTGTGATTTCATTACAAGTTGATATATATGCTATGCGTTGAATATGTTAATGCTTGATTAAGGAAGCTAAGGCCGCACTGGATGGTCAAAGGATCTGAGGATCTAGTTTCTGATCCTGTGTTAGGGTTAAAATCTCACGAGATGGTTAGGGGGTTGCTGGAAACCTAGTTCCTGGTCGTGTGGGAAGTATCTTTTGTGGGATGGTTAGAGGACCGACGAGTCTAGTTACTGATCCCTCAGAGGTAAGATTTGATAGATAAATGAGCATGCAGCGGAAGTTAATTTGATCAACTTTTACTCTAAGATGCTCAATTTAGAGGATTAAACATGCAATTAAGATAAAAACCAATGAAGCTATTCTCCTTCAATTCTTGATAAATTTCAGAACCACTTGGTTGTAGACCACCACAAGAGTCTTCTCTACTATTCTCTAGGCTTAGATTGGATGGTGGGATCCAAATTTGTGGCGAATTTGAGAAAGAATGAAGGTTGGGAAGAAGATGAACAATGGATGGAATTTTTCAAAATTAACCCTTAATTTCATAAAATTCTTAACCATTTTTATGTCAAAATCATCTCTATTTATTAAAGAATAACATGCAATCCAATTGCATCCAAATTTGACAACACAAAATGGTTAATTTGTTAGTTAATTGTGAAGAAGACAACCAAACTCCTAGCTTAGTGGGAAAATCCAATCTTCAAAAATCAATTTTAAAATCAATTTTCAATGAATTTCCAAAAATTGAATTAAAATTATTCTTAATTTAAAAAATAATTAATTAAATAATTAAATAAATAAAAATAATTTAATATTTAATTAATTAAATATGATATTATTTTAATATTAAATAATAAAATAATATTATTTTTCCCACTTGTCCCAATTTTTCTAAAAAACCGATATGAATCCCTATTCATATGATTAATATTTAAATCATATTTCAATATTATAATTAACTCTATTTGTACGTTTAATTCGTAAGTAAACATTGATATATCGTATATATCTGACTTTCATTCCTTAAGCCAAGATTTGAACGGTTCAAACTTATTCACCACATTATCTAAGATTTTAGTCCATTTATGAGCTAGTAGAGGGACCTAATGGACCTACAGACCATGAACTCCAACGATTCGAGATTAACTGGCCAAACTCTTTAACCTAGTTAACCAACATTCGTTAACTAACGGGACACTCCACTAAAGCCCGTACTCTCCTCACTGTAGATATATTTGTGTCCATTTGATATAACCGTCATGGATAAGTCAATCCTTCACAGGTTGTTCATAACTTGAGCTAAGTCAAATACCGATTTACCTTTGAGTTACATCTTTTCTCCTTAAGGTCCCTCTACTAAGTCAAAAACGGTGTCATAAATGAAGTGATCCTGATTTGTTCATGCAGAGACATATAAGCGGGGGTATTCTGCATAATAAGATTGTGTAAGACTGACCCTGAAATAATCACTGTTATGTATTAACACCGTTTTTGACTTCGCTGAAGTTAAAAACGGTGTTAATAAATAATTAATTCATTTGAATAACTTCATATGTACTAAAATTCACCTATTTACAAAAAACTACGAGTTTTAGGACATACAACCCAACAAGATTATGTGCACATAGGGAATAGATTTAGTTGCTGAGCCAGAAGGAGCCAGCAGAGTAAAGTATGGTACCAAGATAAGCTTCATATGTGAAAACTGAGTAGATAACCTAGGTTATGATTGATTATGTCATTATGATTTCATTTATATTATGATGTTATGAAAGGGTCATGTGTACCTTAGTTATTTGCTTAACCATTCACTGGGCTTTGTAAGCTCATCCTTTTTTTTATGTTCTCTTTGCATAAGAGTTCTCGTTGTTGTGCGAAGTCGAGGTCTGCCATAATATAGTTTATTTTGCTTAGGATTGAAACACAAAGCTGTGGTAAAATTGTGATATTGTATAAAATTTAAGTTATTGTATTAATAAAAAGTATTCTTTAAGAGTATACGTGTTTAAGTATGTTAAAGAGTAAAAGAAGGACAATAGATGTTACAAAAGGGTTGTTGAGTTTTATGCCTTGTTCAAGTGGGAGTTTGTTAGGTTTAATGCCCTAAAACTCGTAGATTGTAAATGTAATAATTTGCCCGTAATTAAATCATTAATAAAGAGTTATTAATGTGTTACTTCAATAAGCGTTATTGATTGTTTTTGTTTGTTTTGTCTTAATAACCCTAAATCCAATAAACTAACATCCTAGGTTGTTTTATGAGTCTTGAACTGTATGTGGGGACATATGGAGATCAATGTTCAAGATACAATCTAAAGGGTCTATAGTATAGGGATAAGGCTGGATACCTTATCCTGGTGACACTATGGATACAACCCATTTTGTATTTGATACAAACACAATGATCTAACGTGTTCGTGTAGGTGACATGCGAGTGGGGGTATCCTATGCAATGAGTTTGCATAAGACCGAACCACGAAATAGTAATCACTAGATGTAACTCTGTTGACTAGTTAGGTTTCTATTTCAATATAATGACCTATGCAACTTAGTCTTAATCCTAAGTATATTATGAACTCTGTCCATGAGGGACTGTCCTTTGATTTGTATGGGTGAGAGTGGTTGTTTGCTGACTCAATATGCCTACCATCTTGGGGACAAGATCAAGTGGGGAGCTAGAGATATAATTATACAAGATGGAATTCACTCATTCCCATTTTTAGGGTAAATAGACAAGTGTTCCCTTAAGTGGTGCCTTCGAGACTTGAACGAAGGACCCTACCTTCTCACTGGCCCAAGAGGGGTTTCTATTTAATGGTTGGACCATAAACAGGTTGTTCATTAGAGGAGCATTAGTACTTAAGGATATAGAAGTAACCCATGGGTAAAACGGTAATTTGACCCAGTTGGTGTTACGAACACTTGTGAAGGACTAATTTGCTATTATTGGTCTATATCCATGGACATAGAAATATGTCTGCAGTGAGAAGAGCGCAACTGTGGTTCTTTAGTGAAGTGTACCCACAGTTAACGAATATTGATTAATGTGGTTAATGAGTTTAGCCGATTAATCTCATATCGTCAGAGCTTCTGATCTGTAGGTCCATAAGGTCCCCTTGCTAGCTCACTACAGACCAACAAGGATCAACTATGTTGAAAGAAAAATTTGAAGTGTTCAAATTTATGAAGGAAAATATTAATTGTATTGGATACAATTAATTGCATGATTTATTATAAATTTTATTTGAATGTGATTCAAATTATAACTTTATAATACGAAGAATTAATTTATTTGAATATGATTCAAATAATTAATAATTTATTTGGATAAAATCCATATAAATAAATAGATGGAGAATTAATTAATTAATTTGAATTGGTTTCAAATAATTAATTATTTAATTTGGATGAGATCCAAATTAAAGATTCTGCAAAAGATAAATAATTAATTATTTAATTTCGATGAGATCCAAGTCCTTAATGAGCTTGCAAAGGGACCTTATGGACCTATAGATTAGAAGCACAAATGATATGAGACTAATCAATTAAAATCTATAATTAGATTAATCAATATTCATTAACTATAGGTCACTCCACTAAAAACTTACAACTGCACTCTTCGCATATTTCTATGTCCATGGAAGTAACAAATCAACAATAATTCGACCCTTCACAAATTACTCATAACTACAGTTGGGTCAAATTACCGATTTACCCCTATAGTTATACTTAACTCCTTAAGTACCACTAATCCCTCTAATGAAGAAACTGTTTATTCTAACTATAAACTAACCCTTCTCGGGCCAGTGAGAGGGTGAGGCCTCATTGTTCAAGACCCAGAATCAACCCTTAAGGGAGTAATTTATCTACTTACCCTAAACTCGAGAATGAGTGAATTCTATCTTGTGAAGATATGTTTCCAACTCCCTAATCAGACAAATCCCTTAAATGGTAGGAATATTGAGTCAGCGATCTTGTCACTCTCACCTTTACTGATCAAAGGATTGCTCTCATAGACAAAAGTTCATAACTCACTAGGATTAAGGTCGAGTCATCTATAGCCATCCTATGAAATGTTAACTTCTTCAATTAACGGTGTTACAAAGAGAAATTAAACATTTCATGGTTCAGTCTTATAAAAACTCTTTGCATAGGATAATCCCACTCACATGTCTTCACATGAACGATTTAGGATCAAATCATTTGTAACATTTTAAAACTCTTTGTAACAATGACAAAGTGGACCGTATCTGAAGTGTTACTAGAATAAGGCACCCAACCTTATTCCTATACTATAAACCTTTTGGTTGTAACTTAAACATGATCCAACCTCGTGTGTCAATCGCATACAATCTCCCACTTGTCTTAAAGCTAGTAGGGTGTAAATACATATAAACTAGTGTCACACCCCCTCTCGGGTTACCTTCTTAACCTGAAAAGAGGCGTGAAGACAGCAGACTTTGACTCCTTACGACATCTACTGTCACTCAACTTCCCAAGCACAACTCAACCAAACATAAAATTTTAACTCACATCCAGGCCACAAATGATAATCTCAAAATAGACCTCTATAAAATTAACAATAGAGTTTTATTACACAACACCACACTCTTAGATCCCAATATGTACAATGGTAGGTCTAAGTATAAAATATTTACAAATCTCGAATTACACAGTAGATCCAGACGAGTTCGACGAGTAGGCTAAGCACCCCGGTTCCGCTTGTTACCTGATAAGTAGAAAACATTTGAAAGCATGAGCTAAATAGCCCAGTGAGTAACAAGTTTTGGAAACTATTTTTAGCTTAAAAACTCAATAAAATCATGCTCGTCATTCAAATAGTAAGCATTGAAAGCTTAAAACAATTGTATATGCTTAAAAGATTTTCCTTAGTTGAAGCGGAGTCATCTCTATGCTGCTCAACATCGAAATCAACCTCATCATATCCAATGTCGAATAATCTCAATACCACAACGTCAAATCTCCCTCTATATGCACATAGGAATTATAATTCAGGTTGTCCACATGCCTTCACCAAGTCTATCGACATTGGGAACCAATTCAAGTTGTCTATATGCCTTCTCCCAGTTCTTCGGCATTGTGGACCATATTCAGGCTGCCCAGATGTCTTCTCCTAGCTCTTCGGTATTGAGGACCATATTCAGGTTGTCCAAATGTCTTCTCCCAATACTCCGGCATTGGAGACCATATTCAAGCTATCCATATGTCTTCACCAAGTCCATTGGCATTGGGGACAAATTCCAGCTGCCTAAATGCCTTCTCCCAGTTCTTCGGCATTGGAGATCATATTCTATTGCTCAGATGCTTTCACTAGGTCCATCGACAGTGGGGACCTATTCAGGTTGCCCAGATGCCTTCTCCTAGTACTTCGGAATATTTTCAAACAGCATGCTTTTTCACAACCACAAGTGGGCATATCCATAGTGTCACCAAGATGAGGTACCCAGCCTTATCCCTATACTATAGACTCTTTAGATTGTATCTTAAACATTGATCTCTGTATGTCCCCACATACAGTTCAAGACTCATAAAACAGCCTAGGATGTTAGTTTATTGGATTTAGAGTTATTAAGAAAAAACAAACAAAAACAATCAATAACTCTTATTGAAGTAACACATCAATAACTCTTTATTATTGATTTAGTGACGGCCAAATAATTACATTTACAATCTACGAATTTTAGGACATAAAACTCAACAGTTGCGTGCTAACATGGACAAAAGGAGTGATGCGTTGATTGGTGCAAGGAGGGCTAAACACCCTAGAGTTGCTAATGAGGGGGCGTTCATGTCGGGCATCCATCAGCCAAGGGACTGCGTGCAAGTGATAACTGGGGTAGAAGAGTTAACTAACCTCAAATGGTGCTCAATTATGTATTGATGAAGTGATGAGGTGTCAAATTGAGGTTAAGTGTGGTATTGGCAAGTAGAAGGTGGCAAGCCCAGAATTTGCATGAAATTCTAGGGAAGTCTATAAATAGTAGCTTGAATGATGAAGAGAGATTTGCGCAAATTACTCGTGCTATCTGAGAGATTCTTCGACCAAAACTCTCCAAAATGAGTAGTTTTAGAGAGAGAGCTAGTAGAAGGAAAGTTTATGGGGAAGAGGTTGAAATTTTCCAGAGAATCCATTTGTTCAGGCTATCAAGCAAACTGAAATAGAGTGGGAAGATCTAGTGATATGTGGTGGAAGAGAAGAAGTTAGAGGCTGAAACTTTGTGGTAAGTTAGCCAAGACATTTATCTACAAGTTTGTAAAAGAAAGTAAAACTTATGTTTGGCTGGAAATATCATTTTTTGCAGCTGGAAGTGAAGGCAGTGTATTTGAGGTTGTCGGGTGAGAATGGGCTAAGAGGAAGAAGGGGTGCGTGCAAACAAGCCTGGGCAGTGGCTGGAGGTAAGGATTTCATTGAGGTTATTTTCGGTGATTTTTGAATGCATAGTGGGTAGGCTGATAGGCCATTAACACTACGAATGTGCAGGTTGTGGGGCGAGATGAGTCTCGCTGGTGAGCAGAAGTTGACGTTGTGTGTGTACAGGTGTTGAGCCAAACATGTCTTGCTAGTCACACTAGTCTCACTAGTCATGCTAGCCTCGCTAGGCTCGTGGGTAGGCAGACAAGGCACCCAATGTAGGTTGTCGACATAGGCACGATGTGGACATCGTACTGGCTGGAGATCAATGTCCCGTTGGTGTGCAGAGCTGAAGATGTGCACACACTCTGCCCTTTTAAGGTTATTTTAGCCTTGTCTGTGCGGGATTTGTCGCCCATGGGGGTTTGCAGTGCCAGGGTGTGCGAGACAAGGTAGTTATGCATGGTTTGTAGCACATAGAGGCTGGACAAGTTGTGTGAGAGTGCTGCAGGGCTATTGGACAAGCCTAGGGGCAACTTGGAACTTGTGGTCATTTTAGATCACTTTTTTTATTGTGGGTGAGCCTTTTTGAACTAAATTTCAATACTAAAGACTCAATTGACTTAAGTTATACATTGAAGGGAATTTTAAGGGAATTTAACAAAGGAAATTAATGTAAGAAGCATATAATTCACTAGGAGCTCAGGATAAGTTGTGAGTGGTAGAATTTTATTTAAAATGATTTATTTTCTCAACATTTCTAGTATGCTTGTAAATCAGGCCGTCATCGTTCGGTCACGCTGCTCAACCAGTTGATCAATCACTCGTCCATACCTGGTTGACCCTCCGTTGAACATTACCGCCGCTAGTGTGGATCACCGGATGCGTGGGTGGGTATCTACCTCTCTCTTCCCTATTTTTTTTTCTCTCTCTCACTCTCCACAACCTTATCTCTCTGTGACCAGCCTTCTCATAACTTCAGTCTCGTCCTCAGCCACTGCAACACTCCTTGAACTTTCACTTGGCTACCTAATTGTCGTTGGAATCTGTGTTTTTCATCAGATCTTGGTTTTAGGTAAGATTTTGTGTTTTTTTTTGGGGATTTTCTGAATTGAAATTTTGGGCCTAATTTATTTGCGCTCATGATGCTTAGGCTTTAAATTGGAGTATTAGAAACTCTTGTGGTGGCGTTTGACAAGAATTAGATTGTTTCAACATATTGTTGGTAAGTATTAATGGTTTTGGAACCCCTTGGATTCAACTTTTGCTTATTGTAATGTGGGTTTATAACCCCTATTGTTGATTTATGTATAGTTTAGAGATCATTAATATTTGAAGTTAGAATTGTTTCATGGTCGAGCTACAAGTTGGGAGTTGGATTCAATAACTCTTTAGGCCAAGGAGAAGATCAACTCTTTAGGCCAAGTAATCTTACTACTGGAACTATCTTCGTGCCAGGTGATGTAGTTAGTATGAAGTTGTCGAGTTCTCTGAGGTCATCTATATGTTTTGCATGTGAATTATATGATTTAAGATGAAATAAGCATGATAATGTTTACATGAATATGTTTCGTTGTTTATGTATGTTATCAATTATGTTAATATAATGATAAATACCCTTCTACCCATAGTTGTGTATTCATTAGGGGTCTTGTGTTCCTTCGGGATCACCAAAGGTTTTGTATTCCTTTGGGATCACTAGAGGTTATGTATGTCCTTCGGGATCTACTAGAGGATTTTTGTTTACTATGGGATTTGCCAGATGCATGTGTTTATTGGAATTTATTTCCTAAAATCTTATAATATTAGTTGATTAATTTAATTATTAATTATGCAATATTAATTTATCCATTAATTGAAAAAAAATCAATGGTAATTGCTTAAAGTCTTGTACATATATGTAATTGACATATGGATGGATCATGTTCAAGAAATAACCTAAAGGTCTCTAGTATATGGATAAAGTTGGGTTATTTATGTTGGTAACATTATGGAAACAACCCACTTTGTAATGGTTACAAATGGTTTGATCCAAACTGTTCATGTGAAGATATGTGAGTGGGGGTATCCTATACAAAGAGTTTGTATAAGACCAGACTGCAAAATATTTAATCTCTCTATGTAAATCCATTAATTAATGAGATTAATATTTCATAGGACGATTAAGTGTGACTCAATTTTAATCTGGAGTGACTTAATAACTCCTGTCTGTGAGGTTAGTCCTTTCATTTGCACAGGTGAGAGTGGCTCGAGTTGTCGACTCAATAAGCTTACCATTTTGGGGATTTGACTAAATGGGGAGCTAGAAACATAACTTCACAAGATAGAATTCACTTCTTCCCATATAGGGTAAGTAGATGAGTAATTTCTTTAAGTGTTGATTTCGAGTCTTGAACAAGGGCCTCCACCCTCTCACTGCCCCGAGAGGGACTTAGTTTATTGTAGGATTATAAACAAATTGTTCATCAGATGAATCATTGGTACTTAAGGAAAAGAGATAATTACAGGAGGGAAACAAACATTTGACCCAGCTGTAATTATAAACAACTCGTGAATGATCGACTTACTTATATTGATTATATCCACGGACACAACTTGTCCTACAATGCATAGGAGTTCAATTATGGGTTTCTAGTGGTTTGCCCTATAGTTAATGAATGAAGATTAATTTAATGAAAGAGTTTAATTAATTAATCTTTCGATCTTTGGAGCTTATAATCTGTAGGTTCATAAGGTCCACTTGTTAGCTCACCATGGACCAACAAGGGTCAACTATGGTGAAAGAAAATTTTGAAATGTTCAAGTTTATGAGGGAAAATATTAGTTGTATTGGATACAATTAATTACATGATTTATTATAAAGTTTATTTAAATAAGATTCAAATTATAAACTTATAATATGGAGAATTAATTTATTTGAATAAGATTCACATATTAATTATTTGTTTGGATGAAATCCATAAAAAGAAATAGAGGGAGAATTAATTAATTAATTTGAATGGGATTTAAATAATTAATTATTCAATTTAGATGTGATTCAAATTAAAGATTCTACAAAATATAAATATTTAAATATGATTTAAATATTTTAATTCATTTAATATGAGATATTATTTGGGTAGATATTTATTAATATTGGATATTATTAAATATTTAATTTAAAATCTCTGCAAAGGTGTTATCCTAGTAGGATTAGGAGTAACTCATAAAGTTCTATAAATATGACCCTTGGGAGCCCTCATAGAACACACCCTCTACAACATAATCTTTACACTCATTCTATAGAGATTTCTCTCCCAAGAAAAAATCTCCCAATTTTACAGAAGGGTTCTCTAAAATTTCCTTTTCCCTATTCTCTCTCATCTTTCACAAGTGGTTCCCACAAGCGGGATCCTTGCTAGAGTCATAGCAAGGAAGAACTTGTGGATTTGAGGAGAAGATTTTGTTACATTTACATTAACATTTTTCTTCTAGTTTTTGTATTTTTAATTCTTTCAAGATATCAAAGAATGCAATCACACGCTTCCACTGGGATTTAATTCCCTTTAGTATTTATGTGCTCATATTTTTCTTATGTTATGATATTTCAGGTAAGGAAAAGGATGCACCGACGAATGACAAGAAGAATCTGTGAGAGCCATGGGACCAGAAGTAACTTCTGCATAGTTTTCATGTTTTAAACAAATCTTAGGTGTCTAAACTACTTGAAATTTCATAACATTTTCATTATTACAGATTTTCCAGAAATTTATGTTTTTAACTTTTTTATTATAGAGGTACCCCAAATTAAGGTTTTGTGTTATTTGAATTTTTATTGTGATTAAAGGTATTTATTTTATAAAATGATTGATTCCCTTTTGCTTAAGTTGAAAAGAGTTGCTTTCAAGTCATGCATGCATAAAGTAATAGTCCTGTTAGAAGTCTTAGAAAGTTGAATCGTTACAAGTTTTTTGTTCGTTTGGGATCATCAGAGGTTTTGTGTTCCTTCGAGATCACCAAAGGTTATGTGTTTCCTTCAGGACCCACTAGAGATTTTGTGTTTCCTATGGGATTCACCAGAGGCATGTGTTTTCCTTCGGGATTCATTAGAGGTCTGTGGATACAACTCACCTATGGTAGGATGGGTTTTAATTATTCACTCAGATAGTTATGTATGAAAAATTGAAGTAAGCATGTCCCACTAGTATGTTTTATTTATTGGGCATAAATGCATAGCCTGACCCCAGTAATGGGGTTACTTACTGAGTATTTATATACTAACCGTTTTCTTATGTTATGATATTTTAGGTAAGGGAAATGATGTACTAGTAAATGACAAGAAGGATCCGTGAGAGTGCCATGAGACCAGAAGTACCTTGCATCGTTCTCATGTTTTTTAGCCAGTTTAGGATGTCTGAAATACTTGGAATGTTTTAACATTTTCGTTATTACTGTTTTCCTAGAAATTTATGTTTTAACTATTTTGAAGTAGCGATACCCCGAACTAAGGTTTTATGATATTTAAACGTTGGTTTTATAATTAAAGGTATTTACATTATAAAATGATTGTCTCCTTTTTGCTTATGTTGAAAAGAGTTGATTTCAAAGTTATGCATGCATAAAGTAGTGGCCCTATTAGAAGTCTCAGAAAAGTCGGGTCATTACAGTTGGTATTAGAGCCCAAGTTTTGATTTTATAGACTGAGTGTCCCTATGGCCATTAATGGATTCTTGTTATCGCTAGGTATGCTTCCTAAGTATGCGCTCATAGTAATATATGCATGAAACCTTGTTGGAATTACTGCTGAAATAGACATGTTGCCTGTATTGGGGCATTTAATAAAAATTATTTGTGTATGAATATTAGGAAATGGCGAGATAGAGGAGCTAGAGGAGGCAAAGGAGGCAGAAATAGGAGATGAGGGTTACAAAACCCTCAAATGTAAGACCCTGTAGATTAGGACCCTTAGCCCCATGACCCTTCTACACCACAAGATCTCCCGCAGCCATAAGATCCTTTCGAGTTAGGGGAATAAGTAATTGGAACAAGAAGACAGACTCGTAATGTACCCATGTCGCCTTAGACACAAACTCCACCTATGGCCTAGGATTACTTTGTTGCAATGCCAACACAGATAGAGGAAACTGTCACTACCACCTTGATGAGCAAGACCCAAGAAATAATACATGTAGCTGTGACATAGCAGTTATCTCAGTAGCTTCCAACTTTGCAGGTACCGGAGTAGCAGGTTCCGCCTTAGCAAGTGAAAACTCAACACCAAAACTATCAAGACCTTTTCCCTGAAACTAAACATTTAAGAGACTTCAAGAAATACAACCCTTGTACCTTTGACGGGTCGCTGAAGGATCCTAGAAGGCTGAGATGTGGTTGTCCTCCATCGAGACTATTTTTCACTATATGAAATGTTCAGAGGACCAAAAGCTGAAGTGTTAGTATTTATATTAATGCATAATGCAGAGATATGGTAGCAATCGACAGAGAGATCAGTAGATACCAATGGAGGGTAGGTTACTTGGAACTAGTTCAAAGAACGATTCTATAACTAGCACTTCTTTGCCAACACGAGGCACAATAAACATGCAAAATTCATGAATTTGAAATAGAAAGCCATGTCTGTGGAGGAGTGTGAGTAAGAATTTACCAAGCTATCTTGTTTTGCTCTAAAGATGGTGGCCATAGAGGAGGACAAGATAGAGAGATTCGTCCAAGGACTAAAGGACGGATTAAGAGGTCTCGTACATGCTCATAAACCTATAAGTTATGTAGCAGCATTTCGTGCAGCAGTGAGAATGACTCCCAGGCAAGGGCAGAGTACGTGAAAACAGTAGTACTATTATCCTCCTAGGCAAGAGGAAGGCGGGCTAGAAAGCTTCAAAACCTTTGCAAAAGAGCCGGAGTCCAGATAGACCAATACAACATTATAGGCAACCATCTTAGGGATCAAGTTTGGTAGAGAGAGAAAAACCAGTTTGTAGTTTTTGTGGGAGACATCACTAGGGGCGTTGTCTAGCCAGTACGAGATGTAAGATATGCACTTACCTATTTTCAAATGCAAATAGGTTGCAGTATTAATTACTTAATTTCGTTAATGTTGGTTGAAAGAAAGGAAGTTTTGGAATTGAAGAAGAAATAAATAACTTGAGATTAATTAGTGATTGGAATTTGGAAATACTTTTATAGGAGAAAGGTTGGAAATAAATAGGAATAAATTAAGTTTAAATTTTTATTGGTTAAAGAAAATAAATAACTATTAAAAAAAAGAGAGGGAATTAGGAAAAGAAAAAGAAAATAAGAGAAGTAAAAATTAAATAATAAATAAATAAGAAGAAGGAAGTAAGGGAAAAAAAAAAGAAGAATAAAAAAAAAAAAAAAAAAGAGTGGGATCGAGAGAAATCCAAAGAGAGAAGAGAGAAAGGGGGAAAATAAAAGATGGAAGAAAGGAGAGAAATAGATGAAACAAAGAAAGGGAAGCGAAGAGAGAAACGGCGGTGGAGAATGGCGATGACAAAAAGGACTTGTTGGAGGACCTATACAAAGCAAGAATCAGAAAAAGGGAGCTCGCAGAATCATTGATTAAGATCGTGGGTAAGTTTTCAACATAGTTGTTAAGGTTTCCTGTGTAAAGAAAAATGTAGATTGGGAGTCATGTGGGTTTTATTCTTTAATTTGAAGGCTCCTATGGATGTAATTTGGAACAAAATAGAAGAAATTGGAGAAGGTACAAGAAAGAAATATTTGGTGAAAATCATTCGATTCTAGCAAGGAGATGGTTGAAAGGTTGAGATTTAATTTTTGTGGGTCTCTTTAATTTCTCTTGAAAGCATGAGTATGATTTTGTTGTGTTCTTGCTTGAAGCTAGTGTAGTAAGAAAAATTATGAGGAGATGTGTAATGAAAAGAGAAAAACTCGAGAGAAGAAGTGGGAGAAGTTATGTCCCTGTGGTATTGTCATGGAGGAGAAAGAGGGGAAAAGAGGGTCAAGATGTTGGTAAAGAAACTAGAAATATAATAATTATAAATTACAATTATTTTGATGAAGAAAGAGAAAACAAAATAGATTATTTAGAAAAGACAAAGTGTACTTAGGTGATAAATGGGGGAGAAGGTGCAAGTCAGAGTCAAAATTGAAAGAAAGAGATAGGAATGGGGTAAATTTGATGTCTAGCTAGTGTTTGTAATCTCCTTATTTGGAGATTGACTATTGTTATGACTTTTGAAATTTTAGGTTTTACAAGAATAGTAAGATAACTTATGATTCTGGGTGTTATCAGCATCAGTTTTTGGGAGTGACAATTTTATTTAAATGAAGCTTTACTTACTCATTGTTTTCAGTATGCTCAAAGATGTTATGAAGCATGATTTAAAGTTTATTTTCTCACGAGTTTTAATTGATCAAGCATGAATTTCCAAACATGAGTTTAAAACATGATTTATACTTGAGTTTAAGTCTGAAAGCATGTTGTTTTATGATCTTAAGCTTTATGAAGCATGTTACTTGATGATTGACTTGAGAAACTCTGAGATTTCATGAACTCATGTTTATTATCGATTTATTTTCAAAAGCATGCTAATTTTTAAAATGTTTTAAAATGGGACTCAACACTGAAGGACATTGAGAAGGTGATTGAGTATCCATTGGGACCCTAGTACTAAAGGACATGAGAAGGTACATCGGCAGCCCGAGACTAGATATTCCTATGTGCACATAGAGAGAGATTCAGCGCTATTGTGTTGAGATTATTCAACATCAACTAAGGTTATTTCGACGTTGGATGTGTTGAGATTACTCTACCTCAACTACAGTTATCTTAAACTTCAAAGAGCATGTTTATGAGATTTTATGATGAACTACTCATATGATTTATATTTGTTTATTTAAGCACGATTTAGGTTTCATGCTATGTTTAAGTTTTTGAAAGGAATATTGGGATTTGTGCCCTAAAGCCTCGTAATTGATCAGTTAATTAATTTAATTATTAATTATTAATTATGCAATATTAATTTATCCATTAACGAAAAAAATTCAAGGTTATTACATGAAGTCTTGAACATGTATGTAGTTGACATACAAGTAGATCATGTTCAAGAAATAACCTAAAAGTCTATTGTATATGAATAAGGTTGGGTGCCTTATCTTGGTGACATTTGGATATGACCCACTTTCTAATAGTTACAAATGGTTTGAGCCAAATCGTTCATGTAGAGACATGTGAGTATCCTATACAAAGAGTTTGTATAAGACCGGACTGTGAAATATTTAATCTCTCTTTGTAAATCTATTAAGTGATGAGATTAATATTTCATAAGATGATCATGTGCGACTTGATCTTAATCTTGAGTGACTTATGAATTCTTGTCTATGAGGTTGGTCCTTTGATTTGTATGGGTGAGAGTGGCCTGAGTTGACGACTCAATAAGCCTACCATTTTGGGGATTTGACTAAATGGGGAGATAGAAACATAACTTTGATTTCGGGTCTTGAACAAGGGGCCCCACCCTTTCACTGGCCTAAGAGGGACTTAGTTTATGGTTGAACCATAAACAAATTGTTCATTAGAGAAATCAATTGTACTTAAGAATAAGAGGTAATTATAAGAGTAGAACAAATATTTGACCTAGCTGTAATTATGAACAACTCGTGAAAGATAGACTTGCTTATACTGATTATATCCATGCACACAACTTGTCCTACAGTGCATAAGAGTTCAATTATGGGTCTATAGTGGTTTGTTCTGTAGTTAATGAATGAAGACTAATTTAATTAAAGAGTTTAATTAATTAATCTTGGATCATTGGAGCTTATAATTTGTTGGTCCATATGGTCCATTTGCTAACTCATCATGATAGATAAATGAGCATGCAACGAAATTTAATTTGATCAATTTTCAGTTTAAGATGCTCAATTTAGAGGATTAAACATGCAATTAAGAAGAAAAAACTAAAGTTTCAAGAACACTTACCCTTGAAGCTCCAAATTCTCCTTCAATTCTTGATGAATTTAAGCACCACTTGGTTATAGATCACCAAAGAGTCTTCTCTACTATTCTTTAGGCTTAGATTGGATGGTGGGATCCAAATTTGTGGTGAATCAGATCAAGTTATCTAGGTCATTGATAAGTGAAATTAATCAGTGTTAATCGTACGATGTTAATGCGTAATAGTGATTATTTCAGGGTCAATCTTACACAATCTCATTATGTAGAATACCCCCGCTCACTTGTCTCTACATGAGCAAATCAAAATCACTTCATTTATGACACTTTACAACATTTGTAACAATCATGAAGCGGGTTGTATTCAATAGTGTCTCCAAGAAGAGGTACCCAACCTGATCCATGTACTATAGATAGAGGCTACTTACTCGAACTTGATCCTGTTTATGTCTCCACATAAAGTCCAAGTACTCATGATAGTAGCCAAGGGTTTGTAGTTAAATTGGATTTAGAGTTAATAAATAATTAATTCACTTGAATTAAAATTCACCTATTTACAAAAACTACGAGTTTTATGACATACAACCCGAACACATCACGGACCAACAAGGATCAACTATGTTGAAAGAAAAATTTGAAATGTTCAAATTCATGAGGAAAAATATGAATTTTATTGGATACAATAACATGATTTATTATAAAGTTTATTTGAATAAAATTCAAATTATAACTTTATAATATGGAGAATTAATTTATTTGAATATGATTCAAATAATTAATTATGTATTTGGATGAAATTCATATTAGAGCGAGAATTAATTAATTAATTAATTTGAATTGGATTCAAATAATTAATTATTTATTTTGAATGAGATTCAAATTGAAGATTTTTGCAGAAAATAAATATTTAAATAAGATTTAAATATTTTAAACCATTTAATATGAGATATTATTTGGATAAATATTTATTAATATTGGATATTATTAAATATTTAATTTAAAATCTCTGCAGAGATATTATACTAATAGGACTAGGAGTAATTCATAGAGTTCTATAAATAGGGCCCTTGGGAGCTCTCATAGAACACACACTTTCGACAAGAATAATCTATGTGATTTACTCTCCCTCTAGAAATTCTCCCAATTTTCTTATAAAATTTCTAAGAAAATTTTTCTTCCCATTCTTTTAAGAAGTGGTTCCCACAAACCGGATCCTTACTAGAGTCATAGTAAGGAAAATCTCTTGGAAAAGGAAGACTACAAGGATAAGACTTTCGGTTCGAGAAGAAGATTTTGCTTAAATTGTAGATCGGCAAAAGTATGTTGCTTAACCTTTTCTTAACTTTATGTAATTTTAATTCGTTCAAGAAATCAAAGAACACGATCACACGCTTTCGCCGGGATTCAATTCCCTTCAAGGATGTCACTCACTGGGCAACCTAGCTCATGGTTTTCTTTAAACTTTATGTTTTCCAAGTAGCGAGCGAGTCTACGGTGCTTACTCTACACTAGGACTGTGGTCTTGCCCAAAGTAATTTCAACTATGAAAGCCAACAAGTTGCCTAACCAAGGCACCTAGAGTATTTTGGCTAGTGTGGTTGTCACCAAAGAAATTGAGGTCACCTTGACTCTAGAGTCAATGGTAAGAGACTACTCAAATGTCTTTCCAAAGGATCTCTAAGGGTTTATGTCGTATAGAGAGATAGACTTCGTTATTGAGTTGGAGTCAGGTACAACTCCCATCTCAAAGGATCCTTATAAAATGACCCCAACAAAATTAAAGGAGCACAAGATCTAGTTGCAGAGTTACTCGACAAAGGCTTTATATGTCCTAGTGTGTCAACTTGGGGTGTACTAGTGTTGTTCGTGAAAAGTAGGATTGTTTGTTAAGTCTTTGCATTGACTATAGAGATTTGAACAAGGTGGCCATCAAGAATAAATATTCTCTTCCCAGAATTGATGACTTGTTCGATCAATTACATGGAGCTATAGTTTTCTTCAAGATTGACCTTTAATCAAGTTACCATCAGTTAAGAGAAAAGGACAGTCACATTCCTAAGACTGCGTTCCATTCAAAATATGGACATTATGAAGGATAAATGAGCATGCAGTGAAAGTTAATTTGATCAATTTTCACTCTAAGATGCTCAATTTAAAGGATTAAACATGTAGTTAAAAAAGAAAAAAACCAAAGTTTCAAGAACATTTACCCTTGAAGCTCCAAATTCTCCTTCAATTCTTGATGAATTTCAGCACCACTTAGTTGTAGACACCACAAGAGTCTTCTCTACTATTCTCTAGGCTTAGATTGGATGGTGGGATCCAAAATTTGTGGTGAATTTGAGAAGGAATGAAGGTTGGGAAGAAGATGAACAATGGATGAAATTTTGCAAAATCAACTCTTAATTTCACAAAATTCTTAACCATTTTTATGCCAAAATCATCTCTATTTATTAAAGAATAACATGCAATCCAATTGCATCAAAATTTGACAACAAAAAATGGTTTATTTGTTGGTTAATTGTGAAGAAGACAACCAAGCTCCTAACTTAGTGGGAAAATCTAATCTTCAAAAATCAATTTTAAAATCAATTTTTCAATGAATTTCCAAAAATTGAATTAAAATTGATTTTTAATTTCAAAAAAATAATTAATTAAATAAAAATAATTTAATATTTAATTAATTAAAAATAATATTATTTTATTATTTAATATTAAAATAATATTATTTTTTCCACTTGTCCCGATTTTTCTAAAAGACGGATATGAATCCCTATTTATATGATTAATATTTAAATCATATTTAAATATTATAATTAACTCTACTTGTCTGTTAATTAATAATTAAATGCCTATATATCGTATATATATGACTTTCATTCCTTAAGCCAAGATTTGAACGATCCAAACTCATTCACCACACTATTTAAGATTTTAGTCCATTTATGAGCAAGTAGAGAGACTTAAT
Organism: Citrullus mucosospermus; assembly: GCA_030954485.1. Taxonomy (NCBI): domain Eukaryota; kingdom Viridiplantae; phylum Streptophyta; class Magnoliopsida; order Cucurbitales; family Cucurbitaceae; genus Citrullus; species Citrullus mucosospermus. The sequence goes on along the minus strand of CM062057.1, from coordinate 14,746,144 downwards.
AGACCTACAGATCATGAGCTCCAACGATCCGAGATTAACCGGCCAAACTCTTTAACCTAGTTAACCAACATTCGTTAACTAACAGGATACTCCACTAAAACCCGTAGTTGCACTCTCCTCATTGTAGATATATTTGTGTCCATTTGATATAACCATCATCGATAAGTCAATCCTTCACAGGTCGTTCATAACTTCAACTAAGTCAAATAACGGGGTACGGTCATTATGAATTCCTCGTGATGCCTTTTGGTCTGACAAATGCCCCAGCTGTATTTATGGACTTGATGAATAGGATTTTTCATCCTTATCTGGATCAGTTTGTAATTGTATTTATTGATGATATTTTAGTGTATTCTAGAAGCAGGGAAGAACATGTACAACATCTTAGAACTGTTTTGCAGACTTTGAGGGAAAAGAGATTATATGCAAAATTCAGCAAATGCGAGTTTTGGTTGGAACAGCTGATGTTCTTGGGACATATCGTATCCGCTGCAGGAGTGTGTGGATCCTCAGAAGACTGAGGTGATTACCAGGTGGGAACAGCCAAAAACAATGTCGAAGGTACGTAGTTTTTTGGGACTTGCAGGATACTATCGACGTTTTGTGCAAGGATTTTCTAAGATAGCGCTACCATTGACTCATTTGACTAAGAAAAGTACTAAATTTGAGTGGAATGACGAATGTGAACGAAGTTTTCGAGAACTAAAGAATAGATTGATATCCGCACCTATTTTGGCACTTCCAGAGTCAGGGAAGGAGTTCGAGGTGTATTGTGATGCCTCTCGACAAGGGTTAGGTTGTGTCTTAATGCAAAGAGGCAGAGTTATAGCTTATGCCTCTAGACAGTTAAGGCCACATTAAGTTAACTACCCAATTCATGACTTGGAATTGGCTGGAGTGGTGTTGACACTAAAGATATGGCGGCATTATCTGTATGGAGAGAAATTCCATATCTATACGGACCATAAAAGCTTAAAATATATCTTTGATCAGAAAGAACTCAACATAAGACAAAGGAGGTGGTTAGAGTTGATCAAAGATTATGATTGTACCATAAATTATCACCCAGGAAAAGCAAATATGGTAGCCGATGCTTTAAGTAGGAAGTCTTAGAATGAAGTAAGTTTATTGAATGCAATTAGGGTCACTTTGCTCACGGAATTGAGGTTTGGTGTAGCTAGCTTGAAAGTAACTGGAACAGGAGCATTTTTAGCACATTTCCAGTTGAGACCTAAATTGGTAGATGAAGTTGCAAGGAAGTAAATGATTGATCCTGTAATTAATAAATTAATAGAAGAGGTGAAATCTCAGCAGAGAACAGACTTTGAGCTCAGACCGGATGGTGTACTATTGAAACAGGGTAGGATATGTGTACCAAAGGATGAGGAAGTTAAACAGGTGATACTGGAAGAGGCTCATAGTTTGGCGTATGCTATGCATCCAGGCAGTACCAAGATGTACAGAACACTAAGGAAATATTATTGGTGGCCAAGTATGAAAAGAAAAATAGCAGAATTTGTAGCGAAATGTTTAATTTGTCAGCAGGTTATGCCTGAACGGCAAAAGCCAGCAGGGTTATTGAACCTACTCCCTATTCCTGAGTGGAAATGGGAGCACATTACCATGGACTTTCTGTTTGGATTACCGAGGACATCAGCAGGTGTCAATGGAATCTGGGTGATTGTTGACAGGTTAACAAAAACAGCACGGTTTTTACCAGTTAAAACGACTTACACTTTAGATAGGTTAGCGCAACTTTACGTAGACAGAATCGTGAGTCAGTTTGGCGTACCTATAACGGTAACATCAGATAGAGATCCTAGATTTACTTCCAAGTTCTGGGAAAGTTTGCAAAAAGCGTTAGGAACTAAGCTGCAATTCAGTACTGCTTTTCATCCTCAGACCGACGGGCAATCAGAAAGAACCATCCAGACTTTGGAAGATATGTTGAGAACTTGTGCATTACAATTTCACGGTAGCTGGGATGTGCATTTACCTTTGATGGAATTTGCTTATAATAACAGTTATCAAGCAAGTATTGGAATGGCTCCATATAAAGCACTTTATGGTAGACCGTGCAGAACCCCAGTTTGTTGGGGAGAAGTTGGTGAAAGGAAGCTAGTTGGACCGAAAATTGTGCAGACTACGATAGAAAAGGTAGAACTGATTAAAGCTAGTCTTAAGGCAGCCAGAGACCGTCAGAAGAGTTATGCTGACAACAGAAGAAAAGATCTTGAATTTGAGATTGAAAATAAGGTGTTTTTGAAGTTATCACTGTGGAAGGGAATTCTGAGATTTGGTAAGAAAGGAAAATTGAGTCCTAGATATATTGGACCCTATGAGGTATTAGAAAGAGTTGGGTCGGTGGCATACAGCTTACCTTTACCTGTTGAAATGTCTAGAATACATAATTTATTCCATGTATCAGTGTTAAGGAAATATGTTTTTGATGCAACTCATGTGCTATCAGCTCAACCAGTAGAGCTCAGTGAAGATTTGAGTTATTTAGAAAAGCCCGTTCAGATATTAGATGAAAAAGAACAAGTTTTAAGAAATAAAGTGATACCATTGGTTAAAGTCCTATGGAGAAATCACGGGATAGAGGAAGCAACATGGGAGCCGAAGAAGCAAATGATGGAGCAGTATCCAAACTTATTTGTTTTGGAGTAAATTGCTTCCCCGAAATCATTGTAAGGAGGTGGTAATTGTAAGCCCCACATTTGATTTTGTGAGAAGGCAAGATAAGAAGAGATCAAGAGATGGGCAATTGGTAGGATAGTTGGCTGAAATGTGTGTGTGGGGGCAGAAAAATGGCTAAGTATCAGCTATGCGGTGTTGGCGTTATGCCTTGACGGAGGTAGTTTTGGCGTGGGCGCAGAGATGAGCGAAGGTTATTAGGCAATAAGACCATGAGGCGTTGAGGTCATGAGGCGTGGAGAGCCACTATGCGTCGAAGGTTATTATGCGATGAACGCAAGGAAGGCCACAAGGTGATGAAAGTTGAAGGCCACGAGGCGTCGAGAATCGATCTGCGATGAAGGTCACTATGCGGTGAACGCTACCATGCGTTGAATGAGGGTATGCGTTGGTGCATAGAAGGTTGGCTGAAAGAACAATGCGTTTGTCAGCTATCCGGCGAGAGAGTTGGGAAATTGTAACAATGCAAAACCGAGGCTGTGCGTTGCTGAAGCCAAGTAAAGAAGGTATGCGTTAATTAGATTATTATATAGAGATGAGGTGGAGTTAAGTCGGTGGTATATATATAAGTGGACCGAGAATTCAATTGTTTTGATCACATTTCAAAGCTCGAGTTGATTCCATTTCGAAGCTAAACAACAAAGGGAGGTAGAAGAAGGTGTTCATGTTGAATTGGAGTGGAATTCTCGTCGTTTCTGTGGAGGAAACTTGAGCTGGAGCGGAGGATTCTGCTGGTGTTACTTAATCAAGAGTAACGTTCAGTTTTGGGGGAAGAACGAACTAAGGAAATGGTGGTTGGAGCTGGAATTCTGAGGTTAGTAAGGTTAACTCGATTTTTAGCAAGTTTCATGAAGGTTACTTGAGCTGAATTTGAGTAAATGTGTGTTAAAATCTAGGTAGAAGAGGTCGGAGCTGAATTGCCGGATGATTAGGAGCAATCCGGAGTTGTTGAAGGATATATCTTGGACGAAGAGGACATTCTCTATGAGACTTTGAGGTAAGATGAAGGACTTATGTCTTTATAAGTTTGTAGAAAGAAGTAAGTTCTGAAATTGGCCAGAATGTGATGTTTAGCAGGTTAAAGAAAGAAGAGGAAGGAACGAAGAAAAACTGTTCTGCTACAGCGGAAGTATCGCTGAGAGAGCGAGAGACTGGGCAGCGAAGCTAGTGTCGCTGATAACGCAAGAGGGACTTTGCGTCTCACAATTCTCGTTGAAGTCTCGCCTGGTTTCGCTCCTCAGGTAATCTCGCTAGTTTTGTTTAACCCCGTATCGGTGGTGCAGTATAATGTAGTGTAGTTTCGTTGGTAATTTCACCACAGAATGTAGAGTAGCGATATTTGTGAGTGTTTTGAGGAAAAGGGAGTTTGGAGATGAACCGAACATAGGATTTAATTGTGTATATTTAATGAGTTTAAAGGAAAAGAAGTCTAAGGAAAACTTAACGTGGAAATGTGTATTTTCAGGCCAGGAAGAGCTCGGGAGGGCATATAATCCACTTAGAGCTGAGACAAGTTGTGAATGACTTTCTATCATATCTTGTGATTACTTTTAGCACAATTATTTGGCAATGGATGAGTAGGAAGTTATGGTACGATGTAATACTTGAAGTGATTATGTTGTGTTTGTAAGATTAAAGGAATCAAGATATAGTATCTAAATGTAATCATGGCTGAGGGACCTTAAGGTGAAGGCCTAAGTTAATATGTAATGTGATACTCAGTGCTGAGGGACCATGCGTGAAGGCACTTGAATAGTTAAGTGGAATGGATTTCATGGTTGAGGGACTTTGAGTGAAAGCATATGAAAATTCATTATATGTTAGCTCGTGCTGAGGGACCATCAGTGAAGGCACCTGAGCGAAGATTTGATTGGTTACCAGTGCTGAGAGACCTCGTGTGAAAGCACATGGTGATATTGATGTAGTTGAACTCAGTGCTGAGGGACGGAATGTGAAGGCACTTGATAGTATGCGATTTGTAGTGGTTACTATGTTTATACTAACTTATGATTGTTTGTAATGATTGAATGAATTTAGTCACTCACTGGGCTTTAGGCTCACTCAATTTGTTTATTTGATTGTTGTTTCAGGTAACGAGCGTGTCCGGGACGCCTAGCCTACAGAAGATCCTCGTCTGGGCCTACTTCGAAGCAGACCTCTAGGATAGTTGTAAATACTCAGTTGATGTCCATGTTTTGTGTTGTACATGTTCCATGAGAGTGTTGGGAGGATCGTTTTGTGTTATGTATATATAGAACACTTATTGATAGGTTGTGCATGACTCAATAGCAAAGGTGCTTATAATTGAGATAAAGCTGGCATCTAGTTGAATCTTAAAGATCTATATATGATTTATGCTTTAGAGATAGACTAGATAGTGTGCAGTTTCACACTCACTCCTAGGGATAACAGGTATCTGGGAGGGGGTGTGACAATCGGTAAGTGAAATTAATCAGTGTTAATCATAAACGGTGTTAATACGTAATAGTGATTATTTCAGGGTCAAGTCTTACACAATCTTATTATGCAGAATACCCCCGCTTATATGTCTCTGCATGAACAAATCAGGATCACTTCATTTATGACACCTTACAACATTTGTAACAATCATGAAGTAGGTCGTATTCAATAGTGTCTCCAGGAAGAGGTACCCAACCTGATCCATGTACTATAGACTATTTAGGCTACTTACTCGAACTTGATCCTGTTTATGTCTCCACATAAAATCCAAGTACTCATGATAATAGCAAAGGGTTTGTAGTTTAGTTGGATTTAGAGTTAATAAACAAATTAATTCACTTGAATAACTTCATATGTATTAAAATTCACTTATTTACAAAAACTATGAGTTTTAGGACATATAACCCAACATGATGTTGTTTGGCTAGATAAATGCTCATGCGGTATTTATGGATTTGATGAACAGAGTGTTCAAGGAGTTTCTAGACACTTTTGTTATAATCTTCATCGACAATATCTTGGTTTATTCCAAAATAGAGGCAGAACATGAGGAGCTTTTGTTAAAGATTTTGGAAACGTTGAGGTCGAATTAGTTGTATGCTAAATTCTCCTGTTGGCTTTTTGGCCCTTAATCTCAAACTAATTAATTTTAATTAATTAATTAATTAATGTTTTGATGATAACAAATCTACTTTTATTTATTAACAATTTGAGTATTTTGAAGTGTCCATTGCATGGAGCTCGGAATAATGAATCCAACGCATTTTGAATCACTCAAATTGGAGTTTAAACGAAGAAGATATAGTCAAAACAAGCTTAACGAAAAAATCTTGAGCTGATGACATGACAAATTTTTTTTCATTAAAGTGGACCAATTGAAAGATGTCACTTGAAGCAATGGAGAAGTGAAAGTTGGTGGGTTTTTTTTTGTTTTTTTTAGTATTATTATTATTATTATTATTGGTGTTAAAAAGAAAATGATTTTAAGAAGAAAATTAATTTCAAAGAAAAATGAATTTAATATTATTATATATGTTTGTGTCTAACGATTAATTACTTTTAAAAAGAAGAATTTAATATTATTTTATGTTTGTGTATAACGGCTAGTTGAGTTTAAAACTCCACCATTCAATTTTCTTTTTAAAGATCTAAAGGTCCAAATTGAATTTGGTTTTCACCTACTCTCATATCTTTTTAAACACTCCATCTTCTCAATATTTTAACAATTTTTATTATTTTCAATCCTCCATAATTCACCAAGCCACCATTGTTGCTCTCTCTCCAAGTTTCAATTTTTCTTCTTTTCATCTAATTCTTGAGAGAGATTTATGTATGGTGAGGATTACTTTATTGTGAGCTCAAAACTTGTAAATCTACTCTTTGAGAGAGTTTTCTCATGTTGTTCTTCATTTCCAAACTTTTGTGAGGGTTGCTCTTGATCTCGAAAAAGAGCAATTGTAACGATTTGATCGTTATCTGTGGAAATGATTTCTAGTGACATACCCAAAAGGAGCTTGGAAGTGGACGTAGGCTGGTTGTACCAAACCACTATAAAATTTACGGTCATTTTCTCTGTCCCTCTCCTAATTTATTTTTGCAATTATTTTTTGTTATTATATTTTATTACATAAAATTAATTGTAATTTTTAATTCTTGAAATCAATTGGTCATATTTGTTTATTTTGATTGGTAGTTCTTAAAATTTCTATATTCATTACCAATCTTTTTATAAGAATTAAATACGGTGTTTTAAAGTTTGATTGTTAATATCTTATTTAATTCAAAGTGAATTTACTTGCATAAAATTATTGTTTAAACTACTTATTTGCAAATATTTTGTTAACTTGCTTAATTGGCCCACATTAGTAAAAAGTTTTGATTCGTTTTAATAAACCCTATTCACTCTTCCTCTAGGGTTGCCATACCGTTCCTACATCTTCAAGTGTGAATTTTGGTTACGCCAGGTGTCCTTTCTAGGGCATGTGGTGTCAAAGGAGGGAGTGTCAGTAGATCTCGCGAAGATTGAGGCGGTTACGAATTGGTCTTGTCCTTCAACAGTCAATGAGGTGTGCAATTTTTTGGGTTTAGCAGGCTATTATCGTTAGTTTGTTAAAGACTTTTCTCGGGTAGCTACTCCTTTAACCTAGTTGATTAGGAAGGGAACTCCTTTCGTTTGGAGTAAAGCATGTGAGGATAGTTTTGAGGACCATAAGCAGAAACCCGTTATTGCACAACTTCTTACTTAACTAGATGGTTCATTATAGCAATGCCTTTAAGAAGGGGTTGGGGTGTGCGCTAATGCAACACGATAAGTGGTTGCTTATGCCTCTTGCTAGTTGAAGAATCATGAACGAAACTAACCCACACATGATATAGCGTTGGCAGCAATAGTGTTTGCTCTAAAGATCTGGAGGCATTATTTATACGAGGAAAAGATACAAATCTTCAAAGATCACAAGAGCTTGAAATATTTCTTCACACAAAAGGAGTTAAATATGAGACAACGCATGTGGTTAGATTTAGTGAAGGATTTTGACGTGGAGATTTTGTATCATCCTAGCAAGGCGAAAGTGGGAGCAGGCACTTTAAGTAGAAAGGTGGTTCATTCAGCAGCTCTTATTACCAGACAGACTCACCTATACCAAGACTTTGAACACTCAGAAATTGCAGTAGAAGTTAGAGAAGTTATATCACAACTGACTCAGTTGACAGTGCAAGTGACATTGAGACAAAGGATTATTGACTCACAATGAGGTGATCCTTACCTTGTTGAGAAGTTTCACTAAGTAGATTTTGGACAAAATAGTAGTTCTCAATATCCTCAGATAATTGTCTCTCATACTAGGGATACTTTGTGTACTTGCAAACGGCCATGTTAAGAACGAATTGTTGACAGAAGCTCATAGCTCTTCATTCTTAATACATCCTGGTAATACCAAGATGTATCAGGACTTGAAACGTTGTTATTGGCAACACAATATGAAAATAGAAGTAACTGATTTTGTCAGCAAATGTTTAGTGTGTCAGTAGGTTAAGGCCCTGAGGTAGAAGCTAAAGTTGGGTTATTGCAACCATTAAAAGTTCCAGAATGGAAGTGGAAGAATGTGTCTATGGATTTGATCATGGGTTTACCAAGGACAACGAAAGGTCATTTAGTGATATGGGACATAGTTGACAGACTCACTAAGTCAGTGTATTTTATTCCAAGAAGGTCCACATATTCAGTAAGTAAGTGGACACATATATATACGAAAAAGGTGGTGAGCTTGCATGGAGTGCCAATTTCAATAGTGTCTGATAGAGACCCTAACTTCACGTTTAGTTTTTGAAAGAGTATCTAGTTAGCGCTAGGCACTCAGTTAGAGTTCAGTACAAATTTTCATCCATAGACTAATGGCCAAGTTGAGCATTTGAACTAGATATTAGAGGATATATTACGCGCTTGCGCTTTAGACTTTCTAGGAAGTTGGGATTCTCATTTGCATCTCAAGGAATTTGCTTACAATAATAGTTACTAGGCTACTATTGACATTGCGCCATTTAAAGCCCTGTATGGAAGGAGTTGCAGATCTTTTATTTACTGGGATAAGGTTGGAGAAAGGAAATTGCTAGGACCTAAGTTAGTGCAGACCAAGATGAAGCTATCCATAGGATTAAAGCTCACATGCAAACAGCCAAATGCGGACAAAAAAGTTATGTTGATGTGAGATGGTGAGACTTGGAGTTTGAGGTGGGTGATAAAGAGTTTCTGAAGGTGGCACCTACAAAAGGTGTCCTGTGGTTCGAAAGGAAGGGGAAGTTGAGTCCCTGTTTTATTGTACCATTTGAAATATTGGAGTGAATTGGTCTTGTAGCCTATCAATTAGCTTTGCCACCGTCGCTCTATGTAGTTTATAATGTCTTCCATTTTTCTATGATGAGGAAGTATATGGTAGATTTGTCTCATGTAGTAGATTATGAGTCTTTGCAATTGAATGAGAACATTCAAATTCTTGCAAGGAAAATGAAGACTTTAGGCAATCGTGAGATAGCACTAGTGAAAGCTCTATGGCAAAATCATTAATTCGAGGAAGCGACATGAGAACGAGAGGATGAGATGAGATTGAAGCGCCCAGAGCTCTTTCAAGATTAGAACTTTTGAGGACAAAAGTTTCTTAAGAAGGGAAGAAAGTGACTTTCCAAATTTTTAGTTAATTTTAATTTAATTATCTTGAATAATTTGGGTGATAAATTGAATATTTTGAAAGAGCTCTGGGTACTTAAATCTCATCTCATCCTCTCGTTAAAATTGAATTATTAGGTTAAGATAGTTCAATTTTGGTTAATTTATAAATATTAGGAATTTGAATTTAATTCAATTGGTGAAATTTAATTTGATTGGGAGAATTAGGGATTGGATTTAATTTAAGAAAATTAGATTAGATTTTTGGAGATTTGGATTTTGACTTTTTTTTTTTTTTAAAAAAAAAATGGTTAAGGATTATTAAAAGGAATGGGAAGTTATATGTATGTATGTATGTATGTATTTATGTATGTATATATGTATGCATAAAAGAGGAATTAGGGTTTAAGGTTTAATATTTATGTATGTGTGTGTGTTTGAAACCGTGAAAGTGAGACAAAAAGAGGAAAACTTTTTTTTCTTCATATTTTTCCTTCAGCGTCATAGACCCCCACCCCCCCCCCCCAATTTTTTCTCCTTCTTGTCGATCGACCTATCCTCCTTTACCAACGGTCGAATCTAGGTTGTCATCGTTCATGCCATTTTAGATCATGGGTTTTCGCTACACTGCCCAGTCATACGCCGTCGGTCAATCCAACTCTCTCTCTTTCTCTATTTGTGTGCCGCATTCCAGTCCCAGCTGGCCAGTTCTATGCGTGTCAATTAGGGGGTCGTTTCCATTGCTTGTCGATGGTCATCTCCGTCCATATCTCGTCTTTCATTGCTCCAGTAGTGGGGTTACTTACAGAGTATTTATTGCTCACTCTTTTCTTATGTTATGATATTTGAAGTAAAGGAAAGAATGCACTGTCGAATGACAAGAAGAATCAATGAGAGAGCCATAGGACTAGAAGTACCTTTTGCATCGGTTTTGTGTTTTTAAGCTAGTTTAGGATGTCTGAACTACTTGGTATTTCTTAACATTTTCATTATTACAATTTTCCCAGAAAGTTTGTCAGAGTCCACATCAACTGGGATGTGGAGGAGATTGAAGGGCTCACAAGGCCCAAGGTGGTGGCTCCAAGGAGAGTCATTAGATCCGCCTTTACAGCTAAAAGGAAAGTAGATTCGAGCTTAATTGTCCCAGAACAGAATAGGGCAAGAGTAAAGAATGCACAACGTATTATACTCTCCTCATCAAGTGAATCTGTAGATGAGAACAAGGTGGAGAGCGGAAGGAGTCTTTCAGAAGGAGAGAATTTTTTTATGAATGCGAATTCTCAAGGAGGAGTGGCATCCTTCCTAAGTACGTGAGGCTGATTATTGAGCATTATGAGTGGGAAGCACTGGCCACACTTACACCTTCTAGCAGCCTAAGAAGGACATCTCTATGTTCCAAGGAGTCCAAGTGGATTGTTTCGTTGGGGCCATCAATGAGGTGTATATGGTACCTGATGAGGAAGGGGACTAATGCAGGAGAAGAATGCACGCTCCTACTAAGGAGCAAGTGGCCAAGACATTCATGTTGGTGGCTCTCAAAGGACTTAAGTGGGTCATATCTCCCATAGGCTACAGGACCCTACGGCCAAGTGACATCAAACACAACCTGACCATCTAGCTTTACTACATCAAACACCGTGTCATGCCCACCACACATGACTCCACCATATCCTTAGAGCGAGTCATGTTCCTCTACAGTTTGAGAAAGGTCCTCCCAATCAACTTGGGAGTAACCATGATGAGGGAGTTGGTTGAGGGTGTCTGGGAGAATGGGCGTTGTAAACCTCTCTCCGACAATCAAATAAAATTTATAATTCACCAAACCAACAACTTATACTACTGAGTAACACAAGCGGAAAGTCCGGGGTCGAACCATAAGAAGCCTAAGATACAATCTTTCTAAGCTAAATAGGTCTATGGAAAGTTGTAAAAACGAGAGTTTTGTTTGAATGAAATGCGGGAATGTAAATTGCAGAATTTAGAGTGCAAGAAAATAAAAATGCGATAAAAGTAAAAGAAAATGCCTAGCTCAGGACTTAGGATCCACCCGATGTTCGATTTATCATAGGATTACTTAGGATTATCTCTCTCGATTTAATGTGCTTAGCCAACTTGCCCGGAAAGGCTAGAGCAAAATTACTAATTAATTACTTTAATTAAAAAAATGTTCAATTAATTGGGTTAAATAATGGCTATAGAAATCTCGCATTCACTTTAATTAATTTCTTAATTAGACTAATTGCTTAATTATTTAGGTTTAGTGTCCATAACAAGCAAACAATTGCATTAAACACAAAGGGTTCAACTAAGATGATTAATAACCCGGACAACCTAGAGTTACAAATCGATTTCGTTCTTGAAATATTTAATCATGCAAGGTTTGTCAAAAGATTCCAAGCATGCTTTAACCTTTGCCCAATTGAGACAAAAATACATTAGAGCATTCCTAATCTCTAGCAATCAACGAATGAAGATGATTAATCAAGCCCTCATACATCTAAGCATAGAAATTAAATCACAATCAAGAACCACAAAAAATAAAAAAAAAATATAGATTAAGAACAAAAATCCTCAAAATCAATCCATGGGTTTCACCTAGACCTAAGCTAGCAACACACCTTAACCACGAGATCGGTCCAATATGAGCTTTACAATTATCCAACTAAAAGAGTTAGCAACGTAAAACTAGAAGCAATTAGAATCTAAAGCACTCTAATTACATCAATTTTGAAGATTAAACATGCTTGTTCTATAACTGAAAAACAAAGACAAGAACACTTACTTGTTGTAGCTCAAAATTGATTTGAAATCCTTCAAGCTTTTTATCACAAACACTTTGTGGACCACCATAAGGGTCTTCCTTGTTATTCTCAGACCTTAGAACGGATTGTGGGATCCAGATTATGGTGAATTAGGAGCAAATTTGAGATGAACAGCAGGTTTAGGAGAGTTAAGACTTCTGAGAATTTTCTAGCAAAATTCTACTAGAATCATTAACCATTTCCTCAATTTCTTTCTTCTATTTAAAGAAGAATCCATACACAATATCTTTGCATATTGATTGACACTAGACATGGTGAATAAGGTGGTGAATTCATGAAATAGGAAGAGTGTTGAAGATGAGGTCAACACCTCCTATTTCAACATGCAAAGTGGAAAAATCCAATCTTAATTAGATATTAATTTCCTAAATTCATATTAAATTAAATTTCTAATTTTCAAATAATTACATTAATTAATTTATATAATATTATTTAAATAATAAATTAATTTAAATAATAATTAATTATATTAAATTAATATTAAATATTAAATTAATAATTTTTCCACTTTTCCCGAAAAATTCAAATCCAATGAATTTCTATTCATTTGAAAAATATTTAAATCATATTTAAATATTACCAACTTGTTGAGTTTTATGTCCTAAAACTGGTAGTTTGTAAATTATGAAACTTATTCTCAATAAAGTTGTTATTGAGATTTATTTAGTAAAGTTGTTATTGAATATGTGAATTGCATTTATTAAATCCAATAAACTAAGAATCCCTAGCTATAAGATCACTTAAACTTTATGTGTTGACATAAAAGTGGATCAAGTTTAAGTAATAGCCAAAATGGTCTATAGTATAGGGATAAATTTTGGATACCTTACCCTATGGACACTATGGATGCGGCCTACTTTGTATTTGATACAAACGATGTGATCCTAAATCGTTCATGTAGAGATATGTGAGTGAGAACATCTTACCCAATAAGTTTGCATAAGACTGGACTAAGAAATAATCACTTTTAGTTTATAACACCGTTTACTATTAAAACTGCTTATTTCAACCAATGACCTAGGTAACTCGATCTTAATCCTAAGGTAACTATGGAATTCACTCCTACCTTGTTTAAGGATAGTAGAGAAGTAGTTCTCTTAAATGCTAACTCCGGGTCTTGTACCAGGGGCCTCACCTTCTCATTGGCCCGAGAGGAACTCAGTTTGTTGGTTGGACCACAAATCAATTGTTCATTAGAGGATTAGTGGGACTTAAGGAACCAAATTTAATTACAGGGGTAAAATGGTAATTTTGACCCAACTGTAATTATGAACAATTTGTGAAGGATCGACTTACTTACCATGGTTATATCAAGTGGACAGAAATATATCTATAGTGAGAAGAGTGTAGCCATTGGGATTTAGTGGAGTGTTGATAGCACCGTAAAGTGCTATTTTCCTTAGCTTAATTCGGGCTCGTTCGTGGCTTTTATGTACTTATTATGCTATTTTATAGATATTTGAGCAAATCATGCATAACGGAGGGTTACAAGCTGTTCAGGGTTGAAAATGGGCACTTGGAGCTCAAAGACGTGAAAATTACAAAAATGCCCCTAAAGCAGCATAATGCGGAGTGCAGCTACGCTGTGCTTTACGCTCAAAGGCCAAGAGCAAAAATGGCAAGAGCATAGTTACGCTCCCTGAGCTCCAGAAATTGACAGATGAGCGACGAAGCGTAGTGATGCTCTCCAAGAGTGCAACAACACTCTGCCTTTTTTATAAAAGGAATTTTTGCCAAATTAGGGTAGGGAGTTTGAGGTTTCAGCCCCCAATTCGAAATTCTCTTATTTTCTTCTCTTTCCCTCTATATTTCTTCATCTTTGGGTGTATTTTCATGGTTGTAAAGCTTATCTTGGACCAATCTCGTGGCTAAGGTGAGTTGCTAGCTTAGGTTTAGGTGAAACCCATAGATTGATTTTGAGGATTTTGTTCTTCATATATATTTCTCTTTGATTTTCTATGGTTCTTGAATGTGATTGAATTTCTATGTTTATACGATAGACTTGATCAACCATCATTCATTCTTTGATTGCTAGAGACTAGGAATGCTCTAATGTAAGTCCTACTTCTATCTTTGGAAAATTGGCAAGCTAAGTAGGTGGGTGATTGCGTGGGAGATGGTCGAGAGTCTTTGGCTTCAGTGTGTGTGTGGGCGGCAAGAAGGGTTGGCTAGGAGGTAGCTGAGCCCAAGCATTAGGGTTGATGTGTTGGGCAAGTGTGTGATGCATTGGCTTGGAGAGGCATGCGCCCATGGGTGAAGGTTGGTGTGTTAGGCAAGCTTGGCTATGCATTTGAGGTTAGTAGAACGGGTGTTATGTTTGTGAGCTTGGCTATGCGTTGGTTGAGGTTAGTAAGGGGGTTGCATTGGGAAGCTATGCATTCAAGAAGGCCTATGCGGCTGACGCATGGTGCTATGCGTCCAAGTCGGGCAAGGGGGCTATATACGTGGTTGCCTAAGAGAGCAGCCAACTAACCTAAAAAAGATGCATCGCTAATTCTTCTTGATTAAGGAAAGCCAAGACTTAACTATTAAGCAAAGCCTATACTTAAGGGTTAAGCAAGCTTGATTTTGTGTCAATTTAAGGTTAAGTGTGGCAAAGGATCACATGCAAGCACGAGTCTCGGGCTAAGAATTTGCATGCAAAATTTTGGAAAGTCTATAAATAGAAGGCCCGGTAGAAGAGGTTGGAGTGTGCAAATTGCTCGTGGTATGTGTGACTTTCTTTGACCAATTTCTCCCAAATTGAGTCTAGATTCACCGAGAGGGCTGCCAGGAAGAAACTCTTTGAGGAAGAACTCGAAATTCATAAAAAACTCAAGCTTGTTCGGTTATCGGGTAAACTGGAGTAGAGCGGAATGCTTTAAAAATATCTGGCCTAGGAAGAAGAATTAGAAGCTGAAAGTTTGAGGTAAACCAAATTCAATGCACATTATTTCTAAAATATCTTTATTTCTTTGTCTCTTCTCATGCTCAAAAACCAGCATCAATAATTATTTCCCTTCAAACACACAAATATAAACAATAATAATATAAATAATATAATATACAACAACTAGACCTCACCTATTGAAATGAAATTCAATTTCAAAATTAGTTGTGTAATATAGAAAATTTTAGATCTCACCTACATAATTCATAGTAAATTTTTGTTTTATAAAAAAGATAAAATTAAAAAAAAAAATTTAAAAAGTAAACATTATTGCTTATGTATTTCTTAAAGATAGAAATAGAAACAAAAATAAATGTCGTTTAGTTGGTTCTTGTGCCATCAAGATGTCTGCTGGGTTGCTGGGTTGTCGTTGAGCTATTACCGTGTGACGTTTCAATCTCTACGAAAGACTGAAATTTAAGAATTTCAGGGTTCCAAAAAGACTGAACATTATTTTTGCAATTCTTGTAAGAGGAAGGAAACTCTAATTCTTGCTAGAAATATTACTTTTAACAGCTAGAAGTAAAGGCAACGGGTTTGAGGCAGTCGAGTGAGTTTTGGAGTGGCTGTGCGTGAAGTTAGGAGTGGGCTATGGCTGAAGGCCGTGGAGGCATGGTAGGTGCCGCTGATGTGCGGAGGGTGGTGCTGCGTGTGCACAAGTGTTGAGTTGAGACGTGTCTCGCGAACCTCGCTAAGACGCACTACACAGGCCGACGACGTAGGCAACGCAGACGTGCACACGCCCTATCTGTTTTGAGGTTATTTCGGTGGTTGATGTGCGGGGACTACCGCCCACGAGAGGCAGTGTGTGCAAGGTAGCAGCTGGGCATGTGGGCAGTGTGCTGTGAGAGGTTTGCCGCTCATTTGAGGTTATTTTTGGTTGGGTGAGTGTGTTGTAGGGCTGTTGGACACGCCTAAGGGCAGCTTTCCATTTTTGGACATTTTGGCTAATTTTTGCTTGTTGGTAAGCCTTATTGAGCTAAAATGACTTGAGATATACTATGAGGAAATTTTAAGGAATTTTGACAAAGGAATTATTTATTCCAGGCTGGGAAGAGCTCGAGGAAGCGTATAACCCATTAAGAGCTCAAGACAAGTTGTGAGTGACATAAATTTGTTTTAAATGATTTTGTTCTCACAAATATTTATAAATGTTTGATTTATCCTGAAGACATCTGGACAGCTTGAATATGGTCTCCAATGCCAAAGTATTAGGAAAAGGCCTTTGGACAGCCTGAATATGGTCTCCAATACTGAAGAACTTGGAGAAGGCATCTAGACAGCCTGAATTGGTCCCCAATGCCGATGGACTTGGTGAAGGTATATGGGTAGCCTGAATATGGTCCCCAATGCCGAAGAACTAGTTGAAGGCATCTGGACAACCTGAATTGGTTCCCAATGCCGATGGACTTGGTGAAGGCATGTGGATAGCTTGAATTATAATTCCTATGTGCACATAGAGGAAGATTTGACACTGTGGTATTGAGATTATTCGACATTGGATATGATGAGGTTGTTTTTTACGTTGAGCAGCGTAGAGATGATTTCGCCTCAACTAAGGAAAATCTTTTAAGCATATACAAATGTTTTAAGCTTCCAATGTTTTACTACTTGAATGACAAGCATGATTTCATTAAGCTTTTAAGCCAAAAATAGTTTTTCAAAACTTGTTACTCACTGGGCTATTTAGCTCATGCTTTCAAATGTTTTCTACTTTTCAGGTAGCGAGCAGAACCGAGGTGCTTAGCCTACTCGTTGAACTCGTCTGGATCTATTGTTTAGTTTGATATTTGTACATATTTTATACTTAGACCTAGCATTGTACATATTGGGATCTAAGAGAGTGGTGTTGTGTATAAAGCTCTGTTGTTAATTTTATAAAGGTTTATTTTGAGATTATCATTTGTGGCCTGGATGTAAGTTATACTTTTATGCTTGGTTGAGTTGTGCTTGGGAAGTTTAAGTTGACAGTAGATATCATGAGGGAGTCGATGTCTGCTGTCTTCTCGCCTCTTAGGAGGGTAACTAAGGAGCAGGTGTGACATCTAATGTGTTTTTTTAATCTCAATTGGGCAAGGGTTAAAGCATGCTTGTGTTGTGAAATTAGGTTGATGAAAATAATCTAATCACAAACATTGCATTATTAACTATTTCAAGAATGAAATCGATTTGTAACTCTAGGCTTTTCGGCTTATTTATCGTTTTGGTTGAGCCCTTAGAACTTAATGCAATTGTTTGCTTGTTATGGACGCAATTGACCCAAAACAACTAAGCATACACAATTGTTTCCAAAGACGCATTTAGCTTAGAGAGATCGTTATTAGGATCCCTATGGTTCAACCTCGGACTTGCCGCTTGTGCTACTCAGTAGTATAAGTTGTTGGTTCAGTGAATTATAAATTTTATTTGATTGTTGGGTAGAGGTTTACGATGCCTATTCTCCAAGACGACCATCAAATTGGCGTCATTGCCTGGGAGCCAATTAATCTCTCTTTGTTAAATTAGTTTTGTAAATTTTTAAAAAAACCAAGATTTTTTCTTTTTTTTTGTGTCTACTTGTTTTCATCATGGCATATGACAATCTAAGCATCTATTATGCGTTCCTAGCAAGGCAAGCAGCTTGATAAGCACTTGAAAAGTGCTTTCTATTCTCTCAAATTAAGGGAGTTTATATTACATTTCACTTGTTTGCTAGTAATTTTCAGATTAAAACGGGAAAAATTAGAAGAAACGACTAAAAGATCAAAACCGAGCAAGAATACGGCGAAAAAGAGCTAAAAAACTCAAAAGGGCGAATTTTGGAGACGGCGCTGAAACATAAACGCATCGTTCTGGACTCATAGTAGCACTGCAGCGCCGAGATGGCGCTACCGCGACGCTAAAACATAAACGCATCATTCTGGACGCATAGTAGCACCGCGGCGCCGAGATGGCGCTGCCTCAACGCAACCTTGTTGAACTTATGACAGCGTCGCGGTGCTTGGACGGCGCTGCCGTGGCGCTAATGCCCGAGAACAATATTTTTGAAACGCATCACAGTGTCGCGGCGCTTGGACGGCGCTGCCGCGGTGCTAATACCCGAGAGCAAACTTTTCTGATGCGCTATGGAACAGTGCCACGGCGCCAGCTTTCCTTAAATGAAAAATTGTTATTTTTGGTAAATTTTTGGGCGGTCAAACTCTATAAATTTGGGGGTTTCCAGTAGCCCAAATCATCAAAGAAAATCAAAGCAAAGCAAGGAAGTTACAGACCTAAAGAGGCACAAAAAGGAGAGAATTAAGTGAGAGTTCAAAGAGTGAGTTAGTTGCAAGGAAGATGAAAAGAGTTCGAGATAGTCTTTGGTGCCCTTCGAATTCCGACGTGAGAGCCAAGGAGATCGTGACGGTGCTACCTCAATCAAGAGCCTCTTTTCAGTAGAGTTTCCCTTTCTTTACACTCTTTTTTTGTTTATTTTGCTTAAACATGTTGCTTCAAGCTATGAGTGGCTAAACTCTTTAGTTTTAGGGTTTTGATGATTTGTTTATGAATTTATGTTGATCTTGTAGACTTTCATGGTTTTGTTGGAATGATTATGCTTTTCATTGTTATTGTGTTTAATTCTTGTGGATTGGCCATCCTCATATGTTAGGTTAGATGTATGATTGAGAGATTGTATGTTTAACTTGATCTATAGCAACGAATTGTTGTTAATCTATCACGAGAGTAGTTAGGTTGACAATAAAAGTTGCTAAAGACTGTTTTTAATGTCATGTAATTTTGTATTGGTTTTAAGAGATTAATAATCAATTGAGTTGCATGAGAAAGGGTTGTTTTTGAGAGAAAATAACTTGGAATTAAGTTTCTAAACTTAGGCATATGAATTACAATAAAATCCATGAAATCTATAATATTGCATGATGAAATAAACAATGATTCATTACCCTAGAACTCTCTTTGGCTCTTGTGTTTCTCACTTTAATACTTTCTTTATTTGATTTGTATTTTCCATAACTCATAACATTCAATTTCAATCCTCAAATAAAATTGATTCAACTCTAGAATAGCTAAGTAACTTAAACCTTCACAATTGGATCTCCAGTGGAACGATATTCGGACTGAACCGTCTTATATTATAACTTGACCCGTACACTTGCGGTTAACACTCAAAGTGCGCATCAAGTTTTTGGCGCCGTTGCCGGGGATCCAAAGAACGATTTTTGTTATTTAATATTCATTAGAATTGTAGATCTTAATTTGAGATGTATATTATTTGGTCTTTTATTTATTATCCTATTTTATTTTATTTTATTTGTTATTTTTTTTCCTTTTTTATTATTTTATTTTATTTTATTTTATTTTTTATTTTTTATTTTTTTATTTTGTCGGTTTATGCCTCGTGATAATACTAACCTCCTCCCTCTTGATGCCGAGATTGATAAGACTTATAGACGAAATCTAAGGGCTCTACTCAATCAAACTACGGAGATGGCGGAGGAGATACCCAAGGCAATTCGAGACTACTTCCAACCCATGTTACCGGCAAGTTAACCCGGAATAATGAATGTGCCTATCAATGTCAACAACTTTGAGTTGAAACCGAGATTGATCCAAGTGGCTAGCTAGCCTTTAGAGGAAGAACCAATGAAGATCCTCACAAGCTCTTACGATCCTTCTTGGAGATATGCGGAATGGTAAAGATGAATGGCGTTTCTAATGATGCTATTAAACTAAGACTTTTTCCTTTCTCTTTACAGGACCATGCAAAGGATTGGTTGGAAACCATACCTCTGGATAGCATTACAACGTGGGAGATCTTAGCTCAAGCCTTCTTGAATAAATATTTTCCACCGGCCAAATCCCAAAGACTAAGGACGGAGATTGGAACATTCCGCCAACTTAAGGATGAACAATTATATGAGGCTTGGGAGAGGTATAAGAATCTCTTGAGAAGATGCCTTCAACATGGTTACCCGGATTGGTTGCAAATTCAACTCTTCTACAATGGATTGTCAAGCTCAACCAAATCCATCTTAGATGCAACCGCCGGAGGATCAATCTTCTCCAAGAATGCTCAAGAAGCCTACACCATACTAGAAGACTTAGCCACTACATCTTACAATTGGCCATGTGAACGAGCTTCTCCAATCATCCCAAAAGCCGCCGAATTGTATGAGGTGGATGAGGTAAACTCTCTCAAAGCTCAAATGGCTTCCCTTACTAATGCTCTTTCTAAATTAACTGCAGGAGGCCAAGCTCAAACAAATCCATCATCTATAGCCTCTTTTGCCGCTTTGGCATCGGAGATGGCCACACAAAAGGAGTTGGAACAAGGAGATAATGAGACGGCCAACTATGTTGATAGAGGACATTATAGAGGTCACCAACACCAACAACTTCCAACTCACTACCATCCTAGCTTGAGGAACCATGAAAACTCCTTTTATGCTAACAAGAGGAATGTTATGCAAGGTCCTCCCGGTTTATCCAATGTAGGTCCATCACACACCGAAAAGAAGTCCAACTTAGAAGACTTGATGATAGAGTTCATAAAAGAATCAAGAGGAAGGACAACCGCATTGGAGAGCACCGTACAAAGTCATGGTAAGGTCATTCACATCATCGAGGTACAAATAAGCCAAATCGCCACTTCATTCCAAACAATGCAAAAGGGCAAATTTCCTAGTTGTCTCGAGATAAATCCAAAAGAGGAGTGCAAGGCCATGACTTTGAGGAGTGGGAAAAAGCTATCCACTCCCTTGATCATTGATGAGGATGAAGAGCAAGAGGTAGATGACACTATCCAAAAGCCAATTTTAGAAGATGAATCAAAGATCTTAGAAAAGGAGGTAAAGGTAAAAGAGTCAACATCTTCAAGTAAGTCATCTAATCCTCTACCTTTTTTACCTAATACTATGCCATATCCTCAACGTTTTAAAAAGAAAGAAATAGACTCCCAATTTGCTAAATTTCTTGAGTTATTCAAAAAGCTTCACATTAACATCCCATTTGCTGAGGCTTTAGAGCAAATGCCCAACTATGCTAAATTCATGAAAGATGTCTTGTCTAAAAAGAAAAAGTTTGGGCAATATGAGATGATTAGCATGACTGAGGAATGCAGTGTTGTGCTGCAAAAGAAGCTACCACAAAGTTGAAAGATCCAAGGAGTTTTACTATACCTTGCACTATTGGTTCTTTAAATGTTACTAGAGCTCTTTGTGATCTTGGTGCTTCTATTAATTTGATGCCTTTATCTGTCTATAGGAAGTTTAACATTGGAGAGGTGCAACCTACCGCCATCACCCTGCAACTTGCTGACAGATCATTAGCCTATCCTAAAGGTATTGTTGAAGATGTATTAGTTAAAGTTGACAAATTTATTTTCCCTGCAGATTTTGTAGTATTGGACATGGAGGAAGACTCTGAGATTTCTATCATACTTGGGAGGCCATTCTTAGCAACTGGAAAGGCTATCATAGATGTCCAACAAGGGAAGTTGATGTTGGGTTATATGTCCTAAAACTCGTAGTTTTTGTAAATATGTGATTTTTAGTACATATGAAGTTATTCAAGTGAATTAATTATTTATCAACTCTAAATCCAATTAAACTACGAACCCTTGGCTACTATCATGAGTACTTGGACTTTATGTGGAGACATAAACAGGATCAAGTTCGAGTAAGTAGCCTCAATAGTCTATAGTACATGGATTAGGTTGGGTACCTCTTCCTGGAGACACTATTGAATACGACCCGCTTTATGATTTTTACAAATGTTGTAAAGTGTCATAAATGAAGTGATTCTGATTTGATCATGTAGAGACATGTGAGCGGGGGTATTCTACATAATGAGATTGTGTAAGACTGACCCTGAAATAATTACTGTTACGTATTAACATCGTTTACGATTAACACTGATTAATTTCACTTATCGATGACCTAGATAACTTGACCTGAATCTTGAGCTATCTATGAACTCCTATTTATTCAGAATTATCCCTTGATCTACATAGGTAAGAGTAAGCTCAATAGCGCTGCTCAACATTTCTCCTATTTCAGGGATAAGACTGGGTAGATAGTTGGGAACATAGAATTTGCAAACGGAATTCACTCCTACCCAACTTAGGGATAGAAGAGAGGTTGTTCTCTTAAGTGTTGTTCCCAGGACTTGAACAAGGGGCCCCATCCTCTCACTGGCCCGAGAGGGAATGGATTTAGTGATTAGATCCTAAATTAATTGTTCATTAGAGGGACAATGGTACTTAAGGAGAAAAGATGTAACTTAGAGGTAAATCGGTATTTGACCTAGCTGAAGTTATGAACAACCTGTGAAGGATTGACTTATCGATGACGGTTATATCAAATGGACAAAAATATATCTACAGTGAGGAGAGTGCAACTACGGGCTTTAGTGGAGTGTCCCGTTAGTTAACGAATGTTGGTTAACTAGGTTAAAGAGTTTGGCCGGTTAATCTCAGATCGTTGGAGCTCATGATCTGTAGGTCCATTAGGTCCCTCTACTAGCTCATAAATGGACTAAAATCTTAGATAATGTGGTGAATAAGTTTGAATTGTTCAAATCTTGGCTTAAGGAATGAAAGTTATATATATACGATATATCGACGTTTAATTACGAATTAAACGTACAAATTAACTCTATTTGTACGTTTAATTCGTAATTAAATGTCGATATATCGTATATATCTAACTTTCATTCCTTAAGCCATGATTTGAACGATTCAAACTTATGATCACGTATGTGGTCTTCCTCTAGGAATGTGGCATTTGTAGATACAATTACCTTTTCATCTTGAGGATCATAAAATAGACCACCTCTCGTTTCTTTAGGGTATCCTATAAATAGGCATAATTTTGAATGACGTTCCAATTTTTTTAGGATTTTGCACCAACACATGTGTTGGGCAACCCCAGATCTGGAAGTGACGTAAACTAGCTTTATGCCCTGTCCATAACTCATAGGGTGTTTCTGAGACACTCTTAGAAGGAACATTATTCAAAATATAAACCGCGGTCTCCACTGCGAATCCCCAAAACGAGTTAGGCAACGATGCGTAACTTATCATCGAACGAACCATGTCCAACAAGGTTCTGTTTCTCCTTTCAGATACTCCGTTTTGTTGTGACGTACTAGGTGCAGAGAGTTGAGACTTAATTCAATGTTCTATCATATAGTCCTGGAATTTTAAGTCCATATATTCTCCACCTCGATCAGATCGAAGTGTTTTAATAGTTTTACCTAATTGGTTCTCAACCTCGGTCTTAAATTCCTTGAACTTTTCAAGGGTTTCAAATTTATGATGCATTAGGTAAATATAACCGTACCTTGAATAATCATCAATAAAGTTTATGGAATATTCATACCCTCCTCGAGCCCTTACATTCATTGGTCCACAAAGGTCCGAATGCACGAGTTCTAAGGGTTCTTTGGCTCGAAGACCTTTTCCAGAAAAAATCTCTTTGTCATTTTTCCCTCGAGAAAAGACTCACATGGTGGTAGAGAGTTATCTTCTAACTTGTTTAGAAGTCCGCTCTTAACCAATCTCTCAATTCTATTGAGATTAATGTGGCCAAGTCTTAAGTGCCAAAGATAGGTACTTTGAGAAACACGTTGTCGTTTTGTTTGAGTTTCGGCTATTTTAAATATTTCAGTATTGTAAATAGCCTTAACTCTGGTTGGTTTTAACTTATATAAATTATTATTTAAGTTTGCAGAACAAATTTGTATACCTCTTTTAGTAATGAACGCTTTATTAATTTCAAAAGAAACTTTGTACATATGTTCAATCAAACAAGAAATAGATATTAAATTCCTCTTGCAAGAGGGTACATACAGAACACTTTCTAAGTATATATATCTATTTCCAAAAAATAACTTTATATCTCCCACTGCCAAAGCTGAGATGAGCTCTCCTGATCCAACCCAGAGAGTTATCTCACCATATTCTAGTTGTTTCCAGGAACTAGTTTCCTGAAAAGAAGAACAAACATGATTAGTGGCCCCTGAATCCAGTATCCAAGTAGAATCATTATTCTCCACTATACATGTTTCTAGAACCATTAAATCGTATTTACCTTGATTCTCTTTTCCAGCCTTCTTATCGGCAAGGTACTTTGGGCAGTTCCTTTTCCTGTGCCCATCACCGCTGCAGTAGAAACATTTTCCTTTCTCTACAACGGACTTTTTGCCTTTTGCAGTAGTAGTAGGAGGTGTTTTCCCTTTCTCTTTTCCTTTCTTCTTCTGAATACCTTTATTCTTTAGGACAAATTTATTTCCAGAGGTAGAGCCCTTTTGGAATCTCCTTTTTGAGGTAGTAGCAACATTTGACTCTACCTCAGAACCCTTATTTTTCAATAAGGACTGGTAAATTTGTAACTCATTAAGAAGGGTGGTAAGATTATAATCTATTTTGTTCATCATGGCGTTAGTTCTGAACTGGAAAAAAACTCTTCGGAAGAGACTCCATGATGAATCCTACTTGGCTTTTCTCGTTCATGACAGCCCCATTTACTTCCGCGATGTTGAAGTGGACCATCATGTCCAGAACATGTTCCCTAACATTCGTTCCTTCTTTCATCCGGCAATTGTAAACATATTTGATAGCATCATGCATAGCTGAGGAGGACGGTTGTCCAAACAGAGCTTGCAGTGAGTCCATGATCTCTTTAGCAGTGACCATTTTTTCATGCTTTTTGGATAGTATATCTGATATACTTGCCAAAATATAGACTTTGGCTTTTTCATTAGCTTTGGTCCATCTGTCATGAACGTCCCGAACAGTTCGGTTCGCATTTTGAGCAGGGACTAAAGGACATTCCTCCGTTAAAACAAACCTCAGATCGTCGATAACTAGTATAGTGTTTAAATTAGATTTCCAAGTTCCATAGTTATCGCCGTTAAGTTTTTCCGAAGCTAATAGTTGAACTATAGATGTATTCATTGCTGGAAAAAATGAACAAATTAGTAAATGTACTCTAAATTTTAATCCAATTTATTTAGCAAGTAATAATGTACCCATATTTCATTATTTATTTTGCAACAATACTTCAGTGAGTCAGAATGGCCCCTACCGAAGGGTAATCGACCACTCCTTCAGTTGACTCTAAGGGTAAATGATGAGAATGTTGTATTTGATATTTACAAGTCCTTGAGTCATCATGATGAGAGTAGTCCTTGCCATGCTATAGACATAATTGATCATACTATTTTTAAGCATGTAGAGGTTATGTTGGCTAGTGATCATCTAGAACAAAGCATAATGGATGTTGAGAATGAAGATACAATTTTTGATGAAATAGCATTTTATGCTAGGTGGTTAGATAGTTTGCCAATATGTTCTAAAATGGATAGACCTATACCTTTGGCTCCCTTGCATGTTGTGAATGATATTGAGAAGCCTAAGCTTGAATTAAAGGTGTTACCTCCTCATTTAAAATATGCATTTTTAGATGATTTATCTTCTTTACCTGTTATAATATCTTCTGATCTTAATTCTGTGGAAGAAGAAAAATTGTTGAAAGTATTAAGGGATCATAAGTCTGCCATTGGTTGGTCTATTGAGAACCTTAAAGGTATTAGTCCATTGGTTTGTATGCATAGAATCTTGATGAAAGATACCTTTAAACCATCGGTAGAGCACCAAAGGAGACTTAATCCCACCATGAAGGAGGTAGTTAAGAAAGAAGTGCTCAAGCTTTTGAATGCAGGAATCATATATGCCATATCTGACAGTTCATGGGTAAGTCCTGTTCAAGTGGTACCCAAGAAAGGCAGCATGACTGTGGTTAAGAATGAAAAAGATGAAATGATAGCTACTAGAATTGTGACAGGATGGCGTGTATGCATTGATTAAAGTTAAATAAGGCTACTAGGAAAGATCATTTTCCCCTTTCTTTTGTAGATCAAATGCTTGGACTTGCAGGTTATTCTCATTATTGCTTCCTAGATGGATATTCAGGTTATAATCAAATTGTCATTGCTCCTGAGGATCAAGAAAAGACAACATTTACATGTCCTTATGGGACATTTGCCTTTAAGAGAATGCCATTTGGTTTATGTAATGCCCCTGCCACTTTCCAACGTTGTATGATGTCTATTTTTCAGGGGCTCATTGAAGATATAATGGAGGTTTTTATGGATGATTTTTCTGTATTTGGGTCTTCATTTGATTCTTGTCTTACTAATCTAACTCGTGTTTTGCAGAGGTGTCAAGAAGCTAACCTGTTCTAAACTAGGAGAAGTGTCACTTCATGGTGAAGGAAGGCATCGTCCTGGGGCACAAAGTCTCTCAAAAGGGATTGGAGGTGGATAGGACTATAATAGCTGCCATTGAACAATTGTCACCCCCCAACAATGTGAAAGGAGTCAGAAGCTTCCTAGGTCATGCAGGGTTTTACAGGAGATTTATTAAAGATTTTTCTAAAATTGCTAAACCCTTGAGTAATTTGCTAGAAAAGGAAGCTAAGTTTATCTTTGATGATGCATGTCTACTAGCTTTTAATACTTTGAAGGAAAGACTAATTTCTGCACCTATTATTGTTGTACTAGAATGGAGTCAATCTTTCGAGATCATGTGTGATGCTAGTGACTATGCTTTAGGAGCTGTTTTAGGCCAACGTAGAGATAACATGTTTAGGGCAATTTACTATGCTAGTAGGACTCTTGATAATACTCAACAGAAATACACTACTACTGAAAAATAACTACTAGCTGTTGTGTTTGCTCTTGATAAATTTAGACCATATTTGCTTGGCTCTAAAATAGGGCTGCATACTGACCATGTTGCTTTAAAGTATTTGTTTGTTAAGAAAGATTCTAAACCTAGGCTAATGAGGTGGATATTATTATTACAGGAATTGGACTTAGAAATCAAAGACAGGAAACGATGTGAAAATGTGGTTGCAGACCACTTGTCTAGAATTGAGAATGAGGATGCTAAATCATGGTCCCCAATTGTTGAGATGTTCCCTGATGAACAACTGTATCAGGTAAAAGATAGTTTGCCTTGGTTTGCTGACATAGTTAACTACCTTGCAGGAGGACATTAGCCATCTGACATGAACTTTCAACAAAAGAAAAGATTCCTGCACAATGTTAAGCCTTACCATTGGGAGGACCCACTTCTCTACAAGGTTTGTGCTGACAATATGATAAGGAAGTGTGTGCCTCAAGAGGAAGTGGTAAGTATTCTAAATTCATGTCATGCCTCCCCCTATGGAGGTCATTTTGGACCCACTAGAACTGCAGCCAACGTACTTCAGTCAGGATTTTATTGGCCATCCCTTTTTAAAGACTGTTATACCTTTGTTAAATCATGTGATAAGTGCCAACGTACTGGCAATATTTCTAGACAACATGAGCTTCCAATGAAACCTATATTGGAAGTGGAGCTCTTTGATGTTTGGGGTATTGACTTTATGGGGCCTTTTCCTATTTCTTCTGATTGCTACCTATAGATTCTAGTTGCAGTAGATTATGTATCTAAGTGGGTAGAAGCCATAGCCACTAGGACCAATGATGCTCGCACTATTTTAAAATTATTGCATAAAAACATTTTCACACGTTTTGGTACACCTAGAGCTATTATTAGTGATGAGGGTTCTCACTTTTGCAATAAATTGTTTAAATCCATGATGCAAAAATATAATGTTAATCATAAAATTGCTACAGCTTATCATCCTCAAACTAATGGCCTTGCTGAGTTATCTAATAGGGAAATCAAGTAGGTTTTGGAAAAGACAGTAAAGACCAATAGGAAGGATTGGGCCCTTAAGCTCGATGATGCACTGTGGGCCTACCGCACAGCTTTCAAAACTCCAATTGGTACTTCACCGTACAGGTTGGTGTTTGGAAAGGCTTGTCACTTACCGGGAGAGCTTGAGCATAGAGCTTATTAGGCCATCAAGAAGCTGAACATGGATTTCAAGAAAGCCGGTGAGAAACGCCTCTTAGAACTCAATGAGATGGAAGAGTTCCGTGCTCAAGCTTATGAGAATGCCAAACTCTACAAAGAGTGCACTGCGAGATGGCATGACAAGAAGATCACCCCACGGACCTTCCTTCCTGGACAAAGAGTATTACTTTTCAACTCACGTTTACGCTTGTTTCCAGGAAAGCTTAGGACACGATGGTCGGGACCCTTTATCATTGTCAAGGTATCCCCACATGGAGTCGTGGAATTACAAAGCAACGATGGAACAACCTTCAAAGTGAATGGTCAACGATTGAAGCACTACATCGGTGATGAAGAATGCGGATTTGAGAATCTGGCTTTCATTGCATGATCCATTAGTTCGGTTTAGCTAGAAGACGTTAAACCAAGCACTTATTGGGAGGCAACTCAATTTTATTGCTTTCTTTACTTTTTTTTTTTATTATTATTTTCAATAAATCTTGGAGTCACTCATATGCTTTATCTCTCAAGAACTTGGTTTATCACATAAAGTACTCCTTACACCAAGCCTGTTTGGTGGCTTCCCGCTTGCTCCCAGGCTTGCTCTTTTGTTGTTAGATGCTCTTATGTATTAGGGACAATGCATGATTCTAAGTTTGGGGTGGGAGGTGTCTTTCGTACTTTTGTGTGTTTTCTTATCCTGCTATGCATGTTAGTGAAGGTTTTAATGATCATATGCATGTCAATTTTTTAAAAAAAAATTCGAAAATTTTGGAGCTTTCAAAGTTAATGGGAATGTTGTTTATGGTTGTGTGCCTTGATGTTGATTGCCCATGATGAGATTCGAATTTGCATGATAGATGACTTATTGTGAAAATAGAATAGCACTATCTTGAGTTAAATTCATTTAAGTCCCTCTTAAAATCTCTCATATTCTTGAGCACGTAGCCACTTTAAAATAAAATCTTTAACTGAAAAAAAAGATTAAGTTGGGTGTATTTGGTTGTCACTCCAAAAGGCCCCACAGGTTAGAGAGTAGAAATGCATGATAGCTTGTAATCTTAGACTAAGGAAAAAGAAAAGAGTATACATGCCTTGAGAAAAGAAAAGTGTACACAAAATATATGAGCATTATTTGTCTATCTTTTTAAATGTTAAACTTGTAATGAGTATGCATGGATAGGGGTAAAAAGAGCTACCTTTGCTGTGATCAGTAAGGACGCCTAGGAATTGACTAGGTACGAGTCCCTACAGTAAATGTGTGAAAGCTAGTGCCTCTAGGTAAAAGAATGCAAGTTTGGGCCCATGAAAAAATGTATGATTGAAAGGCACCTTAGTGGACATATTACTCACTTGAAATGTATGAAAGCTTGAAGATTGGTGCATGAGCTAGAGTAGGGGGAAAACTAAAGAAACTCTCTTAAGTCCTAATTTGAGTTCTAGTATTTTAAATTGAAGGAGGCTTGCACACACACACATGGGAGATAGCAAGATTTGGCCTTGAATGATTATAACAATATAGATATGCTTGCATGTTTCTACTTAAGCTCTAAATGCTATTCTCGGAGACATGAGTCAATTGCACACTTCTTCATCTAAACTCCCTATTATTTGATTTTATTCTTTGCTCGGGACTAGCAAATGTCTAAGTTTGGGGTGTTGATAAGCACTTGAAAAGTGCTTTCTATTCTCTCAAATTAAGGGAGTTTATATTAGATTTCACTTGTTTGCTAGTGATTTTCAGGTTAAAACGAGAAAAATTAGAAGAAACGACTAAAAGATCAAAACCGACCAAGAATACGGCGAAAAAGAGTTGAAAAACTCAAAAGGACGAATTTTGGGATAGCGTCGCGGCGCCGAGATGGCACTACCGCGGCGCTGAAACATAAACGCATCGTTCTGGACGCATAGTAACACCGCGGCATCCAGACGGCGCTACCGCGGCGCTAAAACATAAACGCATCATTCTGGACGCATAGTAGCACCGCGGCGCCGAGATGGCGCTCCCTCGACGCAACCTTGTTGAACACATGACAGCGTCGCGACGCTTGGACGGCGCTGCCGCGGCGCTAATGCCCGAGAACAAATTTTTGAAACGCATCACAGCGTCGAGGCGCTTGGACGGCGCTGCCGCAGCGCTAAAACCCGAGAGCAAACTTTTCTGATGCGCTATGGAACAGCGCCACGGCGCCAGCTTTCCTTAAATGAAAAATTGTTATTTTTGGTAAATTTTTGGGCGGCCAAACTCTATAAATTTGGGGGTTTCTAACAGCTCAAATCATCATAGAAAATCAAAGCAAAGCAAGAAAGTTACAGACCTAAAGAGGCACAAAAAGGAGAGAATTAAGTGAGAGTTCAAAAAGTGAGTTAGTTGCAAGGAAGAGGAAAAGAGTTCGAGATAGTCTTGGTGCCCTTCGAATTCCGACGTGAGAGCCAAGGAGATCGTGACGGTGCTACCTCAATCAAGAGCCTCTTTTCAGTAGAGTTTCCCTTTCTTTACACTCTTTTTTTGTTTATTTTGCTTAAACATGTTGCTTCAAGCTATGAGTGGCTAAACTCTTTAGTTTTAGGGTTTTGATGATTTGTTTATGAATTTATGTTGATCTTGTATACTTTCATGGTTTTGTTGGAATGATTATGCTTTTCATTGTTATTGTGTTTAATTCTTGTGGATTGGCCATCCTCACATGTTAGGTTAGATGTATGATTGAGAGATTGTATGTCAACTATAACAATGAATTGTTGTTAATCTATCACGAGAGTAGTTAGGTTGACAATAAAAGCTGCTAAAGACTGTTTTTAATGCCATGTAATTTTGTATTGGTTTTAAGAGATTAATAATCAATCGAGTTGCATGAGAAAGGGTTGTTTTTTAGAGAAAATAACTTGGAATTAAGTTTCTAAACTTAGGCATATGAATTACAATAAAATCCATGAAATCTATAATATTGCATGATGAAATAAACAAGGATTCATTACCCTAAAACTTTCTTTGACTCTTGTGTTTCTCACTTTAATACTTTCCTTATTTGATTTGTATTTTCCATAACTCATAACATTCAATTTCAATCCTCAAATAAAATTGATTCAACTCTAGAATAGCTAAGTAACTTAAACCTTCACAATTGGATCTCCAGTGGAACGATATTCGGACTTAACCGTCTTATATTATAACTTGACCCGTACACTTGCGGTTAACACTCAAAGTGCACATCATAGCTCAACGACAGGAAGAAGAGGTAAGAGAAATTTATGAGCTTAGATGTCAAATATCTGAGCTAACCTCTCTTGTTTGAGATTTATCTGTTAGGTGATTGCAGGATATAGAGGCATGCCTTGTGTGCTCACTTTACGGTCATCGATCTGAAGCATGTCCTCAACTATTGAGCAGTCTTGAGCGCTTTGCCTATCCCCCTTGGGAGTCGCCTAGCCTGATCTCAATGTCGATGCATGCTCCGTCTGCTTATTCAAGTAAGTCTTTAGAGGAATTGGTTATAGAGCTTTCTAACAACTCTTTTGAGTTTTCGCAGGAAATCCATAAGCATCAGGAACTCTCGAGTTTCCAACAGGATAGCCTTTATTCTCAATCTGAGGCTAGAATTAATCTTCAAAGATTGAGTGACCCGATTGCTTAAATTTTTAATTCAGTTGGGAGGCCAGAGGAGCTTCTGTTGCAGCCATCCTCTAAGACTACCAAGGCAAGCAGTTGACATCGACCACTACATTGAGCAACTGATTCCTCAAACTTCAAGCCAAGGTATGACATTTGGGTATTTAATGTCTGAACTTGCTAATTGTTCTTCTTAGTGTGAGCAAGAGTCTCTTGAGTCTCAGTTGGAGGCCCAAGTTCCCTCGCACGTTGAAGACAACCCCATTTCCCAACTTACAGACTCCATGCCAACACTGGAGAGTTGCCAAAGCCATCCATCATTTATACTACTGAGCTTGAGTTTGTTGAGGAATTCTACATATATAATGACAACGAGGATGTAGACCCCCTGTCGTGCCTAAAACAAGTATGCGAAGTTAAGTATGAGCCTAAGCTTCATCTCGAGGAGCCTCAGATGAAAGAGTTAGAGGCTGCAAAGCCTCGTCCTGTTCTTCCCTCTCGTATCTCTTTTATTTTTTTATTATTGCTCATCTCATCCTCATGAATCCGAGTCTTTATTTTATGTTGAGTTAGTCCTTGAGTCTTTTATTTTATTTCCTTTTTCTTTTAAAAAATAAAAAATCCAAAAAGATCTATTTAGTGTCTTTCAAATGCAAGAGCGTTTGCTTAGCTTTGAAAGCTTTTTCGACTCAAGCAACAAAGGACCAGAGAACCACGAGAATTTCTACGTGCCTTGACAGGCGAATCCCGTCGAGCATAACGACGTTAAAACATGTTGCACTACCTAGAGGCAACTGGGATTTTAAATTGTCTTGCTTTTTAGTTTAGTTGTCTTTACTTTTATTTGTTTGATTAGCTTTTTCTTATTTCTTTCTTATGTTTCTGAGGAAAGGAAAAACCTTGGAGAGGATTCGCCATCTCGTGCGCTTCATTTCTCAGTGGAGTTTCTTTGTTCTCCTTTAATTTGTTCCCTGCTTTTACTGTTGATCTTGATGCATTAGGAACAATGCATGCTTTTTAAGTTGAGGGTGGTTGGGTATTCACATGATTTTAGACTGATGCATATCTGGCAGTCCTTGAGCATTTGAGCTTAGACTTGTGTGATTTAATTGGCTATTTTCTTTTTTTCTTGTGTTCGTTTCTATGGAAGTTGATGATGCACCTTTCTTGTTTATGCTTGCATAATTTTGGGATGAAGAAACATTCATGATTTTTTAGCCCATTTTTTTTAAAAAAAAATTCTTGACGTTTCGTGCATATTTAAGTGCTTTGTTGAGTTATTTTGAATCTTGGATGCCTAGAATTGGATTATCTTGCTCGGTTCTTTGTTGTCACCTCGAAAATTCACGTTTGGTTGGAGAGTAGCCTTTCTTGATTGAGTGTAATGTTAGACTAGGAGACCAAAAGAGCAAAAAGTCTATCTGTCAAATAGAAAATTAAAAAAATAAAAAAGAAAGAAAGGAAGAAGAAAAAAAAAAGGTGGTTGAAAAAAAAAGTAAAAAAAGAAGAAGAAAAAAAATGTTTGTGTGAGTGCATGAATAGGGGCAAAAAGAGCTACTCCCATTGTGATCAATTAGGATGCCCGCGAGAAAAAAGAGGGTACGAGTCCCTACAATGGATGTGTGAAAGCTACTGCTTCTAGGTAAAATTGATGCCCTTTATTTTTAGTTGTGCGTGAGTTAGGCACCCTAGTCGAAGTATTGCACTTTTGATGAGTTTGGGAAACTTGAAGGCCAATAACCAAGCCAGAGTAAGGGGAAAACAAACAGGTAGCTTGATAAAACCTTTCTAAGCATGCTTAGAGTTAAAATAATGAAGTTTTGCACTCATTCATGCATGACTTAACTTGAAAAGTATTTTTAAAAATGCATCTCAATTGATTATCTGTATTCGGATTGGCCAAGTGATTGCAAGCATGCCTCGAGAACTGTTAAAACTGGAGTAACGAGACATGGAAATAATAGAACATACTATTGATACATGATTGCGTGTTTCGGCCTTGCTCGGGACGACCAAGAATTAAGTTGGGGTTGATTTGATAACATCGTAAAAGTGATATTTTCCTTAGCTTAATTCGGACTCGTTCATGAATTTTATGGTTTTATTATGCTATTTTATAGGGATTTGACCAAATCATGCATAACGAAGCTCTACAAGTTGTTCGAGGTTGATTTGGAACTATCGGAAGCAAAAAATGGCACCTAGAGCTCAAGGATGTAAAAATTATAAAAATGTCCCTAGAGCAGCGCAATGTAGAGCGCAACTACGCTGTGCTCTACGCTTAAAGGCTGAGAGCAAAAATGGTGAGAGCCCAGGACGCTCCGAAAATTGACGGATGAGCGACGAAGTGCGCGCGCCCGAGCACAACGCACAACTGCTACGCTCTAGGTAGGCGCTCCGACTTCTACCTAGAGCGTAATGACGTTCTCCAAGAATGCAACAACGCTCTGCCTTTTTTATAAAAAGGATTTTTGTCATATTAGGGTAAGGAGTTCGAGGTTTCAGCCCCCCAATCTAAAATTCTCTTCTTTTCTTCTCCTTCCCTCTATATTTCTTCATCTTTGGGTGTATTTTCATGGTTGTAAAGCTCATCTTGGACCGATCTCGTGGAAGATGAGTTGCTAGCTTAGGTTTAGGTGAAACTCATGGATTGATTTTGAGGGATTTTGTCCTTAATATATATTTCTCTTTGGTTTTCTATAGCTCTTGAATGTGATTGAATTTCTATGTTTAGATGTATGATAGACATGATCAACCGTCATTCATTTTTTGATTGCTAGAGATTAGGAATGCTCTAATGTGTTTTTAATCTCAATTGGGGAAGGGTTAAAGCATGCTTGTGTTGTGAAATTAGGTTGAAGACAATAATCTAATCACAAACATTGCATGATTAACTATTTCAAGAATAAAATCGATTTGTAACTCTAAGCTTTCCGGGTTATTCATCGTCTTAGTGAACCTTTAGAGCTTAATGCGATTGTCGACCCCAAACAACTTAGCAATTGTTTTAATTAAAGTTACTATTAGTTAGGGCGCTTGCTCTAGACTTTCCAGGCAAGCTGGCTAAGCACATTAAATAAAGAGAGATAATCCTAAGTAATCCTAAGATAAATCGAACATTGGGTGGATCCTAAGCCCTAAGCTAGGCATTTTCTTTTACTTTTCCTACACTTTAAATTCCGCAATTTACATTCTCGCATTTCATTTAAACAAAAACCCATTTTTTATTGCTTTCCATTAGACCCATTTAGCTTAGAGAGATCGTATATTAGGCTCCCTATGGTTCGACCTTGGACTTGCCGCTTGTGTTACTCAATAGTATAAGTTCTTGGTTCGATGAATTATAAATTTTATGACTGTTGGGTAGAGGTTTATGACACCCATTCTCCAAGACGACCATCAAATGTCCCGATATTTCATGAATGTTAATTAACTACAGACCTTTTTGGTTATTACTTAAACATGAGCCAACTTTGTATGTCAACCACATACATGTTTAAGTTTACATAAAATAACCATGGAATCTTAGTTTATTGGATTAAGTCAATGCATAAGATAGATAAAATAACTTCTTATTTTATTCAATATATAAAATGTATATACAATTTTATTCCCTTTTGGTTTTCCATTTCTTCCTCAAATCTTTCAAGTTCTATACTTTGTATATTTTAAAATGAACCCAGTTTTCTTTTATTTTAGATTATATATGTAAACCCTACATTCACTTGTAAGTGCTAAACTTAAGTACGTCATATCGTTGTGGACTTATTTGTTTCCTCTTGTTTAGATTAGAGGGGGAAGTAAAGGGAAGTCGAGGAGGATTGGCTTGTGGTTTAAGCCGCGAATATTTTTGGTAAGTTGAATTTTAAAACCCTTACGAGGTAAATCGAGCTTAGAACTTATTTTGACATGTCAACTAAGATATTAAAAGACTTAAGAAGGATGTCATCATCTTAACCAAGGTGAAAAGATGTAATTAAGGACTTCAATTATTATTAGAATTATTATTTAAGAAAAGAACAAAAAACAAACAAAAGGAAGGGAAATTAAGTGAGGTAGTGGAGATTAAATAAAGAAAATAAAAAGAAGAAAAAAAAAGGAAAGGAGACAAAGTGGAATGTGAAGTCGGTTGTTTGGAGAATATATAACCGATTTGTGGAGTCGACCCTTCTCATTTTTGCAATCTCAAACCTACTCAAACTCTCAGCTTGGCATCCAGGGGAGAAAGAAGAAGATGACCAAGGTGAATTGGAGTGAAATTCTGGAAGAAATGGTGGTGGAAATTGATGCAGAATCGAGACTGGTCTGGTGCTCGTGCAATCTGAGCAAGGTCTGGTATTTGGAAAATAGAGAGCTATAGAGATCGAGTTTAGGGCTGAAAATTTGAAGTTAGTAAGTTAATTAAATTCTTAACAACTTTTATGAAGAATGGTTGAGCTGGTAAAGAGAAACATGTTAAATTATAGGAGAAAGTGACTGATACGGATTCCTCGAGTGATCTGGAGCAGGGCGATGTAAATTGAGAATATTTGACGAAAAAAGAGAAGTTAAGCTCTAAAATTTTGAGGTAAATTAGAAAACATATTTCTCTACAAGTTTGTAAAAGAGAAGAAATTCTAATTCAGGATGGAAATGCGACTTTTAACAGTTAGAAGTTTGAGCAGTAACGAAGACAGCAACAGAAGGAGGTGAGTCTGCTGGAAAGTTGGACGATACTGAGAACGTGAAGGAGCGAGAGCAAGACAAGTCTCGCTGGTCAAATTTGTCTCACAAATCTCGCTGGTCTCGCTCGTCCATAATCTCGCTGGTACAGTTGGTTTTTGCTTGTTTTCGCTGGTTTAGTCTCGCTAATGGCTTGAATCTCGTGCATTAGTGAACTCTTTAATGAAATATCACCTCGGTTGAGCATTTTTTCATGAAATATAGTCTCGGTGATGGTTTTATTTTTGTAGTATGGTCTCGATGGTGAATAATATGAATGTCTAAGGCTTGTTTCCTATGTAAAAAGGAATTTTAAGGAAATCTAACAAAGGAAAACATATTATTTCAGGCCGAGAGGAGCTAGGAAAGGCATATAACCCACTAAGAGCCCAGGACAAGTAGTGAGTGACAATTTTATTTAAAATAAGCATGTTTTATACAAAGTTTTAATGTTATTTACTGTTGTTTGGAAACATGTTATTATGTTTAAGCTTGTCAGGGGTTTTAAATGTGCTATGATGCTTATTTGCTTTAAAGAAGTATGTGTTTCCATATAAATGTATATTATGGTTTTGCATCGAAAAATATTCGAAGCATGCTAGTTGTTAACTGAGTTTCTATAAAAGGCATGCTATATATTAATCTTTGTTTTCATGAAAGTATGATGATTGTTAAGGAATATGTGGAAGGTTGAGATGTTATAAACTCATGAATTTTTATTATGTTATTTTCAAAGCATGTTACTTTTGAGTTATGTTTTAAAAGAAAGGCTCCCAATGCTGAAGGACTCGGAGAAGGCATGTGGGTAACCTGAGTATAGAGATAGCCCCCAACGCTGAAGGATTCAGAGAAGGCATGTGGGTGGCCTAAATCTCGTATATGGGACCCGGTACTGAAGGACTCAGAGAAGGTATTCAGGTAACCCAGGATATGATATCTATGTGCACATAGAAGTATGATAAACGTTGTTGTGTTGAGATTACTCCACACAACTAAGGATATTCGACGTTGGGTGTGTCGAGATTACTCCGCCCCAACTAAGGATGTTTTTGACGTTGAGTAGCATTGAGCTCCACTCCGCCTCAACTAAGAAAAATGTTTTTGCAATGTACTGAATTTTGTGTTTCTTTTTCGGAAATGAACATATATGGTATGACAATGCTACTTAAACATGCTTTGCTTGGATATGACTTTGAATTGATGTTATTTACGTATTGACATAAATTGATTACAGTTTGATTAACTTCCGAGTTAAAGGAAGGTTTTTCCTAAATATGTCACTCACTGGGCAACCTAGCTCATGCTTTCCCTGTTTTCCTGTTTTCCAGGTAGCAAGCGAGTCCGGGGTGCTTAGCCTACACAACAACTCGTCTAGGCATATCACCATCAGCGTCTGTGAATTTTGAGCATTGTATATAGTTGAACTAAACTTATGTTGTACATATAGAGGATTAACGGCGGTGATTGGTGAACTTATGAAATTATTGGTTTAAATGTAAATCAATGTTTGTATGATGGTTTAACCCTAGTTAAAATATGTGTTCAATCATTGTATATATTTGCTTATTAGGTGTTGGTTAAGGTATAAGGTTGACAGTGGATGTCGTAAGAGGGTCGGTGTCCACTGTCCTCACAGTTTCTCGTAGGTTAAAGGGATACCTGGGAGGGGGTGTGACAATATAGCCGTTGATTCCTTCTTTTTCTTAGCATTGCAGTTGACAAGTCTAGATGTCATTAACAAGGTAAGTTTTGCTTTTCTTTTTCTTTTTTAAATTTTCAGTTGATTTTTTTTTTCTCATTAGAGAACTAGCCATATTTCTAAGAAAATTGTTTCATACAAATGAGATACTAGGTAACTTTAAAGAAAGATCTTCCATTCACATGTATATGATTTCATCATATTTCGTTTGTAGCTAGTTTGATCAAATTGGTCAAAATTTTTCTTTGTTACTAAATTATTTTATACCTAATCACAAGAAGAATAGACAATGTCATGGAAGAAGGTTTTTCGGTCATTGGCAATCAATTGGTCGAAACTATTAGGCTCAAGTTCACTATAAGCACTTGAAGAAAGTTTGACACTTAAATGAATTCAATATTTTTCTAACATGTTTATTTTGTACTTGCGATTTTTTAAGGGATGTTATTGAGCATTGATAGGAGGAGATTAATGTTTCTTATTATGATTTTACTTATATTTGAGAGAAATACTTATGACGTATATCGGTAGAGTTAGTAGACTATTTGAGAAAGTTGTAACTCTTGCTATTATACTACTCACTTTTGTCATTTTGAGTTTTGGAGTATGGTATTAGATTTATTTGTTCTTTATTTTGGATTTTTTTATCAACAACTTTAGGATCATTTTCATGTAAGCTTGTTAAGTTTTATGGTTATAATTTGATTAATCCATGATAATTTGGTTGTTATATCCTAAAAAAGTTTGGACAAGTTGTTTATGTGACTATTTTCATGAAGCTTATAATGTGATTTTAAATTTATTTATGTCATTATATTGTGGCTTTGAGTAGTATTATTATTGTTGACATTGATGGATTGGGTTGAATTCTAAAATGAATGTTGTTTTTTTCACTAGGTCTTGCACAAATACATTGAAGTGAAGAAACCGCCAAGCAAGTTATTTATATATGTATTTTTTTTTTTTTTGTTGGGATATTGCTAACACTTTTTTTTTGCAACACTTGTTGTATTTAGTTGTTTTGTAAATGATTTAACCAAAGTTTGGTTACTAGTTTTCTTATATATAATTTCTTTGTATAAGTGACTAACATTATTGTTATATATGAAAGTTCTTATTTATGATGCAATTTATAAGGATATGTAATTGCCTAACATTTTTACTTTTTATCATTTATTAAAATTAATTATATAACTTCTCGAGATTATCTTCTCTAATATATTTATCTTCTTGTAGATAAAAAGATTCTAGGCTATTCATGTGGTAAAAGATGGATGAGACTATGGCATTTTTTGGCCGTCAACGAAGGACAAAATTGTAGTAGTGTCGAACATTTTAGATTTTTTCTTTCTAATAAGTGTGTGACTAATGAAATTTTATTCCTAGGTGTAGAAGATACAACTTCTCTTATTTGAAGTCGGTGATTGTTGGTTTGCATTCTCATATCACTAAAAAATTGTTGGGGCAGGAACAGGAAGGGGATAGACCTTCAAATACTTAGGTATTTTTTAAAATTAAAGTTCAAACGTTGTTTATAAATGCATGTATATTATGTGTGGCTATCCTACAGTTATGGTAGTCAATTCATCCATTTAGTGTCGTTATTATATGCTTGAGTTGGTTTTGATAATGTGTCACTTAGACAATTTTTAAGCACTTTTTAATTAGTTTTGATAATCAAAGTGCACATATGAACTATTTTGGTTATTTTGGGAGTTAAATTGTTTCTTGGAAAACTTTTAGGTACTTTTTATGTTGGTTTGAGAGTGAAAGTGTCACTTAGACTCTTTTTTAGGTAGTTTTTAGTTATGGTTGGAGAGTAAAAGTTGCACTTAAGCATTTGAGGTTGTGTTAAGAATCAATGTGTCACTTACACACTTTTTGAAAATTGTTAGGTTGGTTTTTAGAGCTAAAATAGCACTTGAGCATTTTTTGGTTGTTTTGAGAAACAAATTGTCATTTACACACTTTTTGGAAACTTTATAGTTTGTTTTGATAATCAAAGTGCACATGTAAACTATTTTGGTTGTTTGGGGAGTTAACTTGTTTCTTGGAAAATTTTTAGGTACTTTTTTATGTTGGTTAGAGAATATTTAAATTATATATTTGTTTTGCTTGTATTGGATTAATGTGCTTGAGTTCTAGGAAGATTTTTTTTTTTTTTTGTGAAAAGTATTTTTTTGTATTATGTGTTGTTTTTGTTGTAGTGCACTAGTCCCAACAATCTCCCACTTGTCCTAAAGCTAGTGGGTGTAGCATACAAACTAGGGCATAACTCTAGACCCATCTCCCATTTGCCCTAGATTAGATGTGGCATGTCTCGTAGACCTAGACTCTTCAAGTGATCCTCAAACACTTAGCCGTGAGAGCCTTTGTAAATGGATCAGCAACATTGTGCTCCAAAGCAATATGCGTGACGATCATGTCTCCTCATTGCAAATGACACTTACGCTCTACATGCTTTTCACATTTGTGGCTTTTAAGCTCCTTGGAATTTGCCACAACACCACTATTATCACAATAAAGTGTGATGGACATTGACATATTTGGAACAACTTCCAAGTTTGTCAAAAACTTCCCAAGCCAGACAGTCACTTTAGCAGCTACACACTCTGCCTCCATGGTAGAGTTAGCAATGCAACCTTGCTTTATGCTTCACCAAACTACAGCTCCTCCGTTAAGAGTAAACACTAATCCTAATGTGAATTTCCTAGAATCCTTATTCGTTTGGAAATCAGAGTATGTGCATCCTATAAGGATCAAATCCGTAGCATCTTACACAAGCATGTAGTTTCTTGTTCTTCGAAGATTCTTGAGGATGGTTTGAACTACAGTCCAGTGATCAAATCCTATATTGGACTGATATCTATTGACAATCCCAACTGCATAGCAAATATATGGCCTTGTACACAACATGGCATACATAAGGCTACAAACAGCAGATGCATAGGGAATTCGTCTCATTTTCTCAACCTCTTGAGGAGTCTTAGGATACTATTCCTTAGACAACAATATAATTCCATGTCGAAAAGGCAATAAGCCTCTCTTGGAATTATGCATCAAATACCTGACAAACATCTTGTCAATATACGATGCCTAAGACAAGGCTAACATTTTGTTCTTACGATCCCTTATGATCTGGATCCCTAGAACAAACTGTGTCTCACCCAAATCTTTCATTTGGAATCGGGCAGCACGCCATTTCTTTACATTTGTCAGTAAACCTGATATCATCCACATACTAAAGAAGTTACCAACATAGTAGCGGAAGTAATTAAGATCTAAAACACTCTAATTACATCAATTTTGAAGATTAAACATGCTTGTTCTAAAACTGAAAAACAGAGAAGAAGAACTTACTTGTTGAAGATCAAAATTAAAGCTGGATTCTTCAAGTTTCAAATCATGAACACTTCGTGGAATACCTCTAGTGGATTTTTCATGCAAAGTGGATTTTTCCAATTCCAATTTGGAATTTAAAAACCAATTTAAAATTCAATTTAATAAATTAATATTTAATTCAAAATTAATTTCAAAAATTAATTTTAAATAAAAATAATTTAATATATAATTAATTTAAATGATAATTAATTAAATTAATAATTAATTATATTAAATTAATTATTTTTTCATCCTAAAAATTTATTTAAATCATATTTAAATATTTTTAACTCTCTCATTTCATCTAATTCATAATTAAATGAACAACTCATAAAAATTTTGCTCCAACACTTAATTCGAACATTTCAAATTCACTCAATATAAAGTTCTAAGGTTTAGTACATGAGCTAACAAGGGGACCTAATGGACCTACAAATCATGAGCTCCAAACGATCTAAAATTAATCGGCTAAACTCTTTAAACTAGTTAATTAATATTCATTAACTACCAGGTTACTCCACTAAAACCTAGAAGTTGAACTCTTCTCACTATAGATATATTTATTTCCACTTGATATAATCATAATAAGTAAGTCGATCATTCACAAGTTGTTCATAATTTACAGCTGGGTCAAGATTACCATTTTACCCTTGTAATTATATCTCGTTCCTTAAGTCCCGTTGATCCTCTAATGAACAATCGGTTTGTGTTCCAATCAACAAACCTAGTCCCTCTCGGGCCAATGAGAGGATATGGCCCCTTGTTCAAATCCCGGATCAGTACTTAAGAGAACAACTTATCTACTATCCTAGTAATAGGTAGGAGTGAATTTCATCTTGCAAGACTATGTCCCCAACTATCTGTCTGATCTTATCCCTAAAATGGGAGGCATATTGAGTCGGCATACTTGGGCCACTCTCATCTATGCAAATTAAAGGACAATCTCAAACAGACAAGAGTTCATAGTTAGCTTAGGATTAAGATCGAGTTACCTAAGTCATCAGGTTTGAAATAATCAATTTCAATAGTAAACAGTGTTATAAAGCAAAAGTGACTATTTCATGGTCCGGTCTTATGCAAACTCATTGCATAGGATGCCCCCACTCACATGTCTCTACATGTACAATATAGGATCACATCGTTTGTCACAAATACAAAGTGAGCTGCATCCATAGTGTTACCAAGACAAGGCACCTAGCCTTGTCTTTGTACTATACACCATTTTGGCTAATTACTTAAACTTGATCCATTTTTTTGTCTATACATAAAGCTTAAGCATACATATTATAGCCAAGGATCTCTTAGTTTATTGGATTTGATAGATGTAATTCATATATTCAATAACAACTTTACTGAATAGATCTTGATAACAATTTTATTGAGAATAAGTTATAAATTTACAAACAACTAGTTTTAGGACATAAAAACCAACACATACAACACTAAGAAAGTTACTGAACTATTGATGATTTTTCTTGTAAACACAAGGTTCATTGAGATTTTGGTCAAAGCCATAAGACTTGGTTGCAATATCAAATCTTATATTCCAAGATTGAGATACTTGTTTCAATCCATAAATGGACTGATTAAGCTTGCAAACCATTTGCTCTTGACCTTGTTTAATGAATCCTTCTAGTTGTTTCATGTAAATGGTCTCTTCAAGATTACCATTTAAAAAGGCAATCTTGACGTCCATTTGCCATAATTTCATAATCATAATATGTGGCAATAGACAAGAGAATCCGGATAGACTTAATCATGGCAACAGGTGAGAAAGTTTCTTCATAGTCCACTCCCTCAACCTGGGTATGACCCGTTGCCTCTTGTAGTAATATGTGGCACCTTTCCATCTACACCTCTTTTCCTCATGTAGATCCATTTGCAACTTATAGGTTTTACCCCATTAGGTTAATCTACAAGCTCCTAAATTGAATTAAAGTACATAGGCTCCATTTCAAGTTCCATAGCTTTAACCCATTCATCCTTGTCCACATCATTCATTGCCTGATTATAGGTCAATGAATCCTCAACTTCATTATCTAGTATGATGTCTTGAGTTTTAGTTAAACCCAAATACCTAGTAGATGGGTTACAACCTCCTACTACGACGAGGCTCCCTCAACTCTTGAGGAGGATGTGCACAACTTGATGAAGCCCCATAACAACTCTTGTTGATGTACCAGCTTCTTCAACAACTCTTGTTCAAGTTTTAGTAGTTTCTTTGGAAAGTTCATTTAACACTACTTTACTACGTGGTATATGCTCTCTTATGTGATGTCACACCCCCTCCCAGATTACCTACCTAACTTGAAAGGGAATGTGAAGACAATAAACATCACCCCTCGTGTGACGCATATTGTCCCATTTTATATTCCTTCCTGTGCATACATTTACTCAAATACATACATAGAACT
The DNA here is from genome assembly GCA_030954485.1 of Citrullus mucosospermus. Lineage (NCBI taxonomy): Eukaryota > Viridiplantae > Streptophyta > Magnoliopsida > Cucurbitales > Cucurbitaceae > Citrullus > Citrullus mucosospermus. Next base: position 14,702,383 of record CM062057.1, on the reverse strand, counting down.
CAGTCATACTACACAAGCTTATAACATACTATTTTTCCCTGTATAGAGTACACTTTTATTACATAACATAATTTAACTTCCATATCCATCATACAACGTACAAAACTCCACTACAATCCCCACTCGAAATTACTAGGTCTATATGCCATCTACATAAAGTCATATACAACATACAACTCTCATACTTGACTGAATTTCGAGAACTCGAGACTTCGGCAGGGTGAGCTGAAGTAGGCTAAGCACCGGGAACGTCCTTGCTACCTGGGGGGAAAAGAAAACATCGAAAACGTGAGCTAAAAGCCCCGTGAGTGACTAATTTGTAAAACTATCATTTGTTCAAAAACAGGCATGTTTAAATCATAATAACGCCATAAACGTAAACGTGATTCAAATAATCATTTCTGTAAAGTCATAATTTCAACAATGTAACAAATCACATATGTGCATGCCAAAATGATCGTATACCAAAAACAATTCGTTCTCATAACTTTCCCTTAGTCAGGGCGGAGCAAGACTCAACGCACCCGACGTCAAAAACATCCTTAGCTGAGGCGGAGTAAAACTCAACGCACTCAATGTCGATAACAATCCTTAGTTGGGGTGGAGCAAGACTCAAACACCCAACGTCACAACCTCTATGTGCACATAGGAATATGGCGGGTTACCCAAGTACCTTCTACGAGTCCTTCAGTACTGGGTCCCAGGGAAACTCACATGCCTTCTCATGTCCTTCAGCATTAAGCCTCCTTAAAACATTTTCGAAACCAGTATTATACGTAAATAGTTCACATGAAAATCTTTCATGAAAATCAATATATCATGATAAACAACATTTCAAAACATGCCATTCAACATCTTATAGAAACGTATAAAACATGTCTTGTGAACAATATCATCAAACATCATGCTTTTCAAGAAAACAGTTCATCTCAAAGCCATATCTCATAAGAAAAACCAAACTAAACATTTTCAATAAATTTCGTTTCAAAGAAAGAAAAGTATCACTCACAACTTGTCCTTAGGCCCTGAGCGGATTATATACCTTTCCGAGCTCTTCTTGGCCTGTAAATATACATTCCTCATGTTACGTTTTCCTTAACTTCCTTTACATGATTATTAATGTGCATACTTAGACTCTAATCATGATTCACCACCGAGACTCCCTTTCTTTCCTAAGGTACACATAATAAGCGAGATTCTATGTCATTAGCGAGATTACCAATGAGATTTCACCTTACTAGCGAGTTTACTAACGAAATTACACAACAGGTCACGGCACTAGCGACACTAGCATAAGCGAAACCAGCGAGACTACCTGAGGAGCGTTACTGAGTGAGAGCCAGCGAGATTTTTGAGAGAAAAACCTTCTTTGCCCGACCAGCGAGACTAGTGTCGCTACTCACGCCAATTCCTCAGCGTTACCTGCTTCCAAATGACATCCGACAGCAGAGTTTCCTCCTTTCCTGTTTGTTCTCACTTCTGTCAATTCAAAATCATATTTCTAGCCAGATTTAGAACTTTTTTCCTTCTACAAACTCGTAGAAAAACATGCTTTCTAGCTTACCTCAAACTTTCGTGGCCTAACTCGTCCTGGTTCGTCAGATATTGCAAGTTTTCTCCGCGCTACTCCAGATTGCACAGAAATTTCGTATCAGTAACTTCCAGCTAGAAGTTCACATGTTTTTATTCCATTTCAACTCAGGCATCCATCATAAAAGTTGTTCAAAATTAAGTTAACTTACTAACCTTAAAATTTCAGTCCAAAATTCAATCTCTTCAGCTCGTTATTCACCAAACACCAGACCTGGTTCGAGCTGTGCGACAGCAGATGAAGCTTCTGTTTCAGCTTCAGTTTTACCATGAAATCGTCCAAAACCTTGCACGAAATTGTCCTAGGACTCTTTTTCAACCTCTCCCCGACGTGCAGCTGAAAGATAGGATAGAAATCAATTTGGAAATGAGTAGAAAAAAGTCGGCAACATTTTCCCTTCAAATAAAATCACAACCGACTTTTCCATCCTTATCTTTTTTTTCTTTTCTTTTCTTTTCTTTTTTTTTTTTTCCTTTTTCTTCTCTTTGTCTTCTTTCCCTTTTGGTTTCCTTTTCTTTTTTTTTTTCTTTTTTTTTACAAAATAAGATTATTAATATTAATTCGCTTAAAGCTTTTGAACGTGCTTACCAATTAGGTGCTTACATGTGATCTTCTTCCAAAAATGTAGTATTTGTCGATACAAATACTCTATTCAGTATTGGATCAAATAAAAGGCCACCTCTCGTTTTCTTGGGATAACCTACAAATAGGCATACTCTTTAATGAGGTTCCAATTTCTTAGGATTTGTCTCAAGCACATGTGCTGGACAACCCTAAATGAAGTATCATAAACTACTTTTACGACCTTTCCATAATTCAAAAGAAGTTTCAAAAACACTTTTGGATGGAACATTGTTCAAAATGTATAATGCTGTCATTACTGCATCACCCCAAAATGAGTCTGGTAATTGAGCATAACTCATCATAGAAAGAACCATGTCTAACAAGGTTCTATTTCTCCTTTCTAATACACCATTTTGCTAAGGTGTACTAGGTGTTGAGAGTTGGGATGAAATTCCATGTTCTATTCGATCTAATCAAAATGTTTTAATGGTCTTTCCTAACAAGTTTTCAACTTCAGCCTTATACCCTTTGAACTTTTCAAGAGCTTCAAACTTGTGTTGCATTAAGTAAAGATATCCATATCTTGAATAATCATATATGAAAGAGATGAAATATTCATACCCTCCTCTTGCCTTAACATTCATTGGACCACAAAGGTCTGAATGTATAAGTTATAAGGGTTTTTTTGGCTCTATAACCTTTTCCAATAAAAGGTCTTTTGGTCATTTTACCTTCAAGACAAGATTCACATACAGGTAAAGAGTTTTCTTCTAACTAGCTTAGAAGTCCACTCTTAACCAATTTCTCAATCCTATTGAGATTTATGTGACCTAACCTTAGATGCCAATGATAAGCATTTTCTTTAGGAGAAACCTTTTGTCTTTTATATTGAGTTTTTGCAGTTTTGAACATTTAAGTATTAAGAATCAATTTAGATGCTAACGGCCTTAAGACATATAAATTACTCTCTAAGTTTGTAGAACAAATAAGAATACCATCTTTATAAACAAACGCTTTATTTACATTGATTGATAGAATAAGATTGTTCTAGAAAACACTGTACATAAATCAAGTTCCTTTTTAAATCAAGAACTACATATACATTCTATATAGAAAGAAAATATTTCTGGAAGAGTAATTTAACGCCTCCCATTGCAACCACTAAGATGACCTGCCCTATTCCAACCCGCATGGTCATCTCGCCAGTCCCAAGTTGCTGCCAGGAACTAATCCCCTGAAAAGAAGAGCACACATGATTAGTGTCCATGAGTCAATTATCCAGGTACAATCATCATTTCCACTAAACAGGTTTCCGAAACTAGTAAATAATATTTACCTTGTTTGGCCTTTTTTTTCTCTGCCAAATATTTGGCACAATTATGCTTCCAGTGCCCATCTTGATTGCAGTGGAAACAATTTCCTTTTGCAACCTTGGCTTTTTGCTTGCCCTTTTGGGATGCAGCTTGGTTAGTTTTATTACCTCCCTTATTACCCTTCTTCTTCTTCCATTTCTTTTTGGCAGAGGAAGAAGCAGACTTAGTTCCAAAGGTCGAACCTCTGTGGAACTTTTTAAAGGAACTGGCAACATTTGCCTCCCCATCTAGTTCTTTGCCTTATGCATAGACTCATAAGTTTGGAATTCGTTAAAAAAGGTAGTAAGGGAGTAGTTCAGTTTATTCATAACATCGTTGGTCCTGAACTAAAGGAAACTCTTAGGTAGAGATTCCATAATAAAACTAACTTGACTGGCCTCATCGATTATGGCCTCACTCATTTCAGCCACATTGAAGTGGACCATCATATTGAGAACATGTTCTCACATTGATGACCCTTCGTTCATACGTGCATTATAAATGAATTTTAGAGCATCATGCTTGATCTATGAGGTTGTCCAAACATCTCTTGCAATAAATCCATGATCTCACGAGTAGTGACCATGGTTTCATGCTTCTTTTCCAAAACTTCAGATAAGCTGATAAGAATATATGCTCTCATCTTTTCATTTGCCTTCATCCATTTCTCATATGCATCACAAACATTTCGTGACGCAACTTGAGGACATTCCTCAGTAATGGAAAACTTTAGGTTCACTACAATGAGTACATTGTTAATCATATTTTTCCACGAAGTGTAGTTATCACCATTCATTTTATCGACACTAAAAAAAAGTTATAAAAGCGTTTGACATTTTGATGATCCTAAAACATACAATTTATTTTTTATTAGTAACATGCATAACTCATATAACCCAATCAATATCTAGCAAAATTTTAATGTACCCAAATTTTAACATCTAATTTTGCAATGATGCTTCAGTGATTTAGGATAAAAGCTACTGAAGGGTAGTCAGTCACCACTTCACTGAATTGAGACACTCTCAACAAATTATTACACTAGAATAACTCTTATTACTATAATAATTCATCACCATTATTTGGTTAAGAAATCATTAACTTCCTTAACAATTTCTTGTAAGTGTAACCCTTCATTTTAGATCTTAGAGTTCCACCCCAATGAGCCAACCGAAGGGAAAAACTGATTGGGACAAAAACTAAAGCAACCCTATCCTTAACAGGCATTTGAGATCAATTTCATGCAAACACCATCCAAAAGGGGATACAAATCGAGGTGTCATGAGGCCGAGCATGAAAGTTATCTAGGAAACCAATGAAGGAGACTGTAGGATGTATTGACACACGTCCTTCTCCCACTTACTATAAACGTTCTCTCCATTCACCTTGATATTGACTTATGCAAACATCTTTCGAAAGGGGACACAAATCGAGGTGCCATGAAGTCGAGCATAGATCTCACGATGTGAACTTTTAGGGAGAAACATGAGAAGAAAATGATATATCATATATATCTTTTTCCTCCAACTGAGTGTTTTAAACCTAGGGTTTATTACTTAGGTAAACCTGGCTAATTAATTTATATAAGTCATTTGTTAATTTGCACAAGTCAACCATTGCATGCTTATAAAATATTTGACTAACTCACCTTCTAGGTCGGTTTCCAGGTAGGGGTGTTCTGTTTCCATCAGCTTAAATACCTCAGGCTTAGACAAAACATTCCCTAGACAAAGGTCCCTTATAGGCAAATATTTCACAAATTTAATATTTTATTACATTCATTTTAATCCTATTAAAATAAATATAAAAGATTAACCTATTTCTAATCATATTAGAAATATTAAACGTAAGTCTAGGTGAACCAATTTTAAACCATTTAAAACTAATTCATAACTTATGTTTGCATGTAACTCTTTATTTTAGATTTTAATCTATTTCATTAAATATATAACTCTTATATTTTAATGAATAATTAAAACCTATGACATGCATTCTAATGACATTAGCCAAATATAACAATTATATCTTACTAAGGTAATGTCATATGCTCAATGCAAATTAATTTTCATTAAACAATATAACACTTATATTAATAATGAAAATCAAGCATATCATATCATAAAATATAACATTTATAAATATGTTGCATGGACATGCTTATTAATACATACAACTATATAATATAACACTTATATTAAATAGAATGCATGTTCATGCTATAATAGTATCACATCCAAATGATTAGGGTTGGCAAAAAAAACCCGCGGGGCTCCTACCCCATCAGGTTGGGGAATCCCCAGTTTGACCCGGGATCGGGGTCAAACCAGGGACATTCTCTGGATACTTGTCCGAGGACGGGGAGGATATCCCCGCTTTGATTTATTCCAGACCAGCTATTTATATATATGTATGTATGTATGTATGTATGTATGTATGTGTGTGTGTGTGTGTATGTATGTATATGTGTATGTATGTATGTAGGTCTCGCTCTGTCTCGCTCTCTATCTCGCTCTACTTATTGATAGTAATTTGGTCTTGCACCTGAACTCTCAGTCTCGCTCTCTCTCATAGTCTCGCTCGCTCTCGCAGTCCCGCCTTGCTCTCGCCTTCTCGCCCACACGGGGACCCATTTCCCTGACGCCCGCTAGTTGCTAAATTCCCTCCACGAGGGCGGGGACGAGGAACCCCCACCTCGCTCCCATTGCCAACCCTAAAAATAATATAACACTTATATTAAATATGATGCATGATAATGTTTGTCCTAAGGTGGGGCTTTAAACTATATGACATACATTATGCAATATATCCCAAAATTAATTTAATCATATATTTCATGCAAAATTAAAATAAATAGCAAAAATAGACCAATTTTGGGCACCCCTAAAATTAATTAAATCAATATAATCAAATTATATCAATTTAATTAATTAAAATAACATAAAACTACATAAAATACAAAAAAAAAACTGCAATTATTTAGGATCAAACCCACAATCTCACGGAAATTGGATGTGTGCCTTAACTAACAAAGCATCACGACACTTTTGATATGCATTACTACGCTTTGGCTTCTGTAGTCGAAGCGCAGCGACGCTCAAGACGAACGCCGCTATGCTTGCACCTCTGTGTCGCAGTGTAGCGACGTTGTGCTCTATGCTGAAACTTCGAGAGCTTTTTCTACTTCGTTTTTGCTCCATTTTTTGTCCGGTTCCTCATCGACTCTTGCCTTTCAAACGACACAGACTTGTAGACTCAATAGCAGAATTAAAATGCCCAAAACAACAAACCCTTACACATTTTGATCACATCAAAATAGTAAATCTAAGGTGCCAAAATTGAAAACATCTAGTTTGCAAACCCACATTCAAAATGCAGAATTAAACACACACCTTTTCTCCAAATTTTGTTTCCAAAATGAAATTTAAAGCACAACCTAGCTCTGATACTAATTAAAGGAATTAAATTTCTAGCAGAAGCGAATGACTGCCTTGTGTCATTAAATTTGTTTTTGGAAAATCAAAATTATAGAGAACATGCAATAAGGATAAACAACAAAATATTAGCATACTTAGGAGAAGCATAAGAGAAAACGATGCTTCCTACCTTTGAAGACCATCTTCATTATAGAAACTCTTTTCTTTTTTGAATCACGAACTATTGAGAATCTCCAATGAAAAATATAGCAACTCTTCTTCTCTTTTGGATCACCACTACAATGGAAACCTTGCTATTCTCTAGGTAGAATTAAAGAGGAATTGTGGGCTCTTTTTAAATTTTGGCAAGAGAATTATTTTGGAAGAAGAGAGAATTGGAGAGAGAGAGTTATTGAGATTGAATTACAAAACACTTCTTTAACCTGTAACTTCCCTTCCCCCTTATTTTTACGTAAAATATGAGAGAGAGAACCAGAGTAACTTCCCACTACGTGGAAGTTATTCAATATAATAAATATTATTAATAATAATATTAATTAATTAAATATCTCATATTTAATCATTTGAATCATATTCAAATAACATTCTCTCACATAACCTATAGTTTTAATATGAATCTCATTCATATTAATTTTAACCTATAGTTTTTATATGAATCTCATTCATATAATTAACATTTAAATCTCATTTAAATATTCATCTCTCTTATAATATAAAGCAAAAATTTTTAATCTCATTCAAAATAAACTTTATATTACAATGTATCTATATACATTATGTTAATTGTATCACGTACAATTAATTCTCTTATTAATTTGAACATTTCAAATTAACCAAAAAGTTTGATTCTAATACTAATCCTTTATGAGCTAGCAAGGGGACCTTATGAACCTGTACTTAGAAGCTCCAATGATATGAGATTAATCAATAAAACTCTTTAATTAAATTAATCAATATTCATTAACTGTAGGTCACTCCACTAAAGACTTACCGTTCCACTCTTCGCACTATAGATATATTTCTATGTATACGGAATTTACTAATCAACAGTAAGTCGGCCCTTCACAAATTACTCATAACTACAGCTAGGTCAAATTACCATTTTATCCTGTAGTTATATCTAACTTTTTAAGTACCACTGATTCCTCTAATGAATAATCTGTTTATAGTCCAACTATAAACTAACCCCTCTCGGACGAGTGAGAGGTTGAGGCCTCATTGTTCAAGACCCAAAATAAGCCCTTAAGGGAGTAATTTATCTACTTACCCTAAACAAGAAGGAGCCAATTCTATCTTGTGAAGATATGTTCTCAGCTCCCTAATCAGACAAATCCCCAAAATGGTAGGCATATTGAGTCGGCGATTTGGTCACTCTCACCCATACAGATCAAAGGATTGCCCTCATAGACAGGAGTTCATAACTCACTCAGGATTTAAGTCGAGTTACCTATAGTCATCCTATGAAATGTTAATTTCTACAATTAACGGCGTTACAAAGAGAAATTAAACATTTCGTGGTCCAGTCTTATACAAACTCTTTGTATAGAAACCCCCACTCTTATGTCTCCACATGAATAATTAGGATCAAATCGTTTGTAACACTTTACAACTCCTTGTAACAATTACAAAGTGGGTTGTATCCGTAGTGTTACCAGAATAAGGCACCCAACCTTATTCCTATACTACACACCTTTTTGGTTATTACTTAAACATGATCCTGTTGGGTTTTATGCCTTAAAACTTGTAGATTATAAATGTAATTATTTGACCATCATTAAATCATTAATAAAGAGTTATTGATGTGTTCCTTCAATAAGTGTTATTGATTGTTTTTGTTTGTTTTGTATTGATAACCCTAAATCCAATAAACTAACATCCTAGGTTGTTTTATGAGTCTTGAACTATTGTGGGGACGTACGGAGATCAATGTTCAAGATATATTCTAAAGGGTCTATAGTATAGGGATAAGGTTCATTACCTAATTCTGATGACACTATGGATACGACCCACTTTATATTTGATACAAACGCAATAATCTAACTCGTTCATGTAGGTGACATGTGAGTGGGGGTATCCTGGCAATGAGTTTGCATAAGACCGGACCATGAAATAGTGATCACTAGATGTAACTCTGTTGACTAGTTAGGTTTCTATTTCAATAGGATGACCTAGGCAACTTAGTCTTAATCCTGAATATATTATGAACTCCTGTCAACGAGGGATTGTCCTTTGATTTGTATGAGTGAGGGAGTTGTGGACATAATTACACAAGATGGAATTCACTCATTCCCATCTTTAGGGTAAGTAGATAAGTGTTCCCTTAAGTGGTCTTCGAGACTTGAACAAAGGGTCTTACCCTCTCACTGGCTCGAGAGGGGTTTCTATTTAATGGTTGGATCATAAACAGATTGTTCATTAGAGGAGCACTGGTACTTAAGGATTTAGAAGTAACCTAAGGGTAAAACAGTAATTTGACCTAGTTGGTGTTACGAACACTTGTAAAGGACTAATTTGTTGTTATTAGTCTATATCCATGGACACAGAAATATATTTGCAGTGAGAAGAATGCAATTGTGGATCTTTAATGGAGTGTACCCACAGTTAACGAATATTGATTAATGTGGTTAATAAGTTTAGCTGATTAATCACATATTGTTAGAGCTTCTGATCTGTGGGTCCATTAGGTCCTCTTCCTAGCTCGTAAAGAGTGATGAGGTATTTATGTCTTGAAAGAAATTTGAAATGTTCAAATTTTCTTAAGGAAATAATATAATGTATGATGATACATTATAATATAAAGTTTATTTTGAACTTTATAATATAAATTTAATTTTGGATATGATACAAAATTAATTTTTTAGAGAATTAAATATTTGAAGAAGTTCAAATAATAATATGAATTATATTCATATTAAAACTATAGGTTAAAATTAATGTGTATTAGATGCACATTAAAACTATAAGTTATGAGAGAATAACAATTGCATATGATTCAAATGTAGGTTACATTAAATATTAAATATTTAATTTGACAATTAATTAATTAAATAATTAATTTTCTTATTTTTTTTAATTAAATTAAATGAATTAAAACTATAGGTTATATGGGAGATGTTAATTTAAATTGATTTAAATGAAATAATCAATTAAATTAGATTTAATTAATTAATTAATTACAAGAAAAAAAAGAAAAAAAAAAGGTAACTCCCATACATGGGAGTTACACTTTATGTGGTTTAATCCCATGTCTCTTGATCTCTCTCTCCATATAGACCTGCAAAAGAAACAGAGAGGTGGAAGTTTTCTCTTGATAAAAATTATCTCTGGTTTTCTCTTTTTCTTTTTCAAAGATCAAAAGAAGGATCCATAATTCTTCATCTCATCACTCCGAGAATAGGAGAGGTTCATGGTGGTAGTGTTAGTGATTTAGAAGCCAAAAGGAGATTCGTAGATTCAGAGTCAACAACGAATATAAGACTTCTAATTCTAAAAGCACGCTTAGCCCTTCAATACAGTAGGTTTTCTGTATTTTTTTTCCATTGTAGGGTATTTCAAAATCCCAATTAATTTTGAGTTTGGTTTTGTACTGTTTCCGCTGCATTAGGGATTTCAACCCTTACAGATCCAACCATGTATGTCAACCACAATCATGTTTAAGTTTACATAAAATAACTATGAAATCTTAGTTTTCTAGATTGAGTTAATGCATAAGATAGATAAAATAACTTCTTATTTTATTCAATAAATAAAATGTATATACAATTTACAAATTACATGACCCAAGAGATTTAGGACACACCTATCTCAACAGGGAATACGTCTCATATCCTTAACTTCTTGAGGTGTCTTAGGACACTGTTTCTTTGACAAAGGAATTCCATGTCTAAATGGTAATAGACCTCTTTCGGAATTTTGCATCTTATATCTAGACAACATTTTGTCTATGAAACCCAAAAATTTGACCTAGTAACTTAGATGCCACTAAGAGAAGAAACTAGGGAAAATAAGGAAAAATTTAAATACAAGCCTGTGGAGTTACAAAACTTTAGAGGCAGCAAATCTGGGCTTGTGGAGTTAACCAAATTTTAGCTCTGTAAGGGGGTGGTAGGCGTTGAAGGTAGGGTAAGGAAGAAAAGTGTTTGAGCACACTTGAGTTTTGAAATGAGAATAAGTCATAGATGAGTTTGGGAGATAACTACAGTAGGTGATTTTTCGAGTTTTGGGTCACAAGGAGGTAAATAGGTTAAGAAATTTTCTAAGTGTCACAAATACGCTTGGAAAAATAAAGCATGGATGCATAGACCTTGTAAGGAAGGAAAATTTCACCAAGTGCTGAAGAAGGTTGTTGTACGACAGATTGTGAAATGAAATTATATTAACGCAATGCGCAAGTTAAGCTACTATTATGTGTTTCACATACTATGCGTCTTACTATGCTTAATGTTATGCATTTAAGATCTGTCAAGTTTTCCTATCCTTTACCCAAGTATAAGCAAAGAAATAGGTTTTCTCGGTGAGTCCGAGATCGAACACAGGGATTATGCAGATTCTATAATTGATTTGATTAATTGAGTTGTAGTAGTAACCAAAAATAGTTGAGAAATGATGTGTTTAATTAAAGAAAGCGATAACATGTACACTAGACTAAAATGTGAAAGATGGGTAAGGTATGCGACACAGCAAAGTCAGCTAATGAGTTGTGTGAGTGGATAAAAACAGGGTTCGGGTTGGTTAACATCTAAAGTCAAAAACGCATGGTGATAGTCTATTCATACTTGCGACTCTTCTCCCGGTTGTCAGCCGCTATGCGTTATATGTCTATAATGCATAGGAGAGTGTTAAGTACCAAGGTTATTCCTATAGACAGGTAACACTTCTTGGCCTTGTCAATTGAGTTCCACAATCACTTACCCTCTCGAGCAGTCTGATTATTACTACTTATATCGATTAGCTAGATGGACATAAGCATCGAATTAAGATTACAATTGACAAGATGCAATAGTTACACTATGGTTCTTATTTAGATGCTAACGCAACCCTTGACCCTTGAAAGATTAGTTACTCATGGATTTAAAGTAATTAGCGGAAAGTGTAGAGAAATGAATAAACATGGAAGAATTGTAGATTAATGAAAGAATACAATTTTAGACAGCTCAATGTCTTGACACAAATCTAAAATCAAGCTAGAAAAAGAGATAGAAAGTAGGAAAGGCGTCAATGTCTTGAGTCGCCGGAATGGAAGCGTGAGGTTCTGCTGTGAAGTGGTCAGGTGGAGGGAAGACTCTTCTCTCTCGAGCTATTCGTTTTCGGTTGTCGTCTGGAGAGAACTCTGCTGTCACTTAGGAATTCTTCCGAGAATCAACAACACTTTTTCATCTTGTAGGACTGCCCTTTTATAGATGCTGTGTTCCTAATCAATGGCAAATTTGCGTGATTGGAGGAAATTGATGTCGTGCGTCTATCTTGCCTAATTGTGTAATTATCAATTCAATTTAGATCCACCACTTTAGCCATAGATCATGCATGTCAATCTTCCGACAATCTCGCAAGATTCTGATCTGATTTTTCGCTGTCTTGCATCTTTGGTTGTTATGCGTCCATGGAGAATTTGAGTTTATGCGTTCACTCATGTCGACGCATCAATATGTTCTCACGCATCATCCTGCGTTGAGCGGACAACGTCCACAGGTTGCCAGCGCATAGTCTTGCGTTACGAAGTTGCCAACGCATCTACATGTTGCTCGTGTTCCTGCGTTAAAACATGCGTTTTAGGCTCAAAAAGTTATAAAATAATTATCTTCATCAATTTACAAGAGTAGAATGCATAGGAAGATTTATTAATAGAATTCAACATGAATTACCGCATAATTCTCTATTTAATCTCTATTTTTCTAAGAGAAAGGCTATAATAAATTGTATTTCTACAAGTTATCAAAGGTCGAGGTCTGTCGAGATATAATGTTATCATTTCCTATACATAGAGATTTGTATAGAGCTAAGGACTATGTTACCTGTAAGCAAACAATTGTTTAAATAAACTACACATGTTCAATAAAGAAATACAATGGAATTAGCAGTAGATGTAGTAAAGAATCCATGTTTTCACATCTCTTCCTAGGTTAAAAAGGGTACCTCGGGTTGGGGTGTGACAAGTTGGTATCAAAGCATAAGTTCTTGGGAAGGAACCTGGATTTAGGATTATGCATGTAGTGAGATTTATGAATTTCTGTGAAAAACATGTAGTTCTCATTCTAAATTATTGTGCCATGTAGAATATGCATAGAAGAGGTAGTCCTCGCAAGCAACGTACAGATGGAACTCAGAATGCTGCCTTTAAATCCCCAGCAAAAGGAATAGGAGAATCAAGTCATCCTCAGATGACGTTTGGAAAGGAAGCACAGGTACTCTGTAGATTCGCTCAGCAGATAGTTGAAAATTTAGGTGCTTTACCTGTAGATCGGGAGAGATTATATGGAATAGAAAGGCTAAAAGCCTTAGGTGCAAGTACGTTCAAGGGAAGTGTAGATCTAGCTGATACGGAAGCATGGATCAGTTAGTTGGAAAAATGTTTTCGAGTGATGAGGTGCCTAGAGGATTGAAAACTCTCTTTGGCCGTCTTCTTACTCCAAAAAGGAGTAGAGGACTGGTGGCAGGCAGTTGATGGGAGATGGAAGGAAAATACGGAACCTACTTGGGAAGATTTTAAAGAAGCTTTTAATGAAAAATATTTTCCTTGATCATTCCATGATGCGAAACAGAATGAGTTTCTGCAACTTGTACAAGGACCAATGTCAGTAGCAGAATACGAAAAGTAGTATACTGAACTATCCAAATATGCTATTGGCATAATCGATGATGAATATGAGAGATACAGAAGGTTCGAAGAAGGATTGAGAACAGAAATTTGCACCCCCACAACTGCTTGACTGAATGGAATGTATTCTCCAGGTTAGTAGAAGTCGCTATGAGAGTGGAGAAAAGCTTAAAGGAGGAAGAGGAAAAAGAAAAGGAAGAAGGTGCGATGCAAAAGGAAGAGGTAGGAAGTAGGGGATGCGCCTTTAGGATTTCAAAGGATAAAACATTCAAGTCCAAAGTGGAACAAGTTATATCATCAGGAAACATGAAGTCCAGAACAAATAAGAGACCCTAGTGTGCGGACTGTAGACAATACCACACGGGATAATGTTTCGAAGATTTGGATGTTTGTTATAATTGTGGGGAAGCAGGACATTACAAGAGGAAATGTCCTAAGCTCAGTCAGGAAATTGGATAAGCAAATTAAGTAAAGATTCAATTTTCCTGTATGAACTTTGATAGTTATAAATTAATAAACATTATGTTACTTATCCTCTCTATTTACTATAGTTTTTTATGTCAAATGAAGGAAGCAAAAAGCAAAAGATTCAATGCCCTGAGTGTTGAAAGTCACACATGGGAAAATGTCTGAGAGGAACCAATAAATGTTATACGTGTGGATTAGAAGGTCACACTAGGAAGCATTGTCATGTATTTATAGATTTTTGTCAACAACAAAAAAAAGCTTTAAGGAGCTCAGGAATCAAGAAAGTAAACTTTCGTGCCCAAAATTTGGACGTTGACACAAGGAAGATAGAGAAGGCAGAGAAGATGTTTGCTACATGTGCGAACAATCTGGACATTACTATAAAGGCTGCCCTCTCAACATAGGAAGACCACGGGAAGACAGTTGGAAGGGCTACTGGTACTGAGGGAAAGGAGAAAACGAAGTTGTAGTTGATGTTTTGCTTTGCTTTATTGTTTCTTATGTCGAGTGTGGTTAGGATAATCAGTTTGTGTTAGTTCTGTAAGATTCAACACAAGTATTATAAATAACAATTGACTTCCTATACCTTGATAAGCATACGTTTTAAATTTCAAGGACGAAATTTTTCTAAGGGGGTAGAATTGTGAAACCCGGAAATTTGACCTAGTAACTTAGATGCCACTAAGAGAAGAAACTAGGGAAAATAAGAGAAAATTTGAATGCAAGCCTGTGGAGTTAGAAAAATTTAGAGGCAAAAAATCTGAGGTTGTGGAGTTGAAGGTAGCGAAAGGAAGAAAAGTTTTTTAGAACACTTGAGTTTTGAAATGAGAATAAGTCATAGATGAGTTTGGGAGAAAACCACGGTAGGTGATTTTTCGAGTTTTTGATTACAAGGAGGTAAATAGGTTAAGAAATTTTATAAGTGTCACAACTACGCTTGGAAAATAAAGCATGGACGCATAGACCTAATAAGGAAGGAAAATTTCACTAAGTGTTGAAGAAGGTTGAGGTCTGTTAAGATATAATGTTATCATTTCCCATAGGCAGGGATTTGTATAAAGCTAGAGACTATGTTACCTGTAAGCAAATAGTTGTTTAAATAAACTACACATGTTTAATAAAGAAATACAAAGGAATTAGCAGTAGGTATTGTAAAGAATCCATGTTTTCACATCTCTTCCTAGGTTAAAAAGGGTAACTCGGGTTGGGTGTAGATTTCTTCGCTTCCCCTTTTCCGATTTCACTTTAATTCTTCCCAATTTTACTTAGATAGATCTCAGTTTTTCTTTTCATTTCCGTCTTCTTTATTCTTCCAATTATTGGATTTTCAATTATTGATTTTTGGAAAATCAATTTTCCAATTTTGTAGGAATTTTCCACTCATGCATGTTGAAGTAGGAGGTGGAAATTTCTTAATCACCTTTACCCCAACAACAATACACCTCCTAATTGAGTTTCTTAATCACCATTTTAGGTGTTAATATGCATGTAAAATTGTTTTGCATATATTCTTCTATTTATAGAAGAAAGAAATATAGAGGATGGTTGATTAGGTTGGTGGAATTTTGCTGGCAAAAATTCTCTAAAATCTCTTCTTCTCAAATTTGCTCTAAATTCATCATAATTTGGATCCCACAATCCATTCTAAGGTTAGAGAATAACTAGGAAGATCCTTGTGGTGGTCCACGTAGTGTTCATGATAAAAAACCTGAAGAAATTTGATTCAATTTCGAGCTACAAGTAAATGTTTATCCTTTGTTTTTCGATTTTGGAAACAAGTATGTTTAATCTTCAAAATTGATGTAATTAAAGTGTTTTAGATCCTAATTGCTTCCGCGTTCATGTTTCTAACTCCTTCAAAATACCCATTTTACCCCCAAATTTGAAACTTTCTCAAACCATAAAAACACTCAAGCGAAACTAACTCCTGAAATTAATCTCTATATTGAATGCTATGGACTTCTTCACCAACATTATACCAAATCATTCATTGTCAACTAACATTCTACCAACAAAATTGAATGTGGGGATATTAATGGAAGGTCACTCTCACATATTTATTTTTGTCGAACTCTCAAACTTCCTCTTCCATTGTTCATTAAGAGGTTCACTCCAACATTCTCCAGTGTTGATCACTTTCATCTTCATTCAGTTCATTTTTTCTTTTGGTATAGATCAATATCGTGGGTTAGAACCAGAAACACAAAGAATGTAAGTGTTTTTCTTCGTAGATCGTTTAGTTTTATATAAACGATTGGTTACATACGAATAAACGATCGCTTACATTCATATAGGCGATCGCTTGTAACCTGGTGGGTGATTGTTTATAGCTAACTAGGCGATCACTTACCATTACTAGGCGATTGTTTATACGTCGCTGGGGGATCACTTACATTTTACTAGGCGATCACATATAAGTTGTTGGGTGATCGTTTACAACTAACTGGGTGATCGCTTATGACTTGCTGGCTGATCATTTCTAATTAAAGTCCTCAATTCTGGTGTTCGCAAATCAATGACGCTACTTTGATCTTTATATGATTTGGTGGGGAATGAGACTAGTCTAGTTGCAATTATGTTGGAGGTCATATGAAAGGGCTGAAGGTCAGAAATGATATAGCTTGTAATGAATTAGTGAGCATTTTTGCACCTACGACTGAACTTCGATCCTTATCTATTTGATATACACATCAAATGTTGTTACAATCTATTGGTCCTAGTTCCTCCAGTTAATATAGTGGATGATGAAGACTTTAGCTTTTATTTAGAAGGCAGTGATGCATCCCGGATGCCATTGTTTGTATCAGTTACACCTTATGAAAGGCATGGAGTAGACATAGATAATATGCACCAACAATGCAATCCAACAGTTAAAGACTTTTCAAACATTCCAACACATAATATTCCCACCACGTCTTCACTAGATGAGCATATTGAGGCATGTAATCTGGGAGATGACAAAAATGAAAAATGGATTGGTCAGAACGTCCAATCTAGGTGTAGCCCACAATATTATACTAACCATGTGTACAGACAATGTTCAGGACAACAAAAAATTCCTACACCTTCCATTCATGTTCCAACCTTACCTGTGGCGATGCCTTCCATTCAAATACCCCCCACTATCCAAACCCAACTATTTGTAAATATAGCCAGGCCATTAGAGGGCCCATCGTATATTGACCTCATCACTATATCCCATGATTGTCTGAATAATGAAGATATAAACGAAGGACAAATTTTCTTTTCAAAATATGACTTATCATTTAAATTGTCAATACTTACAATAAGAAAAAACTTTGATTACCGTGTAAAGAAGTCGAGAAAGAGCTTGCTAATTATCCGGTGTTTGGTTGAGGAATGCAAGTGAAGGGTTTGTGCAAAAAAATTGGAAGGAAATGATTCCTTTAAAGTGACGAAGTATCCGAGTGTCCATACATGCACAATTGAAATGAGAACGAGTAGTCATCAACAAGCCAAAAGTTGGGTTATTGAACACTTAATCAAGTCTAAATATGAGTAAGGTGGTCGAACATACCGCCCAAGGGATATAATTGAAGATGTCTGTTAGTGGATTTCTATTTTTGATTTAAATTGAGTTTCATAGCTTGTTGCACAAAAATAGATATTATAATTTCTGTATAAGGATGCGTCGAGAATTACTCAAGTATGATCAAGATTAAGCAAGTTTTCCTATAAAAAAGCCCAAGTATAAGCTTTTATAGGTTTCCTGGTGAGTCCAGGGTCGAACGCAAGGATTTGTAATAACTAGACGTTGAGAATAGATGCATGACTATGCGGTGAACTATACATGTAATATGTGCATGATTGTATGTATCTAAAACTATACATAAAGAATGAATAAAATTTCCTACAACTAACAATGAGGTGGACGAGGCGATGGTTAGTCAAATGTCATTTAGTGTTGGATAACATGCGTTGAGAATGAATGGAACCATGCGATAAAAGTAGAGTTAACGTAGGAGCTAGTTGTTACTTAAGCATATCTATGTATAATTACATACCTACAAACTGAGTTTGTGAATCCATCTCTCGATGTTTCGATGCCACATTAATCTTATCTCTAAGACACATGGTAAGTTTGCGTTGGCAAAAGATGAACTACATCTCTGCACCTCATCTAGTCTTGATAAATGCTAAAGATTAACCCTCTACTCTCTCAAGCTAGATAGTCATGCTTACTACATTTGTTTGTCAGACAAAGCAATTTAATGATATGCATTAATCAAGATGTAACATACTTAATATTGCTTAAGAAAAACTAACTCTAACATCTAACTCATTTAGCATTCAAACAACATGGTGTAAGGTATTTAATATGGAAATAGATGAAAGGTAATCGTCAATCAAACTCATATTAAGAAAATAAATCATTCTCTCAAATGTCATTAACAAAACATAAGTAAGAAGGAGGGAAATGGAGATAAAACAGAAATGGAAGACGTCAAGTCGCCACTAGCAACGTCTTGCTTCATGAAGGCTTGAGATGGTTGCTATCTGATACATAAATTTCATAGGTTGAAGGTTTTCACTGATAACTTGTAGAAATACAAGTTATTATAGTCACTATTTGATTTAATTAGAGTAACTTTGGAGCTAAACGCATGATTTTGGTAGTTGAATGATGAAAAATGTATCACCATGCGTTGGCACTATTTACAAAAGAAAATACCTGAAAAACAATGAGCTTTTCTGTCCTAACGCAGGGTTAAGAAGAAAAGAAGCGCAAACAACCAAGTACGAAGAGACGAAGCTGCTGCGAGAACAAGTGGAAACCCACGCGTCAAGCCTATGCGTTGAGACCATGCGTCGAGAAAGAAACAGACGCATGTTCAAACATCTGTCATGTCATTATGAAAAAGGACAACACCCTATTAGATCATGGCAGAACAAATAGGCTGACAATCTGAAAAGTCTATGCAGCGTGGCTGAAATTTAATGCAAAGGTGTCAGGTAATCATGATATCAACTTTTTGACGCCTATAAATAGCCCAAAAGCTTCTCCAAGAAAAAGGGAAGAGAGACCAGTTTAAGAGGCGAGAGCTCTACATAGTTTCTCCCTCACCATAACCAGCCTCCATTTCGAGCTTTTTTGAGAGAAGGATTCTGAGCACCTTCAGAGTCGTCTCCCAGTGAGTGAGAATCTTCACCCTATGGAGTCTGTGTATTAGATAGCAACCATCTCAAGCCTCCATGAAGCAAGACGTTGCTAGTGGCGGCTTGACGCCCTTCATTTCTGTTTTATTTCCATTTCTCTCCTTCTTGCTTATATTTTGTTAATGACATTCGCGAGAATGATTTATTTTCTTAATATGAGTTTGATTGACTATTATCTTCCATCTATTTCCGTATTAAACACCTTACACCATGTTGTTTGAATGCTAAATGAGTTAGATGTTAAAAGTTAGTTTTGCTTGAGCAATTCTAAGTATGTTACATCTTGATTAATGCATATCTTTAGCTTGTATAACTTTGTCTGACAAACAAAAGTAGTAAGCATGACTGTCTAGTTTGAGAGAGTGGATAGTTAATCTTTAGCATTTATTAAGACTAGATGAGTTGCAGAGATGTAGTTCATCTTTTGCCAACGTAAACTTACCATGCGTCTTAGAGATAAGATTAATGTGGCGTCGAAACAACGAGAGATAGATTCACAAACGCAGTTTGTAGGTATGTAATTATACTTAGAAAGTTTAGGTAACAACTAGCTCTTGCGTTAACTCTACTTCCATCACATGGTTCCATTCATTCTCAACGCATGCTATCTGACACTAAATTACATATGACTAACCATCGCCGCGTCCACCTCATTGTTAGTTGTAGGAAATTTGATTCATTCTTTATGTATAGTTTTAGACACATATAATCAACAAATGCACATATTACATGTATAGTTCACCGCATAGTCAAGCATCTAATCTCAACGCCTAGTTATTACAAATCCCTGCGTTCGACCCTGGACTCACCAGGAAACCTATAAATGCTTATACTTGGGCTTTTTATAGGAAAACTTGCTTAACATGATCACACTTAGAGTAATTCTCGACTCATCTTTGTACGGAAATGATAAATCTATTTTTGTGCAACAAACTAATAAACTCAATTTAATTCGAATAGAAATTTAAACGAACACTCACTCACTGGGAGATGACTCTGAAAATTCTTAGAATTCTTCTCTCAGAAGAGTTCGAAATGGAGGCTGGTTATGGTGAGGGAGAATTTGTGCAGAGTTTTCGCCTCTTGAACTCGTTTCTCTCCTCTTTTTTCTGCATGGAGAAGCTTTGGGCTATTTATAGGCGTTGAAAAGTTGAAACTCATGATGACCTGACACCTTTGCATTAAATTCCCTGCCCTGCTGCGTAGAATTTCACATTGTCGGCCCATTGGTTCTGCCATGATCTGATAAAGTGTTGTCCTTTTGCATAATGACATGACAGCTTTTTGCCCAGTGTTTGTATCTACTTTTTCTCAACGCATGGTCTCAACGCATAGTCTCGACGCATGGGTTTCTACTTGTTCTCGCAGCAGCTTCGTCTCCACTACTTGGGTTATTTATGCTTCTTTTCTTCTTAATCCTGCGTTAAGAACAGAAAAGCTCATAATTTTTCAGGTATTTTCTTTTGTAAATAGTGCAAACGCATGGTAATACATTTTACATAATTCAACTACCAAAATCATGTGTTTAGCTCTAAAGTTACTTTAATTAATTCAAATAGTGACTATAATAACTTGTATTTCTACAAGTTATCAATGTCCAACAAGATTATGGAATCAATATAAGCTACGGGCAGGCTTACTGCGCAAAAGAGTATGCTCTTGTTAACACATATGATGACACATTAAAAGTTGCAAATCCAAGCACGGATTTTGAGATGGAAGTAGAAGAGCAATACTTTAGTACATCTACATGGCATTTGGTCTGTGCATTAGGGGATTCTTGAACTACATCTGTCATGTAATCGTTGTTGACGACATTCACTTGCACGAGGAATATAAAGGTATGTTGTTGATAGCAACGTGTATTGATGATAATAACAACGTATATCCCATTCCATTTGGTTTTGTAGATGGTGAAAATAATGCATCATGGCTTTGGTTCATGATTCATTTGAAGGACTCAATTGGAGACATTTCTAACTTAGTGATTATATTAGATCGTCACATCTCCATTGGGAAGGTTGTCTCCAATTTATTCCCAGGGGCATTCCATGCTTGTGTATATACCACATTCAGAATAATTTGATGGACAAATTAAAAAATAAGAACATAATCCCACATTTCTATCTTGCCGCTAAAGCCTACAAGATGTCTGAGTTATGATGGTATGCACAAGTGTATCAAGTCCATTGTAGGTATGACAAGATGATAACAAATATTAGTAGAATGCCTCAATGGAGTGTTAAAAGACGCAAGAGAACTACCATTTATGAAGCTACTTGAGTATATACATTAGTGGTTGCAGGGTTGGTTCTAGCTTGATGTACACATATAATGACATACACGAACATCGTAACTTATTATGCAATGACTACTCTTAAGGAGACTGAATTGGTGTCTAGAACATATCGTGTTTCTCCGGTAGACGTGTATGTACTTAACGTGGATGATGGAAATTTGGGGAGTTGGTTGATTTTCGTTCACGAACATGCACTTGTATGGAGTTCAATTGCATGGAGATTCCATGCTCACATGTGATAGTTGTGGTAGTCATGCGAACATTAATGTTCAAATGTTGTGCGCAAAGTGGTTTATCGTTGAGTGTGTGCTTGCCCCTATGCCGAACCGATATACGCAATTGGACATAGACAATAGTGGGAACGAAGACTAGACTTTGAGAACTTTGAAATTCTACCACCGCAAAAGGTGCCAAGTGTAGGTTGATATCAAACTATTAGAATACCATTTACTGGTGAGGAGCCAAGACAAGTTCACAGGTATACATGATGCAGCCAGAGAGAACACAACAGGAAAACATGCAGACAGACACTAATAACACGTGGCATGGGGTCATCAGGGCTACAGGTATTGTAGTGAAAGTATCTGAGTGATCGCATATTACTTACTAGACGATTGCTTATTACATAATAAGCGATCGCTTAGTACATACTGTGTGATCACTTAGTACTCAATACGCAATCGCTTATTATGTACTATGCGATCGCTTAGTACGTATTAAGCGATTGCTTAGACACGTACTATGTGATCGCTTAGGACTCAATACACGATCTCTTATTAACTCATTGGTTACATTTTCTTTTTGTGTAATTTGATTAACATTAGTATATTATTTATTACAGGATTTATAAATGAAATATTATAATGCAATTGAAAAAAAAGTTTTGTGGGACCATGTAGGAGATGGTAGCAGGGAAATATTTCTCCTTAAGGACGACCATCTTAGCGAACTACAACAAGCAAATACATTACAACAGTCAGTTTAATAAAATATCACAGATATTCGTTTAAAACAAGATAGGAGATCGCTTATCAAATCCTAAATGATCCCTTAGAGATCCTAGACGATCGCTTAGTAAAACTAAACAATCGTTAACTTTTACTAACCAATTGTTTACCAAAATCTAAATGATCGCTTAGTAAGAGTTAAACGATCGTTTAGTTTTACTAAGCGATTGTTTAGGATTTGGTAAGCGATCTTCTAACCTAGTCTGGGCGATTGTATACAAAAAGGTACGCGATCTTTTAACTTAATCTGGTCGATCGTATACAAAAATGTAGCTAATTGTTTAACTAAACTAGGCAGTCGTTTAACCTAAACTAAACTTAAGGGAACCCAAATACCTTAGTGATCACTTAAAGAAAAGAGAAACGTGCCCGCCTTCGCTATTTTAAAGTTGGGGGGGTAAAATGGGCATTTCATAAGGCAAAAAGGTCACTAATGATAAAGTTTTTAGGGAGAAGTTATTCATAGAAAATGTTTGATTTTTGAGTCATTTTATGCAATTTTTCTCCGATTTAAGAGTCAAGTGTTCATTTTGTAAACCAAATAAACAAGCTTGAATCTTCAAGACCACAAGCCGTGAAAATATATATAAAAAGAAAAAGAAAAGAAAGAGCACCTAAAAAAGTTTTGGATACTAAATGGGCCTCATGGGCCGTACCTAATAAGCAGGCTCTTCTTGCACACGGCCCATGTATACCAGCTCTTGTAACTCAGCTCAGTACCTCCAAAAACGTTATCTTCTATTCCTCGTGCTATCGTTCGTTAGTTTAAAGTTTTTGCAGAGAATGGCAATTGGCGCTTCGCTCCTTCGAGTTTCATCATTGAACCTCTCTTCAGTCTCACATGGTGATCATTTCTCGCCTTCCTCAAAGTCGGCGTCCTTCATGGGCGCGCCACTTAATCTTCTTCCCTCTTATCGCTCTGGTATGTTGCTCCTTCTATGAATGCGCGAACTACCCTCAAATATTTGTAGCTTGTTTGCTTCCGTGGAATATTTGGAAGCTTTATGACTTCTAATTGTTTTTCTTATCCTTTGTTTCGGTAACGAATTGAGCGAATAGGAACTATTTAAGTTCATTTTACGTGTTAATGGGTGGGTCTGATCTTGCTGCACCTCACTCATGTTCATCTTTGTTTTCTCGTTCAATGTAGGGAAACAAAAGCAGTTTCATGAGAATCTTGTCGTTGTATCCAAGAGAATTTCGGGTCTGGAGGAAGCCATGAGAATTAGGAGGTACAGCTGACTCACGGGCTCTAAGGGTCTTTAAGCACGTATGAGACTGTTTAATTATTCTTTGATCCTATACACTTTTTTCTTATTGATTCCGGTCGAATGCTCTGCTTAAATACTTAAGTTGTTGGTTTAGGCTGCTTGATGTCTTGATGGCATATCTATATAGTAGTGGTTTTTGCTAAGTTATTCATTTTATTATTTCGTGGAATCGACAATTTGTGAATCTTTGATAAAAAAAATAGATTGCCACCTCTCTGTTAGAAATCTTGGGTCCTTTCCTATGGCAGCTTCCTCAGTTAGGTCCTCCAGTTAGGGCGATAGGATCCCACCAGCCAGATAAGTGCTTCTTCCCTTTCTTTGAAGTTTGATCCTCCCAGGGGTGTATTGGAATTGGTGAGAGTGGGGTTTTGTCCTTTTGTCCTGAGAGGTCGGACTCAAGGCCTTTGGCGTTGGGTGAGTCATCGCTGTGAAAGGGGGGGCGAATTTTGTCCATCTTTTCCTTATCCTTCTCCGAACTCTTTTCATAATAATGGTGGCGCCTTGCCCTTTTTGCTAGTTTTCTCATTAGGTGTGGGGAGCTCTGAGGTTGCTTCTTGGTCCAATGTGGTGACTGTTGGGGCAGGGGGAGGTTCTATGATTTTGCCTAACGGGGTTTTGTTGGGGGATCCTTATTCCCTTTCCAATCCTTTTTTTGGTCCCATACTTGATGTTGAATGGGGAGCCTTTTGGAAGCTGGCCCAATGGAGGGGGAGCTTTGGCGTCTTTGGGAATAAAGAAGGTAAAGTCTGTCAGGAAGAAGTCAGTGGGGGAAGGGAGTAACAAAGTTGTGAGAGAGCGGTGGAAGCTTGAATGCTTGGTCAGCTATGAGCGGACGAAGGCTTCTAAGGAAGCGGGCATCATCCTTTCTTAATGTTGAAGATTATTTAGTGGAATGTGAGAGAGGGGTGGAGGTGCGTGATAAGAGGAGGTTAATTGAGGAGGTTTTGAGGCAAGAGTTTTCAGATATAGTGGTTTACGGAGATTAAGTGGAGTGGTTTCGATATCCAGTTCATTGGCGGTATTTGGAAATCTAGAAGTGTGGAGTGGGAGAGTATTGATTCGGTGGGGAACTTTGGGGGTGTCCTGTTCATGTGGAATAGCCATGCTCTTTCTGCTTTGGAGGTGATTAAGGGAAATTTCTCGCTTTCAATTTTGTTCAGGTGGAAGGACGGTGAGATTTTTTGGATGACGGGAATTGTGTGGTCCTCTTAGTGTTCAAGGGAGGGATCAGTTTTTGAATGAGTTGGGTGACCTTTTTGGTTTCTGTGGTTCTAAGTGGTGCTTGGTGGGCGACTTCAATATGACTCGTTCGCAAGTTGAGAGAGCTCCGTTGGGGAGAGAGACTAGATCCACCCGAAGGTTCAATGATTTTATTGAGGGAGGTAGTTGGATTGATCCTCGTCTGTTGAATAGTAAGTTTACTTGGGGCAATTGAGTAGGATTGATAGATTTTTGCTCTCTGTGGATTGGATTAAGATTTTGGGGGAGGTTAGGCAGGTGCTGGGTCAGAGAGTCACATTGGATCCTTGGCCTATTTTCCTCACGTCGGGGTGCCAGAAGTGGGGGCCTAGTCCCTTCTGTTTTGACAATAGGTGGCTCACAATAGATGCTCCAACACCCTTCTTTCAAGGCCCGGATTTCTAGTTGGTGGAACATTCCTATGCAAGGAAGATGGGAAGGATTTCGCTTTATGGAAAGTTAAGGGCCTTGCAAGGGAAGCTTAGATCGTGGAATAAGGAGGTGTTCGGAGATGTTAGAGTTCAGAAAAAGGAGATATGGATAATATAAAAGAAATTGATGATACAGAGCTTGAGAGCCTGTTGTATGAGGCCTTGAAGGTTGAGAGGGACTCCCTTAAGAATCTTCTTGCGAAGGTGGTTAGAAAGAAAACTTGCAGTTGGAGACAAAGGTTAAAGTGGCTTGGGCTAAGGATGGAGACGACAACACCTCTCTCTTTCATAGAGTGGCTCGTGGCGGGAAGTGCAGAAATAGGATCGGCCCGTTGGTTAATGAGGAGGGGGAATGAGTTAGGGATGAAAAGAAGATTGAGGAGGAAGTTATTTCTTTCGTTTCCTTTTTGTATGGGTTGGAGGTTCGAGTTAAACCCTTTGTCCAAGGGATAGATTGGAACCCTATTTCTGAGGGAGAAAGGGATGGCTTGACTGAACCCTTTTCCGTGGAGGAGATTAAGATGATTATTTTCAGGAGTGATAGCCCCAAGTCCCCAGGCTCGGATGGGTTCTCTTTGGCTTTTTATTAAGAAAATTGGTCTATAATCAAAGAGAATTTAGTTAGAGTCTTTCTGGAGTTCTATGAAAGGGGCATCCTTGATAACTCCATTTCGGAAATGGCTAGGGCATGGTTGGAGAATTAGAGAGAATATTTTAAACCATTTTAATTAAATTTTTTGCCAAGTAATAAAAGAATTGTCATATCAATCAATCCAAATCAGTAGATAACAATCCAATCATCATTCTGTTAGGTTAAAGTTAAGTTAGAGACCATTTAAAATCATTTGTAAACCTGAGCGACTAAAGTGTCTCTTTTAAAACTTTAGGAATCAAATTGACATCAATCTCAAATCTTAGGGACCGAAAATGCATTTTGTCCTTGTTTTTATGTTTATACAATTGTCTGACGAGAGGTTGCACTAGATGGCCTCTATATTGATTGCATCTGATCATTCCTCTTTGATCCCTTTAGGCTTTTGACATCCCCTTATGTCCTTACTGATTAAGAGACAATGGAGGTGGCAACCCTTCTTTGCATCATTCTAGATCGTCTTGTGCTTTTTATGAGGAAGGAAAGGGTTTGGGTTTGGGTTCCTAATCTCTTTTAGAGATTTTCGTACCGTTCGTTTTTCCATATACTGTGTTTCTCTTCTTCCTTCTAGGTTGCTTATAAGCTCCTTTCTATGGAAGGAAAAGAACCCAAACAAGTGAAGTTCTTTGCTTGGTATGCGATGCATGGGAGAGCGAACACTCTAGGTTGCATCCAGAGACATTTTCCTTTTGACATCTCCTCGCTGATTGAGAGATGACGGAGGTGGCAACCCTTCTTTCCATCATTCTAGATCAGCTTGTGTGTTCTAGGTGGAAGGACTTTGGGTTTGGGATCCTAATCTTTTGGAAGGATTTTCTTATAGTTTGTTTTTCCATATTTTGTGTTTCCCTTCTTTCTTTCTCCTAGGTTTGCCTTTGCTTTATCCACTCTTTGGAAGGAAAAAATACCAAAGCAAGCGAAGTTGTCTACTTGGTATAAAAGGGATGCACTTTTTCTTCATTTTCTCTATAAAGTTGTTTCTTGCATGTTCACATATGCTCGTGTGTTGTCTGTTTCTTTTGAAAGTGTCTGATACCACCACTTTACTAAAAAATAATGTATTCATGCTTTCTTGTCCTATCTTTCTTGGATATGTTGATTTTATTTAAACAAGCAGTCTACGATTCATTAAAAAAAAAAAAAAAGGAAATATATATTTAAACAAGCAGTCTTAGTATGCCTAAACAGTTCAAGTTTTGGTGCATTATGTGGCTACCTAGGTCCTTTCGTTAGGAATAAAGATTGTGATGACAATGTCATTTCTTAAAACTTGTTGCTTTTGTTGTAGTTTCCATATTATTTCATTATAGCTCTAGCTACCTATATAGTTTATTATTTTATCGTGTAGAGAGCGAGAGCTTGAGATTGTAAGAAAAGTTAGAAAGAGACAACCATTGAGGCGTGGGAAGGTATCACCACGTCTTCCTGTGCCCGATCACATACAAAAGCCTCCTTATGTTGGTTCTTCTATACTGCCAGAAATTTCAAGTGAGTATCAAATGCATGATTCTGAAGGAGTTGCTCAAATGAGGGCTGCATGTCAGCTTGCCGCTCGTGTGTTAGACTATGCTGGAACTCTAGTTAGAGTAAGTTTTTGGCTTCTACCTTCAATATTGGTTGCTTTATCATCTAGTACATTGGTATTGGAACCCTGCTTATAAATAGTTTTTAATTAGTTCTGATTTAATTTTGTTTAGACATCATATTCAGATGATGTGGATGAGTTAAATGTTAAATGACATTTGGGTTTCTCTTGACACGTGATTTTTGTTTCAGCCCTCAGTAACAACAAATGAAATTGACAAAGCAGTGCATCAGATGATTATTGATGCTGGTGCTTATCCTTCACCACTTGGCTACGGGGGATTTCCAAAGAGTGTTTGCACATCAGTTAATGAGTGCATGTGTCACGGAATACCAGATTCTCGTCAATTACAGGTTCCCTATTTGTATATCAAATATTTACATAAAATTCATGTTTGTTACAACTTACACTAACAATAACTCTTTTGTGCAGAGTGGTGATATAATAAACATTGATGTGACGGTCTACCTAAATGTATGTTCTTATTTGTTTCTCAATCTAGATTTTAGGCCATCTCCATATATGTTTGTTTATATAACATTGTCTGTTGTAATAGCGGCAGTGCTCTTTTTTCCATTAGTTTCATCACCTCTTTGTTCTAGAATCTACTTAAATGTTTGATTTAGTTAACTCTACTTACATGCTGCAAACCTATATTCTGAAAGCTATGTTTATTTCCCAATTCATAGATGAGGCAAATTGGTGGAGAGTAAAAATTGTAGTGATGAAAATGTCATGTCTCTACTGTTTAGTTCTCATGATACCAGAACCAAATAAAAACATGAATCTCAATGGGATTTCCTTTAAACCAAACCAAGCACAGAGATTCAAATCTTGGATTAAGAAATTATTCACATCATTTTTATTATTATTTATTT
Source organism: Citrullus mucosospermus (assembly GCA_030954485.1). Lineage (NCBI taxonomy): Eukaryota > Viridiplantae > Streptophyta > Magnoliopsida > Cucurbitales > Cucurbitaceae > Citrullus > Citrullus mucosospermus. Next base: position 14,673,620 of record CM062057.1, on the reverse strand, counting down.
ATTTATTTATTATTATTATTTTTTTTGATATCCATGAGTGTTCGGGCTAGCTTACGTGCACCTCGACTAATCAAATGGGACAACCTGCCTGACCTTACAACATTTGGGTTTCAAGGAAACTCGTAGGATATTACTTCCTAAGTAGGTGACTACCATGGATTGAACTCATGACTTCTTAGTCATTTATTGAGACCATGTCTCCCTTTTTATCACTAGACCAATCTATGATGGTTAGAAATTATTCACATGATGATAATAAGATTGGGAGAATAATGTTTCATCACCACCATTGAAGAGACCATAGTAACTTGAAGAATGGACATCAAATAGTGAACTCTTAGGGGGTGTTTGGTCCAGGCAGTTGGAGTTGGGGGTTAACACCACTCCTTGTTTGGCTCAAGGAGTTTGTGAGTCCCACCATTTAAAAACATCAATTTCATGTCTTATTAACTCCTTGCACGTGGCCCCACGACTAAACAACTCCCTGACTTCACAACTCCACTCCTTATCCCAAACACCCCCTTAAAGATTTGAAGTAATAAAATTTGTTCTAAATGAAATATTCCAAATTGCCTTGATGATGAAAAGGACAAAAGGCTAATGACGAACAAAGCAAAGCCATCTGCAACCGTTCAATTCATAGTGATTTTCCATCATTGGGCCTATAGCTTTATCGTCCGAGAATGGATTGATTACAATGGAGGCTTGAAAGAAATCTTCCAGATCCAGAGTGATCTTGATTTCAGCCGAAGAATAATATCCCATCAACCTTGTTACAACTAGCATGGAATCGAAGTTTAAATTCAGCATTTCCTTTTCCTTTTTGATCCAAAAGGATGAAGTTTGAGGAAGAGCCCTGTGGGAGTATGCAAAATTTGGTCGCCCTCGAGTGTTCAAAGTCACATTTGATCTTGTGACTTCTGCATAAGACGAGATGTTGGAAAAACTGGACGAAGTTTGAGGAAGAGGCCTTAAACTTTGAGTCAGTTGGAAAATCATCGATAGGATGAGATGTTGGATGAATTGGTAGATTGAATTGTAAACTTTCTGAGACCCATTTTTGCAAAAGAGTGCCATCCTTGTTTGTTTGTACCAGCCGGAATGTGAATATTCTTTCTTCCCCTAGAAGATGGCCAAAAGGCGTATTCAACGAACCAACTACTTTGAACTTTGAACTTTGCAATACGATGAATGCCTCGGTCTACTCTGCATTTCTCGGAGAAAAAATCCTGAGGGTTTTCCTTTAAAATCTTGTTCAAGCTCTCTTTCAAACCTTCCATCATTGGGGGAGATAATGAGACAATCTGTTTTCCTTCAACATCTTCTACGAAAAAACTGGATTCAACTCGTCACGCACAAAAGTGCTGGTTATTGATGCTACAACTTTTGATCTCCATTGGAGAAGACCTCTGAGATGCTGGTGGAGTTAGTTACTGGAGCTGCTGCTGGTTGGATCTCAAGAGGCTGCCGGAGCTAGAGTTGGAGAGAGAGAGGAGAGAAAGGAGAGAGGAGAGAAAGGAGAGAGGAGAGAGGAGAGAGGAGAGAGCATTTCCATCTCCCCTTAATTCAACAGTATGATAAGTGCTGTACTATTAATAGATAGATATATAGCAAAACTTCCTTTCACCTCTTGGGGATAGCACCCCTGATATGTTGGACCTTGAACGAAGTGTGATACAAGTTGGGGTTAAATCGTCCAATTGTCTGTTAATGAGTTTTCAAGTTCCCAGTGAATTTCTTTAAGTTAAAAATTTGCATGCACAACTCCATGCAAGACCTGCCCTAATTCATTGAATTTTGGTTAGTTGAAATGCACTATGTACGTGTTAGTTTTCTTCAGAGATGGCTAACTTTCTCCCCTCAAACGTTAGGGATATCATGGAGACACATCGAAGACCTATTTTTGTGGAGATGTAAGTGATGAAATGAGGCGTCTGGTGAAGGTACTTTTTGTTAATTTCGGAATAAGTTATTTTTATAATGAATGGCTTAATATTGAAGATTGTTCGAAGTTTTTTGTGCAATCATTGAATGCTTCTCCTTTGCCCTTCTTTGGTAGGCTTATCATTTGCCTCTTTTTTTATTGTTCTTTTTTTTTTTTTCCCTCTTTTTTTAAAGTTTTTGGGCAGCCTCCCTCACCCCGGCCCCCTACAGTATTCCTTATTGATTTGATTATATCTCTGTTTCATGTAAAAGAGAAAAGAAGAAAGAAAAAAGAAAAATCTCTTTGAATAATTTGTTCATATCTTGTGTACTAATTTCTTTCTTTCTTTTTTGTTTGTTTTGAAACAATCTTGTGTACTAGTTTGAGTTCTATACTAATCCTAGTATTCTATCTTATAGTGTTTCTTTTCTTCCACCCCTTTATTGTTTGAATTCTTTTTGTGTTTCAGGTTACAGAGGAATGTCTCGAGAGAGGTATTGCTGTATGCAAAGATGGTGCTAGTTTTAAGAAAATTGGGAAGAGAATCAGGTAATTTATATAAATTCAATTTGTTTTACGGGTGAAACAACTTTTAGTCTGATTATAGAATGCCAATTCTTTGCCTCTCCCTTTTTTCTAATAAAAAATAAAAAATAAAATGAAATTCCTTCAGAAAAAATACATACATTGGGTCATTCATTCAAAACCGGTAATATATTTGAAACACTTGTATCAATAGTTAAGAAACAGAGAATCATTGAAGATTTCTTCCCCCCATTAATCATCTCTTTCCAAGTTTTTCTTGGTACTGTAATGAGGTGCTCGTATGAACATTATCCTAGCACTGTAATAAATGACTAAGAGGTCATAGGTTCAATCTGTGGTGGCCACCTACTTAGGAATTATTATCCAATGAGTTTCCTTAACACCCAAATGTTGTAGGGTTAGGTGTCCGTAAGCTGACCCGAACACTGACGGATATAAAAAAAAAGTGTCTGTATGAACACCTAGAAGACAGTAAAAAGAAAGTTAAACTGCTAATAAATTCATAGAATCTATCACAGTTAGGGACAGTATTAATACAAAAAGAGCTGAGTAAGTTAAACTGTTGTTAGAGGCTCCCAACTATCTCCTCCCACTTCAGCTCTTTCCCAAGAAAATCAATCACAGTTTTCTGATTCTCAAGGCTCTTACTAACAGAGTAGGAATTCTAAACACACACAGGCTCTTTTAAAGGGCAATTTTAGTAAAATGATGAAATATACAATACAACAGGACAACTCCATGACAAAGGAATAACAAACCACCTTCTAATTTTCACATATCAGGGAGAGTATTAATACAAAAAGAACTGAGTAGGCACTTCAAAAAATGACCATAAAAATACTAATATCCCAAAAATCACTTTTGAAAATGTCCCAAAATCCTAAAAATTCTACAAGATCTTGAAAAACTCCAGTTCCTCTGGAACCATAGCTCTTAAAAGATAGGCCCACGGCATTAAGTGATAAATTTCTGCCTTGTCCCTGAGGCTTCTAGGAAAAACCATGCATGTACGGGATATGGTAAAATTTGAAATCTTCTGCCACACCTTGAGAATAAGAGATGAGCTACCGCCTACCATGAAAAAGAGAGACAACCCATGTATTCCATTTTTAATTGGATATAGCTTTCTATCCTGGATGGCAAACTAATGTATTCCAATACTCCACATGTTTACATGTTTGTGCAAGTGTACATATTTGATGACGAGGTGATAATTTCTTTACACAATTCACTTAGTGTTGTTGAGGCAAGCCCAGGCGCTTGCCTATGGCGAGAAGCAAGGCGAGGTGGGGCCTCAACACCTTGAAGATATACAAGGTGAGTGCCTTCAATCGGGCGCTCGCCTTATTGTGCCATCTTTCGCCTTTTGTGCTATCGCCTCAAATGGAGGCGAGCGCCTAAAGTGTCGTTTATTTAAAAAAGAAAAAGAAAAAGAAAAAAAAAACAACAGCAAAGAACCTTCTAAGTTCTAACATCATAAACAGAAGACGAAGAATAAGAGTCTAAAAGCTTTAAGAAGAAGAAAAGAATAACAAAAGGATGAGAAGAACAAAAAGATGAGGATATTGGAGTGAAAGTTAATGAGGAGAAGATCTACTTCGACCCTTCGTCTCCGTTCTCTTTCCCTGACCCCTGACCCCCGACCTTTGACTTTTCCTGCTGCATTCACCTCAGACTCCGCCGATTTCTGGCGGCTCTGACCAACGTCGTTTAGTCACAACCCTCGGTTGCCTCTTTCCCGACCCTTTTTAAGAAAAAACTAAATCTCCGTTCTCTCTTCCCCGACCCTTCGTCTCCGTTCTCTTTCCCCGACCCTTGATTTTTCCTTTCCCCATTCTATCGGCTCTGACCATCTCCGACTTTGCCGATCTCCGCCAGCTCCGACCATCATCGTTTAGTCGCCACCCTGGGCTGCCTCTTTTAGGTGGTCCTTTTTGCGTCCGTCACCCAACCCTGATTTCTTCTCTGACCAATCCATCCACTGTCCTCCTAAAATCCGATTCGCCTGGTATCTCGCCCCACCTTTGTTCGTCTTCCTTTCCTTTGCTATGCATCTTAGCATTCTTCTCCTTTTGCCTTATGTTTCTACCTCACCATCTCAGCCTCTTCGACTGTGTCTCCAGTCACTGGCCTGGTATCTGTAGTGTTTCTTCTTCATTTAAGATGTCTTCGGACACTTTGGAGGTGATGAGTTGTTGTATTGTGGAACACTTACTTTTGGATCAAGTGTAAGAGGAACATGTTTTCTATTGAGAATTCAAGTAATAATCAGAAGATTTTCCTTTCAATCATTGGTTTGAACTATCATTGGTAGAGTTATTACAAGATCCGATTCATACTTTCTTTTTAAAAAAAGATCGGGATGACTTTGGATTCATTCATTTGGCAAAATTCAAATCATTCAATGAAAGATTTTTTGAATGTGCTATTTGGCCGCCTACTGGCAGTAGGAGAAATCTACATATTCCAGCTGGTTTCTTGAAGAAAGGTTGGATGGTTTTCTAGGGAATGATTGGAGATTTTTTGGGCAAAGCAAAATCTTTTTGGTTGTCTTCGCATCGATTTCGTGTTGGTGAGCCTTTAAACTCAACTTTCTCAAATGACTGAAGGTGGATAGAAAACTTCATGTAGTTTCTTAGTCGTCTGACCCTGGTTCCTCTTATTGGGTTAGAAAAGATAAGGAAGTGTTGACAATGAACTTTCACAATCTATTTGTTGGTTCTCGATTATTTGCCTACTATTCTTGGAAGGGTATTCATCTTGTTTTGGAAGACTATTTTTAGTCTAAAATTCTAATCAATCCTTTCATGGTTGATAAGGTGCTGATAAAACTTGATGATAGTTTTGCGAATATGGATTTTGATGGAAAATGGTGAGAAATTGGATCCTTGCGTTTGAAGGTTGAAAATTGGTCTTACAAAGGACATTCTCATCCAAAGTTCATTGTGAGTTATGGTGCCTGGCTTTCGATACAAAATTTACCTTTGCCTTTTTAGACTCGTCCTACCTTTGAAGCCATTGGAGAAAATCTTGGGGGCCGGTTAGTATTTCTTCTCAAACTTTGAATTTCTTGGATTGTTCTAAAGCTCGCATTGAAGTTAAAAGAAATTTGTGGTTTTCTCCCAGCTGAAATCGTTTAATAAGACTAATGGTAGTTTTCACCTTAGATTTGGTGATATTTATCAATTAGATACTCCTAGTATCCTCCAAGGGAGTTTTTCTTAAAAAAATTTTCTAACTCTTTGGATATTGCAAGATTGATTGAAGTTCAGTGGGATGAAGAAATATTGACGTATCAGATTTTGTTGGAGAGGATGTTCTCATTCAATGAGCCAAGGATCTAGGTTTGATTCAGTTCTGAATGAGGTGGTTTCGCTTCCTTTAGGGAGCCCTAATTGTTCTAAGGAAATTGCAGTTAGTACTCCATGGTCTGTCGACTTAAAGAGCAGTAAAAAGGTTGTGAACATTGAAAGGTCTCCATTTTCTTATTGTCCTATTTCTTACCTTCGGTCAAAAAAGTAGTAGTCATTTGCAAAGGAACATTTTGAGTTCAATTCAGATGTTTTGGAGGAGTCCTGTGCACGTCTCCTATTAGCTGATATACAACCGACAGACAATCCACATCCTTTGTCTTATAGTTCAAATTTCAGTCAGTCAATCATTAAAATTCTGGGATCAAATATTAATTTTGTAAAAAGAGTTTATAGTCATCCATCTCCTAAAGACACTCCTTCTGGTTAAGATTTTGATGGTGATTCAGATGTTAGTTTAAGCAGTGAGGATATTATGGATTCTCTAGCACAAAATGATTTTGTTGAGGAGACTCCAGTGGTTTGTTTTGCAGATGGTATTGATAATTTGTTTGAGAATAGTGAAAATGATCAAGCAAAATTGTCTCCAATTATCCCTGCCAAGTTCTTCGCTTTGATTGAAAAATGTGGTTTTGGAAGTGATTCCTCCTCAATCTCCTTCAATTAAAGCATAGTTTGGTGGTTCTTGTTCAGGAATGAACTAATTGTGTGTATTTCTCATGTTTTAAAATTTTACCTATAGCTTACTGGAAAAGCTTGGCTTTTGATTCATTGGGGCAACATTTATTTCTTGGAAACCATTTTTGTTTGGTTTGGGGATGCTCATATAGAGTGTTCACTTGGAGATTTTATCTTGATCAGTTTCAGCTGTGGAGTTTTCATAGTATTTTGGTTATGTGGTGCAAGTCTTTACGCATTATTCATTTATTTATTGGAATCTGGTGCTCTCCTCCATTTTGGATGGTGGTTTTGGTAGTTTTTGTTTGGCTGGCTAGATTTATGGGGTTGGCAGTGGGCAAGGTAGTCTGGTTTTGAAATCCTTTTCAAGTTTCCTCTGCTTTCAAAGCTTTATGGCATTCAAGGCTCAAGTTTTATACTTTGCTAGAAGATTGCCATTTTTGGAAATTTTTGTTTATTGGTTGTTGTATTAAGGATTGGTCTCATTTATACCTTTCATTTTTGTTCTTGTTGCTTCTTTTTTATGTTGTACTTTCTCTTTTCTTTGTCTGTTTCATTGTTATTGGAATTTTAGACTCATTTCATTAATTCAATGAAAAAGCCTTGTCTCCGTTAAAAAAAAAAAAAACAAAAATAATACTATGATGAAGACGATGTGTCTAACGAGATGTAGAAAAATAGTTTGAAAGAATAAGGAGTAGAAGAGACGGAAAAATAGTTTGAAAGAATAAGGAGTAGAAGAGACGGATGGCAATACTTTTCTTCTAGTAAATTTAATTGCTAGCTGCATCTTCTTCTATGACTAACAGCTGGCAGGTTTTAAGCTTATTTGATTTAATTTTTAGGTTGGCTGCAATATCGACTCTTTACCATATTACAAAATAAACGCAATTTTCTTTTCTGGTATATCATTACTTTTCCTCTCAATTTATTTAAATATAAAATAGTTTATTCAAATTTTTATGCTTTTAAAATTAAGTTTTTATTACTTTTTACCTATAAAATAGTTCTATATAATATTTGTTTGTGTATTTTATTAAGTGCGCCTCGCTTTACTCGGGCGATGCTTTTTTGTTGCATCTTTCCTCAAGGCAATTGGGAGATTTGTCGCCTTAGCCTGCACCTTGGCTATAGATTAACAGTCCTACTAATTCTAATTCAGTGTGGTTATCATATATATAGTTTTGCAATGTGCTCCTGCTGGCAACTTCATTACTATGATGCATATGTGCCATTTGTTAATTTTATCTTTTTCTACGTTAAAGGATTGTTTCTTTTTTACAATCTACACTGTTTCAAATGATCTACTATGCACAATTACCAGTGAGCATGCTGAAAAGTATGGCTATGGGGTGGTGGAGCGTTTTGTTGGCCATGGTGTGGGATCTGTATTTCATTCTGAACCACTTATATATCACCATCGTAAGTTGTCCTCTCTCTCTTTCCTTTTTCGGGTATCCTTTTTCTGCATCTTACCTAAATGATTCTGTTTTTTTTTTTACTTTGTAACTCATTGTTATTTGGCATGGCCAGGCAATGAGGAACCTGGGCATATGGTTGAAGGTCAAACTTTTACAATTGGTGAGTGGTCGGCCCTTTGCTCTAAAATCAATATTGCCTTTCTGGGTAAATTCAGCTTTAGAAGCTGTTGCTAACTTTGATCTTTAGCATCTAATTGAAATTTAATGTGTTCGTTAGATGAAGACTTAAATTGGTTGTTCTTAGGCACTACATTGAATTATCAAGGATAAAAAAGGAGAAAAATTAATTTTTCATCGGACTGCAAATTAACAAAAGGAATACATGTGAAATGCGATGTGCGTGCAGATAAACTTATTAAAAATTTATCCAAGTGATGTGGCATTATTATTAGTTGAAAACTAGTATAAATTTTATAATGTCATTTACTCGTGGGGAATTTCTTTTTACCCTCTTTTCTGAAAAGAAAAAAAAAAAATCATCTTCATTATGTTAGGTACTTGCTACCTTGGAGAACACCACCCCAAAAGCTAGCTACTGTGGTAAGAGAGCCAAGCTACTTAAGTATCACATTGGTGATTGGTTATCCCATTCTAATCAATGTGGGACAAAGGTAGACCATACTATCTTGGTTCCTAACAATACCCCATCCCCAGAAAGCCGAAAACACCTAGTCAAAACCCTCCACTGGTGCTTCTCTCCAAAGCATTGACAACTAGCGCTGATACCATTGTTAGGTACCTAAGCACCTTGAAGAACAATGCCTCAAAAGTTAGCTATTTAAGTACCACATTGGTCATACCATTCTAACTGATGTGGGACAAAGGTAGCCCATACTACCTTGGTTCCTAACACATTAAAGAGTCAAATATAGGAGAAAGGGAAAACGAGTATTGACCAAAATCTTCCTTTTAAGTAACTTTATTTGACAAAAAAGTTTTTTCTTGTGAATTCTATCTAATTTCTTGTCGAGACTCGAGATTAGCCATCCATGCTGAAAAATTAGCATTGGATATCAGATTTGTCTCATAAGAAATGTTGAAAATCAATCTCAAAGAGAGCCAATGAAGATACAATTCACACATCTTCAAAAGGAATATCCAGAAAGGAGAAATGCCAAAAAAAACATTTTGCAGTTCCAAAAAGGATTCAATTTTCTCGAATAATGAACGTCAATGAAGAATTCAAAAGAAAATATGCTAGGTCAAAGCCATCTATATTATAACCAATGAAAATTGCTTATACACTTCTCATCGACGAATTCATCCATCCCAAAAAACAGAATGACTTATCTCGAGCTAAATTCCCAAAATGTAGCACCAGTTAAGTCTGCCAAACTTGGGTTTCCATACAAATCATCTTCCAAAAGTATTGAAATGATAAAATCATCTAGATGATATGGGTGGCACCATTGAAGATTGAAGTTGGTAGCCATTTCAAACTTTGTAGAGCATAGTGAGGAGGGTTGAAAATATTTTATTTCTCATTTGTCTAATTTTCTTTGTTAGACAAGAGTTTTCTTAAATAAAAGAAAACCTATTACAAATAAGGAAAAAGTAAATATGGCAAATATCTTTACAATAAATACAAAGGGAGAATATAAACAAATAAAGAAATAATCAACACTCCCCCCTCAAGCTGGTTTGAAGATATCACTCATGGCCAGCTTGTCTGTTAACTTGTTGAACTGCAACTTAGGAAGACCTTTAGTTAATACATCTGCAATTTGTTCTGTTGTTGGGAGGTAGGGAATGCATATCACTCCTGCATCAATCTTTTCTTTTATGAAATGTTTATCGACTTCAATGTGTTTTGTCCTATCATGAAGGACTGGATTATGGGCAATGGAGATTGCTGCTTTGTTATCACAGTGAATGCGTATGGGCATTGTCTTAGCGAGTTTCAATTCTTCCAGCAGTCTTTTTATCCATATGCCTGCACAAATACCATGGGCCAATGACCTAAATTCTGCTTCAGCACTACTTCTTGCAACTATACTCTGTTTTTTGCTACGCCAAGTAACTAAGTTTCCTCCGACAAAGGAGCAATACTCAGAAGTTGATCTCCTATCTGTCGTGCTACCTGCCCAATCAGCATCAGTATAAACTTCCACCTGTAGGTCGCCATGTTTTTTTTGAAGAGTATCCTTTTCCCTGGAGTACCTTTCAGATATCTTAGGATTCTAAAGACAGCTTCAAAATGAGTTGGCCCAGGGGCATGCATGAACTGGCTTACCATACTAACTGCAAAGGCAATGTCGGGACGCGTGTGAGAGAGGTATATTAGTCTTCCCACGAGTCTCTGGTACTTCTCCTTTTCTTTTACATCATTTTCTGTTGCAACTTCCAATTTTAAGTTCTGCTCAATGGGAGTTTCTGCAATTCGGCAACCAAGTAAACCTGTCTCTTTAAGTAGATCAAGGATATACTTTCTTTGATTGACAAGAATACCACTTTTAGACCTAACAAACTCCATGCCAAGGAAGTACTTTAAGGATTCTAGGTCTTTGATCTTGAAATCATTCGCCAATTTTTCCTTTACACTAGACATTCTTGTCTCATTATTGCCTGTAAGAATGATATCATCGACATACACTATCAGAACAACAATCTTGTCATTTCCCATATGTTTGTAGAACATAGTGTGATCGGCTTGACTTTGGCTGAATCCATAGCTAATGATTGCCTTTCCAAAACGTTTAAATCAAGCTCTAGGAGACTGTTTAAGGCTGTATAGTGATTTTTTTAATCTACATACCTTTGTTAATCCCAAGGTCAGCTTCAAAACTAGGTGGTAAGTCCATAAATACTTCTTCAAGTTCCCCATTAAAAAACGCATTTTTAACATCAAGTTGATAAAGTGGCCAATCAAAATTAACTGCAACAGAGAGCAAAATTCTAATTGAGTTAATTTTAGCTACAGGGGCAAATGTCTCTTGATAATCAATTCCATAGGTATGGGTGAATCCCTTAGCCACTAATCTGGCCTTGTACCTTTCGATCTACCATCAGCATTACATTTTATCGTGAAAACCCACTTACATCCCACTGCTTTCTTGTCTTATGGTAGATCAACTATGTCCCAAGTACCACTTTGTTTCAACGCGTTCATCTCTTCCATCACTGCTAATTTCCAATTCGAATAATTTAGAGCTTCCTGTATATTCCTTGGAACAAATAGGTTGGTTATTTTGGATGTGAAAGCTCTATGATTATCAGACAATCTATGATAGGAGAGATAGTTCGCAATGAGATATTTTGTACATTGGCGGATACCTTTTCTCTGGGCAATTAGAATATCAAGATCAGAGACATCAGACAACATATTATGAGAGGAAGGACTAAGAGACATACTCGGATTTTCAAGACCATTCACTGGAGTATTAGATTGGTCCTGTGTTAGCTCGATTGTCTGATTTCTACCCCTTTGAGTTATGTTTCTTCTAGTATAAAACTTAAGTTCAGGATCTCGACCTGTCAGATCTGTTTGTAGTGTTTCTCCCCCTGTTAGAGAATTCTCCACACTTGGGATCAAAGGACTAGAGCTCATAATTTTAGGACTAATGATGTTTGGAAAAGGTGAAGTGTCCCAAAAATTCTCTTTAAGGAGAGATAACTCCCTTTGAAGAGAAGTTGGGCTAAAAAAAGATTGATTTTCCACAAAGGACACATCCATACTCTCAAAATACTTGTTAGTTGGGGGTCAAAACATTTGTACACCTTCTTAAGGGGAACATAGCCTACAAAAACACATTTAGTGGCCCGAGGGTCCAATTTAGATTGTGAAAGGAGGGTTCGATGAACATAAGCAGTACACCCAAAAACTTTTAAAGGTAACTCTTAGAACAGTCGGGCAGAAGGAAAAAACTCTTTGAGATGCTGTAGAGGAGTTCTAAAATTTAACACCTTAGTAGGCATTCCATTGATTAGGTAAGTAGCGGTTAGAACAACATCCCCCCACAAATATTTTGGAACATGCATAGAAAACACAAGGGCATGAGCAACTTCAAGCAAATGTTGATTTTTCCGTTCAGCAACACCATTTTGCTAATGGGTATCGCAACATGTAGCTTGATGAACGATGCCCTTATCATGTAAAAAGGTGGTTAATGGTTCGTTAAAAAATTCAGTCCCATTATTAGAGCGAAGAATGCGAATTTTAGCTTGAAATTGAGTCTCAATCATTTTATAAAAATGAACAAAGACCTCTTTTACATCCGACTTTTTTGTTAGCAAGTAAAGCCAAGTTAAACAGGTGTGATCATTGATAAAGGTAACAAACCAACGCTTGCCATTTTTAGTCAAAACCTTAGATGGACCCCAAACATCATTATGAATTAAGTAAAAAGGTGATGAAGATTTATAAGGTTTGGGTGAAAAAGTAGATTGATGATGTTTGGCAAAAATGCAGTCTTTGCATTGAAACACAGAACAATCAATTCCTTTAAATAAATCAGGAAACAAGTGTTTTAAATAAATGAAATTAGGATGTCCTAATCTACGATGCCAAACATAATAGTTTCTTGAACAGAAAGAGAATTGACACTACTCAAGCCTTGAATCTTTTTATGACTAGTTGAAACTTCATCAAAGTAATAGAGACCATCAATCATCCTAGCACGTCCAATCGTCTCCCTCGAGTCCTGATCCTGAAAGAGACAATGGGTTTCACAAAAGATAACATGGCAGTTAGCATCCTTAGATATTTTGCTCACAGATAATAAATTACAAGCTAGTTGTGGAACATGAAAGACAGAACGTAGTATGAGTTTTGTACTTAGGGGAATAGTTCATTTGCCTGCAATAGATGTAAAACTACCATCGGCAATACAAACTTTTTCTTTACAATAGACAGGGGAGTATGATTCAAATAAACAAGAGAAACTAGTCATATGATCAGTAGCTCCGGAATCGATGATCCACAGAGAGGAATTTAGACACGAGAGAGCTTGAGGAGAATTATCTGTTTGTGCCAGGGAAACACTAGGATTACCCGATGAATTGGATTTTAGCAGCTTCAGGATTTGATCAATTTGCTTTTTGAGTGGACTAGAATCAACAATGTTTGCATTGGAGGCATGCTAATGGGAATTTCTCTCAAATTGCTTAGAGCTCTTCCAATTTGCAGGTTTGCCATGTAGTTTCCAACAAGTTTCTCTCGTATGACGGGGTTTGTTGCAATGATCACACCAGACACAAGGCTTGTCATGAGTTTTGTTAGATTGATCAGAAGCTTTTATTGCAGCACTTTTAGTCACTAACGCGGAACTTTCAACTGAGTCAACGTCTTCTTGCCAATCATAACATTCCTGCGACTTTCCTCCCTACGAACTTCAGACAAAACATCGTTAATATTTAGAAGAGTACTTTTCCCAAGTATCCTGCCTCTAACCTCATCAAACTCAACATTGAGGCCAGCAAGGAATTTGTAAATGCGACCATCTTCAATAGTTTTCTTATAATGTTTTTGGTCGTCTGTGAACTTCCACTCATACGTATCAAACAAATCAAGTTCTTGCCACATCCTCTTCAATGAGTGAAAATATTGTGTAACTGAGTTGCCTCCTTGTCGTATATCACCCAACTTAAGATTCAGCTCGAACACATGTGACTGGTTGCCCAAATTAGAATACATTTGAGTCACACTGTCCCATAATTCCTTGGTCGTAGTGTAGCATATGTAGTTACTACTGATGTCTTCCACCATAGAGTTGACGAGCCATGTCATAACCATGGAGTTTTCCGCGTCCCACACAATAAATAAAGGGTCATCTAGACTTGGAGCATTTTTTCTCCGGTGAGATACCCTATCTTCCCTTGGCTACGAATATACATCCGAACACTCAGGGACCAACAAAGAAAGTTATCCACGTTAAGTCGAATAGTGGTGATTTGGATAGTGGGAGTGTTGGAATGGATCCGATTGTTGAAGACTTTGGCGGCAGATACCTTAAGATTCTGACATATTGAAGAGATAAAAGCACACACAACCCAAACAACAGATCTGAAAAAAAAAAAAACCAAAAAAACTGGTTTAACAAACCCAAAAAAATTTCCACTCAGCGGCAGAATGAGGAACCACTGGAGAATTGCCGGAACTGGCCGAAAAATGCTCGGAGAGTGGCGCAGACTTGGTTGGCGGGCGGAGACGGAGCGAACCCAGGTCACGGTAGCATCGGCTAGGGCACGCAGTTCGCGACGTTCTTCTGTGCTCACGGGATCCACAGTCGACCGATGTTCTTCTGTGGGCATTGTTCGGTGACTGAAGCGAGACGTCTGATGAAGATCTGGAGCACAGCGGCGGCAGATTATGTTAGATTAGGGTTTATGTTTTTTTTTTAGAAAAGAAATTAGGGTTTCAAGCAATAGGCTCTGATACTATGCTGAAAATATTTTATTTCTCTCATTTTCTTTGTTAGACAAAGGTTTTCTTAAATAAAAGAAAACCTATTACAAATAAAAAAAAACTAAATATGGCAAATATCTTTACAATTAATACAAAGGGAGAATATAAACAAAAAAAAAAAAAAAAAAGAAATAATCAACAAGGAGCATAAGTTTTGATCATCTGAAATATTGATTCATCGATAATTTAGAGTTGAAAAAGAGTAACTTGCATGTTTGGATGTCTGTATGTCCAAATAAGACGTGAAAAATATAGCACATTCTAGACCATCCCTCTCAGTTTAGTAGTTATTCCAAACTCTCAGGTTTGCGCTTGCTCGGCACTCTATATACACCTTTTATTTCGATGTCTGTCAGCCACAAAATAATCATGTGTAATCAATCTAGGATTGATTATGCGGAAGGCTAGCCAGCTCTCCAGTTATCCTTCTAGAAATGAATGCTACAGTCTAAATAAGTTCTTGCTTTTTGTAATATGAAATCATGTTACAACTCTAGCTGCTAAATCTGCAATAACAAGTAAACCCCCTGTGGGCATCAGTTCCATGCTCTCAATAATGCAATGTGACAGACTAGTGTGCTTTTTCGAGAGTCTCTGCAGCCATTTAGGAATAAAAGCTAGTTCTTCGGTACATGATATGAGGCCCTTTGCAGTAAAAGTTGTTAACAGAGTGCTGAGCAAGCTCGAAACCTGACATTCATAGATAACACCCACTCTCCAAATGACGAACAAATTAGTTACTCCTTATTTTTGTTTTTGGCCTTGGTGAAGCAAAAATTGCTCCATCTAAACCCGACCTCTTTCATTTTCAATCCTCCCAAGACACTGAAACCCTTATGTCTCGAAAGTTATGCTCTATTTTCTTATGTATGAACACTTTCTTGTCTGTGAAGAAACTGATAGGAAGAAGAGACCAATGTGCACAGTAGGGGGGGAGAGTATGCAAGGATAAATCTAATTTAAGGTGCGGTAGTTAGCCCTTAGCAGTTGTGGTTATTAAGGAGATTACCTTTAAGCAAATAGAGGAAAGATAACTATTGAAATTTTGGTTGTTCCCTCTCTTTAAGGAACTTTTTTAAGAGAGGGAGAGAGGGACTACATGCTAATTACTGTTGAGTTAAACTCGCTTTTGCATTTCTTATGGAACTTAATTGAACATTTCCTCCAAATTGACTATTTTATTTCAGCCTCATGTTTGTAGTTTTAATCTCTTCATTGCAGAACCAATTCTTACGATGGGGGGCATTGAGTGCAGAACATGGCCAGATAACTGGACCACTTTAACAGCTGATGGTAGTCCAGCTGCTCAGTTTGAGCACACTATTTTGATAACTAGAACGGGAGCTGAAATTTTGACCATTCCTTGAGAATGAAATTATATGTATCTACCCAGCTCAACTCTGTTAGCTGTGATATATATCGACCACACATCCATTACTCCATTGCACATCTAACTTTACCAGATGAATTCTAGTATATAATTCACATATGTTGAGAATTATTCTCTATACATAGGGCAACATGGAATTGATCGGAACTTATTTGAAGTCTATAATGCCACTCGTCTTCTAGGTGACATGTACATTTTTATGCACGATGAATTTGTAGTACTATGATGTTACATAGTCCTTCCATTCGATATTTGACACATCATTAGGTAATATATTATTTTATTTCTTCTACTACACACGGTTAAATGTGACACTATTAAAAAGAAAAAAAATTAAGGGATCAAGAGAAAAACAAAAAGGGGTTCAAGACTTTAAACCTCCAAAACTAATTTGGAAGACCCAAAATAAATGATACCGATATTTACTAGCAACATATAATGAGGAAATTACTCAAGGAAGTTCAATTGATATGATTGATTCAACAGAAATTGTAAGGAATAGCAATTTCGGATATATATCTCACGAATGTCAATTCTGGAGAAAAAATTCAGCTTTAGAATTCTGCAGATTTTTTATTTCAAATTTACTCTTTAAGTTGCTGATTTTTATATTTTAATAATATAATATATTGGACTTGATATTTTCTGTGTTTAGATATTCATTAAATGCATTTATTTTAGTATTTAGAAAAATTATTATAAATAGAAAAAATATTAAACTATTTACAAGTATTGAAAAATTTTACTGTTTATTAGTCTATCGCTTGAGAGATAAAAATCTACTGTGGTCTATCACTCAAGCGGTAGAAGTCTATCGCGGTTTATCGTTGATAGACAATAAAATTTTTCTATATTGATAAATAATTTGACTCATTTTGCTATATTTGATTTAACTACAATATAACTTTTTCCCTTAATCATTTCGTAATTTCTATACATATATTTTTATTTTTATTTTTTATCTTGTGCTTTATGTATATTATTTTTCACAGTTTTTCTTTTTTTTTTTTTTTTCATTTTTTTATTTTTTTAATTGGAATAATGAATGTTTTTGTCCGGTGTGACATATATAATTAATTAACAATAGTTAACAATCTGTTTATATATATAGTTAACAAATATTTGAGAATTCATTTCACGCTAATGTTAAAATCCATTTAAAGTTGAATATTCAAAATGTTCGTACGCACAGTATTTTATATATTGCCTACACTATTAAATAAGAGAAATATTGAATGCTTAACAATGATTTCTTACACGTATTTTGAAATTTTTATTTTGAACAATTTTTTCTCATGCCTTTTTTCTTTTCATATATATTTTTAAGGGAAAATTGTACAAATCATCTATGGGTTATGAGATTCATTACAATCCTGCCTTTGAATTTTTAATTCGATCAATTAATTCTCTATAATTTAGACCCTTATATTAGTTGATGTCAAATTAGTGAAGGGTTGTCTAGTTATCTGCAAAAGAAAAAAAAATGTTTATGCTTAAAAATAGGAGCATTGAAGACTCATGATCGGGGGCAATCTTGGATGGTTGAAGGACGGTGGTGGCGCCGACACTTGCAGTAGCTTCATATGCTTGATCGGGTTTGGCTGGATAGCTTGTGAAAAAAAAAAAACCTGACAAAAATGGAAAATAACATTGTTGCAATTTTGGATCAATCACAAGTTGCTACGTTATTTCCCAAATTAATGACAATATTACAAATTGTCAAATTTGAGACTAACTAAAAGTTGAAATGTGTCTCAAATTGAAATGGAAGACATAAGTTGGCAAATCTCCATGATACCACATTTTTTTGTCGTGATGGTTGGATCAAATAAAATAGTTGAGGCCAGTTTGGTATTAATATTTGCACTAAAATTCAATTGAGTCTAAAAATAGGCTTCATTTGGTATTAACAAGTTACACAACTACAAGAGAAGGTATCTAGCAGGAGTAGGGTTGCTAACAACAAAGCTGAAGCGCCTGACTGTTCCTATAAGGTACACAATACAAAGGTACTTCATACATTGTTTAGTGAAATCCACATTTACTTACTCTTTCAAGTAGTTAACTATTACCACTTATTTTGATTAGCTAAATGAAAACAAGCATATATTAATGTGCACTAAACAAAATGAATCTTGGTCTAATCTTTGTTCATCAAAATGATGATTTATTTATCCCAACCCTTGAGAGATTTAGCTACTTATGGTGGGTCAAAATAAAAGTGGAAGTAAAGATGGGTGACAACTATTTTTGTCGAGAACATATATGTCTTGTGCTATATGATTAAATTGATGTTTTATGTCTTAAAAATGCACAAGTTATATCACCAATTTGTCGGTTCAAAGCATAAAGACAATGCTACAACTTCTAACTTGTCAATCTTACATCATCAATTTTTCCTTTTAGTCTTTTCAGTAAGTGGATGATTTGACCCTCTTATCTTGAGCCGCTACACATGGGGCATGTTAAGATAAGGTGGGCCCATATGTCAGATTAGAGCGTAAGGACCTCCCACCATGTTGTAGCTTAGAACTTAAGTAATGTTGCAGCATCATTTTCTGCAACATCTTTTTATTGATTTTTATAACATCCTTTTGATTAACACTGTGCATTTCCTTTCTTATACATTTCTAATGGGATTTAAATGTGTATTGTCTCAAAACATGGCATCAAGGAAGATTTATAATTTAAGGGCATAAAATACTTACGTCTGTAATAAAATACATGTTGCGTAATTATAGGCTAAGCATAGTATTTCAGGATTTGAGGAATATACATTTGAAGATTATCTTCAAATCTTCTCCAAACCTTCGTCTCTATGATTGTTGAACTCCTCCAACATTAAGAACGTCTGACTATGACTCTGGCAAAGACTGACTCGTGGGAGCTTCTTTTGATAGATGGAAGGAATTTGACGGAGAAGATGTTTTTACAGGGAGAGTTCTCTGAGTTATGAGAACATGAGGGAGAGGGGGAAAGTTATTGTAGAGAACAACCAACCCATTGAAGAGAGACCTTTTCTCTATCCTTTTAACGTGAAGTGGGAAATATCTCCCACTTCCTTTCTCTCTCTCATTCCCACGAGGGAGTTATTTAATTAAATTAATACTAATTAATTAAATTAAGTTAAAGATTAATTAATTAAATAATAATTTAATTAATTAATTAATTAAATTTAATTAAATATCTCAAATTTAATCAAATGAATATTTGAATCATATTCAAAATTTTATTTCTCTCTTAACCTATAATTTTAATATGAATCTTATACACATTAACTTTTAGCCTATAGTTTTAATATGAATCTCATTCATATTAACTTTTAACCTATAGTTTTAATATAGATATTATTCATATTAATTCATTATTTGTATTAGATTAAAAAAATTTACATCTCCAATATTATACAATTTAATTCAAAACTAATTTTATATTAAAATTTATCTGTATACATTACATTAATTACAATTAACATATCATTCTCTAAATTAATTAAATATTTCAAATTATTATTTCAAACATTGAGCTAGCAAGTGGACCTAATAGACCTACGTATTATAAGCGCGTTTTTTTGTTTGTATGGCCTACAAATAGAGGCCCAAATGAAAAATGACCACTTGTACTGAAACAAATGAAAAGTGGTCTTCTACTTACATCAGCCACATGTGAAAGTATATATTTGCCTTTGAGAACCATTCGTGTGCCTGTAAGGATCCAGACCACTCGATCCTTGATACTCGATTACTCGATAAACATTACACATTGCTCGTTACTCCATACACATCAACTCATTAGTCATACTCGATACACACAATCCACGTTCCTTGATAGAAATTAACTCACACTTGTTAGTTACACTCAATACACTCGATACACGATCCCTCGATAGAAATGAACTCGCTGTTACTCGTTAGTCATACTACTTTCAGGATTCTAAAGTAAACACTTAAAACGTTAAACTAAACCATTTGAATTCACTTTAGCTATCATTCACTCAATTCTTTCTTGTCTTCCCACTTGATTCTTTCTACAATAGGTATCATTCATTTCTCTGTTTTGTATTTTGTTTGAGTCTTTTTTCTTGTGCATCGAGTCTTGGTACTCCACCTTATTTGTTTTTTTTTCGCTTGCATTTCATTTTGGTTGTTTGCATGGTCAAGTTTGACTTTTTCATTTGCTTACGTTTGGGTTTTCATACTTTTTACATTTCGGACCCTTAGGGTTTAGGGTTTGACTAGGATTAGTAAATAAGGTGGAACTAACACCATGACGTTCAAACCGAGTTTCATCGAGTCTCATGCAGAGAGAAACAAACATCACATAACATGCATCGTGCGTTGAGTAATTGAGGATCAATTAATCGAGTATAATGATCCGAGATTAATTAATTAAACTCTTTAATTAAATTAATCAACATTCATTAACTATGAGACACTACACTAAAGACACATATCTTTACTCTTATGCATTGTAGAATGTGTTGCATCCATGGATATAACCATTATCAAGTTGCTCATAATTACAACTGCGTCAAATTGCAGTTTTGCCCCTGTAATTACCTCTTTCTCCTTAAGTACCACTAATCCTCTAATGAGCAATTTGTTTATGGTCCAAGCATAAGCCAAGTCTGTCTTGGGCTAGTGAGAGGGTAGGGCCTTATTGTTCAAGACCTAGAGTCAACACCTAAGAGAACTACTCATCTATTTACCTTAAGGCAAGAAGTAGCGAAGTCCATCTTGTGTAGTGATGTCCGAAGAATAGGTGTCGTGAACCTCTCTTCGACAATCAAACAACGTTTATAATTCACCAAACCAACTACTTATTCTACTGAGTAGCACAAGTGGCAAGTTCGAAGTCGAACCATAGGGAACCTAAGATATGATCTCTCTAAGCTAAATTGGTCTATGGAAAGCCATAAAAACATGAGTTTTTGATTGAATAGAGTGCAAGAATGTAAATTACAGAATTTAAATTGTAAGAAAATAAAAGTGCGGGAAAAGTAAAAGGCCCTCCTGAGGACTTAGGATCCACCCAATGTTCAATTGATCATAGGATTACTCAAAATTATCTCCCTCAATTTAACGTGCTTAGCCAACTTGTCCCGATAGCCTAAGACAAGCACCCTAATTACTAATTAATCACTTAATTAAAACAAATGCTTGAATAATTGGGTTCAATAGCGGCCATAGAAATCTCACATTTACTTTAATTAATTTCTTAATTAGACTAATTGTTTAGTTGTTAGGGTTCGATAGGGTCCATAACAAGCAAACAATCGCATTAAGCTCGATAGGTTCAACTAAGACGATTAATAACCTGGATAGCCCTAAGTTACTAATCGATTGCATTTTTTAAACTAGTTCATCATGCAATATTTGTGAAAAGATTATTCTAAACAACCTAATTTCACACCCTAAGCATGTGGAACGATATTCGGACTTCACCGTCTTATATTATAACTTGACCCGTACACTTGTGGTTAACACTTTAAGTGCGCAACAAGTTTTTGGCGCCGTTGCCGGGGATCCAAAGAACGGTTTTTGTTATTTAATATTCATTATAATTGATAGATCTTAATTTGAGGTGTATATTATTTGGTTGATTATTTATTTATTTATTTTTATTTTATTTTATTGTATTTTATATTTTTTTCTTTTTTCTTTTCTTTTCTTTTCTTTTTTATTTTATTTTATTATTATTTTTTTTGTCGGTTTATGCCTCGAGATAATACTAATATTCTTCCTCTTGATCCCGAGATTGAAAGGACGTGTAGAAGGAATCTAAGGGTTCAACACAATCACATCGAGGAGATGGCGGAGGAGATACCAATTTAGGACTACTTCCAACCCACATTACCAGTAAACCAACCCGGAATAATGAATGTACCCATCAATGTCAACAACTTTGAATTAAAACCAGGGTTGATCCACATGGCTAGAGAGCTAGCCTTTAGAGGAAGAACCAATGAAGATCCTCACAAGCACTTGCGGTTTTTCTTAGATATATGTGGGACGGTAAAGATGAATGGGGTTTCTAACAATGCAATTAAACTAAGACCTTTTTCTTTCTCTTTACAGGACCGTGCAAAGGATTGGTTGGAAACCATACCTCCGGATAGCATCACCACATGGGAGATCTTAGCTCAAGCTTTCTTGAACAAATATTTCCCATCGGTTAAATCTCAAAGACTAAGGACGGAGATTGGAACATTCCGCCAAATTGAGGATGAACAACTATATGAGGTTTGGGAGAGGTATAAGGATCTCTTGAGAAAGTGCCCTCAACATTGTTACCCTGATTGGTTGCAAATTCAACTCTTCTACAATGGATTAGCAAGCTCAACCAAATCCATACTAGATGCAACTACTGGAGGCTCAATTTTTTCAAAAAATGCTGAAGAGACGTATACCATACTAGAAGACTTGGCCACTACATCGTACAATTGGCCATGTGAACAGTCTTCTCCAATCATCCCAAAAGCCACCAGATGATATGAGATGGACGAGGTAAGTTCTCTAAAAGCTCAATTGGCTTCTCTCACTAATGCTTTATCTAAATTTTCTCAAGGAAGCCAAGTCCAAGCAAGTCCATCATCCATAGCTTCCCTTGCGGCCATGGCAAATCAACAAAAGCCAAGTGAGTTGGAGGTAGCCAATTATGTGGATAGAGGACAATATCTTGGTCAACAACAACTTCCAACTCACTATCATCCCAACTTGAGGAATCATGAGAATTTTTCATATGCTAAGAACAAGAGTATGTTGCAAGCACCTCAAGGATTCAATGGAGCGGGGAATGCGAAGACATCATCACTAGAGGACATAATGCTTGACTTTGTTAAAGAATCAAGACCAAGGACAACCACATTGGAGAATTCGGTCCAAGCTATTTCAAGCACCGTTCAAATCTTGGTAAGACAATTCAAAACTTGGAGGTTCAACTTAGTCAAATGGCCACTTCCCTCCAAAAAATGCAAAATGATAAGTTCCCTAGTTTCCCCGGGAGAAACCCAAGGGAGGAGTGCAAGGCCGTGACTTTGAGGAGTGGGAAAAAGCTATCCACTCCCTTAATCAATGATGAAGATGATGAGCTTCCACAAGAAGAGGATGCAGCCATCATAGAGGATGTTCCACAAAAAGAGAGTGCATCTAAGGAAAAGGAGAAATCAAAGTCCAACATTGGGAGTATTTCTAACTCTACTTCTTTTATTCCTAACACTTTACCTTTTCCTCAAAGATTTCAAAAGAAAAAGATTGATGCTCAATTTTCAAAGTTCTTAGACATATTCAAAAAGTTGGAAATTAACCCTCCTTTTTCAGAGGCATTAGAACAAATTCCTAAGTATGCCAAGTTCATGAAGAAGGTGTTGTCTAAGAAGAAAAGGTATGGAGACTATGAAATGGTTGCACTAACTAAAGAATGTAGTGCGGCACTACAAAGGAAATTGCCTCTAAAACTAAAGGATCTAGGGAGTTTCTCTATCCCTTGTCATTTAGGCAATAATAAGGTTACTAAAGCACTTTGTGATCTTGGAGCTTCCATTAATTTAATGCCTTTATCCATGTTTAGGAAGCTCAATGGTGGAGAGGAGCAACCAACTACCATATCCTTGCTTTTGGCCGACTGATCATTTGTTCATCCCTATGGCATTGTGGAGGACGTCTTGGTCAAGGTAGACAAGTTTATCTTCCCAGTGGACTTTGTGATATTAGACATGGAGGAAGACGCCGAAGTCCCCATAATCCTTGGGAAACCATTCTTGGCCGCCAGAAGGGCCCTTATCAATGTGCAAGAGGGAAAACTCACATTCCGCCTTAACGATGAGGAGGAAACATTGGACATCTATGAAACCCTTAAGCATCCGGATGTGGAAAGATATGAGCATCATGAGCCAAGCATAAAGGTAACATCGCCTCTCTCTTCTAGTAAGAACTCTATGGATGATGAGCCTCCTTTGAATGGTAAGACTAATGGCATGCTTAATGTTAAATTAGAAAATTCTATGAAGCATGTTTCTAGTTATGATAACTCTCCTAGTTCTTCTTGCATGCCTCCAAAACCTATAATGAACTATCAACAAATTATGGAGAAGCATGTTAAAAATGAAGTGGTGAGTCCGGTAAAATCTAAGCATGATGATTCTTTAACGATACTTGACTACATTAGAAAAGATGATATTCAACTTAATGATTTGTTGACTAACTCACTAAATGCTAATTAATATATTTGTGAGTGTCAAATACTAAACGTTCAAGGTGATCCAATGCATGGAAGGAAGAAACCACCTTGGGATCTGCCGTGACTCGCGAGCCTCGTCTAGCTAGAAGATGTTAAACCAAGCGCTTGTTGGGAGACAACCCAATTTTATTGCTTTATTTAGTTTGCTTTTTTTTTTTTTTTTCAATAAATCTTGGAGTCACTCATATGCTTTATCTCTTAAGATCATGGTTTATCACACAAAGTACACCTTACATCAAGCCTATTTGGTGGCTTCCCGCTTGCTCCTAGGCTTGTTTTTTCTTTGTTAGATGCTCTTATGCATTGGGGACAATGCATGATTCTAAGTTTGGGGTGGGAGATGTCACTCATACTTTTGTGTGTTTTCTTATCCTGTTATGAATGTTAGTGAAGATTTTAATGATCATATGCATGTTAATTTTGAATTTTTTTTTTGAAAATTTTGGAGCTTTTAAAGCTATTGGGAATGTTGTTTATGGTTGTGTGCCTTGATGTTGATTGCCCATGATGAGATTTGAATTTGCATGATAGATGATTTATTGTGGAAATAGAATAGCATTATCTTGAGTTAAATTCATTTAAGTCCCTCTTAAAATCTCTCATATTCTTGAGCACGTAGCCACTTTAATTCAGAATTTTTAACTGAAAAAAGATTAAGTTGGGTTTATTTGGTTCACTCTGAAAGGCCCCATCGGTTAGAGAGTGGAAATGCATGATAGTTTGTAATCTTAGACTAAGGAAAAAGAAAAGAGTATATATGCCTTTGAGAAAAAGAAAAAAAAAGTGTACAAAAAAATGTATGAGCTTTATTTGCCTATCTTTTTAAATGTTAAACTTGTAATGAGTTTGCATGGATAGGGGTAAAAAGAGTTGCCTTTGCTGTGATTAGTAAGGATGCCTGAGAATTGACTAGGTACGAGTCCCCTACAGTGAATGTGTGAAAGCTAGTGCCTCTAGGTAAAAGAATGTAAGTTTAGGGCCCATGAAAAAGAATATGATTGAAAGGCATCTTAGTGGACATATTACTCACTTGAAATGTATGAAAGCTTGAAGATTGGTGCATGAACTAGAGTAGGGGAAAACTAAAGAAACTCTCTTAAGTCCTAATTTGAGTTCTAGTATTTTAAATTGAAGGAGGCTTGCACACACACACATGGGAGATAGCAAGATTTGACCTTGAATGATTATAACAATATAGATATGCTTGCATGTTTCTACTTAAGCTCTAAATGCTATTCTTTTAGAAATGAGTCAATTGCACACTTCTTCATCTAAACTTCCTGTTATTTGATTTTATTCTTTGCTCGGGACTAGCAAATCTCTAAGTTTGGGGTGGTGAAAAGCGCTTGAAAAGTGCTTTCTATTCTCTCAAATTAGGGGAGTTTATATTAGATCTCACTTGTTTGCTAGTGGTTTTCAAGTTAAAATGAGGAAAATTAGAAGAAAAGACCAAAAGATCAAAACCAAGCAAGAATACAGTGAAACCAAGAAGAAAAACTGAATAGGGCAAAAATGGGGGCAACGCCACAACGCTAAAACCCGACAGCAGGGTCTGTGCAACACAATTGCAGTGCTGCGACGCTCTCTTTCCTTAAATGGTAGCGCCGCGACGCTAGTTTCCATATTTGAAAAAAATGTATTTTTGGAAAGTTTTCTTGGGGGAAATACTCTATAAATTTGGGGGTTTCCAGTAGCCCTAATCATCATTCAGGCACGAAATTACAGACTAAAAGAGCCACAAGAAGGAGAGAATTGAGTGAGAGTTCATAAAAGAGTTCAAAGAGTGAGTTAGTTGCAAGGAGAAGGAAAAGAGTTTGAGATAGTCGTGGTGCCATTCGAATTCTGACGTGAGAGCCAAGGAGATCATGATGATGCTACCTCAATCAAGAGCCTCTTTTCAGTAGAGTTTTCCTTTCTTTACACTCTTTCTTTGTTTATTTTGTTTAAACATGTTGCTTCAAGCTATGAGTGGCTAAACTCTTTAGTTTTAGGGTTTTGATGAATTTTTTTATGAATTCATGTTGATATTGTAGACTTTCATGGTTTTGTTGGAATGATTATGCTTTTCATTGTTATTGTGTTTAATTCTTGTGGATTGGCCATCTTCACATGTTAGGTTAAATGTATGATTAAGAGATTGTATGTTTAACTTGATCCATAAAGATGAATTGTTGTTAATCTATCATGAGAGTATTTAGGTTGACAATAAAAGTTGCTAAAGACTTCTGAATGCCATGTAATTTGTATTGGTTTCAAGAGATTAGTAATCAATCGAGTTGCATGAGAAAGAGTTGTTTTTGAGAGAAAATAACTTGGACTTAAGTTTCTAGACTTAGGCATATGAATTGCAATAAAATCCATGAAATCTATAATATTGCATGATGAAATAAACAAGGATTCATTACCCTAGAACTCTCTTTGACTCTTGTGTTTCTCACTTTATTACTTTCTTTATTTGGTTTATATTTTCCTTAATTCACAATATTAATTCCAATCCTCAAATAAAATTGATTCAACTCTAGAATAGCTAAGTAACTTAAACCTTCACAATTAGATCTCCAGTGGAACAATATTCGGACTTCATCGTCTTATATTATAACTTGACCCGTACACTTGCGGTTAACACTTAAAGTGCGCATTAGTGAGTACAACGTAAGTTCTACTTTTAATGTGGTTGATTTGACACCTTTCAATGTAGGGAATGAAGACCTTGATTTGAGGATAAATCCTTTTAAAGAAAGGGGGAATGATGAAAATTCAACCATTGAATCATTGAATGTACTAGAGGGAGCAATTACAAGAAGCAAGGTAAAGAAGATTCAAGAGGCATTCACAGTACTATCTTTAAAAGCTAGAAAATTCACGAGAAGCGACAAATAATTTGAGCCGAATTTATATATAATGTTAGTTCATTGAGTCAAGAAGAGAATGACATGAAGATGGCATGGGAAATGTCTTGTAGTTTGGAAGATGGACAAAAAAAGTGTGCAGTAAAAATGGGGGGGTTTTTGTTTTAATGAGTGCGAGAATGTAAATTGCGGAATTTAAAGTGTAGGAAAATAAAAATGCGAGAAAAATAAAAGAAAATGCCTAGCTCAGGACTTAGGATCCACCCGATGTTCGATTTATCATAGAGATTACTTTGGATTATCTCTCGATTTAATGTGTTTAGCCAACTTGCCCGAGAAGCTTAGAACAAGGGCGCTAATTACTAATTAGTTACTTTAATTAAAACAATTGTTTAGTTGTTTGGGTTCGATAGCGTCCATAACAAACAAACAATCGCACTAAGTTCCCAGGGTTCCACTAAGACGACTAGTAACCTAGAAAAGCTAGAGTTACAGATCGATTTCGTTCTTGAAATAGTTAATCATGCAATGTTTGCGATTAGATTATTTCATCAACCTAATTTAACAACACAAGCATGCTTTAACCTTTGCCCATTTTAGATTAAAAACACATTAGAGAATTCCTATCTCTAGCAATCAAAGACTGAATGATGGTTGTCCATTTTAGATTAAAAACACATTAGAGAAATATATATTAAGAACAAAAATCCTCAAAATCAATACACGGGTTTCACCTAAATCCAATCTAGCAACTCACCTTAGCCACAAGATCAGTCCAAGATGAGTTTTACAACCATGAAAATACACCCAAAGATGAAGATATATAGAGGGAAGGAGAAAAAGAGAAGAGGAAATTTGGATTGGGGGCTGAAAGCTCAAACTCTCACCCTAATTTGGCAAAATTTCTTTTTATAAAAAGAGTAGAGCGTTGCTACGCTCCATTAGAGTGTCGCTACGCTTTGGTAGAAGTGGGAGCGCCTACCTAAAGTGTAGCGGCATTACGCGCTGCGCTTAGGCGTGCATTCGCTTCGTTGCTCGTTCGTCAATTTCCGGAGCACAGTTGTGCTCTAAGGGAGCATCTCTGCGGTCTCACCATTTTTGCTCTCGGCCTTTGGATGTAGAGCACAGCGCAGCTACACTCTGCGCTGCGCTGCTCCAGGGGCATTTTCGTAATTTTTATGTTCTTGAGCTCTAGGTGCTCGATTTCACTTCCGATAGCTCCAAATCAACCACGAATGACCTGTAATGCTTTGTTATGCATGATTTGCTCAAATTTTTATAAAATAGCATAATAAACACATAAAATCCACAAACAAGCCGAAATTAAGCTAGGGAAAATAGCACTTTTATGGTGCTATCACTCATCTCAGTCCTGAGTGAGTTATGAACTCCTGTCTATGAGGATAGTCTTTTGATTTGTATGGGTGAGAGTGACCCGTGTCGCTGACTCAATAAGCCTACTATTTTGGGAACTTGTTCAAGTAGGGAGCTGAGAACATAGCTATATAAGATGGAATTCTGTCCTTCTCGTCTTTAGGGTAAGTAGATGAATTGCTCCCTTAAGGGCTGATTTTGGGTCTTGAACAATGAAGCTCCTCTTTTCACTTGCCTGAAAGGGATTTAGTTTATAGTTGGACGATAAATTGATTGTTCATTAAAGGGATCAATGGTATTTAAGGAGTAAGAGGTAATTACAGGGGTAAAACGGTAATTTGACCCAGCTATAATTACGAGCAATTCGTGAAAGGTTGACTTACTAGTAATGGTTATATCCATGGACACTAAAATATATCTACAATGTGAATAGTGCAACTATGGATATTTAGTGGAGTGACCCACAATTAATAAATGTTGATTAATTTAATTAAAGAGTTTAATTAACTAATCCCGAATGATGGGAGCTTCTAATCTGTAGGTCCATTAGGTCCCCCTGTTAGCTTACTCAAGGTAAAATAAAAATTAATTTGTTTTGGATAAATTTGAATTATTCAAATTAAATAAGGGAATGTCCATTAATCATATGAGATATAATTAATATAATGTATGGAGATACATTATATTATAAAGTTAATTTTGAATCTAATTCAAAATTAACTTTATAATATGAGAGAATAATATATTTGAATAAGATTCACATATTAAATAATATGAATGAGATCATATTAAAACTATAGGCTATTAGAGAGAAATACATTTGAATATGATTCAAATGTAATATTAATTAAATATATGATATTTAATTATGATTAATTAATAATGATTTAATACATTATATTTAATTAATTAAGATTGATATGTTATATTAATTTATTTTATCTCACACAATGAGGAAAATTCTTATAAATAGAAAAAATATCAAATTATCTATAAATATAGCAAAATTTTACTTTCTATTTATAATAGATCGCGAAAGACCTAAATAGACATCTACCCGTGTCTATCTAGTAAAGTGTTAGATGTCTATCTGGGTCTAGGGATGGCAAAAAAACCCGCAAGGCCTCGACCTGGTCGGGTTGGGGAATCCCTGGTTTGACTGAGGACGAGGGTCAAACTGGGGACATTCCATGGGTACCCGTCTGGGGACGGGGCAGAGACAGGGTGGGCACCCTCGCCCGGCCTCGACCCTGCCCCGTTTAATTCCCGACCCCACCCCAGTTATATATATATATATATATATATAAATTTAAAGATCACTACCATCTCGCTCTCACTCTTGTAAGTCTCGCTCTCGCTCCTCTGTATCACTCTCTCAGTCTCGCTTTAGCTCTCTCTTAGACCTCAGTATCGCTAGCTCTCGCTTTCTCTCTCAATCTTGCACTCTCGCTCTCTCTCAATTCTCGGGGGCCTCGTTTCCCCAACGAGAAATCCCTGCCCCCGTCCTTGCATATTTTAGGTGGGGATGGGGGGAAATTTCCCATCGGGGGCGGGGACGGGGACCCCCCACCCGCCCCAGCCCCATTGCCACCCTATCTGGGACTATCACAGATTGAAAGTAAATTTTGCTATATTTGTAATTATTTGACAATTTTTCTATTTTTGAAGACATCCTTACAATTAATACACATTCTCTTATTTAATTTGAACAATTCAAATTTATCCAAAACTAATTAATCCTTGTTTTACCCTTAGTGAGCTAGTAGGGAACCTAATGGACCTACAAATTAGAAGCTCCAATGATTTGAGATTAATTAATTAAACTTTTTAATTAAATTAATCAACATTCATTAACTGTGGGTCAGTTCACTAAAAACCCACAGCTGCACTCTTTGCACTATAGATATATTTTTGTATCCAAGGATATAATCGTTACTAGTAAATAAACCTGTCACGAATTGCTCGTAATTATAGTTGGGTCAAATTATTGTTTTACCTCTGTAATTACCTCTTACTTTTTAAGTACCACTGAATTCTCTAATAAAAAAATCAATTTATAGTTCAACTATAAACTAAATCTCTCTCGAGCCAGTGAGAGGGTAAGGCCTCATTGTTCAAGACCCAAAATCAATCCTTAAGGGAGCAATTCATCTATTTATCCAAAAGAAGAGAATGAGAGAATTCCATCTTGTGTAGTTATGTTCCCAACTCCCTAATTGAACAAGTCTCTAAGATGGTATGCTTATTGAGTCGACAACACGGGGCGCTCTCATGCACACAAATGAAAGGACTGTTCTCATAGACAGGAGTTCATAACTCACTCAGCATTGAGATCAAGTCACACAGTCATCCTATGAAATATTAATATCTTCAGTCAATGGTGTTATAAAGAGAGATTAATTATTTCTGGTCCAATTTTATACAAACTCTTTGTATAGGATACTCCCACTCGCATGTCTTCACATGAACGATTTGGATCAAATTGTTTGTAACATTTACAAGGTGGTGAAGGGAGTTGGAAACATGAATGCAGAAGCAATTAGGATTTAAATCACTCTAATTACATCAATTTTGAAGATTAAACATGCTTGTTTCCAAAACTGAAAAATATAGGATAAACACGTACTTGTTATAGCTCAAAATTGAATCAAATTTCTTCAAATTTTTTATCACAAACGCTTCATGGACCACCACAAGTATCTTTCTCATTATTCTCTGACCTTAGAATGGATTGTGGTATCCAAATTGTGATGAATTTGGCGTAAATTTGTGAATAAAAAACAAATTTGAAGAGATTTGAGTAGGTGGATATTTTCAACGAAATTAACTAAGAAGATCAACCTCTCTTCTAAATTTTTTTTCTTCTATTTAAAGAAGAAACCATGCAAATTCATTTCACATGCACAATGACACCAAATTTGGTGACCATCCTACTCAATTAGGAGGTGGAGAAGAAGGAGATTAAGTATGTTAAGAGGAGCAACCTCCTACTAAACATGCAATTAGTGACAGAAGTCCTACAAAATTGAAACTTGATTTTCTAGAAATCAATAAATGAAATTTCAATTTTCTTTATTTAAAATTAATTTTAATTAATTTAAATAATAATAAATTATATTAATTATTAAATTAATAAATTAATAAATTTCCACTTATCTCGTCAATTTCCAACCCAATGAATCACTATTTATCCAAGTATTTCAATTCTCTAATTTCGTTTAATTCATAATTAAAACGAACAAAACCGTAAACTTTACTCCTTTAACAAATTTGAACATTTTCACCTCTCACCACACTATTCCAAGGAGTCAAGGAGCTAACAAGGGAACCTAATGGATCTATAGATCATTAGCTCCAACAATCCGAAATTAACCGGCTAAACTTTTTAACCTAGTTAATTAACATTCGTTAACTACCAAGAAACTCCACTATAGCCCAATAGTTGCACTCTCCTCACTGTAGATATATTTTTGTCCACTTGATATAACCATGATTAGTAAGTCAATCATTCACAAGTTGTTCCTAATTATAGCTGGGGCAAAATTACAATTGGTTTGTGGTCCAACCATCAAACTAAGTCCCTCAGGCCAAGGAGAGGGTGGGGCCCCTTGTTCAAGTCACCCATGTAGATTAAAGGATAATCCCAAATAAACAAAAGTTCATAGTTAGCTCAGGATTAAGATCGAGTTACCTATGTTATCAGATCGAAATAATCAGTTTTAATAGTAAATGACGTTATAAAGTAAAGGTGATTATTTCATGGTCCGATCTTATGCAAACTCATTGCATAGGATGTCTCCAATTTCATATCTCTACATGAAACGATATAGGATCACACTGTTTGTACCAAATACAAAATGGGTCGCATCCATAGTGTCCCTAGAATAAGGTACCCAGCCTTATCCCTATACTATAGACCGTTTTGGCTATTACCTAAACTTGATTTAATTTTATGTCTACACATAAAGTCTAAGTATTCAGACTATTGTCAAGGGTTCTTAGTTTATTGGATTTAAAAAATGCAATTCACATATTTAATAACAACTTTACTAAATAAATCTCAACAACAACTTTATTGAGAATAAGTTTTGAAGTTTACAAACTACGAGTTTTTGGATATAAAACCCTACAAGTGGGCCGAATCTGCAGTGTCACCAGGATAAAACACCTAACCTTATCCATATAATGCATACTTTTTATTTTATTACTTGAACATGATCCACTTGTACGTCTTCCTCATACTGTTCAAGTTACGTGAAATCACCTTGGATTTTAGTTTATTGGATTGAGTTACACAAAACGAATTTGAATAAAATAACTCTTTGTTTTATTAAATAAATGAACATTGTTTATATATTAGAAACTACGAGATTTAGGACATAAATTCCAACAATCTCCCACTCCTAAAACTAGTGGGTGATGCGTAAATTCCGTGTTACGGCAAGTCTACGGGTCAAGTTATAATATAAGACGATTAAGTTTCGAATATCGTGCCATTGAGGATCCAATTGTGAAGGTTTAAATCACTTAGCTATTCTAGAATTGAGTAAATTTTATTTGAGGATTCGACTTCAATTGTGATTTGAGAAAACAAATAAGGAAAGCAAGTAAATTTGGAATAGAAGAGTCAAAGAGAGTTATAGGTTATTGAATCCTTGTTTAATTCATTATGCAGCATTCTAGGGTTCATGGAATTTATTGCAATTCATATGCGTAAGCCTAGAAACATAAATTCATGTTATTTTCTATCCAAAAAAATTATTTTCTCATGCAATCTAATTGATTACTAATATCTTGAAATCAATGTAAGTCACATGGCATTAGAAGTAGTCTTTAACAACTTCCATTATTAACCTAACTATTTGCATGAGAGATTAATAACAATTCATTGTTATAGATTCAATTAGACATACAATTCCTTAAATCATACATCTAATCTAGCAAGCATGGATGGCCAATCAACAAGAATTAAGAAGAATAACAATGAAAAGCATATTCATTACAATAATCCATGAAAAGTCTACAACTTTAGCATAACTTCATAAACCAATTCATCAATACCCTAAAACTAAAGAGTCTAGCCACTCATAGCTTTAGACAACATGTTCAAGACAAATTTCATCATAAAAAGAGTGTAAAGAAAGGAAAAATTTAATGTAAAGAAGATCTTGATTGAAGAGGAACCGTCAAAACTTCCTTAATCTTCACGTTGGGAACTTGAACTGCACCAAACTCTCTCTCAAACTCTTTTCTCTCTTTCTTGCAGCCAACTCACTCTTTGAGGCTCTGTATTGTGTCATTTCTCTCTACTTAGGACTGCTGGAAGCCTTTCAATTTATAGACTAGCGCCTAGGTTTCTTTCCAAAATTGCAGATTTTTCAAATTAGGAAAGTTGGCATTGCGGCGCTAACCGACATCAAAAGGTGGTGTCGCGTCGCTATGAGATGGTGTCGCTACACTATGCGTCATCAATTTCTACCCTTAGCGCCGTGCTGCAACACTGCACCAGCATTATTGCACTTCTTATATAGCAGTTGTTGGAAAAAAGTGTCGAGGCAGCGTTGGGCTGGCGTCGTGCCACTACCCTGCTTTTAGGGTTTTTGTGATTTTTTTCCTTTTTTGCTTGATTTTGGCTTGGTTTGGTTCTTTTGGCTTTCAATTCTTTTTTTTTTCTATACTGACTTGAAAACCACTAGCAAACAAGTGAAATCTAATAGAAACTTCTTTAATTTAAGAGAATAAAAAGCACTTTTCAAGTGCTTTTCATGGGGCAATAGAATACAGTAAAGATAATAATTACAATACAATAATGTACTAAAAAACAATAAACTAAGGCATACTCTGTACCTAGTAACATCTCCCACTTGCCATAGACAATATGGTGCATATTCCTTAGACCTAGACTCTCTAGATGACTCAAATAATTTAGTCGTGAGAGCCTTTGTAAATGGATTAGCAACATTGTGCTCCGACAGATCTTTATGACGATGGCATCTCCTCATTGCACAATCTCTCGTATCAAGTGATATTTCCTTTCAATATGCTTGTAAACCCTATTTTCATTTTTAAGTACTAAACATAAGTACGTAGTATCATTGTGGACTTATTTGTTTTCTCTCATGTAGATCGAATGGAGAAGTAAAGCAAAGTCAAACATATTATTGGTAAGTTGAATTCTAAATTATTACGAGGTGATCTACTTTGTTTATTAATTAGAATGCAAATGTTAGATTTTTTTTAATTAAAAAAAAAGAGAAGCAGAAAAAGAAAAGGAAAAAAAGAAAAAGAAAAAGAAAGAAATGGAATTAGTGGGGAATGTCGGTTGAATTTCTACAATAGATTATAGTTTGAGTTGTCGACTGATTTCTCATTCTCCAAATCCTTTAACCGACTCAAATTTCAGCTAAGTGTCGAGGGGAGGAAGAAGAAGAGGTATAGGGTAAGTCGGTGTAGAATTCTGGTCGAAACCGTGGTGTAATTGAAGCTAAAACTGAAGGCTGGTCTGGTGTCGCGCAGTTTGAGCAAAGTCTGGTGTCTAGTGAATAACGAGCTAAAGAGACAAAGTTTGAAGCTGAAAATTTGAGGTTATTAAGTTAATTCAATTCGTAACAACTTTTGTGAAGGATGATTGAGCTGAATGTTAAAAGAAACAAGTTTAATTTTAGATGGAAGTGACTAATACGGATTCCTTGAGTGATTTGGAGTAGGGAGAAGTAAAATTGGAATATATGTTGAACGAAGTTGAGTTAAACCCTGAAATTTTGAGGTAAGTTAGAAAACATGTTACTCTACAAGTTTGTAGAAAGGAAAAAATTCTAATTCGGGCTAGAAATGCAACTTTTAACAGATAGAAGTCTAGTAATGGAGGGAGGCAAGTTTTGCTGGAGAGTTAAGCAACATTGGGGCGCGTGAAGAAGCGAGGGCGAGACAGATCTTGCTGGGTCACTAGTTGGTTTTATTTCACAAATCTTGCTAGTCTCGCTGGTCTCGCTGGTCAACAGCCTCGCTGGTACAGTTTTGTTTGCAGCTCAGTTTTGCTAGTTTAGTCTCGTTGGTTGCTTGAGTCTCGTTCATTAGTGATTATCCTTATGGAATTTGGTCTCAGTGGTGAACAATTGAACAAGTTTCAATGTTTAAAACTTGTTGGTTATGTTAAAAAGAATTCTAAGGAAATCTAAGAAAAGGAAATGTACTATTTCAGGTCGAGAGGAGCTGAGAAAGATGTATAATCCTTTAAGGGCCTAGAAAAAGTTTTGAGTGACACTTGTTTTCTTTAAAAATGACTTTGTTTATACCATTTAGCCATGATTCCTTATGAAATGCGGTTTTATGATGTTTTGTTGAATGTTAAGCATGAATATTGTGTATCTTTGATTTCACGGCATGAAAGGCATGTTTATCTATTACTTCAAGTTTTAAAAAGCATGTTTATGTGATGTTAATTATTGAGAAATGAACTAGACTTCCATGGAATGTTTTATGATGAACTTTTTATAGAAAGTATACTTATTTTCTAAAATATTTTCTAAGAGACCCAATGCTGAAAGACGTTGAGAAGGCACATGAGCAATCCTATGACATGAAGGAACTCAATGCTGAAGGACGTTGAGAAGACATTTGAGTATCCTAAGGACCTAGTACTGAAGGACATGGAGAAGGTACTTGGGCCTGAGATAGTTCCTATGTGCACATAGTGAGGATTGACGCAGTTGTGTTGAGATTGCTCCACATCAGCTAAGGTGTTGACGTTGGGTGTGTCGAGATTGCTTTGCCCCAACTAAGGATGTTTTTGAGGTTGAGTAGATTTGACCTCCGCTTCGGCTCAATTAAGGAAAAAGTTTTGAAATGTATCGTATTTTTCATGGTTTTTCGAAAATGAAATGTATAATGGTTTGAAACGCTATTTGAGCATGGTGTTTAAGTTACAATCTACGTTCTATCTAATGTTGAGCATGTTTTCTTTACGTTATAGTTAATGTTTTCTCTCGTCTTAAGCATGATGTAATTCTAAAGTTATGTTTTTAATACTCTGTCACTCACTAGGCTTCCAACTCATGTTTTTCCATGTTTTCTATTCCATTCAGGTAGCGAAAGCGTTTCGAGTGCTTAGCCTACACAAGCCTCGCTCTGCTTAAGTTGCACGCCATTAGAGAATAGTTTTCTTCATCATTGTCGTATGTGTAAACAATTTTGAATATATGGCATGAAGACAAAGGTAGTTGGTTGTTGGGAAGTGAGAGTGAATAATGTATATATGGTTTAAGTTGGTTGTGATCGAGTTGGAGTTTCTGTTGATGTATATATGAGTCATCTTGCTGTTGTAATTATTGGTCTAGTGGAATTATATGTTATGAACCTCACAATTGTCAGTGTCAATGTTTAAAACTTGTTGCTTATGCACTGTGGGCGGTTATATGAAATCATGTTTCCAACAAGTTAGACAAGTATGGGTGGGCAGTGAACCTCACAAAATGGGGTGATGTTTTCTGTCCTCACATCTTCTACCAGGTTTAAGAGGGAAATTTGGGAGGTGATAAGCACTCGAAAAGTGCTTTATATTCTCTCAAATTAAGGGAGCTTTATATTAGATTTCATTTGTTTGCTAGTGACTTTCAGGTTAAAACGAGGAAAATTAGAAGAAACGACTAAAAGATCAAAACCGAGAAAGAATACGGCAAAAAAGAGCTGAAAAACTCAAAAGGACAAATTTCGGGATAGCGCCGCGGCGCTGAAGCATAAACGCATCAGTCTGGACGCATAGTAGCATCGCGGCGCCGAGGTGGCGCTGCCTTGACGCATCCTTGTTGAACGCATGACAGCGTTGCGGCGCTGAAGCATAAACCCATCCTTGTTGAACGCATGACAGAGTCGCGGCGCTTAGACGGCGCTGCTGCGGTGCTAAAACCCGAGAGCAAACTTCTTCCGGATGCAGCCCTGGCGCTATGGGACAGCGCCGCGGCGCCAGCTTTCCTTAATTGAAAAATTTGTATTTTTGGAAAATTTTGGGCGGCCAAACTCTATAAATTTGGGGGTTTCCAGCAGTCCAATTCATCAAGAAAAATCCAGGCAAAGCAAGGAAGTTGCAGACCTAAAGAGATACAAAAAGGAGAGAATTAAGTGAGGGTTCAAAGAGTGAGTTAGTTGCAAGGAAGAGGAAAAGAGTTCGAGATAGTCTTGGTGCCCTTCGACGTTCGACGTGAGAGCCAAGGAGATCGAGACGGTGCTACTTCAATCAAGAGCCTCTTTTCAGTAGAGTTTCCCTTTCTTTACACTCTTTCTTTGTTTATTTTTCTTAAACATGTTGCTTCAAGCTATGAGTGGCTAAACTCTTTAGTTTTAGGGTTTTGATGAATTGTTTATAAATTCATGTTAATTTTGTAGACTCATGGTTTTGTTGGAATGATTATGCTTTTCATTGTTATTGTGTTTAATTCTTGTGGATTGACCATCTTCACATGTTAGGTTAGATGTATGATTGAAAGATTGTATGTTTAACTTGATCCATAACAATGAATTATTGTTAATCTATCACGAGAGTAGTTAGGTTGATAATAAAAGTTGCTAAAGACTATTTTTAATGCCATGTAATTTTGTGTTGGTTTTAAGAGATTAATAATCAATCAAGTTGCATGAGAAATGGTTGTTTTTGAGAGAAAATAACTTGGAATTAAGTTTCTAGACTTAGGCATATGAATTACACTAAAATCTATGAAATCTATAATATTGCATGATGAAATAAACAAGGATTCATTACCCTAGAACTCTCTTTGACTCTTGTGTTTCTCCCTTTGATATCTTCCTTATTTGATTTGTATTTTTCCATAACTTATAATATTCAATTTCAATCCTCAAATAAAATTGATTCAATTCTAGAATAGCTAAGTAACTCAAACCTTCCCAATTGGATCTCCAGTGAAACGATATTCGGACTTAACCGTTTTATATTATAACTTGACCCGTACACTTGCGGTTAACACTAAAAGTGAGCATCAGGAGGGGGTGTGACAATGCTTCCCTCTTTTGTGGCTTCGATGTTCTTTGGAGTTTGCCATAACATCACTATTATCAAAATAAAGTGTGATGAGTAAATTCATATTTGGAATAACTTCCAAATCTATCAAAAAACTTCCTTACCCAAACGGCTTCCTTAGCAACTTCACAAGCAGCTATATATTCAGCCTCTATAATAGGTTAGCAATGCATCCTTGCTTGGTGCTCTGCCAAACTATAGCTCCTTCATTAAGAGTGAACATTAATTGATGTATTTAGATGTTTTAGCAGCAGTGCAACTTATTTTAGAATGGCAATTTTGTAATTTTGTCTGTTTTACAGCTTAGTATATAAGCTGGACTTGTTATTTTCGGAAAGAAGAATTTTTAGAGGTTTTTTAGAAAAGCTGAAGCTTCTCTCTCGCTTGGGTTCACCAAGTTTGGTATCAGAGCCCGATTTTGGACTCCATGGCCGGCAAGAGCGCAGCAAACGCCGACAAGGGAAAGGACACCGACACCCGACCCGAGCAACCAGAGGTATTATCTCCTCGATCAGCTACCGTCCGATTGTTGTTGGTGGAAGAATCGGTGGGGGAGCTCAAATCAGGAATGGCCGATTTGAATCTGTCGATGGATAGAATGACGCGACAACTAGAGTTAGTCATCTTTGCCCTTCCACAAGTGACGAACCCCCAGCGGGTGGATGAACCTAGAAGAAGGCCGGTGCAATTTGCAGTTGTCCGACGACCTGCTAACAACTCCACGAGCGACTTAACTTCACAAGAAGGGGAAAAAAGAGATTTTCGAGTCCCAAGAAATCAAGAACGCGATCAAGAAGTACAAGAATCTGGGGAATATTCATCGGAAGTGGAAGAAATGGCGCAGCTACCCTGGGATAGACGAAATTTCCGGCAAGATCGTCGGCAAGATTACGGAGAAAGATCACAAGACTATAAGATGAAGATAGATTTACCTTCTTTCAGTGGGAAATTGGACTTGGAAGCATTTCTTGACTGGATAAAAAATGTAGAGGGTTTTTTTGAATATATGGGAACACCCGAGAGCAAGAAGGTGAAGCTGATTTCGTTCAAGTTGAAGTCGGGAGTGTCGGCTTGGTGGGACCAAGTTCAAACAAACCGATGACTGATTGGTAAACAACCGATTAAGAGCTGGCCACGGATGCGCAAGATGTCAAGAAAGATTTCTTCCGGCTGATTATGAGCAGATTTTGTATCAACAATATCAAAAGTGTCGACAAGGCAATAGGAGTGTGGCTGATTATGCAGAGAAGTTTCATCGTTTGAGTGCTAGAACCCGAATACACGAAAGCGAGAGTTATCAAATCGCACGATTTGTAGACGGTTTGAAAGAAGAAATTCAAGAATTACTCCACCTTCAACCTATTAGCACTCTTCCTACAGCAATTTCAATGGCGTATAAGGCAGAAATTAGAGTAGAAAAAAGATCAAAGGCAAGTGGTTCAAAGAAAAATACTTGGGAGAGACCGCTAATCCAACGCAAAAACATGGAATATGGAAAACAGTTTCAAATGGGGAACAGCTCTAATGCTCCCAAGGAGGAAGTAAATTCAAAATTTAACCAAGGAAGTAAGATCGAAGAACAAACGGGAAAGAAGCTAAGCGTGAACAACTACCAAAGACCAACTCTTGGTAAGTGTTTTCGTTGCGGGTAGCAAGGTCATTTGTCAAATGAATGCCCCCAACGGAAGGTTGTTGCTTTAGTTGAAGAGGAAAATAGTCCGCAAGATGATGGGGTCCAACAATCTGAGGAAGAATATGAGGTTGAGGGAGACACCGGAGAACAACTTTCGTGTGTTTTGCAGAGAATCCTACTGGCCCCTAAGACAGAAATGCATCCTCAAAGACATGCGCTTTTCTGAACAAGGTGCACCATAAGTGGTAAGGTTTGCAACGTGATCATTGATAGCGGGAGTAGTGAGAATGTTGTATCTATTATGCTAGTCCAAGCACTCAATCTTCAGCTGGATCCTCACCTTAACCCATATAAAATTGGTTGGATCAAAAAAGGTGGCGAAACATAGATAAGTTCTACTTGCACTATATCTCTTTCAATTGGTAACCTTTATAAAGATCAAATAATTTGCGATGTTCTTGACATGGATGTTTGCCATATTTTGCTAGGACGCCCTTGGCAATATGATTTTCAAGCAATCCATCGTGGAAGAGAGAATACATATGAATTTATGTGGATGGGCAGGAAAATTAAACTCCTACTGTCAGCAAGTAACCAAGGGGAAAACAGTAGTAAATATAAACCTAAGCCAACAAGACAATTGTTTTCTGTTATCCACAGTGGGAACATTATAGATAGAGAAGACCTTGAAGTATGGGCTTTAGTTGTAAAGGGTCAAACGACAACACCTAGAACTAATAGCAACTTAGTAGACCACTCTAAGGATGTTCAAAGACTCTTTGAAGAATTTCCCCAACTACTAGACACACCTTCATCCCTCCCACCCTTGAGAAATATTCAACACAACATTGATCTCATTCCAGGATCCATACTTCCTAATCTACCACATTATAGAATGAGTCCTAATGAATATGCCATTTTACAAGAGCAAGTTCAAGAGCTTTTAGACAAAGGGCACATAAGACCAAGTATGAGTCCTTGTGCTGTCCCTGTTTTATTGACACCCAAAAAAGACGGGACGTGGAGAATGTGTGTGGATAGTAGGGCAATCAATAAAATAACCATCAAACATAGGTTCCCTATCCCTCGAATTTCGGACCTTCTAGACCAACTAGGGGGATCAAAGGTATTTTCCAAGGTTGATTTGAAGAGTGGCTACCATCAAATAAGAATTCGACTAGGAGATGAATGGAAAACGACTTTTAAAACAAATGAGGGGTTGTATGAATGGTTGGTTATGTCGTTCGGTCTATCCAATGCTCCAAGCACTTTCATGAGATTAATGACTCAGGTTCTTCAACCCTACCTCAATAAATTTTTGGTCGTATACTTTAATGATATTCTTGTTTATAGTGCCAACAATGAGGAACACTTGTCTCACTTGCATGCTATATTTCACACACTTGCTACAAACCACCTATATATTAACCTAAAAAAGTGCACCTTCCTAGTTAAGGAAATTAGCTTCTTAGGGTATATCATTAATGAATTCGGTTTATGTGTAGATCTGACAAAGGTGGAAGCTATAAAGAATTGGCCCCTTCCGAAAACAGTTCATGACATCCAAAGTTTTCTAGGACTTGCTTCTTTTTATGGAAAGTTTATTAAAAATTTTAGTTTTTTTGCAGCTCCTCTTACAGAATGCCTCAAAAAGGGGAAATTTATTTGGACCAATGACCAAAGAAAAAGTTTTTCAACACTTAAGGATAAATTGTATTGTGCCTCTGTTTTGGCACTGCCTGATTTCACTCAACCTTTTGAGGTGGCGGTCGATGCTTCGGGACATGCTATTGGAGCTATCCTATCTCAAAAGCACCATCCAGTTGAGTTCTTTAGTGAAAAGCTAAGTGAGTCAAGATAAAAGTGGAGTACATATGAACAAGAATTATACTCGTTGGTAAGAGCCCTAAAGGTTTGGGAACACTACCTCTTAGCTCATGAATTCATCCTTTTTTCTAATAATTTTTCTCTTAAATTCTTACAAACACAAAAAACAATTAGTAGAATGCATGCTCGTTGGTTGTCTTTTATACAACGATTCGATTTCGTCATTAAACATAAAGCTGGAAATACTAACACTGTGGCTGATGCTCTAAGTAGGAAGATTGGCCTATTAACAATTCTCCAAAGTAGTATTATTGCCTTTGATTCTCTACCAACATTATATGAAAATGATCCTGACTTTCATGATATTTGGACTATGTGTAATGATCATGTCAATTGTAATGATATCCATATACTAAATGGTTTCCCTTTTAAAAACAACTTATTGTGTATTCCACGAACATCACTACGAGAATCATTGATAAAGGAACTTCATAGTAATGGTTTAGCAAGACATTTTGGCATGGATAAGACTCTTCAACTACTTTCCGATCGATATTATTGGCCGCAGCTACGAAAGGATGTAAATAAATACATCAAACATTGTTTTACTTGTCAAACTGTCAAAGGCCACAAACACAATATGGGGTTGTACACTCCGCTTCCAATTCTAGAAAATATTTGGGAGGACCTATCCATGGATTTCATATTAGGCCTTCCAAAAACTCAGCGAGGTTATGATTCGGTTCTTGCGGTGGTAGATAGATTTAGTAAAATGTCTCATTTTCTTCCCTGTCGTAAGACTTCTGATGCTCTATATGTCGCTAACCTTTTTTTTAAAGAAATTGTTCGTTTGCATGGTATTCCTAAGTCTATAGTTTTGGATCGTGATGTGAAGTTTCTAAGCTATTTTTGGAAAAATTTATGGAAGAAGTTCAATACACACTTAAAATTTAACTCTACAAGTCATCCACAAACAGATGGGCAAACCGAGGTAACTAATAGAATCCTTGGGAATCTCATTCGTTGTTTGGGAGGAGATAAACCAAAACAATGGGACCTTGTTTTAGCTCAAGCAGAATTTGCTTACAACCATATGAAGAATTGGTCCACAGGGAAGTCACCATTTGAAATTGTTTACACTAAACTCCCTCGATTAACTGTAGATCTTGCTAATTTACCTTCTTCTATGGATCTTAGCTTAGAAGCAGAGACGATGGCTGAAAGAGTTGCTGAGTTGCATAAGGAAGTCACTGAATGTCACACCCCCTCCCAGATATTCCTTATCCCTAGGAGTGAGTGTGAAACCGCACTCTCCCTAGTCCATCTCTAAAGCATAAATCATATACAGATCTTCAATATTCAACTAAATGCCAGCTTAATCTCAAATAAAAGCACCTTTACTATTAGGCCATGCGATAATATAACAACCTATCAATAAGTGTTTTATATACATATGTAATACAAAACGATCCTCCCAACACTCCCATGGAACATGTACATCACAAAACATGGACATAAACTGAGTATTTACAACTATCCCAGAGGTTTGCTCCGAAGTAGGCCTAGACGAGAAACTTCTGTAGGCTAGGCATCCCAGACACGCTCGCTACCTGAAACAAATATCAAACAAACAAATTGAGTGAGTCTAAAGCCTAGTGAGTGACTAAATTCATTCAAATATTACTAACATTCATGAGCTAATATAAACCATAGTAACCACCACAAATCGTACATCAAAAATCTCTAAACCTCTTATGCTATAGATCACAAACCATACCAACATCCATACAATTTCATGGCAATTATGTAACCCTTGCTGTGACAAAGCAAAACTCAACTCATTTACTCTCCAGTACAAATTCTCATTTCTAATCACATAAAAATACCTTAACTTAATGTTCCTCGAATCTGCAAACTCTTGAGTGCCTTCACATTCCGTCCCTCAGCACTGAGTTTAACTATGTCAATATTACCATGTGCCTTCACACGAGGTCCCTCAGCATTGGTAACCAACCAAATCACCGCTCAAGTGCCTTCACTCACGGTCCCTCAGCATGAGCTAACATATGATGGATTTCCACACTCTTTCACTCAGGGTCCCTCAGCACTGGAAATCCACTCGACCCAACTACTCAGGTGCCTTCACACATGGTCCCTCAGCACTGAGTATCATATTACATATTCACTTAGGCCTTCACACAAGTCCCTCGGCCATGGTTACATTTAGATAGTATATCTAGTTTCCCTTAAACTTATCAACACAACATAATTACTTCAATTGCTACACCGTACCATTACTTTCTACACATTCATTGCCAAATAACTATGCTAAAAGTAACCACTAGATATAGTAGAGAGTCACTCACAACTTGTCTCGGCTCTAAGTGGATTATATGCCTTCCCGAGCTCTTCCTGGCCTGAAATACACATTTTCCATGTTAAGTTATCCGTAGACTTCCTTTTCTTTAT
Source organism: Citrullus mucosospermus (assembly GCA_030954485.1). Taxonomy (NCBI): domain Eukaryota; kingdom Viridiplantae; phylum Streptophyta; class Magnoliopsida; order Cucurbitales; family Cucurbitaceae; genus Citrullus; species Citrullus mucosospermus. The sequence continues at coordinate 14,629,467 of CM062057.1, read as the reverse complement.
ACTCATTAAATATACATAATTAAACCCTATGCTCGTTTCATCTCCAAACTCTCTTTTCCTCAAGACACTCTCAAATAACGTTACTCCACATTCTGTGGCGAGATTACCAGCGGAACTACACTACATAACATTACACTAGCGATACCGGGTTGAACAAAACTAGCGAGATTACCTGAGGAGCGACACCTAGCGAGACTTCAGCGAGAATTGTGAAACGCAAAGCCCCTCTTGCGTTACCAGCGACACTTGCTTCTCTGCCCAGTCTCCCGCTCTCTCAGCGATACTACTGCCGTAGCAGAACAGTTTTCCTTCTTCCTTTAACCTGCTAAACATCACATTCTGGCCGAATTCAGAACTTCCTTTCTTCTACAAACTTATAAAGACATAAGTCCTTCATCTTACCTCAAAGTCTCATAAAGAACGTCCTCTCCATTTAAGATATATTCTTCAACAACTCCGAATCGCTCCTAATCGTTCTGCAATTCAGCTCCGATCTCCTCTACCTGGAGTCTAACACACATTTACTCAAATTCGGCTCAAATACCCTTCATGAGAATTGCTAAAAATCTAGTTAACCTTACTAACCTCAGAATTTCGACCCTAGCCACCGTTTCCTCAGTTCGTTCCTCCCCCAAAACTGAACGTTACGCTGATTAAGTAACACCAGCTGAGTCCTCTGCTCCAGCTCAAGTTTCCTCCACGAAAACGACGAGAATTCCACTCCAAATCAACATGAACACCTTCTTCTACCTCCCTCCGTTGTTTAGCTTCGAAATGGAATCAACTCGAGCTCTGAAATGTGATCAAAACTATTGAATTCTCGGTCCACTTATATATATACCACCGACATAAACTCCACTTCATCTCTATATAATAATCTAATCAATGCATACCTTCTGCACTTGGCTTAGCAACGCACAGCCTCAGCTTTGTATGTTACTATTTCCCAACTCCCTCGCCGGTTAGCTGACGAACGCATTGTTCTCTCGGCCAACCTTCTATGCACCAACGCATACCCACTTTAAACACATGGTAGCGTTCACCACATAGTGACCTTCATCGCAGATTGGCTCTTGACGCCTCGTGGCCTTCAACTTTCAACGCCTTGTGGCCTTCAATGCGTTCATCGCATAATAAACTTCGACGCAGAGTGGGTCTCAACGCCTCGTGACCTCAACGCCTCGTGACCTCAACGCCTCATGGCCTCAACGCCTAATAGCCTTCCCTCACCTCTGCGTTCACGCCAAAACTACCTCCATCAAGGCATAGTGCCACCAACGCATGGCCGATACTTAGCCATTTTTCTGCCCCCACACACACATTTCAGCCAACGATTCCTACCAAACGCCCATCTCTTGATCTCTTCTTATCTTGCCTTCTCACAAAGTCAAGTACGGGGCTTACACTGAACATCTTGAAGAAATGACAACTAAATACAAGGAAGATGCAGACAAACATAGGAGGTTCAAGGAATTCAAGGAAGGCGATCTTGTGATGATCCACCTTAGCAAGACCAGATTTCCAATTGGAAAGTACAACAAGCTGCAGCGCCGGAAACTTGGTTCTTTCCGAATTTTGAAGCGATACGGTGACAATGCCTACAAAATTGAGCTTCCGGACACTTTACACATCAGTCCTATCTTCAATATTGCAAACTTGACTGAATATTTCCCACCGAATCAATTTTCCCTTTCCACTTAAACTCGAGGACGAGTTTTTTTCACTTGCTCGGAGGGAATTTGATGTATTTAGATGTTTTAGCAGCAGTGCTTAGAATGGCAATTTTGTAATTTTGTCTGTTTTACAGCTTAGTATATAAGCTGGACTTGTTATTTTCGGAAAGAAGAATTTTTAGAGTTTTTTTTAGAAAAGCTGAAGCTTCTCTCTCGCTTGGGTTCACCATTAATCCTTATGTGAAGTTTCTGGATCCTTATCAATCTGAAAATCAAAGTGAGTGTATCCTATAAGGATCAAATCCTTGGCCCTATACTTAAGCATGTAGTCCATTGTTTTCCTTAGATACTTGAGGATTGTTTAACTGTAATCTAGTGATCAAATCCAAGATTGGATTGATATCTATTGACAATCCCAACTACATAGCATATGTCCAGCCTAGTACACAACATGACATACATAAGGTTACCCACAGCCAATGCATAAGGAATTCGTTTTGTTTCCTCAAAATCTTGACGTGTCTTAGGACACTGTTCCTTAGATAATGAAATTTCATGCCTGAAAGGTAGTAAACTCTTATTGGAATTCTGCATCGGATATCTGACAAGCATTTTGTCAATATACATTGCCTGAGACAAGTTCAATGTTTTGTTTCTACGATCCCTTATGATTTGGATCCCTAGAACAAGTTGTGCTTCACCCAAATCTTTCATTTGGAATTGAACAGCTAGCCACTTCTTAATATCAGACAGTAAACCTATATCATTCACAATGAGTAGGATATCATCCACATACAACACTGGGTAAGCTAATGAATTCTTGATGATCCTTTTGTAAACACAAGTCATATATTCCAAGATCTAGATGTTTGTTATAATCCATAGATAGAACTCTTAAGCTTACAAACTTTTTGCTCTTGACCTTGTTCAATGAATCCCTCTTGTTGTTTCATGTAGATACTCTCTTCAAGGTTACCATTCAAAAGGCAATCATGACATCCATTTACCATATCTCGTAGTCATAATATGTGGCAATGAACAAGCATATATGGATAGATTTAATCATGGCAACAGATGAGAAAGTTTCATCATAATCCACTCCCACCACCTAGGTATAACTCTTTGCCACTAATCTAGCCTTAAAGGTATGTACCTTTCTATCTACGCCTCTTTTTCTCTTGTAGATCCATTTTTAACCTATAGGTTTTATCCTATCAGGTTCATTTACAAGATCTCAGACATAATTGAAGTACAAAGACTCCATTTCTAGATTCATGGCTTTAATCCACTCATCTTCGTGAACATCATCCATTGCTTGTTTGTAAAACATGAATCCTCAATGTCATCATCTGGTATGATGGTTTGGGCTTCTATGAAACCCATATAGTGAGCAGGTTGATTTACTCTCCCATTACCTTGAGGCACTCTCAACTCTTTAAGAAGGATGAGCTTGACTCGATGTACCATCAACAAGTTTTCTTGATGTACTAACCTCTTGAAAACCTCTTGTTGAAGTCTCAATAATTCATTAGAAAGTTCATTTAATACGATCTTACTGCGTGATTTATAATCTCTCATGTGGTCTTCTTCAAAGAAAGTAGCATTTGTCAATACAAATACTTTATTCTCTTTTGAGTCATAAAAGAGACCACACCTCTTTAAAGTAACCTACGAAAACACATACTTTTGAACGAGATTCCAATTTCTTTGGGTTAGTGTTCAACACATGTGATGGACATCCCAAATCCTAAAATGTCATAAACTAACTTTACGACCTTTCCAAAGTTCAAAAGGTATTTCTGAAACCCTTTTTGAAGGAACAACATTCAAAATGTAAACTACAGTCTCCACTACATATCCCCAAGAAGAATCTGGCAGTGGAGCATATCTCATCATTGGCTAAACCATGTCTAACATGGTTTTGTTTCTCCTTTTTGATACATCATTTTGCTAAGGTGTAGCAGGTGTTGAGAGTTGGGATGTGATTCCACGTTCTTTCAAATAGTCCTGAAATCTCATATCCATATACTCTCTACCTCGATTTGATCGAAATGTTTTTATCTTCTTATCTAATAAATTTTCAACTTTGGTCTTATACTTCTTGAACTTTTCAAGAGCTTTAGTGTCACACCTCACCTCGAACTACCCTCCCGTAGCCCGAGTCGGAGCGTGAGGACAGTAGTACCGACTACCCTGTCACATATCTTACTGTCACATTTACCTCACTTTCATATAAATCCTCCCTAGGACGGTAATACCATTAACACACTCTCGACAAACCTCGACTTTGCTCGGCAACGGGAACTGTCATGCTACCTGAAAACGGAAAACATATAAAAACGGTGAGCTAACAGCTCAGTGAGTAACAGATTTCTGATAGCATTATACTTTAATTTGTAAAACTGATCGAACTCGTAGAAAATATAATACTTCAAATCATATTAAATTATGCTCAAATGCCATTATAAAATATGCCTGTCTTTTTTAGAGTAAATACTCAAAACTTCATTCATTTCATAATCATTTTCCTTAGTTGAGGTAGAGCAATGCTCTACGCTCCTCAACGTCGATTTTCCTTATTCACATATTCAAATGCCTTCACACTTCGTCCCTGGGCATTTTCAACCTACAAGTGCCTTCACATATTGTCCCTTAGCACTGGTTTCACTACCAATCCACTGCTCAAGTGCCTTCACTCGTGGTCCCTCAGCACTTGACCATATGCCTTCACACAAGGTCCCTCAGAACTGGAATCCGTTTCATCCAACTACTCAAGTGCCTTCTCACGTGGTCCTTCAGCACTGAATACCATATAACATATTTCCCCATAGGCCTTCACACGAGGTCCCTCAGTCATGGGTTACCTGTCACACCCCCTCCCGGATTATCCTCCATAACCCGAGAGGAGATGTGAAGACAGCAACCTTGACTCCTTTGTAAGGTTCACTATCCAACCATTTTCACCAAAGACGACCCAGACGAGGTTCTTGCATAGGCAAAGCATCCCGAATTCGCTTGCTACCTGAAAAATTAGAAAAAACATAGGAAAACGTGAGCTAATGCCCCGTGAGTGACTGGTTTTGTAAAACTATCTTTTATTCGAAATCAGGCATGTTACAGTAATACGCATTAAAACAAGGATTTAACTCGACAGTTCAACAGAAACAGATTTTCCACAAAACTTTATCGGATCTCGTAAATCTGTTTCAAATCAATAGAATCGTTTTCCAGAATGATTTAACAGAAAACCATTTGGTTTTTCAATCTTTTCCCTTAGTTGAGGCGGAGCAAGGCTCAACGCTCTCAACGTCGAAAACAACCTTAGTTGGGTGTGGAGCAAGGCTCAACACACCCAACGTCGAAATCATCCCTGGCTCGATGCGGAGCAAACTCGATGCACTAGCCAGATTAACCTCTATGTGCACATGAAAATATGACGGGTTGCCCATGTACCTTCCCATGTCCTTGAGTACTGGGTCCCGGGGAAACTCACGAGCCTTCTCAAGTAGATGAGCACTGAGCCTCCTCTTAAACATTTTATCAATCAGTTTGAATAAATCATTCATATGAAACCTTTTATAGAAAAACAGAATGTTTTTTGATAAACCATATCTTACAACATGCCTTTCAATATAGTAAAACAATCAGATAAAACATGCCTTTTAAACAATATGATCCAATATCATGCGTTTCATGAAATCAGTTATCACAAAACCATATCACATAAGAACATTTTCAACAAAGTTCAGTTTGAAAGAAGAAGAGAGTCACTCACTATTACTTAAGAGATTTCCTCTTTTCCTTCCAATCCCTGTCTTCCCGAGCTCCTTGAACGCAAGGCTTGAGCTTCTAGCCCGCAAACTATCTCTGATAACCGGTTGGACGCAACCCTGCCCTTAAACGCAAGGTGCAGACTAACTCTTCTTACTCTTCAAGATGCGTTGACCTTCCTTGGACGCAAGGTCTAACTCGAACGCATCGCGGTGTTCACCTTAAATGTTGAATTCGTGTAAAACGCACGGCTCACCCTTCTCGACGCAAGACAACTTCTTTAACACCAGATAACTTAAGTGTCAAGAATGTCTTCTTCCTTGGCCGCAGACTTCCCCTTACAGACGCAAGGGTTTCTTCCTTCAGCCTTCTTTCTCTCCTTCTCTCAAGGATTCTTACCACCGAATCATCAGTCATTACTTTTCCCTCAAGGTCCTATTTATAGAGGGCTTGTCATCCTACCTCTCCTCTTCCGCTGCCACTTGTTTGCCACATGTTATGTTGCATGCTTAATTAATCATGCATTAATCCAAGTGTCACCTTGCATGAAATACTTAGCATGCCTTCTAACACCTCCTATTTGATAAGGTGTCACAACTATGTGTAGCCACCTGGCATATAGGCTTACCTTATGCGTCCATTATATTCCAATACACAACTACCCAATCATCTCTGTGTTCCTATGCGTTCATGGATCCTTCTTCCAGATTTAACTTCTTTACCCCTTTTTCCACTCTCAGCTTTACTTCCTTTATTTCTATATCTCTATCACATTCAATTAGGTATACAAATCTTAAACGCATACTACTATGCATTTTAGCTTACCATAAAATATCATACATCAATCTTAATCGCACACTATATGCGTTCAACTCCTTTTCTTATATTCATTCGTAGCTACAAATCCCTCTTTGTACAATTATACCCTTTTGACAATATGGTTTACCCTTGACTACCACATCCAACTCAAGTTCTTTCTTTATGCGTTTAACATTTTCCAATAGACAACCATTCATGATCACCTTCAACGCATAGCCGCAAAGCACTATGCTACTATCGACTCATAAACCCCTCGTCGCATAGTTAATACCTGTCCTTAACACAGAACTCCTCAACGCATAGCTAATAGTTTCTCACCACATAACTTCCTCAATGCATAGTAAGACTTTACTAATCACTGAAGTCCTACTAGCATATTATAATCCTTTAACGTTTAACATCTCATAGCACTTTAATGCTTAGCAACCCCTGTTGCACTTGCTGCACTAAAGAACTTCCCAATCGGCACAATGATCCTTTATAGTAAACCTTCAGTGCATAGTTGTTGTCCATTTCATGGCTTATCAATTTATTATTAACCTTTAGCCTATTGCATACAACTATTCTCCAATTCAAAGTATTCTTCTCAACGTAACGTAAGTTGAATACAACCTTTGGTCAGGCTCCATCTTTACTTCCAAATGCATAATAACACCTTTAAATGCCTGACATACCTATCAAAATAACGACTCTTCCATCTTTCTATGGTAATAGTCTACTTTCTTCTTTTTACACGAGCTTCCCATGCTAGGCTTACCAACGCATAGCTGTAATCCATACTCAGTTCTTGTTTCTTCACCTCCATTCACTATTGCTCTATACAACACTCAACGCATTACTTTCCTTAAATAACTATTTCTCCCGCGCACGCTAACCTTTCCTACGTAAGGTACTTTCCCACTTCTGGTGGTTCTGACCAACCTTGCTTCGTCAATGTAGGGTACATCACCCCATTTAACTTACCACCTTCCAAAACTATTCTCATAGCTTAATAATTTCTAAAATTAAGTATAACCATCCGTTTTCCTCTTCCTCCTAATTCTTGTGCCCCTTTTTAAATTCTCAATATTAACTATTACATGCGTTATAACTTATCCATCTATGCGTCAGCTTGATTTCCAGAAATATGTCTACTCTTTTCTTAATACCATTCATCTCAACGCACAAAATTTATTGGCCATAATTCAGTAATTACACAATCTTAACTTTTTCGTTTTAAAAATTCCGCCAATCCACATACTTTTATCCTTTTATCCTTTCTAGTCATATGAATACTTAGGTTTTTGGAGATAGGGTATTACATTACCTTTAAATAATACGTATGATATTCTTTAAACTCATCAACACAACACAAACGTTCAATAGCTACACCATTCAATAGTTTCTACTCATCCATTACCAAGTAATCACGCTAAGAGTAACCATTTCTAAATTCAATTCAAAACTTTAATATCAAACAGCATGCTTGGCATATAAGTTTATTTCCAAATCTTTCATGAAAACATATAACACCATGCTTTTCAGTAAAATCTTGAAAACATGTATCAACCAATCACCATGCGTTTTATAAACTCATAGCAAGTAACCAACATACTCAAAATTTTTCAACTAAAATGCATGCATTTATTCATTGAAAACCCATGAAATCAAATTCATAAGGAACTCATTTATATTTTGAAAAACGCAGGTGTTACTCACCTGTACTTTGCCCAAGAATAATTTCCTCTTCCTTCCCTATATTTCTTCTTTCCCGAGCTTCTTGGATGCAGCGTTCTAACTCTGGAACGCAAGGCTCCATTTTCCTCTGTCAGCTCGGTTGAACGCAACCCTGCCCTTTCAACGCAAGGTTGTTAACTACCGCAAAGTGCAGCCCAATTTTTCTTACTTCTCTTTTGGATCTGTCGACCTCTCATGGACGCAAGGTCCAACTTGAACGCATCACCTATATTTGGACGCCGCGTTCACCTTGAACGTAGTGTTTGTCTTCACCGCAAGGCCGACCGCCTCTCGACGCAAGACAACTTCTTTAACATAAAATAGCTAAGTTGTTAAGAATACCTTCTTTCTTGGTCGCAGACTCCTACTATGGACGCAAGAATTCCTTCTTTCTGCCTTCTTCCTTCCCTTTCTCTCCAGAGTTCTTCTCTCAGAGTCATCAGTTTATTTCCAAATCTTTCATGAAAACATATAACACCATGCTTTTCAGTAAAATCTTGAAAACATGTATCAACCAATCACCATGCTTTTCCCTCAAAGTTCTATTTATAGGGAGCTCGCCATCCAACTTCTCCTCTCCTTTTGCCACTTGTTTGCCACATGTCACGCTACATGCTTAATTAACCATGCATTAATCCAAGCGTCACCTTGCATGAAGCACTTAACATGCAGTCTAACACCTCCTACTTTTAAGGTGTCAAGTCTATATAAAGCCACCTAACCTTTATAAGCTTATCTTATGCATCCAACATTTTCCAATAAACAACTATTCATTCATCACAACGCCCCCATGTGTTCATTGAGTTTCCTTTAAGGTTTGAGCTTCATTATTTACTTCCCTGTCTCTCAGCCATACTTCCTTTGAACTCGTTTTTCACCGCATACTACTAGGCGTCATCGTCTCAATGCACACTACTATGCGTTTGTCTTACTGCATAATACCATGCGTCAGCCTGAACCGCATATTATCATGCGTTCATGATCTTCCTCCTTTCCTTGAGGATTCCTTGAGTATCCCTCTATGCCTTCTTGGGCTTATAATCCAAGGTTCTTCAATTAACCTTTTCCTTGTACTAAAATATCTCTGATGATAATTAGTATGCGTCCACCCCTTGCTCCAACCTTTGAGCTTACTTCTCATCCTTCCATTTTATCCAACACTCGTGAATATTCCTTGCTAATAGTCAATGCGTTACTCAATTTGCTATAGTATTCTATCTTTCCGAGAATTGGATCTCTTTCAACACTTCACAACATAACTTTATTCCTTCCTTGCTTATGCGTCTTACCAACGCCAATGCTTACATCTTCTCCTATGCGTTTCACTTCTTTCCCTTCTCGATCTACTTCCATGCGTCCACCCTTACCATGCGTTACCTAGCCCTGACCATGCGTCCAACATGGTCTTTTACTTCTTTTCTTCATAGACTCTTCAACGCATCGGTTTCTTAAAAAGTAGGATGTGACATTCAGACTTATGTTGCATTAGGTAAAGATAACCATACCTAGAATAATCATCTATAAAAGAGATGAAATATTCATACCCTCTTCGAGCTTTAAGATTCATTGGACATCAGAGGTTTGAAAGTATAAGCTCTAGGGTTTCTTCGGCTCTATAACCTTTTCTAGTAAAAGTTCTTTTAGTCATTTTGTCCTCAAGGCATGACTTACATATTGGTAAAGTGTCAATTTCTAACTCATTTAGAAATCCACTTTTTATCAATATCTCAATCTTGTTGAGATTAATGTGACCTAATCTTAGCTGCCAAAGATAGGTATTATCTTTAGGAGTAATTTTTCGTCTTTTTGTCTTTGACGTTGCTTTCTTAAACAATTCAATATTAAGAAGTGCTTTATATGCTAACAGTCTTAGCACATATAAGTTATTTTATAAATTAGTTGAACAGATCTCAAATCGATTTTTTGAAATAAACACTTTATTTATAAGAAATGAAATACTAAAAGACTGTTCAACTAAGTAAGAAACTAATATAAGATTCCTCTTAATTTTAGGAACCATATAAATGTTATCTAACAACAAATAATTGTTCTTGCTGGAAAATAATTTTACACTTCCTACAACAACTGTTGAGACTGTAGGGGCTGGTGTGTTCTATCTATTGGGACTTGTAGTTTTGTAAATTGTATATACATTTTATTTATTAAATAAAATAAGAAGTTATTTTATCTATCTTATGCATTAACTCAATCCAATAAATTAAGATTCCATGGTTATTTTATGTAAACTTAAACATGTATGTGATTGACATACAAGGTTGAACCATGTTTAAGTAACAACCAAAAGGTTAGTAGTATAAGAATAAGGTTGAGTGCCTTATTCTAGTAACACTAAGGATACGACCCACTAATTGTTACAAGGAGTTGTAAAGTGTTACAAACGATTTGTTCCTAATCATTCATGTGGAGACATGTGAGTGGGAGTATCCTATGCAAAGAGTTTGTAGAAGACCAGACTGCGAAATGTTTAATTTCTCTTTGTAACGCCGTTAATTGTATAAATTAAAATTCTGTAGGATGGCTAAAGGTAACTTGACCTGAATCCTGAGTGAGTTATGAACTCCTATCTATAAGGGCGATCCTTTGATCTTTATGAGTGAGAGTGGCAAAATCGCTGACTCAATATGCTTACTATTTTGGGGATTTGTCTGATTAGGGAGTTGGGAACATATCTTCACAAGATGGAATTCACTCCTTCTCGTGTTTAGGGTAAGTAGATAAATTACTCCCTTAAGGGCTGATTTCGGGTCTTGAACAATGAGGCATCATCCTCTCACTGGCCTAAGAGGGGTTACTTTATAGTTTGACTATAAACAATTTATTTATTAGAGGGATAAGTGTTACTTAAGGATTTAGATATAACTACAAGGGTAAAACGGTAATTTGACCCAGCTGTAGTTATGAGCAATTTATGAAGGGTCACCTTACTGTTGATTAGTAAATTTCGTAGACACATAAATATATCTATAGTGCAAAGAGTGCAACTATAAGTCTTTAGTGGAGTGACCTATAGTTAATGAATATTGATTAATCTAATTAAAAAGTTTAATCTCATATCATTGGAGCTTCTAACTAAAGGTCCATGAGGTCTCTTTGCTAGCTCATAAAGAATTAGTATAAGAATCAAATTTTTTCGTTTAATTTGAAATGAGGGAATTATTTGTATGTGGTACAATTAGCATAATGTATGTAGATACATTATAATATAAAGTTTATTTTGAATGAGATTCAAAATTTATACTTTATATTATAAGAGAGATGAATATTTAAATTAGATTTAAATATTAATTATATGAATGAGATTCATATAAAAACTATAGGTTAAAATTAATATGAATGAGATTCATATTAAATCTATAGGTTTATGTGAGAGAAGTTTATTTGAATATGATTCAAATTCAAATTAAATATGAGATATTTAATTTATTAATTAATTAATTGTTAATTAATTTTATTAAATATGATTTAATAAAATATAATTAAAATTAAAATTAAGTATTATTATTATTATTATATTATTGAATAACTCCTACATAGTGTTGAGTTATTCTATTCTCTCTTTCTCATATATCATGTGAAAAGAAAAGTTAGGGGAGGAAGTTATCTGATTCTCTCATTTTTTACAGAAAAATTATGTAACCTCACCCTCTCCAATTCTCTCATCATCTCACAAAAGCTTCTCCTTTACCAAAATTCAAAGAGAGCCCACAAACTTCTCTTTGATTCTACCTAGAGAATAGCAAGATAATCATTGTGGTGGTGATCCAAAGAGAAGAAGAGTTCCTGTGTTTTTTGTTGGAGAATTTCGGTTTGCAATTCGAAATGAAGAAGTGTTTCCACATCGAAGATGATTTTCAAAGATAGGAAAACTTCTTCCTTTTAACTATTCTCAAAAGCATGCTAATTAGTTGTTGTTTATCTTGTATTTTGTTCTCTGTAATTTTGGTTTTCTAAAACAAATTTAATGGCACAAGGCGATCATTCGCTTCTTCTGGGAATTCGATTCCTTAAAAAATAACCTCCTCTGTCCCAACTTTCATGGTCATTTCACTAGCCTCTAACTGCCTCTAGGAATCAGATTCCTGAAATAAAGAACAAACATTATTAGTGGTACTTGAATCAAGTATCCAAGCAGAGTTATCATTCTCCATTTAACCATGTTTCCAAAACAAATAAATCATATTCATTCATTTCAAACTCGTTCTTTGTAGTCAGGGACTCATTTATGACAGCTTTATTCATTTCAACAAAATTGGTGTGGACCATCATATCGAGAATATGTTACTGAACAAATGTTTCCTATGTCATTCTTGCATTGTAAATATGTTTGTTCACAGGTTGAACAAACATTTCAGGCAAAGACTCCATCATCTCATGAGCAGTTTGCATGACCTCAAACTTCTTAGCCAAGACATCAGATATGCTTGCCAAGATGTAGGTTTGAGCTATTTATTAACCTTCCTCAATTTGTCATAAGCCTCACGAACATTTTGCATGGCATTAGGACTAGAGGTTTGAGGACATTCCTCAAATAAAACGAACTTTATATTAAACCATTCAGACCGAATTAATGTATTGTCTCCAAGTTGTTTAGTTATTTATAGTTAATCTATTAGCGGATAAAAAGGAAATTAAAGAACTTGACATATTTGTTTTGCTGAAACCACACAAAATCATTTATATTAGATAACTCTTTAATAAAAATTCAATTAATTTTAGCAAATTTAACAATGAACCCTATTTTCAATGTAAAAATGCAATGATACTTCAATGATTTAAAATAACAGCCACCGTAGGGCAATCGGTACTCCTTCACTGAATTGAGACATTTTCAACCAAATATTACACCAAAATAACTCTTATTTCTATAATATTTAGTTACCATTATTTTGGTCAGAACATCATTAACCACCTTAATGAATTCTTGTAAGTGTAACTCATCATTTTGGAATTCATACTTTTGCCCCAACAAGTCTACCATAGGGAAGAACAATATTGAGAACAAAATTATAATCCAATCTTTTTCAAGAGTTAACCATGATATTGACCCATGCAAACACCTTCTGTAGGAGAACGCTCCTATGGGTGCCACGAAGCCAAGCATGAATCTCACGATGTTAACTAATGATGGAGACCATGGGATGTGTTGACACATATTCCTCTCGCACTTACTATATATACTTTCTTTAATTCACCCTAATATTGATCCATGCAAACACCATCCATAGGGATGTTCCTATAAGCGCCTCAAGGCCAAGCATGAATCTTACTATGTGAATAACTCGATAATGTAGGAAAAATAGATATATCATATATACCATTTTCTCCCACTAAGTATTAAAAAAAAAAAAAGGCTAGGGTTTATTATTTAGGTAAATTCGGCTAAAATATTTATCTAAATGATTGTTAATTTTCCCAATATAATACTCATATTTGATAGTTTAACAATATGTTTTAGTTTATTGAACACTTCAATAAACTAACTACATAATCGCAAGCTTATAAAATTTTGACTAATTCAACTCCTAGGTCAGTTCCTAGGTCCTTGTTTCCTTATGGTCAGCTTAAATACTCTAGCCTTTGACAGAACATTCCTTAGACAGAGGTCTCTTATAGTAAATATTTTATAGATTTAATCTTTTATTTTCTCTTTAATGCTATTAAAAGAAAAATAAAAGATTATGAAATTCTAATCTTATTAGAAAAATAACATAAAATTCTAATTACAAAATTTTAAGCAATTTAAAATTCGATTAAAACCTTATGTGAGCATGCAATTCTTTATTATAGATTTTAATTTCTAATTCATTAAACATATAATACTTATATTTTAATGAAATATTAAAACCTATAATCATGCATTCTAATGACATTATAAATATAAGAGTTATATTTACTAAAATAATGTCATGCTCAATGCATATCCATTTTCATCAAATAATATAGAGAAATTATCTTAAATGACAAAATTGCTGAAAATATTTACAACTAATAGCAAAATACACAATCTATCTGTGATAGACCATGATAGACTACTATCTGTGTCTATCGTGACACGAACTGTAATCTATCACGATCTATCGCGATCTATCACAGATAGACAGTGAGTGTTATATTTGTAAATATTTTGGTTCCTTTTGCTATATTGAGCCCAATAATATAACACTTATATTATAACTAATGAAAATCATCAACATGCTATCATACAATATAAACAATTATATTCTAGTATAATTCATGGGCATGCTTAATTAATCATGCAACCATATAAACACTTATATTAAATATGATGCATGAAACATGTTTTATCCTAAGGTGGAATTTTAATCTATATGGCATACATTACGCAACATATATTATTTAATCATACATCACATGCATAAATAAATAAACAGCAAAATAGACCAAATTTGGCACCCCTAAGAATGAATTAAATTAATATAATCATATTATATAATTTAACTAAAAAAAGCAGTAAGTTACATAAAAAAATAAAAAATAAAACCAACACAACTACTCCACTTTATGCTCGAAACCACGATCTCACAAACGACTTGCTGGGCGGTTGAAACTCAGAGCGCCTAGGCGCTTAGGCGTTTCAACACAGAAAACTCCTTAATCGAAGTGCCTTGCGAAGTGCTTGAGCCCTGATGATAGTGCTTAGGCGCTCTCACTTAGGGCCAAGGCGCTTAGCAATCTAGGGAGGTAGCGCCTAGGTGCTTCGACACTAGAACCTTGTTGTTCTTCATTGTTTTTCCTTTGGTTTTGCTCCAAATTTGCTCCAAAATCAATATTTTTCATAAGCAACATTTGCTCCTTGATCGATATGGACTTATAGACTCGATAGCAAAAAATAAATGCCCAAAGCAATGGGCCCTTACAAGATCTTATTAAGTAAACTGAAGTAAGCTAAGGTGCCAAAAACGAAAACATCTATTTTGCAAAACTCACATTCAAAATGCAAAAAATCCCAGTAGGGGAAATTGTACGAATGGCCTAAATTGGGAGGCCCAAATGAAATTTGGCCCATTATTCAAATCCACATGAAATTTGGCCTTTTGCTTGTGTCAGCCACATGTGAAAATACCAATTTATCCCCATAACACATGCGAGGGCCACAAGCAACCAAGATTTCTCGTTTCTTCCTCTCGCTCGAATTTATTCATCTCGTTTCTTCTTCTCACTCATTATCAAAATTTTGCGCACATTTTGCTTTCTGCTACTAATTAATGTCTCTGTATTAATTTGCTTGAAAATACAAAAACCTTTGGTTCTTTCAAATCAAATTAAGGAGTAGTGTTTCCCAAGCTAAGTCTACACTATTTTAAATAAAGCACAAAATGTGGAAGAAACCTATTAGACTGGCCTCGTTGGTTGTGGACAACCCATCTTCTAATGTTTTGGAGGCTGTCTAACAATATACATTCCGTTACCCACGCAAAGTAAGTGAATGTTAAGTCTTTTCTACATTTATTGTTTATCACGTAACTAAAGACAAAAGAACGATGGCCAGAGTGATAGAAAATATAGGCGAGAGGAATAAACGAAAGGAAAAAAGTGGAGCGAGATTAAAACACAAGAAGAGGAAAGTAGAGCAAGAGAAACTAGAGTAATCATGTAAACGAGAAAAGAAAGAAAGCAGGAGACAGAAACGAGATGAAGAAATTAGAGGAAGAAACAAGAGGAATGAACTAGAGCAAGAGTTTTACATAATTGAAATTTATAATTTTTTTCTAATGCTCCAATTTTTATGTACAAAAAGTATGGAAGAGAAGTAGATTTTCATTTGGTATGGTGGTATATGGGACGGCAAAAAAGAATGCTACGAGGGAGGTCATACGAAAGGTATCATGGTGCCAAGCACATTGAATTATAGTCAGCTAAGTGCTACATTATACGAACTTTCAAATGTCAGTTCTTCAGAGTTCAACATCATAATGAGGGTGAAATACAAGTTAGATTGTGAATGTCCTCCAGTTTGCCTCATGGATGATGGGGATGTTAGATTTCTACTCTCAGAAATGGATCATAACAGACCTCCAATATTTGTCAATTTTGAAGAGACTAATCAAGAGCAAACATTTGGAGGGAAATTTGGAGAACATGAACCCATGTTGGCATCAGGTAGCAACGATGAGCCGGATATTTTTCATCTATAGTCTCTATGGAAAACAACAACTTGAACCCATGGATAGGTAGCAAACATTATTCAGGCCAGAAGCAAGGACCTACTGAAACCATTGGTGATTCTATTATTGAGAGTGCCTCATCATCACACTCAATATCTGACTACCCGTGATGTGATGGGTGGTCCTTTTATTGATGATGATACTATTGGGAGTGCCTCACCACAATCCAATACACATTTGACTGAATGTACTAAAATGGTGGGTGGTCCTTCTTTTGGTGGTAGTACCTCACCCCATCCCAATACATATCCAACTACATGCACTAGAATGGGTGGTCCTTCTATGTTGAATGTACCTCCGTAGAATCCAATTATATGCAATGATTTTGGGCATTTCATTGGAAACACCCCTCGATGGATAGAGGCCCGGCAATAGATAGAGGCAGTAGTAGAGTGTGGTTCTTCTATGAGATAGAAAGAAGCAGGACCATCTGTGAGAACTACAAGAACAGGAGATATCATTATGCAATCGGTGCCAGCGTCAGGTGTGGATGTTGAGGTTGGTCAAATATTGTTTTTGTAAGAATGATGTGAAGATGAGATTATCCATACTAGCCATCAAGAAGAATTTTGAGATGCGAGTAAGAAAATCAAATAAAAACCTCTACAGTGTGTGATGCATCCACGAGACCTGCAAGTGGGCAATTCGTGCAGTTAGAATGGAGGGATGTGATATATTCAACATAACTAAGTATATAGTAGTGCACATGTGCTCTATTGAGGTTTTGAATCATGACCACTAGGCACACATTTGTAATTGGGCAACTCATTAAGGACAAGTTCGGAGTTGGTCGAGTCGATAAACCACGCCATACTATCAAGGATATACGAAAAAATTATGATGTGTATATCAGCTATGACAAAGCATGTTGTGTTAGAGAAACTGCTTTTTCTATTGCTAGGGGGACCTCCTGGATTCATACGCTCAGTTGCATGCGTATGGAGAAGCCTTAAAGATCGAAAACCCTGGGACCATATTTGAGATTGAACTAGAAGATTCTAAATACTTCAAGTAATTCATGGCACTGGGCCGAGTTTAAGAGGGTTCAGGAACTAGGGTTGGCAAAAAAAACCCATGGGGTTGGGTCCCAAGTTGGGAAATCCTCAATTTGACCATTTTTCCACGAGGACCTTTTTTTGGGTACCCGTCTAGGGACGGGGCGGGGATGGTGAGAGTATCCTCGCCCCGACCCTGACCCCAACCCCAAATCCCCGACACCAACCCATTTAATATAATAATTAATTATATATATAAAATATGTTATTGTTGACTCTCGTGCTCTCGCTCTCGCATCCCTCACAATCACTCTATCTCTCTTGCTCTCTCTTGAGCGCTCTCACTCTGTCTCACTCACTCTCTCGCTCTCGCTCTTACTCTCTCTCACAGTCTCGCTCTCGCTCTCTCTCACTAGCTTGCTCTAGCTCTATCTCGGGGAATGGGTCCCCACAGGGAATCCCCACCCTCGTCCCAGCCTACAAATGGAGGGGACAGGGGCGAGGATGGGGGTAAATTACCCACATGGGGCTAGGGACGAGGAACCCCCACCCGCCCCACCCCGGCCCTGTTACCAACCCTATCAAGAATTGTTGTCCTGTGATTATTGTTGATGGAACACATCTAAAGGGAAAATACAAAGGCACGATGTTGGTTGGAGTCGCCATGGATGGTAATGATCAATTGTACCCACCGGCATATGCTACAGATTTCATGTGAAAGATGGTGGATTGGACAGTATTGTTAACCTGAATATGAGTGAATGCAACTAGGCCAGTTTCAATGTTTGAAAATTCGATGCTCGCACGATATTGCTGTAGCTAGAGAGAGGAACATCAACCCATTCACTTTTTGTAGCAGATTTTACAGTGTGGATTCCCTTATTCTTGTATATGCGTAATCGATATCTCCATTGGGCCACATTTCAAAACAAAAAAAACCATCGAGGTATGTTGAGGTGAAAATCCTTCCACCATGGAAGGTTGTTCAAGTTGGTCGATGAATAGTTAATAGAATACCGTCAGCTGGAGAATGTCTTTGAGCCAAAAAGTGTGGTCAATGTGGTTGCACGGGTCACACTCGTAAGAATTGTAATGAACCCCTAAACATTCCTCATGCCAATGTACAGACACTTACACAATAGCTTCTTACATGTATTCGTTAGTATATTGTAATTGGGTCTCCATGTATACAAACCTGTTGGGCAACTACAGTATCTCGATATTGCCTCTCCGCATCGGACATCATAAGCGCGAAGATGAGCACCACCTACATTGAGGTTTGGGCATATGGAAAAGGTATTCATGCAATTACTCTTTTTTGAATAATTGTAGGTTTGGGCATATGAGACAATATCTATAATAGCCGGGAGAGTTGCAGTACGGCTTAATGACAATGTGGTGCCTTGATGTCTAAGATGCTCATGCGCCCATTCATTGGCTAAGCTATTACAGTGGGATGCAGAGAGGCAATATGAGATACTCTAGTTGACCAACGAGTCGTATACGTGGAGACCCAAAACGGAGAGATGATGCCTTAAGCATCAGAGAGCTCAGAAAGCTCAAAAGGTGAAGAGTCGCTCGAGGAGGACCATGTAGAGCGTGAAGTGCCCTTTGAGGAGGCAACATCCTTACAATTTGAGCATGAGGTGCCCTTCGAGGAGACGACCCATAGACATGCCGAGGACAGGGGCAATGCTAAGGGAGGTACGCTTCCTCATGTTTTAGAGCCTATTGCCAGCACATGGAGAAATATGGTCTGAAGGCAAGACTACTTGCAACTGTTTGACAAGTGGGTCTCGAGACTAGAGACGACATTGGGAAAGGTGAAGTCTAATTTGGGAGATGTGAAGATGCAACTGTAGATGATCACTAAGTTATTGCAGTCCTTGCGTCGGGTATGTATTGAAGGGAATTGAATCCCGACGGAAGCGTGTGATCGCGTTCTTTAATTTATTAAAAGAATTAAAAATACAAAAAGTAAAGAAAAAGGTTAAGCATCATACCTTTGCCAATCTATAATTCTTGAACCGATCGTCTTCTTCTTGTAGTCTTCATTTTCCAAGAGATCTTCCTCGCTATGACTCTGGCAAGGATCCGGTTTGTGGGAACCGCTTTTGAAAGAATAGGAAGAAGAATTTTCTTAGAATTTTTCTAAGAAAATCGGGAAAATTAGTAGATGAAGATTTTTAGAGAAATATTTAGAGATTATTCTCTTAGAGAGTGTGTTCTATGAAGGCAAAGGCCCTATGTAGAACTCTATGGGTTACTTCTAATCTTATTAGGATAAACCATCTGCAGAGATTTTAAATCAAATATTTAATAATATCTAATATTAATAAATATCTACCAAAATAATATCTCATATTAAATGATTTAAAATATCTAAATCTTATTTAAATATTTATTTTCTGTAGAATCTTTGATTTGCATATCATCTAAATTCAATAATTAATTATTTGAATCCAATTCAAATCAATTAATTAATTCTCCCTCTATTTATTTTCTGAAGAATTTTTAATTTGGATCTCGTCCAAATTAAATAATTAATTATTTGAATCAAATTCAAATTAATTAATTAATTCTCCCTCTATTTATTTATATGGATTTTATCCAAATAAATAATTAATTATTGGAATCATATTCAAATAAATTAATTCTTCATATTATAAAGTTATAATTTGAATCACATTCAAATTAAATTTATAATAAATCATGCAATTAATTGTATCCAATACAACTAATATTTTCTCTCATAAATTTGAACATTTTAAAAATTCTCTTTCAACATAGTTGATCCTTGTTGGTCTATGTTGAACTAACAAGGGGACCTTATGGACCTATAGATCAGAAGCTCCAACAATATGAGATTAATCAGCTAAACTCATTAACCACATTAATCAATATTCGTTAACTGTGGTTACATTCCACTCAAGACCCATAGCTGCACTCTTCTCATTGCAAATATATTCTTGTGTTCATGGATATAGACCAATAATAGCAAATTAGTCCTTCACAAGTATTCGTAACACCAGTTGGGTCAAATTATCGTTTTACCCCTGGGTTACTTCTAAATCCTTAAGTACCAGTGTTCCTCTAATGAACAACATGTTTATGGTCCAACCATTAAACAGAAATCCCTCTCGGGCTAGTGAGAGGGTAGTGGCCTTTGTTCAAGTTCTGAAGACACCACTTAAGGGAACACTCATCTACTTACCCTAAAAATGGGCATGAGTGAATTCTATCTTGTATAATAATGTCCCCAGCTCCCCACTCGGTCTTGTCCCTAAGATGGTAGGCATATCGAGTAAGCAAACGGTCACTCTCACCCATACAAATCAAAGGACAATCCCTCGTGGATAGGAGTTCATAATATACTTGGGATTAAGACTAAGTTGCCTAGGTCATCCTATTGAAATAGAAACCTAACTAGTCCACGGAATTACATGTAGTGATTAATATTTCGTGGTGTGGTCTTATGCAAACTCATTGTATCGAATACCCCCACTTGCATGTCACCTACACGAACACATTAAATCATTGCGTTTGTATCAAATACAAAGTGGGTCATATCCATATTGTCACTAGGATAAAGTACCCAGCCTTATCTCTATACTATAGACCCTTTAGACTGTATCTTGAACATTGATCTCCATATGTCCCCACATACAGTTCGAGACTCATAAAACAACCTAGGATGTTAGTTTTATTGGATTTAGGGTTATTAAGAAAAAACAAACAAAAATAATCAATAACACTTATTGAAGTAACACTTCAATAACTCTTTATTAATGATTTAATTTCGGTCAAATTATTACATTTACAATCTAAGAATTTTAGGGCATAAAACCCAACATGTATATGTCATTTGACGAGAAAATTTTCTTCATTGTTTGCATTGTACTAACAAAGTGGTTTTCTTGTTTAGAAGATGACAACACACAACCAACATGATCCCATTGACGATGACAATCAAAATGGCGATGATCACGGTCGTCATGAGGAGGATCCTACCACCATATCCACCATCGATCCCACCACCGAGCCCACCATCAAGCAGACCATTAAGCCCACCACCACCACCACCATTAAGCTTCCTACTACCATCCCTACCACCGAGATTCCTACCACCACCACCACCAAGCTTCCCACCACCACTGAGCTTCATACTACCACCATCGATCCCACTACCACCTCTGATCTACCTATCACCACCACCGAGCTACCTATCATCACCATAGAGCCTACCACCACCACTACCACCATTACTACCATTGATCGTACCGTTATAGTACTTGATCATCCCAAGCTACTCCCACTTCCACCTCTAGCAAAAAGATTGAAGGTCAAGAATGAGAACGATGCATCACAATTGAAGAAGTCGATGATTATTGGTGAACCTAAGCTATGACACATCCCACCCCCGTCTAGAAAATTAAAGGGAAAGAAGGAGAAAAAGATGGATGAAGTGAAATAACCGAGGCGAACGGGTAGGCTGTGGAAGGAAGCTCAACCATATACACCTTTGATAGAGGTGAAGAAGTCAAAGGCCTTAGTGGCTCGAGAAAAAGAGTTGGCTATGAAGTACCTTGATCCATGTGCTTGTCCACCAAGAAAGGAAGATCGAGTGAGGTACGATCCTACCCATCTTGTGCCAGAGAATGCTTTCAATGATTATATGCAATGGATGACAAACAATATTTACGAGGCATACATTCCAAGATTGGGGGCATTATTTAGTACTAACAAAACCACTCGAGAATTGTGTCGTGAGTTGACTAGAGAAAATGAATAGGTTGAGTGGATGTAAATGCTATCTCGATAATATTAAAGCTAGTTTACAATTTATATCTCGAGCTAACCTAAGTCTATTGTGCAGGTATTGGAGAGCTTGTTCATGTTCCTAAGGAGGAAGAATCGAGAGGAAGAAGCGAGATTTTAACATAATAAAAAAAAAAAATACAACTGTCAACTACAATTTGGCACATTTACAATATACTAACGAATACATGTAACAAACTATTATGTAAGTGTCTGTAAACTAACATGGGGAATGTTCAAGGGTTCATTACAATTCTTATGAGTGTGACTCATGCCACCACATCGACCACACTTTTTCGCTCGAGGACGTTCTCCAACAGACAGTATTCTGTTAACTCTTCATAGACCAACCTGAACAACCTTTCGTGGTGGAAGGATTTTCACCTCAACATACCCCATTGGTTTTTTCCATTGTAAAATGTGGCCCAATAGAGATATGGCTTCCGCATATGCAAGAACAAGGGACTCTGCACTATAAAATCTGCTACAAAAAGTGAATGCGTTGATGTTCCTCTCTCTAGCTGCAGCAATAACGTGCCAGCACGAAATTTGCAAACATTGAAATTGGTTGTAGCTGCATCCTCTCATATTCAGGTTAACAATATCATCCAATCCACCATCTTTCACATGAAATCTATAGCAACCAATGGGCTTTACTGCATACCCTCTAACTTTGTCACACTCCAATCCCATGACACTCATTGCATACTTCGAATGAGTTACTGTATTCATTGACTACATGTTCCACCACTCTTAAAATCAACTCTAGAGTAGATTTCTAATGAATTCGAGTAATGTGGTTGTTGGGCAAAACCGTGCTTCTTTAGTCAACGAATTGAAGCACTCGACCCTATTACTAGTCATGTTGTCATAACGGTTCACTGATTGGTAACATTGTGCCCATCACTCGACCTCTATGTTCTCCAAATACATCCCATTAAGGTAAATAACCGTCCTAATGGTATGAAAAGAGATTAAAAGTGAATTAGAACTAGGCATGAACTAGGCATGAAAAGAGATTAAAAGAGATTAAAAGTGACGGGTAAATGTATCTAGGGATAAGAAAATCAAGTTCTCAAGAGCAATTGGATTCTTATGTAATTTCTATCATCGACTTATTTTTTATTAAATGCATATTTAATTGTTTACACATCGACTTATTTAACTTAATTAAATTCACCAATGCTACAGGCAACCAACCAATCCAATTAAGGTAAATAATCATCCTAATTATCAATTAAAGCCTAGGCCTCAATCAAACTACGAGTTTTAGGTCCTAATTGGGTTCGATAACGATGAACTAAAACTAAGATTATGTGTAGTAAGCTTAAGAGTTCTAATGCTTGATTAATTAATGGAAAAACCCTAACTTAATTAGCCAATTTTTCAATGAACCTAGGTTAAGCATACATTCTAAGCCTATAGACTGCCAATTAGAACCTAGGTCAAGCATAAAATGACTCTTAGTTGATAATTTCCATATCTTGATCACTTTTATTTGCTTTCTTAGATTAGTTTGGCTTAAATGTCATTACAATTTGGTCCCCCTAAATAAAATTGGAAAGATATTTGAATAGCCAAAAGAATAATCAAACCAATTCCCTGATGATTATACTCGGCTTTTCAAGCTGTTTTAACTATATTATAACTTGACCTATACGCTTGCGATAACGCCAAGTTGTGGCACATCAGTCTCAGTGCCAACAATTGCATATGCCAGTGGGTACAATTGATTATTATCATTCATGGCGACTCCAACCAACATCGGGTCTTTGTATTTTCCCTTTAGATGGGTTCCATCAACAATAATCACAAGACGACAATTCCTAAACCCTATTAAACTCAGACCCAGTGCCATGAACATATACTTGAAGTATTTAGAATTTTCTAGTTCAATCTTAAATTTGGTCTAGGGTTTCTATCTTCAAGGTTTCTCCATATGCATGCAACTGAGCATATGAATCCTCGGGGGTCCACCAAGCAATAGTAAAAGCGGTTTCTCTAGCATGCCATGTCTTGTAATAGCTGAAATTCAAACCATAGTCTTGACGTATATTCTTCAATAATATGGCATTGTTTCTTGGCTCGACCAACTCCGAACTTGTCCTTAATGAGTTTCCCAATTACTGCCTCGCGGTGGTCATGATTCAAAATCTCAATAGAGCACGTGTTATGGCTATATACTTAGTTCTCTTGAATATATCACATCCCTCTATTCTAACTGCACGAACTGCCCACTTGTAGGTCTCATGGATACATCGCACATTGTAGAGGTTTTTATTTGATTTTCTTACTCGCATCTCAAAATTATTCTTGATGGCTAGCATGGATAATCTCATCTTCACGTCATTCTTACAAAAATCAATATCTGACCAACCTCAACATCCACACCAACGCTGGCACCGATTGCATAATGATATCTCCTGTTCTTGTAGTTCTCACAGATGGTCTTGCTTCTGTTTGTCTCACAAAATGACCACACTCTACCACTGCCTCTATCAGTTGTGGGGCCTCCATCTGCCAAGGGGTGTTTCCAATGAAATGCCCAAAATCATTGCATATAATTGGATCCTGCTGAGGTACATTTAACACAGAAGGACCATCCACTCTAGTGCATGTAATATTGGGATGGGGTGAGGTACTACCATCAAAAGAAGGACCACCCACCATTTCAGTACATTCAGTTGGACGTGTATTAGGTTGTGGTGAGGTACTCTCAACAGTATCATCATCAATAGAAGAACCACCCATCACATCATGGGTAGTCAGATATTGAGTGTGATGGGGTGAGGTACGTTCAACACAGAAGGACCCCCCACTCTAGTGCATGTAGTTGAATATGTATTGGGATGGGGTGAGGACTACCCACCATTTCAATACATTCAGTTAGACATGTACGGGTTGTGGTGAGGTACTCCCAACAATATCATCATCAATAAAAGGACCACCAATCACACTAGAGGTAGTCGAATATTAAGTGTGATGGGGTGAGGGACTCTCAATAATAGCATCACCAATGATTTTAGTACATCCTTGCTTCCGGCTTGAATAATGTTCGCTACCTATCCATGGGTTCAAGTTGTCATTTTCCATAGAGACTATAGATGAAAAAATAGCTGACTCATCATTGCTACTTGATGCCAACATGGGTTCATGTTCTGCAAATGTCCCTCCAAATGTTTGCTCTTCATTGGTCTTTTCAAACTGACAAATATTGGAGGTCTGTTACGATCCAGTTATGAGAGTAGAAATCTAACATCCCCATCATCTATGAGGCAAATTGAAGGACATTCAGAATCTAACTTGTATTTCACCCTCATTATGATATTGAACTCTGAAGAACTGACATTTTCTTCCTCTCGTGTTTTTCTCTCGCTCCACTTTCTTCCTCTCGTTATTTCCTCTCGCCTATATTTTCTATCACGTGATAAACAATAAACAAAGAAAAGGCTTAACATTCACTTACTTTGCATGGGTAACAGAATGTATATGATGATTCAACAGCCTCTAAAACTTTAGAAGATGGGTTATCCACAGCCAATGAGTCCTATCTAATGGTTTTCTTCCACATTTTGTGCTTTATTTAAACTAGTGTAAACTTAGTTAGGAAACTCTACTCCTTAATTTGATGGGAAAGAACCCGAGTTTTTTGCAGTTTCAAGCAATTAGCAATAGAAAGCAAAACGCGCACGAAATTTTGATAATGAGTGAAAGGAAGAAACGAGATGAAGAAAGTCGAGCGAGAAGAAGAAATGAGAAATTGTGGTTGCCTGCGGTCCTTGCGCGCATTTTGGGGACAAATTAGTATTTTCACACGTAGCTGACGTAAGCAGAAGGTCAAATTTCGTGTGCATTTGAATAATTAGCCTAATTTCATTTGGGTTTCCTAATTTAGGCCATCCATACAATTTCCCCTCCCAATTCAGGCCTTCCGTACAATTCCCTCCCCCTCCCTGTTGCAACTATTATATTGACTTACATGATTAAATTTCGATGATGAAATTTTTCAAAGGAGGATAATATTTTGTATTGTTTGCTTCTGCCCTTAAACATGCAAGAGGAAAGTTTAAATTCATTTCTCAATTAGAATTTTGTCTCAAAATTATAGACAAAATAATTTGTAAGACCAGTTTTTGGTCTTCTAACTATCGGATGCACATTGGATGTACGGGTTATTGGATTTTGAATGTTTGAGAAGGAGGCAAAAAGAAAAATAGATTTTTTTACTTGTGTGAGGTTATTTTTTTATGTTATGTTCTTTCTTTGAGGTCATTATGAGAAGACTTGTAAAGAAGAGAAGTGTTGGAATGGAGGAAGAAAAAAATAAAATAAATAAATAATAAAAAAATAAAAATAAAAAGAGGAAAGGAAAATATGGAAAAACTTGGTAGATTGAATAAGGAGGAAGAAGATGATGAATGGTGAATGAAAATGATAGGTCATTTTGTCATTGATAGTATATCAAGGTACAAAAAGAAGTCATTGGAGAGAGAATGAAGAAGGACATGGTGGACTTAAGCTTGACTTCATAGGAAACCATAGTCATTATTCATATTAGATGGCAATTAAAATTCGGTGCTAAATAAGCGATACTATTCTTTAATTGGTGATTCGAAATCCTTACAAAAATTTGGTTAAATTTTCATTTCTTCTTGCCAATTAGAAATCAAAATAGCTTACAACCTGAAGTTTCTCATCAATAGTATAGTGAGTGGCTATTTTGCAAATATTTTTGCTATGTTAGCGATTTATAATTTCTTCTAGTGTTTGAAACAAATATGATTTCTGTTCTTACCATTGATTTGGTTATTTGAGATTTCAAGAAATTTATGCACTTCATAATTGATTGAAAGAGACTTATTTGTGAATGCTTGGGTTTGGTAATTGAATTTCAAGGGATTTGTGTTTATGTACACTTTTAGCTATAATTACTCATTTGTATTATTGGAGATTATGAAAAATAAGTTTCTAGAAATCTCTCGGCCATTTGGCAAAAGTTTAAAATTGATTACTATGAGATATGTGCTATCTTGGGAAATGACTTGACTTTCAAATCCAGAATAATTCATTGATCATTAATTTTGGATTTATGTACATTGAAATGTGAATTATAGTGATCTCAATTAGAGCACTGATTTTTAAATTACGATCTTGAGTAAGACATTGATCTGAAATATTTAAGGAAAACGTATTTCTCATGAAGGTTTGAGGTTTCTAAAATGTTTGTTTATAAAGAAAGAGCGTGGTTCTAGAATGATTTTAGAAAGTATGAGAAATATGGTTTTATAGTAATTGAGGATGAAAAGTTGTTTTATGTTGGAAGTAGTTTTCAAACCACTACATTCATGTACCTTGATGATTATCCATATGCTATGTGAATATTTTTTCATGGTATACCATCGCACCCAGGCCGCAAGGGATGTAGGAGAATGTTGGGGCTTTAATTGCCAAATTCGAATTTCAAATCTTGATCCAAATCATGGACTTGAGCCAATACATTACTTACTAGTGCGCCTAGTTTGCAAGGGAATGTTGGGGTCATAAGTGCCAAATCCGGAATCCAAATCCTGGACTTAAGACAAGCACATCCAAGTTGTAGAGGATGCATGGGAATATCGAGGCCATTAGGTGCCAAATCCTGATTCCAAATCCTAATCCAAATCCTAAACTAGAGGCATTATAAGGTTACAAATTGCTCTGTGTGGATGTATAACAAAGATTTATTAAGATTACTCTATGCCAGTATGACTAGTTTTGGGTATACGTTTAATGATGAATTTTCATAGTAATGCCTATGTTTTAGAGAAAATGTGCTTGGAAAGGTATGTTCAAAGATTATGGGTTTGAAAAGCTTGGTGTGTTGAATATTTCATAGTTTTCAAACTATTTGATGTGTTGAAATGCATTAGAAGGTACAAGTATTTCGAAGGTTTTACTTGCAAGAGATTTGGTAACGTTTACGAATAAACCTTTATGCCAGTTTTGTAAAAATCCTTTCCTATAGACTATGGCCTATTAGCTCACCCTTTCTTTTCCAATTTTCAACAGGTAGTAATTGAGTTTCCGAGTCTATCGAGGTCGAGGTCTACCACCAGCTTTATCTAATGTTAAAACAATTGCATGTGAATGTAGTAGTGAAATTGATTTATAGTAAAGAAAGTGGCTAGCATGATTTTGATACGTTATATCCTTTTATTTTTTTGTCGGTTGTAAATAAAAAGTTTATTCCTTTTTCGTTAGTTTTGGTTGTGTGGTGATAGATGATTTTTTAGCAGATTTCTGAATAGGGTACCACAAGGTACTCTTGGTCCTAGTATCGAAGTTATATATGTATTATTTGTGAGTGTTTACAAATTTCTTTTCAAGGGTATTTTATTCGATTTTTAGAGCCGAAATTTCTAATAATTTTTACAAAAAAAGGTTTTTGCTAGTCTAATTTTTTTAAAAATGTATTTAGTTTTCACAAGATCGATATTGTCATCATGTCATTGTTGGGTTTATGTCCTAAAACTCATAGTTTATAAATACCAAATATACTTCTATCATTCAATAAAGTTGTTATTGAAATTTATAATCAATAAGTAGTTATTGATTCAATAAAATGTTCTTACTAAATCTAAATCCAATCATCAAAGAATCCTAGACTGTTACATGAGACTCAAGCTTTATGTAGAGACATAAAACTAGATCAAGTTTAAGTTAAAAATCTAAATGGTCTATAGTATATGAATAAGATGGGGCGCCTTATTCTGGGGACACTATGGATGCGGTCCACTTTGTAACTAGTACAAACGAGGTGATCCTAATTTGTTCATGTGAAGACATGTGAGTGGGGGCGTCCTGTGCAAAGAGCTTGCATAAGACCGGACCATGAAATAGTCACTTTTACTTTATAACACTGTTTACTGTCTAAGACTGACTATCTCGACTTTGATGGCCTAGGCAACTCGATCTTAATCCTGAGCTAACTATGAACTTCTGTTTACTCGGGATTATCCTTAGATCTGCATTGGTGAGAGCAGCTCAACAGCACTGGCTCAATATGCCTTCCATTTCAGGGGTAATACCAGGTAGATAGCTAGGGACATAGGGTGCAAGAAGAAATTCACTCCTACCCTCTTTTGGGTTAGTAAAGAGGTTGTTCTCTTAAGTGCTGAATCCAGGTCTTGAACAATAGGCGCTACCCTCTTAAATAAGGTTTGAAAGAACTTTTGATTTGGAAGTTGGACTACAAATCATTGTTCATTAGAGGATCAGTGGAACTTAAGGAATAAGAGGTAATCACAGGGGTAAAACGGTAATTTTAACCCAGCTGTATTTACGAACAACCTGTGAAGGCTCGACTTACCAATCATGGTTATATCAAATGAACATAATATATCTACATTGAGGAGAGTGCAACTACGGGCTTTAGTGGAGTGACCCAGTAGTTAACGAATGTTGGTTAACTAGATTAAAGAGTTTAACCGGTTAATCTCAGATCGTTGGAGCTCATGATCTGTGGGTTCATAAGGTCCTCTGGCTAGCTCATATAGGAATAAACTTGGAATAAATAGAAGGAATAATTCGAATCGTTCAAATTAGGTTTAATCATATGAGATATGATTAAGTAATTGATATATGATATCAAATGAGAGATTTGGTAAAAAATATTTAAATGGGATTTAAATATTGAAATTATGAATGCGGATTCATAATCAAGACATGGATTTATTCAAACAGTTGGTTTTCGAAAGAAGTCAAATAGTTGACTTTGACCCGAGCAAGTCAAAGAGTTGTTTTAGTCAAACCTTCTAGAAAGGTTGACCATGAGATTAAATTAATGTTTCTTACAAAATTAGTGGAAAAATCCACTAACTTGATGAGTGGAATATTTAATTAATCTCAAATTTCTACACTTTGACACATAATCCTTGGCATGCATTAGTGCAATATGTGTTGTCAACTTTTGGTAAACTTAGACATGCAAAAGTTGCATGCAATTTGCTTTTTTTAAAAGAAGGTTTTTGTTCATTTTTTTTTTCTTCTTGAAAAATCTTGAAAAATTGTAGTTTTTTTAAAAACTAAATTTTCCTCACAAATTTCTCTTTTTTCTTCTTTAAAAAGTCCCACCACTCTATTCCAAGCCTATGAGAATAGCTAGAAAGACCTCTTGGTGGTCCAAGTGGGAGTAATTTCAAGAAAGGAAGAAAAGCTACAAAGGTATATAATTTCTTTTCTTCTTCTCTAATTCATTTTGTATGATAATACATGTTTAATCCTAGGTTGTTATACGCATCTAGATTGTTATTTTGATCCTCTTTCGTTTCCGCTGCGCATGTATGTATGAGATCCTTCAGTCATGTCTTAGGTTCGGTAGGGTAACTTGGGGTGGAGTGTGACACACTAGGTTCGTTTGCGATTTTTTTGTATGAACATTTAATAATGTTTCGATGTTTAAAGTCCTTATTTTGTTCATTATTGATGCATAGTAGCCTTCCATTTTATGGATATGCGGCTGTGTTACGAAGCCAAAGGGATCCTAAAGATTAAAAAATTTCGAAGAATTGTTTCCTTTACTGGATTCTATCCTTTCATTTCTGTTTTGAGCTACACTTATACAAGCAATACGTGAGTTTAGAATTTGTCTACACTTCTCTTCGTTGTTGTTCTCTTATTCTTGTTCTAGGATTTGCAGGACTCGAGCTGGGTATTCTCAAAGAGATCAACTTTATGCTTCTTATTCAGTTGGAACAAAGTGTTAAGTATCTCGATACCACCCTACAATACAATACAACAACAGTACCAAAAATAACTAGAACAACTTCCCTTGTGGGAAAGATACTTGTTAATCTTCAAAATAAAGAAGGAGATACAAGATTCACTCCAGCTTTTTGAGAGAGTTGGTCCTCTCCACTACAAGACAATTCTTGCTTCCAAAATGCCTACCTTCTACTAACAAAGACCTTACAATATATAAAGACAAACCATTCTCAAAAAGGATAAATCTTCCCTTACAAGCTTTAGGCTTTTACCCAGTCCCTGGAATGTTTAAAGTCTAAATCCCCAAATTGCCCCTGCTATGATATGTTTGGACGATCAAGGGTTTAACAATACTCCCCCAATTTGTTTCCACCTTGTCCTCAAGGTGGGCATTAAGGAACTATCATTTGATGAATTCAACATTCTCCCATGTAGCCTCGCACTCCGGATACCCTTTCCAATGAATCAACCATTCCTCTTGCTTCACAATATCGTTCCATCGTAGCCCAATTACATTATCAGGCTCGACCACTCGCTCGTAGTCATCAGTCAGCAGTGGAGGTCGCCAATCGGTAAGCTACCTTTCCAACGTATTCAATAATGACATAAGGCCCAAAAAATTTGGGGGAAAGTTTCTCACAATGGCATCGAGCCAAAGACTGTTGACAATATGGGCGTATCTTCAGAAAAAACTAAGTCACCCACCCCAAATTCCACCTTCTGTCACTTTTGATCAGCATATTTTTTCATCCAGTTTTGGGCAAGCTAAAACTGCTATTTGAGGGGGCTAACAAGGCCTCATCATGTTCAAGTAACTGTCATTCCAAAGTGTCATTGGTTGTTCTTTTATAGTTGTACGAAACAATAGGGTGTGGGGTGCATCCATAAAGTGTCTGATAGAGAGTTGTCTTAATGGAGATGTGATAAGCCATGTTGTACAAATAGCCCATGACAACCAATCCTCCCATTTCTTTGGTTGTTCACTGCAAAAACAATGAAGGTGTTGGGTTTTATGCCCTAAAACTCGTAGATTGTGAATGTAATTATTTGATCATCATTAAATCATTAATAAAGAGTTATTGATGTGTTACTTCAATAAGCATTATTAATTGTTCTTGTTTGTTTTGTCTTAATAACCCTAAATCCAATAAACTAGTTGTTTTATGAGTCTTGAACTATATGTGGGGACATGGAAATCAATGTTCAAGATACAGTTTAAAGGGTCTATAGTATAGGGATAAGGTTGGGTACCTTATCCTGATGACATTATAGATACGACCCACTTTGTATTTGATACAAACGCAATGATCTAACGCGTTCATGTAGGTGACATGTGAGTGGGGGTATCCTATGCAATGAGTTTGCATAAGACCGGACCACAAAATAGTGATCACTAGATGTAACTCCGTTGACTAGTTAGGTTTCTATTTCAATAGGATGATAGAGGCAACTTAGTCTTAATCTTAAGTATATTATGAACTATCCACGAGGAATTGTCCTTTGATTTGTATGGGTGAGAGTGGTCGTTTGCCGACTCAATATGCCTACCATCTTGGAGACAAGACCGAGTGGGGAGCTGGGAACATAATTATACAAGATGAAATTCACTCATTCCCATCTTTAGGTTAAGTAGATAAGTGTTCCCTTAAGTGGTGACTCCGGGACTTGAACAAAAGACCCTACTCTCTCACTGGCCCGAGAGGGGTTTCTGTTTAATGGTTGGACCATAAACATGTTGTTCATTAGAGGAGCACTGGTACTTAAGGATTTAGAAGTAACCCAAGGGTAAAAAATTAATTTGACCCAACTGGTGTTACGAACACTTGTGATGGAATAATTTGTTGTTATTGGTCTATATCCATGGACACAAAAATATATCTGTAGTGAAAAGAGTGTAACTGTGGGACTTTAGTGGAATGTACCCACAGTTTACGAATATTGATTAGTGTGTTTGATGAGTTTAGCTAATTATCTCATATCATTAGAGCTTCTGATATGTAGATCCATTAGGTATCCTTTCTAGCTCATAAAGTGTCACATCCTGTCCCAGCCTGAGAGGAGATGTGAGGACAGCAAACATCACCCCTTTTGTGAGGTTTACTATCCAACTGCACCTGAATAACCTGTTGAAACATGACTTACATAACTGCCCATACCACTTGCTCTAATAACATAGACATTTAGATCAGTCGTGCCCATAAATTCAATAACATGAGAATTTATATTTACATAACCAGGTACTCCAAACTTGTTCACAAATAAACTTAGAAGACAAATACAATAACTAGTCTCACATCCCAACTACTAGCTGGCTATGTCTACATGTCACATACACAAAGTTATTTACACATACAGCAACTGAAATGCAAAGTATCTTCTAATAACTCGAAGCTTAAGCAGGACGAGTTTGAGTAGGCTAAGCACCAGGAACTTCTTTGCTACCTGGAAAGAAAACATGGAAAACATGAGCTGGATGCCCAGAGAGTGACATGGTATTTTAAACACAACTTGAGAACCAAATCATGCTCAATAATAGAGAAAACATAACTTTAGCATAAAACTCATGTTAAGCCTTGAAATAAAACATAAGTCAAGTCTTTAACATAAATACAGTTTACATACTCATCAAACCTTCTTTTGCTTTAAAATCCCCTTAGTCGAGGCGGAGCAAGGCTCAACACACTCAACATCGAACAACGTTGAAAACCTTAGCTGATGTGGAGTAATCTCAACACAAGAGTGTCATCAATCACTATGTGCATATGGACTATCTCGGGATGCCCAAGTACCTTCTCCGAGTCCTTCAGTATTGGGTCCCTAGGAAACTCAAATGCCTTCTCAACATCCTTTAGCATTGAGCTCCTTAGAAAACATTTTAGAAATAGGTATGCTTTGCATAAACAGTTCATTGTAAAACATTTCATGGAAAATAGAGCATTTCTCTATACATAGCATCTTATAAACATGCTTTTCAAAAACTTGTAGAAAACAAATAAAACATGCCTTTTATGCCATAAAATCAAATATAACCAGCCATCATGCTTATCATGTAATAAATCATCATAAAATCACATTTTATAAGAAAGCCTAGCTAAACATTTTAAATAAAATCATTTTCAGATAAAGAAAGGTGTCACTCACAATCCGGGCCTGTTCCTCAGGGTCTATAGGTTTTTCCAACCTCAATATGACTTGAAATATCAATTACGAGCCATTAGATCCTCTTCTTGAAGTCCTTACAATCATCACTTAGCTACATTTCATCCACGTTGTCCATATCAAACCTAATTTCCACCATTTCTATGATTTTTACCCTTTAAGGGACCTTTTCGCAAAATTCTCAAAATTTCCAAAAATGCTTAAAAATCAGCTTAAATTCATATTTTTCCATTTTTAGGCCAATAATTCAAGAAAATATCAATTTGGGTCCAAAAATATCTAAAATTACCCAAAATGGTTGTAGGCAATCTTGGTGGGCAGCAGCTGGGCGAGGGGATGTCAACAGGTGCAGGGTATGGGCCCTGAGCGTGGGCGTGACAAGTTAGTATCAGAACAAAAGACTCTTGGGAATAGGATCATGCATTGTAGTGTAAGTCATGTTTCAATAGGTTATTCAGGAACAATTGGACAGTGAACCTCACAAAAGGGTGATGTTTGCTGTCCTCACATCTCCTCTCATGTCGTGGAGGGTAATCTGGGAAGGGGTGTGACATAAAGAGTGATGAGGTATTTATGTCTTTGAATGAAATTTGAAATGTTCAAATTTACTTAGGGAAATAATATAATGTATGATGATACATTATAATATAAAGTTTATTTTGAACTTTATAATATAAATTTAATTTTGGATATGATACAAAATTAATTTTTGACAACATTAAATATTTGAAAGAGTTCAAATATTAATATGAATTAGATTCATATTAATAACTATAGGTTAAAATTAATGAATTAGATGCACATTAAAACTATAAGTTATGAGAGAATAACAATTGAATATGATTTAAATGTAGGTTAAATTAAATATTAGATATTTAATTTGACAATTAATTAATTAAAGAATTATTTTTCTTAATTTATTTTAATTAAATTTGATTTAATTAAATTAAATGAATTAAAACTATAGGTTATATGGAAGATCTTTATTTAAATATGATTTAAATGAAATAATTAATTAAATTAGATTTAATTATTTATTATTTATTATTTATTTAATTAATTATTAAATAAAATAAACAAATAAATAAAAAGGGTAACTCCCCTACGTGGGAGTTATGCTTTGCGTGGTTTAATCCCACGTCTCCTGATCGTTCTCTCCATATAGGCCTGCAAAAGAAATAGAGAAATAGATAGTTATTCTCTCTATAAAAAAATCCTCTCCAGTGCTCTCTCTAGGTTTTCACATTGATCAAGAAAAGGATCCACAATCCTTTATCTCATTATTTAGAGAATAGGAGAGGTTCGTGGTAGTGGTGTTCAGAGTCGACAACGAATGTAAGACTTCTCACTTTAAATGCATGCTTAACCCTAGATTTAATGCAGTAGGTTTTCTGAATTTTTTTAAAAATGTATGGATATTTCAAAATCCCAATTAATTTCGAGTTTGGTTCTGTATTGCTTCCACTGTGTTAGGGATTTCAACCCTTTAAGGAGGTACGTCTCCATACATTTATTAACAATCTCGGATTAACTGTCCGTCTAGGGTGGAAGGCAGTGCTTCGTCTGAGTTGGGTGTCCTGTAGTTTGAATAGTTCAATCCAAAAGTGGTTCATGAAGATTTTATCTCAATCAGAAATAATGGAACGCGGAAAACCATGTTATCTGACGACCTCACGAATGAACAGCTTGGCCAGTTCCTTTATTGTGAACAAATGTCGAAGGGCCAAAAAATGGTGTATTTACCAAGTTTGTTCACAATCACAAAAATAGTGTTGATGTCACACCCCACCCCGAACTATCCTCTCATAGCCCGAGACGGAGTGTGAGGACAACCGTCATCAACTTCCCTGTCTCAATTCCCACTGTCAAATTTACCTCACTTCTCATATCCTACGCTTCTCAACGTCGATTTTCTCTAGCTGTGTAGAGTAATCTCATCACATCAACGTCATATATTCCTCTATGTGCACATAAGTATTGTAACCCGGACCGCCCACAATGCCTTCTCCACGTCCCTGAGCATTGGGGTCCCATTTCTATATCCAAGTTACCCATTTGCCTTCTATGAGTCCCTCAGCATTGGGTACCTTTTTCTATATCTCGGCTACCCTTAGGCCTTCTCCAAGTCCCTGAGCCTCGGGTGCCTTTTCAAAGTTTTATAAAACACAATATGTTTTGGAAACATTATATCATAAACTCGTAGTTAACCATTTCCAAATATTATATCAACCAGCATGCTAAACTCAATTTCAAAGCTTTAATATCAAACGGCATGCCTTTCTAACAAGTTTATTTCCAAATCTTTCATGAAAGCATATAACATCATACACCATGCTTTTCAGTAAAATCATGAAAACAGATATATTATCAATCACCATGCGTTTTACAAATTTATAACAAATAACCAGCATATTCAAATGCTTTTCAAATAAAACGCATGCACTATTCATTGAAAACTCATGAAATCATATTCACAAAACCAACGATATTAACTATAGAGAACTCATTTATATTTTGAAAAACGCAGGTGTTACTCACATTGTACTTGCCCAAGAATAGTTCCTCTTCCTTCCAGATTTTCTCTTTCCCAAGCTTCTTGGACGCGGCGTTCTAATTTTGAAACGCAAGGCTTATTTTCTTCTATCAGCTCGGTTGGACGCAACCTTGCCCTTGAATGCAAGGTTGATGACTAACGCAAGGTGCAACCTAACTCTTCTTACTTCTCTTCTGGATGCATCAACCTCTCTTGGACGCAAAGTCCAACTTGAACGCATCATTCACCTTGAACGCATTGTTTCCCTTCAACGCAGTGTATCTTTGGTTGCATCATTCACCTTGAACGTGGAATTCGTCTTAAACGCAAGGCTGACCCCCTAAGACAACTTCTTTAACACAAGATAGCTAAGTTGTCAAGAATATCTTCTCTCTTGGTCGCAGACTCCTACTACGGACGCAAGGATTCCTCCTTTCTGCCTTCTCTCTCCCTTTCTCTCAAGAATTCTCACTTCAGAATCATCAATCGCTCCTTTTCCCTTAAGGTCCTATTTATAGAGGGCTTGCCATCTTACTTCTCCTCTATTTTTGCCACATGTCACGCTGCATGCTTAACTAACCATGCATTAATCCAAGCGTCGCCTTGCATGAAACACTCCTTTTAACACCTCCTATTGATAAGGTGTCAAGTCTATATGAAGCCACCTAGCCTTTATAAGCTTATCTTATGCGTCCAACATATTCCAATAAACTAACTATTCATTCAACATAATGCCGCTATGCGTCCATTGAATTTCCTTTAAGGTTTTAGTTTCACTACTTATTTTCCTTACTCTCGGTCATACTACCTTTGAACTCCTTTCTCCACCATATACTACTAGGCGTCAATGTCTCAAACGCACACTACTATGCGTTTGTACCTTACAACATAATACCATGCGTCTGCCTGAACCGTATACTATCATGTGTCCATGATCTTCCTCCTATCCTTGAGGATTCCTTGATTATCCCTCTATGCGTTCTTGTGCTTGTAATCCAAGGTTATTCATTTAACCTTATCCTTGTACTAAAATATTTCTCTGATGATAAATTGGTATGCGTCCATCATGTTTTTCCTTATATCCATATCTTAACTACAACCCCTTCTCCCTTCTCTTGTGTGATAAACATCCGGCTAAGTGGTTTACCCTTAAATTATTGTAACCTCTTTCCTCAATTTTACCTTATGTGTTTTATTCTTCTT
Organism: Citrullus mucosospermus; assembly: GCA_030954485.1. NCBI lineage: Eukaryota > Viridiplantae > Streptophyta > Magnoliopsida > Cucurbitales > Cucurbitaceae > Citrullus > Citrullus mucosospermus. Next base: position 14,591,831 of record CM062057.1, on the reverse strand, counting down.
TTAGATTTCTTTTCAACGCATCACTATTCAACTTAAATCCCTACTCATACGTCCGACTTAAACCAATGCTTACATCTTCTTCATAATTACCTCCTATGCATTTCACTTCTTCCCTTCCAGCGCTCGAGTTACTTCCTATGCGTCCACCTTTACCATGCATTACCTTAGTCCTGACCATGAGTCCAACATGGTCTTTTACTTCTTTTCTTTATAGGCTCTTCAATGCATCGATTTTTAAAAGTAGGGTGTGACTGTTGAACCACCATTAGAGCATGGCAAGCCTTCAAGAAAGTCCATCGTTATGTCCTCCCAAACCCGATTTGGAATGGGCAAAGGCTAAAAAAGCCTTGTCGGTGAGACTATTTCGAACTTATTCCTTTAAAGGGTCGTTTGGTTCAAGGTTTTAAAGATGCCTGAGAATAGAATGCCTAGGAATAGGATGCCTGGGAATAAGATGTCTAGGACTTATAACTCTTGCTCTCTCGCTCTTTCTCGCTCTCTCTCTCTCATTGTCGCTCTCGCTCTCCGTAACTCTATCTCTCTCGCTTTTCTCTCTCACTCTATCACTCTATCGCTCTCGCTTCTCTCACTCTATCTCTCTTGCTCTCGCTCTTGCTCTCTCTCACTCCATATCTCTTGCTCTCTCTCTCACTCTATCACTCTATCTCTCTCGCTCTCTCTCACTCTATGTCTCTCAATCTCGCTATTGCTCTCGCTGGTGCGTAACTACCAAATTTATACAAAATAAATGTTTGTAAAGGAGGATGAAGAAGAGAGGAAGTCAAGATAGAAAATAGTGAAAACAAAATTACAAAAAAAAAAAAAAAAAAGATGAAAGATGAAGGAAAAAGGAAGAAAAGAAAGAAGAGAAGGAAGAGTGACCTGGTAAGGAATACAAAACCCTTGCTTCTTAATGGATTTGGAATGCCCCCACTTGTATTGATTAAAATATGCTTGGGAAATATCTTTTCCAAGGTTAATAAAGAAAACCCATTGTTGGGATTTTTGTTGAATGTGAAGTGAAAAGCTTAATTTTGTTGCAGCTAAACAATGAAGAAATAGAGCCCAATTATTATGATTTATTCGGCTGAAGATAAACCCAAATGGTAGGTAGCAAAAATGGTAAAGATGCTACCACGTTATACAATATCACACCACAAAGAGAGGGAGAGAATAGATGCACAAAAAATGGTAAAAATCTCTTTTCTTTCTATCACTTTCTTTCTCTTTTCTCTCTGTAGGATGCCTATTGAGGAAGCTGAAAAACTCACTACTCTCTTTGTCGAAAATTGTCACACCCCCTCCCAGATTACCCCACACAACCCAAGACTGAGATGTGAGGACAGTACACATCACCCCTCTTGTGACGTATACTATCCATTTATACCTGATGATCCTGACAGTTCATAACATACATATTACTCCTTCATACATCCAAAACCATAAAAATTTGATACATATAATTGACTTTCAACCAGTCCACAATGTACTTATACAAAACCATATCTCAAATCCCAACATATATACAACTAGGTCTACATGCCACCTACATAAGGTTATATACACATACAACTCTTCTAACAAGACTAATTTCTGAAAACTCGAAACTTAGGCAAGGCGAGCTGGAGTAGGCTAAGCACCGGGAACGTCCTCACTACCTGGGGGAGGGGGGGGAAAGAAAATTGAAAACATGAGCTAATAGCCAAGTGAGTAGCTAATTTTAACAGACTACTTTTAGTTCAAAAATCATTAAAATTAAACAAATTCCAACAACATGAGTAAAACATGGAATCATTTCACATTCATTGGATAAATCATGCTTAGTTGCCCTTATCAAGTCATACATGATTTTTCAGCCATTCATAAAGAAATCAGTTTGATTACAATACTTCTCCTTAGTTGAGGCGGAGCAAAACTCAACACCCCTACGTTGAAAACAAATAAGGCTCGATGCGGAGCAGAACTCAACGCACCTGCATATAACCTTTATGTGCACATAGGAACATGGCGGGTTGCTCAAGTACCTTCTCTATGTCCTTCAGTACTGGGTCTTGGGGAAACTCACATGCCTTCTCATGTCCTTCAGCACTGAGCCTCCTCTAAAACATTTTCCTTTAAGGAAAGCAATACTTTGTACAAACAGTTCATATGCAAATCTTCCATAAGAAAACAGGGCAACTCTTAAATCAATAACATTTCATAAACATACTTTTCAATACCTTTTTAGAAACATAAACTATGCTTTGTAAATCAATTGATCACAAAACCATAATCAATCGGGAAAGCCGAACTAACATGTACACAAAAACCGTTTTGAAGTAAGAAAAGTGTCACTCACAACTTATCCTTAGGCCTTGAGTGGATTATACGCCTTCCATACCTCCTCTTGGCCTGAAATAAACATTTTTCCAAAGTAAACCTAATAAGCAAGATTACCAACAAAAATTCCACCTTCTCAGCGAGATTCCTAGCGAAACTACCCAACAGGATATGATACTAGCGACACCAGGATAAGCGAGACTAGCGTGATTTACCTGAGGAGCGATAACTAGTGATACCCAGCGAGTTTTGTGAGACGGAAAGCCCCTTGCGTCCCAGCGACACTCGTCTCGCTACCTTTACTTTATGTACTCAACGATACCCGACAGCAGAGATCTCCTCCTTTCCTTTTTGTTCTTTTCTATCTATTAAAAGTCATATCTCCAGACAAATTTAGAACCGCTTCTCTTCTACAAACTTGTAGAAAATTGAATTTCTAAGATTATCTCAAACTTTCAAGACTTAACTCTCCTTCGTTCTCCAGCTATTCCAAAATTACTCTGCGTTGCTCTAGATTACACAGAAATTCTGTAACCATTGCTTTTACCTAAAATTTCACATATTTATCTTCAATTTCAGCTCAACTATCCTTCACAAGAATTGTTAAGAGTTATATTAACTTACTGACCTTAAAATTTCAGCCCTAGACTCGATCTCCTCGATTCGCTCTACTCTAAACATCAGACACTGTCCAGCCCGTGCGTCCACAAACAACTTCTGTTCCAGCTTAGATTTCAACACCAAAGAGAGTAGACTTCCGTCCAAAATCCACAAAAACACCCTCTTCTACCTCCCCTTATAGTTCGTCTAAAAAATGGAACCGACTTAAGCTCTCGAAGTGTCTAAAAATGATTAAACATTTATTTCACTTCTATATATATATATACTGCCGACTTAACACTCAAAAGAAGGTTGGCGCGTAGGGTTCTCATTCTTACTTCAATGCAAAGCACCCATAACGCAACCTACTCCAACGCCTTCAGCAATCATCCACACTCAACGCATGGCGCCCTCAACACCTCCTACCTTCGACGCATACAACTCAATCATCCACACTCAACGCATGGCGCCCTCAACACCTCCTACCTTCGACGCATACGACAATCATCCACACTCAACGCATGGCACCCTCAACGCCTCCTACCTTTAACACTTACAACTCAATCATCCAGTCTTCGATGCATAGGGACCACTCTGTCTTCAATGCATAAGGACCACTCTGTCTTCGACGCATAGGGACCATAACGGCTGGCCACCTTACCAATACATGGTAAGTCAAGTACGTTTCTTCCCCCTGCCAATGATCAACTTGTCCTCCAACGCGGTGACTGCTTTAGCTCACAACAACCCTTCGTGATTTCACCTTCAACGCATGGCCACTCAAAAGAAAATGTTAGCTTTTCTCTTCTTTCATCAACACATAGTCTTGGCCAACACTTAGCCAAAATTTTTGCTCTTTCATTCTCGGCTACTTTTCTTCTAACTACGCATAGCCACGATTTCACTTGCCTCTTCCCAACACTTAGTATTATAAGCCAGTGCTTACAAAAATCGTCTGACCGAAGAAGAAAAGAAAAAGATGGAGGAGGAGGAGAAAGAGGAGAAGAAGACAACAAACTTTATGTGGTTCGGCCAAAGATGCCTACATCCACAGGAAGGGAGAAGGTGCTTTACCTTTTAGATGAGTTTTTGATTTACAGAATGATTTCACTTTTTTTGCTCTCAATTTTTTTTTATATTTATTTTTTTTATTTTTTTTAACTTCTCCATCTGACAATCTCTTTAAAACTTTTTTATACATGCTAAGAGATTGTTACAAAATTTTTTACTAATTAATTAAACATAAACTTAAAGCCGTTAGAATCACTCTTTCAAATCCCCGCCTTTATTGCATGCAATCTTCTCCCTTTTGAACTCATCTCTGATATTTTATCTCAGGTACCTCGAAACCGATCATGTCCAAACATTTGAGAAATTTGAGTTTTGGAACCAGCTTCGTGAGCATATCAACTGCATTCTCAGAGGTACGAACCTTTACAACTTCTATTTCCCCTTTCTCTATCATGTTGCATGCAAAATGAAATCTGATGTCTATATGTTTTGTTCTATTGTGAAACTGTTGGTTTTTGGAGGGATGAATAGTGCTTTGGTTATCACAATAGATCTTCATTGATGACTGATCTATACCAAAGTCTTTCATCAATCCTTTGATCCATAGTGCCTCCTTGATTACTTCTGTTAGAGCTATATATTTTGCTTCAGTAGTTGATAATGCAACAATCGATTGAAGTGTAGCCTTCCAACTTATTAGGTTAGGACCATAAAGAAAAATATAGTTGATTAGCGATCTTCTTTTATCTAAATCTCCTGCAAAATGAAAATCAACAAAACCAATTAACTCTAATTTTGATTTATCAAACTTTTGACAGTATAGTTTGGCAGCCATTGACCACTTTAAGTATCTGATAACCCACTTTGTAGCTTCCCAATGTCTTTTTCCCAGATTAGACATATACCTACTGACTAGACTTGCTAAGTAGGATTGGTCGGGTCTTGTGGAAATCATTAGGTACATCAAACTCCCCACAGCATGACTATAGGTAACCTTTTCCATTTGTTGTATATGCTCTAGGTCATTTTCATCAGGAGAGTTTGCAGAAGAGAGTTTAAACTGTTGAGCAATAGGAATAGTTATTGGCTTTGCTTCACTTAGTATGAACCTCTTGATTAGTTTTTATAGTAGGATGCTTGACTTATTGTTAGGAAATTTTGATCTCTGCTCCTTGTGATGTCTATGCCAAGTATTCTTTGGGATTCTCCTAAGTCTTTCATGTCAAACTCTTTATTTAAAAGGGCTTTGACATGAGAGACATCTTCCTTAGAACTTCCTGCCAATAACATATCATCTACGTATAGTAGAAGATATACTTTATCTTTGAATGAGGTTTGGTTAACATAGACACACATATCATAGGAACTTCTCTTGAAACCCATGCCTTCAAGGTAGTTATTAAACCTCTTATACCAGCATCTAGGAAATTGCTTAAGCTCCTAGATTGACTTATTAGGCAAAACAATATAGATTCTGTTTTCCCTTTACCTCATATCCCCTAGGTTGTTCCATATAGATGGTTTCTTCTAGGTAGCCATGAAGAAAAGCTGGTTTAACATCAAGTTGGTCCAATTCTAGGTTGGTTTGAGCTACTAAGGATACGAGAAGTCTGATTGAGGTTTGTTTTACAAATGGGGAGAAAACCTCTGAGTAATCTATGCCCTGTCTTTGAGTAAAACCCTTAGCAACAAGTCTTGCCTTGTATCTAGGAGGATGATCTTTAGATATTCCTTCCTTTAGTTTGTAGATCCACTTTGAGGAATAGGTTTATACCCTTTTGGTAAAGTTGGTAAAGTTGCTAAAGTCCAGGTCTCATTTATACTTAGAGAATGAATTTCCTCATTCATTGCCTCAATCCACTGTATTGCATCTTGACCACTTATTGCTTCCTTAAAGGTAGTAGGTTCGTGATCATTAGGATCAACAGTAACACTTAAAACTAGGTTTATGTAGTTAATATCAGCATACCTAGCTGGAGGAACTATAACCCTCCTTTGTCTATCTCTAGCAAGTGAGTACTAACTCAAATCTGGTTGAGGTTCTGAGATTTTAGGCTGTTCTGTTGAAGTTTCACCTTTATCTTTTGTTTCACCTTGAACGATAGGTTCAGATGGTGGTTTAGATGTTTTCTCCACCTCAATTTTAGAATTAGATGACTCTGCCTTCTCTGTTGTCAGACCCTCTTTGTGCATAAACATCTCATCTTCTCCGAAAGTAACATCCCTACTCACAATGAACCTTCTTTCACTAGGATGTCACAACTTTAAACCTTTAACACCTTCTAAAAAGCCTACAAACATGCACTTAGCTACTCTAGTTTTAAGCTTCCCTTGATTTTGATGAATATAACCAATACATCCAAAAACCCTTAGATTATCTAAGTTAAGTGGGTGATTAGACCATTTTTCTTCAGGGATTAATAAATCTAAAGAGGTGTGAGGACACCTATTTAAGGTGAAAATGGTGTAAGCTGCCTATTAACAAAAACTTGTTGCTACTGGTTTTATGTCTTACCAATCTATCAAGTTTTCCTATTCTTCACCCAAGTATAAGCAAGGAATGAGGTTATCTCGGTGAGTCCGAGGTCGAACATAGGGATTATGCAGATTCTAGAATTCCTGGATTATTTGAGTCATGCATTTAAGAAAAGTAAAGAGAGGTGATGCGTTTGACTAACTACAAAGCAGTAAAACTATCCTAAAGTGATTGAATGGCATGGTATGCGACACAACAAAATCCAACTAATTGAATTGTATGAATGGTAAAAACAGTGCTTGGGTTGGTCATCATCTAAATTCAGAAACGCATAGGTAAATCTATTTCATTCCAGCGACCCTTCTCTCAGTTTGTCAGCCGTTATGCCTATATGTCTATAACGCATAGGAGAGTGTTGGAAGCCAAGGTTATTCCTATGTCTAGATAACACTTCTTAGCCTTGTCAATTGAGTTCCACAATCACTTACTCTCTCGAGTAGTCTGATTATTACTACTTATATCGATTACCTAAATGGACACAAGCATTAAGTTAATAGTACAATTGACAAGATGAAATAGATAAAAACGAAGGTTCTTATTTAGATGATAACACAACCCATAACCCTTAAGAGAATTAGTTACTCATGGATGGTAAACAGCAAATGGGAAGTGGTAAGAAATGAATAGCCATGAAAGATATTTAGATTGATGAATGGAATAAGAGTTTCCGAGAATAAAATTTCTTGTTTATAACTAAAACACAAGTAAGCAATAGATAGAAAGCATGAAATGGTTTCTTAATGTCTTGAGCTCGCTGGTGTGGAAGCGTGATTTCTGCTATGAAGTGGTCAGGCGGAGGGAAGACTCTTCTCTTTCGAGCTGTTTGTCTCCGGTTGTCGTCTGGAAAGGACTCTACTATCACTTAGAAATTCTTCCAAGAGATTCAACAACCTTTCAGCCTTCAGATCTGCCCTTTTATAGATGCTGCATTGTAATTGCTGGCAGATCTGTGTAATTGGGGGCTGAATTACTACCTTGCGTCTATCTCACCTAATTGCATAATTTTTTGTTTAATTTAGATCCACCACTTTCGCGTCAGATCAAGCATATCAAAACAATCTCTCAAAATTCTTATCTGATTCTCTGCTGTCTTGCATTTCTGGTTGATATGCGTCCATGGATAATTTGGGTTCTTTCGTTAAAGTATGCATTTTAGATTCAAAAAGCTTCAACACAATTATCTCCATCACTTTACAAGAGTAAAACGCATAGGAAGATTTATCAATAGAATTTAACTCAAACTACTGCATGATTATCTATTTAAACTCTATTTTTCTAAAAGAAAGACTATAATAACTTGTATTTCTACAAGTTATCACTGCCTCTACCCAATAGTTCTCTCAGCATTATTATTCTATTAAGCCTCTCAGCAACACCATTCTGTTGTGGAATGTGCGTAACAGTTTTGTGCCTAGTGATACCATTGTCTCTATCTATATAATATATTAAAATCTTCACTACAGAACTCCAAGCCATTATCTATTCTAAGATATTTTATCTTTTTGTTGGTTTGAGTTTCCACTAAAGTTTTCCAGTTTTTAAATTTATTAAACACTTGGTCTTTAGTTTTAAGGAAATAAAGCCAACTTTTTCTAGAATAGTCATCAATTAAAGATAGAAAATACCTTGAACCACTTAGGCTTGGTGTGGTGGCACGCCCCCATAATCTGAGTGAATGTAGTCTAAAATTCCCTTGGTAGTGTCCTGAGCTTTGGTGAAGTTCTGTCTTGTAGCTTTCCCGAAAACACAGTGTTCATAGAATGAGAGATGCTCACTAATACCTTTAGGTAGTATACCTTGATTTGATAGTGCTTGCATACCTTTATGACTGATATATAAGAGTCTTTTATGCCACAAATCAACTTTAGTTAAGGTTGCTTTGTTCAATGTATAAGCACCATTCACCATTTCTACTCCCCCTGACTACGTACAAATCATTCAGCTTCTCCCCAACCATAACCACTTTAGAATCCTTGATCACTTCTAGGGTACCTTCTTTTCGTTTGTATTCACACCCAATGGAGTCTAACATGCCTAAAAAAATCGAGTTTCTTTTTAGCAAAGGTACATGCCTCATATTCCTTAGAAGCTTCACTGTCCCATCTGTTAGCTTTAGTGAGACTGAGCCAATTCCTTTGATCTTGCAAGCTTCATTGTTCCCCATGTACACTAACTTTTCATCAATTTCTTTGTAGGTGTTGAACTAAGTTCTAAAAGGGGTCATGTGATAGGTACATCAGGAATCTAGTACCCAATCATGCTTCCCTAGAGAACTCCCTTGGTTGGCTTTGTCTTGAGTTGTAGCAAGGGTATCCGAGTAAATGTATGAGCCTTCTACTGTAGAGGCTTCCGGTTGTTTGTTCTTGGGGTCTTTCTCATTTTCTTGATTCTTCCTTTTTAGGCTGTAGCAATCCCTCATTAGATGACCTTTCGTCTTGCAATAGTTGCACCTACGTTTAGTCTTGGGTATATGCTCTTCATTTGTTTGTTGTTTTCCTCTTGTATAGTGATTTGACTTGCTTTTACCTTTAACAAACAAACCCTCTGCACTTGGTTGTTCCCTCTTGGTGACTTGAAGCTCTAAATCTTTTGTTCTTAAGGCTGAAATGATAGCATCGGTTGTAATTGTGTCTCTGCCATATTTCAAAGCATTCTTCACATCCTCGTAGTAATTCGATAATGAGTTCAAAAGAACATAAGCCTCATTGTCATCACCCAATTTGTCTCCAAAATTTTTAAACTCAAAAACAATTTTCTTGAATTCATCTAAATTCTCTGTAAGAGTCTTGGAGGGATCCATCTTAAATGTAAAGACTTTCTCCCTTAGGAATATTTTGTTTTGAAGATCTTTAGTTGCAAAAAGTCTCTCCAACTTTGTCCACATTGTGTATGTTGTATCTTGATCTATCACTTGCCTCAGTACATTGTCACTTAGGTTCAAAACAAGTGTACCATAAGCTGTTAACTTCATATCTCTTCTTTCTCTCGAGCTGTAACGGTGTTGGGTAGAGTTGATGGATCCAAAAGGGCCTTGTGAGCTTTTTGTTGACTGAGAATTGCGCAGATTTTAACCTTCCAAAGACCAAAATCACCCTTGCCATCAAATTTTTCAATCTCAAATCCTACAGCCGCCATTTCTTCCTCTATTTTTGAATCTTGAATTTTTCAAGAAACTTTTTCTTGATTAATTACAAGGCTCTGGTACCAATTTTGTTGGGCTTTTTATTGAATGTGAGGTGAAAGGCCTAATTCCGTTGCAGCTAAACAATGAAGAAATGGAGCCCAATTATTATGATTTATCCGGCTGAAGATAAACCCAAATGGTAGGTAGCAAAAATGGTAAAGATGCTGCCACATTATACAATTTCACACCACGAAGAGAGAGAGAATAGATGCACAAAAAAAGGTAAAAATCTTTTTTCTTTCTATCACTTTCTTTCTCTTTTCTCTTTGTAGGATGCCTACTGAGGAAGCCGAAGAAACCCACTGCTCTCTTTACCGAAAACCATCTGACCGAAGAAGAAAAGAAGAGAAGAAGAAGATGGAGAAGAAGAAGAAGAAGAAGAAGAAGAAGAAAAAGAAGAAGAAGACAACACATCTTACGTGGTTCGGCCAAAGATGCCTACATCCATGGGAAGGGAGAAGATGCTTTACCTTTTAGATGTGTTTTTGATTTACATAATGATTTCACTCTTTTTGCTCTCAGATTTTCTTTTCTTTTTTTTTTTTTTTTTTTTTTTTTTTTACTTCTCCATCTAACAACCTCTTTAAAACTCTTTTATACATGCTAAGAATTTGTTACAAAATTTGTTACTAATTAATTAAAACATAAACTTAAAGCCGTTGGAATCACTCTTTCACCCACCAACCAAACATGGGCTTTGTAAGTCCATGCCCATTCCCACCTTTTATACCCACCAACCAAACGACCCCTAACAAATCATGCATCGCCCACAAAAGCCTTGACATCCCCCTTCATGCCTTTCCAAAATAGCTCACTAGTCAAACATTTATACGTCGGAAGAAACCCATAATGGCCATGTAAGCCACACACTTAGCTTTGGAAGTTGGCAAGCTTAAGGTGGTGATGTATTATGTGTTGGTGAAGAGAAAGGTGGGCCAAGAACAAGAGTGTGAGAGCTAGCATGTGTTGGAAGCTATATTACGCGTTCAAGAGCAATACTATGCGTTTATGGGCAATACCATGCGATCAAGAGCAAAGGCTATGTGTTCATAAGCTACATTATGCGTTGGTTGGCTAAGGCTATGCATTGGTGAGGTTGAGAAGAGGTGCTATGCGTTGGTCAAATCGTTTATAAAGGGAAAAATGAGGAGCGTTTAATCATTCTAAACACGACCAAAAGCTCAAATCAGTTCTATTTTATGGCTGAGAGACGAAGAGAGGTAGGAGAACATGTCTATGGTAAAGTTGTGGAGAGTTCGGGTCGTTTTCATGGTGAAACCGAAGCTGGAATAGAGAGCTTGGCTGCTATCGCGCAATCCGAGCATGGTCTGGCATTTGGAGAAGAGCAAGCTGAGGAGATCAAGTTTCAAGCTAAAATTTTGAGGTTAGTAAGTTAACTCAATTTCTAACAACTCTTATGAAGGATGGTTGAGCTAATAATAAGGAGAAACATGTAAACTTTTAGGCGGAAGTGACTAATACAGAATTACTGTGCAGTCTGGAGCAGCACAAGGTAATCTTGAAATATCTGACTAACGAGAAGAATTTAAGCCTCGAAAATTTAAGGTAAGCTGGAAAAAATATTTCTTTACAAGTTTTTAGAAGGAAAGAAGTTCTAAATTTGGCTAGAAATGCAACTTTTAACAGATAGAAGTGAGAACAAAAAGGAAAGGAGGAAACTCTGCTGTCGAGTGTCGCTAGGAAGCGGGTGTCGCTGAGTTATTGAAGTGTAAGTAGCTGATGAGTGTCGCTGGGGCCCAGGGGGGTTTTCTGTCTCACAAATCTTGCTGGGTCTCGCTAGGTCTCGTTCCTCAGGTAAATCTCGCTGGTCTGCTCATCCTGGTGTTGCTAGTTCCATGTCCTGTTGTGTGTTTTCGCTAGTAATCTCGCTAGAAATGTGGAATCTCGCTGGTAATCTCGCTAGTGATACAAAATCTAGCTTATTATGATTACTTTGGGAAATAGGAGGGTCTTGGTGATAAATCATGATTAGAGTTTAATTTTGCACTTAATGATCATGGAAAGGAAGTTTAAGGAAAGCTTATCGTGAGAAATGTGTATTTACAGGCCAAGAAGAGCTCGAAAAGGCATATAATCCGCTCACGGCCTAGGACAAGTCGTGAGTGATTTTCTATTTTATATAATGATTACTCTTAGCATGTTTTCTTAGCAATGTGTGAGTGGAAACTATCATATTCTATGGAATCCTAATATTTACACATGATAGGAGTTATGAGCTATAAAATGGATAAGTGCATGAGAAATCCTGTATACGTATATCTCCTTTTGAATATTAAGTTGTGCAATGATGCGCACTTTGAGTGTTAACCGCAAATGTACGGGTCAAGTTATAATATAAGACAGTTAAGTCCGAATATCGTTCCACTGGAGATCCAATTGTGAAGGTTTAAGTTACTTAGCTATTCTAGAGTTGAATCAATTTCATTTGAGGATTGAAATTGAATATTATGAGTTATGGAAAATACAAATCAAATAAGGAAAGTATTAAAGTGAGAAATACAAGAGTCAAAGAGAATTCTAGGGTAATGAATCCTTGTTTATTTCATCATGCAATATTATAGATTTCATGGATTTTATTGTAATTCATATGCCTAAGTCTAGAAACTTAATTCCAAGTTATTTTATCTCAAAAACAGTCCTTTCTCATGCAACTCGATTGATTATTAATCTCTTAAAACCAATACAAAATTACATGGCATTAAAAATAGTCTTTAACAACTTTTATTGTCAACCTAACTACTCTCGTGATAGATTAACAACAATTCATTGTTATAGATCAAGTTAAACATACAATCTCTCAATCATACATCTAACCTAACATGTGAGGATGGCCAATCCACAAGAATTAAACACAATAACAATGAAAAGCATAATCATTCCAACAAAACCATGAAAGTCTACAAGATCAACATAAATTCATAAAAAAATCATCAAAACCCTAAAACTAAAGAGTTTAGCCACTCATAGCTTGAAGCAACATGTTTAAGCAAAATAAACAAAGAAAGAGTGTAAAGAAAGAGAAACTCTACTGAAAAGAGGCTCTTGATTGAGGTAGTACCATCATGATCTCCTTGGCTCTCACGTCGGAATTCGAAGGGCACCACGACTATCTCGAACTCTTTTCCTCTTCCTTGCAACTAACTCACCCTTTGAACTCTCACTTAATACTATTCTTTTTGTGCCTCTTTAGGTCTGTAACTTCCTTGATTTGCTTTGATTTTCTTTTCTGATTTGGGCTGCTGGAAACCCCCAAATTTCATTTAAGAAAAGTTGGCGCCGCGGCGCTAGGGCTGCATCAGAAAAGTTTGCTCTCGGGTTTTAGCATCGCGACGCTGTGATGCGTTTCAGAAATATTGTTCTCGGGCATTAGCGTCGCAACAACGCCGTCCAAGTGTCGCGACGCTGTCATGCGTTCAACAAGGATGCGTCGAGGTAGCGCCATCTCGGCGCCGCAGTGCTACTATGAGTCCAAAACGATGCGTTTATGTTTTAGCGTCACGGCAGCGCCCTCCTGGCGACGCGGCGCTATCCCAAAATTCGCCCTTTTGAGTTTTTCAGCTCTTTTTTGCCGTATTCTTGCTCGGTTTTGATCTTTTAGTCGTTTCTTCTAATTTTTCTCGTTTTAACCTGAAAATCACTAGCAAACAAGTGAAATCTAATATAAACTCCCTTAATTTGAGAGAATAGAAAGCACTTTTCAAGTGCTTATCATGCTACATATGGTGTATTCATTGAATATCTTGTGTTGTGTTGTGAAGTTTAAAGAATGTTATACGTATTATCTAAATGCAACCCATGGCCGAGGGACCACGTATGAAGGCAAATGGGGAATACGTTATATGATACTCAGTGCTGAGGGACCACGTGTGAAGGCACTTGAGTAGTTAAATGAAATGGATTCCAATGCCGAGGGACCTTGTGAGAAGGCATATGGAAATCCAATACATGATAGCTCAGTGCTAAGGGACCACGAGTGAAGGCACTTGAGCAGTGGATTGATATGGAACCCAGTGCCGAGGGACCACGTGAGAAGGCATATGGGAACTTCGATATAGTGAAACTCAGTGCCAAGGGACAATATGAGAAGGCACTTGAGGGTTTGAAATGCCGAGGGACGATATGTGAAGGCATTTGTGCCGAGGGACTCGTGTGAAGGCTTTTGAATATGTGAATGATGAGTATTAACCTTGAGTGTGTTGAGCTTCGCTCCGCCATAGCTAGAAAATGATAATTGTATCACTTATGTTCTTATGGTATTGTTGACTTAGGAATTATTATTATATATATACATGTGGTAGTTTTATGATGATCCATGTTAACTCAAGGAAGTTTATTAGTAATTAAGATGTGAAGGCATGGGGGAAATCTTGTACTTGAAAACTCAGTGCTGAGAGATGTAGAGAAGACACTTGAGTATCCTAGGGATCCAATACTGAGGGATTGGGAGAAGGTACTTGGATAGCCCGTGAACAAATTATGATTGACTGATGCTGAAGTGTTGAGAGTACACCACTCAGCTGAGAAATATCAACGTTGGGTGCGGCGAGCTTCGCTCAGCCTCAACTAGGGAAGGAGATTTAAGGAAACGGTTTTTGAATAATGTTTCCATAGATAATCAGATGTGGTTAAACTATAATCTGACGTATACTAGTGATAGACATGGTTTGGTTTTATATTTTTATACACTATTGAGAAAAACTTTAATTAGTCACTCACTAGGCGTTTAAGCTCACGTTTTTCTTGTTTTTCTGTTTTCCAGATAGCGAGCGAGTTTGGGATGCTTAGCCTACGCAAGATCTCGTCTGGGTCCACCAATAGTGTTTAGTATTCTGAAAATTGTAAATAATTGAACTGGAGCATGTGTTGTACATATAGAGAGGATTAAGGAAGTTTGTGTATTTATGCTATTATATGATTGAATGAAAAGGATGTGCATATGACAAGTTAACTCTGGTGTATGTGTGAATTAGTTTCTGGTTTATAACTGTTTAGTAGGTAAAGACAGAGTTATGGTTGACAGTGGATGTCGTAAGAGGGTCAGTGTCCGCTGTCATTACACTTCTTCCTGAGTTAGGAGGGTACCTGGAAGTGGGTGTGACAGGCCAACCATAATCCAAGTGTGAAACGTATGTAGAATGGCCGGAATTAAGGATGAGGAGCTGGAAAGTACTAACCCCAATTTATAAAATAGCTTGCCTTGTTCCAGATAGAATTTGGAGATGAACGTGGGGTCCTAAATCCTTTCGGATTTTCTGCAATTCTGGATCCTCAAGCACCTCCCTATGGACCACTTCCACATCAATCAAGATGGGGACAACTACGATTTGCAATGCTACTGTGTCTGGAAGACGAGAGAGAGCGTCGGCGGCCTTGTTGGTCAGTCCCGAGTTGTATTGAATCTCAAAGTCATAACTCATGGCTAAACATTTTGAGCATCAAGGAAAATTGCCTCATGCATATCATTTTGTAAGTTTTGCTTATCTATCCGGTTTGTTTTGAGTGTGAGGCATAATTTGATTACTTCCGAGTATTGATATTCTATGTATTCCACTGATTTCTAGTCAGATTTTGTGTTCAATTTAATATTAGTATGGGAGTTAGGGTAAAAAAATCATATAGAACTTGTGTTAGTAATATACATGAAACTCTGAAATTTGTTGGTGTGTCAAGAGTTCAACAATGTTGCTAAGACAAAATTTGATGACAATGGAATGAGTAGAGCATGATAATTTATAGGTTTGTTAACGGTAGTAAAAGGGTTAATTATAAAGCTCAATTGTTCGGTTTCGATTTGAAAAACTTTTCATTCAAGAAATGAAAAGAAAGTTATGTTCGAAGTTACAAACTCCATGCTATAAAAACAATCAATCACTCAAAATAAGTTACTTGAAAGTAGTAAAACAATCAATCAATCAGCTGTATATGAGAATGTTCTATCTGATAGTATACAAATTATAAGAAAATGTTTAACTTTGAATCTCTAGATGAATTGTAGTCCAATTTTAGTGTCTTCTGACACCATTTCTATCTTGTTGATGGTATCCATTTCTTGTCTTTGTTATTGAAATTTCTTAACTTCTTTTCCTCCATTTTTCTCTGGTACATAACTTCTTACAAAACAACTATTGTAGTGCCCCCAAACTAGAAGTTCAAGATATTTTTCTCTTTTCAATTTGGTGGTTTTTCAAATCAAATATGCAAGTTTCTCACATGGAAATGGACAAAATCTAGTCTTGAAATGATTTATGCCAAAGAAGATTGTTTGAGAGAAGGATGTTAATGTATAAGACGACCCCACATCACAATTTTTGTTTGGTTGAATTATAAATTTAGTCTCTAAAAATTTGGGAAAAGTTATAATAGTCCCTATAGTTTTAAAGTTAGACTTCACTCTTTATGGTTTGATAAAACTTCATAAATAGTTGTATGATTTGATAAAACTCTCATAAATAGTCTCTAAGGGGTTATTTTGGGAGATAAGTTGAGATATGATGTCTGAAATTTATATGTCTATGTTTCGGGTGTAGAGTTGAGTTCATATGTTCGATGTATCTGGTGCAGTTTCTTAAACTCTAAATAATTTGGTTTTATGATTATTATTTTGTTTTGAAACCTTTTTATTCAATAATTCTACCCATCTTTATTTGAATAATTTATGGATTGCAATTTTTTTCTTTTCTTTAATTTATTTACTTATTTATTTATTATCTTGTAATGAACAAGAATTAACCCTACATTTCTTACAGGAATATATGGTTAAATAAAATGGGAAACCAAAGAGAAATTAAAACTTTTGATTCTTAATTTTTCTCTATGAATTTCATTATCTTCTTCTTCTGTCTCTTCTTCTTACAATTGTTGCTTTGTATTTTTTCTTTATCAATAAATTTTTTTAATTGAATCTCCCCCATCATCTTAGTAGCCAATGGAATGCCACCTCATTTCTTCAACAATTTCACTTTCAATTCCTTCAAATTTGGAGGATTATCAAAAAAGACAGATCTCCAAGTTTCACTGATTCTTGCTATAAAATGTTCCTAGAAAAATCTCCATTTTGTGATTTTTGTTTTTGTTATTTTTTACATACTTTTCCAAAAATTTTAAATACTCATTTGATATGTGAATTCAATTAAGTAAAAAGATATTTTGCAATTTTTTCAATATAAATATTTCACTTAATGTAACAGAATACTTTTATTTATACAATCAACAACCTTACAACATATACTTTAACCATCATGGAATCAACAACCTTACAACATATACTTTAACCATCATGGATTGACCTAGTGGTAAAATGGAGATATAATCTCAATAAATGACTACATGACTAAGAGGTCAAGGTTCAATCCATGGCGGCCACCTACCTAGGAATTAATTTCCTACAAGTTTCTTTGACACCCAAATGCTGTAGGGTCAGGCGGGTCGTCCCATGAGATTAGTTGAGGTGCGCGTAAGCTGGCCCGGATACTCACAGATATCAAAAAAAAAAAAAAAATCTTACAACATATACTTTAACAATCATGGAATTTATGAGTTGAACAAGCACAAAAAATAGGGTAGTCATTAGGGTTTATTTACATATTCACAAATAATAGTGTGTATATATATAATCATGGCCAAGAATGAGCCAATTTCATGCCTACAAAAAAATATTATTCATTAAAATAGTTAAGTTGGTCAGTTCTACCAACTAGATGCAAACAATACCTCTTTCTAAACTTGTTAAGAAACAATCGGTCTTATAATAGTCGGAGGTGGGTGCCAAAGTTGATTATCGAAGGTGATTTTTGTCAGAGTTTGTAGTCAGAGATAGTTGTTGGAGCCCAAAGTTGGTTGTGCAAAGATGGTTGCCGATGTTAGTCGCGAGAGTTGTTACCGAAGGTGGTTGCTAGAGCCTGGAGATAGTCGTCAGATTGTGGCAGTGGTATCAGAGCCCAAAGTTGGTTGTGCAAAGATGGTCATTGATGTTAGTCGCGGGAGTTGTCATCGGAGGTGGTTGCTGGAGCATGGAGTTAGTCGTCAGAGTGTGGCAATGGTATTGGAGCCCAAAGTTGGTTGTGCAAAGATGGTCGTCGATGTTAGTCACGAGAGTTGTCATCGGAAGTGGTTGTTAAAGCTTGGAGTTAGTCGTCAAAGTGTGACAGCAGTAGTCATCAATAGCGATCTATGGGTGGAACCTTAAAAACATTAGAAGAAGTGAGAGTTGAGGTGAGTTGAGGTGAGTTGGGGTGAGTTGGTAATAACATATACCAACTCAACTTCACCTACATTTAGTTGGTGGGCCAAACATTGAGTCATATTTTACCAATTCAACCTAACTCATGTTGGTGACCCAAACAACTCTTAAGAGTTTTGCCAAACTATAAAGACTAAATTCTAATTATAAACCATAATGACTAAATTTTAACTTTCTTCGAATCATAGAGATGATATTGGCAAATTATTAACATTCTCATACATTTCCCCCAAACAATTTTAGGGTTATACTATTTGATGTATTAAAGCATTTGTGAGGTTGTCTAAGTGGGAAGTTGATATCAGCCATTGCTACTAAGTTGCCCATTTTTGTTTAAATTCTTGCAGCAATGCATGGCACATCTTCTGTCTCATGGACAACTTGATGGAAGTGGGTAGGAAAGCATCAAATCAACAAGCAACCAAAGAGCTAGACCTTGTTTACTAGTATGTGCATGAGAGTACTCACTTCAATACTTAAATTCTACTTTTTTGAATTTTATGTCTTAGGTTTCTAGATGACAGACTAGAGCATAACTCAATTAATTATGTCACCAACCTCATTATGGGAATCGTAGGTTTAAATCTTCATCACTTTATTGTAATTGATATGCACCAATTGCCCGACATTGTATGTTACTTTCTCTTATACCAAAATGTGTATTGATAATAAATAAGATTGATGTCCACCTCTTCAAAGTATTCCTATTTTTTATATATTTTAAGATGCTATGGTTGAATTATAGGAATTTCTCTGGATCTATTATATGTGTTTGTAAACGCCCTGCTTAAAAACAATTCAAGACAACGAAGGATGATATAGCCAAATTGCACAGGAATGTTGGGGCCACAAGGTGTCGAATCCAAATTTCGAATGTTGGTCTAAATCCCGGGCTTGGGGCATTGCAATGTGTGTATAATAAATATGTTTTTCTTTTATTTTTTATTTGTATTTTTTGTACATCCACTTTTCTTCTTTTCTAGGAAATAAGTAGATATATTGATAGCTCTCAAAAATAGCTATTTGTATGCCTTTAATTTCACTTGTTTGTTTAGTATAATGTGTTTAAATGTCTGTTTTTGTAGATTCTCGAGCATAACATCCATCACAGAGTGTTACGTGTTGTTCAGGGTTGATTTGGAGCTATTAGCAGTCACATTAGAGACCCGAGGCTTCAACAGACATGAAATGACAAGAACTGCCCCTAGGAGAGCGCACATGCATTAGTTGGCGCTCTCCCAGGCGCCTTCCACCCGAGAGTTGGAAACAGGGCAATGCCTAAGCACTCAGGATTTTGACATAGAGGAGGCTCGTGCAAATGCGAAGCGCCCAAGCACCAAGTCAGGTGCTCTGATTTCTAGGTAGAGCGCCTAGGCGCTCCCACGATATTTTAAAAGCTTTCTTCGTTTTCTAGGGTTTATCATGGGAGAGATGATGGAGGTCGAGGAATGGAACAAATTTCTTCTTCTTCCACTATTTTTCCGTCTCTTTTAGCTTAGGTTTTTATTTTCTTTTGAGTTGTAATTAAGCATTGGAGCTCACGGTCTACACTTTGTCTATGGATTGTAGAGGTAAGTAAATTTCGTTTTTTGGAGCAAGAACCTATGTATTTTCTTGAGATTTTGTTGACTGAACTGAATGTATGCTTTATGCTCTTCTTTCAATCTTCTTTAATTTCTAAGTGCATGTTTGTGAACGGGTATTTCCCCGTAAGCATGTGTTGCCCTTGCTATTTGATTCATAGCTTTGTCACATTCGCACTCGCATGTCTCACTCAATCACCTAAGTAGCAATTAGTTAATCATGTATTTTATGGCTAACCTAGAATGCATGTTTTAACTAGGTTCAAAGATAAAATTGGTTAATTAAGCTAAGGTAACTAGCTAATTAATCACACAATGGAATCCTTGTTCCTAATGCACATGTTCTTATTTCTATATGGATGCTATCAAACCCAATAGATCTAGGGCATGTAGTTTAGTTAGAGCTTAGACTTTAATTAATATGTAGGATGCTTACTTAGTTTAATTAAATGATTTGGCTGCCTGAAGTGTCGTTGAGTTAGGTTTAGCTAAGTAGGTTAGTATGTGCGCATAAATCAAATACATGTTTAATCAATAGAAGTCAATGGTCGAAATGAATGCATAGGATCCCATCTTGCTCTTGAAACTAGAAAGTTCTATCTTTAGTTACATTTACCCACTGTTTTTACTTTCCTGACTTTCATTTTCATGCACTTTATCTCTATGTCACACACAATCCCCTCCGGTCACCGCTATAACTAGTGAATTGGCTTAACGAAACATCATTAGCGCGTCTCTGCGGATCAACCCAAACTTGCCACTTGTGCTGCCCCATCGTAGTGTAGGTAGTAGTTCAGTATTATAAATTTCTTTTGAAAGATTTCTTTCGAGAATAAATGAATCCTGAAGGGAACTACATCATATATTTTAGTCAAATTACAAATTTAGTTTTTGAACTTTGAGGTTTGTGTCAATTTGGTTTTTCATGTTTTAAAATTATAAATTGATTTCTTAAACTTTGATATTTTTATTTAAAAAATTTCATAAATCTACTAGAAACAAAATTAAAAGTTGAAGGTTCTATTAGACATAAAATTCATTCAAGTAGATTGATCAATTTTTTAAAAATGTTCAAATTGTTAAATTTATTCGACATTTTTGACACAAAGGAGAACTGAATGTTTAAATTCATTAGAGATTTCAGTTCTATCTAAAAGGAGGATTATTTGGTTTTTGTTATTTCAACTTTTCACATTGCTTTTATATTTTCAATGGTTCTCATGGTTCTCATGTTAAAGATTAGTTTTGGTTTAGGATACTTATGCATCTATGACAATGTTTTATGTCAAATATAATTTTCAAGGTGAATATGAAAATGATATTTTAATAAGGAACTAATAACTTACGTCTTCATGCTAAAGTGAGCTTGGTTCAGTGGTATTTACATTTGTCCCGTTTCTAGAGGTTGGAAGTTCAATCTCCCACCTTATAATTACTAACTTAAGCTGGTAAAGTGAGCTTGGTTCGGTGGTTGGAAGTTTGGTAGGAAATAACATGTACCAAATGCATTTTTTATTAATTAAAAGCAAACAATAAGAGGGTGTTTGAAATAAATCTCATAAAATATTATTTAAACAGAATAAATGTTTTATAAGCACTTTTGAAAAAATTAGTAACTTAAGCTGTGTTTTACTTTTTGAATGATTTAAGATGATCAAATGTATAAAAATCTGAATATGAGAAAAGCACTTATACTTGGATTATTTTAAAACTATTTTTGGGAGAAACTCTTAGGACAGATTATCCGGAAAAGACTTTTAGATTAATTCAACTTTTATAGTGTTTTTTATTTATTAAGATTTCAATAGATAACATTTTTTATCATCTAAAACCATTTAATAAACTTTAAACATGCTTTAAATTTATTTTTTTTTAAACATGCTTATAAAAAATTTGATTTTTTTTTTTAAGGTATTCCAAACTCACTAAAAGTTAAAAATAATAATAATAATAATAATAATAATAATAATAATAATAAAGTTATCAAATTTTTAGACTACGTCTTAAAAGATTAAAAAATTAGTAGCAATAAAATGTTACCATTAAGAATTGTTATTTTCTATAAATCAATTATTATTATTATTCTTTTGAAGGTTGCTGCAAAACAAATAATTTTCTTTACTTTTCTTTTCTTTAGTTTTTTAAGAGTCCTACACGAACAATGCTCACACCCAGTTACTTCTATGTGTTTGGGATGGGAACGGGTTTGTATTAGTTTGGGCTGGGATGTGAAGCCCATAATTGGGGAATGGGTTTTGAGATTGGTTTGTATTACAAAACTAACCCCAAACCCACACCCATTCCAACCTCTAATCCCACCGAATTCCTCTCGTTTTTCCGTCGGTTTTCCACCCTTCACGCTGCACGATGCCCTCACTCCTCCCGATTTCTCTTTTCCCACTCTCTCTTCTGTCGCCTCCTTTTCCTCATTCAATGCTACCGACTCTCCCACTTCTCTCTTTTGCCCTTCGTCTTCCTCATTCATTCTTCCGACTCCCTTCTCTCATCCTTTCTCATCTGTCGCCTCTTCTTCCTCATTCATTGCTACCGACTCTCCCACTTCTCTCTTCTGTCATTCGTCTTCTTCATTCATTCTTCTGACTCCCTTCTCTCATCATCTCTCATCTACATCTTCATCTCCCCCATTCACTCCTCCATACCTACCTCCTCTCATCTTCTCTCTACTATCCTTTCGTCTTCCTCATTCACTTTTTGCTCTGAAGCATTAATCAATGCTTCAGAGCAAACCTGAAGGGACGTCGAAGCTCTCCCTTGTCGCTTTAACGGCGGGAATGGTGGCTCTTGCTGCCGTCGATTCCTTGGTAGGTGGTCCCGTTACGTCATTTTGAGGTTTGGTAGGGGAGGGCTCCTTCTCACAAGGTGAGTTACGGATCTCTTTTTTCCTTTTTTGTTTCATCTCCAATTGGGGTTGCATGTTCACTGATCTGTTTGTTATGGTTGCGTGTTTAAAAATCTAAAGTTTAATTTTTTTTTTCATTTTTCGATGTTGCATGTTCATAGATTTGTTCGATTTTTTTTTTCACATACGGCCGAGATTGATTGCAGATCTGTGTTCCATTCTTTTTCCTCAGAGATATGTTGTTATGTTTCGTTTTCCCTCTTCTGATTGTGTTGCATGTTTATAGATCTATAATTTAATTTTTTTTTTCTTTCATGTTCGGATGGATTTGCATATGTCACACCCCCTCCCGGATTATCCTCCATAACCCGAAAAGAGATGTGAAGACAGCAGTTACCGACTACCCTGTCACGTAACCCACTGTCAACCTTACCATCCACAAGCTCTTGACAAACCTCAACTTCGATCGGCAACGGGAACTGTCATGCTACCTGAAAATGAATAACATTTTAAAAGGGTGAGCTAACAGCTCAGTGAGTAACGGTTTTTCTGAAGACAATATATATTAACTGAAAAACTGGTCAAACTCGAATAAAATATATCACTTCAAATCATATTAAATTATACTAAAACATCATTGCAAAAACATGCTTGACGGTTTAAGAATAAATACTCAAAAATCTCATTCTTATAAAATATTTTTTCCTTAGTTGAGGCGGAGCAATGCTCAACGCTACTCAACGTCGATTTTCCTTAGCTGTGTGGAGTAATCTCAACACATCAGCGTCGTATATACCTCTATGTGCACATAGGTACTAGAATTCGGGGCGCCCTCAATGCCTTCTACGAGTCCCTGAGCATTGAGTACCTTTATAATCCGGGCCGCCCACAATGCCTTCTACGAGTCCCTGAGCATTGGGGTCCTATTTCAATATAACGGCTACCCTTTGGCCTTCTCCAAGTCCTTGAGCCTCGGGTGCCTTTTCAAGTTTAACATAACACAGAATATATTTTGGAAACATTATATCAATAATTCATAAAGTAACTATTTCCAAATCTCACCTCATCAACATGCTAAATTTAATTTCCAGTTTTAATATGAAACCGCATGCTTTCATTAAGTTTATTTTCAAATCTTTCTTGAAATCATATAATACTATGCTTTTCAGAAAAGTCATGAAAACCAATATCATAAATCACCATGCATTTTATATCTCATAGCAAGTACCAGCATTCTCAAAGTTTACAAGTAAAACGCATGCTCATGTCTCTAAAACGCATGCTCATGTCTCTATAAATCACATATTCGTATGCTTTATATATATATATGAAAACGCATGCATTATTTTATTCAAAACCCATAGAATTATATTCGTAAAGAGCTCATGAATTATTTTTTAAAACATAGGTGTTACTCACCTGTACTTGCCAAAGAATACTTCTTCTTCCTTTCCTCTATTTCCTCTTCCCGAGCTTCTTGGACGCAGCATTCTAATCTCAGAAACGCAAAGCTCCATTTCTCTCTGTCAGCTTGGTTGAACGCAACCCTGCCCTTCGACGCAAGGTTGACTACTTCCGCAAAGTGCATCCCAACTCTTCTTACTTCTCTTTCGGATGTGTCACCCTCACTTGGACGCAAGGTCCAACTTGGGCGCATCACCTAACTTTGGACGCCGCATTCACCTTGGACATTATGTTTGTCCTCAACGCAAAGCCACCCCTTTTAACGCAAGACAACTTCTTTACATAAAATAACTAAGTTGTCAAATACCTTCTTTCTTGGCCGCATACTCCTACTACGGACGTCCTTGCTGCCTTCCTCTTCTATTTTCCTCTCCAGAATTCTTCTTTGAGAGTCATCAGTCGCTCCTTTTCCCTCAAAGTTCTATTTATAGGGAGCTTGCCATCCAACTTCTTCTCTCCTTTTGCTACTTGTTTGCCACATGTCATGCTGCATGCTTAATTAACCATGCATTAGTCTAAGTGTCACCTTGCATGAAACACTTAACATGCCTTTAACACCTCCTACTGATAAGGTGTCAAATCTATACATAGCCACCTGGCCTTATAAACTTATCTTATGCGTCCAACATTTTCCAACAGATAACCATTCATTCAACACAACGCCCTCATGCGTTCGTTAAATTTCCTTTAAAGTTTGAGCTTCACTACTCATTTTTCTAACTCTCAGCCAGCTATACTACTCTTTGACGCATAGAGATAACTCTGTCTTTAATGCATAGGGATCTCAACGCATGACAACCTTACCAAATGCATGATAAGCCAAGTATGTATCTTCCCCCGCCAACGCAGCGACTACTTCAACACACAACAACTATTCGAGATCATCTTCAACGCATAGCCGCACTATTATAAACCAGTGCTTACTTAATGCCAATAGGCGTCAATGACAACAAGTCTTTCTCAAACTCTTCCTCTATGCGTTGGTCCTGATGCGTTCACCTTCATCCTGTGTCCAATGACCATCTTCCTATCCTTAAACATTTCTTGATTATTCCCAAGGTTATTCTTTTAACCTTTTCCTTACACTTAAACTATTTCTCTTAAAGATAGATTAGCAGTTTGCTATTGCATTCTATCTTTCCGAGACTTAAATCTCTTAAACTATTTCTCTTAAACCTTTTCCTTGCACTTAAACTATTTCTCTTAAACTACATGCTCCAGTTTTTATGTTTACTTCACAACCTTCTCCAACACTTGTGAACATTCCTTGCTATAAGTCTATGTGTTACTCAATTTGCTATTGCATTCTATCTTTCCGAGACTTAAATCTCTTTTAACCACTTCACAACATAACTTTATTCCTTTCTTGCTTAAGCATCTTACCATCGCCAACGCGTATTTCTCTTATGCGTTTCACTTCTTTCCCTTCTCGGTTTACTTCCATGCGTCCACCCTTACCATGCGTTACCTAGCCCTGACCATGCGTCCAACATGGTCTTTTACCTCTTTTCTTCATAAACTCTTCAACGCATAAGTTTCTTAAAAAGTAGAGTGTGACAGCATATTTATAATACGTTTCCCATTTTTTCATCTTTTAGGGTTGCATGTTCTTGGAAGACAATCGGGAGCGACCGTCTCCACTTATTAGACATCAAATTCAACAGTTGAATTTCTTTTGTCTAATATACGAAGATGATTAGACGTGTCGTGAGAACACTCATAAGGATAGGAGTGTAGGATTAATGAGCATGTAGCATAAGTTAATTTGATCAATTTTCACTCTAAGATGCTCAATTTAGAGGATTAAACATGCAATTAAGAAGAAAAACCAAAGTTTCAAGAACACTTACCCTTGAAGCTCCAAATTCTCCTCCAATTCTTGATGAATTTCAGCACCACTTGGTTGTAGACCACCATAAGAGTCTTCTCTACTATTCTCTAGGCTTAGATTGGATGGTGGGATCCAAATTTGTGGTGAATTTGAGAAAGAATGAAGGTTGGGAAGAAGATGAACAATGGATAGAATTTTGCAAAATTAACCCTTAATTTCACAAAATTCTTAGCCATTTTTATGTCAAAATCATCTCTATTTATTAAAGAATAACATGCAATCCAATTGCATCAAAATTTGACAACACAAAATGGTTAATTTGTTGGTTAATTGTGAAGAAGACAACCAAGCTCCTAGCTTAGTTAGTGGGAAAATCTAATCTTCAAAAATCAATTTTAAAATCAATTTTCAATGATTTTCCAAAATTGAATTAAAATTGATTTTTAATTTCAAAAAGATAATTAAATAATTAAATAAAAAATAATTTAATAGTTAATTAATTAAATATTATTATTTTAATATTAAATAATAAAATAATATTATTTTTCCCACTTGTCCCGATTTTTCTAAAAAAAACCGATATGAATCCCTATTCATATGATTAATATTTAAATTATATTTAAATATTATAATTAACTCTATTTGTACGTTTAATTCGTAATTAAACGCCGATATATCGTATATATCTAACTTTCATTCCTTAAGCCAAGATTTGAACGATTCAAACTTATTCACCACATTATCTAAGATTTTAGTCCATTTATGAGCTAGTAGAGGGACCTAATGGACCTACAGATCATGAGCTCCAACGATCCGAGATTAACCGGCCAAACTATTTAACCTAGTTAACCAACATTCGTTAACTAACGAGACACTCCACTAAAGCTCGTAGTTGCACTCTCCTCACTGTAGATATATTTGTGTCCATTTGATATAACCGTCATCAATAAGTCAATCCTTCACAGGTTGTTCATAACTTCAGCTAGGTCAAATACCGATTTACCTCTAAGTTACATCTTTTCTCCTTAAGTACCATTGTCCCTCTAATGAACAATTAATTTAGGATCTAATCACTAAATCCATTCCCTCTCAGGCCAGTGAGAGGATGGGGCCCCTTGTTCAAGTCCTGGGAACAACACTTAAGAGAACAACCTCTCTTCTATCCCTAAGTTGGGTAGGAGTGAATTCCGTTTTGCAAATTCTATGTTCCCAACTATCTACCCAGTCTTATCCCTGAAATAGGAGGAATGTTGAGCAGCGCTATTGAGCTTACTCTTACCTATGTAGATTAAGGGATAATTCTGAATAAATAGGATTTCATAGATAGCTCAAGATTCAGATCAAGTTATCTAGGTCATCGATAAGTGAAATTAAACAGTGTTAATCGTAAACGGTGTTAATACGTAACAGTAATTATTTCAGGGTCAGTCTTACACAATCTCATTATGTAGAATACCCCCGCTCACATTTCTCTACATGATCAAATCAGAATCACTTTATTTATGACACTTTACAATATTTGTAACAATCATGAAGCGGGTCGCATTCAATAGTGTCTCCAGGAAGAGGTACCCAACCTAATCCATGTACTATAGACTATTGAGGCTACTTACTCGAACTTGATCCTGTTTATGTCTCCACATAAAGTCCAAGTACTCATGATAGTAGCCAAGGGTTCGTAGTTTAATTGGATTTAGAGTTGATAAATAATTAATTCACTTGAATAACTTCATATGTACTAAAACTCACCTGTTTACAAAAACTACGAGTTTTAGGACATACAACCCAACAAGGAGAACGTTCACAATTCTGTGTCAACTACTTAGGACGACGAGCGGGTTGAAGCCAACGAAATATGTAGATGTGGAGGAAATGGTAGTCATCTTCCTAAACATAGTTGCACACGATGTCAAAAATCGAGTGATGTGGCGCCAATTTGCAAAGTCTGGCGAGACAGTGTCCAAGCACTTCAATATTGTGCTGAATGCAATATTGAGACTTTACGAAGTATTGTTGCAAAAACCAGAGCAAGTCACTGAGAACTATACAGATGATAGATGGCGTTGGTTTTAAGTACTAAAAACATTTTGTTTTAATGGTATTGTTTGGAGGTTTTCAAATTACCTTAAACTTATTATTGAAACAACGTTTCGTCACAGAATTGCTTAGGTGCACTTTACGTAACCCACATAAAGGTAAATGTTAGTGCAGCTGATCGACCACTCTATAGGACTAGAAAGGATGAGATTGCCATGAATGTCCTTGCTGTATACAATCAAAGTTGTTAGTTCATATTCATTTTCGCTGGATGGGAAGGATCAGCTGCTGACTCAAGGGTTCTGCGAGATGCAGTGTCCATACCAATGAACAATCATCAAGTGGTAAAATGGTCCAAATTCGCAGGATACTACTATCTATGCAATGTCGATTATCCAAATGCCAAGAGATTTTTGGCTCCTTATCGAGGACAAAGATACCATTTGACTAAGTGTCGGGGAGGGAACCCGCCAACAAGCCTTAGGGAAATTTTCAATATGAGACATTCCTCTGCACGAAACGTGATTGAGAGAGCATTTGGGATGTTGAAAGGTCGATGGGCCATCCTACGAGAAAAATCATACTACCCAGTTGACGTGCAGTGCAAGACCATACATGCCTATTGTCTCCTGCACAATCTAATAATTCGAGAAATGGGCACAAATTCATTAATTGATGATGATGAGGGAAGTCAAGGGGGACCAATTCCAATGGATGCTGACAATATCGAATTTGTAGAGACATCCGATGCCTTTACTGCATGGAGGGATGATCTCGCAAATCAAATGTGGGTTGAATGGAATGCAAATTAAAGACACCCTAGGGAAATTTTGTATAGTCTTTTTTGTAATGTATATAGTGTTTGGTTGATGCCGGACGTGGACGTTTTGTCATTTTTGGGTCAACATATGTGAATATAAGTATAGTATGAATGGATTAATTCTTATTATATACAGTCTCAATGGGTTAATGCTTGTTCACCACACTACACCTTCGTGTTTAGGCCTGATTATGTTAACACGTTTAATTTGAGATGGAAGCATCTAGATCACGCGCAAGAGCCTCAAAGCATATATGGACGGATGAAGAGGACAAAATCCTAGTGGAGTGTTTGGTTCAGTGTTTGCAGTCTGGACATTGGCGAGTTGATAACGGGACTTTCCTACCTAGTTTCCTAGTGAATGTACTACGGATGATGCAACAAAGGATCTCAAGGTGTTCCATACAGGTAAGCCCAAATTTGGAATCCAGCGTCAAGACGTTGAAGAAACAATACAGCGCAATCGCTGAAATATTGAGCCTAGGATGTAGGGAAAATTGCACGAAATGACCCAAAAACTAAAAACTTATCTATAGATGACCCACTCTCAAAAACTTTATCATAAGTGACCTTTCGGCTACGTGAAATACCAATTTTACCCCCAAAATTAAAACAGCTCAAAACGCGCCTTTCCATTTTTTCTTTAAAAATCACCTCCTACCCGTTGGAAAGCTTTTCCACTTTCGCTTTCTCTCTCAACATTTCTCGCTTTCTCTCTGAACTTCCCCATTTTCCCTTTCAACCTTTTCGCTTTCGCTTTCGCTTTCTCTCTTAACCTTTTCGCTTTATCTCTGAACCTTCTAAACCTTTCGCTTTCTCTATTGACCTTTCACTTTTCCCAAACGATTCGTCTTCATCTTCTTCCTCGTCCTCGTCTTCTGCTTCATCTGAAAGGTAGGCCCATACTAGGTTCAAGATCGCTCACAATAGGCTTAACGATCGCTTAGCATAGCTCAAGAGATCGCTGAACTTCAATGAAACGATCTCTTGGTCTAGAATAAACGATCGCCCAGTCTAGGTTACACGACTAAGCGATCATTTAGATAACTAAGCGATCGTTTAGATTACTAAGAGATCGCTTAGATTAGTAAGCGATCGTTTAGTTCGATAGTTTACTAAGCGATCATAGAGTATGGACTAAGCGATCACTTAGTAATCTAAGTGATCTCGTAATAATCTAAACGATTGGTTAGTAATCTAAACGATCGCTTAGTTATTAATAAGCGATCGTTTAGACGTTTTTAATATGTTAAACTAATGTTGTACTGCATTTCCTTTCTGTAGGTTGATAATGACGGTATCTGAGGACAAGTACTTCCCTGCCACCGTCTCCTGCATGGTCCACAAAACCAGCTCCCTGATCAAGAGCAAACTGACCACTAATCAGATGGAGATGTTCAGGAAGACCTCATTTGGTCCATTGCTGGACGTAGACTTGGTGTTCGATGGACAGCTATTCCATCACTTCTTGCTACGGGAGGTGAGGGAGGATAGCGCCGACTCAATAAGCTTCAACATTTTGGGGAAGAAGGTTACCTTCACCCAAGATGACTTCAATCTCATAACCGGTCTGTGGCTGAGGGAAGAAATAGTCGAACGAGATACATGCAGCGAGAGACTACGACGTCTCATCCTTGGATCTAGGGACCCGAATGATAAGAAAGAAAAGTTGGTCAAGGATGTCGAGGTTGCCTTCGAGAAGATAAGATTTACGAATGATCAAGACGCCGTGAAGGTAGCCCTCACCCTGTATATCGAGACGGTTATGATGGGCAAAGACAAGAAGACACAATTCGACATGAAGACTCTTGGGATTGTGGATGACTTCGAAGTCTTTGCCAACTACGACTGGTTGTCTGTCTTCTTCAACCGGTTGTTGACTAGCATGAAGACTATCATGCGCGGAAAGAAAGAGGCGCATGATATTAAGAAGGCAGACAACCTCAAGCACACCACATACTATTGCATCAAAGGATATGTGCTTGCATTCCAGGTACGATTTAGTCCAATTTATACTTCAATTATACTTCCTTTTTTAGCGTAATTCATAGCATGATCCGTTTATGTTGTGTTATAGGTGTGGGCATACGAGATATTGTCCACTTCCAGCAAGTTCATGGCTACCAAATCAAGCAAAACTATCATTCCACGAATTCTGAGGTGTACATGTTCTCAGCCTCCATCATACAAGTCGTTGGAGAGGAATGTCTTCCAACCCAAGAAGGTAACTCATCGGTTAGTAATTTTAAGTGATCACTTAGATAATCTAAACGATCGTTGATACACGTCTACACGATCGTAGATATATATCAATGATCGTATAGATTAGCTAAACGATCGATGAGTTTATAATAAGTGATCGTATAGTTTATGCGATCGCCTAGTATAAGTATGTGATCGCTTAGTACGATATAAGCGATCGTTTAGATTATCTAGGCGATCGTTTACATTAGTTTACTAATCTTTTTATTATTGATTTGTTATTTTCATTACAGACGATCGCCCGAGTGAGACTTGTACCTTCATCGGATAACTGAGCTACAAGGAGGATAGAGTCAGGGGGTGGAGTTGATGCCATGTGTCAATCCTGCGTCAAGAGATCAGCCGTCGGCTGACACTGAGGCAAACCAACCCGAGTCCTCTCACGAAGAAGACCAACTCAAACAGCCAACTGAAATTCAAGTTGGACCCTCTCTGTCACAAGAACAACTCGAGCAGCCGGTTATGGAGACCAACCCGAGTCCTCTCCTGGGGCAGTCTAGTAGTCAGAGGGGGAAGAAAAGCATGCCGAGACGTCTGAGAGGCATCCCACCTCCAAGAGGCACAAGCACTCAAGGTCGTAGAAAGTGCTGTTGAAGGAGATATCTGCGGTTCGCACCGACTTGACGAACTTGACGACAATGGTTCGTGAGCAGCACAACCATTTAAGCCAGCAGATAGAAGACCTGAGGAAGTTTATCGAGCGTCTATGCCATGTTAGATTTTATTCCTTCCGATTGCTTTTTTTTTTTATTCATATTAATCGTATACTAACAGTTAAGCGATGGCTTATCATTTGTATGCGATCGCATACAAATGATAGGCCATCGCTTAACTGTTACTATGCGATCGTTTAGCATTTGTATGCGATCACTTATCATTTGTATGCGATCGCTTATCACTTGTATGCGATCGTAAGCGATCGCTTAGCTTTTGTATGTGATTGTTGAGCATTTGTCTAACATATTACTTTGTTTGTCTGATTCAGAGTGGCAACAACGACGAAGAAAAAGACAATGGGGAGAGCGAGGGTGGTGGTGGAGATGGCCAAGCTGAAGACCAACCCACGGAGGAAGAAGGGTGTGGCAGGGGTCACAAAGAAGGAAAGACAGAGGAAATGGCAATAGTGGTTTACGACCAACCCACAGAGGAAGAAACCACTATTGCCACCACTGAAGAACCCACCCCAATCGACCCCCCACGACACAGCCACCTCTGTCGAAGAGCTCTCCATTGAAGTGCTCCCCACTCAATCATTCAACATGAGGAGAATAGGAGACTTGGCAACCCCAGCCGAAATGGCTGAGGTATTTATGTGATGTAATTTCATATACACATTATTTACATATTTATTCTAACAAAATTCCCTTGTTGTATAGGAACATAAGGTGATGCCTGACCGTCGGAAGAGATCTAAGCCGACAAGGTTTTCACCAGAAGATGTGAAGAGGCAGAAAGGGAGCCAACATCCTCCAAATCTGGACCCCCTCACAACTTTCCAAACCTCAACCTTCCCAACCTCCTCAACCAACTCCCCAAATCTCATAACCTTCCAAACCTTCCCAACCTCCACCTTCCAAACCTCAACCTTCCCAACCTCCACCTATAGGCCTTGGGTGCTAGGTAGAAATGCGGAATTATGTCCTTATTCTTGAACTTATCCATCAAGTTATTCCGAATGTGATATATACACAGTGCATGGAATGCCTCTAAGAATACGCTTGATATAGCCTTCTCGATGGATATGTGACGATTTGATATAATCACCAAGTTAGGGATGTCTCCAATCGAGGCCTTCAAGTGGGACATAAACCAAAGTCAGGATGCATCGTTCTCACCGTCTACGATACCAAAAGCAATTGGATATATGTTATTCTTGCCATCAATATATGTTGCTATCAACAACATACCTTTATATTTCTCGTGCAAATCAGTACCGTCGACAACAATGACAGGACGGATGCAGTTCAAGAATCCCCTAATGCACAGACCAAACGCCATGTAGATGTACTTAAAGTACCGCTGATCTTCTACTTCAACCTTAAAAATCATGCCTAGATTTGCAAGTTTCAGTGCCTCACCATATGAATTGATAAGAGCATATGATTCTTCTAGTGACCCTCTTGCAAATACCAAGGCGTGTTCCCTTGCACAGTAAGCTTGCCCATAGCTTATATTCACACTATAATCCTGCCAGACATCTTCAATTATATCCCTTGGATGGTATGTTGGGCCTACTTCATCGTACTTGGACTTGATTAAGTGTCCAATAACCCAACTCTTGGCTTGTTGGTGATTACCCGTCCTCATCTCAAGGGAACATGTATGGGCACTTGGATACTTCGTCACTTTGTAAGAATCGCCTCCTTCCAACTTTTTTGCATGGACTCTCCACTTGCATCCCTCAACCAAACACCGGACTGTCAGCAAACTCTCCATAAACTTCTTTACACGATATCCAAAGTTCTTCTTTATAGCGAGTATCGATAGTTTAACTGACAGGTCATATTTGGAGAAGAAAATTTGACCTTCCCTTATATCTTCGTTGCTTAAACAATCGTGGGGGATTGTGATGAGGTCGTCATACGATGGGCCATTTGATGATCCAGCTATGTCTACGAATAGTTGGGTTGGGATAGTGAAGGGCACTTGGACAGATGGCATTGCCACAGGTGGGGTTGGGATTATCTGTGGTATTGACCACTGTCCGTACACGTCATACGTCGGAATACTTTGACCAGCCCATTCTTCACTTCTGTCATCCCCCAGGTTGCATGCCTCAACATTCTCCTCTAATGATGACGTGGTGGGAAAATTATATGTTGAAATTGTAACGGCCCAAAATTAGGTAAATCAATTTTCTCCCTTTAAGTTTAAAATATATATATATAAATAAATAAATAATAATAATAACAATAATAATAATCCATGACATGTTAGAGGTTGCCCTATTGTCGTGCCCCGTACCCCTCATGTACTATGCTACGAAGGGTGTCCCTCGGGATCACCACCTATGTCCATGTTACAAATATAATCATTGCGTACCTTCGAGTCGCTTTCTATGCTTATGCCTACACTTATGCCTATGTCGAGTACACGGGTGCACACGACAAAAGAGGTGATAGCTAGGCCCAGTAGTGGGTCTCTTACTGAGTATGATTGCTCACCCTTTTCTATGTTTTTCTCCCAAGTAAGGAGTATGGTGGCCAGACACATGGCCGAGGAAATCCGTGACCGTACCATGGGATCGTCAACACTGCTTCCGCACCTTAGTCTAGGGTATAGCGAATTGGACTTGTAGGGTAGTATTATTTGCATACATTATGTCACACCCCTTCCTGGATTATCCTCCATAACCCGAGAAGAGATGTGAAGACAGCAGTTACCGACTACCCTGTCACGTAACCCACTGTCAACCTCGCCATCCACATGCTCTTGACAAACCTCAACTTTGATCGGCAACGGGAACTGTCATGCTACCTGAAAATGGAAAACATATGAAAGCATGAGCTAACAGCTCAGTGAGTTGAGTTTCTGAAAAACATTATACTTTAAGTGTAAAACTGATTGAACTCGTATAAAATATCACACTGAAAATCAGTTTATAACATGATCAATTCTTTGTTATATCATGTATACATATCTGTTTGGAATAAATAATATAAATCTCATTCATTTCAAATACTTTTTCCTAGGTTGAGGCGGAGCAGTGCTCAACGCTCTCAACATCGATTTTCCTTAGCTGTGTAAAGTAATCTCAACACATCAGCGTCGTATATATATATTCTTCTATGTGCACATAGATATTATTACTCAGGCTGCCCATATGCCTTCCTTTTATCTTTGAGCATTAGGTCCCATTTCTATTTTTCCGGTTACCCATTTGCCTTCATCTAATCCTTGAGCATTGGGTACCTTATATAACTCGGGCTGCCCACAATGCCTTCTACGAGTCCTTGAGCATTGGGGTCCCTTTTCAAAGCTTTATAAAACACCATACTTTTTAGCAAAACCATGAATACAAGTTTCAATCAATCACCATGTGTTACCCAGCATTCTCAAATTTACCATACGTTACTCAGCATTCTCAAAGTTACCATGTGTTACGCAGCATTCTCACGTTTTCAAGAAAAACACATGCTTCTTAGCGCTCATATTCTTTTATATATATATAAATGCATGCTCTTAGTTTTATAAACAACATGATCATATGCTTCATATATGAAAACGCATGCATCATTTCATTAGAAACCCATAAAATTATATTCATAAAGAACTCATTTATATTTTATAAAACACAGGTGTTACTCACCTGTACTTGCCAAAGAATACTTCTTCTTCCTTTCCTCTATTTTCTCTTCCCAAGCTTCTTGGACGCATCGTTCTAATCTCAGAAACGCAAAGCTCCATTTCCCTCTGCCAACTCGGTTGAACGCAACCCTGCCCTTCAACGCAAGGTTGATAGCTAGCGCAAACCCTGCCCTTCAACGCAAGGTTGTTTACTTCCGCAAAGTGCATCCCAACTCTTCTTACTTCTCTTTCGGATGCGTCGCCCTCACTTGGACGCAAGGTCCAACTTGAACGCATCACCTAACTTTGGACGCCGCGTTCACCTTGG
The DNA here is from genome assembly GCA_030954485.1 of Citrullus mucosospermus. Taxonomy (NCBI): domain Eukaryota; kingdom Viridiplantae; phylum Streptophyta; class Magnoliopsida; order Cucurbitales; family Cucurbitaceae; genus Citrullus; species Citrullus mucosospermus. The sequence goes on along the minus strand of CM062057.1, from coordinate 14,556,449 downwards.
ACATTATGTTTGTCCTCAACGCAAGGCCGACCCCTTTTAACGCAAGACAACTTCTTTACATAAAATAGCTAAGTTGTCAAATACCTTCTTTCTTGACCACAGACTCCTACTACGGACGTCCTTGCTGCCTTCTTCCTTTCTTTTTCTCTCCAAAATTCTTCTTTGAGAGTCATCAGTCGCTCCTTTTCCTTCAAAGTTCTATTTATAGGGAGCTTGTCATCCAACTTCTTCTATCCTTTTGCCACTTGTTTGCCACATGTCACGCTGCATGCTTAATTAGCCATGCATTAGTCCAAGTGTCACCTTGCATGAAACACTTAACATGCCTTCAACACCTCCTACTGATAAGGTGTCAAATCTATACGAAGCCACCTGACCTTTATAAGCTTATCTCATGCGTCTAACATTTCCAATGAACAACTTTTTATTCAAGACAACGCCTTCATGCGTTAGTTGAGTTTACTTTAAGGTTTGAGCTTCACTACTCACTTTTCTAACTCTCAGCCAACTATACTACTGTCTTTGACGCATAGAGATAACTCTGTCTTCAACGCATAGGGACCTCAATACATGACAACCTTACCAACGCATGGTAAGCTAAGTACATTCCTTCCCCCGCCAACGCTACGACTGCTCCAGCTCGCACCACCATTCGTGATTTCACCTTTAACGCATAACCGCACTATTATAAACCAGTGCTTACATATGCCACTAGGCGTCAATGACAAACGTGCAATACTATGCGTTTATACCTCATTGCATCATACCATGCGTCCAACTCTCATATTCATAATGAATAAATCCTTCTCCAGTTCTTCCTCTATGCGCTGTCCTATTGCGTTTACCTTCATCTTGCGTCCATGACCATCTTCCTATCCTTGGACATTCCTTGATTATTCCCAATGTTACTCTTTTGACCTTATCCTTACACTTAAACTATTTCTCTTAAGATAGATTAGCATGCGTCCACCACATGCTCCAGTTTTATGTTTACTTTACAACCTTCTCCAACACTTGTGAACATTCCTTGTTATAAGTCTATGCGTTACTCAATTTGCTATAGTATTCTATCTTTCTGAGACTTAAATCTCTTTCAACACTTCACAACATAACTTCATTCCTTCCTTGCTTAAGCATCTTACCATCGCCAATGCGTATTTCTCTTATGCGTTTCACTTCTTTCCCTTCTCAATTTACTTCCATGCGTCCACCCTTACCATGCGTTACCTTGCCCTGACCATGCGTCCAACATGGTCTTTTACTTCTTTTCTTCATAGACTCTTCAACGCATCAGTTTCTTAAGTAGGGTGTGACACATTAAACCGTTTGTTGTTGTTTTTTTTATACGGCTATGTTCGGTTTTCTTTTCTTGAGGTTTTGCCTAACGATTTAAGGGATACCCTGCTAAAGCGTTTTTACTACTCTATATTGGTTTAATAAACTTTCAAGAATTCGGCCATTTTATAAATTAAACCACATTTATCTAAAGTGTGTGATATCATGTCTCTTAGTTTCCAATGCATTCATTAAATGTTCATGCATGACGTAGCGACATGTTAGCTATTAAAGGGTCAGGTCGTTACAGAAATGCTTGGAACTGCTTCAGCCGTTGGATTGCATTCTTAGTGCATGTCATGTACTCCATGCCTCTCGTGAGGTGTAAGTGATACTAACAATGACATCCAAGATGCATCACTTCCTTCTAAAAAAAAATTAAGATCTTCATCGTCTACTATGTCAATTGAAGGAACTTGGACCAACAGATTATAGCAGCACTTGATGTGTATATCGAATAGGTAGGGATCAATGTTCAGTCTTTCATGCAGTATGCTAACTAATTCACTACAGGTTATATCTTTTCTGATTTTCAGACCTTTCATTTGACTTCCAACATAGTTGCATCCGGACTAATCTCATTCCCCACCAAATCGCACAAAGATGCGAAGTAGATTCATTGACCTGCAGAGAAGTTAAAGTTTTTGGTTAGAGAAATGATCTTCAGGCAAATGTAAGCGATCACGTAGGCAAATGTAAACGATCGCCTAGTATCATGTATGCGATCAGGTGATGGACTAATTGATCGCCTAGTATCATGTATGCGATCAGGTGATGGACTAATTGATCGCCTAGTATCATGTATGCGATCGCCTGATGATAGATTAAGCAATCGCCTAGTATCATGTATGAGATTGCCTAGTGATGGATTAAGCAATCGCCTAATATCATAATAAGCGATCGCATACATGATGTGTAAGTGATCGCCTAATATCGTGTATGCGATCGCTGAGAATATTGTAGGCGATCGTTTAGTTAACTATAATTGATCGACTATATGAAGATAATCGATCGTTTACTTCTACATAAGCGACCGTTTATATAGAACTATACGATATAGGAAGAGAAACACTTACATTCTTTGTGTTTCTGATTCTAACCCACAATGTTGTTGAAACGAACACTGGACGGAGATGAAAAAAGCAACAGACGCTGTAACTCCCATAGAAAAATGGAAGAAGAAGTTCGTTCGGAAGTTTGTGATACTCGCAAAACACAATGGAATAATGGAAGAATGTGTGAGAGCGACCGTCCATTAGTACCCTTGCATTCAATTTTGTTGGTGTAATGGTAGTTGACATTGAATGATTCTGGAAAATGCTGGTGATGAAGGCTTCAACATTCAATGCAATCAATTTCGGGGGAGAGAAAAAGTTTTGGGCTCATTTAATTTCAGGGTGTAAAATTGGTATTTCACGTGGCCAAAAGGTCACTGATGATAAAATTTTTGGGAGTGGGTCATCCATAGATAAGTTTTTTGTTTTTGGGTCATATCGTGCAATTTTCCCAGGATGTAGTGGGTTCGGTTGGAATGCAGAGTGCAAATGTATTGACTGTGAGCCGGAGATATTTGACGCGTGGGTCAAGGTAATCCACTCTTTTATGATTTATTCTAGGTTGTTTTAAATATATTTTAGCCATAACATAACATATTTCATCCTATACAAAGTCATCCGAGTGCAAAAGAACTGTGTCATAAATCATTTTCGTTCTATGATGACTTGGCCATTGTATTTGGCAAAGACAGAGCAACAGGGAGTTGTGCCACTACCACTGCTAAGGTTGGATCTGAACCTGTAGTGGAAGAGGAGAACGAGGACATCTTGAATAACCAGTCCCCGGACTTTGATAACTTCTATATTCCTAATCCATCGTTCGCCAACTCACCCACATCAAAGGACCTTCCAACTACCCTCGACCGTAGAGGGTCTGGGAATAGCATGCTAGCAAGAAATAGGTCCCGAAGTTCCTCAATTGAAGAGTACGATGAGGTGGTACGAGAGGCTTCCAACTTCTAACAAAGTCCATTAACAACATTGCACAGTGACCTATTATGAACGATGACTTGGAAATGCGTCATCGTCTACACGCCGAGCTGCAATCAATCCTTGGTTTGTCGATGCAAGATGGCTCGACTGTTGCACGATCATTGCTTGCAAATCCAATACTGTTAAGCCACTTCGTGGACTTCCCACTATAGTGGAAATATGATTATTGCATGTCAAGTCCTCAGGCGATCACAGGATGCAGCACCATGACTCTGCTTTTTATAAACCTTGAATTTGTTTGACTATTTCTTCCTTCAATTTCAATTCAAGTTATCTATGTTTAATGAAACTTATCTTTCCCTGAATTTGTTTGTACTTTGACTACAAGTAATTGTTTATCTAATTTTAATTTTCTATGGTAGACCTTTTGTTATGTCCAAAATTATTTTAATCTAAATTATAATATAGTATGATAGTTGAATTTTGTATAGTATGACCAGATAAAGTTGAAAATATATGATGGTTAAAACAGATTTTAAAAAATAAAAATAAAATAAAAAAGTAAAAATAAAATAAAAAAGTCAATAATATTTAAAAAAAAAAAAAAAAACAGTCAAACCTAGCCTAAACCCAACCCTGGACTCCAAACATTGTGATCAGAAACACAGTCAACCCAACCCTACACTCCAAACACTGTAATCAAATTTCTAGGCATCCTTATTCCAGACAACAAAACCCACCATAATCAAATTTCCAGTAATCCTGATTACAATCCGACTCTCCAAACGCCCCCTTTATTTTTGTTAAGGGCCAAGATCGTCAAAACCAACAAAATACAGTTCAGTCCAATCATCCTAACCACAAAAGTTCCTTTGGTTTGGGTAGAAATTCAAAAATCGAACCAACATCGAACCAAACCGATCCCTGACCATGAAGGTCCCTTTGGTTTTTTCTTTTTTTCTTTCATCTTCAAAAATCACTCAAAAAATTATTTTAATTATTATAAAAATTAAAATTAAGCATTAAATTGATTTTAACCTTCAAACAAATATGATTAACAAAAGTAACATTGTTCTTAAGAACTCACATTTTCTGGATTCCAATCTTCATCATGTGTTTGATGTACATGAGAATACAACAAGCAATTTTCAACAATTTGTAATAAAAATCACAGTTACAGAAACAAATTCTCACTAGTGATGAGCCAAATAGCATAAATTTGGTCCTTGGTTTTGCATTATATAGCATTTCTTGTACACATTTCTCCTAATACTACCATTAAGTCAGTTATGACACTTTCAATAGCCCAGGAGTTGAACCATATTGCAGAACAAAAGTTAATGGAAAGTTAAAGGCATATGAATGAGTGTAATTTTACAAATTAAGAATCTGAGGAAGGCGAGCAATGTTGTATTCTTTACTTCCTACAAGGAAACGCAAACAAGTTGTAGAACTTGAGAATATTCTGATTTCTTTTTACACTAAAGTGAAAACTATAAGTCAGTGTGTACCTTGCAACCTTTCCAATTAATCCACCCATTTAGAACAATTTATACTAGCACTCCTCAACAGGTTATAACTATTGCAATCTACTTGAACAGAACCGTTTCCAGCAGTTAATGGATAAGCAGGTCCAGGAGGGCTTTGAAACGCTGCACGTTCAGCCGAAGCTGCATTTCGCTGTTCTATTTTACGTTTTTCATCATCATCTTCATCTCTTGGTGAATATATTCGCTCCCTATGATAGCCGAAGATAAGCAAGTGAGAGGGTGATGTTAAACCGACAAAACAAAAGGTGAAGTTTGTTATAACATGCTTGGTCCAAACACTAATTATATACCTAGGCAAGGAGGCATGCTTCCTTAAAAGTGGACTGCCTCTCTCACCTTTACCAGAACGTTCCTCAAGATGATCAAATTGTCGCTTGAATCGATCAATTCCACTAATTTAAACATTTTTAAAGTTAAAATAAAGAAATTAATATTATCCCTTCCAAATAAACCATTAATAAATCAGTAAGAGTTTGTTACCTAGGATACAGAAAGTGACTCCCAGAACCTTGAAGGTACTCTTGTAGCATTTGAGGGTGATACTCTAAAATCTGTTATATTTCAAAGGATAGTTTGAGTGAACTAATCAGAATTCCTTGAAACCCAAAAGTAAAAAACATCTGACAACAGTTATATAAAAGCAATGATTTAATGAGGGTCATACTTCTCTATAAATAAGCTCTCTGACATCATCTTTGGTCAACTTTCTCCTTTCAAACTCAAACTCAAGTTTTGAAATGGGTTGCCTGGATGGTTCATCCTTCAGATTTGCCAGTCCATGGAAATAAGGATCAGCTAATGCCTACACAAAAGAACATGAGAGATTAGTAAGTTCCGCAAAACATGATGATAATTAAAACGGGGTTAAAGATTAGTATCACCGGATCCCACCTCCTCCGCAGAAGGACGGTCCTCAGGATCAAATGCAAGAAGACGTTCAAGTAAACGAAGAGCTAGTGGATCTGCATTAGGGAACTTTCTTGAAAGAGGTATAGGATTCTTTTTTCTCATACCACTCAAATACCTTTTGGCCTTCTCATTACGAATCTATAAGTAAGAAATACGTCAGTGTATAATCAGGATAAAAACCCATATATGAAAAGTATAAAGATATGATATGAAAAAGAAACCTTAGCAATACATTCAGCTGAAGGAGTACCGAGTAAGTCAGTTATTAGATCCAGCTCATGGACAACACTTTTCCCAGGAAACAAAGGCTTGCTTGACAGCATTTCCGCAAATATACATCCTATGCTCCAAATATCAATAGCTGGTGTATACTGCAAATTATGAAAATGTGTTAGGTAAACGTGGGAGACCTCAGTCAGATTCATCACATGAACTTCGCTTTATAAAACCATGTTCAACTATTTTGGTTTAACTACACTTCCTACTTGCATGATTTTGAACGACTGGAACAACAAAAAGCTCAGAGAAACAACTAATTATATCGAACAAAAAAAGATTACATGATGGCAAAACTCACTTTTGCACTACTAAAATTAAAATAGACCATTCAGGATATTACACTTCACTCCTTTATCCTACTTAATGACATAAATAGGGTATAGCATTTATTATTTGTAGGCTGCTGTGAAAACATGTGGTCAGATACAACTTTGATACGTAAGAGTTCTTTACTTCAAAAAATGAAGTAAGCTATTTTTAAATCTAAAGCAGTCAATAACAAATATGGAAATGTGAATATCACACATGAAGCAAAGGATGGCCGTTAGAGTTGAAGCTTGAGCTGATGTAGGTTAGGATCTATTTAATCTTTTACACATGTTCTTTAACTTTCCCCCTAACTTGATAAGAGGACTATTATATGAGATAGGAAAGAAACCACACTATAGAAACTCAAGACCTCTTTCTCTAATTCCAAATTGAGTCACTACTAGACCTAAAACTTTAAGCTGATAAATAAAATATATTTAAATTTTACACACGGTCCTAACAATAGGCTTGCAATATGCAAGCTATATTGAACTGATTCTTTGAAATAGATAACAAGGTAACCACAAAATGTGGAAATAAATGGGATTTCTATTGCACAATACGCTTTTCAGGTTGTCCACAATTCTTCACGAGTGAGACTATCAGTAGTCAATCTTGCACTCCTATCATTCTCGACCTAAATCAACCTAAATCATGAGTGGAATTGATAAGAGTAGAAGAAACCATAAAAATATTGACTTCCATTTCTAAAGTTAATCTTCAATTTTCCTATTTTTAAATACTGAAGTTTAACATGGTAAGAAACTGAAAGGAAGGTATGATCGTCATAAAAGGGACAGATGTGTGTATGCGAGAGAAAAAGCATGCAGTGCACAGCCATAAACATCTTAAAAAAGCCAAAGCATATCTGTCTGGTATTCCAACCGACTGCTCAGAGGGGTATGTATGGCTATCTATCCGAGAGCAAGAGGGAGAGAGAGAAGGAGGAAAGCCAGCTTCAAATTATATCAAAGATTTCTCACACACTCGCATGATTGATGATTGAGCTTCTTTTTCTTCACCTATTTTTAATGGAAGGCACATGATTGGCCTAAGCGGGCGAGATTATAAAAGAAAATTGCCAGCAGTATAATGAAACAAGAGAAGGTGACAGACAGAACAAAATAGAAACAGACAGATAGAGGACAAAATCGCCGTTTACATACTGCAAATATTAAAGAAACATGGTTGGAAAGCAGACTGTAGAGCAGGATACCCTTTAACTACCTTTGAGAAAAATGAACCACAGAGTTCAGGAGCACGGTACCACCGAGTAGCAACATAATCCTTGAAAGAAGGGATTAAAGTCAGTTAAATCACACTGGATCAAATCAACTTGCAAAAAGCTTGAAATTCCTAGGATGAATTTAAACCGTTTGTTATCTTGGTACAAAAAGAAACACATACAGTCCAAAAAATAGCAGATGGGGCATCACTGAAAGATGCACGCGCAAGTCCAAAGTCACAGATCTTCAGCTTGCAGTCTGCATTGGCAAGTATATTCTTCGGCTTCAAATCCCTATGGAACACATGAGCTGGAAAACCCCAAAATAAATTAGAGGCTCCGATAGTGTAGAAAGATATCTCACCAAAGCCAGACAAAAATAAGAGGCCCAAGCCCAACCTGAATGTATATACTTCAAGGCTCTAAGAAGCTGATACAAGAAAAACTGATGATGCTGAGGAGTGAGATCGTCATTAGTCTTGAGTACATGATGAAGATCACACTCCATCAACTCAAAAACAATGTACAAATCTTTGAACTCCCTCCTGGATGGAGGGAGCATTATATGTTTTATGTCAACAATATCAGGATGCCGAAGAAACCGAAGGAGCTTAATTTCTCTTAGAATCCGTGTGGCATCAGAAACATGCTCAAAGACATTATTTATCTTCTTGATGGCAACTTTTTCACCAGAATGAGTGTCTATGGCAGACGCAACAACTCCATAGCTCCCTCTACCTATAACTTCTTCAATTTCATATTGAGTAGCTTCACCATATTCAGTAAAAAATTCCTTTTCAATCATATTCTGATTGCAATGACAGAAGTTCAATTCATTACCACACAATAAATTGTAAGTAATAACATAAGAAAAACAAAAAAGACATAAATTGAACCAAAACCTTTCTTCCTTGATCTATAGATATAATAAGACAAATACAGCAATCAGACCATAAAAGATTTCAGCAAGAATGCCTTTCCAGTTCCAATAAAGACGGCGAGAAGCATAAAAAATGACTCAATAATACCTCCAAGGAGTCAATAAAACTTTGAATAATTCAAGTCAATTATAATCACAAACGATGGGGGCATTATTGAACTGTTCTGTAATTTCCACTTTTCCCCCCACACATGGAAGAGTCAACCAACATAAAGTCGGAAAGATTCAACCCAAGAAACTAAATATATGATCGAACACAATCATGTATTACAGAGTGTTATCGGTTATGTAAAACGACAAAAACAATCAAACCCTTAATAGATAGAAACAAACAAAACCCTCGAAATGCGGGCCTTATCCTCTGAAATTCTGATTGCGAGAAATCCGATTAATGGCGAATAAACAAACCTTGTGAAGGGGTCCACAGTCCACAGAGGCGTGCGTTGATGGTGTTCAAAGCGAAAAGAAATGGAAATCGAAATGGAAGAACGTATGAATATGAAAATCAAAATCAACCCCAGTTCTGAGGGCGGCGAGGTGGCTGGAAGAAGAAGAAGAGACGGGGAAAAGGGAAGGAAGGAAAAGCTGAGTGATCGATGACTCCATTAAAGACTAAGTTGAAGGTCAGGTAAAATCAAGTCTGCCCTCTTCTTTCTCTTCTGGCTGCGTCTTTTTCAAGTAAATTGGGAATTGTTGAATGATTTTTTTTTATTATTAATATTCAACATCAAGCTTTTCAGGATGATAATGAACCCTAATGTGCCACGTCGATGTAGGGACACGACAGTAACCGAACGGCAGTGAACAGTGCTGCAAAACGGCCGGCGACGCGATCAGAAGAGGAGAAACTGAGAGAAAAAACCGCTTATCTGCCGGCGGCAACGACCGGCACGCGAGGGCAGTTGGTGCGGCGGTCGACTGGCTCCGTGGTGGCTAACGTGAGAGCTACCATGAAGAAAAACTTGTACAGATGGCACAAAGAAGGTCAAATTTGGCCTCTCGCAAATTTTCAATGAAAGGTCGTCAGTGTCGTGTTAATTTACCGAACTATCCAAAATCGTTATCTAAAGTCACCCACACAACTTTTGCTCTCTACTCTTGTCTCTCGGTCCCCACTATCTTCCTTTTTCTTTTTTTCTTTGATTCTTTTTTATGTGTTTTTTTATGCATTTCTTCTTACATTTTTTTCTTTTTTTTTTATGTCTTCTTCTTCTTTGCGTTTTTCATCCATCATTTTTCTTTGTGTGTGTTTCTTTGCATCGAGCATCAAACATAGAATACAGAGCGTTAGAGCAGTGAGTGAACTTACAACATAGAGTATATTCTCTATAAATTTTTCTGTAAAGTTTTGATGACTAACTTTACGAGAAAATAACATAGGGCTCAATTCCTGGTAAGTTCAAACTTATCGAGAAGGAGTTGAGCCCTCTATGACTTTTCTCGTAAAGTTCTGATCGAAACTTTACGGGAAAAGTGACATAGAGCTAATTCCTTCTCGGTAAGTTCAAATTTATTGGGAAAGAGTCGCCCCCTGTCACTTTTCCTATATCGCCCTCTATCACTTTTCCTATATCAAGGCACTCTTCCCGTAAAGTTGGTCATTAGAGCCTTACGAGAAAAGTGACAGAGAGTATAATCTATGTTGTAAGTTCACTCGGTTCTCTAATGCTCTATATTCTATGTTTGATGCTTGATGCATAGAAACACAACAAAAAATGATGAAGGAGAAATGTAAGAAAAAAAGGGGGAAAAGAAGAAGAAGACATACAAAAAAAGAACAAAAGTAAAAAGAAAAAAAAAACGGAAGAAGAAATGCATAAAAAAAACACAGAAAAAAGAATCGAAGAAAAAAAAAAAGAAGAAGAAATTCAGAAAAGAAAAAACGAAAAAGAAAAAAAACGTTACAAAATAAAGAAAATAAAATAAGAATGCATTTTTAGGGTTAAAGTAGTTAATTCACACGATGCTGATGCCAGCAGAAGGCCATATTTCATTGAAAATCTAAGAGTAGGCCAAATTTCATTTGGGCCCTTCAATTTGAGTCATCTGTACAAATTTCCCTACTATGAAGAAGAAAAGATGAAGATATAGTTTTTTTTTTTTAATTATTATTTACGATGGGCCCCTTTGGTGGCTCAAACGAAAAAGGATACCTTTTCGGAATTGAATTAAAAGTGGCATTTTGCTTGCATCAACAATTTGTAAATTTACCACGCGCCCCTTAAACTCATTTGCACGTTGGGATTCATAAGTTTTCTTGATACTCGATCATCGATTCTCGATACTCCATGCTTGATGCTTTATGCTCTACACTCTATGCTCTATGTTATATACTTGATACTCGATCTTCGATCCTCGATTCTCGATACTCGATGCTTAATGCTCAATGCTCGATGCTTTATCCTCTATATTCTATGCTTTATTTAGAAGTTCACTTGATGTTCTACGCTATATGCTCAATTTAGAAGTTCACTTGATACTTTGATGCTCTATATTTATGTTTGATGCTCTATGCTCGGTGCAAAGAAACCAGGAAAAAAAAGGGAGGAGAAGAAATGTAGAAAAAAATGAAAAAAAAAATAAGAAGAAATGCAAAAAAAGAACAAAAGTAAAAAAGAAAAAAATGGAAGAAAAAATGCAGAAAAAAGTAGGAAAAGGAAGAAAAAGAAACTCAGAAAAAAAAAATGTTGTAATTCGAAGAAAACAAGAAGAGTGCATTTAGGGTTAAAGTGTTGAGATTTATGTCCTAAATCTTGTAGTTTGTAATGTACAAACAATGTTCTTTTATTCAATAAAATAAAGAGTTATTTTATTTAAATTAGTTTTGTGTAACTCAATCCAATAAACTAAGATCCAATGTTATTTTATGTAACTTGAACAGTATGTGGTAGACATACAAGTGGATCATGTTTAAGTAATAACTTAAGAGGTTGGTGGTATATGGATAAGGTTGGGTGTCTTATCCTAGTGACACTGCAGATATGACTCACTTTGTAAATGTTACAAGAGTTGTAAGTATGATAAACGATTTGATCCAAATCGTTCGTGTAAAGACATGCAAGTAAGGGTATCATATACAAAGAGTTTGTATAAGATTGAACCGCTAAATGATTAATCTCTTTTTATAACACCGTTGACTGAAGAGATTAACATTTTATAGGATGACCATGTAACTCGATCCTCAATAACTTGAGTGAGTTATAAACTCCTGTCTATGAGGACAACCTTTTGTTTTGTATGGTGAGAGTGACCCGTGTGACCGAGTCAATAAGTTTACCATCTTGGGGACTTGTTCAAGTAGGGAGATGGGTACATAGCTACATAAGATGTAATTCACTCCTTCCTGTCTTTAGGGTAAGTATGAATTGCTCCCTTAAGGGCTGATTCTGGATCTTGAACAAGGAGGCCTCACCCTTTCACTAGCACGAGAGGGAATTAGTTTATATTTGGACTATAAATTGATTGGTCATTAGAGGGATCAGTAGTACTTAAGGAGTAAGAGGTAATTACAGAGGTAACATGGTAATTTGACCAATTGTAATTACGAGCAATTCATGAAGGGTCGACTTACTAGTAACGATTATATCCATGGACACCGAAATATATCTATAATGCGAAGAGTGCATATGTGAGTTTTTAGTGGAGTGACCCACAATTAATGAATGTTGATTAATTTTAATTAAATAGTTTAATTAATTAATCTCGAATCATTGAAGTTTCTAATCTATAGGTTCATTAGGTCCCTTTTCTAGCTCACTAAAGGTAAAACATGGATTAGTTTTTTTTGGATAAATTTGAAGAAGGCCGTTCACATGGTCAATTGTAAGATGTAGTGGTCAAGTCTTCTAGTATGATATAGGCCTCTTGAGCATTCTTGGAGAAAATTAAACCTCCGGTAGTAGCATCTAGAATGGATTTGGTTGAGCTTGACAATCCATTGTAGAAGAGTTGAATTTGCAACCAATCCGGGTATCCATGTTGAAGACACCTTCTCAAGAGATCCTTATACCTTTCCCAAGCCTCATATAGTTGCTCATCCTCAAGTTGGGTCAAATTACTGTTTTACCCCTTGGTTACTTCTAAACCTTAAGTACCAGTGCTTCTCTAATGAACAACTTGTTTATGGTCCAACCATTAAACAAAAACCCCTCTCGGGCCAGTGAAAGGGTAGGGCCCTTTGTTCAAGTCCCGGAGACACCACTTAAGGGAACACTTATCTATTTACCCTAAAAATGGGAATGAGTGTATTCCATCTCGTATAATTATGTCCCCAGCTCTCTACTCGGTCTTGTCCCCAAGATGGTAGGCATATTGAGTCGACCGACAAACGATCACACTCAACCATACAAATCAAAGGACAATCTCTCGTGGATTCCTATTCATAATATACTCAGGATTAAGACTAAGTTGCCTCGGTCATCCTATTGAAATAGAAACCTAACTAGTCAACAGAGTTACATCTAGTGATTACTATTTCGTGGTTCGATCTTATGCAAACTCATTGCATAGGATACCCCCAATCGCATGTCACCTACATGAATGCATTAAATCATTGAATTTGTATCAAATACAAAGTGGATCGTATCCATAGTGTCACCAGAATAAGATACCCAACCTTATCCCTATACTATAGACCCTTTAGACTGTATCTTGAACATTGATCTCTATATGTCCCCACATATAGTTCAAGACTCATAAAATAGCCTAGGATGTTAGTTTATTGGATTTTGAGTTATTAAGACAAAACAAACAAAAACAATCAATAACGCTTATTGAAGTAACACATCAATAACTCTTTATTAATGATTTAATGACAGTTAAATAATTACATTTACAATCTATGAGTTTTATGGCATAAAACCCAACAAATTGTTCAAGAAAGCTTGAGCCAAAATCTCCCATATAGTGATACTATCTGGAGGTATGGTTTCCAACCGATCCTTTGCTTGGTCCTGTAAAGAAAAAGGAAAAAGTCTTAGTTTAATAGCATCGTTAGAGACTTCATTCATATTTACCATTCTGCATATCTCTAAGAAAGATCATAAGTGCTTATGAGAAACTTCATTTGTTCTTCCTCTAAAGGCTAGCTCTCTAGTCATTTGAATCAACCTCGGTTTTAATTCAAAGTTGTTGACGTTGATGGGCACATTCATAATGCCGATTTGATTTGCTGATAATGTTGGTTGAAAGTAATCCTGAATTACATTTGGTATCTCCTCTGCCATCTCCTCGGTGTGATTGTGTTGAGCCCTTAGATTTCTTCTATAAGTTCTATCAATCTCGGGATCAAGAGGGAGAAGGTTAGTATTATCACGAGACATAAACCGACAAAATTATCAACCAAAATAATATACACCTCAAAGAAAGATCTATCAATTCTTATGAATATTAAGCAATAAAAACCATTCTTTGGATCCCCGGCAATGACGCCAAAAAATTGATGCACACTTTCCATGTTTACTACAAGTGTACAGGTCAAGTTATAATATAAGACAGTTAAGTTCCGAATACCGTTCCACTAGGATGCAATTGTGAAAGTTTAAGTTACTTAGCTATTGTTATTAGATTTCTATTCGATTTAAATTGAGTTTCATAGCTTGTTGCACAAAAATAGATATTATCATTTCCGTACAAAGATGCGTCGAGAATTACTCAAATATGATCATGATTAAGCAAGTTTTCCTATAAAAAGCCTAAGTATAAGCTCTTATAGGTTTCCTGGTGAGTCCAGGGTCGAACGCAGGGATTTGAAATAACTAGGCGTTGAGAATAGATGCATGACTATGCGGTGAACTATACATGTAATATGTGCATGTGTTGGTTGTATGTGTCTAAAACTATACATAAAGAATGAATAAAATTTCCTACAACTAACAATGAGGTGGACACGGCGATGGTTAGTCAAATGTCATTTAGTGTCAGATAGCATGCGTTGAGAATGAATGGAACCATGCGATAAGAGTTAACGTAGGAGCTAGTTGATTACTTAAGCATATCCAAGTATAATTACTTACCTACAAACTTAGTTTGTGAATCCATCTCTCGATGTTTTGACGCCACATTAATCTTATCTCTAAGACGCATGGTAAGTTTGCATTGGCAAAAGATGAACTACATCTCTGCACCTCATCTAGTCTCGATAAATGCTAAAGATTAACCATCCACTCTCTCAAGCTAGACAGTCGTGCTTACTACTTTTGTTTGTCAGACAAAGTTATGCAAGTTAATGATATGCATTAATCAAGATGTAACATACTTAATATTGCTTAAGAAAAACCAACTTCTAACATCTAACTCATTTAGCATTTAAACAACATGGTGTAAGGTATTTAATATGGAAATAGATGGAAGATAATCGTCAATCAAACTCATATTAAGAAAATAAACCATTCTCTCGAATGTCATTAACAAAACATAAGTAAGAAGAAGGGAAATAGAGATAAAACAGAAATGGAGGCGTCAAGCCGCCACTGACAACGTCTTGCTTCATGGAGGCTTGAGATGGTTGCTATTTGATACATAAATTTCATAGGGCGAAGGTTCTCACTCACTGGGAGATGACTCTGAAAATTCTCAGAATCCTTCTCTCAGAAGAGCTCGAAATGGAGGCTGGTTATGGTGAGGGAGAAATTGTGCAGAGCTTTTGCCTCTTGAACTCGTTTCTCTCCTTCTTTGAATGGAGAAGCTTTGGGCTATTTATAGGTGTCGAAAAGTTGAAACTCATGATTACCTGACACCTTTACATTAAATTCCATGCCCTGTTGCGCAGACTTTTCACATCGTCGGCCCATTTGTTCTGCCATATTCTGATAGCGTGTTATACTTTTGCATATTGACATGACAGCTTTTGCCCAGGCGTTTGTATCTACTTTTTCTCAATGCATGGTCTCAACGCATAGTCTCGACCATGGGTTTCCACTTGTTCTCGTAGCAGCTTCGTCTCTTAGTACTTGAGTTATTTGTGCTTTTTTTCTTCTTAACCCTGCATTAACAATAGAAAAGCTCATAATTTTTCAGGTATTTTCTTTTGTAAATAGTGCCAACACATGGTAATACATTTTACATAATTCAACTACCGAAATCATGCGTTTAGCTCTAAAGTTGCTCTAATTAATTCAAATAGTGACTATAATAACTTGTATTTCTACAAGTTATCAGCTATTCGAGAATTGAATCAATTTTATTTGAGGATTTGAATACAAGTTGTGATTTTGGAAAACTAAAAAGGAAAGCAAGTAAATGAGAAACACAAGGGACAAAGAGAGTTCTAGGGTATTGAATCCTTGTTTAATTCATTATGCAATGTTCTAGGGTTCATGGATTTTATTGCAATTCATATGCTTAACTCTAGAAATATTAATCCAAGTTATTTTTTCTCTCTTCCTTGTAGCTAACTCACTCTTTGGGACTCTCTATTGTATTTTCTCTTATTTCTCTTCTTCTTGTGTCTCTTGGTGTGTTTAAGGTTGCTAGAAACCCTCCAATTTATAGAGTTGGCCGCCCAAAATTTTTTCCAAAAATGTTTATTCTTCAAATAAGGAAAGCTGGCACTGCGACACTAGTTAATGGCGCCGCTGCGCTGTCCGACATCAAATGGAGGTGCGTTGCGTCGTGAGATGATGTCACGACGCTATGCGTCATAAAAACCTTCCCTCGGCGCTGTGCCGCATCGCCACGTCGATGCTGCCGCGCTGATGCTGTCTGATGCTCTTGAGAAAGAGTGCCATGGCATCGCCGAGTTGACGCCGCGGCACTGCCCTGTTTTTGGCAGTTTGGTGATTCTTTCCTCTTTTTCACTTGATTTTGCTCGTTTTAGTTCTTTATGCTTTCGATTCTTGTTTTCTTTATAATGACCTGAAAACCACTAATAAACAAGTGAAATCTAATATAAACTCCCTTAATTTAAGAGCGTTTTTCATGCACATCCAAAAATTCTGAGATGGGAGATATTCTGCTCATAGCCATAAGCTAGTTGTAATGGCGAGTACTTATAATAAGCTACTGTCCTAATGCTTTATAAGTGACGTTGCATGCAAAATAGCATGACCCCATACAGATGTAGGAAGCTTAGCTCTCATAAGCAATGGTTTAACAATTAATTGCAAACATTTTATAAATGATTATGCTAAACCATTTTGTGTATGAACATGAGCTATAAGATGTTCAACACTTATCGCAAGTGACATATAATAATTATCAAAATCTTGGGATGTAAACTTACCAGCATTATCAAGACGAATAGTTTTAATTGTATAATAAAGAAATTGTACTCTTAACTTAATTATTTGAGCAAATAATTTTGCACTGCAAGGTTTCGACTTGATAATAAGCACACGTGACCATCTACTGGATGTGTCTATTAATACAATAAAATATCTAAATGGTCTACTTGGTGAATTAATAGGTCCACATATATCACCATGAATTCGTTCAAAAAATGTAGGTGATTCAGTTCCCACTTTAGCTGGTGATGGTCTAATTATTAATTTGCCTTAAGAACAAACATCACATGATAATCATTAGATTGAAGAATCTTTTGGCTCTTCAATGGATGTCCATGTGAAATCTCAATAACTTTTCTCATCATTATAGATCTTGGATGATCCAATAGGTCATGCCAAATTGTAAATATATCTGGATTCATAAACTTCATGTTCGTTGTTGGGTATGTTTCAATTACTCGTATATGAGTATAATATATTTCAGAAGATAAAGCTAGCAGCTTTTCCAGTATACGTTTTTCATATGAGACAGTAGATATAATATAAAGATACTCTATCTCATTCTTTCTATCAGTCTCAATATAATAACCACTGGAACATATATCTTTAAAACTTAGTAGATTTCTATTATATTGACTAGAGAATAATACATTGTCAATTATAAATTTTTTTCTGCTAGGCAAAATAATATTTGTTTTTCCAAATCCTTCAATTAGGTTTGCAGAACTTGATATCATATTGACCTTTACTTCCAACAGTGTTAATTTGGAAAAATATTTTTTACTTTTAAGTATTATATATGTAGTTGCACTGTCTGCCAGATATAGACCTTCATTACTCATTTTTTAGTCACTCAACATATGAAAACTGTTCATGTTTTTTCATTAAATAAAAATAATTATAATAAGAGAAAGACAGCTTGGAAAATAAAAGTTTAACCTTAGCTAAAAAAACATAAAAGATAGATTCTAAAAAACAAACAATATTAATTCTAGATATCCTAAAAAACAAAAGAAGCACTTGTTATTCCATTAATTGTGCCAATTTTCTCTTCAGGATACTCAAAGAAGTTTGTCACATCCAAATTTGTCATACTAGATGGGTCAAATATCTCATTTTTCTTAAATTTCTCATATTATATGCAAATTTTGCTTTCAAATTTTCCATTTTTCTTAAATTCTTATCTTGTGGAGTTTTTCCTTTATAATCATCATTTCGTGTGGTTTCTTTAAAATTCTTGATGATTACCATGAAAAAATTGCTTATTTTTTCCTCTCCCACGGTCATGACCTCGACCACGATCACGATTATTAAAATTCACAACTATCACTTTAGGGAATAGTGTTGTTTAGTTGATCGAGATTCATGTTTTTTTCATCCACAATTATTAAAATTCACAATATTCACTTTAGGGAATGTTGCTTTAGTTGGCTAAGATTCATGATGATTTTTTTTTTTTTATCAATAACTCGTTAATTCGTTCAGCCATGAAAAGACATGAGATGAGTTCAACATACTTTTTAAAATATTTCTCTCGATATCCCTACTGTAAGGAGCATATTCGAGAAACAAAATGTAAAAAATGTCTTCTTTAACATATTGATTTAAAATCTTGGAGCCTCAAATGCATTCATTCATAACAAGGTTTAGGAAAAATAATTATTTTCTGATGATCATATTTCTATGGTATCCAAGTGTATTTCGGCGTCAAGCACCCATAACAAATAATTATTACTATTAATATCAAATGCTACAAATTCTAATTCTGCAATATTTTTCAAGGTGACACTATTGCAAAATCTTGTATATATATTAGAAATTTAATATATACTAGACATGTGCAAAATAACATTTAATTGACTAATTATAATATACATAAAACCAACCTATCTTCAGCAGAGACAAGAGCTCGGGCTGATAACGTGTTGTGAAATTGAGAGCAAAATGAGGCACCATGGATACACGATTATCGAGAAAACATATTATATAAAATAAAATAAAATATAAAATAACAAAATAAAAAAATTTAGAAATATGAAAAATCTCATTTAATTTCTCACCAATATGTGCTACACTAACATCCACAAAATGCTACTATTTATAGGAGGTGGAAATACATGACCACTAAAAATGTGTGATTATGAAATACATGACCAACACTAAGCATGAGTATCTAAATTTCACATATTCTAGAATATTTATAATAAAACTAACACTATTATAATTTTAGACATTATTAACGCACAAAATTTTTGTTGAATTGTTGTTCGTGACAAAAAATGATCCATAAATCTACAAAAGTTAAGGTAACATAAACTTTACTCAAGTAGTATAAAGCTTGTACGATTGATACCGAGATTAAAAGATTGATTCCTCCTTAGAAAAAAGAAAACTGCAAAAGTAAAACGCAAAGCAATAAACACATTTTGACTAACAAAAAGTGGTCTAAGCAATAATCAGGCAACACATGGCTTGGGAGCAACCAAGCGTTTCTCCATGTTATATTGGAAAGAAATGTGGAAGACAAAGGAGGAGAGAAACATATGTGGAGGAGAAAGAATCAAAGTTAATGTGGTTGAAAAAGAGGGGAATTTGGATGGTGGCGTGAGAAAGTGAAGAGTTAATGAGAGGCCTTTAATTAAGAAGAAAATTATGGGAGAGAAAATTTGAATTTTGAAGGATAGGACTAAAATATTGAGAGATAAAAGATAAGAGTTGTTTTTAAATATAGCAAAATGAGCAAAATTATTTTTAAATATAGAAAAATATCACTGTCTATCAGCGATTGACCATGATAGACTTCTATCGCTTGAGCGATAGATTGCGATAAACTTCTATCTCTCATGCCATAGAAGTCTATCGTGGTCTATCGCTGATAGACAGTGAATTCTTTAATATTTATAAATAATTTGATATTTTTTCTATTTATAATAATTTTTTTTAGGATAAATTAATTTTAAATAAACCATAAATCAGGTAAGATGAGATTGCTAGCAACTATAAATTCTTCGGGTGAAGGCATCTATTTTTAATTCTAGTTTAGGGTTGAAATTACCAAACTTCAATTTAGCGTATAAACTCTTAGATTTGAGTCTGTTTAATTTCTAAATGTTAAAAAGTGTTTAACATGTATGTGTATGATAGGTCCTTAGATTTTTTTTTTTTTTTGTCTGGTAGATCTTTAAATTTTTAACTTTTGTCCACAGTAAATCTTTAAATTTTCATTTTATGTCTACTAAGTCTTTAAAATTTCAATTTTATTGAATATGTAGTTGTTTTTTTTTTTTTTAATACATACATCTTTTAAACACTTAATTGAAAAGTTGAATTTTATTAGACATAAAATTTAATTTATATTGAATATATCAGCTAATTATTAAAATTTTTTAACATGTGTCAGAGACCTACTTGACATAAAATTGAAACTTTAACAACCTTTTGAACATAGATTTGAAGATACAGAGACTAAAATTGTAAGTCAACAATGTGTATATATATATATTTATTTATTTATTTTGGAAGACTTATAATTTTCTTTCTTATTACTCATTTGAACAAAATCTCAACGGACGTGGGTACAAATTACTTGGGAAATTGTTAGAAATAGCACTCTCAAGTTTTTACTACCCAAAATTAGCATACTTTTTTAAAACTCCTTAAACTAGTTTTTCTTGGTCCATCTCAGATGAGATCGACCACTGAGATTTAGTTAAAAAATTAACCGTTTCTAACTTATCGATTGTTTTGTGAAAATTGTTAGAAATAGCCTATTCAAGTTTTCACTTTTCAAAATTAGCATTCTTTTTGAAAATTCGTTGCAATAGTGTTTATCGGTACATTTCACCTAAGATCGACTACTGAGATTTACTTAAAAATCTAACTTTTTCTATGTTATTGATGTTTTTTTGCTTTCTTGGTAAAAATCTCGAGCAACATTAACACCAAGATTGTACCAATTTTTCCAAATATTGAATAATATTTCCAAAATTTATATCAAATTTTACCTAATTTTTCAAATCTTCTCCAAATTTGACTATCTAATCTTATATTAAATTTTTACATAAATTTTCAAATCTTTAGCCTAATTTATGAAGGGATTGAATCCCTTGCAGAAGCATGTGAATGCATTATGCTATTTGTAGGAGTTAGCAACGTAAAAGGGGAAGCAATTAGGATAAAAAGAACTCTAATTACATCAATTTTGAAGATTAAACATGCTCTTTTCAAACCCGAAAAACAGAGGAAGAAAATTACTTGTTGTAGCTCAAAATTGAATCAAATTTCTTCAAGTTTCTGATCACGAACAATTCGTGGACCACTACAATAGTCTTCCTTGTTATTTTCAGGCCCTAGAATGGATTGTGGGAACCAGATTAAGTTGAATTTGAAACAAAACTGTGAAGAACACTCAGTTTAGGAGAGTTATGAGTTTTGAGAATTTTCCAGCAAAATTCTACTCGATTCATCAACCATTTCCTTAATTTCTTTCTTCTATTTAAAGAAGAAAAACCATGTATGATTTCCACCTCCTACTTTCATGCAATAAGTGGAAAAATCCATCAATTCAATTTCAAAATCAATTTTAAATAAAATTAATTCAATATATAATTAATTAATTAATATTAAATTAATAATTTTTCCACTTTTCTCAGAAATTTCCAATCCAATGAATCTCTATTCATTCAAAAAATATTTAAATTACATTTAAATATTTCTAACTCTCCAATTGTATCTAATTCACAATTAAACGAACAAAGCTTAAATTTGTTCCTTAACCGAATTTGAACATTTCAAATTCTTTCAAAATACTATTCTAAGGTTTAGTCCATGAGCTAACAAGGGAACCTAATGAACTTACAGATCATGAGCTCCAACGATCCGAAATTAACTGGCTAAACTATTTAACCTAGTTAAGAAACATTCGTTAACTATCGAGACACTCCACTAAAACCTAGTAGCTGCACTGTCCTCATTGTAGATATATTTCTGTCCACTTGATATAACAATAATAAGTAAGTCGATCTTTCATAAGTTGTTCATAATTAAGCTAGATCAAAATTACCCTTTTCCCCTACAATTACATCTCGTTCCTTAATACCCACTGATCCTCTAAAGAACAATTGGTTTGTGGTCCAACCACCAAACCTAGTCCTTCTCGGGCCAATGAGAGGGTGGGGTCCCTTGTTCAAGACCAGAAGTCAGTAGTTATGGGAACAACTTAGGTAGGAGTGAATTTTCTATCTTGTAAGATTATGTCCCCAACTATCTGTCTGGTCTTATCCCTAAAATGGGGGGCTTATTGAGTCGGCAAACTCGAGTCACTCTCACCCATGTAGATCAAAGGATAATCTCAAACAAAAAAGAGTTCATAGTTAGCTCATGATTAAGAGTTACCTAGGTCATCAGGTTAAAATAACCAGTTTTAACAATAAACGATGTTATAAAGTAAAAGTGATTATTTCATGGTCTAGTCTTATGCAAAATCATTGCATAGGATGCTCCCACTCACATGTCTTTACATAAACGATACATGATCGCATCGTTTTTATCAAATGCAAAGTGGGTCGCATTCATAGTGTCCCCATGATAAGGACCTAGCCTTATCCATATACTAAAGACCGTTTTGGCTATTACCTAAACTTGATCCACTTTTATGCACATAAAGTCTAAGTTCTCAACTCAAGCCAGAGGTTCTTAGTTTATTGGATTTAATAAATGCAATCCACATTTCAATATAAACTTCATTGAAGAAATCTCAATAACAACTTTATTGAGAATAAGTTCAAAAAATTTATAAACTACGAGTTTTAGGACATAAAACCCAACAAACTCCCACTTAGACTAAAACTCCAGTGAGTATAAATACATAATGTTGAGTTTACAAGTTAAAACATATAAATATAATAAACTAGGGCATCAGATACCCAATAACTTTTTCCCACTTGTTCTAGTTTACATAACTCAAAGTCCTAGACTGACCAGGTGACCCTCAAACACTTTAGTTGTAAGGGCCTTTGTTAATGGATTAACAATGTTGTGCTTTAACGCAATCTGCTTGACGATTATGTCACCTCTCTGCACAATTTCTCTGATGAGATGATATTTTCATTTTATGTGTTTGTCGCGTTTATGTCTTCTGGGTTCTTTAGATTTGCAACTTCACCACTATTATCACAATAGAGATTGACAGGCAGACACATATTTGGAACAACTTCCAGATCCACTAAGAACTTTTTGAGCCATACTGCTTTCTCTGCCGCTTCACATGCAACTACGTACTCAGCTTCCATGGTGGAGTTGGCTATACAACTTTGTTTAATACTCATTCATACTATTGCTCCTCTATTTAGAGCGAACACTTATCCCGATGAAGATTTCCTCGAATCTATGTCGGTCTGAAAATCAGAGTCAGTGTATCCTGGTAAGGACCAGATCCTTAGTGCCATACACGAGCATATAGTTTGTTGTTCTCCTTAGGTTCTTGAGGATATTTTTAACGGCAGTCCAATGATCATATCTTGGATTGGACTAAAACCTGCTGACTATTCTTATTGCATAGCATATGTTAAGTTGTGTACACAACATGACATACATCAAACTTTTGACTACTTATGCATAGGGAATACGTCTCATATCCTCAACTTCTTAAGGTGTCTTAGGACACTGTTCTTTTGAAAAATAAATTTCATGTTTGAATGGTAATAGACCTCTTTTGGAATTCTGCATCTTATATCTATACAACATTTTGTCAATATATGATGCTTGAGACATAGCTAACGTCTTAGTTTTACGATTTTGAACTATTTGGATTCCAATAACATATTGAGTCTCTTCCAAATCTTTCATTTGGAATTGGGTTGCTAGCCATTTTTTTAATGTTAGTCAGGAATCCTATCTCATTCCCAATGAGAAGGATATCATAATACCAGAAATGTTGTAGTTGTGTTGATGATCTTCTTGTAAACACAAGGTTTTCATCAACATTTTGTTCAAAACAATAAGATTTGATCACAGTATCAAACCTTATATTCCAAGATCGAGTGCTTTTTTTAACCTGTAAATGGATCGTTTAAGCTTGCAAACTTTTTGCTCTTGACCCAGTTTTATGAACCCCTCTGGTTGAACCATATAAATACTCTCTTCAAGATAGTCATTTAGAAAAGCTGTTTTCACATCCATTTGCCAAATTTCATATGTCACACCCCATCCCGAACTACCTTCCCATAGCTCGAGACAGAGCATGAGGACAGTAGTCATTGACTTCCCGGTCGATTTCCACTATCAAACTTTCCTTATTTCCCATTTAACTACCCTTCCTAGGACGGTGATACTATTAACTCTTGACAAACCTCGACTTCGATCAGCAACGAGAATTGTCATGCTACTTAAAAAATGGAAAACATATGAAAGGATGAGCTAACAGCTCAGTGAGTAACAGTTTTTGAAAACACCTTACTAACTTATAAACTGGTCATAATATAAACATTGTTAATCACGCATAAAATATAACGATTCAAATCATATTAAAATATGCTCAAATACCATTGTTAAATCATGCATATCTGTTTTAGAGTAAATACTCAAAAATCTCATTCATTTCAAAATCATTTTCCTTAGTTAAGGCGGAGCGATGCTTTACGCTTCTCAACGTCGATTATCCCTAGCTGTGTGGAGTAATCTCAACATATCAGCGTCGTATATTCCTCTATGTGCACATAGGTATTATAATCCGGGTTGCCCACATGCCTTCTCCAAGTCCCTGAGCATTGGGGTCTAATTTCCATATCCAGGGTACCCATTTGCCTTCTACGAGTCCCTCAGCATTGGGTACCTTTTTCTATATTCATATCCAGGTTACCCATTTGCCTTCTACGAGTCCCTCAGCATTGGGTACCTTTTTCTATATCCTGGCTACCCTTTGGCCTTCTCTAAGTCCCTGAGTCTTAGGTGCCTTTTCAAAGTTTTATAAAATACACAATATGTTTTGGAAACATCATATAATATCAAACAACATGCTTCCAGTAAACTCAATTTCAAAGCTTTAATATCAAACAACATGCATTTCAATAAGCTTATTTCCAAATCTTTCATGAAATCATATGACATCAAACATCATGCTTTTCAGTAAAATCATGAAATCATATATTATCAATCAGCATGCATTTTATAAACTTATATCAAATAACCAACATACTCAAATGCTTTTCAAATAAAAACGCATGCACTATCCGTTGAAAACTCATGAATTCATATTCCAAACCAATGATATTAACCACAGAGAACTCATTCATATTTTGAAAAACGTTAGTGTTACTCACATAATATTTGCTCAAAGGTAATTCTTTTTCCTTCCTTCTAATTCTCTTTCCCGAACTTCTTGGACGCAACATTCTAAGTCTGGTACGCAAGGCAACTTGTATTCCTCTGTCAGCTCGGTTGGACACAACCTTGCTCCTTGAACGCAAAGTTAACAGCTAACGCAAGGTGCAACCTAACTCTTCTTGCTTCTCTTTTGGATTCGTCGATCTCTCTTGGTCGCAAGGTCTAACTTGAAGGTAGAGTCTATCTTTGGACGTAGCGTTCACCTTGAACGTAAAGTTCATCTTAAACGCAAGGCTGATCCCTTAAACGCAAAACAATTGTTTAACGCAAGGTAGCTAAGTTAAGAATATCTTCTCTCTTGGCCGCAGACTTCTATTCCTTCAACATAGTGTTCCCTATGCGTTCATATAATCCTGTTCCAGGTTTTAGCTTCTTTACTCCCGTGCCTTACTCTCGGCCATACTACTTTTGACCCTATTTCTCCACCGCATACTACTAGGCATTAATGTCTCAAACGCACACTACTATGCGGTTGTACCCTACTGCATAATACCATGCGTCCAACTTTCTTATTTCAAGTCTTTGCTACAAGTCCTTCTCTTGTGTGATAACACATTCGACGATGTGGTTTACCCTTGATAACCAAATCCAACTCAAGATCTTCCTTTATGCGTTTGTACTATTTGCGTTTACCTTTACTTCATTCTGCGTCCATGACCTTCCTCCTATCCTTGAGGATTCTTTGATTATTCCTCTATGCGTTCTTATGTTGGAATCCAAGGTTATGCTTCCAACCTCTTCCTTATGTTTAGCCATTTTCTCAACGATAAATCCTAGCATATATCCATCTCCAGCCTCCTTCCTTTAGGCTTACTTCTCAACCTTCTAACTTATCCAATTCAAAATCTTCCTTAATGGAAGTCATGCGTTTACCTTAAATTATAATAGTATTTCTCCTCGATTCTACCTTATGCATTTTATCCTTCTTTTAGATTTCCTTTCAACGCATCACTACTCAACTTTAATTCTTACTCATACGTCCTACTTAAGCCAATGATTACATCTTCTTCCATAATTACCTCCTATGCGTTTCACTTCTTTCCCTTCGAGCTCTCGAGTTACTTTCTATGCGTTCACCTTTATCATGCATTTCCTTAGTCCTGACCATGCGTCCAACATGGTCTCTTACTTCTTTTCTTTATAGGCTCTTCAACGCATTGGTTTTAAAAATAGAGTGTGACATCATAATCATAAGACGTGGCAATGGACAAGAATATTCTTATCGATTTTAACATAGCAACAGGAGAGAAGGTTTCTTCATAGTCCACCCCCTCTCTCTTGGTAAAATATTTTTCTATTAATCGAGCCTTATAGACCTTACCAACTTGGTCTCATTTTTTTCTTATAGATCCATTTACAACCAATAGGTTTTACCCCACTTGGTTGATCTACAAGTTCCCAAACTGAATTGAAGTACATAGATTGCATTTCGAAGTCCATGACTTTGATTCATTGGTCTCTATCAAAATCATTCATTGCCTGTTTATAGGTCAATGGATTCTCTATGCCATCATCAGGTATGATGACTTGAGTTTTTGTCACTATGGATACGACTCACTTTGTAATAGTTACAAATGGTTTGATCCAAATCGTTAATGTGGAGACATGCGAGTGGGGGTATCCTATATAAAGAGTTTGTATAAGACCGGACTGCGAATATTTAATCTCTCTTTGTAAACCCGTTAATTGATGAGATTAATATTTCATAGGATGATCTTATTTGTTGCAGAATTTTTGATTTGGATCTCATCCAAATTAAGTAATTAATTATTTGAATCCAATTCAAATCAATTAATTCATTCTCCCTCTATTAATTTTTTGCAGAATCTTTAATTTGGATCTCATCCAAATTAAATAATTAATTATTTGAATCCAATTCAAATTAATTAATTAATTCTCCCTCTATTTATTTATATGGATTTTATCCAAATAAATAATTAATTATTTGAATCATATTCAAATAAATTAATTATTCATATTATAAAGTTATAATTTGAATCACATTCAAATAAAATTTATAATAAATCATGTAATTAATTGTATCCAATATAATTAATATTTTCCTTCATAAATTTGAACATTTAAAATTTTTCTTTCAACATAGTTGATCCTTGTTGATCCGTAATGAGCTAGCAAGGGGATCTTATGGACCTACAGATCAGAAGCTCCAACAATATGAGATTAATCGGCTAAACTTATTAACCACATTAATAAATATTTGTTAACTGTGGGTACACTCCACTAAACACCCACAGCTGCACTCTTCTCACTGCAGATATATTTTTGTGTCCATGGATATAGACTAATAATAGCAAATTAGTCCTTCACAAGTGTTTGTAATACCAGCTGGGTCAAATTACTATTTTACCTCTGAGTTACTTCTAAATACTTAAGTATCAGTGCTCCTCTAATGAACAACCTGTTTATGGTCCAACCATTAAGCAGGAACCCCTCTCGGGCCAGTGAGAGGGTAGGGCCCTTTGTTTAAGTCCCAGAGACACCACTTAAGGGAACACTTATCTACTTACACTAAAAATGGGAATGAGTGAATTCCATCTTGTATAATTATGTCCCTAGCTCCCTACTCGGTCTTGTCCCTAAGATGGTAGGCATATTGAGTCGGCAAACGGCCACTCCCACCATACAAATCAAAGGACAATCCCTCGTGGACAGGAGTTCATAATATACTCAGGATAAGACTAAGTTGCCTAGGTCATCCTATTAAAATAGAAACCTAACCAGTCAACGGAGTTACATCTAGTGATTACTAATTCGTGGTCTGGTCTTATGCAAAATCATTGTATAGGATACCCCCAATCACATGTCACCTACACGAACACGTTAGATCATTGCATTTGTATCAAATACAAAGTGGGTCGTATCCATAGTGTCACCAAGATAAGGTACCCAACCTTATCCCTATACTATAGACCCTTTTAACTGTATCTTCAACATTGATCTCCATGTGTCTCCACATACAGTTCAAGACTAATAAAACAGCCTAGGATGTTAGTTTATTAGATTTAGGGTTATTAAGACAAACCAAACAAAAAACAATCAATAACGCTTATTGAAATAACACATCAATAACTCTTTATTAATGATTTAATTATAGTCAAATTGTTACATTTACAATCTACGAGTTTTAGGGCATAAAACGCAACATCTGCTGCATGTCCTCAAAACAAATTAGGCAACTGAGCATAGCTCGTCATTGAACGAACCATGTCTAATAGGGTTCTATTTCTCCTTTCTAATACACCATTCTGCTGAGGTGTACCTGGCGAGGAAGTTGAGACTTAATTCCATGTTTTATCAAATAGTCTGTGAATATTAAGTCCATATACTCTCTACCACGATCTGATCATAGTGGTTTAATAGTTTTACCCAATAGGTTCTTAACCTCAGCCTTGTACTCTTTGAATTTTCAAAAACCTCGGACTTATGATGCATTAGGTAAACATAGTCATACCTAGAATAATCATGAATAAAGCTGATGAAATATTCATACTCTCCTCGTGCTTTGACCTTGATAGGACCACAAAGGTCTTAGTGCATGAGTTCTAAGGACTCTTTGGCTTTAAGACCTTTTCCAGTAAAAGATATTTTGGTCATTTTACCCTCAAGACAAGACTCACATGGAGGTATATAGCTATCTTCTAACTGATTTAGGAGTCTACTTTTTACCAACCTTCAAATCCTATTGAGATTAACGTGACCAAGTCTTAAATGCCAAATATAGATATTAGAAGAAATTTTTTTGCTTTTTATTTTGCGTTTCAACTATTTTAAACATCTCAATATTTAAAATAGCTTTTGACTTGGTAGGTTTTAACCTTATATAAGTTGTTTTCTAAATTTACAAAACAAATATGAATACTTCTTTTTCTAATGAATGCTTCATTTACATCGAAAGATACTCTATACAAATGTTTTAACAAACAAGAGATAGATATTAAATTCTTACTGTTACTAGGAACATAAAGTATATTTTCTAATAAAATGTATCTATCTCCAAAGAACAACTTCATAACTCCCACTCCTTTAGCCGAGATGATCTCCCTAAACCAACCTTGAGAGTTATCTTACCATCTTCAAGCTGCTTCTAGGAACTAATTTCCTGAAAATAAGAACAAACATGATTAGTGGTTCCTGAATCTAGTATCCAGGTGGAGTTATCATTCTCCATTATACAGGTTTCAACAACTAGTAAATCATATTTACCTTGTTTTTCTTTTTCAGCTCTTTTCTCTGCAAGATATTTAGGGCAGTTTCTCTTCTAGTGCCCATCTTCATTGCAATGGAAACATTTTCCTTTATTTGCAACTTTCTTCTTGCCTTTGAGATTTGCAGTGATTTTCCATTTACCCTTCTTCTTCATATTCTTTTTCTTTGAAGAAGAAGGTCCAGACTTGGTCCCCGAGGATGATTCTCTTTGGGACTTCTTAGATATAACGTTTATTTCTTGTTCATGTCCTTTCGATTTCATCATGGACTGAAACGTCTGGAGCTTGTTGAATAGAGATGTCAAATTATACTCTATTTCATTCATTACCGCATTAGTGCGGAATGGTAGAAAACTCTTCGGAAGAGATTCTAGTATAAAGCTCACTTGACTCTTTTCATCTATGATAGCGCCATTTACCTCTGCTATGTTAAAATGGACCATCATATCCAGAACATGTTCTCTAATAAAGGTTCCTTCTTTCATGCAGGAGTTGTAAATGTATTTGATAGCATCATGCCGGACCGATGAGAACGATTGTCCAAACATCGCTTGCAGTGAGTCCATGATTTAATTAACGGTTATCATGTTCTCATGCTTCTTGGACAACACATCAGATATGCTTGCCAAGGTGTAGACTTGGGCTTTATCGTTGGCCCTTATCCACTTGTCATATGCATCCCAAACACTTTGGTTTGCATTCGAGCTGGGAGCTAGAGGACATTCCTCCGTTAAAACAAACCGCAGATCATCCGTAACTAGTATAGTGTTCAAGTTTGATTTTCAAGTCTGTAGTTATCTCTATTAGGTTTTTATGAAGCTAGTAGTTGTATGAACGAAGTAGACATTGCTGGAAAAATAAATATATGTTTAGTGAATTGCTAAATAATTCTATATAATCTAATCAATTTTAGTAAGTAATAATATACCAATAATTTATTATTTTCTTGCAATGATACTTTAGTGATTTAGAATAATTGCTACCGAGAGGCAGCCAATTCCTTCTTCACTAAATAAAGACATTCTTGGTTAAATAATAATACCAGAATAACTCTTATTCCTATAATATATAATTATCATTTATTCGGTCAAAATACTTACTAACACTTAGTAAAATTTTGTAAGTGTAATCCTCCATTTTTAGATTTCAGATATCGAAATCAACAACCTTTCGGGGGAAAGAGAATGTTGAAACCAGACCTAAGAAACCCTATCCATTTCTGGAGTTCATAGTGTTTTGAATCCCATGATACAAACCCTTCAAATGGTAGTGTCATGTTAGGAAATGACTAGCAGTGCATCATAGGAATCTCACAATGTAACCTAATGGAAGAGACCTTAGGATGTGTTGATAGACTTTCTTCACCCACTTATTATGAATTACTTCCCTGTTCACTTTGCTATTGACTCATGCAAACATTTTTTGAATGGAGGCTGCTTCTAGGGCAACTTGAAGCCGAGCATGAATCTGACGGTGTAAACTCTTAGGGATGTGAGAGCTAGTATATCATATATACAACCTTTGAAGTATTCTAACAGGTATATTGGGTATCTTTACTTAGTTATATGTCAACTAATTAAATATAACATAAGTCTAGGATTTTGTCTAAGTATAACTCTTATACTAGGTTTAACCTACGATGTCTAAGTGATAAAACCCTTTTTATACTTACATCACAAACACAAGCTCATAAAACTAGGTTTATATAAATTCAAGAATCAGTTTGATCCCCAGGTAGCAAGTGTTCTATAAACCGTCAACTTAAATACCTCCAACCTTAGACAGGATCTTATTGGGTGAATTTTTGTAACCTTTTTTCTATAAGTTAACTACCTACCATAGGTTTGTTAACCCTAATCGAGCATGCATTTTATCTTTGTTATAGATTTTAAATGTCTAATTCATTTTATAACTTTTTATAAATGAATAACAATCTATAACATACATCACAATAATAATAATAATAATAATAACTTACATTAATTTTTATGATAACTAGATCATGCATACTATACATTATAACACTTTATAACATACATATATGCATGAAACATGTTAATCCTATGGTGGGATTTTAAACCTATATGGCATACTTTATGCACAAATAAATTTAATTTAATTAAAACATACACTTTAAATGCATAATTAATTAGATACACTAAAGTAGATCGGCTTTGGCATCTAATGGCTTAAAACAGCTAAATTATTACAATTGTAATTGAGAAAACTACTCAAACCGATCTCGAACTCTTCAAATCGACCTGAACCAAATTCAAATCGCTTGAACTAGACTCAAAATGGTGAAAGTAGGGCTGAACCGGCTGGAAAACGACGAATCGGACCTCCTGAACCACTTCAGTAACCCGCGCCACTTTACGGGAAAAGTTAAATAGCATCGTAATGCTATTGAAGAAGTGTTGTGACGCTCTGCAACTTTGCAGAACTTACCAGGAAGCTAAAGCATAGCGTTGTGACGCTATTGAAGGAGTGTCGCGACGCTCTGCGGCAGAATGCACACCCTGTTCTTTGACCCGACTGTCTTCTTCTCCAATTTCTCTAAATTACGACCTAGGATCAACTCTAATGACTTCAACAAATTTACAGACCCTTCTTCAAACATTAAAGGCCATAAACAAGTGGCCAATTACAATAATTACACAACAACAAAGCTGAATTAGATGCTAAAACCAGAAAATTTCCAACTTTAGTAACCACAACATTCATCTCATGAAAATGCACCCACCAAGCTCAAATTAATGTAAATTGAGTGCTTTAACCATGCTTTGATACCAATTGAAGGAGTTAACAACATAAAAGTGGAAGCAATTAGGATTTAAAGCACTCTAATTACATTAATTTTGAAGATCAAATAAGCTCTTTTCAAACCCGAAAAGTAGAGGAAGAAAATTTACTTGTTGTAGCTCGAAATTGAATCAAATTTCTTCAAGTTTCTGACCACGAACACTTTGTGGACCACCACAAGAACCTTTCTTGTTATTCTCAAGCCTTAGAATGGATTGTGGGAATCATATTAAGTTGAATTTGAAGCAAAACTGTAAAGAACACTCAGTTCAGGAGAGTTATGAGTTTTGGGAATTTTCCAACAAAATTCTACTTGAATCATTAACCATTTCCTTAATTTCTTTCTTTTAT
Source organism: Citrullus mucosospermus (assembly GCA_030954485.1). Classification (NCBI taxonomy): domain Eukaryota; kingdom Viridiplantae; phylum Streptophyta; class Magnoliopsida; order Cucurbitales; family Cucurbitaceae; genus Citrullus; species Citrullus mucosospermus. Next base: position 14,523,931 of record CM062057.1, on the reverse strand, counting down.
TTAAAAAAGACATCATGCAAATCTGATTTACCATGGTTTTGACACCAAATTTGGTGATTAAGGAACTCAAATAGGAGGTGGAAGAAGAAGGAGAAGAAAAACCATGCATGATTCCCCTCTCCTACTTCCATGCAATAAGTGGAAAAATCCATCAAATCCAATTTCTCAATTCTAATTTGAATTTTGAATTTTAATTTAAGATTAATTTAATATATAATTAATTTAAATAATATATAATTAATTAGATAATTAATTACATTAAATTAGTATTTAATATTAAATTACTAATTTTTCCACTTTTCTGAGCAATTTTCAACCCGATGAATCTCTATTCATCCGAAAAATATTTAAATCACATTTAAATATCTCACTCTCCAATGTCGTCAAATTCACAATTAAATGGACAAACCGTAAAGTTGCTCCTTTACTGAATTTGAACATTTTAAATTCTTTCAACATACTGTTCTAAAAGGACCTAATGGATAAAAAGGGGACCTGATGGACCTATAGATCATGAGCTCCAACGATCCAAAATTAACCGGATAAACTCTTTAACCTAGTTAATTAACATTCATTAACTACTGGGACACTTCATTAAAGCAGAGTAACTGCACTCTCCTCACTATAGATATATTTCTGTCCATTTGATATAATCATAATAAGTAAGTCAATCCTTCACAAGTTGTTCATAATTACAGCTGATTCAAAATTACATTTTTACCCCTATAATTACATCTTGTTCCTTAAGTCTCACTAATCCTATAATGAACAATTGGTTTGTGGTCTAACCACGAAACCTAATCCGTCTTGGGCCAATAAGAGGGTGGGGCCCTTGTCCAAGATCCAGAGTCAACACTTGAGGGAACAACTTCTCTGTTAACCTAGAATTAGGTAGGACTGAATTCTATTTTGTCAGACTATGTTTCCAGCTATTTGCCTAGTCTTATCCCTAAAATGGGGGGAAGGGGGGATTTATTGAGTAGGCGAACTCAAGCCACTCTCACTCACAGATTAAAGAATAATCTCAAACACATAGAAGTTCATAGTTAGCTTAAGATTAAGATTGAGTTACCTTGGTCATCAGGTTGAAATAATTAGTTTTAACAGGAAACGGTGTTATAAAGTAAAAGTGATTATTTCATGGTTCGATCTTATGCAAACTTATTGCATAGGATGCCCCCACTTACATATCTCTACATGAACGATATAAGATTACATCATTTGTATCAAATAAACAATGAACCGCATCCATAGTGTCCCCAAATTAAGGTACCTAGTCTTATCCTTATACTATAGACCGTTTTGGCTATTATATAAACTTAATCCACTTTTATGACTACACATAAAGTCTAAGTTCTCAACTCATAGCCAAGGGTTCTTAGTTTATTGGATTTAATAAATGCAATTCACATATGCAATAACTATTTTACTGAATAAATCTCGATAACAACTTTATTGAGAATAAGTTCAAAAGATTTACAAATTATGAATTTTAGGACATAAAACCCAACAAACTCTCACTTGGACTAAAACTCTAGTGAGTATAAGTACATAGTGTTGAGTTTATAGAGAAAAGCATATAAATACAATAAACTAGGGTATAAGATACCCAATAGCTTCTCCCACTTGTCCTAGTCTACATAACTCGAAGTCCTAGACTCACTAGTGACTCTCAAACACTTTAGTCATAAGGGCCTTTGTAAATGGATCAACAATGTTGTGCTGACGCAATCTGCTTGACGATTACGTTACCTCTCTACATAATTTCTCTGATGAGATGATATTTTTGTTCAATGTGTTTGTTGTGCTTATGGCTTCTTGGTTCTTTGGAATTTGTAACTGTACCACTATTATCACAATAGAGAGTGATAGGAAGATGCATATTTGGAACAACTTCCAGATCTGCTAAGAACTTTTTGAGCTGTACTACTTCCTTTGCTATTTCACATGTAGCTAAGAACTCAGCTTCCATGGTGGAGTCAGCTATACTGCTTTGTTTAATTCTCCTCTGTACTATTGCTCCTCCATTTAGATTGAATTCCGTCTTATGTAACTATTTTCCCAGCTTCCCACATGGTATCATTCCCAAAATGGTACGCTTATTGTAATGAGCCCAATTTTTACATATGTTTAATTAACTTAAATCGAGGTAATTACTCATAAAATATAATTTCTTAAAAAATACACTTCATGCTTCCACTAAAAATGTGTCTTATCATGCTAAATAAAACTTGAAACTATAGTTTAGTAGGGGAAATTATAAAATAACATTATAATCTTAAATATGAAGTAAGCATAAAATAAATATGTGGTTCTCAATTAATTAAATTACAATAAGGCGAGATGTCTCATAGCTCTTCCTCTTCAATGCCAAGATCATTCTTGACGAACTCATCAACATCATTTACATGACTATCTGAAAAAAAGAAAACTATAAAAGGTAGTATAAAAATACTCTATAAGTGGTTCCCATCATAAGGAACCTTCATGCCAATCACACTCATCATGCTTGCATATCTTTACGTACATATTCATATCCTTGATTTGGCACCATGTTATGTAGAAATACCTAATACCATAACCGTCAATTCCTGCATGTAATATTTACAAGGTAATTGCCCCTTATAAATACCATTAACATGACTAGTTTTGTTTCCTAGGTCCAGCCATTAGCAGAAACCATACTTATCATATCATGCACCTTGCTGCATAACATAACCGCTTAATTTGGGTATTTAATGCATAACATATTCTTACTTAACTCCATGACACATAAGACTGTTAACTAGACTTCAATGTAATGTATACAATCATGGCACGCTTAACCTAAACATATATTATCAAGCAACATGCTAAAATAAATCATGGGACGCGAAAAATCATGGAAATTACACATTGTAACTTGCTCTCTCAAACTTTAATTAAATTTCACAAATCAAGAAGATTCCATCAAACATATATAAAAGAAACATAATATAAATCGATCATAATCAATAATTAAATTCAAACGTTCAACACTTCACAATTCAAGAAAACAATTCAATGGATAAGTATTTATAAAAGTCAAACACAACCATAAACCATAAATCATGTATATATTTTAAACATTTAATTAGCAACATATGGTGGAAGCTACTTATGAGTAATCATACAACTATACAATTGAACAACACAATAGTAAAACATAAAATTCGGTAACTTATGACAGAATCCACTTACCTCAAGCTTGAAATCTAAATCCTTTATAGGATTCCTATTGTCGCAACGTCATCACCACACGGAGCGGCCGATGTTCTTCCTCATGAGTCTCTTTTGAGGCAAAAGGTTTGGAGTTGCCACCAATCATTACGGGTGTGATTGGTTACCTACTTTAAAAGAAAAAAATAATTTACTTTACCAAAGTTAGGCTCAGGGGTCTTTGAGAGTAGGGAAGGTACTAACACCCTACAACACCCATTTTAAAACATGTTATTTTTGTTATCGAATTCATTTTATGAAAAATAGTCTTTATTTGGAAGAAAAATAATGCCTATTTTTATTAAAAACTAAAATTAAATAAACTATGACTAATTAAACAATTCCCAGGTAGAGGTGTTCCCTTACGGTCAACTTAAGTATCTCAGCCTAGACAGAACTATTTCTTATAGTCAATTTTATTTAAAATCCATTGAAAAAATCTATTATATTTTAAAAAGCCAATTAAAAAGAGAATCATTTAACTAACAACTAAATGTCAAAAATAAGTTTAGACAATGTCTCACTAAATCACATTCTAGCTTTAAGAATAAAGTAGAGTAGAATTTTGTGAGTAATTTATTATCATGTTGATATTTGAATTCTCAAATTAGAGAGTGCATTTACCAAAAAAAATTTGAGATATTTGACAATCTCAACTCCATCATAGGATAACATGACATTTAAAAAAAATGTCTCATGTGGATCAAATCACATTTTAGAAGTAAAAATATGACTTAATCCTTATGAGAAGTGTAACCCCCTCAAAGGAAAATTGAAATTCAGTTTGTAAATCGAGGTGAAAACCTAAACATAAATTTTATTTTGAAAATTCAAATTTAAATGAAATTGATCTTCATTTGAAAGTTGAAGTAAAACCAAGTTAAAAATCATTTATGAAAATTTCAAATTAAAGTTGAGATTGAAATGTTTTTTTGAAATTTCAAATTGCAAGATATTCAAAATTCATTTAAACCAAATTGACGGGCTTGACAACATATTGATATTGGAGTTCTGTTTTTATAACTCCACCAAATCAGAGATTAAAACAAAATGAAGATTTGAAATCCTACTAATGAAAAAAATCAAATTAAGGAGAAATCAAGTTTAAATTAGAACTAAAGTTAGAATTTACTTTAAAAAATTAATAGAGTATTTAAGAAGAAATTAATTGAAACATATTTTGAAAATTTTCAAATTTAAGTCAATTCCAATAAATTATCAACAAATAAAGAGAGAAAAATGTGGGTGGGACTCATCACCTTTATCTTTTTTTCTTATTTACTTTTCTTCATTTTTGTCCAAGTACTTCTTCCTTCACTTCTTTTATTTTTTCACTTCTATTCTCCTTTTATTTTCTTTTACTGTAGGTAAGAAATCATCCCAAGTTGCAAGCATGTGAGATATCCACCACTAAAACACTGTTGCTGTGAGGTTCACTGTCAGAGTCGTCTGTTCGTGGGCTTCGTCGGAAATTTCTGTTTGTTGAAGACGTTGTCGGGTTGCATTTATTAGTAGGTTGTCACACCCCCTCCCAGATTACCCATCTAACCTAAGGGGGAGTGGGAAGACAATAAACATCACCCCTCTTGTGACGCATATTGCCCTAACTTTTCCTGCAGTTACATTTACTTATATACAGAACATAAAACACAGTTATACATCGCATGCTTATAACCTGATACGATTTCCTGTAAGGGTACACCTTTAATGCATATCATGAATTCATCCTCATATCCAAAATACAACATTCACAACACCTTTGACAGTACCCATTCAAAAGTATATGTTCTACATGCCATTCACATAAGTATATTCAACGTACAACTCCCAAACTTCACTAAATCTTGATGATCGAGGCTTAGGCATGATGAGCTGTATTAGGCGAAGCACCAGGAACGTCCTTGCTACCTGGAGAGGGAAAAAGAAAACATTTGGAAACATAAGCTAATAGCCTAGTGAGTGACAATTCTTTATAAAACGGCATTCATTTAAAACAGGCATGTTTCGTATAATGAGTAAATCAGAGTTTAACATTTATTCAGATGTATCATGCTTTTCACGAAATTCCTCATTCTCATAAATCAATACTAAAATCACATCAAAGTGTTTTCAAGAAATTTATCAACATCAAGTAGTTTTCAAACTTTTTCCCTTAGTTGAGGCGGAGGAATGTTTCTACGTACCCAACGTAGAAATCATCCCTGGCTTCAGGCAGAGCAAGCTCGATGCACTAGCCAGCTTAACCTCTATGTGCACATAGGAATAGGTCGGGTTGCCCATGTACCTTCTCATGTCCTTGAGTACTGGGTCCCGGGGAAACTCACGTGCCTTCTCATGTCCTTGAGCACTGAGCCTCCTCTTAAAACATTTCAGAATTTCTTTCACATAGTAGTTCATATAAAAATCTTTCATGAAAATCAATTTATCACGATAAACAATATTTTAAAACATGCCATTGCACATCTTATAGAAATGCATAAAACATGCCTTATAAACATCATCAAACATCAAGTTTTTAAGGAAGCATTCATCTCAAAGCCATAATTCATAAGAAAACTAAGCCAAACATTTTCAATAAATTTCATTTTAAATCAAGAAAAGTGTCACTCACAACTCTTTCTAGGCTTTATGTGGTTTATACACTGTTCCTATCTCTTCTCGGCCTGCACAAGAAACAGACCCTGCGTTAGACAACACTAACTTCCTTTCCTTTCCTCTACTGACTTATAATTAGAATCTCAGCGACACCCGCCAAGAATGACTGTTACTAGCGATACCCAATAGAACAACACAGTTGCTAGCGATACTTGATAAAACAGCACCAGCGTTACCTACCTGAGCAACGATACTCAGCGTTATCTAGCGATACTTGTGAGACGGAAAGCTCCTTTGTGTCTCAGCGTTACCCGTCTCGTTGCAAATTCTTAGACAGTGTGCCGCTACTTGATTTTTCCAACGGCACTCTGCATTGTACTCCTTCCTTTCTTCTCGTCCTTACTTCAACCTCTGAAAAACCACCTTTCCATACAGATTCAGAGTTTCTTCCCTTCTGCATACTTATAGGAAATCACGTTCTAAAGCTTACCTTAAAATTTCAGGGTTTAGCTATTTCTCATTCTCGTGATATTCCAAAATTACCTCCTGCTGTTCCGGATTGCGAGACAGTCTTGTAATCACTGATTTCCTAAGGATTCACATAGTAAAACTTCGATTTCAGCAACACCATCCTTTACAAAAGTTGTTAGGAATTGCATTAACTTACTAACCTCAAATTTTCAGCTCTGATCTCAGCTTATTCCTCACGTTCTGTCCCGAATATCAGTCACTGCTCAACCAAACTAAGTAGCTTCGGTCATTCCCCCGTTCCAACTTCGTTTCCAGCTTCGATGTGAATCAAACTTCGTCCGGAACCCTCAAGAACACCATCCTCAATCTTCTTCTGGAGTTTATCTGAAGAGTAGAACTGACTTAAGCTCTCGAATTGTCCTTAAAATGATTAAACATTTAATTAATCCAGCTATTTATACTGCTGACCTAACCTTATCAACACCAGGACTTAGACTGCTACTTACGTATTTCCTCTGCAGACTAGCGCAGGGTTCTCCTCTTCTAACGCATAGTGGTTGTCCTCACACGCCTTCTATTTTGAACACATTCCTTTCCATCTTGAAATTCTACTTTCGATGTGTGTAGACCATTCTGTCTTCAGCACAGGTGCCTCAACGAATATCTGTCTTCGACGCATCAACTTCAACACTATCCTGTCCTCAACGCAAAGTGACTTGGATGCATGGTTCAAGTGTGTTTCTCTCCCCTTCAAGACTACTTATCTATCAATACAGTAACGACTTCCGCTCACTAACTTCCATACGTTAACCACAAACACATAAACTTAGTCAATACTCAGTCGAAGTTTTACTTTGCTCTTGCTCTTGGCCACTTCTCCCTTTGAGACGCATAGCCACAAAAGCATGGCCGTGCCTCAATTCTTGGCAACGCAAACCAGTGCTTACATGGGTTTTGTGTGAGTTTCGTCGGAATCATCCACAATCTGTCTAATGGAATGAGCTTTTGTCGGAATCATCTCTTTCTCAGTTATTCCTTCCTATCTATTTCTCCCTCAATGTGTATAATCATCTCTTCCACCTTTTGTGTTTTTAATCTCTTCCACCTTTTGTGTTTTCTCCTCTTTTTTCCATTGTGAATCACCATCATTTATAGGGGAGTGTGGAGGTTGAGAGTTGAGCTTTGTAAGGGGGGAAATAGAGGAAGTATGAAGAAGATGAGAGAATTGGGGAAGAAGAGGAAGAGAAGGAGAGAAATGGGGGAGAGAAGAAGAATGGGAAAAAGGGAAGAAAATTTTTTCATTTTTAGTATATTCTTTTTTTTATTATTATTATTTTTAAAGTTTCAAAAACTTAAGGAAAAATCTTTTTTCTTTTTTAAACCCATTTATTTTAATAAAAAGACTAAACTAAAATATATGTTATCTAAAATAATAATGATAATCATAATAATAATAATATGCCAGACTAAATACGGTGTCTACAGCTATATAACATTTATCATGATTTTAATTAGTTTTTAAAAAATTAAAATTTGATTTCCTAAAGGAAGCTCATTAGCAAGCTAAGTATACTACTTTATCTAGCTAACCTAAATTACATATTAATTTTCATAGTTATCATTACTAATAAAATTATTACATAAATCTCATAACTTAATCTTTTAAGTTATCTTATTAGTCTCTGCCCTATACATAAAAATACATGAAGACTATTTGTAAATTTTAAGATTAATGCAAGAAATTCAAAACTCGAGTAATGGTATTTTTACCAAAATTTAGCCCCACGAAAAATAAATCATAAAGATTAATTTTAATGTCTTGAACATACTTTTTGGATAATCCTAAGCTACTGATTATGATTTCAAAGTTTCATAACCAACATGTTTTAATTTTGACATCAAACAAGCTAAAACTAGAAAGATTGCATAAACCAATAAAACACAATTTAGACTAGTTTTAGGGACTGTTTTGAACCATTTTCATTCTGATTTTCAAACCTAAAATCAACATCCTAAGATCTAAATAGCACTAAAAAAAAAAGAAAAAAACACCTAGGTTTCCTAAGAACAATGCCTAAGGAAAATTGAAAATTAGAGAGAATTGTCCTTACCGTTTGATGCGTTTTCCTTTGTACCGTAACGATGGGTGGAGGAAACCTTGAGTAACTAAGGAGTTTGAGATAATGCTTGAATACCTTAGAAAAGAAGTATGAACATTCTTAGAGTCTAAATGAATAGGGAAAGATTCACTACAAAAGAAGATTGAAAAGGAGTTTTTCTTACCGATTTGACGCTACCGTTGAACAATCTTGTGAAATCTAACAATACCACTCAAAAAAAATTTTAATACACAATATTCTCTCTAAGAAGTGTGATTTATAGCACTAGGGTGGGGGTTAGAGAAGAAAATTTCAGATTTTTTTAGGCTCTCTTGAAGGAGAAAAGAAAGGGCACTTAGGAAACTTAATAGACAATATTTTTAGAAAGTGAGCAAACCTCTTTTTCTCCCTCCTCCATGCATGCACGATCAAGAAATCCAAAAATGGGATTTTGGCTCTTCAATTTACCCACCTAAACACTTAATTACCCTTAGGTGGAAGCTCAAAAGGTCGGGTTAAGGAAATTAAACTATGGTTGAAGTTAACTTAAGTTATGATTAGAATTCTTCCTATTTCCTATGTACCTCTTTAAACAAGTACTAATTAATGAATTTAAACACTTATATATATATATATATATTTTAGAAGCCCTAATTATTTTGTGTTAGCTTCTCAATAATTTAATTAAAAACTTGTGACAAAAAGTTACAACTACAAAAATTGTAAATAACTATATCATACATCCACTTAATATCACATTCCCACCCAATTAAATAATCTTACATTTATATTCATTATTCCCTTCTACTATTTAGATAAATAAACATAAATATGACTTACAAATATTTAGAGTAATTTTTTTTTATATATAGAATTGTAATAATCATATGCAACCAAATATTGAAATTGACTTTGATAAATAAACTATATTATTTAAGCATAATAGCTCTCAATTATCATAAATTAAGTCTCCAAAGGACTCTAACCTAAATTTAAATAGTTAATTATACTAGTTTATCTAAATTAGCAAAACATAATAATATTATAAAATTATGAAAATGCCCTCAATGATTGTTTTGGTCATTACACTTATCGAGTCGACAACTAGGACCACTCTCCCTCATACAAATCAAAGAATGATCCTCATGGACAAGAGTCCATAACTCATTCAAGATTGAGATTTAATAACTTAAGGTCATCATTTGAAATATTAATCTCTTTAGTGAATAGTGTTATAATGAGAGATTATATATTTCATAGTCCAGTTTTATGCAATATCATTGTATAGGATACCCTCACTTGCATGTTAGTACATGAACGATTTGGATCAAATTGTTTGTAACACTTACAACATTTGTAATATTTACAAAGTGGGCTTTATCCATATATAGTGTTACCAGAATAAGACACCTAACCTTATCCACTTGTATGTTAATCATATATTGTTCAAGTTACTTCATATAACCTTGAATCTTACATTATTGGATTTAAGTTATATAAATAAACAACACTTCATTTATGAGAATATAAATAACACTTTTTTATTTATTTAAAAAACCTGTTTACAATTTACCAGACTACAAAATTTAGGACATAAATCCCAAACAATTTATGCATTCCATAATTATATGAATTTCCAAATTTCCAAGTGAACTTACTAATTATGATTTTCCAAGTGAATCTCAAGTGCACTATGATTTTTAAATTTTAGAGAAGATCAAGATTTGCAAAAAGATTTTGAAAAAAATATAAAGAGTTTCGATATTAATCTACCTAAGATTTCAGCGAAAAAATCTAAATATATAGAATCTTAGTGTTAATTCGACTTGAGATAACGCTGACATTCTCTATATTTCCCAAATCTTAATTTTTGTTTTTGCAAAATTTGATTTTGGGTGAAAGATTTGAAAAATTAGGTAACATTTGATATAAATTTTGGAAAGTTTACATAGTAATTGAAAATTTTTGGTAGAATCTCAGTGTTAATACTACACAAGATTTGAAAGCCAAAAACAATCGATAACATAGAAAAAGTTAGACTTTTAAATAAATCTTGGTGGTCGATCTTGAGCGAGATGTACTGAGAAAAATTAGTTTCATGAGTTTTCAAAAAGCGTACTAGGTTTGAAAAGTAAAAACTTGGGGAGGTTATTTCTGGCAATTGCCTTTATTTTGGGCTTTCTCGGTACATCTCGAGCAAATTACACACGGGGATTCTACTAACTTTTCAAAATATTATGTAATCTTCCCAAACTTAACCAATCTTATATAGTTTTTAAATTTTCTCCTAATTAAGTTATCTTTACCAAATATTATCTAGGTAATTTTCAAATCTTCAGCCCAATTTTTGTTTCCACAATTATATGAATTTACGAACTTTCAAATGAATTTACCAATTATCTAAATGGATCTTAAGTGATTGCATTTTGATTTTTAAATTTTGAGAAAAATTAAATTATGCAAAAAAGAAAAAAGGTAAGATATGGAAAATATATAAAATCTCGGTATTAATCTTGGGCAGATTAACAACGAGATTCTATATACTTCTCACATCTTACCTAATTTTTTGCAAAAATTGATCTTTCTTGAATTTTAAAACTCACAAGTCAACTACTTGAAAACCATTTGGATAATTTGGAAATTCATATAATTGTGGAGCCAGAAATTGGGCTAAAGATTTGAGCAGTTACATAAATATTTGATACAATATTTGGTAAAGATAATTGAATTTGTAGAAAATTTGAAAATATATAAGATTTGGTATAAGATTTGGGAAGATTACATAATATTTGGAAAAATTAATAGAATCTCTGTGTAATCTGCTTGAGATGTATGAGAAGGCCCAAATAATCGATAAGTTAGAAAAAGTTAAATCTTTTAACTAAATCTCGGTGGTCGATCTCGCCTGAGATGGACTGGGAAAAACTAGTTTAACGAGATTTCAAAAAGCATACTAGTGCTGAAAAGTGAAAACTTGAAAGTTATTTCTAACGATTTCCTAAATTACTTCAAACTCGTGATTTAAAACCTTGATCTTACATAAAATAAAAAAATGTCAAAATTTCAAATTACATCGAATTTGAGTATAAATTGCTAATTTAATCTGGTTATATTTTAGTTTTTGTCAATAAATTAAGATTGAAATGCTAGATTAGTAAATTTTACTTTTATTTGGTGTGAAACCCGAAAAACTCAAAGCTAACCTCCTTATAAGAGATGAAAGGGACTTTTGGAGAAATGAAAAGAAATTTTTAAGTGAAAAATGGTCACAAGCATGTGAAGTTAAAAAAATTTGAGAATAGAATTTTTGGACTTGTGGAGTTAGAAAGTTTTGAGGTTTTTTTAAGGGGGGGCTATGCGTTGATCCCATGTAAGGGAAGAAAAGTGTTTTTCCAAGTTTGAGTTTTGAAGAAAGAAGTGATCATAGAAGTGATTGGGAGAAAACTACGTTATGCGATTTTTCTAAGTGTTGGACCATAAGAGATAACTACGCTATGAAGTTCTTTAAGTGCCAAACTATGTTGGGAAATTATGAAGTGAACTAAGAGGTGAACTTATAGACTTGAGAGTTAAGGAATTAACTAAGTGTTGGAAGTAAAAGTTGGAAGCATAGTTGGAGGTTTAACTTATCTAACTTAGAATCAAGGTTGGAAACAAACCACAAAAGGGAAATTTAGGGTATGGACGCATAGTAGAGGTATGTTGGGATGCATGGTTGAAATTTGAGGAAGTTTTTGACTAAGTGTTGGAGAACTCATGGTAGTTGAAAGGCACACCTAAGCCAAGAAAGTCATGTTGGAGGCATAGGATGTGCAACGACAAGATATTGGCTAAGTGTGGAGCAACTTTTCTTGGTTAAAGGAAAACAATTGGACCAAGGTGCACAAGCAAGGGGTCGGACGCATAAGGAAGCTAACAAGATAAAAATTTGGCTAAGTACAAGGGACTCGAGACGAATGAAGAAAGGTATTGGATGCATGGTTCATTATTGAATGAGGTTTTGAAGGAAAATTGAGTAAGTTGTTCAAGTTTGAGACAAAGCTCAAGATCAAAAGGAGGAGTTGAACACATGATCAAAGTTAGATGCCTGCCACCTCAAGGGAAGGAAAATTGGTTAGCTGTTGAATGGTTCATATTGGTTAAAAAGGAAGCAAAAGAAGTATACCTTAAGAAAATATAGGTTGGACGCATGGGGAGACTGAGATGAACGCATGGTACAACCTTTGAGCTAGGTTGAACACATGAAAAGGTTTAGGAAAGGCTTGAGTGTCACACCCCAACCCGGATTTACTCTATACCTAGGAAGGAGCATGATCCTAACTCCCAACATAAGACTCTATAATACATACATCATAGAAGAATAGCAAATCATACAACATTCTCTTTATTAGATCAGAAGAACATGTAAACTTTTAACTAACATGTCAGAATATACTCATAGTAGGTACAACACGTCCTTCTTTCACTACACTCTTAGTAAAGATGTTTATTACATGACATATGAGCATTCTAAATATTTACAACTATCCCAGAGGTTCCCTTCCAGATAGGCCCAGACGAGATCTTCAGTAGGCTAGGCGTCCCGGACACGCTCGCTACCTGAAACAGCAAACAACAACAAACTGGATGAGCAAAAGGCTCAGTGAGTGACTAAATCTACTAAAACTACTCATATTAACTTTAATCCAGTTTGTAGGATAGTAACCATCGCATAACCCATCCCATCGAATTATCATGATTCACTTTTACACTACGCATGTATATCTATCAATTCCCATGTTTCACAAGTTTCCTATTTATTTAGTGCCTTCACTTTCCGTCCCTCAGCACTTATTCATGTATAACTACAATACCATGTGCCTTCACATGAGATCCCTCAGCACAGGTAACAAACTCTATATACGCTCAAGTGCCTTCTCACAGAATCCCTCGGCACGAGCTAGTTGTGATAGGATACTACATGCCTTCACTTACAGTCCCTGAGCATTGTAGTCCATTCTCTACTGTTATTCAAGTGCCTTCTCAAATCCCTCAGCACTTAATATCACCCTTACTCACAAGTAGCTTTCACCATAAGGTCCCCCAGCCACTTATGTGCTTAGACATTTGTAATAGTATTCTTTTAAATCACTAACACACCACATACATGAAGCAAACTACAATGCATCACGTTTCCTCATCACTATGCGTACTAAATTTAACACAATATATAACAAACAATCATTCACAATCGGTCCCGGCTCTAAGTGGATTATAAGCCTCCCCGAGCTCTTCTTGGCCTGAAAATACACAATCCTCAAGTTTAGTTTCCATAATCTCCCCTTTCCTTTAACATACAGTAGCATCGTTACTCTATAGAAGTTAGTAAGCTACCAGCGTTACTCAAAAAGATATTCAAGCTGTACTAGCGACACTGCGTTGATAAAAACCAGCGAAACTACCTTGAGAAGTGATACCCAGCGATACTCTAGCGAGAATTGTGAGACGCAAGCCTATCTTTGCGTTGCAGCGTTACTTCCTCTGCTGCTCAAACTCTCGCTCACTCAGCGATACTCCCGCTGTGACAGAACCGTTTCCTTCTTCCTTTCTTCTTCCTTCTTCAACCTGTTAAACATTTCGTTTCAATAAATTCCAGCACTTTCTTCCTTCTATAAACTTGTTAAAATACAGGTCCTACATCTCACCTCCAAATTTCATGAAGAACCTCCTCTCCGTTTAGGACATAACCTTCAACAACTCCAAGTTGCCTCTAATCACCCGACAGTTCAACTCCCGACTCTTCTTCCTGAGTTTGACACACAATTAGACAATTTCAGCTCAAACATCCTTCATGAATTCTGCTAAAAATCGAGTTAACTTACTAACCTCAAAGTTTCAGCCCTAACATTCATCTCTTCAATTTGTTCTTCCTCCAAAACCGAGCATCACTCTGAAGAGATCGCAGCAGCCGAAACCTCTGTCAAACCCTAGTTTCTTCCACGAATTCAATGAGATTTATGCTTCAGATCAGCATGAACATCTTCTTCTACCTCCCTTCGATGTTTCGCCTTAATATGGACCCAACTCGAGCTTTGAAATGCAAGCAGAACAATTGAATTCTCAGTCCACTTATATATATATCACCGACTTGTTCTCCATTCCAACTCTATAGTATAATTCGTTCGACGCATACCTCCTATGCTCAGCTTCAGCGCACACGGCCTCTGATGATAATTCATTTCAAACTCTCCCGCCAAATAGTTAACATACGCGTTACCTTCTATCAGCCAACATTCCTTATCCAACGCATACTCGCCTTCGACGCATGGTAGCGTTCACCGCATAATGGGCTCACCGCAGATCAGCTCCCAAACCCCTCGTGGCCTTTACTTCCACCGGCACACTGCCTTCAATGCGTTTAACGCATAATGATCCTCGGTACCAAGTGGTACCAAGTGATCCTCCACGCCTTTATATCCTCAACGCATCACGACTTCAACGCATGATAAGCTTCCCTCACCTTTACGTTTACACTAAAATTACCTCCTCCACAACAGGTTGCCATCAACGCATAGCTTACACTTAGCTATTTTTCCACTCCAAATGCAAGCCAGCCAACTACTCTTGCACATTCACCCATCTCTCGGCCCCTTATTCTTTGCGTTCCAATAAAAATAGATGCGGGGCTTACATTGAGGATGCATTCAAAGGGTTGAGAAGAAAGTAGGAAGTGGTGTCAACATGCATGATTAGGCAACCATGTTGAAAGCCATATAGAATGATTAGGTGTCAACTTTAGGAGAAAAGTAGGATGACAAGGCTTGTCTCCCAACTCCTATAAATAAGACTTGAGATTTTGAGGCAAAGCCACCATACTTAGTCGGAATAAAAGAAGAGGCTTGTGAGAAGAAAGACACTTTGTCCAAAGAGAGAGAGAAAAGTGCCAGGCGTCTAAGAAGCTACACCAGGTGTCCAACTACCAAGCCAGGTGTCTAACTCAACTTGTCATACATCCAGCAGACTGTCCCAAGCATCCTGGTGTCCAAGTGTCCATTAGGCAGTTCCAAGCTTCCAAGAGGATTTTCTAGGCGTCCAAAGTGCTGTTTGTTGCTTTTTTTGAGCTCTGAAAGCCTAGTAGTGTGCTCAAGAGTTAAGAGTAAGCTAGGTCTCAAAGGAACAAAGGATCTCGGGTAGGAAAAAAAGACTTGAATAGCCAAGACTCCATTATTGTGAGTGGTTTCTTTCCTATGTGATAAAGTTATTTCCTTACATGTTGTGTGTTAATGTATGGTAAGGAAGAAAAATACCGCATAGGATGGCCAGAGGATCTAAACATCTAGAATCCAAGTCTGTGGTGGAATCCCTAGGTGTTATCGAAAACCTAGCTCCTAAGTCTGTGAGAAGTACCTCCTATGGGATGGTTAGAGGACCGACAAGTCTAGCTTTTGAACCTAAAGAGGTAGGTCTATGTGAACATAGAGGAAAAGGCTTTAGTTGATTTTTGTTATGGATTTTTGTCTGATGGTTTGTTAAGAGTCGTGAGTTACCCTTTTTTGTATGTTAATCACTCGTTGGGCTTTTTAGCTCATTCTTTTCTTTTATGTTTTTCCTTCTCAGGTAGTAGAGGAGTTTCCGTTGCTGTGCGAAACCAAGGTCTGCCACATGATAGTTGTCTTCGGGTTGCAAGGATTAGGAAATTAATTTAGATTATTGTATATCTAAAGAATATATAAAAACAACATTTATGATTTGAAGCTAATCCATGAGTATTCATTAGATGAGTTTGGGTGGCTGTAATATTATGATAAAGATCGGGTAGTGAATGTCACAACAAGGTGATGTTCATTGTTTTCATGCCTCTTTATGGGTTTAAGAGGGTAATCCAGTAGGGAGTGTGACATTTGGTTATAAAAAACATCCAAACAATTTTTTTACTTTTAAATTGTAAGAAGGATTAAAAAATTTAAAATAATGAAATTTGAAATCATTTCTTGATTTTTTTTTTTTTTAATGAGATTAAGATTTCATAATTTTATGGCTTAAACCTTCACTTTCTCATTAATAAGGCTAAATTATACAAAATACCTTTAACTTTGTACTTTTTGTCAAAATTGCCCTTGAATTTTCAAAAGTTTTAAAAGACCCCTTAGGGACCGTTTTGTTTTTTAGGAATGTAGATAACCAAAATCTTAGATACCGTGAATTATAGATATACTGAATTATAGATGTGTTGCGTTTTATGTCCTAAAACTCGTAGTTTATAAATTATGGAACTTATTCTCAATAAAGTTGTTATCGAGATTTATTCAGTAAAGTTGTTATTAAATATGTGAATTGCATTTATTAAATTCTAACTAAGAATGTCACACCCTCTTTCTAAGACCATTTCGTGGAAGAGCCTATAAAGGAAAGAAGTAGGACAAGATCAGTTGTGCTCAAGTGTTAGTTTACATAGGCAGTAGATGAAATTTGAATTAGAAGGATTTGATAGAAAGGTTGCTTTGAGTGAATTCTGAATCTTGGAATCAAAGTAATTCTTGAAATTGAGAATTTTACTGTGTAGGATAAACAGATCAGGAGAACGCAACCATGATTTTAAGCTTAGAAGTAAGACTTATGGAAAGAAAGGAAACCTCATCAAGTGATGGACAAGGTTAAAAAGAATAGCTGAGAGGTAAGTGAAGTTGGACGCATACTTAGTGGAGAACCATGTTGGACGCATGGTAGAGACGAAGGAAACGCATGATGAAGGTAAAACGCATGATGGTATGTAATTAAGGCAGACGCATGGTATTATGTGGTAAGGAACAAACGCATAGAAGTATGCATTTGAGACTTTAATGCCGGGTAGTATGCGGTAGAGAAACGCTGTAAGCCCCTACCTGACATTTGGGGAGTTGGCAAGTTAAGACGAAACTATGAAATGGGCAGTGATTAGAAAAGTTGGCTGAGTAGTATGGGAGCAAAAGTGGCTAAGTGTTGGGCATGCGTTAGTGAGGCTACACGTTGAGAATATGTTGGAAGCCACGAGGTGTTGAAAAAGGTAGCTCGGCATGGACACGTGATTGGACGCCACGAAACGTTGGAGGCCACGAGGCGTTGAAGGCCACGAGGCGTTGGAAGCCACTATGCGTTGAAGGTTGGTATGTGTTGGTACATTAGAAGAGTGGCCGAGAGGATCACGCGTTAATCGGCTATCCGGCGACTGGTGTTGAACAATTGTAAAACAGCAAGTTTAAGCTATGCGTTGCTGAAGCTTTGCACGAAAGGTTGCGTCGGCCAACCTAAGTAAGAAGGTGATGGCCGTACTGGTGAGTCGGTGGTATATATATAAGTAAGTACGCCGACTAAATAAACACTTTTAGACATATTTCGAACCCAGATTTACCCCTTTTCACAAAAGAACAACGAGGAGAGGTGGAAGAAACTGGTTATGTTGAAGTTAAGTAGGAACCAAATCACTTCCATGGTGAAATTGAAGCTGGAACCAGAAGCTTGACTGTTGACGATAATCTAGACATCATTCGGTGTTTAAAGAAGAGTGAGTTGGGGAAGTCGAAGCTAGGGCGAAAATTTTAAAGGAAGAAGCATTCGGAGTTGAGCTACTACATGAGCTGCTAGTTGATTCGAGGCAGCTGGAGTTATTCGAGGATAGTTCTCAAACGAAGAAAAGTTAGGGTTTGAATCTCGAGTTTTGAGAACGGGTTAGAAAAGAAAGAAGAAAACACTGACCATCAGGGGGTCGCTAGGACAGAAGTATCACTAAAGAGTTGGAGGGTGATCAGCGAGACAAGTGCCGCTGGTAACACAAAGGGGCTTTGTGTCTCACAACTCTCGCTGACTCTCGCTGAGTATCGCTTGTTAAGGTCAAGAGGAGCTAGGGAAAGCGTATAACCCGCTCGGAGCCCGGAATAAGTCGTGAGTGACTTTATGGTTTGAGATAAGCTTAACTTGAATACTATTTTCTATATGCTTAATAATATCTTTGAAGCATGAGTTGAAGTGTACTTCTATGTATGAAACTAGCACATATCTTATATGTGAGATAGAGCTTGATAATGTATCAGATAATGTTCTAAGATTTACCAAGCTAGTTGCTAGATGAATGTTCTGAGAATTCTGAGATATCATGATTATAGTTAATTTATGATAAATGTATTGTGCATGTCTGTGCACTAGAAAGATTCGAATGGGACCCAATGCTGAAGGACAGGTGAAGGCATATGGGCAACCCTAGTATTTTATGAAGTCTGAGATATTATGATTATTGTTAAATTATGATAAATGTGATGTGCAAGTTAGTGCTCTAGAAAGATTCTATTGGGACCCAATGCTGAAGGACATGTGAAGGCATATGGGCAGCCCTAGTATTTATATAAAGCTTTCACCAAAGGATATAGAGACGGTAATTGAGTATTTCCCTGGGACCCTAGTACCGAAGGACATGAGAAGGTACACGGGCAGCCCGAGATCAGACAGATTTATAAGCAGAATAAAAGGCATCTGAAGCTGATGTGTTGAGATTACTCCACACAGCTAAGGCTTATTGACGTTGGGTGCGTTGAGTTCGCTCCGCCTCAACAAAGGTTCAATGAAAAGATATCCATTTACGTAATTATAGTTATTTACAAGTTTATGAAGCATGATATGAAGCATGATCAAGCAGTTCATACAAATGATTGTAGTTATGGTTTTATTGAGTTTATACTTTAGTTAGTCACTCACTGAGCATTGTAGCTCATAGATTCTTGTTTCTCTGATGTTTTCTTTCCAGGTAGCGAGTGTGTTCGGGGTGCCTAGCCTACCATTAAGATTCGTCTGAGCCAAATTAGAATTTTGTAATTGGGAACTTGTAAACCCCATCGCTTTGTAGAAATTGTACTTATTTTGAGTGGCATTTGTGAGGATCATCAGGCATACCTGTAAACTTTAAACATAGCCTTTTAAATCTTACTTATGATGCTATCTTATCAGGATATTTTTGCATAACTGTTGTAAAGGCTAAGCTTTTTGCCAGCTAGTTATGATATAGAAATGCATATATAACAGTGTTTAACAGAATACAGACTAGGTAACACTCACTCCTAGGTAAAGATATAGATATATATATAAATATCTAGGATGGGGGTGTTACAAAGAACCCCTAGCTATATGGTGAATACTTAGACTTTATGGGTTCACATAAAAGTGGATCAAGTTCAGGTAATAGCCAAATGATACAAATGGATGTGGCCTACTTTGTATTTGATACAAATGATGTGATCCTAAATCATTCATATAGAGACATGTGAGTGAGGGCATCCTATGCAATGATTTTGCATGAGACTGGATCATGAAATAATCATTTTTGCTTTATAATACTGGTTACTGTTAAAACTGATTATTTCAACCTGATGACCTAGGTAACTCGATCTTAATCCTGAGCTAACTATGAACTCCTGTTTGTTTGAAATTACCCTAGATCTGCATGGGTGAGAGTGACTCGAGTTCACCGACTCAATAAGCCCCATTTTAGGGATAAGACCAAGCAGATAGTTGGAGACATAGTCTTACAAGATGAAATTCACTGCTACCTAATTCTAGGTTAGTAGAGAAGTTGTTCCCTTAAGTGCTGACTCCATGTCTTGAACAAGGGGCCCCACCCTCTCATTGGCCTGAGAAGGACTAGGTTTGGTGGTTGGACCACAAACCAATTGTTCATTAGAGGATTAGTGGGTCTTAAGGAATGAGATCTAATTACAGGGGTAAAAGGGTAATTTTGTCACACCCCCTCCCGGATTATCCTCCATAACCCGAGAGAAGATGTAAAGACAACAACCTTGACTCCTCTGTAAGGTTCACTGTCCAACCATTTTCACCAAAGACGGCCCAGACGAGGTTCGACGTAGGCAAAGCATCTCGAACTCGCTCGCTACTTGGAAAATTAGAAAAGAATGGAAAACGTGAGCTAAAGCCCCATGAGTGACAAGTTTTGTAAAACTATCTTTTATTCAAAAACAGGCATGTTTCAATACGCATAAAACATGGATTTAACACGATTATTCAACAATATTTTCCACAAAACTTTATCAATCTCATAAATCCGTTCCAAATCACTAGAATCGTTTTCCAGAATGATTAAACAGAAAACCATTTGGTTTTTCAACCTTTTCCCTTAGTTGAGGCGGAGCAAGACTCAACGCTCTCAACGTCGAAAACAACCTTAGTTGGGGTGGAGCAAGACTCAACACACCCAACGTCAAAATCATCCCTGGCTTGATGCGGAGCAAAACTCAACGCACCAGCCAAATCAACCTCTATGTGCACATAGGAATATGGCAGGTTGCCCAAGTACCTTCTCATGTCCTTCAGTACTGGGTCCCAGGGAAACTCACGTGCCTTCTCATGTCCTTGAGCACTGAGCCTTCTCTAAAACATTTTATCAATCAGTTTACATAAATAGTTCATATGAAACTTTTCCATGAAAAATCAAATATAACACGATAAACAACATTTCACAACATGTCATTCAACATTTATAGAAAATGGATAAAACATGCCTTGTGAACAATGTCATCAAACATCATGCTTTTCAAGAAAACAGTTCATCTCAAAGCCATATCTCATAAGAAAATCCAAACTAAACATTTTTAATAAATTTCGTTTCAAAGAGAGAAAGGTGTCACTCACAACTTGTCCTTAGGCCCTGAGCGGATTATATGCCTTTCCGAGCTTTTCTTGGCCTGTAAATACACATTCCTCACGTTACACTTCCCTTAAACTTCCTTTACATGATCATTAAATGTGCATACTTAAACTCTAATCATGATTCACCACCGAGACTCCCTTTCTTTTCTAAAATAAACATAATAAGCAAGATTCTATGTCACTAACGAGATTACTAGCGAAAATACGCAACAGATACACGGCACTAGCAACACCAGAATAAGAGAGACTAGCGAGATTACCCGAGGAGTGACACTGAGCGAGAGTCGGCGAGATTTGTGAGACAAAAACCTCCTTTGCACTACCAGCAAGATTCGTGTTGCTACTCATGCTCCAATTCCTCAGCGATACCAACTTCCTGACGACACCCGACAGCAGAGTTTCCTCCTTTTCTCTTTGTTTTCACTTTTGTTAGTTCAAAGTCACATTTCCAGCCAGATTTAGAACTTCTTTCCTTCTGCAACCTTGTAGAGAAACATGTTTTCCAGCGTACCTCAAATTTTTGTGGCTTAACTCGTCCTGGTTCGTCAGATATTCCCGTCCAAAATCCATCGGGACACCCACTTCTACTTCCCTTTGTAGTTCGTCTGAAAAGTGAAACCGACTCAAGTTCTCAAAGTGTCTAAAATGATTAAATATTTAATTCATTTTCCTTTATATATATAAATCATTGACTTAAGCTCTCGAAGTGTCCAGAATGATTGAATATTAATTTATTTACTTTTATATATATCACCGACTTAACCCTCCAAGGGAGGCTGGCGCACTGGGTTCTCCTTTCTTACTTCAACGCAAGGTACCCATAACGCCACCTACCCTAACGCCTTCATCAATCAACCACGCTCAAGACATGGCGCCCTCAACGCCTTCTATCTTCACCGCATGCAACACAGTCATTCACACCACTATCTTCGTCGCGTCAAGACCATTCTGTCTTCGACGCAGTGACTTCAGCACATGGCTGTCTTCGACGCAGAGTGACTTCAGCGCATGGGTGTCTTCGACGCGAAGTGACTTCAGCGCGCGGCTGTCTTCGACGCAGAGTGACTTCAGCGCATTACTGTCTTCGACGCGGAGTGATTCAGCGCGTGGCTTAAGCACATTTCTTCCCCCGCCAATGATCACTTATCCTTCGACGCGGGCAGCTACTTCAGCTCACAACCCTTCGTGATTCCATCAACAATGCATGGTTTCTCAAATAGATCAACTTTTCTCTTCATTCACCAACGCATAGTCTTGGCCAAATTTTGCTCTCCAAAAATTTTTGCTCTCATTCTCGGCTACTTCCTATGCGTCCACCTTTACTATGTGTTACCTCAGTCTTGACCATGTGTCCAACATGGTCTTTTATTTCTTTCCTTTAGACTTTTCAACGCATAGGTTTTTAAAAGTTGGATGTCACAAATTTTGATCTAGTATCCGGGGGTATAGTTTCCAACCAATCCTTTGCTCGGTTCTATAAAGAGAAGAGAAAAAGACTTAGTTTAATTGCATCGTTAGAAACACCATTCATCTTTACCGCTCCGCATATCTCCAAGAAGGACCGTAAGTGCTTATGAGGATTTTCATTGGTTCTTTCTCTAAAGGCTAGCTCTCTAGCCATTTGAATCAACCCCAGTTTCAACTCAAAGTGGTTGACATTGATGGGCACATTTATTATGCTAAGTTGATTTGTAGGTAATGTCAGTTGGAGATAGTCTCGAACTGCATTTGTGGTATCTCCTCCACCATCTCCTCAGTTTGATTGTGTAGAGCCCTTAGATTCCTTCTATAGTTCCTATCAATCTCGGTATCAAGAGGGAGGAGGTTAGTATTATCACGAGGCATCAACTGACAAAATAATCAACCGAAAAATAATATATACCTCAAATTAAGACCTATCATTTCTAATAAATATTAAATAACAAAAACCATTCTTTAGATCCCCGGCAACGATGCCAAAAGCTTGATGCGCACTTTCCGTGTTAACCACAAGTGTACGAGTCAAGTTATAATATAAGACGATGAAGTCCAAATATCGTTCCACTGAGGATCCAATTGTGAAGGTTTAAGTTACTTAGCTATTCTAGACTTGAATCAATTTTATTTGAGGATTGGAATTGAAGTTGTGATTTTGGAAATAAAACTAAAAAGGAAAGTAAATAGATAAGAAACACAAGAGTCAAAGAGAGTTCTAGGGTAATGAATCCTTGTTTTCTTCATCATGCAATATTCTAGGGTTCATGGATTTCATTGCAATTCTTATGCTTAAGTCTAGAAACATAAATCCGAGTTATTTTCTCTCAAAAACAACCTTTTCTCATGCAATTCAATTGATTACTAATTTCTTGAAACCAATACAAATTACATGCCATTAAGAATAGTCTTTAGCAACTTTCATTCTAACTATTTTCATGATAGATTGACAACAATTCTTTGTTATAGATCTAGTTAGACATACAATCTTTCAACCATACATCTAACCTATCATTCAAACATGGCCATTCAACAAGAATTTAAGCACAATAACAAAGAAAGCATAATCATTACAACAAAACCATGAAGAGTCTACAATATCAACATAACTTCATAAAAAATTCATCAAAACCCTAAAACTAAAGAGTTTAGCCACTCATAGATTGAAGCAATATGTTCCAACAATATAAATAAAGAAAGAGTGTAAAGAAAGAGAAACTCTACTGAAAAGAGGCTCTTGATTGAGGAAGCACCGTTAAGATCTCCTTGACCTTCACATCAGAACTCAAACAGCACTACGACTCTTTCTCGAACTCTTTTCTCTCTTCCTTGCGACTAACTCACTCTTTGAATTCTCTAATGAACTTTCACTCAATTCTCTTCTTCTTGTGTCTCTTGGTGAGTAGATTGATGATTAGGGCTGCTGGAAACCCTCTTATTTATACAATTGGTGGTCCAAAATTCTTTCCAAAAATACAAAATCTTCAAATTAGGAAATATGGCGCCACGGTGCTGGTCAATGGTGTGTGGCGCTAACCGATATGGAAAGGTGGCGCCGGCGCGCTGACCATCATGGAATCCTACCCTCAGTGCGGTGCCGCAGCGTCGCAACGGTGGTCCTGCACTAAGATGACTGCTGCTTTCTGGAAAAAGTGCCGTGAAGCTGCCTTGTTTTTGTCAGATTTGGAGTTTCCTTCACTTTTTCACTGTATTTTGGCTCGGCTTTAATCTTTTGGCTTTTAATTCTTCTTTTCTTTATTTTCTCCTAAAAACCACTAGCAAACAAGTGAAATCTAATATAACTCCCTTAATCTGAGAGAATAGAAAGCACTTTTCAAGTGCTTTTCAACCATGCCTTGCGGGGTCACTATAGCCATTGGGATCCTGAGCCTTACACCCATCCTAGATGGACTGCTCACTCCTATGGCTATGATAATTCCCATGCATAACCACAATACTGCTATTTCCCCATCGTTCTCGAGCTGTCGGAGTTTTCTCGACCGGAAAACCAAGGTATGTCATTAGAGGATATAGTTAGGGAATTGACTAATCACTAGTTCTGCGTGCAACAAGAGTGTTCCCAAATCGAGGAGGATTTACTTCATATCTAGCAGGACAATCTTCGAGTTGCAATGGAGACTAGGGTTGAGATGTAGTGTCTGAGTTACCAGCTTGCTCAGATTGCTGACTCAGTCAAGAGATTGTAAGCGTCCGAGTTGCAGCACCATATTCCCGAGACTATCGAGGTGACCCACCACGAGGTAACGTACTTTCATGGTGAGGACAATGATGAAGATCCCCAATCATGGAGATCAGTAGTCGAGGTGGAAGAAGAACCCAACCTTACACCCGATGAATCTCAGGTCATATAGTTAGAGGTCGAAAGACTTCACCCTATTCCATCATCTGGTATTTCGTAGAGTTTTCTTCTTCTCACTCTCATGAGTTAGTTGCAGAGTCTTTTATTTCTTTAGGCTCGATCAAGCCACTTGAGTTTTTTAACTCTTTCTTTTTACCTTTTTTCAAAAACATAAAAAAACCCAAATTCGACTTGTTTGGCGCCTTTTAGAAGACGAAATTTCTTTAGAGCGTTAAGTTCTTCATCAACTCAAGTAAGAAGAGGCCAAAGAAGTTCGAGAATTTCTTCATTTCTTGACGAAGGATGGGTCATGTCGAGCAATCGATATAAAAAATTTGCCCTTCTTGGAGGGAGCCAGGTAAAAAAATTTTTTTACTACTTTCTAGTTGTAATTAATTTAAACTAGAAGTAGGTTAATCTTAGTTTAAAATTAATTTAGTTTAATTTTAGGATTAGATTAAAAATCTACATATATATATATATATATATATATATTAGGGCACAGCGTCGCGACGCTGCTTAAGAGTTTAGCCACTCATAGCTTTAGAAAACATGTTAAAGAAAATTTTCAACATAAAAAAAGTGTAGAGAAAGTAAAACTATACTGTAACAAGCCCTTGAACGGGCACCAAACTCTCTCTCAAACACTTAGCTCTCTTCCTTGTAGCCAACTCACTCTTTGATGCTCTATATTTTGTGATTATGGTTGCTGGAAACCCCTCAATATATAGACTTGTCCGCCCAAAATTCTTTCCAAAATTGAAGATTTTTTATTTTAAGAAAGCTGGCATCGCTGTACTTTTGGAGAGCGCAGCGACGCTGTCCATCATAAAACGATAGCGTAGCGATGTTCTTGGGCAACGTCGCGACCCTGTCCGTCATGGAAAGCTAGTTTTAAGCACACCGCTACAACGTTGCAACGCTCCGCTCCCTAAGCTGCAAATTTTTTATGCTCTCAGGTCGAGAGTACCGAGGGCAGTGCAATGACGCTCTCGGTTCCGCTGCCTTGCCTCTAGGGTTTTCTAGCATTTTTTTTCCAATTTTCCTCAATTTTGGCTCGATTTGGTCTTTTTAGCCTTTAACACTTAAGTTTTGCCATAATCACCTGAAAACTACTAGCAAACACATGAAATCTAATAAAAATATTAATTTAAACTGATAAAAAGTACTTTTTGAGTGCTTTTCAAGAAGCCCATGCACCCTCCTCTGTTAACCCTTCAAATGAAGGAGGTTGTTAGGCAGACAAGTATTTTTGCAAACGAGTACCAGAGAGAGAGGTGGTACGGAGAGCAGAACAAGCTTTTAGGCAAGCTCCAGCCGAGGATGAGCAAGCACCTATGAGGGCTAAAGACTTGGCAGCCCAAGCGAGGGTTAAAGATGAGGAGGAAAGGCTGAGGCTTGAGAAGAAAGAGGTTGACAGAGAGAGGGAGAGAAAAAAATACGAGACATGGTGTCGGGGGCATCAAGACTACTAGCGATGTAGCCCCATCAAGCCAACCGCAGTGGGAGATAAAGATAGAGGGTAATGTAGCCGCACTACCTGTACAACACAAGGATGGGAGGCTCCTATGATATAGAAAGAGAAAAATCTTTTTCCACTTTTTGGGTATGAGACTAGAGGATGAACACTTGGGAAGAGCTCGTCAGAATCCACATCAACTAGAGATGTGGAAGAGACTGAGGTGCCTCTAAAGCCCAAGGTTATGGCTACCAGGAGAATCACATGATTCACCTTTGTTGCTAAGAGGAAGGCAAATTTGAGCACCACATCCCTAGAATAGAAGAAAGCACAAATGAAAATGCCTTGCACATTGTGCTCTCCTTCTTTAGTGAATTCAAGAATGAGGAGGAGATGGCAAAAAAGAAGGAAGCCCTTAGGAAGAGGAAATTTTTTTAGGAGAATTACTTCTTAGGGAAGAGTTGTATTCTTCCTAATTTTTTCTCACTAGTGATAGAGCATTATGAGTTGGAGTCACTAGCTAGCCAACCAGCCCCTATTAGGAGCATCTCAATGGTCTGAGGAGTCTAAGTTGACTTCTCTACTAGGGCCATTAATGAAGTCTACATGGTTCCCGACGAGGAAAGGGATAAATGCAAGAGGAGGATGTATGCTCCATTTGGGAAGCTGAGTGGTCTATCTCTCCCATTGGATCCAGGACATTGAGGCCAGAAGACGTCAAGGAGAACCTGACCATTTGGCTACTTCATCAAGCACCGAATAATGCCCACGACTCAAAAGACCACCATTGTTGTTAAGAGGAATATGCTCTTGTATAGCATCTAAAGAGTGCTCCTTATCAATTTGGGAGTTATCATCAAGATAAAACTAGTGGAGTATGTCCTGCACACTAGAGGGAGACTGTTCTTCCCCTCTTTGATTGTCAAACTATGTGCTAGAGCCAAAGTGATGGCTATTAAGGGGGAGGAGAAGTATAAGGTCAAGCTTGCCGTTGACCTTGTATTGATCAAGAAGCTTCAAAGCAACTTGGCGCAATAGAAGAATAGAGCCTGAGACAACCAGAGTGCTTAGTGACCTACCGGGGCCACTGCCACATCCACCAAGGGGCGCAAGCTGAAGCCTAATGATATCTTCTCCCCTTTGTGATGTGAATTCAATCATTGAATCGTTGAATGTACTCGAGGGAGCAATTATAAGAAGCAAGGCAAAGAAGATTCAAGAGGCATTTACACTACGCAAATTCACGAGAAGCAATAAATACTTTTGAGCCCAAATTTATATATAATGCTAGTTCAATGAGTCAAGAAGAGAATGTCATAAAGATGGCATGGGAAATGTCTTATAGTTTGGAAGATGGCATGATGGAAAAAAATGTGCAGATTTTGTGAAGATAATGCTGTCAAGTGTGCTTGCAAAGGAAAACATGACATCAAACCTTGTCAAACGTGCAAATCAATGTTACTGCCTTTTATAGGAGTTATTTAAGACAGTTTGAAGACTTTCTACATTTTTAGTTTTGCATTTTGACTTATTAATTAGCATGCAATTAAGTTTTAAGTTTCTAGGTAGAAATTTCTACAATTTGCATTTAACAGTGTTGAATGACTTTTGAGTTCTTGATCATATCCACAACCTTTTGGCCTTTAAAAAGACTTATAATACTCTTCAAAACTCATACTATTGATATTGAAAAGCTTGTGCTTAATCAACCCCTTTGGTGTTGTCTTTTTTTTCAAATCTTGCTTTAGGTTTGATGTTTAAATCAATTCATTGGATTAGTCATGATCAAGCTAATTCTGGAGTGAGTTGTCTTAGGATCTAAGAGTGACCTGTTGAGATTTGTGCCCTAAAGCCTCATAATTGATTAGTTAATTATGCAATATTAATTTATCCATTACGAAAAAATACAAGATTATTGCATGAAGTCTTGAACATGTATGTAGTTGGCATAAGGGTGGATCATGTACAAGAAATAAACTAAAGGTCTACAATATATGGATAAGATTGTGTACCTTATCTTGGTGACACTATGGATGCGACCCACTTTGTAATAGTTACAAATGGTTTGATCCAAACCATTCATGTGGAGACATATGAGTGAGGGTATCCTATACAAAGAGTTTATTTAAGACCAAACCAGAAAATATTTAATCTCTCTTTGTAAATTTGCAAATTGATGAGATTAATATTTCATAGGATGATCATGTGCGACTCAATCTTAATCCTGATTGACTTATGAACTCCTCTCTGTGAGGTCGGTCCTTTGATTTGCATGGGTGTGAGTGGCCTGAGTTGCCGACTCAATAAGCCTACCATTTTGGAGATATGACTAAATGGGGTGTTGGGAACATAACTTCACAAGATAGAATTCACTTCTTAGATAGGGTAAGTAGATGAGTATTTCCCTTAAGTGCTGATTTCGGGTCTTGAACAAGGGACCCCACCCTCTCACTGGCCCAAGAGGGACTTAGTTTATGGTTGGACTATAAAAAAATTGTTCATTAGAAAAACCAGTGGTACTTAAGAAAAAGTGGTAATTACAGGGATAAATGAACATTTGACCTAGCTATAATTATGAAAAACTCTTGAAGGATCTACTTGCTTAAATTGATTATATCCATGGACACAACTTGTCCTATAGTGCATAAGAGTTCAACTATGGGTCTATAGTGGTTTGCCCTGAAGTTAATGAATGAATATTAATTTAATTAAAGAGTTTAATTAATAATCTTGGATCATTGGAACTTATAATATGTAGGTCCATAAGGTCCCCTTGCTAGCTCACCACGGACCAACAAAGATCAACTATGTTGAAAGCAAAATTTGAAATGTTTAAATTTATGAGGGAAAACATTAATTGTATTGGATACAATTAATTATGATTTATTATAAAGTTTATTTGAATAAGATTCAAACTATAACTTTATAATATGGAGAATTAATTTATTTGAATATGATTCAAATAATTAATTATTTATTTGAATAAAATCCATGTAAATAAATAGAGGAAGAATTAATTAATTAATTTGAATTGGATTCAAATAATTAATTATTTAATTTGGATGAGATCCAAATTAAAGATTCTGTAGAAAATAAATATTTAAATAAGATTTAAATATATTTAACCATTTAATATGAGATATTATTTTTATAGATATCTATTAATATTGGATACTATTAAATATTTAATTTAAAATCTCTGCAGAGGGGTTATCCCAATAGGATTAGGAGTAACCCATAGAGTTCTCTAAATAGGGCCCTTGGGAGCCCTCATAGATCACACACTCTCTACAAGAATAATCTCTACGATTACTTTAAAACTCTCCCTCTAGAAATTCTCCCAATTTCTTAGAAAAGTTCTAAGAAAATTCTTTTTCTCATTCTTTCTATTCTTTCAAGAAGCGGTTCCCACAAACCGGATCCTTGTCAGAGTCATAGCAAGGAAGATCTCTTGGAAAAGGAAGACTACAAAAAGAAGACTATTGGTTCAAGGAGAAATTTTTCTGAAATTATGGATCGGCAAAGGTATGTTGCTTAACCTTTTCTTAATTATTTGTATTTTAGTTCTTTCAAGAAATCAAAGAACACAATCACATGCTTTCACGGGGATTCAATTTCCTTCATGACCATCATAAATTCTAAGTTTGATCTAAATTAGCTTTCTTTGTGAGTGTTTATAAGGATTACAGAAGGACCTCTAGTTTTGCATCCAACTAACATCGTGAGTGCTTATCACTTTGGAGCCAAACAACAGAAGCCAGGGTCAAAGTTACCGCCTTCTGTAGCATAAGAGTGAAAAGAGCATGAGGTGCCACTCGCGGTGGCCACATTTCCTCCGCAACAGCCAACTATAGCTGTTGCACCATCTGTGTGTTGAGACTGGTGTGTCCTAAATCTCTTGGGTCTTTTAGTTTCATAAATTGTAAATACATTTTATTTATTGAATAAAATAAGAAGTTAATTTTATCTATTTTATACATTAACTCAATCCAATAAACTAAGATTCCATGGTTATTTTACGTAAACTTAAACATGTATGTGGTCGACATACAAGGTTGGATCATGTTTAAATAATAACCAAAAAGGTCTATAGTATAGGAATAAGGTTGGGTGCCTTATTCTGGTAACACTACGATACGACTCATTTTGTAATTGTTACAAGAAAGTTGTAAAGTGTTACAAACGATCTGATCCTAATTGTTCATGTGTAAACATGTAAATGGGAGTTTGTATAAGACTGGACCGCGAAATGTTTAATTTCTCTTTGTAACGCCGTTAATTGTAGAAATTAACATTTCATAGGATGACTATAGGTAACTCGACCTAAATCTTGAGTGAGTTATGAACTCCTGTCTATGAGGGCAATTCTTTGATCTGTATGGGTGAGAGTGGCCAAATCGCCAACTCAATAAGCCTACCATTTTGGGGATTTGTCTGATTAGGGAGCTGGGAACATATCTTCACAAGATGAAATTCACTCCTTCCTGTGTTTAGGGTAAGTAGATAAATTACTCCCTTAAAGTTGATTTCAGGTCTTGAACAATGATGCCTCGCTCTTTCACTGGCCCAAGAGGGGTTAGTTTATAACTGGACTATAAATAGTTTGTTAATTAAAGGGATCGGTGGTACTTAAGGAGTTAGATATAACTACAAGGGTAAAACAATAATTTAACCCACCTGTAGTTATGAGTAATTTGTGAAGGGTCGACTTACTGTTGATTAGTAAATTCGGTGGACACATAAATATATCTATAGTGCGAAGAGTGCAATTGTAAGTTTTTAGTGGAGTGACCTACAATTTATGAATATTGATTAATCTAATTAAAGAGTTTAATTGATTAATCTCATATCATTGGAGCTTCTAACTATTGGTTCATAAGGTCCCCTTGCTAGCTCATAAAGGATTAGTATAAGAATCAAACTTTTTGGTTCATTTGAAATGTTCAGATTAGTAAGGAAATTAATTGTATGTGATACAATAAGCATAATGTATGTAGATACATTATAATATAAAGTTTATTTTGAATGAGATTCAAAATTTATACATTATGTTATAAGAGAGATAAATATTTAAATGAGATTTAAATATTAATTATATATGAATAGATTCATATAAAAACTATAGATAAAATTAATATGAATGAGATTCATATTAAAATTATAGGTTATATGAGAGAATGTTATTTGAATATGATTTAAATTTAAATTAAATATGAGATATTTAATTAATTAATTAATTGTATTTAATTATATTTATTAAATAAGATTTAATATAATATAATATAATATAATATAATTAGTATTAATTATTATTATTATTATTATTATTATTATTATTATATTGAATAACTCCCACGTAGTGCGGAGTTATTCTGTTCCGTCTCTCACATTATACGTAAAAAGAAAAATGAAGCGAAGGGAGTTAAAGTAATCACAACTTACAAAAACGTTCTGTAAAATCTCTGCCTCTCTAATACTCTTTCTTGCTCCTAAAGAACTCCCTCGCCAAAATTCAAAGAGGGCTCATACCTCCTCTTTGATTCTTCCTTGAGAATAGTGAGGTAGCCATTGTGGTGGTGTTTCAAGAGAAGAAGAGTTGCTATTTTTGGTTGGAGAATTTTCGGTTCACAGTTCGAAAAGAAGAAATGTTTCCATATCGAAGACGGTTTTCAAAAGTAGGATAACTTATTTTTCTTAACTCTTCTCAAAAGCATGCTAATTTAGTTATTTATCTTTGTTGCATGTTCTTTGTATTTTGGTTTTCTATAACAAATATTAATGACACAAGGCGATCATTCGCTTCCGCTAAGAATTAAATTCCTTCACTATGCACTCCACAGTCATCACACTCCCTACCAAATTACCAACTTTAACTTGGAAACAGGTGTAAAGACAGCAAACATCACCCCTTTTGTGAGGTTCACTATCCACCTGTACCTTATTAACCTGTTGGAAACATCATTTAACATAGCCACCCACGATATCCTTTCTCAAAGCATATAACATAAAAGACCAACATTTAAAATAATTAAAAGATCATGCGGTTTAAATATTTACATCAGCTGAACCTTTAAAACCGTCTGATACAAGACTTAGGATACAATATAATGTACATTCTCACACCCCAACTCTAGACTTAACCAGTTGTATTTACATGCCACATTAACTTAAAACCATTTACACCTACAAAAGCTGGAAAGAAGAGTGTGTTGATTTCTTGATTCTTAAGTAGGCTGAGGCTTAAGTACGCTAAGCTCTAATAACTCTTTCGCTACCTGGGTGGGAAAGAAAACATAGAAAAACGTGAGCTGAAAATCCCAATGAGTGACATAATACTAAAAGCATATTCTTCAACATGAAAATCATGCTCAAGCTTAGAGAAATCAAACTAAACAGTTTACTGAAATAAAGCTTTCAAAACACATCATTCTTTATCTTTGAATCCAGAATGATTTATTTTCTTAATATGAGTTTGATTGACTATTATCTTCCATCTATTTCCGTATTAAACACCTTACACCATGTTGTTTGAATGCTAAATGAGTTAGATGTTAAAAGTTAGTTTTTCTTGAGCAATTCTGAGTATGTTACATCTTGATTAATGCATATCTTTAGCTTGCATAACTTTGTCTAACAAACAAAAGTAGTAAGCATGACTGTCGAGCTTGAGAGAGTGGATAGTTAATCTTTAACATTTATTAAGACTAGATGAGTTGCAGAGATGTAGTTCATCTTTTGCCAATGCAAACTTACTATGCATCTTAGAGATAAGATTAATGTGGCGTTGAAACATCGATAGATTGAATACAAATGCAGTTTGTAGGTATGTAATTGTACTTAGAAAGTTTAGGTAACAACTAGCTCTTGCTTTAACTCTACTTCTATCGCATGGTTCCATTCATTCTCAACGCATGCTATCTGACACTATATGACATATGACTAACCATCACCGCGTCCACCTCATTGTTAGTTATAGGAAATTTGATTCATTCTTTATGTATAGTTTTAGACACATACAACCAACAAATGCACATATTACATGTATAGTTCACCGCATAGTCAAGCATCTCGTCTCAACGCCTAGTTATTACAAATCCCTGCGTTTGACCCTGGACTAACCAGGAAATCTATAAATGCTTATACTTGGGCTTTTTATAGGAAAACTTGCTTAATCATGATCACATTTAGAGTAATTCTCGACGCATCCTTGTACAGAAATGATAAATCTATTTTTGTGCAACAAGCTAAGAAACTCAATTTAATTCGAATAGAAATTTTCACGAACACTTACCAATGGAAATGTCTAAGATTCACAATGTGTTTCATGTCTTAGTTTAAGGAAATACGTGCCTGATCCTACTTATGTACTTAAGGTGCAACCAATTGAGCTAAAAGAAGATTTGACTTATGAAGAAGAACCGGTTCGAGTATTGGATGAGAAGGAACAAGTTCTAAGAACAAAGGTGTTTCCGTTAGTCAAGGTGTTATGGAGAAACCACGGCGTAGAAGAAGCTACTTGGGAAACCAAGGAGCAAATGATAAAGAAGTATCCACATCTGTTTCCGAGGAGTTAGCAGTTGCTGAATTTCGAGGACGAAATTCTTATAAGGAGGTGGTAAATTGTAGACCCTACTTTCATTTGTAAGTGTTAAATGTGAGTACGTAATACCAAAGGGGACTAAATTGTTTTTCTCTTGTATATCGAAGGAAGAAGTAGAGGAAGTCAGAAGAAATTCTTGATAAGTTGAATGTTTAAGTCATTAAGGGGGAAACTGAGCTAAAATTTATCTTGATTATTAAATGTGGCATAAAAACGGGTTAAATATTTATTTAGTTGTTTATTTATTTAAATTAAAAGGAAGAAAAATGAAGAAAAAGAAAGGAAAGGGAAAAAGAAAAGGAAAGAAAAGAAAATTAAAAAAGAAAAAAAAAAGAAAAAGAAGAAAAGAAAAAGAAATGATAGTGGACAAGGAAGTTGGTGGGTTATTGTAAAGTGTGAGGTTGCCGACTGGTATCTATCATTTCTCCAACTGAAACTGATTCTATCTTTTAGTTGCACATCAAGGGGAGGTAGAAGAAGAGACCTAGGGCAAATTTGTGTAGGGTTTTGGCCGGTTTCGTGGTGTAATTGAAATTGAAACAGAAGCTTCATTTGCTGTTGTGCAGTTTGCACAAGGTTTAGTTTTTGGTGAATATCGAGCGAAAGAGTAAGAGTTCGAAGCTGAAAGTTTGAGGTTAGTAAGTTAACTCAATTTTTACCAACTCTTGTGAAGGATGGTTGAGCTGAATATGAAGCAAAACATATTAAATTTTAGGTGGAACCGACTAATACAAATCTCTCTAGTGATCTGGAGCAGGGCAAAGTAAATTAAAAATATTTGTCAAACGAAGAAGAGTTAAGCTTTGAAATTTTGAGGTAAGCTAGAAAACATATTCCTCTACAAGTTTGTAGAAGAAAGAAGTTCTAATTCGGGCTAGAAATGTGACTTTTAACAGCTAGAAATTCGGGCAGTAGCAAGAATAGCAGCAGAAAGAAGCAAGTCTCGCTTGAAAGGATAGACAGTGCTGGAAGCGTGAACAAGTGAGAGCGAGACTAGTCTCGCTAGTCTTGCTGGTCAAAACTGTCTCACAAATCTTGCTGGTTTGTGTCTCTCGCTAGTCTCGCTCGTCCTCAGTCTCATTAGTACTGCTGGTTTTGGCTTGTTTTGCTAATTTAGTCTCGCTAATGGTTTAAATCTTGATTATTAATGAACTCTTAAATGAAGTATAGCCTCGGTTGAGCATTTCTTCATGGAATAGCAGTGATGGTTTCCTTTCTGTAGTTTGGTCTCGGGGATAAATATTATACATATCTAAGGCTTGTTTCTTATGTAAAAAAGAATTTCAAGGAAATCTAACAATGGGAACGTATTATTTCAGGTCGAGAGAAGCTAGGAAGGGCGTATAACCCACTAAGAGCCCAGGACAAATTGTGAGTGACAATTTTATTTTAAAATGAGCTTAATTTAAACCAAGCTTTCATGAAATACGATTATGTTTGAAAACATGTATATATGTTTATGCTTTTCATGGGTTTTAATGTGCCGTGAGGATAATTTACTTGAAAAGAAAAGTATGTATTTTCATGTACGTGTGTATTATATGTTTTACATTGGAAATCATTTGAAACATGCTAGTTGTTAAACAAGTATTATAGAAGGCATGCTATTTAATAGCTTATGATTTCATGAAAAAACATTGATGATTATTAATGAGTTTCAGAAGATTTGGAAATGTTATAAACTTGTGAACTTTTATTATGCTGTTTTCAAAGCATATAGTTTTTGAATAATGTTTTGAGACGGCTCCCAGTGCTGAAGGTGATGGATAAATGAGCATGCAGCGGAAGTTAATTTGATCAATTTTCACTCTAAGATGCTCAATTTAGAGGATTAAACATGCAATTAAGAAGAAAAACCAAAATTTCAAGAACACTTGCACTTGAAGCTCCAAATTCTCCTTCAATTCTTGATGAATTTCAGCACCACTTGGTTGTAGACCATCACAAGAGTCTTCTCTACTATTCTCTAGGCATAGATTGGATGGCGGGATCCAAATTTGTGATGAATTTGAGAAAGAATGAAGTTTGGGAAGAAGATGAACAATAGATGGAATTTTGCAAAATTAACCCTTAATTTCACAAAATTCTTAACCATTTTTATGTCAAAATCATCTCTATTTATTAAAGAATAACATGCAATCCAATTGCATCAAAATTTGACAACACAAAATGGTTAATTTGTTGGTTAATTGTGAAGAAGACAACCAAGCTCCTAGCTTAGTTAGTGGGAAAATCCAATCTTCAAAATTCAATTTTAAAATCAATTTTCAATAAATTTCCAAAATTGAATTAAAATTAATTTTTAATTTTAAAAAATAATTAAATAATTAAATAAAAAATAATTTAATATTTAATTAATTAAATATTATTTTAATATTAAATAATATAATAATATTATTTTTTCCCACTTGTCCCGATTTTTCTAAAAAACTGATATGAATTCCTATTTATATGATTAATATTTAAATCATATTTAAATATTATAATTAACTCTATTTGTACGTTTAATTCGTAATTAAACGTTGATATATCGTATATATCTGACTTTCATTCCTTAAGCCAAGATTTGAACAGTTCAAACTTATTCACCACATTATCTAAGATTTTAGTCCATTTATGAGCTAGTAGAGGGACCTAACGGACCTACAGATCATGAGCTCCAACGATCCGAGATTAACCGGTCAAACTCTTTAACCTAGTTAACCAACATTCAATGAACAATTGATTTAGGATCTAATCACTAAATCCATTCCCTCTCGGGCCAGTGAGAGGATGGGGCCCTTTATTCAAGTCCTGGGAACAACACTTAAGAGAACAACCTCTCTTCTATCCCTAAGTTGGGTAGGAGTGAATTCCATATTGCAAATTCTATGTTCCCAACTATCTACCCGGTCTTATCCTTGAAATGAGAGGAATGTTGAGCAGTGTTATTGAGCTTCTCTTACCTATGCAGATCAAGGGATAATTCTGAATAAACAGGAGTTCATAGATAGCTCAAGATTCAGACCAAGTTATCTAGGTCATCAATAAGTGAAATTACTCAGTGTTAATCGAAACGGTGTTAATACGTAACAGTGATTATTTCAGGGTCAGTCTTACACAATCTCATTATGTAGAATACCCCCGCTCACATGTCTCTACATGAGCAAGTCAGAATCACTTCTTTTATGACACTTTACAACATTTGTAACAATCATGATTCAATAATGTCTCCAGGAAGAGGTACCCAACCTGATCCATGTACTATAGACTATTGAGGCTACTTACTCGAACTTGATCTTGTTTATGTCTCCACATAAAGTGCAAGTACTCATGATAGTGCCCAAGGGTTCGTAGTTTAATTGGATTTAGAGTTAATAAATAATTAATTCACTTGACTAACTTCATATGTACTAAAAATCACTTATTTACAAAAACTACGAGTTTTAGGATATACAACCCAACAAACTCCCACTTGGACTAAAACTCCTAGTGTCACACCCTACTTTTTAAGAAAACAATGCGTTGAAGAGTCTATGAAGAAAAGAGGTAAAAGACCATGTTGGACGCATGGTCAGGGCTAGGTAGCGCATGGTAAGGGTGGACGCATGGAAGTAAATCGATAAGGGAAATAAGTGAAATGCATAAGAGGAATGCGCATTGGCGATGGTAAGATGCTTAAGCAAGGAAGGAATGAAGTTATGTTGTGAAGTGTTGAAAGAGATTTAAGTCTCGGAAAGATAGAATACTATAGCGAATTGAGTAACACATAGACTTATAGCAAGAAATGTTCACAAGTGTTGGAGAAGGTTGAGAAGTAAACATAAAAACTGGTGCATGTGGTGGACGCATGCTAATTTATCTTTAAGAGAAATAGTTTAAGTGCAAGCAAAGGTTAAAAAAATAACCTTGGGAATAATCAAGGAATGTCCAAGGATAGGAAGATGGTCGTGGACGCAGGATGAAGGAGGATGCAACAGGACCAACGCATAGAGGAAAAACTTGAGAAGGAGTTGTTGTTATGGACATAAGGAAGGAGTTGGACGCATGGTATGATGCGATGAGGTACAAACGCATAGTATTGCGCGTTTGTTATTAACGCCTAGTGGCATTGAGTAAGCACTGATTTATAATAGTGCGGCTATGCATTGAAGGTGATCTCGAATGGTTGTTGTGAGCTGAAGTGGTCGCCGTGTTGGCGGGGGAAGATACATACTTAGCTTACCATGCATCGGTAAGGTTGTCATGCGTTGAGGTCCCTATGCGTTGAAGACAGAATTATCTTTATGCGTCAAAGACAGTAGTATAGTTGGCTGAGAGTTAGAAAAGTGAGTAGTAAAGCTCAAACCTTAAAGGAAACTCAACTAACACATGGGAGTGTTGTATTGAATAAAAAGTTGTTCATTAGAAATGTTGGACGCATAAGATAAGCTTATAAAGGCCAGGTGGCTTCGAATAGATTTGACACCTTATCAGTAGGAGGTGTTGAAGGCATGTCAAGTGTTTCATGCAAGGTGACACTTGGACTAATGCATGGTTAATTAAGCATGTAGCGTGACATGTGGCAAACAAGTGGCACAAGGAGAGGAGAAGTTGGATGGCAAGCTCCCTATAAATAGAACTTTGAGGGAAAAGGAGGGACTGATGACTCTCAAAGAAGAATTCTGGAGAGAAAAAGAGAAGAAGAAGGCAGCAAGGACGTCCGTAGTAGGAGTATGCGGCCCAGAAAGAAGGTATTTGACAACTTAGCTATTTTGTGTAAAGAAGTTGTCTTGCGATAAAAAGGGTCGGCTTTGCGTTAAGGACAAACATAATGTCCAAGGTGAACGCGGTGTCCAAAAGTTAGGTGATGCGTTCAAGTTGGACCTTGCGTCCAAGTGAGGGTAACACATCCGAAAGAGAAGTAAGAAGAGTTGGGATGCACTTTGCGGTAGTTATCAACCTTGCGTTGAAGGGCAGGGTTGTGTTCAACCGAGCTGGCAGAAGGAAATGGAACTTTGCATTACTGAGATTAGAACGCTGCGTCCAAGAAGCTCGAGAAGAGGAAATAGAGGAAAGGAAGAAGAAGTATTCTTTGGTAAGTACAGGTGAGTAACACCTGCGTTTTACAAAATATAAATGAGTTCTTTATGAATATAATTCTATGGGTTTCGAATAAAATAATGCATGTGTTTTCATATATATAAAGCATACGAAAATGTGATTTATAGAGACATGAGCATGCGTTTTACTTGTAAACTTTGAGAATGCTGGATACTTGCTATGAGTTATAAAACGCATGGTGAGAGGTTGAGACTTGTTTCCATGACTTTTCTGAAAAGCATGGTATTATATGATTTCAAGGAAGATTTGAAAATAAACTTTATGAAAAGCATGCGGTTTTATATTAAAACTGGAAATTGAATTTACCATGCTGACGAGATGAGATTTGGAAACGGTAAATTCATGAGTTATGGATATAATGTTTCTAAAATATGTATTATGTTATATCAAACTTGAAAAGGCACCCGAGGCTCAGGGACTTGGAGAAGGCCAAAGGGTAGCCGTTATATCGAAATGGGACCCCAATGCTCAGGGACTCGTAGAAGGCATTGTGGGCAGCCCGGATTATAAAGGTACCCAATGCTCAGGGACTCGTAGAAGGCATATGGGTAACCTAGATATAGAAATGGGACCCCAATGCTCAGGGACTCCTAGAAGGCATTAAGGGCGGCCCGAATTCGAGTACCTATGTGCACATAGAGGTATATACGATGCTGATGTGTTGAGATTACCTCCATACAGCTAAGGAAAATCGACGTTGAGGAGCGTTGAGCATTGCT
Organism: Citrullus mucosospermus; assembly: GCA_030954485.1. Lineage (NCBI taxonomy): Eukaryota > Viridiplantae > Streptophyta > Magnoliopsida > Cucurbitales > Cucurbitaceae > Citrullus > Citrullus mucosospermus. The sequence goes on along the minus strand of CM062057.1, from coordinate 14,484,171 downwards.
CCGCCTCAACTAAGGGAAGAGTATTTTATAAGAATGAGATTTTTGAGTATTTATTTTGAAACGGTCAAGCATGTTTTCACAATGGTGTTCGAGTATAATTTAATATGATTTGAAGTGTTATAATTTATGTGAGTTCAACCAGTTTTACAATTAAAATATATTGTTTTCAGAAAACCGTTACTCACTGAGCTGTTAGCTCACCGTTTTTAAATGTTTTTCATTTTCAGGTAGCATGACAGTTCCTGTTGCCGATCGAAGTCGAGGTTTGTCAAGAGCATGTGGATGGTGAGGTTGACAGTGGGTTACGTGACAGGGTAGTCAATAACTGCTGTCCTCACACTTCGTCTCGGTCTACGAGAAGGTAGTTCGGGATGGGGTGTGACACCTAGTGGGTTACAACAAAGTTAAGTACAGTAAGACAAATCTAAATACAATAAACTAGGACATCCTATACCCACAATTTCTCCCACTTGCTCTATTTATTCTACTCGTAGTCCTAAACTTTTCAGGTGACCCTAAAAAACAGTAGCCGAGAGGGCCTTTGTAAATGGATCCGCAATGTTGTGCTCAGATGCTATTTGTCTCACAATAACATCTCCTATCTGCACAATTTCTCTGATGAGATGGTATTTGCGCTCAATATGCTTTCCGCGCTTATGGCTTCTTGGTTCTTTGGAGTTCGCTACTGCCTCATTGTTATCACAATGTAAAGTGATTGGTAGATGCATGTCTGGAACAATTTCCAGATCTTTGAGGAACTTCTTAAGCCATACTGCTTCTTTGGCTGCCTCGCATGCAGCAACATATTCCTCTTCCATTGTGGAGTCGGCAATGCAACTCTACTTAATACTTCTTCACACTACTGCTCCTCCATTCAAAGTGGATACCGATCCCGAAGTAGATCTCCTTGAGTCTATATCGGTTTGAAAATCGGAATGAGAGTATCCGGTAAGGATCAGATCCTTATTTCCATACACAAGCACGTAGTTCCTCGTTCTCCTTAGATACTTAAGGATATTCTTCACGGCAATCCAATGTGCAAACCTGGGATTGGACTGATATTTACTGACAATTCCTACTGCAAAACATATGTCTAGTCGTGTACATAGCATTGCATACATCAGACTCTCGACAGTTGATGCGTAGGGAACTCGTCTCATATCCTCAACCTCTTAAGGTGTTTTAGGACATTGTTCCTTTGACAAATGTATTCCATACGTGAAAGGTAGAAGACTTCTCTTGGAATCTTGCATCTTAAACCTAGACAACACTTTGTCTATATAAGATGCTTGAGACATAGCTAGCATTCTATTCTTACGGTTCCGAACTATTTGGATCCCGAGAACATACTGAGCTTCTCCCATATCTTTCATCTGAAATTAAGTTGCTAGCCAATTCTTAATGTCAGTAAGATATCCTACATTATTCCCAATAAGTAAGATGTCATCTACATATACAACAAGATATCCTACATTAAAGGAGGCTTTCGCACACACACACATGAGGAATGACAAGATAACCTTGAATGATCTTAACAATATAGATATACTTGAATGTTTCTCCTTAAGCACCTAATATGTTATTCTCTGAGGCATGAATCAATAAACACATTTATTTGAATTTCCTAATGGTTTTGTTTCGTATTTGCTCGGGACTTGAAAATCTCAAAGTTTGGGGTAGTGAAAAGAACCTAAAAAGTGCTCTATTTCCCTTTCATTTAAGGATATTTTTATTAGATATAATATTATTTGCTGGTGGTTTTTCAGGTAATTATGAGTAAAATGAGATTTGAAGGTCAAAATAACCAAATTGAGCCAAAACCGGATGAAAAATAGAAGAAAAAGGTAAAAACAAAAACTTCAACCAAGGTGCAAAAACTCGAGAGCATCAATTTGTGAAATAGTCGAGAGCATCACAGCATTGTGAAGAGCACCGCAGTGTTGGCCATTCGAGTGGTGCTCCGACAAGGCACTCGGGGATAACTTTTAATGACGATCAGCATCGCGGCACTGTCCTATAGTGCCAGGATACCAACTTTCCAAAAATGAAAAAATGTTAATTTAGGAAAGTTCTTGGTTTCAAATTTTATGAAATTCTATAAATTGGGAGATGCTCAACATCTCAAAGGACAAAATCTCAGAGGAAAAGAGAGCCTAATAGTGTGAGTTTACTATAAAAAGGAGAAGAACGTGTTGGAGAAGAGTTGGAGACCATTCGAGATCCCAAGGTCACCAAAGGAAGACTGAAGGATTTCAACAATTGGGAAGCAATTCAAGAGTTTTTCTTCCTAACTTTTTCTTTCTCTTTTACTCTTATGCTTAAGAACTCATATGAAAATATGTATTTGATACCTTTGGGTGGCTAAACTCATAGTTTTAGGGTGCTGGATGATTTAATTATGAATTTAAGTCAATATCTTAGTGTTTTTCATGAATATTGTTGAATGATATGTTTTTCAATGCTATTGTGTTTTATTCTCTATTGATTGAGAAATTGTATGTTTAATTGGATCTATGACATTGAATCTTTATTAGTCTTTCATGAAAATAGCTAGGTTACTAAAGAAAGTTGTTGATGACTATTTTTAATGCTTTGCCTCTTAATTTGATTTCAAGAAATTAATAATCAACTAAGTTGCATAAGAAATGGTTGTTTTTTAGAGAAAATAATCTGGACTTTAGTTTCTAGATTTAAACATATTGTTTGCACATAATACCATGAAAACCTAAATCATGACTTAATGAAGTAATTAATAAAATCAACACCCTAGAACACTCTTATCTCTTGAATCGTCACTTGTTTTTCCTTTCCTTTTCTTGTTTTCAAATACAAAATCAAAACTCAATTTCAATTCCTTAGATAAAATTGATTCAATTCTTGAATATAGTCCCTAGTGTATGATACTCAGACTTAAAACATTTTATATTATAACTTGACCCGTGACTTGCGGTTGACGTATCAAGTTTTTGGCGTCATTGTTGGAGACTGAAGTAATGGTGTTTTCGCCTAATATTTAAAGAATTGATCTATCTTAATCTAAGGTGTATTTTACTTTGTTTTTCTTTTTCTAAAAATTGGTTGGTTGTGCCTTAATGTATGCCCCAAGATAAATCTAATCTTCTTTCAATTGACCCTGAGATTGATAGAACTTACAGGAGGAATCTAAGAGCTCAAACACATCAAAATAGTGAGATGGCGGAGGAAGAAGCACCAAAGGCAATCCGAGACTATTGTCAACCAACTCCTTTTGCGAACCAACTCGGAATAGTAAATGTGCCGATAAATGTCAACAACTTTGAACTTAAACCGGAAAATCCAAATGGCTTGAGAACTAGCTTATACAGGACGTTCCACCGAGGACCCTTACAAACACCTTCGATCTTTCTTGGAGATGTGCAAGACAATAAAGATGAATGGAGTTTCTATTGATGTCATTAAATTAAGATTTTTTCCCTTCTCCTTATAGGATTGAACAAAGGATTAACTAAAGACCATACCACCAGAGAGCATAACCACATGAACATTGGCTCAAGCTTTCTTGAACATTTACTTCCCACCGGTGAAGTCACAAAGTTTAAGGACGGAGAATGGCACATTCCATCAACTTGACAATGAGCAACTATATGAGGCTTGGGAGAGGGACAATGACCTTTTAAGGAGATGCCCACAACATGGTTATCTAGATTGGTTACAATCCAATTGTTCTATAATGGATTAACAAGATTTACAAAGTCTATTTAGCTCATGATTAAAGAAGAACAAATGAAATTCATTAAATTAGAAATCATGATTACAAGCTTATGGGTTCAAAGAATGGAAAGATGAAAAGAAATAAAAAGAAACTACATAACTGCTGGAAAATACAGAAAATAAACTCCTTGAAACAATCTCTCACTCTCTCAAACTCCCTAGGTCTGATTCTCCTTTCTCAAGGATGAATGCTCTCTCTCTCTACACATGTTCTTATGGGGTAGGGAGACCCTAGCTTTAAGTTCTTCATAGGAACTTTTGTTGTTGAAGAGCTTACTGGATATTTGGGTGAGATCTCTCCTTGGAGGGTCTGCATTTTAAAGATGATCAAAGGATGAAGCCTCCATGTCTTTTTATAAGCCATGTTGGTTGAAGAATAACCTAGATTCACATTCTAAATGACTCCCAGTTAATGTCAGCACTGAACAATAATTGAGGATTGGGTAAATAGCAACTGTTGATGACTGAACACAATTCTAGGCTTTAGAGTTTTGATGAGAACGCATCAACTTTAAGCAATATGGGCGCATCGACAACAAAATCTGAAAGTAGTCAAAATTCTTAGTAAAAGTTCATAAAATCAGCCAAAACCAATAAAAACTCACTTTAGATGGTTAAATAACCTTTCCTTGACCAATTTATTCATTTAAGACTGAATAATGAGGCAAATCACATGCAGAGGACCATTTTTACTAAGGAAAAGTATCAAAATATAGCCATAACATGCATTTCATGGCATGTATCACTACTCAGCCAATATCATTTGAAAGTGTACTACTTGCTCTACTACAGACTTTCCATCCACCATTTTAAAGTGAAAGAAGCAACTTACAACATATTTTTCTATACTTGCTTGATTAGTATCCTATTTACACTACAGGGCTTTCCATATTTTCTTGGCAAATGTGGTATCATAATAAACAAAAAAAAAAAAAAAAAGAAAAAAAAGAATCAACAAGCAATTTAAATTATAGTACTGACAATTGTACTCATCTTTCTCATACTTATCAATATTCTCTTAGTGTCCCATGAACTCTTCAAAGTTCAAGCTTTCAATATCAATCTTCTCTAGGTTCTTTTCAATGAAGACATAGGCCATTTTGAGAAGATTATGGTAGAATAATATTTTTACCTTCCATCTCTTAAAGTGTGCTCCCTTAAATCGAAATGACTTGTTGAGACCTTTGACATTCTCGTTAGGTTTCTCAATATTTGTTGGGAGAATTACAAATAACAGAGGAAATGAAGTACATATTGAGAAATAAATATGTAAATAATTAGGTTGAGACATGTATATCTCACTCTCTTTAAAGAGATTTAAGCCCTATGCGGTGTATTATATCTCTTTATATCAACCTCTTTGGCATATCCTTTCCAGGATACAACAACCCAACTAAAACGTTATGTAGCTCATGCTACTATGCACTGAAAGGTTGAGCTCAAAGCTCCACAAATAAGAACACCCTCTTTTAGCAAATTGCTCTAAAAAGAGCAAACGAAAGAAAATAAGAGAGAAGATAATATTGAGTATGTCACACCCCCTCCCAGGTTACCCTCCATAACCTGAGAGGAGATGTGAGGACAGCAAACATCACCCCTCTTGTGAGGTTCACTGTCCTACTGTACCTGAATAACCTGTTGAAACATGACTTACATAACTGCCCATATCACTTATTACAATAATATAGACATTAAGATCAACCACGCCCATAAACTCAATAACATGAGAACTTATATTTACATAACTAGGTACTCCAAACTTGTTCACAAATATACTTAGATGACATATACAAATACCAGTCTCACATCTGAACTACTAGCTAACTATGTCTACATGCCACATACACAAAGTTATTTACACATACAACAACCGAAATGCAAAGTATTTTCTGATAACTCGAAGCTTAAGCAAGGCAACCTTGAGTAGGCTAAACCTCGGGAACTTCCTCGCTACTTGGGTGGGAAAGAAAACATGGAAAACATGAGCTGGATGCCCAGCGAGTGACATAGTATTTTAAACACAACTCATGAACCAAATCATGCTCAATATTAGAGAAAATATAACTTTAGCAACTCATGTTAAGCCTTGAAATAAAACAAAAGCCAGGTCTTTTACATAAATACAGTTTACAAACTCATCAAACCTTCTTTTGTTTTAAAATTCCCTTAGTTGAGGTGGAGCAAGGCTCAACACATTCAACGTCGAAAACAACCTTAGTTGGGGCAAAGTAATCTCGACACGCCCAACGTCGAAAACCTTAGCTAATGTGGAGTAATCTCAACACAACAGCGTCATCAATCACTATGTGCACATAGGACTATCTCGAGATACCCAAGTACCTTCTATGAGTTCTTCAGTACTGGGTCCCTAGGAAACTCAAATGCCTTCTCAACATCCTTCACCACTGAGCTCCTTTAATTCACAAGGTTGCCCACATGCCTTCTCAACGTCCTTCACCATTGGGTCCCTTAGAAAACATTTTAGAAACATGTATGCTTTGCATAAACAGTTCATTGTAAAACATTTCATGGAAAACAAAGCATTTTTCAATAAATAGCATCTTATAAACATGCTTTTCATAAACTTGTAGAAAACAGATAAAGCATGCCATACAATCAAATATAATCAGCCAATATGCTTATCATGTAATAAATCATCATAAAATCACATTTTATAAGAAAGCTTGGCTAAACATTTTAAATAAAATCGTTTATAGAGGAAGCAAGGTGTCACTCACTATCCGGGCCTGTTCCTCAGGGTCTATAGGCTTTTCCAACCTCAATATGACCTGAAATATCAATTACGAGCCATTAGATCCTCTCATTGAAGTCCTTACATTCATCACTTAACTACATTGTCCATATCAAGCCTAATTTCCACCATTTCTATCATTTTTACCCTTTTAGAGACCTTTTTGCAAAATTCTCAAAATTTCCAAAAATGCTTAAAAATCAGCTTAAAATTCATATTTTTCTATTTTTAGGTCAATAATTCAAGAAAATATCAATTTGGGTCAAAAAATGTCCAAAATTACCCAAAATGGTCGTAGGCAACCTTGGTGAGCAGTAGTTGGGCGAGGGGGTGGGTGCTGGGCGTGGGCGTGGGTGTGGGTGTGGCAGCTCTAGCAGCCTCTTCGGCCAGCAGTGTCCTGTTTTCAATCTGATTTTTCAGAGCTCCAAAACACCATTTCCTTTCAAATAAAAATCGAATAAAAATTATGGGACTCAAGTTTAACCTCTTAACTAGCTTACCAAAAAAATTCAGCTCCAAAACTCTTCTTGCGCACCCTTGAAAAATTTCTCAAAGCTAACTCGTCTGATTTGCTCAGTTTCTACGACAACCTTCAATATTTTGACGATTTCTCAAGCTTCTCGACCTCAAATCACTTCGGCAGCCCTAGGTCATCTTCCTAACTCACAGAGCTTCCTCTGGTCCAAAAATGGTGACAATATCACAAGGGAATTGGGAGAATCATCGGGTTAATTGAGCTGCTTGCTTAGAGTTCAAGCTACTGCCCAAACCAACCAATCAGCTTGAGCCACACACCAGCTTGCTTCAACGTGTTTCCTCTTCATTTCTCCTTATCCTAGACATCCGAAATGCAACCAGTTGAACTTAACCAAGACTTGAGTTGTGAGGAAGAGTCGATTCGAATACTTGATGAAAAGGAACAAGTCCTGAGAACTAAGGTGATTCCATTAGTTAAAGTTTTGTGGAGGAACCATGGTGTTGAAGAAGCAACTTGGGAAACTAAATAGCAAAAAAGTCTTGGGAATAGGATCATGCATTGTAGTGTAGGAACATGTATTTATTTATCCTTGATGTTCTGCTTAATTGGCAAGTAAGAGAAAAGTCAGGGAAGGAGTTTGAGGTTTATAGTGACACTTGTATTTAAAATGTGTTTATCTTAAACAAAGTTTCATGCTTGAAAGATTATGTTGAAACATGATTATGTGATTATGCTTTCACGAGTTTTAACGTGCATATTATGTATTTTATATTGAAAATCATTTGAGGCATGCTGGTTGTTTAATGAAATTTATGAAATACATGCTGTTTGTTAATATATAATTTTATGGAAAACATTAAAGTTTGTAAATAGAAGAGATAAGTTGGAATGAGTTTAAGAAAGCATTTCAAGATAAATACTATCCAAGAGCATTCCGTGATGCCAAACGGAATGAGTTTCTTAGCAGTATAGGGACCGATGTCAGTGGCAAAGTACGAGAAGAAATATAGTGAGCTGTCTAAATATGCCACTACAATTGTTGCTGATGAGATTGATAGGTGTAAAAGGTTTGAGAAAGGCCTGCGGGAGGAAATCTGTACTTCTATGACCACCAGTGCAGAATGGACAGATTTTTCCAAGCTAGTAGAGGTGGCTATGCGAGTTGAAAGAAAGTGGAGGTTAAGTCGGCGGCCTGGTTGTTTAATGAAATTTATGAAATACATGCTGTTTGTTAATATATAATTTTATGGAAAACATTAAAGTTTGTAAATAGAAGAGATAAGCTGGAATGAGTTTAAGAAAGCATTTCAAGATAAATACTATCCAAGAGCATTCCGTGATGCCAAACGGAATGAGTTTCTTAGCAGTATAGGGACCGATGTCAGTGGCAAAGTACGAGAAGAAATATAGTGAGCTGTCTAAATATGCCACTACAATTGTTGCTGATGAGATTGATAGGTGTAAAAGGTTTGAGAAAGGCCTGCGGGAGGAAATCTGTACTTCTATGACCACCAGTGCAGAATGGACAGATTTTTCCAAGCTAGTAGAGGTGGCTATGCGAGTTGAAAGAAAGTGGAGGTTAAGTCGGCGGCCTGGTTGTTTAATGAAATTTATGAAATACATGCTGTTTGTTAATATATAATTTTATGGAAAACATTAAAGTTTGTAAATAGAAGAGATAAGCTGGAATGAGTTTAAGAAAGCATTTCAAGATAAATACTATCCAAGAGCATTCCGTGATGCCAAACGGAATGAGTTTCTTAGCAGTATAGGGACCGATGTCAGTGGTAAAGTACGAGAAGAAATATAGTGAGCTGTCTAAATATGCCACTACAATTGTTGCTGATGAGATTGATAGGTGTAAAAGGTTTGAGAAAGGCCTGCGGGAGGAAATCTGTACTTCTGTGACCACCAGTGCAGAATGGACAGATTTTTCCAAGCTAGTAGAGGTGGCTATGCGAGTTGAAAGAAAGTGGAGGTTAAGTCGGCGGCCTATTTAAGTGAGTAAGCTAAGTGTTCAATTATTGTGTATTTGCTTATTAGGTGATGGTTAAGAATTAAGGTTGGCAGTGGATGTCGTAAGAGGATCGGTGTCTGCTGTCATCACACTTTCCTTTGGGTTAGGAGGAACCTGGGAAAGGATTTGACAGAGTATTTGTTGGTATATTATTGTTGTGTATTGTCAAAAACGTAATGAGGTATTTATAGGGTACTTTGAATTCAGAATATTCATTACAAAACTAAGTAACTAAAGAAAATATTTATTTCAAAACTAAATAAATTATAATTCAACCTAAAAGGGCAAAATAAGTGGGCGTGCGCACACACATATATAGAAATTGTGAGAGCGTTGCAACATTGTAAGTAGCATTGCAACATTTGTAGTGTTAAATGGAGTGCCCTGCAGCGTTGCCCACAAAACCCTGACTTTTCTTCTTAAGATTGTCACGATGCTTAGCTTTTGTCCTTAAGTATCGTAGAGCACTAAGGTGGAGTGTCACAACAATTAACTATTGCCTTGAAATGTTAGGTGAAGCGTCAAGGAGAACATTGAGAAAGTCCTAGCAAAGATAAAATGGTCATTTTGCGCCCTTCTTGATTTGATTGACATTTATGAGCTGCAAATCCTTTGTCAAACTGCATTTTTTATACAAGGGATTGATTTTCTCCCGAATTGCTCGATCATACAAAACAATCATTATTTACAACACATAATTCATTTGAACTAACTTAAGCCAAAAAATATAACACTTTTAAGGTGCTATCATTTAGTTATAGTGAACATCTAAGCATTTATGGTTTATCAGTATAACACAAGATTGATGATGTGAACCGACGAACATCAGTTGTCATGCTGCAAGGTCCTATTACAAGATCGAGAGCCAAGAAGCTACAGCAAGCTTTAATCACTCAATTCAATTAAGCTATGATGAATTCGACAAATGAGATTGTAGAAGATGATGGAGTCTATCCCTACATGGTGTGTGAAATTGAGTTTCAAGATGAAGATGCATTAAATGCATTTTAATTTGCATTTAATGAACTCTTACTTAAACGAATGGAGCTCAAAGTTGAAGCTACTCCATGGATAAGCACAAAGACGATACTTTTTTATTATAATATTTTTAATTGTAATTTTGGTTTTGTTTTTTTATTGAAGTATTGTTTTAATGGGGAAACTATGAAGAATTGTAGCTGTGGGAATAAATGGTATGTGACCCTTTATTAAGGGTTGCATCCTTTTAAGTTGCGTTCTTTTACTAAGGGATGCATTTTTTTTCAAAAAATAACCAAATTGAAAAAGAGACATGACTAAAGGGTCACATCCTTTTAAGTTGCGTTCTTTTATTAAGGGATGCATTTTTTTTCAAAAAATAACCAAATTGAAAAAGAGACATGACTTTTCGAATGACTATGAATCAGTCTATAAATATGATCTTTCTTCAAACTGATTTTTTAAAACTCTCCATCTCAAAATTTGTTGAAATTCGATGTGTCCACAAAGTTTAGTCTGTTGATCTTGTAGACGTGGTGTTACTTCCTTTCAATCCATATGTAAAATCAATGTTTTTTTTTTTCTTTTTATGTTTACAATTTTTTGTGAATATTTCATTGAGGGGTTTTGTGAATATAGAATTCATAATAATGATTCTGCTTTCTTTTTTTCGGGGTGATGTCTTATTTCACACACAATTGATTTTATATTGTTATGAAATTTGTTGGATTATTTAAATATATATATTTAAGGAGTGCTGCGACAAACGTTCGAACTTTGGTGGAAAGGTTGGAAATTCCTGTCCAACACAAATTTTTTGCATATATATTGTTTTTAGACAAATTAATCTCATATATATATATATATATATATATATATATATATATGTATATAATTTTTCACAATTGGCATAAATAGCAAGTTTATATTATGTTTATTGTTTGTAGTTAAAGTGAGATTTGTTTTATATCTTTATTATTATCTTTATTGAAGTGTTTCTTGGATTGATTTATTTTGTTCAGGAGGTATGACTTCAAATCATTTTAATTTGGTTCCTGTGGCTGGTGTTATCCATCGGAGAACCCTAAAAGTTCGGTTGTATTGATTTCAAACGTTGGCAAACAAAATATATTCTCAAAGAAGATACTCATGTTATTTCTGACGAGAGAATAACAAAGACAACTTACATATAATACATGGAAGCGTGCTGACTACTTATGCAAGAACTATATTCTCAATGGACTAGACAACATACTTTACAATCTATATACTAGTGTTGATTCAACAAAGAATCTTTAAAATTCACGAGAGAAGTATAAAATAGAAGTTGGAAGAAATTCATAATTGGCAAATTTCTAGATTATATAATGGTGGATTCAAAAGCGATGATCACTCAAGTTCAAGAAATTCAAGCAATTCTTCATGATTTACATGCTGAGAATATGCTTTTGAGTGAATCATTTTAAGCGGCAACAATAATTGAAAAATTGTCACCCTCATGGAGAGATTTCAAAAACTATCTCAAGCATAAACGCAAGGAGATAAAACTTGAAGAACTCGTGGTTCATCTTGGAATTGAAGGTAACAATAAAATTGCAGAAAAAGGTTCTCTAGAGAGTATTGTAGACCTCGAGGAAAACATCGTTAAGAATAGACCACAAAGCAACAAGAAAAGAAAATTTTCTAGTGAGAGTTCAAATCAAAGACAACAATACAAAAAAAAAAGAAAAAAAAGAAAAAAAAAAAGTTGAATGGAATTTGCTTTAATTGCAGTAGAATGGGACATCAATAAAAGGATTATCGCAAGCCAAGGCACTTTCAGAAGAGAAATGTCCAAGCCCATATAATCGAAATGGAGAATCTTTCTGATAGAGTCGTAGACATTGTTTTATGTGCTTAAACTTTGCAAATGTCCGGTCTTTGATTTATTAATTATTGTGAACTTATGTTTGTATGACAACGTAATACTCAAGTCCTCTATCTTTAATAAAATGAATATTGATTATTTTGCTTCCTTGATTAATTTTCCTAGAGTTTGGAATTGGGTGATAAGGAAAGCAACTCTAAAGGAGGTTGGATATAGTTGAGTTGAGAATGGTATTCCTAAGGTGTGAATACTATCTATACCTCTTTAGTGCATAAAAATACGTCTTGACATAAAACGCCGATGACATAGTACAACAATCAGGTAACTACTTTTTTTCTAAAATGAAAAACAAGACTATCCAATGAGATAATGAAGGAGTCTAATGCTCAAAGTACATAAGAGGAAATAATGATTCAGGTAACTAATTTCTAGTGGAATTATCAGAATTGACATTGTAAGGTCAAAAGATAATATTGCAGATCCACTTACAAAAAGGCTTAACTAGAGAGTTAGTTGAAAGTTCATCAGGAAGAATGAGATTATAGCCTATAATAATTTTGAAAAGTTAACCAGAGAGACAACCCAACCTAGTTGCTAGAGATCCCAAAATATAGGTTCAACGAGCAAACCGACCTCTGGATAACTTAATGAGCATTGCGTTGAAATCTTGATTTTGCACCCACTCTAAGGATGTTGAGACAGTGCAAATGTGTGGTTTTAGGGTAAGCACTATGCTTTTAATGGTTTATATAAGTGGTTAAACAATTATTTGTGAAAAGTGCATAGATGATGCTCTTTATAGGAATCACCTATGTGAGTGTGAAGGGGCCACTTTTATGAGAATTTTAAAGGTGAATTCTCTAAAACATTCATGAGATTATGTGATGTTCAAGGCCAAAATGAACAAAATTATGATAACAAACTTTGTTATAATAAGAAACTATGTGACTTCTATTGTCTTAGTTTACTCTAAAACAATTGAGAGTTGAAGGCATCAAGTCCACTAATTAACCAAGTGAACTATATTGATGTTCACTAGGGGAAGTTCAAAACTTTTACTACCTATCCTAAACAGGCTCTTCATTGGGAAATACTGAACGTTTCTTTTATCGTTTATCTTAATTTGTCAACTTATCATTTATGAGAGGATTGTTGGAATAAATGGAATATGACCCTTTGTTAAGGGTTGCATCATTTCATTTTCATAAGTTGTGTTCTTTCATTAAGAGATGCATCTTTTCAATAAATAACCAAATTGAAGAAACAACATGACTATTTGAATGACCATGAATTAGTCTATAAATATGACCTTTTTTCAAATTGATTTTTTCGAATGTTTTCAATCAGTATTTTTCTTCCTTAAAAAACATTTCTCCATCTCAAAATTTGTTGAAGTTTGGTGTATCCACTAATTTAGTTCATTGATTTTGTGGACGTGGTACTACTTCCATAGGAAAGGTGATCTGTTCTATCCTGGGAGACAAGTACTCTCTAAACTCAAGCACTAGGGTAAGTAAATTTGTCTTAAGGAGACAACGTAAAGTCGTTGGACTCAGATTCTCTCATGTATATGAGTTTTATCGTTTTATGTGTTCTTATTCATATAGCAATAACTCATGTAGGTTACTTTTGTCCTCCATAAATCAGTCATTTTTAGTCTTTTTTATGGCCAATTAGTTAGGGTACCAAGGCTATATGAAGGTCTCCTTTAGCTTTGTTGAGAGCTAAGTGTTCAATTTTTATAATTTCTTGTGTTTTAGAACTTGCATGTTAGAGTCTTCCAAGTGGAGTTGATCAAATTTGTTGATGACTCACTCTTGATGCCTTTATTGTATCCCTTTTATAAAGTTCAGCTTTATTAAATAAGCTAATATTTAAGCTTTTATATGCTGATAGTTAGAATTCTGTTAAAAGGGAATTTTGAGCACTCACACCTTAGTGTGTGTTATTTTTAGAGCCGGTAGAAGTTATATTCTTCATTGTGGTAAGCTCTCTCTGTGTATGAAGATTGCAAGACTGATGAATGAGAATACTCGTCTTGATGAACCACTATAATCACTTGTGTCAATTCTCTCTTCTCTACTCTTCTTCTTCTTTTTCTTGCTTATCGATTGTTCTTATTTTTGGAATTCAAATTGCTCAACAATTGATATCAAATCTGATTTGCTGAAGATTCCTCGTCTGACGCCTTTGATTCTTCCATTTCATCTCTTCCGCTCAATATGTATAATCACTTGTTGATCCTTTGTGGGATGTCAGCAAAATTTGAAATAGACAAGTTCAATGACAAAGAAGATTTTCAGTCTCTAGAAGAAGACGACAAAGAGCTTACTAGTTCAACAAAAGGTAGTTAAAGTCCTAATTGATTCAAGTAGTAAGTTATCCACTACTATTATGACAGATGAATCGAATCTGGAAATTAACACTCTCCTTGAAAAAGTTTGCTCAACTCTAAGTGAATTGCATGTTCATTTCAGGCAAGTTTTAGAGGCTATCATTATAGGGATGCCAAAGGTAGCCTTGTCCCTTCTTGGTATTTTCATTTTGATCAATCTCCATAATTTGTTAGGTACATTGTTTGTGTATTGCTTTCAAATTTTAAAGGGAATTCCTCGATTTTTCTTACTTCACAATCCAAGAAATTTTGTACCTCATTTCGTATTCAAGCCCACATTTACTTTCCACTAAATGTAATCAATCAATGATAATATGCAAAATAAAGTCTATTTAAAAACGTTCACAAAAAACTAGTTAACAATATTCATGAATTATGAATAATAAAAAGGATCCATTACAATTGCATCAATTTTGATTAAGAGCAATACATATGACTAGTTACAATCAATGTTGGAGAGTTCTCATTATTTTCTCCTCTGGATTGATCTCAAAATTCTTTCCTATATATTACTTACCTTCCTTGAGTGTCAACTTGTACTTAGACAAGGTAAAATTATATGAATATACGCAAGCCTATAGGTCTGTTTAATGCTCTGTAGCATGCAAAAAGTTGAGAGTTTAAGTTGTATATGCTAGAAAATTGAATGTTAGCATTGAATCATAACCAATTTTTGGTGCCCTTGTCAAATAATAGTGTTCTAAGTTTGAAGGTGTGATAACTCATTCATTCAATACTAACATCATTCTCATATCTTAACCAATTAAATTATACTTACGTTGATCATAAGCTCCAGTCACTCTAGTTGTTACGATTACGAGAATTTAGAACTGAAGTATTGTTGTTAGATCAATTCTGACAAAACACTGGTCTCTAACAAAAATTAGCAAACAATGCTAATGTACATCTCCTTGCAACAATTGTCAAATTTCCCATGTCAAGTTACAAATTAGTCCCTAATCAACTAGGTTTTTCTTTAAGAAAGACTGTTCTGTTCTTTTTTTTTTTTTTTTTTTAATTTATATATATATATATAATTCTTATGATTGTGAAATAAATATGTATTAGTAACACTGTTACTTATTTATTCCAGGGCGATAAATGACATAAGGAAGAAAAAAAACTTGCCTTCTAGCCTCCTCTTTTGTGCCACATCATACATTACCAAAAACATAGCAATAGGGGCTTGTCGAAGAGACACAAAACTACTCCGCCTTCTTTCTTTTGTGATGAAAATGGTGTTATCTTAGAACTCAAGGGCACAGTCGTATAATCTATAGAACAAATTTGGTTCAAGTAAGTTCATGGTTAACAAAGTTATCAGAAGTCAACACATCTGCATTTCTTTTAGTGAAGTGGGTCAAGAATTACTTACAGATGCGTTTAAGGCTGATGCAATTGCCAAAAGATTATTTCTGATCATAGAAATGTTAGTTCAATGCAAGTAACTCGAAACGGGCTTTTATAGAAACAGAAAAAGGATATATTCCATAGAATGAAGTAAGATTCAAGGATTCACCTTTCAAGAACTTAAACCATACTGTACAACTTCCCTTCCCCGAGGAACTATTGCCTAAATCTCAAGTAGCAGTAGACGAGTTTTGAACCTCTCCCCCCCCCCCCCCCCCCCCCCCCCCCAAAAAAAAAAAAAAAGATAAACTTGCTTTTAAACTGCTTGCTTACTTAAAACCTTCCATTCTATCAACTTCTGACGTAACTCGGCAGCCTGTTCCTTTAAACCGGCAGATGCTATGCTGTTAATTATAGTAGAATATATTGTCTCATTAGGTTTACATCGCCTTGATAACATCATTTCCAGAACTTGTATTGCAAGATCCACCTTCTTATTTATGCAAAGTTCATGAACTAGAAATCTGTAAGAACTATTATTGACTTTGTGTCCTCCCCTAAGAAATCCCTTCAATATCTCCACAGCTTCTACAAATTTGTTTGCTCGACAAAACCCCCAAATTATAGAACGATGGGTGATATCATCTGGTAGGATCCCATTTTCCATCATTTGACTGTATAAATTCATTGCTTTATCCATGTAGCCCTTTTTCGATAACCCATCAAGCACAGTATTGTAAGAAATTAAACCAGGAGAGCAGCTCGTGCCGGTTAAAAGGTGAAGTAATTGAAAAGCCTCATCTACCATACCTTCCTTACTAAGAGCACCAAGTAGAGTGTTATAAGTTATAATGTCAGGCAAACAATTGTAGGAAAACATTTGTTTGAGAAAGTTGATGGCACGATCTAAAAGTCCATTTTTACATAGACCATTAATCAAGACGTTGTAAGTGACAACTGTTGGAGGCTGCAGACTAATACTCATGATTGTTAAGATTTCATCAACTTCATCCCAACGCCCACGCCTTGAAAGTGAATGGAGAAGGGTGTTGTAAGTCACAGCATTGGGTACCATTCCATGGAAAAGAAGATTATCTATAACTAAAGCTGTATCTTCAAATTTTCCCTGTTTGCAGGTTAAGTTGATCAAGGAATTGTATGTGACAAGATCAGGATAACAACCCTCATGAGCCATTTCTTCCAATACTTCAATAGCACGAACTGTTCCACGGTGCTTGCAGACTAGCTCAATAAGGATTGTGTAAGTAATTAAATAAGGAGGAGTTCCTTTTCTGAGCTGTTCCTTCCAAAATTCAACAGCCTGATCAAAATATCCATTCTCAAACATGCAGCGGATTACTGCATTATATGTAATCACGTCTGGGGGGCAACCACTCAAACTCATGTCGTCCAAGAGCTCAATGGCAGATTCCAAATGTCCTTGCTTGCATAAACCACCAATCACCATGTTGTACGTAATAACATCTGGAACACCACCAGACATCACCATGATTTTCAGGACCTGTACAGCTTTATCCATTCGGTCAATCTTTACAAACCCACGAATCAAGTTTACACAACAATGGAAGTCTGGAATCTGGTTTCGACGACCCATAATATCAACCAACCTAGATGCTTCCATCAACTTCCCCTTATTGCAGAATTTGTGTAGAATCTCATTGTTGGTTTCTTCATCATTCCCAACAAAGGGCCCATCCAGATACAACGATGAACCATTATGAGAACTGAGCCGCTTTTTAGTCATTTTCTCAACAAAATTTCTCTCAACCTTTGTCTCATCACCATTCAACAACGACTCATCTTCGTATGCATCATCAACTCTATCAATGCATACACTCCTCTGCAATCCTTTACAATGTAAAACCCGTTGTTTTCTTCCTAAACCAAGAGTTGCACTCCAGTGACACCTATATGAACTACTGCAACTATACTTGCACAAACAATTTAAGTGTAAAGAAGATGGTTTTTCTTTTTCCAACGAGCATTGGCCAATAACAGTACTAGCATACTCTTGTTTGGAACATTCATGCAGACCATTAACTGTTACCATATAATTCTGAACAGTCAATGTATACGCCATAACAAACTCAAATAATAAAGGACAGTGCTTCAAAGCTCTTAAGGGGAGGATATAATCAATACCCAGTAACGAGCTGCTTCATTTCAACTAAAACTAACCAATGAATAACTGGTTGACCCAAAAGTGAATTTGTAACTTCCTTCTGCACATAAGCAGATTAAATTAGATTTTCCGAAGTCAAGATGAAAAAGAACAAAAGCATATAATCACAAAAAAAACGATCCGGAAAGAGTAAAAAAGGCCACCCATTGCACAAAATTGAAGCAAGAAACTTAGTAACAAAGAATCAGAAAGTGATAATTAAGATAATGGGTAATCCAACAACAACAGAAAATTCCCAGAAAATTCCCAGAAAATCCAAGTTTGAAAGAACAAGTAGTGATGATAATAAAGATAACAGATAGCCAATAGCAGTGGAAAACTTCCTGAAACTTAAAATTTGGAGACTGAGATGAGGAGAAAAAAACATTAAAATGAAGCGAGTTAACAAGAAGAACTTGAAGATACAAGAAACATACCGAGTGGTTCAAAGAATGGAGCGGAGATAACGAGGAAGAGAAGCTTTCTACTTAATTCCAGCTGCTGATAAAGCTTGACGAGGGGACATAACTAGGGCTTTAGAACTTTTTACATTTAACCCTTTGTAAGGAATAAGGAAGGATGAGGGTCTACAATTTGTGAAAATATTACGGAATTGAGGGTAGGAAAATAAATTAGACTATTTGCAAGTTTAGTAATGGTATTTTTAGATTTGCAAATTTAGCAAAAAGAAAAAAAAAATTATGTAGACTCCACAAATGTCTAGTTTTAAAAGGCAATTTTCGAAAATGTTTAAACTATTATAAATATTAAAGAAAATTAGATGTCCATTGTATAAATATGCTTAGTGGCAAAAGTCCATGTGTCTACTAAAAACACATGGCCATGAAATGCCACTACCTACTTGCCAAATTGCCTATAAATAGAAGCTTTTTATGGATATTGTAATACACACATTGGAGAGAAAATAAGAAAAAGGATTGGTGTTGAGAAATTTCATAAAATTGCACTTTCTTTATTTTAGTTTATTTTAAGTTTATTTAATTTAGTTGTTTTAATTACTTTTATATTATTTAATTATTTTATTATTTAATATTATAATTTCTCGATTTTCGTGCTCCGTTTTTCCGTCATTTTGCTCCTCAATTTTACAACACGTTATCAGCACGAGCTCTTGTCGTTTTCCTGTTGAAGGTAGGTTCGGAAGGTATGCCATTTTCTCTTTATTATAATTAGTAAATTAAACGTTGTTTTACATGTTTAATATATATATTAAATTGCTAATATAAATATAATTCTTTGTGATAATGTTATCATGGCAAATCTTACAAAAATAGAATTTGCAGCCCTTGACATCAATGGAAATAATTACTTTTCATGGGTGCTTGATGCTGAAATACATCTCGATGCCATAAACTTGGGAGAAACAATTAAGGAAGGAAATGCAACATCCATTCAGGAAAAAGCAAAAGCTATGATCTTCCTTCGCCATCATCTTCACGAGGGATTAAAGATGGAATATTTAACAATAAAAGATCCATGTATCTTGTGGAAGAATTTAAAACAGAGATATTATCATCAGAAAACAGTCATTCTTCCTAAAACTCGTTATGAATGGATGCATTTGAGGCTCCAAGATTTCAAATCAGTAAGTGATTACAACTCCGCGTTATTTAAAATCAGTTCAAAATTATTATTGTGCGGAGAGAAAATTACTGATGCGGATATGTTGGAGAAGACATTTTCTACATTTCATGCCTCGAATATGCTCCTGCAGCAGCAATATCGAGAGAAAGGTTTTAAACAATATTCTGAATTAATTTCATGTCTTCTCATGGCTGAACAAAATAATGAGCTATTAATGAAGAACCATGAATCTCGACCAACTAGAACAACACCATTCCCTGAAGTGAATGCTGTAAATTTTAATAATCGTGGTCAAGGTCGTGGTCGTGGTCGTGGCAGAGGAAGAAATAGTTTTTATTTTCGTGGTGGTCATTCTAATCATCCAAATTTCAAAAGAACCACCCGAAATTATGATCATAAAGGAAAAGCTTCACAAGGTAAAAATTCAAAAGATGATGAGCATAAATGCTTCCGATGCGGGATGACTGGGCACTAGTCTCGTGTTTGCCGTACATCAAACACCTAGTTGATCTCTATCAAGCTTCCCTAAAGGAAAAAGGGAAAAATGTGGAAGTAAATTTTGCACACCAGGATAATGATATATTTGACCAATCCAATATGACAAATTTGGATGTGGCGGACTTCTTTGAATCTCCTGAAGAGAAAGTCAGCACAAATGATGGCACAACAAATGTTTCTTTTGATTTTGAGAATATGTAGAATTGTTTTATCTATCTTTCATTTTTTTTTAGTTGAACCTTGTATTACAAATTTTGTTTTCTTATTGTAATTATCTTGTTTAAATGAAGAATCATGGACAATTTTCATATATTGAGTGACTCAAAAATGAGGAATGAAGATCTATGTCTAGCAGACTGTGCAATTACACATACAATACTTACAAATAAAAAATATTTTTTCAAATTGACAATGTTGGAAGCAAAAGTCAATACAATATCAAGTTCTGCAAACCTGATTGAAGGATTTGGAAAAGCAAATATTATTTTGCCTAGAGGAACAAAATTTACAATTAACAATGCATTGTTCTCTAGTCAATCAAAGAGAAATCTATTAAGTTTTAAAGATATACGTTGCAATGGTTATCATATTGAGACTGATAGGATAAATGAGATAGAATATCTTTATATCATATCTTCTCTCACATGAAAAACGTATATTGGAAAAGTTGCCTGCTTTATCTTCTGGATTATATTATACTCATATACGAGTCATTGAAACACATGCAACAATGAACCTGAAGTTCATGAATCCAAATATATTTACAATTTGACATGACCGGTTGGGTCATCCAAGATCTATAATGATGAGAAGAATCATTGAAAATTCAAATGGACATCCATTAAAGAACCAGAAGATTCTTCAATCTAGTGAATTATTATGTGATGCTTGCTCTCAAGGCAAATTAATAATTAGACCATCACCAGCTAAAGTAGGAACCGAATCACCTACATTTTTGGAACGAATTCATGGTGATATATGTGGACCCATTAACCCACCAAGTGGACCATTTAAATACTTTATGGTATTAATAGACGCATCCAGTAGATGGTCACACGTATTATCAAGTCGAAACCTTGCATTTGCAAGATTACTTGCTCAAATAATTAAGTTAAGAGCATAACTTTCTGATTATACAATTAAGACCATCCGTCTTGATAATGCTGGTGAATTTACATCCCAAACTTTCGATAATTATTGTATGTCAATTGGGATACATATTGAACATCCTGTAGCTCATGTTCATACACAAAATGGTTTAGCAGAATCATTTATAAAATGTTTGCAATTAATTGCTAGACCATTACTTATGAGAGCTAAGCTTCCTACATCTGTATGGGGACATGCTATTTTGCATGCTGCGTCACTTGCATGCATTAGACCAATAGCTTATCATAAATACTCACCATTACAATTAGCTTATGGCCAGGAGCTAAATATTTCCCATCTAAGAAGTTTTGGATGTGCAGTATATGTTCCAATTGCTCCACCACAACGTACTAAGATGGGTTCTCAAAGAAGGTTAGGAATTTACGTTGGATATGATTCTCCATCAATTATTAAATATCTTGAACTGCACGATTTGCTAATTGTCATTTTTAATGAGACAAATTTTCCAACATTAGGGGGAGGAATTAAGAAGTTGGAAAAGAAAATTGCATGAAATGCATCATTATTATCTCATTTAGATCCTCGTACAAATCAATGTGAACTTGATGTTCAGAAAATAATTCATTTGCAAAATATAGCAAATCAATTACCAGATGCATTTATAGATGCAAAGAAAGTAACTAAATCGCATATACCTGTTGCAAATGTTTCGTCGAAAATTGATATCCCAACACAGCAAGTTGTCACTAATGAATCTGGAACACGGCAGAAGCGTGGTAGACCAGTGGGTTCCAAAGATAAAAATCCTCGAAAAAGAAAAATAAACGATAATAAAAAAGACTTGGTTGGGGATGTAAATATCCACGAAGAAACCTTAGACATAACTAATAATACAATTAGTGAAGAAGATGAAGTACCTAAAGATAATAATGAAATTTCAATTAATTATGTCATGACAGGGAAAAGATGGAACCGAACTCATGTAATTATTGATAACATTTTTGCATATAATGTTACACTTGATATTATATCTGAAAATGAAGATCCTGAACCAAAATCTGTTGAAGAATGTCGACATAGAAATGATTGGCTTCGGTGGAAAGAAGCAATCGAGGTAGAATTAAACTCACTTTCAAAACGCCAAGTTTTTGGACCAGTAGTCCGGACACCAGAAGGTGTCAAACCCGTGGGATACAAATGGGTATTTGTGAAAAAAAGAAATGAAAATAATGAGATCACAAGATATAAAGCAAGACTAGTTGCACAAGGTTTTTCCCAAAGACCTGGTATTGATTATGAGGAGACAGTGGTGGATGCAATTACATTAAGATATTTAATTGGTCTGACTGAGTATGAAAATTTGGACATGCATCTTATGGATGTTGTCACAGCATATTTATATGGATCTCTTGATAATAACATTTATATGAGAATCCCAGAAGGATTTAAGATACCTTAAATACATAAAGCAAGTTCTCGAGAACTATATTCAATAAAATTACAAAGATCACTATATAGATTAAAACAATCAGGACAAATGTGGTATAATCGCCTGAGTGGATATTTGTTGAAAGAAGGATATCAAAATAATCCAATATGTCCATGTGTTTTTATAAAGAAATCACAATCAGGATTTGCTATTATATCTGTATATGTTGATGACCTAAATATAATTGGAACTCCTGAAGAGCTTTCAAAGACAATAAAATATCTTAAGAAAGAATTTGAGATGAAAGATCTCGGAAAAACAAAATTTTGTCTTGGATTGCAAATTGAGCATTTAGCAGACGGGATTTTTGTTCATCAATCAACCTATACAGGAAAAATTTTAAAAAGATTTTATATGGATAAACCACATCCATTAAATATTCCAATGGAAGTTCGTTCACTAGATGTGAAGAGAGATATATTTCGACCTCGAGATAATAATGAAGAACTTCTTAGTCCTGAAGTATCATATCTTAGTGTGATTGGTGCACTTATGTATCTTACTAGTAATACAAGACCAGATATTGCATTTTCAGTAAATTTATTAGCTAAATATAGTTCTTCTCCAACAAAAAGACATTGGAATGGAATTAAGCATATACTCCGTTATCTTCGAGGAACGATCGATGTGGGTTTGTTTTATTCAAATAAATCAAATTTTGACTTAGTTGGTTATGCAGATTCTGGATATTTATCTAATCCACATAAAGCTAGATCTCAAACAGGTTATTTATTCACTTGTGGAGGAACTGCTATATCTTGGCGATCAGTGAAATAGGCCATAACAGCTACTTCCTCAAATCATGCTGAAATTCTTGCAATCCATGAAGCTAGTAGAGAATGTGTATGGCTAAGATCAATGACTCAACACATTCGAGAAACATGTGGCTTGTCTTCTAGTAAAAATCCTCCAACAACATTATACGAAGACAACACAGCATGTATAGCCCAAATCAAAGGAGGATATATTAAAGTAGATAGAACAAAGCATACTTCACCAAACTTTTCTACACTCATGATCTTGAAGAAAATGGCGACATCACTATATAACAAATTTGTTCGAAGGATAACTTGGCAGACTTATTTACAAAATCATTACCAACCGCAACTTTTGAAAAATTGGTGCAAAACATTGGAATGCGGGGATTCAGAGATCTCAAATGATGTTCCTATGAGGGGGAGCAAATGTATTATATTCTTTTAGAAGTATTAGATTATATAAAATATGTAATCTTTTTCCTTCACTAGGATTTTTTTCCAATTGGGTTTTTTCTTGATAAGGTTTTAACGAGACATATTTTATATATATAATGGGCATCTAAGGGGGAGTATTATAAATATTAAAGAAAATTAGATGTCCATTATATAAATATGCTTAGTGGCAAAAGGTCATGTGTCTACTAAAGACACATCCTTTGTGGCTATGAAATGCCACTACCTACTTGCCAAATTGCCAATAAATAGAGACTTTTTATGGATATTGTAATACACACATTGGAGAGAAAATAAGAAAAAGGATTGGTGTTGAGAAATTTCATAAAATTCTACTTTCTTTATTTTAGTTTATTTAATTTAATTGTTTTAATTATTTTTATATTATTTAATTATTTAATTATTTTAATATTATAATTTCTCGGTTTTCGTGCTCCTGTTTTTCCGTCATTTTGCTCCTCAATTTTACAACATAAACCAATTTTTCACTGTAAAAGTTGTCTAAATGAAAAAATCTTTATTTTATTCATTTAAAAAACGAAAGAATATACCATCCCATGAGACAATAATACGCACAATATACCCTTCCCAAAAATCAATTATTACACGGTATTTAAGCAAAAAAATCTAATTCAGATCAATCTAAAATAAAGGAAAATAAATCAAAACGGGTAGGATTAGTTTACAGAATCAAATGGAAATTTTTAGAAAGCGACCTATCTAAAAACGAATAACACTTTTTGGAAAAATAATAAACACGATAGAAACAAAATAGAAATTTAATTCCAAAAACATAAATATACCAAAAACTAAAACTCAGACTTCAAAATATGTTGTTGACAACTATTTTTTTTACTCATAAAATAAATCCTGGTGCTATAGGGTTAATTGAGGGGTTTTAAAGCTTTAATTTGCATAAGTCATATTATCTATTGTATCAACTCAAGTATAAATCAATACAACAAGTAGTATTGGAGTCTATCAATCCAAGTATAAATCAATACAACAAGTAGTATATGGAGTATTCCAAGATCGATTCCTGAGGGACACAATATGAATAAAAGAAAGCTTAAACTACTCATAAATCTTCTTTCAACATTGTATAGAAAATGATTACAAATATCCTATGATGATCCAAGTGTTAATGCTACAGCTTTAAGAAATATAAAATTGATCTAATTGTAGAACTAATGTTATGCAGATGATTGTGAAAAATGGTTGTAAAAATATCAAATTATAAATGAGCAAACTTGACTGTTTGACTCGCTACACTCTTTAACCCGGAAAGAGGCATGAAGACAGCAAACATCACCCTTTTTTGACATCTATTGTCCGACTTTCTCATATTCTCACTTAGCATCTAGATCAAGCTTAAATAGCAGGGGGGGGGGGGAATAATAACTTTATATAGTTTTTAACAATGTATACTTATTACAACTCAGTATTAATCAATAAAGTGTAACTATCCTGTGGCAGACCTTGAATTCACATGGCAACAGACACTCTTCTGCTACTTAAGAAGGAAAACATAAAAAAAGAATGAGTTAAAAGCTTAGTGAGTGGCATAGGTTCTTTGTCGACCTTTAAACTTAAAATATAAACAAATGTAACATAAAAGGAAACATTAAGCAATACAATCAATAACATACTTGAATGAGGTTTAACTATTCAAACCTTAGCCTTGATTTTCTCTGTACCGTCTTTATTTTTCCGCTAGCTCAACTTTGCACAACAAACCATTATTTCCTTTGTAGTATACTACTATACCCTATTGGCACCACTTGACTTAGCAAAATGACTTACCTCCTATGATGAACTCATATTGGCTCAACAGAACCTTACTTCCTCTATGTCATACTCATACTCTTTTAACCTTAGTTGAGATAGAGCAAGCTCGATACGCTCAATGTCGGAATCAATGTTAGCTTATGTGGGGTAATCTCAACACAACAACAATAATTCTCTCTATGTGCACATAGGAATATTTAGCTATCGGGTTGCCCAAGTACCTTCTCAATGTCCTTCTTGAGTCCCAGGGATACTCAAATGCCTTCTCATTGTCTTTCAACATTGAGTTTCATATATCATAACACTACAACAAATTATACATTCAATGACTCATGAATAGTGCCAAAAATAGAGGAGAAAGTGAAAAAAGAGTCATTAAATCCAAAATCACACGTTTTTTGTGGGAAAAAACGGAAATTTCCGGATTTGGTGGAATACATGACTTTTTTTATGTGTCATTGATTTATGACTGAAAAAAACAGTCATTAAATGTGAGTAAACAAAAAAGGCGCGATTTTGGTGGGAAAATACGCAAAATTTAAGTTTTTTCCGATAGAGAGAGAGCGAGAGAGAAAGGGCGAGCGAGGGAGGGAGACATAGAGAGTGTTTGATCTGAGAGAGAGAAGGGGAGATAGTGAGAAAGGGAGAGGGAGAGAGCGAGATAGAGTGGGAGAGAGAGAGTGAGGGAGAGCAAAAGAGAGAGGGTGATGAAGAGAGCGAGAGAAAGATAGTCTTCAATCTAGGGGAGAGCGAGAGCGAGGGTTCGATTTATAACCTTTAAAAATGAAAAGAAAAACCGATTTTTTTATTTTCCTCCTTCGTAGTACCACAACACTCGTATTCAAACCTAATACTGAAACCCTCCACCGAAGCCGAAATCGACTATGTTCTGCCGCTCCATGCTGTCATTGGTGTTCTCCGGTCGTCCATCGGTGTTCCACTGTCATCCATCAGTCTTCTTCGATCTTTTCCCTGTTAGAAGCGAACTAACCGATATGCCTGTCTGCCATCACCTCTCGCTCTTGTAGCCGCGCTCGCTTGTTGTTCATTCAGCCGTGCCGTTGACCACCTGCTCTCGCTCTTGCAGCCGCGCCATCCATCTTGCTTTACGTTGTCGACCTCAATATTGAGGTATCAACTTCTTCCTTTATTTTCTCTTTTGTTTTTATTTTTTTATTTTTTTTTTGTTTTTACACATCTTGTTATACATTTAAACAATGAATCCTCTTTGGAAAACCATCTTGCTTCGCGCCATCCTCTTGCAACCGCGCCATCCATCTTGCTTCGCGCCTATTGCTAGACATAAGAAACTTTTTTATGGCCTAGAGAATTTTTGCAATGAATCATCTTAGTTTTGTCATTTAAACCTTATTCATTCTTCATGCCTATTGATAGACATATTAAATCTTATTCAAAATTTTGAAGTGGACTTTACTCCAATTTGTTTAGCTTGTTTGGTTGTATGCACTCCTTAAGATGTGTTGATGTTAGGGGTGTCACTTATACGCTGTTATGGATGTGGAATAGTCTCTTGGTCACTTTGTATGCACTCTTTAAGTTGTGTTGATGTTGAGGGTGTCACTTATACACTTTTTATGTTTGTATTCAGTGTAGAAATCACACTTATTCATTTTAGTAGTCGTTGTTGGCTCATAACTTGTTGCGCATAAAGTGGATTAGATGTTATAATTTCAGTACAAAGTTTGTGTCGAGAATTACTCAAGTATGATCATTAATTAGCAAGTTTTCCTATAAAATCTCAAGTGTAAGCTTCTATAGGTTTCCTGGTGAGTCCAGGGTCGAACGCAGGGATTTGTAATAAATTAGGCGTTGAGACTAGATACAAAAACTATGCGGTGACTATACATATGTTATGTTCAAGAGCTTTATGTACCTAAAAATATACATAAAGAATAAATAAAATTTCCTACAATTAACAATGTGAGGTGGAAGCGGAGAGTGTTAGTCAAATGTTATTTAGAGTAAGATAGCATGCATTGAGAATGACGGTAGAACCATCCGATAATAGTAGAGTTAACGCAGGAGCTAGTTGTTACTTAAGCATATTTAAGTATATTTACATACCTACAAACTTTGGGTTTGAGAATCCATTTCTCGATGTTTCGACGCCACATTAATCTTATCTCTAAGACGCATGGTAAGTTTGCGTTTGCAAAAGATGAACTACATCTCTAAACCTCATCTAGTCTTAATAAATGCTAAAGATTAAACATCTACTCTCTCAAGCTAGACAGTCGTGCTTGTTAAATTTGTTTGTCAAACAAAGCTATGCAAGCTAATGATATGCATTAATCAAGATTTAACATACTTAGTATTGCTTAAGAAAAACTAGCTTCTAACATCTAACTCATTCAACATTCAAGCAACATGGTGTAAAGTATTTAATATGGAAATGAATGGAAGATAATCGTCAATCGAACTTATATTAAGAAAATAAACTATTCTCTCGAATGTCATTAACAAAACATAAGTAAGAAGGAGGGAAATGAAGATAGAACAGAAATGGAAGACGTCAAGCCGCCACTAGCAATGTCTTGCTTCATGGAGGCTTGAGATGATTGCTATCTGATACATAAATGACATAAGGTGAAGGTTCTCACTCACTGGAGATGACTCTGAAAATTCTCAGAATTCTTCTCACAGAAGAGCTTGAAATGGAGGCTGGTTATGGTGACGGAGAATTTGTGCAGAGCTTTCGCCTCTTGAACTCGTTTCTCTCCTCTCTTGAACGGAGAAACTTTAGGCTATTTATAGGCGTCGAAAAGGTGAACTCATGATGACCTGACACCTTTGCATTAAATTCCATGCCCTGCTGTGCAAACTTTTCACATTGTCAGCCCATTGGTTCTGCCATGATCTGATAACGTGTAATCCTTTTGCATATTGTCATGACAACTATTGCCCAAGCGTCTGTATCTGCTTTTTCTTCTCAACGCATGGTCTTGACACATGGGTTTCCACTTCTTTTGTTCTCGCAGCAGCTTCCTCTCTGGTACTTGGGTTATTTGTGCTTCTTTTCTACTTAATCCTGTGTTAAGAACAGAAAAACTCATATATTTTTCAAGTATATTCTTTTGTAAATGGTGCCAACGAATGGTAATACATATTACATAATTCAACTGCCAAAATCATGCGTTTAGCCCTAAAGTTACTCTAATTAATTCAAATAGTGATTATAATAACTTGTATTTCTACAAATTATCAGTTGCTTTGGGAAAAAAGTGTCATTTGTCTACCTCGTAGTTTATTTTTAGTTTGTTTTGCATATCCAAAGAACACTAAGTAACTAACTTACGTAATTTTGGGTGTGGAATAGTATCTTGGTCACTTTGTATGCACTCTTTAAGATGTGTTGGTGTTGGGGGTATCACTTATACATTTTTTATGCTTGTACTGAGTTTAGAAATCACACTTAGGCTTTTTCTGGTTGCTTTTGGGAAAAAGGTGTCTTTCCCCACTTTGTAATTCATTTTTAGTTTATTTTGCATATCCAAATCACACTAAGCAACTAACTTACGCCATTTTTGATGTGGAATAGTATCTTGGACACTTTGTATGCACTCTTTAAGATGTGTTAGTGTTGGGGGTGTCACTTATTCACCTTTTCTGCTTGTATTGGGTTTAGAAATCACACTTATATTTTTTTGGTTGCTTTTGGGGAAAAAGTGTCATTTGCCTACCTCATAGTTCATTTTTAATTCGTTTTGAATATCCGAATCACACTAAGTAACTAACTTACCCCGTTTTGGATGTGGAATACTCTCTCGGTCACTTTGTATGCACTCTTTAAGATGTGTTGGTGTTGGGGATGTCACTTATACACTTCGAATTAACCACCTTAAAGACACGACTATAGATGGACTTGATAAAAGTTTTTTACTAATATTATGATCTTTTCATCAGGTTTCTTTTTGTGGGGGGAGGGGGGAATGAACAAGAACTTAATTCCCTAATATTATGCGATGGACAAATCATGGATGGTAAAAAATAGATTATCTAGAGAATACAAGGTGGGAGTTGAAATTTTCATTGAATTTGGTTTGCGTCATGGTAATGGTTCCAATTCCATTCAATGCCCATGTTTAAAATGTGGAAATCGTATATCTAAGGATGTTTCGATAGTTAGGGATCATTTGTATGTAAATAGAATTGATCAAAGTTATAAGGTATAGTTTTGGCATGGGGAAGATTTAGCCACACACAATGTTAAGAACAATTCAGATCATGTGTTAAATGAAAATTATGAGGATGAGTACAATTTGTTTAACGAAATTGACATGGTTCAAACTGCTCATGATCAACTTTTTGGTGCACCAAATATGTTTGACACTATGTTTGATGATGCTAAAAAGCCATTATACCCGGGATGTAAAAGATTTACGAAGTTGTCAGCCCTTGTGAGATTGTATAACCTAAAGGTTAGATTTGGATGGAGTAATTCAAGCTTTTTTGAATTACTATCTATAATAAGTGAATTCCTACCTGAGAAGACTAAGCCTATTTTTGTTGTAGTGTAATCTCAGGGTTGCCCATATGCCTTCTCAATGTTCTTCAGCATTGGGTCCCTTATATTTATAATTTAAGGGTACAATCATGCTTTTTAAAACATAAGACACAATCGTATCCCTAAGTAAACTTTGCTCAAGAAATATTCATTGTAAGTACCATTGGTCCTTAAGGCCAAACCGATATGTTGATCACACTTGTTTGATGTGTGCATAAAGTATGTCATATTAGATTTAAAACCCCACCATAGGATAAGCATGATTCATGCATTAAAAGCATGTTATAATTGTTATAATGTATAGTATGCATGTTTAGGGTTTCATGAATATTGGTATAAAGGTTATATTATTTTCATGAAATGCATAATATATAATTGTTATATAAATATGTGGTTGTTTGTTATAGTTAAATGTTTATGTTATAATTGTTATAAAATGAATTAGACATTTAAAGTCTATAACAAAAATAAATTGCATGTTAACTTAGGGTTAACCACCAAAGTTTTGCAATCCTGTTTTAATAGTTAAAATAGGTCTTTCTCTTATAATACGTTGATAACAAACCTCACCTGGCACGATCTTGTCTAAGGCTGGAGGTACTTAACTTAACGGTTTACGGAACACCTGCCACCTGAAGATTGGGCCAGTTCTTGAGTTTAGTTAACTTGGTTTTATAAGCTTACTTAAAGTGTTAAAATGTTTATCACCTAGACATCGTAGGTTAATATCCAATATAAACGTTATATTTGGACTAATAAACCTAGACTTAGCCTTATGTTGAGTTAACCATAATATATGCCTAAATAAATTATACCCAACCATCTAGAACACTTTAGTGGGAGAAGAATAGTTTTTAGCTCTCATGTCCCTAAGAGTTCACATTATGAGATTCATGCTCCGTTTTGAGTCACCCTGGGAGCAGCATCCATTAAGAAAGTGTTTGCATGAGTCAATAACAAGGTGAATAAGGGAAGTAGTTCATAATAAGTGGGTGAAGGGTGTGCGTTATCACATCCTGTGATCTCCTCCTTTAGGTTGCATTATGACATTCCTATGCTGCATCTACACATTGATAACAACCTCAACACTACCAATTAGATGGTTTTATCATAGGATTCGAAACACCACAAACTCCAAAAATGGATAGGCTTTCTTAGGTCTGTTTTCAGTATTGTCTTTCTGACTATAGGTACTTATTGATTCTGATCTTTAAAATCTAATATTTGGAGGGTCACGTTACAGGATTACTAAGTGTTAGTAAATCCTTGACCGAATAAATGATAACTAAAGATTATAGGAATAAAAGTTATTTTGGTATTACTATTTGTCCAAGAATGCCTTGATTCAGTGAAAGAGTAATTGACTGCCCCTCGGTAGTAGTTATTCTGACCAGCTGAAGTATTGTTGCAAAAATTTATAATGATGGGTACATTGATAAATTTTGCTAAACCTAAAATTGGATTAATAAAAGGGTTAATGTACTACTAGGATTCATTTACATTTTCAGCATGACTAACTCAATTGTTCAACTACTTGCCTCCGAAAAATTGAACGGTGACAATTATGTAGCCTGAAAATCAAACTTAAACACATCTAATTATAGATGATCTAAGGTTTGTTTTAACGAAGGAATGTCCTCCAGTTCCTGGCTCAACAGCAAACCGAACGGTTCGGGATGTGTATGATAGGTGAACAAAGGCTAATCATAAATTCCAAGTCTACATTCTAGCTAGCTTATCTGAAGTATTAGCTAAGAAACATGATGACATTGTTACCGCAAAGGAAATCATGGAGTCGTTGCAAGCGATATTTGGTCAACCGACCTACTCGCTTAGGCACGAATCCATCAAGTATATTTACAACTGTCGCATGAAAGAAGGAACCTCTATTAGGGAACATGTTCTGGACATGATGATTCATTTCAACGTGGCAGAAGTAAATGGAGTTGTCATCGGTGAGAAAAGTCAAGTTAGTTCCATTATGGAGTCTCTTTCAAAGAGTTTCTTCCAGTTCCACTCTAATGTGATGATGAACAAAATTGAATACGAGCAAGTGTCATT
The DNA here is from genome assembly GCA_030954485.1 of Citrullus mucosospermus. Lineage (NCBI taxonomy): Eukaryota > Viridiplantae > Streptophyta > Magnoliopsida > Cucurbitales > Cucurbitaceae > Citrullus > Citrullus mucosospermus. The sequence goes on along the minus strand of CM062057.1, from coordinate 14,452,115 downwards.
CACAACTAAACTCTTATCAAATTTCCTTGTCTTGACATTGGAGTTCCTTCTTCTTCTTCTTCTTCTTCTTATTATTATTATTATTATTATATTTCTTTTTCATGAAATCAATCTTTTATATTTTTGTCTTATCAACTCAAACGTCTCCCACCCTAAATTTTGAGAGTAGCAAGGTCCTCGTTGTTAAAACTAAAAACAAAATTTTTGTCGAAAAATTTTGCATAAGAGGTTTGAGCAAGAGCTTGCACACATGCAAAGGTAAAATGTGTTTCTGATGGGAAGGTCCTAAGGTTCAGTACAACGTATTAAAACTTAGTAAATTGAGAAGTACTATGTATATTGATAATCGTAGTGGCTATTCATCCAACACAGCAAGAAAAAGGAAAGCAAGAAATGAATTGCAAAAGGAAAAGCTATAAGCAAAGAATAAAAGCAGGGAAAGACATAATGAAAAGCGCCAACGAAGAAGTAATATTACTGATAGTAATCTTGGAAGCGCATTACATCAATTTAAGCTTAAGATTGACGCCTAAAAATTTGAACATAGTTGAATACAAAAAAAAAAAAAAAAAAACCCCTAAATTTAAGTTGGTCGATTGTCTTCATCAGGCCTACGTTTTAGAGCTAGATACTCAGGGGCAGGATGCAGGCGCGTAGGGTGCGGAGGCGTAAGACCTCGAGGCATGGGAAAGACAAGCAAATGCAACAATCATTCAGGTACATCGAGGCGGGGAACTTACAGGGCGAAGAGAGAATAGTTGTGGATGTAGCTATGGGTAAACTGGAATTGCTTTGTCTGTCGCCGAGTCAGTAGATTTAATGACTGCATCATGGGTCGCAAGATCAACTGTTGCATATAGGTCTGCATGGTTGCCTATTGAAGTTCAACCATATGTTCATGAGGTTGACCAGATGGTTGGGGAGGTGGGTTATGACGAATCTCATCAAACTGAGGAGACAATGGATGCGAGGAACTTGTACCATGATCTCCTCGGTGTGAGTCATCAACGGGAGGATTGAAGGCATGGGTGGGCCATGATGCGATCTCTAGAGACGGTTGCGTCGTTCGTGGTGATAAGCCTCTTCTTGACGAAGTATACCCATAGGTTAGCCTCAAGTAGGAGGCATTTGGAAGGCAACGTCTTGATGCCCGTGGGTGAAGTCTCCCATTTGGATCCTGGTTTGGCCATGAGTTGGACTGCGTCTTGCATATGCTCATGTGAAGTAGTGGCAATCAGCTGGTTGCCCTCTGCGTTTAGGTCATCCCTCAACTGGAATATGACATTTATTTCTTGTGCGTTGAAAGGGATCTCACAACCATAAACGATCATCGTATCTTCTTCATTGTCAACCCTGCCTTCATAGAACGCTTGGAAGACTGATGGTTGCATTATGGACGGGCTATAACAGAAGTTTCGCTAGCCATGGTGATCAATGATATCTAAGATATAAGTTGGAAGGGGTGTTTCTTCCAAAAAGAATCCCATCTCTAGCAACAGGTCAAGAAATTCCTCTATCACCTTTTCTTACCCTTGACCTTGGCAGGTATTCTCTCAATCATTTTCTCTTTGCCCTTGGCCACTTGGGGTGGGGCCTCAACCACCTTCTCCTTGCCCTTGTGTTTCTTAGGCGAAGGAGCTGGTGGCTATTTGCTGCCACCTTCCTCTCTCTTTCTTTTTTTCTTTTCTGGGGCATTTTTCTTTTTCTCCGCCCCTGCATCCTTGGAGATGCGTTCCTTATCCTTTCTAGGCAAGTGGTGTCCAGACCTCTTTTCTTCTTTTTCTTCCCCTTAGAATGAACTGAAGTACTCAGCCTCATGACCAGTGTCGCATCCTCCTCAATTTGCAGCTCCTTGTCAAACTCGATTGCAGCCTTCTCAATCATTTCCTCTTCTTGCAGCTCATTTCAAACTTCATAGCTGCTTGTTTTATCTCTACATTGAAGCAAGCTCACTCTTCTGCATCTTTTTCTTTTTCAACTCGCACTCCCTTGCAAGGCCTTTTTTTCGACATGCTTGTTGCATAGGCCCGAGCTTCCCTTTGAAGTTTCTGTAGTTCCTTTTTGAGCTTGGCCTTAGCCTTGGCCAACTTTGTAGTAGCTTAATCAAAGGATGTTGTAGCAACAATAGACTTAGGACTATCCACATGTTGCCTTTCCATTTGTGCAGAGCGTTCAGCTTGAGCATTTGGATCTTGAGTTGGTTGCTCTTGTTGAATGCCAACAGGCTCTTCATCCTTGGCAACTTCCTTGATGCGCTCGACAAGTTATTCCAACCCTTTAGACGTCTGTTTCTTTCTGCGGGTTAGCCGCATCACCTCTTCATCATAAGCTCGTTTTCTAGCCTCAACATCGGCCACAAACTACTTGATGAGCCCATCATTAGAGTCCAATGGGGTTTGGTGTTCAGGGCCCTTTGCCACAAGGATAGACCCTTACGGTTCACTTGCCTCAATTGCTCTCTCCTCGCTGTGATCAGACCCTTCTTTAACGATAGGCCCTAATTTCTCCTCTGTAGCTTTCTCTTCTATAGTTGGTCCCCTTGCATCCTTAATTCCCCTCTCTTTTTCTAGATGACTTCCTTTAGCACGAATAGGGGCGCCATCTCGTTCCTTGTGTTTAAGATGTAGGGCTTTGTTGGGAACATCATCCAAGGCTTTTTAATGCAGGACTTGAATCGGGATGGCAGAGAAGGGTTAGGCTCGAGGGAAGGCGTATGTGATGGCAATGGTGAAGGTGAAGGTTCGAGTGATGGGGGACACGAAGGGATAATTTGGGCAAGAGGGCGAATGTTGAGCAACTTCACACAATCCTCTAAGTCTGATGTGACTTTGACGCATAGAAGTTCCCTGGGCTGTTGGGGAGGGATGGACGGACGTGTAGGCTGGGAAATGAAAGAAGGGTGAGGGACCTGGGCAGGTCAGAAATGGAAGGAAGATGAAGGGTTTCTAGGATGAAAGGAAGTTGAAGGAGTGAATAGACGAAAGGTCTTTATGGAGCGGGGCGTGCACGAAAAGCTGAGATATTGGAGATAAAGGACGAACTGGATTCGAGCTCACAGAAGGATGGGGCGCCACCGAATGGACTGAGGGGTTTTCCTGTCTATGTGTTCTACACGTGACCCTTATGGAAAAACACAGAGACAACCACTTTTTAAAACCCAGAGATTCAATGATAAAGATTTTTGGAGCTTGAAATCAATCTAGTAATGCAAGTAGGCAACCAAACCAATCAAATCATACCGTTGTTACTTACCACTACTCTTAAATATAGAATTTAAAGAAAGATGAGTTAAAAGAAAGCGTCCCTGGAAAGTTATGAGTGCGCTCTTCAATCTTTGCTCGCGTAGGTCAATGGAGACTTTTGCTTATTCAAGCTCACCTCCATAGTAGGGTTTTACCCTCTGTCCATTGACCTTAAACGAGTTGGTTCCATCATCCTCATTCACCAACTCCACAGCACCATGCGGGAACACCTCTCTAATCATGAATGAGCTGGACCATTTGGATTTGAGCTTACCTGGAAAAAGACGCAATCTCGAGTTAAATAACAAGATCTTTTGGCCAGCATAAAGTGTCTTCTTACTGAGTCGACTGTCATGCCAGCCTTTGGTCTTTTCCTTGTAGATTTTGGTGTTTTCATACGCGGTCAATCTCCATTCTGCAAGCTCGTGCAACCGAAGCTTCCTTGCGTCTCCTATTAGCCATTAGATACTTGATCGCAGAGTGATTTATTACGCTGCCTCTCGAGTTACCCTTTTAAACCCAAAAAGAGGCATGAAGATAGCAGACCTTACCCTTTTGTAACATCTACAGTCCCTCCTTAAATCCTTAACATACTTTAAACATGCATATTCTTAAAGAAACCTTTTGTTAATACAACAACTTAAAATTTATATAATATCATAATTTTACCACAACTCTGTGTTTCAAACCCTGAGCAAAATAAACTATATTATGGCAGGCCTCAACTTCATATAGCAACGAGAACGATTCTACTACCTGAAAAGAAAAAATAAAAGAAAAAGATGAGCTTGCTTAATAACTAGGTATACACGACCCTGTAACATCATAATATAAATGCAGTCACAATGATATATTTCAATTCATAACTCAAGTTATCTACTCAAACCTCACATATGAAGCTTATTCCTGTACTGTAATTTACTTTGTTGACTCCCTCTGGCTTAGCAACTGAATATGTTTCTTATGTGCACATAGTCTTACCTCTGAGGGATCAGAAACTAGACCCGTCGATCCTCTAACCATCCCATAAGAGATACTTCCCACAGGATCAGGTACTAGATTTCCAGCAACCCCCTTACAGTCCCATGAGGTTTAACTCCGACACAAGATCAGAAACTAGATTCTCAAATCCTCTGACCATCCTATGCAGCCATAGTTTCCTTATTAAGCATTAACATACTCATATACATAACCATATATAAATCAACTCATAATGAAATCACAAACATTACTTAATAAAAGCACAATCAGTAACCACTCACAGTAAGCGGAGTTCTTGCTGTTTAAAGCCTTCTTCCCCTACTCTAGACTCGCCTGTTTCCAAACCCTTACTTGGCTTGAACTTCCCAACTTTCTAGTAGGCTTTTGGAACTAAGGAAACAGTAACTGACAGTACTTTGAAGCCTCAGAAAACCCACAGGAATGCCTCGAACACCACCTTGAACGCAAGGTCTTCTTGTTGGAAGCAGGGTAGCCTTATTTGGCGCAGAGCAGCACCTATTAGACGCAACCCAGTTATGTTGGACGCAAGACAGGGCTTCGGGATGCCTCCTTGATGGCCTTTGGATGCCTAGCACCTCTTGCACTCCTTCAGAATTCCTTTCCCTCTCTCCCTCAAACTTTATATAGTGAAACTTTCTCAACTTTGTAGTGTGTATCAACAGCTCAGCTTCAAGCCTATTTATAGGAGTTGGATGAAAAGCTTTGTCATCCAACATTGCCCCTTGGTTTGACGCTTAGCCAAAAACGTGACCTTCAACATTTTGCCTTATACATTCACAATGAAACCTCCTCTTTTTGAGGTGTTCAAACCTAAATATGTCACCACCTCCTCTTTTCCACCTTGATATGTGTCCAACCCTTGCTCGGGATAGGGTCTATGCATCCATCAACTCCTTTCCATGTGTCCCATTTGTGTTCTTCCAAGGCATGTTTCTCTTGCTTCCTTTTCCTCCACATAACCTATCCAACACTTAGCCAAAAATCTTCCCGAGCATGAACTCTACATCCATCTCCTACACTTAGTAAGATTTTTCCCTCCAAACATGGACCATGCATCCATCTAACTTCTTATGGCTTAGGTGTTCCTTTCCACCACCATAAACACCTCAACACTTAGTCAAATTCTCCCTTAATCACCCTACCATGTGTTCACCATACCTACCATGCAACCAAGATTTGGTTTTTACTTCCGAGACATGTGTTTCAAGCTTGGTTCTAGACTATCAAGCTAACTCTAAACTATTCTACCAATTCTTCCTTTTTCAACACTTAGAAAATTTCATTCCTCCAATGTTCTATGCGTCCAAGTCTTGCTTTCCAAGCATAGTTGTGACAGTTAGAAAATTTTACGACACTTACCTCCTTGTCGTCCATACTTGGAAAAATTACCTACCATAGTTTTCTCTCAAACTCTTCTTTGGCTCATTCTCTTCTCAAAACTCAAATTTGCACATGCACTTTTCTTCCTACCCCCAGAATTCTGCCTCAAAAGTTCTCTAACTCCACAGGCTTTGGTGACACTTTTCACCTTCAAAGTCTACTAGTCTCTTCTTTTCCTAGCATTCATGTTCTAGGTCAAAATTCTGGGTTTTACATATCAATATACACAGTTACTGTTGAACCCACTAAATAAGCTTGAAACTTATCTACAACAAAAATCACATCTAACATCTCCTTCTCTGTGGTGGTGTAGTTCTCTTGTGAGTCATTTAGGGTTTTGCTGGCATAAAAGATAGGATGCATGATTCTATCTTTCCTTTGCCCTAGCATTACACCTACCGTATAGTTGCTTGCGTCACATATCAATTCAAATGGGGGCGGCCAATCTGGAGCAACTAAGATACCGGCAGTCATTAACGCTTGGCTCAGGGACTCAAATGCTTACTGGCATAATTCATCAAAGTCATATTCTCTATTAGCTTCCAGCAAGGCACTTAAAGTTCTAGCAATTTGCGAGAATCTTCGTATGAAACGTCTGTAAAATCCAGCATGGCCAAGGAAACTTTGCAACATATTCACATTGGTAAGGGCATGCAATTTAGCGATGACATCTATTTTTGCTTAATCCACCTCCAACCCATCCTTGAAAATCTTATGGCCCAACATTATGCCATTTGTCACCATGAAATGGAATTTCTCCCAGTAGAGGACTAGACTGGTTTCCTCACATCTCTTAAGCACTCGTTCCAGGTAGGTTAAGCAGGCATCATAGGAGTCACCAAAAATTGAAAAGTCATCCATAAAATACTTCCACCAATTGTTTTAGAAAATCTGAGAATATAGCCATTATGCAACTCTGGAATGTCTCTAGTGCGTTGCACAACCCAAACGACATGTATCTGAAGGCAAATGTACAATAGGGGTAAGTGAAAGTAGTTTTCTCTTGGTCGTTTCGTGCAATCATGATTTGGTTGTACCCTGAATATCCATCGAGAAAACAGAAGAAAACAGTAGTTGGATCAATTCATTTTTATTGTTCGCAACCACAATCATCCACCCTTCTTAGACACACATTGAACAGGGCTAACCCAACTGCTGTCGAAGATTAGATGATGACCCCTGCGTCGAGCAATTTGATGATCTCCTTTTTCATCATTTCTTTCACGGTCGGGTTAAGCCTGTGTTGCCTCTAGATAGAACCTTCCTTGCCCTCTTCTAAATGGATCTTGTGTATGTAGTATGAGGGGCTAATCCCTCGTATATCTACAAGTGTCCATCCAATTGCTCGGATATACCTTTTCAGCACCTGCAACAATAGCTCTTCATTCTCTTGGCTTAGCGCAGAGGAGATGAAAATAGGTAGAGTATTATCATCCCCCAAGTAAGCATATTTTAAGTGTGCAAGGAGGGTTTTCAACTCTAAAGAGGGTGGTTCTTCTAGGGATGACTTTGTTTTTGCAGTCTTTCGGTTGCTTAAATCTAGATGTTCAAAGATTCAATCAGGATTAGATATCAGGTTTACATTTGCTTCTTCATTCTCTTATTTGTCAACAAACGCTACCAATCCATTTGACTCTACTTTTGTTGAGATGCAGCTATCACAGTCAATGTCTTCTACAAACTAGCATAATTCCAACTTATTAGGATACTTTAATGCATTGAAAACATTAAACTTGACTTGTTGGTCATTAACTCTAATCGTCAACTCTCCTTCTTGTACATCAATTAGTGCTCGCCCAGTGGCCAGGAAAGGACGCCTCAATATAATCGGCACCTCGATGTGACTATGGTGGGCCACGCCTCGCCAATCACCAATTTCTTGAAGATTGATGATGGAAGGATTTTCTTCTTTGAGCGTTGGTGTGAATTAGAACTAGACATGCAAAGGAAATTAAAAGCAACAAGTAAATGTAACCAGGGATAAGAAACTCAAGTTTTCGAGAGCAATTGGATTTCTATGCAATTTCTATCACCGACTTATTTTTTATTAAATGCATATTCGATTGCATACACACTGACTTATTTAATTAATTAAATTTGCGAACGGTATAGGCAGTCAACCAATTGAATTAAGGTAAATAAGCACCCTAATTATCAACTAAAGCCTAAGCCTCAATCAAACTACAAGCCATGGGTCCTATTTGGGTTCGATAGCGATCAATTAAAACCAACATCGTGCACATTAAGTTTAAGATTTCTAGTGCACGATTAATTAATGGGAAAGCCCTAACTTAATTAACCAATGTTTCGTTGAATCTAGGTCAAGCATACATTTTAAGCCCATAGACAACCAATACACCTAGCATGCATACGAATACCTTTGCTATTTATCTATTTAAAGCATAGACAAATATGAAGGAAGTGAGCAAGCAAAATCAATTAGCCAAGACATACATTCAAGGGGAGGGGCGTCAATCCATTCAAGAACATACATCTAAATTTGCACAAGCTTCAAAGAAGCACAATCTTAATATGAAATTTTATACAAAAATGAAAACTTAAGAAATTACATGGGTTTGCTATCAAGAACAAGAAATCCACTTACCTTAACATTTTCATAGACAAAAAAATTTAGGAGAACATCCGATTCATGATTACAACCCAAAATTAAAGAAAAAACTAAGCTAAAAGGGTGGAAAAGAAGAAAACCGAGCTAGGTATCTTCTCTTCATCCTTCTCTCTTATTTCCTCTTATTTCCTCTTATTTCATTCCATTTTTGCCCTAAAAAAATGCAACTGCTATTTAAATCTGCCTCGGAGCATCATGACGTTCTTATGGAGCGTCACTATGCTCAAGGGAGAAATCGGCCTATAGAATTGTGAAGTTGCGTTGGGGTGCAAGTGTGCACCTCACCCTTCCATCTAAGGGAGTGTCGTTGTGCTCTCTCCATTTTCTGCATTCTTCCTTTAAGCGTAGCCTTGCGCTTGGTAGAGCACAACTACACTCTCATCTTTTTTTATCCAATTTTCACTAAATGCTCTGTTTCGATCCAAATCGCACCCGAGATGTTTCGATGGTTTCCTTTGCTTATTTTCCTATCAAAAACACTAAATAAAGCATTAAATTCCTAAGAACTAACATGATTAAGGTAGAGAAAGATAGCTCTTTTCGAAAGCTATCAAAACACCCCCAACCTAAACCTTGGTAGTCCTCGAGCAAGAGAAAAACACTAGCACGAGAGCAAACAACCGAAAAGATGGCATTCAATATGACTCAAGCCTTAAAAACGAGAAACTAACAACTTTATGAACTATTTGACACTTTTTCCATTCTTCCTTACGTGTGTGTGTGTTAGCCAACTTAGGTGAACTCTAATGACATCCTCCATCCATCTCCCCCTACTTCCAGCTCAGGCACCGATCATCAAACAACCTAAACTATTCAAGAAGGTAATGACTCGACCAAAGTGCCTGAAACTCACACGACAAAAAGATGGAAGACATTTCTTTTACCTAAGGGCACTAGCTTTCACACTCCAACCGTAGGGACTCGTACCCACTCTTTTCTCGTGGGTATTTTAATTGATCACGATGAAGGCAACTCTTTTTACCCTTATCTATGCACTCACACACTTTTTTCATTTTTTTGATGATCTTTTTCATTCAACTCTTATTCATTTTCCTTTCTTCCTTTTCTTTTCTTTTTATTCACACAGGCTTCAAACTTCTTATTCTCTCTAGTCTCACATTACATCATATCTAGCAAGGTCGCTCTCTAATCGATGGGGCCTTTGGGGTGACAATAGACTTATGGACACCATAAACCTATCCTAAGCCCTTAGAGAGAAAACCTAAGATGGCTAGTGCACAAGAAGGTAAGGAATGCAAGAAAAAATTTTAAATGGGCTCACCAAATGCTCATTTTAGTAATTTAAAGAAAATAAGCATGCAAGCATATCCTAGGCCATCCTAATCATACAAGAATGCACAAATTTCCTATGGAACCCTTGTGCACAAAAACAGGACAAGCAAGATACAACATAAGAATCAATGGAGCACAAGCAACATGCAACTCACCCACCCCCAACCTAAAACAATATATTGTCCCTAATGCATGCAACCAAGCAAAGAAGTACAAATGAAAGGGAAGCAGAAAACCTTCCCTGAAGTGAAGTTGATAACTTATAGAAATACAAGTTATTATAGCCTTTTTCTTAGAGAAATAGAGATTAAATAGAGCAACATGCGGTAGTTCATGCTAAATTCTATTAATAAAATCTTCCTTTGCGTTCTACTCCTGCATTTTTATGAAGATAATTATTTTACCACTTTTTGAGCCTAAAACGCATGTTTTAACGCAGGAATGCAAACGATGTGTTGACGACTTCTTAACGCAGTACTATGCGTTAGCAATATGTTCTTCATGGACGCATGATCTGAACGAAACGCGAACAACCTGAAGATGCGTTAACAACTACTCAATGCAAGACTATGCGTTAGCAACTTATGACGCGTTGACATCAGCCCAACTCTCCTTGAACGCATAATGACTAAAGACGCAAGACGCGGAGAATCAGATCAGAATCTTGAGAGATTGTTGGAAGATTGACATACATGATCTGTGGCTAAAATGGTGGATCTAAATTGACCCGAGAATTACGCAATTAGGCTAGATGGACGCATGATATCAATTTCACCGCCAATCAAGCAGATTTGCCATTGATTGCGAATGCAGCATCTATAAAAGGGCAGTCCTGCAAGATGAGATAACGTTGTTGATTCTCGGAAGAATTCCTAAGTGACAACAGAGTTCTCTTCAGACCTCAACCGAAGACGAATAGCTTGAGAGAGAAGAGTCTTCCCTCTGCCTGACCACTTCACAGCAGAACCTCACGCTTCCATCCAGGTGACTCAAGACATTGACGCCTTTTCCTGCTTTCCATCTTATTTTTCTATCTTGATTTTAGATTTGTCTCAAGACATTGAGCTATCTAAAGTTGTATTCCGTTCATCAATCTATAATTCTTCCATGTCTACTAATTTCTCTATACTTTCCGCTTTTTACTTTGAATCCATGAGTAACTAATCTATCAAGGGTCTAGGGTTGCGTTAGCATCTAAATAAGAACCATAGTGTAACTATTGCATCTTGTCAATTGCAAACTTCATTCGATGCTTATGTCCATCTAGCTAATCGATATAAGTAGTAATAATCAAACTGCTCGGAGGGTAAGTGATTGTGGAACTTAATTGACAAGGCCAAGAACAACCTGTCTATAGGAATAACCTTGGTTCTTAACACTCTCCTATGCGTTATAGACATATAACGCATAGCGGCTAACAACTGGGAGAAGAGTCGCAAGTATGAATAGACTATCACCATACGTTTCCGATGTTAGATGTTAACCAACCCGAACCCTATTTTCATCCATTCATTTAAATCATTAGCTGACTTTGCTGTGTCGCATGCCTTTCCATCTTCCACATTTTAGTATAGTGTACATATTATCGCTTTCTTTAGATTAGAAACAAACCTCTCAACTATATCTTGGTTACCATTACAACGCATATAATCCACTTAAATATAGAATCAACATAATCCCTGTGTTCGACCTCGGACTCATCAAGAAAATCTACTCCTTTGCTTATACTTGGGTAAAGGATAGGAAAACTTGACAGATCACCAACGCATAGCATTAAGCATAAGTAAAACGCATAGTATGTTCAACGCATAGTATGTGAAACGCATCATTGTAGCTTAATTTGCACATTGCATTAGTACAATTCCATTTCACAATTTCATATACAACAAGTTTTTGGCGCCGTTGCCGGGGACTTGAGATCTGTCTATTCACAACAGAAGTCCATGAGGGGTAGGTTGCTTGGGCAACGCAAGAGAAAGAGAAAAAAGAAAGAAACCTGCAAAACCAAAATTCCAGCCAAAAAGAACTATGTACAAAAAGCTAAACTGAGACCTACTCCTAAAAACTAACCTAAAACCTAAAAACTAAGAAAGTAAGGAAAACTAAAAGTCGAGGGCACTTAGGTGGGCTAACTAATGGTTGTCTGAATTCGGCTAATTTGGGTCCTTCTAGATGTCATACTGGAAGCCTATGCCAGCAGAATAGAGACAGTCTCTCTCACTCATCAAGTTAACGCTTCTTTCTATGCATCTAACACGACGGGTGGACTCATGACTCACCCTCAAGACCTCCTCATGTCACACCCCACCCCGAACTATCCTCTCGCAGCTCGAGACAGAGTGTGAGGACAGTAGTTATCGACTACCCTGTCACATAACCCACTGTCAACATCACCACATTTTCTTATAAATCCTTCCTAGGATGGTAATACAATTAACACACTCTTGACAAACCTCGACTTCGAACGGCAACGAGAACTGTCATGCTACATGAAAATGTAAAACATATAAAAAGGGTGAGCTAACAGCTCAGTGAGTAACAGTTTTCTGAAAACATTTTACTTTAACTATAAAACAGTTTATAATATAAACATTGTCAACTACGCATAAAAATATAACAGTTCAAATCATATTATACCATGATCAAATCATTGTTATATAATGTATTCATGTCTGTTTGAAATAAATAATCAAAATCTCATTGATTCAAAATACTTTTTCCCTAGTTGAGGCGGAGTAATGCTCAACGCTCCTCATCGTTGATTTTCCTTAGCTGTGTGGAGTAATCTCAACACATCAGCGTCGTATATACCTCTATGTGCACATAGGTTTTATATTCCGGGCCGCCCACAATACCTTCTCCAAGTCCCTGAGCATTGGGGTCCCATTTTCATATCCAGGCTACCCATCTGCCTTCTACGAGTCCTTCAGCATTGGGTGCCTTTTTCAAAGCTTTATAAAACACAATACATATTTTGGAAACATTATATCAATAACTCGTAAGTTAACCGTTTCCAAATCTATTACCAACTAGCATGCTAAAGTTAATTTCAAAGCTTTACTATCAAACAACATGCTTTTCAAACATGTTTATCTCCAAATCTTTCATAAAATCATATAACACCATGCTTCTCGGTAAAATCATGAAAACATGTATCAATCAGCATGCGTTTATTAGCTTCTATCAAACAACCAGCAAATTCAATGCCTTTCAAATAAAACACATGCACTTATTCATTGGAAATTCACGAAAGCATATTTCAAACCAATGATTTTAATCATAAGAAACTCATTTATATTTTGAAAAAAAACAAACGCAGGTGTTACTCACCTGTACTTGCCAAAGAATAGTTCTTCTTCCTTCTCTCTATTTCCTCTTTCCCGAGCTTCTTCGACGCAGTGTTCTAACTCTGAAACGCAAGGCTCCATTTTCCTCTGTCAGCTCGGTTGGACGCAACCCTGCCCTTCAACGCAAGGTCGATAACTACCGCAAAGTGCAGCCTATCTCTTTTCTCTTTTGGGATGCGTCGACCTCTCTTGGACGCAAGGTCCATCTTGAACGCATCACCTATCTTTGGACGCAGCGTTCACCTTGAACGTAGTGTTTGTCTTCACCGCAATGTCGACCCCCCTTTGACGCAAGACAACTTCGTTAACATAAAATAGCTAAGTTGTCAAGAATATCTTCTTTCTTGGTCGCAGACTTCTACTACGGACGCAAGGATTCCTCCTTTTTGCCTTCTTTCTTCCCTTTCTCTCCAGAATTCATCCTTTTGAGTCATCAGTCGCTCCTTTTCCCTTAAGGTTCTATTTATAGGGAGCTTGCCATCCAACTTCTCCTCTCCTTTTGCCACTTGTTTGCCACATGTCATGCTGCATGCTTAATTAACCATGCATTAATCCAAGCGTCACCTTGCATGAAACACTTAACATGCCTTTTTAACACCTCCTACTTTTAAGGTGTCAAGTCTATATGAAGTCACCTAGCCTTTATAAGCTTATCTTATGCGTCCAACATTTTCCAATAGACAACCATTCATTCAACACAACGCCCCCATGCGTTCGTTGAGTTTCCTTTAAGGTTTGAGCTTCATTATTTACTTCCCTATCTCTCGGCCATACTTCCTTTAAACTCGTTTTTCCACCGCATACTACTAGGCGTCAATATCTCAAACGCACACTACTATGCATTTGTCTTACTGCATAATACCATGCGTCAGCCTGAACCGCATACTATCATGCGTCCATGATCTTCCTCCTATCCTTGAAGATTCCTTGATTACTCCTCTACGCGTCCTTGTGCTTGTAATCCAAGGTTATTCATTTAACCTTCTCCTTGTACCAAAATATCTCTGATGATAATTTAGTATGTGTCCACCTCTTGCTCCAATCTTTGAGCTTACTTCTCATCCTTCCACTTTATCCAACACTCAAAAACATTCCTTGCTAATGGTCTATGCGTTACTTAGTTTGCTATAGTGTTCTACCTTTCCGAGACTTAGATCTCTTTCAACACTTCACGACATGACTTAATTCCTTTCTTGCTTATGCGTCTTACCATCGCCAATGCTTACATCTTCTCTTATGTGTTTCACTTATTTCCCTTCTCGGTTTACTTCCCTGCGTCCACCCATATCATGCATTACCTTGGTCCTGACCATGTGTCCAACATGGTCTTTTACTTCTTTTCTTTATAGGCTCTTCAACGCATTGATTTTTCTGAAAGTAAGGTGTGACACCTTAGCTATCCTTAGAGCATGCTCACCCAACGACTCTTCTTTAACCTCTACCTCGTGATGATCTTATCGATCATTGCCATGAGCTTCCTCCCCATGGTGTTCCTCCTCACTATGCTCCTCCTCTTTATGACCCCTGTAGGTGGAGATGGTAGTCCTACAGATAGCTGCTTTGCGATTCACCTTCCTATCTCAGCACCCAACTGTCGGCAAAGCTCCGTGATTAAACACGGATGCCCAAAGCCTCCAGTGGTGGCGCAGCGTCCATTACATCGGATAGAGTCACGAATGACCTTACCAATGTTAACAGACCGACCTGTGCTAAGACAATAGAGTAGCTTTGCTTTATCTTTGGTTGCCTCGACAAGACGGGTGACGAATATCAACCTAGAGCAAACGAAAGCATGCCAGATTTGATTGGAGACAGTTACATTTGTCCCTCTAAGATGCACCGCCACACCATTCGTGCGGATCTAGTTGATCTCTGGCTCACAAAGGACCTCAGCGATGTGAATCTCATCAAATGGTTGTGACAAAAACCTCAAAAAGTTGTCACCGGTTATGTCAGCCACGTGATAAATGCCATTAATACAAGAAGGGAAGAAGGAAACTTTAACCCTCATGACAACTGAGATGTCTCTGCCCTCCTCAATGCCAGAGTAAAATTCCCTAACTACTAGAACAATTGCATCCTTGTGAGACCTTAAACTTTGACCTAGTAGCTTAAGTGGCATAATGAAAGGAAATTAGGAAAATGAAAGAAACTTGAAACACAAGCCTATGGAGTTGAGATGGTAATGAGGAGGAAATAAGGGGGTACTATGCGTTGAGATGGTAATGAGGAGGAAAAGTATTTGTTCCAACTTGAGTTTTGGGATGAGAAAGAGCCATAGGTGAGTTTGGGAGAAAATCACGGTACGCAAATTTGAAATCTTGGACCACAAGGTGGCGAGAGCTAAGGAAATTTTCTAAGTGTTAAAGAAGGAAGAGTTGGAAGCATAGTGGGGAGATAGTTGTGAGTTAAGCACATCTTTGGAGAAAAGCCATCATATTGGACACATAGGTAGGCAAGCTTAACGCATGGTGAATCAATTTTGGAAGAATTTTGGTGAAGTGTTGAGGTGTTGGAAGGAAACCTAGATCTTGGAGAAGAAGTTGGAAAAGAAACCTCACCATACCAAGGGTTGAACACATAGGTCCTACTCTGAGGAAGAATTGATTAAGTGTTGGATGATTTGGGAAGTTGAGAAGCTACCCTAAGAAAGAAAAGGAAGGGTTGGATGCATACTTGAAGGATTTGAGGAAAAATGGCTAAGTGTGGGATGCATAGGCTTGGGAAGTCTACCTTGGATGCATAGATGAGTTAACAAGGAGTCCATGGGGTATGTGGGGAGACTTGGAAGCATGAACCAAGGAACATAAGTCAAGTGGACGCATATCTAAGGAAGAATAAAGAAATCTACACGCATAGCAAGGCTTTGTAAGTACAAATTTGACTAAATGTGGGAACCATGAAACTTGTTAGATGCATACCTCATAAAAGGAGGGGATTTTGGTTAACTGTTGGACTCTTGGAAGTAGATTGAATACATAGAAGGTATGTTGGACACATAGAAGGGTATTGGAAAGGAAGATTTGGCTAAGTATAGGAAGGTAGGAAGAAGAAAAGAAGAGTAAAAAAGACCATATCCTAAAATCAACATAGTGGACACATAGGAGAGGAGGTTGGATGCATAGTCCATCTCTTGGGGGCTAGGTTGGACGCATGGTTGAGAAATATTGGTGCTAAGTGGCTTCATTTGGGTTTAACACTTCACAAGAAGAAGGTGTCAAGATGCATGACAAAGTTATCATGCAAAGAAGCAAATGTGTGGATGCATGTTGAGCTTGAATGCATGAAGCCAGGTAGAAGCTTAAGTGTCAAGCTATAAGGGAAGGATTGGATGAAAAAACTTGTCATCCAACTCCTATAAATAGAACCAAGGGGGAGGAGGAGTTCTCATTCCACAAAAGCATCCACATTTCACTAGAGAGAAAATAGGTACCCTGCGTCCAAGGGAGCCTAGACTACGTCCAAAGATGTTGTTTTCTTGCTGACAAGGTGCTGTCTTATGTTAAGAAGGTGAACCAGGCGTCCAGAATCCCAACCTTGTGTCCAAACTAAGTTGTGTAAGGAATTAGGGAGTTTCCCTACGTCCAGATTGACCACCCCTACGTCCAAAATTATGCCCTGCGTCCAAGGAAGAGGTTCCAAGCGTCCAAAAGGTTGTTATTAGGGCTTCAGAGGATTCTTAGTTGCT
Organism: Citrullus mucosospermus; assembly: GCA_030954485.1. NCBI lineage: Eukaryota > Viridiplantae > Streptophyta > Magnoliopsida > Cucurbitales > Cucurbitaceae > Citrullus > Citrullus mucosospermus. Next base: position 14,435,534 of record CM062057.1, on the reverse strand, counting down.
GTTTTCTCAATTCTAGAGGCTAAGGAAGAACTAGGGGGAATCCAAGTTGGAGGAAGGAACCTTAAGCTTTGCAACTACTTTCTCTGTGAGTGGTTGATTTCTTTTCGTGAGTGATTAAACTCTGTCTCTTGTGAACAATTGTTAATAGCACACTTATGTTTATATATTTGATATCATGATTATGTGATATTATTAATATGCATGCTATGGTGAAATACCGATTAGTATGTTGCATATCGAACTATGATGAATCTTTAGGTTATATTCCAATGTTGAAGGACTATGAGAAGGCATTGATGAACATAATTACAGTCATGACTGGGACTGGGAATTGAGTCCGCACAGGATGGTCAGAGGATCGGAAGGATCTAGTTTTTGAGCCTATGTCCAGAATAAAACCTCCCGAGATGGTCAGGGGGTGCTAGAACCTAGTTCTTGATCCTGTGAGAAGTACCTCGAGAGGATGGTTAGAAGCCTGATGAGCCTAGATTTTGAGCCTCAGAGGTAAGACTATGTGCACGTAGGGGAAAAGCAAATTGCTAAGCCATGTGAGCCAGCAGAATAACCAGTTGAACAACTGATCCTTGTGAGCCAGCGGGATAGACAGAAGAATTTTTGAGCTGAGAATTCCAACATGATAGTTAATTTCGAGGATAAACCTAAATGGGACGTTTGAGTATAAGCTCGATCTAGATGTGCTTGCTAATGAATTCTATCTTAGTTATTATGTTTGAAGGGTTATATGAACCGTAGTTATATTAATCACTCACTAGGCTTCATAAAGCTCATTCTTTTTTTATGTTTTCTTTTTAAGTAGCAGCCGAGTTTTTGTAGCTGTGCGAAGTCAAGGTCTGCCGAGATATAATGTGCTCATTTGAAATAGGCAAAAACTTGTATCAAGCTAGGGTTACGTCACTTGTAAACAAATTTTATAAACAATGGCCTAAATAAAATTAGGCATGTTAAAATAATATAGTATTGAAATTTGACTACTTACGTTGTACATATCAAGTCTTAAAGGAGTATAAGTTGAAAGTGGATGTTGTAACAGAGTGATGCCTGCTGTCTTCATGCCTCTTTCTAGGTTATAGAGGGTAACTCGGGAAGGGGTGTGACAATCCTCAAGTTGCTCAGCCAATGCCTCCCAAACACGCCGCCGTATCTCAGCGATGATGTAGGGGAAGAAATAAACTTCTAATGATAAGGCGCACTCAGGAATAAGGTTCCTAGTGACTATGACAAGCATGAAATGCTCATAAGCACCATGGGAAGGGAATCTATTGGTATCGTAGTCGGGTTGCACGGAACAAGAACCAGACCTATTAGTTACATTTTTACCCCTACTCCTCCTAGATGCCATAGAAATAATCTAGGATACCCGCAACTCTTGGCAACAATCTAGAACGAGCAACACTTGACCAATCTCTCCCTAATCTAATTAAACTCACAATTTAAACCTGCACACAGAAAAATCTCAAGAAAAAATATCCAAAAATTTCTTCCAAACTACACCACTTGATATCCCAACCGCCAATTTTCAGTATAATCACCAAAACAAAGTTCACAACCTAATTCTAAGCAATAATCAACAAGAAATTACTTTAAACAAGTAAAGATCAAGAGATTATACCTTAAACAATGGTGAAAGGCTCAAAATGGTGAGAACTCAAGCCCTTTTGCAGATTGTGCACAAAACCCACGAAATTTGTGTGTGTGGTGAGGGAAAAATCAATTTGGGTGCAAGACTTAGGAGCAAAACGTGAGATTTTGGTGCGTGGAGGGTGAAATTTGAGTGAAGGTTGAGAGAAAAACGAGTTTTGGAGGGGGAGAACGTGTTGTAGACTTTTCATGGATTGTTGTAATGAGTATGCTTTTCATTTTTATTATGCTTAACTCTTGTTGATTGGCCATGCATGCTTGCTAGATTAGATGTATAACTTAAGGAATTGCATGTCTAATGGATTTATAACAATGAATCGTTATTAATCTCTCATGGACATAGTTAGATTAATAATGAAAGTTGCTAAAGACTAATCTTAATGCCATGTGATTTAACTTGGTTTCATGATTTTAGTATTCAATTAGGTTGCATGAGAAAAAGTTGTTTTTTTTATAGAAAATAACCCAGATTTATGTTTCTAGACTTAAGCGTATAATCTACAATCAATTCTACAAACCCTAGAATGTTTAATTGTGAATTAAACGAATTTGGAGAGTTGGAAATATTTAAATGTGATTTAAATATTATTCAGATGAATAGAGATTCATCGGGTTGGAATAGTCAGAAAAAGTGGAAAAATTATTAATTTAATATTTAATATTAATTTAATATAATTAATTATTTAATATTATTTAAATTAATTTAATATTAAATTAATATTATATAAAGTTAATTCGTGTAATTAATTTGAAAATTGAAAAATTATTTTTAATGGAAATTAAATATGAATTTGTGAAATTCATATTTAATTACCATGAAATTGTCCACTATGCATGTTGAAGGAGGAGGTGTTTGCCTCTTCTTCCATCTTGTTCCACTATCAAACTCAACCTCATAATCACCATGTTTGGTGTCAATTTGCATGTAAAGTTGTTGTGCATGGTTTCTTCTTTAAATAGAAGAAAAAATTGAGAAGATGGGTTGATGATCTTGGCTAATTTTGCTGAAATTCTCCACCTACTCAAAACTCTCCAAAACATTTGTTCTTCACAAATTTGCTCCAACTTCAACACAATTTGGATCCCACAATCCGTTCTAAGGCGAGAGAATAATGGGGAAGACTCTTGTGATTTTTCACGAAGTGTTCGTGGTCAAAAGCTTAAAGGAATGTTATTCAATTTTAAGCTACAACAAGTAAGTATTCTAGCCTCTGTTTTTTCGGTTTTAGAACAAACATATTTTGATACCAATTGAAGGAGTTAACAACTTAAATGTGGAAGCAATTAGGATCTAAAACACTCAATGTGCATTAATTTGAGCTTGGTGGGTGCAATTTCATGAGATGAATGTTGTGGTTGCTAAAGTTGAAAATTTTCTTGTTTTGGCATCTAATTCAGCTTTGTTGTTGGGTAATTATTGTAATTGGCCGCTTGTTTATGGCCTTTAATGTGTCAAGAAGGGTTTGTAAATTTTCTAGTGTAAATAGACTTGATCTTAGGCTATAATTTGGAGAAATCAGAGCGTCACGACGTTGTTCTTCATTTTCCAGAAAGGCACATGCAAGTTGAAGATGTGGTTCGGCTGGACTGGTTCATCAAGTTCAGTGTTATGGCGTTCCAGTTCGGTTGGTTCTTGCTTGGTTCAACCCTTTTTCCAACATTGGAGGTCTGGTTCAAGCGGCTTTCACCTGGTTCGAGTTGGTTTGAAGTGTTTGGGGTTGGTTCGAGTGGTTTTCTCAATTATTATTGTAATAATTTAGTTGTTTTAAGCCAATAGATGCCAAAACCAGTCCCACTTTAATGGGTTTAATTAATTATCCATTTAGAATATATGTTTTAATTAAATTAAATTAATTGGTGCCTAAAGTATGCCGTATAGATTTAAAATCCCACCATAGGATTAACTTATTTCATGCATCTATGTATGTTACCAAATGTTATAATATATAGGTATGAATATATAATTTATCATAAAATTGATATAAGTTGTTATATTGTTTTATGACGTATGTTATAGAATGTTATTCATTTATAAAGAGTTATAAAATGAATTAGACATTTAAAATCTATAACAAAGATAAAATGTATGCTCACTTAGGGTTAACAAACCTAAAGTAGGTAGTTAATTTATAAAACAAAGGTTACAAAAATTCACTCAACAAGATCCTATCTAAGGTTGGAGGTATTTAAGTTGACGGTTTACGAAACACCTGCTACCTGGGGATCAAACCGATTCTTGAATTTATGTAAACCTAGTTTTATGAGCTTGTGTTTGTGATATAAGAATAAAAAGGGCTTTTATCACTTAGACATCATAGGTTAAATCCAGTATAAGTGTTATACTTGGACAAAAGTCTAGACTTAGGTTATATTTAATTAGCCGAGATATAACTGAGTAAAGTTACCTTATATACCAATTAGAACATTTTAGCAGGAGAGTTGTATATATGATATATTAGTTCTCACGTCCCTAAGAGGTGAGATTCATGCTCTGCTTCGAGTCGCCTTGGGAGCGGCCTCCATTTGAAAAGTGTTTGCATGAGTTAATAGCAAGGTGAATAGGGGAAGTAGTTCATAGTAAGTGGGTTAAGGGAGTGTGTCAACACATCCTACAATCTCTTCTATTAGGTTTCACTGTGAGATTTCCATAATGCAATTGCTAGTCATTTCCTAACATGACACTACCATTCCGAGGGTTTATATCATGGGATTCGGAACACCATGAACTCCAGAAATGGATAGGGTTTCTTAGGTCCATTTTTAGCATTCTCTTTCCCTCAAAAGGTTGTTGATTCTGATCTCTGAAATCTGAAAATGGACGGTTACACTAACAAAATTTTACTAAGTGTTAATAAGTATTTTGACCGAATAAATGATAATTAAATACTATAGGGTATTAGTATTTAATCAAGAATGTTTTGATTTAGTGAAGAAGTAATTGACTGCCCTTGGGTAGCAGTTATTCTAAATAACTAAAGTATCATTGCAAGAGAATAATAAATTATGAGTACATTATTACTTGCTAAATTTGATTGGATTTATAGAATTATTTAGCAATTCACTAAACATAGATTTATTTTTCCAGCAATGTTTACATCCGTTCATAAAACTACTAGCTTCTGAAAAACTTAATGGAGATAACTACAGTACCTGGAAAACTTAATGGTTATGAATGATCTGTAGTTTGTTTTAACACAGGAATGTCCTTAATCTCCCAGCTCAAATGCAAATTGAAATGTTCGTGATGCATATTATAGATGGATTAGGGCTAATGATAAAGCCTGAGTCTATATCTTGGCAAGCATATCTGATGTGTTGTCCAAGAAACATGAGAACATGATGACCGCTAAGGAAATCATGGAATCATTACAGGCGATGTTTGGACAACTGTTCTCATCGGTCCGGCATGATGCTATCAAATACGTTTACAACTCTTGCATGAAAGAAGGAACCTCTGTTAGAGAACATTTTCTAGATATGATGGTCCACTTCAACATAACGGAGGTAAACGGGTTTGTCATAGATGAAAAGAGCCAAGTCAGCTTTATTCTAGAATCTCTTCCGAAGAGTTTTCTACCATTTCGCACCAATGCAGTAATGAATAAGATAGAGTATAATCTAACATCTCTTTTCAGCGAGCTCCAGATATTTCAGTCCATGATGAAATCAAAAGGACGTGAAGAAGAAGTAAACGTTATTTCTAAAAAGTCCCAAAGAGGATCGTCCTGAAGGACTAAGTCTGGACATTTTTCCTTAAAGAAAAAGAATATAAAGAAGAATGGTAAAGGGAAAGCTCCTATGAATCTCAAAGGCAAGAAGAAAATTGCAGATAAAGGAAAATGTTTCCACTATAACGAGTACGGGCACTAGAAGAGAAACTGCCCGAAATATCTTGCAAAGAAAAAAGCTGAAAAAGAAAACCAAGGTAAATATGATTCAGTTGTTGAAACTTGTTTAGTGAAGAATGATAACTCCACCTCGATATTAGATTCAGAAGCCACTAATCATACTTGTTCTTATTTAGGAAATTAGTTCCTAGAAGCAGTTTGAAGATGGTGAGATAACTCTCAAGGTTGGATCAAGGGAGATTAACTCGGCCAAACCAGTGAGAGATATGATGTTGTTTTTTAGAGATAGATACATTTATTAGAAAGGTACTTTATGTTCCTAGTATCAGTACAAATTTAATATCTATCTCTTGTTTGTTAAAACATTTGTATAAAGTACCTTTTGATGTAAATGAAGCGTTCATTAGCAAAAGAGGTATTCATATTTGTTTTGCAAATTTAGAAAACAACTTATATAAGTTAAAATCTACTAAGGGAAAGGCTATTTTAAATACTCAAATGTTTAAAACAACTAAAACGCAAAATAAAAGCCAAAAATATTCTTCTCATTCCTATCTTTGGCATTTAATACATGGCCACATTAAGCTCAATAGGATTGGGAGGTTGGTAAAAAGTGGACTCCTAAACCAGTTTGAAGACAATTTTTTACTTCCATGTGAATCTTGTCTTAAAGGTAAAATGACCAAAAGATCGTTTACTAGAAAAGATCTTAGAGCCAAAGAACCCTTGGAACTCGTGCACTCAGACCTCTGTGGTCTTATGAATGTTAAAGCACGAGGAGGGTATGAATATTTCATTGCTTTTATTGATGATTATTCTAGGTATGACTATGTTTACCTAATGCATCATAAACCTGAGGCTCTTGAAAAATTCAAAAAGTATAAGGCTGAGGTTGAAAACCTATTAGGTAAAACTATTAAAACACTTCAATCAAATCGAGGAGGAGAGTATATGGACTTAAGTTTCCAGGACTATATGATAGAACATGGAATTAAGTCTCAAATCTCTGCACCTGGTACACCTCAACAGAATGGTGTATCAGAAAGGAGAAATAGAACCCTGTTAGACATGGTTCATTCAATGATGAGCTATGCTCAATTGCCAAATTCTTTTTAGGGACACACAGTAGAGACTGTTGTATATATTTTGAACATGGTTCCTTCTAAAAAGTGTTTCAGAAACACTATACGAATTATGGAGAGGGTGTAAAGGTAGTTTACATCACTTTAGAATTTGGGGATCTCCTGCACATGTGCTAGTACATGATCAAAAGAAGTTAGAATATCGTTCAAAATTATGCCTATTTGTAGGATATCCCAAAGAAACGAAAGGTGATTTATTTTATGATCCTCAAGAAAATAGAGTGCTTGTATCGACACACATTACTTTCTTAGAGGAAGACCACATGAGAGATCATCAACCTCGCAGTAAACTAGTACTAAATGAAATTTCCAAAGAAACTGCAGATAAGTCAACAAGAGTTGTGATCAAGCTGGTCCTTCTTCAAAAGTTGTTGATAGAACACATCCTTCTCAAGAGTTGAGAGTGTCTCGAAGTAGTGGGAGGGTTATCCATGCCCGAGGTTACATGGCTTTGACAGAAACTCTAGTCATCATACTTAATGATGGCGTAAAGAATCCATTGACCTATAAACAGTCAATGAATGATGTAGATAGAGCCAGTGGATCAAAGCCATGAACATCGAAATGGAGTCTATGTACTTCAATTTAGTTTGGGAACTTAAAGATCAACTAAGTGGGGTAAAATCTATTGGTTGTAAATGGATCTACAAGAGAAAACAAGACAAGGCCAGTAAGGTACAGACCTTTAAGGCTCAATTAGTGGCAAATGGTTTTACCTAGAGAGTGGGGGTAGACTATGAAGAAACCTTCTCTCCTGTTGCTATGTTGAAATCAATAAGAATACTCTTGTCCCTTGTCACATTTTATGATTATGAAATTTGGCAAATAGATGTTAAGACAACTTTTCTAAATGGCTATCTTGAAGAGAGTATTTATATTTTCCTTAAGATCGAGTTGATGCGTCACGTTGACCAACAATGCTTAAACAAACCAAAAAGATTTAATCTAGTCCCCCGTAAACCAACCGTGTATGATAGTTGAACATAGAAGTAAATATGGTCTAGTAATAATCTCGGAGTACTCAAAGAGTTGAATCCCACGAGATTAGCTATCTAGTTACGTTTGTTTTAAAACAATACAATCAAGTGACCAAATTAACCAAGATGAAATTGTTGTGAGTTGAACATAGAAGTAAATATGATCTAGTAATAATCTCGGAGTACTCAAAGAGTTGAATTCCACGAGATTAGCTATCTAGTTACGTTTTTTTTTTGAAACAATACAATCAAGTGACCAAATTAACCAAGATGAAATTGTTGTGAGTTGAACATAGAAGTAAATATTGTAACACCCCCATCCTAGACATATACATATATACCTATATCTTTACCTAGGAGTGCGTGTTACCTATTCTGCCATCTGTTAACACTGTTATATATCATAAACTGTTGGCAATTTGCTTAGCTTTTACAATAGTTATGCAATAATTTACTATAGTTACACAATAATTTACTGATAGGATAGCATCATGAGTAAGATTTAAAAGGCTATGTTTAAAGTTTACAGGTATGCCTAATGATCCTCACAAATGCCTCTCAAAATAAGTACAATTTCTACATGAGGATGGGGTTTACAAGTTCCCAATTACAAAATTCTAATTTGGCTCAGACGAATCTTGATGGTAGGCTAGGCACCCCGAACACGCCCGCTACTTGGAAAGAAAACATCAGAGAAACAAGAATATATGAGCTACAATGCTCAGTGAGTGACTATCTAAAGTATAAACTCAATAAAAACATAACTACAATCATTTGTATAAACTGCTTGGTCACGGACTATCTAAAGTATAAACTCAATAAAAACATAACTACAATCATTTGTATAAACTGCTTGGTCACGCTTCATAAACTTGTAAATAACTATAACTTGTAAATAACTATAATCACGTAAATGAATATCTTTTCATTGAACCTTTGTTGAGGCGGAGCGAACTCAACGCACCGAACGTCAATAAACCTTAGCTGTGTGGAGTAATCTCAACACATCAGCGTCAGATGCCTTCTATTCTGCTTATAAGTCTGTCTGATCTCGGGCTGCCCGTGTGTCTTCTCATGTCCTTTGGTACTAGGGTCCCAGGGAATACTCAATCACCTTCTCTATATCCTTTGGTGAGAGCTTCATAGAAATACTAGGGTTGCTCATATGCCTTCACATGTCCTTCAATATTGGGTCCCAATCGAATCTTTCTAGTGCACATACATGCACATCACATTCATCATAAATTAACAATAATCATAATATCTCAGGCTTCATAAAAATACTAGGGCTGCCCATATGCCTTCACATATCCTTCAGCATTGGGTCCCATTCGAATCTTTCTAGTGCACAGACATGCACATCGCATTTATCATAAATTAACAATAATCATAATATCTCAGAATTCACAGAACATTCATCTGGCAACTAGCTTGGTAAAACTTAGAACATTATCTGATACATTTTCAAGCTCTATCTCATATATAAGATATGTGCTAGTTACATACATAGGAGTACACTTCAAATCATTCTTCATAGATATTACTAAGCATATAGAAAATGGTATTCAAGTTGGCTTATCTCAAACCATAATGTCACTCACAACTTATTTTGGGCTCCGAGCGGGTTATACGTTTTCCCTAGCTCCTCTTGACCTGTAAATACATCTTCTTCGTATTAAACATTTCCAATATTCCTCTTTATATTCACTATATTTGCTTAAGCATCTCAAACATGGGTTTTCATCACTAGTCCTTCTCTTATTTACAGTTTTTTATAATGAGCGAGATTCACAAGTACTAGAGAAATTATTAGGGTAAACTACTTATAACCATGTGGCATCAGCGGTACCCAGCTTCGCGAGACTAGCGATATTACCTTAAGGAGCGACACTGAGTGAGATTCAGCAAGAGTTGTGAGACGCAAAGCCCTCTGCGTTACCAACGACAGTCTCGCTGTTCACTCTCCAGCTCTTTAGCGATACTTCTGCCCTAGCGACCCCCGATGGCCAGTGTTTTTTTCTTTCTTTTCTAACCTGTTCTTAAATCTACTAAACATCGAAATCCAGCCAAAATCAGAACTTTCTCTCTCTTCTACAAACTTGTAAAGAAGTGAGCTTTCTAACTTACTTCAAGATTTCAAACCCTAACTCTTCTTCGTTTGAGAACTATTCTCAAATAACTCCAGCTGCTTTGGATCATCTAGCAGCTCAACTTCGATTACTTCTTCCTAGAATTTAACATACTCTAGCTCAAATTCAGCTTAAACATCCTTCATAGAAGTTGCTAAGAATTAACTTACTGACCTTTAAAATTTTTGCCCTAGCTTCGACTTCCTCGGCTCACTCTTCTTCAAACACCGAATGATGTCTAGATTATCGTCAACAATCAAGCTTCTGGTTCCAGCTTCAATTTCACCATGGACATGATTTGGTTCCTACTTAACTTCGACATAAACAGCTTCTTCCACCTCTCCTCGTTGTTCGTCTGCAAAATGGGGTAAATCTGGTTTCGAAATATGTCTTAAGTGTTTATTTAGTCGGCGTACTTACTTATATATATATACCACCGACTCACCAGTACGACCATCACCTTCTTACTTAGGTTGGCCAACGCAACCTTTCGCGCATAGCTTCAGCAATGCATAGCCTCAACTTACTATGTTACAATTGCCCAACGCCCCATCGTCGGATAGCCGACTAACGCATGATCCTCTCGGCCACTCTTCTAATGTACCAACGCATACCAACCTTCAACGCATAGTGTCCTTCAACGCATAGTGGCTTCCAACGCGCAGTGGCGTTCAACGCCTAGTGGCCTTCGGCGCATAGTGCCCTTCGACGCCTCGGTCATACTCTCAACACGTAGCCCCACCAACGCATGGCCAACACTTAGCCACTTTTGCTCCCATACAGCTCGACCAACTTTCTCTATCCAATGCCCGTCTCATAGTCTCTTCTTAACTTGCCAACTCCCAAATGTCAGATAGGGGCTTACAGCGTTTCTCTACTGCGTACTTTGTGGCGTCAAAGTCTCAAACGCACACTACTATGTGTTTGTTCCTTACCGCATAATATCATGCGTCTGCCTTAACCACATACTAACATGCCTTTCTTTTATGCGTTTGCACTCTTTGCGTTTACCTTTATTTCGTTCTGCGTCCATGACCTTCCTCCTATCCTTGAGGTTTCCTTAATTATTCCTTTATGCACTCTTGTGCCGTATTCCAAGGCCATGTTTCCCATCTCTTCCTTATGTGAGCTATTTCATCAACAATAAATCCTATCGTAAATCCATCTCCAGCCTCCTTCCTTTAGGCTTACTACTCAATCTTCTAACTTATCCCATTCAAAAATCTTGCTTAATAGGAGTTGTGCGTTTACCATAGATTGTCATTGCCTCTTTCCATGATTCTTCCTTATGCGTTTTACCTTTATCATGCGTTTCCTTCGTCTCTACCATGCGTCTAACATGGTCTTCCACTAAGTATGCGTCCAACTTCATTTATCTCTCAGCTATTCTTTTTAACCCTTCCCATCACTTGATGAGGTTTCCTTTCTTTTCTTAGATCTTACTTCCAAGCTCAAAGTCATGGTTGTATTCTTCTGATCTATTTATTCTACACAATAGAATTCTCAATTTCAAGAATTACTTTGATTCCATGATCCAGAAATCACTCAATGCAACCTTTCAATCAAATCCTTCTAATTCAAACTTCATCTACGGCCTATGTAATCTAACACTTGAGCACAAACAGCTCTTGTTCTACTTCTTCCATTTATAGGCTCTTCAACGCACTGGTCTTAGAAAAAGGGTGTGACAAATATGATCTAGTAATAATCTTGGAGTACTCAAAGAGTTGAATCCCACGAGATTAGCTATCTAGTTACGTTTGTTTTGACACAATACAATGAAGTGACCAAATTAACCAAGATGAACTTGTTGTGAGTTGATGTGAATAAAGCTTAAAAAGATAAAAACAATCCATGATGGAAGTAGGGTTTCAACTATGCTTTTGCCTAAGTGACTTAAGTGATGCAGTTGCATCATATCAATGCATTGCCTCACTCATGGAATGAATCTTCAACTATTCAGTTTTGTATCAAGTTCCTTTAGGTGCCTAAGGAGCTAAGCCTATATGCCTGTGGTTAGTAGCTACTTAGATTAATTCTTGCTCTTATTCTTTATCATATAGTGTCTCTTATACCTAAGGTAACATGGTATTCCTATGTCTAGGCTATTAACCCATGTCCCTTATGAACTTGACTTACATCATAACCTTCTTAGCATTAGAACTCCGCTAGAATGCTAAATCAAGTGGCCATATTGAGTTAACATTATTTAGCTTTAAAATCAACAAGAGAAAAGAGCAAGCAAGCGTGGTATGACACTTAAGCATATGATCAAACCATAAATCCCAAGGGCATCCACATAGCTGAACCCCTTAATGAATTTAGCTCATATTAAAGAAAGAATGAAATAATTTCATTACTTTCAAAGTCAAAATTACAAAATGAATATGAATGGAATAGATCTAACAAAAGAAGAAATGAAAGTAGATGCTACAAATACAATAAACACTCTCTTGGAATGAGTCTCTCACTATCCTTTAACTCCCTAGAAATGGATTATCCTTTTCTAAGGATCAATCCTTACTCTCTACACACACTTTTATGGGGTACAGGTCCCTAGCTCTAACTTCTCCAAAGGAACTCCCATTTCTTGGAGAGGTTCTGAGATTTTGAGTGAGGAATCTTCTTAGAATGACTGTATTTCATGATGGGAGAGCTAGATGCTTGAGGAGAAAGCTTCCCTTCTTTATATAAGCTTCAAGGATTGTAGAGAGGACTAAAATCCACAAATGTGGAGCTACCCACTCAGTTTCAACGCTGAAAATTGTTTGATGGGTAATTTGCAATTGGCGACGATTGGTCAACATTTTTTGAATTTAGGTTTTTTATGCAACCGCATCATATTTTGGTGATTCGGGTGATCGTAGATAGTTTTTGCAAAATAACTAAAAATCAATGTAAATGCTCCCAAAATAGGCCCAAAATGATAGAATTGCAATTTTAGCATACAAAGACTTTATATTTACTTATTTTATCCATTTGGAACACAATTTGGGGATTTTTAACATGCAAAAGATTAATTTTGATAAGAAAAGATACTATGAGACTATAGAAACTCAACACACACGGAATTAAAGTGGCATTGCAATGCCATAGAGGAACGCCATGACGTCTTGCTACTTTTGCAATTCTATAAGACGCGTAGTGCTACTACACTATAAACTTCCACTTGATCTAATTGCTTAATTAGGACTCTGTATTGGTCCGTTTTAGCTTCTTGTATGCCATAACGCTTGATTCTATCTCATAGGTGCTTGATACCTATAAAATAAACAATTAAGAACATTAAATAGCATAATGATCACGAGTTAAGCTGAGCAAAACAGCACATTTCAAGTGCTATCAAACAAAAACTATATGAACAAGAATAATAAATCTTACTTTTCTAATAAGAGATATCCAACCCAAGTGAATAAGAACCAAATACATCCTCAACACTTCAAACTAATTTTTTTCGCTTATGGCAAAAGTGGGCATATTGCTTGAATTTGCAAATTTTGAAAACATGAACCTATATGATAGCACCAAAAAGGTGCTACTTTCCTTGGCTTAATTCGGGCTCGTTTAGGATTTTACACATTTATTCTATGATTTTATAGGTATTGAGCAACTAAGAGGTTAAATTGACCATTAGAACTAAAACGAGACTTAACCGAACCTATACGGAGCTCCGGAGCATCAACCATGAAGAGAAAGAAGGAAAAATAGACGAAAATGCCCTAGAGGCTAACGTAGCAACAACAGTATGATGCTCGCACTACCAAAATCTCGAGAGGAAGCCCTGCGCACTGGAATATGCAATGGTGCTAGCCCCTGTTATATATACGAATTTTGCCTGATTTAGGTCATTCTAACTTCAATTTATGGGCCCCTACCATTGTTTTCTCTATATTTTCTTCATTCTTAGACTTAACTATTTTTTATTTTTCATTTATTGGACATTGGAGTTGTTCTTAGCATATTATGAGTGTCTATGGTAAGTTCCTCTAACTTAGGGTTAAGATAAAATTCATTAACACTTGGTTGTGAGACTTGTATTTACTGTTTTTTGTTGAATTTCCATTGTGTTCACTTATTTTCCATTAAAAATAAAAGTGATTTGATTTAAACAAAAGGAGTATGTCAATGTGATTAGTAGCCTATGATATGCAACTAATTACACAAGATTTGACATTGCATATGTAGTCTTGTTCTTAGTAGGTTTACAAGTAAGTTAGGTAAAGAGTATTAGCATATCATCGATTGTGATATGAAATAATTATTGGGAATGAGATCATGGCTTATTTTATAAAAGGTATCCTGCTATTGTTGAAGGATTTTTTTTATGTTGATTGGAATACACTATCAAGTTATTTTTTATCTACCATATGGTATATTTTTACATTGGTAGGTAGTGTTATTTGATGGAAATCTAAAAAAAAAAAAAAACAATTATTGCTAACTCCAGGTAAGCAGAGCTTATTGATAGCACTTGAAATGTATTATCTCAGTACCTCAAATCTTGCCCGTTTATGATATGTAATGTGTTTAAATGTTTATAGTTGTAGGATATCGAGCATGTGAAGCCATTAGGATGGTTTGGATGCATTTCGAGCTTAAATGGGGGGATTAGCAAACAAAATGTAGCAAATGTCCAAGGAGACCAGCAGGCAGCTTGGCGTCGGTGCTGCATTTTTTCCAAAAGGCAAGGGCTGGGCGAATATGTAGACAGCGCCACAACGCTTCGAAGTTTGACCGAATCAAAGGCGGAGCGTGCATGCAAGGAAATTATGTATAGTGTCGTGGCGCCAATTCATTATGCTTAAATTACAGATACATTGAGGACAATGTATCATTTTAGATTGGGAGTGAAATGCATGTCTGGCAAGTCCTTGAGCACCTAAGCTCGAACTTTATGGTTGAGTTGATTATGTGATAATTCTGCTACATGTATTGTGATGATGACTATCTATGATTAACTTTAGATAACCTTTATTCACTTTGTTTTGAATCATGAGCATTTATGCATGACTTTGGGCCAAGTTTAAAAAAAAATTTTGATTCTCTTGCATCTTTGAGCACATAGCCGATATTTAGAGTTTTCAAGGCTTAGGATTGAGTTATTTAGTCCATGGTTTTTTGTCACTCCGAAAGGCCCCATTAGTTTGAGTCATCTTTTTTTGCTTGATAGCTTGTAATATGAGATTTAGGGGAAAAGGAAAAAAGAAATATTTGCCTACTTTTGAAAAGATAAAAGGGAAAAAGAGGAAAAAGAAGAAAAGAATCAGCTGTTTAAAAAAAAAAAAAAAAAAGAACATCAAAAGAAAGAAGGAAAGAAAATAAACTTGTAATGTGTATGCATGACTAGGGGTGAAAAGAGCTACCTTTTGTTGTGATCAGTTGGGCACCTGCGAGAAAAGAGTGGGTACGGTTTCCTACAATAGAGGTGTGAAAACTAGTGCCCCTATGGTAAAAAAAATGTAAGTTTAGGGTACCTTGTGTGTGTTTTCAAGCACCTTAGTCAAAATATTAGTTTCTTGTGTTGGCTTTTTGGCTCTTAAAGTCAAATTAATTAATTTTAATTAATTGATTATTTAATGTTTTGATGATAGCAAGTGTAACGACCTGACCCTTTTGTAATTAACAGGGCGCTACGTTATGCGTGATCATTTAGTGAGTGCGTTGGAACCTAAGAGACACGGTGTTACACACTTTAAATAAACTCAGTCAAGTTTGTAAAACGACTTGAATCTTGACAGTTCATTAAATCAACATAGAAGAGTAAAAATGCTTTAGCGGGGTACCCCTTAAACAGTTAGGCAAACCTCAAGAAAACAAGGTCGAACACAAAAGTGCCAAAACAAATAAAAAAATGGTCAAATGAATAACTAACACAGCTACCCTACAAGTCCAATATGCTATACCCTAGGCTACAGTGCGGAAGCAATGACGACGATCCCATGGTACGATCACAGATTCTCTCTGTCATACGTCTGGCCACCCCATTCTTTACCTGAAAAGAAAACATAGGAAAGAGTGATTAGTCATACTCAGTAAGAGACCCACTACTAGGTCTAGCTGTTATCCTTTTTGTTGTGTGCACTCGTGTACCCGGTATAGGTGATAACTTGTAGAAATACAAGTTATTATAGTCACTATTTGATTTAATTAGAGTAACTTGGGAGCTAAACGCATGATTTTGGTAGTTAAATGATGAAAAATGTATCACCATGCGTTGGCACTACTTACAAAAGAAAATACTTGAAAAACGATGAGCTTTTATGTTCCTAACGCAGGGTTAAGAAGAAAAGAAGCACAAACAATCAAAGTACGAAGAGACAAAGCTGCTGCGAGGATAAGTGGAAACCCATGCGTTGACAATCTGAAAAGTAGAAACTGACGCATGCTCAAACAGCTGTCATGTCATTATGAAAAAGAACAACACCCAATCAGATCATGGCAGAACAAACAGGCTGACAATCTGAAAAGTCTATGCAACGTGGCTGAAATTTAATGCAAAGGTGTCAGGTCATCATGATATCAACTTTTTGACGCCTATAAATAGTCCACAAGCTTCTTCAAGAAAGAGAGGAAGAGAGACCAGTTCAAGAGGCGAAAGCTCTGCACTATTTCTCCATCACCATAACCAGCCTCCATTTCGAGCTCTTTTGAGAGAAGGATTCTAAGCACCTTCAGAGTCATCTCCCAGTGAGTGAGAATCTCCACCCTATGGAATATATGTATCAGATAGCAACCATCTCAGGCCTCCATGAAACAAGACGTTGCCAGTGGCGGCTTGACGTCCTTCATTTCTGTTTTATTTCCATTTCTCTCCTTCTTGCTTATATTTTGTTAATGACATTCGAGAGAATGATTTATTTTCTTAATATAAGTTCGATTGACTATCATCTTCCATCCATTTCCGTATTAAATACTTTACACCATGTTGTCTAAATGCTAAATGAGTTGAATGTTAAAAGCTAGTTTTTCTTGAGCAATTCTGAGTATGTTACATCTTGATTAATGCATATTTTTAGCTTGCATAACTTTGTCTGACAAACAAAAGTAGTAAGCATGACTGTCGAGCTTGAGAGAGTGGATAGTTAATCTTTAGCATTAATTAAGACTAAATGAGTTGCAGAGATGTAGTTCATCTTTTGCCAACACAAACTTACCATGCATCTTAGAGATAAGATAAATGTGGTGTCGAAACATCGAGAGATGGATTCACACACGCAGTTTTTAAGTATGTAATTGTACTTAGAAAGTTTAGGTAACAACTAGCTCTTGCGTTCAACTCTACTTCTATCGCATGGTTACATTCATTCTCAACGCATGCTATCTGACACATTATTTTACATATGACTACCCAACGCCGCGTCCACTTCATTAATAGTAGTAGGAAATTCTTTTCATTCTTTTTGTATAGTTTACACACATAATCAACAAATGCATATATATTTACATGTACAGTCACCGCATAGTCATACATTTAGTCTCAACGCCTAGTTATTACAAATCCCTGCATTCAACCCTGGACTCACCAGGAAACCTATAAATGCTTATACTTGGGTCTTTATAGGAAAACTTGCTTAGTCATGATCACATCTAGAGTAATTCTCAACGCATCCTTGTACGAAAATGATAAATCTATTTTTGTGCAACGAGCTAAGAAACTCAATTTAATTGGAATAAAAATTTAACGAACAAATTTAGCGAACAATAGGCATAAGCATAGGAAGCAACCCGAGGGTACGTAGTGATCACATTCGTAGATACAGGTGTTGATCCCAAGGGACACCCATCGTAGGCATAGTACGTAGGGGTACAGGGCACGACAAGTAGGATAACCTGTAATAACATGTAATGGCATAACCAGTTCATCGCAGAGACTCACATTATCACAATCACGTAAGCATAACCACATCGCATACAAACTACATGACTTGGCATACCCGAAATAATTTAAGCAATAAACAACCGAGGCAACAGTTACATAGCAACAAAATAAATAATCAGTAACATAACTGGGCATTAGTTGTCGCTAGGCTATAGTAAGTCCCTTACCTGTGAGAGCGAGACTGCGGCGAGAGTAGAACTGCGGGACAGTGAGACATCTAGATTGAGCGAGATAGTGAGACAGCGAGACTGACTATGCGAAGCCGTGACTTCCCCACACTGCGGCAATGTACTATGAAGGCTGTGACGACGCGGCGCGTAGAGGGGAGACGACGCGTCGATGAAGACTGTGATGATGCGGTGTAACAAGGGCTGGGACGTTACGGCGCGATGAGAGCTGGGACAATGCGACAATGAGGACTAATGATGATGCGGTGATGATGATGGCGATGAAGGCTGCAATGATGAGGCGATGAGAACTGTGATGGTAGCGGCAATGAGGACTGATGATGATGGCGACTGCGTGACGAAGGGGGGCGGTAGACGGCTGACGAAAAGGTGCTCGAGAGAGATATTTGACCTTTCTCTTCTTCTTCTTCTTTTTTTTTTTTTTTTTGTTTTACCTAACACACAACTCAGGTAAATAAAGAACCCACCAGAAGATCTTTCCCAAACCGATCCCCGTTTCCTTCTAATGACCAAGAACCCAATCTCCTCCCTCTACCTAAATATTTATTTTATTATTATTATTATTATTATTATTATTTTTTTTTTTTTTTTTTTTTTTTTTTTTTTTTACCTTTCACTTCCTCCAAAACACATTAACGAAAGAATGGTGCAATAAAGAGGGAAGGAGGGTATATTTACCTGAAATTTCGGGTTGTTAGACTCTCCCTCCTTGAGAATACTTTCGTCCCCGAAAGTTCTAATCCTGAAAGAGCTCAGGATACTTAGATCTCATTTCGTCCTCCCGCTCCCACGTTGCTTCCTTGAAACCATGGTTCTGCCATAGTACCATCACCAGTGCTATTTCCTTGTTGCGCAAGGTTTTCACTTCCTTCGCCACGATTTCGATGGGTTCCTCCTCGTAGCTCAGGTCTTCCCGCACTTGTAGGGGTTCATAGTCCACTATGTGAGAAGGGTCGATGACATACTTCCTCAGCATGGAGACGTGAAACACTTGTGAACTGCATCGAGAGACGGTGGTAACGCCAACCAGTAAGCCACGGGGCCAATCTGTTCCAAAATCTCGAACGGCCCTATGAAACAGGGACTTAGCTTCCCTTTCCTTCCAAACCTTAAGACGCCTTTCATAGGAGCCACCTTTAAGAACACGTTATCTCCCACCTCGAACTCCAGATCCTTGCGTCTAGTGTCAGTGTAACTCTTTTGCCTGCTCTGAGCTGACAGCATGCGAGTTCTGATTTTCTGGATAGCCTCGTTAGACATCTGCACCAACTCCAACCCTAACAATCTCCGCTCTCCCACTTCATCCCAGCAAATTGGAGATCTACAACACCTTCCATACAAGGCTTCAAATGGCGCCATCCCAATAGTAGCCTGGTAGCTGTTGTTGTAAGCGAATTCCATGAGGTGCAGGTAGGAGTCCCAACTTCCTGGGAAATCCAAGGCACAAGCGTGCAACATGTCCTCCAATGTTTGGTTCAATCGTTCCGTCTGGCCATCGGTCTGTGAATGGAAAGCCGTACTGAAATCCAACCGGGTGCCCAAAGCTGACTAGAGGCTTTTTCAAAATTTAGAAGTGAACTGCGGGTTCCTGTCTGATATTATAGAAACTGGCACTTTGTGCAACCTTACCACCTCTTTCAAGTAGATCTGTGCCCACTTACTCACTGAAAAGGTAGGCTTGCCTGGGAAGAAGTGTGCAGACTTGGTAAGTCTGTCGACTATGACCCAGATCACTATATGGCCCAACACCGTCCGTGGTAATCCTCCAACGAAATCCATAGATACGTTCTTCCACTTCCACTCCGGAATGCTTAGGGGATGCAATAGCCCTACTGGTTTTTGCCTCAGGGCTTTCACTTGCTAGCACACCAAGCATTTACTGACAAAGTTAACCACCTTCTTTTTCATATTAAGTCACTAGTAGCAACGTTTCAGATCTTGGTACATCTTAGTGCTGCCGAGGTGAATCAAGAAGAGGGAGTTGTGAGCTTCTGACAACAGTTCGTTCTTAAGTTCGCCACTTGTCGGCACACACACACGCCCCTGGAAAAGTAGACCGTTTTTCGATGATAACGAGAATTCGTCGCCTTGACCTGCCATTAACCGGTTGACCTTTTCAACGAGGTAGGGGTCACTTTGCTGAGCGTTGATGAACTTCTACCTTAGGGTTGGCTGGACAGTCAACTACGACAATTGCGAGGTGATTTCTCCGATAGAGATAGCAATACCTGTCTGCTCAAATTCTCTACAAAACGGAGTCTGCCTAGTGATCAAAGCTGCCAAATGAACTACTTTCCTACTAAGGGCATCTGCAACCACATTTGCCTTGCTGGGGTGGTACAAAATTTCCACATCATAATCCTTTACCAGCTCCAACCATCTTCGCTGTCTCATGTTCAACTCCTTCTGGGTGAAGAAGTACTTTAGACTCTTGTGGTCCGTGAAGATTTGTATCTTCTACCATATAAATAGTGTCCTCAAATCTTCAGAGCAAAAACCACCGTCGCTAACTCCAAATCGTGAGTGGGGTATTTCTGTTCATGGGTTTTTAGCTGGCGGGAGGCATAGGCCACCACCTTACCATGTTGCATCAACACGTAACCCAACCCCTTCTTGGAGGCATCACTATAAACCACAAAACCTCCTAGCCCATCTGGTACTATAAGTACTGGTGCAGAAACCAACTTCTGTTTAAGGTCTTGGAAGCTTTCCTCACAAGCCTTACTCCACACAAAAGGAGCACCCTTCCTTGTCTACTGAGTCAACGATGCGATGATGCACGAAAAGTCCTTAACGAAACGACGGTAATAGCCTGCGACGCCCAGGAAACTAGGCACCTCGATGACTATCGTAGGACGGGGCCAGGTAGTAACCGCTTTGATCCTTGCAGGGTCGACAGAGACTCCACCCCTCAATACCACGTGTCTCAAAAAGGACACCTGCTTCAGCCAAAATTCACACTTTGAAAACTTGGCATACAACTTGTTGGCTAGCAAAGTTTCCAACACTCGACGCAAATGCACGTCATGCTCAGCCTCGGCCAGAGAATACACCAAAATGTCGTCAATGAATACTATCACGAAGGTGTCGAGGAAATCCTTGAACACCCAATTCATTAGGTCCATGAATGTTGCCGGGGCATTTGTCAAGCCAAACGACATTACTACAAACTCATAATGTCACACCCTGCTTTTTAAAGAAAACGATGTGTTGAAGAATTTATGAAGAAAAGAGGTAGAAGACCATGTTGGACGCATGGTCAGGGTTAGGTAACGCATGATAAGGGTGGACGCATGGAAGTAAATCGAGAATGGAAAGAAGTGAAGCAGATAAGCAAGAAAAGAATAAAGTTAAATTGTGAAGTGTTGAAGGAAGTTGTGAAGTAAACATAAAAACTGGTGCATGTGGTGGACGCATGCTAATCTATCCTTAAGGGAAGCAGTTTAAGTGCAAGGAAAAGGTTAAAAGAATAATCTGGGGAGTAATCAAGGAATGTTCAAGGATAGGAAGATGGTCATTGAACGCGGGATGAAGATAAACGCGATAGGACCAACACGTAGAGAAAGAGCTTGAGAAGGAGTTGTTATGAACATAAGGAAGGAATTGGACGCATGGTATGATGCGATGAGATACAAATACAGTATTGGGCGTTTGTCATTAACGCCTAGTAGCATTGTGTAAGCATTGGTTTATTACAGTGTGGCTCTGCTTTGAGGGTGATTACAAAGGGTTGTGAACTGAAATAGTCGCCGCGTTGGCGGAGGAAGAAACGTACTTGGCTTACCATGCATTGGTTAGGTTGTTATGCGTTGAGGACCCTACATGTTGAAGACAGAATTATCTCTATGCGTCAAAGAGTAGTGTAGTTGGCTGAGAGTTTTCTGAGTAGTGAAGCTCAAACTTTAAAGAAAACTTAATGAACGCATGAGGGCGTTGTGTTGAATAAATGGTTATCTGTTGGAAATGTTGGACGCATAAGATAAGTTTATAAGGCCAGGTGGCTATGTATAGATTTGACACCTTATTAGTAGGAGGTGTAAAGGCATGTTAAGTAAATCATGCAAGGTGACACTTGGACTAATGCATGGTTAATTAAGCATGTAGCGTGACATATGGCAAACAAGTGGCAAAAGGAGAGGAAAAGGGGGATGGCAAGCTCCCTATAAATAGAACTTTGAGGGAAGAGGAGCGATTGATGACTCCCAAAGAAGAATTCTGGAGAGAAAAGAGAAGAAGGCAACAAGGACGTCTGTGGTAAGAGTATGCGGCCAAGAAAGAAGGTAAACACGGCGTCCACAGATTAGGTGACACGTTCATAATGGACCTTGCGTCCAAGAGAGGGCGACGCATCCGAAAGGGAAGTATGAAGAGTCGGGATGCACTTGGCGGAAATAATCAACCTTGCGTTACCAACCTTGCGTTGAAGGGTAGGGATGCGTTCAACCAAGCTGACAGAGGAAAGTGGAGCCTTGCGTTCCAGAGTTAGAACGCTGTGTTCAGAAAGCTCGAAAAGAGGAAATAGAGCATAGGAAGAAGAAGGATTCTTTGGCTAGGTACAGGTGAGTAACACCTGCGTTTTACAAAATATAAAAGAGATCTTAATGAATATGATTTTATGGGTTTCTAATAGAACAATGTATGTGTTTTCATATATATATAAAGTATATGATTATGTGATTTATAGAGACATGAGCATGCGTCTTAGAGACAAGAGCATGTATTTTACTTGAGAACTCTGAGAATGTTGGGTACTTGCTATGAGTTATAAAATGCATGATGAATAATTGATATTTGTTTTCATGACTTCTCTGAAAAGCATGGTATTATATGATTTCAAGAAAGGTTTGAAAGTAAACCTAATGAAAAGCATGCAGTTTTATATTAAAATGTGAAATTGAACTTAGCATGCTGATGAGATGAGATTTCGAAACGATAAACTCATGAATTGTTGATATAACGTTTATAAATATGTTTTGTGTTATATTAAACTTGAAAAGGCACCCGAGGCTCAGGGACATGGAGAAGGCCAAAGGGGTAGCCGTTCTAATATAAAGGTACCCAATGCTCAGGGACTCGTAGAAGGCATATGGGTAACCTAGATATAGAAATGGGACCCCAATGCTCAGGGACTCGTAGAAGGCATTGAGGGCAGCCCGAGTTTTAGTACCTATGTGCACATAGAGGTATATACGACGCTGATGTGTTGAGATTACTCCACACAGCTAGGGAAATTAGACGTTGAGTAGCGTTGAGCAGTGCTTCGCCTCAACTAAGGAAAAAGTATTTTATAAGAATGAGTTAGAAGAGAATTTTGAGTTTTTAATCTGAAACGGTCAAGCATGTTTTCACGATGATGTTTGAGTATAATTTAATCTATTTCGAAGTGATATGTTTTATGCGAGTTTGACCAGTTTTTCAGTTAAATTATATTGTTATCAGAAATCCGTTACTCATTGAGCCGTTAGCTCATTCTTTTAAATGTTTTCCATTTTCAGGTAGCATGACAGTTCCCGTTGCCGATCAAAGTCGAGGTTTGTCAAGAGCATTTGGATGGAAAGGTTAACAGTGGGTTACGTGACAGGGTAGTCGGTAACTGTTGTCTTCACATCTCTTCTTGGGTTATGCAGGATAATCCGGGAGGGGGTGTGACACATAATGTCCATATCTAGAAGAGAAGGTTGTCTTTGGAATGTCGCTGTTTTTGATCCTTAGTTGGTGATAACCCGACCAAAGGTCAATTTTTCAGAAAATCGTGGCTCCTTGCAACTGGTCGAATAAGTCATCAATCTTTAGGAGCGGGTACTTGTTCTTGATAGTGACTTTATTCAACTCCCTGTAGTCGATGCAAAGGCGCACGTCCCATCCTTCTTCTTCACAAATAGGACAGGTGCGCCCCACGGTGACACGCTGGGGCGAACAAACCATCCTGCAATTGAGTCTTTAGCTCCTTCAACTCTGCATGAGCCATTCTGTAAGAGGCCTTCGAGATAGGCGTCGTACCCGGCTCCAACTCAATTGCAAAGTCTACCTCCCGATGCGGGGGCAGGCCTAGGAGATCTTCAGGGAAAACATCAGGGTAGTCTCTCACTACTAGCTCTGAAGTCAGGGAAACCTCTGCTTTTCTGGTGTACACTACACTGGCTAAAATACTCCAAGTCCCCTGGTTTAGTAGCTTACTAGCCTTCAAGGCTGAGATTATCTTGGGCAAGACCACGGTCCCTGCCGCTTTAAATCTAAAGCTTGTCGCAGAAGAAGGACTGAAGACCACCTCCTTATGGGAACAGTCGATGCTAGTGTGATTAGCAGCCAGCTAGTCCATACCCAAAATAACGTCAAAATCCTGCATATTAAAGACTAGCAAGGTCACCTCAAGAGCACGGTTTGCTATTTCTATCTGACATGCCCTTACCTTTTCATTTGCTAACATGATCTCCCCGAACGGGGTGGACACTGATAATACATTATGCAATCGCTCTACCTCTAACATGGCATGTTTCACAAATACTGACGATATAAAAGAATGAGAAGAGCCAGAATCAAATAACACCAAAGCATGGTGCCCCAAAACGGGGAGTGTACCTGTCACCACCGTGCCTGACTTTTCTACCTTCTACCAAATGGTAAAGTAGACCCAACCTTGTTGTTGCTGCCGGTTCGGGCCCCCAAGGTGAGGGCGCATGGGCTGGCCCTTACCTCTAGAAGGCTGCGTTCCTGGGCAATGCTCCGCGGTATGGCCCTCCTACTTACACCTGAAACAAGTTCCCCTGCCAATCAGACCACACCCCCAGTGGCGCTTTATACAGTTCTTACATACGAGCCAATCCCTCCAGACTCCTCCTGCCTCAGTGGCCAGTTGCTTATAATGACTAAAGAGTCTATCTGAATGCGAACCCGTTCGTGGGGGCTCGGTGCCTTCTGATCCGCCTTTCGCTTCTGACCCACCGAGATCCCTGCCATCAAAGACCTCTGGTAATCTTCACCTTCTCGGGCATCTGCGTCGATTCTGACTGCTGCTCGAAGTGCTGCGTCATAAGTCTTGGGGTCTTGAGAATAGACCAAGCCTTGCAACCCGACTTTCAGGCCTTGAACAAACCTCTGCACCCTGGTTTTCTCAGTGGCCACCATCTCTTGTGCAAAGTGGGACAGCTTGTTGAATTCTTTCTTGTACTCTTCCACTATCATAGCCCCTTGTTTCAGGCTCAGGAACTCCACCTGCTTGTTGAACCGTGTACTCACGAAAAAGTACTTCTCATAAACCGCTCCTTAAACTGGTCCCAAGTTGCTAGGCCACCTCGGGTGTCTATCATTCTCTCGACTGAGCGCCACCATATCTCAGCATTATCTGTCAGCATAAAAACGACACACTAAAGCTTCTGTTCCTCTGAGCATCTCATGTAACGGAAAATTGTCTCAATCGAGGACAGCCACATTTCTGCTTTCATAGGGTCCTTCAGCAACCCATCGAAGGTACGAGGGTTAAATTTTTGGAAGTCCCTCAGGTGCTTAGCTTCTATTGACCAGTCATGAGCATTCTGGTTCTAGGGCTGAGGTGGAGGTACTGCTGCTTGTGGGGCCGGTACTTGCTGGGACCGTGCAAACTGAGCAAAATGCTCATCCATCATATCGTTCATCCGGCCCAATACCGTGGTCATGACCGCTTCTCCAATTGCCACTGCCAGAGCTGTAAACTCGGATGGGACAGCAGAATGATTCGCTGTGGGGTTAGCCTCAACTGTGTTCCCTACCCGACTCTTCTCCTGAGTCCTCTGCCACCCATGCCGGAAGGGTCCCTCACCGGAGGGTTTTCGTCTAACGACACGTCGTCTTGGACCTTAGGGCCCTGCTCCTCCAACGGCACTGTGGGGTCCTGAAGCCCGCCCTTTTTCCTTTCTCTTTCCTTTGTCCTTCAGTGCCATAACCTACCATACACACCATCAGTCATGTCATGACCCCTTCAAGAGAGACTTCACGATTCACGACCCATAAAAAAAAAAAAAATTCACACATTTAAATACATATGCAGCCATAGGTTTTTATTACATATGTATGGAGAGCATACCTGGCAATGACGAGGAATCCGTTACTACCATGGGACATTCATGACTTATATAATAAGTTACTCTGCAGAACCTATAACTGAGGCTCTGAAACCAACTGTAACGACTTGACCCTTTTCTAGCTAACAGGGCGCTACGTTATGCGTGATCATTTAGTGAGTGTGTTTGAACCTAAGAGACACAGTGTTACACACTTTAAATAAACTCGGTCAAGTTTGTAAAACGACTTGAATCTTGATAGTTCATTAAATCAACATAGAGGAGTGAAAATGATTTAGCGGGGTACCCCTTAAATAGTTAGGCAAACCTCAAGAAAACAAAGCCGAACACAAAAGTGCCAAAACAAATAAACAAACGGTCAAATGAATAACCAACACTGCTACCCTACAAGTCCAATATGCTATACCCTAGGCTACGGTGCGGAAGCAATGACGACGATCCCATGGTACGATCACGGATTCCCTCTGTCATACGCCTAGCCACCCCGTTCTTTGCCTGAAAAGAAAACATAGGAAAGGGTGAGTAGTCATACTCAGTAAGAGACCCACTACTAGGTCTAGCTGTTATCCTTTTTGTTGTGTGCGCTCGTGTACCCAGCATAGGCATAAGCATAGAAAGCAACCCGAGGGTACGCAGTGATCACATTTGTAAACATAGATACAGGTGGTGATCCCGAGGGACACCCATTGTAGGCATAGTACGTACGGGTACAGGGCACGACAAGTAGGATAGTCTACAATAACATGTCATGGCATAACCAGTCCATCGCAGAGACTCACATTATCACAGGCATGTAAGCATAACCACATCGCATACGAACTACATGACTTGGCAGACCTGAAATAGTTTAAGCAATAAACAACCAAGGCAACAGTTACACAACGACAAAATAAATAATCAGTAACATAACTGGGCATTAGGCGTCACTAAAGCCCGGTAGTAAGTCCCTTACCTGCGAGAGCAAGACTGCGGTGAGAGCGGGACTGCAGGACAGCAAGACAGCGAGACTGAGCAAGATAGCAGGACTGAGCAAGACAGCGAGACTGACTGTGTGAAGCTGCAACTTCCCCACACTACGACAATGTGCTATGAAGGCTGTGACGACACAGCGCGGAGAGGGCTGAGACGACGCGACGATGAAGATTGTGATGATGCGACGCAATGTGAGGGCTGAGACGCTGCAGCGCGATGAGAGCTGGGACACTGCGGCGATGAAGACTGTGATGATATGGCGCAATGGGGACTGAGATGCTGCGATGCGATGAGAGCTGGGACAATGCGGCGCTGAAGGGGGGCGGTAGACGGCTGACAAAGAGGTGCTCGAGAGACAGATTTGACCTTTCTCTTCCTTTTTTTTTTTTTTGTTTTACCTAACACGCAACTCAGGTAAATAAATAACCTACCAGAAGATCTTTCCCAAACCGATCCCCGTTTCCATCTAATAACCAAGAACCCAATCTCCTCCCTCCGCCTAAATATTTATTTAATTAATAATATTATTATTATTATTATTTTTTTTTACCTTTCAACTTCCTCCAAAAACATTAATGAAAGAACGGTGCAATAAAGTGAGAAGGAGGGTATATTTACCTGAAATTTTGGGTCGTTACAGCAAATCTACTTTTATTTATTAACAATTTTAGTGTTTTGAAATGATTATTATGTGGAGCTTGGAACAACAGTTCTAATGCAATTTGAATCACTCAAATCGGAGTTCAAACGAAGAAGATATGATTGAATCAAGCATAACGGAAAAATCCGAACGGATGCGTGGTAAATTTTTTCATCAAAGTGGAGCAATTGAAAGGTGCCACTTGGTGGGTTGTTTTTATTTATGGATTGGTGTTAAAAAGAAAATGAATTTAAAAAGAAGATGAATTAATATTATTATATATGATTGTGTCTAATGGTTAGTTGCTTTTAAAAAGATGAATTTAATATTATTTTATGTTTGTGTCTAATGGCTAGTTGAGTTTAAATTCACCATTCAATTTTCTTTTACAAAGATTTAATGGTCCAAATTAATTTGGTTTTCACTCACTTTCATCTCTTTTTAAACACTTCATCTTCTCCAAATTTCAATAACAAAAATTTCACATCTATTTACAATCGTCCATAATTCATAAGCCTCCATTGTTGCTCTCTCAAAGCTTCAAGTTTCTTCTTTTCATCTTATTCTTGAGAGAGATATATTGTATTGTGAGGATTGATTTGTTGAATGCTACAACTTGTAAATCCACTCTATCAAGAGAATTGTAAGTGTGCTCCTTAATTTTTACTAGTTTTTGTAAGGGTTGCTCTTGATCCCTAAAAAGTGTGTGTGTAACAGTTTGATCCTAATCCGTGGAAAGGATTGGGTTTGCTCTTGAACTCGCAAAAAGAGCAGTGTAGCGGTTCGACTCTAACTCGCGAAAAGAGTCAAGACTTTTAGTGAAGTACCCAAGAGGAGCTTGGGAAGTGGACATATGCCAGCTATGTCGAACCACTATAAAGTTCATGGTGTCATTTTCTCTATCCCTCTCCTAATTTATTTTTTGCAATTAATTTGATATTATATTCTATTACATGAAATTAATTGTAATTTTTAATTCTTGAAATCAATTACTCATATTAGTTTATTTTGATTGGTAGTTCTTAAAATTTATATATTCATTACCAAGCTTTTTATAAGAATTAAATATGGTATTTTAAAGTGTGATTGTTAATTTCTTGTTTAATTCAAAGTGAATTTATTTGCATAAAATTATTGTTTAAACTACTTATTTGCAAAGAGTTTGTTAATTTGCTTAATTGAGCCCACATTAGTAAAAAGTTTTAATTAGTTTTAATAAACCATATTCACTTCTCCTTTGGGATTGCCATACTGATTCTACATCTGCATGGTTTTAGATTGTTTGATGATTGATGCTTGAGCCAGAGTAGGGGAAAGACGAGCTGAGGGTTGGATAAAGCCTTCCCAAGCTTGTAAGGACCTAGGTAGAATGGTTAAGCACACACACACGTAAGGATAAAGAATTAGTTTTAAATTACCTATTGATTGTGTGCATGCAAGTGATTCTAACTTTATGAATATTGTGTTATCTTTTGCTATGAGATTAGAGCCACTCATTTGCAGCAGACGATTCATTTTTATTTTGTCTTGCTCGAGGACGAGCAAAGTTTAGGTTGAGGGTGTTTGATAGCACCTAAAATGTGCTATCTCAGTGCCTCTAATCTTGCCCATTTATGATATTTAATGTGCTTAAATGTTTATAGTTGTAGGATGAGCATGCAAAGTCACCAGAAAGGTTTGGATGCATTCCTAGCTTAAACGGGGAATTAGCAAGCAAAACGTGGCAAATGCATAAGGAGACTAGCAAGCAGCCCGGTGCCAGCACTGCGCTTTTTCTAGAAGGCAAGTGTTGGGTGAATAGGAAGACAGCACCACAACACTACCCTATAGTGTCGCAATGCTATGAAGTTTGAAGGAACCAGAGGCGGAGTGCGTGCACGAGGAAAAAGGGTAAAGCATCATGACCCCAGTTCATGATTTATAAAGGAATTTTAGGATTTTTTCGTGGAAGAGGATCAATTTTTAGACCTATCTATGACCTTAGCTGATTTTCTTCCATTTTTTTACCCCTCTACTTGTATTTTTCTTCACTTTCTCTCATGTAATCGATATAGGTGTGCCGAGTTTTGTCTTCTTCATCTCCATGGGAAGGTAAGATTTAGTTTTCTAATTTTGAAGGATTTGGAGCAATGTGATTTTGGGAGATTTATTATTAGTGTAATTTTTACATCTTGCCTATGAGTTTCCTCCTATCCTTTACCGATTTACTATTATAGTTTCTCATGAATGTCTAACAAACTACTTGAGAATGTTGAATGCTTAAGATTATTATGCAATATGTGACATGAAATTTTAGGGTGATCTATAGAAGCAATAGGTTAGATAGGCTTGTGATTTGTGGTGTACAATGAATAGCATTGATCTTTTAACCTAGGGGAAACTATATTGAGTGTTTAATTAGACGACCTAGCATAATCTCAGAAGCGTAATGCGGTTAGTTAAATATGCATGGTATAAATTCATCTATTCATGTTTAGCTAATTAGGTAATTAGGACCATTGTTTGAGTTTCCAATCAATTTGGCTAAGCATAAATAAGAACCAAAAATTACGTTTTAATACCTCGATGATGGAAATTACTTTGTTCCACTTCAATCCTTTAAGCTAGAACATCTTTATCAATTGTTTCTATCATTACTTTCTAGCATTTTATTTTCTTACAACTCCTATCTTCTATTCCATACCAACCCCCCCCCCCCCCCCATACACACACACTTTCTGCTTTAATTGAAAGTGAGTTTCCAGGAGCTATTCTTCTGTGCTTCCCTGCAGATTGACTTGGTCTTGCCGCTAATACTACACTTATAGTAGTTGTTGTAAAGATTGGTAATTATAAATATTATTTGGTTGGGTCTTTTGGGAGCAACACCAAAAAGCTTATCCCAAATTGACGTCATTGCTAGGGAAGCCAATTAGTTCTTCTTAGTTAATTTTTAGTTAAAGTATTCTTTTGCTTTGATTTGTTTTCTTTTGTATCACTTAAGCATGACAGGATTTCAAAATCAATCTTGGACACCCAATGGCAGAGTAGCAGATCCTGATGACGAGGTGAGTGGGCTTAGACACCAACTCATTGAGTTGACCTTCTTGGTTGTCCAATTGGTGGGGCAGGATTCACAACAAGCAAAGGCAATGTGCTCAAGGTTGCAGTAAAGTCCAACACCACGAGGATTCGCTGAGGAGGGGTATTATGGTGATTTGGACTATGAGTCTCATAGTCCTTGGTGGGAGGAGTCCTTTGACTATGGATACCCAAGATGGCAACTAAGCCCTTATGCCCAAGACTATTTCACACCCTATCAGTCGGTTCATGCTCAGTCTTCTAGTTTAGGTAAGTCTTCAGAGGTTTGGGTTATGGAGTTTGCTAACAGAACTTATGAGTTTCAATAAGAAAACCTCTATAGGCAACAGGAGTTCGAGCGCTTCCAACAAGGCAGTCTCTATTCCAGTGTGGAGGCTAGGACTGATCTTTAAAGCTTAGGTGACCTTGTCGTAATTGTTGTTGAATCAGTTGGGAGGAAGGACGAGTCATTGCTAGACCATTCCTTTGCTTGCTAGTGGCTTAAAGACATGAGGTAGTCCATGTCGATGTAGTGGAGGAGGAACCATTTCCTCGAGATTCGTGTCAAAGTATGACTTTGGAGTTTTTAATGTTTTAACTTGCTAACAGTTCTTTTTAGTTACAACAGGAGACTCAAGCTTAATTGCAAAACATGAGTGACCAAGTGGCCCAGCTGACTGATACCGTGCAGAGACTGAAGAGTCCACATGAGCAACCAATCGTCTGTACCATTGAGGCCAAGTTCCTTGCAGAGTATTACACCTCCAGTGATGATGAAGACGTCATGTCATGCTTGCCAGTTTGTGAGGCTAAGGAATGTCCCGAGCCTAAACCCAACGAAAGCTAGGTGATAGAGTTAAAGGTCGAAAGACTTCACCCTGTTTTCACTCCCAGTATTTCGTATATTTTTTTAATTTTTCTCCTTAAGTTCTCACGAGTCTTTTAAGTCTTTTTCTACCTAGGGCTCATTTGAGTTCATTGAGTCTTTTGAATTTTTTTTCCTCTTTTTAGATATAACAAAATACAAAAATTCGACTTGTCTAGTGCCCTTCAGAAACAAAGAAGTTTGTTGGGCTTTGAAAGCTAAATCAATTCAAGCAAGAACGGGTTGAAGAAGTACGAGAACTTCTATGTGCCTTGACAATGGAGGGGTCACGTTGATCAACCGACATTAAAAATTTTGCTTCCTGGAGGTAGTCAGGAGATTAAATTTACTTGCTTTCTAGATTAGCTTCTTGTTTTTCTTTTGTAGGTCCCAACCCTAATAAAGGAAGAGAATAATTCAAGTGACGAGCCCTTTCACCACACCTCAAAGATTGAAGTGTGGAAATGATATCAAGGGAGGTTTACTATTCACTTCACTCTTTTATTTCATTATGCTTAGATTAGAGATACATTAGGGACAATGTACCATTTTAGGTTGGGGGCCGAATGCATGTTTAGCAAGTCCTTGAGCACCTGAGCTCGGACTGTATGGTTGAGCTGATTATGTGATGATTTTGTTGCATGTATTGTGATGATGACTATCTGTGATTAGCTTTAGATAACTGTTATTCACTTTTTTTTTTTTTAATCATGATCATGTATGCATGATTTTGGGCTAAAGTTTTAAAAAATTTTTTTGATTCTCTTGCATCTTTGAGCACATAGCCATTCTATTTAGAGTTTTCAAGGTTTAAAGTTATCTAGTCCATAAGTTTTTTGTCACTCCGAAAGGCCCCATCAGTTAGAGAGTCATCCTTTTTGCTTGATAGCTTGTAATATGACACTTAGGGAAACGAAAAGAAATATTTGCCTGCTTTTGAAAAAAAAAAAGAAAAAAAAAAGAAGAAAAGAAAAAAGAAGAAAAGAATCTGCTGATAAAAAAAAAAAAAAAAGAATATCAAAAGAAAGATGGAAAGAAAATAAACTTGTAATGTCTATGCATGACTAAGGGTGAAAAGAGTTGTCTTTTGCTATGATCAGTTAGGACACCAGCGAAAAAATAGTCGGTACGGTTCCCTACAGTAGAGGTGTGAAAGCTAGATCCCCTACAGTAGAAAAAGGCAAGTTTAGGGTACCCTATGTAAACCCTACTTTCGATCTTTTGTACTTAACTTAAGTATGTAATAGGTTGTGGACTTATTCGTATTTTCTTGTTTAGATTGAAGGGAGAAGTGAAGGAAAGTCAAGGAAGATAGGCTTGTGGAGTAAGCCGAGAATATTTTTGGTAAGTTAAATTTTAAATCCTTATGAGATAAATCGAGCTTGGAATTTATTTTAATATGTCAACTAGAATATAAAAGACTTCAGAAGGATATCATCATTTGAACCAAGGTGAAATGATGTCATTAAGGACTTTAATTACTATTAGAATTATTATTAGCATTGTGTATTTATTATTGAAAAGAAAAGAAAAAGGGGGGAAAAAAAGAGAGGAAATGTTTAAGTTTGTGGAATAATAAAGTTAAAATAAAAATTTAAAAAAAAAAAAAGAAAAGAAAAGGAGAAAGTGGTGGAGTCGGTAGTGGAGATGAAAATTATGAAAAGGGAACATTTTACTGATTCGTTTTGCTGACCTCCATTTTCCATCAAAACCTGAAACAACTCATAGCATTGCAACTAGGCATCGAGAGGGGATGAAGAAGAAGATTCAGGTGGATTCGAGTGGAAGTTTGAGGAGAAACTTGGTAAAATTCAACGAAGAACAGAAGCTGGTCTAGAATTCGAGAAATCTGCACAGGGTCTGATATTTGGAGGATGGCAAGTTGTAGAGGTTGATTTTGGGCTGAAAATTTGAGGTTAGTTAGTTAATTCTTTTCTTAACAACTTTTGTGAAGGATGATTGAGTTGAATGTGAAGGAAAACAGGTGAAATTGTAGGTAGAAGTGACTGGTTTGTAAGAGGAAGGAAATTCTAATTTGGGCTGAAAATGCTACTTTTAGCAATTGAAAGCGAAGACAGACACTCTGGTGCGACAGGTATTGCTGGAGAGATTAGCAACACTGTGGGCGTGAAGGGGCAGCAGCGAGATCAGTCTCGCTAGGTGTCGCTGATTGATTTTGTCTCACAAATCTCGCTGGTCTCGCTGGTGTCACTATTCTCGCTAGTCTCGCTGGTTTTGTCTAGTCTCGCTAGTGCATATTTCACTGATTTTTGCTTAGTCTCGCTAGTTTCGCTAGAGCAAATCTCGCTGGTTTGAACAAGTTTCACTAGTTCTATAATTTTGATAGTAGTTTGGTCTCGCTAATGAACTAAAGTTTAGTGTTAAAACCTGTTATATATTAATCGGAATCTTAGGGAATCTAACAAAAGGAATTAAACCATCTCAGGCCAAAAGAAACTAGGGAAGGCTTATAACCCATTAAGAGCCCAGGACAAGTTATGAGTGACAAATTTTATTAAAAAAAATAAGCTTTATTTTATACAAAGATTTCATGATGCTTTATTATGTTTGTAAGCATGTTTTGATGTGTACATTCTCACGAGTTTTATTGTGCAATTATGATCATTTGCTTGAAGTAAACATGTATTTTCCAGCATAGGAATGTTATGTATTTTGCAATGGAAATTATTCAAGGCATGCTAGTTGTTAAACAAGTTTTACAAAAGGCATGCTATTTATTAATTTACAATTTTATGAAGCATGATGTTTGATGATGAATTTGTCAAGGTTTGAAATGACATAAAATCGTGATTTTTATCATGTTATTTCCAAAAACACCTTATGTTTGGATTATGTTTTTGAAGGGCTCCCAATGTCGAAGGACTCGGAGAAGGCGTACGGGCAGCCTAGATGTAGAAATGGTTCCCAATGTCGAAGGACTCAGAGAAGGCATAATGGTAACCTGAATATAGAATTGGTCCCCAATGTTGAAGGACACAGAGAAGGCATATGGGTGACTTAAATCTTGTATATGGGACCCGATACTGAAAGACTTGAGAAGATATATAGGCAACCCAGCATATGATTTCTATGTGCACATAGAGGTATAATTGACTCTATTGTGTTGAGATTACTCCACACAACTAAGGTTATTCGACATTGGGTGTGTTGAGATAACTTCACCCCAACTAAGGTTGTTTTCGATGTTGAGTAGCATTGAGCACCGCTCTGCCTCAACTAAGGAAAATATTTTGGATGTATGTTGAATTTTTATGATTTTCCAGAATGAAATGTATATGGTTTTAATAACGTTAATCGAGCATGTTTTTTTTCCTAGATGTGGAAATGAACTATTTACTGTTTTATTATTATCGTTATTTGAGCACGGTTTTGATGTATTCCTAAGCTAAGAAAGGTATTTCTGAACTTGCCACTCACTTTTGTTACCTTAAAGTTTGAATGAAAGTCTGTTCTTGTATGATAGCTTAGCCCTAGTTGGATATTCATGTTCTAGTATCATTTATAACTACTTATTAGGTGTTTGGTCATGTTTTAAGGTTGAACGTGATGACAGTAGATGCCGTAAAAGGGTCGGTGTCTGCTGTCCTCATACTTTCTCCTAAGTTAAGAGGGTACCTAGGAGGAGGTGTGACACCCTGTGTGTTTTTAGGCACCTTATTCAAAATATTACTTTCTTGATGGTTTTAGATTGCTTGATGACTGATGTTTGAGCGAGAGTAGAGGAAGATGAGCTGAGGGTAGGACAAAGCCTTCTCGAGCTTGTAAGGACCTAGGTAGAATGGTTAAGCACACACACGTAGGGGATCGAGAATTAGTTTTAAATTTCCTATTGATTGTGTGCATGCAAGTGATTCTAGCTTTATGAATATTGTGTTATCTTTTGCTTTAAGATTAGGGTCACTCATTTGCAGCAGACGATTCATTTTTATTTTGTCTTGCTCGAGGACGAGCAAAGTTTAGGTTGGGGGTGCTTTGATAGAACCTAAAATGTGCTATCTTAGTGCCTTTAATCTTGTCCGTTTATGATATTTAATGTGCTTAAATATTTATAGATGTAGGATATTGAGCATGCGAAGCCACAGGGACGGTTTGGATGCATTTCAAGCTTAAATTGAAGAATTAGCAAGCAAAACGTGGCAAATGCGCAAGGCGGCTAGCAGGCAGCTTGGAGTCACGACGCTATCTCGGTGCCATCACTGCGTTTTCTCCAAAAGGCAAACTCTGGGCGAATATGAAGACAACGTCGCGGCGCTGCCCCATAGCGTTGCGGCACTACAAAGTTTGAAGGAACCAAAGGCGGAGTGTGTGCGAAAGGAATTTTAGCATTTTTTTTGTAGGAGAGGATCAATTTTTTGACCTATCTTTGGCCTTAGCCAATTTTCTTCCTTTTTCTACCTCTCCACTTGTATTTTTCTTCACTTTCATTCATGTAATCGATAGAGGCGTGTCGGGTTTTGGCTTCTCCATCTCCATGGGAAGGTAAGATATAGTTTTCTAGTTTTAGAGGATTTGGAGCAATGTGATTTTGGGAAATTTATTGTTAATGTAATTTTTACATCATACCTATGAGTTTCTTTCTATCCTTTATTAATTTTGTATTTTCTCATGACTGTCTGACAAACTACTTGAGAATGTTGAATGCTTAAGATTATTATGCAATATGTGACATGAAATTGTAGGGTGATCTATAGAAGCAATAGGTTAGATAGGCTTGTGATTTGTGGTGTACAACAAAGAGCATTGATCTATTGACCTAGGGGAAACTATATTGAGTGTTTAATTAGACGATGGACTTAGACATTCATCTAGCGTAATTCCTTAAGTATAATGTAGTTTGTCAAATATGCATGCTATGGATTCATCTGTTCATGTTTAACTAATTAGCTAATTAGGAACATTGGTTGGGTTTTCAATCAATTGGGCTAGTCATAAATAAGAACATAAAATTACGTTTTAACACCTCCATGATTGAGATTACTTTGGTCTACTTCAATCCTCTAAGCTAGAACGTCTTTATCAATTGCATTTTTATCTTTACTTTCTAGCATTTTATTTTCATGCAACTTCTATCTTCTATTCTATACCACTCCCCCCCCCCCCCACCCACCCACACATAAACACACGCACTTTCTACTTTAGCTTCGAGCAGTTAATTGATAAGCACTTGAAAAGTGCTTTCTATCCTCTCAAATTAAGGGAGTTTATATTAGACTTCACTTGTTTGCTAGTGGTTTTCAGGTTAAAATGAGGAAAAATTAGAAGAAAAGACCAAAAGATCAAAACCGAGCAAGAATACGGCGAAAAAAGATAAAAACTCAAAATGGCAAAAATTGGGGCAGCGTCGCGGCGCTTGGACAGCCCTGCCGCAGCGATAAAACCCAAGAGCAACAATTCTGAACGCATCATAGCGCCGTGGCGCTAAAACCCGAGAGCAACAATTCTGAACGCATCATAGCGTCACGGCACCTGGACGGCGCTGCCGCAGCGCTAAAACCCGAGGGCAACAATTTTGGACGCAACCCTAGCGTCGCAGCGCTAGTTTTCCATAAATGAAAATTTGTTATTTTTGGTAAGTTTTTGGGCGGCCAACTCTATAAATTTGGGGGTTTCCAGCAGCCCTAATCATCAATCAACCATCAATTTACAGACCAAAAGAGGCACAAGAAGGAGAAAATTGAGTGAGAGTTCATAAAAGAGTTCAAGGAGTGAGTTAGTTGCAAGGAAGAGGAAAGGAGTTCGAGATAGTCGAGGTGCCATTCGAATTCCGACGTGAGAGTCAAGGAGATCGTAACGGTGCTACCTCAATCAAGAGCCTCTTTTCAGTAGAGTTTCTCTTTCTTTACACTCTTTCTTTGTTTATTTTGATTAAACATGTTGCTTCAAGCTATGGGTGGCTAAACTCTTTAGTTTTAGGGTCTTGATGATTTGTTTATGAATTCATGTTGATCATGTAGACTTCCATGGTTTTGTTGGAATGATTATGCTTTTCATTGTTACTGTGTTTAATTCTTGTGGATTGACCATCTTCACATGTTAGGTTAGATGTATGATTGAGAGATTGTATGTTTAACTTGATCCATAACAATGAATTGTTGTTAATCTATTAGGAGAGTAGTTAGGTTGACAATAAAAGTTGCTAAAGACTATTCTTAATGCCATGTAATTTGTATTGGTTTCAAGAGATTAGTAATCAATCTAGTTGCATGAGAAATGGTTGTTTTTGAGAGAAAATAACTTGGAATTAAGTTTCTAGACTTAGCCATATGAATGACAATAAAATCCATGAAATCTATAATATTGCATGATGAAATAAACAAGATCGATTACCCTAGAACTCTCTTTGACTCTTGTGTTTCTCACTTTAATACTTTCCTTATCTGGTTTATATTTTCCATAATTAACAACTTCAATTCCAATCCTCAAATAAAATTGGCAACTCTAGAATAGCTAAGTAACATAAACCTTCACAATTGGATCTCCAATGGAACGATATTCGGACTGAACCGTCTTATATTATAACTTGGCCTGTACACTTGCGGTTAACACTAAAAGTGCGCATCACTAATCTTCCATTCCTTGTGGATCAATCCGATCCTGTCACTAATATTAAGCTTTAGTAGTGTAAAGATTGATAATTATAAATATTATTTGGTTAGGTCTTTTGGGGGCGACACCAAAAAGCCTTACGCCACTTATTGATTTAACTTTAGCTAGTGAAGAAGCAAGTTGGCTAAGAGATTTATTATTATGAAATTTCTTAATGAATCGAAATTCGTGCAGAAGCACATGAACACATGTTCTTTTAATTTATGTTATGAATTTACACTACATACAGAGAAAATTGAAACATATTTTAATTAAGCATGTTTTACTATGAAGAAATTAAATGAGAAAGAAAATACCTTTGAAGATTTCTTCAATCTTCTCCAATTCTTCAGTATTTCCACAATCTCTTCAATCACGAACAGGACACCACCATCAAGATCTTCCCCGCTATTCTCCGACAAGCAAAAAGTTTGTGGGAACCTCTTTTGGAAAATTGGGAAGAGTTTTTGCAGAGAAACTTTTTCTCTGTAACTTGGGAGTGTTGAGAGATGGAGAGAGAATTGTTGAGATTTCACCATCCCAAAAATCTTTATATGAAAAAAAATAACGGATTGATGGAGAGGGGAAAAGTTAATTATAATTAACTTCCTTTTAACCATTCTTTAACTCCCTTAGGAGTTAAAATTTAACTAGAGTTAAATTAAATCAAATTTAATTTAATTTAATTTAATATTAATTAATTTAATTAATTAATAAAAATTAATTAAATATCATATATTTAATTAATATTACATTTGAATCATATTCAAGTGTATTTCCCTCTCATAACCTATAGTTTAAATATAAATCTTATTCATATTCTGTTTTAACCTATAGTTTTAATATGAATCTCATTCATATTATTTAATATTTGAATCTTATTCAAATATATTATTCTCTCATATTATAAATAGTTTAATTTTGAATTTAAGTCAAAATTAATTTTATAGTATAATGTATATATATATATAATATTAATTGTATTATATACAATTAACATATAATTCCCTCATTATATGAATCTTATTCATATTAATTTAATATTTGAATCTTATTCAAACATTAATACTCTCATAATATATAGTTTAATTTTGAATCTAATTGAAAAATAACTTTATATTATAATGTAGCTCTATACATTATATGAATTGTATCATATACAATTAACATAAAACCCTTATAATTTGAACGATTCAAATTCTTTCAAAACTAAATATTCTTTGTTTTACCCTTAGTGAGCTAGTAGGGGGACCTAATGAACCTACAGATTAGAAGCTTCAATGATACGATATTAATTAATTAAACTCTTTAATTAAATTAATCAACATTCATTAACTGTGGGTCACTCCACTAAAAACCCATAGTTGCACTCTTCGCACTGTAAACATATTTCTATGTCCATGGCTATAACCAATCAACAGCGAGTGGAGCCTTCACGAATTGCTCGTAATCACAACTGGGCCAAATTACTGTTTTACCCTGTAGTTACATCTAACTCCTTAAGTCCCCTCTAATGGACAACCTGTTTATGGTCCTACCATAAACAAAAACGGGAAGGAGTGAACTTCATCTTGTGTAGCTTTGTTTCCAGCTCCCTACTTAGACAAATCCTCAAAATGGTAGGCATATTGAGTTGACGAATCTGGCCACTCTCACCCATACTGATTAAAGGACTGCCCTCATAGATAGAAGTTCATAACTCACCTAGGATTAAGGTCAAGTCAACTATGGTCATCCTATGAAATGTCAATCTCTTCAGTCAACGGTGTTATAAAGAGAGATTAATCATTTCGCGGTCCGGTCTTATACTAACTCTTTGTATAGGATACCCCATTCACATGTCTCCACATGAACGATTTGGACAAATCGTTTGTAACATTTACAAAGTGGGCCATATTCGTAGTGTCACCAAGATAAGGCACCCAACCTTATCCTTATACTACAAACCATTTAGGTTATTACTTAAACATGACCCACTTGTATGTCAACCATGTACATGTTTAAGTTACATAAAATAACCTTGGATTGTTCTCTGATGGATAATTGCATATATAAAATAATCAACCATTATTTCAAATTATTTATTAATTACGAGGCTTTAGGGCATACATCCCAACAATTCCATTGTGGGAGAAACCAATACCTCCTATCTTGATAAATTGTTGTCGCACTACAACAATTGGTAGAGTAAAAAATCATTTTGATAATGGTAAATCTTGACCTATAAGAAGAAAACACAATACTGTGAGATGTGAAGTGCATTAAAGATCCCATTACAAATCGTTTGTAATGGGATAATGCTGTGAAAACACATTAAAGATCCCATTACAAATCGTTCGTAACATGTGAAGTGCATTAAATCTCATGATAATCTTGCAAATTCGTTAACAAAGGCCTTGACCAGAAAAAGGGTATGGAACATATCGAGGGGGATAGGGTTGAATCCCTTATAATTATCATGAGCCATATATAATGATACCTACTTAGTGATCAGAGATCCTGAGATCTAGGTTCAAAGGGAAAAACGAATTATAAGGTGGTTGTTGTGAGAATATTGTATGTGGGAATTAGCCTAACGCAAAGTGTTAAAGTATGTGGCTATGCGTTCAACATATCAAGTTTTGATCATGCAATGCGTTCTATTATTATGCATTGGTCTTGTCAAGTTTTTCCTATTCTTTTACCCAAGTATAAGTAAAGTAATAGGTATTCTCGGTGAGTCCGAGGTCGAACACAGGGATTATATTGATTTGGTTTTAATTGGATTGCATGCGTTACAGAGGTAACCAACAATTGTTTGAAATCGTGTTTTTAATCTAAAGAAAGCAGATGTTTGTACACTAGACTAACAGTTGTGGAATATGGAAAGCATGCGACACAGCAAGTTCAGCTAAGATGTGTGTGAATGGATAAAGAAAAGGGTTCGGGTTGATTAACATCTGACGTCGGAAACGCACAGTAGTATTCTATTCATACTTGCGACTCTTCTCCCGGTTGTCAGCTGCTATGCGTTATATGTCTATAACGCATAGGAGAGTGTTAAGAACCAAGGTTGTCCCTGTAGACAGGTAACACTACTTGGCCCTTGTCAATTGAGTTCCACAATCACTTACCCTCTCGAGTAGTCTGATTATTACTACTTATATCGATTTGTCAGATGGATATAAGCATCGGATTAAGCTCGCAATTGACAAGATAAAATAGTTACACTGCGGTCCCTAGTTAGATGCTAACGCAACCCTAGACCCTTGATTGATTAGTTACTCATGGTTTGAAAGTATAAAGTGGACAGATGAGAAAAGTGAATAGACATGGAAGATAATTGTATTGATGAAAATGAGATACAAATTTTGATAAGTTCAATTCCTTGATACAAATCTAAAATTCAAGCAAGAACAGTAAGAAAGAAAGCAGGGAAAGGCGTCAATGTCTTGAGTCGCCCGGATGGAAGCGTGATGATTTCCTGTGAAGTGGTGCGGCGGATGGAAGACTCTTCTCTCTCGAGCTATTTATCTCCAGTTGAAGCCTGAGAGAACTCTGCTGTCACTTATGGAGTCCTTCCGAGAATCAACAACGTTTCTACTCTCGCAGAGCTGCCCTTTTATAGATGATGAAATCGCAGTTAATGGCAGATCTGCTTGATTGGTGGCGAGATTGACACTGCGTCTATCTCGCCTGATTGCGTGATTCTCGGACCAATTAAGATCCACCACTTAAGCCGCAAATCATGTCTGTCAATCATCCGTCAATCTCTCAAGATTCTGATCTGATTCTCAGCGCCTTGCCGTAATGGTTGTCTATGCGTCCATGCATAGTTTGGTTGATGTCAACGCAACATAGGTTGCTAACGCGTAGTTATGCGTTGGGCTGTCATTAACGCATCGTCTTGTTCCTGCATTAAGGGGTCATCAACGCATCGCTTGCATTCCTGCGTGAAAACATGCGTTTTAGGCTTAACAAGTGGTAAAATCAATATCTTCATCAAAATTCAAGAGTATAATGCAAAGGAAGATTTATTAATGGAATTTATCATCAACTACCGCATGCTTCTCTTATTTAAACTCTATTTATCTATGAAAAAGGCTATAATAACTTGTATTTCTACAAGTTACCACACCCCCAAACTTAGATAAATGCTTGTCCTCAAGCATAACTTCTATCTAAGAAACTTCAATTAACCTAAGCATTTTCTCAACGCATTGACTAGTCTCTCAGAATGCTATACTCAATCAGCTACCCGTTAGTTATATTATTTCTCTACCTCTTTATTCTTTTCTTTAGGACGGGTCTAATTTGTATGCGACAAGCTTTCTTTTCAAAACTCTTTAACTCATTATTCACAAAATTTTTGTTTCTTCTTTTAACACTGAGTCTGAAAAGAT
Source organism: Citrullus mucosospermus (assembly GCA_030954485.1). Classification (NCBI taxonomy): domain Eukaryota; kingdom Viridiplantae; phylum Streptophyta; class Magnoliopsida; order Cucurbitales; family Cucurbitaceae; genus Citrullus; species Citrullus mucosospermus. Next base: position 14,393,130 of record CM062057.1, on the reverse strand, counting down.
GAAGATATAAAGTTCATTTTTCTTTCATTGGTTTTGTTGTATGGTTATTAAGTATGCGTCGAGTAGGGTTACCCACCTTCGTTCTGACATACCAACGATGGGGTGCATGAAGGCAGCCAACTACGAGCAAGTGTCCTTCTCGACTAAACTCTTATCTAAGCTCGGTTTCCTCACTAGACATTGGAGTTTGTTATTTATCTATGCGTCGCTGATTACGATTACCCACCTTCGTTTTGACACACCAATTATGGGGTGCATGGAGGTGGCCAACTACGAGCATGTGTCGTTTTCAGCTAAACTCTTAACAAGATAAATATATTAGTCTTGCCAGAGGAGTTTTGCGTTTTAAAGAATAATTTTTTTTTCTTTTTTTTTAAATGATTGAACTAAGTTACTCATATTTTTATCTTTGACAGTTCAAACCTCTTCCACCCCCAAACTTGAGAGTAGCAAGGTCCTCATTGCTTAAATTGTAGACAAAGACTAAGTTGCAAAATGTTGTAAAAGAGGTTTGAATTGGCTGCTTGCATACATTCAAAGTAGGTTTGCATTTTTTAAGGAATAGTATGCAGACGCATTGAAAGTAATCTAACTTAAAGAGTGTACAAAAAGTGTAAGCATGATTATCATCACAGGGACCAACTTTTCAACGCAAAGATAGAAGTTTAGACTAATTAAATGTACTTAGAATAAATTTATAACAAGGGACAACGCAAAGAGAAAATTAAAGATCCATGCGATGAAGAAATGTTCATTCTATTAATGTGATTTTCACCAACGCATACAATTGACTGTGAAGATACAAAATTGCAAGAAAATTACAACTCTTGATTACACCCCTAAATTTTTAACCATCAGTCTCGTCTTCATCAGGTCTGCGTTGCTGCTCAGATGCAGGGCACTGCGGCACTGGGAAGACAAGAGGCTGTTGGAGGCGTTCAGGAATATCAGGGGGTGGGATTTCTGAACGGATGGAGAACAGTTGGTGAACATAATTTAAAGTGAATTGGAACTGCTCCGTCTGCCGGCGTGCTAACATATTTAATGAGTGCATCACAGGACGCATGATCGCTTGCTGCAGATATGTTTGCACTGTCTCCCACTCAAGGTCAAGTGGGCCTTCTTGCGGTTGAGGTTGCATTGGTGGGGTAGGCGGGTTTGGCTGAGGCGGGGGAGGCTGAGGTGGGGGAGTGGGTGGAGTTTCGTCAAACGCAGGGGATGATGGCCGCATAAAAGTCGCGCCGAAATCCTCCAAGTGTGAGTCATCAACTCTTATTGGGGCAGAGGGTTTTGTGGAAGGTCGGGGTTTTGGATGTTTAGGGCGATGCGTTTTCTTAGGAGGAGGAGGTGCCTTAGGGCGATGCGTTTCAGGAGGAGGTGGAGGTGGAGTTGGTTCCCTTCTGGTTGTTGGAAGTGGGGGTGAAGGACTTGAGGGTGGGGAAGGTCGAATGGTGGCATCAGGACTTGCCACGCCCTTCAACTTGGACGGCTTCCCCTTCTTCTGCGGTTGCGGCTTTGGAGGCGGAACTGGTTGATGAGGTCTTTTAGTGGCCTTGGTAGGCTCTGGCAGATATTGCGATCCTCTCATCAATCGATGCAGAGTCTTGTTGGCTATTATGCCATTAACTTCAATCATCTTCTCTGCGTCTAACACTTCCGTTGGCCCTCCGATGGAAGCATTGTCGTATAAGTTCATGATAAGAGCGGGGAAAAAAAGTTGGCCCCTTGGCTTGCTGAACACCCCTCTTATCTGTGCAGCAATTATGCGTCCAACATCAAGGTTGATGCGACGCATAATGCAGTATGCTGCCATCACTCGATCCCTTGACACTGTCTTGTCATACGTTGTAGGGATCAGCCGCTTCTTCACCAAATACAACCACAGGTTTGCCTCTGGAGTTTGGCTGCTTGCTGAAAGCGTCTTTATACCCGTGGGTGAAACATCCCGCTTGGCCCCTGGCTTCGCCATTACCCGGAGTGCGTCCTCCATTAACTCCGTTGGAGTTGATTCTATAATCTTATTTCCTTCCGCATCCGGGTTGTCCCTCAACTCATATATACCATTGATTTCCCTTGCGTTGAATGGGACTTCAATTTCACCAACCACCACCACGTCCTCCTCCTCGTCTATGCATCCGTTATAGAAATCTCGGACTACGTCAGGTTGGACCCAAGGAGTGCTGGTACAGAAGTTTCTCCAGCCGTGGTGGTCAACTATTTCGGTGATGTATGGCGGCACTGGGGCTTCTTCAGGGAAAAATCCCACCTCGATCATCAGGTTAGGGAACACCCTACGTCTCCCTTTTCCTTCCTTCTGTTGTGGCGACGCATCAGCCACTTTCTTTTTTCCTTTGGCCTTAGCTGGAATCTCATTTACGGTTCTCTTTTTGCTCTCGGCCACTTTGACTGGTGCTTCAGTCATCTTTTCCTTCCCTTTGCGTTTCTTAGTATGCGTGCTTGGAAGGTTGGTGACTGACACCTCCTTTTCTTTCCTCTTCTTCTTCTCCAAGGTGCTCACACCTTGTTCTTCCCTCGCATCCTCCCCGATGCGTTCCTTCCTACTTTTCTTTTTCTTTTTCTTCTTGCCCTCCCCTTCCTCTTGGGCGATTATTCTAGCAGCCAGCTCTGCATCTTCTTCAATTTGTAGCTCTCTTTCAAGCTTTTCGGCTGCTTTTTCTAGTCTTTCTTCTTCCATCATTTCCTCTTCAAATGCCAATGCGGCTGCTTCTATTTGAGGATCAGGAAGGTCTTGCGTCCCCCCAACTTCTTGAGGCCGCACTTCCCTGCGCGCCTTCTTGCAAGACAATGCGTCTTTCGCAATTTGTTCAACTCCTTTTCTTAGGGCCCTGAGCTCCTTTCTCAACTTGGCCCTCTTCTTCCTCTCTTTCTCTGCCAACCGATCGAAGGATGTGGCCGCAATTGGAGACTCAGGTCTGTCTCCTTGTTCTGTGCTTTTCGGCTCTTCATCCTCGGCAGTGTCCGGTGATACCCTTCGTTTCTTCCTCAATAGGGGTACCACTTCTTCTTCCTCCTCTCTTCTTCTCTTGGCATCTGCGGCCATCACAACTTTTCTTATTGGTCCTTCATTGGAGTCCAATGTCATCTCCTCAGGACTAATCGACGCAGGGACAGACCCTTGCGTTTCACGTGGCTCGCCTACTTCCTCCTTGCTGTAGGCAGCCTCTCCTTCCTTATCTCCCCCACTATGCTCACCCTCCTCTTCAGCTGACTCTGGACCTCCTTTACCGGCAAGGGTGATTCCCTTCGTGCATCTGAGACGGTTGTGTCCATCGGGTCACGCAGTCCGCTCAGAATTTGAGCTATCCACTCGTCTGGGGATTTTGCAGAGTTTACTTCCCCCACGGTGACAGCCACCTTTTCTTCTTCTCCTCTTCCCATCTCCTCCGTCCCTCTAGTGCTTGGTGGACGGGATAGGGACAAGGGTTGGTTGACCTCCCCGTCTTCTTGACCATTTGCCTCCCTCTCTTCTTGAGCTATCCTTTCCAAGATGTCGCCGAAAACATCCCTCTCTTCCCTTCGGCGCACCTCACTGCTACCGTGCAGTGTACTGGCTTCATCGCGCACCATTCCAGGAACAGGTTGCTCAGCCTCGGAGTTCTCCGCGCTTAACCGTTGGCTTCCTACATTGAAGTTTGCGGAAGAAAACTCCTTCATATTCTTCATTCTGGGCCGTGAGATGCAAGACTTGACCCGGCTTTTGGTTTTTGGGGTAGGGATTGGGTCGATTCGGCTCAAGGGTCGGATATTGAGAACCTCCACATAGTCGTCGGAGTCGTCAACTACTGGCGGACGGGTTGGGGCTCTGGCGAATGGCCAGAAAAATGGGTAGATGGGTGGTCTCTGGGCAGTGGCCCTTATTCTACACGCTGAGAAGTTAGGGATAAACGGTGGGTTAGGGTTTGGACTTCTTGGTCTGACCGGATAAGCAAAAGGCCTCACAAGTCGGGAAGGATAAAATGTAGGTGGAGAGAAGAATGGAAATCGAGGGTTGGGTGTAGATGATGAAGAAGGTCTTGGGAAACTGATTCCGGCGAGGTTTTTTTGATTTTCTGGGTTGAGTTGGTTAGACATAAGATTGCAGCGAGAATACAGATCGCTGAAGGTTTAAGAGAGATGAAAGGTTTCTAAAATGGAAAATGGAAAATAGAAAATCGAATCGCGTTTATAAAGGCTTAATTTAGCCGTCGGTAATTAATGCGGATACGCGATATCGAAATCCCACTGATCAAGGCAAATTTCCTTGAGCCGCACACCCATCACGTGTAATGGGCGGCTAATTAACGCACGCAGAGCACTTGAGTGTTTTTTGGCACTTGAGTGTTTTTCTAGAAAAGACACGTAGGCTGAGAAGACATCTGCGTTTCACCTAGTGCTCTATCTAAACGCAGTAAACTAATGATAAACGCATACTGATGAACGCCTGGTTCTCAGGTTAGATTATGCGTTGTAAGTTAAGTATGATGCGTTTGACAAAATATGTACAGCTCTAACCTTTCCTCTAACCTTAATTCGATAAACACAGAAATCGTTTATCGATGAACGCATAGATTACTTATGCGTTGGACGCATGCATGAATAATAGATTATGCGATGAAATCAGATTGTTCCAAAACTTAACTCCTACTTTCATGCTTATCTCATTTACATTTATAAACTGAAATTAAAAAAAAAATACATGCTAAAAACAAAATACAAACAGAAGCAAGAAAACAAAATACAATAAAATAAAATTAAATACTATAACAAATTCAAATAAAATTAAAATAAAGCAAGGGTAAAAGAAAGATCCATGGAAATGTAGGCATTCGGCAACACCGGGACCTTTCGACGCAAGCTCAGTCATTACACTCGCGTAGGTCAATGGAAGTCTTGTTAATTTCGAACTCTCCAATGTGGTAGGGCTTTACCCTTTGTCCATTGACCTTGAAGGATGTGGTTCCATTTTCATTTGTCAGCATGACCGCACCATGCGGGAACACTTCCTTGATTATAATGGACCCGACCATCGAGACTTCAGCTTACCTGGGAACAAACGCAACCTTGAATTAAATAACAGGACCTTCTGCCAACGTATAGAATTTTCTTACTAATGTTCTTGTCGTGCCATTTCTTGGTCCTTTCTTTGTACAGCTTTGCGTTTTCATAAGCTGAGTGCCTCCACTCCAGGAGTTCATTTAGTTGAAGCTTTCTGACTTCTCCGCTTGCCTCCTGGTCTAAATTGAGCTTCTTCATGGCCCAGATGGCCTTGTGTTCCAGCTCAAGTGGGAGATGGCATGCTTTACCAAACACCAACGCATAGGGTGACATGCCTATCGGTGTTTTGGATGCCGTTCTGTAGGCCCATAGAGCTTCATCTAATCTCTCTGTCCAATCTTTCCTTGATGTGCTCACGACCTTTTCCAGTATGGACTTGATCTCCCTATTTGTTATTTCAGCTTGGTCGTTTGTCTGTGGGTGATAGGCAGTTGCTACCCTGTGCGAGACATTAAACTTAGTTAGTAAATTAGTGATTATGCGATTTATAAAATGCGTACCTTCATCACTAATTATCGCCCTTGGTGTCCCAAATCGAGAGAAGATTTGTTTCTTTAAGAACTTGGACACTGCTTTTGCGTCATTCCTTGCACAGGCTGCTGCTTCTACCCATTTGGATACGTAGTTGACCGCTACTAAAATGTATTGATTGCCGCAAGAAGGAGGGAATGGTCCCATGAAGTCGATTCCCCATACGTCGAACAACTCAACTTCTAACATTGAATTCAAAGGCATCTCATTCCGGTTGGAAATGTTGCCTGTTCTCTTACAACGATCGCAAGCTACCGCATATGCTTTTGCGTCTTTAAATAGTGTGGGCCAGAAATACCCACTTTGCAGCACCTTTGCAGCTGTTCTCTACCCTCCAAAGTGTCCTCCGTAAGGTGCTTCATGATAGCTTCTCAGGATGCTATGCGTTTCATCTTCTGGAACGCATCGACGCAGTATGTGGTCAGGGCCAAGTCTGTATAGATATGGCTCATCCCAGCAGTAGAACTTACTTTCATGTCGGAGCTTTTTCTTTTGTTGAGCGTTAAATTCTTCAGGCCATTGGTTGCAAACCAGATAGTTGACTATGTCTGCGTACCACGGTTCCTGACTCTCTGCGTTCATTACATGCTCGTTTGGGAATTGTTCCTCTATATCACTCCGACTCTCCTGGACCTCTTTATTTTCCAACCGAGATAGGTGGTCTGCAACCTGATTCTCGGTTCCCTTTCTATCTTTAATCTCCAAATCGAATTCTTGCAACAGTAGGACCCAACAGATAAGTCTAGGCTTTGCGTCCTTTTTCGCCATCAAATACTTGATCGCAGAATGATCACTATAGATGGTCACCTTTGACCCTATCAAGTATGCTCTAAATTTGTCAACAGCAAAGACTATGGCTAACATTTCCTTCTCAGTAGTAGTGTAGTTCTCCTGAGACGAATTCAACGTTTTACTAGCATAATAGATGGGGTGCATTATTTTCTCTTTTCTTTGCCCCAATACTGCTCCCACCGCATGGTTACTTGCGTCGCACATTAATTCCAACGGGAGAGACCAGTCAGGTGCAACTAAAATAGGTGCTGAAATCAGAGCTTGCCTTAGAGACTCGAATGCGTTTAAGCATTTACCGTCGAAATTAAATTCCCTGTTGACTTCCAGCAACTCGCTCAGTGGTTTTGCTACTTGCGAGAATCCCTTAATGAATCTTCTATAGAAGCCCGCATGGCCTAGGAAACTTCGCAAAGTCTTAACATTTGTGGGGGCTGGAAGTTTTGCTATCGCATCTATCTTTGCCTGATCCACTTCCAATCCAACCTTTGAGATTTTATGCCCCAACACAATACCCTCAGTCACCATAAAATGGCATTTTTCCCAGTTGAGGACTAGATTTGTGTCTTCGCATCGTTTTAGCACTCGTTCTAGATTGGTCAAGCATTCATCATATGATTTCCCAAATACTGAGAAGTCGTCCATAAACACCTCTACTGACTGTTCCAAATAGTCCAAGAATATTGCCATCATGCACCTTTGGAACGTCCCTGGTGCGTTACATAGCTCGAATGGCATGCGTCTGAACGCGAAGGTGCCATATGGACATGTGAACGTCGTCTTCTCTTGATCTTCCGAAGCTATCATGATCTGGTTATAGCCGGAATATCCATCCAGGAAGCAGAAAAATTCATTACCTGCCAGCCTATCTAGCATCTGGTCGATGAATGGCAGTGGAAAGTGGTCCTTCTTTGTTGCCATATTCAGCTTGCGGTAGTCCATACAGATGCGCCAGCCAGTGACCATTCTTGTTGGTATTAGTTCATTCTTGCTATTCATGATCACTGTCATCCCCCCTTTCTTTGGTACACACTGAACTGGGCTCACCCAGCTGCTGTCGGAGATTGGATAAATGACCCCTGCGTCGAGCCATTTGATGATCTCTTTCTTCACAACCTCCTTCATTGCGGGGTTGAGCCTGCGCTGCCTCTCAACTGAACCATCCTTGCCCTCTTCCAACCGAATTTTGTGCATGCAGTACGAAGGGCTTATTCCTCTAATATCCGCTAAGGTCCATCCTATGGCTTTGATATGGTTTTTCAGGATATCCAGCAAAACCTTTTCACATTTTGTCGTCAACGCAGAGGATATGATGACCGGTAGCATGCTCTCTTCCCCCAAATATGCATTTAAATGCGTTGGCAGTGTCTTAAGCTCAAGGGTTGGTGGTTCTTCTAAGGACGGCTTTGTTTTCTCCGGGTTCTGTTGCCCAATTCTAACCGTTCGAAGCTTGCGTTGGAGATTATATTTATTTCCGCTTCTCTTCCTTCATCTAGTTCATCCAGCAGTGTTTCGTTTTCAGCACATGCGTCGATGATGCTTGCCTTTTCTTCAGTTATCTCTTCGATCATCTGGCAAGAATGAAAATCATCAGGATATTTCAATGCATTAAACACATTAAATTTTACCTGCTGGTCATCCACTCGAATAGTTAACTCCCCTTCCTGGACGTCAATCAAGGCGCGTCCAGTAGCTAAGAAAGGCCTTCCCAGGATGATGGGCACCTCTTTATCAGCTTCATAATCTAGAATTATGAAGTCGGCCGGGAAGATAAATTTGTCCACCTTCACAAGAACATCCTCAATTTTCCCCTGTGGATGCTTAATGGAACGGTCAACGAGCTGAAGTGTGACTGTAGTTGGTCGTGCTTCCCCTATACCCAACTTCTTGAATATCGACAGTGGCATTAAATTTATACTGGCCCCTAAGTCGCATAGTGCCTGACCTACGTCCATTCCTCCTATAGAACAGGGCAATGTAAAACTCCCTGGATCTTTCATTTTAGCGGGTATATTGCTTTTGAACAATGTGTTGCATTCCCACGTCAATGCGACTGTCCCAAACTCTTCGAGCCTTCTTTTCTTAGATAGTATGTCTTTCAGAAATTTGACATAGCTCGGCATTTGTTCCAGGGCTTCCACCAACGGAATGTTGATGTGAAGTTGTTTGAGAACGTCCAGAAATTTTCTGAATTGACCCTCATCATTCTTCTTCTTTAGGCGTTGAGGAAAGGGCGGACGCATAAGGGGATTGATATTCTGAGATATCGACGCAGGATTTGCCTGCGTTGCTTTTTCTCTCCCCTTTCCATTTTCTTGTTCTTTAGAGGTTGTGGTTGTGGATGAAGATTGCGGTTCATGGATAGATGTTGCGAGAGTTTGTAGTGGAGTGATTTGAGGCTGCAGATTTCCTTGCATCCTCTGCTCTTGCGGTTCAGTGGGAAGAACCTTCCCACTCCTCAATGTCACAGCTTGACATTGTTCCAAACCGTTACCTCGTGGGGCTTCGGTATTACTAGGCAATGCTCCTTGGGGTCTCGTATTGCGCTCACTTGCCATTTGTCCCACTTGAAGTTCTAGATTTCTAATTGCAATGGCATGGCTCTTTATTTCTCTCATTTGATTTTGGAGCATCGCTTCCAGTGACTTACGCGTTTCTTCATTTTGAGTAATCGTTTGACGCATAAGTGCTTCAAGGAATGATGATGATGAATTTGCTGACTGATTTCGTGGTACTTGATGCCCTTGAACACCTTGGTTATACACAGGATTATTTTTTCTCTGCGGCTGTTGTCCCGCCCCCTGCGTCTGTGATTGGTTTCCTCCCCATCCAAAGTTAGGATGGTTTCTCCAACCCGGATTATAAGTCTTAGAATACGGGTTGTTCTGAACATAACAGACAGACTGTGGGTTGTGGGGACACATATCATACAAGTGACCCTCACCGCATTGCACACAGCTTACAGACGTTGTTGCATTTACCGTGTTCATTGCATCCATTGATGCAACTGTTCCTCCTTGGTTGTTCAACGCAATGGTTTGCAGCAAGGATGTCATGTTGGCGATCTGAGCTGAAAGGTTACTAGTCGCATCCGTTTCAATCATTCCAGCTTGCGATCGTCTTTTATCCATATACCTGGATCCATATCCATCATCCACTCATTCATCAGTAGTCCTCGAAATTCTGTCGAGGATCTCTTTGGCTTGCGTGTAAGTCTTGTCCATCAAACCTTTTGCTGCCGAGGCGTCAGCCACTGATTGTGATGTTTTGTTCAGTCCTCCATAGAAAATCTCCATCTGTACACAATCAGGGATACCGTTATGGGGACAATTTCTTACCAGCCTTTTAAACTGGGCCCATGCTTCACTAAGCGTCTCCGAGTCCTTTTTCTCGAAGGTGACAATGTCTCGTCGCCTCTTTGCACTTACCGTCGGAGGAAAGTATTTCTGCATGAACTTTTCAACCATTTTACCCCACGTTGTAATCTCACCAGGTTCAAATGAATACGCCCACTGTCTTGCCTCATCTCTGAGAGAAAATGGGAATAGTGTCAGTCTGATGCTATCTTGTGGTACTCCAGCCATCGGAAATGCACTACAGATTTCCAAGAAACTCTTCAGGTGTGCATGTGGATCTTCACCCGTTGCACCCCCAAACTGCCCTGCGGCTTGCAGCATCTGCAACATCACTGGTTTCATTTCGAACCTTCCATTACCCTCGAAGGTTGGTTGTAAAATTCCCGGTGCAAAATTATATAGATTTGGCGACGCATACTCCCTCATCGGGCGATTTCTATCATGCGCCAAGAGAATCGGGTTTGTATCATAATTTGCGTGCTCTTGCGCATTTGCGTTCCGCCTGACCTCAGCTTGAGGAGCTTGAGGTTGATTGTTTTGAGCATCCGTGTTCTCTTCAGTAGACTGATTGCTCCTTCTTTGCTTATTCTGTCTTATCCTTCTTCTGAAGGTCCTCTCAATCTCAGGGTCAATATCAAATGTCGGGTTATCCCCTTCACTCATATACTGTTAGAAGCCTCTAACAGAAGAGAAGCTTGCTATACTCCGTCGATTGAGGAATTCTGCAACACAATAATCCAAAGAAAATAATTAAATCAATGAATAATTCCCGGCAACGGCGCCAAAAACTTGTTGTGAGAATATTGTATGTGGGAATTAGCCTAACGCAAAGTGTTAAAGTATGTGGCTATGCGTTCAACATGTCAAGTTTTGATCATGCAATGCGTTCTATTATTATGGGTTGGTCTTGTCAAGTTTTCCTATTCTTTTACCCAAGTATAAGTAAAGTAATAGGTATTCTCGGTGAGTCCGAGGTCGAACACAGGGATTATATTGATTTGGTTTTAATTGGATTGCATGCGTTACAGAGGTAACCAACAATTGTTTGAAATCGTGTTTTTAATCTAAAGAAAGCAGATGTTTGTACACTAGACTAACAGTTGTGGAATATGGAAAGCATGCGACACAGCAAGTTCAGCTAAGATGTGTGTGAATGGATAAAGAAAAGGGTTCGGGTTGATTAACATCTAACGTCGGAAACGCATAGGAGAGTGTTAAGAACCAAGGTTGTCCCCGTAGACAGGTAACACTACTTGGCCCTTGTCAATTGAGTTCCACAATCACTTACCCTCTCGAGCAGTCTGATTATTACTACTTATATCGATTTGTCAGATGGATATAAGCATCGGATTAAGCTCACAATTGACAAGATAAAATAGTTACACTGCAGTCCCTAGTTAGATGCTAACGTAACCCTAGACCCTTGAATGATTAGTTACTCATGGTTTGAAAGTATAAAGTGGACAGATGAGAAAAGTGAATAGACATGGAAGATAATTGTATTGATGAAAATGAGATACAAATTTTGATAAGTTCAATTCCTTGATACAAATCTAAAATTCAAGCAAGAACAGTAAGAAAGAAAGCAGGGAAAGGCGTCAATGTCTTGAGTCGCCCGGATGGAAGCGTGATGATTTCCTGTGAAGTGGTGCGGCGGATGGAAGACTCTTCTCTCTCGAGCTATTTATCTCCGGTTGAAGCCTGAGAGAACTCTGCTGTCACTTATGGAGTCCTTCCGAGAATCAACAACGTTTCTACTCTCGCAGAGCTGCCCTTTTATAGATGATGAAATCGCAGTTAATGGCAGATCTGCTTAATTGGTGGCGAGATTGACACTGCGCCCATCTCGCCTGATTGCGTGATTCTCGGGCCAATTAAGATCCACCACTTAAGCCGCAAATCATGTCTGTCAATCATCCGTCAATCTCTCAAGATTCCGATCTGATTCTCAGCGTCTTGCCGTAACGGTTGTCTGTGCGTCCATGCATAGTTTGGTTGATGTCAACGCAACATAGGTTGCTAACGCGTAGTTATGCGTTGGGCTGTCGTTAACGCATCGTCTGGTTCCTGCGTTAAGGGGTCATCAACGCATCGCTTGCATTCCTGCGTGAAAACATGCGTTTTAGGCTTAACAAGTGGTAAAATCAATATCTTCATCAAAATTCAAGAGTATAACGCAAAGGAAAATTTATTAATGGAATTTATCATCAACTACCGCATGCTTCTCTTATTTAAACTCTATTTATCTATGAAAAAGGCTATAATAACTTGTATTTCTACAAGTTATCAGTGGTCAAGAAATGCACTATCTTTATATTTTAATTCATCTCTATAATGTGAGTGCATTATCCTATAACAATGCAGAGGGTTGAGTTTTTCAATTATTTGTAGCTCTTATGATTGCGGTGTGTTATGTTACGAGAGCACCCTTGATAAATTGTACCTATATGAGTGTTAGAGTGGGGTTGCTTTCTATTTAGATATGGGGCTTATTCTCAAATGCACTCTTGAAATATTGGGATCAGCACAAAGCTTTGGGGTGTTTCGCCCATGAGTTTGGAATTATGAGGGTTTGCCTTTTAAAGTCAAGACCATGTTTCGGCTATGAAAATAAAATTTCTGGGATTAAGAAACCAAACTCATCTTCTACCTATTATTAATGGTCACCGATGACTGTTGACAACAATTATTGCGTTCTAAGTGCATATGATGTGTTATGTTCACATTGGCCTCGCGTTAAAAGTCAAGAAAGATATATATATTAAACGCAAGTTTTCCTATAAAAACCCAAGTGCAAGTTTAAATAGGTTTTTCCTGGAGAGTCTAGGGTCGAACACAGGGATTTGCAATGACTATGCGTTGAGATTAATCTTTTAGTTTGATGCACTTGGACTATACAATAGTTACAACTGTTGTTGTTTTCTAAAATAACTACAAAGAATAACTTTATACATGAATAAATTGGTGGATGAACATGTGGAATAGTGATGTGGGATGAATGATGGGTGAAGTTAGTCAAGTATAAACAAGTCTAGATAGCATGTCTGAAAGGAATGGAACCATGAGAAAGGGTAAATTAAGATAAGTAGATAACATTTTCCTAAGTGATAAGTGATTTTTCATGCTTACAAACTCAAGGTTGAGAACGCATATCTCGATGCTTCTGAAGGAGTTGAATCCTCTAGGTGGAAGCATTTAATCGCTTTGCTCCTATGTAATTCTATGGATTTTCACAAAACAAGAAAATATACATGTGCACTGAAACACATTGAATAAATCAAAAGAAAACATAAATACCTTTGAAGATCAAATTCCCAAGATATCAACGTTTGATTTTTCAAGAACACTACCAAGAAATCTTCTCTGGTAAAACTCTTTGGACAAAAAGGTTTGTGGGAACCTTTTAGGAAAAGTAAAAGGAAGAACAAAGAGTTTGAGTGTAACAACCCCATCCTAGATATTTATATATATATCTATATCTTTACCTAGGAGTGAGCGTTACCTAGTCTGTATTCTGTTAAACACTGTTATATATATATTTATATATCATAACCAGCTGGCAAAATGCTTAGCCTTTACAATAGTTATGCAAAAATTTCCTGATAAGATAGCATCATAAGTAAGATTTACAAGACTCTGCTTAAAGTTTACAGGTATGCCTGGTGATCCTCACAAATGTCACTCAAAATTCTAATTTGGCTCAAACGAATCTTGATGGTAGGCTAGGCACCCCGAACACGCTAGCTACCTGGAAAGAAAACATCAGAGAAACAAGAATCTATGAGCTACAATGCTCAGTGAGTAACTAACTAAAGTATAAACTAAATAAAAACATAACTACAATCATTTGTATGAACTGCTTGATCATGCTTCATATCATGCTTCATAAACTTGTGAATAACTATAACTTGTAAATAACTATCATTACGTAAATGGATATCTTTTTATTGAACCTTTGTTGAGGCGGAGCGACCTCAACGCACCCAACGTCAATAAGCCTTAGCTGTGTGGAGTAATCTCAACACATCAGCGTCAGATGCCTTTTATTCTGCTTATAAGTCTGTCTGATCTCGGGCTGCCCGTGTACCTTCTCATGTCCTTCAGTACTAGGGTCCCAGGGAAATACTCAATCACCGTCTTTATATCCTTTGGTGAGAGCTTCGTAGAAATACTAGGGCTGCTCATATGCCTTCACATGTCCTTCAGCATTGGGTCCCAATAGAATCTTTCTAGAGCACTAACTTGCACATCACATTTATCATAATTTAACAATAATCATAATATCTTAGACTTCATAAAATACTAAGGCTGCCCATATGCCTTCACGTGTCCTTCAGCATTGGGTCCCATTCGAATCTTTCTAGTGCACAGACATGCACAATACATTTATCATAATTTAACTATAATCATGATATCTCAGAATTCTCAGAACATTCATCTAGCAACTAGCTTAGTAAAACTTAGAACATTATCTGATACATTATCAAGCTCTATCTCACATATAAGATATGTGCTAGTTTCATACATAGAAGTACACTTCAACTCATGCTTCAAAGATATTATTAAGCATATAGAAAATAATATTCAAGTTAGCTTATCTCAAACCATAAAGTCACTCACGACTTATTCCGGGCTCCGAGCGGGTTATACGCTTTTCCTAGCTCCTCTTGACCTGTAAACACACCTTTTTCGTGTTAGACATTTCTAATATTCCTCTTTATATTCACTATGTTTGCTTAAATATCTCAAACATGGGTTTTCATCACTAGTCCCTCTCTTGTTTACAACTTACAATAATGAGCGAGATTCATGGGTATCAGCGAGATTATTAGATTAAACTACTCATAACCATGCGGCATCAGCGATACCCAGCTTCGCGAGACTAGCGATATTACCTTAACAAGCGATACTCAGCGAGAGTCAGCGAGAGTTGTGAGACGCAAGGCCCCTTTGCATTATCAGCGGCACTTGTCTCGCTGATCACCCTCCAACTCTTTAACGATACTTCTGTCCTAGCAACCCCCCGATGGTTAGTGCTTTCTTCTTTCTTTTCTAACCCGTTCTCAAAACTGCTAAACATCGAAATCCAACCAAAATCAGAACTTTCTTTCTTCTACAAACTTGTAAAGAAGTGAGCTTTCTAACTTACCTCGAGATTTCAAACCCTAACTTTCTTCGTTTGAGAACTATTCTCGAATAACTTCAGCCGCCTCGAATCAACTAGTAGCTCATGTAGTAGCTCAACTCCGAATACTTCTTCCTAAAATTTAACATACTCTTGCTCAAATTTGGCTTAAACATCCTTTACAGGAGTTGCTAAGAATTAACTCACTCACCTTTGAAATTTTCGCCCTAGCTTCGACTTCCCCAACTCACTTTTCTTCAAACACCGAATGATGTCTAGATTATCATCAACGGTCAAGCTTCTGGTTCCAACTTCAATTTCTCCATGGAAATGATTTTGGTTCCTACTTAACTTCAGCATAACCAGCTTCTTCCACCTCTCCTCGTTGTTCTTTTGTGAAAAGGGGTAAATCTGGGTTCGAAATATGTCTAAAGTGTTTATTTAGTCGGCGTACTTACTTATATATATATACCACCGACTCACCAGTACGGCCATCACCTTCTTACTTAGGTTAGCCGACGCAACCTTCCATGCAAAGCTTCAGCAACGCATAGCTTCAACTTGCTGTTTTACAACTGCTCAACGCCCAATCGCCGGATAGCCGATTAACGCATGATCCTCTCGGGCACTCTTCTAATGTACCAACACATACCAACCTTCAACGCCTCGTGGCCTTCAACGCCTCGTGGCCGTCAACGCCTCGTGGCCGTCAACGCCTCGTGGCCTTTAACGCCTCGTGGCCTTCAACGCCTTGTGGCTTCCAATCACGTGTCCATGCCGAGCTACCTTCTTCACGCCTCGTGGCTTCCAACATATTCTCAACGCGTAGCCCCACTAACGCATGGCCAACACTTTGCCACTTTTGCTCCCATACTACTCAGCCAACTTTTTCTAATCACTGCCCATTTCATAGTTTCTTCTTAACTTGCCAACTCTCAAATGTCAGGTAGGGGCTTACAGCGTTTCTCTACCGCATACTACCCGGCATTAAAGTCTCAAACGCATACTTCTATGCGTTTGTTCCTTACCGCATAATACCATGCGTCTGCCTTAATTACATACCATCATGCGTTTTACCTTTATCATGCGTTTCCTTCGTCTCTACCATGCGTCCAACATGGTCTTCCACTAAGTATGCGTCCAACTTCACTTACCTCTCAGCTATTCTTTTTAACCCTGCCCATCACTTGATGAGGTTTCCTTTCTTTCCATAGGTCTTACTTCTAAGCTTAAAATCATGGTTGCGTTCTCCTGATCTGTTTATCCTACACAGTAGAATTCTCAACTTCAAGAATTACTTTGATTCCAAGATTCAGAATTCACTCAATGCAACCTTTCTATCAAATCCTTCTAATTCAAATTTCATCTACTGCCTATGTAAACTAACACTTGAGCACAACCGCTCTTGTCCTACTTCTTCCCTAAATAGGCTCTTCCACGAAATGGCCTTAGAAAAAGGGTGTGACATTGAGAGTTGAGAGTGAGGGAGAATTCTTGCAGAGATTTCACATCCACACTTTGCATTATTGAGATCTCATCTCAATTTAAAGTGAGGGAACCCACTCACCACTCACCACAGGTGAGATAAGTTATTTTTATTATTATTTAATTAAATAATATAAATTAATAAATCAAATTTAATTAATTTATATTAAATATTAATTAAATAACCATTTAATTAATGAAATATTATTTAATTTATTAAAGGAAATCAAATATCATATATTTGATTCAATGTGTCACAATACACATATACTCTCATACCCTATAGTTTTAATATGAGTCCAATTCATACTAACTTAATATTTAAATCCTATTCAAATATTGATGTTCTCATATTAAAAGTTTATTTTCTCACATTATAAACTTTATGATATATTTCATACATAATGATAATTGTATCATATACAATTAATTCCCTTAAGCAATTTGAACATTCAAATTCTTTTATCACTTTGTTTCCTTGTCTTAACCCGTTGTGAGCTACCAGAGGGACCTAATGGACCAACAGTCATAAGCTTCAATGATTCGAGATTAATAAATTAAACTCATTAATTTTATCAATCAACATTCATTAACCATGGGGCATACCACTAAAGACCCATAGTTGCACTCTTATGAACTGCGGTATATTTGTGTGTTCATTGAATAACCATACAATGTAATTCAATCTTTCACAGGGTGTTCATAATTATAGATGGGTCAAATTGCTGTTTTACCCCTGTAATTACCTCTTACACCTTAAGTACCACTAATCCTCTAATGAACAATACTGTTTATGGTCCAACCATAAACAAAGTCTCTCTCAAATCAGTGAGAGGGTGAGGCCTCATTGTTCAAGTCCCTGAATCAGCACTTAAGGGAACAACCTATCTACTTTCCTAGAGTAAGGAAGGAGTGAATTTCTTCTTGTGAATTTATGTTCCCAGCTCCTAACTTGGCATTCCCAAAATGGTAGGCATATTGAGTCAGCAACTAAGGCCACTCTCACCCATACAAATCAAAGAACGATCTTCATTAACAGGAGTTCATAATTCACTCAGAATTGAGATCAAGTTACATGGTTCTCATATGAAATATAAAACTCTTCAATTAACGGAGTTATAAAGAGATATTTAATTTCGTGGTCCAGTCTTATACAGACTCACTATATAGGATACCCCCACTTACATGTCATTACACGAACGATTTGGATCAAACCATTTGTAACACTTACAACATTTGTAACACTTACAAAGTGGGTCGTATCCATAGTGTTACTAGGATGAGGAACCCAACCTCACCCATATACTACAGATTTTTTAGGTTATTTCTTGAACATGATCCACCGATATGTCAACCACATATTGTTCAAGATACATTAAATAACCTAGGATCTAAGTTTATTGGATTTTGAGTTATGCAAACAAATAAAAATTCAAAATTACTTTATTTATTAATTTATTTACAAATTTACACCTACTACAAAATTTAGGACATAAACCCTAACAGTTTCGACGCCACATTAATCTTATTTCTAAGACGCATGGTGAGTTCTTCGGGCAGAAAACAAACTTTATTTCTAAAGTCTAATCTTTTCTTGTTAAATGCTAGAAATTACTCACCGACTCTCTCAAGCAGATGAATATACTCACTTAAACCTATTTGTTTGATAGATTCAAGCAAGTTTGAAGTGCCCATTTAATCAAGATGAAAGCAAGCTTAATCACATTTGGAAATACTACCACTTATGCTTAACTTATTAAACATTCAATATTCATGGTGCAAGATGTTACAAATGAGAATAGATGGAAGTTTAATGTCAATCGAACTTGTATTAAGTAAATAATCCAATTTCTCAAAAGTTATTAACAAAATACAAGCAAGAAAGATGTTCATAATGAAAGAAAGAAAAGGGAAGTCGTCAAGCCGCCAATGGCAATGTTTTGCTTCTTGGAGGCTCGAGATGGTTGCTATCTGATACATGATTTATACAAGGGTGGATTCTCACTCTCTGAGAGGTGACTTTGAACACTCTTAGAATCTTCTCACAAAAGAGCTAGAAATGGAGGATTGGCTATAGAGGTTGAGTGAGAATTTGCGCAAAGCTTTCACCATTGAGTATTTTCTCTATGCTTAAACATGAAGTGCAATTGGCTATTTATAAGCGTCGAAAAAGACGATACCATGATGACCTGACACCTTTTGCATTTAATTCCATGCCCTGCAATGCAAACTTCTTCGCGTCTTCAATTCATTAGATCTATCATGATCTGGTAAAATTAGATGTCCACTTGCATATTGACATGACAATTGTCGACTAAGCGCTTGTATTATTTTTTCTTTTCGATGCATGGTCCTCGATGCGTTGGCCTTTAATGATTCTGGCAGCATCCTTTCCTTTATACTTGAGCTCCTTTTGGTTCTATCTGCGTTCAAAAAGATTGAATTTCATAATTTTCAGGATAGATTCTTTTGTAATCACAGTGAACGCAGAGTTATTCATATCATACAATTTAAGTGCTAAAATCATGTATTTATCATCAATTAAACTCTCAATAGTTGAACGTCATGGCCATCGACAACCGATCATCATGATCGTCGTGACTATCAACGATCGACCATAATGACGGTCAGGCACCAAACACTGTGACAACAATCGACCATTGTGACCGTCAACAATCGAGTGTTGTGATTGACTTTCAAGTGATATGAAATGCATGTTTTAATACTATATTTTGATATTTTTCCTTAATAAAAGTGGTATTTTCATGTTAAATACCCTAAATTGTGGTCTTAATGGATAAAATGGTCAAGCATAGGTCATTTGGATGCTTAAAGTGTATTTTTAACAGTTTGAGCAAGTTTCATGAGTCTTTACATAGGTTTTTTTGCTATTTTGTAGGATTTTCCAGTGATGGATGCGCCCATATTGCTAAAACCTGATGTGGTCGCATCAAAACCCTAATTTTCAGAACTTGTGCCCAGTTATTGTCACACCCCCTCCCAGATTACACAGGTACTACTCTAGGAGTGAGTGCGAACCAGCACACACCTGTTTTCTAATGTAACTATCTAACAATCAACTACTGATCATTCAATCTTATCTATATGCCATATGATCTCATAGAATAATATAACTCATCAAAATAAGTGTTCTTTATATACATTTCAGAAACAAATCCCACTACATTCCAAGGAACATGTATGACAAAATAAAACATGTACATATACTGTGTATTTACAACTATCCCAGAGGGCTGGTCCAAAATAAACCCAGACGAGGATCTCCTGTAGGCTAGGCGTCCCGGATACGCTCGCTACCTGAAACAATCAAACAAACAAAAGAAACGTGTGAGCCTAATGCTCAGTGATTGATGGAATTTCTCCAATTATTATTACACTACTTGAATTGGCATGAAACAACAAAACCACCACATATCTATATAACCAGAAATTTCAAAGTTAATTCATGCTATAGAACACTAATAGTACGATAATCCCTTCCCAGTTGTGGCGGAGCGAAGCTCAACGCACTCAACCTCGTGTACCAATTCTCATCACATCCATATTCGAATACTTCCACACTTCGTCCCTTGGTATTATAATCCCTCAAGTGCCTTCACGTATTGTCCCTCAGCACTGAATTTTACCATAACGGAGTTCCCATGTGCCTTCACACTTGATCCCTCAACACTGGGTTCCCTACCAATCCACTGCTCAAGTGCCTTTACCTGTGATCCTTCAACACTGAGCTATCACATATTTTAGATTTCCACATGCCTTCACACAAGGTCCCTAAGCATTGGAATCCATATCAACCAACTACTCAAGTGACTTCACACATGGTCTCTCAGCACTGAATATCATATACATTCTTTAATTCTTACAGCACAACACAATCATTCCATACTACACCGTATGACAGATTTCTCTCACCCATTACTATTAAAACATGCTAAGTGAATTCATTATATTAAACAAGAAATCACTCACTACTTGTCTTGGCTCTAAGCGGATTATACGCCTTCCCGAGCTCTTCTTGGCCTGTAAATACACATTTCTCACGTTAAGTTCTCCTTGAACTTCCTTTCCATGATCATTAAGTATGCATAATCAGACTCTATTCTTACTCCATTAACAAGACTCTTTTTTTCCCAAAATTTCATAATTAACGTTCCTCTATGTCCCTAGCGAGATTACCAGCGAAAAACACCCAACAAGACACTGCACTAGCGATACCGAAATGAACGAGACTAATGAGATTACCTGAGGAGCGACACCCAGCGAGACTCAGCGAGATCTGTGAGACGCAAAACCCTTTACGTTACCAGCGACACTCGCTTCGCTCCTCAGTCTTCAGCTCTTTCAGCGATACCACTGTTTGAGCGACACCTAACGGCCACTGTTTTCTTCTTTCCCTTCTAACTCTTTCTTTAACCTGCTAAACATCGCATTCCAGCCAAAATTAGAACTTCCTTTCCTCTACAAACTTGTAAAGAAATAAGTCCTTCATCTTACCTTAAATTCTCATGATGAAAGTCCTTTTCGTTTGAGAGATATTCCCAAATAACCCCGGATTGCTCTAATCGTCTTGCAATTCAGTTCCGATCACTTCTACCTGAAGTTTATCACACATTTACTCAAATTCGGCTCAAGTATTCTTCATAAAAATTGCTAGAAATCAAGTTAACTTACCAACCTTAAAATTTCGACCCTAACCCCAGTTTCCACAGTTCGTTCTTCTTTAAACTCTGAAGAACACTCAGATTAAGTAACACCAGCCGAACTCTCCGTTCCAGCTTAAGTTTCCTCCACGAAAACAATGAGAATTCCACTCTAAACTAGCATAAACACCTTCTTCTACCTCCCTTCTTTGTTTAGCTTCAAGATGGGATCAACTCGAGCTCTGAAATGTGATTAAAATATTTGAATACTCAGTCCACTTATATATATATACCACCGACTTAATCTTCACTTCATCTCTATGTACTTAACTAGTCGATGTATACCTTCGGTGCATGGCTTCAGCAACGCATAGCCTCGACTTTGTGTGTTGTAATTGCCCAGCGCCCCATCACCGGATAGCCGACGAACGCATGGTCCTCTCGACCATTCTTCTATGCACCAACGCATACCCACCTTCAACGCCTAGCCCTTCTTGGCCACTCTTCTATGCACTAACGCATACCCACCTTCAACACATGGTAGTGTTCAACGCATAGTGGCTTTCGACGCAGAGTGACCTTTAACGCCTAGTGGCCTTCCTTCACATCTGCGTCCACGCCGAACTACCTTCGTCAACACATAGCCCCACCAACGCATGGCCAACACTTAGCCATTTTTGCTCCCACACAACTTGGCCAACTTTTCCTACTTAATGCCCATCTCTTAGTCTCTTCTTAACTTGCCTTCTCACAATGTCAAGTACGGGGCTTACAGTGTACAGTTGTGAAATACTTGGTCTTCAGTTGTTCTTCAGCGTCCAAATTGACTAGGGAGCTTCGGAAACGTGGAAGTTATTCCTAAACCACTTAAAGCCTATAAAAGGGAGGGAAGCCTTGTCTTCAAAGATCATCATCGAAATTCAAACCTTCCAAGGAGAATTCTCACCCAAATATCCAAAAAGATCTTCAAGGAATGAAAGTTTCTTTGAAGAAATTAGAGCTAGGACCTCCCTACCCCATTGGAATGAGTGTAGAGAGAAAGGAGAATCCGACCTAGGGAGCTTGAGAGAATGAGAAATTTGTCCAAGGAGTGTGTTTTCTATACTTCCAGCATTCATTTTCTCTTTTCTTCTTGTTAGTACTATTCTTTGAACATCTACATTGTAATTATGGTTATGGAAGCAATGAAATTAATTTTTTCATTCTTAATCCTAAGTTAAATTCTTTAAGGGGTCCAACTATGTGGATAGGTATTATGACTTGAGCAAATGTCATAGCTTCATACCTCTTTACTTATGCATTTCATTTGTTGATTGTATGGATAAATATTGTTAAGTTAAACTAGCCACTTAATTTAACAATCTAGTGGAGTCCTAATGCTGAGAATGTTAGGATATAAACTGATTTCACAAGGGAATATGGGACTAAAAGCCTAGAAATAGGATTGTCATGAATCCTCAGAAATAGGGTGTGCCATAGGATAAAGAATTTGCACTAAATTCATTGAAGATTCAACTAACCAGAGAAATATAGGCTTAGCTACTTAGGCTCCTAAAGGAACTTGGTACAAGACCAAATAGAAGAAGATTTTGTCCATGAGTAAGTTGATGTCTAGGTATGATGTGGCCCTATAGCTCAAGGCATAATACCTCTTCGGTAGAAACATAGTTGCATCCCTACTTCTATCATTGATTGCCTTTTATTTCCAACATCATTCAATTTAAGCATCCTTTACTCTACACTAGTTACTCTTGGCCACTTTGATTGCAATGTTAAAATGAATCTAATTAGATAGCTAGTCTCGTGGGATTCGACTTTTGGAGTGTGTATGCTTGCCACTTAGACCGCTCTTATCTAAATCTTTATCACACATACACCTTTGGTAGATCACCGAGTGATGTATGGCTTCCAATGATAGTTGGTAATTGTTGTCGACAATTTTTTTCTCCATTTCTCTTTTTTTCTCCCTTTTTGCTCGGATTTTTCATTATTTTCCCCTTTTTTATTTTCACAAAAGTAAAAACTAAAACAATCTCCCTTGTTCTAGAATATTCCTCGCTGAAGCATGGTATTGATTATGCTAGACATGGATCATCGAATTCCCCTTTTTTTTGTTTTTTTTTTCCCTCCTCCTCCTCCTCCTCCTCACATACACAAAACTAAGAAATTGACTCATTCATCTAGAAGCTCTAATGACTGCAGTGTTGCATCAATCATGCTACTATTGTCATCAAATTCTCTTGACTGGTCGCGGCCCACCTACTATCGTTGATCACCCATTGGCGGTCATCGTCAATTATTTTTTCCTCCTTCTACCTCCCTCTTTTCCCTTCTCCTTATTCTTTATTTTCCCACAAAAAGAATAGAAACTGATAGATGGATTAAGAACATTATTAAATACAAACTTCATAGGTAAAATTTGTTTCATGACTACAAGAAAAGAGAGATGATTTAGGGATTTAAAGCAAAACTAAATTTCAAACTTTACTACTTTGTTATCAAAAAATAAACTTGTTATTAAAAAAAAATTAGAAATTTAAAGCCAAACTGAAGTTGTTATGAATTTATTATAAAACTTAATTTCAAAGCTTTGTTACTTAGTTATTAAAAAGTATTTTTTATATATAAAAATAACTAAATCATTATTATTCCTAGATTCTTGTCATGAAAATTAATATACCAAATAAATTAATCTAGGAGTACAAAAGAAAAAGCTAATATAAATTTCATTTTAAAATGAATAGATTAAATTCTTTATATAAAACTATTATTAAAAATGACTTATGATGCACTAGAGGTTATACAGTTTAGAAAACAACCACTAAAAGATAGGAAAATATCAGATTACCCGAACTCATACCTACACCCCAAACATAGGCTTAAAAAACCCAAGCTTCCAAATCTTATACCCCAAACACAGTCATTTGTGATTCCCAAACTTTAGAACCCCTCAAATAAACCCTCAAGCATTTAATTCTCAAGCCTTTTTATTCCAAACCTATGCCCCAAGCGCCTCCTTAAAGTGCTAAGCAATAAAGCTCATGTCAACACCTATGTGTGGATAATAATACTTTATTTCCCCTTTAGCATTATAGTTCAAGATAGAGACCACTACTAATTCTGGAATAGATATTATTATTTTATTATTAAATGTTCAATGTAGAGTCAAACCTCTATGATGCATAATTATCTCTCTCCTAGCCAATTCTATTTTGATATTTATTTTTAAATAGGAAAATGTTGTAATATTTTTAATATTTAATATTTTTTTTAAATATAAGTTTTTGAAGATTGAAAGTTGACTTCAATTTTGTAGTGTTTCTTCATGAAAGAAGAAAACTTAACAAAGGTTAAAAT
This sequence comes from Citrullus mucosospermus, assembly GCA_030954485.1. Classification (NCBI taxonomy): domain Eukaryota; kingdom Viridiplantae; phylum Streptophyta; class Magnoliopsida; order Cucurbitales; family Cucurbitaceae; genus Citrullus; species Citrullus mucosospermus. The sequence goes on along the minus strand of CM062057.1, from coordinate 14,368,771 downwards.
ATTTTCTTAATTACGTAGTTTTGTAATAAATATTCTAGATTCAAAGTAGCTTTGTAATAAATATTCTAGATTCAAAGTAGCTTCATAAGTACCTCACTTACCTTTCTAACAATACATAACAATAACACCAACAAATATTCAGCATCTTCTTTCTCTTTATTTTCTCTCATTTGCTCTTTTTAGAGTAATTGGCCAAAAGGTGGGTATTCTTAGTTGTGGAGCTTTGAGCTCAACCTTGCAATTCAGAGTGATTTGAATTATACAATGTTTCAGTTGGATTGTTGTATCTTAGAAAGGATTTGTCAGAGAATATCTACTGCACCGATGGTTGATATAAAGAGATACAATGCATACCGCAAAAAGCTTGAATCCCTTAAGGAGAGCCAGAAAATTCAAATCAGATATGGTTGTGCCCAATTTTTGAGGTCAAACTATCAATTAATTTGAATATCTCCCTATAAAGGTAAATACAAGCTGCATGAGTTAATTACCTTATCTTCTAAATTGTCCAAAATTTTGCTTCCGTTGCTTTCTACTCACTTAGCTGAACAGAATAAAATAAGAATCATTTTCCTTTTAAAGCATTACACAAAAATAAAATGGCCAGATTGAAACTTCTGTAGTCAACATCAGCTTTGCAAGAGTTGGTTCTTGCTTTCTGATAAGCTTAGCCCTTTATAAACGTCAAGCATTGGAAATATCTTATTCAAACGCCTGGAAGAATCCTCACAAATAACTCCCAATCTGTACAGAGAGTTAGCCAACTCCATAGCCTCTGGTCGCCACCCGGCATAAGCAATCCCCTCAATTAACAAGACATAACTAGTTTCGTTCGGTAGGCAACCTTTTTCAACCATTGTTATTAGCAACTCAATGCCTTCAAAAACCCTGTGTGCTTTACACATTCCCAGAAGCACAATGTTGAAGCTGATCACTGTTGGCTGGAAGGTGGTAGCTTCCATGTCTACCAACAATCCAATAGCCTCATCGACCAACCCCTCCCGACACAAGCATGAGATCAGAGAATTGTACGTTATTTCATCAGGATCGATTCCTTTTCTTATCATTTCTGATATCATCTCCAGAGCCTTGATCTTGTTCCCACAGCTCCAAAGTGCACTGAACATTGTGTTGTAGGAGCTCACATTTGGAGGGCAACCCACTTCATCTAGCTTCTCAAAGATGTCTAAAGCCAGATCAGCACTACCAAATTTACAAAGAGTAGCCAAAATTGTATTGTAGTTTACAATATCAGGCAAACAACCATCAGATACCATTTTGTGCAAATACTCAATTGCTAAATCTAATCTCCCTTCTTTGCAGAAGGCAGAAATCAGTGGGTCATAGCTATATGCATCTGGGGTTAAGCCTTTCTCCCTCATCACTTTCAACACATTCACGGCTTCCCCGACTCTCCCTTCACGACACAACGAACTAATTAAAATGCTGTGAGTAACGACATTCGGCTCACAGCCACTTAAAACCATGTCTTTCATAAGCTTCTTCCCATCTTCCCACCTGCTCTTGTTTAGAAAAGAACGCAGCAGAATATTGTATGAAATCACATCTGGATTACACCCTCTAGCTGATAAAGCTTGAACAAATTCCACGGCTCGATCCTCCATTCCTTCCTTGCAAATACCCCTGATGATGGCATTGTATGTATACAAGTCGGGATGGAGGCCCCTCGACAGCAATTCGTCGAACAGCTCAAGAGCTTCATTGATTCTACCTTCAAGAATGGTTGCTTCTATAAGAATCGTGTAAGTAATCACAGATGGCTTACACCCATCGTTCAAAAGCTCATCCATAACTTCAAAAGCAAGCTCAAGCTTCCCCCTACTACACAAACTCCCAATCATTATATTGTAAGTAACAACATCAGGGGAAAATCCCCTGCTGCGCATTCTATCAAACACCTGGTTTGCAGACTCAATTTGGTTGGCTTTACTAAACCCACTAATCATAGCATTGTAAGAATAAACATCAGGGTCACCATAAGTTTCTAAAATCTCCATAACCCTCACAGCTTTCTTCAAATTCCTCGAATTAAAGAACCCTTTAATGAGCTTCGTACAGAGCACAACATCAGGTTTGAAGCCTTTACTTACCACGCTTTCGAGAAAATAGAGCGACTCGTTGTGCTTCCCAGCTCTGCAGGATCTGTTGAGGAGTTTCATCAAATGGGCGTCTCTGTTATGGAGATTGGGGAAATGGGGTTCTCTGGATTCAGCAGAAGATGCGCCATTTCTGAGATGGGTTTTGTTTGGAAATCTGCGAGGGACAAGGGAGTCGGAATGTGATTGGGGAATTGTTGGCTTCAATAATGGGTTGGTGAAATGGAGGCTCTGAGGGAGAAACTCAGACGAAAACATGCTCGTTGATGGCGTTTGCTATGCCATTCGGTGTTCATGGAGATAGAGCATCGTATTTTGTTTGAAGAAGATCTAGAAACGTTTCTTTTTGTCTAGTGCCAAGAGAAACGAGCAACAGAATATCGAAAGCATATCTAATCCAAGTGGATTCTATTCTAGAGCATTAGCCTTTTGGATAAGGAATTCATGAGGTATGTCCTCATTTGTACACCTCATCTACATCCATATAGGTCTTTTTCTATGAATAATAGAGTATAAATTAGGTTAAATTATCAAAATAATACTCAAAATTATAAACTTGGTTTCAAATTATACTTTTAAATTTCGAAAATTTTTATCTTAGCTCTTGAAATTTGAAGTGAATTACAAAACATCCCTTACAAACTTTTGTCATTAAAATTCATATACGAAAACTTTGTATTACTTATGCGAACCTATCTAAACATGTAACTGAAAAAAAAAAAAAAATAATAATAATAATAAAGTTATATGTCGCATTTGTAAACCATACCTATTATCAGTTTCATCTTTTTAACTTCATACCCCTAATTTTTCATTCTTTCATTTGCGATTTTTTTTTAGTAAACTTCAATCCCCAGATTTATTTTCCGTATGTGTTTAGATTTGTTCATTTAAGCAACATATAAGCATCAACCTCTTTTCTATCCATAATTTAACAAAAAAAAAGAAAAAAAAAAAAAACCTCTTCAAGAGTTGTTTTGAAAAGGAAAAAATGTACATTAAAATTAAAATGAAACTTTTCAAAGTTTAGAGGTATAATTAAAACCAACCATATAATTTAAGGGCATTTTTCTAATCATTTAACCCTATAACTTATAATCCGGTTTTTTAACTTCCATATGTCAATTTGTATTTTATTTTACTTGAATTCAACAATATGTAAATTGGGAAATTTTAATCTCTTAATTGAGGATACATGTCTTTAGCCCATGAGCTATGCAAACATTTTTCATGTCTTTTTTATTTCATCAATTTTAGATTTGGATGAATGAGACCGAAAAGGAAAAATATTGATGTCAATGTCAAATTGACCACTCAAATTCACTCACATTAAGTGCGAGCCTAAGCACAGCTTAGTAGATAAGACACCAGTTACCTATTTGAAGTTGAAGAATTGATCTTCCACCTTCACCAATTACTTATTTTAGGCTGTGTAAATTTCTTTGCTCCTCTCATGTACCATATTGGAGTTAGGAAATTAAAAAGCGATAGCAATTAGGATCTAAATTACTCTAATTACATCAATTTTGAAGATTAAACATGATTGTTCTATAATTGAAAAACAGAGGTTTAAAACTTACTTATTGTAGCTCAAAATAGAATCAAATTTCTTCAAATTTATTATCACAAACACTTTGTGGACCACCACAAGAATCTTCCTCATTATTCTCTAGCTTTAGAACAGATTGTGGGATCCAATTTATGATGAATTTAGAGCAGATGATAGTCAAGGTTTTGGAAAGTTTTTAGTAGGTGGAAAATTTCAACCAAATTCTCCAAAGGGATCAACTCTTCTTAAATTTTACCTATATATAGAATAACACATGCAAAACCTTTTTACATGCAAATTGACACCCAAGAAAGTGATTAACATCCTCAATTAGGAGGTGTTTTAATGGAGGAGAAGAAAGCATGAGGAAGACCCCTCCTACTTCTATGCAATTAGTGGGAAATTCCAACAAAATTCATTTTTGAATTTTCCAAATTCAAAAAAATGAATTTCCAATTAATTCTAATAATTAATTTTGATTAATTTAATATAAAATTAATTTAAATAATTAATTATATTAAATTAATATTAAATATTAAATTAATAATTTTTCCACTAATCCTGACAATTTTTAATCCTATGAATCTCTATTCATCCAATTAATATTTAAATCATATTTAAATATTACCAACTCTCCAATTTCGTTTAATTCATAATTAAAACGAACAAATCATAAACTTTAGTCCTTTAACGAATTTGAATGTTTTCAAATTCACACATTGTTCCAAGGTTTAGTCCATGAGCTAACAAGGTGTCACACCCTCCTCCCGGTATCCTCCTAATCCAGGAAGAAGTGTGTTGACAGTAGACACCGACCCTCCTTCGATTTCTACTGTCAACCATAAACTTTACCTTTACCTAATAAACAGTTATAAACCATAATCGACTTCTTACACACACCAGAGTTAACTTGTCATACACACATCCTTTTCAGTCAACCATATAATAGCATAAATACACAACTCCCTTAACCCTCTCTATAAGCACAACACATGATCCAGTTCAAATATTTACAATTTTCAGGATACTGAACACCGATGGTAGACCCAGACGAAATCTTGCGTAGGCTAAGCACCCCGGACTCGCTCGCTACTTGGAAAACAGAAAAACAAGGAAAACATGAGCTAGGTTGCCCAGTGAGTGACTTGTTTTGCATACTGTTCTCTTTACACAAAAGCTAGGCATAGAGTAAACACTATAAAATCACACATACAAAACTTAGATACAAGATTATACTCAATGCAAAATATATACAATAGCATTTTCAAATCATGTATGTTTAATTCAGAAAAGATACTCAAAATCTGATTTGTTTCAAATCATTTCTCTTAGTTGAGGCGGAGCGGAGCTCAACGCTACTCAACGTCAAAAACATTTTTAAATCATTTCCCTTAGTTGAGGCGGAGCGGAGCTCAACGCACCCAATGTCGAATATCCTTAGCTGTGTGGAGTAATCTCAACACAACAGCATCATACGTTCCTCTATGTGCACATAGGTATCATAATTTGGGCTACCCATATGCCTTCTTCAAGTCTTTAAGCATTGGGGTCCCATTTTCATATCCAAGTTACCCATTTGCCTTCTTCGAGTCCTTGAGCATTGGGAACCTTTTCTATATTTCGGCTACCCATTTGCCTTCTTCGAATCATTGAGCATTGGGAACGTTTTCCAAAAACATTATTTAAAAACAACGTGCTTTGAAAACATCATACCATAAATTCATAAACTAACATTTTCAAACCTTCACAATCTCATAAGCAAGCTTCCATGCTTTTCATAATTTCATAAATCAATAAACAACATGCTTTTTCATAAACTCATACTATGCACATAAAACTCATAAGTTTTTCAATCATATAACCATGCTTTCAAATATAAACTTTTCAATAGTATCACCTTGTTCAAAGTATAACTATTTTAAATAAATCGTCACTCACTACTTGTCCTGGGCCTTTAGCGATTTATACGCCTTTCCTAGCTCTTCTTGGCCTGTAATCATACATTTCTCGTTGTTAGATTTCCTTAACATAACCAACAAGCTTTAACCATTCATACTTGGTCAATAATTACTACCGAGACCACAATTCAATAGAATAAACCTTAATGAGCGAGACCCAACCACCAGCGAGATTACACTACAAAATTAAGTTGCAAATAAATCTGGACTAGCGAGACTTTGACTAGCGAGACTAGCGAGACTCACTTGATTAGTGAGACCCAGCGAGAATTGTGAGACGCAAGGCTTCTAGCGACACCCGCATTACCCGTCTCGCTACTCTCGCGTACTTCCAGTGTCGCTGCTCTTCCAGCGATACTTGTCTTCCGCAGCTTCTGCCTTCACCTTGGCTCTCACTTCTATCTGTTAAAAGTCGTATTTCCAGCCCGATTTAGCACTTCTTTCCTTCTACAAACTTATAAAGAAATTCCAGCCCGATTTAGCACTTCTTTCCTTCTACAAACTTATAAAGAAATGTATTACCTAGCTTAACTCAAGATTTTAGAACTTAACTCTTCTTCATTCGGCAGATATTTTTGAATTACTTTGAGCTGCTCCAAATCACTCGGAAAATTTGTATCAAACACTTCCACCTATCATTTAACATGTTTTTCTTCAAATTCAGCTCAACCAACCTTCACAATATTTGTTAAAGAATTGAGTTCAAATTCTTGGCCCTAAACTCGATCTCCACAAAGCGCTATTATCCAAATATCGAACGTTGTTCAAATTGCACGATATGTAATCAACCCTTCTGTTTTAGCTTCAATTACACCACGAAACCGATCAGAATTCTATACAAAGTTTGCCCTAAACACCTTCTCCTACCTCTCTTCGTCTCTCAACTGTGAAATTAAACTGATTTGAGCTTTTGAATGTGTTTTAAATGATCAAACACTCAGCTTACTCACTTAAATAAGCCATCGACTTAACCTCCACTTTCTTCTTTATTTTATTTAATTTAATTTTCCACTAAACAAAGTAACGCATCCTTCTTTAACATACTTGGATGCTGGCTTGGACACCTAGCAAGCTTGGACGCGTAGCAAGTTTGGTTGCTAGCTTGGACACATGGCAAACTTGGACACTTAGTACCATTCGTCTGTCCAACGAAACACTCTTTCGATCGGAAGCTTCTCCAACGCAACCCCTTGCTAATATCAACCAACGCATGGTCACTTGCCCAGCAACCACACCAACACCCAGCACCAGCTAACACCCTCGCTCAACTTTTAGACGCATGCCTCAACATGCCAACACTTCAACCCTCATGCTTATGCTCTGCTACGCAAAGTCTTCTCTATTTTCAGCCATCACCCATGCTCACTCTCATGGACTCTTGCTTTAATCCAACCAACGCATAGACACTTCAAGCCCAAAAGCTCTCGGCCATCACTTTTCAATCACCTACCTACTTGCTTGCATCTTCCAAAGTTAAGAGTCGAGCTTACACAAGGGGACCTAATGAACCTACAGATCATGAGCTCCAACGATCCGTAACTAACCAGCTAAACTCTTTAACCTAGTTAATTAACATTCCTTAACCATCGAGACACTCCACTATAGCCCAGTAGCTGCACTCTCCTCACTTTAGATATATTTTTGTCCAAACCATCGAGACACTCCATTATAGCCCAGTAGCTGCACTCTCCTCACTTTAGATATATTTTTGTCCAGTTGATATAACCATGATTAGTAAGTCAATCTTTCACAAGTTATTCGTAATTACAGTCGGGTCAAAATTACCATTTTACCCCTGTAGTTACATCTTGTTCCTTAAGTCTCATTGATCCTCTAATGAATGTCCTGGTAGTGGACAAAAACATATCTACAGTGAGAGAGTGCAGCTACTAAGCTTTAGTGGAGTGTCCTGGTAGTTAAGAATGTTAATTAACTAGGTTAAAGAGTTTAACCGGTTAATTTCGGATCGCTGGAGCTCATGATCTGTAGGTCCATTAGGTCCCCTTGTTAGCTCATGGACTATATCTTAGAACTATATGATGAAAGAATTTGAAAATGTTCAAATAAGGTTGAGCAAATTTTACGGTTTCTTCTTGTAATTGCGAATTAGATGAAATTGGAGAGTTAGGATATTTAAAATGAATATAGATTCAGCAGGTTAGAAATTATCAGGACAGGTAGAAAAATTATCAATTTAATATAATTGATTACATTGATTAATTAATTATTATTTAAATTAAATATATATTTAATATTAAATTAATATTATTTAATTATTTATTTGAATTAATTAAATAAAAAATTAAAATTGGGAATTTCAAATTGCATGGAAGCATGAGGTGTTTTATTTTAAACTCTCATCATCTCCTTTTTTTCCACCTCCTAATTAAAATGGCTTAATCACTTTGAATGGTGTCAATCCATGTCTAAGGAGATTAGCTGAAGTTCTTCAAATATGAGAAAGATTGAAGGGGTTGAGGTTAAGCTCTTCGTTGAATTTTGGCTGAAAATTCAAGAACACAAAAACTCTTCGAAACATTGTTTTCTCTCAAATCAGACCAAATTTATCAAGATTTGGATCCCACAATTCATTCTAAGCAAGAGAATAACGAGTAAGACTCTTGTGGTAGTCCACGAAGTGTTCGTGATCAAAATCTTGGAAAAGACAGCTTCAATTTTGAGCTACAACAAGTAAGCAACTATCTTTTGTTTTTTGGTTTATAAAACTTGCATGTTTAATCCTCAAAATTAATGAAATTAGGGTGCTTTTGATCATTATTGCTTCCGTTGTGCTCTTCCTTACTCCATCATGTGTGTGTATATATATTATGTAGCAACATAAGTAGACATGATTATTTTCTTTTCGAGTCCCCCTAATGGGGCAGGAACCCCTGTTTAGGTAGAATTGGAGAAAAGTGCAAAAAATTCTCCGTAAGCGAAATGGGGAACGTTCCCATCCTTTGCTCCCCACCCTTGCCTTGTTTACATCTTTTTTTAATTTATGGTAATAATTATTGTTATGTTATTATTGTTGTATAAATATTATATTTAAAGTTTAATTGTTTAATACTCGAGATAATGAACATGTTTGAATTCAACACTTAAATTTAGATTATATATATGAAATAATTTGAATAATTATTTCCTTCCATAAGAAAATTTGAGTAATTTGTCCTTAAATTCTAATTTTCTATGTATAATAAATTCTATGAAAAATTAGTGAAAAATTTAATTAAAAGTTAAAACATCTTAATAGTAGTTATTTAAATTATTTGATATTTAAAAAAAGAACAAGTCGAAAAAGTTCTCCCAAGGAAAACTCGAACCTTGCTAGGAATCCCAACCTCCATCCCTGCAAAATTAAAATGGAGAATTTTGTAGAGATGGGGAATGAAATGGGGAGCAGAGACGGGATGGAGAAACCATCATTGCCCTAGCCTCAACACGTAAATTCAACTAAATTGAGGACAATTAAAATGGGAAGCACTTTTAGAGCTAATAATTAAGTGTATAGCAACATTTTTAAAAGAATTGCAAATATAGCAAAATCTATTAGTGATATAAACTCATAAACTCCTATTAGTGATAGACTCTTGCTTGTTTCTCCTGCTAGGAATATAACCTATCACTAAGAAACTCCGAAAACTTGATCTAAATTTTACTGTAGCTGCAAATTCTTTTGTATTGTGCTATATTTACTAATACTTTGAGTCTAATTGTTATATTTATAACTGCCCTATTAATTAATTTGTTCGAATAGTATTTGATAAATTTCAATTTTAATTATCCTCAGGAAAAAAAAAATCAATTTTAAATTAGAACAAGAGTTACAGTATTTAGTAAATTAATATTAAATTAGTGTGATTTAGTTATATGGACCAAAAAAGGTTTATTTTACAAATTTTCATACTGGTATTTAATTTATAACCGGTTGGAATTATACACGTGTTTCATTATAAGGTTGAAAATGAAATGTACATGTATAAATTGAAATAAAAATCTTATAATATAAAAGAAAAGAAAATAAATTTAAATTTGAGTACTTAATAAGTGAAAAATTGTAGAGAGTTATCTTCCCCAGGATGGAATTTATATTTGATCTTAAATCAAATGGACAATTGCAAATATAGCAATCAGATTCAAAGTATTAGAATATATAGCAACGTTTTTAAAAAATTGCAAATATTTCAAAGTCTATCAGTGATAAACTATCGCCGATAGACTTTGCTATATTTGCACTTTTTTTTAAAAAAAAAAAATGTTGCTACACTTGGTTATTATCCCTATAAGTGCTACTCATTATAATTACCCAAAATCAAATATAAAAAATTAAAAATTAAATAAAATATAAATAAAAAGATAAATGGAATTTAGATTGAATCTTAAATAAAATCTGAAAAAATAAAAAATTTCATTTGTATTTATGACTATTTATCTTCGAGTCGAAAAGAAGATCGCGAGTACATAAAATAAATGTTAAATCCCGAGTTGTTGAACATCAGTCTTTATCCTTTGAATTGTTCACATTTTAGTGTGTGTTAGTATGAATAACCCTCTAAAATAGTCCTTCCGTTAGTTTTGGGTTTGTCTCACATTAAAACCAGCTGGTGACGTAGAAAAGGAAAATTTATTTAATTTTCTCTCCAGCTTTCTCACTCCTCCTTGCCTTCTCTCCTCTCTTTCTCTTCTTCTCTGTTTCCCTTCCCCAACCCTCTGGTTGTAGCCTCCTCCTTATCTAATTCCAATATACAATATTTGACTGCAACACCATTACAAAATAAGCAGAATTTAAATAACTAGCTCTTAACTTTAGGAAAGAGTTTTGGGTCATCTAAGAATTCAATTGATGATGGCTTTAAAAAAGATTCATATTTGGTTGAATGGAAAGAGACATTTTCTGGGTGCTGCAGAAGATGAAAACTTATGGTTAGGTCCACGTAAAATCGTTTCTCACAACCCTACTTCTTAGAATCTTCAATTTTACATAAACGTTGGATTCTTATCAAACTACATATTTATATTTTCCTCACAGAGTTTCAAATTCCACGAACTCAGTAGCTTCCAATTAGGAATTTGGGAGAGAGAAATTTAAGGAAGGAGAGAAGGGAGGCGAGAGAAATCTGGAGAGAACAAAGGGTTTTTTTCTTTTTTTTCCTTTTTTTTTTTTTTTTCTCCATAGGTTTTGACGTCAAACTATTCGAAGGACTACTTTTGAGGTTTATTAATAATGCAGGGTCTAAATGTAAACCATTCAAAATATAGGGCTAAAGTTATGGACTAAAATAGTATTTTAACTTAAAATAAATTAATAAAATATAAAATTTGGTATGTAACATAAGAATAAATATGTATATATACACAAACTAAATGAAAAATAAACAAAATCTTTATATGTAAAAAAAGAATAATAAAAATATTTACATTAAATAAAAAATAAATATGAATGGAAGTTGTTGAAGTAGAAATTTTGGATCAATCACAAATTAATGACAAAATTACAAATAATTGAATTTGGGACCAATTAAAAGTTGACATGTGCCCCAAATTGAAATTGAAGACATAAATTGGCAAATCTCGATGACACGTGTTTTCGTCTTGATCATTGGATTAAATAAAATAATTTGGTCCAATTTGGTATTAATATTTGGGCTGAAATCTAATTGAGTCCTAAAATAGGCTTAATTTGGCCCAAAGGCCAATAAAGACCCAAGTCTAAATTGTTGGGCCCAAGGGTCAAGCCTATGGATCAACCAAACCCAAGCCCACCTGAGAACACTATAAATAGAAGAGTTCTCTTCATTTGTGGGGTTCAGAAAATTCTACATTTTAGAGCCTAGAGAGAATTTCCCTACAATCAGAAGACTCCTAACTCCGGAAGCTGAACTAGACTTGAAAACTAAAGTTCCGGGACACATACATTCTTCCAATACTCCAACTTCAAGAACATCCATGCGCTCCACTTCCATACATCAAGTGTACGCATTCAACTGAGAGAGGCTCCACTTCCATACATCAAATGTACGCATTCAACTGAGAGAGAATTAGAGGATCAAGTACTCGAGATCGAACCACATCCGCATCAAATCTACATCAACTTAAGTTCAACTCCATGAAACAAGTTTCTCAGGAAACCTTGTGCGAACAAATTGGCATGCCCGGTGGGACATCTCTAACTCTCATCTTTCTCTCAACAACCAAATCGAGCAATGATCTCCAAGAAAGCCACGTCCAAAACTACTGCTGCAAACGACACCTACACAGGACCCATCACCCGTAGTCGCTCAAAGGGGGTCATGCAAGAGAAGGAACAAGGCTCCGTTGTCGCGAAGAACATCTGGAAGCCGTTAACAGAATCTTCTAAAGGCGGGATTGTCATCAAAGAAAATCATTTGCTTAACAACTCTGCTCCTACTTCTGACCAATCCAAGAAGAAATCACACCCTGATGTGATGTCGATGGCAGATGTAACGGCAGAGGCAACTATGGCGAAGATGGAGAGAAAAATAGATCTCCTAATGAAAGTTGTCAGCAAGATCATGAGATCGCTACCTTAAGAAAGAGAGCAGATGCAGGCTCGAGAAACTGCCGAATCAAACCAAACGCCCGCTACCAAGACCAATGACAAAGGAAAAACTCTGTTGCAGGAAAATCAGTTGCAACAATCCACCGCCTCTCTATCGGTTCAGCAACTACAAGATATGATCACAAACTTCATCAGAGCCTAGTATGGAGGACCATCTTAAGATTTCTTTATGTATTCTAAACCATATACTAAAAGAATAAACAACTTAAAAATGTCTGTTCGGTATCAACCACCAAAGTTCCAGCCTTTCGATTGAAAGGGCAACCCGAAGCAGCATGTTGCTCATTTTGTTGAGACAAAAATGTAGGAACTAGAGGAGACCTTCTAGTCAAACAATTCGTCCGGACCTTAAAAGGAAATGCTTTCGACTGGTACACCGATCTAGAGCCGGAGGTGATTGACAGTTGGGAGCAACTAGAAAGAGAGATCCTAAACCACTTTTAAAACACTATCGTCAACATGATGGAGTTGACAAGCGCCAAGCAGCGGAAGGGAGAGTCAGTCATCGACTATATCAACTGATGGAGAGCTTTGAGTCTTGACTGCAATGACCGACTCACCGAACTATCTGCGGTGGAGATGTGCACCCAAGGCATGGACTAGGAACTCCTCTACATCCTACAAGGAATCAAACCCCACACATTTGAAGAGTTGGCAACTCGCGCCCAGGATATGGAGCTGAGCATCGCCAACAGAGGAAGAAAAGATTTCTTAGTCCCTGAGGTAAAGAAAGATCAGAAGGAAGTCAAAGGCACTGAAACTATTTTGAAAAATGTCACAAAAGGATCTATGGTCATCAGTGCGACCCCGCTAAAATTTTCCTTAAAGGGAAACAAAACAAAATCCGAAAGGAAACATGATGGAGGTGAGAGACACCGCCTAACTTTAAAAGAAAGACAGGAAAAAGCTTATCCATTTCTTGACTTTGACGTTGTAGACATGCTAGAGCAACCATTAGAAAAACAACTTATTCAACTACCAGAATGCAAACGGTCGGAGCAGTTAGGAAAAAAAAGAAAGCAACAAAATATCTAAAAATAAAGAGAGAAAGAAAATAAGGAACCTTAAAAAATTGGGAGTGTAATTTGCTCAATTGGGATGTTAGATGACATGTATACATAAACTTGTTATTTGAAATATAAATAAATTTTATAAAGAAGAACATAACTATTTAAATATAATAAATGGGAGCGAATAATTGAGTGACCAAAATATACAGGTATCTTTTTGCCTCAAATTGGTATAGGAGAAGAATCCAACGTCAAAAGATAACATTTTACCAATTATGAACGCATAACACCGCACCAATTACAAATAATATTGCAACAAAGAGAAAAAGTTATTAACGAATTTGGGGGTACTTAGTGAATTTATAGAAAAATTTTGTATTCAAATCTTAATTTGATTTGATCTTTAAATCAAATATTGGAAAATAAAATAAAATTGAAACTAGTGTATCCGTTTTAATTTGAATGATAAACCATGTAATTTTTAACTTTTTTTTTAAAATCACATTAAAACTATAGTTTTTTTAAAAATCTTTTTAGATTTAGATAGTACATAGATTTCTTTTTTTTTTTCTTTTCAACGTGATTTAGATATTATTATTTTCTTTTTTTAAAAAAATATTTTAAACGTGATTTATTTTTTTAAAAAAAAATCTTCTAAAAATAGAAAATTAAATATTATAATCAAATATTAGGAATGACCAAATATTAAACGAATAAAATCCATGATATATTTTTTTAATCCACGTTAATGATATTATTTTTTTAATAATAAATTTTGGAATAAAATATTTGAGATAAATTTAATTTAAGTGAATTATAAACTAGTTTTTTAAATAATGTTAATGTGAAATTATATTATGTAACCATATAATCATTGGGCAAAAGGAGAAACATGTTTCTCCCTCATAACCATTTTAGAGAGTATAAATTATTGAAATATAATTATTTAAACATTTATATGATTAAATTACATCTAATTTTTATAAATTTAAATTATTTGATAAAAGTTTAAGAAAAATAATTATTATAAAAATGGAATAAATCAAAATTTCAAATTAATTAATTCTCTTATTAATTTGAACATTTCAAATTAAACCAAAATGTTTCTAATACTAATCTTTTATGAGCTAACAAGGGGACCTCATGGACCTATAGTTGAAGCTCCAATGATATGAGATTAAACAATTAAACTCTTTAATTAGATTAATCAATATTCATTAACTACAGATCACTTTACTAAACACTTACAGTTGCACTCTTCGCACTAAAGATATATTTTTGTGTCCACAGAATTTACTAATCATCATTAAGTTGACCCTTCACAAATTACTCATAACTACAACTAGGTCAAATTACCGTTTTACCTGTGTAATTATATCTAACTCCTTAAATACCACTGATCCCTCTATGGATGTGGCCCATTTTGTATCCATAGAGTTCCGCCCCAATGAGCCAACCGAAGGGAAAACCGATTGGCGCAAAAACTAAAGTGACACATCCTTAACAAGAGTTTGAGATAAATTTCATGCAAACACCACTAGAAAGGGGACACAAATCGAGGTGCCACGAGGCCGAGCATGAAAGTTATCTAGCAAACCAATGAAGGAGACCATAGGATGTGTTGACGCACGTCCTTCCTCCCACTTACTATAAACACTCTCTCCATTCACATTGATATTGACCTATGCAAGCACCATTCGAAGGGGGACACAAATCGAGGTGCCATGAGGCCGAACATAGATCTCACGGTGTGAACTTTTAGGGAGAAACATGAGAAGAAAATGACATAGCATATATATCTTTTTCCCCCCGCTGAGTGTTTTAAACCTATGGTTTATTACTTAGGTAAATCTGGCTAATTAATTTATCCAAGTCTTTTGTTAATTTGCACAATATAATTCTTATATTGCATAGTTTAACAATTTTGCTTATCATTTATTAAATATTTTAATAAAATCAAATCAACTGTTGCATGCTTATAAATTATTTGACTAATTCACCTTCCAAGTCGGTTTCTAAGTAGGGGTGTTTCATTTCGTCAACTTAAATACCCCAGCTTTAGACAAAACTTTTCTTAGACAAAGGTCCCTCATTGGCAAATATTTTATAAATTTAATCTTTTATTGCATTCATTTTAATCCTATTAAAACAAATACAAAAAATTAATCTATTCCTAATCATATTAGAAACATTAAATATAAGTCTAGGTGAACCAATTTTAAACAATTTAAAACTGATTTATAACTTATGTTCGCATGCAACTCTTTATTATAGATTTTAATCTATCTCATTAAACACATAACATTTATACTTTAATGAAATATTAAAATCTATAACATGTATTCTAATGACATTAACTAAATATAACAATTATATTTACTAAGGTAATGTCATGCTCAATGCATATTCATTTTCATTAAGCAATATAACACTTTATATTAAATAATGAAAATCAAGCATATCATATCATACAATATAACAAGTATATTAAAGAATGATGCATGGATATGCTTATTAATACATACAACTATATAATATAACATTTATATTAAATAGAATGCATGTTCATGCTTATAATATCATACAATCATATAATATAACACTTATATTAAATATGATGCATGATTATGTTTATCCTAAGATGGAATTTTAAACTATATGGCATACATTATGCAACATATAACTATTTATTTAATCATAAATCAAATGCAAAATTAAATTAAACAGCAAACTAGACCAATTTTGGTACCCCTAAGAATTAATATAAATCAATATAATTATATTATATCAATTTATTTAATTAAAAATAAAATTAAAAAAACAGAAAGAACTGCTCCAATCACATCTTAAACCCATGAATTGGCAATTTCTGGGTGCTCATCCAACAAACAGAGTGTCGTGACGCTGATGGAGAGCATTGCTATGCTATGACTTTTAGAAGTCGCCACGACATTGTGCTCTATGCTGAAGCACAAAATTCTTCCTCCACTTTGAATTTTGCTTCATTTTGGTCCGTTCTCAAACTTCTTCCTCAATAACACTGGCTCCTCGAACGACATGGACTTACAGACTCGATAGCAGAATTTAAATGCCCAAAACAACGGGCCCTTACACATGATCACATAAAAAATGTAAATCTAAGATGCCAAAATCGAAAACATCTATTTTGCAAACCCACATTCATAATGCAAAATAAACACTCACCTTTTCTCCAAATTTTGTTTCCAAACTGAGGCATGATTTGACTCTAATACCAATTGAAGGAATTGAATCTTCAACGGAAGTGAGTGATCGTCATATGCCAATAATTTTTTTTTTGAAAACTTCAAATTACAGAGAAGGGAAACATAAGGATAAACAATTAAAACTATAAGTATGCATTCAGAGGGAGTTAAGTAGGAAAATACTTTACCTTTGAAGACCGTATTCAAGGTAAGCTTCTCCTTCTTCTCACTAAATCATGAACAACAAACTCTTCCTTCAACAAGATGTGCAAAGAACTTCTTGGGACACCACAACGCAAGTCTTCCTTGCTATTCTCAGGAAGAATCAAGAGGAGTTGTGGGCTCTTTCGATTTTGGTGGAGAGGAAGAGATTGAGAGAAAAAGATTTTCTTGAGAGGATTTTTCTAGAGCAAATAAAACTTTTGTAGCTTTTCTTTTCAACACACCCCTTCTTCTCTCTTTCAAAGTAAGATATATGAAAGAGTGGGAATGACTCCCTAAACGTAAGGAGTTATTTTCTAATTTATTAATATTAAATTAATATTAATTTAATTATAATATATTAAATCATATTTAATATATATATAATTAAATAAAATCAATCAATTAACAATTTATCAATTAATAAATTAAATATCACATATTTAATTTAATTTGAATCGCATTCAAATGACCTTCTCTCACATAACCTATAGTTTTAATATGAATTTTATTCATATTAATTTTGTTTTTATATGAATCTCATTCATATAATTAATATTTAAATCTTATTTAAATATTTATCTCTTTTATAACATAAAATATAAATTTTGAATCTCATTAAAAAATAACTTTATGTCATAATGTATCAATATACATTATACTAATTGTATCATATACAATTAACTTTCTTATTAATTTGAACATTTCAAATTAATCTAAAATAATTGATTCTTATCCAAAACCTTAATAAGCTAGCAAGGGGACCTTATAGACCTATAGATCAGAAGCTCCAATTATATGAGATTAATTAATTAAACTCTGTAATGAGACTAATTAATTAAACTCTGTAATTAGATTAATCAATATTCATTAACTATAGGTCACTCCACTGAACACCTATAGCTGCACTCTTCGCATTATAGATATATTTCTATGTCCACAGAAATAACCAATAAACAGTAAGTTGACCATTCACAAATTACTCGTGACTACATCTTGGTCAAATTACATTTTACCCTTATAGTTACATTTAACTCCATAAGTACCACTGATCCCTCTAATGAACAAACAGTTATAGTCCAACTATAAACTAACCCCTCTCGGGTTAGTGAGAGGGTGAGACCTCTTTGTTAAAGATTCGAAATCAGCACTTAAGGAAGAAATTTATCCACTTACCCTAAATATGGGAAGGAGTACTAAATTCCATCTTGTGACGATATGTTTCAGCTCCTATTCAGACAAATCCCCAAAATGGTAGCCATTTTGAGTCAGCGATCTAGCCACTCTCACCCATACAGATCAAAGAATTGTCCTCATAGACAAGAGTTCATAACCCACTCAGGATTAAGGTCGAGTCACCTATAGTCATCCTATAAAATGTTAATTTCTTCAATTAACAGCGTTATAAAGAGAAATTAAACATTTCGCAGTCCGATCTTATACAAACTCTTTGTATAGGATACCCTTACTCATATGTATCCATGTGAACGATTAGGATCAAATCATTTGTAACACTTTACAACTCCTTGTGTTACCAGAATAAGACACCTAACTTTATCCCTATACTATAAACCTTTTGGTTATTACTTAAACATGATCCTGTTTAATCCATCCTCGTATGTCAGTCACATACATGGTTAAGTTTATATAAAATAACCATGGATCTTAGTTTATTGGATTGAGTTAATGCAAAAAACAAATAAAATAACTCATTATTTTATTGAATAAATAAAATGTATCTATAATTTTACAAACTACGAGACCCCAAGAGATTTAGGACATTAGTCTTAACAGACAGGATTGTGGATATTCAATGAGCATGGTCAGTTGATTTATGAGCAATCTGGGCAAAACTCATTGGGAAGCTTCGAAATGGGTTTTGAGATGTATAAATGGTTTTTCTTCTAAGGGCCTTATATATTCAAAGAATTATGATGCTCACACTATTGTTGGTTTTGTAGATTCTAACTATGCAGCTGATTAGGATCGATGACAGTCATTAACAGGTTATGTTTTTATGCTTTATGGTAATGTTATCAACTAGAGATTGACTCTTCAATTGGTAGTTACTCTATCCTCAACCGAGGCTAAGTATATTGCCTTACCATAATCTGTGAAAGAATCTATATGGTTGAAAGGTTTGATTTCTGAAATGTGTTCATCTAAATGTGATGTTAAGATTCATTGTGATAGTCAAATTGCTTTAGCTTTGTCTAAAAATCCAACCTTCCATGATCGATTGAAGTATATTGATGTTCGTTTTCATTATGTGAGTGATGCTATTAAAGATGAAAAAAATTAGTTTGTTGAAGATTGATACTTCACATAACCCCACTGATTTGATGACAAAGGCGTTATGTTCTGATCGTTTTATGTACCTTTGTGATCTGTTGAAGTTGGGTGTTGGCTAAGTTGTGTATCAACTTTTGATATTGCAATTCAGAGATTTTTTCTTTATGTTGCAGCTGTATCTGATGATCAAGAGGGTGATTGTTGGAATTATGTCTCTCATTTACAGCAGCTTGTTTATCATGATTAGAGTTTATTAACCATGGGTTATTTGTTATGGGCATTTGTTTACTTAGCCCATTAGGGTTACTAAGTGAAATCCTTTTATAATAGCTCTATAAATAGAGAGTTTTGGGATGAGGCATTGCGTGAGATGTAGAGAAAAATGAGAGTTGTGAGCTTTTGAGGGTTCCGTGGTTTTCTTCTTCCTGAGCTCATTTTGATGTTCATCTCTTTGCTGATCTTTTGTATTACTGCTGCTGCCAATAAGATTTCTACCACTGATTTGCATAGTGGATGTAGACCTCAGTCCAACCACTATAAAAGATCTATGTCAATCTCTTCTCTCTTCTTCTTTGTTTCTTTATCTTCATTTTACTCAAATTTGGTTTTACCATTTGTTAGATTACTTACTTGTATTTAAAAAACGATATGACATGAGGGGGACACGTGTCCCCGACCCCTTCATAGATTCGCCCCTGATCACCACGAATAAATTAAAAAGGGATTAGGGATAGATTAATAAATAATTTTTTACTAAATAGGTAAGCGGTAAAGATTCTTCCCTAACTACTTTCTACAGTCGTTGTAGATGCAATTAATCTCAACATAGTTTGGTAATTTTCCACAATATTAAAGTCGGGAGAAAAATGCATTTTGAGTCCCGATATAGTTTCTGGGTGTCTTTGGAATTACAAGTGTTTAATTTTAAAAATAAGTCATTTTGAAACAAATAGAATTGTTTGACAACCACTCAAAAATACATTTTGAAAGCCATTCATGTTTTTAGTTTAAACACTTCCTACTAAAAGTGATTAAATGAAAATAAATTTTTGAAAAACATTTATTTTTTAAGTTAATCCAAATGAGCCCTTTATTGGTTACGAGATTTAAGTTTTGTTTCAATTTGGTTCCTAAGTTTCAAGATTTTACATTTTGATCTCAATTTTTCATTAAATACTCATTTTCAATCATTAATGTCAATGTCTATTAATTAATTTAACATAATTCTGAAGTGAAATTTTAAATTTAGTTTTAAAAATGATGAAAATAGTGAAACTTAATTAATTATAATTTTTTTTTTTGAATTTTTTAAATTTATTAAGATACATTAACACTAAGGGCGGAAAATGAGTATTTAGTAAAAAATCGATATTGAAAGTATAAATTTTGAAACTTTTGGACGAAATTGAAACAAAACTCAAATTTAAGAGCTAAATGTGTAACATTTTGAATCCTATGGACCAAATAGAACTAGACCCAAATCTTCGGACCAAAAAGGTATTTTTCCTCCTAAAATCTTTTATTTATATATATATATAGATTAGTTAGAGGACACGTGCGATGTAAGTGATTAAAAATTTTTAGAACATAGATAAATTATAAAATGAATATACTTTTAATTTAATTTAAATTGTAAATGTAAAATATAAAAGTAATGAAAGAGATAATAGATAAAATAATATATATTTTTTATTTGGTTATATTAAATATGAAATGTGATGGTTGCAAAATTTTCTAGGATGAAATATAAATGACTAAACAAAATAAATCTCATTAATTTTAAAATATAAATATTAGCCATGAACTTTGAAAATAATATTTCATTAAGCATTCAGCAAAATTTTTTAAAGATGCTACAAAAATTACTTTTGCTATTGCTAAAAACCACTCCAATTTAAAATAGTCATGTTTGATAAATAAACAAAATTGATTTTAGAAAAATAAAAATCACTTTAGAGTAAGTAATATAGCATAGTATAAATATTAACTTTTTCCAACAAAAGTTCAAATCACGATTTTTTTCCTCAATTTTTTTTCTCTATTAACAAATTGAACAAAAGCAACTCATCACTAAAGAGGCTCTTTAAAGGAAAAAAAGTGTCAGAAATATGATATTAACTAAATATATTTATTTAAAGTTTCTAGCGTTGTCTTTTTGGATTGCTTTGGGAGTGTCTCGGATCACGTTTGTTAGGTTCTTGTCTCAGAAGTTGTTCCTTAAATTGTCATCTTTGTAGAAAAATTACTTCCTTATTTAAATTATTCTGCAAAATATTTCTGCTGAGACATTTGCCTTATTTTTTGAATGTTGATATTTTGTGAGATTATTTTCCATCATTTTACTGTGCTATTTAAGTCTAAGAAGTCAGGGTTGTTACTTCAACATACAATAAGATATTAATTCGATTATACCGAAGCCTTTACTCTTTATGCTCCTTGAAAAAGATCGTTCTATGCTAGAGGCAATTTAATCTTCACCATTCTATTCAACTGAGCATCAGTATTGCAAGTTATTCCGTCTTAGGGGGAGCCTAAGACCACTCTAATCAAGCATAAGTTCTCTTTACTCATAGGGAGCCTGAGTCGTTATTCAACGTAAAAGGATTTCATAGGAAGGAGAAAGATAATATTCGATAAGAAGGAGTCTTACTCACTTAGGAGAGCCTAAGTGTTACACCACTAATATACAATTACTTAGGTGGAGTCTAAGTTAAATTGAGATAGAGTCTCGCATCTAGAGAGAGCCTAGGTATTTAGCTAAGTTAAACTCTATGTGTGTCACTATGCTTGAAGTTGTTCACATATAAAAACAATGTTCTAATTGCTTAACTATTTCATATTAGTGGATTATCTTTCTCGGCCACATTGCCCCCTAGACATAGGTGATTTATTGTCAAACTGGGTTAACAATTCTCGTGTGTTTATATTCTTATTTTGTTGGTTACGAGTCTTTTTATTGTGTTTAATTGTGTTAGGACGTATTGTAAAACATCTGCACTTAGTTCGTTGATATCCTTCTAATATTTCAAAAAGTATATATGAAAATATATGAATGACAAATTAAGAATGGTCGAAAGATTTAATGATAAAAAGGGAATTGAAAATTAAGTTTAGCAAAGTAAAACCATGGAGGGAGCATCAAAACGCGCTTGCAATTGCAATTCTATCACCCATCTTTCCTCTTCTGCCGATGGTGGAAGTGAAATTTATTTTATGATTTTATTTCATATTATTCATTTCCTAGATTTTACTAATAATATAATTTCTTAAAATTCTTTTCTATTTTTATTTTATTTCATTGTCATGTATCGCAATATTAGATATTTTTTTTTTTTTTTTTTTTTTACGTAATCTTTTATATCCATAGATATGGTATTGAATCAACCATATGAGATAATTGGAAGAAGGACTTTTTTGAAAACTTTTGTTTTGTTCGGTGACAGATCAAGAAATTCTATGTTAGGGCACAAAAGTTTATAAGTTTAGAAGTTTAGCATATGAAATTCTAAATATGTGTTTATATATAGTTTTTAAACTTTAAAAATGTCTAATAGGTCTCTAAATTTCTGATTTTTATATTTAATAGATTCCTAAAATATCAATTTTGCATCTTAATTGAAAAGTTCAGATTCCATTAGACACACAAGTAACTTTTTATTTGTCTTATAAAACAATTAATTTTAAAAATGTTTTAATATTCTTGAGCTTTGTTAGATTCAATTTAAAGATTTATTAGACATTATGAAAGGACTAGAGCCGAAATTAAAAGTTTAGGAATATATTAGATAAAAGTTTTAAAACTTGAAGATAAAACTTTTACTTTAACCTTCATATAAATATAATTTCAGACAACATCTAAATTAAATAATACTAACTATAAAATTATTATAAAGTATAAACCTTTATAAAATTATTCACTTAAATATATAAGCAAAAACTATTCTTTCAATTTTTGTGAAATAATGAATAATTCTTACAATAATTCTTAAAATATATAATATATAAATAACTATATATATTGAAAAATTAAAACTATCAAAATTATAAGGAAAAAATAAAAAGGAGTCCTGCAAACCACTGCAGCAAAAGCTACAAAATAAGGATACATGTATATAAAACATTACCAGTTGAGGGAGTCCCCTAATAGATTCGTCCCTAATTTTATTGGGTACATATAATGGACCTTGTTAAAATTTTCAAGGCTAAAGAAAAATTCTCCACTCATAGTCCCTTTTAATATAGTAGAGATAGTAGAGAAATACCAAAATTCTTCTTTTATTTAGGAGATTCGTGATGTTCCTATAATTTTTAGAAGTAGACTTTTTATGAGAAACCTTGTTGACATAACTTTGACAATTGAAAAGGTTAAAAAACACCTTTGGTTCCTAAACTTTCATGAAAATAATAACTTAATTCCTAAACTTAATCCATGAAAATAATGATTTAGTCCCTATATTTTCAGTTTTATAACAACTTAATCCCTAAACTTTAGTAGGTAATAATTTGGTCCTTGTACTTTTCAAAATTGTAACATTTTAGTCCCTAAAGTAAAAAAAAAAAAAAAAAAAAAAATCAAATTTAGATGCCAATTTTTATTATTTCATGATGTAGACTTTGTATTATATAATAATATTGAGTTTCTAATTTTTTTTGGGTTTATTTACACAAAAAAATCTCCATAAATGTTAATATTAATTTCTATGATAGAATGTAATAAGATTACTAGGAATCAGAAGAGTATTGAAATGCGTGAGGAATTGAGAACGAAATGAAAATAAAATCGTGAAGCATGAAAACCGTGGGAAATAAGGTTGGGTTGAAAACTGTTAGAACGGAATGAGTTTTGTATTACAAATCGAGCCCAAAACGCACAATCCAAACATTGATTTTGAATTACATTACATTACAATCCCATCCCATTACGATCACCCAAACATCCCCTAAATCGTTACAAATTTTAAAGTATAAGAACTAAAATGTTACATGGTAAAATTTTGGATTGAATTGTTACAAAATTGAAAGTATATGTACTAAATCGTTACAAACTAAAGTTTATGAACTAAATTGTTCCTTTTATAAAAGTTTATAGACTATACGTGATTTATAACAATTTTCAAAGCTACCATACTTTTCGTACATTATCTTTAAACAATCCCACCATCCAATATATTTATTTTTATAAAAATATAAACAATACAATTTGAAATATATTATAAATATAATAGATATTATAAATATACTATTTAGTATAGATATTCATAACCTACATAGGTTATCAAATATCATAAACCTCTCATTCAATTTCATGTGGTAACATACACCCTGATTGAATTCTATATTGTAACATACACCATCCTATGTCCTATAAATAGTAGTATATGGTGCATTTGTAATACACACCACAATTGAATTGTTTTCTTTACTTCTAATTTTCTCTACTTTGTTCTTTACTTTGCCTGTTTTTGTTCTTGTTTTGTTTTCTTCTTTACTTTACTTCACTTCTTTTTACAATACATTATCAACACGAGTCTCTACCACTTAAATGTTTGTAGAGGTTGGAGTTGGTTCACTGGAACACCAAGAAGGTTAAAGACCCACTAGAATTATCTACATTTTTTCAAGATATTTAAAATTTGAAGTTCATAGATGGTGAGTATTTTAATTTACCCATATGTGATTTTTGTATTTGCAAATTAATGGTTAAGGTATACTTGATATTAGTTATTTTAACTTTTGATTATATCAATAGTAAGAGTCAATCTAGTTGCATGGTAATTTTAGATTCCAAAATCTTATTTGTACTTTGAATTGATTGGAGCTTGGTGGTGAGATTTTTCAATTGTTTGAAGCAAGTATAAGGGTGTGGGAAAATTTTAATCCCTTTTATGTGTCGGCATTTGTGCATTGAATTTTATGAAACATATAATATTGGTGTTTAAGTGGCGGAAAGAGTATTAATCAACAACATCAATTGTGGTATTTTAGTGTTGTTGTCTATAAACAATTTTGAACTGGTGATGATTTCTGTAAGGCCACTGTGTACGTTGAACAAAAAAAAAGGATAAAAAAAATTAAATCAACATAATTTAAATTTTCTTCAATTTCTTAGGACTACGAAGTATATATATATTAGTCAATTTTTGCTTCTTAATTTTAATTATGCATGTGATTATGTTTTAAATGGTTGTCAAATCTCCCATTGCTAAAGTATATTCCTCCCAATTGTTTCAATGGTTAATTGTTCTCTTTACATAATATATATTTTATCTATTAAGATTATCTCTCAATATAATATTATCTTTTATCTTTCAAATATGGGAATACGTATCCAAGATAATTTTTTTTTTATTTTCAAAGGTTTAATATTTTAGATATTAAAGATTATTCCTTATGTGCATTAGTTTTTAAAAATATTTAAAAATAAAGCTTAATAGTTCACTTGGGTCATTAATATATTAATTAGCTACTAATTAAAAGAATAATGAATTGGAGATTAAAAAAAAAATTGAAGCAAACTCTGTCTAAGGATTGTTTTGGCTAGATTGAGGTATTTTAGCTGACCGAAAGGAACACCTGTCACACCCCCTCCCAAATTACCCTCCATGACCTGAGAGGAGATGTGAGGACAGCAAACATCACCCCTTTTGTGAGGTTCACTGTCCAACTGTACCTGAATAACTTGTTAATTCATGATTTACATAATTGCCCATATCACTTATTCTAATAACATAGACATTCAGATCAACCACGCCCATAAATTCAATAACATGAGAATTTATATTTACATAACCAGATACTCCAAACTCGTTCACAAATAAACTTAGATGACATATACAATAACCAGTCTCACATCCCAACTACTAGCTGGCTATGTCTACATGTCACATACAGAAAGTTATTTACACATACAACAACTGAAATGCAAAGTATCTTCTGATAACTCGAAGCTTAAGCAGGGCGAGCTTGAGTATGCTAAGCATCGGGAACTTCTTCGCTACCTGGGTGGGAAAAAAAACATGGAAAACATGAGTTGGATGCCTAGTGAGTGACATAGTATTTTAAACACAACTCAAGAACCAAATCATGCTCAATAATAGAGAAAACATAACTTTAGCATAAAACTCATGTTAAGCCTTGAAATAAAACATAAGCCAGGTCTTTTACATAAATACATTTTACAAACTCATCAAACATTCTTTTGCTTTAAAATTCCCTTAGTCGAGGCGAGCAAGGCTCAACACACTAAACGTCGAAAACAAACCTTGGTTGGGGCGGAGTAATCTCGACACCCCTAATGTCGAAAACCTTAGCTAATGTGGAGTAATCTCAACACAACAGCATCAATCACTATGTGCACATAGGACTATCTCGGGATGCCCAAGTACCTTCTCCGAGTACCTCAGTACTGGGTCCCTAGGAAACTCAAATGCCTTCTTAACGTCTCTCAGCATTGAGCTCCTTTAAGTCACAGGGTTGTCTATATGCCTTCTTAACGTTCCTCAGCATTGGGTCCCTTAGAAAACATTTTAGAAACAGGTATGCTTTGCATAAATAGTTCATTGTAAAACATTTCATTGAGAACAAAGCATTTCTCAATAAATAGCATCTTATAAACATGCTTTTCAAAAGCTTGTAGAAAACAGATAAAACATGTCTTTCATGCCATAAAATCAAATATAACCAGTCATCATGCTTATCATTTAATAAATCATCATAAAATCACATTTCATAAGAAAGCCTGGCCAAACATTTTAAATAGAATCGTTTTCAGAGAAAGAAAGGTGTCACTCACAATCCGGGCCTATTCCTCAGGGTCTATAGGCTTTTCCAACCTCAATATGACCTTGGTGGGCAGCAGCTGGGCGAGGGGGTGTTGGCAGGTGCAGGGCGTGGGCGTGGGCGTGCGTCTGTGTCGTGCAGATGGGGGGTGTGAGGCGTAGCAGCGTGCGCGTGCGGGCGTGTGGCAGCTGTGGCAGCCTCTTCGGCTAGCAGTGTCCTGTTTCCAACCCAATTTTTCAGAGCTCCAAAACACCATTTTCTTTCAAATAAAAATCAAATAAAAATTATGGGACTAAAGTTTAACCTCTTAACTAGCTTACCAAGAAAATTCAGCTCTAAAAACTTTCCCGATGTAAGCCCCACACTTAGCTTTGGAAGTTAGCAAGCTATAAAGATTGGTTTTGGGAAATGACGAGCTAAGGAAGGAAAGTAAAGAGTGGCCGAGAGCCTTAAGGCATGAGTTATCATGCGTTGAAGGTATCCTATGTGTTCGTGAAGGTTGCTATGCGTTGGTGAGGGTGTGCCATGCATTTGTGAAGGCTGCTATGCGTTGGTGAGGGTGTGCCGTGCGTTTGTGAAGGATGCTATGCGTTGGTGAGCTGAAGTATGCGTTAGCCAATTCATTTTTAAAGGAAAGAAAGTGGAGGTTAAGTCGGTGGCCTATCTAAGTGAGTAAGCTGAGTGTTTGATCATTTTAAACACATTTAAAAGCTCAAATCAGTTGAATTTCACAGCTGAGAGACGGAGAGAGGTAGGAGAAGGTGCTTAGGGCAAATTTTTGGAGAATTCAGATCGTTTTGGTGGTAAAACTGAAGCTGGAATAGTGAGTCTGGCTGCTATCGCGTAATCCGAGCGTAGTCTGGTGTTTGGAGAAGAACGAGCTAAAGAGATCAAATTTAGGGCTAAAATTTTAAGGTTAGTAAGTTAACTTAATTCAACCAGCTCAATCCAATCAGATCCCTCTTTCGGGGGACTTGTCTTGTACTCCATTAGGCAAGAAGTGCAGTCGAAGGTCCGCCATGAGATCTGAGGGTGAGCATAGAATCAGCCGAGAAGGTGCTAGTCTATCTAAAATGCATATAGTCCCGAAATAGGAAAACCCGGTGGGAAGTATTGGTTGCTACGGTCCAGGGAGCCGAGTCATACCATCCCCAAAACCCACCACTAGCTGCCAAGTACTCCTCTTAGGAGGGTATACCAAAGTGGGAGTGCATAGTACCACTTGACCAGTCCTACGTCCTAGGGATGATAACAACTTTTATGAAGGATGTTTGAGCTGAATTGGAAGATAAATATGTAAACTTTTAGGTGGAAGTGACTGATACAGAATTGTCGTGCAATTTGGAGTAGCGCAAGGTAATCTTGAAATATCTGACTAACGAGGAGGAGTTAATCCTTGAAAATTTAAGGTAGGCTGGAAAACATATTTCTCTACAAGTTTGTAGAAGGAAAGAAATTCTAAATTTGGCTGGAAATATGACTTTTAACAAATAGAAGTGAGAACAAAAAGGAAAGGAGGAAACTCTGTTGTCGGGCTTTCGCTAGGAAGCGGGTGTCGCTGAGTAATTGAAGTGTAAGTAGCGAGACGAGTGTCACTGGGGCGCAGGGGGATTTTCCGTCTCACAAGTCTCGCTAGGTCTCGCTAGGTCTCGTTCCTCAAGTAAATCTCGCTAGTCTCGCTCATCCTGGTGTCGCTAGTGTCGTGTCCTGTTGTGCGTTTTCGCTAGTAATCTCGCTAGAAATGTGGAATCTCGCTGGTAATCTCGCTAGTGAAATAGAATCTCGCTTATTATGATTACTTTGGGAAAAAGGAGAGTCTCGGTGATGAAACATGATTAGAGTTTAATTATGCACACGTAATGATCATGGAAAGGAAGTTTAAGGAAAGCTTAACGTGAGAAATGTGTTATTTCAGGCCGAGAGGAGCTAGGAAAGGTGTACAAACCGCTCAAGGCCTAGGACAAGTTGTGAGTGACTTTATATCTAAAAGTGTTTAGTCTTAAAATAGTTTCTTGATAACATTTGTTGATAAATGCTTACATGATGGGATTCTATGAACTTTATGTGTGTTCCATGTGCGGTATAATGAGCTGTTTCAATATTTATTTATATATATAGACTGAGCAAAAGTATGTGAATAATAAGGATAAGACGAATGGAAGCACGGGAACTTATGATTAATATTGTGATGTGGGAGTGGACTTAAGTATATGAATATGTACGTGCTATATGATGGTAAGGCTTAAGAAAAGTATGGAATTTATAATTATGTGAGTAGATGGAAGCATATGAGCTTATATTTAGTGTTGTGATGTATGAAAGTTCACAAGAGTATGATTAAATATGTGATATATGATGGTAAAACTAAAGGAAGCATATGAGCATATGAATTGTGATATATGACGATGAGACTAAAGGTAGAATATGAGTTTATGAAAATTATTGTGATGGATGAGACATTACCAGAGTATGAATGAGAATATGAATTATAGGGTGAGAATAATGAAAGTGTGTGAGCATATGAAAAGTGTGATGTATGAGATATTACAAACTCATGATTTTATGATATTTCGTATTCTTATTTGAATGGCTCCCAATGCCGAGGTACGAAGAGAAGACATGTGGGATATTTCTGTATGTAATTAGCTTCATGCTAATATTGTTCTGTTTATCATGAAATGATTTATAAAGAATTATTTATGCAAAGCATATTTACTTTATAATGTTTTCTAAGGGACCCAATGCTGAGGGAAGATGTGAAGGCATGTGGGAAACCCAATGTTGTAAGAAACTCAATGCTGAGGGAAGATGTGAAGGCATGTGGCGAAATCCTGTGTTGTAAGAAACCCAATGCTGAGGGACGATGTGAAGGCATGTGGGGAAACCCAATGTTGTAAGAAACCCAGTGCTGAGGGAAGATGTGAAGGCATGTGGAAAATCCAGTGTTGTAAGAAACCCAATGCTGAGGGACGATGTGAAGGCATGTGGACAATCTTGTATTTGAAAACTCAGTGCTGAGAGACGTAGAGAAGGCACTTAAGTATCCTGGGGATCTAGTACTGAGGGACTAGGAGAAGGTACTTGGATAGCCCTGAGTAGATTGTGATTGACTGACGCTGAGGTGTTGAGAGTACTCCACTCAGCTAAGGAATATCGACGTTGGGTGCGGTGAGCTTCGCTTAGCCTCAACTAGGGAAGGAGATTTAAGGAAACAGTTTGTAAGTAATGTTTTCATAGATTATCAAATGTGATTAAACTATAATCTGACGTATGCTAGTGATGGACATAACTAGATTTTATATTTTCATACGCTGTTGAGAAAAACTTTAAGTAGTCACTCACTGGGTGTTTAAGCTCACGTTTTCTTTGTTTTTCTGTTTTTCCAGGTAGCGAGCGAGTTCAGGATGCTTAGTCTATGCAAGATCTCGTCTAGGTCCACCAACAGTGTTTAATATTCTGAAAATTGTAAATAATTGAACTGGAGCATGTGTTGTACATATAGAGAGGATTAATGAAGTTGTTGTGTATTTATGCTATTATATGACTGAATGAAAAGGATGTGCGTATGGCAAGTTAACTCTGGTGTATGTGTGAAGTAGTCTATGGTTTATAATTGTTTATTAGGTAAAGGCAGAGTTTATGGTTGACAGTGGATGTCGTAAGAGGGTCGGTGTCCGCTGTCGTCACACTTCTTCCTGGGTTAGGAGGGTACCTGGGAGGGGGTGTGACACCCGAGCACCCTTGAAAAATTCCTCAAAGCTAACTCGTCTGATTTGCTCGGTTTCTGCGACAACCTTCAGTATTTTGACGATTTCTCAAGCTTTCCGACGTCAAATCACTTCGACAGCCCTAGGTCGTCTTCCTATCTCACAGAGCTTCCTCTGGTCTAAAAATGGTGAAAGTAGCACAAGGGAACCAGGAGAACCATCAGGTTAATTGAGCTGCTTGCTTAGAGTTCGAGCTGCTGCCCAGACCAACCAATCAGCTTTAGCCACTCACCAGCTTGCTTCAACGTGTCTCCTCTTCATTTCTCCTTATCCTAAACATCCAATTAAATATAATTTCTATTTAAATAATCATTTTAATTTACTTTAATATTTATTTCCTAATTTTACATTTTTCCCAAATAATTTCCAAATTTTGACCTTTTGACTTAAGCTTCCCTTCATGTTCCACAAAAATTTCCTAAGTCCAGCCCTCCTCCTTGTACTACAACACCATTAACTCCATTCCTTTTATTCCTTAGCAAAGGTTAATGGAAAAAGAAGAATACCAAATCATAATTACTTAAAGTGCAGTAGAATTCCATATGCTTTCCTACTCATTCAAGCCAACCTTAGCCAAACTTTTAACCATGACTTTTATCTTTTGCTAAAGCTAAGGAAAATAGAGGTTAGGGCTTACAAAACCTCTACTTGGGAACTAACCTGGGAGTTGGATTCGTCAAAGTTTAGAAATTTATATATATAGTGATTATATGCATTTGATTAAATTCCCTCATGAGAAACTTTGAAAGTCATGCACAATAGTTAATTACTCTTCCTAAAGCTAATTTTGATTCAATACACCTGAAGTTGGATAAATCAATTAGTAAGATAAGTTGCACTGTTTATGCCCAGTTTTTTTAACTAGATGCACATGTAGTTGCACATACTTTAAATCAGTAAATACTTCTAGACTAATAAAAATATGTTACTTGCATATATCAAACATGCTTCTACAGTAGTCATTTGAGAAATAAATTTTGAAACATTTTGATAAAGAAGTTGTTATTTATGCATATTACAGAAACTAGATGCATCTATGCATATTAATTTAAAGTAGACAATACGTTTCCAAAATTCATAATCCAAATATGATATTAAGTCCAGTAAACTTAATTAGAGATTTTGGAAAGAAAATATTATTTTTCCTAGAAGAGTAAAGTTTACAATTGATATACTTTATTCTCTTGTAAATCAAGGAGAAGTTTAGTAATTTTGAAAGGTATACATTGTAATAGATATCACCAAGAGAGATTGGTAATAAGAATAATATATGGTATTTATATATTATATCTATGGTCTCTTATGGGAAATGCATATAGAAAAGTTGTTTGCTTTTCCTTCTAAAATTTTATTACATACACATTTGTGTAATTGAAATATACAAACAATGAACCTGAAGTTCATTGATCCAACCATGTTTTATTTGACATGATGAGATATTTTTTGTCAACAATGAAAATAATTATTGGAAATATTCATTGACATCTACTGAAGAAATAAAAGATTCTTCCATCTAATAAATTGTCATGTGTGGCATATTCTCAAGAGATTAATAATCAAACTCTCAGCAAGTTTACATCCCAGAAATTTGATAATTATTATTATATATTGATTAGGATAAGTGTTGAACATCCTGTAGTTTATGTTCAAATAGCAAAACTTTTAATTCTGTATGAAGTCATGTTATTTTGTAGGTGTGTACATGGGTTGGGTTGGGTTGGGTTGAGGGTGTTTTTTAGACCAACCCGAAAATTTGGGTTGGTTGGATTGACAACCTAAAAGACCCAAATAAAGTCTTCAACCCAACCTTTAAAATTCGGGTTGGGTTAACTTAGTTTTTTCTTTTTAATTAAAAATATGTAAATTTATCTACAACATATGATTAATAACTAAAATCTCATAAAATTCAAATGTTAAATACCAAATATCTGTGATATTTATTACAAACTTTAAACAAAGACAAATATCATAACAATTTTAAAAGAAAAATATTAAAAATTCACAAATTAATTAATAAATACAAAGTAATCAAACTTTAAACAAAAATATATATATATATTTATATAAAATTCGGGTTGAGTTGGGTCAACCCAAATTTTTTTTTGGCCAACCTGCAACCCAACCCAACCCAACCCAATAAAAATAGAAAAAGTACGACCCAACCCAATCCAAGAACAAAACCAACTCAACCCAACCCTTACATTTTGGGTTGGGTAGTCCGAGTTGTTTTGGTTGTCGGGTCATTGAACACCCCTATTGTTTTGTGTGATCTAAGCCAATGACTTATGAGCTTATGGTCAGAAGCCAAATATATTTCATATGCAAGATGTGCAATAAATATTTCAATTATTGTTTCACAACAATAATTAAGATGATGAAACAATTTAAAATAAGTCCTCAAGAGAGGTTATAAATCGATGTTGAAATTGATTTCACATCAATTATTAAATATTTTGAACCCCTAACGTGTGATATATTTACAACACAATTTGCTAATATATTTATTGCACAATTTGCTAATTGTTATTAATGAGACACATTTTCCAACATTAGAGGGAGAAATTAAGAAGAAGTTGGAAAAAGAAATTGAATGGAATGCATAAATAGTGTTTCATTTTGATCACCATGCAGATCACTTTGAACTAGAAGTTCAAAAGATAATTCATTTGTAAAATATTGCAAATCAAATGTCAAATGTATTCAAAGAGCATTTACAGTTGCAAGAAAGTGACTAAGGTATATATATTTGTTGCAAACACACCATGTAAAATTGATATTCCAATGCAACAAGTTGTCTACACTACGCCAGAAGTGTGATAGACAAATGAGTTCCAAAGATAAAGATCTTCGAAAAAAAAATGTAGTCAATAATCAAAATGACTCTGTTAAGAATATGAGATATTCTAGAAGAAATCCTAAATATGAGTACTCATAAGAATATCGAAGAAAATGAGGATAATGACAAGATCTCGATAAATTATGTCATGACATGAAAAAAAGGAACCAAATTTATATAAGTTGACAACATACAATGTTACTCTTGATATTATTTATGAAAATGAGTATCATGTGCTTAGATCTATTGAAAAATGTCGACATAGAAAGGATGACTTATGTGGAAAGAAACAATCGAATAGCAATCAACTCATATCTTAATTGTGAGGACTAGTAATCAGACATTAAAGAATATCAAATATCTGGGATACAAGTGAATATTTGTAAGAAAAATAAATAAACTAAGGTCACAAGATACAAAATGTAGATTCCACAATAATTCTCACAAAGAACGTTGGTATTGATTATGAAGAAGTATATTCTCTAATGGTAGATACAATACCATGAGTTAATTTATGTTACTATGTATGAATAGATTAGCATACATTTTAAGGATATATTCATATTAGATTTATATGAATCTCTTAATAAATGATATTTAATTTATGAAAATCCCCGAAGGATTAAAGGTACCAAAACCATATAATTCAAATATTAGAGAATTGCATTTATCACATAGATTCTTATAAAACATTCCTGACGAATGTAATATGATAACCTTACTAAATATTGGTTGAAGTAAGGGTATAAAATAACCCTATTTGTCCATATGATATTATAAAGAAGTCATAGTCAATATTTACTATATATGTATATTTTGATGATCCTAATGTATAATGGAAACTCCTAAAGAGATTTCAAAGGCAATAAAGTTTTTAAGAAAACAATTGAGATGAAAGTTTTGAAAAACCAAGTTTTGCCTTAGTTTACAAATAAAGTATAAAGCATATGTGATTGCATCAACTTATATAATATCTTATATGGACTAGTTACATCATTGAACACTCCCATCCTGGTTCTAAAAAAGATATATCATTCAATCTATGGATATGATAATAAATAACTTTAGGTCCTGAAGAACCATAGTTTTTTAGAAATAAGTGCATTTATATATTTTCTAGTTATACACTACCTATTGTAGTATATTTAGTAATTTTGCTACATAGATATAATATTCCTCCAAAAGAAAGATATTAATGTAGAATTGAACATATATGATGTTTTATTTGAGAATTAGTTTACATTGGTTTATTTTCTTTCTAATTAATCTAATTATGATCAAGTTGGTTGTGAAAATGCATGTTATTTATCGAATCCATAAGAGCTAGATCTTAAACAGGTTACTTAATTAGTACATGGAGAAGAATTTTTATATTATGACAGTCTATGAAGCAAATTATAACAATTACTGAAATCCTGACGATTCATAAGGCTAGTAAAAAATGTTATTATATGAAAATAACATCATAGGTGAACTTCTACATTCATGACCTTGAAGGAAATGGTGACATCATGATCCAACAAATTTTTTTAAAAGATGACTTGACAGACTTATTATGAAGATGTTATTCATAACAATATTTGAGAAGTTAGTACACAACATTTGAATGTGACGAATATGAGATGTCAAATAATGTTTTCATGAGGGGAGTAAACTTACTGCACTCTTTTTCCCTTGATTATGGTTTTTCCCACTAGGTTTTCCTAGCAAGGTTTTTAACGAGGCAGTCATTAAATCGTATAAAATAATGTACTATTTTTCCTTCACTAGGATTTTTTCCTAGTAAGGTTTTAACGGGACATTTATTTTATATAATATAAATATCTGAGGGAGAGTATTATAAATGTAATAGATATTATAAATATACTATTTAGTGTAAATATTCATAACCTACATAGGTTACCAAATATCATAAACCTCCCACTCAATTTGATGTTGTATCATGCACCCCCGTTGAATTCTATATTGTAACATACACCATTCCATGTCTTATAAATAGTGGTGTATGGTGCATTTGTAATACACACTACAGTTGAATTGTTTTATTTACTTTCTAATTTTCTCTACTTTGTATACTTCGTTTCTTTTTGTTCTTATTTTATTCTTGCACTAGTCTTATTTTACAACAAATATAAGTTGATGAGATTAAAATCATCATTATAAATTTATGGTTTAAATATTATTTTGTTTGGTCTTCTATTTTCATGTTGGTCTTTGGAATTTTAAGTTTATTCCATTTTAATCTTTAAACTTGAAAAACAAAATTTAAACCACTTTGGTCTCTATGTTTTGAGTCTCATTCTACTTTTGTTCTTATTCCTTCAATTGTTCAAGTCTCCGTGATTTTAATAAATGTCAAATTTGGTCACTCAAAGTTAATTTTTATTAAATTGATTAAACAATAATAATAATTTACATGAAAGAAAAGGTGTTATGACAATATATTTTCAATATTTATAAAAGAAAAATGCTAATACACATTTGAAAAAAAAACTCAACAAGAAACTAATAGCATGTCTGTTTTTAAGATTCATTTAAAAGTATTTGGACTAAAAATGAACATTTGAAAGTATAAAAATTGGAATGACATGAATCTAAAATTTATGAACCAAAATGGTACATTTGGTTGAAGAAGAAGAAAAAGATGATGATGATAATTAATAATAATAACCATTTTGGTTTTTGATAAAAAAAAAAATAAAAAAAGGGTTGAATGCACTATTAGTAAAAAGAATTATAAAAATTAATTATGTATCTCAACTCTTTCATGTTTGTAAAAATGACAAAAAAATCAGCCCAGCCCACTTACTCAAATGTCGATTGTTGTTAAATATACTATCGATACACCTAGAATGTTGGATTGATGTTTGACATATGATATACTTCATGTCTTACTTCAAAAATTTACTAATTGATATCTGCTATACTCATATCTTATATTTGATATGTTGCTAATATATTTGAAATATCATGCTTATAAAATGAAACACACATGCTTTACTTCAAAATAATTTATTGATTGAATGTTGATTGTTGTTAGATATACTGCTATATACTTGGGATGTTGATTGATACTAGATATACTTTTGATACATTCATGTCTTATTTCAAGTATTTTTTTATTCATATTTGATCACTCATATCTTGTATCTGATATACTAATACACTCCGAATATCACGCTTACAAAATGAAACACACACGTTTTACTTCAAGACAAGTTATTGATTAAATGTTGATTGTTATTTGATATAAAGTTGATACACTCATGCTTCATATTAGATATATATTACTAATATACTTGGAATATCATGCTTATAAAATGAAATATACATGCTTTAATACAAAATAAGTTATTGATTAATGTTGATTGATGATGTTCAATACTATTGATATACTTTAATTCTTGATTGGTATTAGATATACTGTTGATACATTGATGTCTAAGCTTACTTCAAGTATTTGCTAATTGATAATGAATACACTAATGTTTTATCTGATATATTGCTAATACACATAGAATATTTAATAATCTTGATCACCGATATCTAATAGTATGTTAATGAACTTGAGATTTAATATGTTTGCTTATTGATATCTCATCCTCTAATGATTATACTCGAAAAATGATATATATGTTTGTTGATAGATGTCTGATAGGTTATTGGGGTATCCTACAATTTTGATATATTGTTGATACACTACAAAAAAAAAAAAAAAAAAAAAATGGATAGGTTTTAAGTATATTGGAAGGATTAGTATACCAAAATTTACACTTTTTTGATACGTTTGTAATTTATTGTTGACAAATTTTACTAATATACTAGGGTATATATATTTAGTATATCAACATGGTTATTTAGGTTTCTCTTTTGAGCAAAATTAGTGTTTGGTATATCGGTGTGAATGTCATAGTACTGATCTATTTTAAATTTGGTATAACAATTAATATAAAATAATCTAATTAAATCAAAAGAAAAAATCACCACAAATAAAACCAAAATATAATCAAATTAAAATTAAACACACATATCCAATTGAAAAATCAATCAAAATAAAATATTGATAATACAACAAAACTAATAAAATTCAAAAACCATAACGAAAATAAATAAATAAGTAAACCTAAAAACCTAAAATTAGGTATAGAGAGAAGAAAATTAAAGAAAGAATGAAGATGAAAAACTAAAAATAATTGCTTGTGAGAAAAAAAATAGGAAAGCAAATTGGGAAGGGAAGATTTATTTTTGTTTTATTTTTTCTTAGATCTGATGTGAGGGGATCAGTAAAATTATTTTAAATGGTAAAACTATTAAAATTATTTATAAATAATAGCAAAATATCATAGTCTATCGCAATTTATCGTAGATAAATAGTAAAATTTTGCTATATTTATAAATATTTTGGTTCATTTTTTAATATTTTAAAACGGCCCGAGAGATTAGGTAGAAAGAAAAAAACCAAAAAAATGTACATTGAAACAAAGATAAGTAGAATTTAGGGGTATTTTAAAATGTAGCAAAATGAGCCAAACTATTTACAAATATAGAAAAATTTCACTGTCAGACTTATATCGCCCGTCTATTGCTGATAGATAATGAATTTTTTTTTATATTTTTTCTATTTATAATAAATTCCCTAGAAATTAAATAGTTTCGCTATATTTGCAAAGATGAAAAATTGAAGATAAAATTGCAAATATGCTAATCATTTTTGCTACCCAATACAAATTTTTCAATAAAAATCTAACGTCCACTTGTCAAAGCTTGACCTAAACATATATAACTTGAAATCATGCTCAATTTATGAAAATATCGAAATCTCAATATTATGAAAATGTCGATGGAAATATAGGTAAAATCTATATAGCGATGAAATTTTCTAAAAAAATTATAAACATTTAAAATTAAAATAAATTATTTAAATAAACATTTTATATTTTTAAGCAAGTTAAATTATTTATTATTTATATTATATTCATTACATTTTATTATTTTTTTCATAAAGTTTTTTACAATAAAATGGAAATGTAGATTCACCACCTCTTCTTTAGATATTGAATTTATGAAAATAAAATGGAAATGTTGACAACAATTTAATACAATGCTTAAAGACTATGTCATTTATATAATTTTTTTAAAAAGAAAACAAATATAAAGATCAAAATGATAATTTTTTTTTTAAATTTAATAACGATAATTTAGAATTTAAGAGATTAAAATAAAATAAATTTAAAAAAATTATTTTTAATGCCAAAACTGTTAAAAATATTTACAAATAATAGTAAAATATCACAATTTATCTTAGATAGATCGCGATAGACATAGTTTATCACGGATAGACAATAAAATTTTGTATAAATATTTTAGTTCATTTTTCTATATTTGGAGACAACCGAACCGGCTAAAACAAAATAAACTTGACATTGGAGGATAAAAATTAAATCTAACATTTTTTTTCTTTAAATTTTTTATTTACAATTGAGAGAAGATATATAAAAAAGAAAATAAAAAAAAGGATAAAAAATAAGAAAGATGAAAGGAAGAGGTAAAGACATGAGTCCGGCCACCGCTAATTGGACCTAAGAATCGGTGGAAGTAGACTCGTTTACGATGATGGCGAATTGAAAGAAATATGATTACAAATCAAATAAACACCAACTCTCATTTCTCATAAACCTCTTCTCTTCTCTTAATCCCAATTCCCAAACCTCACCCACTTTCGCTCTTCACATGATCTTCCTCTTCTTAATGGCGCCACGATCCTTGCTCTTTCTTTGACGCCATCGCTCCAATACCCACCAACACATTCTTTCTCTTTCTCCTCTCTTTTTTCAAGTCTTGGAACCCCCAAGACTTGAAACAAAACCGCCCATTCGACTCCTGTTTGGTGTTTCCAGGTACTTAATTCATTTCTTGTTTGTTGGGTGCTTCAATTTTTTTTCTTTATTTTGGGGGGGGGGGGGGGGGGGGGGGGATTGATTTTTCTCTAGGGATACGTTTGGCTGAGGGGAAAGTGGATTCTGGGTCTGTTTTAGTTGCCCTTTTGATTCTGTGAAAGGTGTGAAAAAATGGGGTGAATTTTGTTTTGGTGGAAATTAACCTTGTGTTGATGTTATTGTCTGAGTGGAGCTTTGATTTTCTTGCTTATGGGGAGTTCATTGTGTTGAAATTTGGCAATGGGGGGGTTTTGGGGTGGAAACAATGGCTTTGAATTTTAGCAAACCTTCAATCATTGTTGTTGTTCCTTACAGATTTTACTCGACTGCCTTCACCATGGGGAAATGGAGCTCCACACCAGGATGATTAAGTTTATATGCACTTCAAAATTTGAGCTCTTACAATCGTGGAGATTCAAGTTGTCTTGGACGAAGTTGGAAGAATGCCTATGAATGTCTTCCTCTGTGAATTAAATAGGAATATGCATAGATGAAAAAGTCATACTTGAAAGACTTTTAGCATAAAAGTAGATTACCTTGAGAAAGAAGGAAACAAATGGAGGAATTTTCTAAATATGCTCACAGTCCCGCCCATCTAGCAGTTGCACGTCGAGACTATGTTGCTCTTAGATTCATTGTCTCCACGCTTCCACGACTAGCCAAGGCAGGTGAGGTCAACACTGAGGCGGAATCGATTGCAGCAGAGCTACAAGCTGATGCTGTGTCTGCTGTAATTGATCGACGTGATGTCCCAGGACGTGAGACACCTCTCCACCTTGCAGTACGACTTGGCGACCCAATTTCTGCAGAGATTTTGATGGCTGCTGGAGCAGATTGGAGCCTTCAGAATGAGTATGGTTGGAGTGCTCTTCAGGAGGCAGTTTGCAATAGAGAGGATTCAATAGCTATGATTATTGCACGGTACTATCAGCCTTTTGCTTGGGCAAAATGGTGTCGTAGGCTTCCACGTATTGTTGCCTCAGCAGGCCGCATACGTGATTTTTATATGGAAATGACATTTCATTTTGAGAGCTCTGTAATTCCATTTATTGGGCGAATAGCTCCATCCGATACATACCGGATTTGGAAGCGTGGTTCCAATCTTCGTGCAGATATGACCCTTGCGGGTTTTGATGGTTTTCGAATACAACGTTCTGACCAGACATTTCTCTTTCTTGGAGAAGGCTACTCATCAGATGATAAAGTCATTACTTTGCCACCTGGTTCTTTGATTATTCTTACCCACAAAGAGAAGGAAATTACAAATGCTCTGGAAGGAGCTGGTGCACAACCAACTGATGCTGAAGTTGCTCACGAAGTGGATTTAATGTCAAGGACAAATATGTATAGACCATGCATTGATGTAACTCAGGCTGAGTTGCTTCCTCATTTAAATTGGCGACGTCAAGAAAGGACTGAGGTGGTTGGAAATTGGAAAGCAAAAGTATATGACATGCTTCATGTAATGGTGAGTGTGAAATCAAGGCGGGTTCCTGGTGCAATGACTGATGAAGAGCTATTTGCTGCAGATGATGAAGATAGATTAGCCCATGTCGGTGAACATGATGAATATGACAATGTATTAACAGTTGAGGAGAGAAAACAATTGGATTCAGCACTTCGCATGGGGAACTCAGATACCCATCTTGAGTATGAAGAACAAGGGGTTATTGTTAGTCGGGAAAATGGATCAATAGGTTCCTGTGATAATTTTGAGTCCAATGGTATTGTTAAGGAAAAGAAGAGTTGGTTTGGTTGGAACAAGAAAAGTGCAAGGAGTAACAATGATGAGCCAGATGATTCAAAGGTCTTGAAGAAATTCTCAAAGTCGGCTCCAGAAGGTAGCAATCATAAAGTAGTCGACCCTCCAAATTCTTCTGACTTTTCATGTGAAGATATGGGAGATAATACCAAGAAGGGAAAAGATAAGAGTAGTAAGAAAAAGAAGAAGAAAGGAGCCATTAGTGAGTCTAAAAGTGAGAGTGAGTACAAAAAGAGTTTGAGACCAGTTTTGTGGTTGACACAAGATTTCCCTTTAAAAACTAATGAGCTTCTGCCTTTGCTTGACATCCTTGCTAACAAGGTGAAGGCTATTAGGAGATTAAGGGAACTTCTAACTACCAAGTTGCCTCTTGGCACATTTCCTGTGAAGGTAATCCTATAAACTAGGCACTTATCTAATTTACCCCATGCTAAATTGTTCTTATGCTTTTCTGTCTTAGTTAACTCTGACATTGGTGGCATTTATTTCTCTCTTCTTTAATGATGTTACAGCGGCTAATTTTCATGTCCTGTTCAATTGGAGTGGTTATTATCCGTTTTTGCTTTTGCCTTTCCTTATTTTTTTTCTAATATAAATATAAACTTCTTGCTTCCTTTTTGTTTCATTGTTTCACTTCAAGTGAAATTGTTTCTTTAGAAAAAAAATTAAAATTAAAAAAAAAAAAGTAAAATAATAAATAACACTGAGAATCCTTTTGCATATCATTCATCTTCTCTCTCTCTCTCTCTCTCTCTCTCTGTCTTTTTTTTTTGGAGGGGGTCAAAAAGAGAGGTTTTAATCTTTGGGGATTACAATTGCTTCACATAGAGAGAAGTATGTCTTCATTGGCTTGAAACCTTGTACTTATGGGAAGAGGTGGTGTTTTGAAAGAATACAAAGTGGATGTTTTGATGGCAAAAATAAATAAAGCACGGTTCATCATTCTGTTATTGGTTTTGCATCACACTCAAGTGTGCAGGCTGAACTTTATGGACAGTATGAGATTCGAAGATATTTTGTTTAGAATCTGAATGTTATTGTTGGTAAAAAATGTAAATTATTTAAACTTTGATATCTTTTAGCACTTGTGATCTTTTCACTAGCAAAGAGGAGGGATTAAGAGGGGCCACAGGAGTCTGATAACTTGATTTGGAAGTGTGTTGAAAATTGAGGATTACATAACACAAATTAGATGGTCTGGAATTTATGTATATTTACTTGATCCAATCCAATGCGTATGATAATAAAATGACAAAATTATTTTGGCATACAGGTTGCCATCCCTATCGTCCCGACAATTAGGGTGCTTGTTACTTTCACAAAGTTTGAAGAGCTTCAGCCAGTGGAAGAATTTGCAACTCCTCCTTCCAGTCCAGATCATTTCCAGGATGCTAAAGCTAAGGATTCAGAGGGATCTTCGTCATCATGGATTCCGTGGATGAAAGGAACTCGTGGTGGGCAATTAAGTGATGGCAACAGTCACAAGGATGAAGTCGACCCCTTCCACATACCCCAAGACTATATATGGGTCGATGCTAATGAGAAAAAACGGCGGATGAAGGCAAAGAAAGCCAAGAGTAAAAAGCATCGAAAACACACGGCTGCCAAAGGTGGAAGTACGACAGCTCAGGTGAGTGAGGCTATGGAAGAATAATTACATTACATTGGAATTCTGTTTTGAGTTCCTTAAGCAATATGAAGGCACAAATGCTGTTCATGCATCTGATCATATTATTTTTTCCCTTCAAGTCAATATGTAGTGTATGCTGAAAACTTGCAATGTTTTACCAATTTTTCTTGATCAAGAGTGTTGCCCGCATTTCTTTCTGCCTTTCATCTCTTCTCTTTCTTTCATAAATGTGTACACTTTGATGTTTACTCGGATAGGGTACCCTTCTGAAATTGACTACATTCTTCCCTGCAACATTTGATTTATAACTTTTGAAAACCATTGTTTTTTTCCCAGTTAAATTGACACTTGAGCTTTTAGCTTGGCCTTTGTCGGTTTGGTTTCAAGGTAGGGTCAAAATCGACCCAAACCAAACGCTTAAAGGGTTATTCACTTGCATGTGGAATTCCTTGCATCAGATATCTTTTTGACCCAACTACTTGAGTTTTAAATGTCTCAGCTCTTTTCTCCTGTCTCAATGTGAGACAATTGTTTGGTGGTAATCTTTTCAAAGGAAAAGAAAGAAAGCTTTGGGTTAATGCTATAAAATCTTTGCATGTAGAATATATGACTGGAAAGGAATATTGTTCTGAACAAGGAAAGGAATTAGTCTTGAAGATAATGCTAAGGATTGGTACAGGTACTTTACCAATCTAAAGTTGGCTTTTTCTCTAAATGGGTGTCTTTGGACCAAGGATTTGGGGCTATTCTTGTTCTTGCAATCAGATTTTTGGTATTGGGTTTTTGTGGAAAGAGCAGTCTTTGCTTTATTTTTTTCTGTTTACTTTTTCAAATTCTTAATGAATTGTGAAAGCTAAAAAATAGAAATACCTTTTCTTTGTGTTGTCTGAGATTTGTGGTGACATTGTAATAGTTAAATACTTGTTTCTGTTTGTAACAAAGGTCCAAACGAGAAGCGGAGAGATTTGAACTCTACTTTCTGAACTGAACTATGTGGGTTAGAAACGCCAAAAAAAGAATCGCGTAACGAAAATTTTATGTATTTTATTTTTTCCATTCAACAATGGTAGGGTGGAACATCGTACCATTGACCTTTAAGACTGTGATAGGTGCAACTTTAATGGGAAAGAAGTTAAAGATAGGCACCTGGAAGTCTCTCAATTGG
The DNA here is from genome assembly GCA_030954485.1 of Citrullus mucosospermus. Classification (NCBI taxonomy): domain Eukaryota; kingdom Viridiplantae; phylum Streptophyta; class Magnoliopsida; order Cucurbitales; family Cucurbitaceae; genus Citrullus; species Citrullus mucosospermus. The sequence goes on along the minus strand of CM062057.1, from coordinate 14,324,962 downwards.
TTAGATTAAATGTCTTATAGAAAAAGAAATAGTTGGATTAAATGATATTTAATAATTTATTGGTTTCTAGTAGTATTTTTGTTCAATAAAAAATAAATTGCATAAAGGGGTTTTAATTTTTTTTTTTTCTTTTAATCTTTTTAACTATTGCCTACTTGTTAGGATACATTTAATTTGTAATAAAATTCTGAAACGAACTTTCATCTTTTGGTAGGTTTGTTGGATGAGTGGTTAAAGATCAAGAAAAAGTATGCACATGGGAAATGGAGTAATAGTAATTAATAGAATAGTGTCCTTTAGTAATTTGATGTTAATTGTGTTTTTATTTTAAGAAATTTTTATATAAAAAAATGTTTAAATGAAAATTACTTTTTATGTTTTTTTTTTTTTTAATGAAAAGAAGCAGACTCTTAGTTACATTGTTAATGGGGGTGGGGGAATAGGATCTTTTAAGGGGCAGTAGTTAGACCATAAAGGACTAATGAAATTTGGAGTGAAGTTTATTTCATGAACCATTGACGAGAATTATTTATGTTAAGGGCATGAACGAAGTAACCGAAAGAGACAAACAAATAAGTAAAACTCTATCTCTAAATTTATTATTTCCAGCGTTCAATATTTTATAGCTCACGGGCAAAGTATGCCCATATGAAACTAATCTTTATTTTTCAACCAGTCTTCACATTATATTTTCGCCTTCATTTCAATGGGAAAGACAATGATTAGTTGTTTTTTCAAATGGATGAAATTCCTTAAAATGGGATTGTCAAGTATACCCATACATTCATCTTGTGAGATCACTTATTTTGTGTTTTTTTGTTTGCGTTTGCTTTAGCTGTAATTTGTTTCATGGAGAATTTTTCCCATAGATGGGGTTGGGTTGTCCTGTTTAGTTATATAGGCACATACAGTTCCCTATGTTTTATGAAAGGTGATAAAATATTGACTTCTCTCAAATTCTGGAAAAATGTGTTGTATGATTTTTCTTGCAGTATAGTGTGAGACACTTGTTTGAAGACACCAATATGAAAATATCATAGGTTTTAAAATGGAACTTTCCAGTGACAAAGTGATGTTTGAAACTTGACCTAAACTTCAATGTGTAATTAGAACCTACTACATAATTAGAAAATGGAAAAGTAAATGTGAAAAAAAATAAAGAATAAAAGACACTTTTATAGTTTAAAGACTTGACTTTTCTAACTAATAGGACGTTACTCTATGCATGCATAATCTTGAAACACGATTTTCAAATAAAATAAATAAATCGAATCAATTAATTAAATCAAGAACATAAAACAATTTTCACGGAGTCTCCCTTCAAAACATAAGTTCAAAATTTAAATAGAATGTAATAACTTAGACTTTCAACTCTTGACAACTAGAGCCTAGAACATGAAAAAAAAAAAAAACATGAGAAAAACATATGAAGCGATAACTGGTCCCAAGGCATGATCACAAATTCTTTTTGTCATTCGCTTGTATGTCCCTACCTTTACCTGAAAAATTGCAACATAGGAAAGAGTCAGTATAAAGATACTGAGTGGTCCACTACCAGGTCCACTAGGTGAACCTGCTATCTTCTTATCATAAGCACTAGTGTACATAACATAGGTATAGGTATAAGCATAAGTAGCAAACTCGAAGGCATGCAATCATAGGTAGTGAACCTGAAGGTCACAACTATAAGCATAGGTGGTGATCCAAGAAACACATAGTCATTAGTCATAAGTAGTGAACCCGAAGGTTCAAAGTCATAGGCTGTACACGACCCCCAATAAGGAAGATAACAATCACCGTCAATCTAACATGCATCCAACAACTATAAGACTTCATATCATGATCATATCTTCAAAATCCACTAGAGTAATCATACAAAAATCATACGTAGGGTCGTAAATCATGTTTATGGCCAAAGAGTTCATTGACACCCAACACTCCCATGACATTCTATAACGTGGCTCCACATGATAATTCAATCAATTAATGCCATGCTTACAAGGTATACATGAATCTTAACAAAAATGACGTAGTAAGGGCGCCGATGCGTAGGCGAACCGGTAGTAAACCACTTACCTTAAATTGCAAGCCCAAATATGCTCAAACAAGCTTAACTTCTAGTTGTCCAATATGATCTCGAAACAAGTTCTATGGCATAAACCAAATTTACAATTAATATTAAGGCCTAAACCAAACACCCAGTTAATCAAAACTCAACCCAAATCACTTACCTAACACGTGGTTTAATCCAAAACCACCCAAAATTCAACCAAGGCGTCCAACCTAAACATGGATAAGAGCCAAACATCACAAACTTAATTCATAACAAGTATTCCCAATATTCACAAGTTGCAATGCCATAAAACCTACCGAAAATTCAACAAAAACACTCTTAACACCGTTGGACAACAAGTAAAACCGCTTCACAACCTCAACTTCAATCGCCTAATGTAACGGCCCAAATTTTGGTAAATCACTTTTCTCCCTCTAAGTTTAAAAAAAAATTAATAATAATAATAATATTAACAGAATCTTGCAGCGGAGAGAGCGTGAAGGGGGTTTGAAAGTCCATGGTCAGCAGGAGGTTGCGGCGCTTTCGGATGGGGGAAAGATCCCTAGTTGAATTTTGACCGTGGGGCGTCTTTAGGAGAGGGGAAGAAAGGAGGAGGCAGAAAAATAAAGGCAGTCTTTTCCTCTCTTGAGTCAACCTTCGTCAGCCATTTTCTCACAACTCCCCCGTCACTCAGTCGCAGCGCTTCAGCCTTCACGGTACGGCCATAATCGCAACTTTCAGCATTGCGGCCTTCGTCATAGTTGTCGCGTCGCAGCGTCTTGGTCGTCGTGTTGTAGCATCTCGGTCATCGTCGCGTCGCATTGGCACAGGCGCTTGTCGCCGCATCATCAGTCCTCATTGCCGCATCACCATAGTCCGCAACGCATCATCAGTCCTCGTTGCCGCATCACCATAGTCCGCGACGCATCGTCAGTCTTCATCGCCGCGTCGCCTGTCCTCTCCCAGATGCATTGTCGGTCTTCATCGCCGCGTTGCTTGTCCTCTCCGCAACGCATTGTCACAGCCTTCTTAGCGCGTTGCCACATTGTAGGGAAGTCGCTGCCTCGCGGAGTCTCGCTGACACGCTGAGTCTCGTTGTCTCGCTCGGTATCGCTCAGTATCGCTCGGTATCGCTCGTATCACTCCAGTCTCGCTCTCGCAGGTAAGGGACTTACTACCGGGTTTTAGTGATGGCTAATGTCTAATTGTGTTGTTGACTGTTGAATGTCACTATGAACTTTGGTCTCGGATGTTGAATGCTACGATTGTTTCGGTATGCCAAGTTTGTAGCTTGTAAGTAATGTTCTTATGCTTATGTGCCTATAACTCTGTGTGTCTCTGCGATGAGTTAACTATGCCATGACATGTTACAGGTTGCCCTATTGTCGTGCCCCGTATCCCTGATGTACTACGTTACGAAGGGTGTCCCTCGGGATCACCACCTATGTCCATGTTACGAATGTAAACACTGGGTACCCTCGGGTCGCTTCCTATGCTTATGCCTATGCCGGGTACGCGGGTGCACACAACAAAAAGGGTTGATAGCTAGGCCCAGTAGTGGGTCTCTTATTGAGTATGTTTACTCACCATTTTTCTATGTTTTTCTTCCAGGTAAGGAGTATGGTGGCCCGGCGCATGGCCGAGGAAATTCGTGACCGTACCATGGGACTGTCACACTGCTTCCGTACCATAGTCTAGGGTAGTTGCATTTTCATTCATTAAACCGTTGGTTAATTATTTTTGGTTATTTCGGTTCTTTTCTTGGGATTTTGCCTAACAACTTAAGGGGTACCCCACTAAAGTGTTTTTACTATGTTATGTTGGTTTAATAAACTTTCAAGAGTTCAGCCATTTTATAAATCGAACTGTATTTGTTTCAAGTGAGTGATATCCTGTCTCCTTTTCCCAACGTATTTATATAAATGTTCACGCATGTTGTAGCGATGAGTTAGTTATTAAGAGGTCAGGTCGTTACACCTAAATTGAAATTAACCCAACCATTAGGCCAAAATTTCAATGGGCTTAATAGATTTTCAAGAAAAACCCATAATACTTACCAAAATAGTCCCAGCCTAACCCAAACCTTGAAATTCTGGTGCAACCCACGAAGAATGGATGCAAGCGATGCTACTATGAGTGACTAACGACGACGCTGACTGCCGATGAAGCTTAATGGAAAGAGAAACGGTGGGTTGGAGAGAGAAAGTTTGAAGGGAAAGTGAGAACCACCACGACAACACTATTGGCAACAACAATGCAACATACAGACAACGGTGGCTGGTGAAGGTAAGGCTGTTGTTGTATTGAAAAGTGATTATTGATGCAAGTCGCAAGCGCACGATCAAGTCATAATATAAGGCTGTCAAAGTCTAAATATCATTCCACTTAGGATCCAGTTGTGAAAATTTGAATTACTTAGCTTTTCTAGAGTTGAGTCTATGTTATTTGAGGATTCGACTTCAAATTTGTGATTAAGAAAACAAATAAGGAAATCAAGTAAAGTTGAAAGACAAGAGTCAAAGAGAGTTCTAGGGTATTAAATCCTGGTTTAATCCATTATGCAACATTCTAGGGTTCATGGAATTGATTGCAATTCATATGCCTAAGTCTAGAAACATAAATCCGGGTTATTTTCTATCAAAAACAACATTTTCTTATGCAACTTAATTGATTACTAACATCTTGAAACCAAGTTAGATCACGTGGCATTAAGATTAGTCTTTAGCAACTTTCATTATTAACCTAACTATTTCCATGAGAGATTAATAACGAGTCTTTGTTATAGATCCAGTTAGACATACAACTCCTTAAATCATACATCTAATCTAGAAAATATGGATGACCAATCAACAAGAATTAAGCACAAAAATAATGAAAAGCATACTCATTACAACAATCCATGAAAAGTCTACAAATATTAGCATAATTTCATAACCAATCATCAATACTCTAAAACTAAAGAGTCTAGTCACTCATAGTTTTGACAACATATTCAAGACAATTTTCAGTTATAGAAAGAGTGTAAAGAAAGGAAAACTCTACTGTAAAGAAAGGAAAGCTCTACTGTAAAGTAGCCCTTGATTGAGGAGGAACCGCCAAGACTTCCTTGATCTTCACGTCGGGAACTCGAAGAGCACCAAACTCTCTCTCAAACTATTTTCTCTCTTCCTTGCAACCAACTCAATACAATACAAAGTCTCACTCCGACTTCTAAGATGGAGGTAAATGGCATCTCACTCTGACTTAAAATATTCCTCGTGCGTTGACATTGGTCGCACTTCAATACAAAGTCTCTGGCTCTTTAAATAGTGTCAGCTTCATCCACTCTGCAAAATCTTGGCTGTTGTTCGTTGCCCTCCGAAGTGGCCTCTGTATGGTGAGCCGTGACACTAGGAAAGGATGCGTTGATACGAAGCTTTGGGAACACATAGTCTGAAAATATGATTAGGTCCACATTGGTAGAGTTGAGGCTCGTCCCAATAATAAAACTTCGTGTCGTGCATCAATTTCTTTTTCTGGTGTGCATTGAAGTCTTCTGGAAATTGTTTGCACACAAGAAAATTTAAGATATTAGCATACCAAGGGGCAGAATCTTCAACTTTGAGTACAACCTCATCTGGGAAACTAGCGTTGACATCAAATTGTTTCTTATCAATTTCAACATTCTCAAGTCTAGAAAGGTGATCAGCCACATTGTTTTTAGTTTCTTTTCTGTCAATAATCTTTGTGTCGAACTCTTGGAGCAGAAGGATCCATCTTATTAACCTTGGCTTGGCGTCTTTCTTTGTCATCAGATATTTGATCACAGAGTGGTCAATGTAGATGATGACTTTCGACCCCAGTAAATAAGCTCTGAACTTTTCTACAACAAATACTACAACCAACAACATTTTTTCTATAGTTGTATAATTTTCTTGAGCTTCATTGAGTGTCTTACTGGCATAGGCAATTGGGTGGAGCACCTTATCTCTGCGTTGGACTAACGCAGCTCCCAAAGCGTAGTCGCTCACATCACACATGAACTCGAACGGCTGCGTCCAATCAAGGGCAATTAAAATGGTTGCTATCACTAATGTTGTTTCATTGTTTCAAAAGCTCTTAAACATTGTTCATAAAAAACATAGGGTCGAGTTAATTTTAGCAATGCACTTAGAGGCCGTGCAATTTTTGAAAAGTCTTTTAACATGCCTTCTGTAAAAGCGCGCATGCGCTAGGAAACTCCTTAATGTCTTAACATTAGTAGGAGGGAGATGTTTCTCCACAGCTTTGATTTTGGCCTAATCAACCTCCAGGTCTTTCTTGGAAATCTCATGTCCAAGGACATTCCCTTCGTTTACTATGAAATGACATTTTTCCCAGTTTAAAACTAAGTTGGTGTTCTCGCATCGTTTTAACACTTTTTCCAAGTTGGCTAGATAGGCGTCGAACGAATTTCCAAATACTAAAAAGCCATCCATGAATATCTCTACCGATTCCTTTAGAAATTCAGAGAAATCGCCATCATACACCTTTGGAAGGTGCCTGGGGCATTACATAATCCAAATGGCATGCGTCGAAAAGCAAGACTTTCATATGGGCATGTAAAAGTTTTCTTCTCTTAGTCTTTGAGAGCTATCATAATCTGATTGTAGCCTGAGTAGCCGTCCAAAAAATAAAAATAATCATTCCTCGCTAGTCTCTCTAACAGTTGGTCAAAGAATGGTAAGGGAAAATGATCTTTCTTGGTTGTTGCGTTCAACTTTCAGTAATCCATACATATTCTCCACCCAGTGACAGTGCGGGTGGGGATGGGTTCATTATTTTTGTTTGGGACTACCGTCATTCCTTCTTTCTTTGGGACGCATTGCAAACAACTAACCCATTTGCTATCAGATATGGGAAAGATAATGTTTGCATCCAACCACTTTAGGATTTCTTTTTTTACAACTTCCTTCATTGCTGGATTGAGCCTTTGTTGCGGCTCAATAGTCCTTCTTTTCCTTCTTCTAGACAGATTTTGTGCATGCAATATGTGGAGCTTATCCTACGAATGTCAGTCAACGTCCATCCGATTGCTTGGATGTATTTCTTCAAAATGTCCAACAAGGCCGAATCATGTTTTGGGGATAATGCTACTAAGATGATTACTGGTAGGGTGTTACCTTCCCCCAACTATGCGTACTTCTAGTGGGCGGGCAACACTTTTAATTCAAGCTCTGCGCTTGTTCTAGATATAGTTTACTTTGTTGGTGTGGGGGTTTATACTCAAGGATTCAAAAGAAGCATGGACCATGACACAACATTGTTCAGGCTACTATGCATCTAGATATTCATTTTCATGTTCATCAAGCTCTCTGTTCAATTTTAGCTCATCTTTTGCATCGAGATATTGGCACTCTTCATGTTCACCAGGATACTCCAATGCCTTAAACACATTGAACATGACTTCTTGGCCAGTTACTCTCATCGTAATCGCACCTTAATGGACGTTTATTAATGTGTGTCTCATTGACAGAAATGGGTGTCCTAAAATGATGGGTATGTCCTTATTGGCTTCATAATCCAAAATTATGAAGTCTGCTGAGAGGATGAAGCGATCAACCTTTACCAATACATCTTCAATCTTTCCTTCATGGAGCACAATGGATCGATCAACCAATTGCAATTTCATAGTAGTAGGCCGTGACACGATCCCAAACTTTTTGAACACAGATAGAGGCATTAGATTTATGCTTGCCTCTAAGTCACACACATAACACTTTCCCTATGTCAACACCTCTAATTGTACAGGGAATTGTGAAGCTCCTCGGATCTTTCATTTTGGTGAGGATGCGTTCTCCATGGCGCTACATTCTTGCGTTAGTGCCACCGTTTCATATTCTCTTATTCTTTTTTTCTTTGACATGATAGCTTTGAGGAACTTGACATACGAAGGCATTTGCTCCAATGCTTCTACTAGTGGAATGTTAATGTGAAGCTGTTTAAGCACATTTAGAAAGTGTCGGAATTGACCCTTATCATTCTTCTTCTTCCTTAATCTTTGAGGAAAAGAGGGCGTTTGTATGTCGGATGATGCGTTGGAAGCTGATTTTCCTGATAAGATTCTCTGCACATCATTTTGTTTTGTCTGCATCGTGCTGTGTTCTTTTTCAAGATCTGAAGATTGGTTGGTAGTAGGTTGATGGAGTAGTTGGTCATTTGAGTCATCTAGTGTCTGAGTCATTGGGTTTTTTTCTCCGAGCGTCGAAGTTCTGTTAAGGATTTTCCACTACACAATGTCACAACTTGAAATTGCTCCTTGCTCGAGTTCCCCGCATTCCTTAGGGCCTCTATGTTACTAGGAAGAGCTCCTCTTCGCGGATTTTTCAATTCTCCTACAATTTGTCCCGTCTGAAGCTCCAAGTTGCGAACAGATGATGCCTGTGTTTGCAACAAAGTATCATTTTTCTGCATATACTCCTTTAAAAGAGCTTCAATGGAAGACGACGAGCTCGACGCCTGATGCGTCTGTCCTTGTAGTTGATTTTGTCTATGTTGTCCTTAGTGGAATCTAGATGATCAACCCCTATTTGGCAACTGCGTGTCGTGCTACTCAGTTTAGTTATGATTACCACCCCAAGAGAAGTTGGGATGATTTCTCCAACCAGGATTGTAGGTGTTGAAGTATGGGTTGTTCTTGATAAAGCACACAAACTGTGGGTTCTGTGGGCACATCTCATAAGCATGCGGCTTCCCGCATCCAACACAATCAATCATAGCCACTTGATTCACTATGTTCATGTGACACCCCTATCCTAGATATATATATACATACCTATATCTTTACCTAGGAGTGAGTGTTACCTATTCTGTATTCTGTTAATACTGTTATATACACATTTCTATATCATAATCAGCTGGCAATTTGCTTAGCCTTTACAATAGTTATGCAAAAATTTTCTGATAACATAGCATCATGAGTAAGATTTAAAAAGTCTATGTTTAAAGTTTATAGGTATGCCTGGTGATCCTCACAATGCCACTCAAAATAAGTACAAATTTTACATGAGGATGGGGTTTACAAGTTCCCAATTACAAAAGTCTAATTTGGCTCAGACGAATCTTGATGGTAGGCTAAGCACCCCGAACATGCTCGCTACCTGGAAAGAAAACATCAGAGAAGCAAGAATCTATGAGTTACAATGCTCAGTGAGTGACTATCTAAAATATAAACTCAATAAAGCATAACTACAATCATTTGTATAAACTGCTTGGTCATGCTTCATAAACTTGTAAATAACTATGAACTTGTAAATGAATATCTTTTCATTAAACCTTTGTTGAGGCGGAGCGAACTCAATGCACCCAACGTCAATAAGCCTTAGCTGTGTGGAGTAATCTCAACACATCAGCGTCAGATGCCTTTTATTCTGCTTATACGTCTGTCTGATCTCGGGCTGCCCGTGTACCTTCTCAGGTCCTTCGGTACTAGGGTCCCAGGGAGTACTCAATCACCGTCTCTGTATCCTTTGGTGAGAGCTTCATAGAAATACTAGGGCTGCCCATATGCCTTCACATGTCCTTCAGCATTGGGTCCCAACAGAATCTTTCTAGTGCACTGACATGCACATCACATTTATCATAATTTAACAATAATCATAATATCTCAGGCTTCATAAAATACTAGGGCTGCCCATATGCCTTCACGTGTCCTTCAGCATTGGGTCCCATTCAAATCTTCCTAGTGCACAGACATGCACAATACATTTATCATAAATTAACTATAATCATGATATCTCAGAATTCTCAGAACATTCATCTAGCAACTAGCTTGGTAAAACTTAGAACATTATCTGATACATTATCAAGCTCTATCTCACATATAAGATATGTGCTAGTTTCATACATAGAAGTACACTTCAACTCATGCTTCATATGTGACATCCAACTTTTAACAACCGATGCGTTGAAAAGTCTGAAGGAAAGAAATAAAAGACCATGTTGGACGCATGGTCAAGACTGAGGTAACGCATAGTAAAGGTGGATGCATAGGAAGTACCCGAGAATTTGAAGGGAAAGAAGTAAGACGCATAGACTTCTATCATAGGATATTTTCAAGTGTTGGAAAGTAGAAGGTTGTGAAGTAAACATAAAAGTTGGAGCATGTGGTGAACGCATGCTAATCTATCTTAAGAGAAATAGTTTAAGTGCAAGTAAAAGGTTAAAAGAATAACCTTAGGAATAATCAAGGAATATCCAAGGATAGGAAGATGGTCATGGACACAGGATGAAAGTAAACGCAATAGGATCAACGCATAGAGGAAGAGCTTGAGAAGGAGGTGTTATGGACATAAGGAAGGAGTTGGACGCATGGTATGATGCGATGAGGTACAAACGCATAGTATTGCGCGTTTGTCATTAATGCCTAGTGGCATTGTGCAAGCACGGTTTATAATAGTGCGGCTATGCATTGAAGGTGATCATGAATGGTTGTTGTGAGCTGAAGTAGTCACCGCGTTGGCAGGGGAAGAAACGTACTTGGCTTACCATGCGTTGGTAAGGTTGTTATGCGTTGAGGTCCCTATGCGTTGAAGACAGAGTTATCTCTATGTGTCAAAGACAGTAGTGTAGTTGGCTAAGAGTTAGAAAAGTGAGTAGTGAAGCTCAAACCTTAAAGGAAACTCAACGAACGCATGAGGGCGTTGTGTTGAATGAATGGTTGTCTATTGGAAAATGTTGGACGCATAAGATAAGTTTATAAAGGCCAGGTGGCTTCATATAGACTTGACACCTTAAAAGTAGGAGGTGTTAAAAAGGCATGTTAAGTGTTTCATGCAAGGTGACACTTGGACTAATGCATGGTTAGTTAGACATGCAGCGTGACATGTGGCAATCAAGTGGCAAAAAGAGAGGAGAAGTAGGATGACAAGCCTTCTATAAATAGGACCCTAAGGGAAGAGTAACGACTGATGATACTGAAGTAAAAATCCTTGAGAGAAAGAGGAGAACGAAGGCAGAAAGAAGGAACCCCTTGCGTCTGTAAAAGGAGGTCTGCGGCCAAGAAAGAAGACATTCTTGACAACTTAGTCATCTGGTGTTAAAGAAGTTGTCTTGCGTCGAAGAGGGGTCAACCTTGCGTTTAAGACATATTCAACGTTCAAGGTGAACGCCGCGTTCGAAGATAGACGATGCGTTCAAGTTAGACCTTGCGTTCAAGAGAGGTCGACGCATCTGAAAGAAGTAAGAAGAGTTAGACTGCACCTTGCGTTATTCATCAACCATGCGTTGAAGGGCAGGGTTTACAGTAGTTACCAACCTTGCGTTGAAAGGCAGGGTTGCGTTCAACCCAGCTGACAGAAGAAAATGAAGCCTTGCGTTCCAGAGTTAGAACGCTGCGTCCAACTGAGCTATCAGAGAGTGAAAACAGTTATCTTGCGGGCTAGAAGCTCAAGCCTTGCGTTCAAGGAGCTCGAGAAAGCAGGATTTCAAGGGAAAAGAGGAAATTTCTTAAGTGAAATGTGAGTGACACCTTTCTTTTTCAAATCGGTTTTATTAAAAATGTTCTTATAAGATATGGCTTGTGATGAATTATTTTGAAACGCATGATGTTTGATCATATTGTTCAAAAAGGCATGTTTTATCTGATTGTTTTATGATATTGAATGGCATGTTGCGAGATGTTGTTTATCAAGAAATATATTGTTTTCTATGAAAGGTTTTCGATGAACTATTTATGTAAACTGATTGATAAAATGTTTAAGAGGAGGTTCAGTGCTGATGGACTCGAGAAGGCACGTGAGTTTCCCCGGGACCCAGTATTGAGGGACATGAGAAGGTACTTGGGCAACCCGCCATATTCCTATGTGCACATAGAGGTTGATTTGGCTGGTGCGTCGAGTTTTGCTCCGCATCAAGCCAGGGATGATTTCGACGTTGGGTGTGTTGAGTCTTGCTCCACCCCAACTAAGGTTGTTTTCGACGTTGAGAGCGTTGAGTCTTGCTCCGCCTCAACTAAGGGAACAGATTGAAAAACTAAACGGTTTTCTGTTTAATCATTCTGGAAAACGATTCTATTGATTTGGAACGGATTTACGAGATTGATAAAGTTTTGTGGAAAATATGTTTCTGTTGAATAATCGTGTTAAATCCTTGTTTTATATGAGCAAATGTAACATGCCAGTTTTTAAATAAAGCTCGTTTACAAACCTTGTCACTCACGGGGCTTTAGCTCACGTTTTCCATTTTTTCTAATTTTCCAGGTAGCGAGCAAGTTCGGGTTGCTTTGCCTACGCAAGAACCTCGTCTGGGCCGTCTTTGGTGAAAATGGTTGGACAGTGAACCTTACAGAGGAGTCAAGGTTGCTGTCTTCACATCTCCTCTCGGGTTATGGAGGATAATCCGGGAGGGGGTGTGACATCATAGATATTATTAAGCATATAGAAAATAATATTCAAGTTAGCTTATCTCAAACCATAAAGTCACTCACGACTTATTCCGGGCTCCGAGCGGGTTATACGCTTTCCCTAGCTCCTCTTGACCTGTAAACACACTTTTTTCGTGTTAGACATTTCTAATATTCCTCTTTATATTCACTATGTTTGCTTAAATATCTCAAACATGGGTTTTCATCACTAGTCCCTCTCTTATTTACAACTTATCATAATGAGCGAGATTCACAGGTATCAGCGAGATTATTAGGTTAAACTACTCATAACCATGCGGCATCAGCGATACCCAGCTTCGCGAGACTAGCGATATTACCTTAAGAAGCGATACTCAGCGAGATTCAGCGAGAGTTGTGAGACGCAAGGCCCTTTGCGTTACCAGCGGCACTTGTCTCGCTGATCACCCTCCAACTCTTTAGCTATACTTCTGTCCTAGCGACCCCCCCGATGGTCAGTGCTTTCTTCTTTCTTTTCTAACCCGTTCTTAAAAATGCTAAACATCGAAATCCAGCCAAAATCAGAACTTTCTCTCTTCTACAAACTTGTAAAGAAGTGAGCTTTCTAACTTACCTCGAGATTTCAAACCCTAACTTTTCTTCGTTTGAAAACTATTCTCAAATAACTTCAGCTGCTTCGAATCAACTAGCAGCTCATGTAGTAGCTCAACTCTGAATACTTCTTCCTAAAATTTAACATACTCTTGCTCAAATTTGGCTTAAACATCCTTTATAGAAGAAGTTGCTAAGAATTACCTCACTCACCTTAAAATTTTTGCCCTAGCTTCGACTTCCTCAGCTCACTCTTCTTCAAACACCGAATGATGTCTAGATTATCGTCAACAATCAAGCTTCTGGTTCCAACATCAATTTCACCATGGAAGTGATTTGGTTCCTACTTAACTTTGACATAAACAGCTTCTTCCACCTCTCCTCGTTGTTCTTTTGCGAAAAGGGTATCTGGGTTCGAAATATGTCTAAAGTGTTTATTTAGTCGGCGTACTTACTTATATATTTATATCACCGACTCACCAACATAGCCATCACCTTCCTACTTAGGTTGGCCAACGCAACCTTCCATGCAAAACTTCAGTAACGCATAACTTCAACTTGCTGTTTTACAATTGCTCAACGCCCCGTCGCCGGATAGCCAATTAACGCATGATCCTCTCGGCCATTCTTCTAATGTACCAACACATACCAACCTTCAACGCATAGTAGTCTCCAACGCATAGTGGCCTTCAACGCATAGTGGCTTCCAACACCTCCGTGGCCTTCAACGTCTCGTGGCCATCAACGCCTAGTGGCCTTCAACGCCTAGTGGCTTTCAGCGCCTCGTGGCTTCCAATCACATGTGTCCATGCCAAGCTACCTTCTTCAACGCATAGTACCAGTAGTCTCATCAAGCCTCCGACATACTCTCAATGCGTAGCCCCACTAACGCATGGCCAACACTTAGCCACTTTTGCTCCCATACTACTCGGCCAACTTTCTCTATTCACTGCCCATCTCATAGTTTCTTCTTAACTTGCCAACTCCCAAATGTCAGGTAGGGGCTTACAGCGTTTCTCTACCGCATACTACCTGGCATTAAAGTCTCAAACGCATACTACTATGCGTTTGTTCCTTACCGAATAATACCATGCATCTGCCTTAATTACATACCATCATGCCTTCTTTTATGCGTTCGCACTCCTTGCGTTTACCTTTATGTCGTTCTGTGTCCAAGACCTTCCTCCTATCCTTGAGGTTTCCTTGATTATTCCTTTATGCACTCTTGTGCTGTATTTCAAGGTCATGTTTCCAAATTTCTTCCTTATGTGAGCTATTTCCTCAACGACAAATCCTATCGTATATCCATCTCCAGCCTCCTTCCTTTAAGCTTACTTCTCAATCTTCCCTAATAGAAGTTGTGCGTTTACCATAGATTGTCATTGCCCCTTTCCAAGATTCTACCTTATGGGTTTTACCTATATCATGCATTTCCTTCGTCTCTACCATGCGTCCAACATGGTCTTCCACTAAGTATGCGTCCAACTTCACTTATCTCTCAGCTATTCTTTTTAACCCTGCCCATCACTTGATGAGGTTTCCTTTCTTTCCATAGGTCTTACTTCTAAGATCAAAATCATGGTTGCGTTCTCCTGATCTGTTTATCCTACACAGTAGAATTCTCAACTTCAAGAATTACTTTGATTCCAAGATCCAGAATTCACTCAACGCAACCTTTCTATCAAATCCTTCTAATTCAAACTTCATCTACGGCCTATGTAAACTAACACTTGAGCACAACCGCTCTTGTCCTACTTCTTCCCTTTATAGGCTCTTCCACGAAATGGTCTTAGAAAAAGGGTGTGACAATTCATCTGATTGTCATTTCCTACGTTCACCTGATTTAACGTCATTGTCTGCAATATGTTAGTCATTGCAGCCAGCTGTGCTTGTAATGCAATACTGTATCATTCTTTGGTGCACATGATGTATTATTACGCCGTCTTTCGGCTCTACTATACTCGTTGTCTTCCTAGTCTTCGTGGTTCCTAGAGATGCAATTTAAAATGTCCTTGGGCCCAGTGTAGGTCTTGTCCAATAATTCGCCAGCTGCGGCAACATTTGCAGCTATTTGAGATGCTTCGTTCATGTCATTATAGAAAATCTCCATTTGCACACATTTTGGGAATCCATTATGTGGGCAATTTCTTACCAACCTCTTGAATCGAGCCCAAGTGTCGCTTAGGATCTCTCTGTCTTTCTGCTGGATGTTGGCAATGTCTCTTCTTCTCTTTGCGTTCTCAATAAGGGGAATGTACTTCTTCATAAAATTCTCAATCATTTGAGACCAAGTGCTAATCTCACCTGGCTCTAATGAATATACCCATTGCCTGACTTCATCTCTTAGTGAAAATGGAAATAATGTCAATCTGATCTCCTCTGGCGTGATGTTTAGGATCACAAAAGTGTTGCAGATCTCTATGAAGCTTTTCAAATGAGCATGAGAGTCTTTGTCGGGCACTCCTCCAAATTGCCCCGCAGTTTGGAGCATTTGAAGCATCACTGGCTTCATCTCAAATCTTGATCCCTGGAAAGTTGGATGCATAACACCAAGGGAAAAGTCATAAAGGATTGGTAACGCATAGTCCTTAATAGGTCTGTTTCTGTCATGGGCCAGGAGGATGGGATGAGCTTGCATTTGTTCTTGAATCTAAGCTTGAATTTGAGATTGAGCCAATGCATTGTTGATCACATTGTTAGCTCCATTATTGGCTCCATTAGGCGGCATTAAATTGATTTGTTAATCCCCCCATCTTCTTTTATTTGTAAAGGTGTCGCCTTTTCTGGTGCGCTTTACATTTCTTCCAAAATGTTCTCTCAATTTTAGGGTCAGGAATGAACTTAGGTTGTTTATCTTTGCTCATAAACTGTCAGACACTCTTTCGACTAAACACGTCGTACTTCCAAATACAGAGATTTGCACAAATCAAAGAGAATCAAAACACAAATTAGTATGACAAATCCCCCACAACAGCGCCAAAAATTTGTTGTGTTGAACAGTGATTATACATCATGCATCGAATTGGCCTTATGCCGCGTTGAAGTTACTAAAAGTTGATTCATTTAAACACAAGTTTTCTTATTAAAAACTCAAGTGTAAGTTTAAAATAGGTTTTCTGAAGAGTCCAAGGTTGAATGCAGGGAGTTGCAACAATTTAATGTTAAGGAATTTCTTTGATTCAATATAGGATACTATACAAATAATGACATGTAAAAAGAATGCATTGAGGTATCTTTACAGTAGCTAAAAATAAATTTACAAGTATAAAAATGGTTGATGAACATATGAAATGGTGATGCGAGAAGGAGATGGTTAAATTTGTCAAGTACAAATATGATGAAAACAACATGCGTTGTGATGGATAAATCCATGGAAAAAGTAGGATTGAGACAACTTCGCTATCATATTTCTAAGTACTACTTAAATATGCGTTCATGTTGTAAACTCAAAATTGGGAATGCATCCCTGGATGCTTTGACGCCACATTTATCTTATCTCTAAGACACATAATGAGTTCCTTTTACAAAAGATCAACTTTATCTTTAAAGTCAATTCTTTTCTTGTTTAAATGACAATAGTTAATCACTTACTCTCTCAAGCAGTTGATCATACTTACTTAAACCTATTTGTTCGATAGATTCATGCAAGGTTTTTAGCACACATTGAAAGCAATTTAAGTAAAACTTAGAAAATACTAACTTCATTCACCCAACCCATTAAGAAATTTAATTATCCATGGTGTAAGATGTTGAAGATGACAAGAGATGGAAGTATAGAATTAATGGAAGTATAGAATTAATCAAACTTATATTAAAAAAATATGCAAGTCTTTCGGTTGACATAATCCTAATACAAGTAAGAAATGTGAAAATGATAGTAAAATAGAAATAAAGAACGTCAAACCGCTAATGACAATGTCTTGCTTCTTGGAGGCTTGAGATAATGATTATTTGATACAATTTGCACAGGGAAATGGATGGATTTTCATTCTCTAAGAGGCAACTCTGAACTTTCACTCACAATCTTCTCACGAGAGAACTTAAGGTAAAAGGTGGCGATGGTGGTGAGGGAGATTTGAGCAAAGTTTTCACCCACTTATTTCTCTCTGTCTTCAGCTTAAACTTCTATGGGCTATTTATAGGCGTCCAAAAATGTGATCTCATGATTGTCACACCTTTGCATTTAATTTCATGCCTTGCTGTGCAGACTTCATCGAGCCATCGGTTCATTGGTTCTATTGTGGCCCGGTCAAATCAGTCATCCACTTGCATATAGACACGATAGCCACCGCCCATGCGTCTAACAATTCTTTTTCTTCTCGACACCAAGTTCTTCGACGCATCGATCATTGGAACGATGTGGACTTGGTGATTCTGGTAGCATCTTTTTTTTGTCCTTGACATTTTTGGTTTCTTTATGACACATCCTGCGTTCAAAAGATATAAAATTCATAATTTCCAAGATAAGCTTTTGTAAATATCATGATTACATCCTTACATTCTCAAATTCATGCGTTCAACTCCTAAGTGGCTCTAATTATTCCAAATAAAGAGTACAATAACTTATATTTCTACAAGTTATCAATTGGTGGCGTAGGTGAAGCATAGTAGAGAGAGAGCGCGCCACGAAAAAGGAGAAGAAATTGGGTGTGGGGGAAGACTCACGGTTATACACTTGGAGAAGAAGAAAACAAAAATTTCTATCCTTTTCCTTTAGGAAAAATTATGAAAATATTGTGGTTTTATAAAATATTTATGAAAATATTGTGGTTTTGGAAATATTTATGAAAATATTGTGGTTTTTATTGGGAATGGGGAGCCAAAATCTTTTCTTCTTTTTTTTTTCCTTCTTTCCTTGGTCGAGGGTTCAACCCTCGACCTTCTCCTTTTTTTTTTTTTATATATATATATATATATTTAAATTGTTTTTTCCCACTTCCACTTCCCACTTCGGAAAATTTTAAAAACCGTTATAATAACAAACATATATTTTATCAATAACCAATCAATATAAAAATAAAGTGTCAATATTAATACAACAATTTATTTTTTCCCACTAAAATTAGTAATAATAAAAAAAATTCAATGTGTCCCACAAGGCGGACGTCGCCGATTTCGAGCTGGTTGACGTCGTCGACTTTGCACTCTAGGTTGCTCTGGTTGCTCTGGTACCTCTGCAGGCGCTTCATGGATGTCGTGTCCATGTGTATGCATGTATGAAGATGATGGTCCGGCCTCTGAATCGTAATATCCTGAACCAAAGGCTGGTTGCATCATCATCGGACTGGCATAACCAGTCTGGCTCTGCGTTTGCGTCTGCATCATAGGAGTCAATTCTTCCACATTATGGTCAATGGCATCAAACTCATCTTCTTCTGCTCGAGCACGTCCCCTATGCCTAGGAGCTAGTGGAGGTGCAATAGGTATATCGTATATGTAGTGTAATTCCTCCATGTAAAATGCGTTATTATTGCATATAGTTAATACTTGATCTGGATCATTTGCAACATCACGAAGACTACTATTGCTCAATCTCTGTAAATTACAAAAGAATTAGATAATATTTCAAACAAATTTAAATAAAAAATAATTAGACAATATTTGATTATATACCAAATGACCCAAAGCCGCTCCCGGACGAGTAATGTAGCGTCTCGTAATATTATTATACCAAATGATGTAATCTTGAGTTGCATCCCTATCGAATTGCCAACTGAAACGCTGACTGCAATAAACCTTCTACGATAGTGCCATCGTACTACCAAATGTGCAATTTTTTCAGACCAATCTGCAGTTCTCAGGTCAATGTCATGTAGTAGGGGTTCAGTATTGCACTCTGATGGGATATCCTGTTTGAAACCAAACTGTCGGATTACCCTGTCAAGAAGATGCCATTCACCAATGTGAAAACATATGAGTGGGCTCATTGTCCGCCATATGTCTTGACCGCTCGTACAAAAATTGGGCAAACTGTCCATGACAGCTTTGTAAGGCTCCTAAATAATCTAAAACATAACATATTATATTAAAAATATTAAATACAAGTATATAAAATAATATGTATAAAAAATTCATGGGTTTAGTATTCACATACCTGGTCAGGTTGAAGCAGATCAAACACATATTTATACTGACTCACTACATGTGTAGCTGACCGAGTTACACAAAATTGGTCTCTCCACCTACATTAGTAAATTAATATTTTAGGTTTAAAATTAAATATAAGTCACAAAAAAATATTAGCTAAATTAAATTAAAATGACATACCGAGAACCGTAGGCTCGTTTTGCTAATTGATGATCGTTGACATGTCGGAGTTGTGGAGCAATTGTTGGAAATCGTTCCCAAGCCCATATTTGTAGCAATATCACATGAGTTTGGCTAAGCTCTGAGTAAAAACATGTATGTTGATCAACATACTTAGTAATCTCGAACAAATTGTGAGATTTCTTCTTCGCTGCACGGAGTCACCACTTGCAACCATCCTCCCATTTCTTACACCGAATTGCCCAAATATTCGGTGTTGATTCCACGACCTCGTATGGTGCGTGACACTGGATAGCAAAACACTTGACCAGATGTTGTAACATTTCTTTGTCTTGAAAAATCATACCCTTATACAATTGGGTATTGTCAACGCTACCGGGGCTACAACTAGGTCATGTTCTCTAACGCTATCTATTACATTCATGTCAAGATTAGCGAATGTACTTGACGGTATTTCATGTTCACGACCATCGAAATCCAACTCCTCGAATTCATCGTCTGTTTCTGTTCTAAACTCCCTATATTGATTACCAGCCACCATATTTTCATCATCATAGGCTGGTGCAACTGATTCAGGATCAGCATCAATACATTGATTCGGGTCTTCAAACTGACTCAACGATTGTGCATTCAAGTCTACATCCAATCCTACCCTACTCACATTAACGTATAAATGCACTAGGTTCAGGAGCGGCATTGCAAGCGAAAACATCAGATTCATTGCTTGTTCGTTATGAATGGGGAATGACATATACTTTACAGATCCTAATGGTGTTAGATTAGGATGTCTGTATATTATTTCTAAGTGGTTTGATCTCATATCTACACCAAGTGACAGCTCAATCATTTCAACAAATTGTTTAAAAACAAGTCCACTATTCACATTTATGCTAAAACCCCCACATGCTGGGTGGTCATATTCAACTCCATCAACACCATCAATCATATGACCATTTGTAAACAACATAAATCCCAAACAATTGTCTGCCATTTTCTAAAAAAAGAAAACAACAATATACATCACTAATTATTTAACTAAAAACTATAATATTAAAAAAATGGGATAGTAATATCTAATATGCAATGAAAATATAAATTTGTACTAAAAAATTAAAATATTATAAATATAAATTACAAAGCAAAGACAAATTATAAAAATATTATATTAAAATTATCAACATGGTAGATCTAATATAACATTAACATGGTAGATCTAATATAATATTAATATGATAAATCTAGTATAATATAAACAAGAACATTAAATTATAGAAAAAACTCATAACATCAATATATAAATATTATTCAATTCAAAGACTGTTAACAAAATAAATACGAACATTAAAATGACATATTTAGCTTAAAATGATATGTCTAGTATAATATAAATACCAGAAAATGAAATGGTAACTCATAAATTCAGCAATGGTTTACTTTTCTTTCTTCCTCGAAGTGACAACAATCGATCTTTGCTTTCCAAATAGCAACAAATACTGTAAAAAAAATAGAATGAGAATAGAGAAAAAAATTTATATTTTCTTAAAAAAAATATATATTTCATAAATCAAATTTATTTACAAACCTCGTAAATTTGGAAAAAAAAGATAATATTTCGATAGATCAAATTATTTAGGAGAAAAAGAGGGAGAAAATTTGGAGAAAGTGGAAAAGTGGAGAATTTGTGAGAATTTGTGCAAAAGAGAGGGTGCTCGGATGAATTTGGAAGAGGAAATAGTGGGAGGAAGAGGAGATAGTCGGATAAATTGGAAGAAGAAATGTGGGAGGAGTGGCTCGGATGAAAGAGGAAACGCAAGCAATTGGAAGAAGAAATAGCGGGAGGAAGAAGGGGCTGGGCGGAATTTAAAGAGACATGGTCGAGGGTCGACCATAAGTCACGGGCGACGGCAGCCGCAACGGCGGCAGGGAATCTCTACGACAACGTGACGGGACCTGCAGCGGAATCTCTGCGACGACACGACGGGACCTGCGGCGGATTCTCTCTGCGACGACGCGACGGGACCTGTGGAGGACGGAATCTCTGTAAAAGTTTCCACCCGTGGGTCTGCAGTGGTCAAAGGTTGAGGCCTCGACCTTGCGTTGGTCGAAGGTATCCTTGCGTTGGTCGAAGGTGGCCATGCGTTGGTCGAAGGTAGCCTTGCATTGGTCGAAGTAGGCCTTGCGTTGGTCAAACTTTGAGGCCTCCTTGCGTTGGTCGAAGGTAGGCCTCACGTTGGTCGAAGGTTGAGGCCTCCATGCGTTGACCGAAGCAGGTCATGCGTTGGTCGAAGCAGGTCATGCGTTGGTCGAAGGACTGCTTTGGTCGAGGGTTGAGATCTCGACCTTTGCCTTTGGTCGAAGGTTGAGGTCTCGACCTTGCCTTTGGTCGAAGGTTGAGGTCTCGACCTTTTCCTCTCTCCACCATCCAATCTTCTCTCTCCTCTAAATTACCATATTTTCCTAAATAGTTTCCAAACTACAATATTTTCCTAATTATTTTTACTAACTACAATATTTCAATAAAAGGTACTTTCCTTTAACTTCACGCCAAACGAGGCCTCTTAACACACACAAACACAAAATATATATATATATTATTTATTTTTCCTTTCCTCCTTCCCAAAACAAAATATATAAATATATTTAATTCTCTCTTATCATGTCAAATCAAATCTTTCACCACCACTTTAAATTCCAAAAATAAATCAACAACTTAAAATTACAACTTATTTTAATCAAATTCCTAAATCTCACCAAATTTCAATTATCCAAATTTAATCTAACTTCTAATCTAAAAAATAAATTCAATTTTCCACTAATTGAATCAAATTCATATATTTTATCATGCTTAATTTAAATTGAATTATCTTCTCACCATAATTCAATTAAGCCTTAAAATTCAAATAATTATCCAAATAATTCAAGATAATTAACTAATTAACTTAAAATTACTTAAAAATTTGGGACGTCACATGTAGCTCACAAATTTAATAAACAAAAATAAATAAATAAAAAAAATAAAATAAAATAAAACAAAATTTGCACGATATGCACAAAATAAAGTTTTGGACAACTTCGTTTGCAGTGGTTTTTGTGCAATGTTGGCTATAGTGTGGGCGTTGTATGCAGTGCTAGTTGGAATTGATATAATATTAAATTTTATTTTACCTAACAATTTAAGTTTTTGAGTTAATCGGTAAATTAACATAGTATCAAAATAGAAGGTTTAAAGAGTCTAGTGTTCAACCTCCAGTTTAAGCTTTTGGGTCGATCGATTTTTTAACCGTATTGTTTCTAAAATTTTCAAGATATTACCTAAGAGACTTATTAAACATTAAAAAAAAAAAAAAAAAAAAAAACTCACAAATATATTAAACACAAAACTGAAAAATTAAATTTCTATTTGTAAACTGTCATTCAATTTTGTACCTAACATGTTTGTAAAATTTTAAAAAGTCAAATAAGTTAAAATGACCTATTAAACACAAAATTAATCATTTCTATTAAATACTTCTAAACTTCAAGAACCTATTTGGCACAAAATTGTGAAACATATTAAATGTTTGAGCAAATTGCAAAAACCACCCTGAAGAATGGTAATACTTGTAATTACACCCTCAAACTCTCCCTTGTATAAATTGGATCTCTAAACTTCTACAAGTACTTAAATTAGACCCTCGAGCTTACAATAATTGTATAAATTGGATCCATAAATGATAAAAATTGAACCCCAAATTTATACAAATGTTACAATTTATACAATTACATAAGTTTGAATGTCCAATTCAAACTAATTTTAACATTTATACAAGTTTAAGGGCTTAATTTTTAAAATTGAAAGTTTAAAGACATAATTGCAACTACCCCATATTATATTAGTGGTAGTTAGACTTTCTAGACAAAACTAATTATTCAACCACGTATTTTTCATAATTACAACTATTTATTTCCTTAAAAATGAGAAAAACAATATTTTATCCGAAGTACGACAGCATTTCGACCCAAGAAGGAAAGAAGCAATGCCATTTAGATTATACATAAAATGGAAAGAGTTTGAAGATCACAATCCATTAAGGCCAATCATCTTTATACACAATTAGTTGGGAGAGCTCCTAAGTCAGTTCGCAAATGGCTTCCCACCTTAACAAAGGAAGAAGCCAACTGCAAGGATTGGGATACCTTCATATTCTCCCTGCTGCTTTCAGAGAGCCATCCATCAATGAACACAGACTGCTATAAAGCTGTTGCATCTGATTTAGCTCGTTTTGCGTCTGGGGAAGAAGAGTTACCTTCACCTGATTCAATCGCTTCGCTTTCATGTCCCTTATGCTTCCTACTTGCAGCAGGCAAACCATCTTCTCGAGCACCCTCCGCATTCTCCGTGTTCATACCAGCTGCAACATGACCTTGTTCTGAATTTTCGGGTTGGTCATCAGCACGAGGCATATTCTCTAGGATCGATGATGAGGTCTTCAGCTTGTTTTCCATCTTTCGTTGTTGCTCAAACATCTCCTGTAGATATTTACCTTGTTCTTCAATTCGTAACTGCAAATTCCTTTGAATCTGTATAGATTTACAGAATAAGCATGTTTAGAGAACTCAAGTCATATTCATATATGAAATAAAGTTAAGATAAAACAGACTTTGTGACTGAATGAGGAACAAATGATGGGGTTTGAGATTGGAAATCTCTTTTCATGGTCTTGGGCTCTCTTCAAATTATTGTTCTCTTGTCAATCATCAAAGAAATATTATGCTCTAAATTCTAAGGTTAAAAGACGCGAAATTGTCTCAATTGCTATAATATCCATTTCTGCTCAACAATCACCAAGAGGAGAACGAATGTTCAAATAGCTATCAATTATCATCCATTCCTTTGATAATGTTTTTGTTTTAAAGAATTATGGTTATTTACCAACCTATTTCACTATATTCTATAATACTCTTCCACCTGCACACAGAAAATCCCAACAAGAACGAACACACAAATCCCAGAGAACAGGGCAAGGTCTCCCCTCTTTTATATATTTATAATCAGGAAAATTCACAACAAAGTTCAACTACAAGGAAAGTAACAAGAACCAAGCAAAAACAGAAAACCAATAGATAACCCAGCACATTCTAGAGAGCTGGGAATTCTCTCCTAGACGACCTCTCTCTTCAACTAATTTCTTCACACTTAATTCACCCTTGAAAACCCTACTTAACCCTTCATTCTTCCAGCCTTCCTTAGCCACGCTCGTGGTCCCCTCCCCATTGTAACCCGTACAACAACCTTCCACTCCCACTAACGGTTTGCCTCATTCAGAAACGACCCTCTTGCCCGGAATTTCATACATGTGAATAATTGGGGGCCTAACACTTTCAAATCAATTTTTTACTTCGGGCATTTAAGTAAGATTCTAAATAAGAAAACATCAAAAACAAAATAGATATGTTGCCTATATAATCACTATATCTTGTCTCTTTTTGTATTTCTCGCATCCGCGCTATTGAAAGAGGGAGATAAAAGCATAAATGAGACATACAATGAAGAGGCAGAAGAAGGAAAGAAACAGAGGTCACCAAAATTATCGGCCATATTAAGCTAGTGCAAGCCTAGAGTTATGTCCATAATCCATAAAGTTTAGCTCAGCTACCCTTTCAATCGGACTCAAATGTAAATGAAACTTCAAAAACAAACAAAATGCAGACCTCAAGTTGTTCATGGAGCCGCTTCTGAACCTCCATTTGCAAGCGCAAAGCTTCAGTTATCCCCATACTCCTGAATTTTGGATCAATAAATAGAACAAAAAAGTTCAGAACTAAGACCATTCCCCAAAAATAATATTCACAATTTTAATTTTCAATTTCCAAACCCAGGATTTCAGTATTTACAACACAATAATACCATACGCAGTGTATCAGAAGTGAAAAATGTCCACTGAAGCTTGTTTCTTTATGAGGGAGAGAAAAAACAAACAAATAAATTTGGGTCAATTTAAACCCAAACTAATAAGTGTATCAATTAAAACTCTAAACTTTCATAAGTGTAGCAATTTAAACCCGAACTTTAATAAGTGTATCAATTTAAACTATCCATTATGTTTTATTTGGATATACTTATGAAAGTTCGGGTTTAAATTGATATACTTATCAAAGTTTAAGGTTTAAATTGATATACTTATGAAAATTCAAGGTTTTAATTGATACCATTATTAGTTAGGGGTTGTACCACCAAAGTTCAAGGTTTAAATTGATACAATTATTAGTTTGAAATTTAAATTGATACAACCCCAAAGTTTAGGATATAAGTATTATTTGCCCTAAATTTTATAATATTCCAATACTTTCAAGATTTCTCAAGTATGCATATTTGTATGCTCCAGGTATCAATAAATAAAATTAAAAGAAAAAGTTGATAGCTGCAGATGAGAAATGTTGCCTTGTCCGTACGGGTAGACAACTAGTACTATGGTCAATGTCAGAGATTCTCATATTAAATTTTTACTTGTGTCTATGAAATGCATCTTAGCACATTATAGTTCTAGAAAGTGAAATTGTTCAACTATTAAGCTAATTCAAAAGCACTAACTATTTCAGTAAGAGCACATTTGATAACATTTTTCTCCCTTAAATTTTTGTTTTTGAAAACTAAACTCTAACAATGTGTATTTAGTTCAATTTAAAACTTTAACAGAACACTTAAGAAAGCTAAACTTCAAAAAGAAATGGCTAAGGGTTTTTTTTTATAATGTTTTATTTACTTTATAAAAAACAGAGGCATATATTCACACAAAATAAACATAGTACAACCTGAGGGCAAGAGGTAAGGCTAAGAAAAAGCAAGTTTTGGAAAGATAAAAAAAGAGTTTTTGAAAGCTATATATATGTGTATATATTCTTCCTAAAATGTCGTTAGGAAATCATACCTGTTTTGAACATAGGAAAACAAAGAAAAAGACTTGTTACAAAACAAGCTTGTTAAAAGTAGAAAAAGAAAAGGAAAAAAAAAAAAAATATATATATATATATATATATATCTAATACACGCTAAATGTTTCAAATTTGTGATTAACTCCACCCTCCTACTGTAAAAGTAAATAAGCAAAAAGAAAATGCACCCACAGTCCACATCCACACACAAACAAAAAAAACAAAAAAAAAAAAAAAAAAAAGGAAAAAGATGACTTACGTTTTCAAGTCAAGAGTTTTCATTTCCTCGATAGGATTTATTTTTTTCCCTGAAGATCCTGGACAGAAATAATTAATCAACCATCTATTTAGACTGCTTTTTCATCAAAGGCCCTCAGAAGAGAGGATCAAAAGAAACTCAACAGAGGTGCCACATATTCTTCATATGCAATAAAATCCACTATCACTTGATGTCTGAGAACAATGAAAATGCATGTGAAACCAATTTTTGAAAAACTACTAAGATCTACAACTTGATATTGATTGATAGTCAAGATGGTTTTATCTACAACAAAGATATGACAACAATGACAATGAAAGTAACAAAGTAAACAAAAAAGGAGAAGGGAAACAGTCGCCATTACCTTCCGATGACTCCGGTTTATATCTGGCAGTTCTATATTTCTGACATTCGAATGATAATAAAGCAATACATTAGAAAAAAGCATGCTAGGTAAAAACCGTATGAGAATTGGAAAAAATGCAGAGTACCTGTAAGTGGCTTTTCACATGATAAATGGTGAGGCCTTCGACATTCATCAGCTTTAAGACACCCTTAGGAGTTGCATCTGTCCATTAAACTTTAAAGTCAATTATAGAGAAGTATTTGCAACTTTTCAGGCATTCTTAAACAACAGTAAACACATATCAAAGAAAGTAATATACTTTCGCTGCCACCAAGTTTATTGACTGCTTCTACAAATGCCTCATGAAGCTCTGGGGTCCATCGCATCCGAGGTCGGGTTGTTGATGTTGAGAGTGAATTAGAAACAGAATGAAACTCTGCTGCAGGTATAGAGTCAACTTGATTCGTTTGGTTCTGTGCAGCATGGAAATCAGCTGATGACGATTTTAGCACCTGTAAAATTTGGAGTATAGATGAACTTTGGGAAAAAGCTTTGATGATTCAACGTCATGTTTTTCAACAAAATAAGGAGGACTTGAAGAAAGAAGATTGCAAACGAGTAAAACAAATATCCTTGTCGCTAAGACCATTTACTAACTGATGAAATGACACGTCTATTGAACAAACGTTAGCTGATTTGGTATGACATGGTAGAAAATTAAGGAAAAAAGTGGGAAGCTATCAAAATAGAGTGACATGGTGCATAAAACAAAACTTGTATGCATTTCTTCAAAAAGAGGTGACGTTGAACAATGCCACTTCATTTTCCCGAGCTATTCACTTCCTTCTACCACTTATCTCCAATACCATGTCTAATTAGCCAATAATATCTTAACAAGGACTACAAAGAATTACAATTCAAAGTTTAAGGATATAATTGAAATTTTATAGAGTTTAAGGACTAAATATATACAATCACCAAAGTCTATGAACTAACATTCTAAATTATAAATTAACATTGTTCTTTTTTTTATATATCCCTGAGTGTTTGGACCAACTTATGTGCACCTCAATTAATCTCACGAGACAATCCACCTGACCCTACAACATTTGGGTGTCAAGAAAACTCGTAGGATATTAATTCCTAGGTAGGTGGTTACCGTGGATTGAATCCATGACCTTTTAGCCATTTATTGAGACTGTCTTCTTTTTTTACCACTAGGTCAACCCATGATGGTTATAAGTTAACAATGTTCTACACCATGCATATGAGGTTCCATGTATGTAACATATTCTATAAACATTCACTGCCAGTAATTGTATTATGAAACTACACATGCACAGAAGAGCAACTGTGGCAGCATTGGCAATGAAGACAGCCAAGTAAACAATAATAGTCTTCAATCTTAAAAACTAAGCATATTCTAGAAATCTCCAGTCTCGCTCGTTATTAAGATTATGAAAGACAAGTTCAAGAAACTCTAAAATTTAGAGAAAAACAATACTGTACTAGGAACTGATTTTATAATTCGAACATTTTCTAAATAAATATGTATCTTGTACAGAAGGCAAATCACTTCATAGTCATCAGTCACAAGAAGACAGACACGCATTAAAAACAAGTCCTGCACACATCATATCAAAATGTCCAAGCTTGCCAAAGAAACTTCATCGGCTTTTATAGAACTGTACATTCAGATTTTCATCTCATAAGGCTCAGAATTCAATCCTTTCTTTATTTAGTAATATCCTCCCCTCTTCCATGAAGTCCCAAAGAATGATTAGAACCAGTTTAGTTACATTTTCACTCATTTTGAATCTAGACTCTTACAAGTCATTTGATTTACTTATTGTTCCCTCTCTTTCTTTCCCTTTTTTATTCTCTTCCATCCTCCCTTCCTCCCTTAAGTCTCTATTTCCTTCCCCTTTTTTCTCCCAATCCTTCCTTCAGTCCCTTTTTCCTTCTTTTATTTTTCTTTTATTCCCTTCCATCCTTCCTTTTGAAGTCCCATACATTTTATATATAATCTGGCCTTTTTTTTTTTTTTTTTTTTGAGTGAACATACCAGCAAAATGCAATACATTATGGAAGAGGATGATGATCGGGCATACAAAGATCTTAATGTTTCATAAAAGAATTAATCAATGAACCAACCTCTGGTTTAGGATCTCCTGCATTAGCATCGGAAAAGATTTCACTCCAATTTGGCTCCAAAGCATCATCAACAGAAATAAACTGATCAGCCCAATCAGGAAAATCAATCCTCTTAGCTTGGTCATCCGACATTAGGACACCGGCCATGCTTTGCTCTTGACCATTCTGGTCAGGAACATTCTCAGAAAAATCAAGCAAATCCTGAAGTGTATCTGCACTCCAAGATGCATTGTTTTCATTCAAGTTACTACTAGTCACCATTGTGGATTGTACTTCTGAACGGGAAGACCCATGAGGAGGCAACAACGATTCATCATTAGCAGACCGAGAGATGAACGGAGAAAATTGGGCATTTCTCTCTTGGGACAAAGGTTGCATCAACGGAAAATCGTTTCGAAATCCAGAAGATGATGAAAACAAATGACCAACAGTGCCACTGTTAGAAACTAATGGAGGGGCCTGTCTGGGGATTGGATGTCTCATGGCTTCACTTTGTGAGGAACCCTGAAAAGAAAGAGGCAATTTGGGATACTTGTCTTCAAATGGCTTAGGAAGAACTGGATAAGATGATGACATAACTTCGGAAGCAACCCTCTTCCAGTCACTCTGCAGTAGAGAAAAACACAAATCCAAGAAAGAAAAAACAACACAACTCAATTACACAGAATTTCATGACCAAATCACGATAGTATAGAAATCATACAGCCATTAAAAGCACGTTCTATATCTCTAAATTTCAATAGAAACAGATAAAGAACACGAAACCATAAAATTTCAACCTAGAGTCAGAATTAACAAAAGAAGAGTCCAAAATCACAAAATCATAAAAGGGGTAAAACAGAAGCAATTACCCCAGAGATCTTTGCAAGTAATACAGGAATCGGAAGGAAGGTTTGAAATCGAAACGAAATCCGATGCGAGAGGGGCGATGGAGGCAAAGCAAAGCAAGTTGCAAAGATGGGTTCCGATGCACTCGATGGGTTTGTCGTTTTGACGTCAACGAAATTACACAAACACACACACGAACTCCTTGTTTCAGAGAGAAACGTACTGGGGTGTCTCTCTCTCTCTCTCTCTTACATGATGAACAAATTCACAAATCCAATTTTGACCCTCTGATTGCTTCTGAGTGCTGATTCAACACCGCTGATTCCTCATGCAATTTCCCGATGCACACAAATGATTGGGCAAAAGAATTTTTCGAAAAAGAAAATTGGCCTATGCCAATTGCCACACCACACCCTTTCTATTTGGCTTAATTGGATAATGAACGGCCAATTCACAGGAAAAAGTTGAACCCAAAACTGAACCAACAACAATAATCGATCCAACCAAATCGTTCCGGTTGGGTTTTTATTTTTTAAATATTTATTAGGTAATTTTTAGAAAGAATATTTGTAATAGATAGCAAATTAAGGGAAAAAATCTAAAAATATAGCACATCTTTAAAATATTTTCAATTTCAAAAGAATTTTTATGATTTTCAATTTTGTCCTTTCTTGTCTTGCACAAGTTGTTTTCTTTTTTCTTTTTTATTTTTTTTTTTTTAGTTTTTGTTTCCATTTCCCCAATCTCTGTATATTCCTTCTTTTTTTTTTCTCCTTTTCTTTTTCCAATTTTTCTTCCTCTCCCCAATCTCCTCATATTTTCATCTTCCCTTTTTTCTTTCCTTTTTTTTTTCCAATTTTTCTTCCATCTTTCCAATTTCCTCATATTTTCTTCTTCTCTTTCTTTTTCCAGATTTTGTTTTCATCTTCTCAATCTCCTCATATTTCTTTTTTCTTTTCGGATTTGAAAATATACAATTCATAAGTGACTTAACACCAACAAGCTAATCATCAAGTTTGATTATTATAATGAAACGTTAATTATAAATAGCAAAGAGAAATTGATTTAAAAGAAACTAATTTTTTTAGACCTCAAATTTGCACCATCTTTAGAAACATTTCTTAAAAGTTAGAAATAAGAAACAAGAATAGTTATTAAGCAAGTTTATTTCTCAAAAAATGAAAAATGAGAACGTTATCAAACGGGCCAATAGTTTTTTTTTTTTTTTCTTTTTATAGGACCTTAAAAAGTATAAAATCTATCAGTAATAAATTTCTATCACTGATAGGCTATGATATCACTAATAATCTAAGTTTATGATAGGCTTCTATTACTGATAGACTACTTCAATCAGCGATAGAAGTTTATGACTTAGACTTTTATCAACTAATGTATACTAAATTATTAATAAATACTCAAGATAAAACTAAAAGTCTAAAACTAATAGAATCTATACTAGCTATCAGTGATTCATTATTATGACATAATAATATAGATCTATTAGTGATCGCCACTAATATAATTATAACTTAATCACTCAAAGAATTCTATCATTGATTGAAAAATTCACTAGCTATCACTCATGTTTTTAAATATTAGAAAAGAATTCACTAAATATTTGTGTATTAGTAATATCAATTATTAGTGATAGGACTTAGATAGATATCAGTCATATTTATGTATCAATGATATCAAACTTAGGTAGATATTAGTGATAGAAGTCTATTATTGATAATCATGATAAAAGCCTTTGATAGCTTTGGGTGTTAATGTTTCAAAATTAATAGTTACTAATGAAAGTTTATCAGAAATAACCACTAATATTTTCTATCATTGATAGCTTAATTTTTTATGATTTTCTTCCACAGTTATTAGCCACTTATAGAAGTCTATCATTGATAGCCAACTTAGTGGAATTAATTAATAAAGTTGAATCTCAAACTAAAGTGTAAGTAGCATGCCTAGAAGTTATCACTAATAGCATGTTATCAGTGATAGAAGCTATCAACGATAACAGGTTATTTTATGGTAAAAATGAATGACAAAAGTTATCTTTAATAGCATATTATCAGTGATAGAAGCTATCATCAATAACCACGATCTAAGTGATATCAGTGATAGAAATTAGGTGATACCCATATATTGATGATATCAATGACGATATAAAAGTCAATTCCATTTGATGAAAGTATATCATTGATAGCCACTAATAGAAGCTATTAGTGATATGACTTAGATAGATATTAGTAATAGTTATAAACCTCTCATTAATAGATTTATATCCCTTATAGTTTTGAATGTTAATCTTTGAAAGTTGATAGTTTCCTTTCAAAGTTGATAATTACTTATAAAAGTCTACTATTGATATCCACTGATGACTTTAAGTGTTAATATTTCAAGTTTGGATTCCAATTAATGAAAGTGTATCAATAATAGCCTGTAATAAATTATAGCAAATTGAAAGCTAAT
The DNA here is from genome assembly GCA_030954485.1 of Citrullus mucosospermus. Lineage (NCBI taxonomy): Eukaryota > Viridiplantae > Streptophyta > Magnoliopsida > Cucurbitales > Cucurbitaceae > Citrullus > Citrullus mucosospermus. The sequence continues at coordinate 14,292,723 of CM062057.1, read as the reverse complement.
ATTTCAAGTGTTACTATTTCAAAGTTGTATTAATATTTCTTAATTGAAAGTCATCACTGACAGCAGCTATTAGTGATAGCCACTGATAGCTATTTGAGAAAATTGAAAGAAGAAGCGTGAAATGGTGAGCTAAACATGGGCTTTTTAGTCATTTACCAATATGATTATCACTGATAGTTGCTATCGGTGATATCTGGCTCTAATTTTGTAGTATATCCCTAATATGTTGTTTCTTGTGCTATATTTTTTATTATTTTGGGCTTGATTGCTATTTGTGCAACCAGACCTTTTAGAAACAGCACAAAATATTTTTGTTTGCACACCCATCACTTTTTTGGGGTGTTTGACTCATTTAGAATTAAATGGCTGGGAATTAAATGCTTGAGGACTTAATTGAGGGTTCTGATGTCTGTAAATCATTAATACCTGTGTTTGGGATTCATGATTAGAAGTCTGGGTTTTTTAAGCTTGTTTTGGAGTGCTGGTTTTGAATTTCTAAGTTTAGCTTTTTTTTTTTTTTTTTTTTTTTTAAAAAAATTGGATTAAGTGAGAAAATTAGTAATTTTGACTTGCTTTTAAAAACTAAAAGCATATTTAAAAAAAAAAAAAAAGAAAAGAAAAGAAAAACTATAACTTGGTAACAAATTTACTTTGTTGTTATGACTATAAACTTTTAGTTCTTCAACAAATCTAAATCTAAATTTACATTTTGAGAAAGTTTGTAATTTGGTCTTGCTTTTAAAAAAATACAAGTGTATCTTTTTTAATCTCTAATTTATCTTAATTGTCAATTTTTACTTATTTAGTTTGTTATGATTTTGAAATTTTAATTTTATAGCAAAACTTTTAAAATATAGCTATGTAACCCATTTACTTTTTTGTTATGATTTTAAATTAGTTTTCCAAGAAACATAAATAATTTTACATTTTGAGAAAATTTGTAATTTATTTTTGATTTTAAAAAAAAGTCAAGGTATCATTTTGCTTTTATTAAAAAAAATATATATATGTTTTCAAATATAGCAAGATGGTTAAAAATAATTACAAATATAGAAATATTTACTTTCTATCTATATGATACACCCAGATAGACATCTATCAAGGTCTATGTCTATCTGGGTCTATCACGTCTATCAAGTAAAATTTTGTTATATTTGTAAATATTTTCAATAGTTTTACCATTGAAAACAATTTTCCTAAAAAAATTATAATTTGTTTTGATAACAAAGTTTTTAAAATATAGTTTTGTAACAAATTTACTAAGATTTCAAAAATTTCGCAATTTAGTTTTCTTTTTAAAAAAATTAAGAAAACAATAAGGTCCTTGTAACAAATTTACTTTTCGTTTTAATCTCTAATTTATCTTATTTATCAATTTTACAACATAATTAGTTTATTATGATTTTGAAATTTTAATTTTATAAAAAATTTAAAAAATTTATAATTCATTTTTGCTTTTAAAACAAGTTAAGAAGTAACCGTTTTTAAAATTTAGCTAATTACAAATTTTATGTAGTTAGTTAACATTGTTGTTTGTATAACAAGTTAATATCACATTGATTATCATAGTTAATTTTTAGGTAAATTTTTGAAGAAAAAACTTTAAAACATACCCATCCCATTTGCTTTCTATAATAAGTCAATATCATTGTTATTTTCATATAGAAGTTTCAAGGCAAGGAATGGGAAATTGAAGAAGGAGAAAGGAATGAGTGTCACACCTCATTCCAAGTTTCACCTCCAACATGGAATAGAGCATGAAGGTGATAGATATCCTACTCCTTAGGACACCACCATTCCATCAACCTAAAAAAGTTTAGAATATCTAAGCATACTTCTTAACAGGTCGCCTAACTAATTAATGCTCATAACAAAAGTCATACTTAGATTGCATTCCATAAACATGGGATAAACATGTTCTATTTTCAGAAACATGAACAATGGTTATCCAGTTCATACATATGTTTCCTATCCTAACCTGATACCATATGATACAACGTCTTTATACATACTATCTATAGTGGATGGTAGGCTTTGTGGTAGACGTCTTCGCATCAGGCACCTATAACTCTTTCGCTACCTGGGGGAGGGGAAGAAAAACAAAGGAAAATGTGAGTTGGTTTGCTCAATGAGTGACAATTTAAAAAAAAAAAAAAAAACAAATAAATGTGCTTAACATAGAATCAAAAAACCTTTTAATACCTGCTAATATAGCATGAAAGCAACTTTCAAAAAAAATTGTTAACAATGACGTACTTTGATAATACTCAAATTAAACATGTACCCAACTTAGTTAATGTAATCTCAATATAGTCGACATATCACTAACCTGCATACGTGCACGCAAATTTGCCCCCAAATGGCTAAATACCCCAACTCACGGCCCAAAGCCTATAGATGTGCCATAGTGGGTCCCAAAGACCTACAAAATCACACTACACCATGGTCCAAGTTCCTCTGGATTTTTTGGTTACTCTGGCCTCTTTCAGCTCCGATAATCTCCTACTCATATGGGTGTTGCTACGAAACATATTCACATAGTATAAGGGTAAATCACCTCGAGTGCCTAGGTTTAATAGTTTGAAAACCTCTTTGTAAACTTAATAGAATATTCCAATCCAAACAGGGTTTGGTAACCATAATTAGTAATACACAACATTTACGTCCATACTCTCAAGTTAAAACACATTTCTACATAATTTTTAGAACAATTCATAGTATTAAAAAAACTATAAATGCTCTTAAAATTATTGATAGAAAACTGTTATCGAAATCAACCTTTGATCAATTTAAACTAGGTCATACTTATAAAATCAAGTAAAAATGGCACAATGTTTAATTTTTTTTAAAAGACAATTTATTATACAACAACAAACAGGACCCCACAGCCCGAGGTCAAGGCACAAAACAAAGAGAATATGAAGAGCTCAAGCACCTAGAGCAGAGAAGCCAAAAGATAGCTTAGCCAAAAGGTACCTAACCCCAAGAAACCAACAAAAGACACCACAAAGACCCACAGGACTGGGCCACAAAAGAAGTAGGTAAAACCAGACCAAAACAAAACAAGGCAATCAGAAACCCCAATACGGGGAAAACAAAAGCAAAACCCCACAGCTTGGGGCAAAGCAGAAACAAAACCCCATAACTTGGGGACAAGCCAAAAACAAAGAGAACAAGTAACCCAGCTAAAAAAAAGTCAGAGATATCATCAGGCCACAATATAGCACAAGCACGAACAGTTGCAATGACAAGCTGCAAGATTGAAGAAGCATCCCAAGGAGAGCCACCATGCAATTCATTGTTCCTCTCCTGCAAAACGAAATAGATAGAAGCACACCAGAAGACCCGCCATAACTTCTTCTTGCCCCTTTCCCACACCCAACCTGACAAACCCACTCCAACTCTAAATCCCAACTTGCCACCCGATGAGAAGACCTCATCAGCCTCAAATCCTAGCCCACACCTCAAACCCAAAGGGACACTTAAAAAACAGAACGTCATGCAACTCAACTGTACCCACAGAAAGCAAACACAAATGAGACGACGTCCCACTCCATTGATAAAGCCAATCTTTCGTACCCATCCTATCCCCATAGCCAACCATGCACAAAAGGAATGTTGGGGAATATTACCCCCAAACCAAATCAGGACTGGACTAAGACACCCTAAGACACCTAAACCTCAACACATTCCAAGTGCTACTCATAGAGAACGTACCAAAACTCGCTGGGACCCAAACTCACCTATCTTCACACCCCACCGTAGCATGCACACCTTTCGCCAACCTCAAAATTTCCGTCAATTCCCAAGTAACACAAGGCCACCGCCAAGTCCCATCCTCAGAAATAAAGTCTGAAAGATGTGCCTCCCTCGCACTAGCCACATCATACACCCCTTTCTCACCATACTACGCCAAGATAGGGCCCCTAGGCAACCAAGGGTCAACTCAAGCATGACATCTCCTACCATCACCCACCTCCAGCCGAACCAATGACAACAAAGAATCCCTACAACGAAGGATCGCATGAAAGCACCATGACATCTTGGCCCCTGCCCTAACCGACCAAAGAGATCTCACAGCCACTTTTATTCATTCAATGCACGTCATGACCACAACCAATTTAAAATGACATAACGGCTTTATTTTAAAGAAAAAGAGTCACCACTGTTCAGGGCGGGTATTATTTGGGTCATAGGCTTTTCTAGTCTCCATTTCTCCTGAAATTGATATTACTAACCTTATCAAGACAATTTACACTCCAATCACCTAGCTTATTTCAATCATATTAACTCCTTCTTAACCCATATTTTAGGACACTTGAAGTCCAATCCAAGCAAGGAACTATCTTAAGACATTGAATATGATATAATTGGGAATTTCAAGCCCAAAGTGGGGTTAACCAAGCTAGAAACTAAAAAAAAAAAAAAATAATTAACAACAGTGAATTTGATAGCATAGCAGAATTTTGACAGTATGTTGTTCACCTTGTTGTTTTTTTCCATGTTTTTTGTTGTTTTAAGCTATTTTCCAACCTAACAATGTCCACTTATTAAATAGACAAATTCCCTCAATGAATTGATCAATCTAAGCCTAAAACAGTAGAAGTATGCCTAATTTTCAACACAAAACAGCAACTACAATGTGAGGAACAATAGTAAAATTGGCAGCAAAAATTCTTTGCTCTTTTTCATAGTTTATGCTGTTGATTTAAATTATTTTGCAACCTAACCATACCCATTTGTTCCATCAATAATTAAACTCAAATATTTAATTAAACTAAGTCTTGAATTTCCCCATACCTACACTAACTTCATCACTTAGCAGCAGCCCATCATCAATTTCCTTTTTCAATTTTTTATTTTTAAAACTATTTTAAATGTAGTTTTTTCACTCAAATAATAGTACATAATTGATAAGCATGAGATCCTCATGATGTAATTTTGTTTATTATAAATTGAGTTGTAGTCTAAAAAGAAATTAAAAACAAAAACTCTAAAAAATTGAAATTCAATGTAACAATTTAAAAAATGAGTTCAATTATGGGTCATTTTAGATCAAATGGCATAATCGACATATAATAAAAACAGAAACAACTAAGTAAAAAAGATAGCATACTTCGAGCCAAAAGTGGCAACTTAGTGAAGGATCGAATTCTCAACCGAAATGAATGATACCCTTGTGCCATTAAATTTGTTTTAGAAAACCAAAATTACAAAGAACAAAATTACAAGATAAACAACAAACAATTAGCATGCTTTTGAGAAGAGATAAGAGGAACAAGATTTCTTACCTTTGAAGACCGTTTTCGATGTGGAAATCTCCTTTTCCAAGTCATGAACCGGTGAGAAATCTCCAATGGAAATATAATAACTCTTTTTGTGTCTTGGGAACACCACCACAATGACAACCTTGTTATTCTCAAGGTAGAATCAAAGAGGAGTTTCGTGGGCTCTCTTTGAATTTTGTCAAGGGAATTCTTGAGGAGGAAGAAGAGAGAATTGGAGAGGGATATTGTTTTACAAAACTCTTCTGTAATTGATCATCAATCTGTAACTTTCCTCCCCTTCTCTTTTTTACGTAAAATGAGTGAGAGAACAAAATAACTCTCCACTACTTGGGATTTATTTTTAATATAATAATATAAAAATAATATCGTTAATAATATTAATTTAATTATATTATATTAAATCATATATAATAAATATAATTAAATAAAATTGATTAATTAAATATCTCGTATTTAATTTAAATTTGAATCATATTCAAATTGTCACACCCCAACCCGAACTACCCTTCTATAGCCCGAGACGGAGCGTGAGGACAGCAGTCATCAACTTCCCTGTTGATACCCACTGTCAGCTTACCTTATTTCCCTCATTTAAAACACTCTTCCTAGGACGGTGATTCCGTTATCTCTTGACAAACATCAACTTTGACCGGCAACGGGAACTATTATGCTACCTGAAAAATGGAAAACTTTTAAAAGGATGGGTTAACAACTCAGTGAGTAACAGTTTTTAAAATAACTTATTTTAACTGTAAATCTTGTCATAATTTATAATATCGATTCCATTCATATTAAATCATACTCGAGTACCATTGTTAAGTCTTGCATGCTTATTTTAGGAAAATACTCAAAAATCTTATTCATTTCTAATAATTCTCCTTAGTTGAGGTGGAGCAGGGTTTCCACGCTTCTCAACGTCGAATTTATTTCATATCTTTTCCTTAGTTGAGGCGATAACGCTATCCAACGTCGATTATTCTTAGCTGTGTGGAGTAATCTCAACACATCAGCGTCGTATATTCCTCTATGTGCACATAGGTATTATAACCCGGGCTACATGCCTTCCTTTTCTCCTTGAGCATTAGGGTCCCATTTCTATTTTCCGGCTACCCATTTGCCTTCCTCTAGTTCTTGAGTTTGGGTGCCATTTCTAAAATTTAATAAAATACACTATGTTCTAGAAACATCATCTAAGATCTAGCAGTATGCTTCTCAATGAAAATCTTGTATTATCAACAACATGCTTCTTACTAAACTCATTTTTAATAACCATCATACTTATGTGCTTTTTATATATAAATGCATGCTCTCATTTCTAATAACCAGCATACTCATGTGCTTTTTATATATAAACGCATGCTCTCATTTCTAATAACCAGCATACTCATGTGATTTATATATATAAATGCATGTTCTATATACGTTAAAAACTCATGAATACATATTCAAGAATATAAATCACAAATAACTCATTTATACTCTGAAAAACGTTGGTGTTACTCACATTACACTTGCTCAAGAATACTTCCTCTTTCTTCCTTCTATTTCTCTTTCCCGAGCTCCTTGGACGCAGCGTTCTAACTCTGGAACGCAAGGCAACTTATTTTCCTTTATCAGCTCGGTTGGACGCAACCTTGCTCCTTTGACGCAAAGTGCAGTTTAACTCTTCTTGCTTCTCTTTTGGATGCATTGACCTTTCTTGGACGCAAGGTCCAACTTGAACGCAGAGCCTATTTTTGGACACGGCGTTCACCTTGAATCGTTGAGTTCGTCTTAAATGCAAGGCTGACCCCTTAAACACAAGACAACTTCTGTAACACCAATTGGCTAAGTTGTCAAGAACATTTCCTCTCTTGGCCGCAGACTTCTACTACGGATGCAAGGATTCCTTCTTTCTGCCTTCTCTCTGCCCTTCCTCTCAAGAATTCAAAACTAAAGGATCATCAGTCACTCATTTTCCCTCAAGGTCCTATTTATAGCTTTGGAATAGAGGGCTTGTCATCTTACTTCTCCTCTCTTTTTGCCACTTGTTTGCCACATGTCACGCTGCATGCTTAACTAACCATGCATTTATCCAAGCGTCACCTTGCATGAAACACTCAACATGCCTTCTAACACCTCCTACTTATATAGTGTCAAGTCTATATGAAGCCACCTAGCCTTTATAAGCTTATCTTATGCGTCCAACATATTCCACTATACAAGCTATGCATCCAACATTATGCCCCTATGCGTCCATTGAATTTCCTTTAAGGTTTTAGCTTCATTACTTTCTTTCCCTACTCTCCGCCATATTATCTTTCAACGTGTTTCTCTACCGCGTACTACTTAAGCGTCAATGTCTCAAACGCACACTACTATGCGTTTGTTCCTTACCGCATAATACCATGCGTCTGCCTTAACCACATACTATCATGCGTCCATCACTCTTTCCTTATATCCATATCTTAACTACAAAACCGTTCTCTTGAGTGATAAACATCCAACTATGTGGTTTACCCTTAATAACCAAATCCAACTCAAAACCTTCCCTTATGCGTTTGCACTCTTTGCGTTTACCTTTATTTCGTTCTGCGTCCATGACCTTCCTTCTATCCTTGAGGATTCCTTGACTATTCCTTTATGCGTTCCACCTTTATCATGCGTTTCCTTTGTCTTAACCATGCGTCCAACATGGTCTTCAACAAGGTATGCGTCCAACTTAATTTATCTTCCATCTATACTTTTAATTCTTCCCATCACTTAATGAGATTTCCTTTCTTTACTTAGATCTTACTTCCAAGCTCAAAGTCATGGTTGCATTCTCCTGGTTTGTTTGTTCTTACATAGTAGAATTCTTAGCTTCAAGAATTACTTTGATTCCTTGATCCAGAAATCACTCAACGCAACCTTTCAATCAAATCTCTCTAATTCAAACTTATCTACAGCTTATATTTACCTAACACTTGAGCACAAACCTCTCTTGTCCTACTTCTTTCCTTTATAGGCTCTTCAATACATTGGTTTTAAAAAGTAGGGTGTGACACAAATAACCTTGTCTCACATAACCTATAGTTTTAATGTGAATCTCATTCATATTAATATTAACCTATATTATTTATATGAATGGAAATTATCTTAAATGGCAAAATTGCTGAAAATACTTTCAACTAATAGCAAAATACACAGTTTATCTGCGATAGATCGCGATATATTGTGATAGACAGTGAAATTTTGCTATATTTGTAAATATTTTGGTTCCTTTTGCTATATTGGAAAAGAGCCCTTATATGAATCTCATTCATATAATTAATATTTAAATCTCATTTAAATATTCATCTTTCTTATAACATAAAGTATAAATTTTGAATCTCATTCACAATAAATTTTATATTATAATGTATCTATATACATTATGCTAATTATATCACATACAATTAATTCCCTTATTAATTTGAACATTTCAAATTAAACCAAAATGTTTGATTCTTATACTAATCCTTAATAAGTTAGCAAGAAGACCTCATAGACCTATAGTTAGAAGCTCAAATGATATGAGATTAACCGATTAAACTATTTAATTAGATTAATCAATATTCATTAACTGTAGGTCACTCCACTAAAGACTTACAGTTCACTCTTCGCACTATAGATATATTTATGTGTCTATGGAATTTACTAATGAATAGTAAGTCGACATTTCACAAATTACTTATAACTACAGCTAGGTCAAATTACCGATTTACCCCTGTAGTTATATCTAACTTCTTAAGTACCACTGATACCTCTAATGAAACAAAACTGTTTATAGTCCAACTATAAACTAATCTCTCTCAGGCTAGTAAGAGGGTGAGGCCTCATTGTTTAAGACTCGAATCAACCCTTAAGGGAGTAATTAAATGTTTCACAGTCCAGTCTTATACAAACTCTTTGCATAGGTGATAAGCACTTGAAAAGTGCTTTCTATCCTCTCAAATTAAGAGAGTTTATATTAGATTTCACTTGTTTGCTAGTAATTTTTAGGTTAAAATGAGAAAAATTAGAAGAAAATACCAAAAGATCAAAACCGAGCAAGAATACGGTGAAAAAGAGAAGAAAATAACAAAGTTGCCAAAATTGGGGCAGCACTAAAACCCTAGAGTAGTGTTTGCGCATCATAGCAGCAGCACCGTGACACTCTCCAACAGCGCCGCGACGTTCTCTTTCCAAATCGGCAGCCCGCGGCGCCAATTTCCATAAATGAAAATTAATGTATTTTTGGTAAGTTTTTAGGCAGCCAACTCTTTAAATTTGGGGGTTTCCAGTAGCCCTAATCATCAACCAAAGCACGAAATTACAGACCAAAAGAGTCGTAAGAAGGAGAGAATTGAGTGAGAGTTCATAAAAGAGTTCAAAGAGTGAGTTGGTTGCAAGGAAGAGGAAAAAAGTTCGAGAGAATTGTGGTGTCGTTCGAGTTCCAAAGTGAGAGCCAAGGAGATTGTGACGGTGCTACCTCAATCAATAGCCCCTTTTCAGTAGAGTTTCCCTTTCTTCACACTCTTTCTTTGTTTATATTATTTGATGATGAATTGCTTATGAATTCTTGTTGATATTGTAGACTTTCATGGTTTTGTTGGAATGATTATGTTTTTCATTGTTATTGTATTTAATTCTTGTGGTTGGCCATCTTCACATGTTAGGTTAAATGTATGATTGACAGATTGTATGTTTAACTTGATCCAGAATGATGAATTGTTGTTAATCTATCACGAGAGTAGTTAGGTTGACAATAAAAGTTGTTAAAGACTATTCTTAATGCCATGTAATTTGCATTGGTTTCAAGAGATTAGTAATCAATCGAGTTGTATGAGAAAGGGTTGTTTTTTTAGAGAAAATAACTTGGAATTAAGTTTCTAGACTTAGGCATATGAATTACAATAAAATCCATGGATTCTATAATATTGCATGATGAAATAAACAAGAATTCATTACCCTAGAACTCTCTTTGACTCTTGTGTTTCTCACTTTATTAATTTCCTTATTTAGTTTGTATTTTCCATAATTCACAAATTTAATTCCAATCCTCAAATAAAATTGATTCAAATCTAGAATAGCTAAGTCACTTTAACCTTCACAATTGGATCCTCAGTGGAACGATATTCGGACTTTATCGTCTTATATTATAACTTAACCCGTACATTTGCGGTTAACACTTAAAGTGGCGCAATCAAGTTTTTGGCGCCGTTGCCGGAGATCCAAAGAACTATTTTTGTTATTTAATATTCATTAGAATTGATAGATCTTAATTTGAGGTGTATATTATTTGGTTGATTATTTATTTATTTTTATTTTATTTTATTGTATTTTATATTTTTCTTTTTTATTTTATTTTATTTTATTTTATTTTTTTTGTCGGTTTATGCCTCGAGATAATACTAATATTCTCCTTCTTGATCCCGCGATTGAAAGGACGAGTAGAAGGAATCTGGGTTCAACAAAATCACATCGAGGAGATGGCGGAGGAGATACCAAAGGCAATTTGGGACTACTTCCAACCGGCATTACCGGCAAATCAACCCGACATTATGAATGTGCCCATCAATGTCAACAACTTTAAGTTGAAACCGAGGTTGATCCACATGGCTAGAGAGCTAGCCTTTAGAGGAAGAACTAATGAAGATCCTCACAAGCACCTACGGTCTTCCTTAGAAATATGCAGAACGGTAAAGAAGAATGGTGTTTCTAACGATGCAATTAAACTAAAACTTTTTCCTTTCTCTTTATAGGACCGTGCTAAGGATTGGTTGGAACCATACCTCTGGATAGTATCACCACATGGGAGATCTTAGCTCAAGCTTTCTTGAACAAATATTTTTCACCGGCTAAATCTCAAAGACTAAGGACGGAGATTGGAACATGTTTACCCGGATTGGTTGCAAATTCAACTCTTCTACAATGGATTAGCAAGCTCAACCAAATCTATTTTAGATGCAACCGTCGGAGGCTCAATTTTTTCAAAGAATGCTCAAGAGGCGTATACCATACTAGAAGACTTGGCCACTACGTCGTACAATTAGCCATGTGAACGGTCTTCTCCAATCATCCCAAAAGCCACTAGACGATATGAGATGGACGAGGTAAGTTCTCTAAAAGCTTAATTGACTTCTCTCACTAATGCTTTATCTAAATTGTCTCAAGGAAGCCAAACTCAAGCAAGTCCACCATCAATAGCTTCCCTTGCGGCCATGGCAAATCAACAAGAGCCTAGTGAGTTAGAAGTGGCCAATTATGTAGATAGAGGATAATACCGAGGTCAATAACTCCCGACTCACTATCATACCAACTTGAGGAATCATGAGAACTTCTCATATGCCAACAACAAGAATGTGTTGCAAGCACTGATAAGCACTTGAAAAGTGCTTATTATTCTCTCAAATTAAGGGAGTTTTATATTAGATTTCACTTGTTTGCTAGTAATTTTCAGATTAAAACGAGGAAAATTAGAAGAAACGACTAAAAAATCAAAACCAAGCAAGAATGTGGTGAAAAAGAGCTGAAAAACGCATCCTTGTTGAAACGCATGATGCGCCGCGGCGCTAAGGCAGCGCTGCCGCGGCGCTGAAGCAGAAACGCATCAACATGGATGCAGAGTAGCAACGCGGCGCTGGGAAGGCGCTGCCTCGACGCATCCTTGATGAACGCAAGATAGCGTCGCGGCGCTGGGACGACGCTGCCGCAACGCTAAAACCCGAGAGCAACTTATTTTTGGCCGCAACCCTAGCACCGCGGCGCCAGCGTTAATTAAAACGAAAAGTTTGTATTTTAGGTCAAATTTTGGGCGGCCAAACTCTATAAATTTAGGGGTTTTCAACAGCCAAAAGGGGGAGGAGAAATATCAAGAAGATCAAGAAAGTTGCAAAACAAAAGAAAGATCCAAAAAGGTGAGAATTAAGCTAGAGTTCCAAGAGTGAGTTAGCCGCAAGGAAGAGGAAAAGAGTTCGAAATAGTTTTGGTGCCCTTCGAAGTCCGACGCGAGAGCCAAGGAGTTCGTGACGGTGCTGCCTCAATCAAGAACCTCTTTTCAGTAGAGTTTCCCTATTCTTTACACTCTTTCTTTGATTAGTTTTGCTCAATATGTTGCTTCACGCTATGAGTGGCAAAACTCTTTAGTTTTAGGGTTTTTGATGAATTGTTTGTGAATTCATGATAACTTTGTAGACTCATGGTTTTGTTCAAATAAATATGCTTTTCATTGTTATTGTGTTTAATTCTTGAAGATTGGCCACCTTCACATGTTAGGTTAGATGTATGATCGAGAGATTATATGTTTAATTTGATCTATAACAATGAATCGTTGTTAATCTATCATGAGAGTAGTTAGGTTGACAATGAAAGTTGCTAAAGACTAGTTTTAATGCCATGTAATTTTGTATTGGTTTTAAGAGATTAACTATCAATCAAGTTGCATGAGAAAGAGTTGTCTTTGAGAGAAGATAACTTGGAATTAAGTTTCTAGATTTAGGCATAAGAATTAGATCCATGAAATCTATAATTTTGCATGATGAAACAAACAAGGATTCGAAACCCTAGAACTTTCTTTGACTCTTGCAATTCTCCCTTTGATACTTTCTTGGCTTGATTTTTCTTTTTCCCAAAATTGAAATATTGAATTTCAATCCTCAAATAAAATTGATTCAACTCTAGAATAGCTAAATAACTTAAACCTTCCCAATTGGATCTCTAGTGGAAACGATACTCAGACTTAACCGTTTTATATTATAACTTGACCCGTACACTTGCGGTTAACACACAAAAGTGGCACATCAAGTTTTTGGCACCGTTGCCGGGGATCCAAAGAACGGTTTTTGTTATTTAATATTCATTAGAATTGATAGATCTTAATTTGAGGTGTATATTATTTGATTGTTTATTTATTTAGTTTATTTTATATAATTGTTTTTTTATTTTATTTATTTTGTTAGTCTATGCCTCGAGATAATATTAACCTCCTCCCTCTTGATCCCGAGATTGAAAGGACGTGTAGAAGAAATTTAAGGGCTCAACTTAATCAAACTACAGAGATGGCGGAGGAGATACCTAAGGCAATTAGAGACTACTTTCAACCTACGTTACCGGCAAGTCAACCAGGAATAATGAATGTGCCTATCAATGTCAACAATTTTGAGTTGAAACCGGGGTTGATCCAAATGGCTAGAGAGCTAGCCTTTAGAGGAAGAACCAATGAAGATCCTCACAAGCACTTGCGATCTTTCTTGGAGATATGCGGGACGGTAAAGATGAATGGTGTTTCTAATGATGCTATTAAACTAAGACTTTTTCCTTTCTCTTTGCAGGACCGTGCTAAGGTTTGGTTGGAAACCATACCTCCGGATAGCATTACAACATGGGAGATCTTAGCTCAAGCTTTCTTGAACAAATATTTTCCACCGGCTAAATCTCAAAGACTAAGGACGGAGATTGGAACATTCTGCCAACTCGAGGATGAACAATTATATGAGGCTTGGGAAAGGTATAAGGATCTCTTGAGAAGATGCCCTCAACATGGGTACCCGGATTGGTTGCAAATCCAACTCTTTTACAATGGATTGGTAAGTTCAACCAAATCCATCTTAGATGCAACCGCCGGAGGGTCAATTTTTTCAAAGAATGCTCAAGAAGCCTACACCATACTAGAAGACTTGGCCAATACATCCTACAATTGGCCATGTGAACAGTCTTCTCCAAACATCCCAAGAGCCGTCGGATTGTATGAGATGGATGAGGTAAATTCTCTCAAAGCTCAAATGGCTTCCCTTACTAATGCTCTTTCTAAATTAACTGCAGGAGGCCAAACTCAAACAAATCCACCATCTATAGTCTCTCTTGCTGCTTTGGCATCGGAAATGGGCGTTCAGGGAGATAATGAGACGGCTAACTATGTTGATAGAGGACACTATAGGAGTCACCAACATCAACAACTTCCAACTCACTACCATCCTAGTTTGAGGAACCATGAAAATTTTTCTTATGCTAACAAAAGAAATGTTTTGCAAGGTTCTTTTGATTTATCCAATGTAGGTCCATCCTACACTGAAAAGAAGTCCAACTTAGAAGATTTGATGATAGAGTTCATAAAGGAATCAAGAGGAAGAACAACCGCTTGGAAAGCACCGTACAAAGTCATGGTAAGGCCATTCAAAACATCGAGGTACAAATAAGCCAAATCGCCACTTCCCTTCAAACAATGCAAAAGGGAAAATTTCCTAGTTGTCCCGAGATAAATCCAAAAGAGGAGTGCAAGGCCATGACTTTGAGGAGTGGGAAAAAGCTGTCCACTCCTTTGATCATTGATGAGGATGAAGAGCAAGAGGTAGATGACACAATTCAAGAGCCAATTTTAGAAGATGAACCAAAGATCCTAGAAAAGGAGGTAAAGGTAAAAGAGTCAACATCTTCAAGTAAGTCATCTAACCCTCTACCTTTTGTACCTAATACTATGCCATATCCTCAATGTTTTAAAAAGAAAGAAATAGACTCGCAATTTGCTAAATTTCTTGAGTTATTTAAAAAGCTGCACATTAACATTTCATTTGCTGAGGCTTTAGAGCAAATGTCCAACTATGCTAAATTCATGAAAGATGTCTTATCTAAAAAGAAAAAGTTTGGGCAATATGAGATGATTAGCATGACAGAGGAATGCAGTGCAGTGCTACAAAAGAAGCTACCACAAAAGTTAAAAGATCCAGGGAGTTTTACTATACCTTGCACTATTGGTTCTTTAAATGTTACTAGAGCTCTTTGTTATCTTGGTGCTTCTATTAATTTGATGCCTTTATCTGTCTATAGGAAACTCAACATTGGAGAGGTGCAACCTACCACCATCACTCTGCAACTTGCTGACAGATCATTAGCTTATCCTAAAGGTATTGTTGAAGATGTATTAGTTAAAGTTGACAAATTTATCTTCCCTGCAGATTTTGTAGTATTGGACCTGGAGGAGGACTCTGAGATTCCTATCATACTTGGGAGGCCATTCCTAGCAACTGGAAAGGCTATCATAGATGTCCAACAAGGGAAGTTGACTCTAAGGGTAAATGATGAAAATGTAGTATTTGATATTTACAAGTCCTTGAGTCATCATGATGAGAGTAGTCCTTGCCATGCTATAGACATAATTGATCATACTATTTTTAAGCATGTAGAGGTTATGTTAGCTAATGATCATCTAGAACAAAGCATGATAGATGTTGAAAATGCAGATACGATCTTTGATGAAATAGCATTTTATGCTAGGTGGTTAGATAGGTTGCCAATATGTTCTAAAATAGATAAACCTATACCTTTAGCTCCCTTGCATGTTGTAAATGATATTGAGAAGCCTAAGCTTGAATTAAAAGTATTACCTCTTCATTTAAAATATGCATTCTTAGATGATTTATCTTCTTCACCTGTTATAATATCTTCTGATCTTGATTCTGTGGAAGAAGAAAAATTATTGAAAGTATTGAGGGATCATAAATCTGCTATTGGTTGGTCTATTGAGGACCTTAAAGGTATTAGTCCGTCGGTCTGTATGCACAGAATCTTGATGGAAGATACCTTTAAACCATCAATAGAGCACCAAAGGAGACTCAATCCCACCATGAAGGAGGTAATTAAGAAGGAAGTGCTCAAGCTTTTGAATGCAGAAATCATATAGGCCATATCTGACAGTCCATGGGTAAGTCCTGTTCAAGTGGTACCCAAGAAAGGTGGCATGACTGTGGTTAAAAATGAAAAAGATGAAATGATAGCCACTAGAACTGTGACAGGATGGCGTGTATGCATTGATTATAGGAAGTTGAACAAAGCTACTAGAAAAGATCATTTTCCCCTTCCTTTTATAGATCAAATGCTTGATAGACTTGCAGGTTATTCTCATTATTGCTTTCTAGATGGATATTCAGGTTATAACCAAATTGTCATTGCTCTTGAAGATCAAGAAAAAACGACATTTACATGTCCCTATGGGACATTTGCTTTTAAGAGAATGCCTTTTGGTTTATGTAATGCTTCTGCTACTTTCCAACGTTGTATGATGTCTATTTTTCAGGGGCTCATTGAAGACATAATGGAGGTTTTTATGGATGATTTTTCTGTATTTGGGTCTTCATTTGACTCTTGTCTTGTTAATCTAACTCGTGTTTTGCAGAGGTGCCAAGATGCTAACCTTGTTCTAAACTGGGAAAAGTGTCACTTCATGGTGACAGAAGGCATCGTCTTGGGACACAAAGTCTCTAAAAAAGGATTGGAGGTGGATAGGGCAAAAATATCTGTCATTGAACAACTGCCACCCCCCACCAATGTGAAAGGAGTCAGAAGTTTCCTAGGGCATGCAGGGTTTTACAGGAGATTTATTAAAGATTTTTCTAAAATTGCTAAACCCTTGAGTAATCTATTAGAAAAGGAAGCTAAGTTTATTTTTGATGATGCATGTCTACTAGCTTTTAATACTCTGAAGGAAAGACTAATTGCTGCACCTATTATTGTTGTACCAGATTGGAGTCAGTCTTTTGAAATCATGTGTGATGCTAGTGATTATGCTTTAGGAGCTGTTTTAGGCCAACGTAGAGATAACATGTTTAGGGCCATTTACTATGCTAGTAAGACTCTTGATAATACTCAACAGAAATATACTACTACTGAAAAAGAACTACTAGCTGTAGTGTTTGCCATTGATAAATTTAGATCATACTTGCTTGGCTCTAAAATAGTAGTGCATACTGACCATGCTGCTTTAAAGTATTTGTTTGTTAAGAAAGATTCTAAACCTAGGCTAATGAGGTGGATATTATTGTTACAGGAATTTGACTTAGAAATCAAAGACGGGAAAGGATGTGAAAATGTGGTTGCAGACCACTTATCTAGAATTGAGAATGAGGAAGCCAAATCATGGCCCCCAATTGTTGAGAAGTTCCCTGATGAACAACTGTATCAGGTAAAAGATAGTTTGCCCTGGTTTGCTGACATAGTTAATTATCTTGCAGGAAGACATTTGCCACCTGACATGAACTATCAACAAAAGAAAAGATTCCTGCACAAAGTTAAGTCTTACCATTGGGAGGACCCACTTCTCTACAAGGTTTGTGCTGACAATATGATAAGAAAGGGTGTGCCTCAAGGGGAAGTGGTAAGTATTCTAAATTCATGTCATTCCTCACCCTATGGAGGTCATTTTGGACCCACGGACTGTAGCTAAGGTACTTCAGTCAGGATTTTATTGGCCATCCCTTTTCAAAGACTGTTATACCTTTGTTAAATCATGTGATAGGTGCCAACGTACTGGCAATATTTCTAGACAACATGAGCTTCCAATGAAACCTATCTTGGAAGTGGAGTTATTTGATGTTTAGGGTATTGACTTTATGGGGCCTTTTCCTATTTCTTCTAATGGTTACCTATACATTCTAGTTGCAGTAGATTATGTATCTAAGTGGGTAGAAGCCATAGCTACTAGGACCAATGATGCTCGCACTGTTTTAAAATTCTTGCATAAAAACATTTTCACACGTTTTGGTACACCTAGAGCTATTATTAGTGATGAGGGCTCTCACTTTTGCAATACACTGTTTGAATCCATGATGCAAAAATATAATGTTAAACATAAAATTGCTACAGCTTATCATCCTCAAACTAATGGCCTTGCTGAGTTATCTAACAGGGAAATCAAACAAGTTTTGGAAAAGACAGTCAAGACCAATAGGAAGGATTGGGCCCTTAAGCTCGATGATGCACTGTGGGCCTACCGCACAGCTTTCAAAACCCCAATTGGTACTTCCTCGTATAGGTTGGTGTTTGGAAAGGCTTGTCACTTACCGGTAGAGCTCGAGCATAGAGCTTATTGGGCCATCAAGAAGCTGAACATGGATTTCGAGAAAGCTGGTGAGAAACGCCTCTTAGAACTCAATGAGATGGAGGAGTTCCGTGCTCAAGCTTATGAGAATGCCAAACTTTACAAAGAGCGCACTGCGAGATGGCATGACAAGAAGATCACATCACGAACCTTCCTTCCAGGACAAAGAGTATTACTTTTTAACTCACGTTTACGCTTGTTTCCAGGAAAGCTTAGGACACGATGGTCGGGACCCTTTATCATTGTCAAGGTATCCCCACACGGAGCCGTGGAACTACAAGGTAACAATGGAACAACCTTCAAAGTGAATGGTCAACAATTAAAGCACTACATTGGTGATGAAGAACGCGGACTTGAGAACCTGACTTTCATTGCATGATCCAGTAGTCCCGTCTAGCTAGAAGACGTTAAACCAAGTGCTTATTGGGAGGCAACCCAATTTTATTGCTTTCTTTACTTTTTATTTTTTATTTTATATAAATCTTGGAGTCACTCATATGCTTTATCTCTCAGGAACGTGGTTTATCACACAAAGTACTCCTTACACCAAGCCTGTTTGGTGGCTTCCTGCTTGCTCCTAGGCTTGCTCTTTCCTTGTTAGATGTTCTTATGCATTGGAGACAATGCATGATTCTAAGTTTGGGGTGGGAGGTGTCTTTCGTACTTTTGTGTGTTTTCTTATCCTGCTATGCATGTTAGTGAAGGTTTTAATGATCATATGCATGTCAAATTTTTTGAAACAATTTTTGAAAAATTTTTTTTTGAAAATTTTGGAGCTTTCAAAATTGTTAGGAATGTTGTTTATGGTTGTGTGCCTTGATGTTGATTGCCCATGATGAGATTCGAATTTGCATGATAGATGACTTATTGTGGAAATAGAATAGCACTATCTTGAGTTAAATTCATTTAAGTCCCTCTTAAAATCTCTCATATTCTTGAGCACGTAGCCACTTCTATTTAGAATCTTTAACTGAAAAAAGGATTAAGTTGAGTGTATTTGGTTGTCACTTCGAAAGGCCCCACCGGTTAGGGAGTGGAAATGCATGATAGCTTGTAATCTTAGACTAAGGAAAAAGAAAAGAGTATACATGCCTTGAGAAAAGAAAAAGTGTACACAAAATATATGAGCTTTATTTGTCTATCTTTTTAAATGTTAAACTTGTAATGAGTATGCATGGATAGGGGTAAAAAGAGCTGCATTTGCTGTGATCAGTAAGGACGCCTGGGAATTGACTAGGTACGAGTCCCTACAGTGAATGTGTGAAAGCTAGTGCCTCTAGGTAAAAGAATGCAAGTTTGAGCCCATGAAAAAAAAATATATATATGATTGACAGGCACCTTAGTGGACATATTACCCACTTGAATGCATGAAAGCTTGAAGATTGGTGCATAAGCTAGAGTAGGGGGAAAACCAAAGAAACTCTCTTAAGTCCTAATTTGAGTTCTAGTATTTTAAATTGAAGGAGGCTTGCACACACACACTTGGGAGATAGCAAGATTTGGCCTTGAATAATTATAAGAATATAGATATGCTTGCATGTTTCTACGTAAGCTCTGAATGCTATTCCCTGAGACATGAGTCAATTGCACACTTCTTCATCTAAAACTCCCTATTATTTGATTTTATTCTTTGCTCGGGACTAGAAAATCTCTAAGTTTGGGGTGTTGATAAGCACTTGAAAAGTGCTTATTATTCTCTCAAATTAAGGGAGTTTTATATTAGATTTCACTTGTTTGCTAGTGATTTTAAGATTAAAACGAGGAAAATTAGAAGAAACGACTAAAAGATCAAAACCAAGCAAGAATGTGGTGAAAAAGAGCTGAAAAACGCATCCTTGTTGAAACGCATGATGCGCCGCGGCGCTAAGGCAGCGCTGCCGCGGCGCTGAAGCAGAAACGCATTAGCATGGATGCAGAGTAGCAATGCGGCGCTGCCTCGACGCATCCTTGATGAACGCAAGACAGCGTCGCGGTGCTAAAACCCGAGAGCAACTTATTTTTTGCCGCAACCCTAGCGCCGCGGCGCCAGCGTTAATTAAAACGAAAAGTTTGTATTTTAGGTCAAATTTTGGGCGGCCAAACTCTATAAATTTAGGGGTTTTCAGCAGCCAAAAAGGGGAGGAGAAATATCAAGAAGATCAAGAAAGTTGCAGAACAAAAGAAAGATCCAAAAAGGTGAGAATTAAGCTAGAATTCCAAGAGTGAGTTAGCCGCAAGGAAGAGGAAAAGAGTTCGAGATAGTTTTGGTGCCCTTCGAAGTCCGACGCGAGAGCCAAGGAGTTCGTGACGGTGCTGCCTCAATCAAGAACCTCTTTTCAGTAGAGTTTCCCTATTCTTTACACTCTTTCTTTGATTAGTTTTGCTCAATATGTTGCTTCACGCTATGAGTGGCAAAACTCTTTAGTTTTAAGGTTTTTGATGAATTATTTGTGAATTCATGATAACTTTGTAGACTCATGGTTTTGTTCAAATAAATATGCTTTTCATTGTTATTGTGTTTAATTCTTGAAGATTGGCCACCTTCACATGTTAGGTTAGATGTATGATCGAGAGATTATATGTTTAATTTGATCTATAACAATGAATCGTTGTTAATCTATCACGAGAGTAGTTAGGTTGACAATGGAAGTTGCTAAAGACTAGTTTTAATGCCATGTAATTTTGTATTGGTTTTAAGAGATTAACTATCAATCAAGTTGCATGAGAAAGAGTTGTCTTTGAGAGAAGATAACTTGGAATTAAGTTTCTAGATTTAGGCATAAGAATTAAATCCATGAAATCTATAATTTTGCATGATGAAACAAACAAGGATTCGAAACCCTAGAACTCTCTTTGACTCTTGCAATTCTCCCTTTGATACTTTCTTGGCTTGATTTTTCTTTTTCCCAAAATTGAAATATTGAATTTTAATCCTCAAATAAAATTGATTCAACTCTAGAATAGCTAAATAACTTAAACCTTCCCAATTGGATCTCTAGTGGAAACGATACTCGGACTTAACCGTTTTATATTATAACTTGACTCGTACACTTGCGGTTAACACACAAAAGTGGCACATCAAGCACCTCAAGGATTCAATGAAGCGGGGAATGCAAAGACATCATCACTAGAGGACATAATGCTTGACTTTGCAAAGAGTAAAGATCAAGGACAACCACATTGAAGAATTCGGTCCAAGCTATTTCAAGCACCGTTCAAAGCCAAGGTAAGACAATTCAAAACTTGGAGGTTCAACTTAGTCAAATGGCAACTTCCCTTCAAACAATGCAAAAGGGTATGTTCCCTAGTTGCCCCGAGAGAAACCCGAAGGAGGAATGCAAGGTCGTGACTTTGAGGAGTGGGAAAAAGCTATCCACTCCCTTGATCAATGATGAAGATGATGAGCCTCCACAAGAAGATGATGAACCTTCACAAGAAGAGGATGTTCCACAAAAAGAGAGTGCATCTAAGGAAAAGGAGAAATCAAAGTCCAACATAGGGAGTACTTCTAAGTCTACTTCTTTTATTCCTAACACTTTACCTTTTCCTCAAAGATTTCAAAAGAAAAAGATCGATGCTCATTTTCCTAAGTTCTTAGACATATTCAAAAAGTTTGAAATTAACCTTCATTTTGCAGAGGCATTAGAACAAATATCTAAGTTGTAACGGCCCAAAATTAGGTAAATCACTTTTCTCTCTTTAAGTTAAAAAAAATAAAAATAAATAATAATAATAATAATAATAACAAAAAAATCTAGCAGGCGGAGGGAGCGTGAAAGGGGGGTTTGGAAATCCTTGGTCATTAGGAGGAATCGGCTTTTTTGGTTGGGGAAAGATCTCCAGGTGAATTTTGATCGTGGGGCATGTCACACCCTTTTTCTAAGACCATTCCGTGGAAGAGCCTATAAAGGGAAGAAGTAAGACAAGAGCGATTGTGCTCAAGTGTTAGTTTACATAGGCTGTAGACGAAGTTTGAATTAGAAGGATTTGATAGGAAGGTTGCGTTGAGTGAATTCTGGATCTTGGAATCAAAGTAATTCTTGAAGTTGAGAATTCTACTGTGTAGGATAAATAGATCAGGAGAACGCAACCATGATTTTAAGCTTAGAAGTAAGACCTATGGAAATAAAGGAAACCTCATCAAGTGATGGGCAGGGTTAAAAAGAATAGCTGAGAGATAAGTGAAGTTGGACGCATACTTAGTGGAAGACCATGTTGGACGCATGGTAGAGACGAAGGAAACGCATGATAAAGGTAAAACGCATAAGGTAGAATCTTGGAAAGAGGCAATGACAATCTATGATAAACGCACAACTCCTATTAGGGAAGATTGAGAAGTAAGCCTAAAGGAAGGAGGCTGGAGATGGATATACGATAGGATTTGTCGTTGAGGAAATAGCTCACATAAGGAAGAGATTTGGAAACATGACCTTGGAATACAGCACAATAGTGCATAAAGGAATAATCAAGGAAACCTCAAGGATAGGAGGAAGGTCTTGGACACAAACGACCTAAAGGTAAACGCAAAGAATGCAAACGCATAAAAGAAGGCATGATGGTATGTAATTAAGGCAGACGCATGGTATTACGCGGTAAGGAACCAACGCATAGTAGTATGTGTTTGAGACTTTAATGCCAGGTAGTATGCGGTAGAGAAACGCTGTAAGCCCCTACCTGACATTTGTTGACAAGTTAAGAAGAAACTATGAGATGGGCAGTGAATAGAGAAAGTTGGCCGAGTAGTATGGGAGCAAAAGTGGCTAAGTGTTGGCCATGCGTTAGTGGGGCTACGCGTTGAGAGTATGTCGGAGGCTTGACGAGACTACTGGTACTATGCGTTGAAGAAGGTAACTCGACATGGACACATGCGATTGGAAGCCACGAGGCGTTGAAGGCCACTAGGTGTTGATGGCCACGAGGCGTTGAAGGCCACTATGCGTTGGAAGCCACTATGCGTTAAAGGCCACTATGCGTTGGAGACTACTATGCGTTGACGTATGTGTTGGTACATTAGAAGAGTGGTCGAGAGATCATGTGTTAATCGGCTATCCGGCGACTGGGCGTTGAGCAATTGTAAAACAGCAAGTTGAAGCTATGCGTTGCTGAAGCTTTGCAAGGAAGGTTGCGTCGGCCAACCTAAGTAAGAAGGTGATGGCCGTACTGGTGAGTCGGTGGTATATAAATAAGTAAGTACGCCGACTAAATAAACACTTTATACATATTTCGAACCCAGATTTACCCCATTTCGCAGACGAACAACAAGGAGAGGTAGAAGAAGTTGTATATGCCGAAGTTAAGTAGGAACCAAATCATTTCCATGGTGGAATTGAAGCTGGAACCAGAAGCTTGATTGTTGACGATAATCTAGACATAATTCGGTGTTGAAGAAGAGTGAGCAGAAGAAGTCGAAGCTAGGGCAAAACTTTTAAGGTTAGTAAGTTAATTCTTAGCAGCTTCTATAAAGGATGTTTAAGCCAAATTTGAGCAAGAGTATGTTAAATTCTAAGAAGAAGTATTCGGAGTCGAGCTACTACATGAGCTGCTAGTTGAGTGAAGCAGCTGGAGTTATTCGAGAATAGTTCTCAAACGAAGAAAAGTTAGGGTTTGAAATCTCGAGGTAAGTTAGAAAGCTCACTTCTTTACAAGTTTGTAGAAGAGATAAAGTTCTGATTTTGGCTGGATTTCGATGTTTAGCAGATTACAGAACGGGTTAGAAAAGAAAGAAGAAAGCACTGGCCATCGGGGTCGCTAAGACAGAAGTATCGCTGAGAAGCTGAAGAGTGAATAGCGAGACAAGTGCCGCTGGAACGCAAAGGGCTTTGCGTCTCACAACTCTCGCTAAGTCTCGCTCAGTGTCGCTCCTTAAGGTAATATCGCTAGTCTCACGAAGCTGGGTATCGCTGATGCCGCATGGTTATAAGTAGTTTAACCTAATAATCTCGCTGATACCTGTGGATATCGCTCATTATGAAAAGTTGTAAAACAAGAGAGGGACTAGTGAT
The DNA here is from genome assembly GCA_030954485.1 of Citrullus mucosospermus. NCBI lineage: Eukaryota > Viridiplantae > Streptophyta > Magnoliopsida > Cucurbitales > Cucurbitaceae > Citrullus > Citrullus mucosospermus. The sequence goes on along the minus strand of CM062057.1, from coordinate 14,268,604 downwards.
GAAAACCCATGTTTGAGATGTTTAAGCAAATATAGTGAATATAAAGAGGAATATTAGAAATGTCTAACACGAAAAAAGTGTGTTTACAGGTCAAGAGGAGCTAGGGAAAGCGTATAACCCGCTCGGAGCCCGGAATACGTCGTGAGTGACTTTATGGTTTGAGATAAGCTAACTTGAATATTATTTTCTATATACTTAATAATATCTTTGAAGCATGAGTTAAAGTGTACTTCTATATATGAATTTAGTACATATGTTATATGTAAGGTAGAGCTTGATAATGTATCAGATAATGTTCTAAGTTTTACCAAGCTAGTTGTTAGATGAATGTTCTGAGAATTCTGAGATATCATGATTATAGTTAATTTATGATAAATGTATTGTGCATATCTGTGCACTAGGAAGATTCGAATGGGACCCAATGCTGAAGGACACGTGAAGGCATATGGGCAACCCTAGTATTTTATGAAGTCTGAGATATTATGATTATTGTTAAATTATGATAAATGTGATATGCATGTTAGTGCACTAGAAAGATTCTATTGGCACCCAATGCTGAAGGACATGTGAAGGCATATGGGCAGCCCTAGTATTTCTATGAAGCTCTCACCAAAGAATATAGAGATGGTGATTGAGTTTTCCCTGGGACCCTAGTACCGAAGGACATGAGAAGGTACACGGGCAGCCCGAGATCAGACAGGCTTATAAGCAGAATACAAGGCATCTGACGCTAATGTGTTGAGATTACTCCACACAGCTAAGGCTTATTGACGTTGGGTGCGTTGAGTTCGCTCCGCCTCAACAAAGGTTCAATGAAAAGATATTCATTTACGTGATGATAGTTATTTACAAGTTATAGTTATTTATCAGTTTATGAAGCATGACCAAGCAGTTTATACAAATGATTGTAGTTATGTTTTTATTGAGTTTATACTTTAGATAGTCACTCACTGAGCATTGTAGCTCATAGATTCTTGTTTCTCTGATGTTTTCTTTCCAGGTAGCGAGCGTGTTTGGGGTGCCTAGCCTACCATCAAGATTCGTCTGAGCCAAATTAGAATTTTGTAATTGGGAACTTGTAAACCCGATCCTCATGTAGAAATTGTACTCATTTTGAGTGACATTTGTGAGGACACCAGGCATACCTATAAACTTTAAACATAGCCTTTTAAATCTTACTTATGATGCTATCTGATCAGAAAATCTTTGCATAACTATTGTAAAGGCTAAGCATTTTGCCAGCTGGTTATGATATAGAAATATGTATATAACAGTGTTAAAAAAATACAGAATAGGTAACACTCACTCCTAGGTAAAGATATAGGTATATATATAAATATCTAGGATGGGGGTGTTACAAGGCGTTTTTAGGAGAAGGGAAGAAAGGGGAAAGAAGCAAAAAAAAAAAAAAAAAAAAAGGTCAATCCCTCTCTCGAATCACCTCTTCGTCAACCATTTTCTCACAACCCCCCCCGTCACTTAGTCGCAGCGTCCTAGCATCATCGCAGCTTTCAGCGTTGCGGCATCATCATAGTCGTCATAGCCCGCTTTTCGCCGCATCATCAGTCCTCGTTGCCGCATCATCATAGTCCTCGTACTGCAGCGTCTTAGCCCTCTCCGCGACGCGTTGTTACAATCTTCATCGCCGCGTCGCCTGTCCTCTCCACGACGCGTTGTCACAGCCTTCATAGCACATTGCCGCAGTGTAGGGAAGTCGCGACGTCGCACAGGCAGTCTCGCTGTCTCGCTGAGTCTTGCTATCTCGCTCAGTCTCACTACAGTCTCGCTCTCGCAGGTAAGGGACTTACTACCGGGTTTTAGTGACGCCTACTGTCTAATTGTGTTGTTGACTATTGAATGTCGTTGTGAACTTTTTGTCTCGGATGTTGTTTGCTATGATTGTTCGGTATGCCAAGTTTGTAGTTGTAAGTAATGTTCTTATGCTTATGTGCCATGACTCTGTGAATCTCTGCGATGAATTAGTTATGCCATGACATGTTACAGGTTGCCCTATTGTTGTGCCCCGTACCCCTAATGTACTATGCTACGAAGGGTGTCCCTCGGGATCACCACCTATGTCCATGTTACAAATATAATCACTGCGTACCCTCGGGTCGCTTCCTATTCTTATGCTTACGCTTATGCCTATGCCGGGTACACGGGTGCACATGACAAAAGGGGTGATAGCTAGGCCTAGTAGTGGGTCTCTTACTGAGTATGATTGCTCACCCTTTTCTATGTTTTTCTCCCACGTAAGGAGTATGGTGGCTAGACGCATGGCTGAGGAAATCCGTGATTGTATAATGGTGATCGTCAACACTACTTCTGCACCATAGTCTAGGGTATAGCGAATTGGACTTGTAGGGTAGTAGTATTTGCATACATTAAACCGTTTGTTAATTATTTTTTTATATGATTATGTTCGGTTTTCTTTTCTTGAGGTTTTGCCAAACGATTTAAGGGGTACCCCACTAAAGCGTTTTTACTACTCTATGTTGGTTTAATAAACTTTCAAGAATTCAACCATTTTATAAATTAAACCGCATTTATCTAAAGTGTGTGATATCGTGTCTCTTAGTTCCCAATGCATTCATTAAATGATCATGCATGACGTAGCGACGTGTTAGCTATTAACCTTCCTTTTGCAGAGGCATTAGAATAAATACCTAAGTATGCCAAATTCATGAAGGACGTGTTGTCTAAGAAGAAAATGTATGGAGACAAAGGAAATTGCCTCCAAAACTAAAAGATCTAGAGAGTTTCTCTATCCCTTGTCATTTAGGCAATAATTCTGTCACTAAAGCTCTTTGTGATCTTGGTGCTTCCATTAATTTAATGCTTTTATCCATGTTTAGGAAGCTGAATGGTGGAGAGGTGCAACCAACTACCATATCTTTGCTTTTGACCAATCGATCATTTGTTCATCCCTACGGCATTGTGGAGGACGTCTTGGTCAAGGTAGACAAGTGTATCTTCCCGGCGGACTTTGTGATACTAGACATGGAGGAAGAGGCCGAAGTCCCCATAATCCTTGGGAGACCTTTCTTGGCCACCGGAAGGGCCCTCATCGATGTGCAAGATGGAAAGCTCACATTCCGCCTTAACGATGAGGAGGTAACATTCAACATTTATAAAACCCTTAAGCATCCGGATGTAAGGGTTTGCATCTTACCATCTACACTTCTTTTCCTCTTGTAGATTCATTTCTAATCTATAAGTAACCCCATTAGGTTAATCTACAAGCTCCCAAATTGAATTGAAGTACATAGAGTTTATTTCAAGATCCATTACTTTAACCCATTCATCTTTGTCCACATCATACATTGCCGAATTATAGGTCAATGAATCCTCAACTTCATCACTTGGTACGATGCCTTGAGTTTTAGTTAAATCCAAATATCGAGTAGGTTGGTTTACAACCCTTCCACTACGACAAGACTCCCTCAAATCTTGAGGAGGATGTGTACGACTTGATGAAGCCTCATCAACAACTTTTGTTGATGTACCAACTTCTTCAATAACTCTTTTTGAAGTTTCAGTAGTTTCATTGGAAAGTTCATTTAACACTATTTTATTGTGCTGTATATGCTCTCTTATGTGGTCTTCTTCCAAATGTAGCATTTGATGATACAAATACATTGTCCAATTTTGGATCAAAGAAAAGACCACTTCTCGTTTCCTTGGGATAACCTACAAATAGGCATACTCTTGAACAAGGTTCCAATTTCTTAGGATTTGTTTCAAGCACATGGGCTGGACAACCTCAGATTCTAAAGTGTCGCAAACTACCTTTACGACCTCTCCATAATTCCAAAGGAGTTTCAGAAACACTTTTGGATGGAACATTGTCTAAAATGTATAATGCAATCGTTACTGCATAATCCCAAAACGATTCTAGCAATTGAGTTAACTCATCATAGACCAAACCATGTCTAACAAGGTTTTGTTTCTCCTTTCTAATATACCATTTTGCTGAGGTGTACCTAGTGCTGAGAGTTAGGATGCAATTCATGTTCTATCATATAGTTTTGAAAATTTAAATCGATATACTCTCCACCTCGATCTGATCAAAATGTTTTAATGGTCTTACCTAACAAGTTTAACTTCAGCCTTATACTCTTTGAACTTTTCAAGAGCTTCAGACTTGTGTTGCATTAGGTAAAGATATCTATATCTTGAATAATCATCTATGAAAGAGATGAAATATTCATACCCTCCTCTTTCCTTAACATTCATAGGACCACAAAGGTCTGAATGTATAAGTTCTAAGGGTTCTTTGTCTTTATAACCTTTTCCAATAAAAGGTCTTTTGGTCATTTTGCCTTCAAGACAAAACTCACATACAGGTAAAAAGTTTTCTTCTAACTCGCTTAGAAGTCCACTCTTAACTAATTTCTCAATCCTATTAAGATTTATGTGAACTAACCTTAGATGTCAAAGATAAGCATTTTCTTTAGGAGAAACTTTTTGTATTTTATGTTGAGTTTTTGCAGTTCTGAACATTACATTATTTAGAAGCGATTTAGATGCTAACGACCTTAGCACATATAAATTACTCTCTAAGTTTGTAGAACAAATAAGAACACCATCTTTATAAATTAACGCTTTATTTACATTAAAATGGATGGAATAAAATTTTTCTAGCAAATGTTGTACAACAATAAAGTTCCTTAGCACACATAAATTACACTTTAAGTGATTTAGATGCTAACGAACTTAGCACATATAAATTACTTTCTAAGTTGATTAGTTTTATTACCTCCCTTATTACCCTTCTTCTTCTTCCATTTCCTTTTGGTAGAGGAAGAAGCATATTTAGTTCTAGAGGTCGAACCTTTGTGGAACTTTTTAGAGAAACTAGCAACATTTGCCTCACCATCTAGTCCTTTGCCTTTATGCATGGACTCATAAGTCTGCAGCTCATTAAGGAGGGTAGTAAGGGAGTAATTTAGATCCACAACAACATTGGTCTTGAATTACAAGAAACTCTCAGGTAAAGATTCCATAATAAAACTAACTTGACTAGCCTCATCGATAATATCCCCATTCATTTAAGCCACGTTGAAGTGGACCATCATATTGAGAACATGTTCTCACACTAAGGCCCCCTCGTTCATACGTGCATTATAAATGAATTTCGGAGCATCATGCTTGATCTGTGAGGACCATCTCTTGCAATGAATCCATGATCTCATGAGCCGTGACCATGGTTTCATGTTTCTTTGCCAAAACTTCAGATAAGCTAACAAGAATATATGCTTTGGCCTTTTCGTTTGCCTTCATCCATTTCTCATATGAATCCCGAACATTTTGTGACGCATTCTGAGCAGGAAGTTGAGGACACTTCTTAATGATGGCAAACTTTAGGTCATCCACGAAGAGTATAGTGTTAATCGTGTTTTTCCATGAAGTGTAATTATCATCATTCATTTTATTGGCAGTTAACAAGGTAATAAAAGCGCTTGACATTTTGATGATGTTGAAACATATAAATTATTTCTTATTAGAAACATGCATAACTCATATAACCCAATCAATATTTAGCAAAATTTTAATGTACCCAAATTAACATCTAATTTTGCAATGATGCTTCAATGATTTAGGATAAAAGACACTGAAGGGTAGTCAGTCACTCCTTCACTTAATTGAGACACTTTCAACCAATTATTACACCAGAATAACTCTTATTCCTATAATAATTAGTCACCATTATTTGGTCAAGAAATCATTAACTTCCTTAACAATTTATTGTAAGTGTAACTCTTTATTTTAGATCCAAGAGTTCCGCCCCAATGAGCCAACCGAAGGGAAAAACCAATTGGTGCAAAAACTAAAGAGACTCCATCCTTAATAGGAGTTTGAGATAAATTTCATGCAAACACAATCCGAAGGAGGGACACAAATTGAGGTGCCATGAGGTCAAGCATGAAAATTATCTAGCAAACCAGTGAAGGAGACCATAGGATGTGTTGACACATGTTCTTCTCCACTTACTATGAACACTCTATTCATTCACCTTGATATTGACCTATGCAAACACCATTTGAAGGGGAACACAAGTCAAGGTGTCACGAGGCTGAGCATAGATTTAACAGTGTGAACTTTTAGGGAGAAACATGGGAAGAAAATGACATATCAAATATATCTTTTTCCTCCCACTAAGTGTTTTAAACTTAGGGTTTATTACTTAGATAAATCCGGCTAATTAATTTATCTAAGTCCTTTGTTAATTTGCACAATATAACTCTTATATTGCATAGTTTAATAACATTGATTATCATTTATTAAACACTTTAATAAAATCAAATCAACCGTTGCATGTTTATAGAATATTTGACTAATTCACCTTCCAGGTCGATTTTCAGGTAGGGGTGTTCCATTTCCGTCAACTTAAATACCCCAGCCTTAGACAAAACCTTCCTTAGACAAAGGTCTCTTATAGGCAAACATTTTATAAATTTAATCTCTTATTACATCCATTTTAATCCTATTAAAATAAATATAAATGATTAACATATTTCTAATCATATTAGAAATATTAAACATAAGTCTAGGTGAACCAATTTTAAACTATTTAAAATTAATTCACAACTTATGTTTGCATGCAACTTTTATTATAGATTTTAATCTTTTTCATTAAATATATAACCCTTATATTTTAATGAATAGTTAAAACCTATGACATGCATTCTAATGACATTAGCCAAACATAACAATTATATTTTCTAAGGTAATGTCATGCTCAATGCATTTTCATTTTCATTAAACAATATAACATTTTATATTAAATAAAGAAAATATAAGCATATCATATCATACAATATAACAATTATATGGTGGTATGATGCATGGACATGCTTATTAATACATGCAACTATACAATATAACACTTATATTAAATAGAATGCATGTTCATGGACATGTTTATTAATACATGCAACAATCAGAACATCGCGACGCTATTGGTAAGCATTGCTATGCTTTGGCTTTTTAAGTTGTAGTGCAGCGACACTCAAGGTGAGCATCGCGACGCTTACACCTCTGTGCCACAGTGTAGCAACGTTGTGCTCTACACTAAAGCACAAAGAGCTTTTTTGCTCCGTTTTTGGTCCACTTCCTCAGCAATTCGTGCCTTTCGAATGACACGAACTTACGGACTCGATAGCATAATTAAAATGCCCAAAACAACGAGTCCTTACACATTTTGATCTCATTAAAATAATGAATCTAAGGTGCCAAAGATCAAAACACTTATTAAACCCACATTCACAATGCAGAAATTCACACACACCTCTTCTTCAAATTTTGTTTCCAAAACAAACTTTGAAGTACAACCTGGCCCTGATACCAATTGAAGGAATTGAGTTTCCAGCGGAAGCAAATGATCGCCTTGTGCTATTAAATCTGTTTTAGAAAACCAAAATTATAGAGAACAAAAATACAGGATAAACAACAAACAATTAACATGCTTTTGAGAAGAGATAAGAGGAAGAATATTTCCTAACTTTGAATATCGTCTTCAATGTGGAAATCTCCTTTTCCAAGTAATGAATCAGAGAGAAATATCCAATGGAAATACAAGAACTCTTCTTGTCTTGGGAACACCACCACAATGGCAACCTTGCTATTCTCAAGGTAGAATAAAAAAAGAGTTTCATGGGCTCTCTTTGAATTTTGGCAAGGGAATTCTTGAGGAGGAAGAAGAGAGAATTGGAGAGGGATATTGTTTTATAGAACTCTTATGTAATTGATCATAAATCTGTAACTTCCCTCCCCTTCTCTTTTTTACGTAAAATAAGTGAGAGAACAAACTAACTCCCCACTACGTGAGAGTTATTTTTAATATAATAATATAAAAATAATATTATTAATTAATATTAATTTAATTATATTATATTATATCATATTTAATAAATATAATTAAATAAAATTAATTAATTAATTAATTAATTATCTCATATTTAATTTAGATTTGAATAATAATCAAATAACATTCTCTCACATAACCTATAGTTTTAATATGAATCTCATTCATATTAATTTTAACCTATAGTATTGATATGAATCTCATTCATATAATTAATAAACTTTATATTATAATGTATCTATGTACATTATGCTAATTGTATCACATACAACTAATTCCCTTATTAATTTGAACATTTCAAATTAAACCAAAATGTTTGATTCTTATACCAATCCTTTATGAGCTAGCAAGGGGACCTCATGGACCTATAGTTAGAAGCTCAAATGATATGAGATTAATCAATTAAACTCTTTAATTAGATTAATCAATATTCATTAATTGTAGGTCATTCTACTAAAGAGTTATAGTTGCACTCTTCGCATTATAAATATATTTCTGTGTCCATGGAATTTACTAATGAATAGTAAGTCGACCTTTCACAAATTACTCATAACTACAGCTAGGTCGAATTACCGTTTTACCCCTGTAGTTATATCTAACTCTTTAAGTATCATTGATTCCTCTAATGAACAAACTGTTTTTAGTCCAACGATAAACTAACCCTCTCAGGCCAATGAGAGGGTGAGGCCTCATTGTATAAGACTCCAAATCAGCCCTTAAAGGAGTAATATAATTTATATACTTACCCTAAACACAGAAAGGAGTGAATTTCATCTTAAGATATGTTCTCAGCTCCCTAATCAGATAAATCCCCAAAATGGTAGGCTTAATGAGTTGACGATTTGACCACTTTCACCCATACATATCAAAGGATTGGCTACATAGACAAGTGTTCATAACTCACTCAGGATTTAGGTCGAGTTACCTATAGTCATCTTATGAAATGTTAATTTCTACAATTAACGACATTACAAAGAGAAATTAAACATTTCACTATCCAATCTTATATAAACTCTTTACATAGGATACCCTTACTCCCATGTCTCCACATAAACGATTAGGATCAAATCGTTTGTAATAATTTACAACTCCTTGTAACAATTACAAAGTGAGTCGTATCCGTTGTGTTACCAGAATAAGGCACCCAACCTTATTCCTATACTACAGACCTTTTGGTTATTACTTAAACATGATCCAACCTTGTATGTCAACCACATACATTTTAAGTTTATATAAAATAATCATGAAATCTTAGTTTATTGAATTGAGTTAATCCATAAGATAGATAAAATAATCTCAACACACCCAACGTTGAATAACCTTAGTTGTGTGGAGTAATCTTAACACAACAGAGTCGAATCTCTCTCTATGTGAACATAGGAATTTATTCTCGGGCTACCTGTGTACCTTCTAAAGTCTTTCAGTACCGGGATCCCAATATATATTATTAAAGTTTTCTTTATGCCTTCTCCATGTCTTTCGGCATTGGGGACCATCTATTATTCATTTGAAAATATAGTATGCTTTGATAAAATCATGTATAACACAAGTTAAACAACTTCCCAGAATTTCAAACTATTTATCAAACAACATGCTTTCATAACACTCAGCTTCATAAAGCATTATGCTTAAAATCTTGTAAAAGCATGTTCAAAATCATATGAAGAAACACATGCTTTGTCATATTCAACTCATGCCAGAAAACTCATATTTTAAATATTGAGAATATAAATCATTTTAAATGAAATTCTGTCATTCACAACTTGTCTTGAGCTCTTAATGAGTTATACGCTTCCTTTAGCTCTTCCTGGCCTGGAATAATTCAATTCCTTTGTCAAGCATCCTTAAAATTCCCTTCATGACATAATTCAAGTCAATTGGGTCCTAAACATTGAAGTTTAGCTCAAAAAGGCTCACTCACAATAAAAAATTAGCCAAAATGTCCAAGGGTTGCAAGCTGCCCTTAGGCGTGTCCAACAGCCCTACAGCACGCTAACCCAATTTGCCTAACATCAATGTGCAGTAACCCAGGCATAGGCACGCTGCTCCGCACACCCTGACACTCGTGGATGACAACTTACACAGATAATGTCAAATAACCTCAAAAGGGCAAGGTTGTGCGCATCTCCAGCTACTCGCATCGCCAGCTTGCGTCTTAGCGAGACTTGTCTTGCTCAACCCCTGCACGCACGCAACGTCGTCTATTGCTCACCAGCGAGACCTATCTCGCCCTCACAGGCTACATATCAATAATAGCATATCTCGCCCATCAACACACATGCCCGCATAGCCGGTGGCATGTCAGCCCACCCTCTGGGCGTCCAAAAACACTAAAAATAACCTCAATAGAAATCTTACTTTCAGCCATTGCCTTAGCTTGTCTGCACGCACAACCTTCTCCAAACTCACCCAACAACCTTAAACACACCAACCTTAAACACACTACTTTCAATTCCAGCTAATAAAAGTAATATTTCTAGCCAACATTAGACTTTGCTTGCTCTTACAAACGTATAGATAATTGTCCTGGCTAGCTTACCTCAAAATTTCTACATCTAACTCCTTTTTTTTCCGCCAGATATCATTAGATCTTTCTGCTCTGCTCCAGTTTACCTGATAGCCCAAACAAGCTTAAGTTTCTGACAAAATTCGAGTTCTTTCTCAATGAGTTTCCTCTCGTCAGCCCTCTCTATGCATCTAGACTCAATTTGAAACAATTTGGTCGAAGAAATTCTCAAATGGCTCGAGTAGTTTGCACAAACAAGTCTCATCTGCTAGACCCTTCTATTTATAGACTTCACAGAGAATTACATATACAATTCCAACTTGTCACCTCCTACTTACATGCAGGCCCATGTCACACTTAACCTAGTTTTGACACCAAATTTGACTTACTTTGTGTTGGCTTTTTGGCCCTTAATCTCAAATTAATTAATTTTAATTGATTGATTAATTAATGTTTTGATGATAACAAACCTGCTTTTATTTATTAGCTATTTGAGTATTTTGAAGTGTCTATTATGTGGAGCTTGGAACAACTGTTCCAATGCAATTTGAATCACTCAAATTGGAGTTCAAACAAAGAAGATATGACCGAAACAAGCTTAACGAAACCCGAGTTGATGACGTGGCAGATTTTTTTAATCAAAGTGGACAAATTGAAAGGTGCCACTTGAAGCAATGGAGAAGTGACAATTGGTGGGTTTTTTATTTTTGGATTGATGTTAAAAAGAAAATGAATTTAAAAAGAAGATGAATTTAACATTATTATATATGTTTGTGTCTAAAGGCTAGTTGCTTTTTAAAAATATTAATTTAATATTATTATATGTTTGTGTCTAACGGCTAGTTGAGTTTAAATCTTCACCATTCAATTTTCTTTTACAAAGATCTAATGGTCCAAATTAATTTGGTTTTCACCCACTTTCATTTCTTTTTAAACACTTCATCTTCTCCAAAATTCTACAACTCTTATTATTTTCAATCCTCCATAATTCACTAAGCCACCATTGTTTCTCTCTCTCCAAACTTCAATTTTCTTCTTTTCATCTTATTCTTGAGAGAGATATATTGTATTGTGAGGATTTATTTGTGAAGTGCTTAAACTTGTAAATCCACTCTATTTAGAGAGTTTGTCAAGTGTGCTCTTTGTTTTTCCAATTTTTTGTATGGGTTACCTCTTGATCCCGAGAAAAAGAGTTGTTGTAACGGTTTGATCCTTAACCGTGGAAAGGATTGGGTTTGTTCTTGCACCCAAAAAAAGAACGTTGTAGCGGTTCGACTCTAAGCCGTAGAAAGAGTCAAAGACTTCTAGTGAAGTACCCAAGAGGAGCTTGGGAAGTGGATGTAGGCCGGTTTTGCCAAACCACTATAAAATTCACGGTGTCATTTTCTCTATTCCTCTCTTAATTTATTTTTGCAACTAATTTTTGTTACTATATTTTATTGCATGAAACTAATTGCAATTTTTAATTCTTGAAATTAATTGCTCATATTGGTTGTTCTTAAATTTCTATATTCATTACCAATCTTTTTTATTAGAATTAAACAGGGTGCTTTAAAGTGTGATTGTTAATTTCTTGTTTAATTCAAAGTGAATTTGTTTGCATAAAAAATATTGTTTAAACTACTTATTTGCAAAAAGTTTATTAATTCGCTTAATTGGGCTCACATTAGTAAAAAGTTTAAATTAATTTTAATAAACCCTATTCACCCCCCTCCCCTCCATCTAGGGTTGCCATACCAATCCTACACTTAGTGCTTAAGTATCAAATTTGCTTAAGCAAGAAGAAATGGTGGATGCAACCTTGGGCAAAATTTCTCCATGCACAGTTTGAGCATTCTTTTAAGGTTAGTTAGCTACCCTTTTCGGTTACCCATTGCACGCAGCCCCTTAGCTGATGGTCGCTGACTTAGACGCACAACCACCATGCGTCAAACTCACAAGCCTCCTTTGGACGCATAGCCTCAACACATCACTCCTTCTTCTACTAACCTCAACCACCGCATCCAAGCTCATGGACGCCTAGCCCAGCTTGCCCACCAAGCAACGCATCATACACACTCTTGGTGGCTTGGCTACTCAAGGGTCTCAACGCATGCTTTAAGACTTAGCCAACTTTCTTGCTAGCCATACCTACAATACACAGCCCGATTACTTCATGACAAGGCTCTCGACTACCTCCATCTCAACTACCCGCCTAGTCACTTGCTTGCTATCTCTCCCATGGCTAAGTCCACAACAAGAATGTTAAGTACTTGAGAATGAAAGTAGGGTTTACATTTAGAAACAAAATGGCATTAAAAAAGGAGTTGGTTTGGGCCTGTGAGTGTGCTCGGCCTCGACCACAAAATGCCTAATGGGGCATGCCTCACGCATGCCCCGCCCAAGGAATCACTTGGGCCCAAAATAAAGTTAAAAAAATATGGTTAGTCTCGGCCTTATACCAAATGGGGCATGACCCTCGCATGTCCTAGCCTAGTGAGTCAAAAGATACTCCCAATCAGGGGCAGATCTATTAAGGGACCGGAGGCACGTGCCTCCTCAATTGATGACGTTTTATATACATGTATATTTATTTTTATTAAATATAAAAAATATATATTTATAATTTAGATATATTTATATTTTTGTTCTATGTAAACCATATGGAAGGCTTTGCCCCAATGGTTTGCAGTGCATTAGCTACCTGAGAAAAACTTAATCCTTTTTATCATATATGAATGTAGAAAGATACGCACATTTTTAGATCTTTATAAAATTAATTTACAAAAATTGATTGAATGATTTTTGCTTATATATTTAGGTAAATAATTATGCAAAGGTTTATACTTTATAATAATTTTATAATTAGTATTACTTAATTTAGATATCATATATTGATGCATCTAAAATTACATTTATGTAAGATGTCTCCTTTTTTTTTTTTTTCCTCTTCTCAGATTTATTTAGAAACTTATAAGTTGAGATTGAATCTATAAACTTGACACTAGGTTAATTTAAAACATTTGGTTAAGAAATATACTTGGAATAAAAGCATATTGTAGGGTCTAATGAATATTTGAGGATAACGAACCTAAGTGAGCTTATTGTAGAACATTGTGGGTGAAGTAGTATGCTCGGGACAAAGTCAGAGTCAACTGTTAATGGTCAAAGTCAAAGTCAAACTAAAAAGTTAACATTTTGAGGAAAAAGTGAGTTCTGGGAATTTTGAGGTTTTAATGGTAAAATCGAGTTGTTATGGGCTTGCTGGAGTCAATTTATGTTGCAATTGGAAAGAAATTGAAGGAGAAAAAGGGGTGAGACCCAAGATAGATAATTTTTTTTTTTTAATTTTAGGGACTTTTGGATATATTTGAGATGCTCTTATCAAATTTCTCTTTTGGGTCCTCAAGAGGTTATTTATTAGTCATCAAATTACGTGGTGAACGCCAAGCAGAAGGCGGCCATCGGACAGGAAGCTGGAATTTAGATTTTTTTCTTTGGTTAGCCGACTTTAAAAAGAGAAGAAAAGAAATCAGAGTTCTGGAGTGTGTTTGAGGGTTTTGTGTTCAAGAAACCGAGCTAAATTGAAGGGGAATCGAAAAGGAGGATCTTAGGAGGTTTGCAGCTGAGTTTCATGGCCAGAGAGTCGATGGAAAAAGAAGAAACTAGTGGCAACAGAAATTGGGAAAAAATAGAGGGGCTTGGGTTTAGACAAATTTGTAAAGTTGTAGGTTGATTCAAAGCTTCAAATTTAAAGGTGAGTTAATCTAAGGTCCGTCTAAAGCTTTATGGAGGTTAATTGGGTTTTTACTGGCCAGAATTGTTGTTTAAAGGTTATGAAAATTCTCGTCGGAAAATAGGGTGTCGTGGAGTATTAAGCCGATTATGGGAGTTTTAGAGCAAATCAGACGTTCAAAATTTGAGGTTAGTTAATTCTAAGGATGTGTAAAAGATTTATATAGGTAAGCTTTGTTGGCTGGAAATTAATGAATTTAAGCATGAAATACCTACTAGAAAACAGGGGTCAACTCTCGAAAAATTGGGGTTGGAGGTTGAAGAAGAAGCATGTTCGACATTTTTTGTCCGTCATTAAAGGGTAAAATGATTGACTTCTAGGTTGACTTTGTAATTTGAAGTTAATTAAGGTGTTCTTAAGCATAATTTGTGGTCCTATTGGTATTATTATGATACTTTGAACCTAAAATTAGAGTAAATTGGGATCCTCGATGGACCTAGTGAAGGCATCTGAGCAGCAGAATATGATCTCCAATGTCGAAGAACTAGGAGAAGGCATCTGGGTAGTCGAAATTGGTCCCCAATACCGATGAACTTGGTGTGGACAGCTTGAATATGACCCAATGCCGAAGTACTAGGAGAAGACATTTGGACAGTCTAAATATGGTCCCTAATACCGAAGAACTGGGAGAAGGCATCTGGGCAACCTGAATTGGTCCCGAATTCCAATGGACTTGGTGAAGGTATTTAGGCAGCCTGAATATGGTCCCCAATGCTGAAGAACTGTGAGAAGGCATTTGGACAACCTGAATTGGTTCTCAATGCCGATGGACTTGGTAAAGGCATATGGGCAACCTGAATTTGATTCCTATGTGCATATAGAGAGAGATTTGACTCTATGGTATTGAGATTATTCGACATTGGATATGATGAGGTTATTTTCGACGTTGAGCAACGTAGAGACGACTCCACCTCAACTAAAGAAAATCTTTTAAGCATTTACAAATGTTTTAAGCTTTGAATGCTTTACTATTTGAATGATGAGCATGATTCCATTGAGCTTTTAAGCCAAAAATAATTTTTCAAAACTTGTTACTCACTAGGTTATTTAACTCATGCTTTCAAATGTTTTTTTCTACTTTTCAAGTAGCGAGGGGAACCGGGGTGATTAAGCCTAGTGTCGAACTCATCTGGATCTTCTGTTTAGTTTGAGTTTTGTAAATTTTTTTTACTTAGAACTAGCATTGTATATTTTGGGATCTAAGATAGTGATGTTGTGTATAAGCACTGTTGATAATTTTATAAATGTTTATTCTAAGATTATCATTTGTGGCCTGGATGTGAGTTATAAATTTATGCCTAGTTGAGTTTTGTTTGGGAAGTTAAGTGACAGTAGACGTCGTAAGGAGTCGATGTCTGCTGCCTTCACGCCTCTTTTTGGGTTAGGAGAGAACCCGGGAGAGGGTGTGACACGAATTCCCCAAGAACATTCATGGTCTCAAGAATTGGGTATTCTATCCTTATCTTAATCAATTCATGATCGTGTTTATCGATGACATTTTGGTGTACTTGGAGAGCAAGGAGAAGCATGCAGAGCATCTCAGGGTTGTGCTACAGACACTACGAGACCATAAGCTATCTGCTCAGTTCACTAAGTGTGAATTCTAGTTTGATCAAGTCGTGTTTCTGGGACACGTTGTGTCAGCAGCTAGAGTTCGAGTAGATCCCCAAAAGACAGAAGCTATAGTCAAGTGGGAGTGACCCACTATGGTATATGAAGTTCATAGTTTTCTGGAACTTGCAAGATATTATCGACGATTTGTTGAAGGATTCTTGAAGATAGCACTTTCCCTGACCAGTTTGACAAGGAAGAATGTGAAGTTCGAGTGGAATGACAAGTGTGAAAAGAGCTTCCAAGAGTTGAAGAACAGGCTCGTGACGACACTAGTGCTAACTCTTCCTACACCAGGGAAAGATTTTAAGGTTTATCTGAAGGAGTTAGCAACATAGTAGTGGAAGCAATTAGGACCAAAACCCCTCTAATTACATTAATTTTGAAGATTAATTATGCTTGTTCTAAAACTGGAAAAACAGAGGAATAGAAATTACTTGTTGTAGCTCAAAATTGAAGCTAATTCCTTGGAATTTCAAATCACGAACACTTCGTGGACAACCTCTAGAGTCTTCCTTGTTATCCTTGGGCCTTAGAAAGGATTGTGGGATTTAAATTGAGTTCAATTTGGAGCTGTAAGGTGGAGAACACACTAGGTTTTTCAACTATGAGAAGGGAAGAGTTTTTGCATAAATTAGCTATCAAGCCCCGCCCCATTCTTCAATTTCTCTCTTCTATTTAAAGAAGATAGCATGCAAAACACAAGAGCATGCATTAAACCAACAAATTGGTTGAATAAGGTGTTGATTAAGCTAAAGGAAGATGAAGTTGAAGAGGAGGTTTACACCTCCTTCAACATGCATATAGTGGATATTTCCAACATTTTGGATAATAATAGAAAATCAATTTCATAAATTGATTTTTAATAAAAAAAATAATTTCTAAAATTAATTTAATATATAATTAATTTAAATAATAATTAATTATATATAAAACTAATTTAATATATAATTACTTTAAATAATAATTAATTATATTAAATTAGTTTTTCCACTTTTCCCACCAAATACTGTTCTGATGAATTTCTATTCATCCTAAAAATTTAAATCACATTTAAATATTTCCAACTCTCCAATTTCGTCTAATCCATAATAAAACGAACAAATCATAAAAATTTTTGCTCCACACTAAATTCGAACATTTCAAATTCACTCAATATAATGTTCTAAGGTTTAGTCCATGAGCTAACAAGGGGACCTAATGGACCTACTGATCATAAGCTTCAACGATCTAATTCATAATTAAACAAACAAACCATAAAAAAAATTTTGCTCCAACACTATATTCGAACATTTCAAATTCACTGAATATAATGTTCTAAGGTTTAGTTCATGAGCTAAGAAAGGGACCTAATAGACCTACAGATCATGAGTTCCAACGATCTAAAATTAATCGACTAAACTCTTTAACCTAGTTAATTAAAATTCGTTAACTACTGGGTCACTCCACTAAAGCCTAGTAGTTGCACTCTCCTCACTGTAGATATATTTATGTCCACTTGAGATAACCATAATAAGTAAATCGATCATTCACAAGTTGTTCATAATTTACAACTAGGTCAAAATTACTGTTTAACCCATGTTTACATCTCGTTCCTTAAGTCTCACTGATCCTCTAATGAACAATCGATTTGTGGTCCAACCAACAAACCTAGTCCCTCTCGAGCCAATGAGAAGGTGGGGCGTCTTGTTCAAGTCTTGGAGTCAGTACTTAAGGGAAAAACTTATCTACTATCCTAATAGGTAGGAGTGAATTCCATCTTGCAAGACTATGTTCCTAACTATCTGCCTGATCTTATCCCTAAAATAGGAGGTATATTGAGTCAGCGTTTTCGGCCCACTCTCACCTATGCAAATTAAAGTATAATCGTAAACAAACATGAATTCATAGTTTGCTCATGATTAAGATTGAGTTACCTAAGTCATCAGGTTTGAAATAATCAATTTTAATATTAAATGGTGTTATAAAGCAAAAGTGATTTTTTAATGGTCTGATCTTATGCAAATTCATTGCATAGGATGCCCCCACTCACAGGTCTCTACATGTACGATATACGATCACATCGTTTGTATCAAATACAACGTGAGCCACATCCATAATGTTCCCAGGACAAGGTACCCAACCTTGTCCTTGCATTATATACCATTTTGGCTAATTACATAAACTTTATCCACTTTTTATGTCTATACATAAAGTCTAAGCATACATATTATAGCCAAGGATCTTTAGTTTATTGGATTTAATGGATGCAATTCATATATTCAATAACAACTTTACTGAATAAATCTCAATAACAATTTTATTGAGATTAAGTTATAATTTTACAAACAACGAGTTTTAGGACATAAAACCCAACATTATTGTGGTGCTTCAAATCAAGGCCTTAGATGTGTTCTCATGAAAGAAAGAAAGGTGGTTGCTTGTGCATCGAGACAACTCAAGAAACATGAGTGCAACTACCCTGCACATGACTTAAAGCTCGCAGTAGTGGTGTTGCCCCTGAAGATCTAGAGGCATTACTTGTTTGGTGAGACATGTCATATTTGCATGGATCATAAGAGCCTAAAGTATATTTTTCAACAGAAGAAGTTGAACTTGAGGCAACAAGATGGCTTGAGTTGATTAAGGATTATGATGGTACGATCGAGTAACACCCAGGAAAGGCTAACATTGTGGCTGATATATTGAGCCGGAAGTCAAAACAGCTGAAGGGTTTACTCAATGCAATTAGTTTGACTTTGTTAAGTGATCTAAAGAGTTTTAACACAATGGTATCAATTGGCAAGGAAGGAAGTTTGTTTGTCACTTCCAAGTAAGACCTACTTTGATTAGTGATGTTATCTCAGGTCAATTAAGAGACCTCATTTTCAGAAAAATAGCAAAAGAGGTAAGCCTGAATCAGAGGACAGATGATGTGAAAGGGATGATGGAGTACTTGATAACTTGTAGAAATACAAGTTATTATAGTCACTATTTGATTTAATTAGAGTAACTTTAGAGCTAAACGCATGATTTTGGTAGTTGAATTATGTAAAATATATCACCATGCGTTGTCACTATTTACGAAAGAAAATACCTGAAAAACTATGAGCTTTTCTGTTCCTAACGCAGGGTTAAGAAGAAAAGAAGCACAAACAACCAAGTACTAAGAGACGAAGCTGCTGCCAGAACAAGTGGAAACCCATGCGTCGAGCCTATGCGTTGAGACCATGCGTCGAGAAAAAGTAGACACAGACGCATGGGCAAAAAGCTGTCATGTCATTATGAAAAAGGACAACACTTTATCAGATCATGGTAGAATCTATGGGCCGACAATGTAAAAAGTCTACGCAGCAGGGCACGGAATTTAATGCAAAGGTGTCAGGTCATCATAAGTATCAACTTTTCAACGCCTATAAATAGCCCAAAGCTTCTCCATGAGAAAAGAGACCAGAGAGATGAGTTCAAGAGGCGAAAGCTCTGCACAATTTATCCCACACCATAACCAGCCTCCATTTCGAGCTCTTCTGAGAGAAGGATTCTGAGCACTTTCAGAGTCGTCTCCTAGTGAGTGAGAACCTTCACCTTATGAAATCTATGTATCAGATAGCAACCATCTCAAGCCTCCATGAAGCAAGACGTTGCCAGTGGCGGCTTGACGCCTTCCATTTCTGTTTTATCTCCATTTCCCTCCTTCTTACTTATGTTTTGTTAATGACATTCGAGAGAATGGTTTATTTTCTTAATATGAGTTTGATTGATGATTATCTTCCATCTATTTCCATATTAAATACCTTACACCATGTTGTTTGAATGCTAAATGAGTTAGATGTTAGAAGTTAGTTTTTCTTAAGCAATATTAAGTATGTTACATCTTGATTAATGTATATCATTAGCTTGCATAACTTTGTCTGACAAACAAAAGTAGTAAGCATGATTGTCTAGTTTGAGAGAGTGGATGGTTAATCTTTAGCATTTATCAAGACTAGATGAAGTGCAGAGATGTAGTTCATCTTTTGCCAATGCAAACTTACCATGCGTCTTAGAGATAAGATTAATGTGGCGTCGAAACATCGAGAGATTGATTCACAAACTAAGTTTGTAGGTATGTAATTATACTTAGATATGCTTAGGTCATAACTAGCTCTTGCGTTAACTCTACTTTTATCGCATGGTTCCATTCAATCTCAACGCATGCTATCTGATACTAAATGACATTTGACTAACCATCGCCACGTCCACCTCATTGTTAGTTGTAGGAAATTTTATTCATTCTTTATGTATAGTTTAGACACATACAACCAACATATGCACACATTACATGTACAGTTCACCGCATAGTCATGCATCTAATCTCAACGCCTAGTTATTACAAATCCCTGCGTTTGACCCTGGACTCACCAGGAAACCTATGAGAGCTTATACTTGGGTTTTTATAGGAAAACTTGCTTAATCATGATCATACTTGAGTAATTCTCGACGCATCCTTGTACTGAAATTATAATATCTATTTTTGTGCAACAAGCTATGAAACTCAATTTAATTCAAATAGAAGTCTAACAACAAGTTTTTGGCGCCGTTGCCGGGGATTTGAATTAATAATTTAGTTTTTGAAATATTTTCTTGATCTATGCAGAAAATCCTAATCTTGGGCCGTACAAAGCGTTTAGCCGAAGACGTACCTGACAGTTTATGAACAAAGAACATCCTGAGTTCATTTATGACCCTGAGATCGAGAGAACCTTTTGGAAAAGAAGTAAGACATTCCAAAGGCGGCGACAACTTTACAGAGAGAAAAAAAATGGAAAATCAAGCAAACAACACTGATCAGCCTTTGAGAGCCAATAATGGGGCTAACGACAGACTTGATGAAGCAATGAACCAAGCGTTAGCCCAAGCGCAGCTTCAAGCTTAGTTGCAGATTGATCAACAAACTCATCCTATTCTATTGGCACATGATCGGAACCGTCCGATCAGGGATTACGCGTTGCCCATCTTATATAATTTTTCACCTGGAATTATGCGACCCGAGTCTCAAGGTTCGAGATTTGAAATGAAGCCAGTCATGCTTCAAATGCTACAAACAGCAGGTCAGTTTGGGGGATCACCCGGTGAAGACTATTTCATCTTGTCAAATGTATTTTTAATCAAATGCTTATGTGCATCTAGCTAATCGATATAAGTAGCAATAATCAGACTGCTCAGGAGAGTAAGTGATTGTGGAACTCAGTTGACAAGGCTAAGAAGTGTTACCTAGGGATAGGAATAACCTTGGTACTTAACACTCTCTTATGCATTATAGACATATAATGCATAGCGCCAAAAACTTGTTGTACAGACAAATCTCAAGTCCCCGGCAACGGTGCGAAAAACTTGTTGTGCATGAGATTGTGAAATGGAATTTACTAACGCAATGTGCAAATTAAGCTACAATGATGCGTTTCACACACTATGCGTTGAACATAGCATGCATCTTACTTATGCTTAATGCTATGCGTTGGTGATCTGTCAAGTTTTCCTATCCTTTACCCAAGTATAAGCAAAGGAGTAGGTTTTCTCGATGAGTCCGAGGTCGAACACAGGGATTATGTTGATTCTATATTTAAGTGGATTATATGCATTGCAGTGGTATGTAGTTGACATATGGGTGGATCATGTTTAAGAAATAACCTAAAGATCTAGTATATGGATAAGGTTAGGTGCCTTATCCTGGTGACACTATGGATACGCCCACTTTGTAATAGTTATAAATGGTTTGATCCAAACCGTTCATGTAGAGACATGTGAGTGGGGGTATCCTATACAAAGAGTTTGTATAAGACCAGATTGCAAAATATTTAATCTCTCTTTGTAAATCTGTTAATTGATGAGATTAATATTTCATAGGATAATCATGTGCGATTCGATCTTAATCCTAAGTGACTTATGAACTCCTGTCTGTGAGGTTGGTCTTTTGATTTGCATGGGTGAGAGTGGCCCGAGTTGCCAACTTAATAAGCCTACCATTTTAGGGATTTGACTAAATGGGGAGCTAGAAACATAACTTCACAAGATGGAATTCACTCTTTCCCAAATAGGGTAAGTAGATGAGTAGTTCCCTTAAGTGCTAATTTCGAGTCTTGAACAAGGGATCTCACCCTCCCATTGGCCTGAGAGGGACTTAGTTTATGGTTGGATCATAAACAAATTGTTCATTAGAGAAATCAGTGGTACTTAAGGATAAGAGGTAATTACAGGGGTAGAACAGACATTTGACCTAGCTGTAATTATGAACAACTCGTGAAGAATCGACTTGCTTATATTGATTATATCCATGGACACAACTTATCCTACAGTGCATAAGAGTTCAACTCTGGGTCTATAGTGGTTTGCCCTGAGTTAATGAATGGAGATTAATTTAATTAAAGAGTTTAATTAGTTAATCTTGGATCATTGGAGCTTATAATCCATAGGTCCATAAGGTCCCCTTGATAGCTCACCACAGACCAACAAGGATCAACTATGTTGAAAGAAAAATTTGAAATGTTCAAATTTATGAGGAAAAATATTAATTGTATTGGATATATTTAATTACATGATTTATTATAAAGTTTATTTGAATAAGATTCAAATTATAACTTTATAATATGGAGAATTAATTTATTTGAATATGATTTAAATAATTAATTATTTATTTAGATGAAATCCATATAAATAAATAGATGAAGAATCAATTAATTAATTTGAATTGGATTCAAATAATTAATTATTTAATTTGGATGAGATCCAAATTAAAGATTTTGCAGAAAAAAAATATTTAAATGAGATTTAAATATTTTAAACCATTTAATATGAGATATTATTTGGATAGATATTTATTAACATTAGATATTATTAAATATTTAATTTAAAATCTCTGCATATGGGTTATCCTAATAAGATTAGGGCCCTTGGAAGCCCTCATAAAACACAAAACTCTCTACAAAAATAGTGTTTACGATTACTCTAAAACTCTCCCTCTAGAAATTCTCCCAATTTTCTTAGAAAAGTTCTAAGAAAATTCTTCTTCCTCTATTCTTTCAAGAAGCGGTTCCCACAAATCGGATCTTTGCCAGAGTCATAGCAAGAAAGATCTCTTGGAAAAAGAAGACTACAAAGAGAAGCCTATCGGTTCGAGGGAAGATTTTGCTGAAATTATAGATCAACAAAGGTATGTTGCTTAATCTTCTTTTTTGTATTTTTAATTTTTTCAATAAATCAAAAAACGCGATCACATGCTTCCGTCGGGATTCAATTCCCTTCAGGTTCTTCACTTGAAGGTTAAGAGTGTAATATGGGAGGGGGTGTGACACTTGAAAATAGAATCACTTACAGTCAACCGAGCTTCTTCTCTAATATTCAGTTCTTTCACTTCCTGATTATCTTAAAATTTAATTGATAAATTCCTAATTATTCTCCAAACGACCATAACTTAAAATATCCCAAAATTATCCTCCAAGTATGTCTAATTTTACTTAATTCTCCAATAACCCTAATTTTCTCAAATCTAGGGTTTACTTATAATTTGGTCCTTTATCAAACTCAAGATTAACTTAAGTTCCCAAATAAATCCAATTCTAGGTTTTAAGTGCCTTAAGATTTCCAACTACACTTAATTCTCCCCAAACCCTAATTCCATCCCGTTATAGGGTTTCACCATACAATTTAATCATTAAATTACCTTAGAATTAACTTAAGATTCCAAATTAATTCAATCCCAAGGTCAAAGCATCTTATTGATATCCACGAGAACTTAAATTAAACTTAGGAACATCTTAATTAACCTTAATTTTGTCCAATTTATCTAATTGTCTCATTAACCCTAATTTAAAAATTTTAGAGTTTCCTTAACAAATTAACCCTGCTGCTCAGATGCCTTCACTAGGTCCATCGACATTGTGGACCAATTCAGGTTGCCCAGATGCCTTTGTTGTTGACAGATCTAAAGTCCCCAGCAACGACGCCAAAAACTTGTTGCATTTGACTTGTTAAAGTGCCAAAAACTTGTTGTGCGTTTATTTTTATTATTAAGCTTACTACTATGCGTTTAACATATTATTCATTCAACATGCTTAATACTATGCGTTTCTAGTCTGTCAAGTTTTCCTATTTTTAACCCAAGTATAAGCAAAGAAATAGGTTTACTCAGTGAGTCCGAGGTCGAACACAAGGACTATGCTGATTCTAAAATTCGTTGGATTAATTGAGTTGGAGTGGCAACCAAAAATATTTAACAAGGGATGTGTCTAACTAAAGAAAGCGACTATGTGTTTAACTAAAGAAAACGATAACATGTACACTAGATTAAAAGGTGGTGGATGGTTAGGTATGCGACACAGCAAGTTCAGCTAAGTGGATTAAATGAATGGGTAAAAACAGGGTTCATGTTGGTTAACATCTAAAATCAGAAACACATAGTGATAGTCTATTCATACTTGCGACTCTTCTCCCTGTTGTCAGCCGCTATGCGTTATATGTCTATATTGCATAGGAGAGTGTTAAGTACCAAGGTTATTCCTATGTCTAGGTAACACTTCTTAGCCTTATCAATTGAGTTCCACAATCACTTACTCTCTTAAGCAGTCTGATTATTACTACTTATATCGATTAGCTAGATGGACATAAGCATCATATTAAGATTACAATTGACAAGATGCAATAGTTACACTATGGTTCTTATTTAGATGCTAACGCAAGTCGTGACCCTTGAAAGATTAGTTACTCATGGATTCAAAGTAATAAGCAAAAAGTCTAGAGAAATGGATAGACATGGGAGAATTGTAGCTTAATGAACGAAATACAATTTTAGACAATACAATGTCTTGATAACAAATCTAAAATCAAAGCTAGAAAAAGATAGAAAACAGGAAAGCGTTTCAATGTCTTGAGTCACCGGACTGGAAGCGTAAAGTTTTGCTGTGAAGTGGTCAAGCGGAGGGAAGACTCTTCTCTCTCGAGCTATTCGTCTCCGATTGTCTTCTGGAGAGAACTCTGCTGTCACTTAGGAATTCTTCCGAGAATCAACAACACTTTTTCAGCTTGCAGGTCTGCCCTTTTATAGAAGCTACATTCGTAATCAGCGGCAAATCTGAGTGATTGGAGGCACAATTGATGTTTTGCATCTATCTCACCTAATTGCATAATTCTCTGTTCAATTTAGATCCACCACTCTCGCCGTAGATCAAGCGTATCAATCTCCCGACAATCTCTCAAGATTATTATCTGATTCTCCGCTGCTTTGTTGATACGCGTCCACGAATAACTTTGGGTTCATGCATTCAAGTATGCCAACACATCCATTGGTTGCTAACGCATCAACCTGCGTTGAAGGGTTGTCAAGGTGTCCACAGGTTGCCAACGCATAGTCCTGCGTTAAGAAGTTACCAACGCATCCACGGGTTGCTTACGTTCCTGCATCAAAGCATGCGTTTTAAGCTCAAAAAGTTATAAAATAATTATCTTTATCAATTTACAAGAGTAGAACGCTTAGAAAGATTTATCAATAGAATTTAACATCAATTACCGCATGATTCTCTATTTAAGCTCTATTTTTCTAGGAAAAAGACATATAATAACTTGTATTTCTACAAGTTATCAGGCTTCTCTCAGTTCTTCGGCAATGGAGATCATAATTCAGACTGCCCATATGCCTTCTCCCGAGTTTAAACAATTTCTCAAAATTTCCAGAATATTTTCAAACAACATGCTTTTTCACAAATTCCGGTATTCCAGAGCATCAAGCTCAAAATTATGTAAAAGCATGTTTAAAATCATATTGAGAAAATACATGCTTATCAAATTCAACACATTCCAGAAATCTCATATTTTCAAGATAAACCAAACATTAATAAATATTGTGAGTACAAATTATTAAAAACGAATTTATGTCACTCATAACTTGTCCTGAACTCTTAATAGGCTATGTGTTTCGTCTAGCTCTTTTCGGCCTAGAATAAATAATTCCTTTGTCAAAATTTCTCAAAATTCCCTTCATAGTATATCTCAAGTCATTTTAGCTCAAAAAGGCTTACGACAAGCAAAAATTAGCCAAAATATCTAAAAATGGCAAACTGCCATTGGGCGTGTCCAACAACCCTGCAGCATGCACACTCAGCCCCTCGTGGGCGGCAGTCCCCGCACATCAACAACCAAAATAACCTCAAAAGAGGTAGGGCGATCGCACGTCTGCGTCGTCTGCATTGTCGTGCGTCCTTGCGAGGTTAGCGAGATGCGTCTCACTCAACACCTGCGCACACGCAACGCCACCCTTCGCACACCAGCAACGCCTACCATGCCCCCACGGCCTGCACACAACACCAATGCATCCTGCCTGTCAGCATGCACACCCACATGGCCTGTGGTGTGCTAGCTCGCCTAATGGGCATCTAAAACTTGTCAAAATAAGCTCGAAAGAAATCTCACCTTCGGCCACAGCCCACGCCTAACTGCACGCACAACAACTCCAAAACTCACCTGACAGCCTCAAACCCCCTACCTTCACTTCTAGTTGTTAAAAGTGATATTTCTAGCAAGAAATAGAGTTTTCTTCCCCTCACAAACTTGTAGATAAATATCTTAGCTACCTTACCTCAAACTTTTAGCTTCTAATTCTTTCTCTACTATCAGATATCTCCAAAACTTCGTGGTCTGCTCCAGTTTACCCAATAGCTAGAGCAAGCACAAGTTTTTGATAAATTTCGAGTCTTTCCTCATAGAGTTTCCTTTCAGCAACCCTCTCAGTAAAACTAGACTCAATTTGGGAGAATTGGGTCCAAGAAAATCACAAATGACACGAGTAATTTGCACGCACCAACCTCTTTTACCGGACCCTTTTATTTATAGACTTTCTAAATTTCTGCATGCAAATTCCCAACTTGCCTCATGCTTGCATGCATGCCCATACCACACTTAACCTCAACTTGACACCTAATCTGGCTTGCTTAACAATTAAGTATGGGCTTTGTTTAATCAATAAGAAATGGTGGATGTAACAAGACCTCCTCCACGCATCCCTTTTGTTGGGTTTTATGCTCGAAAACTCGTAGATTATAAATGTAATAATTTGACCGTAATTAAATTATTAATAAAGAGTTATTGATGTGTTACTTCAATAAACGTTATTGATTATTTTTGTTTGTTTTGTCTTAATAGCCCTAAATCCAATAAACTAACATCCTAGGCTGTTTTATGAGTCTTAAACTGTATGTAGGGACATATGGAGATCAATGTTCAAGATACAGTCTAAAGGGTCTATAGTATAGGGATAAGGTTGGGTACTTTATCCTGGTAACACTATAGATACGACTCACTTTATATTTGATACAAATGCAATGATCTAACACGTTCGTGTAGATGACATGCACGTGGGGGTGCAATGAGTTTGCATAAGACCAGATCACGAAATAATAATCACTAGATGTAACTCCGTTGACTAGTTAGGTTTCTATTTCAATAGGATGACCTAGGCAACTTAGTCTTAATCCTGAGTATATTATGAACTCCTGTCCACGAGGGATTGTCCTTTGATTTGTATGGTTGAGAGTGGTCGTTTTCCGACTCAATATACTTACCATCTTGGGGACAAGATCGAGTGGGGAGCTGGGGACATAATTATACAAGATGGAATTCATTCATTCCCATTTTTAGGGTAAGTAGATAAGTGTTCCCTTAAATGGTGTCTCTAGGATTTAAACAAAGGGCCCTACCCTCTCACTGGCCCGAGAAAGGTTTCTGTTTAATGGTGGACCATAAACAGGTTGTTCATTAGAGGAGCATTGGTACTTAAGAATATAGAAGTAACCTAGAGGTAAAACGGTAATTTGACCTAGTTGGTGTTACGAACACTTGTGAAGGACTAATTTGCTATTATTGGTCTATATCCATGGACACAGAAATATATCTGCAGTGAGAAGAGTGCAATTGTGGGTCTTTAGTGAAGTGTACCCACAGTTAACGAATATTGATTAATGTGGCTAATGAGTTTAGTCGATTAATCTCATATTGTTGGAGTTTCTGATCTGTAGGTCCATAAGGTCCCCTTGCTAGCTCACTACGGACCAACAAGGATAGTTATGTTGAAAGAAAAATTTGAAATGTTCAAAATTATGAAGGAAAATATCAATTGTATTGGATACAATTAATTGCATGATTTATTATAAAATTGATTTGAATGTGATTCAAATTATAACTTTATAATATGGAACATTAATTTATTTGAATATGATTCAAATAATTAATTATTCATTTGGATAAAATCTATATAAATCAATAAAGGGAGAATTAATTAATTAATTTGAATTGGATTCAAATAATTAATTATTTAATTTGGATGAGATTCAAAATTAAAGATTATGCAGAAAATATATAGCTGAAGAATTAATTAATTAATTTGAATTGGATTCAAATAATTAACTATTTAATTTGGATGAGATCCAAATCAAATATTTTGCAAAAAATAAATGTTTAAATAAGATTTAAATATTTTAAACTATTTAATATGAGATATTATTTGGGTAGATATTTATTAATATTGGATATTATTAAATATTTGATTTAAAATCTCTAGAAAGAGTTTATTCTAATGGGATTAGGAGTAACCCATAGAGTTATATAAATAGAGCCAACACAGCGACCATCACCCATGGGTGCATGCCTCTTCAAGCCAACACATCAACCCTTGGCCCAAAGCACCACCTAGCCAACCCTTCTTGCTGGCCACACACACTCTCAAGCCAAAGGCTCTCGACCATCTCTCACTCAATCACCCGCCTAGTTAGCTTACCAAATTACCAAAGATAGAAGTAGGCTTACAATTCGTCCATCCAAATCGCATCACTAGAAACTCATAATGCCCATACCTTGTCCTAAAAGCCATCTTTGGTATGTCTGACTCCTTAATCTTCAGCTGATGGTACCCTGATCGTAGGTTAATCTTGGAAAACACTGTAGCACCCTTCAAACTGGTTTAACAAGTCATCAATGCAGCGTAAATGATACTTGTTACTAATTGTTACCTTATTTAGCTGTCGATAGTCAATACATAACTTTAACGTCCTATCCTTTTTCTTTACAAACAACACAAGTGCTCTCCATAGGGATACATTGGGTCAGATATATCTCTTATCCACCAACTCCTACAACTGAGTCCTCAAATCCTTTAGTTTCTTTGGTGCCATCCTGTAAAGGGCTTGAGAAATAGGTGGTGTTCCTAGTACTAAGTCAATAATAAACTCTACCAGTCTATCAGGTGGTAAACCTGATAGCTCTTCTCGAAAAACATCTAGATACTCATGTACTATTGGGATATCCTCAGGTTTTAACTTGTTTGTCGGTATCTCAACTACATGTGCGAGATAAGTTGTACAACATTTACTCAACAGCTACCTAGCCTTAACAACAGATATCACACAAGTAGGTATGATCTTCTTGTCACCCTAAAGACAACCTCAACTTCTCTTGGCATCCTTAATATGACTTCTTTTCTATGACAGTCCATGGAAGCATAATACTTAAACAAAAAATTTGTTCCTAAGATAACGTCAACAACTATAAACGCTACTGACTATCAACACATTACCAACAAGAGTATAAATGCATAACTCTTCAGACATAGGTTCTAACTTCCTATTGGTATTCACAACATACGTGCGAGAAATAAAAAAATACGTGGTTCATGGATCTAATAATGCATGCGCAGGTTTACAACAAATAAAAAGTGTACCCGTAATAACTTCTAGTGCGTCCTCTACCTCCTGCTAAGTCATGGTGTAGATCTTCCCTTGCTAATGGGGTTGTCCTATGGGTCCCTTCTGCTTAGTGATAGCACCCTCAAAGAAGGGGCATCGTAAACCTCTCTTCGGCTATCAAATACAATTTATGTCACGGCACATGTGATTACAACCACAAAATGCAAAATAATGGTAAGAACAACCATAGAGAGTGTGTGACTTTACCTAACTCAATTGTTGAATTTTTGTAGGTATGGGGGGGGGGGGGGGGGGGGGGGAGATTGGTGATCATACAAAAATAAAGGGTGTGAAAGTAAAATTAGCAAAAAGAGAGCAAACGAATAGTAGAGAAATCAAATTAAATGAATACTCAGGGATAAGAATGGATTGGCTAAACTTCTATCATCGAATACTAACCATGAAGACAAATTATCAATAAATGCACAATCAAATGACATCAAATCTCACTAAATGCTCCTAATCATCAAACTAAGCAAGAATAATTCAATCTAAACTTGATTTAGTTATTTAGAAGGATAGTGCCTTCAACAACGAACCAAATTTGCATTAAGAAAATTGAAGTTTAATTTTGAGTTTAGAAAGCCTAGTCTAACATTCGATTTATAAATTGGATTCTATTAACTCATACAAACCCAATTGATGGAAAAGTCCTCAATTAAAGCCTCTACTAATTAACCATGCATCTTAATTCGTCATCATGCTCAGCGCCTTTTGCAAGTAAAAAGGAAATTATCAAGAGTTGTCAATTCAATCTAATAACCTCAATAAGGATTAAGATCAGAACCCAATCAATTCATGATAATCAATCCAAAATTAAGTACAAATTCTCAAGAAATTGTAGCCTAAAATCCTATCCCCAAGTATACTTACCTTAGTCAATCATCCTCATCAAGCACAATCTACAAGTCTTGGAGTGATTACAAATGGAAATAGAGAAGAAAAAGGGAGGGGAAGATGAAGAACAATAGAAGAATTAATCAGAATTGGGGGCTGAAGGTTGGACTCCTCTTAAAATGACCTAAAATTTATGAATATATATATAAAAATTATTGGAACGTCGCTTTGCTCTTCAACTGCGTCACTATGCTCTGCGAAGAAGTCGTAGCATCGGTCTCAAGCGTATGATGCTATGAGGCACGCACGCACGTTCCACTTTTGTCAATCTTTGGAGCGTCGCTGCGTTCCCTTGGGGCGTCGCGATTGTTGGAGTTCTGTATGGACTGTTCTCTTTATTAAGGCAGGTTGTTAAAGGTTACTGTTGTCATTGTTAGAGTCGTGACATCTGGTTGTGACATTATGTTGCATGAGTCAGAATATCTTTTATTTCCTTATTGGGTTTTCTTTTTGCAGATATTACTTTCTCGATATTTTTCCTTTCCAGTCGCCGGCGTTTAGTTTTGTTTTCAACATTGTTTTCCTTTATGGGATTTGATCTTTAAAAAGGGGTCTAGTAAGACTAATTAGGTCAAGCGGTTTTTTACTGAAAGGCTTGCTGCTTGGGTGGTTATGTAGTTTGTTTTCTGCATGATTATTCTGTGAACCATAGTTTTCCTGTTGTGCTTGATTGTCTCTTTGGGACTGTATGCAAAGTAGTTTAAGTGGCACCTTGGTGGAGTTTTGAGACTTATTGTCGACTATCAGAGTTATTGGTCTTAGGGGGAAGTCTGAGACCTTATAATGAGAAAAGGGAGTTTTCTCATCTTAGGAAGATCCTAAGAATCTTTAATGGAGGGAGTTCACTGAATTCAGTGAAAGACATCTACGGTGAGAGGGAGTCTTACATGCTGTTGCAAATAGAAGTTCAAAACATGAATATTGTCGTACTTAGGGGGAGTCTAAGTAACCATGAAAGGGAGTCTCACAGCTAGGGGAGCCTCAGGGTCTAGTTGATTAAGCTTTACAAGAGTCACTGTTGAAGTTGTAGTTTTTCAGATAAGTACTTTGTTGTAATTTTTTAACTTCTCTATATTAGTGGATTATCTTTCACAGGTACACTACCGCCGAGACATAGGTGGTTATCACCGAAATGGGTTACCAACTCATGTCTTTTTCTATCTCCTTCTATTTGTTGAACTTTTGTGTTAATCGTGTTGTCAGTGCTACTGTTTTAACAATCTTGTGTGGATAGTCATCTCATAAGTTGTTTTTCAATTAGTATCAGAGTAGGTCACCTCATCTTAAGGTGAATCGATCATGAACGGTATCAAAGAAGGTGGCTTTACTACTCGACCACCCGTACTGGATGGAACAAATTATTCTTATTAGAAAGCACAGATGATTGCGCTTCTGAAATCTATCGGCAGTAAAACATGGAAAGTTGTTGTCACTAGATGGTCCCATCCTGTTACAAAAACTGAAGATGGAAAGGAAATCCACAAACCTGAACTACAATGGTTAGAAGCTGGAGACAAAACATCATTAGGAAACTCCCCGCGCGTTAAATGCCATATTTAATGGCGTCCTTCGGTCTTCACGTTGGAAACTTGAACAACATCAAACTCTCTCTTAAACTCTCTTTTCTCTTCCTTGCAGCGAACTCACTCTTTGGAACTCTTTTGGTGTGTTAATTGTTTCATTAGGGCTACTAGAAACCCTTCAATTTATAGAGTTGGCCGCCCAAAATTCTTTCCAAGTATGTATATTTTTCAAATATGGAAAACTGGCGCAGCGGCGTTGTCTGTCATGAAAACCTACCCTCGACGTCGTGTCGCAGCACCGCAACAGTGCTGCCACGCTGAAGGCAGAGGCTGTTCTCAGGAAAAACCGCCACGGCGGTACCTTGTTTTTGGCAGTTTTGTACTTTTCTTCTCTTTTTCGCTGGATTTTGGCTTGGCTTTGATCTTTTGGCTTTCAATTCTAGTTTTCTTTAGTTTGACCTGAAAACCACTAGCAAACAAGTGAAATCTAATATAAACTCCCTTAATTTAGGAGAATAAAAAGTACTTTTCAAGCCCTTTTCACCACCCCAAACTTAGAGATTTGCTAGTCCCGAGCAAAGAGTAGAATCAAATAAAGGAAGTTTAGATGAAGAAGTGTAACGACCTCACTCCTTATTACCTAACTCGTCGCTACGACATGCATGAACATTTACATGAATATGGTGAAAAAGGAAACATGACATCATCCGAATTTAAACAAATGCAACTTGGCTTATAAAATGGCCAAACTGACCAAAGTTTATTTAAACAACATGAAAAAGAGAAAAATCCTTTGGCGGGGTACCCCTTACAACGTTAAGCAAAATTTCAGAACAAAACGATATAACCAACATAGTTAAACAAAAGGTTTATGCGTGCAAGTGCAACTACCTTAGACTCAAATGCGGAAGTAGTGTAACGGTCCCATGGCATGAT
This sequence comes from Citrullus mucosospermus, assembly GCA_030954485.1. Taxonomy (NCBI): domain Eukaryota; kingdom Viridiplantae; phylum Streptophyta; class Magnoliopsida; order Cucurbitales; family Cucurbitaceae; genus Citrullus; species Citrullus mucosospermus. The sequence continues at coordinate 14,235,747 of CM062057.1, read as the reverse complement.
CACGAATTTCCTCGGCCATGCGCTGGGCCTCCATACTCCTTACCTGGAAAGAAAAACATAGAAGAAAGGGTGAGTAAGATATACTCAGTAAGAGACCCACTATAGGGCCTAGCTGTTACCCCTTCATTGTCGTGCGCACCCGCGTTCTCGGCATAAGCATAAGCGTAAGCATAAGCATAGGAGCACCCCGAGGGTACGCATTAACTTTAATCGTAACATAAATATAGGTGGTGATCCCGAGGGACACCCTTCATAGCATAATACAGTGAGGTTACGGGACACGACAATGAGGCAACCTATGACGTATTTGTTGGCTTTTTGGCCCTTAATCTCAAATTAATTAATTTTAATGGATTGATTAATTAGTGTTTTGATGATAACAAACCTGATTTTATTTATTAATCATTTGAGTGTTTTGAAGTGCCTATTGTATGGAGCTTGGAACAACGATTCCAATGCAATTTGAATCACTCAAATCGGAGTTCAAATGAAGAAGATATGACAGAAACAAGCTTAATGGAAAAATCCCGAACTGATGACGTGGCAGATTTTTTTTTTAATCAAAGTGGACAAATTGAAAGGTGCCATTTGGAGCAATGGAGAAGTGACAATTGGTGGGTCTTTTATTTTTGGATTGATGTTAAAAAGAAAATGATTTTAAAAAGAAAATGAACTTAAAAAGAAGATGAATTTAATATTATTATATATGTTTGTATGTAATGGCTAGTTGCTTTCTTAAAAGGATTAATTTAATATTATTATATGTTTGTGTCTAACAGTTAGTTGCCTTTTTAAAAGGATTAATTTAATATTATTATATGTTTGTGTCTAACGGCTAGTTAAGTTTAAATCTCCATCATTCAATTTTCTTTTACAAAAATCTAATGGTTCAAATTAATTTGGTCTTCACTCACTTTCATTTCTTTTTAAATACTTCATCTTCTCCAAAAAGTTTCCCTAACTTTTACAATTTTACAATCCTCAAAAATTGAAAAAGGTCACCATTGTTGCTCTCTCTCCAAGCTTTCAAATTTCTTTCTTTTCATCTTATTCTAGAGAGATACTTTCATTGTATTGTGAGGATTGAGTATTGTGAGTTCAAATTTGTACATCTACTCTTTTTTAGAGAGTTTTAGTGTGTGATTTAAAATTTCAAGAATATTGTAACGGTTGGATCCTAACCCGTGGAAAGGATCGGGTGTGCTCTTGAACCCGAAAAAGGAGCAAGGTAGCGGTTTGACTCTCATCCGTGGAAAGAGTCAAAGGAGATTTTTTAATCGAAATCCCAAGAGGCGCTTGGGAAAGTGGATGTAGGTCGAGTTGGACCGAACCACTATAAAAATCACGGTGTCTTCTTCTCCAACTCTTTCTCAATTTATTTTGCATTCAATTTTTAGTAGCATGTTATAGATTACTATCCTTCTTTGTTGAGATTGATTGAATCTTGTGTTTCATATATTTTTTATCAATCTTGATATTTAGCATCAATTAAGGTTTTTATTAATTTAATTAAAAAAAAATAATTCAATTAGTTTAATTTGAGCATATTTAGGAATAAGTTTAATTAAACCCTATTCACCCCCCTCTAGGGTTGCCATACCGGTCCAACAGTATTATGGCATAATCAATCTATTGCTGAGATTCCAGAGTCACAACACATAAGCATAAGAGCTAACTTTCAATACAACTACTTAGCATGCATGGGCAATTATAGCAACAACATTCAAAACATAGGTTAAATATGACATTTCCATAACGAACCACACCATTAGGCAGCATACATTACTAAAACCCGGTAGTAAATCCCTTACCTGCGAGAGTGAAACAGAAGCGACACTGAGCGTTACTAGCGATACTAAGCGTTACTAGCGATACTGAGCGTTACTAGTGATACTGAGTGTGTCCGCGAGGCGGCGACTTTCTTACGATGCAGCAACGTGCTAGGAAGGCTGTGATGCGTCGCGGAGAGAGCAGGCGACGCGGCGACGCGGACTGGTGATGCTTCGCGGAGAGGACAGGCGATGCGGCGACGCGGACTGATGAGGCGTCTCGGAGAGGACAGGCGATGCGGCGACGCGGACTGATGAGGCGTCGCGGCTAACTATGCGTCAAAGGTGGATGATGCGTCGAAGGTGACTGATGCGTCGGCAAGCACCTGAGGCAAGGCGACGAGACGATGACCGGAATGCTGTGGCGCGACGACTAAGACACTGCAGCGCGACAACTATGCCGATGCCCCAACGCTGAGAACTGCGACTAGGGTCACACCGTGAGGGTTGGGACGCTGCGACAGAGAGACGGAGAGATGTGAGAATTTGGCCGGCGAATGGTGTTTCTAGAGAAGAACTAGACTGCCTCTCTTTTCCTCTGCCTCCCCTTCCTTCACCTCTTCTAAAACGCCCCCCCTGCGTTCAAAATTCAACCGGGGATCTCTCCCCCAACGAAAACGGCGCAGCCTCTGCTGACTCTCAACTCCTTTCACGCTTCGCCCGCCGAAAACTATTTTTGACGATGACTTTTTTTTTTGTTTTTATTTTTAGAGGGAATTATTTACCGAAATTAGGGCTGTTACAAGAAGTGTGCAATCGACTCATGTCTCAGAGAATAGCATTTAAGAGCTTAAGTAGAAACATGCAAGCATATCTATATTGGTATAATCATTCAAGGTCAAATCTTGCTATCTCCCATGTGTGTGTGTGCAAGCCTCATGCAATTCAAAATGCTAAAACTCAAATTGGGACTTAAGAGAGCTTCCTTAGTTTTCCCCCTACTCTAGCTCATGCACCAATTTTCAAGCATCCACACATTTCTAAGTAAGTAATATGTCCACTAAGGGTGCCATTCGATCATATTTTTCATGGGCCCTAAACTTGCATTCTTTTACCTAGGGGCACTAGCTTTCACATAGTCACTATAGGGACTCGATCCTAGGCAATTCCCAGGCATCCTTACTAATAACAGCAAAGACAACTATTTTTATCCTCATCCATGCATACTCATTACAAGTTTAACATTTAAAAAGATAGGCATGTAAAGCTCATATATTTTGTGTACGCTTCTTTTTTCTCAAAGGCATGTACTCTTTTCTTTTTCCTTAGTCTAAGATTACAAACTATCATGCATTTCTACTCTCTAATCGGTAGGGCCTTTCGGAGTGACAACCAAATACACCCAATTTAATCCTTTTTAGTTAAAGATTCTAAATTAAAGTGGTTACGTGCTCAAGAATATGAGAGATTTTAAGAGGGACTTAAATAAATTTAACCCAAGATAATGTTATTCTATTTCCACAATAAGTCATCTATCATGCAAGTTCGAATCTCATCATGAACAATTAACATCAAAGCACACAACCATAAAAAACATTCCTATTAACTTTGAAAGCTCCAAAATTTTCAAAAAATTTTTTTTTTCGAAATTTCATTCACATGCATATGATCATTAAAACCTCACAAACATACATAGTAGGATAAGAAAACACATAAAAGTACGAGTGACACCTTCTATTCCAATCTTAGAATCATGCATTGTTCCCAATGCATAAGAGCGTTGAACAAAGAAAGAACAATCCTGGGAGCAAGCAGGAAGCCACCAAACAGGCTGGTGTAAAGAGTACTTTTTGTGGTGAACCAAGATCTTGAAAATTAATAAAGCATATGAGTGACTCTAAGATTATTGAAAAGAAAATAAAAAGAATAAAGAAAGTAATAAAATTGGGTTGCCTGCCAACAAGCGCTTGGTTTAACGTCTTCTAGCTAGACGAGGCTCACAAGTCACGATGGATTCCAAGGTGATTTCTTCATCCCATGGTTTGAATCACCTAGAACTTTTAGTTTTCGCCCACATTGACATTCACAAACATATTCATTAACATTTAGTGGGTTGGTCAACAATTCATTGTCAAGTTGGACATCATCTTTTCTAATGTAATCGAGTATCATTAGGGTGTCATCATTATGAAATTTTATCGGACTCACCTCTTCATTTTTAGCATGTTTCTCCATGATTTGTTCATAATTCATTTTATGTTATGGAGGCATGCAAGAAGAACTAAGAGCATTGTCACAACTAGAAACATGCTTCATAGGACTTTGTAATTTAACATCAAGCATGTCTCATTAGTCTTACCACTCAAAGGAGGACCATCATGCATAGAGTTCTTATTAGAAGAGGGGAGCGATGTTACCTTTGTGCTTGGCTCATGATGCTTATACCTTTTTACATCCAGATGCTTAAGGGCTTTATAGATGTCGAATGTTACCTCCTCGTCGTTAAGATGGAATGTGAGCTTTCCATCTTGCACATCGATGAGGGCCTTCCAGTGGCCAAGAAAGGTCTCCTAAGAATTATGGGAACTTCAGCATCTTCTTCCATGTCTAGTATCACAAAATCCATCGAGAAGATAAACTTGCCCACCTTGACCAATACGTCCTCCACAATGTCGTAGGGACAAACAAATGATCAATCGGCCAAAAGCAAGGATGTGGTAGTTGGTTGCACCTCTCCACCATTGAGCTTCCTAAACATGGTTAAAGGCATTAAATCAATGGAAGCTCCAAGATCAAAAAGCGCTTTAGTAACTGAATTATTGCCTAAATGACAAGGGATAGAGAAACTCCCTGGATCTTTTAATTTTGGAGACAATTTTCTTTGTAATGTCGCGCTACATTCTTTGGTTAGTGCAACCGTTTCGTAATCTCCATACCTCTTCTTCTTGGACAACACCTCATTCATGAACTTGACATACTTAGTGATAACTTGTAGGAATACAAGTTATTATTGTCTTTCTCTTAGAAAAATAGAGTTTAAATAGAGAATCATGAGGTAGTATTAAATTCCATTGATAAATCTCCATATGCGTTTTACTCTTGTGAATTGATGAAGATAATTGTTTTGAAGCTTTTTGAGCCTAAAACGCATGCTTTAACGCAGGAACGCAAGCAACCCATGGATGCATTGGCAACCCTTTAACGCAGGAACGCAAGCAACCCATGGATGTGTTGGCATACTTGAACGCAGGAACCCAATTTATCCATGGACGCATATCAACTAGAAATGCAAGGCAGCGGAGAATCAGATAAGAATCTTGAGAGATTGTTGGGAGACTGATATGCTTGATCTGCAACGAGAGTGGTGGATCTAAATTAAACCGAAAATCACGCGATTAGGCAAGATGGACGCAAGGCAGAAATTTAGCCTCCAATCATGCAGATTTGTTAGAGATTGCAACACAACATCTATAAAAGGGTAGACCTGAAGGCTAAAAGGTTGTTGAATCTCTTGGAAGAATTCCTAAGTGACAGCAGAGTTCTTTCCAGACGACAACCAGAGACAAACAACTTGAAAAAGAAGAGTCTTCCCTCCGCCTGACCACTTCACAACAAAAATCACGCTTCCACACCGGCGAGCTCAAGACATTGAGAAGCCATTTCATGCTTTCTATCTATTTCTTACTTCTGTTTTAGTTATACGCAAGAAATTGTATTCTCTAAAACATTTATTCCGTTCATCAATCTATACATCTTTCATGGCTACTCGAGAGAGTAAGTGATTGTGGAACTCAATTGACAAGGCTAAGAAGTGTTATCTAGACATAGGAATAACCTTGGCATCTAACACTCTCCTATGCGTTATAGACATATAACGCATAGCGGCTGACAACCGAGAGAAGAGTCTTTGGAATAAAATAGATTTATCTATGCATTTCTGAATTTAGATGATGTCAATTAGTTGGATTTTGCTGTGTCGCATACCTCTCCATTCAATCACCTTAGGTTAGTTTTACTGCTTTGTAGTTAGTCAAACGCATCAGCTCACTTTACTTCTATTAGACGCATGACTCAAATAATCCACGAATTCTAGAATCTGCATAATCCCTGTGTTCGACCTCGAACTCACCGAGATAACCTTATTCTTTGCTTATACTTGGGTGAAGAATAGGAAAACTTGATAGATTATTAAGACATACAACCAGTAACAACAAGATTTGTCCACAAGTTTTTGGCGCCGTTGCCGAGGATTTTTGTATTGAATCGTTTTCTTGGCTTATTTTTTTATAGGAATTCCTCAGTCAAAGGAGTATTGTGAGTTTCTCCTCTGCCAAAAACTTCAAACAGTATAGGAGTGACGGGAGCAGCCCAACACTTGATATTGACCTTGAGATTGAGAGGACCTTCAGAAGAAGGGCAAGGCGAAACCAAAGAAGAAGGCCTAACTGGAGCACAAAAAGGAATATGGCTGAACAACAGAACCATCCTCAAGACAGAGTTTGGGATTACGTAAGCACAGAACAGCATACAAACCCAATTCTGTTGGCACACGACAAAAATAGGCCTATGCGAGAGTATGTGTCGCCGAATTTGTATGATTTCTCGCTAGGAATCTTACGACCGACCTTCGTAATAAAGCCTGTGATACTGCAAATGCTGCAAGCCACAGGGTAATTTGGGGGTGCAATGGGAGAAGACCCGCATGCACACTTGAAGAGCTTCTTGGAGATATGCAATACATTCTCCATAGCAGGGGTACCGCAGGATGGCATCAGGCTATTATTATTCTCATTCTCTCTCAGAGATGAGGCAAGACAATGGGCGTACTCGTTCGAACTAGGTGAGATTACCACTTGGCAGCAGATGGTCGAGAAGTTCATGCAGAAATATTTCCCGATTCAAGGAGGAGTCGAGACATCGTCACTTTTGAGCAGAAGGACTCGGAGACTCTAAGTGAAGCTTGGACCCGATTCAAGTGGCTGGTTAGGAATTGTCTGCATAATGGAATTCCTGATTGTGTGCAGATGGAAATCTTCTATGGAGGATTAAACAGACCATCACAGTCAGTAGCTGACGCCTCCGCAGCAGGAGGATTAATGGATAAGACCTACACGCAGGCCAAAGATATTCTCTATAGAATTTCGAGGAATACTGATGAGTGGGTGGACGATGGGTATGGATCCCGCTCCACCGATAGAAGGTGAACGCAAGCTGGAATGCTTGAAACTGATGTTGCCACCAATCTCTCAACTCAGATGGCAACCATGACATCTCTGCTGAAGACTATAGCCTTGAATAATCAAGGTGGATCAGTTGCTGCGATGAACGAGACGAACACATAGAATCCAACAGCATCTGTAAGTTTCGTGTAGTGTGGTGAGGGGCACTTGTATGACATATGTCCTTACAACCCCTAGTCAATCTGCTATGTTCAAAACGACCCCTATGGTAAAACGTACAATCTGGGTTGGAGAAACCACCCTAACTTCGGATGGGGTGGAAATCAGCAACAAACGTAGAGGGTTGAGCAGCAGCCGCAGAGAGGCAACCCTCAAGGGAATCAAGGCCAATATCATTAGTTACAGAGAAATCAGCAAGCGCCTGCATCATCCTCATCGCCTTCCATTGAATCTCTGTTACGATAATATATAAATAAAAATGATGTGATGCTCCAGAACCAAGCCACTGCAATTAAGAACTTGGAAGTTCAAATGGGTTAAATTGCAGGGGAGCTCAAGGATCGATGCAAGGAGCATTGCCAAGTACAATTCAAGTTCCAAGAGGGAACATAAAAGAACAATGTCAAGCTGTGACATTGATAAGTGGGAAAACTAGTCCCACGATTACGCAAGATCAGAGGACACAAGGAAACTTGCAACCTCTAAATGCTCCAACAACGAGTCAACCGATGCAGAGTAGTATACATAAAGTCAACCAACCATCATCTTCCACCTAAAAACAAGAAAAGGAAAATAGAGAGAGGAGAGAAAAAGCAATGCAGGCAGAACCTGCGTCTATATATAAAGACACCGCTCCTCCAATGCGTCCACCAGTCCCTCAACACCTAAAGAAGAAAAACGATGAAAGGCAATTTAGAAAATTCCTGGATGTTCTTAAACAACTTCACATCAACATTCTGTTGGCGGAAGCCCTGGAGAAAATGTCGAGTTATGTAAAATTTCTTAAAGATATATTATCCAAGAAAATGAGGCTCGAGGACTTTGAGATAGTGGCATTAATGCAGGAATGCAGTGCGTTGTTCAAAAAGAATATTCCTGCAAAAATGAAGGATCCAGGAAGTTTTACATTGCCATGCTCAATAGGAGGGATGGACGTAGGTCAAGCACTATGCGACTTGGGTGCCAGCATCAACTTGATGCCCCTTTCCATATTCAAGAAGCTGGGTATAGGGGAATGATAAGCACTTGAAAAGTGCTTTCTATTCTATCAAATTAAGGGAGTTTATATTAGATTTCACTTGTTTGCTAGTAATTTTTAGGTTAAAACGAGGAAAATTAGAAGAAATGACTAAAAGATCAAAACCGAACAAGAATACGGCAAAAAAGAGCTGAAAAACTCAAAAGGACAAATTTTGGGATAGCGCCGCGGCGTCGAGACGACGCTGCCGCAGCGCTGAAACATAAACGCATAGCTCTGGACACATAGTAGCATCGCGGCGCCGAGATGGCGCTGCCTCGACGCATCCTTGTTGAAACGCATGACAGCGTTGCGGCGCTTGGACAGCGTTGCCGCGGCGCTAATGCCCGAGAACAATATTTCTGAACGCATCACAGTGTCGCGGCGCTTGGACGGCGCTGCCACGACGCTAAAACCCAAGAGCAAACTTTTCTGATGCAACCCTAGCGCCGCGGCGCCAGCTTTCCTTAAATGAAATTTTGTATTTTTGGAAAATTTTTGGGTGGCCGAACTCTATAAATTTGGGGGTTTCCAGCAGCCCAAATCATCCAGAAAAATCAAAGCAAAGCAAGGAAGTTACAGACCTAAAGAGGCACAAAAAGGAGAGAATTAAGTGAGAGTTCAAAGAGTGAGTTAGTTGCAAGGAAGAGGAAAAGAGTTCGAGATAGTCGTGGTGCCCTTCGACTTTTGACGTGAGAGCCAAGGAGATCGTGACGGTGCTACCTCAATCAAGAGCCTCTTTTCAATAGAGTTTCCCTTTCTTTACACTCTTTCTTTGTTTATTTTGCTTAAACATGTTGCTTCAAGCTATGAGTGGCTAAACTCTTTAGTTTTACGGTTTTGATGATTTGTTTATGAATTTATGTTGATCTTGTAGACTTTCATGGTTTTGTTGGAATGATTATGCTTTTCATTGTTATTGTGTTTAACTCTTGTGGATTGGTCATCCTCACATGTTAGGTTAGATGTATGATTGAGAGATTGTATGTTTAACTTGATCTATAACAATAAATTGTTGTTAATCTATCACGAGAGTAGTTAGGTTGACAATAAAAGTTGCTAAAGACTATTTTTAATGCCATGTAATTTTGTATTGGTTTTAAGAGATTAATAATCAATCGAGTTGCATGAGAAAGGGTTGTTTTTTAGAGAAAATAACTTGGAATTATGTTTCTAGACTTAGGGATATGAATTACAATAAAATCCATGAAATCTATAATATTGCATGATGAAATAAACAAGGATTCATTACCCTAGAACTCTCTTTGACTCTTGTGTTTCTCCCTTTGATACTTTCCTTATTTGATTTGTATTTTCCATAACTTATAATATTCAATTTCAATCCTCAAATAAAATTGATTCAACTCTAGAATAGCTAAGTAACTTAAACCTTCCCAATTGGATCTCCAGTGGAACGATATTCGGACTTAACCGTCTTATATTATAACTTGACCCGTATACTTGCGGTTAACACTCAAAGTGCGCATCAGGGAAGCAAGGCCCACTACAGTCACATTACAACTTGCTAACCGCTCTATTAAACATCCTAAAGGCAAAATAGAGGATGTCCTGGTGAAAGTGGATAAATTCATCTTCCCAGCTGACTTCATAATCCTAGACTATGAAGCCGACAGAGAGGTGCCCATTATCTTGGGAAGGCCTTTCTTAGCCACTGGACGTGCCCTGATTGACGTCCAAGAGGGAGTATTAACAATCTGTGTGGGTGATCAACAAGTAAAATTTAATGCGTTTAACGCATTGAAAGATCCTGATGACTTTCAATCTTGTTAGATGATTGCGGATATCAATGAGAAGGCAAGACACGAACGTATCATTGGAAGATGAAGCAATCCTCAATGAAAATGAAGATGGGGAAGAGGAAGAAATCAATTTACTCTCTGATCATGAATTTGAGCAATCAGACCGGAGCAACAAATCCACGACAAAGATCAAGTTGTTATTAGAAGAGCCTTCAACACGTAAGCTAGAAACCCGACCGACGCATCTCAAGTACGCGCACTGAGGGAGAACAGACTGCAAATCATTATGTCCTCTACGCTAAACCCTGAACGTGATAAAGGCTCGATTGACCCACGCAAGCATAACAACTGAGCTTGCGTTGGAAGGTCTCTACGTTGTTGAACGCCTATTTTTCCAAGGACGCTTTCTTTTACTCTTGCTTTCTTTTATTCGTACTTTTTTTAGTATTTATTTTTCTTTCTTTGAATTCAGTTTTAGGAGTAGTGTAAATTAAATAAGCATGAAATTATGTGTCGATCTTCAATGCAAATTATTTCATTTCACCGCATACTCTGTCATTTATGCCTGCGTTCATCGATAAACGATCTCTGCGTTTATCAAGTTAAGTTTACGGGTGTGGTTAGAGCTGTATCTTCTTTGTAGCTTTCGTTGCAATTATCTTCTATCTCCAACTGTATGCGTTTGTCGGATAAAAATTAATAGAATGAAAATTTCTTCGCCGTATTGAATGTCTATTTCCCTCTTTGCGTCTCCCCTTGTTTTAATTACATTCCAAGTACATTTAATTATTCCCAACTTTTATCTTTGCATTGATAAGTTAGTCACTATGATGATAATCATGCTCACACTCGTTGCACACTCTAAGTTAGATTACTTTCAATGCATCTTCATACTATTCCTTAGAAACGCAAACCTACTTTGCATGTGTGTAAGCTACCAATTCAAACCTCTTTTACATAATTTTTCAACATAATCTTTGTTTAGAATTTAAGCAATGAAGACCTTACTATTCTCAAATTTGGGGGTGGGAGAGGTTTGAATTGTCAAAGATAAACATATGAGGAACTTATTTATTTCTTAAAAAAAAAAAGTATAACAAACTCCAATGTCTAGTAAGGAAACCGAACTTAGATAAGAGTTTAGTCGAGAAGGGCACTTGCTCGTAGTTGGCTGCCTCCATGCACCCCATAGTTGGTATGTCAGAATGAAGGTGGATAATCCTACTCAATGCATAGCCACCTAATATAGAAACAATAAAACAAATGAAAGAAAAAAGAACTTTATATCTTCATCTTTCAGACTCATAGTTAAAAGAAGAAACGAAAATTTTGTGAACAATGAGTAAAGACGATTGAGAAGAAAGCTTGCCGCACACAAATTAGACCCGTTTCGAAGAAAAGAATATAGAGGTAGAAAAGTAATGTAACTAATGGGTAGTTGATTGAGTACAGCATTCTGAGAGACTAGTCAATGCGTTGAGAAAATTTTAGGGTTGATTCAAGTTTCTTAGATAGAAGTTATGCTTGAGGACAAACATTTTTCTAAGTTTGGGGGTGAGGCATTTGTTCTAATGCCTTTGCAAAAGGAAGGTTAATTTCCAACTTTTTGAATATGTCTAAGAATTTAGAAAATTTAGCATCAATCTTTTTCTTTTGAAATTTCTGAGGAAAAGGTAGAGTGTTAGGGATAAAAAGGAGGAGAGTTAGAAGTACTCCCTATATTGGTATGTGATTTCTCATTGTCCTTAAGTGCACTCTCTTTTTGTATTGGAGCATCCTCTTTGATGGCTTCATCCTCTTCTTGTGGAAGCTCATCATCATCTATAATGATGTGCTTGTTCAACTCCTTGCCGCTCCTTAGGGTTATGGCATTGCATTCCCCCTTGGGGTTCTTCTCCAAACAACTTGGGGCTCCTTGGGGCTCTATAATGATGTGCTTGTTCAACTTATTCAACTCCTTGAACGGTGCTTGCTATAGCTTGGACTGAATTCTCCAATATGGTGGTCCTCGATCTTGACTCTTTGACAGAGTCAAGCATTATATCCTCCAATGATAATGTCTTTGCATTCCGCGCTCCACTGAATCCTTGAGGTGCTTGCAACACATTCTTGTTGTTGGCATATGAGAAATTCTCATGATTCCTCAAGTTGGGATGATTGTCCTCTATCCACATAATTGACCACCTCTAACTCACTTGGCTCTTGTTGATTTGTCATGACTGCAAGGGAAGCTATGGATGGTGGACTTGCTTGGGCTTGGCTTCCTTGAGATAATTTAGACAAAGCATTAGTGAGAGAAGCCAATTGAGCTTTTAGAGAACTTACCTCATCCACCTCATATCGTCCGGTGACTTTTGGGATGATTGGAGAAGATCGTTCACATGGCCAATTGTAAGATGTAGTGGCCAAGTCTTCTAGTATGGTATAAGCCTCCTGAGCATTCTTGGAGAAAATTGAGCCTCTGGTAGTTGCATCTAGAATGGATTTGGTTGAGCTTAATAATCCATTGTAGAAGAGTTGAATTTGCAACCAATCCAAGTAGCCATTTTGAGGCCACCTCCTCAAAGAGATCCTTATGCCTTTCCCAAGTCTCATATAGTTGTTCATCCTCAAGTTGGCGGAATGTTCCAATCTCCATTATTAACCTGTGAGATTAGCCAGTGGAAAATACTTGTTCAAGAAAGCTTGAGCTAAAATTTCCCATGTAGTGATACTATCTGGAGGTATGGTTTCCAACCAATCCTTTGCTCAGTCCTGTAAAGAGAAAGGAAAAAGTCTTAGTTTGATAGCATCGTTAGAATCGCCATTCATCTTTACCGTTCTGAATATCTCTAAGAAAGACCGTAAGTGCTTGAGGATCTTCATTGGTTGTTCCTTTAAAAGCTAGCTCTCTAGCCATTTGAATAAACCCCGGTTTCAACTCAAAGTTGTTGACATTGATGGGCACATTTATTATGTCGGGTTGATTTGTCGATAGTGTCGGTTGAAAGTAGTCCCGAATTGCGTTTGGTATCTCTTCCACCATCTCCTCGGTTTGATTGTGTAGAGCCCTTAGATTCCTTCTATAGTTCCTATCAATCTGGGATCAAGAGGGAGGAGTTAGTATTATCACGAGGCATCAATCGACAAAATAATCAACCAAATAATAATATACACCTCAAATTAAGACCTCTCAATTCTAATAAATATTAAATAACAAAAACCATTCTTTGGATCCTCGCAACGGCGCCAAAAAACTTGATGTGTACTTTTCGTGTTAACCGCAAGTGTACTGGTCAAGTTATAATATAAGACGGTGAAATCTGAATATCGTTCCAATGAGGATCCAATTGTGAAGGTTTAAGTTACTTAGCTATTCTAGACTTGAATCAATTTTATTTGAGGATTGGAATTGAAGTTGTGATTTTGGAAATAAAATTAAAAAGGAAAGTAAATAGATAAAAAACATAAGAGTCAAAGAGAGTTCTATAGTAATGAATCCTTGTTTACTTCATCATGCAATATTCCAGGGTTTATGGATTTTATTGAAATTCATATGCTTAAGTCTAGAAACATAAATCCAAGTTATTTTCTCTAAAAAAACAACCTTTTCTCATGCAACTCAATTGATTACTAATTTCTTGAAACCAATACAAATTATATGGCATTAAGAATAGTCTTTAGCAACTTTCATTGTCAACCTAACTATTTTCATGATAGATTAACAACAATTCATTGTTATAGATCCAATTTGTCACACCTACTTCTAGGAACCCTCCTAACCCAGGAGAAAGTGTGAGGACAGCAAACACCGACCCTCTTACGGCATCTACTGCCAACCTTAAAACTTGACCATCACCTAATAAGCAGTTACACACAATGATTGAAAATCATTCTTAGACCAAGGTTAATATATCATACAGACATTGATTTCCACTCAAACTCATATATTTACATAAGTTCATCAACACAACACTTAACCCTCTATATGTACAACACATGATTAAGTTCAAATATTTACAATTCTCAAAATACTAAACAATGACGATGGGCCCAGACGAGTTTCGGTGTAGGCTAAGCACCCTAGACTCGCTCGCTACCTAGAAAACAGAAAAACAAGGAAAACATGAGCTAGGTTGCCTAGTGAGTGATTTGTTATGTAAAAACATCCCTTTATCTCGAAAACTAATTATAGTGTAAACATTATAAAACAATGCATATAAAACATCGATTCAAAGTTATACCCAATGCAAAACATGCACAAATAGCATTGTCAAATCATATATATTTATTTCAAGAAAAGATACTCAGAAATTCAGTTTATATCAAACCATTTCACTTAGTTGAGGCGGAGTGGAGCTCAACGCTACTCAATGTCGAAAACATCCTTAGTTGGGGCGGAGTAATCTCAACACACCCAACTTCGTAAATCCTTAGTTGTGTGGAGTAATCTCAACACAACAGCGTCTATCATTCCTCTATGTGCACATAGATATCCTATCCTGGGTTACTCGAGTACCTTATCCGAGTCCTTCAGTACCGGGCCCCATATACGAGATTTCGACCACCCACCTGCCTTCTCCATATCCTTCAGCATTGGGGGCTATCTTCATGCTCAGGATACCCACATGCCTTCTCCAAGTCCTTTAGCATTGGGAACCATTTCCACAAACGTCTTTCAACAACAACATGCTTTGAAAATAGCATAATATAAACTCACGAGTTTTTAACATTTCAAATCTTCATAATTTCATTCACAAGCTTCAATGCTTTCCATAAAATCATAAATTAACAAATAACATGCTTTTCATTAAACTCATTAAATAGCCAGCATGCTTCAGATGATTTTCAATGTAAAACACATCATATGCACGTTTAAGCCCATGAGATCACAAACATATAAACATGTTTACAAACATAATCTTTTCAGCAGTAATACCTTGTTCAAAATAAACACATTTTAAATAAAATTGTCACTCACAACTTGTCCTGGGCCTTTAGCAGGTTATACACGTTTCCTAGCTCTTCTCGGCCTGTAATAATACATTTCCCTTTATTAGATTTCCTTAAAATTCCTTTTAATATAACCAACAAGTTTTAAACATTTATACTTGTCCAATTATTCACCACCAAGACCAAATTCCATAAGAACAATCATTAATGAGCGAGACTCAAGCAATCAGTGAAACTAGACTAGCGAAACTGAGCTGCAAACAAAACTGTACCAGCAAGATTGTGAACTAGCGAGACCAGCGAGACTTGCTTGATCAGCGAGACCAACGATATCGAGTGATACCGAGCTAGAGTTGTGAGACGCAAAGCCTCCAGCGACTCTAGCGACACTCGACTCGCTGCTCACCCTTATATCTTAAGTGTTGCTGCTTTTCTAGCGATACCCGTCTCCCATTGCTCCTGCCTTCACTTCTATTTTCACTTCTATCTGCTAAAAGTCATATTTTCAGCCCGAATTAGAACTTTTTTCTTTCTACAAACTTGTAAAGAAATGTGTTTTTTAGCTTACCTCAAAATTCCAGAGCTTATCTCCATTTCGTTCGACAGATATTTCCAAATTACTTCGAGCTGCTCTAAATCACTAAGGAAATCCATATTAGTCGCTTCCACCTAAAATTTATCATGTTTCTCTTCATATTCAGCTCAACCATCCTTCACAAGAATTGTTACAAACTGAGTTAACTTACTAACCTCAAATGTTCAGCCCTAAGATCTCCACAGCTCTCTATTCTCCAAATATAAGACCTTGCTCAGATTGAGCGACAACAACCAAACCTTCTGTTCCAGCTTCAATTATACCATGAAACCAACCAGAATTCTACACGAACTTGCCCTAGACTCTTTCTTCTACATCTCTTTGTCGCTCGGTTGAAAAATGGAATCGGTTGAAACTTTTAAAAATGTAGAAAATGATCGAAACTCAGCTTTACATACTTAAACGGCTGCCGACTTTCTTCCACTTTTTTTTTTATATATTTTATTTATTTTCCAATAAACAAAGTGACTCCTTCACCATATGCATGCAACCCCCTAGGAATGGACACTTAGCTTGGACGCATAGTACCATGCGTCTGTCCATAGGATCTCTTGAGCGCATTTTTCACCAATGCAACCTCTTACTAACATCAACCAACGCATGGCAACTTGCCAATGGCCTCAACAAACACACAGCACCAACCATCACCCATGCTCAATCTCATGGACGCATACCTCAACCAAGTCAATGCATAACCACTTGCTTTCCATCTTCCAAAGATAAAAAGTAAGGCTTACACAATTAGACATACAAGTTTCTCAACCATACATCTAATCTAACATTCAAGGATGTCCAATCAACAAGAATTAAGCACAAAGACAATGAAAAGCATGTTCATTACAACAAAACCATGAAGGGCCAGTGTTAAATGCACTCCTGCTCCTACTTATACTAAACTGTCCAAAGACAGTGGAGGCACTTCTGTTGATGAAAAATTGTATAGAAGTATTATTGGTAGTCTATTATATCTAAATACTAGTAGACCTGACATTGCTTTTGTTGTAGGAGTGTGTGCTAGATATCAATCCAACCCGCGAAATAGCCATTTGCTGAGCGCCAAGAGAATTATCAAATACATCAGCGGCACGAATGACTATGGGCTATTGTATACTTTGACACGAGTAGCTCTTGTTGGGATCGGTATGTCCTAAATCTCTTAGGTCTTGTAGTTTTGTAAATTGTATATACATTTTATTTATTGAATAAAATAAGAAGTTATTTTATCTCTTTTATGCACTAACTCAATCCAATAAACTAAGATTCCATGGTTATTTTATGTAAACTTAAACATGTATGTGGTTGACATACAAGGTTGGATCATGTTTAAGTAATAACAAAAAAGACCTGTAGTATATGAATAAGGTTGGGTGCCTTATTCTGGTAACACTACAGATACGACCCACTTTGTAATTGTTACAAAGAGTTGTAAAGTATTATAAACGATTTGATCCTAATCGTTCATGTGGAGACATGTGAGTGAGGGTATCCTATGTAAAGAGTTTGTATAAGACTGGACTGCGAAATGTTATCTCTTTGTAATGTTGTTAATTGTAGAAATTAACATTTCATAGGACAACTATAGGTAACTCGACTTGAATCTTGAGTGAGTTATGAACTCCTGTCCATAAAGGCAATCCTTTGATCTGTATGGGTAAGAGTGGCCAAATCAGCGACTCAATATGACTACCATTTTGAGGATTTGTCTGATTAAGAAGCTGAGAACATATCTTCACAAGATGGAATTCACTCATTCCCGTGCTTAGGTAAGTAGATAAATTACTCCCTTAAGGGTTGATTATGGGTCTTGCCAATGAGACCTCACCCTTTCACTGGCCCGAGAGGGGTTAGTTTATAGTTGGACTATAAACAATTTGTTCATTAGAGGGATCATTGATACTTAAGGAGTTAGATATAACTACAGGGGTAAAATAGTAATTTGACCCAACTGTAGTTATGAGTAATTTGTGAAGGTTTGACTTACTGTTGATTAGTAAATTTCATGGACACAGAAATATAGCAGAAGATGAGATGAATTTACATCGCTTAAAAGACAAAGAGGTAACTTTTTTATAAAAAATTATTAGCTTACTAATACATTTTGGAACTAAGTATATTAACATACATTTTTATTTTATTAAGCTTACTTAAGAATAAGAAGTTGAAAACGAAGGAGAAGAACACCAAGAAGAAGAAAAAGAAGAATAACAAGAACAAGAAGAAAATTTCCGAAAAGAAGAAATAAGAATACAAGAACAAGAAAAGAATGAAGGACAAAAACAAAAAGAACAAGAAGAAAAAGAGAAAGGAGAAGAACTAGAACAAGATGAATTGAATGAACTTCTAAAATCAATTGATGAATTTGTTAACATTAACAAGGTGAAATTGCTATTCCAAATTAAGTTGTTTATGATATCCTCTAATTGATATCTGATTGTGATCCGATTGACTTTTGATTACCATTTGATTACTTCTACTTTTTAATATGTAGTTAGCATTTTTTGATATTGTCATCTAATTTCCATCAAATTACCATCTAATTATCTATATTTTGCACATACTAAGTAGCCCTTTGAGTTTTTTTATTGTCATTTGATAAACTTTGATTCATATATTACAGTTTGTCTAAGAAATTGAAGAACAAGAAAATGAACCAGAAGATAAACTATGGAAAAAGAAGATAAAAGAGAAGAAGACTAGGAGGTTATAAGTAGTAAAATCATTAACATGTTTTTATGCAAATTTGACTCCTTTTTTTATTGAATAACAATGATTGTGTTTGTTATGGTAATAGGATGAGGGACATAAAACCAAAGAAAAAGAAACAAGAGAATAAGATAGTGAGGAAATGACAAAAAAAAAAAAAAAAAAATGACAAAGGCAAAAAATCGGCAACATGATTTTCTTAATTATGATTGTTAATTAAGTACCATGTGATTGCTATCAGTTTACCATTCGATTTCTATTCAATTACTTGTTGGTTACTATCTTATACTTTTTTTTTTAGGTTGTTGAGAATAGAATGCAGACGAGAAAATCTTCTCAAGATAAGCCTGAAGTGGTAAAGAAGTGACCAAAAAGAAAGTGGAAATTGACAGACAAGGGTGCTGATTTGGAAATGGCAAAAAAATAGAAACCTCCAAAAAATAAACAAAATACATGCACTGTTATTGAAGCACCTACTTTTGACTTGAACATTTTACAACCAAAATGAGATTTTGTAGACTTTGATGTTACATGTCTTTTGTTGATAACATATTATATCTTTTGTTGATAACTAGTTGAACAATGTTGTCATCTAATGGTAGTATTTCATATTAACACATATGTTTTAATTGATAGTGAAATCTTTGGTTGATAACTAGTTGAACAATGTTGTCATCTAATGGTAGTATTTCATATTAGCACATATATTTTGATTGATAGTGAAATGAATTGTAAAGCCTTTACGAAAGAATGGTTTTGACCAAATTTGTGAAATTTATCACAAATTGCATTGTAATAGACATATGATTGGTTTTTATTCTTGTCAATTAGTTAATAATTTATGTTAGTTATTTGATTGCATTCTGATTGCCATATGATTACTTTTTATTCTCTTTCATATTGCCATCTAATTCTCATTTGATTTCCATCTAATTACCATCTAATGGGAATATATTCAAGAGTACTTGATTTGAATGCATTAAATGAAAAAAATACACTATTGTACTAAATGCATAAAAAACTAATAAAACAATACAGTGTTGTACTCAAAATGAAAAAAATATACTCAAAGAAAACAAATAATAAAGCTATCTTTGATGCCCACAATATGATTGTTCAAATAGGTGGATTTTTACATGTTCTTTTATTATCAACACGCTTACAACGGGTACATTTCTTGTGCTTTCTCAATTCACCAATAGAAGGAATTGTTTGCTTCCGAGGTCTTCCTGTTGGACGTTTAACAATCAGGGACAATATAGTGTCATTCACCCCTACAATACTCCATTCATTATGGTTACCAATAGGCGAACAACTGTCACACCCTACTTTTTAAGAAACCGATGCATTGAAGAGTCTATGAAGAAAAAAAGTAAAAGACCATGTTGGACGCATGGTCAGGGCTAGGTAACGCATGGTAAGAGTGGACGCATGGAAGTAGATCGAGAAGGGAAAGAAGTGAAACGCATAGAAGAAGATGTAAGCATTGGCGTTGGTAAGACGCATAAGCAAGAAAGGAATAAAGTTATGTTGTGAGGTGTTGAAAGAGATCTAAGTCTCAGAAAGATAGAATACGATAGCAAATTGAGTAACACATAGACTATTAGCAAGGAATGTTCACATGTGTTGGATAAAGTGGAAGGATGAGAAGTAAGCTCAAAGGTTGGAGCATGGGGGTGTTGTGTTGATTGAATAGTTGTTATTGGAAAATGTTGGACGCATAAGATAAGCTTATAAAGGTTAGGTGACTTCATATAGACTTGACACCTTAAAAGTAGGAGGTGTTAGAATGCATGTTGAGTGCTTCATGCAAGGTGACGCTTGGACAAATGCATGGTTAATTAAGCATGTAGCGTGACATGTGACAAGCAAGTGGCAAAAGGAGAGAAGAAGTTGGATGGCAAGCTCTCTATAAATAGAACCTTGAGGGAAATGGAGCGATTGATGACTCTAAAGGAAGAATTTTGGAGAGAGAGAAAAGAAAGAAGGCAGAAAGGAGGAATCCTTGCGTCCGTAGTAGGAGTCTGCGGCCAAGAAAGAAGGTATTCTTGACAACTTAGCTATTGTATGTTAAAGAAGATGTCTTGCGTCGAAAAGGGGTCGGCCTTGCATTGAGGACAAACATTATGTCCAAGATGAACGCCGCGTCCAAAGTTAGGTGATGCGTTCAAGTTGGACCTTGAGTCCAAGAGAGGGTGACGCATCCGAAAGAGAAGTAAGAAGAGTTGGGATGCACTTTGCGGAAGTAATCAACCTTGCGTTGAAGGGCAGGGTTTGCGGTAGTTATCAACCTTGCGTTGAAAGGCATGGTTGCGTTCAACCGAGCTGACAGAGGAATATGGAGCTTTGCGTTTCTGAGATTAGAACGCTGCGTCCAAGAAGCTCGAGAAGAGAAAATAGAGGGAAGGAAGAAGAAATTATTCTTGGGTAAAGTACAGGTGAGTAACACCTGCGTTTTACAAAATATAAACGAGTTCCTTATGAATCTGATTTCATGGGTTTTCAATGAATAAATGCATGCGTTTTCAAAGAATAAATGCATGCATTTTACTTGAAAACTTTGAGTATGCTGGTTACTTGCTATGAGTTTATAAAACGCATGGTGATTGATTAATACTTGTTTTCATGATTTTTCTGAAAAGCATGGTGTTATATGATTTCAAGAAAGATTTGAAATAAACTTGTATGAAAAGCATGTTGTTTGATATATAAGCTGGAAATTGAATTTAGCATGCTGATGATGTGAGATTTGGAAACGGTTAATTTATGAGTTATTAATATAATGTTTCCAAAATATGTATCGTGTTTTATAAAACTTTGAAAAAGGACCCCAATGCTCAGGGACTCATAGAAGGCATTGTGGGCGGCCCGAATTATAAAGGTACCCAATGCTCAAGGACTAGAGGAAGGCAAATGGGTAGCTGGAAAATAGAAATGGAACCCAATGCTCAAGGATAAAAGGAAGGCATATGGGCAACCCGAGTAATAATATCTATGTGCACATAGAAGAATATATATATACGACGCTAATGTATTGAGATTACTCCACACAGCTAAGGATAATCGACGTTGAGTAGCGTTAGCGCCTCAACTAAGGAAAAGATAAGGAATGAATTTGATGTTGAGAAGCGTAGAAGCAATGCTCCGCCTCAACTAAGGAAAAAAGTATTCTGAATGAATGAGATTTTTATTATTTATTCCAAACAGATATGTTATAATATGATTTGAACTGTTATATTTTTATGCATGGTTGACAATGTTTAGATTATACAGTTTTACAGTTAAAGTATAGTGTTTTTAGAAACCGTTACTCACTGAGCTGTTAGCTCACCCTTTTTATATGTTTTCCATTTTCAGGTAGCATGACAATTCCCGTTGCCGATCGAAGTCGAGGTTTGTCAAGAGTATGTTAATGGTATTACCGTCCTAGGAAGGATTTATATGTAAATGTGATGGGTGTGACAGTGCGTTATGTGACAGGGTAGTCGGTAACTGCTGTCCTCACACTCCGTCTCGGGCTACGAGAGGGTAGTTCGGGGTGGGGTGTGACAACGACACCATTATAAGTTGATGCCAATGTACTAGCAAAATAATAATTTGACAAGGATTTAAATCAAGGGTACGGATAACAACAAGAGCATGACTACATGGTATCTTTTCGAAATCCCAAACACGACAACTGCAACTATTATTATTCAACTTTACCAAAAAGATTTTACCTCCATCAAGTACTTGATATTCAGAATCATTGATAAGATAAACCTAAAAAAAATTATAAAGTCAAAATAAATAATATAAGCATGACATATAAAAGAAAAAGACAATTAAATAATAATCACATAGTAATCTAATGACAATATGTATAAGATAACGATGTAGCAATCAAACAGAAATCACATAGTAATCTGATAAAAATCAGTATAACACAGTAACAATCAACATTGAAATCAAATAGCAATTACTTACAGTGAACCCCCGTGATTCTTCAACTAGATTAACATTTCTCATCACTCCTTCAGCTCAACTAGTCAAAATACTCTCGAATCAAATCAAGTAGTGAAACAATGGGTAAATTTCAATCATTTTTCAACACTGAATTCAAACTCTTAGAAATATTGATTGTCATCAGTTGATATCTTCTTTGCTTACAGTATACTCCGGCTCATCTCTCAAACCCAACATTCCTAAGATATTATCTAATACATGGGTATATTGACTCCATCCATCTCATTACAATTCAAAATCATCTATTGTTAATGATGTCACTTGCGAAAAACTTTATCTATTATAGGATCTTTGAAAGAAAGCTTCACATTTTTCAAGATATGTTCCATACAAACACAATATTTAGCCAATGGAAACACGTCTAAAACATTTTTCGGAATGCTCGTATGTCTATCAAAAACAATAACTAATCCCTCCCGATCTCCAAAACAAACTTTTAAATTCTCAAAAAACCATGTCCAAGAGGCATTATTTTTTTAATAGAACTATACTGAAAGTAAGAGGAAAAATATTACTATTACCATCCATCATTGAGGTAGTCAGTAAGGTTCCAACAAATTTACATTTTAAAAATGTCCCATCAACTGAAATATTTGGCCTACAGTATCTCCAACCTTCAATTGATGACCCCATAGCCATGAAACAATATTTAAAATGATTATTTGAATCTAATTCATATTCAGTAAATGACCCTAGAAAAATAGGAGAAAAAATTAATAGGTATATCAGTCAACTAATCCCTAAGTAATTACTATAAAATTGATAAATGAAATACTGAAATAAGTGAAAAAACAAACCTGGATTCATTTCTTTTAACTTCAAGAAGAACTTGGGAATCGAGGCATAAGAATCACTATCATCTCTTTTCAACAACTTCGTAATGGAGTTTTTTGCCCTCCAAACTTTATAATAACTAACACCAACCCCATAATTCATCGGCTTATAATATCTTTGGTGTTGAATGATCATAGTTATATCATAAATTTTCGACCATACAATGACTAATAAACTATGAAGATATTTGCTTGTGTGAAGCACAAACCATCATAAAGCAATTATGCTCACTAATTTACTTTCGAATCAACCATAATTCACTTCTTTTATAATGTGAGGCTCTGACAAATCATTGAAAACCATCTTGACTACATTCAAACTCAATAGATTTTGAATTTAACTTCAAAGTTCTAAACTCAAAATTATTCTTTACGGTTATGAACTGAAACAACCTCAACAAAATTTCCTTACTAGCAAACAAGTCTTTCTACTTCAAAGACAATGCAGAAGACATATTGTGTAAGCCTCACACCTAATTTTGTGAGAACGCAAGGTAAGAAGGGGCCGAGAGATGGGTGAATGTGTAAAAGTAGTTGGCTGGCTTGCATTTGGAGTGGGAAAACGACTAAGTGTCAGCTATGCGTTGATGGCAACCTGTTGTGGAGGAAAAAATTTTGGTGTAAACGCAAAGGTGAGGGAAGTTTATCATGCGCTAAAGTCGTGACACGTTGAGGACATAAGGCGTGGAGGATCACTTGGTACCGAGGATTATTATGCGGCAAACGCGTTGAAGGCAGGGTGCCGTTGGAAGTAAAAGCCACGAGGAGTTAGGAGCTGATCTGCGGTGAGGCTATTATGCGGTGAACGCTACCATGCGTCGAAGGCGGGTATGCGTTGGACAAAGAGTGTTGGCCGAGAGAAAGTAATGCGTATGCTAACTATTTGGCGGGAGAGTTTGAAAAGAAATATCATCAGAGGCCGTGTGCGTTGTTGAAGCTGAGCATAGAAGGTATGCGTTGAACGGATTGTAGTATAATGTTGAAATGGAGGATAAGACGGTGATATATATATAAGTGGATTGAGAATTCAATTGTTCTGCTTGCATTTCAGAGCTCGAGTTGCGTCCATATTAAGGCGAAACATCGGAGGGAGGTAGAAGAAGATGTTCATGCTGATCTGAAGCAGAAATCTCATTGAATTCGTGGAAGAAACTTGGGTTTGACAGAGGTTTCGGCTGCTGTTATCTCTTCAGAGTGATGCTCGGTTTTGGAGGAAGAACAAATTGAAGAGACGGAGGTTAGGGCTGAAACTTTGAGGTTAGTAAGTTAACTCGATTTCTAGCAGGTTTCGTGAAGGATGCTTGAGCTGAAATTGTTTAATTGTGTGTCAAACTTAGGAAGAAGAGACTAGAGTTGAACTACCGGATGATTAGGGGTAATTTGGAGTTGTCGAAGGATATATCCTAAACGGAGAGGATGTTCTTCATGAAATCTGGAGGTAAGATGAAGGATCTGTACTTTAATAAGTTTGTAGAAGGAAGAAAGTATTGAAATTGACTGAAACGAAATGTTTAGCAGGTTGAAGAAGGAAGAAGAAAGGAAAAAGGAAACGGTTCTGCTATAGCGGAAGTATCGCTGAGTGAGCGAGAGACAGGGCAGCGAAGCAAGTATCGCTGCAATGCAAGATAGGCTTTGCGTCTCACGATTCTCGCTAGAGTATCGCTGGGTATCGCTCCTCAAGGTAGTCTCGCTGGTTTCAATCAACGCAGTATCGCTAGTACAGTTTAAGTATCAAATGAGTAACGCTGGCAGCTTACAATTTTCTAAGAGTAACGTTACTATTGTATGCTAAAGGAAAAGGGAGATTATGGAAACTAAACTTGAGGATTATGTGTTTTCAGGCCAAGAAGAGCTCGAGGAGGCTTATAACCCACTTAGAGCCGGGACCAATTGTGAGTGACTGTTTGTTATATCTTGTGTTAAACATTAGTACGCATATAGATGAGGAAATGTGATACATTGTATTATGCCTTAAGAATGTGATGTGTTAGTGATCTAAAAGAGTATTAATACTAATGGCTAAATGTAATAGTGGCTGAGGGATTTGAGAAGGCACTTGATCAACAGTAGGGAATGGACTACAATGCTCAGGGACTATGAGTGAAGGCATGTAGTAATCCATCACACACTAGCTCGTGCCGAGGGATCATGAGTGAAGGCACTTGAGCAAAGATAGAATATATTACCTGTGCTGAGGGATTTCATATGAAGGCACATGGTACTGTAATTATAATTGAGTAAGTGCTAAGGGACGGGAAGTGAAAGCACTAAATAGTTGCAAGTCTGTGAGACATGAGAATTTGATAGTATATGTGCCATGTGGGAAATGAATCTTGGTAATTCATTGGGATGTGATATGTGATGGTTATTAATTCACAAACTAGCTTATATTTGCTATGAATAGCTTAGTAGATTTAGTCACTCACTAAGCTTTCTGCTCATTTAGTTTGTTTGTTGTTTGTTGTTTCAGGTAGCGAGCGTGTCCGGGATGCCTAGCCTACAGAAGAATCTCGTCTGGGCCTATCTGGAAGCGAACCTCTGGGATAGTTGTAAATACTTAGACTGCACATATATCTTGTAATATGCATATTTGTGAGGGTAGAAAGGGGGACGTGTTGCACCTTATATGTATATATACAGATATGTTTGTTGAGAGGTTGCACGTTCTTCTAGTATGTCAATGGAAATGTTGTTTTGTTTTGCTATTTGTATGGTATCCATCTTATAGAGTTTTATGTAGGGGGAAATGGTATCATGCTGGGAAATGGTATCATGCTCAATCCTAGATATAGAGTATATCTGGGATGGGGTGTGACACCTTCCATATGAGGTTAACAAAAGGTTCAAAAGGCATTGCTTTATTAACCAAAACACCAATAGTTTTGTAACCTACATAGCATTGTCGATCATCCCATTAACCATTATGGAAAACGACTATTGAGAGTTTAACCATATCTACAACAACACTACAAAAATATAAAAATAAAATAAAATGATATAAGTTTGAACTTACTAGGATAGCAATCAAATGACAATTGGTTAGCAATCCAATAACAATCAAGATATACTATTCAATCTATGGCCAAAATATGAACTAAGTAAACTCATATCAAATGAATCTCCACTCCTCATCTCAACAAAATCACTCAATAAAAGACAAAAAGATAAATCAAACACAAATTTAAACAAAAAATTGAGCATGAAAACAAGAAAAATCAATAATCTACATACATGCTGAAAATAGAGAAACGACTCCAAGTTAACCAAAGCGCAACCAAAACACAATCATGAAACAAAAACGGGCTTCAAAGCTAGAGACGGAAGAAATTAGCAAAATACTGATATTAGAAACAAAATCAGAGATCAGGTGAGGATGAAATCGTGAATGAGAGAAGGTGAGGACGAAATTAAAGAAAAAAATCAAAATCAAACCGATTTTAGGGTTGAATAGTATATTGAATATTGGATATTCTAGGGTTGAATATTGAAGAAAATGTTATAGAGAAACTCATAGCTTGTCGAAGAAGGAAAATGCACTTATTGTCGAAGAAGAAAATGTTGAAGCCGATTTTACACGTTTGATGAGATGAAGGTATTTTTGGAATAGGAAAAAATCAAATAAAAATGGGGCTAATTCCTTCCTGGTAAGTTCAAACTTACTAGAATGGAATTAGCTCTCAAAAATCTATGGGAAAAGTCACAGAACACACTTCCTTCCTGGTAAGTTCTCCTCGCATCTACTGGGAATTTGTATGGATGACCTAAATATGGAGACTCTCATATGAAATTTGGCCTCACTTTAAAAAACAGACAAGAATTAGCCTTCTGCTTATGTCATCATTGTGTAAATTTACCACTTTAACCCTAAATGCATTCTTCTTCTATTTTCTTTGTTTTGCAACGTTTTTCTTTTTCTTTTTATTTTCTGAATTGGCCTTTTGCTTTGTGATTTTTCCAAACTTCAACCAACCAACACCGATGAGCTAAAGCGAGAGTGAGAGAGAGAGTGATAAGAGCGAAACTTCGACATGATCAACTCTCTCGCTCCCGCTCTACTCTCACTCTCGCTTCGCTTCGCTTCCTTTCCTCACTCACAATCTACTTGCAAAGTTTAAACCAGATAGCAAGTAAATAGCAATCAAATGGCAACCAGATAACATTCAGATAGAAATCAAATGGCAACTAGATAGCAATCAGATAGAAATTGCAAACACTAAGTATCAAATAGTAAACGGATAGCAACCAAATGACAATCGATTAGCAGTCAAATAACAAACAAATGACAATCACAAAGACCTCAATTCCTGGTATTGGGAAGGAATTAGCTCCCTGTGACTTTTCCTGTAAAGTTCTGATGACCAACTTTACGAGAAAATAACAAAGACCTCAATTCCTGGTAAGTTAAAACTTATTGGGAAGAAGTTGAGCCCTCTATGACTTTTCCCATAAAGTTTTGATGACCAACTTTACGGGAAAATAACAAGGATCTTCCTTCATCGGGAAGGAATTAGTTATTTGTCACTTTTCCCGTAAAGTTATGATAAACACTTTACGAGAAGCGAAAAAGAGCTAATTCCTCTCGATTTTACACATTTGAAGAGATGAGGGTATTTTTGGAATAGGAAAAAATCAAATAAAATGATTTTTATCCATATATATTATTTTAAACAAATTTTTGCCATATTTGTAATATTTTAAAAACTGATGACACAAATGATAATATATAATCAAAATTTGCTACCCAATGCAATTCCGTTTAATAATTTTTCTTTAAAAAAATGTTGTTTTCAAATATAAAAAAATGAAACAAAATAGTTATGAATATAGTAAAATTTTGTTGTTATGTGTCTATCTATGTCATGACAGATACATATAATAGTCTATCACGATGTATCTCAATCTATCATTAATAGACTGTGAAATTTTACTATTGTTTGTAAATATTTTCAACTGTTTTATCATTTAAAATAATTTCTATTTTAAAAATGTTTTTAATATGAAAAAAAAAAGAAAAAGAAAAAAGAAAAACTGAAGTGTAAATCAATGTATTTCCTCCGCTTTTTGTTTCGGAGAAAAAACGGAGAAAGCTGTGGGCGGCAATTGCGCAGAATGGCTTCTAAACAAGCGGTGCCCAGGTTTTTGGTTGTCTGAGGCTTTCTCTCTCTTTCTTCAAATCTTCTTCCTATTTCTAATTCTTCTTCTTCTCTCTCCCATGGCTTCCACATTTGGGTTAAGAAATGATCAGACATCATCAAAACAACGTTTCTTCTACCAAGAAATTAGTCTTTCTCATCACTTGTGTCGGTCTTCTCGGAGCCGCTCTCATTGCAGATGTGCTTTGGACATCGTCTTCCTCTTTGTCTTCTTCCTATTTTTCCATTGCATCAACTTGGGCCATCGGCAGAACTAAGCTTCTTGTTATTCCGGATTCATCCACTCACAATGCTACCCAGGTTACACTTCTCAAATACAACCCTGACTTGGGCGCGATTTCCTTGTTTTTCTATTTCATTTTGGAGTTTTGTTGCATTCTACCCATCTTACCAACTCATATTTATAGGTAGATGAGAAGGAGATTGATTCTAGGAGTTTCTTACCTGGAACCTATTTTGATTTACCTGCACCTGATTTAGAATGGGAGGAAATGCCATCAGCACCTGTACCTCGTCTTGATGGGGCAGCCATTCAGATTAAGAATATCTTTTATGTCTTTGCAGGATATGGAAACATCAGTTATGTAAGAATTTTTTTTTTCTAGGCTTTGTAATGCATCTTTGATTGTGGATGTATAAGTTTAGGTATTGAGTGCTTTGGATTCAGTTATGCACCCTATTACACATAGGTATGAGGAAGTAATGTTTTGTATCCTTGGGCTTTTCATCTAGGAATAAAGGGGTTTTACCGTCCAACATATTTCAGGTTATTTGGAAGTTCTTAAAAAGAAGACACAACTTCTTATCTCCTCTTCTGCTTGCAGCTTAGATCAATCATGATTTGGTGTTGAAAGTGTCATCATATTTGCTCTACCCCCAAATTTGTTAATATGGCAGTACTACTTTACTGATGTTATTTTC
Organism: Citrullus mucosospermus; assembly: GCA_030954485.1. Taxonomy (NCBI): domain Eukaryota; kingdom Viridiplantae; phylum Streptophyta; class Magnoliopsida; order Cucurbitales; family Cucurbitaceae; genus Citrullus; species Citrullus mucosospermus. Next base: position 14,206,659 of record CM062057.1, on the reverse strand, counting down.
TCTTTTGTAGGTGCATTCTCATGTTGACATGTTCAATTTCTCTGATAATACATGGATCGGGAAGTTTGACATGCCAAAGGAGATGGGACATTCACATTTAGGAGTGGCAAGTGATGGTAGATACATTTATGTGGTATCAGGACAATATGGACCCCAATGCAGAGGGCCTACTGCACGGACATTTGTGCTCGACACTGTGACGAAGAAGTGGAACAGCATGCCCCCATTACCTACTCCTAGGTATGCAACTTTTCTAGGAAGTATGTAAGCCATCTTGTTATTCCTACGAAAGGTCGTACCAAGCAAAACATTTACTGCCAATTATTGCTTTCTGAAACCGTATTTTTTTTTTTATCAGCTTAATTGTTTGGTTGATTCTGTTGGTTAGTTCCTTGCTTTCTGATTGTATCTTTTTATCCATATATGTGATCTAGTTATCACATCCTATCCTAATTAAAAGTGACCTTATGAAATTTGGGCCATGAACTAAATTGATTATAAAAAAGACTTGGGTTGTAGGTTTGTATTTTCTATAAGTTAGATTATACTTCATATTATTGTGTAAAAGATGGGTTTCACAAGTTTGGATTTAGGTGATCTAAGTTTATGTTGTTCATGAGATTGGCTTATCGGTATCTTAGAATAATCAAACTCAAACTCACATATCAATTATAAGTTTGGCTTCTCAACTCCGAGTTATAGAAAGGTAACTTATGAACCAAACATTCCCATGAATGCTGTGATAAGCTTCATATTTTGTAAACTTAAATGTTGGAAGAAAAGATTAAGTGCAAACTATTAAACAAGTGAGTAGAAGTTGATTAACATTTTAGGACGTTGGGCATCTAATACATTATCTGTATTGGCTTGGACCTTCTGCTTGTTTAAATGTGTAGTTGAAAGAGAAGAAATTGCAGAATTAGTTGAAAACAACTTGATTGCAAATCAAAATAGCTAGACTTGCGAGATCCTGAAATGAAAGAGTTTACATACTGGCGGCTGCCATCACAATTGATTCTTGATCTCAGATCTTTATCTGAACAGACAAAATAATTTTTGTATGTGAACTTTAAGATAGAAAAAAAAAAGGTTCTGTCATATCAAGTTAAAAGGTTTTTTAACACAACAGTTTGCAGATATGCTCCAGCAACGCAATTATGGAGAGGAAGACTTCATGTGATGGGTGGTAGCAAGGAGAATCGCCACACACCTGGATTGGAGCACTGGAGCATTGCTGTAAAAGATGGAAAAGCATTGGAGAAGAAGTGGCGGAGTGAAGTACCCATACCCCGTGGAGGACCACACAGGTATTGGGACACCATTTGTTATTTTAATCACAATTTCACAATTGAAGTCATCCAGAGTTGCAATCCATAATGAGAAAAGATGTCTTAGGCAATCCAAATATTTGAAAACAGTTCCTCTAACGTGTTCAATATTCCAACTTGACATTCTCCAGGGCTTGTGTCGTGGCCAATGATCGGCTTTTTGTTATCGGTGGTCAAGAAGGTGACTTCATGGCCAAACCTGGTTCGCCTATTTTTAAGTGCTCCCGTAGGCATGAGGTATATTTTTGATGGTAGCTCAAGAGTTTGTTGTGAGTTGTATTTGGATAGCTGATAACCCTTTGATTCCTCTCAAGCCATCCTTTGTTGAAATTACTTCTTCATGTTTTCAGGTTGTTTATGGTGATGTTTACATGCTGGATGATGAAATGAAATGGAAAACATTAACTCCCATGCCAAAACCTGATTCTCATACTGAGTGTGCCTGGGTTATTGTCAATAATTCTGTTATCATCACCGGCGGTACGACAGAAAAGCACCCAATTACCAAGCGAATGATCTTGGTTGGGGAGGTCTTCCGATTTGATTTGGATTCACTGGTATGAACTTGTCTATCTTTGAACAAAACCCTCTTTAAACAATTTTGTTTGTGTTGATCTTGTGTTTTTGGTTCCCCAACAAATGCAGACTTGGTCAGTGATTGGAAAGCTCCCTTACCGCATAAAAACAACGCTAGCTGGTTTTTGGGATGGATACTTGTACTTCACCTCAGGGCAGCGGGACAGAGGACCCGATAACCCGCAGCCGAGAGAGGTTGTAGGAGATATGTGGAGAACAAAGTTAAAAATTTAAGCACGGTTTTAATTTTTCTCACAGATGAGTTGTACGGTTAGCATTTTTTTTTTTTTTTGGCGTTGGTAAAAGAAGTTGATTACAAGATTTCACATTTAGTATTTGATAGATGTGATGAACACTGGCCTGTACAATGACTTGTATAACATTATAGCATTTATGGGTTTTTGAAATGCGAGTGATCGTTAAACCAAATGCTTTGCACGCAGGTATGTTTGGGACATCAAGGAATTGTAAAATTTGGAGAGTTGTGGATTCTTAAGGATTAAGATATAATGAGTTCATCAGATATAAAATTGATTTTTTGAGTTGTGGGACCATAAATTGCTTAGGTTAAACAAAGAGTGGAGTTTATAATTTCATAATAGGGTAATAGGGTGGCTCACATCCTGGTGGCCAATGGTTCTTTTGATTGGCTTATGTAGATTGTGGGCCTGGCTACCTTTTATGCAACAGGATTTAGGCGTATTCCTCATACTTTGAGCATATATTTTTTTAATTGGTCTGTTTTTTTAGTTAATTAGGGCATATGAGAATCGATTAATTCCAAACAAGTCTCTAAATAGTTCCTGTCAATTTACTTTTAGTTAAATAGATTTGCTAATCTGCATCAATCTCAATGAGGACAAGAACATGACGGAGGTTATTGTGAGGAGAAAGCACACAACTTATTGAGTGGACATGTGAATCAATTTTGTTCTCTCAAAATTTATCAATGCCCCGGTTGCTCAACTCTGACCATCACATCATGTGGCCAACTCTGACCACATTCGACTATCATCGTCAACGACCAACTTCAGCAGTTTTCGACAATGCCATCTCTACCAACTTTGATGATCATTATTTTAAGTTATCACTAGTACAAATTTGGGCTTTGGTGACGGACAAATTTTTTATTTTGTTGACGGTCGTGATAGAAAACCATTAATAAAGTTAGAGCTTAAAATTAACTATTAATTTAAAAATACATGTAATGATAGTTAAAAAACGTCAATAAATGTTTATATTTAAGTTGACACATAAAAATGTCAATAAATGTTTATATTTAAGTTGACGCATAAAAACCTTAGTAATAACATCTTTGTTGATACAAAAGTATGTAAGTTTTGTTTGAATAGTGAATTATTAGTTTTTTGATTAGTGGTATTTTATAGTTGTTCTTTATAGTAATTAGATATTAATAAAAAACAATTTTAACATATACACAAACCAAACAAACTTATATATAAAAACACTTTTGAGAAAGAGTTGCTAGACACATTAGTGTTTTTATTTTAAACAGTTCTTATCAAAAGTGTTCGAATGAAAATGACTTTTGAAAAATAAAAAATCCAAGTCAATCCAAATAGAAAGCTTGTATCATGTCAAAAAGAAAACTATGAATTGGGGTGTGAGAGGCAGAAGGAAGTTATCGAATATATAATATCAGATAGAGGATTTAGATGGACATTTATGTAATTTTGTTTTGTGTAAGTGGACTAGGCCATTTGTTGACCTATATCATATATATATATTTCGTACATATAACTGGGTTGAAGAATGTGACCTTTGTTACATATTTTTTGTATCAACAATGTAACATGACCATTAATAAGGCCATTATAGTACAATTATATTATGAGAATATTTCATTTACAATATAAATCCTAATTTGTTCTGTTCCAATGCACCCAATATAATTTCGTCCAACTTAACTAGAGACGTTATGTCACACCCCCTCCCAGGTACCCTCTTAACCTAGGAGAAAGTGTGAGAACAATAGCCATCGACCCTCTTGCGACATCTACTGTCAATCTGTTCAACCTTAAAACGTGACCAAATACCTAATAAGCAATTATAAATCATACTAGAACATCAATGTCCAACAAGTATCGACTTTCATTCAAACTTTAAGGTAACATGAGTTTACTAACTCCCACTCTTTAACCTTCTATATGTACGACACATGTCTAAGATACAAACATTTACAATGTTCATAGACACTAGTGATAGGCCCAGACGAGTTGTTGTATAGGCTAAGCACCCCGGTTTCGCTCTCTACCAGGAAAACAGAAAAACAAAGGAAAACATGAGTTAGGTTGTCCAGTGAGTGACAAGTTCAGAAAAAACTTTTCTTAACTCAGGAATACATCAAAACCATGCTCAAATAACAATGATAATAAAACAGTAAATAGTTCATTTCCACGTCCAGGAAGAACATGTTCGATTAACCATATTAAAACCATATACATTTCATCCTCGAATACCATAAAAATTCAACATTCATCTGAAATATTTTCCTTAGTTGAGGTGGAGCGGAGCTCAATGCTACTCAACGTCGAAAACAACCTTAGTTAGGGTAGAGTAATCTCGACACACCCAACGTTGAATAAACTTAGCTGTGTGAAGTAATCTCAACACAACAACGTCGATTATACCTCTATGTGCACATAGATATCATATCTTAGGTTGTTCGTATACCTTCTCAAGTCCTTCAGTACTAGGTCCCGTGTACAAGAATTAAGCCACCCATATGTTTTCCTTCGATATTGGAGGCCATTTCTGTACTTAGGTTACCCATATGCCTTCTCTGAGTCCTTCAGCATTGAGAACCATTTCTATATCCAGGCTGCCCATATGCCTTCTCCGAGTTCTTCAACATTGGGAGCCTTTTAAAAACATAATCCAAATATAACGTACTTTTAGAAATAACATGATAAAAATTCACAAGTTTATGTCACTTCAAACCTTGACAAATTCATCATCAAACATCATGCTTCATAAGATTGTAAATCAATAAATAACATACCTTTTGTAAAATTTGTTTAACAACTAGCATGTCTCAAATAATTTCCAATGCAAAATACATAATATTCCCATGCTGGAAAACACATGTTTACTTCAAGCAAATGATCATAGATGCTCAATAAAACTCGTGAGAATGTACATATCAAAACATGCTTAAAAACGTAATAAAGCATCATTAAATCTTTGTATAAAGTAAAGTTTATTTTGAGTAAAATTTGTCACTCACTACTTGTCCCGGGCCCTTAATGGATTATACACCTTCCCAGCTTCTCTCGGCTTGAAATGGTTTAATTTCCTTTGTTAGACTCCTTTAAGATTTTGTATAAAAAATATGCCTTAAACGTTATTGTATAGCTCACTAGTGAGACCAAACTACATAACAAACCAATCAATTAGCGAAACCAAGGAACCAGCGAAATCTGTATCAGCGAAATCAGTTGAACAACTAGATTTACTTGACCAGCGAGACCAGCGAGATTTATGAGACAAAATTGATCAACAACACCTAGCGAGACTGATCTCGCTACTGCCCCTTCACGCCCATAGTGTCGCTAATCTCTCCAGCGTTACATGTTGCACCAAAGTGTTTATCTTTGCTTTCAACTGCTAAAAATAGCATTTCTAGCCCGAATTAGAATTTTCTTTCTCTTACAAACTTGTAGAGAAATTAGTTTTCTAACTTACCTCCAAATTTCAGGGTCATTCTATCCTTTTCGTTTGTCAAATAAGTCAATTTTACTCCACCCTGCTCTAGACTACTCGAGAAATCTGAACCAGTCACTTCCACCTATAATTCAACCTGTTTCCCTTTACATTCATCTCAACTATCCTTCACAAATGTTGTTAAGAAATGAATTAAATTACTAACCTTAAATTTTCAGCTCCAAACTCGATCACTACAACTCGCTGTTCTCCAAATATCAGACCCTACACAGATTGCTTGGACTCTTGAACAGCTTCGGTTCTGCTTCGATTTTCACCCCGCTTTCCCTCAAAATTCCACTCCAAATCACCTTGATCTTCTCCTTCTTCCTCACCTTGATGCCAAGCTGAGAACCATGAGTCGATTTGAGGTTTGGATGATAAATGAAGGTGGGAAAAAATGAACACTCGGCTTCACTTTCAACACCTCTCCCACCGACTTATTCCCACCTCCATTCTTTTCTCTTTTATTTTATTTTATTTTATTTTTCTTAATAAATCTTCATTAATCCACAAACTAATATTTATTGTGTTTTTCCCCATTTAATTAAATACATCAATAATAATAATAACACAAATAATAATAATAACTCTCCATCTTGGTTCAAATGATGATATCCTTCTTAAGTCTTTTACATTCTAGTTGATATATCAAAGTACATTCCAAGCTCGATTTATCTTATAAAGATTTAAAATTCAACTTACCAAAAACATTCTCGGCTTAATCCACAAGCCTATCTTCTCGGTTTTCCTTCACTTCTCCCTTCAATCTAAACAAGAGAAAGCAAATAAGTCCACAACGATATTACATACTTAGGTTAAGTGCTTAGAAACGGAAGTAGGGTTTACACGTTACATCCACAAATTTGAAAAATCATCATTTAAATTAAAAAAAAAAATTAAAATGTATGATCCAAAAGTAAACCCTAAATTCATTTCCCAAAACTCCCAACCATACATGTGTACTTAAAAAAAATAATAATAAAATAAAGTGTAATCCATAGTTTATTTAAAAAAATATGTAGAATTATTGAATACAAATGGTTTCAAACAAAAATAATCACCATAAAAACATATTATTTATGTTAGAAAAAATTGCACAAGATACCCCCGACATATAAATTCAACTCAACTCCTCAAACTAAAGGAGTTAGAAACATAAATACGGAATTAATTCGGATCTAAAGCACTTTAATTACATCAATTTTAAGGATTAAACATGCTTATTCTCAAAACCGAAAAATAGAGTTTTGCTACTTGTTGTAACTCAAAATTGAAACGATTTCCTCCAATATTTTGGTCACAAACACTTTGTGGACCACCACAAGAGACTTTCTCATTATTCTCTAGCCTTAGAATGGATCGTGGGATCCAAATAGTGAGAATTTGGAGCAAATTTGTAAGCAACAAATTTTTTTGGAGAGTTTTGAGTTAGTGGAAATTTTTAACAAAATTCATCAAGATTTCAACCTCATTTCAATCTTTCTTTCTTCTATATAAAGGAGAACACATATAAATCTAATTCACATGCAACTTGATACCAAGATTGTGATTTATTGAGTGGATTAAGTGTTGTTTGAAGGAGATTGAAGAAAGCTTGAGGATAAAACATCTCCTACTTCATGCAATAGTGAAAAAATCCCAAATCCAATTAAAATAAAATTCTAAAAAAAATCATTAAAATTGAATTTTTAAATTCATTTCATAAATGAATTTTGAATTTTTTTTTATTTTTTATTTTTTAATAATAATTTAATATAAAATTAATAATAATTAATTTAACAATTTAATTAATTAAATTAATAATAAATATTAAGTTAATAAATTTTCCATTTATCCCAAAAATTTCCAATCCGATGAATTTCTATTCATCCAATTAATATTTAAATCACATTTAAATATTTTCAACTCTCCATTTTCGTTTAATTCATAATTAAAATGAACGATCTGTAAAACTTACTCCTTAACCGAACTTGAACGTTTTCAAATTCTTTCATCACATAGTTCTAAGGTTTAGTCCATGAGCTAACAAGGGGACCTAATAGACCTACAGATCATGAGCTCCAACGATCCAAAATTAACCAGCTAAACTCTTTGACTTAGTTAATTAACATTCGTTAACTACTGAAGATGGGAACGGGGTGGGTGGGGGTTCCCCATCTCCGTCCGCATGGGGGAATTTACTATAAATGGGGACGGGGGCGGGGATTCCCCATTGGGGAAACGGGTCCCCATTCCCTGAGATAGAGCGATAGTAATCCAGTGAGAGAGGACGAGAGCGAGCTAGCGAGAGACCGAGTGAGAAAGACGCGAGAGCAAAAGTGAGAGTGAGAGCGAGCAAGAGAGAGCGAGAGTGTGAGAGAGAGCGAGAGAGATAGAGTGATTGTGAATGAGGAAATGATGCGAGAGTCAACTATAAAATTAATTTTTGTATTAAACTGGTTGGTGTTGGGGATTCGAGGTCGAGGCGGGGATACCCTTTCTGTCCCTGGACGGATACTTGGAAAAAGTCCTCGGTTTGACCCTCATCCCTAGTCAAATCAGAGATTCCCAACTTGATTGGGTCAGGGCCCTGCGAGGACCTGATCCCGCGAGTTTTTTTTTTTTTTTTTTGCCAGCCCTACTATTACTACTCTGGTCTATCATTGGTACCCTCCTATCAATGATATGGAATATCACTGATAGACTCAAATAGATGGATCTAAAGTTTCTTATATCTGCAATTTTTATTTTTTTGTTATTATTATTTTTATTTTTTGCATTATGCTATATTTGCTAATATTTTGGGTCTCATCGCTATATTTGCCGCTGCCCTTAAAATCAAAGCTTTGACCTTATGACAATCAGGCTCAAAATAATAAAAGATGTAGCACAAGGATAAACATATTAGAGATATGACATAAAATTCAGGCTAGATATCAATGATAGAAGCTATCAGTGATAGCCATATTGGTAAAAGACTAAAAAGCCCATGTGCAACCCACCATTTCTCGTGCTTCTTCTTTCAGTTTTCTCAAATTGAAAGCTATTTTTGATAGCCACTGATAGCTACTTGATAACTTGTAGAAATACAAGTTATTATAGTCACTATTTGAATTAATTAGAGTAACTTTAGGGCTAAACGCATGATTTTGGCAGTTGAATTATGTAATATGTATTTCCATGCGTTGGCACCATTTACAAAAGAAAATACCTGAAAAATATATGAGTTTTTCTATCTTAATGCAAGATTAAGTAGAAAAAGAAGCACAAATAACCCAAGCACCAGAAAGGAAGCTGTTGCGAGAACAAAAGAAGTGGAAACCCATGCGTCAAGACCATGCGTTGAGAAGAAAAAGCAGATACAGACGCCTGCGCAATAGTTGTCATGTCAATATGCAAAAGGATTACACGTTATCAGATCATGGCAGAACCAATGGGCTGACAATGTGAAAAGTCTGGGCAGCAGGGCATGGAATTTAATGCAAAGGTGTCAGGTCATCATGAGTTCACATTTTTCGACGCCTATAAGTAGTCCAAAGCTTTTGCATTCAAAAGAGGAGAGAAACGAGTTCAAGAGGCGAAAGCTCTACACAAATTCTCCCTCACCATAACTAGCCTCCATTTCAAGCTCTTCTGTGAAAAGGATTCTGAGAATTATCAGAGTCATCTCCCAGTGAGTGAGAACCTTTACCCTATGTCATTTATGTATCAGATAGCAACCATCTCAAGCCTCCATGAAGCAAGACATTGCCAGTGGCGGCTTGACGTCTTTCATTTCTGTTCTATCTTCATTTCTCTCCTTCTTACTTATGTTTTGTTAATGACATTCGAGAGAATGGTTTATTTTCTTAATATAAGTTCGATTGACGATTATCTTCCATTCATTTCCATATTAAATACTTTACACCATGTTGTTTGAATGTTGAATAAGTTAGATGTTAGAAGCTAGTTTTTCTTAAGTAATATTAAGTATGTTACATCTTGATTAATGCATATCATTAGCTTGCATAGCTTTGTTTGACAAACAAATTTAACAAGCATGACTGTCTAGCTTGAGAGAGTAGATAGTTAATCTTTAGTATTTATCAAGACTAGATGAGGTTCAGAGATGTAGTTCATCTTTTGCCAACGCAAACTTACCATGCGTCTTAGAGATAAGATTAATGTGGCGTCGAAACATTGAGAGATGGATTCTCAAACCCAAAGTTTGTAGGTATGTAAATATACTTAGATATGCTTAAGTAACAACTAGCTCCCGCGTCAACTCTACTATTATCGCATGGTTCCATCGTCATTCTCAACGCATGCTATCTGACTCTAAATGACATTTGACTAACATTCACCGCATCCACCTCGCATTGTTAATTGTAGGAAATTTTATTTATTCTTTATGTATAGTTTTAGGTACATAAAACTCTTGCACATAATACATGTATAGTTGCCGCATAATTTTTGTATCTCGTCTCAACGCCTAATTTATTACAAAACCCTGCGTTCGACCCTAGACTCACCAGGAAACCTATAGAAGCTTATACTTGAGTTTTTATAGGAAAACTTGCTTATTAATGATCATACTTGAGTAATTCTCGACGCAACTTTGTACGGAAATTATAGCATCTAATCCACTTTATGTGCAACAAGTTATGAGCCAACACTGCTATTGGTGATAGCTTTCAATTTAAGAAATATTAATACAACCTTCAGATGTTAGCTTTTAATTTGCTATCAGTTATTAGTGGCTATCATTGATACACTTTCATATATCAAAATCACTTAAAATATTAACACTTTAGGCTATCGATGACTATCAATGTTACACTTTTATAAGTAGTTATCAACTCTGAAAGGAAACTATCAACTTTCAAAGATTAACATTTAAAGTTATAAGTGACAGAAGTCTATTATGAGAGATCTATAAGTGATTATCACTAATATCTACCTAAGTCATATTACCAATATCACTAATATCATTCATTTAATTGATATATACCTAAGTCATATCATGATATACGGATATCACTGATAGCTTCTATTAGTATCTATCATTGATAACTTCTATCAGTGACCATCATCGATAGCTTTTAGTAGTCGCTATCATTGATAGAATTTCATTAAATGGAATCACCTTTTGTATCATTAATATTATTGATATATGGATATCATCTAAGTTTTATCAGCAATATCACTTATATCGTGGTTATTAATGACAACTTCTATCACTGATAATTTGCTATCAGAGATAACTTCTATCATTTCTTTTTACCATCAAATAATATGCTATCATTAATAGCTTCTATCATTGATAACATGCTATTAGTGATAACTTCTAGACATTCCACTAACACTTTAGTTCGAGATTCAACTTTATTAATTAAATTCACTAAGTTGGCTATACATGATACACTTGTATAAGTCACTATTAACTTTGAAAGAAAATCATCAAAAACTAAGCTAGGAATGATAGAAAATATTAGTGACGATCATTGATAGACTTTCATTATTGACTATCAATTCTAGAAGATTAACAATAAAAGCTATCAATGGCTATTATTTAGAAACTTTTATCATAACTATCAATAACTTTCTATCACTGATAGACTTTTATCACTAATATTTACTTAAGTTTGGTATCACTGATATATGAATATGACTAATATCTATCTAAGTTCTAGCATCGATAATTTATATCCCCAATAGACAGATATTACTGATATTTACCTAAGTTATATCACTGATTTACACAGTTTGTCAGTGATAGGAACCCTATCATCATAGATTAAGTCTATTACTGATAAGGCTACCAGTGATAAAAGTTTATTACCGTTAAATTTCATACTTTTTAAGTAAAAAGAAAAGGCATGTTTGTAACATTCCCCTTTCTCATTTCGTTTCTAAAAAAAATCTCAAATTTCAGAAATTAAGAAAAATAATTTCTTTTAAGTTCCTTGGTTTGAAAGCTAGCAACTTTCTTAATTTTTTTAATTAATTAATTTTTAATTAAAAGGTAAAAGTAAGCAATAAAAGAATTAACAATGAAAAAATTGAAGAGAGAAAATCAAAATTAACAACAAAGAAGAAAGCAAATAATTAAAAAGTATGTAAGCCATGAAAAAAAATTGAAGGCAAATGAAAAAAGACAAAAGAAAAAAAAAAAAAAAAAAAAAAAAAAAAAGGGAATGGAGAACACATAGCAGGAGAGGAGAAGAAATAGAGGGAAAAAAAAAAGAACACGGCAGGAAAAGGAGAAGAAAAAAGAAAGAAAGAAAAGAAAGAAAGAAAGGGAATAGAGAAGAGCATACTTGAAAATTGAAAAAGAACTTAAAACTTGGTTGGTAACATTTATCATATATGCAATTATTTTTAAATTGTACAAATAATGATAGATATCTTTCCTTATTGTACTTCCTATTATAATTTCTAGACCTTAAATTCACGTTTTGAAAAATTGGCATAATTGAAAAAAAAATAATGTATTGCGTCAAATATATAAACTTAAGATCGGACTATATTCATAATTCAATTAAATTGACACATCAAATAAAATCAAAATAAAAAACAAATATAATCTAGGGAAGTATTCATTTCTAGATATGTCATATTTGATGAACATGTCTTTTCCTTTGCATCAAAGCAAACTAATGCACCTTCAAATTCTTCTCTTTCCTCATCTTTACTATCTCTACCCAATGTCTCGTAACCTAAAAAAGAAACTCTAAACTACCATGGTTTCTAAACAACTTCAACCAAATATTAAGACGAAAAAAAGATTGCAAAATGGAGCTTTACATTATACCATTACCAACTAATTTTTAATGTTGTTAGGCTTCCTAAGTAACCGGTTGTGAATCCAATCTATTCATAACTCAATTCTATGAGATGTCTCGTTTGAATACAACACCCCCACAAAGAATCATCTCCACCTATTAATTGAAATACTTAAAAATTAAATTTTAAAAAATAAGTCATTTTAGAAAAACTTCAAATGTTTGATGACCTTCAAAATAGATTTTGGAAAAATAAGTTTATAAATAAGTTGGTTTATACGATAAAAACTTGAAATCAACTTTTAGAAAAATAATTTTTAAGTGTTTAATGGTTAATTTCTTCATAATTTGAGGGCAAGTTTGGATTGACTTAGAAAAAAAAATGTTTTTCAAAAATTCATTTTCAATTAAACACTTTTGATTAAAACTTCTTAAAATAAAAACACACTTGTGTTTGGCAATTTTTTTAAAAAATGTTTTTATTTACAAGTTTGTTTGGTTTGTTATATAGTAAAGATGAGTTTCTTTTTAGGTTATGAGACATTGGGTAGAGATAGTAAACACAATGAGTTTACCATTGGCCAACTCCAAGGACGAAAAGACCGTTATCGACGTAAATATCAGTAACTCAGATTTACGGATATATCGATGGATATTCAGAGAAAAATCACGGTTATCACAAAAATTTATAAAAATATTGTGAGTGAAATTTTATGACAAACTTATTTAAGTAATAAATTGTGACTTTAAGTATATAATCAACCCAAATATGATTGACAATGGAATAATAGATAATAATGAAGACAGAAAAATTATTATGAACTGAATATTTCATTAATGGGAACATAAAAATTATTATTTAGATACAAAAATCATAGGGTTAAATATATAACATAATGTGAGTACATAACACATCACATTAAAAATAACCTAATGTGCATACAAATTTAAAAGTCATAACAAAATGCGATACAAAATCATATCATTAAACATAATATAATATGAATACAAAATGCATAATATGGCCCACCTCCAGCCATCACCACTAGCGACCACCCAAACAACAAATTCCGGCTACTATTATTTTAAATTTTTAGTCCATAGTATTTGATAATCTAAAGTAATTTGATATTAATAAAAATACTTTTAGTATATACAAACCAAACAAACTTATATATAAAAATACTTTTGGAAAAAAGTTGCCAAATATCATGGTCATACTTCTTCAACTGTGCGGCACTATGATTCATGCTTGATCATGGTTAGCCTTAACAGAAACGCAAGTCCCAATCTACTTTTTGCCCATTCTTTCTGAAGTTTTGTCGGATCTTGAGCGAGGTTCTTTTGTCCTCAACTGAACTGAACTCATGCGGAATTGACTTTATTTGGCCTACACGTCGCTTGTACGTGCGACTTCTCTCCTTTGCGACTCTCTTCATCATTGTGATTCTCAACAACACAACACCCATAATTCTACATCGCTTCGGAACCTTTTTGGGATGATTTTGAACCCTTCACTGGGCCAAACAGGATTATAATAATCTATCGGGGCTTTCTGGGATATTACACTACTTATCAGGACAACTCAGGCAAATACCGCGTCGACAGGGACTACCGAGTCCCACAGATGCTTCTGGATCTCATCTCAAGTGTCAGGACAACATTAGCTTTCTCTCTCCTGTTCGGGTTTGTTTATCGAGAACCATCATGATCACTCCATGGGTATTTTTCCAACTTGAGACTTCCTCAACATCCATCCATCTGGACATATCTAGGCATGAACCTTCCCGGGTCCATGCTAAGTCAATGCTGAGCCAAAACGACGTACTGGGTACTATATCGAACCTCCAACCCATGGGAAGGGGGGCAATGCTGGCACACCCGTGTCATTCGACACTGTCCTCGATATCCCATTCCCGATGGAAGACGCCCAAGACATTTGTCTTGCAATGTTCGCCCACGCCATGACACACTCGTGTGCCATGGGGTAGCTCACTTAGGCCACAGGACCCAAGGGTAGTTGAAAGCTGACACCATGCCTCCCCTTAGAGTACATTCTGAACAGTTTCCTCTTTGGCATGCTCACTTGCTAGCGTAGAGCGCCTGTCTGAATTCTGATTGACATGAAATTCAACGTGCTTCCATCTTCCATCAATATGGATCTAACTCTAGAGCCGCTCGTCCAAACTCACGACGAGACCCATACTTCTGAGGTCATGGCCTGGGGCCCAGTTGGCCCCCACTGAGCTTATCACTGACACTGCCGATAGTACCAATGCTTGTCTTCTTGCTTGTTGTTCAACTTGGCATGCTTGCCCACTTATCTTGGTGTGTTGGATGATGCATCGTCCTCCTCAGTCACATCACGACACTTCTCTTGGCCTTCTGTCATTGTTAGATGTGTCGACACTCTTATGTCACCACTACACTGTCTGCACAAGTGGGGTCACAATCTACTATCTTAAAGTTAGATTGTGACACTCTCTCCACCTTAAACTGTCATCGTCCTAGATGACACACTTGGGGTGCAATCCACTTTGATTCACGTGAGATTGCAACACTCTACTCTAATTAAAGATTCTGTAGAAAATAAATAGAGTGAGAATTAATTACTTGATTTGAATTGGATTAAAATAATTAATTATTTAATTTGGATGAGATCCAAATCAAAGATTCTGTAGAAAATAAATATTTAAATATTTTAAATAATGTAATATGAGATATTATTTGAGTAAATATTTATTAATATTGAATATTATTAAATATTTGATTTAAAATCTCTACCGATAGGATTAGGAGTAACTCATAGAATTCTATAAATAGGACCCTTGGGAGGCTCCATAAAACACAGTTATAGAGCATGCATATAAATAAGAGGTTATATTATTGGATTTAGGGCTTTTGCCTGATGCTTTATTAGTGCATATAAATAGGAGGTTAGAGCTTTTGCCTGATGCTTTATTAGTGCATACTCCTATTGGTGAATCTGTTGTTATAGAGCATGCTTATCTTGACTATGAGTTAGAGCTGATGGTGTGGTATTATTGGTTGATTTGAGCTTATGGTGTAGTATTATTGGTTGATCTGCTACCTTTGATATTGTTAGAGTTTGATGTTATTCTTAGCATGGACTTTTTATCGAAATATCATCCAAATGTTGATTGTTTTAAAAAAGAAGTGAGATTAATGAAACCATATGGGGTTGAGGTGATTTTTAAAGGTAGAAGGAGGATTCTTCCTACATGTGTGATCTCGACAGCAAAGGCCAGGAAATTATTGAGTAAGGGATGTGAAGCGTACCTAGCTCATGTAACGAAGGCAAAGTCAGAAAAATTGAAACCTAATGATGTACCAGTGGTACGAGAGTTTCTTGATGTTTTTCCTGGGGAGTTGTTGGGGTTGACACTTGATAGGGAGGTGGAGTTTACTATTGATTTAGCACCTGGAACGACACCTATTTCGCAGGCACCATATCGTATGACACCATTGGAATTGAAGGAGTTAAAGGTGCAATTACAAGAGTTGGTGGACAAGGGATACATTAGACCAAGTGTATCTCTATGGGGTGCACCAGTGTTGTTCGTAAAGAAAAGGATGGTACAATGAGATTATGTATTGATTACCACCAGCTAAACAAGGTAACAATACGTAATAAATACTCATTGCCTCGTATTGATGATTTGTTTGATCAGCTCAGAGGAGCATCAGTATTCTCTAAGATAGACTTGAGGTTAGGGTATCATCAGTTGAAAGTTAGGAAGACGGACATACCGAAGACAGCTTTTCGAACGAGGTATGGACATTATGAATTTCTGGTGATGTCTTTTGGTCTAACGAATGCACCAGCTATATTTATGGACTTGATGAATAGGATTTTTCATCCTTACATAGATCAGTTTGTGATTGTATTTATTGATGATCTTCTAATGTATTTTGGAGATAAAAGGAACATGCTGAGCATCTCAGGATTGTTATGCAAATCTTGAGAGAGAAGAGGCTTTTTGCAAAGTTTAGTAAATGTGAATTCTGGTTGAAACATGTAGTGTTTTTGGGCCACGTTGTTTCAGCTGCAGGAGTTAGTGTGGATTCTCAAAAGACTGAGGCTATAGTCAGATGGGAACGGCCTAAGATAGTAACAGAGGTACATAGTTTTCTGGGTTTAGCAAGATACTACAGAAGATTTGTGCAGGGATTTTTCAAAATAGCTTTACCACTTACAAGTCTGACTAAGAAAAACACCAAGTTTGAGTGGAACGAGAAGTGTGAGCAGAGCTTTCAGGAATTAAAGAAAAGATTGGTAACTGCACCTATCTTAGTACTCCCAGAGTCAAGGAAAGAGTTTGAAGTCTATTGTGATGCCTCACATCAGGGGTTAGGCTGTGTATTGATGCAAGGGGGTGGAGTTATAGCCTATGCCTCCAGGCAGTTGAGACCATATGAGGTTAACTACCTTACTCATGACTTGGAATTGGCAGCAGTTGTGTTAGCATTAAAGATATGGCAGCATTATTTGTTTGGAGAATAGTGCCATATCTACATGGATCACAAAAGCTTAAGATACATTTTTTGTCAGAAAGAGCTTAACATGAGACAAAGGAGGTGGTTGGAATTGATCAAACATTATGATTGCACTATTAAGTTGAGGAAAGTAGCACCTTTTTGGTGCTATCAGTAGGTTGACAACTCGGCCATTCTCACTCGTGCAAATCAAAGAACTAACCTCACGGACAAGAGTTCATAAGTCACTTAGAAGTAAGATTGAGTCGCACATGATCATCCTATGAAATATTAGTCTCATCAATTAATGGGTTTACAAAGAGAGATTAAATATTTTATGGTCCGGTCTTATACAAACTCTTTGTATAGAATATCCCCATTCACATGTCTACACATGAATGGTTTGGGTCAAACCATTTGTAATTATTACAAAAGTATAGGTCGTATCCATAATGTCACCAAGATAGGCACCCAACCTTATCCATATACTATAGACCTTTAGTTTATTTCTAAAACATGATCCACCTATATGTCAACTACATACATGTTCAAGACTTCATGCAATAATTATGCAATATTAACAATTAAATTAGTCAACTAATAAATTACGAGGCTTTAGGGCATAAATCCCATCGTATATGGATAAGGTTGGGTACCTCATCTTGATAACACTATGGATACGACCCACTTTGTAAATGTTACAAATGTTGTAAGTGTTCAAACAATTTGATTCAAGTTGTTCATGTAATACACACACGAGGGGAGGTATTCTATACAAAGAATTTGTATAAGACCAGATTGTGAAATAATTAATCTTTCACTATAACACCATTGTTTGAAAAGATCAATATTTCATAGGATGGTCGTAGGTAACTCAATCTCAATCCTAATTGAGTTACAGACTCCTGCCATGAAGGACTATTGAAAAGTGCTTGAAAAGTGATTTTTATTCTCTTAAATTAAGGGAGTTATATTAGATTTCACTTGTTTGCTTGTGGTTTTTAGGTAAAAATAAAGAGAACTAAAATTGAAAGCCAAAAGAATCAAATTAAGCCAAAATTTAGTGAAAAAGAGAAAAAAATCACAAAACTGCCAAAAACAAGGCAGCGCCACGGTGCTTTTTCCTGAGAGCAGCCTCCAACTTCAGCGCGCAGTAGCTTCGACGCGGCATTGCGCACGGCGCTGAGGGTAGGTTTTTATGACACAAAGCACCACAGTGCCATCCAGCTGTTGGGTTGTATGTCCTAAAAACTCGTAGTTTTTGTAAATAAATGAATTTTAGTACATGTGAAGTTATTCAAGTGAATTAATTATTTATTAACTCTAAATCCAATTAAACTACGAACCCTTGGCTATTATCATGAGTACTTGGACTTTATGTGGAGACATAAACAGGATCAAGTTCGAGTAAGTAGCCTAAATAAGTCTATAGTACATGGATCAGGTTGGGTACCTCTTCCTGGAGACACTATTGAATGCGGCCAACTTCATGATTGTTACAAATGTTGTAAGGTGTCATAAATGAAGTGATCCTGATTTGTTCATGTAGAGACATGTGAGCGGGAGTATTTTACATAATAAGATTATGTAAGATTGACCCTGAAATAATCACTATTACGTATTAACACCGTTTACGATTAACACTGATTAATTTCACTTATCGATGACCTAGATAACTTGATCTAAATCTTGAGCTATCTATGAACTCCTATTTATTCAAAATTATCCCTTGATTTGCATAGATGAGAGTAAGCTCAATAGTGTTGCTCAATATTTCTCCCATTTCAGGGATAAGACCAGGTAGATAGCTAGGGACATAGAATTTGCAAGACAGAATTCACTTCTACCCAATTTAGGATAGTAGAGAGGTTGTTCTCTTATGTATTGTTCCCAGGACTTGAACAAGGGGCCCCATCCTCTCACTGGCCCGAGAGGGAATGGATTTAGTGATTAGATCCTAAATCAATTGTTCATTAGAGGGACAGTGGTACTTAAGGAGAAAAGATGGAACTTAGAGGTAAATCGGTATTTAACCTAGCTGAAGTTATGAACGACCTGTGAAGGATTGACTTATCGATGACGGTTATATCAAATGGATACAAATATATCTAAAGCGAGAAGAGTACAACCACGGGCTTTAATGGAGTGTCCCATTAGTTAATGAATGTTGGTTAACTAGGTTAAAGAGTTTGATCGGTTAATCTTGGATCGTTGGAGCTCATGATCTGTAGGTCCATTAGGTCTCTCTACTAGCTCATAAATGAACTAAAATCTTAGATAGTGTGGTGAATAAGTTTGAACCATTCAAATCTTGGCTTAAGGAATGAAAGTCAAATATATACGATATATCAACGTTTTAATTACGAATTAAACGTACAAATAGAGTTAATTATAATATTTAAATATGATTTAAATATTAATCATATGAATAGGGATTCATATCGGTTTTTAGAAAAATTGGGACAAGTGGGAAAAATATAAACTCCCTTATTGAGTTTTTCTTCTTGTTTTCACTGTATTCTTGCTTGGTTTTGATTTTTTGGTTTTTTCTTCTAATTTTCCTCATTTTAGCATGAAAATCACTAGCAAACAAGTGAAATCTAATATAAACTCCCTTAATTTGAGAGGATAGAAAGCACTTTTCAAGTACTTATTAAAGTGACCTGTAGTTAATGAACGTTGATTAATTTAATTAAAGTGTTTAATTAATTAATCTCGTATCATTGGAGCTTCTAGTATGTAGTTCCATTAGGTCTCCCCGCTAGCCCACTAAAGGTAAAAGTAGAATTGTTAAAGTTTTGGATGAATTTGAATGGTTCAAATCATTATGGGAAATATAATTGTATATGACTCAATTACTGTAATGTATATAGATACATTATATTGTAAAGTTAATTTTGAATTAGATTCAAAGTTAAACTTTATTATATAAGAAAAATAAAATATTTGAATAAGATTCAAATACTAAGTAATATAAATTAGATTTATATTAAAACTGTAGGTTAAAATTAATATGAATAAGATTCATATTAAACTATAGGTTATGAGAAGAAAATATATTTGAATATGATTTAAATATAAATATTAATTATATGATATTTAATAAATTAAATTTAATATATTAGATTTATTAAATATTATTTAATTAATTTAAATTAAATTTTGATTTAATTTATACTAATGATAATAAATAAAAAACAAGCCATGTGGGGAGTTACCAAGAGTTAGTAGGGGAGGGGTAACTCTCTCTCCCTTAACTCAACGTGAAATGAAGATAGAGATTTTTTTTTCTTGGAATCTTCTTCTTCCTCTTTAGTCTTAACTTTCTCATTCTCTCAAGAAATTCTCGCCTTCCCTCATACTTACGAAAGGGCTCCCACAAGCCACAATTCTACTGGAGAATAACGGAGATACATTAATGGTGGTGTTCAGAACATCTTGATGGGAGAGTCGCTTGAAGAACGCTCTTCAAAAGTGAGTCTTTCTATTTTTTTTTTTTATTAAATTATTGTATGCTTATTTGTTTTATGTTCTTGTTTTCTTCAACGGATATTGAAGCACGAGCATTCACACGCTTCTGCATGAGATTCAATCCCTTCAACCTAAAACTTCCTTTCATGATATCCACTATATTTCCTTTCCCCTTAGTGTGCATCAATTTCATACACATCAGGTCAATGTACATCAATTTTGAGCCCTAAATTTGGCCATGCATCAATTTCATGCATGGGTGTGCATCAATTACATACACACCAAAATTTATTTAAGCACATCAATTTCATGTAAATGAGATCTGCTGGACTTGCATCAATTTCATGCAGTCAATAATTATGGAAAGAAAAAGAGGGTCAAAATTTTGATTTTAATATTTCATGTAACATGATATGCATGGGCCCCACATATAATACCATGCAATCACATAATGTCATAGTTGATGCTAAATTTGTGTACATGCTTATTAATCAAAATTGGCATATTCAATCATATAAAGAAAATCATGCTTAATCAATATACATAACATAGACATTATCAATCAATTCGCCTAGCTCGAGGGCATTCCAATAGTAAAGTCACTTACCTTGAAGCAAACCCAAATAACATTATCAATCTTCCTTCCAGCCTAGAGCAAACCTTGAATCAAACCCTAACACATAACAAATAATCAAACTTAATTCGAACTTTAGGGTCTTGTCACACCCTACTTTTTAATAAACGATTGCGTTGAAGAATTTATGAAGAAAAGAGGTAAAAGACCATGTTGGACGCATGGTCAGGGCTAGGTAGCGCATGGTAAGGGTGGACGCATGGAAGTAAACCGAGGATGGAAAGAAGTGAAGCGGATAAGCAAGAAAAGAATAAAGTTAAGTTGTGAAGTGTTGAAGAAGGTTGTGAAGTAGACATAAAAACTGGTGCATGTGGTGGACGCATGCTAATCTATCTTAAGAGAAATAGTTTAAGTGCAAGGAAAAGGATTAAAAGAATAACCTTGAGAATAATCAAGGAATGTTCAAGGATAGGAAGATGGTCATGGACGCAGGATGAAGGTAAACGCGATAGGAACAACGCGTAGAGGAAGAGCTTGAGAAGGAGTTGTTATGAACATAAGGAGTTGGACGCATGGTATGATGCGATGAGGTACAAACACATAGTATTGGGCGTTTGTCATTAACGCCTAGTAGCATTGTGTAAGCAGTGGTGTATAATAGTGCGGCTATGCGTTGAGGGTGATCACGAATGGTTGTGAGCTGAAGAAGTCGCCGCGTTGGCGGGGGAAGAAACGTACTTGGCTTACCATGCGTTGGTAAGGTTGTTATGCGTTGAGATCCCTATGCGTTCAAGATAGAGTTATCTCTATGCGTCGAAAGGTAGTATAGATGGCTGAGAGTTGGAAAAGTGAGTAATGAAGCTCAAATCTTCAAAGAAATTCAACGAACGCATGAGGGCGTTGTGTTGAATAAAAGTTGTTCATTGGAAAATGTTGGACGCCTCAGATAAGCTTATCAAGGCCAGGTGGCTTCATATAGATTTGACACCTTAAAGTAGGAGGTGTTAAAAAGATATGGTAAGTGTCTCATGCAAGGTGACATTTGGACTAATGCATGGTTAATTAAGCATGCAACGTGACATGTGGCAAACAAGTGGCAAAAAGAGAGGAAAAGTTGGATGGCAAGCTCCCTATAAATAGAACTTTGAGGGAAAAGGAGCGACTGATGACTCTCAGGGAAGAAATCTGGAGAGAGAGAAGGTAGCAAAGACGTCCGTTGTAGGAGTATGCGGCCAAGAAAGAAGGTATTTGACAACCTAGCTAATTTATGTAAAGTTGTATTGTGTTAAAAGGGGTCGGCCTTGCGTTGAGGACAAACATAATGTCCAAGGTGAACGCAGCATCCAAAAGTTAGGTGATGCGTTCAAGTTTGATGCGTTCAAGTTGGACTTTGCATCCAAGTAAGGGTGACGCATCCGAAAGAGAAGTAAGAAGAGTTGGGATGCACATTGCGGAAATATTCAGCCTTGCGTTACCAACCTTGCGTTGAAGGGCAGGGTTGCGTTCAACCGAGCTGACAGAGAAAATGGAGCTTTGCGTTCCGGGGTTAGAATGCTGCGTCCAGAAAGCTTGGGAAGAGGAAATAGAGGAAAGGAAAAAGAAGTATTCTGTGGCAGGTACAGGTGAGTAACACCTGCGTTTTACAAAATATAAATGAGTTCTTTATGAATATGATTATATGGTTTCTAATGAAATAAAGCATGTGTTTTCATATATATAAAACATATGAATACATTGTTTATAGAGATAAGAGCATGCGTTTTACTTGAAAACTTTGAGAATGCTGGGTATTCGTTATGAGATATAAAACGCATGGTGATTGGTTGATACATGTTTTTCATGAAATTACTGAATAGCATGGTGTTATATGTTTTCATGGAAGATTTGGAAATACACTTGTATGACAAGTATACTGTTTGATAATTAAAGTTTGAAATTGAGCATTAGAAATGGTTACTCGTAGCATGGTATAGCTATTGAACGATTGTGTTGTGTTGATGAGTTTAAAGAACATGATATGTATTATTTTAAGGTAACCCATGGCTGAGGGACCTCGAGTGAAGGCCTATGGGAGATATGTTATATGATACTCAATGCTGAGGGACCACGAGAGAAGGCACTTGAGTAGTTGAATGAGACGGATTCCAGTGCTGAGAGACCTTGTGTGAAGGCATATGGAAATCCAAAACATGATAGCCAAGTGCTGAGGGACTACGAGTGAAGGCACTTGAGCAGTGGTTGACAGTAAAACTTAGTGCTGAGGGACTATATGTGAAGGCACTCGAGGGATTGAAAATGCCAAGGGACGAAGTGTGAAGGCATTTGAATATGTGATTAAGGAAATTCAACGTTGAGAAGCATAGAGCATTGCTCCGCCTCAACTAGGGAAAATGATTATGGAATGAGTGAAGTTTTGAGTATTTACCCTAAAACAGATTGTTCATATTTTATAATGGCATTTGAACATTAACTAATATGAACTGAAGCGTTATATGTTATGCGAGTTCTACAAGTTTTACAGTTAAAATATATTGTTTTCTAATAATTGTTACTCACTGAGCCGTTAGCTCATTCTTTTAAATGTTTTCCATTTTCAGGTAGCATGACAGTTCCCGTTGCCGATCGAAGTCGAGGTTTGTCAAGAGCATGTGGATGGTGAGGTTAACAGTGGGTTACGTGACAGGGTAGTCGGTAACTGCTGTCCTCACATCTCTTTTCGGGTTATGGAGGATAATCTGGGAGGGGGTGTGACAGGTCTAATTCCAAAACACAAATCTAATCCATTCTAAAGATCTACAAACACTTACCCAAATTGTGGTTTGACCCAAAACTTCAATCAAAGATCTTAACCTATATGCATAGGCCAATAAGAATTATAAATCCAAAACTATAATAATTATACTTCATCTAGTAGATCTTGAAGCTTTATTACCTGCCAAGAACATCCAAAGGACTCGTTTCCCTTGTTGGACAGTGGCTCAAATGCTTCTCAAGTGTGAAACTATTATAAAAAAACTATGGGTAAACCAAAACTTAGAACATATCTATTGTGTGTGTATATATATATAATGAAAGAACGTGAAAACAATTGAATATTGAAACATAAAAATGAATATAATTGTTAGATTAAATTTATTGTTTAGAAACTTTCAAATTGGATTGAAATTTTAACTAAAATGATGTTTCATGTACAAATTTAACATGCATAAAAGTTAAATCTGTAGTTTCTTCAATTGGAATGAGTTGTTTGATTTTGTCAAGTAACAACTAAATTGAGTTCAATTTGACAAATGTTTCAATTTTTGTATTAATTTGATTTTGTTTTGTATTTTGGAGAGTTACTAAGTTGTTTGTTTATAGATAGCAACTTGTTTCTTCATTTTTAGCATCTTACTTCAAATTGAAGTATTCTCTCCTTTCTTTCTTTCTTTTGGTCTTGAGTTGAGTTGAGAGCAAGTATCCAAGAGCTCTGCCAGATCTGAGTAGTTTGAGGTTGTAGGTCTATCGAAGTTAGTCGTCGTATCCTGCTGAGATGATCGTTGTATTCTGCTTGCATCAAGTGCAGAGCAAATAATTATTAGAAGCATGTCTTGACTACTTATTGACATCTCCAAAATATCTTAAGTTTGATAGTGTATTTAGTTCATCATTTTCCCCCAACAATCTGAAGACATTAATAATATCTGAACTGATGGTTGCTAACTCTTCCACCAATGTTGTTACTTGTGCCATGATGGGATCGCTCATTGTGAAAACCCATGCTGAAAAACCAGAGAAGTTCAAAGGAGACCTTCAAAAGATGGCAACGGAAGATGATCTTCTACCTCACTACATTAAATCTTGCTCATATTTTGAAGGAAGAATGCATAGTTATACCACCAGAAGTTGTAGCTCCCAAAAAGAAAGTAGCGAGGCAAGCATGGATGCATATGAACTTCCTGTGCCATAATTACATACTTAGTGGTCTTGAGGATACTTTGCAAAATGTCTATTGCAATGCCTACAATACATCAAAACTATTGTGGGAGGCATTAGACAAGAAGTACAAGCTGGAAGATGTTGGTACTAAAAAATTCCATGTGGAAAAATTCTTAGATTACAAGATGATTGATACCAAGTTGGTAGTCGATCAGATGGAAGAATTGCAAATTGCCATTGGTGATTTGCAAAGTGAAGGATTGGTTATCGTGAGCCATTCCAAGTTGTTGTTGTGATTGATAAGTTGTCTCCTTCCTAAAGGACTTTAAATGCTATCCCAAGCACAAGCGAGAGGAGTTATCCATGGAGAACCTTGTAGTGAAACTCCTTATAGAAGAGGATAACAGAAAGGGAGATAAAACTCCACTAGAAGTTGAAGCAAAAGCTAATATCGTTGAAGCTTCAAGGCATAAACCCAACAAGTAGAGTTTCAAGAAGAAAAATGTAAATCATGGGTCAAGGAATGATGTTAGCAATTGCATTCAAGGAATTGCTAGGTTTGTGGTACGAATGGCCATACCACTGTAATGTGCAAACAGAAGAAGGAACAAAGTTCCAACAATCAAGCCAACGTTGTGAAAAATGACAATCTGGTTGCTGTGATTTTTGAGGTAAATATGGCTTCAGACACCAAAGATTGGTGGATCGATATTGGTGCTACTAAGCACATTTGTAAGGACAAGTCATTGTTAATTACATATGAGAAGCTAGATGGCAGCAATAAGTTATACATGAGAAATGTTTCAACTGCCTCTGTGGAAGGCAGAGGGAAGGTCCTGTTAAAATGGACTTCTGGAAAAATACTTACCCTCAATGAAGCATAGCATGAAGATTTGAAAAAATCTAGTGTCAGGAACTCTACTTAATAAAAATGGGTTCAAATTTGTATTTGAGTAAGATAAATTTAATCTGATAAATGGGGGTATGTATGTGAGAAAAGACTACTAAGTGATGGCATGTTCAAATTGAATGTACTGGTACAAATGTCAAACAATAATAATAATATCAACTCTTTTGCTTATATTATTGAGTTGTGTGATGTGTGGCATTGTAGATTGGGACATGTTAATTATCGTTCTTTAAATAGAATGGTAAGTTTAGGACTATTGCCGAATTTTAGCATTGATAATAGACACAAATGTGAAATTTGTGTTGAATCAAAGTATACTAGAATTTTTTATTTGTGGAAAGAAGTAATGAGTTTCCATAGTGATGTATGTGGCATGAAAGTACTCCCAAAAGAGGTGGTAAGAAATATTTTGTCACATTCATTGATGATTGTAGTAAATATTGCTATTTATATTTATTACATAGTAAAGATGATAAAACATATAAGGCAGAAGTTGAAAATCAATGTGAGAAGAAAGTCAAAGTGCTTAGATTAGATAGAGGTGGTGAATATGAATCATCATAACCTTATCAATTATGTGAAGTTAATGGTATAATCCATCAAACTACAGCACCTTATACACCACAACAAAATGGTGTAGCTGAAAGAAAGAATCGAACTTTAAAACACATGGTTAATTGTATATTAAATAGTTTAGGTTTACTTCATAATTTGTGGGGGAAAGCTGTTCTTATAGCAAATTTTATAATAAATAGAATTCCACATAAGAAGACTAATAAGTCCCCTTATGAAGTGTGGAATGGAAAGTTTCTCTCATATAAAATGTTGAAAGTGTGGGGGGTTTTTGGCAAAGGTGCAAGTTCTTTTACCAAGAAGGACCAAACTTAAACATAAGACAATTGATTGTGCCTTTATAGGTTATGCGATGGATAGTGCTGCTTATGGATTCATGGTTTAAGTTAGAAGTATCTGATATTAATAATAATACCATCATGGAATCTATTGAAGTTGAATTCTTTGATGATATATTTCCTTTAAAGGAGGAAGGACACAAAATTATGAAGGAAATTGAATCCCGGTGGAGGTGTGTGATCGCGTTCTTTGATTTCTTGAAAGAATTAAAAGTATAGACAATTAATAAAATATTAAGCAACATACCTTTGCCGATCCATAATTTCATTAAAATCTTCTTCTCAAACTGATAGTCTTCTCCTTGTAGTCTTCCTTGTCCAAAAAATCTTCCTTGTTATGACTTTGGCAAGGATCCAATTTGTGAGAACTGCTTCTTGAAAACATAGAGGGAATGGGAGGAAGAATTTTCTTAGAACTTTTCTAAGAAATTGGGAGAATTTATAGAGGGAGAGTTTTAGAGTAATCACAAAGATTATTCTTCTACAGTGTGTGTCTTATGCAAGCTCCTAAAGGTCTTATTTATAAAACTCTATGGGTTACTCGTGATCCTATTAGGATAACATCTCTACATAGATTTTAAATTAAATATTGAGAAATTATCTTAAATGGCAAAACTAATGAAAATATTTACAACTAATAGCAAAATACACAGTCTATCGCGATCTATCGTAGATAGACAGTGAAATTTTTCTATATTTGTAAATATTTTGGTTCTTTTTGCTATATTTGAAAAGAGCCCTTAACTATTTAATAATATCCAACATTAATAAATATCTACTCAAATAATATCTCATATTAAATGGTTTAAAATATTTAAATCATAGTTAAATATGTATCTTATGCAGAATCTTTAATTTGAATCTCATTCAAATTAAATAATTATTTATTTGAATCCAATTCAAATTAAATAATTAATTATTTGAATCCAATTCAAATTAATTAATTAATTCTCCCTCTATTTATTTATATAGATTTCATCCAAATAAATAATTAATTATTTGAATCATATTCAAATAAATTAATTCTCCATATTATAAAGTTATAATTTGAATCTTAAATTTTATAATAAATCATGTAATTAATTGTATCCAATACAATTAATATCTTCCCTCATAAATTTGAACATTTCAAAATTTTCTTTCAACATAGATAATCCTTGTTGGTGTGTGGTGAGCTAGCAAGGGAACCTTATGAACCTATAGATTATAAACTCCAATTATCCAAGATTAATTAATTAAACTCTTTAATTAAATTAATCTTCATTCAATAGCTACAGGGTAAACCACTATTGACCTATAATTGAACTCTTATGCACTGTAGGACAAGTTGTGTCCATGGATATAATCAGTATAAGCAAGTCAATCCTTCACAAGTTATTCATAATTCACCTAGGTAAAATGTCTGTTTTACCCCTGTAAATACCTCTTTTCCTTAAGTACCACTAATTTCTCTAATGAACAATTTGTTTATGGTCCAACCATAAACTAAGTCCCTCTTAAGCCAATGAGAGTGAGAAGGTGGGGCCCCTTATTCAAGACCCAAAATCAGCACTTAAGGGAACTACTCATCTATTTACCCTATATGGGAAGGACTTAATTCCATCTTATGAAGTTATGTTCCCAGCTCCCCATTTAGTCAAATCCTCAAAATGGTAGGCTTATTGAGTCGGAAACTCATGTCACTCTCACCTATGCAAATCAAAGGGCCAAACTCACAAATAAGAGTTCATAAGTCACTTAGGATTAAGATTGAGTTGCACATGATCATCCTATAAAATATTAATCTCATCAATAAACGAATTTACAAAGAAAGATTAAATAATTACCAATTGGGATTTTGAAAGCTGTGTGGTAGGCCCACAATACATCACCAAGCTTAAGGGCCCAATCCTTCCTGTTAATCTTAACGGCCTTCTCTAAAATTTGCTTGTTTTCCTTAGACAACTCAACAAGTCCGTTAGTTTGAGGATGATAGGTTGTAGCAATTTTATGGTTAACTTCGTACTTATGCATCATTGACTCAGACAATTTATTACAAAAGTGAGAACCTTCATCACTAATGATAGCTCTAGGTGTGGCGAAATGTGTGAAAATATTTTTATGCAAGAATTTCAAAATAGTACGGGGATAGTCAACTGCAACTAAAATATATAGGTAACCATCAAAAGAAGCAGAAAAAGGCTCCATAAAGTCAATACCCAAACATCAAAGAGCTCCACCTTCAACATAGGTTTCTTGGGAAGCTCATTTTGTCTAGAAATATGGCCAGTACGGTTGCACCTATCACAGGATTTAACAAAGGTATAACAGTCCTTAAAAAGAGAGAGCCAATAAAAACCTGACTGAAGTACCTTAGATGTAATCCTAGTGGGTCCAAAGTGACCTCCACAAGGTGAAAGATACTCACAACCTCTTTTTGAGGCACACACTTCCTTATCATGTTATCAGCACAAACCTTGTAGAGAAGTGGATCCTCCCAATGATATGATTTGACATTGTGCAAGAATCTCTTCTGTTGTTGAGTGTTCATGTCAAGTGGCAAATGTCCTCCTACAAGATAGTTGACAATGTTAGCAAACCAAGACAAATTATCTTTTACCTGATACAGTTGCTCATCAGGAAGCATCTCAACAAGGGGAGAGAAAGAATCATCATTTTCATTCTCAAGTCTAGAGAGGTAGTTTACAACCACATTTTCACATCCTTTCCTATCCTTTATCACAAAGTCAAATTCCTACAATTAAAGGATCTATCTTATCAATTTAGGCTTAACATCCTTTTTAGCAAACAAATATTTCAAAGCAGCATGGTCAATATGCACTACAATCTTAGAGTCAAGCAAGTAGGGTCTAAATTTATCAAAGGTAAACACAACAACTAGTAGTTCTTTTTCAGTAGTAGTATATTTCTATTGAGTACTATTAAGAGTCCTACTAGCATAATAAATTGCTCTAAACATGTTATTCCTACGTTGACTTAAGACAACTCCTAAAGCATACTCACTAGCATCACACATAATTTCAAAAGATTGACCCCATTTAGGTACAACAATAATAGGTGCATAAATCAACCTTTCTTTTAAAGTATTAAAAGCTAGTAGACATGCATCATTAAACACAAATCTAACTTCATTTTCTAGCGAGTTACTTAAGGGCTTTGCAATTTCAGAAAAGTCTTTAAAAAATCTCCTATAGCACCCTACGTGCCCCAGGAAGCTTCTGACTCCCTTCACATTAATGGGAGGTGGAAATTGCTCAATTGCCGAAATCTTGGCTTTGTCCACCTTCAATCCTTTTTGTGAGACTTTATGCCCTAGAACGATGACTTCCTTTACCATAAAATGGCACTTCTCTCAATTTAACACAAGATTGGCATCCTGGCATCTCTGCAAAACAAGTTTTAGAGCCAAAGGAGGATCCAAAAACAAAAAAGTCATCCATAAAAACCTCCATTATGTCTTCAATGAGCCCTTGAAAAATAAACATCATACAGCGTTGGAAAGTAGCAGGGGCATTACACAAACCAAAGGGCATTCTCCTAAAAGAAAATGTCCCATAAGGACAAGTGAATGTGGTTTTTTCTTGGTCCTTAAAAGTAATGACAATTTGGTTGTATCCAAAGTATCCGTCCAGGAAGCAATAATGAGAATAACCTGCAAGCCTGTCAAGCATTTGATCAATAAAAGGAAGAGAGAAATGATCTTTTCTAGTGGCTTTGTTCAACTTCCTATAGTCAATACACACCCGTCATCCTGTGATAGTTCTAGTGGAGATTAACTCATCTTTCACATTCTTTACAATAGTCATTCCACTTTTCTTGGGTACCACTTACACAAGACCTACCCAAGAACTATCAAAGATAGCATAAATAATTCCTGCATTCAAAAGCTTGAGCACTTCTTTCTTAATTGCCTCATTCACAGCGGGGCTAAGTCTCCTTTGATGTTCCACGAAAGGAGTAAAGTTATCTTCCATTAAGATTTTTGTGCATACAGACGATGGACCAATACCTTTAAGATTCTCAATAGACCAACCAATAGCAGACTTATGCTCTCTTAATACTCTCAACAACTTTTCTTCATCCATAGAATTTAATTCAAAAGATATATTAACAGGGGAAGAAGAAAAATCATCCACAAATGCATATTTCAAATGAGAGGGAATGATTTTAATTATAGGGCAAATTTCTCAACATTCACATCATTTACAACATACAAAGGAACAAGGGGCATAGGTTTATACATTTTGTTACATACTTGCATACTATCTAACCATTTAGCATACAAAGCAATGTCATCAGATACAATGTCCATATCATCAAAATCAAAATCTAATATGCTTTTTTCCAAGTAATAAGTAGCAAGCACAACCTCCACATGTTTAGAGACAGTCTTATCAATCACATCAATCATATGGCAAGCACTAACCTCATCATGATGGCTCAAGGACTTGTAGATATTAAAGACAACATTCTCATCATTTACCTTTAGAGTCAACTTCTCTTATTGGACATCAATGAGGGCCCTTCCAGTTGCTATGAATGGGTGTCCAAGAATGATAGGAATATTTGAATCCTCCTCCATGTCTAAAACTACAAAATCAGCAGGGAAGATAAATTTGTCAGCCTTAACTAAAACATCCTCAACAATACCTCTAGGATAAGCCGAGGATCTATCAACTAGTTGCAATGATATTGTAGTGGGTTGTACTTTACCAATGTTAAGCTTCCTGTAAACAGATAAAGGCATTAAGTTAATAGAAGCACTAAGATCACAGAAGGCATCAATAACATTCAAAGAACCTATAGTACAAGGAATAGTAAAACTCTCTAAATCCTTCAATTTCTGTGGTAGATTCTTTTGCAGCACAACATTGCACTCTTCAGTCATGCTAATCATCTCATATTGCCCAAACTTCTTCTTTTTAGGCAAGACATCTTTCATAAATTTTGCATAATTGGGCATTTGCTCTAAAGCCTCAGCAAATGTGATGTTAATGTTTAAACAATTCTAAGAATTTAGCAAATTAGGAGTCTATTTTCTTTTTCTAGAACCTTTAAGGGTAAGGTAAAGTATTGTGAACAAAAGGTAAAGGGTTAGATGACTTGCTTGAAGATATTTCAGTTCCTTTACCTTTTCTTTTTCTTTGTCTATTACCTCTTCAGGTTCATCTTCTAAGATAGGCTCATGGCTTGTTTCATTCATCTCATGTGCCTCATCCTCATCATCTATCAACGAATAATAGACTACTTTTTCCCACTCCTTAAAGTCAAGGCCTTGCATTCCTCTTTTGGATTCTTCTTGGAGCAACTAGGAAACTTGTCCTTTTGCATTGTTTGAAGAGAAGTGGCTATCTGACTAATTTGTACCTTAGTGTTGTGGATAGCTTTGCCATAACTTTGTACGATGTTATCTAGTGTTGTGACCCTTCCTCTAGATGCTTTGTTAAATTCCACCATCAAGTCTTCTATATTAGATTTCTTTTGAGTATGGGATGGACCTATAGTCGAGAAACCTGGAGGACCCTGCAAAACGTTCCTATTGTTAGCATAAGAAAGGTTTTCATGGTTCCTCAAGCTCAGGTGGTAGTGGGTTGAAAGTTGTTGTTGTTGGCCTCTATAATGTCCTCGATAAACTCTTTATAGTTCCAGAGCTTGGTTTCACTATTTCTTCAGTAAATTCGATGGATATTCACTAAGGAAGGTTTAGTCGAGAAGACACCTCTCCTAATGCATAACTTGGTTTGTTTGCTCTCAACGATTTTTGTCTGATTTTTCTCACTTTCTTTCATATGGGAAATTGTTGGTGTATATATATAGTAAAAGAAAGTGAAAACAATTGAATATTGAAACATAAAATTCATTATTTAGAAACTTTCAAATTGGATTGAAACTTCAAATTAAAATGATGTTTCATATACAAATTTAACATGTATGAAAGTTAAATTTGTAGTTTCTTTAATTTGGATGAGCTATGTTTGATTTTGTCAAGTAACAACAAAATTGACTCCAATTTGATAAATGTTTCAATTTTTGTATATATTTGATTTTATTTTGAATTTTGGAAGTTGTAGCCTATAAATTGATGGATCTCATACATACATGCGTAGCGAAAATGAAAGAGGATCGAAATAACAATCTAGATGCATATAACAACCTAGGATTAAACATGCATTATCATACAAAATGAATTAGAGAAGAAGGAAAGAAATTATATACCTTTGCAGCTTTTCTTCCTTTCTTGAAATTGCTCCCACTTGGACCACCAAGAGGTCTTTCTAGATATTCTCAAAGGCTTGGAATAGAGTGGTGGGACTCTTTATAGAAGGAAAAAATAATTTCTCAAAAACTTCAAAATTTTCAAGATTTTTCAAGAAGAAGAATAAATGAACAAAGGCCTTCTTTAAAAAAGGCAAATTGCATGCAACTTTTGCATGTCTAAGTTCACCAAAAGTTGACAACACACATTTCACTAATGCATGTCAAGAATTATGTGTCAAAGTGTAGAATTTTGAGATTAATTAAATGTTCCACTCTTCAAGTTAGTTGATTTTTCCACTAATTTGGTAAGAAACATTAATTTAATCTCATGGTCAACCTTTCTAGAAGGTTTGACTAAAATAACTCTTTGACTTACTCGGGTCAAAGTCAACTATTTGACTTCTTCTGAAAACCGATTGTTTGTATAAATCCATGTCTCCGATTATGAATCTGCACTCATAATTTCAATATTTAAATCCCATTTAAATATTTTTGACCAAATCTCTCATTTGATATCATATATCAATTACTTAATCAAATCTCATATGATTAACCTAATTTGAATGATTCGAATTATTCCTTCTATTTATGCCAAGTTTATTCTTATATGAGCTAGCCAGAGGACCTTATGGACCTACGATCATGAGCTCCAATGATCCGAGATTAACCGGCTAAACTCTTTAACCTAGTTAGCTAACATTCGTTAACTACTAGGTCACTGTTCATTGAATTTTGTTCGTTTAATTTCTAATTAAATTGAATTGAGTTTCTTAGCTCGTTGCACAAAAACAGATTTGTCATTTTCATACCAGCATGCGTTGAGAATTACTCTAGATGTGATCATGACTAAGCAAGTTTTCCTATAAAGACCCAAGTATAAGCATTTATAGGTTTTCCTGGTGAGTCCAAGGTCGAACGCAGGGATTTGTAATAACTAGGCGTTGAGACTAAATGTATGACTATGCGGTGACTGTACATGTAAATATATATGCATGTTGATTGTGTATCTAAACTATACAAAAAGAATGAAAAAAATTTCCTACTACTATTAATGAGGTGGACGCGGCGTTGAGTAGTCATATGAAACAATGCGTCAGATAGCATGCGTTGAAAATGAATGGGACCATGCGATAGAGGTAGAGTTGAACGCAAGAGCTAGTTGTTACCTAAACTTTCTAAGTACAATTACATACCTACAAACTGCGTGTGTGAATCCATCTCTCAATGTTTCGACGCCACATTTATCTTATCTCTAAGATGCATGGTGAGTTTGTGTTCGCAAAAGATGAACTATATCTCTGCACTCATCTAGTCTTAATTAATGCTAAAGATTAACTATCCACTCTCTCAAGCTCGACAGTCATGCTTACTACGTTTATTTGTCAAACAAAGTTATGCAAGCTAAAATATGCATTAACCAAGATGTAACATACTCAGAATTGCTCAAGAAAACTAACTTTTAACATTCAACTCATTTAGCATTTAGACAGCATGGTGTAAAGTATTTAATACAAAATGGATGGAAGATGATAGTCAATCGAGCTTATATTAAAGAAATAATTCATTCTCTCGAATGTCATTCACAAAATATAAGCAAGAAGGAGAGAAATGGAAATAAAATAGAGATGAAGAGCGTCAAGCCGCCACTGGCAACGTCTTGCTTCATGGAGGTTTGAGATGGTTGCTATCTGATACATATATTCCATAGGGTGGAGATTCTCACTCACTGGGAGATGACTCTGATGATGCTCAGAATTCTTCTCTCAGAAGAGCTCGAAGTGGAGGCTGGTTATGGTGAAGGAGAAATAGTGCAGAGCTTTCGCCTCTTAAACTTGTCTCTCTTTCTCCTTTTCTTGGAGAAGCTTGTGGACAATTTATAGGCGTCAAAAAGTTGATATCATGATGACCTGACACCTTGTGCATTAAATTTCAGCCACGTTGCATAGACTTTTCAGATTGTCAGCCTATTTGTTCTGCCATCATCTGATTGGTTGTTGTCCTTTTTCATAATGACATGACAGCTATTTGAACATGCGCCTGTTTCTACTTTTCAGATTGTCAACGCATAGTCTCGACGCATGGACTCAACGCATGGGATCAGCGCATAGGCTCGACGCAAGGGTTTCCACTTATCCTTGCAGCAGCTTCGTCTCTTCGTACTTCTATTGTTTGCGCTTCTTTTCTTCTTAACCCTGCGTTAGGAACATAAAAGCTCATCGTTTTTCAGGTATTTTCCTTTGTAAGTAGTGCCAACGCATGGTGATACATTTTTCATCATTTAACTACCAAAATCATGCGTTTAGCTCTAAAGTTACTCTAATTAAATCAAATAGTGACTACAATAACTTGTATTTCTACAAGTTATCAGTCACTCCACTATAGCCTGTAGCTGTACTCTCCTCATTGTAGATATATTATGTCCATTTGATATAACCATGATTGGTAAGTCGAGTCTTCACAGGTTGTTCGTAATTACAGCTGGGTCAAAATTACCGTTTTACCTCTGTGATTACCTCTTATTTCTTAAGTTCTACTGATCCTCTAATGAACAATGATTTGTAGTCCAACTTCTAAATCAAAAGTTCTCTTAAACCCTATTTGAGAAGGTGGCGCCTATTATTCAAGACCTGGATTCAGCACTTAAGAGAACAACCTCTCTACTAACCCAAAAGAAGGTAGGAGTGAATTCCTTCTTGCATTCTATGTCCCTAGGTATCTACCTAGTCTTACCCCTGAAATGGAAGGCATATTGAGCCAGCGCTATTGAGCTGTTCTCACCAATGCAGATCTAGGGATAATCTCGAGTAAACAGTAGTTCATAGTTAGCTCATATTAAGATCGAGTTGCCTGGGCCATCAAAGTCAAGATAGTCAGTTTTAGAAAGTAAATGGTGTTATAAAGTAAAAGTGACTATTTCATGGTCCGGTCTTATAGAAACTCTTTGCACAGGACGCCCTCACTCACATGTCTTCACATGAATGAATTAGGATCACTTCATTTGTACTAGTTACAAAGTGGGCCGCATCCATAGTGTCCTCAGAATAAGGCGCCCAACCTTATTCATATACTATAGACCATTTAGACTGTTAACTTAAACTTGATCCAGTTTTATGTCTCTACATAAAGTTTGAGTCTCATTTAACAGTTTAGGATCCTTTGATGATTGGATTTAGATTTAGTAAGAACATTTTATAGAATCAATAACTACTTATTGATTATAAATTTCAATAACTTTATTGAATGATAAAAGTATATTTGGTATTTATAAACTATGAGTTTTAGGACATAAAATCCAACATAAATAACACCTTGTTTCTTCATTTGTAGCATCCCACTTCAAATTGAAGAATTCTCTCCTTTCTTTCTTTCTTTCTTTCTTTTGGTCTTGAGTTGAGAGCAAGTATCCAAGAGTTTTGCAAAATTCTAGTAGTTTGAGGTTGCAATTTTACTAGAGTTAGTCCTGTATCTTGTTGAGACGATCACTGTAGTCGATTTGCATCCAGTGCAAAGCAAATAATTGGTTTCAGGACAATGCTTATCAGAAGCGTGCCTCGACTACCTATTGACATTCCCACAGTATCTTGATTTTACTAGTGTATTTAGTTCACATATATCATTTCCGTCCAACAATATTAGAGATAGAGAGAGTGTGAGAGAAATAAAACGAATCCACCAGCGATGGTTGTTGTCGACGCAGACAGTAGGCTCAGTAGCGGAGGCAGCCTAACAGAGTAAATGGCGGACGACGATGGGCAAGCATGGAGGATGGTGAATGGCTGGAAGTTAAGAGGGAGAAAAAGACGCGCAAGAGAGATTGGTGGGCTTTTGTGGCTCGAACCTCAAAGTTCGGGGTTTAATTTTCTTTTTTTTCTTGGCTCATATATATATAATCAAACCCTAATTTCAAATTAAATTCCAAATATTTCTTCATTATCCTTTTTTTTCTTCTTACATTCCTTAAATCTATACTTTCAAATCTCTATTTATCTTCCCAAAATAACTTAATTTTGGCCCTAAATCCTAAAATTAAAGGAAAACAAATCCTAAATTACTTATGATAACCCAAAAATTTCAAATCCTTTAACAAATTAACTCCAAAATCTCTAAATCACTTATCAAATAAATTTAAATCAATTAACTTCTCAAATTATCTTAATTTTGGCTTCAAAAACCAAATTAAAGGTAACGTAAATTCCAATAATTTGAGATAATTTAAATCCTTCCAAATATTTAATCAATTTAAATCCGCATAAAATTAATTATCTCCTCAATTTTTTTAAGGGTTGTTTTCAAATATAAGAAAATAAACCAAAATATTTACAAATATAGAAAAATTTGACTGTCTATCTGCAATAGACCACGATAAACTAAGAACTCATGGCTATATGGTGAATGCTTAGACTTTATATGATAAAAGTGGATCAAGTTTAAGTAATAACCAAAATGGTCTATAGTATATGGATAAAGGTTGGGTACTTTATCTTGGGAACACTATGGATACGACCCATTTAGTATCTGATACAAACGATGTGATCCTAAATCGTTCATGCAGAGACATGTGAGTGGGGGTATCATATGCAATGAGTTTGCATAAGACTGGACTGAGAAATAATCTCGTTTACTTTATAACACCGTTTACTATTAAAACTGATTATTTCAACCTGATGACCTAAGTAACTCAATCTTAATCCTAAGTTAACTATGAACTTTTGTTTTTTTGAGATTATTCTTTAATCTGTATGGGTGACGTTGGCTTTTTGGCCCTTAATCTCCAATTAATTAATTTTAATTGATTGATTAATTAGTGTTTTGATGATAACAAACCTGATTTTATTTATTAATCATTTGAGTGTTTTGAAGTATCTATTATGTGGAGTTTGTAACAACGGTTCCAATGAAATTTGAATCACTCAAATCGGAGTTCAAACGAAGAAGATATGGCCAAAACAAGCTTAATGGGAAAATCCCGAGCTGATGATGTGGCAGATTTTTTAATCAAAGTGGACTAATTGAAAGGTGCCACTTGGAGTAATGAAGAAGTGACAATTGGTGGGTTTTTTATTTCTGGATTGATGTTGTTAAAAAGAAAATGATTTTAAAAAGAAAATGAATTTAAAAAGAAGATGAATTTAATATTATTATATATGTTTGTGTCTAACAGCTTGTTGCTTTTTAAAAAGATTAATTTAATATTATTATATGTTTGTGTCTAACGGCTAGTTGAGTTTAAATCTTCACCATTCAATTTTCTTTTACAAAGATCTAATGGTCCAAATTAATTTGGTTTTCACTCACTTTCATTTCATTTTAAACACTTCATCTTCTCCAAAATTCTACAACAACTCTTATTATTTTCAATCCTCCATAATTCACCAAGCCACCATTGTTGCTCTCTCTCCAAGCTTCAATTTTCTTCTTTTCATCTTATTCTTGAGAGAGATATATTGTATTATGAGAATTTATTTGTGAAGTGGTTAAACTTGTAAATCCACTCTATTTAGAGAGTTTGTCAAGTGTGCTCTTTGTTTTTCCAAAATTTTGTACGGGTTGGCTCTTGATCTCGAGAAAAAGAGCTGTTGTAATGGTTTGATCCTTAACCGTGGAAAGGATCGGGTTTGTTCTTGCGCCCAGAAAAAGAACGTTGTAGCGGTTCGACTCTAAGTCGTGGAAAGAGTAAAAAACTTCTAGTGAAGTACCTAAGAGAAGCTTGGGAAGTGGACGTAGGCTGGTTTTGCCGAACCACTATAAAATTCACAGTGTCATTTTCTCTATCTCTCTCCTAATTTATTTTTAAAATTAATTTTTTTAATATATTTTATTGCATGAAATTAATTGCAATTTTTAATTCTTGAAATTAATTGCTCATATTGGTTGTTCTTAAATTTCTATATTCATTACCAATCTTTTTATTAGAATTAAACATGGTGCTCTAAAGTGTGATTGTTAATTTCTTGTTTAATTCAAAGTGAATTTGTTTGCATAAAAAATATTGTTTAAACTACTTATTTGCAAAGAGTTTATTAATTTGCTTAATTGGGCCCACATTAGTAAAAAGTTTAAATTAATTTTAATAATCCCTATTCACCCCCCCTCTAGGGTTGCCATACCGATCCTACAGGTGAGAGTGGCCAGTTTGCCGACTCAATATGTCTCCCATTTTAGGGATAAGATCAGGTAAATAGCTGGGGACATAGCCCTGCAAGATGGAATTCACTCCTACCTTATTAAAGGATAGTAGATAAGTTGTTCCTTTAAGTACTGAATCCAGATCTTCAACAAGGGGCCCCAGCCTCTCATTGGCCCGAGAGGGACTCAGTTTGTTGGTTGGACCACAAACCGATTGTTCATTAGAGGATCAGTGGGACTTAAGAAATAAGAAGTAATTACGGGGTAAAACGGTATTTTAACCCAGCTGTAATTACGAAAAACTTGTGAAGGATTGACTTACTAATTATGGTTATATCAAATGGACAGAAATATATCTACAGTGAGGAGACTGTAGCTACTGGGTTTTAGTGGAGTGACCCGGTAGTTAACAAATGTTAATTAACTAGGTTAAAGAGTTTAACCAGTTAATTTCAGATCGCTGGAGCTCATGATCTGTAGGTCCATTAGGTCCCCTTGTTAGCTCGTGGACTAAACCTTAGAATAGTATATTGAGATAATTTGAAGTATTCAAATTTAGAAAATAGAGCATTTTACAGTTTATTCGTTTAATTATGAATTAGACGAAATTGGAGTGTCTGAGATATTTAAATAATGATTTAAATATTAATTGAATGAATAAAGATTAACTGGATCGAAAATTGACGGGACGAATGGAAAATTAATTTAATATTTTAATTTAATATAATTAATTAAATTGTTTAATTAATTATTATTTAAATTAATTTGTGAAATTAATTAAAATAGGAAAATTGGCAATTTTTAAAGAAAAAGGATGAGGTGTTTCGTTCTACTTCTAATTCCTCCATCTCTTCCTTCTTCTTTCTCTTAATGACTAAGATTTATGAGTCAATTTCTTAGTTAAGAAGTTTACCTAAGCATCTTCTATAAATGGGAGAAGAATTGATCGGAAAAAAAAAAAGGAAAAAGAGAGGAAGATTTTTGTTTCAATTTTGCTAAAAATTGAGAAAAACCCACAACTCTCAAAACTGTGTTTTTTCTCTCAAATTTTGCTCCAAAATTCATCAAAATTTGGATCCCACCATCGGTTCTAAGACCTGAGAATAACAAGAAAACTCTAGTGGTGGTCCGTGAATAGTTCGTGATCAAGAGAAATAACATGCTTGGATGAATCAATACAAAGGAAATAACACATATTTGTTGTTTTCGAAAGAAAATAACTTGGATTTATGTTTCTAAATTTAAGCATATGAATTGCAGTAAAATCTATGAACCCTAGAATGTTGCATAATGAATTAAACAAGGATTCATTACTCTAAACTCTCCTTGACTCTTATGTTTCTTATTTACTTGCTTTCTTTTTTTAGTTTTTTAAAATTACAACTTAAGATCGAATCCTCAAAATAAAATTGATTCAATTCTAGAATGGCTAAGTAACTTAAACTTTCACAATTGGATCCTCAGTGAAATGATATTCGAAACTTACCATCTTATATTATAACTTGAATTGTATAGTTGCAGTAAACACGGAAAGTGCGCATCTATATTCCCTTACGATCAGCTTAAATACCCCAATCCTGCACAAAACCTTTCTAGACAGGGTTCCCTTATAGGCAATATCTTATTATTAATCTTTTATTTTCTCATTTTAATCCTATTAAAACAAAAAAAAAATATTTATTTTAAATCTAATCTCATTAGAAATAAAATTAAGATCAATTAATTAAAATTTAAACTATTTAAAAAAAATTAATTAATCTTATCCTAATTCCATCAAGTAGTATGTAATTTTAGTCTTAGTTTTTCCTTCATTAAATATACAATATAACTTTTATATTAATATTAATGAATTAAAACTTATTATATACATATCGTGATATTATTATTAGGGTCTTTTCAAATATAGCAAAAGAAACCAAAATATTTACAAATATAACAAAATTTCGCAGATAGACTGTGTATTTTGCTATTAGTTGTAAATATTTTCAGCAGTTTCGTCATTTAAGATAATTTCCCTTATTATATTAACTAAATATAACCAATATATTTTAATTAATAAAAATCATATTTTATGCATACATAATATAACTCTTATATTAATATTAATGAAAAATTATATAGTAGTTACCATGCATATAATTTCCATTAAATACATAATATAACTCTTATATTATAAATAATGAAAATTATATATTATTTTTAATGCATGTAATTTTTTCTTAAATACATAATATAAACATAATATAACTGTTATATTACAACTAATAAAGACTATATGATATTTTTATGCATTCATATACTTTAAGTAAATTCCTAAACATTAAATATAACAATTATATTTAAATATGATACATGACATGCTTATATGACATATTTTATGTAACATATAAACTAATATAATTTAACGCATACATCCGATGCATTATTAAATTAAAAAAGTAATAATAGATTGGATTTTGGCATTCCTAGAAAAAAAATATTTATTACAATAATTTAAAAAAAACGTACCTTTATGGTAAAAATTTTTGCCATGATTTTCTGAAAATAAGGCTGCAAATCCCTAATTTTTAGGCAACCTCCGCATCATTCACACCCAGGAAAAAAAATTGCTATGTTCAGAAGAATCCATGACCTACAAACAATGACGGTTTGATAATTAGGAGATTTAATGTTGCACAAATGATGATAGACGACAGCTTCTTGCACAGAAACCTCTTGGGTCTCCACTTCAAATTCCATTTTTTCACCTCTTTTAACAACACCAAAATGTGAATGACATGGACTTACATACTCAATTTACAGAATAAATACCCGACAATAGGCCCTTACATTGATCAAATCAAACTAAAAAGATTGTAGATCTAATGCCAAAATCCATAAACATCTATTATGCAAAACCAAATTTCAATACATACATCATACATGTACAAATATATGAACTCACCAATCCTATTCTGATTTTCAATATTCACCAAAAATCAAAACAACAATTGCCTCTAATACCAATTGAAGTAATTAGATCCCACAACGGAAGCATATGAACGCCTTTGTTTTGATGTTGGGAAGATTAACAAAACAAAATAGAAAAATATATCATTCACAATGCATAAATTAATAAGCTAGGCATGCTTTAAATTAAATAAAGAAGAAGAAAACATTACCTTTGTAGAAAAGTTCTTTAAATCTTCTCCAAGTCTTCACCAATCGATCTCCCACTAACAATATGAAGACACCACCCAAAAGTCTTTCCCGCTGTTTTGAGACTGCCAGGACTCATAATAAATAATATTTCTTATTTGCTATGAAGAGCTTTTGTAGCTAGTGGAAACAGGTTGTCTCCACGGGGAACTAAGGACGATCCTAGAATGGTCAGAGGGGGTTCGAGTGTTGTTTTGTTTGCAATTGAATGTAAAAGCATGAATGTAAAAGTGTAATTGAAATTGGAAGTAATTCAATTAAAAAGCCTAACCTAGAGATTCAGGCTTCATCCATTTGACTTGGTTCATCGAACTCAAAGGATTAATTGCATGCTTAATTCTATTCTTAGCTCATTAGCTTGACTTAAGATTAAAACCAATGCCTATTGAACTAGCCAATTACTTAATTAGTCTAAATGTCTAATTAACTGGTTTCATTAGAGATCTAATCAATTAAATCTAACATTAAGCTAAGGTAATCTAGTCAAGTTCATTTGAAATTGGATAGTCAGAATTACTAGTTACTCCCATTCTTGAATGAATTAATCATGTAATGTAGCAAAAGAATTGTCCTAAAATATTTCAAATCCACATGCAAGCATGATTTACCTATTGGAACTAACACACATATATGCTTTACTGCCTAGCAAGCAAGAAAACACAATGGGTGATCAAGCCATACATAAATTAAATGCATAGAAGTTGAAATATATCAAGAATCAATAGAAAATCAACATTTACAAGTCTCAACCAAGCCAAAATGAATTTTAACCTGACCCTAAGCTAGAAGAACTTACCATAGCCACTCATAATGTGGCAAGATGAGTCTTAAAGATGAAAGAAATGGAAAATACAAGAAGATAGATGCTGGGAGGAAGAAATTACAGAGAAAACGCAGCTGAAATCACCAAAATCGGACTTCATATGACCTAATTTGGCTAAAAGAAAATTTATATCGAGGGGGAGCATCACTGCGCTCAGTTAGAGTGTCGCTACGCTTTGGGTAGAAGTCGTAGCATCGGTCTCAAGTGCAACAACCCTTTGCACGCGCGTTATATTGTCATCAGAGTTTGAAGCACAGCTGCACTTTATGGGAGTGTTGTTGCATTCTCTCCATGTCACACCCCCTCCCGGATTACCTACCTATCCTGAAAGGGAATGTGAAGACAATAAACATCATCCCTCTTGTGACGCATATTGTCCCATCTTACATAACTCCCTGTGCACACATTTCATAAAAATACATTCATAGAACTCAGCCATACTACACATGATCATAATATAACTATCCTTCCTGTACAGAGTACATTTTTTTATCACATAACATAATTAAACTTCCATAGATCCATCATACATTTGTACAAAACCACATTACGATCCCCACTCTTTACACAACTAGATCTACATGCCACCTACATAAGGTTATATACAACGTACAACTCTCAGACGTGACTGAATTTCGAGAACTCGAGACTTAGGCAGGGTGAGCTGAAGTAGGCTAAGCACCGGGAATGTCCTTGCTACCTGGGGGGGAGAAAGAAAACATTGAAAACATAAGCTAACAGCCCAGTGAATGACTAATCTTTGTAAAATAAACATTTATTGAAAACAGGCATGTTACATAATAGTAGATAAACAAGAATTTAACATATTATTCAGCTAAAGCATACTTTCCACAAATTTATCAATCTCATAAATCCAATTTCAAATCATATATGATTGTTCTCCAAAAGAAGTGAAACAGTAAACAGTTGGGTTTTTCAAACTTTTCCCGTAGTTGAGGCGGAGCAATGCTCAACACTCTCAACATCGAAAAACAACCTTAGTTTGGGGTAAAGCAAGGCTCAACACACCCAACGTCGAAATCATCCCTAGCTCAATGCGGAGCAAACTCGATGCACCAGCCAAATCAATCTCTATGTGCACATAGGAATATGACGGGTTGCCCACGTACCTTCTCCATGTTCTTCAGTACAGGATCCCGGGGAAACTCACGTGCCTTCTCATGTCCTTGAGCACTGACCCTCCTCTAAAACATTTTCGAACCCGTTCACATAAATAGTTCATATGAAAATCCTTTCATAGAAAATCATACAGATCTTTATTCAATAACATTTCATAAAAGAAAATGCTTTCTATCAACTTTAAGAAACATATAACATGCCTTGTGAGTAACGCAATCAAACATTATGCATTTTAAACAGTTCATCACAAAATCATATTCCATAAGAACATTTTTAATAAAAATCGAATTGAAGAATAAAGGAGTCACTCACAACTCTTCCTAGGCCTTGCGTGCGTTATACGCCTTCCCTATCTCTTCCTGACCTGAAATAGACATTTTACCTTACGTTACATTCTCTTTCACTTGATCATTAAATA
Source organism: Citrullus mucosospermus (assembly GCA_030954485.1). Classification (NCBI taxonomy): domain Eukaryota; kingdom Viridiplantae; phylum Streptophyta; class Magnoliopsida; order Cucurbitales; family Cucurbitaceae; genus Citrullus; species Citrullus mucosospermus. The sequence continues at coordinate 14,162,042 of CM062057.1, read as the reverse complement.
TGCATAAATTCTAATTGTTACTTATCATTGAATCTCCCCCTTTTTCCGAAACAAACATCATAAGCGAGATTCCTAGCAGTACTACCCAACAGAACCTGTTACTAGCGATACTAGGTTGAGCGACACTAGCGTTACCTTACCTTAGTAGCGACACCCAGCGATATCTAGCGAGTTTTGTGAGACGGAAGACTCCTTTGCCTCTCAGCGACACTCGTCTCGCTATCAGTACTTAAACAGCGCAATGATACTTAGTTCTTAGCGACATCCTGCAACTGTGATTTCTTCCTTTCCTCTTGTTCTTATTTCTATCTGTTAAAAGTCATAAATTCAGATGGATTTAGAACTTCTTCCCTTCTACAAACTTATAGAGAATTGAGTTTCACAGCTTACCTCAAAATTTTAAGGCTTAACTCTTCTTCGTTCTCTAGTTATTCCAGAATCACTTCATGCTGCTCCAGATTGCTTAACAATCCCGTAAGCACTGCTTTTACCTAAAGATTCACATGATTAACTTCAATTTCAGCTTTACCATCCTTCATAAGACTTGTTAGGAATTATGTTAACTTACTGACCTCCAAATTTGAGCCCTAAAATCGGCTTCCTCTATTCGTTCTACTCCAAATATCAACCACTGTTCAGTCTATGCGACTAAAATCAATCTTCTGTTCCAGCTCTGTTTTCAACACCAAAACGAGTAGAATTTCACCCAAAATCTACAAGAACACCTTCCTCAACCTTCTCCTGAGGTTTGTCTGAAAAATGGAACCGACTTAAGCTCTTGAAAGTGTCTAAAAATGATTAAACACTTAATTAATTCAACTATATATACTACCGACTTAATCTTCACAAACACCAAGATTTATGTTGCCGACTCCCTCACCCGCAGGCTGGCGCGGGGTTCACACTTCGACACGAGGCGCTCATGTTAAAATTCTCCTCCAACGCCTCCTACTTTTGACGCATACAACTAAGTCATACACCACTATCTTCGTCGCGTCAAGACCACTCTGTCTTCGACGCGGAGCGACTTCAGCGCATGTTTGTCTTCAACGTAGCGACTTCAGCGGATGACTGTCCCCAACGCAGAGTGACTTCAGCGCATGGCTGTTCTCAACGCAGAGTGACTTCAGCGCATGGTTCAAGCACATTTCTTCCCCCGCCAATGATCACTTATCCTTCGATGCGGGCAGCTACTTCAGCTCACAACCCTTCGTGATTCAATCAACAACGCATGGTTTCTCAAATAGTTCCAACTTTCCTCTTCATTCACCAACGCATAGTCTTGGCCAACACTTAGCCAAATTTTACTTTCCAAAAATTTTTGCTCTCATTCTCGGCTACTTTTCCTCTAGCAACGCATAGCCACAATCTCATTGCCTCTCCCCAACACTTGGCATCACAAGTCAGTGCTTACACTCCATATTTACTCTCTGCCTTTGAGCATAAAGTAGAGTGTAGCTGTATTTTGCTCTGCACTGGCCCTAGAGGCATTTTTGTAATTTTCACATCCCTAAGCTTTGGGTGTCCCATTTCACTTCCGATAGCTCCAAATCAACCTCGAACGACCTGTAACGCTTCGAGGTGCATGATTTCCTCGAATTCCTATAAATATAAACACATAAAATTCACGAACGAGCCAAATTAAGTTACAAAAAATAGTACTTTTACGATGCTATCACCCGTTATTCTCTTGGCAAGGACCAGTTCGTGGGAACCGACTTTTGAAAGATAAGGAACTTGCCTATTGAGATAAGAAATTTTCATGGAGAAAGCTTTTTCTCTAAGAAAAATACCTTGAGAGAGGCAAGAGGGTAAGGAAAAAAATGTTTTTGCAGCAACCCACACCAGAGAAAAAAAGACTTCTCTCTCTTTCTTAAACCAACGTGAAGTCTAGTCTCTCAACTACCTACTAACATATTCATTGAATTAAACAATTTTAATTCCATTAAATTAATTCTTTAAAAAATAATAACTAACTTATTAATTAATTAAGTAATTAAATAATTATATTTGAATCTTATTCAAATATATTTCTCTCTCATAATCATAGTTTTAATATGAATCACATTCATATTAAATTTTAACTTATAGTTTTAATATGGATCTAATTCATATTAATTTATTAACCTATAGTTTTAATATAAATCTCATTCATGTTAAACTGTTAACTTATAGTTATAATATGAATCTTATTCATAATAATTTAATATTTGATCATATTCAAATATGTTAAATCTCCTTTTTATTGTATAGTTTTAATTTGAATCTCATTCAAAATTAACTTTATATTATAATGTATATACATTATATTAATTGTATCATATACAATCAATGTTATTCCGTTAAATAATTTGAACGATTCAAATTCTTTCAAAACTAATGGTTATTGTTTACTTGTTGTGAGCTAGTAGGGGGACCTAAGGGTTGACCCTGATTGCCGCACTGCAATCATCCACCTACTGGCCAGAGGATGACGCATAGTCTGCAGAGCATCAGCGATGAAATGTCAACGTCCCAAAGTACAATGCAGACTCTTAAATAAACTATGCTGAAGACAAAAAGAATGTTGTTAAAGTTATCATCTTTTCGACGAACAAATCCTAGGAATTACTCTATTTTGCTTAATTTATTCGAACTTATTGCTTATTTCCATTTAGCTAATCAAAATAAGTAGTTACAATCAACTGCTTGAGAGAGTAAGTAATTGTGGATTAAGCAAAGTAAGAAGTGTTTCTAGATATAGGAATAACCTTAAGTTCAATTAATCTTTAATCATGCTTCATAGAAATGTGATTTATGTGGCTTTTCTACCGAGAGGTGAGACCCAAATAAGATTGAGAACATGGAAGAAAACCTAAGTAGCGTTCCATCACTTTTAGTTTATTTTATAGCTTAAAATATTTTAATTTCTTATAATTTCTCATAGACAAGATGTCAAATTCGATAAACCAAAACTAATCTCCATTTAAAGGATGAAAGGAGATTTGGGAACCTTTGAAAAAGAGAAGAAACCTATAACATTGCTGATCCATTTACGAAGGCTCTCTCGGCTAAAGTGTTCGAGGGTCATCTAGAAAGTCTAGGTCTGCAAGATATATACATTGTGTAATCTAGGGCAAGTGGGAGATGTGTAATGGGTATATGGATGCCCTAGTTTATTGTATTTACATGCTTACCATTCTCACTTCTCTTTATGTATAACCCACTAGAGTTTTATGTCAAGCATGATGAAACCATGTAGCATGGTTGTACGTCAAGCTTAAATGGAAAGTTGGATGACAAGGCTTGTCCTCCAAAACTATAAATAGGCCTTGAGGTTTGAAAGAATTCACACAATTCCTAAGAAAAGCCTTCAATCTAAGAGTATTGAGGGCCAAAAGAGGTGATCCTCGGGAGGAAATTTGAGAAGGCTAGGCATCCAACCATCAAGCCAAGCGTCCATCACACTCAACTAGGCATTCAACAGGCAGCAATAGGCGTCCAACTAAAGCTCAAAGAGTCCAAGGCAGGGGTTCTAGGCATTGAAAGAGCTATCAGTTGTTGTTTTCTGAGCTCTAAAAGCCTAGTGGTGTGCTCAGGAGCCAATGGCAAGCTAGGTCTCAAAGGAACAGAGAATCTGAAGTAAAGGAAGAAGGACTTGGAGGTCATAAGCTCTATTTACTTTGAGTGGTTACCTTCCTAAGTAGTGATGTTATTTCCTTACAGTTTGTATGTTGTAATGTTATGATGCATGGTAAGGGAAGGTAAGGCCGCAACAGGATGGTCAAAGGATCTAGTTTTTGAGCCTATGACAAGGGTTAGCACAAAATGGTTGAGGGATCAAAGGATTCAAAACCCAAGCATGTGGTCAAACCTCAAGGGATGGTCAGGGGGTTACCGGAAGCCTAGTTCTTGATCCTGTTGGAAGTACCTCTCGTGGGATTGTCAGAGGACCGATGGGTCTAGTTTTTGATCCCTCAAAGGTAAGTCTTGAAGGAATCGAATTCCTAGCAAAAGCGAATGATCGCTTTGTACCATTAAACTTGTTTTGGGAAAAACAAAAGACAAAGAAAGAAAGACAAGATAAACAACAAAATATTAGCATGCTTTTTAAGAACTAAGGGTTAGAAGATTTCCTACCATTGAAAACCATCTTCGATGTGAGAATCTTCTTCTCCAAGTCACGAACTGGTGAGAATTCTCCAATGAAAACAGAACTCTTCTTCTCTTGGGAACACCACCACAATGGCTACCTTGTTATTCTCTAGGTAGAATCAAAGAGGAGTTTTGTGGCCTCTCTTTGTATTTTGGCAAGGGAAAGATGTGAGAGAAAGAAAAGAGAATTGGAGAGGGAAGAAAAAACTCACAGAACTTTTCTATAGATTTCACACTATAACTCCCTCTCCTCTCTCCTTTTTTTTCTTTTTTTTTCTTTTTAAGTAAAGTGTGAGAGAGTGGAGAATAACTTCCACGTTTGAGGAATTTATTTCTCAAATAATAATATAATAATAATAATATTAATTAATTTAATTAATTGACCAATTAATTAATTAAATATCTCATATTTAATTTAAATTTGAATCATATTCAAATAATCTTCTCACACCTAACCTATAGTTTTTATATGAATCTCATTTATATAATTAATATTTAAATCTCATTTAAATATTCATCTCGCTTATAATATAAAGTATAAACTTTAAATCTCATTCAAAATAAACTTTATATTATAATGTATCTATATACATTATATTAAGAGAAATTGTTTTACATGGCAAAACTGTTGAAATATTTACAAATATAGCAAAATTTTACATTCTATTTGTGATAGACCGTGATAAACTTAGATAGACATCTATCAGTGTCTATCGCTACAGTGATAGATTTCTATCTGGGTAAAAAGTAAAAATTTACTATATTTGTAATTATTTTCAACATTTGAAAACATCCCTTATATTAATTGTATCACATACAATTAATTCCTTTATTTATTTGTGTTGTCTTTTTGGCCCTTAATCTCCAATTAATTAATTTTAATTGATTGATTAATTAGTGTTTTGATGATAACAAACCTGATTTTATTTATTAACCATTTTAGTGTTTTGAAGTGTCTATTGTGTGGAGTTTATGCAATTTGAATTACTTAAATTAGAGTTCAAACGAAGAAGATATGGCCAAAACAAACTTAATGGGAAAATCCCGAGCTGATGACGTGGCAGATTTTTTTAATCAAGGTGGACTAATTGAAAGGTGCCACTTGGAGCAATGGAGAAGTGACAATTGGTGAGTTTTTTATTTTTGGATTGATGTTAAAAGGAAAATGATTTTAAAAAGAAAATGAATTTAAAAAGAAGATGAATTTAATATTATTATATATGTTTGTGTCTAACGGCTAGTTGCTTTTTAAAAAGATTAATTTAATATTATTATATGTTTGTGTCTAACGGCTAGTTGAGTTTAAATTTCCACCATTCAATTTTCTTTTACAAAGATCTAATGGTCCAAATTAATTTGGTTTTCACCCACTTTCGTTTCTTTTAAAACACTTCATCTTCTCCAAAATTCTACAACAACTCTTATTATTTTCAATCCTCCATAATTCACCAAGCCACCATTTTTGCTCTCTCTCCAAGTTTCAATTTTCTTCTTTTCATCTTATTCTAGAGAGAGATATATTGTATTATGAGGATTTATTTGTGAAGTGCTTAAACTTGTAAATCCACTCTATTTAGAGAGTTTGTCAAGTGTGCTCTTTGTTTTTCCAAATTTTTGTATGGGTTGGCTCTTGATCTCGAGAAAAAGAGTTGTTGTAACGGTTTGATCCTTAACCGTGGAAAGGATCGGGTTTGTTCTTGCGCCCGGAAAAACAACATTGTAGTGATTCGACTCTAAGCCGAGGAAAGAGTCAAAGACTTCTAGTGAAGTACCCAAGAGGAGCTTAGGAAGTGGACGTAGGCTAGTTTTGCCGAACCACTATAAAATTCATGGTGTCATTTTCTCTATCCCTCTCCTAATTTATTTTTGCAATTAATTTTCGTTAATATATTTTATTGCATGAAATTAATTAAAATTTTTAATTCTTGAAATTGATTGCTCATATTGGTTGTTCTTAAATTTCTATATGCATTTCCAATCTTTTTATTAGAATTAAACAGGGTGCTTTAAAGTGTGATTGTTAATTTCTTGTTTAGTTCAAAGTGAATTTGTTTGCATAAAAAATATTGTTTAAACTATTTATTCGCAAAGAGTTTATTAATTCACTTAATTGGGCCCACATTAGTAAAAAGTTTAAATTAATTTTAATAAACCCTATTCACCCCCCTCTAGGGTTGCCATACCGATCCTACAGGTGAGAGTGGCCAGTTTTCCGACTCAATATGCCTCCCATTTTAGGGATAATATCAGGTATGGACATTATAAATTTCTTGTGATGTCATTTGGCTTGACGAATGCACCAGCAGTATTCATGGATTTGATGAATAGGTCTTCCATCCCTATCTGGACCAGTTTGTAATTGTGTTAATTGATGATATATTGGTGTATTTTGGAGACAGAGGGAAACATGTTGAACATCTCAGGACTGTTTTGTAGACATTGAGAGAAAATAAATTGTATGCAAAGTTCAGTAAATGTGAGTTTTGGTTAGATGAGGTTGTGTTTTTAGGCCATGTGGTATCAGCTGCAGGAGTTAGTGTAGATCCCCAAAAGACTGAGGCTATAATCAGGTGGGAACAACCTAAGACTGTGACAGAGGTACGTAGTTTCCTGGGTTTCGCAGGATATTACAGGAGATTTGTTCAGGGATTCTCTAAGTTAGCTCTGCTAGTCACTAGTTTGACTAAGAAGAATACTAAGTTTGAGTGGAATGAGAAGTGTGAGTAAAGTTTCCAGGAACTAAAGGGAAGATTGATAACAGCACCTATTTTAGCACTCCCGAAGTCGGGAAAGGAATTTGAGATTTACTGTGACGCTTCTCGCTAGGGGTTAGGCTATGTGTTGATGCTGAGTGGTAAAGTAATAGCCTATGCTTCTAGGTAGCTGATGCCTCATGAGAGTAACTACCCTACTCATGATCTGGAGTTAGCTGCAGTTGTTTTAGCATTGAAGATATGGCGGCATTATTTGTATGGGAAAAATGCCATATCTATACAGATCACAAGAGTTTGAAATATATCTTTGACCAAAAGGAGCTTAACATGAGACAAAGAAGGTGGTTGGAACTGATCAAAGATTATGACTGCACTATTGAATATCATCCAAGGAAAGCGAATGTTATGGTTGATGCCCTAAGTAGGAAATCCAGAGGTAGGGTAAGTTCTTTAAATGCTGTAAGAATTACTTTGCTCAAGGAATTCAGAAATAGTGCCGCTAGTTTAAAAGTAACTGATAAGGTGACATTGTTGGCACATTTTCAACTGAGACCCAAGCTAGTGGATGAGGTCATAAGGATGCAATCAGAAGATCCTGTGATTAAGAAACTAATAGAAGAAGTAAAATCTCAGCAAAGAATGGACTACGAGCTTAGGTCTGATGGTGCATTGTTGAAACATGATACAATTTATGTGCCACGGAATATGGAAGTCAAACAGGCGATTCTTGAGGAGGCACTTAGCTCAGCTTATAATATGCATCCTAGGAGTACCAAAATGTATAGAACGTTACGGCAATTCTACTGGTGGCCATGCATGAAAAGGGAGATAGCTGAGTATGTAGCAAGATGTTTAGTCTGCCAGGAGGTAAAGCCTAAACGACAAAAGTCGGCAGGGTTATTGAATCCACTCCCTATTCTTGAGTGGAAATGGGAACACGTTACGATGGATTTCCTGTTTGGATTGCCAAGAACTCCAGCAGGTGTTGACGGAATTTGGTGATTGTTGATAGATTGACAAAGACAGTGCATTTCTTGCCGGTTAAAGCAACTTATACACTGGATAGATTGGCACGGATGTATGTGGATAAGATTGTAAGTTAGTACGAAGTACCAGTGACTATGATATCAGACAGGGATCCTAGGTTTACTTCTAAATTCTGGATGAGTTTGCAACAAGCTTTAGGAACCAAGTTGCAGTTGCGTCACGTCTTTCATCCTTAGATTGATGGAAAACTAGAGAGGACGATTCAGACTTTAGAAGATATGCTTCGAGCCTGTGTTTTGCAGTTCAAAGATAGCTGAGATGTTGATGCGCACTTTGAGTGTTAACTGCAAGTGTACGAGTCAAGTTATAATATAAGACGGTTAAGTCCGAATATCGTTCTACTGGAGATCCAATTGGGAAGGTTTAAGTTACTTAGCTATTCTAGAGTTGAATCAATTTTATTTGAGGATTGAAATTGAATATTATAAGTTATGGAAAATATAAATCAAATGAGGAAAGTATCAAAGGGAGAAACACAAGAGTCAAAGAGAGTTCTAGGGTAATGAATCCTTGTTTATTTCGTCATGCAATATTATATGTCACACCCTCTTTCTAAGATTACTTCGTAGAAGAGTTTGTTAAGGAAAGAAGTAGGATAAGAATAGTTGAGAAGTGAGTAAGGTTGGACGCAGGCTTTGTGGAAAACCATGTTGGACGCATGGCAGAATCACTTAACTGTATGCAATTGAAGCAACGTGTGGTATTATGCTGTAGGAAAAAACGGCAAGACTATCGGACATTGAGAGTTGGTAAGTTGAGAAGGAACTATGAACGGGCAGTGGTTAGAAAAGTTGGCTAAGTAGCGTCGGAGCAAAAGTGGCTAAGAGTTGATCATGCGTTAGTATGGCTACGCGTTGAGAATACGTTAGATGCTATGAGGCGTTGAGTTATCATGCCATGAAGTGAGGGTGTCTTATGTGTTTGTAAAGGCTGTTATGCGTTGATGATGGGTATGCGTTGGTATATTAGAAGAGTGACCGAGAGAGAGACGTGCGTTAGTCGGCTATTTGTCGATGGGGTGTTGGGCATTTGTATCACACCCAGTCGAGATTATGCGTTGCTAAGCCCTGCGCCGAAGGTATTCATTGAATAACTAAGTACAGAGAGAAGAGATAAAGTGTAAGTCGGTGATATATGTATATAAAGGGGACTGAGTATTTAAACATTTGAAAAACACATTCTAGAGCTCGAGGTGATCTTATTCTGAGCTAACCAAAGAAAGGGAGGTAGAAAGAAGTGTTTATGCCGGTTCAGAGGAGAACCCTCATCACTTTCATGGAGGAAGCTTGAGTTGGGTCGGAGAGTTTAATTAATGCCACTTAGACCTCGTGCTGATCAGAGTTTGAAGAAAAACGAGCCGTGGAAGCTGAATCTAAGGTAGAAGTGATCGGAGTTAAGCTGCAAATGTTTGTAGCAACCCGGAGTTATTTGAGAATAGTTCTCAAATGAAGAAGAGTTGAGATTTGAGACCTTGAGATTGAGAACAGAGTAGAGGAGGAAGAAGAAGAGCAGTAATCGTCGGGAGTCGCTAAGATAGGAGTATCGCTAAGAGCTGGAGAGTGATCAGCGAGACAAGTATCGTCGGTAACGCAGAGACCATTGCGTCTCACAACTCTCGCTGACTCTCGCTTAGTATCGCTCTTTGAAGGGCAAGAGGAGCTAGGGAAAGCTTATAACCCGCTCGGAGTCTGGAATCAGTCGTGAGTGACTTTATGGTTTGAGATGTGCTTAACTTGAATATTATTTCATTTCTATTTGCTTAATACTACCTTTGAAGCATGAATTGAAGTGTACGTATGTGTATGATGCTAGCACGTATTTTATATGTGAGATAAGTTTGACAAAGTATCAGTTAATATCCTAAGTTTTATTAAGCTAGTTGCTAGATAAATGTTCTGAGAATTCTGGATATTATGAATCTAGTTAAATGATGATAAATGTAATGTGCATGTCTGTGCACTAGAAGTGTTTGAATGAGACCCGGTGTCGAAGGATGGGTGAAGGCATATGGGTAGCCTTAGTAATTATGAACGCTGAGGTATGATGTTTGTTGTTATATTATGATGAATGTGATGTGCAAGTTAGTGTCCTAGAAAGATTCTCAGGGACCCAATGCTGAAAGTTAGTTGAAGGCATATGGGCAGCCCTAGTATGTAACTTATGTGAAACACTCACCTAAGGATTTAATAACAGTGAGTGAGTAATTCTTTGGGACCCAATGTTGAGGGACATGAGAAGGCATATGGGCAGCCCTAGTACTTAACTTATGTGTAGCTCTCACCTAAGGATTTAAAGACGGTGAGTGACTAATTCCATGGGACCCTAGTACCGAAGGACATGGGAAGGTACACGGGCAGCACAAGATTAGATAGATTCATGAGCAGAATAGAAAGGGTTGACACTGATGTGTTGAGATTTCTCCACACAGCTAAGGCTTATTGACGTTGGGTGCGTTGAGTTCGCTCCGCCTGAACAAAAGTTTAATAAAATGAAAAGCATATATGTACTGATAATGTTTTACAGGTTACAGTCATCTATAAGGTTATGAATTGTGATACAAGGCATGCTTAGGCGGTTAATATCTAAATTGTTTTTATCATGTTATTGATTGTATATTTCAGTAGTCACTCACTGAGCAATGTAACTCATAGATTTCGTTTCTTTGATGTTTCTTTTCCAGGTAGCAAGCGTGTTCGGGGTGCCTAGCCTACCATCAAGATCCGTCTGTGCCAGAATAGAATTTTGTAATTTGGAAATCTGTAAACCCTAACTTTTAATAGAAGTCACACTTAGCCTGGGTAGCATATGTAAATTCACCAGATATGTTTGTAAACTCTAAACATAGTCTTTAAAACCTACTTATGATGTGATCTTATTAAGTAATATTGTTATAATGTTGTAAGGCCGAGCGTTTCACTGTCTAGTTGTGGATTTCTAGTTTTACTAATGCATTTACAACAAGCTTTAATATAGTACAGACTAGGTAACACTCACTCCTAGGTATTGATATTGAAATATATTTAATATCTTGGGTAGGGGTGTTACATTATAGATTTCATGGATTTTATTGTAATTCATATGCCTAAGTCTAGAAACTTAATTCCAAGTTATTTTCTCTAAAAAACAATCTTTTCTCATGCAACTCGATTGATTATTAATCTCTTAAAACCAATACAAAATTACATGGCATTAAAAAATAGTCTTTAGCAACTTTTATTGTCAACCTAACTACTCTCGTGATAGATTGACAACAATTCATTGTTATAGATCAAGTTAAACATACAATCTCTCAATCATACATCTAACCTAACATGTGAAGATGGCCAATCCACAAGAGTTAAACACAATAACAATGAAAAGCATAATCATTCCAACAAAACCATGAAAGTCTACAAAATCAACATAAATTTATAAACAAATCATCAAAACCCTAAAACTAAAGAGTTTAGCCACTCATAGCTTGAAGCAACATGTTTAAGCAAAATAAACAAAGAAAGAGTGTAAAGAAAGGGAAACTCTATTAAAAAGAAGCTCTTGATTGAGGTAGCACTGTCACGATCTCCTTGGCTCTCACGTCGGAATTCGAAGGGCACCAAGACCATCTCGAACTCTTTTCCTCTTCCTTGCAACTAACTCACTCTTTGAACTCTCACTTAATTCTCTCCTTTTTGTGCCTCTTTAGGTCTGTAACTTCCTTGCTTTGCTTTGATTTTTCTGGATGATTTGGGCTGCTAGAAACCCCCAAATTTATAGAGTTTGGCCGCCCAAAAATTTTTCAAAAATACAAAATTTTCATTTAAGGAAAGTTGGCGTCGCGGCGCTAGGGCTGCATCAGAAAAGTTTGCTCTCGGGTTTTAGCGCCGCGACGCTGTGATGCATTAAAAAATATTGTTCTCGGGCATTAACGCCGCGACAATGCTGTCCAAGCGCCGCAACGCTGTCATGGGTTTCAATAAGGATGCGTTGAGGCAGCGCCATCTCGGCGCCGCAATGCTACTATGCATCCAGAGCTATGCGTTTATGTTTCAGCGTCGTGGCAGCGCCGTCTCGGCGCCGCGGCGCTATCCCAAAATTTATCCTTTTTAGTTTTTCAACTCTTTTTCGCCGTATTCTTGCTCGGTTTTGATCTTTTAGTCATTTCTTCTAATTTTCCTCGTTTTAACCTGAAAATCACTAGCAAACAAGTGAAATCTAATATAAACTTCCTTAATTTGAGAGACTAGAAAGCACTTTTCAAGTGCTTATCAACACCCCAAACTTAGAGATTTGCTAGTCCCGAGCAAAGAATAGAATCAAATAATAGGGAGTTTAGATTAGGAAGTGTGCAATTGACTCATGTCTCAGAGAATAGCATTTGGAGCTTAAGTAGAAACATGCAAGCATATCTATATTGTTATAATCATCCAAGGCTAAATCTTGCTATCTCCCATGTGTGTGTGTGCAAGCCTCCTTCAATTTAAAATACTAGAACTCAAATTAGGACTTAAGAGAGTTTCTTTAGTTTTCCCCCTACTCTAGCTCATGCACCAATCTTCAAGCTTTCATACATTCAAGTGAGTAATATGTCCACTAAGGTGCCTTTCAATCATATATATATATTTTTTTTCATGGGCCCAAACTTGCATTCTTTTACCTAGAGGCACTAAGGTGCCTTGTAATCATAGCTACCAGGCAAGTATAGGTGATAGCTCCTAAAATGTGCTATCTTCCTCAGCTTAACTCGTGATTGTTGTGCTATTTAATGTGTCTATTATGTTATTTTGTAGGTTTCGAGCACTTAATAGGTAGAACGTGGTGTTAGCACCAAAACAAGGCTAAAATGAGCCAAAATGAAGTTCCACAGCATCAACCGGGAGATAGAACTCCAAAAAGACAAAATTGCCCTTGAAGCCCTAGTGTCGCAGCGTTGCCTAGGCGCAGCCGCAACGCTTCTTCCCAAGACGCTTTGCTAAAGAAATGCAGCAAGCGTCGCGATGCTGCCCTATAGCACGCGGCGCTCCGAAAAGTAAACGCGGACAAATTATCGTTACCGTCACAGCTCTGCCCTATAGCACCGCGGCGCCAGTTTAATTTTGGCTTAAATTACCCTAACCGCCAGCCATTCGGGAAGAGATAGCAGCACGAGTCCCAAGTTTGATTTTGGAGTTTTTCATTGCATTTTTTCTTCTTTTCATCTTGAGGAGAGTTTCTTTGAACAATTATTGGGTGAACAAGCATGTATCGAGGTTAAGGTAATATTTTCTAGCTTGGGTATTAGGGATTTTCCATTGTAATTGATGTTTCTTTTGAGGTTTTGAACTTAATTCAATGTATGCATGATTTAATTCCGAGTTTTCAAGAATTATGATCAATTTGTAATGCTGGTGTTTATTTTGATTATTTCTTTTGGTTTTATTACAATTCGTGACAATTTGTTGTATGTCAATCATAGGAAGTAATAGGTTAGGTTAGCTTGCAAATCTAGATGGTGATGCGCATTGTCCTAATCAACCTAGGATTAAATCGGTAGGACATTCAATCTAGGTCTATCCAGTTGCATGTCCCGCCTAATTTTCCCTTGAACTTAATGCGGTTAGGTTTAGTAAAATTTTGCATGTTTTTAATCGATTTGCTTAAATCTAACTTGTCGACTAGGGCAATTCAATTTTGGCGTTTCTAGTTGAATTGATTGGGTGCTAGCTTCAATGAATTTAGTAATGACGAACCAATGATAAGAACGTCAAACAAAGGAAAACCTCGTAACCTAAGCTAGAGCTTCTTCCATTGAATTTTTACTTTTTTTTACTTTCTGCATTTTATTTTCATGAAATTTACTTTTTCTTGCAATCAACCTTTTTCAAACCCCCCTTTTTGTTACCTTGAATTGAAAACTTTTCAATTGTGAAATTCGAGGGCTCCCTGTGTTCGACCCAGCTTGCCACTACTATTGTGGGTAAGTTAGAAAAATTTATTTGGCACGGAATTGGGCGACAAATTTCATCCGTCAAATTGGCGCCGTTGCCAGGGAGCCAAGAAATTTCACTTTTGTGAGGTTTACAATTCCTTATCGCTCTTTAGTTTTCCTCCTTTGTATGACCCGATCCTTCCAAGATCGAAACAATTTATTGTATTTTGCAGACATCGATAGAGAGGAGCGACGACGGAGGAGAGAACCTAGAGAACGAAGAGCTTCAGAGGAACGTACTCGTGCAGGAGGCACATTCGAAGAAGTCTTAGAAGAATAAGAAACACCGATGGCACAACCTGCATAGCACACATTGTGGGACCTCTCGGCCTCAAATGTTGATCAACAGCCTCTTTGCATTACCTATTTGGCCACGACAGGTAATTTTGAACTTAAATCGGGTTTAATTCACTTACTCCCTTCATTTTCTAGACGTGCATGTGAGAACCCCCACAAGCATCTTAAGGAGTTCATCATCGTGTGCGAGGGGATGGGGCCCCATAGTGTGACTGAGGAGCAAATCAACCTTAGAGCATTCCCTTTCTCCTTGAAAGATGATGCCAGGGATTGGCTTTACTTCATTCCTCCAGGTTCTGTAATCAGTTGGAAGGAATTGCAAAGGCAGTTCTTGGGGAAGTTCTTTCCCGCATCACGTGCTGCATGCATAAGGAAGGAGATTTATGGGATTACTCAAACGGCAAGGGAAACACTGTTCAATACTGGGAGCGGTTCAAACGCTTGTGCGCTAGTTCCTCAACCACCCGATTTTTTATGCATTGTTGATCCAGTACTTCTATAAAGGGCTTGTCCCTAGTGATCGAAGTACCATCGATGCAGCTAGTGGTGGCACCTTAGTTAACAAGACTCCCATGGAGGCTAGTGCACTCATCTCCATCATGGCAGAGAATGCACAGCAATTTGGGACGCGAGCTCCCAGCAGTACCACGTCTTCACGAGAGGTAAGTGAAATAAGAGCTGAACTTTCTGAAGTTTCTGAACTTTCTTCTTTGGTGAAGCAGGTCTTTGCTGCCAGGCAGCAACCTCAAGAGCCAGTTGAGGTCAGTTATGTCGACAATCAGTAAGGTGGACGGATGTACAACTACAACTGATGGGGTGGTTAAGCGAACCAGGGCCATAGCTCTTCAGGGATGCCCTTGGAGGATATGGTGAAGCAGCTGGCCGATTCCAACGCTCAGATCCAGTGCACCCAAGAGCAATTTATCCATACCACCACCTTCCATATTCAGAGCATGGCTAACCAGCTCTCCCAGCTAGCTAATGCTGTGAGCAGGCTGGACATCCAACAGAGGAAGCTTCCTTCCCAGCCCACACCGAACATGTGGAACGTGAGTGCCATCTCTGTGAGCTGTGGTATGGACGCATTGCCTAAAAAGCCTGTGAGCGAACCAGTGGAGATAGCGAGCTTACCAAGGAAATGTGGGATAAGATTCAACCCACCTCTCAATTTTTCCACTAATGTTCCCCGTGCTCCTTTCCCTAGCAGGTTGACTGTTGCTCAGGAAGGATCATGCAAGGAAGAGGTGAGGTCTGCTCTGTCTCTCGAAATTCAGAAGCCTGCTGTCGAGAGCAAAAAGGTGTGGACTGAAGTCCACTGAGAGGAAAAGAAGGAAGAAAATAAACAAGCAAATGTGATCCGCCAAGAGGTAATTTTTCCAGGTGATTTTCCTATTAAACAGGAGGACCCAAGTACGTTTTCTATTCCTTGTCAGATAGGAAATAGAAAATTTGAGTGTGCCATGTTTGACTTAGAGTCTGCGATTAATATCATGCCTGCTCCTATTTATGCTGATTTTCAGTCTCATATCCTGCACCTGGCTGATATTGTAATGCAATTAGCTGATCATTCTCTTGTTAGGCCAATTGGTATAGTTAAAAACATGCTAGTTAGAGTCAATGGCCTATGTTTTCCTGCTGATTTTTATGTGATCAATATGGATGTTAATTCTACTTCTTCTACTTCTCCTTTGTCTGTGCTTATAGGGAGACTCTTTCTAAAGACCTCGAATGTGGTGATCAATGTGGATGAAGGGTCCCTTTCCTTAAGGCACAGAGAAAAAATTGAAAAATTCTTTATTTCTGATGGTTCCTCCTCCACTAATCCTGTGTGTTTTAGCTCTTTGATTTTTCAGGATTGTGGTTAACACCCTAAGTTGGGGGTGTTAGATAGGGACTCGGCTTTCCCAAATGGATATGGATAATGAAGCCGAGTACGGTCGAGCATAATGACCTTAAAAAATTGCACTACTTAAAGGTAGCCAGGATTTATATTTCTGTTATTTCCTTTTCTTATTTTTACTTTTACTGAGCTTAATGCTTCCTATCTTTCTTGATCTTTTAGGCTTTTCTCGTTTGAAAGGAGTTGGAAAGGAGATTACCTTTACGAGCTAGATGTCACCGCCATTCTTCATGCCAAATTTCAGGGAAATTTTCTATTTTTTCCTTTTCATTTGTCCCTTGTTTTTCTTTTCTTTTCTCACATTGGGGACAATGTTGGATTTTAAGTTGGGGTTGGGGGATGTCTGTGTTCTGGCTGGAGTCTTGGAGCATCTGAGCTCGGACTAAATATTGTGTGCTTTCATGTTTGCTTGCTCATCTGTGCTTGGTTCGTTATGATGATTGTTTAATGACGCACTCTTTTCGATTCTCTTGTGTGATGCAATGTTTGAAGTGATTAATCATGATTTTTAGCCCTTTTTAAAAAAAATTCTAATTTTTCATGCACGCTTAAGTTCTTTGTCTGCCTATATTAGGTCCTGCATTCTTAGAATCGTATTACTTAGCTTGTATTTTTTTTTTGTTACCTCAATAAGCCCCACTGATTTGATAGTGTATTTTATGATGGGTTGTAATGTAATACTGAGAAAGAAAAAAATATTTATATGCCTGCTGAAAAAGAATGTTATGCTTTAAAGAAATATCATGAAAGAAAAAAAAAAAAGAAAACAAGAAGAAAAAAAAAAGCATGAAAAAGAAAGAGAAAAAAGAAAAAGAAAACTTGTAATGATATGCATGACTAGGGGTAGAAAGAGCTGCCTTTACCATGATTAGTTAGGATACTCGGGAGAAAAGAGTGAATACGGTTCCCTGTGGTAAATGTGTGAAAGCTAATGCCCCTAGGTAAAATAAATGCAAGTTTAGGGCCCTAGAGTTTGAATTCAGGCACCTCAGTTGAAATATTGTCGCTTTGAGTCTTTTTGGACACTTGATGATTTGTGCATGAGCCAGCATTGGGGAAAAAAAATTGAAAGCAATTTAATGTCATTCCGAGGTGCTAGGAACTTAATTAGAAGGTTTGAGTAATGAGGAAGAACCAGTTCGAGTGTTGGACGAGAAGGAACAAGTTCTGAGAACTAAGGTGATTCTGTTAGTCAAGGTTTTATGGAAAAATCATGACATAGAAGAAGCTACCTAGGAAACCAATGAACAAATGATAAAGAAGTATTCACATCTGTTTCCGAGGAGTTAGTAGTTATTGAATTTCGAGGACGAAATTCTTATAAGGAGGTGGTAAATTGTAAACCCTACTTTCATTTTGTAAGAGCTAAACGTAAGTACATAGTACCTATATGGACTAAATTGTTTTTTCTTTTGTAGATTGAAGGAAGAAGTGAAGAAAGCTGCAAATATTTTTGGTAAGTGAATTCTAGATCATTACGAGGAAAATCGAATTTAGAAGTTACTTTGTTTAATTGAAAATAAATATAAAAACGAAATAAAAATAGAAAAAAATAGATTTTAGAAATAGAAGAAAAAGAAATAAGAAAAGTAAAGGAAGAAAAAGAGGAAAAAAAAAGAGAGAAAGAAAATGAAAATGTTTGATAACGGAAGTAAGTCGGTATCTCGTATAAGTTTATAAGCTAAATTTTTGGTCATTTACTCCATTTTCAAAAGCTTCAACCGACCCAACCTTGTAACTGCATGTCAAAGGCAAAGGGGGGAAGAAGAAGTATTCTAGGGCAAATTCATGTAGAATTCTAGTCGGTTTCGTAATGTAATTGAAGCTGAAACAGAAGGTTTGGTTGCTGTAGCACAGTTGAGTGAAGTCTGGTGTTTGGTGATTAGCGAGCTGAAGAGACCAAGTTTGAAGCTGAAAATTTGAGGTTAGTAAGTTAACTCAACTCTTAACAACTCTTCTGAATGATGGTTGAGCTGAATATGAAGAGAAACATGTTAAATGTTAGATGGAAATGACTGATATGGATTTCCCGAGTGATCTGGCGCAGGGCGCGGTAAATTGGAAATATCTGTCGAACAAAGAGAATTTAAGCTTTGAAATTTTGAGGTAAGCTAGAAAACACATTTGTTTACAACTTTATAGAAGAGAAGAAGTTCTAATTCGAGTTGAAAATACAACTTTTAACAGATAAAAATGAAGATAGAAGCGAAGACAGAAGCTGTGGAAGATGGGTTTCGCCGGAAAAAGCAACGACACTTAGGGCGTAAGGGTGAGCAGTGAGACGAGTCTTGTTGGTGTCGTTGGTGGCTTTTTGTCTCACAACTCTCGCTGGGTATCGCTAGTCTCGCTGGTGTCGCTACTCTCGCTAGTCTCGCTGGTTTTGTCTAGTCTCGCTGGTCTCCCTAGTTAATAGTATCGCTGGTACAGTTTGGTCTTTTGCTGTAATTTGTTGGTTTAATCTCGCTAATGGCCTGAATCTCCCGAACGCAACGTTTTGGACACATCATAGCATCACAGCGCCTAGATGGCACTGCCGCGGCGCCAAAATCCGACGCAACATTCTGAACGCATTACAGTGCCGTGGCGCTTGGACGGCGCTGCCGTGGCGCTAAAGCCCTAGAGCATCAATTCTGAACGCATCACAGCGTCGTGGCGCTTGAACCGTGCTGCCGCGGCGCTAAAACCCGAGAGCAACAATTTTGGACACAACCCTAGCGTCCGCGGAGCTATGGATCAGCGTCGCAGCGCTAGTTTTCCATAAATGTAAAATTGTTATTTTTGGTAAATTTTGGGCGGCCAACTCTATAAGTTTGGGGGTTTCCAGCAGCCTTAATCAATCAAATCAAATCAAGAATCAATCAACCATCAATTTACAGACCTAAAGAGGCACAAGAAGGAGAGAATTGAGTGAGAGTTCATAAAAGAGTTCAAAGAGTGAGTTAGTTGCAAGGAAGAGGAAAAGAGTTCGAGATGGTCGTGGTGCCCTTCGAATTCCGACGTGAGAGCCAAGGAGATCGTGACAGTGCTACCTCAATCAAGAGCCTCTTTTCAATAGAGTTTCCCTTTCTTTACACTCTTTCTTTGTTTATTTTGCTTAAACATGTTGTTTCAAGCTATGAGTGGCTAAACTCTTTAGTTTTAGGGTTTTGATGATTTGGTTATGAATTTATGTTGATCTTGTAGACTTTCATGGTTTTGTTGGAATGATTATGCTTTCCATTGTTATTGTGTTTAATTCTTGTGGATTGGCCATCGTCACATGTTAGGTTAGATGTATGATTGAGAGATTGCATGTTTAACTTGATTTATAACAATGAATTGTTGTTAATCTATCACGAGAGTAGTTAGGTTGACAATAAAAGTTGCTAAAGACTATTCTTAATGCCATGTAATTTGAATTGGTTTCAAGAGATTAGTAATCAATCGAGTTGCATGAGAAAGAGTTGTTTTTGAGAGAAAATAACTTGGAATTAAGTTTTTGACTTAGGCATATGAATTACCATAAATTCCATGAATTCTATAATATTATATGATGAAATAAACAAGGATTCATTACCCTAGAACTCTCTTTGACTCTTGTGTTTCTCACTTTAATACTTTCCTTGTTTGGTTTATATTTTCCATAAATCACAACTTCAATTCCAATCCTCAAATAAAATTGATTCAACTCTAGAATAGCTAAGTAACTTAAACCTTCACAATTGGATCTCCAGTGGAACGATATTCAGACTTAACCGTCTTATATTATAACTTGACCCGTACACTTGAGGTTAACACTAAAAGTGCGCATCAAGTTTTTGGCGCCATTGCCGGAGATCCAAAGAATGGTTTTTGTTATTTAATATTCATTAGAATTGATAGATCTTAATTTGAGGTTTATATTATTTGGTTGTTTATTTATATATTTATTTATATTTTATTTTATTGTATTTTATATTTTTTTCCTTTTTTATTTTATTTTATTTTATTTTATTTTATTTTATTTTATTTTATCTTTTGTATTTTTTATTTTGTATTATTTATTTTTATTATTTTGTCGGTTTATGCCTAGAGATAATATTAATATTCTCCCTCTTGATCCCGAGATTGAAAGGACGTGTAGAAGAAACCTATGGGTTCAAAACAATCACATCGAGGAGATGGCGGAGGAGATATCAAAGGCAATTCGGGACTACTTCCAACCGACATTACCGGCAAATCAACCCGGCATTATAAATGTGCCCATCAATGTCAACAACTTTGAGTTGAAACCGGTGTTGATCCACATGGCAAGAGAGCTAGCCTTTAGAGGAAGAACCAATGAAGATCCTCACAAGCACTTACGATATTTCTTAGAGATATGCGGGACGGTAAAGATGAATGGTGTTTCTAACGATGCAATTAAACTAAAACTTTTTCCTATCTCTTTACAGGATCGTGCTAAAGATTGGTTGGAAACCATACATCCGGATAGCATTACAACTTAGGAGATCTTAGCTCAAGCTTTCTTGAACAAATATTTTCCACCGGCTAAATCTCAAAAACTAAGGACGAAGATTGGAACATTCCTCCAACTTGAGGATGAACAATTATATGAGGCTTGAGAGAGGTATAAGGATCTCTTGAGAACGTGCCCTCAACATGGTTACCCGGATTGGTTGCAAATTCAACTCTTCTACAATGGAATAGCAAGCTCAACCAAATCCATACTAGATGCAACCGCCGGAGGCTCAATTTTTTCAAAGAATGCTCAAGAGGCGTACACCATACTAGAAGACTTGGATACTACAGCGTACAATTGGCCATGTGAACGGTCTTCTCCAATCATCCTAAAAGCCACCGGACGATATGAGATGGACAAGGTAAGTTCTCTAAACGCTCAATTGGCTTCTCTCACTAATGCTTTATCTAAATTTTCTCAAGGAAGCCAAGTCCAAGCAAGTCCATCATCCATAGCTTCCCTTGTGGCCATGGCAAGTCAACAAGAGCCTAGTGAGTTAAAAGTGACCAATTATGTGGATAGAGGACAATACCGAGGTCAACAACAACTTTCAACTCACTATCATCCCAACTTGAGGAATCATGAGAATTTTTCATATGCTAACAACAAAAATGTGTTGCAAGCACCTCAAGGATTCAATGGAGCGGGGAATGCAAAGATATCATCACTAGAGGACATAATGCTTGACTTTGTCAAAGAGTCAAGATCAAGGACAACTACATTGGAGAATTCGGTCCAAGCAATTGCAAGCACCGTTCAAAGCCAAGGTAAGACACTTCAAAACTTGGAGGTTCAACTTAGTCAAATGGCAACTTCCCTCCAAACAATGCAAAAGGGTAAGTTGCTTAGTTGTCCCTAGAGAAACCCAAGGGAGGAGTGTAAGGCCGTGACTTTGAGAAGTGGGAAAAAGCTATCCACTCCCTTGATCAATGATGAAGATGGTGAGCCTCCACAAAAAGAGGATGTTCCACAACAAGAGAGTGCACCTAAGGAAAAGGAGAAATCAAAGTCCAACATAAGGAGTACTTCTAACTCTACTTCTTTTATCCCTAATACTTTACCTTTTCCTCAAAATTTTCAAAAGAAAAAGATTGATTCTCAATTTTCAAAATTCTTAGACATATTCAAAATGTTAGAAATTAACCTTTCTTTTGTAGAGGCATTAGAACAAATGCCTAAGTATGCCAAATTCATGAAGGATGTATTGTCTAAGAAGAAATGATATGGAGATTATGAAATGGTTGCACTAACCAAAGAATATAGTGCGACACTACAAAGGAAATTGCCTCCAAAACTAAAGAATCCAGGGAGTTTCTCTATCCTTTGTCATTTAGGCAATAATAAGGTTACTAAAGCACTTTGTGATCTTTGAGCTTCCATTAACTTAATGCCTTTATCCATGTTTAGGAAGCTCAATGGAGAAGAGGTGCAACCAACTACCATATCTTTGTTTTTGGCCGATCGATCATTTGTTCATCCCTACGGCATTGTGGAGGACGTCTTGGTTAAGGTAGACAAGTTTATCTTCCCGGGGGACTTTGTGATATTAGACATGGAGGAAGATGCCGAAGTCCCCATAATCCTTGGGAGACCATTTTTGGCCACCGGAAGGGCCCTCATCGATGTGCAAGATGGAAAGCTCACATTCCGCCTTAACGATGAGGAGGTAACATTTGACATTTATAAAACCCTTACGCATCCATATGTAGAAAGGTATGAGCATCATGAGCCAAGCACAAAGATAACATCGCCTCTCTCTTCGAATAAAAACTCTATGCATGATGAGCCTCCTTTGAATGGTAAGACTAATGGCATGCTTGATGTTAAAGTAGAAAATTCTATGAAGCATGTTTCTAGTTGTGATAATTCTCCTAGTTGTTCTTGCATGCCTCCCAAACCTATAATGAATTATGAACCAATTATGGAGATGCATGTTAAAAATGAAGTGGTGAGTCCGGTAAAATCTAAGAATAATGACTCCTTAATGAGTCTTGACTACATTAGAAACAATGATGTCCAACTTAATAATGATTTGTTGACTAACTCACTAAATGCTAATGAATATGTTTGTGAGCGTCAATGTGGGCGAATACTAAAAGTTGTAGGTGACCCAAAGCATGAAAGGAAGAAACCATCTTGGGATCCACCATGACTCGTGAGCCCCATCTAGCTAGAAGACGTTAAACCAAGCGCTTATTGGGAGGCAACCCAATTTTATTGCTTTCTTTACTTTTCTTTTTATTTTATTTTCAATTTATCTTGAAGTCACTCATATGCTTTATCTCTCAGGAACTTGGTTTATCACACAAAGTACTCCTTACACCAAGCCTGTTTGGTGGCTTCCTGTCACACCCCCTCCCGGATTACCTACCTATCCTGAAAGGGAATGTGAAGACAATAAATATCACCCCTCTTGTGACGCATATTGTCTCACCTTACTCATCTTCCTGTGCACACATTTACTCATATACATTCATAGAAACCAATCATACTACACATGCTTATAACATAACATTACTCCCTATGCAGAGTACACTTTTATCATATAACATAATTTACACTTCCATATCCATCATACATTGTACAAAACCTCACTACAATCCCCACTCGAAAACTACTAGGTTTACATGCCATCTACATAAAGTTATATACAACGTACAACTCTCAGACTTGACTAAATTTCAAGAACTCGAGACTTAGGCAGGGTGAGCTGAAGTAGGCTAAGCACCGGGAACGTCCTTGCTACCTGGGGGAAGAAAAAAAAAACATTGAAAACATAAGCTAACAGCCCAGTGAGTGACCAATCTTTGTAAAACGGACATTTATTGAAAACAGGCATGTTACGTATAAACAGATATCAAGGATTTAACATATTATTCAACTATAGCATACTTTCCATAAACCCATCAATCACATAAATCCAATTTCAAATCATACATGATTATTTTCCAAAAGAAGTGATACAGTAAACAGTTTGGTTTTTCAAACTTTTTCCTTAGTTGAGGCGGAGCAACGCTCAACGTACTCAACTTCGAAATCATCCATGGCTCAATGCGAACCAAACTCGACGCATCAGCCAAATCAACCTCTATGTGCACATAGGAATATGACGGGTTGCCCAAGTACCTTCTCCATGTCCTTCAGTACTGGGTCCCAGGGAAACTCACGTGCCTTCTCATGTCCTTGAGCACTGAGCTTCCTCTAAAACATTTTAGAACCCGTTCACATAAATAGTTCATATAGAAATCCTTTCATAGAAAATTATACAGATCGTTATTCAATAACATTTCATAAAAGAAAAGGCTTCCTATCAACTTTAGAAAACGTATAACATGTCTCGTAAATAATGCAACTAAACATTATGCATTTTAAACAGTTCGTCGCAAAATCATATTCCATAAGAACATTTTTAATAAAAGTTGAATTGAAGAATAAGGAGTCACTCACTACTCTTCCTAGTTCTTGCGCGGGTTATATGCCTTCCCTATCTGTTCTTGGCCTGCAATTAACATTTTACCATGCGTTACTTTACATTGAACCTCCCCCTTTTCAAACTAATCATCATAAGCGAGAATTCTAGCGATACTACCCAACAGAAGCTGTTACTAGCGATACTACCCAACAGAAGCTGTTACTAGCGATACTAGATTGAGCGACACTAGCGTTACCTTACCTTAGCAGCGACACTTAGCGATATCTAGCGAGTTTTGTGAGACGGAAGACTCCTTTGCGTCTCAGCGACACTCGTCTCGCTTTCAGTACTTAGACCGCACCCGATACTTGGTTCTTAGCAGTACCCCGCACTGTGATTTCTTCCTTTCCTCTTGTTCTTACTTCAATCTATTAAAAGTCATAATTTCAGACGGATTTAGAACTTTTTCCCTTCTACAAACTTATAGAGAATTGAGTTTTATAGCTTACCTTCAAATTCCAAGGCTTAACTTCTCTTCGTTCTCTAGTTATTCCAAAATCACCTCATATTGCTCCAGATTGCTTAACAATCCCGTAGGTGTTGCCTTTCCCTAAAGATTCACATAATTAACTTCAATTTCAGCTTTACCATCCTTCACAAGATTTGTTAGGAATTATTTTAACTTACTGACCTCCAAATTTCAGCTCTAAACTCGGCTTCCTCTATACGTTTTACTCCAAATATCAACCACTGTTCACTCATTGCGACTGCAATCAGTCTTCTGTTCTAGCTCCGTTTTCAACATCAATATGAGTAGAATTTCGCCCAAAATTCGCAAGAACACCTTCCTCAATCTTCTCCTGAAGTTTGTCTGAAATATGGAACCGACTAAAGCTCTCGAAAATGTCTTAAAAATGATTAAACATTTAATTAATCCACTATATATACTACCTACTTAGCCTTCACAAACACCAAGATTTATGTTGCCGACTTACCCCTCACCCGCAGGCTGGCGCAGGGTTCTCACCTCGACGCGAGGCACTCATGTTAAACTTCTCCTCCAACGCCTTCAGCAACTAACCACACCTAACGCATGGTGTCGTCCTCTACGCCTCCTATTTTTGACGCATACATCCCAGTCATACACCTCTATTTTCGTCGCGTCAAGACCACTCTGTCTTCGACGCGAAGCGACTTCAATGCATGTCTGTCTTCAACGCATCGACTTCAGCGCATGACTGTCCTCAACGCAGAGTGACTTAAACGCATGGTTCAAGCACATTTCTTCCCCCGCCAAAATTACTTATCCTTCGACGCGGGCAACTACTTCAGCTCACAACCCTCCGTGAGTCCATCAACAACGCATGAACTTGGCCAACACTTACCCAAAATTTTACTTTCCAAAAATTCTTGCTCTCACCCACGACTACTTCTCCCCTCGTAATGCATAGCCACAATCGGATTGCCGCACCCCAACACTTGGTAACGCAAGTCAGTGCTTACACTTCCCGCCTGCTCACAGGCTTGTTCCTTCTTTGTTAGATGCTTTTATGCATTGGGGACAATGCATGACTCTAAGTTTGGGGTGGGAGGTGTCTCTTGTACTTTTGTGTGTTTTCTTATCCTGCTATGCATGTTTGTGAAGGTTTTAATGATCATATGCATGTCAATTTTTGAAAAATTTTGGAGCTTTCAAAGTTAATGGGAATGTGTTTATAGTTGTGTGCTTTGATGTTGATTGCCCATGATGAGATTCGACAGATGACTTATTGTGGAAATAGAATAGCACTATCTTGAGTTAAATTCATTTAAGTCCCTTTTAAAATCTCTCATATTCTTGAGCACATAGCTACTTTAATCTAGAATCTTTAACTGAAAAAAAAAAAGATTAAGTTGGGTGTATTGGGTTGTCTCTCCGAAAGGCCCCACCGGTTAGAGAGTGGAAATGCATGATAGCTTGTAATCTTAGACTAAGGAAAAAGAAAAGAGTATACATGCCTTGAGAAAAGAAAAAGTGTACACAAAATGTATGAGCTTTATTTGTCTATTTTTTTTAAATGTTAAACTTGTAATGAGTATGCATGGATAGGGATAAAAAGAGCTGCCTTTGTTGTGATCAGTAAGGACGCCTGGGAATTGACTAGGTACGAGTCCCTATAGTGAATGTGTGAAAGCTAGTGCCTCTAGGTAAAAGAATGCAAGTTTGGTCCCATGAAAAAAAACATGATTGAAAGGCACCTTAGTGTACATATTATTCACTTGAAATGTATGAAAGCTTGAAGATTGGTGCATGAGCTAGAGTAGGGGGAAAACTAAAGAAACTCTCTTAAGTCCTAATTTGAGTTCTAGTATTTTAAATTGAAGGAGGCTTGCCCACACACACATGGGAGATACCAAGATTTGGCCTTGAATGATTATAACAATATAGATATGCTTGCATGTTTCTACTTAAGCTCTAAATGCTATTCTCTGAGACATGAGTCAATTGCACACTTCTTCATCTAAACTACCTATTATTTGATTTTATTCTTTGCTCGGGACTAGCAAATCTCTAAGTTTGAGGTGTTGATAAGCACTTGAAAAGTGCTTTCTATCCTCTCAAATTAAAGGAGTTTATGTTAGATTTCACTTGTTTGCTAGTGATTTTCAGGTTAAAATGAGGAAAATTAGAATAAAAGACTAAAAGATCAAAACCGAGCAAGAATATGGCGAAAAAGAGCTGAAAAACTCAAAAGGGCAAAATTTAGGATAGCGCCTTGGCGCTAAAACCCGAAAGCAACGTTCTGGACGCATCATAGCATCGCGGAGCTAAAACCTGAAAGCAACAATTTTGGACACAACCCTAGCGCCGCGGCGCCAGTTTTCCATAAATGTAAAATTGTTATTTTTGGTAAATTTTTGGGTGGCCAACTCTATAAATTTGGGGGTTTCCAGCAGCCCTAATCAATCAAATCAAATCAAAAATCAATCAACCATCAATTTACAGACCTAAAGAGGCATAAGAAGGAGAGAATTGAGTGAGAGTTCATAAAAGAGTTCAAAGAGTGAGTTAGTTGTAAGGAAGAGGAAAAGAGTTCGAGATGGTCGTGGTGCCCTTCGAATTTCGACGTGAGAGCCAAGGAGATCGTGACGGTGCTACCTTAATCAAGAGCATCTTTTCAATAGAGTTTCCCTTTCTTTACACTCTTTCTTTGTTTATTTTGCTTAAACATGTTGCTTCAAGCTATGAGTGGCTAAACTCTTTAGTTTTAGGGTTTTGATGATTTGTTTATGAATTTATGTTGATCTTGTAGACTTTCATGGTTTTGTTGGAATGATTATGCTTTCCATTGTTATTGTGTTTAATTCTTGTGGATTGGCCATCGTCACATGTTAGGTTAGATGTATGATTGAGAGATTGCATGTTTAACTTGATCTATAACTATGAATTGTTGTTAATCTATCACGAGAGTAGTTAGGTTGACAATAAAAGTTGCTAAAGACTATTCTTAATGCCATGTAATTTGAATTGGTTTCAAGAGATTAGTAATCAATCGAGTTGCATGAGAAAGAGTTGTTTTTTAGAGAAAATAACTTGGAATTAAGTTTTTGACTTAGGCATATGAATTACCATAAATTCCATGAATTCTATAATATTATATGATGAAATAAACAAGGATTCATTACCCTAGAACTCTCTTTGACTCTTGTGTTTCTCACTTTAATATTTTCCTTGTTTGGTTTATATTTTCCATAAATCACAACTTCAATTCCAATCCTCAAATAAAATTAATTCAACTCTAGAATAGCTATGTAACTTAAACCTTCACAATTGGATCTCCAGTGGAACGATATTCGGACTTAACCGTCTTATATTATAACTTGACCCATACACTTGCGGTTAACACTAAAAGTGCGCATCAGAGTGTGGGTAGCCGGGATATAGAAATGGTTCCCAATACTAAAGGACTCAAAGATGGCATGTGGGTAACCTGAGTATAGAGATAGCCCCCAATTTTGAAGGACTCGGAGAAGGTATGGGGATGGCCTAAATCTCGTATATGGGACCCGTTAATGAAGGACTCGAAGAAGGTATTCGGGTAACCTAGGATATGATATCTATGTGCACATAGAGGTATGATAGATGCTGTTGTATTGAGTCTACTCCATACAGCTAAGGATATTTGACGTCGGGTGTGTCGAGATTTCTCTGCCCCAACTAAGGATGTTTTTGATGTGGAGTAGCGTTGATCTCTTCTCCGCCTCAACTAAGGAAAATGTGATTGAAATGTGTTGTAATTACATGGTTTTCCTTTAAATGATACGTATGTGATTGGATAAAGTTACCTAAGCATGGTTTGTTTGGATATGGAAACAATTTATTACTACTTATTTATTTTCATAACTTGATTTCGGATTTGATTTAATTATGAACCAAGGAAGGTTTTTACAAAACAAGTCACTCACTGGGCTGTTGGGTTGTATGTCCTAAAACTCGTAGTTTTTGTAAATAGGTGATTTTTAGTACATATAAAGTTATTCAAGTGAATTAATTATTTATCAACTCTAAATCCA
This sequence comes from Citrullus mucosospermus, assembly GCA_030954485.1. Classification (NCBI taxonomy): domain Eukaryota; kingdom Viridiplantae; phylum Streptophyta; class Magnoliopsida; order Cucurbitales; family Cucurbitaceae; genus Citrullus; species Citrullus mucosospermus. The sequence goes on along the minus strand of CM062057.1, from coordinate 14,133,560 downwards.
ATTAAACTACGAACCCTTGGCTACTATCATGAGTACTTGGACTTTATGTGGAGACATAAACAGGATCAAGTTCGAGTAAGTAGCCTCAATAGTCTATAGTACATGGATTAGGTTGGGTACCTCTTCCTGGAGACACTATTGAATACGACCCGCTTCATGATTGTTACAAATATTGTAAAGTGTCATAAATGAAGTGATTCTGATTTGATCATGTAGAGACATGTGAGCGGGGGTATTCTACATAATGAGATTGTGTAAGACTGACCCTGAAATAATTACTGTTACGTATTAACACCGTTTACGATTAACACTGATTAATTTCACTTATCGATGACCTAGATAACTTGATCAGAATCTTGAGCTATCTATGAACTCCTATTTATTCAGAATTATCCCTTGATCTACATAGGTAAGAGTAAGCTCAATAGTGCTGCTCAACATGGGCAACCTAGCTCATGCTTTCCTTATTTTTCTGTTTTTCAGGTAGCGAGCGAGTCCGAGGTGCTTAGCCTACATAGCAACTCGTCTGGGCCTACCATCAGTGTCTGGAATTTTGAGAATTGTATATATTTGATCTTAAACCTGTGTTGTACATATAGAGGGTTAAGGGCGGAAGTTAGTGAAATTGTGTAAATTAAAGGTTGATTGTAAATCAATGTCTATATGATAGCTTAACCATGGTTATAGTTGGATGTTCAATTATTGCGTATATCTGCTTATTAGGTCTTGGTAAAGGTATAAGGCTAGTAGTAGATGCCGTAAGAGGGTCAGTGTCTGCTATCCTCACATTTTCTCCTGGGTTAAGATGGTATCTGGAGAGGGTGTGACAGGGGGGAGGGAGGAACAAGATGCATTTAATAAATGGAAATGGAATCCCACAAATTATATATCTAGGATATAACTCAATCATCTCGAACACGTGGCCAACTTAACCGGTAATGTCGACATTAAGTATGCTTAGATATTAATTAAAACTCGCATCCTAATTAAACTATATTGCAATTAACCATGAATGAAATGCATCCTAAAATAAATTGAAATATATGCGTTAAGGTCTAGGACTAAGCCACGGCGATTAGCTAATGCAAATGCTCAATAACTACTAGATTACTCCCTATCTCTAAGTCACTCAAGGTAACTACGTGATATTTTTGGTAATGCTATGAAAAAACCATACACCCAGGAGATGACCTAGCTACTTTGGTTATTAACATGTAAGAATTTTGGATTACAAGTTTATTTAGCGATGAGCATGCATAAACAATTGGTTTGTCCTTCCTAATCTCAAACATGCTAAAGAGTAAAAGCAAGAGATAGAAATATATACACATTTAGCACATTCCTCTCATAAATACAAAATGGGTTTCTCCAAATCCATTAACTAAATAAAACTACCAAGATTACATACTTTTGAAATAAGTAATTGAGGCTTGTAAACACTGAGCCGTTTAAATCTCAAAGAAAGCAACCTAAAACTAACAAAATAGAGAAGGAAGTGAAGAATAACTAAGAAAATTGCCCATAACTCGAATGGGGACTCTACCTCTCGCCCTTTTCTCAAACCCCTAAAAATTATGAACTTTATGTAAGGGTCTTCAAATAGTGTCGCGGTTCTAGGGGTTGAGTTTTCATAGTTTCATACCCCGCGCTCAATCCTAGGGTCGCACTCATGCTTGATAGCACTGCAACGCCACAAGATAGCTGTGTTGCCTCTTTTGAACGCCTTTGCTTCATTTTGATCCAATAGCCCACCTTTGTTGCCATTTGCTCCATAATGATCCTTTTTCCACCTGAGATCTCTTGACGACCTTTTTTGCTCGATTTTCTATCTAGAAACACAATTAAATATTAAATTCTTAAGAACTAGCCTAATTGAGGCTAGAAAAGATAGCTCTTCAAGGGCTCATCACCCATTATGAAGGATGAGATGGAAAAGTTGGTGAAAAGAACTATAATTGAAGTACATGTCATCCCTAGATTGTCTATAAAAGACGGTTTGGCAGTTGAACATTCTTTACTTATTGACCCTATTGTGTTATACCACTTTCTTGACTTCACTGCATAATGGGAGTACGATTACTTGATGGAAGTCCTCGATAGAGCTCTACCTAAAAAACCTCGACTCCATGTTATTTTGTCCTGTATATGCTTACTTTGATTTTGATTTTGTTTTTTTTGTTTGTTTGTTTTTTTTTTATTTTTTTATCACTCCTTATGAAATGGTGGTATATTCTTACTACTTCCAACTACCAATACCATAGTTGTATTATGAATTTTGTTTCTTATTTAGAAATTTTGTTCGAAAGTAGTTTAAGTTTTGTCCAATGGAATTTCTATTAGTCAAGAGATTGATCAAGAGACGGTTTGAAAAAGAAAACATTGTTTTTCAAGCTAGTTCAGCATCATGAAGTCAAAAGTTATATAATATCACAAACTTAGGTAACATGAAAAAGAAGTTAAATATACATGTTATCTCTATTTTGTTACCGAATGAAATAAGTGATAAACATAATTTTCTCTTAAAAAGCCCAAGTATAAACCTAATAAGAGTAAAACTTAGTGAGAACCAAGGTCGAACTCAGGGATTTTTTATTTCAAATGAACCAATTATTGGCGTTTCACTATAAGCTTAGCAGAATAAAATTCAAATACTGGAAATCCATGAGTAATTACTACCGATTGCAATGACATCAAGAAAATTAGAAAAAGTGATTAAACATAAGTTTTCTCTAAAAAAGTTCAAGTATAAACCTAACAGTAGGTCACTCCACTAAAGACTTACAGTTGCACTCTTCGCACTATAGATATATTCCTGTGTCCATGGAATTTATTAATTAATAGTAAATGAAACCTTCACAAATTACTCATAGCTACAGCTGGGTCAAATTACCGTTTTACCCCTATAGTTATATTTAACTCCTTAAGTACCACTGATCACTCTAATTAACAAACTTTTTATAGTCCAACTATAAACTAACCCCTCTCAGGCTAGTGAGAGGGTGAGGCCTCATTGTTCAAGACCTGGAATTAGCCCTTAAGGGAGTAATTTATCTACTTACCCTAAACAAGGGAAGGAATGAATTCCATCTTGTGAAGATATGTTCTCAACTCCCTAATCAGACAAATCCCAAAAATGGTAAGCATATAGAGTCGGCAATTTGGCCACTCTCACCCACACAAATCAAAGGATTGCCCTCATAGACAAGAGTTCATAACTTACTCAGGATTCAGGTCGAGTTACCTATAGTCATCCTATGAAATGTTAATTTCTACAATTAACAAAGTTACAAAGAGAAATTTAACATTTAGCGGTCTAGTCTTATACAAACGCTTTGCATAGGATACCCCCACTCACATATCTCCACTTGAACGATCAGGATCAAATCAACTATAACACTTTACAACTCCTTGTAACAATTATAAAGTGGGTCATATTCGTAATGTTGCTAGAATAAGCACCCAACTTTATTCCTATACTACAGACCTTTTGGTTATTACTTAAACATAATCCAACCATGTATGTCAACCACATACATGTTTAAGTTTACATAAAATAACCATGGAATCTTAGTTTATTGGATTGAGTTAATGCATAAAATAGATAAAAATAAATTCTTATTTTATTTAATCAATAAAATGTATATACAATTTACAAAACTACAAGATCCAAGAGATTTAGGACACACCAATCCCAAAAAAATAAGAAAGTGTTGAGTACAAAACACTTGAATGTCTTGAACCAAATGTAAACAACAAGACAAAAAAGAAGATAAGGAAAGAAAGAAAGAAATGTCAAGCCAGAAGTTGCAGTTGCAAACCCTTGTTTCCCGTCGGCTGATGGGTGCTTGTTCTACTGCGAGATGATTCTGGCTGGTTGGAGGCAAGTTGCTCAGAATCCTCTATCTAGTCTTCTTCGATGGATGGATGGAGAGTTACTAACAAGCTAACTGGCTAACATTATTTTGGTGTTTATGTCTTAGTATTTATAGTAACAAAATTGTACTCTTCATACGTTATGTGTCATTGTTGGCAAACTGGGAGCTATGCATACGCCTATCGTCATCTCTGATCGGGTAATTGGCTTATTTCAGTGTTGCGCTTCTGGTTAAATCTAAATCAAGGCAGGTAATCTCTTCTCAACTCATGTTGTAGTTGTCAAAAATTCAAAGGCATGTGTTTAAGCTTGAGCTTGCCGTGATTATGAATTCCTTTATGCTCAATGCGTTTGATTAACACTTGTATTTTTCTTGAAAATTCATACGTTCAAACTAGATTAATGCATAAAATTACTCTTCTTAAGTTTTCATACATACTTAACGCAAAGAAGATATTTATCAAGAATTTCTACTAAGATTGATGATTCATTAAAATTTCACCATTATTCTAAAAAAAGAGCTACAATAATTTGTATTTCTAAAAGTTATCACACCCCAAAATTTAGAATAATGCTTATTCCCAAACATGTCTTTTACTAAAGAAATTCAATGCAACTTCTCCCCCATTTTAGCATTGACTGGCCTCTCAGTAGACTACTCACTCCAGCAATCACTCCTAAGCTACCTTTACTCTCTGATAACTATCCAAATGAGCTATTTATCTCGGCCTAAATCTTGTTGGTTCTCGTGAATTTAATTTTTATTCTAGTGATTTTGACAGAAAAACGAGCAACAGAGACTAACGGGACCTTCCAGATGAAATTCAGGTCAAAACGGAGTATTTAGCAACAAATGGAGGGCAAAAGTGGAAATTGGCCAAGGTTGCCTAGCGCCTAGGCACTACACTAGAGGCATTAGGCGCCTTCCACCTGAGAGCATAAATTCAGGGAGCCCTTAGGCGCTCCAAATATCAGGCGCACACGCTAGCAAGGAAGCACCCAAGTGCTACTCGACACTTGGACAGGCACTTCGATTAGGGTTGCAAGCACCTAGGCGCTGCCTGTGAGCACTTAAACGTCCTGACCATTTCTATATATAATCCCTTCGGATTTTTTGGGCAAAAAGGATGGAGGAAAAGAGGAGGAACACAGCCCCAACTCGTTTTTCTTTCTTTTTCACATCTTACCTTAGGTTTTTGCTTATTTTGGGTTGTGATCATGGATTGGAAGCTCTTCCCTCTCCTTTCTTTGTCTATGAAGATGTTTAGGCAAGTGATTTCTAGTTCTTGGGAGAAAACCTTATGTAAGTGTATTGAGATTTATCTTAATGACATTATATTATGATTTTCCCTCTTTGAATCTATTTTAAATTCTAGATGTCTATTTTTTGGATGGATTGATGCCCCTACCTTGGATTATATTGTTGCTAAGTGTTTTGTATCTTGCATGATGTCTTCCCCTTCATCTAGCTATAATCACATAAGTAACAATTATTGAATATTGCATGCTTTCGTTTTAAGCTTTTTCGATCTTAGGATACATGTTTCAATTAGGTTCAAAGATTAAGTGATTAATTAAGTCGGGGCTTCTCATTAATTAATCACACAATGGAGTCCTAGGGCTTAATGCACATGACCTTAATCTTATTTGATCACTTATCGAAACCAATAGGACCTAAGGCATGTAGATTAATTAGGGCTTAAGGCTTTAATTGATAGTTAGGATGCTTGCTCAATTTATTCCAAAAAATTTGGCCGCTTGTGGTGTCGATGAATTTGGATGAATTTGGTAAGTTGTTGTGAATGCATAATCGAATATATGTTTACAAGATATTTCAATGATAGAAGTTGTGTAGGAACACAATTTGCTCCGAAGGCTAGATTCTCTTATCTTAGGCTACTTTTCCCTTTATCTTTACATTCTTGCATTTAATTTTCAGATACCTTAATTCTATGTTACACACAAGCCCCATTCACCTCTATAATTAAAGAATTAGCTTAACAAAACTTAATTCACTCTCCTTGTCAATCGATCCAAACTTCTCACTTGTGCTACGCCATCATAGTATAGGTAGAGTTCGATATTATAAATTGTTTTTTATTGGCTCCCTTTGGAAATTAAACGACGACGGAAGGAAACTCTTTCACTCTCATGACTTTACTCACTTCCTATAGAAATATTTCCTTAAGCTCAGATGTGGCAAGCTTCCTCTCAAAAGCATTTTACTCATTTTCAAACATTTTTGTTTTTTATTATCAACCATGCGTTTGATGGATGAAATTACAAGACTTTTTCTTTCTACCCCCGGTTATTATTGCTTATGTATACTATATACAAATAGATTTTTTTTTTTTTTGCATACTTTGATCTAGGTTACCTACCAATTATTCTATTTCTATGTCACAATAACTCGTATTTCTACAAATTATCAATACAAAAATAGTGATATAATAATAATAATAATAATAATAATAATAATAATAATAATAATACAACAAAATCCAACCATGCAATTCAAACACAATAATTAGAAATCCAACAAACCCAACCCTAAACCCTAAGCATCGTAATTTAGATTCCCGCTGATACTTATTCCAAAACATAAACCCCATCTTAATTAGACTTTCAGTAATCTTGATTCCATTCCAGCAATCCAAATGCTCCCTTAATATGTTGAATGCATAAACAACCGTTGGAATTTGTTAGTGGATATTATTATATTAATAAGGACCAAATGTGATGTACTAAAAAAAATGTATATTCCAAGTAGAGAGTTTGAGTATTAGAATGGACTTACTTCTCCATGGAGCTAAATGCTCCCTTAATATGTTGAATGCATAAACAACCGTTGGAATTTGTTAGTGGATATTATTATATTAATAAGGACCAAATGTGATGTACTAAAAAAAATGTATATTCCAAGTAGAGAGTTTGAGTATTAGAATGGACTTACTTCTCCATGGAGCTATCATAATATATTTATAGATTTAGTTGATTTAGGTCCTTTCCTAATTGGGTTTCGAAGTTACATCGAGGTTATCCTTTAGGGCATACGAGGGGCATATCCCGTTTGGCATTTTGCTAGAGTAAGCCTCAACTAGATGAGTTTGGTCATCTTCCCTTAGCCTCTTGTTTAAATTGAAGTTATGAATGATTAAGCAATTTTAATTGTTATTTGGTTTCTAAAAGAGGGAAAGAGTGTAGCCAATAAAAAGTATTCAAAGGAGGAGATTTTGCTGAAAATTAGAGAATTTCTAAGTGTCAGAATATCTTCCAAGGGTTAAATAGGTCAAATAATTAAAATAATTAAGAAAAATTAATATAAAAAAACAATAAATAGTTAAATAAATTGAATCAATTATTTTTAAGGTGATAATTTAAGTCTGGATGAGTAGGATGAGGGGAAAAGAGATGGAGCCACGTTGAAGCAAAGAGCTTGGTGGCTAAAAGAGATTGGTGGGATTGGGCAACAACTTGGTCTAAAAGTAAGCAGCTGAAAGAAATCGTCAACTCTCCCGATTCACTTGTGTCATTTCTACCATTTCTGCACCAAATCAAGCTTTTTAGGTTATAATTCCAACCTAGGGCTGCTGGAATGATTTGAAGTTGGGAAGGTTGAGAAAACTTGAAGAAACTGGAGATTGTTGTTGAAACCAAGTAAACCGAACAAGTTAGCTTTGAGAAATTTTTCAAGGGTGCTCGAGAAGATTTTTGAAGCGTAATCTTCTTGGTAAGTAAGTTACGAGTTTCCCTTGTGTTCCATAAAATTTATTTGGAATTTATTTGATTGGAAAAAGTGTTTTGGAGCTATGAAAAATCGAGTTGAAAACAGGGAGTTGCTGGTTGAAGGTTGAAGAAAGTAGCGCAGGTTTTCGCCCACACCCACACCCACACCCACGCCGCACGTGCCTATGTGGGAGTTGCCACCCACGTCCGTGTCAGCCATGCCGCCCACGTGTAAGTCCCGCATCTATCTTTATGAGAACACAAAGTAAGAAGGGGGCCGAGAGATGGGTGAATGTGTAAAGTAGTTGGCTGGCTTGCGTTTGGAGTGGGAAAAATGGCTAAGTGTAAGCTATGCGTTGATGGCAACCTGTTGTGGAGGAAATAATTTTGGTGTAAACGCAAAGGTGAGGGAAGCTGATCATGCGTTGATGTTGAGATGCGTTGAGGACATAAGGCGTGGAGGATCATTATGCGTCAAACGCATTGAAGGCAATGTGCTGATTAGAAGTAAGGGCCACGAGGAGTTTGGGAGCTGGTCTGCGATGAGGCTGTTGTGCGGCAAACGCTACCATGCGTCGATGGCTGGTATGCGTTAGACAAATGTTGGCTGAGAGAAGGTAATGTGTATGTTAACTATTTGGCGGGAGAGTTTGAAATGAAATATCACCAAAGGTTGTGTGTGTTGCTGAAGCTGAGCATAGGAGGTATGCGTTGAACGGACTATAGCATAGAATTGAAATGGAGTACAAGTCAGTGGTATTTATATAAGTGGTCTGAGAATTCAATTGTTCTGCTTGCATTTCAGAGCTCTAGTAGGGTCCATTTTAAGGCGAAACATCGAAGGGAGGTAGAAGAAGATGTTCATGCTGATCTGAAGCAAAAATCTCATTGAATTCGTGGGAGAAACTTGGGTTTGACAGAGGTTTCGGCTGCTGTGGTCTTTTCAGAGTGACGCTCGGTTTTGGAGGAAGAACAAATTGAAGAGACGAAGGTTAGGGCTGAAACTTTGAGGTTAGTAAGTTAACTCGATTTCTAGCAGGTTTCATGAAAGATGCTTGAGCTGAAATTGTTTAATTGTGTGTCAAACTCAGGAAGAAGAGACGGAAGTTGAACTGTCGAATGAGTAGAGGTAACTCGGAGTTGTCGGAGGATATGTCCCAAACGGGGAAGATGTGCTTCATGAAATTTTGAGGTAAGATGAAGGACCTGTATTCTAACAAGTTTGTAGAAGGAAGAAAGTACTGAAATTGATTGAAATGAAATGTTTAGCAGGTTGAAGAAGGAAGAAGGAAACGGTTCTGTCACAGCGAAAGTATCGCTCAGTAAGCGAGAGACTGAGCAGCAGAGAAAGTAACGCTGCAACGCAAAGGTAGGCTTGCGTCTCACAACTCTCGCTAGAGTATCGCTGGGTATCACTCCTCAAGGTAGTTTCGCTGGTTTTAATCAACGCAGTGTCGCTAGAACAGTTTGAATATCTTTTGAGTAACGCTGATAGCTTACTAATTTCTATGGAGTAACGATGCTACTGAATGTTAAAAGAAAAAGAGAGATTATGGAAAACTAAACTTGAGGATTGTGTATTTTCGGGCCAAGAAGAGCTCGGGGAGGCTTATAACCCACTTAGAGCGGGGACCGATTGTGAGTGACTGTTTGTTATACCTTGTATTAAACTTAGTACGCATATTGATGAGGAAACGTGATTCATGGTAGTATGTCTTATGTATGTGATGTGTTAGTGATTTAAGAGAATATTATTACAAATGTCTAAACACATAAGTGGCTGAGGGACCTTATGGTGAAAGCTACATGTGAGTAAGTTTGAAATTAAGTGCTGAGGGATCTAAGAAGGCACTTGAATAATAGTAGAAAATGGACTACAATGCTCAGGGACTGTAAGTGAAGGCATGTAGTAATTCATCACACACTAGCTCGTGCCGAGGGATCATGAGTGAAGGCACTTGAGCATGGATAGAGTTTGTTACCTGTGCCGAGGGATTTCATGTGAAGGCACATGGTACAGTAATTATAAATGAATAAGTGCTGAGGGACAGGAAGTGAAAGCACTAAATAGATGAAAGCTTGTGAGACATGAGAGTTTGATAGTTATATATGCATAGTGTAAAAGTGAATCTTGATAGTCCATTGGGATGTGCTATGCGTTGGTTACTATCTTACAAACTGGATTTAAGTTGTCATGATTAGTTTTAGTAGATTTAGTCACTCACTGAGCCTTTTGCTCATCCAGTTTGTTGTTGTTTGTTGTTTCAGGTAGCGAGCGTGTCCGGGACGCCTAGCCTACTGAAGAATCTCGTTTGGACCTATCTGGAAGCGAACCTCTGGGATAGTTGTAAATATTTAGATTGTTCATATGTCATGTACTAAACATCTTTCATGAGAGTGTAGTGAAAAGGGGAGCGTGTTGTACTTATTATGTGTATATAGACATGGTAATTAAAAGTTTACCCGTTCTTCTGTGATGAGATAATGGGATTGTTGTATGATTTGTTAATCTTTTATGTTGTTTACATTATAGAGTCTTATGATGGAAATAGGATCATGCTCCTTCCTAGGTATAGAGTAAATCTGGGTTGGGGTGTGACACCACGCCCTTATGCGCCTACCCACACACACCCATGCCCTTTGCCGCCTAACCCTACCCACTAGCAGCCTATATTGCATGCCCACGACCATTTTGAGTGTTGGTGAGCGTTTTTTAGGTCTAATTGATATTTTCTTGAAATTTTAGCCTCAAAATGAGTAATTTTGAATTTTAAGTTGATTTATAGGTACTTTAGGAAATTTTGAGAATTTTTGCAAAAAGGTTCCTAAATGGCAATGGTGGAGGAATAAGTGAAATTTAAGTTGATTTAAGCCAATGTTGATGAAGTTTAAGTATTATGGGAAGTGTAGGAATCTCAATGAGACAATCTAATGTCTCTCAATTGATATTTCATGTCAAATTGAGGTTGGGGAAGCCTATAACCCTAAAGGATCAAGCCCAAGCTGTGAGTGACATGTGTTTTCTTTAAAAGGAATTCATTTATGATTTCTTGCCATGATTTCTTATGAAAATGTGTTCTCTTGATGGTTTTGTTATGTATTGAGCATGGTTCACTGATTTTACTCAAAATGCCTAATATGGTATGTTTAGCTTAAAAAGGAAAGTTACATGTTTTCTTATTCACAAATGTTTTCCTTGTGAAATATATGTTTGAAAAGCATGATGTATATTTGATTTTTATAGCTTGAAGAGCATGCTTTGTCTTTTTTCTTAAACCTTTGAAGAAGCATGGTACTTGATGTCACACCCTATTTTTTAAGAAAACGATGCATTGAAGAGTCTATGAAGAAAAGAGGTAAAAGACCATGTTGGACGCATGGTCAGGACTAGGTAACGGATGGTAAGGGTGGACGCATGGAAGTAAACCGAGAAGGGAAAGAAGTGAAACGCATAAGCAAGAAAGGAATAAAGTTATGTTGTGAAGTGTTGAAAGAGATTCAAGTCTCGGAAGGATAGAATACTATAGCAAATTGAGTAACGCATAGACTTATAGCAAGGAATGTTCACAAGTGTTGGAGAAGGTTATGAAGTAAACATAAAAACTGGTGCATGTGGTGGACGCATGCTAATCTATCTTTAAGAGAAATAGTTTAAGTGCAAGGAAAAGGTTAAAAGAATAACCTTGGGAATAATCAAGGAATGCCCAAGGATAGGAAGATGGTCATTGGACGTAGGATGAAGGTGAACGCAACAGGACCAATGCATAGAGGAAGTGCTTCAGAAGGATTTGTTGTCATTGACGCCTAATGGCATTGTGTAAGCACTGGTTTATAATAGTACGGCTATGCGTTGAAGGTGATCACAAATGGTTGTTGTGAGCTGAAATAGTCACCGCGTTGGCGGGGGAAGAAACGTACTTGGCTTACCATGCGTTGGTAAGGTTGTCATGCGTTGAGATCCCTATGCGTTGAAGACAGAGTTATCTCTAAGCGTCAAAGACAGTAGTATAGTTGGCTGAAGAGTAAGAAAAGTGAGTAGTGAAGCTCAAACCTTGAAGGAAACTCAATGAACGCATGAGGGCATTGTGTTGGATGAATGGTTGTCTATTGGAAAATGTTGGACGCATAAGATAAGTTTATAAAGGCCAGGTGGCTTCGTATAGATTTGACACCTTATCAGTAGGAGGTGTTGAAGGCATGTTAAGTGTTTCATGCAAGGTGACATTTGGACTAATGCATGGTTAATTAAGCATGCAGCGCGACATGTGGCAAACAAGTGGCAAAAGGAGAGGAGAAGTTGGATGGCAATGTCACACCCCACCCCAGATACACTTCATACCTAGGATTGAGCATGACCCTGTTTTCCCTACATAAAACACTATAGTATGGATACCATATAAATAGCAAACAAAACAACAATTTCATTGACATACTAGAAGAAAAAGAAACCTCTCAACGAACATATCTGTATATATACATATAAGGTGCAACACGTCCCTCTTTCTACCCTCAGAAATATGCATAATACAAGATATATGTACAGTCTAAATATTTACAACTATCCCAGAGGTTCACTTCCAGATAGGCCCAGACGAGATTCTTCTGTAGGCTAGGCGTCCCGGACACACTCGCTACCTGAAACAACAAACAACAAACAAACTAAATGAGCATAAAGCTCAGTGAGTGACTAAATCTACTAAGCTATTCATAGCAAATATAAGCTAGTTTGTAAATTAATAACCATCACATATCACATCTCAATGAATTACCAAGATTCACTTCCCACATGGCACATATACTATCAAATTCTCATGTCTCACAGACTTGCAACTATTTAGTGCTTTCACTTCCCGTCCCTCAGCACTTACGCAATTGTAATTACAGTACCATGTGCCTTCACATGAAATCCCTCAGCACAGGTAACAAATTCTATCTTTGCTCAAGTGCCTTCACTCATGATCCCTCGGCACGAGCTAGTGTGTGATGGGTTACTACATGCCTTCACTCTTAGTCCCTGAGCATTGTAGTCCATTCCTTATTGTAATTCAAGTGCCTTCACAAAGTCCCTCAGCACTTAATTCACGCTTACACACATACAAGCTTTCACCATAAGGTCCCTCAGCTACGATTATGTATGGACATTTATATTGATACTCTATAAAATCACTAACACATCACATTCATAAGGTATACTACAATGAATTATGTTCCCTCATCGATATGCGTACTAAATTTAACACAAGATGTAACAAATAGTCACTCACAATTGGTCCCGGCTCTAAGTGGGTTATAAGCCTCCTCGAGCTCTTCTTGGCCTGAAAACACATAATCCTCAAGTTTAGTTTCCATAATCTCCCTTTTTCTTTAACACACAATAGTAACGTTACTCTTTAGAAAATTGTAAGCTGCCAGCGTTACTCATTTGATACTTAAACTGTACTAGCGATACTGCGTTGATTGGAACTAGCGAGACTACCTTGAGGAGCGATACCTAGCGATACTCTAGCGAGAATCGTGAGACGCAAAGCCTATCTTGCGTTGCAGCGATACTTGCTTCGCTGCCCTGTCTCTCACTCACTCAACGATACTTCCGCTGCAGCAGAACCGTTTCCTTCTTCCTTTCTTCTTCCTTCTTCAACCTGCTAAACATTTCGTTTCAATCAATTTCAGTACTTCCTTCCTTCTACAAACTTGTGAAAATACAGGTCCTTCATCTTACCTCCAAATTTCATGAAGAACATCCTCTCCGTTTAGGATATATCCTTCAATAACCAAGTTACCCCTAATCATCCGGCAGTTCAACTTCAGTCTCTTCTTCCTGAATTTGACACACAATTATACAAATTTCAGCTCAAGCATCCTTCATGAAACCTGCTAGAAATCGAGTTAACTTACTAACCTCAAAGTTTCAGCCCTAACCTTCGTCTCTTCAATTTGTTCTTCCTCCAAAACCGAGCATCACTCTAAAGAGATAACAGCAGCCGAAACCTCTGTCAAACCCAAGTTTCTTCCACGAATTCAATGAGATTTCCGCTTCAAATCGGCATGAACATCTTCTTCTACCTCCCTTCAATGTTTCGCCTTAATATGGACCCAACTCGAGCTCTGAAGTGCAATCAGAACAATTGAATTCTCAATCCACTTATATATATACCACTGACTTATCCTCCATTTCAACACTATACTATAATCCGTTCGACGCATACCTTCTATGCTCAGCTTCAGCAACGCACACGGCCTCTGATGATATTTCTTTTCAAACTCTCCCGCCAAATAGTTAGCAAACGCATTACTTCCTCTCGGCCAATACTCTTTGTCCAACGCATACCCACCTTCGACGCATGGTAGCGTTCACCGCATAATAGCCTCATCGCAAATCAGCTCCCAACTCCTCGTGGCCTTTCCTTCCAATGGCACACTGCCTTCAATGCGTTTGCCGCATAATAATCCTCGGTACAAAGTGATCCTCCACGCTTTATGTCCTCAACGCGTCACAACTTCAGCGCATGATAAACTTCCCTCACCTTTGCGTTTACACCAAAACTGTTTCCACCACAACAGGTTGCCATCAACGCATAGCTGACACTTAGTCGTTTTCCCACTTCAAATGCAATCCAGCCAACTACTCTTACACAATCACCCATCTCTCTGCCCCTTCTTACCTTGCGTTCTCACAATATTAGGTGCGGGACTTACAGGCAAGCTCCCTATAAATAGAACTTTGAGGGAAAAGGAGCGACTGATGACTCTAAAAGAAGAATTCTGGAGAGAAAAGGGAAGAAAAAAGGCAGAAAGGAAGAATCCTTGCGTCCGTAGTAAGAGTTTGCGGCCAAGAAAGAAGGTATTTTTACAACTTAGCTATTTTATGTAAAAGAGGTTGTCTTGCGTCGAAAAGGGGTCGGCCTTGCGTTGAGGACAAACATAATGTCCAAGGTGAACGCGGCGTCCAAAGTTAGGTGATGCGTTCATGTTGGACCTTGCGTCCAAAAGAGGGCGACGCATCCGAAAGAGAAGTAAGAAGAGTCGGGATGCACTTTGCAGAAATAATCAACCTTGCGTTGAAGGGCAGGGGTTGCGGTAGTTACCAACCTAGCGTTGAAGGGCAAGGTTGCGTTCAACCGAGTTGACAGAGGAAGATGGAGCCTTGCGTTCCAGAGTTAGAACGCAGCGTCCAAGAAGCTCGGGAAGAGGAAATAGAGGAAAGGAAGAGGAATTATTCTTTGGCAAGTACAGGTGAGTAACACCTGCGTTTTACAAAATATAAATAAGTTCCTTATGAATTGATTACATGGGTTTTAAACAAATATATGCATGCGTTTTACTTGTAAACTTTGAGTATGCTGGTTACTTGCTATGAGTTTATAAATGCATGGTGATTGGTTAAATAGTTGTTTCATGACTTTTCTGAAAAACATGGTGTTATATGATTTCAAGAAAGATTTGAAAATAGATTTGTATGAAAAGCATGCGGTATGATATTAAAACTGGAAATTGAATTTAGCATGCTGATGAGGTGAGATTTGGAAACGGTTAATTTATGAGTTATTAATATAATGTTTCCAAAATATGTATGATGTTTTATAAAACTTTGAAAAGGGACCCCAATGCTCAGGGACTCGTAGAAGGCATTGTGGGCGGCCCGGATTATAAAGGTACCCAATGCTCAAGGACTCGTAGAAGGAAAATGGGTAACCTAGATATAGAAATGGGACCCCAATGCTTAGGGACTCGTAGAAGGCATTGAGAGCGGCCCGAATTCTAGTACCTATGTGCACATAGAGGTATATACGACGCTAATGTGTTGAGATTACTCCACACAGCTAAGGAAAATCGACGTTGAGGAGCGTTGGGCATTGTTCCGCCTCAACTAAGGAAAAAGTATTTTATAAGAATGAGATTTTTGAGTATTTATTATCAATGGACAAGCATGTTTTCCCAATGGTATTTGAGTATAATATTATATGATTTGAAGTGTTATATTTTATGCAAGTTTGACCAGTTTTACAGTTAAAATATATTGTTTTCAGAAAACTGTTACTCACTGAGCTGTTAGCTCACCCTTTTTATATGTTTTCCATTTTCAGGTAGCATGACAATTCCCGTTGCCGATCGAAGTCGAGGTTTGTCAAGAGTATGATAATGGTATTACCGTCCTAGGAAGGGTTTTATACGTAAGTGAGGCGAAGTTGACAGTAGATTATTGGACAGGATAGTCGGTAACTGCTGTCCTCACACTTCGTCTCGGGCTACAGGAGGATAGTTCGGGGTGGGGTGTGACACTTGATGTTAGTTTCTGAGAAATCTAAGGTTTTCCATGAAATGTTATATGTTAAAATGATTAATGTTAAAGCATGCTTGTGTTTCTTAAAATATTTTATAAAGGGACCTAATGCTGAAGGACGTTGATAAGGCATATGGGCAACCCTGAGATTATTGAGGAACTCAATGCTGAAGGACGTTAAGAAGGCATTTGGGAATTCTTGGGACCCAGTACTAAAGGACATTAAGAAGGTACTTGGGCAGTCCAAGATAGCTATTCCTATGTGCACATAGAGAAAGTTGACATGTTGTTTTTAGATTACTTCACATCAGCTAAGGTTTGTTTTCAACATTGAGAGTGTTGAGCTTGTTTCGCCTCAACTAAGACTATCTTGAGTTCAAAGGTAAAGATTGATGAGCTTTGAAAGCTTTATTTTAATAAACTGTTTAGTTTGATTTCTCTAACGCCGGAGCATGATTTATATTTTAAAGAATATGTTTCCATATTATGTCATTCACTAGGCTTTCCAGCTCACATTTTTCTATGTTTTCTTTCCCACCCAGGTAGCAAAAAAGTTTCCAGAGCTTAGCCTACTCAAGTCTCGTCTTGCTCAAGAATCAAGAATTCAACACACTGTGGTTTGGAGTTAATGTGGCATGCAGACATAACTAGTTGAGTCTATTGTTGGGGTGTGAGAATGTACATTATATTTGTATTCTAAGTCTTGAGTCAGATGGTTCTAAAGGTTTCGCTGGTGTAAATATTTAAACTTCATGATCTTGTATTTATTATAGATGTTGGTCATGTATGTTATATGCTTTGAGAAAAGAATATCGTGGGTGACTATGTTTAATGATGTTTCCAACAAGTTAATTAGGTACAGGTGGACAATGAACCTCACAAAAGGGGTGATGTTTGCTGTCTTCACACTTTTTTCTAAGTTAAAGAGTCTGAGAGGGGGTGTGATAGTATGACCCACTAGGTATTTTGTTTGGCTCCCCTAGCACCTTGGCTTGGGCCTTCTCTAGCCCCATCTTGGTCCTGGGGTGTCACTTTCAACTAGAATCGTGTTGTCTTTTTGGCTTTGTCGTGTCCATTTTTGTTTGATACTAATATGCTCTTTAGTCTAAAATCACCCCTAACAGAATTAAAATTGATGTTTTAAAATACAATTCTCAAATAAAATAAGTTTAAAATTTAAAATAACTACGTTAGATTTAAATTTAAATTTGTGAACTTCAAAATTTTCTTTAACAAAAAAAATAAATGTAAAGGATTAAGGATATAATGGATGGGACTGGGAACTGTTTCGTTTTTTCTATTTACTCACGTGCCATTAAA
Source organism: Citrullus mucosospermus (assembly GCA_030954485.1). NCBI lineage: Eukaryota > Viridiplantae > Streptophyta > Magnoliopsida > Cucurbitales > Cucurbitaceae > Citrullus > Citrullus mucosospermus. The sequence goes on along the minus strand of CM062057.1, from coordinate 14,116,359 downwards.
AACAGCTATTTAAGCTTTGACCTTTTAATTGAATTTGAACTGCAAAAGTTCATCACCGACCGAATGCAAAGCAGCACATCACCGACCGTTTATAGACCAACGATCTTACGACAGTCAAATTGCCACGTTGTTTACTATCGTGCTCTCGTTTCTCACATATCTTGAGAACATTCTTATGTGAAAAACACACGCCGCTGGAGTATATCGTTTTCCTTAGTACGATATATGTATATCATGTTTAGCTTACGATATGGACGAAAATATTTAAAACATTGATGTCAAAACTAAAAATAAAAATGTTTGATGTAGATGAAAATGTTTGTAATTGATCCTATTTTTATATTAACAATATTTTATTACTTGTCTTTTATGTTTTATATATTCTTTTTTATGTTTTATATATTATTGTTCCATATAAACAAAACATATGACGGATGTGTTCAAGAATTTGACATTGGTTAATTATAATATTCTATTCGTATACTTTAAAATTTATTAGGGTAACACAAGATAGAATATGATTTATATGCCTCTTCTTTTCTCTAAATTTTAGGTATTTTTTTCTATTCTATAATTTCCAAAATTTCAAGTAACACCTAATCTTTCGTAAGATTTCACTTTAAATTGTTCCTCTAAAATTCCATTTTATAATTATTTGATTTTGATTTTTAATTTTTGAAAATGTCTCTAAGTCTTTTATTTTGTTATACCGTTTACCAATATTTTCAAAATATCATGCTAATTTTTCTCATTTCTACCATAGTTAAAAAATAGGAAAATAGTTTAGAAAGTAAAGGAAAACAATAAAAACTGAGAACACAAAGAATTTACATGGACAACTCTTAATTCAGAGAAAACCCACGGACCAGATAAAAACCACAGGCCAGAGAAAATCCACTATGTGAAAAATTGCAATAATTACACATAATAATTCTCTTTTTCGATCCTAATTACAATAGCACTCTCTCAAAGCTCTTAACTATTGAGATTTATACCCTAAAACCTCGTAGTTAATTAGTTATTTGATATAATAATTTATTATTTTAAATATGCAATAATGAGTTATCCATTATGGGAAAATCCAAGATCATTTTATGAGACTTCAAGAGTATGTAGTGGACATATAGGTGGATAATGTTCAAGAAATTGTTGGTCCTTAATCTCAAATTAAGTAATTTTACTTAATTAATTATGATAACAAACCTGATTTTGTTTACTAACAATTTTATTATTTTAAATAGTCATATCTTAGAGCTTGGAATAAAGATTTTGACGCCTCTTCAATCACCCAAATCGAAGTTCAAACAAAGAAGTTCGAACCGAAATAAGGTTAACAGAAAATTACCCGAGGCGGTGACGTAGTGGCCAAATCATTAAGTTGGATCATTTAGAGAGTGCCACTTGGAGCTATAGGGTGAGTGACACTTGGTGAGTTTTTGAGTTTTTAAATTTGTTTTCAAAAGAAAAATAATTTAATATTATATATGTTTGTATTTAATGACTAGTTGTCTTTAATATATATATATATATATATACTACTTTTTACTTTTAATCTCAACCATTCAATTTTCTTTTACAAAGATCTAAAGGCCCAAATTGAATTTGGTTTTCACCCTACTCCCATCTCTTTTTAAACACTTCATTTTCTCCAAAATTTCGCAACTTTTATTATTTTCAATCCTTCACAATTCACCAAGCCACCATTGTTGCTCTCTCTCCAAACTTCAATTTTTCTTATTTTCATCTGATTCTTGAGAGAGATTTATGCATCGTGAGTATTGATTTGTTGTGAGCTTAAAACTTATAAATCTACTCTTTCAGAGAGTTTTCTCATCTTGTTCTTCATTTCCAAACTTTTGTGAGGGTTGCTTTTGATTCTAAAAAACAACGATTGCAATGGTTTGATCGTTATCTGTGGAAACAATTGAGTTTGCTCTTGAACTCACAAAAAAAGTGGTGTAGCGGTTGGGCTCTGATCTGTGAAAAGAGTCGACAAAGACTTCTCGTGAAGTACCCAAGAATAGCTTGGTAAGTGGATGTAGATCGGTTGTGCTGAACTACTATAAAACCATGGTGCCAATTTTCTATCTCTCTCCTAATTTATTTTTGCAATTAACTTTTGTTATTATATTTTATTGCATGAAATTAATTATAATTTCTAATTCTTAAGATCAATTGCTCATATTTTTATATTTTGATTGGTCGTTATTAAATTTCTATATTCATTACCAATCTTTTTATAAGAATTAAATAGGGTGCTTTAAAGTGTGATTGTCAATTTCTTATTTAATTCAAAATTATTGTTTAACTACTTATTTGCAAAGAGTTTGTTAATTTGCTTAATTTAGCCCACATTAGTAAAAAGTTAAAATTAGTTTTAATAAACCCTATTTACCCCCTCCCCCTCTAGGGTTGCCCTACCGATCCAACAGTAATAACTTAAGGGTCTATAGTATATGGATAAGGTTGGATACCTTATCCTGGTAACACTATGGATACGACTCACTTTGTAAATGTTACAAACAATGTGATCCAAATCTTTGTCTTCACATGAATAGTTTGGATCAAACCATTTGTATATGGATAAGGTTGAATGTCTTATCCTGGTAACACTGTGGATATGACCTACTTTGTAAGTGTTTCAAATAATGTGATCCAAATCTTTGTCTCCACATGAATAGTTTGGATCAAACCATTTGTATATGAATAAGGTTGAATGTCTTATCCTGTTAACACTATGGATACGACCTACTTTGTAAGTGTTTCAAACAATGTGATCCAAATCTTTGTCTCCACATGAATAGTTTGGATCAAATCATTTGTAACTATTACAAAGTGGGTCGTATCCATAAGGTCACTAGGATAAGGCACCCAACTGAAGGAATCGAATTCTCAGCGGAAGCAAATGATCTCCTTGTGCCATTAAGCTTGTTTTAGAAAACTAAAATTACAGAGAGCAAAATACAAATAAACAACAACTAATTAATATGTTTTTTAAGAAGAAAGAGATAGAAGATTCCCTACCTTTGAAGACCTTCTTCGACGTAGGAATCTTCTCCTCCAAATCATGAACCGGTGACTTCTCCAACGGAAAAAATAACAACTGTTCTTCTCTTGGAATACTACCACAATGGTTACCTCACTATTCTCAAGAAATAATGAAATAGAGGAGGTTTTGGCTCCCTATGATTTAGGCAAGGGAAAAATTTGAGAGGAAGAAAAGAGAATTTGAGAGCGAGATTTTCATAGAACTCTTCTATGTTGAATAACTTTCTGTAACATCCTCTCCTTTCCTTTTCTTTTTTATGTGAAAACACTATGAGAGAAACAAAATAACTCCCTACTACGTGGGAGTTATTTTTAATATAATAATATAAAAATAATATTATTAGTTAATATTAATTTTATTATATTATATTAAATCATATATAATAAATATAATTAAATAAAATTAATTAATTAATTTAATTTATTCAATATCTCATATTTAATTTAAATGTGAACCATATTCAAATAACCTTCTATAACATAACCTATAGTTTTAATATGAATCTCATTCATATTAATTTTAACCTATAATTTTATATCAATCTTATTCCTATAATAAATATTTAAATACTCATCTCTCTTATAACATAAAATATAAATTTTGAATCTCATTCAAAATAAACTTTATATTATAATGTATCTATATACATTATGCTAATTGTATCACATACAATTAATTCCCTTATTAATTTGAACATTTTAAATTAAACCAAAATGTTTGATTCTTATACTAATCCTTTACGAGCTAACAAGGGGACCTCATGGACCTATAGTTAGAAGCTCCAATTATATGAGATTAATCAATTAAACATTTTAATTAGATTAGTCAAAATTCATTAACTGTAAGTCACTCCATTAGAGATTTACAGTTGCACTCTTCGCACTATAGATATATTTTTGTGTCCACAGAGTTTACTAATCAACAGTAAGTCGACCCTTCACAAATTACTCATAACTACACTGGGTCAAATTACTGTTTTACCCATGTAGTTATATCTAACTCCTTAAATACCACTGATCCCTGTAATGAAAAAACTGTTTATAGAACAACTATAAACTAACCCCTCTTGAGCTAGTGAGAGAGTGAGACCTCATTGTTTAAGACGCGGAATCAGCCCTTAAGGGAGTAATTTATTTACTCACCCTAAACCCAAGAAGGGGTGAATTTCATCTTGTGAAGATATGTTCCTAGCTCTCTAATTAGAATCCCCAAATGGTAGGCTTATTGAGTCGACAGTTTGGCCACTCTCACCAGACAGATCAAAGATATGTCCTCGTAGACAGGAGTTCATAACTTACTCAGGATTCAGGTCTAGTTACCTATAGTCATCCTATGAAATGTTAGTTTTTAAAATTAACGATATTACAAAGAGAAATTAAACATTTTGCAGTCCGTTCTTATACAAACTATTTGCATAGGATTCTCCCATTCAAATGTCACCACATGAACTATTATGATCAAATCGTTTGTAACACTTTACAACTCCTTGTAACAATTACAAAGTAGGTCGTATCCGTAGTGTTCCAGAATAAGGCACCCAACCTTATTCCTATACTACAGACCTTTTTTTACTGAAACATGATACAACCTTGTATGTCAACCACATACATGTTTAAGTTTATATAAATTACTATGAAATCTTAGTTTATTGGATTGAGTTAATGCATAAGATAGATAAAACAAAAAAAAAAAAAAAAAAAGAAAAAAACAACTTCTTATTTTCTTCAATAAATAAAATGTATTTACAATTTACAAAATTACAAGATCCAAGAGATTTAGGACACACTAGTCCTAACAATCTTTCACTAGTCCTAAAGCTAGCGGGTGTACAAATACATATAAACTAGGGCATAACTCTATACCATCTCCCACTTGTTGTAGACTAGATGTGGCATGTCTCGTAGACCCAGACTCTCCAAGTTACCCTCAAACACTTTAGTCGTGAGAGCCTTTGTAAATGGATCAGCAACATTGTGCTCCGAAGCAATCTGCGTGACAATCACGTCTCCTCATTGCACAATCTCCCAGATCAAATGATACTTGTGCTCTATATGCTTTCCACGTTTGTGGCTTCTCTTTGGAATTTGCCACAACATCACTATTATTACAATAAAGTGTGATCGACATTGACATGTTTGGAACAACTTCCAGGTCTGTCAAAAACTTCCTAAGTCAAACAGCCTCTTTAGCAGCTTCGCAAGCAGCTACATACTCTGCCTCCATGGTAAAGTCAGCAATGCAACCTTGATTTGTGCTTTGCCAAACTACAGCCCCTCCGTTAAGAGTAAACACTCATCCTGGTGTGGATTTCCTAGAATCCTTATTAGTTTGAAAATTAGAGTCTATGTATCCTGTAAGGATCAAATCCTTAGCCCCATACACAAGCATGTAGTTCCTCGTTCTCCGAAGATACTTGAGGATGGTTTTAACTAAAATCCAATGATCAAATCCTGGATTGGACGGATATCTACTGACAATCCCAAATGCATAGCAAATGTCAGCCTTGTACACGATATGGCATACATAAGGCTACCAACGACCGATGCGTAGGGAATTCATCTCATTTCCTCAACCTCTTGAGGAGTCTTAAGACACTGTTCCTTAGACAATATAATTACGTGTCAAAATTATGTATTGAATACCTGACAAGCATCTTCTCAATATACGATGCCCGAGACAAAACTAATGTTTTGTTCTTGGGATCCTTTATGATCTAGATCCCTAAAACAAACTGTGCCTTACCTAAATCTTTCATTTGTCAGTAAACCTACATCATTCCCAATGAGTAGGATATCATCCATATACAACACTAAGAAAGCTACTAAACTGTTGATGATTTTCTTGTAAACACAAGGTTCATCACGATTTTGGTCAAAGCCATAAGACTTGATCGCAGTATCAAATCTTATATTCCAAGATTAAGATGTTTGTTTCAATCCATAAATGGATCGATTAAGCTTGCAAACCATTTGCTCTTGACCTTGTTGAATGAGTTCTTCTGGTTGTTTCATGTAAATAGTCTCTTCAAGATTACCATTCAAGAAGACAATCTTTGTGACACCCTAACCCTTGACCTAGTTGCTTAAGAGACATAAAGAAAGGATACTAGGGTAAAAGGTGTAAACCTAGATCACAAGCCTGTGGAGTTAGAAAAATTTTGAGGTAGAGAATCTGGACTTGTGGTGTTGGCCAAATTTTTGCCAATTTAAGGGACACTAGGCGTTGTGATAAAGAAGAGGAAGAAAAGTGTTTGTGCTAACTTGAGTTTTAGGTTGAGAATAAGTCATGGGTGAGTTTGGAAGAAAACCAAGTTAAGTGATTTTCGAGTCTTGGATGACAAGGTGGCCTATGAGCTAAGGAAATCTTTTTAAGTGTTACGACTATGCTTGGAGAACTTAACTATGATATGAGAAGTCTAGACTTGGACGCATGGCTTCAGGAAAAGAGAGGAAATCTCACTAAGTGTTAAAGAAGGAAGAGTTGGAAGCTAGTTGTGAGTTAGACACATACTTGGGAGGAGAACCAGTGGACGCATGGTTGGTGAGTGTGGACGCATGGTGGTCCCAGCTTGGGAGAAAATTGGTTAAGTGTTGAAGTGTTGAAAGGAAACCTAGGTCTTGGAAAGAAGGAAGAAATGCATAGAGCAAAGTTGAAGAAGAAATCTCATCCTACCTAGGGTTGGACGCATAAAGCTTGGAACTACTTTCACTGTGAGTGGTTGATTTCCTTTCGTGAGAGAACTAAATTATATTTCTTATGAATACTTGATAGTAGCACGCTTATGAACTTTTATTTGATAGCATGGTGTTGTGATATTATGCGTGTTATGGTGAGGTATCAGATAGTGTGTCAAGTATGAAAGCATGATGTTGTATACATGCTAGGGCAAGTTATTGAATGGTATATAGTATATCGAGCTTATTGGATATTAAGTTATATTTCCGATGCTAAACGATTATGCGAAGACATCGATGAACAAATTATTTTCCAACGGTGAAGGACCTCGAGAAAGCATTGATGATAACAGTTAAGATTAAGACGAGGATTTGACACCGCACAGGATAGTCAAAGGGTCGAGAGGACCTAGTTTCTGAGCCTGTGGTGGGAATTTCCTCATGGGATGATCACGGGGCAACTGAAGTCTAGTTCCTAAGCTTATGAGAAGTACCGAATGGATGGTCAAGGGGCCGACGGGCTTAGCTTCTAAGCCTCGAAGGTAAGTGTTCTGTTAAATTTTCATTCAAATTAAATTGAGTTTCTTAGCTCGTTGCACAAAAATAGATTTATCATTTCCGTACAAGGATGCGTCGAGAATTACTCTAGATGTGATCATGATTAAGCAAGTTTTCCTATAAAGACCCAAGTATAAGCATTTATAGGTTTCCTAGTGAGTCCAGGGTCGAACGCAGGGATTTGTAATAACTAGGCGTTGAGAATAAATGCATGACTATGCGGTGACTGTACATGTAAATATGTGCATTTGTTGATTATATGTGTAAAAAAAAAACCTATACATAAAGAATGAATCAAATTTCCTTTAACTAACGATGAAGTGGACGCGGCGTTGGTTAGTCATATGTAATTTAGTGTCAGATAGCATGCGTTGAGAATGAATGGAACCATGCGATAGAAGTACAGTTGAACGCAAGAGCTAGTTGTTACCTAAACTTTCTAAGTACAATTACATACCTACAAACTGCGTTTGTGAATCCATCTCTCGATGTTTCGACGCCACATTAATCTTATCTCTAAGACGCATGGTAAGTTTGCGTTGGCAAAAGATGAACTACATCTCTGCACTCATCTAGTCTTAATTAATGCTAAAGATTAACTATCCACTCTCTCAAGCTCGACAGTCATGCTTACTACATTTGTTTGTCAGACAAAGTTATGCAAGCTAAAAATATGCATTAATCAAGATGTAACATACTCAGAATTGCTTAAGAAAAACTAACTTTTAACATTTAACTCATTTAGCATTTAGACAACATGGTGTAAAGTATTTAATACAGAAATAGATGGAATATGATAGTCAATCAAACTCATATTAAGACAATAAATCATTCTCTCGAATGTCATTAACAAAATATAAGCAAGAAGGAGAGAAATGGAAATAAAACAGAAATGAAGAGCGTCAAGCCGCCATTGGCAACGTCTTGCTTCATGGAGGCTTGAGATGGTTGTTATCTGATACATAGATTCCATAGGGTGAAGGTTCTCACTCACTGGGAGACAACTCTGAAGGTGCACAGAATCCTTCTCTTAGAAGAGCTCGAAATGGAGGCTGGCTATGGTGAGGGAGAAATAGTGCAGAGCTTTCGCCTCTTGAACTGGTCTCTCCTCCTCCTCTTGGAGAAGCTTTTGGACTATTTATAGGCGTCAAAAAGTTGATATCATGATGCCCTGACACCTTTGCATTAAATTTCAGCCACGCTGCATAAACTTTTCAGATTGTCAGTCGTTTTGTTCTGCCATGATCTGATTGGATGTTGTCCTTTTTCATAATGACATGACAGCTGTTTGAGCATGCGTCTGTTTCTACTTTTCAGATTGTCAACGCATAGGCTCGACGCATGGTCTCAACGCATAGGCTCGACGCATGGGTTTCCACTTGTTCTCGCAGTAGCTTCGTCTCTTCGTACTTGATTGTTTGCGCTTCTTTTCTTTTTAACCCTACGTTAGGAACAGAAAAGCTCATCGTTTTTCAGGTATTTTCTTTTGTAAGTAGTGCCAACGCATGGTGATACATTTTTCATCATTCAACTACCAAAATCATGCGTTTAGCTCCAAAGTTACTCTAATTAAATCAAATAGTGACTATAATAACTTGTATTTCTACAAGTTATCAGTAAGACTATGTGCACATAAAGGACATACGTATACAGAAATTATGAGATTAGATGAGCCAGGTTGGCCAATGGAAAAAACCAGTCAGAATTACTGAGTCGTGTGAGCCAGCAGGATAAATAGAGGTGATATTGTGCCGAAGGTGCCAACAAGGAAATAGATTCGGAGAATGACCCTATGAGGGAGGTTTAAATATAAACTTGATATAATTGTAGATGTACTTGTGTATGATTCATATTATGGTTATCATGATTATTATTATGCTGAAAGGGTTGATTGAACTCTAGTTTATTCGATCGTTCACTAAGCTTTGTGAAGCTCATTCTTTTCTTATGTTTTCCTTTCCAGGTAACACTCGAGTTTCCATTGTTGTGCAAAGTCAAGGTCTGCCGAGAAATAATGTGCACTTAGTTATAGGCAGCAGTTAAAATAAGGAACTAAGAGCATGTCTTCTGTAAACAAACTTGTTAAACAGTTGTAATAATAAATTATGCATGTTTCTTATGAGTTGTTTTTCTATCTATCTAAGTCTCACAGATTAGTTGAGAAAAAGGGTAAATGTTCAATAGTAGATATCACAGGAGGGTCGGCGTTTGCTATCTTCACACCCCATCTTGGGCTACAGAGGGGTGGCTCGGGGTGGGTGTGACATTCTTAACGTCCATTTGCCATATTTCATAGTCATAATATGTGGAAATAGACAAGAGAATCTGGATAGACTTAATCATGGCAACAGGTGAGAAAGTTTCTTCATAGTCCACTCCCTCAACTTGAGTATAACCCTTTGTCACAAGTCTAGCCTTAGAGGTTTCCACCTTTCCATCTACACTACTTTTTCTCTTGTAGATCCATTCACAACCTATACGTTTTACCCCATCAGGTAGATCTACAAGCTCCCAGACTGAATTAAAGTACATAGACTCCATTTCAAGATCCATAGCTTTAACCCATTCATCCTTGTCTACATCATTCATTGCCTGATTATATGTCAATGGATCTTCAACTTCATCATCTGGTATGATGTCTTGAGTTTCAATTAAACCCAAATATCGAGTAGCTGGTTTCACAACCCCCCACTACGATGAGGCTCCCTCAACTCTTGAGGAGGATGTGTATGAAGCCCTATAAAAAACTCTTGTTGATGTACCAGCTTCTTCAACAACTCTTGTTGAAGTTTCAGTAGTTTTATTGGAAAGTTCATTTAACACCACCTTACTGGATGGTACATGCTCTCTTATGTGCTCTTCTTCTAAAAATGTAGCATTTTTCGATACAAATACTTTATTCAATTTTGGACAAAGAAAAGACCACTCCTTGTTTCCTTGGGATAACCTACAAATATACATACTCTTGGATGAGGTTCCAATTTCTTAGGATTTGTTTCAAGCATATGTGCTAGACAACCCCAAATTTTGAAGTGTCCTAAACTACCTTTATGACCTCCCCATAATTTCAAAGGAGTTTTACAAACACTTTTGGATGGAACATTGTTCAAAATGTATAATGCAATCGTTACTGCATAACCCCAAAACGAGTCTGGCATTTGAGCATAACTCATCATAGATCAAACCATGTCTAACAAGGTTCTGTTTCTCTTTTTTGATACACCATTTTGCTGAAGTGTATCAAGTGCTAAGATTTGGGATGAAATTTCATGTTCTATCATATAGTTTTGGAAATTTAAATCTATATACTCTCCATCTTGATCTAATCGAAATATTTTAGTGGTCTTTCTTAACAAGTTTTCAACTTCAGCTGTATACTTTTTGAACTTTTCAAGAGCTTCAGACTTGTGTTGCATTAGGTAAAGATATCTATATCTTAAATAATCATCTATGAAAGAGATGAAATATTCATACCCTCCTCTTGCCTCAACATTCATAGCACCACAACCTTTTTCACTAATCTTTTTCAGTAAAAGGTCTTTTCGTCATTTTGCCTTCAAAACAAGATTCACATATAGGTAAAGAGTTTTCTTCTAACTTGCTTAGAAGTCCACTATTAACCAAGTTCTCAATTCTATTGAGATTTATGCGACCTAACCTTAGATGCCAAAAATAAGCATTTTCATTAGGAGAAACCTTTTGTCTTTTATGTTGAGTTTATGCAATTTTGAACATTCCAATATTAAGAAGCAATTTAGATGCTAATAACCTTAGCACATATAAATTACTCTCTAAGTTTGCAGAACAAATAATAATACCATCTTTATAAATAAACACTTTATTTACATTGAAATTGATGGAATAATTATGTTATAACAAGCACTGTATAGAAATCAAGAACTACAAATACATTCTGTTGTTGGCTCATAACTTGTTGCGCACAAAGTGGATTAGATGTTATAATCAGTACAAAGTTTGCGTCGAGAATTACTCAAGTATGATCATTAATTAGCAAGTTTTCCTATAAAAGCCTAAGTGTAATCTTCTATAGGTTTTCTGGTGAGTCTAGGGTCGAACGCAGAGATTTGTAATAAATTAGGCGTTGAGACTAGATACAAAAACTATGCGGTGGCTATACATATATTATATTCAGAAGTTTTATGTACCTAAAACTATACATAAACAATAAATAAAATTTCCTACAATTAACAATGTGAGGTGGAAGCGGAGAATGTTAGTCAAATGTCATTTAGATGCAGATAGCATGTGTTGAGAATGACGGTGGAGCTAGTTGTTACTTAAGCATATCTAAGTATATTTACATACCTACAAACTTTGAGTTTGAAAATCCATCTCTTGATGTTTCGACGCCACACTCTAAGACGCATGGTAATTTTGCGTTGGCAAAAGGTGAACTGCATCTTTGAACCTCATCTAGTCTTGATAAATGCTAAAGATTAACCATCTACTCTCTCAAGCTAGACAGTCGTGCTTGTTAAATTTGTTTGTCAGACAAAGCTATGCAAGCTAATGATATGCATTAATCAAGATGTAACATACTTAATATTGCTTAAGAAAAACTAGCTTCTAACATCTAACTCATTCAACATACAAGCAACATAGTGTAAAGTATTTAATATGGAAATGAATGGAAGATAATCGTCAATCGAACTTATATTAAGAAAATAAACCATTCTCTCGAATGTCATTAACAAAGCATAAGTAAGGAGGGAAATGAAGATAAAACAGAAATGGAAGACGTTAAGCCGCCACTGACAATGTCTTGATGGAGGCTTGAGATGGTTGCTATCTGATACATAAATGACATAGGATGAAGGTTCTCACTCACTGGAGATGACTCTGAAAATTCTCAAAATCTTTCTCACAGAAGAGTTTGAAATGGAGGCTGGTTATGGTGAGGGAGAATTTGTGCAGAGCTTTCGCCTCTTTAACTCTTTTCTCTCCTCCCTTTGAATGGAGAAGCTTTGGGCTATTTATAGGTGTCGAAAAGGTGAACTCATGATGATCTGACAGACTTTTCACATCATCAGCCCATTGGTTCTGCCATTATCTGATAACGTGTAATCCTTTTACATATTGACATGACAACTATTGCCCATGCGTCTGTATCTGCTTTTTCTTCTCAACGCATGGTCTTGACGCATGGGTTTTCACTTCTTTTGTTCTCGCAACAACTTCCTCTTTGGTACTTTGGGTTATTTATGATTCTTTTCTACTTAATCCTGCGTTAAGAACAAAAAAACTCATATTTTTTTAGTTATATTCTTTTGTAAATGATGCCAACAGATGGTAATACATATTACACAATTCAACTGCCAAAATCATACGTTTAGCCCTAAAGTTACTCTAATTATTTCAAATAGTGACTATAATAACTTGGATTTCTACAAGTTATCATCTGTAAAGAAGGAAAAGATTTTTGGAAGAGCAATTTGACGCCTCTCACTGCAACCGCTGAGACAACCTGCCCTGTTCCAACTAGCAAAGTCATCTCGCCAATTCCAAGCTGCTGTCATGAACTAATCCCCTGAAAAGAAAAACACACATGATTAGTGACTCCTGAATCAATTATCCAAGCAGAATCATCATTCTCCACTAAACAAGTTTCCAAAACCAGTAAATCTTACTTACCTTGTTTGGCCTTCTTTTTCCCTACCAAATATTTGGGACATTTCCGCTTCCAATGCCTGAAAAGTGCTTGAAAAGTGCTTTCTATTCTCTCAAATTAAGGGAGTTTATATTAGATTTCACTTGTTTGTTAGTGGTTTTCAGGTCAAAATAAAGAAAATCATAAGTGAAGATCAAAAGATCAAAACTGAGCCAAAATATAGTGAAAAAGTGAAGAAAAAGCCAAAAGTGCCAAAAACAGGGCAGTGCTTTTTCCCGAGAGTTGATTCTGCTTCAGCACAGAGTTAGTGCGGCAGCACCATCCAGTAGTGTGGTGGCGCCAACTTTCCATATTGACCAGCGCCGCAGTGTCAGCTTTCCATAATTGAAGATTTGGTATTTTTGGAAAGATTTTTGGGCGGCCAACTCTATAAATAAGAGGGTTTCCAACAACCCTCATAACGAATTTACACATCAAAAAATCAAAGAAAAACACACCAAAAGAGTCTCAAAGAGTGAGTTGGCAGCAAGAAAGAGAAAAGAGTTCGAAAGAGAGAGTTTGGTACCGTTCGAGTTCCCGATGTGAAGACCGAAGGACACATTGGCGGTTCCTCCTCAATCAAGGTCTTCTTCCTAGTAGAGTTTTCCTTTCTTTCCACTCTTTCTATGCTTAATTTGTTTATGAACATGTGATGCGCACTTTTAGTGTTAACCGCAATGTACGGGTCAAGTTATAATATAAAACGGTTAAGTCCGAGTATCATTCCACTGGAGATCCAATTGGGAAGGTTTAAGTTACGTAGCTATTCTAGAATTGAATCAATTTTATTTGAGGATTGGAATTCAAATTTTTGTTTTTGGGGAAAAGAAAGATCAAGCCAAGAAAGTATCAAAGGGAGAAACACAAGAGTCAAAGAGAGTTTTAGGGTAATGAATCCTTGTTTATTTCATCAAGCAATATTATAGATTTCATGGATTTTATTGTAATTCATACGCCTAAGTCTAGAAACTTAATTCCTAGTTGTTTTCTCTCAAAGACAACCCTTTCTCATGCAACTCGATTGATTATTAATCTCTTAAAACCAATACAAAATTACATGGCATTAAAAATAGTCTTTAGCAACTTTTATTGTCAACCTAACTACTCTTGTGATAGATTAACAACAATTCATTGTTATAGATCAAGTTAAACATACAATCTCTCAATCATACATCTAACCTAACATGTGAAGATGGCCAATCCACAAGAATTAAACACAATAACAATGAAAAGCATAATTATTTAAACAAAACCATGAGTCTACAAAATTAACATGAATTCATAAACAATTCATCAAAACCCTAAAACTAAAGAGTTTAGCCACTCATAGCTTGAAGCAACATGTTTAAACAAAATAAACAAAGAAAGAGTGTAAAGAAAGGGAAACTCTACTGAAAAGAGGTTCTTGATTGAGGTAGCACCATCACGATCTCCTTGGCTCTCACGTCAGACTTCGAAGGGCACCAAGACTATCTCGAACTCTTTTCCTCTTCCTTGCAACTAACTCACTCTTTGAACTCTCCTTTTTGTATCTCTTTAGGTCTGTAACTTCCTTGCTTTTCTTGATTTTCTTCCCCCCCTTTTTCCTGCTGAAAACCCCCCAAATTTATAGAGTTTGACCGCCCAAAAAATTTAACCGAAAATACAAATCTTTTATTTAAGTAACGCTGGCGCCGCGGCGCTAGGGTTTCGACCCTAAAAAGTTTGCTCTCGGGTTTTAGCGCCGCGGCAGCGCCGTCCAAGCGCCGCGACGCTCTCATGCGTTCAACAAGGATGCATTTATGCTTCAGCGCCACGGCAGCGTCGTCTCAGCGTCGCGACGCTGTCATGCGTTCAACAAGGATGCGTCGAGGCAGCGCCATCTCGGCGCCGCGATGCTACTATGCGTCCAGACTGATGCGTTTATGCTTCAACGCCGCGGCGCTATCCCGAAATTTGTCCTTTTGAGTTTTTCAGCTCTTTTTCGCCGTATTCTTGCTCGGTTTTGATCTTTTAGTCGTTTCTTCTAATTTTCCTTGTTTTAACCTGAAAATTACTAGCAAACAAGTGAAATCTAATATAAAACTCCCTTAATTTGAGAGAATATAAAGCACTTTTCAACTGCTTATCAACATGTTGCTTAAAGCTTTGCGTGGCTAAACTCTTTAGTTATAGGGTATTGATGAATTGTCTATGAATTCATGTTCACATTTAGAATATTCATGGTTTTGTTGTAATGATTATGCTTTTCATTGTTATTGTGCTTAATTCTTGTGGATTGACCATCCTAGAATGTTACGTTAGATGTATGGTTGAGAGATTGTATGTCTAACTAGACCTGTAACAATGAATTGTTGTTAATTTATCATGAGAATAGTTACGTTAACAATGAAAGTTGCTAAAGACTACTTTTAAATACCATGTAATTTGTATTGATTTCATGAAATTAGTAATCAATTGAGTTGCATGAGAAAATGTTGTTTTTTAGAGAAAATAACTTAGAATTAAGTTTCTAGACTTAGTGATGCACACTTTGAGTGTTAACCACAAGTGTACGGGTCAAGTTATAATATAAGAAGGTGAAGTCCGAATATCGTTTCACTGGAGATCCAATTGTGAAGGTTTATGTTACTTAGCCATTCTAGAATCAAATCAATTTTATTTGAGGATTGGAATGGAAGTTGTTAATTATGGAAAATATAAACCAAATAAGGAAAGTAATAAAGTGAGAAACACAAGAGTCAAAGAGAGTTCTAGGGTAATGAATCCTTGTTTATTTCATCATGCACTATTATAGATTTCATGGATTTTATTGTCATTCATATGCCTAAGTCTAGAAACTTAATTCCAAGTTGTTTTCTCTAAAAAACAACCCTTTCTCATGAAACTCGATTGATTACTAATCTCTTGAAACCAATACAAATTACATGGCATTAAGAATAGTCTTTAACAACTTTTATTGTCAACCTAACTACTCTCGTGATAGATTAACAACAATTCATTGTTATAGATCAAGTTAAACATACAATCTCTCAATCATACATCTAACCTAACATGTGAAGATGGCCAATCCACAAGAATTAAACACAATAACAATGAAAAGCATAATCATTCCAACAAACCCATGAAAGTCTACAATATCAACATGAATTCATGAACAATTTATCAAAACCCTAAAACTAAAGAGTTTAGCCACTCATAGCTTGAAGCAACATGTTTAAAAAAAATAAACAAAGAAGGAGTGTAAAGAAAGGGAAACTCTACTGAAAAGAGGCTCTTGATTGAGGTAGCACCGTCACGATCTCCTTAGCTATCACGTCGGAAATCGAATGGCACCACGACTATCTCGAACTCTTTTCCTCTTCCTTGCAACTAACTCACTCTTTGAAATCTTCTATGAACTCTCACTTAATTCTCTCCTTCTTGTGGCTCTTTAGGTCTGTTATTTTGTGCACCAAATGGTTATTAGGGCTGCTGGAAACCCCCAAATTTATAGAGTATTCTGCCCAAAAAATCTTTCCAGAAATAACTTTTTTCATTTAAGGTAACCTGGCGCCGTAGCTGTCACACCCCATCCCAGATACACTCTATACCTAGGATCGAGCATGATACTGTTCGTCCTACGTACATATTTAAGAATAGATACCAGATAAATCTCAATTCAAAACAACATTTCTATTGAAATATTAGAAAAACATGCAACCTCTCAACAAGTATTTTCTGCATATATACATATAAGGTGCAACACATCCCCCTTTCACTTCTAAGAAACATGCACATTACAAGACATATGTATAGACTAAATATTTACAACTATCCCAGAGGTTCGCTTCCAGATAGACCCAGACGAGATTCTTCTGTAAGCTAGGCGTCCCGGACATGCTCGTTACCTGAAACGACAACAACAACAAACTGAATGAGCAGAAAGCTCAGTGAGTGACTAAATCTATTCAACTATCCCTAACAAATATGAGTCAGTTTGTCTACTAGTAACCATTACGTATCACACCCCAGAGAGTTACTAAGGTTCTCTTTCCAAATTACACATATAAATGTCTAATCCTCATGTCTCACAAACTTGCAACTATCTAGTGCCTTCACATTCTGTCCCTCAGCACTTATTCGATTATATTAACATTACGATGTGCCTTCACATGAAATCCCTCAGCACAGGTAACCAATTCTATCTTCGCTTAAGTGCCTTCACTCATGGTCCCTCAGCACGAGCTAGTATGTGATGGATTACTACATGCTTCCACTCATAGTCCCTGAGCATTGTAATCCATTCCTTATAGCTATTCAAGTGCCTTCACGAGTCCCTCAGCACTTAACTTTATGCTCACCTACATATAAGCTTTCACCATAAAGTCCCTCAGCCACTATTATATGTAGACATTAGCATAGGTACCCTTTTAACTTGCTAACACATCACATTCATAATGAATACTACAAAGGATCACATTTCCTCATCAAATAAACATACTAAATTTATCACAAGGTATAACAAATAGTCACTCACGATTGGTCTCGACTCTAAGTGGATTATAGGCCTTCCCGAGCTCTTCCTGACCTAAAAACACATATTCCTCATGTTTAGTTTTCATAATCTCCCTTTTCCTTTAACACACAATTATAGCGTTATTCTTTAGACAATTAAAAGCTGTCAGCGTTATTCATCACATATACTACTGTACTAGCAGTACTGAGTTGGATGTAACCAGCGAGACTACCTGAGGAGCGACACCCAGCGATACTCTAGCGAGAATCGTGAGACGCAAAGCCTCTCTTGCGTTACAGCGATATTTGCTTCGCTGCCTTGTCTCTCACTCTCTCAGCGATACTACCGCTGCAACAGAACCGTTTTCTTCTCCCTTTCTTCTTCCTTCTTCCCCTGCTAAACATTACGTTTTGGTCAATTTCAGAACTTTCTTCCTTCTACAAACTTGTTAAGGTGTCAGTCCTTCATCTTACCTCCAAATTTCATGATGAACACCCTCTCCGTTTAGGATATACCCTTCAACAACTCCGAGTTACCCCTAATCGCTCGGCAATTCAGCTCTAATCTCTTCTTTCTGAGTTTGACACACATTTATACAATTTCAGCTCAAGCATCCTTCATGAAACTTGCTAAAAATCGAGTTAACTTACTAACCTCAAAAGTTTCAGCCCTAACCACCGTTTCTCCAATTTGTTCTTCCTCCAAAACCGAGCGTCACTCTGAGGGAGTAACACCAGCTGAGTTCTCTGCCCAACTCAAGTTTCTTCCACGGTTACGATGAGATTTCTACTCCAAATCAGCATGAACATCTTCTTCTACCTCCTTCCGATGTTTAGCTTTAGTATGGACCCAACTCGAGCTCTGAAATGCAATCAGAACAATTGAATTCTCGATCCACTTATATATATATATCACCGACTTATTCTCCATTTCAACACTATACTATAATCTGTCAACGCATACCTTCTATGTTCAGCTTCAGCAACACACACAGCATCTGATGATGTTTCTTTTCAAAACTCTCCCGCCAAATGATTAGCAAACGCATTACTCTCTCTCGGCCAACCTTCTTCGTCCAACGCATACCCACTTTTCAAAGCATGGTAGCGTTCACCGCATAATGGCCTCATCGCAAATCAGTTCTCAACTCCTCATGGCCATTAACTTCCAACGCCACGCTGCCTACTATGCGTTTGCCGCAAGATAAACTCCGGTACAAGGTGGTTCTCCATGCCTTATGTCCTCAACGCGTCGTGGCTTCAACGCATAACAGTCTTCCTTCACCTTTGCGTTTACACCAAAACTGTTTCCATCAAAACATGTTGCCACCAATGCATAGCTGATACTTAGTCATTTTTCCGCCCCAATCACAGTCCAGCCAACTACTCTTACCCAATCGTCCATCTCTCAGCCCCTTTTTACCTTGCATTCTCACAAAATTAAGAACGGGGCTTACAGCAGCGCTATTTAAATTTTTCAGACAGCGCCGCAGCACTGCTACAGATTCTTGCGCTGACCCTCTTGGGTTTTAGCGCTGCGGCGCTGCCCCAATTATGGCAACTTTGTGATTTTCTTCTCTTTTTCGCCATATTCTTGCTCGATTTTGATCTTTTTGCCTTTTCTTCTAATTTTCCTCATTTTAACCTAAAAACCACTAGCAAACAAGTGAAATCTAATATAAACTCCTTTAATTTGAGAGGATAGAAAGCACTTTTCAAGTGCTTATCACTTAGGCATATGAATTACAATAAAATCCATGAAATTTGAACCTAGAATCGAAAATTTCTTTATGTAAAATTTGTCGCAGCTCCGCGGCTCTGCTAATTTGTACACGGAATAGATTCAGAGCGTCACAGTGCCTACTTCACTTCGTCAGCAAAGCGCCGCGACTGCGCCTAGGCAGCGCCACGACACCGTGGCTTCAAGGGCATTTTTGTCCTTTTGGAGTTCTATCTCCTAGTTGATGTCATGGAACTCCGTTTTGGCCTGTTTAGCCCGATTTTTGTGCTAACACCCCGTTCTACCTATTAAGTGCTTGAAACCTACAAAATAACACAATAGACACATTAAATAGCACAACAATCCCGAGTTAAGCTGAGGAAGATAGCACATTTTAGGTGCTATCAAGTGCCTATCTTGATTTCGCTTGGTTAGTTTTATTACCTCCCTATTTACCCTTATTCTTCTTTCATTTTTTTTTGGCAAAGGAAGAAGCAGACTTCTTTCTAGAGGTCGAACCTATGTTGAACCTTTTAGAGAAACTGGCAACATTTGCCTCCCCATTTGGTTTTTGCTTTTATGCATGGACTCATAAGACTGCAGCTCGTTAAAGGGGATTGTAAGAGAGTAGTTCAGTTTGTTCATAACAGCATTGGTCCTGAACTGAAGGAAACTCTCTAGTAGAGATGCCATAATAAAAATAAGTTGACTGGTCTCATCGATAATTGCCCCATTCATTTCAGTCACATTGAAGTGGACTATCATATTGAGAACATGTTCTCGCACTGATGACCCCTCGTTCATACATACATTATAAATGAATTCCAGAGCATCATGCCTGATCTGTGAGGACGATTGTCCAAACATCTCTTGTAATGAATCCATGATCTCACAAGCAGTGGCCATGGTTTCATGCTTCTTTGCCAAAACTTCAGATAAGCTGACAATAATATATGCTCTGGCCTTTTCGTTTGCCCTCATCCATTTCTCATATGCATCACAAATATTTTTTGATGCATTCTGAGCAAGAACTTGAGGACACTCCTCAGTGATTGCAAACTCCAGGTCCTCCACGATGAGTACAGTGTTAATCGTATTTTTCCACGAAGTGTAGTTATCACCATTCATTTTATCGGCACTAAGCAAAGTTATAAAGGCGCTTGACATTTTGATGATGTTGAAACATACAAATTATTTTTTTTTTCAATAAAATGCATAACTCATATAACCCAATCAATGTGTAGAAAAATTTTAATATACCTAAATTTTAACATCTAATTTTGCAATGATGCTTCAGTGATTTAGGATAAAAGCCACCGAAGGGTAGTCAGTCACCCCTTCATTGAATTGAGACCCTGTCAACCAATTATTACACTAGAATAACTCTTATTGCTATAATAATTAGTCACCATTATTCAGTCAAGAACTCATTAACATCCTTAACAATTTCTTGTAGTGTAATCCGTCATTTTAGATCCTAAAGTTCCACCCCAATGAGCCAACCGAAGGGAAAAACCGATTGGGGCAAAAACTAAAGCGACCCTATCCTTAAAAGGAGTTTGAGATAAATTTCATGCAAATACTATCTGATGGGGGACACAAATCGAGGTACCAAGAGACCGAGCATGAAAATTATCTAGCAAACAAATGAAGGAGACCGTAGGATGTGTTGACACACGTTCTTCTCCCACTTAATATAAACACTCTCTCCATTCACCTTCATATCAACCTATGCAAACACCATCCGAAGGGGGACACAAATCGAGGTGCCATGAGGTCAAGCATAGATCTCATGGTGTGAACTTTTAGGGAGAAACATGAGAAGAAAATGACATATCATATACATCTTTTTCCTCCCACTGAGCGTTTTAAACCTACAGTTTATTACTTAGGTAAATCTGACTAATTAATTTATCTAAGTCCTTTGTTAATTTGCACAATATAACTTTTATATTGCATATTTTAACAACTTTCATTATCATTTATTAAAAACTTTAATAAAATCAAATCAATTGTTGCATGCTTATAAAATATTTGACTAATTGACCTTCCAGGTTGGTTTCAAGGTAGGGGGGTTTTGTTAACGTCAGCTTAAATACCCCAGCCTTAGACAAAACTTTCCTTAGACAAAGGTCCCTTATAGGCAAATATTTTATAAAATTTAATCCCTTGTAACATTCATTTTAATCCTATTGAAATAAATATAAAAGATTGACCTATTTCTAATCATAATAGAAATATTAAACATAAGTCTAGGTGAACCAATTTTAAACCATTTAAAACTAATTCATAACTTATGTTTGCATGAAGCTCTTTATTATAGATATTAATTTATTTCATTAAATATATAACTCTTATATTATAATGAACAATTAAAACCTATGACATGCATTCTAATGACATTAGCCAAATATAACAATTATATTTTACTAAGGTAATGTCATGCTCAATGCAAATTAATTTTCATTAAACAATATAACACTTATATTAATAATGAAAATCAAACATATTATATTGAAAAGCGCTTGAAAAGTGCTTTCTATTCTCTCAAATTAAGGGAGTTTATATTAGATTTCACTTGTTTGCTAGCAATTTTCAGGTCAAAATAAAGAAAATTAGAAGTGAAAGCCAAAATATCAAAACCGAGCAAGAATTTAGTGAAGAAAAAAAGCAGAAAAGTCAAAATCTGCCAAAACAGGGCAGCGCTGCGGCGCTTTTTCCCAAGAGCAACTTCCGTTTCAGCATAGCACCACCATCGCGACACTGCGGCATGGCGACTAAGGGTAGGTTTCCATGATGGTTAGCGTCGCGGCACCAGCTTTCCTAATTTGAAGATTTTTTATTTTTTAAAAGAATTTTGGGTAGTCAACTCTATAAATTGGAGGGTTTCTAGCAGCCATAATCACCAATTTACTCACCAAGAGACACAAGAATAAGAGAATTGAGTGAAAGTTCGTTAGAGAGTTCAAAGAATGAGTTAGCTGTAAGAAACAGAAAATAGAGTTTGAGAGAGAGACATAGTCCCGTTCGAGTTTCGACGTGAAGGCCAAGGAGATCATGACGGTGCTTCCTCCATCAAGAGCCTCTTTTCAGTAGAGTTTCCCTTTCTTTACACTTTTTCTTTGTTTATATTGTTTGAACATGTTGCTTATCACACCCTTTTTCTAAGACCAGTGCGTTGAAGAGCCTATAAAGGGAAGAAGTAGGACAAGAGCGGTTTGTGCTCAAGTGTTAGTTTACATAGGCCGTAGATGAAGTTTGAATTAGAAGGATTTGATTGAAAGGTTGCGTTGAGTGACTTCTGGATCATGGAATCAAAGTAATTCTTGAAGTTGAGAATTCTACTGTGTAAAATAAACAGATCAGGAGAACGCAACCATGACTTTGAGCTTGGAAGTAAGATCTAAGGAAAGAAAGGAAACCTCATCAAGTGATGGGAAGGGTTAAAAAGAATAGCTGAGAGATAAATGAAGTTGGACGCATACTTAGTGGAAGACCATGTTGGAGGCATGGTAGAGACGAACGAAACGCATGATAAAGGTAAAACGCATAAGGAAGAATCATGGAAAGCGGCAATGACAATCTATGGTAAATGCACAACTCCTATTAAGGAAGATTTTGAATTGGATAAGTTAGAAGATTGAGAAGTAAGCCTAAAGGAAGGAGGCTGGAGATGGATTTACGATAGGATTTATTGTTGTTGAAATAGCTCACATAAGGAAGAGATTTGGAAACATGACCTTGGAATACAGCACAAGAGTGCATAAAGGAATAATTAAGGAAACCTCAAGGATAGGAGGAAGGTCATGGACGTAAAACAAAATAAAGGTAAACGCAAAGAGTGCAAACGCATAGAAGAAAGGCATGTTAGTATGTGGTTAAGGCAGACGCATGGTATTATGTGGTAAGGAACAAACGCATAGTAGTGTTCGTTTGAGACTTTGATGCCATGAAGTACACGGTAGAGAAACGATGTAAGCCCCTACCTGACATTTGGGAGTTGGCAAGTTAAGAAGAGACTATGAGACGAGCATTGGATAGAGAAAGTTGGTCGAGCTATATGGGAGCAAAAGTGACTAAGTGTTTGCCATGTGTTGGTGAGGCTACGCGTTAAGAGTATGATCGAGGCGTCGAAGGGCACTATGCGCCGAAGGCCACTAGGCATTGAAGGCCACGAGACGTTGAACGCCACTGTACGTTGGAAGCAACTATGTGTTGAAGGCCACTATGCGTTGAAGGTTGGTATGCGTTGGTACATTAGAAGAGTGGCCGAGAGGATCATGCGTTAGTCGGCTATCCGATGATGGGGCGTTGGGCAATTGTAGGACAGCAAGTTGAGGCTATGCATTACTGAAGCTATGCGCGAAAGGTTGCGTTGGCTAACCTAAGTAAGAAGGTGATGGTCGTACTGGTGAGTCGGTGGTATATATATATAAGTAAGTACGCCGACTAAATAAACACTTAAGACATATTTCGAAACCAGATTTACCCCATTTCGCAGACGAACAACGAGGAGAAGTGGAAGAAGCTGTTTATGTTGAAGTTATGTAGGAACCAAATCATTTCCATGGTGAAATTGAAGCTGGAACTAGAAGCTTGACTGTTGACAATAATCTAGACATCATTCGGTGTTTGAAGAAGAGTGAGCTAAGGAAGTCGAAGCTAGGGCGAAAATTTTAAAGGTTAGTAAGTTAATTCTTAGCAACTTCTATGAAGGATGTTTAAGCTGAATTTGAGCTAGAGTATGTTAAATTCTAGGAAGAAGTAATCGAAGTTGAGCTGCTAGATGATCCAAAGCAGCTGGAGTTATTTGAGAATAGTTCTCAAACGAAGAAGAGTTAGAAAGCTCACTTCTTTACAGGTTTGTAGAAGAGAGAAAGTTCTGATTTTGGCTGGACTTCGATGTTTAGCAGATTTAAGAATGGGTTAGAAAAAGAAAGAAGAAAACACTGGCCATCGGGGGTCGCTAGGGCAGAAGTATCGCTAAAGAGTTGGAGAGTGAACAGCGAGACAAGTGCCGGTGGTAATGCAGAGGGCTTTGCGTCTCACAACTCTCGCTGAATCTCGCTCAGTGTCGCTCCTTAAGGTAATATCGCTAGTCTCGTGAAGCTGGGTATCGCTGATGCCGCAAGGTTATAAGTAGTTTACCCTAATAATTTTGCTGGTACTTGTGAATCTCGCTCATTATAAAAAACTGTAAACAAGAAAGGGACTAGTGATGAAAACCCATGTTTGAGATGCTTAAGCAAATATAGTGAATATAAAGAGGAATACTAGAAATGTCTAACACGAAGAAGGTGTGTTTATAGGTCAAGAGAAGCTAGGGAAAGCGACACCCGCTCGGAGCCCAAAATAAGTTGTAAGTGACATTATGGTTTGAGATAAGCCAACTTGAATACCATTTTCTATATGCTTAGTAATATCTATGAAGCATGATTTGAATGTGTACTCCTATGTATGTAACTAGCACATATCTTATATGTGAGATAGAGCTTGAAAATGTATTAGCTAATGTTCTAAGTTTTACCAAGCTAGTTGCTAGATGAATGTTCTGTGAATTCTGAGATATTATGATTTTTGTTAATTTATGATAAATGTGATGTGCATGACTGTGCACTAGAAAGATTCGAATGGGACCCAATGCTGAAAGAATGTGAAGGCATATGGGCAGCCCTAGTATTTTTATGAAGCCTGAGATATTATGATAATTGTTAATTTATGATGAATGTGATGTACATGTCAATGCACTAGAAAGATTCGATTGTGACCCAATGTTGAAGGACATGTGAAAGCATATAGGCAGCCCTAGTATTTCTATGAAGCTCTCACCAAAGGATATAGAGAAGGTGATTGAGTATTCCCTGGGACCCTAGTTCCAAAGGACATGAGAAGGTACACGGGCAGCCCGAGATCAGACAGACTTATAAGCAAAATAGAAGGCATCTAACGCTGATGTGTTGAGATTACTCCACACAACTAAGGTTTATTGACGTTGGGTGCGTTGAGTTCACTCCGCCTAAAAAAGGTTCAATGTAAAGATATTCATTTACGTGTTTATAGTTATTTACAAGTTATAGTTATTTACAAGTTTATGAGGCGTGACCAAGCAGTTTATACAAATGATTGTAGTTATGTTTGTATTGAGTTTATACTTTAGATAGTCACTCACTGAGCATTGTAGCTCATAGATTCTAGTTTCTCTGATGTTTTCTTTCCAGGTAGCGAGCGTGTTTGGGGTGCCTAGCCTACCATCAAGATTCGTCTGAGCCAAATTAGAATTTTGTAATTGGGAACTTGTAAACCCCATCCCCATGTAGAAACCTAACTTATTTTGAGTGGCATTTGTGAGGATCACCAGGCATACCTGTAAACTTTAAACGTAGCCTTTTAAATCTTACTCATGATGTTATCCTATCAGTAAATTATTGCATAACTATAGTAAATTATCGCATAACTATTGTAAAAGCTAAGCCAATTGCCAGCAGTTTATGATATATAACAGTGTTAACAGATTGTAGAATAGGTAACACTCACTCCTAGGTAAAGATATAGGTATATATATATATATATCTAAGATGGGGGTGTTACATTGCTTCAAGCTATGAGTGGCTAAACTCTTTACTTTTAGGGTTTTGATGAATTGTTTATAAAGTTATGTTGATATTGTAGACTCTTTAAGGTTTTGTTGTAATGATTATGCTTTTCTTTGTTATTGTTAATCTCTCATGAAATAGTTAGGTTAACAATGAAAGTTGCTAAAGATTATGCTTAATGCCATGTAATTTTTATTGGTTTCAAGAAATTAGTAATCAATTGAGTTGCATGAGAAAATGTTGTTTTTGAGAGAAAATAACTTGGATTTATGTTTCTAGACTTAAGCATAAGAATTGCAATAAAATCCATGAACCCTAGAATATTTCATGATGAAGTAAACAAGGATTCATTACCCTAGAACTCTCTTTGACTCTTGTGTTTCTTATTTTATTACTTTCCTTAAGTTTTATTTCCAAAATCACAACTTCAATTCCAATCCTCAAATAAAATTGATTCGATTTTATAAAAGCTAAGTAACTTTAACCTTCACAAGGGATCCTCATTAAAAAAATATTCGGACTTTGCCGTCTGATATTATAACTTGACCCGTACACTTGCGGTTAACACTTAAAGTGGGCATCACATATCATACAATATAACATGTATATTATGGTATGATGCATGGACATGTTTATTAATACATACAACTATATAATATAACACTTAGGGTCTGTTTGATAACCCAACTTGAGTTGGGTTGGGTGGTGATAACTTGTAGAGATACAAGTTATTATAGTCTTTCTTTTAAAAAAATAGAGTTTAAATAGCGAATCATGCGATAGTTTGAGTTAAAATCTATTGATAAATCTTCCTATGCGTTTTACTCTTGTAAATTGGTGGAGATAATTGTTTTGAAGCTTTTTGAATCTAAAATGCATACATTAACGCAAGAACCCAAGTTATCCATGGACGAGTATCAACCAGAAACGCAAGGCAGCAGAGAATCAGATAAGAATCTTGAGAGATTGTCGGGAGATTGATATGCTTGATCTAGGGCGAAAGTGGTGGATTTAAATTAAATTGAAAATCACGCAATTAGGCGAGATAGACACAAGGCAGTAATTCAGCCTCCAATGACGCAAATCTGCCAACGATTGCAATGCAGCTTCTATAAAAGGGCAGATTTGAAGGCTGAAAGGGTGTTGAATCTCTTGAAAGAATTCCTAAGTGGCAGCAAAGTTCTTTCTAGACGAAAACTGAAGACAAACAGCTCGAAAGAGAGGAGTAACTCTTTCGTCCACCTAACCACTTCACAGCAGAAATCATGCTTCCACACCAACGAGCTCAAGACATTGAGAAGCCATTTCATGCTTTCTATCTATTTCTTACTTGTGTTTTAGTTATAGACAAGAAATTGTATTCTCTAAAACTCTTATTCCATTCATCAATCTAAATATCTTTCATGGCTATTCATTTCTTATCACTTCCCATTTACTATTTACCATCCATGAGTAACTAATTCTCTTAAGGGTCACAGATTGTGTTATCATCTAAATAAGAACCTTAGTTTTTATCTATTTCATCTTGTCAATTGTACTATTAATTTAATGCTTGTGTCCATCTAGCTAATCGATATAAGTAGTAATAATCAGACTACTCGAAAGAGTAAGTGATTGTGGAACTCAATTGACAAGGTTTAAGTGTTATTTAGACATAGGAATAACCTTGGCATCTAACACTCTCCTATGCGTTATAGACATACAAGCATAACGGCTGACAACCGAAAGAAGAATCGCTAGAATGAAATAGATTTACCTATGCGTTTCTGAATTTAGATGATGATCAACCCAAGCCATGTTTTTACCATTCATACAATTCAATTAGTTGGATTTTGTTGTTTTGCATACCTCTCCATTCAATCACCTTAGGATAGTTTTACTGCTTTGTAGTTAGTCAAATGCATCACCTCTCTTTAATTTTCTTAAACGCATGACTAAAATAATCCATGAATTCTAGAATCTGCATAATCCCTATGTTCGACCTCGGACTCACCGAGATAACCTCATTCTTTGCTTATACTTGGGTGAAGAATAGGAAAACTTGATAGATTAGTAAAACATAAAACCAGTGTCAACAAGTGTTTGGTGCCGTTGGCGGGGATTTTTGTATTGAATCGTTTTCTTGGTTTATTTTTGTTATAGGAATTCCTCAGTCAAAGGAATATTGTGAGTTTCTCCTTTGCCAAAAACTCCAAACAGTATATGAGTGACAGAAGCAGCCTAGCACTTGATATTGACCCTGAGATTGGGAGGCCTTCAGAAGAAGGACAAGGCAGAACCGAAGAAGAAGGCCTAACTAAAGCACAGAAAGGAATATGGTTGAACAACAAAACCATCCTCAAGGCGGAGTTTGGGAAAACGTAAACGCAAAACAGTATACGAACCCAATTCTGTTGGCACACGACATAAATAGGCCTATGTGAGAGTATGCATTGCCGAATTTGTATGATTTCTCGCCAGGAATCTTACGACCGACCTTCGAAGGTAATGAAAGGTTTGAAATGAAGCCTGTGGTGCTGCAAATGCTGCAAGCCGCAGGGCAATTTGGAGGTGCAATGGGAGAAGACCTGCATGCACACTTGAAGAGCTTCTTGGAGATATGTAATACATTTTCCATAGCAAGGGTACCGCAGGATGGTATCAGGCTATCATTATCCCATTTTCTCTTAGAGATGAGGCAAGACAATGGGCATACTCGTTCGAACCAGGTGAGATTACCACGTGGAAGTAGATGGTCGAGAAGTTCATGCAGAAATATTTCCCTCCGACAGTAAACGCAAGGAGGAGGCGAGACATCGTCACCTTTGAGCAGAAGGTCGATTCAAGCGGCTGGTGAGGAATTGTCTGCATAATGGCATTCCTGATTGTGTGCAGATGGAAATCTTCTATGGAGGATTGAACAGACCATCACAGTCAGTAGCTGATGCTTCCACAGTAGGAGGATTAATGGATAAGACCTACACGCAGGCCAAAGATATTCTCGACTGAATTTCGAGGAATACTGATGAGTAGGTGGACGATGGTTATGGATCCCGCTCCATTGATAGAAGAAGGACGCAAGCTGAAATGCTTGAAATTGATGTTGCCATCAATCTCTCAGCTCAGATGGAAACCATGACATCTCTACTGAAGACTATAGCCTTGAATAATCAAGGTAGATCAGTTTTTGCGGTAAATGCGACAAACTCATCGAATCCAATAGCATCTGTGAGTTGCATGCAGCGTGGTGAGGGGCACTTATATGATATGTGTCCTTACAACCTCCACTCAGTCTGCTACGTTCAAAACAAGTCATACGGTAAAACGTATAATCCTGGTTGGAGGAACCACCCTAAGTTCAGATGGAGTGGAAATCAACAACAAATGCAGGGGGCTGAGTAGCAACCGCAGATTGGAAATCCTCCTGTCTTCAACCAAGGTAATCAAAGCCAGCAACATCAATCACAAAGGAATCAGCAAGCGCCTACATCATCATCATCTTCCATTGAATCTATGTTACGAGAATATATTAAAAAAAATGATGCGATTCTCTAGAGTCAAGCCACCGCAATTAGGAATTTAGAAGTTCAAATGGGTCAAATTGCAGGTGAGCTCAAAAATTGGCCACAGGGAGCATTGCCAAGCACAATTGAAGTTCAAAGAGGGAACGGGAAAAAACAATGTCAAGCGGTGACATTAAGAAGTTGGAGGACTATTCCGCCCATAACGCAAGATCAGGGGACGCAAGGAAATTTGCAACCTCTAAACTCTCCTATAGATCAATCAACACAGAGTAATGACTCTAACCAACCATCATCTTCCATTAACCTGTGTCTGTATATAAAGATACCGCTCCTTCAATGCGTCCACCATTCCCTCAACACCTAAAGAAGAAAAACGATGAAGGGCAATTTAGAAAATTCCTGGATGTTCTTAAACAACTTCACATCAACATCCTGTTGGTGGAAGCCCTAGAGCAAATACCGAGTTATGTAAAATTTCTTAAGGATATATTATCCAAGAAAAGAAGGCTCGGGGAGTTTGAGACAGTGGCATTAACACAAGAATGTAGTGCGTTATTCAAAAAGAATATTCCTGCAAAAATGAAGGATCCAGGAAGTTTTACATTGCCATGCCCAATAGGAGGTATGGACATAGGTCAGGCATTATGCGATTTAGGTGCCAACATTAACTTAATGCCTCTCTCCATATTCAAGAAATGGGGTATAGGGGAAGCAAGACCTACCATGGTCACATTACAACTTGTCGACCGCTCTATAAAGCATCTTGAATGTAAAATTGAGGATGTCCTGGTCAAAGTGGATAAATTCATCTTCCCAGCTGACTTCATAATCCTGGACTATGAAGCCGACAAAGAAGTGCCCATTATCTTGGGAAGGCCTTTCTTAACTACTGGACGTGCCCTGATCGACGTCTAAGAAGGAGAACTAACAATCTGGGTGGATGATCAACAGGTAAAATTTAATGTGTTTAACGCATTGAAATACCCTGATGACTTTCAATCTTGTAAGATGATCGAAGATGTCACTTATGAGAAGGCAAGACCCACGAACGCATGGTTGGAAGATGAAGCAATCCTCAATGAGTCTGAAGATGGTAAAGAGGAAGAAGTTGTTGTAATCTCTGATAAAATTTTTGACTGATTAGACCTAAGTAACTGATCCACGACCTAAGTAACTGATACTTGAGCTGAAAACCCTGCTGACGCATCTCAAGTATGCATACTTGGGGGAGGAAAGCACGCTGTCAGTCATTGTCTCCTTCGCGTTGAGTCCAGACCGTGAAAAGGCTTTGCTGCAAATATTGAAAAATCATGTAAAAGCTAGTGGATGGACCTTGGCGGATATCCGAGGAATTAACCCTTCCTATTGCATGCATAAGATTCGGTTGAAAGAAGAGAAAGAAGGTTCTGTAGAAAGGCAACACAGAATTAACCCAGCAATGAAAGAGGTTGTGAAGAAGGAAATCATCAAATGGCTCGATGTAGGGGTCATTTATCCAATCTCTGACAGTAGTTGGGTAAGCCCAGTTCAGTGTGTACCGAAGAAAGAGGGCATGGCAGTGATCACAAATAGTAAGAATGAGCTGATACCAACACGAATGATCGCTGGGTGGCACATCTGCATGGACTACCACAAGCTGAATGCAGCAACCAAAAAGGACCACTTTCCACATCCATTCATCGACCAAATGCTAGATAGGCTAGCAGTAAATGAATTTTTCTGTTTCCTTGATGGTTATTTCGACTATAACCAGATCATGATAGCATCGGAAGACCAGGAGAAGACAACGTTCACTTGCCCATATGGTACCTTTGCATTCAGATGCATGCCATTTGGGTTATGTAATGCACCAGGGACGTTCCAGAGGTGTATGATGGCAATATTCTCTGAATATTTGGAACAGTCAGTAAAGGTGTTCATGGACGACTTCTTGGTGTTTGGGGAATCATATGATGAATGTCTGGCTAACCTAGAAAGAGTTTTAAAGAGATATGAAGACACAAACATGATCCTCAATTGGGAAAAGTGTCATTTCATGGTTAATGAGGGCATTGTGTTGGGACACAAAATCTCAAAGGTTGGATTGAAGGTGGATCAAGCTAAGATAGATGCGATAGCCAAATTTCCAGCCCTGATGAATGTTAAAACTTTGCAAAGCTTCTTGGGCCATGCAGGTTTCTATTGAAGATTCATTCAAGGCTTTTCGCAAATTGCAAAACCACTAAGTGCGTCGCTAGAAGCTAACAAGGATTATAATTTTGATAACACATGTCAGCATGCGTTTGAGACACTGAGGCAAGCCTTGATCTCAGCCCCAATTTTAGTTGCACTGGATTGGTCTCTCCCATTCGAACTGATGTGCGACGCAAGTAACCATGCGGTAGGAGCAGTACTGAGGCAGAGAAAGGATAGAATAATGCATCCAATCTTCTACACTAGCAAGACCTTAAATGATTCTCAGGAGAACTATGATAAGCACTTGAAAAGTGCTTTCTACTCTCTCAAATTAAGGGAGTTTATATTAGATTTCACTTGTTTACTAGTGATGTTTAGGATAAAACGAGGAAAATTAGAAGAAACGACTAAAAGATCAAAATCGAGCAAGAATACGGCGAAAAAGAGCTGAAAAACTCAAAAGGGCAAATTTTGGGATAACGCCGCAGCGCTGAGACGGCGCTACCGCGGCGCTAAAACATAAACGCATCGTTCTGGACGCATAGTAGCACCGCGGTGCTGAAACATAAATGCATCGTTCTGGACGCATAGTAGCATCACAGCGCCGAGATGACGCTGCTTCGACGCAACCTTGTTGAACGCATGACAGCGTCGCGGCGCTTGGATGGCGCTAATGCCCGAGAACAATATTTTTGAAACGCATCACAGCGTTGCGGCGCTTGGACGACGCTGCAACGGCGTTAAAACCCGAAAGAAAACTTTTCTGATGCAGCCTTAGCGCCGCGGCGCCAACTTTCCTTAAATGAAAAATTGTTATTTTTGGTAAATTTTTGGGCGGCCAAACTCTATAAATTTGGGGGTTTCCAGCAACCCAAAGGATCAAAGAAAATCAAAGCAAAGCAAGGAAGTTACAGATCTAAAGAGGCACAAAAAGGAGAGAATTAAGTGAGAGTTCAAAGAGTGAGTTAGTTGCAAGGAAGAGGAAAAGAGTTCGAGATAGTCGTGGTGCCCTTCGAATTCCGACGTGAGAGCCAAGAAGATCGTGAAGGTGTTACCTCAATCAAGAGCCTCTTTTCAGTTGAGTTTCCCTTTCTTTACACTCTTTCTTTGTTTATTTTGCTTAAACATGTTGCTTCAAGCTATGAGTGACTAAACTCTTTAGTTTTAGGGTTTTGATGATTTGTTTATGAATTTATGTTGATCTTGTAGACTTTCATGGTTTTGTTGGAATGATTATGCTTTTCATTGTTATTGTGTTTAATTCTTGTGGATTGGCCATCCTCACATGTTAGGTTAGATGTATGATTGAGAGATTGTATGTTTAACTTGATCTATAACAATGAATTGTTGTTAATCTATCACGAGAGTAGTTAGGTTGACAATAAAAGTTGCTAAATACTATTTTTAATGCCATGTAATTTTGTATTGGTTTTAAGAGATTAATAATCAATCGAGTTGCATGAGAAAGGGTTGTTTTTGAGAGAAAATAACTTGGAATTAAGTTTCTAGACTTAGGCATATGAATGACAATAAAATCCATGAAATCTATAATATTGCATGATGAAATAAACAAGGATTCATTACCCTAGAACTCTCTTTGGCTCTTGTGTTTCTCACTTTAATACTTTCCTTATTTGATTTTTATTTTCCATAACTTATAATATTCCATTTCAATCCTCAAATAAAATTGATTCAACTTTAGAATAGCTAAGTAACTTAAACCTTCCCAATTGGATCTCCAGTGGAATGATATTTGGACTTAACCGTCTTATATTATAACTTGACCCGTACACTTGCGGTTAACACTCAAAGTGCGCATCAAGTTTTTGGCGCCGTTGCTGGGGATCCAAATAACGGTTTTTGTTATTTAATATTCATTAGAATTGATAGATCTTAATTTGAGATGTATATTATTTGATCGTTTTTTATATTTTATATTTTAATTTTATTTTATTTTATTTTTTATTTTATTTTATATTATTTTTTCCTTTTTTATTTTATTTTTTATTTTTTCCTTATTTTATTTTATTTTATTTTATTTTATTTTATTTTTTTTGTTATTTTGTCGGTTTATGCCTCGAGATAATACTAATATTCTCCCTCTTGATCCCGAGATTGAAAGGACGTGTAGAAAAAACCTAAGGGTTCAACACAATCACATTGAGGAGATGGCGGAGGAGATACCAAAGGCAATTCGGGACTACTTCCAACCGACATTACCGGCAAATCAACCCGACATATGAATGTACCCATCAATGTCAACAACTTTGAGTTGAAACCGGGGTTGATCCACATGGCTAGAGAGCTAGCCTTTAGAGGAAGAACCAATGAAGATCCTCACAAGCACTTGCGATCTTTCTTAGAAATATGCGGGACGGTAAAGATGAATGGTGTTTCTAACGATGCAATTAAACTAAGACTTTTTCCTTTCTCTTTACAGGACCGTGCTAAGGATTGGTTGGAAACCATACTTCCGGATAGCATCACAACGTAGGAGATCTTAGCTCAAGCTTTCTTGAACAAATATTTTCCACCGGCTAAATCTCAAAGACTAAGGACGGGATTGGAACTGTAAGCCCCGTACTTGACCTTGTGAGAAGGCAAGATAAGAAGAGACTAAGAGATGGGCGTTTGGTAGGAATAGTTGGTTGAAATGTGTGTGGAGGCAAAAATGCCTAAGTGTTGGCCATGCATTGGTGGCACTATGCGTTGATGGAGGTAGTTTTGGTGTGGACGCAGAGGTGAAGGAAGGCTATTAGGCGTTGAAGGCCACGAGGCGTTGAGGCCACGAGGCGTTGAAGGTCATGAGGCATTGAAGGCCACGAGGCGTTGAGAGCCACTTTGCGTCGAAGGTCAATATGCGATGAATGCATTGAAGGCCACAAGGCGTTGAAAGTTGAAGGCCACAAGGCGTCGAGAGCCACTCTGCGTTGAACGTCACTATGCGGTGAACGCTACCATGCGTTGAAAGTGGGTATGCGTTGGTGCATAGAAGGTTGGTCGAGAGAACAATGCATTCGTCAGCTATCCGGCGATGGGAGTTGGGAAATTGTAACATACAAAACCGAGGCTATGCGTTGCTGAAGCCAAGTACAGAAGGTATGCGTTGATTAGATTATTATATAGAGACGAAGTGGAGTTTAAGTCGGTGGTATATATATATAAGTGGATCGAATATTCAATTATTTTGATCACATTTCAGAGCTCGAGTTGATTCCATTTCGAAGCTAAACAAAGGAGGGAGGTAGAAGAGGGTGTTTATGTTGGTTTGGGGTGGAATTCTCGTCGTTTTCGTGGAGGAAACTTGAGCTGGAACACAGAACCAAGCTGGTGTTACTTAATCAGAGTAACGTTCAGTTTTGGGGGAAGAACGAACGGAGAAAGCGGTGGCTAGGGTTGAAATTCTGAGGTTAGTAAGTGAACTCGATTTCTAGCAATTTTCATGAAGGATACTTGAGCCGAATTTGAGTAAATGTGTGTTAAAATCCAGGTAGAAGAAATCGGAGCTGAATTGCAAGACGATTAGGAGCGATTCGGGGTTGTTGAAAGATATATCTTAAACGGAGAGGATTTTCTTTATGAGACTTTGAGGTAAGATTAAGTACTTATGTCTTTATAAGTTTGTAGAAAAAAGGAAGTTTTGAATTTGGCCAGAATGCGATGTTTAGCAGGTTAAAGAAAGAAGAAGAAAGAAAGAAGAAAAATTGTGCTGCTAAGGCAGTAGTATCGGTGAGAGAGCGGGAGACTGGGCAGCGAAGCGAGTGTCGCTGGTAACGCAAGAGGGGCTTTGCGTCTCACAATTCTCGCTGAAGTCTCGCTGGGTGTCGCTCCTCAGGTAATCTCGCTAGTTTTGTTCAATCCGGTATCGCAAGTGCAGTGTTCTATAGTGTGGTTTCGCTGGTAATCTTGCTAGAG
Organism: Citrullus mucosospermus; assembly: GCA_030954485.1. Taxonomy (NCBI): domain Eukaryota; kingdom Viridiplantae; phylum Streptophyta; class Magnoliopsida; order Cucurbitales; family Cucurbitaceae; genus Citrullus; species Citrullus mucosospermus. The sequence continues at coordinate 14,081,028 of CM062057.1, read as the reverse complement.
AATGTGGAGTAACGTTATTTGTGAGTGTTTTGAGGAAAATAGAGTTTGGAGATGAAACGAGCATAGGGTTTATGTAAGCCCCGCATCTATTTTTATTGGAACGCAAAGAAAAAGGGGCCGAGAGATGGGTGAATGTGCAAAAATAGTTGGCTGGCTTGCATTTGGAGTGGGAAAATAGCTAAGTGTAATCTATGCGTTGATGGCAACCTGTTGTGGAGGAGGTAATTTTAGTGTAAACGTAAAGGTGAGGGAAGCTTATCATGCATTAAAGTCGTGACGCGTTGAGGATATAAAGGCGTGGAGGATCACTTGGTACCACTTGGTACCGAGGATCATTATGCGTTAAACGCATTGAAGGCAGTGTGCCGGTGGAAGTAAAGGCCACGAGGGGTTTGGGAGCTGATCTGCGGTGAGCCCATTATGCGGTGAACGCTACCATGTGTCGAAGGCTAGTATGTGTTGGATAAGGAATGTTGGCTGATAGAAGGTAACGCGTCTGTTAACTATTTGGCGGGAGAGTTTGAAATGAATTATCATCAGAGGCCGTGTGCGTTGCTGAAGCTGAGCATAGGAGGTATGCGTCGAACGGATTATACTATAGAGTTGGAATGGAGAACAAGTCGGTGATATATATATAAGTGGACTGAGAATTCAATTGTTCTGCTTGCATTTCAGAGCTCGAGTTGGGTCCATATTAAGGCGAAACATCGAAGGGAGGTAGAAGAAGATGTTCATGCTGATCTGAAGCAGAAATCTCATTGAATTCGTGGAAGAAACTCGGGTTTGACAGAGGTTTCGGCTGCTGTGATCTCTTCAGAGTGATGCTCGGTTTTGGAGGAAGAACAAATTGAAGAGACGAAGGTTAGGGCTGAAACTTTGAGGTTAGTAAGTTAACTCGATTTTTAGCAGAATTCATGAAGGATGTTTGAGCTAAAATTTTCTAATTGTGTGTCAAACTCAGGAAGAAGAGTTGGGAGTTGAACTGTCGGGTGATTAGAGGCAACTTGGAGTTGTTGAAGGTTATGTCCTAAACGGAGAGGAGGTTCTTCATGAAATTTGGAGGTGAGATGTAGGACTGTATTTTAACAAGTTTATAGAAGGAAGAAAGTGCTGGAATTTATTGAAACGAAATGTTTAATAGGTTGAAGAAGGAAGAAGAAAGGAAGAAGGAAACGGTTCTGTCACAGCGGGAGTATCGCTGAGTGAGCGAGAGTTTGAGCAGCAGAGGAAGTAACGCCTGCAATGCAAAGATAGGCTTGCGTCTCACAATTCTCGCTAGAGTATCGCTGGGTATCGCTCCTCAAGGTATTTTTGCTGGTTTTTATCAACGCAGTGTCGCTAGTACAGCTTGAATATCTTTTTGAGTAACGCTGGTAGCTTACTAACTTCTATAGAGTAACGATGCTACAGTATGTTAAAAGAAAGGGGAGATTATGGAAACTAAACTTGAGGATTGTGTATTTTCAGGCCAAGAAGAGCTCGGGGAGGCTTATAATCCACTTAGAGCCGGGACCGATAGTGAGTGACTGTTTGTTATATATTGTGTTAAACTTAGTACGCATAGTGATAAGGAAACGTGATGCATTGTAGTTTGCTTCATGTATGTGGTGTGTTAGTGATTTAAAAGAATATTATTACAAATGTCTAAGCACATAAGTGGCTGAGGGACCTTATGGTGAAAGCTACTTGTGAGTAAGCGTGATATTAAGTGCCGAGGGATTTGAGAAGGCACTTGAATAACAGTAGAGAATGGACTACAATGCTCAGGGACTGTAAGAGAAGGCATGTAGTATCCTATCACAACTAGCTCGTGCCGAGGGATTCTGTGAGAAGGCACTTGAGCGTAGATAGAGTTTGTTACCTGTGCTGAGGGATCTCATGTGAAGGCACATGGTATTGTAGTTATACATGAATAAGTGCTGAGGGACGGAAGTGAAGGCACTAAATAAATAGGAGACTTGTGAAACATGGGAATTGATAGATATACATGCGTAGTGTAAAAGTAAATCATGATAATTCGATGGGATGGGTTATGCGATGGTTACTATCTTACAAACTGGATTAAAGTTAATATGATTAGTTTTAGTAGATTTAGTCACTCACTGAGCCTTTTGCTCATCCAGTTTGTTGTTGTTTGCTGTTTCAGGTAGCGGTGTGTCCGGGACGCGTAGCCTACTGAAGAATCTCGTCTGGGCCTATCTGGAAGCGAACCTCTGGGATAGTTGTAAATATTTAGAATGCTCATATGTCATGTAATAAACATCTTTACTGAGAGTGTAGTGAAAGAGGGACGTGTTGTACCTACTATGAGTATATTCTGACATGTTAGTTAAAAGTTTACACGTTCTTCTGATCTGATAAAGAGAATGTTGTATGATTTGCTATTCTTCTATGATGTATGTATTATAGAGTCTTATGTTGGGAATTAGGATCATGCTCCTTCCTAGGTATAGAGTAAATCCGGGTTGGGGTGTGACAGTTTAATTATGTATATTTAATGAGTATAAAAAAAGAAGAAAGTCTAAGGAAAACTTAACGTGAAAAATGTGTATTTTCAGGCCAGAAAGAGCTCGGGAAGACATATAACCCACTTAGAGCCGAGACAAGTTGTGAGTGACTTCCTACTATATCTAGTGGTTACTTTTAGCATGGTTACTTGGTAATGGATGAGTAGAAAGTTATGGTACAGTGTAGCATTTGAGTAATTATGTTGTGTTGATAAGTTTAAAGGGAACTAGATTTACTATCTAAATGTAACCATGGCCGAGGGACTTTGTGTGAAGGCCTAAGTGAATATGTACTATGACACTCAGTGCTGAGGGACCACGTGTGAAGGCACTTGAGTAGTTGGGTGAAACAAATTCCAGTGCTGAGGGATCCTGAGTGAAGGCATGTGGAAATCCATCATATGTTAGCTCGTGCTGAGGGACCATGAGTGAAGGCACTTGAGCGGTGATTTGGTTGGGTTACTAGTGCTGAGGGACCTCGTGTGAAGGCACATGGTAATATTGAAACATTTAAACTCAGTGTTGAGGGACGAAATGTGAAGGCACTTAAGAGTTTGCAATGCCGAGGAACATAATGTGAAGGCATTTGTATGTGAATAGAAATGAGAATTTGTACTGGAGAGTGAATGCATTGAGCTTTGCTTCGTCACAGCAAGGGTTGGATAGTTGCCAAGAAATTGTATGGATGGTGGTACTGTTTGTGATTTATAGCATAAGAGACCTAGAGATTTCTGATATATGATTGTGGTGGTTACTATGGTTTACATTAACTCATGAATGTTAGTAATATTTGAATGAATTCAGTCACTCACTGGGCTTTAGGCTCACTCAATTTGTTTGTTTGATTGTTGTTTCAGGTAGCGAGCGTGTCCGGGACGCCTAGCCTACAGAAGTTTCTCGTCTGAGCCTACTTCGGAGCAGACCTCTGGGATAGTTGTAAATACACAGTTTACGTTCATGTTTTGTTGATGTACATGTTCCATGGGAGTGTTGGGAGGATCGTTTTGTATTATATATATAGAACACTTGTTGATAAGTTGTTATATTATCGCATGACTTAATAGCAAAGGTGCTTCTATTTTGAGATAAAGCTGGCATGTGGTTGAATCTTAAAGATCTGTATATGATTTATGCGATAGAGACGGCTAGGAAGTGTGCAGTTTCACACTCACTCCTACGGATAAGGGGTATCTAGGAGGGGTGTGACAGGAACATTCTGCCAACTTGAGGATGAACAATTATATGAGGCTTGGGAGAGGTATAAGGATCTCTTGAGAAGGTGCCCTCAACATAGTTACCCGGATTGGTTGCAAATTCAACTCTTCTACAATGGATTAGCAAGCTCAACCAAATCCATATTAGATGCAACCGCCGGAAGGTCAATTTTTTTAAAGAATGCTCAAGAAGCCTATACCATACTAGAAGACTTGGCCACTACATCGTACAATTGGCCATGTGAACGGTCTTCTCCAATCATCCCAAAAGCCACCGGACGATATGAGATGGACGAGGTAAGTTCTCTAAAAGCTCAATTGGCTTCTCTTACTAATGCTTTATCTAAATTTTCTCAAGGAAGCCAAGTCCAAGCAAGTCCATCATCCATAGCTTCCCTTGCGGCCATGGCAAGTCAACAAGAGCATAATGAGTTAGAAGTAGCCAATTATGTAGATAGAAGACAATACCAAGGTCACTAACAACTTCCAACTCACTATCATCCCAACTTGAGGAATCATGAGAAATTTTCATATGTTAACAACAAGAATGTGTTGCAAGCACCTCAAGGATTCAATGGAGCGGGGAATGCAAAGACATCATCACTAGAGGACATAATGCTTGACTTTGTCAAAGAGTCAAGATCAAGGACAACCACATTGGAGAATTCGGTCCAAGCAATTGCAAGCACCGTTTAAAGCCAAGGTAAGGCACTTCAAAACTTGGAGGTTCAACTTAGTCAAATCGCAACTTCCCTCCAAACAATGCAAAAGGGTAAGTTCCCTAGTTGTCCCGAGATAAACCCAAGGGAGGAGTGCAAGGTCGTGACTTTGAGGAGTGGGAAAAAGCTATCCACTCCCTTGATCAATGATGAAGATGATAAGCTTCCACAAGAAGAAGATGAAGCCATCATAGAGGATATTCAACAAAAAGAGAGTGCATCTAAGGAAAAGGAGAAATCAAAGTCCAACATAGGGAGTACTTCTAACTCTACTTCTTTTATCCCTAATACTTGACCTTTTCCTCAAAGATTTCAAAAGAAAAAGATTGATGCTCAATTTTCAACATTCTTAGACATATTCAAAAAGTTAGAAATTAACCTTCCTTTTGTAGAGGCATTAGAACGAATGCCTAAGTATGCCAAATTCATGAAGGGTGTATTGTCTAAGAAGAAAAGGTATGGAGATTATGAAATGGTTGCACTAACCGAAGAATGTAGTGCGGCACTACAAAGGAAATTGCCTCCAAAACTAAAGGATCTAGGGAGTTTCTCTATCCCTTGTCATTTAGGCAAGAATAAGGTTACTAAAGCACTTTGTGATCTTGGAGCTTCCATTAATTTAATGTCTTTATCCATGTTTAGGAAGCTCAATGAAGGAGAGATGCAACCAACTACCATATCTTTGCTTTTGGCCGATCGATCATTTGTTCATCCCTATGGCATTGTGGAGGACGTCTTGGTCAAGGTAGACAAGTTTATCTTCCCGGCGGACTTTGTGATATTAGACATGGAGGAAGATGCCAAAGTCCCCATAATCCCTTGGAGACCATTCTTGGCCACCGGAAGGGCCCTCATCGATGTGCAAGATGGAAAGCTCACATTCCGCCTTAACGATGAGGAGGTAACATTCGACATCTATAAAACCCTTAAGCATCCGGATATAGAAAGGTATGAGCATCATGAGCCAAGCACAAAGGTAATATCGCCTCTCTCTTCAAATAAAAACTCTATGCATGATAAGCCTCCTTTGAATGGTAAGACTAATGACATGCTTGATGTTAAAGTAGAAAATTCTATGAAGCATGTTTCTAGTTGTGATATTTCTCCTAGTTCTTTATAGATGCCTTCCAAACCTATAATGAATTATGAACAAATTATGGAGAAGCATGATAAAAATAAAGTGGTGAGTCCGTTAAAATCTAAGCATGATGATTCTTTAATAAGTCTTGACCACATTAGAAACGATGATGTCCAACTTAATAATGATTTATTGACTAACTCACTAAATGCTAATGGATATGTTTGTGAGTGTCAATGTGGGCGAATACTAAAAGTTGTAGGTGATCCAAAGCATGAAAGGAAGAAACCACCTTGGGATCCACCGTGATTCGTAACCCCGTCTAGCTAGAAGACGTTACACCAAGCGCTTATTGGGAGGCAACCAAATTTTATTGCTTTCTTTACTTTTCTTTTTAGTTTATTTCCAATAAATCTTGGAGTTACTCATATGCTTTATCTCTCAGGAACTTGGTTTATCACACAAAGTACTCCTTACACCAAGCCTGTTTGGTGACTTCCCGCTTGCTCCCAGGCTTGTTCCTTCTTTGTTAGATGCTCTTATGCATTGGGGACAATGCATGATTCTAAGTTTGGGGTGGGAGGTGTCTTTCGTACTTTTGTGTGTTTTTTTATCCTGCTATGCATGTTAGTGAAGGTTTTAATGATCATATGCATGTCAATTTTTGAAAAAATTTTTGAAAATTTTGGAGCTTTCAAAGTTAATGGGAATGTTGTTTATGGTTGTGTGCCTTGATGTTGATTACCCATGATGAGATTCGAATTTGCATGATAGATGACTTATTATGGAAATAGAATAGCACTATCTTGAGTTAAACTCATTTAAGTCCCTCTTAAAATCTCTCATATTCTTGAGCACGTAGCCACTTTAAAATATAATCTTTAATTGAAAAAAGGATTAAGCTGGGTGTATTTCGTTGTCACTTCGAAAGGCCCCATCGGTTAGAGAGTGGAAATGCATGATAGCTTGTAATCTTAGACTAAGGAAAAAGAAAAGAGTATACATGCCTTGAGAAAAGAAAAAGTGTACACAAAATATATGAGCTTTATTTGTCTATCTTTTTAAATGATAAACTTGTAATGAGTATGCATGGATAGGGGTAAAAAGAGTTGCCTTTGCTGTGATCAGTAAGGACGCCTGGGAATTGACTAGGTACGAGTCTCTACAGTGAATGTGTGAAAGCTAGTGCCTCTAGGTAAAAGAATCCAAGTTTGGGTCCATGAAAAAAAAAATATATGATTGAAAGGCACCTTAGTGGACATATTACTCACTTGAAATGTATGAAAGCTTGAAGATTGGTGCATGAGCAAGAGTAGGGGGAAAACTAAAGAAACTCTTTTAAGTCCTAATTTGAGTTCTAGTATTTTAAATTGAAGGAGGCTTGCACACACACACATGGGAGATAGCAAGATTTGGCCTTGAATGATTATAACAATATAGATATGCTTGCATCTTTCTACTTAAGCTCTAAATGCTATTCTCTGAGACATGAGTCAATTGCACACTTCTTCATCTAAACTCCCTATTATTTGATTTTATTCTATGCTCGGGACTAGCAAATCTCTAAGTTTGGGGTGTTGATAAGCACTTGAAAAGTGCTTTCTATCCTCTCAAATTAAGGGAGTTTATATTAGATTTCACTTGTTTGCTAGTGATTTTCAGGATAAAACGAGGAAAATTAGAAGAAACGACTAAAAGTTCAAAATCGAGCAAGAATACGGCGAAAAAGAGCTGAAAAACTCAAAAGGGCGAATTTTGGGATAGCGCCGCGGCGCTAAAACATAAACGCATCGTTCTGGATGCATAGTAGCACCACGGCGCCAAGACAGCGCTATCGCGGCGCTGAAACATAAACGCATCGTTCTGGACGCATAGTAGCATCGCGGCGCCGAGATAGCGCTGCTTCGACACAACCTTGTTGAACGCATGATAGCATCGCGGCGCTTGGACGGTGCTGCCGCGGCGCTAATGCCCGAGAACAATATTTCTGAAACGCATCACAGCATCGCGGCGCTAAAACCCGAGAGCAAACTTTTCTGATGCAGCCCTAGCGCCGCGGCGCCAGCTTTCCTTAAATGAAAGATTGTTATTTTTGGTAAATTTTTGGGCGGCCAAACTCTATAAATTTTGGGGTTTTTAGCAGCCCAAAGGATCAAAGAAAATCAAAGCAAAGCAAGAAAGTTACAGACCTAAAGAGGCACAAAAAGGATAGAATTAAGTGAGAGTTCAAAGAGTGAGTTAGTTGCAAGGAAGAGGAAAAGAGTTCGAGATAGTCGTGGTGCCCTTCGAATTCCGACGTGAGAGCCAAGGAGATCGTGACGGTGCTACCTCAGTCAAGAGCCTCTTTTCAGTAGAGTTTCCCTTTCTTTACACTCTTTCTTTGTTTATTTTTCTTAAACATGTTGCTTCAAGCTATGAGCGGCTAAACTCTTTAGTTTTAGGGTTTTGATGATTTGTTTATGAATTTATGTTGATCTTGTAGACTTTCATGGTTTTGTTGGAATGATTATGCTTTTCATTTTTATTGTGTTTAATTCTTGTTGATTGGCCATCCTCACATGTTAGGTTAGATGTATGATCGAGAGATTGTATGTTTAACTTGATCTATAACAATGAATTGTTGTTAATCTATCGCGAGAGTAGTTAGGTTGACAATAAAAGTTGCTAAAGACTATTTTTAATGCCATGTAATTTTGTATTGGTTTTAAGAGATTAATAATCAATCGAGTTGCATGAGAAATGGTTGTTTTTGAGAGAAAATAACTTGGAATTAAGTTTCTAGACTTAGGCATATGAATGACAATAAAATCCATGAAATCTATAATATTGCATGATGAAATAAACAAGGATTCATTACCCTAGAACTCTCTTTGGCTCTTATGTTTCTCACTTTAATACTTTCCTTATTTGATTTGTATTTTCCATAACTTATAATATTCAATTTCAATCCTCAAATAAAATTGATTCAACTCTAGAATAGCTAAGTAACTTAAACCTTCCCAATTGGATCTCTAGTGGAACGATATTCGGACTTAACCGTCTTATATTATAACTTGACCCGTACACTTGCGGTTAACACTCAAAGTGCGCATCAAACTATACAACTACTGAGAAAGAAATGTTAGCGTAGTCTTTGCCGTTGACAAATTTAGAGACTATTTGGTAGGATCAAATGTGACTATCTATACTGATCACTCTGCGATTAAGTATTTGATGGCTAAAAAGGATGCCAAACCCAGACTCATTCGTTGGATCTTATTACTTCAGGAATTCGATATTGAGATCAAGGACAGAAAAGGAACCGAGAACCAAGTTGCGGACCACCTATCTCGGTTGGAAAACAAAGAGGTCCAGGTGAGTTGGAGTGATATTGGGGAAAGATTCCAAGACGAGCAAATTATGAAAGCCGAGTGTCGGGAACCTTTGGTACGCGGACATAGTAAACTACTTGGTTTGTGACCAATGGCCCGAAGATTTCAATGCTCAACAAAGGAAGAGGCTATGACACGAGAGTAAATTCTACTGTTGGGATGAGCCATACCTATACAGACTAGGCCCAGACCATATCCTGCATCGGTGCGTCCCAGAATATGAAGTGCATAGCATTTTGATAAGTTGCCATGGCTTCTTATAGAGCACATTTCGGGGGGCAGAGAATAGCTGCAAAGCTACTGCAAAGTGGCTACTTCTGGCCAACATTATTTAAAGACGCAAGGGCATACGCAGTAGCTTGCAATCGTTGTCAAAGGACGGGTAATATTTCCAACAAAAGCGAGATGCCTTTGAACTCAATTCTTGAAGTTGAATTGTTTGATGTCTGGGGAATTGACTTTATGGGGCCCTTCCCTTCGTCTTGCGGTAACCTATATATACTTGTGGCGGTCAACTATGTGTCTAAATGGGTAGAAGCCATAGTGTCACACCCCCTCCCGGATTATCCTCCATAACTCGAGAGAATATGTGAAGACAGCAACCTTGACTCCTCTATAAGGTTCACTGTCCAACCACTAACACTAAAGACAACCCAGACGAGGTTCATGCTTAGGCAAAGCATCCCAAACTCGCTCGCTACCTGGAAAAATGGAAAACCATGGGAAAGTGTGAGCTAAAGCCCCGTGAGGGACTAGTTTTATAAAACTAACTTTTATTCGAAAACAGACATGTTAAATCTGTTATGCATAAAACAAAGATTCAATACATCATTTCAGAGAAGCATATTTCCCGATAACTCTGTCAAATCACATAAATCCATTCCAAATCGTATAAGATCGTTTTTGGAAAAATTATACAGAAACCCCATTTAGTTTCTCAATCATTTCCCTTAGTTGAGGCGGAGCAAAACTCGACGCTCTCAACATCGAAACCAACCTTAGTTGGGGTGGAGCAAGACTCAACACACCCAACGTTGAAAACGAATTTTTACCTTAGTTGAGGTGGAAAAAAACTCAGCGCTCTCAATGTCGAAAACAACCTTAGTTGGGGTGGAGCAAGACTCAACACACCCAACATCTAATTCAACCTTGGCTCGATGTGGAGTAGAACTCGATGCACCAGCAATATCAACCTCTACGTGCACATAGGAATATGGTGGGTTGCCCAAGTACCTTCTCCATGTCCCTCAGTACTGGGTCCCGAGGAAACTCACATGCCTTTAAGCATTGAGCCTCCTCTAAAACACTTTAGAAACCAATTTCCCATAATCAGTTCATAGAGAAATCTTTCATAGATAATATCTCACAAATATGTATTTCAACCTTTAATAGAAAACAGATAACATGCCTTGTAAATAATATAATCATTCTTCATGCTTTTTCGAGTAAACAATTTATCATCAAACAAAGGAAAGTGTCACTCACCAAAACGCTTAAGGAATTTCCTTTTTTTCCTTCAAAATTCTGCTTTCTCGAGCTCCTTGAACGCAAGGCTTGAGACTTTAGACCGCAAGGTAGCTGTTTTCCTTTTCTGGCAGCTCAGTTGGACGCAACCTTGCTCCTTGAACGCAAGGTTGACAGCTAATGCAAGATGCAGCCTAACAAATAAGTCTTCTGGCTTCCTTTTTGGATGCGTCGACCTCTCTTGGCCTTACTAGCTTTGACCCCGTTTCTCCACCGCATACTACTAGGCGTCAATGTCTCAAACCCACACTACTATGCGTTTTGTACCTTACCGCATAATACCATGCGTCCAACTCTCTTTCCTTATGTCTAATCTTAGCTACAAGTCCTTCTCTTGTGTGATAACACATCCGACGATGTGGTTTACCCTTGATAACCAAATCCAACTCAAGACCTTTCTTTATGCATTTGCACTCTTTGCGTTTACCTTTACTTCGTTCTACGTCCATGACCTTCCTCCTATCCTTGAGGATTCCTTGATTATCCCTCTATGTGTCCTTGAGTTATATTCCAAGGTTATTCATTTAACCTTTTCCTTGTACTTAACTATTTCTCTTATGATAAATTAGTATGCATCCACCTCCTGCTCCCAGCCTTTAAACTTACTTCTCAACCTTCTACTTTATCCAACACTCGAGAACATCCCTCGATAGAAGTCTATGCGTTACTCAGTTTGTAATAGTATTATTCCCCCGGTTTCTCCTTATGCGTTTATCCTTCCTTTCGGAGACTTAGATTTCTTTCCAACACTCTATGACTTAACTTATTCCTTTTTGCTTATATGTCCAACCTTCGCCAAAGCTACATTTCCTTCCTTAATTACTTCCTATGCGTTTACCTGAAATCAAGGTTACATTTCCATTTTATCATGGAGTTAAGCTCCTCAACGCATAGCCTTAACAACCCATGGTAGCCACCTTCAACGCATAGTAACCCTTCAATCATAGCTACCTTGAACACTTGATGACCTTATCTGTGTTTGCTATGATATACCCAACGACTTCTTTACCAACACCATACTCCTTACTAACGCATAATAAACCCTCAACGCATGCTGCTCACGCCTTAAGGTTCTTCGGCTTCTCTTATCTTTCTAGCTTAACATCCTCCAAAACTATTCCCATAACTTGTTAATTTCTAAGACTAAATGTGAGCCATGTGATTTCCTCTTCTTCCTAATTCTCGTTTTCCTTTTTCCAAACTTCAATACCAAATTCCTTCCAAATTAAAGTACCATGCGTTCACGCTTTACCATCTATGCGTCAACCTGATTATGTTCGACAGATACATCTAACTTATAACTAATTCCCAACTATGCCTTCAATCCTTCATTCTCACTCTTAGTGAAATATCCATTCTTTTCCTAATACTATGCGTCTAACTAGCCTTCTTATCGCATAGTGATACTTCCCAAACATAGTTGACACACTCGAAAGATTTCCTAAGTCCTTAGATCACGTTGCCATTCAAAATCACCTAACATAATTCTTTCCAAACTTCTTAATGCCATCCTCTTAAACCAAAACTCCAGCTTACAATTCACTTTTCCTCCTTCCATTCATCTCAACGCATAGAATTTCTTGGCCAATAATTCAGCAATTCCACAAACAAAACTTTTCTGTCTTAAGAATTTCCAACTCCACATACTTATATTCTTGTCTTACTTCTCTTCTTACTATCCATCTTAAGTACCTAGGTTCTGAGATAGGGTACTACACATAGCCTGTGCGAAGAATGACGCAAATACAGTGTCCAAGTTTTTAAAGAACCAAATCTTTTCACGATTCGAGACACCAAGGACTATAATTAGTGACGAAGGTACGCACTTCATAAATCGCATCGTTGCTAATTTACTAACAAAATTTAATGTTTCGCACAGGGTCGCAACAGCTTATCTTTTGCAGACCAATGGCCAAGCTGAAATAACAAATCGGGAGATTAAGTCTATCCTCGAAAAAGTAGTAAGCACTTCGAGGAAAGATTGGACGAAGAGACTAGATGAAGCTCTCTGGGCTTATAGAACTGCATTCAAGACGCCCATTGGCATGTCACCCTATGCGTTGGTGTTCGGAAAAGCATGCCATTTCCCACTAGAGTTAAAACACAAAGCCATGTGGGCAATGAAAAAGCTCAACTTAGACCAAGACGCAACAGGTGAAGCGAGAAAGCTTCAATTAAATGAACTGACAGAGTGGAGATTATCAGCATATGAAAATGCAAAGCTGTACAAAGAAAGGACCAAGAAATTGCACGACAATAATATCATTAAGAAAACATTTTAGGTTGGCCAGAAGGTCCTATTATTTAACTCTAGGTTGCGTTTGTTTCCAGGTAAGTTGAAATCTCTCTGGTCTGGGCCGTTTACAATGAAAGAAGTGTTTCTGCACGGTGCTGTCGAGTTAACAAATGACGACGGAACCAGCTCCTTCAAGGTCAATAGACAAAGGGTAAAGCCTTACCGCATTGGAGAACTTGAAAGTGATGAAGTCTCCATTGATCTACACAAGTGTAATAACTAAGCTTGCGTTGGAAGGTTCCTGCGTAACTGAACGCCTAATTTTCCAGGGACGCTTTCTTTTACTCTCGCTTTCTTTTATTTGTAATTTTCAGTATTTATTTATTTATTTATCTTTCTTTTTATTTCCGTTCTTTGAATTTAGTTTTAGAAGTAGTGTAAATTAAATAAGCATGAAATTGTGTTTAGACTTTCAATACCAAACACATACTTTGAACTGAGAACTCTGTGTTCATCAATCATGCGTTTATTAATAGAATTCCCTGCGTTTTAGAAAGCGCAATCTGAGGAACGCATACGTCTTTTGAGTTGATGCGTTTTCCCAGAAGCATTCGAGTGCTTGATTTGCATCAGTCAGCTGCCTATCACGCGCGCTAGGTGTGAGGCTCAAGGAAATTTTCCTAGATCAGTGGGATATCGAGTAATGAGTATTAGCATTTAATGTCGATTACGCCATTCACGCCTATTAAAACGCAACTCGATTTTATAACTCGTTCTATTTCCCCACTTTTCAAATTCACCGGTGATCCAAATCTCCCAAAAGCTCTCAACCTTGAGTTATGTCTAGTCCTTCCGACTCACAAAACCAAGACGATTTCACCGAAGATTTTTCACCTGTATCGTCTTACAACACTCAGTACTCGACTCCATCATCATCTTCATCTCCGAGTGCACCGAAACTCGCTTAAGAGGTACTTTCTAACCCTCGAGCTCCATTTTCTCCCATTTCTTTTCGACCCATTTACACCAGACCTATGCAGCCTTTCACCTCACTAGTCTGCCCTCTGCCACCAAACCCTTATTTTCCTATCATCCCTAACCTATCGACATCCCAAGCAACCCCTGTCTTTCGCCCATTCGTCCAACCAGCCACCGTTCTTCCACCCAATTGCCCTCCAGTCGTCAAAGTAACATCTAATTCTGACGATTGTGTGGAAGTACTCAACGCCAAGCCGTTAAGCCAAATCTTTCCAGCACCTCCCAAAAGCCCTGCCAAGCGAGTTAAATCTTGCGTTTCCAAGCCTCCAATGAAGAACTTCAAAGAATCCTCAGTTGAGAACTTCGCCAAAGGAAACCAAAGATTGAGTGCGGAAAACTCAGAGGCTGAGCGACCCGTCCCTGAAACACAGGTTCATGATGAAGCCAGTACACTGTACGGCAGCAGTGAAGTTCGCCGAAGAGACGAACGAGTTGTCTTCGGCGATATCCTCGAAGGGATTGCCCAAGAGGAGAGAGATGCAAAGGCTAAGGAGGATGACGGGGAGGTCAACAAGCCTTTGCCTTCATCAAGTCAACCCAGCACAAGAGGGACTGATCAAGTGGGCAGGGGCGTTGAGGATGTTATGTTGAAATGAATTATGCGACTAAAGTGTGTTGTAGTAAATCCATGATGCGACGCGTTCAAGTTAGCAGCTGAACTATGCGCTTAGGTTTGTAATCAAGAATGCATTGGCGGATTACGCGTTCAAGTAAAACGTGAAAGATAGGCGCATAGTATTGAAACTATAACTAGATGAAAATTACAATAATTTTTAGAAAAGTGTTCTTATAAATTATTTTCCTTGTGGTTTCTACTAGGAAAACATAATACATTTAAGTACGGTTAAAAGTGTCCAAGGGGGACAAAAAAGTGTGATTCCCTATAAGAAATGTGGAAGAGGACATGATGAAAGGAAAGATGTTTGTTATACGTGTGAGCAACCGAGACATTAATGCAAAGATTGTCCACAGAACCAAGGAGGCTTAAGTATTAAGAAGAGGAAAGAATGGAAAGAAGTATTTAAGTTAATATAAGTTAAAGGTACTGTTTAAGTGCGAAATGTATAAACAACGTATATGAATAAGAAGTATTCTTCGTTTTCATATCTTATCATACTACCTAAATTTCGAGGACGAAATTTTTCTAAGGTGAGTGGAATTGTCACACCCTACTTAAGAAATCGATGCGTTGAAGAGTCTATGAAGAAAAGAAGTAAAAGACCATGTTGGACGCATGGTCAGGGCTAGGTGACGCATGGTAAGGGTGGACACATACTAATCTATCTTTAAGAGAAATAGTTTAAGTGCAAGGAAAAGGTTAAAAGAATAACCTTAGGAATAATCAAGGAATGTCCAAGGATAGAAAGATGGTCATGGACACAGGATGAAGGTGAACGCAACAGGACGAACGCATAGAGGAAAAGCTTGAGAAGGATTTGTTGTCACTGACGCCTAGTGGCATTGTGTAAGCACTGGTTTATAATAGTGCGGCTATGCGTTGAAAGTGATCACGAATGGTTGTTGTGAGCTGAAGTAGTCGCCAAGAAACGTGCTTGGCTTACCATGCGTTGGTAAGGTTGTCATGCGTTGAGGTCCTTATGTGTTGAAGACAGAGTTATCTCTATGCGTCAAAGACAATAGTATAGTTGGCTGAGAGTTAGAAAAGTGAGTAGTGAAGCTCAAACCTTAAAGGAAACTTAACGAACGCATGAGGGTGTTATGTTGAATAAAAAGTTGTTCATTAGAAATGTTGGACGCATAAGATAAGCTTATAAAGGCCAGGTGGCTTCATATAGGTTTGACACCTTATCAGTAGGAGGTGTTGAAGGCATGTTAAGTGTTTCATGCAAGGTGACACTTGGACTAATGCATGATTAATTAAGCATGCAGCGTGACATGTGGCAAACAAGTGGGAAAAAGAAAGGAAAAAGTTGGATGACAAGCTCCCTATAAATAAAACCTTGAGGGAAAAGGAGCGACTAATGACTCTGGAAGAAGAATTCTGGAGAGACCGGGAAGAAAGAAGGCAGCAAGGACGTCTGTAGTAGGAGTCTGCGGCCAAGAAAGAAGGTATTTGACAACTTAGCTATTTTATGTAAAGAAGTTGTCTTGCGTTAAAAGGTGTCGGCCTTGCGTTGAGGACAAACATAATGTCCAAGGTGAACGCGACGTTCAAAGTTAGGTGATGCATTCAAGTTGGACCTTGCGTCCAAGTGAGGGTGACGCATCCGAAAGAGAAGTAAAAAGAGTTGGGATGCACTTTGCGGAAATAATCAACCTTGTGTCGGAGGGTAGAGTTTGCGGTAGTTATCAACCATGCATTGAAGGGCAGGGTTGCGTTCAACCGAGCTGGCAGAGGGAAATGGAGCTTTGTGTTTCTGAGATTAGAACGCTGCGTCCAAGAAGCTCGGGAAGAGGAAATAGAGGAAAGGAAGAAGAAGTATTCTTTGGCAAGTGCAGGTGAGTAACACCTGCGTTTTACAAAAATAAAAATGAGTTCTTATTGAATATGATTTTATGGGTTTCTGATGAATAATGCATGCGTTTTCATATACAAAGCATATGAATATGTTGTTTATAGAGATAAGAGCATGCGTTTTACTTGAAAACTTTGAGAATGTTGGGTACTTGCTATGAGTTTATGAAACGCATGGTGATTGATTGATACTTGTATTCATGGTTTTCTAAAACGCATGGTGTTATATGATTTCAAGAAAGACTTGAAAATAAACTTGTATGAAAAGCATGTTGTTTGATATTTAAGCTGGAAATTGAATTTAGCATGCTGATGATGTGAGATTTGGAAACGGTTAATTTATGTGTTATTAGTATAATGTTTCCAAAATATGTATGGTATTCTATGAAACTTTGAAAAGGGACCCCAATGCTCAAGGACTAATAGAAGGCATTGTGGGCAGCCCGAATTATAAAGGTACCCAATGCTCAAGGACTAGAGGAAGGCAAATGGGTAACCGAAAAATAGAAATGGGACCCAATGCTCAAGGATGAAAGGAAGGCATATGGGCAACCCGAGTAATAATATCTATGTGCACATAGAAGAATATGAATATATACAACGCTGATGTGTTCAAATTACTCCACACAGCTAAGGATAATCGACGATGAGTAGCGTTAAGCGCCTCAACTAAGGAAAAGATAAGGAATGAAAATCGACGTTGAGGAGCGTTGAACACTACTTCGTCTCAACTAAGGAAAAAGTATTTTGAATGAATGAGATTTATATTATTTATTCCAAACAGATATGTATACAAGATATAACAAAGAATTGATCATGTTATAAACTGATTTGAAGTGTGATATTTTATATGAGTTCAATCAGTTTTACAGTTAAAGTATAATGTTTTTTCAGAAACTGTTACTCACTGAGCTGTTAGCTCACCCTTTTCAAATGTTTTCCATTTTCAGGTAGCATGACAGTTCCCGTTGCCGATCAAAGTCAAGGTTTGTCAAGAGTGTGATAATGGTATTACTGTCCTAAGAAGGGTTTAAAAGATAATAAGCTGAAGTTGACAGTGGGTATTTGACAGGGTAGTCGGTAACTGCTGTCTTCACATCTCCTCTTGGGTTATGGAGGATAATCCAGGAGGGGGTGTGACACAAGTAGACGAAGCCGCAGTGGCGTTTGAGGAGGAAATGAGGGAAGAAGAAAGATTAGAAAAGGCAGCTGAGGAGTTTGAGAGAGAGTTGCAATTAGAAGAAGATGAAGAGTTGGCTGCAAGAATTAATGCCCAAGAAGAAAGGGAGGGCAAAAAGAAGAAAAAGAAGAGAAGTAGGCATCACTTGCCTACAAGGAAGAAACGCATCGGGGAGGATGCGAGAGAAAAGCAAGGTGTTAGCACCTTGAAAAAGAAAAAGAAGAAAGAAAAATAGAAGGAGACAGTCACCCAACTCCAACTACCAAGCAGTCCCCAAGAGAAACGCAAGGGTAAGGAAAAAGCGACTGAGGCTCCAGCTGAAGTGGCCAAGAGCAAACAAAAGACAGTAGACAGAATCCCTACTAAAGCCAAAAGGAAAGAAAAGGTGGTGGATGCGACACCAAAGAAGAAGGATGGAAAAGGGAGACGCAAGTTGTTCCCTAACCTACTGACTATCACACCCCCTCCCAGGTACCCTAACCTAAGAGAAAGTGTGAGGATAGCGGACACCGACCCTCTTACAACATCCACTGTCAACCATAAACTTTACTTTTTCCTAATAAACACTTATAAACCATAATCGACTTCATACATACACCAGAGTTAACTTGCCGTACACACATCTTTTCACTCATCCATATAATAGCATAAGTACACAACAACTCCCTTAACCCTCTCTATATGCACAACACATGATCCAGTTAAAATATTTACAATTTTCAAAATACTAAACACCGATGGTAGACCCAGACGAGATCTTGCATAAGCTAAGCACCCCGGACTCGCTCGCTACCTGGAAAACAGAAAAACAAAGAAAACATGAGCTAGATTGCCCAGTGAGTGACTAGTTTCGTAAAACCTTCTTTGGCTCAAAAACTAATTGTAGTAAAAACATTTTAACACAATGCATATAAAACATCGATTCAAATCATATTCATGCAAAACATGCTCAAATGCCATTGTCAAATCATACATGCTCATTTCAGAAAAAGATACTTAGAAATTCCATTTGTTTCAAATCATTTCCCTTAGTTGAGGCGGAGCGGAGCTCAATGCACCCTACGTCGAATATCCTTAGCTGTGTGGAGTAATCTCAACACAACAGCATCGTACGTTCCTCTATGTGCACACAAGTATCATAATTCGGGCTGCCCATATGCCTTTTTCAAGTCTTTGAGCATTAGGGTCCCATTTCCATATCCAAGTTAGCCATTTGCCTTCTTCGAGTCCTTGAGCATTAGGAACCTCTCCTATATTCCAGCTACCCATTTGCCTTATTCGAGTCCTTGAGCATTGGGAGCATTTTCCAAAAACATTATTTTAAAACAACATGCTTTGAAAACATCATACCATAAATTCATAAACTAACATTTTCAAACCTTCACAATTTCATAAGCAAGCTTCCATGCTTTTCATAATTTCATAAATCAATAAACAGCATGCTTTTTCATAAACTCATACTATGCACATAAAACTCATAAGTTTTTCAATCATATAACCATGCTTTCAAATATAAACTTGTCAACAATATCATCTTGTTCAAAGTAACACTATTTTAAATAAATCGTCACTCACTACTTGTCCTGGGCCTTTAGCGGTTTATACGCCTTTCCTAGCCCTTCTTGGCCTGTAATCATACATTTCTCGTTGCTATATTTTCTTAAGATTTCCTTAACATAACCAACAAGCTTTAACCATTCATACTTGGTCAATATTTCACTACTGAGACCACAATTCAATAGAATAAACCTTAATGAGCGAGACCTAACCACCAGCGAGATTACACTAACAAAATTAAGTTGCAAATAAATCTGGACTAGCGAGACTTTGACTAGCGAGACTAGCGAGACTCACTTGATCAGCGAGACCTAGCGAGAATTGTGAGACGCAAAGCTTCTAGCGACACCCGCGTTATCCGTCTCGCTACTCCCGCGTACTTCCAGTGTCGCTACTCTTCCAGCGATACTTGTCTTCCGCAGCTTCTGCCTTCACCTTGGCCCTCACTTCTATCTGTTAAAAGTCGTATTTCCAGCCCGATTTAGCACTTCTTTCCTTCTACAAACTTGTAAAAAAATTTATTTTCTAGCTTACCTCAAGATTTCAGAACTTAAATCTTCTTTGTTCAGCAGATATTCTCGACTTACTTCGGGCTACCCCAAATCACTCGAAAATTCTGTATCAACACTTCCACCTATCATTTAACATGTTTTTCTTCAAATTCAGCTCAACCAACCTTCACAATATTTGTTAAGAATTGAGTTAACTTATCTACCTCAAATTCTCAGCCCTAAACTCGATCTCCACAGAACGCTATCCTCCAAATACCAAATATTGTTCAGATTGCACAACAGTAATCAACCCTTCTGTTCTAGCTTCAATTACACCATGAAACCGATCAGAATTCTACACGAATTTGCCCTAGACTCCTTCCTCTACCTCTCTTCGTCGCTAAGCTGAAATATGGAATCGATTAAAGCTTTAGAGACACAGAAAATGATTGAAAACTTAGCTTTACACCCTTAAATGAGCCGCCGACTTACCTCCACTTTCTCTTTTATTTTATTTTATTTTATTTTATCTTCCAGAAACTATCTCCAAATATCTCCTTCAGTCTGCCAACACAATCTTCCATTGACAAACTTGGACGCTAGCCTGGAAGCATTGCACCATGCGTCTGAACCATAAACACCCTTGAACGCATACTTCGCTAACGCGAACTTGGTTACTAGCTTGGGCACATTGCACCATGCGTCCGAACCATGGACACACTTGGACGTATACTTCGCCAATGACCAACACAACCTCCCTATCGATCTCAACCAACGCATGCCTGCTGGTCCAACAACCTCATCAACGCATAGCACCAGCCAACACCCACGCTCAACTTTTTGGAGGCATGCCTCAACAAGCCAACACTCAACGCTCATGCTTATGCTCGGCTATGCAAATTCTTCCCTATTTTTAGCCATCACCCATGCTCACTCTTATGGACTCTTGCTTCAATCCAACCAACGTATAGACACTTCAAGCTCAAAGGCTCTCGGCCATCACTTTTCAATCACCCGCCTACTTGCTTGCCATCTTCCAAAGTTAAGAGTAAAGCTTACACAGACGGAGGTCGCGTTCTTCCCAGAGGAAGCCCCACTACCACCATACATCATGGACATTATTGATCACCACGGCTGGCGGAATTTCTGTGCCAGCCCATCTTGGATTCAACCTACGGTAGTCCGAAGTTTTTACAAGGGACGCATTGATGAAGAGGAAGATGTGGTGGTAGTGGAAGAAGGTGAAGTCCCATTCAGCGCAAGAGAAATCAATGCAATATTTCAGTTGAGGGACGACCCAGACGCAAAAGGCAACAGGCTCATCGAATCTACGACGTCTGGATACATGGAAGATGCTCTGGGGATCATGGCCAAGCCAGTCAAAATGGGACGTATCACCCACATGCATCCGAACCCTGCCTGCTAGTTGCCTCTTGCCTGAGGCCCACATGTGGGTATACTTTGTGAAGAAGCGGCTCATCCCAACAACGCATGACAAAACAGTATCAAGGGATCGAGTGATGGCAGCATACTGCATTATGCGAGGCATCCATCTGGACGTTGGACACATAATAACAACTCAAATCAGAAGCATCTTCAGCAAGCCGAGGGGGCAACTATTTTTCCCTTGGCTAATTATGAGCTTATGCGCTAATGCTGCCATCGCAAGTGACAGGGAAGTGTTCAACGTAGAATAGATGATTAAAGTGAATAGTGTTATCACTAACAAAACTCTGTGTCGGTTGATGAGAGGATCACAACATCAACTAGGTCCCACCAAGGCTACCAAAGGATCTCATCAGCCAACACAACCAGCTGAAATGCAAGACTGTGGTAAGTCCTAATGCCACTGATCGAGTTTCCCCTTCCTCCAGCCCTTCATGTCACACCCCCTCCCGGATTATCCTCCATAACCCGAAAGAAGATGTGAAGTCAGCAACCTTGACTCCTCTGTAAGGTTCACTGACCAACCATTTCTTTACCAAAGACGGCCCAGACGAGGTTCTTGCATAGGCAAAGTATCCCGAACTCGCTTGCTACCTAGAAAATTTGGGAACATAGGAAAATGTGAGCTAAAGCCCCGTGAGTGACTGGTTTTGTAAAACTATCTTTTAATAAAAAACAGGCATGTTACATTTATACATATAAAACAAGATAAGTACATCAATACAACAGGAACGTATTTTCAACATCTCTTTTGAACTATATCAAATCGTTCCAAATCAATAGAGTCGTTTAGAAACATTTATACGAAAAACTCGTTTGGTTTCTCAATCATTTCCCTTAGTTGAGGCGGAGCAAGACTCAACGCTCTCAACATCGAAAACATCCTTAGTTGGGGTGGAGCAAGGCTCAACACACCCAACGTCGAAATCATCCATGGCTTCAAGCAGAGCAAGCTCGATGCACTAGCCAGATTAACCTCTATGTGCACATAGGAATATGACGGGTTGCCCATGTACCTTCTCATGTCCTTGAGTACTGGGTCCCGGGGAAACTCACGAGCCTTCTCAAGGAGATAAGCACTAAGCCTCCTCTTAAACATTTTATCGATCAGTTGAGTAGATCATTCATATGAAACCTTTGATAAGAAATACGATGTTCTTGGTAAAACTACATCTTGCAACATGCCTTTCAATGTAGTAAAACAATCAGGTAAAACATGTCTTTTAGATAATATGATCAAACATCATGCGTTTCATGAAATTAGTTATTACAAAACCATATCACGTAAGCATGTTTCAACAAAGTTCAATTTAAAAGAAGAAGAGAGTCACTCACAATTACTTAAGAGATTTCCTTTTAAATCTCTGCTTCCCGAGCTCTTAAACGCAAGGCTTAAACTCTTTAGTCTGCCTTCACCCTCTAGTAGTCTAGTTGGACGCAATCCTGCAAAGTGCAGACTAACTCTCCCTATTCTTTTGGATGCGTCGACCTTCTTTGAATACCAAGTCTAACTTGATCGCATCGTGGTGTCCACCCTTATGTTGAATTCAGTTTAAACGCAAGACTCACCCTTCTCGACGCAAGCCAACTTCTTAACACCAGATGACTTAAGTGTCAAGGTTGTCTTCCTCTTTGGCCACAGACTTCCTCCTTCAAACGCAAGGTTTTCTTCTTTCAGCTCTCTTTCTTTCCTTCTCTCAAGGATTATAATCACCGAATCATCAGTCATTACTTTTCCCTCAAGGTCCTATTTATAGAGTACTTGTCATTCTACCTCTTCTCTTCTGTTGCTACTTGTTTGCCACATGTCATGTTGCATGCTTAATTAATCATGCATTAGTCCAAGTGTCACTTCGCATGAAATGTTTATCATGCTTCCTAACACCTCCTACTTAATGAGGTGTCACAATCATGTGTAACCACCTGGCCTATAGACTTACCTTATGGGTTCATTATGTTCCAATACATAACTACACAGCTAACCCTTGCTCCTTTGCGTTCATGGAACTATCTTTCAGATTCAACTCCTTTACTTCCTTTTTGCTACCCTCGGCTTTACTACTTTTATTCCACTTCTCCTTTATTTAAGTGTACAAATTCTAAACGCATACTACTATGCACTTTAACTTGACATCACACATTAATTTTTATCGCATTTATATGTGTTCACTCCCTTTCTTACATTCGTTTACAGCTACATTTTCTCCTTTGTACAATTGCACTCTTCTGACCATGTGGTTTACCTTTGACTACCACATCCAACTCACATTCTTTCTTCCTGCGTTTACCCTCCTGCATTTACCTTTGCTTCATTCTGCGTTCATGACCTTCCTTTAAGTCCTTTAATTTTATCCTCTATGCATTCTCGAATCGTATACCAGGGTGATGGCATTTTCCATTTTCATGAGATTAAGCTCTTCAGCGTATGACTTGGTAACTAATGGTAACCATCATCGACTCATGAACCCTTATGTCGCATAGTTAACAGTTGTCCTTAACACCGAATTCCTCAACGCATAGTTAATAGTTCTTACTTCATAACTTCCTCAACGCATAGTAAGACCCTACTAATTGCTGAAGTCCTACTAGCATATAATAATCCTTTATCTTTTAACATTTCATAGCATTTAAACGCTTAGCGACCCCTTGTGTACTAGAGAACTTCCTGATCCACGCTATGGTCTTTTTAGTAACCTTTAACGCATAGTTGTTATCCATTTCATGGCTTATCAATTCATTAGTAATCCTTCAGCCTATCGCATCCAACTACTCCCAATTCAAGTTATTCTTCTCATCGTAACGTAGGTCGAATACAACCCTTGGCCAGGCTCCATCTTTGCCTCCAAACACATAATAACACTCTCCAATACTTGACATACCAATCAAAATAACGACTTATCCATCAAAGCTATGGTAACAGTCTACTTTCTTCCCTTTACACTAGTTTCCCATACTAGGCTTACCAACGCATAGCCGTAATCCATACTCAATTCTTATTCCTTCACCTTCATTCACTATCATTCTATACAACGCTTAACGCATTATTTTCCTTAGCTTCATTTCCCGACGTGTTGTCAACCTTTCCAACGCAAGGTACTTTACCCCATTCAACTTGCCATCATTAGAACCTAGCTTCCAGAATATGTCTACTCCTTCCTTACTACCATTCATCTCAACGTACAAAATTTATTGGCCATAATTCAGTAGTTACACAATCTTAACTTTTCGTTTAAAGGTTTCCCCAATCCACTCACTTTTATCCTTTTTATCCCTACTAGTTATATGAATACTTAGGTTTTCAGGGACAGGGTGTTACACTTCACCTCCACTTTCGTTGACCGCAAGAGAGCCAACACCTCCTCCACCTCCTCCAGAAACGCAACCTCAACCATCTACTTTCCCATCAATCCAAACTGCCTCTTCTTCTTCATTTTTCCAAAGAGTTGATGACTCACACCATGAGGTTGTTGGGGCGACTATTATGCGTCCATCATTCCGTGCGTGTGACGAAACTCCATTTACCTCTCGCCCTCAGCCAAGCTGACCTCAACCACAACCACAGCCTCAACTGCAAGAAGCCCAACTCGACCTTGATTGGGAGACAGTGCAAGAATACTTACAACAATCAATCTTGCATCCAATGATGCATTTAATGAATATGCTAGCACGCTGGCAGACGGAACAGTTTCACTTCACCTTGAACTATATTCATCAGCTGTTTTAAATTTGACCGGAAGTTCCACCCCCTAACATTCCTGAACGCTTACAACATCCACTTGTCTTCCCAATGCCGCAACACCCTGCACCTGAGCAGCAACGCAAACCTAATGAAGACAAGTCGAATAGTTAAATTTAGGGGTGTAGTAGAGTTGTATCTTCTTTATAATTTTCATTGTAATTATCTTCTATCTCAAAAGGTATGCGTTGGTGGGACATAAGATTAATAGAATAACAATTTCTTCACCGCATTGAATGTCTATTTACCTCTTTGCGTTTCCCCTGGCTTTTAATTTCATTCCAAGTACATTTAATTATTCACAGCTTTTATCTTTGCGTTGATAAGTCAGTCACTATAATGACAATCATGCCTACACTTTTTGTATGCTCGTAAGTAAGATAACTTTCAATGCATCTTCATACTATTCCTTAGAAACGCAAACCTATTTTGCATGTGAGCAAGCTACCAATTCAAACCTTTTTTACGAAATTTTTCAACGTAATCTTTGTTTACAATTTAAGCAATAAGAACCTTGCTACTCTCAAATTTGGGGGTGGGAGAGGTTTGAACTGTCAAAGATAAAAATATGAGGAACTTATTTATTTCAAAAAAAAAATTAGAAATGCAAAACTCCGCTAACAAGACTAATATAATTATTTTGTTAAGAGTTTAGTTGAAAACGACACCTGCTCGTAGCTGGCCGCCTCCATGCACCCCATATTGGTGTGTCAAAACGAAGGTGGGTAATCGTAATCAGTGATGCATAGATAAATCCATAAATGACAAACTCCAATGTCTAGTGGGGAAACCGAACTTAGATAAGAGTTTAGTTGAAAAGGGCACTTGCTCGTAGTTGGCTGCCTCCATGCACCCCATAGTTGGTATGTCAGAATGAAGGTGGGTAACCCTATTCGACGCATTGTAATCTAATAAATACACATCAAAACAAATGAAAGAAGAAGGAACTTTATATCTTTATCTTTTCAGACTTAGTGTTAAAAGAAGAAATGAAAATTTTGTGAACAATGAGTAAAGAAGATTGAGAAGAAAGCTTGCATACAAATTAGACCTGTTACGAATAAAAGAATGTAACTGAGGGTAGTTGATTGAGTATAGCATTCTGAGAGACTAGTCAATGCATTGAGAAAATTCAAGGGCTGATTGAAATTTCTTAGATAGAAGTTATGCTTGAGGACAAGCATTTTTCTAAATTTAGGGGTGTGATATCTTGTAGAAATACAAGTTATTATAGTCTTTCTTTTAGAAAAATAGAGTTTAAATAGAGAATCATGCGGTAGTTTGAGTTAAATTCTATTGATAAATCTTCCTATGCGTTTTACTCTTGTAAATTGGTAGAGATAATTGTTTTGAAGCTTTTTGAATCTAAAATGCATACTTTAACGCAAGAACCCAAGTTATCCATGGACGCGTATCAACCAGAAACGCAAGGCAGCAGAGAATCAGATAAGAATCTTGAGAGATTGTCGGGAGATTGATATGCTTGATCTACGGCGAAAGTGGTGGATTTAAACTAAATTGAAAATCACGCAATTAGGCGAGATAGACGCAAGGCAGTAATTCAGCCTCTAGTGACGCAAATCTGCCAACGATTGTAATGCAGCTTCTATAAAAGGGCAGATCTAAAGGTTGAAAGGGTGTTGAATCTCTTGGAAGAATTCCTAAGTGACAACAAAGTTCTTTCCAAACGAAAACCGAAGACAAACAACTCGAAAGAGAAGAGTCACTCTTTCGTCCACCTAACCACTTCACAGCAGAACGCTTCCACACCAGCGAGCTCAAGACATTGAGAAGCCATTTCTATCTATTTCTTACTTGTATTTTAGTTATAGACAAGAAATTGTATTCTTTAAAACTCTTATTCCATTCATCAATCTAAATATCTTTCATGGCTATTCATTTCTTATCACTTCCCATTTACTGTTTACCATTCATGAGTAACTAATTCTCTTAAGGGTCACGGATTATGTTATCATCTAAATAAGAACCTTCTATTTCATCTTGTCAATTGTACTATTAATTTAATGCTTGTGTCGATCTAGCTAATCGATATAAGTAGTAATAATCAGACTACTCGAGAGAGTAAGTGATTGTGGAACTCAATTGACAAGGTTAAGAAGTGTTATTTAGACATAGGAATAACCTTGGCATCTAACACTCTCCTATGCGTTATAGACATACAAGCATAACGGGTGACAACCGAAAGAAGAGTCGCTGGAATGAAATAAATTTACCTATGCGTTTCTAAATTTAGATGATGACTAACCCAAGCCTTATTTTTACCATTCATACAATTCAATTAGTTGGATTTTGCTGTGTTGCATACCTCTCCATTCAATCACCTTAGGATAGTTTTACTGTTTTGTAGTTCGTCAAACGCATCACCTCTCTTTAATTTTCTTAAACACATGATTAAAATAATCCACGAATTCTAGAATCTGCATAATCCCTATGTTGGACCTCGGACTCACCGAGATAACCTCATTCCTTGCTTATACTTGGGTGAAGAATAGGAAAACTTGATAGATTAGTAAAACATAAAACCAGTGTCATAGAACATACTCTCTAAGAGAATAATCTTTACAATTACTCTCAAAATCTTCTTCTACTAATTCTCCCAATTTTCTTAGAAAAGCTCTAAGAAAATTCTTCTTCCCATTCTTTCAATGAAGCAGTTCCCACAAACCGGATACTTGCTAGAGTCATAGCAAAGAAAATCTCTTGGAAAAGGAAAACTACAAGGAGAAGACTATCGATTCGATAATTATAGATTGGCAAAGGTATGATGCTTAACTTTTTCTTTACTTTTTGTATTTTTAATTTTTTTCAATAAATCAAAGAACGCGATCACATGCTTCCGCCACGATTCAATTCCCTTCAATTGGTATCAAAGTCAATCTTTGATTTTTTTTATTTGAATTAAAAATCTTTTATGGTGGGTGTTTTAATTGTTCATATATGAGATATGTGAAAGTTTGCAAAATTGATTGTTTAGGCATATTTGGGCATTAGATTTTAAAGTTTTGATTAGATCAATTATAAAACCCTCAAGGGTTAGGGTTTTCTTATAATCTTTTTGATGTAAAAGTGCTGTAAAATCTTGAAAAAAATGTTGGTTTTCCCGAAATATTGAAATTTCGAAAATCTGGAATTTTTTCAAATCTAGAAATTCTACTGTGCGTCATCTTTTGTGCATCATCAAAGCATCTAGCTGATTTCATCAAAGCATGTGCGGCTAGAATATCAAAGGATTAAATTTCGGTGTTTCAAACCCTAAATTTTGATGGCCAAAGAAGAAATTGAAGACCAAAATATGTTTTGGAAAGTCAAATTACTGTAATTTTGATTTCTTTTTCTTTAATTTCTAGGATATGCTAAATATGCCGGTCAATTTTGCTTTATTTAATTTAATTATGCTTGTGATATATGTTTTAAATTAAATTGAATGTTGCCTAAAGTATGCCATTTAGATTAAAATCCCACCATAGGTTAAGCATGTTCATGCATCTTAGTATATTATAAATATTATATTATATGGTTTTAATGCATGATAATAATTTCATGAGTTACTTAATGTATGTTGATATATTAAATATATGAAATTGGAAAAGTATGATGTATGACATTAATTAAATAAATATAAATAATTATATTTATTAATGTTTTTTAATGTATGATTGATTTATTTAATATAAGTGTTATATTTTAAATGAAAATCAATTTGCATTGAGCATGATACATCCATACATTAATATAATTGTTATATTATGTCATGAAATGCATGTAATATGGTTGGTTAATTAGTTAGAATTTGATTGTTCATTAATTAAACCATAGAAAGCATATTATAGGGCTAATGATTAAAATTCATAATAGTTATAAAATTTATGTTTAGTAACCGTCAACCTATAATTAAGAATTGCATGCAAACATAAGATCTTAGGAAATTGGTTTTAAATTGTTTAAAAATAATTTAGATGTCACACCCCACCCCGAACTATCCTCCCATAGCCCGAGACGGAGTGTGAGGACAGCGGTTACCGACTACTCTGTCACATAATCAACTGTCACATTCACCTCACTTTCATATAAATCCTTCCTAGGATGGTAATACCATTAACACACTCTTGACAAATCTCGACTTCGATCGGCAACGGGAACTGTAATGCTACCTGAAAATGGAAAACATATAAAAAGAGTGAGCTAACAGCTCAGTGAGTAACAGTTTTTGAAAACATTATACTTTAACTGTAAAACTGGTCAAACTTGCATAAAATATAACATTTCAAACCATATTAAAATATACTCAAATACCATTGTTAAAACATGCATGTCTGTCTTAGAGTAAATACTCAAAAATTTCATTCATTTCAAAATAGTTTTCCCTAGTTGAGGCGGAGCAATGCTCTACGCTCCTCAACGTCAATTTTCCTTAGCTGTGTGGAATAATCTCAATACATCAGCGTCGTATATACCCCTATGTGCACATAGGTACTAGAATTTGGGCCGCCCACAATGCCTTCTACGAGTCCCTGAGCATTGGGGTCCCATTTCTATATCTAGGCTACCCATTTGCCTTCTACAAGTCCCTCAGCATTTGGTACTTTTTTTTTATATCTCGGCTACCCTTTGGCCTTCTCCAAGTCCCTGAGCCTCGGGTGCCTTTTCAAAGTTTTATAAAACACCATACATATTTTGGAAACATTATATCAATAACTCGTAAGTGAACCGTTTCTAATATCAACTAGCATGCTAAATTCAATTTCAAAGCTTTAATATCAAACAACATGCTTTTCAAACAAGTTTATTTCCAAATCTTTCATGAAATCATATAGATACACTATCAAAATGACCATGCATTTACAAACTTATAACAAATAATCAGCATATTCAAATGCTTTTCAAATAAAACGCATGCACCGTTCATTGAAAATTCATGAAAACATGTTCATTTAACCAACGATATTAAGTATACATAACTCATATTTATTTTGAAAAAACACAGATGTTACTCACAATATACTTGCTCAAGAATAATTCCTCCTTCTTCCCGCTATTTCCTCTTTCCCGAGCTTCTTGGACGCAGCGTTCTAATTCTGGAACGCAAGGCTGTTTTTTCTCTGTCAGCTCGGTTGGACGCAACCCTGCCCTTCAACGCAAGGTCGATAACCAACGTAAAGTGCAGCCTAACTCTTCTTACTTCTCTTTTGGATGCGTCGACCTCTCTTGGACGCAAGGTCCAACTTGTACGCATCACCTATCCTTCGACGCGGCGTTCACCTTGAACGTAGAGTTTGTCTTTAACGCAAGGCCAACCCCTTTTCGATGCAAGACGACTTCTTTAACATAAAATAGCTGAGTTGTCAAGAATACCTTCTTTCTTGGTCGCAGACTCCTACTACGGACGCAAGGATTCCTCTTTTCTGCCTTCTTTTTTCCCTTTCTCTCCAGAATTCTACCTTCAAAGTCATTAGTCGCTCCTTTACCCTCAAGGTTCTATTTATAGGGAGCTTGCCATCCAATTTCTCCTCTCCTTTTGCCACTTGTTTGCCACATGTCACGTTGCATGCTTAATTAACCATGCATTAATCCAAGCTTCACCTTGCATGAAACACTTAACATGCCTTTTTAACACCTCCTACTGATAAGGTGTCAAATCTATATGAAACCACTTAGCTTTTATAAGCTTGTCTTATGCGTCCAACATTTCCAATAAACAACTATTCATTCAACACAACGCCCTATGCGTTCATTGAGTTTCCTTTAAGGTTTGAGCTTCATTATTTACTTCCCTATCTCTCGGCCATACTTCCCTTGAATTCGTTTTTCCACCGCATACTACTAGGCGTCAATGTCTCAAACGCACACTACTATGCGTTTATCTTACTGCATAATACCATGCGTCAGCCTGAACCGCATACTATCATGCGTCCATGATCTTTCTCCTATCCTTGAAGATTTCTTGATTACCCCTCTATGCGTTCTTGTGCTTGTAATCCAAGGTTATTCATTTAACCTTCTCCTTGTATTAAAATATCTCTGATGATAATTTAGTATGCGTCCACCTCTTGCTCCAGTCTTTGAGCTTACTTCTCATCCTTCCACTTTATCCAACACCCAAGAACATCCCTTGCTAATAGTCTATGCATTACTCAGTTTGCTATAGTACTCTTCCTTTCCGAGACACTTCACGACATAACTTCATTTCTTTTCTTGCTTATGCATTTTACCATCACTAATGCTTACATCTTCATTATAATTACCTCCTATGCGTTTCACTTCTTTTGCTTCAAACTCTCGGGTAACTTCTATGCGTTCATCCTGACCATGCGTTACCTTAGTCTTGATCATGCGTCCAACATGGTCTTTTACTTCTTTTCTTTATGGGCTCTTCAACACATTGATTTTTAAAAGTAAGGTGTGACATTAGACCTAATATCACATTAATTCTAATAAGATTAGAATTTTGTCTTACTTTGTTTTAAAATAGTTTTAAAATATGACTAAGTAGGACAAATAGGATTTTAGGTTATAAGACAACTCTACCACTTCAGTTCTGTCAAGATTGGGGGTATTTAAGTTGACGGTTTATAGAACACCTCCTAACTGGGAACTGAATTGGAACCTGAGTTGAATTAACCAAAGGCCTATTAGTATGCATTGTCACTAGGTTAAATAAATGATTTAATTCACCTAGAACATTAGTGTAAAGACCTTTTGTAAGAGTTATAATAGGCATAGACTTAGATAGATTGACTTAGCCGAATTTTTCTAAGTTAAATAACCCTAAGATAAGGTAGGACATTTTAGTGGGAGGAAAATTATAAAACGAGATGTTTATATCAAGTTTTGCTCCTACATCCCTGATTATTCACACTATGATATCCATACTTGGCTTCATGTCGCCCTGGAAGCGGCTTCCCTTCGGAAAGTGTTTGTATGGTTCAATAACAAGGTGAATGGGAAAATGTCTATAGTAAGTGGGAGCGAGCCGACGCGTGTCAACGTATCCATTGATCTCCAACCCTAGGTCACACTGTAAGATTCTTATGATTCGCCTGCGTGTCGTCCTAGAGCGACCATCCCTTCGGAGGGCCTGATCATAGGTTTCGAAACACTGCGAACTCCTGAAAAGTATAGGTTCACTTAGGTTAATTACCAACAATTGTCTTTCCTAACGGTAGCTTATTGGTGCGTATCATTGAGATCTAAAAGTGGGAGGCTTACACTTACAGGGATGAGTTAAGAGTTAATGAATCCTTGACCAAACAACGATGGCTAATGTCTATAGGAATATAAATTATTCTGGTATTAGAATTAGTTGAGAATTGTCTCATTTCAAAGGAGGAGTGGTTGATCACCCTTCGGTGGCTGTTGCTCTAAACCTCTGAAGCATCGTTTCAAAAACTAAATCAATAGTTTATTAGGGTTTCTTTGATTACTTGTTTTTTGCTCAATTGATTGGAATAATTGCAATTTTGTTTGCTTGTGTAATCGGTTAAGGTAAAGATAACTAAATGGTTAATTGTTTCTAATTCAGCATGTCTTCCTCAATCCTCACACTGCTTAAAAATAAAAAACTAACTGGTGAAAACTACGCAACATGAAAATCTAACCTGAATAAGATTTTAGTCATAGATGATCTATGGTTTGTCTTAATGGAGGAGTGTCCTCTTATCCCCGCTCGTAATGCATCCCAATCTGTTAGGGATGCATATGATCGTTGGACAAAGGCCAATGACAAGGCCCGAGTCTATATCTTGGCGAGTTTGTCTGATGTACTCAACAAGAAACATGAGGCCATGACGAATGCACGACAGATCATGGAATCCCTCCAGGAAATGTTTGGACAACTATCCTCACAGATTCGGCATGAGGCCCTCAAGTACGTTTATAATGCACGTATGAAAGAAGGCCAAAGAGAACATGTTCTCGACCTGATGGTCCAATTCAACGTTGCTAAAATGAACGGCGCGGTCATTGAAAAGCAGAGTCAGGTGTCTTTTATTCTAGAATCTCTTTCGAAGAGCTTTCTCCAATTCCGCAGCAATGCGGTTATGAATAAAATTGTGTACACCATAACAACCCTCCTGAATGAGTTAGAAACTTATCAATCTCTTATGAGAAATACGGGACCAATCAATAAAGAGGCAAATGTTGCCCATTTCAAGATGTTTCACAAGGGTTCATCCTTTAGAACTAAGTCTGTTCCCTCATCTTCTGATTGTAAGAAGATCCAGAAAAAGAAAGAAGGAAAGGGGAAGGCTCCCGCTGTTGGGAAAAACAAGGGTAAGGCCAAGGTGGCTGACAAGGGCAAGTGCTTCTACTGCAATGTGAATTGTCATTGGAAACACAATTGCCCTAAGTACCTTGCTGAGAAGAAGGAAAAAACAGGTAAATATGATTTACTTGTTTAGTGGAAAATGACTATAATGTCTGGATACTTGATTCGAGTGCCACTAATCACGTTTGCTCTTCTTTACATGGAATTAGTTCCTTCCAACAGCTCGAGGAGGGTGAAATGATGCTCAAGGTTGGAACAAGAGATGCCATTTCAACTTGTGCAGTGGGAGCTGCAAAGTTGGCTTTTGGAAATAGATTTTTATTTTTAAAAAATATGTATATAGTTCCTAAAATAAAAAGGAACTTAGTATCTATTTTCTGTTTAATTGAACAATTGTACTCAGTTATTTTTTCTGTTAATAAAGTGTTCATTTTGAAAACTGGTACGTATTTGTTCTACTAAATTAGAAAACAACTTATATGTGTTAAGACCAAATGAAGCAAAAGCACTTTTGAATCATGAGATGTTTAAAACTGCTAATATTTAAACTAAAAGTCAAAGCATTTCTCCCAGTAACAATAGTACTTATCTTTGGCATTTGAGATTAGGTCACATAAATCTCGATAGGATCGAGAGATTGGTAAAGAATGAACTTCTAAATAAGTTAGAAGATAATTCATTACCTCCATGTGAATTTTGTCTTGAAGGTAAAATGACTAAAAGACCTTTTAGTGGAAAAGTTTATAGAGTCAAAGAACCTTTAGAACTCATACATTTGGATCGTTATGGTCTAATGAATGTAAAAGTTTGAGGAGGGTACAAATACTTCATCTCTTTTATAGATGATTATTTGAGGTATGGTTACTAATACCTAATGGAACATAAATCTGAAGCACTTGAAAAGTTCAAGGAGTATAAGGCAGAAGTTGAAAACCTGTTAGGTAAAACAATTAAAACACTTCGATCTGATCGAGGTGGAGAGTACATTGATTTAAGATTCTAGGACTATTTGATAGAACATGGAATCCAATCCCAACTCTCAGCACCTGGTACACCTCAGCAGAACGGTGTATCAGAAAGGAGAAATAGAGCCTTGTTAAAAATGGTTCGTTCTATGATGAGCTATGCTCGATTACCTAGCTTATTTTGGGGGTACGCAGTAAAGACTGCAGTTCATATCTTGAACAATGTTCCCTCAAAGAGTGTTTCAAAAACGCCTTTCGAGTTATGGAGGGGATGTAAACCTAGTTTGCGCTACTTCAGAATCTGGGGGAGTTCTGCACATGTGCTAGTGACAAATCCTAAGAAATTGGTACCTCGTTCAAGATTATGCCAATTTGTTGGTTACCCTAAGGAAAAGAGAGGTGGTTTCTTCTTCAACCCACAAGAAAACAAAGTGTTTGTATCGACAAACGTTACATTCTTGGAAGAAGATCACATGAGAGATCATAAACCATGAAGCAAAATGGTATTAAATGAAGCTACTAAAGAGTTAACAAGAGTTGTTAATGAGACTGGTCCTTCATCAAGAGTTAATGAAGGAGCCAGTATTTCTCGTCAGTCTCGTCCTTCTCAATCGTTGGGAATGCCTCGACGCAGTGAAGGGTTGTATCATAACCTAACTGTTACTTGGGTTTAACTGAAACTCAGGTCGTCGTGCCAGACGATGGTGTTGAGGAACCATTATCCTATAAACAGGCAATGAAAGATGTAGACAAGAACCAATGGATGAAAGCCATGGATCTTGAAATGGAGTCTATGTACTTCAATTCAATATGGGAACTTGTAGATCCACCTGAAGAGGTTAAACCCATAGGGTGTAAATGGGGAAAAGAGATGTAGCTAGGAAGGTACAAACCTTCAAAGCTAGACTTGTAGCAAAGGGTTACACCCAAAACGAAGAAGTTGACTATGAGGAAACTTTTTCTCTTATTGCTATGCTTAAGTCTATAAGAATTCTCTTATCCATAGCCTCATATTATGACTATGAAATTTAGCAAATGGATGTCAAGACTGCTTTTATGAATGGTAATCTTGAAGAGAGTATCTTCATGTCTCATCCCGAGGGGTTCAGGAGCAAAACATTTGCAAGCTAAATCGATCCATTTATGGGTTGAAACAAGCATCTCGATCTTGGAATATTAGGTTTGATATTGCGATCAAATCTTTTGGTTTTGAACAAAATGTTGATGAGCCTTATGTATACAAGAAAATCATCAAAAGTAAAGTAGCTTTCTTACTACTTTATGTGGACGACATCCTACTCATTGGGAATGATGTAGGATATCTTACTAATGTTAAAAATTGGCTGGCAGCCCAATTCCAAATGAAAGATTTGGGAGAGCGCTGTATGTACTTGAGATCCAAATCACTAGGGATCGCAAGAAAAGAATGTTGGCCCTGTCTCAAGCAACTTATATCGACAAAATGTTGACTCGATATTCGATGCGGAACTCTAAGAAAGGTTTATTACCTTTCAGGCACGGGGTTCATTTGTCTAAGGAACTGTGTCTAGACACCTCAAGAAATTGAGGATATGAGACGTATTTCATATGCCTCAGTTGTGGGCAACTTAATGTATGCTATGTCCTGCACTAGGCCAGACATTTGTTATGCAGTGGGAATAGTCAGTAGGTACCAGTCCAATCCAGGGTTAGACCACTGGACTTCAGTTAAGAACATCCTCAAGTATCTTAGGAGAACGAGGGACTACAGGCTGGTGTATGGAGCTAAGGATTTGATCCTTACGAGATACATCAACTCTGATTTTCAAATTGACAAGGATTCTAGGAAATCCATGTTAGGATCAGTGTTCACCTTAAACGGAGGAGCTATAGTATGGCGTAGCATCAAGCAAGGATGCATTGTAGACTCTATTATGGAGGCTAAGTATGTAGCTACTTGAGAAGCAGCAAAGGAAGCAGTTTGGCTCAAAAAGTTCCTAAATTATTTGGAAATCGTTCCAAACATGGACTTGCCCATCACGTTATACTGTGATAACAGTGGGGCAGTAGCCAACTCTAAAGAGCCTCGCAGCCACAAACGAGGAAAACATATTGAGAAGAAGTATCACCTGATATGGGAGATTATGCAACGAGGAGATGTGATCATCACAAAAATCGCTTTGGAGCATAACATTGTTGATCCATTTACAAAGGCTCTCTCGGCCAAATTGTTCGAGGGTAGGTCTACGAGATATATACATTGTGTAATCTAGGGCAAGTGGGAGATGTGTAATGGGTATATGGATGCCCAAGTTTATTGTATTTACATACTTACCATTCTCACTTCTCTTTATGTACAACCCACTAGAGTTTTAGTTCAAGTGGGAGTTTGTTGGGTTTTATGCCCTAAAACTTGTAGAATGTAAATGTAATTATTTAACTGTCATTAAATCATTAATAAAGAGTTATTGATGTGTTACTTCAATAAGCGTTATTGATTATTTTTGTTTGTTTTATGAGTCTTGAACTATATGTGGGGACATATGGAGATCAATGTTCAAGATACAGTCTAAAGGGTCTACAGTATAGGGATAAGACTAGGTACCTTATCCTGGTGACAATATGGATACGGCCCACTTTGTATTTGATACAAACGCAATAATCTAACGCGTTCGTGTAGGTGACATGCGAGTGAGGGTATCCTATGCAATGAGTTTGCATAAGACCGAACCACGAAATAGTAATCACTAGATGTAACTACATTGACTAGTTAGGTTTCTATTTCAATAGGATGACTTAGGCAACTTAGTCTTAATCATGAGTATATAATGAACTTCTGTCCATGAGGGATTGTCCTTTGATTTGTATGCGTGAAAGTGGTCGTTTGCCGACTCAATATGCCTACCATCTTGGGGACAAGACCAAGTGGGGAGCTGGGGACATAATTATACAAGATGAAATTCACTCATTCCCATTTTTAGGGTAAGTAGATAAATGTTCCCATAAGTGTTGTCTCCAGGACTTGAACAAAGGGTCGTACCCTCTCACTAGCCCGAGAGAAGTTTTT
Source organism: Citrullus mucosospermus (assembly GCA_030954485.1). Classification (NCBI taxonomy): domain Eukaryota; kingdom Viridiplantae; phylum Streptophyta; class Magnoliopsida; order Cucurbitales; family Cucurbitaceae; genus Citrullus; species Citrullus mucosospermus. The sequence continues at coordinate 14,044,160 of CM062057.1, read as the reverse complement.
GTTTAATAGTTGGACCATAAACAGGTTGTTCATTAGAGGAGCACTGGTACTTGAGCATTTAGAAATAATCCAGGGTAAAACAGTAATTTAACCCAGCTGGTGTTACGAAGACTTGTGAAGTCAATTTGCTATTATTGGTCTATATCCATGGACATAGAAATATATCTACAGTGAGAATAGTGCAGTTGTGGGTCTTTAGTGGAGTGTACCCACAGTTAATGAATATTGATTAATGTGGTTTTGAGTTTAGCCTATTAATCTCATATTATTGGAGCTTCTAATCTAGAGGTCCATAAGGTCCCCTTGCTAGCTCACTACGAACCAACAAGGATCTACTATGTTGAAAGAAAAATTTGAAATGTTCAAATTTATGAGGGAAAATATTAATTGTATTGGATACAATTAATTGCATGATTTATTATAAATTTGATTTGAATGTTTCAAATTATAACTTTATAATATGAAGAATTAATTTGTTGAGTATGATTCAAATAATTAATTATTTATTTGGATAAAATCCATATAAATAAATAGACGGAGAATTAATTAATTGATTTGAATTGAATTCAAATAATTAATTATTTAATTTGGATGAGATCCAAATCAAAGATTATGCAGAAAATAAATATTTAAACAAGATTGAAATATTTTAAACCTTTTAATATGAGATATTATTTGGGTAGATATTTATTAATATTGGATCTTATTAAATATTTGATTTAAAATCTCTACATAGGGGTTTATCCTAATAGGATTAGGAGTAACCCATAGAGTTCTATAAATAAAGCCCTTGGGAACTTTCATAGAACATACTTTCTAAGAAAATAATCTCTACGATTACTTTCAAAATCTTCTACTAATTCTCCCAATTTTCTTATAAAAATTCTAAGAAAATTCATCCCATTCTTTCAAAGAAGCAGTTCCCACAAACCGGACCTTGCCAGAGTCATAACGAGGAAGATCTCTTGGAAAAGGAAGACTACAAGGAGAAGATTATCGGTTCGAGAATTATAGATTGGCAAAGGTATGATGCTTAAACTTTTCTTCACTTTTTGTATTTTTAATTCTTTTCAATTGATAACTTGTAGAAATACAAGTTATTATAGTCACCATTTGAATTAATTAGAGTAACTTTAGAGCTAAACACATGATTTTGGTAGTTGAATGATGTAAAATGTATTACCATGCGTTGGCACTACTTACAAAAGAAAATACCTGAAAAATTATGAGTTTTTCTGTTCTTAACGCAGGGTTAAGAAGAAAAGAAGCACAAATAACCAAGTACTAAGAGACGAAGCTGTTGCAAGAACAAGTGGAAACCCATGCGTCGAGACTATGCGTTGAGACCATGCTTGAGAAAAAGTAGATATAGACGCATGGGCAAAAAGTTGTCATGTCATTATGAAAAAGGACAACACGTTATCAAATCATGGCAGAACCAATGGGCCGACAATGTAAAAAGTCTACGCAGCAGGGCAGGGAATTTAATGCAAAGGTGTCAGGTCATCATGAGTTTCAACTTTTCAACGCCTATAAATAGCCCAAAGCTTCTCCATTCAGGGGGAAGAAAGGAGAGAAACGAGTTCAAGAGGCGAAAGCTTTGCACAATTTCTCCCTCACCATAACCAACTTCCATTTTGAGCTCTTCTGAGAGAAAGATTCTCAGAACTTTCAGAGTCGTCTCCCAGTGAGTGAGAACCTTCACCCTATGAAATTTATGTATCAGATAGCAACCATCTCAAGCCTCCATGAAGCAAGACGTTGTCAGTGGCGGCTTGACGCCTTCCATTTATGTTTTATCTCTATTTCCCTCCTTACTTATGTTTTGTTAATGACATTCGAGAGAATGGTTTATTTTCTCAATATGAGTTTGATTGACGATTATCTTCCATCTATTTCCATATTAAATACCTTACACCATATTGTTTGAATGATAAATGAGTTAGATGTTAGAAGTTAGTTTTTCTTAAGCAATATTAAGTATGTTACATCTTGATTAATGCATATCATTAGCTTGCATAACTTTGTCTGACAAACAAAAGTAGCAAGCATGACTGTCCAGCTTGAGAGAGTGGATGGTTAATCTTTAGCATTTATCAGGACTAGATGAGGTGCAGAGATGTAGTTCATCTTTTGCTAACGCAAACTTACATGCGTCCTAGAGATAAGATTAATGTGGCGTCGAAACATCGAGAGATGGATTCACAAACTGAGTTTGTAGGTATGTAATTATACTTAGATATGCTCCAGTAAAAACTAGCTCCTGCATTAACTCTACTTTTATCGCATGGTTTTATTCTCAACGCACGCTATCTGACACAATAACATTTGACTAACCATCACCGCGTCCACCTCATTGTTAGTTGTAGGAAATTTTATTTATTATTTATGTATAGTTTTAGATACATACAACCAACTCATGCACATATTACATGTATAGTTCTCCGCGTAGTCATACATCTATTCCCAATGCCTAGTTATTACAAATCCCTGTGTTCGACCCTAGACTCACCAGGAAACCTATAAGAGCTTATACTTCGGCTTTTTATAGGAAAACTTGTTTAATCATGATCACACTTGAGTAATTATCGACGCATCTTTGTACGAAAATTATAATATCTATTTTTGTGCAACAAGCTACGAAACTCAATTTAAATCGAAAATAGAAATCTAACAACATCAATAAATCAAAGAACGCGATCATACGCTTCCACCAGGATTCAATTCCTTTTAAAGCCCACATTTGTTTGACAATAAAAAGAAAATGGTGGGTTATGTTTTATCGTTCTCGCTTTCCAGGTATAATTATTCTCCCTTTCTCTCTCCCTCATGCATCTTTGCCATTATTCCTTTTCTCTTCTTCTGTCGTTGGGTTTCTCCCATCATCTTCTCTCTTCTTTCGCCGTCCGGTTTGTCTTCCCTCATCTTCTCTCTTCTTTAGAGCCATCCGATTTGTGTCTCCTCATCTTCTATCTTCTTTCTCCATCTAACTCATATGGGTTTTATTTTCATTCGTCTTCTTAATCCCTCTTTTTTCTTCTTCGATTTTGTTTCTATTGATATTCTTTTTAAGATCTAGCATGTACGAACTGGTTTTTTTTAGATCTTCTCCTTCATTTATTTTTGCTTATATCTAGAAAAATTTCGGATTTATGTTCTCATTTTTTATTTCCATATTCGCGTTTTTATTTCCCCATTTTTTTTAGCTTCTTCGCAAGTTATATTAGGACACGATTATCAATTATTTTTATGTCCTCAATTTAAATATGTATATTCACGTTTTCATTGCTCATGTTTTTTATATTTTCTATGTCCTTTATAACATCTCTTTTTCATCTATTCTTTGCATGTTGGATTAGCACATGATTCTAAAAAAAATTTTGGATTCATTCTTTGGGTTCACATTTGTCTTGATCTGTTCTTGGCATGTTGGATTACCATATGGTTCTTAATTTTTTTTTTCGGGTCTATGCTATGGGTTTTAAATCTCTTCATGATCTATTCTTTGCATGTTGGATTAGCGTATGGTTCTAAAATTTTTTCCAAATTTATGCTATAAGCCCTAACTTGTAAGACATGCTTAGCCTTAGGAGAAGGCAAGCTAGGAAGAAGTCATGTGTTATGCATTGTAAGGAGGAATGGTGGCCGAGAGTGAAGGAGCAAAAACTGTTAAGTGTTGGCTACGGCTATGCTTTGGTAAGGTTGAAGAGTTGTTATATTTTGATTGGGCTACCATGCGTTAAAGGTTGTTACCATGCGTTGGTAAGGCTACTTTGTGTTGGAGAGCTGTTGTATGTGATGGATTGTCGCTAGGCGTTGAAGATTGTTGTCATGCGATGGAGGGAGTTATGTGTGGATTGCTGCTGTAGGCGTGGAGGTAGCATGCGTTGAGCTGAAGCCATGCGTTGTTGAGGTTGTGTGAAGAAGAATGCGTTGGACAATGCTAGCCTAGCCGGCGATGGAAAAAGCATTGTGTAGCTATGAGTTCAAAGTTGTGATGCATCTAAGCTTGTTAAGCACTTGAGCCAGCAACTGAGTATGCTAAAGGAGGTTGCGTTATTTGGATAAATGGAATTGATTAAAGAAAGAAAAGAAAGTGGAGGTTAAGTCGGCAGCATATATATATGAATGGGTTAAGTGGTTAATTATTTTAAACACATTCCAGAGCTCGAGTCGGTACCATTTTGCAGATGAGCAACGGAAGGTAGAAAAAGGTGTTCATATCAAATTCAAGTAGAATTCTGTTGGTTTTGGTGGTGTAACTAAAGCTAGAAAAGAAGAGTTGATTGCTGTCGTGCAATCTGAACAACATTCGGTATTTGGAGGATAGCATTCTGTGGAGATCGAGTTTAGGGCTCAAAATTTGAGGTCGGTAAGTTAACTCAATTCTTAACAATTTTTATGAAGGATGTTTGAGCTGAATTTGAAGAGAAATATGTAAAATTTATGGTGGAATTAACTGTTACTGATTTGCTAGGCGATTGGGAGTAGCTCGATGTTATTTGGAAATATCTCCCAAACGGAGGGGAATTGTACTCTGAAATTTTGAGGTAAGTTAGAGAACCTATTTTTTTACAAGTTTATAGAAGGAAAGAAGTTCTGAATTTCACTGGAAATATGATTTTTATCATAAAGAAGTGAGAACAAAAGGAAAGGAAGAAACTGTGGCTGTCGGGTGTCGCCAAATGCAGTGTCGCTGAGAAGTTGGAGAGTGAGTAGCGAGACGAGTGTTGCTGGTAATGCAGAGAGCTATGCGTCTCATAAATCTCGCTGAGTGTCGCTAGGTATCGCTACTCAAGGTGAATCTCGCTAGTCTTGTTCACAATGATCTCACTAGTGTTATATATGTGTAATCCAGTCTCACTAGTAGTCTCTCTGGTTACCTATAATCTCGCTCATTATGAATTGTTTTGGAAGAAGTGAGTCTTGGTGATGAAGCAATGTTTGGAGTTTAATTATGTCAACTTAATGATTATGGAAAGGAATTCTAGGGAAGTCTAACACGAAAAATGTGGATTTATAGGCCAAGAAGAGCTAGGAAAGGTGTACAATCCGCTCAAGGCCTAGGACAAGTCGTGAGTGACTTTCTATCTAAAAGTGTTTAGTTCTAACTTAGTTTTTTGATAATATTTGTTGATAAATGCTTACATGATTGAATTCTATGAACCTTATGTGTGTTCCATGTGTGGTATAATGAGCTGTTTCGATATATATCTATATATACAGACTGAGCAAAAGTATGTGAATAATAAGGATAAAACAGATGGATGCTTAGCCTACGCAAGATCTCATCTGGGTCTACCAACGGTGTTTAGTATTCTGAAAATTGTAAATAATTGAACTGGATCATGTGTTGTACATATAGAGAGGATTAAGGAAGTTGTTGTGTATTTATGCTATTATATGTCTGAATGAAAAGGATGTGCGTATGACAAGTTAACTCTGGTGTATGTGTGAAGTAATTTATCGTTTATAACTGTTTATTAGGTAAAGGGAGAGTTTATGGTTGACAGTGGATGTCGTAAGAGGGTCGATGTCCGCTGTCATCACACTTCTTCCTGGGTTAGGAGGGTACCTGGGAGAAGGTGTGACATATGCTATGAAATTCGATTTGTATATTCATGTTTTGATCTGCTCGCGTTTTATTCTTCTTTGCTTGTTACATTAGCCAAAGGTTGTTTGAGTTTTGGATTTGTATATTCGAGTTTTGGATCTCTATATTATTTGATGCTCTGGGTTTGGATCTGTATGTTTGTGTTTTGGATTTGTATATTCGAGTTCTTTAGTTTTTATTTTGTGAGTTATGTTCCTTGTTCTTCTTTGTCTTTGTTTTCCATCTTTTCCAACTTCTATTACATTTCCTTCTACTATGTTTACTTCTTCATCTCCATTTTTTTCCCTTCTTCTTCGTCTGATGAACTAGTTTCTTTTCCAGATCTCCTTTTGCTGCTTCAATAATAAATCATGTGTCTTTCCCTTGTTGTTTTTTTTTTTTTTTAATGTTTTTTCATCAATTTTCGTTTGCAACTAAATTCATGGTAGGGGTTGACCATGTTATTGGAGCTTGGTGGGTGGGTGGCAGGGGGGTGGGGGGTTAATTGATCCAACAAGTTTGTTTTCTATCTCTTTTTTTATTCGAGAGACCAATGATGATTCGTTCAAACTTTCTTATACTAATATTTGAGTTTAATTTCAAATTTGTAATATATGATTTCATTTGAATTTTGTAAACTGTTTTCTTTATACATCCTAATCTGATTTTTATTTCAAATTTGTTAGCTAATTGATTGGAAATTTTGTGTTATATTACAAAAATATTTTTTTTGGTTCCCTTTAAATTGTTTTTTTTTTTTTTTTTGTTCCCTTTAAATTGTTTTCAGTATACTTTTTTTATTTTTACAAAAATTTGATATGATAATTTGGTTCACTGTTTTAGTTGGATTTCTTCCAATGCAAGGACCGAGCTATCCTATTTTATGTTCTATCTGAGGCCCTCTCATTGTTTTATAATTTTTCCATTTTGTTGTCATAAACTATGTTGATTTATTTTGGCCGAACCACCCAATATTATTTTTTGCAGCCTTCCTAACTTTATTTAAATTTGAGTTGACATTTTTTTAATTAATTCACTGTTTAATTAATGAGGTTAGGTGCACTTAAGTGCACCCTTCCCTCCAACAACCACCTCTCTCTCTCTCTTCTATTTATACACGACTTCATCCCCTCATATTTTTTAGAATTTTCCACTGCCTCCTCTTATATATTGTGTTGGTGAGTCCTTATTCCCAACTTTCTTACTGTAACTTTTTTTTCCCACTTGGCTCTTGTATTTTGTTTTCTACCTTCCACTTCTAACTTCTATTTTTTTTTTTTTTTTTACAATCATATAAGGGTTGTTAACAAAACAATGATTGTCCTACATAAGGTATGTTTCATTCCTTCCTTCTATATGTGATAAGATGTTTTATTAAAGTGTTTCATATTCTTCTTAGATTACACCTCCGGTCTCCCTCCATACATTCTGCCTTACACGACGTTCGTTCATTTTGACCATAAAAATAAAGAATAATAAAAAAAAAAGCTATGTTGGTGTTGGTTACTCCTTATTTCAATTTATTTTATTTTATTTCTAATGTAACCATCATTACTTTGTTTTCCTTGTAGGGCACAAACTAATTGTACAAATCATTCCTAACTAGTTTGAGGTTCGTTACTTTTGTTCAGAGTATCTTCTTTTTTTTCTGTAATCAAATTTTGTTGTTTATGTCGGTGTATATTTTGTCTTAGAGTTATGTATTTTCTATTTTGCACATGTATATTGACTGACCTTGGAGACTTTTTTTTTTTTTGGAAATATGTCATTTGTTAATTGTTGGCGACATTTTTTTTTATGAAATACTAGTTCACAATTTTTTTTGTTAATTGTTCGTGACATTTTATTTTTTTTTCTAATACTTCTTCACAATTTTTGGTTGATTGTTGGTAAATTAGTATTATTTTGATATTTTTTCATCAAATAATACCTTAATTTCAATTCTGTTTTTTCAGCTTCAATTCGAAACTATCCTTCATTTTTTATGTGTTCTTACCAAGCTGTTTTTAGGATTAATTTTAGTACAACGTCTTACTATCATTGCACTAAACCAAATTTGAAAATTCACGTTTTTTTTTTTAAATTATATAATTCTAATGAAAGAGCGGTATTAATACTATGGCCAAGGTTTTATTTTTGGCAAATATAGTTTCTACATCGATGCCACATAAGAATAAAAGAAATACACATCAATATTCATGCAATTCTTTCACCAAGTTTTGAAAGTATGTAAAAACACACATCTTTTTTACATACAACATTTTATTACATAATTTGGTGAAATTTAGTAGGCTCTATTTTTAAATTTAACCAACGTATTGAATAGTGAACTTAAATTCACATAAGTCAACATTCACCTTACAAGTTTAGTAATGAATTTGTTATATAAATTTGACTTCCTTTTTGTTTTAAAGAAAAATTAAAGTATGGTGTAGTCCTAGGAATCAGAAGTATGACAACAATGTTTTAGAAGCTCATAAACATTGTACAAAATTACAATTCATAAGCCAATTTAAAATTAGAAAAAGAAAAAGAACAAAAAAAACCCATAAGCCCTTAAAAAGGCCTAACTCATAATAAAAATTAACTAAAATACCTTCAACCCTATCCTTAGGGAAAAAAAGTTTATGGTAACTTATCATGTCAATTGAAAACATATATTCTTAGATTATATATTCTTAAAAAGGTTTAACTCTTATAATAAAATTTAACTAAAATATCCTAAATCCTATTCTTAGGAAAAAAAAGTTTATGGTAGCTTATCATGTCCATTGAAAACATGTATTTTTAGATTATTATAGGTACATGGGAAAAGCACCATAAAACTAAACCGTAACCCAAGATGCCAAATACAGGTGCTCGACATCAAAATATGTTTGGTATTCTTTCTTACTCCATGAAACTTAATCAGCCAAGTACCTTACCCTTTTAGAAACAACTTGTGTATCTCTTTCCCTATAAAGATGGATACTGTTGAGGAACTCTTTACGACTATGACAATTATTTCGCACTCTCAAATACAGTTGTTCATAACGCTAAGCACGTTATTGAACAACTGTCGAAGGATAAAGAGACAACCGACATATGCTAGGCACTATATTAGGCAGCTGTCTTCTTCTGCCTCATTTACGAGAGTGACTTGGCATGTCGTGAAAGCACCTGAATGGATAGACGTACCTTTACGATGTTGTGTAATATGCTAAAGTCGACTGGTTGTTTGGAACCAACAAGATGTGTGGATGTGGAAGAGATGGTTGCGATATTCCTACACATTCTTGTACATGATGTCAAGAACTAAGTGGTAAGCATAAACTTTTCAAGGTCTGGCGAGACAATTTTGAGATATTTCAACACAGTTTTTAGTGCAGTCTTACAACTTCACACTATTTTATTGAAAAAAATCAAAATTGATCACAAGTACATGCACCAATGGACGATGGAAATGGTTTTAGGTACAAAAAGTACTCAGTTTTTTTATATGAATACGTCATAAGTATGCATGCAACGATAGATATTTTTAAATGTATTCTGATCACTTGATGGAAATAGAATTGTCCAGGTGCGTTAGATGGCACATACATTAAAGTGAATGTTAGTGTCGTAGATCGACCTCAATATAGGATGAGAAAGGGAGGGATTGCCACAAACGTTCTTGTGATTTGTGACCAAAATGGGGAGTTCGTCTTCTTTCTGCCAGGGTGGGAGGTCTTCAACCGATTCAAGGGTTCTTAGGGATGCGATTTCATGACCATATGGATTGAAGGTTTCAAAGGGTATTATAATGAATGTATAAGTTATTTAAACATGCGTAAATGCCACAACATGTCACACCCCCTCCCAGATTACCCCACACAACCCAAGAAGAGATGTGAACACAGTACACATCACCCCTCTTGTGACGTATACCATCCATTTATACCTGATAATCCTGACAGTTCATAACATACATATTACTCCTTCATACATCCAAAACCCTAAAAACTTATATACATATAATTGACTTTCAACCAGTCCACAATGTACTTATACAAAACCATATCTTTAATCCCAATATATGTACAACTAGGTCTACATGCCACCTACATAAGGTTATATACACATACAACTCTTCAAACAGGACTAATTTTTGAAAACTAGAAGCTTAGGCAAGGCGAGCTGGAGTAGGCTAAGCACTGGGAACGTCCTTGCTACCTGGGGGGAAAAGAAAACATTGAAAACATGAGCTAATAGCCCAGTGAGTGACTAATTTTAACAAACTACTTTTAGTTCGAAAATCATCAGGATTAAACAAATTCCAACAACATGAGTAAAACATGGAATCATTTCACATTCATTAGATAAATCATGCTTAGTTGCCCTTATCAAGTCATACATGATTTTTCAGCCATTCATAAAGAAATCAGTTTGGTTACAATACTTCTCCTTAGTTGAGGCTGAGCAAAACTCAACACCCCAACATCGAAAACAAATAAGGCTCGATGCGAAGCAGAACTCAATGCACCAGCATATAACCTCTATGTGCACATAGGAACATGGCGAGTTGCCCAAGTACCTTCTCTATGTCCTTCAGTATTGGGCCCTGGGGAAACTCACATGCCTTCTCATGTCCTTCAGCACTGAGCCTCCTCTAAAACATTTTCCTTTAAGGAAAGCAATACTTTGTACAAACAGTTCATATGCAAATCTTCCATAAGAAAACAGGGCAACCCTTAAATTAATAACATTTCATAAACATACTTTTCAATACCTTTTAAGAAACATAAACTATGCTTTGTAAATTGATTGATCGCAAAACCATAATCAATTGGAAAACCGAAAGCAAGAAAAGTGTCACTCACAACTTATCCTTAGGCCTTGAGTGGATTATACGCCTTCCCTATCTTCTCTTGCCCTGAAATAAACATTTTTCCAAAGTAAACCTAATAAGCAAGATTACCAACGAAAATCCCACATTCCCAGCGATATTACTAGCGAAACTACCCAACAGGACACGATACTAGCGACACCTGGATAAGCGAGATTAGCGTGATTTACCTGAGGAGCGATACCTAGCGATACCCAGCAAGTTTTGTGAGACAGAAAGCCCCTTGCATCTCAGCGACACTCGTCTCGCTACCTTTACCTTATTTACACAACGATACCCGACAGCAGAGATTTCCTCCTTTCCTTTTTGTTCTTTTCCTATCTGTTAAAAGTCATATTTCCAGATAGATTTAGAACTTCTTCTCTTCTACAAACTTGTAGAAAATTGAATTTCTCAGATTACCTCACAATTTCAAGGCTTAACTCTCCTTCATTCTCCAACTATTCCGAAATTACTTTGCGTTGCTCCAGATTGCACCAGAATTCTTTAACCGTTGCTTTTACCTAAAATTTCACATATTTAGCTTCAATTCCAGCTTTACCATCCTTCACAAGAATTCTTAAGAATTTTGTCAACTTACTGACCTTAAAATTTCAGCCCTAGACTCGATCTCCTCGATTCATTCTACTTCAAACATCAGACACTGTCCAGTCTGTGCGTCCACAAACAACGTTCTGTTCCAGCTTAGATTTCAACACCAAAGCGAGTAGACTTCCGTCCAAAATCCACAAGAACACCCTCTTCTACCTCCCTTTGTAGTTTGTCTGAAAAATGGAACCGACTTAAGCTCTCGAAGTGTCTAAAAATGATTAAACATTTAATTCACTTACCTATATATATACTGCCGACTTAACCCTCAAAAGCAGGCTGGCGCGCAGGGTTCTCATTCTTACTTCAACACAAAGTACCCATAATGCAACCTACTCTAACGACTTCAGCAATTATCCGCACTCAACACATGGCGCCCTCAACGCCTCCTACCTTCGGCGCATACAACTCAATCATCCACACTCAACGCATGGCGCCCTCAACGCCTCCTACCTTTAACGCTTACAACTCAATCATCCAGTCTTCGACGCATAGAGACCACTCTGTCTTCGACGCATAGGCACCACGCTATCTTCGACACATAGAGACCATAACGCATGGCAACCTTACCAACACATGGTAAGTCAAGTGCGTTTCCTCCCCCCGCCAATGATCAACTTGTCCTCCAACGCGGTGACTGCTTCAACTCACAATAACCCTTCGTGATTTCACCTTCAACGCATGGCCACTCAAAAGAAAAATGTTAGCTCTTCTCTTCTTTCATCAACGCATAGTCTTGGCCAACACTTAGCCAAAATTTTTTCTCTTTCACTCTCGGCTACTTTTCTTCTAACTACGCATAGCCACAACTTCACTTGCCTCCTCCAAACACTTAGTATTATAAGCCAGTGCTTACAATTTACTACCCCTTTTAAAGAATTTCGTCCTCAAAATTCAAGTAAGTTCACTGTAAGAAAAGATGAGGATATTTAACCTTCATTTGATCTTCACTTTCCCATGTCGCCTCTTCTACTTGATGATTCCTCCACAAAACTTTAACAAGGGGTATGGTTTTTATTCTCAACACTTGTTCCTTCAAGTCAAGAATTTGCACAGGTTCCTCTTCATAAGATAAATCTTCATTTATCTGAATAGGTTGAGCCTCCAAAACATGTGTGGGATCTGGAATATACTTCCTCAATAAAGAAACATGAAATACATCATGTATTTTTGACAACTCCATAGGTAATGCTAATCGATAAGCTGAAGGTCCTATGCGTTCCAAAATTTCATAAGGTCCAATATATCTCGGACTCAGTTTTCCTTTCCTTCCAAATCTCAAAATTCCTTTCCAGGGAGATAACTTCAAGAAGACTTTATCACCAACTTCGAATTCTAAATCTCGACGCCTTTTATCAGTGTAGCTCTTCTGTCGATCCTGTGCAGTCTTCAACCTTTCTCTTATGAATTTTACGTTTTCTGACGTAGTTTGGACTAATTCTGGTCCCATTAACTTCCGTTCTCCTACTTCACCCTAACATATAGGAGTTCTACAGCGTCTGCCATACAATGCCTCATAAGGTGCCATTCCAATACTATAATAGTAGCTATTATTATAAGCAAACTCCATCAAAGACAGATGAGTATCCCAGCTTCCTTTAACTTGCAGCACACAAGTACGCAACATATCCTCTAGAGTCTGAATCGTTCTTTCTGATTGTCCATCAATTTGAAGATGAAAAGTTGTACTAAACTTAAGCTTAGTTCCCAATGCTTGCTGCAGACTTGGCCAAAACTTGGATGTAAACCTCAGATCTCTATCACAGACAATAGACACGGGAGCTCCATATTGACTTACTATTCTGTCAACATATAGTTTGGTCAATTTATCTAAAGTAAAAGTCACTTTAACTGGTACGAATCGTGCAGTTTTAGTAAGTCTGTCAACTATCACCCATATTCCATCATAACCATTTGGAGGTTTAGGAAGACCAAATAAGAAATCCATAGTGATATGCTCCCATTTCCACTCAGGTACGGGAAGTGATTTTAAAAGTCCACCAGGTCTTTGTCTTTCTGGCTTAACTTGCTGACAAATCAAACATCTTGCCACACATTCAGCAATTTTCCGTTTCATTCCTGGCCACCAATAATATTCTCTCAAAGTCCTGTACATCTTTGTACTACCTAGATGCATCGCATAACCAGAACTATGAGCTTCCTCCAGAAGACATTTTTCAATGTCGAATCATTAGGAACACACAATCTTCCCTATTTCAATAAGGCCCCATCATTTCTTATATCAAAATCCGATCTCTCCTTAAGATTCACCTCTTCCACTATCTTTCTGAGTACGGGGTCTTCCATTTGTTTATTAACAATCTCACCCATCAAAGTGGGTCTCAACTGGAAGTGTGCAACCAAACCTCCTAGCTTGTCCACTGACAACGATGCATTTGAATTCTTTAAGTCCTTTGTCAATTCCGCACTAATAGCATTCAATGAAGTCTTAGCTTGTCTCGACTTCCTACTTAACGCATCAGCTACAACATTTGCTTTCCCTGGATGATAATTTATGGTACAATCATAATCTTTGATCAGCTCTAACCACCTTCTTTGTCTCATGTTGAGTTCTTTCTGATCAAAGATGTATTTCAAACTTTTGTGATCCGTATAGATATGGCACTTCTCTCCAAACAAATAATGCCGCCATATCTTTAGTGCCAACACCACCGCTGCCAGTTCCAAGTCATGGGTAGGGTAATTAACTTCATGTGGCCTCAACTGCCTAGAGGCATAAGCTATATAACTTTACCTTCTTGCATTAGTACGCAACCTAACCCCTGACGAGAGGCATCACAATACACCTCGAATTTCTTCCCTGTCTCTGGAAGTGCCAAAATAGGTGCAATCACCAATCTCTTCTTTAACTCTGGGAAACTTTGTTCACATTCCTCATTCCATTTAAATTTTGTACCTGTCTTAGTCAAATGGGTCAATGGTAATGATATCTTAGAAAACCCTGTACAAAATGCCTATAATAACCTGCGAGTCCCAGAAAACTACGAACCTCCGATACTATCTTTGGTTGTTCCCATCTGGTAATCGCCTCGGTCTTTTGAGGATCCACACAAACTCCTGCAACAGAAACAATATGACCCAAAAACATCACATGTTCCAACCAAAACTCGCATTTGCTGAACTTTGCATACAATCTCTTTTCTCTCAAAGTCTGCAATACAGTTCTAAGATGTTCTGCATGTTCTTCCCTGCTTATAGAATACACTAGAATATCATCAATAAATACAATTACAAACTGATCCAAGTAAGGATGGAAAATCCTATTCATCAAGTCCATAAACACCACTGGGGCATTTGTCAGACCAAAAGGCATCACGAGGAATTCATAATGTCCGTACCTCGTTCTAAAAGCCGTTTTCGGTACATCTGTTTCCCTGACCTTCAACTGATGATATTCAGATCTTAGGTCTATCTTTGAGAACACCGATGCCCCTCTAAGTTGATCCAACAAATCATCAATACGAGGCAAAGGATATTTATTGCGTATAGTAACCTTATTTAATTGGCGATAATCAATGCACAGTCTCATAGTACCGTCCTTTTTCTTCACGAACAACACCGTTGCACCCCACAGAGACACACTTGGTTTAATGTACCTCTTATCTACTAGCTCCTGTAACTGCACCTTCAACTCCTTCAGTTCCGATGGTGCCATACGGTATGGTGCCTGCAAAATAGGCGTTGTTCCAAGAACTAAATCAATAATAAACTCCACCTTTCTATCAGGTGGTAACCCTGATAGTTCCTCAGGGAACACATCAAGGAATTCACTTACCACAGGAATATCCTCTGGTCCTAACTTATTGGCCTGTGTATCAACCACATAAGCAAGGTATGCTGAACAACCCTTGCCTAACAACTTCCTAGCTTTAACCGCAGATATCACACAGGTAGGAAGAACTTTCCTGTCCCCCCTGAAAATAACTTCAGTCCCTTCAAATCCTCTAAACACAACTTCCTTCTGGAAACAATCCATAGTGGCTCGATATTTAGATAAGAAATTCATTCCTAATATCACGTCAAACTCCTGAATATCTAAGGGTATCAAGTTGGCTGTCATGGTCACACCATCAATTTCAACAACACAATCTTTATACACCTTACTAGCCACAAACACATCACCAACAGGGGTATAAACAAACAGTTCCTCAGACAAAGATTCTAATGTACTATTTATATTCACAGCAAACATTCTAGCAATAAAAGAATGGGTAGCACCAGGGTCTATTAAAACATGGGCAGAAGTATAACAAATAGAAAGTGTACCAGTAACCACATTAGAGGCGTCATCAGCTTCTTGCTGAGTCATGGTAAAGATCTTTCCTTGCTGTCTTGATCATCCCGTAGCTCCCTTCTGCCTTGTTCCACTAGTTCCCTCATCAACAATTCCAGCAGATCTTTGTGGCTGACTAACCACATGTGAAACAGTTCTCTGCTCAGGCTTAACTTCTTGCATCAATTGGGGGCATTCTCATTTAAAATGACTTGCTTGTCCACAGTTATAACACACATTGACCCTACATTGTCCCCAATGGTACCTTCCGCAGGTGGGACATAACAGTTTCCTCGTGGAACTAGCTGTGGATTCACCAGGTCGTCCACTTCGAGAACCTTCCACTGACTGTGCTAGACCACTGAAACTCCTTGGTCCTAGTCCCCGTATACCTCCACCAGTACTGGCCTTGGAAGTAGCCTGTCCACTCGATCTGGCTTTGAAATTTCCTCCACTAAATACACCTGGTATAAATCTTCTACCTGACTGTCCCTGAGTAGTACTAGAGGAGTGGATTGCACGTCCACTTCTAGATGATTCGCGCTCCATCTTCTTTTCCATCAAACTCCTTTCAACTCGCATAGCTGCCTCCACTAATTTGGAAAAATCCGTCCATTCAGCACTGGCAGTCACAGGAGTACGTATTTCCTCCCCTAAACCTTCTTCAAATCTCTTACACCTGTCAATCTCTTCAGCAACAATTGTTGTGGCATACTTAGACAATTCTATTTATTTCTTCTCATATTCTGCCACTAACAAGATCCTTGTACCAACTTCAAAAACTCATTCTGTTTGGCATCTCAGAATGATCTTGGACAATATTTCTCTTGGAATGCCTTCTTAAACTCATTCCAGCCTATTTCTTCTATATCCCTCATCCTACTTTCTACAATTCTCCACCAATCTTCTGCCCCTTTTTGGAGCAAAAACACTGCCAATTCTACCTTTCTGTCATCAAGGCATCTCATCAGACGATAACATTTCTCAAGTAAATTTAACCATGCCTCTGCCTCAGCAGGATCTACGGTTCAAAGGTAGTAGCACCAAAGGCCTTCAATCTTTCTATACTGTATTTCTTTTCTGGATCTGATTCCACTAATCCAATACTTGCAGCCAATCTTTCAGGAATTCTAGTAAATATCTGCTTCTCGACATTAACCCCAACTTGAGGATGACTAGATTCACCCTCAGACATATCTCCACGGCTCCCAATAGCTTCAGGAGTTTCGGCTGCTGCTTGCCTAGCTCGCCTGCTTCGAGGTGGCATGTTTCCTATATAATAACACGACATTACTATTGGCTAAAAAAAAAAAAAATACATGTTCCTACACTACAATGCATGATCCTATTCCCAAGACTCTTCCGCTCTAATACCAACTTGTCACACCCTCTCCCAAATTACCCCACACGTCACAAGAGGGGTGATGTGTACTGTCCTCACATCTCCTCTTAGGTTGTGTGGGGTAATCTGGGAGGAGGTGTGACACAACACATATGCATGACATTTCGAAACGTGTACAGGATACTATTACCTGTTTGATGCTGAATACCCCAATGCTGAAGGATTCTTGGCTCCATACAAAGGGGAATGATACCATCTCTCAGATTGGCGTGGAGTAGGAAACGCACTGACAACTGTAAGAGAATTTTTCAACATGAAACATTCTTCAGCAAGGAACATTATCGAGCGAGCGTTTAGGTTGCTCAAGGGGAGATGGGCTATTCTTAGGGGCAAATCATTCTACCCAATACAAGTCCATTGTCGAACAATAACTGCATGTTGCCTTATTCACAACTTGATCGCAAGGGAGATGGGAATCGGTGCAATGCTTGATGTACCTGTTGAGGAGAATTATGCTTCAGTTGGTTTTGATGGGGATCATATTGAATTTGTTGAATCCTTGGAGGAATGGACCAAGTTCAAGGATGACTTGGCCTTTGAAATGTTTAGTCAATGGCAGAGAGCCTGATTATTCGATTTTGATTACTTACTTTTGTTTAAGTATTGAATGAAATTTAATTATGGAACATTTCAAGTATGTTGTGAACATGTTGTGTCCAAACTCTGTGTGAACATGTTAAATTGGAACATATAATTTCAGCAGTATATCATTCGTTTGTACATGTGTTTAATCTAGAGCATTTTTTCATTCAACAAACGTATGCATGCAGCATAATGGCAAGTAATGGTAGGAGATATAAAGAGGACGTTAAATTGGTGGAAATCCTATTGTACTTTGTGGAGACCGGTTGGAGGTTCGACAATGGGACGTTGCGACCAAGATACCTACAGCACTTGGAGCGAATTCTACATAAAAAAGTGCCTAGGTGCCACTAAACCAGAACACCATTGAGTGCAAGGTGAGGAATCTAAAGAAACAATACAACGCAATATCAGAGTTGTTAAGTCAGTTGGGTTTTGGGTGGAACGAGGAGTTCAAATATGTCCAGGTAAAGATGGAGATTTTTTATCTTTGGGTTCGAGTAAGATTCTAGAAAAAAAAATAAAAAAATGTACTGGTACATGTTATCATATAAATATTAATAATGTTTATGGATAGTACATGGATCATGTTGGGTACCTCTTCCTGGAGACACTATTGAATACGACCTGCTTCATGATTGTTACAAATGTTGTAAAGTGTCATAAATGAAGTGATCCTGATTTGTTCATCTAGAGACATGTAAGCTGGGGTATTCTACATAATGAGATTGTGTAAGACTGACCTTGAAATAATCACTGTTACGTATTAACACCGTTTACGATTAACACTGATTAATTTCACTTATTGATTACCTAAATAACTTGATCTATATCTTGAGCTATCTATGAACTCCTGTTTATTCAGAATTATCCCTTGATCTGCATAGGTGAGAGTAAGCTCAATAGCGCTACTTAACATTCCTCTCATTTCAGGGGTAAGACCGGGTAGATAGTTGGGGACATAGAATTTGCAAGACGGAAGTCATTCCTACCCAACTTAGGGATAGAAGAGAGGTTGTTCTCTTAAGTGTTGTTCTCAAGACTTGAACAAGGGGCCCCATCCTCTCACTGGCCCGAGAGGGAATGGATTTAGTGATTAGATCCTAAATCAATTGTTCATTAGAAGGACAATGGTACTTAAGGAGAAAATATGTAACTCAGAGGTAAATCGGTATTTGACCTAGCTGAAGTTATGAACAACCTGTGAAGGATTGACTTATAGATGACGGTTATATCAAATGGACACAAATATATCTACAGTGAGGAAAGTGCAGCTACGGGCTTTAGTGGAGTGTCTCGTTAGTTAACGAATGTTGGTTAACTAGGTTAAAGAGTTTAGCTGGTTAATCTCCGATTGTTGGAGCTCATGATCTGTAGGTCCATTAGGACCCTCTACTAGCTCATAAATGGACTAAAATCTTAGATAATGTGGTGAATAAGTTTGAAACCGTTCAAATCTTGGATTAAGGAATGAAAGTCAGATATATACGATATATCGACGTTTAATTAAGAATTAAACATACAAATAAAGTTAATTATAATATTTAAATATGATTTAAATATTAATCATATGAATAGGGATTCATATCGGTTTTTTAGAAAAATCAGGACAAGTGGAAAAAATAATATTATTTTATTATTTAATATTAAAATAATATTTAATTAATTAAATATTAAAATATTTTTTAATTATTTAATTATTTTTTAATTATTAATTATTTTTTGAAATTAAAAATCAATTTTAATTCAATTTTTAGAAATTCATTGAAAATTGATTTTAAAACTGATTTTTGAAAATTGGATTTTCCCACTAACTAAGCTAGAAGCTTAGTTGTCTTCTTCACAATTAACCAACAAATTAACCATTTTGTGTTGTCAAATTTTGATGCAATTGGATTGCATGTTATTCTTTAATAAATAGAGATGATTTTGACATAAAAATGGTTAAGAATTTTGTGAAATTAAGGGTTAATTTTGCAAAATTCCATCCATTATTTATCTTCTTCCCAACCTTCATTCTTTCTCAAATTCATCACAAATTTGGATCCCACCATCCAATCTAAGCCTAGAGAATAGTAGAGAAGACTCTTGTGGTGGTCTACAACCAAGTGGTGCTGAAATTCATCAAGAATTGAAGGAGAATTTAGAGCTTTAAGGGTAAGTGTTCTTGAAACTTTGGTTTTTCTTCTTAATTGCATGTTTAATCCTCTAAATTGAGCATCTTAGAGTAAAAATTGATCAAATTAACTTCCGCTGCATGCTCATTTATCCATCGGGAAGAAAGTAGTAAACGCCATATACAACAATGATGGCTTGAATGAGGATGCTCAGGTCACCCTTATTGATCTCCTTGTCACAGACATTCAGAAGACAGATTGCTTCCTTGCAGTACCAAAACACGCACAGCAGAGGTACTGCCTCCATGTACTAGGACGAAGCATGTAGACTAATTACTAATCTTTGAACCAAACCCATGTATTTTGTTTGCATACTTTTGGATATCAATATATGAATCACCAAATAGACAATGATTTTTCATGTCAAAAAGAATGATAACTTTTGTATACGTCACGACACATAACTTTTGTGTTTGTATTATAACACGGATATTATAGGTATCAAAACATAACCAAGTTTAAGTACTCTCGCTCTCACTTCCTTTCCTGGCTCACAATCAGTCTCTCTCTCTCGCTCTCTCTCACACTTTTGCTCTCGCTTTCACTCTCTCTCGCTCTCGCTCTCACTTCCTTACTCACAATCACTCTATTTTCTCTCTCTCTCTCTCTCTCTCTCTCTCTCTCTCTCTCACTCTCGCTCTCGCTCTCTCTCACTCTTGCACTCGCTCTCACTTCCTTTCCTCTCTCAGGATCACTCTATCTCTCTCACTCTCTCTCACACTCTCTCACACTCTAGCTCTCGCTCTCTCTCGCTTTCACTCTCTCTCGCTCTCTCTCGCTTTCACTCTCTCTCACTCTCACTTCTTTTTCTCACTCACAATCACTCTATCTCTCTCACTCTATCTCGCTCTCGCTCTTGCTCTCGCTTTCACTCTCGTTCTCACTTCCTTTCCTCATTCATAATCACTATATCTCTCTCGCTCTCTCTCACACTCTCGCTCTTACTCTCTCTAGCTCTTGCTCACCGGAGTTGGTTGCGTCAGAGTTTTGACTCTTTATGTTGGAGAAGAAGAAGTAGCTAAAGAAGAAATTGGAGAAGAAGGAAAAAACAAGAGAAGTTGAAGAAGGAAAATGAGGAAAAGAAGAAGAAGAAGAAGAAGAAGAAGAAAAGAATTCAGCTTCTAATTTATCCAATAAATAAGAATTTGTGAGTTAAATTGTTCACGTTAAAAAGGTATGATATGTATTTAGCGATATGAACAAAATGATTATGCAATTGAGTGTTACGATTGTGTGGTGAAAATATGTTACATTTTTCAATAAAGAACAACAAAAAGATGTTTAATTGATTCAATTTTTGTTTGTTTATGATTGAGAGCTAAGTATGTTGTGAAAAGTTTTTTGTTCATTTCATACATGTTTTTTAGGTTAGGAATAAAAAATGTACATACATAAGTTAGGTAAATTGAGTGTTGAAAAATTGTTGTCCAAATTTGTATAAACTGTATTTTTACTTTGTATGAATTTGTCATGTTTTAAGAATGAGAAAAAAACTAACAATTTTCTAGTGTTAAAATTTTTATTCAAATAGGGATATGGTTGGAGATAAAAAAGGAAAAAAAATTAAAGAAAGAGGGAAAAAAAACAACAAAAAAACCCCAAAAAAATGCATGTTCATGCTAAAAAGAATGCATCTAACTCCTCATATAATTATTACCAACTCAACTCAACTCAACTTTGTGCGACAAACGCCCCTTTATATTAAATAGAATGCATGTTCATACTAATAATATCATACATCCAAATAATATAACACTTAAATTAAATATGATGCATGATAATGTGTATCCTAAGGTGAGATTTTAAACTATATGGCATGCATTATGAAATATATCTCAAAATTAATTCAATCATACATCTCATGCAACATTAAATTAAATAGTAAAAATAGACCAATTTTGGGCACCTCTAAAATTAATTAAATCAATATAATCAAATTATATCAACAAAGCATCACAACACTTTTGGTAAGTGTTGATACGCTCTGGCTTTTAAAGTCGGAGCGCAGCGACGCTCAAGGCTTTTTCTGCTCCATTTTTGCTGTTTCTTCAGCACTTTTGCCTTTCGAACAACACGGACTTACAAACTCGATAGTATAACTAAAATGCCCTTACACATTTTGATCTCATCAAAATAGTAAATCTAAGTTGACAAAATTAAAAATATCTATTTTGCAAACCCACGTTCAAAATGTAGAAACAACACCCACCTTTTCTCCAAGTTTTGTGTCCAAAATGAAATTTAAAGCACAATTTGGCTCTAATACCAATTGAAGAAATCAAATTCCCAACGGAATTGAATGATCGTCTTGTGTCATTAAACTTGTTTTAGAAAACCAAAATTATAGAGAACAAAATACAGGATAAACAACAACTAATTAGCATGCTTTGTAAGAAGAAAGGGATAGAAGATTTCCTACCTTTAAAGACCTTCGACATGGGAATCTTCTTCTCCACATCATGAACTAGTGACTTCTGCAGGAAAAAACAACAACTCTTCTTCTCTTGGAACATTACCACAATGACTACCTAACTATTCTCAAGAAAGAATCAAGTAGAGGAGGACTAGGCTCTCTATAATTTTGGGAAGGGAAAGATATGAGAGGAAGAAGAGAGAATTGGAGAGATAGATTTTCGTACAACTCTTCTATGTTGAATAACTTTCTGTAACTCTCTCTCCCTTCCTTTTCTTTTTTATGTGAAAACACCATGAGAGAGACAAAATAACTCCCCACTACAAGAGAGTTATTTTTAATATAATAATATAAAAATAATATTATTAATTTATATTAATTTAATTATATTATATTAAATCATATTTAATAAATATAATTAAATAAAATTAATTAATTAACAATTAATTAATTAATTAATTAATTATCTCATATTTAATTTAAATTTGAATCATATTCAAATAACCTTCTCTCACATAACCTATAGTTTTAATATGAATCTCATTCATATTAATTTTAACCTAGAGTTTTTATATAAATCTCATTAATATAATTAATATTTAATCTCATTTAAATATTCATCTCTCTTATAACATAAAGTATAAATTTTGAATCTAATTCAAAATAAACTTTATATTATAATGTATCTATATACATTATGCTAATTGTATCACATACAATTACTTCCCTTATTAATTTGAACATTTCAAATTAAACCAAAATGTTTGATTTTTGTACTAGTTCTTTATGAGATAACAAAGTAACCTCATGGACTTCTAGTTAGAAGCTTCAATGATATATGAGATTAATCAATTAAACTCTTTAATTAGATTAATCAGTATTCATTAACTATAGGTCACTTCACTAAAGACTTGTAGTTGCACTCTTCGCACTATAGATATATTTTTGTGTCCATGGAGTTTACTAATCAACACTAAGTCGACTCTTTACAAATTACTCATAATTACAGCTTGCTTAAATTACTATTTTACCCTTGTAGTTATATCTAACTCCTTAAGTACCACTGATCCCTCTAATGAACAAACTGTCTTTAATCCAGCTATAAACTAACCCCTCTTGGGCTAGTGAGATGGTGAGGTCTCATTGTTTAAGACCCAAAATCAGTCTTTAAGGGAGTAATTTATCTACTTATCCTAAACATGAGAAGAAATGAATTTCATCTTGTGAAGATATGTTCCCAACTCCCTAATCAGACAAATCCCTAAAATAGTAGGCTTATTGAGTCAGCGATTTGACCACTCTCACCCATACAGATCAAAGGATTGCCCTCATAGATAAGAGTTCATAACTCACTCAGGATTCAAGTCGAGTTACCTCTAGTCATCCTATGAAATGTTAAGCTCTACAATTAACGACGTTACAAAGAGAAATTAAACATTTCACGGTCCGGTCTTATGTAAACTATTTGCATAGGATACCCCAACTCACATGTTTCCACATGAACGATTAGGATCAAATCGTTTGTAACACTTTACAACTTCTTGTAATAATTACAAAGTGGGTTGTATTCGTAGTGTTACTAGAATAAGGCACCCAACCTAATTCCTATACTACAGACCTTTTTAGTTATTACTTAAACATGATCTAACTTTATATGTCAACCACATACATGTTTAAGTTTACATAAAATAACCATGGAATCTTAGTTTTTTGGATTGAGTTAATGCATAAGATAGATAAAATAACTTCTTATTTTATTAAATAAATAAAATGTATATACAATTGACAAAACTACAAGACTCAAGAGATTTAGGACACACCAGTCGCAACACCAACCTTATCCATATACTATAGACCTTTGGGTTATTTCTTTAACATGATCCATCTATATGTCAACTACATACATGTTCAAGACTTCAAACAATAACCTTTGATTTTTCCGGTCAACGAATAAAGTAATATTGCATAATTAACAATTAAATTAATCAACTAATAAATTACGAGGTTTAAGGGTATAAATCCCAAATATTAATGATATCACTGATATAGAACTGAAGTGATATCTATATATTGGGTTTCTTTCAAAGTTGATAACCGGTTATAGAAATCTATCATTGATAGTCATTGTAGCCTTAAGTGTTAATTGTTAATATTTCAAGGTTGATTCTAATTCACGAAAGTCTATTACTGAAAGCCACTTATAGCATCAATCAGTGATATAGATAGATAGTGGCTATTAGTTACAACTATAATACAATATTATCAATGATAACTATTGTGTTAATCATTCCAAGTTCATAGTCATTTCTAAAAGTCTATCAGTGATAACCACTAATAGTTTTCCATCATTAATATAGCTTAATCTCTCAAAGTTGATGGTCTTATTTCATAGTTGATAATTACTTATAAAAGTTTTTCATCGATATCCCCTAATAGTCTTAAATGTTAATATTTCAAGGTTGATTCTAATTGGTAAAAGTGTATCAATGATAGCCATTGATAACGTTGAAACCAAATAGAAAATTAAGATTTCTTAAATTGAAACCTATCACTAATAGCAACTATTAGTGATAGGTCACTTGATAATTTCTATAAGTAATAACTTTCAATTTCAGAAAACGCTCGCAAAAGGTGAGTTGGTCGTATGTTTTATAGTCTTTTACCAATTTTTGTGCTATATATGCCATTATTTTATCATTCAACTATGAGTCTTTTTTTTTTCAAAAAAAAAAAAAATCAATATTAACTAAAGAAATCCAAGAATCCTGATTTGCATTTATTGAAACAGTTTCTCATTATAAATCTTCGTGCAATTTTGTTTTCCAGCTTCTATTATTAAATGACAAGTGACTTAAATATTCCATTTTTTTTTTTTGAAAGAAAATATTTCACATGATAAAAATAAAATAGGATTAAAATATAATTTTGGTTTTCATATGTTACTGTGATTTAATTTTGTCCTAATCCTTCTATTTGTTTAATTTTAATTTTTATACTTCTAATAAATTTTAAATTTAGTCTTATTGTTGATTTGTTCAAAAAAATTTTAAATATAATATTTAAAAAACATATTCACATAGTATATTTTTTTGCATATAAATTATTATTTTTATTTAATTGATTTTAATTCAAATTAACTTGGAATGATAAAATTAAAATTTATTAAAATTGTACATTTAAAAGTAAAAAAACCAAAATTAACAAAGACGGAATCGATATTTTAACAAAATATTGATTTCAAAGTTGTTTATATTTGACAAGGTAAAATGGAATTTCAAAAGGAAAAAAGTTAGAATGGAAATTTTCTCCTCAATTTCCAATAATAATATAACACCACACACACATAACAATTAACCATTTTAAACAATAATTCCACCTGTCAACGCCGAGCTTTTCAATTGGATCCTCCATTCCATGTTTGAATTCCTAACACGCTTGGAAGAAGAAAAAAAAAAAAAAATCAAAGTTATGATATTAAAAAGAAAAGATGAATGCAAAAGTGTGGCACGTGCAACGCATGGACCGTGTTGTATTTGAATATCGTTGGGGCCGACCTCAAAAAGCAACACAAAAGCCACGTGCTGAAAACACTATGCCTTTAAATAATGGGAAGGTTGCGATTCATAAAGCAACCAGCCCCACAACAAGACTCTTGTCTCTTCTTCTTCACCCATTTCTCTTTACCGACCTGGGTTTAAGCTTTCAGCCACCTCCATCAATGGCGTCCTTCAGTTCTTGCAGAGCCATTTCTTCCCTGAAAATGCCCAGCTCTGGAACCCCACCCCTCTCTCAAACCCAGAAGTTTTTGGGTTTTAATCTCTCACAATCACAATCCTTCTCTGCTCCAAGATTCAGATCTTCATCATCTTCATCATCTTCATCATCCACTCGAATTACCTCCAATAACTCCACAATCACATCACTTCTCTTCAAAAACTCCAAACCCAAGTCAGATCCTCCAAAATCCGGTAACTTTCACCTCTTTTCTTTTCCATCTTCATTATGTTAGTTTAATTAATCACGTAATTGATGTTTTTAAGTCGATGTACAATTTTTTTTTTTTTTTTTGGTCAAACAACGAGTTACAGCTTGCACCTTTTTAAACCAAATATGTTCTTAAAAATTTGTTGGACACAATATGCAGCGTTTGATAAATGTAATTCCAATTTTGGTTCATTTTTAAGTTTTATTTTTATTTTTTAAAATGTCCATAAATTTTTGAAATATTGATTTTAATCTTTGATTTTCAACTTCAACTTATTTGATCACCGTGCTTTTAGCAAGTGACCATATTTGTCTCTTACATATGAAATAAAAATGAAAATGAAGATTGAAATAGTCACTCTCAACAAATGCAGGATCTAAAATTGACATTTATATAGACTAAAATAAACATAGTATAGAGACTAAAGCTAATATTTGAAGAGTATATTGACCAAAACATACCAAAATTAAAAGAAAGTACGACTAAAATAGTATTTAAACCATTAATTAAACAATAATAGCTAGAAGTAATTGAAGTTAGAATCTAACCATGGTTGAGGCATTTGGTTGTTCAGGAAAAGTTCAAGAACTGTTCGTGTACGAGATGAACGAGAGAGACAGGGGAAGCCCAGCATTACTAAAACTGAGCAAGAAGGAAGAAAATTCACTAGGTGACCTAGTCCCATTTAGCAACAAGCTCTACTCTGGCGACCTACAGAAGCGACTCGGCATAACGGCCGGAATCTGCGTCCTCATCCAGCACCTGCCGGACAAGAAAGGGGACCGCTACGAGGCCATCTACAGCTTCTACTTCGGCGATTACGGTCACATAACCGTGCAAGGCGCCTACTTGACTTATCAAGACACTTATTTAGCCGTCACCGGCGGTAGTGGCATCTTTGACGGCGTCTCCGGCCAGGTCAAGTTGCAGCAGATCGTTTTCCCTTTTAAGGTGTTTTACACCTTTTATTTAAAGGGGATTGGGGATTTGCCGGCTGAGTTGTTGGGAAAGCCTGTTGCGCCGTCTCCCACCGTTGAGCCGACGCCTGCGGCCAAGGCTTGTGAACCTTCTGCCGCCATTGCTAACTTTACCGATTGAGGGCTTAGTTTGGTGCTGCTGTTTTTAAATAATTAGTTGTTTTAATCTTGCTTTTGAGAAGCATTAGATGTAATATGAAGTGAAGTTTGTGTTTTGTAATAGTTTGGATTGGATTTTGTATTTCCGTATTTACCAAATGAAAAAATTGGTATGTGAATTTCCATTCGTTTAGATTTGTTTCTAAAAATTATTTTTTAATGGTGTGATTATTAATAAATCTCTAAACTTTCAATTTTGACTCTAGTCCTTTAAAAATGTTTATTAAATTTATAAATTGTTTCAATTTATATTTAACGCATCTTAGAAATACTGAAAATGTTTAAAACGTAACTGTTGCATAAGGCAAAAAATAATTGTTTATTTGAACCTTTAAATTTTAAATTTTGTAGCTAATTCATTGATGTAAGCTGCAAGTGCACGGGTCAAGTTATAATAAAACGATCAAAGTCCAAATATCGTTCCAATTAGGATCCAATTTGAGAATTCAAATTGATTATCTATTCTAGAGTTGAATCAATTTTATTTGAGAATTCGACTTCAAGTTTGGTTTAAGAAAACAATAAAGGAAAGCAAGTAAAGTTGAAAATCAAGAGTCAAAGAGAGTTCTAGAGTATTAAATTATTCTTTAATCCATTATGCAACTTTTTAGGGTTTATGTAATTAATTGTAAATCATATGCTCAAGTCTAGAAACATAGATCCAGGTTATTTTCCATCCAAAACAACATTTTCTCATGCAACATAATTGATTACTAACTTTTTGAAACTAAATTAAATCACATGGCATTAAGATTAGTCTTTAGTAACTTTCATCATTAACTTAACTATCTCCATAAGAGATTGATAACGCTTCATTGTTATAGATCCATTAGACATGCAATTGCTCAAATCAAACATCTAACCTAGCAAACATTGATGGTCAATCAACAAGAATTAAGCGCAATAACAATGAAAAACATACTCATTACAACAATTCATGAAAAGTCTACAACATTAGCGTAACTTCATAAACAATTCATCAATACCCTAAAACTAAAGAGTTAAGCCACTGGTTTTAGACAACATGTTCAAAACAATTTTCAGCATAAAAAAAATGCAAAGAAAGGAAAACTCTACTCTAAACAAGCCCTTAATTGAGGAGGAATTGCCAAGACTTCATTGATCTACATGTCAAAAAACTCGAACGGACACCAAACTCTCTCTCAAACACCTTGTTCTCTTCCTTGCAACAAACTCACTCTTTGAGGCTCTGTATTTTATGATTAGGATTGTTGGAAACCCCTCAATTTATAGACTTGGCCGCCCAAAATTCTTTCAAAAATTGAAAATTTATTTTTAAAACTAGGAAAGTTGGCATCGCTATGCTCTAAAAGCGCAGGGTAACGACGCTTTAGAGCAGCGTCACGACGTTGTTCGTCATTGATGCCTACCCCCGAGCGCAGCAACTCCTTCAGCATAGTGTAGTGACACTTCTCCAAGGCGACACGACGCTGGCATGTCTTCCAATTTTTTATGCTCTCGGGTCGAGAGCGCCAGGGCAGTGCAACGATGCTCTTGGTTGCCCTGCCCTACCTCTAGGGTTTTCTTGCATTTTCTTATGTTTTTCGCTCGGTTTTGGCTCAGTTTGATCTCATTGGCCTTTGACACTTATTTTTGCCATAATTACTTAAAAACTACTAGCAAGCACATGAAATCTAATAAAAACGTCCCTAATTTAAGAGGACAAAAAAGCAGTTTTTGAGTGCTTTTCACCACTCGAAACTTAGAAATTTGCTAGTCTCGAACAAAGAAAAGAATAAAACATAGGGAATTAAGAGATAAGTGTGCTAACGACTTATGTCTTAGAGAATAGCATTTAAGAGCTTAAGTAGAAACATTCAAGCATATCTATATCGTTATAAACATTCAAGACCAAATCTTTTCATCACCCATGTGTGTGTGTGTGCAAGCTTCCTCTAACTCAAAATGCTAAAACTCAAATTAGGACTTAAGAAAGCTTCAACAATTTTATCCCTACTCAAACTCATGCATCAATCTTCAAGAATCCACACATTTCAAGAGAATAATATGTCCACTAAGGTTTCATACAATTATTTTTCATGGGCCCTAAACTTTCATTCTTTTACCTAAGGGTACTAGCTTTCACACATTCATTGTAGGGATTCGTACCTGGTCAATTCCCAGGTGTCCTTATTGATCACAGCAAAGGCAACTCTTTTTACCTCCATCCTTGCATACTCATTACAAGTTTTATCATTTTGAATGATAGAAAGATAGACATTAAAGCTCATACATTTTTGTGTGCACTCTTTTTTCAAAGGCATAGATACTATTTTCTTTTTCCTTAGTCTAACATTACAAACCATCGTGCATTTCAACTCTCTAATTGGTGGGGTCTTTCGAAGTGACAACCAAATACACTCAACTCAATCATTTTCTAAATTAAAGTGGCTACGTGTTCAAGAATATGGGAGACTTTAAGAGGGACTTAAATGGATTTAACTCAAGATAATGCTATCCTATTTCCAAAATAAGTCGTCCATTATGCATATTCAAGTCTCATCATAGGCAATCAACATCAAAAGTACACAACCATAAAATATTTCCATAATCTTTTAAAGTGCAAATCGAAAAAATTTCAAAATTTTCCAAAATTTCATTAACATGTATATAATCGTTGAAGCCTCACGAACATGTATAGTAGGATAAGAAAACACATAAAAGTATGAGTGACACCTCCCACCCCAAACTTAGAAACATGCATTTTCCTCAATGCATAAGAGAATCGAACAAAGGAAGAACAAGCCTCGGAGCATGCTGGAAGCCACCAAACAGGCTGGTGGAAAGAGTACTTTTTGTGGTGAACTATGATCCTGAAAATAAGAAAACATATGAGTGACTTCATGATTTTTTAAAATAAAACAAAGAAGTTAATCTAAAAAGAAAATAAAGAAAACAATAAAATTAGGTTGTCTCTTAAGAAGTGCTTGTTAGGTGTCTAGTTAGATCAAACTACTTGATCATTCATTAAAAACAAGGTTCTCAATTTGATGTTCCTCATCATCGATGTAGTGCTTCAATCTTTGACCATTTCCTTTGAAATTTGTGCCATCATTGTTTTGCAACTCCATGGCTCCATGTGGGGACACCTTCACAATGACAAAGGGTCCCGACCAACGTGTCCTTAGCTTATCTGGAAACTAACATAAACGTAAATTAAAAAGTAAAACTCTTTGGTCAGGTAGAAAGGTCCATGGAGTGATCTTCTTGTCATGTAATCTAGTTGTGCGCTCTTTGTAAAGTTTAGCATTCTCATAAGCTTGAGCATGGAACTCCTCCATCTTATTGAGTTCCAAGAGGCATTTCTCACCAACTTGTTCAAAGTCCATGTTCATCTTCTTGATGGCCTAATAAGCTCTACACTTGAGCTTCACTCGTAAGTGACAAGCCTTTTCAAATACCAACTTGTACGGTGAAGTACCAATTAGGGTTTTGAAAGCTGTGCAGTAGGTCCACAAGCATCATCTAGCTTAAGAGCCCAATCCCTCCTGTTTATCTTAACAATCTTCTCCAAAATCTACTTGATTTTCCTATTAGACAACTCAGCAAGACTATTAGTTTGAGGATGATAAGCTAGAGCAATCTTATGATTAACACTGTACTTATGCATCATGGCTTCAAACAATTTATTACAAAAGTGAACCCTCATCACTAATAATAGCTCTAGGTGTGTCAAAATGTGTGAATATGTTTTGATGCAACAATTTTAAAACAGTGCGGGCATCATTTTTCCTAGTAGCTATGACTTCTACCCATTTAGACACATAATCAACTACAAATAAAATACATAGGTAGCCATCAAAAGAAGGAAGAAAAGGCCCCATAAAGTCAATACCCCAAACATTAAAGAGCTGCACCTCCAAGATAGGTTTCATGGGAAGCTCATGTTGTATAGAGATATTGCTAGTACGTTGGCACCTATCACATGATTTAACAAAGCTGTAACGGTCTTTAAAAAGAGAGAGCCAATAGAAACCTGACTAAAGTACCTTAGATGCAGTCTTAGTGGGTCTAAAGTGACCTCTATAGAGAGAACCATGACAATTGTTTAGAATACTAACCACCTCTTCTTGAGGCACACACCTCCTTATCATGTTATCAGCACAAACCTTGTAGAGAAGTGGGTCCTCCCAATGGTAAGATTTGGCATTATGCAAAAACCTCTTCCTTTGCGGAGTGTTCATATTGAAGGGAAATAAATCCCGGTGGAAGCGTGTGATCGCGTTTTTTGATCTATTGAAAGAATTAAAAATACAAAAAGTAAAGAAAAAAGGTTAAGCATGATACCTTTGCCAATCTATAATTCTCGAACCGGTAGTCTTCTCCTTGTAGTCTTACTTTTCTAAGAGATCTTCCTCGCTATGACTCTGGCAAGGATCCGGTTTGTGGGAACCGCTTCTTTGAAAGAATGAGAAGAAGAATTTTCTTAGAATTTTTCTTAGAAAATTGGGAAAATTAGTAGAGGAAGATTTTTAAAGTAATCGTATAGATTATTCTTATAGAGAGTGTGTTCTATGAAGGCTCCCAAGGGCCCTATTTATAGAACTCTATGAGTTACTCCTAATTCCATTAGGATAAACCTCTGCAGAGATTTTAAATCAAATATTTAATAATATCCAATATTAATAAATATCTACCCAAATAATATCTCATATTAAATGGTTTAAAATATTTAGATTTTATTTAAATTTTTTTTTTCTTTTGCAGAATCTTTAATTTGGATCTCATAAAAATTAAATAATTAATTATTTGAATCCAATTCAAATTAATTAATTAATTCTCCATCTATTTATTTTTTGCAAAATATTTAATTTGGCTCTCATCCAAATTAAATAATTAATTATTTGAATCCAATTCAAATCAATTAATTAATTCTCCCTCTATTTATTTTCTGTAGAATCTTTAATTTGGTTCTCATCCAAATTAAATAATTAATTATTTGAATCCAATCCAATCCAAATTAATAATTAATTAATTTGAATTAGATTCAAATAAATTAATTGATTCTCCATCTATTTATTTATATGGATTTTATCCAAATAAATAATTAATTATTTGAATCATATTTAAATAAATTAATTCTCCATATTATAAAGTTATAATTTGAATCAAATTCAAATAAAATTTATAATAAATCATGCAATTAATTGTATCAAATACAATTAATAGTTTCCTTCATAAATTGAACATTTCAAATTTTTCTTTTAACATAGTTGATCCTTGTTGGTCCGTAGTGAGCTAGTAAGGGGACCTTATGGACCTACAAATCAGAAACTTCAACGATATGAGATTAATCGGCTAAACTCATTAACCACATTAATCAATATTCGTTAACTTTGGGTACACTCCACTAAAGACCCATAGTTGCACTCTTCTCATTGCAAATATATTAATGTGTCCATGGATATAGAC
Organism: Citrullus mucosospermus; assembly: GCA_030954485.1. Lineage (NCBI taxonomy): Eukaryota > Viridiplantae > Streptophyta > Magnoliopsida > Cucurbitales > Cucurbitaceae > Citrullus > Citrullus mucosospermus. The sequence goes on along the minus strand of CM062057.1, from coordinate 14,011,693 downwards.
CAATAACAGCAAATTAGTCCTTCACAAGTGTTCGTAACACTAGTTGGGTCAAATTACCATTTTATCTCTTGGTTACTTCTAAATCCTTAAGTACTAGTGCTGTCACACCCCCTCCCAGATTCCCATCTTAACCCAGGAGTGATTGCGAACCTGCATACACCCGTTCCTCTGACCTATAACATTAATCAACACCAGATCATTTATACTCAACCATATGCCAGCGTAACATCATAAGATAAACATAACTGCTCAAGCCAGATGCTTAAATCATAACTCATCACAATAAGTTTTCACTATGTACACTGCAAAACCAAATCTCACCATACCCCAAGGAACATGCATGACCAAAAAAAAAACATGTACATAAACTGTGTAATTACAACTATCCCAGAGAACTGATCCAAAGTAGTCTCAGACGAGAATCTTCTATAGGCTAGGTGTCCTGGACACGCTCGCTACCTGAAACAAGCAAACAAACAAGCAAGAAAGCGTGAGCTTAATACCCAGTGAGTGACTGAATTTATCTAAATACTAATAAACTTTCTTGAGTTAACATGGATCATCATAAACCACCACATGTTTATATAAATAATAATTTCTAAGTCAACCAATACCATAAGAACATAAGTGGTACAATTATCCTTTTCTAACTGTGGCAGAGCAAAGCTTAACGCACTCAACCTCGTGTATCAATACTCATCATTTACATATTCAAATGCCTACACATGGGTCCCTTAGCACAAATGCCCTCACACATTGTCCCTCGGCATTTCAAACCCTCAAGTGCCTTCACATATCGTCCCTCGACATTTCAAACCCTCAAGTGCCTTCATGTATCATCCCTCAGCACTGAGTTTCACTATATCGGATTTCCCATGTGCCTTCTCACATGGTTCCTCAGCACTGGGTTCCCTACCAACTCACTGCTCATGTGCCTTTACTCGTGGTCCCTCAGCACTTGGCTATCATGTATTGGATTTCCATACGCCTTCTCACAAGGTCCTTCGGCACTGGAATCCACTTCAATTAGCTACTCAAGTACCTTCACACGTGGCCCTTCAGTACTGAGTATCATATAATGTAATCCCCATATGCCTTCATACGTGGTCCCTTAGCCATGGTTTGCACTTAGATAATACGTATAACATACTTTAAACTTCACAGCACAACACAAGATATTCAATGACTACACCATACGATAGTTTCTACTCACACATTACTAATAAAACATGCTAAGAGTAATCATTATATAAAATAGGAAGTCACTCACTACTTGTCCTTAGGCCCCGAGCGGATTATATGCCTTCCCAAGCTCTTCTTGGCCTGTAAATACACATTTCACACATTAAGTTTTCTTTAAACTTCCTTTCCATGATCATTAAGTGTGCACATTTAGACTCTAATCTTGTTCCATCACCGAGACTCCTTTTTCCCAAAATAATCATAATTAGCGGTATTCTATGTCACTAGCGAGACCAAAATAAGCGAGACTAGCGAGATTACCTGAGGAGCGAGACCAAGCGAGAGCTAGCAAGATTTGTGAGATGAAAAACTCCTCTACGCTACCAGCGAGATTTGTCTCGCTACTCACTCTCCAATTCCTAGTGACACCAGCTTCCTAGTGACACTCGACAATAGAGTTTTCCTCCTTTCCTTTTTGTTCTTACTTCTATCTGTTAAAAGTCATATTTCCAGCCAGATTTAGAACTTCTTTTCTTCTACAAACTTGTAGAGAAATAAGTCCTTTATCTTACCTCAAGGTCTCATAATGAAAGTTCTCTTCGTTTGAGAGATATTCTCAAACAACTTTGAATTGCCCCAATCGTCTAGCAATTCAGCTTTGATCTATTCTACCTGGAGTTTAACACACTTTTACTCAAATTCGGCTCAAATATCCTTCATGAAAATTGCTAGAAATCAAGTTAACTTCTAACCTTAAAATTTCAACCCTAGCCACAGCTTCCATAGTTCGTTCTTCTCCAAACACTGAACGATACTCATATTAAGCGACACCGCCGAACTCTCTGTTCCAGCTTTAGTTCCTCCACGAAAACGATGAGAATTCCACCCCAAACAAACATAAACACCTTCTTCTACCTCCCTTTGTTGTTCAGCTTTGAAATGGAATCAAGTCGAGCTCTAAAATGTGGTTAAAATGATTGAATACTCAGTCCACTCATATGTATATATATATACCACCGACTTAATCTCCACTTCATCTTTATATGTTTAACTAATCGGTACATACCTTCTCTTCAACGCATAGCTGTGGTAACCATCTAACGCACAGTAGCCTTCAACACATAGCTGTGCTAACCATCTAACGCACAGTAGCCTTCAACGCATAGCTATGCTAATCATCTAACGCACAGTAGTCTTCAACGCATAGTTGTGCTAATCATCTAACGCATAGTAGCCTTCAACGCAAGCTACCACCAACGTCTATCGCACCCCCTTCCTTCACATCTGCGTCCATGCCGAGTTATCTTCTTCAACGCATAGCTATCAGTGGCAACTCCCGTCAGGCCTCGGCTATACTCTCAACGCATAGCCACACCAACGCATGGCCAACACTTAGCTACTTTTGCTCCCACTCAACTCGGCCACCTTTCTTACTCAATGCCCATCTCATAGTTTTCTTCTTAACTTGTCTTCTCCCAATGCCAGGTATGGGGCTTACAAGTGCTCCTCTAATGAATAACCTGTTTATGGTCCAACCATTAAACAGAAACCCCTCTCGGTCCAGTGAGAGGGTAGGGCCCTTTGTTCAAGTCTTAGAGACACCACTTAAGGGAACATTTATCTACTTACCCTAAAATTTGGAATGAGTGAATTCCATCTTGTATAATTATGTCCCCAACTCCCCACTCGGTCTTGTCCCCAAGATGGTAAGTATATTGAGTCAGCAAACAGCCACTCTCACCCATACAAATCAAAGGACAATCTCTCGTGGATAGGAGTTCATAATATACTCATGATTAAGACTAAGTTGCTTAGGTCATCCTATTGAAATAGACACCTTATTAGTCAACGGAGTTACATCTGGTGATTACTATTTCGTGGTCCGATCTTATGCAAACTCATTGCATAGGATACCCCTACTCGCATGTCACCACACGAATGCGTTACATTATTGCGTTTGTATCAAATACAAAGTGGGTCGTATCCATAGTGTCACCAAGATAAGGTACCCAACCTTATCCCTATACTATAGACCCTTTAGACTGTATCTTGAACATTGATCTCCATACGTCCTCACATACAATTCAAGACTCATAAAATAGCCTAGGATGTTAGTTTATTGGATTTAGGGTTATTAAGACATAACAAACAAAAACAATCAATAACGCTTATTGAAGTAACACATCAATAACTCTTTGTTAATGATTTAATTACAGTCAAATTATTACATTTACAATCTATGAATTTTAGGGCATAAAACCTAACACATATTAGGTGACAAATAACCTCCTACAAGATAGTTAACAATGTTAGTAGACCAAGGTAGACTATCACCTGATACAGTTGTTCATCAGGGAACATCTCAACAATAGGAGAGCAAGGGTTATCATCCCAATTCTCAAGCCTAGATAAATGGTCTATAACCACATTTTCATAGCCTTTTCTATCATTTATTTCAAGATCAAATTCTTACAATAACAAAATTCATCTCGTCAATCTAGGCTTTGTATCCTTTTTTGTAAACAAATATTTCAAAGCAGTATGGTCAGTATGCACTACAATGTTAGAGTTAAGCAAGTAAGGCCTAAATTTATTAAAGGCAAACACAATAGCTAGTAGTTCTTTTTTAGTAGTGGTATATTTCTATTGAGTGCTATCAAGAGTTCTATTAGCACAATAGATTGCCCTAAACATGTTATCTCTACGTTGACATAAGAAAGCTCCTAAGGCATAGTCACTAGCATCACACATGATCTCAAAAGATTGACTCCATTTAGGTACAACAATAATAGGTGTATAAATCAATCTTTTTTTTCAAGGTATTAAAAGCTAGAAGACATACATCACTAAATACAAAATTAGCTTCATTTTCTAATATATTACTCAAGGGCTTTGCAATTTTAGAAAAATCTTTAATAAATCTCCTATAGAACCTTGCATGCCTTAGGAAGCTTCTGACTGCATTCACATTAGTGGGAGGTGGTAATTGTTCAATGGCAGAAATCTTGGCCCTGTCTACCTCCAAACCCTTTTGTGAGACTTTGTGCCCTAGAATGTGCCTTCCTTTACCATAAAATGGCATTTGTCCCAATTCAATACAAGGTTAGCATCCTGGCACCTCTGCAGAACAAGTTTAATATTAGCAAGACAAGAATCAAAAAAGGACCCAAAAATAGAAAAATCAAATATGAAAACCTCTATTATGTCCTCAATGAGCCCTTGAAAAATAGACATCATATAACTTTGAAAGTAGCAGGGGCATTACACAAACCAAAGGGCATTCTCCTAAAAGCAAATGTTCCATAAGGATAAGTGAATGTGGTCTTCTCTTGGTCCTCATGAGCATTGGCAATTTGGTTGTTTCCAGAATATCCATCCAAGAAGCAATTGTGAGAATAACCCGCAAGTCTGTCAAGCATTTGAACTACAAAAGGAAGAGGAAAATGATCTTTTCTAGTGGCTTTATTCAACTTCTCGTAATCAATGCACACACGTCATCCTATCATAGTTCTAGTGGAGATTAATTCATCTTTCTCATTTTTTACAACGATTGTTCCACCTTTCTTGGGTACCACTTGAGCAGAACTTACCCATGAACTATCAAAGATGGCATAAATAATGCCTGCATTCAAAAGCTTCAACACTTTTTTCTTAACTACCTCCTTCATAGTGAGGTTGAAACTCCTTTGGTGTTCCACTAAAGGAGAAAAGGTATCTTCCATCAGAATTCTGTGCATACAGACTGATGGACTAATACCTTTAAGATCCTCAATAGACCAACCAATAGTAGACTTATGCTCCCTCAACACCCTCAATAACTTTTCTTCCTCCACAGAATTTAATTCAGAAGATATAATTATTGGGTTTTATGCCCTAAAACTCGTAGATTGTAAATGTAATTATTTGATCGTCATTAAGTCATTAATAAAGATTTACTGATGTGTTATTTCAATAAGCGTTATTGATTGTTTTTGTTTTTTTTTTGTCTTATTAACCCTAAATCCAATAAACTAGGTTGTTTTATGAGTCTTGAACTGTATGTGGGGACATACGGAGATCAATGTTCAAGATACAGTCTAAAGGGTCTATAGTATAAGGATAAGGTTGGGTTCCTTATCTTGGTGACACTATGGATACGACCCACTTTGTATTTGATACAAATGCAAAGATCAACGCGTTCGTGTAGGTGACATGCGAGTGGGGGTATCCTATGCAATAGTTTGCATAAGACCAAACCACGAAATAGTGATCACTAGATGTAACTCCGTTGACTAGTTAGGTTTCTATTTCAATAGGATGACCTAGGCAACTTAGTCTTAATCTTAAGTATATTATAAACTCTTGTTCACAAGGGATTGTCCTTTGATTTGTATTGGTGAGAGTGGTCGTTTGCCGACTCAATATGTCTACCATCTTGGGGACAGGACTGAGTGGAGAGCTAGGAACATAATTATATAAGATGGAATTCCCTCATTCCCACCTTCAGGGTAAGTAAATGAGTGTTCCCTTAAGTAGTTTCTCTGGGACTTAAACAAAGAACCCTACCCTCTCATTGGTCTGAGAGGGGTTTCTGTTTAATAGTTGGACCATAAACAGGTTGTTCATTAGAGGAGCATTGGTACTAAAGGATTTAGAAGTAACTTAGGGGTAAAATGGTAATTTGACCCATCTGGTGTTACGAACACTTGTGAAGGAATAATTTGTTGTTTTTTGTTTATATCCATAGATAGAAAAATATATCTGTAGTGAGAAGAGTGCAGTTGTGGGTCTTTAGTGGAGTGACCCACAGTTAACGAATATTGATTAATGTGATTAAGGAGTTTAGCCGATTAATCTCATATCGTTGGAGAATCTAATTTGTAGGTTCATTAGGTCCCCTTCCTAGCTCGTAAAGAGTGTTGAGGTATTTTTGTCTTGAAGAAAATTTGAAATGTTCAAATTTACTTAGGGAAATAATATAATGTATAATGATACATTATAATATAAGGTTTATTTTTTTTATTGAACTTTATAATATAAATTTAATTTTAGATATGATACAAAATGAATTTTTAAGAGAATTAAATATTTGAAGGAGTTCAATTATTCATATGAATTAGATTCATATTAAAACTATAGGTTAAAATTAATGTGTATTAGATGCACATTAAAACTATAAGTTATAAGAAAATAACAATTGAATATGATTCAAATGTAGGTTAAATTAAATATTAGTTATTTAATTTGACAATTAATTAATTAAATAATTAAAATTTTAATTTATTTTATTTTAGTTAAATTTGATTTAATTAAATTAATTGAATTAAAACTATAAGTTATATGAGAGATGTTTATTTAAATATGATTAAAATGAAATAGTTAATTATTTTTCAAAAAACAAAATGAAATAGTTAATTAAACTAGATTTACAGAAATTATCTCAAAAGGAAAAATTGCTGAAAATATATACAACTAATAGCAAAATACATAGTCTATCTGCGATAGATTGCGATAGATATAGATAGACGTGACACAGATAATCTATCGCGAACTATCACCGGTCTATCGCAACTAGACAGTGAAATTTTGCTATATTTGTAAATATTTTGGTTTCTTTTACTATATTTGTAAAGAGCCCTTATATTTAATTAATTATTAATTATTAATTATTTATTTAATTTTTAAATAAATAAATAATTAATTAATTAAAAAAAAAGGTAACTCCCGTACGTGGGAGTTACTCTTTACGTGGTTTACTCCCACGTCTCCTTACCTCTCTCTCTATATATGCCTGCAAAAGAAAAAGAGAAAAAAAAGGTTGTGCAGTTCTAGAAAAAATCATAAGAAAAGATATGTGATATTTTTTTCTCATTTTTCTTTGAAATTCTCTCTAACAAAAAGTTTTTCCCATATCAAGAAGAGGATCCGCAATCCTTTATCTCAAGATCACTCAGAGAATTGGAGAGGTTCGTGGTGGTGGTGTTTGTGATCCAAAAGCCAAAAGAGAACGTAAGTTTTCCAAATTCTAAAAAAGCATGCTTAACCCTAGAATTAATACAGTAGATTTTCTATATTTTAATTTTTACAGTGTATGGGTATTTCAAAATTCCAATTAATTTATAGTTTGGTTCTGTACTGCTTCCGCCGCGTTAGGGATTTCAACCCTACAATAATAATAGGAGAAGAAGAAAAGTAATCTAGAAATGCATATTGAAAATGAAGAAGCAGTACTTTAAATTCTAAAGCATGTTTCTCAACATTAACATCATTCAAAACATGCAAAGGAGCTAGAAGCATAGGTTTATACATTTTATTACATACTTGCATACTATCCAACCACAAAGCAATGTCATCAAATATAGTATCCATATCATCAAAATCAAAATCAACTATGGTTTGTTCTAAGTAATCAGTAGCAAGTACAACCTCAACATGCTTAGAAACAATCTTATCAATTATATGAATGACATGACAAATATTAATGCCATCATGATGACTCAAGGATTTGTAAATATTAAATACAACATTCTCATCATTTACCCTTAAAGTTAACTTCCCTTGTTGGACATCAATGATGGCCCTTCTAGTTGCTAGGAATGGGTGCCTAAGAATAATAGATATCTCAGAATCCTCCTTTATGTCCAAGACTACAAATCTGTAGGGAAGATAAACTTGTTAACTTTAATTAATACGTCCTCAACAATATCTCTAAGACAGGCCAAGGATCTACCAACTAACTGTAATGTAATTGTGGTGGGTTGGCCAAGGATCTCTCAGCTAACTGTAATGTAATTGTGGTGGGTTGTACTTCTCCAATGTCAAGCTTCCTATAGACAGATAAAGACATTAGGTTAATAAAAGCACTGAGATCACATAAAGCTCTAGTAACATTCAAAGAACCAATAGTGCAAGGAATAGTAAAACTCTCTAGATCTTTCAATTTTTGTGGTAGCTTCTTTTGCAGCACAACACTGCACTACTCTGTCATGCTAATCATCTCATATTGCCCAAACTTCTTCTTTTTAGACGAAACATTTTTTATGAATTTTGCATAGTTGGACATTTTCTCTAAAGCCTCGGCAAATGGGATATTAATGTGAAGTTTTTTAAATAGTTCTAAAAATTTAGCAAATTGAGGGTCTATTTTTTTTTCTTTTGGAACCTTTGAGGATAAAGTAAGGTGTTGGGTACAAAAAGTAGAGGGTTAGATGACTTACTTGAAGATGATGATTCCTTTTTTATGACCTCCTTGGGTTCATCTTTTAGGATAGGCTCATGGATGGTCTCATTCACCTCTTGCTCCTCATCCTCATTGTCAATCAAAGGCATGGACAACTTTTTCCCACTCCTCAAAGTCAAGGTTTTGCACTCCTCTTTTGGATTCTTCTCAGGACAACTAGGAAATTTACCCTTTTGCATTATTTGAAGAGAAGTGGATATTTGACTAATTTGTACCTTAGTGTTGTGAATAGCCTTCCACTAATGTTTGGTGATAGTAGGAAATGATGCATTGCAGCAAAGATCAACAGGAATATATATGTAACGAATGGGGAAAAATAAGGTTAGGGGCTGTTATTGTCTATTTTCAGAAATGCAGAGTCAATTATCCCATATTCTCAACTCACAACCTACACCTCTCAGTGGAAGATTGCACATTCATATATCTATGACACATGGAAGAGTATTGTTAAATCCTAAGATTGCTTCTATATCTAGAAACACTTCTTAGTCCCAAGCACATAAAGCAAGACGATATAATTTAGTTGTTGTTTCTTAAACAGACAATAATTTTGCCCCAACCCTTAAGAGATTTAGCTACTCATGGTAAATAAAAAACAAGTAATAATAGATGTAGAGATGGAAAACATGGGAGATATTTAGATTATTGGAGTGGAACAAGTGTCTCAATGAGTATAATTTCTTAATACACTATGAAAACACAAGAAAGTAAATAAATGGATAGAAAGCAAGAAATTGTTGGTGGTTGATCAATCTCTTGAATCCTCCAATGGTGGATGTGTCATAGTTGCTGTTGTGATATGGACGATCGAAAGGAGACTGCTCTCTCGAGTATTTTGTCTCTGGTTGCCTTTTGAAAAGAACTCTATTGTCACTCAAGAAATTCTCTCGAAAAATTCAACAACCTTCTCAGCCTGTGAATCTGCCCTTAAATAAAGGTTGTGTTGTAACGCTAGTAGATTTGCGTCATCATCAGCTGATCCGATGCCTTGTGTCATTCTTGCATGATTGAGTGATTCCCAGCTAAATTGATAAACACTCACTTTGCTGCAGATTAAACAATCAATCTCCAGCTGTTTGATATCCCAAAATTTACGTCTGATACGTTGCTGCTTTGCATTTTTCAGTCGGACTATGCCAATGTTGAATCATGTGTTCTTGCACTAAATCATGCGTTTTAGAGACAAACTACTTCAAAACATTTATCTTCATCAAATCGAAGATGTAAAACACAAAGAAGAATTTATTAATGAATCCAACTCAAAACTAACACATGATCCTCTAATTATTTCTCTTTTATTCTAAAAGAAAGCTACAATAACTTGTATTTCTACAAGTTATCAAGGACCCTGCAAAACATTTCTATTGTTAGCATAAGAAAAGTTTTCATGGTTCCTCAAATTTGGATAGTAATGAGTTAGAAGTTGTTGGTGTTGGCCTCTATAATGTCCTCTATCAACGTAGTTGGTTGTCTCATCGTCTCCTTGCTCCAACTTTTTATGAGTAGCCATCTCTATGGCCATGGTGGCTAGAGATGTTATAGATGGTGGACTCACTTGAGCTTGACCCCCTGCAGTCAATTTAGAAAGAGTATTAGTAAGGGAAGCCATTTAAGCTTTAAGATAATTTACCTCATCCACCTCATACAACTCGGTGGGTTTTGTGGTAGTTATGGAAGACCTTTCACATGACCACTTGTAAGATGTGTTGTCCAAATCTTCAAGTATGGTATAGGCTTTCTTGGGAGGTTTTAGAAAAGATAGAACCTCCAGCGATGGCATCTAGGATGAGCTTTATGGAGCTTGACAATCCATTGTAGAATAATTGGATCTACAACCAACCTAGATAGCCATGTTGTCACACCCCCTCTTAAATTACTCTCTTTAACTTAGGAAAAGATGTAAGGACAGTAGACATCGACCCTTTTGAAACATCTATTGTCAACCTGTACTATCCTCAAATCATTACTAAGCACCTGTTAAACAATTAATATTTCTCATCTAGACAACATGCTCAAACTCAAGACAAACCAACATTTAAAACTTCCATTCAACAACCTAACATACAATAGATACATGTTTACAGACTTCCACTCCTTAAAACCTCACATGTACAATGCTGAGTCTTAAGTACAAAAATTTACAATATTTACAAACTAAGTAATAGGCCCAAGTGAGTTTGATGTGTAGGCTAAGCACCCCGGTTTCGCTCGCTACCTGAAAAATAGAAAACTAAAGAAAATCATGATCTAGGTTGCCCAGTGAGTGACAAGTTTAGAAAACTATACTTAGCTTACAAGCTCAACAAAATCATGCATGATAAACAAGTAATAAAGTAATAAATAGCTTGTCAAAGAAAACTTAGAAACATTTGCTTATGCTTGCAAGATTTTACTTAGTTGAGGCGGAGCAAAGCTTAAAGGTACTCAACGTCGAAAAACAACCTTAGTTGGGGTGGAGTAATCTCAACATGTCCAATATCGAATAACCTTAGCTGGGTGGAGTAATCTCAACACCACAGCGTTGAATCTTCCTCTTTGTGCACATAGGAATCATAACCTGGGCTGCCCGTACACCTTCTCATGTCCTTCAGTACCGAGGTCCCATAACATAGTATTTAGACTACTTATATGCCTTCTTTGCGTCCTTCTGCAATTGGGACCATCCATTATCCTTTTGAAAATAAAGCATGCTTTGATAACATATCATGAATAAACAAAAGTTCACAAATCCTTAGGGTTTCAAACTATTTATCAAACAAACATGCTTTGCAAAATGCTTAACATCATAAAATGCCATGCTCCATCATTTAAATTCATATAAAAGCATGTTCAAACTCATACCAAGAAACTTATGCTAGAAAGTCATGTTTAAGAATTATTTGAGCATATTAGAGATATTGAGAAAATAAATCATTTTAAATAAAATTATATCTCACAGTTAAAAGTTTGTTCCCTTAAGCTTATAAGCATCACAAATCCTAGTTTGACGTGAAAATCAGATTCAAACCTCTCGTTATTGTCTAATGCACAATCAGCCTAACCTATACATCATATCCAGTTCATATTTCCTTAGAAACCATCTTATATCACATTTAACCCCCTAAACATAACTACTTCAGGGTTTTAACTCAGATGGCCTTGACTTCCTCAAATGTGACTACAATTCAACTTAATCACAACCATTTAACAATGCTCAACCTCCTAAACTTAATTTATAATTTTGTTTATATTGGATTAGGATCAACACTTAGCATAGGTTCAACTTATTCATAGAACTTCCAAAATTCAACTAAAATCCAAATTCATGTATTTCTTAGTAAAAATGCTCTAAATTATCTATTTAGTCCCAAATATAGCCAAACAAATCCAAAAACACCCAATTTTGAAACTAATACTCACGAAAACCACAATTTTGTAATAGCTAGCCAAAGGGGCATGTAGGTGGGCTTCTCGGCAGGCGCCTAGGCTGATGAGCAGCAAATCATGCCCATAGGGGTGTCAGCTGGGGCGGTGAGGCGCGCAGGTGCTGCTTGTGGGGCGTGGGCTGACAAGCTCCTCGACAGCAGGCCCTCTTTTTCTTCCAGATTTTTATCTCAACTTCAAATAACTCATTCTCACTCAATTCTTAACCAAATTAAGTGCAATATTTTGCAAATTCTTCAGAATTAAGTCCTCTATAACTTGCCTTAAAGGTTGAAGACCTAAAAACCCGTGGATTGCCCGACCCTCAAACCAGCAACCTCTCCAGATTACCAAAAACTCCAAACTAGTCGCTGTTACCTACAATTTCACCCGTTTCCCTTCACATTTAGCTCAGACATCCTTCACAAAAGTTATTAAGAAATGCGTTAACTTGCTAACCTCAAAATTTTAGCTCCAAACTTGATCTCTACAGCTCGATATCCTTCACACATCATAATCTATCCAGATTTTGTGCAAATTTCAAACTAGCTTCAATTCTCTTTGATTTTCACCCATTTTCCCTTCAAAATCCCACTCCAATCAACTCAAATTTTCACATTCTTCTTCCTTTTGATGCCTAGCTAAAGAACCATAAAAGTTTTAGGTTTGGAGAAGATGATAAGTTGACAAAAAAAACAAAATGTTGAAATCCTTTTCCTTTCCCTTTTGAACTCCACCACCGCCCATTTTCCGCTTCCTTTTTTTTTCTTTTTCTTTTTCTTTTTTTAATTTTCTTTCCACTAACTTAATTGAACTTATAAATTTTCATTTAATTAATAATAACAACAACAATACTAATACTAATACTAATGATAATAATATTAATGATAATCATAATCCTTAATAACATCATTTAACCTTGATCCAAATGGTGAAAACCCTCTTAAGTCTTTTACATTCTGATTGGCATCTCAAAATAAATCTCAAACTTAGTAAATCACATAAGGGTTACAGATTAGGACTTACAAAAGGACTGTCGCCTACCTTGCATCTCAACTACCCATCTAGCCATTTGCTTGAAATCACACCCACGGCTAAGTCCACAAACCTACCTTCCTTGGCTTCTCCTCCACACCTCCTTCAATCTAAACAAGGAACTTTTGTCTAAGTCCACAACAATAATACAATACTTAAGTTAAGTGCTTAGAAATAAAAAGTAAGGTTTACACATGTTGAGGGCACTGTCTTAAGAAATCCTTGTACCTTTCCCAAGCCTCATATAATTGCTCATCTTCTTGTTGGCGGAATGTACTAATCTCTGTTCTCAACCTTTGGGACTTAGCTAGTGGAAAATATTTAGTCAAGAAAGCTTAAGTTAAGATCTCCCACGTAGTTATACTTTCCGATGGTATGGTTTCCAACCAATCGTTTGCTCAGTCCGTAAAGAAAAAGGGAAAAGTTTTAGTATGATAGCATCATTAGAAACTCCATTCATCTTTACCATCCCGCATATCTTTAGGAAAGATCGAAGGTGCTTATGAGGATCTTTATTTGTTCGTCCTCTAAAAGCAAGCTCTCTAGCCATTTGAATGAACCTCAATTTTAGCTCAAAGTTGTTGAAATTAATGGACACGTTCACAATGCCAGGTTGATTTGTCGAGAGCGTTGGTTGAAAGTAGTCTTGGATTGTTTTAGGTGGGGTTGTGTTGAACTTTTAGATTTCTTCTAAATGTCCTTTCAATCTTGGGATCAAGAGGAAGAAGATTAGTATCGTCACGAGGCATAAACTGATAAATTAGCAACAAAAATAATGTACACCTCAAATTAAGATCTATCAACTCTTATGAATATTCAGTAATAAAATCCATTCTTTGGATTCACAGCAACGGTGCCAAACACTTGATGCAAGCCGCAAGTGTACGGGTCAAGTTATAATATACGATGGTCAAAGTTCGAATCTCATTCCACTTGGTATCCAATTTGAGAGTTCAAATTACTTATCTATTCTAGAGTTGACTCAATTTTATTTGAGGATTCGACTTCAAATTTGGTTTGAGAAAACAATAAAGGAAAGAAAGTAAAGTTAAAAACCAGGAGGAAAAGAAAGTTCTAGGGTATTGAATCCTTATTTAATCTATTATGCAACATTCTCGGTGATAAGCACTTGAAAAGTGCTTTATATTCTCTCAAATTAAGGGAGTTTTATATTAGATTTCACTTGTTTGCTAGTGATTTTCAGGTTAAAATGAGGAAAATTAGAAGAAACGACTAAAAGATCAAAACCGAGCAAGAATACGGCGAAAAAGAGCTGAAAAACTCAAAAGAACAAATTTTGGGATAGCGCTGGGGCGCTGAGACGGCGCTGCCGCGGCGCTGAAGCATAAACGCATCAGTCTAGACGCATAGTAGCATCATGGCGCCGAGATGGCGCTGCCTCGACGCATCCTTGTTGAACGCATGACAGCGTCGCGGCGCTAAAACCCGAGAGCAAACTTTTTTTGGTTGAAACCCTAGCGCCGCGGCGCCAGCGTTACTTAAATGAAAAATTTGTATTTTAGGTTAAATTTTTGGGCGGCCAAACTCTATAAATTTGGGGGGTTTTTAGCAGCCCAAGGGGGGAAGAAAATCAAGAAAAGCAAGGAAGTTGCAGACCTAAAGAGATACAAAAAGGAGAGGATTAAGTGAGAGTTCAAAGAGTGAGTTAGTTGCAAGGAAAAGGAAAAGAGTTCGAGATAGTCTTGGTGCCCTTCGATGTCCGACGTGAGAGCCAAGGAGATCGTGACGGTGCTACCTCAATCAAGAACCTCTTTTCAGTAGAGTTTCCCTTTCTTTACACTCTTTCTTTGTTTATTTTGTTTAAACATGTTGCTTCAAGCTATGAGTGGCTAAATTCTTTAGTTTTAGGGTTTTAATGAATTGTTTATGAATTCATGTTAATTTTGTAGACTCATGGTTTTGTTTAAATAATTATGCTTTTCATTGTTATTGTGTTTAATTCTTGTGGATTGGCCATCTTCACATGTTAGGTTAGATGTATGATTGAGAGATTGTATGTTTAACTTGATCTATAACAATGAATTGTTGTTAATCTATCACGAGAGTAGTTAGGTTGACAATAAAAGTTGCTAAAGACTATTTTTAATGCCATGTAATTTTGTATTGGTTTTAAGAGATTAATAATCAATCGAGTTGCATGAGAAAGGGTTGTCTTTGAGAGAAAAAAACTTGGTATTAAGTTTCTAGACTTAGGCATATGAATTACAATAAAATCCATGAAATCTATAATATTGCTTGATGAAATAAACAAGAATTCATTACCCTTTGATACTTTCCTTGTTTGATTTGTATTTTTTCCCTAACTTATAATATTAAATTTAAATCCTCAAATAAAATTGATTCAATTCTAGAATAGCTATGTAACTTAAACCTTCCCAATTGGATCTCCAGTGGAACGATACTCGGACTTAACCGTTTTATATTATAACTTGACCCATACACTTGCGGTTAACACTAAAAGTGCACATCACTCGAGTTCATGGAATTAATTATAAATCATATGCTTAAGTCTAGAAACATAGATTTGGGTTATTTTCCATAAAAAACAACATTTTCTCATTCAACTTAATTAATTACTAACTCCTTGAAATCAAATTAAATCACATGAGATTAAGATTAGTCTTTAGTAACTTTCATCATTAATCTAACTATTTCCATGAGAGATTAATAACGCTTCATTGTTATAGATCCGATTAGACATGCAATTCCTCAAAATCAAACGTCAAACCTAGCTGATAACTTGTAGAAATACAAGTTATGATAGCCTTTTTCTTAGATAAATAGAGATTAAATAGAGAAGCATGCGGCAGTTTATGTTGATTTTTATTAATAAATCTTCCTTTGCGTTATACTCTTGTATTTTTATAAAGATAATGATTTTACCACTTTTTGAGCCTAAAACGCATGTTTTAACGCAGGAATGCAAACGATGCATTGACAACTTCTTAATGCAGGACTATACGTTAGTAATCTGTTCTTCGTGGACGCATGATCTGAATGGAACGCGAACCTGTAGATGCGTTAACTACTCAACGCAAGATTATACGTTAGCAACTCATGACGCGTTGACAACGACCAAACTATCCATGAACGCATAAACAACCATCAACGCAAGGTAGCGGACAATAAGATCAGAATCTTGAGAGATTGTCGGATGATTGACATACATAATCTATGGCTAAAGTGGTGTATCTAAATTGACCCGAGAATTACGCAATCAGGCGAGATGGACGCATGATATCAATCTCGTTGCCAATCAAGCAGATTTGCCATTGATTGTGAATGCAGCATCTATAAAAGGGCAAACCTGCAAGATGAGAAAGGGTTGTTGATTCTCGGAAGAATTCCATAAGTGACAGCAGAGTTCTCTCCAGACTTCAACCGGAGACGAATAGCTCGAGAGAGAAGAGTCTTCCCACCGCCTGACCACTTCACAGCAGAACCTCACGCTTCCATCCAGGCGACTCAAGACATTGACGCCTTTCCTACTTTCCATCTTACTTTTTCTATCTTGATTTTAGATTTGTGTCAAGACATTGAGCTTATCTAATGTTGTATTCCGTTCATCAATATATATTTCTTCCATGTCCATTGATTTCTCTATACTTTCCGCTTTTTACTTTCAATCCATGAGTAACTAATCTCTCAAGGGTCTAGGGTTGCGTTAGCATCTAACTAAGAACCATAGTGTAACCATTTCATCTTGTCAATTGCAAACTTAATCCGATGCTTATGTCCATCTAGCTAATTGATATAAGTAGTAATAATTAAACTGCTTGAGAGGGTAAGTGATTGTGGAACTCAATTGACAAGGGCCAAGAAGTGTTACCTGTCTATAGGAATAACCTTGGTTCTTAACACTCTCCTATGCGCTATAGACATATAACGCATAGCGGCTGACAACCGGGAGAAAAGTCGCAAGTATGAATAGAATACCACCATGCGTTTCCGATGTTAGATGTTAACCAACCCGAACCCTGTTTTTATCCATCCATTCAAATCATTAGCTGACTTTGCTGTGTCGCATGCCTTTCCATCTTCCACAATTTAGCTTAGTGTACATACTATCGCTTTCCTTAGATTAGAAACAAACACCTCAACTCATTATTCTTGGTTACCACTGCAACGCATATAATCCACTTAAATATAGAATGAACATAATCCCTGTGTTCGACCTCGGACTCACCGAGAAAACCTACTCCTTTGCTTATACTTGGGTAAAGGAGAGGAAAACTTGACAGATCATCAACGCATAGCATTTAAGCATAAGTAAGACGCATAGCATGCTCAACGCATGGTGTGTGAAACGCATCATAGTAGCTTAACCTGCACCTTGCGTTTGTACATTTCATTATTCACAACACTAGTAAACATTGATAGCCAATCAACAATAATTAAGTGCAATAACAATGAAAAACATACTCATTCAAACAATCCATGAAAAGTCTACAACATAGCATAACTTCATAAACAATTCATCAATACCCTAAAACTAAAGAGTTTAGCCACACATAGGTTTAGATAACATGTTGAAGACAATTTTCAGCATAGAAAGTGTCACACCCCCTCCCGGGTACCCTTTTAATCTAGGAGAAAATGTGAGGACAGCATACTCCAACCCTCTTACGGCATCTACTGTCAATCTTATACCTTGACCAACCACCTAATAAGCAGATACATATACAATAATTGAACATCAATCTTTAATCAGAGTTAAGCTATCTTAAAAATACTGATTTACTGTAACTCCTACTTTTTAGACCTAAGTGCTTAAAGGGCTTATAAGAAAAAGAAGTAAGACAAGAGAGGTGAAATTTGGATCACAAGCCTATGGAGTTAGGAAATTTTTTAGACAAAAAATATGAGCTTATGGAGTTAGCCAGATTTTGGCCAAAATAGGAATAGGTATGCGTTGAACTTAAGAGAGGAAAAGATTTGTACTTGAGTTTTGGGTTAAATATAAACTATAGATAAGTTTGGAAGAAACCTACGTTAAGTGATTTCCGGACCTGGAACTTTGAAGTAATTCTTAAAGTTAAGAACTATTCTAAGTAAAACAACTAGAGTAAGAGAACTCAACTATGTTATTAAGTTTGGAAGCATGACCTAAGGAAAAGAAAGGAAATCTCACCAAGGGTTGGAAAGAGTTGAAAGCATAGCAGGAAGATAGTGGAGTTGGACACACACTTGGTAGGGAAAAGACCATGTTGGACGCATGGTCAAGCTAAGAAAACACATAGTAACCTTTGTGGGAAAGAAAATGGTTAACTGTTCAAGTATTGTAAGGAAAATCAAGAACCCAGGGGAAGAGGTGAACGCATAGGAGGTAGTTAAGAAAGGAGATGCAACCTTGGCCTAGGTAGGACGTATGAGCTAACTACAAAAGGGACTAAAGTTGAGTCTTAGTTGTGTTGGAGGATTGAAAAGTAAGCCTAAAGGAAGGAAGCAGGAGATGGACGCATGCTAGATTGATCCTTGAGAAAACGATTAAGTATGGAAGGAGTAAAAGAGAAAAGTTGGAAGCATAATCCCAGGATACACCTCAAGGACGCAAAGAGGGACAATCAAGGGATCCTTAAGGATAGAATGAAGGCCATGGACGTATAGCAAAGTATAGTAGCGATAAACGCATGGTACAAGGTAAGAAAGCATGAAAGAAGGTTTTGAGATGATTTTGGCTAAGTGGGGGAGTACCAAGCAGAGAGGGACGTTTATCACTAAAAAGAGAGGCTTGTAGCTAAGATGTGGGCATAAAAAAAGAAGTATGGGACGCATAACAGGAGGCACAAACGCATGGAAATGTTTGGGGGAGAAACTTGGTCAAGTGGAGGAAGGTCGGAAGAAAGAAACGAGAACAAAAGGAAACGAAACTCCTAAAGAGAACTATAAGGACGCATAGAAGCACTAAGTTGGATGCATGGTCCGTGTCACGGAGCAAGTTAAACACATAGATGAGTTTTTAAAGGCTAGATGGCTTCATTTAGACTTAATACCTCACAAGGAAGAGGTGTTGGGATGCATGTCAGGTGTGTCATGCAGCGGGACATGTGGCAAACAAATGGCAAATGGAGAGGAGAAGTTGGACGACAAGTTCTCCATTCCAAGTCTATAAATAGGACCTTGCAGAAAGAGGAGCAGAATAGCATCCATAAATCGGAGTTTCTTGTGAAAAAAGAGAAAGGAAGCTGAAAAGACCAACCCTTGCGTCCATAGAGGTAGTCTGCGTCCAAGAGAGATTGTTTTCCTAGCTACATTACGTCTAACAGATGTCTGGTGCCTAGGGAAGTTGCCTTGTGTCTAACAGTTGTGTGGTGACTAGAGAGGTTGCTTTGCGTCCATCAGTACTGCCAGAAGGAGGAAATTAGCAGCTTTGCGTCCAAGAAGCATAGCTCTGTGTCCAAGGTAGAACCCTACGTCCAAGGTAGAACCTTGCGTCCAAAGCAGATCCTTGCGTCCAAAGGGTGAAGTCAGAGGAGCTGAATCCTCGTTGGAAGACTGCACCTTGCATCCAAGTCATCTACCAAGTGTCCAAGGTGCAGGGTTGCGTCCAGACCTTGCTGTCAGATGGGAAAAATTAGTTGTTTTGCGTTTTTTACTATCAATTTTGCATCCAAGAAGCTCAGGGGAGGCAAAATTAGAAGGGAGAAAAGGGAACTTCCTTAAGCGATTACTTCTTTGTGAGTAACCCTAACGTTTTCAAATATGAATGTTTCCTCTGTGAATAAAATCGATGGTTTTGGAAATGAATAGTACTCTAAGGAATACATTGGTTTCATAGTGAGTGACATTTATATTTAAAATGTGTTTATCTTAAACAAAGTTTCATTGTTGAAAGATTATGTTGAAACATGATCATATGATTATGCTTTCACGAATTTTAACATGCATATTATGTGTTTTATATTGAAAATTATTTGAAGCATGCTGGTTGTTAATGAATTTTATGAAAAGCATATTGTTTGTTAATATATGATTTTATGGAAAGCATTAAAGCTTGAAAATAGAATTTTGAAGATTTGAAATGTTAAAAGTGTTGGGTTGTATGTCCTAAAACTCGTAGTTTTTGTAAATAGGTGATTTTTAGTACATATAAAGTTATTCAAGTGAATTAATTAGTTATCAACTCTAAATCCAATTAAACTACGAACCCTTGGCTACTATCATGAGTACTTGGACTTTATGTGGAGACATAAACAGGATCAAGTTCGTAGCCTCAATAGTCTATAGTACATGGATTAGGTTGGGTACCTCTTCCTGGAGACACTATTGAATACGACCCGCTTCATGATTGTTACAAATATTGTAAAGTGTCATAAATGAAGTGATTCTGATTTGATCATGTAGAGACATGTGAGCGGGGGTATTCTACATAATGAGATTGTGTAAGACTGACCCTGAAATAATTATTGTTACATATTAACACCGTTTACGATTAACACTGATTAATTTCACTTATCAATGACCTAGATAACTTGATCAGAATCTTGAGCTATCTATGAACTCCTATTTATTCAGAATTACCCTTGATCTACATAGGTAAGAGTAAGCTCAATAGTGCTGCTCAACATTCCTCCTATTTCAGGGATAAGACTGGGTAGATAGTTGGGAACATAGAATTTGCAAAACGGAATTCACTCCTACCCAACTTAGGAATAGAAGAAAGGTTGTTCTCTTAAGTGTTGTTCCCAGGACTTGAACAAGGGGCCCCATCCTCTCACTGGCCCGAGAGGGAATGGATTTAGTGATTAGATCCTAAATTAATTGTTCATTAGAGGGACAATGGTACTTAAGGAGAAAAGATGTAACTCAGAGGTAAATCGGTATTTGACCTAGCTGAAGTTATGAACAACCTGTGAAGGATTGACTTATCGATGACGGTTATATCAAATGGACACAAATATATCTACAGTGAGGAGAGTGCAACTACGGGCTTTAGTGGAGTGTCCCGTTAGTTAACGAATGTTGGTTAACTAGGTTAAAGAGTTTGGCCAGTTAATCTCGGATCGTTGGAGCTCATGATCTGTAGGTCCATTAGGTCCCTCTACTAGCTCATAAATGGACTAAAATCTTAGATAATGTGGTGAATAAGTTTGAATTGTTCAAATCTTGGCTTAAGGAATGAAAGTTAGATATATACGATATATCGGCGTTTAATTACGAATTAAACGTACAAATAGAGTTAATTATAATATTTAAATATAATTTAAATATTAATCATATGAATAGGATTCATATCAGTTTTTTTTAGAAAAATCGGGACAAGTGGGAAAAATAATATTATTTTATTATTTAATATTAAAATAATAATATTTAATTAATTAAATATTTAATTATTTTTATTTAATTATTTAATTATCTTTTTGAAATTAAAAATAAATTTTAATTCAATTTTGGAAATTCATTGAAAATTGATTTTAAAATTGATTTTTGAAGATTGGATTTTCCCACTAACTAAGCTAGGAGCTTGGTTGTCTTCTTCACAATTAACCAACAAATT
The DNA here is from genome assembly GCA_030954485.1 of Citrullus mucosospermus. NCBI lineage: Eukaryota > Viridiplantae > Streptophyta > Magnoliopsida > Cucurbitales > Cucurbitaceae > Citrullus > Citrullus mucosospermus. The sequence continues at coordinate 13,990,337 of CM062057.1, read as the reverse complement.
AACCATTTTGTGTTGTCAAATTTTGATGCAATTGGATTGCATGTTATTCTTTAATAAATAGAGATGATTTTGACATAAAAATGGTTAAGAATTTTGTGAAATTAAGAGTTAATTTTGCAAAATTTCATCCATTGTTCATCTTCTTCCCAACCTTCATTCTTTCTCAAATTCACCACAAATTTGGATCCCACCATCCAATCTAAGCCTAGAGAATAGTAGAGAAGACTCTTGTGGTGGTCTACAACCAAGTGGTGCTGAAATTCATCAAGAATTGAAGGAGAATTTGGAGCTTCAAGGGTAAGTGTTCTTGAAACTTTGGTTTTTCTTCTTAATTGCATGTTTAATCCTCTAAATTGAGCATCTTAGAGTGAAAATTGATCAAAATAACTTCTGCTGCATGCTCATTATTCCAACAAAAAGTTCGTGAATTTATATAATGCCATATGTTTTTGAAAAATGTTTGTGAAATGGGACCCCAATGCTGAAGTACGGTGAGAAGGCATATGGGCAGCCCAGATTTGTTATACCAAGGAACCAAGAGAATGCATCTGGGTTGATTGACGGTCCCCAATTCCGAGGGACTTAGTGAAGGTTTGTTATAGGACCCCAATGCTGAAGTACATTAAGAAGGCATGTGGGCAACCCTGTGACATGGAGGAACTCAATGCTGAAGGATGTAGAGAAGGCATTTGAGTATCCTAGGGACCCAGTACTGAAGGACATGGAGAAGGAACTTGGGCAACCCGAGATAGATCCTATGTGCACATAGAGAGATTTTCGACGCTAATGTGTTGAAATTACTCCACACAGTGAAGGATTTTCGACGTTGGGTGTGTTGAGATTACTCCGCCCCAACTAAGGATGTTTTCGATGTTGAGTAGCGTTGAGCTTCGCTCCGCCTCAATTAAGGAAAGGTTTTTGAAATAAACTGAATTTCTGAGTATCTTTTCTGAAATGAACTTATATGATTTGACAATGGCATTTGAGCATGTTTTTGCGCGGATATGACTTGAATCGATGTTTTATAGGCATTGTTTTACAGTGTTTACATTTTGATCAGTTTCCGAGCTAAAGTTAAGTATTTTTCAAAACAGTTACTCACTGGGCTATTTAGTTCATCCTTTCAAATGTTTTTCACTTTTTAGGTAGCAAGAAAGTTCCCGTTGCCGATCGATGTCAAGGTTTGTTGAGAGTTAACGGATTCATCATCCTAGGAAGTATGGTTAAGCAGAAAGCTAGAGTGAGTTTGACAGTGGGAGTTGGCTGGGAAGTCGACGACTGCTGTCTTCACGCTCTATCTCAGGCTACAGAAGGGTGGTTCGAGATAGGGTGTGATATTTACATTCAACCTTTAATTTACATAAGTTCACTAACTTCCGCCCCTTAACCCTCTATATGTACAACACATGTTTAAGATCAAATATTTACGCAGCTGAAAATTTCCGACACTGATGGTGGGCTCAGATGAGTTGCTGTGTAGGCTAAGCACCCCGAACTCGCTCGCTACCTGAAAATAAAAAATAAGGAAAACATGAGCTAGGTTGCCGAGTGAGTGACCTATTTAGTAAAAACCTTTCGTTAACTCAGAAACAATTCAAAACAGTATTCAATTTTATAGTAATAAATAAGCAGTGATAAATCGTTTTTATGTCCTAGGAAATCATGCTCAAATAACACTATCAAACCATATACGTATCACTTCTGGAAAATCATGAAAATACAATACATTTCACACACATTTCCTTAGTTGAGGTGGAACGGAGCTCAATGCTACTCAACGTCAAAAATATCCTTAGTTGGGGCAGAGTAATCTCGACACACCCAACGTCAAATATCCTTAGCTGTGTGGAGTAATCTCAACCCAATAGCGTCTATCATACCTCTATGTGCACATAGATATCAAATCTTAGGTTACCCGAATACCTTCTCAAGTCCTTCAGTACCGGATCCCATATACGAGATTTAGGCCACCCACATGCCTTCTCCGAGTCCTTCAGCATTAGGGCTATCTCTGTACTCAGGTTACCCACATGCCTTCTACGAGTTCTTCAGCATTGGAAACCATTTCTATATCCCGACTGCCCAAATGCCTTCTCCGAGTCCTTCAACATTGGGAGCCTTTTTCAAAAATAATATTCAAAAGCAACATGTTTTGAAAACAACATAATAAATGTTCACGAGTTTAAACATCTCAAACTTCCACAAATTCATTACAACATCATGCTTCCTTTAAATCAGAGATTAATAAATAGCATGCTTTTCGTAAAAACTCGATAACAAGTAGCATGCTTCAAATAACCCAATTGCAAAACCATAATATGCATTTACGTGAATGATGCACACTTTTAGTGTTAACCGCAAGTGTACGGGTCAAGTTATAATATAAGACGGTGAAGTCCGAATATCGTTCCACTGGAGATCCAATTGTGAAGGTTTAAGTTACTTAGCTATTCTAGAGTCGAATCAATTTTATTTGAGGATTGGAATTGAAGTTGTGATTTATGGAAAATATAAACCAAACAAGAGTCAAAGAGAGTTCTAGGGTAATGAATCCTTGTTTATTTCATCATGCAATATTATAGATTTCATGGATTTTATTGTAATGCATATGCCTAAGTCTAGAAACTTAATTCCAAGTTATTTTCTCTCGAAAACAATCCTTTCTCATGCAACTCGATTGATTACTAATCTCTTGAAACCAATACAAATTACATGGCATTAAGAATAGTCTTTAGCAACTTTTATTGTCAACCTAACTACTCTCGTGATAGATTAACAACAATTCATTGTTATAGATCAAATTAAACATACATTCTCTCAATCATACATCTAACCTAACATGTGAGGATGGCCAATTGACAAGAATTAAACACAATAACAATGAAAAGCATAATCATTCAAACAAAACCATGAAAGTCTACAAGATCAACATGAATTCATAAACAATTCATCAAAACCTTAAAACTAAAGAGTTTAGCCACTTATAGCTTGAAGCAACATGTTTAAACAAAATAAACAAAGAAAGAGTGTAAAGAAAGGGAAACTCTACTGAAAAGAGGCTCTTGATTGAGGTGGCACCGTCATGATCTCCTTGGCTCTCACGTCTGAATTCGAAGGGCACCACGACTATCTCGAACTTTTTTCCTCTTCCTTGTAACTAACTCACTCTTTGAATTCTTTTATGAACTCTCACTCAATTCTCTCCTTCTTGTGCCTCTTTTGGTCTTTAGATTGATGGTTGATTCGTGTTAGGGCTGCTGGAAACCCCCAAATTTATAGAGCTTGCCGCCCAAAAACTTACCAAAAATACAATAATTTCATTTATGGAAAACTAGCGCTGCGGCGCTATTGAAAATTTGAAGATGGCACCGTGGCGCTAGGGTTGCGTTCAAAATTGTTGCTTTCGGGTTTTAGCACCACGGAAGCGCTGTCCAGACACCACGACTCTGTCCCAAAATTTTTCATTTTGAGTTTTTCATCTCTTTTTTGCCGTATTCTTGCTCGGTTTTGATATTTTGGTCTTTTCTTCTAATTTTCCGCATTTTAACCTGAAAACCACTAGCAAACAAGTGAAATCTAATATAAACTCCCTTAATTTGAGAGAATAGAAAGCAGTTTTCAAGTGCTTATCAGTGAAAACACATGCTTTCTTCAAGCAAGTACTCATCATAGCACATGTAAAACCCGTGAAAACATGAACATATAAACATGTTTCTAAACATAATTATATATATAATGGAAACTTGTTAAAGGTAAGCAAAATTATAAAACAACATGCCTTTTGTAAAACTTGTATAACAACTAGCATGCTCTTGAAAGATTTCCAATGCAAATCATATAATAATCGCATGCCGATAAAGTCATGCTTACTCCAAAACATTTATGAAAAAATGGCAAATCTTGCTATAAACTCATGTTGATAAACATAAGCTCATTCAAGGAAATTTTGTAAGGAAATAAACTTCAAACATACTTCATAGATATTCTTGGGCAAATTGAAAATGAAGAATAAATAAAACTCTTTTTAAACAAAACTGTCACTCACTACTTATCTTGGGCCCTTAATGGATTTACGCCTTCCCTAGCTTCTTTCAACCTGAAATGGTTTAGTTTCCTTTGTTAGATTCCTTAGAATTCCCATTGGAATAGCAAATAGGCCTTAATTGATGCACATGTCCCTACCACCAAACTTTATAACAAAATTCACTAACTAGCGAGATTCAGGCCACCAGCGAGACTAGACTAACGAAACCATGGAACCAGTGAAACTGTATTAACGAGACTGTGAATAGCGAGATTTACCTGACTAGCGAGACGGACGGGACCTAGCGAGCGTTGTGAGACAAAAAGCAACCAGCGACACCAATGAGACTCATCTCGCTACTCACCCTTACGCCTTCAGTGTTGCTGCTTTTTCCAGCGAAACTCGTCTCCCATAACTTCTGTCTTCGCTTCTAACTGCTAAAAGTAGCATTTCCAGCCCGAATTAGCATTTCCTTCCTTCTACAAACTTGTAGGGAAATGTGTGTTTTTGCATACTGATAACTTGTAGAAATACAAGTTATTATTGTCTTTCTCTTAGAAAATAGAGTTTAAATAGAGAATCATGCGGTAGTAGGGGTTAAATTCTATTGATAAATCTTCCTATGCGTTCTACTCTTGTAAATTGATGAAGATAATTGTTGTGAAGCTTTTTGAGCCTAAAACGTATGCTTTAACGCAGGAACGCAAGCAACCTGTGGATGCGTTGGCAACCCTTTAACGCAGATGGATGTGTTGGCATACTTGAACGCATGAACCCAAATTATCCATGGACGCATATCAATTAGAAACGCAAGGCAACGGAGAATTAGATAAGAATCTTGAGAGATTGTCGAGAGATTGATATGCTTGATATGCGACGAGAGTGGTGGATCCAAATTAAACCGAAAATCAACGATTAGGCTAGATGGACGCAAGGCAGAAATTCAGCCTCCAATCATGCAGATTTGCCAGCGATTGCAACGCAGTATCTATAAAAGGGCAGACCTGAAGGCTAAAAGGTTGTTGAACCTCTCGGAAGAATTCCTAAGTGACAGCAGAGTTCTCTCCAGACGACAACCGGAGACAAATAGCTCGAAAGAGAAGAGTTTGCTCCGCCTGACCACTTCACAGCAGAACTCACGCTACCATCCCAGTGAGCTCAAGACATTGAGAAGTCATTCCATGCTTTCTATCTTTTTCTTACTTATGTTTTAGTTTATTAGCAAGACATTGTATTTTCTAAACCATTTATTCCGTTCATCAATCTATACATCTTCCATGACTATTCATTTCTTATCGCTTTCCATTTGCTGTTTATCATCCATGAGTAACTAACTCTCTTAAGGGTCGCAGGTTACGTTATCATCTAAATAAGAACCATAGAAGACTATTCCATCTTGTCAATTGTACTTTTAATCTAATGCTTATGTTCATTTAGCTAATCGATATAAGTAGTAATAATCAGACTGCTCAAGAGAGTAAGTGATTGTGGAACTCAATTGACAAGGCTAAGAAGTGTTACCTAGACATAGGAATAACCTTGGCATTTAACACTCTCCTATGCGTTATAAACATATAACGCATAGCGGCTGACAACCGAGAGAAGAGTTGCTGGTATGAAATAGACCTCATAATGCATTTCTGAATTTAGATGATGACCAACCCCAGCCCTGCGTTTACCATTCATATAATTCAATCAGCTGACTTTGTTGTGTCGCATACTTCTCCATCCAACCACTTTAGCTTAGTTTTACTGCTTTATAGTTTGTTAGACGCATCACTTCTCACCACCTTCTTTAAACGCATGACTCAAATAATCCAACTAATTATAGAATCTGCATAGTTCTTGTGTTCAACCTCGGACTTACCAAGAAAACCTCATTCTTTGCTTATACTTGGGTGAAGAATAGGAAAACTTGACAGATTAGTAACGCATATTATTAAGCATGTTGAACGCACAACACATACCTCAAAATTTCGGAGACAAACTCCTTTTCGTTCGACAGATATTTTCAATTTACATCGCCCTGTTCCAGATCACTTGAGGAATTCGTATCAGTCAATTCCTCTTATAACTAAACCTGTTTCTTTTCACATTCAACTCAACCATACTTCACAAAAGTTGTTAAGAATTGAATTAACTTACTAACCTCAAATTTCCAGCTTGAAACTTGATCTCTTCCTTTCGCTAATCACCAATCACCAGACTTCGCTAAGACGACGCTACAGTAGACAAGCCTTCAATTTTAGCTTCAATTGCACCACGATTTTGACCAGAATTCTACTCCAATTTGCCTCAGACGTCTTCTTCTTCCTCCCTTTGACGTTCAGCTGCGGATTTTGGTTGATTAAAGGTTTAGAAAATGGTAAATTGTCGGTAACTAAAACTATAACTTGATATAAACTCCTTAGCCGACAATCCCTCCACTATCTTCCATTTTTTTCTTTTTCTTTTTTTTTCTTTTTTCTTTTTTCCTTTTTCTTTCCCTATTTTCTTTTTTTTATTTTTTTTTTATAACCTTCATTCTTAGTAATGACACCATAATTGTCATAACACAAAATCCATATTAGTATCTCTTCACTTCAGTTTGACCAATGACTTTCTTCTTCAGTCTTATATGTATTCTAATTGTTGTGTAAAAATAGATTCCATGTTCGATTTATGATTCAACTTACTAAAGGTATGCTCGGCTTTCCTTCACTTCTTCTTCGGTCTACACTAGAGAAAGCAAATAAGTCCACAACGATACTACGTACTTAAGTTTAGTACTTACAAATGAAAGTAGGATTTACTGAAAGAGTTTAAGTAAAGGAAAACTTTACTGTAAACAAGCCATTGATTGAGGAGGAACCACCAAGGCTTCCTTGTGAAGAGAATTGAATCCCGGCGGAAGCGTGTGATCACGTTCTTTGATTTATTGAAAGAATTAAAAATACAAAAAGTAAAGAAAAAGGTTAAGCATCATACTTTTGCCAATCTATAATTCTTGAACCGATAGTCTTCTCCTTGTAGTTTTTCTTTTCTAAGAGATCTTCTCGCTATGACTCTAGCAAGGATCCGCATTGTAGGAATTGCTTCTTTGAAAGAATGGGAAGAAGAAGTGAAGGCTCTCAAGGGCCATATTTATAGAACTCTATGGGTTACTCCTAATCCTATTAGGATAAACCCTTTGCAGAAATTTTAAATCAAATATTTAATAATATCCAATATTAATGAATATCTACCCAAATAATATCTCATATTAAATGGTTTAAAATATCTAAATCTTATTAAAATATTTGTCTTTTGTAGAATCTTTAATTTGGATCTCATCCAAATAAATAATTAATTATTTGAATCAAATTCAAATCAATTAATTAATTCTCCCTCTATTTATTTGCTGCAGAATCTTTAATTTGGATCTCATCCAAATTAAATAATTAATTATTTGAATCCAATTCAAATTAATTAATTAATTCTCACTCTATTTATTTATATGGATTTTATCCAAATAATTAATTAATTATTTGAATCATATCCAAATAAATTAATTCTCCATATTATAAAGTTATAATTTGAATCACATTCAAATAAAATTTATTATAAATCATGCAATTAATTGTATCAAATACAATTAATATTTTTCCTCATAATTTTGAACATTCCAAAATTTTCTTTCAATATAGTTGATCCTTGTTGGTCCATAATGAGCTAGCAAGGGAACCTTATGGACCTACAGATCTGAAGCTCCAACGATATGAGATTAATCGGCTAAACTCATTAACCACATTAATCAATATTTGTTAACTATAAGTATACTCCACTAAAGACCCACAATTGCACTTTTCTCACTGTAAATGTATTTCTTTGTCCATGGATATAGACCAATAATAGCAAATTAGTCCTTCACAAGTGTTCGTAACACCAGCTGGGTCAAATTACTGTTTTACCCCTAGGTTATTTCTAAATGCTCAAGTACCAGTGCTCCTCTAATGAACAACTTGTTTATGGTCCAACCATTAAACAGAAACCCCTCTCGGGCTAGTAAGAGGATAAGACTCTTTGTTCAAGTCCTGGAGATCCCACTTAAGGGAACACTTATATACTTACTCTAAAAATGGGAATGAGTGAATTCTATCTTGTATAATTATGTCCCCATCTCCCCACTCGGTCTTGTCCCCAAGATGGTAGGCATATTGAGTCGGCAAATGACAACACTCACCCATACAAATCAAAGAACAATCCCTCATGAACATGAGTTCATAATATACTCAAGATTAAGACTAAGTTGCCTAGGTCATCCTATTGAAATAGAAACCTAACTAGTCAACGGAGTTAGATCTAGTGATTACTATTTCGTGGTCCATTCTTATGCAAACTCATTGCATAGGATACCCCCACTCTCATGGCACCTACACGAACATGTTAGATCATTGCATTTGTATCAAATACAAAGTGGACCGTATCCATAGTGTCTCTAGCATAAGGTACCCAACCTTATCCCTATACTATAGACCATTTAGATTGTATCTTGAACATTGATCTCCATATGTCCCCACATACAGTTCAAGACTCATAAAACAGTCTAGGATGTTTGTTTATTGGATTTAGGGTTATTAAGACAAAACAAACAAAAACAATTAATAACGCTTTATTGAAGTAACACATCAATAACTCTTTATTAATGATTTAATGACGGTTAAATAATTAGTTTTACTCTCTATGAGTTTTAGGGCAAAAAATCCAACACCTTGATCTTTACATCGAAAACTCGAACTGGCACCAAACTCTCCCTCAAACACCTTGCTCTCTTTCTCGTAGCCAACTCACTCTTTGAGGCTCTGTATTCCGTGATTAGGGTTGCTAGAAACTCGTCAATTTATAGACTTGGTCGCCCAAAATCCTTTCCAAAATTGAAGATTTTTTTAAATTAGAAAAGTTGGCATCGCTGCAGTCTTGGAAAGCGCAGCGACAATGTCCATCATAGAAGCACAATATAGCGACATTTTAGAGCAGCGTAGCGACGCTGTTTGTCATTGATGCCTACCCCCGAGCGAAGTGACGCCCTCAGCATAGCCGCTTGTCCAAGATGACGCGACACTGACATGTCTTCCAACTTTTGATGCTCTCGGGTTGAGATCACCGAGGGTATCACATCGACGCTCACGGCTACACTGCCCTATCTCTAGAATTTTCTTGCATTTTTTATTCTTTTTTTCGCTCAATTTTGGCTCGGTTTGGTCTTGTTGGCCTTTGACACTTATTTTTGCCATAATTACCTAAAAATCATTAGCAAGCACATGAAATCTAATAAAAACATCTCTAATTTAAGAGGACAAAAAGCAGTTTTTGAGTGCTTTTCATTCATCCATTAATTTTAAAATATGTCTAATCATACCTATTAAGAGCAAAATTAAATTGAATGTCTACTATAACATTTTCAAATATCTAAAAGTCGTCTTAGATTCAAACTTAGCATTTTAGGAATCTATTAAACAAAAAAATTGAAAATTTAGAGACCTATTAGATATTTTTTAAAACATAAGAACTATGTATAAACACAAAATCAGAAGTTCACGGGCTAAACTTCTAGTCTTATGTACATTTGTGCCCCCTCACATGAGGTTCTAGATCCGCCACTGATTATGTGATTTGAATATTATATTGACACATCTAAAATTATATTTATATGAGCTTGTGCCCCCTACATAAAATCCTAGATCTGCCATTGACTATGCTCATTTTAACAATTAATTCTATTTAATTACTATTCATGAAGTTTAAAAGATAATATTTTTGGATGTAACTAATCGACCAAACATGTTTGAGTGATGAAATTAGAATAAATATGATCTAAGTGCAAGTATACACTATCGATGAAGTAATAAATCATGGAGTATTCCAAGAGTTTAATACAATGAGACTATTTATGCAATTCAATTTTTCTAAGAAAGAGCTTTTCGATGCAAACTAAAGGGTAACCAATAGATAAGTGATTTTTAGGTTGAATGTGGATAAAAATAATAAATAGGAATGTTAAACAGGAATACAGTTATGTTTCAACTAAAAAGGCAGTGTGCCTTGGGTAATGCAGCCACATCATACCAGGACAGTGACTTAGTCATAGACAGAAAACTCCTTCTATCTAGTCTTATGTCAAGTTCCTTTAGAAGCTTTAAGCAGCTAACGCCTAATATTCCCATGGTTAGCAGGATCTTAGATTAATTCAAGCTCAATTCCTTTACCCTATGGTATCTCTTATTTCTAAGGCGACATCACAATCCTATTTCTAAGCTCTTAATTCCATATTCGTTTATGACATTCGTTTATATCCTAACTTCTCAGCATTAAGAATCCGCTAGATTGCTAAATTACGTGATTAGTTTAACGTAACAATATTTATCCATAAACTCAACAAAGCAAATGCAATCAAAGAGGTATAAAACTTAGGCATTGTTCAAGCCAAAAAAGCCCTAGGGTAAACTCACTTTAAATCGTTCAACAACATGTAAAAGCCTATAAAATAAGTCTAAAACAGTAAAAACTAACTTTAGATCGATCAACATGTATTTACTCATTTTATCTAATGTAGGGCATTTCGAGGTCTAAATATCACATAAAGTGTCTCTTTACTATAAAAAATTAATAAAATAGATGGTAAAAATATGCACTTTTGATATCTATTAGTAAATTTGCACTTTGGTAGGTAGTTCTAATTTTAAATGTTGCCTATGTTAGGTTTTTAATTTAGGGTACTAACTTCTTGTAGCGTGCAGCAAAATGAATTGAAAAAACCCGAGTTGAGGAAGAACAATTTTATTAGATGTCACAAGGATAATTCACATTATTTCATAACCTAATTTTTTTTAGATGTAAAAAATTGAGAGAGCTTGAGGAAGAACAATTTTATTGTAAGCCCTAGCTCCCAATTTTCCTTGCCTAAGTTCAAGTTAAAAACAAATGATCAAAGGTTAGCTTGAGATGATGTAAGTGAAACTAAATTCAAATGGGAATTGTAGGGATTGTTTAAGCAAGCTTAATTTTCATTTGGCTTTTAATAAAGGGAAAAGGAATCTAACCAATAATGTGTGTGTTCAAAGAGGAAATTGGTTGAGGGTTTGAAAATTTCAAAGTGTTTGAATTTTTCTGAAGTGTTAAGTAGGTTAATTACATAGGAATAATTAAAATAAATGAATAAATAAATAAATAAAATAAATTTAATTAAAATTAAAAGAGATAATTTTGCTTAGGGTGATGAAGATAAGGAGAAGACAGAAGGTGTCACGTTGAAGGTAAGCAAGCAGCTAGATAGCCAAAGATGATTGGAAGAAAAATGCAGTAGCTTTGACTAGAAGCATGTAGCTGAAAGAAGAGTTTGGTTCTCCTCGATTCTCTTGTGCCATTTTCGTGAGTTTTAAACCAAATGGAAGCTAAATGAGTTAGGAATCCACCCTAGGGCTGTCGGAGTGAATCAGAATTAGGAAGCTTGAAAAACGTTGAAGAAACTGGAGGTCACTGAAACTAGGTAAATCAGAGGACTTAAATTTGAGGAATTGATGTGCCACAACTTGGTGTTACCACAAGTGTACGAGTTAAGTTATAATATAGTTAAAACGGCTTGAAAGGCAAAGTATCGTCCTCAGGGAATTGGTTGATTATTCTTTTAGTTATTTAGAGATCTTTCCAATTTTATTTAGGGGATCAAATTGTAATGTCATTTAAGCTAAACTAATCTAAGAAAGCAAATAAAAGTGATCAAGATAAGGAAATTATCAACTAAGAGTCATTTCAGGGAATATATTTCATCAAAGGTATTATTAAACACAATTGCTTAACTCTTGAAGTAATTAACACAACACCTAGTTCTAAAAGTCTTCTATCCGGATTGAATCTTTCAAAAGCAATATTTTCTTTTACTTAAACCCTAATTACTAATTTCTTGAAACTAGGTGCTTAAGCAAAGCATTAAAAACCTTCATTAACAATCTCTATCGTTATCCTACTATGTTCTGTATTTTCAAACGATAATCTAACATGCATGATCTAACTTAAACATACTTTTTCAAGTAAGATTTAAATCATAGAGTCATTCAAATGTTGATCAACCATTTAAAAGCATTAAGAACGGGCATGCTAGAAAGCATAAATGCAAATTAACATTCAAGAAGTAAAGTGTTCAACAATTTAAACCTAAGAATTCATCTTCCCCTAAAACTATGAGAAATTTAGCCTAACATGGGTTCTATAGACAAAACCCATGTTAGAACAACAAAATACGACAAATAAACCAAGAATAAAGAAAGGGAAGAAAAGTTATCCCGCATCCAAGCTCGTCTCTGGGATGGATTTGGCCTTTCAACGATCCTCGAACCTTTCGGCATCATGGAATCTTCATATCTTGCACTAAACTCTCACTCTAGGTCTCCAATTATGAAAATTTTCATGTAGAAGTTGGTTGAGGACCTCCCAATTTATAGAAAATTGGATGCTTGCTCAAGAAGAAATTTCCAAAATTGCATTTTTTTTTTTTGAAAAGGTAGCGTAGCTGAGCTGTAGAGAGTGTAATTACGCTTTAGAAATTTTTGTCAGAGTGTTGCTGTACTCTTAGAGAGCGTAGTTGCGCTTTGGGGATTTTTGTCAGAGTGTCATTGCGTTCTCACAAATTGTAGCTGCCCTCCCCTACTGTCCCAAAATTGTAAGCTCTTGGGTTTGGAGCGTACAGGACAGCATAGCTTCGATCCGTGTTGTGCTGCCCTATTTTTAGAGTTTTTCCATCTTTTCTTCTATATTTTTCACCCGGTTTTGGCTCGATTTGGTTCTTTTAACTTCTAAACCTTATTTTCTTCATTATAACTTGAAAACCACTAGCAAACACATTAAATCCAATAAAAGCACCCCTAAATCAAAGGCAAATAAAATACTTTTTAGGTGCTTTTCAAGAATTTTTCAAGGGTGTTCGAGGAGGTTTTGAACGCCCAAATTTGTTGTTAAGTAAATTAAGAGGTCCCTCTTGAGTTCCATAAAATTTATTTGGAGTTTATTTGATTGGAAAATATGTTTTTGAGCTCTTAAAAACCAAGTTGAAAGTAGGGGACTGCTGGTCGAAAGTTGAAGACAGCAGCCTAGGGCTGCCACCCATCCCCTGTGTCACGGTCATGCTTGTCCAATGTGTGTTTCCCGTGGCCGCATGCCCGCCTCGATCCCTTTTTACCATGCTTTCACCTTATGTATTTCATTTTGCTAGTTAGTTTACTTTCCTAGTATTTTTCTTTGTAAGTGACCGGTCGCCACTTTGCATGTGCAAGGGTGACATTTCTAAAATTGTTCAGAATGTACTATATGGGGGTTAGACTAACCATCAAATCCTCATATCTGGAGTTGTGAGCTATAAAGCAATTGTTGTCCCTTTTTTGCTTTCTAGCCTTACAACACATCTTAATTTCTCAAACATGCTTTCAAACGTTTGCGAAATCCTTTTCCTCTAAACCAGTTTTCTAAAACCATTTTCTCTCGAAACGTGGGCGGAGGTTACGAGAGGCACTCGGTGTGCTGTAGGTGATAAGAATTTGATCAGGCTAACTTGTTCGTGAGTTAGAACAAGTGTCGCACAATCGCTTAGCGAGGCGCGAAGTTGCGATTGTGACACCCTACATGCCAGCCACACGCAGTATTTGCAACTAGCACCCATGCCCGCACGCTCCTATGTGGCAGTTGCCAGCAGCGGTCGCTCACACCCGCTAGTGCCTGCTCATGCACACCATGCCCTCCATCCACGCCCACGCCCCCTACCGCCGACCCATACCCACACATGCGTTCCGCGATAGACAGTGGAATTTTTCTATATTTGTAAATAGTTTGATATTTTTTTCATTTATAATAATTTTTCAAATTATTATAAACCTTTATAGAATTATTCACCAAGATACATAAGCAAAAAATGATTCAATCAATTTTTGTAAAATAAATTTATAATATATATATATATATATATACGCGCCTAATTAAGTTTAAAGCGAAACTAAAAAATATATATTATAAAGGATTGTTTTTAAATATAAGAAAATTTAACAAAATATATATAAATATAGCAAAATTTTAATTTCTAATAGTGATAGACTACCATTTGTGTCAAATATAGCAAATTTCACTGTAGTGATATAGCAAAATTTCATTATCTATCAGTGATAGACCGCGATAGACTACTATCTATATCATGACACAAATGTCTATCACGATCTATCGCAAATAGACTGTGATATTTTACTATTTTTTGTAAATATTCTCAATAGTTTTGTCATTTAAAATAATTACCCATTATATATAGATAACTATTTTATATTTAATAAAAAACCACATACATAAATGTAAAATATCACAATATGAGGGGCACGTGCCTCCTGGCTCTTTAATAGATTCGCCCTTGCATAGTTCAATTGACAAAAAAATTGTTTAATCAACCTCGAGATTAGAGGTTCATTTCTCCTATCCCCCCTACTATAAAATAATAATGATGATGATGATGATAATAATAATAATTTATCAAAAAGAAAAGAAATAGACATTATAGATATAGTATAACCACCATACCTCTATGTTACAGACATTATAGATATCGATTTCTAAATCCTTAATAGACATTGTAGACATTATGATATAGATTTCTAAATCCTTAAATTTCGATGTAGTATAACCACCATACCTCTATGTTACTAAAATACGGTAGCATCACAAAAAAGATGGACCTTCGCAACAAACATTTTTGGCATGTTAGATTCGGATTGGCTATTAATAGATTTAAGTACAAATTTTTGAATTATTTTCGTTAGATGGCTTTTGACCAGCCAATTTCCGTAAGATTCAACTCCTAAGGAAGAAATAAGGAAAGTGATTACTTTATTTAATTTCACATCACAGAATGTGCGACAAGGAAAGTGGACAGAAAATGGGCCCTTCTTATGTGGGTGTGATGTGTGAAATGTGAAAAATAGAAACAACAGTGTCTCGTCACTATTCCATCTTAATTTCAAGAACTTCCAAAGAAAATAGAAATTCAATGTTTTCCGTCCAAAGAATAAAAGAAAAATTCAACCACGACAATCATGTTCTTATGAGTTTTATGTCCAAAAGTCGGCAAAATCTCGCAAACTCTCGCTGAGCAAAAACCCCATGTGACCCACGATTGTTATCTGTTCTGTTATAAAGAAGTCATGCTTAATGGAATTGGTCCACCAGATGAGCTGAAACTTCCGCCGATTCATTCGTCGCATTTTCTTCTTACCTCTTTTCAACTGCTGATCCACCGTCCATGGCCGCTGAACTTGGATTCCGGTCGTCGGAGCTTTCTTTCTTTTCCCGGAAGTGTATTTCTCCGATCAAACACCGGGAAAATGTCAGATTACCCTTCACCCCTCAAAGGAAAACGACCCCAGAGCCGCCGTTGAGGTGGGGTTCCGGTCGCCGCCTTGTTGTTGCTGCGAAGAAGCCGCCGATCGACGGTGTTCCGCCGGAACTTAACAAAATCGCTTCCCAGAAACTGGACTCTGCTCCGGCCCGCCGACGGGTCCGATCGGCTTTCATGGAGCTCCAGCAGCAGCTCGATCACTGCTTATTCAAGGTTTGCTTTGTACATTTTTCAACAACTTGATCTCTGGGATTCCCTGTTTTGATCGTTTGACCAAAATTTTTCTTTCTGAATTTGTGTATGGGATGGTTTGTTTCGTCTGTTAGATGGCTCCTGCTGGGATCAGAACTGAGGAGGTAAGAAATGCTGTCTTAATTCATATTTCCAGTAGATTTTCCCTTTATTTAGGTTAATAGACCCAACATTTGACTAGTTAGTTTTGAAATTAAGATCAAAGAAGCCATGGTATGGGAAATTTTGACTCCCCAAATGTCATTGGTGGCTTTAACTTTCAATCCATTTGCTCTTAAAGTTTTTGCAATATCGTTAAGAATGTTAATCTGATGGATGATTTGGATGTGTGTGTAGTGGTATGACTGTAATTCAAGGGGTTTGAATATTTTCTGCAAAAGATGGTTTCCTGAGACTGATGTTCATATTAAAGGTGCTGTCTGTTTCTGCCATGGCTATGGTGACACCTGCACTTTTTTCTTTGATGGTTTGTAATCGTTTCATTTTTTGTTTTTCTTTCATGTTTGCTGTGATTTCCGAACAATTTGACTTATGGTGGTTTAAAAATTTCAGGAATTGCTAGGCACATTGCTGCATCCGGGTATGCCGTTTATGCTATGGACTATCCGGGTTTCGGTCTTTCGGAAGGATTGCACGGTTACATTCCTAACTTTGATCAACTAGTTGATGATGTTATAGAACAATACAAGAAGTTTAAAGGTTTGTTGGGTTGATACGGACTTTATGTGTGGATCATTTCTCAATACTTTTCAATTAACGGATCAACTTTTATTTCAACTTGCAGG
Source organism: Citrullus mucosospermus (assembly GCA_030954485.1). Classification (NCBI taxonomy): domain Eukaryota; kingdom Viridiplantae; phylum Streptophyta; class Magnoliopsida; order Cucurbitales; family Cucurbitaceae; genus Citrullus; species Citrullus mucosospermus. The sequence continues at coordinate 13,973,896 of CM062057.1, read as the reverse complement.
GAGACCAGAATTGAAAGGTTTGCCTCATTTCATATTAGGACAGTCCATGGGGGGTGCTGTTACTTTGAAAATTCACTTGAAGGAACCAAAGCTATGGGATGGAGTGGTTCTTGTGGCTCCCATGTGTAAAGTAAGTTCAAACATTTCCGCAACAGAAAAAGTTTTTGATCTTGTTATAGCTTGTACAGATCTGTGAATAGTGATTTCAATGCTCTTTAAGATTGCAGACGATGTGAAACCACCAGAACCCATGCTTAAGGTGTTAAATCTAATGTCTAATGTGGTGCCAAAAGCCAAGCTTCTCCCAAAGGTCGATCTTGGTGAACTGGCTCTCAGAGAAATGAAGAAAAGGAAACTGGTTCGTATGCCTTACATTCTTCACCTAGAATTTCATTACCAATGAAGCCTTTGTGCATTTAGTTACTTAAGTATACATCTGTGACTTGAGCGTATATGCTTGACATCCCCATCATAAAGCTTATTGGACATTGAACACCATCATGATTTTCATAAGAAATTCATGGTATTTGAGTGCTACTTGCTGCAAGTATGGTAGTATTCAGTTCAGAGCTAGTGAACTCGGTTCATCCAGACCGTGAATATTGTGATAAGTTAACATACAGACTGTTTACAAGAGAAACGGAATGGCACGTACCTGTAAACATTTATCCTCTTAAGAGTTTCTTCTTTGTGTAGAACATTTTAGACCGTCTGGTCTGGTCTACTTGTAATGCCCCTTGAACATTTGAAGATCAAAATTATATGCTTATTTCTTTTTGTTTTCTAGTTTAGAAATCATGGATATTTAATTTACTTAAGATCTAAATGTGAAACTCAAAATGAAAAAAGAATATCAAAATCGTTATCTTACCCTCAAAATCGTTATCTTACCCATTTTTGATGTGGCTTTTCCAGGCAGTCTACAATGTTATATCATATGACGATCGGATGCGCGTGAAAACTGCCATGGAACTTTTAAAGGCAACGGATGATATCGAGAAACAAGTTGAGAAAGTGAGTCTGTTTTCTTAAGAGAATGAATCAACATTATTCCTGGTGTTCCTCACTTATGCTGCTGACCTTGCCATTTCATTTAGCATTTACTGATTGTAGAGAGATTGCAGGTTTCATCACCATTACTGGTTCTTCATGGAGCTGCAGACAAGGTGACAGATCCTAATATTAGTCGTTTTCTATATGAGAAAGCGTCGAGCAAGGACAAGACTCTCAAACTCTATGAACAAGGCTTTCATTGCATCTTAGAAGGAGAACCAGATGAAATAATTTTCACTGTTCTTAATGATATCATTCATTGGCTAGATTCACGATCCTCCTCGACGTAGCTCTCGACTAATTGCACAGTAATATTCGTCCATTGTTAGTAAGAATGAGTTAGTTATCTCAAAATTCAAATGTTTCTATTTTTGTCGTTAATTTTACTTAAAATTCAATAGTTTTTGCTTAAATTTCATGTTGGTTTTAATGTAATAAAGAATTTTAGGATAATACATCAAACTCATCAAAGTGAGTTTAGGCTTAGGAGTAACTGAATAATTGAATTGCACTTTCATCGTCAAAGTTATAAGGTCAATCTTCTATCTCACAATGGTTGTACTCAAAAGAAAATATAACATATCAAACTCAAACTCAATTTCTATGTTAATTTGAAATACATATTTATGAAGTTCAGTGGAGTTTATGGAGTTGTGTTTGTCAATTTTGCATTTGTATGAATTAGTACAATATATAAATTAACGAAGTATCAACTTTAAAGTAACGGTCTTATTAATGAATTATTATTAATTGTAATCTTAACTAAATTCATTTACCTATTTATTATAACATTGTCCTTAATAAATTTTTGGTTAAAAATCACTTTTGGTCCCTAAATTTTTATAAAAGTAACAATTTAATCTCTATATTTTAGTTTGTAAGGATTTAGTCTCCAAACTTTTAATTTTGTACCAATTTAGTCTCTATATTTTAGTTTGAAACAATTTAGTCATTATACTTTACAATTGGCAACAATTTAATCCTTATTGTAGAGATTTGTGTTAAGATTTAATGAGACTTTTTTTATAAATAAACCGATAATCTAATTAGGGACTCAATAATTTTATAAAATACAAAGTCTACATCATAAAATAATAAAAACTGAATCCAATTTTGATAATTATTTGTTATGTTAAGGACTAACTTGTTACAAATTTGCAAGTACAAGGATTAAATTGTTATATATTAAAGTTCATGGACTAAATTGTTACAAAATTAAAATTACAGGCAGTAAATCGTTACAAACCATCATGGACTAAATTGTTATTTTCATAAAAGTTTAGAGACCAAAAGTGTTTTTTAACCTAATTTTTTTTATTTAATTATACTAATTGTATAGTTTCATATATCAATGTATAACTTCACTTGAAAATTGAATTGAGATGAGTTTTGTTTCTTTTACCATCTAAAATTTGTACTTTCAAGAAACTACATTTTTTGACTTCATTCAAACATTTTTTCCACTGAATTTTTACATCATTTCACCACAAAACTAAATCGATGTGGGTCTTGTTTCCTTTACCATCCAAAATTTTTATATTTTAAGAAACCAAATTTGATAAAAATAATATTTATTTATTTCATATCATTTTGTAATTATTTTTTCATTTCTTTTTTAAATTTATGCTCTCCCATTGACATTTACACAAATATTTACATTATACATCTAAATGTTGTTTTACTTTGTAGAAATGATGATTTAAAATAGTCAATTATAACCTAATTAAGCTACCATCAAAGTTTTATTAACTAATTATAACAATTCCTATCAATTCCCATAAAGTTTTTTAAAATTTTCATCGATATTGATATTTTCATAAACTCAAAACCTCGATATTTCTATCAACATCGATATTTCAAACGTGGATCCATAAAGCAGGAGTTACGAAATTGTTACCTTAACATGGTTCAACTAAGTTTAACATATACTCCCTTCTTTGAAAACAGCGAACCAGACATCCTTAATGATTTTGAATATGAATTTGATATTTTGGGGCTCCATAAATTCTTTTTATGTTGCAAAATGTTAACTTCAGTGAACTCCTCTTCTAAGTTCCTCACCCGTTCCTTCTTCTACCATCGTTTCGTGCAGGCTATAACAGGTAAAAGGGCGTGTTAGACTTAGGATATATCACCTTCCCTTTCATCTGGATACTTCAACGCCTAGGCACATTGAACATCACTTGTTGGTAATGTCTTGCATCGTAAAATCGCCTAATTTCCACTCATCAGAAGTGTTTTACCTGTGGTTGAGAATGGTCTTCCCAAGATGATTGGTACTTCATATTGTTGGTCTTGTAGTCCAAAATTATTAAGTCAACACAAAAAAAAAAAAAAAAAAAATTCATCCACCTAAATCCAACTACTTAAAAATTGAAAGTGGCATGAAATTGATTGGTTGTATTTGTTGGGGAAAATGATATATAAGAACTGAATACACTAGCAAACTAATTACACATCAATTAAAAACAATACACTTAATGTATAATATTCAAACTCATAGGTAAGCCATATAATGCAATAAGGCTTAGATATGAAAATAACCAAAGACTTAAAAAAAAAAAAAAAAAAAAACCTCAAAACCTTTGGAGATTCAAAATATAGTCGAGACACGCTTCTAATATGCGTTGTCTTGAAGACAATTATTCGCTCTACACCAAATGTAAGCAGACTAGAACAGTCGTCTCAGCAGGATACAATGACTAACTTTGGTAGAACTGCAATCTCAAACTACTAGGATTTGACAGAACTATTCGATACTTGCTCTCAACTCAACTCAAGACCAAATGAAAGAAAGAAATGAGAGAACTCTTCAATTTGAAGTGGGATCCTTGATAGCGTGAAAAATCTCAGAAAAGAAGTGTCGTAAACCTCTCTCCAGCTATCAAATACACTTTATATCATCAAACGTATTATTACAACCACATAACATAGAAATAATGGTAAGAACAAGGTTGAACCACAGGGAGATTGTGACTTGCCTAAATCAAAATTTGAATTCTTTTAGGTTTGGAGGGAGGGGGAGGGTGGAGGGTTTGGTGATCATGTGAAAATAAGAAGTGAGAAAGTAAAATTAACAAAGAAATCGATGCAAGTGAGATAAAGAGATCAAACGACTAGTAGAGAAGTCAAATTTAATGAATAATCAGGGATAGGAACGGATTTGGCTAAATCTCTATCATTGAATACTAAACATCAAAAAAAATTACCAATGAATGCACAATTAAATGACATCAAATGTCACTAGATGCTTCTAATCATCAAATTAAGCAAGCATAATTTGAACTAAACTTTATTCAATTATCTAGAATGATCGCGCTTTCAACAACGAACCAAATTTGCATTAAACAAAGTGGAGTTTAATTATGATAAATGAAAGGTCGGAAAGCTTAGGCTAACATTCGATTATAGTTGGATTCAATTAACTCATAAAAACTCAATTGATGGAAAAGTTCTCAAATAAAGCCTCTTCTAATTAATCATGCAACTTAATCCGTAATCATGCTCAACGCCAAACGAAGTTTGCAATAAAAGAGGAAATTATCTAGAGCTGTCAATTCAATCTAATAACCTCAATAAAGATTAAAATCAAAACCCAATCAATTCATGGTAATCAATATAATACAATTTGAAACAAATTCTCAAGAAATTCAAGCCTAAAATCCTATCCCCAAATACACTTACCTTAGTCGATCATCCTCATTAAACACAATCTACAAGTCTTGGAGAGATTACAAATGGAAATGGAGAAGAAAAAGGGAGGAGAAGATGAAGAATGGTAGCAAAAATGATATGAAATTGTGGCCGAAGGTTAGGTTCTCGCTAAAATTGACCTAAAAATCACGATTATATATAAAAGCCGCTAGAGTGTCACTGCGCTCTTCAGCAGCGTTGCTATGCTCAACAAAGAAGTTGAGCGTCGGTCTCGAGTGTAACGACGCTGAGCCCTGCGCTGCGAGGCACACGCGTGTTCCGTTCTCATCAAACTTTGGAGCGTCGCTGTGCTCCCCTGGGGCGCACGACGCTGCAACAATTTTTGCTCTCAGGTCCTCAGCGTAAAGTTCAGAGTAGCTACGCTCTCTAGAGGTATTTTGGTCATTTTGACTCTTTCATTTGGTCTATGCTTCTGGAGCTTTGTTTTGACCCATGTTTGCACCAGTTCCACCTTTATGGCTCGTCTCACTAGCTTAACGCTCAAAGCCTGCAAATTTTAGAAAATAACATGATAAAATGACAGAATGAGCTCAAATAAAGCCAAGAGAGATAGCTCTTTTTAGGAGCTATCAAATCACCCACAACTTGATTCTTGATCATCCTTGAGCAAGGTAGAAACACACATCACACAATAACATGCTCGCTAGATTACACTACTTGCGACTTAAGTTAATAGTTCTCACGGTAAGGATGCAATTATTTAGGAAATCCAATTGCAGACAATCAATTTAAAATGCAACTTAAAAAGTCTTTTCAAGTTAAATCATGCATGAATAAATGCAAAGCATCATCATTTTGACTCTAAGCATATTCGAAAAGGTTTTATGAAGCTCCCAATTTGTTTTCCCCTACTCTGACTCGTTCATTGGTCTTTAGGTTGCTCTTACTTAAAAAGGGTGTAATACATCGACAAGGTGCCTAACACACATACAACTTAAAAGTAAAGGGCATTGCTTTTACCTTGAGGCGCTAGTTGATAACTTGTAGAAATACAAGTTATTATTGTCTTTCTTTTAGAAATATAGAGTTTAAATAGAGAATCATGTGGTAGTTTTGACTTAATTTCATTGATAAATCTTCCTTTGTGTTCTACTCTTTTTGATTTGATGAAGATAAATGTTTTGAAGCTTTTTGGATCTAAAACGCATGCTCTGATGCAGAAACACAAGCCGCATATTAGCACGATGACATTGAGGAACGCAAGACAGCGTAAAATCAGAAGGAAATCTTGAGAGATTGCCGAGGGATTACTACACTTGATCTGCGACAGAAGTGGCGATTACTAATTGGACCGAAAATCACGCAATTACGTGAGAAGGATGCGAAGCGATAATTTAGCCTCTAATCATGCAAATCTGCTAGCGTTACAACGTAGCATCTATAAAAAGGCAGATATTGTCACACTCCCTCCCAAGTACCCTCTTAACCCAGGAGAAAATGTGAGGACAGCAGACACCGACCCTCTTACAGCATCCATTGCCCGCCTTATACCTTGACCAAGACCTAATAAGCATATATACACAATAAATGAACATTCAACTATAACCAGGGTTAAGCTATCATGATAATACATATTTACATTCAACCTTAAATTTACACAAGTTCACTGACTTCCGCCCTTAACCCTTTATATGTACAACACAGGTTTAAGATCAAATATTTACAATTCTCAGAATTCCAGACACTGATGGTGGGCCCAGACGAGTTGCTGTGTAGGCTAAGCACCTTAAACTCTTTCGCTACCTGAAAAAATAGAAAACAGGGAAAAACATGAGCGAAGTTGCCTAGTGTGTGACTTGTTTTGTAAAAACCTTCCTTGATTCGTAATTAAATCAAAACCGTAATCAAGTTATGAAAATAAATAAGCAGTAATAAATCATTTCCGTATCCAAACAAATCATGCTCAGGTAACATTATCAAATCACATACGTATCATTTCTAAAGGAAAACCATGTAAGTACAATACATTTCAATCACATTTTCCTTAGTTGAGGCAGAGCAGAACTCAACGCTACTCAAAGTCGAAAATATCCTTAGTTGGGGCGGAGTAATCTCAACACACCCAACGTCAAATATCCTTAGTTGTGTGGAGTAGTCTCAACACAACAACGTCTATCATACCTTTATGTGCACATAGATATCATATCCTGAGTTACCCAAATACCTTCTCAAGTCCTTCAATACCGAGTCCCATAAACGAGATTTAGGCCACTAGCATGCATTCTCCTAGTCCTTCAGCATTGGGAACCATTTCTATATCCCGGCTACCCACATGCCTTCTCCGTGTCATTCAACATTGAGAGCCTTTTCAAGAATATTATTTAAAAACAACATGCTTTGAAAATAGCATAGTAAAAATTTATGAGTTTATAACATTTCAAATCTTCACAAACTCATTAACAATCATCAATGCTTTCCATAAAATCGTAGGTTAATAAATAGCATGCCTTTCGTAAAACTCGTTTAACAGCTAGCATGCTTCAAATGATTTCCAATGTAAAACACATAATACGCACGTACATGGAAACACATACTATTTTTCAAGCAAATAATCCTCATAGCAAATTAAAACTCGTGAAAAGCATAAACATATAAACATGTTTCCAAACATAATCATATATCATGAAAACTTTGTTTAAAGTAAACTCATTTTAAATAAAATTGTCACTCACTACTTGTCTTGAGCCCTTAAAGGATTATATGCTTTTTCTAGCTCCTCTCGGCCTGAAATGGTTTAATTTCCTTTGTTAGATTCCTTAGAATTCCCATTAAAGTGTAGCAAATATGTCTTAAGCATTAAGATAAAGCTCACTAGCGAGACCAACTACTAACAAAATTACAAAACTAGCAAGACTTGTTCAAACTAGCGAGATTTTTCCTAGCGAGATTAGTGAGACTAAGCAAAAATCAGCGAGACTTACTTGACCAGCGAGACTAGTGAGAGAAGCGACACCAACGAGACTAGCGAGACCTAGCGAGAGTTGTGAGACAAAAACCGATTAGTGACACCTAGCGAGACTGATCTCCCTGCTCACCCTCACGCCTTCAGTGTTGCTGATTTTCCAGCGATACTTGTCTCACTCTGCTACTGTCTTTGCTTCTTACTTCACTTCTATCTATTAAAAGTTGTATTTTCAGCCTGAATTAGAACTTCTTCCCTTCTACAAACTTGTAAAGAAATGTGTTTTCTAACTCACCTCAAACTTTCAGAGCTTAATTCTTCTTTGTTCGACAGATATTTTCAGTTTACTTCGCCCTGCTCCAGATCACTCGGGAAATCCGTATTAGTCACTTCCACCTAAAATTAAACATGTTTTTCTTCATATTCAACTCAACCATCCTTCACAAGAGTTGTTAAGAATTGAGTTAACTTACTAACATCAAATGTTTAACTTCAAACTCGGTCTCTTCAGCTCGCTATTCACCAAACACCAGACTTTGCTCAAATTGTGCGACTGCAATCAAACCTTTTGTGGTAGCTTCAATTACACCATGTAACGAACCAAAATTCTACACGAATTTGCCCCAGATATCTTCTTCTATCTCCCCTGGTCACTCAGCTGAAAAATGAAGTCGGTGTGAAGTTTGAGAAATGCGATAAGATCAACAACTTTGGCTATGCACCAAAAAAAATCCTGCCGATTAACTCTCCACTATCTCTTTCCTTTTTCTTATTTATTTATTTATTGATTTATTATTTTTCCTTTTTCTTTCCTTTTTTTTTCTTTCTTTTTCTTTATTTTTCTTTCTTTCTTTTTAAATTAAAATCCACTTTTGTGCCCCAATTAATATTCAAAGTCAATTCTAGCTCGGTTTCCTCCTAATGACTTAAAAATTCAACTTACCAAAAAAAAAAAAAAATACTTCCAGCTTCCTTAAATTTTTCCTTCAATCTACAAGAGGAAAACAATTTAGTCCATATTGGTACTATGTACTTACGTTTAGCTCTTATAAATGAAAGTAGGGTTTACAAATATGCAGGACGAAAAGGTTGTTGAAACTCTTGGAAAAATTCTTGAGTGACAGAAGAGTACTTTCCAGATGACAATTGGAGATGAATACCTCGAAAGATAAGAGTCTTCCTGCCAATCAACCATCTCATAGCAGAGATATCACGCAACTAACTTGGCGAACTCATTTGGTAAGGTTAAAAAGTATTTCTAGACATAGAAATAATCTTAGGATCTAATACTCTCTTATGCGTTATAGAGATATAAGCATATTTTCTGTTGGCCGAGAGGTGTAGTTTAGAGTTGATAATATGAAATATGTTTACCCTGCGTTTCTGAAACTAGATGATAACCAACCCTAGCCCTACTTTTTACCATTCATATTTATTCATTTGCTGATTTCTGCTGTGATGCATACCTGATAACTTGTAGAAATACAAGTTATTGTAGTCACTATTTGATTTAATTAGAGTAACTTTAGAGCTAAACGCATGATTTTGGTAGTTAAATGATAAAAATGTATCACCACGCGTTGGGACTACTTACAAAGGAAAATGCCTGAAAAACGATGAGCTTTTATGTTCCTAACGCAGGGTTAAGAAGAAACGAAGCGCAAAAAATAGAAGTACGAAGAGACGAAGCTGCTGCAAGGACAAGTGGAAACCCTTGCGTCGAGCCTATGCGCTGATCCCATGCGTTGAGTCCATGCGTTGAGACTACGCGTTGACAATCTGAAAAGTAGAAACAGGCGCATGTTCAAATAGCTGTCATGTCATTATGAAAAAGGACAACAACCAATCAGTTGATGGCAGAATAAATAGGGTGACAATCTGAAAAGTCTATGCAGCGTGGCTGAAATTTAATGCACAAAGTGTCAGGTCATCATGATATCAACTTTTTGACGCCTATAAATAGTCCACAAGCTTCTCCAAGAAAAAGAAAAGGGAAGAGAGACCAGTTCAAGAGGTGAAAGCTCTGCACTATTTCTCCCTCACCATAACCAGCCTCCACTTCGAGCTCTTCTGAGAGAAGGATTCTGAGCATCATCAGTGTCATCTCCCAGTGAGTGAGAATATCCACCCTATGGAATATATGTATCAGATAGCAACCATCTCAAGCCTCCATGAAGCAAGATGTTGTTAGTGGCGGCTTGACGCTCTTCATCTCTATTTTATTTCCATTTCTCTCCTTCTTGCTTATATGTTGTTAATGACATTCGAGAGAATGATTTATTTCTTTAATATAAGTTCGATTGACTATCATCTTCCATCCATTTCTGTATTAAATACTTTACACCATGCTGTCGAAATGCTAAATGAGTTGAATGTTAAAAGTTAGTTTTCTTGAGCAATTCTGAGTATGTTACATCTTGATTAATGCATATTTTTTGCTTGCATAACTTTGTTTGACAAACAAATGTAGTAAGCATGACTGTCGAGCTTGAGAGAGTGGATAGTTAATCTTTAGCATTAATTAAAACTAGATGAGTGCAGAGATGTAGTTCATCTTTTGCCAACACAAACTCACCATGCATCTTAGAGATAAGATAAATGTGGCGTCGAAACATCGAGAGATGGATTCACACACGCAGTTTGTAGGTATGTAATTGTACTTAGAAAGTTTAGGTAACAACTAGCTCTTGCATTCAACTCTACCTCTATCGCATGGTCCCATTCATTCTCAACGCATGCTATCTGACGCATTGTTTCATATGACTACCCAACGCCGCGTCCACCTCATTAATAGTAGTAGGGAATTCTTTTCATTCTTTTTGTATAGTTTAGATACACAATCAACAAATGCATATATATTTACATGTACAGTCACCGCATAGTCATACATTTAGTCTCAACGTCTAGTTATTACAAATCCCTGCGTTCGACCCTGGACTCACTAGGAAAACCTATAAATGCTTATACTTGGGTCTTTATAGGAAAACTTGCTTAGTCATGATCACATCTAGAGTAATTCTCAAAGCATGCTTGTACGGAAATGACAAATCTGTTTTTGTGCAACAAGCTAAGAAACTCAATTCAATTTAATTAGAAATTAAACGAACAAAATTCAATGAACAAGTTTTTGGCGCCGTTGCCGGGGATTTGATTTAAAATTCAGGTTTTGATATTATTTCTTAATCTATGTAGAAAATCTCAATCTTGGGTCGTACAGAGCGTTTAGGCGAAGACGTTCCTGATAGTTTATGAACAAAGGACAGCCTGCGTTCATTTCTGACCCTGAGATCGAGAGCACATTTCGGAAAAGAAGTAAGACATTCCAAAGGCGGCGACAACTTTACAGAGAGAAAAAAATGGAAAATCAAGCAAACAACGCCAATCCGCCTTTGAGAGCTAACAATGGGGCTAACGACAAACGTGAAGAAGCAGTGAACCATGCGTTAGCCCAAGCGCAGCTTCAAGCTCAGCTGCAAATTGATCAACAAACTCATCCTATCTTATTGGCACATGATCGAAATCGGCCGATCAGGGATTACGCGTCGCCTATCTTATACAAATTTTCACCTGGAATTATGCGACCTAAGTCTCAAGGTTCGAGATTTGAGATGAAGCCAATCATGCTTCAAATGCTACAAACAGTAGGACAGTTTGGGGGATCACCTGGTGAAGACCCTCATGCTCATCTGAAAAGCTTCATTAAAATCTGCAACACCTTCGTCATCCCGAACATAAGTGCAGATGACATCCGATTGACGTTGTTCCCATTCTCCCTCAGAGATGAGGCGAGACAGTGGGCATATTCTTTGGAACCAGGTGAGATCACCACCTGGAACCAAATGATAGAGAAGTTCATGAAAAATTTCTTCCCACCAACGGAGAATGCTAGAAGAAGAAGAGACATCGCCAATTTTCAGCAAAAAGACAGAGAAACCCTGAGCGATGCTTGGGCAAGATTTAAAAGATTGGTGAGAAACTGCCCGCATAATGGCTTCCCTAACTGTGTTCAAATGGAGATATTCTATGATGGTTTGACCGAGGCATCTCAGACCGCTGCAAATGCTGCCGCAGCGGGAGGACTACTGGATAAAACTTATACTGAGGCTAAGAAAATTCTCGATAGAATATCAAGAAACCATGAAGATTGGGAGGACCATGGATATAGCCGATCTGGCCGCAGACAAAACAATGCGACGGGAGCACCAGAGCATAATAGTGTTGTTGCGTTACAAGCTCAAGTCACCGCCATGACTAACCTGTTACAGACTATGGCCCTGAATCAGTCAAATACAGGAGGCGGCGGCCAAGTGAACGCAGTGAATCAAGTGAACGCCGCAGGATACGTTGGATCCGGGGAGCCACATGCGTATGAGGTATGTCCACAGAACCCTCAATCTGTATGTTTTATACGCAATAACCCCTATTCCAACACCTACAACCCTGGCTGGAGGAATCATCTGAATTTCTCATGGGGTGGTAACAGCCAGCCTGAGCAGCAAAGTGTGCCTACGCACGAAAGAGGAGGATCATCGGATTCCCCCATGGACATCAGAGGCAAAATTCACACCAATCAGCGCCTAGTCCATCATCATCAATGAAAGCTCTTCTGAAGGAATATATGCAGAAGAATGACGCCTTGTTGCAAACCTAGGCGTCATCTGTCCGAAATTTAGAGCTTCAGATTGGCCAGATTGCTGGAGAATTTAAGACGTGGCAGAAAGGTTCTCTTCCGACCAACACCGAAGCCCCACGCGGTACGGGCAGTTCAGGTAAAGAACAATGTCAAGCTGTGACATTGCGAAGTGGAAGAGCTATGAATGAACTTCCCCGCCCAGAGAACTCTTAGCCAACAATTCATCATTCCAATCCCACAACTGATTCTGACCCATCAACGCAACAAAAACAAGCTGACATGCAAAGAAGTTTATCAGGGAAAGACGTGTTGTAAGCCCCGTACCTAATTTTGTGAGATCGCAAGGTAAGAAGGGAGCCGAGAGATGGATGATTGGGTAAGAATAGTTGGCTGGATTGTGTTTGTGGTGGAAAAATGACTAAGTATCAGCTATGCGTTGATGGCAACATGTTGTGATGGAAACAGTTTTGATGTAAACGCAAAGGTGAGGGAAGAATATTATGCGCTGAAGCCGCGACGCGTTGAGGACATAAGGCGTGGAGAATCACCTTGTACCGAAGATTTATCATGCAGCAAACGCATTGAAGGCAGTGTGCCGTTGGAAGTAATGGCCACGAGGAGTTGGGAGCTGATTTGCGATGAGGCTATTATGCGGTGAACGCTACCATGCGTCGAAGGTGGGTATGCGTTGGACAAAGAGGGTTGGCTGAGAGAAAGTAATGCGTTTGCTAACCATTTGGCGGGAGAGTTTTGAAAAGAAACATCATCAGAGGCTGTGTGCGTTGCTGAAGCTGAACATAGAAGGTATGCGTTGAACAGATTATAGTAAAGTGTTGAAATGGAGAATAAGTCAGTGGTATATATATAAGTGGATTGAGAATTCAATTGTTCTGATTGCATTTCAGAGCTCGAGTTGGGTCCATACTAAGGCGAAACATCGGAAGGAGGTAGAAGAAGATGTTCATGCTGATTTGAAGTGGGAATCTCATCGTAACCGTGGAAGAACCTTGAGTTTGGCAGAGGATTCAGCTGGTGTTACTCCCTCAGAGTGATGCTCGGTTTTGGAGGAAGAACAAATTGAAGAAACGGTGGTTAGGGCTGAAACTTTGAGGTTAGTAAGTTAACTCGATTTTTAGCAAGTTTCATGAAGGATGCTTGAGCTGAAATTGTATAAATGTGTGTCAAACTCAGGAAGAAGAGATTAGAGTTGAATTGCCGGACGATTAGGGGTAACTCGGAGTTGTTGAAGGATATATCCTAAATGGAGAGGATGTTCTTCATGAAATTTGGAGGTAAGATGAAGGACCTGTATCTTAACAAGTTTGTAGAAGGAAGAAAGTTCTGAAATTGACCGAAACAAAATGTTTAGCAGGTTGAAGAAGGAAGAAGAAAGGAAGAAAAAAACGGTTCTGCTGCAGCGGTAGTATCGCTGAGAGAGCGAGAGACAGGGTAGCGAAGCAAGTATTGCTGCAACGCAAGATAGGCTTTACGTCTCACGATTCTCGCTAGAGTATCGCTGGGTATCGCTCCTCAGGTAGTTTCGCTGGTTTCATTCAACGCAGTGTCGCTAGTACAGTAGTGTGTGATGAGTAACGCTGGCAGCTTTTAATTTTCTAAAGAGTAACGGTATTATTGTGTGTTAAAGAAAAAGGGAGATTATGGAAACTAAACATGAGGAAATGTGTTTTCAGGCCAGGAAGAGCTCGGGGAGGCTTATAATCCACTTAGAGCCAAGACCAATCGGGAGTGACTATTTGTTATATCTTGTGATAAATTTAGTATGCTTATTGATGAGGAAATGTGATTCATTGTAGTATTCCTTATGAATGTGATGTGTTAGTAATTTAAAAGGGTACTAATGCTAATGTCTAAATATAATAGTGGCTGAAGGACCTTATGGTGAAAGCTTATATGTGGGTAAGCATGAAGTTAAGTGCTGAGGGACTTTGTGAAGGCACTTGAATAACTATAAGGAATGGATTACAATGCTCAGGGATTATGAGCGAAGGCATGTAGCAATCCATCACACACTAGCTCGTGCTGAGGGATCATGAGTGAAGGAACTTGAGCGAAGATAGAATTGGTTACCAATGCTGAGGGATTTCATGTGAAGGCACATGGTAATGTAAATACAATTGAATAAGTGCTGAGGGACGGGAAGTGAAGGCACTAAATAGTTGCAAGTCTGTGAGACATGAGAACTTGATAGTTATATGTGTAATTTGGAGAGAGAATCTTAGTAATTCTTTGGGATGTGATATGTAATGGTTGCTGATAAACAAACTGGCTCATATTTGTTAGAAATAGTTTAGTGGATTTAGTCACTCACTGAGCTTTCTGCTCATTCAGTTTGTTGTTGTTTATTGTTTCAGGTAGCGAGCGTATCCGGGACGCCTAGCCTACAGAAGAATCTCGTCTGGGCCTATCTGGAAGCGAACCTCTTGGATAGTTGTAAATATTTAGACTGTACTTATATCTTGTAATATGCATATTTCTTAGAGGAGAAAGGGGGATGTGTTGTACCTTATATGTATATCTGCAGAAATGCCTGTTGAGAGGATTCATGTTTTTCTAATATGTCAATGGAAATGTTGTTTTGAATTGTGATTTATATGGTATCCATCCTATAGAGTTTTATGTAGGGGAAACAGTATCATGCTCAATCCTAGGTATAGAGTGTATCTGGGATGGGGTGTGACACACGTCAACAAGCATGTCAGCCGAGCTGCAAACGCCTCCTTACCCACAAGCAGTTCAAACGCTTCCTGGATGTACTCAAACAGTTGCACATCAACATCCCACTCGTGGAGACGTTGGAACAAATGCCTACCTATGCTAAATTCCTCAAGGACATACTGTCTAAAAAGAGAGGAATGGGTGAATATGAGACCATTGCTCTAACGCAGGAATGCAGCGACATGGTCTGTGAACGCGTCCCCACAAAGATGAAAGATCCAGGGAGCTTCACCATTCCTTGTTCCATTGGAGGAATCCACATAGGAAAACCGTTGTGTGATCTAGGGGCTAGCATTAATCTCATGCCCCTGTCAGTATTCAACAAGTTGGGGATTGCATCGCAGCCAACAACAGTTACCCTACAATTGGGGGATCGATCCGTTGTGCATCCTGAGGGAAGGATTGAAGATGTGTTGGTAAAGGTAGACAAGTTTATTCTCCCTGCAGACTTCATTATCCTGGATTATGAAGCAGACGAAGACGTCCCAATCATACTTGGACGCCCATTTCTTTCAACGGGTCGCACACTTATTGACGTCCACAAGGGGGAGATCATTATGAGAGTTAATGATCAGGAGGTGATATTCAACGTATTCAAGGCGTTAGAATATCCAAAAGAACAGGAGACTTGCCAGAACCTCGACGCAGAGGATTAGTTACATGAAATGTGGCTTGAAGAAAATGATGAAACCATTGCAAATCTGGACGCGCAGCAGCCTGAACAATGCTGTGCTTTGGTCCATTCTACTTATGAAACCTTGATTCCGAATAAGATCAACCAACGAACGAAACCATCTCTGGAAGAAGCGCCAGAAATCGAGTTGAAAGTGTTGCCAGCTCACCTGAAATATGCCTACTTAGGGGAAGGTAACTCTCTTCCAGTAATTATTTTTGTTGCTTTATCCCTAACCAAGAATCAGCTTTGTTAGTTATTTTGAAAAAGCACATCCGAGTTGTCGGATGGACATTGGCTAATATCAAGGGGATCAGCCCCACATACTGCATGCATAAGATTCGTCTAGAAGAAGGAAAAGACGGATCCATCGAGGCCCAAAGGCAGCTAAACCCAGCGATGAAGGAAGTTGTCAAGAAATAGGTACTTAAATGGTTGGACGCAGGCGTTATCTTTCCCATCTCTGATAGTAAATGGGTAAGTCCTGTGCAATGTGTCCCCAAGAAAGGCGGTATGACTGTAGTCCCGAACAAGAATAATGAATTGATCCCCACCCGCACTGTCACGGGGTGGAGAATTTGTATGGACTACAGAAAGCTCAACGCGGCGACAAAGAAGGATCATTTCCCACTTCTCTTCATTGACCAGATGTTAGACAGACTTGCAGGAAATGAATTCTTTTGCTTCTTGGATGGTTATTCCGGATACAACCAGATCATGATTGCTCCAGAAGACCAGGAGAAGACAACATTTACATGTCCTTATGGTACTTTTGCATTTCGACGCATGCCGTTTGGACTATGTAACGCCCTAGGCACCTTTCACCGGTGTATGATGGCAATCTTCTCTGAATTCCTAGAAGATTCAGTGGAGATATTCATGGACAATTTTTCAGTCTTTGGAAATTCATTTGATGCATGTTTAGCCAATCTGGAAAAGTGTTGAAAAGATGCGAGGACATCAACTTAGTGCTAAATTGGGAAAAATGTCACTTTATGGTGAATGAAGGAATTGTCCTCGGTCACAAGATATCCAAGAAGGGCCTTGAAGTCGATCAGGCCAAAATTGAAGTCGTAGAAAAGCTCCCACCGCCTACAAATATCAAGACACTTCGCAGCTTCTTGGGACATGCAGGCTTTTATAGAAGGTTCATCAAGGACATTTCAAAAATTGCACGCCCTTTAAGCTCATTGCTGGAGCAAAATCGACCTTACATTTTTTATGAAGAATGCCTCAAGGCCTTCGAGACTCTGAAAGCAGCACTGGTGTCAGCACCAATTTTAATTGCCCCAGACTGGTCGCAACAATTTGAGCTAATGTGTGATGCAAGCGACTATGCGATGGGTGCTGCGTTAGTTTAACGCAGAGACAGAATGCTGCACCCTATAGCCTACGCCAGCAAAACGTTCAACGCAGCTCAAGCAAATTATACCACTACAGAAAAAGAGTTGCTGGCGGAAGTATTCGCTGTGAAAAAATTCAGAGCATATCTTCTAGGGTCGAAAGTCATCATCCATACTGACCACTCAGCTATCCGATATTTGATGACTAAAAAAGATGCCAAGCCGAGGCTTATTCGATGGGTTTTACTTCTTCAAGAGTTCGACGCAGAAATAGTTGATCGAAAAGGAACAGAGAACAACGTGGCAGATCATCTTTCAAGACTTGAGAATATTAAACACGATCGCAAAAAGCTGGACGTCAACGCAAGCTTTCCAGATGAAGCGGTACTGAAAGTCACAGAGTCCGCCGTTGTATGCAGACATTGTCAACTTTTTGGTGTGCAAGCAATTTCCTGAAGACTTCAACGCACAGCAAAAGAAGTTGATGCATGACGCGAAGTTTTATTATTGGGACGAGCCCCAGCTCTACAAAAGGGGGCCAGATCACATCTTCAGACTTTGTGTCCCAGAGACTTCGTATCAACGCGTCCTATCTCAATGTCATGACTCCCCCTATGGAGGACATTTTGGAGGACAGCGAACTGTAGCCAAGGTATTGCAAAGCGGATACTTCTGGCCAACTCTTTTTAGAGACGCTAGGGACTATGCGATCAGATGCGACAGATGTCAACGCATCGGAAATATCTCAAGTCGGAACGAAATGCCACTTACCTCTATCCTAGAAGTTGAACTCTTTGACGTTTGGGGTATTGATTTCATGGGCCCATTTCCGCCATCAAACGGCCAGAACTACATACTGGTAGCTGTGGACTATGTATCAAAATGGGTTGAAGCAATCTCATGTGCCAAGAATGACGCGGCGACAGTCTCAAACTTTCTTCAGAAGAATATATTCACGAGATTTGGAACGCCGAGAGCTCTTATTAGCGATGAAGGTACGCATTTCATTAATAAAATCATTTCTAATTTGCTAATAAAATACAATGTACATCATAGGGTGGCGACTGCATACCACCCGCAGACAAATGGGCAGGCAGAAATTTCCAATAGAGAGTTGAAAACTATTTTGGAAAAAGTAGTTAACACCTCTTGAAAGGACTGGGCGTCTAAATTAAACGAGGCGTTATGGGCATACCGTACAACATTCAAAACGCCTATCGGAATGTCACCGTATGCGCTGGTCTTTGGAAAGGCATGCCATCTGCTGCTGGAGCTAGAACATAAAACATTGTGGGCTACCAAGAGATTGAACATGGACCTAAAAGCAGCTGGAGAAGCGCATCAACTTCAATTGAATGAACTAGAGGAATGGAAATCGCAAGCCTATGAGAACGCAAAGATATACAAGGAGCGAACAAAGCGTTGGCACGATCAACGCATCAGCAAGAAATCTTTGTATGTAGGTCAAAAGGTCCTCCTTTTAACTCAAGATTGCGTTTATTTCCAAGAAAATTGAAAACAAGATGGTCTGGTCCCTTCGTGATCAAAGAAATCTTTCCTCATGGTGCCGTAGAGTTGATGAATGAAGACGGCACCAATGCATTCAAAGTTAATGGTCAGCGCGTGAAACCATATTTTGGAGACTGCCTTGAACGCGACAAAGTAACGGTTGACCTAGCAAAGATTGAATGAGGAAAAGATGGGCGTGCCCTGCATTGACAACAAGCATTTATATCCCAGGGACGCATCCTAACTTTTTTTTTCTTACCGCATTGTTTTATTTCTTACCGCCTCGTTTTATTTCTTATCGCATTGTTTCAATTCTTATCGCATTGTTTCAATTCTTATCGCATTGTTTCATTTCTCCCTTTTCTTTTCGTCATTATTTGATTTGATTTTCTCTTTAATTTATTTTTATTTATTTGATTTGATTTGATTTGATTTGATTTTGTTTTATTTTATTTGATTTTATTTATTTATTTATTTTTTTTATCTGCTTTGAAAAATTTTGTTTGGGTGCTATCTATTATCTTGCGTTGAGTGAAAACTGAACTGCAAGGCGTCGACATCTAAAATGATGCGATAGAATTATCTTGACGCCTCGAGGGGAATCTGAAGCGATTCTATCAGATCGCTCAGATCAAGAATTCGAAAAGGCGTCGGTGCTAAAGTCGACTGATATCGACGGATGTCAGACCATTTAATGCGGCTATGATGTCACGCATCGAGCCGATAACCCACGCGCCCACCCAAAAACCCTTTATAAACCCCTCTTCACCCCTTTTCTAGGTTACGCTTCTATATCTCTCCAAATTCTCAGACTTCCGGCATAATTTTCGGTATGTTTGAAAAATTTTCCGATTCTCGCCCATTTTTCTCTCTGTTCGCCGATACCATACCCATGGCTTCCCAGAAACCCACTTCCTCCAAAAGCCCTAAACCCATGGCCTCATCCTCGAGGCAGGGTAGTCGGAATCGGTCCACTACCTCCACCACACCTGAACCTCTCGCCGTTGTTCGCCCCAACAGTCCTGAGTTGGAGGCGACATCCTTATCTTCACCACGCTCCAGGGACCTGTCTGAAGCCCAAAAGGTGGGGAGGAATGACGAAACTACCGTCTTCAGAGATATTCTAGACACGATCGATGAAGAAGACGATGACTGGTTGGACGGGTTGGTCGACCAGAGGACGAAGAGCGAATCGCGTGGGTCAGTCCCTGCGATGAGTGGTCTTGAGGAATCTGACTCCGATGAAAGACCCATTGGCAAGGTATTAGCGGCGGTGGAAAAGAAGAAGTCCACCAAGGAAAAGAAAATCAGGCCAATCAGGGCCAAGAAGAAGAAGTCGAGGAAGATGTCCTTCCGCTAAGAAGGAAAAATGAAAAAGGAAAGGACGCGGGGACATCTGAAGCTATCGCGTCATCGGTCGCCGCATCCCCTGTTGAGCGGCTAGCAGCAAGAGCGGCGGAGAAGTCTAAGAAGCTAATAGACGACATCAAAAAGATGAAGGAAAAGACGAAGTTGTTTCTCGCTGCAAAGAAGAAAAGAAAAGAGGAAATCGCCGCTGCTGAACAATCTATTGATGAGGCCGTGAGAAAAGCCGAATTTCTCCGTCGCATAGCAGAGATTGCGACGGAGTTAGAAGTAGAGTGGGAAGTAAGTGATGCGGAGAAGCCACCAAAAGCTGAACGCATCAAGAAAAATATAAAAAAGATAAGGGAGGAGAAGAAGAAAGAAAAAGAGGTAGCCTTCACCAATGAGAAGCTGTCACACCCCCTCTCGGATTACCTACCTATCCTGAAAGGGAATGTGAAGACAATAGACATCACCCCTCTTGTGACACATATTGTCTCTTCTGCCCTTCCTTCCTGTGCATACATTTACTCATATACATACATAGAACATAGTCATACTACGCATGCTATTAATTTGATACAATTCCCTGTATAGGATACGCTTTTATTTCATAGCATAATTTCACTTCCATATCCATAATACAATGTACACAACTCCACCAACAATCTCCACTCAAAACTATATGATCTACATGCCATTTACATAAAACATGTGCAACGTACAACTCTCAGACTTGACTGTATCTTGAGAACTCGAGACTTAGGCAGGGTGAGCTGAAGTAGGCTAAGCATCGAGAACGTCCTTGCTACCTAGGGAGAGAAAAGGAAAACATTGGAAAACATAAGCTAACAGCCTAGTGAGTGACAAATCTTTGTAAAACGAGTATTTATTGAAAACAGGCATGCTGTGTATAACGTATAAGCAAGAGTTTAACATTTGTTCAACTAAACATGCTTTCCATAAAATCCATTAATCTCATAAATCAATTCTTAAATCATACAAGAGTGTTTTCCAAAGAATTTATCAATAAAAATTTAGTTTTTCAAACTTTTCCCTTAGTTGAGGCAGAGCAATGCTTCTACGCGCTCAACGTCGAAAATCACCTTAGTTTGGGTGGAGCAAAGCTCAACACTCCCAACGTCGAAAACATCCCTGGCTCAATGGGGAGCAAACTCGACGCACCAGCCAAATCAACCTCTATGTGCACATAAGAATATGACGGGTTGCCCATGTACCTTCTCATGTCCTTGAGTACTGGGTCCCGGGGAAACTCACGTGCCTTCTCGTGTCCTTGAGCACTGAGCCTCCTCTAAAACGTTTTAGAATTTTGTTAACATAATAGTTCATATGAAAATTCTTTCATAGAAATCATACAAAACTTTATTCAATAACATTTCACATAAACGCTTTCTATCAACTTTAGAAATATGTAACATACCTTTCAAGAAGTACAATCAACATTTTTATATTAAACAGTTCATCAAAAATCATGCTTCATAAGAACATTTTCAATAAAATAGGATTGAAGAATAAAATAGTCACTCACAACTCTTCCTAGGCTTTACGTGGGTTATACACTTTTCCTATTTCTTCTTGGCCTGCAAAAGACATGTACCTTGCGTTAATTAACATAAATTTTCTTCCTTTTCTCTACTGACTTATAAGTCAGAATCCCAGCGATACCAGCCGATAAGGACTGATACTAGCGATACTTAATGGAGCGGCACCAGCGTTACATTACCTTAGCAGCGACACTCAGCATTATCTAGCGAGATTTGTGAGACGGAAGGCTCCTTTGCGTCTTAGCGACACCCGTCTCGCTATCAATACTCAGACAGTGTGCCGATACTTGAGTCTCAGCGGCAGTCTGCACCCTTATTCCTTCCTTTCTTCTCGTTCTTGCTTCAATCTATTAAAAGTCACATTTCCATACGGATTCAGGACTTCTTCTCTTCTACAAACTTATAGGAAATTAAGTTCTATAGTTTACCTCAAAGTTTCAAGGCTTAACTCCTCCTCGCTCTCACGGTATCCCAGAATTACCTCCTGCTGTTCCGGATTGCGAGATAATCTTGTAACTCTGTTTTCCCTAAGGATTCACATAGTAAATCTTCAGTTTCGGCATCACCATCCTTTATAAAAGTTGTTAGGAACTCCGCCTCAACTAAGGAAAAAGTATTTTGAATGAATAAGATTTATATTATTTATTCCAAACAGATATGTATACATGATATAACAAAGAATTGATCATGTTATAAACTGATTTGAAGTGTGATATTTTATACGAGTTCAATCAGTTTTACAGTTAAATTATAATGTTTTTCAGAAATTGTTACTCACTGAGCTGTTAGCTTACCCTTTTCATATGTTTTCCATTTTCAAGTAGCATGACAGTTCCCGTTGCCTAACGAACTCGAGGTTTTTCAAGAGCGTGATAATGGTATTACTGTCCTAAGAAGGGTTTAAAAGATAATAAGATGAAGTTGACAGTGGGTTATTTGACAGGGTAGTCGGTAACTGCTGTCTTCACATCTCCTCTCGGGTTATGGAGGATAATCCAGGAGGGGGTGTGACACGCATGGTGCTGTCAAGCTAACAAATGAAGACAGAACCACCTCCTTCAAGGTTAATGGACAAAGGGTAAAACTCTACCACATTGGAGAGCTTGAAATCGACAAAACCTCTATTAACCTACGCGAGTGTAACGACTGAGCTTGCGTTGAAAGGTCCCTGCGTTGCTGAACGCCTATTTTCCAGGGATGCTTTCCTTTACCCTTGCTTTCTTTCTTCTATGCGTACTTTGTTTTTAGTATTTGTTTGTCATTCTTTGAATTCAATTTTAGGATTAGTGTAAATTAGATAAGCATGAAATTAGGCGTCGAGCTTCCATACAGATTATTTGATTTCACCGCATACTTTGTCATTCATGCTTGCGTCCAACACATAATTGAACTATGAGTTCATCAATAAACGATCTCTGTGTTTATCAAATTAAGATTAGGGGTGAGGTTAGAGCCGTATATTTTTTCAAATGCAGAATACTTAACTTCCAACGCATACTTTAAACTGAGAACCATGCGTTCATCAGATATGCGTTTATCAATAGTTCACTGCGTTTTAGATAGAGCAATAGGTGGGACGCATACGTCTTGTGAGTCTATGCGTTTTCCCAAAAGCACTCAAGTGCTCTATTTCCGTTAATTAGCCGCCCATTACACTTGATGGGTGTGCGACTCAATAAATTTGCCTAGACCAGTGGGATTTCGAATATCGCATATTTGCATTGATTACCGACGGCTTAATTAGCCTTTTATAAACGCGATTTGATTTCCCATTTTCCATTTTCAGAACCCTTCATCTCTAAAACCTCCGGCGATTTTAGTTCTTCACTCACTTGTCTATGTCTAGCCAATCAGACTTCCAAAACCAAGAACACTTCACCGGCAACGTTTCCCCAATATCTTCCTATAATACCCAGTACTCGACCCCATCTTCTTCCTCATCCGAACCGCAACCAGCCCCCTGAGGTATTTCTCAGCCCTCGAGCTTCATTTTTCTCTCCACCCCTATTCTGACCTACCCGACCTGGGAGGCCTTTCGCTTCTCCGATCCGCCCTAGACCTCCAAACCCCAGCCCACCATTTATCACAACTTTCTCGGCGTCACGAATCAGGGCTAGTGCCCAAAGACCGCCTATAGCCCCATTTTTCCAACCATTCTTCAAACCTCCAGTTCGTCCACCAATAGTCGACCTTGACTCAGACGACTGCGTGGAAGTCCTAAACATCCCTCCCTTGAGCCGAATCAACCCGGCACCTACTCTAAAACCCAAAAGCCGAGTCAAGTCCTGCATCTCAAGGCCCAATATGAAGAATGTGAGGGAGTTTTCCGCCACAAACTTCAATGCCGGAAACCAACGGCTAAGCACGAAAAACTCCGAAGCTGAGCAACCGAGTCTTAGAACGGTTCGCGATGAAGCCAGCACGCTGTACGGAAACAGCAAAGTGCGCCGAAGAGAAGAGAGAGGTATTCGGCGACATTCTGGAGAGAATAGCTCAAGAGGAGAGGGAAGCAGAGGATCGGGAGGATGACGGGGAGGTAACCAGCCTTTGCCCTCATCTCGTCCGCCCAGCACAAGAGGAACGGAAAAGATGGGCGAAGAAGTAGAAGAAGAAGTGGCTGTCAAAGAGGGGGAAGTGAACTCTACACGTTCCCTAGATGCATGGATAGCCGAGATCCTGAGGGAATTGCGTGACCCAATGGACACAACCGTTTCAAACGCAAGACAGGAATCACCCTTGCCGATAAAAGAGGTTCAGAGTCAGCTGAATGAGACTCAGGAGGGTGAAAAGACTGGGGGAAATAAGGAAGGAGACACCGCTTAAAGCAAGGTGGTCGTAAGCGAGGCTATTGAAATGCAAGGGTCAGTCCCTGCGTCTATCAGTCCTGAGGATATGACCCTGGACTCCAATGAAGGACCTATCAAAAAGGTTATGTTGGCCGTAAAAGCCAAGAGAAGAAGAGAAGAAGAAGAGGAAGTGGTACCCCTGATAAGAAAGATAAGAAGGGTATCACAAGAAACTGTCGAGGATGAAGAGCCTAAAAACGCAGAGCAAGGAGACGGTCCTGAGTCCCCAATTGCGGAAACATCCTTCGATAGGCTGGCAGAAAAGATGAAGAAGAAAAGGGCCAAGTTGAGGAAAGAGCTTAGGGCCCTCAGAAAAGGAGTGGAGAAAATTGCTAAGGACGCATTGTTCAGCAAAAATGTACGCAGGGAAGTGCGGCCCCAAGAAGATTGGGAAACGCAAGGCCTTCCTAATCCTCAAATAGACGAAGCCACAATGGCATTTGAAGAGGAAATGAGGGAAGAAGAAAGAATAGAAAAAGCAGTTGAGGAGCTTGAGAGAGAGCTGCAAGTAGAAGAAGATGAGAAGTTGGCTGCAAGAATAAATGCCCAAGAAGAGAAGAAGGGCAAGAAGAAAATGAAGAAGGGAAGTAGGCACCACTCGCCTACAAGGAAGGAACGCATCGGGGAGGATGCGAGAGGGGAGCAAGGTGTTAGCACCTTGAGAAAAAAGAAGAATAAAGAAAAAGAGGAGTCAGTCACCAAACTCCCAGGCATTCACCAAGAGAAACGCAAAGGGAAGGAGAAGGTGACTGATAACTTGTAGAAATACAAGTTATTGTAGTCACTATTTGATTTAATTAGAGTAACTTTGGAGCTAAACGCATGATTTTGGTAGTTAAATGATGAAAAATGTATCGCCATGCGTTGTCACTACTTACAAAGGAAAATACCTGAAAAACGATGAGCTTTTCTGTTCCTAACGCAGGGTTAAGAAGAAAAGAAGCGCGAAGCACGAAGAAACGAAGCTGCTGCGAGAACAAGTGGAAACCTGCGTCGAGCCTAGGCGTTGAGACCATGCGTTGAGAAAAAGTAGATATAGACGCATGGCCAAAAGCTGTCATATCAATATGCAAAAGGATAACACGCTATCAGGATATGGCAGAACAAATGGGCCGACGACGTGAAAAGTCTGCGCAGTAGGGCATGGAATTTAATGTAAAGGTGTCAGATCATCATGAGTTTCAACTTTTCGACGCCTATAAATAGCCCAAAGCTTCCCCATTGAAAAAAAAAGGGAGACCAGTTCAAGAGGCGAAAGCTCTGTACTTTTTCTCCTTCACCATAACCAGCCTCCATTTCGAGCTCTTCTGAGAGAAGGATTCTGAGCATCATCAGAGTCATCTCCCAGTGAGTGAGAATCTCCACCCTATGGAATATATGTATCAGATAGCAACCATCTCAAGCCTCCATGAAGCAAGACGTTGCCAGTGGCGGCTTGACGCTCTTCATCTCTATTTTATTTCCATTTCTCTCCTTCTTGCTTATATTTTGTTAATGACATTCGAGAGAATGATTTATTTCATTAATATAAGTTTGATTGACTATCATCTTCCATCCATTTCCATATTAAATACTTTACACCATGTTGTATAAATGTTAAATGAGTTAAATGTTAAAAGCTAGTTTTTCTTGAACAATTCTGAGAGCATTAATTAAGACTAGATGAGTTGCAGAGATGTAGTTCATCTTTTGTCAAAACAAACTTACCATGCGTCTTAGAGATAAGATAAATGTGGCGTCGAAACATCGAGAGATGGATTCACACACGCAGTTTGTAGGTATGTAATTGTACTTGGAAAGTTTAGGTAACAACTAGCTCTTGCGTTCAACTCTACTTTCACCGCATGGTCCCATTCATTCCCAACGCATGCTATCTGACGCATTGTTTCATATGAATACCCAACGCCGCGTCCACCTCATTAATAGTAGTAGGAAATTCTTTTCATTCTTTTTGTATAGTTTAGATACACAATCAACAAATGCATATATATTTACATGTACAGTCACTGCATAGTCATACATTTAGTCTCAACGCCTAATTATTACAAATCCCTGCGTTCGACCCTGGACTCACCAGGAAAACCTATAAATGCTTATACTTAGGTCTTTATAGGAAAACTTGCTTAGTCATGATCACATCTAGAGTAATTCTCAATTCATGCTTGTACGGAAATGAAAAATCTATTTTTGTGCAACGAGCTAAGAAACTCAATTCAATTTAATTAGAAATTAAACGAACAAAATCCAACGAACAAGTTTTTGGCGCCGTTGCCGGGGATTTGAATTAATAATTTAGGTTTTTGATATTATTTCTTGATCTATGCAGAAAATCTCAATCTTGGGCCGTACAGAGCGTTTAGCCGAAGACGTTTCTGACAGTTTATGAACAAAGAACAGCCTGCGTTCATCTCTGACCCCGAGATCGAGAGAACCTTTCGGAAAAGAAATAAGACATTTCAAAGGCGGCGACAACTTTACAGAGAGAAGAAAATGGAAAATCAATCAAACGCCAATCAGCCTTCGAGAGCTAATAATGGGGCGAACGAAAGACGTGAAGAAGCAATGAACCATGCGTTGGCCCAAGCGCAGCTTCAAGCACAGCTGCAGATTGATCAACAAACTCATCCTATCTTATTGGCACATGATCGGAATCGCCCGATCAGGGATTATGCATCGCCCAAAACCTTCTTGTTCATTGAATTTTGTTCGTTTAATTTCTAATTAAATTGAATTGAGTTTCTTAGCTCGTTGCACAAAAACAGATTTGTCATTTCCGTACAAGCATGCGTTGAGAATTACTCTAGATGTGATCATGACTAAGCAAGTTTTCCTATAAAGACCCAAGTATAAGCATTTATAGGTTTTCCTGGTGAGTCCAGGGTCGAACGCAGGGATTTGTAATAACTAGGTGTTGAGACTAAATGTATGACTATGCGGTGACTGTACATGTAAATATATATTCATTTGTTGATTGTGTATCTAAACTATACAAAAAGAATGAAAAGAATTTCCTACTACTATTAATGAGGTGGACGCGGCGTTGGGTAGTCATATGAAACAATGCGTCAGATAGCATGCGTTGAGAATGAATGGGACCATGCGATAGAGGTAGAGTTGTTACCTAACCTTTCTAAGTACAATTACATACCTACAAACTGCGTGTGTGAATCCATCTCTCGATGTTTCGACGCCACATTTATCTTATCTCTAAGAAGCATGGTGAGTTTGTGTTGGCAAAAGATGAACTACATCTCTGCACTCATCTAGTCTTAATTAATGCTAAAGATTAACTATCCACTCTCTCAAGCTCGACAGTCATGCTTACTACGTTTGTTTGTCAAACAAAGTTATGGAAGCTAAAAATATGCATTAATCAAGATGTAACATACTCAGAATTGCTCAAGAAAACTAACTTTTAACATTCAACTCATTTAGCATTTAGACAGCATGGTGTAAAGTATTTAATACAGAAATGGATGGAAGATGATAGTCAATCGAACTTATATTAAAGAAATAAATCATTCTCTCGAATGTCATTAACAACATATAAGCAAGAAGGAGAGAAATGAAAATAAAATAGAGATGAAGAGCGTCAAGCCGCCACTGGCAACGTCTTGCTTCATGGAGGCTTGAGATGGTTGCTATCTGATACATATATTCCATAGGGTGGAGATTCTCACTCACTGAGAGATGACTCTGATGATGCTCAGAATCCTTCTCTCAGAAGAGCTCGAAGTGGAGGCTGGTTATGGTGAGGGAGAAATAGTGCAGAGCTTTCGCCTCTTGAACTGGTCTCTCTTCCCTTTTCTTTTTCTTGGAGAAGCTTGTGGACTATTTATAGGCATCAAAAAGTTGATATCATGATGACCTGACACCTTGTGCATTAAATTTCAGCCACGCTGCATAGACTTTTCAGATTGTCAGCCTATTTGTTCTGCCATCATCTGATTGGTTGTTGTTCTTTTTCATAATGACATGACAGCTATTTGAGCATGCGCCTGTTTCTACTTTTCAGATTGTCAACGCATAGTCTCGACGCATGGACTCAACGCATGGGACCAGTGCATAGGCTTGACGCAAGGGTTTCCACTTGTCCTTGCAGCAGCTTCGTCTCTTCGTACTTCTATTGTTTGCGCCTTTTTTCTTCTTAACCCTGCGTTAGGAACATAAAAGCTCATCGTTTTTCAGGTATTTTCCTTTGTAAGTAGTGCCAACGCATGGTGATACATTTTTCATCATTTAACTACCAAAATTATGCGTTTAGCTCTAAAGTTACTCTAATTAAATCAAATAGTGACTACAATAACTTGTATTTCTACAAGTTATCACTTCTCAACCTCAACCTTCCGCAAAACCCATCTCCTCAATAAGAGTTGATGAATCACACTAAGGGGATTTTGGCGCGACTACTATACGTCCATCATCCTTTGCGTTTGACAAAACTCCATCAACTTCTCGCCCTCAGCCAAACCGTCCCAACCACAATCGCAACCTCAACCACAAGAAGCCCAACTCGACCTCAACTGGGAGACAGTGCAAACATACCTACAACAATCAATCTTGCGTCTAGTGATGCATTCATTGAATATGTTAGCACGTCGGCAAACGGAGCAGTTTCACTTCATATTGAATTATATTCATCAACTGTTTTCGATTCGACCAGAAGTCCTGTCACACCCTACTTTTTAAGAAACTGATGCGTTGAAGAGTCTATGAAGAAAAGAAGTAAAAAACCATGTTGAACGCATGGTTAGGACCAAGGTAACATATGGTATAGGTGAACGCATGGAAGTAAACCGAGAAGAGAAAGAAGTGAAACTCATAAGAGAAATACGCATTGGCGGTGGTAAGACGCATAAGCAAGAAAGGAATAAAGTTATGTTGTGAAGTGTTGAAAGAGATCTAATTCTCGGAAAGATAGAATACTATAGCCAATTGAGTAACGCATAGACTGTTAGCAAGGAATGTTCACAAGTGTTGGATAAAGTGGAGGTGAGAAGTGAGTTTAAAGATTGGAACAAGACGTGGACGCATACTACTTTATTATCAGAAGAAATATTTCAATACAAGGAAAAGGTTAAATGAAGAACCTTGGATTATAAGCACAAGAACACATAGAGGGATACTCAAGGAATCCTCAAAGAAAGGAGGAAGATTATGAACACATGATAGTATGCGGTTCAAGCTGACGCATGGTATTATGCAGTAAGACAAACGCATAGTAGTGCGCGTTGAGACGTTGACGCCTAGTAGTATGCGGTGGAAAAACGAGTTTAAAGGAAGTATGGCCGAGAGTTAGAAAAAGTGAGTAGTGAAGCTCAAACCTTAGAGGAAACTCAATAAACGCCTGGGGGCGTTGTGATGAATGAAAAGTTGTTTATTGGAAATGTTGGACGCATAAGATAAGCTTATAAAGATTAGGTGGCTTCATATAGACTTGACACCTTAAAAGTATGAGGTGTTAAAAAGGCATGTTAAGTGTTTCATGCAAGGTGACGCTTGGATTAATGCATGGTTAATTAAGCATGTAGCGTGACATGTGGCAAACAAGTCGCAAAAGGATAGGAGAAGTTGGATGGCAAGCTCCCTATAAATAGAACCTTGAGGGAAAAGGAGTGACTGATGACTCTGAAAGAAGAATTCTGAAGAGAGAGAGAAGAAAGAAGGCAGAAAGGAGAAATCCTTGCGTCCGTAGTAGGAGTCTGCGGCCAAGAGAGAAGGTATTTTTGACAACTTAGCTATTTTATGTAAAAAGAAATTGTCTTGCGTTGAAAGGGGCTCGACCTTGCGGTAAAGACAAATACTATGTTCAAGGTGAACGCCGCGTCCAAAGATAGGTGATGCGTTCAAGTTGGACCTTGCGTCCAAGAGAGGTCGACGCATCCAAAAGAGAAGTAAGAAGAGTTGGGCTGCACTTTGCGGAAGTAATCAACTTTGTGTTGAAGAGCAGGGTTTGCGGTAGTTATCAACCTTGCGTTGAAGGGCAGGGTTGCGTCCAATCGAGCTGACAGAGGAATATGGAGCCTTGTGTTTCTGAGATTAGAACGCTGCGTCCAAGAAGCTCGGGAAGAGAAAATAGAGGGAAGGAAGAGGAAATTAGTCTTGGGCAAAGTACAGGTGAGTAACAGCTACGTTTTTCAAAATATAAATGAGTTCTTTATGAATATGATTTTATGGGTTTCTAGTGAATAAAGGCATGCATTTTTATTTGAAAAGCTTTGAGTATGTTGGCTACTTGCCATAAGTTTATAAAACGCATGGTGAGTGCTTGATGCATGTTTTTATGATTTTGCTGAGAAAGCATGGTGTTATATGATTTCAAGAGAGATTTGGAAATAAACTTGTATGAAAAGCATGTTGTTTCATATTAAAGCTTGAAATTGAATTTAGCATGCTGTTGATGTGAGATTTGGAAACGGATAATTTATGAGTTATTGATATAATATTTCCAAAAGACGTATTGTGTTATATAAAACTTGAAAAGGCACCCGAGGCTCAGGGACTTGGAGAAGGCCAAAGGGTAGCCGATATATCGAAATGGGACCCCAATGCTCAGGGACTCGTGGAAGGCATTGTGAGCGGCCCGGAACTCTAGAACCTATGTGCACATAGAGGTATATACGACACTGATGTGTTGAGATTACTCCACACAGCTAAGGAAAATCGACGTTGGGGAGTGTTGAGCATTGCTCCGCCTCAACTAGGGGTATTGTTAAAGAACGAGATTTTGATTATGTATTCCCAACAAATATGTATACATGATATAACAATGATTTGATCATTCTATAATATGTTATATTTTTATGCGTGGTTGACAATGTTTAAATTATAGACAGTTTTACAGTTAAAGTAAGATGTTTTCAGAAAACTGTTACTCACTGAACTGTAGCTCACCCTTTTTTATATGTTTTCCATTTTCAAGTAGCATGACAGTTCCCGTTGTCGATCGATGTCGAGGTTTGTCAAGAGTATGATAATGGTATTACCGTCCTAGAAAGGTTTTATTTGAAAATGTGATGAGTGTGACAGTGGGTTATGAGACAGGGTAGTCGGTAACTACTGTCCTCACACTCCGTCTCGGGCTACGGGAGGATAGTTCGGGGTAGGGTGTGACAAGTCCCACCCCCTAACATTCCTGAATGCCTACAACAGACGCTTGTCTTCCCAATGCTGCAGTGCCCTGCGCCTGAGCAGAAACACAGACCTAATGAAGACAAGTCAGATAGTTAAAATTTAGGGGTGTAGTTAAAGTTGTATCCTCTTTAGAGCTTTCCTTGCAATTATCTTCATCTTCAATTGTATGCGTTGTGGAACATGAAATTAATAGAATGCAAATTTCTTCACCGCATTGAATTCTAATTACCTCTTTGTGTTTCCCCTTGTTGTAAATTCATTCTGAGTACATTTAATTATTCCCAACTTTTATCTTTGTGTTGAAAAGTTAGTCACTGTAATGATAATCATGCTTACACTTTTTGTACACTCTTAAGTTAGATTACTTTCAATGCGTCTGCATACTATTCCTTAGAAACGCAAACCTATTTTGCATGTATGCAAGCTGCCAATTCAAACCTCTTTTACGAAATTTTTCAACATAATCTTTGTTTACAATTTAAGCAATGAGGACCTTGCTACTCTCAAGTTTGGGGGTGGAAGAGGTTTGAACTGTTAAAGATAAAAATATGAGAAACTTATTTATTTTTCTCCAAAAAAAAAATTATATTTTTAACGCAAAACTCCGCTGACAAGACTAATATATTTATCTTGTTAAGAGTTTAGCTGAAAACGACACCTGCTCGTAGTTGGCCACCTCCATGCACCCCATAGTTGGTGTGTCAAAACGAAGGTAGGTAATCGTAATCAGCGATGCATAAATAAAATAACAAACTTCAATGTCTAGTGAGGAAACCGATCTTAGATAAGAGTTTAGTCGAGAAGGGCAATTGCTCTTAGTTGGCTGCCTCCATGCACCCCATTGTTGATATGTCAGAACGAAGGTGGATAACCCTACTCGACGAATTGTAATCTAATACATAAACAATAAAACAAATGAAAGAAAAAGGAACTTTATATCTTCATCTTTTTAGACTCAGTGTTAAAAGAAGAAACAAAAATTTTGTGAATAATGAGTAAAGAATTTTGGAAAGAAAGCTTGCCGCATATAAATTAGACATGTTCCAAAGAAAAGAATATAGAGGTAGAGAAGTAAGATAACAGACGGGTAGCTAATTGAGTATATCATTCTGAGAGACTAGTCAATATGTTGAGAAAATTTTAGGGTTGATTGAAGTTTCTTAGATAGAAGTTATGCTTGAGGACAAGCATTTCTGTAAGTTTGGGGGTGCGATAACTTGTAGAAATACAAGTTATTACAGCTTTTCTCTTAAAAAAAATAGAGATTAAATAGAGAATTATGTGGTAGTATTAGTTAAATTCTATTAATAAATCTTCCCATGCGTTCTACTCTTGTAAATTGATGAAGATAATCATTTTATAGCTTTTTGAGCCTAAAACGCATGGTTTAACGCAGGAACGCGAGCAACATTTAGATGTGTTGACAACTTCGTAAGGCAGGACTATGCGCTGGCAACCTATGACAAGTTGACATCCGCTCAACGCAGGATGATGCGTTAGAACATATGGATGCGTCGACAAAAGTGAACGCATGAATCCAAATTCTCCATGGACGCATAACGACCAGAAACGCAAGGCAGCGGAAATCAGATCAGAATCTTGACAGATTGTCGGAAGATTTACATGCATGATCTGTGGCTAAAGTGGTGGATCTAAATTGAATCGAGAATTATGCAATTAGGCGAGATAGATGCACGACATAAATTTCCTCCAATCACGTAGATTTGCCACTAATTACGAACGCAGTATCTATAAAAGGGCAGACCTGCGAGCTGAAAAAGGGTTGTTGATTCTCGGAAAAATTTCTAAGTGATAGCAGAGTTCTCTCTAGACGACAATCGAAGATGAATAGCTCGAGAGAGGAGAGTCTTCCCTCCACCTGACCACTTCACAGCAGAACCTCACGCTTCCATTCCGGCGACTGAAGACATTGACGTCTTTCCTGCTTTCTATCTCTTTTTCTAGCTTAATTTTAGATTGGTGTTAAGACATTGAGCTGTCTAAAATTGTATTTCGTTCATTAATCTACAATTCTTCCATGTCTACTCATTTCTCTACATTTTCCGCTTATTACTCTGAATCCATGAATAACTAATCTTTCAAGGGTCACGGGTTGTGTTAGCATCTAAATAAGAACCATAGTGTAACTATTGCATATTGTCAATTGTAATCTTAATCCGATGCTTATGTCCATCTAGCTAATCGATATAAGTAGTAATAATCAGACTGCTCGAGAGGGTAAGTGATTGTGGAACTCAATTGACACGGCCAAGAAGTAGTACCTGTCTATAGGAATAACCTTGGTACTTAACACTCTTCTATGCGTTATAGACATATAACGCATAGCGGCTGACAACCAGGAGAAGAGTCGCAAGTATGAATAGACTATCACCATGCGTTTCTGACTTTAGATGTTAACTAACCTGAACCCTGTTTTTACCAATTCACATAACTCATTAGCTAATTTTGCTGTGTCGCGTACCTTACCATCTACCACATTTTAGTCTAGTGTACATGTTATCGCTTTCTTTAATTAAACGCATCCTTTCTCAACTATTTTTGGTTACCACTCCAACTCTAATAATCCAATTAATTATAGAATCAGCATAGTCCCTGTGTTCGACCTCGGACTCACTGAGAAAATCTATTTTCTTGCTTATACTTGGGTAAAGGATAGGAAAACTTGACAGATCACAAACGCATAACATTAAGCATGTTCAATGCATAGCATGTTAAACGCATAGGAAGCTTAATAACAAATAGACAGACACAGCAACGAGTCTTCGAACTACAAATCTTTTGCGTCTGCACAAACAACTGCTATGCGTTGGTGAGGGTGTGCCATGCAAAGGCTACTATCCGTTGGTGAGTTGACGTATGTGTTAGCCAATTCGTTTTTAAAGGAAAGAAAGTGGAGGTTAAGTCGGCGGCCTATTTAAGTAAGTAAGCTGCGTATTTGATTATTTTAAACACATTCAAAAGCTCAAATCAGTTGAATTTCATAGTTGAGAGACGAAGAGAGGTAAGAGAAGGTGTTTAGGGCAAATTTGTGGAGAATTTAGATCGTTTTCGTGGTAAAACTGAAGCTGGATTAGTGAGTCTAGCTGCTGTCGTGCAATCCCAGCGTGGTCTGGTGTTTGGAGAAGGACGAGCTGAAGAGATCGAATTTAGGGCTAAAATTCTAAGGTCAGTAAGTTAACTTAATTCTTAACAACTTTTATGAAGGAAGTTTGAGCTGAATTGGAAAAGAAATATGTAAACTTTTAGGTGGAAGTGACTGATACAGAATTGTTGTGCGATCTGAAGTAGCGCGAGGTAATCTTGAAATATCTGACTAACGAGGAGAAGTTAAGCCTCGAAAATTTAAGGTAAGCTAGAAAACATATTTCTCTACAAGTTTGTAGAAGGAAAGAAGTTCTAAATTTGGCTGGAAATACGATTTGTAAAAGATAGAAGTGAGAACAAGAGGGAAGGTAGAAGCTGTGAAAGACAAGTATCGCTAGACTGTAAGTAGTGCTAAGAATTTAAGCGTGAGAAGCGAGACGGGTAACGCGGGTGTCGCTAGAAGCCTTGCATCTCACAATTCTCACTGGGTATCTCTGGGTCTCGCTGAACAAGTGAGTGTCGCTGGTCTCGCTCACCATGGTATCGCTAGTGCCGTGTGCCTGTAGTTTAATCTCGCTAGTAATCTCGCTAGTAGAGTGGAATGTCGCTAGTAATATCGCTAGTGGTGTGGAATCTCGCTTAATATGATTGTTTTTGGAAGAAATTGGTCTCAGTGGTGTAACATGAATAAAATATAAATGTGTAAACTAATGGTCTGTAAAAAGGAACTTTAGGGAAGTCTAACACGAGAAATGTGGTATTTCAGGCTGAGAGGAGCTAGGAAAGGTGTACAATCCGCTCAAGGCCTAGGGCAAGTAGTGAGTGACTTTCTATCTAAAAGTGTTTAGTCTTTAACATAGTTTCTTGATAATATTTGTTGATAAATGGTTACATGATCAAATTCTATGAACTTTAAGTGCATTCCATGTGTTGTATAAGGAGTTGTTTTAATATTTATTTATATATATAGACTGAGCAAAAGTATTGTGGATAATAAGGGTAAGACGGATGGAAGCATGGGAACTTATGATTAATATTGCAATGTGGGAGTGGACATAAGAATATGATTAAGTATGTGATATATGACAGTAAGACTAAGGGAAGCATATGAGCATATGAAATGTGATTTATGATGATGAGACTAAAGGTAGCATATGAGTTTATGAAAAGTATTGTGATGGATGAGATGTTACTAGAGTATGAATGAGAATATGAATTATGAGGTGAGAATAATGAAAGTGTGTGAGCATATGAAAAGTGTTGTGATGTATGAGATATTACAAACTCGTGATTTTATGTTATATTGTATTCTTATTTGAATGGCTCCTGATAACTTGTAGAAATACAAGTTATTATAGTCACTATTTGATTTAATTAGAGTGACTTTGGAGTTAAACGCATGATTTTGGTAGTTGAATGATGTAAAATGTATCACCATGCGTTGGTGCTATTTACAAAAGAAAATACCTGAAAAACTGAGCTTTTCTGTTCCTAACGCAGGGTTAAGAAGAAAAGAAGCACAAACAACCAAGTACTAAGAGACAAAGCTGCTGCGAGAACAAGTGGAAACCCATGCGTCAAGCCTATGCGTTGAGACCATGCGTCGAGAAAAAGTAGACACAGACGCATGGGCAAAAAGCTGTCATGTCATTATGGAAAAGGACAACACTTTATCAGATCATGGCAAAACCTATGAGCTGACAATGTAAAAAGTCTACACAGTAGGGCAGGGAATTTAATGCAAAGGTGTCAGATCATCATGAGTATCAACTTTTCTACGCTTATAAATAGCCCAAAGCTTCTCCAAGAAAAAGGAAGAGGAGAGACGAGTTCAAGAGGCGAAAGCTCTACACAATTTTTCCCTCACCATAACCAGCCTCCATTTCGAGCTCTTCTGAGAGAAGGATTCTGAGCACCTTCAGAGTCGTCTCCCAGTGAGTGAGAACCTTCACCCTATGGAATCTATGTATCAGATAGCAACCATCTCAAGCCTCCATGAAGCAAGACGTTGCCAGTGGCGGCTTGACGCCTTTCATTTCTGTTTTATCTCCATTTCCCTTCTTCTTACTTATGTTTTGTTAATGACATTCGAGAGAATGGTTTATTTTCTTAATATGAGTTTGATTGATGCTTATCTTCCATCTATTTTCATATTAAATACCTTACACCATGTTGTTTGAATGCTAAATGAGTTAGATGTGAGAAGTTAGTTTTTCTTGAGCAATATTAAGTATGTTACATCTTGATTAATGCATATCATTAGCTTGCATAACTTTGTCTGACAAACAAAAGTAGTAAGCATGACTGTTTAGCTTGAGAGAGTGGATGGTTAATCTTTAGCATTTATCAAGACTAGATGAGGTGCAGAGATGTAGTTCATCTTTTGCCAACGCAAACTTACCATGCGTCTTAGAGATAAGATTAATGTGGCGTCGAAACATTGAGAGATGGATTCACAAACACAGTTTGTAGGTATGTAATTATACTTAGAAAGCTTAGGTAACAACTAGCTCTTGCATTAACTCTACTTTTATCACATGCTTCCATCCATTCTCAACGCATGCTATCCGACACTAAATGACATTTGACTAACCATCGCCGCGTCCATCTCATTGTTAGTTGTAGGAAATTTTATTCATTCTTTATGTATAGTTTTAGACACATACAACCAATACATGCACATATTACATGTATAGTTCCCCGCATAGTCAAGCATCTAATCTCAACGCCTAGTTATTACAAATCCCTGCGTTCGACCCTGAACTCACCAGGAAACCTATAAGTGCTTATACTTGGGCATTTTATAGGAAAACTTGCTTAATCATGATCACACTTGAGTAATTCTCGACGCATCCTTGTACGGAAATGATAAATCTATTTTTGTGCAATAAGCTAAGAAACCCAATTTAATTCGAATAGAAATTTAACGAACAGCTCCCAATGTCGACGTACGAAGAGAAGGCATGTGGGATATTTGTGTATGTAATTAGCTTCATACTAATATTGTTCTGTTTATCATGAAATGATTTATAAAGAATTATTTATGCAAAGAATATTTGCTTAATAATGTTTTCTAAGGGACCCAATGCTGAGGGAAGATGTGAAGGCATGTGGGAGATCCAGTGTTGTAAGAAACCCAATGCCGAGGGACAATGTGAAGGCATGTGGGCAATCTTGTATTTGAAAACTCAGTGCTGAGAGATGTAGAGAAGGCACTTGAGTATCTTGGGGATCCAGTACTGAGGGACTGGGAGAAGGTACTTGGGTAGCCCGTGAGCAAATTATGATTGACTGATTCTGAGGTGTTGAAAGTACTCCACTCAATTGAGAAATATCGACGTTAGATGCGGTGAGCTTAGCTCAGCCTCAACTAGGGAAGGAAATTTAAGGAAATGATTTGTGAATAATGTTTCCATAGATAATCATGAGTGATTAATTTATATTTTGATGTATGCTAGTTATGGATTTTGCTGGGTTTTATATTTTCTTATAATGTCGAGAAAAACTTTAAACTAGTCACTCACTAAGCGTTTAAGCTTACGCTTTTCTTGTTTCTTTGTTTTATTTTTCCAGGTACCGAGCGTGTCTGGGGTGCTTAGCCTATAGTAGAACCTCGTCTAGGTCGGTTTCAGAATCTAGGAATTGCATAATTGTAAATCCTGAACTTATTTAAATATTGTACATATTGTAAGGATTGAGAAAGTTCTGTATAGATGTTGTTGTAAATATTAAGTCTTATGGGAGTCAAGATAATTATGATAGCTTAATCATGGTGTGGATGTGATTATAAATTACTAAATATGTGTTTATCAGGTTATATTCTAAGACATCAGGGTTGTGTGATGAATGCTTTAGGGGATTGGAGTCTATTATTTCACACTCACTTTCGGGTTAGGAGAGAATCCAGGAGGGGGTGTGACAACTTTAAGACTATATATTGAGACCCCGTACTGAAGGACTTGAAAAGGTATACGAGCAGCCCAGGAATAAATTTCTATGTGCACATAGAGGGAGATTAGACGTTATTGTGTTGAGATTACTCCACACAGCTAAGGTTATTCGACGTTGGGTGTGTTGAGATTACTCCAACCCAACTAAGGTTGTATTCAACATTAAGTAGCGTTGAGCTCCGCTCCACCTCAACTAAGGAAAATCTTTCAAACATATGCAAATATTTATAAGCTTGCATTGCTTTATTATTCAATTTTCGAGCATGATTTCATTGAGCTTTTAAGCCAAATATTGATTTCCAAACTTGTCACTCACTGAGCAACCTAGCTCATGGCTTTCATTGTTTTTCTACTTTCTAGGTAGCGAGTGATACTGGTATGCTTAGCCTACACATCAAACTCGTCTGGGCCTGCTGCTTAGTTGTGAACATTGTAAATATTTATACTTAGACCTAGCATTTTACATATTGGGGTCTAAGGAGTGGAAGTCTATAAAGATGTATGGATACTACCTTAAGTTGTTGAATGTAAATCTATAAAAGTTTGTTAGCTTAACTTGAGATTCTTGCATATGGTCTGGATGAGAATTATAAAATGTTTATCAAGTACTTGGTAAGGATTCGAGGTTAGTAAGGATTGATAGTAGATGTCGTAAAAGGGTCGATGTCTGTTTTTTTCACATTTTTTCTTATGTTGAAGAGGGTAACTTGGGAGGAGGTGTGACAGGATCAATCTCTTGATTTCGTCGATGATGATTGCGTGCTTCACTGTTGTGGTGGAATGGTTGATCGGGGAGAAGATTACTCTCTCAAGTGCTCTATCTCCGATTGTCTTCTCGGAAGGAGTCTGCTACAGACAGTGAATCTCCAGAAAAATCAACAACCTTTTTCAACCTTTGAACTTGCCTTTTTATAGACACTACGTTGCAGCTCTGGCAGAATCGCGTCATTTTCGGTTGATTTGCTAATTTGCATCAATCTCATCTAACTATGTAATTTTCGGCTAATTTGGCAACCGCTTTATAACGCCACAAATGAAGTAGAGTAATTTCTAAGATCCAATTTCGAGCTCTCAAAGATCTCAAAGCTTGCGTTCGTTGAAGAAGGCTTTGCGTTTGTCAATTTGAGGGATGCCCAGGCTTGAGTCATGCATTTCCTATAAAAAAATCATGCGTTATTTATCTTAAGAACATTTACCTTAAGCAAATCAAGAGTGCAAAATGCAAAGAAGATTTTTCTTAATGAATTTAAGTCAAGATTGCCGCATAATCCATTAAGTCCTCTCCATTATTTTAAGAAAGAGCTATAATAACTTGTATTTCTACAAGTTATCACATCCCCAAATATAGAATATTGCTTGTCCTCAAGCATATCTTTTACTAATGAAATTCATTCAAACTCACTTTTCTCTCTTTACATTGACTAGTCTCTCAGTATACTGCACTCTAATGTTTACCTTAGAGTTACACTACTCCCTTAGCTTTACTTTCTTTCATCAAAAATGTTTTCTAAGTTTGAACGCAGCAATCTCTTTTTCAGCACCCTTTGCTCATTTTCCACACATTTTTGTTTTTCATTTTAGACTATCGGTCTGAAAGATGAAACTATAAAACCACTTTCATTCTTCCTTTTATGTTTTATTTCCTTTGTATTAATGCGTTGATTAGGGTTACCCACCTTCGTTTTGACATGCCAACTATGGGGTGCATGGAGGCAACCAACTAAGAGCAAGTGCCCTTCTCAACTAAACTTTTGTCTTAGCTTGTTTCCTCACTAGACATTGGAGTTTGTTATTTTATTTTTATAACTCGTTGATCCTGGTTACTCACCTTCATTTTGACCTACCAACTATGGGGTGCATGGAGGCAGCTAACTAAGAGCAAGTGTTATTCTCAACTAAACCCTTATCAAGGTAGGTTTCCTAGCCTTGACAGCGGAGCTTTTATTTTGATTTTGATTTTGATTTGTATTCTTATTTTTTTATTTTTTTAAAGTATATGAAATCAATCCTTTATATTTTTATCTTATCAGCTCAAACCTCTCCCATCACCAAATTTTGAGAGTAGCTACAAGGTCTTCATTGCTAAAACTAAAAACAGAAGTGTTGTCGAAAAATTTAGCGAAAGTGGTTTGAGTAAGAGCTTGCACGCACAAAAAGGTAAAATGTGTTTCTGATGGGAAGTTCCTAAGGCTTAGTACAGTGCATAACACTTAGTAAATGAAGAGAGGTTATGTATAATGATCATCATAGTGGTTATTCTTTCAACATGCAAGACAAAGGAAAGTAAGAAATGAATTGCAATAAGAAAAGCTATAAACAAGGATAAACACAGGAAACGGTAAAATAGAGAAACACCAAAGAGGAAATCATATTCATTGATATTAACTTGAAGGCTAATTACAGCAATTGACAATTAAAATAAACGTCTAAAAGTTACAAAATTTGAACTAAAAAATATACCCCCTAAATTTAAGTTGGTCGATTGTCTTCATCAAGCCTACATTGTGACACCCTAATCTTTGACCTAGTTGCTTAAGACATATAAAGTAGGAGAACTAAGACAAAGGGTGTAAAACTTGGATCATAAGCCTATGGAGTTAGAAAAATTTTGAGGCAGAAAAATTGCGCTTGTGAAGTTAGCCAAATTTTGGCCAAATTTATAAGCATCATGCGTTGAGATGTAGGAAGGAAGAAAAGTGTTTGTGTCAACTTGAGTTTTGGATTAAGAATAAGTCATAGGGGAGTTTGGAACAAAACCACGTCAGGCGAAGGTGACCTATGAGTTTAGGAAATCTTCTAAGTATCACAACTATGCTTGGAGAACTCAACTATGCTATGAGAAGCCTATAGTGGACGCATAGTTGAAGGAAAAGAGAAGAATTTTCACTAAGTGTTTAATGAAGAAGAGTTGGAAACATAGTTCGAAGTTAGTAGGAAGTTGAAGACTACTCTTAATGCCATGTAACTTATTTTGGTTTCAATATATTAGTAATCAATTAGGTTGCATGAAAAAAGGTAGTTTTTTATAGAAAATAACATGGATTTATGTTTCTAGACTTAAGCATATGAATTGCAAAAAAATCCATGAACCCTAAAATGTTGCATGATGAACTAAACAAGGATTCAATACCTTAGAACTCTCTTTGACTCTTGTGTTTCTCAATTACTTGCTTTCCTTTTTAGTTTTCCTAAATCACAACTTGAATTCGAATACTCAAATAAAATTGATTCAATTCTAGAATAGCTAAGTAACTTAAACCTTCACAATTGGATCCTCAGTGAAACGATATTCAGAACTTAACCGTCTTATATTATAACTTGACCCGTACACTTGCGGTAAACATGGAAAGTGCACATCACACCACGATGCTTCCCTGCTTTTAGGGTTTTTGTGATATCCTTCTCTTTTTTGCTTGCTTGGTTTTGGCTCGGTTTGGTTCTTTTGGCCTTTCACCCTTATTTTTTTTATACTGACCTAAAAACCACTAGCAACTACATGAAATCTAATAAAAACTTCCTTAATTTAAGAGAATAAAAAGCACTTTTCAAGCGCTTTTCAGTAGGCTTATTGAGTCGACGAACTCAGGCCACTCTCACCCATGTAGATTAAAGGATAATCCCAAATAAATAGAAGTTCATAGTTAGCTCAGGATTAAGATCGAGTTACCTAGGTCATCATATTGAAATAATCAGTTTTAATAGTAAACGATGTTTATAAAGTAAAAGTGATTATCTCATGGTTCGATCTTATGCAAACTCATTGCATAGGATACCTGTAACACCCCCATCCTAGATATTTATATATATATCTATATCTTTACCTAGGAGTGAGTGTTATCTAGTCTGTATTCTGTTAAACCCTGTTATATATGCATTTCTATATCATAACCAGCTGGCAAATGCTTAGCCTTTACAACAGTTATGCAAAAATTTCCTGATAAGATAGCATCATAAGTAAGATTAAAAAGGCTATGTTTATAGTTTATAAATATGCCTGGCGATCCTCACAAATGCTACTCAAAATAAGTGCAATTTCTACAAAGGGATGGGGTTTACAAGTTCCCAATTACAAAATTCTAATTTGGTTCAGACGAATCTTGATGGTAGGCTAGGCACCCCGAACACGCTCGCTACCTGGAAAGAAAACATCAGAGAAACAAGAATCTATGAGCTACAATGCTCAGTGAGTGACTAACTAAAGTATAAACTCAATAAAAACATAACTACAATCATTTGTATGAAATGTTTGATCATGCTTCATAAACTTGTAAATAACTATAACTTGTAAATCACTATCATTGCGTAAATGGCTATCTTTTCATTGAACCTTGTTGAGGCGGAGCGAACTCAACGCACCCAACGTCATTAGGCCTTAGCTGTGTGGAGTAATCTAAACACATCAGCGTCAGATGCCTTTTATTCTGCTTATAAATCTATCTAATCTCGGGCTGCCCGTGTACCTTCTCATGTCCTTCGGTACTAGGGTCACAGGGAAATACTCAATCACCGTCTTTATATCCTTTGGTGAGAGCTTCATATAAATACTAGGGCTACCCATATGCCTTCATAAGTCCTTCAGCATTGGGTCCCATTCGAATCTTTCTAGAGCACAGACAAGCACATCACATTTATTATAAATTAACTATAATCATGATATCTCAGAATTCTCAGAACATTTATCTAGCAACTAGCTTGGTAAAACTTAGAACATTATCTGATACATTATCGAGCTCTATCTCACATATAAGATATGTGCTAGTTTCAAACATAGAAGCACACTTCACATTATCGAGCTCTATCTCACATATAAGATATGTGCTAGTTTCATACATAGAAGCACACTTCAACTCATGCTTTAAAGATATTATTAAGCATATAGAAAATAGTATTCAAGTTAAGCTTATCTCAAACCATAAAGTCACTCACGACTTATTCCGGGCTCCGAGTGGGTTATACGCTTTCCCTAGCTCCTCTTGACCTGTAAACACACCTTTTTCGTGTTAGACATTTCTAATATGCCTCTTTATATTCTCTACATTTACTTAAATATCTTAAACATGGGTTTTCATCACTAGTCCTTCTCTTGTTTACAACTTACAATAATGAGCGAGATTCACAGGTATCAGCGAGATTATTAGATTAAACTACTCATAACCATGCGGCATCAGCGATACCCAGCTTCGCGAGACTAGCGATATTACCTTAACAAGCGATACTCAGCGAGAGTCAGCGAGAGTTGTGAGACGCAAGGCCCCTTTGCGTTACCAACGGCACTTGTCTCATTGATCACCCTCCAACTCTTTAGCGATACTTCTGTCCTAGCGACCCCCGATGGTCAGTGCCTTCTTTTTTCTTTTCTAACTCGTTCTCAAACTGCTAAACATCAAAATCCAGCCAAAATCAGATCTTTCTCTCTTCTACAAACTTGTAAAGAAGTGAGCTTTCTAACTTACTTCGAGATTTCAAGCCCTAACTTTTCTTCGTTTGAGAACTATCCT
The DNA here is from genome assembly GCA_030954485.1 of Citrullus mucosospermus. Taxonomy (NCBI): domain Eukaryota; kingdom Viridiplantae; phylum Streptophyta; class Magnoliopsida; order Cucurbitales; family Cucurbitaceae; genus Citrullus; species Citrullus mucosospermus. The sequence continues at coordinate 13,929,891 of CM062057.1, read as the reverse complement.
CGAATAACTCTAGCTGCCTCGAATCAACTAGCAGCTCATGTAGTAGCTCAACTCCGAATGCTTCTTCCTAAAATTTAACATACTCTTGCTCAAATTTAGCTTAAACATCCTTTACAGAAGTTGCTAAGAATTAACTCACTCACCTTTAAAATTTTTGCCCTAGCTTCAACTTCCCCAGCTCACTCTTCTTCAAACACCAAATGATGTCTAGATTATCGTCAATAGTCAAGCTTCTGGTTCCAGCTTCAATTTCACCATGGAAGTGATTTGGTTCCTACTTAACTTCGACATAAACAGTTTCTTCGACCTCTCCTCGTTGTTTTTTTGTGAAAAGGGGTAAATCTGGGTTCGAAATATGTCTAAAAGTGTTTATTTAGTCGGCGTACTTACATATATATATACCACCGACTCACCACTACGGCCATCACCTCCTTACTTAAGTTGGCCGACGCAACCTTCCGTGCAAAACTTCAACAACGCATAGCTTAAACTTGTTGTTTTACAATTGTTCAAAGCCCAGTCGCCGGATAGCCAATTAACGCATGATCCTCTCGGCCACTCTTCTAATGTACTCAACGCCTAGTGGCCTTCAATGCCTGGTGGCCTTCAACACATAGTGGCCTTCGACGCCTAGTGGCCTTCAACGCCTAGTGGCCTTCCCGGCCTAGTGGCCTCCAATTTCTCGTGGCGTCCAATCACGTGTCCATGCCGAGCTACCTTTTTCAACGCCTCGTGACTTCCAACATATTCTCAACGCGTAGCCCCACTAACGCATGGCCAACACTTAGTCAGTTGTGCTCCCATACTACTCAGCCAACTTTTCTAATCACTGCCCATTTCATAGTTTCTTCTTAACTTGCCAACTCCCCAAATGTCAGTTAGGGGCTTACAGCGTTTCTCTACCACATACTACCCGGCATTATAGTCTCAAATGCATACTTCTATGCGTTTGTTCCTTACCGCATAATGCCATGCATCTGCCTTAATTACGTACCGTCATGCGTTTTATCTTTATCATGCGTTTCCTTCGTCTCTACCATGCGTCCAACATGGTTTTCCACTAAGTATGCGTCCAACTTCACTTACCTCTCAGCTATTCTTTTTAACCCTTCTCATCACTTGATGAGGTTTCCTTTCTTCCATAGGTCTTACTTCTAAGCTTAAAATCATGGTTGCGTTCTCCTGATCTGTTTATCCTACATAGTATAATTCTCAACTTCAAGAATTACTTTGATTCCAAGATTCAGAATTCATTCAACGCAACCTTTCTATCAAATCCTTCTAATTCAAATTTCATCTACGGCCTATGTAACTAACACTTGAGCACAACCGCTCTTCTCCTACTTCTTTCCTTTATAGACTCTTCCACGAAATGGTCTTAGAAAGAGGGTGTGACAATACCCCCACTCCCATATCTTTTAGGGCTGAGCAGGGATGACCGAAAAACTGAGCCAAACAACCGAAACCGGCCAAATCGAGGGTTGGAGGCTGGTTTTTTTTTAAAAATTTGTCAAGGTCAATTTTCTCAAAAAACAGTTATAAATCGAACTGATTCGACAGAAAATTAAACCGAACTGCCCGACCCCGACTGAAATTATTAAATATTATAACATTTATTAATAATTTAATATAATATACTTTTATTATAAATAATATTATAAAATTAATATACTTTAAAATATTTTTTATTATACTAATATTATATAATATATTTATATCAATAACCCTTTTTAAAATCTTCTTTCCAAATCCCAACAACCAAAACCTAAAAAAATAAATTCTTGAAAGAGAGAATAAGAATGAGAGAGAGAGAAAGAAAGAGTGAGATTGAGAGAGCAAGAGTGAGAGCGAGATAAGAGTGATCGTGTGAGAAGAAAGGAAGCGAGGCAAAAGTGAGAGAGAGAGCGAGAGAGTTATATTTTGAAATTGAAACTAACTGACCCAACCCCGAAACTAACCGATTGGTTTAATCAATATATTTTAAAAGTGTAGTTCTCAAATTTTCAAACCGAATAGGCAGTTTCGGCGCCGAATTTCATGAAAAAACAACCCCGCCCGACCGATGCTCACCCCTAATGTCTTTACTTGAATGATATAGGATCACGTCGTTTGTATCAAATACAAAATTGGTCGCATCCATAGTGTCTCCAAGATAAGGTATCCAACCTTATCCCTATACTATAGACCATTTTGGCTATTACCTAAACTTGATCCATTTTTATGTTTACACATAAAGTCTAAGTATTCATACTATAGTCAGGGGTTTGTAGTTTATTGGATTTAGATTTATACATAATTTACATATTCAATATCATCTATACTGAATAAACTTTAATATCAACTTTATTGAAAATAGAATATGTTTATCATTTACAAACCATTTCTTTTAGGACATAAAACCCAACAAGACTTTAGCCACTCATAGCTTTAGACAACATATTCAAGACAAGTCTCAGCATAAAAAGAGTAAAGAAAGGAAACCCTAATGTTGACAAGCCTTTGATTGAGGAGGAACCGCCAGGACTTCCTTGATCTTCATGTTGGAAACTCGAATGGTCACCAAACTCTCTCTCAAACACTTTTCTCTCTTCTTTGCAGCAAACTTACACTTTGAGGCTCTCTATTTCGTGATTAGGGTTCTTGAGAACCTCTCAATTTATAGAATTGGCCGCCCAAAATCTTTTTCAAATTTGTAGATTTTTCAAAATAGGAAAGTTGGTGTCGTTGCGCTCTTGGACAGCGCAATGACGTTGTCCGTCATAAAAGATCAGCATAGCAACGCTTTAAGACAACATCACAACGCTCTATGATCTCCAAATTTTGGTGCTCTCGAGTCGAGAGCACCGAGGGCAGTGTAGCTACGCCCTTGGCTGCAGTACCCTGTTTCTAGGGATTTCTTGTTTCTTCTTCTTTTTTCCACCCGATTTTGGCTCGGTTTGGTTGCTTTGGCCTTGACACTTATTTTCGTCGTAATTACCTGAAAAAAATTGGCAAACACATGAAATCTAATAAAAACATCCCTAATTTAAGAGGACAAAAAGCACTTTTTGAGTGCTTTTCAGTGCCTAAGCTTATTCATTCCTCAATGACACTTTCAACGCAAGAAAAAGCATGAGTTACCTGACCGCTCCAGACTACTCGCACCCCCCAAAAAGAGGAGTACTCCCCTTCAAAATAATCATACAGACTTTCTTTTACTATACAACAAGCTTTGCGCTTTACAACCTTCTTTTATTTACTTTAAACTAGGCTTTTACTTCACAACAAGAGTTTGGCAAAAACCTAAGCACGCATTACTAAATTGACCTTCAGTTACTTAAAACTATCACCTAGGCCTTTCTGGATGACAACAAGCATATGAACCAAATAACCCAATTCTAAGCCTTCAAAACCACAAATAAGATGGCTATGTGCTCAAGAATCCAAGGGGAGAACTTTTTTTAAATTTGGCCAAAAATCATACATGGATTTTTGTGATTCAAAACAAAGTGAATAAAGGTTATCTAAAGCCTATTACAGAATTTCATCATCACAATACATGCAACAAAATCATCATATCATCAGATCAACCACAAAGTCCGAGCTCAGGTGCTCAAGAACTTACCAGACATGCATATATAACTGCACCCTCAACCTAAAACGACACATTGTCCCCAATGTATCTCTAATCAGATTAGAAAAGCAATAAAGACAAGGGAACAGAAAACTTCCCTGATAGCATTTTCATGCACGAGTCTTTGAAGTGTGGTGCTAGGGCTCACCGCTCCAAATGATGCTCTTCTTCTTCTAGGGGGTCCCTACAAAAGAAAAACAAGAAGTAAATCTAGGAAAACAATAAAGAAAGGAACTAAACTTTTCACCTGGCTCCCTCCAGGAAGGGGAAATTTTTAATGTGTTGGGATTTGTGCCTTAAAACCTCATAATTGATTAGTTAATTTTTTAATTATTAATTATGCAATATTAATTTATTCATTAACGAATAAATCCAAGGTTATTGCATGAAGTCTTGAACATGTATGTCGTTGACATACGAGTAGATCATATTTAAGAAATAACCTAAAGTTCTATAGTATATGGATAAGGTTGGGTGCCTTATCCTGGTGACACTATGGATATGGCTCACATTGTAATAGTTACAAATGGTTTGATCCAAACCATTCATGTGGAGATATGGGAGTGGGGGTATCCTATATAAAGAATTTGTATAAAATCGGACCGCGAAATATTTAATCTCTCTTTGTAAATCTGTTAATTGATGAAATTAATATTTCATAGGATAATCATGTACGAATCGATCTTAATCCTGAGTGACTTATGAACTCATAACTATGAGGTCGGTCCTTTGATTTGCATGGGTGAGAGTGATTGAGGTACCGACTCAATAAGCCTACCATTTTGGGGACTTGACTAAATGGATAGTTGGGAACATAACTTCACAAAATGGAATTCACTCCTTCCCAAATAGGGTAAGTAGATAAGTAGTTCCCTTAAGTGCTGATTTCAAGTCTTGAACAAGAGGCCCTACCCTCTCACTGGCCCGAGAGAGATTTAGTTTATGGGTGGACCATAAACATATTGTTCATTAGAGAAATCAGTGGTACTTAAGGAAAAGAGGTAATTATAGGGGTAAAACAGACATTTGACCTAGTTGTAATTATGAACAACTAGTGAAAGATCGACTTCTTATACTTATTATATCTAGGGACACAACTTGTCTTGCAATGCATAAGAGTTCAACTATGGCTCTATAGTGGAACTCTATAGTTAATGAATGAAGATTAATTTAATTAAAGAGTTTAATTGATTAATCTTGGATCGTTGGAGCTTATAATTTGTAGGTCCATAAGATCCCCTTGCTAGCTCACCGTGGACCAACAAGGATCAACTATGTTGAAATAAAAATTTGAAGTGTTTAAATTTATGAGGGAAAATATTAATGGTATTGGATACAATTAATTACATGATTTATTATATATTAATAAATATTTACCCATAAAATATCTCATATTAAATGGTATAAAATATTTAAATCATATTTAAACATTTATCTCCTGCAGAATTTTTAATTTGAATCTCATCCAAATTAAATTATTAATTATGTAAATCCAATTCAAATTAATTAATTAATTCTCCCTCTATTTATTTAATTTGAATCTTATCCAAATTAAATAACTTATTTATCTATATGGATCTCATTCAAATAAATAATTAATTATTTGAATCATATTCAAATAAATTAGTTCTCCCATAATCTATTTAATTTGAATCTTATTCAAATTAAATAGCTTATTTATCTATATAGATCCCATTCAAATAAATAATTAATTATTTGAATCATATTCAAATAAATTAATTCTCCCATAATCTATTTAATTTGAATCTTATTCAAATTAAATAATTTATTTATTTGAATTCCATTCAAATAAATTAATTCTCCATATCATAAAGTTATAATTTGAATCTCATTCAAATAAACTTTATAATAAAACATGTATGGAATTGTATCAAATACAATTTTTCCTCATTCAAATTTTCTTTCAATCATAATTGATCCTTGTTAATTCGTAGTGAGCTAGCAAAAGGACCTTATGAACCTACAGAATATAAGCTCCAATGATCCAAGATAAATTAATTAAACTCTTTAATTAAATTAACATTCATTCATTAACTACAGGGCAAACCACTATAGACCCATAGTTGAACTCTTATGCACTGCAAGACAAGTTGTATCCATGGATATAATCAGTATAAGCAAGTCGATCTCTCACAAGTTGTTCATAATTACAACTGGGTCAAATGCCCGTTTTACCCCTATAATTACCTATTTTCCTTAAGTACCACTGATTTCTCTAATAAACAATTTGTTTATGGTCCAATCATAGACTAAGTCCCTCTTAAGCTAGTGAAGGTGGAGCCCCTTGTTCAAGACGCTAAATCAGCACTTAAGGGAACTACTCATCTAGGGTAGGAGTGAATTTCATCTTGTGAAGTTATGTTCCCAGCTTTCCATTTAGTCAAGTCACCAAAATGGTAGGCTTATTAAGTCGGCAACTCAGACCACTCTCACCAAGATTAAGATCGAGTCACACATGATCATCCTATAAATATCAATCTCATCAATTAACGGATTTACAAATAAAGATTAATTATTTCGCAGTTTAGTCTTATACAAACTCTTTGTATAGGATACCCCCACTCACATATCTCCACATGAATGGTTTTGATCAAACCATTTGTAACTATTACAAAGTGGGTCATATCCATAGTGTCACCAGAATAAGGCACCCAACTTTATCCATATACTATAAACCTTTAGGTTATTTTTTGAACATGATCCACCCATATGTCAATTACATACATGTTCAAGACTTCATGCAATAACTTTGGATTCTTCCATTAATGGATAAATTAATATTGCATAATTAATAATTAAATTAATTAACTAATCAATTATGAGACTTTAGGGCACAAATCCCAACAATACAACTCTCACACTACAATGAGGCTCCCTCAAGTCTTGAGAAGGATTTTAACTAAATGTGCTTGCACCATTAACAACTCTTGTTGATGTACTAGCATTGTCAACATCTCTTGCTAACGTACTATCATTTTCATTAGAAAGTTCACTTAATATTAATTTACCATGCGGTTTGTGATCTCTTATATGATCTTTCTCTAAGAATGTAGCATTTGTTTTTATACAAACACCTTGTTTTTTTTAGGATCATAAAAGAGACCACCCCAACTGTAATTACAAACAAATTGTGAAGGGTTGGCTTATGTGTAATGTTTAATTCAACGAAATATTCTACAGTTCATAAGAGTACATCTATAGGTCTTTAGTGACATCCAATAGTTAATAAAGGTTGATAAATATAATTAAAGAGTTTAATTGATTAATCTCAAATGATTGAAGCTTATAACTAAAGGTCCATAAGGTCCCTCTACTAGCTCATAACGGATTAAAATAAGGAAATTGAGTGTTGAAAGAATTTGAAATGTTCAAATTGTTTAAGTAAATTAATTAAACTAATGTATAAGATACATTATAATATAAAGTTAATTTTGAATTAGATTCAAAATTAAAACTTTATAATATGAGAATATTAGAATAAGATTCAAAACTTAAATTAATATGAATAGGATTCATATTGAAACTATAGGTTAAGAGACAATATATGTATATTAGAATATAATGCATATACATTAAATTAAATATATGATATTTAATGAATTAATTAAATTGTATTTAATTAATTAATTTGTAATTAATAGATTAAATTAATTAAATTGGTTATATTTTAGTCAATAAATATATTATTAAATGAGATTTATTTAATATATTTATTTTTAAGAATTTATTAATTAAAAGTAAGGAAAATAGCTCCCCTCAATGCATGGGAATGGTGACTAGGGAGGGGAATAACTCCCCTCACATGTCTTCTTAAATAAAAAAAAAAATATATAAAAAAAATCTCTAGATAATGAGAGAGAACATTTTTTTCCTGGAGGACAGAAGAATTCTCACTCACCTTCTCTCTAAAAATATCTCTGCAAAAAGTGAAAATGGAGAAAAATTTCTCTAGGTTATTCTCCCTACCCTTTCACAAAAGGATCCTGAAATCCCTCCATGTTCCAAGAGAATAGTGGAGAAGACCATATTGGTGGTGTTTGAACCAAATTGGTTCATGTTGTTGTATTTCAAGGTTGGGTGAAATTTTGAAGAAGAGTTCTCCAAAAGGTATTTTATTCTTCTCCCTTATCATTCTTGTAAAATTTGCTTAACCCTTCTTGAGTCTCTATTCTATACAATTTTCCTGTAATAAAATTGGGCAAAAGCAATCACATGCTTCCACAAAAGAAAATCAATTCCTTCAATTGTTATCAGAGCCAAGTTTTTCTTGTACTTTTAATTTTTTGTTCTGAAATTTTATAGAATAAAATGGTGGGTTCAATTTTTTTTTCTGTATATGTTTGATGTATGATTTAAAATTGGGTTTGCATAATAGATGTTTATGGATTTTGGCATTTAGATTTACAATTTACTTTTATTTGATTGATGTAAGGGCCTATTGTTTTGGTCATTTATTATTAAATCAAGTATATAAGTCTGTGTTATTCGTGGCATTTTATTGCATGACAAATAGGGTGTTGTTGTGCATCATCTTTGTTGTGTTATAAAAGTTGTTGACTGCCTGTGTGCAACCCGAAAATTTGACCTAGTAACTTAAAGGCCATTAGAAGAGGGAAACTAGGGAAAATAAAAGAGAACTTGCATACAAGCCGTGGAGTTAGAAAATTTTTTGGCTCTGTAAGGATACTATGCATTGAAGGTAGGATGAGGAAGAAAAATGTCTGAGAAAACTTGAGTTTTGGGATGAGAATAAGTCATAGGTGAGTTTGGGAGAAAATGGTTAAGTGTTGAGTTATTGAAGTTAGGAGCAAAGTAAATGTGTGTAAGAAAGGAAGTGTGGAACACATAGGAGGGAAAATTGGAAACATAGGCTTGGAAAGGACACCATGGACTCTAGGAATAGTTAACAAGGAATCCATGGAGGTGTGTGGGGATAGTTGGACGCATGACCCAAGAACGTTAGCATGTTGGATGATAGTAGGGTTTAGAAAGGAAAATTCGGCTAAGTGTAGATAGGTTGGAAGAAGAAAAGAGGACAAAAGAGATCATACTCCAAAAACACTCAAGTTGGACAAATAAAAAGAGGAGTTGGACGCATGACTCATCTCCCGGGGCCTAGGTTGGACACATAGTTGGAAAAATATTGTGTTGCATGGCCTCGTTGGAGTCTAACACCTCATAAGCAAGAGGTATTGTGATGCATGACTAAGTTATCATGCAAAGAAACAAATGTGTGGATGCATGTTGAAGCATGCATGCATGGAGCCAAGTGTGAGCTCAAGTGTCAACCTTTAGAGGAAAGATTGGATGACAAAGCTTGTTATCCAACTCCTATAAATAGGGCTAAAGAGTTGCTTGATCACTCACTCAAAAATCCTTTCAAAACTCATTTGATAGAAGATTGAGAGCCTTGGTGAAGAATCTAGGCGTCCAACAAGGTGTAAGTCTGCATCCAATTGAGCAGAGTCTGTTGTAGTGCTGTCTTGCATCCAACAAAGGGTAACCCTGCGTCTAGAAGGTCAACCTTGCGTCCAAGGAGCTATTTTTCTTCCAACAAAGATCAGCTCTACATCCAAGGCTTCAACCCTACGTCGCTAAGGTGTGGAACCCTCGTTTCTTAGTCTTTTTTTCTATAATAAGCTAAAGGGGTTGGGAATCGCAAGAATTGAGAAGTCCTCCATTGAATGGGGTGGGAAAGAAAGGTTTGGAAATGGCTGGATTAGTAGGAGGAAGGGCGTCCAACTGTAATAGAAGGTGATTTGAAGTGTTGTCTTGCATCCAACACAGCCTGATTTGCATCCAAGATGTCACACCTTACTTTTAAAAAAATAAATGCGTTAAAGAAATGAAGTAAAAGACCATGTTGGACGCATGGTCAGGACCAAGATAACGCATGATATGGGTGGACGCATGGAAGTAAACCGAGAAGGGAAAGAAGTGAAACGCATAAGAGAAGATGTAAGTATTGGCGATGGTAAGACGCATAAGCAAGAAAGGAATTAAGTCATGTCGTGAAGTGTTGAAAGAGATCTAAGTCTCGGAAAGGTAGAATATTATAGCAAACTAAGTAACACATAGACTATTAGCAAGGGATGTTCTTGGGTGTTGGATAAAGTGGAAGGATGAGAAGTAAGCTCAAAGATTGGAGCAAGAGGTGGACGCATACTAAATTATCATCAGAGATATTTTGGTACAAGGAGAAGGTTAAATGAATAACCTTGGATTACAAGCACAAGGACGCGTAGAGGAATAACCAAGAAATCTTCAAGGATAGGAGAAAGATCATAGACGCATGATAGTATGCGGTTCAGGCTGACGCATGGTATTACGCAGTAAGACAAACGCATAGTAGTGTGCGTTTGAGATTTTGACACCTAGTAGTATGCGGTGGAAAAACGAGTTCAAGGAAAGTATGGCCGAGAGATAGGGAAGTAAATAATGAAGCTCAAACCTTAAAGGAAACTCAATGAACGCATGAGGGCGTTGTGCTGAATGAATAGTTATTTATTGAAAAATGTTGGACGCATAGGATAATGTTATAAAGGCTAGGTGGCTTCATATAGACTTGACACCTTAAAAGTAGGAGGTGTTAAAAAGGCATGTTAAGTGTTTCATGCAAGGTGAAGCTTGGATTAATGCATGGTTAATTAAGCATGCAGCGTGACATGTGGCAAACAAGTGGCAAAAGGAGAGGAGAAGTTGGATGGCAAGCTCCCTATAAATAGAACCCTGAGGGAAAAGGAGCGACTGATGACTCTGAAGGAAGAATTCTGAAAAGAGAGGGAAGAAAGAAGGCAGAAAGAAGGAACCCTTGCGTCCGTAGTAGGAGTCTGCAGCCTGGCAACTTAGCTATCTCATGTTAAAGAAGTTGTCTTGCGTCGAAAGGGGGTCAGCCTTGCAGTGACGACAAACACTACGTTCAAGGTGAACGTCGCGTCCAAAGATAGGTGATGCGTTCAAGTTGGACCTTGCGTCCAAGAGAGGTCGACACATCCAAAAGAGAAGTAAGAAGAGTTGGGATGCACTTTGCGGTAGTAATCAACCTTGCATTGAAGGGCAGGGTTTGCGGTAGTTATCAACCTTGCGTTGAAGGGTAGGGTTGCGTCCAACCGAGCTGACAGAGTAATATGGAGCCTTGCATTTCTGAGTTAGAACGTTGCGTCCAAAAAGCTCAGGAAGAGAAAATAGAGGGAAGGAAGAGGAATTATTCTTGGGCAAAGTACAGGTGAGTAACACCTGCGTTTTTCAAAATATAAATGAGTTCTTTATGAATATGATTTTATGGGTTTCTAATGAATTAATGCATGCGTTTTATTTGAAAAGCTTTGAGTATGCTGGTTACTTGCTATAAGTTTATAAAACGCATGGTGATTGATTGATGCATGTTTATACTTTGCTGAAAAGCATGGTGTTATATGATTTCAAGAAAGATTTGGAAATAAACTTGTATGAAAAGCATGCTGTTTGATATTAAAGCTGGAAATTGAATTTAGCATGTTGTTGACATGAGATTTGGAAACGATTAACTTATGAGTTATTAAAATAATGTTTCCAAAATATGTATTGTGTTTTATAAAACTTTGAAAAGACACCCGAGGCTGAGGGACTTCGGAGAAAGCCAGAGGGAGCCGGGATATAGGAAAAGGTACCCAATGCTGAGGGACTCGTAGAAGGCAGATGGGTAACCTGGATATAAATATAGAAAAAGGCACCCAATGCTGAGGGACTCGTAGAAGGCATTGTGGGCGGCTCGGAATATAAAACCTATGTGCACATAGAGGTATATACGATGCTGATGTGTTGAGAATACTTCACACAGCTAAGGAAAATCGACGTTGAGGAGCGTAGAGCATTGCTCCTCCTCAACTAGGGAATAAGTATTTTGAATGAATGAGATTTTGATTATTTATTCAAAACAGATAAGTATACATGATATAACAATGATTTGATCATGTTATAATATGATGTGAACTGTTATATTTTTATGCGAGGTTGACAATGTTTATATTATAAACAGTTTTACAGTTAAAGTAAAATGCTTTCAGAAAACTGTTACTCACTGAGCTGTTAGCTCACCCTTTTTATATGTTTTCCATTTTCAGGTAGCATGACAGTTCCCGTTGCCGATCGAAGTCGAGGTTTGTCCAGAGTGTGTTAATGGTATTACCGTCCTATTAAGGATTTATATGAAAGTAAGGTGAATGTGACAGTAGGTTATGTGACAGGGTAGTCGGTAACTGCTGTCCTCACACTCCGTCTCGGGCTACTGGAGGATAGTTCGGGGTGGGGTGTGACACAAGAAATGAACCCTGCATCCAGGAAAGGAATTCCAGGCATTTCTGAAGCTGTTCCAAGACTCCGAAGGGTTCTCTATTGTTGTTTTCTCAGTTCTAGAGATTGAGGAAGAACTAGGAAGGTTGTGTTCAGCCGGAGAAAGAAACTTTAAAGTGCTATATCTACTTTTTCCTGTGAGTGGTTACTAATAGCACATTTATGATTATGTGATGTTACTGGTGCTATTATGATTGTCACACCCTACTTTTAAGAAACCGATGCGTTGAAGAGCCTATAAAGAAAAGAAGTAAAAGACTATGTGGACGCATGGTCAGGACTAAGGTAACGCATGGTAAGGGTGGACGCATGGAAGTAAACCGAGAAAGGAAAGAAGTGAAACGCATAGGAGAAGATGTAAGCATTGGCGATGGTAAGACGCATAAGCAAGGAAGGAATAAAGGTTATGTCATGAAGTGTTGGAAGAGATCTAAGTCTCGAAAAGGAAGAATACTATAGCAAACTGAGTAACGCATAGACTATTAGCAAGGGATGTTCTTGAGTGTTGGATAAAGTGAAAGGTTGAGAAGTAAGCTCAAAGACTGGAGCAAGAGGTGGACGCATACTAAATTATCATCAGAGATATTTTAGTACAAGGAAAAGGTTAAATGAATAACCTTGGATTACAAGTACAAGAATGCATAGAAGGATAATCAAGGAATCCTCAAGGATAGGAGGAAGATCATGGACGCATGATAGTATGTGGTTCAGGCTAACGCATGGTATTATGTAGTAAGGCACAAACGCATAGTAGTGTGCGTTTGAGACATTGACGATCTAGTAGTACGCGGTGGAGAAATGAGTTCAATTGAAGTATGGCCGAGAGTAAGGGAAGAAAGTAATGAAGTTAAAACCTAAAAGGGAAATTCAATGAATGCATAGGGACATTATGTTGGTTGAATAGTTTATATGTTGGAATATGTTGGACGCATAAGATAAGCTTATAAAGGCTAGGTGGCTTCATATAGACTTGACACCTTATCAGTAGAAGGTGTTAGAAAGCATGTAAAGTGTTTCATGCAGGGTGACGTTTGGATTAATGCATGGTTAGTTAAGCATGCAGTGTGACATGTGGCAAACAAGTGGCAAAAAGAGAGGAGAAGTAGGATGACAAGCCCTCTATAAATAGGACCTTGAGGGAAAAGAAGCGACTGATGATACTGATGGGAGAATTCTTGAGAGAAAGGGGAGAAAGAAGGCAAAAAGGACAAATCCATGTGTCCGTAGTAGGAGTCTACGGCCAAGAGAGAAGGTATTTTTGACAACTTAGCTATCTTGAATTAAAGAAGTTGTCTTGCGTCGAAAGGGGATGGTCTTGCGTTTAAGATGAACAACGCGTTCAAGGTAAACGATGCGTTCAAGGTGAATGATGCGTTCAAGTTGGACCTTGTGTCCAAGAAAGGTTGACGCATCCGGAGAGAAGTAAGAAGAGTTAGGTTGCGCCTTGCGTTAGTCATCAACTTTGCAGGGTTGCGACCAACCGAGCTGACAGAAGAAAATCAGCCTTGCATTCCAGACTTAGAACGCTACGTCCAAGAAGCTCGGGAAAGAGGAAATAGTGGGAAGAAGGAGGAACTATTCTTGAGCAAGAATATTGTGAGTAACACCTGCGTTTTCCAAAATATAAATGAGTTCTCTATACTTAATATTGTTGATTTTATGAATATGATTTCATGAGTTTTCAATGAATAAGTGCATGCATTTTATTTGAAAAGCATTGAGTTGCTGGTTATTTGATAAAGGTTAATAAACACATGCTGATTGATAATATGTGATTTATGATTTTACTGAAAAGCATGGAGTATGATGTTATATGTTTTCACGAAAGATTTGGAAATAAACTTGTTTGAAAGGCATGTTGTTTGACATTAAAGTTTTGAATTTAGTTTAGCATGCTATTTGATTTTATATTTGGAAATGGTTAACTATGAGTTTATGATATAATGTTTCCAAAACATATTGTGTTTTATAAAACTTTGAAAAGGCACCCGAGACTTAGGGACTTGGAGAAGGCCAAAGGGTAGCCGGAATATAGAAAAGGTACCCAATGCTGAGGGACTCGTAGAAGGCAAATGGATAGCCTGGATATAGAAATGGGACCCCAATGCTCAGGGACTTGGAGAAGGCATTGTGGGCGGCCCGGATTCTAGTACCTATGTGCACATAGAGGAAAATACGACGCTGATGTGTTGAAATTACTCCACACAGCTAAGGATAATCGACGTTGAGTAGCGTAGAGCGTCGCTCCGCCTCAACTAGGGAAAAATGATTTTTGAATTTAATGAGATTTTTGAGTATTTACCCTAAAACAGATATGCATGATTTAACAATGGTTTTAGCATATTTTAATATGATTCAAAAAAAAATTGTTGCTCACTGAGCTATTAGCTCATGCTTTCATATATTTTCCATTTTTCAAGTAGCATGACAGTTCCCGTTGCCGATCGAAGTCGAGGTTTATCAAGAGTTAATGGTATTATCATCCTAGTAAGGGTAGATATGAGAAGATAGGTAAATATGATAGTGGGTTTTAAGACATGTAAGTCTGGGACTGCTGTCCTCACGCTCCGTCTCGGGCTACGGAAGGGTAGTTCGGGGTGGGGTGTGACAATGATTGTGTAATGTTATTATTAAGCTAATATGCGTGCATATTGTGAGGTTTTGATTATTTGCATATTAGCTATGATGAATCTTGGGGTTGTGATGAGTGTTAAGGATCCTAGAACTGCATAGAATGGTCAGAAGATCTAAGGATTTAGTTCTGAGCCTGTGTTGGATCACCTCACGGGATGGTCTGGGGGTGCCAGAAACCTAGTTCCTTATCTTGTCAGAAGTATCTCTGGTGAGATGGTTACAGGATCGATAGGTCTAACTTCTCATCCATCAAAAGTAAGGCTATGTGCACATAGAGTGGTTCGATTTAGTTGAGTCGTGTGTGCCAACTTAGTAGTTAGAAGAATTGTTGTGCCAGAATGTGCCAGTGGGATAGTTCAGTACTAAGGTTAAGCAGAAACGGGAGGTTTGAGTATATTCTCGTTATAGTTGTGCTTAATAATGAATTTTATCACATTTGTTATACTTGAGGGTCGTTTGAACCCTAGTCATGCGTTGACCACTCACTAAGCTTCGTGAAGCTCATCCTTTTCTTATATTTTTTTTCAAGTAGCAGCCGAGTTCCCGTTGTTGTGCGAAGTCGAGGTCTGCCGAGATATAATGTTATCATTTCTCATAAACAGAAGCTTATATTGAGCTAGGGTTATGTCTCCCGTAATCAAACTCTATAATCAACTGTTTAAATAAATTATGCATGTTTAATATAGAATTAGTGATAGATGTTGTAAAAGAGTCCATGATTTCACGTCTGTTCCTAGGTTAAAAAGATAGCTCAAGTTGGGGTGTGACAACTTGACTGTCATTGTTTGTGCGTCATGGATGCCCTTGGACAAAAATGTTTTTTTTCTAGGTGTGAAACAATGTGGAATTAGACCAAAAATTAGGTTTTAAAGCCCTAATTTGAGAATATCATGACAAAATATTTACCATGAAGATAGGATTTTTAAAATTATTGTAATTTTAATTTTTTTTTAATTCTAGGAACGCAAAAATTCAATCTATTATTGCTTTTTTAATTTAATAACATTAGATGTATAAATTAAATTATTTTAATTTATATGTTTCATAAAGTATGCCATATAGATTAAAATGTCACCATAAGTTAAACATGTCATTCATCATATTTAAATATAAGTGTTATATTTAAAGTATGTACCTGCATGATGTATATTATATAGTATGCATGATTATAATATTAAGTGTTGTGTTATATAGTTTAATGTATCATTAAATCATGTATACTATATGGTTTTATTTTCATTAATATTTATATAAGTGCTATATGATGGTTATTAATAAAAATAAATGATGCATGAGGCATGACATTACATAGTTTAAATATAATTATTATATTAGTAATGTCATTAGGTGCATGTTATATGTTTTAATTTCTTTGATATAAAAGTTGTATGATATAGAATTTAAAATCTATAATAAAGAATTACATGCAAACATAGGGTTTTAATTAATGTTTTTAAAAGGTTTAAAAATGGATATTAAAACGAAGTTAATATGTTTCTAATAAGATTTGAAATAGGATAATCTTTTATTTGTTTTAATAGGATTAAAATAGGAAAATTATTATAAATAGAAAAAATATCAAACTATTTAAAAATATAGCAAAATTTTACTTTCTATCTGTGATAGGTTGCGATAGCCTCAGATAGTGTCTATCTGGTAAACTGATAGATAGAATCTAGGTCTATCGTAGTCTATCATAGATAGAAAGTAAAATTTTGCTATATTTGTAATTATTTTCAATAGTTTTTCTACTTTTGAAAACATTCCATTAAAATAAGATAATAAAATATTTAATTTATAAAATTTTGACTATAAGGGACCTTTGACTAGGAAGATTTTGTCTAGGATTGGGGTATTTAAGTTGAACATAAGGGAATACCCCTACCTGGGAACCGACTTAGAAGGTGAATTAGTCAAAATTTTATAAGCATGCAATAACGCATTAATTAATCAAAGTGTTTGGAAAATTAAAAAATTGTGTCAAATATCCAATATAATTGTTATATTGGGAAAAACAACATCACTTAGATAAATGACTTAGCCTAATTTACCTAAGTAATGAACCCTAATTTATAAAATACTTAGTGGAAGAAAAAATATATATGATATATTTTTCTCTCACATTCTCCGTTAAGGTTCACACTGTGAGATTCCATATATTTGGTCTCATGGTGCCGTGGGTGCATCCTCCCTTCAGAAGGTGTTTGTATGGGTAATATTAAGGTGAATGAAGAAAGTATTTATAGTAAGTGGGAGAAGGATTTGTGTCAACATTCCTACGCTCTCCATCATTTGTTTACAAAGTGAGATTTCATACTCGGTCTCAAGGTGCCCTAGGCGCACCCTCCCTTTGGAAGGTGTTTGTATGGAATCGATATCAGGGCAAATTCCAG
Organism: Citrullus mucosospermus; assembly: GCA_030954485.1. NCBI lineage: Eukaryota > Viridiplantae > Streptophyta > Magnoliopsida > Cucurbitales > Cucurbitaceae > Citrullus > Citrullus mucosospermus. The sequence continues at coordinate 13,912,899 of CM062057.1, read as the reverse complement.
AAATGGATCTACCTTAGTTTTTAGACCAAAATTGTCATTCCCTTCGGCAGACTTATTGTGGCGAAACTCTGGGATCTAAAATGGAGGGTCGCACTTACAAGAACTCATTAAGTTAATGTTTTTTTACTAAAAGAATGGTAACTAAACACTATAGCAATAATAGTTGGTTAAGAGTACTCGATTTAGTCGAGGAATAATCAACTACCCTTCAATAGCTTTTAGTTCTAAATCACTGAAGTACCGTTACAAAATAAAATGAGTTTAAGGGTTTTCATTGTTCCTTTTGCTTATATGATTCGGTTTTAAAGAGTTATGTAGTTTTCTTACTTCAGTTTAAATTTGTTTATTTCAACAATAAAAATGACAAGTGTTGTAATCAATCTCCTTTCTATTGATAAACTTACTGAAGAAAACTACACATCTTGGAGAAACACTATTAACACTGTGTCGGTAATAGACGGTTTTAAGTTTGTCATGATTGAGGAATGTCCTCAAGCCCCTATCTTTCATGTAGCACGAAATGTTCGTGATGCATATGAGAGATGGAATAAGGCCAATGAAAAGGCCCGAGCATACATCTTGGCTAGCTTATCTGAAGTTTTAGCCAAGAAACATGAGAACATGGTCTCTGCTCGAGAAATCATGGATCATTGCAAGATATGTTTGGACAATCGTCCACACGGATCAAGCACGATGCTCTAAAATTCATCTTTAACTCATGAATGGTTGAGGGGACCTCTATTAGAGAACATGTTCTCAACATGATGGTCTACTTTAATGTGGCAGAGATGAATGGGGCGGTCGTTGATGAGGCCAGTCTGATCAACTTTATCTTGGAAACACTTCCGAAGAGTTTACTCCAATTCCGTAGCAACACTATTATGAATAAGCTTACTTACAACCTTACCATTCTCTTGAACGAGTTCCATACATTTAAGTCTTTGATGAAAGTCAAAGGACAAAAGGGAGAGGAAAATGTTGTCATTTCCAACAAGAATTTCTACAGGGTTTCAACCCTGGGACGAAATTTGGAGCTTCTTCCTCTGGTTCAAAAAAGTGGAAGAAAAAAGATGTGGAAAGGGAAATAAAGTTACATCTCCCTTTGCTGCCCAAAGGGGCAAGAAAGGCAAGGTTGCAAAGGGAATCTGTTTCCATTGCAACCAGGATAGCCATTGGAAGAGAAACTGCCTAAAATACTTGGCTGAAAAGAAGAAAGCAAAAGAAGGTAAATACGATTTACTTGTCTTAGAAACTTGTTTGGTGGAGAATGATGATTTCACCTGGATAATAGATTCGAGAGCCACTAATCATGTTTGTTTTTCTTTATAGGGAATTAGTTCCTATAGGTAGCTGGATACTAGCGAGATGACCATGAAGGTCGGAACAAGAGAGGTTGTCTCAACCGTTGCTATGAGGAGCATAAAATTACTTTTTAAGAAATCTTTTTTAATTTTAGACAATGTAATTATAGTTCCTAACATTAAAAGGAACTTAAATTCTCTTTCTTGTTTGCTAGAACATATGTATTTGATCACACTTAATGTAAATAAAGTGTTTATTTTCAAAAAAGGTGTTGAAATTTGTTCAATAAAATTAGAAAGTAATTTATATGTGCTAAGACCGTTAGCATAAAAATGCTCCTCAATACTAAATTGTTCAAAACAACAACGACACAAAATAAAAGACAAAGAATTTCTCCTAAAGAAAATGTCCATCTTTGGCATCTAAGACTGGGACACATAAATCTCAATAGGATTGAGAGGTTAGTTAAGAATGAACTTCTAAGTGAGTTAGAAGAAAATTATTTACCAGTGTGTGAGTCATGCCTTGAAGGCAAGATGACTAAGAACCTTTTACTGAAAAAGGCTCTGGAGATAAAGAACCTTTAGAGCTTGTACATTCAGACCTTTGTGGTTTAATTAATGTTAAGGCAAGAGAAGACTTTGAATATTTCATCTTTTCATAGATGATTATTCAAGATTTAGGTATCTTTACCTAATGAAACACAAGTCTGAAGCCTTGAAAAGTCCAAAGAGTATAAGATTGAAGTTGAAAATTTTTTAGGTAAATCAATAAAAAACACTTCGATCTGATTAAGGTGGAGAGTATATGGACTTGAGATTCTAAGACTATATGATAGAACATGGAATCACGCCCAACTCTTAACACCTTGTATACCCCAGCAAAATGGTGTATTAGAAAGGAGAAATAAAACCTTGTTGGACATGGTTTGGTCTATGATGAGTTATGCTCGTTTACCTTATTTCTTTTGGGGTTATGCAGTAGAGATTGTAGTTTACATCTTGAATAACATTCCATCAAAAAATGTTTCTGAAACACCCTTTGAGTTATGGAAAGATCATAAAGGTAGTTTACAACATTTTTGGATTTGGGTATGTCCAACACATGTGCTGACAACAAACCCAAAGAAATTGGAACCACGTTCGAGAGTGTGCTATCCCAAAGAGACCAGAGGTGGCTTCTTTTATGATCCTAAGGATAATGAAGTGTTTGTATAAAAAAAATACTACATTCATGGAGGAAAATCATATAAGATATCACAAACTGCATAGTAAATAAATATTAAGTGAAGTTTCCAATGAAAATGACAGTACCTCAGCAAGAGTTGTTGACAATGTTGGTGCATCAACAAGAGTTGTTAATGGTGCTAGCACATTCAGTCAAAATCCTTCTCAAGAGTTGAGGGAGCCTTGTCGTAGTGGGAGGGTTATATCTCGTCCTACACGATATATGAGTTTAAGAGAAGCCTAAGTCATCGTACCTGATGATGATGTTGAGGATCATTGTCCTTTAAACAGGCAATGAGTGATGTTGACAAAGATGAATGGTTCAAGGCCATGGTCTTGAAATGGAGTCTATATACTTCAATTCATTTTGGGATCTTGTAGATAAACTTGATGGGGTAAAACCTATAGGTTGCAAGTGGATCTACAATAGGAAAAGAGGTGTAGATGGAGAGGTTTAGACCTTTAAGGCTAGGCTTGTAGCGAATGGTTATACTCAAGTAGAGGGGATTAATTATGAAGAAACCTTCTCTCTTGTTGCCATGTTAATGTCTATACAAAGTCTCTTATCCATTACCATATATTATGACTATGAAATGTGGCAAATGGATGCCAAGACTACTTTTCCTGAATGGCAATCTTGATGAGAGCATCTACATGAATCAACTAGAAGGATTCATGAAACAAGGTCAGGAGAAAAAGGTTTGCAAGCTTAAACGGTCTATTTATGGATTGAAATAGGCATCCCGATCTTAGAATATAAAGTTTGACACTTTGGTCAAATCTTATGGCTTTGATCAAAATGTTGATGAACCCTGTGTGTACAAGAAAATCATCAAGAATATTGTCACTTTTCTTATTTTTGGAACTGGTGTGTTCTAAATCTCTTATGGTCTCGTAGTTTTGTAAATTGTAAATACATTTTATTTATTCAATAAAATAATAAGTTATTTTATTTATCTTTTGCATTAACTCAATCCAATAAATTAAGATTCCATGGTTATTTTATGTAAACTTAAACATATGTGGTTGACGTACAAGGATGGATCATGTTTAAGTAATAACCAAAAGGTCTGTAGTATAGAAATAAGGTTGGGTGCTTTATTCTGGTAACACTACGGATACGACCCACTTTGTAATTGTTACAAAAAGTTGTAAAGTGTTACAAACAATTTAATCCTAATCGTTCATGTGAAGACATGTTAGTAGGGTATCCTATGCAAAGGGTTTGTATAAGATTGGACCACGAAATTTTAATTTCTCTTTGTAACGCCGTTAATTGAAGAAGTTAACATTTCATAGGATGACTACAAGTATCTCAACCTTAATCTTGAGTGAGTTATGAACTCCTGTCCATGAGGACAATTCTTTGATCTGTATGGGTGAGAGTGGCCAAATTGCCGACTCAATATGCCTACCATTTTGGGGATTTGTCTTATTAGGGAGTTGGGAACATATCTTCACAAGATGAAATTCACTCCTTATTGTGTTTAGGTTAAGTAGATAAATTACTCCCTTAAGGGCTGATTTTGGGTCTTGAACAATGAGGTCTCACCCTCTCATTGACCCGAGAGGGGTTAGTTTATAATTAGACTATAAACAGTTTGTTCATTAAAATGATCAGTGGTACTTAAAGAGTTGAATATAACTACAGGAGTAAAATGGTAATTTGACCCAACTGTAGTTATGAGTAATTTGTGAAGGGTCGACTTACTGTTGATTAGTTAATTCTATGGACACAGAAATATATCTATAGTGTGAAGAGTGTGGTTGTAGGTCCTTAATGGAATGACCTACACTTAATGAATATTGATTAATCTAATTAAAAAGTTTAATTGATTAATCTCATATCATTGAAGCTTCTAACTATAGGTCCATAAGGTCCCTTTGCTAGCTCATTAGTGCTTTGTATAAAATATTTTGGATTTAATTTGAATGGTTCAAATTAATAAAGGAGTTAATTGTATGTGATACAATTAGTATAATGTATAAAGATACATTATAATATAAAGTCTATTTTGAATAAGATTCAAAATTTATACTTTATGTTATAAGAGAGATAAATATTTAAATAAGATTTAAATATTAATTATATGAATGAGATTCATATTAAAACTATAGGTTATGTGAGAGATGGTTATTTGAATATGATTCAAATTTAAATTAAATATGTCCTTTCAAAAACTTTAAATTAAATATGCGATAATTTATTAACTAATTAATTAATTAATTTTATTTAATTATATTTATTAAATATGATTTAATATATTATAATTAAATTAATATTAATTTTAATTAATATTATTATATTAATTAAAATAACTCCCACATAGTGTGAAGTTATTTCCTTCTCCTATACCAAAATCCATCGAGACCCCACAGCTTCTCATTGGTTCTTCCTAGAGAATAGCAAGGAAGGTTTTGTGGTGGTGTTCCAAAGAAGAAGTTCTGTCTCATTCTTTGGAGAAGGTTTCACTGGTTCATGAGTTGGTGAGAAGAAGAATTCCTAGATCGAAGACGCCCTTCAAAGGTAGGAAACTTCTAACCCTTAATTATTCTTAATTGCATGCTAATTGTTATGTTTATCCAAGTTTTTGTATGTTCTTTGTAATTTATGTTTCTCAAAATAAATTTAATGGCACATGGTGATCACTCACTTTCGTTGATGATTCAATTTCTTCAATCCTACTCATTGAGAGTAATGTAGGATTTCTAATTTACACTAAAAACTGACTGTAAGCCCCGTACTTAATCTTGTGAGAAAGCAAGATAAGAAGAGACCAGGAGATGGGCGTTTTGGTAGGAGTAGTTGGCTGGAATGTGATTTGGGGCAGAAAAATGGCTAAGTATCAGCTATGCGTTGGTGGCAACACGCCTTGATGGAAGCAGTTTTGGCGTGGACGCAGAGGTGAGGGAAGATTGTTAGGTGTTGAGGCCATGATGCGTTGAGGTCACGAGGCGTGGAGAGCCATCCTGCATCGAAGGTTATCTTGCGGTAAACGCATTGAAGGCTGCAAGGCGTTGGAAGTTGAAGGCCACGAGGCGTTGAGAGCCAATTTGCGATGAGACCACTATGCGGTGAACGCTACCATGCGTCGAAAGTGGGTATGCGTTGGGCAAAGAAGGTTGGCTGAGAGAACAATGCGTTTGTCAACCGTCTGGCGAGGGAGTCTTGAAAAAGTAACACACAAAACAGAGGTTGTGCGTTGCTGAAGCTAAACATAGAAGGTATGCGTTGAATAGATTATTGTATAGAGACGAAATGGAGATTAAGTCGGTGGTATATATATAAGTGGACCGAGAATTCAATTGTTTTGATCACATTTCAGAGCTTGAGTTGATTCCATTTCGAAGCTAAACAACGAAGGGAGGTAAAAGAAGATGTTCATGTCGATTTGGAGTGGAAATCTCGTCGTTACCGTGGAGGAAACTTGAGCTGGAGCAGAGGACTCAGCTGGTGTTACTCAATCAGAGTAACGTTCGGTTTTGGGGGAAGAACGAACTGAGAAAACGGTGGTTAGGGTTGAAATTCTGAGGTTAGTAAGGTTAACTCAATTTTTAGCAAGTTTCGTGAAGGGTGCTTGAGCTAAACTTGTGTAAATGTGTGTCAAACTCCAAATAGAAGAGATTGGAGACTGAATTGCCGGATGATTAAGAGCAATTTGGAGTTGTTGAAGGATATGTCCTAAACGGAGAGGATATTTTCTATGAAATTTTAAGGTAAGATGAAGGACTTATACCTTTATAAGTTTGTAGCAGGAAGTAAGTTCTGAAATTGGCCAGAATGTGATGTTTAGCAGGTTGAAGAAGGAAGAAGAAAGGAAGAAGAAAACTATTCTGCTGCAGCGGTAGTATCGCTGAGAGAGCGAGAAACGGGGCAGCGAAACAAGTGTCGCTGTAACGCAAGAGGGGCTTTGCGTCTCACAAGTCTCACTGAAGTCTTGCTGGGTGTCGCTCTTCAAGTAGTCTCGCTAGTTACGTTCAACCTGGTATCGCTAGTGCAGTATTATGTAATGAAGTTTCACTAGTAGTCTTTAGTCTGTCCGTGGAGTAATGTTATTAATGAGTGTAAAGGAAAAAGGAAGACTAAGGAAAACTGAACGTGAGAAATGTGTATTTTCAGGTCAGGAAGAGCTCGGGGAGGCATATAATCCACTTAGAGCCGAGACAAGTTGTGAGTGACTTTCTATTATATCTTGTGGTTACTTTTAGTATAATTATTTGGCTATGGATGAGTGAGTAAGAAATTATAGTACTGTGTAGTATTTGAAGTGATTATATTATGCTAGTAAGTTTAAAGGAAACTAAATTTATTGTTTATATGTAAATATGGTTGAGGGACCTTATGGTGAAGGCCTAAGTAAATATGAATAAGAAATTCAGTGCTGAGGGACCACGCGTGAAAGCACTTGAATAGTTAGATGGAACGGATTTCAATGCTGAGGGACTTTGAGTGAAAGCATGTAGAAATCCATTATATATTAGCTCGTGCTAAAGAACCTTGAGTGAAGGCACTTGAGCGGAGATTTGATTGATTACCAATGCTGAGGGACTTCGTGTGAAGGCACATGGTAATGTTAACATAATTGAACTCGGTGCTGAGGGACAGAATGTGAAGGCACTCAATAGTTTGCAAATCCGTGAAACATAATGATGAGACATTTATATGTGATTAGAAATGAGAATTTGTACTGGAATGTGAATGAGCTAAGTTGTGCTTTGTCACAGCAAGTGTTAGATATTTGCCATGAAACAGTAAGGATGTTGATATGGGTGTGATCTATAGTATAAGAAGTTTAGAAACTTTCTGATATGTGATTTGTAGGGGTAATTAATGGTTATACTAGCTCATGATTGTTAGAAATAGTTGAATGAATTTAGTCTCTCACTGGGCTTTAAGCTCACTCAATTTGTTTGTTTGATTGTCGTTTCAAGTAGCGAGCGTGTCCGGGACGTCTAGCCTACAGAAGTATCTCGTCTGGGCCTATCTTGAAGCCGACCTCTGGGATAGTTGTAAATATTCAGTTTATGTCCATATTTTGTAGTGTACATGTTTCTTATGAGTGTTGGGAGGATCGTTTTGTATGTCATACATATATAAAAAATACTTGACGAAAGATTGTATGTTATCAAATGTCTTAATAGTAATGGTGTTTCTATTTGAGATTAAACTGGCATTTAGTTTTAATTTGGAATATAGAGAGTGCAGTTTCACACTCACTCCTAGGTATAAGGAGTATCTGGGATGGGGTGTGACACTGACCATCTCTATAATTCCAAATAAAATTTGTTGGAGAAGCATAGTTTGTTCTTAAAATTCAAATCATTCGAAATCGCAAGAATAGAACATTAGCCTTGTCTCAAACATCTTATATTGATAAAATATTTGTCAAATATTCGATGTAGAATTCCAAGAAAGGTAATTTACCTTTCAAGCATGGAATTACTTTGTCTAAGGAATAACGTCTTAAGACACCTCAAGAAATTGAGGAGATGGGACAGATTCCCTTTGCATATGTTGTGGGAAGCCTTATGTCTGTCATGTTGTGTATAAGGCCTGACATATGCTATGCAGTTGGGATTGTTAGTGATATCAATCTAATCTAAGATTCGATCACTAGACAACGGTAAAAAAAATCCTCTAGTATCTTAGCAAAACGAAGGACTATATGCTTATGTATGACAATAAGGATTTGATCCTTACAGGCTACATTGGCTCTAACTTTTAGACTGATAAGGATTCTAGGAAATCTACATCAAAATCAGTATTCATTCTTAATGGAGGAGTTATAGTTTGGTGAAGCATTAAGCAAGAATGCATTGCTGACTCTACTATAGATGCAGAGTATGAGCTACTTTTAAAGTTGCTAAAGAGGCTATATGGTTGAGGAAGTTCTTGACTGATTTGGAAGTAGTTTCAAATATGTTTTTGCCCATCACACTTTATTTTTGATAATAGTGGTGCTGTGACAAATTAAAAAAAAAAAAAAAAAAATCTCGAAGCCATAAGCAGGGCAAGCACATTGAAAGGAAATATCATTTAATACGATGGATTGTCCAATGAAGGGATGTGATTGTCATGAAGATAGCTTCAGAGCAAAACATTGTTGATCCATTTACAAAAACACTCAATGCTAAAGTATTAGGTCATCTAGAGGGTCTAGGTCTATGAGATATGCATTACGTTGTCTAGGGAAAGTGAGAGATGTCATGGGTATATTGTATGTCCTAGTTTATTGTATTTTACTTTCATGTATTGTACATCAAACTAGTTTTAGGGCAAGTGGGATATTATTGAGATTTATGTCCTAAATCTCGTAGTCTGTATATTATAAACAAATTATTGAACAAATAAAAGTATTATTTATTTTTTCAAACTAGTAAAAGAATTGCATTTCATCTTTTGAAAAAATGAAGATAAATAAAACTACAATATTTAATAATAAATTTCAAATAAACTATATATTTAATTTTAAAAGACTAATATTAATATAAAGAAAATCCCAATATTTTTGCCTAAATAAAGCTTTACAATTATTTTATGAGCCAAGTTTAAAGCACTGACGTTGTTTTATTAAAAAATAATAATAAAAAAAATACCCTTTTAGTCCTAGACTTTTTAAGAATGGTGTCTTTTGCCCCTAATGTTTCAAATTGATCATTTTTGTCAATGATTTTCAACAATAATTTAAAAGGTGTCTCAACTAATAAATCTATTAAATTTAAACATAAAATTATTTAAAAATATGATGTGGCAAGATAAATTGAAAAAGGTGTCTCAACTAATAAATCTATTAAATTTAAACATAAAATTTTTTAAAAATATGACGTGGCAAGATAAATTGAAAAAGATATTATTTTTTAATCTTTCCCACTTCTGTATCTTCTCTCTCCCCTCTTTCTTCCCCTTCTCTCTATCCTCTTTCTTCCTCTTCTCTCTTCTCCCCTCTTCTTCATCTCCACTTCTCTCTGTCTGTCATATTTTTAATTGAAGAATATGATGAAATTTGCTCACTTTTTCTCTTCTTTCTCTCATCTAGCTCATAGTAAACTTTCTAACTTCCTTTTCCTTTTCAGTTATATTTCAAACACAAAATTTCTAATACATTTAAATCATTATGTCCAAAACTTTCTTGAACTTTCTAATACATTCAAATCATTTGAGCACAAACATAGATATTGGGGGGGCCAAGCCAAGCCAACCACCGGCCAAACCTTCCCACATGAACCCTCTCCGTTTGGGAAATTTCCTCACTGGCCAACCATGCTACACCACATTCTTCCCACTAGTCAATAGAGATGGAGGAGAGTGGACAAGAGACAAAAGGAAGAGAGAAGAGAGAAAGAAGAAATATAAGTGGGCAAATTTCATTATCTTCTTCAATTTAAAACATGATAACAAAGAAACACGGAGATGGAGAAGAGAGGACAAGAGAGGAGAGAAGAGAGAGCAAAGAGAGAGAAGTGGAAGAAAGAGAAGAGAGGGAACCATGAAAAGATTAAAAAAACAATATTTTTTTTCAAATCATCTTGTCATATCTTTAATTAATTTTATGTTTAAATTTAATAGATTTATTAGTTGATGGACGTTTGAAACTTATTCTTGAAAATTCATAAACCAAAATAGCCAATTTGAAACATTAAGCATCAAACACATCTATTCTTAAAAACTTAAGATCGAAGAGTATTTTTTTCTAAAAAAAATATCTGCAATGGATTGGATGGAAAGGAAATGAGACATACTTGATTAAAACACCCATTTTTTAAGGGAAATTCATACGGATAACCCAAAAATTGGGCCGAAAATGCCAAATGGCCCAAATTTAAAAAAAATGTCAAATGACCATTTACTGACGTCAAGTTCAGATGAAATTACCAGAATTCGTGCACCCGAAAAATCTGATCTCATTCTCCCTCTTGCTCTCGCTTCCTTTCCTCACCCATCTCTCTCACTCTCGTTCGCGCTTGCGCTCTCGCTCATCGGAGTTGGTCACGTTGGAGCTTGAACTTTTCGTGCTGAAGAAGAAGAAGAAGAAGCTGGAGAAGAAGTCGGAGAAGAAGAAAAGAATAAAAGAGAGAGGGAGTTATGGAGAAGAAGAGAAAAGAGAAAAAGAAAAAAAAAGAACACCAGAGAAGAAGAGAAATTTAAAAAAAAAAAAAAATCAAGAAGGGCAACATCGCAATTTCACGTGGACATGACATCATTAAAAGATTATTTGACATTTTTTTTTCAAAAGTTGGGTCATTTGCCATTTTAGGCCTTTAAATAAAATAGACTTTTTATACAATTATCCCATTTTTGAAGTCTTAAAATGAGTTTTGCCCTACTTTTTAAAACTTTAGATTTTTTATATCTTCTTACATAATTTTCAAACAAGTTAACAAAATTACCCTTTCTTTCCCTTCTTTTATCTTTTATGTTTTTTTTTCTTTTCTTCTCCTTTTTCTTTTTGGTGAGTCGATGCGAGTAACTTTGGTCAACTTCTTCTTCTCTCCCTTGTTTCAGTTTGTGATGCAGAACGATACTGATTAAAAGTGCGAGAGATCGAGAGTGCAAGAATGCTGGAGAGCGAGAGTGCGAAAGAGAGGAATCAACAGAAAAAAAAGATTGTGAGAGAAAGGGAACGAAGAGCAAAGCGAGAGTAAAAGCCAATCCATGTACATGAAGTTCCATTTTGTAAAAGTGATGTTAATAAAATGTCAAAAATATCTCAAATTTAAAAGATGGGACATCTTTTATTCTCTCTCCTATTTTTTTAAGTCATCTATCCGCCCGACCCAAGGAAACGGAGGAACTTTTTCATAATCGATCGTCATACCATAAATCGGCTCGGCAATATCGGCGCTCGACGAACCGAAGGCTCATACCATTCAAAGAATTCTTCCAAGAGAGTTTACTCCGACTTTATTGTTAAGAACATAAAAGGAAAAAAAGAGAAAACACAGTACACACACATCTGGATTTCATCTTATTCGTTAAGCTTTCAATGTCACTCCTCAATCAACTCTTTAACAGAGGTGTCTTTGCCGGAAAATGGTCAGCTTCCGATTCTTCTAACTCTAAACCCTCTCACTATTTCATTGACTATTGTTGAATTTTGGTTTTGATCCTCAGCACTACTTTGAATTCTTTTGGAATTGTTATCTTTCCATTGGATTTGCTGTTCGTAGGAGATCTTTTTGTTTCGTTAACTTACGAGACCCAATACGCACAAACCGAATTTGGCTTGTGATCAGTACTAACTTTCGTTCGCTCAAAATTTGACAATTTTATATATAGAACTATTTTCTAGTTTTTGTACAATTTCGGCTATTGAATTTTGGTTTATGGCATTTTCCCTTTACCATCTTTTAATTAGACTGGGTTATTCTGATTTAACAAAATTTTATGTCGAAATGTCTAATCAAACAACCTGTTTGCGTCTTTTGGACAAATATTTATGTACTGATTTGCTGATAGCATCCCTTGCATTTTTCTGGGAGTGATAAGTGTCATATAAAATGGATGTTTTTGTAGCAAAACTTGCTTGAGCTTGGCAATCTCGCGGATCAAGTTGTTGCAGAATAAGAGGGATCTGCAACTGAAGCATATGCGCAAGGAGATTGCACAATTCTTGCAGACAGGGCAGGAACCAATAGCTCAAATTCGGGTACGCTTTAGAATTTTGGTGTCAGTACACTAATGTCTATCAGTTCAAATGTTTGTTTTACTATCTAGTAAATAACATGCATTATCTGTTTGGGCAGGTGGAGCATGTAATACGGGAACAAAACATATGGGCTGCATATGAAATTCTAGAGTTGTTTTGTGAATTTGTTCTCGCTCGTGTCCCGATCATCGAAAGCCAGAGGTAATCTATAGCTACCAAAGTTGTTTGTAACACATTATGGCTTCTTGGAGTTTCTGTTGATATGTTGGTTCTGCTGAACTCAAATCAAACACACAACACCACCACCGCAATCCACATTCAACACATACCGATTATGAGATTTGAACTTACTACCTGTTGGAATTACTGAATTTTAGCCAACCGAACTAGCCAACAAGCTATAAATCCTTTCGGTGTCGGTCCTGTTGAACTGGAAACTCAAGATTTCTAGGATCGTACTTTTCAACCCTTGATGCAATGCATGTTTGATGAGTTATTTATGTTTGGAATTTAGATCCTTAAATCAGTCATGGAAGCTCTTGGTTGATTGGCTCATATGCGTCAATTATCTGTTTTTCTATCCCATTAGAAGTTAATTAACCATGAAACTAACTTCTAACTAATATGTGCTTATGACCATTTTGAGCTATACACTAATTACCATCCTTAAGGTTGATGGTTTGATATCCCACCTTTGCAATTGTTTAACTCAACAAATATGTGGTTATGAAGCTTACTTGCGTTCCTAGCCATAACCATCTTCGTTTCTGTGCAACTTGAATGTCAATTGATGTGGCCTTCACATTTTCCCGTGTATCTTTGGGCAGAAATTATGTTGTGGAATATGGAATTATAAATTCATAATCTCATCCATATTCTCAAATCCCAGTTCATATAGTCATCACATCAGTTATACACTATTTTTATTTTACCCACCTTTTGTAATCATACAGTTGTATTAAATAGATAATGCTTCTTCAGTGCTTGTGTCCAATTTATGAGTCTTGAAAAAGTCGTTATCTGCAAAGTTATTTCACTAACACTATTCTAAGCTACAAGAAGAGAAACTGGGTACCGTTATCATTCAATCAAAAAACCTAACGACTAGTGTCGTGTCTATCTACCAAAACTTATTCACAAATTTCTCTTGTCAGTACTCTGTTGTCATTTGAGTTTACATAACTTTCAATGGTGGTATGTATTTGTGAGTTCTCTTGGATAATAGTTGACGTGCGCATTAAATTATCTTATTTTGACAGATATAAGTGGATTCCCGTTACAATAAACAGTATATTTATATTTTTGTATCGTTCCAATTTTATTGGATGTTCCCGGAGGGACAACAGTATGTTTATATTTAAATGCCTCTCTAATGGCAGATGCAAGATTTAGAGGAGCTTTGCAGTCTCTTGCAAAGATGTTAAGATTTCAAATGTTAACTTTTCTGTTCATCTTCTTGGTTCTAATGCTTGTGATTTTTGTTTTTTGCTTTAGTACAGGGTAGCTTTGCCACATCCTTCAAAAAAATGGTCAAGCTAATCTCTTGTGCAGTCTTCATTTCTTTTTCGGTTCTAACAAGGACCAAGGTTGATCTTATGGTCAATCTAGAAAGCTTGATCGAAGGGAGGATATAATATGGTGTTAGAAGACTAAGGTTAAGTGGGTTAAGGAAGAAGACATCGACATGACTTTGTTTCAAGAACATTGCTTGAGGTAGAAGGACTAAGAGCTTAATTGTCTGTTTAAGGATGATGGAAATGTGGTGGAGCATGAAAGCGAGATCGAGGAGGAGATCATTTCTTTTTTCTAGAACCTCTAAATTACCATGCCCTTTTCCATACCATTTGTGGATGGGTTTGATTGGAAGTTATTTCCAATATCGAAAGGAGAGGAGTTTGAAGCCCTTTTTACTCTAGAGGAAATTCGCAGGATTGTTTTCAATTTTGACATGAACAAGTTCCTTGGGTTGTCATGATGACTATTTAGCTAGATAATTAAGAGGAGCTAAAAGAGGATATTTTGGAAATTTTCCAAGAGTTCCATGGGAGGGGAATCATTAATTATGCTATGAACCAAAAGTATGTGTGCCTGTGCCAGTTTAAAAAGGGCCAACAAATTAAAAGACTCCAGGCCATAAGCCTTGGACTAGTATGTACAAGATAATTGCTAAAACATTGTCCAATAGGCTCAAGAAGGCCCTCCATGATACTATTCCAGCACCAAAGGAACCTTATTGCAGGTAGGAAAATCTTGGATCAAGTGTTGATTGCTAATGAGGTGATTGAATTATAGGAAGAGAAAGAAAGGAGTGCTCTTCAAGATTGATTTTGAGAAAACCTATGATTATGTTATTGGGAATTTTTGGATAAGGTTCTCTGGAAAAAAAAGAAGGGTTTTGGTTATGAGTGGAGACCTTGGATTTGGAATTGTATAAGATTGCCTAACTTTTCCATTTTCATCAATGGGAGGCCGTGGTAAGATTCTTGCATCTAGGGGCCTAAGACATGGAGATCCACTCTCACTGTTTTTGTTCAACTTAGTAGTGGATGTTTTGACTAGGATGGTGTTGATAAGGGTTTAGTTGAGGGCTTTAGAGTGGCAAATGAAAGTATCTATTTATTGCATCTCCAATTTGTTGATGATACTCTTTTTTTCTGCTCAAGTAAAGAGAGATCGTTTGTTAATCTTAATGGTTTCTTGTCTTTCTTTGAAGCTATTGTGGGCCTCAAGATATATAAAGGGAAAAGTATGATTACTGGTTTAAATTGTGATCCCTCTGAATTTGACTTGTGGGGTCTTTGATGGGTTGTAAGGTTAGCCAAATCCCTTGTTCATATTTGGGTTTCCCCCAGGAGGCAATCCTAGAAGTATGTCATTTTGAAACCCTACGATGTAAAAAGTCCAAAGGAGGGTTTTGCCTTTTTTTTTTTTTTGGTAAGAAACAACACTTTCATTAATTAAAGAGAGAATACAAAAGAATGGGGATATGAGATATCCCCACACACCGACTGTTACAAAAAAAGAAGCACAACTGTAGATTTGAGTTAGGGAAACATTTGGAAGTAAAGGACCAAGTAGAAGCAAAAAGTGTGACTAAATCCCAAAAAGTATCTCTGTTAGTTTCTTGACCACGAAAAATTCTCACATTTCTTTCAAACTAAAGACTCCAAAGAAGAGTATAAATGTCGTTGGACCAAAGGATATATGAACGGAGGAACCTCAATCATGCAATATGAACATCAAGAAGGAGCCATATATGCTATCAAAGTTTACACTAACCAAAGAAGAAGAATTATGTGAAGTCAAGCGGAATTTATGAAGTATCAAGTTTCATTTGATGAACAAAGACATCAAGCTACTTCAAATGGGATGTCATTTACTCTTGGATGGTTACAAATGCATGGAATATGAATGAAAAAAGATAATCTCGGAGTTATTGTATTTTTTAAAAGTATTTTTCAGTTGAGTCATTTTATGTATTTTTATGTTATAATTAGATCATGGCTGATAATGGTCATTAATTACGAGTGTTACAACATTTTAGATACCTCATAGAATGTCAAGGGTTATATTTTGAGGCCTATATAATGCCATGTAATTGTTAAAAGGAGACTAGGAGGAGAATTGGAAAATGTAGACGAAAGAGGCTTTGAGCTTTCTTTTAGCCTTGTGCTATGTTTCTTTTGCAATTCTATGAGTACGTGGGATGTCCAGAATCATTCAAGCTTGACACGATCAATCTTGCTTGTGGTTCGGGGAGCTACAAGTTTTGTCCGATCTGTGGTTTTATTGATCGTTTAAGTAATCCGCCGTCTAGCCATTTTTAGGGTTGAGATCATCTTGATTTGGGGTGTTTGAGTTTGAGATTTAAAGGTCTTGTTCGTCAACAAGGTTGTTAGATCCAAATAATAAGTAACATTCCAGGATTTGGATCTAACAATCTTGTTGACAAACAAGACCTTTAGATCTCAAACTCAAACACCCCAAATCAAGATTATCTGAGCCCCTAAGAATGGCTAGACAACGGATCACTTAGACGATTAGCAAAACCATGGATCGGACAAAGCTTGATGATCCCATCGACCCTTGATCTTCGAATCACTCCACAAGCAAGATCGATCAAGTCAAATTTGAATGATTTTAGACATGCAATTTAAACGCATAGAATTGCAAAAGAAACATAGCTCAAGGCTAAAAGAAAGCTCAAGGCTCTTTTACTACATTTTCAATCTCCTCCCCATCTCCTTTTTTGAACAATTACATGGCATTATATAGGCCTCAAAATATAACCCTAGACATTCTACGAGGCATCTAAAATGTTGCAACACTCATAATTAATGACCATTATCAGCCATGATTAATTGTAACATAAAATACATAAAATGACTCAAAATCGAAAAATACATTTAATAGATACAATAAACCCGAGATTATCTTTTCTCATTCATATTCCATGCATTTGTAACCATCCAAGAGTAAATGACATCCCATTTGAAGTAGCTTGAAATCTTTGTTCATCTAATGAAGCTTGATTCTTCATAAATTCCACTTGACTTCACATAATTCTTCTTCTTTGGTTAGTGTAAACTTGGACAGCATGTACGGCTCCTTCTTGATGTTCATATTGCATGATTGAGGTTTTTCTATTCACATTAGATATTCACCTGAATCGTATCTAGGGGCTGTTAATAAGCTGAAAAAGGGCCTCTGGCGCTTTTTTGGACCAACACCAATTCAAATTGAACAAATTAAACAACCTTTCCTAACGCACCAGAAAAGGGCAGGACAAAAATAAATGCATCGAAGGTTCCTCATTTCTTCTACAAAGAACACACCAATTGTGGGAAATAACATAGTTTCGAAGAATTGTTTGGATTCCATAGCAAGTTATTTTTTATTTCTTCCTTCTTCCTAAAAGGGAAACAACACTTTCTCATCGATGAAATGAAAAGTAAGAGACTAATGCTCGAATTACAATGAGACATAATAAGCATAGGAAGATAGGAGTTGAAGGGATTAGCAGGCGTACCTAGATATCTCAACTAGGTTGACACACCCACGGTGCCCTCATCTTATCGCAATACAAGATACAACTCTTAAAAGTAAAATACAAAACAACATAACAACATTGAAGAAATGAAAACATTTCACTCCAATTTAAACACATATCCAGAATGGAGTTACATCATAGGCTTTGGATTGGGAACACCATGTTGAGGCTACTAGACGAGTTGAACCAAAGCCATGCGTGAACCTCCATAGGTGCTCATGTCGAGTTCTAGGGTTCTGACAAACCTCCCCCGGCTGATCTCCAACGTCCTCATTGGAGGTTGCTCCCCTCTTGTTTTATTTTAACAAAGAAAAAACAATTGGCTAAGCAAAAGAATTAGCATCTTCTAGTTCCATCTGGCCTCCAACTCCTTGCTCAACGTGGCCTTTATTGTTGAAAAGTTGTTTGGGTGCAACGGACATCACTCGATGGATGTCCTTATTCCTGGAGCTTGTTATGTAGCTCCTCGACACCTTCCGAATTCAGAAGTGGACCTCGTGGGTCCATTTGTGCCCTGATTGCCATGTCTTGGTAATCCTCAAGAAGATGATCAATGTGGCATAGTGGGCACTTCATGATTTTGCACTTGCTTGAGCACATGCTCGGGTCATTGTTATCACTATTGCTGTCAATCTGAATAACCTCAATCTTGGGTTCCAAGCTTGATGCTTGTGTTTCCTGGTTCACCAACTGTTCCAACGCGTAATGGATTGATCTACATTCTTATTCATCATCATCAAGGAATGTTCCTCGATGGTGGCCCTCAACTGGCCTATCTCTCATTGGAGCAAATGGAGTTTGTTCCGCAACGGCTCGGTGGCAAGCTGGATCGTGTCTTGTCAGGATTGGTCTCATGATTTATCAATAAATCGGCTGATTTTTTAGTCTTTTGATGCTTGATATACAAAGGCAAATTTCTAGGACTCGTGACTTGCACAAAAAAAGGGCTGTCTTGTTGCTGCTCAAGAAGTGACTCTTCCCCTTCCAAGTGAGAATTGCTGAAATACACCAACCGTGGGAGGAGATTGAGTTGGCAAGGAGTGATAGGAGACTTTCAGAAGCTTTGTCACCGGTATTATCCCTTTGCAGCTCCATGACTCTTGAGGTTTCCCCTTGGAAATTACAATTTTGATTTATGATAGGATTTAACAATGTTGGTGCTGTTTCAACAACTAATTCCAGTCGTGGAGGGTGCTTTAATAATGTTCGTGTCCACTTTTTAAACTTTTTATTGCTTGAGCTTTATTTTTCTCTTTCCGAGGTAATGACCTTTGGAATTTCCTTCGAAACATCAATCATTTCTCGAAAAAGATCGACTGAAAACCCTTCTCTTATATCCAAAGCATTCGACAAGTCTTTTCTGCCACAAAACTTCTTTTATTGGGGAGGTAGCTACTTTGGGAAATCAAAGGTTCGTTGCTTTCAAAATAGATAGAAAATTTTCCCAGGAGTGAATCTCCAATGGTTAAATAAACTGGAATGAATCCACATACATTCTTTTCAATCTTAATGGCTGCTGAAGAACACTCTGAACAGTCAGAGTTTGGGATGAGATTTCTACTAAACCTCCCAATTGATGGCCGATAGCTTCAAAAACAGAGTTCTTCCAAACAGGTAGGGATGGATTCTTAAATGAAATCCAGCCTCCATAACATTTGATAAAACTAGGAAGAGAATGTTGCTTTTTTGACTAGTGTTCGATCTTCAGGTGCAACCTTCCGTATTGCTTCCATTTACAATCTAAACACTTAGGATCGATCTCCTTATTAATCTCAATCAAGGCTTTATCAACAAAAAATGGATTAATCAAGATATATGTCTGGAAAAAATCTTCAAGAGTAGGCTTAATATTAGGCCAAGAATAAAACTCCATTAATCTTGTCACTAACAATGAACTGAAGTTTAAATCCAATATTTCCTTTTCCTTCTTGATCCAAAAGGAATGGGAGGACTGATTTACCTTAGAAATTTTAAGCTTCGTCTGAATTCTGGTGTCTTCCTTTGATTTAACTACTTCAGTGTAAGATCTTGAGAAAGACTTGTCTTGCATTGTATAGTCTCTATCTTCAAAGTTGATGTCTGCTTGGAAGTGGTTACTCTAAAGCTTCAAACTTTCACTAATCATTGTAGCAAAGGACTGCCAACCTTGTTTATTCAAACTGGCTGGGATGTGAATATTTCTTCTTCCTCCTGAAAGAAAGCCAAAACGCTAATTCCACGAACCGCCCTACCTTAGAGCAAAATTTTGCCAGATGCATGGCTCCTTGCTCCACTTTAGTCTTTTTAGAGAAGAAAACATGAAGCTAATCTCTTGAAAGATCATGTAAACCCTCTTCTAACCATTGCATAGCTTGTAAGGTAAGTGCAGCTTTCTGATTTCTTTTCAAATCTTCCAGAGAAAAGCTGAAATCTTCATACCAGACGCAAAAATGATGATTGTTCATGTTGCAACTTTTGATCTCCATGGTAAGTAGAACGAAGTTTGAAGTGGAGAAGAATGGAGAATGGCGGAAAAATGAAGAATGAAGTGATCGAAATGGGTAGAGAGGTTAGGTTAGGCGGCCAGCGTTAGTGGTGGAGGGGAGAGAGGAGAGAGGAGAGAGGAGAGAGGAGAGAGCATACCATTTTCTTGACTACTTGAACTCACTTTTTTCCATATCAAGTATTCCGTCTTTCTCCATAGAGATGCATAGGAAGACCTTAACCTTCTTAGGGCATAGAGCTTTCTATATAAGATAGGATCATTGTTTGTCATAAGCTGCTTGTTTCACAATGAGCTTGGGAGAAATGGCACAACCGGAAAAGAACCACCTGAATCCAACATCCACAACTTCATGGCATCCCTGTTATTCGGTGTGAAGGTTTGAAGCTTGTTCAAAAGAGCTGCTCAATCATCAATTTTAATCTCACACACAAAGAGAACCATTGAGTGATTGGCAACCACAATTCTAAATAACTGAGTAAACTCAACATAGAGGGTTGAATCGCTAAGCCATTTGTCCTTCCAAAAACGGGTTTTATTCCCACGACCCATTTCAACTTTGTACCACTTAGATAGGAGAATATTCTTTGTAATTTGGGACTAGGGGCCTTGAAACGATCAAGAGCGTTCCACAAAAGGCATCATTGATTCTCAATCCACTTATATTTAGAGGCAATCACTTGTCTCCATAGGAGGCTCTCATTTTGGTCGAACTGGTGTTGTGTGGGATCCCCATTTATTTCCTTTCCATATTTAGAATCCCAACGTCTCTCTGTAATAATCTTATGAGGGATTTATTATGGAAAGGAATCGAGCAGGGTGGTGGATCTCATCTTGTTAGGTGGGAGGTTGTGTTGAAACCGGTGGAGAGTAGAGGTTTGGCATTGACAACCTAGGAATCTAAGATTACAGAAATGACTTTGTTGACTAATAGTTGTGGCGATTCTCTAAGGAATCTCATGCTCTGGGGTATAGAAACACCGTGAGTTGGCATGGGGACCTGGGGTTCACTCTTTTGAATGGGCGCAAGTGGTGGGTTGAATGGCTCTAATAAAAATCTCTAGACTACTATTGCTTTGGGTTTCCCAAGTGGTGGGTCAAATGCTCTGTTGGGGAGGTTTTGATACCTATTTTTAGCTGTTTAGGAGGATTGGTGAGTGGGAGTCAAGCCTTGTCCGTTATTTTCTATATCATTTGTCTAAGAAGAGGTTGCACTCAGTAGTCTCAGTTGCCTCTATTTTTGTCTCCTTCTGAGTCCCCCTCTATCTCTTTGGATCTTTGTTGTCCATTGACTTATTGCTTATTGCAAGTCTTTGGAGGTGGTGGGCATTCTTTCTCCTAATTCTATTATAGGTAGAAGTGATTTGTGCATTTGGGACCCTAATCTTCAAGGGGTTCTTTCCTTGTTCGCCTTTTCATCCTTTGTTACCCTTCCCCCATTCAAGGACCTTTAGTTTTTGAGACATAACATATCATATAGTTTGACAGTAGATTTTATACTCGATAGGAAGTCTATTGTCGTTACATCTCATCCTAGGCTTAGGGTAGTTTGGGGCAGGGTGTGGCAGTTTTCTCCTCTTTGTGGAAGGTTAAAGTTCCTAAGAAAGTGAAGGTTTTTTTTTTTTTTTTTTTTTTTCCTTTCTTCTCTGTCAAGCACATGGTAAACACCCAGAATTGTATCCAGGGGCACTACCTTGGTTTGCACTCATAATGGTGTGCACTTTTTAGACAGTAGAGGAGGATTTTGATTATCTTGTGGGACTATTAGTTACTCTCTCTGGAGCAGCCCTTGCTTTAGTTTGTGGGTTGATGTGATTTGTAATTGGGATTGCCTGTCTTCCTCTGAAGAGATTGTGGTGAACACGGTTTCTGATTAGGGGAGGATCTTGTGACAAGTTCGTTATTTTGCTATCTTATGGGGAGCATGACTTGAGAGAGAGTAGAATTCGTAGAGGGCTAGCGATCTTTGGATCTTTGGATGAAGTTTGGGAGGGGGTGAGGTCGTTATGGGCATCTGTTTGTGGGGTTTTTGTAATTATCCGCTATCATTTTTTGGGCTGGAGCTTATTCTTTTGTAGCAGACGGTTTTTTTTTTTTTTTTTTTTTTTTCCTAATATAAATTTTAATAACCTTGTATATTATTTCATTTTTTTTTCAAATAAAGCATGTTTCTTACGCCCCCAGAAAAAAAAAAAAAAAAACTCAGACCATTTTTGGAGCCCTTTTATATTAATATTCTTACTTTGTGCTTTTTGTCTGCGTAGTTAACTACTAAATTTACCATAACAGAGAATGTCCAGTTGAACTGCGAGAGGCTATTGCGAGCATAATATTTGCTGCTCCTAGATGTTCTGACCTTCCAGATTTACTTCAGCTGAAGAATTTGTTTGCAGTGAAATATGGGAAAGAATTTGTCTCTGCTATTTCTGAGCTTCGTCCTGATTCTGGTGTTAACCGATCAGTTGAGTGTATCTCAAGTTTAATCCTGAGCAGAACTGTCTTGTTTTTTTAGGATAAAAAGGATATCATTCGTTAACTTTGTTTTCATTTCAGATTATTGAAAAGCTTTCAGTGAGTGCTCCTCCTGGAGAACTAAAGCTCAAGGTCATGAAGGAGATTGCACAAGAACACGGACTCAACTGGGATTCTTCCAGCACTGCATCTGAATTTAGTAAAACCCACGAAGATCTGCTGGTATGATTGCATACTTGAATTTTACTTGTTCCTGAAAACTCTCTGATTTTTGTGTCGATTGATCTGAACATTGACGAAGAATCTTGTTGATCACTTTAAGCAGAACCAGTTGATATTCGATTCATAATACTGTAGTGGAGTTATAAATGGTTTATGTTCTTGCTTCTGGAAACACTTTGCGCTATTCTACTGACTGCATAATTCTCCATCCTTCCCATTACATCTTGGCTTGATTTTCTAACCATTGTTCCCAAAAGCCTGAAACGAACCAAGATTTAAACTGCAGAATTGAATTGGAAAATGCTTGTATCCGAATGAAAATGGTTATGAGATTCTAGGAATCTGTCGAAGTCACAAGCTGTTCCTTCTCTAGCGGTCCCCTCCATATTTTGTTACCAGAATTCTGTTGCCCAACGGCCACCACCCCTGTTCCTATCAATAACTGTTGAACCCTAACAAATTGCCAACATACCTAAACAGTATTCAGTAAGACTAACAGGCTAACCGACTAGTTTACTTAACTAGATTACAACTTCAGATGAGATTTTTGTTCCTTTTACTGAATGATATCATTTTTACATTAAAACTTCATTTTTTATGAAATTGAGATGGAATCATTTCTAAGCCTACCGTTGACTCATTTGTCAAGTTTAACCCTAAACATTAAATTTCATCAAATTAAAATCTTACATTTGAATAAATTACACTTTAATACCCTCAAGTTAAAGTTACATTTCTAGAATACTTGTGGCTCGCTATTAGCACTCATGAGTTGGGACTAAACTAATCTATTTTTGTGAGAAGTGAGAACTAAATCTTCTGCTAATGTTAGGATACTTTTAGCTTGATCTGATATTTTGAGGGAAATTATTATAAATAGAAAAAATATCAGTTTTGATCATGATTCAGTGGATTGGTATCGCTGGGTAACAATTGGAAACTGATTCGGACATGGGAGGAACTAAAGAAGAGAATGTTCGTCGAATTTCGTAGCTCGCGCGAGGGAAGCTTGACGAGACGATTTCTAGCGATCAAACAGGATGGGAGCTATGCTGAATATTGGAAACATTTTGAGAGGTTTTTTGCGCCGGTTTCGGAGATATCATAATCAGTGTTGGAAGGGACCTTTATCAACGGGTTGGAGCCGGAGTTGAAAGCCAAGGTGGAGAGTAGGAATCCAGTAGGCTTAGAGGAGGCTATGAGAGAGGCACAGACCATCGACAATGAGCTTCAGGCGATCAGGGAAATCAGAGGGTCCATCGGAACGAAGTTGACGAAAGGGGAGGGAAAGGCACAAGAGAATGATAAAATGGGCCAAAGTGTGCAATACCAGCCCAATGTCGCGAAGATCCAATTACTCGAAAAATTCGGGGCTTCGCGAAGGAAATGGGCAACCCGGAGGCTTTCTGATATGGAGATTTGAGAGAAGCGGGAGAAGGGACTGTGTTTCAAATGCGAGGAGAAGTACTCCCCCAACCATCGCTATAAGTCCCGAGAGAAGAGGGACCTTTGCTTGTTTATTGCAGGCAAAGGCCAATCGACCGAAGAAATCGGGGATACTGAGAAGGTGGAATTGGCCCTCCGGTCCGTTTTAGGGTTCTCGACACCGGGGACGATGAAGATTAAGGGCAAAATCGGTGAACAGGAAGTGATTGTGCTGATCGACTGTGGAGCCACCCATAATTTTATACACCGGCGATTGATAGAGGAGCTCCAATTACCCGTGTCGAATACAACCAATTATGGTATAGTTATCGGTGATGGAACAGCGCTGCAAGGCAAAGGGGTTTGCAAGGAGGTGATCGTCGAATTACCAGGAGTCACGGTTCTGGAAAATTTCTTACCCTTGGATTTAGGACAGATTGATGTAATCCTTGGGATGTCTTGGCTTCATACGATGGGGTACATGGGTGTTGATTGGCCCAACCTCACGATGACGTTCACCAGGGGGAACGCAAAGGTAGTGCTTAGGGGTGATACGACCCTTACCAAAGCTGAGGTTACCATGAAGACTATGATCAGTAACTGGGAAGCGGAGGATGAAGGGTTTCTTGTGGAATTTCAAGGGCTGTCCATCGAAGAGGAAGAGGTGGGACAAATTGATCTGGTGAAGGCACAAGAGGAAACCGTCCATCTAGTAATTAACCGGTTGGTGAGAGAGTATGAACGGATATTTCAAGCACCAACCCAACTTCCTCCGAAGTGAAACATTGACCATCAAATTATACTCAAGGAGGGGCAAAACCCAATCAATGTTAGACCCTATAAATATAGTCACAATAAAAAAGATGAGATTGAAAAATTGATTAAGGAAATGTTGACCATGGGGTTCATATGACCAAGTAGAAGCCCATTCTCCAGTGCAGTCCTATTGGTAAAGAAAAAAGACGGAGGATGGTGTTTTTGTGTGGATTACAGAAAAGTAAATCAAGCGACGGTGGCCGATAAATTTCTCATACCGGTGATAGAGGAGCTACTTGATGAGTTGCACGGCTCTACCTATTTCTCCAAGTTAGATTTGAGGTCGGGTTATCATCAGATAAGAATGAAGGAAGATGACATACCGAAGTCAGCCTTTCAAACACATGAGGGACATTATGAATTTTTAGTGATGCCTTTCGGACTTACCAATGCGCCAGCCACATTCCAATCATTGATGAATCAGGTATTTTGACCATTTCTAAGATGATTTGTTTTAGTTTTCTTTGACGACATCTTAGTGTACAGCCCGAACCTCGATTCCCATGAGAAACACTTGAACATGGTGTTCAACGTGCTGAGTGATCACCAGGTGTTTGCCAACCAAAAGAAATGCGTATTTGGATAAACAAAGGTTCATTACTTGGGTCATTGGGTGTCAGATCAAGGGGTGCAAGCAAATGGAAGTAAGATTCAAGCTATGGTGGAATGGCTATACCTAAAAATGTAACTGAGTTGAGAGGGTTTTTAGGGCTGACAGGCTACTATGACGTTTCGTCAAAAATTATGGAGAGATAGCAGCTCCTCTAACACAGTTATTACAAAAGAATGTTTTTTCGTGGAGCAAGACTTCCACTGCGACTTTCGATAAATTGAAACGTGCTATGATAACCATACCGGTGCTAGCCTTGCCCGACTTCAACAAGACATTTATTGTGGAAACTGATGCGTCGGGAATGGGTCTAGGGGCTGTCTTGATGCAATAAGGCAGGCCCATAGCTTTTTTTAGTCAGAAATTATCTAAAAGAGCTCAGACAAAGTCAATCTATGAGAGGGAACTAATGGCTGTGGTGCTATCGGTACAAAAATGGAGACACTACCTCTTAGGACAAAAGTTTGTGGTGATATCTGATTAGAAAGCTCTCAAATTCTTATTGGAGCAGCGCGAGGTTCAACCTCAATTTAAAAAATGGTTAGTAAAACTATTGGGCTATGATTTCAAAATATTATACCAACTAGGACAAAACAATAAGGCGGTGGATGCTCTCTCTCGAATAGCCCCTGATGGGGAGTTACGGATACTAGCTTCACCAGCTATGTTGGATAGTGAAGTGGTGAGGAAGGAGGTTGAACAGGACGAGGAATTGCAGAAGATCATTTACAAATTGCAAGAAAATCCGCGAGATGTGCCAAAATTCAGTAGGGAGCATGGCAGGCTATTCTACAAAGGAAGTTAGTTATTTTGGCTTCATCATCCCTAATACCGGCTCTACTACAATTATATCATGATTCCGTGATGGGTGTGCACTCGGGATACATCGAACTTACAAGAGGATTAGTGGAGAATTATACTGGAAGGGAATGAAGAAGAGAGTTCAAGAGTACGTAGCCTAGTGTGTAATCTGTCAGAAGAATAAATCGGAATCGCTTTCTCTTGCAGGGCTTCTCCAACCTCTACCCATACCTGAGAGAATTTGGGAAGACATATCCATGGATTTTATCGAGGGACTTCCAAAGTCGAGAGGGGTGGATTCCATTATGGTGGTGGTGGATCGTTAGAGTAAGTACAGTCACTTTATTACTTTATCACACCCTTATTCGGCTAAATAAGTAGCCTATGTATTTGTACGAGAGATTGTCAGGTTACACAGGATCCCTAAGTCTATAGTTTCCGACAAGGACAAGATCTTTCTGAGTAAGTTTTGGGTTGAGCTATTCACTCTATAGGGGACCGTCCTAAAACAGAGCACTACTTTTCACCTCCAAACAGATGAACAAATGGAGAGAGTAAACCGCTGTTTGGAGACGTACTTTCGATGCTTTTGCAATGAAAAACCAAAGGAATGGAGCGAATGGATGCCATGGGTGGAGTACTGGTACAATATGACCTTTCATGGAGCCATCAAGACGACACCATTTAGAATTGTGTATGGAAGGGACCCTCTGACCTTAGTGGCATATGGGGACCGAAGAATGACAAATAACAACTTAGATCAACAATTGGTAGAGAGGGATAGGGTGTTGGTGTTGTGTGAATATTGTATGTGGGAATTAGCCTAACGCAAAGTGTTAAAGTATGTGGCTATGCGTTCAACATGTCAAGTTTTGATCATGCAATGCGTTCTATTATTATGCGTTGGTCTTGTCAAGTTTTCCTATTCTTTTACCCAAGTATAAGTAAAGAAATAGGTATTCTCGGTGAGTCCGAGGTCGAACACAGGGATTATATTGATTTGGTTTTAATTGGATTGCATGCGTTACAGAGGTAACCAACAATTGTTTGAAATCGTGTTTTTAATCTAAAGAAAGCAAATGTTTGTACACTAGACTAACAGTTGTGGAATATGGAAAGCATGCGACACAGCAAGTTCAGCTAAGATGTGTGGAATGGATAAAGAAAAGGGTTCGGGTTGATTAACATCTAACGTCGGAAACGCACAGTAGTATTCTATTCATACTTGCGACTCTTCTCCCGGTTGTCATCCGCTATGCGTTATATGTCTATAACGCATAGGAGAGTGTTAAGAACCAAGGTTGTCCCCGTAGACAGGTAACACTACTTGGCCCTTGTCAATTGAGTTCCACAATCACTTACCCTCTCGAGCAGTCTGATTATTAGTACTTATATCGATTTGTCAGATGGATATAAGCATCGGATTAAGCTCGCAATTGACAAGATAAAATAGTTACACTGCGGTCCCTAGTTAGATGCTAACGCAACCCTAGACCCTTGAGTGATTAGTTACTCATGGCTTGAAAGTATAAAGTGGACAGATGAGAAAAGTGAATATACATGGAAGATAATTGTATTGATGAAAATGAGATACAAATTTTGATAAGTTCAATTCCTTGATACAAATCTAAAATTCAAGCAAGAACAGTAAGAAAGAAAGCAGGGAAAGGCGTCAATGTCTTGAGTCGCCCGGATGGAAGCGTGATGATTTGCTGTGAAGTGGTGCGGCGGATGGAAGACTCTTCTCTCTTGAGCTATTTGTCTCCGGTTGAAGCCTGAGAAAACTTTGCTGTCACTTATGGAGTCCTTCCGAGAATCAACAACCTTTCTCCTCTAGCAGAGCTGCCCTTTTATAGATGATGAAATCGCAGTTAATGGCAGATCTGCTTGATTGGTGGCGAGCTTGACACTGCGTCCATCTCGCCTGATTGCGTGATTCTCGGGCCAATTAAGATCCACCACTTAAGCCGCAAATCATGTCTGCCAATCATCCGTCAATCTCTCGAGATTCCGATCTGATTCGCAGCGCCTTACCGTAACGGTTGTCTATGCGTCCATGCATAGTTTGGTTGATGTCAACGCAACATAGGTTGCTAACGCGTAGTTATGCGTTGGGCTGTCGTTAACGCATCGTCTGGTTCCTGCGTTAAGGGATCATCAACGCATCGCTTGCATTCCTGCGTGAAAACATGCGTTTTAGGCTTAACAAGTGGTAAAATCAATATCTTCATCAAAGTTCAAGAGTATAACGCAAATGAAGATTTATTAATGGAATTTATCAACTACCGCATGCTTCTCTTATTTAAACTCTATTTATCTATGAAAAAGGCTATAATAACTTGTATTTCTACAAGTTATCAGTTGGCAACCTTAAAAGAACAACTGGAGAGGGCACAAGAAAGACTGAAATTATATGCCGATAGAAATTGACGAGAAGTCCAATTTGAAGTGGGAGAGGAAGTGTTCCTAAAACTAAGACCATACCGCCAAAGGTCCTTGGCACAACGGGGAAATGAAAAGCTCGCTCTTAAATACTTCGGGCCATTTGAGGTGATAGAGAGGATAGGAGAAGTGGCCTATTAGTTACAGCTACCGATGACAACAACGATACACAATGTTTTTCATGTATCGCAACTAAAGAAGAAAATAGGCAAACACCAGACCCCCCTTCCCGAGATACCTGACTTTAGTGAAGACTTTGAGACGAATGTGCAGCCCGAGCTGATTTTGGGAAGGCGATGGAACATTGAAGGAGGGAAGGAAGAAATATTGATCAAATGGGAAGCCCAACCGGGAATAGACGCTACCTGGGTGGAAGTACAATCGTTCAAGGAGCAATTCTCAACATTCCACCTTGAGGACAAGGTGGGTTTCGCTGAGGGGGGAGTATTGTTAGACCCCCAGTTATCCACACTTATTATAGAAAGGGTAAAAGGGGAATTAGCCATGAAATTAAGGGGCGTGAACAAGGGGTGGACGTGGCTGCCAATTCAGTTGGAATGGAGGGGACATGGGGCCAGTGGGAAAAAGTGAGGTTTATGAAAGGGTTTTGGGAGAGGATGGCATGGAGAAGATGATGGCTGAATGAAGCTTGGAGAGAGACTCTCAAATTTGCCTAATTTCGTTTTATCTTTCTTTGTCTGTTTTGGCTTTAGCTTGTTACTGTTCTTTGTTGTGGAACTTCTTGGAAGGAATCTTATTGTGGATAAATAAATCCATAGCTTGTGATATACATATTTGGCTGGAAATTAGTTTGTGTTTGTTAGATAAATTTGAGTGCAGGTATCTATCAGTAAATTTACGGGCTTATATGGAGTTACGTGATTGCTACAAGCACTGGAGTTAGTTTGTTGTTATAGTCAACTTATTCTGTTTTCGATTGTCCATTCTCTGGCCTTTTTGTTTTTGCAGGGCGGTCCCAAGGTAGTACAAGGAGCAGCAGCCTCTCAAACCCCTCAACACAGCTCTTCGAGTCCTTCCATTCCTTATGGGGCGGCACATCCCGCTGTGTCTCCCATGGGAAAGCAAGAACCCGAATGGCAGCATACATTCAGCCCAATTAGCAATATTACAAACGAAATCAAACCAGGACCTAAAAAGTTCGGTGTCAAACCAGAAGTTGCCGCTAAATTAGATACAAGACCACCTCCATCCGACATATTAGAAAAAGCCAAAGCTGCCATTGCTTCAGCTGAGCGCGCCACTGCAGCAGCCCGAGTAGCTGCTGAACTAGCAAATGTCAACCTTGGAGCAATGAAGTTAGAAGGCGGACAAACTTCGGAGTGTTGAAGACAAAAAGAAAGGTAATTTATACATTTGTTTGGTACTGGACTCGTGCATATAGTCTCTGTTTGAACTTAGTCGAGTCTTAAAAGCTTGAAGAGTGACGAGTCAATCCACAAGTGGAAACAAATATATGTAATTAATACAGTTTCGAGTAAAATTTATTTGTAAAATACTGAAGTTCTTATTTTACAAAACCTCACCTACGCCATGTTGGTCAAGTTCTAATGGTGCAGCAGTTTGATATAAATGCGACATTAGAACTAAGTTTGCTCTAAAATATGAGCAATATTCTTCCTTCACATATGAGCATCCATGCCTCCTTTGCTTCTGGTTGGTAATTCCCGTTTTTCGTTTCATAGATCTGTGAAAAGAGGTACAATAGTACAAAAGTTTGTATCTATTTAGCTTTTGAAATTTTAAAATACACTTTTGGTTCAAAGTTTGGAAAATTGTTTTAAATTGTCCTTGAGGTTGTTTGGTAGCTAGTTGACTAGTGGAAATTGTTGAGGTGACATTTTTAAATAATATATTTTATTAATCTTAGTTATAATTTGTTTTATTTCTCTCCTCTTCTCTACTCCATCTCTTCCCATCATTAGAAGCCTCAATCCAAAAGATTCGACTTCCTTGTCGAGTGATAGTGATTCTTCTATCAATTTTTTAGTATGTTTCTAATCCAACAATTATGGATACCACTTCATATTTTTCTTTTTTATTTTTTGGTTATTTTTTTTAAGAAAAAAAAAACCAAATGGACATGTAAATTCAAGCCTAATTTGAGCACCAATCAGCTAGATCATTGACAAAGCTACAATTTCTATAGAGGGCTTGTTGCATAGGCCTAAAATAATAGCATAGGTAGGTAGCACAATGATAAAAAAGAGCTATTTGTATAAGTGACAGTCCAACACAAAATAATAGAATATATAGCACAAGGATAAAATAATTACATATATAGCACAAAAATTGATAAAAGACTAAAAAGTCTACGCTCCGCCACCATTTCGATTCTTCCTAGTTTCCCCAAATTGAAAGTTATTACTGATAGCAGCTATCAGTAATAATTTTCAATTTGAGAAATGTGCTATCAGTTGCTATCACTAATAGTTGTTATTGGTGGTGTTGCTATCCATGAATATTACTAATAGCTACTACCAGTGAATATCACTGCTACTTGCAATTAGTAATAACTTTTGATTTGAAAAATGTACTATCAGTTGTTATCGCTAATAGAGCTGTTATGTGGTAGCCTTCAATTTGAGAAATATATTAGTAGTTGCTATGATTGATAACTTTCAATTTAAAAAATATTAGGAAAATAAAACCCTCAAGTCATCCCTTCCCTCCTTTCCCAAATCTTTTTTTATCTGAGTCCCTCCCATTTGAACCCTAAATCCCATCTTCTTTGTGATGCACACATCATGTGTCGCCCCACTCTGTTCGTGCTCACATAGTTTCCGCCGTCCTGGAAGGCTCGAGCCCCCTCTCTTGTCTCTTCCATCTAAAGGTCGCCCCACCTCGTGTTCACTGGCGGCGTTGCGGCTTTCTTGTTCGGATCGACGTCAAATTTCAAATCTCACTTCCGGCAACTCCACCTACGACCTCCCCACCACTAACGACTCCACTTGCAACCCACCACCGACAACTCCACCACCTACACCAATGGCGTCCCCGCCCATGCGTGCCTCCAGCTTCGGCTCCTGCACCAATCGAAAAAAGGAAAAAAAATAGAAAGGGAAGAAGAAGATGGTGCCCTAACGTATAGAGGGCAAACTTCTTCCCTTTCTATTTTTATTTTACCGTGGATTAGAAGCTGCTGAAACTCAAACCCACAAATATAAGAAAGGGAAATCTCTATAACCTTTCTCAAACCCACGACTGCATAAATGAAATCGTGAAGAAGGCGAGAAAAAGATGAGTGAAATTGCAAAAAGGAAAAGAAAACCAACGAAGAAGAAAGCCTGTGCTTCCAAACGTACAAGACGATGGAAAAATTGAAAAAGAAAAAATTGAAAAAGGAAAAATTTAATTAGTTTGACTGGTCAAATTGTGCTGTACATACAATTATTTTATTCTTGTGCTATATTTGTTAATATTAATTCTAATATTGCTACCCATTACAAATTTTCATAAAACAATTTTAGATATAACACACAAATAGGCCTAGATACTGTAAAAAACTAAAAAGCCTAATCATTTTCGTTAGCCTACCAAATGAGAACTCAAAATCCCCTATTTTTGCGCACTTCTTCTTCTCGATTTTTTCAAATTGAAAGTTACCACTGATGGTAGCTACCAATGATAACCATTGCTATCAGTTACTGTCACCTATAGCTACTATCGGTTGTTGTCTCGATAGCTGCTATCAATTATTATCTAAACTTTCACCAATTGGAATCAACATTGAAATATTAACACTTGAGGCTATAAGTTATAGAAGTCTATCAATGAGAATTCTATAGGTGAACATCACTAATACCTATCTAAGTCATACCACCTATTGTTGGGTTGCATGTCCTAAAAACTCGTAGTTTCTGCAAATAAATGAATTTTAGTACATATGAAGTTATTCAAGTGAATTAATTATTTATTAACTCTAAATCCAATTAAACTACGAACCCTTGGCTATTATCATGAGTACTTGGACTTTATGTGGAGACATAAACAGGATCAAGTTCAAGTAAGTACCTAAATAAGTTTATAGTACATGGATCAGGTTGGGTACCTCTTCTTGGAGACACTATTGAATACGGCCCGCTTCATGATTGTTACAAATGTTGTAAGGTGTCATAAATGAAGTGATCCTGATTTGTTCGTGTAAAAACATGTGAGCGGGGGTATTTTACATAATAAGATTGTGTAAGACTGACCCTGAAATAATCACTGTTATGTATTAACATCGTTTACGATTAATACTGATTAATTTCACTTATCGATGACCTAGATAACTTGATCTGAATCTTGAGCTATCTATGAAACTCTTGTTTATTTAGAATTATCCCTTGATATGTATAGGTGAGAGTAATTAGCTCAATAGCGCTGCTCAACATTACTCCCAGTTCAGGGATAAGACTGAGTAGATAGCTGGAGACATAGAATTTGCAAGACGGAATTCACTCCTACCCAACTTAGGGATAGTAGATAGGTTGTTCTCTTAAGTGTTGTTCCCAGGACTTGAACAAGGGGCTCCATCCTTTCACTAGCCCGAGAGGGAATGGATTTAGTGATTAGATCCTAAATCAATTGTTCATTAGAGGGACAGTGGTACTTAAGGAGAAAAGATGTAACTCAGAGGTAAATTGGTAATTGACCTAGCTGAAGTTATGAACGACTTGTGAAGGATTGACTTATCGATGACAGTTATATCAAATTAACACAAATATATCTACAGTGAGGAGAGTGCAGCTACGGGCTTTAGTGGAGTGTCCCGTTTTAGTTAACGAATATTGGTTAACTAGGTTAAAGAGTTTGGCTGGTTAATCTCGAATCGTTGGAGCTCATGATCTGTGGTCCATTAGGTCCCTCTACTAGCTCATAAATGGACTAAAATCTTAGATAGTGTGGTGAATAAGTTTGAACCGTTCAAATCTTGGCTTAAGGAATGAAAGTCAGATATATACGATAAATTGACAGTTAATTGCGAATTAAACAGACAAATAGAGTTAATTATAATATTTAAATATGATTTAAATATTAATCATATGAATAGGGATTCATATCGGTTTTTTTTTACAAAAATCGGGACAAGTGGGAAAAATAATATTATTTTATTATTTAATATTAAAATAATATTATATTTAATTAATTAAATATTAAATAATTTTTATTTATTTAATTATTTAATTAATTATTTTTTAAATTAAAAATCAATTTTAATTCAATTTTTGGAAATTCATTGAAAATTGATTTTAAAATTGATTTTTGAAGATTGGATTTTCCCACTAACTAAGCTAGGAGCTTGGTTGTTTTCTTCACAATTAACCAACAAATTAACCATTTTGTGTCACACCCCCTCCCGGATTATCCTCCCTAACCCGAAAGGAGATGTGAGGACAGCAACCTTGACTCCTCTGTAAGGTTCACTGTCTAACCACTATCACCAAGGACGACCCAGACGAGATTCTTGCGTAGGCAAAGCATCCCGAACTCGCTCGTTACCTGGAAAATTAGAAAAAAAATATGGGAAAGCGTGAGCTAAAGCCCCGTGAGTGACTAGTTTTGTAAAACGAATTTTTGTTTGAAAACAGGCATGTTACATTTGTACACATAAAACAAGGATTTAACATAATAATTCAGCAGAAACATATTTTCCGATAACTCTATCAAATCTCATAGATCTGTTCCAGATCGTATAGAATAGTTCTAGAATAATTAGACAGAAAACCCATTTGGTTTCTCAATCTTTTCCCTCAGTTGAGGCGGAGCAAGACTCAACGCTCTCAACGTCGAAAACAACCTTAGTTTGGGTGGAGCAAGACTTAACACACCCAACGTCGAAATTAACTCTGGCCAGATGCAGAGCAAAACTCAATGCACCGGCAATATCAACCTCTATGTGCACATAGGAACATGGCGGGTTGCCCAAGTACCTTCTCTATGTCTTTCAGTACTGGGTCCTGGGGAAACTCACGTGCCTTCTCATGTCCTTCAGCACTGAGCCTCCTCTAAATCATTTAGATAGTTCATATGAAAATCTTTTCATAGGAAATCAGACAGATCTTTAATCAATAACATTTCATAAACATGCTTTCCGACACCTTTCAGAAATGTATTTCATGCCTTGTGAACAATAAAATCAAACATCATGCTTTTCAAAACAATTCATCACAGTGCCATATTTAATTAGAAAAACCGAACTAAATAGTTTCAATAAAATCGTTTTTGAAGAAAGAAAGGTGTCACTCACTAAGTCCTTAGGTCTTGAGCGGATTATATGCCTCTCCGAGCTCTTCTTGGCCTGTAAATACACATTCCTCACGTTACGCTTTCCTTTATAGGATCGTTAATTATGCATAATTAAACTCAAATCATGATTCATCACCGAGCCTCAGCTTTTTTTTCGAAGGTAAACATAATAAGCGAGATTACCAATGAAATCCCACATTCCCAGCGAGATTACTAGCAAAACTACCCAACAGGACACTATACTAGAGATACCAGGATAAGCGAGACTAGCGTGATTTACCTGAGGAGCGATACCTAGCGATTTCCAGCGAGTTTTGGGAGACGGAAAGCCCCTTGCGTCCCAGCGACACTCGTCTTGCTACCTTTACTTTAGGTACTTAGCGATACCCGACAGCAGAGATCTCCTCCTTTCCTTTTTGTTCTTCTCCTATCTGTTAAAAGTCGTATTTCCAGACAGATTTAGAACTTCTTCCTTTCTACAAACTTGTAGAAAATTGCATTTCTCAGATTACCTCAAACTTTCAAGGATTAACTCTCCTTCGTTCCCCAGCTATTCCAAAATTACTTTGCGTTGCTCCAGATTGCACAGGAATTCTATAACCGTTTTTTACTTACTGACCTTAAAATTCCAGCCCTAGACTTGATCTCCTCGATTCATTCTACTCCAAACATCAGACATCGTCCAGTCTGTGCGTCCACAAACAACGTTCTGTTTCAGCTTAGATTTCAACACCAAAGCGAGTAGACTTCCGTCCAAAATCCACAAGAACACCCTCTTCTACCTCCCCTTGTAGTTTGTCTGAAAAATGGAACCGACTTAAGTTCTCGAAGTGTCTAAAATGATTAAATATTTAATTCACTTACCTATATATATACTGCTGACTTAACCCTCAAAAGCAGGCCGGCGCGCAGGGTTCTCACTCTTACTTCAACGCAAAGCACCCATAACTTAACCTACTCTAACGCCTTCAGCAATCATCCACACTCAATGCATAGTGCCCTTAACGCCTCCTACCTTCAACGCTTACAACGACCAACTGCACCACTCTGTCTTCGACACATAGAGACCACTCTATCTTCAACGCATAGGGACCATAACGCATGGCAACCTTACCAACGCATGGTAAGCCAAGTACGTTTCTTCCCATGCCAATGATCAACTTCTCCTCCAACGCGGTGACTGCTTCAGCTCACAACAACCCTTCGTGATTTCATCTTCAACGCATAGCCACAATTTCACTTGCCTCCTCCCAACACTTAGTATTATAAGTCAGTGCTTACATAATGCCCCTAGGCATTCATTGAATCTCCCTTTAAGGTTTTAGCTTCATTACTTTCTTTCCTTACCTTTCGCCATACTACCTTTGAACCCATTTCTCCATCGAGTACTACTAAGCATCAATGACTCAAACGCACACTACTATGCGTTTGTACCTTACCGCATAATACCATGCATCTGCCTTAACCGCATACTATCATGCGTCCAACTCTCCTTCCTTATGTCCACTCTTAACTACAAATCCTTCTCTTGTACAATCACACTTCTGACAATGCGTTCACCCTTGACAACCAAATCCAACTCAAGTTCTTCCTCTATGCGTTTGTCCTCTTGCGTTTACCTTTACTTCATCCTGCGTCCATGACCATCTTCCTATCCTTGAATATTCCTTGATTATCCCTCTATGCATCCTTGAGTTAATTCCCAAGTTTATTCATTTAACCTTTTCCTTGCACTTAAACTATTTCTCTTAAGATAGATTAGTATGCATTTTACCATCACCAATGCTTACAATTTCTTCATAATTACCTCCTATGCGTTTCACTTCTCCTTCAAGTTCTCGGGTTACTTCCTATGCGTCCACCTTTACCATGCGTTACCTTAGTCCTGACCATACGTCCAACATGGTCTTTTATTTCTTTTCTTCAGACTCTTCAACGCATCGTTTTATTTTTTTTTTTTAAGTTGGATGTGACATTTTGTGTTGTCAAATTTTGATTCAATTGGATTGCATGTTATTCTTTAATAAATAGAGATGATTTTGACATAAAAATGGTTAAAAATTTTATGAAATTAAGGGTTAATTTTGCAAAATTCCATCCATTGTTCATCTTCTTCCCAACCTTCATTCTTTCTCAAATTCAAATTTGGATCCCACCATCCAATCTAAGCCTAGAGAATAATATAGAAGATTCTTGTGGTGGTCTACAACCAAGTGGTGCTGAAATTCATCAAGAATTGAAGGAGCATTTGGAGCTTCAAAGGTAAGTGTTCTTGAAATTTTGGTTTTACTTTTTAATTGCATGTTCCTCTAAATTGAGCATCTTAGAGTGAAAATTGATCAAATTAACTTCTGCTGCATGCTCATTTATCCTTCACCTATATCGCTAATATCTACCAGCCTAACTTACATCATTGATATCATTGAAATATGAATATCAGCAATATCATGATATCACTCATATCACTCATATCGTAGTTATTAGTGATCATTTCTATCACTAATAACGTGCTATTAGTGAAATTTCTGTCATTCATTTTGTACCATTAGATAACATGCTATTAGTATAACTTTTATCATGACTATCATTAATAGACTTCTATCACTGATATCTACCTAAGTTTGATATCACTAATACATGAATATCGCCAATATTTACCTAAGTTCTATCACCATTTAATATAATTGATAATTGATATCACCGATACACAAATATCATTGATATCAACCTAAGTTATATCACTAATATACAAATATCACCAGTATATACCTACATTATATTACTGATATCCCTAATGTCATCAATTTTAGACGCTAGAATGACCAAATTCATATTATTCACATTTTAAATATGGTTTATTTTCTAACATTTGAAGACATGAGTGATAGTCATTGTGTTTTTAAATCAATGATAAAATCCTTTCAATGACTAATATATAAATATATCAGTGGCTATCACAAATAGATTTCTATAACGTCATAATAATAGATCTATTAGTGATAGCTACTAATAGATTTTATAGATTTATTTTAGATTTCTAGTTTGATCTTGAAGAAGACGAGAAAGAAAATAGTGAAAGGAGGCGATCTAGAATAAAAGATTGAAGAACACACGATTAAAGCAACTAAAGAAAAGAAGAAAGAAGCTATCAATAGTAATTAAAGAAGAAATGACACAATAGGAGTTCAAACAACCTTCTACTTTGCTAAATATATTTATTTTTTAATAATTTAGAGAGAAGAAGATCGAACATCTAATCTTGAGGTTGATAGTACAATTTTTATGTCAGTTAAACTAAGCTCTTTTTTATTGTTATATTAAATAATTGATGAACCTAAAATCATAAGCAGATAGATAGAATAAATTTAATTATTCTTAACATCAATTAAGCAAAAAAATAAAAAGTGAGTAAGATAAAAAATAAAATATAGGATTAGATTTAAGATAAAAATAAATAAATAAAATGTAGGATTGGTTTCCATGTTTTGGGATGGGAAATGTTAAGCTACTAATTGGATAACATTTGCTATATCTCCAATCTTTTTTTTTTTTTTTTTTTTTATAATATTTTTAGATATTATTTCTAATTTTGCTATTTAATACAATATTTCTTCTATAAATTCTGAACACTAGTGAAGGTTAAGTCTTCAAATGAAGTATACTTTAAAAAGTTTCATCTTTATCCCTTAAACTTTAAAATTGTTTAAGAAATACTACTGTTCGAGATTTTTCCATAAAACAATAAAGGTTAATTGGTAAAATACCTAATATGTAAACAGTTGAAACACATACAAAACATCATTAACAATATCCATCATGTACATGGCTGTGGCAATAATGATGTAAAGATGATGTCATTAAGATCTTTTGAGTTAAAATGAATTGTGGTAGCCTTGCAGGATATTTGTTTATCTTATAGATAGTTAAGAACTTGAATTCTAAATAATGTCAGGTACATTATCCAATGAGTAGCTGCCACATCAATTTATGTTAAGTTATTTTAAGGAAAAAAAAAACTCTCAAATAATGGTATCTTGTTCGAAATAGTTTGAGTTTAAAAGGTTAAAATAAAATTTTTGAAAAAGCTAAGCTCGAAAAATAATTAAAATCACACTCCAAGTTATTTATGTATCATATTTTAACCCATGTACGAAGAAGCAGAAGTAGAAAGGATAGGGAAGCAGCCAACTGCGTACATGTTTGGAATTATTTGTGAAAATACAAAGAGAAAAGGACCAGTTTAGAAAGAAATGATACATATAGACTTGCAATAAGCTTTTCAAAATAATTGAATGTACGGCCTTTCCTCCTTTGCTTATCCTTCCCTTTACAACTTTTGCTCCCACTCTCTCTCTTTTCATTGTTTAACATAACATGTACCTTTTCTTGATATCTTTCTCTTCCTCTTATTTTGAATTTGGATGACATTGCAATGAATCTAAAACGTGGAAGGGTGACAGAAAAGGAAGGGACGAAGGACAATATTTTGTTTATTTTATGAGAAAGCAAATAGATACATCATATTTTATAGGTATCTGAATTATCATATTTGTCTTGCATTGGATGAGTGTTGGTATGTGTGTGTGTATATATCTAAATGTTGAGTCAAAGATGCTTTGGCATTTCAGGTGGTATCTTCATATCCAACAATATTGTGACTCTTTCAAATTATGATCATCTCGTATAGATCCCATTTTGACACTTTTTTTTTTTCTTTTACTTTATTTTACTTATATCTATAGTATATTAAAAGAGGCTAATAGGGGATAATTTTCTCCTTCCCCTTTTGCTCCTATGTATTTTAATAATTCCCTTCCTGCCCTCATAACTAATTAGGTGGCCTTTCAACCATCATCAACATTGTGTCTTTTTATGTGTTAAACGTATTTCATGTGCCTATTAATGTGGAAGAGACATAACTATTTGGGTTTGATGATGAGACCCAACTCTCCCATTAAAAATATAGGGTGTGTGATGTATAACTTTCAAAATATAGAAATTGACCGCTAATGCATACATTATCATTGCAAATTTTCAATTTCCTAAATTCCAAGACGCCACAAAGCTTTTCTTTTATCAAAGAAGTAAAATATTTCAAGAAATTATGGAGACTAAAAGTTTTTATTCTTTAGAAGAAAATCATTTTAGTTAATGAAGACGTATTGTTATCTATCATTTTTTTTTATTATTAGTAATTATAGGGGAATGTGTTTTGGGGAAGTTTTGAAGTGAAAAATTTGCATGAAGATGATATTCAATTTGAGATGAGATTTTTTTTTTTTTTTTTTTTCCTTTGAGATGACATTCAAGTTTTCTTGATTAATAAATTGGACAAAGTGTT
This sequence comes from Citrullus mucosospermus, assembly GCA_030954485.1. Lineage (NCBI taxonomy): Eukaryota > Viridiplantae > Streptophyta > Magnoliopsida > Cucurbitales > Cucurbitaceae > Citrullus > Citrullus mucosospermus. The sequence continues at coordinate 13,872,814 of CM062057.1, read as the reverse complement.
TCATGACCTAATTGGTCCCCTCTTCATTCCCAACGTGAGAAGCAAGAAAAAATTTGTAATGAAGTAAAATCATTCAACAAAATAAGAAGCAAAGACTTACCACGATTAAACATTGTTGTAAAGCTTGGTGATAAATTATGCTTGAAATGATAATAGGAACTTAGAGCAAAATTCATTTTGATCCGTTTAATATGGTTTTACCATTATAGTTTGAAAAGATTTTTTTTCAAAAAGAGATATTGTCACACCCCCTCACAGGTAGCCTTTTACCCTAGGAGAAAGTGTAAGGACAGCAGACACCGACCCTCTTACGACATCCACTGTCAACCTTATACCTTGACCAACCACCTAATAAGCAGATACATATACAATAATTGAACATCCATCTTTAACCAGAGTTAAGCTATCTTAAAAATACTGATTTACATTCAACCTTTAATTTACATAAGTTCTCGCTCGCTACTTGGAAAACAAAAAATAGGGAAAACGTGAGCTAGGTTGCCTAGTGAGTGACTTATTTAGTAAAAACTTTCCTTTAACTTGGAAACTAATCAAAACTATAATAAATTTATGACAATAAGTAAATAACATCAGTTCATTCCTATATCCAGGCAAAACATGCTCAAGTAGCGTTGTCATACCATATATGTTCTTTTCCGAAAAGAAACATGAAAATTCAATATATTTCAAAAACATTTTCCTTAGTTGAGGCGGAGCGGATCTCAACGCTACTCAATGTCGAAAACATCCTTAGTTGGGGCGGAGTAATCTCGACACACCTAACGTTGAATATCCTTAGCTGTGTGGAGTAATCTCAACAAAACAACATCTATCATACCTCTATGTGCACATAGATATCATATCCTGGGTTACCCGAATACCTTCTCAAGTCCTTCAGTACCGGGTCCCATATACGAGATTCAAGCCACCCACATGCCTTCTCTGAGTACTTCAACATCGGGGGCTATCTCTATACTCAGGTTACCCACATGCGTTCTCTTAGTCCTTCAGCATTGGGAGCCTTTTCTAAACATAATTTAAAAACAACATGCTTTGCAAATAACATAATAAAAATTCACGAGTTTATAACATCTTAGACTTTCACAAATTTCTTAACAATCATCATGCTTCCGTAAAATCATAAATTAACAAATAGCATGCCTTTCGTAAAACTCGGTTACCAACTAGCATGCTTCAAATATTTTCAATGCAAAACCATAATATACATTTACATGGAATGTAAGCACTGACTTGTGATACCAAGTGTTGAGGTGCGGCAATGCGATTGTGGCTATGCGTTGCAAGGGGAGAAGTAGTAGTGAGTGAGAGCAAGAATTTTTGGAAAGTAAAATTTTGGCTAAGTGTTGGCCAAGTCAATGCGTTGTTGATTGACTCACGGAGGGTTGTGAGCTGAAGTAGCTGCCCGCATCAAAGGATAAGTAATTTTGGCGGGGGGGAGGGAGGGGAAGGGAGGGGGAATGTGCTTGAACCATGCGTTTAAGTCACTCTGCGCTGAGGACAGTTATGCGCTGAAGTCGATGCGTTGAATTGAAGTCGCTCCGCGTCGAAGACAGAATGGTCTTGACGCGACGAAAATAGTGGTGTATGACGGGGATGTATGCGTCAAAAATAGGAGGCGTTGAGGACGACACCATACGTTGGGTGTGGTTAGTTGCTGAAGGCGTTGGAGGAGAAGTTTAACATGAGTGCCTCGCGTTGAGTTGAGAATCCTGCGCTAGCCTGCGGGTGAGGGGTAAGTCGGCAACATAAATCTTGGTGTTTATGAAGGCTAAGTCGGTAGTATATATAGTTGGATTAATTAAATGTTTAATCAATTTTAGGACATTTTTGAGAGCTTAAGTCGGTTCCATATTTCAGACGAACTTCAGGAGAAAATTGAGGAAGGTGTTCTTGTGGATTTTGGGCGAAATTCTACTCATATTGGTGTTGAAAACGGAGCCGGAATAGAAGATTGATTGAAGTCGCACAGACTGAACAGTGGTTGATATTCGGAGTAGAACGTATAGAGGAAGCCGAGTTTAGAGTTGAAATTTGGAGGTAAGTAAGTTAACATAATTCCTAACAAATCTTGTGAAGGATGGTAAAGCTGAAATTGAAGTTAATTATGTGAATTTTTAGGGAAAAGAAGAACTTACAAGATTGTTAAGCAATTTGGAGCAGCAAGAAGTGATTTTGGAATAACGAGAGAACAAAGAAGAGTTAAGCCTTGAAAATTTGAGGTAAGCTATAAAACTCAATTCTCTATAAGTTTGCAGAAGGGAAGAAGTTCTAAATCCGTCTGAAATTATGACTTTTAATAGATTGAAGTAAGAACGAGAGGAAAGGAAGAAATCACAGTGCGGGGTGCCGCTAAGAACCAAGTATCGGCGCGCTGTCTAAGTACTGGAAGCGAGACGAGTGCCGCTGAGACGCAAAGGGGTCTTCCGTCTCACAAAACTCGCTAGATATCGCTAGGTGTCGCTGCTAAGGTAAGGTAACGCTAGTGTCGCTCAATTTAGTATCGCTAGTAACAGCTTTTGTTGGGTAGTATCGCTAGAATTTTCGCTTATGATGTTAGTTTGGAAAAAGGGGGAGATTCAATGTTAAGTAACGTAAGGTAAATGTCTCTTGCAGGCCAGGAAGAATAGGGAAGGCGTATAACCCACACAAGGCCTAGGAAGAGTTGTGAGTGACTATTTTATTCTTCAATTCTATTTTATTAAAAATGTTCTTATGAAATATGAATTTGCGATGAACTGTTTAAAATGTATAATGTTGATTGTATTTCGTACAAGGCATGTTATATGTTTCTTAGAGTTGATAGAAAGCATTTTCTTTTATGAAATATTATTGAATTAAGATCTGTATGATTTCTATGAAAGGATTTCTATATGAACTATTTATGTGAACAGATTCTAAAATGTTTTAGAGGAGGCTCCGTGCTCAAGGACATGAGAAGGCACGTGAGTTTCCCTGGGACCTAGTACTGAAAGACATGGAGAAGGTACTTGGGCAACCCGTCATATTCCTATGTGCACATAGAGGGTGATTGGCTGGTGCGTCGAGTTTGCTCCGCATTGAGCCAGGGATGATTCCGACATTAGGTGTGTTGAGCCTTGCTCCGCCCCCAACTAAGGTTATTTTCGACGTTGAGTGCGTTGAAGCGTTGCTCTGCCTCAACTAAGGGAAAAGTTTTGAAAAAAAACCAAATTGTTGTTGTTCATCTCTTTGGAAAACAATCATGTATGATTTGAAATTGAATCTATCAGATTAATGGTTTGTGGAAAGTATGCTATAGTTGAATAATATGTTAAATCCTTGTTTATCTGTTATTATGTAACATACCTGTTTTTAATAAATGTCCGTTTTACAAAGATTGGTCACTCACTGGGCTGTTAGCTTATGTTTTTCAATGTTTTCCTTTTCTCCCCCTAGGTAGCAAGGACGTTCCCGGTGCTTAGCCTACTTTAGCTCACCCTGCCTAAGTCTCGAGTTCTCAAAATTCAGTCAAGTCTGAGAGTTGTACGTTGTATATGACTTAATGTAGATGGCATGTAGACCTAGTAGTTTTCGAGTGGGGATTGTAGTGGAGTTTTGTACAATGTATGATGGATATGGAAGTTTAAATTATGTGATATGATAAAAGTGTACTTTGTACAAAGAGTAATGTTATGTTATAAGCATGTGTAGTATGATTGAGTTCTATGAATGTATATGAGTAAATGTGTGCACAGGTAGTTGAGTAAAGTGAGACAATATGCGTAACAAGAGGGGTGATGTTTATTGTCTTCACATTCCCTTTCAGGATAGGTAGGTAATCCGGGAGGGGGTGTGACATGGAAACACATGCTTCCTTAAAGCAAATAATCATCATAGCATATTTAAAACCCGTGAAAAGCATAAACATAAGAACATGGTTCCAAGCAACGGTAACTAGCATGAAAACTTTGTATTAATTATGCTTATTTTGTATATAATTGTCATTCATAACTTGTCCCAAGCCCTTAAAGGGTTATACGCCTTTCCTAGCTCCTCTCGGCCTGAAATGGTTTAATTTCCTTTGTTAGATTCCTTAGAATTCCCATTGAAGTGTAGCAAATATGTCTTAAGCATTAAGATAAAGCTCACTAGCGAGAGCAACTACTAACAAAATTATAGAGCTAGCGAAACTTGTCCAAATCAGCAAGATTTGCACTAGTGAGACTAGCGAGACTAGGCAAAAATTAGCGAGATATGCACTAGAGAGACTAGCGAGACTAACGAGACTAGGCAAAACTAGTGAGACTTACTGACCAGCAAGACTAGCGAGAGTAGTGAGACCAGCGAGACTAGCGAGAGTTGTGAGATAAAAAGCAACCAGTAATACAAGCGAGACTCGTCTCGCTGCTCACTCTTATGCCTTCAGTGTCAATGCTTTTTCCAACAAAATCTTTCTCATTCTGCTACTGTCTTTGCTTCTGTCTTTACTTCTATCTGTTAAAAATTGTATTTCCAACCCTTAGAACTTCTTCCCTTCTAACAACTTGTGAAGAAATGTATTTTCTAGCTTACTGATAAGCACTTGAAAAGTGTTTTCTATCCTCTCAAATTAAAGGAGTTTATATTAGATTTTACTTGTTTGCTAGTGGTTTTCAGGTTAAAATGAGGAAAATTAGAAGAAAAGACCAAAATATCACAATCGAGCAAGAATACGGTGAAAAAAAAGAAGAAAATAACAAAGTTGCCAAAATTGGGGTAGCACCGCGGCGCTAAAACACGAGAGCAGGTCTACGCATCATAGCCGCAGCGTCGTGGTGCTCTCTTTCCATAATTGGTAGCGCCGCGGCGCCAGTTTCCATAAATGAAAAATAATGTATTTTTGGTAAGTTTTTGGGCGGCCAACTCTATAAATTTGGGGGTTTCTAGCAGCCCTAATCATCAATCAAAGCACGAAATTAAAGACCAAAAGAGTCACAAGAAGGAGAGAATTGAGTGAGAGTTCATAAAAGAGTTCAAAGAGTGAGTTAGTTGCAAGGAAGAGGAAAAGAGTTCAAGAGAGTTGTGATACCGTTCGAGTTTCAACATGAGAACCAAGGAGATTGTGACGGTGCTACCTCAACCAAGAGCCTCTTTTTAGTAGAGTTTCCCTTTCTTTACACTCTTTCTTTGTTTATAATGTTTGAACATGTTGCTTCAAGCTATGAGTGGCTAAACTCTTTAGTTTTAGGGTTTTGATGAATTGTTTATGAATTCATGTTGATATTGTAGACTTTCATGGTTTTGTTGGAATGATTATGCTTTTCATTGTTATTGTGTTTAATTCTTGAGAATTGGCCACATTCACATGTTAGGTTAGATGTATGATTGAGAGATTGTATGTTTAACTTGATCTATAACATTGAATTGTTGTTAATCTATCACGAGAGTAGTTAGCTTGACAATAAAAGTTGTTAAAGACTAGTCTTAATGCCATGTAATTTGTATTGGTTTCAAGAGATTAGTAATCAATCGAGTTGCATGAGAAATGGTTGTTTTTGAGAGAAAATAACTTGGAATTATGTTTCTACTTAGGCATATGAATTATAATAAAATCCATGAATTCTATAATATTGCATGATAAAATAAACAAGGATTCATTACCCTAGAACTGTCTTTGACTTTTTTGTTTCTCACTTTATTACTTTCCTTATTTAGTTTGTATTTTCCATAAATCACAAATTCAATTCCAATCCTCAAATAAAATTGATTTGATTCTAGAATAGCTAAGTAACTTTAACCTTCGATATTTGATATCCAGTGGAACGATATTCGAACTTCACTGTCTTATATCATAACTTGACCCATACACTTGCGGTTAACACTCAAAGTGGCACAATCCTCAAAATTCCAGAACTTAACTCCTCTTCGTTTGTTCGATAATCCAAATTTACTTTGCCCTGCTCCAGATCACTCGAAAAATAGGTATCAGTCACTTCCTCCTATACTTAAATCTGTTTCTCTTCACATTCAGCTCAACCATCCTTCACAAAAGTTGTTAAGAATTGAATTAACTTACTAACCTCAAATTTCCAGCTTCAAACTTGATTTCTTCTGTTCGCTGTTCACCAAACACCAGACCTTGTTCAGGTTTCCCGATAGCAGACAAGCCTTCAATTCTAGCTTCAATTGCACCTCAAATTCGACCGGAGTTCTTCTCCAATTTGCCCTAAACATCTTCTTCTTTTCCCTTTGACATGCAAGTACAAGGTTGGGTCGATTGAAGTTTTTGAAAATGAAAAAAATGATCGAAAATCTCAGCTTATACACATATATGAGGTTGCCAACTTAGGTTCAAATATAGAAGGAAGTGACTGATACCGATTTTTCGGGTGATCTGAAGTAGCGCAAAGTAAATTTGAATTTTCGGACGAACGAAGAGAAGTTAAGTTCTGGAATTTTTAAGTAAGTTAGAAAACACATTTCTTTACAAGTTTGTAGAAGGAAAGAAGTTCTAATTCGGGCTGGAAATACAACTATTAACAAATAGAAGTGAAGATAGAAGTGAAGAGAGTAGCAAAATCAGACAGGTTTCGCGGGAAAAAGCAGCGACACTGAAGGTGTAAGGGTGAGTAGCGAGACGGGTCTCGCTGGTGTCGCTGGTTGCTTTTTGTCTCACAACGGTCGCTAGGTCTCGCTAGTATAGCTAGTCTCGCTACTCTCGCTAGTCTCACTGGTCAAGTAAGTCTCCCTGGTTTTGCCTAGTCTCGCTAGTGCATATCTCGCTGGTTTGGACAAGCCTCGCTAGCTCTATAATTTTGTTAGTAGTTGGTCTCGCTAGTGAGCTTTATCTTAATGCTTAAGACATATTTGCTACACTTTAATGGGATTTCTAAGGAATCTAGCAAAGGAAATTAAACCATTTCAAGCCGAGAGGAGCTAGGAAAGGCGTATAACCCTTTAAGAGCCCGGGACAAGTTGTGAGTGACAATTATATTCAAAATAAGCATACTTTATACAAAGTTTTCATGCTAGTTACCGTTGCTTGGAACTAGTTCTTATGTTTATGCTTTTCACAGGTTTTAAATTTGCTATGATGATTATTTGCTTTAAGGAAGCATGTGTTTCCATGTAAATGTATACTATGGTTTTGCATTGGAAATATTTGAAGCATGCTAGTTGGTGACCGAGATTTAAGAAAGGCATGCTATTTATTAATTTATGATTTTACGGAAGCATGATGATTGTTAAGAAATTTGTGAAAGTCTGAGATGTTATAAAGTCGTGAATTTTTATTATGTTATTATCAAAGCATGTTATTTTTAAATTATGTTTAGAAAAGGCTCCCGATGCTGAAGGACTTAAAGAAGGCATGTGGGTAGTCGGGATATAGAAATGGCTCCCAATGCTGAAGGACTCGGAGAAGGCATGTGGGTAGCCGAGATATAGAAATGGTTCCTAATGCTGAAGGACTCAGAGAATGCATGTGGGTAACTTGAATATAGAGATAGCCCCCAATGTTGAAGGACTCGGAGAAGGCATGTTGGTGGCCTGAATCTCGTATATGGGACCCAGTACTGAAGGACTTGAGAAGGTACTCAAGTAACCTAGGATATGATATCCATGTTTACATAGAGGTATGTTAGATGTTGTTGTGTTGAGATTACTCCACACAGCTAAGGATATTCAACGTTGGGTGTGTCGTGATTACTCCGCCCCAACTAAGGATGTTTTCAACGTTGAGTAGCGTTGAGCTCCGCTCTGCCTCAACTAAGGAAAATGTTTTTGAAATATATTGAATTTTCATGTTTCTTTTCGGAAAAGAACATATATGGTATGACAACGCTACTTGAGCATGTTTTGCTTGGATATAGGAATGAACTAATGTTATTTACTTATTGTCATAAATTTATTATGGTTTTGATTAGTTTCCGAGTTAAAGGAAGGTTTTTACTAAATAAGTCACTCACTAGGCAACCTAGCTGACGTTTTCCACGTAACGAGCGAGTCTAGGGTGTTTAGCCTACACAACAACTAATCTGGGCCTACCACCATCGGCGTTTGTGAATTTAGAGCATTGTAAATAGTTGACCTTAAACTTGTGTTGTACATAGAGAGGGTTAAGGGCGGTGATTAGTGAACTTATGTAAATTAAAGGTTGAATGTAAATCAGTATTTGTAAGATAGCTTAACTCTGGTTAAAGATGGATGCTCAATTATTGTATATCTGCTTATTAGGTGTTTGTCAAGGTATAAGATCGACAGTGGATGCCGTAAGTGTTGGCTTTTTGGCCCTTAATCTCCAATTAATTAACTTTAATTAATTGATTAATTAGTGTTTTGATGATAACAAACCTGATTTTATTTATTAACCATTTGAGTGTTTTGAAGTTTCTATTGTGTGGAGTTTGGAATAACGGTTCCAATGCAATTTGAATCACTCAAATCAGAGTTCAAACGAAGAAGATATGGCCAAAACAAGCTTAATGGGAAAATTCCGAGCTGATGATGTAATACCCTATCTCCAAAAACCTAGGTATTTAAAATGGCTAGTAAGGATAAAAGGATAAAAGATGTGGATTAACGAAACTTTTAAAATGGAAAAGTTAAGTTTGTGGAATTATTGAATAATGGCCAAGAAATTCTATGCGTTGAGATGAATGATATTAAGAAAAGGATGGATGTCTCGCCAAGGGTGAGAATGAAGGACTAAAGGTATAGTTGGGAATTGGTTGAAGTTAGATGTGTTTTGGAAATCAGGTTGACGCATAGATGGATAAGTTCTAACGCATGGTATTGAATACTGAGGATTTGAAAAGGGACACAAGAATTAGGAGGAAGAGGAAAACGCATGACTTATACTTAATTTTGGAAATGTTTAAGCTATGAGATTAGGTTTTAATGATGGCAAGTTAAATGAGGTGAAGTACCATGCGTCGATGATGTAAAGTGGAGTAGAACCATCACGTGGGAAAAGTACCTTGCGTTGGAAAGGTTGACAACGCGTCGGGAAGTAAAGTTAAGGAAAGTAATGCGCTATGCGTTGTGAAGACAAATAGTGAACGGAAGTGAAGGAACCAGAACTATAAGTGTTGGCCATGGTTATAAGTGTGGTTACACTTTGATAGGGCTGTCAGGCGTTGAAGGATGTACTATGCATTTGAAGAATACTTTGAATAGGAGAGTAGTTGTATGCGATAGACTGCAGCTGTGCGCTTAAGGCTAGCTGCGTATTGATAAGCTATGCGATGGGCAGCGGCTAGGTGTTGGGAGGTTGCTATGTGCTATGAAGGTTCATTGGGCTGATCAAGAAGTCCCCGAATATGGTATAGCATGTGCGGAAGAGGCTGGTAAGCGTTGAAGGTTATTATATTGGGAAAATTTTTATGCGTTGAAGAATTGCTATGCGTTGGCAAAGCGACGCGTTGAGAAAACTGAAATTCTTAATAGTTAATAATTAAGAAACAACCTTACTTAGAAATGGTCTTATGAGCTAACAAAAAGGAAACTGAGTTCAGGCGTTGGATATGCTGTAGAGTTGAAAGCAAACCTAATAGGAGGAAACAATAGAAGGATGGATATTAGAATAATTGTTAAAGGAAACGGCTAAGTATGGGAGAAATTTGGAAGTAAAGCGTTGGGTATACCTAGTGGACGTGTAGAAGGGTAACCTCAAAATCTAAAAGGTTGAATAAGAGGATTATAACTTGGTTTACGTTATACATCCTGGAAGTACAACGATGTATAGGAAGTTAAAGGAAATATTTACTAATGGCCAAGAGTAAAAAGTGAAATAGCAGAGTACGGGATAAAGTGTTAGTAAGAAGTCTTACTATGCGTTGATAAAGTTTATGCGTTGAGAAGGTTATCAGCTATGCGTTGAAGAGTTCACGTGTTAAGGACGGGCTATTAGCTATGCGTTGAGGGGCTTATGAGTTGAAAGTGGCTACCATTGGTTATTATGGTTGTGAAGTAAACATAAAAACTAGAGTATGTGGTGAATGCATGCTAATCTATCTTAAGAGAAATAGTTTAAGTCCAAGGAAAATGATTAAAAGAATAACCTTGGGAATAATCAAGGAATGTCCAAGGATAGGAAGATGGTCATGGACGCAGGATGAAGGTAAACGCAATAGGACCAACGCGTAGAGGAAGAGTTTGAGAAGAAGTTGTTGTTATGGACATAAGGAAGGAGTTGGACGCATGGTATGATGCGATGAGGTACAAACGCATAGTATTGGGCGTTTGTCATTAACGCCTAGTGGCATTGTGTAAGCACTGGTTTATAATAGTGCGACTATGCGTTGAAGGTGATCACAAATGGTTGTTGTGACCTGAAGTAGTCGCCGTGTTGGCAGGAGAAGAAACGTACTTGGCTTACCATGCGTTAGTAAGGTTGTTATGCGTTGAGGTCCCTATGCATTGAAGACAGAGTTATCTCTATGCGTCAAAGACAGTAGTGTAGTTGGCTGAGAGTTAGAAAAGTAAGAAGTGAAGCTCAAACCTTAAAGGGAACTCAAAGAACGCATGAGGGCGTTGTGCTGAATGAATGGTTGTTTATTGGAAAATGTTGGACGCATAAGATAAGCTTATAAAGGCCAGGTGGCTTCATATAGACTTGACACCTTAAAAGTAGGAGTTGTTAAAAAGGCATGTTAAGTGTTTCATGCAAGGTGACACTTGGACTAATGTATGGTTAGTCAGACATGCCGCGAGACATGTGGGAATCAAGTGGCAAAAAGAAAGAAGAAGTAGGATGGCAAGCCCTCTATAAATAGGACCCTGAGGGAAGAGTAATGACTAATGATTCGGAAGTAACAATCCTTGAGAGAAAGAGGAGAACGAGGGCAGAAGAAGGAACCCTTGCGTCTGTAAAAGGAGGTCTGTGTCCAAGAAAAGTCGATGCATCTGAAAGATCTTGCACGCTGCGTCTAACTGAGCTACCTTGCGGGTTAAAACTTAAACCTTGCGTTCAAGGAGCTCGGGAAAGTAGGATTTCAAGGGAAAAGAAGAAAATTCTTAAGTGATTAGTGAGTGACACCTTTCTTCTTTAGAATATGGCTTTGTGATAAGTTATTTGAAACGCATGATATTTGACCTTATTGTTTAAAAAGGCATGTTTTATCTGATTGTTTTAGATATTGAAAGGCATGTTTTGAGATGTTGTTTATCAAGAAATATATTGCTTTCTATGAAAGGTTTAGATGAATTATTTATGTAAACTGATTGATAAAATGTTTAAGAGGAGGCTCAGTGCTGATGGACTCGAGAAGGCTCGTGAGTTTCTCTGGGACCTAGTACTCAGGGACATGAGAAGGTACTTGGGCAACCCACCATATTCCTATGTGCACATAGAGGTTGATTTGGCCGGTGCGTCGAGTTTTGCTTCGCATCGAGCTAGGGATAATTTCGACGTTGGGTGTGTTGAGTCTTGCTCCACCCCAACTAAGGTTGTTTTCGACGTTGAGAGCGTTGAGTCTTGCTCTGCATCAACTAAGGGAAAAGATTGAAAAATCGAACGGTTTTCTGTTTAATCATTCTGGAAAACGATTCTATTGATTTGGAACGGATTTACGAGATTGATAAAGTTTTGTGGAAAATATGTTTCTGTTGAATAATCGTGTTAAATCCTTGTTTTATATGAGCAAATGTAACATGCTTGTTTTCAAATAAAGCTCGTTTACAAAACTTGTCACTCACTGGGCTTTAGCTCACGTTTTCCCATGTTTTTTTAATTTTCCAGGTAGCGAGCGAGTTCAGGATGCTTTGCCTACGCAAGAACCTCGTATGGGCCGTCATTGGTGAAAATGGTTGGACAGTGAATGATAACTTGTAGAAATACAAGTTATTATAGCCTTTTTCATAGATAAATAGAGATTAAATAGAGAAGCATGCGGCAAGTTATGTTTATTTTGACTAATAAATCTTCCTTTGCGTTATACTAATGTATTTTTAGGAAGATAAATGATTTTACCACTTTTTGAGCCTAAAACGCATGTTTTGACGCAGGAATGCAGACGATGCGTTGATGACTTCTTAACACAGGACGACGCGTTAGCAATTTGTTCTTCGTGGACGCATGATTTGAACGGAACGCAGACAACCTGACGATGCGTTAACAACAACTCAACGCATAACTACGCGTTAGCAACCTACGACGCGTTGACATCGGCCAGACTATTCATGGACGCATAGACGACCGTTAATGCAAGGCGCTGAGAATAAAATCAAAATCTTGAGAGATTGACGGATGATTGACGAACATGAATTGTGGCAAAAGTGGTGGATCTTAATTGACCCGAGAATCACGCAATCAGGCGAGATGGACGCATAGTATCAATCTCGCCGCCAATCAAGCAGATTTTCCATTAATTGCGGATGCATCATCTATAAAAGGGCAGCTCTGTGAGATGAGAAAGGTTGTTGATTCTCGGAAGGACTCCATAAGTGACAGCAGAGTTCTCTCAGACTTCAGCCGGAGACAAATAGCTCGAGAGAGAAGAGTCTTCCTTTCCGCCGCACCACTTCACAGCAAATCATCACGCTTCCATCAGGGCGACTCAAGACATTGACGCCTTCCCTGCTTTCTTTCTTACTGTTCTTGCTTGAATTTTAGATTTGTATCAAGGAATTGAACTTATCAAAATTTGTATCTCATTTTCATCAATATAATTATCTTCCATGTCTATTCACTTTTCTCAACTGTCCGCTTTATACTTTCAAACCATGAGTAACTAATCACTCAAGGGTCTAGGGTTACGTTAGCATCTAACTAGGGACCGCAGTGTAACTATTTTATCTTGTCAATTGCGAGCTTAATCCGATGCTTATATCCATCTGACAAATCGATATAAGTAGTAATAATCAGACTGCTCGAGAGGGTAAGTGATTGTGGAACTCAATTGACAAGGGCCAATTAGTGTTACCTGTCTACGGGGACAACCTTGGTTCTTAACACTCTCCTATGCGTTATAGACATATAACGCATAGCGGCTGACAACCGGGAGAAGGGTCGCAAGTATAAATAGAATACTACTGTGCGTTTCCGACGTTAGATGTTAATCAACCCGAACCCTTTTCTTTATCCATTCACACACATCTTAGTTGAACTTGTTGTGTCGCATGCTTTCCATATTTCACAATTGTTAGTTTAGTGTACAAACAATCGCTTTCTTTAGATTAGAAACACAATTTCAAACAATTATTGGTTACTACTGTAACACATGAAATCCAATTAAAAACCAAATCAATATAATCCCTTTGTTCGACCTTGGACTCACCGAGAACACCTATTACTTTACTTATACTTGGGTAAAAGAATAGGAAAACTTAACAAGACCAACGCATAATAATAGAACGCATTGTATGATCAAAACATGACATGTTGAACGCATAGCCACATACTATAACACTTTGCGTTAGGCTGATTCACACATACAATATACCCACAACAGTGAACCTTACAGAGGATTCAAGGTTGCTATCTTCACATCTCCTCTCGGTTTATGGAGGATAATCCGAGAGGGGGGTGTGACAGATGACGTGGCAGATTTTTTTTAATCAAAGTGGACTAATTGAAAGGTGCCACTTGGTGCAATGGAAAAGTGACAATTTGTAGATTTTTTTTATTTTTGGATTGATGTTAAAAAGAAAATGATTTTAAAAAGAAAATGAATTTAATATTATTATATATGTTTGTGCCTAACGGCTTGTTGCTTTTTAAAAAGATTAATTTAACATTATTATATTTTTGTGTCTAACGGCTTGTTGAGTTTAAATCTCCACCATTAAATTTTCTTTTACAAAAATCTAATGGTCCAAATTAATTTGGTTTTCACCCACTTTCATTTCTTTTTAAACACTTCATCTTCTCCAAAATTAATAACAACTCTTATTATTTTCAATCCTCCATAATTCACCAAGTCACCATTGTTGCTCTCTCCAAGCTTCAATTTTCTTCTTTTCATCCTATTCTTGAGAGAGATATATTGTATTGTGAGGATTTATTTGTGAAGTGCTTAAACTTGTAAATCCACTCTATTTAGAGAGTTTGTCAAGTGTGCTCTTTGTTTTTCCAAATTTTTGTATGGGTTGGCTCTTGATCCCGAGAAAAAGAGTTGTTGTAACGGTTTGATCCTTAACCGTGGAAAGGATCGGGTTTGTTCTTGCGCCCGAAAAAAGAACTTTGTAGCGGTTCGACTCTAAACCGTGGAAAGAGTCAAAGACTTCTAGTGAAGTACCCAAGAGGATCTTGGGAAGTGGACGTAGGCCAGTTTTGCCGAACCACTATAAAATTCACCGTGTCATTTTCTCTATCCCTCTCCTAATTTATTTTTGCAATTAATTTTTGTTACTATATTTTATTGCATGAAATTAATTGCAATTTTTAATTCTTGAAATTAACTACTCATATTGGTTGTTCTTAAATTTCTATATTCATTACAAATCTTTTTATTAGAATTAAACAGGGTGCTTTAAAGTTTGATTGTTAATTTCTTGTTTAATTCAATTTGAATTTGTTTGCATAAAAAATATTGTTTAAACTACTTATTTGCAAAGAGTTTATTAAGTCGCTTAATTGGGCCCACATTAGTAAAAAGTTTAATTTAATTTTAATAAACCATATTCACCCCCCTCTAGGGTTGCCATACCGATCCTATAGTAAGAGGGTTGGTGTCTACTGTCCTCGCCCTTTCTCCTAGGGCAAGAGGGTAATTGGGAGGGGGTGTGACAGATATAGCGAGACAAGTTAGAAATTTAAGGGGATATCATATCGAAATTTATTTGGATTTCTTTAATTTGATTTTTTGTAATTCTTAATTTAAAAATATCAACTGATCTTCCCTTTTTCCAGAATTTCATTTTATTATTGAAGGAATTGAATCTTCAGCGGAAGCGAATGATCGTCATGTGCCAGTAAGTTTCTTTTTGAAAAACATAATTTACAGAGAACAAAAACTTGGATAAACAAAATAATTGAGCATGCTTTTGAGGAGATTTAAGGATTAAAAGTATCACACCCCGCCCCGAGCCACTCCCCCGAGACGGAGCGTGAGGACAGCAGAAATTGACCCTCTTACGATGCCTACCGTTAAAACTCTACCTTTCCCGGAACTATCATAAGCAACTTATACGAGCAGAAATAAATAAACTTATTAATCAAATGCATAATTTATTATTACAACTGTTTAACGAATTTGTTTATAGAAAACATGATTCTAGTTCCTCTTTTAGAATGCTGCCTACGGTTAAATATACATACTTTATCGGCAGTCCATGACTCATTATAATTTATTCTTATGCCTATAACCAAAAGCACATGATATCTCGCCAGACCTTGACTTTGCTTAGCAACGGGAACCCTTCTGCTACCTGGAAAGAAAAACATAACAAAATGATGAGTTTCAATGAAGCTAAGTGAGTGACGATACATCTAGGGTTTCACTAACCCTTTCAAAATCAATAACAATAATAATTCCACAAACATGAATCATGAGCAAGTATAATTCAAACCATATCGAGCTTAATAAATCAAACCTCCCCGTAGGGTTATTTCCAATGTTTGCTTTTCCTGTTGGCCCTCGGCACAGGCAAACTCATCTTGGTAACCGACTGTTCTCAATGTTCCAGTGACCGTATGTTTTCCCTCTATGAACATAGTCTTACAACTTACCATTGGGGCTCAGGAACTAGGCCCGTCGACCCCCTGACCATCCCTCGGATACTTCTCGTAGGCTCAGAAGCTAGGCCCGTTGACCCCCCTAACCATCCCACGAGGAAAAATCACAGTCACAGGCTCATGAACTAGGTCTTTCCAACCCTCTGACCATCCTGTGTGGTCACAGATCCTGGTCCAAACATGATAGTCATCATCAATGCCTTCTCCCAATACTTTGACATTGGAATGTACCTAACATCCAACAAGCTCGATATGCAATATACTTAACAATTCCCTCAGCATACGTACTACATCACATACTCAATGCTCATTAGCTTATTCGGTACCTCACAATAGCATGCATATCACAACTTATATAAAATCAAGAACTAGCTCATAGACATGCTATTATTAGGTTTCCTTAGTGGTTATACTTAGTTCTCTCATGAAAGAAAATCAACCACTCACCTTTGTTGTTATCCAAGCTTTTAGGGTTTCTGTTTTCCAAACCTTCCAACTTCTCTCGAGCTTCTAAGACTTAAGAAAGAGCAACTGGGAGACCTTAGGAACCTCAAAACAGCCTTTAAACACCAGAGAAACTCCCTCTTGGACGCAGGAAACAATTCTGGACGTAGGGTTGATAGATATGGGGGCAGGGTAGCACTTTTCCTCCTCAAATAGCTCAGTTGAATGCCTACTTTGATGTTCTGGATGCCTGGTTGCCTATTGGATGCAAGATGACTCTGACAGCAAGAAAACAACACTCTTGGACGCCTAGTAGCCTTCTTTGAACGCGAACTCTCTCTTCCAACCTTTCTCTCTCTCTCTTTTCTCTCAAAGAACTTATGGTGCCTTTGGTGGAATGAGACTTCCTTCTCCCCCTTGGTCCTATTTATAGAGTTTGGAAGACAAGCTTAGTCACCCAACTTTGCTTCTCAACTTGACACCCAAACTCCACATGTCACCTTGCATGGTAGCCTAGCCATGCGTCCAACCAAGTGGTTTCATACATGGTGTTCTCATCATGCATCCCAACACCTCCACCTTATGAAGTGTTATGTCCAAACGAAGCCACCTAGCATCTGTGGTCCAACCATGCGTCCAACTTAGTCTCGGGATAGGGACATGCATCCAAGCTTCCGTCAACCATGTGTTCATTGTCACACCCCCTCCCAGGTACCCTCTTAACCCAGGAGACAGCAGACACCGACCGTCTTACGGCATCCACTGCCAACCTTATACCTTGACCAAGACCTAATAAGCAGATATACACAATAATTGAACATCCATCTATAACCGGGGCTAAGCTATCATACAGACATTGATTTACATTCAACCTTTAATTTACACAAGTTCACTAACTTCTGCCCTTAACCCTCTATATGTACAACATAGGTTTAAGATCGAATATTTACAATTCTCAGAATTCCAGACATTGATGGTGGCCCATATGAGTTGCTGTGTAGGCTAAGCACCTTGGACTCGCTCGCTACCTGAAAAACAGAAAAACAAGGAAAGCATGAGCTAGGTTGTCCAGTGAGTGACTTGTTTTGTAAAAACCTTCCTTGGTTCATATTTAAATCAAATCTGTAATCAATATATGAAAATAAATAAACAATAATAAATCGTTTCCGTATTCAAACAAATCATGCTCAAGTAACATTATCAAATCGCATACGTATCATTTCTAAAGGAAAACCATGTAAGTACAACACATTTCAATCACATTTCCTTAGTTGAGGCGGAGTAGAGCTCAACGCTACTCAACGTCGAAAACATCCTTAGTTGGGCTGAGAAATCTCGACACACCCAACATCAAATATCCTTAGCTGTGTGGAGTAGTCTCAACGCAACAGCATCTATCATACCTCTATGTGCACATAGATATCATATACTGGGTTACCTGAATACCTTCTCCAAGTCCTTTAGTATCGGGTCCCATATACGAGATTTAGGCCACCCACATGTCTTCTTTGAGTCCTTCAGCATTGGGGTTATCTCTATACTCAGGTTACCCACATGCCTTCTCGGAGTCTTTCAGCATTGGGAACCATTTCTATATCTTGGGAGCCTTTTCAAAAACATTATTAAAAAACAACATGCTTTGAAAATAGCATAATATAAATTCATGAGCTTATAACATTTTAAATCTTCACAATCTCATTAACAATCATCAATGTTTTCCATAAAATCATAGGTTAATAAATAGCATGCCTTTTGTAAAACTCTTTTAACAACTAGCATGCTTCAATGATTTCCAATCTAAAACACATAATGTGCACATAATCCTCATAGCACGTTAAAACCCGTGGAAAGCATAACCATATAGACATGTTTCCAAACATAATCATACAACATAAAAACTTTGTTTAAAATAGACTCATTTTAAATAAAATTGTCACTCACTATTTGTCCCGGGGCTTTAGTGGGTTATACGCCTTTCCTAGCTCCTCGGCCTGTAATAATACGTTTCCCTTTGTTAGATTTCCTTAAAATTTCTTTTTCCACAGCAAACAAGTGTTAGACATTTCTATTATTCACCACCAAGACTCTACTTCATGATGGAAACCATCATCGAGACTATATTCCACAAAGAAATGCTCAACCGAGGCTACATTTCATAAAAGAGTTCACTAATGAGCGAGATTCAGGCCATTAGCGAGACTAAACCAACAAATTCAAGCAAAAGACCAAACTGTACCAGCGATACTGTGAACTAGCGAGACCAGCGATACTTACTTGATCAGCGAGACAAGCGAGAGTAGCGACACCAGCGAGAGTAGTGATACCCAGCGAGACTAGGGATACCCACCGAGAGTTGTGAGACAAAAAGCCACCAGCGACACCAGCGAGACTCATCTCACTGCTCACCCTTACGCCTTCAGCGTCACTGCCTTTTCCAGCGAAACCCTTCTCCCACAACTTCTGTCTTCGCTTCTATCTTCGCTTCTATCTGTTAAAAGTTGTATTTTCAGCCCGAACTAGAACTTCTTCCCTTCTACAAACTTGTAAACAAATGTGTTTTCTAGCTTACCTCAAAACTTTAGAGCATAACTCCTCTTCGTTTGACAGATATTTTCAATAAACTTTGTCCTGCTCTAGATCACTCGGGAAATCCGTATCCGTCGCTTCCACCTAAACTTTAACATGTTTTCCTTCATATTCAGTGTAAGCCCCGCATCTATTTTTGTGAGAACGCAAGGTAAGAAGGGGTCGAGAGATGGGTGAATGTGTAAAAGTAGTTGGCTGGCTTGCATTTGGAGTGGGAAAACGACTAAGTGTAAGCTATGCGTTGATGGCAACCTGTTGTGGAGGAAACAATTTTGGTGTAAACGCAAAGGTGAGGGAAGTTTATCATGCGCTGAAGTCGTGACGCGTTGAGGACATAAGGCGTGGAGGATCACTTGGTACCGAGGATCATTATGCGTCAAACGCATTGAAGGCAGTGTGCTGTTGGAAGTAAAGGCCACAAGGAGTTTGAGAGCTGATCTGCGGTGAGGCTATTATGCAGTGAACGCTACCATGCGTCGAAGGCGGGTATGCGTTGGACAAAGAGTGTTGGCTGAGAGAAAGTAATGCGTATGTTAACTATTTGGCGGGAGAATTTGAAATGAAATATCATCAGAGGCCGTGTGCATTGCTGAAGCTGAGCATAGGAGGTATGCATTGAACGGATTATAGTATAGAGTTGGAATGGAGAACAAGTCGGTGATATATATATAAGTGGACTGAGAATTCAATTGTTCTGCTTGCATTTTAGAGCTCGAGTTGGGTCCATATTAAGGCGAAACATCGGAGGGAGGTAGAAGAAGATGTTCATGCTGATCTGAAGCAGAAACTCATTGAATTCGTGGAAGAAACTTGGGTTTGACAGAGGTTTCGGCTGCTGTGATCTCTTCAGAGTGATGCTTGGTTTTGGAGGAAGAACAAATTCAAGAGACGAAGGTTAGGGCTGAAACTTTGAGGTTAGTAAGTTAACTCGATTTCTAGCAGGTTTCATGAAGGATGCTTGAGCTGAATTGTTTAATTGTGTGTCAAACTCAGGAAGAAGAGACGGGAGTTGAACTGTCGGATGATTAGAGGTAACTTGGAGTTGTCGAAGGATATGTCCTAAACGGAGAGGATGTTCTTCATGAAATTTGGAGGTAAGATGAAGGACCTGTATTTTAACAAGTTTGTAGAAGGAAGAAAGTACTGAAATTGATTGAAACGAAATGTTTAGCAGGTTGAAGAAGGAAGAAGAAAGGAAGAAGGAAACGATTCTGTCGCAGCGAAAGTATCGCTGAGTGAGCGAGAGACTGGGCAGCGAAGCAAGTAACGCTACAACGCAAAGATAGGCTTTGCGTCTCACCATTCTCGCTAGAGTATCGTTGGGTATCGCTCCTCAAGGTAGTCTCGCTGGTTTTAATCAACGCAGTATCGCTAGTACAGTTTAAGTATCTATTGAGTAACGCTGGCAGCTTACAATTTTCTATAGAGTAACGTTATTATTGTATGTTAAAGGGAAAGGGAGATTATGGAAACTAAACTTGAGAATTATGTGTTTTCAGGCCAAGAAGAGCTCGGGGAGGCTTATAACCCACTTAGAGCCGGGACCAATTCTGAGTGACTGTTTGTTATACCTTGTGTTAAACTTAGTACGCATATTGATGAGGAAACGTGATTCATGGTAGTATGCCTTATGTATGTGATGTGTTAGTGATTTAAGAGAATATTATTACAAATGTCTAAACACATAAGTGGCTGAGGGACCTTATGGTGAAAGCTACATGTGAGCAAGCGTGAAATTAAGTGCTGAGGGATTTGAGAAGGCACTTGAATAACAGTAGAGAATGGACTACAAAGCTCAGGGACTGTAAGTGAAGGCATGTAGTAATTCATCACACACTAGCTCGTGCCGAGGGATCATGAGTGAAGGCACTTGAGCATAGATAGAGCTTGTTACCTGTGTCAAGGGATTTCATGTGAAGGCACATGGTACTGTAATTATAAATGAGTAAGTGCTGAGGGACGGAAAGTGAAAGCACTAAATAGATGCAAGCTTGTGAGACATGAGAATTTGATAGTTGTATATGCATTGTGGAAAGTGAATCTTGGTAATTCATTGGGATGTGTTATGTCATGCTTACCAGCCAACAAACTGGATTATAGTTGTTATGAATAGTTTAGTAGATTTAGTCACTCACTGAGCCTTTTGCTCATACAGTTTGTTGTTGTTGTTTGTTATTTCAGGTAGCGAGCATGTCCGGGACGCCTAGCCTACAGAAGAATCTCGTCTGGGCCTATCTGGAAGCGAACCTCTGGGATAGTTGTAAATATTTAGATTGTTCATGTATCTTGTAATAAACATCTTTCATGAGGGTAGAAAGGGGAACGTGTTGTACTTATATGTGTATATACAGACATGTTGGTTGAAAGATTGCACGTTCTTCTGATGAGATAATGGAAATGTTTGTTTTGCTATTTTTATGGTGTTTATCTTATAGAGTTTTATGTAAGGGAAATAGGATCATGCTCAATCCTAAGTTTGGAGTGTATCTGGGATAGGGTGTGACATTCAGCTCCACCATCCTTCACAAGAGTTGTTAAGAATTGAGTTAACTTACTAACCTCAAATTTTCAGCTTCAAACTCGATCTCTTCAGCTCGCTATTTACCAAACACCAGAGTTTGCTCAAACTGTGTGACAGCAACCAAACCTTCTGTTTCAGCTTCAATTACACCATGAAACCGACTAGAACTCTACACGAATTTGCCCTAGAATAATTCTTCTTCTTCCCTTTGACATGTAGCTACAAGGTTGGGTTGGTTGAAGCTTTTAAAAATGGAGAAAATGATTGAAAACTCAGCTTCTACACTTATACGACTGTCGACTTACTTCCCACTATCAACATTTTCATTTTCTTTTCTTTTCTTTTCTTTTTTTCTTTTTCTTCTTTTTCTTTTCTTCTTTCTTTTTCTTCTACTTATAAAATCCATTTTTTTTCTATTCTTATTTTATTTTTATTTTTATTTTCAAATAAACAAAGTAACTTCTAAACTCGATTTACCTCGTAATGATTTAGAATTCACTTACCAAAAATATTTCCGGCTTCCTTCACTTCTTCCTTCAATCTACAAGAGGAAAAACAATTTACTCCATATCGGTACTACGTACTTACTTTTAGCTCTTACAAAATGAAAGTAGGCTTTACATTCAGGGTGTTTCCTTTTAAAGTTTGGCTTCTTTTGTTCTCTTTTCTTCCTCCCGTCCTTTCTACACTTAGTCAAATTTCCTTTCTAAGTTCTTCTATGCACCTACAAGCCTTTGCCAAGTCAACAGTTAGCCAAAATTCCCTCCCTTAAAGAGGTATACGTCCAACTAGTCTTAGTGTTCCGATACTTAGCCAAAATCCCACTTACAAGACTTCACTATGCGTCCAACACCTTGATCATGCGTTCACCTCCCCCAACCATGCGTCCAAGGCTTCCAACTTAGCCTTATGAACTCCTTGATTGCCCTCTTATGCGTCCATGTGATGTCTTTCGAGGCTATGCTTCCAACTTTTCTCTTTTAAGCTTTTCACACTTAGCCATTTTTCCATCAATGTACCAAGTATGCGTCCAACTCCTACTTTCCTCCCTTAGGGTTGCTTTTCAACTCTCTAAACCATCCAAGAATTAACCAAAATCTCTCTTGAAGAAGGGTCCATGCGTTTACCCTAGGTAAGGAGGTGTTTTTCCTTCAAGTTTGCCTTATGTGTTTACCCTCCTTTCCAAGACCTAGGTTTCTCTTCCAACACTTCAACACTCGACCAATTTCTCCCAACTCAAAGTACCATGCGTTCAATCTTCATCATCCATGCATCTAACATGGTGATGTTTTTCCCAAGAATACTCACAACTAGCTTCCAACTATGCTTCCAACTCTTCCTTCTAACACTTAGTGAGATTTTCCTCTCATTTCCTTAGGCTATGCGTCCAAGCTAGCCATTTTATAGCATAGTTGAGTTCTCATAACATGGTTGTGACACTTAGAAGGATTTCTTAGCTCAATAGTCAACTTGAGGTTTAAAGCCCGAAAATTTGCATAACGTGGCTTTCTCCCAAACCAACCTACGGCTTATTCTCAACCCAACACTCAAGTTGACTAAAACTCTTCTCCTCCTTCCTTCCATCTCAACAACTCCACAGGCTTGTGATCCAAGTTTTACCCCCTTTATCTTAGTTTCTCTTCTTTATAAGTCTTAAGCACTTAGGTCAAAGATTAGGGTGTTACAAGAAGTTTCCTACCGTTGGAAACCATCTTCGATGTAGGAAAACACTAATCACGAACCAGAGCAAAGCCCTTCGCCAAGGAATACATAACTTCTTCTTGGGACACCACCGAGAAATCTTCCTTACTATTCCCTAGGAAGAATAAAAAGAAGAGTGGTGGGCTCTCTTTTGATTTTGGTAAAGGAAGAATGTTATGAAGAAGAGAGAATTTGAGAGGAAATCTTTTGGGAGAATTTTTCACAGAACTCTTCTTTGTCTTGTGTAATTCCACTCCCTTCTTTCCTTTTTTTTTCTTCTTTATGTAAAAACTAGTGTGAGAGATGGAAATAACTTCCTTAAATGTGGGAAGTTATTTCTTTAATTAATAATAATATAATAATAATATTAATATTAATTTAATTATATAATATATTAAATCATATTTAATATATATAATTAAATAAAATGGCTCTTTTCAAATATAGCAAAATTGTCACACCCCATCCTAGATGCACTCTATACCTAGGCTTGGGCGTGATACTATTCTCCTTAAATACATATTTGAAAATAGATACCAGATGAATCTCAATTCAAAACAACATTTCTACTGAAATATTAGAAAAACATGCAACCTCTCAACAAGTATTTTCTGCATATATACATATAAGATACAACACATCTCCCCTTCACTTCTAAGAATCATGCACATTACAAGACATATGTACAGACTAAATATTTACAACTATCCCAGAGGTTTGCTTTCAGATAGGCCCAGACGAGATTCTTCTGTAGGCTAGGCGTCCCGAACACGCTCGCTACTTGAAACGACAAACAACAACAAACTGAATGAGCAAAAAGCCCAGTGAGTGACTAAATCTATTCAACTATCACTAACAAATATGGGCAAGCTTATCCATTAGTAACCATTACATATCACATCTCAGAGAGTTACTAAGGTTCTCCTTCCAAATTACACATATAAATGTCAAATCCTCATGTCACACAGATTTGCAACTATCTAGTGCCTTCACATTCTGTCCCTCAGCACTTATTCGATTATATTTACATTACCATGTGCCTTCACATAAAGTCCCTCAACACTGGTAACCAATTCTATCTTTGCTCAAGTGCTTTCACTCATGGTCCCTCAGCACGAGCTAGTATGTGATGGGTTACTACATGCTTTCACTCATAGTCCCTTAGCATTGTAATCCATTCCTCATAGCTATTCAAGTGCTTTCACACAAAGTCCCTCAACACTTAACTTCATGCTCACTTACATATAGGTTTTCACCATAAGGTCCCTCAACCATTATTATATTTAGACATTAGCATTAGTACCCTTTTAACTTGCTAACACATCACATTCACAATGGATACTAATGCTAATGTCTAAATATAATAATGGCTGAGGGACCTTATGGTGAAAGCCTAAGTGAGCATGAAGTTAAGTGCTGAGGGACTTTGTGTGAAAGCACTTGAATAGCTATGAGGAATGGATTACAATGCCGAGGGACTATGAGTGAAAGCATGTAGTAACCCATCACATACTAGCTCGTGCTGAGGAACCATGAGTGAAGGCACTTGAGCGAAGATAGAATTGGTTACCAGTGCTGAGGGACTTTATGTGAAGGCACATGGTAATGTAAATATAATCGAATAAGTGCTGAGGGATAGAATGTGAAGGCACTAGATAGTTGCAAATCTGTGTGACATGAGGATTTGACATTTATATGTGTAATTGGAAGGAGAACCTTAGTAACTCTCTGAGATGTGATATGTAATGGTTACTAATGGAAAGCTTGCCCATATTTGTTCGTGATAGTTGAATAGATTTAGTCACTCACTGGGCTTTTTGCTCATTCAGTTTGTTGTTGTTTTTCGTTTCAGGTAGCGAGCGTGTCCGGGACGCCTAGCCTACAAAAGAATCTCGTCTGGGCCTATCTGGAAGCAAACCTCTAGGATAGTTGTAAATATTTAGTCTGTACATATGTCTTGTAATGTGCATGATTCTTAGAAGTGAAGGGGAGATGTGTTGTATCTTATATGTATATATGCAGAAAATACTTGTTGAGAGGTTGCATGTTTTTCTAATATTTCAGTAGAAATGTTGTTTTGAATTAAGATTCATCTGGTATCTATTTTCAAATATGTATTTAAGGAGAACAGTATCACGCTCAATCCTAGGTATAGAGTGCATCTAGATGGGGTGTGACAATTTGGTATCAAAGCATAAGATTTTGGGCTGTGAGGTCATGCATAGTAGATAGAAACATGTAAATAGTGAATTGATTGCATACTATGCTATAGGAACATGCCCAGAGGTACCGGACGAGGTAGGCAAGAAGGCGCCGCGACATCGCACGCTACCGGAGAGGAGAGACAAGCGTCTGAAGGAGAATCTAGTAATCCTCAGGCGAGTATTAATATGGAGGAACAACTTTTTAGCAGAATCGCACAGAGACTAGTTACCAGTATGGAAACATTTTAGGGAGATCCTGAGAAAAGTTTGGCATTGAACGATTCAAGGCGTTGGGTGCTCAGGTGTTTAAAGGCACCACAAACCCTACGGAAGCTGAAGCATGGTTGAATCAGGTAGAAAAATGTTTCAAAGTGATGCACTGTCAAGAAAACAGGAAACTTGACTTGGTTACATTCATGCTCCAAAAAGGAGCTGAAGACTGGTGGCGATTAATAGAACACAGAAGTGTAGACGTGGGCTCTCTAACATGGGCAGATTTTAAGAAGTCGTTTCAGGAGAAGTATTATCCTAAATCCTTTTGTGATGAGAAAAGGAAGGAATTCTTAAATCTAGTACAAGGAAGTATGACTGTGGCGGAATATGAGAAGAAATTTACGGAGCTTGCCAAATATGCTTTGGCATTGATAGCAGAAGAAGCTGATAAATGCAAGCGTTTCAAAGAGGGCCTGCGTAGTGAAATCCGAACCCTAGTGACAGCTAGTACAGAGTGGACAGACTTTGTAAAATTAGTAGAAGCGGCCATGAGGGTGGAAAAGAGTATAGCAGGAGTTGAAGGAGGCGGAATGAAGACTGGACAGACTTATAGTTCATCACGAGTACAGACCTAGCAGGGTGAAGGACGTCGTTTTACACCAGGAGTCTCTGGTAGGGGCAAGTTTAAAGCCCGTACTAGTGGTTCGTACTTTCCAGGAGGATCACAGAGGGGAAACCCACAGAGAGGATGAGGGAGGTTTCCACAGACATCTATACCTTTGGGACGGTCACAGTATAGTCAACCTAGTGAAGCTGTGGCCAGTTCAGCACGGAAACCGTATTGTACTTCCTGTGGTAACTCCCATTGGGGATAGTGTTATGTAGGATCTGATGTTTGTTATAATTGTGGACAAACAGGACATTTTAGAAGAGACTGTCCTCAACCAAAGAAAGGAAGGGAAGCAGAGCAGAGAACAGTGGTGCAGTAAGCGAATCAGTCTAGACAAGAAATGAGTGTTGGAGAAGGAACCAGTGGAGGTCGACAGAGGGGTAACATAGGTAGACCCAGACAGCAGGGGCAGGTGTTTACTGTGACACGGCAGGAGGCCGAGGCGACATCAGATGTAGTTACGGGTATGCTTACTATTTGTTCTAATACTGCACATGTGTTAATAGATTCGGGGGCTACCCACTCATTTGTGTCTTGTAAATTTGCTGCATATATGAATAAAGAATTAGAACCTTTGTCTGAAGCTTTACTAGTATGTACCCTTATTGGGGAAACCATTGTTAAAGAACATGCTTATTTCGAGTGTGAAATTCTGATTGATGGTGTGATGTGGTTGACTGATTTATTACCTCTAGTATTATTGGAGTTTGATGTAATTCTTGGCATGGACTTTTTATCAAAGTATCATGCAAAAGTTGATTGTTTTAAGGAGGAGGTGTGGTTGTCGAAGCCTGATGAGGTTGATGTAGTATTTAAGGGAAGGAGACGAATTCTCCCTACTTGTGTAATCTCTGCAGTAAAAGCTAGAAAGTTATTGAGTAAAGGCTGCGAAGCATATTTAGCTTATGTGACAGAAGCAAAGACAGAGAAACTAAAACCAGAAGATGTACTGGTAGTGCAGGAGTTCCTTGATGTTTTTCCTGAGGAACTATCGGGTTTACCACCTGATAGGGAGGTGGAATTCACCATTGATCTAATTCCTGGAACAACCCCTATTTCACAGGCACCATACCGTATGGCACCGTCAGAACTGAAAGAGTTGAAGGTGCAGTTGCAAAAGTTAGTGGATAAGGGGTATATTAGACCCAGTGTGTCCCCGCGGGGTGCACCAGTATTATTTGTGAAGAAAAAGGATGGAACTATGAGATTGTGTATAGATTACCGTCAATTAAATAAGGTAACTATACGCAATAAATATCCTTTGCCCCGTATTGATGACTTATTTGATCAGCTTAGAGGGGCGAAAGTATTTTCAAAGATAGATCTGAGATCTGGATATCATCAGTTGAAGGTCAGGGAGACAGATGTGCCAAAAATGGCTTTTAGAACGAGGTACGGACATTATGAATTCCTCGTGATGCCATTTGGTTTGTCAAATGCTCCAGCAGTATTCATGGATTTGATGAATAGGATTTTCCATCCTTATTTGGATCAGTTTGTGATTGTATTTATTGATGATATTTTAGTATATTCTAGAAGCAGGGAGGAACATGAGGAACATCTTAGAACTGTTTTGCAGACGTTAAGGGAAAAGAGATTGTATGCAAAATTCAGCAAATGCGAATTTTGGTTGAAACAGGTAATGTTTTTGGGACACATTGTATCCGAGGCAGGAGTGTGTGTGGATCCTCAAAAGACTGAGGCGATTACTAAATGGGAACAACCTAAGACAGTGTCTGAGGTACGTAGTTTTCTGGGACTTGCAGGATACTATCGACGTTTTGTGCAGGGATTTTCTAAGATAGCATTACCATTGACCCATTTAACTAAGAAAAGTACTAAATTTGAGTGGAATGACGAATGTGAAGGAAGTTTTCGAGAATTGAAGAATAGGTTGATATCTGCATCTATTCTGGCACTTCTAGAGTCAGGGAAGGAGTTTGAGGTGTATTGTGATGCTTCCCGACAGGGGTTAGGTTGTGTACTAATGCAAGGAGGCAAAGTTATAGCTTATGCCTCTAGACAGTTGAGGCCACATGAAGTTAACTACCCTATTCATGACTTGGAATTGGCTACGGTAGTGTTGGCACTAAAGATATGGCGGCATTATCTGTATGGAGAAAAATGCCATATCTATACAGACCACAAAAGCTTAAAATATATCTTTGATCAGAAAGAACTTAACATGAGGCAAAGGAGGTGGTTAGAGTTGATCAAAGATTATGATTGTACCATAAATTATCATCCAGGAAAAGCAAATGTGGTGGCCGATGCTTTGAATAGAAAGTCTCAGAGTGGAGTAAGTTCATTGAATGTGATAAGGGCGACCTTGCTCAAAGAATTGAGGTTTGGTGTAGCTAATTTGGAAGTAACTGGAACAGGAGCATTGCTAGCACATTTCCAGTTGAAACCTAAGCTAGTAGATGAAGTTGTAAAGAAGCAAATGGCTGACCCTATAGTTAGTAAGTTAATAGAAGAGGTAAAGACTTAGCAGAGAACAGACTTTGAGCTCAGACCTGATGGAGTACTATTGAAACAGGGCAGGGTATATGTACCAAAGGATGAAGAAGTTAAACAGGTGATACTGGAAGAAGCTCATAGTTCGGCGTATGCTATGCATCCAGGCAGTACCAAGATGTACCGAACGCTGAGGAAATTTTATTGGTGGTCAGGTATGAAAAGAGAAATAGCAGAATTTGTAGCAAAATGCTTAATTTGTCAGCAGGTTAAGCCTAAACGACAAAGGCCAGCAGGATTATTGAACCCACTCCCTATTCCCGAGTGGAAATGGGAGCATGTTACTATGGACTTTCTGTTTGGATTACCGAGGACATCAGCAGGTGCTAATGGAATTTGGGTGATCGTTGACAGGTTAACAAAAATGGCACGATTTTTACCAGTTAAAACGACCTACACCTTAGACAAGTTAGCAAAACTTTATGTTGACAGAATCGTGAGTCAGTTTGGCATACCTGTAACGGTAACATCAGATAGAGATCCTAGATTTACTTCCAAATTTTGGGGAAGTTTGCAAAACGCATTAGGAACCAAGCTACAATTCAATACTGCGTTCCACCCTCAAACTGACGGGCAATCTGAGCGAACCATTTAGACTTTGAAAGATATGCTAAGAACCTGTGCGTTACAATTTCACGGTAACTGGGATGTGCATCTACCTTTGATGGAATTTGCATATAATAATAGTTATCAAGCGAGTATTGGAATGGCTCCATATGAAGCCCTTTATGGTAGACCGTGCAGAACCCCAGTTTGTTGGGGAGAGGTGGGTGAAAGGAAATTAATTGGACCGAAAATTGTGCAGGCTACGACAGAAAAGGTAGAACTGATTAAAGCCAGTCTTAGAGCAGCCAGGGACCGTCAAAAGAGCTATGCGGACAATAGAAGAAAAGATCTTGAATTTGAGATTGGAGATAAAGTGTTTTTGAAGTTATCACCGTGGAAGGGAATTCTGAGATTTGGTAAGAAAGGAAAATTGAGTCCCAGATATATTGGGCCCTATGAGATATTAGAAAGAGTTGGGCCAGTGGCTTATAGACTAGCTTTACCTGTTGAAATGTCCAGGATACATAATGTATTCCATATATCAGTGTTGAGGAAGTATATCCCTGATGCTACTCATGTGCTATCAACGCAACCAGTGGAGCTCAATGAAGATTTGAGTTATGAAGAAAAGCCTGTACAGATAATAGATGAGAAAGAACAGGTTTTAAGAAACAAAGTGATACCATTAGTTAAAGTATTATGGAGAAATCACGAGATAGAAGAAGCAACGTGGGAGCCGAAGGAGCAAATGATGAAGCAATATCCAAGTTTATTTGAGTAAGAGTATGCTGTCTACTGATTTCGGGGACGAAATCTTTGTAAGGAAGTGGTAATTGTAAGCCCCGTACTTAATTTTGTGAGAACACAAGGTAAGAAGGGGCCGAGAGATGGGCGATTGGGTAAGAGTAGTTGGCTGGACTGTGATTGGGGCGGAAAAATGACTAAGTATCAGCTATGCGCTGGTGGCAACATGCTTTGATGGAAACAGTTTTGGCGTAAACGCAAAGGTGAGGGAAGACTGTTAGGCGTTGAAGCCACGACGCGTTGAGGACATAAGGCGTGGAGAACCACCTTGTACCGAAGATTATCTTGCGATAAACGCATTGAAGGCAGCGGGGCGTTGGAGGTTAATGGCCACGAGGAGTTGAGAGCTTATTTGCGATGAGGTCATTATGCGGCGTCGAAAGTGAGTACGCGTTGGACAAAGAAGGTTGGCCGAGAGAGAGTAATGTGTTTGTTAACCATCTGGCGGGAGAATTTTGAAAAGAAACACCATCAGAGGCTGTATGTTGCCAAAGCTAAATATAGAAGGTATGCGTTGAACAGATTGTAGTGTAGTGTAGTGTTGAAATGGAGATTAAGTCGGTGGTATATATATAAGTGGATCAAGAATTCAATTGTTCTGATTGCATTTCAGAGCTCGAGTTGGGTTCATTCTAAAGCTAAACGTCGGAAGGAGTTAGAAGAAGATGTTCACGCTGATTTGGAGTGGAAATCTCATCGTAACCGTGGAAGGAACTTGAGTTGAGCAGGGGACTCAGCTGGTGTTACTTCCTCAGAGTGACGCTCGGTTTTGGAGGAAGAACAAACTGAAGGAACGGTGGTTAGGGCCGGAACTTTTGAGGTTAGTAAGTTAACTCGATTTTTAGCAAGTTTCATGAAGGATGCTTAAGCTGAAATTGTATTAATGTGTGTCAAACTCAGATAGAAGAGACTAACGCTGAATTTGCCGGACAATTAGGGGTAACTCGAGGTTGTTGAAGGATATACCCTAAATGAAGAGGATGCTCTTCATGAAATTTGGAGGTAAGATGAATAACTTACACCTTAACAAGTTTGTAGAAGGAGATAAGTTCTGGAATTGATCAAAATGTGATGTTTAGCAGGTTGAAGAAGGAAGAAGAAAGGAAGAAGGAAGTGGTTCTGCTATAGCAGTAGTATCGCTGAGAGAGCGAGAGACAAGGCAGCGAAGCAAGTATCGCTGTAACGCAAGGGGGGCTTTGCGTCTCACGATTCTCGCTAGAGTATCGCTGGGTGTCGCTCCTCAGGTAGTCTCGCTAGTTACATCCAACTCAGTGTCGCTAGTACAGTAGTATGTGATGAATCTCGCTGGCAGCTTTTAATTGTCTAAAGAATAATGCTATTAATGTGTGTTTAAGGAAAAGGAAGTGTTGGGTTGTATGTCCTAAAACTCGTAGTTTTTGTAAATAGGTGGTTTTTAATACATATGAAGTTATTCAAGTGAATTAATTATTTATACCAATTAAACTACAAACCCTTGGCTACTATCATGAGTATTTGGACTTTATGTGGAGACATAAACAGGATCAAGTTCGAGTAAGTAGCCTCAATAGTCTATAGTACATGGATTAGGTTGGGTACCTCTTCCTGGAGACACTATTGAATACGACCCGCTCCATGATTGTTACAAATATTGTAAAGTGTCATAAATGAAGTGATTCTGATTTGATCATGTAGAGACATGTAAGCGGGGGTATTCTACATAATGAGATTGTGTAAGACTGACCCTGAAATAATTACTGTTACGTATTAACACCGTTTACGATTAACACTAATTAATTTCACTTATCGATGACCTAGATAACTTGATCTGAATCTTGAGCTATCTATGAACTCCTATTTATTCAGAATTATCCCTTGATCTACATAGGTAAGAGTAAGCTCAATAGCGCTGCTCAACATTCCTCCTATTTCAGGGATAAGACTGGGTAGATAGTTGGGAACATAGAATTTGCAAAACGGAATTCACTCCTACCCAACTTAGGGATAGAAGAGAGGTTGTTCTCTTAAGTGTTGTTCCCACGACTTGAACAAGGGGCCCCATCCTCTCACTGGCCCGAGAGGGAATGGATTTAGTGATTAAATCCTAAATTAATTGTTCATTAGAGGGACAATGGTACTTAAGGAGAAAAGATGTAACTTAGAGGTAAATCAGTATTTGACCTAGCTGAAGTTATGAACAACCTGTGAAGGATTGACTTATCGATGACGGTTATATCAAATGGACACAAATATATCTACAGTGAGGAGAGTGCAACTACGGGCTTTAGTGGAGTGTCCCGTTAGTTAACGAATGTTAGTTAACTAGGTTAAAGAGTTTAGCCGGTTAATCTCGGATCGTTGGAGCTCATGATCTGTAGGTTCATTAGGTCCCTCTACAAGCTCATAAATGGACTAAGATCTTAGATAATGTGGTGAATAAGTTTGAATCGTTCAAATCTTGGCTTAAGCAATGAAAGTTAGATATATACGATATATCGGCGTTTAATTACGAATTAAACGTACAAATAGAGTTAATTATAATATTTAAATATAATTTAAATATTAATCATATGAATAGGGATTCATATCGGTTTTTTTTTTTTAGAAAAATCGGGACAAGTGGGAAAAATAATATTATTTTATTATTTAATATTAAAATAATAATATTTAATTAATTAAATATTAAATTATATTTTATTTAATTATTTAATTGTCTTTTTGAAATTAAAAATCAATTTTAATTCAATTTTAGAAATTCATTGAAAATTGATTTTAAAATTGATTTTTGAAGATTGGATTTTCCCAGTAACTAAGCTAGGAGCTTGGTTGTCTTCTTCACAATTAACCAACAAATTAACCATTTTGTGTTGTCAAATTTTGATGCAATTGGATTGCATGTTATTCTTTAATAAATAGAGATGATTTTGACATAAAAATGGTTAAGAATTTTGTGAAATTAAGGGTTAATTTTGCAAAATTCTATCCATTGTTCATCTTCTTCCCAACCTTCATTCTTTCTCAAATTCACCACAAATTTGGATCCCACCATCCAATCTAAGCCTAGAGAATAGTAGAGAAGACTCTTGTGGTGGTTTACAACCTAGTGGTGCTGAAATTCATCAAGAATTGAAGGAGAATTTGGAGCTTCAAGGGTAAGTGTTCTTGAAACTTTGGTTTTTCTTCTTAATTGCATGTTTAATCCTCTAAATTGAGCATCTTAGAGTGAAAATTGATCAAATTAACTTCTGCTGCATTCTCATTAATCCATCAGGAAGATTATGAAAACTAAACATGAGGAAAATGTATTTTCAAGCCAGGAAGAGCTCGGGGAGGCTTATAATCCACTTAAAGCCGAGACAAATCGTGAGTGACCTTTTATTATATCTTGAGATTAACTTAGTATACTTATTTGATGAGGAAATCTGATCCTTTGCAGTATCCATTGTGAATGTGATGTGTTAGCAAATTAAAAGGGTACTAATGCTAATGTCTAAGTATAATAATGGTTGAGGGACCTTATGGTGAAAGCCTATATGTAAGTGAGCATGAAGTTAAGTGCTGAGGGACTTTGTGTGAAAGCATTTGAATAGCTATGAGGAATGGATTACAATGTTGAGGGACTATGAGGGAAAGCATGTAGTAACCCATCACATACTAGCTCGTGCTGAGGGACCATGAGTGAAGGCACTTGAGCGAAGATAGAATTGGTTACCAGTGCTGAGGGACTTTATGTGAAGGCACATGGTAATGTAAATATAATCGCATAAGTGCTGAGGGACAAAATGTGAAGGCACTAGATAGTTGTAAATCTGTGTGACATGAGGATTTGACATATATGTGCAATTTGGAAGGAGAACCTTAGTAACTCTCTGAGATGTGATATGTAATGGTTACTAATGGAAAGCTTGCCCATATTTGTTAGTGATAGTTGAATAGATTTAGTCACTCACTGGGCTTTTTGCTCATTCAGTTTGTTGTTGTTTGTCGTTTCAAGTAGCGAGCGTGTCCGGGACGCCTAGCCTACAGAAGAATCTCGTCTGGGCCTATCTTGAAGCAAACCTCTGGGATAGTTGTAAATATTTAGTTTGTACATATGTCTTGTAATGTGCATGATTCTTAGAAGTGAAGGGGAGATGTGTTGTATCTTATATGTATATATGCAGAAAATACTTGTTGAGAGGTTGCATGTTTTTCTAATATTTCAGTAGAAATGTTGTTTTGAATTGAGATTCATCTAGTATCTATTTTCAAATATGTATTTAAGGAGAACAGTATCACGCTCAATCCTAGGTATAGAGTGCATCTGGGATGGGGTGTGACAAAAATGAACCAAAATATTTACAAATATAACAAAATTTCATTGTCTATCTGCGATAGACCACAATAGATCGCGATAGACTACTAGTATTCTCTGTCACGATAGTTTTTCACAGATAGATTGTGTATTTTGGTATTAGTTGTAAATATTTTCAGCAGTTCTGTCATTTAAGATAATTTTCCTAAATTAAACTAATTAATTAACAATTAATTAATCAATAAATTAAATATCACATATTTAATTTAATTTGAATCATATTCAAATAACATTCTCTAACATAACCTATAGTTTTAATATGAATCTCATTCATATTAATTTTAACCTATAGTTTTTATATGAATCTCAATCATATAATTAATATTTAAATTTTATTTAAATATTGATCTCTCTTATAACATAAAATATAAATTTTGAATCTCATTCAAAATAAACTTTATATTATAATGTATCTTTATATATTATACTAATTGTATCACATACAATTAACTCCCTTATTAATTTAAACATTTCAAATTAAACCAAAATGTTTGATTCTTATACAAAGCCTTAATGAGCTAGCAAGGTGCTAATGAAGGAGTTGTAAAGCAAACTCACACCTCAAGATGTGAAGTGTCAGTGTGCATGAGTAAGTTATGCATGATGAAACCACATAAGAAATTAAGTGTCAAGCTTAGGAGAATTCTTGGATGACAAGAACAATCTTCCGAAGCCTATAAAAGGGCTTGAAACCTTAGGAATTCACGCAATTTACCTTCAAATGAAAGTTCACCAAGAGAGAGAGCTTTGAGGAAAGAAAGAAACTTGTTTGGGGATGGAGAATAGTGAATCGGGCGTCCAACACCTGAAGTAGGTGTCCAAGTAAGCAGTTCAGGTGTCCAAGAAGGCAGCCCAAGCGTCCAGCAACACTAATTTAGGCATCCAAAAGGTGGTTTTGGGCGTCCACCTTTTGTGTTATTGTTTCCTTACATTTTGTGTTATTTTTATGTGGAAAGGAAAAAAGGATTGCCGCACGGGATGGTCTTTGGCTCTAGTTTCTCAGCCTGTGATACAACTATGCATGGGATGGTCGGAGGATCTCAGGATCTAGAATCCGAGCCTGTGGCAAATTCTCACGGGATGGTAAGAGAGTTGTAATGACCTAGATTCTGAACCTGTGAGAGAAACTTATACGCACTTTCTATGTTTACTGCAAGTGTACAGGTCAAGTTATAATATAAGACAGTTAAGTTCCGAATATCGTTCCATGGAGGATCCAATTGTAAAGGTTTGAGTTACTTAGCTATTCTAGAATTGAATCAATTTTATTTGAGGATTCGATCTTGAGTTATGATTTAGGAAAACTAAAAAAAAAAAGTAAGTAAATAAGAAACACAAGAGTCAAAGAGAGTTATGGGGTAATGAATCCTTGTTTAATTCACTATGCAACATTCTAGGGTTCATGGATTTTATTGCAATTCATATGCTTAAGTCTAGAAACATAAATCCAAGTTATTTTCTTTCAAAAACAACATTTTATCATGCAACTCAATTGATTACAAATTTTTTGAAACCAATACAAATTACATAGCATTACAAGTTGTCTTTAGCAACTTTCGTTGTTAACTGATAACTTGTAGAAATACAAGTTATTACAGCCTTTCTGTTAGAAAAATAGAGATTAAATAGATAATCATGCGTTAGTTTGTGTGGAATTTCATTAATATATCTTCCTATGCATTCTACTCTTGTATTTTGATGAAGATAATTATTTTATAACTTTTTGAGCCTAAAACGCATGTTTTAACGCAAGAACGCAAGCAACCTATAGATGTGTTAACGACTTCTTAATGCAGGACTATGCGTTGGCAACCTGTTCTCCATGGACGCATGATATTAACGGAACGTGAGCAACATGTAGATGCGTTGGCAACTTCGTAACGCAGGACTATGCGCTGGCAACCTGTTACGCATTGACATCCACTCAACGTAGGATGATGCGTTAGAACATATGGATGTGTCGACATGAGTGAACGCATGAACCAAATTCTCCATGAACACATAACGACCAGAGACGTAAGGCAGCGGAAAATCAGATCAGAATCTTGAGAGATTGTCGGAAGATTGACATGCATGATCTGTGGCTAAAGTGGTGGATCTAAATTGAACTGACAATTACGCATTTAGGCGAGATAGACGCACGACATCAATTTCCTCCAATCACGCAGATTTGCCACTGATTACGAACGCAGCGTCTATAAAAGGACGGACCTGCAAGATGAAAAAGGGTTGTTGATTCTCGGAAGAATTCCTAAGTGACAGTAGAGTTCTCTCCAGACGATTACCAGAGACGAATAGCTCGAGAGAGAAGAGTCTTCCCTCCTCCTGACCACTTCACAGCAGAACCTCACGCTTCCATTTCGGCGACTCAAGACATTGACGCCTTTCCTGCTTTCTATCTCTTTTTCTAGCTTAATTTTAGATTTGTGTCAAGACATTGAGTTGTCTAAAATTGTATTTCGTTCATTTAATCTACAATTCTTCCATGTGTACTCATTTCTTTACACTTTCCGCTTATTACTTTGAATCCATGAGTAACTAATATTTCAAGGGTCACGGGTTGCGTTAGCATCTAAATAAGAACCATAGTGTAACTATTGCATCTTGTCAATTGTAATCTTAATCCGATGCTTATGTCCATCTAGCTAATTGATATAAGTAGTAATAATCAGATTGCTCGAGAGGGTAAGTGATTGTGGAACTCAATTGACACGACCAAGAAGTGTTACCTGTCTATAGGAATAACCTTGGTACTTAACACTCTCCTATGCGTTATAGACATATAACGCATAGCGGCTGACAACCGGGAGAAGAGTCGCAAGTTTGAATAGACTATCACCATGCATTTCTGACTTTGGATGTTAACCAACCCGAACCCTGTTTTTACCCATTCACACAAATCATGAGCTAACTTTGCTGTGTCGCATACCTTACCATCTACCACATTTTAGTCTAGTGTACATGTTATCGCTTTCTTTAATTAAACGCATCCTTTCTCAACTATTTTTGGTTACCACTTCAACTCTAATAATCCAATTAATTATAGAATCAGCATAGTCCTTGTGTTCGACCTCGGATTCACCGAGAAAACCTATTTCCTTGCTTATACTTGGGTAAAGGATAGGAAAACTTGACAGATCACAAACGCATAACATTAAGCATGTTCAACGCATAGCATGTTAAACGCATAGGAAGCTTAATAACAAATAGACACAGAGACGCAGCAGCGAGTCTTTGAACTATAAATCTGTTGCATTTCACCAACAAGTTTTTGGCGCCGTTGTGATAAGCACTTGAAAAGTGCTTTCTATTCTCTCAAATTAAGGGAGTTTATATTAGATTTCACTTGTTTGCTAGTGATTTTCAGGTTAAAACGAGGAAAATTAGAAGAAACGACTAAAAGATCAAAACCGTGCAAGAATACGGCGAAAAAGAGCTGAAAAACTCAAAAGGGCAAATTTTGGGATAGCGCCGCGGCGCCGAGACTGTGCTGCCGCGGCGCAGTAACATAAATGCATCGTTATGGACGCACAATAGCACCGCAGTGCCGAGATGGCACTGCCTCGACGCAACCTTGTTGAACGCATGACAGCGTCGCGACGCTTGGACGGCGCTGCCGCGACGCTAAAACCCGAGAGCAAACTTTTCTGATGCAGCCCTAACGCCGTGGCGCCAGCTTTCCTTAAATGAAAAATTGTTATTTTTGGTAAATTTTTGGGCGGCCAAACTTTATAAACTTGGGGGTTTCCAGCAGCCCAAATCATCAAAGAAAATCAAAGCAAAGCAAGGAAGTTACAGACCTAAAGAGGCACAAAAAGGAGAGAATTAAGTGAGAGTTCAAAGAGTGAGTTAATTGCAAGGAAGAGGAAAAGAGTTCGAGATAGTCTTGGTGCCCTTCGAATTCCGACGTGAGAGCCAAGGAGATCGTGACGGTGCTACCTCAATCAAGAGCCTCTTTTCAGTAGAGTTTCCCTTTCTTTACACTCTTTCTTTGTTTATTTTGCTTAAACATGTTGCTTCAAGCTATGAGTAGCTAAACTCTTTAGTTTTAGGATTTTGATGATTTGTTTATGAATTTCTGTTGATCTTGTAGACTTTTGATAACTTGTAAATATACAAGTTATTATAGTCAGTATTTGATTTAATTAGAGTAACTTTGGAGCTAAACGCATGATTTTGGTAGTTGAATGATGAAAAATGTATCACCATGCGTTGGCACTACTTACAAAAGAAAATACCTGAAAAACGATGAGCTTTTCTGTTCCTAACGCAGGGTTAAGAAGAAAAAAAGCGCAAAGTACGAATGGACGAAGCTGCTGTGAGAACAAGTGGAAACCCATGCGTCGAGCCTAGGCGTTGAGACCATGCGTTGAGAACATGCGTTGAGAAAAAGTAGATACAGACGCATGGCCAAAAGCTATCATGTCAATATGCAAAAGGATAACACGCTATCAGAATATGGCAGAATAAATGGGCCGACGATGTGAAAAGTCTGCGCAGCAGGGCATGGAATTTAATGTAAAGGTGTCAGGT
This sequence comes from Citrullus mucosospermus, assembly GCA_030954485.1. Classification (NCBI taxonomy): domain Eukaryota; kingdom Viridiplantae; phylum Streptophyta; class Magnoliopsida; order Cucurbitales; family Cucurbitaceae; genus Citrullus; species Citrullus mucosospermus. Next base: position 13,834,108 of record CM062057.1, on the reverse strand, counting down.
CATCATGAGTTTCAACTTTTCGACGCCTATAAATAGCCCAAAGCTTCTCCATTGAAGAGGAGAGACCAGTTCAAGAGGCGAAAGCTCTGCACTATTTCTCCTTCACCATAACTAGCCTCCATTTCGAGCTCTTCTGAGAGAAGGATTTTGAGCACCTTCAGAGTCATCTCCCAGTGAGTGAGAATCTCCACCCTATGGAATATATGTATAAGATAGCAACCATCTCAGGCCTCCATGAAGCAAGACGTTGCCAGTGGCGGCTTGACGTCCTTCATTTCTGTTTTATTTCCATTTCTCTCCTTTTTGCTTATATTTTGTTAATGACATTCGAGAGAATGATTTATTTTCTTAATATAAGTTTGATTGACTATCATCTTCCATCCATTTCCGTATTAAATACTTTACACCATGTTGTCTAAATGCTAAATGAGTTAAATGTTAAAAGCTAGTTTTTCTTGAGCAATTCTGAGTATGTTACATCTTGATTAATGCGTATTTTTAGCTTGCATAACTTTGTCTGACAAACAAATATAGTAAGCATGACTGTTGAGCTTGAGAGAGTGGATAGTTAATCTTTAGCATTAATTAAGACTAGATGAGTTGCAGAGATGTAGTTCATCTTTTCCCAACACAAACTTACCATGCGTCTTAGAGATAAGATAAATGTGGTGTCGAAACATCGAAAGATGGATTCACACACGCAGTTTGTAGGTATGTAATTGTACCTAGAAAGTTTAGGTAACAACTAACTCTTGCGTTCAACTCTACTTCTATCGCATGGTTCCATTCATTCTCAATTCATGCTATCTGACGCATTGTTTTACATATGACTACCCAACGCCGCGTCCACCTCATTATTAGTAGTAGGAAATTCTTTTCATTCTTTATGTATAGTTACACAATCAACAAATGCACATATTTACATGTATAGTCACCGCATAGTCATGTAATTATTCTCAACGCCTAGTTATTACAAATCCCTGCGTTCGACCCTGGACTCACTAGGAAACCTATAAATACTTATACTTGGGTTTTTATAGGAAAACTTGCTTAATAATGATCAGACCTGAGTAATTCTCAATGCATCCTTGTACGGAAATGATAAATCTATTTTTTTGTGCAACGAGCTAAGAAACTCAATTTAATTAGAAATTCAAACGAACAAAATTTAGCGAACAACTTTCATGGTTTTGTTGGAATGATTATGCTTTTCATTGTTATTGTGTTTAATTCTTGTGGATTTGCCATCCTCACATGTTAGGTTAGATGTATGATTGAGAGATTGTATGTTTAACTTGATCTATAAAAATGAATTGTTGTTAATCTATCATAAGAGTAGTTAGGTTGACAACAAAAGTTGATAAAGACTATTTTTAATGCCATGTAATTTTGTATTGGTTTTAAGAGATTAATAATCAATCGAGTTGCATGAGAAAGGGTTGTTTTTTAGAGAAAATAACTTGGAATTAAGTTTCTAGACTTAGGCATATGAATTACAATAAAATCCATGAAATCTATAATATTGCATGATGAAATAAACAAGGATTCATTAACCTAGAACTCTCTTTGACTCTTGTGTTTCTCACTTTAATACTTTCCTTATTTGATTTGTATTTTCCATAACTTATAATATTCAATGTCAATCCTCAAATAAAATTGATTCAACTCTAGAATAGCTAAGTAACTTAAACCATGACAATTGGATCTCCAGTGGAACGATATTCGGACTTAACCGTCTTATATTATAACTTGACTCGTACACTTGCGGTTAACACTCAAAGTGCGCATCAAGTTTTTGGCGCCGTTGCTGGGGATCCAAAGAACGGTTTTTGTTATTTAATATTCATTAGAATTGATAGATCTTAATTTGAGGTGCATATTATTTGATCGTTTTTTATATTTTATATTTTTATTTTATTTTACTTTTTATTTTATATTATTTTTTTTCCTTTTTTATTTTATTTTATTTTATTTTATTTTTTATTTTTTTTCCTTTATTTTATTTTATTTTATTTTTTTGATTATTTTGTCGGTTTATGCCTCGAGATAATACTAATATTCTCCCTCTTGATCCCGAGATTGAAAGGACGTGTAGAAGAAACCTAAGGGTTCAACACAATCACATCGAGGAGATGGCGGAGGAGATACCAAAGGCAATTCGGGACTACTTCCAACCGACATTACCGGCAAATCAACCCGGCATTATGAATGTACCCATCAATGTCAACAACTTTGAGTTGAAACCGGGGTTGATCCACATGGCTAGAGAGCTAGCCTTTAGAAGAAGAACCAATGAAGATCCTCACAAGCTGTAACACCCCCACCCAAGATATTATATATACTTCTATATCTATACCTAGGAGTGAGTGTTACCTAATCTGTATTCTATTATACCCTGTTGTAAATGCATTATTATATCATAACTAGACAGTGAAATGCTTGACCGTACAACATTATACAAAATTTCCTAATAAGATCGCATCATAAGTAAGTTTTAAAAGACCATGTTTAGAGTTTACAAATAAGTCTAGTGAAACTCACATATGCCACTCAAACTAAGTGTAACTTCTACTAAGGGATGAGGTTTACAGATTTCCAAATTACAAAATTCTATTCTGGCACAGACGGATCTTGATGGTAGGCTAGGCACCCCGAACACGCTTGCTACCTGGAAAAGAAACATCAAAGAAACAAAATCTATGAGCTACATTGCTCACTGAGTGACTACTAAAATATAAATTCAATAACATTATAACTACAATCTTTGATATGAACTACTTAATCATGCCTTATATCACGCTTCATATCCTTATAGATGACTGTAACCTGTAAAACACTATCAGTACATAAATGATTTTCTTTTCATTAAACCTTTGTTGAGGCGGAGCGAACTCAACGCACCCAACATCAATAAGCCTTAGCTACGTGGAGTAATCTCAACACATCAGCGTCAAATCCTTTCTATTCTGCCCATAAATCTATTTGATCTCGGGCTGCCCGTGTACCTTTCCATGTCCTTCGGTACCAGGGTCCCAGGAAATTACCCACTCTCCGTCTTTAAGTCCTTAGGTGAGAGTTTCATATAATTTAACTACTAGGGCTGCCCATATGCTTTTATCTAACCTTCAGCACTGGGTCCCATTCGACTCTTTCTCTAGTACAGAAGCACATATAATACATTTAACATAAATTAACTGTAATCATGATATCTCAGAATTTTTGAACATTCATCTGATAACTATCTTGATAAAACTCAGAACGTTATCTGTTATGTCTCAAGTTTAATCTCATATCTAACAAGATATGTGCTGGTTCATATACAAAAGTTCATTTCAACTCCTACTTTAAAGATAGCATTAGACATATAGAAGATGATACTGAAACTAAGCTTATCTCAAGTCATAAAGTCACTCACGATTTATTTCGGGCTCCGAGCGGGTTATACGCTTTCCCTAGCTCCTCTTGACCTGTAAACATACCTTTTTCCATGTTAGACATTTCTAACATTCCTTCTTATATTCTTTACACTTGCTTAGATATCTTAGATATGGGTTTTTATCACTAATTTTTCTTTCATTTACAACTTCCTATAATGAGCGAGATTTTAGACTAATTGCTTCTAACCATGCGGCATCAGCGATACTCAGCTTCACTAGACTAGCGATATTACCTTAATAAGCGATACTAAGCGAGAGTCAGCGAAAGTTGTGAGATGCAAGGCCCCTTTGCGTTACCAGCGACACCTGTCTCGCTGATCACCCTCCAATTCTTTAACGATACTCCTATTCTAGCGATCCCCAATGGTTATTGTTCTTCCTCTTCCTTCTCTAACCTGTTCTCAGACTGCTAAACATCGTAATCCAGCCAAAATCAGATCTATCTTTCTTCTACAAACTTGTAAAGAAGTGAGTTTCTAACTTACCACGAGATTTCCAACTCTATCATTTCTTCGCTAAGGAAATCATCTTGAATAACTTCAATTGCTTCGATCGACTAACAGCTTTTACAGTAGCACAACTTCCGGATGTTTCCTCCTTCAAAACTTCGCGGTAGCTTTAACTTCCCAACCCATTCATCTTCAGAACACCATATGATGTTTAGATTTTCCTCAACCGTCAAGCTTCTGGTTTCAGCTTCAATTTCACCATGAAAATGTTCTGGTTCCTACTAACTCCGACATAAACTGTTTCTTCGACCTCTCCTCGTTGTTCTTCTGTTTAAAGAGGTAAATCTGGGTTCGAATTATGTCTAAATGTGTTGATTGAGTCGGCGTACTCACTTATATATATACATACCATCGACTCACCAATACGGCCATCACCTCCTTATTTAGGTTAGCCGACTCAGCCTTCTGTGCAAAGCTTCAGCAGCGCATAGCTTACACTTGTTTTACAATTGTTTAACGCCCAGTCATTGCGTAGCTACTTAACGCATGATTCTCTCGGCCCTTCTTCTAAGGTACCAATACATACCAACCTTCAACGCATAGTGACTTCCAACACTTTGTGGCCGTCAACGCCGCATGGCCGTCAACGCCTAATGACCTTCAGCAAATTCTCAACGCATAGCTCCACTAACGCATGGCCAACACTTAGCCACTTCTGCTCCATACTAATTACGCCATTTTTTAACTACTGCCCATTTCATAGTTTCTTCTCAACTTGCCAACTTCTCAAATGTCCGATAGGGCTTGCCGCGTTTCTCTACCGCATAATACCATACGTTGCCTCAATTACATGCCGTCAAGCGATTCTACCATGCGTCCAACATGGTTTTTCACTAAGCATGCATCCAACTTCACTTACTTCTCAACTATTCTTTTTAACCCTGCCCATCACTTGATGAGGTTTCCTTTTTTCCAAAGACCTTACTTCTAAGCTTAAAGTCATGGTTTCGTTCTCCTAATCTTTTTATCCTACTTAAAATAATTCTTAACTTCAAGAATTACTTTGATTTCAAAATTCAAGATTCTTTCAACTCAGCCTTTCTATCAAATCCTTCTAATTCAAATTCCCTCAACGGCTCGAGTAAACTAACACTCGAGCACAACCATTCTTGTCCTACTTCTTTCCTTAATAAGCTCTTCCACGAAATAATCTTAGAAAGAGGGTGTGACACAAGCACTTACGATCTTTCTTAGAAATATGCGGAACTGTAAAGATAAAAGGTGTTTCTAACGATGCAATTAAACTAAGACTTTTTCCTTTCTCTTTACAGGACCGTGCTAAGGATTGGTTGGAAACCATACCTCCGGATAGTATCACAACGTGGGAGATATTGTTGAAGGATATACCCTAAACGAAGAGGATGCTCTTCATGAAATTTGGAGGTAAGATGAAGAACTTACGCCTTAACAAGTTTGTAGAAGGAGGTAAGTTTTGGAATTGATCAAAATGTGATGTTTAGCAGGTTGAAGAAGAAAGAAGAAAGGAAGAAGGAAGTGGTTCTGCTATAGCAGTAGTATCGCTGAGAGAGCGAGAGACAGGGCAGCGAAGCAAGTATCGCTGTAACGCAAGGGGGGCTTTGCGTCTCACGATTCTCGCTAGAGTATCGTTGGGTGTCGCTCCTCAGGTAGTCTCACTAGTTACATCCAACTCAGTGTCGCTAGTATAGTAGTATGTGATGAATCTCGCTGGCAGCTTTTAATTGTCTAAAGAATAATGCTATTAATGTGTGTTTAAGAAAAAGGAAGATTATGAAAACTAAACAGGAGAAAATGTATTTTCAGGCCAGGAAGAGCTCGGGGAGGCTTATAATCCACTTAGAGCCGAGACAAATCGTGAGTGACCTTTTATTATATCTTGAGATTAACTTAGTATACTTATTTGATGAGGAAATGTGATCCTTTGCAGTATCCATTGTGAATGTGATGTGTTAGCAAGTTAAAAGGGTACTAATGCTAATGTCTAAATATAATAATGGCTGAGGGACCTTATGGTGAAAGCCTATATGTAAGTGAGCATGAAGTTAAGTGCTGAGGGACTTTGTGTGAAAGCACTTGAATAGTTATGAGGAATGGATTACAATGCTGAGGGACTAGGAGTGAAAGCATGTAGTAACCCATCACATACTAGCTCGTGGTGAGGGACCATGAGTGAAGGCACTTGAGCGAAGATAGAATTGGTTACCAGTGCTTAGGGACCATGAGTGAAGGCACTTGAGCGAAGATAGAATTGGTTACCAGTGCTGAGGGACTTTATGTGAAGGCACATGGTAATGTAAATATAATCGAATAAGTGCTGAGGGACATAATGTGGAGGCACTAGATAGTTGCAAATCTGTGTGACATGAGGATTTGACATTTATATGTGTAATTTGGAAGAACCTTAGTAACTCTTTGAGATGTGATACGTAATGGTTACTAATGGATAAGCTTGCTCATATTTGTTAGTGATAGTTGAATAGATTTAGTCACTCACTGGGCTTTTTGCTCATTCAGTTTGTTGTTGTTTGTCGTTTCAGGTAGCGAGCATGTCCGGGACGCCTAGCCTACAGAAGAATCTCGTCTGGGCCTATCTGGAAGCAAACCTCTAGGATAGTTGTAAATATTTAGTCTATGCTCATGTTTTGTAACGTACACGTTTCTTAGAGATGATGGGAAGTTGTTTTGTATCTAATATATATATATATACAGGAAGTACCTGTTGAGAGATTGTATGTTTTCCTATTGTTTTAATAGAAATGGTGTTTTAAATCTGAGATTTATCTGGCGTCTAATGTTTAATATGTATATAGGGAGTACAGTATCACGCTCAATCCTAGGTATAGAGTGTATCTGGGATGGGGTGTGACATCTCACCTTGCCATCCAACCAACCATCATTGTGCCTAGTGAAATATGCATCCAACCTACCATCAGAAGCAAGACGATGATGCCTCTGGCTTGCCTCCTTACTTCCTTATCTCTTTTCTATATTCTTTAGTTGTTTACATTATTTACTTCAATACATTGAGTAATCTGTAACAACATTTCTACCTTCAATATAATTATTTATCATGAATTTCATCTCTTTCATCTTTTCCATTTTAACTTTTGGTACCATGAGAAGATAAGTCTTTCAAGGGTTGGGGTAAAGTATCATATTTCCTGCAAACAGAACTTAGAACTTAGTCCATTTTATTTAATGTGTTTGAACTTATTGCTTGTTTCCATTTAGTTAAGCGAAATAAGTAGCTGTAATCAACTACTTGAGAGAGTAAGTGATTTTGGATCTCATTAAGCAAAGTAAGTAGTGTCTTTTGAAATAAAAATAACCTTTTGTTCAATCAATCTTTAGACATGCATAATCGAAAGATGATTTATGTGGCTTATCCACTGAGAGGTGAGATTCAAATGTGGTTGAGGACATAGAATAAATTCTAAGTAAAGGTCAAAATAAAGAAAATTAGAAGTGAAAGCCAAAAGATTAAAACCGAGCTAGAATCTAGTAAAAAAGAGAAGAAAAATCCAAATTTGCCAACCGGCACTGCCGCGACGCTTTTTCCCAAGAGCAGCCTTTGCCTCAATGCAACACCACTGTTGCGACGCTGCGACATGGCGCCAAGGGTAGGATATTATTATGCACAGTGTCGTGGCGCCACCCTTTCAATGTTGGTTAGTGCTGCGACACCATCTTCCTAATTTGAAGAATCCATATTTTTGGAAAGAATTTTGGGCAACCAACTTTATAAATTGGAGGGTTTCCAACAGCACTAATCACTAATCTAGACACCAAGAGACAAGAAGAAGAGAATTGAGTGAAAGTTTATTATAGAGTCCAAAGAGTGAGTTAGCTTCAAGGAAGAGGAAAAGAGTTCGAGAAAGAGTCGTGGTGCTAATCGAGATCCGACGTGAAGACCAAGGACATCTTAACAGTTCTTCCTCAATCAAGAGTCTCTTTTCAGTAGAGTTTCCCTTTCTTTATACTTTTTCTTTGTTTATATTGTTATGAACATGTTGCTTGAAGCTATGAGTAGCTAAATCCTTTAGTTTTAGGGTTTTGATGAATTGTTATGAAGTTATGTTGATATTATAGACTCTTCATGGTTTTGTTGTAATGATTATGTTTTTCTTTGTTATTGTGCTTAAATTCTTATTGAATGACCATGTTTGAATGTTAGGTTAGATGTATGGTTGAAAGATTGTATATCTAACTAGATCTATAATAAAGAATTATTGTTAATCTCTCATGAGAATAGTGAGGTTAACAATGAAAGTTGTTAAAGACTACTCTAAATGTCATGTAATTTGTACTGGTTTCAAGAAATTAGCAGTCAATTGAGTTGCATGAGAAAAAGTTGTTTTTTAGAGAAAATAACTTGGATTTATGTTTCTAGACTTAAGCATATGAATTGCAATAAAATCCATGAACCCTAGAATATTGCATGATGAAGTAAACAAGGATTCATTACCTTAGAACTCTCTTTGACTCTTGTGTTTCTTATTTAATTGCTTTCATTTTTTAGTTTTATTTCCAAAATTACAACTTAGATTCCAATCTTCAAATAAATTTGATTCAATTCTAGAATAGTTAAGTGATTTAAACCTTCACAATTGGATCCTCAGTGGAACGATATTCAGACTTCACCGTCTTATATTATAACTTGACCCGTACACTTGCGGTTATCACGAAAAGTGCGCATCAAGTTTTTGACGTTGTTGCTTGGGATCCAATGAATGGTTTTATTTGCTTAATATTCATTAGAATTGATAGATCTTAATTTGAGGTGTATATTATTTGGTTGATTATTTTGTCGGTTTATGCCTTGTGATAATACTAACCTCCTCCCTCTTGATCCTAAGATTGATAGGACCTATAGTGGGAATCTACGGGCTCTACACAATCAAACTAAGGAGATGGCGAAGGAGATACCAAAGGCAATTCGAGACTACTTCCAACCGACATTACAGGCAAATCAACCCGTCATAATGAATATGCCCATCAATGTCAACAACTTTAAGTTGAAACCGGGGTTGATCCAAATGGCTAGAGAGCTAGCCTTTAAAGGAAGAACCAATAAAGATCCTCACAAGCACTTACAGTTCTTCTTAGAGATATGCAAAATGGTAAAGATGAATGGTGTTTCTAACGATGCTATTGATGGATTAATGAGCATGCAGTAGAAGTTAATTTGATCAATTTTCACTCTAAGATGCTCAATTTAGAGGATTAAACATGCAATTAAGAAGAAAAACCAAAGTTTCAAGAACACTTACCCTTGAAGCTCCAAATTCTCCTTCAATTCTTGATGAATTTCAGCACCACTTGGTTGTAGACCACCACAAGAGACTTCTCTACTATTCTCTAGGCTTAGATTGGATGGTGGGATCCAAATTTGTGGTGAATTTGAGAAAGAATGAAGGTTGGGAAGAAGATGAACAATGGATAGAATTTTGCAAAATTAACCCTTAATTTCACAAAATTCTTAACCCTTTTTTATGTCAAAATCATGTCTATTTATTAAAGAATAACATGCAATCCAATTGCATCAAAATTTGACAACACAAAATGGTTAATTTGTTGGTTAATTGTGAAGAAGACAACCAAGCTCCTAGCTTAGTTAGTGGGAAAATCCAATCTTCAAAAATCAATTTTAAAATCAATTTTCAATGAATTTCCAAAATTGAATTAAAATTGATTTTTAATTTCAAAAAGATAATTAAATAATTAAATAATTAAATAAAAAATAATTTAATATTTAATTAATTAAATATTATTTTAATATTAAATAATAAAATAATATTATTTTTCCCACTTGTCCCGATTTTTCTAAAAAAAAACCGATATGAATCCCTATTCATATGATTAATATTTAAATTATATTTAAATATTATAATTAACTCTATTTGTACGTTTAATTCGTAATTAAACGTCGATATATCGTATATATCTAACTTTCATTCCTTAAGCCAAGATTTGAACGATTCAAACTTATTCACCACATTATCTAAGATTTTAGTCCATTTATGAGCTAGTAGAGGGACCTAATGGACCTACAGATCATGAGCTCCAACGATCCGAGATTAACCGGCCAAACTCTTTAACCTAGTTAACCAACATTCGTTAACTAACGGGACACTCCACTAAAGCCCGTAGTTGCACTCTCCTCACTGTAGATATATTTGTGTCCATTTGATATAACCATCATCGATAAGTCAATCCTTCACAGGTTGTTCATAACTTCTGCTAGGTCAAATACCGATTTACCTCTGAGTTACATCTTTTCTCCTTAAGTACCATTGTCCCTCTAATGAACAATTATATTTAGGATCTAATCACTAAATCCATTCCTTCTCGGGCCAGTGAGAGGATGGGGCCCCTGGTTCAAGTTTTGGGAACAACACTTAAGAGAACAACCTCTCTTCTATCCCTAAGTTGGGTAGGAGTGAATTCCGTTTTGCAAATTCTATGTTCCCAACTATTTACCCAGTCTTATCCCTGAAATAGAAGGAATGTTGAGCAGCACTATTAAGCTTACTCTTACCTATGTAGATCAAGGGATAATTCTGAATAAATAGGAGTTCATAGATAGCTCAAGATTCAGATCAAGTTATATAGGTCATCGATAAGTGAAATTAATCAGTGTTAATCGTAAACGGTGTTAATACGTAACAGTAATTATTTCAGGGTCAGTCTTACACAATCTCATTATGTAGAATACCCCTGCTCACATGTCTCTACATGATCAAATCAGAATCACTTCATTTATGACACTTTACAATATTTGTAACAATCATGAAGCGGGTCGTATTCAATAGTGTCTCCAGGAAGAGGTACCCAACCTAATCCATGTACTATAGACTATTGAGGCTACTTACTCGAACTTGATCCTATTTATGTCTCCACATAAAGTCCAAGTACTCATGATAGTAGCCAAGAGTTCGTAGTTTAATTGGATTTAAAGTTGATAAATAATTAATTCACTTGAATAACTTCATATGTACTAAAAATCACCTATTTACAAAAACTATGAGTTTTAGGACATACAACCCAACAGCTATTAAACTTAGACTTTTTCCTTTCTCTTTACAGGATCGAGCAAAGGATTGGTTGGAAATTTCACACCCCTTCCCAAGTACCCTTTTAACCTAGGAGAAATTGTGAGGACAACAGACACTAACCCTCTTACAACATCTACTGTCAACTTGTTCAACCTTAAACCATGATCGAACACCTAATAAGCAGATATAAACCATGTTAGGACATCAATTTTTTTACCAGGGTTAAGCTATCATACAAATACTAACTTCATTCAAAGTTTAAAGTTACATGAGTTCACTAACTTCTGCTCCTTAACCCTCTATATGTACAACACATGTTTAATATACAAATAATTACATTGTTCAAAGTTTAAAGACACTAGTGGTTGTCTGATAGCACCTAAAATGTGCTATCTTTCTGTTCGTTGGATTTTTGTTCGTTTAATTTCTAATTAAATTGAATTGAGTTTCTTAGCTCGTTGCACAAAAACAGATTTGTCATTTCCGTACAAGCATGCGTTGAGAATTACTCTAGATGTGATCATGACTAAGCAAGTTTTCCTATAAAGACCCAAGTATAAGCATTTATAGGTTTTCCTGGTGAGTTCAGGGTAGAACGCAGGGATTTGTAATAACTAGGTGTTGAGACTAAATTTATGACTATGCGGTGATTGTACAAGTAAATATATGTGCATTTGTTGTTTGTGTATCTAAACTATACAAAAGGAATGAAAAGAATTTCCTACTACTATTAATGAGATGGATGCGGCGTTGGGTAGTCATATGAAACAATGCGTCAGATAGCATGCGTTGGGAATGGATAGGACCATGTGGTGAAAGTAGAGTTGAACGCAAGAGCTAGTTGTTACCTAAACTTTCCAAGTACAATTATATACCTACAAACTGCGTGTGTGAATCCATCTCTCGATGTTTCGATGCCACATTTATCTCATCTCTAAGACGCATGGTAAGTTTGTTTTGGCAAAAGATGAACTACATCTCTGCAACTCATCTAGTCTTAATTAATGCTAAAGATTAACTATCCACTCTCTCAAGCTCGACAGTCATGCTTACTACGTTTGTTTGTTAGACAAAGTTATGCAAGCTAAAAATATGCATTAACCAGGATGTAACATACTCAGAATTGTTCAAGAAAACACTAGCTTTTAACATTTAACTCATTTAGCATTTATACAACATGGTGTAAAGTATTTAATATGGAGATGGATGGAAGATGGTAGTCAATCAAACTTATATTAATGAAATAAATCATTCTCTCGAATGTCATTAACAAAATATAAGCAAGAAGAAGAGACATGGAAATAAAATAGAGATGAAGAGCGTCAAGCCGCCACTGACAACGTCTTGCTTCATGGAGGATTGAGATGGTTGCTATCTGATACATATATTCCATAGGGTGGAGATTCTCACTCACTGGGAGATGACTCTGATGATGCTCAGAATCCTTCTCTTAGAAGAGCTCGAAATGGAGGCTGGTTATGGTGAAGGAGAAAAAGTGCAGAGCTTTCGCCTCTTGAACTGGTCTCTCTTTCTTTTTTCAATGGGGAAGCTTTGGGCTATTTATAGGCGTCGAAAAGTTGAAACTCATGATGACCTGACACCTTTACATTAAATTCCATGCCCTGCTGCGCAGACTTTTCACGTCGTCGGCCCATTTGTTCTGCCATATCCTGATAACGTGTTATCCTTTTGCATATTGATATGACAGCTTTTGGTCATGCGTCTGTATCTACTTTTTCTCAACGCATGGTCTCAACGCTGAGGCTCGACGGAAGTTTCCACTTGTTCTCGCAGCAGCTTCGTTTCTTCGTGCTTCGCGCTTCTTTTCTTCTTAACCCTGCGTCAGGAACAGAAAAGCTCATCGTTTTTCAAGTATTTTCTTTTGTAAGTAGTGTCAACGCATGGTGATACATTTTTCATCATTTAATTACCAAAATCATACGTTTATCTCCAAAGTTACTCTAATTGAATCAAATAGTGACTACAATAACTTGTATTTCTACAAGTTATCACACCCCCAAATTTGAGTTAATGTTTGTCCTCGAACATTTATTTGAAGATTTATTAAATTCTACAGCCTAAGTCTAAGTAAAAGCACACCCTCTCAACATGCCTTCTAATCCTTGACTATATCAACAATCAGATAACTATACCAAGCACTTTTTCAATTGACGCTTTGAAAGTACTTCTAAGTTTTTAGATGCGGCAAGCTTATTCCTAAAAAATACCCTTACTCATTTCCAGCCAATCTGATGTCCTCATTTTAGAAATGTGCCTTGGAGTTCATTTATTCATAAAGTTTCAAAATTTTTTTTTTTTTTTTTATTTGTGGACTTGTGTTGATCCGGGCTATCTACCTTCGTTTTGACATACCAACGATGGGGTGCATGGAGGCAGCCAACATCGAGCAAATACCCTTTCACAACTCGGCACTTATCGCGTTCCTTTTTGGTTGTGTTGATAGTGGTACCGTTTATTTACTTATGCGCTGATCTTGGACTCTCATCTTTGATTATGGGGTGTTAAAAGAGCCAATCTCAACTCAACTCTTAACAGGCTAATTTTATGCGTTGTCAGCAGAGTTGTTTGTCCAAAGAATTTTTATTTTTATTATTTATTTATTTTTGAATTCTGAACGCATGGCTCAAACCTTTCTTACCCCCAAATTTGAAGGTAGCAAGGTCCTCATTGCTGAAATCGAGTAATGAGATTGCCTTAGAAAATTTTTTGTAAAAGAGGTTTGAGGCAAAGCTTGCAACGCATACTAACTCTTAGAAGTAATTTACCAAGTGTGATATCCTAAGGCTTGCAGGTCAATCTTCTTATTTCAATAAGTCTACAGGTGAAACGCATAAATTTTATCATGGAGGTTGGACGCATAAACAAAAACAAGGCGGAAAGAATAATAAAGCAAGAAATAATTGAAAGTACAAACTAAAGAGAACAAAGAGTAATTCATGAATTGAATGTTGTATTGATAAGAAATGTAATGCATTGTACTAATTACAAAAAGAATTCAAAGTAATATACAAAAGAAAAGAAGGGAAAAATAAACCAAAAGAACACCCCAAATTTATGTTCTCCCCTCGGCATTGTCATTGTTGTCCGCGGGGGGAGGATTTGGATCGTTGAACGGTAGGGGTTGTTGGAGGGAAGGAGGGATAACTGGCGCTGGGATGCGTTGGACGAACACTTCATAAATATAGTTCATCAAAGTACTGAAATGTTCGTCCTGACGCTGAGCTTGGCGTTGAACAAAACTCCGAAGCTCCATTTGTTGCTGTGCCATTTGAGTAACTTGCTGACCCAATTGTGAGACTTGTTGAGCTAACTCTTGTTGTCGCTGGAGACTTTCCATCTCCTTTCACCTTATTTCATCCAAATCTCCCATGATGGGGTGAAGGATCCCATCATCCAAATACCTTAGCAGATCATCCAAATTTAGATCAACAAACGGCAGCAGAGCAGAGGCATGCCGCAAGTGATACGGGTCTTCATGAGGATGAGTGCTGGTGGTTGCTTCTGTCTGCGGTTGAGTTGGGCGGGCAGAAGGTTCGGTAGTTGGTGGGGTTGGAAGATTGGAACATTGAGGTTCATGGCAAGGCGGCGAAAAGTGAAAGGGCGCTGACTCCTCAGGATCTAGAGTCAGGGTTGGCTCAACGGGTGGTGGTGGTGGTGGTGGAGTTGCCTCTCGAAAGGTTGATACTTGAGGTGGGGAGAGGGTTAACTCCAGGTGGGGTGAAGAAGGCGGCGACACTTCCTTCGTCTCTTCATTTAAGTCAGCGATAGGGAGCTGAAGAGACGTTGGAAGGCCGCGTTGGGTGGTAGGGAGATGGAGTGGTTCATTTTGGATTTTAGGGGAAGGAGAAGGGGAAGTCGGTGGTGAAGAAGGCTCCTCAGGGATTGGGGCGATGGGAGGAGTATAAATGGTCAAGGCCTGGGTGTAGGCATTGAGCTGAACTTCGGCTTCACCAGGTTGTGAACTCGACGCCTGAATCTCAAAATTTTTCTTGACCAATTTCCTCTTCTTTAGTTGAGAAGGCTGGGGGGATAATGGTTCTTGTGACTTTAGCGGCCTCTTCTTTGGGTTGGCCGCGTCAAGCAGATGCGGTGAGTCCTTCAATATTCGTCTCAAACTCTGCGCTGAAAGGACTCCGTTTACTGCTCTGACTGGCGCATTCTCCATAAATTGTGTGTTGGCGCACAATCTAGTCACAAGAAAGGGGAAGAATAACTGACCCCTTGGCTTGAAGAACAGCCCCCGTATCTGTGGGGCAATGATGCGTCCCACATCCAGCTGAATTCCCCGCATGATGCATTAGATGACCATGGCCCGGTCCCTTGAAATCGAGGCGTCATGCGTTGTGGGAAGCAGCGACCGCTTGATGAAATATAGCCACAAGTTGGCCTCAGCGATCAAGTAGTTAGGCGCCGATGATTGAATGCCCTTTGGGGAAGTGTTCCACTCTGACCCCGGTTTGGCGATGATTGAGAGGGCATCATTCAATTCGGCGTCTGTAGGCGTCGACATTATTCTGTTGCCTTCCGCCGCCGCATTGTTGGAAAGATCAAACAATGCGTTGATCTCTTGAGGCTCGAAGGAAATCACCTCATCTTCAAGTTTGATCAGATGTGCCTTTCGGTGAATCGTTCCTTCGTAAAATGCCTCCACGGCGGTGGGTTGGATGACTTGGCCACTTTCACAGAATTGTCTCCAACCCAATGCGTCGACTCCTTGGATGATGAAGGCGGGCAGCTCAATAGGCTCTAGGAAGAATCCCACTTCAGTGTAGAGCCCACTATACTGTTTCTTTCTGCTCTTCGCTGCCTCATTCCTTGGTTCCTCAACCAATTTCTCTTTTCCTTTCTCATTCCTCTTCACGGGACTAGCAGGCGTTCTCCTTGCTCTGCCTGCGTCCACATCCCGGATAACTACTCTAGGTGCCTTAGCCACCTCATTTTTCTTCTTTTTCTCCGGTAGCTTCTCCTTGGTGAAGGCTACCTCTTTTTCTTTTCTCTCCGGTAGCTTCTCTTTGGTGAAGGCTACCTCTTTTTCTTTCTTCTTCTCCTCCCTTATCTTTTTTATATTTTTCTTGATGCGTTCAGCTTTTGGTGGCTTCTCCGCATCACTTACTTCCCACTTTACTTCTAACTCCGTCGCAATCTCTGCTATGCGACGGAGAAACTCGGCTTTTCTCACGGCTTCATCAATAAACTGTTTAGCAGCCGCGATTTCCTCTTTTCTTTTCTTCTTTGCAATGAGAAACGACTCCGTCTTTTCCTTCATCTTTTTGATGTCCTCCATTAACTTCTTAGCCTTCTCTACCGCTTTCGTTGCTAGCCACTCAACAGGGAATGCGGCGACCGATGACGCGACAGCCTCAGATGTCCCCGCGTCCTTTCCTTTTTCATTTTTTCTTCTTAGCGGAAGGACATCTTCCTCGGCTTCTTCTTCCTTGGCCCTGTCTGGTCTGACTTTCTTTTCCTTGGTAGACCTCTTCTTTTCCACCGCCGCTAATACCTTGCCAATGAGTCTTTCATCGGAGTCAGATTCCTCAAGACCCCTTATCGCAGGGACAGACCCACGCGATTTGTTCTTTGTCCTCTGGTCGACCAACCCGTCCAACCAGTCATCGTCTTCTTCATCGATCGTGTCTAGAATATCTCCGAAGACAGTGGTTTCGTCATTCCTCTCCACCTTTTGGGCTTCAGACAGGTCCCTGGAGCGTGGTGAAGATGGGGATGTCGCCTCCAACTCAGGACTGTTGGGGCGAACAACGGTGAAAGGTTCAGGTGTGGTGGAGGTAGTGAACAGATTCCGACTACCCTGCCTCGAGGATGAGGCCATGGGTTTAGGGCTTTTGGAGGAAGTGGGTTTCTAGGAAGCCATTGAAATGGTATTGGTGAAAAGAGAGAAAAACGGGAGAGAATCGGAAAATTTTAAAAACAAACTGGAAATTATGCCGGAAATCTAAGAATTCGGAGATATGGAAGCGTAACCTAGAAAAAGGGGTGAAGAGGGGTTTATAAAGGGTTTTTGGGTGGGCGCGTGGGTTACCGACTCGATGCGTGACCTCATAGCCGCATTAAATGGTCTGACATCCGTCGATATCAGCCGACTTTAGCGCCGACGCCTTTTCGAATTCTTAATCTGAGCGATCTGACAGAATCGCTTCAGATCCCCCTCTAGGCGTCGAGATAATTCTATCGCATCGTTTTAGATGTCGATACCTTGCAGTTCAATTTTCACTTAACGCAAAATAATAGATAGCACCCAAACAAAATTTTTTTTAAAGTAGATATCAAAAAAATTAAATCAAATAAAATAAAATGAAATCGAATCAAATCAAATCAAATAAATCAAAATAAATTAAAGAGAAAATCAAATCAAATAATGACGAAAAATAAAAGGAGAAATGAAACAATGTGGTAAGAAATAAAACGATGCGGTAAGAAGAAAAAGAAAAAAATTAGGATGCGTCCCTGGGATATAAATGTTTGTTGTCAACGCAAGGCGCGTCCATCGTTTCCTCATTCGATTTTTGCTAGGTCAACCGTTACTTTGTCGCGTTCAAGGCAGTCTCCAAAATATGGTTTCACGCGCTGACCATTAACTTTGAATGCGTTGGTGCCGTCTTCATTCATCAATTCTACGGCACCATGAGGAAAGATTTCCTTGATCACAAAAGGACCAGACCATCTTGTTTTTAATTTTCCTGGAAATAAACGCAGTCTTGAGTTAAAAAGAAGGACCTTTTGACCTATATACAAAGATTTCTTACTGATGTGTTGGTCGTGCCAACGCTTTGTTCGCTCCTTGTATATCTTTGCGTTCTCATATGCTTGCAGTCTCCATTCCTCCAGTTCATTCAATTGAAGTTGACGCGCTTCTCCAGCTGCTTTCAGGTCCATGTTCAATCTCTTGGCAGCCCACAATACTTTATGTTCTAGCTCCAGCGGCAGATGGCATGCCTTTCCAAAGACCAGCGCATACAGTGACATCCCGATAGGCGTTTTGAATGCTATACGGTATGCCCATAACGACTCGTTTAATTTGGACGCCCAGTCCTTTCGAGAGGTGTTAACTACTTTTTCCAAAATAGTTTTCAACTCTCTATTGGAAATTTCTGCCTGCCCATTTGTCTGTGGGTGGTATGCAGTGGCCACCCTATGATGTACATTGTATTTTATTAGCAAATTGGAAATGATTTTATTAATGAAATGTGTACCTTCATCGCTAATATTCTTCTGAAGAAAGTTTGAGACTGTTGCCGCGTCATTCCTGGCGCATGAGATAGCTTCAACCCATTTTGATACATAGTCCACCGCTACCAGTATGTAGTTGTGGCCGTTTGATGGCTGGAATGGGCCCATGAAATCAATACCCCAAACGTCAAAGAGCTCGACTTCTAAAATAGAGGTAAGTGGCATTTCGTTCCGACTTGAGATATTTCCGATGTGTTGACATCTGTCGCATCTGATCGCATAGTCCTTGGCGTCTCTAAAAAGAGTTGGCCAGAAGTATCCGCTTTGCAATACCTTGGGTGCAGTTCGTTGTCCTCCAAAATGTCCTCCATAGGGGGAGTCATGACATTGAGATAGGATGTGTTGATACGAAGTCTCTGGGACGCAAAGTCTGAAGATGTGATCCGGCCCCCTTTTGTAGAGCTGGGGCTCGCCCCAATAATAAAACTTCGCGTCATGTATCAACTTCTTCTTTTGCTGTGTGTTGAAGTCTTCAGGAAATTGTTTGCACACCAAGAAGTTGACAATGTCTGCATACCACGGCGCGAACTCTGTGACTTTCAATACAGCTTCATCTGGAAAGCTTACGTTGACGTCTAGCTGTTTGCGATCGTGTTCCATATTCTCGAGTCTTGAAAGATGATCTGCCACGTTGTTCTTTGTTCCCTTTCGATCAACTATCTTTGCATCGAACTCTTGAAGAAGTAAAACCCATCGAATAAGCCTCGGCTTGGCATCTTTTTTAGTCATCAAATATCGGATAGCCGAGTGGTCAGTATGGATGATGACTTTCGACCCTAGAAGATATGCTCTGAATTTTTCCATAGCGAATACTACCGCCAGCAACTCTTTCTCTATAGTTGTATAATTTGCTTGAGCTGTGTTGAAAGTTTTGCTGGCGTAGGCTATAGGGTGCAGCATTCTGTCTCTGCGTTGAACCAACGCAGCGCCCATCGCATAGTCGCTTGCATCACACATTAGCTCAAATGGTTGCGACAAGTCTGGGGTAATTAAAATTGGTGCTGACACCAGTGCTGCTTTTAGAGTCTCGAATGCCTTCAAGCATTCCTCATAAAAAATGTAAGGTCGATTTTGCTCCAGCAATGAGCTTAAAGGGCGTGCAATTTTTTAGAAGTCCTTGACGAACCTTCTATAAAAGCCTGCATGTCCCAAGAAGCTGCGAAGTGTCTTGACATTTGTAGGCAGTGGGAGCTTTTCTACGGCTTCAATTTTGGCCTGATCGACTTCAAGGCCCTTCTTGGATATCTTGTGACCGAGGACAATTCCTTCATTCACCATAAAGTTACATTTTTCCCAATTTAACACTAAGTTAGTGTCGCATCTTTTCAATACTTTTTCCAGATTGACTAAACATGCATTAAACGAATTTCCAAAGACTGAAAAATCGTCCATGAATATCTCCATCGATTCTTCTAAAAATTCAAAGAAGATTGCCATCATATACCGCTGAAAGGTGCCTAGGGCGTTACATAGTCCAAACGGCATGCGTCGAAATGCAAAAGTACCATAAGGACATGTAAATGTTGTCTTCTCCTGGTCTTCTGGAGCAATCATGATCTGGTTATATCCGGAATAGCCATCCAAGAAGCAAAAGAATTCATTTCCCGCAAGTCTGTCTAACATCTGGCCAATAAAGGGCAGTGGGAAATGATCCTTCTTTGTCGCCGCATTGAGGTTCCCGTAGTCCATACAAATTCTCCATCCCGTGACAGTGCGGGTGGGGATCAATTCATTATTCTTGTTCGTGACTACAGTCATACCACCTTTCTTGGGGACACATTGCACAGGACTTACCCATTTATTATCAGAAATGGGAAAGATAACGCCTGCGTCCAACCATTTAAGTACTTCTTTCTTGACAACTTCTTTCATTGCTGGGTTTAGCCGCCTTTGGGCCTTGGTGGATCCGTTTTTTCCTTCTTCTAGATGAATCTTATGCATGCAGTATGTTGGGCTGATCCCCTTGATATCAGCCAATGTCCATCTGACAGCTCGAATGTGCTTTTTCAAAATAACTAACAAAGCTGATTCTTGGTTAGGGATAAAGCAGTAGAAATAATTACTGGAAGAGAGTTACCTTTGCCTAAGTAGGCATACTTTAGGTGAGCTGGCAACATTTTAACTCGATGTTTGGCGCTTCTTCCAGAGATGGTTTCGTTCGTTGGTTGGTCTTATTCGGAATCAAGGTTTCAAAAGTAGAATGGACCAAAGCACAGCATTGTTCAGGCTGCTGCACGTCCAAATTGCAATGGTTTCATCATTTTCTTCAAGCAACATTTCATGTAACTCATCCTCTACTTCGAGGTTCTGGCAAGTCTCTTGTTCTCCTGGATATTCTAACGCCTTGAAAACGTTGAATATCACTTCCTGATCATTAACTCTCATAATGATCTCCCCCTTGTGGACGTCAATAAATGTGCGACCCGTTGATAGAAACGGGCGCCCAAGTATGATTGGGACGTCTTCGTCTGCTTCATAATCCAGGATAATGAAGTCTGCGGGGAGAATAAACTTGTCTACCTTTACCAACACATCTTCAATCCTTCCCTCAAGATGTACAACGGATCGATCCGCCAATTGTAGGGTAACTGTTGTTGGCTGTGATGCGATCCCTAACTTGTTGAATACTGACAGGGGCATAAGATTAATGCTAGCCCCTAGATCACACAACGCTTTTCCTATGTGGATTCCTCCAATGGAACAAGGAATGGTGAAGCTCCCTGGATCTTTCATTTTTGTGGGGACGCGTTCACAGACCATGTCGCTGCATTCCTGCGTTAGAGCAATGGTCTCATATTCACCCATTCCTTTCTTTTTAGACAGTAACTCCTTGAGGAATTTAGCATAGGTAGGCATTTGTTCCAACGCCTCCACCAGTGGAATGTTGATGTGCAACTGTTTGAGTACATCCAGGAAGCGTTTGAACTGCCTCTCATTATTTTTCTTCCTTCTTAACCACTGTGGGTAAGGAGGCGTTTGCAACTCGGCTGACATGCTTGTTGACGCGTCTTTCCCTGATAAACTTCTTTGCATGTCAGCTTGTTTTTGTTGCGTTAATGGGTCAGAATCAGTTGTGGGATTGGAATGATGAATTGTTGGTTGAGAGTTCTTTGGGGGGGGGGGGGGGGGAAGTTCATTCAAAGCTCTTCCACTTCGCAATGTCACAGCTTGACATTGTTCTTTTCCTGAACTGCCTGTACCGCGTGGGGCTTCGGTGTTGCTCGGAAGAGATCCTTTTTGCCGCGTCTTAAGCTCTCCGGCGATCTGGCCAATCTGAAGCTCTAAATTTCGGATAGATGACGCCTGGGTTTGCAACAAGGCGTCATTCTTCTACATATATTCCTTCAGAAGAGCTTCCATTGATGATGATGGACTAGGCACTGATTGGTGTGAATTTTGCCTCTGATGTCCATGGGGGAATCCAGATGATCAACCCCTTTCGTGCGTAGGCGCACCTTGCTGCTCTGGTTGGCGGTTACCACCCCATGAGAAATTCGGATAATTCCTCTAGCCAGGGTTGTAGGTGTTGGAATAGAGGTTATTGCGTATAAAACACACAGATTGAGGGTTCTGTAAACATACCTCATACGCATGCGGCTCCCCGCATCCAACGCATCCTGCAGCGTTCACTTGATTCACTACGTTCACTTTGCCGTTGCCTCCTGTATTTGACTGATTCAGGGCCATAGTCTGTAACAGGTTAGTCATGGCGGTGATTTGAGCTTGTAACGCAGCAACACTATTATGCTCTGGTGCTCCCGTCGCATTGTTTTGTCTGCGGCCAGATCGGCTATATCCATGGTCCTCGCAATCTTCATGGTTTCTTGATATTCTATCGAGAATTTCCTTAGCCTCAGTATAAGTTTTATCCAGTAGTCCTCCCGCTGCGGCAGCATTTGCAACGGTCTGAGATGCCTCGGTCAAACCATCATAGAATATCTCCATTTGAACACAGTTGTTGTGAATATTTTGTATGTTTAAATTAACCTAACGGAAAGTGCTAAATGAAGTGTTTATGCGTTCAACATGTTATGCTTTGAACATGCTATGCGTTCTATTACTATGCGTTGGTAGTCTTGTCAAGTTTTCCTATTCTTTTACCCAAGTATAAGCAAAGTAATAGGTGTTCTCGGTGAGTCAAAGGTCGAACACAGGGATTATATTGATTCAGATTTTAGTTGGATTTTATGCGTTACAGTGGTAACAAATAAATATTTGAAAGAGTTGTTTTTAATCTAAGGAAAGCGATTGTTTGTACACTAGACTAAAAATTGTGGAATATGGAAAGCATGCGACACAGCAAGTTCAGCTAAAGATGTGTGTGAATGGATAAAGAAAGGGTTCGGATTGATTAACATTTAACGTCGGAAACGCACAGTAGTACTCTAGTCATACTTGCGACCCTTCTCCCGGTTGTCAGCCGCTATGCGTTATATGTCTATAACGCATAGGAGAGTGTTAAGAACCAAGGTTATCCCCATAGACAGGTAACACTACTTGGCCTTTGTCAATTGAGTTCCACAATCACTTGCCCTCTCGAGCAGTCTGATTATTACTAATTATATCGATTTGTCAGATGGACATAAGCATCGGATTCAGCTCGCAATTGACAAGATAAAATAGTTACACTGTGGTTCCTAGTTAGATGCTAACGCAACCCTAGACCCTTGAGTGATTAGTTACTCATGGTTTGAAAGTAAAAAACGGAAAGTTTATAGAAGTGAGTAGACATGGAAGATAATTCTATTGATGAAATGAGATACAATTTTCGATAAGTTCAATTCCTTGATACAAATCTAAAATTAAGATAGAAAATGAGAAAGAAAGCAGGGAAGGCGTCAATGTCTTGAGTCACCCGGATGGAAGCGTGCTGATCTACTGTGAAGTGGTGCGACGGAGGGAAGACTCTTCTCTCTTGAGCTATTTGTCTCCGGCTGAAGTCTGATAGAACTCTGCTGTCACTTATGGAGTTCTTCCGAGAATCAACAACCTTTCTCATCTCGCAGAGCGGGCCTTTTATAGCTGATACAATCGCAGTTAATGACAAATCTGCTTGATTGGTGGCGAGATTGATACTGCGTCCATCTCGCCTGATTGCGTGATTCTCGGGCCAATTAAGATCCACCATTTTAGCCACAAAACATGTTCGTCAATCATCCGTCAATCTCTCAAGATTTCGATCTGATTCTCAGCGCCTTGTCTTAACGATCGTCTACGCGTCCATGCATAGTTTGGCCGATGTCAACGCGTCGTTCTGCGTTAAGAAGTCATCAACGAATCGTCTTCATTCCTGCGTCAAAACATGCGTTTTAGGCTCAAAAAAATGGTAAAATGATTATCTTCATAAAAATACAATAGTATAACGCAAAGGACGATTTATTAATAGAATTTAGCATAAACTACCGCATGCTTCTCTATTTAAACTCTATTTATCTATGAAAAAGGTTATAATAACTTGTATTTCTACAAGTTATCAACAGTCGGGGAAGCCATTATGCGGGCAGTTTCTCACCAATCTTTTAAATCTTGCCCAAGCATCGTTCAGGGTTTCTCTGTCTTTTTGCTGAAAATTGGCGATGTCTCTTCTTCTTCGAGCATTCTCCGTTGGTGGGAAGAAATTCTTCATGAACTTCTCTATCATTTGGTTCCAAGTGGTGATCTCACTTGGTTCCAAAGAATATGCCCACTGTCTCGCCTCATCTCTGAGGGAGAATGGGAACAACGTCAATCATATGTCATCTGCACTTATGTTCGGGATGACGAAGGTGTTGCAGATTTCAATGAAGCTTTTCAAATGAGCATGAGGGTCTTCACCAGGTGATCCCCCAAACTGTCCTGTAGTTTGTAGCATTTGAAGCATGACTGGCTTCATTTCAAATCTCGAACCTTGAGACTCAGGTCGCATAATCCCAGGTGAAAAATTGTATAAGATAGGCGACGCATAATCCCTAACCGGCCGATTCCGATCATGTGCCAATAAGATAGGATGAGTTTGTTGATCAATCTGCAGCTGCGCTTGGGCTAACGCATGGTTCATTGCTTCACGTCTTTCGTTAGCCCCATCATTAGCTCTCAAAGGCTGATTGGCGTTTGCTTGATTTTCCATTTTCTTCTCTCTGTAAAGTTGTCGCCGCCTTTGAAATGTCTTATTTCTTTTCCAAAAAGTTCTCCCAATCTCAGGGTCAGAAATGAACACAAGCTGTTCTTTGTTCATCAACTGTCAGGAACGTCTTCGGCTAAACGCTCTGTACGGCCCAAGATTGAGATTTTCTGCATAGATCAAGAAATAATATCAAAAACCTAAATTATTAATTCAAATCCTCGGCAACGGTGCCAAAAACTTATTCGTTGGATTTTTGTTCGTTTAATTTCTAATTAAATTGAATTGAGTTTCTTAGCTTGTTGCACTAAAACAGATTTGTCATTTCCGTACAAGCATGCGTTGAGAATTACTCTAGATGTGATCATGACTAAGCAAGTTTTCCTATAAAGACTCAAGTATAAGCATTTATAGGTTTTCCTGGTGAGTCCAGGGTCGAACGCAGGGATTTGTAATAACTAGGCGTTGAGACTAAATTTATGACTATGCGGTGACTGTACAAGTAAATATATGTGCATTTGTTGTTTGTGTATCTAAACTATACAAAAAGAATGAAAAGAATTTCCTACTACTATTAATGAGATGGACGCGGCGTTGGGTAGTCATATGAAACAATGCGTCAGATAGCATGCGTTGGGAATGGATGAGACCATGCGGTGAAAGTAGAGTTGAACGCAAGAGCTAGTTGTTACCTAAACTTTCCAAGTACAATTACATACCTACAAACTGCGTGTGTGAATCCATCTCTCGATGTTTCGACGCCACATTTATCTCATCCCTAAGACGCATGGTAAGTTTGTTTTGGCAAAAGATGAACTACAATGCATGATCCTATTCCCAAGACTCGTTTGCTCTGATACCAACTTGTCACACCCGCTCCCAGATTACCCACCTAACCTGAAAGGGAATGTGAAGACAATAAACATCACCCCTCTTGTGACGCATATTGTCCCATCTTACTTTCCTATCTCTGCATACATTCTACTCATATACATACATAAAACTCAAACATACTACACATGCATCTAGCATTATATGGTTCCCTGTATAGAGTACACTTTTATTACATAGCATAATTTCAGTTCCATATCCATCACACAATGTACAAAATTCCACTGCAATCCCCACTCAAAACTACATGGTCTGCATGCCATCTACATAAATCATATACAACGTACAACTCTCAGACTTGACTGAATTTTGAGAACTCGAGACTTAGGCAGGGTGAGCTGAAGTAGGCTAAGCACCGGGAACGTCCTTGCTACCTTGGGGGGAGAAAAGGAAAACATTTGAAAACATAAGCTAACAGCCCAGTGAGTGACAAATCTTTGTAAAACGAGCATTCATTGAAAACAGGCATGTTACGTATAACGAATAAGTAAGAGTTTAACATTTTGTTCAATTTAAACATACTTTCCATAAAATCCATTATTCTCATAAATCAAATCTCAAATCATACATGAGTGTTTTCCAAGGAGTTTATCAATATCAATTTAGTTTTTCAAACTTTTCCCTTAGTTGAGGCGGAGCAACGCTTCTACGCACTCAACGTCGAAAACCACCTTAGTTGGGGTGGAGCAAGGCTCAACACTCCCAACGTTGAAATGGTCTCTGGCTCAATGCGGAGCAAACTCGATGCACCAGCCAAATCAACCTCTATGTGCACATAGGAACATGACGGGTTGCCCAAGTACCTTCTCATGTCCTTTAGTACTGGGTCCCGGGGAAACTCACGTGCCTTCTCGTGTCCTTGAGCACTGAGCCTCCTCTAAAACGTTTTAGAATTTCGTTCACATAATAGTTCATATAAAATCCTTTCATAGAAATCATACAAAACTTTATTCAATAACATTTTATAAAAATGCTTTCTATCAACTTTAGAAATATATAACATGCCTTATGAGTAATGCAATCAATCTTAAGCATATTAAACAGTTCATTGTGAATCATACTTCATAAGAACATTTTTTAATAAAATAGAATTGAAGAATAAAATAGTCACTCACAACTCTTTCTAGGCTTTACGTGGGTTATACGCTTTCCCTATTTCTTCTTGGCCTGCAAGAGACATTTACCTTGCGTTATTTAACATTAAATCTTCTTCCTTTTCTAAACTAACATTATAAGCGAGAATCCTAGCGATACCAACCAACCAGAGCTGTTACTAACGATACTTGATGGAGCAACACTAGCGTTACCTTACCTTAGCAGCGATACTCAGCGTTATCTAGCGACATCTGTGAGACGAAAGACTCCTTTGCGTCTCAGCGACACCCGTCTCGCTATAAGTACCCAGACAGTGTGCCGATACTTGATTCTTAGCGGCAGTCTGCACCGTTATTCCTTCCTTTCTTCTTGTTCTTACTTCAATTTATTAAAAGTCACAATTCCATACGGATTCAGGACTTCTTCTCTTCTACAAACTTATAGGAAATTAAGTTCTATAGCTTACCTCAAAGTTTCAAGGCTTAACTTCTCCTCGTTCTCTCGGTATTCCAGAATCACCTCATGCTGTTCTGGATTGCTTATCAATCTTGTAAGCTCTGCTTTTCCTAAGGATTCATATAGTTAATCTTCAATTTCAGCATTACCATCCTTCAAAAAAGTTGTTAGAAATTATGTTAACTTACTAAGCTCCAAATTTCAGCTCCAAACTCGGCTTCCTCCACACGTTCTACTCTGAATATCAGTCAATGCTCAAACTGTGTGACTTCAATCATTCCTCTGTTCCAGCTTCGTTGTCAACATCAGTATGAGTCGAATCTCGCCCAAAATTCGCAAGAACACCTTCCTCAATCTTCTTCTGAAGTTTGTCTGAATTATGGAACCGACTTAAGCTCTCGAAATGTCTTAAAAATGATTAAACATTTAATTAATCCAGCTATATATACTACCAACCTAGCCTTTACAAACACTAGGACTTACGTTGCCGACTTGCCCTTCACCCGCAGACTAGCGCAGGGTTCTTATCTCAACACGAGGTACTCATGTTAACTTTTCCTCCAACGCCTCCAGCAACTAGTCACACCCAACGCATGGTGTCGTCCTCAACGCCTCCTATTTTGACGCATACATTTCCGTCATACAATACTACTTTCGTCGCGTCAAGACCATTCTGTCTTCAACGCAGGGTGACTCCAACACATGTCTGTCTTCGACGCATCGACTTCAGCGCATAACTGTCCTCAACGCAGAGTGACTTAAACGCATAGTTCAAGCACATTTCTTCCCCCGCCAGAATTAATTATCCTTCAACGCGAGTAGCTACTTCAGCTCACTATCCTCCGTGAATCAACCAACAATGCATGGAGTTGGCCAACACTTAGCCAAAATTTTACTTTTCAAAAATTCTTGCTATCGCTCACGACCACTTCTCCCTTTGAAATGCATAGCCACAATCGCATGGCCGCACCCTAATGCTTGGTAACGCAATCAGTGCTTACATAACATACTCAGAACCAACAGAATTCTACTTGAATTCGATATGAAGACCTTCTTCTACCTTCCCTCGCTACTCGTATGCAAAATGGAACTGACTCGAGCTCGGAAATGTGTTTAAAATGATTAAACACTCAGCTCACTTCTTTATATAGGTCGTCGACTTAACCTCCGCTTTCTCCTTTTCCTTAATTAATTTAGTTTCCATTTATCAAAATAATGCAACCTCCTTTAGTATACTCGGTTGCTGGCTCAAGTGCTTAACAAGCTTAGACACATCACAACCTTGAACGCATACCCACACAATGTCACACTCCCTCCCAGATACCCTCCTAACCCAGGAATAAGTGTGATAACAGCGGAGACTGACCCTCATACGACATCCACTGTCAACCATAAACTTTGTCTTTACCTAATAAACAGATATAAACCATAAACTACTTCACACATATACCAAAGTTAACTTGCCATACGCACATCCTTTTCATTTATTCATATAATAGCATAAATACACAACAACTTCCTTAACCCTCTTTCTATGTACAACACATGATCCAGTTCAATTATTTACAATTTTTCAGAATACTAAACACCGTTCGTAGACCCAGACGAGATCTTGCGTAGCCAAGTGATAACTTGTAGAAATACAAGTTATGATAGCCTTTTTCTTAGATAAATAGATATTAAATAGACAAGCATGCGGCAGTTTATGTTGATTTTTATTAATAAATCTTCCTTTGCATTATTCTCTTGTATTTTTATGAAGATAATGATTTTACCACTTTTTGAGCCTAAAACGCATGTTTTAACGCAAGAATGCAAACGATGCGTTGACAACGGCCAAACTATCCATGGATGCATAAACAACCATCAACACAAGGCAGCGGACAATCAGATCAGAATCTTGAGAGATTGTCGGATGATTTACATACATAATCTGTGGCTAAAGTGGTGGATCTCAATTGACTCGAGAATTACGCAATCAGGCGAGATGGACGCATGATATCAATCTCACCGCCAATCAAGTAGATTTGCCATTGATTGCGAACGTAGCATCTATAAAAGGGCAAACCTGCAAGATGAGAAAGGGTTGTCGATTCTCGGAAGAATTCCATAAGTGACAGCAGAGTTCTCTCCAGACTACAACCGAAGACGAATAGCTCGAGAGAGAAAAGTCTTCCCTCCGCCTGACCACTTCACAGCAGAACCTCACGCTTCCATCCAGGCGACTCAAGATATTAACGCCTTTTCCTGCTTTCCATCTTACTTTTCTATCTTGATTTTAGATTTGTGTCAAGACATTGAGCTTATCTAAAGTTATATTCCGTTTCATCAATATATATATCTTCCATGTCTACTCATTTCTCTATACTTTTTGCTTTTTACTTTGAAACCATGAGTAACTAATCCATCAAGGGTCTAGGGTTGCGTTAGCATCTAACTAAGAACCATAATGTAACTATTGCATCTTGTCAATTGCAAACTTAATCCGATGCTTATGTCCATCTAGCTATTCGATATAAGTAGTAATAATCAAACTGCTCGAGAGGGTAAGTGATTGTGGAACTCAATTGACAAGGGCCAAGAAGTGTTACCTGTCTATAGGAATAACCTTGGTTCTTAACACTCTCCTATGCGTTATAGACATATAACGCATAGCAGCTGACAACCGGGAGAAGAGTTGCAGGTATGAATAGACTATCACCATGCGTTTCCGATGTTAGATGTTAGCCAACCCGAACCCTGTTTTTATCCATCCATTCAAATCATTAGCTGACTTTGCTGTGTTGCAAGCCTTTCCATCTTCCACATTTAGTCGAGTGTACATATTATCGCTTTCTTTAGATTAGAAACAAACACCTCTCCCAATTATTCTTGGTTACCACTGCAACGCATATAATCCACATAAATATAGAATCAACATAATCCCTGTGTTCGACCTCAGACTCACCGAGAAAACCTATTCCTTTGCTTATACTTGGGTAAAGGATAGGAAAACTTGACAGATCACCAACGCATAGCATTTAAGGATAAGTAAGACGCATGCCATGTTCAACGCATAGCATGTGAAACACATCATCATTGTAACTTACTTGCATCTTGCGTTTGTAAATTTCCATTTCCACAATTTATTGCACAACACCAAGTATCCCGAACTCGCTTGCTACCTGGAGAAAACAGAAAAACAAGGAAAACGTGAGCTTAAACGCCCAGTGAGTGACTAATTAAAGTTTTCTCAACAGTGTATGAAAATATAAAACCCAACTGTATGAAAATATAAAACCTAGCCATATCCATCACTAGCATACATCAGATCATAGTTTAACCACATCTGACTATCTATTGAAACTAATAACTTGTAGAAATACAAGTTATGATAGCCTTTTTCTTAGATAAATAGAGATTAAATAGAGAAGCATGCGGCAAGTTATGTTAATTTTTATTGAGAAATCTTCCTTTGCATTATACTAATGTATTTTTATGAAGATAATGATTTTACCACTTTTTGAGCCTAAAACGCATGTTTTGACGCAGGAATGCAAACGATGCGTTGATGACTTCTTAACGTAGGACGATGCGTTAGCAATTTGTTCTTCGTGGACGCATGATCTGAACGGAATGCAAACAACCTGATGATAACTTGTAGAAATACAAGTTATTATAACATTTTTCATAGATAAATAGAGTTTAAATAGAGAAGCATGCGGTAGTTCATGTTAAATTCCATTAATAAATCTTCCTTTGCGTTATACTCTTGTATTGTTATGAAGATAATGATTTTACCACTTTTTGAGCCTAAAACGCATGTTTTGACGCAGGAATGCAGACGATGCGTTGATGACTTCTTAACGCAGGACGACGCGTTAGCAATCTGTTCTTCATGAACGCATGATCTGGACGGAACGCAAACAACATGACGACGCATTAACAACAACTCAACGCATAACTACGCATTAGCAACCTATGACACGTTGACATCGGCCAAACTATGCATGGACGCGTAGACAACCGTTAAGGCAAGGCGCTGAGAATCAGATCGGAATCTTGAGAGATTGACGGATGATTGACAAACATGATTTGTGGCTAAAGTGGTGGATCTTAATTGGCTCGAGAATCACACAATCAGGCGAGATGGACGCAATATCAATCTTGCCACCAATCAAGCAGATTTGCCATTAACTGCGATTTCATCATCTATAAAAGGGCAGCTCTGTGAGATGAGAAAGGTTGTTGATTCTCGGAAGAACTCCATAAGTGACAACAGAGTTCTCTCAGACTTCAGCCGGAGACAAATAGCTCGAGAGAGAAGAGTCTTCCCTCGGCCGCACCACTTCACAGCAGATTATCACGCTTCCATCCAGGCGACTCAAGACATTGACGCCTTCCCTGCTTTCTTTCTCATTTTCTATCTTAATTTTAGATTTGTATCAAGGAATTGAACTTATCGAAAATGGTATCTCATTTCATCAATAGAATTATCTTCCATGTCTACTCACTTCTATAAACTTTCCGCTTTTTACTTTCAAACCATGAGTAACTAATCACTCAAGGCTCTAGGGTTGCGTTAGCATCTAACTAGGAACCACAGTGTAACTATTTTATCTTGTCAATTGCGAGCTTAATCCGATGCTTATGTCCATCTGACAAATCGATATAAGTAGTAATAATCAGACTACTCGAGAGGGTAAGTGATTGTGGAACTCAATTGACAAGGACCAAGTAGTGTTACCTATCTATGGGGATAACCTTTGTTCTTAACACTCTCGTATGCGTTATAGACATATAATGCATAGCGGCTGACAACCGGGAGAAGAGTCGCAAGTATGAATAGAGTACTAATGTGCGTTTCCGACGTTAGATGTTAATCAACCCGAACCCTTTCTTTATCCATTCACACACATCTTTAGCTGAACTTGCTGTGTTGCATGCTTTCCATATCTCACAACTTTTAGTCTAGTGTACAAACAATCGCTTTCTTTAGATTAAAAACAATTCTCTCACATATTTATTGGTTACCACTATAACGCATGAAATCCAACTAAAAACTGAATCAATATAATCCCTGTGTTCAACCTCGGACTCACCAAGAACACCTATTCCTTTGCTTATACTTGGGTAGAGGATAGGAAAACTTGACAGGACCACCAACGCATAGTAGTAGAACGCATATCATGTTCAAAGCATGACATGTTGTGTAAGCCCCGTACCTAATTTTGTGAGAACGCAAGGTAAGAAGGGAGCCGAGAGATGGATGATTGGGTAAGAGTAGTTGGCTGAATTGTGATTGGGGCGGGGAAAAATGACTAAGTGTTAGCTATGCGTTGATGGCAACATGTTTTGATGGAAACAGTTTTGGTGTAAACGCAAAGGTGAGGGAAAACTATTATGCATTGAGGACATAAGGCGTGGGGAATCACCTTGTACCGAAGATTATCATGCGACAAATGCATTGAAGGCAGTGTGCCGTTGGAAGTAATGGCCACGAGGAATTGGGAGCCGATTTGCGATGAGGCTATTATGCGGTGAACGCTACCATGCGTCGAAGGTGGGTATGCGTTGGACAAAGAGGGTTGGCCGAGAGAAAGTAATGCGGTTGGTAACCATTTTGGCGGGAGAGTTTTGAAAAGAAACATCATCAGAGGCTGTGTGCATTGCTGAAGCTGAACATAGAAGTTATGCGTTGAACAGATTATAGTAAAGTGTTGAAATGGAGAGTAAGTCGGTGGTATATATATATGTGGATTGAGAATTCAATTGTTCGGATTGCATTTCAGAGCTCGAGTTGGGTTCATACTAGGGCGAAACATCGAAAGGAGGTAGAAGAAGATGTTCATGCTGATTTGAGGTGGAAATCTCATCGTAACCGTGGAAGAAACTTGAGTTTGGCAGAGGATTCAGCTGGTGTTACTCCCTCAGAGTGATGCTCGGTTTTGGAGGGAGAACAAATTGAAGAAACGATGGTTAGGGCTGAAACTTTGATGTTAGTAAGTTAAGTCGATTTTTAGCAAGTTTCATCAAGGATGCTTGAGCTGAAATTGTATAAATGTGTGTCAAACTCAGGAAGAAGAGATTAGAGTTGAATTGCCGGACGATTAGGGGTAACTCGGAGTTGTTGAAGGATATATCCTAAACATAGAGGATGTTCTTCATGAAATTTGGAGGTAAGATGAAGGACATGTACCTTAACAAGTTTGTCGAAGGAAGAAAGTACTGAAATTGACCGAAACGAAATGTTTAGCAGGTTGAAGAAGGAAGAAGAAAGGAAGAAGAAAACGGTTCTGCTGCAGCGAGAGTATCGCTGAGAGAGTGAGAGACAGGGCAGCGAAGCAAGTATCGTTGCAACGCAAGATAGGCTCTGCGTCTCACGATTCTCGCTAGAGTATCGCTGGGTGTCGCTCCTCAGGTAGTCTCGCTGGTTTCATTCAACGCAGTATCGCTAGTACAGTAGTGTGTGATGAGTAACGCTGGCAGCT
Source organism: Citrullus mucosospermus (assembly GCA_030954485.1). Classification (NCBI taxonomy): domain Eukaryota; kingdom Viridiplantae; phylum Streptophyta; class Magnoliopsida; order Cucurbitales; family Cucurbitaceae; genus Citrullus; species Citrullus mucosospermus. The sequence continues at coordinate 13,800,850 of CM062057.1, read as the reverse complement.
TTTAATTTTCTAAAGAGTAACGCTATTATTGTGTGTTAAAGAAAAAGGGAGATTATGGAAACTAAACTTGAGGAATATGTGTTTTTAGGCCAGGAAGAGCTCGGGGAGGCTTATAATCCACTTAGAGCCGAGACTAATCGTGAGTGACTATTTGTTATATCCTGTGATAAATTTAGTATGCTTATTTGATGAGGAAATGTGATCCTTTGTAGTAATCATTATGAATGTGATGTGTTGGTAAGGTAAAAGAGTACTAATGCTAATGTTTAGATATAATAGTGGCTGAGGGACCTTATGGTGAAAGCTTATATGTAGGTAAGCATGAAGTTTAGTGCTGAGGGACTTTGTGAAGGCACTTGAGTAATTATAAAGAAATGGATTACAATGCTCAGGGATTATGAGTGAAGGCATGAAGTAATCCATCACACACTAGCTCGTGCTGAGGGATCATGAGTGAAGGCACTTGAGCAAAGATAGAATTGGTTACCAGTGCTGAGGGATTTCATGTGAAGGCACATGGTAATGTAAATACAATTGAGTAAGTGCTGAGGGACGGAATGTGAAGGCACTAAATAGTTGCAAGTCTGTTGGACATGAGAACTTGATAGTTATATGTGTAAATAAGAAAGAGAATCTTAGTAATCTTTTGGGATGTGATATGTAATAGTTACTGATAGACAAACTGGCTCATAATTGTTAGGAACAGTTTAGTGGATTTAGTCACTCACTTTGCTTTCTGCTCATTCAGTTTGTTGTTGTTTGTTGTTTCAGGTAGCGAGCGTGTCCGGGACACCTAGCCTACAGAAAAATCTCGTCTGGGCCTATCTGGAAGCGAACCTCTGGGATTGTTGTAAATATTTAGACTGTACATATATCTTGTAATATGCATATTTTTTAGAGAAGAAAGGGGGAATGTGTTGTACCTTATATGTATTTATGTAGAAATGCTTGTTGAGAGGTTGCATGTTTTTCTAATATGTCAATAGAAATGTTGCTTTGAATTGAGATTTATAAGGAATCCATTCTATTAAGTTTTGTGTAGGGGAAACAGTATCATGCTCAATCCTAGGTATAGAGTGTATCTGGGATGGGGTGTGACATGTTGAACGCATAAACACATCAATTAGCACCTTGCGTTAGGTTGATTTTCACATACAAAATAACCGCAACAAGTTTTTGGCGCCGTTGTCGGGGATTATTTCATTGATTTAAATATTTTCTTTGGATTATTGTGTTGCAGGATTCCTCAGTCGACGGAGTATAGCAAGCTTCTCTTCTGTCAGAGGCTTCTAACAGTATATGAGTGAAGGGGACAACCCAACATTTGATATTGACCCAGAGATTGAGAGGACCTTCAGAAGAAGAATAAGACAGAATAAACAAAGAAGGAGCAATCAAACTACTGAAGGGAACATGGATGCTCAAAATAATCAACCTCAAGCTCCTCAAGCTGGGGTTAGGCAGAACGCAAATGCGCAAAAGCATGCAAACTACGATACAAATCCAATTCTCTTGGCGCATGATAGGAATCGCCCAATGAGGGAGTATACGTCGCCAAATTTATACAATTTTGCATCGGGAATTCTACAACCAAACAAACTGAGTGAACATAAAGCCTAGTGAGTGACTAAATTCATTCAATAATCACTATCAAACATGACTAGCATTGTAACACCCTGTCCCTGAAAACCTAAGTATTTATATAATTGGTAAAGATAAAAGGATAAAGAGTGTGGATTAACGGAACATGTAAACGAGAAGTTAAGATTGTGTAATTACTAAATTATGGCCAATAAATTTTGTGCGTTGAAATGAATGGTATTAAGAAGAGGGTAGACATAATTCTGGAAATCAGGCTGACGCATGGATGGATAAGTATAACGTATGTAATAGTTAATATTGAGTTACCAAGTTACGAGATTAAATGTTAATAATGGCAAGTTAAATGATGTAAAGTACCATGCGTCGATGATGTAAAATGGAGTAGAACCATTGCGTGGGAAAAGTACTTTACGTTGGAAAGGTTGGCAACGCGTCGGAAAGTGAAGTGAAGGAAAGTAATGCATTAGGCGTTATGAAGCAATAGTATGGAGGAAAAAGGAACTTGAGTACTGATCACAACTACGCGTTGGTAAACCGTGCGATAAGCTGTAACTATGCGCTGAAGGTTAGTGATGAATTGAAAAACTATGCGATGAGCAACGGCTAGGCGTTGGGAGTTAGCTATTTGCGATGAAGGTTCATAGGGCTAATCAAGAAGTCCCTGAATATGGTATAACATGTGCGGAAGAGGCCGTTAAGCGTTGAAGGTTATTACATTAGGAAATTTCTATGCGTTGAAGAATTGCTATGCGATGGCAAAGCGACGCGTTGAGGAAACTAAAATTCTTAATAGTTAAGAATTGGGAACATCCTTACTTAGAAATGGTCTTATGAGCTAACAAAAAGGAAACTGAGTTCAGGCGTTGAAAAGTTTATCAACTATACGCTGAGTTCACGCGTTAAGAACGGCTATTAATTATACGCCGAGGGGCTTAGGAGTTGAAGGTGGCTACCATTGGTTATTAAGATTGTGAAATAAACATAAGAACTGGAGTATGTGGTGAACGCATGTTAATCTATTCTAAGAGAGTTCAAGTACACGGAAAAGGATTAAAAGAATAACCTTAGGGATAATAAAGAATGTTCAAGGATAGGAAGATGGTCGTGGACGCAGGATAAAGATAAATGCAAAGGGACCAACGCGTAGAGGAAGAGCTTGAGAAAGAGTTGGACGCATGGTATGATGCGATGAGGTACAAACGCATAGTATTGGGCGTTTGTTATTAACGCCTAGTGGCATTGTGTAAGCACTGGTTTGTAATAGTGCGGCTATGCGTTGAAGGTGATCACGAATGATTGTGAGCTGAAGTAGTCGCCGCGTTGGCAGGGGAAGAAACGTATTTCGTTACCATGAGTTGGTGAGACCGTCATGTGTTGAGGTCCCTATGTGTCGAAGACAGTAGTGTAGTTGGCTAAGAGTTGGAAAAGTGAGATAGTGAAGCTCAAACCTCTAAAGGAACTCAAAGAACGTTGGAGGGTGTTGTGCAGAATGAACGGTTGACTATTGGAAAATGTCAGACGCTTAAGATAAGCCTACAAAGGCCAGGTGGCTTCATATAGATTTGACACCTTTAAGTAGGAGGTGTTAAAGAGGCATGGTAAGTACCTCATGCAAGGTGACACTTGGACTAATGCATGGTTAGTCAGACATGCAGTGTGACGTGTGGCAATCAAGTGGCAAAAGAGAGAAGTAGGATGGCAAGTCCTCTATAAATAGGACCCTGAGGGAAGAGTAATGACTGATGTTTCGGAAGTAAGAATCCTCGAGAGAAAGAGGAGAATGAAGGCAGAGAGAAGGGACTCCTTGCATCTGTAAAAGGAGCCGAGAAAGAAGACAATATTGATAATTTAGTCATCAGGTGTAAAGGAAGTTGACCTTGCGTCCAAGAAGGTCGACGCATTCAGGAAATCTTGCACAAGGTCGACGCATCCAAAAGATTTTGCACGCCGCGTCCATCTGAGCAACCTTGCGGGATTCAAACGCAAGCCTTGCGTTAAAGGGCTCGGGAAGACAAAATCTCAAGGGAGAAGAGGAAATTCTTAAGTAACTAGTGAGTGACTCTTCTCCTTTCAAAACTGAACTTTGTTGAAAATATTTTTATGTGATATGGTTTTGTGATAATTGATCTCATGAAACGCATGATGTTTGATCTTAATGTTTAAAAAGCATGTTTTATCGGATTGTTTATTATATGGAAAGGCATGTTGTAAGAAACGGTTTATCAAGAAACTTCCTGTTTTTTATGAAAGGTTTTATGTGAATGATTTATTCAAACTAATCGATAAAATGTTTAAGAGGAGGCTCAGTGCTTATCTCTTTGAGAAGGTTCGTGAGTTTCCCCGGGACCCAGTACTCAAGGACATGAGAAGGTACACGGGCAACCCATCATATTTCTATGTGCACATAGAGGTTAGACTGGCTAGTGCATCGAGCTTGCTTTGCTTGAAGCCAGGGATGATTTCGACGTTGGATGTGTTGAGCCTTGCTCCACCCCAACTAAGGATATTTTCGACGTTGAGAGCGTTGAGCTTTGCTCCGCCTCAACTAAGGGAAAAGATTGAAAAACCAAACGGTTTTCTATTTAAATATTCTGGTAAACGATTCTATGGAGTTAGAACGGATTTACGTGATTGACAAAGATTTGTGGAAAACCGTTTGGTTTTTAATCTCTCCCATATCAATATCCTTATTACCCCACGGTAGATAACTAACTAATGTTGTGATAAAGCACAACTTAACTCTTTCGTATTTCAGTACAAATTCTCATTTCTATTCACTTATAAATGTCTAATCATCATGTTTCACGGATTTGTAACTATTAAGTGCCTTCACATACTGTCCCTCAGCACCGTAACCAATTCAATCTTCGCTCAAGTGCCTTCACTCATGGTCCCTCAACACGAGCTAGTATGTGATAGATTTCTACATGCTTTCACTTAAAGTCCCTCAGCATTGAAATCCATTCCACTTAGCTATTCAAGTGCTTTCACACGGGGTCCCTCAGCACTGAATTTCATGTTTACATTCACTTAGGCTTTCACCATAAGGTCCCTCAGCCATATTTACATTTAAACAATAAAATTAGTTTCCTTTTTAACTTGCTGGCATAACATACTTACCATAAAATACTACAGAGTACCATAATTCTTACCAAGTAATTATACTAAAAGTAACCACAAGATAGTAAAAGGTCACTCACAACTTGTCTTGGCTCTAAGTGCATTATAAGCCTCCCCGAGCTCTTCCTTGCCTGAAAATACATATTTCTCACGTTTAGTTTTCCAAAATCTTCCTTTTCCCTTAACACACATTAATAGCGTTACTCCTAAAACAACTAAAGACTACCAGCGAAATTCATTACATATTACTGCACCAGCGATACTAAGTTGAATGTAACTAGTGAGACTACCTGAGGAGCGACACCCAGCGAGACTTCAGAGAGAATTGTGAGATGCAAAACCCCTCTTGCGTGTCAGCGATACTTGTTTCGCTGCCCTGTCTCTCGCTCTCTCAGCGATACTACCGCTGCAGCAGAACAGTTTCCTTCTTCCTTTCCTCTTCCTTCTTCAACTTGCTAAACATCACATTCCGGCCAATTTCAGAACTTACTTCCTTCTACAAACTTATTAAGGTGTAAGTCCTTCATCTTACCTCAAAATTTCATGAAGAATATCCTCTCCGTTTAGGGCATATCCTTCCACAACTCCAAGTTGCTCCTGATCATCTGGCAAATTCAACTCCAATCTCTTCTATCTGAAATTTGACACATATTTATACAATTTCAGCTCAAGCACCCTTCATGAAACTTGCTGAAAATCGAATTAACTTACTAACCTCAGAAGTTCTGGCCCTAACCACCGTTTCTTCAGTTCGTTCTTCCTCCAAAACCGAACGTTACTCTGAGAGAGTAACACCAGCTGAGTCTTCTGCCAGCTCAAGTTTCCTCCACGGTAACGATGAGACTTCCACTCCAAATCGACATAAACATCTCCTTCTACCTCCCTCCAATGTTTAGTTTCGAAATGGACACAATTCAAGCTCTGAAATGTAATCAAAGCAATTGAATTCTCGATCCACTTATATATATACCACCGACTTAATCTCCATTTCAACACTATACTACAATCTATTCAACGCATACCTTCTATGTTTAGCTTCAGCAACACACGGCCTCTGATGGTGTTACTTTTCAAAACTCTCCCGCCAGATGGTTAACAAACGCATTATTCTCTCGGCCAACCTTCTTTGCCCAACGCATACCCACTTTCGACGCATGGTAGCGTTCACCGAATAGTGGTCTCGTCGCAAATTGGCTCTCAACGCCTCGTGGTCTTTAACTTCCAATGCCTTGCAGCCTTCAATGCGTTTGTCGCAAGATAACCTTCGATGCAGGGTGGCTCTACACGCCTTGTGACCTCAACGCATCGTGGCCTCAACGCCTAACAGTCTTCCCTCACCTTTGCGTCCACGCCAAAGCTACTTCCATCAAGGCGTTTTGCCACCAACGCATAGCTGATACTTAGCCGTTTTCTGCCCCCAATCACCCATCTCTTGGTCTCTTCTTATCTTGCTTTCTCACAAGATTAAGTACGGGGCTTACACGAATAGCTCGAGAGAATAGAGTCTTCCCTCCCCCTAACCACTTCACAGCAAAACTTCACGCTTCCATTCCGGCGACTCGAGACATTGATCTGCCTTCTTGCTTTCTATCTTTTTCTAGCTTTGATTTTAGATTTGTTATCAAGACATTGTGCTGTCTAAAATTGTATTTCGTTCATTAATCTAATCTTTCAAGCGTCATAGGTTGCGTTAGCATCTAAATAAGAACCACAGTGTAACTATTGCATTTTGTCAATTGTAATCTTAATCTGATGCTTATGTCCATCTAGCTAATCGATATAAGTAGTAATAATCAGACTGCTCGAGAGAGTAAGTGTCACACCCCATCCCAAATGCACTTTATACCTAGGATTGAGCGTGATACTGTACTCCCTATATACATATTGGAATTAGACGCCAGATAAATCTCAAATTCAAAACACCATTGCTATTAAAACATTAGAAAAACTTACAATCTCTCAACAAGTATTCTCTGCATTTATATATAAGATACAAAACAACTCCCCATCACTTCTAAGAAACATGTACGTTACAAAACATGAGCACAGACTAAATATTTACAACTATCCCAGAGGTTTGCTTCCTAATAGGCCTAGACGAGATACTTCTGTAGGCTAGGCATCCCGGACACGCTCGCTACCTGAAACGACAAACAAACAAACAAACTGAGTGAGCAAAAAGCCCAGTGAGTGACTAAATTCATTCAACTATCACTAACAAACATGAGCTAGCTTATCCATTTGTAACCTTTACATATCGCATTTTAGAGAGTTACTAAAGTTCTCATTTCTAATTACACATATAAATGTCAAAATCGTCATGTTTCACAAATTTGCAGCTATCAAGTGCCTTCACATTCTGTCCCTCAGCACCGTATTCGATTTTGTCTACATTACCATGTGCCTTCACACGAAGTCCCTCAACACTGGTAACCAATTCATTCTTCGCTCAAGTGCCTTCACTCATGGTCCCTCAGCACGAATTAATATGTGATGGACTACTACATGCTTTCACTCAAAGTCCCTCAGCATGGAAATCCATTCCACTTAACTATTCAAGTGCTTTCACACAGGGTCCCTCAGCACTGAATTTCATGTGTACATTCACATAGGCTTTCACCATAAGGTCCCTCAGCCATATTTACATTTGGACAATAAGATTTGTTTCCTTTTAGCTTGCTGGCATAACATACTTACCATAGATACTACAGAGTACTGTAATTCTCACCAAGTAATTATACTAACAATAACTACAAGATCTAGTAAAAGGTCACTCACAACTTGTCTCGGTTCTAAGTGGATTATAAGCTTCCCCGAGCTCTTCCTGACCTAAAAATACATATTTCTCACATTTAGTATTCCATAATCTTCCTTTTTCCTTTATACTCATAAATAGCGTTACTCCTAAGACAACTAAAAACTACCAGCGACATTCATTACGTTTTACTGTATTAGCGATACTAGGTTGAACGTAACTAGCGAGACTACCTGAGGAGCGATACCCAGTGAGACTTCAGCGAGAATTGTGAGACGCAAAGCCCCTCTTGCGTTACAGCGATACTTATTTGGCTGCCCTGTCTCTCGCTTTCTCAGCGATACTATCGCTGTAGCATAACAATTTCCTTCTTCCTTTTCTCTTCCTTCTTCAACCTGTTAAACATCACATTTCGGCCATTTTCAGAACTTTCTTCCTTCCACAAACTTATTAAGGTGTAAGTCCTTCATCATACCTCAAAATTTCATGAGGAATATCCTCTCCGTTTAAGACATATCCTTCAACAACTCCAAGTTGCTCCTAATCATCCGGCAAATTCAGCCTCAATCTCTTCTATCTGGAGTTTGTCACACATTTATACAATTTCAGCTCAAGCACTCTTTGTGAAACTTGCTAAAAATCGAGTTAACTTACTAACCTCAGAAGTTTTGGCCCTAATCACGGTTCTTCAGTTCGTTCTTCCTCCAAAACCAAACGTTACCCTGAAAGAGTAACACCAGCTGAGTCCTCTGCCCAGCTCAAGTTTCTTCCGCGGTTACGATGAAATTTCCACTCCAAATCGACATGAACGTCTTCTTCTAGCTCCCTCTGATGTTTAGCTTCGAAATGAACCAAACTCGAGCTCTGAAATGTAATCAAAACGATTGAATTCTCAATCCACTTATATATATACCACCGACTTAATCTCCATTTCAACACTATACTACAATCTGTTCAACGCATACCTTCTATGTTTAGCTTCAACAACACACGGCCTCTGATGGTGTTACTTTCAATACTCTCCCGCCAGATAGTTAACAAACGCAATACTCTCTCTCGGCCAACCTTCTTTGTCCAACGCATACCCACTTTCGGCGCATGGTAGCGTTCACTGCATATTGGCCTCATAGCAAGTTGGCTCCCAACACCTCGTGGCCTTCAACTTCCAACGCCCTACAGCCTTCAATGTGTTTGTCACAAGATCACCTTCAGTGCAGGGTGGCTCTCCACACCTTGTGAACTCAACGCGTCGTGGCCTCAACGCCTAATGGTCTTCCCTCACCTTTGCGTCCGCGCCAAAATTGTTTCCATCAAGGCGTTTTGCCACCAACGCATAGCTGGTACTTAGTCATTTTTCTGCCCCAATCATATTCCAGCCAACTACTCCTATCCAAGCGTCCATCTCTTAGTCCCTTCTTACCATGCTTTCTCACAAGATTAAGTATGTGGCTTACAGTAACTAATTGTGGAACTCAATTGACAAGGCTAAGAAGTGTTACCTAGACATAGGAATAACCTTGGTACTTAACACTCTCCTATGCGGTATAGACATATAACGCATAGCGGCGACAACCGGGAGAAGAGTCGCAAGTATGAATAGACTATCACTATGCATTTCTGATTTTAGATGTTAACCAACCCGAACCCTGTTTTTTTCCCATTCATTTAATCCACTTAGCTGACTTTGCTGTGTCGCATACCTTACCATCCACCACCTTTTAATCTAGTGTACAGGTTATCGCTTTCTTAAGTTAAACGCATAGTCGGTTTCTTTAGTTAGACGCATCCCTTATTAAATAATTTTGGTTACCACTGCAACTCAAATAATCCAATTAATTAATTATAGAATCTGCATAGTCCCTGTGTTCGACCTCGGACTCACCGAGAAAACCTCATTCTTTGCTTATACTTGGATAAAGGATAGGAAAACTTGACAGATCACTAACGCATTATATTAAGCATGTTAAACGCATAACATGTTGAATGCATGATAGTAAGCTTAATAATAGATAAACACAACAACAAGTTTTTTGCACTTTAGATTTGTTGCACAACACTGAGGGACTTGAAGAAGGCAAATGGGTAACTTGGATATGGAAATGGGACCCCAATGCTCAAGGACTTGAAGAAGGCATATGGGCAACCCAGATTATAATACCTATGTGCACATAGAGGAATATACGACTGATGTGAACTTTTAGTGTTAACTGCAAGTGTACGGGTCAAGTTATAATATAAAACGGTTAAGTCCGAGTATCGTTCCACTGGAGATCCAATTGGGAAGGTTTAAGTTACGTAGCTATTCGAGAATTGAATCAATTTTATTTGAGGATTGAAATTTAATATTATAAGTTAGGGAAAAATACAAATCAAACAAGGAAAGTATCAAAGGGAGAAACACAATAGTCAAAGAGAGTTCTAGGGTAATGAATCCTTGTTTATTTCATCAAGCAATATTATAGATTTCATGGATTTTATTGTAATTCATATGCCTAAGTCTAGAAACTTAATCCCAAGTTGTTTTCTCTCAAAGACAACCTTTTCTCATGCAACTCGATTGATTATTAATCTCTTAAAACCAATACAAAATTACATGGCATTAAAAATAGTCTTTAGCAACTTTTATTGTCAACCTAACTACTCTCGTGATAGATTAACAACAATTCATTGTTATAGATCAAGTTAAACATACAATCTCTCAATCATACATCTAACCTAACATGTGAAGATGGCCAATCCACAAGAATTAAACACAATAACAATGAAAAGTATAATTATTTAAACAAAACCATGAGTCTCCAAAATTAACATGAATTCATATACAATTCATCAAAACCCTAAAACTAAAGAGTTTAGCCACTCATAGCTTGAAGCAACATGTTTAAACAAAATAAACAAAGAAAGAGTGTAAAGAAAGGGAAACTCTACTGAAAAGAGGTTCTTGATTGAGGTAGCACCGTCACGATCTCCTTGGCTCTCACGTCGGACTTCGAAGGGCACCAAGACTACCTCGAACTCTTTTCCTCTTCCTTGCAACTAACTCACTCTTTGAACTCTCACTTAATCCTCTCCTTTTTGTATCTCTTTAGGTCTCCAACTTCCTTGCTTTTCTTGATTTTTTTTCTCCCCCCCCCCCGCCTTGGGCTGCTGAAAACCCCCCAAATTTATAAAAATTGGCCGCCCAAAAATTTAACCTAAAATACAAATTTTTCATTTAAGTAACGCTGGCGCCGTGGCGCTAGGGTTTCAACCAAAAAAAGTTTGCTCTCGGGTTTTAGCGCCGCGGCAGCACCGTCCAAACGCCGCGACGCTGTCATGCGTTCAACAAGGATGCGTCGAGGCAGCGCCGTCTCAGCGCCACAGCGCTATCCCAAAATTCTTTCTTTTGATTTTTTCAGCTCTTTTTCGCCGTATTCTTGCTCGGTTTTGATCTTTTAGTCGTTTCTTCTAATTTTTGTCGTTTTAACCTGAAAATCACTAGCAAACAAGTGAAATCTAATATAAAACTTCCTTAATTTGAGAGAATATAAAGCACTTTTCAACTGCTTATCAACACCCCAAACTTAGAGATTTAGTAGTCCCGAGCAAAGAATAGGATCAAATAATAGGGTGTTTTAGATGAAGAAGTGTGCAATTGACTCATGTCTCAGAGAATAACATTCAGAGCTTAAGTAGAAACATGCAAGCATATCTATATTGTTATAATCATTCAAGGCCAAATCTTGCTATCTCCCATGTGTGTGTGTGCAAGCCTCCTTCAATTTAAAATACTAGAACTCAAATTAGGACTTAAGAGAGTTTCTTTAGTTTTCCCCCTACTCTAACTCATGCACCAATCTTCAAGCTTTCATGCATTCAAGTGAGTAATATGTCCACTAAGGTATCTTTCAATCATATATATTTTTTTCATGGGCCCAAACTTGCATTCTTTTACCTAGAGGCATTAGCTTTCACACATTCACTGTAGGGACTCGTACCTAGTCAATTCCCAGGCGTCCTTACTGATCACAGCAAAGGCAGCTCTTTTTACCCCTATCCATGATTACAAGTTTAACATTTAAAAAGATAGACAAATAAAGCTTATATATTTTGTGTACACTTTTTCTTTTCTCAAGGCATGTATACTCTTTTCTTTTTCCTTAGTCTAAGATTACAAGCTATCATGCATTTCCACTCTCTAACCGGTGGGCCTTTCGAAGTGACAACCGAATACACCCAACTTAATCCTTTTTTTCAGTTAAAGATTCTAAATAAAAGTGGCTACGTGCTCAAGAATATGATAGATTTTAAGAGGGACTTAAATGAATTTAACTCAAGATAGTGCTATTCTATTTCCACAATAAGTCATCTATCATGCAAATTCGAATCTGATCATGGGCAATCAACATCAAGGCATATAACCATAAACAACATTCCCATTAACTTTGAAAGCTCCAAAATTTTCAAAAAAAAAATTTCTTCAAACATTGACATGCATATGATCATTAAAACCTTCACTAACATGCATAGCAGGATAAGAAAACACACAAAAGTACGAAAGACACCTCCCACCCCAAACTTAGAATCATCCATTGTCCCCAATGCATAAGAGCATCTAACAAGGAAAGAGCAAGCCTGGGAGCAAGCGGGAAGCCACCAAACAGGCTTGGTGTAAGGAGTACTTTATGTGATAAACCACGTTCCTGAGAGATAAAGCATATGAGTGACTCCAAGATTTATTGAAAATAAAATAAAAAGAAAAGTAAAGAAAGCAATAAAATTGGGTTGCCTCCCAATAAGCGCTTGGTTTAACGTCTTCTAGCTAGACGGGACTAATGGATCATGCAATGAAAGCCAGGTTCTCAAATCCGCGTTCTTCATCACCGATGTGGTGCTTCAATCGTTGACCATTCACTTTGAAGGTTGTTCCATCGTTGCCTTGTAGTTCCACGGCTCCATGTGGGAATACCTTGACAATTATAAAGGGTCCCGACCATCGTGTCTTCAGCTTTCTTGGAAACAAGCGTAAACGTGAGTTAAAAAGTAATACTCTTTGTCCGTGAAGGAAGGTCCGTGAGGTGATCTTCTTGTCATGCCATCTCGCAGTGCGCTCTTTGTAAAGTTTGGCATTCTCATAAGCTTGAGCACGAAACTCCTCCATCTCATTGAGTTCTAAGAGGCGTTTCTCACCGGCTTTCTCGAAATCCATGTTCAGCTTCTTGATGGCCCAATAAGCTCTATGCTCGAGCTCTACCGGTAAGTGACAAGCCTTTCCAAACACCAACCTGTACGGTGAAGTACCAATTGGAGTTTTGAAAGCTGTGCGGTAGACCCACAGTGTATCATCGAGCTTAAGGGCCCAATCCTTCCTATTGGTCTTGACTGTCTTTTCCAAAACTTTCTTGATTTCCCTATTAGATAACTCAGCAAGGCCATTAGTTTGAGGATGATAAGCTGTAGCAATTTTATGATTAACATTATATTTTTGCATCATGGATTCAAACAGTTTATTGCAAAAGTGAGAACCCTCATCACTAATAATAGCTCTAGGTGTACCAAAACGTTTGAAAATGTTTTTATGTAAGAATTTTAAAACAGTGCGAGCATCATTGGTCCTAGTGGCTATGGCTTCTACCCACTTAGATACATAATCTACTGCAACTAGAATGTATAGGTAGCCATTAGAAGAAATAGGAAAAGGCCCCATAAAGTCAATACCCCAAACGTCAAAGAGCTCCACTTCCAAGATAAGTTTCATTGGAAGCTCATGTTGTCTAGAAATATTGCCAGTACGTTGGCACCTATCACATGACTTAACAAAGGTATAACAGTCTTTAAAAATGGATGGCCAATAAAATCCTGACTGAAGTACCTTGGCTGCAGTTCCAGTGGGTCCAAAATGACCTCCATAGGGGGAGGCATGACATGCATTAAGAATACTTACCACTTCCTCTTGAGGCACACACTTCCTTATCATATTGTCAGCACAAACCTTGTAGGGAAGTGGGTCCTCCCAATGGTACGACTTAACATTGTGCAGGAATCTTTTCTTTTGTTGAGAGTTCATGTCAGGTGGAAAATGTACTCCTGCAAGATAATTAACTATGTCAGCAAACCAGGGCAAACTATCTTTTACCTGATACAATTGTTCATCAGGGAACATCTCAACAATTGGGGGCCATGATTTAGCATCCTCATTCTCAATTCTAGATAAGTGGTCTGCAACCACATTTTCACATCCTTTCCTGTCTTTGATTTCTAAGTCAAATTCCTGTAACAATAATATCCACCTCATTAGCCTAGGTTTGGAATCTTTCTTAACAAACGAATACTTTAAAGCAGCATGGTCAGTATGCACCACTATTTTAGAGCCAAACAAGTATGATCTAAATTTATCAAGGGCAAACAGAACAGCTAGTAGTTCTTTTTCAGTAGTAGTGTATTTCTGTTGAGTATTATCAAGAGTCCTACTAGCATAGTAAATTGCCCTAAACATGTTATCTCTACGTTGGCCTAGAACAGCTCCTAAAGCATAGTCACTAGCATCACACATGATCTCGAAAGATTGACTCCATTCTGGTACATCAATAATAGGTGCAGCAATTAGTCTTTCCTTCAGAGTATTAAAAGCTAGTAGACATGCATCATCAAAGATAAACTTAGCTTCCTTTTCTAGCAAATTACTCAAGGGTTTAGCAATTTTAGAAAAATCTTTAATAAATCTCCTGTAAAACCCTGCATGCCCTAGGAAGCTCCTGACTCCTTTCACATTGTTGGGGGGTGGCAGTTGTTCAATGGCAGCTATTTTAGCCCTATCCACCTCCAATCCCTTTTGAGAGACTTTGTGTCCCAGGACGATGCCTTCCTTCACCATGAAGTGACACTTCTCCCAATTTAGAACAAGGTTAGCATCTTGACACCTCTGCAAAACACGAGTTAGATTAGCAAAACAAGAATCAAATGAAGACCCGAATATAGAAAAATCATCCATAAAAACCTCAATTATATCTTCCAATGAGCCCCTGAAAAATAGACATCATACAACGTTGAAAAGTGGCAGGGGCATTGCATAAACCAAATGGCATTCTCTTAAAGGCAAATGTCCCATAGGGACATGTAAATGTTGTTTTTTCTTGATCCTCAGGAGCAATGACAATTTGGTTATAACCTGAATATCCATCTAGGAAGCAATAATGAAAATAACCTGCAAGTCTATCAAGCATTTGATCTATAAAAGGAAGGGGAAAATGATCTTTTCTAGTGGCTTTGTTCAACTTCCTATAATCAATGCATACACGCCATCCTGTCACAGTTCTAGTGGCTATCATTTCATCTTTTTCATTTTTTACCACAGTCATGCCACCTTTCTTGGGTACCACTTGAACAGGACTTACCCATGGACTGTCAGATATGGCATATATGATTCCTGCATTCAAAAGCTTGAGCACTTCTTTCTTAACTACCTCCTTCATGGTGGGATTAAGTCTCCTTTGGTGCTCTATCGATGGTTTAAAGGTATCTTCCATCAAGATTTTTTGCATACAGACCGATGGACTAATACCTTTAAGGTCCTCAATAGACCAACCAATGGCAGACTTATGATCCCTCAATACTTTCAACAATTTTTCTTCTTCCACAGAATTAAGATCAGAAGATATTATAACAGGTAAAGAAGATAAATCATCTAAGAATGCATATTTTAAATGAGGAGGTAACACTTTTAATTCAAGCTTAGGCTTCTCAATATCATTCACAATGTTGTGGAAATATTGTATTGTAAATTAGCCTAACGCAAGGTGCTAAATGATGTGATTATGCGTTGAACATGTCATGCGTTGAACATGCCATGCGTCCTACACTATGCGTTGGTAATCTAGTCAAGTTTTCCTATCCTCTACCCAAGTATAAGCAAACGAATAGGTTTTCTCGGTGAGTCCAAGGTCGAACACAGGGATTATATTGATATAGTATTTACGTGGATTTCATGCGTTGCAGTGGTAACCAAGAAATAAGTTGGGAATGAGTTTGTTTCTAATCTAAGGAAAGCAATAATATGTACACTAAACTAACAGTTGTGGAAGATGGAAAGCATGCGACACAGCAAGTTCAGCTAAAGATGTGTGTGAATGGATAAAGAAAGGGTTCGGGTTGGTTTACATCTAACGTCGAAAACACATAGTTGTAACACCCTGTCCATGAAAACCTAACTATTCATATAACTAGTATGGATAAAAGGGATAAAGAGTGTGGATTAGCGAAACGTGTAAATGAAAAGTTAAGATTATGTAATTGCTAAATTATGGCCAACAAATTCTGTGCGTTGAAATGAATGGTATTAAGAAAAGAGTAGACATAATTCTGGAAATCAGGCTGACGCATAGAAGGATAAGTTATAACGCATGTAATAGTTAATATTGAGTTACCAAGTTACGAGATTAAATGTTATTAATGGCAAGTTAAATGAGGTGAAGTACCATGCGTCGATGATGTAAAATGGAGTAGAACCATCGCGTGGGAAAAGTACTTTGCGTTGGAAGGGTTGGCAATGCATCGAAAAGTGAAGTGAAGAAAAGTAATGCATTAGGCGTTATGAAGCAATAGTACGGAGGAAAAAGGAACTTGAGTACTGATCCCGACCATGCGTTGGTAAACCATGAGATAAGCTGTAACTATGTGCTGAAGGTTAACGATGGATTGATAAACTATTCGATGAGAAGCGGCTAGGCGTTGGGAGTTTACTATATGCTATGAAGGTTCATTGGGCTGATCAAGAAGTCCCCGAATATGGTATAAGCATGTGCGGAAGAGGCCGTTAAGTGTTGAAGGTTATTACATTGGGAAATTTCTATGCATTGAAGAATTGCTATGCGATGGCAAAGTAACGCGTTGAGGAAACTGAGTTCAGGCGTTGGATATGTTGTAGGGTGGAAAGCAAATCTAATAGGAGGAAACAATAGAAGGATGGATATTAGAACAATTGTTAAAGGAAACGCCTAAATATGGGAGAAGTTAGGAAGCAAAGCGTTGGGTATACCTAGTGGACGCGTTGTAGAGTAATCTCGAAATCTAAAAGGTTGAATAAAAGGATTATAACTTGATTTACGTTATACATCCTGAAGGTACAACGATGTAGAGGAAGTTAAAAGGAAATATTTACTAATGGCCAAGAGTGAAAAGTGAAATAGCTGGGTGTGGAATAGTGGCTATGAGTTGAGAAGGTTATTAGCTATGCGTCGAGGGGCTTATGAGTTGAAGGTGGCTACCATTCGTTATTGAGGTTATACGCTGAAGAGTTTAACTTCATGATAAATGGAAATGCAACTTCGATCTCGGGTAAACACATAGGAAGGAATTTAGGAAGGAAATGGTTAAAGGAATAACCTTGGGGTATAACCCAAGAACGCATGGAGGGATAATCAAGGAACCTTCCAGGAAGGCGGACATGGACACAGGATATAGTAAAGGTGAATGCAAAAGGACAGGACAAACGCATAGGGGAAGAACTATAAATGGAAATAGAGGTAGTAAAGCTGAGAGTGGTAAAATGGAGTAAAGAAGTTAAATTTGGAAGAAGGGTTCATAAACGCAGAGGAACACAGGAATGATTGGGTAGTTGTATATTGGAACATAATGGACGCATAAAGATACATTTATAAAGGCCAGGTGGCTTCATATAGACTTGACACCTTAAAGTAGGAGGTGTTAAAGTGGCATGGTAAGTGCCTCATGCAAGGTGACACTTGGACTAATGCAACCATGCAGCGTGACATGTGGCAATCAAGTGGCAAAAGAGAGAAGTAGGATGGCAAGCCCTCTATAAATAGGACCCTGAGGGAAGAGTAATGACTGATTTTTTGGAAGTAAGAATCCTCGATAGAAAGAGGAGAACGAAGGTAGAGAGAAGGGACTTCTTACATCTGTAAAAGGAGGCCTACGGCCAAGAAAGAAGACGATATTGACAATTTAGTCATCAGGTGTAAAAGAAGTTGTCTTGCATCGAAGAGGGGTCAGCCTTGCGTTTAAGACAAATTCAATGTTCAAGGTGAACGCCGCGTTTGAAAATAGACAATGCGTTCAAGTTAGACCTTGCGTCCAAGAAAGTCCACGCATCCAGGAAATCTTGCACAAGGTCGACGCGTCCAGAAGATCTTGCATGCCGCGTCCATCTGAGCAACCTTGCGGGTTAAAAACGCAAGCCTTGCGTTCAAGGGCTCGGGAAGACAGAATTTCAAGGGAGAAGAGGAAATTCTTAAGTAAATAGTGAGTGACTCTCTTTTTCTTTCAAACTGAGTTTTATTGAACTGTTCTTATATGATATGGTTTATGATAGCTGATTTCTTGAAACGCATCGTTTAAAAGGCATGTAATCTTATTGTTTTACTATATTAAAAAGCATGTTGCAAAGTACAGTTTATCAAGAAACATCTTGATTTCTATAAAAGATTTTATATGAATGATCTACTCAACTGATCGATAAAATGTTTAAGAGGAGGCTCAGTGCTTATCTCTTTGAGAAGGCTCGTGAGTTTCCCCGGGACCCAATACTCAAGGACATGAGAAGGTACATAGGCAACCCGTCATATTCCTATGTGCACATAGAGGTTAAGCTGGCTAGTGCATCGAGCTTGCTCTGTTTGAAGCCAGGGATGATTTCGACGTTGGGTGTGTTGAGCCTTGCTCCACCCCACCTAAGGATGTTTTAGACGTTGAGAGCATTGAGCTATGCTTCGCCTGAACTAAGGGAAAAGATTGAAAAACCAAACGGTTTTCTATTTAAATATTTTGGAAAACGTTTATATGGATTTAGAATGGATTTACGTGATTGACAAAGATTTGTGGAAATCTGTTTTTGTTGAATTAACGCGTTAAATTCTTATTTTAATACGTATTACTGTAACATGTCTGTTATCGAATAAAAGATAGTTTTACAAAATTGTCACTCACGGGGCTTTAGCTCACGTCTTCCCATGTTTTCAAATTTTCCAGGTAGCAAGCGAGTTCAGGATGCTTTGCCTATACAAGAACCTCGTCTGGGCCGTCTTTGCTAAAAGGAATGGTTGGTCAGTGAGCCTTACAGAGGAGTCAAGGTTGCTGGCTTCACATCTTCTTCCGGGTTATGGAGGGTAATCGGGAGGGGTGTGACAATAGTAGTATTCTATTCATGCTTGCGACTCTTCTCCCGGTTGTCAGCTGCTATGCGTTATATGTCTATAACGCATAGGAGACTGTTAAGAACCAAGGTTATCCCCATAGACAGGTAACACTTCTTGATCCTTGTCAATTGAGTTCCACAATCACTTACCCTCTCGAGCAGTCTGATTATTACTACTTATATCGATTTGTCAGATGGACATAAGCATCGGATTAAGCTCGCAATGGACAAGATAAAATAGTTACACTATGGTTCCTAGTTAGATGCTAACACAACCCTAGACCCTTGAGTGATTAGTTACTCATGGTTTGAAAGTATAAAGCGGACAATTGAGAAAAGTAAGTAGACATGGAAGATGAATATATTGATGAAACGGATACAACTTTAGATAAGTTCAATTCCTTGATACAAATCTAAAATCAAGAAGAAAAACTAAGCAAGAAAGAAAGGAAGGCGTCAATGTCTTGAGTCGCCCGGATGGAAGCGTGAGGTTCTGCTGTGAAGTGGTGCGGCGGAGGGAAGACTCTTCTCTCTCGAGCTATTCGTCTCCGGTTGAAGTCTGAAAGAACTCTGCTGTCACTTATGGAGTTCTTCCGAGAATCAACAACCTTTCTCATCTCACAGAGCTGCCCTTTTATAGATGATGCGTCCACAATTAATGGCAAATCTACTTGATTGGCGGCGAGATTGATACTATGCGTCCATCTCGCCTGATTGCGTAATTCTCGAGTCAATTAAGATCCACCACTTTAGCCACAATTCATGTTCGTCAATCATCCGTCAATCTCTCAATATTCTGATTTGATTCTCAGCGCCTTGCATTAATGGTCGTCTATGCGTCCATGAATAGTCTTGCCAATGTCAACGCGTTGTAGGTTGCTAACGCGTAGTTATGCGTTGAGTTGTTGTTAACGCATCGTCAGGTTGTTTGCGTTCCGTTCAGATCATGCGTCTACGAAGAACAGATTGCTAAAGCGTCGTCCTGCGTTAAGAAGTCATCAACGCATCGTCTGCATTCCTACGTCAAAACATGCATTTTAGGCTCAAAAAGTGGTAATACCATTTATCTTCCTAAAAATACATTAGTATAACGCAAAGGAAGATTTATTAGTGAAAATAAACATAACTTGCCGCATGCTTCTCTATTTAATATCTATTTATCTATGAAAAAGGCTATAATAACTTGTATTTCTACAAGTTATCACACCCTTAAACTTAGATAAATGCTTGTTGTCACACCCCCTCCCAGATTACCCACCTAACCTAAGAGGGAGTGTGAAGACAATAAACATCACCCCTCTTGTGACGCATATTGTCCTAACTTTTCCTGTACATACATTTAGTCATATACAAACATAAAACACAGACATACATCACATGCTTATAACTTGATACAATTCCCTGTATAAGGTACACCTTTAATACATAGCATGAATTCATCTTCATATCCAAAATACAACATACACAACACCATCAACAGTATCCACTCAAGCTATATGTTCTACATGTCATTTACATAAGAATACTCAACGTACAACTCTCAAACTTGACTGTATCTTGATACTCGAGACTTAGGCAGGGTGAGCTGTAATAGGCTAAGCACCGGGAACGTCCTTGCTACCTGGGGAGAGAAAAATGAAAACATTGGAAAACATAAGCTAATAGCCTAGTGAGTGACAAATCTTTGTAAAACGGCATTCATTTAAAACAGGCATGTTATGTATAACGAAATAATCAGAGTTTAACATTTGTTCAAGTGCTACATGTTTTTCATGAAATCCATCATTCTCATAAATCAATACTAAAATCATATCAAAGTGTTTTCCAAGGAATTCATCAATATCAACCAGTTTTTCAAACTTTTACCTTAGTTGAGGCGGAGCAATGCTTCTACGCACTCAACGTCGAAAATCATCCCTGGCTTCAAGCAGAGCAAGCTCGATGCATTAGCCAGCTTAACCTCTATGTGCACATAGGAGTAAGTCGGGTTGCCCAAGTACCTTCTACGAGTCCTTCAGTACTGGGTCCCGGGGAAACTCACATGCCTTCTCATGTCCAGCATTGAGCCTCCTCTTAAACATTTTAGAAATCAACATTATACGTGAATGGATCACATGAAAATCTTTCATGAAAAACAAATATATCACGATAAACAACTTTTCAAAACATGCCATTGAACATCTTATAGGAACATATAAAACATACCTTGTGAACAACATCATCAAGCATCATGCTTTTAAGGAAACAACTCATCACAAAGCCTTATCTCATAAGACAAACCAAACTAAACATTTTCAATAAATTTCATTTCAAAGAAAGAAAAGTGTCACTCACAACTCTTTCTAGGCTTTATGTGGTTTATATACTGTTCCTATTTCTTCTTGGCCTGCAAAAGAAACATGCCTTGCATTAATCAACACTATCTTCCTTTCCTTTTCTCTACTGGCTTATAAACGAGAATCTCAGCGACACCCGCCAAATAGGACTGTTACCAGCGATACCCGATAGAACAGCACCAGCGTTACCTACCTGAGCAGCGATACTCAGTGTTATCTAGTGAGATTTGTGAGACGAAAAGCTCCTTTGCGTCTCAGCGGTACCCGTCTCGCTGCAAATTCCTAAACAGTGTGCCGATACTTGATTTCCAACGACACTCTGCACTGTAACTCCTTCCTTTCTTCTCGTCCTTACTTCAACCTATGAAAAGTCACATTTCCATACAGATTCAGAGTTTCTTCTCTTCAGCAAACTGATAGGAAATCACGTTCTAAAGCTTACCTTAAAATTTCAGGGTGTAGCTCTTTCTCATTCTCGCGATATTTCGAAATTACTTCCTGCTGTTCCGGATTGCGAGACAATCTTGTAATCACTGATTTCCTAAGGATTCACATAGTAAAACTTTGATTTCAGCATCACCATCCTTTACAAAAGTTGTTAGGAATTGCGTTAACTTACTAACCTTAAATTTTCGGCTCTGAACTCAGCTTATTCCTCACGTTCGGTTCCGAATATCAATCACTGCTCAACCAACTAGGTAGCTTCGGTCATTCCCCTGTTCCAGCTTCGTTTCCAGCATCGATGTGAATCAAACTTCGTCCAGAATCCTCAAGAACACCTTCTTCAATCTTCTTTTGAAGTTTATCTGAAGAATAGAACTGACTTAAGTTCTTGAAATGTCCTTAAAATGATTAAACATTTAATTAATCCAGCTATTTATACTACCGACTTAACCTTCTCAAACACCAGGACTTAGGCTGCTAACTTACGTATTTCATCTGCAGACTAGCGCGGGGTTCTCCTCTTAACGCACGACACTCAAGTTAACTCCTCTTCCAACGCATGGTGGGTGTCCCCACACGCCTCCTATTTTGAACGCATATCTTTCCATCTTGCACTTCTATTTTCATTGCGTCTAGACCATCCTGTCTTCAGCATAGGTGCTTCCAGCGCATTTCTGTCTTCGACGCATTGACTTCAACACAATACTGTCCTAAGTGCAGAATGACTTGAACGCATGGTTCAAGTGTGCTTCTTTCCCCATCAGGACTACTTATCTATCAACGCGGGTAGCTACTTCAGCTCACCAACCTCCGTGAATTAACCACAAACGCATGGACTTAGTCAATACTCAGTCAAAATTTTACTTTCCTCTCGCCCTCAGCCACTTCTCCCTTTGAGACGCATAGCCACAACGCATGGTTACACCTCAATGCTTGGCATCGCCAATCAGTGCTTACACTTGTCCTCAAGCATAACTTCTATCTAAGAAACTTTAATCATTCTAAACATTTTATCAACGCATTGACTAGTCTCTCAGAATGCTATACTCAATCAGCTACCCGTTAGTTATATTATTTCTCTACCTCTATATTCTTTTCTTTAGGACGGGTCTAATTTGTATGCGGCAAGCTTTCTTTTCAAAATTCTTAAACTCATTATTCACAAAATTTTTGTTTCTTCTTTTGAACATTGAGTCTGGAAAGATGAAGATATAAAGTTCCTTTTTCTTTTTTGTTATCTTATTTATATATTAAGCATGCGTCGAGTCGGGTTATCCACCTTCGTTCTGACATACCAACTATGGGGTGCATGGAGGCAGCCAACTACGAGCAAGTGCCCTTCTCGACTAAACTCTTATCTAAGTTCGGTTTCCTCACTAGACATTGGAGTTTGTTATTTATCTATGCGTCGCTGATTACGATTACCCACATGAAGGCGGCCAACTACGGGCAGGTGTCGTTTTCAGCTAGACTCTTTAACAAGATACATATTTTTGTCTTGTCAGCGGAGTTTTTCATTGAAAGAATAATTTTTTTTTTTTAACATGATTGAAATAAGTTCCTCATATTTTTATCTTTGACAGTTCAAACCTCTTCCACCCCCAAACTTGAGAGTAGCAAGG
Source organism: Citrullus mucosospermus (assembly GCA_030954485.1). Lineage (NCBI taxonomy): Eukaryota > Viridiplantae > Streptophyta > Magnoliopsida > Cucurbitales > Cucurbitaceae > Citrullus > Citrullus mucosospermus. Next base: position 13,777,840 of record CM062057.1, on the reverse strand, counting down.
TCCTCATTGCTTAAATTGTAAACAAAGATTAAGTTGCAAAATTTTGTAAAAGAGGTTTGAATTGGCCGCTTGCATACATACAACGTTTGCGTTTCTAAGGAATAGTATGCAGATGCGTTGAAAGTAATCCAACTTAAGAGTGTACAAAAAGTGTAAGCATGATTATCCTCATAGTGACTAATTTTTCAACGCAACGATAAAAGTTGGGAATAATTATATATGAACTTAGAATGAATTTAAAACAAGGGACCATGCAAAGAGGTAATTAAAAATTCCATGCGGCGAAGCAATAGTGAATGCATACAGTTATCGCATACCGAATATACAGTTGAACGCACGGTTTTTAGTTCAAAGTATGCACTGGACGTTTTAAGTATTATGCGTTTGGAAAATTACAGCTCCTAATTCTAACTTGATAAACACAGAAATCGTTTATCGCTGAGCGCATAGTTCAATGATGCGTTGAAATCAAATAATTTACATTAAAGCTCGACGCCTAGTTTCATGCTCAACTAATTTACGCTAAGACTGAATTTAAAACATGAAAACTAAAATTAAAAAAAAACATACCAACAGAAGAAAGAAAGCAAAAGAAAAATAAAAATAAATACTAAAACAAATTCGAATAAAAAAAATAAGGCAAGGGTAAAAGAAAGCGTCCCTGGAGAAGTAGGCGTTCAGAATCCGTAGGGACCTTTCGACGCAAGCTCAGTTATTACGCTCCCGTAGATCATTGGAGCCTTTATCGCGATCAGGGTTCAACGCAGAGGCGACAATGAAGTACATTACGACTCCCTCAAGTACGCGTGCTTGGGATGCATTGGTCTGGTTTGTAGCTCATGCGTTGAAGGCTCTTTTAATAGCGGCTCGATCTTTGCCGCGGATCTGTTGCTCCGGTCTGATTTCTCAATTATACCATCGGAGAGTAATTTATTTGCATCATCTTCACCATCCTCACCGTCCTTGAGGATTTCATTTCTCAACGCCACGTTCACAGTTTTTGTCTTTTCATTGATATCTGCGTTCATTAGACAAAATTGAAAATGATCAGGATCGTTTAACGTGTTAACTACATTAAATTTTACCTGATCACCCGTGCAGGGCGTTGAGATTTTTCCTTGGACGTCAATCAGGAGGCGTCCAGAAGTAGTATCTTCATATACAGACGCAGGTTCTGCCTGCGTTGCTTTTTCTCTCCGCTCTCTATTTTCCTCTTCTGATGCGGTGGATGATGATGGATGCTGGACATTATGTATGGCACTCTCTAGCGGTTGACTTGTTGAATCGTTTAGTGTAAGCACTGATTTGCGTTGCCAAGCATTGAGGTGTAGCCATGCGTTTGTGGCTATGCATCTCAAAGGGAAAAGTGGCCGAGAGCGAGAGTAAGAATTTTTGGAAAGTAAAATTTTGGCTAAGTATTGACTAAATCCATGCGTTTGTGGTTAATTCACGGAGGTTGGTGAGCTGAAGTAGCTACCCGCGTTGATAGATAAGTAATCCTGATGGGGGAAGAAACACACACTTGAACCATGCGTTCAAGTCACTCTGCGTTGAGGACAGTTGTGCGTTGAAGTCGATGCATCGAAGACAGACATGCGTTGGAGGCACCTGTGCTGAAGACAGGATGGTCTGGACGCAACGAAAGTAGAATTTCAAGATGGAAAGATATGCGTTCAAAATAGGAGGCGTGTGGGGACGCCCACCATGCGTTGGAAGAGAAGTTAACTTAAGTGCCATGCGTTGAGAGGAGAACCCTGCGCTAGTCCGCAGATGAAAGGTAAGTTAGCAGCATAAGTTCTGGTGTATGAGAAGGTTAAGTCGGTAGTGTATATATAGCTGGACTAATTAAATATTTAATCATTTTTAAGGACATTTCGAGAGCTTAAGTCGGTTCTATTCTTCAGATAAACTTCAGAAGAAGATTGAGGAAGGTGTTCTTGAGAATTTTGGATGAAGTTTGACTCATATCGATGCTGAAAACGAAGCTGGAACAGGGGAATGACTGAAGTTACTTGGTTTGGATGAGCAGTGACTGATATTCGGAACAAAACGTGAGGAAGAAGATGAGTTCAGAGCTGAAAATTTAAGGTTAGTAAGTTGACGTAATTCCTAACAACTTTTGTAAAGGATGGTGATGCTGAAATTGAAGATTTACTATGTGAATCCTTAGGAAACCAGAGTTTACAAGATTATCTCGCAATCCAGAACAGCGGGAGGTAACTCCGGAATATCGCGAGAACGAGGAGGAGCTACACCCTGAAATTTTAAAGTAAGCTATAGAACTTGATTTCCTATAAGTTTGTAAAAGAGAAGAAACCCTGAATCCGTATGGAAATGTGACTTTTAATAGGTTGAAGTAAGAACGAGAAGAAAGGAAGGAATTACAATGCAGAGTGCCGTTGGAAAATCAAGTATCGGCATACTGTCTGGGAATTGGTAGCGAGACGGGTATCGCTGAGACGCAAAGGAACCTTCCATCTCACAGATCTCGCTAGATAACGTTGAGTATCGCTGCTAAGGTATGTAACGCTGGTGCTGTTCCATCGAGTATCGCTAGTAACAGTCTTATTCGGCGGGTAACGCTAAGATTCTCGTTTATAAGTAAGTAGAGAAAAGGAAAGGGATTTAATGTTGATTAACGCAAGGCATACTTCTTTTGCAGGCCAAGAAGAAATAGGAAAAGTATATAACCCACGTAAAGCCTAGAAAGAGTTGTGAGTGACACTTTTCTTGCTTTGAAACGAAATTTATTGAAAATTTTTAGTTTGGTTTTTCTTATGAGTTATGGCTTTGAGATGAACCGTTTTCTTAAAAAGCATGATGTTTGATGATGTTGTTCACAAGGCATGTTTTATACGTTTCTATAAGATGTTCAATGGCATGTTTTGAAATATTGTTTATCGTGATATATTGATTTTCATGAAAGATTTTCATATGAACTACTATGTGAACGAAATTCTGAAACGTTTTAGAGGAGGCTCAGTGCTCAAGGACACGAGAAGGCACGTGAGTTTCCCTGGGACCCAGTACTCAAGGACATGAGAAGGTACATGGGCAACCCGTCATATTCCTATGTGCACATAAAGGTTAAGCTGGCTAGTGCATCGAGCTTGCTCTGCTTGAAGCTAGGGATGATTTCGACGTTGGGTGTGTTGAGCCTTGCTCCACCCCAACTAAGGTGATTTTCGACGTTGAGTGCGTAGAAGCATTGCTCCGCCTCAACTAAGGGAAAAGTTTGAAAAACTAGTTGATATTGATAAATTCCTTGGAAAACACTTTGGTATGATTTTAGTATTGATTTATGAGAATGATGGATTTCATGAAAAACATGTTACATTTGAACAAATGTTAAACTTTTATTTATTCGTTATACGTAACATGCCTGTTTTAAATGAATGCCGTTTTACAAAGATTTGTCACTCACTAGGCTGTTAGCTTATGTTTTTCCAATGTTTTCCTTTTCTCTCCCCAGGTAGCAAGGACGTTCCCGGTGCTTAGCCTATTTCAGCTCACCCTGCCTAAGTCTCGAGTTATCAAGATACAGTCAAGTCTGAGAGTTGTACGTTGCATATGTTTATGTAAATGGCATGTAGAACATGTAGTTTTGAGTGGGGACAATTGGTAGAGTTGTGTATATTGTATTATGAATATGGATATGAATTTATGCTATGTATTAAAGGTGTACCCTATACAAGGAATTGTATCAAGTTATAAGCATGTGATGTATGACTGTGTTCTATGTTTGTACATGAGTAAATGTATGTACAGGAAAGGAATGTAAAGATAAGACAATATGCGTCACAAGGGAGGTGATGTTTATTGTCTTCACACTCCCCCTTAGGTTAGGTGGGTAATCTGGGAGGGGGTGTGACATTTAGGGGTTGCAAGTTTCCTTGCGACCACTCATTATGCACTGTGGGATTGATTTTCCCACTTAACAATGTCTCACCTTGACATTGTTCTCCTAAGTTCCCTCTTGGAACTTCGGTCGTACTTAGCAATGCTTCTTGATTTTCATTTTCGAGCTCCTCTGCAATTTGATTCATGTGAATTTCTATATTGCGAATCGCAGCGGCTTGTTTCTGGAGCATCGCTTCGTCCAACTGGCGCGTTGCTTCAATTTTACTGTTTTCTTTTCGTAAAAGAGATTCCAGGGAAGACAATGAGGCTAATTCGTCCGCTTGCGGATCCCTCGAATACTGATGAAACCAGCCTTGATTCCATTGGTTGAAACTAGGAGGATTACCTCTCTGCGGCTGTTGCTCAGCCTTCTGCGTTTGTTGTTGATTCCCACCCCATCCGAAGTTAAGGTGGTTCCTTCAACCCAAATTGTCGTAGCGGTTGTTTTGAATACTGCAGATAAACTGGAGGTTGTAGGGACACATGTCATACAAGTGCCCCCCACCACATTGCGGCCAGTCTACAGATGCTGTCGAGTTCATCGCGTGCACTACGTTCATCGCAGCAACTGGTCTACCTTGATTTCTCAAGACTAGTGTTTGCAGCATGGATGTCATATTGGCGAGCTGCCCTGCAAGATTGTTGGCAACATCAGCTCAAGCATTCCAGCTTGCGTTTGCCTTCTATTGGTGGGATGAAATTCATATCCGTCGTCCACCAACTCATTGGTGTCCCATGGAGTTCTGTCGAAAAGATTTCCGGCATATGAGTAAGTCATCTTCAATACTTCTCCTGCTGATGCAGGCAATTTTCCTCACTAGACGTTTGAATTAGGTCCAAACAATTAACCCCTCTTCAATTCTACCTTGTCCTTCGGGTGAAGGTCCTATCAATCTCTGGGTCAATATCGAGCTATGGATTGCTCCCGTCACTCAGATACTGTTAGAAGCTTCTGGCACAGGAGAAACTTACTATACTCCTTCGACTGAGGAATCCTGCAACACATTAATCCAAATAAAAGAATTAAATCAATGAAATAATCCCCGGCAACGGCGCCAAAAACTTGTTGTGGAAATATTGTATTGTAAATTAGCCTAACGCAAGGTGCTAAATGATGTGATTATGCGTTCAACATGTCATGCGTTGAACATGCCATGCGTCCTACACTATGCGTTGGTGATCTAGTCAAGTTTTCCTATCCTCTACCCAAGCATAAGCAAAGGAGTAGGTTTTCTCGGTGAGTCCGAGGTCGAACACAGGGATTATATTGATTTAGTATTTACGTGGATTTCATGCGTTGCAGTGGTAACCAAGAAATAAGTTGGGAATGAGTTTGTTTCTAATCTAAGGAAGGCGATAATATGTACACTAAACTAACAGTTGTGGAAGATGGAAAGCATGCGACACAGCAAGTTTAACTAAAGATGTGTATGAATGGATAAAGAAAGGGTTCGGGTTGGTTAACATCTAACGTCGGAATCGCATAGTAGTATTCTATTCATGCTTGCGACTCTTCTCCCCGTTGTCAGCCGCTATGCGTTATATGTCTATAACGCATAGGAGAGTGTTAAGAACCAAGGTTATCCCCATAGACAGGTAACACTTCTTTATCCTTGTCAATTGAGTTCCACAATCACTTACCCTCTCAAGCAGTCTGATTATTACTACTTATATCGATTTGTCAGATGCACATAAGCATCGGATTAAGCTCGCAATGGACAAGATAAAATAGTTACACTATGGTTCCTAGTTAGATGCTAACGCAACTCTAGACCCTTGAGTGATTAGTTACTCATGGTTTGAAAGTATAAAGCGGATAGTTGAGAAAAGTAAGTAGACATGGAAGATGAATATATTGATGAAATAGATACAACTTTAGATAAATTCAATTCCTTGATACAAATCTAAAAGCAAGAAGAAAAACTAAGCAAGAAAGAAAGGAAGGCGTCAATGTCTTGAGTCGCCTGGATGGAAGCGTGAGGTTCTACTGTGAAGTGGTGCGGCGGAGGGAAGACTTTTCTCTCTCGAGCTATTCGTCTCCGGTTGAAGTCTGAAAGAACTCTGCTGTCACTTATGGAGTTCTTCCGAGAATCAACAACCTTTCTCATCTCATAGAGCTGCTCTTTTATAGATGATGCGTCCGCAATTAATGGCAAATCTGCTTGATTGGCGGCGAGATTGATACTATGCATCCATCTCGCCTGATTGCGTGATTCTCGAGTCAATTAAGATCCACCACTTTAGCCACAATTCATGTTCGTCAATCATCCGTCAATTTCTCAAGATTCTGATTTGATTCTCAGCGCCTTGCATTAATGGTCGTCTATGCGTCCATGAATAGTCTGGCCGATGTCAACGCGTCGTAGGTTGCTAACGCGTAGTTATGCGTTGAGTTGTTGTTAACGCATCGTTAGGTTGTTTGCGTTCCGTTCAGATCATGCGTCCACGAAGAACAGATTGCTAACGCTTCGTCCTGCGTTAAGAAGTCATCAATGCATCGTCTGCATTCTTGCGTCAAAACATGCGTTTTAGGCTCAAAAAGTGGTAATTCATTTATCTTCCTAAAAATACATTAGTATAACGCAAAGGAAGATTTATTAGTCAAAATAAACATAACTTGCCGCATGCTTCTCTATTTAATCTCTATTTATCTATGAAAAAGGCTATAATAACTTGTATTTCTACAAGTTATCACACAACATGCAAGGGAGCCAAAGGTATAGGTCTATCTATTTTAGAACATATTGGCAACCTATCTAACCACCCAGCATAAAATGCTATTTCATCAAAAATTGTATCTGCATTCTCAACATCCATTATGCTTTGTTCTAGATGATCATTAGCCAACATAACCTCTACATGCTTAAAAGTAGTATAATCAATTATGTCTATAGCATGGCAAGGACTACTCTCATCATGATGACTCAAGGACTTGTAAATATCAAATACAACATTCTCATCATTTACCCTTAGAGTCAACTTCCCTTGTTGGACATCTATGATAGCCTTTCCAGTTGCTAGGAATGACCTCCCAAGTATGATAGGAATCTCAGAGTCCTCCTCCATGTCCAATACTACAAAATCTGCAGGAAAGATAAATTTGTCAACTTTAACTAATACATCTTCAACAATACCTTTAGGATAAGCTAATGATCTATCAGCAAGTTGCAGGGTGATGGTGGTAGGTTGCACCTCTCCAATGTTGAGTTTCCTATAGACAGATAAAGGCATCAAATTAATAGAAGCACCAAGATCACAAAGAGCTCTAGTAACATTTAAAGACCCAATAGTGCAAGGTATAGTAAAACTCCCTAGATCTTTCAACTTTTGTGGTAGCTTCTTTTGCAGCACAGCACTACATTCCTCAGTCATGCTAATCATCTCATATTGCCCAAACTTTTTCTTTTTAGACAAGACATCTTTCATGAATTTAGCATAGTTAGGCATTTGTTCTAAAGCCTCAGCAAATGGGATGTTAATATGAAGCTTTTTGAATAACTCAAGAAATTTAGCAAATTGGGAGTCTATTTCTTTCTTTTTAAAACATTGAGGATATGGCATAGTTTTAGATAAAAAAGGTAGAGGGTTAGATGACTTACTTGAAGATGTTGACTCTTTTACCTTTACCTCCTTTTTTAAGGTCTTTGATTCATCTTCTAAAATTGGCTCTTGAATAGTGTCATCTACCTCTTGCTCTTCATCCTCATCAATGATCAAGGGAGTGGATAGCTTTTTCCCACTCCTCAAAGTCATGGTCTTGCACTCCTCTTTTGGATTTATCTCGGGACAACTAGGAAATTTTCCCTTTTGCATTGTTTGGAGGGAAGTGGCGATTTGGCTTATTTGTACCTCGATGTTGTGAATGGCCTTACCATGACTTTGTACGGTGCTTTCCAATGCGGTTGTCCTTCCTCTTGATTCTTTTATGAACTCTATCATCAAGTCTTCTAAGTTGGACTTCTTTTCTGTGTGTGATGGACCTACATTGGATAAATCGGGAGGACCTTGCAAAACATTCCTCTTGTTAGCATAAGAAAAGTTTTCATGGTTCCTCAAGCTAGGATGATAGTGAGTTGGAAGTTGTTGGTGTTGGTGACTTCTATAATGTCCTCTATCAACATAGTTGGTCGTCTCATTATCTCCTTGTACCAACTCCTTCTGTATGGCCATCTTCGATGCCAAAGCGGAAAGAGAGGTTATAGATGGTGGATTTGTTTGAGCTTGGCCTCCTGCAGTTAATTTAGAAAGAGCATTAGTAAGGGAAACCATTTGAGCTTTGAGAGAATTTACCTCATCCACCTCATACAATCCGGCGGCTTTTGGGATGTTTGGAGAAGCCCGTTCACATGGCCAATTGTAAGATGTAGTGGCCAAGTCTTCTAATATGGTGTAAGCTTCTTGAGCATTCTTGGAGAAGATTGATCCTCTGGCGGTTGCATCTAAGATGGATTTGGTTGAGCTTGCTAATCCATTGTAGAAGAGTTGAATTTGCAACCAATCTGGGTAACTATGTTGAGGGCACCTTCTCAAGAGATCCTTATACCTCTCTCAAGCCTCATATAATTGTTCATCCTCAAGTTGGTGGAATGTTCCAATCTCCGTCCTTAGTCTTTGAGATTTAGCCGGTGGAAAATATTTGTTCAAGAAAGCTTGAGCTAAGATCTCCCATGTTGTGATGCTATCCGGAGGTATGGTTTCCAACCAATCCTTAGCATGGTCCTGTAAAGAGAAAGGAAAAAGTCTTAGTTTAATTGCATCGTTAGAAACACCATTCATCTTTACCGTCCCGTATATTTCTAAGAAAGACCTCAAGTGCTTGTGAGGATCTTCATTGGTTCTTCCTCTAAAGGCTAGCTCTCTAGCCATTTGGATCAATCCCGGTTTCAACTCAAAGTTGTTGACATTGATAGGCACATTCATTATTCTGGGTTGACTTGCCCGTAACGTGGGTTGGAAGTAGTCTCGAATTGCCTTGGGTATCTCTTCCGCCATCTCTGTGGTTTGATTAAGTAAAGTCCTTAGATTTCGTCTATAAGTCCTATCAATCTCGGGATCAAGAGGGAGGAAGTTAGTATTATCGCGAGGCATAAACCGACAAAATAAAAAAATAAAATAAAAAAAAAAGAAAAATAATATGAAATAAAATAAGGAATAAAATAAAAATAAAAATAAATAAATGATCAAATAATATACACCTCAAATTAAGATCTATCAATTCTAATGAATATTAAATAACAAAAACCGTTCTTTGGATCCCCGGCAACGGCGCCAAAAACTTGATGTGAACTTTTAGTGTTAACCGCAAGTGTATGGGTCAAGTTATAATATAAAACGGTTAAGTCCGAGTATCGTTTCACTGGAGATCCAATTGGGAAGGTTTAAGTTACGTAGTTATTCTAGAATTGAATCAATTTTATTTGAGGATTGAAATTTAATATTATAAGTTAGGGAAAAATACAAATCAAACAAGGAAAGTATCAAAGAGAGAAACACAAGAGTCAAAGAGAGTTCTAGGGTAATGAATCCTTGTTTATTTCATCAAGCAATATTATAGATTTCATGGATTTTATTGTAATTCATATGCCTAAGTCTAGAAACTTAATTCCAAGTTGTTTTCTCTCAAAGACAACCCTTTCTCATGCAACTCGATTGAATCTCTTAAAACCAATACAAAATTACATGGCATTAAAAATAGTCTTTAGCAACTTTTATTGTCAACCTAACTACTCTCGTGATAGATTAACAACAATTCATTGTTATAGATCAAGTTAAACATACAATCTCTCAACCATACATCTAACCTAACATGTGAAGATGGCCAATCCACAAGAATTAAACACAATAACAATGAAAAGCATAATTATTTAAACAAAACCATGAGTCTCCAAAATTAACATAAATTCATAAACAATTCATCAAAACCCTAAAACTAAAGAGTTTAGCTACTCATAGCTTGAAGCAACATGTTTAAATAAAATAAACAAAGAAAGAGTGTAAAGAAAGGGAAACTCTACTGAAAAGAGATTCTTGATTGAGGTAGCACCGTCACGATCTCCTTGGCTCTCACGTCGGACTTCGAAGGGCACCAAGATTATCTCGAACTCTTTTCCTCTTCCTTGCAACTAACTCACTCTTTGAACTCTCACTTAATCCTCTCCTTTTTGTATCTCTTTAGGTCTCCAACTTCCTTGCTTTTCTTGATTTTTTTCTCCCCCCCCCCCCCCCCTTGGGCTGCTGAAAACCCCCCAAATTTATAGAGTTTGGCCGCCCAAAAATTTAACATAAAATACAAATTTTTCATTTAAGTAACGCTGGCGCCGCGCCGTCCAAGCGCCGCAACGCTGTCATGCGTTCAACAAGGATGCGTCGAGGCAGCGCCATCTCGGCGCCGCGATGCTACTATGCGTCCAGACTAATGCGTTTATGCTTCAGCGCCGCGGCAGCGCTGTCTCAGCGTCGCAACGCTATCCCAAAATCTGTTCTTTTGAGTTTTTCAGCTCTTTTTCGCCGTATTCTTGCTCGGTTTTGATCTTTTAGTCGTTTCTTCTAATTTTCCTCGTTTTAACTTGAAAATCACTAGCAAACAAGTGAAATCTAATATAAAACTCCCTTAATTTGAGAGAATATAAAGCACTTTTCAAGTGCTTATCAACGACGCTGATGTGTTGAGACTACTCCACACAGCTAAAGATAATCAGCGTTGAGTAGCGTAGAGCTCGGCTCTACCTCAACTAAGGAAAATGATATGAGATGTGTCACACCTCCTCTCGGATTATCCTCCATAACCCGAAAGGAGATGTGAAGTCAGCAACCTTTATTCCTCTGTAATATTCACTGACCAACCATTTTTAACAAAGACGGCCCAGACGAGGTTCGTGCATAGGCAAAGCATCCCGAACTCGCTTGCTACCTGGAAAATTAGAAAAACATAGGAAAATTTGAGCTAAAGCCCCGTGAGTGACTGGTTTGGTAAAATTATCTTTTGTTCAAAAACAGGCATGTTACATTTTTACATATAAAACAAGATAAGTACATCAATACAACAGGAACGTATTTTCAGCATTTCTTTTAAATCATATCAAATCGTTCCAAGTCAATAGAATCGTTTTAGAACAATTATACGAAAACTCGTTTGGTTTCTCAATCATTTCCCTTAGTTAAGGCGGAGCAAGACTCAACGCTCTCAACGTCGAAAAACATCCTTAGTCGGGGTGGAGCAAAGCTCAACACACCCAACGTCGAAATCATCCCTTGCTCAATGCAGAGCAAGCTCGATGCACTAGCCAGATTAACCTCTATGTGCACATAGGAATGTGACGGGTTGCCCATGTACCTTCTCATGTCCTTGAGTACTGGGTCCCGGGGAAACTCACGAGCCTTCTCAAGGAGATAAGCACTGAGCCTCCTCTTAAACACTTTATCCATCAATTTGAGTAGATCATTCATATGACACCTTTTATGGAAATTAGGATGTTTCTTGATAAACAATATCTTGCAACATGCCTTTCAATATAGTAAAACAATCAGATAAAACATGCCTTTTAAATACTATGATCAACATCAAGCGTTTCATGAAATCAGTTATTACAAAACCATAACACATAAGAATACTTTCACAAATTCAGTCTTGAAGGAAGAAGAGAGTCACTCACAATTACTTAAGAGATTTCCTATCAAATCTTTGCTTTCCCGAGCTCTTAAACGCAAGGCTTGAACTCTTTAGTCTGCTTTCACCCTCTGGTTGTCTAGTTGGACGTAACTCTGCAAGGTGCAGACTAACTCTCCTTATTCTTTAGATGCGTCGACCTTCTTTGAATGCAAAGTCTACCTTGAACGCATCGTGGTGTTCACCCTTTATGTTGAATTCGGATAAAACGTAAGGCTCACCCTTCTCGACGCAAGCAAACTTCTTAACACTAGATGACTTAAGTGTCAAGGATGTCTTCTTCCTTGGCCGCAGAATTCCTCTTACAGACCCAAAGGTTTCTTCTTTCAGCCCTCTTTCTCTCATTCTCTCAAGGATTCTTACCACCGAATCATTAGTCATTACTTTTCCCTCAAAGTCCTATTTATAGAGAGCTTGTCATCCTACCTCTCCTCTTCTACTGCCACTTGTTTGCCACATGTCATGTTGCATGCTTAATTAATCATGCATTAGTCCAAGTGACACCTTGCATGCAATACTTATTGTCACAGCCCCTCCCGGATTATCCTCCATAACCCGAAAAGAGATGTGAAGACAGTAGTTACTGACTACCCTGTCACGTAACCTACTGTCAGCCTCACCAATCCACATGCTCTTGACAAACCTCGACTTCGATTGGCAACGGGAACTGTCATGCTACCTGAAAATGGAAAACATTTAAAAGAATGAGCTAACAGCTCAGTGAGTAACAATTTCTGGAAATAATATAATTTAACCCTAAAACCGGTCACATTCGCATAACATATCACTTTCAAACACATTAGTTTATATATTCATACATCACTGCAGAGACATGCTTATAAAATACTTTTTCCTTAGTTGAGGCGGAGTAATGCTCAACGTGACTCAACGTCGTTTTCCCTAGCTGTGTGGAGTAATTTCAACACATCAGCGTCATGTATATATATACCTCTATGTGCACATAGGTTACCCATATGCCTTTTACGAGTCCCTGAGCATTGGGTACCTTTATATTCCGGGCCGCCCACAATGCCTTCTACGAGTCCCTGAGCATTGGGGTCCCTTTTTAATAGAATGGCTACCCTTTGGCCTTCTCCATGTCCCTGAGCCTCGGGTGCCCTTTCAAGTTTAATATAACACAAAACATATTTGTAAACATTATATCAGTAACTCATGAGTTTACCGTTTCGAAATCTTATTTCATCAGCATGCTAAGTTCAATTTCACCTTCTAATATAAAACTGCATGCTTTTCATCAAATATACTTACAAATCTTTCTTGAAATCATAACAATACCATGCTTTTCATAAAAGTTATGAAAACAAGTATTAATCATTCATCATACGTTTTATAACTCATAACAAATACCCAACATTCTCAAAGTTCTCAAGTAGAACGCATGCTCTTGTCTCTAAGACGCATGCTCGTGTCTCTATAAGTCACATAATCATATTCTGTATATATATATATATATATGAAAACGCATACATTATTTCATTAGAAACCCATAAAATCATATTCATAAAATCTCATTTATATTTTGTAAAATGCAGGTGTTACTCACCTGTACTTGCCACAGAATACTTCTTTTCCTTTTCTCTAGTTCCTCTTCCCGAGTTTCCTGGACGCAACGTTCTAACCATGGAATGCAAGACTCCATTTTCCTATGTCCGCTCGGTTGAACGCATCCCTACCCTTCAACGCAAGGTTGGTAACGCAAAGCTGATTATTTCTGCCAAGTGCATCCCGACTCCTCTTACTTCCCTTTCAGATGCGTCGCCCTCTCTTGGATGCAAGGTCCTTCATGGACGTGTCTTCTAATCTGTGAACGTCGCGTTTACCTTGGACATTATGTTTGCCCTCAACGCACAGCCGACCCTTTTTAATACCAGACAACTTCTTTACATAAAATAACAAAGTTGTCCAATACCTTCTTTCTTGGCCGCATATTCCTACCACAGACGTCCTTGTTACCTTCTCTTTTCTCTTCAGAATTCTTCTTTTGGGAGTCATCAGTCACTCCTCTTTCCTCAAAATTCTATTTATAGGGGGCTTACCATTCAACTTTTCCTCCCCTTTTGCCATTTGTTTGCCACATGTCTCGCTGCATGCCTAATTTACCATGCATTAATCCAAGTGTCACCTTGCATGATTTACTTAATATGCCTTTTAACACCTCCTACAAATAAGGTGTCAAATCTATACATAGCCACCTGGCCTTACTTATCTTGAGCGTCCAACATTTCCAACAGATAACCATTTATGCAACACAACGCCCTCTTGCGTTCATTAAGTTTCCTTTAAAGTTTGTGCTATGCGTTGGTGAGGGTGTGTCATGCGTTGGTGAAGGCTGCCATGCGTTGGTGAGTTGAAGTTTGAATTGGCCAACTCATTTTTAAAGGAAAAAGAAAGTGGAGGTTAAGTCGGCAACTTATTTAAGTGAGTGAGCTGAGTGCTTGATCCTTTTATAACATATTCAAAAGCTTAAATGTAAGCCCCGTACTTGACCTTGTTAGAAGGCAAGTTAAGAAGAGACTAAGAGATGGGTGTTTAGTAGGAAAAGTTGGCCGAGTTGTGTGGAGGCAAAAATGGATAAGTATTGGCCATGCATTGGTGGCACTATGCGTTGATGAAAGTAGTTTTGGCATGGACGCAGTGGTGAAGGAAGGCCATTAGGCGTTGAAGGCCACGAGGCGTTAAAGGCCACGAGGCATTGAAGGCCACGAGGCGTTGAAGGCCACGAGGCATTGAGGGCCACTCTGCGTCGAAGGTCACTATGCGTTGAACGCTACCATGCTTTGAAAGTGGGTATGCGTTGGTGCATAGAAGATAAAGGACGAGAGGACCATGTGTTCGTCAGCTATCCGGCGATGGGGTGTTGAGAAATTGTAACACACAAAACCGAGGCTATGCGTTGCTGAAGCCAAGTACAGAAGGTATGCGTTGGTTAGATCAATATATAGAGACGAAGTGGAGATTAAGTCGGTGGTATATATATAAGTGGACTGAGTATTCAATTATTTTGATCACATTTTAGAGCTCGAGTTGATTCCATTTCGAAGCTAAACAACCAAGGGAGGTAGAAGAAGGTGTTTATGTTGGTTTGGGGTGGAATTCTCGTCGTTTTCGTGGAAGAAGCTTGAGCTGGAACGGAGAATTCAACTAGTGTTACTTAATCTGAGTATCGATCAGTGTTGAGGGAAGAACGAACTGTGGAAGCTGTGGCTAGGGTCAAAATTTTGAGGTTAGTAAGTTAACTCGATTTCTAGCAATTTTCATAAAAGATACTCGAGCCGAATTTGAGTATATGTGTGTTAAACTCCAGGTAGAAGAGGTCGAAGCTGAACTGTAGGACGATTAGGAGCAATTCGGGGTTGTTTGAGGATATATCTCAAACGAAGAAGGCTTCCATCATGAGACTTTAAGGTAACATAAAGGACTTATTTCTTTACAAGTTCGTAGAGGAAAGGATGTTCTAATTTTGGCTGGAATGCGATGTTTAGCAGGTTAAAGAAAGAATTAGAAGGGAAAGAAGAAAACAGTGGCTGTTACGTGTCGCCCAGACCGTAGTATCGCTGAAGAGCTGAAGACTGTGTAGCGAAGCGAGTATCGCTGGTAACACAAAAGGTTTTGCGTCTCACAGATCTCGCTGAGTCTCGCTGGGTATCGCTCTTCAGGTAATCTCGTTAGTCTCGTGCATTTCAGTATGGCTAGCGTAATGTCTGGTTGTGTGTTTTTCGTTGGTAGTCTCGCTAGGGACATAGAGTCACGCTAATTATGAAATTTTTGGGAAAAAGGAGTCTGGTTAAAGAAGCAAGAATAGAATTTGATTACGCTTATTTATTGATCATGGAAAGGAAGTTCAAGGAGAACTTAACATGGGAAATGTGTATTTACAGGCCAAGAAGACCTCGGGAAGGTGTATAATCCACTCGGAGCTAAGAAAAGTTGTGAGTGATTTCTTGTTAATTCAACAAACTCACTTAACCTGTTTTAATAATAATGGGTATGTGAAATCTTTCATATGGAGTAGTTAAGGATTGATTTTGTGTTGTGCTGTAAGGATTAAAGATTGTATATGATATTCAGTGCTGAGGGACCATGTGGGAAAGCACTTGAATAGTTGGTTGATGTGGATTCCAATGCTTAGGGACAATATGTGAAGGCATGCGGAAATTCGATGTATGTGATAGCTCAGTGCTGAGGGATCACAGGTGAAGGCACTTGAGCAGTGGATTGATAGGGAACCCAGTGTTGAGGGTATTAAGTGTGAAGGTGTCACACCCCCTCCCAGATTACCTACATATCCTGAAAGGGAATGTGAAGACAATAAACATCACCCCTCTTGTGACGCATATTGTCCCATCTTACATAACTTCCTGTGCATACATTTTATGCATATATTTATATTCATAGAACTCCATCATACTACACATGATCATAACATAACAATACTTCTGTACAGAGTATACTTTTATCATATAACATAATTAAACTTCTATATCCACCATACAATTGTACAAAACAACATTACAATCCCCACACTTTACACAACTAGATCTACATGCCACCTACATAAGGTTATATACAACGTACAACTCTCAGACTTGACTGAATTTCGAAAACTCGAGACTTAGGCAGGGTGAGTTGAAGTAGGCTAAGCACCGGGAACGTCCTTGCTACCTGGGGGGAGAAAAAAAAACATTTAAAACATAAGCTAACAGCCTACTGAGTGACCAATCTTTGTAAAACGGACATTTATTGAAAACAGACATGTTACATATAAACAGATAAACAAGGATTTAACATATTAATCAACTAAGCATACTTTCCAAAAATCCATCAATCTCATAAATCCAATTTCAAATCATATATGATTGTTTTCCAAAGAAAGTGAAACAGTAAACAATTTAGTTTTTCAAACTTTTCCCTTAGTTGAGGCGGAGCAACGCTCAACGCACTCAACGTCGAAATCATCCCTGGCTCAATGCGGAGCAAGCTCGACGCACCAGCCAAATCAACCTCTATGTGCACATAGGAATATGACGGGTTACCCAAGTACCTTCTCCATGTCCTTCAGTATTGGGTCCCGGGGAAACTCATGTGCCTTCTCATGTCCTTGAGCACTTAGCCTCCTCTAAAACATTTTAGAACCCATTCACATGAATAGTTCATATGGAAAACCTTTCATAGAAAATCATACAGATCTTTATTCAATAACCTTTCATAACAAAAAATGCTTTCTATCAACCTTAGAAAACATATAACATGCCTCGTAAGTAATACAATCAACATTATACATTTTAAACAGTTCATCGCAAAATCATATTCCATAAGAACATTTTTAATAAAAATCGAATTGAAGAATAAAGTAGTCACTCACAACTCTTCCTAGGCCTTGAGTGGGTTATACGCCTTCCCTATCTCCTCTTGGCCTGAAATAGACATTTTACCTTGCGTTACATTGTCTTTTACTTGATCATTAAATATGCATAATTTCTAATTGTTACTTATCATTGAATCTCCCCTTTTCCCAAACAAACATCATAAGCGAGATTCCTAGCAATACTACCCAACAGAACTTGTCACTAGAGATACTAGGTTGAGCGACACTAGCGTTACCTTACCTTAGTAGCGACACCCAGCGATATCTAGCGAGTTTTGTGAGACAGAAGACTCATTTGCATCTCAACGACACTCGTTTCGCTATCAGTACTTAAACAGTGCAACGATACTTGGTTCTTAGCGGCACCCTACACTGTGATTTCTTCCTTTCCTCTTGTTCTTACTTCTACCTATTAAAAGTCATAAATTCAGACGGATTTAGAACTTCTTCCCTTCTACAGACTTATAGAGAATTGAGTTTTATAGCTTACCTCAAAATTTCAAGGCTTATTTCTTCTTCATTCTCTAGTTATTCCAAAATTACTTCATGCTGCTCCAGATTGCTTGACAATCCCGTAAGCTCTGCTTCAACCTAAAGATTCACATGATTAACTTCAATTTCAGCTTTACCATCCTTCATAAGACTTGTTAGGAATTATGTTAACTTATTGACCTCCAAATTTCAACTCTAAACTCGATTTCCTCTATTCGTTCTACTCCAAATATCAACCACTGTTCAGTCTGTTCGACTAAAATTAATCTTCTGTTCCAGCTTTGTTTTCAACACAAAACGAGTAGAATTTCACCCAAAATCTACAAGAACACCTTCCTCTACCCTCTCTTGTTGTTTGTTTGAAAAATGGAACCGACTTAAGCTCTCGAAAATGTCTTGAAACGATTAATCATTTAATTAATTCAACTATATATACTACCGACTTAACCTTCACAAATACAAAGATTTATGTTGCCGACTTACCCCTCACCCGCAGGCTGACATGGGGTCCTCACTTCGACGCGAGGCGCTCATGTTAAAATTCTCCTCCAACGCCTTCAGCAACTAGCCACGCCCAACGCATGGCGTCGTCCTCAACGCCTCCTATTTTTGACGCTTACATCTCGGTCATACACCACTATCTTCGTCGCGTCAAGACCACTCTGTCTTCGACGCGGAGCAACTTTAACGCATGTCTGTCTTCAACGCATCGACTTCAACACATCTGCTTCAGCGCATGACTGTTCTCAACGCAGAGTGACTTTAGCGCATGGTTCAAGCACATTTCTTCCCCCCTCAATAATCATTTATCCTTCGACGCAGACAGCTACGTCAACTCACAACCCTTCGTGAGTCAATCAACAACGCATGGTCCTGGCCAACACTTAGTCAAAATTTTACTTTCCAAAAATTTTGCTCTCATTCTCGGCTACTTTTCCTCTTGCAACGCATAGCCACAATCTCATTGCCTCACCCTAGTACTTGGTATCACAAGGCAGTGCTTACAGAAGGCACATGGGAACTCTGTTATGATAAAACTCAATGCTGAGGGACAATATGTGAAGGCACTTAAGGGATTATAATATCGAGGGAAGAAGTGTGGAAGTATTCGGATGTGAATGTGATGAGAATTGGTACATGAAGTTGTGTGCGTTGAACGTCGCTCCGCCACAGCTGGGAAGGAATATTTGTATTAATAGTGTTTTTTTATAGCATGAGTTAACTTAGAAATTTCTGGTTATATAGATATGTGGTGGTTTTTTTGATGTTTCATGCCAATTCAAGTAGCGTAATAATAGTTGGAAGTTTTTTTTTTTATCACTCACTGGGCATTAGGCTCACGTGGTTCTTTTGTTTGTTTATTTATTTCAGGTAGCGAGCGTGTTCGAGACGCCTAGCCTACAGGAGATCCTCGTCTGGGTTTATTTTGGACCAGTCCTCTGGGATAGTTGTAAATTATTCATAAACTTATTTGTTTAAATTTCTATTCCAATTAAATTGAGTTTCTTAGCTCGTTGTACAAAAATAGATTTATCATTTCCGTACAAGGATGCGTTGAGAATTACTCTAGATGTGATCATGACTAAGCAAGTTTTCCTATAAAAACCCAAGTATAAGCATTTATAGGTTTCCTGGTGAGTCCAGGGTCGAACGCAGGGATTTGTAATAACTAGGCGTTGAGAATAAATGCATGACTATGCGGTGACTGTACATGTAAATATATATGCGTTTGTTGATTATATGTGTAAAACTATACATAAAGAATGAAAAGAATTTCCTATTACTAATAATTAGGTGGACGCGGCGTTGGGTAGTCATCTGGAATTTAGCGTCAGATAGCATGCGTTGAGAATGAATGGAACCATGCGATAGAAGTAGAGTTGAACGCAAGAGCTAGTTGTTACCTAAACTTTCTAAGTACAATTACATACCTACAAACTGCGTTTGTGAATCCATCTCTCGATGTTTCGACGCCACATTAATCTTATCTCTAAGATGCATGGTAAGTTTGCGTTGGCAAAAGATGAACTACATCTCTGCATTCATCTAGACTTAATTAATGCTAAAGATTAACTATCCACTCTCTCAAGCTCGACAGTCATGCTTACTACGTTTATTTGTCAGACAAAGTTATGCAAGCTAAAAATATGCATTAATTAAGATGTAACATACTTAGAATTGCTCAAGAAAAACTAACTTTTAACATTTAACTCATTTAGCATTTAGACAGCATAGTGTAAAGTATTTAATACGGAAATAGATGGAAGATGATAGTCAATCAAACTCATATTAAGACAATAAATCATTCTCTCAAATGTCATTAACAAAATATAAGCAAGAAGGAGAGAAATGGAAACAAAATAGAGATGAAGGGCGTCAAGCCGCCACTGGCAACGTCTTGCTTCATGGAGGCTTGAGATGGTTGCTATCTGATACATAAATTTCATAAGGTGAAGATTCTCACTCACTGGGAGATGACTTTGAAGGTGCTCAGAATCCTTCTCTCAGAAGAGCTCGAAATGGAGGTTGGTTATGGTGAGGGAGAAATAGTGTAGAGCTTTCGCCTCTTGAACTGGTCTCTCTTCCTCCTTTTCTTGGAGAAGCTTGTGGACTATTTATAGGCGTAAAAAAGAATTTTTTTTTTTAAAATAATGTTTTTTTAAAAAATAATTCCAAAAATAGGGTGGGGGGGAAAGAAATACCAAAAGTAGGGTGGTGAAATCGTGTACCGGGTACACGATTCCCCTGCGTCCACCCTGCATGGGTGTCAGCCTGCATGCCTGCATGTTGACCGAACTCGTGGATGGGGTCCACGATTTCGGTAATCGTGGACCCCGTCCACGAGTTCCCCCTCTTTAAACCCGACGCCAGCCTCCTTCTTCCTCACTTCTTCGGCTGCTTCTTCACTTCTTCTTTTTCACTTCTCTATTTTCAGTCTTCATTTCTCCTCATATCTCTCCGTTCACTCTTCATTTCCTTACTCATTTCTCTCCTTTCTCTTATTTCACTTCTCGTTTGTCATTGTCGCTGTCATTTCTCTTCTTCTTCTCAAATCATTCCCTTTTCGTTTAGCTGCCGCCGCCGCCACTGCCGTCATTTAGCCGCCGCCGCCAGTGCCACCGCTGTTGCCGCCGCCGCCCTACTGCCCCCGCTGCCACCGCCATATACGTATGCATATACATTTTCCTTTCTAATTATCTTATAAATATGCAATAGTTATGTACGTTTTGTTTTGCATTAATGAATAAATTTGTATATGTAGACGTTTTGCATGCATGAATAAGTTTAAAAAATTTAGGTTTGAGTGTTGAATGTTTTTCGGTATTTATTGTTTTAGGAAAAATTATTGGTAAATAATGTGGTGGGAAATTAGTTATATTGGGTAGTAAACTCGTGGACCAGGTCCACGAGTTTATAATTCTGGGTAGATTTGAACTAATTTTTCTTTTTAACCTTTACAGTTGTAAACGAATTTAAATATGTCGTTTCGTCCAGAAGATTTAGTTATTATTGAAGCTGGAAATTGTGCGGATAGTGACATTGATGTAGAAATTGATGAATTGTTTGGAGAAGAAGGAAATATAGAAAATGAAAATGAGTTGGTTCAGTCGGAGATATTTACACAGATAGAATGGGAAATTACTGATTCAGTCTGTGAACAAGGATCAACCTTGGAGGAAAGGGGAAAAAGTCTAGATAACTCTAGTATAATACAAAAAGGAATGGTATTTGATACGAAAGAAGACCTACAAATGGCAGTAAAAAAATATTGTGTGACTGAACACTACCAAATATCTGTGGTAGAATCGAACCAGGATATTTGGTATGTGCGATGCAAGCAATGGGATGAAGGTTGTAGGTGGAGGTTGCGTGCTTGTCGACGCAAAATCCATGGGATGTTTGAAATTACTAAACTTGGAGAGAACCATACTTGTTTATACACAGAAGTGGCACAAGATAATTCACAACTTGATTCTAATTTCATGAGCAATGAAATTCAAAATTTAGTTAGAGCTGATCTTAGTGTGCCTGTGGCGGTACTACAAGAAGCACTTAAAAAACAGTACGGATATAATGTCAAATACAGACGTGTGTGGGAAGCTAAGAAAAAAGCTTTGGTTGCAGTCTTCGGCGATTGGGAGAAATCGTATTCAGAACTTCCGTACTGGTTGAGTGCTGCTGTGCACTACAATCCTGGTACACGAGTAGATTGGCATTTTCTCCCTTTTGATGTGTCTGGTAAAACTATATTTGGTCGTGTTTTTTGGGGATTCGGTCCTGCAATTGAAGGATTTAAGTACTGTAGGCCTTTAATTCAAATAGATGGAACCCATCTTTACGGCAAGTATAAAGGGAAATTGCTCACTGCTTTGTCTATTGACTCGAATGGGCATATATTTCCTCTTGCATTTGCTATTGTTGAAGGGGAAAATACATCTAGTTGGTCATGGTTTTTGTGGGCATTGCGCGAGTATGTGACTGACCGAGAAGGGATTTGCTTAATTTCGGATAGACACAGAGGGATCATTGCAGCAATTAACAACGAGGAAATTGGTTGGGTTGAACCTAAAGCATATCATCGTTATTGTTTACGTCATGTTGCGAGTAATTTCAATTCGAAATACAAATCAAAGCAACTTAAAGATTTGGTGTTTAGGGCTGGAAATCAACACCAAAGACGTAAGTTCATTCGAAACATGAAAGAGTTAAAGAAATTGAACCCTGAATGTCTTGAATATTTTTCTGATATCGATTTGAATAAATGGACGCAATCACACGATAATGGGTATCGCTTTGGGTGGATGACAACCAATGCAGCTGAATGTTTGAATGGGGTATTTAAAGGAGCTAGAATGTTACCGATCACATCGATTGTTAGGTTAACGTTTTATCAGACAATCTTATACTTTGAACGCCGTAGACAAGAAATAAGTGAAGCACTCGATCGTGGGGACATGTACACAGAATATGCCATGAGAAAGCTTAAAAGGTGGGAGAAACGAGCAACTGCACATACAGTGACGTCAGTTGACAGGGAAACACAAAGTTTTGAAGTTCGAACTAGCATCAGTATGGTTTCTCCCTACAAAGGCCAAAACATACAAGTAGTGTGCTTGAAAGAGGGGACTTGTTCTTGTAACAAATGGCAGTCGTTCAAGATTCCATGCTCTCATGTAATTGCAATTTGTAATTACATGCGTTTGTCATACGTGCATCTGATTGATGAATACTATAAATTGTCTCATTTAAAGTTATATTATGAATGTCGCTTCCATCCAATACAGCACCCTGACTATTGGCCAGAGTTATCATTTACGGAAGTGCATCCTAACGCAAACTTATTAAGGGAGCATGGTAGACCCAAGATTTCGCGAATTCATAATGAGATGGATTGGCGCGAGGCAGGCACGAAAGTTCGATGTGGGATATGCAAGGGATTAGGGCATAACAAGTGTACCTGTCCACTCCGTAATTTAGGAGCTTCATCTTCGAGTCATTCATAGTTTAGCAAGCAATGTATTTTGTTTATTTAACATTGTAATGAATTTCGTTTATTTAACATTGTAATGTATTTCGTTTATTTAGCATTGTAATGTATTACGTTTATTTAACATTGTAATGAATTTGGTTTATTTAACATTGTAATGTATTTCGTTTATTTAACATTGTAATGAATTTTGTTTATTTTAACAGTGTTGAATATGGATCCTGGTCCATCTAACCCTGTTCAGCTATATCTTCAAAACACGCACCGATCACAGACAGTATGGGATAATGCATCCACCGTGGTGCTATGTTGTCGGAGAAGAGAGGTAGTTTCTCAGCATACAATACCTTTCGATGAACGTATAGTGCCTTATCTACAACAGGCTGGGTTTATTGGGGTTGCACAAATTGGATTCATACAGTTGGACTGGCACCTCATTACTGCTTTAGTGGAGCGCTGGAGACCGAAGACCCACACATTTCATATGCCTGGTGGGGAATGCACCATTACGTTGCAGGACGTTGCTGTACAATTTGGTTTACCAGTGGACGGAGAACCTGTTACTGGTTCTTTGCAACATGATTGGAAACAAATTTGTGAAGATTTCTTAGGTGTTTGACCACATGACTTAAAAGGCTCAAGGTTGAGTCTCCCGTGGTTAGCCTCACAGTTCACAGAATTGTCTCCTGATGTCGATGACGTCAGTATACAGAGATATGCACGAGCATATATCATGCAGCTGATTGGAGGCTTTCTGTTTGCAGACAAGTCGAACACGCTGGTGCATTTAATGTTCCTCCCACTACTGGCCAATTTTGAGCAAGCTGGTAATTATTCATGGGGTGGTGCTTGTCTTGCATGGCTGTACAGAGAATTATGTCGAGCCAGTCATGCACAAGCTTTGGATATAGCAGGCCCACTGATACTACTTCAAGTATGGGCCTATGATCGATTTAGCATTGTTGCACCACAAGTCCAATTACAACCTCCAGAAAATTTTATAGGATGTCCACTCAGTGCCAGGTATTATTTTTTGTATATATTAATTTCTTTGTCAATACAATTAGCAAAGTATTTAATTGTTTTATATCTATGTGATAGATGGAGCGGTGTATTAGCTGCATCTGAACAATCAGCAAACATATTGCTGGTATATCGCTCAATATTTGACCGTTTGATGCAAAATCAGGTAATAATAAATATGTTGCATATAACTGAATATTACATATGTTTTTAGGTTATAATTATTCTTGTACATGGTTTCAGATCAATTGCACGCCATATACACCACATGTTATGTCGTTGTTGCCTGATTACTGTCATGATGAAAAGGACATTTGGTTGACGGTCAGCCCACTTATATACTTTCATATCGTAGAGTGGCATCAACCAGATCGAGTGTTGAGACAATTCGGTATGCAGCAAACAGTACCGACATTGTGTAATACACTCCCTCAACTACATCAAATCGATTTAAGAAGTAAACACGACCAAAACTGGCGTCAAATTCATGCAGAGTATATATCATTTTGGCGTGCACGTCATGGCCGCTGTGCACAAGGAGAAATAATAAACGAGTCGGATGTGTCTAATGATTATTTGTCCTGGTACAACTCTATCACAAGAAGATTTATCACACCTGACGGTGCCTACTATTACTGCATGGTAAGCATCTTATTATGTAGTGTTTTTCAATTACATGCTAAGAATATTATTTTATACTTATATTTTTTTTTTTTATCGTGCAGAATAATTTTGTCCACGATGTGCACAGTTACTCCTTAGAACAGAATTTACCAGAGTTGAGTTCAATGTGTGAGCAAAACATGGTAAATGTTGAAGAAATCATTCAACATACAAGGAGGCTCAATGTTGCTGACACTGATCGAAAACGTATTCGTCGTAGACGACAGAGACAACGTGACGAAGGTGTTCCAGAGCAACCCGATGACCCGGAACCTCACATATTACAACCAGACATTGCATCAGGTTCTGGGCATCAACAGGAATATTATGCACACGATGAATTTCCATCTGGCGTCACACAACAGGATATCGACGATGTAATCCACCAGCAACAACAAATTGAAGTGCCTGTGCCTCGTCGTGGACAACGTGCGCGAAGAAGACCACCATGTGGCACTTGATTTGTATTTTAGATTTCCTGATTTGTATTAACTTTTTATCTTTAACTAAATGAATTAATGATTTTCCATTACATTTTCAATAATTAAGAATCAATGAAACTAATACAATAATTGATGAACACAAGTAAGAAGCAAATTTTCATTTAAGTGGGTAATTAACTAATTAACTTATTTATCATGTGAAAAAAACCGGACGATTTTGGACGTATCATGGGAAAAGAACGGGGGTAAGAAGTCTTTTTGATCAAAACTCGAACCATAAATACTATCCGAAATAACTGCTCATGGGAAAAGAACGGGGGTAAGAAGTCTTTTTGATCAAAACTCGAACCATAACTACTATCTGAAATAACTGCTCGTTCCCCGCGATTATAGCAAGATGAGTGCAACTTTGTGGAGGCAAACTCGTGGACCGAGAGTCCACGAGTTTGGCCAAAATCGTGGACCGGGTCCATGAGTTTGGTCGAAATCATGGACCCGGTCCACGAGTTTGGTCAACACTTGTGGACCCGGTCCACGACTTACTACCACCACGTCAGACTTTGACTGAAATCATGTACCGGGTACACGATTTCACTACCCCAATTTCCAAATTATTTTCCAAACCACCCTATTTTTGTTATTAGTTTCTAAACCACCCTATTTTTCGATTTTTTTTTTAAATAACATTATTATTTGAAATAGTCCCGTAAAAAAGTTGATATCATGATGACCTAACACCTTTGCATTAAATTTCAGCCACGCTGCATAGACTTTTCAGATTGTCAGCCTATTTGTTCTGCCATGATCTGATTGGGTGTTGTCCTTTTTCATAATGACATGACAGCTGTTTGAGCATGCGTTTGTTTCTACTTTTCAGATTGTCAACGCATAGGCTCGACGCATGGTCTCAACCCACTCGGCTCGACGCATGGTCTCAACGCATGAGCTCAACGCATAGGCTCGACGCATGGGTTTCCACTTGTCCTCGCAGTAGCTTCGTCTCTTCGTACTTCGATTGTTTGCGCTTCTATTCTTCTTAACCCTGTGTTAGGAACATAAAAGCTCATCGTTTTTCAGGTATTTTCTTTTGTAAGTAGTGCCAACGCATGGTTATACATTTTTCATCATTCAACTACCAAAATCATGCGTTTAGCTCCAAAGTTACTCTAATTAAATCAAATAGTGACTATAATAACTTGTATTTCTACAAGTTATCATAAATACACAATATTTGTACATGCTTCATTTTGTCAAACATGTTTTTTAGGATTGTAGTGGGTTTTGTTTCTGAATGTATATAGAAAACACTTATCTTGATGAGTCTTATTATTCTATGAGATCATATGGCATATAGATAAGATTGAGTGAACAGTAGTTGATTGTTAGTGTCACACCCCCTTCCAGATTACCCACTTAACCTAAAAGGGAATGTGAAGACAATAAACATCACCCCTCTTGTGACGCATATTGTCCCATATTACATTCCTTCCTGTGCATACATTTACTCATTTACATACATAGAACTCAATCATACTACACATGCTTATAACATGATATGATTTCCTGCATAGGGTACACTTTTATTACATAACATAATTTCACTTCCATATCCGTCATACAATGTACAAAACTCCACCAACAATCCCTACTCAAATCTACATGATCTACATGCCATTTACATAAGACGAACATGTAAGCACCTAATTGGTAAGCACGTTCAAAAGCTTTAAGTGAATTAATATTAATAATCTTATTTTGTAAAAAAAAAAGAAAAGAAAAAAAAGAAAAGGCAACCAAAAGGGGAAGAAGACAAAGAGAAGAAAAAGGGAAAAGAAAAAAAAAAGAAAAACAAAAACAAAAAAAAAAGATAAGGATGGAAAAGTCGGTGGTAATTTCATTTGAAGGGAAAATGTTGCCGACTTCTTTCTACTCATTTCCAAACTTATTTCCATGCTATCTTTTAGCTGCATGTCGTGGAGAGGTTGAAGAAGAATCCTAGGACAATTTCGTGCAAGGTTTTGGACGATTTCATGGTAAAACTGAAGCTGAAACAGAAGCTTCATCTGCTGCCGCACAGCTCGAACCAGGTCTGGTGTTTGGTGAATATCGAGCTGAAGAGATTGAATTTTGGGCTGAAATTTTAAGGTTAGTAAGTTAACGAAATTTTGAACAACTTTTATGAAGGATGCCTGAGTTGAAACGGAATAAAAACAGGTGAACATTTAGCTGGAATTTACTGATACGAATTTTCTGTGCAATCTGGAGTAGCGTGGAGAAAACTTGCAATATCTGACGAACCAGGACGAGTTAGGCCACGAAATTTTGAGGTAAGCTAGAAAACATGTTTCTCTACAAGTTTGTAGAAGGGAAAAAGTTCTAAATCTGGCTGAAAATATGACTTTGAATTGACAGAAGTGAAAACAAACAGGAAAGGAGAAAACTCTACTGTCAGATGTCATTTGGAAGCAGGTAACGCTGAGGAATTGGCGTGAGTAGCGACACTAGTCTCGCTGGTCGAGAAAAGACGGTTTTTCTCTCACAAATCTCGCTGGCTCTCGCTCAGTAACGCTCCTCAGGTAGTGTCGCTGGTTCCACTTGTGCCAGTGTCGCTAGTGCCGTGACCTGTTGTGTAATTTCGTTAGTAAACTCGCTAGTAAGGTCAAATCTCGTTGGTAATCTCGCTAATGACATAGAATCTCGCTTATTATGTGTACTTTAGAAAAGGAAGGGAGCCTCGGTGGTGAATCATGATTAGAGTTTAAGTATGCACATTTAATGATCATGTAAAGGAAGTTAAGGAAAACGCAACGTGAGGAAAGTGTATTTACAGGCCAAGAAGAGCTCGGAAAGGCATATGATCCGCTCAGGGCCTAAGGACAAGTTATGAGTGACACTTTTCTTTCTTTGAAACGAAATTTATTGAAAATGTTTAGTTTGGTTTTTCTTATGAGATATGGCTTTGAGATGAACTATTTTCTTGAAAAGCATGATGTTTGATAATATTGTTCACAAGGCATGTTTTATCCATTTCTATAAGATGTTGAATGGCATGTTTTGAAATGTTATTTATCGTAATATATTTGATTTTCATGAAAGATTTTCATGTGATCTATTCACGTAATAATGCTGGTTTCTAAAATGTTTTAGAGGAGGCTCAATGCTGAAGGACATGAGAAGGCATGTGAGTTTCCCTGGGACCCAGTACTGAAGGACTCATAGAAGGTACTTGGGCAACCCGCCATATTCCTATGTGCACATAGAGGTTGTGATGTTGGGTGTGTTGAGTCTTGCTCCACCCCAACTAAGGATTGTTATCGACGTTGAGTGCGTTGAGTTTTACTCCGCCTCAACTAAGGATGTTTCGACGTCGGGTGCGTTGAGTCTTGCTCCGCCCTGACTAAGGGAAAGTTATGAGAACGAATTGTTTTTCGTATATGATCATTTTGGTATGAACATATGTGATTTGTTTACATTGGTGAAATTATGATTTTACAGAAGTGATTATTTGAATCACGTTTACGTTATGGCGTTATTATGTTTTTTTTAACATGCCTGTTTTTGAACAAATGATAGTTTTACAAAATTAGTCACTCACGGGGCTTTTAGCTCACGTTTTCGATGTTTTCTTTTCTTCCCAGGTAGCAAGGAAGTTCCCAGTGCTTAGCCTACTTCAGCTCACCCTGCCTAAGTCTCGAGTTCTCGAAATTTAGTCACGTCTGAGAATTGTACGTTGTATATAACCTTATGTAGGTGGCATGTAGATCAAGTTGTGTAAAGAGTGGGGATCGTAATGTAGTTTTGTATAAATGTATGGTGGATCCATGGAAGTTTAATTATGTGATATGATAAAAGTGTACTTTGTACATGAATGATTGTTATATATGATCATGTGTAATAGGGCTGAGTTCTATGAATGTTTATGTATGAAATGTGTGCACAGGAAGTTATGTAAGATGGGACAATATGCGTCACAAGAGGGGTGATGTTTGTTGTCTTCACATTCCCTTTTAGGATATGTAGGTAATCCGGGAGGGGGTGTGACACGAATGCCCCATAACACTCCGATCTGCATAATTTGCTCAAATTCCTTCAAAAATAGACATTCAATCATATAAAACATAACAAACAAGGGAAATTGAAGACATAAAAATACTCTTTTCTAGAGCTATCAGATGCTTGTCGTTTAGATAATTGAAAAAAAAAAAAAAAACAAAAAAAAACAAAAACCATTCTCAGCTATCTTAGTTTTAAATGAAGTAAAGAGAGGAGGAAAAAAATGATTTAAAGGAAGAATAAAAAAAACAGCAATGAAGAAGTGAAAGGAAATGTTGCCTAGGGTGGAGAGAGAGAGAAATCAAAAGGATTAAGGAAGAAGAAGATGATCGGCCAGTGGGAGAGGAATAAAAAAAAAAAAAAATTAAATGGGTTAAAAAAAGAATGGTGGGTAATTTCTATTATATTTATGTGAAGAAAAGAAAAAAAAACTGAATAAATAAAAAAAGATATTCTTTATTAAATCAAATATTATGATGGTGTAAGAATAAGTGAAGTTAAGGAGGATAGAAAAATGTTTTTTTTAGTATTAGTTGTTCACGTGGAATGAGGGAAAATACTTCAGGAAATTCCAAGAAAATTGATAGTTTTAGGCCCAAGTAAACACCGTGTTTTAATTGATAGTTTAAATGATTAAACAAGTTCATATTAATTTGATTTTTGAAAGTAACTCATAAATCATGATATCCTTAATTTGGAATTTCAAGATGGAAGTTGGGATAGCTCATGATTCAACGTGTAATTGACAATAGCAATTTTGTGAGTGGTTTATTTTATGAAATATTTAGCTAATCTTTTATGTTTAATTAAGAAAACTTAAAAGGATGTTTTATTCTAATAGTTTTAGAATGAAGAGAAAGCCTATGTTTTATGAATGATTAAAGATTGTGAGTTATGAGATTTATGATAAAGTGATTTTAAATACACTAGATTTTTTATCCATGTGGTTACTCGATACAATACGTGAATGTGTTTTCGAAGTGTAAATGATATGGTTATGTTTCCTGATACACCTTGAGAATGTGCTTTCTCAGGTGTAAATGTTATGATTTTGTTGCCCGATACACCATATGCATGTGTTTCTGTGGTGTAAATGTTGACCTACGTGCACGTATGGAAAGAAAAAGCCAATTGTGTGTATTGATCCACGCCAATATGATTAAGTTGGGTATACATTTGGTAAATATTCTAAGAAGTTTTGTATTTATGATTACAAGAGAATGTTTATGAATTTTCTAATGCTTAATTAATCTTACATATTTAATGGATTTGTTTTAAGCCGTGAACTTATATATTGTATGAATAAAGTTTTCCTAATTTTATTTTAATATAAAACTCACCACTCACTTGGGTATTTAGCTCATTATTTCCTTTCTATTTTTCCACCACCAAGTTGCTCTTGAGTTTAAAAAAGAGTTAGCTTATCAGTGTCTGCCACCGATCACACCACATGTCATATTACATCTTTTGTATGTGTATTTAGTTAAACGTTAAGGTGTATGTTAAGGATGTTTTATGTGTTTTGTAATATGAATGCTATGTTCAAGCAAGTATAAATGAAATAAAGTTTAAGATAAGAAAATTTTTGACATTAGATTCCATTGACAGTAGCTCCCTCGACCAATAAGGATGAATGGTATTGACAGAAAGATTTGAAATGTTCAAATTAATGTGTTAATTTAACAAAAAAAATATATTTATTGTATTAGATACAATTAATATACGTATTAATGTATTAATAATAAAGTTAGCTAGAATGAGATTCAAATTAAAACTATATGATATAGGAGAATTAAATCATTTGAATATGTTTCAAATAATTAGTCATTATACATATATGAGATATTAAATCCATGGTGACCTACCTAAGATTTAATATCCTACCGATTTTCTTGACACCCAAATGTTGTAAGGTAAGGTAGGTTGTCCCATAATATTATTAGGTATATTATTAATGTTAAATATAAGGGTATATTTAATAATAGTAGGTCTGCATTTTGTATACAACATTTTGAGAGAAAAGATATATAACTATAATATTTATGTAAAGGACGTTTTGGTGACCACGAACGATATACCAAATATGTATCTACAAATAACTAAATGTCCATAGTGTATATGATAAAATAGGTGGAATACATATCTCAACAAATATAAAAATAATGTAAAAGATATGGTGTATGTATTATGTAATAATTACAAGCTAAACCAAATATTTATCATACTAGAATCAATATTATATAAAAGTATGAGATTTATAAAGATGAAAAAAACGTGCAAAAAAAGATAAAATTGAACAACAAAATGAGAAGAAAATTTGAGACACACCGAGAAGAAAGAAAAATAATGCGCAAGAAAATGAAAAAAAAAAAAAAAGGGGCTTTTTAAATATAGCAAAATTAAGCAAATTATTTACAACCTATACCAGAATTTTTAATACAAAATTAAAGCCCACAGATGGACGACCGGTGGCCCACAAATAATCGACAAAACAATTTTATTTCTGCGACCCAGCCCAGCGTAAATTACGAATTCTAAAAATTCGACTTTCCCTCCGTTGCCTTCTGTCTCCTTCTTCATCTTCTTCTTCTCCGTCTGCAACTGTACTTCGAATCGTTTTTCTCCATCTTATTCTTCTCCTTCTTTTTCCTCTTCTTCTTCCTATTCTTCTTCATATTCTTCTATCATTTGCTTCTTCTCCTTCTTCTTCTAATTCTTCATATTCTTCTTCATACTCTTCTATCATCTACTTCTTCTTCCTTTTCTTTTTCCTATTCTTCTTCTTCTTTCTTCTTCTTCTACCATTTTGCCGCTGCTCAAGGCATAACTCTTCCCTTCTCTTCTCATTTCTTCTCATATTTTCTTCTCATTAATTGTTGTCATTAAACCTAATTTTTGTTTTATTAAACCTAATTTTTTTAAACAAATGATAAGCAAAATCAAAAGAAAAACGGTCGCTGGAGAATTATCAAGCAAAGGGAAAAAAAAAAAAAACTGAAAACCAAAAAGATAAACCAAAAACAAAGGTATAAAATGTTATCTTAAACTTTATGATAGAAGTGATAGTGTTCTATTAATATCTATCTGGGATAGGCTTTGATAGACTAGTATCAAAATCTATCTTAGATAGATAGTAATAGTGTTCTATCAATGTCTATCTGGTATAGACTTTGATAGACTAGTATCAAAGTCTATACATATGTTATTGCTTCTATCACTAATATATATGTTATTGTTATTTCTTCACTCTTTTTCTAGTATTTGATACGTGTTGTAGCATTAGTATCCCCGATAGATAGTGATAATGTTCTATCAACGTCTATTTGGGATAAACTTTGATAGACTAGTATCGAAGTTTATCTTAGATAGACAATGATAGTGTTCTATGAATGTCTATCTCGTATAGACTTTGATAGACTAGTATTGAAGTCTATACATATGTTACTGTTTCTATCACTAATATATATGTTATTGTTATTCCTTCACTCTTTTTCAATAATGTTCTATCAATGTGTATGTAGGATAGACTTTGATAGACTAGTATTGAAATTTATCCCAAATAGACAATGATAAGGTTCTATCTGTAGGGAATTGAATCTCGGCGGAAGCGTGTGATCGTGTTCTTTGATTTATTGAAAGAATTAAAAATACAAAAAGTAAAGAAAAGGTTAAGCATCATACCTTTGCAAATCTATAATTTTCGAACCGATAGTCTTCTCCTTGTCGTCCTCCTTTTCCAAGAGATCTTCCTCGCTATGACTCTAGCAAGGATCAGTTTGTGAGAACCACTTCTTTGAAAGAATGGGATGAAGAATTTTCTTAGAATTTTTCTAAGAAAATTGGGAGAATTAGTAGAGGAAGATTTTTAGTGTAATCGTAGAGATTATTCTTGTAAAGAGTGTGTTCTATGAAGTCTCTCAAGGGCCCTATTTATAGAACTCTATGGGTTACTCCTAATCCTATTAGGATAAACCCTCTGTAGAGATTTTAAATCAAATATTTAATAATATCCAATATTAATAAATATCTACCCAAATAATATCTCATATTAAATGGTTTAAAATATTTAAATCTTATTTAAATATTTATTTTTTGCAGAATCTTTGATTTGGATATCATCCAAATTAAATGATTAATTATTTGAATCCAATTCAAATTAATTAACTAATTCTCCCTCTATTTATTTATATGGATTTTATCCAATTAATTAATTAATTATTTGAATCATATTCAAATAAATTAATTCTCAATATTATAAAATTATAATTTGAATCACATTCAAATAAAATTTATAATAAATCATGCAATTAATTTTATCCAATACAATTAATATTTTCCCTCACAAATTTGAATATTTTAAAATTTTCTTTCAACATAGTTGATCCTTGTTGGTCCATAGTGAGCTAGCAAGGGGACTTTATGGACCTACAGATCAGAAGCTCCAACAATTTGAGATTAATCGACTAAACTCATTAGCCACATTAATCAATATTCGTTAACTGTGGGTACACTCCACTAAAAACCCACAGCTACACTCTTCTCACTGCAGATATATTTCTGTGTCCATGGATATAGACCAATAATAACAAATTAGTCCTTCACAAGTGTTCATAACACCAGCTGGGTCAATTTACCGTTTTACCCCTAGGTTACTTCTAAATACTTAAGTATCAGTGCTCCTCTAATGAACAACCTGTTTATGGTCCAACCATTAAACAGAAACCCCTCTCGGGCTAGTGAGAGGGTAAGGCTCTTTGTTCAAGTCCCGGAGACTGATGCGCACTTTGAGTGTTAACCGCAAGTGTACGAGTCAAGTTATAATATAAGACGGTTAAGTCCGAAGATCGTTCCACTGGAGATCCAATTGTGAAGGTTTAAGTTACTTAGCTATTCTAGAGTTGAATCATTTTATTTGAGGATTGAAATTGAATATTATGAGTTACGGAAAATATAAATCAAATAAGGAAAGTATTAAAGTGAGAAACACAAGAGTCAAAGAGAGTTCTAGGGTAATGAATCCTTGTTTATTTCATCATGCAATATTATAGATTTCATGGATTTTATTGTCATTCATATGCCTAAGTCTAGAAACTTAATTCCAAGTTATTTTCTCTAAAAAACAACCCTTTCTCATGCAACTCGATTGATTATTAATCTCTTAAAACCAATACAAAATTACATGGCATTAAAAATAGTCTTTAGCAACTTTTATTGTCAACCTAACTACTCTCGTGATAGATTAACAATAATTCATTGTTATAGATCAAGTTAAACATACAATCTCTCAATCATACATCTAACCTAACATGTGAGGATGGCCAATCCGCAAGAATTAAACATAATAACAATGAAAAACATAATCATTCCAACAAAACCATGAAAGTCTACAAAATCAACATAAATTCATAAACAAATCATCAAAACCCTAAAACTAAAGAGTTTAGCCACTCATAGCTTGAAGCAACATGTTTAAGCAAAATAAACAAAGAAAGAGTGTAAAGAACGGGAAACTCTACTGAAAATAAGCTGTTGATTGAGGTAGCACCGTCACGATCTCCTTGGCTCTCACGTCGGAATTCAAATGGCACCACGACTATCTCGAACTCTTTTCCTCTTCCTTGCAACTAACTCACTCTTTGATTTCCTTGATTTGCTTTGATTTTCTTTGATGATTTGGGCTGCTGGAAACCCCCAAATTTATAGAGTTTGGCAGCCAAAATTTACCAAAAATAACAATTTTTCATTTAAAGAAAGCTGGCGCCGCAGAGCTAGGCCTGCATCAGAAAAGTTTGCTCTCGGGTTTTAGCACCGCGGCAGCGCCGTCCAAGCGCCGCGACGCTGTCATGCTTTCAACGAGGTTGCGTCGAAGCAACGCCATCTCGGCGCTGCAGTGCTACTATGCGTCCAGAACGATGCGTTTATGTTTTAGCACCGCGACGCTATCCCCAAATTCGCCTTTTTGAGTTTTTCAGCTCTTTTTCGCCGTATTCTTGCTCGGTTTTGATCTTTTAGTCGTTTCTTCTAATTTTCCTCGTTTTAACCTGAAAATCACTAGCAAACAAGTGAAATCTAATATAAATTCCCTTAATTTGAGAGAATAGAAAGCACTTTTTAAGTGCTTATCAGAGACACAACTTAAGGGAACACTTATCTACTTACCCTAAAAATGGAAATGAGCGAATTCCATCTTGTACAATTATGTCCCCAGCTCCCCACTCGGTCTTCTCCCGAAGATGGTAGGCATATTGAGTTGGTAAACGACCACTCTCACCCATACAAATCAAAGGAAAATCCCTCGTGGACAGGATGTCATAATATACTCAAGATTAAGACTAAATTGCTTAGGTCATCCTATTGAAATAGAAACCTAACTAGTCAACGGAGTTACATCTAGTGCTTACTATTTCGTGGTCCAATCTTATGCAAACTCATTGCACAAGTGATAGCACTTAAAATGTACTATCTTCCTCAGTTTAACTCGGGATTGTTGTGCTATTTAATGTGTTTATTGTGTTATTTTGTAGCAATTAATAGGTAGAATGAGGTGTTAGCACCAAAACTTAGCTAAAATGAGCCAAAACGAAGTTCCACGGCATCAATCGGGGGATAGAACTCCAAAAGAACAAAAATGTCCTTGAAGCCACGATGCTGCCGCGCTTTTTCCCGAGACGCTCTGCTGACGAAGTGAAGCAGGCGCCGCGACACTTCGAATCTATTATGCAAACAATTTAGCGTCGGCGCCGCGACACTAGTCCAATTTTGGCATAAAATGCCCTAACCGCTAGCCATTCAGGAAATATAGCAGCACGAGTCCCAAGTCTGTTTTTGGAGTTTTTCACTACATTTTTCCTTCTTTTCATCTTGAGGAGAGTTTCTTTGAACAATTATTGGGTGAGCACAAGCATGTATCGAGGCTAAGGTAACGTTTTCTAGCTTGGGTATTAGGGATTTCCATTGTAATTGATGTTCTTTTGAGGTTTTGAACTTAATTCAAGTGTATGCATGATTTAATTTCGAGTTTTCAAGAATTATGATCAATTTGTAATGTTGGTGTTTATTTTCATTATTGTTTTGGTTGTATTACAATTCGTGACAATTTGTTGTATGTCACAATCATAGGAAGCAATAGGTTAGGTTAGCTTGCAAATCTAGATGGTGATACGCATTGTTCTAATCAATCTAGAATTAAATCGATAGGACATTCAATCTAGGTCTATCCAGTTGAATGTTCCACCTAATTTTCCTTTGAACTTAATGCAGTTAGGTTTAGTCAAAATTTGCCATACTACAGCTCCTTCGTTTAAGGTGAACACTGATCTTGACGTGGATTTCCTAGAATCCCTGTTAGTTTGAAAATCAGAGTCAGTGTATCCCGTAAGGATCAAATCCTTAGCTCCATACACCAGCTTGTAGTCCCTCGTTCTCCTAAGATACTTGAGGATGTTCTTAACCGCAATCTAGTGGTCTAACCCTGGATTGGACTAGTACCTACTGACTATTCCCACTGCATAACAAATGTCTAGCCTAGTGAAAAGCATAGCATACATTAAGCTGCCCATAGCTAAGGCATAAGGAATACGTCTCATATCCTCAATTTCTTGAGGTGTCTTAGGATACTGTTCCTTAGACAAATGAACCCCGTGCTTGAAAGGTGATAAACCCTTCTTAGAGTTCTGCATTAAATACCAAGTTAACATTTTATTGATATAAGTTGCTTGAGACATGGCCAACGTTCTGTTCTTGCGATCCCTAATGATTTGGATCCCAAGTACATATTGCACCTCTTCCAAATCTTTCACATGGAATTGGGCTGCAAGACAATTTTTAACATCAGTAAGATAACCTACATCATTCCAATGAGTAGGATGACATCCATATAAAGTACTAAGAAAGTTACTTTATTATTGATGATTTTCTTGTACACATAAGGCTCATCAACATTTTGTTCAAAACCAAAAGATTTGACCGCAGTATCAAACCTAATATTCCAAGATCTTGATGCTTGTTTCAACCCATAAATGAATCAATTTAGCTTGCAAACTTTTTGCTCCAGACCTTGGGCTATGAACCCCTCGGGCTGAGAAATGAAGATACTCTCTCCAAGATTGCAATTCAGAAAAGCAGTCTTGACATCCACTTGCCAAATTTCATAGTCATAATATGAGGCTATGGATAAGAGAATTCTTATAGACTTAAGTTCCTCATAGTAAACTTGTCACACCCCCTCCTGGGTACCTTCTTTGTCACACCCTTTCTCTAAGACCAGTGCGTTGAAGAGCCTATAAAGGGAAGAAGTAGGACAAGAGCTATTTGTGGTCAAGTGTTAGCTTACATAGGCCGTAGATGAAGTTTGAATTAGAAGGATTTGATTGAAAGGTTGCGTTGAGTGATTTTTGGATCATGGAATCAAAGTAATTCTTGAAGTTGAGAATTCTACTGTGTAGAATAAACAGATCAAGAGAACGCAACCATGACTTTGAGCTTGGAAGTAAGATCTAAGGAAAGAAAGGAAACCTCATCAAGTGATTGGAAGGGTTATAAAGAATAGCTGAGAGATAAATGAAGTTTGACGCATACTTAGTGGAAGACCATGACGTATGGTAGAGACGAAGGAAACGCATGATAAAGGTAAAACGCATAAGGAAGAATCATGGAAAGAGGCAATGACAATCTATGGTAAACGCACAACTCCTATTAAGGAAGATTTTTGAATTGGATAAGTTAGAAGATTGAGAAGTAAGCCTATAGGAAGGAGGCTGGAGATGGATTTACGATAGGATTTATTGTTGATGAAATAGCTCACATACGGAAGAGATTGGAAGCATGACCTTGGAATATGACACAAGAGTGCATAAAGGAATAATTAAGGAAACCTCAAGGATAGGAGGAAGGTCATGGACGCAGAATGAAATAAAGGTAAACGCAAAGAGTGCAAATGCATAAAAGAAAGGCATGTTAGTATGTGGTTAAGGCAGACGCATGGTATTATGTGGTAAGGAACAAACGCATAGTAGTGTGCGTTTGAGATTTTGACGCCATGAAGTACGCGGTAGAGAAACGCTGTAAGCCCCTACCTAACATTTGGGAGTTGGCAAGTTAAGAAGAGACTCTGAGATGGGCATTGGATAGAGAAAGTTGGTCGAGCTGTATGAGAGCAAAAGTGACTAAGTGTTAGCCATGCGTTGGTGGGGCTACGCGTTGAGAGTATGACCAAGGCATTGAAGGGCACTATGCGCTGAAGGCCACTAGGCGTTGAAGGCCACGAGGCGTTGATCGCCACTGCGCGTTGGAAGCCACTATGCATTGAAGGCCACTATGCATTGAAGATTGGTATGCGTTGGTACATTAGAAGAGTGGCCGAGAGGATCATGCGTTAGTCGGCTATTCGACGATGGGGCGTTAGGCAATTGTAACACAGCAAGTTGAGGCTATACATTGCTGAAGCTATGCACGGAAGGTTGTGTTGGCCAACCTAAGTAAGAAGGTGATGGTCGTACTGGTGAGTCGGTGGTATATATATATATAAGTAAGTACGCCGACTAAATAAATACTTAAGACATATTTCGAAACCAGATTTACCCCATTTCGCAGACGAACAACGAGGAGAGGTGGAAGAAGCTGTTTATGTCAAAGTTAAGTAGGAACCAAATCATTTCCATGGTGAAATTGAAGCTGAAACAAGAAGCTTGACTGTTGACGATAATCTAGACATCATTCAGTGTTTGAAGAAGAGTGAGCTGAGGAAGTCGAAGCTAGGGCAAAAATTTTAAAGATTAGTAAGTTAATTCTTAGCAACTTCTATGAAGGATGTTTAAGTTGAATTTGAGCTAGAGTATGTTAAATTCTAGGAAGAAGTAATCGAAGTTGAGCTGCTAAATGATCCAAAGTAGCTAGAGTTATTTGAGAATAGTTCTCAAACGAAGAAGAGTTAGGGTTTGAAATCTTAAGGTAACTTAGAAAGCTCACTTCTTTACAAGTTTGTAGAAGAGAGAAAGTTCTGATTTTTGCTGGATTTCGATGTTTAGCAGATTTAAGAACAGGTTAGAAAAGAAAGCTGAAAACACTGGCCATCGGGGGTCGCTAGGGCAGAAGTATTGCTAAAGAGCTGGAGAGTGAACAACGAGACAAGTGCCGCTGGTAACGCAAAGGGCTTTAAGTCTCACAACTCTCGCTGAATCTCGCTCAGTGTCGCTCCTTAAGGTAATATCGCTAGTCTCGCGAAGCTGGGTATCGCTGATGCCACATGGTTATAAGTAGTTTACCCTAATAATTTCGCTGGTACTTTGTGAATCTCGCTCATTATAAAAAAATGTAAACAAGAGAGGGACTAGTGATGAAAACCCATGTTTGAGATGCTTAAGCAAATATAGTGAATATAAAGAGGAATACTAGAAATGTCTAACACGAAAAAGGTGTGTTTACAGGTCAAGAGGAGCTAGGGAAAACGTATAACCCGCTCGGAGCCAAAATAAGTTGTGAGTGACATTATGGTTTGAGATAAGCCAACTTGAATACCATTTTCTATATGCTTAGTAATATCTATGAAGCATGATTTCAATGTGTACTCCTATGTATGTAACTAGCACATATCTTATATGTGAGATATAGCTTGAAAATGTATCAGATAATGTTCTAAGTTTTACCAAGCTAGTTGCTAGATGAATGTTCTGTGAATTCTAAGATATTATGATTTTTGTTAATTTATGATAAATGTAATGTGCATGTCTATACACTAAAAAGATTCGAATGGGACCCAATGCTGAAGGATATGTGAAGGCATATGGGCAGCCCTAGTATTTTTATGAAGCCTGAGATATTATGATTATTGTTAATTTATAATGAATGTGATGTGCATGTCAGTGCACTAGAAAGATTCAAATGGGACCCAATGCTGAAGGATATGTGAAGGCATATGGGCAGCCCTAGTATTTCTATGAAGCTCTCACCAAAGGATATAGAGAAGGTGATTGAGTATTCCCTGGGACCCTAGTACCAAAGGACATGAGAAGGTACATGGGCAGCCCGAGATCAGACAGACTTATAAGCAGAATAGAAAGCATCTGACGCTGATGTGTTGAGATTACTCCACACAGCTAAGGTTTATTGAAATTGGGTGCGTTGAGTTCGCTCCGCCTCAACAAAGGTTCAATGAAAAGATATTTATTTACGTGATTATAGTTATTTACAAGTTTAGTTATTTACAAGTTTATGAAGCGTGACCAAGCAGTTTATACAAATGATTGTAGTTATGTTTTATTGAGTTTATACTTTAGATAGTCACTCACTGAGCATTGTAGCTCATAGATTCGTGTTTCTCTGATGTTTTCTTTCCAGGTAGCGAGCGTGTTCGGGGTGCCTAGCCTACCATCAAGATTCATCTGAGCCAAATTAGAATTTTGTAATTGGGAACTTGTAAACCCCATCCCCATGTAGAAATCGTACTTATTTTGAGTGGCATTTGTGAGGATCACCAGGCATACTTGTAAACTTTAAACATAGCCTTTTCAATCTTACTCATGATGCTATCCTATCAGTAAATTATTGCTTAACTATTGTAAAAGCTAAGCCAATTACCAGCAGTTTATGATATATAACAGTGTTAACAGATGGCAGAATAGGTAACATTCACTCCTAGGTAAAGATATAGGTATATATGTATATGTCTAGGATGGGGGTGTTACACTCTTAACCTAGGAGAAAGTGTGAGGACAGCAGACACTGACCCTCTTATGACATCTATTGTCAACCTTATACCTTGACCAACCACCTAATAAGCCACATATACAATAATTGAACATCAATCTTTAACCAGAGTTAAGCTAACATAATAATACAAATTTACATTTAACCTTTAATTAACACAAGTTCACTAACTTCCGCCTCTTAACCCTCTATATGTACAACACAGGTTTAAGATCAAATATTTACAATGCTCAAAATTCCAGACACTAATGGTGGGCCCAGACGAGTTGTTGTGTAGGCTAAGTACCTCGGACTCGCTTGCTACCTGAAAAACATAAAATAGGGAAAACATGAGCTAGGTTGCCCAATGAGTGACATATTTAGTAAAAACCTTCCTTTAACTCAAAAACTAACCAAAACCGTCTCTATTTATGATAATAAATAAATAACAAAAGTTCATTCTCATATCCAAGCAAAACATGCTCAAGTAGCGTTATCATACCATATATGTTCATTTCCAAAAAAAAAAAAAAAAACATGAAAAATCACTTTATTTCAAAAACACTTTCCTTAGTTGAGGCAGAGCGGAGCTCAACGCTACTCAATGTCGAAAATATCCTTAGTTGGGGCAGAGTAATCTCGACACACCCAACGTCAAATATCCTTAGTTGTGTGGAGTAATCTCAACAAAACAACATCTATCATAACTCTATGTGCACATAGATATCATATCTTGGGTTACTTGAATACCTTCTCAAGTCCTTCAGTACTAGGTCCCATATACGAGATTTAGGCCACCCACATGCGTTCTCCGAGTCTTTCAGCATTGGGGGCTATCTCTATACCCAGGTTACCCACACGCCTTCTCCGAGTCCTTCGCCTTGGGAACCATTTCTATACCCCAGCTACCCACTTGCCTTCTCCGAGTCCTTCAACATTGGGATCCTTTTCAAAAACATAATTCAAAAGCAACATGCTTTGAAAATAACATAATAAAAATTCACGAGTTTATAATATTTCAGACTTTCACAAATTCCTTAACAATCATCATGCTTCCATAAAATCATAGAGCAATAAATAGCATGCCTTCCATAAAACTCGGTTAACAACTAGTATGCTTCGAATATTTTTAATGCAAAACCATAATATACATTTACATGGAAATACATGTTTCCTTTAAGCAAATAGTCATCGTAGCACATTTGAAACCCATGAAAAGCATAAACACAAGAACATGTTTCCAAGCAATGGTAAATAGCATGAAAACTTTGTATAAAATATGCTTATTTTGAATAAAATTGTCACTCACTACTTGTCCCAGGCGCTTAAAGGGTTATATGTCTTTCCTAGCTCCTCTCAGTCTGAAATGGTTTAATTTCCTTTGTTAGATTCCTTAGAATACCCGTTAAAGTGTAACAAATATGTCTTAAGCGTTAAGATAAAGCTCACTAGCGAGACCAACTACTAACAAAATTATAGAACTAGCGAGACTTGTCCATACCAGTGAGATTTGCTCTAGCGAGACTAAGCAAAAATCAACCAGATATTCACTAGCGAGACTAGCGAGACTAAGCAAAAATCAGTGGGACTTACTTGCCCAACGAGACTAGCAAGAGTAGCGACACCAGAGAGACTAGCGAGATTTATGAGACAAAAACCTATTAGCGAAACCTAGCGAGACTGATCTCGCTGCTCACCCTTACGCCTTCAGTGTTGCTAATTTTCCAACGAAACTCGTCTCCTTCAGCTACTGCATTTGCTTCTGTCTTCACTTCTATCTGTTAAAAGTTATATTTCCAGCCCGAATTAGAACTTTTTTCCTTCTACAAACTTGTAAAGAAATCTGTTATCTAGCTTACCTCAAAATTCTAGGGCTTAACTTCTCTTTGTTCATCAGAAAATCCTAATTTACATCGCCCTACCCCAAATTACTCGAGAAATCGATATCAGTCACTTTGTCCTATAATTAAACTTGTTTCTCTTCACATTCAGGTCAACCATTCTTCACAAAAGTTGTTAATAATTGAATTAACTTACTAACCTCAAATTTCCAGCTTCAAACTTGATTTATTCCATTCGCTATTTACCTAACACCAAACTTAGTTCATGTTTCGCGACAGCAAACAAAGCCTTCAGTTCCAGCTTCAATTGTACCACGAATTCGACAATAAATCTATTCCAATTTGCCCTAGACTCCTTCTTCTTCCTCCCCTCGACACTTAGCTGTAGATGAGGTCAGTTATGAGTTTGAAAATGAGAGAAAATTAGTCAGCATCTTACCTAATACACTAAAAGGACTTCAGTCGACAATGCCCCACTATCAAACATTTTTTTATTTTTTTATTTTTCTTTCTTTTTCTTTTTACCTTTTTCCTTTTTTTCTTCTTTTTCTTTTCTTCTTTCTTTTCCTTTTATTTCTAAAATCTATCTTTTTTTAATTAATAAACAAAGTAACTCCTAAACTCGATTTACCTCGTAATGGTTTAGAATTCACTTAGCAAAAATATTTTCGGCTTCCTTCACTTCTTCCTTCAATCTACAAGGGAAAACAATTTAGTCCACATCAGTACTACGTACTTACGTTTAGTAATTACAAATGAAAATAGGGTTTACACAACCCCTTCCCAGATACGTCTCTCTTTCGTTTATAGATCCATTTACACCCTTTAGGTTTAACCCCTTCAAGTGGATCTATAAGTTCTCATACTGAATT
This sequence comes from Citrullus mucosospermus, assembly GCA_030954485.1. Classification (NCBI taxonomy): domain Eukaryota; kingdom Viridiplantae; phylum Streptophyta; class Magnoliopsida; order Cucurbitales; family Cucurbitaceae; genus Citrullus; species Citrullus mucosospermus. The sequence continues at coordinate 13,734,331 of CM062057.1, read as the reverse complement.
GAAGTACATAGATTTCATTTCAAGATCCACGACTTTGATCCATTGGTCCTTGTCTACATCATTCATTGCCTGTTTATAGGACAATGGATCCTCAACACCATTGTCTGGCACGACGACCTAAGTTTAGTTAAACCCTAGTAACTGATGTGCCACTTTTTGTGTGTTAACCACAAGTGTACGGGTCAAGTTATAATATAAAACGGTTAAGTCCGAGTATCGTTTCCACTAGAGATCCAATTGGGAAGGTTTAAGTTATTTAGCTATTCTAGAATTAAATCAATTTTATTTGAGGATTGGAATTCAACTTTTGTTTTTGGGAAAAAGAAAAATCAAGCAAGAAAATATTAAAGGGAGAATTGCAAGAGTCAAAGAGAGTTCTAGGGTTTTAAGTCCTTGTTTGTTTCATCATGCAAAATTATGGATTTCATGGATTTAATTCTTATGCCTAAGTCTAGAAACTTAATTCCAAGTTATCTTCTCTCAAAGACAACTCTTTCTCATGTAACTTGATTGATAGTTAATCTCTTAAAACCAATACAAAATTACATGGCATTAAAACTAGTCTTTAGCAACTTTCATTGTAAACCTAACTACTCTCGTGATAGATTAACAAATAAACATATAATCTCTCGATTCATACATCTAATCTAACATGTGAAGGTGGCCAATCTTCAAGAATTAAACACAATAACAATGAAAAGCATATTTATTTGAAAAAAACCATGAGTTTACAAAATTATCATGAGTTTACAAACAATTCATCAAAAACCCTAAAACCAAAGAGTTTAGCCACTCATAGCGTAAAGCAACATATTGATCAAAAAGAATCAAAGAAAGAGTGTAAAGAATAGGGAAACTCTACTGAAAAGAGGTTCTTGATTGAGGCAGCACCGTCACGAACTCCTTGGCTCTCGCGTCGGACTTCGAAGTGCACCAAAACTATCTCGAACTCTCTTCCTCTTCCTTGCGGCTAACTCACTCTTGGAACTCTAACTTAATTCTCACCTTTTCGGATCGTTCTCTTGTTCTGCAACTTTCTTGATCTTCTTGATATTTCTTCCTCTTCCTCCTTTTGGCTACTGAAAACCCCTAAATTTTTAGAGTTTGGCCACCCAAAATTTGACCTAAAATACAAACTTTTCGTTTTAATTAACGCTGGTGCCGCGGCGCTAGGGTTGTGGCCAAAAATAAGTTACTCTCGGGTTTTAGCGCCGCGGCAGCGCCGTCCCAGTGTCGTGACGCTGTCTTGCGTTCATCAAGGATGCGTCGAGGCAGTGCCTTCCCAGCACCGCGTTGCTACTCTGCGTCCATGCTGATGCGTTTCTGCTTCAGCGCCGCGACAGCGCTGCCTTAGCGCCGCGGCGCATCATGCATTTCAACAAGGATGCGTTTTTCAGCTCTTTTTCACCATATTCTTGCTTGGTTTTGATCTTTTAGTCGTTTCTTCTAATTTTCCTGGTTTTAACTTGAAAATCACTAGCAAACAAGTGAAATCTAATATAAAACTCCCTTAATTTGAGAGAATAATAAGCACTTTTCAAGTGCTTATCAGTAACGGTTAGGTTGTGATACAATCCTCCCACTGTGTCGGGGCATTCCCAATGATTGAGAAAGACGAGACTGACCAGAAGTACTGACTCTTTCATTAACTCTTGATGAAGGACCAGTCTCATCAATAACTCTTGTTGACTCTTCAGTAGCTTCATTTAATATCATTTTGCTTCATGGTTTATGATCTCTTATGTGGTTTTCTTCCAAAAATCTAGCGTTTGTCGATACAAACATTTTGTTTTCTTGTGGGTCAAAGAAGAGACAACCTCTCGTTTCCTTAGGGTAACCAACAAATTGGCATAATCTTGAATGATGTTTCGATTTCTTAGGATTTGTCACTAGCACATGTGCAGGACAACCCCAGACTTTGAAGTAGCGCAAACTAGGTTTACGTCTCCTCAATAACTCGAAAGGCATTTCAAAAACACTCTTCGAGGGAACGTTATTCAAGATATAAACTGCAGTCTATATTACATACCCCCAAAACGAGCTAGGCAATTGAGCATTGCTCATCATAGAACGAACCATGTCTAACAAGGTTCTATTTCTCCTTTTTGATACACCGTTCGGCTAAGGTGTACCAGGTGCTTAGAGTTGGGATTGGATTCATGTTCTATCAAATTGTCTTGGAATCTTAAATCCATGTACTCTCCACCTCGATCAGATCGAAGCGTTTGAATTGTTTTACTTAACAAGTTTTCAACTTCTGTCTTATACTCCTTGAACTTTTCAAGTGCTTCAGACTTATGTTCCATTGGTATAAGTAACCATACCTTAAAGAATCATCTATAAAAGAGATGAAGTATTCGTACCCTCCTCGAGCTTTTACATTCATTGGACAACAGATATCCGAATGTATGAATTCTAAAAGTTCTTTGGCTCTATAACCTTTTCCACTAAAAGGTTTTTTAGTCATATTACCTTCAAGACAAGATTCACAGGGAGGTAAGGAATTATCTTCTAACTCATTTAGAAGTTCATTCTTTACTAATCTCCCGTTCCTATCAAGATTTATGTGAACTAATCTCAAATACAAAAGATAAGTACTATTGTTACTGGGAGAAATTTTTTGCCTTTTAGTTTGAGTATCAGCAGTTTTAAACATCTCATGATTTCAAAGTGCTTTTACTTTAGTTGGTCTTAACACATATAAGTTGTTTTCTAATTTAGCAGAACAAATACGTACACCTTTTTTCAAAATGAATGCTTCATTAACAGAAAAAATAACTGAGTACGATTGTTCAATCAAACAGAAAATAGATACTATGTTCCTTTTTATTTTAGGAACTACATACAAATTTTTTTAAAAATAAAAATCTATTTCCAAAAAACAACTTTGCAACTCCCACTGCACAAGCTGAAATGGCGTCTCCCATTCTAACTTTGAGCATCATTTTACCCTCCTTTCTTTTTCTGGATCTTCTTTAGAACAAGAAGATGAGGGAACAGACTTAGTTCTAGAGAATGAACCCTCGTGGAATTTCTTGAAATGGGCAACATTTGCCTCTCCATCGATCGGTCCCTTATTTTTTATAAGAGATTGATAAGTCTATACCTCATTCTGGAGGGTTGTCATGGTGTACACAATTTTATTCATAACCGCATTGCTGTGGAATTGCAGGAAGCTCTTCGGAAGATATTCTAGAATAAAAGACACCTAACTCTACTCGTCAATGACCGCGCCATTCATTTCAGCAATGTTGAATTGGACGATTAGGTCGAGAACATGTTCTCTCACCAATTGGTCTTCCTTCATACGAGCATTATAAACGTACTTGAGGGCCTCGTGCCGGATCTGTGAGGACGGTTGTCCAAACATTTCCTAGAGGGACTTCATGATCTGTCGGGCATTCATCATGGCCTCATGTTTCTTGTTGAGTACGTCAGACAGACTCGCCGAGATATAGACTCGGGCCTTGTCATTGGCCCTTGCCCATCGATCATATGCATCCCTAATCGATTGGGATGCATTACGAGCGAGGATAGGAGAACACTTGTAATACCCTGTCTCCAAAAACCTAAGTATTCATATAACTAGTAAGGATAAAAGGATAAAAGTGTGTGGATTAGCGGAACTTTTAAATGAAAAGTTAAGATTGTGTAACTACTGAATTATGGCCAATAAATTCTGTGCGTTGAGATGAATGGTATTAACAAAAGAATAGACATATCTCGGGAGATTAGGTTGATGGCGTAGATGGTTAAGCTCAAATCCATGGTATTTAATACTGAGGAGTTATCAACCAAGCTATGAGATTAGGTTCTAATATGTGATGGCGGATGATACGTTCAAGTAAAACTTAAAGGGTAGGCGCATAGTATTAAAATTTTAAACTAGATGCTTTTTGGAGAAAGGTGCCTATAAAATTATTTTCGTCTTGTTCATGCAGTAGATTCTACTGAAGAAACATAGTGCTTTTAAATTAAGTAAGAAACGTCCAAGACGGACAAAATTTCATATGCATTTGACTTGATTTTAATTGAGATTATTACAAGTTGATTCATTTCTGTGAATAGTCTATTATGACAACCAGGGAAAGCAAAGGGAAACGGAAACGTATGGCACACAGCTGCCCAGTATGCGGAAAAGGGCATACAGGGGAATGTATTGGTAAAGATAGATGTTTTGCTTGTGGAGAGAAAGGACATTATCGGAAACAATGCAATGTATTTAAAGAGTCTTGCAGCCAAGCTAAGAGAATGAAAAGAGAGATTCCCTGCAAGAAATGTGGACGAAGACACAGGGAAGATTATGAAGGAAGGGAAGATGTATGCTACATGTGTGAGCAACCGGGGCATTATTGTAAGGATTGTCCACAAAATAAGGAAGGCTTAAGTAAACCAAATGAAGGAAAAGAAGAAAAATAAAAGAAATGTATTTATATTTGCAGCTTGGTTTTTTTGTACTTGAATAATACCTATACAAAGAATGTTAATAAAGTATTTCTTTCCCTTAACCTTGTACTATTTAAATTTCGAGGATGAAATTTTTTTTTAAGAGGTATAGAGTTGTAATACCCTGTCTCCAAAAACCTAAGTATTCATATAACTAGTAAGGATAAAAGGATAAAAGTGTGTGGATTAGCGGAACTTTTAAATGAAAAGTTAAGATTGTGTAACTACTGAATTATGGCCAATAAATTCTGTGCATTGAGATGAATGGTATTAAGAAAAGAATAGACATATCTCGGGAGATTAGGTTGATGCGTAGATGGTTAAGCTCAAACGCATGGTATTTAATACTGAGGAGTTATCAACCAAGCTATGAGATTAGGTTCTAATGAGGGCAAGTTGAATGGGGTGAAGTACCATGTGTCGATGATGTAAAGTGAAATAGAACCATCACGTAGGAAAAGTGCCTTGCGTTGGAAAGGTTGACAACGCGTTGGGAAGTGAAACTAAGGAAAGTAATGCGTTGAGTAGTGTACAGAGAAATAGTGAATGGAGTTGAAGGAACAAGAATTGAGTATGGATTACGGCTATGCGTTGGTAAGCCTAGTATGGGAAGCAAGTGTAAAGGGAAGAAAGTAGACTGTTACCATAGCTTTGATGGATAAGTCGTTATTTTGATAGGTATGTCAGGTATTGAAGGGTGTTATTATGTGTTTGGAGGTAAAGATGGAGCCCGACCAAGGGTTGTATTCAACCTACGTTACGATGAGAAGAATACCTTGAATTGGAGAGTAATTGTATGCGATAGGCTAAAGGATTAATAATAAATTGATAAGCCACAAAATGGACAATAACTATGCGCTGAAGGTTTACTATAAAAGACCATAGTGCTAATCGGGAAGTTCTTTAGTACAGCAAGTGCAAAGGAGGTCGCTATGCGTTATAAGTGCTATGAGATGTTAAATGTTGAAGGATTATTATATGCTAGTAGGACTTCAGTGATTAGTAAGGTCTTACTATGCGTGGAGGAAGTTATGTGGTAAGAAACTATTAGCTATACGATGAAGAGTTCTGTGTTAAGGAGAGCTATTAGTTATGTAACGAAGGATTCATGAGTCGATGATGATTACCATTGGTTATTAAGTCATACGCTGAAGAGCTTAACTTCATGATAATGGAAAATGCTACCACGATGACGAGTAAACGCATAGAGGGAAAAACCCAGGGACTAAAAGGAAGATGGTCATGGACGCAGGATGAAGCAAAGGTGAATGCAAGAGGGTAAACGCAGGAAGAAAGAAATTGAGTTGGATGTGTTGGTCAAAGGTAAACCACATGGTCAGAAGGTGCAATTGTACAAAAGAAGGAATTGTAGCTGTGAACGAAGGTAAGAAAAGGGAGTTGAACGCATATATATGCGATAAAAATTGATGAATGATGTTAAGCTGAAGCGCATAGTAGTATGCATTTAGAGTTTGTATACTTACTTGAAAATGAAGGAGAAGTGGAATAAAGGTAGTAAAGCTGAGAGTAGTAAAAGGTGATAGATTAATGAGCATGCAGCAGAAGTTAATTTGATCAATTTTCACTCTAAAATGCTCAATTTAGAGGATTAAACATGCAATTAAGAAGAAAAACCAAAGTTTCAAGAACACTTACCTTTGAAGCTCCAAATTCTCCTTCAATTCTTGATGAATTTCAGCAGCACTTGATTGTAAACCACCACAAGAGTCTTCTCTACTATTCTCTAGGCTTAGATTGGATGGTGGAATCCAAATTTGTGGTGAATTTGAGAAAGAATGAAGGTTGGGAAGAAGATGAACAATGGATAGAATTTTGTAAAATTAACCCTTAATTTCACAAAATTCTTAACCATTTTTATGTCAAAATCATCTCTATTTATTAAAGAATAACATGCAATCCAATTGCATCAAAATTTGACAACAAAAAATGGTTAATTTGTTGGTTAATTGTGAAGAAGACAACCAAGCTCCTAGCTTAGTTAGTGGGAAAATCAAATCTTCAAAAATCAATTTTAAAATCAATTTTCAATGAATTTCCAAAATTGAATTAAAATTGATTTTTAATTTCAAAAAGACAATTAAATAATTAAATAAAAGATAATTTAATATTTAATTAATTAAATATTATTATTTTAATATTAAATAATAAAATAATATTATTTTTCCCACTTGTCCCGATTTTTCTAAAAAAAAACCGATATGAATCCCTATTCATATGATTAATATTTAAATTATATTTAAATATTATAATTAACTCTATTTGTACGTTTAATTCGTAATTAAACGCCGATATATCGTATATATCTAACTTTCATTCCTTAAGCCAAGATTTGAACGATTCAAACTTATTCACCACATTATCTAAGATTTTAGTCCATTTATGAGCTAGTAGAGGGACCTAATGGACCTACAGATCATGAGCTCCAACGATCCGAGATTAACCGGCTAAACTCTTTAACCTAGTTAACTAACATTCGTTAACTAACGGGACACTCCACTAAAACCCGTAGTTGCACTCTCCTCACTGTAGATATATTTGTGTCCATTTGATATAACCGTCATCGATAAGTCAATCCTTCACAGGTTGTTCATAACTTCAGCTAGGTCAAATACCGATTTACCTCTGAGTTACATCTTTTCTCCTTAAGTACCATTGTCCCTCTAATGAACAATTAATTTAGGATCTAATCACTAAATCCATTCCCTCTCGGGCCAGTGAGAGGATGGCGCCCCTTGTCCAAGTCCTGGGAACAACACTTAAGAGAACAACCTCTCTTCTATCCCTAAGTTGGATAGGAGTGAATTCCATTTTGCAAATTCTATGTTCCCAACTATCTACCCAGTCTTATCCCTGAAATAGGAGGAATGTTGAGCAGCGCTATTGAGCTTACTCTTACCTATGTAGATCAAGGGATAATTCTGAATAAATAGGAGTTCATAGATAGCTCAAGATTCAGATCAAGTTATCTAGGTCATCGATAAGTGAAATTAATCAGTGTTAATCGTAAACGGTGTTAATACGTAACAGTAATTATTTCAGGGTCAGTTTTACACAATCTCATTATGTAGAATACCCCCGCTCACATGTCTCTACATGATCAAATCAGAATCACTTCATTTATGACACTTTACAATATTTGTAACAATCATGAAGTGGGTCGTATTCAATAGTGTCTCCAGGAAGAGGTACCCAACCTAATCCATGTACTATAGACTATTGAGGCTACTTACTCGAACTTGATCCTGTTTTCTCCACATAAAGTCCAAGTACTCATGATAGTAGCCAAGGGTTCATAGTTTAATTGGATTTAGAGTTGATAAATAATTAATTCACTTGAATAACTTCATATGTACTAAAAATCACCTATTTACAAAAACTACGAGTTTTAGGACATGCAACCCAACAAAAGGGAGTAAAGAAGTTAAATCTGGAAGAAGGTTCCATGAACGCATAGGAACACAGAGTTGATTGGGTAGTTGTGTATTGGAACATAATGGACATATAAGGTAAGCCTATATGCCAGGTGGTGACACATGATTGTGACACCTTATCAAGTAGGAGGTGTTAGAAGGCATGATAAGTATTTCATGCAAGGTGACACTTGGATTAATGCATGAATAATTAGGCATGCAACATAACATGTGGCAAACAAGTGGCAGCAGAAGAGAAGAGGAAGGATGATAAGCTCTCTATAAATAGGACCTTGAGGGAAAAGTAATGACTGATGATTCGGTGGTAAGAATCTTTGAGAGAAGGAGAGAAAGAGGGTTCAAGGAAGAAAACCTTGCGTCTGAAAGAGGAAGTCTGCGGCCAAGGAAGAAGACATCCTTGACACTTAAGGCATCTGGTGTTAAGAAGTTGGCATGCGTCGAGAAGGGTGAGCCTTGCGTTTTATCCGAATTCAACATAAAGGGTGAACACCACGATGCGATCAAGTTAGACTTTGTATTCAAAGAAGGTCGACGCATCGAAAAGAATAAGGAGAGTTAATCTGCACCTTGCAGGGTTACGTACAACTAGACTACCAGAGGGTGAAAGCAGACTAAAGAGTTCAAGCCTTGCGTTTAAGAGCTCGGGGAAGCAGAGATTTGAAGGGAAATCTCTTAAGTAATTGTGAGTGACTCTCTTCTTCTTTCAAAACTGAACTTTGTTGAAAGTGTTCTTATGTGTTATGGTTTTGTAATAACTGATTTCATGAAACACATGATGTTGATCATAGTGTTTAAAAGGCATGTTTTATCTGATTGTTTTACTATATTGAAAGGCATGTTACAAGATATAGTTTATCGAGAAACATCTTGATTTCTATGAAAGGTTTCATACGAATGATCTACTCAAATTGATTGATAAAATTTTTAAGAGGAGGCTCAGTGCTTATCTCCTTGAGAAGGCTCGTGAGTTTCCCCGGGACCCAGTACTCAAGGACATGAGAAGGTACATGGGCAACCCGTCATATTCCTATGTGCACATAGAGGTTAATTTGGTTAGTGCGCCGAGCTTGCTCTGCTTTGAGCCAGGGATGATTTCGGCGTTGGGTGTGTTGAGCCTTGCTCCACCTCGACTAAGGATGTTTTCGACGTTGAGAGCATTGAGTCTTGCTCCGCCTCAACTAAGGGAAATGATTGAGAAACCAAACGAGTTTTTCATATAATTGTTCCTAAACGACTCTATTGATTTGGAATGATTTGATATAGATTAAAAGAGATGTTGAAAATACGTTCCTGTTGTATTGATGTACTTATCTTGTTTTATATGTATAAATGTAACATGCCTGTTTTTGAATAAAAGATAGTTTTATAAAACCAGTCACTCACGAGGCTTTAGCTCACATTTTCCTATGTTTTTTTTTCTAATTTTCCAGGTAGCAAGCGACTTCAGGATGCTTTGCCTATGCAAGAACCTCGTCTGGGCCGTCTTTGGTAAAAATGGTTTGTTAGTGAACCTTACAGAGGAGTCAAGGTTGCTGACTTCACATCTTTTTTCGGGTTATGGAGGATAATCCGGGAGGGGGTGTGACAACACTCCTCCAGTAAAACAAACTATAGATCATCTATAACCAAAATCGTATTCAGGTTAGATTTCCACATTGCGTAGTTTTCACAGGTTAGTTTTTCATTTTTAAGCAGTGCAACAATTGAGGAAGTGACAGACGGAATTCGTCGCCCAAATCCGTGCCAAATAAATTTTCCTAACTTTACCCACAGTAGTAGCGGAAAGTCGGGTCAAACACAGGGAGCCCTCGAATTTCACAGTTGAAAGTTTTCAATTCAAGGTAACCAAAGGGGGGTTGTGAGAAACGATTGATTGCAAGAACTTATATTGCATGAAAGTAAATTGCGCGAAGTAAAAAGAGTTAAAATTCAATTGAAGAAAGCTCTAGCTTGGATTACACGGGATTTCCTTTGTACGATGTTCTTATCATTGGTTCGTCATTACTAAATTCATTGAAGCTAGTACCTAATCAATTCAACTGGAAAGGCCAAAATTGAATTGTCCTAGTCGACAAGTTAAATTTAAGGCAAATCGATAAAAAGCATGCAAAATTTGACTAAACCTAACCGCATTAAGTTCAAAGGAAAATTAGGTGGAACATTTAACTAGATAGACCAAGATTGAATGTTCTATCGATTTAATCCTAGGTTGATTAGAACAATGTGCATCACCATCTAGATTTGCAAGTTAACCTAACTTGTTGCTTCATATGATTGACATACAACAAATTGTCACGAATTGGAATATAATCAAAGCAATAATCAAAATAAACACCAGCGTTACAAATTGATCGTAATTCTTGAAAAACTCGGGATTAAATCATGCATACACTTGAATCAAGTTCAAAACCTCAAAAGAACATCAATTACAAGAAAAATTCCCAAACCCAAGCTAGAAAAACGTTACCTTAGCCAATAATTGGTATTGTTCAAGTTCCTAGGTTCAAGTTATAATATAAGACGATTAAGTTCCGAATATCATTCCACGAAGGATCCTATTGTGAAGGTTTAAGTTACTTAGCTATTCTAGAATTGAATCAATTTTATTTGAGGATTCGATCTTAAGTTGTGATTTTTGAAAAACTCAAAAGGAAAGCAAGTAAATAAGAAACACAAGAGTTAAAGAGAGTTCTAGGGTATTGAATCCTTGTTTAATTCATTATGCAACATTCTAATGTTCATGAATTTTATTGCAATTCATATGCTTAAGTCTAAAAACATAAATCCAAGTTATTTTCTTTCAAAAACAACATTTTCTCATGCAACTTAATTGATTACTAATTTCTTGAAACCAATAGAAATTACATGGAATTAAAAGTAGTCTTTAGCAACCTTCATTGTTAACCTAACTATTTTCATGATAGATTAACAACAATTCATTGTTATAGATCCAATTAGACATACAATTATCTCAACCATACATCTAATCTAACTTCAAGGATGACCAATCAACAAGAGTTAAGCACAATAACTGTAAGCCTTACTTTTATCTTTGGAAGATCGCAAGCAAAGTAGGCGGATGGTTCAGAGAGAGATGGCCAAGAGTCTTTGGCATGAGTGGTGTAGACTTTGGGTAGCCGAGCCCCAAGCATGAGGGTTGATGCGTTGGCTTGGTGAGGCACGCGTCCATGAGGGTGAGCATAGGTGATGGTTGGTGCGTTGGGCAAGTGGCTATGCGTTGGTTGAGGTTAGTAAGGGGGATGCATTGGTGAGGCATGCGTCCAAGAGGGCCTATGGGACTGACCATGGTGCTATGCATCCAAGCTAAGTGTCCAAGTCTGCCAAGGGGGTTGTGTGCATATATTGAAGGAGTTACCTTGTTTATTTGAAAATAAAATAAAATAAAGAGAAAGTGGAAGTAAATTGGTAGCTCGTTTAAGTGTGAAAGCTGAGTTTTCAATCATTTTCACCATTTTCAAAAACTTCAACCTACTTGATTTTTTAGCTGAGTCATGAAGAGAGGTAGAAAAAGGAGTCTAGGGCAAATTCCTGTAGAATTCTAGTCGGTTTCGTGGTGTAATTGAAGTTGGAATAGAAGGTCTAGTTTTTGTCGTGCAATCTGAGTAAGGTCTGGTATGTGGAGAATAGCGAGCTATAGAGATCGAGTTTAGGGCTAAAAATTTGATGTTAGTAATTTAACTCAATTTTTAACAATTCTTATGAAGGATGATTGAGCTGAATATGAAGAGAAACATGTTAAATTTTAGGTGGAAGTGACTGATACGGATTTCCCGAGTGATCTGGAGTAGTGCGAAGTAAATTGAGAATATATGTCGAACAAAGAGAAGTTAAGCTCTAAACTTTTGAGATAAGCTAGAAAACACATTTTTTTACACGTTTGTAGAAGGGATGAAGTTCTAATTCGGGCTAGAAATACGATTTTTAACAGATAGAAGTGAAAACAGAAGCGAAGACAAAAGTTGTGGGAGACAGAGTGTCGCTGTAGGCTTTTTGTCTCACAACTCTCGCTCGGTATCGCTGGGTATCACTAGTCTCACTGGTGTCGCTACTCTCCCTAGTCTCGCTGATCAAGTAAGTCTCGCTGGTCTCGCTAGTTCACAGTATCGCTGGTACACTTGGGTCTTTTGCTTGAATTTGATGGTTTAATCTCGCTAGTGGCCTGAATCTCGCTCATTAGTGAACTCTTTTATGAAATGTAGCCTCGGTTGAGCATTTCTGTGTGGAATATAGTCTTGGTGATGGTTTTCTTCATGAAGTAGAGTCTCGGTGGTGAATAATAGAAATGTCTAAGGCTTGTTTGCTATGTAAGAAGGAATTTTAAGGAAATCTAATAAACGGAAATGTACTATTTCAGGGCGAGAGGAGCTAGGGAAGGCGTATAACCCACTAAAGGCCCGAGATAAGTAGTGAGTGAGTGACAATTTTATTTAAAATGTGTTTACTTTGAACAAAGTTTTATTGTTGAAAGATTATGTTTGGAAACTTGTTTATATGTTTGTGCTTTCACTGGTTTAAAGGTGCATATTATGTGGTTTACATTGGAAATCATTTGAAGCATGCTAGTTATTAAATGAGTATTACGTAAGGCATGTTGTTTATTAACTTATGATTTTATGGAAAACATTGATGCTTGTTAATGAGATTATAAAGATTTGTAATGTTATAAACTCATGAATTTATATTATGCTATTTTCGAAGCATGTTGTTTTTAAATAATGTTTTTGAAAAGGCTCCCAATGCTGAAGGACACAGAGAAGGCATGTGGGTAGCGGGGATATAGAAATGGTTCCCGATGCTGAAGGACTTGAAGAAGGCATTTGGGTGGCCTAAATCTCGTATATGAGACCCTGTACTGAAGGACTCGGAGAAGATATTCAGGTAACCTAAGATATGATATCTATGTGCACATAGAGGGAGGATAGACGCTGTTGTGTTGAGATTACTCCACACAGCTAAGGATATTCGACGTTGGGTGTGTCGAGATTACTCCGCCCCAGCTAAGGATATTTTCGACGCTGAGTAGCGTTGAGCTCCACTCCGCCTCAACTAAGCAAAATGTTTTTGAAATAAACAAAATTTCCGTGTATCTTTTTTTGAAATGAACATATATGGTTTGACAATGCCACTTAAGCATGTTTTGCATGGATATGACTTTGAATTGATGTTATTTACGCATTATTTTAGAATGATTACACTTTGATTAGCTTCTGAGAAAAAGGAAGGTTTTTACAAAACAAATCATTCACTGGGCAACCTAGCTCATGTTTTCTTTGTTTTTTTTTTTTTTTTTTTCAGGTAGCGAGCAAGTCTGGGGTGCTTAGCCTACACAGGAACTCGTCTGGGCCCACCATCAGTGTCTAGAATTTTGAGAATTGTAAATATTGATTTGAAACATATGTTGTACATATAGAGGGTTAAGGGCGATGTTTGAGGAACTTATGTAAATATATGGTTTGAGTGAAAATCAATGTCTGTACGATAGCTTAACCCTCGTTAAAGTATGTTGTTTAATCTTTGTATATCTGCCTATTAGGTGATGGTCAAGGAATAAGGTTGGCAGTGGATGCCGTAAGAGGGTCGGGTCTGTTGTCCTGACACTTTCTCCTAGGTTAGGAGGGTACCTGGGAGGGGGTGTGACAAAAACAATGAAAAGCATATTTATTACAACAAAATCATGAAGAGTCTACAATACCAACATAACTTTATAAAAAATTCATCAATACCCTAAAACTAAAGAGTTTAGCCACTATAGCTTTAAGCAACATGTTCACAAACAATATAAGCAAAGAAAGAGTGTAAAGAAATGGAAACTCTACTGAAAAGAACCTCTTGATTGAAGAGAAACCGCCAAGATGTCCTTTAGTCTTCACGTCGGGAACTTGAACGGCACTAAGACTCTCTCTCAAACTCTCTTCTCTCTTACTTGCAACTAACTCACTCTTTCAAACTCTCTATTGCATTTTCTCTGATTTCTCTTCTTCTTGTGTTCTTTGGTGTGTTGATTGTCTTTGGGGTTGTTGGAAACCTTTCAATTGCTGGAAACCCTTCTTTCCAAAAATGTTGATTTATCAAATAAAGAAAACTGGCGTCGCGGCGCTGGTCAATGGCGTCGTTGCGCTGTCCGACATCAAAAGGTGGCGCCGTGGCATTGTGCGTCATAAAATCCTACCCTCAACGCCGCGTCAGTGCTGCTGCGCTAATGTTGAGTGTTGCTCTCAGGAAAAAGCGTCGCGACGCTGCCCTGTTTTTGGCAGTTTGGTGATTTTTTTCTCTTTTTCACTTGATTTTGGCTCGATTGAGTTCTTTTGGCTTTCGATTCTAGTTTTCTTCGTAATGACCTGAAAACCACTAATAAACTAGTAAAATCTAATATAAACTCCCTTAATTTAAGAGAATAAAACCCACTTTTAAAGCGCTTTTCACCACCCCAAACTTAGAGATTTGCTAGTCCCGAGCAAAGAGTAGAATCATATAAAGGGAGTTTAAATGAAGAAGTGTACTAACGACTCATGTCTCAGAGAATAGCATTTAATAGCTTAAGTAGAAACATGCAAGCATATCTATATTAGTATAATCATTCAAGGCCAAATCTTGCTATCTCTCATGTGTGTGTGTAAGCCTCCTTCAATTAAAAATGCTAAAACTCAAATTGGGACTTAAGAGAGCTTTCTTAGTTTTCCCCCTACTCTAGCTCATGCACCAATTTTCAAGCATTCACACATTTCAAGCGAGTAATATGTCCACTAAGGTGCCATTCGATCATATTTTTCATGGGCCCTAAACTTGCATTCTTTTACCGAGAGCACTAACTTTCACACATTCACTGCAGGGACTTATACCTAGTCAATTCCCAGGCGTCCTTACTGATCACAGCAAAGGCAGCTCTTTTTACCCCTATCCATGCATACTCATTACAAGTTTAACATTTAAAAAGATAGACAAATAAAGCTCATACATTTTTTGTACACTTTTTCTTTTCTCAAGGCATGTATACTCTTTTCTTTTTCCTTAGTCTAAGATTACAATCCATCACACATTTCTACTCTCTAACCAGTGGGGCCTTTCGGAGTGACAACCAAATATACCCAACTTAATCATTTTTTCAGTTAAAGATTTGAAATTAAAGTGGCTACGTGCTTAAGAATATGAGAGATTTTAAGAGGGACTTAAATGAATTTAACTCAAGATAATGCTATTCTATTTCCACAATAAGTCATTTAACATGTAAATTTGAATCTCATCATGGGCAATCAACATCAAAGCACACAACCATAAAAAACATTCCCATTAAATTTGAAAGCTCCAAAATTTTCAAATTTTTTCGAAATTTCATTAACATGCATATGATCATTAAAACCTCACAAACATGCATCGCAAAATAAAAAAACACACAAAAGTACGAGTGGCACCTCCCACCCAAACTTAGAATCATGCATTGTCACCAATGCATAAGAGCATCGAACAAAGAAAGAACAAGTCTGGAAGCAAGCGAAAAGCCACCAAATAGGCTTGGTGAAAGGAATACTTTTTTGTGATGAACCAAGATCCTTAAAACTAAGAAAACATATGAGTGACTCTATGATTATTGAAAATAAAAGAAAAATAAAGAGAGCAATAAAATTGGGCTGCCTCCCAACAAGCGCTTTGTTTAACATGTTCTAGCTAGACGGGGCTCACAAGTCACGTCGGATCCCAAGGTGACTTCTTCATTCCATGCTTTGAATCACCTTGAACTTGTAGTTTTCGCCCACATTGACACTCACAAACATATTCATTAACATTTAATGGGTTGGTTAACAATTCATTGTCAAGTTGAACATCATCTTTTCTAATGTAATCAAGTATCATTAAGGAGTCGTCATTATGAAACTTTACCGGACTGACCACTTCATTTTTAACATGCTTCTCCATGATTTTTTCATAATTTATTTTAGGTTTCGGAGGCATGCACGAAGAACTAGGAACATTATCACAACTAGAAACATGCTTCATAGGATTTTCTAATTTAACATCAAGCATGTTATTAGTCTTACCACTCAAAGAGGGATCATCATGCATAGAGTTCTTACTAGAAGAGGGTGGCGATGTTACCATTGTGCTTGGCTCATGATGCTCATATCTTTTCTCATCCGGATACTTAAGGGCTTTATAGATGTCGAATGTTACCTCCTCATCATTAAGGCGAAATGTAAGCTTTCCATCTTGCACATCGATGAGAGCCCTTCCAATGGCCAAGAAAGGTCTCCCAAGAATTATGGGGACTTTAGCATCTTCTTCCATTTCTAGTCTCACAAAATTTTCTGGGAAAATAAACTTGCCCACCTTGACCAATACATCCTCCACAATGCGGTAGGGATGAACACATGATCGATCGACTAAAAGCAAGGATATGGTAGTTGGTTGCATCTTTCCACCATTGAGCTTCCTAAGCATGGACAAAGACATTAAGTTAATAGAAGCTCCAAAGTCACAAAGTGCTTTAGTAACCAAATTATTGCCTAAATGACAAGGGATAGAGAAACTCCCTTGATCTTTCAATTTTTGAGGCAATTTCCTTTGTAGTGTTGCGCTACATTCTTCGATTAGTGGAACCGTTTCATAATCTCCCTACCTCTTCTTGTTAGACAACACATCCTTCATGAACTTGACATACTTAGGCATTTGTTCTAATTCCTCTATAAAAGGAAGGTTAATTTTCAATTTTTTGAATATGTCTAAGAATTTAGAAAATTGAGCATCAATATTTTTCTTTTGAAATCTTTGAGGAAAAGGTAAAGTGTTAGGGATAAAAGGAGGAGAGTTAGAAGTACTCTCTATATTGGTCTGTGATTTCTCCTTTTCCTTAGGTGCACTCTCTTTTTGTATTGGAACATCCTCTATGATGACTTCATGCTCTTCTTATGGAAGCTCATCATCATCTATCATGATGTGCTTGTTCAACTCCTTGCCACTCTTTAGGGTTATGGCATTGCATTCCTCTTTGGGGTTCTTCTCCAGACAACTTGGAAATTTACCTTTTTGCATTGTGTGGAGAGATGTGGTCATTTGACTAAGTGACAAGCACTTGAAAAGTGCTTTCTATTCTATCAAATTAAGAGAGTTTATATTATATTTCACTCGTTTGCTAGTGGTTTTCAGGTTAAAATGAGGAAAATTAGAGGAAAAGACCAAAAGATCAAAACCGAGCAAGAATACGGTGAAAAAAAAAAGAAAATAACAAAGTTGCCAAAATAGGGGCAGCCCGCAGTGCACAAACCCGAGAGTAGGTCTGCACAACACAGTCGCAGCGCTGCAGCGCTCTCTTTCCAAATTTGCCAGCGCCGCAGTGCCAGTTTCCTTTTTTGTAAAATTTGTATTTTTGGAAATTTTTCTTGGGCGGCCAACTCCATAAATTTGGGGATTTTCAGTAGTCCTAATCATCAATTAAAGCACGAAATTATAGACCAAAAGAGTCACAAGAAGGAGAGAATTGAGTGAGAGTTCATAAAAGAGTTCAAAGAGTGAGTTAGTTACAAGGAAGAGGAAAAGAGTTCAAGAGAGTCGTGGTGTCGTTCGAGTTCCGATGTGAGAGCCAAGGAGATTGTGACGATGCTACCTCAATCAAGAGCCCCTTTTCAGTAGAGTTTCCCTTTCTTTACACTCTTTCTTTGTTTATATTGTTTGAACATGTTGCTTCAAGTTATGAGTGGCTAAACTCTTTAGTTTTAGGGTTTTGATGAATTGTTTATGAATTCATGTTAATATTGTAGACTTTCATGGTTTTGTTGGAATGATTATGCTTTTCATTGTTATTGTGTTTAATTCTTGAGGATTGGCCACCTTCACATGTTAGGTTAGATGTATGATTGAGAGATTGTATGTTTAACTTTATCTATAACAATGAATTATTGTTAATATTTCACGAGAGTAGTTAGGTTGACAATAAAAGTTGTTAAAGACTATTCTTAATGCCATGTAATTTCTATTGGTTTCAAGATATTAGTAATCAATCGAGTTGCATATGAATTACAATAAAATCCATGAATTCTATAATATTGCATGATGAAATAAGCAAGGATTAATTATCCTAGAACTCTCTTTGACTCTTGTGTTTCTGATAACTTGTAGAAATACAAGTTATGATAGCCTTTTTCTTAGATAAATAGAGATTAAATAGAGAAGCATGCAGCAGTTTATGTTGATTTTTATTAAGAAATCTTCCTTCGCGTTATACTCTTGTATTTTTATGAAGATAATGATTTTTCCACTTTTTGAGCCTAAAACGCATCTTTTAACGCAGGAATGCAAAGCGATGCATTGATGACTTCTTAACGTAGGACTATGCGTTAGCCATCTATTCTTCATGGACGCATGATCTGAACGGAAAGCGAACAATCTGAAGATGTGTTAACGACTTCTAAACGCAAGACTACACGTTAGCAACTCATGATGCGTTGACAACGGCCAAACTATCCATGGACGCATAAACAACCATCAACGCAAGGCAGCGGACAATCGATTAGAATCTTGAGAGATTGTCGGATGATTGACATACATAATCTGTGGCTAAAGTGGTGGATCTTAATTGACCCGAGAATTACGCAATCAGGCGAGATGGACGCATGATATCAATCTCGCCGCCAATCAAGCAGATTTGCCATTGATTGCGAACGCATTATCTATAAAAGGGCAGCTCTGCAAGATGAGAAAGGGTTGTTGATTCTCGAAAGAATTCCATAAGTGACAGCAGAGTTCTCTCCAGACCTCAACCGAAGACGAATAGCTCGAGAGAGAAGAGTCTTCCCTCCGCCTGACCACTTCACAGCAGAACCTCACGCTTCCATCCAGGCGACTCAAGACATTGATGCCTTTTCTTGCTTTCCATCTTACTTTTCTATCTTGATTTTAGATTTGTGTCAAGACATTGAGCTTATCTAAAGTTGTATTCCGTTCATCAATATATATTTCTTCCATGTCTATTGATTTCTCTATACTTTCCGCTTTTTACTTTCAATCCATGAGTAACTAATCTTTCAAGGGTCTAGGGTTGCGTTAGCATCTAACTACGAACCATAGTGTAACTATTTCATCTTGTCAATTGCAAACTTAATCCGATGCTTATGTCCATCTAGCTAATCGAAATAAGTAGTAATAATCAAACTGTTCAAGAGGGTAAGTGATTGTGAAACTCAATTGACAAGGGCCAAGAAGTGTTACCTGTCTATAGGAATAACCTTGGTTCTTAACACTCTCCTATGCGTTATAGACATATAACGCATAGCGGCTCACAACCGGGAGAAGAGTCGCAAGTATGAATAGACTACCACCATGCATTTCCGATGTTAGATGTTAACCAACCCGAACCCTGTTTTTATCCATTCATTCAAATCATTAGCTGACCTTTCTGTGTCGCATGCCTTTCCATCTTCAACAATTTAGCTTAGTGTACATACTATCGCTTTCCTTAGATTAGAAACAAACACCTCAACTCATTATTTCTTGGTTACCACTCTAACGCATATAATCCATCTAAATATTGAATCAATATAATCCCTGTGTTTGACCTCGGACTCACCGAGAAAACCTACTCCTTTGCTTATACTTGGGTAAAGGAGAGGAAAACTTGACAGATCACCAACGCATAGCATTTAAGCATAAGACGCATGGTATGTTCAACGCATAGCATGAGAAACGCATAATCATAGCTTACTTGCACCTTGCGTTTGTACATTTTCATTTCCACAATTCATACACAACAAGTTTTTGGCGTCGTTGCCGGGGACTTGAGATCTGTCTATTGTCTGTTTAACAACAAGTTTTTGGCGCCGTTGCCGGGGACTTGAGATCTGTCTTACAACAGTTTCTCACTTTATTACTTTCCTCATTTTGTTCATATTTTCCATAATTCACAATTTCAATTCAAATCCTCAAATAAAATTGATTAATCTCTTGAATAGCTAAGTAACTTTAACCTTAACAATTGGATCCTTAGTTGAAAGATATTCGGACTTTACCTTCTTATATTATAACTTGACCCATACACTTGCAGTTAACACTTAAAGTGGCGCAATCACTAAGTTGAACCTTCAAGCTTTGAATTGCCTTACTTTGGCTTTGAGCGATGCTTCCTATAGCTTGGACCGAATTCTAAAATGTGGTCGTCCTCGATCTTGACTCTTTGACAAAGTCAAGCATTATGTCCGCTAATGATGATGTCTTTGCATTCCCTGCTCAATTGACTTCTTGAGGTGCTTGCAACACATTCTTGTTGTTGGCATATGAGAAATTTTCATGATTCCTCAAGTTGGGATGATAGTGAGTTGAGAGTTGTTATTGACCTCAGTCTTGTCCTCTATCCCCATAATTGGCCATCTCGTTGTCTCCTTGTTGATTTGCCATGGCCGCAAGGGAAGCTATGGATGGTGGACTTTCTTAGGCTTGACTTCCTTGAGACAATTTAGACAAGGCATTGTTGAGAGAAGCTCATTGAGTTTTTAGATATTTTACCTCATCCACCTCAAACAGTTCAATGGCTTTTGGGATGATTGGAGAAGACCGCTCACATGGCCAATTGTAAGATGTAGTGGCCAAGTCTTCTAGTATGGTATAGGCCTCTTGAGCATTCTTAGAGAAAATTGAGCCTCCAGCAGTAGCATCTAAAACGGATTTGGTTGAGCTTGACAACCCATTGTAAAAGGGTTGAATTTTCAACCAATCCAGGTATTAATGTTGAGGACACCTCCTCAAGAGATCCTTATACCTTTCCCAAGCCTCATATAGTTCCTCATTCTCAAGTTGGCAGAATGTATCAATCTCCATTCTTAACCTTTGTAAAAGGGTTGAATTTTCAACCAATCCAGGTATTAATGTTGAGGACACCTCCTCAAGAGATCCTTATACCTTTCCCAAGCCTCATATAGTTCCTCATTCTCAAGTTGGCAGAATGTATCAATCTCCGTTCTTAACCTTTGAGATTTAGCCGATGGAAAATATTTGTTCAAAAAAGCTTGAGCCAAGATCTCCCACGTAGTGATACTATCTGAAGGTATGGTTTCCAACCAATCCTTTGCTCGGTCCTGTAAAGAGAAAGGAAAAAGTCTTAGTTTAATAGCATCGTTAGAAACACCATTCATCTTTACCGTTCCGCATATTTCTAAGAAAGACCGTAAGTGCTTATGAGGATCTTCATTTGTTCTTCCTCTAAAGGCTAGCTCTCTAGCCATTTGACTCAACCCCGGTTTTAACTCAAAGTTGTTGACATTTATGGGCACATTCATAATGTCGGGTTGATATACCGATAATGTCGGTTGAAAGTAATCCTGAATTGCCTATGGTTTCTTCCGCCATCTCCTCGGTGTGATTGTGTTGAGCCCTTAGATTTCATCTATAAGTCCTATCAATTTCGAGATCAAGAGAGAGAAGGTTAGTATTATCTTGAGGCATAAACCGACAAAATTATCAACCAAAATAATGTACACCTCAAAGTAAGATCTATCAATTCTAATGAATATTAAGCAATAAAAATTGTTCTTTGGATCCCCGGAAACAACGCCAAAAATTTGATGTGCACTTTCTGTGTTTATCATAAGTGTACGGGTCAAGTTATAATTGAAGACAGTTAAGTACCGAATATCGTTCCACTGAGGATGCCATTGTGAAGGTTTAAGTTACTTAGCTATTCTAGAATTGAATCAATTTTATTTGAGGATTTAATCTTAAGTTGTGATTTTGGAAAAATTCAAAAGAAAAGCAAGTAAATAAGAGACACAAGAGTCAAAGAGAGTTCTAGGGTATTGAATACTTGTTTAATTCATTATGCAACATTCTAGGGTTCAAGGATTTTATTACAATTCATATGCTTGAGTCTAGAAATATAAATCCAAGTTATTTTCTTTAAAAAAACAATCTTTTTCGCATGCAACTTAATTGATTACTAATTTCTTGAAACCAATACAAATTACATGACATTAAGAGTAGTCTTTAGCAACCTTCATTGTTAACCTAACTATTTTCATGATAGATTAACAACAATTCAGTGTTATAGATCCAATTAGACATACAATTATATCAACCATACATCTAATCTAACATTCAAGGATGACCAATCAACAAGAGTTAAGCACAATAACAATGAAAAGCATGTTTGATACAACAAAACCATGAAGAGTCTACAATATCAACATAACTTTATAAACAATTCATCAATACCCTAAAACTAAAGAGTTTAAGCACCCATAGCTTTAAGCAACACGTTCACAAACAATATAAGCAAAGAAAAAGTGTAAAGAAAGGGAAACTCTACTGAAAAGAACCTCTTGATTGAAGAGAAACCACCAAGATGTCATTTAGTCTTCACGTCGGCAACTCGAACGACACCAAGACTCTCTCTGAAACTCTTTTCTCTCTTCCTTGCAGCTAACTCACTCTTTCAAACTCTCTATTGTATTTTCTCTGATTTCTCTTCTTCTTGTGTCCCTTGGTGTATTGATTGTCTTTAGCGTTGTTGGAAACCCTTCAATTAATAGAGTTGGCTGCCCGAAATTCTTTCCAAAAATGTTGATTTTTCAAATAAAGAAAACTGGCGTCGTGGCGCTGGTTAATGGCGCGGCTGCACCGTCTGACATCAAAAGGTGGCGCTGTCGCGCTATAGGATGACGCTGCCACGTTGTGCATCATAAAATCCTACCCTCGGCGCCGTGTCGCAACGCCGCGTCGGTGCTGCTGCGCTGATGTTGAGTGTTGCTCTCGGGAAAAGCGCCGTGCCAATACCTGTTTTTGGCAGTTTGGTGATTTTCTTCTCTTTTTTACTTGATTTTGGCTCGGTTTAGTTCTTTTGGCTTTTGATTCTAGTTTTCTTTGTAATGACTTTAAAACCACTAATAAACAAGTTAAATCTAATATAAACTCCCTTAATTTTAGAGAATAAAAATCACTCTTTAAGCCTTTTTCAGTCTTAAAGATCATTAAGAAGAAATTAGATGAACAAAGTCTAATAGAAGTTAGAAACGATCCTTTTGGACATTTCCTCAATCTTAAGATGGAAAAGACTCCCACACAATTCCTGAACTACCTAGTTAGAAGGCAACATTTTACCAACAAGCCAAATGTCCTAGCTTTCAACTTTAATGGACATATAGCTGAATTTGGCTTGAAAGAGTTTTGCCTCATCATAGGATTGAGAGAACACAACTTCCCTACAATAGATTTAGAAGAAGGGGGTCAAGTATCTGAATCTAAATATGCTTTCTTTCTTGAAGATGATAAGATTAGTATAAGAGATGTAGATAGAACCTTTAAAATATTAAGGTGTTCTGAAAATGATACCACAGTTAAGGTTAAATTGGCCAACCTCTACATTTTGGTGAGTCTCCTAGTCCCAAAGCAATTACACAACAATATCAATTGGAAACATTTAGATATTCTGGACAATAAAGAACTCTTCGAAGACTACCCTTGGGGAAGGTTGTCGTACAACTTCACCTACCATAATACTTCAAGAAAGCTTCATATACTGAAAAGGATGTTGTCTACCTTAAAGGATCCCCATTGGCCTTTTAAAACGATTCCAAAACTTTCAGCTTTAGATGTTAGTTTTGGAAGAAAATTTTCAAACAATGGTCCAAGAATAATGACATGGGAGTGTCTCGACTCAGATGAATGGAGAAGTTTGCATGAAAACATCTTTCAAGCAAATGATGGAATTTTTTTTTAATAATGTTTTTTTAATAAAAAATGAGAAAAATAGGGTTGGGGGGAAAAAAATACCAAAAATAAGGTTGTGAAATCATGGACCCCATCCACGATTTTCCTGCCACGGTGACGAATTCCTACGCCACACAGACTGCCACGCTGACACACTTTGCATGTGTTTGACCAGACTCGTGGACCGGGTCCACGATTACCGAAATCGTGGACGGGTCCACGAGTTCCCTCTTATTTAGCTAGCAACCCCCTCTCTTCCACTCTCGTCGGTTTCCTTTCTCTCACCGTCGGAAATCTCTCTATCTCTTCATTCTCCAATCATCTTGCATGCTATTTATCATCCATCTTCCATCGTTTGCCGACATTGCGGCTGTCATATAGGTATGTATATAGATATATTATTTACCGAACATCTCATCTCTCTTTCTTTATTCAAGCTAATATTTTTATCTCCTTCCAGCCGCCGCTCGCCGCCCCCTGCCACTATCGCCCGCTGATTTTCTCCGTCCAAATGCCAAATAGGTATGTATATACATTTTTTTTCTAATTATCTTTATCAATATGCACTAATTATATGTAGACTTTGCATGCATGCATGAATAAATTATTTTTACTAAATAATTTATTTTGTTCATAATTTTAAAATTTTAGCTTTACAACTATTAGTTATTTGGCGTTTGTCCTTGAAAAATTTAGCTTGACAAGTATGAATAAATTTGTATATGCAAGAATAGTTTTGATTGTTATTTAGTGTTTATTGTTGTAGGAATAATTATTGGCAAAGAATGTGGTGGGAAATTAGTAATAATGTTGGGTAGTAAACTCGTTGACCGGGTCCACGAGTTTTACAATTTTGGGTAGATTCGGCCTAATTTTTCTTTTTAACCCTTACAATTGTAAACGAATTTAAATATGTCGTTTCGTCTAGAAGATTTAGTTATTCTTGAAGCTGGAAATTGTGGGGACAGTGATATTGATGTAGAAATTGATGAATTGTTTGGAGAAGAAGAAAATGTAGAAAATAAAAATGGGTTGGTTCCGTCAGAGATATTTACACAGATAGAATGGGAAATCACAGATTCAGTTTGTGAACAAGGACCAAACTTGGAGGAAAGGGAAAAATGTATAGATAATTATAGTATAATACAAAAATGAATGTTATTTGACACCAAAGAATACCTACAAATGGCAATAAAAAAATATTGTGTGACTGAACACTACCAAATTTCTATGGTAGAATCGAACCAAGATATTTGGTATGTGCAACGCAAACAATGGGATGAAGGTTGTAAGTGGAGGGTGCGTGCTTGTCGGCGCAAAACTCATGGATGTTTGAAATTACTAAACTTAGAGAGAATTATTGTTGTTTATACACAGAATTAGCACAAGACCATTCACAACTTGATTTTAATTTCATACATATTGAAATTCAAAATTTGGTTAGAGCCGATCCTAGTGTGCTTGTGGCAGTACTACAAGAAGCACTTAAAAAGCAATATGGATATAACATCAAATATAGACGTGTGTGGGAAGCAAAGAAAAAAGCTGTTGTTGCAGTCTTCGGCGATTGGCAGAAATCATATTCAGAACTTCCGTACTAGTTGAGTGTTGTTGTGCACTACAATCCTGGTACACGAGTAGATTGACATTTTCTCCCGTCTGATGTGCCTGGTAAGACTATCTTTAGTTGAGTCTTTTGGGCATTCGGTTCTGCAATTGAAGGGTTCAAGAACTGTAGGTCATTAATTCAGATAGATGGAACCCATCTTTACGGCAAGTATAAAGGGAAATTGCTCACTGCTTTGTCTATTGAATCAAACGGGCATATATTTCCTCTTGCCTTTGCTATTGTTGAAGGGGAAAACACATCTAGTTGGTCATGGTTTTTTTGGGCACTGCCCGAGTATGTCACTGATCGAGAAGGGATTTGCTTAATTTCGAATAGACATAGAGGAATCATTGCAGCGATTAACAATGAGGAAATTGGTTGGGCTGAACTTAAAGCATATCATCATTATTGTCTACGTCATGTTGCGAGTAATTTCAATTCCAAATACAAATCAAAGCAACTGAAAGATTTGGTGTTTAAGGCTGGAAATCAACACCAAAGACGTAAGTTCATTCGAAACATGAAAGTAAAGAAATTGAACCCTAAATGTCTTGAATATTTTTCTGATATTGATTTGAATAAATGGATACAATCACACTATAATGGGTATCGCTTTGGGTGGATGACAACCAATGCAGCCGAATGTATGAATAGCGTATTCAAAGGAGCTAGAATGTTACCAATAACATCGATTGTTAGGCTGACATTCTATCGTATACAATCTTATACTTTGAATGTCGTAGACAAGAAATAAGTGAAGCACTCGATCGTGGGGAAATCTACACGGAATATGCCCTGAGAGAACTTAAGACATGGGAGAAACGAGCATCTGCACATACAGTGATGTTAGTTGATAGGGAAACACAAAGTTTTGAAGTTCGAGCTGGCATCAGTATGGTTTATCCGTATAAAGGCGAAAACATACAAGTAGTGTGCTTGCAAGAGGGGACTTGTTCGTGCAACAAGTGGCAGTCGTTCAAGATTCCATGCTCTTTGTAACATGCGTTTGTCATACGTGCATCTAATTGATAAATGCTACAAATTGTCTCATTTAAAGTTATGCTATGAAGGTCGCTTCCATCCAATTCAACACCCTAACTATTGGCCAGAGTTATCATTTACAGAAGTGTACCCTAACGCAAACTTATTAAGAGAGCATGGTAGACCCAAAACTTCGTGAATTCATAATAAGATGGATTAGTGCGAGGCAGGCACATAAGTTCGGGTTTAGGGTTTAAGGTTTAGGGTTTAGGGTTTAGGGTTTAGGGTTTGTTATTGATTTGGTTGTTGTGTCTCTAACTTTGTTATTGATTTGGTTTATCTTAACAGTATTGATTATGGATCCTAGTCCATCTAACCTTGTTATTGATTTGTTGTGTCTCTGACCTTGTTATTTTTTTGTCAATGTAAATAATAACGTATTTAAATTGTTTTATATCCTTGTGATAGATAGAGTAGTGTCTTAGCTGCATTTGAACAATCAGCAAACATGTTGCTGGTATATAGATTCATATTTGACCTTTTGATGCAGAATCAGGTAATAATATATATGTTGCATATACAATGGAAAATTACGTATATTTTTGGGTTCTAATTATATTTGTACATGATTTCAGATCAATTGGACGCCATATGCACTAGATATTATGTCGTTGTTGCCTGATTATTGTCATGATGGACAAAATATTTGGTTGACGGTTAGCCCACTCATATGCTTCCTGTTGGGTTGTATGTCTTAAAACTCGTAGATTTTGTAAATAAGTGAATTTTAGTACATATGAAGTTATTCGAGTGAATTAATTATTTATTAACTCTAAATCCAATTAAACGACGAACCCTTGGCTACTATCATGAGTACCTACACTTAATGTGGAGACATAAACAGGATCAAGTTCGAGTAAGTAGCCTCAATAGTCTATACTACATGGATCAGGTTGGGTACCTCTTCTTGGAGACACTATTGAATATGGCCCGCTTCATGATTTTTACAAATGTTGTAAGGTGTCATAAATGAAGTGATCCTGATTTGTTCATGTAGAGACATGTGAGCGGGGGTATTCTACATAGTGAGATTGTGTAAGACTGACCCTAAAATATCACTGTTACGTATTAACACCGTTTACGATTAACACTGATTAATTTCACTTATCGATTACCTAGATAACTTGATCTGAATCTTGAGCTATATATGTACTCCTATTTATTCATAATTATCCCTTGATCTACACAGGTGAGTGTAAGCTCAATAGCGTTGCTCAACATTCTCCCATTTCAGGGATAAGACCAGGTAGATAGTTGGGGATATAGAATTTGCAAGATGAAATTCACTCCTACCCAACTTAGGGATAGTAGAGAGGTTGTTCTCTTAAGTGTTGTTCCCAGGACTTGAACAAGGGGCCCGATCCTCTCACTGGCCCGAGAGGGAATGGATTTAGTGATTAGATCCTAAATCAATTGTTCATTAGATGGACAATGGTACTTAAGGAGAAAAGATGTAACTCAGAGGTAAATCGGTATTTGACCTAGCTAAAGTTATGAACAACCTATGAAGGATTAACTTATCGATGACAGTTATATCAAATGGACACAAATATATCTACAGTAAGGAGAGTGCAGCTACAGGCTTTAGTGGAGTGTCCTGTTAGTTAACGAATGTTGGTTAACTAGGTTAAAGAGTTTGGCCGGTTAATCTCGGATCGTTGGAGCTCATGATCTGTAGGTCCATTAGGTGCCTCTACTAGCTCATAAATGGACTAAAATCTTAGATAATGTGGTGAATAAGTTTGAATCGTTCAAATCTTAGCTTAAGGAATGAAAGTCAGATATATATGAATTAAACATACAAATAGAGATAATTATAATATTTAAATATGATTTAAATATTAATCATATGAATAGAGATTCATATCGATCTTTTAGAAAAATCAGGACAAGTGAGAAAAATAATATTATTTTATTATTTAATATTAAAATAATATTTAATTAATTAAATATTTAATTTTTTTATTTAATTTTTTTTTGAAATTAAAAATCAATTTTAATTCAATTTTTGGAAATTCATTGAAATTTGATTTTAAAATTGATTTTTGAAGATTGGATTTTCCCACTAGCTAAGCTAGGAGCTTGGTTGTCTTCTTCATAATTAACCAACAAATTAACCATTTTGTGTTGTCAAATTTTGATGCAATTGGATTGCATATTATTCTTTAATAAATAGAGATGATTTTGATCTAAGAGGTAAACACGACTAAAATTGGCGTCCAATTCATGCAGAATATATATCTTGTTGGCGTGCACGTCATGACCGCTGTGCACAAGGAGAAATAATACATGAGTCAGATGTATCAAATGATTACTTATCTTGGTACGACTCCATAACAAGAAGATTTATCACACCCGACGATGCTTACTATTACTACATGGTAAGCATCTTATTATGTATAGTGCCTTACAATTATATGCTAAGAATATTCTTTTATACTTATATATTTTTTAAACCTATGAGCTTAAGAGCTTATAAGAAAAAGAAGTAAGACAAGAGAGGTGGAATTGGATCACAAGCTTGTAGAGTTTGGCCGAAAATGTTGCCAAAATAGGAATAAGTATGCGTTGAACTTAAAGGAAAGAGAGGTTTGTGCTTAAGTATAAGTCGTAGATATGTTTGGAAGGTTGCATTGAGTGATCTCCGGATCTTGGACTTTAAAGTAATTCTTAAAGTTAAGAATTCTTCTAAGTAGAACAACTTGTAAGCACTGATTTGCATTGCCAAGCATTGAGGTGTAGCCATGCGTTTGTGGCTATGCGTCTCAAAGGGAGAAGTGGCCGAGAGCGAGAGTAAGAATTTTTGGAAAGTAAAATTTTGGCTAAGTATTGACTAAGTCCATGCGTTTGTGGTTAATTCACGGAGGTTGGTGAGCTGACGTAGCTACCCGCGTTGATGATGGGGGAAGAAACACACACTTGAACCATGCGTTCAAGTCACTCTGCGTTGAGGACAGTTGTGCGTTGAAGTCGATGCGTCGAAGACAGACATGCGTTGGAGGCACCTGTGCTGAAGACAGGATGGTCTGGACGCAACGAAAGTAGAATTTCAAGATGGAAAGATATGCGTTCAAAATAGGAGGCGTGTGGGGACGCCCACCATGCATTGGAAGAGAAGTTAACTTAAGTGTCGTGCGTTGAGAGGAGAACCCTGCGCTAGTCCGCAGATGAAAGGTAAGTTAGCAGCATAAGTTCTGGTGTATGAGAAGGTTAAGTCGGTAGTATATATAGCTGGACTAATTAAATATTTAATCATTTTTAAGGACATTTCGAGAGCTTAAGTCGGTTCTATTCTTCAGATAGACTTTAGAAGAAGATTGAGGAAGGTGTTCTTGAGGATTTTGGACGAAGTTTGACTCATATCGATGCTGAAAACGAAGCTGGAACAGGGGAATGACTGAAGTTACGTGGTTTGGTTGAGCAGTGACTGATATTCGGAACAAAACGTGAGGAAGAAGTTGAGTTCAGAGCTGAAAATTTAAGGTTAGTAAGTTGACGTAATTCCTAAAAACTTTTGTAAAGGATGGGGATGCTGAAATTGAAGATTTACTATGTGAATCCTTAGGAAACCAGAGTTTACAAGATTATCTCGCAATCCGGAACAGCGGGAGGTAACTCCGGAATATCGCGAGAACGAGGAGGAGCTACATCCTGAAATTTTAAGGTAAGCTATAGAACTTGATTTCCTATAAGTTTGTAGAAGAGAAGAAACCCTGAATCCGTATGGAAATGTGACTTTTAATAGGTTGAAGTAAGAACGAGAAGAAAGGAAGGAATTACTGTGCAGACTGCCGTTGGAAAATAAAGTATCGGCACACTGTCTGGAAATTGGTAGCGAGACGGGTATCGCTGAGACGCAAAGGAACCTTCCGTCTCACAGATCTAGCTAGATAACGCTGAGTATCGCTGCTAAGGTATGTCACACCCCAACCTGGATTTACTCTATACCTAGGAAGGAACATGATCCTAATTCCCAACATAAGACTCTATAATACATACATCATAAAAGAATAGCAAATCATACAATATTCTCTTTATCAGATCAGAAGAACGTGTAAACTTTTAACTAACATGTTAGAATATACTCATAGTAGGTACAACACGTCCCTCTTTCACTACACTCTCAGTAAAGATGTTTATTACATGACATATGAGCATTCTAAATATTTACAACTATCCCAGAGGTTCGCTTCCAGATAGGCCCAAACGAGATTCTTCAGTAGGCTAGGTGTCCCAGACACGCTCGGTACCTGAAACAGCAAACAACAACAAACTGGATGAGCAAAAGGCTCAGTGAGTGACTAAATCTACTAAAACTAATCATATTAACTTTAATCCAGTTTGTAAGATAGTAACCATCGCATAACCCATCCCATCGAATTATCATGATTCACTTTTACACTACGCATGTATATCTATCAATTCCCATGTTTCACAAGTTTCCTATCTATTTAGTGCCTTCACTTTCCGTCCCTCAGCACTTATTCATGTATAACTACAATACCATGTGCCTTCACATGAGATCCCTCAGCACAGGTAACAAACTCTATCTACGCTCAAGTGCCTTCTCACAGAATCCCTCGGCACGAGCTAGTTGTGATAGGATACTACATGCCTTCACTTACAGTCCCTGAGCATTGTAGTCCATTCTCTACTGTTATTCAAGTGCCTTTTCAAATCCCTCGGCACTTAATATCACGCTTACTCACAAGTAGCTTTCACCATAAGGTCCCTCAGCCACTTATGTGCTTAGACATTTGTAATAGTATTCTTTTAAATCACTAACACACCACATACATGAAGCAAACTACAATGCATCACGTTTCCTCATCACTATGCGTACTAAGTTTAACACAATATATAACAAACAGTCACTCACAATCGGTCCCGGATCTAAGTGGATTATAAGCCTCCCCGAACTCTTCTTGGCCTGAAAATACACAATCCTCAAGTTTAGTTTCCATAATCTCCCCTTTCCTTTAACATACAGTAGCATCGTTACTCTATAGAAGTTAGTAAGCTACCAGCGTTACTCAAAAAGATATTCAAGCTGTACTAGCGACACTGCGTTGATAAAAACCAGCGAAACTACCTTGAGGAGCGATACCCAGCGATACTTTAGCGAGAATTGTGAGACGCAAGCCTATCTTTGCGTTGCAGCGTTACTTCCTCTGCTGCTCAAACTCTCGCTCACTCAGTGATACTCCCGCTGTGACAGAACCGTTTCCTTCTTCCTT
Source organism: Citrullus mucosospermus (assembly GCA_030954485.1). Classification (NCBI taxonomy): domain Eukaryota; kingdom Viridiplantae; phylum Streptophyta; class Magnoliopsida; order Cucurbitales; family Cucurbitaceae; genus Citrullus; species Citrullus mucosospermus. The sequence continues at coordinate 13,702,844 of CM062057.1, read as the reverse complement.
TCTTCTTCCTTCTTCAACCTGTTAAACATTTCGTTTCAATAAATTCCAGCACTTTCTTCCTTCTATAAACTTGTTAAAATACAGGTCCTACATCTCACCTCCAAATTTCATGAAGAACCTCCTCTCCTTTTAGGACATAACCTTCAACAACTCCAAGTTGCCTCTAATCACCCGACAGTTCAACTCCCGTCTCTTCTTCCTGAGTTTGACACACAATTAGACAATTTCAGCTCAAACATCCTTCATGAATTCTGCTAAAAATCGAGTTAACTTACTAACCTCAAAGTTTCAGCCTTAACCTTCGTCTCTTCAACTTGTTCTTCCTTCAAAACCGAGTATCACTCTGAAGAGATCACAGCAGTCGAAACCTCTGTCAAACCCGAGTTTCTTCCACGAATTCAATGAGATTTTTGCTTCAAATCAGCATGAACATCTTCTTCTACCTCCCTTCGATGTTTCGCCTTAATATGGACCCAACTCGAGCTCTGAAATGCAAGCAGAACAATTGAATTCTCAGTCCACTTATATATATATCACCGACTTGTTCTCCATTCCAACTCTATAGTATAATCCGTTCGACGCATACCTCCTATGCTCAACTTCAGCAACGCACATGGCCTTTGATGATAATTCATTTCAAACTCTCCCGCCAAATAGTTAACATACGCGTTACCTTCTATCAGCCAACATTCCTTATCCAACGCATACTCGCCTTTGACGCATGGTTGCATTCACCGCAGATCAGCTCCCAAACCCCTCGTGGCCTTTACTTCCATCGGCACACTGCCTTCAATGCGTTTAACGCATAATGATCCTCGGAACCAAGTGGTACCAAGTGATCCTCCACGCCTTTATATCCTTAACGCGTCACGACTTCAACGCATGATAAGCTTCCCTCACCTTTACGTTTACACTAAAATTACCTCCTCCACAACAGGTTGCCATCAACGCATAGCTTACACTTAGCTATTTTTCCACTCCAAATGCAAGCCAGCCAACTACTTTTGCACATTCACCCATCTCTCGGCCCCTTCTTCTTTGCGTTCCAATAAAAATAGATGCGGGGCTTACAAGGTATGTAACGCTGGTGCTGTTCCATCGAGTATCGCTAGTAAAAGTCTTATTCGGCGGGTAACACTGAGATTCTCGTTTATAAGTCAGTAGAGAAAAGGAAAGGGATTTAATGTTGATTAACACAAGGCATACTTCTTTTGCAGGCCAAGAAGAAATAGGAAAAGTATATAACCCACGTAAAGCCTAGAAAGAGTTGTGAGTGACACTTTTCTTGCTTTTAAACGAAATTTATTGAAAATGTTTAGTTTGGTTTTTCTTATGAGTTATGGCTTTGAGATGAACCGTTTTCTTAAAAAGCATGATGTTTGATGATGTTGTTCACAAGGCATGTTTTATACGTTTCTATAAGATGTTCAATGGCATGTTTTGAAATATTGTTTATCGTGATATATTGATTTTCATGAAAGATTTTCATATGAACTACTATGTGAACGAAATTCTGAAACGTTTTAGAGGAGGCTCGGTGCTCAAGGACATGAGAAGGCACGTGAGTTTCCCCGGGACCCAGTACTCAAGGACATGAGAAGGTACATGGGCAACCCGTCATATTCCTATGTGCACATAGAGGTTAAGTTGGCTAGTGCATCGAGCTTGCTCTGCTTGAAGCCAGGGATGATTTCGACGTTGGGTGTGTTGAGCCTTTCTCCACCCCAACTCAGGTGATTTTCGACGTTGAGTGCGTAGAAGCATTGCTCCGCCTCAACTAAGGGAAAAGTTTGAAAAACTAGTTGATATTGATAAATTCCTTGGAAAACACTTTGGTATGATTTTAGTATTGATTTATGAGAATGATGGATTTCATGAAAAACATGTTACATTTGAACAAATGTTAAACTCTTATTTATTCGTTATACGTAACATGCCTATTTGAAATGAATGCCGTTTTACAAAGATTTGTCACTCACTAGGCTGTTAGCTTATGTTTTTCCAATGTTTTCCTTTTCTCTCCCCAGGTAGCAAGGACATTCCCGGTGCTTAGCCTATTTCAGCTCACCCTGCCTAAGTCTCGAGTTATCAAGATACAGTCAAGTCTGAGAGTTGTACGTTTCATATGTTTATGTAAATGGCATGTAGAACATGTAGTTTTGAGTGGGGACTATTGGTAGAGTTGTGTATATTGTATTATGAATATGGATATGAATTTATGCTATGTATTAAAGGTGTACCCTATACAAGGAATTGTATCAAGTTATAAGCATGTGATGTATGACTGTGTTCTATGTTTGTACATGAGTAAATGTATGTACAGGAAAGGAATGTAAAGATAAGACAATATGTGTCACAAGAGGGGTGATGTTTATTGTCTTCACACTCCCCCTTAGGTTAGGTGGGTAATCTGGGAGGGGGTGTGACACAACTAGTCTAGAAGAAAGTAACTATGCTTTTAAGCTTGGAAGCATGATCTAAAGAAAAGAAAGGAAATCTCACCAAGTGATGGAAAGAGTTAAAAGCATAGTCGGGAGTTAGTTGAGTTGAACACATATTTGGTAAGTGAGAGACCATGTTGGACGCATGGTCCAGACTAAGGAAACGCATGGTAATGGTAACCATTGTGGGAAAGGAAATGATTAAGTGTTGAAGTATCGTAAGGAAAACTGAGAGCTTGAGGGGAAGGAGTGAACGCATAGGAGATAATTAAGGAAGGAGCTGTAAGCTTGGCTTAGGTAGGACGTATGAGCAAAAAGGAGTAAAGTTGAGTCGTGGTGTGTTGGAAGGAAACCTAAGTCTCGGGAAGAAGGATAAAACGCATAAGGTGAAATCGAGGAAAGATGCTATCGTAATCTAAGGTAAACGCATGGACCTCCATCAAGAGAGTTTTCTTGAGTTTTGGATAATGTAGAGGGTTGAGAAGTAAGCCTAAAGGAAGGAAGCTGGAGATGGACGTATGCTAGATTTATCATTGAGGAAATGGCTAAGTATAAGGAAAAGGTTGGAAGTATAACCTTGGAATACAACTCAAGAATGCATAGAGGGACAATCAAGGGATCCTAGAAGGAAGGTCATGGACGCATAGCAAAGTAGAGATAAACGCATGGTACAAACGCATGAAGGAAGGTCTTGAGATGATTTTGGCTAACAGAGTAACAAGCATAGTCGGACGTTTATTACTCAAGAGAAGGGCTTGTAGCTAAGATATGGACATAAGGAAAGAAGTGATGGACGCATAACAAGAGGCACAGACGCATGGTAGTATGCGGGGGAGAAACCTGGTCAAAAGTAAGAAGGCCGGGAGGAAGAAAAGAGAACAAAGAAGCTAAAACCTTAAAAAAAAAAAAAAAATTAAATAGACGCATAGGGGCACTAAGTTGGATGCATGGTTCGTAACTCGGAACAAGTCGAACGCATAAGATGAGTTTATAAAGGTTACGTGGTTTCATTTAGACTTAATATTTCATAAGGAGAAGGTGTCGGGTTGCATGTCGGATGTGTCATGCAGCGTGACAGGTGGCAAACAAGTGGCAAATAGAGAGGAGAAGTTGGATGACAAGACCTTCATCCCAAAGTTATAAATAGGACCTTGAGGGAAAAACGGGCAGGTTATGATCCTTAAGTCTGAGTTCTTGAGAGAAAGGAGAGAGAGAAGGCTGAAAAGAGTAAACCTTGCATCCATAGTGGTCGTCTGCGGCCAAATGACGAGATGTTCCTAACTATCTAGCTACCTTGCGTTCAAACAGTTGTTGGTACTTAGGGAAACCAAATCTGCTTTGCGTTCAACAGTGCTACCAGTAGGAGGAAATTATCTACCTTGCGTTCAAGGTGAACCTTGCATTCAAGATAGACCCTGCGTTCAAGGTAGATCTGTGCGTCCAAGGGGTGAAGCCAGAAGAGTTTGTTGGAAGGCTGCTCCTTGCGTTGAAGTTTATCAGCCTTGCGTTCAAGGTGCAGGGTAAACTGAGGTATTAGAAGGAAAAATCAGCTACTTTGCGTTTCAAACTTTCAACCTTGCGTCAAGCTTGGGAAAGGGAGAAAGGAACTTCCCTTAAGCAATTATTTAACTCTGTGAGTAACACTAATGTTTTCAAAATATGAATGTGTTCTTTGTGATTAATATCAATGGTTTTGGAATATGATTATGCTTTCATGAGTTTTCAACGTGTATGTCATGTGTTTATAATAAAAAGTATTTGAGCATGCTGGTTGTGTAATAAGTTTTATGAAAAGCATGTTGTTTGATATTATATGATTTTATGGAAGGTTTCGAAATGTTAGTTTATGAATTTATGATATGATGTTTTCAAAACATGTTGTGTATTTTTATAAAATCTTTGAAATGGCTCCCAAAGCTCAAGGACTTGAAGAAGGCAAATGGGTAGCCGAAATATAAAAATGGGACCCCAATGCTCAAGGATAAAAGGAAGGCATATGGGCAACCCAAATTATAATACCTATGTGCACATAGAGAAACGTATGATGCTGTTGTGTTGAGATTTCTCCACACAGCTAAAGGTAATCGACGTTGGGTGCGTAGAGCTCCACTCTGCCTCAACTAAGGAAAATGATTTGAAATGTTTTTGATGTTGAGTAGCGTAGAGCTCGCTCCGCCTCAACTAAGGGAAATGATTTGAAATGTTTTCGACGTTGAGTAGCGTAGAGCTTCGCTCCGCCTCAACTAAGGGAAATGATGTAAAATACTAACTATAAAATTGCTTATTCTTGCAAGATGTTGAAACTGAAGGACAAGAAGCTAAAGTTCAAGAAGAAATTGAAATTGGAAATGAAGAAAAGAATCAAAGAAGGGAAACAAAGACAAAATAGGGAATTGAGAAAAAGGTAAATGTATATATATATACACAGTGATATTTGTTTATCACTGTTTATCTGATGAACCATAATGTTGTTCTTCCTTTTAACTTCAATCTTTTTATTGCAGCAAATCAATGAAGAACAAAAACTTAAGAAGCCAGTTTAGCAAATTGAAGAAGATACTGATAAAGAAAAGAATAAAGGGATTGTAACAAGAGGGAAAAAAAAAAAAAAAAAAAAACCAAGAGGGGGAACAAATTGTTGAAGACAAAGAAAAGTAAAAAAGAAATTTAAACCTAAGGTGGCTAAAGATAAATATGTTGGGAGACCAAAGAGACAGAGAAAACCAACAAAAAGGAAATAGAAAATAAGAGTAAGATTGAAAAGAAGATCTCCCCAAAGAAGAAAACTGACAGCAAGGACTCCCCAAATCAGACAGCATTGGACAAAATGATGGATACTGCTCCAAGCTTTGACCTTAAGATTTCTCAACAAAAATCTCAATCCTAATTCTAGAACTTTTCTTTCTGAACTTTTGGTTTGGTAACATGTTATATTTTAGGTTGTAAATGAAAAATACTTGTTAGATAATTAACAACTTTTGTTACGTATTTTAATACATCTTTCAGTTTATTGTGTTCTTCTTGATAGATACTGTCAGACATTTAAACAATTTTTGTTATGCATAAAAACTTCAGCACTAATACACAGGGATACACACTAATATTTGTCTATCTGTATCTATCTACCAATAAACTCAGTCTATCTGGAGATAGACACAAATAGATATCTATCAATGTCTATCGCAGTGATAGAAACGTGATAGATGTTTATCAGTAGATAGAAATAGATAAACATCTATCAATGTCTATCACTAAGATTAGTTTATTGTGCTTCAATTGAAAAATCAAAATACTACTTGTTTACAACTCAAGAACAAAATAAATCGAAAGGTAACTTTCATAAATTCTAATATAAATCCATCTGTTAGTACATGTAAATGAAAAAAAAAATACAAAAAGATGATTACATCATTGACTAAATGGTTTAAATTTACAAGTCCTACTATTGTGACCTTTCTGATTACAACGACTACATTTTGATGAACTTTTAAATTCACCAACAGACAAAATCCTTTGTTTTTTAGGTCTTCCAGCTTGACGTTAACAATAGGAGGTAATGCTTTCATGATGTCAGCTTCAACTCTCCAATCTAAATGAACTCCAACAGGTCTAACACAACCTTTATATGTTTTTGACAATATTTTTGAATATTAATACTTAGATACACAAGAATAACAATCCAAATTAAGCATCCGAATAAAAGTAAATGTATGTGCACAAGGAATTTCCTCAAAGTCCCATACTCGACAAGTGCAAGATCCCAAGTCTAGATTCATTATGAATTGTTCACCTCCATCCATTACTTTGCATTCAACATTGCTAATGGGATCAACCTAAGAAAAAAAATTCAATCAGAATCAAAATGCTTACTGAGATAGCAAATCAGTCTGATAGATCATGATAGTAATCTATCCTTTTCACACCCTACTTAAGAAACCGATGCGTTGAAGAGACTATGAAGAAAAGAAGTAAAAGAACATGTTGGACGCATGGTCAAGGCTAGGTAACACATGGAAGTAAACCGAGAAGGAAAATAAGTGAAACGCATAAGAGAAATACGCATTGACGATGGTAAGATGCTTAAGCAAGAAAGGAATAAAGTTATGTTGTGAAGTGTTGAAAGAGATTTAAGTCTCGGAAAGATGGAATACTGCAGCAAATTGAGTAACGCATAGACTTATAGCAAGGAATGTTTCACAAGTGTTAGAGAAGGTTGTGAAGTAAACATAAAACTGGAGCATGTGGTGGACGCATGCTAATCTATCTTTAAAAGAAATAGTTCAAGTGCAAGGAAAAGGTTAAAAGAATAACCTTGGGAATAATCAAGGAATGTCCAAGGATAGGAAGATGGTCATGGACGCAGGATGAAGGTGAACGCAACAAGACCAACGAATAGAGGAAGAGCTGGAGAAGGATTTGTTGTCTAGTGGCATTGTGTAAGCATTGGTTTATAATAGTGCGGCTATGCGTTGAAGGTGATCACGAATGGTTGTTGTGAGCTGAAGTAATCGCCGCGTTGGCGGGGGAAGATACGTACTTGGCTTACCATGCATTGGTAAGGTTGTCATGCGTTGAGTCCCTATGCGTTGAAGACAGAGTTATCTCTATGCGTCAAAGACAGTAGTGTAGTTGGCTGAGAGATAGAAAAGTGAGTAATGAAGCTCAAACCTTAAAGGAAACTCAACGAATGCATGAGGGCGTTGTGTTGAATGAATGGTTGTCTATTGGAAAATGTTGGATGCATAAGATAAGTTTATAAAGGTCAGGTGGCTTTGTATAAATTTGACACCTTATCAGTAGGAGGTGTTAAAGGCATGTTAAGTGTTTCACGCAAGGTGACACTTGGACTAATGCGTGGTTAATTAAGCATGCAGCATGATATGTGGCAAACAAGTGGCAAAATGAGAGGAAAAGTTGGATGGCAAGCTCCCTATAAATAGAACCTTGAGGGAAAAGGAGCGACTGATGACTCTGGAAGAAGAATTCTGAAGAGAAAGGGAAGAAAGAAAGCAGAAAGGAGAAATCCTTGCGTCCGTAATAGAAGTCTATGGCCAAGAGAGAAGATAAACACTACGCTCAAGATGAACACGGCGTCCAAAGTTAAGTGATGCGTTCAAGATGGACCTTGCGTCCAAGTGAGGGTGACGCATCCGAAAGAGAAGTAAGAAGAGTGGGGATGCACTGTACGGAAGTAATCAACCTTGCGTCGAAGGGCAGGGTTTGTGGTAGTTATCAACCTTGCGTTGAAGGGCAGGGTTGCATTCAACTGAGCTGACAGAGGGAAATGGAGCTTTGCGTTTCTGAGATTGGAACGCTGCATCCAAGAAGCTCGAGAAGAGGAAACAAAGGAAAGGAAGAAGAAGTATTCTTTGGCAAGTACAGGTGAGTAACACCTGCGTTTTACAAATAAAAATGAGTTCTTTATGAATATAATTTTATGGGTTTCTAATGAAATAATGCATGCGTTTTCATATATAAAGCATATGAATATGTTGTTTATAGAGATAAGAGCATGCGTTTATATATACATAAAAGAATATGAGCCAGTTGAGAGCATGCGTTTTACTTGAAAACTTTGAGAATGCTGGGTAGTTGCTATGAGTTTATGAAACGCATGGTGATTGATTAATACTTGTATTCATGGTTTTTCTGAAAAGCATGCTATTTGATATTAAAGCTGGAGATTGAATTTAGCATGCTGATGATGTGAGATTTGGAAACAGTTAATTTATGTGTTATTAATATAATGTTTCCAAAATATGTATGATGTTTTTATAAGCTTGAAAAGGGACCCCAATGCTCAAGGACTCGTAGAAGGCATTGTGGGCAGCCCGAATTATAAAAGGTACCCAATGCTCAAGGACTAGAGGAAGGCAAATGGGTAGCCGGAAAATAGAAATGGGACCCAATGCTCAAGGATAAAAGGAAGGCATATGGGCAGCCCGAGTAATAATATCAATGTGCACATAGAAAAATATATATATACGACGCTGATGTGTTGAGATTACTCCACACAGCTAAGGATAATCGACGTTGAGTAGCGTTAAGCACCTCAACTAAGGAAAAGATAAGGAATGAAAATCGACGTTGAGGAGCGTTGAGCACTACTCCACCTCAACTAAGGAAAAGTATTCGAATGAAAGAGATTTCTATTATTTATTCCAAACAGATATGTGTACATGATATAACAAAGAATTGATCATGTTATAAACTGATTTGAATTGTGATATTTTATACGAGTTCAATCAGTTTTACAGTTAAATTATAATGTTTTTCAGAAACTGTTACTCACTGAGCTATTAGCTCACCCTTTTCATATGTTATTCATTTTCAGGTAGCATAACAGTTCCCTTGCCGATCGAAGTCGAGGTTTGTCAAGAGCGTGATAATGGTATTACCGTCCTAAGAAGGGTTTGAAAGATAAAAAGATGAAGTTGACAGTGGGTTATTTGACAGGGTAGTCGGTAACTGCTGTCTTCACATCTCTTCTCGAGTTATGGAGGATAATTCGGGAGGGGGTGTGACAATCTTTGTCTATCAGAAAGACGCTGATTGACCCTATCAGTCTGATAGATCATGATAGTAGTCTATCTGTATCAATCAGAGATAGAAAATCAGTGTTTATCTTCGATTGACCAAGATAAAGTTTATCAATGTCAATCATTCATTTTTTATATCTAAATAAAAATAACACATACCAGGAACTTCTTGATTTTTCATGTTCTTTACTTAATACATTCTTAGCCCAAGTACTCAAAACAGTTTTCGTTGAAAAAGCAACTTTACTTCGATCATGAAACGACTTTTGCAATATATCTCTAATCGAATCAAGCAAACTTACAAAAAGATAGAGGAAGCAATGTGGGAGCCGAAGGAGCAAATGATGAAACAATATCCAATTTATTTGTTTAGGAGTATACTGCCTACTGATTTCGAGGACGAAATCTTTGTAAGGAGGTGGTAATTGTAAGCCCCGTACTAAATCTTGTGAGAAAGCAAGATAAGAAAAGACCAGGAGATGGGCGTTTTGGTAGGAATAGTTGGCTGGAATGTGTTTGGGGGCAGAAAAATGGCTAAGTATTAGCTATGCATTAGTGGCAACAAGCCTTGATGGAAGTAGTTTTAGCGTGGACGTAGAGGTGAGGGAAGACTGTTAGGCGTTGAGGCCACGATGCATTGAGGTCACGAGGCGTGGAGAGCCACCCTGCATCGAAGGTTATCTTGCGATAAACGCATTGAAGGCTGCAAGGCGTTGGAAGTTGAAGGCCATGAGGCATTGAGAGCCAATTTGCGATGAGACCATTATGCGGTGAACGCTACCATGCGTCGAAAGTGGGTATGTGTTGGACAAAGAAGGTTGGCCGAGAGAATAATGCGTTTGTTAACCGTCTGGCGAGGGAGCCTTGAAAAGGTAACACAAACAGAGGCTGTGCGTTGCTGAAGCCAAACATAGAAGGTATGCGTTGAATAAATTATTGTATAGAGACGAAATGGAGATTAAGTCGGTGGTATATATATAAGTGGACCGAGAATTCAATTGTTTTGATTACATTTCAGAGCTTAAGTTGAGTCCATTTCGAAGCTAAACATCGGAGGGAGGTAGAAGAAGATGTTCATGTCGATTTGGAATGGAAATCTCATTGTTACCGTGGAGGAAACTTGGGCTGGAGCAAATGACTCAGCTGGTGTTACTCAATCAGAGTAACGTTCGGTTTTGGAGGAAGAACGAACTGAGGAAACGGTGGTTAGGGCCGGAATTCTGAGGTTAGTAAGGTTAACTCGATTTTTAGCAAGTTTCATGAAGGGTGCTTAAGCTGAACTTGTATAAATGTGTGTCAAACTCCAGATAGAAGAGATTGGAGCTGAATTGCCAGATGATTAGGAGCAATTTGGAGTTGTTGAAGGATATGTCCTAAACGGAGAGGATATTCTCTATGAAATTTTGAGGTAAGATGAAGGACTTATACTTTAATAAGTTTGTAGAAGAAAGGAAGTTCTAAAATTGGCCAGAATGTGATGTTTAGCAGGTTGAAGAAAGAAGAAAGGAAGAAGGAAATTGTTCTGCTGCAGCGGTAATCTCGCTGAGAGAGCGAGAGACAGGGTAGCGAAACAAGTGTCGCTGTAACGCAAGAGGGGCTTTGCGTCTCACAATTCTCGCTAAAGTCTGCTGGGTGTCGCTTCTCAGGTAGTCTCGCTAGTTACGTTCAACCTAGTATCACTGGTGCAGTGATATGTAATGAAGTTTCGCTAGTAGTCTTTAGTTTGTCTGTGGAGTAATGTTATTAATGAGTGTAAAAGAGAAAGGAAGACTAAGGAAAACTGAACGTGAGAAATGTGTATTTTCAGGCCAGGAAGAGCTCGGGGAGGCTTATAATCCACTTAGAGCCGAGACAAGTTGTGAGTGACTTTCTACTATATCTTGTGGTTGCTTTTAGTATAATTATTTGGTAAGAAATTATGGTACTCTGTGGTATTCATAGTGAGTATGTTATGCCAGTAAGTTTAAAGGAAACTGACTTTATTGTCTAAATGTAAATATGGCTGAGGGACCTTATGGTGAAAGCCAAAGTAAATATTAACATGAAATTCAGTGCTGAGGGACCACGCGTGAAAGCACTTGAATAGTTAAGTGGAATGGATTTTAATGCTGAGGGACTTTGAGTGAAAGCATGTAGAAATCCATCACATACTAGCTCGTGCTGAAGGACCTTGAGTGAAGGCACTTGAGCGGAGATTTGACTGGTTACCAGTGCTGAGGGACTTCGTGTGAAGGCACATGGTAATGTTGACATAATTGAATTCGGTGCTGAGGGAAAGAATGTGAAAGCACTCGATAGTTTGCAAATCCGTGAAACATGATGATTAGACATTTATATGTGATTAGAAATGAGAATTTGTACTGGAATATGAATGAGCTAGGTTGTGCTTTATCACAACAAGAGTTAGATATTTGCCATGGGGCAGTAAGGATGTTGATATGGATGTGATCTATAGCATAAGAAGTTTAGAAACTTTCTGAAATGCGATTTGTAGTGGTTATTAATGGCTATGCTAGCTCATGTCTGTTAGTGATAGTTGAATGAATTTAGTCACTCACTGGGCTTTAGGCTCACTCAATTTGTTTGTTTGTTTGTCGTTTCAGGTAGCGAGCGTGTCCGGGACGCCTAGCCTACAGAAGTATCTCGTCTGGGCCTATCTTGAAGCAGACCTCTAGATAGTTGTAAATATTCAATTTGTGTCCATATTTTGTAGTGTACATGTTCCTTATGAGTGCTGGGAGAATTGTTTTGTATCACGTATATATGTAAAGAATACTTGACGAAAGATTGTATGTTTTCAAATATTTAAATAGTAATGGTGTTTCTATTTGAGATTTAACTTGCATTTAGTTTTAATATGTTATATAGAGAGTGCAGTTTTACACTCACTCCTAGGTATAAGGTGTATCTGGGATGAGGTGTGACATTATTACACCTGTGTTTTCTTCAGTTTCAATATAAAATGTGTACACAAACATAAAAAGTAACTTTCATATATAATAATATAGTTTCTATCGTTAATACAAGGAAACTAATAACAACACTAGTAATCCAATTCTGGGTACATCATTTACAAATTCAACATTTACAACTAAGTGTTGGCATAATACCAAAAAATATATATATATACAATACCTATTTAAATATCTTGGTTGGTGGGTTTCCTTACTTCAATAGCATTGTCCAGGAACCTTGTAAAAAAAACATTCATTTTAGAATTTAACTTAATATATAAAGGTTAACAATAATAACAATATGCAGGTTATATATATGTTGATTGTACTGTGACAATATCATTCTGTTATATACATTTATACTGAAAACCCCACTTTAGTCATACAAGTAACCTTCGATGAACACTTTCAAACAAAAATTATACATAGAATCACAATATAGCCACATAAATAGGCTCAAAATCATATTATAATCACACTTTTCAACCTTAATAACATGGATAACCTCAAAATTTAACTTATACGTGTATAAGGGTTAATTGAAAAAATTCTTCGTTTAGGAGGAGGAGGAGGAGGAGGAGGAAGGGGGGAGGGGGGGGAGACAAGTGAAACATAATATAGTAGGAGCAAAACAAATATATAATTTAAATACTCACATTAGTCTTACTATCCACAACATAGACACTTCCAAAATCAATCAATGCCAATAACTATTTGGAAAGAATTCTAATAATTATTAGAAGAAATTAAGCCTACCAAAATCTAGTCATGTGAGCCAACATTTGAACTGAGGTCTTAACAAGATAAACCAATTCAAAGAAATATGTAATTCTAGGTTATATGATATATATCTCTTAAGCACCAAAAAATACTGCAACTTCAAAACTTCTTCCTCCGACCTACTTCTTCCACATAACATTGTTCTCAAAATATTGAAATATGAACTATAAATAAGATAAATATAAAAGAGTAAGAGTCAACCAAAATTATAAAGTTTAATCAGAAATTCAACATATTACAAATCTAACAATTAATACATTTCCAACACCCCTATTTTACCTTTTTGCTAACAATCATTTTGAAAGTTTTTTCTCCGCTTCGATGGCAAAAAATCATTTGTGATGTTACCCAACCATAAACAATATCATGTGTCATGCCAACCTTTTTCGAACAAAAACTATGAATGTTAATATAAAACTAGTAATGGAAAAGATATATGTTATAAAGCATGTTAAAAATAAAAATGTTAGTTTGAACGAAATAGAAGTTATATAACAGATCAAACACATCAGAATTTTACAATACCTCCATAAAAAACGACGACATTAAACGATCATACCCATATCAGTTTAAGTCATGCTTCAACTCCACAAAAAGTATTTCGCAAAATGCATTCCATTCTATATTCAGTAACAAAATATAAGTACTCCATCCACAAAAAAAAAAGATTGTTTTCTCCATACTCCAACAACTGTTAGTAGCACAAATCCTATGCGAAGAACATGTGCGATCCCACATACTCTGCCCACTCAATTCGTACCACGTCAATGTCATCTTGTGAGTATGTAGGTGGCACACCTTTCATCTATAAACAAAGAAATCAAAATAAACTTGAAGAACTAAATACGTAACTTAAATTTGTCTGAATTTGTATACATACTATATCTAAAATTGATGTGGTTCTTGATAATATTATCTCACGCATGAATCGCATGACAAAATATTCACATTCGACCACACCCGATTGCTTAGGGCACTGTTTGTATAAAATGCAAAACACAAGTTAAGTCAATTCTAGTACATGTTTATTGGATAAACTATGCTATGTACGAAATAACATACCTTGATTGATTTCCAAGTGGGCTTTTTCTTCTTAAGGTTAACAATCTTGAAAGACCTACAAATGGCTTTAAATGTAACATGTTTCTTTATCTATTCATATTAGTTAAAGTTGTGAAATGTTAGCTAGAACATACGTACATGCCAATCACATTGATGATATCTTGGTCGAGTCGATTTTTTAAAGGGTCCATCCAAAATATGCTACTTTTTGAATGACCAATAATGATCAAAGTCCAATGATTCCTACAAATTTAAAGAATCATAAAAAAAAAAAAAAAAAAAAAAAAAAGAAAGTATACAGTGCACAAAATATTGTATAATGCATTTCATACAACAAACCCATAATTGTAAGGGAAGATGAGAAGTTGATTTGCATTCAATCTTGTCATTCTCAAGGACAGCAATTGAGCTCGAGATTCTTTATTAGTTGAGATTGAGATGGAACCAGCATCTAAAAACTTATACAAACTCAACGTCTTCGATTTCTCCATTAGTTTGTATAATATTAATTAAACTTTATACAGTACTCAATATATATATTTTAATACTAAACCATGATATATTAAGATTACTTACACCATATATGCATCAAGACAAGGAGTGCATATTGGGCGCATATGACAAAAATCTCGTAAGACCTCATCCAAAATGCAACACTTGTTTTGGATTCCAAATACTTCCATCGGTACAGTGATTTGAATTGATGATCCAATATATTCAAGTTCACAGAGTAAACAGCGTAAAGCAACTGGTGAACTTTGAATGGGTGTCATTGATAGAACTCCTAAACTTATATTTGAATTTTTTCCATCCTTCTATCAACAAATGGTGTAACATTAGAATAAATGACTTATATAGAATAAAAACCAACGAGGATGGAAAATGTTACCTTTTCATTGTCAATTATTACAAGATCCTGTGGCCATAGCAAATGTGAGCCTACTTCTTGAGATAACATATTTTCTTCTCCCTTTGTTGGTATTGGGACAAAACAATTATCATGCACAACTACGTTAAGTGAAACCTTCACTTTATCACTATCAACGTCATAGTCAAATATAGTCCCCGCTGCGACGATGTTATTTTTAGATCCAATTTCCAACAAACAAGAAGTTCCATTATACCATGGGTAAGTTGAAATGTAACTGTTAATGTTTACTAACGTATATTATGTAGAATATACACTAAATTAAAGTGAAAAACTTACCTTAATGGGCTTTGGGGTGACAGATTGGCTTGAGTTATGTTGTTTACATTCATCAACCTATAGAGAATAAATAAGCTTACATTACATATATTATTGTCAATGCATATTAGAACCAAATAAAGAGCTAATAGGATAAACATAAAACCTTCACTTTTTCCTCTTTCAGTTCAACATATCGAGAACTCCTTTTGTGTTTCAACAATTTTGCCTTCGCCTAGATTAAAAAATTTCATTATCGGATGAATTATTATTGTGAAGATTATGAAAAACTACTTAGAAGATGAATTGAAACACATTAACCTGCTCATTCTTCTTTTCTGCTTCACCCCTTTCTTTAATATGACTTGGAGAACCATCCTTTTTTCCTCTTTGTGAAGTTTTATTTTGGTCCAATAATTCTTCTTTCACCTATAAAAAAATTAAATCACATTAAATATTTAACATCTACACTAACACACTAAATAGGATGAATAGATGCCGCATTTGACCTTTTCATTGTTGGAAACAGGTTCACCATCTCATTCTTTAATATCTTATGAAGAACCATCCTTGTTTGAACATTTGGTTATCCTTTTTTGTTTTATCAGTTCTTCTTCCAACTCTTTTATACGTGCAGCCATCTTCGCCTTCTCATCCGCATCAAATGTAACTTTGTCTCCCTTCTTCACTTGTTTTAGGGTATGAAAATACTTACTGGGCATGATAAACTTACCCGATCCTCTAACTACTCCTAGAGGATCTTTGCTCCCCAACGCTTGTGATAGGATATCTCCACGCGTAGATGTGTTGCCACTTTCAACATTATGAGTGACCAACATTTCATCCTATTGAAAAAAAAAATCAATATTCAAGCATAATGCAAAGAAATATATGTAGTCAACAAATACTTACTATACAATCCACCACTTCTTGTGTTTGCTTGTCTGGAATTTTTCCCTCTCGATCCATCCGAGCCCTTTTCCATAAAACGCATCGCTTAGTTAGATCTTCATTTGGTAACGACTCCTTCTGCACCAATAACAAACCATCATACATGAGTTTTCATTCAAATATAATATATAGGGCGTATAAAAAAATAAATACTAGTGAAGTAGTATCTTACCAACTCTTCCGAAAGATTAGCATACCCCTTCCATGACATTCGATGATTATACATATGTTTTTTCCTCTTTTCTCGGTTCTTACTACTAACCGCCTTAATAAAATTACATAATAAAATGTCATATTAATAATTTGCATCTTCAATGTAAGTGAATACAAAGTTTGAATGTTTCAAATAACAATAATTACTTGGAACTCTTCCTTAAGCCGAAAACTGACAAACGCATCCCAATGTTCCTGTTCAATATGGGAATACTCAATCGAGGGACATTTTAATTTCTCCAAATCATCCTTAAATGGCCTTATATATTTCGTAGTCAAAGCATATTTGAATTGACAAAAACAGATACCCGCAGTTTGCATGAGATTCTTCTTTGATTTATGGTCAACAACAAATCCACTCTACGAATCCACCCTAAATGTTATATGTTAATGAAAGCAAACAAAATCTAAATACCATCTGTGGCCTATGTGTATACCTAAATGAGATCCCAAATCTTTTCTTTTATCTCGAATGGCACTATTTTCCAACTGTTCTATATAATTGGAACATAGGATCGGACGGACGTTCCTATGAAACTTTTCGTTTTTATTGCATTGCACCCAAATGGCTGACCATTCTCATTGTATTGCACCACTCTCCTATGACCTTCACTACACGCACGTGTAACACCCTACTTCTTGAACCTAAGTACTTAAAGGGCTTGTAAGAAAAGAAATGAGACAAGAGAAGTAGTATTGGATAACAAGCTTGTGGAGTTGGCCGAGAAATGGTTGCCAAAATAGGAATAAGCATGCGTTGAACATAAAGGAAAGAGAGGTTTTATGTATTGGGTTAAGTATAAGCTGTAGATAGGATTGGAAGGTTCCGTTGAGTGATTTCTGGATCTTGGAATTGAAGTAATTCTTAAAGTTAAGAATTCTTCTAAGTAGAATAACCAGACTAGGAGAACGCAACTATGCATTAAAGCTTAGAAGTATGATCTAAGGAAAAGAAAGGAAATCTCACCAAGTGATGGAAAGAGTTAAAAGCATAGTCGGGAGTTAGTCAAGTTGGATACATATTTGGTAAATAAGAGACCGTGTTGGACGCATGGTCAAGACTAAGAAAACGCATGATAAAGGTAACCATTGTAGAAACGAAAATGGGTAAGTGTTGAAGTATTGTAAGGAAACCCGAGAGCTCGGGGGAAAGAGGTGAACACATAGGAGGTAACCTGAGAGCTCGAGGGGAAAGAAGTGAACACATAGGAGGTAACCTGAGAGCTCGAGGGGAAAGAAGTGAACGCATAGGAGGTAATTAAAGAAGGAGATGTCAGCTTGACTTAAGTAGGACGAATGAGCAAGAGGACTAAAGTTGGGCAGTGGTGCGTTGGAAGGAAATCCAAGTCTCGGGAAGAAGGATAAAAAGCATAAGGTGAAATCAAGGAAGGATGCTATTATAATTTAAGGTAAACGCATGACTTCCATCAAGGGAGATTTTGTTGAGTCTTGGATAATTTAGAAGGTTAAAAAGTAAGCCTAAAGGAAGGAAGCCAGAGATGAACGTATGCTAGATTTATCGTGGAGGAAATGGCTTAAGTGTAAGGAAGAGGTTGAAAGCATAAACCTGGGATACATCTCAGGAACGCATAGAGGGACAATCAAAGGATCCTTAAGGATTGAAGGAAGGTCATGGACGCATAGCAAAACGTATGGAGTACAAACGCATGAAGGAAGGTCTTGAGATGATTTTGTCTAAGTAACAGAGTAACAAATATAGTCGGACGTTTGTCACTCAGGAGAAGGGCTTGTAGTTAAGATATGGATATAAGGAAAGAAGTGATGGACGCAAAACAAGAGGCACAGACGCATGGTAGTATGCGGTTAAGGCACAGACACATGGTAATATGCGAGGGAGAAACCTGGTCAAAAGTAGGAAGGTCGAGAGGAAGAAAGAGAATAAATAAGCTAAACCTTAAAAAGGAGAAGTAGATGGATGCATAGGGGCACTAAGTTGAATGCATAGTTCGTATCTCGGAACAAGTCAAACGCATAAGATAAGTTTATAAAGGTTACGTAGTTTCATTTAAACTTAACACTTTATAAGAAGGTGTCGGGTTGCATGTCAGATGTGTCATGCAATCTGACAGGTGGCATACAAGTGGCAAAATAGAGAGGAGAAGTTGGATGACAAACCCTTCATCCCAAAGCTATAAATAGGACCTTGAGGGAAAAGTAGCAGGGGATCCTTAAGTCCGAATTCTTGAGAGAAAGGAGAGAGAGAAGGCGAAAAAGAGCCATCCTTGCGTCCGTAGTGGAAGTCTACGACCAAGAGACAAGGTGTTCCTAACAACCTAGCTACCTTGCGTTCAATAAGCAGTTGGTACTTAGGGAAACTGAATCGACCTTGCATCCAACTTAATTCCCAAAAGGAGGAAATTATCTGCTTGCGTTCAAGGTGAACCTTGCGTTCAAAGATAAACTCTACGTTCAAGGTAGACCTTGCGTTCAAGAGGGATCTGTGCGTCCAAGGGCCGAAGCCAGAAGAGCTTGTTGGAAGGCTGCACCTTGCATTTAAGGGATTAGCTTTGCGTTCAAGGTGTAGGTGAAGGATTAATGAGCATGCAGTAGAAGTTAATTTGATCAATTTTCACTCTAAGATGCTCAATTTAGAGGATTAAACATGCAATTAAGAAGAAAAACCAAAGTTTCAAGAACACTTACCCTTGAAGCTCCAAATTCTCCTTCAATTCTTGATGAATTTCAGCACCACTTGGTTGTAGACCACCACAAGAGTCTTCTCTACTATTCTCTAGGCTTAGATTGGATGGTGGGATCCAAATTGGTGGTGAATTTGAGAAAGAATGAAGGTTGGGAAGAAGATGAACAATGGATAGAATTTTGCAAAATTAACCCTTAATTTCACAAAATTCTTAACCCTTTTTTATGTCAAAATCATCTCTATTTATTAAAGAATAACATGCAATCCAATTGCATCAAAATTTGACAACACAAAATGGTTAATTTGTTGGTTAATTGTGAAGAAGACAACCAAGTTCCTAGCTTAGTTAGTGGGAAAATCCAATCTTCAAAAATCAATTTTAAAATCAATTTTCAATGAATTTCCAAAATCGAATTAAAATTGATTTTTAATTTCAAAAAGATAATTAAATAATTAAATAAAAAATAATTTAATATTTAATTAATTAAATATTATTATTTTAATATTAAATAATAAAATAATATTATTTTTCCCACTTGTCCCGATTTTTCTAAAAAAAACCGATATGAATCCCTATTCATATGATTAATATTTAAATTATATTTAAATATTATAATTAACTCTATTTGTACGTTTCATTCGTAATTAAACACCGATATATCGTATATATCTAACTTTCATTCCTTAAGCCAAGATTTGAACGATTCAAAGTTATTCACCACATTATCTAAGATTTTAGTCCATTTATGAGCTAGTAGAGGGACCTAATGGACCTACAGATCATGAGCTCCAACGATCCGAGATTAACCGACCAAACTCTTTAACCTAGTTAACCAACATTCGTTAACTAACGGGACACTCCACTAAAGCCCATAGTTGCACTCTTCTCACTGTAGATATATTTGTGTCCATTTGATATAACCGTCATCGATAAGTCAATCCTTCACAGGTTGTTCATAACTTCAGCTAGGTCAAATACCGATTTACCTCTGAATTACATCTTTTCTCCTTAAGTACCATTATCCCTCTAATGAACAACTAATTTAGGATCTAATCACTAAATCCATTCCCTCTCGGGCCAGTGAGAGGATGAGGCCCCTTGTTCAAGTCCTGGGAACAACACTTAAGAGAAGAACCTCTCTTCTATCCCTAAGTTGGGTAGGAGTGAATTTCGTTTTGCAAATTCTATGTTCCCAACTATCTACCCAGTCTTATCCCTGAAATAGGAGGAATGTTGAGCAGCGCTATTGAGCTTACTCTTACCTATGTAGATCAAGGGATAATTCTGAATAAATAGGAGTTCATAGATAGCTCAAGATTCAGATCAAGTTATCTAGGTCATCGATAAGTGAAATTAATCAGTGTTAATCGTAAACGGTGTTAATACGTAACAGTAATTATTTCAGGGTCAGTCTTACACAATCTCATTATGTAGAATACCCCCGCTCACATGTCTCTACATGATCAAATCAGAATCACTTCATTTATGACACTTTACAATATTTGTAACAATCATGAAGCGGGTCGTATTCAATAGTGTCTCCAGGAAGAGGTACCCAACCTAATCCATGTACTATAGACTATTGAGGCTACTTACTCGAACTTGATCCTGTTTATGTCTCCACATAAAGTCCAAGTACTCATGATAATAGCCAAGGGTTCGTAGTTTAATTTGATTTAGAGTTGATAAATAATTAATTCACTTGAATAACTTCATATGTACTAAAAATCACCTATTTACAAAAACTACGAGTTTTAGGACATACAACCCAATAATAGGGTCGCGTTCAACTGAGCTATCTGAAGGGAAAATAGGTTGCTTTGCGTTTCAGACTTAAAAACCCTACGTCCAAGAAGCTCAGGAAAGAGAATTAGTAGGAAGGAAAGGAAACTTCCCTTAAGCGATTATTAAGCTCTGTGAGTAACACTAATGTTTTCAAAATATGAATGTGTTCTCTGTGATTAATGTCAATGGTTTTGGAATATGATTATGCATTCATGAGTTTCAACGTGTATATCATGCATTTATATTTAAAAAGCATTTGAGCATGCTGGTTGTTTGAAATGAGTTTATTAAAAAGCATTCTATTTGATATTATATGATTTTTATGGAAGATTTGGAATTGAGTTTATTGAAAAGCATACTGTTTGATATTATATGATTTTATGGAAGATTTGGAAATGCTTAACTCATGAATTTATGATACGATGTTTTTAATACATGTGTATTTTTATAAAATCTTTGAATTGGTACCCAAAGCTCAAGGACTCGGAGAAGACCAATGGGTAGCCGGAATATAGAAAAGGTACCCTACGCTGAAGGACTCGAAGAAGGCAAATGGGTAACTTAGATATGAAAATGAGACCCCAATGCTCAAGAACTAGAAGAAGGCATATGCGCAACTGATAACTTGTAGAAATACAAGTTATTATAGCCTTTTTCTTAGAAAAATAGAGATTAAATAGAGAGGCATGTGGTAGTTTATGCTAAATTCTACTAATAAATCTTCTTATGCGTTCTACTCTTGTATTTTTATGAAGATAATTATTTTACCACTTTTTGAGCCTAAAACGCATGTTTTAACGCAAGAATGCAAACGATGCGTTGACGACTTCTTAACGCAGGACTATGTGTTAGCAATCTGTTCTTCATGGACGCATGATCTGAACGAAACGCGAACAATCTGTAGATGCGTTAACAACTACTCAACGCAAGACTATGCGTTAGCAACCTATGACGCGTTAACATCCGCCCAAATTCTCCATGAACGCATAATGACCAAAAACGCAAGGAAGCGGAAAATCAGATCAGAATCTTGAGAGATTGTCGGAAGATTGACATACATGATCTGCGGCTAATGTGGTGGATTTAAATTGAGCCGAGAATTACGCAATTAGGCGAGATAGACGCATGATATCAATTTCGCCGCCAATGAAGCAAATTTGCCATTGATTGCGAATGCAACATCTATAAAAGGGCAGTCCTGCAAGATGAAAAAGGGTTGTTGATTCTCGGAAGAATTCCTAACTGACAGCAGAGTTCTCTCTAGACGACAACCGGAGACGAATAGCTTGAGAGAGAAGAGTCTTCCCTCTGCCTGACCACTTCACAGCAAAACCTCACGCTTCCATTCCGGTGACTCAAGACAATGACACCTTTTCTTGCGTTCTATCTTGTTTTTCTATCTTGATTTTAGATTTGTGTCAAGACATTGAGCTATCTAAAGTTGTATTCCATTCATCAATCTATATTTCTTCCATGTCTACTCATTTCTCTACACTTTCCACTTTTTACCTTGAATCCATGAGTAACTAATCTTTCAAGGGTTAAAGGTTGCATTAGCATCTAAATAAGAACCATAGTGTAACTATTGCATCTTGTCAATTGCAATCTTAATCTGATGCTTATGTCCATCTAGCTAATCGATATAAGTAGTAATAATCAGACTGCTCGAGAGGGTAAGTGATTGTGGAACTCAATTGATAAGGCCAAGAAGTGTTACCTGTCTATAGGAATAACCTTGGTTCTTAACACTCTCCTATGCGTTATAGACTTATAACGCATAGTGGCTGACAATCGGGAGAAGAGCCGCAAGTATGAATAGACTATCACCATGCGTTTCTGATGTTATATGTTAACCAACCCGAACCCTGTTTTTATCCATTCATTTAAACCACTTAGCTGACTTTGCTGTGTCGCATGCCTTTCCATCTTCCACATTTTAGTCTAGTGTACATATTATCGCTTTCTTTAGATTAGAAACACACACTTTTCTCAACTATTCTTGGTTACCACTACAACGCATATAATCCACTTAAATATAGAATCAACATAATCCCTGTGTTCAACCTCAGACTCACCAAGAAAACCTACTCCTTTGCTTATACTTGGGTAAGGGATAGGAAAACTTGACAGATCACAAACGCATAGCATTAAGCATAAGTAAGACTCATAGTATGTTCAACGCATAGTGTGTGAAACGCATTATCATAGCTTAACTTGTGCATTGCGTTAGCACATTTCATTTCACAATTTCATACACAACAGCAGCCCGGATTATAATACCTATGTGCACATAGAGGAACGTATGACGCTGATGTGTTGAGATTACTCCACACAACTAAGGATAATCGATGTTGAGTAGCGTTGAGTTTTGCTTCACCTCAACTAAGAAAAAATATTCATTTTCAACGTTGGGCGCGTTGAGTTTTGCTCCGCCTCAACTAATGAAAAATATTCGTTTCCGACGTTGAGTGCGTTGAGTTTTGCTCCACCTAAACTAAGGAAAAATATTCGTTTTCAACGTTGGTGCGTTGAGTCTTGCTCCGCCTTGACTAAGGAAAATGTTAAAACAAAAGAAGATTTGATGCGTTGTAGGTTGTCTTATTGAATATGATTTGAATTGATACTTTATACGCATTGTTGACAATGTTTATATTATGATCAATTTTATAGTTAAAGTTAAATATTTCCAAAACCATTACTCACTAAGCTATTTAGCTCATCCTTTCCTATGTTTTCCACTTTTCAGGTAGCATGACAGTTCCTATTGCCGGTCGAAGTCGAGGTTTGTCAAGAATTAATGGTATCATCGTCCTAGGAAGTGTGGTTAAATGGGAAATAAAGTAGGCTTGACAATGGGAGTCGACCGGGAAGTCGATGACTGCTGTCCTCACGCTCCGTCTTGGGCTAGGGGAGGGTAGTTCGGGATGGGGTGTGATAGCACGAGTGATCTCATGCATTCCAGTAGGTCCTCTAGTTTTCTTTCTCTTTATTTCGTCATCTATAACTGGAGGATCTGCATCACCATCACTATCATGTGCATCATCAACTATATCGTCTAAGTCATTGCCTTGTGCATCGTCAAATGTATCATCCATCAAATGATCCAACTGCTCGTCCTGTGTATCATCAATCATATCGTCCATCTGTTCGCTAGTATTTTTGTAAGTGTAAAGAAAATTGACAGTTAATAATATGATTACAACGGTACGTTAAATAATAATTAATAATATGACTACAACAGTACATTAAATAACAGTTAATAATATGATTACAACGGTACATTAAATAACAGTTAATAATATGACTGCAAAGTCAAAGGTAATAATTTGATTACAATAGTACATTAAATAAAAGTCCAGTAATAATAATTGACACATTTCACACTGAAAATTAAAGAAGCATATTCGTTGGAGCGATCCCCTCTTCCATTAACAATAACCTACGAGATAAACAAGAAAATCTATCAACATTAAAGGAAAACAAATAAGAACTAAAAACAATCGTGTTATTTAGATGTACATACTTTATAAACTTTCAAGTGTCAACCCATGTGTCTTCATAATCATCTCTTACATATGGAATCTCAGTTTCGTCTATATCAGTTGGTGATGTCCATTTTGAAACTGAAGGACAGTCTAAAGAAGTATCTCCAAGCTTGTCATCATAACATGTATCGGCAAAATCTTTTTGAGGTGGTGTGAAAACAATTGACCATTGTGCGTCAATAGGATCCTCTATATAAAAAAACTTGCCTTGCTTGAGTGGCTAAGATGAATGGATCCGAAGTATGTCCTATATGATTGAGTTTCACCAAGGTAAATCCAAGATCGTCAATTCGCACTCCATTTTGATTTTCAACCCAATCAGACTTAAATAATAGAATCTTAAATGTATTGTAGTTAATTTCTCATATCTCTTGAATAACCCCATAAAAAGACATGTCTGAAATAATCGAATTCTTATCTTTCGCACTGGACACTTGCATTGTTATATCAACTAATGTAACCCCACTATTTTGGACAGTGCGACCATTGTCGCGAGATTTTGTGCTATAACTACACCCATTAATCCTATAACCCTCAAATGTCATCAATCCTGGGTTGGGGCCGTGTGCCAACCAACGCACAGTTGAAGAAACCAGTTTTCTATCATGTATTTCCTGCATCACCTATTATTACAGGCAAACATTTCATTCAGTGTGCAGCTATATTAAATGGATTTAGCAAAAAATGGGGAATGAAAATTAAATACCTCATCGCTTATCCAACTAGCAAACGATCGATTGTGTTCATTTTGTAACCATTTTTCATTATTTGCTTTCCTTGGATTTTGGACCTTCAAATACTCCAGATGTTGTCTACAAAATGTACTAGATTTTAGGTGATAATACATTCAACAAGTAGTTGATTTGAGAATTATAATATACTTACATTCTATACGGTTGTACTTCTTATGTGTTCTCAAGTACATAAAGATGTGCTTGCTTTAGTTCCTGCACATTGGGTCTGACATGACATCCAGCTGATAAAGGTCTATCAATGTGTGTTTCTTCTCGTATCTTGAATGAACCAAGCCTAACTGAATCTAACCCAGATAGGAATTCAGAACAAAATTCAACAGACTCCTCACATATGTGTGCTTCCGCAATGCAACCTTCAGGTTGACTTCTATTTCTTACATAAATTTTCAACACCTTCATATACCGTTCAAATGGATACATCCATCGTAGGTAGATGTGCCCACAAAGTTTCACTTCTCTTACAAGGTGAACAGTGAGATGCAACATTATTGTGAAGAAAGAAGGTGGGAAATACTTCTCAAGTAGAAATAATGTAACAACTACATCATCCTGCAACTTATCTAACTCTGGTACCCGCATACTCTTGGAGCATATTGCATTGAAGAAGAAACATAATCTAGTAATAGCATACCTCACATTCTTAGGTAGCACTTAACGTAATGCAATCGGAAGGAATTGTTGCATTAAAACATGACAGTCATATGATTTTACGCCATTAAGTTTCAAGTCTTCTAACGAGACCAGACTTCTAATATTAGAGGAATAACCTTCGGGAACCTTTATTTCAGATAAAGTCTTACAAAAACGATACTTTTCTTCTTTCGATAATGTATAACACGCTACAGGAATGTACATTTTACTCCCCCTACGTACAGGAGCTAATTCAAGTCGAAGGTTCGCTTCAACTAAGTCAAGTCTAGTACGCATTCCATCTTTATTTTTTCTTGGAACCTTAAGTAAGGTACCTATGATCTTCATGTACACATTCTTTTCGATATGCATTACATCAAGACAATGTCTAACATGCAACTCTTTCCAATAAGGCAATTCAAAAAATGCAGGTCTTCTATTCCAGTAGTTATCTGAAGCTTTGTCATTCAATTTCTTGCCACACTTCTTTCCTTTAGGAAAACTTATGTCCTTCAATTTATTGTAAATTTCCGTACCTAACATCGGATGTGGAGGACTTCCGTTCTCTTGCTTACCATCGAAGGCTTTTTTTTTGTCTTCTGTACGGACTTCTGTACGGATGATGTCTTGGCAAAAAAATTTTATGGCCCATGTATACATTTTTTTTTCCCATGATGTAGCCTGGTTGAGTTGGTATCTTCTCCACATACTGGACAAGCTTTATACTATTTCACAATACAACCACATAAATTTCCATATGCAGGAAAATCATTAATAGTCCACAGTAAGACTGCTCACAAAGTGAAAGTCTCTTCTCTGTATGCATCAAAACATTTAACTCCAACTTCCCACAAAAGCTTCAAATCCTCAATCAACGGAGCTAGATACACATTAATATCATATCCTGGTTGTTTTGACCCTGATATCAACATTGACAACATTAAAAACTTCCTCATCATACACAACCATGGTGAGAGGTTTCACACTGTAATAATGACTAGCCAACAACTGTATTTAGTACTTAGATCTCCATATGGGTTGACTCCGTCAGTGGATAAACCCAAATGATGTTTTCTTGGTTCTGAACCAAAAGCTGGCCATAGATGATCTATTATCCTCTAGGATGGAGAATCAGCTGGGTGTCGCATAATACCGTCTACCTTCCTATCTGTAGCATGTCAACACAAATTTTTTGCATGTTCAGTGCTCTTGAACATGCTTATAAACCTTGGAACTATTGGAAAGTACCACAACTATTTACCAGACACTCCTTTTTTCTCTTCTGTTGAGTTCTTAAGAACCTTCCATCTCGATAGATTACAGGTAGAACATTGGGTGCCTTTTGCATACTCATTTCTATATAAGCAACAATCATTTGGACATGCATCTATTTTTTGGTAACTCAAACCTAGGGCACCTAATGTTTTTTTAGCTTCATACATAGAAATTGGCATCTCATTCTTCTCAGGTAGGAATTCACCTATTATAGATAGTAATTTAGAAAAGCTTGAATTACTGCATCCAAATCTAACCTTTAAGTTATAAAATCTCACAAGGGCTGACAACTTCGTAAATCTTTTACATCCCGGGTATAATGGCTTTTTAGCATCGTCAAACATAGTGTCAAACATATTTGGTGCACCAGAAAGTTGATCATTTGTAGTTTGAACCATGTCAATTACGTTAAACAAATCGTACTCATCCTCATAGTTTTCATTTAACACAGGATCTGAATTGTTGTTAACATTGTGTGTGGCTAAATCTTCCCCATGCCAAAACCATAACTTATAACTTTGATCAATTCCATTGACATATAAATGATCCCAACTATCGAAACCTCCTTAGATATACGATTTCCACATTTTAAACATGTGCATCGAATGGAATTGGAACCATTGTCATGGCGCAAACCAAATTCAATGAAAGTTTCAACTCCCACCTCGTATTTGTTGGCTTTTTGGCCCTTATTCTACAATTAATTAATTTTAATTAATTGATTAATTAGTATTTTGATGATAACAAACCTGATTTTATTTATTAATCATTTGGGTGTTTTGAAGTATCTATTGTGTGGAGTTTGGAACAACAGTTCCAATGCAATTTGAATCACTCAAATCGGAGTTCAAACGAAGAAGATATGGCTAAAACAAGCTTAATGGGAAAATCTCGAGCTGATGACGTGACAGATTTTTTTAATCAAAGTGGACTAATTGAAAGGTGCCACTTGGACCAATGGAGAAGTGACAATTTGTGGGTTTTTTATTTTTGGATTGATGTTAAAAAGAAAATGATTTTAAAAAGAAAATGAATTTAAAAAGAAGATGAATTTAATATTATTATATATGTTTGTGTCTAACGGCTAGTTGCTTTTTAAAAATATTAATTTAATATTATTATATGTTTGTGTCTAACGTTTAGTTGAGTTTAAATCTCCACCATTCAATTTTCTTTTACAAAGATCTAATGGTCAAAATTAATTTGGTTTTCACCCACTTTCATTTCTTTTTAAACACTTCATCTTCTCCAAAATTAAAAACAACTCTTATTATTTTCAATCTTCCATAATTCACCAAGCCACCATTGTTGCTCTCTCTCCAAGCTTTCAATTTTCTTCTTTTCATCTTATTCTTGAGAGAGATATATTGTATTGTGAGGATTTATTTGTGAAGTGCTTAAACTTGTAAATCCACTCTATTTAGAGAGTTTGTCAAGTGTGCTTTTTGTTTTTTCCAAATATTTGTTGGGTTGGCTCTTGATCCCGAGAAAAAGAGTTGTTGTAACGGTTTGATCCTTAACCGTGGAAAGAATCGGGTTTGTTCTTGCACTCGGAAAAAGAACGTTGTAGCGGTTTGACTTTAAGCCGTGGAAAGAGTCAAAGACTTCTAGTGAAGTACCCAAGAGGAGCTTGGGAAGTGGACGTAGGCCGGTTTTGCCGAACCACTATAAAAATCACGGTGTCTTCTTCTCCAACTCTTTCTCAATTAATTTTGCATTCAATTTTTAGTAGCATGTTATAGATTACTATCCTTCTTTGTTGAGATTGATTGAATCTTGTGTTTCATATATTTTTATCAATCTTGATATTTAGTATCAATTAAGGTTTTTATTAATTTAATTCAAAAATTAATTCAATTAGTTTAATTTGAGCATATTTAGGAATAAGTTTAAATAAACCCTATTCACCCCCCTCTAGGGTTGCCATACCGATCCAACAGTATTCTCTAGATAATCTACTTTTGACCATCCATGATTTGTCCATCACATTATATTAGGGAATTAAGAACTTGTTAATTTTCCCTCCCCAAAAAAAGAAACCCAATGATAAGATCATAATATTAGACAATAACTTTTATCAAGTCCATCTATATCGTTTATTTAAGGTCGTTAATTCGTAGTTTCATCAAGATCATTTCTATCATAGAAAGATATAGATGGCAATCTAATTCAACAAGTTAAGTTAGCTAGGTAGCATGCTTTCGATAAGCATAACCAAGTAAAAAAAAATGAGAATTGGGTACATGGATAGTTTGCATCTCAAAGTTTCTAAAAGGACGCCTAAGTGTGGCTTCTCAGCTGAAAACAAAGACAAAAAGTGCATAAGTGATAGTTCCAACCTCAACTCGTCATACGGAGTGCATACAAAGTGACATATATACTATTCCACAAATTACACAAGTTAAGTTAGCTATGTAGCATGCTTTTGATATGCACAACCAAGTAAAAAGAAATGAGAATTGGGTACATGGACAGTTTGCATCTCAAAATTTCTAAAAGGACGCCTAAGCGTGGCTACTCAGCTCAAAACAAAGACAAAAAGTGCGTAAGTGACAATTCCAACCTCAACTCGTCATACAGAGTGCATACAAGTGACATATATACTATTCCACTAATTACAAAATCAAAATCAATTCACTATCATATCAACAAACCCACTCTTTTACTCTCTTTTTTAATTTTTGTTGGTTTTATTAAAATGCAGGTTATGTATGCAAAAACAATGATTACTTGGCCACTTTTTAAGATGCCAATCTTCATACTTTCTCTCTATATATTCATTTCAACCATTTGTTCTTTTTATATACTAAAGAACACTCCCTCCACCGAAAACTAGAGAAGTGACATTGAAGTGAGAATGAAAAGACCAAACTTACCCAAATGGAAGAGCAAGTAGGAAAGTAACCACAGGGACAATGTTAACAAATGCACAAGCGAAAGTGGCAGATGTATGTTGAATTCTCAAAAGAAAACAATATTGAGTTAGTGAAGCCCTAAATTAAGAACACAAACAACAAACCAATCAACAAAGAAACGAAAAAAAAAAAAAAAAAAAACAAGTAATTAAGGTTTGCAGTTTGAAATTTAATGAAGAACAGAGGATGAACTCACGAGAGGAGAGAGAGACCGAGAGGAGAGGGAAAGTCAGAGTTCTGTTTTTCTAATCTAACTGCCGTCGAATCGAAGTGCGAGAGGAGAGGGAGAGCGAGAAGGGAAGGAGATCAAGAGGCGAGAGGAGAGCGAGAGGAGAGGAAGGGCGTTGGCGAGGTCTGAGACTGAGAGTGAGGGAGGTAGTCGGGGGAGGTCTGAGACTGAGAGTGAGGAGAGGGAGACCGAGAGTGAGGGAGAGGTGGGCAGCGCAACAAAACTGAAAAATCAAAAAAGAATAAAACCCTAAAACAAATAATAAATAAATAAATAAATAAATAAATATATATATATATATATTTAAAAAGTGATTTAAAAATTTAGAAAAGGTATTTTATATAACTAATTTTTTGAAGAAATAAAATATCTAAGTTAAATAAATTAAATTGAAAAAAAATGAAACAACTTTTTTATTTTCCGCTCACAATTGCTCAAGCCGCATCAGGCCAATCTCTCCACTTTACTCCCAATCTCCACATTTATTCAAGTCCATGCTCATATATATATACTATCTCACAATTCTCAAATTTTCCAACGTGCGATAAAGGTGATGCGAGTCATTCTCAATAAGCTTTTTGAAAAACATGTTTTTCCCAAGTAAATAACTAATTATCATTTCTGGTTCATGCTCTTTAATGATCATTAATATGAGTTATATATTGACGACATAAGAAAGTAGTCATAAAAGTTGTGATATTAGCAAAATTTTAATGACTTGAAAAAATTTTCACAATTTAATGACTTTTAATTTTAGTCATAATTTGGTGACACATAAAATTTTTCAAAATAGTAGGAAAACTTCGAAAATTCGAGTCCTTCTCCTGCCCAAAATCGTGGCTGTTACCGCTACCCACATTCGATGACTATTTTTTTCAGTCATAAATCAATGATATATAAAAACAATCATGTATTCCGCCAAATCCGAAAACTTCCGTTTTTTCCCGCCAAAAACGCGTGATTTTGGATTTAATGACTATTTTTTCACTTTCTCCTCTATTTTTGGCACTATTCATGAGTCATTGAATGTATAATTTGTTCTAGTGAACTATTGCTAATAGACAGCGATAGTTGTCTATCGTTGTCTATCTAGATAGACAGTGATAGACAACTATTGCTGATAGACGATGATAGGTGTCTATCATTGTCTATTTTGACAGACAGTGATTGAAATTTCATAAGAAAAATACAGTAGCAATCATACCTGGATTCATTTCCTTCAGTTTTTCAAAAAACCTTGGAATCAAGCTGTATGAATTTGGTGCATCACCTTTTAATGACCTCATTATGTGTTCTTTTGCTGTCACACCCCCTCCCAGATTACCCATCTAACCTAAGGGGGAGTGGGAAGACAATAAACATCACCCCTCTTGTGACGCATATTGCCCTAACTTTTCCTGCACTTACATTTACTTATATACAAAACATAAAACACAGTTATACATCGCATACTTATAACCTGATACGATTTCCTGTAAGGGTACACCTTTAATGCATATCATGAATTCATCCTCATATCCAAAATACAACATTCACAACACCAATGACAGTACCCATTCAAAAGTATATGTTCTACATGCCATTCACATAAGTATATTCAACGTACAACTCCCAAACTTCACTAAATCTTGATGATCGAGGCTTAGGCAGGATGAGCTGTATTAGGCGAAGCACCAGGAACGTTCTTGCTACCTGGGGAGGGAAAAAGAAAACATTTGGAAACATAAGCTAATAGCCTAGTGAGTGACAATTCTTTATAAAACGGTATTCATTTAAAACAGGCATGTTTCGTATAATGAGTAAATCAGAGTTTAACATTTATTCAGATGTAACATGCTTTTCACGAAATTCATCATTCTCATAAATCAATACTAAAATCACATCAAAATGTTTTCAAGAAATTTATCAATATCAAGTAGTTTTCAAACTTTTTCCCTTAGTTGAAGCGGAGGAGTGTTTCTACGCACCCATCGTCGAAATCATCCCTGGCTTCAGGCAGAGCAAGCTCGATGCACTAGCCAGCTTAACCTCTATGTGCACATAGGAATAGGTCGGGTTGCCCATGTACCTTCTCATGTCCTTGAGTACTGGGTCCCGGGGAAACTCACGTGCCTTCTCATGTCCTTGAGCACTGAGCCTCCTCTTAAAACATTTCAGAATTTCTTTCACATAGTAGTTCATATAAAAATCTTTCATGAAAATCAATTTATCACGATAAACAATATTTCAAAACATGCCATTGCACATCTTATAGAAATGCATAAAACATGCCTTATAAACATCATCAAACATCAAGTTTTTAAGAAAGCATTCATCTCAAAGCCATAATTCATAAGAAAACTAAGCCAAACATTTTCAATAAATTTCATTTTAAATCAAGAAAAGTGTCACTCACAACTCTTTCTAGGCTTTATGTGGTTTATACACTGTTCCTATCTCTTCTCGGCCTGCACAAGAAACACATCCTGCATTAGACAACACTAACTTCCTTTCCTTTCCTCTACTGACTTATAATGAGAATCTCAGCGACACCCACCAAGAATGACTGTTACTAGCGATACCCAATAGAACAGCACAGTTGCTAGCGATACTTGATAAAACAGCACCAGCGTTACCTACCTGAGCAACGATACTCAGCGTTATCTAGCGATACTTGTGAGACGGAAAGCTCCTTTGCGTTTCAGCGTTACCCGTCTCGCTGCAAATTCTTAGACAGTGTGCCGATACTTGATTTTTCCAACGGCACTCTGCACTGTACTCCTTCCTTTCTTCTCGTCCTTACTTCAACCTATGAAAAACCACATTTCCATACAGATTCAGAGTTTCTTCCCTTCTGCATACTTATAGGAAATCACGTTCTAAAGCTTACCTTAAAATTTCAGGGTTTAGCTCTTTCTCATTCTCGCGATATTTCAAAATTACCTCCTGCTTTTCCGGATTGCGAGACAGTCTTGTAATCACTGATTTCCTAAGGATTCACGTAGTAAAACTTCGATTTCAGCAACACCATCCTTTACAAAAGTTGTTAGGAATTGCATTAACTTACTAACCTTAAATTTTCAGCTCTGATCTCAGCTTATTCCTCACGTTCTGTCCCGAATATCAGTCACTGCTCAACCAAACTAAGTAGCTTCGGTCATTCCCCCGTTCCAACTTCTTTTCCAGCTTCGATGTGAATCAAACTTCTTCCGGAACCCTCAAGAACACCCTCCTCAATCTTCTTCTGGAGTTTATCTGAAGAGTAGAACCGACTTAAGCTCTCGAATTGTCCTTAAAATGATTAAACATTTAATTAATCCAGCTATTTATACTGCCGACCTAACCTTATCAACACCAGGACTTAGGCTACTACTTACGTATTTCCTCTGCAGACTAGCGCAGGGTTCTCCTCTTCCAACGCATAGTGGTTGTCCTCACACGCCTCCTAATTTGAACGCATTCCTTTCCATCTTGAAATTCTACTTTCGATGTGTGTAGACCATTCTGTCTTCAGCATAGGTGCCTCAACGAATATCTGTCTTCGACGCATCAACTTCAACACCATCCTGTCCTCAACGCAAAGTGACTTGGACGCATGGTTCAAGTGCGTTTCTCTCCCCTTCAAGACTACTTATCTATCAATACAGTAACTACTTCCGCTCACTAACTTCCATAAGTTAACCACAAACGCATAAACTTAGTCAATACTCAGTCGAAGTTTTACTTTGCCCTTGCTCTCGGCCACTTCTCCCTTTGAGACGCATAGCCACAAACGCATGGCCGTGCCTCAATTCTTGGCAACGCAAACCAGTGCTTACATTTGCCCTCCAAGCTTTTTGATAATTAATATTAACTCCAAGTTTTATACGAGCCTTATGCATAATATCTTTAGGAATGGATTGATTAGTAGAGATAAACCTAAAATCATCTTTTAAACAATCACCAATGGTAGATGAAGAAGCTTGTCGATGACAACTTTGAGTTGAATTCATTGTACAAACATGGTTAGAAATGTATTTCTTAAGCATCCACAACTCATTGCCTTTGTATTGAGATGCCCTAACATACCATGAACATCCTTCTACCTAACATTTAAACTCAGGTGACTTTGAATTTGATCTTATAGTCCTAAATTGGAAATTCTCCTTCACTGCTATTATGTAAAAAAAACTTTGACAGTATTTCTTTACTTCCAAATATATCTTTTTCCTTCAAAACACCATTAAAATTAATATCTATTATAACTTGATCATTCGAAGAAGAAGAATAACCTAAACATAACATACTGTTACCACTACTAATAGAAGTAGAAGATCCTTCCAAAGCACAATCACTTATGTGAGCAATTAGAGAATGTTTAGTGATTGCATCTTTAGCCAAAGTCAAATACCAACAAACATTCTTGTCTTGTTTTAGTAGGAACACAGTTTGAATATTATATTTACCAATATCCAATATTACTGACAATTCTAGTAAACCATCCAATTGAATCTCTTGAAGTATCAAATCAACTAAACTATCAAACTTTATCAAATCATCCACCAAAATTCCAGTAAGCATATAATTTTCATAAAAATTATAATGCTTCCATTGTCCACCATAAAAAACAATGATATGAATATTCACCATGATATCAGATTACTACAAAAGGAGGAAAATATTATATAAGAAACTAATAGTAAAAAAAAAACATATTACATATAGACATGGATAAAAATCTATCACTATCTATACTACACAACACAGAAAAAACTAACTGATAGAAAAAAATAAGGCTCTATCACTATCTATTAAAGTCTATTAGGGAGATAGACAATGATAGATTACTATCTCTGTCTATCATTGATAGAATGAATCACAATAGTTAGTGATAGACAAAGATAATGGTCTATCATTGTATATCATTGACAGACAGTGATAATATGAAGATGAAGAAGAATCACTACAAAACAAGAAAAGAAAAAAACAAACTGATAGACAAAGATAAGACTAGATCATTGTCTTTCACAGATAGTTTTCTATCAAAGTCCATTAGGCAAATAAACAACTAAAGAAGATCAAGAAGACGAAGCGGAAGATACTAAGAAGAAATCTTTAATCAGAAGAAGGAGAAGAAAAAGAACGAGACATTCTACGAAGAAGAAAATATAATGAAGAACAAGAACAAGACCTAAAAGAAGAATAAGAAAAAGAAGAAGAAGCAAAATCACTGAAACTTCACCAGATCATCGTCGATTGCAAAATCACTGAAACTTCACCAGATCACCGTCGATTGAAAAAATCACCGTCAATCTCGAATCCTCTGTGTGAAGTAGAATTGAATTTAAGCCCTCGAATTCCTTCGTTTCCTTCTGTGTAAAATTGTATAGAAATAAGAACATTTTAGGTAAAATAGGAAAGAAGAAGAAGAAGATCACCGAGACCGAGGAAAGAAGAAGAGTATTTTCAGTAAAATAGGAAAGAAGAAGAAGATCACCGAGGAAACGCACGCAATTTTGAGGGTAATTTTGGTATTTTGAAAATAATTTTGAACAAATTTCAACGTGATTTCAAAATTGCTATTTGTGTAGTTAGTTTTCTATTTTGTCATTCATGACAATTTTTCAAAAAAGAAAATCTACTAGAACATGGAAGGAAAAAAAATAAAATTGATTGATTATTTAATATCATTATACGTATTAAATTACCAATATATAGAAAATGTATTTGAAAAAAAATAATTTACACATTATTTGCATACAAATGCTTTCATCCAGCAAGACAATTCGTTTGAAATTCGCCATAGAAAAAGGAAAGAATGGATTTGTAACTTCCTATCGAAAATTTGAAAAGGAAAGAAAAACATCGCTTGTAGTTGCATTCTCATACCTGCCTAATTGGTGAAAAAAATAAATAATAAAAAGGGCTAAAACTTCTAAATTTATTATAAAACAACAATGGGTAATTACTTCTTTTCAAATATAGCAAAAAGAACTAAAATATTTACAAATATAGCAAAATTCTACTGTCTATCGTAATGCGATAGATTATATATTTTTCTATTAATTGTAAATATTTTTAACAATTTTGTCATTTAAGATAATTTCCCTAAGTAATAGGCATTTTGGGTTAGAAAAAATCTTATATTTCTACCATAGAAATAAATAGAAAAGTAATAGAGAAATTAAAAGAAAGTATTAAAACTGGAAACACAAGAATTTACGTAGAAAACTTCGAATTCAGAGAAAAACCACGACCCACTAGAAAGAACTATGTGAAAAATTGTTACAATCACACAAAATAATTCTCTCTCTATCCCAATTACAATGACACTATTTCAAAACTTTTGATTATTCACACCTTTTTCTTACTCTCAAACTAGAGAATACAAAAAAAATTTAAATAGAGCTAGCACACTAAGCTTAAAGTGTTTCTAACTGGGGCAATTGAAAAACAAATATGTAGGCTCTTTTTACCGTGTTTACAATCCATGACTGTCCTAAACTTTTTCAATGTAAGACAAGTTCATGATTTTCTTAAACTTTATCAATGTAAGACAAGTCTATGACTTTCTTAAACCTTTTTTATCTAAGACAATTGCATTTTTAATATTTTGCCAAAATAAACTTAAATCATGGAAAATTTGATAAAGACCCACGTATATAAAAAAAAAATGTAAATTGATATGATACATTTTTTAAAAATATACCCTAGATTTAAGTCCATTGGACACGTTTTTTCTTTTAATAAAGCTATAACCTTCTTATTATCCATTTGTTTTGACAATGTTGGACTTTTTCTTCCATGTCTTTCCTAGATAGGGAGAAAAATTACACGAGTCTACCTTGAATTGAAGGGGCCTAATACTATAATGGTAATTGTCTCAGAAAAAATATCAATTTTTATCCTAAACTTGTTACAATTAACCTTAAACTTTAAAAAAAAATTGCAATTTTAACTGTAAAATAAATTCTAGTTTCAAGTATTGTTAAAAAATATAGTGTGTGTTTAATGAATTATAAACATATATGTGATATTAAAGTTAGCTTAACTTAGTAGTATTGGCCTGCTCTACCTCCCTAGAGGTTCGAAGTTCAATCTCCTACCCCGAATTATTATACTAAGAGAAACATATATACAATTTGAAAATGATGAATTGTATTCTTAGGGAAAAAAAAAACAACATTGGAGAGTTTTTTTTTTAAAAAAAATTATAAAAGTTAATTTGGAAATGTAATTCAATGGTTAATGTCTCTATTGGTTAAACTTATTTTTGTGCACCTCATTTTATTGAAATTGATGAGTTTATGAAGATTTTTAAATTATTTTTTTTCTTTATTAAAATTAGTAGGTAAATTAATGAAATTTTAACCGAATGTTAAAATTGTAATACTTTTGTAAGTGTAGTGTCAAAATTGATGAAATTGAAATTTTATGGTGCAAATTGATATAATGTAACAAATTTTTGGGATCATACCCGCACTAATACATTAGATCCCACCAAAACTCTACAGTCAGAGCGTAATATTAAGTTAGATGACCACTTGGGAATCCTTGCGTTGCACTTCTATTTTTAAAAAAATCCGATAAGTTGAAGGTTAAAATTGATTTTTTTTTAATTTTTTTTTTTTTTATTCCTACTCCATGCCTTCATATGGAATAACTTTTTCTTTATCAACGTTAGTGATATTAGACAACAGCTTCTTGAAAGGGGCAGTAATATTATTTCTCCTTGTAAGATAAAATATCAAATTGTAACCATGAATGGCCAAATCGTATACTTTATTTATATAAACCAAATATATAGAATCTATTTCATAACGTTTCAGTTTCTTGTTTATGTTTCTCATTTTTTTAAGAAATGAACATGTTTGATAATTATTCCTATTTTTTGTTTCCTAAAAGAAATGGGTCAAAATTGAGAAACAACAAAAAGTAGTTTCTTCTGTTTCTGTTTCTATTTCTATTTCTATTTTACCGTTCCCACAAATAAATATGTTTAGCTTTTGTTGTATTGGTATCAGACGCCCATGATAATTGCTTCCTTGCACCAATCATGAGTTCAAATCCCACCTAAAATAATCTTTTGTGGACATTTTCTATTTTTATTTTATTTTTTTAAGAATTTAGGTTTCTCGTTACAAATCTTATTTTTATTTTTTCTTTATTAATTTTGTTATTTAAAAAATAATTCTCCCATATTTATATTTTATTTTATTTTTGAATTTGAAAATTCTCCAATATTTAGATTTATATATTATTTTAATTTTAAATATGTATATTAATTTTTTTATATTTCAAATTTCAACTACCAAGATTGACAATTTTATTTATTTATTATTTTTCTTTTATATTTGTTTCCATCTTTTATATTTGGAAAATTATCTTAAGTAGCAAAACTGCTGAAAATGTTTACAACTAATAGCAAAATACATCATCTATGTACAATAGACAGTGAAATTTTGTTATATTTATAAATATTTTTGTTCCTTTTGCTATATTTGAAAAGAGCCCTTTATATTTTCTATATTTTCTTTGTTAATTTTTCTATTACAAAAATAATTATGTTATATTTATATATTTTTTTTAATTTTTAATTTAAAAATTCTCCAATGTTTAGATTTATATATTATTTTAATTTTCAATATGTATATTAATTTTTTATATATTTCAACTTTTGAGTATTAAATTTTGCAATATGCGTGTTTATATATTATTTTAATTCTAATAGTTTTAGTATAACTAAAATCAAGTAGAATTTTACAATATATAAATTTTGCTGATTAAAACATTCATTTAGCTTAACTTTAATATTTTACAATCACGACATGTACATAATTATATAATTAAATTGGATTTGACTCGACATCATTTAAGACAAATAACTCGAGTTAGGAATGATAGTGCCTATCAAATTTAGGCAACATATAAAGGATATGATACAATTTTGTTAGTTGTCATCGAGACTTACTTTTATTAGATGACATAAACTTTTGATAATATATTTTTCGATGTTTAATGTATGACATGTCTTCTGTTTTATATTATATTGTTAAAAAGACAAGAAAAAACAAGAAACAAGAAATAGTTAATAAAAAAAAATTGTTTCTATTTCCTTTTTCAAAAAACCGGAAACAAGAATAGTTATCAAATATAATCTTGTTTCTTGTTCTCAAAAAAGAAGAAACATAAAACAAAAAACATGGAACGAGAAACATGAAACAAGAAACGAAAATGTTATCAAACAGGCCCATAGAGACTCTATAGTGAAAGAAACCAAAATATGATGACCATATTAAATTTAGGATGAGGGCAAATTGAGAGAGAGGATGCATAGAATAACTAGGGTTTCATATTCAATATATAGAATTGCTTAATAAGATAGATACACCTAATAACTTATTTATATTTATAAAAGATTTTAAATACTAATCTAGGTAATAAGATATATACATAAACCCAAAGCCTAATTTAAATTCAAAATGCAAACTTAATTGAAATAACACAATCTAAATGTAATAAATATAGAATAAAATGACCAACAAACAAAACCATAAAAAGGTATTGGGTTGGAAATTAAATAAAAAAAATGGGGGCATAATGTTAATTTTAAATGAATATGGTTGAGGATTAGGGTTGATTTAAAATTGATTGAATATGATTAATAATAGTAAGAGGGTATATGGTTGGTGTGATGTGTCCTGGAGTAACTAAAAACAAAGGCAAAAACGTCCTTCTCAACCAAACGAGACCAGATTTTGCATATAATAACCCTAAACCCTTTGATTTCTTCCCTTTTAAAGTCACGAGAGGCTTCCTGTTGTCTCTTTGTTGTTGTTTCAAGAGAGAGAGAGAGAGAGTGGCAGATGAACTGATAGAGAACTTTCAAAGCTCTTTTTCTTCAACACCCCATTACTCAACTACCATCTTTCTCAAACTCCAAGTCTTCTTTTTATTATTATTATAATTAATTTTCTAATACTCTCCCTACTTCCTCATCTCCCACCATACTCTCTCTTTCTGTCTGTTTCATCATGTAATTAACTCATCCCCACACACAAAAAGAAAAAAACAAACCCTCTTCTTTTTTCGTTTAATTAATTAGTATATGTATGTTTTGAAATAACTGATGTTGTTTAATTTGTTGGTTTGCAGGCGATCCGAGGGGAGCCCTTTGGACCTCAACAACTTACCTGAAGATTATATCAGAGATGGGAAACAGATTATTGAAGATAGCTCTAGTGGTAAACTAAATAAAAGTATTAATGATGATTTGGGAGTTAATAAAATGGTGGGAAGAGAGTTGAGTAAAATGGTCAGTACTGTGTTGTTTGCAGGACATCGGAAAAAGAAAAGTGGGTTGAAGGAAGGAAAAGAGGAGTCCGGAAAAGTGTATGAATGCAGGTTTTGTTCACTCAAGTTTTGCAAATCCCAGGCTCTTGGTGGCCACATGAACCGCCACCGCCAAGGCAAAATTACTACTCTTTTATTTATTTATTTATTTATTTATTATTATTATTTTAATGAATGATTAGTCATGTCATGGAGGAGGCAGTTTTGGGGGTATTTTGTTTTGTTTTTGTTTTATGGGTGAATTATTATTAGTTAGAGCAGCAGATTTGTTTGTGTGTGATTTGATTTTTGACTTCATTTGTGTTTGGTTTTTGGTCAGAGAGAGAGACAGAGACACTGAATCGAGCTCGTCAGCTTGTTTTCAGTAACGATAACCTCGCCGCCCAACCACCACCTCCTCCTCCTCATTTAGGGTATTCATCTCTCTCTCTTCTTTCTCACCTTCCATTCTTAAACTTCTCATCTTTTAATTCTTTATTTAATCCCCAATTCAACCTACTTACATTTTCCTACCTATTGTATATACCCCCAGAAAAAAAAACTTTTAAATTTTACCTATATAAAACATAAACTAAAAGAGTGAGAGAAGGTACATCTCACAATGGCATAGATTTCCTTTTTTTTTCTTTTAATAACATGTAGATTGAAAAATCCAAGCTCTAAACTCTTCATGATAACAAGAGGCCTATATTAATTGAATTATGCTCGTTTTGACTAAAAGATACATGGATTCCATGGTGGTTTCTCTTATTATCAGTTACTTTTATGATATTTATCTAATTCCACCTATTTTCAAATCTAACCAACTATTAAGCAATATTTGGAAAGATTAAAAAAATTTGCAACATGTTTTACTGTAATAAAATAGTTTTTCTCTAATTTTCCTCTTTTAATTTCTAGATTTGAAAGATTACACGTCCCTATAAAATTTGTGTTTTTTTGGGTGATTAGGTGCTGCCATTCAATGGCACCGGCGAACTACCACACCGCGGGCGGCAGCAGCGGCGTAGGAAGTGATTCAACCCTGCCTCTTAGATTTTCAACGAGAATGTTCTCCGGGTCCTCCCCAAGCACCCTTTTGCCGCAGCCGCCGCCACCACCACTACCTCCGTCACACCAGCCATATCTATACAGCTCGCCATCACGGCCTTCGAGTTTCCCTTCCTACTATCCTCCTCCACAAGCCACTATCAACGACTACTACGTGGGGCATGTCTTGGGGAACCCTTCACAGTGCAGCCATCAGACAGTGAACTACGGTTCCGGCTCGGTGGAGTCGAGTAGCTACACTTGTATCGGAGCTCCGGTAGGGCACGGGGCGGCGTTTGGTGGACGAGATGGCGGTGGCAGTGGCGGTAGAGACGGATCGCAGCAGCAGCAGCGTTTGGACGTTCCTTCTTCGATCAATCGGTTTCAAGATGGATTCTAAAAAGAAGATTAGAATATTTTTTGTTTTAAAATTTTTCTGAGTAATGTTATTGAAATTCTGCAATGACACGCCACCCAGAGAAAGAGAGAGACATAACAAGCTGACAAATGGGGTCATAAATCATAATACAAGGGAAAAGGGGGGGAAAGAGCAGGGTTCTTGTTTTGTTTTTTCTTTTTTCCTTTTTTTTTTTTTTTCCCTTAAATTTGGTGTTTAATTTGAAACAGCTTTTGAGCTCAGAGACAAGCTCAGCTAGTTTGGCATGGAGCTGTGGGGGAGGATGGAAGAAGGGGTGGTGTCTTTGTAATTGGTTTGTATTGTACTGCCTATCTGTGTAAAAGGAGCAAACTGTGAAACAAGAGATTGATGGGACAAGAAGTTAGATATGAACTGAAAGTTCCCAACCCCCT
This sequence comes from Citrullus mucosospermus, assembly GCA_030954485.1. NCBI lineage: Eukaryota > Viridiplantae > Streptophyta > Magnoliopsida > Cucurbitales > Cucurbitaceae > Citrullus > Citrullus mucosospermus. Next base: position 13,660,771 of record CM062057.1, on the reverse strand, counting down.
TTTTGCAATTTCAGTTCTTTTTGCATGGCTTTTGTCTTCTTTTTTTCATTTTTTTTAAAATTTTCTTAAAGAAAAGAATTGAACCTACTAAATTTCTATAATAATTAGAATACTGTTTTAGTGCTTTAGTTTCAAATGGGTATATGACTAGTTAGAAATGGAAGATTCAATAAGGATAATTGTTATGGACGATTTTGAACCGAAAGAATAAATCTAATCAATAGAGAAAAAAATGAAATAATATCGAGACCAAGACAGGATTATGACAGGCCAATGGAGGGGAGTTGGACCTTTGGGCCCAACTTTCTATCAGCTTTCGAGGCTGAGGACCAACTTTTGCATAGGGCGTGCCTAGCATGACCTCGAGCTCAAGATTCACAGTCAAGATCCGATGAGATTATTAGATAACTAGATTTCGAAAGGGAAGAGGAAAAGATCTTAGGTCAACCTCCTTTATAAATATATTATTATAGATCATATATGAGATAACTTGAATCATACTTTTAAAAACTTTCTAACTTCCACATTCTTTCATTCTTTGATTTAGGCATCAAAGTGTGTATGGCAAACACTAACCATTGTGCAGATTTTTTATTGTGCATCTATGTTCTTCACCTCTTTCAAACAAATTCAATGCTGGTATAATTACATGAAGGTCAGATGCACTTCCATGTCCGAATTTTGGGACCAGGCTTGAAACAAAATAATTTTATTACTATACTCTATAAGATCTCACAAATATATAGAGTTTGAAAGAAATTTACACATGAGAAAGAGTTAAGTGAATAAATTGTCAGGTGTTGTCCTTGGATCGTACGTGGTTTGTATTGATTTAATAAGATAGGACCACATTATAGGGTAAGTAGTTCAATCAATTTTTTTATGTTTCCCTCCTTTTACGTAATGATTTTTATATTTAAAATCATATATGAAACTCATGCCAACTTATCTTTCTAGTATTTTCACAGCAGTTTTCTAACTTTATTTATCATCATGAATTGCTTCTTTCACAACTTGATGGTATATAAGTAATAAACTTCTATTATTTTTCTAAAACAACTTATATGTTCGCTATTGTTTGATATCTCCTGTGTTATAAATATCATGATTGCTATTTTATAAATTATTTCTGAATTGAAAGAAACAACTGTACCTTTTAAAATAAATACAAATAATACCTGATTGTGGGAGGTAAATATATTATAATATTTCTTTTGCTACCCTTTGCTACCCTTTGGTCTATGCGATCAAAGTTTTTTTTTTTCTTTTTTTTTTTTTCCTCTAATTATTCGTCCTCTACCATAGGCAGTAGATCTAAATGCTTTCATATAGCATTACATCTATATGTCTCTCACATTTTTTTTTCTTAAAAAAAAAAAAAAAAATAGTTCCATTTGATTTAACACTCTGAGAATTTTAACCTAACTTTATGGGTTTTTTTTATTTTTTTTCTTTTGAGAAAAAGATATTGTCTAGGAATTTCAAAAACCATTTTAAAAAGAAAAAAGTAAAAATAGTTTAGGATCCGCGTTTATATATATATATATGTCTTTCAATTTTATCTTAATTTTTCAAAATTTTCAACCTTATCTTTTAATTAAAGTACAAACTTAGACCATCCACTTTGGCGACTATATTTATTTAGTTACTAAATTTTAGAAATTTTTAATTATGTTCCTAAATTATCACTCTAATATTTTCTTATAAATACACATTTAGTTGACTTCTTCTACATACTAATTGGAGTAATGGTGGTCATTGTATATAATTTAACACAAGAGGTATATTAACCGGACAAAGTAGGACAGGCCAGTAAAAAACGTATGGATTATTCCACTCTCCTGCTCCATTGAATTTTTTAATATATATCTTGAACCTTTCTTTTATCCACCTGACCTTACTATCTTATGCCAATCATGCCAAATCAATTAAATATTTCTTCAATCAACCTACCACATCAATATTTTAAATAACGAGGTCATAATGCTTAGTGGCAAAAGCTTTCTTACAATTAAAATTGAAAGTTTCTTTCTTATTTGATAATATTTTGTTTTAATTTTCTATTTTTTAAATTATATTTGTTTCATCCCAATTTTATGTTAAACTTTTCATCTTCTAAAAAATATACTAAAATTACAAGCCAAATTTAAAAAACAGAATCTTCCTTTTTAAAACTATTTTAATTTTCTAAAACTAACTTGATTTCTAAAAGTAGAAAAATAAATTAATAAAAACATAATTAAAGGTAGAGTTTATAAGTTAATGCGAGAATTAACACAGTTCAATTAGCCTAAATTCTTTACTATTGATCTTGGAGTTAGAGGTTTAATTCTCTCATCCCACATATTATGTTTTTGAAAACTAGAACCTAAAAACCAAAATGGTGATCAAATTCCGGGTATTAATGATATGATTAAAGCTTTTAAAAATCTAGTAAAAAAATAAATATTTCTATCTAAATCAATAAACTAAAGAGTTTTGAATTAAAATGAGTCAAAATATATACAAATATAACAAAATGTCATTGTGTATTAATGATAGATACTAATAGACTACTATTATCTATCACTATCTATCATATCACTGTATATCAGTGATAGACATGAATAGTTGTCTATCAATATCTATTATTGTATATCATCGTTAGACAATTGTATTTTGCTATATTTGAAAATATTTTTTAGCAGTTTTGTCATTTAAAACTGTTGAATGAGAAACTTCGGACTAATCATAAATTGTCACGTCATTTGTCAAATTAATAACTAAATTAATTACAAATAATTAAATTTGGGACTAATTGAAATTTGACATGTGTCTCAAATTGCAATTGAAGACAAAAGTTGGCAAATCCAGAAGATGCTACGTGTTTTCTTCTTGACCGTTGGATCAAATAAAATAATTTGGTCTACTTTAATATGTTTTTGGGCTAAAGTCCAATCGAGCCAAAAAAATACGCTTAATTTGGCCCAAATGTCAATTGAGCCCCAAATCCAATTAGATTTGCTCAAGGTCCAGGTCCATGGACCAACCAAGCTCAAGCCCATAAAATTCACACGAGAACTCTATAAATAGAGAAGTTCTCTTCATTTGAATGATTCAAAAAAATTCTACAAGTTCTCTTCATTTGAATGGTTCAAAAAAATTCTACAGTCTAGAGAGTCTAGAAAGCCTAGAGAGAATTTTCCCTAAATCAGAAACTCCCTAACTCCTGAAGGTGAATCACACTTGAAGATTGAAATTCGTTGGAATATAGACATTCTCCAAGACTCCAACTTCAAGAAACGTTCATGCACTTCGCTTTGATACATCAAGTGTATGCATTCAACTGAGGATGAATCAAAGGATCAAGTATTAAAGACTGAACCACACCTGCATCAAATCTACATAAACTTAAGTTCAACACCACGAAACACGTTTCTTCGAGAACTTCGTGTGAACAAAAATAATTACCCTAACAAAATTTGTAATTTTTTTAATACAACTAAATGTGTAGCTTAATCTTAATCATTTACGTATCATTGGTTTTCAATAACTATCTTATAAATAAATGACAGAAAAGAAAAAAATTGAAGGTGTGGGAAAATGAGGTGACTATTCCTATATAATTAAGTGTTTGCTAAGAATGAAACCAAAATTTTATATTTGATATATAAGTGAGAGATAATATGTCTAATAGTATGAGGTATTTTGGGTGATTAAAAAAAATAGGATTTATGACCAAAGTAGACAATATCATACCAATGTGAAGATATATAAATAGTTTCCTAACAAGAGGTATCAAAGCCACGTCCTAGACTTACCATGCTGATAGAATCCTCTAATGTCGAATAAATAATTAAGTGATGAACCTTTACAAAATGGAAAAGCTCTATGGTACTTTGTTCAAGGGGAGAATTGTTGGAAATGTAACTAAAGAATCTCACATTGACTAGGAAGGGAGAAGATCATAATTATATTGGTACGAGGCCTTTGGGTGATTCTAAAAATAAAATCATGAGAGTTTATGCAAAAAAATGGACAATATCTTATCATTTGTTAAAGATATGTAGATGAGTTCTAGCATCCCTAACAATATTAAATTAGTTCATTTAGTATAGTAAAGAGCTATTACATAACATGGGGTTCCCTTTCAAAATCAATTAATTAACAATGAGAAGAGTAGCTCATGTACGTTATTAAGTTTGTGAGGTCTCTTGATTTTTTTTAATATAATATGGGATCCTTGCATGCCTCCTCAAGATGTTGCTTCTTTCAATTTACCATTCTTGGATCAAATTCCATTTTTTATTTTACATCGAATCTCCATTTAGACTTCATGGTCTCTTATATCATATTAAATAGATAACGTGAGGCTCCATCTCAAAATTAATTAGTAATGAGAGAAATAGTCCATGTATCTTATTAAGATTATGAAGGTATTCTTTTATTTTTTTTAATTTGAGATCCTAACAAAAAACCAAATTTCAAAGTTTAAATAAGTATTATTATGAATCGACTTGTGAAATGTGAGTGAGTTTTTTTTTTTTTTTTTGGATGAGTATGTTCAATTCATTGAATTAAATCTGCAAACACTGTTTTTAACTCGTAAATGTTATGCTATCATATTGTCAATGAATATTTATGTTTAGTGATAATGAAAGATGAAGTCAGAAAAACCTTGAAAGATTTAAATTAAAAGAATAAAATAAAATTTAAAAAGTGAACAAAATGAAAAATTATACAAAGAGGGGAAGGATGAGAGAGAATGAAGAAGCTAAAGCAAAGCTACTCTCACATCAAAATCCGAATAAAGAGACAAATAAGATCAACGTAAAATTTTGTTAGTACAATAAATAAAGTATAGAAATTTAAATATTTAATCTTAGTACATGTCTGGTAGCATTAATGAATTATATTCATTTTGACGTTCATTAAAGATATTTAATTTAGTTATACTATCTTTTATTTAATTTTTCGACTATGTCTTTTTTCTAAAAAAAATTGGATTTTCTACTTTTTACATATGCAAGACAAATTTTGGAAATTAAAAAGTATATTTTTAAAATTTGACTTACAATTCAATATTTCTTAAAGAATTAATTATAAATGAGAGAAAGAAAGTTGAAATTGATTAGAATTGTACTTGAGATTGATGAATGTCCCAATCTAGAGTTCTTTTTATCTTTCATTTGCATTGACCTTTCAAAATGAGAGTAAAAATATGTACTTTTGTTTTGTTTTTTTTTTTCTTTTTTTCTTTTTTTTTTCAGAAAACAATATTATAAATGTGCAAAACTGAGACCTCAAAACTTCTGTTAACAGACCCTTCATAGTGTTAATTATATATATTTTAGTTGGATGGAAGAAAAATAAGAGGTTAAAACTTTAAAAGGAAAAAAAAAGTGACACATTCATTAGTTCTATTTTATTGATCAAGATCTAAATCGTGATTTAGTAACTATTTTAATTGAGTTTTTTATTTTAAAATTTAAGTTTATTTTCTCTCAATTTCTCTGAAATGATTTACATTTATTTAAGTAAAAGAGTTGAATTCTCAACCAAATCTTTTTATATATATAAAAAAAAAAATTCAAAAGTTATTTTTTTAATTTTCAAAATTTGTGAAAAAAAAAAGTTAAAAAGTCAATAACGAAGTAAGAAATTTAAGAGTGATAGAAGATTGTAGACTTAATTTTAAAAAACTAAAAATTAAATATCAAATAGTTGTCCATTACCATCTAACCATAATTAGTTTTGGTCTTTTTAATTTTTTTATTATTTATTATTATTTTTTTTTACAGGGTTTTGGAACTTTGAGTTCAAATCTTGAATGAAAGTTCTCATGGCTTGGATTATATTATATATATATATATCCCTCATCATTAAATAAGTTAGTTTAAAATTTGCTGAAAAATACAAATAAATAAAACATCATTTTTACTTCAATAAATAAATAAAAGAAAGAAAAAAACACATCTCAAACAGAAATGAAAACACAGTACATAAATGAATGATATCTTGAGATGCAAAGTTTGATTGGGTGTTGTAACTAGTGGTTGTATTGGGCAGGGGCTTGGAAAAGAGAGTGAGAGATTTGTCAAATTGAAGGTAGGGGAATGCAGTCTAAGTGGAAGTATAAGAAGCACCTTTTTCAGTGATAATTTAGTTAGGGGTTTCACTGTCAAAAGCCTAATAAGCTACTAGTATATATATAAATATATAAACATTTTTCTTTTAAATGACCAATTAACATTTATGGGTAGGGGGTGGATGAGAAAGATGTTGGAGAATCAGGTACTGAAAAGTGCAATGCCCAAGTTTTAAAAGTAGCTTAAATAGGGTGGTGAGGTCTAGCTAATAAGATATATATATATATATATAAATAAAGGAGAGAGATTTGTGTGTATTGGAAAGAACCAATTGAAAAAGAATTAATAATAAAAAGGCATATAGGGTAGCCCTAATTGGGTAGGGGGTGAAGAAGATGGGCAGAGGAGTAGAGTAGAGTTAAGCTGGGACCAAACATGTTCAGCTTATATATACAGGGTATGTTAGCTATAAAGAAGCTACTCATTGGGCCCTTCCTCTTATTGCTTAACCTAATTTGGTTACCCAGCTGGCTTTCTTTATACTACTCTTCCAACCTAACATAACTCTCTCTCTCTCTCTCTCTCTCTCTCTCTCTCTCTCTCTCTCTCTTTAAAATATCTACTTCATTTTTATTGCTATCATACTAACATGTCTCAATTGTTTTAGACATTCTACTTTTGTTTTAAAGATTAGATGTTTAAATTTATGTCCTATTTTATTGGACTATGAAAGTTATTAATTTTATATGTTTTTTTTTTATTTAATCAAATTACCAATGTATAATATTTCTTTTTTGCATAAGAAGAAAATGAAAAATTGTTGTAAATGTTTAAATTCTTATTTATTATTATATATATATATGTATATTTTTTTTTTGTCTTGAATGCTTATATTTATTCTATCGGTGAAAGTTGAACTTTTTTGTTTTTTCAGGGTAAGATTTTCATTTTGATCCATGAAATTTAACCTTTTTCTATTATTTTTGTCCCAAAGCTTCAAAACTACCGCCTTGGGTCATCGAGGTTTAAATTTAAGTTCAAATTTGGTCATCAATGATTCAAAAGTACATGTTTTGGTCATGAAAAGGTTGAATTTTTATTTTCTATTGGTCTTCAAAATTGAGCGACTGAGTTAAGTTGAGTGTTAGTGAGTTGGGTTGATACTTAATACCCCATTAGAGGATGTTGTAGTTAACTCATGTTGATTAGACTTTACTAATATTTATTTTAATTTTTCTATTTTAAATTTTAAATCAACAGTCCATTAGATCAACTACAATAATCAACTTGAAAAATGGACAAATTACAAAGCAAATTTAATTTTAAACTAAGAAGGGTGACTAAAAAAAAGAACATATTGGCAACTAAATACGTCACCACCAAATGAGCTTAGCTCAATGGTAATTGATATGGTTTTCTTCTCTAGAAGTTGAAAGTTCGATCCCCCATCTATGCAGTTGTTGTACTAAAAGAAAAATTAGATATGTCACTTTTAATATCTCAAGGACCAAATAAAAAATAAATTCAAAAACAAAGAAAATGATAGTTTTAAAAAGAATAATTGTTTTAAATAACAAAAATGCTGAAAATATTTGCAAAACTGTAATTTAAAAATGATAGTTCTTTTTTTAGCAAGGAGACCAACAACGTTAATTTACTCTTGTTTTAGTTTATAGATTTTGCATAAAAGGATGTGTTTATACTAAAATTATTAAGTAATAATTGTATTAATTTAAACTTTGAACTTTTGTAATCATATCATTATATATGCGTTGGATTATATTCTATCTAGATATACAATAGAGTGAGACTTATATTTATGAGTTTAGATTTTAGTTTTCCAAATACAGTTTCGTGTTTATGTAGTCTTTACAAATTTTGTTAACATGTTCACATTGTCACTTTTGTTAAACGGAAATTATTATTTTTATAAATTTTGATAACTATTAATTAGGATTAGAAAAATTGCAAATACAGCAATCAGATCCAAAATATTTATAAATGTAGCACAATGCAAAAAAATTTGGAGATATAGTAAAATTTAGATTCTGCCTTCAAAATCTATTAGTAATGGACTATATCAATAATAGAGGTCTATCAGTGATAGACCATACTAATGATAAGAGTCTATCTTTATTAGATTTTGTTATATTTGCAATTTTTTAAAATATTGTTAGACCCTAAATTGTTATCTCTAAAAAATGTTAACCATGTAATTATCTAAACTAAATTTGAGGAATAGAAAACCAAAATAACTTGACATAATGCTACCAATGTAATTATCTAAACTAAATTTGAGGAATAGAAAAAGCAAATAACTTGACATAAAATAGGTACACTAAAATAATATAATAGTCAATAAATTGCGATAGACTACAAAACTTGGTTGGCAGCAAAGAAATGCTAACATGTATGCATGAGCTGTTATTCATTGCTATTATATTAAACAAGAGGTTACACTTAGTTTTTGGAGAGACATTTGAATGATGGAAAACAATAATGGAATATAAGTATATATCAAATACAATGGATTTAGACTCTCACATAAATGGACTATAACTCAACAACTAAGTAACATTAATCCTCTTAATTTGATTCAAATTTTTATACTTCATATGGTAAAAAAATGACATAACTAAATAGATGATGAAATATAGAATTGATACTTAAATAGAATGGAGATGTGTGTTCATGATTATAATATGGACAAAACCTAAAATGCTCTAATTTACCACCTTACATCTAAGATTCAAAGTATCAATATGTTGATGAAAATTTCAAAGTTTCACTTTTATGAAATGTTGATGGGAATATTAATCAAATGTCAATCTTTGAAAAATATTTTTAAAAAATATTTAAATTAATAAAAAAGATATTGTACACTTTTCAAACAAGTCACAATGCTTATTATTGATATTATATCCACACTCATATCAATTGTTTGCTTTTTTTTTTTTTTATGTTCATTGATCAATTTCTTTTATGTTATAATAAATTTGTCAATGTCGAATATATATATATATATATATAAATGACAATGTTTGATGCATCAAATTTAATAGAAAGCATGACATATTTGTGGAAGTGTTGATATAGAAATGGAAGTAAAGAGTAGAAAGAAAGAAAATTGAATTTGGAGGAAAAAAAAATGCTGATTTGAAAGGGGGTAGTGTATATTTTGGGAATAAAACAAAATATGATTAGTAAGAGACCCAATGGAAAAACAAGTGTTCCATTGAATAATATAAAATAGAAAGAGAAGAAGAGAGAAAAGTTTGTTGTGAGAGGGTGCGATCCCAAGGGGAAGATGAGAAGAGAAGAGTACGATGGAGAGTTGAGAGGTTGAGGAAGATGGCACAAGAGAAAGAGAGTGTGGGGTGTTTTGTTTGTGAGTTATAGGGGCAGAACTACAACTACTACACTAAAAAAGTTGCATTTTAAGTGTCAGAAGAGACAGAAAGAGAATGGAGGAATACATGCAATAGCTTAGCCGCAGGTAAAGTGGACGGCCATAGGCTCCCCTTCGTTGATGCAATAAATCAATAAGGAATGTTTAAAGCTGGCTTTATAGGCCTTTTACTAGTCCTCCTTAGCCATTACCCCTTCAACCTCATCATCCTAATTCTTTTCCCAGTTTAATCCTTCCACTTTTCAAGGTTTTATTTCATTTCCTACTTCCTAGGATTTAAAATAATGAATTTCTCCCAATCTCTACAATGGTACGATATTGTCTCCATAAATTCTCGTAATTTTATTTTTGGTACCAATCAAAAGGTTTCATACCAATGAAGATAATTGTTTACACTTATATGCTCACGATCACTTTCTTCCCTAACTGATATGAGGCTTTATTTGCATTCCTAACATTAGACTTGTAGTTTCTTATTTCATTCCTATTGTTGAAATGGTTTTAATTATGTTTACGCAGTTTGATTAAACTTAAAAAATGACAGATTCCTTAAAGATGATTTATGAGATCTATCAACTTTAAGACTAAATTTTGTTAAAAATGATATATAAAACCAAATTAGAACTAAAGCTAAACTGTTATGGAATAATTGATAATGAAACTATGGCTAAATTTGTATTTCATAAAGTGACTAATACATATTAATGAACTTTTAACTTTTTGTATAATAAGTTCATGAATTATTAAATTGATATCTAATAGATCATTCACCTATTGACATTTTAAAAATAAGATTTGGTTGCACAAATAGCAATTAGACCCAAAATAATGAAAGATATAGTATAAAGAAAAAACTTAGTAGGGATATAGCACAAAATTAGTGCCAGATATCACTGATAGTAGCTATTAGTGATAGTTATATTGGTAAATGACTAAAAAGCTCACGTTCAGCTTGCCATTTCACACTTATTCTTCTGATTTTCTCAAATTGAAAGCTACCATTAATAACAACTATCAGTGATAGCCATTGATAGCTATCATGATTAGTTGCTATCATCGATAGCTGCTGTAAGTGATAACTTTCAATTTGATAAATATTAATACAACCTTGAAATAGTAACACTTGAAATATTAGTTTTCAATTTGCTATCAATTATTAGTGGCTATTATTGATACACTTTCATCAATTGAAATTAAGCTTGAAATATTAACACTTAAGGCTATCAGTGGTTATCAATGGTAGACTTTTATAAATAGTTATCAACTTTGAAAAGAAACTATCAACTTTTAAAGATTAACATTTAAAGCTATAAGTGATAAAAGTCTATTAATGAGAGGTTTATAAGTGACTATTACTGATATCTACCTAAGTCATATAACTGATAGTTTTTATTAGTAGCTATCACTAATAGCTTTGATTAGTGGCTATCACCGATCACTTTTAGCAGTGGCTATCAATGATAGACTTTCATCAAATGGAATCAACTTTTATATCATTGACATCATCAATATACAGATATCACCTAAGTTTTATCACTAATATCACTTATATCGTCGTTATCGGTGATAGCTTTTATCACTGATAACATGCTATTTCAAATAACTTTTGTCATTCCTTTTTACCATCAAATAACATGCTAACGTCGATAGCTTTTATCACTGATAACATGCTATTAGTGAGAACTTCTAGGCATCCCACGTACAGTTTAGTTCGAGATTCAACTTTATTAATTAATTCCACTAAGTTGGTTGTCAATGATAGACTTCTATAAGTGACTGTTAATTGTGGAAGTCCAAATCATCAAAAATTAAGTTATCAATGATAGAAAATATTAGTGGTTATTATTGATAGCCTTTCATTAGTAACTATCAATTTTGAAAGATTAACACTCAAAGCTATCTATGACTATTATTGAGAAACTTTTATTATGATTATCAATAATAGACTTTTATCACTAAAGATTTCTATCACTGATATCTACCTAAGTTCAATATCACCAGTAGATAAATATGATTGATATCTATCTAATTTCTATCACTAATATCATTGATAATTGATATTACCAATACACAAATATTTAGTGAATTCTCTTATAACATTTAAAAACATAGTGAATTCTTCAATCAATGATAGAATTCTTTGAGTGACCAAGTTATAAGTATATTAATCACTTATCAATTTATATTATTATGTCAGAATAAGGAAGTCCATCATTGATAACTACTAATAGATTCTATAAGTATTAGACTTTTAGTTTTATCTTGAGTATTTATTAATAATTAAGTATACATTAATTGATAAAAGGCTATAAGTTATAGACTTCTATCGCTGATTGAAGTAACATGTCAGTGATAGAAGCCAATCATTCATAGACTATAATAGGCTAAATTTTGTGTTATATATGGTAATTTTTATGATATTCGAATTATACACAGAACTTCCCTATTTGTAAAAAAAAAATAATAATAAAAAAAATAAAAAAAAATCACTCCCCCTCATTAATTGAACTTTGAAAGATGTTTGATCTGGAGTGGAAGAACAAAAAAGGAGTTCTGAAGGTTTAATTACTAAATCATCAGTGATAGAAGTTTATTACTAATAGATTTCATACTTTTAAGGTCCTATAAAAAGAAGAAGAAAAACTATTGGCCAGTTTGATAGTGTTCTTATTTCTCATTTTTTGAGAAATAAACTTATTTAATAACTATTCTGGTTTTTTATTTCTAACTTTTAAGAAATGTTTCTAAAAATGGTGCAAATTTGAGGTCTAAAAAAGTTAATTTCTTTCAAATCCATTTCCATTTGCTATTTATATTTAGCGTTTAGTTTTAATAATCAAATTTGGTTATTGGTTTGTTGGTGTTAAAAATCCTAGGTTTGAAACTCAATCTTGTGAATTCTTTTTAATAATATGAGGAGATTGGGGAGATAGAAGAAAAATTGGAAAAAGAAAATGAAAAAAAAAAAAAAAGAAAGGGAAGAAGAAAATATGAAGAGATTGGGTAGATAGAAGAAAAATTAAAAAAAAAAAATAAAAAAAAAAGGAAGAAGAAAATATGAGGAGACTGGAGAGATGAAAGCAAATGTTGGAAAAAGAAAATGAAAAAAAGAAAGAAAGAAAGAAAGAAGTGAAAAAGAAAAAAAGTTGTACAAGACAAGATAGAGCAAAATTGGAAATCATAAAAATTCAAAAGTTGACTAGTCAACATTTGTCATATCTACAAAGATTTTAAAGAAGGGCTATATTTTTAATTTTTTTTCTATTTTACTATTTATTACAAATATCTTAAAAATAATATCTAATAGATATTTGTGAATTTTAAAATATTCTAATAGATGAAATTAATTGATTTTTTAAAATGTTTAATACAGTCAAACCTATTAAACATTAAATTCATAGATATCTATATCCATTAGACATTTTTCATCATTTACAAGGATCTATTGTTATTAGATTTAAATTGAAAGTTTAAGAATACTTTTTAGATATTTTTGAGGAATCTATTTAAACTTGAATTTAATCTAAAATTTCAATGATTAAATTTGTAATTTACCTTATTATTATAAAATAATTACTTTCCCTTCTAAAATCTTTTAAGAAAATATCTTTGGAATATTTTTAAAACATGTTATTCACTCTGATTGAATTTATGGGTCAATATCTCGATGCAAGAGTTAAAATATCTGATCTCTCTTGATATTTCCTGGAAATATTGATGAAACAATGTAAAGAAATATTAGTCCTAAAATTTATTATAGTTGTGGAGTGAAAGAATAAAACCAATGATATAATATCTTTAGTATATTAAAAAGGGCTCCTTGCATATATAATAAAATGAGGCTATAATCTTATAAATATAGCAAAATTTAAAACTAATTCTAAATATAACAAAATGTACCTTTAGCCCATAGAAAATGTCCACAAAGTCATTGAAAGCACAAAAACATGCTGGATGTACGAAATTTCTGATTTTTAAAGTTGATCCGTGATAGCTGCTATTAGTGATAGAAGTCTATCAGTTGTAGTTGTTATAAGTGATAGCTAGTATCAATAATATCTACCTATATCATTGCTATTATTGATATCGCCAATATCTACTTAAATTTGATCACTATTATCACTAAGACATGGATATCATTGATATGTACCGAAACTTTACACGAATATCACTGATATCTATCTAATTTCTATCACCGATATCACTGATACATGGATATCACTGATATCTACCTAAATTTTATCATTGATATTACTAATACATGTGTATCACTGATATCTACCTAAGATTTTATCACCGATATCACTGATACACGAATATCACTGATATCTACCGAATTTCTATCACAGTATCACCGATATCTACCTAACACCTATCACCGATATATTGGTATTACTGATACATGAATATCCCTTGATATCTACCTAAGTTCTATTACCGATATCAATGATAAATGAGATCACTGATACACATATATCACTAATATCTGCCTAAGTCATGTCATCAATATCATTGATATCTATCTAAATTATATCACAAATATCATTGGTATTACTTGTTGGGATTGGTGCCCTAAATTTTGTGGGTCTCGTAGTTTGTAATTTATGTAAAGACAAATTGTTTATTTAATAAAATAAGAGGTATTTTATTTGACATTTAGATTGCATTTTACTTGATCCAATAAACTAAGATCAAAGTTTTTTATATGTAGCTTGAACAGTATGTAGTAGACATATGAAAAGCACTTAAAAAGTGCTTTTTATTCTCTTAAATTACGGGAGTTTCTTTTAGATTTAACTTGTTTGCTAGTGGTTTTCAGGTCAATATAAAGAAAATAAGAATTGAAAGCCAAAAAAACCAAACTAAGCTTAAATCAAGCGAAAAAGAGAAGAAAATTACAAAATCCCTAAAAACAGGGCAACGCCGTGTCGCCAGCTCAGCGCTGCCACGACACTTTTTCCCGAGAGCAGCTATACAAGAAGTGCTGTAGTGCTGGTGCGGCGTTGCAGCATGGCGTTGGGGGTAGGAATCAATGACTCACATCATAACGATGCCGTCTTATAGCGATGCGGTGCTACCTTTTGATGTTGGTTAGTGTCGCGGCGCTAGCTTTCCTAATTTGAAAAATCTACAATTTTGGAAAGAAATGTAGGCGGTTAAGTTTATAAATTGAAAAGTTTCCAGCAACCCTAGGCAGAGAGAACAACACAATAGAGAGCCTCAAAGAGTGAGGCTACAAGGAAGAGAGAAAAACATTTTATAGAGAGTTTCGTGTTGTTTGAGTTTCCAACATGAAGATCAAGGACATCTTGGCAGTTCCTCCTCAATCAAGGGCTTCTTTACAGTAGAGTTTTCCTTTCTTTACACTCTTTCGATGCTGAAATTTGTCTTGAACATGTAACCCAATGCTATAAGTGGCTAGACTCTTTAGTTTTAGGGTGTTGATGAATTGTTTATGAAGTTATGCTAATGTTGTAGACTTTTCATGGATTGTTGTAATGAATATGCTTTTCATTGTTATTGTGCTTAATTCTTGTTGATTGGCCATCCATGCATGTTAGACTAGATGTATGATTTAAGGAATTGTATGTCTAGTTGGATCTATAACAATGAATCTCTGTTAATATTTCATGCAAATAGTTAGGTTAACAGTGAAAGTTGCTAAAGACTACTCCTAATGCCATGTGATTTATATTGGTTTCAAGATGTTAGTAATCAATTAGGTTCACTACAACAAATTTCACCTTCCATGACTCTTGTACAGTAGCAGAAATAGAGGAGAAAGAGAAAAAACAGTCATTAAAGCCAAAATCACGCGTTTTTGGCGGGAAAAACGGAATTGATGACTACTTTTTGTGTCATTAATTAATGACTGAAAAAAAAAGTCATTAAATGTAAATAAATGAAAAATGTGCAATTTTGGCGAGAAAAAACGTGAATTTTCGTTTTTTTTTTTTTACGATTTTGACATTTTTTTTGTGTCACCAAATTATGGCTACAATTAACAATCATTAAAAAGTGACAATTTTTAATAGTCATTAATATTTTTTAATATTTCAATTTTTTTTTTTACTATTTTTTTGTGTCATCAATCTATGACTCGCATTAATTATCATTAAAAACCTTTAAAACATAAAAAACTAGTTATAGTGTTAGATAAATGGAGGGCATGTTTGGATTTTCTAAAGAAAAAAGTGTTTTTCAAAAAATTTGTTGGGAATGACTCACATCACCCTTGTCCTACATTAGAAAATTAAGGAATGGTGAGAGGATATATATATATGAGCACTTCTAATCACTTGTAAAAGTGGAGAGATTAGGAGTAAATTATCTTTTTCTTCACGCGTGCTGCGTTTGCTTTTTGTGCATGAGTGAAAAGAAAAATTTATATTTCTTTTCAATTTAATTTAAATAGTTTTTTAGCAAATTGTTTCAACCCAAAATTATATAAGTAATGTTGGGCTTTATGATGATATCTGCTTTTAAACATTTTAGGATATTACTTAAAATGACGTCATTTTTTTTAAAAAGGTTAAACGACGTCATTTTGAGCTTTATTATGAACTCCCAAGACAATGTAACTCCCTGTATAATTATTACCAACTCAACTCTGCGCGACAAACGTCCCTTAAGATTTTTAACACTACAAGAATTTTTGTCTCTACCGACATTTTTTTTTTGTCAACGCAACAAAAAATGTCAGCAGAGCTAATTTCTAAATTCATTTTCGAACCAATTTGAGGTTTAAATTTATTCAAATACTAACTAGCAAAGTTTCAAGTTGTATTTGGGCACTTTTCAATAAGGATCCACGTTCTCGATGAGTTTTAAGTGTTAGAACGCCATTTAAATGTTAATTCAATTTACATGGTTAGCGATAAAAGATTTGGAAATTAGATTCTATTTTAATTGAATTTAAGTAATAAACAATTTTGAAGTTTTAAATTAAATTAGGAGGGAGAAATTTTGGATGTTAGGTAGATAAAAGTTATGAAATGGAGAGGGAGAATAAAAATAAGAAAAGAGAGGGAAAAAAAATTTAAGTACTTCCTCTTTAGAGGTTAAGCTTAGAAGTTTATCCTAATTAAAGCAAAGAAATCTCTATTCAAGTAGATTTTTTCTTCTCAAAATCGTTGGAAGTTAATTTTAGTCTTGTTCTCCGTTCGGCGTTAGATTTTTCATTTTTCATTTTTCTTTTTTACACTTAAATTTTTTTATTTACAAAACTATTTTGGAATTAAAATATGTCTTAAAATCACTTTTAATACATTAATTTTAGACTAATTAGTCTCTTTTGGGATTGATTTGAAAATTTTGAGAAAATGAGGGAAGTTGAAATTTGTGGGTAAAAATTATTTAAATCCCACATTTTAGTTTTTCCCACACTTTCTTAAAATCCTCCCCCCACTTTATTTTTCTCACATTTTTTATTTTATTTCCCCCATCTTTTTTAATTTCCCTCTAAAACACTCCCCCTATTTTTTGTTTTCTCTTCCCCTCTCAATCTCCCCCTAATTTTTTTCCTCACCATTGCCGCACCAAACGCTACCACCTCCAGGGATGTCGCTGCCGTCGTCGCACACCTGTTTGTCACTGCCGCCATTGTAGACCTGCTCGTCGCTGTTGCCGTTGCACACTTGCTCGTTGCCGTCGATGTCGCACGCTGTCTGCCTCCATCACCTAAACGCCGCTGCTGGTGGGTTGTTGCCATCCAAGGTCTTCACTTGCTCGTCTGCCTCCGTCACTTCAACGCCGTCGCCTTTTGAGGTGAGTTGCTTTGCTTCTTATAGTTTTGAATTTTATTTGGATGCGATTATTTAAGGATTTCTTTTCTCTTTACATTTTGGTAAATCGTTCCTTTGTTTTTCCTTGTATGTAGGAAGAGTCTTTCTTAGAAAGAACGATATATCTTAATGCTACCAAGGTTGTATATATTCAACATTATGCTTTACTCTCATTTCTTACAATGTTATGTTGTATTAGTGGGTCGGAGTGATCAATTTGAACTTTCATTTGCAAAAATCTATTTAGGTTGATTAAAATTCTAGTTTACTCTTTGTACAACAATTGGCTAAGTTTTTATGTAAGCCCCTTACTTAAACCTGTGAGAAAATAAGGTAAGAAGGACCAAGAGATGGACACATGGGTAGGAGTAGTTGGCTGGAATGTGATTGGGCGGAAAAAATGATTAAGTACCCGCTATGCGTTGGTGGCAATGCGCCTTGATGGAAATAGTTTTGGCGTGGACGCAAAGGCGAGAGAAGACTGTTAGGCGTTGAGGCCACGACACGTTGAGGTCATAAGGCGTGGAGAGCCACCTTGAACCGAAGATTATCTTATGACAAACGCATTGAAGGCTGCAGGGCGTTGGAAGTTAAAGGCCACGAGGAGTTGAGAGCTGATTTGCGATGAGGCCATTATGCTGTGAACGCTACCATGCGTCGAAAATGGGTATGCGTTAGACAAAGAAGGTTGGCCGAGAGAGTAATGCGTTTGTTAACCATCTGGCGGGAGAGTTTTGAAAGGTAATACCATCAGAGGCCGTGTGTTGCTGAAGTTAAACATAGAAGGTATGAGTTGAATAGATTGTAGTATAGCGTTGAAATGGAGATTAAGTCGGTGGTATATATATAGCGGATCGGGAATTCAATTGTTTTGATTACATTTCAGAGCTCAAGATGGGTCCATTTCGAAGCTAAACATCGGAGGGAGGTAGAAGAAGACGTTCATGTCAGTTGGAGTGGAAATCTCATCGTAACCGTGGAGGAACTTAAGCTGGCCAGAGGATTCAGCTGGTGTTACTCTCTCAGAGTGATGTTCGGTTTTGGAGGAAGAACAAACTGAAGAAACATGGTTAGGGCCAGAACTTCTAAGGTTAGTAAGTTAACTCGATTTTGAGTAAGTTTCATGAAGGATGCTTGAGTTGAAATTGTATAAATGTGTGTCAAACTCAGATAGAAGAGATTAAAGCTGATTTTGCCGGACGATTAGGGGTAACTCGGAGTTGTTCTTCATGAAATTTGGAGGTAAGATGAAGGACTTATACCTTAACAAGTTTGTAGAAAGAAGTAAGTTCTGGAATTGACCAAAATGTAATGTTTAGCAGGTTGAAGAAGGAAGCGGAAAAGAAGAAGGAAACGGTTCTGTTGCAGCTGTAGTATCGCTGAGAGAGCGAGAGACAGGGCAGCGAAGCAAGTATCGCTGTAACGCAAGAGGGGCTTTGTGTCTCACGATTCTCGCTAGAATATCGCTGGGTGTCGCTCCTCAGGTAGTCTAGCTAGTTACGTCCAACTTAGTGTCGCTGGTACAGTAGTATGTGATGAATCTCGTCGGTAGCCTTTAGTTGTCTGAAGTATAATGCTATTAATGTGTGTTAAGGGAAAAAGGAAGATTTATGGAACTGAACATGAGAAATATGTATTTTCAGGCCGGGAAGAGCTCAGGGAGGCTTATAATCCACTTAGAGCCGGGACAAGTTGTGAGTGACCTTTTATTATATCTTGTGGTTACCTTAGTATACTTATTTGATGAGAAAATGTGGTACTTCGCAGTATTCATAGTGAATATGATATGCCAGCAAATTAAAAGAAAACTAGTTCTATTGTTTAAATATAGTAATGGCTGAGGGACCTTATGGTGAAAGCCTAGGTGAAAGAAAGCATGAAGTTAAGTGCTGAGGGACCCCGTGTGAAAGCACTTGAATAGTTAAGTGGAATGGATTTCCATGCTGAGGGACTTTGAGTGAAAGTATGTAGTAGTCCATCACATATTAATTCGTGCTGAGCGACCATGAGTGAAGGCACTTGAGCCAAGAATGAATTGGTTACCAGTGCTGAGGGACTTCGTGTGAAGGCACATGGTAATGTAGACGTAATCGAATACGGTGCTAAGGGACAAAATGTGAAGGCACTTGATAGTTGCAAAATTTGTGAAACATGATGGTTTTTGACATTTATATGTGTAATTAGAAATGAGAACTTTAGTAACTCTCTGAAATGCGATATGTAAAGACTACAAATGGATAAGCTAGCTCATGTTTGTTAGTGATAGTTGAATGAATTTAGTCACTCACTGGGCTTTTTGCTCACTTAGTTTGTTTGTTTGTTTGTCGTTTCAGGTAGCAAGCGTGTCCGGGACGCCTAGCCTACAGAAGTATCTCGTCTGGGCCTATCTGGAAGCAAACCTCTGGGATAGTTGTAAATATTTAGTCTGTGCCCATGTTTTGTAACGTACATGTTTCTTAGAGATGATGGGCAGTTGTTTTGTATCTAATATATATATACAGAGAATACCTGTTGAGAGATTGTGTGTTTTCCTATTGTTTTAATAGCAATGGTGTTTTGAATCTGAGATTTATCTGGTGTCTAATTTCAATATGTATATAAGAAGTACAGTATCATGCTCAATCCTAGGTATAGAGTTTATCTGGGATGGGGTGTGACATTTTATTTGTTCGAACAATTCATCAAGTGATGTTTATTCTCTTTTTAGGTAGGTTTGAGAGTTAAAGTGTCACTTAGGCACTTTTTAGAAACTTTGTATGTGTTTTTCATGATCTTGACATTTATGCACTTTTTAGATTGTCTCGAGAGTTAAAGTCTTACTTGGGGACTTTTAGGAACTTTATATGTGTTCTTCATCATAAAAAGGACACTTAACCACTAAGGTTTTAGGTGGTTTTGAGAGTCGAAGCAACACATAGGAATTTTCTTATACTTTTTATGTAGTTTTGAGAGTCAAAGTGATGTTTAGACATTTTTTAGGTGGTTTTGAAACTTAAAGTATCACTTAAGCACTTCTTAGGAACTTTATACGTATTTTTTTAATAAAAAAAATCGCTATAAGTGGTTTTAAGAGTTGAAACAACACTTAGGAGCTTTTTTAAACTTTTGTTTTTTTATGGTTTTGAGAGTCAAAGTGTTGCTTAGACACTTTTTAGGTGGTTTTGAGAGTTAAAGTATCACTTAGACACTATTTAGGAATTTTTTATGTGATTTTCGTAGTTAAAATGATACT
Organism: Citrullus mucosospermus; assembly: GCA_030954485.1. NCBI lineage: Eukaryota > Viridiplantae > Streptophyta > Magnoliopsida > Cucurbitales > Cucurbitaceae > Citrullus > Citrullus mucosospermus. The sequence goes on along the minus strand of CM062057.1, from coordinate 13,640,278 downwards.
TATGTGCTTTTTAAATTGTTTTGAGAGTTAAATTATCACTTCAACTCTTTTTAGGAACTTTATATATATTTTTTGTAGCCTAATGAACACTTAATTATTTTTTATTAATTTTTTAGGTGGTTTTGAAAGACGAAGTAACACTTAGAAACTTTTTCGAGACTTTTTATGTGGTTTCATGTGGTTTTGAGAATCAATTGTATTATATTCTTGTGAAATCTGTTTGAATGATGAATAACATTTGAGACTTTGATTTTCTTTGAAGTGTACACAATTACTTACGGGTTTGACCACAAATGCTATGAATAGTCTTGTTCTTGTTGATATTATTAATGACTTCTAGATTGTTGGTGTTGGAAATCTGGTAGAGTTTTACACTTTGATCTTTTGATATATTGCACACTATTCATTTGATGAGATGTTTTTGAAGAAGTAAAGAAGCTAATTTTTGTTGTTTGTTTGTTCAATCAACCATGTTCTTATCTTCCCTTTTACTATTGTTGGTTATTGTGATTAGGTGGTTGTTATTGGAATGAATGCATTTTATTGCCTTTTGGTTTGACATTTCTTCCTCAAATCTTTCAAGTTCTATACTTGGTATATTTTAAAATGAACCCAGTTTTCTTTTATTTTAGATTATATAGCCGTTGGTTCCTTCTTTTTCTTAGCATTGCAGTTGACAAGTCTAGGTGTCATTAACAAGGTATAAATTTTGCTTTTCTTTTTCTTTTTTAAATTTTCAGTTGATTTTTTTCTCATTAGAGAACTACCCATATTTTTAACAAAATTGTTTCATACAAATGAGATACTAAGTAACTTTAAACAAAGATATTCCATTCACGTGTATATGGTTTCATCATATTTCATTTGTAGCTAGTTTTATCAAATTGGTCAAATTTTTTGTAGCTGTTTGAGAAAGTTGTAACTCTTGCTGTTATACCACTCACTTTTGTCATTTTGAGTTTTGGAGTATGGTTATTAGATTTATTTGTTCTTTATTTTGGATTTTTTTATCAACAAGTTTATGATCATTTTCATGTAAGCTTGTTAAGTTTTATGGTTATAATTTGATTAGTCCATGATAATTTGATTGTTATATCCTAAAAAAGTTTGGACAAGTTGTTTATGTAACTATTTTCATGGAGCTTATTGTCACACCCCCTCCTGAGTACCCTTTTAATCCAGGAGAAAGTGTGAGGATAGAAGATACCGACCCTCTTACGACATCTACTGTCAACCTGTAAACCTTAAAGCATGCCCAAGCAACTAACAAATGGGTACGAACATGATAGAACAACAATATATATCGGGGTTAAGCCATAATACAAGTACTGGTTTACATTCAAACTTAAAAGTTACATGAGTTCACTAACTCCCGCTCCTTAACCCTCTATATGTACAACGCATGTTTAAGATCAAATATTTACAATGTTCAAAGATTTAAGACACTGGTGGTAGGCCCATGTCACACCCCCTCCCAGATATTCCTTATCCCTAGGAGTGAGTGTGAAACCGCACTCTCCCTAGTCCATCTCTAAAGCATAAATCATATACAGATCTTCAATATTTACTATTAGGCCATGCGATAATATAACAACCTATCAACAAGTGTTCTATATACATATGTAATACAAAACGATCCTCCCAACACTCCCACGGAACATGTACATCACAAAACATGGACATAAACTGAGTATTTACAACTATCCCAGAGGTCTGCTCCGAAGTAGGCCCAGACGAGAAACTTCTGTAGGCTAGGCGTCCCGAACACGCTGGCTACCTGAAACAAATATCAAACAAACAAATTGAGTGAGCCTAAAGCCCAGTGAGTGACTAAATTCATTCAAATATTACTAACATTCATGAGCTAATATAAACTATAGTAACCACCACAAATCGTACATCAGAAATCTCTAAACCTCTTATGCTATAGATCACAAACCATACCAACATCCATACAATTTCATGGCAATTATCTAACCCTTGCTGTAACAAAGCAAAACTCAACTCATTTACTCTCCAGAACAAATTCTCATTTCTAATCACATAAAAATGCCTTAACTTAATGTTCCTCGAATCTGCAAACTCTCGAGTAACTTCACATTCCGTCCCTCAGCACTGAGTTTAGCTATGTCAATATTACCATGTGCCTTCACACGAGGTCCCTCAGCACTGGTAACCAACCAAATCACCGCTCAAGTGCCTTCACTCACGGTCCCTCAGCACGAGCTAACATATGATGGATTTCCACACGCGTTCGCTCAAGGTCCCTCAGCACGTAAATCCACTCCACCCAACTACTCAGGTGCCTGCACACATGGTCCCTCAGCAGTGAGTATCATATTACATATTCACTTAGGCCTTCACACAAGTCCCTCGGCCATGGTTACATTTAGATAGTATATATAGTTTCCCTTAAACTTATCAACACAACATAATTACTTCAATTGCTACACCGTACCATTACTTTCTACACATTTATTGCCAAATAACTATGCTAAATGTAACCACTAGATATAGTAGAGAGTCATTCACAACTTGTCTCAGCTCTAAGTGAATTATATGCCTTCCCGAGCTCTTCCTAGCCTTAAATACACATTTTCCACGTTAAGTTTTCCTTAGACTTCCTTTTCTTTACTCATTAAATATACATAATTAAACCCTATGCTCGTTTCATCTCCAAACTCTCTTTTCCTCAAGACACTCTCAAATAACGTTACTCCACATTCTGTAGTGAGATTACCAGCAGAGCTACCCTACATAACACTGCACTAGCGATACCGGGTTGAACAAAACTAGCGAGATTACCTGAGGAGCAACACCCAGCGAGACTTCAGCGAGAATTGTGAGACGCGAAGCCCCTCTTGCGTTACCAGCGACACTTGCTTTGCTGCCCAGTCTCCCGCTCTCTCAGCGATACTACTGCCATAGCAGAACAGTTTTCCTTCTTCCTTTAACCTGCTAAACATCGCATTCTGGCCGAATTTAGAACTTCCTTTCTTCTTACAAACTTATAAAGACATAAGTCCTTCATCTTACCTCAAAGTCTCATAAAGAATGTCCTCTCCATTTAAGATATATTCTTCAACAACTCCGAATCGCTCCTAATCGTCCTGCAATTCAGCTCCGATCTCCTCTACCTGGAGTTTAACACACATTTACTCAAATTCAGCTCAAATACCCTTCATGAGAATTGCTAAAAATCGAGTTAATCTTACTAACCTCAGAATTTCGACCCTAGCCACCGTTTCCTCATTTCGTTCCTCTCCCAAAACTGAACGTTACTCTGATTAAGTAACACCAGCTGAGTCCTCCGCTCCAGCTCAAGTTTCCTCCACGAAAACGACGAGAATTCCACTCCAAATCAACATGAACACCTTCTTCTACCTCCTTCCATTGTTTAGCTTCGAAATGGAATCAATTCGAGCTTTGAAATGTGATCAAAACAATTGAATTCTTGGTCCACTTATATATACACCACCGACTTAAACTCCACTTCGTCTCTATATAATAATCTAATCAACGCATACCTTCTGCACTTGGCTTCAGCAACGCACAGCCTCGGCTTTGCATGTTACAATTTCCCAACTCCCTCGCCGGTTAGCTGACGAACGCATTGTTCTCTCGGCCAACCTTCTATGCACCAACGCATACCCACTTTCAACTCATGGTAGCGTTCACCGCATAGTGACCTTCATCGCAGATTGGCTCTCGATGCCTCGTGGCCTTCAACTTTCAACGATGGCCTTCAATGCGTTCATCGCATAATAACCTTCGACGCAGCAGAGTGGCTCTCAACGCCTCGTGACCTCAATGCCTCATGGCTTCAACGCCTCATGGCCTCAACACCTAATAGCCTTCCCTCACCTCTGCGTCCACGCCAAAACTACCTCCATCAAGGCATAGTGCCACCAACGCATGGCCGATACTTAGCCATTTTTCTGCCTCCACACACATTTCAGCCAACTATTCCTACCAAACGCCCATCTCTTGATCTCTCCTTATCTTGCCTTCTCACAAAGTCAAGTACGGGGCTTACAGCCCAGAAGAGTTGCTGTGTAGGCTAAGCACCCCGAACTCGCTCGCTACCTGAAAAACAAAAAAACAGGGAAAACATGAGCTAGGTTGCCTAGTGAGTGACATGTTTAGTAAAACCCTTCTTTAACTCATACATAAATCAAAACTGTATGCAAAGTATGATAATAAATAGGCAGTAATAATTCGCTATTCCATATCCAGGCAAATCATGCTAAGATAATGTTATCAAGCCATACACGTTTCATTTCCAAAAAACCATAAAAGTAGAATACATTTCAAAAACATTTTCCTTAGTTGAGGTTGAGTAGAGCTCAACGCTGCTTAACATCTTAATCATCCTTAGTTGGGGTGGAGTAATCCCGACACACCCAACGTTGAATATCCTAAGTTGTATGGAGTAATCTCAACACAACAACGTCAATCATACCTCTATGTGCACATAGATATTATATCCTAGTGATAACTTGTAGAAATACAAGTTATTATAGTCTTTCTTTTAGAAAAATAGAGTTTAAATAGAGAATCATGTCATAGTTTGAGTTAAATTCTATTGATAAATCTTCCTATGCGTTTTACTCTTGTAAATTGACGGAGATACTTGTTTTGAAGCTTTTTGAATCTAAAACGCATACTTTAACGTAGGAACCCAAGTTATCCATGGACGCGTATCAACCAGAAACACAAGGCAGCGGAGAATCAGATAAGAATCTTGAGAGATTGTCAGGAGATTGATATGCTTGATCTGCGGCGAAAGTGGTGGATCTAAATTAAACTGAAAATCACGCAATTAGGCGAGATAGATGCAAGGCAGTAATTTAGCCTCCAATTACGTAGATCTGCCAGCGATTGCAATGCAGCTTCTATAAAAGGGTAGATCTGAAGGCTGAAAGGGTGTTGAATCTCTTGGAAGAATTCCTAAGTGACAGCAGAGTTCTTTCCAAACGACAACCGAAGACAAACTGTAAGCCCCACACTTAGCTTTTGAATTTAACAAGCTATAAAGATTAGTTTTGGAAGATGACAAGCTAAAGAAGGTAAGTAAAGAGTGGCCGAGAGCCTTAAGACATGAGTTATCATGCTTTGAAGGTGTCCTATGCATTGGTGAGGGTGTGTCATGCGTTGGTGAAGTGAAGTGTTGGCCGAGAGTCTTTGTGCATGAACTAACATGCGTTGGAGAAGCACCACGCATTGGTAAGGCTACCTTGCATTGGAGAGCTGCTGCTATGTGATGAAGGACTGCTGCTATGCGTTGATGAGCTGAAGCTATGCATTGGTGAGGCTATGATCATTGGTGAGGCTGTGATGAAGTAGCATGCGTTAGCCAATTTATTTTTAAAGGAAAAGAAAGTGGAGGTTAAGTCAGCGGCCCATTTAAGTGAGTAAGCTGAGTGTTTGATCATTTTAAACACATTCGAAAGCTCAAATAAGTTCAATTTCACAATTATGAGATGAAGAGAGGTAGAAAAAGGTTTTTATGGCAAAGTTGTGGAGAATTCAGATCGGTTTCGTGGTAAAACTGAAGTGGAACAGTGGGTCTAGCTGCTGTTGTGCAATCCGAGCGTGGTCTAGTGTTTAGAGAAGAGCTAGTTGAGGAGATCGAATTTAGGGCTGAAATATTAAGGTTAGAAAGTTAGGTCAATTCCTAACAATTTCTAAGAAGGATGTTTGAGTTGCATTTGAAGAGAAATATGTAAAATTTATGGTGGAAGTGACTGATACAGATTTGCTAAGTGATTTGGAGCAGTTCGAAGTTATTTGGGAATATCTGTCAAATGAAGAGAAGTTATGCTCTAAAATTTTGAGGTAAGTTAGAAAACCTACTTCTTTATAAGTTTGTAGAAGGGAAGAAGTTCTAAATTCGGCTGGAAATGCGATTTGTAACGGATAGAAGTGAGAATAAGAGAAAAGGCAGAAACTGAGATAGTGGGTATCCCTGGAACTACAGTAGCGCTAAGAGTTTAAGCGTGAGTAGCGAGACGGGTGTTACTAGTAACGCTAAAGGCTTTGTGTCTCACAACTCTTGCTGGGTATCGCGAGGTATCGTTGCTCAGGTGAGTCTCGCTCACCATGGTATCGCTAGTACCATTTGCCGGTAGTGTAATCTCGCTAGTGGTGTGGAATCTTGCTAGTAGTCTTGCTAGTGGTGTTGAATCTCACTTATTATGATTTTTTTTGGATGAAGTTGGTCTCGGTGGTGAAACAGGAATAAAGTACAAATGTGTAAACTTAATGGTTTGTAAAAAGAAACTTTAGGGAAATCTAACACGAGAAATGTGTTATTACAGGCCAAAAAGAGCTAGGGAAGGTGTATAATCAGCTCAAGGCTTAAGACAAGTTGTGAGTGACACCCAATTTCTAAATGTTTAAGTCAAGCATAGTTTCTTGATTGAATATATGTTTGAAACTTGTTTATGTGAAACATCTTCATGAGTGTAACAAGTATGACATGTGCTATGTGATGAAAAGTATGTGATATATATATATTGATTGAGCTGTGAGTTTTGTGAAAGGCCTGCATGGCTGTATTATGAGCTGAGTACATTATGAAATTGTAATTGTGTGAGTAAATGAAAGCATGAAAGCATGTGAATAGTGAAGTGATGAATGAAATGTTTCAAATGCATGGTTTATTTTATGTTATAGTTTTATTTAAATGATTCCCCATGCTGAAGGACTCAGAGAAGGCATGTGGGTAAATTATGTATGAATATGAGACCCAATGCTGAAGGACTCGACGAAGGCATATGGGTAAATATGTATGAATATGACTCCCAATACTGAAGAACTCGAAGAAGGCATATGCGTAAATTATGTATGAATATGACCCCCAATGCTGAAGGACTAGGAGAAGGCATATGGGTGGCCGGAAATTTGTTAAGGGGCCAGTACTGAAGGACTAGGAGAAGGTACTTGGGCGACCCTGGATATGTATATGTGTATTGACACTGTTGTGTTGAGATTACTCCACACATCTAGAGTTGTTTCGACGTTGAGTAGCGTTGAGCCTCACCTGCCTCAACTAAGGAAAGGTTTCAGGAAAACCAGTTTATGTATGTCTTTTACTCGAATGCAAATGTATGTTTAAGCTATGAATTACACATGATATTGTTGTTGTAGCTGGATTCTATGTTGTAGCTTACATTGTTTAAAGGAGGACTCTTAGCTAGTCACTCACAAGGCAAGTTAAGGAAAAGGTTTTTGAAGTAAACTAGTTTTCTGAATATCTTTTTCTGAAATGAACATGTATGATTTAACAAGGGTATTTAAGCATATTTTTACAATGGATATGACTTGAACCGATGTTTTTATACGCATTGTGTTAAAATGTTTTTACTATGATTAGTTTTCGAGCCAAAGGAAGTTTTACAAAACTAGTCACTCACTGGGCAACCTAGCTCATGCTTTCCTTCTTTTTCTATTTTCCAGGTAGCGAGCGAGTTCAGAGTGTTTGGCCTACACATAAACTCATTTGGGCCCATCAGTAGTGTTTAGTATATTGAGAATTGTAAATAATTGAACTTAATCATGAGTTATACATATACAGAGATAAGAGAGTTGTTGAGAAACTTATGTAATTGTATATCTTGGAAGGTAGCATGGTTGTTTGTTTGATAAATTAACCCTGGTCTAAATATGTTGTTCAATTATCGTGTATCTGCTTATTAGGTGATAGTTAAGGATTAAGGTTGGCAGTGGATGTTGTAAGAAGGTCAGTGTCTACTGTCATCACACTTTCTCCTGGGTTAGGAGGAAACTTGGGTGAGGGTGTGATACAAACAGCTCGAAAGAGAAGAGTCTTTCATTCGTCCGCCTGACCACTTCACAACAGAAATCACGCTTCCGCACCGGCGAGCTCAAGACATTGAGAAGCCATTTCATGCTTTCTATCTATTTCTTACTTGTGTTTTAGTTATAGACAAGAAATTGTATTCTCTGAAACTCTTATTCCATTCATCAATCTAAATATCTTTCATGGCTATTCATTTCTTATCACTTCCCAGTTACTGTTTACCATCCATGAGTAACTAATTCTCTTAAGGTCATGGGTTGTGTTATCATCTAAATAAGAACCTTAGTTTTTATCTATTTCATCTTGTCAATTGTACTATTAATTTAATTCTTGTGTCCATCTAGCTAATCGATATAGAATAGTAATGATCAGACTACTCAAGAGAGTAAGTGATTGTGGAACTCAATTGACAAGGTTAAGAAATGTTATCTAGACATAGGAATAACCTTGGCATCTAACACTCTCCTATGCTTTATAGACATATAAGTATAGCGGCTGACAGCTGAGAGAAGAGTCGCTGGAATGAAATAGATTTACCTATACGTTTCTGAATTTAGATGATGACCAACCCAAGCCCTATTTTTACCATTCATACAATTCAATTAGTTGGATTTTGCTGTGTCGCATACCTCTCCATTCAATCACCTTAGGATAGTTTTACTGCTTGTAGTTAGTCAAACACATCACCTCTCTTTACTTTTCTCAAACGCATGACTGAAATAATCCACGAATTCTAGAATCTGCATAATTCCTGTGTTTGACCTCGGACTCACCGAGATAACCTCATTCTTTGCTTATACTTGGGTGAAGAATAGGAAAACTTGATAGATTAGTAAAACATAAAACCAGTAGCAACAAGTTTTTGTCAACACCTGGGTTGCCCATATACTTTCTCGAGTCCTTCAGTATCGGGTCCTGTATACAAGATTTAGCCACCCACATGCCTTCTCTGTTGGGTTGTATGTCCTAAAACTCGTAGTTTTTGTAAATAAGCGAATTTTAGTACATATGAAGTTATTCAAGTAAATTAATTATTTATTAAACTCTAAATCCAATTAAACTACGAACCCTTGGCTACTATCATGAGTACTTGGACTTTATGTGAAGATATAAACAGGATCAAGTTCGAGTAAGTAGCCTCAATAGTCTATAGTACATGAATCAGTCTTGGAGACACTATTGAATACAACCCGCTTCATGATTGTTACAAATGTTGTAAAGTGTCATAAATGAAGTGATCCTGATTTGCTCATGTAGAGACATGTGAGCGGGGGTATTCTACATAATGAAATTGTGTAAGACTAACCTTGAAATAATCACTGTTACGTATTAACACCGTTTACGATTAACACTGAGTATTAACACCGTTTACGATTAACACTGAGTATTAACACCGTTTACGATTAACACTGATTAATTTCACTTATCGATGACCTAGATAACTTAATCTGAATCTTGAACTATCTATGAATTCTTGTTTATTCTGAATTATCCCTTGATCTGCATATGTGAGAGTAAGTTCAATAGCGTTGCTCAACATTCCTCCCATTTTAGGGATAAGACCGGGTAGATAGTTGGGGACATAGAATTTGCAAGACGGAATTCACTCCTACCCAATTTAAGGATAGAAGAAAGGTTGTTCTCTTAAGTGTTGTTCCCAAGACTTGAACAAGGGGCCCCATCCTCTCACTAGCCCGAGAGGGAATGGATTTAGTGATTAGATCCTAAATCAATTGTTCATTAGAGGGACAATGGTACTTATGGAGAAAAGATGTAACTCAGAGGTAAATCGGTATTTGACCTAGCTGAAGTTATGAACAACCTGTGAAGGATTGACTTATCGATGACGGTTATATCAAATGGACACAAATATATCTACAGTGAGGAGAGTGCAACTACGGGCTTTAGTGGAGTGTCCCGTTAGTTAACGAATGTTTGTTAACTAGGTTAAAGAGTTTGGCCGGCTAATCTCAGATCATTGGAGCTGATGATCTGTAGGTCCATTAGGTCCCTCTACTAGCTCATAAATGGACTAAAATCTTAGATAATGTGATGAATAAGTTTGAACCGTTCAAATCTTGGCTTAAGGAATGAAAGTCAGATATATACGATATATCAACGTTTAATTACGAATTAAACGTACAAATTCTGTTAATTATAATATTTAAATATGATTTAAATATTAATCATATGAATAAGGATTCATATCGGTTTTTTTAGAAAAATCGGGACAAGTGGGAAAAATAATATTATTTTATTATTTAATATTAAAATAATATTTAATTAATTAAATATTAAATTATTTTTATTTAATTATTTAATTATTTTTTGAATTAAAAATCAATTTTAATTTAATTTTGGAAATTCATTGAAAATTGATTTTAAAATTGATTTTTGAAGATTGAATTTTCCCACTAACTAAGCTAGGAGCTTGGTTGTCTTCTTCACAATTAACCAACAAATTAACCATTTTGTGTTGTCAAATTTTGATTCAATTGGATTGCATGTTATTCTTTAATAAATAGAGATGATTTTGACATAACAATGGTTAAGAATTTAGTGAAATTAAGGGTTAATTTTGCAAAATTCCATCCATTGTTCATCTTCTTCCCAACCTTCATTCTTTCTCAAATTCACCACAAATTTGGATCCCATCATCCAATCTAAGCCTAGAGAATAGTAGAGAAGACTCTTGTGGTGGTCTACAACCAAGTGGTGCTGAAATTCATTAAGAATTGAAGGAAATTCATTAAGAATTGAAGGAGAATTTGGAGCTTCAAGGGTAAGTGTTCTTGAAACTTTGGTTTTTTTCTTAATTGCATGTTTAATCCTCTAAATTAAGCATCTTAGAATGAAAATTGATCAAATTAACTTCCGCTGCATGCTCATTTATCCATCATTCTCCGTGTCCTTCAGCATTGGGGCTATCTCTATACTCAGGTTACCCACATGCCTTCTCCGAGTCCTTCAGCATCGGGAACCATTTCTATATCCCGGCTACCCACATGCCTTCTCCGAGTCCTTTAACATTGGGAACCATTTCTATATCCCGACTACCCACATGCCTTCTCCAAGTCCTTCAGCTTTGGGAGCATTTTCCAAAACTTAATTCAAAAGCAACATGCTTTGAAAATAACATAATAAATATTCACAAGTTCAAGCATCTCAAACTTTCACAAGTTTTTTAACATTCATCATGCTTCCATAAAATCATAGATCAATGAATAGTATGCTTTCCGTAAAACTTGGTTAACAACTAGCATGCTTCAAACAATTCCAATGCGAAACCATAATAGGCATTTACATGGAAACACATGCTTTCTTTGAGCAAATAGTCATCGTAGCAAATCTAAAACCCATGAAAAGCATAAATATAAGAACATGTTTCCAAGCAACGGTATATGACATGAAAACTTTGTATACAGTATGCTCATTTTAATAAAATTGTCACTCACAACTTGTCCAAACCCTTAAAGGGTTATACGCCTTTCCTAGTTTCTCTCGGCCTGAAATACTACATTTCCCTTTGTTAGATTTCCTTAAAATTCCTTTTTACATAGTAAACAAGCCTTAGAGATTTCTATTATTCACCACCAAGACTCTACTTCATGAAGAAAACCATCACCGAGACTATAATCCACAAAGAAATGCTCAGCCGAGGCTACATTTCATAAAAGAGTTCACTAATGAATGAGATTCAGGCCATTAACGAGACTAAACCAACGAATTCAAGCAAAAGACCAAACTGTACCAGCAAGACTGTGAACTAGCGAGACCTAGCGAGAGTTGTGAGACAAAAAGCAACCAGCGACACCAGCGAGACTAGTCTCGCTGCTCACCCTTATGCCTTCAGTGTCACTGCTTTTTCTAGCGAAACCTGTCTCATTTTGCTTTTGTCTTCACTTCTGTCTTCATTTCTATCCATTAAAAGTTGTATTTCTAGCCCGAATTAGAACTTATTTCCTTGTACAAACTTGTAAAAAAATATGGTTTCTAGCTTACCTCAAAATTTCAGAGACAAACTCTTCTTCGTTTTACAGATATTCTCAATTTACATCGCCCTGCTCCAGATCACTCGAGGAATCCATATCAGTCACTTTTTCCTATAATTAAACCTATTTCTCTTTACATTCAACTCAACCATCTTTGATAAAAGTTGCTAAGAATTGAATTAACTTACTAACCTCAAATTTTTAGGCCTAAGCTCGATCTCTACTACTTGCTATCCTCGAAATACCAGACCTTGCTCAGATTACGCGACAGAAATCAAACCTTCTGTTTCAGCTTCTATTACATCACGAAACTGACCAAAATTCTATACGAATTTGCCCTAGATATCTTCTTCTACCCCCCTTGTCGCTCAGCTAAAAGGTGGAGTCGATTGGGATTTTGGATAGTGAAAAAAATATTGGCAACTCATGAGTTGTTTTACTTAAACTTCATACCAACCCATCTCCACTTTCCTCTTTTTCCTTTTCCTTTCTCTTTTTTTTTTTTTTTTCCCTTTTTCTTCTCTTCCTCTTCTTCCACTTCTTTCTTTCTTCCTTTTCTTAATAAATCCTCATTAATCCATAAATCCACAATATATTTAGTGTGTTTTTCCATTCAATATAATATATATCAATAATAGCAATACCAATAATAATTAAAGTTCTAAATTACATCCTTCTACCTCGGTTCGAACGGTGACATTCTTCTCCAGTCTTTATATATTCTAACTGATATGTCAAAATAAACTCCAAGTTCAATTTATCTAAATTCAACTTATCGAAAATATTCCCAACTTTCCTTTACTTCTCCCTTCGCTTTACACAAGTGAAAGTAAATAAGTCCACCACCTATTACAAACTTAAGTTTAGTACTTAAAAATGAAAGTAGGGTTTACATTTATAATGTGATTTTAAGTTTATTTATGTGATTATATTGTGGCTTTGAGTATTGTTATTATTGTTGACATTGATGAATTTGGTTGAATTCTAAAATGAATGTTGTTTTTTTTCACTAGGCCTTGCACAAATACATTGAAGTGAAAAAACCGCCAAGCAAGTTATTTATATATGTACTTTTTTTTGTTGGGATATTGTTAACACTTTTTTTTTTTTTTTTGCAACACTTGTTGTATTTAGTTGCTTTGTAAATGATTTAGCCAAAGTTTTGTTACTAGTTTTCTTATATATAATTTCTTTGTATAAGTGACTAACATTATTGTTATATATGAAAGTTCATATTCATGGTACAATTTATAAGGATATGTAATTGCCCAAAATTTATAATTTTTTATCATTTATTAAAATTAATTATATAACTTCACAGGATTATCTTCTTTAATATCTTTATCTTCTTGTAGATAACAAGATTCTAGGCTATTCACGTGGTGAAAGATGGATGAGACTATGAGTAAATGGTTTGTTTTATCATTGGAAGCTATTAGTGATGTTTTGTACATTTTTGCATTGTTGTTATTGATATTTTCTTTATATACTTTGGATATGATGTTGATACTAATTCATGTGGTGAAAGGTGGATGAGACTATGACATTTTTTGATCATCAACGAAGGTAAAAATTGTAGCAGTGTCAAACATTTTAGATTTTGTGGTAATTTTTTTTCTTTCTAGTAAGTGTGTGATTAACAAAATTTCATTCCTAGGTGAAGAAGATACAATTTATCTTATTTGAAGTTGGTGATTGTTGGTTTGCATTCTCATATCACTAAAACTTTGTTGGGGCAAGAACAGGAAAATGATAGACCTTCAAATACTTAGGTATTTTTTAATATTAAAGTTCAAACTCTGTTTATAAATGCATGTATATTATGTGTGGCTATCTTGCAGTTATGGTAGCCAATTCATCCATTTAGTGTCGTTATTATATGCTTGAGTTGGTTTGGATAGTGTGTTACTTGGGCAGTTTTAGGTACTTTTTAATTAGTTTTGATAATGAAAGTGCACATATGAACTATTTTGGTTGTTTGAGGAGTTAAATTGTTTCTTGGAAAACTTTTAGGTACTTTTTATGTTGGTTTGAGAGTGAAAGTGTCATTTAGACACTTTTTAGGTAGTTTTTAGTTTTGTTGGAGAGTAAAAGTTGCACTTAAGCATTTTAGGTTGTTTTGAGAATCAACGTGTCACTTACACACTTCTTGAAAATTGTTTGGTTGGTTTTTAGAGCTAAAGTGGCACTTGGGCATTTTTTGGTTGTTTTGAGAAATAAATGGTCATTTACACACTTTTTGGAAACTTTATAGTTTGTTTTGATAATCAAAGTACACATTAAACTATTTTGGTTGTTTGGTGAATTAAATTGTTTATTGGAAAACTTTTAGGTACTTTTTATGTTGGTTTGAGAGTGAAAGTATCACTTAGACACTTTTTAGGTAGTTTTTAGGTTTGGTTGGAGAGTAAAAGTTGCACTTAAGCATTTTAGGTTGTTTTGAGAATCAATGTGTCACTTACACACTTTTTGAAAGTTGTTTGGTTGGTTTTTAGAGCTAAGGTGGCACTTGGACATTTTTTGGTTGTTTTGAGAAACAAAGGGTCATTTATACACTTCTTTGGAAACTTTATAGTTTGTTTTGATAATCAAAGTGCACATATGAACTATTTTGGTTGTTTGGTGAGTTAAATTGTTGCTTGGAAAACTTTTAACTCTTTACGTTGGTTTGAGAGTATTTAAGTTATATATTTGTTTTGCTCGTATCGGATTAATGTGCTTGAGTTGTAGGAAGATATCTTTTTTTATTTTTATTTTTTTGTATTTTTTGTATTATGTTTCACTTGCCCCCCCCCCCCCCCCCCCCCCCCCCCCCAAACAAATAAATTTTTCATTTGACCCTTATTCTTTATAATAGACTAATGTATGAGTATTTCTACTTTTTATTAGTTATACTCTTAAAAAGTTGGACAAGTTACAATACTTCTTATATGATTTTTATGTTAAGATTTAATGTCAAAAGTTTTGTTAGCTTTGTAGTAACTAAGCAATGAGTTAAATTTAGAGGTTATATATTTTATTAAAGTTGATTTGGAGATTATAATATGATTTTGAGCCTATTTATGTGGTTATATTGTGACTCTATGTATCATTTTTGTTTTAAAGTGTTATTTGAAGCTTACTTATATTATTAAAGTAGGGTTTTGAGTGTAAATGTACTTAACAGAATGATATTGTTACATTACGATCAACATATATATAGGTGTTGTTACGATCAACAATATACTTAACTACATATTGTTATTATTGTTGACCTTGCTATATTGAGTTAAATTCTAAAATGAATGTTTTGTTTACTAGGTTCTTGGACAAGGCCATTGAAGCAAGGAAACTCACCAAGCAATAAGTGTTGTAATTTTTTTTTTTTTTTGGTATTGTGCCAACACTTAGTTGTAATTACTAAATTTGTAAATGACTTACCCAAAGTTTGGTTACTAGTGTTGTTGTATATAGTTTCCTTGTATAACGTTACAAACTCTATTGTTATATATGAAAGTTTATAAATATATTTGTGTACATATTTTGTGTTGAAATTGGAGAAAGCATAGGTGTAATAACATGTATGAAACACAGATGTAATAACATGTATCACTGAAATGGTTTGTTTGACATTTGACAAAAGTCATGAGATGTAGTTTTATGACAGTGAAATAGTGTCATTAATTAGATTTCAATGACTATAAATAATTGACAATGTACGTAATTCAATGACATTTAAAAAGCGTCATAGTTAAGGTATTATTGACACTATAAATGTGACATTATTTGTTATTTAATGACAGAATTTTAATGTCAATATAACACTTTAATTGACAGAAAAAGTTAACATTTTGATCATTTATTGACTGCGAAAAATTGTCATTAAAAAGGGTTTTCATTACATATAATAAATGTCAATACATATTCTTCGTTGACTATATTTAAAAGTCATGACACTATCAATGATGACTGATTTCTCATGTGTCATCTATATAGTTTAGATGATGGTGGATTGAAAGACTAAAACAAAAGTCAAGAAATGTGCTAATGACAATTTTTTAGAGTCATAGAAGTCTGTTTTTGTTGTAGTGATTGCATGAGAAAATGTTGTTTTTTTATAGAAAATAACCCAGATTTATGTTTCTAGACTTAAGCATATGAATTACAATAAACTTCATGAACTCTAGAATGTTGCATAATGAATTAAATAAGGATTCAATACCCTAGAACTCTCTTTGACTTTTGTATTCCAAATTTAATTGCTTTCCTTATTTGTTTTCTTAACTCACAACTTGAAGTCGAATCCTCAAATAAAATTGATTCAATTCTAGAATAGCTAAGTGATTTAAACCTTCACAATTAGATCCTAAATGGAACGATATTCGGAACTTAACCATCTTATATTATAACTTGACCCGTATATTTGCGGTAACACGGAATTTGCGCATCAAGTTGTTGGCACCGTTGCCAGGGATCCAAAGAACGGTTTTTATTGCTTAATATTCATAAGAATTGATAGATCTTTCTTTGAGGTGTATATTATTTGTGTTGATAATTTTGTCGGTTTATGTCTCGTGACAATACTAATCTTCTCCCTCTTGATCCCAAGATTGATAGGACATTTAGAAGGAATCTAAGGGTTCAACCCAATCCCACCGAGGAGATGGCGGAGGAGATACCCAAGGCAATTTGAGATTACTTTCAACCGACACTACTGAAAAATCAACCTGGCATTATGAACATGCCCATCAATGTCAACAACTTTGAGTTAACACTAGGGTTGATTCAAATTGCTAGAGAGTTTGCCTTTAGAGGAAGAACGAATGAAGATCCTTATAAGCACCTATGGTCTTTCTTAGAGATATGCGAAACGGTAAAGATGAATGGTGTTCTAATGATGCTATCAAAATAAGACTCTTTCCTTTCTCTTTATAGGACTGAGCAAAGGATTGGTTGGAAACCATACCTTCGTATATTATCACTACATGGGAGATCTTGACTCAAGCTTTCTTGAACAAATATTTTTCACTAGCTAAGTCCCAAAGGTTAAGAACGGAGATTGGTATATTCTGCCAACTTGAGGATGAGCAATTGTATGAGGCTTGGGAAAGGTATAAGGATCTCTTGTTTACTAAATTTATACCGTCGGTTAGTTCATATAGTGCTCTAAACATGGCTATTCGGATTGGTTGCAAATTCAACTATTCCACAATGGGCTGTCAAGTTCTACAAAATCTATTCTAGATGCTACTGCCGGAGGCTCAATTTTTTCTAAGAATGCTCAAGAGGCCTATACCATACTAAAAGACTTGGCCACTACATCTTACAATTGGCCATGTGAAAGATCTTCTACAACTATTTCAAAAGCCGTCGGATTGTATGAGGTGGATGAGATAAATTCTCTTAAAGCACAAATGGTTTCCCTTACTAATGCTCTCTCTAAATTGACTGCAGGGGGTCAAGCTCAAGTGAGTCCATCATCTATAGCATCTCTTGCCACCATGGCTTCGGAGATGTCCATACAAACAAAGTTGGAACAAGGAGACAATGAGACGGCCAATTATGTTGATAGAGGACACTGTAGAGGCCACCAACAACAACCAGTTCCAACTCATTATCATCCAAATTTGAGGAACCCTGAAGACTTTTCTTATGCTAACAATAGGAATGTTTTGCAAGGTCCTCCTGGTTTTTCTAATGCAAGGCCATCCCGCATCGAGAAGAAGTCCGACCTAGAATATTTGATGGTAGAGTTTATCAGAAAGTCTAGAAGAACGACCACCACATTCGAGAACACGGTGAAAGTCATGGCCAGGCTATTCATACATAATATTGAGGTACAAATTAGTCAAATAGCCACTTCTCTTCAAACAATGCAAAACGATAAGTTTCCTAGTTGTCCTGAAAAGAACCCAAAGGAGGAGTGCAAGGCCTTGACTTTGAGGAGCGAGAAAAAACTATCCACTCCTTTGATTGATGACGAGGATGAGGAGCAAGAGGTAAATGAGGTCATCCATGAACATATCATAGAAGAAGAACCCAAGGAGGTCATAGAAAAGGAGGAAAAGGTAAAGGAATCAGCATCTTCAAGTAAGTCATCTAACCCTCTACCTTTTGTACCTAACACTTTGTCTTATACTCAACGCTTGAGAAAGAAAGAAATAGACTCCCAATTTTCCAAATTCTTAGAATTATTCAAGAAGCTTCACATTAATATCCCATTTGTTGAGACTTTAGAGTAAATGCCCAACTATGCTAAATTCATGAAAGATATTTTGTATAAGAAAAAGAGGTTTGGGCAATATGAGATGATTAGCATGACAAAAGAGTGCAGTGCTGTGTTGCAAAAGAAGCTACCACAAAAACTTAAAGATCCAGGGAGTTTTACTATGCGTTGCACTATTAGGTCTTTAAATGTCACTAGAGCTCTTTGTGATCTTGGTGCTTCTATTAATTTAATGCCTTTATTTGTCTACAGGAAGCTTGACATTGAAAAAGTGCAACGTATCACTATCACTTTGTAGTTAATTGATAGATCCTTGGCCTATCCTAGAGGTATTGTTGAGCATGTGTTAGTTAAAGTTGACTAGTTAATCTTCCCTACACATTTTGTAGTCTTGGACATAGAGGAGGACTCTAAGATTCCTATCATCCTTGAGCGCCCATTCCTAGCAACTGGGAAGGTCATCATTGATGTCCAACAAGGGAAGTTGACTCTAAGGGTGAATGATGAGAATGTTGTTTTTAATATTTACAAATCCTTGAGTCATCATGATGAGGGTAGTACTTGTCATGCAATTGATATAATTGATTAAACTATTTCTAAGAATGTTGAGGTTGTGCTTGCTACTGAGCATTTAGAACAAAGCATAATGGATTTTAATTTTGATAGTGTGGATACTATATTTGATGAAATTTCTTTGTATGCTAAGTGGTTAGATAACATGTCGGTATGCACTAAAATGTATAAACCAATGCCTCTGGCACTTTTACATGTTATAAACAATGTTAATGTTGAGAAGCCCGTTTTAGAATTAAAAGTGTTGCCTCCTTATTTGAAATATGCATTCTTGGATGATTTTTCTTCTTTTCCTATTATTATATCTTTTGAATTGAATTCGATGGAAGAAGAAAAGTTGTTGAGAGTGTTAAGGGAACACAAGTTTGCTATTGGTTGGTCTATTAAAGATTTTAAAGGAATTAGTCCATTAGCCTGTATGCACAGAATTTTGATGGAAGATACCTTTATTCCTTTAGTGGAACACCAAAGAAAACTTAATCCTGCCATGAAGGAGGTAGTTAAGAAAGAAGTGCTCAAGCTTTTGAATGCAGGTATCATTTATGCCATCTCTGATAGTTCATGGGTAAACCCTGTTCAGGTAATACCTAAGAAAGGTGGTACGACAGTTGTTAAAAATGAAAAAGATGAGATGATTGCCACTAGAATAGTGACAGGATGGTCTTTGTGTATTGACTATAGGAAGTTGAATAAAGCCACTAGAAAAGATCATTTTCCTCTTCCTTTTGTAATTAAATGCTTGATAGACTTGGAAGTTATTCTCACTATTGCTTTTTAGATGGATATTTTAGGTACAATCAAATTTTCATTGCTCCTGAGGATCAAGAAAAGACCACATTTACTTATCCCAATGGGATATTTGCCTTTAGGAAAATGCCTTTTGGTTTGTGCAATTTCTCTGCAACTTTCCAAGGTTGTATGGTGTCTATTTTTTAGCTGCTCATTGAAGACATAATAGATGTTTTCATGGATGATTTTTCTGTTTTTGGGTTTTCATTTGATTCTTGTCTTGCTAATCTTACACGTGTTTTGCAGATGTGCCACAGCAGAACTTCACGCTTCCATCCAGGCGACTCAAGACATTGACGCCTTTTCCTGATTTCCATCTTATTTTGCTATCTTGATTTTAGATTTGTGTCAAGACATTGAGCTTATCTAAAGTTGTATTCTGTTCATCAATATATATTTCTTCCATGTCTACTCATTTCTCTGTACTTTCCACTTTTTACTTTGAATCCATGAGTAACTAATCTATCAAGGGTCTAGGGTTGCGTTAGCATCTAAATAAGAACCATAGTGTAACTATTGCATCTTGTCAATTGCAAACTTCATCTGATGCTTATGTCCATCTAGCTAATCGATATAAGTAGTAATAATCAAACTGCTCGAGAGGGTAAGTGATTGTGGAACTCAATTGACAAGGCCAAGAAGTGTTACCTATCTATAAGAATAACCTTGATTCTTAACACTCTCCTATGCGTTATAGACATATAACGCATAACGGCTGACAACCGGGAGAAGAGTCGCAAGTATGAATAGAATATCGCCATGCGTTTCCGATGTTAGATGTTAACCAACCCGAACCCTGTTTTTATCCATTCATTTAAATCATTAGCTGACTTTGCTGTGTCGCATGCCTTTCCATCTTCCACATTTTAGTATAGTGTACATATTATCACTTTTTTTAGATTAGAAACAAACACCTCTCACTTATTTGTTGGTTACCACTACAACGCATATAATGCACTTAAATATAGAATCATCATAATCCTGTGTTCGACCTCGGACTCACCAAGAAAACCTACTCCTTTGCTTATACTTGGGTAAAGGATAGGAAAACTTGATAGATCACCAACGCATAGCATTTAAGCATAAGTAAGACGCATAGCATGTTAAACGCATGGTATGTGAAACGCATCATTGTAGCTTAACTTGCACATTGCATTAGTACAATTCAATTCCACAATCTATCGCATAACACAAGCCTAGCTACATCATAAGCCATTTAAGAAATTGGTTATTTAGTTGGCGTTGCTGAGTTGATTCAAGTATTAATTTAGCTTGAGAACATGAATGGCTTAAGGTAAGGTTTAAAGAAAGTTGGAAAGAGTCTAACCAAGGGAAGGAAAATTATTTTCAAGTCAAACAGAGGTGTGGAAGGCTTTCAACCCACTGGGACCTAACTTAAAGGAAGAGTGACAAATGTTTTTAAAATTAAAGTTTTTAATGTTATTATTCTTTACCTTTTCAAGAAGTTAATGTTTTGACATACAAAGCATGTTTCTTAAGCTGTTAAAATGCTATGTTGAGCCTGTTTTATCTAATTGTATCAATAAATCTTTTGAGAAATGATTATTCATGTTTATAACTATATTGACTACTATACAAGGTGTACTTCAACTGTTTAAATGTACCCTAGTTTTGATGAAGGAAGGGACCCAATACCAAAAGATAAAGAGAAGGTTTTGGGCAGCTTAGTATGCCTTTGGGACCCGCTTTGGCACACAAGGGGGCTTTGGATCGTGTGGTGGGGTGTTAGCCATTTGGGAGCATTTCTATGTGCACATAGGAGAGTTAATGACGCTGATTGTATTGAGATTACTCTACATTAGCTAAGAAATATTTTCGATGTTGAAAGTATTGAGCTTACTCTACCTCAATTAAGGGTTTAGAGTAGAAGCTTCCTATGATTTAGTGTTTACCAAAGCATGCTATGTTTTCATTAAATGCTGCCAACTTTTTTATGTGACAAAGGTTTTAATTGTTAGAACTTATGTTATTATAGTGACTCACTGCGCTCCCAGCTCACCCATTTCTTTTATGTTTTCTATCTCTAGGTAGCAAACAAGTTCACGGTGCTTAGCCTATCGAACCTTATCTGCTTCTGTTGCAAGCTACTGACTAGTTTAGTAAACTTTTGAATGTTTCGAGCATAAGTCTGTCTTGTACATATAAGTTAGTGTAAGGGGAACTAGAAATCTGTAAAGATGTCAGGCAAGGAGTTAGTGTTTGGTTGTATTCAACTTTTGATGAATACATGTACATAAGCAGTATGTTGGTGTCAATATTTGTAAATGAGTATCTGAAGGATTATCTGTTATGACTGTGGATATTGTGTTATAAAGTTTGCTTGTCTATCAGGTAGCTTAAGAAGTAAGAGAGGAGGAACAAGTCGGTCAGTAAGTGTCGTAAGATGGTTGATACTTGTTGTCCTTACATCTTTCCTTATGTTGGGAGGGTGACTTGGGAGAGGGTGTGACATTTAACCCAAGTATAAACTAAAAATAAGGATTCTTGGTGAGTTCGAGGTCGAACACCTATCTATATTTTAAAATAAGTTTTCCTGTCTATATTTTAAAACTAGTGCATGGGGAGCTCTCCTAGGAGCAATTCTTGTCATTTCTTGTCTCTTGAAGCCTCAGGTCTCCAATGTGACTCCCAATAACTCCAAATCAACCTCAAATGATACGTAACACTCTGTGATGCATGTTATGATCGAGAATCTATAAAAATAGGCATTTAAACACATTATACTAAACAAGCAAGTGAGATTAAAGGTATATAAATAACTCTTTTCGAGAGCTATCATAATTAATTGCACCAACATTGTCCTTCACTAAGGCAGACTTATTGGAGCGGGGTTATAGGGTTGAAAATGAAAGGTTACACTTACAAGAAAATAATAGGTAAGGAAATGATTTCTTGACCAAATCAATGCTAACTAATTATTGCAAAAATAAGAGTTAGGTTGGTGTAATAATCAGTTGAGAGCGTCTCAATTCCATAAAGGAATAACTGTACACCTTGAGGTGGCATTTATTATAAATCACTGAAGTATGATTGCAAAAATAAAATGACATTAGGGTTCATTAAATTTTTTGCTAAATTATGATTGCTTTTAATGAGTAATGCAAAGATTTCTAATATAAATATTTTGATTGTTTCAGCAACCCATCTACACTAATTAGAGAAAATTATGCAAATTGGAAGAATACCATAAATATTTCATTGGTAATAGATGACCTCAAATTTGTTATGACGGAGGAATGTCCTTCAATCCCTGGAAACGATGCATGTAAAATGTTCGTGATGCATATGATAGATGGCCTGGCCCACATCTATATTTTGGTCAGCTTAACTGACATTTTGGCAAAAAAGCATGGGACACCATTGTCATTGCTAGAGAGACTATGGGATCGTTGCATGAGATGTTTGGACAAAAGTCCTCTCAACTCAAGCATGACGCTTTGAAGTTCATATTCAATGCCCTAAGACTCAAAGATTGTAAATGTAATAATTTGACTGTAATTGAATCATTAATAAAGAGTTATTGATGTGTTACTTCAATAAGCGTTATTGATTTTTTTTTTTTTTTTTTTTTTGTCTTTATAACCCTAAATCCAATAAACTAAACATCTTAGACTGTTTTATGAGTCTTGAACTGTATGTGGGGACATATGGAGATTAATGTTCAAGATAGAATGTAGAGGGTCTATAGTATAAGGATAAGGTTGGGTACCTTATCCTGGTGACACTATGGATATGACCCACTTTGTATTTGATACAACGCGTTCGTGTAGGTGACATGCGAGTGGAGGTATCCTATGCAAAAAGTTTGCATAAGATCGGACCATGAAATAGTAATCAATAGATGTAACTCCGTTGACTAGTTAGGTTTCTATTTCAATAGGATGATGATAACTTGTAGAAATACAAGTTATTATAGCCTTTCTCTTAGAAAAATAGAGATTAAATAGAGAATTATGCGGTAGTATTAGTTAAATTCTATTGATAAATATTCCTATGCGTTCTACTCTAGTAAATTGATGAAGATAATTATTTTATAACTTTTTGAATCTAAAACGCATGTCTCAACGCAGGACTATGCGTTGGCAACCTGTGGATGCGCTAACAAGCGCTCAACGCAGGATGATGCATTAGAACATATGGATGTGTCGACATAAGTGAACGCATGAACCCAAGTCTCCATGGACGCATAACGACCAGAAACGCAAGGCAGCGGAAAATCAGATCAGAATCTTGAGAGATTGTCGGAAGATTGACATGCATGATCTGTGGCTAAAGTGGTGGATCTAAATTGAACCGAGAATTACGCAATTAGGCGAGATAGACACACGACATCAATTGTGCCTCCAATCACGCAGATTTGCCACTGATTACGAACGCAGCCTCTATAAAAGGGCAGACCTGCAAGCTGAAAAAGCATTGTTGATTCTCTTTGACAACAGAGTTCTCTCCAGAAGACAACCGGAGACGATTGCTCAAGAGAGAAGAGTCTTCCCTCCGCTTGACCACTTCACAGCAAAACTCCACGCTTCCATTCCGGCGACTCAAGACATTGAAACGCCTTCCTGCTTTCTATCTTTTTCTATCTTGATTTTAGATTTGTTATCAAGACATTGAACTGTCTAAAATTGTATTTCGTTCATTAATCTACAATTCTTCCATGTTTATCCATTTCTCTACACTTTCCGCTTATTACTTTGAATCCATGAGTAGCTAATCTTTCAAGGGTCACGGGTTACTTTACCATCTAAATAAGAACCATAGTGTGACTATTGCATCTTGTCAATCGTAATCTTAATCCGATGCTTATGTTCATCTAGCTAATCGATATAAGTAGTAATAATCAAACTGCTCGAGAGAGAAAGTGATTGTGGAACTTAATTGACAAGGCTAAGAAGTGTTCCCTATCTATAGGAATAACCTTGGTATTTAACACTATCCTATGCGGTATAGACATATAACGCATAGCGGCTGACAACTGGGAGAAGAGTCGAAGGAAGAATAGACTATCACTATGCGTTTCTGATTTTAGATGTTAACCAACCTGAACCTTGTTTTTACCCATTCATTTAATCCACTTAGCTGACTTTGCTGTGTCGCATACCTTACCATCCACCACCTTTTAATCTAGTGTACACGTTATCGTTTTCTTTAGTTAAACACATCCCTTGATAAATATTTTTTGGTTACTACTCCAACTCAATTAATCCAATTAATTATAGAATCAGCATAGTCCCTGTGTTCGACCTCGGACTCACCAAGAAAACCTCATTCTTTGCTTACTTGGGTAAAGGATAGGAAAACTTGACAAATTAGAAACGCATAATATTAAGCATGTTGAACGCATATTATATTGACGCATAGTAAGTGTTGTGTGGTAATTGTATGTGTAAATTGTCCTAACGCAAGGTGCTAAATGATGTGGTTATGCGTTCAACATATCATGCTTTGAACATGCTATGGATCCTATTACTATGCGTTGGTAATCTTGTCAAGTTTTCCTATCCTTTACCCAAGTATAAGCAAAGGAGTAGGTTTTCTCAGTGAGTCCGAGGTTGAACACAGGGATTATATTGATTCAGTATTTAGTTGGATTTCATGCGTTGCAGTGGTAACCAAGAAATAGTTGAGAGTTGTTTTTAATCTAAAGAAAGCGATTGTTTGTACACTAGGCTAAAATTATGAAAGATGGAAAGCATGCGACACAACAAGTTCAGCTAAAGATTTGTGTGAATGGATAAAGAAAGGGTTCGGGTTGATTAACATCTAACGTCGGAAACGCACAGTAGTATTCTATTCATACTTGCGACTCTTCTTCTGGTTGTCAGCCGCTATGCGTTATATGTCTATAACGCATAGGAGAGTGTTAAGAACCAAGGTTATCCCCATAGACAGGTAACACTACTTGGCCCTTGTCAATTGAGTTCCACAATCACTTACCCTCTCGAGCAGTTTGATTATTACTACTTATATCGATTTGTTAGATGAACATAAGCATCGGATTAAGATTACAATTGACAAGATAAAATGGTTACACTATGGTTCCTAGTTAGATGCTAACGCAACCCTAGACCCTTGAGTGATTAGTTACTCATGGTTTGAAAGTAAAAAGCGGAAAGTTTAGAGAAATGAGTAGACATGGAAGATAATTATATTGATGAAATGGGATACAATTTTCGATAAGTTCAATGTCTTGATACAAATCTAAAATTAAGATAGAATAATAAGAAAGAAAGCAGGGAAGGCGTCAATGTCTTGAGTCGCCCTGATGGAAGCGTGAGGTTCTGCTGTGAAGTGGTCCGACGGAGGGAAGACTCTTCTCTCTCGAGCTATTCGTCTTCGGCTGAAGTCTGAGAGAACTCTACTATCACTTATGGAGTTCTTCCGAGAATCAACAACCCTTTCTCATCTCGCAGAGCTGCCCTTTTATAGATGATGCGTCCGCAATTAATGGCAAATCTGCTTGATTGGTGGCGAGATTGATACTATGCGTCCATCTCGCCTGATTGCGTGATTCTCAGATCAATTAAGATCCACCACTTTAGCCACAAATCATGTTCTTCAGTCATCCGTCAATCTCTCGAGATTCTGATTTGATTCTCAGCGCCTTGCATTAATGGTCGTCTATGCGTCCATGAATAGTTTGGCCGATGTCAACGCGGGGTAGGTTGCTAACGCGTAGTTATGCGTTGAGTTGTTGTTAACGCATCGTCTGGTTCCTGCGTTAAGAAGTCATCAACGCATCGTTTGCATTCCTGTGTCAAAACATGCGAGGCTCAAAAAGTGGTAAAATCATTTATCTTCATAAAAATACATTAGTATAACGTAAAGGAAGATTTCTTAATAAAAATTAACATAACTTATCGCATGCTTCTCTATTTAATCTCTATTTATCTAAGAAAAAGGCTATCATAACTTGTATTTCTACAAGTTATCACACCCCCAAACTTAGATAAATGCTTGTCCTCAAGCATAACTTCTATCTAAGAAGCTTCAATTATCCTACACATTTTCTCAACGCATTGACTAGTCTCTCAGAATGCTATACTCAATCAGCTACCTGTTAGTTATATTATTTCTCTACCTCTATATTCTTTTCTTTAGGACGGGTCTAATTTGTATGAGGCAAGCTTTCTTTTCAAAATTCTTAAACTCATTATTCACAAAATTTTTGTTTCTTCTTTTAACACTAAGTCTGAAAAAATGAATATATAAAGTTTCTTTTTCTTTCATTGGTTTTATTATTTAGTTATTAAGTATGCGTCGAGTAGGGTTACCCACCTTCGTTCTGACATACCAACGATGGGGTGCATGGAGGCAGCCAACTACGAGCAAGTGCCCTTCTCGACTAAACTCTTATCTAAGTTCGGTTTCCTCACTAGACAATGGAGTTTGTTATTTATCTATGCGTCGCTGATTACGATTACCCACCTTCATTTTGACACACCAACTATGGGGTGCATGGAGGCGGCCAACTACGAGCAGGTGTCATTTTCAGCTCAAATCTTAACAAGATAAATATATTAGACTTGCCAGAGGAGTTTTGTGTTTAAAAGGGAACTTTTTTTTTTTTTTTTTTTTGGGTTGAAATAAGTTCCTCATATTTTTATCTTTGACAATTCAAACCTCTTCCACCCCCAAACTTTAGAGTGGCAAGGTCCTCATTGCTTAAATTGTAAACAAAGATTAAGTTGCAAAATTTTGTAAAAGAGGTTTGAATTGGCTGCTTGCATACATTCAAAGTAGGTTCGCGTTTCTAAGGAATAGTATGCAGACGCATTGAAAGTAATCTAACTTAAGGAGTGTACAAATAGTGTAAGCATGATGATCATCAGAGTGACTAACTTTTCAACGCAAAGATAAAAATTAGGAATAATGGAATGTACTTAAAATGAATTTACAGCAAGGGACAACACAAAGAGAAAATTTTAAATTCCATGCGATGAAGAAATTTTTCATTTTATTAATTGATTGTTCCACAACGCATACAATGAATATGAAGATGCTCGCAAGAAAAGCTACAACTTTTGACTACACCCATAAATTTTAACCCTCAGACTTGTCTTCATCAAGTCTGCGTTGCTGCTCAGGCGCAGGGTGCTGCGGTACTGGGAAGACAAGTGGCTGTTGTAGGCGTTCCAGAATGTCAGCGGGCGGGATTTCCGGTCGAATCGAGAGCAGTTGATGAACGTAATTTAGTGTGAATTGAAACTGCTCCGTCTACCGACATGCTAACATATTCAAGGAATGCATCACTGGACACAAAATCGATTGTTGCAGATATGTTTGCACTGTCTCTCACTCGAGATCAAGTTGGGCTTCTTGCTGCTGTGATTGCGTTGGTGGTTGAGGCGGGTTTGGCTGAGGGCGAGGGGTTGATGGAGTTTCGTCAAACGCAGGGGATGATGGACGCATAGAAGTCGCGCCAAAATCCCCATAGTGTGAGTCATCAACTCTTATTGAGTTGATTGGGGAGGAGGGTTTTGCGGAAGGTTGAGGTTTAGAAGGTTTAGGGCGATGCGTTTTAGGAGGAGGTGGAGGTGGCTTAGGGCGATGCGTTTTAGGAGGAGGTGGAGGTGGCTTAGGGCGATGCGTCTCAAGAGGAGGTGGAGGTGGGGTTGGTTCTCTTCTATTTGTTGGAAGTGGGGGTGAAGAGCTTGAGGTTGGGGAAGGTCTAATGGTGGCATCAGAACTTGCCACGGCCTTGGGTTTTGGTTTGGATGCCTTCCCCTTCTTCTGTGTTGGCGGCTTCGGAGGCGGAATGGGTTGATGAGGTCTTTTGGTGGCCTTAGCAGGCTCTGGTAGATGTTGTGATCCTCTCGTCAACCGACGCAGAGTCTTATGGGCGATTACGCCACTGACTTCAATCATCTTCTCTGCATCTAACACTTTCGTTGGCCCTCTGATGGAAGCATTGGCGTACAGATTCATGATAAGAGTGGGGAAAAAGAGTTGGCCTCTTGGCTTGTTGAACACCCCTCTTATCTGCGCCGCGATTATGCGTCCAACATCAAGGGTGATGCGATGCATAATGCAATAAGCTATCATCACCCGATCCCTTGACACTGTTTTGTCATGCGTTGTAGGGATCAGCCGCTTCTTCACCAAGTATACCCACAGGTTCGCCTCTGGTCTTAGGCTGCTAGCAGATTGTCACACCCCCTCCATAACCCGAAAGAAGATGTGAAGTCAGTAACCTTGACTCCTCTGTAAGGTTCACTGACCAACCATTCCTTTTACCAAAGACGGCCCAGACGAGGTTCGACGTAGGCATAGCATCCCGAACTCCCTTGCTACCTGAAAAATTAGAAAGACATGGGAAAATGTGAGCTAAGCCCCGTGAATGACAAGTTTTGTAAACTATCTTTTATTTAAAAAGAGGCATGTTACAGTAAAACGCATTAAAAAAAGGATTCAACAGGAATAGATTTTCCACAATTCTTTGTCATTCACGTAAATCCGTTCTAAATCCATAAAATCGTTTTCCAGAATATTTAAAGAGAAAACCGTTTGGTTTTTCAATCTTTTCCCTTAGTTGAGGCGGAGCAAAGCTCAACGCTCTCAACGTCGAGAACATCCTTAGTTGGGGTGGGGCAAGGCTCAACACACCCAACGTCGAAATCATCCCTGGCTTCAAGCAGAGCAAGCTCGATGCACTAGCCAACTTAACCTCTATGTGCACATAGGAATATGACGGGTTGCCCATGTACCTTCTCATGTCCTTGAGTACTGGGTCTCGGGGAAACTCACGAGCCTTCTCAAAGAGATAAGCACTGAGCCTCCTCTTAAACATTTTATCAATCATTTTGAGTAGATCATTCATATAAAACCTTTCATAGAAATCAAGATGTTTCTTGATAAATTGTACTTTGCAACATGCTTTTCAATATAGTAAAACAATAAGATTACATGCCTTTTAAACGATGCGTTTCAAGAAATCAGTTATCATAAACCATATCATATAAGAACAGTTCAACAAAACTCAGTTTGAAAGAAAAAGAGAGTCATTCACAGTTTCTTACGATATTTCCTCTTTTCCTTCCATTCTTTGTCTTCCCGAGCTCCTTGAACGCAAGGGTTTGGTCTTCTACCCCGCAAATTATTTCTGGTAACAGGTTGGACGCAAGCCTGCCTTTAAACGCAAGGTGCAGACTAACTCTTCTTACTCTTTCGGATGCGTCGACCTTCCTTGAACGCAAGGTCTAATTTGAACGCATCGTGGCGTTCACCCTTTATGTTGAATTCGTGTAAAACTAATAAGCACTTGAAAAGTGCGTATTATTCTCTCAAATTTAGGGAGTTTTATATTAGATTTCACTTGTTTGCTAGTGACTTTCAGGTTAAAACGAGGAAAATTAGAAGAAACGACTAAAAGATCAAAACCGAGCAAGAATATGGTAAAAAAGAGCTGAAAAACGCATCCTTGTTGAAACGCATGATGCGCCGCGGCGCTGAAGTAGAAACGCATCAGCATGGACGCAGAGTAGCAACGCGGCGTTGGGAAGGCGCTGCCTCGACGCATCCTTGATGAACGCAAGACAGCGTCGTAACGCTAAAACCCGAGAGCAACTTAGTTTTGGTCCCAACGCTAGCGCCACGGCGCCAGCGTTAATTAAACGCAAGTTTTATATTTTAGGTTAAATTTTGGGCGGCCAAACTTTATAAATTTAGGGGTTTTCAGCAGCCAAAAAGGGAGGAGGAAATATCAAGAAAAGCAAGAAAGTTGCAGAACTGAAGAAAGATCCAAAAAGGTGAGAATAAAGCAAGAGTTCGAAGAGTGAGTTAGCCGCAAGGAAGAAGAAAAGAGTTCGAGATAGTTTTGGTGCCCTTCGAAGTCCGACGCGAGAGCTAAGGAGTTCGTGACGGTGCTGCCTCAATCAAGAACCTCTTTTCAGTAGAGTTTCCCTATTCTTTACACTCTTTCTTTGATTATTTTTGCTCAACATGTTGCTTCACGCTATGAATGGCTAAACTCTTTAGTTTTAGGGTTTGATGAATTATTTGTGAATTCATGTTAATTTTGTAGACTCATGGTTTTGTTCAAATAAATATGCTTTTCATTGTTATTGTGTTTAAATCTTGAAGATTGGCCACCTTCACATGTTAAGTTAGATGTATGATCGAGAGATTATATGTTTAATTTGATCTATAATAATGAATCGTTGTTAATCTATCACGAGAGTAGTTAGGTTGATAATGAAAGTTGCTAAAGACTAGTTTTAATGCCATGCAATTTTGTATTGGTTTTAAGAGATTAACTATCAATCAAGTTGCATGAGTAAGAGTTGTCTTTGAGAGAAGATAACTTGGAATTAAGTTTCTAGACTTAGGCATAAGAATTAAAATAAAATTCGTGAAATCTGTAATTTTGCATGATGAAACAAACAAGGATTTGAAACCCTAGAATTCTCTTTGATTCTTGCAATTCTCCCTTTGATATTTTCTTTGCTTGATTTTTCTTTTTCCCAAAATTGAAATATTGAATTTCAATCCTCAAATAAAATTGATTCAATTCTAGAATAGCTAAGTAACTTGACCTTCCCAATTGGATCTCTAGTGGAAACGATACACGGACTTAACCGTTTTATATTATAACTTGACCCGTACATTTGCGGTAAACACACAAAGTGGCACATCAAGTTTTTTGCACCGTTGCCGGGGATCCAAAGAACGGTTTTTGTTATTTAATATTCATTAGAATTGATAGATGTTAATTTGAGGTGTATATTATTTGATTGTTTATTTATTTAGTTTATTTTATATAATTGTTTTTTTTATTTTATTTATTTTGTTAGTCTATGCCTCGAGATAATACTAACCTCCTCCCTCTTGATCCCAGGATTGAAAGGACGTGTAGAAGAAATCTAAGGGCTCAACTTAATCAAACTACGGAGATGGCGGAGGAGATACCTAAGGCAATTAAAGACTACTTTCAACCTACGTTACTGGCAAGTCAACCCGGAATAATGAATGTGCCTATCAATGTCAACAATTTTGAGTTGAAACCGGGATTGATTCAAATGGCTAGAGAGCTAGCCTTTAAAGGAAGAACTAATGAAGATCCTCACAAGCACTTACGATCCTTTTTGGAGATATGCAGGACGGTAAAGATGAATGGTGTTTCTAATGATGCTATTAAACTAAGACTTTTTCCTTTCTCTTTGCAGGACCGTGCTAAGGATTGGTTGGAAACCATACCTCCGGATAGCATTACCACATGGTAGATCTTAGCTCAAGCTTTCTTGAACAAATATTTTCCACCGGCTAAATCTCAAAGACTAAGGACGGAGATTGGAACATTCCGCCAACTCGAGGATGAACAATTATATGAGGCGTGGGAAAGGTATAAGGATCTCTTGAGAAGATGTCCTCAACATGGGTACCCGGATTGGTTGCAAATCCAACTCTTTTACAATGGATTGGCAAGTTCAACCAAATCCATCTTAGATGCAACCGCCGGAGGGTCAATTTTTTCAAAGAATGCTCAAGAGGCCTATACCATATTAGAAGACTTGGCCAATACATCTTACAATTGGCCATGTGAACGGTCTTCTCCAAACATCTCAAGAGCCGCCAGATTGTATGAGGTGGATGAGGTAAATTATCTCAAAGCTCAAATGGCTTCCCTTACTAATGCTCTTTCTAAATTAACTGCAGGAGGCCAAACTCAAACAAATCCACCATCTATAGCTTCTCTTGCCGCTTTGGCATCGGAAATGGGCGTTCAAGGAGATAATGAGACGACCAACTATGTTGATAGAGGACACTATAGAAGTCATCAACAACTTCCAACTCACTACCATCCTAGTTTGAGGAACCATGAAAATTTTTCTTATTCTAACAAAAGGAATGTTTTGCAAGGTTCTTCTGATTTATCCAATGTAGGTCCATCCCACACAGAAAAGAAGTCCAACTTAGAAGATTTGATGATAGAGTTCATAAAAGAATCAAGAGGAAGGACAACCGCATTGGAGAGCACAGTACAAAGTCATGGTAAGGCCATTCAAAACATTGAGGAACAAATAAGCCAAATCGCCACTTCCCTTCAAACAATGCAAAAGGGAAAATTTCCAAGTTGTTCCGAGATAAATCCAAAAGAGGAGTGCAAGGCCATGACTTTGAGGAGTGGGAAAAAGCTGTCCACTCCTTTGATCATTGATGAGGATGAAGAGCAAGAGGTAGATGACACTATCCAAGAGCAAATTTTAGAAGATGAAACAAAGATCCTAGAAAAGAAGTAAAGGTAAAAGAGTCAACATCTTCAAGTAAGTCATCTAACCCTCTACCTTTTGTACCTAATACTATGCCATATCCTCAACGTTTTAAAAAGAAAGAAATAGACTCGCAATTTGCTAAATTTCTTGAGTTATTTAAAAAGCTGCACATTAACATTCCATTTGCTGAGGCTTTATAGCAAATGCCCAACTATGCTAAATTCATGAAAGATGTCTTATCTAAAAAGAAAAAGTTTGGGCAATATGAGATGATTAGCATGACTGAGGAATGCAGTGCAGTGTTACAAAAGAAGCTACCACAAAAGTTAAAAGATCCAGGGAGTTTTACTATACCTTGCACTATTGGTTCTTTAAATGTTATTAGAGCTCTTTGTGATCTGGGTGCTTCTATTAATTTGATGCCTTTATCTGTTTATAGGAAACTCAACATTGGAGAGGTGCAACCTACCACCATCACCCTGCAACTTGCTGATAGATCATTAGCTTATCCCAAAGGTATTGTTGAAGATGTATTAGTTAAAGTGGACAAATTTATCTTCCCTGCAGATTTTGTAGTATTGGACATGGAGGAGGACTCTGAGATTCCTATCATACTTGGGAGGCCATTCCTAGCAACTGGAAAGACTATCATAGATGTCCAACAAGGGAAGTTGACTCTAAGGGTAAATGATGAAAATGTAGTATTTGATATTTACAAGTCCTTGAGTCATCATGATGAGAGTAGTCCTTGCCATGCTATAGACATAATTGATCATACTATTTTTAAGCATGTAGAGGTTATGTTAGCTAATGATCATCTAGAACTAAGCATGATAGATGTTGAAAATGCAGATACAATCTTTGATGAAATAGCATTTTATGCTAGGTGGTTAGATAGGTTGCCAATATGTTCTAAAATAGATAAACCTATACCTTTAGCTCCCTTGCATGTTGTGAATGATATTGAGAAGCCTAAGCTTGAATTAAAAGTGTTACCTCTTCATTTAAAATATGCATTCTTAGATGATTTATCTTCTTTACCTGTTATAATATCTTCTGATCTTGATTTTGTGGAAGAAGAAAAATTATTGAAAGTATTGAGGGATCATAAATCTGCCATTGGTTGGTCTATTGAGGACCTTAAAGGTATTAGTCCGTTGGTCTGTATGCACAGAATCTTGATGGAAGATACCTTTAAACCATCGATAGAGCACCAAAGGAGACTTAATCCCACCATGAAAGAGGTAGTTAAGAAAGAAATGCTCAAGCTTTTGAATGCAGGAATCATATATGCAATATCTGACAGTCCATGGGTAAGTCCTGTTCAAGTGGTGCCCAAGAAAGGTGGCATGACTGTGGTTAAAAATGAAAAAGATGAAATGATAGCCACTAGAACTGTGACAGGATGGCGTGTATGCATTGATTATAGGAAGTTGAACAAAGCCACTAGAAAAGATCATTTTCCCCTTCCTTTTATAGATCAAATGCTTGATAGACTTGCAGGTTATTCTCATTATTGCTTTCTAGATGGATATTCAGGTTATAACCAAATTGTCATTGCTCCTGAGGATCAAGAAAAAACGACATTTACATGTCCCTATGGGACATTTGCTTTTAAGAGAATGCCATTTGGTTTATGTAATGCCCCTGCTACTTTCCAACGTTGTATGATGTCTATTTTTCAGGGGCTCATTGAAGACATAATGGAGGTTTTTATGGATGATTTTTCTGTATTTGGGTCTTCATTTGACTCTTGTCTTGTTAATCTAACTCGTGTTTTGCAGAGGTGCCAAGATGCTAACCTTGTTCTAAACTGGGAGAAGTGTCACTTCATGGTGACGGAAGGCATCGTCCTGGGGCACAAAGTCTCTAAAAAAGGATTGGAGGTGGATAGAGCTAAAATAGCTGCTATTGAACAACTACCACCCCCCACCAATGTGAAAGGAGTCAGAAGCTTCCTAGGGCATGCAGGGTTTTACAGGAGATTTATTAAAGATTTTTCTAAAATTGCTAAACCCTTGAGTAATCTACTAGAAAAGGAAGCTATGTTTATTTTTTGATGATGCATGTCTACTAGCTTTTAATACTCTGAAGGAAAGACTAATTGCTGCACCTATTATTGTTGTACCAGATTGGAGTCAGTCTTTTGAGATCATGTGTGATGCTAGTGATTATTCTTTAGGAGCTGTTTTAGGCCAACGTAGAGATAACATGTTTAGGGCAATTTATTATGCTAGTAGGACTCTTGATAATACTCAACAGAAATACACTACTACTGAAAAAGAACTACTAGCTGTTGTGTTTGCCATTGATAAATTTAGATCATACTTGCTTGGCTCTAAAATAGTAGTGCATACTGACCATGCTGCTTTAAAGTACTTGTTTGTTAAGAAAGATTCTAAACCTAGGCTAATGAGGTGGATATTATTGTTACAGGAATTTGACCTAGAAATCAAAGACAGGAAAGGATGTGAAAATGTGGTTGCAGACCACTTATCTAGAATTGAGAATGAGGAAGCTAAATCATGGCTCCCAATTGTTGAGATGTTCCCTGATGAACAACTGTATCAGGTAAAAGATAGTTTGCCCTGGTTTGCTGACATAGTTAATTATCTTGCAGGAGGACATTTGCCACCTGACATGAACTATCAACAAAAGAAAAGATTCCTGCACAAAGTTAAGTCTTACCATTGGGAGGACCCACTTCTCTACAAGGTTTGTGCTGACAATATGATAAGAAAGTGTGTGCCTCAAGAGGAAGTGGTAAGTATTTTAAATTCATGTCATGCCTCCCCCTATGGAGGTCATTTTGGACCCACTAGAACTGCAGCCAAGGTACTTCAGTCAGGATTTTATTGGCCATCCCTTTTCAAAGACTGTTATACCTTTGTTAAATCATGTGATAGGTGCCAACGTACTGGCAATATTTCTAGACAACATGAGCTTCCAATGAAACCTATCTTGGAAGTGGAGTTATTTGATGTTTGGGGTATTGACTTTATGGGGCCTTTTCCTATTTCTTCTAATGGCTACCTATACATTCTAGTTGCAGTAGATTATGTATCTAAGTGGGTAGAAGCCATAGCTACTAGGACCAATGATGCTCGCACTGTTTTAAAATTCTTGCATAAAAATATTTTCACACGTTTTGGTACACCTAAAGCTATTATTAGTGATGAGGGCTCTCACTTTTACAATAAACTGTTTGAATCCATGATGGAAAAATATAATGTTAAACATAAAATTGCTACAGCTTATTATCCTCAAACTAATGGCCTGTCTGAGTTATCTAACAGGGAAATCAAACAAGTTTTGGAAAAGACAGTCAAGACCAATAGGAAGGATTGGGCCCTTAAGCTCGATGATGCACTGTGGGCCTACCGCACAGGTTTCAAAACCCCAATTGGTACTTCCCCGTATAAGTTGGTGTTTGGAAAGGCTTGTCACTTACCGGTAGAGCTCGAGCATAGAGCTTATTGGGCCATCAAGAAGCTGAACATGGATTTCGAGAAAGCTGGTGAGAAACGCCTCTTAGAACTCAATGAGATGGAGGAGTTCTGTGCTCCAGCTTATGAGAATGCCAAACTTTACAAAGAGCGCACTGCCAGATGGCATGACAAGAAGATCACATCACGAACCTTCCTTCCAGGACAAAGAGTATTATTTTTTAACTCACGTTTACGCTTGTTTCCAGGAAAGCTTAGGACACGATGGTCGGGACCCTTTATCATTGTCAAGGTATCCCCACACGGAGCCGTGGAACAACAAGGTAACAATGGAACAACCATCAAAGTGAATGGTCAACGATTAAAACACTACATCGGTGATGAAGAATGCGGACTTGAGAACCTGACTTTCATTGCATAATCCAGTAGTCCCGTCTAGCTAGAAGACGTTAAACCAAGCGCTTTTTGGGAGGCAACCCAATTTTATTGCTTTATTTATTTATTTATTTATTATTTTTTTTTATATAAATCTTGGAGTCACTCATATGCTTTATCTCTCAGGAACGTGGTTTATCACACAAAGTACTCCTTACACCAAGCCTGTTTGGTGGCTTCCTGCTTGCTCCCAGGCTTGCTCTTTCCTTATTAGATGTTCTTATGCATTGGGGACAATGCATGATTCTAAGTTTGGGGTGGGAGGTATCTTTCGTACTTTTGTGTGTTTTCTTATCCTGCTATGCATGTTAGTGAAGGTTTTAATGATCATATGCATGTCAATACTTTTGTGTGTTTTCTTATCCTGCTATGCATGTTAGTGAAGGTTTTAATGATCATATGCATGTCAAATTTTTTGAAACAATTTTTGAAAATTTTTTTTTTTAAATTTTGGAGCTTTAAAAGTTAATGGGAATGTTGTTTATGGTTGTGTGCCTTGATGTTGATTGCCCATGATGAGATTCGAATGTGCATGATAGATGACTTATTGTGGAAATAGAATAGCATTATCTTGAGTTAAATTCATTTAAGTCCCTCTTAAAATCTCTCATATTCTTGAGCACGTAGCCACTTCTATTTAGAATCTTTAATTGAAAAAAGGATTAAGTTGGGTGTATTTGGTTGTCACTTCGAAAGGCCCCACTGGTTATGGAGTGGAAATGCATGATAGCTTGTAATCTTAGACTAAGGAAAAAGAAAAAAGTATACATGCCTTGAGAAAAGAAAGAGTGTACACAAAATATACGAGCTTTATTTGTCTATCTTTTTAAATGTTAAACTTGTAATGAGTATGCATGGATAGGGGTAAAAAGAGCTGCCTTTGCTGTGATCAGTAAGGACGCCTGGGAATTGACTAGGTACGAGTCCCTATAGTGGATGTGTGAAAGCTAGTGCCTCTAGGTAAAAGAATGCAAGTTTAGGGCCCATGAAAAAAATATATATGACTGAAAGGCACCTTAGTGGACATATTACTCACTTGAATGCATGAAAGCTTGAAGATTGGTGCATGAGCTAGAGTAGGGGGAAAACTAAAGAAACTCTCTTAAGTCCTAATTTGAGTTCTAGTATTTTAAATTGAAGGAGGCTTGCACACACACACTTGGGAGATAGCAAGATTTGGCCTTGAATAATTATAACAATATAGATATGCTTGCATGTTTCTATTTAAGCTCTGAATGCTATTCTCTAAGACATGAGTCAATTGCACACTTCTTCATCTAAAACTCCCTATTATTTGATTTTATTCTTTGCTCGGGACTAGCAAATCTCTAAGTTTGGGGTGTTGATAAGCACTTGAAAAGTGCTTATTATTCTCTCAAATTTAGGGAGTTTTATATTAGATTTCACTTGTTTGCTAGTGATTTTCAGGTTAAAACGAGGAAAATTAGAAGAAACGACTAAAAGATCAAAACCGAGCAAGAATATGGTAAAAAAGAGCTGAAAAACGCATCCTTGTTGAAACGTATGATGCGCCGCGGCGTTAAGGCAGCGCTGCCGCGGCGCTGAAGCAGAAACGCATCAGCATGGACACAGAGTAGCAACGCGGCGCTGGGAAGGCGCTGCCTCGACGCATCCTTGATGAACGCAAGACAGCGTCGCAGCGCTGGAACGGCGCTACCGCGGCTGAGAGCAACTTAGTTTTGGTCGCAACGCTAGCGCCGCGGCGCTATGCGTCAGCGCCGCGGTGCTAGCGTTAATTAAACACAAGTTTTATATTTTAGGTTAAATTTTGGGCGGCCAAACTCTATAAATTTAGGGGTTTTCAGCAGCCAAGAAGGGAGGAGGAAATATCAAGAAAAGCAAGAAAGTTGCAGAACTGAAGAAAGATCGAAAAAGGTGAGAATAAAGCAAGAGTTTGAAGAGTGAGTTAGGCGCAAGGAAGAGGAAAAGAGTTCGAGATAGTTTTGGTACCCTTCGAAGTCCGACGCGAGAGCCAAGGAGTTCGTGACGGTGCTGCCTCAATCAAGAACCTCTTTTCAGTAGAGTTTCCCTAATCTTTACACTCTTTCTTTGATTATTTTTGCTCAACATGTTGCTTCACGCTATGAGTGTCTAAACTCTTTAGTTTTAGGGTTTGATGAATTATTTGTGAATTCATGTTAATTTTGTAGACTCATGGTTTTGTTCAAATAAATATGCTTTTCATTGTTATTGTGTTTAAATCTTGAAGATTGGTCACCTTCACATGTTAGGTTAGATGTATGATCGAGAGATTATATGTTTAATTTGATCTATAACAATGAATCGTTGTTAATCTATCACGAGAGTAGTTAGGTTGACAATGAAAGTTGCTAAGACTAGTTTTAATGCCATGTAATTTTGTATTGGTTTTAAGAGATTAACTATCAATCAAGTTGCATGAGAAAGAGTTGTCTTTGAGAGAAGATAACTTGGAATTAAGTTTCTAGACTTAGGCATAAGAATTAAAATAAAATCCATGAAATCTATAATTTTGCATGATGAAACAAACAAGGATTTGAAACCCTAGAACTCTCTTTGATTCTTGCAATTCTCCCTTTGATATTTTCTTTGCTTGATTTTTCTTTTTCCAAAATTGAAATATTGAATTTCAATCCTCAAATAAAATTGATTCAATTCTAGAATAGCTAAGTAACTTGACCTTCCCAATTGGATTTCTAGTGGAAACGATACTCGGACTTAACCATTTTATATTATAACTTGACCCGTACACTTGCGGTAAACACACAAAGTGGCACATCAAAAACGCAAGGCTTACTCTTCTCGACGCAAGCCAACTTCTTAACACCAGATGACTTAGGTGTCAAGGTTGTCTTCCTCTTTGGCCGCAGATTTCCTCTTACAGACGCAAGGTTTTCTTTTTTCAGTTCTCCTTCTTTCTTTCTCTCAAGAATTATTATCACCGAATCATCAGTCATTACTTTTTCCCTCTAGGTCCTATTTATAGAGAACTTATCATTCTACTTCTCCTCTTTTGCTGCCACTTGTTTGCCACATGTCACGTTGCATGCTTAATCAACTATGCATTAGTCCAAGTGTCACTTTGCATGAGATGATTATCATGCTTTCTAACACCTCCTACTTAATGAGGTGTCCCAATCATGTGTAATCACCTGGCATATAGGCTTACCTTATGCGTCCGTTATGTTCCAATATACAACTACCCAATCATTCCTGTGTTCCTATGCGTTTATAGACCTTTATTTCCATTTCTCTACCACACTCAATTAGGTATACAAATCTTAAACGCATGCTACTATGTGTTTCAGCTTACCATAAAATATCATACATCAATCTTAATCGCATACTATCTGCTACAAATCTCTCTTTTGTACAATTACACCCTTCTGACCATGTGGTTTACTCTTAACTACCACATTCAACTCAAGTTCTTTCTTTATGCATTTATCCTCTTGCATTCATCTTTACATCATTCCACGTTCATGACCTTCCTTTAAGTCCCTTGATTTTACCCTCTATGCGTTCTCGAATCATATACCAAGGTTATTCCTCTAACCATTTCCTGCTTTAACTTTTCTTATGCGTTTACCCGAGATCTTGATAACATTTTTCATTTATTATAACTTTAAGCTCTTCCGCGTATAACTTATTAACCAATGGTAGTCACCTTCGACTCATAAACCCCTCGTCGCATAGCTAATAGCTGTCCTTAACGCAGAACTCCTCAATGCATAGCTAATGGTTCCTCACCTCGTAACTTCCTCATCACATAGTAAGACCTTACTAATCACTGAAGTCCTACTAGCATATAATAATCCTTTAACGTTTATCATCTCAATTATTAACTATTTAGAATTTCAGTTTCCTCAATGCGTCGCTTTGCCATCGCATAGCAATTCTTCAACGCATAGAAATTTCCCAATGTAATAACCTTCAACGCTTAACGGCCTCTTCCACACATGCTATACCATATTTAGGGACTTCTTGATTAGCCCAATGAACCTTCATCGCACATAGCAAACTCCAAACGCCTAGCCGTTGCTCATCGCATAGTTTTCCAATCCATCGCTAACCTTCAGCGCATAGTCACAGCTTATCGCATGGTTTACCAACGTGTAGTTGTGATCAATACCCAAGTTCCTTTTTCCTCCATACTGTTGCTTCATAACGCCTAATGCATTACTTTCTTTCACTTCACTTTCCGACGCGTTGCCAACCCTTCCAACGCAAAGTACTTTTCCCACGCAATGGTTCTACTCCATTTTACATCATCGACGCATGGTACTTCACCTCATTTAACTTGCCATTATTAACATTTAATCGCGTAACTTGGTAACTCAATATTAACTATTACATGCGTTATAACTTATCCACACTCTTTATCCTTTTATCCTTATCAATTATATAAATACTTAGGTTTTCAGGAACAGGGTGTTACACAGATAGTGTTTTGATACCTGTGGGTGAAACGTCCCACTTAGCCCCGGGCTTCGCCAATACTCGGATTGCGTCCTCCATTAACTCCGGTGGAGTTGATTCTATAATTTTATTTCCTTCCACATCTGAGTTATCCATTAACTGATATATTGCATTTATTTCCCTTGTGTTGAAAGGGCTTCAGTTTCATCCACCACCACCACGTCTTCCTCTTCATCTATGCGTCCGTTATAAAAACTGCGGACTACGTCAGGTTGGACCCAAGATGTCACACCCCCTCCCAGATTACCCACCCAACCTGAAAGGGAATGTGAAAACAATAAACATCACCCCTCTTGTGACGCATATTGTCCCATCTTCCATTCCTATCTCTGCATACATTCTACACATATACAAACATAGAACTCAGTCATACTACACATGCTTATAATATAATATTATTCCCAGTATAGAGTACACTTTTATTGCATAGCATAATTTCACTTCCATATCCATCATACAATGTACAAAACTCCACCGCAGTCCCCACTCAAAACTACATGGTCTACATGCCATCTACATAAGATTATATGCAACGTACAACTCTCAGACTTGACTGTATTTCGAGAACTCGAGGCTTAGGCAAGGTGAGCTGAAGTAGGCTAAGCACCGGGAACGTCCTTGCTACCTGGGGGGAGAAAAGGAAAACATTGGAAAATGTAAGTTAACAGCCTAGTGAGTGACAAATCTTTGTAAAACGAGCATTCATTGAAAACAGGCATGTTACGTATAACGAATAAGTAAGAATTTAACATTTTGTTCAAATTAAACATGCTTTCCATAAAATCCATTAATCTCATAATCAAATCTTAAATCATACATGAGTGTTTTCCAAGGAGTTTATCAATATCAGTCTAGTTTTTCAAACTTTTCCCTTAGTTGAGGCGGAGCAACGCTTCTACGCACTCAACGTCGAAAACCACCTTAGTTGGGGTGGAGCAAGGCTCAACACTCCCAACGTCGAAATCGTCCCTGGCTCAATGCGGAGCAAACTTGACACACCAGCCAAATCAACCTCCATGTGCACATAGGAATATAACGGGTTGCCCAAGTACCTTCTCATGTCCTTCAGTACTCGGTCCCGGGGAAACTCACGTGCCTTCTCGTGTCCTTGAGCACTGAGCCTCCTCTAAAATGGTTTAGAATTTCGTTCACATAATAGGTCATATGAAAATCTTTCATAGAAATCATACAAAACTTTATTCAATAACATTTCATAAAAATGCTTTCTATCAACTTTAGAAATATATAACATGCCTTATGAGTAATGCAATCAACATTATGCATATTAAACAGTTCATTGTAAATCATACTTCATAAGAACATTTTTAATAAAATAGAATTGAAGAATAAAATAGTCACTCACTACTCTTTCTAGGCTTTACGTGGGTTATACGCTTTCCCTA
Organism: Citrullus mucosospermus; assembly: GCA_030954485.1. Taxonomy (NCBI): domain Eukaryota; kingdom Viridiplantae; phylum Streptophyta; class Magnoliopsida; order Cucurbitales; family Cucurbitaceae; genus Citrullus; species Citrullus mucosospermus. The sequence continues at coordinate 13,597,899 of CM062057.1, read as the reverse complement.
TTTCTTCTTGGCCTGCAAGAGACATTTACCTTGCGTTATTTAACGTTAAATCTTCTTCCTTTTCTCAATTAACATTATAAGCGAGAATCCTAGCGATACCAACCAACAAAAGCCGTTACTAGCGATACTTGATGGAGCGACACTAGCGTTACTTTACCTTAGCAGCGATACTCAGCGTTATCTAGCGAGATCTGTGAGAAGGAAGACTCCTTTGCGTCTCAGCGACACCCGTCTAGCCAGACAGTGTGCCGATACTTGATTCTTAGCGGCAGTCTGCACCGTTATTCCTTCCTTTCTTCTTGTTCTTACTTCAATCTATTAAAAGTCACAATTCCATACGGATTCGGGACTTCTTCTCTTCTACAAACTTATAGGAAATTAAGTTCTATAGCTTACCTCAAAGTTTCAAGGCTTAACTTCTCCTCGTTCTCTCAGTATTCCGAAATCACCTCATGTTGTTCCAGATTGAGTATCAATCTTGTAAGCTCTGCTTTCCTAAGGATTCACATAGTAAATCTTCAGTTTCAGCAGTACCGTCCTTCACAAAAGTTGTTAGGAATTATGTTAACTTACTAACCTCCAATTTTCAACTCTAAACTCGGCTTCCTCTACACGTTCTACTCTGAATATCAATCACTGCTCAAACTGTGCGACTTCAGTCATTCCTCTGTTCCAGCTTCGTTGTCAACAACAATATGAGTCGAATCTCACCCAAAATCCGTAAGAACACTTTCCTCAATCTTCTTCTGAAGTTTGTTTGAAATATGGAACCGACTTAAGCTCTCGAAATGTCTTAAAAATGATTAAACATTTAATTAATCCAGCTATATATACTACCGACCTAGCCTTTATAGCCCCTAGGACTGATGTTGCCAACTTACCCTTCACCCGCAGACTAGCGCAGGGTTCTTATCTCAATGCGAGGTATTCATGTTAACTTCTCCTCCAACGCCCCCAGCAACTGACCACACCCAACGCATGGTGTCGTCCTCAACGTCTCCTATTTTTGACGCATACATTTCCGTCATACAATACTACTTTCGTCGCGTCAAGAAGTCTTCGACGCAGGGTGACTCCAACACATCTGTCTCCGACGCATCGACTTTAGCGCATAACTGTCCTCAACGCAGAGTGACTTAAACGCATGGTTCAAACACATTTCCTCCCCCGCCAGAATTACTTATCCTTCAATGCGGGTAGCTACTTCAACTCACTAACCTCCGTGAATCAACCACAACGCATGGACTTGGCCAACACTTAGTCAAGATTTTACTTCCCAAAAATTCTTGCTTTCGCTCCTAGCCACTTCTCCCTTTGAAACACATAGCTGCAAACGCATGGCCGCACCCCAACGCTTGGTAACGCAAATCAGTGCTTACATAAGAGGTGCTGGAACAGAAGTTTCTCCAGCCGTGGTGGTCAATAATTTCGGTGATGTATGGCGGCAATGGGGCTTCTTCAGGGAAAAATCCCACCTCTATCATCAAATCAGGGAACGCCCTGCGTTTCCCTTTTCCTTCCTTCTTTTGTGGTGACGCATCAGCCGCCTTAGCTTTTCCTTTGGCCTTAGCAAGGATTTCATCCACTGTTCTTTTCTTGCTCTTGGCCACTTCAGCTGGTGCCTCAGTCACCTTCTCCTTCCCTTTGCGTTTCTCCTTATGCGTGCTTGGGAGTTTGGTGACTGACACCTCTTTTTCTTTCTTCTTCTTCTTTTTCAAGGTGCTAACACCTTGTTCCTCTCTCGCATCCTCCCTGATGCGTTCCTTCCTTGTAGGCGAGTGATGCCTACTTCTCTTCTTCTTTTTCTTCTTGCCCTCCCCCTCTTCTTGGGCTTTTATTCTAGCAGCCAGCTCCTCATCCTCCTCTATTTTTAGCTCTCTCTCAAGCTCCTCGGCTGCTTTTTCTATTCTTTCTTCTTCCCTCATTTCCTCTTCAAATGCCAATGCGGCTTCTTCTATTTGAGGATCAGGAAGGCCTTGCGTCTCCCCTTCTTCTGGAGGCTGCACTTCCTTGCGCGCCTTCTTGCCGGACAATGCGTCCTTGGCAATTTTCTCAGCTCCTTTTCTTAGGACCCTGAGCTCTTTTCTCAACTTGGCCCTCTTTTTCTTCATCTTCTCTGCCAGCCTATCAAAGGATGTTGCCGCAATAGGGACTCAGGACCGTCTCCTTGCTCTGCACTTTTAGGCTTCTCATCCTCGGCAATTTCTTGTGATACCCTTCGTTTCATCCTCAACAAGGGTACCACTTCCTTTTCCCCTTCTCTTCCTCTCTTGGCCTCTGCGGCCATCACAACCTTTTTGATCGGTCCTTCATTGGAGTCCAGGGTTATCTCCTCAGGATTGATAGACGCAGGGACAGACCCTTGCGTTTCAGATGGCTCGCCTACGATCTCCTTGTTGTAGGCGACTTCTCCTTCCTTATTCCCCTCATTCTTGTCACCCTCCCGAGTTTCTTTCAACTGACTCTTGACCTTTTTAATCGGTGAGGGTGATTCCCGTCTTGCGTCTGAGACGGTTGCGTCCATTGGGTAACGCAATTCGCTCAGGATTTTGGCTATCCATGCGTCTGGGGAACGTGCATAGTTCACTTCCCCTACTGTGATAGCCACTTCTTCAACTTCTTCTCTTCCCATCTCTTCAGTCCCTCTCGTGCTAGGTGGACGCGATAGGGGCAAGGGCTTGTTGACCTCCCCGTCATCCTCTCTACCCTTTGCTTCCCTTTCCTCCTGAGCTATTCGCTCCAAAATATCGCCGAATACTTCTCGTTCTTCTCTTCGGCGTACTTCACTGCTTCCGTGCAGTGTGCTATCTTCATCGCGAACCGTTCCAAGACCCGGTTGCTCTGCCTCGGAGTTTTCCGTGCTTAACCGTTGGCTTCCGACATTGAAGTTTGCGGCGGAAAACTCCCTCATGTTCTTCATTCTTGGCTTAGGGATGCAAGATTTGACCCGACTTTTGGGTTTCGGATTAGGTACTGGGTCGATTCGGCTCAAGGGGCGGATATTTAGAACTTCCACACAGTCATCGGAGTCAACGTCGACTACTGGTGGACGGGTTGAGGGTTTGGCGAATGGTCGGAAAAATGGTCGGAAAAATGGGTTTATAGGCGGTCTTTGGGCAGTAGCCCTGATTCGCGACGTCGAAAAGGTTGGGATAAATGGTGGGCTGGGATTTGGAGGACTTGGTCGGACCGGAGAAGCAAAAGGCCTCATAGGTCTGGTATGATGAAATGTTGGTGGAGAGGAAAATGGAGATTGAGGGTTAAGAAATACCTCGGGGGCTGGTGTAGATGATGACGAAGGTGGAGTCGAGTGCTGGGTGTTGTGAGAAGATCTTGGGGAAACGTTCCTGGCGAGGTGTTCTTGGTTTTGTGGATTTGAATGGTTAGACATAGAAGGTTCTGCGTAGAACACAAATCACTGGAGGTTATAGAGGTGAAAGGTTTCGAAAATGGAAAATGGGAAATCGGATCACGTTTATAACGGGTCGATTGAGCCGTCGGTAATAAATGCGGATACGCGATATCCGGAATCCCACTGATCAAGGCAAATTTTATTAAGCCGCACACCCATAAAGTGTGATGGGCGGCTACTTAACGCACATAGAGCACTTGAGTGTTTTAGCACTTGAGTGTTTTTCTAGGAACAATGCGTAGACTCAGAAGACATCTGCGTTTCGCCTATTGCTCTATCTAAAGCGCAGTGAACTAATGATAAACGCATCGCTGATGAACACCTGGTTCTCAGGTTAGATTGTGTGTTGTAAGTTAAGTATTATGCGTTTGACAAAATATGTACGGCTCTAACCTTACCCCTAACCTTAACTCGATAAACACAGAAATCGTTTATCGATGAACGCATAGTTTACTTATGCGTTGGACGCATGCATGAATAATAGAGTATGCGGTGAAATCAAATTGTTTATATTAAAAACTCAACGCGTAATTTTATGCTTATCTCATTTATACTACTAACTGAAATTAAAGAAATAAATAAATGCTAAAAACAAAATATAAACAAAAGAAAGAAAGCAAAATATAATAAAATAAAAAAAATACTAGAACAAGTTCAAATGAAAATAAAGCAAGGGTAAAAGAAAGCGTCCCTGAAAAAGTAGGCGTTCAGCAACGCAGGGACCTTTCGACACAAGCTCAGTTATTACACTCGCGTAGGTCAATGGAGGTTTTGTCAATTTCGAACTCTCCAATGTGGTAGGGTTTTACCCTCTGTCCATTGACCTTGAAGGAAGTAGTTCCGTCTTCGTTTGTTAGCATGACCGCACCATGCGGGAACACTTCCTTGACTATGAATGGACCCAACCAGCGAGACTTTAGCTTACCTGGAAATAAACGCAACCTTGAGTTAAATAACAGGACCTTCTGGCTGACGTATAGAGTTTTCTTACTAATATTCTTGTCATGCCATTTCTTGGTCCTTTCTTTATACAGCTTTGCGTTTTCGTAAGCTGAATGTCTCCACTTCAGGAGTTCGTTTAATTGAAGCTTTCTGGCTTCGCCGCTTAGGTCCTGGTCTAGATTGAGCTTTTTCATGGCCCAGATGGCCTTGTGTTCCAGCTCAAGCGGGAGATGGTATGCTTTCCCAAACACCAACGCATAGGGTGACATGCCTATAGGTGTTTTGAATGCCGTTCTGTATGCCCATAGAGCTTCATCTAATCTCTCCGTCCAATCTTTCCTTGATGTGCTCACGACTTTTTCGAGTATGGACTTGATCTCCCGGTTTGTTATTTCAGCTTGGCCGTTTGTCTGTGGGTGATAAGCAGTTGCTACCCTGTGCGAAACATTAAATTTTGTTAGTAAATTAGTGATTGTGCGATTTATAAAATGTGTACCTTCATCACTAATTATCGCCCTTGGTGTCCCAAATCGAGAGAAGATTTGTTTCTTTAAGAACTTGGACACTGTGTTTGCATCATTCTTTGCACAGGCTACTGCTTCTACCCATTTTGATATGTAGTCGACCGCTATTAGAATATATTGATTACCGCAAGAAGGAGGAAATGGTCCCATGAAATAGATTCCCCATACGTCAAACAACTTAACTTCCAGCATTGAGTTCAGAGGCATCTCATTCCGGTTAGAAATGTTGCCTGTTCTCTGACAACGATCGCAAGCTACCGCATATGCCCTTGCGTCTTTGAATAATGTGGGCCAGAAATACCCACTTTGCAGCACCTTTGTAGCTGTTCTCTGCCCTCCAAAGTGTCCTCCGTAAGGTGCTTCATGACAGCTTCTCAGAATGCTATGCGTTTCATATTCTGGAACGCATCGACGCAGTATGTGGTCAGGGCCAAGTCTGTATAGATATGGCTCATCCCAGCAGTAGAACTTACTTTCATGTTGGAGCTTTTTCTTTTGTTGAGCATTGAATTCTTCAGGCCATTGGTTGCAGACCAGGTAATTTACTATGTCTGCATACCATGGTTCCTAACTCTTTGCGTTCATGATATGCTTGTCTGGGAATCGTTCCTCTATATCACTCAGCTTTCCTTGACCTCTTTATTTTCCAACCGAGATAGGTGGTCCGCAACCTGATTCTCGGTTCCCTTTCTATCTTTAATCTCCAAGTCAAATTCTTGTAACAGCAGGACCCAGCGGATGAGTCTAGGCTTTGCGTCCTTTTTCGCCATCAAATATTTGATCGCAGAATGATCGCTATAGATGGTCACCTTTGACCCTATCAAATATGCTCTGAATTTGTCAATCGCAAAGACTATGGCTAATATTTCCTTCTCAGTAGTGGTGTAGTTCTCCTGAGACGCATTCAATATTTTACTAGCATAATAGATGGAGTGCATTATTTTCTCTTTTCTTTGCCCCATTACTGCTCCCACTGCATGGTTGCTTGCGTCGCACATTAATTCAAATGGGAGAGACCAGTCTGGTGCAACTAAAATTGGTGCTGAAATTAGAGCTTGCCTTAGAAACTCAAACACATTTAGGCAGTTACTGTTGAAATTGAATTCCCTGTTGGCTTCCAGCAGCTCGCTCAGTGGTTTTGCTATTTGCGAGAATCCTTTGATGAATCTTCTATAGAAGCCCGCATAGCCTAGGAAACTTCGCAAAGTCATTACATTTGTGGCGGTTGGGAGTTTTGCTATCGCATCTATTTTTGCTTGATCCACTTCCAATCCAACCTTCGAGATCTTTGATAACTTGTAGAAATACAAGTTATGATAGCCTTTTTCTTAGATAAATAGAGATTAGATAGATATTAAATAGAGAAGCATGCGGTAAGTTATGTTAAGAAATCTTCCTTTACGTTATACTAATGTATTTTTATGAAGATAAATGATTTTACCACTTTTTGAGCCTAAAACGCATATTTTGACACAAGAATGCAAGCGATGTGTTGATGACTCCTTAACGAAGGAACCAGATGATGCATTAACAACAACTCAATGCATAACTACGCGTTAGCAACCTACGCCGCGTGGACATCGGCCAAACTATTCATGAACGCATAGACGACCATTAATGCAAGGCGCTGAGAATCAAATCAGAATCTTGAGAGATTGATGGATGATTGACGAACATGATTTTTGGCCAAAGTGGTGGATCTTAATTGACCCGAGAATCACGCAATCAGGCGAGATGGACGCATAGTATCAATCTCACCGCCAATAAAGCAGATTTGCCATTAATTGCGAACGCATCATCTATAAAAGGGCAGCTCTGCGAGATGAGAAAAGGTTGTTGATTCTCGGAAGAACTCCATAAGTGACAGCAAAGTTCTCTCAGACCTCAGCCGGAAACGAATAGCTCGAGAGAGAAGAGTCTTCCCTCCGCCGGACCACTTCACAGCAGAGCCTCACGCTTCCATCCGGACGACTCAAGACATTGACGCCTTTCCTTGCTTTCTTTCTTACTGTTCTATCTTAATTTTAGATTCGTACCAAGGCATTGAACTTATCGAAAATTGTATCTCATTTCATCAATATAATTATCTTCCATGTCTACTTATTTCTCTAAACTTTTCGCTCCTTACTTTCAAACCATGAGTAACTAATCACTCAAGGGTCTAGGGTTGCGTTAACATCTAACTAGGAACCACAGTGAAACTATTTTATCTTGTCAATTGCGAGCTTAATCCGATGCTTATGTCCATCTGACAAATCGATATAAGTAGTAATAATAAAACTGCTCGAGAGGGTAAGTGATTGTAGAACTCAATTGACAAGGGCCAAGTAGTGTTACCTGTCTATGGGGATAACCTTTGTTCTTAACACGCTCCTATGCGTTATAGACATATAACGCATAGCGGCTGACAACAGGGAGAAGAGTCGCAAGTATGAATAGAATACCACTGTGCGTTTCCGATGTTAGATGTTAATCAACCCGAACCCTTTCTTTATCCATTCACACACATCTTTAGCTGAACTTGCTGTGTTGCATGCTTTCCATCTTTCACAATTTTTAGTCTAGTGTACAAACAATCGCTTTCTTTAGATTAAAAACCACTCTCTGAACTATTTATTGGTTACCACTGCAACGCATGAAATCCCACTAAACACTGAATCAATATAATCACTGTGTTCTACCTCGAACTCACCGAGAACACCTATTCCTTTGCTTATACTTGGGTAAAGGATAGGAAAACTTGACAAGACCTCTAACGCATAGTAATAGAACGTATAGCATGTTCAAAGCATGACATGTTGAACGCATAAACACATCATTTAGCAACTTGCGTTAGGACAATTTACACATACAAATATCTCGCAACAAGTTTTTGGCGCCGTTGCCGGGGATTATGGCATTGATTTAATTATTTTATTTGGATTATTGTGTTGCAGGATTCCTCAGTCGAAGGAGTATAGTAAGTTTCTCCTCTGCCAGAAGCTTCTAACAGTATTTGAGTGACGGGAGCAATCCATCGCTTGATATTGACCCAGAGATTGAGAGGATCTTCACCCGAAGGATAAGGTAGAATTGAAGAAGGACCAGTTGCTTGGAATCTCTTTTACGAGAATGTATTCGAGAGATCCGCAAGCGAACGCATCAACCTCATTTTATTCCTTGGAATCTCTTTTACGAGAATGTTTATCTACACGCAATGCGATGTTCCAAAGCCAAATCGCTGCAAATCCCGATTTAGAAGTTTATATGATTCAAATTGCAGAGGCACTTGAAAATGAAAAGCAAGGAGCATTGCTAAGTACGACCGAAGTTCCAAGAGGGAACTTAGGAGAACGATGTCAAGTTGAGACATTGTTAAGTGGGAAAATCAACCCCATAGTGCATTATGAGGGGACATAAGGAAACTTGCAACCCCTAAACGCTTCAACAAGTCAACCGATGGAGAGTACCATGCATATTGTTCAACATCCATTGTCATCCACCGAATCAGAGGATGAGGAAAATATAGAGCGGAGAGAAAAAGCAACGCAGGCAAAACCTGCGTCTGTATATGAAGATACTACTTCTGGACGCGTCCTGATTGACGTCCAAGAAGAAATCTCAACACCCCGCGCGGGTGATCAGGTAAAATTTAATATAGTTAACGCGTTAAACGATCCTGATCATTTTCAATTTTGTCCAATGAACGCAGATATCAATGAAAAGGCAAGACCCGTGACCGCGGCGTTGAGAAGTGAAATCCTCAAGGACGGTGAAGATGGTGAAAATGATGAAATCCAATTACTCTCCGATGGTATAATTGAGAAATCAGACCAGAGCAACAGATCCGCGGCAAAGATCGAGCCGCTATTAAAAGAGCCTTCAATGCATGAGCTACAAACCAGTCCAACGCATCCCAACTGTGCACGCTTGAGGGAGGTCATAATGTACTTCATTGTCGCCTCTGGGTTGAACCCTGATCGCAATAAAGGCTCGCAAGTGTAATAACTGAGCTTGCGGTCGAAAGGTCCCTGCGTTGTGGAACGCCTACTTTTTCAGGGACGCTTTCTTTTACCCTTGCTTTATTTTCATTTGAACTTGTTCTAGTATTTATTTTTTTTTATTTTATTGTATTTTGCTTTCTTTCTTCTGTTTATATTTTGTTTTTAGCACTTATTTGTTTCTTTAATTTCAGCTTAGTAGTATAAATGGGATAAGCATGAAATTAGGCGTTGAGTTTTAATATAAACAAGTTGATCTCAGAGCATACTCTATTATTCATGCATGCGTCCAACGCATAAGAAAACTATGCGTTCATCGATAAACGATTTCTGTGTTTATCGAGTTAAGGTTAGGGGTAAGGTTAGAGCCGTACATATTTTGTCAAACGCATAATACTTGACTTACAACACACAATCTAACCTGAGAACCAGGTGTTCATCAGCGATGCGTTTATCATTAGTTCACTGCGCTTTAGATAGAGCAATAGGCGAAACGCAGATGTCTTCTGAGTCTACGCATTGTTCCTAGAAAAACACTCAAGTGCTCTATGTGCGTTAAGTAGCCGCCCATCACACTTTATGGGTGTGCGGCTCAATAAAATTTGCCTTGATCAGTGGGATTCCGGATATCGCGTAACCGCATTTATTACCAACGGCTAAATCGACCCGTTATAAACGCGATCCGATTTCCCATTTTCCATTTTCGAAACCTTTGACCTCTATAACCTCCAGCGATTTTTGTTCTACACAGAGCCTCATATGTCTAGCCATTCAAATCCACAAAACCAAGAACACCTCGCCAGCGACGTTTCCCCAAGATCCTCTCACAACACCTAGCATTCAACTCCACCTTCCTCTTCATCTACACCAGCCCCCGAGGTATTTCTTAACCCTCGATCTCCATTTTTCTCTCCACCTACATTTCATCCTACCAGACCTGTGAGGCCGTTCGCTTCTCCAGTTCGACCAAGACCTCCAAATCCCAGCCCACCTTTTATCCCAACCTTTTCGGCGTCGCGAATCAGGGCCACTGCCAGAAGACCGCCTATAAATCCATTTTTCCGACCCTTTTTCCGACCATTCGCCAGACCCTCAACCCGTCCACCAGTAGTCGACGTTGACTACAACGACTGTGTGGAAGTTCTAAATATCCGCCCCTTGAGCCAAATCAACCCAGTACCTACTCCGAAACCCAAAAGCTGGGTCAAATCTTGCATATCTAGGCCCAGAATGAAGAACATGAGGGAGTTTTCCGCCGCAAATTTCAATGTCGGAAGCCTGATGCACACTTTTAGTGTTAACCGCAAGTGTACGGGTCAAGTTATAATATAAAACGGTTAAGTCCGAATATCGTTCCACTGGAGATCCAATTGGGAAGGTTTAAGTTACTTAGTTATTCTAGAATTGAATCAATTTTATTTGAGGATTGAAATTGAATATTATGAGTTGTGGAAAAATACAAATCAAGTAAGGAAAGTATCAAAGGGAGAAACACAATAGTCAAAGAGAGTTCTAGGGTAATGAATCCTTGTTTATTTCATCATGCAATATTATAAATTTCATGGATTTTATTGTAATTCATATTGCTAAGTCTTGAAACTTAATTCCAAGTTATTTTCTCTAAAAAACAACCCTTTCCCATGCAACTCGATTGATTATTAATCTCTTAAAACCAATACAAAATTACATGGCATTAAAAATAGTCTTTAGCAACTTTTATTGTCAACCTAACTACTCTCGTGATAGATTAACAATAATTCATTGTTATGGATCAAGCTAAACATACAATCTCTCAATCATACATCTAACCTAACATGTGAAGATGGCCAATCCACAAGAATTAAACACAATAACAATGAAAAGCATAATCATTCCAACAAAACCATGAGTCTACAAAATTAACACAATAACACTCATAGCTTGAAGTAACATGTTTAAAAAAAATAAACAAAGAAAGAGTGTAAAGAAAGGGAAACTCTACTGAAAAGAGGCTCTTGATTGAAGTAGCTCCGTCTCGATCTCCTTGGCTCTCACGTCGGACTTCGAAAGGCACCAAGACTATCTCGAACTCTTTTCCTCTTCCTTGCAACTAACTCACTCTTTGAACCCTCACTTAATTCTCTCCTTTTTGTATTTCTTTAGGTCTGCAACTTCCTTGCTTTTCCTGGATTTTTCTTGATGAATTGGACTGCTGGAAACCCCCAAATTTATAGAGTTTGGCCGCCCAAAAATTTTCCAAAAATACAGATTTTTCAATTAAGGAAAGCTGGCGCCACGGCGGTGTCCCATAGCGCTGCGACGCTAGGGCTGCATCCGAAAAAGTTTGCTCTCGAGTTTTAGCACCGCGGCAGTGCCGTCCAAGCGCAGCAACACTAAAATGCGTTTCAAAAATATTGCTCTCGGATTTTAGCGCCGCAGCAGCGCCGTCCAAGCGCCGCGACGCTGTCATGCGTTCAACAAGGATGCGTCGAGGCAGCGCCATCTCGGCGCCGCAATGATACTCTGCGTCCAGAACTATGCGCTGATGTTTCAGCGCCTTGGCAGCGCCGTCTCGGTGCCGCAGCGCTATCCCCAAAATTTGCCCTTTTTGGTTTTTCAACTCTTTTTCACCGTATTCTTGTTCGGTTTTGATCTTTTAGTTGTTTGTTCTAATTTTCCTCGTTTTAACCTGAAAATCACTAGCAAACAAGTGAAATCTAATATAAACTCCCTTAATTTGAGAGAATATAAAGCACTTTTCAAGTGCTTATCAAAGCCAACGGTTAAGCACGAAAAACTCCGAGTAGAGCAACCGGGTCCTAGAACGGTTCGCGATGAAGCCAGCACACTGCACGGAAGAAGTGAAGTACGCTGAAGAGAAAAACGAGACGTATTCGGCGATATTTTGGAGCGAATAGCTCAGGAGGAAAGGGAGGCAAAGGGTAGGGAGGATGACGAGGAGGTCAACTAGCCCTTGCCCCTATAGCGTCCACCCAGCACGAGAGGGACGGAAGAGATGGGAAGAGAAGAAGATGAAGAAGTGGCTGTCACAGTAGGGGAAGTGAATTCTGCACGTTCCCCAGACGAGTGGATAGCCGAAATCCTGAGCAGACTGCGTGACCCAATGGACGCCACCGTCTCAGACGCAAGAAGGGAATCACCCTAGCCGATAAAAGAGGTCCAGAGTCAGTTGAAAGAGACTCGGGAGGGTGAAAAGAGTGGGGGAGATAAGGAAGGAGAAGCCACCTACAGCAAGGAGTCGTAGGCGAGCCACATGAAACGCAAGGGTCTGTCCCTGCGTCTATCAGTCCTGAGGAGATGACCCTGGACTCCAATGAAGGACCGATCAGAAAAGTTGTGATGGCCGCAGAGGCCAAGAGAAGAAGAGAAGAGGAAGAGGAAGTGGTACCCCTGTTGAGGAAGAAACGAAGGGTATCACAAGAATCTGCTGAGGATGAAGAGCCTAAAACCACAGAGAAAGGAGACGGTCCTGAGTCCCCAATTGCGGCAACATCCTTTGATTGGCTGGCAGAGAAGATGAAGAAGAAGAGGGCCAAGTTGAGATAAGAGCTCAGGGCCCTAAGAAAAGGAGCTGAGAAAATTGCCAAGGACGCATTGTCCGGCAAGAAGGCGCGCAAGGAAGTGCGGCCTCAAGAAGAAGGGGAGACGCAAGGCCTTCTTGATCCTCAAATAGAAGAAGCCGCATTGGCATTTGAAGAGGAAATGAGGGAAGAAGAAATAATAGAAAAAGCAGCCGAGGAGCTTGAGAAAGAGCTACAAATTGAAGAGGATGAGGAGCTTGCTGCTAGAATAAAAGCCCAAGAAGAAGGGGAAGAGAAGAAGAAAAAGAAGAAGAAAAGTAGGCATCACTCGCCTACAAGGAAGGAACGCATCGGGAAGGATGCGAGAGAGGAACAAGGTGTTAGCACCTTGAAGAAGAAGAAGAAGAAAGAAAAAGAGGTGTCAGTCACCAAACTCCCAAGCACGCATATGGAGAAACGCAAAGGGAAGGAGAAGGTGACTGAGGCACCAGTTGAAGTGGCCGAGAGTAAGAAGAGAACTGTGGATGAAATTCCCGCTAAGGCCAAAGGAAAAGCAAAGGTGGCTGATGCGTCGCCACAAAAGAAGGAAGGAAAAGGGAGACGCAGGGCGTTCCCTGATTTGATGATTGAGGTGGAATTTTTCCCTGAAGAAGCCCCATTGCCGCCATACATCATCGAAATTATTGACCACCACGGCTGGAGAAACTTCTGTTCCAGCACCTCTTGGGTCCAACCTGACGTAGTCCGCAGTTTTTATAACGGACGCATAGATGAAGAGGAAGACGTGGTGGCGGTGGATGAAACTGAAGGCCCGTTCAACACAAGGGAAATAAATGCAATATATCAGTTGAGGGACAACTCGGATGCGGAAGGAAGCAAGATTATAAAACCAACTCCACCAGAGTTAATGGAGGACGCAATCCGAGTATTGGCGAAGCCCGACGCTAAATGGGACGTTTCACCCACAGGTATCAAAACGCTATCCGCTAGCAACCTAAGACCAGAGGCAAACCTGTGGGTATACTTGGTGAAGAAGCGGCTGATCCCTACAACGCATGACAAAACAGTATCAAGGGATAGGGTGATGGCAGCTTATTGCATTATGCGTCGCATCACCCTTGATGTTGGACGCATAATTGCAGCGTAGATAAGAGGGGTGTTCAACAAGCCAAGGGGCCAACTCTTTTTCCCCATTCTTATCATGAATTTGTACGCCAATGCTTCCATCGGAGGGCAACGGAAGTGTTAGAGGCAGAGAAGATGATTGAAGTCAGTGGTGTAATCGCCCACAAGACTGTGCGTCGGTTGATGAGAGGATCACAATATCTGCCAGAGCCTGCTAAGGCCACCAAAAGACCTCATCAACCCATTCCGCCTCCAAAGCCGCAACCGTAGAAGAAGGGGAAGCCGTCCAAGCTGAAACGCGAGGCTGTGGCAAGTCCTGATGCCACCATTAGACCTTCCCCAACCTCAAGCCCTTCACTCCCACTTCTAACAACCAGAAGAGAACCAACTCCACCTCCACCTCCTTCTGAGACGCATCACCCTAAGCCACCTCCACCTCCTCCTAAAACGCATCGCCCAAAACCTTCTAAACCTCAACCTTCCGCAAAACCCTCCTCCCCAATCTCCTCAATAAGAGTTGATGACTCACACTATGGGGATTTTGGCGCGACTTTTATGCGTCCATCATCCCCTGCGTTTGATGAAACTCCATCAACCTCTTGCCCTCAGCCAAACCCGCCTCAACCACCAACGCAACCACTGAAGCAAGAAGCCCAACTTGATCTTGAATGGGAGACAGTGCAAACATATCTGCAACAATCAATCTTGCGTCCAGTGATGCATTCATTGAATATGTTAGCATGCCGGCAGACGGAGCAGTTTCAATTCACACTAAATTACGTTTATCAACTGCTCTCGATTCGACCGGAAATCCCGCCTCCTAACGTTCTGGAACGCCTACGACAGCCGCTTGTCTTCCCAGTACCACAGCGCCCTGCGCCTGAGCAGCAACACAGAACTAATGAAGACAAGTCTGATGGTTAAAATTTAGGGGTGTAGTCAAGAGTTGTAGCTTTTCTTGCATGTATCTTCATATTCATTGTATGCGTTGTGGAACATTAATTTAATAGAATGAAAATTTCTTCACCGCATGGAATTTCTAATTTTCTCTTTGCGTTTCCCTTGCTGTAAATTCATTTTAAGTACATTCCATTATTCCTAACTTTTATCTTTGCGTTGAAAAGTTGGTCACTGTGATGATAATCATGCTTACACTTTTTGTACACTCTTTAAGTTAGATTATTTTCAATGCGTCTGCATACTATTCCTTAGAAACGCAAACTGATAACTTGTAGAAATACAAGTTATTATAACATTTTTCATAGATAAATAGAGTTTAAATAGAGAAGCATGTGGTAGTTTATGTTAAATTCCATTAATAAATCTTCCTTTGCGTTATACTCTTGTATTTTTATGAAGATAATGATTTTACCACTTTTTGAGCCTGAAACGCATGTTTTAACGCAGGAATGCAGACGATGCCTTAATGACTTCTTAACGCAGGACGACGCGTTGGCAATCTGTTCTTCATGGACGCATGATCTAAACGGAACGCAAACAACCTGACGACGCGTTAACAACAACTCAACGCATAACTATGCATTAGCAACCTACGACGCGTTGACATCGGCCAAACTATGCATGGACGCATAGACAACCGTTAAGACAAGGCACTGAGAATCAGATGGAACCTCGAGAGATTGACGAATGATTGACAAACATGATTTGCGGCTAAAGTGGTGGATCTTAATTGGCCCGAGAATCACGCAATCAGGCGAGATGGATGCAGTATCAATCTCGCCACCAATCAAGCAGATCTGCCATTAACTGCGATTTCATCATCTATAAAAGGGTAGCTCTGCGAGATGAGAAAGGTTGTTGATTCTCGGAAGAACTCCATAAGTGACAGCAGAGTTCTCTTAGACTTCAGCCGGAGACAAATAGCTCGAGAGAGAAGAGTCTTCCCTCCGCCGCACCACTTCATAGCAGATCATCACGCTTCCATCCAGGCGACTCAAGACATTGACGCCTTCCCTGCTTTCTTTCTCATTTTCTATCTTAATTTTAGATTTGTATCAAAGAATTGAACTTATCGAAAATTGTATCTCATTTCATCAATAGAATTATCTTCCATGTCTACTCACTTCTATAAACTTTCCGCTTTTTACTTTCAAACCATGAGTAACTAATCACTCAAGGGTCTAGGGTTGCGTTAGCATCTAACTAGGAACCACAGTGTAACTATTTTATCTTGTCAATTGCGAGCTTAATCCGATGCTTATGTCCATCTGACAAATCGATATAAGTAGTAATAATCAGACTGCTCGAGAGGGTAAGTGATTGTGGAACTCAATTGACAAGGACCAAGTAGTGTTACCTGTCTATGGGGATAACCTTGGTTCTTAACACTCTCCTATGCGTTATAGACATATAACGCATAGCGGCTGACAACCGGGAGAAGAGTCACAAGTATGAATAGAATACTACTGTGCGTTTCCGACATTAGATGTTAATCAACCCGAACCTTTTCTTTATCCATTCTCACACATCTTTAGCTGAACTTGCTGTGTCGCATGCTTTCCATCTTTCACAACTTTTAGTCTAGTGTACAAACAATCGCTTTCAGTAGATTAAAAACAATTCTCAAACATTTATTGGTTACCACTGTAACGCATGAAATCCAACTAAAATCTGAATCAATATAATCCCTGTGTTCGACCTCAGACTCCCGAGGACACCTATTATTTTGCTTATACTTGGGTAAAAGAATAGGAAAACTTGACAAGACCACCAACGCATAGTAGTAGAACGCATAGCATGTTCAAAGCATGACATGTTGAACGCATAAACACATTATTTAGCACCTTGCGTTAGGTTGATTTATACATACAAAATAACCACAACACAAACCTACTTTGAATGTATGCAAGCAGCCAATTCAAACCTCTTTTACAAAATTGTGCAACTTAATCTTTGTTTACAATTTAAGCAATGAGGACCTTGCTACTCTCAAGTTTGGGGGTGGTAGAGGTTTGAACTATCAAAGATAAAAATATGAGGAACTTATTTCAATCATGCCAAAAAAAAAAAAAAAAAAATTCCTTTTAAACGCAAAACTCTGCTGGCAAGACCTAGCATGTAATGTTGCGGGAGGCCTGAAAAAAGAAAGCGGTTTCTTTGGGTGGCACAGCATGGGATTGCCTTAGTTGAGTCTCTTAGACGGGAAGAAAAGGATTCCGTTCCATTTCCTTTTTTAAGGAAAAGAGGCCGTAGCCCGATCTCAACTGGTTACCAGACGCGTGACTGAGTTCTCGGTTTTGGCAGTTTTGGGCATTGGCTCACGATTGCGCTTTCCAAGGTAGTTCTGAAGGGCACCTGCGCATTCTGATTCTATTAAACCTTCTGGGCCTCGTGAATGGGAGCTTATCTCATTCCTCCAAGTGTTGGTGCGACTCAGCTCCCACATCCCAGGCGTGTTTTTGACCCCATTCTCGCCGTTCTCAGGCAACCCCGCTCACCAGAACGAGTTATAAGCCTCGGACTTTAGCAAAGGAAGCTAAAGTGAGTAAGAGATGCTATTCTTATCACTTCTAAAAGGATTCCTTGTCTTCGACCTCCCTTCTGAAAAAGCTTTCTCAAAGAAGCGCTTTGCCTTTCTTTCCCATCCCAATATCTTGAAGTTCCAGCATGATAGCCGATGTGCTCAAAGAAAGAGATCAATATTGTTTCATAATAGATCTGTGATCGGTATCAACAAAAAGAGTCTCACATGCATCTCTTTATGAACTAGTCTTCCTAGCCAAGACAAAGGAGACCCTGGCCCGCTCATTAGTTCATACGGAAAGCATCTTTCGCCGCTACGTAGAGCAATTGGTTAGCTCGTCAGGCTCAACATGTCACCCCCTCCCGGATTACCTACCTATCCTGAAAGGGAATGTGAAGACAATAAACATCACCTCTCTTATGACGCATATTGTCCCTTATTACCTTCCTTTCTGTGCATACATTTACTGGGGCGTCTTCAGGGAAAAGTCCCACCTCGATCATCAGATCAGGAAACGCTCTGCGTCTCCCTTTTCCTTCCTTTTGTTGTGGCGACGCATCAGCCACTTTCTCTTTTCCCTTGGCCTTAGCTGGAATCGCATTTACAGTTCTCTTCTTGCTCTCGGCCATTTTGATTGGTTCTTCGGTCACCTTCTCCTTTCCCTTGCGTTTCTCATTATGTGTGCTTGGGAGTTTGGTGACCGCCACCTCCTTTTCTTTCCTCTTCTTCTTCGCCAAGGTGCTTACACCTTGTTCTTCCCCCGCATCCTCCCCGATGCGTTCCTTCCTACTCTTCTTCTTCTTTTTCTTCTTGACCTCCCCTTCCTCCTGGGCGTTTAATCGAGTAGCCAGCTCTGCATCTTCTTCAATTTGCAGCTCTCTTTCAAGCTCTGTGGCTGCTTTTTCGATTCTTTCTTCTTCTTCCATTTCCTTTACAAATGCCAATGCGGCAGCTTCTATTCGAGGATCAGGAAGGTCTTGCGTCTCTCCGCCTTCTTGTGGCCGCATTTCCTTGCGCGCCTTTGTTCTAGCCAATGCGTCTTTCGCTATTTTCTCCACTCCTTTTCTCAAGGCCCTGAGCTCCTTTCTCAACTTGGCCCTCTTCTTCCTCTCTTTCTCTGCCAGCCGATCAAAGGATGTGGCCACAACTGGAGACTCAGGTCTGTCTCCTTGGTCTGTGTTTTTCGGCTCTTCATCCTCGGCAATCTCCGGTGATACCCTTCGTTTCTTCCTCAGTAGGGGTACCTCCTCCTCTTCTTCAATTCTTTTTCTCTTGGCTTCTGCGGCCATCACAACATTTCCTATTGGTCTTTCATTGGAGTCCAATGTCATCTCCTCAGGACTCATCGACGCAGGGACAGACCCTTTCGTTTCTCTTTGCTCGCCTACTTCCTCCTTGCTGTAGGCAGCTTCTCCCTCCTTATCTCTCCCACTGTATTCACCCTCTCGAGTCTCCTTCAACTGACTCTGGACCTCCTTTACCGGCGAGGGTGATTCCCTTCGTGCGTCTGAGATGGATGCGTCCCTTGGGTCTTGCAGCCCGCTCAGAATCTGGGCTATCCACTCGTCTGGGGATTTTGCTGAGTTCACTTCCCCGACAGTGACAGCCACCTTTTCTTCTTCTATTCTTCCCATCTCCTCCGTCCCTCTAGTGCTTGGTGGACGGGATAGGGGCAAGGGTTGGTTTACCTCCCCTTCCTCTTGACCTTTTGCCTCCCGCTCCTCTTGAGCTATTCTTTTCAAGATGTCGCAGAAAACATCCCTCTCTTCCCTTCGACGCACCTCACTGCTACCGTGCAGTGCACTGGCCTCATCGCGCACCGTTCCAGGAATAGGTTGCTCAGCCTCGGAGTTCTCTGCGCTTACCCTCTGGCTTTCGACATTGTAGTTTGCGGCAGAGAATTCCTTCATATTCTTCATCCTTGGCCGGGAAATGCAAGACTTGACCCGACTTTTGGGTTTTGAGGTAGGGATTGGGTCCATTCGGCTCAAGGGTCGGATATTGAGGACTTCCACACAGTCGTCGGAGTCGTCGAATACTGGTGTCCGTAGGGGTTCTGGCGAATGGCCGGAAAAATGGGTAGATGGGTGGTCGCTTGGCAGTTGCCCTGATTCTAGACGCGGAGAAGTTAGGGATAAACGGTGGGTTTGGATTTCTTGGTCTGACTGGTGAAGCAAAAGGCCTCACAGGTCTGGAAGGGTAAAATGGAGGTGGAGAAAAGAATGGAAATCGAGATAAAGATGGTCTTGGAGAACTGGTTCCGGCGAAGTTTTCCTGATTTTCTGGGTTGGTCTGGTTAGACATAAGAATTCAGCGAGAATACAAATCGTCGGAGGTTTAAGGGAGAAGAAAGGTTTCGAAAATGGAAAGTGGGAAATCGGATCGCGCTTATAAAGGCTTAATTTAGCCGTTGGTAATTAATGCGGATACGCGATATCAAGATCCCACTGATCAAGGCGACTTTCCTTGAGCCGCACACCCATCCCGTGTAATGGGCAGCTTTGTGACGCACACAGAGCACTTGAGTGTTTTTTGGCACTTGAGTGTTTTTCTAGGGAAGACGCGTAGTCTGAGAAGACATCTGCGTTTCTCCTAGTGCTCTTCTAAAACACAGAAACCTAATGATAAACGCATACTGATGAACGCTTGGTTTTCAGGTCAGTTTATGCGTTGTAAGTTAAATGTGATGCATTTTCCAAAATATGTACGGCTCTACCTTTTCTCTAACCTTAGTTCGATAAACACAGAAATCGTTTATCGATTGACGCATAGTTTACTTTATACGTTGGACGCATGCATGAATAAAAGATCATTCACAAATTTGGCTCCTACTTTCATGCTTATCTCATTTACATCTATAAACTAAATAAAAAAAATCAATATATGCTAAAAACAATAATACAAATGAAAGTAATAAAGCACAATATAATAACATGAAATTAAATACTATAACAAATTTAAATAAAATAAAGCAAGGGTAAAAGAAAGCGTCCCTGGTAATGTAGGCATTCGGCAACGCAGGGATCTTTCGACACAAACTCAGTTATTACACTTGCGAGTCTTTATCGCGGTCAGGGTTCAACGCAGAGGCGACAATGAAGTACATTATGACCTCCCTCAAGCGTGCATAGTTGGGATGCATTGGTCTGGTTTGCAGCTTATGCGTTGAAGGCTCTTTTGATAGCGGCACGATCTTCGCCGCGAATCTGTTGCTCCATTCTGATTTCTCTAATTGTCGATCGGAGAATAAATTAATTTCATCATCCTTACCATCTTCACCAACCTTGAGGATTTCATTTCTCAACGCCGCGTTCATAGTTTTTGTCTTTTCATTGATATCTGCGTTCATTAGACAAAATTGAAAATGATCAGTATCGTTTAATGCGTTAATCACATTAAATTTTTCCTGATCACCCACGCGGGGCGTTGAGATTTCTTCTTGGACGTCAACCAGGACGCGTCCAGAAGTAGTATCTACATATACAGACGCAGGTTCTGCCTGCGTTGCTTTTTCTCTCCGCTCTCTATTTTCCTCTTCTGATGCGGTGGATGATGACGGATGCTGGACATTATGCGTGGTAGTCTCCATCGGTTGACTTGTTAGAACGTTTAGGAGTTGCAAGTTTCCTTGCGTCCCCTCGTTATGCGCTATGGGATTGATTTTCCCACTTAACAATGTCTCACCTTGACATTGTTCTTCCGAGTTCCCTCTTGGAACTTCGGTTGTACTTAGCAATGCTTCTTGCTTTTCATTTTCGAGCTCCTCTGCAATTTGAATCGTTTGAATTTCTAAATTGCGAATTGCAGTGGCTTGGCTTTGGAGCGTCGCTTCGTACAACTGGCGCGTTGCTTCAATTTTACTGTCTGGCGCGTTGCTTCAATTTTACTGTTTTCTTTTCGTAAAAGAGATTCCAGGGAAGACAATGAGGCTGATTCATCCGCCTGATGATCCCTCGAATACTGATGATATTGGTCTTGATTCCATTGGTTGAAACCAGGAGGGTTGCCTCTCGGCGGCTGCTGCTCAGCCTTCTGCGGTTGTTGTTGATTCCCACCCCATCCGAAGTTAAGGTGGTTCCTCCAACCCAAATTGTCGTAGGGGTTGTTTTGAGTACTGCAGATAGACTAGAGGTTGTAGGGATACATGTCATACAAGTGTCCCCCACCACACTGCGGGCAGTCTACAGATGCTGTCAAGTTCATTGCGTGCACTGCGTTCATCACAGTAGCTGGTCTACCTTGATTTCTCAAGACTAGTGTTTGCAGCATGGATGTCATATTGGCGAGCTGCGCTGGAAGATTGTTGGCAACATCAGCTTCAAACATTCTAGCTTGCATTTGCCATCTATTGGTGGGACGAAATTCATATTCGTCATCCACCGACTCATTGGTGTCCCATGGAGTTCTGTCGAAGAGATTTCCGCCATGTGAGTAAGTCATTTTCAATATTTCTCCTGCTGACGCAGGCAATTTTCCTCACTAGCCGTTTGAATTAGGTCCAAGCAAATGGCCCTTCTTCAATTCTACCTTGTCCTTCAGGTGAAGGACCTCTCAATCTCTGGGTCAATATCGAGCTATATCCGCTCCCGTCACTCAAATACTGTTAGAAGCTTCTGACAGAGGAGAAACTTACTATACTCCTTCGACTGAGGAATTCTGCAACACAACAATCCAATAAAATGATTAAATCAATGAATAATTCCCCGGCAACGGCGCCAAAAACTTGTTGTGTTTCTATTATTGTGTGAATTAACCTAACGCAAGGTACTAAAGTATATGGTTATGCGTTTAACATGGCATGCGTTGATCATGCAATGCGTTCTATTATTATGCGTTGGTTTTATCAAGTTTTCCTATTCCTCTACCCAAATATAAGTAGAGTAATAGGTGTTCTCGGTGAGTCCGAGGTTGAACACAGGGATTATATTAATTTAGTTTTAATTGGATTGTATGTGTTACAGAGGTAACCAATAATTTTGAGAAATTGGTGTTTCTAATCTAAGGGAAAGGAGATGTTTGTACACTAGACTAACAGTTGTGGAATATGGAAAGCATGCGACACAGCAAGTTCAGCTAAGATGTGTGTGAATGGATAAAGAAAAGGGTTCGAGTTGGTTAACATCTAACATCGGAAACGCACAGTAGTACCCTATTCATACCAGCGACTCTTCTCCCGGTTGTCAGCCGCTATGCATTATATGTCTATAACGCATAGGAGAGTGTTAAGAACCAAGGTTGTCCCCGTAGACAGGTAAAACTACTTGGCCCTTGTCAATTGAGTTCCACAATCACTTACCCTCTCGAGCAGTTTGATTATTACTACTTATATCGATTTGTCAGATGGATATAAGCATCGAATTAAGCTCGCAATTGACAAGTTAGAATAGTTACACTGCGGTCCCTAGTTAGATGCTAACGCAACCCTAGACCCCCGAGTGATTAGTTACTCATGGTGTGAAAATATAAAGTGAACAGATGAGAAGAGTGAATAGACATGGAAGATAATTGTATTGATGAAAATGAGATACAAATTTTGATAAGTCAATTTCTTGATACAAATCTAAAATTCAAGTAAGAAAAGTAAGAAAGAAAGCAAGGCAAGGTGTCAATGTCTTGAGTCGCCCGGGTGGAACGTGATGATTTGCTGTGAAGTGGTGCGGCGGAAAGGAAGACTCTTCTCTCTTGAGCTATTTGTCTCCGGTTGAAGTCTGAGAGAACTCTGCTGTCACTTATGGAGTCCTTCCGAGAATCAACAACCTTTCTTCTCTTGCAGAGCTGCCCTTTTATAGATGATGAAATCACAGTTAATGGCAGATCTGCTTGATTGGTGGCGAGATTGACATTGCGTCCATCTCGCCTGATTGTGTGATTCTCGGGCCAATTAAGATCCACCACTTGAGCAGCAAATCATGTCTGTCAATCATCCATCAATCTGTCAAGATTCTGATCTGATCCTCAGCGCCTTGCCGTAATGGTTGTCTATGCGTCCATGCATAGTTTGATTGATGTCAACACAGCGTAAGTTGCTAACGCGTAGTCATGCGTTGAAGTATTGTTAACGCGTCGTCAGGTAGTTTGCGTTCCGTTCAGATCATGCGTCCATGAAGAACAAATTGCTAACGTATCGTCCTGCATTAAGAAGTCATCAACGCATTGCTTGCATTCCTGCGTGAAAACATGCGTTTTAGGCTTAACAAGTGGTAAAATAAATATCTTCATCAAAATTCAAGAGTATAACGCAAAGGAAGATTTATTAATGGAATTTAGCATTAACTACCGCATGCTTCTCTTATTTAAACTCTATTTATCTATGAAAAAGGCTATAATAACTTGTATTTCTACAAGTTATCACTTACCTACATACTAGCTTTCACCCTAAGGTCCCTCAGCCACTATTATATTTAGACATTAGCATTAGTACCCTTTTAAATCACTAACACATCACATTCATAATGAATACTACAATGGATCACATTTCCTCATCAATAAGCATACTAAATTTATCACAAGATATAACAAATAGTCACTCACGATTGGTCTCGGCTCTAAGTGGATTATAAGCCTCCCCGAGCTCTTCTTGGCCTGAAAACACATATTCCTCATGTTTAGTTTCCATAATCTCCCTTCTTCTTTAACACACAATAATAGCGTTACTCTTTAGAAAATTAAAAGCTGCCAGCGTTACTCATCACACACTACTGTACTAGCGACACTGCGTTGAATGAAACCAGCGAGACTACCTGAGGAGCGATACCCAGCGATACTCTAGCGAGAATCGTGAGACGCAAAGCCTATCTTGCGTTGCAGCGATACTTGCTTCACTGCCCTGTCTCTCGCTCTCTCAGCGATACTACCGCGCAGCAGAACCGTCTTCTTCTTCCTTTCTTCTTTCTTCTTCAATCTGCTAAACATTTCGTTTCAGTCAATTTCAGAACTTTCTTCCTTCTACAAACTTGTTAAGGTACAGGTCCTTCATCTTACCTCCAAATTTCATGAAGAACATCCTCTCCATTTAGGATATATCCTTCAACAACTCCGAGTTATCCCTAATCGTCCGGCAATTCAACTCTAATCTCTTCTTCCTGAGTTTGACACATATTTATACAATTTCAGCTCAAGCATCCTTCATGAAACTTGCTAAAAATCGAGTTAACTTACTAACCTCAAAATTTCAGCCCTAACCACCGTTTCTTCAATTTGTTCTTCCTCCAAAACCGAGCATCACTCTGAGGGAGTAACATCAGCTGAATCCTCTGCCAAATTCAAGTTTCTTCCACGGTTACGATGAGATTTCCACTTCAAATCAGCATGAACATCTTCTTCTACCTTCTTCCGATGTTTCGCTTTGGTATAGACCCAACTCGAGCTCTGAAATGCAATCGGAACAATTGAATTCTCAATCCACTTATATATATACCACCGACTTATCCTCCATTTCAACACTATACTATAATCTGTTCAACGCATACCTTCTATGTTCAGCTTTAGCAACGCGCACAACCTCTAATGGTGTTTCTTTTCAAAACTCTCCCGCCAAATGGTTAGCAAACGCATTACTTTCTCTCGGCCAACCCTCTTTGTCCAACACATACCCACCTTCGACGCATGGTAGCGTTCACCGCATAATAGTCTCATTGCAAATCAGCTCCCAACTCCTCGTGGCCATTACTTCCAACGGCACACTGCCTTCAATGCGTTTGCTGCATGATAATCTTCGGTACAAGGTGATTCTCCACACCTCATGTCCTCAACGCATCATGGCTTCAACGCATAATAGTCTTCCCTCACCTTTGCATTTACACCAAAACTGTTTTCATCAAAACATGTTGCCATCAACGCATAGCTGATACTTAGTCATTTTTCCACCCCAACCACAGTCCAGCCAACTACTCTTACCCAACCATCCATCTCTCGGCTCCGTTCTTACCTTGCGTTCTCACAAAATTAGGTACGGGGCTTACAGTCGGAGTCGTCGACTATTGGTGGACGGGTTGGGGCTCTGGCGAATGGCCGGAAAAATGGGTAGATGGGTGGTCTTTGGGCAGTGGCCCTGATTCTAGACGCGGAGAAGTTAGGGATAAACGGTGGGTTAGGGTTTGGACTTCTTGGTCTGACCGGAGAAGCAAAAGGCCTCACAGGTCTGGAAGGGTAAAATGTATGTGGAGAGAAGAGTGGAAATCGATTGTTGGGTGTAGAAGATGAAGAAGGTCTTGGGGAACTGGTTCCGACGAGGTTTTCTTGATTTTCTGGGTTGAGTTGGTTAGACATAAGATTGCAACGAGAATACAGATCGTCGGAGGTTTAAGAAAGATGAAAGGTTTCGAAAATAGAAAAAATGGAAAATCGAATCGCGTTTATAAAGGCTTAATTTAACGGTCGGTAATTAATGCGGATACGCGATATCGAAATCCCACTGATCAAGGCAAATTTCCTTGAGCCGCACACCCATCACGTGTAATGGGCGGCTAATTGACGCACACAGAGCACTTGAGTGTTTTTGGCACTTGAGTGTTTTTCTAGGAAAGACGCGTAGGCTGAGAAGACATCTGCGTTTCACCTAGTGCTTTATCTAAACGCAGTAAACTAACGATAAACGCATACTGATGAACGCCTGGTTCTCAGGTTAGATTATGCGTTGTAAGTTACGTATGATGCGTTTGACAAAATATGTACGGCTCTAACCTTTCCTCTAACCTTAATTCGATAAACACGGAAATCATTTATCGATGAACGCATAGATTACTTATGCGTTGGACGCATGCATGAATAATAGATTATGTGATGAAATCAGATTGTTCCAAAACTTAACTCCTACTTTCATGCTTATCTCATTTACATTTATAAACTGAAATTAAAAAAAAAAAAAAAAAAAACATACATGCTAACAACAAAATACAAACAGAAGCAAGAAAACAAAATATAATAAAATTAAATACTATAACAAATTCAAATAAAATTAAAATAAAACAAGGGTAAAAGAAAGCATCCCTGGAAATGTAGGCATTCGGCAATGCAGGGACCTTTCGACGCAAGCTCAGTCATTACACTCGCGTAGGTCAATGGAAGTCTTGTTAATTTCGAACTCTCCAATGTGGTAGGGCCTTACCCTTTGTCCATTGACCTTGAAGGATGTGGTTCCATTTTCATTTGTCAGCATGACCGCACCATGCGGGAACACTTCCTTGATTATGAATGAACCTGACCATCGAGACTTCGGCTTACCTGGGAACAAACGCAACCTTGAATTAAATAACAGGACCTTCTGGCCAACGTATAGAATTTTCTTACTAATGTTCTTATCGTGCCATTTCTTGGTCCTTTCTTTGTACAACTTTGCGTTTTCATAAGCTGAGTGCCTCCACTCCAGGAGTTCATTTAGTTGAAGCTTTCTGGCTTCTCCGCTTGTCTCCTGGTCTAAATTGAGCTTCTTCATGGCCCAGATGGCCTTGTGTTCCAGCTCAAGTGGGAGATGGCATGCTTTACCAAACACCAACGCATAGGGTGACATGCCTATCGGTGTTTTGAATGCCGTTCTGTAGGCCCATAGAGCTTCATCTAATCTCTCTGTCCAATCTTTCCTTGATGTGCTCACGACCTTTTCCAGTATGGACTTGATCTCCCTGTTTGTTATTTCAGCTTGGTCGTTTGTCTGTGGGTGATAGGCAGTTGCTACCCTGTGCGAGACAGTAAATTAGTGATTATGTGATTTATAAAATGCGTACCTTCATCACTAATTATCGCCCTTGGTGTCCCAAATCGAGAGAAGATTTGTTTTTTTAAGAACATGGACACTGCGTTTGCGTCATTCCTTGCACAGGCTGCTGCTTCTACCCATTTGGATACGTAGTCGACCGTTACTAAAATGTATTGATTGCCGCAAGAAGGAGGGAATGGTCCCATGAAGTCGATTCCCCATACGTCGAACAACTCAACTTCTAACATTGAATTCAGAGGCATCTCATTCCGGTTGGAAATGTTGCCTGTTCTCTGACAACGATCGCAAGCTACCGCATATGCCCTTGCGTCTTTGAATAAAGTGGGCTAGAAATACCCACTTTGCAGCACCTTTGTAGCTGTTCTCTGCCCTCCAAAGTGTCCTCCGTAAGGTGCTTCATGACAGCTTCTCAAAATGCTATGTGTTTCATATTCTGGAACACATCGACGCAGTATGTGGTCAGGGCCAAGTCTGTATAGATATGGCTCATCCTAGCAATAGAACTTACTTTCATGTCGGAGCTTTTTCTTTTGTTCAGCGTTAAATTCATCAGGCCATTGGTTGCAAACTAGATAGTTGACTATGTCTGCGTACCACGGTTCCTGACTCTCTGCGTTCATTACATGCTCGTCTGGGAATCGTTCCTCTATATCACTCCAACTCTCCTGGACCTCTTTATTTTCCAACCGAGATAGGTGGTCCGCAACCTGATTCTCGGTTCCCTTTCTATCTTTAATCTCCAAATCGAATTCTTGCAACAGTAGGACCCAACAGATAAGTCTAGGCTTTGCGTCCTTTTCCGCCATCAAATACTTGATCGCAGAATGATCACTATAGATGGTCACCTTTGACCCTATCAAGTATGCTCTAAATTTGTCAACCGCAAAGACTATGGCTAACATTTCCTTCTCAGTAGTAGTGTAATTCTCCTGAGACGAATTCAACGTTTTACTAGCATAATAGATGGGGTGTTATTTTCTCTTTTCTTTGCCCCAATACTGCTCCCACCGCATGGTTACTTGCGTCGCACATTAATTCAAACGGGAGAGACCAGTCAGGTGCAACTAAAATAGGTGCTGAAATCAGAGCTTGCCTTAGAGACTCGAATGCGTTTAAGCATTTACCGTTGAAATTAAATTCCCTGTTGACTTCCAGCAACTCGCTCAGTGGTTTTGCTACTTGCGAGAATCCCTTAATGAATCTTCTATAGAAGCCCGCATAGCCTAGGAAATTTCGCAAAGTCTTAACATTTGTGGGGGCTGGGAGTTTTGCTATCGCATCTATTTTTGCCTGATCCACTTCCAATCCAACCTTTGAGATTTTATGCCCCAACACAATACCCTCAGTAACCATAAAATGGCATTTTTCCCAGTCGAGGACTAGATTTGTGTCTTCGCATCGTTTTAGCACTCGTTCTAGATTGGTCAAGCATTCATCATATGATTTCCCAAATACTGAGAAGTCGTCCATAAACAACTCTACTGACTGTTCCAAATAGTCCGAGAATATTGCCATCGTGCACCTTTGGAACGTCCCTGGTGCGTTACATAGCCCGAATGGCATACGTCTGAACGCAAAGGTGCCATATGGACATGTGAACGTCGTCTTCTCTTGATCTTCCAGAGCTATCATGATCTAGTTATAGCCGGAATATCCGTCCAGGAAGCAGAAAAATTCATTACCTGCCAGCCTATCTAGCATCTGGTCGATGAATGGCAGTGGAAAGTGGTCCTTCTTTGTTGCTGCATTCAGCTTGCGGTAGTCCATACAGATGCGCCAGCCAGTGACCGTTCTTGTTGGTATTAGTTCATTCTTGCTATTCATGATCACTGTCATCCCCCCTTTCTTTGGTACACACTGAACTAGGCTCACCCAGCTGCTGTCGAAGATTGGATAAATGACCCCTGCGTCGAGCCATTTGATGATCTCTTTCTTCACAACCTCCTTCATTGCGGGGTTGAGCCTGCGTTGCCTCTCAACTGAACCATCCTTACCCTCTTCCAACTGAATTTTGTGCATGCAGTACGAGGGCTTATTCCTCTAATATCAACTAAGGTCCATCCTATGGCTTTGATATGGTTTTTCAGGATATCCAACAAAGCCTTTTCACATTCTGTCGTCAACGCAGAGGATATGATGACCGGTAGCGTGCTCTCTTCCCCCAAATATGCATACTTTAAATGCGTTGGCAGTGTCTTAAGCTCAAGGGTTGGTGGTTCTTCTAAGGACGACTTTGTTTTCTCCGTGGTTCTGTTGCCCAAGTCTAACCGTTCGAAGCTTGCGTTGGAGATTATATTTATTTCCGCTTCTCTTCCTTCATCCAGTTCATCCAGCAGTGTTTCATTTTTCGCACATGTGTCGATGATGCTTGCCTTTTCTTCAGGTATCTCTTCGATCATCTGGCAAGAATGAAAATCATCAGGATATTTCAATGCATTAAACACATTAAATTTTACCTGCTGGTCATCCACTCGAATAGTTAACTCCCCTTCCTGGACGTCAATCAGGGCGCGTCCAGTAGCTAAGAAAGGCCTTCCCAGGATGATGGGCACCTCTCTATCAGCTTCATAATCCAGAATTATGAAGTCGGCCGGGAAGATAAATTTGTCCACCTTCACAAGAACATCCTCAATTTTCCCCTCTGGATGCTTAATGGAACGGTCAGCGAGCTGAAGTGTGACTGTAGTTGGCCGTGCTTCCCCTATACCCAACTTCTTGAATATAGACAGTGGCATTAAATTTATACTGGCCCCTAAGTCGCATAGTGCCTGACCTACGTCCATTCCTCCTATAGAACAGGGCAATGTGAAACTCCCTGGATCTTTCATTTTAGTGGGGATATTGCTTTTAAACAATGCGCTGCATTCCCGCGTTAATGCGACTGTCTCAAACTCTCCGAGCCTCCTTTTCTTAGATAGTATGTCTTTCAGAAATTTGACATAGCTTGGCATTTGTTCCAGGGCTTCCACCAACGGAATGTTGATGTGAAGTTGTTTGAGAACGTCCAGAAAATTTCTGAATTGACCCTCATCATTCTTCTTCTTTAGGAGTTGAGGAAAGGGCGGACGCATAAGGGGATTGATATTCTGAGATACCGACGCAGGGTTTGCCTGCGTTGCTTTTTCTCTCCCTTTTCCATTTTCATGTTCTTTAGAGGTTGTGGTTGTGGAAGAAGATTGCGGTTCATGGATAGATGTTGCGAGAGTTTGTAGTGGAGTGATTTGAGGCTGCAGATTTCCTTGCATCCTCTGCTCTTGCGATTCAGTGGGAAGAACCTTCCCACTCCTCAATGTCACAGCTTGACATTGTTCCTTACCGTTACCTCGTGGGGCTTCGGTATTACTAGGCAATGCTCCTTGGGGTCTCGTATTGCGCTCACTTGCCATTTGTCCCACTTGAAGTTCTAGATTTCTAATTGCAATGGCATGGCTCTTTATTTCTCCCATCTGATTTTGGAGCATCGCTTCCAGCGACTTACGCGTTTCTTCATTTTGAGTAATCGTTTGACGCATAAGTGCTTCAAGGGATGATGATGATGAATTTGCTGACTGATTTCGTGGTACTTGATGCCCTTGAACACCTTGGTTATACACAGGATTATTGTTTCTCTGCGGCTGTTGTCCCGCCCCCTGCGTCTGTGATTGGTTTCCTCCCCATCCAAAGTTAGGATGGTTTCTCCAACCCGGATTATAAGTCTTAGAATACGGGTTGTTCTGAACATAACAGACAGATTGTGGGTTGTAGGGACACATATCATACAAGTGACCCTCACCGCATTGCATACAGCTTACAGACGCTGTTGCATTTATCGTGTTCATTGCATCCATTGATGCAACCGTTCCTCCTTGGTTGTTCAACGCAATGGTTTGTAGCAAGGATGTCATGTTGGCGATCTGAGCTGAAAGGTTACTAGTCGCATCTGTTTCAATCATTCCAGCTTGCGATCGTCTTTTATCCATATACCTGGATCCATATCCATCATCCACCTATTCATCAGTATTCCTCGAAATTCTGTCGAGGATCTCTTTGGCTTGCATGTAAGTCTTGTCCATCAAACCTCCTGCTGCAGAGGCGTCAGCCACTGATTGTGATGTTTTGTTCAGTCCTCCATAGAAAATCTCCATCTGTACACAATCAGGGATACCGTTATGGGGACAATTTCTTACCAGCCTTTTAAACCGGGCCCATGCTTCACTAAGCGACTCCGAGTCCTTTTGCTCGAAGGTGACAATGCCTCGTCGCCTCTTTGCACTTACCGTCAGAGGAAAATATTTCTGCATAAACTTTTCAACCATTTTACCCGTCGTTGTAATCTCACTAGGTTCAAATGAGTACGCCCACTGTCTTGCCTCATCTCTGAGAGAAAATAGGAATAGTGTCAGTCTGATGCTATCTTGTGGTACTCCAGCCATCGGAAATGCACTACAGATTTCCAAGAAACTCTTCAGGTGTGCATGTGGATCTTCACCAGTTGCACACCCAAACTGCACTGCGGCTTGCACCATTTGCAACATCACTGGCTTCATTTCGAACCTTCCATTACCCTCGAAGGTTGGTTGTAAAATTCCCGGTGCAAAATTATATAGATTTGGCAACGCATACTCCCTCATCGGGCGATTTCTATCATGCGCCAAGAGAATCGGGTTTGTATCATAGTTTGCGTGCTCTTGTGCATTTGCGTTCTGCCTGACCTCAGCTTGAAGAGCTTGAGGTTGATTGTTTTGAGCATCCATGGTCTCTTCAGTAGACTGATTGTTCCTTCTTTGCTTATTCTGTCTTATCCTTCTTCTGAAGGTCCTCTCAATCTCAGGGTCAATATCAAATGTCGGGTTATCCCCTTCACTCATATACAGAAGACAAGCTTGCTATACTCCGTCGATTGAGGAATTCTGCAACACAATAATCCAAGAAAATAATTAAATTAATGAATAATCTCCGGTAACGGCGCCAAAAACTTGTTGTGAAAATATTGTATTGTAAATTAGCCTAACAAAGTGTTAAAGTATGTGGCTACGCATTCAACATGTCAAGTTTTGATCATGCAATGCGTTCTATTGTTATGCGTTGGTCTTTTCAAGTTTTCCTATTCTTTTACCCAAGTATAAGTAAAGTAATAGGTATTCTCGGTGAGTCCGAGGTCGAACACAGGGATTATATTGATTTGGTTTTAATTGGATTGTATGCGTTACAAAGGTAACCAACAATTGTTTGAAATCGTGTTTTTAATCTAAAGAAAGCAGATGTTTGTACACTAGACTAACAGTTGTGGAATATGGAAAGCATGCGACACAGCAAGTTCAGCTAAGATGTGTGTGAATGGATAAAGAAAAGGGTTTGGGTTGATTAACATCTAACGTCGGAAACGCACAGTAGTATTCTATTCATAGTTGCGACTCTTCTCCCGGTTGTCAGCCGCTATGCGTTATATGTCTATAATGCATAGGAGAGTGTTAGGAACCAAGGTTGTCCCCGTAGACAGGTAACACTACTTGGCCCTTGTCAATTGAGTTCCACAATCACTTACCCTCTCGAGCAGTCTGATTATTACTACTTATATCGATTTGTCAGATGGATATAAGCATCGAATTAAGCTCACAATTGACAAGATAAAATAGTTACACTGCGGTCCCTAGTTAGATGCTAACACAACCCTAGACCCTCGAGTGATTAGTTACTCATGGCTTGAAAATATAAAGTGGACAGATGAGAAAAGTGAATAGAGATGGAAGATAATTATATTGATGAAAATGAGATACAAATTTCGATAAGTCAATTCCTTGATACAAATCTATAATTCAAGTAAGAACAGTAAGAAAGAAAGCAGGGTAAGGCGTCAATGTCTTGAGTTGCCCGGATGGAAGCGTGATGATTTGCTGTGAAGTGATGCGGCGGAAAGGAAGACTCTTCTCTCTCGAGCTATTTGTCTCCGACTGAAGTCTTAGAGAACTCTACTGTCACTTATGGAGTCCTTCCAAGAATCAACAACGTTTCTACTCTCGCAGAGCTGCCCTTTTATAGATGATGAAATCGCAGTTAACGCAGATCTGCTTGATTGGTGGCGATATTGACACTGCGTCCATCTCGCCTGATTGCGTGATTCTCGGGCCAATTAAGATCCACTACTTAAGCCGCAAATCATTTCTGTCAATCATCCGTCAATCTCTCATGATTCCGATCTGATTCGCAGCGCCTTGCCGTAACGGTTGTCTATGCGTCCATGCATAGTTTGGTTGATGTCAACGCACATAGGTTGCTAACGCGTAGTTATGCGTTGGGCTGTCGTTAACGCATCATCTGGTTCCTGCGTTAAGGGGTCATCAACGCATCGCTTGCATTCCTGCGTGAAAACATGCGTTTTAGGCTTAACAAGTGGTAAAATCAATATCTTCATCAAAATTCAAGAGTATAACGCAAAGGAAGATTTATTAATGGAATTTATCATCAACTACCGCATGCTTCTCTTATTTAAACTCTATTTATCTATGAAAAAGGCTATAATAACTTGTATTTCTACAAGTTATCAATTAGCAAGACAAGAATCAAATGAAGACCCGAATACAAAAAAATCATCCATAAAAACCTCCATTATATCTTCGGTGAGCCCCTGAAAGATAAACATCATACAACGTTGAAAAATAGACATCATAAACGCATCAGTCTGGACGCATAGTAGCATCGCGGCGCCGAGATGGCGCTGCCTCGACGCATCCTTGTTGAACGCATGACAGCGTCGCGGCGCTGAGACGGTGCTGCCGCGGCGCTGAAGCATAAACGCATCAGTTTGGAAGCATAGTAGCATCGTGGCGCCGAGATGGCGCTGGCTCGACGCATCCTTGTTGAATGCATGACAGCGTCGCGGCGCTTGAACGGCGCTGCCGCGGTGTTAAAACCCGAGAGCAAACTTTTTAGGGTTGAAACCCTAGCGCCGCGGCGCCAGCGTTACTTAAATAAAAGATTTGTATTTTAGGTTAAATTTTTGGGGCGGCCAACTTTATAAATTTGGGGGGTTTTTAGCAGTCCAATGGGGGGGAAGAAAATCAAGAAAAGCAAGGAAGTTGCAGACCTAAAGAGATACAAAAAGGAGAGTTCAAAGAGTGAGTTAGTTCCAAGGAAGAGGAAAAGAGTTCGAGATAGTCTTGGTGCCCTTCGAAGTCCGACGTGAGAGCCAAGGAGATCGTGACGGTGCTACCTCAATCAAGAACCTCTTTTTAGTAGAGTTTCCCTTTCTTTACACTCTTTCTTTGTTTATTTTGTTTAAACATGTTGCTTCAAGCTATGAGTGGCTAAACTCTTTAGTTTTAGGGTTTTGATGAATTGTTTATGAATTCATGTTAATTTTGTAGACTCATGGTTTTGTTTAAATAATTATACTTTTCATTGTTATTGTGTTTCCAATCCACAAGAAAAAGCAAGAAAGTTGCAGACCTAAAAAGAAATACAAAAAGGAGAGAATTAAGCGAGAGTTCAAAGAGTGAGTTAGTTGCAAGGAAGAGGAAAAGAGTTCGAGATAGTCTTGGTGCCCTTCGAAGTCCGACGTGAGAGCCAAGGAGATCGTGACGGTGCTACCTCAATCAAGAACCTCTTTTTAGTAGAGTTTCCCTTTCTTTACACTCTTTCTTTGTTTATTTTGTTTAAACATGTTGCTTCAAGGCTATGAGTGGCTAAACTCTTTAGTTTTATGGTTTTGATGAATTGTTTATGAATTCATGTTAATTTTGGAGACTCATGGTTTTGTTTAAATAATTATACTTTTCATTGTTATTGTGTTTAATTCTTGTGGATTGGCCATCTTCACGTGTTAGGTTAGATGTATGATTGAGAGATTGTATGTTTAACTTGATCTATAACAATGAATTGTTGTTAATCTATCACGAGAGTAGTTAGGTTGACAATAAAAGTTGCTAAAGACTATTTTTAATGCCATGTAATTTTGTATTGGTTTTAAGAGATTAATAATCAATCGAGTTGCATGAGAAAGGGTTGTCTTTGAGAGAAAACAACTTGGAATTAAGTTTCTAGACTTAGGCATATGAATTACAATAAAATCCATGAAATCTATAATATTGCATGATGAAATAAACAAGGATTCATTACCCTAGAACTCTCTTTGACTCTTGTGTTTCTCCCTTTGATACTTTCCTTGTTTGATTTTTCTTTTTCCCAAATTTGAAATATTGAATTTCAATCCTCAAATAAAATTGACTCAATTCTGGAATAGCTAAGTAATTTTAACCTTCCCAATTGGATCTCCAGTGGAACGATACTCGGACTTAACCGTTTTATATTATAACTTGACCCGTACACTTGCGGTTAACACTAAAAGTGAGCATCACAGCGCTATCCCAAAATTTGTTCTTTTGAGTTTTTCAGCTTTTTTTCGCCGTATTCTTGCTTGGTTTTGATCTTTTAGTCGTTTCTTCTAATTTTCCTCGTTTTAACCTGAAAATCACTAGCAAACAAGTGAAATCTAATATAAAACTCCCTTAATTTGAGAGAATATAAAGCACTTTTCAAGTGCTTATCAGGCCTCTGCGGCCATCACAATTTTTCTTATTGGTCCTTCATTGGAGTCTAGTGTCATCTCCTCAGGACAAATAGACACAGGGACAGACCCTTGCGTTTCACGTGGCTTGCCTACGTCCTCCTTGCTATAGGCTGCCTCTCCTTCCTTATCTCCTCCACTCTGTTCACCCTCCCGAGTCTCCTTCAACTGACTCTGGACCTCTTTTATCGGCGAGGGTGATTCCCTTCTGGCGTCTGAGACGGTTGCGTCCATCGGGTCACGCAGTCTGCTCAAAATTTCGGCTATCCACTCATCTGGGGATTTTGCGGAGTTTACTTCCCCCACTGTGACAGCCACCTCTTCTTCTTCTCCTCTTCCCGTTTCTTCCGTCCCTCTCGTGCTGGGTGGACGTGTTAGAGGCAAGGGCTGGTTGACCTCCCCGTCATCCTCCCTACCCTTCGCCTCCCTTTCCTCTTGAGCTATCCGCTCCAAAATGTCGCTGAATACATCTCTTTCTTCTCTTCGGCGTACCTCACTGCTTCCGTGCAGTGTGCTGGCTTCATCGCGAACCGTTCCAGGAACAGGTTGCTCCGCCTCGGAGTTTTCCGTGCTTAACCGTTGGCTTCCGACATTGAAGTTCGCGGCGGAAAACTCCCTCATGTTTTTCATTCTGGGCCGTGAGATGTAAGATTTGACCCGACTTTTGGGTTTTGGGATAGGTTTTGGGTTGATTTGGCTCAAGGGGCGGATATTTAAAACTTCCACACAGTCATCGGAGTCGTCGACTACTGGTGGACGGGTTGGGGCTCTGGCGAATGGCCTGAAGAATGGGTATATGGGTGGTCTTTGGGCAGTGGCCCTGATTCTGGATGCAGAGAAGTTAGGGATAAATGGTGGGTTAGGATTTGGAAATCTAGGTTGGACCGGAGAAGCAAAAGGCCTCACTGGTCTGGTAGGATGAAATGTTGGTCGAGAGAAAAATGGAGATCGAGGGTTAAGAAATACCTCGGGGACTGGTGTAGAAGATGAAGAAGGTCTTGGGGAAATGTTGCCGGCGAGGTGTTCTTGATTTTGTGGGTTTGACTGGTTAGACATATGAGTTTTGCTAGAACACAAATCGGCGGAGGTTTAAGAGAGATGAAAGGTTTCGAAAATGGAAAATGGGAAATCGGGTCGCATTTATAAAAGCTAATTTAGCCGTCGGTAATTAATGCGGATTCGCGATATCCGGAATCCCACTAATCAAGGCAAATTTTATTGAGCCGCACACCCATCAAGTGTGATGGGTGGCTAATTAACGCACACAGAGCACTTGAATGTTTTGGCACTTGAGTGTTTTTCTGGGAAAGACGCATAGATTGAGAAGACATCTACGTTTCACCTAGTGCTCTATCTAAACGCAGTGAACTAATGATAAACGCATAGCTGATGAACGCCTGGTTCTCAGGTTAGATTATGCGTTGTAAAAAGTTAAGTATTATGCGTTTGACAAAATATGTGCGGCTCTAACCTTACCTCTAACCTTAATTCGATAAACACAGAAATTGTTTATCGATGAACGCATAGTTTACTTATGCGTTGGATGCATGCATGAATAATAGATTATGCGATGAAATCAGATTGTTTAAAAACTCAACGCCTACTTTCATGCTTATCTCATTTACATTATTGAACTGAACTTAAAGAAATCAATACATGCTAAAAACAAAATACAAACAGAAGCAAGAAAACAAAATACAATACAATAAAATAACATACTATAACAAATTCAAATAAAAATAAAGCGAGGGTAAAAGAAAGCGTCCCTGAAAAAGTAGACATTCGGCAACGCAGGGACCTTTCGATGAAAGGTCCGTTATTACACTTGCGAGCCTTTATCGCGATCAGGGTTCAACGCAGAGGTGACAATGAAGTACATTATGACCTCCCTCAAGCGTGCACAGTTGAGATGCGTTGATCTGGTTTGTAGTTCATGCGTTGAAGGCTCTTTTAATAGCGGCTCGATCTTTGCCGCGAATCTGTTGCTCCATTCTAATTTCTCTAATTGTTGATCAGAGAATAAATTAATTTCATCATCTTCACCATCTTCGCCGTCCTTGAGGATTTCATTTCTCAACGTCGCGTACACAGTTTTTGTCTTTTCGTTGATATCTGCGTTCATTTGACAAAATTGAAAATGATCAGTATCGTTCAATGCGTTAATCACATTAAATTTTACCTGATCACCCACGCGGGGCGTTGAGATTTCTTCTTGGACGTCAATCAGGACGCGTCCAGAAGTGGTAGCTTCATATATAGACGCAGGTTCTACCTGCGTTGCTTTTTCTCTCTGCTCTATATTTTCCTCATCCTCTGATTCGGTGGATGACGATGGATGCTGAACAATATGCATGGTATTCTTCATTGGTTGACTTGTTGGAACATTTTAGGATTGCAAGTTTCCTTGCATCCAATGCTTCTTGCTTTTCATTTTCGAGCTCCACTGCAATTTGATTCATTTGAATTTCTAAATTGCGAATTGCAGTGGCTTGCTTCTAGAGCATCGCTTCGTACAACTGGTGCGTTGCTTTAATTTTACTGTTTTCTTCTCGTAAAAGAGATTCCATGGGAGACAATGAGGATGATTCGTCCGCCTGCGGATCCCTCGAATACTGATGAAACTGGCCTTGATTCCATTGGTTGAAACCAGGAGGGTTGCCTCTCTGCGGCTGCTGCTCAGCCCTTTGCATTTGTTGTTGATTCCCACCCCATCCGAAGTTAAGGTGGTTCCTCCAACCCGAATTGTACGTCTCACTGTAGGGGTTGTTTTGAACACTGCAGATAGACGGCAGTCTACAGATGCTGTTGAGTTCATCGCGTGCACTGCGTTCATTGCAGCAAATGTTCTACCTTGATTTCTCAAGACTAGTGTTTGCAGCATGGATGTCATATTGGCGAGCTGCGCTGCAAGATTGTTGGCAACATCAGCTTCAAGCATTCCAGCTTGCGTTTGCCTTCTATTGGTGGGATGAAATTCATATCCGTCGTGCACCCACTCATTGGTGTCCCATGGAGTTCTGTCGAAAAGATTTCTGGCATATGAGTAAGTCATCTTCAATACTTCTCCTGCTGACGCAGGCAATTTTCCTCACTAGCCGTTTGAATTAGGTCCAAGCAATTGGCCCCTCTTCAATTCTACCTTGTCCTTTGGGTGAAGGTCCTCTCAATCTCTAGGTCAATATCGAGCTATGGATTGCTCCCGTCACTCAGATACTGTTAGAAGCTTCTGGCAGAGGAGAAACTTACTATACTCCTTCGACTGAGGAATCTTGCAACACATTAATCCAAATAAAAGAATTAAATCAATGAAATAATCCCCGGCAACGGCGCGAAAAACTTGTTGTGAATTATATTGTATGTGTGAATTAGCCTAACGCAAAGTGTTAAAGGATGTGTTTATGCGTTCAACATGTCATGTTTTGATCATGCTATGCGTTCTATCACTAGGCGTTGGTGGTCTTGTCAAGTTTTCCTATTCTTTTACCCAAGTATAAGCAAAGTAATAGGTGTTCTCGGTGAGTCCGAGGTCGAACACAGGGATTATATTGATTTAGTTTTTAATTGGAATTCATGCGTTACAGTGGTAACCAATAATTGGAAAGTTGTGTTTCTAATATAAGGAAAGCGATTGTGTGTACACTAGCCTAACAATTGTGGAATATGGAACGCATGCGACACAGCAAGTTTAGCTAAAGATGTGTGTGAATGGATAAAGAAAAGGGTTCGGGTTGATTAACATCTAACGTCAGAAACGCACGTAATATTCTATTCATGCTTGCGACTCTTCTCCCAGTTGTCAGCCGCTATGTGTTATATGTCTATAACGCATAGGAGAGTGTTAAGAACCAAGGTTATCCCCGTAGACAGGTAACACTACTTGGCCCTTGTCAATTGAGTTCCACAATCACTTACCCTCTCGAGCAGTCTGATTATTACTACTTATATGATTTGTCAGATGGACAAGCATCGGATTAAGCTCGCAATTGACAATATAAAATAGTTACACTGTGGTTCCTAGTTAGATGCTAACGCAACCCTAGACCCTTGAGTGATTAGTTACTCATGGTTTGAAAGTATAAAGCGGACAGTTGAGAAAAGTGAGTAGACATGGAAGACAATTATATTGATGAAGATGAGATACAATTTCGGTAAGTTCAATTCCTTGATACAAATCTAAAATTAAGAAAGAACAGTAAGAAAGAAAGCAGGGAAGGCGTCAATGTCTCGAGTCGCCCGGATGGAAGCGTGATGATTTGCTGTGAAGTGGTGCGGCGGATGGAAGACTCTTCTCTCTCGAGCTATTTGTCTCCAGTTGAAGTCTGAGAGAACTCTGCTGTCACTTATGGAGTTCTTCCGAGAATCAACAACCTTTCTCATCTCGCAGAGCTACCCTTTTATAGATGATGAAATCGCAGTTAATGGCAAATCTGCTTGATTGGTGGCGAGATTGACACTGCGTCCATCTCTCCTGACTGCGTGATTCTCGGCCCAATTAAGATCCACCACTTAAGCCGCAAATCATGTCTGTCAATCATCCGTCAATCTCTCAAGATTCCGATCTGATTCTTAGTGCCTTGCCGTAACGGTTGTCTACGCGTCCATGCATAGTTTGGCTGATGTCAACGCAACATAGGTTGCTAACACATAGTTATGTGTTGGGTTGTCGTTAACGCATCGTCTGGTTCCTGCGTTAAGGAGTCATCAACGCATCGTCTGCATTCCTGCGTCAAAACATGCATTTTAAGACTTAAAAAGTGGTAAAATCATTATCTTCATAAAATTACAAGAGTATAACGCAAAGGAAGATTTATTAATGGAATTTAACATAAACTACCGCATGCTTCTCTATTTAAACTCTATTTATCTATGAAAAAGGTTATAATAACTTGTATTTCTACAAGTTATCAAAAAGGCAAGTATCATAGACTGATGTGGCACTTTTGTGTGTTAACCGCAAGTGTACGGGTCAAGTTATAATATAAAACGGTTAAGTCCGAGTATCGTTTCCACTAGAGATCCAATTGGGAAGGTTAAGTTATTTAGCTATTCTAGAATTGAATTAATTTTATTTGAGGATTGAAATTCAATATTTCAATTTTGGGAAAAAGAAAAATCAAGCCAAGAAAGTATCAAAGGGAGAATTGCAAGAGTCAAAGAGAGTTTTAGGGTTTCGAATCCTTGTTTGTTTAATCATGCAAAATTATAGATTTCATGGATTTAATTCTTATGCCTAAATCTAGAAACTTAATTCCAAGTTATCTTCTCTCAAAGACAACTCTTTCTCATGCAACTTGATTGATAGTTAATCTCTTAAAACCAATACAAAATTACATGGCATTAAAACTAGTCTTTAGAAACTTTCATTGTAAACCTAACTACTCTCGTGATAGATTAAGAACGATTCATTGTTATAGATCAAATTAAACATATAATCTCTCGATTCATACATCTAATCTAACATGTGAAGGTGGCCAATCTTCAAGAATTAAACACAATAACAATGAAAAGCATATTTATTTGAACAAAACCATGAGTTTACAAAATTATCATGAGTTTACAAACAATTCATCAAAAACCCTAAAACCAAAGAATTTAGCCACTCATAGCGTAAAGCAACATATTGATCAAAAAGAATCAAAGAAAGAGTGTAAAGAATAGGGAAACTCTACTGAAAAGAGGTTCTTGATTGAGGCAGCACCGTCACGAACTCCTTGGCTCTCGCGTCGAACTTCGAAAGGCACCAAAACTATCTCGAATTCTTTTCCTCTTCCTTGCGGCTAACTCACTCTTGGAACTCTAGCTTAATTCTCACCTTTTCGGATCGTTCTCTTGTTCTGCAACTTTCTTGATCTTCTTGATAATTCTCCCCCATTTGGCTGCTGAAAACCCCTAAATTTATAGAGTTTGGCCGCCCAAAATTTAATGCTGGCGCCGCGGCGCTGACGCATAGCGTCGCGACACTAGCGTTGCGACCAAAATTAAGTTGCTCTCGGGTTTTAGCGCCGCGGCAGCGCCGTCCCAGCACCGCGACGCTGTCTTGCGTTCATCAAGGATGCGTCGAGGCAGCGCCTTCCCAGAGCCGCGTTGCTACTCTACGTCCATGCTGATGCGTTTTTGCTTCAGTACCGCGGCAGCGTCGCATCATGCGTTTCAACAAGGATGCGTTTTTCAGCTCTTTTTCACCATATTCTTGCTCGGTTTTGATCTTTTAGTCGTTTCTTCTAATTTTTCTCGTTTTAACCTGAAAATCACTAGCAAACAAGTGAAATCTAATATAAAACTCCCTTAATTTGAGAGAATAATACGCACTTTTCAAGTGCTTATCAACACCCCAAACTTAGAGATTTGCTAGTCCCGAGCAAAGAATAAAATCAAATAATAGGGAGTTTTAGATGAAGAAGTGTGCAATTGACTCATGTCTCAGAGAATAGCATTCAGAGCTTAAGTAGAAACATGCAAGCATATCTATATTGTTATAATTATTCAAGGCCAAATCTTGCTATCTCCCATGTGTGTGTGTGCAAGCCTCCTTCAATTTAAAATACTAGAACTCAAATTAGGACTTAAGAGAGTTTCTTTAGTTTTCCCCCTACTCTAGCTCATGCACCAATCTTCAAGCTTTCATGCATTCAAGTGAGTAATATGTCCACTAAGGTGCCTCTCAATCATATATATTTTTTTCATTGGCCCTAAACTTGCATTCTTTTACCTAGAGGCACTAGCTTTCACACATCCACTGTAGGGACTCGTACCTAGTCAATTCCCAGGCGTCCTTACTGATCACAGCAAATGCAGCTCTTTTTACCCCTATCCATGCATACTCATTACAAGTTTAACATTTAAAAAAATAGACAAATAAAGCTCATATGTTTTGTGTACACTTTTTCTTTTCTCAAGGCATGTATACTCTTTTCTTTTTCCTTAGTCTAAGATTACAAGCTATCATGCATTTTCACTCCCTAATCGGTGGGGCCTTTCGAAGTGACAACCAAATACACCCAACTTAATCCTTTTTTCAGTTAAAGATTCTAAATAGAAGTGGCTACGTGCTCAAGAATATGAGAGATTTTAAGAGGGACTTAAATGATTTTAACTCAAGATAGTGCTATTCTATTTCCACAATAAGTCATCTATCATGCAAATTCGAATCTCATCGTGGGCAATCAACATCAAGGCACACAACCATAAACAACACTCCCATTAACTTTGAAAGCTCCAAAATTTTCAAAAATTGTTTCAAAAAATTAACATGCATATGATCATTAAAACCTTCACTAACATGCATAGCAGGATAAGAAAACACACGAAAGTACGAAAGACATGCATATGATCATTAAAACCTTCACTAACATGCAAAGCAGGATAAGAAAACACACAAAAGTACGAAAGACACCTCCCACCCCAAACTTAGAATCATGCATTGTCCCCAATGCATAAGAACATCTAACAAGGAAAGAGCAAGCCTGGGAGCAAGCGGGAAGCCACCAAACAGGCTTGGTGTAAGGAGTACTTTGTGTGATGAACCACGTTCCTGAGAGATAAAGCATATGAGTGACTCCAAGATTTAAAAAATAAATAAATTAATTAATTAATTAAAGAACGCAATAAAATTGGGTTGCCTCCCAATAAGCGCTTGGTTTAACGTCTTCTAGTTAGACGGGACTACTGAATTATGCAATGAAAGTCAGGTTCTCAAATTCGCGTTCTTCATCACCGATGTAGTGCTTTAATCGTTGACCATTCACTTTGAAGGTTGTTCCATTGTTACCTTGTAGTTCCACGGCTCCGTGTGGGGATACCTTGACAATGATAAAGGGTCCTGACCATCGTGTCCTAAGCTTTCCTGGAAACAAGCGTAAACGTGAGTTAAAAAGTAATACTCTTTGTCCTGGAAGGAAGGTTCATGATGTGATCTTCTTGTCATGCCATCTCGCAGTGCGCTCTTTGTAAAGTTTGGCATTCTCACCGGCTTTCTCGAAATCCATGTTCAGCTTCTTGATGGCCCAATAAGCTCTATGCTCGAGCTCTACCGGTAAGTGACAAGCCTTTCCAAACACCAACCTATACGGGGAAGTACCAATTAGGGTTTTGAAAGCTGTGCGGTAGGCCCACAGTGCATAATCGAGCTTAAGGGCCCAATCATTCC
The DNA here is from genome assembly GCA_030954485.1 of Citrullus mucosospermus. Classification (NCBI taxonomy): domain Eukaryota; kingdom Viridiplantae; phylum Streptophyta; class Magnoliopsida; order Cucurbitales; family Cucurbitaceae; genus Citrullus; species Citrullus mucosospermus. Next base: position 13,554,508 of record CM062057.1, on the reverse strand, counting down.
TATTGGTCTTGACTGTCTTTTCCAAAACTTGTTTGATTTCCCTATTAGATAACTCAGCAAGGCCATTAGTTTGAGGATGATAAGCTGTAGCAATTTTATGTTTAACATTATATTTTTGCATCATGGATTCAAACAGTTTATTGCAAAAGTGAGAGCCCTCATCACTAATAATAGCTCTAGGTGTACCAAAACGTGTGAAAATGTTTTTATGCAAGAATTTTAAAACAGTGCAAGCATCATTGGTCCTAGTAGCTATGGGTTCTACCCACTTAGATACATAATCTACTGCAACTAGAATGTATAGGTAAACATTAGAAGAAATAGGAAAAGGCCCCATAAAGTCAATACCCCAAACATCAAATAACTCCACTTCCAAGATAGGTTTCATTGGAAGCTCATGCTGTCTAGAAATATTGCCAGTACGTTGGCACCTATCACATGATTTAACAATGGTATAACAGTCTTTAAAAAGGGATGGCCAATAAAATCCTGACTGAAGTACCTTGGCTGCAGTTCTAGTGGGTCCAAAATGACCTCTATAGAGGGAAGAATGACATGAATTTAGAATACTTACCACTTCCTCTTGAGGCACACACTTTCTTATCATATTGTTAGCACAAACCTTGTAGAGAAGTGGGTCCTCCCAGTGGTAAGACTTAACATTGTGCAGGAATCTTTTCTTTTGTTGATAGTTCATGTCAGGTGGCAAATGTCCTCCTGCAAGATAATTAACTATGTCAGCAAACCAGGGCACACTATCTTTTACCTGATACAGTTGTTCATCAGGGAACATCTCAACAATTGGGGGCCATGATTTAGCATCCTCATTCTCAATTCTAGATAAGTGGTCTCCAACCACATTTTCACATCCTTTCCTATCTTTGATTTCTAAGTCAAATTCTTGTAACAATAATATCCATCTCATTAGCCTAGGTTTAGAATCTTTCTTAGCAAACAAATACTTTAAAGCAGCATGGTCAGTATGCACTACTATTTTAGAACCAAGCAAGTATGATCTAAATTTATCAATGGCAAACACAACAGCTAGTAGTTCTTTTTCAGTAGTAGTGTATTTCTGTTGAGTATTATCAAGAGTCCTACTAGCATAATAAATTGCTCTAAACATGTTATCTCTACGTCGGCCTAAAACAGCTCCTAAAGCATAATCACTAGCATCACACATGATCTCAAAAGACTGACTCCAATCTGGTACAAAAATAATAGGTGCAACAATTAGTCTTTCCTTCAGAGTATTAAAAGCTAGTAGACATGCATCATCAAAAATAAATTTAGCTTCCTTTTCTAACAAATTACTCAAGGGTTTAGCAATTTTAGAAAAATCTTTAATAAATCTCCTGTAAAACCCTGCATGCCCTAGGAAGCTTCTGACTCCTTTCACATTGGTGGGGGGTGGTAGTTGTTCAATGACAGATATTTTAGCCCTATCCACCTCCAATCCTTTTTGAGAGACTTTGTGTCCCAGGACGATGCCTTCTGTCACCATGAAGTGACACTTCTCCCAGTTTAGAACAAGGTTAGCATCTTGACACCTCTGCAAAACACGAGTTAGATTAACAAGACAAGAATCAAATGAAGACCCAAATACAGAAAAATCATCCATGAAAACCTCCATTATGTCTTCGATGAGCCCCTGAAAAATAGACATCATACAACGTTGAAAAGTAGCAGGAGCATTACATAAACCAAAAGGCATTCACTTAAAAGCAAATGTCCCATAGGGACATGTAAATGTCGTTTTTTCTTGATTCTCATGAGCAATGACAATTTGGTTAATGTCGTTTTTTCTTGATTCTCAGGAGCAATGACAATTTGGTTATAACCTGAATATCCATCTAGAAAGCAATAATGAGAATAACCTGCAAGTCTATCAAGCATTTGATCAATAAAAGGAAGGGGAAAATGATCTTTTCTAGTAGCTTTGTTCAACTTCCTATAATCAATGCATACACGTCATCCTGTCACAATTCTAGTGGCTATCATTTCATCTTTTTCATTTTTAACCACAGTCATGCCACCCTTCTTGGGTACCACTTGAACAGGACTTACCCATGGACTGTCAGATATGGCATATATGATTCCTGCATTCAAAAGCTTGAGCACTTCTTTCTTAACTACCTCCTTCATGGTGGGATTAAGTCTCGTTTGGTGCTCTATCAATGGTTTAAAGGTATCTTCCATCAAGATTCTGTGCATACAGACCGACGGACTAATACCTTTAAGATCCTCAATAGACCAACCAATAGCAGATTTATGGTCCCTCAATACTTTCAATAATTTTTCTTCTTCCACAGAATCAAGATCAGAAGATATTATAACAGGTAAAGAAGATAAATCATCTAAGAATGCATATTTTAAATGAAGAGGTAATATTTTTAATTCAAGCTTAGGCTTCTCAATATCATTCACAACATGCAAGGGAGCTAAAGGTATAGGTTTATCTATTTTAGAACATATTGGCAATCTATCTAACCACCTAGCATAAAATGCTATTTCATCAAAGATTGTATCTGCATTTTCAACATCTATCATGCTTTGTTCTAGATGATCATTAGCCAACATAACCTCTACATGCTTAAAAATAGTATGATCAATTATGTCTATAGCATGGCAAGGACTATTCTCATCATGATGACTCAAGGACTTGTAAATATCAATTACTACATTTTCATCATTTACCCTTAAAGTCAACTTCCCTTGTTGGACATCTATGATAGCCTTTCCAGTCGCTAGGAATGGCCTCCCAAGTATGATAGGAATCTTAGAGTCCTCCTCCATGTCCAATACTACAAAATCTGCAGGGAAGATAAATTTGTCAACTTTAACTAATACATCTTCAACAATACCTTTGGGATAAGCAAATGATCTGTCAGCAAGTTGCAGAGTGATGGTGGTAGGTTGCACCTCTCCAATGTTGCGTTTCCTATAGACAGATAAAGACATTAAATTAATAGAAGCACCAAGATCACAAAGAGCTCTAGTAACATTTAAAGAACCAATAGTGCAAGGTATAGTAAAACTCCCTAGATCTTTTAACTTTTGTGGTAGCTTCTTTTGTAACACTGCACTGCATTTCTCAGTCATGCTAATCATCTCATATTGCCCAAACTTTTTCTTTTTAGATAAGACATCTTTCATGAATTTCGCATAGTTGGGCATTTGCTCTAAAGCCTCAGCAAATGGAATGTTAATGTGCAGCTTTTTAAATAACTCAAGAAATTTAGCAAATTGCGAGTCTATTTCTTTCTTTTTAAAACGTTGAGGATATGGCATAGTATTAGGTACAAAAGGTAGAGGGTTAGATGACTTACTTGAAGATGTTGACTCTTTTACCTTTACCTCCTTTTCTAGGATCTTTGGTTCATCTTCTAAAATTGGCTCTTGAATTGTGTCATCTACCTCTTGCTCTTCATCCTCATCAATGATCAAAGGAGTGGACAGCTTTTTCCCACTCCTCAAAGTCATGGCCTTGCACTCCTCTTTTGGATTTATCTCGGGACAACTAGGAAATTTTCCTTTTTGCATTGTTTGAAGGGAAGTGGCGATTTGGCTTATTTGTACCTCGATGTTTTGAATGGCCTTACCATGGCTTTGTACTGTGCTTTCCAATGCGGTTGTCCTTCCTCTTGATTCTTTTAAGAATTCTATCATCAAATCTTCTAAGTTGGACTTCTTTTCAGTGTGGGATGGACCTACATTGGATAAATCAGAAGAACCTTGCAAAACATTTCTTTTGTTAGCATATGAAAAATTTTCATGGTTCCTCAAATTAGGATGGTAGTGAGTAGGAAGTTGTTGATGTTGGTGACTCCTATAGTGTCCTCTATCAACATAGTTAGCCGTCTCATTGTCTCCATGAACGCCCATTTCCGATGCCAAAGCAGCAAGAGAGGCTATAGATGGTGGATTTTGAGCTTGGCCTCCTGCAGTTAATTTAGAAAGAGCATTAGTAAGGGAAGCCATTTGAGCTTTAAGAGAATTTACCTCATCAATTTCATATAATCCGGCGGCTCTTGGGATGTTTGAAGAAGACCGTTCACATGGCCAATTGTAGGATGTATTGGCCAAATCTTCTAATATTGTATAGGCTTCTTGAGCATTCTTTGAAAAAATTGACCCTCCGGCAGTTGCATCTAAGATGGATTTGGTTGAGCTTGCCAATCCATTGTAGAAAAGTTGAATTTGCAACCAATTCGGATACCCATGTTGAGGGCACCTTCTCAAGAGATCCTTATACCTCTCCCAAGCCTCATATAATTGTTCATCCTCGAGTTGGCGGAATGTTCCAATCTCCGTCCTTAGTCTTTGAGATTTAGCCGGTGGAAAATATTTGTTCAAGAAAGCTTGAGCTAAGATCTCCCATGTTGTAATGCTATCTGGAGGTATGGTTTCCAACCAATCCTTAGCATGGTCCTGCAAAGAAAAAGGAAACAGTCTTAGTTTAATAGCGTCATTAGAAACACCATTCATCTTTACCGTCCCGCATATCTCCAAGAAGGATCGCAAGTGCTTGTGAGGATCTTCATTAGTTCTTCCTCTAAAGGCTAGCTCTCTAGCCATTTGGATCAACCCCGGTTTCAACTCAAAATTGTTGACATTGATAGGCACATTCATAATTCCGGGTTGACTTGCTGGTAGCGTGGGTTAAAAGTAGTCTCTAATTGCCTTAGGTATCTCCTCCGCCATCTCCGTAGTTTGATTAAGTTGAGCCCTTAGATTTCTTCTACACGTCCTTTCAATCTCGGGATCAAGAGGGAGGAGGTTAGTATTATCTCGAGGCATAGACTAACAAAAATAAATAAAATAAAATAAAATAAACAATTATATAAAATAAACTACATAAAAAAATCAAATAAAACAAAAATAAATAAACAATCAAATAATATACACCTCAAATTAAGATCTATCAATTCTTATGAATATTACATAACAAAAAACCGTTCTTTGGATCCCCGGCAACGGCGCCAAAAACTTGATGTGGCACTTTTGTGTGTTAACCGCAAGTGTACGGGTCAAGTTATAATATAAAATGGTTAAGTCCAAGTATCGTTTCCACTAGAGATCCAATTGGGAAGGTTAAGTTATTTAGCTATTCTAGAATTGAATCAATTTTATTTGAGGATTGAAATTCAATATTTCAATTTTGGGAAAAAGAAAAATCAAGCCAAGAAAGTATCAAAGGGAGAATTGCAAGAGTCAAAGAGAGTTCTAGGGTTTTGAATCCTTGTTTGTTTCATCATGCAAAATTATAGATTTCATGGATTTAATTCTTATGCCTAAGTCTAGAAACTTAATTCTATGTTATCTTCTCTCAAAGACAACTCTTTCTCTTGCAACTTGATTGATAGTTAATCTCTTAAAACCAATACAAAATTACATGGCATTAAAACTAGTCTTTAGCAACTTTCATTGTCAACCTAACTACTCTCGTGATAGATTAACAACGATTCATTGTTATAGATCAAATTAAAGATATAATCTCTCGATCATACATCTAACTTAACATGTGAAGGTGGCCAATCTTCAAGAATTAAATATAATAACAATGAAAAGCATATTTATTTGAACAAAACCATGAGTCTACAAAGTTATCATGAATTCACAAACAATTCATCAAAAACCCTAAAACTAAAGAGTTTAGCCACTCATAGCGTAAAGCAACATATTGCAAAAAGTATCAAAGAAAGAGTGTAAAGAATAGGGAAACTCTACTGAAAAGAGGTTCTTGATTGAGGCAGCACCGTCACGAACTCCTTGGCTCTCGCGTCGGACTTCGAAAGGCACCAAAACTATCTCGAACTCTTTTCCTCTTCCTTGCGGCTATCTCACTCTTGGAACTCTAGCTTAATTCTCACCTTTTCGGATCGTTCTCTTGTTCTGCAACTTTCTTGATATTCTTGATAATTCTCCCCCCTTTGGCTGCTGAAAACCCCTAAATTTATAGAGTTTGGCCGCCCAAAATTTAACCTAAAATACAAAACATGCGTTTAAATTAACGCTGGCGCCGCGGCGCTGACGCATAGCGTCGCGACACTAGCGTTGCGACCAAAATTAAGTTGCTCTCGGGTTTTAGCGTCGCGGTAGCGCCGTCCCAGCGCCGCGACGCTGTCTTGCGTTCATCAAGGATGCGTCGAGGCAGCGCCTTCCCAGCGCCGCGTTGCTACTTTGCGTCCATGCTGATGCGTTTTTGCTTCAGCGCTGCCTTAGCGCCGCGGCACATCATGCGTTTCAACAAGGATGCGTTTTTCAGCTCTTTTTCACCATATTCTAGCTCGGTTTTGATCTTTTAGTCGTTTCTTCTAATTTTCCTCGTTTTAACCTGAAAATCACTAGCAAACAAGTGAAATCTAATATAAAACTCACTTAATTTGAGAGAATAATACGCACTTTTCAAGTGCTTATCATAGACGCATGTGCTGAAGACGAAATAATGTTGGATGACATGGATGAGGGAAGAGAAGCGGAAATAGGTGTAATCTCCAATGCAAGTTTTGAACGCTTAGACTTAAGCAACCGATCCACGGAGAAAACAAAGCCGTCCCTGGAAGAGCCGCCAACCCTTGAGCTAAAAACACTGCCGACGCATTTAAAGTATGCATATTTGGGGGAAGAGAGCACGCTGTCGGTCATCATATCCTCTGCGTTGACTACAGATTGTGGAAAGGCTTTGATGGAGATATTGAAAAATCATATCAAAGCCATTGGATGGCCCTAGCAAACATTAGAGGAATAAGCCCTTCATACTGCATGCACAAAATTCGGTTGGAAGAAGGTAAGGATGGCTCAGTTGAAAGGCAACGCAGGCTTAACTCTGTGATGAAGGAGATTGTAAAGAAAGAAATCATCAAATGGCTCAACGCAGGGGTCATTTATCTAATCTCCGATAGCAGCTGGGTAAGCCCAGTTCAGTGTGTACCTAAGAAAGGGGGAATGACAGTGATCATGAACAGTAAGAATGAGTTGATACCAACAAGAACGGTCACTGGCTAGCGCATCTGTATGGACTACCGCAAGCTGAATGCGGCAACAAAGAAGGATCACTTTCCACTGCCATTCATCGACCAGATGCTAGATAGGCTGGCAGGAAATGAATTTTTATGTTTCCTTGACGGATATTCCGGCTATAACTAGATCATGATAGCTCCGGAAGATCAAGAGAAGACAACGTTCACTTGTCCATATGGCACCTTTGCGTTCAGACGCATGCCATTCGGACTATGTAACGCACCAGGGACGTTTCAAAGGTGCATGATGGCAATATTTTCCGACTATTTGGACCAGTCAGTAGAGGTGTTTATGGACGACTTCTTAGTATTTGGGAAATCATAAGATGAATGCTTAACCAACTTGGAACGAGTGTTAAAGCGATGCGAAGACACAAACCTAGTTCTCAACTGGGAAAAATGCCATTTCATGGTCACAGAAGGTATTATGTTGGGACATAAGATTGTTGCGAGATATTTGTATGTGTAAATTATCCTAACGCAAGGTGCTAAATGATGTGTTTATGCGTTCAACATGTCATGCTTTGAACATGCTATGCGTCCTATTACTATGCGTTGGCGATCTTGTCAAGTTTTCCTATCCTTTACCCATGTATAAGCAAAGGAATAGGTGTTCTCGGTGAGTCCAAGGTCGAACACAGGGATTATATTGATTTAGTATTTATGTGGATTTCATGCATTGCAATGGTAACCAATAAATAGTTCAGAGAGTTGTTTTTAATCTAAAGAAAGCGATTGTTTGTACACTAGACTAAAAATTGTGAAAGATGGAAAGCATGCAACACAGCAAGTTCAGCTAAAGATGTGTGTGAATGGATAAAGAAAGGGTTCGGGTTAATTAACATCTAACATCGGAAACGCACAGTGGTATTCTATTCATACTTGCGACTCTTCTCCCGGTTGTCAGCCGCTATGTGTTATATGTCTATAACGCATAGGAGAGTGTTAAGAACCAAGGTTATCCCCATAGACAGGTAACACTACTTGGCCCTTGTCAATTGAATTCTACAATCACTTACCCTCTCGAGCATTTTTATTATTACTACTTATATCGATTTGTCAGATGGACATAAGCATCGGATTAAGCTCGCAATTAACAAGATAAAATAGTTTCATTGTGGTTCTTAGTTAGATGTTAACGCAACCCTAGACCCTTGAGTGATTAGTTACTCATGGTTTGAAAGTAAAAAGCGGAAAGTTTAGAGAAATGAGTAGACATGGAAGATAATTATATCGATGAAATGAGATACAATTTTCGATAAGTTCAATGCCTTGATACAAATCTAAAATTAAGATAGAACAGTAAGAAAGAAAGTAGGGAAAGGCGTCAATGTCTTGAGTGTCACACCCCATCCCAGATACACTCGATACCTAGGATTGAGCGTGATACTGTACTCCCTATATACATATTGGAATTAGACGCCAGATAAAACTCAGATTCAAAACACCATTTTTAATAAAACATTAGGAAAACATACAATCTCTCAACAGGTATTCTCTGTATATATATATTAGATACAAAACAACTGTCCTTCATCTCTAAGAAACATGTACGTTACAAAACATGAGCACAGACTAAATATTTACCACTATCCCAGAGGTTTGCTTCCAGATAGGCCCAGACGAGATACTTCTGTAGGCTAGGTGATAACTTGTAGAAATACAAGTTATTATAGCCTTTTTCATAGATAAATAGAGATTAAATAGAGAAGCATGCGGCAAGTTATGTTTATTTTGACTAATAAATCTTCCTTTGCGTTATACTAATGTATTTTTAGGAAGATAAATGATTTTACCACTTTTTGAGCCTAAAACGCATGTTTTGACGCAGGAATGCAGACGATGCGTTGATGACATCTTAACGCAGGATGACATCTTAACGCAACCTACGACGCGTTGACATCGGCCAGACTATTCATGGACGCATAGACGACCATTAATGCAAGACACCGAGAATCAAATCAGAATCTTGAGAGATTGACGGATGATTGACGAACATGAATTGTGGCTAAAGTGGTGGATCTTAATTGACCCGAGAATCACGCAATCAGGCGAGATGGACGCATAGTATCAATCTCGCCGCCAATCAAGCAGATCTGCCATTAATTGCGGACGCATCATCTATAAAAGGGTAGCTCTGTGAGATGAGAAAGGTTGTTGATTCTCGGAAGGACTCCATAAGTGACGGCAGAGTTCTTTCAGACTTCAACCGGAGACGAATAGCTCGAGAGAGAAGAGTCTTCCCTCCGCCGCACCACTTCACAGCAGAACCTCACGCTTCCATCCTGGCGACTCAAGACATTGACGCCTTTCTTTCTTTCTTGCTTAGTTTTTCTTCTTGGTTTTAGATTTGTATCAAGGAATTGAGCTTATCTAAAGTTGCATCCGTTTCATCAATATATTCATCAATATATTCATCTTCCATGTCTACTTACTTTTCTCAACTGTCCGTTTATACTTTCAAACCATGAGTAACTAATCGCTCAAGGGTCTAGGGTTGCGTTAGCATCTAACTAGGGACCACAGTGTAACTATTTTATCTTGTCAATTGCGAGCTTAATCCGATGCTTATGTCCATCTGACAAATCGATATAAATAGTAATAATCAAACTGCTCGAGAGGGTAAGTGATTGTGGAACTCAATTGACAAGGATCAAGAAGTGTTACCTATCTATGGGGATAACCTTGGTTCTTAACACTCTCCTATGCGTTATAGACATATAATGCATAGCGGCTGACAACCGGGAGAAGAGTCGCAAGCATGAATAGAATACTACTATGCATTTCCGACGTTAGATGTTAACCAACCCGAACCCTTTCTTTATCCATTCACACACATCTTTAGCTGACTTTGCTGTGTCGCATGCTTTCCATCTTCCACAACTGTTAGTTTAGTGTACATATTATCGCTTTCCTTAGATTAGAAGCAAACTCATTCCCAACTTATTTCTTGGTTACCACTGCAACACATGAAATCCACGTAAATACTAAATCAATATAATCCCTGTGTTCGACCTCGGACTCACCGAGAAAACCTATTCCTTTGCTTATACTTGGGTAGAGGATAGGAAAACTTGACTAGATCACCAACGCATAGTGTAGGACGCATGGCATGTTCAACGCATGACATGTTGAACGCATAATCACATCATTTAGCACCTTGCGTTAGGCTAATTCACACATACAATATTTCCACAACACTAGGCGTCCCGGACACGCTCGCTACCTGAAACGACAAACAAACAAACAAACTAAGTGAGCAAAAAGCCCAGTAAGTGACTAAATTCATTCAACTATCACTAACAAACATGAGCTAGCTTATCCATTTGTAGTCTTTACATATCGCATTTCAGAGAGTTACTAAAGTTCTCATTTCTAATTACACATATAAATATCAAAAACCATCATGTTTCACAAATTTGCAACTATCAAGTGCCTTCACATTCTATCCCTCAGCATAGTATTCGATTGCGTCTATATTACCATGTGCCTTCACACGAAGTCCCTTAGCACTGGTAACCAATTCATGCTTCGCTCAAGTGCCTTCACTCATGGTCCCTCAGCACGAATTAATATGTGATGGACTACTACATGCTTTCACTCAAAGTCCCTCAGCATGGAAATCCATTCCATTTAACTATTCAAGTGCTTTCACAATGGGTCCCTCAACACTTAACTTCATGCTTTCTTTCACATAGGCTTTCACCATAAGGTCCCTCAGCCATTACTATATTTAAACAATAGAACTAGTTTTCTTTTAGGAAACATGCCACCTCGAGGCAGGCGAGCTAGGCAAGCAGTAGCTGGAACTCCTGAAGCTACTGGGAACCATGGAGATATGTCTGAGGGTGAATCTAGTCATCCTCAAGTTGAGGTCAATGTCGAGGAACAACTATTTACTAGAATTGCCCAGAGATTGCCTGCAAGTATCGGATCAGTGGAATCCGATCCAGAAAAGAAATATAGTATTGAAAGATTAAAGGCTTTAGGTGCTACTACTTTTTAGGGCACCGTGGACCCTGTTAAGGCAGAAGCATGGCTAAATTTGCTTGAGAAATGCTATCATGTAATGAGATGCCCTGAAGACAGAAAGGTGGAATTGGCAGTACTTTTGCTCCAAAAAGGGGCAGAAGATTGGTGGAAGATTGTGGAAAGCAGAAGAGGAGACACAGAAGGAATAGATTGGAATGAGTTTAAAAAGGTCTTCCAAGAAAAATATTGTCCAAGATCATTCCGAGATGCTAAACGGAATGAGTTTTTGAGGTTGATACAGGGATCTATGACAATATGAGAAGAAATATACAGAACTGTCTAAATCTGCCACGACGGTTATTGCAGATGAGACTGATCGATGTAAGAGGTTTGAAGAAGGGTTACGGGAGGAAATACGAACTCCAGTAACCGCCAGTGTTGAATGGACGGAGTTTTCTAGATTAGTGGAGGCAGCTATGCGGGTGGAAAGGAGTTTGATGGAGAAGAAGATGGAGCGTGATTCATTTAAAAGTGGACGTGTAGTCCACCCTTCTGGCATTACTCCGGGGCAGTCAGGAAGAAGATTTGTACCTGGCGTGTTTAAAGGAAGAAATTTCAAAACTGGATCAAGTGGACAGACTACTTTTAAGACCAGCACTAGTGGAGGTACACGGGGGCAAGGACCAAAGAACGTTGGTGGTCCAGCGCAGTCAGTAGAAGGTTCTCGAAGTGGACGACTTGGTGAGTCCACAGCTAGTTCCACACGGAAACCACTGTGTCCCACCTGCGGGAAGTATCATTGGGGACAGTGTAGAGCCAATGCATGTTATAACTGTGGACAAACTAGTCATTTTGAACGAGAATGCCCTCAATTGATGCAAGAAGATAAACCTGAGCAGAAAACTGCCTCACATGTGGTGGGTCAGCCAAAAAGAGTTGCTGGAAATGTTGACGAGGGAACTAGTGGAACAAGGCAAAAGGGAGCTACAGGACGATCAAGACAGCAAGGAAAAATCTTTGCTATGACTCAACAAGAAGCTGATGATGCTCCTAATGTGGTTACTGGTACTATTTCTATCTGTAATACTTCTACTTACGTTTTAATAGATCCTGGTGCTACGCATTCTTTTATTGCTAAAGTGTTTGCTAAAAGAGTAAATAGTATAATAGAACCATTACCTGAGGAATTGTCTGTTTATACTCCTGTTGGTGTTGTTTTGATAGCTAGTGAAGTGTATACAGATTGTATGATAGAAATGGATGGTGTGGCTATGACAGCCAACTTGATACCCTTAGATATTCAGGAATTTGATGTGATATTAGGGATGGATTTTTTATCCAAATATCGTGCCACTATGGATTGCCTCCAAAAGGAAGTTGTGTTTAAAAGATTTGAAGGGACTGAAGTTATTTTTAGAGGAGACAGGAAAATTCTTCCTACCTGTATAATATCTGCAGTTAAGGCCAGAAAGTTATTAAGCAAGGGTTGTTCAGCATACCTTGCTTATGTGATTGATGTACAGGTTAGTAAGTTGAAACCAGAAGATATACCAGTGGTAAGTAAATTTCTGGATGTATTTCCTGAAGAACTACCTGGGTTGCCACCTGACAGAGAGATAGAATTCTCTATTGAATTAATCCCAGGAACTGCACCAATTTCACAAACTCCATACAGAATGGCACCAAAGGAGTTAAAGGAACTGAAAGTGCAATTGCAGGAATTGATTGATAAGGGGTATGTACGACCTAGTGTGTCACCGTGGGAGCACCGGTGTTGTTTGTGAAGAAGAAGGATGGTACACTTAGATTATGTATTGACTACCGTGAGTTGAATAAGGTAACAATACGTAATAAGTATCCATTACCTCGTATTGATGATTTATTTGATCAACTTAAAGGCGCTTCAGTATTTTCCAAGATTGATTTACGATCTGGATATCATCAGGTAAAAATCAAGGGAACAGATATACCAAAGACTGCATTTAGAACGAGGTATGGACATTACGAATTTTTAGTAATGCCTTTTGGATTAACAAATGCTCCGGCTGTATTTATGGACCTCATGAACCGTATATTCCATCCATACCTTGATCAATTTGTCGTGGTGTTCATCGATGATATACTAGTATATTCTGAGAATAAGGAAAAGCATACAGAACATCTTCGTGTAGTATTACAAACATTACGTAATGAAAGATTGTATGCTAAATTCAGTAAATGTGAATTTTGGCTTGATCACGTCATGTTCCTAGGACATGTGGTGTCGGCCGAAGGGGTAAGTGTAGATCCGCAGAAAATAGAGGCGATAGTTAACTGGGAAAAACCGACTAATGTGACAGAAGTTCGAAGTTTTCTGGGATTAGCAGGTTATTATCGCCGATTTGTCGAAGGATTTTCGAAAATAGCACTACCCTTATCAAGCTTAACCAAGAAGGTAGCTAAGTTTGAATGGACAAGTGAGTGTGAGCAAAGTTTTCAAAAGTTGAAAGAAAGATTAGTATCAGCACCAATATTAACATTGCCTACCCCTGGAGTGGAGTTTGAAGTGTATTGCGATGCGTCACGACAGGGGTTAGGATGTGTACTCATGCAAAAAGGAAAGGTAATTGCCTATGTGTCGAGGCAGCTGAAGAAGCACGAATGTAACTATCCGACGCATGATTTGGAGTTAGCCGCAGTGGTGTTAGCCTTGAAAATTTGGCGACATTACTTGTACGGAGAAAGGTGTCGCATTCTTTCTGATCACAAAAGTTTAAAGTATATCTTTGACCAAAAGGAACTAAATTTACGACAGCGAAGATGGATGGAATTAATTAAAGACTATGATTGCTCCATAGAATACCATCCAGGAAAAGCCAATGTAGTGGCCAACGCATTGAGCAGAAAGTCAAGACAAGTCAAGGCTTCAATGAACGCTATCAAGGTGGAATTAACAACAGAATTTAGGCGGTCAAACGCATCTCTATCGGTGGACACAATAGGAGGCTTATTTGCACATTTCCATCTGAGACCTACTTTGACAGAAGAGATTGTTAATAAACAGAAGGAAGACTCAATACTTAAGAAAATAGTAGAAGAAGTGAATCTTAAGAAAAGAGTGGATTTTGAAATCAGAAGTGATGGAACTTTGTTGAAAAAAGGAAGATTGTGTGTTCCCAATGATTTAACATTGAAAAACGCAATACAAGAGGAAGCTCATAGTTCTGCTTATGCGATGCACCCCGATAGTACCAAAATGTACAGAACTTTGAGAGGATACTATTGGTGGCCAGGAATGAAATGGGAAATTGCCGAATATGTAGTAAAATACTTAATATGTCAGCAAGTTAAATCGGAAAGACAGCGACCTAGTGGACTATTAAAACCACTTCCAGTACCTAAATGGAAATGGGAACACATTACAATGGATTTCTTATTTGGACTTCCAAAAAACTCCTAGTGGTTATGATGGAATTTGGGTAATAGTAGACAGACTTACTAAAACCGCCAGATTCCTCCCAGTCAAAGCAACTTCAACCTTGGATCAATTGGCTAAATTGTATGTTGATAGAGTAATAAGTCAATATGGAGCACCGGTATCAATTGTTTCTGACAGAGATCCAAGGTTTACGTCTAAATTTTGGCCAAGCTTGTAGCATGCGTTGGGAACTAAACTTACGTTTAGCACGGCTTTCCATCCTCAAACTGATGGGCAATCAAAAAGAACAATCAAAACTTTAGAGGAAATGCTGCGGGCATGCGTGTTGCAATTTAAAAAGAGCTGGGATACTCACCTATCTTTGATGGAGTTTGCCTACAATAATAACTATCATTCCAGCATTGGGATGGCACCTTACGAGGCGTTATATGGTAGGCGTTGCAGAACTCCTATATGCTGGGGTGAGGTAGGAGAACGGAAGTTAATAGGGCCAGAATTAGTTCAAACCACTTCTTAAAATGTGAAATTTATAAGAGAAAGATTGAAAATCGCACAGGACCGACAAAAGAGTTATGCTGATAGAAGGCGTCGAGATTTAGAATTTGAGGTTGGGGATAAAGTCTTCTTGAAATTATCACCTTGGAAGGGAATACTAAGATTTGGAAGGAAAGGAAAATTATGTCCAAAATACATTGGACCTTATGAGATTCTGGAACGCATAGGACCTTCAGCTTACCGATTAGCGCTACCTACGGAATTGTCCAAAATACACGATGTGTTCCATGTCTCTCTATTAAGGAAGTATATTCCCGATCCTACGCATGTTTTAGAAACTCAACCTATTCAGATAAATGAAGACTTATCCTATGAAGAAGAGCCTGTGCAAATTCTTGACCGCAAAGAACAAGTATTAAGAACAAAAACGATACCGCTTATGAAGGTCTTATGGAGAAATCATCAAGTCGAAGAGGCAACATGGGAAAGTGAAGAGCAAATGAAAATTAAATACCCTCACCTTTTCTTACCGTAATTCCAGTTGAATTTCGAGGACGAAATTCTTAAAAAAGAAGTAAGGAATTGTAAGCACTGATTTGCGTTGCCAAGCGTTGGGGGGCAGCCATGCGTTTGTGACTATGCGTTTCAAAGGAAGAAGTGGCCAGGAGCGAGAGTAAGAATTTTTGGAAAGTAAAATTGTGGCTAAGTATTGACTAAGTCCATGCGTTTATGGTTGATTCACGGAGGTTAGTGAGCTGAGGTAACTACCCGCGTTGAAGGATAAGTAATTCTGGCGGGGGAAGAAACGTGCTTGAACCATGCGCTTAAGCCACTCTGCGTTGAGGACAGTCATGTGCTAAATTCACTCTGCGTTGAGGACAGCCATGCGCTAAAGTCGATGCGTTGAAGACAGACATGAGTTGAAGTGGCTCCGCGTCGAAGACGGAGTGGTCTTGACGCGACGAAGATAGTGGTGTATGACCGAGTTGTATGGGTCAAAAGTAGGAGGCGTTGAGGACGACGCCATGCGTTGGGCGAGGCTAGTTGCTGAAGGCGTTGGAGGAGAATTTTAACATGAGTGCCTCGTGTAGAAGTGAGAACCCCGCGCCAGCTTGCGGGTGAGGGATAAGTCGGCAACATTAATCTTGGTGTTTGTGAAGGCTAAGTCGGTAGTATATATAGTTGGATTAATTAAATGTTTAATCATTTTTAAGACATTTTCGAGAGCTTAAGTCAGTTCTATATTTCAGATAAACTTCAAAAGAAGATTGAGGAAGGTGTTCTTGAGGATTTTGAACGAAATTCGACTCATATCGATGTTGAAAATGAAACTGGAACAGAGGAATGACTGAAGTCACATGGTTCGAGCAGTGACTGATAATCAGAGTAGAACGTGTAGAGGAAGTCGAGTTTAGAGCTGAAACTTGGAGGTTTGTAAGTTAACATAATTTCTAACAACTTTTGTGAAGGATGGTAATGCTGAATTGAAGATTTACTATGTGAATACTTAGGAAAAACAGAGCTTAAGAGATTGTTACGCAATCCGGAATAGCAGGAGGTGATTTCGGAATTCCGTGAGAACGAGGAAGAGTTAAGTCGTGAAATTTTGAGGTAAACTATAAAACTTGATTTCCTATAAGTTTGTAGAAGAGAAGAAGTCCTGAATCCGTATGGAATTGTGATTTTTAATAGATTGAAGTAAGAACAAGAGGAAAGAAAGAATCACAGTGCAGGATGCTGCTAAAACCAAGTATCGGTGCGTTGTCTAAGTGCTAGTAGTGAGACGAGTGCCGCTGAGACGCAAAGGAGTTGTCCGTCTCACAAATCTCGCTAGATAACGCTGAGTATCGCTGCTAAGGTAATGTAACACTAGTGCCGCTCCATCAAGTATCGCTAATAACAGTCCTTATTGGTTGGTATCGCTAGGATTCTCGTTTATAAGTCAGTAGAGAAAAGGAAGAAGATTTAATATTGAATAACGCAAGGTATATGTCTCTTGTAGGCCGAGAAGAAATAGGGAAAGTGTATAACCCACGTAAAGCCTAGAAAGGGTTGTGAGTGACTATTTTATTCTTCAATTCAATTTTACTAAAATGTTCTTATGAAGTATGATTTGCAATGAACTGTTTATTATGTACAATGTTGATTGCATTTCTCATAAGACATGTTACATATTTCTAAAGTTGATAAGAAGCATTCTTATGAAATGTTATTGAATGAAGTTTTGTAAGATTTCTATGAAAGGATTTTCATATGAACTATTATGTGAACGAAATTCTAAAACGTTTTAGAGGAAGCTCAGTGCTCAAGGACACGGAAGGCATGTGAGTTTCCCCGGGACCCAGTACTGAAGGACATGAGAAGGTACTTGAGCAACCCGTCATATTCCTATGTGCACATAGAGGTCGATTTGGCTGGTGCGTCAAGTTTGCTCCGCATTGAGCCAGGGACGATTTCGACGTTGAGTGCGTAGAAGCGTTGCTCCGCCTCAACTAAGGGAAAAGTTTGAAAAACTAAACTGTGATTGATAAACTTCTTGGAATACACTCTTTTATGATTTAAGATTTGATTTATGAGATTAAAGGATTTTATAGGAAGCATGTTTAATTTGAATAAAATGTTAAACTCTTACTTATTCGTTATACATAACATGCCTGTTTTCAATGAATGTTCGTTTATAAAGATTTGTCACTCACTTAGCTGTTAGCTTATGTTTTCGAATGTTTTCCTTTTCTCCTCCCAGGTAGCAAGGACGTTCTCGGTGCTTAGCCTACTTCAGCTCACCCTGCCTAAGTCTCGAGTTCTCAAGATACAGTCCAGTCTGAGAGTTGTACGTCGCATATGTTTTATGTAAATGGCATGTAGATCATGTAGTTTTGAGTGGGAGTGTTGGTGGAAGTTGTGAAATTGTATGATGGATATGGAAGTGAAATTATGCTATGTAATAAAAGCGTACCCTATGTAGGGAATTGTATCAAATTATAAGCATGTGTAGTATGACTGAGTTCTTTGTATGTATAAGTGCCGCCATACATCACCGAAATAATTGACCACCACGGCTGGAGAAACTTCTGTACCAGCATTCCTTGGGTCCAACCTGAAGTAGTCCGAGATTTCTATAACGGACGCATAGATGAGGAGGAAGACGTGGTGGTGGTGGATGAAATTGAAGTCCCATTCAACACAAGGGAAATCAACGCAATATATGAGTTGAGGGACAACCCGGAGGCGGAAGGAAATAAGATCATAGAATCAACTCCAACGGAGTTATTGGAGGACGCACTCCGGGTAATGGCGAAGCCAGGGGCAAAGTGGGATGTTTCACCCACAGGTATAGAGACGCTTTCAGCAAGCAGCCTAACTCCAGAGGCAAACCTGTGGGTGTATTTCGTGAAGAAGCGGTTGATCCCGACAACGCATGACAAGACAGTGTCAAGGGATCGAGTGATGGCTGCATACTGCATTATGCGTCGCATCACCCTTGATGTGGGACGCATAATTGCGGCGCAGATAAGAGGGGTGTTCAGCAAGCCCAGGGGCAACTCTTTTTCCCCTCTCTTATCTTGAATTTATACGCCAATGCTTCCATCGGAGGGTCAACGGAAGTGTTAGATGCAGACAAGATGATTGTAGTTAATGGCGTAATCGCCAACAAGACTCTGCGTCGGTTGATGAGAGGATCGCAATATCTGTCCGAGCCTACCAAGGCCACCAAAAGACCTCATCAACCCATTCCACCTCCAAAGCCGCAACCGCAGAAGAAGGGGAAGCCGTCCAAGTTGAAGGGCGTGGCAAGTCCTGATGCCACCATCCAACCTTCCTTAACCTTAAGCCCTTCACCCCCACTTCCAAAAACCAGAAGGGAACCAACTCCACCTCCACCTCCTCCTGAGACGCATCGCCCTAAACCACCTCCACCTCCTCAGAAAACGCATCGCCCCAAACATCCAAAACCCCGACCTTCCACACAACCCTCTGCCCTAATAAGAGTTGATGACTCACACTTAGAGGATTTTGGCGCGACTTTTATGCGTCCATCATCCCCTGCGTTTGACGAAACTCCACCCACTCCCCTACCTCAACCAAACCCGCCTACCTCACCAACGCAACCTCAACAGCAAGAAGGCCCACTTGACCTTGAATGGGAGACAGTGCAAACATACTTGCAGCAAGCGATATTGCGTCCTGTGATGCATTCATTGAATATGTTAGCACGCCGGCAGACGGAGCAGTTCCAATTCACACTGAATTATGTTCACCAACTGTTCTCCATCCGTCCGGACATCCCGCCCCCTAATATTCCAGAACGCCTCCAACAGCCTCTTGTCTTCCCAGTGTCGCAACGTCCTACGTCTGAGCAGCAACGCAGACCTGATGAAGACGAGCCTGATGGTTGAAAAGTTTAGGGGTGTAGTCAAGACTTGTATTTTTCTTGCAAATTTTGCATCTTCACATCCAATTGTATGCGTTGGTGCAATTCACATTAATAGAATGAATATTTTCTTCATCGCATGGATCTTTAATTTCCTCTTTGCGTTGTCCCTTGTTATAAATTTATTCTAAGTACATTTAATTAGTCTTAACTTTTATCTTTGCGTTGAAAAGTTGGTCCCTGTGATGATAATCATGCTTACACTTTTTGTAAACTCTTTAAGTTAGATTAATTTCAATGCGTCTGCATACTATTCCTTAGAAACGCAAACCTACTTTGAATGTATGCAAGTAGCCAATTCAAACCTCTTTTACAAAATTTTGCAACTTAGTCTTTGTTTACAATTTAAGCAATGAGGACCTTGCTACTCTCAGGTTTGGGGGTGGAAGAGGTTTGAACTGTCAAAGATAAAAATATGAGGAACTTAGTTCAAAAAAAATAAAAAATAAAAAAAATTTGATTCTTTGAAACGCAAAACTCCGCTGGCAAGACTAATATACTTATCTTGTTAAGAGTGTAGCTGAAAATGACACCTGCTCGTAGTTGGCCACCTTCATGCACCCCATAGTTGGTGTGTTAAAACGAAGGTGGGTAATTGTATTCAGCGACGCATAGTTAAATAACAAACTCCAATGTCTAGTGAGGAAACCGAACTTAGATAAGAGTTTAGTCGAGAAGGGCACTTGCTCGTAGTTGGTTGCCTTCATGCACCCCATCGTTGGTATGTCAGAACGAAGGTGGGTAACCCTACTCGACGCGTACTTAATAAACATATAATAAAACCAATGAAAGAAAAAGGAACTTTATATATTCATCTTTCAGACTCAATGTTCCAAAGAAGATACAAAAATTTTGTGAATAATGAGTTTAAGAATTTTGAAAAGAAAGCTTGCCGCATACAAATTAGACCCGTCCTAAAGAAAAGAATATAGAGGTAGAGAAATAATATAACTAACGGGTAGCTGATTGAGTATAGCATTCTGAGAGACTAGTCAATGCGTTGATAAAATGTTTAGAATGATTGAAGTTTCTTAGATAGAAGTTATGCTTGAGGACAAGCATTTATCTAAGTTTGGGGGTGTGATAACTTGTAGAAATACAAGTTATTATAGCCTTTTTCATAGATAAATAGAGTTTAAATAAGAGAAGCATGCGGTAGTTAATGATAAATTCCATTAATAAATCTTCCTTTGCGTTATACTCTTGAATTTTGATGAAGATATTTATTTTACCACTTGTTAAGCCTAAAACGCATGTTTTCACGCAGGAATGCAAGCAATGCGTTGATGACTTCTTAACGCAGGACGATACGTTAGCAATTTGTTCTTCATGGACGCATGATCTGAACGGAATGCAAACTACTTGACGACGCGTTAACAATACTTCAACGCATGACTACGCGTTAGCAACTTACGCTGTGTTGACATCAATCAAACTATGTATGGACGCATAGACAACCGTTACGGCAAGGCGCTGAGGATCAGATCGGAATCTTGACAGATTGACGGATGATTGACAGACATGATTTGTGGCTCAAGTGGTGGATCTTAATTGGCCCGAGAATCACGCAATCAGGCGAGATGGACGCAATGTCAATCTCAGCAGATCTGCCATTAACTGCGATTTCATCATCTATAAAAGGGCAGCTCTGCAAGAAGAGAAAGGTTGTTGATTCTCGGAAGGACTCCATAAGTGACAGCAGAGTTCTCTCAGACTTCAACCGGAGACAAATAGCTCGAGAGAGAAGAGTCTTCCTTTCCACCGCACCACTTCACAGCAAATCATCACGCTTCCACCCGGGCGACTCAAGACATTGACGCCTTGCCTTGCTTTCTTTCTTACTTTTCTTACTTGAATTTTAGATTTGTATCAAGAAATTGACTTATCAAAATTTGTATCTCATTTTCATCAATACAATTATCTTCCATGTCTATTCACTCTTCTCATCTGTTCACTTTATTTTCACGCCATGAGTAACTAATCACTCGGGGGTCTAGGGTTGCGTTAGCATCTAACTAGGGACCGCAGTGTAACTATTCTAACTTGTCAATTGCGAGCTTAATCCGATGCTTATATCCATCTGACAAATCGATATAAGTAGTAATAATCAGACTGCTCGAGAGGGTAAGTGATTGTGGAACTCAATTGACAAGGGCCAAGTAGTTTTACCTGTCTACGGGGACAACCTTGGTTCTTAACACTCTCTTATGCGTTATAGACATATAACGCATAGCGGCTGACAACCGGGAGAAGAGTCGCTGGTACGAATAGGGTACTACTGTGCGTTTCCGATGTTAGATGTTAACCAACTCGTACCCTTTTCTTTATCCATTCACACACATTTTAGCTGAACTTGCTGTGTCGCATGCTTTCCATATTCCACAACTGTTAGTCTAGTGTACAAACATCTGCTTTCCCTTAGATTAGAAACACCAATTTCTCAAAATTATTGGTTACCTCTGTAACGCATACAATCCAATTAAAACTAAATCAATATAATCCCTGTGTTCGACCTCGGACTCACCGAGAACACCTATTAATCTACTTATACTTGGGTAGAGAAATAGGAAAACTTGATAAAACCAACGCATAATAATAGAACGCATTGCATGATCAACGCATGCCATGTTAAACGCATAACCATATACTTTAGTACCTTGCGTTAGGTTAATTCACACAATAATAGAAACACAACAAGTTTTTGGCGCCGTTGCTGGGGAATTATTCATTGATTTAATCATTTTATTGGAATGTTGTGTTGCAGAATTCCTCAGTCGAAGGAGTATAGTAAGTTTCTCCTCTGCCAGAAGCTTCTAACAGTATTTGAGTGACGGGAGCGGATATAGCTCGATATTGACCCAGAGATTGAAAGGTCTTTCACCCGAAGGACAAGGTAGAATTGAAGTAGGGCCATTTGCTTGGACCTAATTCAAACGGCTAGTGAGGAAAATTGCCTGCGTCAGCAGGAGAAATATTGAAAATGACTTACTCACATGGCGGAAATCTCTTCGACAGAACTCCATGGGACACCAATGAGTGGGTGGATGACGAATATGAATTTCGTCCCACCAATAGAAGGCAAACGCAAGCTTGAATGTTTGAAGCTGATATTGCCAACAATCTTGCAGCCCAGCTCGCCAATATGACATCCATGCTGCAAACACTAGTCTTGAGAAATCAAGGTAGACCAGCTGCTGCGATGAACGCAGTGCACACAATGAACTTGACAGCATCTGTAGACTGCCCGCAGTGTGGTGGGGGACACTTGTATGACATGTGTCCCTACAACCTCTAGTCTATCTGCAGTACTCAAAACAACCCCTACGACAATTTGGGTTGGAGGAACCACCTTAACTTCGGATGGGGTGGGAATCAACAACAACCACAGAAGGCTGAGCAGCAGCCGCCGAGAGGCAACCCTCCTGGTTTCAACCCATGGAATCAAGACCAATATCATCAGTATTCGAGGGATCATCAGGCGGACGAATCAGCCTCATTGTCTTCCCTGGAATCTCTTTTACGAAAAGAAAACAGTAAAATTGAAGCAACACGCCAGTTGTACGATGCGACGCTCCAAAGCCAAGCCACTGCAATTCGCAATTTAGAAATTCAAACGATTCAAATTGCAGAGGAGCTCGAAAATGAAAAGCAAGAAGCATTGCTAAGTACAACCGAAGTTCCAAGAGGGAACTCGGAAGAACAATGTCAAGGTGAGACATTGTTAAGTGGGAAAATTAATCCCATAGCGCATAACGAGGGGACGCAAGGAAACTTGCAACTCCTAAACGTTCCAACAAGTCAACCGATGGAGACTACCACGCATAATGTCCAGCATCCGTCATCATCCACCGCATCAAAAGAGGAAAATAGAGAGCGGAAAGAAAAAGCAACGCAGGCAGAACCTGCGTCTGTATATGTAGATACTACTTCTGGACGCGTCCTGGTTGACGTCCCAGAAGAAATCTCAACGCCCTGCGTGGGTGATTAGGAAAAATTTAATGTGATTAACGCATTAAACGATACTGATCATTTTCAATTTTGTCTAACGAACGCAGATATCAATGAAAAGACAAAAACTATGAACGCGGCGTTGAGAAATGAAATCCTCAAGGTTGGTGAAGATGGTGAAGATGATGAAATTAATTTATTCTCCGATCGACAATTAGAGAAATCAGAATGGAGCAACAGATTCGCGGCGAAGATCGTGCCGCTATCAAAAGAGCCTTCAACGCATGAGCTGCAAACCAGACCAACGCATCCCAACTATGCACGCTTGAGGGAGGTCATAATGTACTTCATTGTCGCCTCTGCGTTGAACCCTGACCGCGATAAAGACTCGCAAGTGTAATAACTGAGTTTGCGTCGAAAGATCCCTGCGTTGCCGAATGCCTACATTACCAGGGACGCTTTCTTTTACCCTTGCTTTATTTTATTTAAATTTGTTATAGTATTTAATTTCATGTTATTATATTGTGCTTTATTACTTTCATTTGTATTATTTAGTTTATAGATGTAAATGAGATAAGCATGAAAGTAGGAGCCAAATTTGTGAATGACCTTTTATTCATGCATGTCCAACGTATAAAGTAAACTATGCGTCAATCGATAAACGATTTCTGTGTTTATCGAACTAAGGTTAGAGGAAAGGTAGAGCCGTACATATTTTGGAAAATGCATCACATTTAACTTACAACGCATAAACTGACCTGAGAACCAAGCGTTCATCAGTATGCGTTTATCATTAGGTTTCTGTGCTTTAGAAGAGCACTAGGAGAAACGCAGATGTCTCCTCAGACTACGCGTCTTCCCTAGAAAAACACTCAAGTGCTCTGTGTGCATCACAAAGCCGCCCATTACACGGGATGGGTGTGCGGCTCAAGGAAAGTCGCCTTGATCAGTGGGATCTTGATATCGCGTATCCGCATTAATTACCGACGGCTAAATTAAGCCTTTATAAGCGCGATCCGATTTCCCACTTTCCATTTTCGAAACCTTTCTTCTCCTTTAAACCTCCGGCGATTTGTATTCTCGCTGAATTCTTATGTCTAACCAGACCAACCAAGAAAATCAAGAAAACTTCGCCGGAACCAGTTCTCCAAGACCATCTTTATCTCGATTTCCATTCTTTTCTCCACCTCCATTTTACCCTTCCAGACCTTTGAGGCTTTTTGCTTCACCGGTCAGACCAAGAAATCCAAACCCACCGTTTATCCCTAACTTCTCCACGTCTAGAATCAGGGCAACTGCCCAGCGACCACCCATCTACCCATTTTTCCGGCCATTCGCCAGAACCCCTAACCGTCCACCAGTAGTCGACGACTCCGACGACTGTGTGGAAGTCCTCAATATCCGACCCTTGAGCCGAATGGACCCAATCCCTACCTCAAAACCCAAAAGCCGGGTCAAGTCCTGCATTTCCCGGCCAAGGATGAAGAATATCAAGGAATTCTCTGCCGCAAACAACAATGTCGAAAGCCAGAGGGTAAGCGCAGAGAACTCCGAGGCTGAGCAACCTGTTCCTGGAACGGTGCGCGATGAGGCCAGTGCACTGCACGGTAGCAGTGAGGTGCGTCGAAGGGAGAGAGGGATGTTTTCGGCGACATCTTGAAAAGAATAGCTCAAGAGGAGCGAGAGGCAAAAGGTCAAGAGGAAGGGGAGGTAAACCAACCCTTGCCCCTATCCCGTCCACCAAGCACTAGAGGGACGAAGGAGATGGGAAGAATAGAAGAAGAAAAGGTGGTTGTCACTGTCGGGGAAGTGAACTCAGCAAAATCCCCAGACGAGTGGATAGAACGCATTGCATGATCAACGCATGCCATGTTAAACGCATAACCATATACTTTAGTACCTTGCGTTTGGTTAATTCACACAATAATAGAGACACAACAGTAACCGTGAAGTTAAGTGCTGAGGGACTTTGTGAAGGCACTTGAATAACTATAAGGAATGGATTACAATGCTCAGGGACTATGAGTGAAGGCATGTAGTAATCCATCACACACTAGCTCGTGCTGAGGGATCATGAGTGAAGGCACTTGAGCAAAGATGGAATTGGTTACCAGTGCTGAGAGATTTTATGTGAAGGCACATGGTAATGTAAATACAATTGAATAAGTGCTAAGGGACAGAAAGTGAAAGCACTAAATAGTTGCAAGTCTGTGAGATATGAGAACTTGATAGTTATATGTGTAATTTGGAAAGAGAATCTTAGTAATTCTTTGGGATCTGATACGTAATGGTTACTAATAGACAAACTGGCTTATATTTATTAGAAATAGTTTAGTGGATTTAGTCACTCACTGAGCTTTCTGCTCATTCAGTTTGTTGTTGTTGTTTGTTGTTTTAGGTAGCGAGCGTGTCCGGGACGCCTAGCCTATAGAAGAATCTCGTCTGGGCCTATCTGGAAGCGAACCTCTGGGATAGTTGTAAATATTTAGACTGTACATATATCTTGTAATATGCATATTTCTTAGAGGAGAAAGGGGGATGTGTTGTACCTTATATGTATATATGTAGAAATGCTTGTTGAGAGGTTGCATGTTTTTCTAATATGTAAATGGAAACGTTGCTTTGAATTTTGATTTATATGGTATCCATTTTATTAAGTTTTATGTAGGGGAAACAGTATCATGCTCAATCCTAGGTATAGAGTGTATCTGGGATGGGGTGTGACAATTTGGTATCAGAGCATAAGATTTTGGGCTGTGAGGTCATGCATAGTAGATAGGAACATGTAAATAGTAAATTGATTACATACTATGTTATAGGAACATGCCCAGAGGTACCAGACGAGGTAGGCAGGAAGGCGCCGCGACATCGCACGCTACCGGGGAGGAGAGACAAGCGTCTGAAGGAGAATCTAGTAATCCTCAGGCGAGTATGAATATGGAGGAACAACTTTTTAGCAGAATTGCACAGAGATTAGTAACCAGTATGGAAACAGTTCAGGGTGACCCTGAGAAAAAGTTTGGCATCGAGCGATTTAAGGCATTGGGCGCTTAGGTGTTTGAAGGCACCACAGACCCTGCAGAAGCTGAAGCATGGTTGAATCAGGTAGAAAAATGTTTCAGAGTGATGCACTATCCAGAAGACAGGAAACTTGACTTGGTCACATTCATGCTCCAAAAAGGAGGTGAAGACTGGTGGCGATTGATAGAACACAGAAGTGCAGACGTGGGCTCTTTAACATGGGCAGATTTTAAGAAGTCGTTTCAGGAGAAGTTTTATCCTAAATCCTTTTGTGATGAGAAAAGGAAGGAATTCTTAAATCTAGTACAAGGAAGTATGACGGTGGCAGAATATGAAAAGAAATTTACGGAGCTTGCCAAATATGCTTTGGCATTGATAGCAGAAGAAGCTGATAAATGCAAGCGTTTCGAAGAAGGCCTGCGTAGTGAAATCCGAACCCCAGTAACAGCCAGTACAGAGTGGACAGACTTTGTAAAATTAGTGGAAGCGGCCATGAGGGTAGAAAAGAGTATAGCAGGAGTTGAAGAAGGTGGAATGAAGACTGGACAGACTTATAGTTCTTCACGAGTACAGACCCAGCAGGGTGAAGGACGTTGTTTCACACCAGGAGTTTCTGGTAGGGGTAAGTTTAAAGCCCGTACTAGTGGTTCGTACTTTCCAGGAGGATCACGGAGGGGAAACCCACAGGGAGGCCGAGGGAGGCTTCCTCAGACATCTGTACCTTCGGGTCGGTCACAGTATAGTCATTCTAGTGAATCTGTGGCCAGTTCAGCACGGAAACCGTATTGTACTTCCTGTGGCAACTCCCATTGGGGACAATGTTACATAGGATCTAATGTTTGTTATAACTGTGGACAAACAGGACATTTTAGAAGAGATTGTCCTCAACCCAAGAAAGGAAGGGAAGCAGAGCAAAGAACAGTGGTGCAGTCAGCGAATCAGTCTAGACAAGAAATGAGTGTTGGAGAAGGAACTAGTTGAGGTCGACAGAGGAGTAGCACAGGTAGGCCCAGACAGCAGGGGCAGGTGTTTACTGTAACACGGCAGGAGGCCGAGGTGACACCGGATGTAGTTACGGGTATGCTTACTATTTGTTCTAATACTGCACATGTGTTAATAGATTCAGGAGCTACTCACTCATTCGTGTCTTGTAAATTTGCTGCATATATGAATAAAGAATTAGAATCTTTGTCTGAAGCTTTACTAGTATGTACCCCTACTGAGGAAACCATTGTTATAGAACATGCTTACTTCGAGTGTGAGATCGTGATCGATGGTGTGGTGTGGTTGGCTGATTTATTACCTCTAGTATTATTGGACTTTGATGTAATTCTTGGCATGGACTTTTTATCAAAGTATCATGCAAAAGTTGATTGTTTTAAGAAGGAGGTGTGGTTGTCAAAGCCTGATGGGGCTGATGTAGTATTTAAGGGGAGGAGACGAATTCTTCTTACTTGTGTAATCTCTGCAGTAAAAGCTAGAAAGTTATTGAGTAAAGGCTGTGAAGCATATTTAGCTTATGTGACGGAAGTAAAGATAGAGAAACTAAAACCAGAAGATGTACCGGTAGTACAGGAGTTCCTTGATGTTTTTCCTGAGGAATTATCGGGTTTACCACCTGATAGGGAGGTGGAATTTACCATTGATTTAGTTCCTGGAACAACTCCCATTTCACAGGCACCATACCGTATGGCGCCGTCAGAACTGAAAGAGCTGAAGGTGCAGTTGCAAGAGTTAGTGGATAAGGGGTACGTTAGACCCAGTGTGTCTCCGTGGGGTGCACCGGTACTATTTGTAAAGAAAAAGGATGGAACTATGAGATTGTGTATAGATTACCGTCAATTAAATAAGGTAACTATACGCAATAAGTACCCTTTGCCTCGTATTGATGATTTATTTGATCAGCTTAGAGAAGCATCAATATTTTCAAAGATAGATTTGAGATCGGGATATCCTCAGTTGAAGGTCAGGGAGACTGATGTGCCAAAAACGGCTTTTAGAACAAGGTACGGACATTATGAATTCCTCGTAATGCCATTTGGTTTGACAAATGCTCCAGCAGTATTCATGGACCTGATGAATAGGATTTTTCATCCTTATCTGGATCAGTTTGTGATTGTATTTATTGATGATATCTTAGTATATTCCAAAAGCAGGGAGGAACATGAGAAACATCTTAGAACTGTTTTGCAGATGTTAAGAGAAAAGAGACTGTATGCAAAATTCAGCAAATGCGAATTTTGGTTGAAACAGGTGATGTTCTTAGGACATATTGTATCCGAGGCAGGAGTGTGTGTGGATCCTCAGAAAACTGAGGCGATTACTAGATGGGAACAGCCTAAGACAGTATCTGAGGTACGTAGTTTCCTGGGACTTGCAGGATACTATCGACGATTTGTGCAGGGATTTTCTAAGATAGCTTTACCATTGACTCACTTAACTAAGAAAAGTACTAAATTTGAATGGAGTGACGAATGTGAACGAAGTTTTCAGGAGTTAAAGAATAGGTTGATATCTGCACCTATTCTGGCACTTCCAGAGTCAGGGAAGGAGTTTGAGGTGTATTGTGATGCTTCCTGACAGGGGTTGGGTTGTGTGCTAATGCAGGGAGGAAAGGTTATAGCTTATGCCTCTAAACAGTTGAGGCCACATGAAGTTAACTACCCTGTTCATGATTTGGAATTGGCTGCGGTGGTGTTAGCATTGAAGATATGGCGGCATTATCTATATGGAGAGAAATGCCATATCTACACAGACCACAAAAGCCTAAAATATATCTTTGATCAGAAAGAACTTAACATGAGGCAAAGGAGGTGGTTAGAGTTGATCAAAGATTATGATTGCACCATAAATTATCATCCAGGGAAGGCAAATGTGGTGGCTGACGCTTTGAGTAGGAAGTCTCAGAGTGAAGTAAGTTTACTGAATGCAATAAGGGTGTCCTTACTCAAGGAGTTGAGATTTGGCGCGGCTAATTTGGAAGTAACTGGAACAGGAGCATTGTTAGCACATTTCCAGTTGAAAACTAAACTAGTAGATGAAGTTATAAAGAGGCAAATGGTTGATCCTATAATTAGTAAGTTAGTAGAAGAGGTAAAGACTCAACAGAGAACAGACTTCGAGCTCAGACCTGATGGTGTATTATTGAAACAGGGCAGGATATATGTACCAAAGGATGAAGAAGTTAAACAAATGATACTGGAAGAGGCTCATAGTTCGGCGTATGCTATACACCCAGGCAGTACCAAGATGTACAGAACACTGAGGAAATTCTATTTGTTGCCAGGTATGAAAAGAGAAATAGCGGAATTTGTAGCAAAATGTTTAATTTGTCAGCAGGTTAAGTCTGAACGACAAAGGCCAGCAGGATTATTGAATCCACTCCCTATTCCTGAGTGGAAATGGGAGCATATTACTATGGACTTTCTGTTTGGATTACCGGGGACATCAGCAGGTGTTAATGGAATCTGGGTGATCGTGGACAGGTTAACAAAAACGGCACGATTTTTACCAGTTAAAACGACCTACACTTTAGACAGGTTAGCACAACTAGATGTGGACAGAATCGTGAGTCAGTTTGGTGTACCTATAGCGGTGACATCAGATAGAGATCCTAGATTTACTTCCAAATTTTGGGGAAGTTTGCAAAACGCATTGGGAACCAAGCTACAATTCAGTACTGCATTTCACCCTCAGACAGACGGGCAATCTGAGCGGACCAGTCAAACTTTGGAGGATATGCTGAGAACCTGTGCGTTACAATTTCAGGGTAACTGGGATGTGCATTTACCTTTGATGGAATTTGCATATAATAACAGTTATCAAGCGAGTATTGGGATGGCTCCCTATGAAGCACTATATGGTAGACCATGTAGACCCCAGTTTGTTGGGGAGAGGTTGGTGAAAGAAAGTTAGTTGGACCGGAAATTGTGCAGGCTACAACAGAAAAGGTAGAACTGATTAAAGCCAATCTTAAAGCAACTAGAGACCGTCAGAAGAGCTATGTGGACAACAGAAGAAAAGATCTTAAATTCGAGATTAGAGACAAAGTGTTTTTGAAGTTATCACCGTGGAAAGGAATTCTGAGATTTGCTAAGAAAGGGAAATTGAGTCCTAGATATATTGGGCCCTATGAGATACTAGAAAGAGTTGGACCAGTGGCTTATAGACTAGCTTTACCTGTTGAAATGTCTAGGATACATAATGTATTCCATGTATCAGTGTTAAGGAAGTATATACCCGATGCTACTCATGTGCTATCAACGCAACCAGTAGAGCTTAATGAAGATCTGAGCTATGAGGAAAAGCCCGTACAGATATTAGATGAGAAAGAACAGGTTTTAAGAAACAAAGTGATACCATTGATTTTACCACTTGTTAAGCCTAAAACGCATGTTTTCACGCAGGAATGCAAGCGATGCGTTGATGACCCCTTAACGCAGGAACCAGACGATGCTTTAACGACAGCCCAACGCATAACTACGCGTTAGCAACCTATGTTGCGTTGACATCAACCAAACTATGCATGGACGCATAGACAACCGTTACGGCAAGGCGCTGCGAATCAAATCGGAATCTTGAGAGATTGACGGATGATTGGCAGACATGATTTGCGGCTTAAGTGGTGGATCTTAATTGGCCCAGAATCATGCAATCAGGAGAGATGGACGCAGTGTCAATCTCGCCACCAATCAAGCAGATTTGCCATTAACTGCGATTTCATCATCTATAAAAGGGCAGCTCTGCGAGAGGAGAAAGGTGGTTGATTCTCGGAAGAACTCCATAAGTGACAGCAGTGTTCTCTCAGACTTCAACCGGAGACAAATAGCTCGAGAGAGAAGAGTCTTCCATCCGCCGCACCACTTCACAGCAAATCATCACGCTTCCATCCGGGCGACTCAAGACATTGACGCCTTTCCCTGCTTTCTTTCTTACTGTTCTTGCTTGAATTTTAGATTTGTATCAAGGAATTGAACTTATTAAAATTTGTATCTCATTTTCATCAATACAATTATCTTCCATGTCTATTCACTTTTCTCATCTGTCCACTTTATACTTTCAAGCCATGAGTAACTAATCACTCAAGGGTTTAGGGTTGCGTTAGCATCTAACTAGGGACCGCAGTGTAACTATTTTATCTTGTCAATTGCGAGCTTAATCCGATGCTTATATCCATCTGACAAATCGATATAAGTAGTAATAATCAGACTGCTCTAGAGGGTAAGTGATTGTGGAACTCAAGTTACAAGGGCCAAGTAGTGTTACCTGTCTACGGGGACAACCTTGGTTCTTAACACTCTCCTATGCGTTATAGACATACTACTATGCATTTCCGACGTTAGATGTTAATCAACCGGGAGAAGAGTCGCAAGTACGAATAGAATACTACTGTGCATTTCCGACGTTAGATGTTGATCAACCCGAACCCTTTTCTTTATCCATTCACACACATCTTAGCTGAACTTGCTGTGTCACATGCTTCCCATATTCCACAACTGTTAGTCTAGTGTACAAACATCTGCTTTCTTTAGATTAAAAACACAATTTCAAACAATTGTTGGTTACCTCTGTAACTCATGCAATCCAATTAAATCCAAATCAATATAATCCCTGTGTTCAACCTCGAACTCACCGAGAAAACCTATTCCTTTGCTTATACTTGGGTAGACGATAGGAAAACTTGACTAGATCACCAATGCATAATAATAGAACGCATTGCATGATCAAAACATGACATGTTGAACGCATAGACACATACTTTAACACTTTGCGTTAGGCTGATTCCCACATACAATATTCTCACAACAAGTTCCGATGGTGCCATACGATATGGTGCCTGCGAAATAGGTGTTGTTCCAGGAACTAAATCAATGGTAAACTCCACCTCTCTATCAGGTGGTAACCCTAATAGTTCCTTAGGGAACACATCAAGGAACTCCCCACTACCGGTACATCATCTCGTTTCAGCGTCTCTGACTTAGTTTCTGTTACATGAGCTAAATATGCTTCACAGCCCTTACTCAATAGCTTCTTGGCCTTTACTGCGGAAATTACACAGGTAGGAAGAATCCGCCTCCTTCCTTTAAAAACCACCTCAACCCCATCGGGCTTTGCCAATCAACTTTTGCATGGTATTTTGATAAAAAGTCCATGCCAAGAATAACATCAAACTCCAATAATACTAGAGGTAATAGATCAGCCAACCACACCACATCATCAATCACAATTTCACACTCAAGATAAGCATGTTTTATAACAATAGTTTCCCTAATAGGGGTATGCACTAGCAATGTTTAAGTTTTCTATTTATATCCACAGCAAATTAAAAAGACACAAATGAATGGGTAGTGTTGCGTGGTAATTGTATGTGTAAATTGTACTAACACAAGGTGCTAAATGATGTGGTTATGCGTTCAACATCTCATGCTTTGAACATGCTATGCGTCTTCCTATTATGCGTTGATAATCTTGTCAAGTTTTCCTATCCTTTACCCAAGTATAAGCAAAGGAATAGGTTTTCTTGGTGAGTCCGAGGTCGAACACAGGGATTATATTGATTCAGTATTTAGTTGGATTTCATGTATTGCAGTGGTAACCAAGAAATAGTTGAGAGTTATTTTTAATCTAAAGAAAGCGATTGTTTGTACATTAGGCTAAAATTGTGAAAGATGGAAAGCATGCGACACAGCAAATTCAACTAAAGATGTGAGTGAATGGATAAAGAAAGGGTTCGGGTTGATTAACATTTAACGTCAGAAGCACATAGTAGCATTCGTCAATGTCTTGAGTCGCCCGGATGGAAGCGTGAGGTTCTCCTGTGAAGTGGTATGGCGGAGGGAAGACTCTTCTCTCTCTAGCTATTCGTCTCCGGCTGAAGTCTGAGAGAACTCTACTGTCACTTATGGAGTTCTTTCGAGAATCAACAACCCTTTCTCATCTCGCAGAGCTTCCCTTTTATAGATGATGCGTTCGCAATGAATGGTAAATCTGCTTGATTGGCGGCGAGATTGATACTATGCGTCCATCTCGCCTGATTGCGTGATTCTCGGGTCAATTAAGATCCACCACTTTAGTCACAAATCACGTTCGTCAATCATCCATCAATCTCTCAAGATTCTGATTTGATTCTCAGCGCCTTGCATTAATGGTCGTCTATGCGTCCATGAATAGTTTGGTCGATGTCAACACGGCGTAGGTTGCTAACGTGTAGTTATGCGTTGAGTTGTTGTTAACGCGTCGTCTGGTTCCTGCGTTAAGAAGTCATCAACGCATCGCTTGCATTCCTGTGTCAAAATATGTGTTTTAGGCTCAAAAAGTGGTAAAATCATTTATCTTCATAAAAATACATTAGTATAACGTAAAGGAAGATTTCTTAAGAAAAATTAACATAACTTATCGCATGCTTCTCTATTTAATCTCTATTTATCTAAGAAAAAGGCTATCATAACTTGTATTTCTACAAGTTATCAGGTAGCCCCCGAATCTATCAACACGTGTGCATTTTTAGAATAAATAGTCGGCATACCCGTGACTACATCCGGTGCCGCTTCAGCCTCCTTCTGTGCCACAGCAAACACCTGTCCCTGCTGTATTGGTCTACCTGCATAACCTCTCTGTCGGCCTCCACTGCTTCCCTCTCCAGCTCCCATTTCCTGTCTAGATTGATTTACTGTCTGTGATACAGTTCTCTATTCTATTCCTCTTCCTTTCTTAGTTTGAGGACAATCTCTTTTAAAATGCCCTGGCTGTTCGCAATTAAAACAAACATCAGGCCTTGCAAAACATTGCCCCAGTGATTGTTACCACAAGAAGTGCAATACGGTTTCCGTGCTGAGCTAGCCACAGATTCACTAGGTTGACTAAACTGCGACCGTCCTGCAGGTACAGATGTTTGAGGGAACCTCCTCCGTCCTCTCTGTGTATTTCCTCCTTGTGATCCTCCTAAGAAATACGAACCACTAGACCGGGCTTTAAACCTTCCCTTACTAGAGACTCCTGGTGCAAAATGTCGTCCCTCGCCTCGGTAAGTCTACACTTGAGATGAACTGTAAGTCTGCCCAATCCTATTTCCACCTTTATCAGCTCCTTCTCACACTAAACTCTTCTCTACTCTCATGGTTGCTTCTACTACTTTTACAAAATCAGGCCATTCTGTGCTTGCCGTCATTGGGGTCCAGATTTCACTGCACAAGCCTTCCTCGAATCGCTTGCACTTATCAGCTTTCTCTGCTACCAATGCCAAAGCATACTTGGCAAGTTCTGTAAATTTCTTCTCATATTCAGCAACAAACATGTTTCCCTGTACTAGATTTAGGAATTCCTTCCTTTTCTCGTCACAAAAAGATTTAGGGTAATACTTCTCCTTGAAAGATTTCTTAAAGTCTGCCCATGTTAAAGAGCCCACATCAGGGTTCCTGTGCTCAATCAAACGCCACCAATCTTCAGCCTCTTTCTGGAGCATGAAAGTGACCAAGTCAAGCTTCCTGTCTTTCGAACAGTGCATAAATCTGAAGCATTTTTCTACCTAATTTAGCCATGCTTCAGCTTCTGCAGGATCTGTGGTGCCTTCAAACACCTAGGCACCCAACGCTTTAAACCGTTCTATCTTGAACTTCTTCTCAGGATCTCCCTGGACTGACTCTATACTGGCTACCAACCTCTGGGCTATCTTGCTAAAAATTTGTTCTTCCATGTTAATACTCACCTAAGGATTACTAGATTCTCCCTCAGACGCCTGCCTCTCTTCTCCGGTAGCGTGCGATGTCTCGGCGCCTTCTTACCTACCTTGTCTGATCCCTCTGGGCATGTTCCTATAACATAGTATGTAATTAATTTACTGTTAACATGTTCCTAACTACTATGCATGATCTCACAACCGAAAACCTTATGCTCTGATACCAAATTGTCACACCCCCTCCTAGATTCCCTTCTCAACCTATGAGTGAGTGCGAACCTACATACACCCATTTCCTATTGTAACTATAACATTAAACAACTCCAGATCATTGTATTTAACTGTATGCCAGCATAACCTCATAAGATAAACATAACTCATCACAACAAGTGTTCTTTATATACATTTCAAAATCAAATCTCACTACACCCCAAGTAACATGTATGACAATAAAACACGTATATAAACTGTGTAATTACAATTATCCCAGAGGACTGATCCAAAGTAGGCCCAGACGAGAATCTTCTGTAGGCTAGGCGTCTCGGACACGCTCGCTACCTGAAACAAACAAACAAACAAACAAACAAGAAAACGTGAGCCTAAAGCCCAGTGAGTGACTGAATTTATCCAACTACTATTAAACTACTTGAGTTAACATGAATCATCAATACCACCACATATTTATATAAATAGGAATTCCTAAGTCAACCTATGCCATAGAACAATAGTAGTACAATTATCATTTCCTAGTTGTGGCGGAGTGAAGCTCAACGCACTCAACCTCGTGTACCAATTCTCATCATTCACATAATCACATGCCTTTACATATCTTCCCTCGGCATTTCCAACCCTCATGTGCCTTCACATATTGTCCCTCAGCACTGAGTTTCATTATGTCGGAGTTCCCATGTGCCTTTAGATGTGGTCCTCTCAGCACTGGGTTCCCTACCAATCCACTACTCAAGTGCCTTCACTCGTGGTCCCTCAACACTGACTATCATGTATTGGATTTCCATATGCCTTCACACAAGGTCCCTGAGCACTGGAATCCATTTAAACCAACTACTCAAGTGCCTTCACGCGTGGTCCCTCAACACTGAGTAACATATAACATATTCCCCATAAGCCTTCACACAAGGTCCCTCAGCCATGGGTTGCATTTAGATAACACGTAAAACATCCTTAAACTTTACAGCACAACACAAATATTCAATAACTACACCATACATTAGTTTCCACTCACCCATTACTAATAAAACAAGTTAAGAGTAATCATTATATAAAATAGGAAGTCACTCACTACTTGTCCTAGGCCATGAGCAGATTGTATGCCTTCCCGAGCTCTTTTTGGCCTGAGGAGCGAGACCTAGCGAGACGCAGCGAGCTTTGTGAGACGGTGTTGTGTAAATTATTATGTGTGGAAATGAGATTATACAAACGCAAGGTGTGATTAAAATATGATTATGCGTTTTACATATCATGCGTTGAACATGCTATGCGTCTTACACTATGCGTTGGTGATCTTTCCAAGTTTTCCTATCCTTTACCCAAGTATAAGCAAAGGAGTAGGTTTTCTCGGTAAGTCCGAGGTCGAACACAGGGATTATATTGATTTAGTATTTACGTGGATTTCATGTGCTGTAGTGGTAACCAAGAAATAGTTGAGAGAGTTGTTTTGTTTCTACTCTAAGTAAAGCGATAGTATGTACACTATACTAAAATGTGGAAGATGGAAAGCATGCGACACAACAAATTCAGCTAAAGATGTGAGTGAATGGATAAAGAAAAGGTTCACGTTGATTAACATCTAACATTGGAAACGCATAGTAGTATTCTATTCATACTTGCGACTCTTCTCCCAATTGTCAGCCGCTATGCGTTATATGTTTATAACGCATAGGAGAGTGTTAAGAACCTAGGTTATCCCCATAGACAGGTAACACTTCTTTGCCCTTGTCAATTGAGTTCCACAATCACTTACCCTCTCGAGCAGTTTGATTATTACTACTTATATCAATTTGTCAGATGGACATAAGCATCGGATTAAGATCCCAATTAACAAGATGAAATAGTTACACTATGGTTCTTAGTTAGATGCTAACGCAACTTTAGATATATATAACTTTACACTATGGTCCTAGACCCTTGAGTGATTAGTTACTCATGGTTTGAAAGTAAAAAGCGGAATGTATAGAGAATTGAGTAGACACGGAAGATATATATATTGATGAAATGGAATATAACTTTAGATAAGCTCAATGTCTTAACACAAATCTAAAATCAAGATAGAAACAATAAGAAAGAAAGCAGGAAAGGCGTCAATGTCTTGAGTCGCCCGGATGAACGAGTGAGGTTCTGCTGTGAAGTGGTCCGGCGGAGGGAAGACTCTTCTCTCTCGAGCTATTCGTCTCCGGTTGAAGTCTGAGAGAACTCTGCTGTCACTTATGGAGTTCTTCCGAGAATCAACAACCCTTTTGATAAGCACTTGAAAAGTGCTTATTATTCTCTCAAATTAAGGGAGTTTTATATTAGATTGCACTTGTTTGCTAGTGATTTTTAGGTTAAAACGAGGAAAATTAGAAGAAACGACTAAAAGATCAAAACTGAGCAAGAATATGGTAAAAAAGAGCTGAAAAACGCATCCTTGTTGAAATGCATGATGCGCCGCGGCGCTGAAGCAAAAACGCATCAGCATGGACGCAGAGTAGCAGCACGGCACTGGGAAGGCGCTGCCTTGACGCATCCTTGATGAACTCAAGACAGCGTCGCGGCGCTGGGACGGCGCTGCCGCGGCGCTAAAACCCGAGAGCAACTTATTTTTGGTCGCAACCCTAACGCTGCGGCGCTATGCGACAGCGTCGCGGCGCCAGTGTTAATTAAACGAAAAGTTTTGTATTTTAGATTAAATTTTAGGCGGCCAAACTGTATAAATTTAGGGGTTTTCAGTCTCCAAAGGGGAGAAATATCAAGAAAATCAAGAAAAGTTGCAGAACAAAAGAAAGATCCAAAAAGGTGAGAATTAAGCTAGAGTTCCAAGAGTGAGTTAGGCGCAAGGAAGAAGAAAAGAGTTCGAGATAGTTTTGGTGACCTTCGAAGTCCGACGCGAGAGCCAAGGAGTTCGTGACGGTGCTGCCTCAATCAAGAACCTCTTTTCAGTAGAGTTTCCCTATTCTTTACACTCTTTCTTTGATTCTTTTTGCTCAATATGTTGCTTCATGCTATGAGTGGCTAAACTCTTTAGTTTTAGGGTTTTTGATGAATTGTTTGTGAATTCATGATAATTTTGTAGACTCATGGTTTTGTTCAAATAAATATGCTTTTCATTGTTATTGTGTTTAATTCTTGAAGATTGGCCACCTTCACATGTTAGGTTAGATGTATGATCGAGAGATTATATGTTTAATTTGATCTATAACAATGAATCGTTGTTAATCTATCACGAGAGTAGTTAGGTTGACAATGAAAGTTGCTAAAGACTAGTTTTAATGCCATGTAATCTTTGTATTAGTTTTAAGAGACTAACTATCAATCAAGTTGCATGAGAAAGAGTTGTCTTTGAGAGAAGATAACTTGGAATTAAGTTTCTAGACTTAGGCATAAGAATAAAATCCATGAAATCTATAATTTTGCATGATGAAACAAAAAAGGATTCGAAACCCTAGAACTCTCTTTGACTCTTGCAAATTCTCCCTTTGATATTTTCTTTGCTTGATTTTTCTTTTTCCCAAAATTGAAATATTGAATTTCAATCCTCAAATAAAATTGATTCGATTCTAGAATAGCTAAGTAACTTGACCTTCCCAATTGGATCTCTAGTGGAAACGATACTCGGACTTAACCGTTTTATATTATAACTTGACCCGTACCCTTGCGGTAAACACACTAAAAGTGCAACATCACCTTTCTCATCTCGCAGAGCTGCCCTTTTATAGATGATGCGTTCGCAATTAATTGCAAATTTGCTTGATTGGCGACGAGATTGATATCATGCGTCCATCTCGCCTGATTGCGTGATTCTCGGGTCAATTAAGATCCTCCACTTTAGCCACAAATCATGTTCGTCAATCATCCGTCAATCTCTCAAGATTCTGATTTGATTCTCAGCGCCTTGCATTAATGGTCGTCTATGCGTCCATGAATAGTTCGGCCAATTTCAACGCGTCGTAGGTTGCTAACGCATAATCATGCGTTAAATAGTTGTTAACGCATCGTCAGGTTGTTCGCGTTCTGTTCAGATCATGCGTCCACGAAGAACAGATTGCTAAGGCGTCGTCCTGCGTTAAGAAGTCATCAACGCATCATTTTATATTCCTGCGTCAAAACATGCGTTTTAGGCTCAAAAAGTGGTAAAATCATTTATCTTCCTAAAAATACAAGAGTATAACACAAAAGAAGATTTCTTAATAAAAATTAACATAACTTGTAGCATACTTCTCTATTTAATCTCTATTTATCTAAGAAAAAGGCTATCATAACTTGTATTTCTACAAGTTATCAGAGGAAAGCCCCCTTGCATCCCATCAACACTCGTCTCGCTACTTACACTTCAATTACTCGGCGACACCCGCTTCCTAGCGACACCTGACAGCAGAGTTTTCCTCCTTTTCTTTTTGTTCTTACTTCTTTCTGTTAAAAGTCACATTTCCAACAAGATTTAGAACTTCTTCCCTTCTACAAACTTGTAGAGAAATAAGTCCTTTATCTTACCTCAAAGTCTCATAATGAAAGTCCTCTTCGTTTGAGAGATATTCTCAAACAACTCTGAATTGCTCCTAATCGTGTAGCAATGCAGCTTCGATCTCTTCTACCTAGAGTTTAACACACATTTACTCAAATTCGGCTCAAGTATCCTTCATGAAAATTGCTAGAAATCGAGTTAACTTACTAACTTTAAAATTTGGACTCTAGCTTCAGCTTCCAAAATTCGTTCTTCTCCAAACACTAAAGGATACTCAAATTAAGCAACACCAGCTGAACTCTCTGTTCCAGCCTTAGTTCCTCCACGAAAACGATAAGAATTCCACCCTAAACCAACATAAACACCTTCTTCTACCGCCCTTGGTTGTTCAGCTTCGAAATGGGATCAACTCGAGCTCTAAAATGTGATTAAAATGATTGAATACTCAATACACTCATATATATATACCACCAATTTAAACTTCATCTCTATATATTTAACTAATCCACGCATACCTTCTCTTCAACGCATAGCTGTGCTAACCTTCTAACGCATAGTAGCCTTGAACGCATAGCTGTGCTAGCCATCTAACGCTTAGTGGCCTTCAACGCATAGTTGTGCTAGCCATCTAACGCATAGTAGCCTTCAATGCATACTTCCACCAACGCCAATCGCACCCCCCTTCCTTCACATCTGCGTCCATGCCGAGCTACCTTCTTCAACGCATAGCTAACAGTGGCAACTCTCGTAAGGCCTCAGCCATACTCTCAACGCATAGTCACACCAACGCGTGTGATAACTTGTAGAAATACAAGTTATTATAACCTTTTTCATAGATAAATAGAGTTTAAAGAGAGAAGCATGCAGTAGTTTATGATAAATTCTATTAATAGATCTTCCTTTGCGTTATACTCTTGTATTTTTTTATGAAGATAATAATTTTACCACTTTGTGAGCCTAAAACGCATGTTTTAACGCAGGAATGCAGACGATGCGCTGATGACTTCTTAACGCAGGACGACACGTTAGCAATCTGTTCTTCATGGACGCATGATCTGAACGGAACGCAAACAACCTGACGACGCGTTAACAACAACTCAATGCATAACTACGCGTTAGCAACCTACGACGCGTTGACATCGGCCAAACTATGCATGGACGCGTAGACAACCGTTACGGCAAGGCGCTGCGAATCAGATCGGAATCTTGAGAGATTGATGGATGATTGACATACATGATTTGCGGCTAAAGTGGTGGATCTTAATTTGCCCGACAATCACGCAATCAGGCGAGATGGACGTAGTATCAATCTCGCCACCAATCTAGCAGATTTGTCATTAACTGCGATTTCATCATCTATAAAAGGGCAGCTCTGCGAGATGAGAAAGGTTGTTGATTCTCGGAAGAACTCCATAAGTGACAGCAGAGTTCTCTCAAACTTCAGCCGGAGACAAATAGCTCGAGAGAGAAGAGTTTTCCCTCCGCCGCACCACTTCACAACATAGCCTCACGCTTCCATCCGGGCGACTCAAGACATTGACGCCTTTCCCTGCTTTCTTTCTTACTGTTCTTTCCTAATTTTAGATTTGTATCAAGGAATTGAACTTATCAAAAATTGTATCTCATCTTCATCAATATAATTGTCTTCCATGTCTACTCACTTTTCTCAACCGTCCGCTTTTTATTTTCAAACCATGAGTAACTAATCATTCAAGGGTCTAGGGTTGCGTTAGCATCTAACTAGGAACCACAGTGTAACTATTTTATCTTGTCAATTGCGAGCTTAATCTGATACTTATGCCCATTTGGCAAATCGATATAAGTAGTAATAATCAGACTGCTCGAGAGGGTAAGTGATTGTGGAACTCAATTGACAAGGGCCAAGTAGTGTTACCTGTCTATGGGGATAACCTTGGTTCTTAACACTCTCCTATGCGTTATAGACATATAACGCATAGCGGCTGACAACCGGGAGAAGAGTCGCAAGTATGAATAGAATACAACTGTGCGTTTCCGACGTTAGATGTTAATCAACCCAAACCCTTTTCTTTATCCATTCACACACATCTTTAGCTGAACTTGTTGTGTCGCATGCTTTCCATATTCCATAATTGTTAGTCTAGTGTACAAACAATCGCTTTCTTTAGATTAGAAACATAACTTTCAACTATATATTGGTTACCGCTGTAACGCATGAAATCCAATTAAAAACTAAATCAATATAATCCCTGTGTTCGACCTCGGACTCACCGAGAACACCTATTACTTTGCTTATACTTGGGTAAAAGAATAGGAAAACTTGACAAGACCACCAACGCATGGTGATAGAACGCATAGCATGTTCAAAGCATGACATGTTGAACGCATAAACACATCCTTTAACACTTTGCGTTAGGCTAATTTACACATACAAAATAAGCACAACAGCATGGCCAACACTTAAATACTTTTGCTCCCACACAACTCAGCCACCTTCTCTACTCAATGCCCATCTCATAGTTTTCTTCTTAACTTGCCTTTTCCCAATGTCAGGTACGGGGCTTACATTTTAGGCTTAATTTCTTGAGACTTTGTTGAAAATGTATGAGGTTGATTGCCATTGAATGGATATGATTATGAATTTAATCTTCATTAAAGTTGTTTGGTGAATTGACATCTCTTGATAGTTCCTTCTTTAATTACAAAATTTGTTGGTGCTAAGCATAATACAAATTGAGTTGCATGATTAATTTGGTAAAAACTTTGATTAAGGACTTTTCCATTGATTGAATTTTTACTTTTTAATTGAATCAAATCTGTTGTGCATAAAATTGGAAATGGAAATGTACTAACGCAATGTGCAACTTAAACTACCATTATGCGTTGAGCATACCATGCGTTGAGCATACTATGCGACTTACTTAGGCTTAATGCTATGCGTTGGTGATCTGTCAAGTTTTCCTATCCTTTACCCAAGTATAAGCAAAGGTGTAGGTTTTCTAGGTGAGTTCGAGGTCGAACATAGGGATTATGTTGATTCTATATTTAAGTGGATTATATGCATTGCAGTGGAACCAAGAAATATTTGAGAAAGGTGTTTGTTTGTGTCTAATCTAAAGAAAGCGATAACATGTACACAAAACTAAATAGTGGAAGATGGAAAGGCATGCGACACAACAAAGTCAGCTAATTATTTAAATGAATGAATAAAAACAGGGTTCGGGTTGGATAACATCTAACATCAGAAACGTATGGTGATAGTCTATTCATACTTGCGTGTCACACCCTACTTTTTAAGAAACGATGCGTTGAAAAGTCTATGAAGAAATGAGGTAAAAGACCATGTTGGACGCATGGTCAGGACTAGGTAATGCATGGTAAGGGTGGACGCATGGAAGTAAACCGAGAAGGGAAAGAAGTGAAACGAATAAGCAAGAAAGGAATAAAATTATGTTGTGAAGTGTTTAAGAGATTTAAGTCTCGAAAAGATAGAATGCAATAGCAAATTGAGTAACGCATAGACTTATAGCAAGGAATGTTCACAAGTGTTGGAGAAGGTTATAAAGTAAACCTTAAAACTGGTGCATGTGGTGGACGCATGCTAATCTATCTTTAAGAGAATTAGTTTAAGTGCAAGGAGAAGGTTAAAAGAATAACCTTGGGAGTAATCAAGGAATGTCCAAGGATAGGAAGATGGTCATTGAACGCAGGATGAAGGTGAATGCATCAGGATCAACGCATAGAGGAAAAACTTGAGAAGGAGTTGTTGTTATGGACATAAGGAAGGAGTTGGGCGCATGGTATGATGCGAAGAGGTACAAACGCATAGTATTGCGTGTTTGTCATTAACGCCTAGTGGCATTGTGTAAGCACTGGTTTATAATAGTGCGGGTATGCGTTGAAGGTGATCACGAATGGTTGTGAGCTAAAGTAGTCGCTGCGTTGGCGGGAGAAGAAACGTACTTGGCTTACCATGCATTGGTAAGGTTGTCATGCATTGAAATCTCTATGCGTTGAAGACAGAGTTATCTCTATGCGTCAAAGATAGTAGTATAGTTGGCTGAGAGTTAGAAAAGTGGGTAGTGAAGCTCAAACTTTAAAGGAAACTCAACGAATGCATGAGGGCGTTGTGTTGAATGAATGGTTGCCTATTGGAAAAATGTTGGACGCATAAGATAAGTTTATAAAGGTCAGGTGGCTTTGTATAGATTTGACACCTTATGAGTA
The DNA here is from genome assembly GCA_030954485.1 of Citrullus mucosospermus. Lineage (NCBI taxonomy): Eukaryota > Viridiplantae > Streptophyta > Magnoliopsida > Cucurbitales > Cucurbitaceae > Citrullus > Citrullus mucosospermus. The sequence goes on along the minus strand of CM062057.1, from coordinate 13,510,642 downwards.
GGAGGTGTTAAAGGCATGTTAAGTGTTTCATGCAAGGTGACACTTGGATTAATGTATGGTTAATTAAGCATGCAGCGTGACATATGGCAAACAAGTGGCAAAAGGAGAGAAGAAGTTGGATGGCAAGCTCCCTATAAATAGAACTTTGAGGGAAAAGGGGCGGTTGATGACTCTCAAAAGAAAAATTCTGGAGAGGAAAAAGAAAAAGAAGAAGAAGGCAGTAGGGACGTCCATAGTAGGAGTCTGCGGCCAAGAAAGAAGGTATTTGACAACTTAGCTATTTTATGTAAAGAAGTTGTCTTGCGTTAAAAGGGGTCGGCCTTGCGTTAAGGACAAACATGATGTCCAAGGTGAACGCAGCGTCCAAAGTTAGGTGATGCGTTCAAGTTGGACCTTGTGTCCAAGAGAGGGCGACGCATCTGAAAGAGAAGTAAGAAGAGTCGGGATGCACTTTGCGAAAATAATCAACCTTGCGTTGAAGGGCAGGGTTGCGTTCAACTGAGTTGACATAGGAAAATGGAGCCTTGCGTTCCGGAGGTAGAACGCTGTGTCCAAGAAGCTCGAGAAGAGGAAAGAGAGGAAAGAAAGAGAAATTGTTCTTTGGCAAGTACATTGAGTAACACCTGCGTTTTATAAAAATAAATGAGTTCTTTATGAATGTAATTCTACGGGTTTTGAATAAAATAATGCATACGTTTTCATATATGTAAAGCATACAAATATGTGATTCATAGAGACATAAGCATGAGTTTAGAGACATGAGCATGCGTTTTACTTGTAAACTTTGAGAATGCTGGATACTTCTTATGAGTTATAAAACGCATGGTGATTTATGATATTGGTTCTCATGATGTTTCTGAAAAAGCATGATATTATATGATTTCAAGAAAGATTTGAAAATAAACTTTATGAAAAGCATGCGAGTTATATTAAAATTGGAAATTGAACTTAGCATACTGAAGAGGTGAGATTTGGAAACGGTTAATTCATGGGTTATTGATATAATGTTCCAAAATATGTATTGTGTTATATTAAACTTGAAAAGGCACCCGAGGCTTAGGGACTTGGAGAATGCCAAAGGGTAGCCGTTATATTATAAAGGTACCCAATGCTCAGGGACTTGTAGAAGACATATGGGTAACCTGGATATAGAAATGGGACCCCAATGCTTAGGGATTCGTAGAAGGCATTGAGGGCGGCCCGAGTTCTAGTACCTATGTGCACATAGAGATATATACGACGCTGATGTGTTGAGATTACTCCACACAGCTAAGGAAAAATCAACGTTGAGGAGCGTTGAGCATTGCTCCGCCTCAACTAAGGAAAAAGTATTTTATAAGAATGAGATTTTTTAGTATTTATTCTGAAGCGGTCAAGTATGTTTTCACAATGGTGTTTAAGTATAATTTAATATGATTCGGAGTGTTATATTTTATGCGGGTTTGACTAGTTTTACGGTTAAAATATATTATTTCCAGAAAACCGTTACTCACTGAGCTGTTAGCTCACCCTTTTTAAATGTTTTTCCATTTTCAGGTAGCATGACAGTTCCCGTTGCCGATCGAAGTCGAGGTTTGTCAAGAGCATGTGGATGGTGAGGTTGACAGTAGGGTACATGACACGGTAGTCGGTAACTGCTGTCTTTACATCTCTTTTCGGGTTATGGAGGATAATCCAGGAGGGGGTGTGACATTGCGACTCTTCTCCCGGTTGTCAGTCGCTGTGCGTTATATGTCTATAACGCATAGGAGAGTGTTAAGCACCAAGGTTATTCCTATAGACAGGTAACACTTCTTGTCCTTGTCAATTGAGTTCCACAATCATTTACCCTCTCGAGCAGTCTGATTATTACAACTTATATCGATTAGCTAGATGAACATAAGCATCGAATTAAGATTGCAATTGACAAGATGCAATAGTACACTATGGTTTTTATTTAGATACTAACACAACCCTAGACCCTTGATAGATTAGTTACTCGTGGATTCAAAATAAAAAGCGGAAAGTGTAGAGAAATGAGTAGACATGAAAGAAATATAGATTGATGAACGGAATACAACCTTAGATAGCTCAATGTCTTGACACAAATCTAAAATCAAGATAGAAAAACAAGATAGAAAGCTGGAAAAGGCGTCAATGTCTTGAGTCGTCGAAATGGAAGCATGAGATTCTGTTGTGAAGTGGTCAGGCGGAGGGAAGACTCTTCTCTCTCGAGCTATTCGTCTCCGGTTGTGTTCTGGAGAGAACTCTGTTGTCACTTAGGAATTCTACCGACAATCAACAACATTTTCTCATCTTGCAAAACTGCCCTTTTATAGATGCTGCGTTTGTAATCAATGGCAAATCTGCTTGATTGGCGTCGAAATTGATATCATGCGTCTATCTCGCCTAATTGCTAATTCTCAGGTTAATTTAGATCCATCACTTTAGCCACAGATTATGAATGTGAATCTTCCAACAATCTCTCAAGATTCTGATCTGATTTTCCGCTGCCTTGCGTTGATGGTCGTTATGCGTCCATGGATAATTTGGCTGATGTCAACGCGTCATAGGTTGCTAACGCATAGTCTTGCGTTGAGTAGTTGTTAACACATCTTCAGGTTGTTCGCGTTCCATTAAGATCATGCGTCCATGAAGAAAAGATTGCTAACGCATAGTCCTGCGTTAAGAAGTCGTCAACGCATCGTTTGCATTCCTGCGTTAAAACATGCGTTTTAGGCTCAAAAAGTGGTAAAATTATTATCTTCATAAAAATGCAAGAGTAGAACGCATAGGAAGATTTATTAATAGAATTCAACATAAACTGCCGCATGATTCTCTATTTAATCTTTATTTCTCTAAGAAAAAGGTTATAATAACTTGTATTTCTACAAGTTATCAAAATCCCTAACCGAATGTTAGTCTAGGCTTTCCGAACTCTCATTCTTCATAATTGAACTCCGTTTGCCTAATGGAAATTCTATTCGGTATTGAAAACGCTATCGTCCTAGATAATTAAATCGGGTTTAGTTCAAATCATGCTTGCTTAGTTTGTTAATTTGGAGCATCTAGTAACATTTGTTGTCATTTAATTATGGTTGATTGGTAATTTGCTTTTATGTTTAGTAATCAATGATAGAGAAAGCCGAATCCATACCTATCCTCAAGTATTTATTTCATTTGATTCCTCTACTATTCGTTCAATTTTTTTAAGCTTACTTGCATCTATTTGCTTGATTGATTTTACTTTCATGCTTTTAATTACGCATGGTCACCAACCTCCACCCCCCCCCCCCCCCCCAAAAAAAAAAAAAAAACCTAAAAGGATTCGAATATTGAGTTAGACAAGTAACAAGCCCCTTGAGGATTGACCTGTGCTTGCCATTATTACTTTATATTGTGGTAATAATAGTACGTTCCAAGTTATAAATTTTATTACGCCCATTCTCTTTTCCTATCAATGATTATTCAAGGTATGGGTACGTTTACCTAATGCAACAAAATTCTGACATACTTGAAAAGTTCAAGGTTGAAGTTGAGAATTTGTTATGTAAAAATATTAAAACACTTAGATTAGATCAAGGTGGAGAGTATATGATAACTTGTAGAAATACAAGTTATTACAGCCATTCTCTTAGAAAAATAGAGATTAAATAGACAATCATGCGGCAGTTTATGTTGAATTTCATTAATAAATCTTCCTATGCGTTCTACTCTTGCATTTTTATGAAGATAATAATTTTATTACTTTTTGAGCCTAAAACGCATGTTTTAACGCAGGAATGCAAACAATGCGTTGACTACTTCTTAACGCAAAACTATGCGTTGTTGGCAATCTGTTCTTCATGGACGTATGATCTGAACGGAACACGAACAACCTGTAGATGCGTTAACGACTTCTCAACGCAAGACTATGCGTTAGCAACCTATGACGCGTTGACATCCGCCAAAATTCTCCATGAATGCATAATGACCAAAAACGCAAGGCACGAAAAATCAGATCAGAATCTTGAGAGATTGTCGGAAGATTGACATACATGATTTGTGGCTAAAGTGGTGGATCTTAATTGACCCGAGAATTATGCAATTAGGCGAGATAGACACATGATATCAGTTTCGCTGCCAATCAAGCAGATTTGCCATTGATTACAAACGCAGCATCTATAAAAGGGCAATTCTGCAAGATGAGAAAATGTTGTTGATTCTTGGAACAATTCCTAAGTGACAGCAGAGTTCTCTCCAGAACACTGATAAGCACTTGAAAAGTGCTTTATATTCTCTCAAATTAAGGGAGTTTTATATTAGATTTCACTTGTTTGCTAGTGATTTTCAGGTTAAAACGAGGAAAATTAGAAGAAACGACTAAAAGATCAAAACCGAGCAAGAATACGGCGAAAAAGAGCTGAAAAAACGCATCCTTGTTGAAACGCATGATGCGTCGCGGCGCTAAGGCAGCGCTGCCGCGGCGCTGAAGCAGAAAAGCATCAGCATGGACGCAGAGTAGCATCGCGGCGCCGAGATGGCGCTGCCTCGACGCATCCTTGATGAACGCAAGACAGCGTCGCGGTGCTGGGACGGCGCTGCCGCGGCGCTAAAACCCGAGAGCAACTTATTTTTTGTCGCAACCCTAGCGCCGTGGCGCCAGCGTTAATTAAACAAAAGTTTTGTATTTTAGGTTAAATTTTTGGCGGCCAAACTCTATAAATTTAGGGGTTTTTCAGCAGTCCAAGGAGGGGAGAAATATCAAGAAAAGCAAGAAAGTTGCAGACTGAAAGAAAGATCCAAAAAGGTGAGAATTAAGCGCGAGTTCAAAGAGTGAGTTAGCTGCAAGGAAGAGGAAAAGAGTTCGAGATAGTCTTGGTGCCTTTTGAAGTCCGACGTGAGAACCAAGGAGTTCGTGACAGTGCTACCTCAATCAAGAACCTCTTTTCAGTAGAGTTTCCCTATTCTTTACACTCTTCCTGATTATTTTTGCTCAAACATGTTGCTTCAAGCTATGAGTGGCTAAACTCTTTAGTTTTAGGGTTTTGATGAATTGTTGGTGAATTTATGTTAATTTTGTAGACTCATGGTTTTGTTAAATAAATTATGTTTTTCATTGTTATTGTGTTAAATTCTTGAGGATTGGCCATCTTCACATGCTAGGTTAGATGTATGATTGAGAAATTATATGTTTAATTTGACCTATAACAATGAATCGTTGTTAATCTATCACGAGAGTAGTTAGGTTGCCAATGAAAGTTGCTAAAGACTAGTTTTAATGCCATGTAATTGTGTATTGGTTTTAAGAGATTAACAATCAATCAAATTGCATGAGAAAGAGTTGTCTTTGAGAGAAGATAACATGGAATTAAGTTTCTAGACTTAGGCATAAGAATTACAATAAAATCCATGAAATCTATAATTTTGCATGATGAAATAAACAAGGATTCGAAACCCTAGAACTCTCTTTGACTCTTGCAATTCTCCCTTTGATATTTTATTTGCTTGATTTTTATTTTTCCCTAACTCATAAAATTGAATTTCGATGCTCAAATAAAATTGATTCAATTCTAGAATAGCTAAGCAACTTGAACCTTCCCAATTGGATCTCTAGTGGAACGATACTCGGACTTAACCGTTTTATATTATAACTTGACCCGTACACTTGCGGTAAACACTAAAAGTGCGCATCAAACACAATCGGAGACGAATAGCTCAAGAGAGAAGAGTCTTCCCTCCACCTAACCACTTCACAGCAGAACCTCACGCTTCCATTCCGGCGACTCAAGAAATTGACGCCTTTTCCTACTTCCTATCTTGTTTTTCTATCTTGATTTTAGATTTGTGTCAAGACATTGAGCTATCTAAAGTTGTATTCCGTTCATCAATCTACAATTCTTCCATGTCTACTCATTTCTCTACACTTTTCCGCTTTTTACTTTGAATCCACGAGTAACTAATCTTTCAAGGGTTAAGGGTTGCGTTAGCATCTAAATAAGAACCATAGTGTAACTATTGCATCTTGTCAATTGCAAACTTAATTCAATGCTTATGTCCATCTAGCTAATCGATATAAGTAGTAATAATCAGACTGCTCGAGAGGGTAAATGATTGTGGAACTCAATTGACAAGGCCAAGAAGTGTTACCTGTCTATAGGAATAACCTTGGTACTTAACACTCTCCTATGCATTATAGATGTAATACCCTATCTCCAAAAACCTAAGTATTCACATGACTAGTAAGGATAAAAGGATAAAAGTATGTGGATTAGTGGAATTTTTAAACGAAAAGTTAAGATTGTGTAATTACTGAATTATGGCCAATAAATTTTGTGCGTTGAGATGAATGGTATTAAGAAAAGAGTAGACATATTTCTGGAAATCAGGCTGACGCATAGATGGATAAGTTATAACGCATGTAATAGTTAATATTGAGGATTTAAAAAGGGGCACAAGAATTAGGAGGAAGAGGAAAACACATGGTTATACTTAATTTTAGAAATTGTTAAGTTATGAGAATAGTTTTTGATGGTGGTAAGTTAAATGGGGTGATGTTCCCTGGGTTGACGAAGCCAGGTTGGTCAAAACCACCAGATTTGGGAAAGTACCTTACGTAGGAAAAGTTAGCATGCGTGGGAGAAATAGATATTTAAGGAAAGTAATGTGTTGAGTGTTGTATAGAGCAATAGTGAATGGAGGTGAAGGAACAAGAACTGAGTATGGATTATGGCTATGCGTTGGTAAGCCTAGCATGGGAAGCTAGTATAAAAAGAAGGAAGTAGACTGTTACCATAGAAAGATGGAAGAGTTGTTATTTTGATAGGTATGTCAGGCATTTAAAGGTGTTATTATGCGTTTGGAAGTAAAGATGGAGCCTGACCAGCGGTTGTATTCAACTTACGTTACGTTGAGAAGAATACCTTGAATTGGAGAGTAGTTGTATGCGATAGGCTAAAAGTTAATAATAAATTGATGAGCCATGAAATGGACAACAACTATGCGTTGAAGGTTTACTATAAAGGATCATTGTGCTGATCAGGAAGTTCTTCAGTGGAGCAAGTGCAACAGGGGTCGCTAAGCGTTAAAGTGCAATGAGATATTAACGTTAAAGGATTATTATATATGCTAGTAGGACTTCAGCGATTAGTAAGGTCTTACTATGCGTTGAGGAAGTTATGTGGTGAGAAATTATTAGCTATGCGTTGAGGAGTTCTGTGTTAAGGACAGCCGTTAGCTATGCGACGAGGGGTTTACGAGTCGATAGTGGCTACCATTGGTTATTAAAGATGTGAAGTAAGCATAGAAACTGGAGTATGTGGTGAACGCGTGCTAATCTATCTTAAGAGAGATAATTTAAGTGCAAGGAAAAGGATTAAAAGAATAACCTTGAGAATAATCAAGGAATGTCCAAGGATAGGAAGATGGTCAAGGACGCAGGATGAAGGTAAACGCAACAGGACCAACGCGTAGAGGAAGAGATTGAGAAGGAGTTGTTATGGACATAAGGAGCTGGACGCATGGTATGATGCGACGAGGTACAAACGCATAGTATAGGGCGTTTGTCATTAACGCCTTGTAGCATTGTGTAAGCACTGGTTTATAATAGTGCGACTATGCGTTGAAGGTGATCATGAATGGTTGTCTATTGGAAAATGTTAAACACATAAAGAAATAACTTGAGTTGGATGTGGTAGTCAAGGGTAAACCACATTGTCAAAAGGGTATAATTGTACAAAAGAGGGATTTGTAGCTAAGAATGAATATAAGAAAAGGGAGTTGAACGCATGTAGTATGCGATTAAGGTAAATGTATGATATTTTATGGTAAGTTGAAACGCATAGTAGTATGCATTTAGAATTTGTACACCTACTTGAATGTGAAGGAGAAATGGAAATAAAGGTAGTAAAGCTGAGAGTGGTAAAAGGGAATAAAGAAGTTAAATCTGGAAGAAAGTTCCATGAACGCATAGGAACACAGAGTTGATTGGGTAGTTGTGTATTGGAACATAATGGACGCATAAGGTAAGCCTATATGCCAGGTGGCTACACATAGTTGTGACACCTTATCAAGTAGGAGGTGTTAGAAGGCATGCTAAGTATCTCATGCAAGGTGACGCTTAGATTAACACATGATTAATTAAGCATGCAACATGACATGTGGCAAATAAGTGGCAGCAAAAGAAGAGAGGTAGGATGACAAGCCCTCTATAAATAGGACCTTGAGGGAAAAATAATGACTGATGATTCAGTGGTAAGAATCCTTGAGAGAAGGAAAGAAAGAAGGCTGAAGGAAGAAACCCTTGCATCTGTAAGAGGAAGTCTGCGGCCAAGGAAGAAGACATTCTTGACACTTAAGTCATCTGGTGTCAAAGAAGTTGTCTTGCGTCGAAAAGGGTGAGCCTTGCGTTTTACACGAATTTAACATTTAAGGTGAGCACCGCGATGCGTTCGAGTTAGACCTCGCGTCCAAGGAAGGTCAACGCATCCAAAAGAGTAAGAAGAGTTAGTCTGCACCTTGTGTTTAAGGATAGGGCTGCGTCTAATCGGTTACTAGAGATAGTTTGCGGGCTAGGAGCTCAAACCTTGCGTTCAAGGAGCTCGAGAAGACAGGGATTGGAAGGAAAAGAAGAAATCTCTTAAGTAATAGTGAGTGACTCTCTTCTTCTTTCAAAAGTGAATTTTGTTGAAAATGTTATTATGTGATATGGTTTTGTGATAACTGATTTCATGAAACCATGATGTTTGATCATATTGTTTAAAAGACATGTTTTATCTGATTGTTTTACTATATTGAAAGGCATGTTGCAAGATATGGTTTATCAAGAAACATACTATTTTCTATAAAAGGTTTCATATGAATGATTTACTCGAACTGATTGATAAAATGTTTAAGAGAAGGCTGAGTGCTCATCTACTTGAGAAGGCACGTGAGTTTCCCCGGGACCCAGTACTCAATGACATGAGAAGGTACATGGGCAACCCGCCATATTCCTATGTGCACATAGAAGTTAATCTGGCTAGTGCATCGAGTTTGCTCCGCATCGAGCCAGGAATGATTTCGACGTTGGGTGTGTTGAGCCTTGTTCCACCCCCAACTAAGGTTGTTTTCGACGTTGAGAGCGTTGAGCCTTGCTCCGCCTCAATTAAGGGAAAAGATTGAAAAACCAAACAGTTTTCTGTTAGATCATTCTGGAAAACGATTCTATTGATTCGGAACAGATTTACGAGATTGATAAAGTTTTGTGGAAAATCTGTTTCTGTTGAATCATCGTGTTAAATCCTTGTTTTAATGCGTATTACTGTACATGCCTGTTTTCGAATAAAAGATAGTTTTACAAAACCAGTCACTCACGGGGCTTTAGCTCACGTTTTCCTATGTTTTTCTAATTTTCCAGGTAGCAAGCGAGTTCAGGATGCTTTGCCTATGCAAGAACCTCGTCTGGGCTGTCTTTGGTGAAAATGGTTGGACAGTGAACCTCACAGAGGAGTCAAGGTTGCTGTCTTCACATCTCCTCTCGGGTTAGGGAGGATAATCCGGGAGGGAGTGTGACAATAGACATATAAAGCATAGCGGCTGACAACCGGGAGAAGAGTCGCAAGTATGAATAGACTATCACCATGCGTTTCTGATGTTAGATGTTAACCAACCCAAACCCTGTTTTTATCCATTCATTTAATTCACCTAGCTAACTTTGCTGTGTCGCATGCCTTTCCATCTTCCACATTTTAGTTTAGTGTAAATGTTATCGCTTTCTTTAGATTAGATGCAAACCTCTTACAAATATTTTTGGTTACCACTGCAACGCATATAATCCATTTAATTAAAGAATCAGCATAGTCCCTGCGTTCGACCTCGGACTCACCGAGAAAACCTACTCCTTTGCTTATACTTGGGTAGAGGATAGGAAAACTTGACAGATCACAAACGCATAGCATTAAGCATAGTAAGATGCATAGTATGTAGTGTGTGAAATGCATAATAGTAGCTTACCTTACGCATTGCGTTAGTACAATTTCATTTCACAATCTTATTTACAACAAGTTTTTGGCGCCGTTGCCGGGGACTTGAGATCTGTCTTACAACAGTATATAGATTTGAGTTTCCAAAACTATTTAGTTAACACGGAATCACATCTCAACTCTCATTGCCTAGTACACCTTGACACAATGGTGTATCAAAACGGAGAAATAGAGCCCTATTAGAAATGGTTTGATCAATGATGAATTATGCTTCATTACCTAACTCATTTTGGGGATATGCAGTGGAGATTGCAACTTATCTCCTGAACCAGATTCCATCAAAAAGTGTTTCTAAAACACCGTTTGAATTATGGAATTAGCCTAACACAAAGTGCTAAATGATGTGATTATGCGTTCAACGTGTCATGCGTTGAACATGCCATGCGTCCTACACTATGCGTTGGTGATCTAGTCAAGTTTTCCTATCCTCTACCCAAATATAAGCAAAGGAATAGGTTTTCTCGGTGAGTCCAAGGTCGAACACAGGGATTATATTGATTTAATATTTAGTTGGATTTCATGCGTTGCAGTGGTAACTAAGAAATAAGTTGGGAATGAGTTGGTTTCTAATCTAAGGAAAGCGATAATATGTACACTAAACTAACAGTTGTGGAAGATGGAAAGCATGCGACACAGCAAGTTCAGCTAAAGATGTGTGTGAATGGATAAAGAAAGGGTTCGGGTTGGTTAACATCTAACGTCAGAAACGCATAGTAGTATTCTATTCATGCTTGCGACTCTTCTCCCGGTTGTCAACCGCTATGCGTTATATGTCTATAACACATAGGAGAGTGTTAAGAACTAAGGTTATCCCCATAGACAGGCAACACTTCTTGATCCTTGTCAATTGAGTTCCACAATCACTTACCCTCTCGAGCAGTCTGATTATTACTACTTATATCGATTTGTCAGATGGACATAAGCATCGGATTAAGCTCACAATGGACAAGATAAAATAGTTACACTATGGTTCCTAGTTAGATGCTAACGCAACCCTAGACCCTTGAGTGATTAGTTACTCATGGTTTGAAAGTATAAAGCGGACAGTTGAGAAAAGTAAGTAAACATGGAAGATGAATATATTAATGAAACGGATACAACTTTAGATAAGTTCAATTCCTTGATACAAATCTAAAATCAAGAAGAAAAACTAAGCAAGAAAGAAAGGAAGGCGTCAATGTCTTGAGTCGCCCGGATGGAAGCGTGAGGTTTTGCTGTGAAGTGGTGCGGCGGAGGGAAGACTCTTCTCTCTCGAGCTATTCGTCTCCGGTTGAAGTCTGAAAGAACTCTGCTGTCACTTATGGAGTTCTTCCAAAAATCAACAACCTTTCTCATCTCACAGAGCTGCCCTTTTATAGATGATGCGTCCGCAATTAATGGCAGATCTGCTTGATTGGAGGCGAGATTGATACTATGCGTCCATCTCGCCTGATTGCGTGATTCTCGGGTCAATTAAGATCCACCACTTTAGCCACAATTCATGTTCGTCAATCATCCACCAATCTCTCAAAATTCTGATTTGATTCTCAGCGCCTTGCATTAATGGTCGTCTATGCGTCCATGAATAGTCTGGCCGATGTCAACGCGTCGTAGGTTGCTAACGCGTAGTTATGCATTGAGTTGTTGTTAACGCATCGTCAGGTTGTTTGCGTTCCGTTCAGATCATGCGTCCACGAAAAACAGATTGGTAACGCGTCGTTCTGCGTTAAGAAGTCATCAACGCATCGTCTACATTCCTGCATCAAAACATGCGTTTTAGGCTGAAAAAGTGGTAAAATCATTTATCTTCCTAAAAATACATTAGTATAACGCAAAGGAAGATTTATTAGTCAAAATAAACATAACTTGCCGCATGCTTCTCTATTTAAACTCTATTTATCTATGAAAAAGGCTATAATAACTTGTATTTCTACAAGTTATCACTAAGCACCGTGAACTCACTTGCTACTTGGAAAATAGAAAATTTATGGAAAACATGAGCTAAATTGCGTAGTGAGTTGAAGGGAATTGAATCCCCGCGGAAGCGTGTGATCGCGTTCTTTAATTTATTGAAAGAATTCAAAATACAGAAAGTAAAGAAAAGGTTAAGCATCATACCTTTGTTGATCTATAATTTCAATCTTCTCCTTGAACCGAACCGATAGTCTCTCCTTGTAGTCTTCTTTTTCCAAGATATCTTCCTTGCTATGACTTTGGCAAGGATACGGTTTGTGGAAACCGCTTCTTGAAAGAATAAAGGAGTGGGAAGAAAAATTTTCTTAGAGCTTTTCTAAGAAAATTGGGAATATTTCTAGAGGAAGAGTTTTAGAGTAATCGTAAAGTTTATTCTTGTAGAGAGTGTGTTCTATGAGGGCTTCCAAGGGCCTTATGTATAGAGCTCTATAGGTTACTCCTAATCCTATTAGAATAACCCTCTCTGCACAGATTTTAAATTAAATATTTAATAATATCCAATATTAATAAATATTTGTCCAAATAATATCTCATATTAAATGATTTAAAATATTTAAATCTTATTTAAATATTTATTTTCTCTAGAATCTTTAATTTGAATTTCATCCAAATTAAATAATTAATTATTTGAATCCAATTCAAATTAATTAATTAATTAATTAATTCTCCCTCTATTTATTTATATGGATTTCATCCAAATAAATAATTAATTATTTGAATCATATTCAAATAAATTAATTCTCCATATTATAAAGTTATAATTTGAATCTTATTCAAATAAACTTTATAATAAATCATGTAATTAATTGTATCCAATACAATTAATATTATTCCTCATAAATTTGAACATTTCAAAATTTTCTTTCAACATAATTGATTCTTGTTGGTCCGTGGTGAGCTAGTAAGGGGACCTTATGGACCTACAAATTATAAGCTCCAATGATCCAAGATCAATTAATTAAACTTTTTAACTAAATCAATCTTCATTCATTAACTACGGGGAAAACCACTATAGACCTATAGTTGAACTCTTATGCACTGTAGGACAAGTTGTATCCCATGGATATAATTAGTATAAAAGTCGATCCTTCACAAGTTGTTCATAGTTATAGCTAGGTCAAATGTCCATTCTACCCTTGTAATTACCTCTTATCCTCAAGTACCACTGCTTTCTCTAATGAACAATTTGTTTATGGTCCAACCATAAACTAAGTCCCTCTCAGGCAAATGAGAGGGTGGGGCCTCTTGTTCAAGACCCGAAATCAGCACTTAAAGGAACTACTCATCTACTTACCCTATCTGGAAAGGAGTGAACTTGATCTTGTGAAGTTATGTTCCCAACTCCTTATTTAGTCAAATGCCCAAAATGGTAGGCTTATTGAGTCGGCAACTCGAGCCACTCTCATCTATGCAAATCAAAGGACTGACCTCACAGACAGGGGTTCATAAGTCACTTAGGATTAAGATCGAGTTGCACATGATCATCCTATAAAATATTAATCTCATCAATTAACGGATTTACAAAGAGAGGTTAAATATTTCGCGGTTTGGTCTTATACCAACACTTTGTATAGGATACCCCCACTCACATGTCTCCACATGAACGGTTTTGATCATACCATTGGTAACTATTACAAAGTAGGTTGTATTCATAGTGTCACCAGGATAAGGCACCTAACCTTATCCATATACTATAGACTATTAGGTTATTTTTTAAACATGATCCACTTATATGTCAACTACATACATGTTCAAGACTTCATGCAATAACCTTGGATTTTTCGTTATTGGATAAATTAATATTGCATAATTAATAATTAAATTAATTAATTAAACAATTACGAGGCTTTGGATCACAAATTCCAACATGAGTGACATAATTATTAAAACATAATCTTTAATACAATATCAAACTCAATGCTAAGAAAAGTTGAAGTTTGGTGATAGCATCTAAAATGTGCTATCTTCCTCAGCTTAACTCGGGATCGTTGTGCTATTTAATGTGCCTATTATGTTATTTTGTAGGTTTCGAGCACTTAACAGGTAGAACGGGGTGTTAGTAACAAAATCGAGCTAAAAAGAACCAAACAGGAGTTATACGGCATCAACTGGAAATAGAACTTCAAAATGACCAAAATGCCCCTAAAGCCACGGCGCCGCAACGCTTTTTCCTTAGGAGATCCGCTTGCGAAGTGTAGCAGGCGCCGTGGCGCTCCGAAATTACAATACGTCAATATTCACGTCAGTTTTTATAAAAAGAAATATTCTGCATCTAGGTTAAAAAACGCCCGACCAATTGACTTTTGGCTCCATTCTCTCCTCTTTTCTTCTTTTCATACCTAGAAACTTGAACCCAATAATCAGTATACCGATTGTTGGCTAAGGTAACGTTTTTCTAGCTTGGGTATTAGGGATTTTTCTTCTTTTGAGGTTTTGAACTTGATTCAAGTGCATTCATGATTTAATCCCGAGTTTTTCAAGAACTACGATAAATTTGTAACACTGGTGATTATTTTGATTATTGGTTTGATTGTATTACAATTCGTGACAATTTGTTGTATGTCAATCTTTGGAAGCAATAGGTTAGGTTAGCTTGCAAATCTAGATGGCGATGCGCATTGTTCTAATCAACCTAGGATTAAATCGATAAAAGATTCAATCTAGTTCTATCCAGTTGAATGTTCCGCCTAATTTTCCTTTGAATTTAATGCAGTTAGGTTTAGTCAAATTTTGCATGCTTTTCATCGATTTGCCCTAAATCTAACTTGTCGACTAGGACAATTCAATTCCGACCTTTCCAGTTGAATTGATTAGGTGCTAGCTTCAATGAATTTAGTAATGACGAATCAATCATAAGAACATCGAATAAAGGAAATCCCGCGTAACCCAAGCTAGAGTCTTCTTCAATTGAATTTTAGCTCTTTTTACTTTGCACAATTTACTTTCATGTAATTTAAGTTCTTCCAATCAACCGTTTCTCAAACCCCCCCCCCCCCCCCCCCGTTTTGGTTACCTTGAATTGAAAACTTTCAACTGCAAAATTCGAGGGCTCTAATAAGCACGTGAAAAATGCTTTCTATTCTCTCAAATTAAGGGAGTTTATATTAGATTTCACTTGTTTGCTAGTGATTTTCAGGTTAAAATGAGGAAAATTAGAAGAAACGACTAAAAGATCAAAACCGAGCAAGAATACGGCGAAAAAGAGCTGAAAAACTCAAAAGGGCGAATTTTGGGATAGTGTCGCGGCGCCAAGACGGTGCTGCCGCGGCGCTGAAACATGAACGCATCGTTCTGGACGCATAGTAGCATCGTGGCACCGAGATGGCGCTGCCTCGACACATCCTTGTTGAACGCATGACAGTGTCACAGCGCTTGGACGGCGCTGCCGCGGCACTAATGCCTAAGAACAATATTTCTGAAACACATTACAGCGTCGCGGCGCTAAAACCCGAGAGCAAACTTTTCTGTTCCATAGCGCCACGGCGCCAGCTTTCCTTAAATGAAAAATTTGTATTTTTGGTAAATTTTTGGACGGCCAAACTCTATAAATTTAGGGGTTTCAAGCAGCCCAAATCGTCAAAAAGAGAATAAAAGAAAAGCAAGGAAGTTATAGACCTAAAGAGGCACAAAAAGGAGAGAATTAAGTGAAAGTTCAAAGAGTGAGTTAGTTGCAAGGAAGAGGAAAAGAGTTCGAGATAGTCTTGGTGCCCTTCGAATTCCGACGTGAGAGCCAAGGAGATCGTGACGGTGCTACCTGAATCAAGAGCCTCTTTTCAGTAAAGTTTCCCTTTCTTTACACTCTTTCTTTGTTTATTTTGCTTAAACATGTTGCTTCAAGCTATGAGTGGCTAAACTCTTTAGTTTTAGGGTTTTGATGATTTGTTTATGAATTTATGTTGATTTTGTAGACTTTCATGGTTTTGTTGGAATGATTATGCTTTTCATTGTTATTGTGTTTAATTCTTGTGGATTGGCCATCCTCACATGTTAGGTTAGATGTATGATTGAGAGATAGTATGTTTAACTTGATCTATAACAATGAATTGTTGTTAATCTATCACCAGAGTAGTTAGGTTGACAATAAAAGTTGCTAAAGACTATTTTTAATGCCATGTAATTTTGTATTAGTTTTAAGAGATTAATAATCAATCGAGTTGCATGAGAAAGGGTTGTTTTTTAGAGAAAATAACTTGGAATTAAGTTTCTAGACTTAGGCATATGAATTACAATAAAATCCATGAAATCTATAATATTGCATGATGAAATAAACAAGGATTCATTAGCCTAGAACTCTCTTTGATTCTTGTGTTTCTCACTTTAATACTTTCCTTATTTGATTTGTATTTTCCATATCTTATAATGTGACATCAAACTTTTAAAAACCGATGAATTGAAAAGTCTGAAGGAAAGGAATAAAAGACCATGTTGGACGCATGGTCAAGACTGAGGTAACGCATAGTAAAGGTGGACCCATAGGAAGTAGCCGAGAATGAGCAAAAATTTTTGGAGAGCAAACTTTTGGCTAAGTGTTGGCCAAGACTATGCGTTGGTGAATGAAGAGGAAAGTTGAACTATTTGAGAAACCATGCGTTATTGATTGAATCACGAAGGGTTGTGAGCTGAAGTAGCTGCCCGTGTCGAAGGATAAGTGATCATTGGCGGGGGAAGAAATATGCTTGAACCACATGCTGAAGTCACTCTGTGTCGAAGACAGCCACGCGCTGAAATCACTTTGTGTTGAAGACAGCCATGCGCTGAAGTCACTCTGCGTCGAAGACAGCCATGTGCTGAAGTCACTCTGCGTCGAAAACAGAGTGGTCTTGACGCGACGAAGATAGTGGTGTGAATGACTGTGTTGCCTGCGCTGGCGTTGAGGGCGCCATGCGTTGAGCGTGGTTGATGGATGAAGGCGTTAGGTTAGGCGGCGTTAAGGGTGCCTTGTGTTGAAGCAAGAAAGGAGAACCCAGTGCGCCAGCCTGCCTTGGAGGGTTAAGTCGGTGATATATATAAAAGTAAATAAATTAATATTCAATCATTCTGGACACTTCGAGAGCTTAAGTCAGTGATATATATATAAAGGAAAAATGAATTAAATATTGAATCATTTAAGACACTTCGAGAACTTGAGTCGGTTTCACTTTTCAGACGAACTACAAGGGGAAGTAGAAGTGGGTGTCCCGGTGGATTTTGGAGGGGGTGTGACATATAATATCCAATTTCAATCCTCAAATAAAATTGATTCAACTCTAGAATAGCTAAGTAACTTAAACCTTCCCAATTGGATCTCCAGTGGAACGATATTCGGACTTAACCGTCTTATATTATAACTTGACCCGTACACTTGGGATTAACACTCAAAGTGCGCATCAGGCTCCCTTTGTTCGACCGGACTTGTCACTACTATTGTGGGTAAGTTAGGAAAGTTTATTTGGTACGAAATTGGGCGACAAATTCCGTCTGTCGTATGGCATAAAACATAAATCATGCTTGTATAAAACAAATAGTAAAACATCGAATAGTTGATCATAAAATCTTATTAAACATCATTTTTTATTTTTAAAATAACCTTAGTTGAGGTGGAGCAAAGCTCAATACTACTCAACATAAAAAACAACCTTTGTTGGGGTGGAGTTGAAGGATAAATGAGCATGTAGCGAAAATTAATTTGATCAATTTTCACTCTAAGATGCTCAATTTAGAGGATTAAACATGCAATTAAAAGGAAAAACCAAAGTTTCAAGAACACTTATCATTAAAGCTCC
Organism: Citrullus mucosospermus; assembly: GCA_030954485.1. NCBI lineage: Eukaryota > Viridiplantae > Streptophyta > Magnoliopsida > Cucurbitales > Cucurbitaceae > Citrullus > Citrullus mucosospermus. The sequence continues at coordinate 13,492,947 of CM062057.1, read as the reverse complement.
AAATTCTCCTTCAATTCTTGATGAATTTCAGCACCACTTGGTTGTAGATCACCAAAAGAGTCTTCTCTACTATTCTCTAGGCTTAAATTGGATGGTGAGATCCAAAATTTGTGGTGAATTTGAGAAGGAATGAAGATTGGGAAGAAGATGAACAATGGATGGAATTTTGCAAAATTAACCTCATAACTTATAGAAATACAAGTTATGATAGCCTTTTTCTTAGATAAATAGAGATTAAATAGAGAAGCATGCGACAAGTTATGTTAATTTTTATTAAGAAATCTTCCTTTGCGTTATACTCTAGTATTTTTATGAAGATAATGATTTTACCACTTTTTGACCTAAAACGCATGTTTTAACGCAAGAATGCAAACGATGCATTGATGACTTCTTAATGCAAGACAATGCGTTAGCAATATGTTATTCATGGACGCATGATTTAAACAGAACGCGAACAACCTAACGATGCGTTAATAACTACTCAACACAAGACTATGCGTTAGCAACATACGCCGCGTTGACATCGGCCAAACTACCCATGGACGCATAGACGACCATCAACGCAAGGCGCCGAGAATCAAATCAGAATCTTGAAAGATTGTCGGATGATTGACGAACATGATTTGTGGCTAAAGTGGTGGATCTTAATTGTCCCGAGAATCACGCAATCAGGCGAGATGGACGCATGATATCAATCTCGCCGCCAATCAAGCAGATTTGCCATTGATTGCGATTTCATCATCTATAAAAGGGCAGGTCTGCGAGATGAGAAAGGGTTGTTGATTCTCGGAAGAACTCCATAAGTGACAGCAGAGTTCTCTCAGACTTCAACCGGAGACGAATAGCTCGAGAGAGAAGAGTCTTCCCTCCGCCGGACCACTTCACAGCAGAACCTCACACTTCCATCCGGGCGACTCAAGACATTGACGCCTTTCCTGCTTTCTTTCTTAGTTTTTCTTTCTTGATTTTAGATTTGTGTTAAGACATTGAGCTTATCTAAAGTTGTATTCCGTTTCATCAATATATATATCTTCCGTGTCTACTCATTTCTCCATACTTTCCGCTTTTTACTTTCAAACCACGAGTAACTAATCACTCAAGGGTCTAGGGTTGCGTTAGCATCTAACTAAGAACCATAGAGTAACTATTTCATCTTGTCAATTGCGATCTTAATCTGATGCTTATGTTCATCTGACAAATCGATATAAGTAGTAATAATCAAATTGCTCGAGAGGGTAAGTGATTGTGGAACTCAATTGACAAGGGCCAAGAAGACATATAACGCATAGCGGCTATAGGAATAACCTTGGTTCTTCACACTCTCCTATGCGTTATAGACATATAACGCATAGCGGCTGACAACCGGGAGAAGAGTCGCAAATATGAATAGATTTCACCATGCGTTTCCGATGTTAGATGTTAACCAACTCGAACCCTGTTTTATCCATTCATTCACATCATTAGCTGAATTTGCTGTGTCGCATGCCTTTCCATCTTCCACATTTTAATATAGTGTACATACTATCACTTTCCATAGATTAGAAACAAACTCAACTCATTATTTCTTTGTTACCACTGCAACGCATGAAATCCACGTAAATACTAAATCAACATAATCCCTGTGTTCGACCTCGGACTCACCGAGAAAACCTACTCATTTGCTTATACTTGGGTATAGGATAGGAAAACTTGACAAGATCACCAACATATAGTAGTAAGACGCATAGCATGTTCAACGCATGATATGTAAAATGCATTATCATATCTTAATCTTCACCTTGCGTTTGTAAATTTCATTTCCAAAATTAATACACAACAAGTTTTTGGGGCCGTTGCCGGGGACTTAAGATCTGTCTTACAACAAGTTTTTGGCGCCGTTGCCGGGGACGTGAGATCTGTCTTACAAGAAGTTTTTGGGGCCGTTGCCGGGGACTTGAGATCTGTCTTACAACAAGGTTTTGGCGCCGTTGCCGGGGACTTGCGATCTACCTATTGTTCATTTTACAACAAGTTTTTGGAACCGTTGTCGAGGACTTGAGATCTGTCTATACATTCTTACAACAAGTTTTTGGCGCCGTTGCTGGGGATTATTGCATTGATTTAATTATTTTATTTGGATTATTGTTTTGTAGAATTCCTCAATCGAAGGAGTATAGTAAGTTTCTCCTCTGCCAGAAGCTTCTAACAGTATCTGAGTGACGGGAGCAATCCATAACTCAATATTGACCCAGAGATTGAGAAGGCCTTCACCCGAAGGACAAGGTAGAATTGAAGAAGGGCCAATTACTTGGACCTAATTCACATGGCTAGTGAGGAAATTGCCTGCGTAAGTAGGAGGAATATTGGAGATGACTTACTCATATGCTGAAGATATTTTCGACAGAACTTCATGTAACACCAATGAGTGGGTGGACGACGGATATGAATTTCGCTCCACCAATAGAAGGCAAACGCAAGCTGGAATGCTTGAAACTGATGCGACCACTAACCTGGCAGCGCAGCTCGCCAATATGACATCCATGCTGCAAACACTAGTATTGACAAATCAAGGTAGATCAGTTGCTGCGATGAATGCAGTGCACGCGACAAATCCGACAGCATCTGTAGACTGCCCGTAGTGTGGTGCGGGGCACTTGTATGACATGTGTCCCTACAACCTCCAGTCTATCTGCAGTGTTCAAAACAACCCCTACGGTGAGACGTACAATTCGGGTTGGAGGAACCACCTTGACTTCAGATGGGGTGGGAATCAGCAACAAACGTAGAGGGCTGAGCAGAGCTGCAGAGAGGCAACCCTCCTAGTTTCAACAAATGGAATCAAGGCAAGTTTCATCAGTATTCGAGGGATCCGCAAGCGGACGAATCATCCTCATTGTCTTCCCTAGAATCTCTTTTACGAGAATATAACAGTAAAACTGAAGCAACGTGCCAGTTGTACCAAGCGATGCTCCAAAGCCAAGCCACTGCAATTCGCAATTTAGAAGTTCAAATGAGTCAAATTGCAGAGGAGCTCAAAAATGAAAAGCAAGGAGCATTGCTAAGTACGACCGAAGTTCCAAGAGGGAACTCCGAAGAACAATGTCAAGGTGAGACATTGTTAAGTGGGAAAATCAATCCCACAGCGCATAATGAGGGGACGAAAGGAAACTTGCAACCCGTAAACGCTCCAACAAGTCGACCGATAGAGAGTACTGTGCATAATGTCCATCATCCATCATCTTCTACCGAATGACAAGAAGAGGAGTATTTAGAGCGAAGAGAAAAAGCAACGCAGGCAGAACCTGCGTCTGTATATTAAGATACCACTTCTGAACGCATCCTGATTGATGTCCAAGAAGAAATCTCAATGCCCCGCGTGGGTGATCAGGTAAAATTTAATGTTGTTAACGCATTGAACGATCCTGATCATTTCCAATTTTGTCTAATGAACGCAGATATCAATGAAAAGACAAAACCTATGAACGAGGAGTTGAGAGATGAAATCCTCAAGGACGGTGAAGATGAAAAAGATGAAATCAAATTACTCTCCAATCGACAATTAGAGAAATCAGACCGAAGCAATAGATTCGTGGCAAAGATCGAGCCGCTATTAAAAGAGCCTTCAACGCATGAGCTAGAAACCAGACCAACGCATCCCAAGTATGTGCACTTGAGGGAGGTCATAATGTACTTCATTGTCTCCTCTGCGTTGAACCCTGAACGCGACAAAGGCTCTAATGACCCACGCAAGCGTAATAACTGAGCTTGCGTCGAAAGGTCCCTACGATTCTGAACGCTTACTTTTCTATCGACACTTTCTTTTACTCTTGCCTTCTTTCTTTCTATTCGCACTTGTTTTAGTATTTAATTTATTTTATTTTATTTCTTCTGTCCGCATTTTTTTTAGTATTTATTTTTCATTTATTAAATTCAGTTTTAGGAGTAGAGTAAATTAGATAAGCATGAAAGTACGCGTCGAGCTTTAATGTAAAATATTTGATTTCACCGCATACTCTGCCATTCATGCATGCGCCCAACGCATCATTGAACTATGCGTTCATTGATAAACGACCTCTGTGTTTATCAAGATAAGTTTAGTATGGTTAGAGCTCTAATTTTTCAAACGCATAATACTTAAAACGTCCAACGCATACTTTGAACTAAAACCCTTGCGTTCATCAGTATTTTGTATGCGATAATTGTATGCGTTCATCATTTCTTCGCCGCATGGAATTTCTAATTACTTCTTTGCGTGTCCCTTGTTGTAAATTCATTCTAAGTACATATAATTATTCCCAACTTTTATCTTTGCGTTGAAAAATTAGTCACTATGAGGATAATCATGCTTACACTTTTTGTACACTCTTTAAGTTAGATTACTTTCAATGCGTCTGCATACTATTCCTTAGAAACGCAAACTTACTTTGCATGTATGCAAGCGGCCAATTCAAACCTCTTTTACAAAATTTTGCAACTTAATCTTTGTTTACAATTTAAGCAATGAGAACCTTGCTACTCTCAAGTTTGGGGGTTGAAGAGGTTTGAACTGTCAAAAATAAAAATATGAGGAACTTATTTCAAACTTGCCAAAAAAAATAAAAATAAAATAAAAATAAAAATTTATTCTTTTAAACGCAAAACTCCGCTGGCAAGACTAATATATTTATCTTGTTAAGAGTTTAGCTGAAAACGACACCTGCTCGTAGTTGGCCGCCTCCATGCACCCCATAGTTGGTGTGTCAAAACGAAGGTGGGTAATCGTAATCATCGATGCATAGATAAATAACAAACTCCAATGTCTAGTGAGGAAACCAAGCTTAGATAAGAGTTTAGTCGAGAAGAGCACTTGCTCGTAGTTGGCTGCTTTCATGACCCTCATTGTTGGTATGTCAAAACGAAGGTGGGTAACCCTACTCGACGCATGCTTAATAACCAAATAATAAAATCAATGAAAGAAAAAGGAACTTGATATATTCATCTTTTCAGACTCAGTGTTAAAAGAAGAAACAAAAATTTTGTGAATAATGAGTTTAAGAATTTTGAAAAGAAAGCTTGCCGCATACAAATTAGACTCGTCCTGAAGAAAAGAATATGGAGGTAGAGAAATAATATAACTAACGGGTAGCTGAATGAGTATAGCATTTTGAGAGACTAGTCAATGCGTTGAGAAAATGTTTAGGATAATTGAAGTTTCTTAGATAGAAGTTATGCTTGAGGACAAGCATTTATCTAAGTTTGGGGGTGTGATAACTTGTAGAAATACAAGCTATGATAGCCTTTTTCTTAGATAAATAGAGATTAAATAGAGAAGCATGCGACAAGTTATGTTAATTTTTATTAAGAAATCTTCCTTTGCGTTATACTCTAGTATTTTTATGAAGATAATGATTTTACCACTTTTTAACACAGAAATGCAAACGATGCGTTGATAACTTCTTAACGCAGGACGACGCGTTAGCAACCTACGACGTGTTGACATCGGCCAAACTATCCATCTTGCCGCCAATCAAGCAGATTTGCCATTGATTGCGAACGCATCATCTATAAAAGGGCAGCTCTGCGAGATGGGAAAGGGTTGTTGATTCTCGGAAGAACTCCATAAGTGACAGCAAAGTTCTCTCAGACTTCAACGAGAGACGAATAGCTCGAGAGAGAAGATTCTTCCCTCCACAGGACCACTTCACAGCAGAACTTCACGCTTCCATCCGGGCGACTCAAGATATTGATGCATTTTCTGCTTTCTTTCTTAGTTTTTCTTTCTTGATTTTAGATTTGTGTCAAGACATTGAGCTTATCTAAAGTTGTATTCCGTTTCATCAATATATATGTCTTCCATGTCTACTCATTTCTTTTATACTTTCCGCTTTTTACTTTGAAACCATGAGTAACTAATCACTCAAGGGTCTAGGGTTGCATTAGCATCTAACTAAGAACCATAGTGTAACTATTTCATCTTGTCAATTGCGAACTTAATCCAATGCTTATGTCCATCTAGCTAATCGATATAAGTAGTAATAATCAACTGCTCAAGAGGGTAAGTGATTGTGGAACTCAATTGATAAGGGCCAAGAAGGGTTACCTGTCTATAGGAATAACCTTGGTTCTTAACACTCTCCTATGCGTTATAGACATATAACGCATAGCGGCTGACAACCGGGAGAAGAGTCGCAAGTATGAATAGACTTCACCATGCGTTTCCGATGTTAGATGTTAACCAACCCGAACCTTTCTTTATCCATTCATTAAATTCACCTAGCTGAATTTGCTGTGTCGCATGCTTTCTATCTTCCACAAGTTCATATAGTGTACATTTTATCGCTTTTCTTAGATTAGAAACAAACACTCTCAACTATTTCTTGGTTACCACTGCAACGCATGAAATCCACATAAATACTAAATCAACATAATCCCTGTGTTCGACCTCGGACTCACCGAGAAAACCTACTCCTTTGCTTATACATGGGTAAAGGATAGGAAAACTTGACAAGATGACCAAGCATAGTAGTAAGACGCATAGCATGTTCAACGCATGATATGTAAAACGCATCATCATAGCTTACTCACACCTTGCGTTTGTAGATTTCCAATTCTACAATTAATTTCCACAACAAGTTTTTGGCGCCGTTGCCGGGGATTATTTCATTGATTTAATTTATTTTATTTGGATTATTGTGTTGTAGGATTCCTCAGTCGACGAAATATAGTAAGCTTCTCTTCTGTCAGAAGCTTCTAACAGTATATGAGCGAAGGGGACAACCCACATTTGGTATTGACCCAAAGATTGAGAGGACCTTCAGAAGAAGGATAAGACAGATTAAACAAAGAAGGAGCAATCAAACTACTGAAGAAAATATGGATGCTCAATATAATCAACCTTAAGCTCCTCAAGCTGGGGTTAGGCAGAACGCAGATGCGCAAGAGCATGCAAACAACGATGTAAACCCAATTCTCTTGGCGCATGATAGAAATCGCCCAATGAGGGAGTATGCGTCGCCCAATCTATATAATTTCGCACCAGGGATTTTACAACCAACCTTTGAGGGTGCTGGAAGGTTTGAAATGAAGCCAGTGATGCTGCAGATGTTGCAAGCCGCAGGGCAATTTGGGGGTGCAAAGGGTGAAGATCCACATGCACACTTGAAAAGCTTTATGGAAATATGTAGCGCATTCCCCACGGCTGGAGTACTGCAAGACAGCACCAGACTAATGCTATTCCCATTTTCTCTCAGAGATGAGGCCAGCCAATGGCATATTCATTTGAACCTGGCGAGATTACAACTTCAGAGCAAATGGTTGAAAAATTTATGCAAAAATATTTCCCTCCGACGATGAGCGCAAAGAGGCGACGAGACATTGTCACCTTCGAGCAAAAGGACTCGGAGACCCTTAGTGAGGCATGGGCCTGATTTAAAAGGCTTGTAAGGAATTTCCCCCTCAATGGTATCCCTGATTGTGTACAGATGGAGATTTTCTACGGAGGATTAAATAAAACATCACAATTAGTGGCTGACGCCTTTGCGGCAGGGGGATTGATGGACAAAACCTATACGCAGGCCAAGGAGATTCTCGACAGAATTTCGAGGAACACTGAGGAATGGGTGGATGATGGGTATGGATCCCGATACATGAACAAGAGGCGAACATAAGCTGGAATGATTGAAACTGATGCAACCACTAATATGGCAGCGCAGATCGCCAATATGGCATCCGTGCTGCAAACACTAGTATTGAACAACCAAGGTGGAGCAGTTGCGGTAAGGGACGCAATGAATGTGGTGAACGCAACAGCATCAGTAAGCTGTGTGCAATGCGGTGAGGGCCATCTGTACGATATGTGTCCCTACAATCCACAATCTGTCTGCTATGTTCAGAACAACCCGTACTCTAAGACCTATAATCTGGGTTAGAGAAACCACCCTAACTTTGGATTGGGAGGAAACCAACCACAAACGCAGGGAGCTGGGCAACAACCGCAGAGAAGCAACAATCCTGTTTACAACCAAGGTGTTCAAGAGCATCAATCACAAAGAAACCAGCAAGCGGATGCATCATCCTCATTGTCGTCCCTGGAATCTCTCTTACGAGCCTATATGAGTAAAACCGATGCAATGCTCTAGAACCAAGCCGCTGCGACTCACAATCTAGAAGTCCAAATGGGACAGATTGCAGGTGAGCTCAAAATCAGACCCCAAGGAGTATTGCCCAGTAATGCCGATGCCCCACGAGGTAATAGTAAAGAACAATGTCAAGCTGTGACATTGAGGAGTGGGAAGGTTCTTCCCACTGAAACGCAAGACATGAGGACGCAAGGAAATCTGCAGCCTCACATCGCTTCACAACCAATCCCAATCACACCAATTAATGATCCGCAGCCATCATTAACCACTACAGCCTCTCAAGAACAGGAGAATGGAAGGGGGAGAGAAAAAGCAATGCAGGCAGAACCTGCGTCGGTATCTCAAAACACCACTCTCTCTATGCGTCCACCCTTCCCTCAGCGCCTAAAGAAGAAAAATAATGAGGGTCAATTTAGAAAATTCCTAGACGTTCTCAAACAACTTCACATCAACATTCCGTTGGTGGAAGCCCTGGAATAAATGCCAAGCTATGTCAAATTTCGTCAAATTTCTAAAAGACATACTATCCAAAAAGAGAAGGCTTGGAGAATTTGAGACAGTAGCATTAACGCGGGAATGCAGGGCGTTGTTCAAAAGCAATATACTCGCCAAAATGAAAGATCCAGGGAGTTTTACATTGCCATGCTACATAGGGGGAATGGACGTAGGTCAGGCATTATGCGACTTAGGGGCTAGCATAAGAGAATTCAAGTATTACAGTTATGCTTAGAAGCAAAAGTTTGCGATAAAGAAAGCTAGATGGACGCATAGTATTGGAAAGGATATTTCATTAAGAATTAGATATTTTTGAAAGGAACATCACCACGGATGGTGTGGTATGAACGCATGATATTCTGGTCTAAGGGAAATTGAATATGAAATGTTAGAGAAGGAAAACGATAATTAGGCTGTGACATTGAGGAGTGGGAAGGTTCTTCCCACTGAAACGCAAGACCAGAGGACGCAAGGAAATCTGCAGCCTCACATCACTTCACAACTAACTCCAATAACACCTACTATTGAACCGCAACCATCATCAACCACCATAGCCTCTCAAGAACAAGAGAATGGAAAGGGGAGAGAAAAAGCAACGCAGGCAAACCCTACGTCGGTATCTCAAAATATCACTCCCCCTAATGCGTCCGCCCTTTCCTCAGCGCATAAAAAAGAAAAATGATGAGGGCCAATTTAGAAAATTCCTGGATGTTCTCAAACAACTTCACATCAACATTCCGTTGGTGGAAGCTCTGGAGCAAATGCCAAGTTATGTCAAATTCCTGAAAGACATACTATCCAAGAAGAGAAGACTTGGAGAGTTTGAGACAGTAGCATTAACGCGGGATTGCAGTGCGTTGTTCAAAAGCAATATACCCACCAAAATGAAGATCCAGGGAGTTTTACATTACCCTGTTCTATAGGGGGAATGGACGTAGGTCAGGCATTATGCGATTTAGGGGCTAGTATAAACTTAATGCCACTGTCTATATTCAAGAAGTTGGGTATAGGAGAAGCATGGCCCACCACAGTCACACTTCAGCTCGCTGACTGCTCCATTAAGCATCCGAAGGAAAAATTGAGGATGTTCTTGTGAAGGTAGACAAATTCATCTTCCCAGCCGACTTCATAATTCTGGATTATGAAGCTGACAGAGAGGTGCCCATCATCCTGGGAAGACCTTTCTTAGCTACTGGACGCGCCCTGATTGACGACTAGGAAGGGGAGTTAACAATTCGTGTGGACGACCAGCAGGTAAAGTTTAATGTTTTTAATGCGTTGAAATATCCTGATGATTTTCATTCTTGCCAGATGATCGAAGATATAATTGAAGAAAAGGCCAGCATCATATACGCATGTGCTGAAGACGAAATAATGCTGGATGACATGGATGAGGGAAGAGAAGCGGAAATAGGTGTAATCTCCAATGCAAGTTTTGAACGCTTAGACTTAAGCAACCGATCAACGGAGAAAACAAAGCTGTCCCTAGAAGAGCCGCCAACCCTTGAGCTAAAAACACTGCCGACGCATTTAAAGTATGCATTTTAGGGGAAGAGAGCACGCTTACGGTCATCATATCTTTTGCGTTGACTACAGATTGTGAAAAGGCTTTGTTGGAGATATTGAAAAATCATATCAAAGCCATTGGATGGACCCTAGTGGACATTCGAGGAATAAGCCCTTCATATTGCATGCACAAAATTCGGTTGGAAGAAGGTAAGGATGGCTCAGTTTAAAGGCAACGCAGGCTTAACCTTGAAGGAGGTTGTAAAGAAAGAAATCATCAAATGGCTCGACGCAGGGGTCATTTATCCAATCTCCGATAGCAGCTGGGTAAGCCCAGTTCAGTGTGTACCTAAGAAAGGGGGAATGACAGTGATCATGAACAGTAAGAATGAGTTGATACCAACAAGAACGGTCACTGGCTGGCGCATCTGTATGGACTACCGCAAGCTGAATGCGGCAACAAAGAAGGATCACTTTCCACTGCCATTCATCGACCAGATACTAGATAGGCTGGACGGAAATGAATTTTTCTGTTTCCTTGACGGATATTCCGGCTATAACCAGATCATGATAGCTCCGGAAGATCAAGAGAAGACAACGTTCACTTGTCCATATGGCACCTTTGCGTTCAGACGCATGCCATTCGGGCTATGTAACGCACCAAGGACGTTCCAAAGGTGCATGATGGCAATACTTTCCGATTATTTAATATAGTCAATAGAGGTGTTTATGGACGACTTCTCAGTATTTGGGAAATCATACGATGAATGCTTGACCAACTTGGAACGAGTGTTAAAGCGATGCGAAGACACAAACCTAGTCCTCGACTAGGAAAAATGCCATTTCATGGTCACAGAAGGTATTGTGTTGGGACTTAAGATCTCAAAGGTTGGATTGGAAGTGGATCAAGAAAAAATAGATGCGATAGCAAAACTCCCAGCCCCCACAAATATAAAGACTTTGCAAAGTCTCCTAAGCCATGCGGGCTTTTATAGAAGATTCACCAAAGGATTTTCGCAAGTCGCAAAACCACTGAGTGAGCCACTGGAAGCCAATAGGGAATTCAATTTTAACGGTAAATGTCTATATGCGTTTGAGTCTCTAAGGCAAGCTCTAATTTCAGCACCAATTTTAGTTGCACCAGACTGGTCTCTCCCATTTGAACTAATGTGCGACGCAAGCAACCATGCAGTGGGAGCAGTATTGGGGCAAAGAAAAGAGAAAATAATGCACCCCATCTATTATGCGAGTAAAACATTGAATGCGTCTCAGGAGAACTACACTACTACTGAGAAAGAAATGTTAGCCATAGTCTTTGCGGTTGACAAATTCAGAGCATATTTGATAGGGTCAAAGGTGACCATCTATAGCGATCATTCTGCGATCAAATATTTGATGGCGAAAAAGGACGCAAACCCTAGACTCATCCGATGGGTCCTGCTATTACAAGAATTTGACTTGGAGATTAAAGACAGAAAGGGAACCGAGAATCAGGTTGTGGAACGATTCCTAGATGAGCACATCATGAATGCAGAGAGTCAGAAACCGTGGTATGCAGACATAGTAAATTACTTGATCTGCAACCAATGGCCTGAAGAATTCAATGCTCAACAAAAGAAAAAGGTCCAACATGAAAGTAAGTTCTATTGTTGGGATGAGCCACATCTATACAGACTTGGCCCAGACCACATCCTGCGTCGATGCGTTCCAGAATGTGAAACGCATAGCATTTTGAGAAGCTGTCATGAAGCACCTTACGGAGGACACTTTAGGGGGCAGAGAAAAGCTGCAAAAGTGTTGCAAAGTGGGTATTTCTGGCCCACATTATTTAAAGACGCAAGGGCATATGCGGTAGCTTGCGATCGTTGTCAGAGAACAGGCAATATTTCCAACCGAAATGAGATGCCTCTAAACTCAATGCTGGAAGTTGAGTTGTTTGATGTATGGGGAATCGATTTCATGGGACCATTTCCTCCTTCTTGCAATAATCAATATATCCTAGTAGCAGTCGACTACGTATCAAAATGGGTAGAAGCAGCAGCCTGTGCGAAGAACGACGCGAACACAGTGTCCAAGTTCTTAAAGAAACAAATCTTCTCTCGATTTGGGACACCAAAGGCGATAATTAGTGATGAAGGTACACATTTTATAAATCGCATAATCACTAATTTATAGACAAAATTTAATGTCTCGCACAGGGTAGCACTGCCTACCACCCACAGACAAACGATCAAGCCGAATTAACAAACCGGGAGATCAAGTCCAAACTTGAAAAAGTCGTGATCACGTCAAGGAAAGATTGGACGGAGAGATTAGATGAAGCTCTATGGGCATACTGTCACACCCCCTCCCGAATTAACCTCCATAACCCAGAAAGAGATGTGAAGACAGCAGTTACTGACTACCCTATCACGTAACCTACTGTCAACCTCACCGACCAATATACTCTTGACAAACCTCGACTTTGATCGGCAACGGGAACTGTCATGCTACCTGAAAATGGAAACATTTAAAAGAATGAGCTAACGGCTCAGTGAGTAACAGTTTTTGGGAATAATATAATTTAACTATAAACCGTTCACACTCGCATAACGTATAACTTACAAAAACAATAGTTCATTTTTTTCATACATCACTGTGAAAACATGCTTGACCGTCTTAGAAAAATAAGTACTCAAAATCTCATGCTTATAAAATACTTTTCCTTAGTTGAGGCGGAGCAATGCTCAACGCGACTCAACGTCGATTTCCCTAGCTGTGTGGAGTAATCTCAACACATCAGCGTCATGTAAATGTACCCCTATGTGCACATAGGTTACCCATATGCCTTCTACGAGTCCCTGAGCATTGGGTACCTTTATATTCCGGGCCGCCCTCAATGCCTTCTACGAGTCCCTGGGCATTGGGGTCCCACTTAATAGAACGGCTACCCCTTGGCCTTCTCCATATCCCTGAGCATCGGGTCCCCTTTCAAGTTTAATGCAATACAAAGCGTATTTGTAAATGTTATACCAGTAACTCATGAGTTTACCGTTTCGAAATCTTATCTCATCAGCATGCTAAGTTCGATTCTATCTTCTAATTTAACAACGCATGCTTTACATTTAAGTATACTTCCAAATCTTTCTTAAAATCATATAATACCATGTTTTTCAAAGGAGTCATGAAATCAAATATCAATCATCCACCATGCGTTTATGACTCATAGCAAGTACCCAATATTCTCAAAGTTCTCTTCTAAAACACATACTCATGTCTTTACAAATCACATAATCATATACTTTATGTATATATAAAACGCATGCATTATTTCTTTTAAAAACTATAAAATCATATTCATAGAGAACTCATTTATGTTTTGTAAAACGCAGGTGTTACTCACCTGTACTTGCCAAAGAATTCTTCTTCTATCCTTTCCTCTATTTCCTCTTCCTGAGCTTTCCGGATGCATTGTTTTATCTCTGGAACGCAAGGTTCCATTTTCCTTTGTCAGCTCGGTTGAACGCAACCCTGCCCTATCAACGCAAAGTTGGTAACGCAAGGCTGATTATTTCTCTCAAATGCATCCCGACTCTTCTTACTTCCCTTTCGGATGCGTTGCCCTCTCTTGAACGCAAGGTAAATCATGGACGCATCATTTAACTTGGATGTCGTGTTCACCTTGGACATCATGTTTATCCTCAACGCATGGCCAACCTCTTTTAACACAAAACAACTTCTTTTCCTGAATTAACTAAGTTGTCAAATACCTTCTTTCTTCGCCGCATACTTCTACTATGGACGTCCTTGCTGCCTTCTTCTTCTCTTTTCTCTCCAGATTTCTCCTTTGAGAGTCATTAGTTCCTCCTTTTCTCTCAAAGTTCTATTTATAGGGAGCTTGCCATCCACCTTTTCCTTTCCTTTTGCCACTTGTTTGCCACATGTCACGCTGCATGCTTAGTTAACCATGCATTAGCCCAGGTGTCACCTTGCATGAACACTTAACATACCTTTAACACCTCCTACTGATAAGGTGTCAAATCTACACAAAGCCACCTGGCCTTTATAAGCTTATCTTATACGTCCAACATTTTCCAATAGATTTCCTTTCGTTCAACACAACGCCCTCATGCGTTTGTTAATTCCCCTTCAAAGTTTGAGCTTCTCTACTCACTCTTCTAGCTCTCTACCAACTATACTATTCTTTGACGCATAAAGATAACTTCTGTCTTCAATGCATAGGGACCTCAACGCATGAAAACCTAACCAACGCATGGTATTGGTAAGCCAAGTACGTTCCTTCCCCCGCCAACGCGGCGACTTCTTCAGCTTACACCACCATTCGTGATTTCACCCTTAACGCATAACTGTACTATTATAAACCAGTGTTTACATATGCCATTAGGTGTTAATAATAAACGTGCAGTATTATGCATTTATACCTCATCGCATCATACCATGCGTCCAACACTCATATTCATAACGAATAATTCCTTCTCCAGTTCTTCCTCTATGCGTTGTCCTATTGCGTTTACCCTTATCTTGGGTCCATTACCATCTTTCTATTCTTGGACATTCCTTGATTATTCCCAAGGTTACTCTTTTAACTTTATCCTTACACTTTATACAATTTCTCTTAAGATAGATTAGCATGCGTCCACCACATGCTCCAGTTTTATGTTTACTTTCCCACCTTTTCCAACACTTGTGAACATTCCTTGTTGTAAGTCTATGCGTTACTCAATTTGCTGTAGTATTCTATCTTTCCGAGACTTAAATCTCTTTCAACACTTCACAACATAACTTCATTCCTTCCTTGTTTAAGCATCTTATCATCGTCAATGCATATTTCTCTTATACGTTCCACTTCTTTCCCTTCTCGGTTTACTTCCATGCGTCCACCCTTTCCATGCGTTACTTAGCCCTGACCATGCGTCCAACATGGTCTTTTTCCCCTTTTATTCACAAATTCTTCAACGCATTGTCTATGGAAAAGTAGGGTGTGACACATACAGTACGACATTCAAAACACCTATAGGCATGTCACCTTATGCGCTGGTGTTTGGGAAAGCATGCCATCTCCCGCTTGAGCTGGAACACAAGGCCATCTGGGCTATGAAGAAGTTCAATCTAGACCAGGACGCAAATGGTGAAGCAAGAAAGCTTCAATTAAACGATGTCACACCCCATCCCAGATACACCTTATACCTAGGAGTGAGTGTGAAACTGTACTCTCTATATAACAAATAAAAACTAAATGCCAGTTGAATCTCAAATAGAAACACCATTGCTATTAGAGTATTTGAAAACATACAATCATTCGTTAAGTATTCAATACATATATACATGATACAAAACAATTCTCCTAGCACTCATAAGAAACATGTACACTACAAAATATGGACACAAACTGAATATTTACAACTATCCCAGAGGTCTGCTTTAAGATAGGCCTAGACGAGATACTTCTGTAGGCTAGGCGTCCCGAACACGCTCGCTACCTGAAAGGATAAACAACAAACAAATTGAGTGAGCATAAAGCACAATGAGTGACTAAATTCATTCAACTATCACTAACAGACATGAGCTTGCATAGCCATTAAAAACCACTACAAAACACATTTTAGAAAATTTCTAAACTTCTTATGCTATAGGTCACATCCATATCAACATCCTTACTACCCCATTGCAAATATCTAACTCTTGTTGTGATAAAGCGCAACTTAGCTCATTCATATTCTAGTACAAATTCTCATTTCTAATCACATATAAATGTCCAATCATCATGTTTCACAGATTTGCAAACTATCGAGTGCCTTCACATTCTGTCCCTCAGCACCGAATTCAATTATGTCAACATTTCCATGTGCCTTCACACGAAGTCCCTCAGCATTGGTAACCAGTCAAATCTCCGCTCAAGTGCCTTCACTCAAGGTCCCTCACACGAGTTAGTATGATGGATTCCTACCTGCTTTCACTCAAAGTCCCTTAGCATTGAAATCCATTCCACTTAACTATTCAAGTGCTTTCATGCGTGGTCCCTCAGCACTGAATTTCATGTTCATATTCACTTAGGCTTTCACCAGAAGGTCCCTCAGCCATATTTACATTTAGACAAATAAATCAGTTTCCTTTAAACTTACTGGCATAACATATTCACTATGAATACTACAGAGTACCATAATTTCTTACCAAATAATTATACTAAAATTAACCACAAGATAAAGTAGAAAGTCACTCACAACTTGTCTCGGCTCTAAGTGGATTATAAGCCTCCCCGAGCTCTTCCTGGCCTGAAAATACACATTTCTCACGTTCAGGTTTCCTTAGTCTTCCTTTTTCCTTAACACTCATTAATAACATTACTCCATAGACAAACTAAAGACTACCAGCGAAACTTCATTACATATCACTGCACCAGCGATACTAGGTTGAACGTAACTAGCGAGACTACCTGAGGAGCGACACCCAGCAAGACTTCAGCGAGAATTGTGAGACGCAAAGCCCCTCTTGCGTTACAGCGACACTTGTTTCCCTGCCCTGTCTTTCGCTCTCTCAGCGATACTACTGCTGCAGCAGAACAGTTTCCTTCTTCCTTTCCTCTTCCTTCTTCAACCTGCTAAACATCATATTCTAGCCAATTTCAGAACTTACTTTCTTCTACAAACTTATTAAGGTATAAGTCCTTCATCTTACCTCAAAATTTCATAGAGAATATCCTCTCCGTTTAGAACATATCCTTCAACAACTCCAAATTGCTCCTAATTATCCGGCAATTCAGCTCTAATCTCTTCTATCTAGAGTTTGACACACATTTATACAAGTTCAGCTCAAGCACCCTTCATGAAACTTGCTAAAAATCGAGTTAACCTTACTAACCTCAGAATTCCGCCCCTAACCATCGTTTCCTCAGTTTGTTCTTCCTCCAAAACCGAACGTTACTCTGATTGAGTAACATCAGCTGAGTCTTCTGCTCTAGCTCAAGTTTCCTCCACGGTAACGACGAGATTTCCACTCCAAATCGACATGAACATCTTCTTCTACCTCCCTCCGATGTTTAGCTTCGAAATAAACTCAACTCAAGCTCTGAAATGTAATCAAAACAATTGAATTCTCGGTCCACTTATATATATACCACCGACTTAATCTCCATTTCGTCTCTACACAAATAATCTATTCAACGCATACCTTCTATGTTTGGCTTCAGCAACGCACAGCCTCTGTTTGTGTTACTTTTTCATGAATCCCTCGCCAGACGGTTAACAAACGCATTATTATCTCGGCCAACCTTCTGTGCCCAACGCATACCCACTTTCGATGCATGATAGCGTTCACCGCATAGTGGTCCCATCGCAAGTTAGCTCTCAACGCCTCGTGGCCTTCAACTTCCAACGCCTTGCCACCTTCAATGCGTTTATCGCAAGATAACCTTCGATGCAGGGTGGCTCTCCACGCCTCGTGACCCCAACGCATCATGGCCTCAACGCCTAACAGTCTTCCCTCACCTCTGCGTCCACGCCAAAACTACTTCCATCAGGGCGTGTTGCCACCAACGCATAGCTGATACTTAGCCATTTTTCTGCCCCCAATCACATTCCAGCCAACTATTCCTACCAAAACACCCATCTCCTGGTTTCTTCTTATCTTGCTTTTTCACAAGATTAAGCACGGGGCTTACAAACGAACTCCTGGAATGGAGACATTCAGCTTACGAAAACGCAAAGCTGTATAAGGAAAGGACCAAAAAATGGCACGACAAAAATATTAGTAAGAAAACTCTATACGTCGGCCAGAAGGTCCTATTATTTAACTCAAAGTTGCGTGTATTTCCAGGTAAGCTGAAATCTCGCTGGTCTGGACCATTCATAATCAAGGAAGTGTCCCTGCATGGTGCTGTCAAGCTAACAAATGAAGATGGAACCACTTCCTTCAAGGTCAATGGACAAAGGGTAAAACCCTACCACATTGGAGAGCTCGAAATCGACAAAACCTCCATTGACTTACGCGAGTGTAATGACTGAGCTTGTGTTGAAAGGTCCCTGCGATTGCCGAATGCCTTTTCTTTTCAGGGACGCTTTCTTTTACCCTTATCTTTCTTACCTTGTTTTCAGTATTTGTTTGTCATTCTTTGAATTCAGTATTAGGAGTAGTATAAATTAAAGAAGCATGAAATTAGGTGTCGAGTATGTAAACTATTTGATTTCACCGCATACTCTGTAATTCATGCATGCGTCAAATGCATTATTGAACTATGCGTTCATCGATAAACGATTTCTGTGTTTATCGAGTTAAGTTTAGAAGTATGGTTAGGAATATAATTTTTCAAACGCATAATACCCAAAACGTCCAACGCATACTTTGAACTAAAAAACCATGCGTTCATCAGTATTCTGTATGCGATAATTGTATGCGTTAACTATTGTTTCACCGCATGGAATTTCTAATTACTTCTTTGCGTGTCCCTTGTTTTAAATTCATTCTAAGTAAATGTATAATTATTCCCAACTTTTATCTTTGCGTTGAAAAATTAGACACCATAAGGATAATCATGCTTACACTTTTTGTACACTCTTTAAGTTAGATTACTTTCAATGCGTCTGCATACTATTCCTTAGAAACACAAACCTACTTTGCATGTATGCAAGCGGCCAATTCAAACCTCTTTTACAAAATTTTGCAACTTAATCTTTGTTTACAATTTAAGCAATAAGGACCTTGCTACTCTCAAGTTTGGGGGTGGAAGAGGTTTGAACTGTCAAAGATAAAAATATGAGGAACTTATTTGAAACATGTTAAAAAAAAAAAATCCTTTTAAACGCAAAACTCCGCTAGCAAGACTAATATATTTATCTTGTTAAGAGTTTAGCTGAAAACGACAGCTGCTCGTAGTTGGTCGCCTCCATGCACCCCATAGTTGGTGTGTCAAAACAAAGGTGGGTAATCGTAATCAGCGACGCATAGATAAATAACAAACTCCAATGTCTAGTGAGGAAACCGAACTTAGATAAGAGTTTAGTCGAGAAAGGCACTTGCTCGTAGTTTGTTGCCTCCATGCACCCCATCGTTGGTATGTCAGAACGAAGGTGGGTAACCCTACTCGACACATGCTTAATAACCAAATAATAAAACCAATGAAAGAAAAAGGAACTTTATATCTTCATCTTTTCAGACTTAGTGTTCAAAAGAAGAAACAAAAATTTTCTGAATAATGAGTTTAAGAATTTTGAAAAGAATGCTTGCCGCATACAAATTAGACCCGTCCTATAGAAAAGAATATAGAGGTAGAGAAATAATATAACTAACGGGTAGCTAATTGAGTATAGAATTCTGAGAGACTAGTCAATGCGTTGAGAAAATGTTTAGGATAATTGAAGTTTCTTAGAAGTTATGCTTGAGGACAAGCATTTATCTAAGTTTGGGGGTGTGATAACTTGTAGAAATAAAGTTATGATAGCCTTTTTCTTAGATAAATAGAGATTAAATAGAGAAGCATGCGGCAGTTTATGTTAATTTTTATTAAGAAATCTTCCTTTGCGTACTCTAGTATTTTTATGAAGATGATGATTTTACCACTTTTTGAGCCTAAAACGCATGTTTTAACGCAGGAATGCAAACGATGCGTTGATGACTTCTTAACGCAGGATGACGCTTTAGCAACCTACGACACGTTGACATCGGCCAAACTATCCATGGACGTATAGACGACCATCAATGCAAGGCGTCGAGAATCAAATCAGAATCTTGAGAGATTGACGGATAATTGACGAACATGATTTGTGGCTAAAGTGGTGGATCCTAATTGACCTGAGAATCACGCAATCAGGCGAGATGGACACATGATATCAATCTCGTCGACAATCAAGCAGATTTGCCATTGATTGCGAACGTATCATCTATAAAACGGTAGCTCTGCAAGATGGGAAAGGGTCGTTAATTCTCGGAAGAATTCTATAAGTGACAGCAGAGTTCTCTCAGACTTCAACCGGAGACGAATAGCTCGAGAGAGAAGAGTCTCCCTCCGTCGGACCACTTCACAGCAGAACCTCACGCTTCCATCCGGGCGACTCAAGACATTGATGCCTTTCCTGCTTTCTTTCTTCGTTTTTCTTTCTTGATTTTAGATTTGTGTCAAGACATTGTGCTTATCTAAAGTTGTATTCCGTTTCATCAATATATATATCTTCCATGTCTACTCATTTCTCTATACTTTTCGCTTTTTACTTTCAAACCATGAGTAACTAACCACTCAAGGGTCTAGGGTTGCGTTAGCATCTAACTAAGAACCATAGTGTAACTATTTCATCTTGTCAATTGCGAACTTAATCCGATGCTTATGTCCATCTGACAAATCGATATAAGTAGTAATAATCAACTGCTCGAGAGGGTAAGTGATAGTGGAACTCAATTGACAAGGGCCAAGAAGTGTTACCTGTCTATAGGAATAACCTTGGTTCTTAACACTCTCCTATGTGTTATAACATATAGATTTGAAAGTGTGAACTAAGGAAAAGAATTTTACCAAATGATTAGAGACTTGAGGAAAACTTTTACCGAAGGAATGAGAACGCTGTAGAATCGGATACACATTTGGTATAAATGAACCCAAAATGCATAAGCATGCGAGAAACGCATGAGAATCCATGAAGGGAAGAAATGATTAAGTAAATTGAATGCTGAAAGAAAAATTGTAAGTAACTAGGAAATGAAGAGGAAATAGGAACATTGATTATCAGAGTAGTGCAGCAGAAGCATGATGAATTCATGACCTGCAGAAAACGCATAGTACTGTTTGTTAGAAGTATAGATAAGAATTCTACACTTTGTGAAGGTTGTTATGTGTTAGGGAATAGAAGTTAATCAAAGCAAAGAATAAAAGAAGTCACTTGAGCAAAGGAATAAAAAGGGCCTGTACGATTGTAAAGGCTATTATGCGATGAAAAATAAAGGAATAATTGTAGTATAAAGAGGATGCGGTGGCTAGAAGATATGTGCTTATGAAGAAAAGTGGGAGTAAAAGTTAAAAGTTTATGAGATTTTGAATAGCTATGCGTTGGTGATTGAGGAGCTTGCGTTGAAATAGAATATGCGGCTAAAGTAAAGATGCATGATGTTTACGTCCAAGATAGCAACCCAAGTATGCATTAGGTTGTAATTAAGAACGCGTTGATGGATCAGGCGTTCCAATAACTTAAAGAATAGGCGCATAGTATTCTGATAGCCTCCGGAAAGTATTCCTTATGAAATTGATTTTGTCTTGTTCATCTAGTAGATTCAATTAGTGAAGCATAATATTTTCAAATAAAGTAAAAGTGTTCAAGGCAGATAAAATTTGTTGTGGAACTAGGATGAATGTAATTGAGATTATTGTAAGCTAATTTATTTATTGTATATAGTTCATCATGTCAACCAAGGAAAGCAAAGGGAAACGGAAACGTACGGCACACAGTTGCCCAGTATGCGGAAAAAGGCATACAAGGGAATGTATTGGTAAAGATAGATGTTTTGCATGTGGAGAGAAAGGACATTACCGAAAACAATGCAATGTATTTAAAGAGTCTTGCAGCCAAGTTAAGGGAGTGAAAAGAGAGATTTCCTGTAAAAATTGTGGACAAAGACATAAGGAAGACTATGAAGGAAGGGAAGATGTATGTTACATGTGTGAGCAACCGGGACATTTTTGTAGGGATTGTCCACAAAATCAGCAAGGCCCAAGTAAACCAGATGAAGGAAAAGAAAAAGGAAAATAAAAAGGAAATGTAATCTATGTTTGTAGTTTTGTCTTTTCTGTACCTTGTATAATAATGACTGTACA
Source organism: Citrullus mucosospermus (assembly GCA_030954485.1). Lineage (NCBI taxonomy): Eukaryota > Viridiplantae > Streptophyta > Magnoliopsida > Cucurbitales > Cucurbitaceae > Citrullus > Citrullus mucosospermus. The sequence goes on along the minus strand of CM062057.1, from coordinate 13,471,059 downwards.
AAGAATAATAATAAAGTATTTCTTTTCCATAACTTTGTCCTGTTTAAATTTCGAGGACGAGATTTTTTTTAAGGGGTATGGAGTTGTAATACCCTATCTCCAAAAACCTAAGTATTCATATGACTAGTAAGGATAAAAGGATAAAAGTGTGTGGATTAGCGGAACTTTTAAACGAAAAAGTTAAGATTGTGTAATTACTGAATTATGGCCAATAAATTCTGTGCGTTGAGATGAATGGTATTAACAAAAGAGTAGACATATTTCTGGAAATTAGGTTGACGCATAGATGGTTAAGCTCAAACGCATGGTATTTAATACTGAGGAGTTACCAAGCTGTGAGATTAGGTTCTAATGATGGCAAGTTGAATGGGGGAAGTACCATGTGTCGATGATGTAAAGTGAAGTAGAACCATCACGTAGGAAAAGTACCTTGCGTTGGAAAGGTTGACAACGCGTCGGGAAGTGAAGCTAAGGAAAGTAATGCGTTGAGTGTTGTATAGAGCAATAGTGAATGGAGGTGAAGGAAAAAGAATTGGGTATGGACTACGGCTATGCGTTGGTAAGCTTAGTATCGGAAGCTAGTGTAAAGGGAAGAAGTAGACTGTTACCATAGCTTGGATGGATGAGTCGTTATTTTGATAGGTATGTCAGGCATTGAAAAGTGTTATTATGTGTTTGGAAGTAAAGATGGAACCTGACCAAGGGTTGTATTCAACTTACATTACGAAGAATACCTTGAATTGGAGAGTAGTTGTATGCGATAGGCTAAAGGTTAATAATAAATTGATAAGCCATGAAATGGATAATAACTATGCGCTAAAGGTTACTATAAAAGACCATGGTGCTGATCGGGAAGTTCTTTAGTACAACAAGTGCAAAAAAGGTTGCTACGCGTTATATGTCACACCCTCTTTCCAAGATTATTTAGTGGAAGAGCTTATTAAGGAAAGAAGTAGGACAATTTGAATTAGAAGGATTCGATAGAAAGACTGAGTTGAACGAATCTTGAATTTTTAAATCAAAATAATTCTTGAAGTTAAGAATTATTTTAAGTAGGATAAACAGATCAGGAGAACGCAACCATGATTTTAAGCTTAGATTGTCTTTGGAAGAAAGGAAACCTCATCAAGTGATGGGCAGGGTTAAAAAGAGTAGTTGAGAAGTAAGTGAAGTTGGACGCATACTTAGTGAAAAACCATGTTGGACGCATGGTAGAATCGCTTGACGGCGTATAATTGAGGCAAACGTATGGTATTATGCGGTAGAGAAACGCGGCAAGCCTTATCTGACATTTGGAAAGTTGGCAAGTTGAGTAGAAACTATAAAATGGGCAGTAGTTAGAAAAGTGTTCTAAATAGTATGGAGCAGAAGTGGCTAAGTGTTGGTCATGCGTTAGTGGAGTTATGCGTTGAAGGTTGGTATGTATTGGTACCTTAGAAGAAGAGCCGAGAGAATTATGCGTTAAGTAGCTATGCAACGACTAGGCGCTGAACAATTGTAAAACAAGTGTAAGTTATGCGTTGCTGAAGCTTTGCACGGAAGGTTGAGTCGGCCAACCTAAGTAAGGAGGTGATGGCCGTATTGGTGAGTCGGTGGTATGTATATATATAAGTAAGTACGCCGACTCAATCAACACTTTTAGACATAGTTCAAACCCTGATTTACCCCTTTTTCACAGAAGAACGACGAGGAGAGGTCGAAGAAACTGTTTAAGCCAGAGTTAAGTAGGAACCAGACCATTTCCATGGTGAAATTGGAACTGAAACCAGAGGCTTGACGGTTGACAAAAGTTTAGACATCATATGGTGTTCTGAAGAAGAGCAAGCTGGGAAGTTGAAGCTGCCGCGAAGTTTTAAAGGAAGAAACATTCGGAATTGTGCTACTGTGAAAGCTGTTAGCTGATACAAAGCAATTGAAGTTATTCAAGATGTTTTCCTTAGCGAAGAAGAGGTAGAGTTGGAAATCTCGTGGTAAGTTAGGAAGCTCACTTCTTTACAAGTTTGTAGAGGAAAGATAGATCTGATCTTTTGGCTGGAACTCGATGTTTAGCAGTTTGAGAACAGGTTAAAGAAGGAAGAAGAGGAACAATAACCATCGGGGGTCGCTAGGAAAGGAGTATCGTTAAAGAATTGGAGGGTGATCAGCGAGACAAGTGTCGCTGGTAACGCAAGGGGCCTTGCGTCTCACAACTCTCGCTGACTCTCGCTTAGTATTGCTTATTAAGGTAATATCACTAAACTAGTGAGGCTGAGTATCGCTGATGCCGCATGGTTAGAAGCAGTTAGTCTAAAATCTCGCTCATTATAGGAAGTTGTAATCGAAAGAAAAATTAGTGATAAAAACCCATATCTAAGATATCTAAGTAAACATAAAGAATATAAGGAGGAATATTAGAAATGTCTAACATGAAAAAGGTATGTTTACAGGTCAAGAGGAGCTAGGGAAAACGTATAACCCGCTCGGAGCCTGAAATAAATCGTGAGTGACTTTATGATTTGAGATAATCTTAAATTCAGTGTTGTTTTCTATATGTTTAATACTATCTTTAAAGTATGAGTTGAAATGTACTTTTGTATATGAACTAGCACATATCTTATAAAATATGAGATTAAGCTTGAAACGTGTTAAATAACGTTCTAAGTTTTATCAAGATAGTTACCAGATGAGTGTTCGAGAATTCTGAGATATCGTGATTACAGTTAATCTATGTTAAAGGTATTATACGTGCCTATGCACTAGAGAGAATTGAATGGGACCCAATGTTGAAGGCTAGTTGAAGGCATATGAGCAGCCCTAGTAATTAATTTATATGAAACTCTCACCTAAGGATTTAAAGACGGTGAGTAAGTAATTCCCTGGGACCCTGGTACCGAAGGACATGAGAAGGTACACGGACAGCCCGAGATCAGATAGACTTATGAACATAATAGAAAATACTTGACGTTGATGTGTAGAGATTACTTCACACAGCTAAGGCTTATTGACGTTAGGTGCGTTGAGTTCGCTTCGCCTCAACAAAGGTTTAATGAAAAGGCAATCATTTACGTAATGATAGTGATTTTACAGATTATCATCATTTATAAGTTTATGAAGCGTGATATAAGGCATGTTTGAGCAATTCATACCAAAGATTGTAGTTGTGATTTTATTGAGTTTGTATTTTAGTAGTCACTCACTGAGCATTGTAGCTCATGGATTTCTGTTTCTCTAATGTTTCCTTTCCAGGTAGCAAGCGTGTTCGGGGTGCCTAGCCTACCAACAAGATCCGTCTGTGCCAGAATAGAATTTTTGTAATTTGGAAATCTGTAAACCCCATCCCTTGGTAGAGGTTGAACTTAACTTAAGTGGCATACATGAGTTTCACCGGGCATACTTGTAAACTCTAAACATGGTCTTTTAAAACTTACTTATTATGCGATCTTATTAAGAAGTTTTGTATAACTGTTGTAAGGCTGAGCATTTCACTGGCTAGTTATGATAATAAAATAAAAATGCTTTTATAACGGGGTGTAATAGAATAAAGATTAGGTAACACTCACTCCTAGGTATAGATATAGAAGTATATATATTATCTAGGGTGGGGGTGTTACATTATAAGTGCTATGAGATGTTAAACGTTAAAGGATTATTATATGCTAGTAGAACTTCAGTGATTAGTAAGGTCTTACTATCCGTTGAGGAAGTTACGTGGTGAGAAACTATTAGCTATGCGTTGAGGAGTTCTGTGTTAAGGAGAGCTATGCAACGAAGGGTTTATGAGTCGATGATGGTTACCATTGGTTATTAAGTCATACGCTGAAGAGCTGAACTTCATGATAATGGAAAATGCTACCACGATCTAGGGTAAATGCATGGAGGAAAACCAAGGGACTTAAAGGAAGATGGCCATAAACGCATAGGAGCATGGAGTTGATTGGGTAGTTGTGTATTGGAACATAATGGACTCATAAGGTAAGCCTATATGCCAGGTGGCTACACATGGTCGTGACACCTTATCAAGTAGGAGGTGTTAGAAGGCATGCTAAGTATTTCATGCAAGGTGACGCTTGGATTAATGCATTATTAATTAAGCATGCAAAATGACATGTGGCAAACAAGTGGCAGCAGAAGAGGAGAGGTAGGATGACAAGCCCTTTATAAATAGGACCTTGAGGGAAAAGTAATGACTGATGATTCGGTGATAAGAATCCTTGAGAGAGGGAGAGAAAGAAGGCTGAAGGAAGAAACCCTTGCGTCTGTAAGAGGAAGTCTGCGGCCAAGAAAGAAGACATTCTTGACACTTAAGTCATCCAGTGTTAAAGAAGTTGTCTTGCGTCAAAAAGGGTGAGCCTTGCCTTTTACCCGAACTCAACATTTAAGGTGAACACCACGATGCGATCAGGTTAGACTTTGCATTCAAGGAAGGTCGACGCATCCGAAAGAATAAGAAGAGTTAGTCTGCACCTTGTAGGGTTACGTCCAACTAAGCTACCAGAGGGTAAAAGCAGACTAAAGAGTTCAAGCCTTGTGTTTAGGAGCTCGAGAAAGCAGAGATTTGACGGGAAATCTCTTAAGTAATTGTGAGTGACTCTCTCCTTCTTTCAAAATTGAACTTTGTTGAAAATGTTCTTATGTGATATGGTTTTGTGATAACTGTTTTCATGAAACGCATGATGTTTGATCATATTGTTTAAAAGGCATGTTTTATCTGATTGTTACTATATTGAAAGGCATGTTACAAGATATGGTTTATCAAGAAACATCTTGTTTTCTATAAAGGGTTTCATATGAATAATTTATTCAAAATGATTGATAAAATGTTTAAGAGGAGGCTCAGTGCTTGATAACTTGTAGAAATACAAGTTATGATAACCTTTTTCTTAGATAAATAGAGATTAAATAGAGAAGCATGCGGTAAGTTATGTTAATTTTTATTAAGAAATCTTCCTTTACGTTATACTAATGTATTTTTATGAAGATAAATGATTTTACCACTTTTTGAGCCTAAAACGCATATTTTGACACAGGAATGCAAGCGATGCGTTGATGACTCCTTAACACAGGAACCAGACGATGTGTTAACAACTCAACGCATAACTACGCGTTAGCAACCTAGGCCGCGTTGACATCGGCCAAACTATTCATGGACGCATAGACGACCATTAATGCGAGGCACTGAGAATCAAATCAGAATCTTAAGAGATTGACGAATGATTGACGAACATGATTTGTGGCCAAAGTGGTGGATCTTAATTGACCCGAGAATCACGCAATCAGGCTAGATGGACGCATAGTATCAATCTCGCAGCCAATCAAGCAAATTTGCCATTAATTGCGAACGCATCATCTATAAAAGGGCAGCTCTGCGAGATGAGAAGGGTTGTTGATTCTCGGAAGCACTCCATAAGTGAAAGCAGAGTTCTCTCAGACTTCAGCCGGAGATGAATAGCTCGAGAGAGAAGAGTCTTCCCTCCGCCGGACCACTTTACAGCCGAGCCTCACGCTTCCATCCGGGCGACTCAAGACATTGATGCCTTTTCCTGCTTTCTTTCTTACTGTTCTATCTTAATTTTAGATTTGTATCAAGGCATTGAACTAATCGAAAATTGTATCTCATTTCATCAATATAATTATCTTCCATGTCTATTCATTTCTCTAAACTTTCCGCTTTCTACTTTCAAACCATGAGTAACTAATCACTCAAAGGTCTAGGGTTGCGTTAACATCTAACTAGGAACCACAGTGTAACTATTTTATCTTGTCAATTGCGAGCTTAATCTGATGCTTATGTCCATCTGACAAATCGATATAAGTAGTAATAATCAAACTGCTCGAGAGGGTAAGTGATTGTGGAACTCAATTGATAAGGGCCAAGTAGTGTTACCTGTCTATGGGGATAACCTTGTTTCTTAACGCTCTCCTATGCGTTATAGACATATAACGCATAGCGGCTGACAACTAGGAGAAGAGTCGCAAGTATGAATAGAATACTACTGTGCGTTTCCAATGTTAGATGTTAATCAACCCGAACCCTTTCTTTATCCATTCACACACATCTTTAGCTGAACTTGCTGTGTCGCATGCTTTCCATCGTTTACAATTTTTAGTCTAGTGTACAAACAATCGCTTTCTTTAGATTAAAAACAACTGTCTCAAGTATTTATTGGTTACCACTGCAATGCATGAAATGCAACTAAAAACTTAATCAATATCATCCCTGTGTTCGACCTCGGACTCACCGAGAACACCTATTCTTTTGCTTATACTTGGGTAAAGGATAGGAAAACTTGACAAGACCACCAACGCATAGTAATAGAACGCATAGCATGTTCAAAGCATGACATGTTGAACACATAAACACATCATTTAGCACCTTGCGTAAGGTTGATTTACACATACAATTATCACGCAACAAGTTTTTGGCGCCGTTGCCGGGATTATTGCATTGATTTAATTATTTTATTTGGATTATTGTGTTGCAGGATTCCTCAGTCGAAGGAGTATAGTAAGTTTCTCCTCTGCCAGAAGCTTCTAACAGTTGAGTGACGGGAGCAATCCATAGCTCGATATTGACCCAGAAATTGAAAGGACCTTCACCCGAAGGACAAGGTAGAATTGAAGAAGGACCAGTTGCTTGGACCTAATTCACACGGCTAGTGAGGAAAATTGCCCGCGTCAGCAGGAGGATTATCGGATATGACTTACTCCTATGCCGAAGATATTTTCGACAGAAATTCATGGAACATCAATGAGTGGGTGGACGACGAATATGAATTTCGCTCCACCAATAGAAGGCAAACGCAAGCTGGAATGCTTGAAACTGATGCGACCACTAGCAGGGCTGAGCAGCAGCCGCAGAGAGGCAACCTTCCTAGTTTTGACCAATGGAATCAAGACCAGTATCATCAGTATTCAAGAGATCCGCAAGCGGACGCATCAACCTCATTTTATTCCTTGGAATCTCTTTTACGAGAATGTTTATCTACACGCAATGCGATGTTCCAAAGCCAAATCGCTGCAAATCCCGATTTAGAAGTTTATATGATTCAAATTGCAGAGGCGCTCGAAAATAAAAAGCAAGGAGCATTGCTAAGTACGACCGAAGTTCCAATAGGGAACTTAGGAGAACAATGTCAATGTGAGACATTGTTAAGTGGGAAAATCAACCGCACAGTGCATTATGAGGGGACACAAGGAAACTTGCAACCCCTAAACACTTCAACAAGTCAACCGATGGAGAGTACCATGCATATTGTTCAGCATCCATCGTCATCCACCGAATCAGAGGATGAGGAAAATATAGAGCGAAGAGAAAAAGCAACGCAGGCAGAACCTGTGTCTGTATATGAAGATACTACTTCTGGACGCGTCCTGATTGACGTCCAAGAAGAAATCTCAACACCCTTCGCGTGTGATCAGGTAAAATTTAATGTAGTTAATGCGTTAAACGATCTTGATCATTTCCAATTTTGTCCAATGAACGCAGATATCAATGAAAAGGCAAGACTCGTGAACGCGACGTTGAGAAGTGAAATCCTCAAGGACGGTGAAGATGGTGAAGATGATGAAATCAAATTACTCTCCGATGGTATAATTGAGAAATCAAACCGGAGCAACAGATCCGCGGCAAAGATCGAGCCGCTATTAAAAGAGCCTTCAACGCATGAGCTACAAACCAGACCAACGCATCTCAACTGTGCACGCTTAAGGGAGGTCATAATGTACTTTATTGTCGCCTCTACGTTGAACCCTGATCGCGATAAAGGCTCGCAAGTGTAATAACTGAGCTTGCGTCGAAAGGTCCCTGCACTGCCGAATGTCTACTTTTTCAGGGACGCTTTCTTTACCCTTGCTTTATTTTCATTTAAACTTATTCTAGTATTTATTTTTTATTTTATTGTATTTCGCTTTCTATCTTCTGTTTATATTTTGTTTTTAGCATTTATTTCTTTAATTTCAACTTAGTAGTATAAATGGGATAAGCATGAAATTAGGCGTTGAGTTTTTAATATAAACAATTTGATTTCACCACATACTCTATTATTCATGCATGCGTCCAACGCATAAGTAAACTATGCGTTCATCGATAAACGATTTCTGTGTTTATCGAGTTAATGTTAGAGGTAAGGTTAGAGCTGTACATATTTTGTCAAACGCATAATACTTAACTTACAAAGCATAATCTAATCTGAGAACCAGGCGTTCATCAGCTATGCGTTTATCTGAGTTTACTGCGTTTTAGATAGAGCAATAGGTGAAACGCACATGTCTTCTCAGTCTACGCGTTTTTCCCAGAAAAACACTTAAGTGCTAAAACACTCAAGTGCTCTATGTGCGTTAAGTAGCCGCCCATCACACTTGATGGGTGTGCCGCTCAATAAAATTTGCCTTGATCAGTGGGATTCCGGATATTGCATATCCGCATTTATTACCGACGGCTATATCGACCCGTTATAAACGCGATTCGATTTCCCGTTTTCCATTTTCGAAACCTTTCACCTCTATAACCTCCGGCGATTTGTGTTCTACACAGAGCCTCATATGTCTAGCCATTCAAATCTACAAAACCAAGAACACCGCGCCAGCGACATTTCCCCAAGATCTTCATCATCACCGACACCAGCCCCCGAGGTATTCCTTAACCCTCGATCTCCATTCTTCTCTCCACCTACATTTCATCCTTCCAGACCTGTGAGGCCTTTCGCTTCTCTGATCCGACCAAGACCTCCAAATCCTAGCCCACCGATTATCCCAACCTTTTCAGCATCTAGAATCAGGGCTACTGCCCAAAGACCACCCATATACCCATTTTTTCGACCATTCGCCAGACCCCCAACCCGTCCACCAGTAGTCGACATTGACTCTGACGACTGTGTGGAAGTTCTAAATATCCGCCCCTTGAGCCAAATCAACCCAACACCTACTCCAAAATCCAAAAGCCGGGTCAAATCTTGCATCTCTAGGCCCAGAATGAAGAACATGAGGGAGTTTTCCACCGCAAATTTCAATGTTGGAAGCCAAAGGTTAAGCACGGAAAACTCCGAGGCAGAGCAACCGGGTCCTGGAACGGTTCGCGATGAAGCCAGCACACTGCACGGAAGCAAAGAAAGAGACGTATTCGGCGATATTTTGGAGCGAATAGCTCAAGAGGAACGGGAGGCAAAGGGTAGGGAGGATGACGGGGTGGTCAACCAGCCCTTGCCCCTATCGCGTCCACCCAGCACGAGAGGGATGGAAGAGATGGGAAGAGAAGAAGTTGAAGAAGTGGCTGTCACAGTAGGGGAAATGAACTCTGCATGTTCCCCAGACGAGTGGATAGTCGAAATCCTGAGCGGACTGCGTGACCCTATGGACGCAACCGTCTCAGACGCAAGAAAGGAATCACCCTCGCCGATAAAAGAGCTTCAGAGTCAGCTGAAAGAGACTCGGGAGGGTGAAAAGATTGGGGGAGATAAGGAAGGAGAAGTCGCCTACAACAAGGAGGTCGTAGGCGAGCCACGTGAAACGCAAGGGTCTGTCCCTGCGTCTATCAATCCTGAGGAGATGACCCTGGACTCCAATGAAGGACCGATCAGAAAAGTTGTGATGGCCGCAGAGGCTAAGAGAAGAAGAGAAGAGGAAGAGGAAGTGGTACCCCTGTTGAGAAAGAAACGAAGGGTATCACAAGAATCTGCCGAGGATGAAAAGCCGAAAACCACAGAGCAAGGAGACGGTCCTGAGTCCTCAATTGCGGCAACATCCTTTGATAGGCTGGCAGAGAAGATGAAAAAGAAGAGGGCCAAGTTGAGGAAAGAGCTTAGGGCCCTAAGAAAAGGAGCTGAGAAAATTGCCAAGGACGCATTGTCTGGCAAGAAGGCGCGCAAGGAAATGCGGCCTCAAGAAGAAGGGGAGACGCAAGGCCTTCTTGATCTTCAAATAGAAGAAGCCGCATTGGCATTTGAAGAGGAAATGAGGGAAGAAGAAAGAATAGAAAAAGCAGCCGAGGGGCTTGAGAAAGAGCTACAAATTGAAGAGGATGAGGAGCTGGCTGCTAGAATAAAAGCCCAAGAAGAGGGGGAAGAGAAGAAGAAAAATAAGAAAAGAAGTAGGTATCACTCGCCTACAAGGAAGGAACGCATCGGGGAGGATGCGAGAGAGGAACAAGGTGTTAGCACCTTGAAGAAGAAGAAGAAGAAAGAAAAAGAGGTGTCAGTCACCAAACTCCCAAGCACGCATAATGAGAAACGCAAAGGGAAAGAGAAGGTGACTGAAGCACCAGTTGAAGTGGCCGAGAGCAAGAAGAGAACTGTGGACGAAATTCCCTCTAAGGCCAAAGGAAAAGCAAAGGTGGCTGATGCGTCGCCACAAAAGAAGGAAGGAAAAGGGAGACGCAGGGCGTTCCCTGATTTGATGATTGAGGTGGGATTTTTCCCTGAAGAAGCCCCATTGCCGCCATACATCACCGAAATTATTGACCACCACGGCTGGAGAAACTTCTGTTCCAGCACCTCTTGGGTCCAACCTGACATTGTCTGAAGTTTTTATAACGGACGCATAGACGCAGAGGAAGACGTGGTGGTGGTGGATGAAACTGAAGTCCCGTTCAATGCAAGGGAAATCAACGCAATACCTAAGACCAGAGGCAAACCTATGGGTATACTTGGTGAAGAAGCGGCTGATCCTTACAACGCATGACAAAACAGTATCAAGGGATCGCGTGATGGCAGCTTATTGCATTATGCGTCGCATCACCCTGGATGTTGGACGCATAATCGCGGCGCAGATAAGAGGGGTGTTCAACAAGCTAAGGGGCCAACTCTTTTTCCCCACTCTTATCATGAATTTGTAGGCCAATGCTTCCATCGAAAGGGCCAACGGAAGTGTTAGACGCAGAGAAGATGATTGAAGTCAGTGGCATAATCGCCCACAAGACTCTGCGTCGAGTGATGAGAGGATCACAATATCTGCCAAAGCCTGCTAAAGCCACCAAAAGACCTCATCAACCCATTCCGCCTCCAAAGCCGCAACCGCAGAAGATGGGGAAGCCGTCCAAGCTGAAACGCAAGGCTGTGGCAAGTTCTGATGCCACCATTAGACCTTCCCCAACCTCAAGCCCTTCACCCCCAGTTCCAACACCCAGACGAGAACCAACTCCACCTCCACCTCCTTCTGAGACGCATCGCCCTAAGCCACCTCCACCTCCCGCTAAAACGCATCGCCCAAAACCTTCTAAACCTCAACCTTCCACAAAACCCTCCTCCCCAATCTTCTCAATAAGAGTTGATGACTCACACTATGGGGATTTTGGCGCGACTTTTATGCGTCCATCATCTCCTGCATTTGATGAAACTCCATCAACCTCTCGCCCTCAACCAAACCCGCCTCAACCACCAATTCAACCACCGCAGCAAGAAGCCCAACTTGATATTGACTAGGAGACAGTGAACACATATTTGAAACAATCAATCTTGCGTCGACAGACGGAGCTGTTTCAATTCACACTGAATTACGTTCATCAACTGCTCTCGATCCGACCGGAAATCCTGCCCCCTAACATTTCGGAACTCCTCCAACAGCCACTTGTCTTCCCAGTACCGCAGCGCCCTGCGCCTGAGCAGCAACGCAGACCTGATGAAGACAAGTCTGATGGTTAAAATAATTTAGGGGTGTAATAAAGAGCTGTAGTTTTTCTTGCGATTATCTTCATATCCAATTGTATGCGTTGGGAACATTCAATTAATAAAATGAAAAATTTCTTCACCGCATGGAATTTCAAATTTTCTCTTTGCGTTGTCCCTTGTAAATTCATTTTAAGTACATTCCATTATTCCTAATTTTTATCTTTGCGTTGAAAAGTTAGTCACTGTGATGATCTTCATGCTTACACTATTCGTACACTCTTTAAGTTAGATTACTTTCAATGCATCTGCATACTATTCCTTAGAAACGCAAACCTACTTTGAATGTATGCAAGCAGCCAATTCAAACCTCTTTTACAAAATTTTGCAACTTAATCTTTGTTTACAATTTAAGTAATGAGGACCTTGCTACTCTCAAGTTTGGGGGTGGTAGAGGTTTGAACTGTAAAAGATAAATATATGAGGAACTTATTTCAATCAGGTCAAAAAATAAATAAATAAATAAATAAATAAAATAATAATAATAATAATAATAATAATAATAAATAATTTCCTTTTAAACGCAGAACTCCGCTGGCAAGACTAATATATTTATCTTGTTAAGAGTTTAGCTGAAAACGACACTTGCTCGTAGTTGGCCGCCTCCATGCACCCCATAGTTGGTGTGTCAAAACGAAGGTGGGTAATCGTAATCATCGACGCATAGATAAATAACAAATTCCAATGTCTAGTGAGGAAACCGAGCTTAGATAAGAGTTTAGTCAAGAAGAGCACTTGCTCGTAGTTGGCTGCTTTCATGCACCCCATCGTTGGTATGTCAAAACGAAGGTGGGTAACCCTACTCAACGCATGCTTAATAACCAAATAATAAAATCAATGAAAGAAAAGGAACTTTAAATATTCATCTTTTCAGACTCAGTGTTAAAAGAAGAAACAAAAATTTTCTGAATAATGAGTTTAAGAATTTTGAAAAGAAAGCTTGCCGCATACAAATTAGACCCGTCCTAAAGAAAAGAATATAGAGGTAGAGAAATAATATAACTAACGGGTAGCTGATTGAGTATAGCATTCTGAGAGACTAGTCAATGCGTTGAGAAAATGTTTAGGATAATTGAAGTTTCTTAGATAGAAGTTATGCTTGAGGACAAGCATTTATCTAAGTTTGGAGGTGTGATAACTTGTAGAAATACATGTTATGATAACCTTTTTCTTAGATAAATAGAGATTAAATAGAGAAGCATGTGGTAAGTTATGTTAATTTTTATTAAGAAATCTTCCTTTACGTTATACTAATGTATTTTTATGAAGATAAATGATTTTACCACATTTTGAGCCTAAAACGCATATTTTTCCACAGGAATGCAAGCGATGCGTTGATGACTCCTTAACGCAGGAACCAAACGATGCGTTAACAACTCAACGCATAACTATGCGTTAGCAACCTACGCCGCGTTGACATCGGCCAAACTATTCATAGACGCATAGACAACCATTAATGCAAGGCGCTGAGAATCAAATCAGAATCTTGAGAGATTGACGGATGATTGACGAACATGATTTGTGGCTAAAGTGGTGGATCTTAATTGACTCGAGAATCACGCAATCAGGCGAGATGGACGCATAGTATCAATCTCGCCACCAATCAAGCATATTTGCCATTAATTGCGAACGCATCATCTATAAAAGGACAGCTCTGCGAGATCAGAAGGGTTGTTGATTCTCGAAAGAACTACATAAGTGACAGCAGAGTTCTCTCAGACCTCAACCGGAGATGAATAGTTCGAGAGAGAAGAGTCTTCCCTCCGCCAGACCACTTCACAGCAGAGCCTCACGGTTCCATCCGGGTGACTCAAGACATTGACGCCTTTCCCTGCTTTCTTTCTTACTGTTTCATCTTAATTTCAGATTTTTATCAAGACATTGAACTGATCGAAAATTGTATCTCATTTCATCAATATAATTATCTTCCATGTCTATTCATTTCTCTAAACTTTCCGCTTTCTACTTTCAAACCATGAGTAACTAATCACTCAAGGGTTTAGAGTTGCGTTAACATCTAACTAGGAACCACAGTGTAACTATTTTATCTTGTCAATTGCGAGCTTAATCTGATGCTTATGTCCATCTGACAAATCGATATAAGTAGTAATAATCAAACTGCTCGAGAGGGTAAGTGATTGTGGAACTCAATTGACAAGGGCCAAGTAGTGTTACCTGTCTATGGGGATAACCTTGGTTCTTAACACTCTCCTATGCGTTATAGACATATAATGCATAGCGGCTGACAACCGGGAGAAGAGTCGCAAGTATGAATAGAATACTACTGTGCGTTTCTGATGTTAGATGTTAATCAACCGGAACCCTTTCTTTATCCATTCACACACATCTTTAGCTGAACTTGCTGTGTCGCATGCTTTCCATCGTTCATAATTTTTAGTCTAGTGTACAAACAATCGCTTTCTTTAGATTAAAAACAACTCTCTGAACTATTTATTGGTTACCACTGTAATGCATGAAATCCAACTAAAACTTAATCAATATAATCCCTGTGTTCGACCTCGGGCTCACCGAGAACACCTATTCCTTTGCTTATACTTGGGTAAAGGATAGGAAAACTTGACAAGACCACCAACGCATAGTAATAGAACGCATAGCATGTTCAAAGGTGCTCTAATTCGTCTCAGGAGAACTACACTACTACTGAGAAGGAAATGTTAGCCATAGTCTTTGCGGTTTACAAATTAGAGCATACTTGATAGGGTCAAAGGTGACCATCTATAGTGATCATTCTGCGATCAAGTATTTGATGGCGAAAAAGGACGCAAAGCCTAGACTTATCCGTTGGGTCCTACTGTTGCAAGAATTCGATTTGGAGATTAAAGATAGAAAGGGAATCGAGAATCAGGTTGCGGACCACCTATCTCGGTTGGAAAATAAAGAGGTCCAGGAGGGTTGGAGTGATATAGAGGAACGATTCCCAGACGAGCATGTAATGAACGCAGAGAGTCAGGAACTGTGGTACGCAGACATAGTCAACTATCTGGTTTGCAACCAATGGCCTGAAGAATTTAACGCTCAACAAAAGAAAAAGCTCGGACATGAAAGTAAGTTCTACTGCTGGGATGAGCCATATCTATACAGACTTGGCCCTGACCGCATACTGCGTCGATGCGTTCCAGAATATGAAATGCATAGCATTCTGAGAAGCTGTCATGAAGCACCTTACGGAGGACACTTTGGAGGGCAGAGAATAGCTGCAAAGGTGCTGCAAAGTGGGTATTTCTGGCCTACATTATTCAAAGACGCAAGGGCATATGCGGTAGCTTGCGATCATTGTCAGAGAACAGGCAACATTTCCAACCGGAATGAGATGCCTTTAAATTCAATGTTAGAAGTTGAGTTGTTCGACGTATGGGGAATCGACTTCATGGGACCATTCCCTCCTTCTTGCGGCAATCAATAAATCTTAGTAGCGGTCGACTACGTATCTAAGTGGGTAGAAGCAGCAGCCTGTGCAAGGAATGACGCAAACGCAGTGTCCAAGTTCTTAAAGAAACAAATCTTCTCTCGATTTGGGACACCAAGGGCGATAATTAGTGATGAAGGTACGCATTTTATAAATCGCATAATCACTAATTTACTGATAACTTGTAGAAATACAAGTTATTATAGCCTTTTTCATAGATAAATAGAGTTAAATAAGAGAAGCATGCGGTAGTTGATGATAAATTCCATTAATAAATCTTCCTTTGCGTTATACTCTTGAATTTTGATGAAGATATTGAATTTACCACTTGTTAAGCCTAAAACGCATGTTTTCACGCAGGAATGCAAGCGATGCGTTGATGACCCCTTAACGCAGGAACCAGACGATGCGTTAACGACAGCCCAACGCATAACTACGCATTAGCAACCTATGTTGCGTTGACATCAACCAAACTATGCATGGACGCATAGACAACCGTTACGGCAAGGCGCTGCAAATCAGATCGGAATCTTGAGAGATTGACGGATGATTGGCAGACATGATTTGTGACTTAAGTGGTGGATCTTAATTGGCCCGAGAATCACACAATCAGGCGAGATGGAAGCAGTGTCAATCTCACCACCAATCAAGCAGCTCTGCCATTAACTGCGATTTCATCATCTATAAAGGGGCAGCTCTGTGAGAGGAGAAACGTTGTTGATTCTCGGAAGGACTCCATAAGTGACAGCAGAGTTCTCTCAGACTTCAACCGGAGACAAATAGCTCGAGAGAGAAGAGTCTTCCATCCGCCACACCACTTCATAGCAAAGCATCACACTTCCATCCGGGCGACTCAAGACATTGACGCCTTACCCTGCTTTCTTTCTTACTGTTCTTAGTTGAATTTTAGATTTGTATCAAGAAATTGACTTATCGAAATTTGTATCTCATTTTCATCAATACAATTATCTTCCATGTCCATTCACTTTTCTCATCTGCCCACTTTATACTTTCAAGCAATGAGTAACTAATCACTCGAGGGTCTAGGGTTGCGTTAGCATCTAACTAGGTACCGCAGTGTAACTATCCTAACTTGTTAATTGCGAGCTTAATCCGATGCTATATCCATCTGACAAATCGATATAAGTAGTAATAATCAGACTGCTCGAGAGGGTAAGTGATTGTGGAACTCAATTGACAAGGGCCAAGTAGTGTTACCTGTCTACAGGGACAACCTTGGTTCTTAACACTTTCCTATGCGTTATAGACATATAACGCATAGCGGCAGACAACCGAGAGAAGAGTCGCAAGTATGAATAGAGTACTACTGTGCGTTTCCGATGTTAGATGTAAATCAACCCGAACCCTTTTCTTTATCCATTCATACACATCTTAGCTGAACTTGCTGTGTCGCATTGCTTCCCATATTCCACAACTGTTAGTCTAGTGTACAAACATCTGCTTTCTCTCGATTAGAAACACAATTTCACACAATTGTTGGTTACCTCTGTAACGCATACAATCCAATTAAAACCAAATCAATATATTCCCTGTGTTCGACCTTGGACTCACCGTGAAAACCTATTACTTTACTTATACTTGGGTAGAGGAATAGGAAAACTTGACAAGACCAACGCATAATAACAGAACGCATTGCATGATCAAATCTTGACATGTTAAACGCATAATCATATACTTTAGCACTTTGCATTAGGTTAATTCACACAATAATATTTCCACAACATTTACTGACTAAGTTTAATGTCTCGCACAGGGTAGCAACTGCCTATCACCCACAGACAAACGGCCAAGCTGAAATAACAAACAGGGAGATCAAGTCTATACTGGAAAAGGTCGTGAGCACATCAAGGAAAGATTGGACAGAGTGATTAGATGAAGCTCTATGGGCCTACAGAACGGCATTCAAAACACCGATAGGCATGTCACCCTATGCGTTGGTGTTTGGTAAAGCATGCCATCTCCCACTTGAGCTGGAACACAAGGTCATCTGGGCCATGAAGAGCTCAATTTAGACCAGGAGGCAAGCGGAGAAGCCAGAAAGCTTCAACTAAATGAACTCCTGGAGTGGAGGCACTCAGCTTATGAAAACGCAAAGCTGTACAAAGAAAGGACCAAGAAATGGCACGACAAGAACATTAGTAAGAAAATTCTATACGTTGGCCAGAAGGTCCTGTTATTTAATTCAAGGTTGCGTTTGTTGCCAGGTAAGTTGAAGTCTCGATGGTCGAGTCCATTCATAATCAAGGAAGTGTTCCCGCATGGTGCGGTCATGCTGACATATGAAAATGGAACCACATCCTTCAAGGTCAATGGACAAAGGGTAAAGCCCTACCACATTGGAGAGTTCGAAATTAACAAGACTTCCATTGACCTACGCGAGTGTAATGACTGAGCTTGCGTCGAAAGGTCCCTGCGTTGTCAAATGTCTACATTTCCAGGGACGCTTTCTTTTACCCTTGCTTTATTTTATTTGAATTTGTTATAGTATTTAATTTTATGTTATTTTGCTTTCTTGTTTCTGTTTGAATTTTGTTTTTAGCATGTATTGATTTTTTTTAAGTTTAGTTTATAAATGAAAAGGAGATAAGCATGAAAGTAGGAGCCGAATTTTTGAACAATTTGATTTCACCGCATAATCTATTATTCATGCATGCGTCCAACTTATTTTTTTTAAATTATGCGTTCATCGATAAACGATTTCTCTGTTTATCGAATTAAGGTTAGAGGAAAGGTTAGAGCCGTACATATTTAGTCAAACGCATCATACTTAACTTACAATGCATAATCTAACCTGAGAACCAGGCGTTCATCAGTATGCGTTTATCATTAGTTTACTGCGTTTAGATAAGAGCACTAGGTGAAACGCAGATGTCTTCTCAGACTACGCGTCTTTCCTAGAAAAACACTCAAGTGCCAAAAACACTAAAGTGCTCTGTGTGCGTCAATTAGCCGCCCATTACACGTGATGGGTGTGCGGCTCAAGGAAATTTGCCTTGATCAGTGGGATTTCGATATCGTGTATCCGCATTAATTACCGACGGCTAAATTAAGCCTTTATAAACGCGATTCGATTTTCCATTTTCCATTTTCGAAACCTTTCATCTCTCTTAAACCTCCGGCGATTTGTATTCTCGCTGCTATCTTATGTCTAACCAGCTCAACCCAGAAAATCAAGAAAACCTCGCCGGAACTAGTTCCCCAAGACCTTTTTCATCATCTACACCCAACCCTCGATTTCCATTCTTCTCTCCACCTACATTTTATCCTTCCCAACCTGTGAGGCCTTTTGCTTCTCCGGTCAGACCAAGAAATCCAAACCCCAACCCACCGTTTATCCCTAACTTCTCCGCGTCTAGAATTCGAGCGACTGCCCAGAGACCACCCATCTACCCATTTTTCCGGCCATTCGCCAGAACCCCTACCCGTCCACCAGTAGTCGACGACTCCGACGACTGTGTGGAAGTTCTAAACATCCGTCCTTTGAGCAAAATCAACCCAATCCCTACCCCAAAACCCAAAAGTAGAGTCAAGTCCTGCATTTCCCGACCCAGGATGAAGAACATGAAGGAATTCTCTGCCGCAAACTACAATGTCGGAAGCCAACGGTTAAGCGCGGAGAACTCCGAGGCTGAGCAACCTGTTCCTGAAACGGTGCGCGAGGTGCGCTGAAGCCAGTACACTGCACGGTAGCCAGTACACTGCACGGTAGCAGTGAGGTGCGCTGAAGGGAAGAGAGGGATGTTTTCGGCGACATCTTGGAAAGGATAGCTCAAGAAGAGCGGGACGCAAAGGGTCAAGAAGACGGGGAGGTCAACCAACCCTTGTCCCTATCCCGTCCACCAAGCACTAGAGGGACGGAGGAGATGGGAAGAGGAGAAGAAGAAGAGGTGGCTGTCACCGTCAGGGAAGTGAACTCAGCGAAATCTCCAGACGAGTGGATAGCTCAAATTCTGAGCGGGTTGCGTGATCCGATGGACGCAACCGTCTCAGATGCACGAAGGGAATCACTCTCGCCGGTAAAGGAGGTCCAGAGTCAGCTGAAGGAGACTCGGGAGGGTGAATACAGTGGGGGAGATAAGGAAGGAGAGGCTGCCTACAGCAAGGAGGACGTAGGAGAGCAAAGAGAAACGCAAGGGTCTGTCCCTGCGTTGATGAGTCCTGAGGAGATGACATTGGACTCTAATGAAGGACCAATAGGAAAAGTTGTGATGGCCGCAGAGGCCAAGAGGAAAAGAGTTGAAGAAGAGGAGGAGGTACCCCTACTGAGGAAGAAACGAAGGGTATCACCGGAGATTGCCGAGGATGAAGAGCCGAAAAGCACAGATCAAGGAGACAGACCTGAGTCTCCAGTTGCAGCCACATCCTTCGATAGGCTGGCAGAGAAAGAGAGGAAGAAGAGGGCCAAGTTGAGAAAGGAGCTCAGGGCCCTAAGAAAAGGAGTGGAACAAATTGCGAAAGACGCATTGTCTCACAAGAAAGCGCGCAGGGAAGTGCGGCCTCAAGAAGTTGGGGAGACGCAAGACCTTCTTGATCCTCAACTAGAAGCAGCCGCATTGGCATTTGAAGAGGAAATGATGGAAGAAGAAAGACTAGAAAAAGCAGTCGAAGAGCTTGAAAGAGAGCTACAAATTGAAGAAGATGCAGAGCTGGCTGCTAGAATAATCGCCCAAGAGGAAGGGGAGGGCAAGAAGAAAAAGAAAAAGAAAAGTAGGAAGGAACGCATCAGGGAGGATGCGAGGGAAGAACAAGGTGTGAGTACCTTGGAGAAGAAGAAGAGGAAAGAAAAGGAGGTGTCAGTCACCAACCTCCCAAGCACGCATACTGGAAACGCAAAGGGAAGGAAAAGGTGACTGAAGCACCAGTCAAAGTGGCTGAGAGCAAAAAGAGAACCGTAAATGAGATTCCAGCTAAGGCCAAAGGAAAAAAGAAAGTGGCTGATGCGTCGCCACATCAGAAGGAAGGAAAAGGGAGACGCAGGGCGTTCCCCGACCTGATGATTGAGGTGGGATTTTTCCTTGAAGAAGCCCCAGTGCCGCCATACATCACCGAAATAGTTGGCCACCACGGCTGGAGAAACTTCTGTACTAGCACTCCTTGGGTCCAACCTGATGTAGTCCGAGATTTCTATAACGGACGCATAGACGAGGAGGAGGACGTGGTGGTGATGGATGAAATTGAAGTCCCATTCAAAGCAAGGGAAATCAACGGTATATATGAGTTAAGGGACAACCCGGATGCGGAAGGAAATAAGATTATAGAATCAACTCCAACGGAGTTAATAGAGGACGCACTCCGGGTAATGGCGAAGCCAGGGGCCAAGTGGGATGTTTCACCCACGGGTATAAAGACGCTTTTAGCAAGCAGCCTAACTCCAGAGGCAAACCTGTGGGTGTATTTGGTGAAGAAGCGGCTGATCCCTACAATGCATGACAAGACAGTGTCAAGGGATCGGGTGATGGCAGCATAGTGCATTATGCGTCGCATCAACCTTGATGTCGGACGCATAATTGCCGCACAGATAAGAGGGGTGTTCAGCAAGCCAAGGGGCCAACTCTTTTTCCCCGCTCTTATCATGAACTTATACGGCAATGCTTCCATCGGAGGGCCAACGGAAGTGTTAGACGCAGAGAAGATGATTGAAGTTAATGGCGTAATTGCCAACAAGACTCTGCGTCGGTTGATGAGAGGATCGCAATATCTGCCAGAGCCTACCAAGGCCACCAAAAGACCTCATCAACCCGTTCCGCCTCCAAAGCCGCAACCGCAGAAGAAGGGGAAGCCGTCCAAGTTGAAGGGCATGGCAAGTCCTAATGCCACCATTCGACCTTCCCCAACCTCAAGTCCTTCACCCCCACTTACAACAGCCAGAAGGGAACCAACTCCACCTCCACCTTCTCCTGAGACACATCGCCCTAAGCCACCTCCTCCTCCTAAGAAAACGCATCGCCCTAAACATCCAAAACCCCGACCTTCCACAAAACCCTCTGCCCCAATAAGAGTTGATGACTCACACTCTAAGGATTTTGGCGCAACTTTTATGCGTCCATCATCCTCTGCGTTTGACAAAACTCCACCCACTCCCCCACCTCAGCCTCCCCCGCCTCAGCCAAACCCGCCTACCCCACCAACGCAACCTCAACCGCAAGAAGGCCCACTTGACCTTGAGTGGGAGACAGTGCAAACATACTTGCAGCAAGCGATATTGCGTCCTGTGATGCACTCATTAAATATGTTAGCACGCCGGCAGACGGAGCAGTTCCAATTCACCCTGAATTATGTTCACCAACTGTTCTCCATCCGTTCGGAAATCCCGCCCCCTGATATTCTAGAACGCCTCCAACAGCCTCTTGTCTTCCCAGTGCCGCAACGTCCTGCGTCTGAGCAGCAACGCAGACCTGATGAAGACGAGCCTGATGGTTGAAAAGTTTAGGGGTGTAATCAAGAGTTGTAATTTTCTTGCAATTTTGTATCTTCACAGTCAATTGTATGCGTTGGTGAAAATCACATTAATAGAATGAACATTTCTTCATCGCATGGATCTTTAATTTTCTCTTTGCGTTGTCCCTTGTTATAAATTTATTCTAAGTACATTTAATTAGTCTAAACTTCTATCTTTGCGTTTAAAAGTTGGTCCCTGTGGTGATAATCATGCTTACACTTTTTGTACACTCTTTAAGTTAGGTTACTTTCAATGCGTCTGCATACTATTCCTTAGAAACGCAAACCTACTTTGAATGTATGCAAGCAGCCAATTCAAACCTTTTTTACATCATTTTGCAACTTAGTCTTTGTTTACAACTTAAGCAATGAGGACCTTGCTACTCTCAAGTTTGGGGGTGGAAGAGGTTTGAACTGTCAAAGATAAAAATATGAGGAACTTAGTTCAATCATTTAAAAAAAAAAAATTATTCTTTAAAACACAAAACTCCGCTGGCAAGACTAATATATTTATCTTGTTAAGAGTTTAGCTGAAAACGACACTTGCTCATAGTTGGCCACCTCCATGCACCCCATAGTTGGTGTGTCAAAACGAAGGTGGGTAATCGTATTCGGCGACGCATAGATAAATAACAAACTCCAATGTCTAGTGAGGAAACCGAGCTTAGATAAGAGTTTAGTCGAGAAGGGCACTTGCTCGTAGTTTGCTGCCTTCATGCACCCCATAGTTGGTATGTCAGAACGAAGGTGGGTAACCCTACTCGACGCATACTTGATAAACATATAATAAAACCAATGAAAGAAAAAGGAACTTTATATCTTCATCTTTTCAGACTCAATGTTCAAAAGAAGAAACAAAAATTTTGTGAATAATGAGTTAAAGAGTTTTGAAAAGATCTGTCCTTGATGTGCCACTTCGTGTGTTTACCGCAAGTGTACGGGTCAAGTTATAATATAAAACAATTAAGTCCGAGTATCGTTTCCACTAGAGATCCAATTGGGAAGGTCAAGTTACTTACCTATTCTAGAATTGAATCAATTTTATTTGAGGATTGAAATTCAATATTTCAATTTTGGGAAAAAGAAAAATCAAGCAAAGAAAATATCAAAGGGAGAATTGCAAGAGTCAAAGAGAGTTCTAGGGTTTCGAATCCTTATTTGTTTCATCATGCAAAATTATAGATTTCATGGATTTTATTCTTATGCCTAAGTCTAGAAACTTAATTCCAAGTTATCTTCTCTCAAAGACAACTCTTTCTCATGCAACTAGATTGATAGTTAATCTCTTAAAACCAATACAAAGATTACATGGCATTAAAACTAGTCTTTAGCAACTTTCATTGTCAACCTAACTACTCTCGTGATAGATTAACAACGATTCATTGTTATAGATCAAATTAAACATATAATCTCTCGATCATACATTTAACCTAACATGTGAAGGTGGCCAATCTTCAAGAATTACACACAATAACAATGAAAAGCATATTTATTTGAACAAAACAATGAGTCTACAAAATTATCATGAATTTACAAACAATTCATCAAAAACCCTAAAACCAAAGAGTTTAGCCACTCATAGCGTGAAGCAACATATTGAGCAAAAAGAATCAAAGAAAGAGTGTAAAGAATAGGGAAACTCTACTGAAAAGAGGTTCTTGATTGAGGCAGCATCGTCACGAACTCCTTGGCTCTCGCGTCGGACTTCGAAGGGCACCAAAACTATCTCGAACTCTTTTCCTCTTCCTTGCGGCTAACTCACTCATGGAACTCTAGCTTAATTCTCACCTTTTTGGATCTTTCTTTTGTTCTGCAACTTTCTTGATCTTCTTGATATCTCTCTCCTTGGCTGCTGAAAAATCCCTCAATTTATAGAGTTTGGCCGCCTAAAATTTAACCTAAAATACAAAACTTTTCGTTTAATTAACGCTGGCGCCGCGGCGCCTTGCGACCAAAAATAAGTTGCTCTCGGGTTTTAGCGCCGCGGCGGCGCCGTCTCAGCGCCGCGATGCTGTCTTGTGTTCTTCAAGGATGCGTCGAGGCAGCGCCTTTCCAGCGCCGCGTTGCTACTCTGCGTTCATGCTGATGCGTTTCTGCTTCAGCGCCGTGGCAGCGCTGCCTTAGCGCCGCGGCGCATCATGCGTTTCACCAAGGATGCGTTTTTCAGCTCTTTTTCACCATATTCTTGCTCGGTTTTGATCTTTTAGTCGTTTCTTCTAATTTTCCTCGTTTTAACCTGAAAATCACTAGCAAACAAGTGAAATCTAATATAAAACTCCCTTAATTTGAGAGAATAATAAGCACTTTTCAAGTGCTTATCAGTCCTAAAGAAAAGAATATAGAGGTAGAGAAATAATATAACTAACGGGTAGCTGATTGAGTATAGCATTCTGAGAGACAAGTCAATGCGTTGATAAGATTTTTTGAATGATTAAAGTTTCTTAAATAGAAGTTATGCTTGAGGACAAGCATTTATCTAAGTTTGGGGGTGTGATAACTTTTAGAAATACAAGTTATTATAGCCTTTTTCATAGATAAATAGAGTTTAAATAAGAGAAGCATGCGGTAGTTGATGATAAATTCCATTAATAAATCTTCCTTTGCGTTATACTCTTGAATTTTGATGAAGATGTTGATTTTACAACTTGTTAAGCCTAAAACGCATGTTTTCACGCAGGAATGCAAGCGATGCGTTGATGACCCCTTAACGCAGGAACCAGAAGATGCGTTAACGACAGCCCAACGCATAACTACGCATTAGCAACCTATGTGCGTTGACATCAACCAAACTATGCATGGACGCATAGACAACCGTTACGGCAACGTGCTGCGAATCAGATCGGAATCATGAGAGATTGACGGATGATTGACAGACATGATTTGCGGCTTAAGTGGTGGATCTTAATTGGCCCGAGAATCACGCAATCAGGCGAGATGGACGCAGTGTCAATATCGCCACCAATCAAGCAGATCTGCCGTTAACTGCGATTTCATAATCTATAAAAGGGTAGCTCTGCGAGAGTAGAAACGTTGTTGATTCTCGGAAGGACTCCATAAGTGACAGCAGAGTTCTCTCAGACTTCAGCCGGAGACAAATAGCTTGAGAGAGAAGAGTCTTCCTTTCCGCCGCGTCACTTCACCGCAAATCATCACGCTTCCATCCGGGCGACTCAAGACATTGACGCCTTACCCTGCTTTCTTTCTTACTGTTCTTACTTGAATTTTAGATTTGTATCAAGAAATTGACTTAACGAAATTTGTATCTCATTTTCATCAATACAATTATCTTCCATGTCTATTCACTTTTCTCATCTGCCCACTTTATACTTTCAAGCCATGAGTAACTAATCACTCGAGGGTCTAGGGTTGCGTTAGCATCTAACTAGGGACCACAGTGTAACTATTCTAACTGGTCAATTGCGAGCTTAATCTGATGCTTATATCTATCTGACAAATCGATATAAGTAGTAATAATCAGACTGCTCAAGAGGGTAAGTGATTGTGGAACTCAATTGACAAGGGCCAAGTAGTGTTACCTGTCTACGGGGACAACCTTGGTTCTTAACACTTTCCTATGCGTTATAGACATATAACGCATAGCGGCTGACAACCGGGAGAAGAGTCGCAAGTATGAATAGAGTACTACTGTGCGTTTCCGATGTTAGATGTTAATCAACCCGAACCCTTTTCTTTATCCATTCATACACATCTTAGCTGAACTTGCTGTGTCGCATTGCTTCCCATATTCCACAACTGTTAGTCCAGTGTACAAACATCTGCTTTCTCTAGATTAGAAACACAAATTCAAACAACCTCTATAACGCATGCAATCCAATTAAAACTAAATCAATATAATCGCTATGTTCGACCTCGGACTCACCGAGAAAACCTATTACTTTACTTATACTTGGGTAGAGGAATAGGAAAACTTGACAAGACCAACGCATAATAATAGAACACATTGCATGATCAAATCTTGACATATTGAACGCATAATCATATACTTTAGCACTTTGCGTTAGGTTAGTTCACACAACAATATCACCACAACAACTACGCGTTAGCAACCCACGATGCGTTGACATCGGCCAAACTATGCATGGACGCATAGACAACCGTTAAGGCAAGGCGCTGAGAATCAGATCAGAATCTTGAGAGATTGACGGATGATTAACAAACATGATTTGTGGTTAAAGTGGGGGATCTTAATTGGCCAGAGAATCACGCAATCAGGCGAAATGGACGCAGTATCAATCTCGCCACCAATCAAGCAGATTTGCCATTAACTGCGAATGTATCAACTATAAAAGGGCAGCTCTGCGAGATGAGAAAGGTTGTTGATTCTCGGAAGAACTCCATAAGTGACAGCAGAGTTCTCTCAGACTTCAGCCGGAGAGAAATAGCTCGAGAGAGAAGAGTTTTCCCTCCACCGCACCACTTCATAGCAGATTCATCACGCTTCCATCCGGGCGACTCAAGACATTGACCCGTTCCCTGCTTTCTTTCTCATTTTCTATCTTAATTTTAGATTTGTATCAAGGAATTGAACTTATCGAAAATTGTATCTCATTTCATCAATAGAATTATCTTCCATGTGTACTCACTTCTATAAACTTTCCGCTTTTTACTTTCAAACCATGAGTAAGTAATCACTCAAGGGTCTAGGGTTGCGTTAGCATCTAACTAGGAACCACAGTTTAACTATTTTATCTTGTCAATTGCGAGCTTAATCCGATGCTTATGTCCATCTGACAAATCGATATAAGTAGTAATAATTAGACTGCTCAAGAGGGTAAGTGATTGTGGAACTCAATTGACAAGGGCCAAGTAATGTTACCTGTCCATAGGGATAACCTTGGTCCTTAACACTCTCCTATGCGTTATAGACATATAATGCATAGCGGCTGACAACCGGGAGAAGAGTCGCAAGTATGAATAGAGTACTACTGTGCGTTTCCGACGTTAGATGTTAATCAACCCGAACCCTTTCTTTATCCATTAACACACATCTTTAGTTGAACTTGCTGTGTCGCATGCTTTCCATCTTTCACAACTTTTAGTCTAGTGTACAAACAATCGCTTTCAGTAGATTAAAAACAATTCTCAAACATTTATTGGTTACCACTGTAACGCATGAAATCCAACTAAAATTTGAATCAATATAATCCCTGTGTTCGACCTCGGACTCACCGAGAACACCTATTACTTTGCTTATACTTGGGTAAAAGAATAGGAAAACTTGACAAGACCACCAACGCATAGTAATAGAACGCATAGCATTGAGAAAATAACCTCAACAATAGCATTATGAGAGACTAGTCAATGCGTTGAGAAAATTTTTAGATAATTGAAGTTTCTTAGATAGAAGTTATGCTTGAGGACAAGCATTTATCTAAGTTTGGGGGTGTGATAACTTGTAGAAATACAAGTTATTATAACCTTTTTCATAGATAAATAGAGTTTAAATAGAGAAGCATGCGGTAGTTTATGCTAAATTCTATTAATAAATCTTCCTTTGCGTTATACTCTTGCATTTTTATGAAGATAATGATTTTACCACTTTTTGAGCCTAAAACGCATGTTTTGACGCAGGAATGCAGACGATGCGTTAATGACTTCTTGACGCAAGACGACGCGTTAGCAATCTATTCTTCGTGGACGCATGATCTGAACGGAACGCAAACAACCTGACGATGCGTTAACAACAACTCAATGCATAACTACGCGTTAGCAACCCACGACGTGTTGACATCGGCCAAACTATGCATGGACGCATAGACAACCGTTAAGGCAAGGCGCTGAGAATCAGATCGGAATCTTGAGAGATTGACGGATGATTGACAAACATGATTTGTGGCTAAAGTGGTGGATCTTAATTGGCCCAAGAATCATGCAATCAGGTGAGATGGACGCAGTATCAATCTCGCCACCAATCAAGCAGATTTGCCATTAACTGCGATTGTATCGACTCTAAAAGGGCAGCTCTGCGAGATGACAAAGGTTGTTGATTCTCGGAAGAACTCCATAAGTGACAGCAGAGTTTTCTCAAACTTCAGCCGGAGACAAATAACTCGAGACAGAAGAGTCTTCCCTCCGCCGCACCACTTGATAGCAGATCATCACGCTTCCATCCGGGCGACTCAAGACATTGATGCCTTCCCTGCTTTCTTTCTTATTTTCTATCTTAATTTTACATTTGTATCAAGGAATTGAACTTATCGAAAATTGTATCTCATTTCATCAATAGAATTATCTTCCATGTCTACTCACTTCTATAAAATTTCTGCTTTTTACTTTCAAACCATGAGTAAGTAATCACTCAAGGGTCTAGGGTTGCGTTAGCATCTAACTAGGAACCACAGTGTAACTATTTTATCTTGTCAATTGCGAGCTTAATCCGATGCTTATGTCCATCTGACAAATCGATATAAGTAGTAATAATCAGACTACTCGAGAGGGTAAGTGATTGTGGAACTCAATTGACAAGGGCCAAGTAGTGTTACCTGTCTATGGGGATAACCTTGGTTCTTAACACTCTCCTATGCGTTAGCGGCTGACAACCGGAAGAAGAGTCGCAAGTATGAATAGAGTACTACTGTGCGTTTCCGACGTTATATGTTAATCATCCCGAACCCTTTCTTTATCCATTCACACACATCTTTAGCTGAACTTTCTGTGTCACATGCTTTCTATCTTTCACAACTTTTAGTCTAGTGTAAAAACAATCGCTTTAAGTAGATTAAAAACAATTCTCAAACATTTATTGGTTACCACTGTAACGCATGAAATCCAACTAAAAATTGAATCAATATAATCCCTGTGTTCGACCTCGGACTCACCGAGAACACCTATTCCTTTTCTTATACAGGAAAACTTGACAAGACCACCGCATAGTAATAGAACGCATAGCATGTTCAAAGCACGACATGTTGAACGCATAAACACATTATTTAGCACCTTGCGTTAGGTTGATTTACACATACAAAATACGCACAACATTACCCACCTTCTTTTTGACACACCAACTATGGGGTGCATGGAGGTGGCCAACTACGAGCAGGTGTCGTTTTCAACTAAACTCTTAACAAGATAAATATATTAGTCTTGTCAGCGGAGTTTTGCGTTTCAAAGAAATTTTGTTTTTTTTTTTTACGTGATTGAAATAAGTTCCTCATATTTTTATCTGTGACAGTTCAAACCTCTTCCACCCCCAAACTTTAGAGTAGCAAGGTCCTCATTGCTTAAATCGTAAACAAAGATTAAGTTGCAAAATTTTGTCAAAGGGGTTTGAATTGGTTGCTTGCATACATTGAAAGTAGGTTTGAGTTTCTAAGGAATAGTATGCAGACGCATTGAAAGTAATCTAACTTAAAGAGTGTACAAAAAGTGTAAGCATGATTTTCATCACAGTGACCAACTTTTCAACGCAAAGATAAAAGTTAAGACTAATTAAATGTACTTAGAATAAATTTACAACAAGGGACAACGCAAAGAGGAAGTTAGAGATCCATGCGATGAAGAAATGTTCATTCTATTAATTTTATTGTCACCAACGAATACAATTGAATATGAAGATACAAAATTGCAAGAAAAATTACAACTCTGGACTACACCCCTAAATTTTTTTAACCATCAGTCTTGTCTTCATCAGGTCTGCGTTGCTGCTCAGGTGCAGGACGTTACGGTACTAGGAAGACAAGGGGCTGTTGGAGACGTTCTGGAATGTTAGGGGGCAGGATTTCCGGTCTGATCGAGAGCAGTTGATGAACGTAATTCAATGTGAATTGGAACTGCTCTGTCTGCCGGCGTGCTAACATATTCAATGAGTGCATCACTGGACGCAAGATCAATTGCTGCAGATATGTTTGCACTGTTTCCCATTCGAGGTCAAGTTGGGCTTCTTGCGGTTGTGGTTGCGTTGGTGGTTAAGGTGGGTTTGGCTGAGGCGGGGGAGTGGATGGAGTTTCGTCAAACGCGGGGGATGATGGATGCATTAAAGTCGCGCGAAAATCCCCAAAGTGTGAGTCATCAACTAACATTGGGGAGGAGGGTTTTGTGGAAGGTTGAGGTTTTGGATGTTTGGGGCGATGCGTTTTAGGAGGAGGTGGAGGTGGCTTAGGGTGATGCGTCTCAGGAGGAGGTGGAGGTGGAGTTGGTTCCCTTCTGGTTTTTGGAAGTGGTGGTGAAGGGCTTGAGGTTGGGGAAGGTCTAATGGTGGCATCAAGACTTGCCACAGCCTTGCGTTTCAGCTTTGATGGCTTCCCCTTCTTCTGCGGTTGCGGCTTCGGAGGCGGACTAGGTTGATGAGGTCTTTTGGTGGCCTTGGCAGGCTCAGGCAGATATTGTGATCCTCTCATCAACCGATGCAGAGTCTTGTGGGCGATTACGCCACTAACTTCGATCATCTTCTCTGCGTCTAACACTTCCTTTGGCCCTCCAATGGAAGCATTGGCGTATAAGTTCATGATAAGAGTGAGGAAAAAAAGTTGGCCTCTTGGCTTGTTGAACACCCCTCTTATATGCGCCGTAATTATGCGTCCAACATCAAGGGTGATGCGACGCATAATGCAATATGTTGCCATCACCCGATCCCTTGACATTGTCTTGTCATGCGTTGTAGGGATTAGCCGCTTCTTCACCAAGTACACCCACAGGTTTGCCTCTGGTCTTAGGCTGCTGGTGGATAGCGTTTTTATACCTGTGGGTGAAACATCCCACTTAGCCCCTGGCTTCGCCAATACCCGGATTGCGTCCTCCATTAACTCCGTTGGAGTTGATTCTATAATCTTGTTTCCTTCCGCATCCGGGTTGTCCCTCAACTGATATATTGCGTTGATTTCCCTTGCGTTGAATGGGACTTCAGTTTCATCCACCACCACCACGTCTTCCTCTTCGTCTATGCGTCCATTGTAAAAATTTCAGACTACGTCAGAGTTTCTCCAGCCGTGGTGGTCAATAATTTCGGTGATGTATGGCGGCACTGGGGCTTCTTCAGGGAAAAATCCCACCTCAATCATCAAGTCAGGGAACGCCCTGCGTCTCCCTTTTCCTTCCATCTTTTGTGGCGACGCATCAGCCACCTTCTCTTTTCCTTTGGCCTTAGCTGGAATCTCATTCAAAGTTCTCTTCTTGCTCTCGGCCACTTTAACTGGTGCTTCAGTCACCTTCTCCTTCCCTTTGCGTTTCTCATTATGCGTGCTTGGTAGTTTGGTGACTGACACCTCCTTTTCTTTCTTCTTCTTCTTCTCCAAGGTGCTAACACCTTGTTCTTCCCTCGCATCCTCCCCGATGCGTTCCTTCCTACTTTTCTTCTTCTTTTTCTTCTTGCCCTCCCCTTCTTCTTGAGCTTTTATTCTAGCAGCCAGCTCTTCATCTTCTTCAATTTGTAGCTCTCTCTCAAGCTCCTCGGCTACTTTTTCTATTCTTTCTTCTTCCCTTATTTCCTCTTCAAATGCCAATGCGGCTTCTTAGATCAGGAAGGCCTTGCGTCTCCCCTATTTCTTGAGACCGCACTTCCTTGCGCGTCTTCTTGCCTGACAATGCGTCCTTAGCAATTTTCTCAGCTCCTTTTCTTAGGGCCCTGAGCTCTTTCCTCAACTTGGCCCTCTTCTTCTTCATCTTCTCTGCCAGCCTATCAAAGGATGTGGCCGCAATTGGGGACTCAGGTCTATCTCCTTGCTCTGTGCTTGTGGGCTCTTCATCCTTGGCAGTTTCTGGTGATACCCTTCGTTTCTTCCTCAACAGGGGTACCATGTCACACCCCATCCCAGATACACCCTATACCTAGGAGTGAGTGTGAAACTGCACTCTCTATATAATATATTGGAACTAGATGCCAGATAAATCTCAATTAGAAACACCATTGCTATTAAAATATTTGAAAACATACAATCTCTCAACAAGTATTCTTTGCATATATACATGTGTGATACAGAACAATTCTCCCAACAATCCTAAGGAACATGTACATTACAAAACATGGGCACAAACTAAATATTTACAACTATCCCAGAGGTTTGCTTCAAGATAGGCCCAGACGAGATACTTCTGTAGGCTAGGCGTCCCGGACACGCTCGCTACCTGAAACGACAAACAAACAAACAAATTAAGTGAGCATAAAGCCCAGTGAGTGACTAAGTTCATTCAACTATCACTAACAGACATGAACTAGCTTAACCATTAGTAACCATTATACATCGCATTTCAGATAGTTTCTAAACTTCTTTAAGCTTTTGGTCTCACCCTTATCAATATCCTTATTACCCCATGGTAAATAACTAACTAATGTTGTGACAAAGCACAACTTAACTCTTCCGTATTTCAGTACAAATTCTCATTTCTAAACACATATAAATGTTTAATCATCATGTTTCACGAATTTGCAACTATCAAGTGCCTTCACATTCTATCCCTTAGCACCGTATTCGATTATGTCTACATTACCATGTGCCTTCACACGAAGTCCCTCAGCACTTGTAACCAATTCATTCTTCGCTCAAGTGCCTTCACTCATGGTCCCTCAGCACGAGCTAGTATGTGATGGTTTAATACATGCTTTCACTTAAAGTCCCTCAGCATTGAAATCCATTCCACTTAACAATTCAAGTGCTTTCACACGAGGTCCCTCAGCACTAAATTTCATGTTTACATTCACTTAGGCTTTTACCATAAGGTCCCTCAGCCATATTTATATTTAGACAATAGAGTTAGTTTCCTTTTAACTTGCTGGCATAACATATTTACTATGAATACTGCAGAGTACCATAATTTCTTACCAAATAAGTATACTAAAAGTAACCACAACATATAATAAAAGGTCACTCACAACTTGTCTCGGCTCTAAGTGGATTATAGGCCTCCCCGAGCTCTTCCTGGCCTGAAAATACATATTTCTCACGTTCAATTTCCATAATCTCCCTTTTCACTTAACAAACATTAATAGCATTACACTTCAGACAACTAAAAGCTACCAGTGAAATTCATCACATACTACTGCACCAGCGATACTAAGTTGAACGTAACTAGCGAGACTACCTGACGAGCGACATCTAGCGAGACTTCCGCGAGAATTGTGAGACGCAAAGCCCCTCTTGCGTTACAGCGATACTTGTTTCGCTGCTGTTGTGGTTATTTTGTATGTATAAATCAACCTAACGCAAGGGCTAAATAATGTGTTTATGCGTTCAGCATGTCATGCTTTGAACATGCTATGCGTTCTACTACTATGCGTTGGTGGTCTTGTCAAGTTTTCCTATTCTTTTACCCAAGTATAAGCAAAATAATAGGTGTTCTCGGTGAGTCCAAGGTTGAACACAGGGATTATATTGATTCAGATTTTAGTTGGATTTCATGCGTTACAGTGGTAACTAATAAATGTTTGAGAATTGTTTTTAATCTACTGAAAGCGATTGTTTGTACACTAGACTAAAAGTTGTGAAAGATGGAAAGCATGCGACATAGCAAGTTCAGCTAAAGATGTGTGTGAATGGATAAAGAAAGGGTTCGGGTTGATTAACATCTAACGTTGGAAACGCACAGTAGTATTCTATTCATACTTGCGACTCTTCTCCCGGTTGTCAGCCGCTATGCGTTACATGTCTATAACGCATAGGAGAGTGTTAAGATTCAAGGTTATCCCCATAGACAGGTAACACTACTTGGCCCTTGTCAATTGAGTTCCACAATCACTTACCCTTTTGAGCAGTCTGATTATTACTACTTATATCGATTTGTTAGATGGACATAAGCATCGGATTAAGCTCGCAATTGACAAGATAAAATAGTTACACTGTGGTTCCTTATTAGATGCTAACGCAACCCTAGACCCTTGATTGATTACTTACTCATGGTTTGAAAGTAAAAAGCAGAAAGTTTAGAGAAATGAGCAGACATGGAAGATAATTATATTGATGAAATGGGATACAATTTTCAATAAGTTTAATGTCTTGACACAAATCTAAAATTAAGATAGAAACAATAAGAAAGAAAGCAGGGAAGGCGTCAATGTCTTGAGTCGCCCGGATGGAAGCGTGATGTTCTGCTATGAAGTGGTCCGGCGGAAGGAAGACTCTTCTCTCTCGAGCTATTTGTCTCCGGCTGAAGTCTGAGAGAACTCTGCTGTCACTTATGGAGTTCTTCCGAGAATCAACGCCTACTTTCATGCTTATCTCATTTACATTATTAAACTGAAATTAAAGAAATAAATAAATGCTAAAAACAAAATACAAACAGAAGATAGAAGACAAAATACAATAAAATAAAAAAATAACTACTAGAACAAGTTTTGATGACAATAAAGCAAGGGTAAAAGAAAGCGTCCCTGGAAAAGTAGACATTCGGCAACACAAGGACCTTTCGACGCAAGGTCAGTTATTACACTTGCGAGCCTTTATCGCATCAGGGTTCAATGCTGAGGCAACAATGATGTACATTATGACCTCCCTCAAGCGTGCACGGTTGAGATGCGTTGGTCGGGTTTTTAGCTCATGCATTGAAGGCTCTTGTAATAGCTGCTCGATCTTTACTGCAGATCTGTTGCTCCGGTTTAATTTCTTAATTGTACCATCGGAGAGTAATTTGATTTCATCATCTTCACCATTTTCACAGTCCTTGAGGATTGCACTTCTCAACGCCGCGTTCACGGGTCTTGCCTTTTCATTGATATCTGCGTTCATTGGACAAAATTGGAAATGATGAGGATCGTTTAACGCGTTAACTACATTAAATTTTACCTGATCACCCATGCGGGGTGTTGAGATTTCTTCTTGGACGTCAGTCAGGATGCGTCCAGAAGTGGTAGCTTCATATATAGATGCAGGTTCTGCCTGTGTTGCTTTTTCTCTCCGCTCTCTATTTTCCTCTTCCTCTGATTCGGAGGATGATGACGAATGATGGACATTATGCATGGTACTCTCCATCGGTTGACTTGTTGGAGCGTTTAGGGGTTGCAAGTTTTCTCGTGTCCCCTCATAATGCACTGTGGGGTTGATTTTCCCACTTAACAATGTCTCACCTTGACATTGTTCTCCTAAGTTCCCTCGTGGAACTTCGATTGTACTTAGCAATGCTCCTTGCCTTTCATTTTCGAGCGCCTTTATCATTTGAATCATATAACTTCTAAATTGGGATATGCAGCGATTTTGCTCTAGAACACCGCATCACGTGTAGATAAACATTTTCGTAAAAGAGATTCCACGGAATAAAATGAGGGTGATGCGTCCGCTTGCGAGTCTCTCGAATACTGATTATACTGGTTTTGATTCCATTGGTCAAAACGAGGAGGGTTGCATCTCAAGGGCTGCTGCTCAGCCCTGCTAGTGGTCGCATTAGTTTCAAGCCTTCCAGCTTGCGTTTGCCTTCTATTGGTGGAGCGAAATTCATATTCGTTGTCCACCCACTCATTAGTGTTCCATGAATTTCTGTCGAAAATATTTTCGGCATAGGAGTAAGTCATATCCGATAATCCTCCTGCTGACGCAGGCAATTTTCCTCTCTAGCCGTATGAATTAGGTCCAAGCAATTGGACCTTCTTCAATTCTACCTTGTCCTTCGGGTGAAGGTCTTCTCAATCTCTGGGTCAATATCGAGCTATGGATTGCTCCCATCACTCAGATACTGTTAGAAGCTTCTGGTAGAGGAGAAACTTACTATACTCCTTCGACTGAGGAATCCTGCAACACAATAATCCAAATAAAATAATTAAATCAATGAAATAATCCCCGGCAACGGCGCCAAAAACTTGTTGTGGTTATTTTGTATGTATAAATCAACCTAACGCAAGGTGCTAAATAATGTGTTTATGCGTTCAACATGTAATGCTTTGAACATGCTATGCGTTCTACTACTATGCATTGGTGGTCTTGTCAAGTTTTTCTATTCTTTTACCAAAGTATAAGCAAAATAATAGGTGTTCTTGGTGAGTCTGAGGTCGAACATAGGGAATATATTGATTCAGATTTTAGTTGGATTTCATGCGTTACAGTGGTAACCAATAAATGTTTGAGAATTGTTTTTAATCTACTGAAAGCGATTGTTTGTACACTAAACTAAAAGTTGTGAAAGATGGAAAGCATGCGACACAGCAAGTTCAGCTAAAGATGTGTGTGAATGGATAAAGAAAGGGTTCGGGCTGATTAACATCTAACGTCGGAAACACACAGTAGTATTCTATTCATACTTGCGACTCTTCTCCCGGTTGTCAGCCGCTATGCGTTATATATAACGCATAGGAGAGTGTTAAGAACCAAGGTTATCCCCATAGACAGGTAACACTACTTGGCCCTTGTTAATTGAGTTCCACAATCACTTACCCTCTCGAGCAGTCTGATTATTACTACTTATATCGATTTGTCAGATGGACATAAGCATCAGATTAAGCTCGCAATTGACAAGATAAAATAGTTACACGGTGGTTCCTAGTTAGATGCTAACACAACCCTAGACCCTTGAGTGATTACTTACTCATGGTTTGAAAGTAAAAAGCGGAAAGTTTAGAGAAATGAGCAGACATGGAAGATAATTATATTGATGAAATGGGATACAATTTTTGATAAGTTCAATGTCTTGACACAAATCTAAATTAAGATGGAAACAATAAGAAAGAAAGCAGGGAAGGCGTCAATGTCTTGAGTCGCCCTGATCGAAGCGTGTGTTCTGCTGTGAAGTGGTCCGCCGGAGGGAAGACTCTTCTCTCTCGAGCTGTTTCTCTCCGGCTGAAGTCTGAGAGAACTCTGCTGTCACTTATGGAGTTCTTCCGAGAATCAACAACACTTCTCATCTCGCAGAGCTGCCCTTTTATAGATGATGAAATCGCAGTTAATGGCAAATCTGCTTGATTGGTGGCGAGATTGATACTGCGTCCATCTCGCCTGATTGCGTGATTCTCGGGCCAATTAAGATCCACCACTTTAGCCACAAATCATGTTTGTCAATCATCCGTCAATCTCTCAAGATTCCGATCTGATTCTCAATGCCTTACCTTAACAGTTGTCTACGCGTCCATGGATAGTTTGGCCGATGTCAACGCGTCGTAGGTTGCTAATGCATAGTTATGCGTTGAGTTGTTGTAAACGCGTCGTCAGGTTGTTTGCGTTCCGTTCAGATCATGCGTCCATGAAGAACAGATTGCTAACGCGTCGTCCTGCGTTAAGAAGTCATTAACGTATCGTCTGCATTCCTGCGTCAAAACATGCGTTTTAGGCTCAAAAAGTGGTAAAATCATTATCTTCATAAAAATACAAGAGTATAACGCAAAGGAAGATTTATTAATAGAATTTAGCATAAACTACTGCATGTTTCTCTATTTAAACTCTATTTATCTATGAAAAAGGTTATAATAACTTGTATTTCTACAAGTTATCAGCTGCCCTGTCTCTCGCTCTCTCAGCGATACTACCGCTGCAGCAAAACAGTTTCCTCCTTCCTTTCCTCTTCCTTTTTCAACCTGCTAAACATCACATTTCGGCCATTTTCAGAACTTTCTTCCTTCTACAAACTTATTAAGGTGTAAGTCCTTCATCTTACCTCAAAATTTCATGAAGAATATCCTCTCCGTTTAGGGCATATCCTTCAACAACTCCAGGTTGCTCCTAATCATCCGGCAAATTCAGCACCACTCTTTTCTATCTAGAGTTTGACACACATTTATACAAGTTCAGCTCAAGCACCCTTCATAAAACTTGCTAAAAATTGAGTTAACTTACTAACCTCAAAAGTTCCGGCCCTAACCACCGTTTCCTCAGTTCGTTCTTCCTCCGAAACTGAACGTTACTCTAAGAGAGCAACACTAGCTGAGTCCTCTGCCCAGCTCAAGTTTCCCCCACGGTTACGATGAGATTTCCACTCCAAATCGACATGAACGTCTTCTTCTACCTCCCTCCGATGTTTAACTTCGAAATGGACCCAACTCGAGCTCTGAAATGTAATCCAAACAATTGAATTCTCGATCCACTTATATATATACCACCGACTTAATCTCCATTTCAACACTACACTACAATCCATTCAACGCATACCTTCTATGTATAGCTTCAGCAACACATAGCCTCTGATAGTGTTACTTTTCAAAACTCTCCCGCCAGATGGTTAACAAACGCATTACTCTCTCGGCCAACCTTCTTTGTCCAACGCATACCCACTTTCGACGCATGATAGCGTTCACCGCATAGTGACCTCATCGCAAATTGGCTCTCAACGCCTCGTGGCCTTCAACTTCCAATGCCCTACAGCCTTCAATGCGTTTGTCGCAAGATAACCTTCGATGCAAGGTGGCTCTCCACGCCTTGTGACCTCAACGCGTCGTGGCCTCAACGCCTAACAGTCTTCCCTCATCTTTGCGTCCACGCCAAAACTGTTTCCATCAAGGCGCGTTGCCACCAACGCATAGCTGGTACTTAGTCATTTTTCTGCCCCCAATCACATTCTAGCCAACTACTCCTACCAAAACGTCCATCTCTTGGTCTCTTCTTACCTTGCTTTCTCACAAGATTAAGTACGGGGCTTACAATTACCACCTCCTTACAAAGATTTCGTCCCCGAAATCAGTAGGCAGTATACTCCTAAACCAATAAATTTGGATATTGTTTCATCATTTGCTCCTTTGGCTCCCACGTTGCTTCCTCTATTTTGTGATTCCTCCACAATACTTTAACCAATGGTATCACTTTGTTTCTTGAAACTTGTTCTTTTTCATCTATTATCTAAACATGCTTCTCTTCATAACTCAAATCTTCGCTGAGCTCTACTGGTTGTGTTGATAGCACATGAGTAGCATCAGGGATATATTTCCTTAACACTGATACATGGAATACATTATGTATTCTTGACATTTCAACAGGTAAAGCTAATCTATAAGCCACTGGCCCAACTCTTTCTAATATTTCATAGGGCCCAATATATCTGGGACTCAATTTTCCTTTCTTACCAAATCTCAGAATTCCCTTCCACGGTGACAACTTTAAAAACACCTTATCTCCAATCTCAAATTCAAGATCTTTTCTTCTGTTGTCAGCATAACTCTTCTGACGGTCCCTGGCTGCTTTAAGACTAGCTTTAATCAGTCCTACTTTTTCTGTCGTAGCCTGCACAATTTCCGGTCCAATTAACTTCCTTTCACCAACTTCTCCCCAACAAACTGGGGTTCTGCACGGTCTACCATAAAGGGGTTCATATGGAGCCATTCCAATACTCACTTGATAACTGTTATTATATGCAAATTCCATCAAAGGTAAATGAACATCCCAGTTACCGTGAAATTGTAACGCACAGGTTCTCAGCATATCTTCCAAAGTCTGTATGGTTCTTTCTGATTGCCCGTCGGTTTGAGGATGAAAAGCAGTACTGAATTGCAGCTTGGTTCCTAACGCTTTTTGCAAACTTCTCCAAAATTTGGAAGTAAATCTAGGATCTCTATCTGATGTCACCGTTACAAGAACACCAAACTGACTCACGATTCTGTCCACGTAAAATTGTGCTAACCTGTCTAAGGTGTAAGTCGTTTTAACTGGTAAAAATCGTGCTGTTTTTGTTAACCTGTCAACGATCACCCAAATTCCATTAGCACCTGCTGATGTCCTCGGTAATCCAAACAGAAAGTCCATAGTAACATGCTCCCATTTCCACTCGGGAATAGGGAGTGGGTTCAATAACCCTGCTGGCCTTTGTCGTTCAGGCTTAACTTGCTGACAAATTAAACATTTTGCTACAAATTCTGCTATTTCTCTTTTCATACCTGGCCACCAATAAATTTTCCTTAGCGTTCTGTACATCTTGGTACTTCCTGGATGCATAGCATACGCCGAACTATGGGCTTCTTCCATTATCACTTGTTTAACTTCTTCATCCTTTGGTACATATACTCTACCCTGTTTCAATAGTACACCATCAGGTCTGAGCTCAAAGTCTGTTCTCTGCTGAGTCTTTACTTCTTCTATTAATTTATTAACTGTAGGATCAGCCATTTGCCTCTTTACAACTTCATCTACTAATTTAGGTTTCAACTGGAAATGTGCTAACAATGCTCCTGTTCCAGTTACTTTCAAATTAGCTACACCAAATCTCAACTCCCTGAGCAAGGATACCCTTATTGCATTCAATGAACTTACTCCACTCTGAGACTTCCTACTCAAGGCATCGGCCACCACATTTGCTTTTCCTGGATGATAATTTATGGTACAATCATAATCTTTGATCAACTCTAACCACCTCCTTTGCCTCGTGTTAAGTTCTTTCTGATCAAAGATATATTTTAAGCTTTTCTGGTCTGTATAGATATGGCATTTTTCTCCAAATAGATAATGCCGCCATATCTTTAATGCCAACACTACTGCAGCCAATTCCAGGTCATGAATAGGGTAGTTAATTTCATGTGGCCTCAACTGTCTAGAGGCATAAGCTATAACTCTGCCTCCTTGCATTAATACACAACCTAACCCCTGTCGGGAAGCATCACAATACACCTCGAACTCCTTCCCTTACTCTGAAAGTGCCAAAATAGGTGCGAATATCAACCTATTCTTCAACTCTCGAAAACTTCGTTCACATTCGTCATTCCACTCAAATTTAGTACTTTTCTTAGTTAAATGGGTCAATGGTAATGCTATCTTAGAAAATCCCTGCACAAAACGTCGATAGTATCCTGCAAGTCCTAGAAAACTGCGTACCTCAGACACTGTCTTAGGCTGTTCCCATCCTTTTTCTTCACAAATAGTACTGGTGCGCCCCACGGGGACACACTAGGTCTAATGTACCCCTTATCCACTAACTTTTGCAACTGCACCTTTAACTCTTTCAGTTCTGACGGTGCCATACGGTATGGTGCCTGTGAAATAGAGGTTGTTCCAGGAACTAAATCAATAGTGAATTCCACCTCTCTATCAGGCGGTAAACCCGATAGTTCCTCAGGAAAAACATCAAGGAACTCCTGCACTACCGGTACATCTTTTGCTTTTAGTTTCTCTGCCTTTGCTTCTGTCACATAAGCTAAATATGCTTCACAGCCTTTACTCAATAACTTCCTGGCTTTTACTGCAGAGATTACACAAGTAGGAAGAATCCGTCTCCTTCCCTTAAATACTACTTCAAACCCATCAGGTTTTGTTAACCACACTTCCTTCTTAAAGCAATCAACTTTTGCATGATACTTTAATAAAAAGTTCATGCCAAGCATTACATCAAACTCCAATAATACCAAAGGTAATAAATCAGTCAACCATATCACACCATCAATTACAATTTCACACTCGAAATAAGCATGCTCTATAACAATGGTTTCCCCAGTAGGGGTACATACTAGTAAAGCTTCAGACAAAGGTTCTAATTCTTTATTTATATGTGCAGCAAATTTACAAGACACAAATGAGTGGGTAGCCCCCGAATCTATTAACACATGTGCAGTATTAAAGCAAATAGTAAGCATACCCGTAACTACATCCGGTGTCATCTCGGCCTCCTGCCGTGTCATAGT
The DNA here is from genome assembly GCA_030954485.1 of Citrullus mucosospermus. NCBI lineage: Eukaryota > Viridiplantae > Streptophyta > Magnoliopsida > Cucurbitales > Cucurbitaceae > Citrullus > Citrullus mucosospermus. Next base: position 13,430,075 of record CM062057.1, on the reverse strand, counting down.
AAACACCTGCCCCTGCTGTCTTGGTCTACCTGTGTTACTCCTCTGTCGACCTCCACTAGTCCCTTCTCTAACACCCATTTCTTGTCTAGACTGATTCGCTGACTGCACTACTGTTCTCTGCTCTGCTTCCCTTCCTTTCTTAGGTTAAGGACAGTCTCTTTTAAAATGTCCTGATTGCCCACAGTTATAACAAACATCAGACCCTACATAACACTGTCCCCAATAGGAGTTGCCACAGGAAGTATAATACGGTTTCCGTGCTGAACTGGCCACAGATTCACTAGGTTGACTATACTGTGACCGTCCCGTAGGTACAGATGTCTGAGGAAACCTCCCTCGTCCTCTCTGTGGGTTTCCCCTCTGTGATCCTCTTGGAAAGTATGAACCACTAGAACGGGCTTTAAACTTGCCCCTACTAGAGACTCCTGGTGTAAAACGGCGTCCTTCACCCTGCTGAGTCTGTACTCGTGATGAACTATAAGTCTGCCCAGTCTTAATTCCGCCTCCTTCAACTCCTGCTCTTGCTCTACTCTTTTCTACCCTCATGGCTGCTTCTACTAATTTTACAAAGTCTGTCCACTCTGTATTAGCTGTCACTGGGGTTCGGATTTCACTGCGTAGGCTCTCTTCGAAACGCTTGTATTTATCATCTTCTTCTGCTATCAATGCCAAAGGATATTTGGCAAGCTCCGTAAATTTCTTCTCATATTTCGCCACAGTCATACTTCCCTGTACTAAATTTAAGAATTCCTTACTTTTCTCGTCTCAAAAGGATTTAGGATAATACTTCTCCTGGAACGACTTCTTAAAATCAGCCCATGTTAAAGAGCCCACATCCGTGTTTCTGTGTTCTATCAATCGCCACCAGTCTTCAGCCCCTTTTTGGAGCATGAATGTGACCAAGTCAAGTTTCCTGTCTTCCAGACAGTGCATAACTCTGAAACATTTTTCTACCTGATTTAACCATGCTTCAGCTTCCGCAGGGTTTGTGGTGCCTTCAAACACTTGAGCACCCGACGCCTTAAATCGTTCAATGCCAAACTTTTTCTCAGGGTCTCCCTGAACTGTTTCCATACTGGTTACTAATCTCTATGCAATTCTGCTAAAAAGTTGTTCTTCCATATTAATACTCGCCTGAGGATTACTAGATTCTCCTTCAGACGCCTGCCTCTCCTCTCCAGTAGCGTGCGATGTCGCGGCGCCTTCCTGCCTACCTCGTCTGGTACCTCTGGGCATGTTCCTATAACATAGTATGCAATCAATTTACTATTTACATGTTCCTATCTACAATGCATGACCTCATAGCCCAAAATCTTATGCTCTGATACCAAATTGTCACAACATTAGTTAGTTATTTACCATTGCGTAATAAGGATATTGATAAGGGTGAGACAAAAGCTTAAAGAAGTTTAGAAACTATCTGAAATGCGATGTATAATGGTTACTAATGGTTAAGCTAGTTCATGTTTGTTAGTGATAGTTGAATGAACTTAGTCACTCACTGAGCTTTATGCTCACCAAATTTGTTTGTTTGTTTGTCGTTTCAGGTAGCGAGCGTGTCCGGGACGCCTAGCCTACAGAAGTATCTCGTCTGGGCCTATCTTGAAGCAAACCTCTGGTATAGTTGTAAATATTTAGTTTGTGCCCATGTTTTGTAATGTACATGCTCCTTAGAAGTGTTGGGAGAATTATTCTGTATCACACATGTATATATGCAAAGAATACTTGTTAAGAGATTGTATGTTTTCAAATATTTTAATAACAATGGTGTTTCTAATTGAGATTTATCTGACATCTAGTTCCAATATATATAGAGAGTGCAGTTTCACACTTACTCCTAGGTATAGGGTGTATTTGGGATGGGGTGTGACATACCACTTTCTCTCCCTCTTCTCTTTTTCTCTTGGCCTCTGCGGCCATCACAACTTTTCTGATCGGTCCTTCATTGGAGTCCAGGGTCATCTCCTCAGGACAGATAGACGCAAGGACAGACCCTTGCGTTTCACGTGGCTCGCCTACGTCCTCCTTGCTGTAGGCGGCTTCTCCTTCCTTATCTCCCCCACTCTTTTCACCCTCCCGAGTCTCTTTCAGCTTACTCTGGACCTCTTTTATCGGCGAGGGTGATTCCCTTCTTGCGTCTGAGACGGTTATGTCCATTGGGTCACACAGTCCGCTCATAATTTCGTCTATCCACTCGTCTGGGGATTTTGCGGAGTTCACTTCCCCGACTGTGACAGCCACTTCTTCTTCTTCTCCTCTTCCCATCTCTTCCGTCCCTCTCGTGCTTGGTGGACGTGATAGGGGCAAGGGCTGGTTGACCTCCCCGTCATCCTTCCTACCCTTTGCTTCCCTTTCCTCTTGAGCTATTCGCTCCAAAATGTCGCCGAATACGTCTCTTTCTTCTCTTCGGCGTACTTCACTGCTTCCATGCAATGTGCTGGCTTCATCGCGAACCGTTCCAGGAACAGGTTGCTCTGCCTCGGAGTTTTCTGTGCTCAACTGTTGGCTTCCGACATTGAAGTTCGCGGCGGAAAACTCCCTCATGTTTTTCATTCTGGGCCTAGAAATGCAAGATTTGACTCGGCTTTTGGTTTTTGGGGTAGGTATTGGGTCGATTTGGCTCAAGGGGCGGATATTAAGAACTTCCACACAGTCGTCGGAGTCGATGTCGACTATTGGTGAACGGGTTGGGGGTCTGGCGAATGGCCGGAAAGATGGGTATACGAGTGGTCTTTGGGCAGTAGCCCTGATTCTAGATGCTGAGAAGGTTGGGATAAACGGTGAGCTGGGATTTGGAAGTCTTGGTCGGACCGGAGAAGCGAAAGGCCTCACAGGTCTGGTATGGTGAAGTGTTGGTGGAGAGAAAAATGGAGATCGAGGGTGAAGAAATACCTCGGGAACTGGTGTAGATGATGACGAAGGTCTTGGGGAAACGTTGCTGGCGAGGTGTTCTTGATTTTGTGGGTTTGAATGGCTGGACATATGAAGTTCTGCTAGAACACAAATCGCCAGAAGTTAAAGAGGTGAAAGGTTTTGAAAATGGAAAATGGGAATCGGATCGCGATTATAAAGGGCTAATTTAGCCGTCGGTAATAAATGCGGATAGCGATATCCGGAATCCCACTAATCAAGGCAAATTTTATTGAGTCGCACACCCATCAAGTGTGATGGGCGGCTAATTAACCCTCATAGAGCACTTGAGTGTTTTGGCACTTTAGTGTTTTTCTGGGAAAAACGCGTAGACTGCGAAGACATCTGCGTTTCACCTATTGCTCTATCTAAAACGCAATGAACTAATGATAAACGCATAGCTGATGAACGCCTGGTTCTCAGGTTAGATTATGCGTTGTAAGGTAAGTATTATGCGTTTGACAAAATATGTACGGCTCTAACCTTACCTCTAATCTTAACTCGATAAACACAGAAATCGTTTATCGATGAACACATAGTTTACTTATGCGTTGGACGCATGCATGAATAATAGAGTATGCGGTGAAATCAAATTGTTTATATTAAAAACTCAACGCCTACTTTCATGCTTATCCCATTTACATTATTAAACTGAAATTAAAGAAATAAATAAATGCTAAAAACAAAATACAAACAAAAGAAAGCAAAATACAATAAAATAAATACTAGAATAAGTTCAAATGAAAATAAAGCAAGGGTAAAAGAAAGCGTCCCTGAAAAGTAGACGTTCAGCAACGCAGGGACCTTTCGACGCAAGCTTAGTTATTACACTTGCGAGCCTTTATCGCGATCAGGGTTCAACGCAGAGGCGACAATGAAGTACATTATGACCTCCCTCAAGCGTGCACAGTTGAGATGCGTTAGTCTGGTTTCTAGCTCATGCATTGAAGGCTCTTGTAATAGCGGCTCGATCTTTGCCGCGAATCTGTTGCTCCGGTCTGATTTCTCAATTATACCATCGGAGAGTAATTTGATTTAATCATCTTCACCATTTTCACCATCCTTGAGGATTTCACTTCTCAACGCTGCGTTCACGGGTCTTGCCTTTTCATTGATATCTGCGTTCATTGGACAAAATTGGAAATGATGAGGATCGTTTAACGCGTTAACTACATTAAATTTTACCTGATCACCCGTGCGTGGTGTTGAGATTTCTTCTTGGACGTCAATCAGGACGCGTCCAGAAGTAATATCTTCATATACAGACGCAGGTTCTGCTTGCGTTGCTTTTTCTCTTCGCTCTATATATACTCCTCTTCCTCTGATTCGGTGGATGATGACGGATGCTGAACAATATGCATGGTACTCTCCATCGGTTGACTTGTTGAAGCGTTTAGGGGTTGCAAGTTTCCTTGTGTCCCCTCATAATGCACTGTGGGGTTTGATTTTCCCACTTAACAATGTCTCACCTTGACATTGTTCTCCTAAGTTTCCTCTTGGAACTTCTGTCGTACTTCGCAATGGTCCTTGCATTTCATTTTTGTACTCCTCTGCAATTTGATTTATTAGAACTTCTACATTGCGAATTGCAGTTGCTTGGCTTTTAATTTCTTCCCTTTGGCTTCGGATCATCGCTTCGTACGACTGGCGCGTTGCTTCAATCTTACTATTATATTCTCGTAAAAGATATTCCATGGAAAACAATGAGGATGATGCGTCCGCTTGCGAATCCCTCGAAAACTGATGAAACGGGCCTTGATTCCATTGGTTAAAACCAGGAGGATTGCCCTTCTGCAGCTGCTACTCAGCCCTGCTAGTGGTCGCATCAGTTTCAAGCATTCCAGCTTGCGTTTGCCTTCTATTGGTGAAGCGAAATTCATATTCGTCATCCACCCACTCATTGATGTTCCATGAATCTCTGTCGAAAATATTTTCGGCATAGTAGTAAGTCATATCCAATAATCCTCCTGCTGACGCAGGCAATTTTCCTCACTAGCCGTGTGAATTAGGTCCAAGCAACTGGTCCTTCTTCAATTCTACCTTATCCTTCGGGTGAAGGTCCTCTCAATCTTTGGGTCAATATCGAGCTATAGATTGCTCCCGTCACTCAGATACTGTTAGAAGCTTCTGGCAGAGGAGAAACTTACTATACTCCTTCGACTGAGGAATCCTGCAACACAATAATCCAAATAAAATAATTAAATCAATGCAATAATCCCCAACAACGGCGCCAAAAACTTGTTGCGGTCATTTTGTATGTGTAAACTAACCTAAGCAAAGTGCTAAATGATGTGTTTATGCGTTCAACATGTCATGCTTTGAACATGCTATGCGTTCTATTACTATACGTTGGTGGTCTTGTCAAGTTTTCCTATCCTTTAACCAAGTATAAGCAAAAAAATAGGTGTTCTCGGTGAGTCCGAGGTCGAACACAGGGATTATATTGATTCAGTTTTTAGTTGGATTTCATGCATTACAGTGGTAACCAATAAATATTCGAGAGTTGTTTTTAATTTACGGAAAGCGATTGTTTGTACACTAGACTAAAATTGTAAAAGATGGAAAGCATGATACACAGCAAGTTCAGCTAAAGATGTGTGTGAATGGATAAAGAAAGGGTTCGGGTTGATTAACATCTAACGTCGGAAACGCACAGTAGTATTCTATACATACTTGCGACTCTTCTCCCGGTTGTCAGCCGCTATGCGTTATATGTCTATAACGCATAGGAGAGTGTTAAGAACCAAGGTTATCCCCAGAGATAGGTAACACTACTTGGCCCTTGTCAATTTAGTTCCACAATCACTTACCCTCTCGAGCTGTCTGATTATTACTACTTATATCGATTTGTCAGATGGACATAAGCATCGGATTAAGCTCGCAATTGACAAGATAAAATAGTTACACTGTGGTTCCTTGTTAGATGCTAACGCAACCCTAGACCCTTGAGTGATTACTTACTCATGGTTTGAAAGTAAAAAGCGGAAAGTTTAGAGAAATGAGCAGACATGGAAGATAATTATATTGATGAAATGGGATACAATTTTCGATAAGTTTAATGCCTTGACACAAATCTAAAATTAAGATGGAAACAATAAGAAAGAAAGCAGGGAAGGCGTCAATGTCTTGAGTCGCCTAGATGGAAGCGTGATGATCTGCTGTGAAGTGGTTCGGCGGAGGGAAGACTCTTCTCTCTCGAGCTATTTGTCTCTGGTTGAAGTCTGAGAGAACTTTACTGTCACTAATGGAGTTCTTCCGAGAATCAACAACCCTTCTCATCTCGCAGAGCTGCCCTTTTATAGATGATGCGTTCGCAATTAATGGAAAATCTGCTTGATTGGCGGCAGGATTAATACTATGCATCCATCTCGCCTGATTGCGTGATTCTCGGGTCAATTAAGATCCACCACTTTAGCCACAAATCATGTTCGTCAATCATCCGTCAATCTCTCAAGATTCCGATATGATTCTCAGTGCCTTGCCTTAATGGTCGTCTATGCGTCCATGACTATTTTGGCCGATGTCAACACGTCGTAGGTTGCTAACGCATCTACATTCCTGCGTCAAAACATGCGTTTTAGGCTCAAAAATTGGTAAAATCATTATCTTCATAAAAATATAATAGTATAACGCAAAGGAAGATTTGTTAATAGAATTTAGCATAAACTACCGCATGTTTCTCTATTTAAGCTCTATTTATCTATGAAAAAGGTTATAATAACTTGTATTTCTACAAGTTATCAATAGCCCAAAGGCTAGTAGCTAGTATGGAGTCTACTCAAGGAGATCCTGAGAAAAAATATGGGATAGAAAGATTCAAAGCTTTAGGTGCTCAAGTATTTGAAGGCACCACTTACCCTGCAGAAGCAGAGGTCTGGTTAAACCAAGTAGAAAAGTGCTTCAGGGTTATGCATTGTCCTGAAGACAGAAAACTTGATTTAGTCGTTTTTATGTTCCAGAGAGGAGCCGAGGACTGGTGGAGATTGATTGAACAACAGAGTTCTAATACAGGTCCTCTGTCATGGGCTGACTTTAAAAAGCTTTTCCAGGAAAAATACTATCCTAAATCGTACTGTGATGAGAAAAGAAAAGAATTCTTGAGTTTGGTACAGGGACATATGTCTGTAGCTGAGTATGAAAGAAAATTTACAGAACTTGCCAAGTATGCTTTTGCAATTGTTGCAGAGGAACCAGATAAATGCAACCGCTTTGAAGAAGGCTTGCGTGGTGAAATCTGTACCCCAGTGACAGCAAGTGCAGAATGGGTTGATTTCACCAAATTGGTTGAAGCGCCATGAGAGTATAAAAGAGTTTGACAGAGGGAAAAACAGATAAAGGTGGAAGTAAGGCTGGACAGCCACTTAGTACATCACGAGAGCAGATGCATAGAGATGAGGGGCGACAGTTCGCGCCAGGAGTTTCTGGAGGAGGAAAGTTCAAAGCCAGATCCAGTGGTGGATCATATTATCATACGGGTGGATTCCAGAGTGGAGGTTTACAGAAAGGTTCAAGAAGACCTCCTTCGATGTCAATACCAACAAACGATAATCAATACAGTCATCCTAGTGAATCGGTGGCTAGTTCAGCGAAGAAACCATTATGTAATAACTGTGGTAGGAAGCATTAGGGTCGATGTTTAATGGAAGCTGATGTCTGCTATAACTGTGGTCAGCCGGGACATATGAAGAAAGATTGTCCTCAGCCTAAAGTAGGAAGGGAATTAGAACAGAGAACTATTTCACATACCGTAAGTCAACAACAACATGAGATGGGAAGTGGAGAAGGTAGTAGTGCTGGCAGGCTGAAAGCTCAAGTAGGTAGACCAGCACAACAGGGTAGAGTTTCTACATTAACCCAACAGGAAACAGAAAAGGCACCAGATGTAACGGGTATGCAAATTATATTCTAGAAACGCATATGTATTATTAAATTCTGGAGTTATTCACTCATTTATACCTAGAGAAAGTTGTTATGCATATATATAGAAAGTTAGAACTTTTATCTGATACTTTGTTGATAAATATTCCAGATGGTGACTCTGTATTAATGACTTTCTTTATTAGATTATCAAGAGTGTAGCAAATGTTGACAAAATTTTAGGTATCGACGAGGTTGTTAGGACTAACAGGCATGCGTTGGCTGAAATTAACGAAAGGTAGGTGACGAAGATTAAGAAATCTGCACTTGGTATAGAGGAAACCAAAATGCATAAGTATGCTAAGAGGCGCATAAAAATTCGTAAACGCAAAGAATTAAAATGGAGACAAGTATTATGAAAATGAGGAAACTGGGGAGTTATGAATTTTCGAAGATGAGTTTGAGTGGAAGTTTCTTTTTGAAATTTTGGAATTTAAAATATGCGTTGGAAAAATATGCGTCTAAAAGTATGTTTAGTTTAAACGCATGACATGACACGTTCAAGGTAGTAACTAAATCATGCACTTAGACTTAAAATCAAGTATGCCTTGGCAAATTATGAATTAAGAGAATTTAAGAGGCCAACACATAGTACTAAAACCATAAACAATTAGAAAATTTATAATAACTTCTAAGGAAATATTTCTTACAAGAAATGACTTAAATTATGGTTGCCGTAAAAGTTAATTTATTCTAGTATTTAGTCTATCATGAAAGATGAGGGAAGAAAGAAGGAAATTAAAAACGTTTGGGGTGATCAAGTGCCTAGTTTGTAGAAAAGGCATATCGGAGTAATGTCCTAGTAAAGGTAAATAACTAATATACGAATTAGAAAAAGTATTTACGACTTTCATTATCTCAATTTCGAGGACGAAATTTTTTTTTAAGGTGAGTAGGATTGTCACACCCTCTTTCTAAGACTATATTCGTGGAAGAGCTTATAAAGGAAAGAAGTAGGACAAGAGTGGCTGTGCTCAAATGTTAGATACATAGGCCGTAGATGGAATTTGAATTAGAAGGATTTGATAGAAAGGTTGAGTTGAACGAATCTTGAATCTTGGAATCAAAGTAATTTTTGAAGAATTATTCTTTGTAGGATAAACAGATCAGGAGAACGCAACCCTGATTTTAAGCTTAGAAGTAAGACCTTTGGAAGGAAGGAAATCTCATCAAGTGATGGGCAGGGTTAAAAGGAATAGTTGAGAAGTAAGTGAAGTTGGACGCATGCTTAGTAGAAAACCATGTTGGGTGCATGGTAGAAACGCTTGGCGGCACGTAATTAAGTCAGACGTATGGTATTATGCGGTAGAGAAACGCGGCAAGCCTTACCTGACAATTAGGAAGTTGGGAAGTTGAGGAGAAACTATGAAATGGGTGGTAGTTAGAAAAGTGGGCTAAATAGTATGGGGCAAAAGTGGCTAAAGTGTTGTCCATCCGTTAGTGGAGCTATGCGTTGAGAATTTGTTGAAGGTCACTAGGTGTTGACAGCCATGAGGCGTTGAAGGCCACAAGGTGTTGGAGGACACTATGCGTTGAAGGTTGGTATGTATTGGTACATTAGAAGAAGGGTTGAGAGAATCATGCGTTAAGCAGCTATTCGGCGATTGGGCACTGAACAAGTGTAAAACAAATGGTAAGCTATGCGTTGCTGAAGTTTTGCACGGAAGGTTGCGTCGGTCAACCTAAGTAAGGAGGTGATGGTCGTATTGGTGAGTCGGTGGTATGTATATATAAGTAAGTACGCCGACTCAATCAACATTTCTAGACATATTTCGAACCCAGATTTACCCCTTTTCATAGAAGAATAACGAGGAGAGGTCGAAGAAACTGTTTATGACGGAGTTAAGTAGGAACCAGATCGTTTCCATGGTGAAATTGAAGCTAAAACCAGAGGCTTGACAGTTGACGAAAATCTAGATATCATATGGTGTTTTGAAGAAGAGTGAGCTGGGAAGTTGAAGCTACCCCGAAGTTTTAAAGGAAGAAACATTCGGAATTGTGCTACTGTAAAAGCTGTTAGCTGATACGAAGCAATTGAAGTTATTCAAAGATGGTTTCCTTAGCGAAGAAAGGATCGAGTTGGAAATCTCGTGGTAAGTTAGAAAGCTTACTTCTTTACAAGTTTGTAGGAAAAAGATAGATCTGATTTTGGCTGGATTTCGATGTTTAACATTTTGAGAACAAGTTAGAGAAGGAAGAAGAAGAACAATAACCATCGGGGGTCGCTAGGATAAGAGTATCGTTAAAGAATTGGAGGGTGATCAGCAAGACAAGTGTCGCTGGTAACGCAAAGGGGCCTTGCGTCTCACAACTCTCGCTAACTCTCCCTTAGTATCGCTTATTAAGGTAATATCGCTAGTCTAGCGAAGCTGAGTATCGCTGATGCCGCATGGTTAGGAGCAGTTTAGTCTAAAATCCCGCTCATTATAGGAAGTTAAAAACGAGAGAAAAATTAATGATGAAAAACCATATCTAAGATATCTAAGCAAACGTAAAGAATATAAGGAGGAATGTTAGAAATGTCTAACACGAAAAAGGTATGTTTACAGGTCAAGAGGAGCTAGCGAAAGCGTATAACCCGCTCGGAGCCCGGAATAAGTCGTGAGTGACTTATGACTTGAGATAAGCTTAAATTCAGTATTATTTCCTATATGTTTAATACTATCTTAAAAGTATGAGTCGAAGTGTACTTTTGTATGTGAACTTGCACATTTCTTACAAAATATGAGATTAAGCTTGAAACGTATCAAATAACGTTCTAGGTTTTATCAATATAGTTACCAGATGAATGTTCAAGAATTCTGAGATACCATGATTATAGTTGATTTATGTTAAATGTATTATACGTACCTATGCACTTGAGAGAATTGAATGGGACCCAATGCTGAAGGTTAGGTGAAGGTATATGGGCAGCCCTAGTATTTAATTTATATGAAATTCTCACCTAAGGATTTAAAGATGGTGAGTGAGTAATTCCCTGGGACCCTGGTACCGAAGGACATGAGAAAGTACACGGGCAGCCCGAGATCAGATAGATTTAAGCGCATAATAGAAGGTATTTGACGTTGATGTGTTGAGATTACTCCACACAGCTAAGGCTTATTGACGTTGGGTGCGTTGAGTTCACTCCGCCTCAACAAAGGTTTAATGCAAAGACAGTCATTTATGTAATGACAGTGATTTACAGGTTATAGTCATTTACAAGTTTATGAAGCATGTTATGAGGCATAATTAAGCAATTTATACCCAAGATTGTAGTTATAGTTTATTGAGTTTATATTTTAGTAGTCACTCACTGAGCATTGTAGCTCATGGATTTTTGTTTCTCTGATGTTTCCTTTCCAAGTAGCAAGCGTGTTCGGAGTGCCTAGCCTACCATCAAGACCCGTCTGTGCCAAAATAGAATTTTGTAACTTGGAAACTTGTAAACACCATCCCTTTGTAGAAGTTGAACTTATTTTGAGTGGCATATGTGAGTTTCACCAGGCATATTTGTAAACTCTAAACATAATCTTTTAAAACTTACTTATGATGTGATCTTATTATGAAATTTTGTATAACTGTTGTAAGGCTGCGCATTTCGCTGGCTAGTCATGATATAAAATGCATATTTAACAGGGTATAAAAGAATACAGTCTAGGTAACACTCACTCCTAGGTAAGGATATAGAAGTATATATATATTATCTAGGGTGAGGGTGTTACAATCCCTGTGTTCGACCTCGGACTCACCGAGAAAAGCTACTCCTTTGCTTATACTTGGGTAAAGGAGAGGAAAACGTATAGCATTTAAGCATAAGTAAGACACATGGTATGTTCAACGCATAATATGTGAAATGCATAATCATACCTTCCTTGCACCTTGCGTTTGTAAATTCTATTCCACAATCTATTCACAACAAGTTTTTGACGCTGTTGCTAGGGACTTGAGATCTGTCTGCACAACAAGTTTTTGGCGCCGTTGTCGAGGATTATTGCATTGATTTAATTATTTTATTTGGATTATTGTGTTGTAGGATTCCTCAGTCGACGGAGTATAGTAAGTTTCTCCTCTGTCAGAAGCTTCTAACAGTATTTGAGTGACGGGAGCAATCTATAACTCAATATTGACCCATAGATTGAGAGGACCTTCGCCCGAAGGACAAGGTAGAATTGAAGAGGGACCAATCATAGCTTGGACCTGATACACACAGCTAGTGAGGAAATTGCCTGCGTAAGCAGGGGGATTATTGGATAAGACCTACACATATGCCGAAGATCTTCTTGACAGAATTTCATGGAATACTAATGAGTGGGTAGACGACGGATATGGATTCCGCTCCACCAATAGAAGGCAAATGCAAGCTGGAATGCTTGAAGCTGATGTTGCCACCAATCTCTCAGCTCAGATCGCCGAAATGACATCTCTGCTGGAGACGATAGTCTTCAATAATCAAGGTAGATCAGTTGCTGCGATGAACGCGATGTATGCGATGACTCCAACAGCGTCTATAAGTTGCCCGCAGTGTGGTGCGGGGCACTTGTATGACATGTGTCCCTACTGATGGATAAATGAGCATGCAGCAGAAGTTAATTTGATCAACTTTCACTCTAAGATGCTCAATTTAGAGGATTAAACATGCAATTAAGAAAAAAACCAAAGTTTTAAGAACACTTACCCTTGAAGCTCCAAATTCTCCTTCAATTCTTGATGAATTTTAGCACCACTTGGTTGTAGACCACCATAAGAGTCTTCTCTACTATTCTCTAGGCTTAGGTTGGATGGTAGGATCCAAATTTGTCATGAATTTGAGAAAGAATGAAAGTTGGGAAGAAGAGGAACAATGGATAGAATTGTGCAAAATTAACCCTTAATTTCACAAAATTCTTAACCATTTTTATGTCAAAATCATCTCTATTTATTAAAGAATAACATGCAATCCAATTGCATCAAAATTTGACAACACAAAATGGTTAATTTGTTGGTTAATTGTGAAGAAGACAACCAAGCTCCTGACTTAGTTAGTGGGAAAATCCAATCTTCAAAAATCAATTTTAAAATCAATTTTCAATGAATTTCCAAAATTGATTTAAAATTTATTTTTAATTTCAAAAAGATAATTAAATAATTAAATAAAAAATAATTTAATATTTAATTAATTAATTATTATTTTAATATTAAATAATAAAATAATATTATTTTTCCCACTTGTCCCGATTTTTCTAAAAAAAAAAACCGATATGAATCCCTATTCATATGATTAATATTTAAATTATATTTAAATATTATAATTAACTCTATTTGTACGTTTAATTCGTAATTAAACGTCGATATATCGTATATATCTGACTTTCATTCCTTAAGCCAAGATTTGAATGATTCAAACTTATTCACCACATTATCTAAGATTTTAGTCCATTTATGAGCTAGTAGAGGGACCTAATGGACCTACAGATCATGAGCTCCAACGATCCGAGATTAATTGGCCAAACTCTTTAACCTAGTTAACCAACATTCGTTAACTAACGGGACACTCCACTAAAGCCCGTAGCTGTACTCTCCTCACTGTAGATATATTTGTGTCCACTTGATATAACCGTCATCGATAAGTCAATCCTTCACAGGTTGTTCATAACTTTAGCAAGGTCAAATACCGATTTACCTCTGAGTTACATCTTTTCTCCTTAAGTACCATTGTCCCTCTAATGAACAATTGATTTAGGATCTAAGCACTAAATCCATTCCCTCTCAGGCCAATGAGAGAATGGGGCCCCTTGTTCAAGTCCTGGGAACAACACTTAAGAGAACAACCTCTCTTCTATCCCTAAGTTGGGTAGGAGTGAATTCCGTCTTGCAAATTCTATGTTCTCAACTATCTACCCGGTCTTATCCCTGAAATGGAAGGAATGTTGAGCAGCGCTATTGAGCTTACTCTTACCTATGTAGATCAAGGGATAATTCTGACTAAACAGGAGTTCATAGATAGCTCAAGATTCAGATCAAGTTATCTAGGTCATCGATAAGTGAAATTAATCAGTGGTAATCGTAAACGGTGTTAATACGTCACAGTAATTATTTCAGGGTCAGTCTTACACAATCTCATTATGTAGAATACCCCCGCTCATATGTCTCTACATGAGCAAATCAGAATCACTTCATTTATGACACTTTACAACATTTGTGACAATCATGAAGCGGGTCGTATTCAATAGTGTCTCCAGGAAGAGGTACCCAACCTGATCCATGTACTATAGACTATTGAGGCTACTTACTCGAACTTGATCCTGTTTATGTCTCCACATAAAGTCCAAGTACTCATGATAGTAGCCAAGGGTTCGTAGTTTAATTGGATTTAGAGTTGATAAATAATTAATTCACTTGAATAACCTCATATGTACTAAAAATCATCTATTTACAAAAACTACGAGTTTTAGCACATACAACCCAACACCTATAACCTCCACTCTATCTGTAGTGTTCAAAACAACCTCTATGGTGAAATGTACAATTCGGGTTGGAGGAACCACCTTAACTTTGGATGGGGTGGGAATCAACAACAAACGAAGAGGGCTCATGATAACTTGTAGAAATACAAGTTATTATAGCCTTTTTCATAGATAAATAGAGATTAAATAGAGAAGCATGCGGCAAGTTATGTTTATTTTGACTAATAAATCTTCCTTTGCGTTATACTAATGTATTTTTAGGAAGATAAATGATATTACCACTTTTTGAGCCTAAAACGCATGTTTTAACGCAGGAATGCAGACGATGCGTTGATGACTTCTTAACGCAGAACGACGCGTTAGCAATCTGTTCTTCGTGGACGCATGATCTGAACGGAACGCAATCAACCTGACAATGCGTTAACAACAACTCAACACGTAACTACGCGTTAGCAACCTACGACGCGTTGACATCGGCGACACTATTCATGGACGCATAGACGACCATTAATGCAAGGCGCTGAGAATCAAATCAGAATCTTGAGAGATTGACGGATGATTGACGAACATGAATTGTTGCTAAAGTGGTGGATCTTAATTGGCCTGAGAATCATGCAATCAGGCGAGATGGACGTATAGTATAAATCTCGCCGCCAATCAAGCCGATTTGCCATTAACTGCAGACGCATCATCTATAAAAGGGCAGCATTGCGAGATGAGAAAGGTTGTTGATTCTCGGAAGGACTCCATAAGTGACAGCAGAGTTCTCTTAGACTTCAACAAGAGACAAATAGCTCGAGAGAGAAGAGTCTTCCTTTCTGTCGCACCACTTCACAGGAAATCATCACGCTTCCATCCGGGCGACTCAAGACATTGACGCCTTCCCTGCTTTCTTTCTTACTGTTCTTGCTTGAATTTTAGATTTGTATCAAGGAATTGAACATATCAAAATTTGTATCTCATTTTCATCAATATAATTATCTTCCATGTCTATTCACTTTTCTCAACTGTCCGCTTTATACTTTCAAACCATGAGTAACTAATCACTCAAGGGTCTAGGGTTGCGTTAGCATCTAACTAGAGACCGCAGTGGAACTATTTTATCTTGTCAATTTTGAGCTTAATTCGATGCTTATATCCATCTGAAAAATCGATATAAGTAGTAATAATCAAACTGCTCGAGAGGGTAAGTGATTGTGGAAGTTAATTGACAAGGGCCAAGTAGTGTTACCTGTCTACGGGGACAACCTTGGTTCTTAACACTCTCCTATGCATTATAGACATATAACGCATAGCGGCTAACAACCGTGAGAAGAGTCGCAAGTATGAATAGAATACTACTGTGCGTCTCCAACGTTAGATGTTAATCAACCTGAACCCTTTTCTTTATCCATTCACACACATCTTAGCTGAACTTGCTGTGTCGCATGCTTTCCATATTCCACAATTGTTAATTTAGTGTACAAACAATCGCTTTCTTTAGATTAGAAACACAACCTTCAACTATATATTGGTTACCGCTGTAACGCATGAAATCCAATTAAAACCAAATCAATATAATCCCTGTGTTCGACCTCAGACTCACCGAGAACACCTATTACTTTACTTATACTTAGGTAAAAGAATAGGAAAACTCGACAAGACCAACGCATAATAATAGAACGCATTGCATGATCAAAACATGACATGTTGAACGCATAGCCACATACTTTAACACTTTGCGTTAGGCTAATTTACAATACAAATACATCACAACAGCTGAGCAATAGCCGCAGAGAGGCAACTCTCCTTGTTTCAACCAATGGAATCAAGGTCATTATCATTAGTATTCGAGGGATCTGCAAGCGGACGCATCATCCTCATTGTCTTCCCTGGAATCTTTTTTACGAGAAGATAACAGTAAGATTGAAGCAACGCGCTAGTCGTACGATGCGATGTTCCAAAACTGCTCCGAGGAATTGCTTCTACGAGAATGTATATCTAGAAGCGATGCAATGTTCCACAGCCAAGCCACGACAATTTGCAATTTAAAAGTTCAAATAAGTCAAATTGCAGAGGCGCTCAAAAACCAAACGCATGGAGCATTGCTAAGTACGACCGAAGTTCCTAGAGGGAACTTAGAAGAACAATGTCAAGATGAGACATTGTTAAGTGGGAAAATTAATCCCGCAGTGCCAAATGAAGGGACGCAAGGAAACTTGCAGCCCCTAAATGCTCCCACAAGTCAACCAACGGAGAGTACCACGCATAATGTCCAGCATCCATCATCATCCGCCGAATCAGAAGAAGAGGAAAGTATAAAGCGGAGAAAAAAAGCAACGTAGGCAGAACCTGCATCTGTATATGAAGATACCACTTCTGGACGCGTCCAGATTGACGTCCAAGAAGAAATCTCAACACCCTGCGTGGGTGATTAGGTAAAATTTAATGTTGTTAATGTATTGAATGATCCTGATCATTTTCAATCTTGTCAGATAAATGCGGATATCAATGAATAGACAAGACCTGTGAACACGGCGTTGAGAGATGAAATCCTCAAGGACGGTGAAGATGGTAAAGAAGATGAAATAAAATTACTCTCCGATCATATAATTGAGCAATCAGACCGGAGCAACAGATCCGCGACAAAGATCAAGCCGCTATTAGAAGAGCCTTCAAATGCACGAGCTAGAAACCAGACCAATGCATCCAAAGTACGCGCACTTGAGGGAGGTCATAATGCACTTCATTGTCGCCTCTACGTTGAACCCTGAACGCAATAAAGGCTCTAACGATCTACGCAAGCGTAATAACTGAGCTTGCGTCGAAAGGTCCCTACGATTCTGAACGCCTACTTTTCGAGGGACGCTTTCTTTTACTCTTACCTTCTTCCTTTTTATTCGCACTTGTTTTAGTATTGATTTCTTTATTTTAGTTTATTTTATTTTATTTTGCTTTCTTTTTCTTATTCGTACTTTGTTTTTAGTATTTATTTTTGTTTCTTTAATTTCAGTTTTAGGAGTAGTGTTAATTAGATAAGCATGAAATTAGGTGTCGAGCTTTAATGTAAATTATATGATTTCCCGCATACTTTGTCATTCATGCATGCGTCCAACGCATAATTGAAATATGCATTCAACAATAAACGATATCTGTGTTTATCAAGTTAAGATTAGGGGTGAGGTTAAAGCCGTAAATTTTTTGTTTGTCAAACACATAATACTTAACTTCCATCGCATACCTTGACCTAAGAACCACGCGTTCATCAGCTATGCGTTTATCATTAGTTCACTGTGTTTTAGATAGAGCAATAGGTGAAACGCATACGTCTTTTGAGTCTATGCGGTTTTCCTAAAAACACTTATTGTGTAATATTATGTGTGGAAATGGAAATTTACAAACGCAAGGAGTGAGTAAGATATGGTGATGCGTTTTACATATCATGCGTTGAACATGCTATGC
Organism: Citrullus mucosospermus; assembly: GCA_030954485.1. Taxonomy (NCBI): domain Eukaryota; kingdom Viridiplantae; phylum Streptophyta; class Magnoliopsida; order Cucurbitales; family Cucurbitaceae; genus Citrullus; species Citrullus mucosospermus. The sequence continues at coordinate 13,412,382 of CM062057.1, read as the reverse complement.
GTCTTACAGTATGCGTTGGTGATCTTGTCAAGTTTTCCTATCCTTTACCCAAGTATAAGCAAAGGAGTAGGTTTTCTCGGTGAGTCCAAGGTCGAACACAGCGATTATGATGATTCAGTATTAATCTGGATTATATGCGTTGCAGTGGTAACCAAGAAATAGTTGAGAGAGTATGTTTTGTTTCTAATCTAAGGAAAGCGATAGTATGTACACTAGGCTAAAATTGTGAGAGATGGAAAGGCATGCGACACAGCAAATTCAGCTAATGATGTGAATGAATGGATAAAGAAAGGGTTCGAGTTGGTTAACATCTAACATCGAAAACGCATGATAGTATTCTATTCATACTTGCGACTCTTCTCCCGGTTGTCAGCCGCTATGCATTATATGTCTATAACGCATAGGAGAGTGTTAAGAACCAAGGTTATCCCCATAGATAGGTAATACTTCTTGGCCCTTGTCTATCGAGCTCCACAATCACTTACCCTCTCAAGCAGTTTGATTATTACTACTTATATCGATTTTTCAAATGGACATAAGCATCGGATTAAGATCGCAATTAACAAGATGAAATAGTTACACTATGGTTCTTAGTTAGATGCTAACGCAACCCTAGACCCTTGAGTGATTAGTTACTCATGGTTTGAAAGTAAAAGGTAGAAATATAGAGAAATGAGTAGACATGGAAGATATATATATTGATGAAATGGAATACAACTTTAGATAAGCTCAATGTCTTGACACAAATCTAAAATCAAGAAAGAAAAACTAAGAAAGAAAGCAGGAAAGACGTCAATGTCTTGAGTCGCTCAGATGGAAACGTGAGGTTCTTCTGTGAACTGGTCCAGCGGAGGGAAGACTCTTCTCTCTCGAGCTATTCGTCTCCGGTTGAAGTCTGAGAGAACTCTACTGTCACTTATGGAGTTCTTCCGAGAATCAACAACACTTTCTCATCTCGCAGAGCTGCCCTTTTATAGATGATGCGTTCGCAATTAATGGCAAATCTGCTTGATTGGCGGCGAGATTGATACTATGCGTCTATCTCGCTTGATTGCGTGATTCTCGGGTCAATTAAGATCCACCACTTTAGCCACAAATCATGTTCGTCAATCATTCGTCAATCTCTCAAGATTCTGATTTGATTCTCAGTGCCTTGCATTGATGGTCGTCTATGCGTCCATGAATAGTTTGGCCGATGTCAACGCATCATAGGTTGCTAACGCATAGTCATGCGTTGAATAGTTGTTAACGCATCTTCAGGTTGTTTGCGTTCCGTTCAGATCATGCGTCCACGAAGAACAGATTGCTAACGCGTCGTCTTGCGTTAAGAGGTCATCAACGCATCGTTTGCATTCCTGTGTCAAAACATGCGTTTTAGGCTCAAAAAGTGGTAAAATCATTTATCTTCCTAAAAATACAAGAGTATAATGCAAAGGAAGATTTATTAATAAAAATTAACATAACTTGCCGCATGCTTCTCTATTTAATCTCTATTTATCTAAGAAAAAGGCTATCATAACTTGTATTTCTACAAGTTAGCATAAATTAATGAAGATAATTGTTTTGAAGCTTTTTGAGCCTAAAATGCATGCTCTAACGCAAGCAACTCATGGATGTGTTGGCAACCCTTGATGCAGGAACGCAAGTAACCCATGGATGCGTTGGCATACTTGAATGCATGAACCCAAGTTATCCATGGACACATATCAACCAGAAACGCAGTGAAGAATCATATAAGAATCTTGAGAGATTGTCAGGAGATTGATATGCTTGATATTGGGCGAGAGTGGTGGATCTAAATTAAATCGAAAATCACGAGATTAGGCGAGATGGACGCAAGGCAGAAATTCAACCTTCAATCATGTAGATTTGCCAGCGATTGCAACACAACATCTATAAAAGGGCAGACCTGAAGGCTAAAAGGTTGTTGAACCTCTCAGAAGAATTCCTAAGTGACAGCTGTTGGGTATTAATTTTGGAAATGGAAATGTACAAAAACAAGGTGCAGATTAAGCTACGATGATGCGTTTTACATATCATGCATTGAACATGCTATGCGTCTTACTATGCTTAAATGCTATGCGTTTGTGATCTGTCAAGTTTTCCTCTCCTTTACCCAAGTATAAGTAAAGGAGTAGGTTTTCTCGGTGAGTCCGAGGTCGAACACAGGGATTATGTTGATTCTATAGTTATGTGGATTATATGCGTTGCAGTGGTAACCAAGAAATAATGCGTTGAGTTTGTTTCTAATCTAAGGAAAGCGATTGTATGTACATGTTGTAAAAATTTACAATACACAGATCACAAGTCCCCAGCAACAGCGCCAAAAACTTGTTGTGAAAATTTAATATAGACAGATCACAAGTCCCCGGCAACAGCGCCAAAAACTTGTTGTGGAAATTTTATATGTGGAATTGGAAAATTTACAAACGCAAGTTGCAGAGTAAGATATGATGATGTGTTTTACATATCTTGCGTTGAATATGCTATGCGTCTTACACTATGCGTTGGTGATCTTGTCAAGTTTTCCTACCCTTTACCCAAGTATAAGCAAACAAGTAGGTTTTCTCGGTGAGTCCGAGGTCGAACACAGGGATTATGTTGATTTAGTATTTATGTGGATTTCATGCGTTGCAGTGGTAACCAAGAAATAATTGGAGGAGTGTTTTGTTTCTAATCTAAAGAAAGCGATTGTATATACACTAGACTAAAATTGTGGTAGATGGAAAGGCATGCGACACAACAAATTCAACTAATGATGTGAATGAATGGATAAAGAAAGGGTTCGGGTTGGTTAACATCTAACATCGGAAACGCATGGTAGTATTCTCTTCATACTTGCGACTTTCTCTGGGTTGTCAGCCGCTATGCGTTATATGTCTATAACGCATAGGAGAGTGTTAAGAACCAAGGTTATCCCCATAGACAGGTAACACTTCTTGGCCCTTGTCAATTGAGTTCCACAATCACTTACCCTCTCAAACAGTTTGATTATTACTACTTATATCGATTTGTCAGATGGACATAAGCATCAGATTAAGATCGCAATTGACAAGATGAAATAGTTACACTATGGTTCTTAGTTAGATGTTAACGTAACCCTAGACCCTTGAGTGATTAGTTACTCATGGTTTGAAAGTAAAAAGCGGAAAGTATAGAGAAATGAGTAGACATATAAGATATATATATTGATGAAACGAAATACAACTTTAGATAAGCTCAATGTCTTGACAGAAATCTAAAATCAAGAAAGAAAATCTAAGAAAGAAAGCAAGGAAGGCGTCAATGTCTTGAGTCGCCCGGATGGAAGCGTGAGGTTCTGCTATGAAGTGGTCCGGCGGAGGGAAGACTCTTCTCTCTCGAGCTATTCGTCTCTGGTTGAAGTCCGAGAGAACTCTGCTGTCACTTATGGAGTTCTTCCGAGAATCAACAACCCTTTCTCATCTCTCAGAGGTGCCCTTTTATAGATGATGCGTTCGCAATTAATGGCAAATCTGCTTGATTGGCGGCGAGATTGATACCATGCGTCCATCTCGCCTGATTGCGTGATTCTCGGGTCAATTAAGATCCACCACTTTAGCCACAAATCATGTTCGTCAATCATCCGACAATCTCTCAAGATTCTGATTTGATTCTCGGCCCCTTGCATTGATGGTCGTCTATGCGTCCATGAATAGTGTGGCCGATGTCAACGCGTCGTAGGTATCTAACGCATAGTCATGCGTTGAGTAGTTGTTAACGCATCGTCAGGTTGGTTGCGTTCCGTTCAGATCATGTGTCCACAAAGAACAGATTGCTAACTCGTCGTCCTGCGTTAAGAAGTCATCAACGCATTGTTTTGCATTCCTGCGTCAAAACATGCGTTTTAGGCTTAAAAAGTGGTAAAATCATTATCTTCCTAAAATTAGAAGAGTATAACGCAAAGGAAGATTTCTTAATAAAAATTAACATAACTTGCCGCATGCTTCTCTATTTAATCTATATTTATCTAAGAAAAAGGCTATCATAACTTGTATTTCTACAAGTTATCAGTACACTATGGATAGTTATGATAGCCTTTTTGTCACGCCCTATCCCAGATACACTCCATACCTAGGATTGAGCATGATCCTATTTCCCTACATAAAACTCTATCAAATAAACACCATAAAAATAGCAAAACAAAACAACATTTCCATTATCTCATCAGAAGAAAGTGCAATCTTTCAAACATGTCTGTATATACACACATAAAGAGCAACACGTCCTTCTTTCTAACCTCATGAAAGATGTTTATTACAAGTTTTATGAAAATCTAAATATTTACAACTATCCTAGAGGTTCGCTTCCAGATAGGCCCAGACGAGATTTTTCTGTAGGCTAGGCGTCCCGGACACGCTCGCTACCTGAAACAACAAACAACAACAACAAACTGGATGAGCAGAAGGCTCAGTGAGTGACTAATCTACTAAACTATTCATAACAACTATAATCCAGTTTGTGAGTTGGTAACAATCACATAACACATCCCAAGGAAATATCAAGATTCTCTTTTCACAATGCACATATAACTATCAAATTCTCATGTCTCACAAGCTTGCATCTATTTAGTGCTTTCACTTTCCGTCCCTCAATACTTACTTATTTATAATTACAGTACCATGTGCCTTGACATGAAATCCCTCAGCACCGGTAACAAACTCTATCTATGCTCAAGTGCCTTCACTCATGATCCCTCGGCACAAGCTAGTGTGTGATGGATTACTACATGCCTTCACTCATAGTCCCTGAGCATTGTAGTCCATTTCCTACTGTTGATCAAGTGCCTTCTCAAATCCCTCAGCACTTGATTCCTCACTTACTCACATATAGCTTTCACCATAAGGTCCCTCAGCCATTATTACATTTAGCCATTAGTATTAATACTCTTTTAGATTACTACCACATCATATTCTTAAAGCACAATACAATGTATCACATTTCCTCATCTATAAGCGTACTAATGTTTAACACAAGATATAACAAACAGTCACTCACAATTGGTCCCGGCTCTAAGTGGGTTATAAGCCTCCCCGAGCTCTTCTTGGCCTGAAAACATATAATCCTCAAGTTTAGTTTCCATAATCTCCCTTTTCCTTTAACATACAATAGTAACGTTACTCTTAGAAAATTGTAAACTGCCAGCGTTACTCAGTTGATACTAAAACTATACTAGCGTTACTGCGTTGATTAAAACCAGCGAGACTACCTTGAGGAGCAATACCCAGCGATACTCTAGCGAGAATTGTGAGACGCAAAGCCTATCTTTGCGTTGCAGCGTTACTTGCTTCGCTGCCCAGTCTCTCGCTCACTCAGCGATACTTCCGCTGCTGCAGAACCGTTTCCTTCTTCCTTTCTTCTTCCTTCTTCAACCTGCTAAATATTCCATTTCAATCAATTTCAGTACTTTCTTCCTTCTACAAACTTGTTAAAATACAAGTCCTTCATCTTACCTCCAAATTTCATGAAGAACATCCTCTCCGTTTAGGACATATCCTTCAATAACTCCAAGTTACCTCTAATCATCCGACAGTTCAACTCCCGTCTCTTCTTCCTGTGTTTGACACACAATTAAACAATTTCAGCTCAAGCATCCTCCATGAAACCTGCTAAAAATCGAGTTAACTTACTAACCTCAAAGTTTCAGCCCTAACCTTCGTCTCTTCAATTCGTTCTTCCTCCAAAATCGAGCATCACTCTGAAGAGATAACAGCAGCCGAAACCTCTGTCAACCCCAAGTTTCTTCCACGAATTCAATGAGATTTCTGCTTCAGGTCAGCATGAACATCTTCGTCTACCTCCCTCCGATGTTTCGCCTTAATATAGACCCAACTCGAGCTCTAAAATGCAAGTAGAACAATTGATTTCTCAGTCCACTTATATATATACCACCGACTTGTCCTCCATTTCAACTCTATACTATAATCCGTTCAACGCATACCTCCTATGCTCAGCTTCAGCAATGCACACAGCCTCTGATGATAATTCTTTTCAAACTCTCCCGCCAAATAGTTAGCATACGCATAACTTTCTCTCGGCCAACACTCTTTGTCCAACGCATACCCGCCTTCGACGCATGGTAGCGTTCACCGCATAATAGCCTCACCGTAGATCAGCTCCCAACTCCTCGTGGCCTTTACTTCCAACGGCACACTGCCTTCAATGCGGTTGACGCATAATAATCCTCGGTACCAAGTAATCCTCCACGCCTTATGTCCTCAACGCGTCACGACTTCAGCGCATGATGAACTTCCCTCACCTTTGCGTTTACACCAAAATTGTTTCCTCCACAACAGGTTGCCACCAACGCATAGCTGACACTTAGTCGTTTCCCACTACAAATGCAAGCCAGCCAACTACTTTTACACATTCACCCATCTCTCGGCCCCTTCTTACCTTGCGTTCTCAGAAAATTAGGTGCGGGGCTTACACTTTTTCTTAAATAAATAGAGATTAAATAAAGAAGCATGCGGCAGTTTATGTTGATTTTTACTAATAAATCTTCCTTTGCGTTCTACTCTTGTATTTTTATGAAGATAATGATTTTACCACTTTTTGAGCCTAAAACGTATGTTTTAACGCAGGAATGCAAACGATTCGTTGATGACTTCTTAACGCAGGACGATGCGTTAGCAATTTATTCTTCATGGACGCATGATCTAAACGGAACGCGAACAACCTGAAGATGCGTTAACAACTACTCAACGCAAGACTATGCGTTAGCAACTCATGATGCGTTGACAACGACCAAACTATCCATGGACACATAGACGACCATCAATGCAAGGCGCCGAGAATCAAATCAGAATCTTGAGAGATTGTCGGATGATTGACGAACATGATCTGTGGCTAAAGTGGTGGATCTTAATTGACCCGAGAATTACGGAATCAAGCGAGATGGACGCATGATATCAATCTCGCCCCCAATCAAGCAGATTTGCCATTGATTGCGAACGCATCATCTATAAAACGGCAGCTCTGCAAGATGAGAAAGTGTTGTTGATTCTCGGAAGAATTCCATAAGTGACAGCAGAGTTCTCTCAGACTTCAACCGGAGACGAATAGCTCGAGAGAGAAGAGTCTTCCCTCCGCCGGACCACTTCACAGCAGAACCTCACGCTTTCATCCGGGCGACTCAAGACATTGACGCCTTTCCTACTTTTCATCTTACTTTTTCTATCTTGATTTTAGATTTGTGTCAAGACATTGAGCTTATCTAAAGTTGTATTTCGTTTCATCAATATATATATCTTCCATGTCTACTCATTTCTTTATATTTTCTGCTTTTTACTTTCAATCCATGAGTAACTAGTCTTTCAAGGGTCTAGGGTTGCGTTAGCATCTAACTAAGAACCATAGTGTAACTATTTCATCTTGTCAATTGCAAACTTAATCCGATGCTTATGTCCATCTAGCTAATCGATATAAGTAGTAATAATCAAACTGCTCGAGAGGGTAAGTGATTGTGGAACGCGATTGATAAGGGCCAAGAAGTGTTACCTGTCTATAGGAATAACCTTGGTTCTTAACACTCTCTTATGTGTTATAGACATATAACGCATAGCGGCTGACAATCGGGAGAAGAGTCGCAAGTATGAATAGACTTCACCCTGCGTTTCCGATGTTAGATGTTAACCAACCCGAACCCTGTTTTTATCCATTTGTTAAATTCACCTAGCCGACTTTGCTATACCGCATGCTTTCCATCTTCCACAATTTAGTATAGTGTACATGTTATCGCTTTCTTTAGATTAGAAACAACCACACTTTCAACTATTTCTTGGTTACCACTGCAACGCATGAAATCCACATAAATATTGAATCAACATAATCCCTGTGTTCAACCTCGGACTCATCGAGAAAACCTACTCCTTTGCTTATACTTGGGTAAAGGATAGGAAAACTTGATAGATCACTGATAACTTGTAGTAATACAAGTTATTATAGCATTTTTCATAGATAAAAAGAGATTAAATAGAGAAGCATGCGGCAAGTTATGTTTATTTTGACTAATAAATCTTCCTTTGCGTTATACTAATGTATTTTTAGGAAGATAAATGATTTTACCACTTTTTGAGCCTAAAACGCATGTTTTGACGCAGGAATGTAGACGATGCGTTGATGACTTCTTAACGCAGGACAACGCGTTAGCAATCTGTTCTTCGTGGACGCATGATCTGAACGGAACGCAAACAACCTGACGATGCGTTAACAACTCAACGCATAACTACACGTTAGCAACCTACGACGCGTTGACATCGGCCAGACAATTCATGGACGCATAGACGACCATTAATGCAAGGCGCTGAGAATCAAATCAGAATCTTGAGAGATTGACGGATGATTGGCGAACATGAATTGTGCCTAAAGTGGTGGATCTTAATTGACCCGAGAATCATGCAATCAGGCGAGATGGACGCATAGTATCAATCTCGCCGCCAATCAAAAAAATCTGCCATTAATTGCGGACGCATCATCTATAAAACGGCAGCTCTGTGAGATGAGAAAGGTTGTTGATTCTCGGAAGAACTCCATAAGTGACAGCAGAGTTCTTTCAGACTTCAACCGGAGACGAATAGCTCAAGAGAGAAGAGTCTTCCCTTCGCCGCACCACTTCACAGCAGAACCTCACGCTTCCATCTAGGCGACGCAAGACATTGACGCCTTCCTTTCTTTCTTGCTTAGTTTTTCTTCTTGATTTTAGATTTGTATCAAGGAATTGAACTTATCTGAAGTTGTATCCGTTTCATCAATATATTCATCTTCCATGTCTACTTACTTTTTTCAACTGTCTGCTTTATACTTTCAAACCATGAGTAACTAATCCCTCAAGGGTCTAGGGTTGCGTTAGCATCTAACTAGGAACCATTGTGTAACTATTTTATCTTGTCCATTGCGAGCTTAATCCGATGCTTATGTCCATCTGACAAATCGATATAAGTAGTAATAATCAGACTACTTGAGAGGGTAAGTTATTGTGGAACTCAATTGACAAGGATCAAGAAGTGTTACCTGTCTATGGGGATAACCTTGGTTGTTAACACTCTCCTATGCGTTATAGACATATAACGCATAGCGGCTGACAACCGGGAGAAGAGTCGCAAGCATGAATAGAATACTACTATGCGTTTCCAACGTTAGATGTTAACCAACCCGAACCCTTTCTTTATCCATTCACACACATCTTTAGCTGAACTTGCTGTGTCGCATGCTTTCCATCTTCCACAATTTTAATCTAGTGTACATATTATCGCTTTCCTTAGATTAGAAACAAACTCATTCTCTCAACTATTTCTTGGTTACCCCTGCAACGCATGAAATCTAACTAAATACTAAATCAATATAATCCCTGTGTTCGACCTCGGACTCACCGAGAAAACCTATTCCTTTGCTTATACTTGGGTAGAGGATAGGAAAACTTGACTAGATCACCAACGCATAGTGTAGGACGCATGGCATGTTCAACGCATGACATGTTGAACGCATAATCACATACTTTAACACTTTGCGTTAGGCTAATTTACACATACAAATACATCACAACAATCACCAACGCATAGCATTTAAGCATAGTGATAACTTGTAGAAATACAAGTTATTATAGCCTTTTTCATAGATAAATAGAGTTTAAATAAGAGAAGCATGCGGTAGTTAATGATAAATTCCATTAAGAAATCTTCCTTTGTGTTATACTCTTGAATTTTGATGAAGATATTTATTTTACCACTTGTTAAGCCTAAAACGCATGTTTTCAAGTAGGAATAAAAGCAATGCGTTGATGACTTCTTAACGCAGGACGATACGTTAGCAATTTGTTCTTCATGGACGCATAATCTGAACGGAACGGAAACTACCTGACGACGCGTTAACAACACTTCAACGCATGACTACGCGTTAGCAACTTACGCTGCGTTGACATCAATCAAACTATGCATGGACGCATAGACAACCGTTACGGCAAGGAGCTGAGGATCAGATTGGAATCTTGAGAGATTGACGGATGATTGACAGACATGATTTACGGCTCAAGTGGTGGATCTTAATTGGCCCGAGAATCACGCAATCAGGCGAGATGGACGCAATGTCAATCTCGCCACCAATCAAGCAGATCTGCCATTAACTGCGATTTCATCATCTATAAAAGGGCAGCTCTGCGAGAGGAGAAAGGTTGTTGATTCTCAGAAGGACTCCATAAGTGACAGCAGAGTTCTCTCAGACTTCAACCGAAGACAAATAACTTGAGAGAGAAGAGTCTTCCTTTCCGCCGCACCACTTCACAGCAAATCATCACGCTTCCACCCGGGCGACTCAGACATTGACGCCTTGCCTTGCTTTCTTTCTTACTTTTCTTACTTGAATTTTAGATTTGTATCAAGAAATTGACTTATCAAAATTTGTATCTCATTTTCATCAATACAATTATCTTCCATGTCTATTCACTCTTCTCATTTGTTCACTTTATATTTTCAAGCCATGAGTAACTAATCACTCGGGGGTCTAGGGTTGCGTTAGCATCTGACTAGGGACCGCAGTGTAACTATTCTAACTTGTCACTTGCGAGCTTAATCTGATGCTTATATCCATCTGACAAATCGATATAAGTAGTAATAATCAGACTGCTCGAGAGGGTAAGTGATTGTGGAACTCAATTGACAAGGGCCAAGTAGTGTTACCTGGTTACGGGGACAAACTTGGTTCTTAACACTCTCTTATGCGTTATAACGCATAGCGGCTGACAACTGGGAGAAGAGTCGCTAGTATGAATAGGGTACTACTGTGCATTTCCGATGTTAGATGTTAACCAACCCGAACCCTTTTCTTTATCCATTCATACACATCTTAGCTGAACTTGCTGTGTTGCATGCTTTCCATATTCCACAACTGTTAGTCTAGTGTACAAACATCTGCTTTCCCTTAGATTAGAAACACAACTTTCTCAAAATTGTTGGTTACCTCTGTAACGCATACAATCCAATTAAAACTAAATCAATATAATCCCTGTGTTCGACCTCGGACTCACCGACAACACCTATTACTTTACTTATACTTGGGTAGAGGAATAGGAAAACTTGACAAAACAAACGCATGCCATGTTAAATGCATAACCATATACTTTAGTACCTTGCGTTAGGTTAATTCACACAATAATATTTCCATAACACATAGTAAGACGCATAGCATGTTCAACGCATGATATGTAGAACGCATCATCGTAGCTTAATCTGCACCTTGCGTTTGTAAATTTTCAATTCCACAATTCATACACAACATTATGCGTTCAACAATGCGTTCAACAGGCTTAATACTATGCGTTACTAATCTGTCATGTCTGTCACACCCCCTCCTAGATTATCCTCCATAACCCGAAAGGAGATGTGAAGTCAGCAACCTTGACTCCTCTGTAAGGTCACTGACCAACAATTTCTACCAAAGACGTCCCAGACGAGGTTCTTGCATAGGCAAAGGATCCCGAACTCGCTTACTACCTGGAAAATTAGAAAACATAGGAAAATGTGAGTTAATGCCCCGTGAGTGACGTTTTGTAAAACTATCTTTTAATCAAAAATAGGCATGTTACATTTATACATATAAAACAAGATAAGTACATCAATACAACAGGAACGTATTTTCAACATCTCTTTTAAACCGTATCAAATTGCTCCAAATCAATAGAGCCGTTTTAGAACAATTATACGAAAAACTCATTTGGTTTCTCAATCATTTCCCTTAGTTGAGGCGGAGCAAGACTCAACGCTTTCAACGCCGAAATACATCCTTAGTCGGGGTGGAGCAAGGCTCAACACACCCAACGTCGAAATCATCCCTGGCTCAGTGTAGAGCAAGCTCGACGCACTAGCCAGATTAACGTCTATGCGTACATAGGAATATGACGAGTTGCCCATGTACCTTCTCATGTCCTTGAGTACTGGGTCCCGGGGAAACTCAGGAGCCTTCCAAAGGAGATAAGCACTGAGCCTCCTTTTAAATATTTTATCAATCAATTTGAGTAGATCATTCTTGTGACCCTTTCAAAGAAATCAAGATGTTTCTCGATAAACTATATCTTATAACATGCAATATAGTAAAACAATTAGACAAAACATGCCTTTTAAACACTATGATCAACGTCATGCGTTTCATGAAATCAGTTATTACAAAACCATAACACATAAGAACACTTTTAACAAAGTTCAGTTTTGAAGAAAGAAGAGAGTCACTCACAATTACTTAAGAGATTTCCCTTCAAATCTCTGCTTTCCCGGGCTCTTAAACGCAAGGCTTGGACTCTTTAGTCTGCTTTCACCCTTTGGTAATCTAGTTGGACGTAACCCTGCAAGGTGCAGACTAACTCTCCTTATTCCTTTGGATGCGTCGACCTTCTTGGAATGCAAAGTCTAACTTGATCGCATCGTGGTGTTTACCCTTTATGTTGAATTCGGATAAAACGCAAGGCTCACCCTTCTTGACGCAAGCCAACTTCTTAACACCAGATGACTTAAGTGTCAAGGTTGTCTTCTTCCTTGGCCGCAGACTTCCTTTTACAGACGCACGGGCTTCTTCCTTCTACCTTCATTCTTTCCTGATGTGCCACTTTTGTGTGTTAACCCCAAGTGTACGGGTCAAGTTATAATATAAAACGGTTAAGTCCGAGTATCGTTTCCACTAGAGATCCAAGTGGGAAGGTTTAAGTTATTTAGCTATTCTAGAGTTGAACCAATTTTATTCGAGGATTGGAATTCAAATTTTTGTTTTTGAGAAAAAGAAAAATCAAGCAAGAAAATATCAAAGGGAGAATTGCAAGAGTCAAAGAGAGTTCTAGGGTTTCAAATCCTTGTTCGTTTCATCATGCAAAATTATGGATTTCATGGATTTAATTCTTATGCCTAAGTCTAGAAACTTAATTCCAAGTTATCTTCTCTCAAAGACAACTCTTTCTCATGCAACTTGATTGATAGTTAATCTCTTAAAACCAATACAAAATTACATGGCATTAAAATTAGTCTTTAGCAACTTTCATTGTAAACCTAACTACTCTCGTGATAGATTAACAACGATTCATTGTTATAGATCAAATTAAAGATATAATCTCTCGATCATACATCTAATCTAACATGTAAAGGTGGCCAATCTTCAAGAATTAAACACAATAACAATGAAAAGCATATTTATTTGAACAAAACCATGAGTCTACAAAATTAACATGAGTTCACAAACAATTCATCAAAAACCCTAAAACTAAAGAGTTTAGCCACTCATAGCGTAAAGCAACATATTGATCAAAAAGAATCAAAGAAAGAGTGTAAATAATAGGGAAACTCTACTGAAAAGAGGTTCTTGATTGAGGCAGCACCGTCACGAACTCCTTGGCTCTCGCGTCGGACTTCGAAGGGCACCAAAACTATCTCAAACTCTTTTCCTCTTCCTTGCGGCGAACTCACTCTTGGAACTCTAGCTTAATTCTCACCTTTTCGGATCGTTCTCTTGTTCTGCAACTTTCTTGATCTTCTTGATATTTCTCCCCCCTTTTGGCTGCTGAAAACCCCTAAATTTATATAGTTTGGCCGCCCAAATTTTAACCTAAAATACAAAACTTGCGTTTAAATTAACGCTGGCGCCGCGGCGCTGACGCATAACGCCGCGGCGCTAGCGTTGCGACCAAAATTAAGTTGCTCTCGGGTTTTAGCACCGTGGCAGCGCCGTCCCAGCGCTGCGACGCTGTCTTGCGTTCACCAAGTATGCGTTGAAGCAGAGCCTTCCCAGCGCCGCGTTGCTGCTCTGCATCCATGTTGATGCGTTTCTGCCTCAGCGCCGCGGCGCACCATGCGTTTCAAGCAAGGATGCGTTTTTCAGCACTTTTTCTCCATATTCTAGCTCGGTTTTGATCTTTCTGTCGTTTCTTCTAATTTTCCTCGTTTTAACCTGAAAATCACTAGCAAACAAGTGAAATCTAATATAAAACTCCTTTAATTTGAGAGAATAATAAGCACTTTTCAAGTGCTTATCAACACCCCAAACTTAGAGATTTGCTAGTCCCGAGCAAAGAATAAAATCAAATAATGGGAGTTTTTGATGAAGAAGTGTGCAATAGACTCATGTCTCAGAGAATAGCATTCAGAGCTTAAGTAGAAACATGCAAGCATATCTATATTGTTATAATTATTCAAGGCCAAATCTTGCTATCTCCCAAGTGTGTGTGTGCAAGCCTCCTTCAATTTAAAATACTAGAACTCAAATTAGGACTTAAGAGAGTTTCTTTAGTTTTCCCCTTACTCTAGCTCATGCACCAATCTTCAAGCTTTCATGCATTCAAGTGGGTAATATGTCCACTAAGGTGCCTTTCAGTCATATCTATTTTTTTCATGGGCCCTAAACTTGCATTTTTTTACCTAGAGGCACTAGCTTTCAAATATCCACTGTAGGGACTCGTACCTAGTCAATTCCCAGGCGTCCTTACTGATCACAGCAAAGGCAGCTCGTTTTACCCCTATCCATGCATACTCATTACAAGTTTAACATTTAAAAAGATAGACAAATAAAGCTCATATATTTTGTGTACACTCTTTCTTTTCTCAAGGCATGTATACTCTTTTCTTTTTCCTTAGTCTAAGATTACAAGCTATCATGCATTTCCACTCTCTCACCGGAGGGGCCTTTCGAAGTGACAACTAAATACACCCAACTTAATCCTTTTTTTAGTTAAAGATTCTAAATAGAAGTGGCTACGTGCTCAAGAATATGAGAGATTTTAAGAGGGACTTAAATGAATTTAACTCAAGATAGTGCTATTCTATTTCCACAATAAGTCATCTATCATGCAAATTCGAATCTCATCATGGGCAATCAACATCAAGGCACACAACCATAAACAACATTCCCATTAACTTTGAAAGCTCCAAAATTTTCAAAAAAAATTTTTTTCAAAAATTGTTTCAAAAAATTGACAAGCATATGATCATTAAAACCTTCACTAACATGCATAGCAGGATAAGAAAACACACAAAAGTACGAAAGACACCTCCCACCCCAAACTTAGAATCATGCATTGTCCCCAGTGCATAAGAACATCTAACAAGGAAAGAGCAAGCCTGGGAGCAAGCGGGAAGCCACCAAACAGGCTTGGTGTAAGGAGTACTTTGTGTGATGAACCACGTTCCTGAGAGATAAAGCATATGAGTGACTCCAAGATTTATAAAAAAAATAAATAAATAAATACAATAAATTAAAGAAAGTAATAAAATTGGGTTGCCTCCCAATAAGCGCTTGGTTTAACGTCTTCTAGCTAGACGGGACTACTGGATCATGCAATGAAAGTCAGGTTCTCAAGTCCGCGTTCTTCATCACCGATGTAGTGCTTTAATCGTTGACCATTCACTTTAAAGGTTGTTCCATTGTTACCTTGTAGTTCCACGGCTCCGTGTGGGGATACCTTGACAATGACAAAGGGTCCCGACCATCGTGTCCTAAGCTTACCTGGAAACAAGCGTAAATGTGAGTTAAAAAGTAATACTCTTTGTCCTGGAAGGAAGGTTCGTGAGGTGATCTTCTTGTCATGCCATCTTGCAGTGCGTTCTTTGTAAAGTTTGGCATTCTCATAAGCTTGAGCACAGAACTCCTCCATCTCATTGAGTTCTAAAAGGCGTTTCTCACCGGCTTTCTCGAAATCCATGTTCAGCTTCTTGATGGCCCAATAAGCTCTATACTCGAGCTCTACCAGTAAGTGACAAGCCTTTCCAAACACCAACCTATACGGGGAAGTACCAATTGGGGTTTTGAAAGCTGTGCGGTAGGCCCATAGTGCATCATCGAGCTTAAGGGCCCAATCCTTCCTATTGGTCTTGACTGTCTTTTCCAAAACTTGTTTGATTTCCCTGTTAGATAACTCAGCAAGGCCATTAGTTTGAGGATGATAAGCTGTAGCAAGTTTATGTTTAACATTATATTTTTGCATCATGGATTCAAACAGTTTATTGCAAAAGTGAGAGCCCTCATCACTAATAATAGCTCTAGGTGTACCAAAACGTGTGAAAATGTTTTTATGCAAGAATTTTAAAACAGTGCGAGCATCATTGGTCCTAGTAGCTATGGCTTCTACCCATTTAGATACATAATCTACTGCAACTAGAATGTATAGGTATCCATTAAAAGAAATAGGAAAAGGCCCCATAAAGTTAATACCCCAAACATCAAATAACTCCACTTCCAAGATAGGTTTCATTGGAAGCTCATATTGTCTAGAAATATTGCCAGTACGTTGGCACCTATCACATGATTTAACAAAGGTATAAGAGTCTTTGAAAAGGGATGGCCAATAAAATCCTGACTGAAGTACCTTAGCTGCAGTTCTAGTGGGTCCAAAATGACCTCCATTGGGGGAGGCATGACATGAATTTAAAATACTTACCACTTCGTCTTGAGGCACACACTTTCTTATCATATTGTCAGCACAAACCTTGTAGAGAAGTGGGTCCTCCCAATGGTAAGACTTAACATTGTGCATGAATCTTTTCTTTTGATGATAGTTCATGTCGGGTGGAAAATGTCCTTCTGCAAAATAATTAACTATGTCAGCAAACCAAGGCACACTATCTTTTACCTGATACAGTTGTTCATCAGGGAACATCTCAACAATTGGGGGCCATGATTTAGCTTCCTCATTCTCAATTCTAGATAAGTGGTCTGCAACCACATTTTCACATCCTTTCCTGTCTTTGATTTCTAAGTCAAATTCTTGTAACAATAATATCCATCTCATTAGCCTAGGTTTAGAATCTTTCTTAACAAACAAGTACTTTAAAGCAGCATGGTCAGTATGCACTACTATTTTAGAGCCAAGCAAGTATGATCTAAATTTATCAATGGCAAACACAACAGCTAGTAGTTCTTTTTCAGTAGTAGTGTATTTCTGTTGAGTATTATCAAGAGTCCTACTAGCATAGTAAATTGCCCTAAACATGTTATCTCTACGTTGGCCTAAAACAGCTCCTAAAGCATAATCACTAGCATCACACATGATCTCAAAAGACTGACTCCAATCTGCTACAACAATAATAGGTGCAGCAATTAGTCTTTCCTTAAGAGTATTAAAAGCTAGTAGACATGCATCATCAAAAATAAATTTAGCTTCCTTTTCTAACAAATTACTCAAGGGTTTAGCAATTTTAGAAAAATCTTTAATAAATCTCCTGTAAAACCCTGCATGCCCTAGGAAGCTTCTGACTCCTTTCACATTGGTGGGGGGTGACAGTTGTTCAATGACAGATATTTTAGCCCTATCCACCTCCAATACTTTTTTAGAGACTTTGTGCCCCAGGACGATGCCTTCCGTCACCATGAAGTGACACTTCTCCCAGTTTAGAACAAGGTTAGCATCTTGGCACCTCTGCAAAACACGAGTTAGATTAACAAGACAAGAAACAAATGAAGACCCAAATACAGAAAAATCATCCATAAAAACCTCCATTATGTCTTCGATGAGCCCCTGAAAAATAGACACCATACAACGTTGGAAAGTAGCAGGGGCATTACATAAACCAAATGGCATTCTTTTAAAAGCAAATGTCCCATAGGGACATGTGAATGTCGTTTTTTCTTGATCCTCAGGAGCAATGACAATTTGGTTATAACCTGAATATCCATCTAGAAAGCAATAATGAGAATAACCTACAAGTCTATCAAGCATTTGATCTATAAAAGGAAGGGGAAAATGATCTTTTCTAGTAGCTTTGTTCAACTTCCTATAATCAATGCATACACGCCATCCTGTCACAGTTCTAGTGGCTATCATTTCATCTTTTTCATTTTTTACCACAGTCATGCCACCTTTCTTGGGTACCACTTGAACAGGACTTACCCATGGACTATCAGATATGGCATATATGATTCCTGCATTCAAAAGCTTGAGCACTTCTTTCTTAACTACCTTCTTCATGGTGGGATTAAGTCTCCTTTGGTGCTCTATTGATGGTTTAAAGGTATCTTCCATCAAGATTCTATGCATACAGACCGACGGACTAATACCTTTAAGGTCCTCAATAGACCAACCAATGGCAGAGTTATGGTCCCTCAATACTTTCAATAATTTTTCTTCTTCCATA
Source organism: Citrullus mucosospermus (assembly GCA_030954485.1). NCBI lineage: Eukaryota > Viridiplantae > Streptophyta > Magnoliopsida > Cucurbitales > Cucurbitaceae > Citrullus > Citrullus mucosospermus. Next base: position 13,394,269 of record CM062057.1, on the reverse strand, counting down.
GAATCAAGATCAGAGGATATTATAACAGGTAAAGAAGATAAATTATCTAAGAATGCATATTTTAAATGAAGAGGTAATACTTTTAATTCAAGCTTAGGCTTCTCAATATCATTCACAACATGCAAGGGAGCTAAAGGTATAGGATTATCTATTTTAGAACATATTGGCAACCTATCTAACCACCTAGCATAAAAAGCTATTTCATCAAAGATTGTATCTGCATTTTCAACATCTATTATGCTTTGTTCTAGATGATCATTAGCTAACATGACCTCTACATGCTTATAAATAGTATGATCAGTTATGTCTATAGCATGGCAAGGACTACTCTTATCATGATGACTCAAGGACTTGTAAATATCAAATACTACATTTTCATCATTTACCCTTAGAGTCAACTTCCCTTGTTGGACATCTATGATAGCCTTTCTAGTTGCTAGGAATGGCCTCCCAAGTATGATAGGAATCTCAGAGTCCTCCTCCATGTCCAATACTACAAAATCTGCAGGGAAGATAAATTTGTCAACTTTAACTAATACATCTTCAACAATACCTTTGGGATAAGCTAATGATCTGTCAGTAAGTTGCAGGGTGATGGTGGTAGGTTGCACCTCTCCAATGTTGAGTTTCCTATAAACAGATAAAGGCATTAAATTAATAGAAGCACCAAGATCATAAAGAGCTCTAGTAACATTTAAAGAACCAATAGTGCAAGGTATAGTAAAACTCCCTGGATCTTTTAACTTTTGTGGTAGCTTCTTTTGTAACACTGCACTGCATTCCTCAGTGATGCTAATCATCTCATATTGCCCAAACTTTTTCTTTTTAGATAAGACATCTTTCATGAATTTCGCATAGTTGGGCATTTGCTCTAAAGCCTCAGCAAATGGAATGTTAATGTGCAGCTTTTTAAATAATTCAAGAAATTTAGCAAATTGGGAGTCAATTTCTTTCTTTTTAAAATGTTGCGGATATGGCATAGTATTAGGTACAAAAGGTAGAGGGTTAGATGACTTACTTGAAGATGTTGACTCTTTTACCTTTACCTCCTTTTCTAGGATCTTTGGTTCATCTTCTAAAATTTGCTCTTGGATATTGCCATCTACCTCTTGCTCTTCATCCTCATCAATGATCAAAGGAGTGGACAGCTTTTTCCCACTCCTCAAAGTCATGGCCTTGCACTCTTCTTTTGGATTTATCTCGGGGCAACTAGGAAATTTTCCCTTTTTCATTGTTTGAAGGGAAGTGGCGATTTGGCTTATTTGTACCTCGATGTTGAATGGCCTTACCATGACTTTGTACGGTGCTTTCCAATGCGGTTGTCCTTCCTTTTGATTCTTTTATGAATTCTACCATCAAATCTTCTAAGTTGGACTTCTTTTCAATGTGGGATGGACCTACATTGGATAATTCAGAAGAACCTTGCAAAACATTCCTTTTGTTAGCATAAGAAAAATTTTCATGGTTCCTCAAACTAGGTTGGTAGTGAGTTGGAAGTTGTTGATGTTGGTAATTCCTATAATGTCCTCTATCAACATAATTAGCTGTCTCATTATCTCCATGAACGCCCATTTCTGATGCCAAAGCGGCAAGAGAAGCTATAGATGGTGGATTTTGAGCTTGGCCTCCTGCAGTTAATTTAGAAAGAGCATTAGTAAGGGAAGCCATTTGAGCTTTAAGAGAATTTACCTCATCAACTTCATATAATCTGGTGACTCTTGGGATGTTTGAAGAAGACCGTTCACATGGCCAATTGTAGGATGTATTGGCCAAGTCTTCTAATATGGTATAGGCTTCTTGAGCATTCTTTGAAAAAATTGACCCTCCGGCGGTTGCATCTAAGATGGATTTGGTTGAGCTTGCCAATCCATTGTAGAAAAGTTGAATTTGCAACCAATCCGGATACCCATGTTGAGGGCACCTTCTCAAGAGATCCTTATACCTCTCCCAAGCCTCATATAATTGTTCATCCTCGAGTTGGCGGAATGTTCCAATCTCTGTCCTTAGTCTTTGAGATTTAGCCGGTGGAAAGTATTTGTTCAAGAAAGCTTGAGCTAAGATCTCCCATGTTGTAATGCTATCCGGAGGTATGGTTTCCAACCAATCCTTAGCACGGTCTTGCAAAGAGAAAGGAAAAAGTCTTAGTTTAATTGCATCATTCGAAACACCATTCATCTTTACCGTCCCGCATATCTCCAAGAAGGATCGTAAGTGCTTGTAAGGATCTTCATTAGTTCTTCCTCTAAAGGCTAGCTCTCTAGCCATTTGGATCAATCCCGGTTTCAACTCAAAATTGTTGACATTGATAGGCACATTCATAATTCCGGGTTGACTTGCCGGTAACGTAGGTTGAAAGTAGTCTCTAATTGCCTTAGGTATCTCTTCCGCCATCTCCGTAGTTTGATTAAGTTGAGCCCTTAAATTTCTTCTACACGTCCTTTCAATCTCGGGATCAAGAGGGAGGAGGTTAGTATTATCTCGAGGCATAGACTAACAAAATAAATAAAAGTAAAAAAAAAAACAATTATATAAAATAAACTAAATAAAAAAAAAGTCAAATAAAACAAAAACAAATAAACAATCAAATAATATACACCTCAAATTAAGATCTATCAATTCTTATGAATATTAAATAACAAAAAACCATTCTTTGGATCCCCAGCAACGGCGCCAAAAACTTGATGTGCCACTTTTGTGTGTTAACCGCAAGTGTACGGGTCAAGTTATAATATAAAACGTTTAAGTCCGAATATCGTTTCCACTAGAGATCCAATTGGGAAGGTTTAATTATTTAGCTATTCTAGAGTTGAACCAATTTTATTCGAGGATTGGAATTCAAATTTTTGTTTTTGGGAAAAAGAAAAATCAAGCAAGAAAATATCAAAGGGAGAATTGCAAGAGTCAAAAAGAGTTCTAGGGTTTTAAATCCTTGTTCGTTTCATCATGCAAAATTATGGATTTCATGGATTTAATTCTTATGCCTAAGTCTAGAAACTTAATTCCAAGTTATCTTCTCTCAAAGACAACTCTTTCTCATGCAACTTGATTGATAGGTAATCTCTTAAAACCAATACAAAATTACATGGCATTAAAATTAGTCTTTAGCAACTTTCATTGTAAACCTAACTACTCTCGTGATAGATTAACAACGATTCATTGTTATAGATCAAATTAAAGATATAATCTCTCGATCATACATCTAATCTAACATGTGAAGGTGACCAATCTTCAAGAATTAAACACAATAACAATGAAAAGCATATTTATTTGAACAAAACCATGAGTCTACAAAATTATCATGAGTTCACAAACAATTCATCAAAAACCCTAAAACTAAAGAGTTTAGCCACTCATAGCGTAAAGCAACATATTGATAAAAAAGAATCAAAGAAAGAGTGTAAAGAATAGGGAAACTCTACTGAAAAGAGGTTCTTCATTGAGGCAGCACCGTCACGAACTCCTTGGCTCTCGCGTCGGACTTCGAGGGCACCAAAACTATCTCGAACTCTTTTCCTCTTCCTTGCGGCGAACTCACTCTTGGAACTCTAGCTTAATTCTCACCTTTTCGGATCGTTCTCTTGTTCTGCAACTTTCTTGATCTTCTTGATATTTCTCCCCCCTTTTGGCTGCTGAAAACCCCTAAATTTATATAGTTTGGCCGCCCAAAATTTAACCTAAAATACAAAACTTGGGTTTAAATTAACGCTGGCGCGGCGGCGCTGACGCATGGCGCCGCGTCGCTAGCGTTGCGACCAAAATTAAGTTGCTCTCGGGTTTTAGCGCCGCGGCAGCGCCGTCCTAGCGCTGCGACGCTGTCTTACGTTCACCAAGTATGCGTTGAAGTAGCGCCTTCCCAGCACCGCGTTGCTGCTTTGCATCCATGCTGATGCGTTTCTGCCTCAGCGCCGCGGCGCAGCATGCGTTTCAAGCAAGGATGCGTTTTTCAGCACTTTTTCTCCATATTCTTGCTCGGTTTTGATCCTTCAGTCATTTCTTCTAAATTTCCTCGTTTTAACCTGAAAATCACTAGCAAACAAGTGAAATCTAATATAAAACTCCCTTAATTTGAGAGAATAATAAGCACTTTTCAAGTGCTTATCATCTCCCTTTCTCAGGGATTCTTACCACTGAATCATCAGTCATTACTTTTCCCTTAAGGTCCTATTTATAGAGGGCTTGTCATCCTACCTCTCCTCTTCTGCTACCACTTGTTTACCACATGTCATGTTGCATGCTTAGTTATTCATGCATAATCCAAGTGTTACCTTACATGAAATACTTATCATGCCTTTTAACACCTCCTACTTGATAAGGTGTCACGATCATGTGTAACCACCTGGCATATAGGTTTACCTTATGGGTCCATTATGTACCAATACACAACTACCCAATCAACTCTGTGTTCCTATGCGTTCATGGAACCTTCTTCCAAATTTAACTTCTTTACTCCCTTTTTACTACTCTCAGCTTTACTATCTTAATTTTCCATTTCTCCTCCACATTCAAGTAGGTGTACATATTGTAAACGCAACTACTGTGCGTTTCAGCTTTCCATAAAATATCATACATTTTCCTTCATCGTATACTATATGCGTTCATCTCCCTTTTCTAATATTCATTCTTAGTTACAATTATACCCTTCTAACAATGTGGTTTACCCTTTGCATTCACCTTTTGCTTCATCCCGCGTCCATGACCATCTTCCTTGAAGTCCCTTAGTTTTTCCCTCTATATGCGTCCTTAAATCATATACAAAGGTTATTCCTTTAACCATTCCTTCTTTAGCTTCTTCCTATGCGTTTACTTGAGATCGTGGTAACATTCTCCATTATCATGAAATTAAGCTCTTCAGTGTATAACTTTATAACCAATGGTCACCACCATCGACTCATAAACCCCTCGTCGCATAGCTAATAGCTCTCTTTAACACAGAACTCCTCAACGCATAGCTAATAGTTTCTTACCACATAACTTCCTCCACGCATAGTAAAACCTTACTAATCACTAAAGTCCTACTAGCATATAATAATCCTTTAATATTTAGCATCTCATAGTACTTATAACGCGTAGCGACCTCTTTGCACTCGCTGTACTAAAGAACTTTCCCGATCCGCACAATGATCTTTTATAGTAAACCTTCAGCGCATAGTTGTTGTCCATTTCATGGCTTACCAATTTTATTATTAACCTTTAGTCTATTGCATATAACTACTCTCCAATGCAAGGTATCCTTCTCATCGTAACAAAAGCTGAATACAACCCTTGGTCAGGTTCCATCTTTACTTCCAACACATAACAACACCTTTCAATACCTGTCGTACCTATCAAAATAACGACTCATCCATCTAGGCTATGGTAACAGTCTACTTCTTCCCTTTACACTAGCTTCCCCTACTAAGCTTACCAACGCATAGCCGTAGCTCATACCCAATTCTTGTTCCTTCACCTCCATTCACTATTGCTCTTTACAACACTCAACACATTATTTTCCTTAGCTTCACTTCCCAACCCGTTGTCAGCCTTTCCAACGCAAGGTACTTTCCTACATGATGGTTCTACTTCACTTTACATCACCGACCCATGGTACTTCACCCCATTCAACTTGCCATCATTAGATTCTAATTTCCAGAAATATGTCTACTCTTTTCTTAATACCATTCATCTCAACATACAGAATTTATTGGCCATAATTCAGTAATTGCACAATCTTAACTTTTCGTTTAAAAGTTCCGCTAATTCACACATTTTATCCTTTTATCCTTACTAGTCATAGGAATACTTAAGTTTTAGGAGACAGGGTATTACAATGTCACACTCTATTTTTAAAACCAATGCGTTGAAGAGCTTATAAAGAAAAGAAGTAGGACAAGAGAGGTTTCTTCTCAAGTGTTAGGTAAGTATAAGCCGTAGATAAGTTTGAATTAGAAGGATTGGATTGAAAGGTTGCGTTGAGTGATTTCTGGATCTTGGAATTAAAGTAATTCTTGGACTTAAGAATTCTGCTAAGTAGAATAACCAAACCAGGAGAACGCAACTATGACTTTGAGCTTGGAAGTATGATCTACGGAAAGAGAGGAAATCTCATCAGGTGATGGGAAGAGTTAAAAGTATAGCTGGGAGTTAAATTGAGTTGGGCGCATATCTAGTAGAAGACCATGTTGGACGCATGGTCAAGACAAAGGAAATGCAGCGTGACAGGTGGTAAACAAGTGGCAAAAATAGAGGAGAAGTTGGATTCATCCCAAAACTATAAATAGGGACGTGAAGGAAAGGGAGTGGAGGATGATAAAAAAAGAAAGTCTGAGTTATGGAGAGAAAGTAGAGAGAAGGCAGAAAAGGGAAAATCCTTGTGTTCGTAAAGAAGTCTGTGGCCAAGGGATAAGACATGTCACACCCTACCTTTTAAGGAACTTATGCGTTGAAGAGTCTATGAAGAAAAGAGATAAAAGACCATGTTGGACGCATGGTTAGGGCTAGGTAACGCATGGTAAGGGTGGACGTATGGAAGTAAACCGAGAAGGGAAAGAAGTGAAACGCATAAGAGAAACACGCGTTGGTGATGGTAAGATGCTTAAGCAAGAAAGGAATAAAGTTATGTTGTGAAGTGTTGAAAGAGATTTAAGTCTCGGAAAGATAGAATGCAATAACAAATTGAGTAACGCATAGACTTATAGCAAGGAATGCTCACAAGTGTTGGAGAAGGTTGTGAAGTAAACATAAAAGCTGGAGCATGTGATGGACGCATGCTAATTATCTTTAAGAGAAATAGTTTAAGTGCAAGGAAAAGGTTAAAAGAATAACCTTGGGAATAATCAAGGAATGTCCAAGGATAGGAAGGTGGTCATTGGACGCAGGATGAAGGTGAATGCATCAGGATCAACGCATAGAGGAAGAGTTTGAGAAGGACTTGTTGTCATTGACACCTATTGGCATTGAGTAAGCACTAGTTTATAATAGTGCAGCTATGCGTTGAAGGTGATCTCGAATAGTTGTTGTGTGCTGAAGTAGTCACCGCGTTGGCGGGGGAAGATACGTACTTGGCTTACCATGCGTTTGGTAAGGTTTTCATGCGTTGAGATCCCTATGCGTTGAAGACATTTATCTTTATGCGTCAAAGAGTAGTATAGTTGGCTGAGAGTTAGAAAAATGAGTAGTGAAGCTCAAACTTTAAAGGAAACTTAACGAACGCATGAGGGCGTTGTGTCGAATGAATGGTTATCTATTGGAAAATATTGGATGCATAAGATAAGTTTATAAGACCAGGTGGCTATGTATTGATTTGACACCTTATTAGTAGGAGGTGTTACAGGCATGTTAAGTGTTTCATGTAAGGTGACAGTTGGATTAATGCATGGTTATTTAAGCATGCAGCATGACATGTGGCAAACAAGTGGCAAAAGGAGAGAAGAGGTTGGATGGCGAGCTTCCTATAAATAGAACTTAGAAGGAAAAAGAGCGACTGATGACTCTCAAAGAAGAATTCTGGAGAGAAAAAGAGAAGAGAAAGGTAGCAAGGACGTCCGTAGTAGGAGTATGCGGCCAAGAAAGAAGGTATTGACAACTTAGCTATTTTATGTAAATAAGTTGTCTTGCATTAAAAAGGGGTCGGTTTGCTTTGAGGACAACCATAATGTCCAAAGTGAATGCGGCGTCCAAAGTTAGGTGATGCCCTCAAGTTGGACCTTGCGTCCAAGTGAGGGTGACGCGCATCTGAAAGAGAAGTAAGAGTTGGGATGCACTTTGCGGAAGTAGTCAACCTTGCGTCGAAGGGCAGGGTTGCGTTCAACCGAGCTGACAGAGAGAAATGGAGCTTTGCGTTTCTTAGATTAGAACGCTGCATCCAAGAAGCTCAGGAAGAGGAAATAGAGGAAAGGAAGAAGAAGTATTCTTTGGCAAGTACAGGTGAGTAACACTGCGTTTTATAAAAATAAATGAGTTCTTTAGAATGTAAATCTACGGGTTTTGAATAAAATAATGTGTTGTGAATTATATTGTATGTGTAAATTAGCCTAACGCAAAGTGTTAAAGGATGTGTTTATGCGTTCAACATGTCATGCTTTGAACATGCTATGCGTTCTATCACTATGCGTTGGTGGTCTTGTCAAGTTTTCCTATTCTTTTACCCAAGTATAAGCAAAGTAATAGGTGTTCTCGGTGAGTCCGAGGTCGAACACAAGGATTATATTGATTTAGTTTTTAATTGGAATTCATGTGTTACAGCGGTAACCAATATATATTTGAAAGTTGTGTTTCTAATCTAAAGAAAGCGATTGTTTGTACACTAGACTAACAATTGTGGAATATGGAAAGCATGCGACACAGCAAGTTCAGCTAAAGATGTATGTGAATGGATAAAGAAAGGGGTTCGGGTTGATTATCTAACGTCGGAAATGCACAGTAATATTCTATTCATGCTTGCGACTCTTCTCCCGGTTGTCAGACGCTATGCGTTATATGTCTATAACGCATAGGAGAGTGTTAAGAACCAAGGTTATCCCTGTAGACACGTAACACTACTTGGCCCTTGTCAATTGAGTTCCACAATCACTTACCCTCTCGAGCAGTTTGATTATTACTACTTATATCGATTTGTCAGATGGACATAAGCATCGGATTAAGCTCGCAATTGACAAGATAAAATAGTTACACTGTGGTTCCTAGTTAGATGCTAACGCAACCCTAGACCCTTGAGTGATTAGTTACTCATGGTATGAAAGTATAAAGCGGACAGTTGAGAAAAGTGAGTAGACATGGAAGACAATTATATTGATGAAGATGAGATACAATTTTTGATAAGTTCAATTCCTTGATACAAATCTAAAATTAAGATAGAAAATGAGAAAGAAAGCAGGGAAGGCATCAATGTCTTGAGTCGCCCTGATGGAAGCGTGATGATTTGCTGTGAAGTGGTGCGGCGGATGGAAGACTCTTCTCTCTCGAGCTATTTGTCTCCGGCTGAAGTCTGAGAGAGAACTATGCTGTCACTTATGGAGTTCTTCCGAGAATCAACAACCTTTTTCATCTCGCAGAGCTACCCTTTTATAGATGATGAAATCGCAGTTAATGGCAAATCTGCTTGATTGGTGGCGAGATTGACACTGCGTCCATCTTGCCTGATTGCGTGATTCTCGGGCCAATTAAGATCCACCACTTAAGCCGCAAATCATGTCTGTGAATCATCCGTCAATCTCTCAAGATTCCTATCTGATTCTCAGCGCCTTGCCATAACGGTTGTCTACGCGTCCATGCATAGTTTGGCCGATGTCAACGCGTCGTAGGTTGCTAACGCGTAGTTATGCGTTGATTTGTTGTTAACGCGTCGTCAGGTTGTTTGCGTTCTGTTCAGATCATGCGTCCATGTAGAACAGATTGCTAACGTGTCATCCTGCGTTAAGAAGTCATCAACGCATCGTCTGCATTCCTGCGTCAAAACATGCGTTTTAGGGCTCAAAAAGTAGTAAAATCATTATCTTCATAAAAATACAAGAGTATAACGCAAAGGAAGATTTATTAATGGAATTTAACATAAACTAGCGCATGCTTCTCTATTTAAACTCTATTTATCTATGAAAAAGGTTATAATAACTTGTATTTCTACAAGTTATCATAATGCATGCGTTTTCATATATGTAAAGCATACGAATATGTGATTTATAGAGACATGAGCATGCGTTTAAAGACATGAGTATGCGTTTCACTTGTAAACTTTGAGAATGCTGGATACTTGTTATGAGTTATAAAACGCATGTTGTTTTATGTTATCGGTTCTCATGACTTTTCTGAGAAACATGATATTATATGATTTCAAGAAAGATTTGAAAATAAACTTAATGAAAAGCATGCGGTTTTATATTAAAACTGGAAGTTGAACTTAGCATGCTGGAGAGGTGAGATTTGGAAACAGTTATTTCATGGGTTATAGATGTAATGTTCCAAAATATGTATTGTGTTATATAAGACTAGAAAAGGCACCTGAGGCTCAGGGACTTGGAGAAAGCCAAAGGGTAGCCGTTATATTATAAAGGTACCTAATGCTCAGGGACTTGTAGAAGGCATAAGGGTAACCTGGATATAGAAATGGGACCCCAATGCTCAGGGACTCGTAGAAGGCCTTGAGGGTGGCCCGGGTTTTAGTACCTATGTACACATAGAGGTATATACGACGCTGATGTGTTGAGATTACTCCACACAGCTAAGGAAAATCGACGTTGAGGAGCGTTGAGCATTGCTCTGTCTCAACTAGGAAAAAAGTATATTATAAGAAAGAGATTTTTAAGTATGTATCCTGAATCGGGCAAGAATGTTTTCACAATGGTATTGGAGTATAGTTTAATATGACTTGAAGTGTTATGTTTTATACGAGTTTGACCAGTTTTACAGTTAAACTACCATTATGCGTTGAGCATACCATGCGTTGAGCATACTATGCGACTTACTTAGGCTTAATGCTATGCGTTGGTGATCTGTCAAGTTTTCCTATCCTTTACCTAAGTATAAGCAAAGGTGTAGGTTTTTTCGGTGAGTTCGAGGTCGAACATAGGGATTATGTTGATTCTATATTTAAGTGGATTATATGCATTGCAGTGGTAACCAATAAATATTTGAGAAAGGTGTTTGTTTGCGTCTAATTTAAAGAAAGCGATAACATGGACACTAAACTAAATAGTGGAAGATGGAAAGGCATGCGACATAGCAAAGTCAGCTAATGATTTAAATGAATGATTAAGAACAGGGTTCGGGTTGGTTAACATCTAACATCAGAAACGTATGGTGATAGTCTATTCATACTTGCGTGTCACGCCCTACTTTTTAAGAAACGATGCGTTGAAAAGTCTATGAAGAAATGAGGTAAAAGACCATGTTGGACGCATGGTCAGGACTAGGTAACGCATGGTAAGGGTGGACGCATGGAAGTAAACCGAGAAGGGAAAGAAGTGAAACGAATAAGCAAGAAAGGAATAAAATTATGTTGTGAAGTGTTTAAGAGATTTAAGTCTCGGAAAGATAGAATGCAATAGCAAATTGAGTAACGCATAGACTTATAGCAAGGAATGTTCACAAGTGTTGGAGAAGGTTATAAAGTAAACCTAAAAACTAGTGCATGTGGTGGACGTATGCTAATCTATCTTTAAGAGAATTAGTTTAAGTGCAAGGAGAAGGTTAAAAGAATAACCTTGGGAGTAATCAAGGTATGTCCAAGGATAGAAAGATGGTCATTGAACGCAGGATGAAGGTGAATGCATCAGGATCAACGCATAGAGGAAAAACTTGAGAAAGAGTTGTTGTTATGGACATAAAGAAGGAGTTGGGCGCATGGTATGATGCGAAAAGGTACAAATGCATAGTATTGCGTGTTTGTCATTAACGCCTAGTGGCATTGTGTAAGCACTGGTTTATAATAGTGCGGCTATGCGTTGAAGGTGATCACGAATGGTTGTGAGCTAAAGTAGTCGCTGTGTTGGTGGGAGAAGAAACGTACTTGGCTTACCATGCGTTGGTAAGGTTGTCATGCATTGAAATCTCTATGCGTTGAAGACAGAGTTATCTCTATGCGTCAAAGATAGTAGTATAGTTGGCTGAGAGTTAGAAAAGTGGGTAGTGAAGCTCAAACTTTAAAGGAAACTCAACGAATGCATGAGGGCGTTGTGTTGAATGAATGGTTGCCTATTGGAAAAATGTTGGACGCATAAGATATGTTTATAAAGGCTAGGTGGCTTTGTATAGATTTGACACCTTATGAGTAGGAGGTGTTAAATGCATGTTAAGTGTTTCATGCAAGGTGACACTTGGATTAATGTACGGTTAATTAAGCATGCAGCGTGACATATGGCAAACAAGTGGCAAAAGGAGAGAAGAAGTTGGATGGCAAGCTCCCTATAAATAGAACTTTGAGGGAAAAGGGGCGGTTGATGACTCTCAAAAGAAAAATTCTGGAGAGGAAAAAGAAAAAGAAGAAGAAGGCAGTAGGGACGTCCATAGTAGGAGTCTGCGGCCAAGAAAGAAGGTATTTGACAACTTAGCTATTTTATGTAAAGAAGTTGTCTTGCGTTAAAAGGGGTCGGCCTTGCGTTGAGGACAAACATGATGTCCAAGGTGAACGCAGCGTCCAAAGTTAGGTGATGCGTTCAAGTTGGACCTTGCGTCCAAGAGAGGGCGACGCATCCGAAAGAGAAGTAAGAAGAGTCGGGATGCACTTTGCGAAAATAATCAACCTTGCGTTGAAGGGCAGGGTTGACATAGGAAAATGGAGCCTTGCGTTCCGGAGGTAGAACGCTGCGTCCAAGAAGCTCGAGAAGAGGAAAGAGAGGAAAGAAAGAGAAATTGTTCTTTGGCAAGTACATGTGAGTAACACCTGCGTTTTATAAAAATAAATGAGTTCTTTATGAATGTAATTCTACGGGTTTTGAATAAAATAATGCATGCGTTTTCATATATGTAAAGCATACGAATATGTGATTCATAGAGACATAAGCATGCGTTTAGAGACATGAGCATGCATTTTACTTGTAAACTTTGAGAATGCTGGATGCTTCTTATGAGTTATAAAACGCATGGTGATTTATGATATTGGTTCTCATGACGTTTCTGAAAAAGCATGAGATGATATGATTTCAAGAAAGATTTGAAAATAAACTTTATGAAAAGCATGCGGTTTATATTAAAATTGGAAATTGAACTTAGCATGCTGAAGAGGTGAGATTTGGAAACAGTTAATTCATGGGTTATTGAAATAATGTTCCAAAATATGTATTGTGTTATATTAAACTTGAAAAGGCACCCGAGGCTTAGGGACTTGGAGAAGGCCAAAGGGTAGCCGTTATATTATAAAGGTACCCAATGCTCAGGGACTTGTAGAAGGCATATAGGTAACCTGGATATAGAAATGGGACCCCAATGCTCAGGGATTCGTAGAAGGCATTGAGGGCGGCCCGAGTTCTAGTACCTATGTGCACATAGAGATATATACAACGCTGATGTGTTGAGATTACTCCACACAGCTAAGGAAAAATCAACGTTGAGGAGCGTTGAGCATTGCTCCGCCTCAATTAAGGAAAAAGTATTTTATAAGAATGAGATTTTTTAGTATTTATTCTGAAGCGGTCAAGTATGTTTTCACAATGGTGTTTAAGTATAATTTAATATGATTTTCGGAGTGTTATATTTTATGCGGGTTTGACTAGTTTTACGGTTAAAATATATTATTTCCAGAAAACCGTTACTCACTGAGCTTTTAGCTCACCCTTTTTAAATGTTTTTCCATTTTCAGGTAGTATGACAGTTCCCGTTGCCGATCGAAGTCAAGGTTTGTCAAGAGCATGTGGATGGTGAGGTTGACAGTGGGTTACGTGACAGGGTAGTCGGTAACTGCTATCTTCACACCTCTTTTCGGGTTATTGAGGATAATCCGGGAGGGGGTGTGACAAAACATACTTAACAACTTAGCTACCTTGCGTTCAGCAAGTTGTCTTGCACTAAAGGGATCAGCTTTGCGTTCAAGATAAACTCTGCGTTCAAGGTGAAAGTTGCGTCCAAAGATAGACTCTATGTTCAAGGTAGACCTTGCGTTTAAGGAGATCTGTGCTTCCAAAGGGTGAAGCCTGAAGAGTTGGTTGGAAGGCTACACATTGCGTTCAAGTAACTAACCTTGCGTTCAAAGGTAGGGTTGCGTCCAACCGAGCTGACAAAGGAATATAAGTTGCCTTGCGTTCCAAACTTCAGAACGCTAGGTCCAAGAAGCATGGGAAAGAGAATTAGAAGGAAGGAAAAGGAACTACCTTTGAGCAAATATTATGTGTGTAACACTAACGTTTTTTCAAAATAAATGAATGCGTTCTCTGTGATTAATATCATTGGTTTGGAATATGAATTTATGAGTTTTCAACGAATAGAGCATGCGTTTTTATTTGAAAAGCATTTGAGTAAGCTGGTTATTTGAAATAAGTTTATTGAAAAGCATGCTGTTTGATAATATATGATTTCATGATTTTATTGAAAAGCATGATGTTTGATGTCATATGATTTCATGAAAAATTTGGAAACAAGTTTACTGAAAGCATGCTGTTTGGTATTATATGATTTTATTTGGAAACGGTTAACTTATGAATTTATGATATGATGTTTTCAAAACATATTGTGTATTTTATAAAATTTTGAAAAGGCACCCGAGGCTTAGGGACTTGGAGAAGGCATATGGGCAACCCAGAAATTAATCACGAGTTAGATATACTTGGAAGGAACATCCTCACGGATGGTGAGGTATGAACATATGATATTCTGGTTGAAGGAAAATTGATTTAGTAATGAAATGCTACAAAAGGAAAACGATGATTTGAGGGAAGAGTTAATCGCATGGTTCACGTGTAGTTTGAGAAATTGCCAAGCGATGGAAATAGACTCAGATGGTGACAAGGTAAATAGGGTAATGTAGAATGCGTTGATGATAAGAGATTGGTTAGAATTATCATGTGGGAAGAGTATCAGGCATTGGAAAAGTTAGTATGCGTTAGAGAATGGCAACTTAAGAAAAATAGTGCGTTGTGTATTGGGGAGAAATAGTGCGTGGAAGTAAAGGAATAAAAGCTAAGAGCATTGACCACGACTATGCATTGGTAAACCTAGTATGGGAAGCTATTGTAAAGAGAAGGAAGTAAACTGTTACCATAGCAAGACAGAAGAGTAGTTAACGTTATGTCAGGCATTGGAAGGTGTCACTATGCGTTGGAAGTGAACACATAGTGAAGATGGAACCTGACAAAAGATTGTATTAAATTTACCATACGTTGTTAAGAATACTTTGAATTGGAGAGTAGTTGTATGCGACAGGTTGAAGGTTAGCGATGTATTGATAAGCCATGCGATGGGCAGTAGCTATGCGATGGGCAGCAACTATGCGCTAAAAGTTTGCTATAAAGAATCATTGTGCTGATCAGGAAGCCCTTTAGTATAGCATGTGCAAAAGAGGTCGCGTTGAAAGTTGCTGTATTTGGAAAAATTTGTTATGCGTTGAAGGGGTTCTGTGCGTTGGCAAGGTGATGCGTTGAGAACTAAAGTTCATAATGGTTAAGGATTGAGAAATAACTTACTAGAAAGCGTCTTATGAGTTAACCAGAAGAGATTAAGGTTAAGAGTTTGATGTACTATAAAGGTGAAAACAATGCTAAAAGAAGGAAATAAGAAATGGATGGATATTAGAATAATTGTTAAGGAAATGGTTAAGTATGGGAAAGGTGTAAAAGCAAAACCAAGTGTTAAGCATCGTGGACACATAGATGAATGACCACGAAATTCAAAAGGTTTAATAAGAGGATCAAAACTGGATTTAAGTCATACACCTTGGTAGTACAGCGATGTATAGGAAGTTAAGGAAATAGTTACTAATGAGAAAAAGTGAAAAGTGAAATAGAAGAGTACGGAATTAAGTGTTATGGGTCCATAGGTAAAGATACCAAACTCACTTCCTATTTTGAAGTGGAAATGGATATGTTATAATGGTTTTCTTCTTTGGATTACCAAAGATGTCAGCCAATGTTGATAAAATATTCGGTGAATGGTGGAAGTTGACAAGATAGAGCATTTCTTGCCTATCAAAGAAGCATGTATATTGGATAGAATGATATAGATGCATGGAGATAAGTTCTAAATTTTGAAAGATTTACAACAAGCTTATAAATAAAGTCACAATTCAGTTTTGCGTCTATGGAAAACAATGTTTCATGTTTAGGGAATATTTTCTGATCCTACTCGTATACTTTAGGTGCAATGCATGGAGCTAAGAGATGAGTTAAGATTATGAGAAGGAATTGATTCAAATGTTCATTTGATGAAAAGGAGTAAGTATTAAGATGTTGAATTCGTTGGCCTAAGATTTGTGAAACTCATGATGAAAAGGAAGCTATTTGGGAAGTTAAGCCTAATGAACAAATGATAAAAACGGTATTCACAATTGTTCTGGAGAAACTAACAACCCACAGAAATTCCAGACGAAATTGTTATAAGAAAATAGTAAGTTGGAAGTTTTACTCTTAGCTTGGAGAATGGCAAGCAGGTAGACGGGTAATTAGAAGTGTTGGCCGGAAGTTTTTGGGTTTAAGTGTCCATGCGTTTGTGAAATGAAATAAGAAGTCCATAAGAGTGAGCATGAGTAAAGATTGACATAAGAAAGAAATTGCGTAGCTAAGTTTAAGCGTAAAAATGTAGTGTTGGCTGGTTGAAGCAAGTGTAAATGTTTGAGGCTATGCGTTGATGAGATTGTGAACCAACAGACATGTGTTGGTTGAAATCGGTAAAAAGTATGCGTTGAAGATTAAAAAAAAAAATTTACACTTGAACTCTGTAATCCTGAAATGATTATAAGTAAAGGAACTAAAACTACTAAATTTGGAAGTGTGATCTGAAGAAAAAGGAAATTCACCAACGGATTAGAGAAAGAGAAAATTTAATAAGTACTTGGCGTTGAGAAAAATCAAAACGCATAGGCATGCTAAAGAGATGTATAATGTCACACCCCCTCCTAGATACTCCTTATCCCTAGGAGTGAGTGTGAAACCGCACTCTCTCTAGACCATATCTAAAGCATAAACCATATAAATATCTTCCATATTAAACTAATTGCCAGCTTAATCTCAAATAGAACACCTTTACTATTAAGCCATGCGATAATATAACAACCTATAATCAAGTATTCTATATATATATATATGTAATACAAAACGATCCTCCCAGCACTCCCATGGAACATGTACATTACAAAACATGGACATAAACTGAGTATTTACAACTATCCCAGAGGTCTGCTTCGAAGTAGGCCCAGACGAGGATCTTCTGTAGGCTAGGCGTCCCGGACACGCTCGCTACCTGAGACAACAATCACACAAACAAATTGAGTGAGCCTAAAGCCCAGTGAGTGACTAAATTCATTCAGATATTACTAACAATCATGAGCTAGTATAAACCTTAATAACCACTACAAATCACATATCAAAAATCTCTAAGCCTCTTATGCTATAGATCACAACCATACCAACATCCTTACAATTCCATGGCAAATATCCAACCCTTGCTGTGACGAAGCACAACTCAACTCATTCACATTCCAGTATAAATTCTCATTTCCAATCATATAAAAAAATGCCTAAACATTATGTTCCTCGGATGTGCAAATTATTGAGTGCCTTTACATACCGTCCCTCAGCACTGAGTTCAACTATGTCAATATTACCATGTGCCTAGCAAAGGAGTAGGTTTTCTCGGTGAGTCCGAGGTCGAAGACGGGATTATATTGATTCAGTATTTAGTTGGAGTTCATGCGTTGCAGTGGTAACCAAGAAATAGTTGAGAGAATTGTTTTTAATCTACGAAAAGCGATTGTTTGTACACTAGACGAAAATTGTGAAAGATGGAAGCATGCAACACAGCAAATTCAACTAAAGATGTGAATGAATGGATAAAGAAAGGGTTCGGGTTGATTAACATCTAACATCGGAAACGCACAGTAGTATTCTATTCATACTTTCGACTTTTCTCCCGGTTGTCAGCCGCTATGCGATATATGTCTATAACGCATAGGAGAGTGTAAGAACCAAGGTTATTCCCATAGATAGGTAACACTTCTTGACCCTTGTCAATTGAGTTCCACAACCACTTACCCTCTCGAGCAGTTTGATTACTACTACTTATATCGATTTGTCAAATGGACATAAGCATCGGATTAAAATCGCAATTGACAAGATGAAATAGTTACACTATGGTTCCTAGTTAGATGCTAACGCAACCCTAGACCCTTGAGTGATTAGTTACTCATGGTTTGAAAGTAAAAAGCGGAAAGTTTAGAGAAATGAGCAGACATGGAAGATAATTATATTGATGAAATGGGATACAATTTTTGATAAGTTCAATGTCTTGCAGGATACTATCGATGATTTGTGCAGGGATTTTCTAAGATAGCTTTACCATTGACCCACTTAACTAAGAAAAGTACTAAATTTGAATGGAGTGACGAATGTGAACGAAGTTTTCAGGAGCTAAAGAATAGGTTGATATCTGCACCTATTCTGGCACTTCCAGAGTCAGGGAAGGAGTTTGAAGTGTATTGTGATGCTTCCCGACAGGGGTTGGATTGTGTGCTAATGCAGGGAGGCAAGGTTATAGCTTATGCCTCTAGACAGTTGAGGCCACATGAAGTTAACTACCCTGTTCATGATTTGGAATTGGCTGCGGTGGTGTTAGCATTGAAGATATGGCGGCATTATCTGTATGGAGAGAAATGGTATATCTATACAGACAACAAAAGCCTGAAATATATCTTTGATCAGAAAGAACTTAACATGAGGCAAAGAAGGTGGTTAGAGTTGATTAAAGATTATGATTGCACCATAAACTATCATCCAAGGAAGGCAAATGTGGTGGCTGACGCTTTGAGTAGGAAGTCTCAGAGTGAAGTAAGTTTACTGAATGCAATAAGGGTGTCCTTACTCAAGGAGTTGAGCTTTGGTGTGGCTAATTTGGAAGTAACTGGAACAGGAGCATTGTTAGCACACTTCCAGTTGAAACCTAAACTAGTAGATGAAGTTATAAAGAGGCAAATGGCTGATCCTATAATTAGTAAGTTAGTAGAAGAGGTTAAGACTCAACAGAGAACAGACTTCGAGCTCAGACCTGATGGTGTATTATTGAAACAGGGCAGGATATATGTACCAAAAGATGAAGAGGTTAAACATATGATACTGGAAGAGGCTCATAGTTCGGCGTATGCTATGCACCCAGGCAGTACCAAGATGTACAGGACGCTGAGGAAATTCTATTTGTGGCAAGGTATGAAAAGAGAAATAGCGAAATTTGTAGCAAAATGTTTAATTTGTCAGCAGGTTAAGCCTAAACGACAAAGGCCAGCAGGATTACTGAATCCACTCCCGATTCCTGAATGGAAATGGGAGCATGTTACTATGGACTTTCTGTTTGGATTACCGGGGACATCAGCAGGTGTTAATGGAATCTGGGTGATCGTGGACAGGTTAACAAAAACAGCACGATTTTTACCAGTTAAAACGACCTACACTTTAGACAAGTTAGCACAACTGTATGTGGACAGAATCGTGAGTCAGTTTGGTGTACCTGTGACGGTGACATCAGATAGAGATCCTAGGTTTACTTCTAAATTTTGGGGAAGTTTGCAAAACGCATTGGGAATCAAGCTACGATTCAGTACTGCGTTTCACCCTCAGACCGACGGGCAATCTGAGCGGACCATTCAAACTTTGGAAGATATGCTGAGAACCTGTGCGTTACAATTTCAGGGTAACTGGGATGTGCATTTACCTTTGATGGAATTTGCATATAATAACAGTTATCAAGCGAGTATTCGGATGGCTCCCTATGAAGCACTATATGGTAGACCATGCAGAACCCCAGTTTGTTGGGGAGAGGTTGGTGAAAGAAAGTTAGTTGGACCGGAAATTGTGCAGGCTACAACAGAAAAGATAGAACCGATTAAGGCCAATCTTAAAGCATCTAGGGACCGTCAGGAGAGCTATGCGGACAACAGAAGAAAGAATCTTGAATTTGAGATTGGAGACAAAGTGTTTTTAAAGTTATCACCGTGGAAAGGAATTCTGAGATTTGCCAAGAAAGGGAAATTGAGTCCTAGATATATTGGGCCCTATGAGATATTAGAAAGAGTTGGACCAGTGGCATATAGACTAGCTTTACCTGTTGAAATGTCTAGGATACATAATGTATTCCATGTATCAGTGTTGAGGAAGTATATACCCGATGCTACTCATGTGCTATCAACGCAACCAATAGAGCTTAATGAAGATCTGAGCTATGAGGAAAAGCCCGTACAGATATTAGATGAGAAAGAACAGGTTTTAAGAAACAAAGTGATACCATTAGTTAAAGTATTATGGAGAAATCACGAGATAGAAGAAGCAACGTGGGAGCCGAAGGAGCAAATGATGAAGCAATATCCAAGTTTATTTGAGTAAGAGTGTGCTGTCTACTGATTTCGGGGACGAAATCTTTGTAAGGAGGTGGTAATTGTAAGCCCCGTACCTAATTTAGTGAGAACGCAAGGTAAGAAGGGGGCTGAGAGATGGATGATTGGGTAAGAGTAGTTGGTTGGCTTGCGTTTGGGGTGGAAAATGACTAAGTATCAGCTATGCGTTGATGGCAACATGTTGTGAAGGAAACAGTTTTGGTGTAAACGCAAAGGTGAGGGAAGACTATTATGCGCTGAAGCCGTGACGCATTGAGGACATAAGGCGTGGAGAATCACTTTGTACCGAAGATTATTATGCGGCAAACGCATTGAAGGCAGTGTGCTGTTGGAAGTAATGGCCACTAGGAGTTGGGAGCTGATTTGCGGTAAGGCTATTATGCGGTGAACGCTACCATGCGTCGAAGGTGAGTATGCGTTGGACAAAGAGGGTTGGCCGAGAGAAAGTAATGTGTTTGCTAACCATTTTGGCGGGAGAGTTTTGAAAAGAAACATTATCAGAGGCTGTGTGCGTTGCTGAAGCTGAGCATAAAAGGTATGCGTTGAACGGATTATAATATAGTGTTGAAATGGAGGATAAGTCGATGGTATATATATAAGAGGATTGAGAATTCAAGTGTTCTGATTGCATTTCAGAGCTCGAGTTGGGTCCATACTAAGGCGAAACATCGGAAGGAGGTAGAAGAAGATGTTCATGCTGATTTGAGGTGGAAATCTCATCGTAACCGTGGAAGGAACTTGAGTTTGGCAGAGGTTTCAGTTGGTGTTACACCCTCAGAGTGATGCTCGGTTTTGGAGGAAGAACAAATTGAAGAGACGGTGGTTAGGGCTGAAACTTTGAGGTTAGTAAGTTAACTCGATTTCTAGCAAGTGTCATGAAGGATGCTTGAGCTGAAATTGTTTAATTGTGTGTCAAACTCAGGAAGAAGAGATTAGAGTTGAATTGCCGGACGATTAGGGGTAACTCGGAGTTGTTGAAGGATATATCCTAAACGGAGAGGATGTTCTTCATGAAATTTGGAGGTAAGATGAAGGACCTGTGCTTTAACAAGTTTGTAGAAGGAAGAAAGTACTGTAATTGACCGAAACGAAATGTTTAGCAGGTTGAAGAAGGAAGAAGAAAGGAAGAAGAAAACGACTCTGCTGCAGCGGTAGTATCGCTGAGAGAACGAGAGACAGGGCAGCGAAGCAAGTATCGCTGCAACGCAAGATAGGCTTTGCGTCTTACGATTCTCGCTAGAGTATCGCTGGGTGTCGCTCCTCAAGGTAGTCTCGCTGGTTTTATTCAACGCAGTACCGCTAGTACAATGGTGTGTGATGAGTAACGCTGGCAGCTTATATTTTTCTAAAGAGTAACGATATTATTGTGTGTTAAAGAAAAAGGGAGATTATGGAAACTAAACTTGAGGATTATGTGTTTTCAGGCTAGAAAGAGCTCGGGGAGGCTTATAATCCACTTAAAGCCGAGACCAATCGTGAGTGACTATTTGTTATATCTTGTGATAAATTTAGTATGCCTATGGATGAGGAAATTGTGATTCATGGTAGTATTCCCTATGTCTGTGATGTGTTAGTAATTTAAAAGGGTACTAATGCTAATATCTAAATATAATAGTGGCTAAGGGACCTTATGGTGAAAGCTTATATGTGGGTAAGCGTGTAGTTAAGTGCTGAGGGACTTTGTGAAGGCACTTGAATAACAATAAGGAATGGACTACAATGCTCAGGGACTTTGAGTGAAGGCATGTAGTAATCCATCATACACTAGCTCGTGCTGAGGGATCATGAGTAAAGGCACTTGAGCAAAGATAGAATTGGTTACCTGTGCTGAGGGATTTCATTGTGAAGGCACATGGTAATGTAATTACAATTGAATAAGTGCTGAGGGACGGGAAGTGAAAGCACTAAATAATTGCAAGTTTGTGAGACATGAGAACTTGATAGTTATATGTGTAATGTGGAAAGAGAATTTTAGTAATTCCTTGGGATGTGATGCGTAATGGTTACTAATACACAAACTGACTTATATTTGTTAGGAATAGTTTGGTGGATTTAGTCACTCACTGAGCTTTCTGCTCATTCAGTTTGTTGTTGTTTATGGTTTCAGGTAGCGAGCGTGTCCGGGACGACTAGCCTACAGAAGAATCTCGTCTGGGTCTATCTGGAAGCGAACCTCTGGGATAGTTGTAAATATTTAGACTGTACATTGTAATATGCATGCTTCTTAGAAGAGAAGGGGAATGTGTTGTACCTTTTATGTATATATGCAGATATGCTTGTTGAGAGGTTGCATGTTTCTCTAGTATGTCAATGGAAATGTTGTTTTGAATTGTGAATTATATGGTATCCATCCTATAGAGTTTTATGTAGGGGAAAAGGTATCATGCTCAATCCTAGGTATAGAGTGTATCTGAGATGGGGTGTGACATTGCGTCCAAGATCATTATGCGTTAAACGTTATCCTGTGGCTCAAGTATTAAGAAGAGGAAAGAATGAGTAAGAAATATTTTCCATTTTCATCCTATCATACTACCTAAATTTCGAGGACGAAATTTCTTCTAAGGTTAGTGGAATTGTCACACCCTACTTTTCAATAAATGATGCGTTGAAGGATTTATGAATAAAAGGGGTAAAAGACCATGTTGGACGCATGGTCAGGGCTAAGTAATGCATGGAAAGGGTGCATGCATGGAAGTAAACCGAGAAGGGAAAGAAGTGGAACGTATAAGAGAAATATGCATTGACGATGGTAAGATGCTTAAACAAGGAAGGAATGAAGTTATGTTGTGAAGTGTTGAAAGAGATTTAAGTCTCGGAAAGATAGAATACTACAGCAAATTGAGTAATGCATAGACTTATAACAAGGAATATCCAAGAATAGAAAGATGGTAATGGACCCAGGATGAAGGTAAACGCAATAAGACAACGCATAGAGGAAGAACTGGAGAAGAAATTATTCGTTATGAATATGAGTTGGACGCATGGTATGATGCGATGAGGTATAAATGCATAGTACTGCATGTTTGTTATTAACGCCTAATAGCATATGTAAACACTAGTTTATAATAATACGGTTATGCGTTAAGGGTGAAATCACGAATGGTTGTGTAAGCTGAAGAAGTCGCCGCGTTGGCGGGGGAAGGATCGTATTTGGCTTACCAATACCATGCGTTGGTAAGGTTGTCATGCGTTGATGTCCCTATGCGTTGAAGACAGAAGTTATCTTTATGCGTCAAAGAATAGTATAGTTGGCAGAGAGCTAGAAGAGTGAGTAGTGAAGCTCAAACTTTAGAGGGGAATTAACAAACACATGAGGGCGTTGTGTTGAACGAAAGGAAATCTATTGGAAAATGTTGGACGCATAAGATAAGCTTATAAAGGCCAGGTGGCTTTGTGTAGATTTGACACTTTATCAGTAGGAGGTGTTAAAGGTATGTTAAGTGTTCATGCAAGGTGACACCTGGGCTAATGCATGGTTAACTAAGCATGCAGCGTGACATGTGGCAAACAAGTGGCAAAAGGAGAGGAAAAGGTGGATGGCAAGCTCCTTATAAATAGAACTTTGAAAGAAAATAAGGGACTAATGACTCTCAAAGGAGAAATCTGGAGAGAAAAGAGAAGAAGAAGGCAGCAAGGACGTCCATAGTAGAAGTATGCAGCCAAGAAAGAAGGTATTTGACAACTTAGTTAATTTAGGAAGAGAAGTTGTCTTGTGTTAAAAGAGGTCGACCATGTGTTGAGGACAAACATGATGTCCAAGGTGAACGCAACATCCAAGTTAGATGATGCGTCCATGATGGACCTTGCGTGCAAGAGAGGGCAACGAATCCGAAAGGGAAGTAAGAAGAGTCGGGATGCATTTGAGAGAAATAATCAGCCTTGCATTACCAACTTTGCGTTGAAAGCAACCGAGTTGACAGAGGAAAATGGAGCCTTGCGTTCCAGAGATAAAACAATGCATCCAGAAAGCTCAGGAAGAGGAAATAGAGGAAAGGATAGAAGAAGTATTCTTTGGCAAGTATAGGTGAGTAACACCTACGTTTTACAAAACATAAATGAGTTCTCTATGAATATGATTTTATGGTTTCTAAAGAAATAATGCATGCGTTTTATATATATATACAAAGTATATGATTATGTGATTTGTAAAGACATGAGTATGCGTTTTAGTAGAGAACTTTGAGAATATTGGGTACTTGCTATAAGTCATAAACGCATGGTGGATGATTGATATTTGATTTCATGACTTCTTTGAAAAGCATGGTATTATATGATTTTAAGAAAGATTTGGAAGTATACTTAAATGTAAAGCATGCGTTGTTAGATTAGAAGATAAAATCGAACTTAGCATGCTGATGAGATAAGATTTTGAAACGGTAAACTCATGAGTTACTGGTATAACTGATAAGCACTTGAAAAGTGCTTATTATTCTCTCAAATTAAGGGAGTTTTATATTAGATTTCACTTGTTTGCTAGTGATTTTCAGGTTAAAACGAGGAAAATTAGAAGAAACGACTGAAAGATCAAAACCGAGCAAGAATATGGAGAAAAAGTGCTAAAAAACGCATCCTTGCTCGAAACGCATGGTGCGCCACGGCGTTGAGGCTGAAACGCATTAGCATGGATGCAGAGCAGTAACGCGGCGCTGGGAAGGCGCTGCTTCGACGCATACTTGGTGAACTCAAGACAGCATCGCGACGCTGGGACGGCGCTGCTGCGGCGCTAAAACCCGATAGCAACTTAATTTTGGTCGCAACGCTAGCGCCGCGGTGCTAAGCATCAGCGCCGCGGCGCCAGCGTTAATTTAAACGTAAGTTTTGTATTTTAGGTTAAATTTTGGGCGGCCAAACTCTATAAATTGAGGGGTTTTCAGCAGCCAAAAAGGGGGAGAAATATCAAGAAGATCAAGAAAGTTGCAGAACAAGAGAACGATCCGAAAAGGTGAGAATTAAGCTAGAGTTCCAAGAGTGAGTTAGCCGCAAGGAAGAGGAGAAGAGTTCGAGATAGTTTTGGTGCCCTTCGAAGTCCGACGCGAGAGCCAAGGAGTTCGTGACGGTGCTGCCTCAATCAAGAACCTCTTTTCAGTAGAGTTTCCCTATACTTTACACTCTTTCTTTGATTCTTTTTGATCAATATGTTGCTTTACGCTATGAGTGGCTAAACTCTTTGGTTTTAGGGTTTTTGATGAATTGTTTGTGAATTCATGATAATTTTGTAAACTCATGGTTTTGTTCAAATAAATATGCTTTTCATTGTTATTGTGTTTAATTCTTGAAGATTGGCCACCTTCACATGTTAGATTAGATGTATGAATCGAGAGATTATATGTTTAATTTGATCTATAACAATGAATCGTTGTTAATCTATCACGAGAGTAGTTAGGTTTACAATGAAAGTTGCTAAAGACTAGTTTTAATGCCATGTAATTTTGTATTGGTTTTAAGAGATTAACTATCAATCAAGTTGCATGAGAAAGAGTTGTCTTTGAGAGAAGATAACTTGGAATTAAGTTTCTAGACTTAGGCATAAGAATTAAATCCATGAAATCTATAATTTTGCATGATGAAACAAACAAGGATTTGAAACCCTAGAACTCTCTTTGACTCTTGCAATTCTCCCTTTGATATTTTCTTGCTTGATTTTTCTTTTTCCCAAAAACAACAAATTGAATTCCAATCCTCAAATAAAATTGATTCAACTCTAGAAGAGCTAAATAACTTAAACCTTCCCAATTGGGGATCTCTAGTGGAAACGATACTCAGACTTAACCGTTTTATATCATAACTTGACCCGTACACTTGCGGTTAACACACAAAAGTGGCACATCAAGTTTTTGGCGCCGTTGCCGGGGATCCAAAGAACGGTTTTTGTTATTTAATATTCATAAGAATTGATAGATCTTAATTTGAGGTGTATATTATTTGATTGTTTATTTGTTTTTGTTTTATTTGATTTCTTTATTTAGTTTATTTTATATAATTGTTTTTTTTTATTTTTATTTATTTTGTTAGTCTATGCCTCGAGATAATACTAACCTCCTCCCTCTTGATCACGAGATTAAAAGGACGTGTAGAAGAAATTTAAGGGCTCAACTTAATCAAATTACGGAGATGGCGGAGGAGATACCTAAGGCAATTAGAGACTACTTTCAACCTACGTTACCGGCAAGTCAACCCGGAATAATGAATGTGCCTATCAATGTCAACAATTTTGAGTTGAAACCGGGGTTGATCCAAATGGCTAGAGAGCTAGCCTTTAGAGGAAGAACTAATGAAGATCCTCACAAGCACTTACGATCCTTCTTGGAGATATGCGGGACGGTAAAGATGAATGGTGTTTCTAATGATGCAATTAAACTAAGATTGTTTCCTTTTTCTTTGCAGGACCGTGCTAAGGATTGGTTGGAAACCATACCTCCGGATAGCATTACAACATGGGAGATCTTAGCTCAAGCTTTCTTGAACAAATATTTTCCACCGGCTAAATCTCAAAGACTAAGGACGGAGATTGGAACATTCCGCCAACTCGAGGATGAACAATTATATGAGGCTTGGGAGAGGTATAAGGATCTCTTGAGAAGGTGCCCTCAACATGGGTATCTGGATTGGTTGCAAATTCAACTCTTTTACAATGGATTGGCAAGTTCAACCAAATCCATCTTAGATGCAACCGCCGGAGGGTCAATTTTTTCAAAGAATGCTCAAGAGGCCTATACCATATTAGAAGACTTGGCCAATACATCTTACAATTGGCCATGTGAACGGTCTTCTCCAAACATCCCGAGAGCCGCTGGATTATATGAAGTGGATGAGGTAAATTCTCTCAAAGCTCAAATGGCTTCCCTTACTAATGCTCTTTCTAAATTAACTGCAGGAGGCCAAACTCAAACAAATCCACCATCTATAGCCTCTCTTACTGCTTTGGCATCGGAAATGGGCGTTCATAGAGATAATGAGATGGCTAACTATGTTGATAGAGGACATTATAGGAGTCACCAACATCAACAACTTCCAACTCACTACCATCCTAGTTTGAGGAATCATGAAAATTTTTCTTATGCTAACAAACGGAATGTTTTGCAAGGTTCTTCTGATTTATCCAATGTAGGTCCATCCCACACAGAAAAGAAGTCCAACTTAGAAGATTTGATGATAGAGTTCATAAAAGAATCAAGAGGAAGGACAACCGCATTGGAAAGAACAGTACAAAGTCATGGTAAGGCCATTCAAAACATCGAGGTACAAATAAGCCAAATCGCCACTTCCTATCAAACAATGCAAAAGGGAAAATTTCCTAGTTGTCCCGAGATAAATCCAAAAGAGGAGTGCAAGGCCATGACTTTGAGGAGTGGGAAAAAGCTATCCACTCCTTTGATCATTGATGAGGATGAAGAGCAAGAGGTAGATGGCAATATCCAAGAGCCAATTCTAGAAGATGAACCGAAGATCCTAGAAAAGGAGGTAAAGGTAAAAGAGTCAACATCTTCAAGTAAGTCATCTAACCCTCTACCTTTTGTACCTAATACTATGCCATATCCTCAACGTTTTAAAAAGAAAGAAATTGACTCCCAATTTGCTAAATTTCTTGAATTATTTAAAAAGCTACACATTAACATTCCATTTGCTGAGGCTTTAGAGCAAATGCCCAACTATGCTAAATTCATGAAAGATGTCTTATCTAAAAAGAAAAAGTTTGGGCAATATGAGATGATTAGCATGACAGAGGAATGCAGTGCAGTGTTACAAAAGAAGCTACCACAAAAGTTAAAAGATCCAAGGAGTTTTACTATACTTTGCACTATTGGTTCTTTAAATGTTACTAGAACTCTTTGTGATCTTGGTGCTTCTATTAATTTAATGCCTTTATCTGTTTATAGGAAACTCAACATTGGAGAGGTGCAACCTACCACCATCACCCTACAACTTGCTGACAGATCATTAGCTTATCCCAAAGGTATTGTTGAAGATGTATTAGTTAAAGTTGACAAATTTATCTTCCCTGCAAATTTTGTAGTCTTGGACATGGAGGAGGACTCTGAGATTCCTATCATACTTGGGAGGCCATTCCTAGCAACTGGAAAGGCTATCATAGATGTCCAACAAGGGAAGTTGACTCTAAGGGTAAATGATGAAAATGTAGTATTTGATATTTACAAGTCCTTGAGTCATCATGATGAGAGTAGTCCTTGCCATGCTATAGACATAATTGATCATACTATTTTTAAGCATGTAGAGGTCATGTTAGCTAATGATCATCTAGAACAAAGCATAATAGATGTTGAAAATGCAGATACAATCTTTGATGAAATAGCTTTTTATGCTAGGTGGTTAGATAGGTTGCCAATATGTTCTAAAATAGATAAACCTATACCTTTAGCTCCCTTCCATGTTGTGAATGATATTGAGAAGCCTAAGCTTGAATTAAAAGTATTACCTCTTCATTTAAAATATGCATTCTTAGATGATTTATCTTCTTTACCTGTTATAATATCCTCTTATCTTGATTCTGTGGAAGAAGAAAAATTATTGAAAGTATTGAGGGACCATAAATCTGCCATTGGTTGGTCTATTGAGAACCTTAAAGGTATTAGTCCGTCGGTCTGTATGCACAGAATCTTGATGGAAGATACCTTTAAAACATCAATAGAGCACCAAAGGAGACTTAATCCCACCATGAAGGAGGTAGTTAAGAAAGAAGTGCTCAAGCTTTTGAATGTAGGAATCATATATGCCATATCTGACAGTCCATGGGTAAGTC
This sequence comes from Citrullus mucosospermus, assembly GCA_030954485.1. Classification (NCBI taxonomy): domain Eukaryota; kingdom Viridiplantae; phylum Streptophyta; class Magnoliopsida; order Cucurbitales; family Cucurbitaceae; genus Citrullus; species Citrullus mucosospermus. The sequence goes on along the minus strand of CM062057.1, from coordinate 13,365,518 downwards.
CTGTTCAAGTGGTACCCAAGAAAGGTGGCATGACTTTGGTTAAAAATGAAAAAGATGAAATGATAGCCACTAGAACTGTGACAGGATGGCGTGTATGCATTGATTATAGGAAGTTGAACAAAGCTACTAGAAAATATCATTTTCCCCTTCCTTTTATAGATCAAATGCTTGATAGACTTGCAGGTTATTCTCATTATTGCTTTCTAGATGGATATTCAGGTTATAACCAAATTGTCATTGCTCCTGAGGATCAAGAAAAAACGGCATTTACATGTCCCTATGGGGCATTTGCTTTTAAAAGAATGCCATTTGGTTTATGTAATGCCCCTGCTACTTTCCAACGTTGTATGATGTCTATTTTTCAGGGGCTCATTGAAGACATAATGGAGGTTTTTATGGATGATTTTTCTGTATTTGGGTCTTCATTTGATTCTTGTCTTGTTAATCTAACTCGTGTTTTGCAGAGGTGCCAAGATGCTAACCTTGTTCTAAACTGGGAGAAGTGTCACTTCATGGTGACGGAAGGCATCGTCCTGGGGCATAAAGTCTCTAAAAAAGGATTGGAGGTGAATAGGGCTAAAATATCTGTCATTGAACAACTGCCACCCCCCACCAATGTGAAAGGAGTCAGAAGCTTCCTAGGGCATGCAGGGTTTTACAGGAGATTTATTAAAGATTTTTCTAAAATTGCTAAACTCTTGAGTAATTTGTTAGAAAAGGAAGCTAAATTTATTTTTGATGATGCATGTCTACTAGCTTTTAATACTCTGAAGGAAAGACTAATTGCTGCACCTATTATTGTTGTACCAGATTGGAGTCAGTCTTTTGAAATCATGTGTGATGCTAGTGATTATGCTTTAGGAGCTGTTTTAGGCCAACGTAGAGATAACATGTTTAGGGCAATTTATTATGCTAGTAGGACTCTTGATAATACTCAACAGAAATACACTACTACTGAAAAAGAACTACTAGCTGTTGTGTTTGCCATTGATAAATTTAGATCATACTTGCTTGGCTCAAAAATAGTAGTGCATACTGACCATCCTGCTTTAAAGTATTTGTTTGCTAAGAAAGATTCTAAACCTAGGCTAATGAGATGGATACTATTGTTACAGGAATTTGACCTAGAAATCAAAGAAAGGAAAGGATGTGAAAATGTGGTTGCAGACCACTTATCTAGAATTGAGAATGAGGATGCTAAATCATGGCCCCCAATTGTTGAGATGTTCCTTGATGAACAACTGTATTAGGTAAAAGATAGTGTGCCCTGGTTTGCTGACATAGTTAATTATCTTCCAGGAGGACATTTGCCACCTGACATGAACTATCAACAAAAGAAAAGATTCATGCACAATGTTAAGTCTTACCATTAGGAGGACCCACTTCTCTACAAGGTTTGTGCTGACAATATAATAAGAAAGTGTGTGCCTCAAGAGGAAGTGGTAAGTATTCTAAATTCATGTCATTCCTCACCCTATGGAGGTCATTTTGGACCCACCAGAACTGCAGCTAAGGTACTTCAGTCAGGATTTTATTGGCCATCCCTTTTTAAAGACTGTTATACCGTTGTTAAGTCATGTGATAGGTGCCAACGTACTGGCAATATTTCTAGACAACATGAGCTTCCAATTAAACCTATCTTGGAAGTGGAGTTATTTGATGTTTGGGGTATTGACTTTATGGAACCTTTTCCAATTTCATATAATGGCTATCTATATATTCTAGTTGCAGTAGATTATGTATCTAAGTGGGTAAAAGCCATAGCTATTAGGACCAATGATGCTCGCACTGTTTGAAAATTTTTGCATAAAAACATTTTCACATGTTTTGGTACACCTAGAGCTATTATTAGTGATGAGGGCTCTCACTTTTGCAATAAACTGTTTAAATCTATGATGCAGAAATATAATGTTAATCATAAAATTGCTACAGCTTATCATCCTCAAACTAATGGCCTTGCTGAGTTATCTAATAGGGAAATCAAACAAGTTTTGGAAAAGACAGTCAAGACCAATAGGAAGGATTGGGCCTTTAAGCTCGATGATGCACTGTGGGCCTACCGCACTTCAAAACCCCAATTGGTACTTCCTCGTATAGGTTGGTGTTTGGAAAGGCTTGTCACTTACCTGTAGAGCTTGAGCATAGAGCTTATTCGGCCATCAAAAAGCTGAACATGGATTTTGAGAAAGCTGGTGAGAAACGCCTTTTAGAACTCAATGAGATGGAGGAGTTCCGTGCTCAAGCTTATGAGAATGCCAAACTTTACAAAGAATGCACAGCAAGATGGCATGACAAGAAGATCACCTCACGAATCTTCCTTCCAGGACAAAAAGTATTACTTTTTAACTCACGTTTACGCTTGTTTCCAGGTAAACTTAGGACACGATGGTCGGGACCCTTTGTCATAGTAAAGGTATCCCCACACGGAGCCGTGGAACTAAAAGGTAACAATGGAACAACCTTTAAAGTGAATGGTCAACGATTAAAGCACTACATCGGTGATGAAGAACGCGGACTTGAGAACCTGACTTTCATTGCATAATCCAGTAGTCCCGTCTAGCTAGAAGACGTTAAACCAAGTGCTTATTGGGAGGCAACCCAATTTTATTGCTTTCTTTACTTTTGTTTACTTATTTATTATTTTTTTAAAATCTTGGAGTCACTCATATGCTTTATTTCTCAGGAACATAGCTCATCATACAAAGTACTCCTTACACCAAGCCTGTTTGGTGGCTTCCCGCTTGCTCCCAGGCTTGCTCTTTCCTTGTTAGATGTTCTTATGCACTGGGGACAATGCATGATTCTAAGTTTGGGGTGGGAGGTGTCTTTTGTACTTTTCTGTGTTTTCTTATCCTGCTATGCATGTTAGTGAAGGTTTTAATGATCATATGCATGTCAATTTTTTGAAACAATTTTTGAAAAAAAGTTTTGAAAATTTTGGAGCTTTCAAAGTTAATGGGAATGTTGTTTATGGTTGTGTACCTTGATGTTGATTGCCCATGATGAGATTCGAATTTGCATGATAGATGACTTATTGTGGAAATAGAATAGCACTATCTTGAGTTAAATTCATTTAAGTCCCTCTTAAAATCTCTCATATTCTTGAGCACGTAGCCACTTCTATTTAGAATCTTTAACTGAAAAAAGGATTAAGTTGGGTGTATTTGGTTGTCACTTCGAAAGGCCCCACCGGTCAGGAAGTGGAAATGCATGATAGCTTGTAATCTTAGACTAAGGAAAAAGAAAAGAGTATACATGCCTTGAAAAAAGAAAGAGTGTACACAAAATATATGAGCTTTAATTGTCTATTTTTTTTAAAATGTTAAACTTGTAATGAGTATGCATGGATAGGGGTAAAAAGAACTGCCTTTGCTGTGATCAGTAAGGACGCCTGGAAATTGACTAGGTATGAGTCCCTACAGTGGATGTGTGAAAGCTAGTGCCTCTAGGTAAAAAAATGCAAGTTTGGGCCCATAAAAAAAAAAAAAAAAATTATATGATTGAAAGGCACCTTAGTGGGCATATTACTCACTTGAATGCATGAAAGCTTGAAGATTGGTGCATGAGCTAGAGTAGGGGGAAAACTAAAGAAACTCTCTTAAATCCTAATTTGAGTCCTAGTATTTTAAATTGAAGGAGGCTTGCACACACACACATGGGAGATAGCAAGATTTGGCCTTGAAAAATTATAACAATATAGATATGCTTGCATGTTTCTACTTAAGTTCTGAATGCTATTCTCTGAGACATGAGTCAATTGCACACTTCTTCATCTAAAACTCCCTATTATTTGATTTTATTCTTTGCTCGGGACTAGCAAATCTCTAAGTTTGGGGTGTTGATAAGCACTTGAAAAGTGCTTATTATTCTCTCAAATTAAGGGAGTTTTATATTAGATTTCACTTGTTTGCTAGTGATTTTCAGGTTAAAACGAGAAAAATTAGAAGAAACGACTGAAAGATCAAAACCGAGCAAGAATATGGAGAAAAAGTGCTGAAAAACGCATCCTTGCTTGAAACGCATGGTGCGCCGCGGCGCTAAGGCAGCGCTGCCGCGGCGCTGAGGCTGAAACGCATCAGCATGGATGCAGAGCAGTAACGCGGCGCTAGGAAGGCGCTGCTTCGACGCATACTTGGTAAACGCAAGACAGCGTCGCGGCGCTGAGCAACTTAATTTTGGTCGGAACGCTAGTGCTGCGGCGCCTGCGTTAATTTAAACGTAAGTTTTGTATTTTAGGTTAAATTTTGGGCGGCCAAACTCTATAAATTGAGGGGTTTTCAGCAGCCAAAAAGGGGGGAGAAATGTCAAGAAGATCAAGAAAGTTGCAGAACAAGAGAACGATCCAAAAAGGTGAGAATTAAGCTAGAGTTCCAAGAGTGAGTTAGCCGCAAGGAAGAGGAAAAGAGTTCGAGATAGTTTTGGTGCCCTTCGAAGTCTGATGCGAGAGCCAAGGAGTTCGTGACGGTGCTGCCTCAATCAAGAACCTCTTTTCAGTAGAGTTTCCCTATTCTTTACACTCTTTCTTTGATTCTTTTTTATCAATATGTTGCTTTACGCTATGAGTGGCTAAACTCTTTAGTTTTAGGGTTTTTGATGAATTGTTTGTGAACTCATGATAATTTTGTAGACTCATGGTTTTGTTCAAATAAATATGCTTTTCATTGTTATTGTGTTTAATTCTTGAAGATTGGCCACCTTCACATGTTAGATTAGATGTATGATCGGGAGATTATATCTTTAATTTGATCTATAACAATGAATCGTTGTTAATCTATCACGAGAGTAGTTAGGTTTAGAATGAAAGTTGCTAAAGACTAATTTTAATGCCATGTAATTTTGTATTGGTTTTAAGAGATTAACTATCAATCAAGTTGCATGAGAAAGAGTTGTCTTTGAGAGAAGATAACTTGGAATTAAGTTTCTAGACTTAGGCATAAGAATTAAATCCATGAAATCTATAATTTTGCATGATGAAACAAACAAGGATTTGAAACCCTAGAACTCTCTTTGACTCTTGCAATTCTCCCTTTGATATTTTCTTGCTTGATTTTTCTTTTTCCCAAAAACAACAAATTGAATTCCAATCCTCAAATAAAATTGATTCAACTCTAGAATAGCTAAATAACTTAAACCTTCCCAATTGGATCTCTAGTGGAAACGATACTCGGACTTAACCGTTTTATATTATAACTTGACCCGTACACTTGCGGTTAACACACAAAAGTGGCACATCAATAACGTTTACAAATACGTTTTGTATTGTATTAAGCTTGAAAGGGCACCCGAGGCTCAGGGACATGGAGAAGGCCAAAGGGTAGCCGTTCTATGAAATGGGACCTCAATGCCCAGGGACTCGTAGAAGGCATTGTGGGCGGCCCGGAATATAAAGGTACCCAATGCTCAGGAACTCGTAGAAGGCATATGGGTAACCTATGTGCACATAGGGGTACATTTACATGACGTTGATGTGTTGAGATTACTCCACACAGCTGGAGAAATCGACGTTGAGTCGCGTTGAGCATTGCTCCGCCTCAACTAAGGAAAAAGTATTGTATAAGCATGAGATTTTGAGTACTTATTTTTCTGAGACGGTCAAGCATGATTTCGCAGTGATGTATGAAAATATAAACTATTGTGTTTGAAAGTGATACGTTATGCGAGTGTGATCGGTTTAAAGTTAAATTATATTATTTCTAAAAACTGTTACTCACTGAGCCGTTAACTCATTCTTTTAAATGTTTTCCATTTTCAGGTAGCATGACAGTTCCCGTTGCCGATCGAAGTTGAGGTTTGTCAAGAGTATATTGGTCGGTGAGGTTGACAGTGGGTTACGTGATAGGGTAGTCAGTAACTGCTGTCTTCACATCTCTTTCTGGGATATGGAGGATAATCCGGGAGGGGGTGTGACAAGTTAAGTTTGTGGAATTGCTGAATTATGGCCAAGAAATTCTATGCGTTAAGATGAATGGTATTAGAAAAAGAGTGGATGTCTCACCAAGGGTGAGAATGAAGGACTAAAGGTATAGTTGGGAAGTAGTTAAAGTTAGATGTATCTTTAGAAGTCAGGTTGACGCATAGATGGTTAAGCTTTAACGCATGGTATTTAATATTGAGGATTCGAAAAGGAACACAAGAGTTAGGAGGAAGAGGAAAACGCATGGCTCACACTTGATCTTGGAAATTAATAAGCTATGAGAATTGTTTTGGAGGGCGTTAAGCTAGAAAGAAAAGTGAGGCTAAAGAACCTTAAGGCGTGAGCAGCATGCATTGAAGGTTTATTATGCAACGTAAGGACCTTGGTGTTAGTAAGAAGTCTTCGGGTATATCATAGCAGACGCTGAAAAGGTCATTTATGTATTCCAAGGTAACTATGCGTTGAGGAGTTTATGCGTTGAAGGTGGCTAATAGTTATGCATTGAGGAGTTTATGCGTTGAGGGTGGCTATTACCTATGCGTCGAGGAGCTTATGCGTTGAAGGTGGTTACCGTAGGTTGTTAAGGTTATACGTTAAGGAGCTTAACTCCATGATAAATGGAAATGTAACTTCGATCTCGGGTAAACGTATAGGAAGAAGTTAAGGAAGGAAATGTAGCTTTAGCGAAGGTAGGACGAATAAGTAAAAAGGTATAAAGTTAAGCCATGGAGTGTTGGAAAGAAATCTAAGTCTCGGGAAGGAAGGATAAACGCATAAGGAGAAACCGGGGAAAAAATACTTCAGCAAACTGTGTAACGCATAGACTTCTATTGAGGGATATTCTCAAGTGTTGGAAAACGTAGAAGGTTGGGAAGTAAGCTTAAAGACTGGAGCAAGAGGTGGACGCATATTAATCTATCATAAGAGAAATAGTTCAAGTGCAAGGAAAAGGTTAAAGGAATAGCTCTGAAATGTGATCAAAATAATTAAATACTCAGTCCACTTATATATATACCACTGACTTAATCTCCACTTCATCTCTATATATTGATCTAATCGACGAATACCTTCTGCGCATGGCTTCAGCAACGCATAGCCTTGATTTTGTGTGTTACAATTTCCCAACGCCCCATCGCCGGATAGCCGATGAATGCATGGTCCTCTCGGCCATTCTTCTATGCACCAATGTATACCCACCTTCAACGCATGGTAGCATTCAATCCATAGTGGCTTTCGATGCCTCGTGGCCTTCAACACCTTGTGGCCTTCAACGCCTAATGGCCATCAATGCGTAGTGGCCTTCCTTCACATCTGAGTCCACGCCAAACTACTTTCGTCAACGCATAGCCCCACCAACGCATGGCCAACACTTAGCCATTTTTGCTCCCACACAACTCAGCCAACTTTTCCTACTTAACGCCCATCTCTTAGTCTCTTCTTAACTTGACTTCTCACAATGTCAAGTACAGGGCTTATAGTGTCACATGCCTTTCCATCTTCCACAATTTAGTCTAGTGTACATATGTTGTGAATGAGATTGTGGAAATGGAATTTACAAACGCAAGGTGCAAGTAAGCTATGATTATGCGTTTCACATGCTATGCGTTGAACATCCCATGCGTCTTACTTATGCTTAAATGCTATGCGTTGGTGATTTGTCATGTTTTCCTCTCCTTTACCCAAATATAAGCACAGGAGTAGGTTTTCTCGGTGAGTTCGAGGTCGAACACAGGGATTATGTTGATTCAATATTTAAGTGCATTATATGTGTTGAAGTGGTAACCAAGAAATAGTTGAAAGTATTGTTCGTGGAAAATGGAAAGGCATACGACACAGCAAAGTCAGCTAATGATTTGAATGAATGGATAAAAATAGGGTTCGGGTTGGTTAACATCTAACATCGAAAACGCATGGTGATAGTCTATTCATACTTGCGACTCTTCTCCCGGTTGTCAGCCGCTATGCGTTATGTCTATAACGCATAGGAGAGTGTTAAGAACCAAGGTTATTCCTATAGACAAGTAACACTTCTTGGCCTCATCAATTGAGTTCCACAATCACTTACCCTCTCGAGCAGTCTGATTAATTACTACTTATATCGATTGGCTAGATGGACATTGTAACAGCCCAGACCACCCGCTATACGATATTGTCCACTTTGGGTTACCCCTCATGGTTTTGTTCTTGGTAGGGTTGCGCCTACCAAAAGGTCTCGTACATAGAAAAGTATCCACCCCCTTTATAAGGAAGGCTTTGTTCTCCTTCCTAACCGATGTGGGACAATGTATAGCCAGGGTCAACGCCATAGCCCTTACAATCTCCCCCCCTAACGAGTCAAGCGTCCCCGCTTGACCTACCTGAGGTTTTAACATCGATTCAGGCATCGGCTCTGATACCATTTTTAACAGCCCAGACCACCCGCTATACGATATTGTCCGTTTTGGGTTACCCCTCACCGTTTTGTTCTTGGTAGGGTTGCGCCTACCAAAAGGTCTCGTACATAGAAAGGTATCTGTTGTGGAATTATTGTATTATAAATTAGCCTAACGCAAAGTGTTAAAGTATGTGGCTATGCGTTCAACATGTCAAGTTTTGATCATGCAATGCGTTCTATTACTATGCGTTGGTCTTGTCAAGTTTTCCTATTCTTTTACCCAATTATAAGTAAAGTAATAGGTATTCTCGATGAGTCCGAGGTCCAACACAGGGATTATATTGATTTGCTTTTAATTGGATTGCATGCGTTACAGAGGTAACCAACAATTGTTTGAAATCGTGTTTTTAATCTAAAGAAAGCAGATGTTTGTACACTAGACTAACAGTTGTGGAATATGGAAAGCATGCGACACAGCAAGTTCAGCTAAGATGTGTGTGAATGGATAAAGAAAAGGGTTCGGGTTGATTAACATCTAACGTCGGAAACGCACAGTAGTATTCTATTCATACTTGCGACTCTTCTCCCGGTTGTCAGCCGTTATGCGTTATATGTCTATAACACATAGGAGAGTGTTAAGAACCAAGGTTGTCCCCATAGATAGGTAACACTACTTGGCCCTTGTCAATTGAGTTCCACAATCACTTACCCTCTCGAGCAGTCTGATTATTACTACTTATATTGATTTGTCAGATGGATATAAGCATCGGATTAAGCTCGCAATTGACAAGATAAAATAGTTACACTGCGGTCCCTAGTTAGAGCTAACGCAACCCTAGACCCTTGAGTGATTAGTTACTCATGGCTTGAAAGTATAAAGTGGACAGATGAGAAAAGTGAATAGACATGGAAGATAATTGTATTGATGAAAATGAGATACAAATTTTGATAAGTTCAATTCCTTGATACAAATCTAAAATTCAAGCAAGAACAGTAAGAAAGAAAGCAGGGAAAGGCGTCAATGTCTTGAGTCGCCCGGAAGCGTGATGATTTGCTGTGAAGTGGTGCCGCGGATGGAAGACTCTTCTCTCTCGAGCTATTTGTCTCCGGTTGAAGTCTGAGAGAACTCTGCTGTCACTTATGGAGTCCTTCCGAAAATCAACAACCTTTCTCCTCTCGCAGAGTTGTCCTTTTATAGATGATGAAATCGCAGTTAATGGCAGATCTGCTTGATTGGTGGCGAGATTGACACTGCGTCCATCTCGCCTGATTGCGTGATTGTCGGGCCAATTAAGATCCACCACTTAAGCCGAAAATCATGTCTGTCAATCATCCGTCAATCTCTCAAGATTCTGATCTGATTCGCAGCGCCTTGCCGTAACGGTTGTCTATGCGTCCATGCATAGTTTGGTTGATGTCAAAACAACATAGGTTGCTAACGCATAGTTATGCGTTGGGCTGTCGTTAACGCATCGTCTGGTTCCTACGTTAAAGAGTCATCAACGCATCGCTTGCATTCTTGCGTGAAAACATGCTTTAGGCTTAACAAGTGGTAGAATCAATATCTTCATCAAAATTTAAGAGTATAACGCAAAGGAAGATTTATTAATGGAATTTATCATCAACTACCGCAGGCTTCTCTTATTTAAACTCTATTTATCTATGAAAAAGGCTATAATAACTTGTATTTCTACAAGTTATCACACCCCCAAACTTAGATAAATGCTTGTCCTCAAGCATAACTTCTATCTAGGAAACTTCAATTAACCTAAGCATTTTCTCAACGCATTGACTAGTCTCTCAGAATGCTATACTCAATCAGCTACCCGTTAGTTATATTATTTCTCTACCTCTTTATTCTTTTCTTTAGGACGGGTCTAATTTGTATGCGGCAAGCTTTCTTTTCAAAACTCTTTAACTCATTATTCACAAAATTTTTGTTTCTTCTTTTAACACTGAGTCTGAAAAGATGAAGATATAAAGTTCCTTTTTCTTTCATTGGTTTTATTGTATGGTTATTAAGTATGCGTCGAGTAGGGTTACCCACCTTCGTTCTGACATACCAACGATGGGGTGCATGAAGGCAGCCAACTACGAGCAAGTGCCCTTCTCGACTAAACTCTTATCTAAGCTCGGTTTCCTCACTAGACATTGGAGTTTGTTATTTATCTATGCGTCGCTGATTACGATTACCCACCTTCGTTTTGACACACCAACTATGGGGTGCATGGAGGTGGCCAACTACGAGCAGGTGTCGTTTTCAGCTAAACTCTTAACAATATAAATATATTAGTCTTGCCAGCGGAGTTTTGCGTTTTAAAGAATATATTTTTATTTTATTTTATTTTATTTTATTTTGTTTTATTTTATTTATTTATTTTTTTAAATGATTGAACTAAGTTCCTCATATTTTTATCTTTGACAGTTCAAACCTCTTCCACCCCAAACTTGAGAGTAGCAAGGTCCTCATTGCTTAAATTGTAAACAAAGACTAAGTTGCACAATGTTGTAAAAGAGGTTTGAATTGGCTGCTTGCATACATTCAAAGTAGGTTTGCGTTTCTAAGGAATAGTATGTAGACGCATTGAAAGTAATCTAACTTAAAGAGTGTACAAAAGTGTAAGCATGATTATCATCACAGGGACCAACTTTCAACGCAAAGATAGAAGTTTAGACTAATTAAATGTACTTAGAATAAATTTATAACAAGGGACAACGCAAAGAGAAAATTAAACGGTGAAGTTAGGGATAAATGGTGGGTTGGGGTTTGGATTTCTTGGTCTGACCGGAGAAGCAAAAGGCCTCGCAGGTCTGGAAGAATAAAATGTAGGTGGAGAGAAGAATGGAAATCGAGGGTTGGGTGTAGATGATGAAGAAGGTCTTGGGGAACTGGTTCCGGCGAGGTTTTCTTGATTTTCTAGGTTGAGCTGGTTAGACATAAGATTGCAGCGAGAATACAGATCGCCGGAGCTTTAAGAGAGATGAAAGGTTTTGAAAATGGAAAAATGGAAAATCGAATCGCGTTTATAAAGGCTTAATTTAGCCGTCGGTAATTAATGCGGATACGCGATATCGAAATCCCACTGATCAAGGCAAATTTCCTTGAGTCGCACACCCATCACGTGTAATGGGCGGCTAATTGATGCACACAGAGCACTTGAGTGTTTTTAGCACTTGAGTGTTTTTCTAGGAAAGACGCGTAGTCTGAGAAGACATCTGCGTTTCACCTAGTGCTCTTATCTAAACGCAGTAAACTAATGATAAACGCATACTGATGAACGCCTGGTTCTCAGGTTAGATTATGCGTTGTAAGTTAAGTATGATGCGTTTGACAAAATATGTACGGCTCTAACCTTTCCTCTAACCTTAATTCGATAAACATAGAAATTGTTTATCGATGAACGCATAATTTAAAAAAATAAGTTGGACGCATGCATGAATAATAGATTATGCGGTGAAATCAAATTGTTCCAAAACTTACTCCTGCTTTCATGCTTATCTCCTTTACAATTATAAACTGAACTTAGAAAAAATCAATACATGCTAAAAACAAAATACAAACAGAAACAAGAAAGCAAAATAACATAAAATTAAATACTATTAACAAATTCAAATAAAATAAAGCAAGGGTAAAAGAAAGCGTCCCTGGAAAAGTAGGCATTCGGCAACGCAGGGACCTTTCGACGCAAGCTCAGTCATTACACTCGCGTAGGTCAATGGAAGTCTTGTTAATTTCGAACTCTCCAATGTGGTAGGGCTTTACCCTTTGTCCATTGACCTTGAAGGATGTGGTTCCATTTTCATTTGTCAGCATGACCGCACCATGCGGGAACACTTCCTTGATTATGAATGGACCCGACCATCGAGACTTCAGCTTACCTGGGAACAAACGCAACCTTGAATTAAATAACAGGACCTTCTGGCCAACGTATAGAATTTTCTTACTAATGTTCTTGTCGTGCCATTTCTTGGTCCTTTCTACAGCTTTGCGTTTTCATAAGCTGAGTGCCTCCACTCCAGGAGTTCATTTAGTTGAAGCTTTCTGGCTTCTCCGCTTGCCTCTTGGTCTAAATTGAGCTTCTTCATGGCCCAGATGGCCTTGTGTTCCAGCTCAAGTGGGAGATGGCATGCTTTACCAAACACCAACGCATAGGGTGACATGCCTATCGGTGTTTTGAATGCCGTTCTGTAGGCCCATAGAGCTTCATCTAATCTCTCTGTCCAATCTTTCCTTGATGTGCTCACGACCTTTTCCAGTATGGACTTGCTCTCCCTGTTTGTTATTTCAACTTGGCCGTTTGTCTGTGGGTGATATGCAGTTGCTACCCTATGCGAGACATTAAACTTAGTCAGTAAATTAGTGATTATGCAATTTATAAAATGCGTACCTTCATCACTAATTATCGCCCTTGGTGTCCTAAATCGAGAGAAGATTTGTTTCTTTAAGAACTTGGACACTGCGTTTGCGTCATTCCTTGTACAGGCTGCTGCTTCTACCCATTTGGATACGTAGTCGACCGCTACTAAAATGTATTGATTGCCGCAAGAAGGAGGGAATGGTCCCATGAAGTCGATTCCCCATACGTCGAACAACTCAACTTCTAACATTGAATTCAGAGGCATCTCATTCCGGTTGGAAATGTTGCTTGTTCTCTGACAACGATCGCAAGCTACCGCATATGCCCTTGCGTCTTTGAATAATGTGGGCCAGAAATACCCACTTTGCAGCACCTTTGCAGCTGTTCTCTGCCCTCCAAAGTGTCCTCCGTAAGGTGCTTCATGACAGCTTCTCAGAATGCTATGCGTTTCATATTCTGGAACGCATCGACGCAATATGTGGTCAGGGCCAAGTCTGTATAGATATGGCTCATCCCAGCAGTAGAACTTACTTTCATGTCGGAGCTTTTTCTTTTGTTGAGCGTTAAATTCTTCAGGCCATTGGTTGCAAACCAGATAGTTGACTATGTCTGCGTACAACGGTTCCTGACTCTCTGCGTTCATTACATGCTCGTCTAGGAATCGTTCCTCTATATCACTCCAACTCTCCTAGACCTCTTTATTTTCCAACCGAGATAGGTGGTCCGCAACATGATTCTCGGTTCCCTTTCTATCTTTAATCTCCAAATCGAATTCTTGCAACAATAGGACCCAACGGATAAGTCTAGGCTTTGCGTCCTTTTTCGCCATCAAATACTTGATCGCAGAATGATCACTATAGATGGTCACCTTTGACCCTATCAAGTATGCTCTAAATTTGTCAACCGCAAAGATTATGACTAACATTTTCTTCTCAGTAGTAGTGTAGTTCTCCTGAGATGAATTCAGTGTTTTACTAGCATAATAGATCGGGTGCATAATTTTCTCTTTTCTCTGCCCCAGTACTGCTCCCACCGCATGGTTACTTGCGTCGCACATTAATTCAAACGGGAGAGACCAGTCCGGTGCAACTAAAATAGGTGCTGAAATCAGAGCTTGCCTTAGAGACTCAAATGCGTTTAAGTATTTACCGTCGAAATTAAATTCCCTGTTGACTTCCAGCAACTCGCTCAGTGGTTTTGCTACTTGCGAGAATCCCTTAATGAATCTTCTATAGAAGCCCGCATGGCATAGGAAACTTCGCAAAGTCTTAACATTTGTGGAGGCTGGGAGTTTTGCTATCGCATCTATTTTTGCCTGATCCACTTCCAATCCAACCTTTGAGATCTTATGCCTCGACACAATACCCTCAGTAACCATAAAATGACATTTTTCCCAGTTGAGGACTAGATTTATGTCTTCGCATCATTTTAGCACTCGTTCTAGATTGGTCAAGCATTCATCATATGATTTCCCAAATACTGAGAAGTCGTCCATAAACACCTCTACTGACTGTTCCAAATAGTCCGAGAATATTGCCATCATGCACCTTTGGAACGTCCCTGCTGCGTTACATAGCCCGAATGGCATGCGTCTGAAAGCGAAGGTGCCATATGGAGATGTGAACGTCGTCTTCTCTTGAACTTCCGGAGCTATCAGGATCTGATTATAGCCGGAATATTCGTCAAGGAAGCAGAAAAATTCATTACCTGCCAGCCTATCTAGCATATGGTCGATGAATGGCAGTGGAAAATGGTCCTTCTTTGTTGCCGCATTCAGCTTGCGGTAGTCCATACAGATGCGCCAGCCAGTGACCGTTCTTGTTGGTATTAGTTCATTCTTGCTATTCATGATCACTGTCATCCCCCCTTTCTTTGGTACACACTGAACTGGGCTCACCCAGCTGCTGTCGGAGATTGGATAAATGACCCCTGCGTCGAGCCATTTGATGATCTCTTTCTTCACAACCTCCTTCATTGCGGGGTTGAGCCTGCGCTGCCTCTCAACTGAACCATCCTTGCCTTCTTCCAACCGAATTTTGTGCATGCAGTACGAAGGGCTTATTCCTCTAATATCTGCTAAGGTTCATCCTATGGCTTTGATATGGTTTTTCAGGATATCCAGCAAAGCCCTTTCACATTCTGTCGTCAACGCAGAGGATATGATGACCGGTAGCGTGCTCTCTTCCCCCAAATATGCATACTTTAAATGCGTTGGCAGTGTCTTAAGCTCAAGGGTTGGTGGTTCTTCTAAGGACGGCTTTGTTTTCTCTGTGGTTCTGTTGTTCAAGTCTAACCGTTCGAAGCTTGCGTTGGAGATTATACTTATTTCCGCCTCTCTTCCTTCATCCAGTTCATCCAGCAGTGTTTCGTTTTTCGCACATGCGTCGATGATGCTTGCCTTTTCTTCAGTTATCTCTTCAATCATCTGGCAAGAATGAAAATCATCAGGATATTTCAACGCATTAAACATTAAATTTTACCTGCTGGTCATCCACTCGAATAGTTAACTCCCCTTCCTGGACGTCAATCAGGGTGCGTCCAGTAGCTAAGAAAGGCCTTCCCAGGATGATGGGCACCTCTCTATCAACTTCATAATCCAGAATTATGAAGTCGGCCGGGAAGATAAATTTGTCCACCTTCACAAGAACATCCTCAATTTTCCCCTCTGGATGCTTAATGGAACGGTTAGCGAGCTGAAGTGTGACTGTAGTTGGCCGTGCTTCCCCTATACCCAACTTCTTGAATATAGACAGTGGCATTAAATTTATACTGGCCCCTAAGTCGCATAGTGCCTGACCTACGTCCATTCCTTCTATAGAACAGGGCAATGTGAAACTCCCTGGATCTTTCATTTTAGCGGGGATATTGCTTTTAAACAATGCGCTGCATTCTCGCGTTAATACGACTGTCTCAAACTCTCCGAGCCTCCTTTTCTTAGATAGTATGTCTTTCAGAAATTTGACATAGCTCAGAATTTGTTCCAGGGCTTCCACCAACGAAATGTTGATGTGAAGTTGTTTGAGAACGTCCAGAAATTTTCTGAATTGACCCTAATCATTCTTCCTCTTTAGGCGTTGAGGAAAGGGCGGACGCATAAGGGGATTGATATTCTGAGATACCGACGCAGGATTTGCCTGCGTTACTTTTTCTCTCCCCTTTCCATTTTCTTGTTCTTTAGAGGTTGTGGTTGTGGATGAAGATTGCGGTTCATGGATAGATGTTGCAGGAGTTTGTAGTAGAGTGATTTGAGGCTGCAGATTTCCTTGCATCCTCTGCTCTTGCGTCTCAGTGGGAAGAACCTTCCCACTCCTCAATGTCACAGCTTGACATTGTTCCTTACCGTTACCTCGTGGGGCTTCGGTATTACTAGGCAATGCTCCTTGGGGTCTCGTATTGCTCTCACTTGCCATTTGTCCCACTTGAAGTTCTAGATTTCTAATTGCAATGGCATGGCTCTTTATTTCTCCCATCTGATTTTGGAGCATCGCTTCCAGCGACTTACGCGTTTCTTCATTTTGAGTAATCATTTGACGCATAAGTGCTTCAAGGGATGATAATGATGAATTTGCTGACTGATTTCGTGGTACTTGATGCCCTTGAACACCTTGGTTATACACAGGATTATTGTTTCTCTGCGGCTGTTGTCCCGCCCCCTGCGTCTGTGATTGGTTTCCTCCCCATCAAAAGTTAGGATGGTTTCTCCAACCCGGATTATAAGTCTTAGAATACGGGTTGTTCTGAACATAATAGACAGACTGTGGGTTGTAGGGACACATATCATACAAGTGACCCTCACCGCATTGCACACAACTTACAGACACTGTTGCATTTACCGTGTTCATTGCATCCATTGATGCAACCGTTCCTCCTTGGTTGTTCAACGCAATGGTTTGCAGCAAGGATGTCATGTTGGCGATCTGAGCTGAAAGGTTACTAGTCGCATCCGTTTCAATCATTCCAGCTTGCAATCGTCTTTTATCCATATACCTGATAGGCACTCAAAAAGTGCTTTATATTCTCTCAAATTAAGGGAGTTTTATATTAGATTTCACTTGTTTGCTAGTGATTTTCAGGTTAAAACGAGAAAAATTAGAAGAAACGACAAAAAGATCAAAACCGAGCAAGAATACGACGAAAAAGAGCTGAAAAACGCATCCTTATTAAACGCAGGGCAGCGCCGCGGCGCTGAAGTATAAACGCATCAGCATGGACGCAGAGTAGCATCGCGGCGCCGAGATGGCGCTGCTACGACGCATCCTTGGTGAACGCATAACAGCGTCGCAGCACTGGGACGGCGCTGCCGTGACGCTAAAACCCGAGAGCAACTGATTTTTGGTCGCAACCCTAGCGTCGCGGCGCCAGCGTTAATTAAATGAAAAGTTTTGTATTTTAGGTTAAATTTTAGGCGGCCAAACTCTATAAATTGAGGGGTTTTCAGCAGCCAAAAGGGGAGGAAAAAAGATCAAGAAAATCAAGAAAGTTGCAAAACTAAAGAAAGGTCCAAAAAGGTGAGAATAAAGCGAGAGTTCGAAGAGTGAGTTAGCCGCAAGGAAGAGGAAAAGAGTTCGAGATAGTTTTGGTGCCCTTCGAAGTTCAACGCGAGAGCCAAGGAGTTCGTAACGGTGCTGCCTCAATCAAGAACCTCTTTTCAGTAGAGTTTCCCTATTCTTTACACTTTTTCTTTGATTATTTTTACTCAATATGTTGCTTCACGCTATGAGTGGCTAAACTCTTTAGTTTTAGGGATTTTGATGAATTGTTTGTGAATTCATGATAATTTTGGAGACTCATGGTTTTGTTCAAATAAATATGCTTTTCATTGTTATTGTGTTTAATTCTTGAAGATTGGCCACCTACACATGTTAGGTTAGATGTATGATCGAGAGATGATATGTTTAATTTGATCTATAACAATGAATCGTTGTTAATCTATCACGAGAGTAGTTAGGTTGACAATGAAAGTTGCTAAAGACTAGTTTTAATGCCATGTAATTTTGTATTGGTTTTAAGAGATTAACTATCAATCAAGTTGCATGAGAAAGAGTTGTCTTTGAGAGAAGATAACTTGGAATTAAGTTTCTAGACTTAGGCATAAGAATTAAAATAAAATCCATGAAATCTACAATTTTGCATGATGAAACAAACAAGGATTCGAAACCCCAGAACTCTCTTTGACTCTTGCAATTCTCCCTTTGATATTTTCTTTGCTTGGTTTTTCTTTTTCCCAAAATTGAAATATTGAATTTCAATCCTCAAATAAAATTGATTCAATTCTAGAATAGCTAAGTAACTTGACCTTCCCAATTGGATCTCTAGTGGAAATGATACTCGGACTTAACCGTTTTATATTATAACTTGACCCGTACACTTGCGGTAAACACTAAAAGTGGCACATCAATACCTGGATCCATATCCATCATCTACCCATTCATCAGTATTCCTCAAAATTCTGTCGAGGATCTCTTTGGCTTGCGTGTAAGTCTTGTCCATCAAACCTCCTGCTGCAGAGGCGTCAGCCACTAATTGTGATGTTTTGTTTAGTTCTCCATAGAAAATCTCCATCTGTACACAATCAGGGATACCGTTATGGGGACAATTTCTTACCAGCCTTTTAAACCAGGCCCATGCTTCACTAAGCGTCTCCGAGTCCTTTTGCTCGAAGGTGACAATGTCTCGTCGCCTCTTTGCACTTACCGTCGGAGGAAAATATTTCTACATAAACTTTTCAACCATTTTACCCCATGTTGTAATCTCACCAGGTTCAAATGAGTACGCCCACTGTCTTGCCTCATCTCTGAGAGAAAATGGGAATAGCGTCAGTCTGATGCTATCTTGTGGTACTCCAGCCATAGGAAATGCACTACAGATTTCCAAGAAACTCTTCAGGTGTGCATGTGGATCTTCACCCATTGCACCCCCAAACTGCCTTGCGGCTTGCAGCATCTGCAACATCACTGGTTTCATTTCGAATCTTCCATTACCCTCGAAGGTTGGTTGTGAAATTCCCGGTGCAAAATTATATAGATTTGGCGACGCAAACTCCCTCATCGGGCGATTTCTATCATGCGCCAAGAGAATCGGGTTTGTATCATAATTTGCGTGCTCTTGCGCATTTGCGTTCCTCCTGACCTCAGCTTGAGGAGCTTGAGGTTGATTGTTTTGAGCATCCATGGTCTCTTCAGTAGACTGATTGCTCCTTCTTTGCTTATTCTGTCTTATCCTTCTTTTGAAGGTCCTCTCAATCTCAAGGTCAATATCAAATGTCGGGTTATCCCCTTCACTCATATAAGCCTCTGACAGAAGAGAAGCTTGCTATACTCCGTCGATTGAGAAATTCTGCAACACAATAATCCAAAGAAAATAATTAAATCAATGAATAATCCCCGGCAATGGCGCCAAAAACTTGTTGTGGAATTATTGTATTGTAAATTAGCCTAACGCAAAGTGTTAAAGTATGTGGCTATGCGTTCAACATGTCAAGTTTTGATCATGCAATGCGTTCTATTACTATGTGTTGGTCTTGTCAAGTTTTCCTATTCTTTTACCCAAGTATAAGTAAAGTAATAGGTATTCTCGGTGAGTCCGAGGTCCAACACAGGGATTATATTGATTCGCTTTTAATTGGATTGCATGCGTTACAGAGGTAACCAACAATTGTTTGAAATCATGTTTTTAATCTAAAGAAAGCAGATGTTTGTACACTAGACTAACAGTTGTGGAATATGGAAAGCATGCGACACAGCAAGTTCAGCTAAGATGTGTGTGAATGGATAAAGAAAAGGGTTCGGGTTGATTAACATCTAACGTCGGAAACGCACAGTAGTATTCTATTTATACTTGCGACTCTTCTCCCGGTTGTCAGCCGCTATGCGTTATATGTCTATAACGCATAGGAGAGTGTTAAGAACCAAGGTTGTCCCCGTAGATAGGTAACACTACTTGGCCCTTGTCAATTGAGTTCCACAATCACTTACCCTCTCGAGCAGTCTGATTATTACTACTTATATCGATTTGTCAGATGGATATAAGCATCAGATTAAGCTCGCAATTGACAAGATAAAATAGTTACACTGCGGTTCCTAGTTAGATGCTAACGCAACCCTAGACCCTTGAGTGATTAGTTACTCATGGCTTGAAAGTATAAAGTGGACAGATGAGAAAAGTGAATAGACATGGAAGATAATTGTATTGATGAAAATGAGATACAAATTTTGATAAGTTCAATTCCTTGATATAAATATAAAATTCAAGCAATAACAGTAAGAAAGAAAGCAGGGAAAGGCGTCAATGTCTTGAGTCGCCCGGATGGAAGCATGATGATTTGCTGTGAAGTGGTGCGGCAGATGGAAGACTCTTCTCTCTCGAGCTATTTGTCTCTGGTTGAAGTCTGAGAGAACTCTGCTGTCACTTATGGAGTCCTTCCGAGAATCAACAACCTTTCTCCTCTCGCAGAGCTGCCCTTTTATAGATGATGAAATCGCAGTTATTGGCAGATCTGCTTGATTGGTGGCGAGATTGACACTGCGTCCATCTCGCCTGATTGCGTGATTCTCGGGCCAATTAAGATCCACCACTTAAGCCGCAAATCATGTCTGTCAATCATCCGTCAATCTCTCAAGATTCCGATCTGATTCGCAGCGCCTTGCCATAACGGTTGTCTATGCGTCCATGCATAGTTTGGTTGATGTCAACGCAACATAGGTTGCTAACACGTAGTTATGCGTTGGGCTGTCGTTAACGCATCGTCTGGTTCCTGCGTTAAGGGATCATCAACGCATCGCTTGCATTTTTGCGTGAAAACATGCGTTTTAGGCTTAACAAGTGGTAGAATCAATATCTTCATCAAAATTCAAGAGTATAACGCAAAGGAAGATTTATTAATGGAATTTATCATCAACTACCGCATGCTTCTCTTATTTAAACTCTATTTATCTATGAAAAAGGCTATAATAACTTGTATTTCTACAAGTTATCAGTATCCACCCCCTTTATAAGGAAGGCTTCGTTCTCCTTCCTAACCGATGTGGGACAATGTATAGCTAGGGTCAACGCCATAGCCCTTACAGACATAAGCATCAGATTAAGTTTGCAATTGACAAGATGCAATAGTTACACTATGGTTCTTATTTAGATGCTAACGCAACCCTAGACCCTTGATAGATTAGTTACTCATGGATTCAAAGTAAAAAGTGGAAAGTACGGAGAAATGAGTAGACATGGAAGAATATATATTGATGAACGGAATACAACTTTAGATAAGCTCAATGTCCTGACACAAATCTAAAATCAAGGTAGCAAAATGATGAGCACTTTTAGTGTTAGCCGCAAGTGTACGGGTCAAGTTATAATATAAAACGGTTAAATCCAAATATCGTTCCACTGGAGATCCAATTGGGAAGGTTTAAGTTACTTAGCTATAATAGAATTGAATCAATTTTATTTGAGGATTGAAATTGAATATTATAAGTTATGGAAAAATACAAATCAAATAAGGAAGATATCAAAGGGAGAAACACAAGATTCAAAGAGAGTTCTAGGGTAATGAATCCTTGTTTATTTCATCATGCAATATTATAGATTTCATGGATTTTATTGTAATTCATATGCCTAAGTCTAGAAACTTAATTCCAAGTTATTTTCTCTAAAAAACAACCTTTCTCATGCAACTTGATTGATTATTAATCTCTTAAAACCAACACAAAATTACATGGCATTAAAAATAGTCTTTAGCAACTTTTATTATCAATCTAACTACTCTCGTGATAGATTAACAATAATTCATTGTTATAGATCAAGTTAAACATACAATCTCTCAATCATACATCTAACCTAACATGTGAAGATGGCCAATCCACAAGAATTAAACACAATAACAATGAAAAGCATAATCATTCCAACAAAACCATGAGTCTACAAAATTAACATGAATTTATAAACAATTCATCAAAACCCTAAAATTAAAGAGTTTAGCTACTCATAGCTTGAAGCAACATGTTTAAGAAAAATAAACAAAGAATGAGTCTACAATCTCTCCTTTTTGTATCTCTTTAGGTCTGCAACTTCCTTGCTTTGCCTAGATTTTTCTTGATGAATTGGACTGCTGGAAACCCCCAAATTTATAGAGTTTGGCCGCGCAAAAATTTCCAAAAATACAGATTTTTCAATTAAGGAAAGCTGGCGCCGCGACGCTAGGGCTGCATCCGGAAAAAGTTTGCTCTCAGGTTTTAGCACCGCGGCAGCGCCGTCCAAGCGTCGCAGCGCTAAAATATGTTTCAGAAATATTGCTCTCAGGTTTTAGCGCTGCGGCAGCGCCGTCTAAGCGTCGCAGCGCCAAAATGCGTTTCAGCAAGGATGCGTCGAGGCAGTGCCATCTTGGCACCGCAATGCTACTCTGTGTCCAGAACCATGCGTTGATGTTTCAGCGCCGCGGCGCTATCCCCAAAATTTTCCCTTTTTGGTTTTTCAACTCTTTTTCGCCATATTCTTGCTTGGTTGTGATCTTTTAATCGTTTCTTCTAATTTTCCTCGTTTCCACCTGAAAATCACTAGCAAACAAGTGAAATCTAATGTAAACTCCCTTATGATTCCTGCATTCAAAAGCTTGAGCACTTTTTCTTTCTTAACTACCTCCTTCATGGTGGGATTAAGTCTCCTTTGGTGCTCTATTGATGGTTTAAAGGTATCTTCCATCAAGATTCTGTGCATACAGACTGACGGACTAATACCTTTAAGGTCCTCAATAGACCAACCAATGGCAGATTTATGGTCCCTCAATACTTTCAATAATTTTTCTTCTTCCACAGAATCAAGATCAGAGGATATTATAACAGGTAAAGAAGATAAATCATCTAAGAATGCATATTTTAAATGAAGAGGTAATACTTTTAATTCAAGCTTAGGCTTCTCAATATCATTCACAACATGCAAGGGAGCTAAAGGTATAGGTTTATCTATTTTAGAACATATTGGCAACCTATCTAACCACCTAGAATAAAAAGCTATTTCATCAAAGATTGTATCTGCATTTTCAACATCTATTATGCTTTGTTCTAGATGATCATTAGCTAACATGACTTCTACATGCTTATAAATAGTATGATCAATTATGTCTATAGCATGGCAAGGACTACTCTCATCATGATCACTCAAGGACTTGTAAATATCAAATACTACATTTTCATCGTTTACCCTTAGAGTCAACTTCCCTTGTTGGACATCTATGATAGCCTTTCCAGTTGCTAGGAATGGCCTCCCAAGTATGATAGGAATCTCAGAGTCCTCCTCCATGTCCAAGACTACAAAATTTGCAGGGAAGATAAATTTGTCAACTTTAACTAATACATCTTCAACAATACCTTTGGGATAAGCTAATGATCTGTCAGCAAGTTGCAGGGTGATGGTGGTAGGTTGCACCTCTCCAATGTTGAGTTTCCTATAAATAGATAAAGGCATTAAATTAATAGAAGCACCAAGATCACAAAGAGCTCTAGTAACATTTAAAGAACCAATAGTGCAAGGTATAGTAAAACTCCCTGGATCTTGTAACTTTTGTGGTAGCTTCTTTTGTAACACTGCACTGCATTCCTCAGTCATGCTAATCATCTCATATTGCCCAAACTTTTTCTTTTTAGATAAGACATCTTTCATGAATTTCGCATAGTTGGGCATTTGCTCTAAAGCCTCAGCAAATGGAATGTTAATGTGCAGCTTTTTAAATAACTCAAGAAATTTAGCAAATTAGGAGTCAATTTTTTTCTTTTTAAAACATTAAGGATATGGCATAGTATTAGGTACAAAAGGTAGAGGGTTAGATGACTTACTTGAAGATGTTGACTCTTTTACCTTTACCTCCTTTTCTAGGATCTTTGGTTCATCTTCTAGAATTGGCTCTTGGATATTGCCATCTACCTCTTGCTCTTCATCCTCATCAATGATCAAAGGAGTGGACAGCTTTTTCCCACTCCTCAAAGTCATGGCCTTGCACTCCTCTTTTGGATTTATCTCGGGGCAACTAGGAAATTTTCCCTTTTGCATTGTTTGAAGGGAAGTAGCGATTTGGCTTATTTGTACCTCGATGTTTTAAATGGCCTTACCATGACTTTGTACGGTGCTTTCCAATGCGGTTGTCCTTCCTCTTGATTCTTTTATGAATTCTACCATCAAATCTTCTAAGTTGGACTTCTTTTCAGTGTGGGATGGACCTACATTAGATAATTCAGAAGAACCTTGCAAAACATTCCTTTTGTTAGCACAAGAAAAATTTTCATGGTTCCTCAAACTGGGATGGTGGTGAGTTGGAAGTTGATGATGTTGGTAATTCCTATAATGTCCTCTATCAACATAATTAGCCGTCTCATTATCTCCATGAACGCCCATTTCCGATGCCAAAGCAGCAAGAGAAGCTATAGATGGTGGATTTTGAGCTTGGCTTCCTGTAGTTAATTTAGAAAGAGCATTAGTAAGGGAAGCCATTTGAGCTTTAAGAGAATTTACCTCATCAATTTCATATAATCCGGCGGCTCTTGGGATGTTTGAAGAAGACCGTTCACATGGCCAATTGTAGGATGTATTGGCCAAATCTTCTAATATGGTATAGGCTTCTTGAGCATTCTTTGAAAAAATTGACCCTCCGGCAGTTGCATCTAAGATGGATTTGGTTGAGCTTGCCAATCCATTGTAGAAAAGTTGAATTTGCAACCAATCCGGATACCCATGTTGAGGGCACCTTCTCAAGAGATCCTTATACCTCTCCCAAGCCTCATATAATTGTTCATCCTCGAGTTGGCGGAATGTTCCAATCTCCGTCCTTAGTCTTTGAGATTTAGCCGGTGGAAAGTATTTGTTCAAGAAAGCTTGAGCTAAGATCTCCCATGTTGTAATGCTATCCGGAGGTATGGTTTCCAACCAATCCTTAGCACGATCCTGCAAAGAAAAAGGAAACAGTCTCAGTTTAATTGCATCATTAGAAACACCATTCATCTTTACCGTCCCGCATATCTCCAAGAAGGATCGCAAGTGCTTGTGAGGATCTTCATTAGTTCTTCCTCTAAAGGCTAGCTCTCTAGCCATTTGGATCAATCCCGGTTTCAACTCAAAATTGTTGACATTGATAGGCACATTCATAATTCCGGGTTGACTTGCCGGTAACGTAGGTTGAAAGTAGTCTCTAATTGCCTTAGGTATCTCCTCCGCCATCTCCGTAGTTTGATTAAGTTGAGCTCTTAAATTTCTTCTACACGTCCTTTCTATCTTGGGATCAAGAGGGAGGGGTTAGTATTATCTCGAGGCATAGACTAACAAAATAAATAAAAATAAAAAAAACAATTATATAGAATAAACTAAATAAAAAAAATCAAATAAAACAAAAACAAATAAACAATCAAATAATATACACCTCAAATTAAGATCTATCAATTCTTATGAATATTAAATAACAAAATCCGTTCTTTGGATCCCCGGCAACGGCGCCAAAAACTTGATGGGCCACTTTTGTGTGTTAACCTCAAGTGTACGGGTCAAGTTATAATATAAATCGGTTAAGTCCGAGTATCGTTTCCACTAGAGATCCAATTGGGAAGGTTTAAGTTATTTAGCTATTCTAAAGTTGAATCAATTTTATTTGAGGATTGGAATTCAAGTTGTTGTTTTTGGGAAAAAGAAAAATCAAGCAAGAAAATATCAAAGGGAGAATTGTAAGAGTCAAAGAGAGTTCTAGGGTTTCAAATCCTTGTTTGTTTCATCAAGCAAAATTATGGATTTCATGGATTTAATTCTTATGCCTAAGTCTAGAAACTTAATTCCAAGTTATCTTCTCTCAAAGACAACTCTTTCTCATGCAATTTGATTGATAGTTAATCTCTTAAAACCAATACAAAATTACATGGCATTAAAATTAGTCTTTAGCAACTTTCATTGTAAACCTAACTACTCTCGTGATAGATTAACAACGATTCATTGTTATAGATCAAACTAAATATATAATCTCTCGATCATACATCTAATCTAACATGTGAAGGTGGCCAATCTTCAAGAATTAAACACAATAACAATGAAAAGCATATTTATTTGAGCAAAACCATAAGTCTACAAAATTATCATGAGTTCACAAACAATTCATCAAAAACCCTAAAACTAAAGAGTTTAGCCACTCATAGCGTAAAGCAACATATTGATCAAAAAGAATCAAAGAAATAGTGTAAAGAATAGGGAAACTCTACTGAAAAGAGGTTCTTGATTGAGGCAGCACCGTCACGAACTTCTTGGCTCTCGCGTCGGACTTCGAAGGGCACCAAAACTATCTCGAACTCTTTTCCTCTTCCTTGCGGCTAACTCACTCTTGGAACTCTAGCTTAATTCTCACCTTTTCGGATCGTTCTCTTGTTCTGCAACTTTCTTGATCTTCTTGATATTTCTTCCCCCTCTTTTGGCTGCTGAAAACCCCTCAATTTATAGAGTTTGGCCGCCCAAAATTTAGCCTAAAATACAAAACTTGCGTTTAAATTAACGCTGGCGCCGCGGCGCTAGCGTTGCGACCAAAATTAAGTTCTCTCGGGTTTTAGTGCCGCAACGCTGTCTTGCGTTCACCAAGTATGCGTCGAAGCAGCGCCTTCCCAGCGCTGCGTTGCTGCTCTGCGTCCATGCTGATGCGTTTCAGCCTCAGCGCCGTGGCAGCGCTGCCTTAGCACCGTGGCGCATCATGCGTTTCAAGCAAGGATGCGTTTTTCAGCACTTTTTCTCCATATTCTTGCTCGGTTTTGATCCTTCAGTCATTTCTTCTAAATTTCCTCGTTTTAACCTGAAAATCACTAGCAAACAAGTGAAATCTAATATAAAACTCCCTTAATTTGAGAGAATAATAAGTACTTTTCAAGTGCTTATCAACTACGTGGTTTATGATCACGTATGTGGTCTTCCTCTAGGAATTTGGCATTTGTCGATACAATTACCTTTTCATTTTGAGGATCACAAAATAGACCACCTCTCGTTTCTTTCGGGTATCCTATAAATAGGCATAATTTTGAACGACGTTACAATTTTTTAGGATTTTGCACCAACACATGTGTTGGCATCCCCAGATCCGGAAGTGACGTAAACTAGCTTTATGCCCTGTCCATAACTCATAGAGTGTTTCTGAAACACTCTTAGAAGGAACATTATTCAAAATATAAACCGCGGTCTCCACTGCGAGTCCCCAAAACGAGTTAGGCAACGATGCGTAACTCATCATCGAACGAACCATGTCCAACAAGGTTCTGTTTCTCCTTTCAGATACTCTGTTCTGCTGTGGCGTACTAGGTGCAGAGAGTTGAGACTTAATTCCATGTTCTATCAGATAGTCCTGGAATTTTAAGTCCATATATTCTCCACCTCGATCAGATCGAAGTGTTTTAATAGTTTTACCTAATTGGTTCTCAACCTCGGTCTTAAATTCCTTGAACTTTTCAAGGGTTTCAGATTTATGATGCATTAGGTAAATATAACCGTACCTTGAATAATCATCAATAAAGTTGATGAAATAATCATACCCTCCTCGAGCCCTTACATTCATTGGTCCACAAAGGTTCGAATGCACGAGTTCTAAGGGTTCTTTGGCTCGAAGACCTTTTCCAGTAAAAGATCTCTTTGTCATTTTTCCCTCGAGACAAGACTCACATGGTGGTAGAGAGTTATCTTCTAACTTGTTTAGAAGTCCGCTCTTAACCAATCTCTCAATCCTATTAAGATTAATGTGACCAAGTCTTAAGTGCCAAAGATAGGTACTTTGAGAAACACGTCGTCGTTTTGTTTGAGTTTCGGCTGTTTTAAATATTACAGTATTGTAAATAGCCTTAACTCTGGTTGGTTTTAACTTATATAAATTATTATTTAAGTTTGCAGAACAAATTTGTACACCTCTTTTAGTAATGAACGCTTCATTAATTTCAAAAGAAACTTTGTACATATGTTCAATCAAACAAGAAATAGATATTAAATTCCTCTTGCAAGAGGGTACATATAGAACACTTTCTAAGTATATATATCTATTTCCAAAAAATAACTTTACATCTCCCACTGCCAAAGCTGAGATGAGCTCTCCTGATCTAACCCGGAGAGTTATCTCACCATATTCTAGTTGTTTCCAGGAACTAGTTTCCTGAAAAGAAGAACAAACATGATTAGTGGCCCCTGAATCCAGTATCCAAGTAGAATCATTATTCTCCACTATACATGTTTCTAGAACCATTAAATCGTATTTACCTTGATTCTCTTTTCCAGCCTTCTTATCGGCAAGGTACTTTAGGCAGTTCCTTTTCCAGTGCCCATCACTGCTGCAGTAGAAACATTTTCCTTTCTCTACAACGGACTTTTTGTCACACCCCATCCCAGATACACTCTATACCCAGGATTGAGCATGATACTGTTTCCCCTACACAAAACTTAATAGAATGGATTCCATATAAATCTCAATTCAAAGCAACATTTCTATTGACATATTAGAAAAACATGCAACCTCTTAACAAGCATTTCTGCATAAATACATATAAGGTACAACACATCACCCCTTTCTTCTCTAAGAAATATGCATATTACAAGATATATGTACAGTCTAAATATTTACAACAATCCCAGAGGTTCGCTTCCAGATAAGCCCAGACGAGATTCTTCTGTAGGCTAGGCGTCCCGGACACGCTCGCTACCTGAAACAACAAACAACAACAAACTGAATGAGCAGAAAGCTCAGTGAGTGACTAAATCCACTAAATTATTCCTAACAATTATGAGCCAGTTTGTCTATCAGTAACTATTACATATCACATCCCAAAGAATTACTAAGATTCTCTTTCTTATTTACACATATAACTATCAAGTTCTCATGTCCCACAGACTTGCAACTATTTAGTGCCTTCACATTCCGTCTCTCAGCACTTACTCAATTGTATTTACGTTACCATGTGCCTTCACATGAAATCCCTCAGCACTGGTAACCAATTCTATCTTTGCTCAAGTGCCTTCACTCATGATCCCTCAGCACGAGCTAGTGTGTGATGGATTACTTCATGCCTTTACTCATAATCCTTTAGCATTGTAATCCATTTCTTTATAATTACTCAAGTGCCTTCACAAAGTTCCTCAGCACTAAACTTCATGCTTACCTACATATAAGCTTTCACCATGAGGTCCCTCAGCCACTATTATATCTAAACATTAGCATTAGTACTCTTTTACCTTACCAACACATCACATTCATAATGATTACTACAAAGGATCACATTTCCTCATCAAATAAGCATACTAAATTTATCACAGGATATAACAAATAGTCACTCACGATTGGTCTCGGCTCTGAGTGGATTATAAGCCTCCCCGAGCTCTTCCTGGCCTTAAAACACATATTCCTCATGTTTAGTTTCCATAATCTCCCTTTTTCTTTAACACACAATAATAGCGTTACTCTTTAGAAAATTAAAAGCTGCCAGCGTTACTCATCACACACTACTGTACTAGCGACACTGCGTTGAATGAAACCAGCGAGACTACCTGAGGAACGACACCCAGTGATACTCTAGCGAGAATCGTGAGACGCAGAGCCTATCTTGGGTTGCAGCGATACTTGCTTCGCTGCCCTGTCTCTTGCTCTCTCAGCGATACTTCCGCTGCAGCAGAACCGTTTTCTTCTTCCTTTCTTCTTCCTTCTTCAACCTGCTAAACATTTCGTTTCGGTCAATTTCAGTACTTTCTTCCTTCTACAAACTTGTTAAGGTATAGGTCCTTCATCTTACCTCCAAATTTCATGAAGAACATCCTCTCCGTTTAGGATATATCCTTCAACAACTCCGAGTTACCCCTAATCATCCGGCAATTCAACTCTAATCTCTTCTTCCTGAGTTTGACACACATTTATACAATTTCAGCTCAAGCATCCTTCATGAAACTTGCTAAAAATCGAGTTAACTTACTAACCTCAAAGTTTCAGCCCTAACCACCGTTTCTTCAATTTGTTCTCCCTCCAAAATCGAGCATCACTCTGAGGGAGTAACACCAGCTGAATCCTCTGCCAAACTCAAGTTTCTTCCACGGTTACGATGAGATTTCCACTTCAAATCAGCATGAACATCTTCTTCTACCTCCTTCCGATGTTTCGCCTTAGTATGGACCCAACTCGAGCTCTGGAATGCAATCAGAACAATTGAATTCTCAATCCACTTATATATATACCACCGACTTATTCTCCATTTCAACACTATACTATAATCTGTTCAACGCATACCTTCTATGTTCAGCTTCAGCAACGCACACAGCCTCTGATGATGTTTCTTTTCAAAACTATCCCGCCAAATGGTTAGCAAATGCATTACTCTCTCTCGGCCAACCTTTTTTGTCCCATGCATACCCACCTTCAACGCATGG
Organism: Citrullus mucosospermus; assembly: GCA_030954485.1. Lineage (NCBI taxonomy): Eukaryota > Viridiplantae > Streptophyta > Magnoliopsida > Cucurbitales > Cucurbitaceae > Citrullus > Citrullus mucosospermus. The sequence continues at coordinate 13,335,484 of CM062057.1, read as the reverse complement.
TAGCGTTCACCACATAATAGCCTCATCGCAAATCAGCTCCCAACTCCTCGTGGCCATTACTTCCAACGGCACACTGCCTTCAATGCGTTTGCTGCATGATAATCTTCGGTACAAGGTGATTCTCCACACCTTATGTCCTCAACGCATCATGGCTTCAACGCATAATAGTTTTCCCTCACCTTTGCGTTTACACCAAAACTATTTCCATCAAAACATGTTGCCATCAACGCATAGCTAACACTTAGTCATTTTTCCCCGCCCCAATCACAATCCAGCCAACTACTCTTACCCAATCATCCATCTCTCGGCTCCCTTCTTACCTTGCTTTCTAACAAAATTAGGTACGGGGCTTACACAAAATAGGTGATTTTTAGTACATATGAAGTTATTCAAGTGAATTAATTATTTATCAACTCTAAATCCAATTAAACTATGAACCCTTGAATACTTTATGTGGAGACTTGTAACCCACTTGGACTTTATGTGGAGACATAAACAGGATCAAGTTCGAGTAAGTAACCTCAATAGTCTATAGTACATGGATTAGGTTGGGTACCTCTTCCTAGAGACACTATTGAATACGACCCGCTTCATGATTGTTACAAATATTGTAAAGTGTCATAAATGAAGTGATTCTGATTTGATCATGTAGAGACATGTGAGCGGGGGTATTCTACATAATGAGATTGTGTAAGACTGACCCTGAAATAATTACTGTTACGTATTAACACTGTTTACGATTAACACTAATTAATTTCACTTATCGATGACCTAGATAACTTGATCTGAATCTTGAGCTATCTATGAACTCCTATTTATTCAGAATTATCCCTTGTATCTACATAGGTAAGAGTAAGCTCAATAGCGCTACACAACGTTCCTCCTATTTCAGGGATAAGACTGGGTAGATAGTTGGGAACATAGAATTTGCAAAATGGAATTCACTCCTACCCAACTTAGGGATAGAAGAGAGGTTGTTCTCTTAAGTGTTTTTCCCAGGACTTGAACAAAGGGCCCCATCCTCTCACTGGCCCGAGAAGGAATGGATTTAGTGATTAGATCCTAAATTAATTGTTCATTAGAGGGACAATGGTACTTAAGGAGAAAAGATGTAACTCAGAGGTAAATCGGTATTTGACCTAGCTGAAGTTATGACAACCTGTGAAGGATTGACTTATCGATGACGGTTATATCAAATGAACACAAATATATCTACAGTGAGGAGAGTGCAGCTACGGGCTTTAGTGGAGTGTCCCGTTAGTTAACGAATGTTGGTTAACTAGGTTAAAGAGTTTGGCCGATTAATCTCGGATCGTTGGAGCTCATGATCTGTAGGTCCATTAGGTCCCTCTACTAGCTCATAAATGGACTAAAATCTTAGATAATGTGGTGAATAAGTTTGAATCGTTCAAATCTTGGCTTAAGGAATGAAAGTTAGATATATACGATATATCGGCGTTGAATTACAAATTAAACGTACAAATAGAGTTAATTATAATATTTAAATATAATTTAAATATTAATCATACGAATAGGGAATCATATCGGTTTTTTTTTAGAAAAATCGGGACAAGTGGGAAAAATAATAATATTTTATTATTTAATATTAAAATAATAATATTTAATTAATTAAATATTAAATTATTTTTTATTTAATTATTTAATTATCTTTTTGAAATTAAAAATCAATTTTAATTCAATTTTGGAAATTCATTGAAAATTGATTTTAAAATTGATTTTTGAAGATTGGATTTTCCCACTAACTAAGCTAGGAGCTTGGTTGTCTTCTTCACAATTAACCAACAAATTAACCATTTTGTGTTGTCAAATTTTGATGCAATTGGATTGCATGTTATTCTTTAATAAATAGAGATGATTTTGACATAAAAAAGGTTAAGAATTTTGTGAAATTAAGGGTTAATTTTGCAAAATTCTATCCATTGTTCATCTTATTCCCAACCTTCATTCTTTCTCAAATTCACCACAAATTTGGATCCCACCATCCAATCTAATCCTAGAGAATAGTAGAGAAGACTCTTGTGGTGGTCTACAACCAAGTGGTGCTGAAATTCATCAAGAATTGAAGGAGAATTTGGAGCTTCAAGGGTCAGTGTTCTTGAAACTTTGGTTTTTCTTCTTAATTGCATGTTTAATCCTCTAAATTGAGCATCTTAGAGTGAAAATTGATCAAATTAACTTCTGCTGCATGCTCATTAATCCATCAATTGGTATCAGAGCTAATTAATTTCACTCAATTTGCTTTGGTGGGGTTTAATTCATGAGATGAATGTTTATGGGAGCTAAATTGGTTTTTCTGGTTTTGGCATTTTTTTACCCTTCAATTTGTGGTCAATTATTGTAATTAATCTGGGTGTTTTGCTCATTAATGAGTCAGGAAGAGTCTGTGATTTTTTCGGGAGTTATCGAGTTGTAATTTGGCCGAATTTCGAAAAAAACCGAGAAGTGTTCATGAAGAAAGAAAAGAGAGAAGCAGCAGTTTTTTTTTTCTCTCTCTTCTGGTTCTTCCTCCCGTGCAAAATTGAAGATGATAAAGTTGACCGGTCAACCTTTGACCGGTTCAGTCAAAGTTTGACCGGTTCAGTCAAAGTTTGACCGGTTCAACCTTTTTTCAGCCGGTTCAACCCTTTTTTCAGCTGGTTCAGCCCGTTTTCGAAGTGTTCGGGACTTGTTCGAGCAGTTTTTTAAATTATTATTGTAATAATTTAGTTTTTGCTTGTAAAAAAATGCCAAAACTAGTCCAATTTTGTGTGTTTTAATTATTTATTCATTATGAATGTATGTTTAATTAATTTAAATTTATTTATGCATATAGTATGCCATATAGATTTAAATCCCCACCATTGGATAAGCATGTTTCATGCATTTTATTTATGTTTTAAATGTTATAATATATAGTATGCATGATTATTTTAATTTCATGAGTATTAATATAAATTAGTTATATTAATTGATGAAATGTATATATATGTTATGATTTTTGAATTGTTTATTTTATAATTGTTATAAAATAAATTAGAATTTTAAAATCTATAACAAAGATAATTGCATGCTCACCTAGGGTAAAACCGGTGCAACTCAAATCAACCTCTTTTAATAGTTAAAATTAGGTCGATATCTTGTAAAATTGTGTTTACAAAACTCACCCAACAAAATCCTGTCTAAGGCTGGAGGTATTTAAGTTGACGGTTTACAGAACACCTCCTACCTAGGGATAGAGTTGGCGTCTAAGTTAAGTTAACCCGATTTTGTGAGCATGCGAGAGCGGTGTAAGGTGAGTTAAATTGGCTTAAGTCACTTAAACATCATAGGTTAACACAAACCAGTATAAACGTTATACTTGAATTGTTCACCTAGACTTAGGTTGTATATATTTAGCCGGAATATAAACAAGTAAATACCCAATTAAAAATTACAATACTTCAGTGGGAGATTAATAATGTATACTATACGTTATCATTAGCTCTCACGTCCCTAAGAGTTCACAACGTGAGATCCTATGCTCGGCTTCATATGTACTAAAAATCACCTATTTACAAAAACTACGAGTTTTAGGACATACAACCCAACAAACTTGATCTATAACAATGAATTGTTGTTAATCTATCACGAGAGTAGTTAGGTTGACAATAAAAGTTGCTAAAGACTTTTTTTAATGCCATGTAATTTTGTATTGGTTTTAAGAGATTAATAATCAATCGAGTTGTATGATTAAGGGTTATTTTTTATAGAAAATAACTTGGAATTAAGTTTCTAGACTTAGGCATATGAATTACAATAAAATCCATGAAATCTATAATATTGCATGATGAAATAAACAAGGATTCATTACCCTAGAACTCTCTTTGACTCTTGTGTTTCTAACTTTAATACTTTCCTTATTTTATTTGTATTTTCCATAACTCATAATATTCAATTTCATTCCTCAAATAAAATTGATTCAACTCTAGAATAGCTAAGTAACTTAAACCTTCACAATTGGATCTCCAGTGAAACGATATTCGGACTTAACCGTCTTATATTATAACTTGACCCGTACACTTGCGATTAACACTAAAAGTGCGCATCAAGTTTTTGGCACCGTTGCCGGGGATCCAAAGAACGGTTTTAGTTATTTAATATTCACTAGAATTGATAAATCTTAATTTGAGGTGTATATTATTTGGTCGTTTTTTTATCTTTTATTTTATTTTATTTTATTTTATTTTTTTTCTTTTTATATTATTTTATTGTATTTTATTGTTTTCCTTTTTTATTTTATTTTATTTTATTTTATTTTTTATTTTATTTTATTTTATTTTTCTTTATTATTTTATTATTATTTATTATTTTATTATTATTATTATTTTTTTTTTTTATCGGTGTATGCCTCGAGATAATACTAATATTCTCCCTCTTGATTCCGAGATTGAAAGAACGTGTAGAAGAAACCTAAGGGTTCAACACAATCACATCGAGGAGATGGCGGAGGAGATACCAAAGGCAATTCGGGATTATTTCCAACAGACATTACCGACAAATCAACCCGGCATTATGAATGTCACACCCCATCCCGAACTACCCTCCCGTAGCCCGAGAAGGAGTGTGAGGACAGCAGTTACCGACTACCCTGTCACGTAACCCACTGTCAACCTCACCATCCACATGCTCTTGACAAACCTCGACTTCGATCGACAACGGGAACAATCATGCTACCTGAAAATGGAAAACATTTAAAAAGGGTGAGCTAACAGCTCAGTGAGTAACGGTTTTCTAAAAACAATATATTTTAACTGTAAAACTGGTCAAACTCGCATAAAATATAACACTTCAAATCATATTAAATTATACTCAAACACCATTGTGAAAACATGCTTGACCGTTTCAGAATAAATACTCAAAAATCTCATTCTTATAAAATACTTTTTCCTTAGTTGAGGTGGAGCAATGCTCAACACTCCTCAACGTCGATTTTCCTTAGCTGTGTGGAGTAATCTCAACACATCAGCGTCGTATATACCTCTATGTGCACATAGGTACTAGAATTCGGTCCGCCCTCAATGCCTTCTATGAGTCACTGAGCATTGGGTACCTTTATAATCCGGGCCGCCCACAATGCCTTCTACGAGTCCTTGAGCATTGGGGTCCCATTTCAATATAACGGCTACCCTTTGGCCTTCTCCAAGTCCCTGAGCCTCGGGTGCCTTTTCAAGTTTAATATAACACGATACATATTTTGGAAACATTATATCAATAACTCATAAATTAACCGTTTCCAAATCTCTCCTCATCAGCATGCTAAATTCAATTTCCAGTTTTAATATAAAACCGCATGCTTTTCATAAAGTTTATTTTCAAATCTTTCTTGAAATCATATAATACCATGCTTTTCAGAAAAGTCATGAAAACAAGTATCAATCATTCACCATGCGTTTTATAACTCATAGCAAGCACCCAGCATTCTCAAAGTTTTCAAGTAAAACGCATGCCCTTATCTCTATTACCACATATTCATATGCTTTATATATGAAAGCGCATACATTATTTCATTAGAAACGCATAAAATCATATTCATAAAGAACTCATTTATATTTTGTAAAACGCAAGTGTTACTCACCTGTACTTGCCAAAAAATACTTCTTCTTCCTTTCCTCTATTTCCTCTTCCCGAGCTTCTTGAACGCAACATTCTAATCTCAGAAACGCAAACCTTCATTTCCCTCTGTCAGCTCGGTTGAACGCAACCCTGCCCTTAAACGCAAGGTTGGTAACTACCGCAACCCCTGCCCTTCAACTCAAGGTTGATTATTTGCGCAAAGTGCATCCCGACTCTTCTTACTTCTCTTTCGGATGTGTCGCCCTCTCTTGGACGCAAGGTCCATCATGAACGCATAACCTAACTTTGGACATTATGTTGTCCTCAACGCAACGCCGACCCCTTTTCGACACAAGACAACCTCTTTTACATAAAATAGCTAAGTTGTCAAAATACCTTCTTTCTTGGCCGCAGACTCCTACTACGGACGCAAGGATTCTTCTTTTCTGCCTTCTTTCTTCCCTATCTCTCCAGAATTTTTCTTTCAGAGTCATCAGTCGCTCATTTTCCCTCAAAGTTCTATTTATAGGGAGCTTGCCATCCAACTTCTCCTTTCCTTTTGCCACTTGTTTGCCACATGTCACGCTGCATGCTTAATTAACCATGCATTAGTCCAAGTGTCACCTTGCATGAAACAGTTAACATGCCTTTAACACCTCCTACTGATAAGGTGTCAAATCTACACAAAGCCACCTGGCCTTTATAAATTTATCTTATGTGTCCAACATTTTCCAATAGACAACCATTCATTCAACACAACGCCCTCATGCGTTCGTTGAGGTTCCTTTAAGGTTTGAGCTTCACTACTCATTTTTCTAACTCTCAGCCAACTACACTACTGTCTTTGACGCATAGAGATAACTCTGTCTTCAACGCATAGGGATCTCAACGCATGACAACCTTACCAACGCATGGTAAGCCAAGTACGTATCTTCCCCTGCCAATGCGGCAACTACTTCGGCTCACAACAACCATCCGAGATCACCTTCAACGCATAGCCGCACTATTATAAACCAGTGCTTACTAAATGCCACTAGGCGTCAATGACAACAAATCCTTCTCAAGCTCTTCCTCTATGGGTTGTTCCTGATGCGTTCACCTTCATCCTGCGTCCAATGACCATCTTCCTATCCTTGGACATTCCTTGATTATTCCTAAGGTTATTCTTTTAACATTTTCCTTGCACTTAAACTATTTCTCTTAAAGATAGATTAGCATGCGTCCACCACATGCACCAGTTTTTATGTTTACTTCACAACCTTCTCCAACACTTGTGAACATTCCTTGCTATAAATCTATGCGTTACTCAATTTGCTATAGTATTCTATCTTTCTGAGACTTAAATCTCTTTCAACACTTCACAACATAACTTTATTCCTTTCTTGCTTATGCGTTTCACTTCTTTCCCTTCTCAGTTTACTTCCATGCGTCCAATATGGTCTTTTACCTCTTTTCTTCATAGACTCTTCAACGCATTGGTTTCCTAAAAAGTAGGGTGTGACAATGAATGTACCCAAAAATGTCAACAACTTTGAGTTGAAACCGAGGTTGATCCACATGGCTAGAGAGCTAGCCTTTAGAGGAAGAACCAATGAAGATCCTCACAAGCACTTGCGGTCTTTCTTAGAAATATGCGGGATGGTAAAGATGAATGGTGTTTCTAACGATGCATCCTTTCTCTTTACAGAACCGTGCTAAGGATTGGTTGGAAACCATACCTCCAGATAGCATCAAAACGTGGGAGATCTTAGCTCAAGCTTTCTTGAACAAATATTTTCCACCGGCTAAATCTCAAACACTAAGGACGGAGATTGGAACATTCCGCCAACTTGAGGATAAATAATTATATGAGGCTTGGGAGAGGTATAAGGTGTTGGGTTGTATGTCCTAAAACTCGTAGTTTTTGTAAATAGGTGATTTTTAGTACATATGAAGTTATTCAAGTGAATTAATTATTTATCAACTCTAAATCCAATTAAACTATGAACTCTTGGCTACTATCATGAGTACTTGGACTTTATGTGGAGACATAAACAGGATCAAGTTCAAGTAAGTAGCCTCAATAGTCTATAGTACATGGATCTGGTTCGATACCTCTTCCAGGAGACACTATTGAATACAACCTGCTTCATGATTGTTACAAATATTGTAAAGTGTCATAAATGAAGTGATTCTTATTTGATCATGTAGAGACATGTGAGCGGGGGTATTCTACATAATGAGATTATGTAAGACTGACCCTGAAATAATTACTGTTACGTATTAACACCGTTTACGATTAACACTAATTAATTTCACTTATCGATGACCTAGATAACTTGATCTGAATCTTGAGCTATCTATGAACTCCTATTTACTCAGAATTATCCCTTGATCTACATAGGTAAGAGTAAGCTCAATAGCGCTGCTCATCATTCCTCCCATTTCAGGGATAAGACTGGGTAGATAGTTGGGAACATAGAATTTGCAAGACGGAATTCACTCCTACCCAACTTAGGGATAGAAGAGAGGTTGTTCTCTTAAGTGTTGTTCCCAGGACTTGAACAAGGGGCCCTATCCTCTCACTGGCCCGAAAGGGAATGGATTTAGTGATTAGATCCTAAATCAATTGTTCATTAGAGGGACAATGGTACTTAAGGAGAAAAGATGTAACTCAGAGGTAAATCGGTATTTGACCTAGCTGAAGTTATGAACAACCTATGAAGGATTGACTTATCGATGACGGTTATATCAAATGGACACAAATATATCTACAGTGAGGAGAGTGCAGCTACGGGCTTTAGTGGAGTGTCCCGTTAGTTAACGAATGTTGGTTAACTAGGTTAAAGAGTTTGGCCGGTTAATCTCTGATCGTTGGAGCTCATGATCTGTAGGTCCATTATGTCCCTCTAATTTTTCCCACTTGTCCCGATTTTTCTAAAAGAAAACGATATGAATCCCTATTCATATGATTAATATTTGAATTATATTTAAATATTATAATTAACTCTATTTGTACGTTTAATTCGTAATTAAACGTCGATATATCGTATATATCTAACTTTCATTCCTTAAGCCAAGATTTGAACGATTCAAACTCATTCACCACATTATCTAAGATTTTAGTCCATTTATGAGCTAGTAGAGGGACCTAATGAACAATTGATTTAGGATCTAATCACTAAATCCATTCCCTCTCAGGCCAGTAACAGGATGGGGCCCCTTGTTCAAGTCCTAGGAACAACACTTAAGAGAGCAACCTCTCTTCTATCCCTAAGTTGGGTAGGAGTGAATTCCGTCTTGCAAATTCTATGTTCCCAACTATCTACCCGGTCTTATCCCTGAAATGGGAGGAATGTTGAGCAGCACTATTGATCTTACTCTTACCTATGTAGATCAAGGGATAATTTTGAATAAACAGGAGTTCATAGATAGCTCAAAATTCAGATCAAGTTATCTAGGTCATCGATAAGTGAAATTAATCAGTGAACGGTGTTAATTCGTAACTGTAATTATTTCAGGGTCAGTCTTACACAATCTCATTATGTAAAATACCCCCGCTCACATGTCTCTACATGATCAAATCAGAATCACTTCATTTATGACACTTTACAATATTTGTAACAATCATGAAGCGGGTCGTATTCAATAGTGTCTCGAGGAAGAGGTACCCAACCTGATCCATGTACTATAGACTATTGAGGCTACTTACTCGAACTTGATGTTGTTTATGTCTCCATATAAAGTCCAAGTACTCATGATAGTAGCCAAGGGTTCGTAGTTTAATTGGATTTAAAGTTGATAAATAATTAATTCACTTGAATAACTTCATATGTACTAAAAATCACCTATTTACAAAAACTACGAGTTTTAGGACATACAACCCAACAAACTCCCACTTGGACTAAAACTCCTAGTGGGTTACAACACAGTTGAGTACAGTAAGAGAAATCTAAATACAATAAACTAGGGCATCTCATACCCCAATTTCTCGCACTTGCCCTATTTTTTCTACTCGTAATACTAAACTCTTCATGTGGCCCTAAAAAACAGTAGCCAGGAGGGTCTTTGTAAATGGATCAGCAATGTTGTGCTCAGATGCTATTTGTCTCACAATAACGTCTCCTCTCTGCACAATTTCTCTGATGAGATGGTATTTGCGCTGAATATGCTTTCCGCGCTTATGGCTTCTTGGTTCTTTGGAGTTCGCTACTGCCCCACTATTATCACAATGTAAAGTGATTGGTAGATGCATGTCTGGAACAATTTCCAGATCGTTGAGGAACTTCCTAAGCCATACTGCTTCTTTGGCTGCCTCGCATGCAGCAACATATTCTGCTTCCATTGTGGAGTCGACAATGCAACTCTGCTTATTACTTCTCCACACTACTGCTCCTCCGTTAAGAGTGAATACCGATCCCGAAGTAGATCTCCTTGAGTCTATATCAGTTTGAAAATTGGAATCAGTGTATCCGGTAAAGATCAAATCCTTATTTCCATACACAAGCACGTAGTTCCTCGTTCTCCTTAGATACTTGAGGATATTCTTAACGGCAATCCAATGTGCAAACCCGGGATTGGACTGATACCTACTGACAATTCCTACTGCAAAACATATGTCTGGTCGTGTACATAGCATTGCATACATCAGACTCCCGACAGCTGATGCGTAGGGAACTCGTCTCATATCCTCAACCTCTTGAGGTGTTTTAGGACATTGTTCCTTTGACAAATGTATTCCATACCTGAAAGGTAGAACACCTCTCTTGGAATCTTGCATCTTAAACCTAGACAACACTTTGTCTATATAATATGCTTGAGACATAGCTAGCGTTCTATTCTTACGGTTCCGAACTATTTGGATCCCGAGAACATACTGAGCTTCTCCCATGTCTTTCATTTGAAATTGAGTTGCTAACCAATTCTTAATGTCAGTAAGATATCCTACATTATTCCCAATAAGTAAGATATCATCTACATATAGAACAAGAATTGCTACAGTGGAATTGATGATCCTTTTATATACACAAGGTTCATCAACGTTTTGTTCAAAGCCATAAGATTTGACTGCAGTATCAAATCTCATATTCCAGGATCTGGATGCTTGTTTTAATCCATAAATGGATCTATTAAGCTTGCAAACTTTTTGCTCCTGATCTTATTCTATGAACCCTTCTGGTTGGACCATCTAGATGTTCTCTTCAAGATTGCCATTTAGGAAGGAAGTCTTGACATCCATTTGCCAAATTTCATAATTATAAAAAGTGGCAGTGGATAAGAGTATCCTTATTGATTTTATCATAGCAACAGGTGAAAAGGTTTCTTCATAATCTACCCCCTGTACCTGGGTATAACCCTTTGCTACTAACCGGGCTTTATAGGTCTGTACCTTCCCCATATGGTCTCGTTTACGTTTGTAAATCCATTTACAACCGATAGGTCTTACCTCATCAGGTTGATCTATAAGTTCCCATACTGAATTGAAGTATATAGACTCCATTTCGAGGTTCATGGCTTTGATCCATTGATCTCAATCAACATCATTCATTGCCTGTTTATAGGTCAATGGATCCTCTAAGCCATCATCAGGTATGGTGATCTCGGTTTCAGCTAAACCTAAATAGCGGTCGAGCTGTCTAACAACCCTCCTACTACGTCTAGGCTCTCTCAACTCTTGAGATGGACGTGACAAACTCTTGTTGATTGGCCAGTTTGATCAGCAATTTTTTGTGATCTATCTGTAGCATCTTTTGAAATCTCTTCCAATACTAGTTTACTACGTGGTTTATGATCACGTATGTGGTCTTCCTCTAGGAATGTGGCATTTGTCGATACAATTACCTTTTCATCTTGAGGATCATAAAATAGACCACCTCTCGTTTCTTTAGGTTATCCTATAAATAGGCATAATTTTGAACGACATTCCAATTTTTTAGGATTTTGCACCAACACATGTGCTGGGCAACCCCAGATCCGGAAGTGACGTAAACTAGCTTTATGCCCTGTCCATAACTCATAGGGTGTTTCTCAAACACCCTTAGAAGGAACATTATTCAAAATATAAACCGCGGTCTCCACTGCAAATCCCCAAAACAAGATAGGCAACGATGCGTAACTCATCATCGAACGAACCATGTCCAACAAGGTTCTGTTTCTCCTTTCAGATACTCCGTTCTGCTGTGGCGTACTAGGTGCAGAGAGTTGAGACTTAATTCCATGTTCTATCATATAGTCCTAGAATTTTAAGTCCATATATTCTCCACCTCGATCAGATCGAAGTGTTTTAATAGTTTTACCTAATTGGTTCTCAACCTCGGTCTTAAATTCCTTGAACTTTTCAAGGGTTTCAGATTTATGATGCATTAGGTAAATATAACCGTACCTTGAATAATCATCAATAAAGTTGATGAAATATTCATACCCTCCTCGAGCCCTTACATTCATTGGTCCACAAAGGTCCGAATGCACGAGTTTTAAGGGTTCTTTAGCTCGAAGACCTTTTCCAAAAAAAGATCTCTTTGTCATTTTTCCCTCGAGACAAGACTCACATGGTGGTAGAGAGTTATCTTCTAACTTGTTTAGAAGTCCGCTATTAACCAATCTTTCAATCCTATTGAGATTAATATGGCCAAGTCTTAAGTGCCAAAGATAGGTACTTTGAGAAACACGTTGTCGTTTTGTTTGAGTTTCGACTGTTTTAAATATTTCAGTATTGTAAATAGCCTTAACTCTGGTTGGTTTTAACATATTTAAATTATTATTTAAGTTTGCAGAACAAATTTGTACACCTCTTTTAGTAATGAACGCTTCATTAATTTCAAAAGAAACTTTGTACGTATGTTCAATCAAACAAGAAATAGATATTAAATTCCTCTTGCAAGAGGGTACATACAGAACACTTTCTAAGTAAATATATCTATTTCCAAAAAATAACTTTACATCTCCCACTGCCAAAGTTGAGATGAGCTCTCCTGATCCAACCCAGAGAGTTATCTCACCATATTCTAGTTGTTTCCATGAACTAGTTTCTTGAAAAGAAGAATAAACATGATTAGTGGCCCCTGAATCCAATACCCAAGTAGAATCATTATTCTCCACTATACATGTTTCTAGAACCATTAAATCGTATTTACCTTGATTCTCTTTTCCAGCCTTCTTATCGGCAAGGTACTTTAGGCAGTTCCTTTTCCAGTGCCCATCACCGCTGCAGTAGAAACATTTTCCTTTCTCTACTACGGGCTTTTTGCGTTTTGCAGTAGTAGTAGGAGGTGTTTTCCCTTTCCCTTTCCCTTTCCCTTTCTTCTTCTGAATACCTTTATTCTTTGAGACAGATTTATTTCCAGAGGTAGATCCCTTTTGGAATCTCCTTTTTGAGGTAGTAGCAACATTTGCCTCTGCCTCAGAACCCTTATTTTTCAATAAGGATTGGTAAATCTGTAACTCATTAAGAAGGGTGGTAAGATTATAATCTTTTTGTTCATCATGTCGTTAGTTCTGAACTGGAAAAAATTCTACGGAAGAGACTCCATGATGAATCCTACTTGGCTCTTCTCGTTCATGACAGCCTCGTTTACTTCTGCGATGTTGAAGTGGACCATCATGTCCAGAGCATGTTCCCTAACATTCGTTCCTTCTTTCATCCGGCAATTGTAGACATATTTGATAGCATCATGCATAGCTGAGGAGGACGGTTGTCCAAACAGAGCTTGCAGTGAGTCCATGATCTCCTTAGCGGTGACCATTTTTTCATGCTTTTTGGATAGTATATCTGATATACTTGCCAAAATATAGACTTTGGCTTTTTCATTAGCTTTAGTCCATCTGTCATGAACGTCCCGAACAGTTCGGTTCGTATTCTGAGCAGGAACTGGAGGACATTCCTCCCTTAAAACAAACCTCAGATCGTCGATAACTAGTATAGTGTTTAAATTAGATTTCCAAGTTCCATAGTTATCGCCGTTAAGTTTTTCCGAAGCTAATAGTTGAACTATAGATGTATTCATTGCTGGAAAAAAAATGAACAAGTTTAATTAGTGAATGTACTCTAAATTTTAATCCAATTTATTTGGCAAGTAATAATGTACCCATATTTCATTATTTATTTTGCAACGATACTTCAGTGAGTCAGAATGGCCCCTACCGAAGGGTAATCGACCACTCCTTCACTGAATCAAGATACTCTTGACTAAATACTAATACCAAAATAACTCTTATTCTTATAGTATTTAGTTACCATTTCTTTGGTCAAGAACTTTACTAACACTTAGTAAGTCTTGTAAGTGTATACCCTCCATTTTTTAATCACAAAGATCAGAATCAAACAAGTCCTCGAAGGAGAAACAATTGCTTGAAAACAGACCTATGTAACTTTATCCATTTATGGAGTTCACGGAGTTCCGAATCCCATGTTACAAACCCTCCGAAGGGATATGTGCCTATAAACGCCAAGTAGGTGCAACATAGGAATGTCATGGTGTGACCTAATGGAAGAGACCATAGGATATGTTGATACACACCCTTCATAAGGATCTCTTGAGAAGGTGCTCTCAACATGGTTACCCGGATTGGTTGCAAATTCAACTCTTCTACAATGGATTAGCAAGCTCAACCAAATCCATACTAGATGCAACCGCCGGAGGCTCAATTTTTTCAAAGAATGCTCAAGAGGCCTATACCATACTAGAAAACTTGGCCACTACATCGTACAATTGACCATGTGAACGGTCTTCTCCAATCATCCCAAAAGCCACCGGACGATATGAGATGGACGAGGTAAGTTCTTTAAAAGCTCAATTGGCATCTCTTACTAATGCTTTATCTAAATTTTCTCAAGGAAGCCAAGTCCAAGCAAGTCCATCATCCATAGCTTCCCTTGCGGCCATGGCAAGTCAACAAGAGCCTACTGAGTTAGAAGTAGCCAATTATGTAGATAGAGGACAATACCGAGGTCAACAACAACTTCCAACTCACTATCATCCCAACTTGAGAAATCATGAGAATTTTTCATATGCTAACAACAAGAATGTGTTGCAAGCACCTCAAGGATTCAATGGAGCGGGGAATGCAAAGACATCATCACTAGAGGACATAATGCTTGACTTTGTCAAAGAGTCAAGATCAAGGACAACCACATTGGAGAATTCGGTCCAAGCTATCTCAAGCACCGTTCAAAGCCAAGATAAGGCACTTCAAAACTTGGAGGTTCAACTTAGTCAAATGGCAACTTCCCTCCAAACAATGCAAAAGGGTAAGTTCCTTAGTTGTCCCAAGATAAACCCAAGGGAGGAGTGCAAGGCCGTGACTTTGAGGAGTGGGAAAAAGCTATCCACTCCCTTGATCAATGATGAAGATGATGAGCTTCCATAAGAAGAAGATAAAGCCATCATAGAGGATGTTCAACAAAAAGAGAGTGCATCTAAGGAAAAGGAGAAATCAAAGTCCAAATAGGGAGTACTTCTCACTCTACTTCTTTTATCCCTAATACTCTACCTTTTCCTCAAAGATTTCAAAAGAAAAAAGATTGATGCTCCATTTTCAAAGTTCTTAGACATATTCAAAAAGTTAGAAATTAACCTTCCTTTTGCAGAGGCATTAGAACAAATGCCTAAGTATGCCAAATTCATGAAGGATGTATTGTCTAAGAAGGAAAGATATGGAGATTATGAAATGGTTGCACTAACCAAAGAATGTAGTGCGGCACAACAAAGGAAATTACCTCCAAAACTAAAGGATCCAGGGAGTTTCTCTATCCCTTGTCATTTAGACAATAATAAGGTTACTAAAGCACTTTGTGATCTTGGAGCTTCTATTAATTTAATGCCTTTATCCATGTTTAAGAAGCTCAATGGAGGAGAGGTGCAACCAACTACCATATCTTTGCTTTTAGCCGATTGATCATTTGTTCATCCCTACGGCATTGTGGAGGATGTCTTGGTCAAGGCAGGCAAATTTATCTTCCCGGCGGACTTTGTGATATTAGACATGGAGGAAGATGCCGAAGTCCCCATAATCCTTGGGAGACCATTCTTGGCCACCGGAAGGGCCCTCATCGATGTGCAAGATGGAAAGCTCACATTTCGCCTTAACGATGAGGAGGTAACATTCAACATTTATAGAATCCTTAAGCATCCGGATGTAGAAAGGTATGAGCATCATGAGCCAAGCACAAAGGTAACATCGCCTCTCTCTTCAAATAAAAACTCTATGCATGATAAGCCTCCTTTGAATGGTAAGACTAATAGCATGCTTGATGTTAAATTAGAAAATCCTATAAAACATGTTTCTAGTTGTGATATTTCTCCTAGTTCTTCACGCATGCCTCCCAAACCTATAATGAATTATGAACAAATTATGGAGAAGCATGTTAAAAATGAAGTGGTGAGTCCGTTAAAATCTAAGAATAATGACTCCTTAATAAGTCTTGACTATATTAGTAAAGATGATGTCCAATTTGATAATGAATTATTGACTAACTCACTAAATGCTAATGAATATGTTTGTGAGTGTCAATGTGGGCGAATACTAAAAGTTGTAGGTGATCCAAAGCATGAAAGGAAGAAACCACCTTGGGATCCACCGTGATTCGTTAGCCCCGTCTAGCTAGAAGACGTTAAACCAAGCGCTTATTGGGAGGCAACCCAATTTTATTGTTTTCTTTACTTTTTTTTTTATTTTATTTTCAATAAATCTTGGAGCCACTCATATGCTTTATCTCTCAGGAACTTGGTTTATCACACAAAGTACTCCTTACACCAAGCCTGTTTAGTGACTTCCCGCTTGCTCCCAGGCTTATTCTTTCCTTGTTAGATGCGCTTATGCATTCGGACAATGCATGATTCTAAGTTTGGGGTAGGAGGTGTCTTTCGTACTTTTGTGTGTATTCTTATCCTACTATGCATGTTAGTGAAGGTTTTAATGATCATATGCATGTCAATTTTTGAAAAATTTTGAAAATTTTGGAGCTTTTAAAGTTAATGGGAATGTTGTTTATGGTTGTGTGCCTTGATGTTGATTGCCCATGATGAGATTCGAATTTTCATGATAGATGACTTATTGTGGAAATAGAATAAAACTATCTTGAGTTAAATTCATTTAAGTTCCTCTTAGAATCTCTCATATTCTTGAGCACGTAGCCACTTTAATTTATAATCTTTAACTGAAAAAAAGGATTAAGTTGGGTTATTTGGTTGTCACTCCGAAAGGCTTCACCGGTTAGAGAGTGGAGATGCATGATAGATTGTAATCTTAGACTAAGGAAAAAGAAAAGAGTATACATGCCTTGAGAAAAGAAAAAGTGTACACAAAATGTATGAGCTTTATTTGTCTATCTTTTTAAATATTAAACTTGTAATGAGTATGCATGAATAGGGGTAAAAAGAGCTGCCTTTGCTGTGATTAGTAAGGATGCCTGGGAATTGACTAGGTACGAGTCCGTACAGTGAATGTATAAAAGCTAGTGCCTCTAGTTAAAAGAATGCAAGTTTGGGCCCATGAAAAAAAATATGATTGAAAGGCACCTTAGTGGACATATTACTCACTTGAAATGTATGAAAGCTTGAAGATTGGTGCATGAGCTAGAGTAGGGGGAAAACTAAAGAAACTCTCTTAAGTCCAAATTTGAGTTCTAGTATTTTAAATTGAAGGAGGCTTGCACACACACACATGGGAGATAGCAAGATTTGGCCTTGAATGAATATAACAATATAGATATGCTTGCATGTTTCTACTTAAGCTCTAAATGCTATTCTCTGAGACATGAGTCAATTGCACACTTTTTCATCTAAACTCCCTATTATTTGATTTTATTATTTGCTCGGGACTAGCAAATCTCTAAGTTTGGGGTGTTGATAAGCACTTGAAAAGTGCTTTCTATTCTCTCAAATTAAGGGAGTTTATATTAGATTTCACTTGTTTGCTAGTGATTTTCAGGTTAAAATGAGGAAAATTAGAAGAAACGACTAGAAGATCAAAACTGAGCAAAAATACGGCGAAAAATAGCTGAAAAACTCAAAAGGGCAAATTTTGAAATAGTGCCGCGGCGCTAAAACCTAAACGCATCGTTATGGACGCATAGTAGCACCACGGCGCCAAAATTCGACGCAACTTATTGAACGCATGACAGCGTCGCGACACTAATGCCCGAGAACAATATTTCTGAACACATCACAGCGTCGCGACACTAAAACCCGAGAGCAAAATTTTTGAATGCAACCCTAACGCTGCAGCGCTATGAATTAGCGCCGCGGCGCCAGTTTTCCTTAAATGAAAACGTGTTATTTTTGGTAAGTTTTTGGGCGGCCCAAATCATCAAAGAAAATCAAATCAAATCAAGGAAGTTACAGACCTAAAGAGGCACAAAAAGGAGAGAATTGAGTGAGAGTTCAAAGAGTGAGTTAGTTGCAAGGAAGAGGAAAAGAGTTCGAGATAGTCGTGGTGCCCTTCGAATTCCGACGTGAGAGCCAAGGAGATCGTGATGATGCTACCTCAATCAAGAGCCTCTTTTCAGTAGAGTTTCCCTTTCTTTACACTCTTTCTTTGTTTATTTTGCTTAAACATGTTGCTTCAAGCTATGAGTGGCTAAACTCTTTAGTTTTAGGGTTTTGATGATTTGTTTATGAATTTAGGTTGATCTTGTAGACTTTCATGGTTTTGTTGGAATGATTATGCTTTTCATTGTTATTGTGTTTAATTCTTGTGGATTGGCTAGCTTCACATGTTAGGTTAGATGTATGATTGAGAGATTGTATGTTTAACTTGATCTATAACAATGAATTGTTGTTAATCTATCACGAGAGTAGTTAGGTTGACAATAAAAGTTGCTAAAGACTATTTTTAATGCCATGTAATTTTTATTGGTTTTAAGAGATTAATAATCAATCAAGTTGCATGAGAAATAGTTGTTTTTTTAGAGAAAATAACTTGGAATTAAGTTTCTAGACTAAGGCATATGAATGACAATAAAATCCATGAAATCTATAATATTGCATGATGAAATAAACAAGGATTCATTACCCTAGATCTCTATTTGACTCTTCTGTTTCTAACTTTAATACTTTCCTTATTTGATTTGTATTTTCCATAACTCATAATATTCAATTTCAATCCTCAAATAAAATTGATTCAACTCTAGAATAGCTAAGTAATTTAAACCTTCACAATTGGATCTCCAGTGGAACGATATTCAGACTTAACCGTCTTATATTATAACTTGACTTGTACACTTCCGGTTAACACTAAAATATTTCTCTGATGATAAATTAGTATGCGTCCACCTCTTGCTCCAGCCTTTAAGCTTACTTCTCAAACTTCCACTTTATCCAACACTCGAGAATATCCCTTGCTAATAGTCTATGCGTTACTCAGTTTGCTATAGTATTCTTCCTTTCCGAGACTTAGATCTCTTCCAATACTTCACGACATAACTTTATTCCTTTCTTGCTTATGCGTCTTGCCATCACCAATGCTTACATCTTCTTCATAATTACCTCCTATGTGTTTCACTTCTTTCCCTTCAAGTTCTCGGTATGCGTCCGCCTTTACCATGCGTTACCTTAGTCCTGACCATGCGTCCAACATGGTATTTACTTCTTTTCTTCATAAGCTCTTCAACGCATCGGTTTTTAAAAGTAGGGTGTGACACACCTTCGTTCTAACATACCAACTATGGGGTGCATGGTGGCAACCAGCTACGAGCAAGTGCCCTTCTCGACTAAACTCTTACCTAAGTTCGGTTTCCTCACTAGACATTGGAGTTTGTTATTTATCTATGCGTCGCTGATTACGATTACCCACCTTCGTTTTGACACATCAACTATGGGGTGCACAGAGGCGGCCAACTACGAGTAGGTGTCGCTTTCAACTAAACTCTTAACAAGATAATTGTATTAGTCTTGTCAGTGGAGTTTTGCGTTAATTTTTTTTTTTAATAAATAAGTTCCTCATATTTTTATCTTTGACAGTTCAAACCTCTTCCACCCCCAAACTTAAGAGTAGCAAGGTCCTCATTGCTTAAATTGTAAACAAAGATTATGTTGAAAACTTTCGTAAAAGAGGTTTAAATTGGCAGCTTGCATGCATGCAAAGTAGGTTTGTGTTTCTAAGGAATAGTATGCAGATGCATTGAAAGTAATCTAACTTAAGAGTGTACAAAAAGTGTAAGTATGATTATCCTCATAGTGACTAACTTTTCAATGCAAAAATAAAAATTCGGAATAATTAAATGTACTTGGAATGAATTTAAAACAAAGGGAAACGCAAAGAGGTAATTAGAAATTCAATGCGGTGAAGAAATTGTAATTCTATTAATTGCATGTACCATAGCGCATACTTTTGGAGAGGATAGTTATAATGAAAATTACAAAGTATGACTAATGAACGCATAATATTAACGCATGACTAGTGAACACAACGTTCTCAGTTCAATTATGCGTTGGACGCAAGCATGAATGGTAGAGTATGCAGTGAAATCAAATAATTTGCATTGAAGGTCGACGCATAATTTCATGCTTATTTAATTTCCACTACTCCTAAAACTGAATTTAAAGAAAGAAAAATAAATACTAAAAACAAAGTACGAATAAAAGAAAGAAAGCAAGAGTAAAAGAAAGCGTCCTTATCACACCCGCTCCCGGATTATCCTCCATAATCCGAGAAGAGATGTGAAGACAGCAGTTACCGACTACCCTGTCATATAACCCACTGCCAACCTTAACGTTCACATGCTCTTAACAAACCTCGACTTCGATCGGCAACAGGAACTGTCATGCTACCTGAAAATGGAAAACATATGAAAGCATGAGCTAATAGCTCAGTGAGTAACAGTTTCTAAAAAACATTATACTTTAAGTACAAAACTGATTAAACTCGTATAAAGCATCACACTGAAAATCAGTTTATAACATGAACAATTCATGGTTATATCCTGTGTACGTATTCATTCATTTCAAATACTTTATCCTAGTTGAGGCGGAGCAGTGCTCAACGCTCCTCAACGTCGATTATCCTTCGCTGTGTGGAGTAATCTCAACACCTCAGCGTCGTATATATATATTCTTCTATGAGCACATAGATATTATTACTCTGGCTGCCCATATGCCTTCCTTTTATCCTTGAGCATTGGGTCCCATTTTTATTTTCCGGTTACCCATTTGCCTTCATCTAGTCCTTGAGCATTGGGTACCTTTTATAACTCGGGCTGCCCACAATGCCTTCTACGAGTCTTTGAGCATTGGGGACTCTTTTCAAAGCTTTATAAAATACCATACATATTTTGGAAACATTATATTAATAGCACATAACTTAACCATTTCCAAATATTTCATAAAAACATCATCAGCATGCTAAATTCATTTTCCAGCTTTAATATCCACCAACATGCTTTTCATACAAGTCTATTTTCAAGTCTCTCTGGAAATCATATAACACCATGCTTTTTAGAAAAACCATGAATACAAGTTTCAATCAATCACCATGCGTTAACCAGCATTCTCAAAGTTACCATGCATTACTCAACTTTCTCAAAATTACAAGTAAAACGCATACACATGTCTCTAAACGCATGCTCATGTTTCTAAACACATGCTGATGTCTCTATAAATCACATATTCGAATGCTTTACATATATGAAACTGCATGCATTATTTTATTCAAAACCCGTAGAATTACATTCATAAAGAACTCATTTATTTTTATAAAACGCAGGTGTTACTCACCTGTACTTGCCAAAGAATACTTCTTTTTCCTTTCCTCTTTTTCCTCTTCCCGAGCTTTCTGGACGCAGCATTCTAACTTTGGAACGCAAGGCTCCATTTTCCTTTGTCAGCTTGGTTGAACGCAACCCTGCCCTTCAACGCAAGGTTGGTAACGCAAGGCTGATTACTTTTGCAAAGTGCATCCCGACTCTTCTTAATTCCCTTGCGGATGCGTCACCCTTTCTTGGACGCAAGGTCCACCATGAACGCATCATCTAACTTTGGACGCCGTGTTCACCTTGGGCATTATGTTTGTCCTCAACGCATAGCCGACCCTTTTTAACACCAGACAACTTCTTTACATAAAATAACTAAGTTGTCAGATACCTTCTTTCTTGGCCGCATACTCCTACCACAGACGTCCTTGTTGCCTTCTCTTTTTCTCTCCAGAATTCTTCTCTAAGAGTCATCAGTCGCTCCTTTTCCCTTAAAGTTCTATTTATAGAGAGCTTGCCATCCAACTTCTTCTCTCCCTTTGCCACTTGTTTGCCACATGTCACGCTGCATGCTTAATTAACCATGCATTAATCCAAGTGTCACCTTGCATGAAACACTTGACATGCCTTCAACACCTCTTACTAATAAGGTGTCAAATCTATACAAAACCACCTGGCCTTTATAAGCTGATCTTATGCGTCCAACATTCCCAATGAACAACTTTTATTCAATACAACGCCTCATGCGTTAGTTGAATTTCCTTTAAGGTTTGAGCTTCACTGCTCACTTTTCTAACTCTCAGCCAACTATACTACTGTATTTGACGCATAGAGATAATTCTGTCTTCAATGCATAGGGACCTCAACGCATAAAAACCTTGCCAACGCATGGTAAGCCAACTGCGGTCCTTTCACCCGCCAACGCGGCGACTGCTTCAGCTCACAACACCATTTGTGATTTCACCTTTAACGCACAACCGCACTATTATAAACCAGTGCTTACATATGCCACTAGGCGTCAATGACAAACGTGCAATACTATGTGTTTATACCTCATTGCATCATACCATGCATCCAACTCTCATATTCATAACGAATAAGTCCTTCTCCATTTCTTCCTCTATGCGTTTCACATCTTTCCTTTCTCGGTTTACTTCCATGCGTCCAACATGGTCTTTTACCTCATTTCTTCATAGACTCTTCAATGCTTCATTTTCTTAAAAAGTAGGGTGTGACAATTAAAACATATGAAAGCATGAGCTAACAGCTCAATGAGTAACAGTTTCTGAAAAACATTATCCACAATTATTCTTGAGAGACTAACAACCTACAGGAATTCGGGATGGAATTCTTATAAGAAAGAGGTAAATTGAAAATCTCTACTTTTAGCTTAGAAAATGCAAAGCAAGTAGTCGAATGGTTGAAAACTCGAGTTCAAGAGTCCATGCATTGGTGAAATGAAGCAAGTAATTAAGGAGAGTGAGCATGAGTAAGATTGACATAAGAAAGAAATTGCGTAGTCAAGTTTAGGCAAAGTGTTGGCTGGTTAAAACATGTGGTCCAGGAGTTGAGCAAATTTAGATGAGGCTATGCGTTGATGAGATTGCTGGACCAGCAAGCATGCATGGACTAAAGGAAATTCGCTAAAGGATCAGAGAAAGAGAAAAAGAATGCACTCGGTGCTGAGGAGATTAAAATGCGGAGGCATACTAAAGAGACGTATAAGAATACATGAAAGAAAGGAATGGTTAAGTTGAGTATTGAAAGGAAAAACTATAACCCTGAAGTAATCAGGAAAAGAAGGGAAAGCAGGAGCATTGATTATCAGAGTAGCGTAGCGGAAGCGTGGTGAAGTCATAACCTACAGAAAACGCATAGTATTGTTTAAGTTGAAAGTAAGGTGTAGATAAAAGTTCTATATGTTTGTGAAAGCTTATTGATAACTTGTAGAAATACAAGTTATTATAGCCTTTTTCATAGATAAATAGAGTTTAAATAGAGAAGCATGCAGTAGTTGATGATAAATTCTATTAATAAATCTTCCTTTGCGTTATACTCTTGTATCTTGATGAAGATAATGATTTTACCACTTGTTGAGCCTAAAACGCATGTTTTAACGCAGAAATGCAGACGATGCGCTGATGACTTCTTAACGCAAGACGACATGTTAGCAATCTGTTCTTCATGGACGCATGATCTGAACGGAACGCAAACAACCTGATGATGCGTTAACAACAAATCAACGCATAACTACGCGTTAGCTACCTACGACGCGTTGACATAGGCCAAACTATGCATGGACGCGTAAACAACCGTTACGACAAGGCGTTGAGATTCAGATCGGAATCTTGAGAGATTGACGGATGATTGACAGACATGATTTGCGGCTTAAGTGGTGGATCTTAATTTGCCCGAGAATCATGCAATCAGGCGAGATGGACGCAGTGTCAATCTCGCCACCAATCAAGCAGATTTGCCATTAACTGCGATTTCATCATCTATAAAAGGGCAGCTCTACGAGAGGAGAAAGGTTGTTGATTCTCGGAAGAACTCCATAAGTGACAGCAGAGTTCTCTCAGACTTCAGCCGGAGACAAATAGCTCGAGAGAGAAGAGTCTTCCATCTGCCACACCACTTCACAGCAAATCATCACGCTTCCATCCGGGCGACTCAAGACATTGACGCCTTGCCTCCTTTCTTTCTTACTGTTCTTTCTTAAATTTAGATTTGTATCAAGGAATTGAACTTATCAAAATTTTTATCTCATCTTCATCAATATAATTGTCTTCTATGTCTACTCACTTTTCTCAACTGTCTGCTTTATACTTTCAAACCATGAGTAACTAATCACTCAAGGGTCTAGGGTTGCGTTAGCATCTAACTAGGACCATAGTGTAACTATTTTATCTTGTTAATTGCGAGCTTAATCTGATGCTTATGTCCATCTGACAAATCGATATAAGTAGTAATAATTAGACTGCTCAAGAGGGTAAGTGATTGTGGAACTCAATTAACAAGGGCCAAGCAGTGTTACCTGTCTACGGGGATAACCTTGGTTCTTAATACTCTCCTTTGCGTTATAGAGATATAACGCGTAGCGGCTGACAACCGGGAGAAGAGTCGCAAGCATGAATAGGATACTACTGTGCGTTTCCGACGTTAGATGTTAATCAACCAGAACCCTTTTCTTTATCCATTCACACACATCTTTAGCTGAACTTGCTGTGTCGCATGCTTTCTATATTCCACAATTGTTAATCTAGTGTAGAAACAATCGCTTTCTTTAGATTAGAAACAACTTTCAAACAATTATTGATTACTGCTGTAACGCATGAAATCTAATTAAAAACCAAATCAATATAATCCCTGTGTTCGACCTCAGACTCACCGAGAACATCTATTACTTTGCTTTTACTTGGGTAAAAGAATAGGAAAACGTGACAAGACCACCAACGCCTAGTGATATAACGCATAGCATGATCAAAGCATGACATGTTGAATGCATAACCACATACTTTAGCACTTTGCGTTAGGCTAATTTACACATACAATAATTCTCACAACAAGTTTTTGGCGCCGTTGCCGGGGATTATTTCATTGATTTAATTCTTTTATTTGGATTAATGTGTTGCAGGATTCCTTAGTCGAAGGAGTATAGTAAGTTTCTCCTCTGCCAAAAGCTTCTAACAGTATCTGAGTGACGAGAGCAATCCATAGCTCGATATTGACCCAGAGATTGAGAGGACCTTCACCCGAAGGACAAGGTAGAATTGAAGAGGGGCCAATTGTTTGGACCTAATTCAAACGACTAGTGAGGAAAATTGCCTGCGTCAGCAGGAGAAATATTGAAGATGACTTACTCATATGCAGGAAATCTTTTCGACAGAACTCCATGGGACACCAATGAGTGGGTGGACGACGGATATGAATTTCGTCCCACCAATAGAAGGCAACCGCAAGCTGGAATGCTTGAAGCTGATGTTGCCAACAATCTTGCAGCACAGCTCGCCAATATGACATCCATGCTGCAAACACTAGTCTTGAGAAATCAAGGTAGACCATTTGCTGCAATGAACGCAGTGCACGCAATGAACTCGACAGCATCTGTAGACTGCCCGCAGTGTGGTGGGGGGCACTTGTATGACATGGGGTGGGAATCAACAACAAACGCAGAGGACTGAGCAGCAGCTGCAGAGAGGCAACCCTCCTAGTTTCAACAAATGGAATCAAGGCCAGTTTCATCAGTATTCGAGGGATCCGCAGGCGGACGAATCATCCTCATTGTCTCCCATGGAATCTCTTTTACGAGAAGAAAACAATAAAATTGAAGCAACGCGCTAGTTGTACGAAACGATGCTCCAGAACCAAGCCACTGCAATTCGCAATTTAGAAATTCAAATGAATCAAATTGCAGTGGAGCTCGAAAATGAAAAGACAAGAAGCATTGCTAAGTACAACCGAAGTTCCACGAGGGAACTTAGAAGAACAATGTCAAGGTGAGACATTGTTAAGTGGGAAAATCAATCTCACAGCGCATAATGAGGGGACGCAAGGAAACTTGCAATCCTGAAATGTTCCAACAAGTCAACCAATGGAGAATACCACGCATATTGTTCAGCATCCATCATCATCCACCGAATCAGAGGATGAGGAAAATATAGAGCGGAGAGAAAAAGCAACGCAGGCAGAACCTGCGTCTATATATGAAGCTACCACTTCTAGACACGTCCTGATTGACGTCCAAGAAGAAATCTCAACGCCCCGCGTGAGTGATCAGGTAAAATTTAATGTGATTAACGCATTAAACAATACTGATCATTTTCAATTTTGTCAAATGAACGCAGATATCAATGAAAAGACCAAAACTGTGAACGCGGCATTGAGAAATGAAATCCTCAAGGACGGTGAAGATGGTGAAGATGAAATTAATTTATTCTCCGATCGACAATTAGAGAAATCAGAATGGAGCAACAGATTCGCGGCAAAGATCGAGCCGCTATTAAAAGAGCCTTCAACGCATGAGCTACAAACCAGACCAACGCATCTCAACTGCGCACGCTTGAGGGAGGTCATAATGTACTTCATTGTCGCCTCTACGTTGAACCCTAATCACGATAAAGGCTGGCAAGTGTAATAACTGACCTTGCATCGAAAGGTCCCTATGTTGCCGAATGCTTACATTTCCAGGGACGCTTTCTTTTACCCTTGCTTTATTTTCATTTGAACTAGTTATAGTATTTATTTTTATTTTTATTTTATTTTGCTTTCTTTCTTCTGTTTGTATTTTGTTTTTAACATGTATTGATTTTTTTTAAGTTCAATTCAATAATGTAAATGAGATAAGCATGAAAGTAGGAGTTGAGTTTTTGAACAATTTGATTTCACCGCATAATCTATTATTCATGCATGCGTCCAACGCAGAAGTAAACTATGCGTTCATTGATAAACGATTTCTATGTTTATCGAATTAAGGTTAGAGGAAAGGTTAGAGCCGTACGTATTTTGTCAAACGCATCATACTTAACTTACAACGCATAATCTAACCTGAGAACCAGGCGTTCATCAGTATGTGTTTATCATTAGTTTACTGCGTTTAGATAGAGCACTAGGTGAAACGTAGATGTCTTCTTAGCCTACGCGTCTTTCCTAGAAAAACACTCAAGTGCTCTGTGTGTGTTAATTAGCCGCCATTACACGTGATGGGTGTGCGGCTCAATAAAATTTGCCTTGATCAGTGGGATTTCGGATATCGCGTATCCACATTAATTACTGACGACTAAATTAGTCCTTTATAAACGCGATCCGATTCCCATTTTCCATTTTCGAAACCTTTCATCTCTCTTAAACCTCACGCGATTTGCGTCTAGCAGAACTCATATGTCTAACCAGTCCAACCCACAAGAACACCTCGCCAGCAACATTCCCCCAAGACCTTCTTCATCTTCTACACCAGTCCCGAGGTATTTCTTAACCCTCGATTTCCATTCTTCTCTCCACCTTCATTTCATCCTTCCAGACCTGTGAGGCCTTTTGCTTCTCCGGTCAGACCAAGATCTCCAAATCCTAACCCACCGTTTATCCCTAACTTCTCTGCATCCAGAATCAGGGCCACTGCCCAAAGACCACCCATATACCCATTCTTCCGGCCATTCGCCAGAACCCCAACCCGTCCACCAGTAGTAGACGACTCCGACGACTGTGTGGAAATCTTAAACATCCGCCCCTTAAGCCAAATCAACCCAATACCTACCCCAAAACCCAAAAGTCGGGTCAAATCTTGCATCTCACGGCCCAGAATGAAAAACATGAAGGAGTTTTCTGCCGCGAACTTCAATGTATTAAGCCAACGGTTAAGCGCGGAGAACTCCGAGGTAAAGCAACCGGTTCCTGGAATGGTTCGCGATGAAGCCAGCACACTACACGGAAGCAGTGAGGTACGCCGAAGGGAAGAAAGAGATGTATTCAGCGACATTTTGGAACGGATAGCTCAAGAGGAAAGGGAGGCGAAAGGTAAGGAGGATGACGGGGAGGTCAACCAGCCCTTGCCTCTAACACGTCCACCCAACACGAGAGGGACGGAAGAAACAGGAAGAGAAGAAAAAGAAGAGGTGGCTGTCACAGTGGGGGAAGTAAACTCTGCAAAATCCCCAGACGAGTGGATAGCCGAAATTCTGAGCGGACTGCGTGACCCTATGGACGCAACCGTCTCAGATGCCAAAAGGGAATCACCCTCGCCGGTAAAAGAGGTCCAGAGTCAGTTGAAGGAGACTCGGGAGGGTGAACAAAGTGGGGGAGATAAGGAAGGAGAGGCAGCCTACAGCAAGGAGGACGTAGGCGAGCCAGGTGAAACGCAAGGGTCTGTCCCTGCGTCTATTAGTCCTGAGGAAATGACACTGGACTCCAATGAAGGACCAATAAGAAAAATTATGATGGCCGCAGAGGCCAAGAGAAACAGAGATGAGGAAGAGGAAGTGGTACCCCTGTTGAGAAAGAAACGAAGGGTATCACAAGAATCTACCGAGGATGAAGAGTCGAATACCACAGAGTAAGGAGACAGACCTGAGTCCCCAGTTGCGGCCACATCCTTTGATAGGCTGGCAGAGAAAGAGAAGAAGAAGAGGGCCAAATTGAGAAAAGAGCTCAGGGCCCTAAGACAAAGGGTGGAGAAAATTGCCAAGGACGCATTGTCCCGCAAGAAGGCGCGCGAGAAGTGCGGCCTCAAGAAGTAGGGGAGACGCAAGGCCTTCCTGATCCTCAAATAGAAGAAGCCGCATTAGCATTTGAAGAGGAAATGAGGGAAGAAGAAAGATTAGAACAAGTAGCCGAGGAGCTTGAAAGAGAGCTACAAATTGAAGAAGATGAAGAGCTGGCTGCTAGAATAAGAGCCCAAGAGGAAGGGGAGGGCAGGAAGAAAAAGAAAAAGCAAAGTAGGAAGGAACGCATCGGGGAGGATGCGAGGGAAGAACAAGGTGTTAGCACCTTGGAGAAGAAGAAGAGGGAAGAAAAGGAGGTGTCAGTCACCAAACTCCCAAGCACGCATAATGAGAAACGCAAAGGGAAGGAAAAGGTGACTGAAGCACCAGCTAAAGTGGCCGAGAGTAAGAAGAGAACTGTGAATGAGATTCCAGCTAAGGCCAAAGGAAAAGAGAAGGTGGCTGATGCGTCGCCACAACAGAAGGAAGGAAAAGAGAGACGCAGGGCGTTCCCCGACTTAATGATTGAGGTGGGATTTTTCCCTGAAGAAGCCCTAGTGCCGCCATACATCACCGAAATAATTGACCACCACGGTTGGAGAAACTTCTGTTCCAGCACCCCTTGGATCCAACCTGACGTAGTCCGAGATTTTTATAACGAACGCATAGACGAAGAGGAAGACGTGGTGGTGGTGGATGAAACTGAAGTCCCATTCAACGCAAGGGAAATCAACGTTATATATGAGTTGAGGGACAACCCGGATGCGGAAGGAAATAAGATTATAGAATCAACTCCAACGGAGTTAATGCAGGACGCAATCCGGGTAATGGCGAAGCCAGGGGCTAAGTGGGATGTTTCACCCACAGGTATAAAAACGCAATCAGCTAGCAGCTTAAGACCAGAGGCAAACCTGTGGGTGTATTTGGTGAAGAAGCGGCTGATCCCTACAACGCATGACAAGACAGTATCAAGGGATCGGGTGATGGCAGCATATTGCATTATGCGTCACATCACCTTTGATGTTGGACGCATAATTGTGGCGCAGATAAGAGGGGTGTTCAGCAAGCCAAGGGGTCAACTCTTTTTCCCCACTCTTATCATAAACTTATACTGCAATGCTTCCATCGGAGGGCCAACGGAAGTGTTAGACACAGAGAAGATGATTGAAGTTAATGGCATAATCGCCCACAAGACTTTGCGTCGGTTGATGAGAGGATCACAATATCTGCCAGAGCCTGCCAAGGCCACCAAAAGACCTCATCAACCGGTTCTGCCTCCAAAGCCGCACCCGCAGAAGAAGGGGAAGTCGTCTAAGTTGAAGGCCATGGCAAGTCCTGATGCCACCAAGCCCTTCACCCCCACTTCCAACAACCAGAAGGGAACCAACTCCACCTCCACCTCCTCCTGAGACGCATCGCCCTAAGCCACCTCCACCTCCTCATAAAACGCATCGCCCTTAACATCCAAAACCTCGACCTTCCACAAAACCCTCTGCCCCAATAAGAGTTGATGACTCACATTTTGAGGATTTTGGCGTGACTTTTATCGTCCATCATCCCTGCGTTTGACGAAACTCCATCCACTCCCCCGTCTCAGCCAAACCCGCCTACCCCACCTCAGCCAAACCCGACCACCCCACCAACGCAACCACAACCGCAAGAGGGCCAACTTGACCTTGAGTGGGAGACAGTGCAAACATATCTACAGCAATCAATCTTGCGTCTGGTGATGCACTCATTGAATATGTTAGCACGCCGGCAGACGGAGCAGTTCCAATTCACATTGAATTACGTTCATCAATTGTTCTCGATCCGACCGGAAATCCCGCCCCCTGATATTCCAGAACGCCTCCAACAACTTCTTGTCTTCTCAGTGCCGCAGCGCCCTGCACCTGAGCAGCAACGCAGACCTGATGAAGACAGGACTGATGGTTAAAAAAATTTTTAGGGGTGTAGTCAAGAGTTGTAATTTTCTTGCAAATTTTGTATCTTCACATTCAATTGTATGCGTTGATGAAAAATTAAATTAATAGAATGAATATTTCTTCATCGCATGGATCTTTAATTTCCTCTTTGCGTTGTCTCTTGTTATAAATTTATTCTAAGTACATTTAATTAGTCTTAACTTTTATCTTTGCGTTGAAAAGTTGGTCCCTGTGATGATAATCATGCTTACACTTTTTGTACACTCTTTAAGTTAGATTACTTTCAATGCGTCTGCATACTATTCCTTAGAAACGCAAACCTACTTTGAATGTATGCAAGCAGCCAATTCAAACCTCTTTTACAAAAGTTTGCAACTTAATCCTTGTTTACGATTTAAGCAATGAGGACCTTGCTACTCTCAAGTTTGGGGGTGGAAGAGGTTTGAACTGTCAAAGATAAAAATATGAGGAACTTATTTTAATCATGTAAAAAAATAAAAAATAAAAAAAATAAAAAAATAAAAATTTTATTCTTTGAAACGCAAAACTCCGCTGGCAAGACTAATATATTTATCTTGTTAAGAGTTTAGCTGAAAACGACACCTGCTCGTAGTTGGCCACCTCCATGCACCCCATAGTTGGTGTGTCAAAACGAAGGTGGGTAATCGTAATCAGCGATGCATAGATAAATAACAAACTCCAATGTCTAATGAGGAAACCGAGCTTAGATAAGAGTTTAGTCTAGAAGGGCACTTGCTCGTAGTTGGCTGCCTTCATGCACCCCATCGTTGGTATGTCAGAACGAAGGTGGGTAACCCTATTCGACGCATACCTAATAACCATATAATAAAACATATGAAAGAAAAAGGAACTTTATATCTTCATCTTTTCAGACTCAGTGTTAAAAGAAGAAACAAAAATTTTGTGAATAATGAGTTAAAGAGTTTTGAAAAGAAAGCTTGCCATATACAAATTAGACCCATCCTAAAGAAAAGAATATAGAGGTAGAGGAATAATATAACTAACGAGTTGCTGATTGAGTATAGCATTCTGAGAGACTAGTCAATGCGTTGAGAAAATGTTTAGGATAATTGAAGTTTCTTAGATAGAAGTTATGCTTGAGGACAAGCATTTATCTAAGTTTGGGGGTGTGATAACTTGTAGAAATACAAGTTATTATAGCCTTTTTCATAGATAAATAGAGTTTAAATAGAGAAGCATGCGGTAGTTGATGATAAATTCTATTAATAAATCTTCCTTTGCGTTATACTCTTGTATTTTGATGAAGATAATGATTTTACCACTTGTTGAGCCTAAAACGCATGTTTTAACGCAGGAATGCAGACGATGCGCTGATGACTTCTTAACGCAAGACGACATGTTAGCAATCTATTCTTCATGGACGCATGATCTGAACGGAACGCGAACAACCTGATGATGCGTTAACAACAAATCAACTCATAACTACGCGTTAGCTACCTACTAAGCGTTGACATAGGCCAAACTATGCATGGACGCGTAAACAACCGTTATGACAAGGCGCTGAGAATCAGATCGGAATCTTGAGAGATTGACGGATGATTGACAGACATGATTTGCGGCTTAAGTGGTGGATCTTAATTGGCCTGAGAATCATGCAATCAGGCGAGATGGACGCAGTGTCAATCTCGCCACCAATCAAGCAGATTTGCCATTAACTGCGATTTCATCATCTATAAAAGGGCAGCTCTGCAAGAGGAGAAAGGTTGTTGATTCTCGGAAGAACTCCATAAGTGACAGCAGAGTTCTCTCAAACTTCAGCCGGAGACAAATACCTCGAGAGAGAAGAGTCTTCCATCCGCCGCACCACTTCACAGCAAATCATCACGCTTCCATCCGGGTGACTCAAGACATTGACGCTTTCCCTGCTTTCTTTCTTACTGTTCTTTCTTAATTTTAGATTTGTATCAATGAATTGAACTTATCGAAAATTGTATCTTATCTTCATCAATATAATTGTCTTCCATGTCTACTCACTTTTCTCAACTGTCCGCTTTATACTTTCAAACAATGAGTAACTAATCACTTAAGGGTCTAGGGTTGCGTTAGCATCTAACTAGGAACCACAGTATAACTATTTTAACTTGTCAATTGCGAGCTTAATCCAATGCTTATGTCCATCTGACAAATCGATATAAGTAGTAATAATCAGATTGCTCGAGAGGGTAAGTGATTGTGGAACTCAATTGATAAGGGCCAAGCAGTGTTACCTGTCTACGGGGATAACCTTGTTAACAACTTTCATAATGAGTGAGATTCACAAGTATCAGCGATATTATAGTGAGACCTACTTATAACCATGCGGCACTAACGAGACCAGGCTTAGCGAGACTAGCGAGATCACCTGAAGGAGCGACACCCAGCGACACTTTAGCGAGAGTTGTGAGACACAAAGCCCCTTTGCGTTACTAGCGACACTCGTTTCGTTGCTCACTCTCTAGCTCTTTAGCGATACTACTGTCTTAGCGACCCCAGACGGCCACTGCTTTCTACTTTCCCTTCTGACTTGTTCTTTAACCTGCTAAACATTGAATTCCGGCCAAATTCAAAACTTCTTCCCTTCTACAAACTTGTAAATAAGTAAGCTTTCTAACTTACCTCAAAATTTCAAACCATAACTCTTCTTCGTTTGAGAGCTATCCTCAAATATCTCTAGCTGCTTTGAATCATCTAACAGTTCAACTTCGATTACTTCCTCCTATAATTTAACAAATTTTCGTTCAAATTCAGCTTAAACATCCTTCATGGAAATTGCTAAGAATTGGGTTAACTTACTAAACTTAAAATTTAAGCCCTAGCTTCAACTTCCTCAGCTCACTCTTCTTCAAATACCGAATGATGTCCAGATTTATCAATAACAATCAAGCTTCTGGTTCCAGTTTCAATTTCACCATGAAAACGATTTGAATTCTACTTAAAGTCACACCTTCTTCCACCTCTCCTCGTTGTTCGTCTGCGAAATGGGATCAATCGAAGTTCGAAATATGTCTAAAGTGTTTATTTATTCGGTGTACTTACTTATATATAAATATAGACCACCGACTCACCAGCACCACCATCACCTTCCTACTTAGGTTGGCCAACGCAAACCTTTCGCACATGGGTTCAGCAACGCATAGTCTCAACTTACTGTGTTAAAATTGCCCAACGCCCCATCACCGGATAGCGGACTAACGCATGGTCCTCTCGGCCACTCTTCTATGCACCAACGCATACCAACCTTCAACACATAGCCCTTCTTGGCCACTCTTCTATGCACGAACCTTCAATGCATAGTAGCGTTCAACGCATAGTGACCTTCAACGCCTAGTGGACTTCGACGCATAGTAGCCTTCAATGCCTAGTGGCCTTCACATCTGCATCCATGCCGAGCTCCCTTCTTCAACACATAGCTACCAGTGGTCTCGTCAAGCCTCAGACATACTCTCAACGCATAGCCCCACCAACGCATGGCCAACACTTAGCCACTTTTGCTGCCAACTCTCTCTATTCAATGCTCGTCTCATAGTCCCTTCTTAACTTGCTATCTCCCAATATCAGGTAGGGGCTTACACTATAATTAGTCGGATTATTTCAGTCATGCGTTTAGAGAAGGTGATGAGAAGTGATGCATTTAACTAACTACAAAGCAGTAAATCTAAGCTAAAGTGGTTTGATGGAGAGGTATGCGACACAGCAAAAGCAGCTAATTGAATTGTATGAATGGTAAAAGTAACAGGGTTGGGGTTGGTTATCATCTAAATTTGGAGATCTATTTCATACCAGCGACTTTTCTGCCGGTTGTTAGCCATTATGCGTTATATGTCTATAACGCATAGGAGAGTGTTGTAAAAATGTTATATGCGGAATTGAAAATTTACAAACGCAAGGTGCAGATTAAGATATGATGATGCGTTTCACATATCATGTGTTGAACATGCTATGCGTCTTAGTACTATGCGTTGGTGATCTTGTCAAGTTTTCCTATCCTCTACCCAAGTATAAGGAAAGGAGTAGGTTTTCTCGGTGAGTCCGAGGTTGAACACAGAGATTATGTTGATTTATTATTTACGTGGATTTCATGCGTTGTAGTGGTAACCAAGAAATAGTTAAGAGAATGTGTTTTGTTTCTACTCTAAGGAAAGCGAAAGTATGTACACTATACTAAAATGTGGAAGATGGAAAGCATGCGACACAGCAAATTGAGCTAATGATGTGAATGAATGGATAAAGAAAGGGTTCGAGTTGGTTAACATCTAACATCGGAAATGCATGGTAGTATTCTATTCATACTTGCGACTCTTCTCCCGGTTGTCAGCTGTTATGCGTTATATGTATAACGCATAGGAGAGTGTTATGAACCAAGGTTATCCCCATAGACAGGTAACACTTCTTGGCCCTTGTCAATTGAGTTCCACAATCACTTACCCTCTCGAGCAGTTTGATTATTACTACTTATATCGATTTGTCAGATGAACATAAGCATCAGATTAAGATCGCAATTGACAAGATGAAATAGTTACACTATGGTTCTTAGTTAGATTCTAACGTAACCCTAGACCCTTGAGTGATTAGTTACTCGTGGTTTGAAAGTAAAAAGCGGAAAATATAGAGAAATGAGTAGACATGGAAGATATATAATATTGATGAAACGGAATACAACTTTAGATAAGCTCAATGTCTTGACACAAATCTAAAATCAAGAAAGAAAAACTAAGAAAGAAAGCAAGGAAGGTGTCAATGTCTTGAGTCGCCCGGATGGAAGCGTGAGGCTTTGCTGTGAAGTGGTCCGACGGAGGGAAGACTCTTCTCTCTCGAGCTATTCGTCTCCGGTTGAAGTCTGAAAGAATTCTGCTGTCACTTATGGAGTTCTTCCGAGAATCAACAACCCTTTCTCATCTCTCAGAGCTGCCCTTTTATAGATGATGCGTTCACAATTAATGGCAAATCTGCTTGATTGGCGGCGAGATTGATACCATGCGTCCATCTCGCCTGATTGCGTGATTCTCGGGTCAATTAAGATCCACCACTTTAGCCACAAATCATGTTTGTCAATCATTCGTCAATCTCTCAAGATTCTGATTTGATTCTCGGCGCCTTGCATTGATGGTCGTCTATGCGTCCATGAATAGTTTGGCCGATGTCAATGCGTCGTAAGTTGCTAACGCATAGTCATGCGTTGAGTTGTTAACGCATCG
This sequence comes from Citrullus mucosospermus, assembly GCA_030954485.1. Lineage (NCBI taxonomy): Eukaryota > Viridiplantae > Streptophyta > Magnoliopsida > Cucurbitales > Cucurbitaceae > Citrullus > Citrullus mucosospermus. The sequence continues at coordinate 13,299,894 of CM062057.1, read as the reverse complement.
TCAAGTTGTTTGCGTTCCGTTCAGATCATGCGTTCATGAAGAACAGATTGCTAACGCGTGAAAACATGCGTTTTAGGCTCAAAAGGTGGCAAAATCATTATCTTCCTAAAAATACTAGAGTATAACGCAAAGGAAGATTTCTCACTAAAAATTAACATCACTTGTCACATGCTTCTCTATTTAATCTCTATTTATCTAAGAAAAAGTCTATCATAACTTGTATTTCTACAAGTTATCACACCCCCAAACTTAGATAAATGCTTGTTCTCAAGCATAACTTCTATCTAAGAAACTTCAATCATCCTAAACATTTTCTCAACGCATAGACTAGTCTCTCAGAATGCTATACTCAATCAGCTACCCGTTAGTTATATTATTTCTCTACCTCTATATTCTTTTCTTTAGGATATTCTTTTGTTTAGGACGGGTCTAATTTGTACGTGGCAAGCTTTCTTTTCAAAATTCTTAAACTCATTATTCACAAAATTTTTGTTTCTTCTTTTGAACACTAAGTCTAAAAAGATGAAGATATAAAGTTCCTTTTTCTTTCATTGGTTTTATTATTTATGTAGCCATGCGTCGAGTAGGGTTACCCACCTTCGTTCTGACATACCAACGATGGGGTGCATGGAGGCAGCCAAACTACGAGCAAGTGCCCTTCTCGACTAAACTCTTATCTAAGCTCGGTTTCCTCACTAGACATTGGAGTTTGTTATTTTATCTATGCGTCGCTGATTACGATTACCCACCTTTGTTTTGACACACCAACTATGGGGTGCATGGAGGCGGCCAACTACGAGCAGGTGTCGTTTTTCAGCTAAACTTTTAACAAGATAAATATATTAGTCTTGCCAGCAGAGTTTTGCGTTTAAAAGGAATTTTTTTTTTTTTTTTTTTTTTTTAAGTTTGAAATAAGTTCCTCATATTTTTATCTTTGACAGTTCAAACCTCTTCCACCCCCAAACTTGAGAGTAGCAAGGTCCTCATTGCTTAAATTGTAAACAAAGATTAAGTTGCAAAATTTTGTAAAAGAGGTTTGAATTGGCTGCTTGCATACATTCAAAGTAGGTTTGCGTTTCTAATGAATATTATGCAGACGCGTTGAAAATAATCTAACTTAAAGAGTGTACAAAAAGTGTAAGCATGATTATCCTCATAGTGACTAATTTTTCAACGCAAAGATAAAAGTTGGGAATAATTATACATGAACTTAGAATGAATTTACCACAAGGAACCATGCAAAGAGGTAATTAGAAATTCCATCCGACGAAGCAATAGTGAACGCATACAATTATCGCACACCGAATATACAGTTGAACGCATGGTTTTTAGTTCAAAGTATGCGCTGGATGTTTTAAGTATTATGCGTTTGAAAAAAATTACATCTCCTAATTTCAACTTGATAAACACAGAAATCGTTTATCGCTGAACGCATAGTTCCATGATGCGTTGGATGCATGCATGAATTACAGAGTATGCGGTGAAATCAAATAGTTTACATACTCGACGCCTAATTTCATGCTTCTTTAATTTATACTACTCCTAATACTGAATTCAAAAAAAAAAAAAAAAGTTACAAACAAATACTGAAAACAAGGTAAGAAAGACAAGGGTAAAAGAAAGCGTCCCTGAAAAGAAAAGGCATTCGGCAACGCAGGGACCTTTCAACGCAAGCTCAGTCATTACACTCGCGTAGGTCAATGGAGGTTTTGTCGATTTCGAGTTCTCCAATGTGGTAGGGTTTTACCCTTTGTCCATTGACCCTGAAGGAAGTGGTTCCGTCTTCATTTGTTAGCTTGACAGCACCATGCAGGGACACTTCGTTGACTATAAATGGTCCAGACCAGCGAGATTTCAGCTTACCTGGAAATAAACGCAACTTTGAGTTAAATAATGGGACCTTCTGGCCGACGTATAGAGTTTTCTTACTAATATTTTTGTTGTGCCATTTCTTGGTCCTTTCCTTATACAGCTTTGCGTTTTCGTAACCTGAATGTCTCCATTCTAGGAGTTCGTTTAATTAAAGCTTTCTTGCTTCGCCACTTGCGTCCTGGTCTAGATTGAGCTTCTTCATAACCCAGATGGCCTTGTGTTCCAGCTCAAGCAGGAGATGGCATGCTTTCCCAAACACCAGCGCATAGGGTGACATGCTTATAGGTGTTTTGAATGTCGTTCTGTATGCCCATAGAGCTTCATCTAATCTCTCCGTCCAATCTTTCCTTGATGTGCTCACGACTTTTTCAAGAATGGACTTGATCTCCCGGTTTGTTATTTCGGCTTGGCCGTTTGTCTGTTGGTGATAGGCAGTTGCTACCCTGTGCGAGACATTGAATTTTGTCAGTAAATTAGTGATTATGCGATTTATAAAATGTGTACCTTCATCACTAATTATCGCCCTTGGTGTCCCAAATCGAGAGAAGATTTGTTTCTTTAAGAACTTGGACACTGTGTTTGCGTCGTTCTTCGCACAGGCTGCTGCTTCTACCCATTTTGATACGTAGTCGACTGCTACTAGGATATATTGATTACCGCATGACGGAGGAAATGGTCCCATGAAATTGGTGCGCAGCCTGATTCGCGGTTCCCTTTCTGTCTTTAATCTCCAAGTCAAATTCTTGTAATAGCAGGACCCATCGGATGAGTCTAGGCTTTGCGTCCTTTTTCGCCATCAAATATTTGATCGCAGAATGATCGCTATAGATCACCTTTGACCCTATCAAATATGCTCTGGATTTGTCAACCGCAAAGACTATGGCTAACATTTTCTTCTCAGTAGTAGTGTAGTTCTCCTGAGACGCATTCAATGTTTTACTCGCATAATGGATGGGGTGCATTATTTTCTCTTTTCTTTGCCCCAATACTGCTCCCACTGCATGGTTACTTGCGTCGCACATTAGTTCAAATGGGAGAGACCAGTCTGGTGCAACTAAAATTGGTGCTGAAATTAGAGCTTGCCTTAGAGACTCGAACGCATATAGGCATTTACCATTAAAATTGAATTCCCTGTTGGCTTCTAGTAGCTCGCTCAGTGGTTTTGCGACTTGCGAAAATCCTTTGATGAATCTTCTGTAAAAGCCCGCATGGCCTAGGAAACTTCGCAAAGTCTTTACGTTTGTGGGGGTTGGGAGTTTCGCTATCGCATCTATTTTTGCTTGGTCAACTTCCAATCCAACCTTAGAAATCTTATGTCCCAACACAATACCTTCAGTAACCATGAAGTGGCATTTTTCCCAGTTGAGGACTACGTTTGTGTCTTCGCATCGCTTTAACACTCGTTCCAGGTTGGTCAAGCATTCATCGTATGATTTTCCAAATATTGAGAAGTCATCCATAAACACCTCTACTGAATGTTCCAGATAGTCGGAAAATATTGCCATCATGCATCTTTAGAACGTTCCTGGTGCGTTACATAGCCCGAAAGGCATGCGTCTGAACGCAAAGGTGCCATATGGACAAGTGAACGTTGTCTTCTCTTGATCTTCCGGAGCTATCATGATCTGGTTATAGCTGGAATATCCATCAAGGAAGCAGAAGAAGTCGTTTCCTACCAGCCTATCTAGCATCTGGTCAATGAATGGCAATGGGAAGTGATCCTTCTTTGTTGCCGCATTCAGCTTGCAATAGTCCATACAGATGCGCCAACCAGTGACCGTTCTTGTTGGTATCAACTCATTCTTACTGTTCATGATCACTGTCATTCCCCCTTTCTTAGGTACACACTGAATTGGGCTTACCCAGCTGCTATCGGAGATTGGATAAATGACCCCTGCATCGAGCCATTTGATGATTTCTTTCTTTACGACCTCCTTCATTGCTGGATTAAGCCTGCGTTGCCTTTCTACTGAGCCATCCTTACCTTCTTCCAACCGAATTTTGTGCATACAGTATGAAGGGCTTATTCCTCTAATGTCCGCTAGGGTCCATCCAATGGCTTTGATATGATTTTTCAATAGCTCCAGCAAAGCCTTTTCACAATCTGTAGTCAACGCAGATATGATGACCGGTAGCGTGCTCTCTTTCCCCAAATATGCATACTTTAGATGCGTCGGCAGTGTTTTTAGCTCAAGGGTTGGCGGCTCTTCTAGGGATGGCTTTGTTTTCTCCGTGAGCCGGTTGCTTAAGTCTATGCGTTCAAAGCTTGCGTTGGAGATTACACCGATCTCTGCCTCTCTTTCATCATCCATTTCATCCAGCATTTCTTTGTATTCTGACCATGCGTCTATAATGCTTGCCTTTTCTTCAGTTATATCTTCGATCATGTGGCAAGAATGAAAATGATCAGGATATTTCAACGCATTAAAGACATTAAACTTTACCTGCTGGTCGTCCACACGAATTGTTAACTCCCCTTCTTGGACGTCAACCAGGGTGCGTTCAGTGGCTAAGAAAGGTCTTCCTAGAATGATGGGTACCTCTCTGTCAGCTTCATAATCCAAAATTATGAAGTCAGCTTGGGAAGATGAATTTGTCTACCTTCACCAGAACATCCTCAATTTTTCCTTCGGGATGCTTAATGGAACGGTTAGCGAGCTGAAGTGTGACTGTGATGGGTTGTGCTTCCCCTATACCCAACTTCTTGAATAATGCCTGACCTACGTCCATTCCCCCTATGGAGCATGGCAATGTAAAACTCCCTGGATCTTTCATTTTGGCGGGTATATTACTTTTGAACAATGCACTGCATTCCTGCGTTAATGCGACTGTCTCAAATTCTCCAAGGCTTCTTTTCTTGGATAGTATGTCTTTCAGAAATTTGACATAGCTTGGCATTTGTTCCAGGGCTTCCACCAATGGAATGTTGATGTGAAGTTGTTTGAGAACGTCCAGGAATTTTCTAAATTGGCCCTCATCATTTTTCTTCTTTAGGCGCTGAGGGAAGGGTGGACGCATAGAGAGAGTGGTGTTTTAAGATACCGACGCAGGTTCTGCCTGCGTTTCTTTTTCTTTACCTCTTCCATTCTCCTGTTCTTGAGATGTTGTAGTCGTTGTTGATGGTTGCGGATCATTAATTGGTGTGCTTGAAATTGGTTGTGAAGTGATGTGAGGCTGCGGATTTCCTTGCGTCCTCATGTCTTGCGTTTCAGTGGGAAGGACCTTCCCACTCCTCAATGTCACAGCTTGACATTGTTCTTTACCGTTACCTCGTGGGGCTTCGGTATTACTGGGCAATGCTCCTTGAGGTCTGATTTTGAGCTCACTTGCAATCTGTCCCATTTGGACTTCTAGATTGCGAGTCGCAGCGGCTTGGTTCTGGAACATTGCATCGGTTTTACTCATATAGGCTCGAAAGAGAGATTCCAGGGACGACGATGAGGATGATGCGTCCGCTTGCTGGTTTCTTTGTGATTGATGCTCTTGAACACCTTGGTTGTAAACAGGATTGTTGCTTTTCTCCGGTTGTTGCTCAGTTCCCTACGTCTGTGGTTGATTTCCTCCCCATCCAAAGTTAGGTTGGTTCCTCCAACCCGGATTATAGGTCTTAGAGTACGGGTTGTTCTGAACATAGCAGACGCATTGTGGATTGTAGGGACACATATCGTACAGGTGGCCCTCACCGTATTACACACAGCTTACTGATGCTGTTGTGTTTACTGCATTCATTGCGTCCCTTACCGCAGCTGCTCCACCTTGGTTGTTCAATACTAATGTTTGCAGCATGGATGTCATACTGTCGATCTTCGCTGCTATATTAGTGGTCGCATCAATTTCGATCAGTCCAGCTTGTGTTCGTCTCTTGTCCATGTATCAGGATCCATACCCATCATCCACCCGTTCCTCAGTGTTCCTCGAAATTCTGTCAGAATCTCCTTAGCTTGCGTATAGGTCTTGTCCATCAATCCCCCTGCTGTAGAGGCGTCAGCCACTGATTGTGATGTTTTATTTAGTCCTCCGTACAAAATCTCCATCTGTACACAATCAGGGATACCATTGTGGGGGCAATTCCTTAAAAGCCTTTTAAATCGGGTCCATGCCTCACTAAGGGTCTCCGAGTCCTTTTGCTCGAAGGTGATAATGTCTCGTCGCCTCTTTGCGCTCCTCGTTGGAGGAAAATATTTTTGCATAAATTTTTCAACCATTTGATCCCAAGTTGTAATCTCGCCAGGTTCAAATGAATATGCCCATTGTCTGGCCTCATCTTTGAGAGAAAATAGAAATAGCATCAGTTTAGTGCTATCTTGCGACACTCCAGGCGTGGGGAATGCACTGCATATTTCCATAAAGCTTTTCAAGTGTGCATGTGGATCTTCACCCTTTGCACCCCCAAATTGCCCTGCTGCTTGTAACATCTATAGCATCACTGGCTTCATTTCAAACCTTCCAGCTCCCTCAAAGGTTGGTTGTAAAATCCCCAGTGCGAAATTATATAGATTGACGACGCATACTCCCTCATTGTGCGATTCCTATCATGCGCCAAGAGAATTGGGTTTATATCGTTATTTGCATGCTCTTGCGCATCTGCGTTCTGCCCAACCCAAGCTTGAGGAGCCAGAGGTTGATTATATTGAGCATCAATATTTTCTTCAGTAGTTTGATTGCTCTTTCTTTGCTTTATCTGTCTTATCCTTCTTCTGAAGGTCCTCTCAATCTCTGGGTCAATATCAAATGTTGGGTTGTCCCCTTCACTCATATACTGTTCGAAACTTCTGATAGAAGAGAAGCTTGCTATACTCCGTCGACTGAGGAATCCTGCAACACAATAACCCAAATAAAATAAATTAAATCAATGAAATAATCCCCGGCAACAGCGCCAAAAACTTGTTGTAAAAATGTTATATGCGAAATTGAAAATTACAAACGCAAGGTGCAGATTAAGATATGATGATGCGTTTCACATATCATGCATTGAACATGCACTGTCACAATCGTAGTTCTGCTCTGGACTAAACGATTGTGCGGCACTTGTTTTAGCTCGCGAACAAGTCAGCCTGATCAAATTCTGATTGCCTACGGCACACCGAGTGCCTCTTGTAACCTCCGGCCCCGATCAAAGGAAAATAGTTTTAGAAAACGGGTTTTAGAGGAAAAGGATTTCGCAAACGTTTGAAAGCATGTTTGAGAAATTAAGATGTGTTGTAAGACTAGAAAGCAAAAAAGGACAACAACGACTTTATAGCTCACAACTTCAGATATGAGGACTTGATGATTAGTCTCACCCCCACATAGTACATTCTGAACAATTTTAGGATTGTCACTCTTGCACATGCAAAGTGGCGAGCGGTCACTTACAAAGAAAAGTACTAGGAAAGTAAACTAACTAGCAAAATGAAATACATAAGGTGAAAGCATGATAAAAAGGGGTTGAGGCGGGCATGCGACCACGGGCAACACGCCCTGGACAAGCATGACCATGACATCCTCCCCCACTTAATTAGTTGACGTCCCTGTCAACCGTCTCTGCTCGAACGCTGCAATCTGTGCGGTGGCTGACTGCAGGTCTTCAACGCGCTCCCAACTGATCTCTTCTTCTGGGAGGTCTCTCCACTTTACCAGGAACTCTTTTAGGTCTTGTCTTGGTCTCCCCACTCGGCGGATTCTGTCAGCAAGTATCTCGTCGACCACTTTTTCTGTTGGGTTCTTCATGGTGACAGGAGGGCGAGTCACCACGTTACGTCGTTCGTCGTAGGGGTCAGGATGATAAGGCTTGAAGTTACTCACATGTATGACGGGATGAATCTTCATCCATGGGGGTAACTGAACCCGATATGAGGTCTTCCCGACTTTCTCGATCACCTCCACTGGTCCTTCGTATTTCCTCACTAGTCGTTGGTCTCTCTGCCCTCGAAATCGAAACTGTTCCGGGCGCAGCTTAATCAGAACTTTGTCTCCAGGTTGGAACTCGAGGGGCCTGCGCTTCGTATCTGCCCACTTCTTCATGCGCTTCGAAGCTCTTTCCAAGCACGCACGTGCTACTTCTGAGGACTCTCTCCATTCTTTGGTGAAGTTGTGCGCTTGTGGGCTCTTACCCGCATAGGGGTGGTCAACGATGTGCGGCATGAGTGGTTGTCTACCACATACGATCTCAAAGGGTGTCTTACCCGTGGACGAACTTTTCTGACTGTTGAAGCTAAACTAAGCCACATCCAACATCTGGACCCAGTTTTTCTGCCTTGCATCGATGAAGTGGCGAAGATACTCCTCCAGCATACTATTGAAGCGTTCTGTCTGTCCATCAGTTTGTGGGTGGTAGCTGGAGGAAATATTCAATGTTGAACCTAACATCCGAAATAGTTCTGTCCAGAAAGTCCCAGTGAATCTTGCGTCGCGGTCGCTTATAATGCTGACGGGGACCCCCCAATGTTTCACGATGTGTTTGAAGAACAACTGGGCCATCATTTCGGCTGAACACAACTTTGGCGCCGATATGAATGTTGCATATTTCGAAAACCTGTCAACTATCACGAGTATTGCCTCGAACTCCCCCACTTTTGGTAAATGAGTGATGAAGTCGAGAGACACACTCTCCCAAGGTCTTGAGGGCACTGGTAAGGGTTTCAGCAGACCCGCTAGCTTCGCCCTATCCACTTTGTCCTGTTGGCAGATAAGACAAGTCTTTGTGAATTGTATAACGTCGTCTCTGAGGCTCGGCCAGAAGTAACCCTGTTTCAATAGCGCATACGTTCGTTGCTACCCGTTGTGTCCGGCCCACGGTGTATCGTGACACTCCTTCATTAACAGTCTCCGTAACTCCCCAGATCGGGGGACATATAGACGATTTCCCTTCGTGAGGAGGAGATCGTCTTCTACCCAAAACTGACGAGTCTTGCCTTCTTTAGCTAGTTGAATTAATGCTTGGGCAGCTGTGTCGTTGTGTAGGTGGGTTTTGATGGTTTCCCAGACAGTTCCATTCAAGCTACTGGCTTTTAGGTGAGCAAACAAGCACAGGACCGCATGTTCACTTTTTCGGCTGAGGGCGTCTGCCGCTTGGTTAACCTTACTCGGTCTATGTTTGAATTGAAAGTCGAATTCGGCCAGGCATTCCTGCCATCGAACCTGCTTACACGATAGTTTTGGTTGGGTGAAGAAATGATAGATCGAGCTGTTGTCTATCTTAGTGAACGACTGCCAGCATTTCTTTCTCAGATGCTGCATACCTTCTCTCGGCATAGTTTAGCTTTTTGCTCTCGTACGCGATGGGGTGGCCGTCCTGGAGGAGGACGCCGCCCAGGGTAAAGTCAGACGCGTCAGTCTCGACTTCAAAAGGTTTAGTCACATCGGCAATTCCAAGGACCGGTCCCTCTATCATGGCCTTCTTCAAGCCTTCAAACGCAGCTTGACACTCCGGAGTCCAACTCCATTTGCTGTCTTTCTTCAACAATTCGGTCAACGGTCTTGCCTTTTCCGAGAATCCTTCTACGAATCGTCTGTAGTAGTTGGCCAATCCGAGGAAGGAACGTAGTTCAGTAACAGCAGTCGGGATCTTCCAATCTCGTATCGCATGGATTTTGTTCTGTTCCATGCCTATTCGGCCACACTCGATCACGTGGCCAAGGAAATTTATTCGCTCTTGAGCGAATGAGCATTTTTCTCTCTTCACGTACAGTTGGTTTTGTTTCAGCTTCTCAAAGACCAACTGAAGGTGGTGTTGGTGTTCCTCCATGGTTGCACTATAGACCACTATATCATGCAGGTACACCACGACAAACTTGTCAAGGTATTCATGAAAGACCTGGTTCATCAGAGTACAAAAGGTAGCTGGGGCGTTGGTGAGGCCAAAGGGCATTACGAGGAATTCGAAGGCCCCATATCTTGTGACGCAGGTCATCTTTGGCTCATCTCCTTCAGCAATTCGCACTTGGTAGTACCCTAACCGAAGGTTGAGTTTCAAAAAGTATTTGGCGCCATGAAGCCGGTCAAATAGGTTTGTGATAATGGGCAACAGATACTTGTTGCGAACAGTGAGCTTATTTAAAGCCCGATAATCTATACCCAACGGAAGGCTTCCGTCCTTCTTCTTCTGAAATAGCACTGGTGCTCCGAAGGGTGCCTTTGCAGGCGAATGAACCCTGCGTTTAGTAACTCGTCTAACTGCTTTCGGAGTTCAGCTAACTCAGGAGGCGCCATTCGGTAGGAATTCTTTGCAGGAGGTTTTGCCCCTGGCAACAATTCAATTTCATGGTCGATCCCCCTTCTTGGAGGCAAGGACTTTGGCAGACTATCCGGCATAACATCTCGATATTCCTCTAAGACAACTTGACTAGCTTCGGGAACGAACACTCCTTCTGTTTCGACTGACTCAACCGAGATGGCCATGAAAGTAGGCTCGTCGCGAGCAAGGCCTTTCTTGAGTTGGAGGGCCGAGATCATTTTCACCCTGTTGGGTTGCTTAATGTTGGTCTGAACCACGGTGGGGGTGGATCCTGTGATTACCAAACAATTTGTGATAAGCACTCGAAAAGTGCTTTATATTCTCTCAAATTAAGGGAGTTTTATATTAGATTTCACTTGTTTGCTAGTGATTTTCAGGTTAAAACGAGAAAAATTAGAAGAAACGACTAAAAGATCAAAACCGAGCAAGAATACGGTAAAAAAGAGTTGAAAAACGCATCTTTGTTGAAACGCATGATGCGCTGCGGCGCTAAGGCAGCGCTGCCGCGGCGCTGAAGCAGAAACACATCAGCATGGACGCAGAGTAGCAACGCGGCGCTGGGAAGGCGCTGCCTCGACGCATCCTTGATAAACCCAAGACAGCGTCGCAGCGCTGGGACGGCGCTGCAGTAGCGCTAAAACCCGAGAGCAACTTATTTTTGGTCGCAAACCTAGCGTCGCGGCACTATGCGACAACGCCGTGGCGCCAGCATTAATTAAACGAAAAGTTTTGTGTTTTAGGTTAAATTTTAGGCGGCCAAACTAGATAAATTTAGGGGTTTTCAGCAACCAAGGGGGGGGGGGGGAAATATCAAGAAAAGCAAGAAAGTTGCAGAACTAAAGAAAGATCCAAAAAGGTGAGAATTAAGCGAGAGTTCAAGAGTGAGTTAGCCGCAAGGAAGAGGAAAAGAGTTCGAGATAGTCTTGGTGCCCTTCGAAGTTCGACGCGAGAGCCGAGGAATTAGTGACGGTGCTGCCTCAATCAAGAACCTCTTTTCAGTAGAGTTTCCCTATTCTTTACACTCTTCCTTTGATTATTTTTGCTCAATATGTTGCTTCACGCTATGAGTAGCTAAACTCTTTAGTTTTAGGGTTTTTGATGAATTATTTGTGAATTCATGTTAATTTTGTAGACTCATGGTTTTGTTTAAATAAATTATGCTTTTCATTGTAATTGTGTTTTATTCTTGAAGATTGGCCACCTTCACATGTTAGGTTAGATGTATGATCGAGAGATTATATGTTTAATTTGATCTATAACAATGAATCGTTGTTAATCTATCACGAGAGTAGTTAGGTTGACAATGAAAGTTGCTAAAGACTAGTTTTAGTGCCATGTAATTTTGTATTGGTTTTAAGAGATTAACTATCAATCAAGTTGCATGAGAAAGAGTTGTCTTTGAGAGAAGATAACTTGGAATTAAGTTTCTAGACTTAGGCATAAGATTTACAATAAAATCCATGAAATCTATAATTTTGCATGATAAAATAAACAAGGATTTAACCCTAGAACTCTCTTGACTCTTGCAAATTATCCCTTTGATATTTTCTTTTCTTGATTTTTCTTTTTCCCAAAATTGAAATATTGAATTTCAATCCTCAAATAAAATTGATTCAATTCTAGAATAGCTAAGTAACTTGACCTTCCAAATTGGATCTCTAGTGGAAACGATACTCGGACTTAACCGTTTTATATTATAACTTGACCCGTACACTTGCGGTAAACACAAAAAGTGGCACGTCAAGTTTTTGGCGCCGTTGCCGGGGATCCAAAGAACGGTTTTTATTATTTAATATTCATTAGAATTGATAGATCTTAATTTGAGGTGTATATTATTTGATTGTTTATTTATTTAGTTTATTTTATATAATTGTTTTATTTTATTTTATTTATTTTGTTAGTCTATGCCTCGAGATAATACTAACCTCCTCCCTCTTGATCCAGAGATTGAAAGGACGTGTAGAAGAAATCTAAGGGCTCAACTTAATCAAACTACGGAGATGGCGGAGGAGATACCTAAGGCAATTAGAGACTACTTTCAACCTACGCTACCGGCAAGTCAACCCGGAATAATGAATGTGCCTATCAATGTCAACAATTTTGAGTTGAAACCGGGATTGATCCAAATGGCTAGAGAGCTAGCCTTTAGAGGAAGAACTAATGAGATCCTCACAAGCACTTACGATCCTTCTTGGAGATATGCGGGACGGTAAAGATGAATGGCGTTTCTAACGATGCTATTAAACTAAGACTTTTTCCTTTCTCTTTGCAGGACCGTGGTAAGGATTGGTTGGAAACCATACCTCCGGATAGCATTACAATATAGGAGATCTTAGCTCAAGCTTTCTTGAAGAAATATTTTCCACCGGCTAAATCTCAAAGACTAAGGACGGAGATTGGAACATTCCGCCAACTCGAGGATGAACAATTATATGAGGCTTGGGAGAAGTATAAGGATCTCTTGAGAAGGTGCCCTCAACATGGGTACCCGGATTGGTTGCAAATTCAACTCTTTTACAATGGATTGGCAAGTTCAACCAAATCCATCTTAGATGCAACCGCCGGAGGGTCAATTTTTTCAAAGAATGCTCAAGAGGCCTATACCATATTAGAAGACTTGGCCAATACATCTTACAATTGGCCATGTGAACGGTCTTCTCCAAACATCCCAAGAGCTGCCAGATTGTATGAGGTGGATGAGGTAAATTCTCTCAAAGCTCAAATGGCTTCTCGTACTAATGCTCTTTCTAAATTAACTGCAGGAGGCCAAACTCAAACAAATCCACCATCTATAGCTTCTCTTGCCGCTTTGGCATCGGAAATGGGCGTTCAAGGAGATAATGAGACGACCAACTATGTTGATAGAGGACACTATAGAAGTCATCAACAACTTCCAACTCACTACCATCCTAGCTTGAGGAACCATGAAAATTTTTCTTATGCGAACAAAAGGAATGTTTTGCAAGGTTCTTCTGATTTATCCAATGTAGGTCCCTCCCACACCGAGAAGAAGTCCAACTTAGAAGACTTGATGATAGAGTTCATAAAATAATTAAGAGGAAGGACAATCGCATTGGAAAGCACCGTACAAAGTCATGGTAAGGCCATTCAAAACATCGAGGTACAAATAAGCCAAATCGCCACTTCCCTCCAAACAATGCAAAAGGGAAAATTTCCTAGTTGTCCCGAGATAAATCCAGAGGAGAAGTGCAAGGCCATGACTTTGAGGAGTGGGAAAAAGCTGTCCACTCCTTTGATCATTGATGAGGATGAAGAGCAAGAGATAGATGACACTATCCAAGAGCCAATTTTAGAAGATGAACCAAAGATCCTAGAAAAGGAGGTAAAGGTAAAAGAGTCAACATCTTCAAGTAAGTCATCTAACCCTCTACCTTTTGTACCTAATACTATGCCATATCCTCAACGTTTTAAAAAGAAAGAAATAGACTCGCAATTTGCTAAATTTTTTGAGTTATTTAAAAAGCTGCACATTAACATTCCATTTACTGAGGCTTTAGAGCAAATGCCCAACTATGCTAAATTCATGAAAGATGTCTTATCTAAAAAGAAAAAGTTTGTGCAATATGAGATGATTAGCATGACTGAGGAATACAGTGCAGTACTACAAAAAAAGCTACCACAAAAATTGAAAGATCCATGGAGTTTTACTACACCTTGTACTATTGGTTCTTTAAATGTTACTAGAGCTCTTTGTGATCTTGGTGCTTCTATTAATTTAATGCCTTTATCTGTTTATAGGAAACTCAACATTGGAGAGGTGCAACCTACCACCATCACTCTTCAACTTGCTGATAGATCATTAGCTTATCCTAAAGGTATTGTTGAAGATGTATTAGTTAAAGTTGACAAATTTATCTTCCCTGCAGATTTTGTAGTATTGGACATGGAGAAGGACTCTGAGATTCCTATCATACTTGGGAGGCCATTCCTAGCAACTGGAAAGGCTATCATAGATGTCCAACAAGGGAAGTTGACTCCAAGGGTAAATGATGAAAATGTTGTATTTGATATTTACAAGTCCTTGAGTCATCATGATGAGACTAGCCCTTGCCATGCTATAGACATAATTGATCATACTATTTTTAAGCATGTAGAGGTTATGTTAGCTAATGATCATCTAGAACAAAGCATAACAGATGTTGAAAATGCAGATACAATCTTTTGATGAAATAGCTTTTTATGCTAGGTGGTTAGATAGGTTGCCAATATGTTCTAAAGTAGATAAACCTATACCTTTAGCTCCCTTGCATGTTGTGAATGATACTGAAAAGCCTAAGCTTGAATTAAAAGTATTACCTCTTCATTTAAAATATGCATTCTTAGATGATTTATCTTCTTTACCTGTTATAATATCCTCTGATCTTGATTCTGTGGAAGAAGAAAAATTATTGAAAGTAATGAGGGACCATAACTCTGCCATTGGTTGGTCTATTGAGGACCTTAAAGGTATTAGTCCGTCGGTCTGTATGCACAGAATCTTGATGGAAGATACCTTTAAACCATCAATAGAGAACCAAAGGAGACTTAATCCCACCATGAAGGAGGTAGTTAAGAAAGAAGTGCTCGAGCTTTTGAATGCAGGAATCATATATGTCATATCTGACAGTCCATGGGTAAGTCCTGTTCAAGTGGTACCCAAGAAAGATGGCATGACTATGGTTAAAAATGAAAAAGACGAAATGATAGCCACTAGAACTGTGACAGGATGGCGTGTATGCATTGATTATAGGAAGTTGAACAAAGCTACTAGAAAAGATCATTTTCCCCTTCCTTTTATAGATCAAATGCTTGATAGACTTGCAGGTTATTCTCATTATTGCTTTCTAGATGGATATTCAGGTTATAACCAAATTGTCATTGCTCCTGAGGATCAAGAAAAAACGACATTTACATGTCCCTATGGGACATTTGTTTTTAAAAGAATGCCATTTGGTTTATGTAATTCCCCTGCTACTTTCCAACGTTGTATGATGTCTATTTTTCAGGGGCTCATTGAAGACATAATGGAGGTTTTTATGGATGATTTTTCTGTATTTGGGTCTTCATTTGATTCTTGTCTTGTTAATCTAACTCGTGTTTTGCAGAGGTGCCAAGATGCTAACCTTGTTCTAAACTGGGAGAAGTGTCACTTCATTGTGACGGAAGGCATCGTCCTGGGGCACAAAGTCTCTAAAAAAGGATTGGAGGTGGATAGGGCTAAAATAACTGCCATTGAACAACTACCACCCCCCACCAATGTGAAAGGAGTCAGAAACTTCCTAGGGCATGCAGGGTTTTGCAGGAGATTTATTAAAGATTTTTCTAAAATTGCTAAACCCTTGAGTAATTTGTTAGAAAAGGAAGCTAAATTTATTTTTGATGATGCATGTCTACTAGCTTTTAATACTCTGAAGGAAAGACTAATTGCTGCACCTATTATTATTGTACCAGATTGGAGTCAGTCTTTTGAGATCATGTGTGATGCTAGTGATTATGCTTTAGGAGCTGTTTTAGGCCAACGTAGAGATAACATGTTTAGGGCAATTTATTATGCTAGTAGGACTCTTGATAATACTCAACAGAAATACACTACTACTAAAAAAGAACTACTAGCTGTTGTGTTTGCCATTGATAAATTTAGATCATACTTGCTTTGCTCTAAAATAGTAGTGCATACTGACCTTGCTGCTTTAAAGTACTTGTTTGTTAAGAAAGATTCTAAACCTAGGCTAATGAGGTGGATATTATTGTTACAGGAATTTGACCTAGAAATCAAAGACAGGAAAGGATGTGAAAATGTGGTTGCAGACCACTTATCTAGAATTGAGAATGAGGAAGCTAAATCATGGCCCCCAATTGTTGAGAAGTTCCCTGATGAACAACTGTATCAGGTAAAAGATAGTTTGCCCTGTTTTGCTAACATAGTTAATTATCTTGCAGGAGGATATTTGCCACCTGACATGAACTATCAACAAAAGAAAAGATTCCTGCACAAAGTTAAGTCGTACCATTGGGAGGACCCACTTCTCTATAAGGTTTGTGCTGACAATATGATAAGAAAGTGTGTGCCTCAAGAGGAAGTGGTAAGTATTATAAATTCATGTCATTCCTCCCCCTATGGAGGTCATTTTGGACCCACTAGAACTGCAGCTAAGGTACTTCAGTCAGGATTCTATTGGCCATCCCTTTTTAAAGACTGTTATACCTTTGTTAAGTCATCTGATAGGTGCCAACGTACTGGCAATATTTCTAGACAACATGAGCTTCCAATGGAACTGATAAGCACTTGAAAAGTGCTTATTATTCTCTAAAATGAAGGGAGTTTTATATTAGATTTCACTTGTTTGCTAGTGATTTTAAGGTTAAAACGAGGAAAATTAGAAGAAATGACTAAAAGATCAAAACCGAGCAAGAATATGGTAAAAAAGAGCTGAAAAAAGCATCCTTGTTGAAACGCATGATGCGCCGCGGCAGTGCCGTCCCAGTGCCGCGATGCTGTCTTGCGTTCTTCAAGGATGCGTCGAGGCAGCGCCTTCCCAGCGCCGCGTTGCTACTCTGCATTCATGCTGATGCGTTTCATCTTCAACGCCGCAGCACACTGCCTTAGCGCCGCGGCGCATCATGCGTTTCAACAAGGATGCGTTTTTCAGCTCTTTTTTACCATATTCTTGCTCGGTTTTGATCTTTTAGTCATTTCTTCTAATTTTCCTCGTTTTAACCTGAAAATCACTAGCAAACAAGTGAAATCTAATATAAAACTCCCTTAATTTGAGAGAATAATAAGCACTTTTCAAGTGCTTGTCAACACCCCAAACTTAGAGATTTGCTAGTCCTGAGCAAAGAATAAAATCAAATAATAGGGAGTTTTAGATGGAAAAGTGTGCCATTGACTCATTTCTCAGAGAATAGCATTCAGAGCTTAAGCAGAAACATGCAAGCATATCTACGTTGTTATAATTATTCAAAGCCGAATCTTGCTATCTCCCATGTGTGTGTGTGCAAGCCTCCTTCAATTTAAAATACTAGAACTCAAATTAGGACTTAAGAGAGTTTCTTTAGTTTTCCCCTACTCTAGCTCATGCACCAATCTTCAAGCTTTCATGCATTCAAGTGAGTAATATGTCCACTAAGGTGCCTTTCAATCATATATATTTTTTTTCATGGGCCCTAAACTTGCATTCTTTTACCTAGAGGCACTAGCTTTCACACAACCACTGTAGGGACTCGTACCTATTCAATTCCCAAGCGTCCTTACTGATCACAGCAAAGGCAGCTCTTTTTACCCCTATCCATGCATACTCATTACAAGTTTAACATTTAAAAAGATAGACAAATAAAGCTCATACATTTTGTGTACACTTTTTCTTTTCTCAAGGCATGTATACTCTTTTCTTTTTCCTTAGTCTAAGATTACAAGCTATCATGCATTTCCACTCCCTAACCGGTGGGGCATTTCGAAGTGACAACCAAATACACCTAACTTAATCCTTTTTTTAGTTAAAGATTCTAAATAGAAGTGGCTACGTGCTCAAGAATATGACAGATTTTAAGAGGGACTTAAATGAATTTAACTCAAGTGAATTTAACTCAAGATAGTGCTATTCTATTTCTACAATAAGTCATCTACCATGGAAATTCGAATCTCATCATGGGCAATCAACATCAAGGCACACAACCATAAACAACATTTCCATTAACTTTGAAAGCTCCAAAATTTTCAAAAAAAAAAAATTTCAAAAATTGTTTCAAAAAAAATTGACATGCATATGATCATTAAAACCTTCACTAACATGCATAGCAGGATAAGAAAACACACAAAAGTACGAAAGACACCTCCCACCCCAAACTTAGAATCATGCATTGTCCCCAATGCATAAGAACATCTAACAAGGAAAGAGCAAGCCTGGGAGCAAGCGGGAAGCCACCAAACAGGCTTGGTGTAAGGAGTACTTTGTGTGATGAGCTATGTTCCTGAGAAATAAAGCATATGAGTGACTCCAAGATTTATATAAAATAAAATAAAAAATAAAAAGTAAAGAAAGCAATAAAATTGGGTTGCCTCCCAATAAGCGCTTGGTTTAACGTCTTCTAGCTAGACGGGACTACTGGATCATGCAATGAAAGTGATAAGCACTTGAAAAGTGCTTATTATTCTCTCAAATTAAGGGAGTTTTATATTAGATTTCACTTGTTTGCTAGTGATTTTCAGGTTAAAACGAGGAAAATTAGAAGAAACGACTAAAAGATCAAAACCGAGGAAGAATATGGTGAAAAAGAGCTGAAAAACGCATCCTTGTTGAAACGCACGATGCGCCGCGGCGCTGAAGCAGAAACGCATCAGCATGAACGCAGAGTAGCAACGCGGCGCTGGGAAGGCGCTGCCTCGACGCATCCTTGAAGAATGCAAGACAGCGTCGCGGCGCTAAAACCCGAGAGCAACTAATTTTTTTTTGCAACCCTAGCGCCGCGGCGCCAACGTTAATTAAACGAAAAAATTTGTATTTTAGGTTAAATTTTAGGCGGCCAAACTCTATAAATTTAGGGGTTTTCAGCAGCTAAGAGGGGGAGAAATATCAAGAAGATCAAGAAAGTTGCAGAACAAGAGAACGATTCGAAAAGGTGAGAATTAAGCTAGAATTCCAAGAGTGAGTTAGCCGCAAGGAAGAGGAAAAGAGTTCGAGATAGTTTTGGTGCCCTTCGAAGTCTGACGCGAGAGCCAAGGAGTTCGTGACGGTGCTGCCTCAATCAAGAACCTCTTTTCAATAGAGTTTCCCTATTCTTTACACTCTTTCTTTGATTCTTTTTTATCAATATGTTGCTTTACGCTATGAGTGGCTAAACTCTTTAGTTTTAAGGTTTTTGATGAATTGTTTGTGAATTCATGATAACTTTGTAGACTCAATGTTTTGTTCAAATAAATATCCTTTTCATTGTTATTGTGTTTAATTCTTGAAGATTGGCCACCTTCACATGTTAGGTTAGATGTATGATCGAGAGATTATATGTTTAATTTGATCTATAACAATGAATCGTTGTTAATCTATCACGAGAGTAGTTAGGTTGACAATGAAAGTTGCTAAAGACTAGTTTTAATGCCATGTAATTTTGTATTGGTTTTAAGAGATTAACTATCAATCAAGTTGCATGAGAAAGAGTTGTCTTTGAGAGAAGATAACTTGGAATTAAGTTTCTAGACTTAGGCATAAGAATTAAATCCATAAAATCTATAATTTTGCATGATGAAACAAACAAGGATTCGAAACCCTAGAACTTTCTTTAACTCTTGCAATTCTCCCTTTGATACATTCTTGGCTTAATTTTTCTTTTTCCCAAAATTGAAATATTGAATTTCAATCCTCAAATAAAATTGATTCAATTCTAGAATAGCTAAATAACTTAACCTTCCCAATTGGATCTCTAGTGGAAACGATACTCGGACTTAACCGTTTTATATTATAACTTGACCCGTACACTTGCGGTTAACACACAAAAATGCACATCAGAAAGTCAGGTTCTCAAGTCCGCGTTCTTCATCACCGATGTAGTGCTTTAATCGTTGACCATTCACTTTGAAGGTTGTTCCATTGTTACCTTGTAGTTCCATGGCTTCGTGTGGGGATACCTTAACAATGATAAAGGGTCCCGACCTTCGTGTCCTAAGCTTTCCTGGAAACAAGCGTAAATGTGAGTTAAAGAGTAATACTCTTTGTCTTGGAAGGAAGGTTCGTGATGTGATCTTCTTGTCATGCCATCTCGCAGTGCGCTCTTTGTAAAGTTTGGCATTCTCATAAGCTTGAGCAAGGAACTCCTCCATCTCATTGAATTCTAAGAGGCGTTTCTCACCAGCTTTCTCGAAATCCATGTTCAGCTTCTTGATGGCCCAATAAGCTCTATGCTCGAGCTCTACCGATAAGTGACAAGCTTTTCCAAACACCAACCTATACGGGGAAGTACCAATTGGGGTTTTCAAAGCTGTGCGGTAGGCCCACAGTGCATCATCGAGCTTAAGGGCCCAATCCTTCCTATTGGTCTTGACTGTCTTTTCCAAAACTTGTTTGATTTCCCTGTTAGATTACTCAGCAAGGCCATTAGTTTGAGGATGATAAGCTGTAGCAATTTTATGTTTAACATTATATTTTTGCATCATGGATTCAAACAGTTTATTGCAAAAGTGAGAACCCTCATCACTAATAATAGCTCTAGGTGTACCAAAACGTGTGAAAATGTTTTTATGCAAGAATTTTAAAACAGTGCGAGCATCATTGGTCCTAGTAGCTATGACTTCTACCCACTTAGATACATAATCTACTGCAACTAGAATGTATAGGTAACCATCAGAAGAAATAGGAAAAGGCCCCATAAATTCAATACCCCAAACATCAAATAACTCCACTTCCAAGATAGGTTTCATTGGAAGCTCATGTTGTCTAGAAATATTGCCAGTACGTTGGCACCTATCACATGACTTAACAAAGGTATAACAGTCTTTAAAAAGGGATGGCCAATAAAATCCTGACTAAAGTACCTTAGCTGCAGTTCTGGTGGGTCAAAAATGACCTCCATAGGGTGAAGAATGACATGAATTTAAAATACTTACCACTTCCTCTTGAGGCACACACTTTCTTATTATATTGTCAGCACAAACCTTGTAGAGAAGTGGGTCCTCCCAATGGTAAGACTTAACATTGTGCAGGAATCTTTTCTTTTGTTGATAGTTCATGTCAGGTGGCAAATGTCCTCCTGCAAGATAATTAACTATGTCAGCAAACAAGGGCACACTATCTCTTACCTGATACAGTTGTTCATCAGGGAACATCTCAACAATTGGGGGCCATGATTTAGCTTCCTCATTCTCAATTCTAGATAAATGGTCTGCAACCACATTTTCACATCATTTCCTGTCTTTGATTTCTAGGTCAAATTCCTGTAACAATAATATCCACCTCATTAGCCTAGGTTTAGAATCTTTCTTAACAAACAAGTACTTTAAAGCAGCATGGTCAGTATGCACTACTATTTTAGAGCCAAGCAAGTATGATCTAAATTTATCAATGGCAAACACAACAGCTAGTAGTTCTTTTTCAGTAGTAGTGTATTTCTGTTGAGTATTATCAAGAGTCCTACTAGCATAATAAATTAAAATCTTTCTTAACAAACAAGTAATTTAAAGCAGCATGGTCAGTATGCACTACTATTTTAGAGCAAAGCAAGTATGATCTAAATTTATCAATGGCAAACACAACAACTAGTAGTTCTTTTTCAGTAGTAGTGTATTTCTGTTGAGTATTATCAAGAGTCCTACTAGCATAATAAATTGCCCAAAACATGTTATCTCTACGTTGGCCTAAAACAGCTCCTAAAGCATAATCACTAGCATCACACATGATCTCAAAAGACTGACTCCAATCTGGTACAACAATAATAGGTGCAGCAATTAGTCTTTCCTTCAGAGTATTAAAAGCTAGTAGACATGCATCATCAAAAATAAACTTAGCTTCCTTTTCTAGTAAATTACTCAAAGGTTTAGCAATTTTAGAAAAATCTTTAATAAATCTCCTGTAAAACCCTGTATGCCCTAGGAAGCTTCTGAGTCCTTTCACATTAGTGGGGGGTGGTAGTTGTTCAATGAAAGATATTTTAGCCCTATCCACCTCCAATCCTTTTGAGAGACTTTGTGTCCCAGGACGATGCCTTCCATCACCATGAAGTGACACTTCTCCCAGTTTAGAACAAGGTTAGCATCTTGGCACCTCTGCAAAACACGAGTTAGATTAACAAGACAAGAATCAAATGAAGACCCAAATACAGAAAAAGCATCCATAAAAACCTCCATTATGTCTTCAATGAGCCCCTGAAAAATAGACATCATACAACGTTGAAAAGTAGCAGGAGCATTACATAAACCAAATGGCATTCTTTTCAAAGCAAATGTCCCATAGGGACATGTAAATGTCGTTTTTTCTTGATCCTCAGGAGCAATGACAATTTGGTTATAACCTGAATATCCATCTAGAAAGCAATAATGAGAATAACCTGCAAGTCTATCAAGCATTTGATCTATAAAAGGAAGGGGAAAATGATCTTTTCTAGTAGCTTTGTTCAACTTCCTATAATCAATGCATACACGCCATCCTGTCACAGTTCTAGTGGCTATCATTTCATCTTTTTCATTTTTAACCACAGTCATGCTACCTTTCTTGGGTACCACTTGAACAGGACTTACCCATGGACTGTCAGATATGGCATATATGATTCCTGCATTCAAAAGCTTGAGCACTTCTTTCTTAACTACCTCCTTCATGGCGGGATTAAGTCTCCTTTGGTGCTCTATTGATGGTTTAAAGGTATCTTCCATCAAGATTCTGTGCATACAGACCGACGGACTAATACCTTTAAGGTCCTCAATAGACCAACCAATGGCAGATTTATGATCCCTCAATACTTTCAATAATTTTTCTTCTTCCACAGAATCAAGATCAGAAGATATTATAACAGGTAAAGAAGATAAATCATCTAAGAATGCATATTTTAAATGAAGAGGTAATATTTTTAATTCAAGCTTAGGCCTCTCGATATCATTCACAACATGCAAGGGAGCTAAAGGTATAGGTTTATCTACTTTAGAACATATTGGCAACCTATCTAACCACCTAGCATAAAAAGCTATTTCATCAAAGATTGTATCTGCATTTTCAACATCTATCATGCTTTGTTCTAGATGATCATTAGCTAACATAACCTCTACATGCTTAAAAATAGTATGATCAATTATGTCTATAGCATGGCAAGGACTACTCTCATCATGATGACTCAAGGGCTTGTAAATATCAAATACAACATTTTCATCATTTACCCTTAGAGTCAACTTCCCTTGTTGGACATCTATGATAGCCTTTCCAGTTGCTAGGAATGGCCTCCCAAGTATAATAGGAATCTCAGAGTCCTCCTCCATGTCCAATACTACAAAATCTGCAGGGAAGATAAATTTGTCAACTTTAACTAATACATCTTCAACAATACCTTTGGGATAAGCTAATGATCTGTCAGCAAGTTGCAAAGTGATGGTGGTAGGTTGCACCTCTCCAATGTTGAGTTTCCTATAGACAGATAAAGGCATCAAATTAATAGAAGCACCAAGATCACAAAGAGCTCTAGTAACATTTAAGGAACCAATAGTGCAAGGTATAGTAAAACTCCCTAGATCTTTTAACTTTTGTGGTAGCTTCTTTTGTAGCACTGCACTGCATTCCTCTGTCATGCTAATCATCTCATATTGCCTAAACTTTTTCTTTTTAGATAAGACATCTTTCATGAATTTAGCATAGTTGGGCATTTGATCTAAAGCCTCAGCAAATGGAATGTTAATGTGCAGCTTTTTAAATAACTCAAGAAATTTAGCAAATTGCGAGTCTATTTCTTTCTTTTTAAAATGTTGAGGATATGGCATAGTATTAGGTACAAAAGGTAGAGGGTTAGATGACTTACTTGAAGATGTTGACTCTTTTACATTTACCTCCTTTTCTAGGATCTTTGGTTCATCTTCTAAAATTGGCTCTTGGATAGCGTCATCTACCTCTTGCTCTTCATCCTCATCAATGATCAAAGGAGTGGACAGCTTTTTCCCACTCCTCAAAGTCATGGCCTTGCACTCCTCTTTTGGATTGATCTCGGGACAACTAGGAAATTTTTCCTTTTGCATTGTTTGGAGGGAAGTGGCGATTTGGCTTATTTGTACCTCGATGTTTTGAATGGCCTTACCATGACTTTGTACGGTGCTTTCCAATGCGGTTGTCCTTCCTCTTGATTCTTTTATGAACTCTACCATCAAGTCTTCTAAGTTGGACTTCTTTTCAGTGTGGGATGGACCTACATTGGATAAATCAGAAGAACCTTGCAAAACATTCCTTTTGTTAGCATAAGAAAAATTTTCATGGTTCCTCAAACTAGGATGGTAGTGAGTTGGAAGTTGTTGATGTTGGTAATTCCTATAATGTCCTCTATCAACATAATTAGCCGTCTCATTATCTCCATGAACGCCCATTTCCGATGCCAAAGCAGCAAGAGAGGCTATAGATGGTGGATTTGTTTGAGCTTGGCCTCCTGCAGTTAATTTAGAAAGAGCATTAGTAAGGTAAGCCATTTGAGCTTTGAGAGAATTTACCTCATCCACTTCATATAATCCGGCGGCTCTTGGGATGTTTGAAGAAGACCGTTCACATGGTCAATTGTAGGATGTATTGGCCAAGTCTTCTAGTATGGTGTAGGCTTCTTGAGCATTCTTTGAAAAAATTGACCCTCTGGTAGTTGCATCTAAGATGGATTTGGTGGAGCTTGCCAATCCTTTGTAGAAAAGTTGAATTTGCAACCAATTCGGGTACTCATGTTGAGGGCATCTTCTCAAGAGATCCTTATACCTCTTTCAAGCCTCATATAGTTGTTCTTCCTCAAGTTGGCGGAATGTTCCAATCTCCGTCCTTAGTCTTTGAGATTTAGCCGGTGGAAAATATTTGTTCAAGAAAGCTTGAGCTAAGATCTCCCATGTTGTAATGCTATCCAGAGGTATAGTTTCCAACCAATCTTTAGCACGGTCCTGCAAAGAGAAAGGAAAAAGTCTTAGTTTAATTGCATCATTAGAAACACCATTCATCTTTTCCGTCCCGCATATCTCTAAGAAAGATCGCAAGTGCTTGTGAGGATCTTCATTGGTTCTTCCTCTAAAGGCTAGCTCTCTAGCCATTTGGATCAACCCCGATTTCAACTCAAAATTGTTGACATTGATAGGCACATTCATTATTCCGGGTTGACTTGCCGGTAACGTAGGTTGCAAGTAGTCTTTAATTGCCTTAGGTATCTCCTCCGCCATCTTCGTAGTTTGATTAAGTTGAGCCCTTAAGTTTCTTCTACACGTCCTTTCAATCTCGGGATCAAAAGGGAGGAGGTTAGTATTATCTCGAGGCATAGACTAACAAAATAAATAAAATAAAAAAAACAATTATATAAAATAAACTAAATAAATAAACAATCAAATAATATACACCTCAAATTAAGATCTATCAATTCTAATGACTATTAAATAACAAAAACCGTTCTTTGGTGGCTTCCCGCTTGCTCCCAGGCTTGCTCTTTCCTTGTTAGATGTTCTGATGCATTAGGGACAATGCATTATTCTAAGTTTGGGGTGGGAGGTGTCTTTCGTACTTTTGTGTGTTTTCTTATCCTGCTATGCATGTTAGTGAAGGTTTTAATGATCATATGCATGTCAATTTTTTGAAACAATTTTTGAAAAATTTTTTTTGAAAATTTTGGAGCTTTCAAAGTTAATAGGAATATTGTTTATGGTTGTGTGCCTTGATGTTGATTGCCCATGATGAGATTTGAATTTGCATGATAGATGACTTATTGTGGAAATAGAATAGCACTATCTTGAGTTAAATTCATTTAAGTCCCTCTTAAAATCTGTCATATTCTTGAGCACGTAGCCACTTCTATTTAGAATCTTTAACTAAAAAAAGGATTAAGTTAGGTGTATTTGGTTGTCACTTCAAAATGCCCCACCGGTTAGGGAGTGGAAATGCATGATAGCTTGTAATCTTAGACTAAGGAAAAAGAAAAGAGTATACATGCCTTGAGAAAAGAAAAAGTGTACACAAAATATATGAGCTTTATTTGTCTATCTTTTTAAATGTTAAACTTGTAATGAGTATGCATGGATAGGGGTAAAAAGAGCTGCCTTTGCTGTGATCAGTAAGGACGCCTGGGAATTGACTAGGTACGAGTCCCTACAGTGGATGTGTGAAAGCTAGTGCCTCTAGGTAAAAGAATGCAAGTTTGGGCCCATGAAAATATATATATATATATATATATATATATATATATATATATGATTGAAAGGCACCTTAGTAAACATGTTACTCACTTGAATGCATGAAAACTTGAAGATTGGTGCATGAGCTAGAGTAGGGGGAAAATTAAAGAAACTCTCTTAAGTCCTAATTTGAGTTCTAGTATTTTAAATTGAAGGAGGCTTGCACACACACACATGGGAGATAGCAAGATTTGGCCTTGAATAATTATAACAATATAGATATGCTTGCATGTTTCTACTTAAAGCTCTGAATGCTATTCTCTGCAACATGAGTCAATTGCACACTTCTTCATCTAAAACTCCTTATTATTTGATTTTATTCTTTGCTTGGGACTAGCAAATCTCTAAGTTTGGGGTGTTGATAAGCACTCGAAAAGTGCTTTATATTCTCTCAAATTAAGGGAGTTTTATATTAGATTTCACTTGTTTGCTAGTGATTTTCAGGTTAAAATGAGAAAAATTAGAAGAAACGACTAAAAGATCAAAACCGAGCAAGAATACGGTAAAAAAGAGCTGCAAAACGCATCCTCGTTGAAACGCATGATGCGCCGCGGCACTAAGGCAGCGTT
Source organism: Citrullus mucosospermus (assembly GCA_030954485.1). NCBI lineage: Eukaryota > Viridiplantae > Streptophyta > Magnoliopsida > Cucurbitales > Cucurbitaceae > Citrullus > Citrullus mucosospermus. The sequence continues at coordinate 13,273,373 of CM062057.1, read as the reverse complement.
GCCGCGGCGATGAAGCAGAAACGCATCAGCATGGACGCAGAGTAGCAACGCAGCGCTGGGAAGGCGCTGCCTCGATGCATCCTTGATAAACGCAAGACAGCGTCGCAGCGCTGGGACGGCGCTGCCGCGGCTCTAAAACCCGAGAGCAACTTATTTTTGGTTGCAACCCTAGCGCCGCGGCGCCAGCGTTAATTAAACGAAAAGTTTTGTATTTTAGGTTAAATTTTAGGCAGCCAAACTAGATAAATTTAGGGGTTTTCAACAGCCAAGGGGGGGAGAAATATCAAGAAAAGCAAGAAAGTTGCAGAACTAAAGAAAGATCCAAAAAGGTGAGAATTAAGTGAGAGTCCAAGAGTGAGTTAGCCGCAAGGAAGAGGAAAAGAGTTCGAGATAGTCTTGGTGCCCTTCGAAGTCTGACGCGAGAGCCGAGGAATTTGTGACGGTGCTGCCTCAATCAAGAACCTCTTTTCAGTAGGGTTTCCCTATTCTTTACACTCTTCCTTTGATTATTTTTGCTCAATATGTTGCTTCTCGCTTTGAGTAGCTAAACTCTTTAGTTTTAGGGTTCTTGATGAATTGTTTGTGAATTCATGTTAATTTTGTAGACTCATGGTTTTGTTTAAATAAATTATGCTTTTCATTGTTATTGTGTTTAATTCTTGAAGATTTGCCACCTTCACATGTTAGGTTAGATGTATGATCTAGAGATTATATGTTTAATTTGATCTATAACAATGAATCGTTGTTAATCTATCACGAGAGTAGTTAGGTTGACAATGAAAGTTGCTAAAGACTAGTTTTAGTGCCATGTAATTTTGTATTGGTTTTAAGAGATTAACTATCAATCAAGTTGCATGAGAAATAGTTGTCTTTGAGAGAAGATAACTTGGAATTAAGTTTCTAGACTTAGGCATAAGATTTACAATAAAATCCATGAAATCTATAATTTTGCATGATAAAATAAACAAGGATTTAAAACCCTAGAACTCTCTTGACTCCTGCAAATTCTCCCTTTGATATTTTCTTTGCTTGATTTTTCTTTTTCCAAAAATTGAAATATTGAATTTCAATCCTCAAATAAAATTGATTCAATTCTAGAATAGCTAAGTAACTTGACCTTCCCAATTGGATCTCTAGTGGAAACGATACTCGGACTTAACCGTTTTATATTATAACTTGACCCTTACACTTGCGGTAAACACACAAAGTGGCACATCACTTCGCCAGCGGCATCGGTATCACTTTGTGTTCGAGTAAGAATTCCATCCCCAAGACTACGTCGAAGTCATCCATCTTGACGATCACAAAGTCGGCAGGTCCACTCCACTCTCCCAGCTTAACTATTGTTCTCTTCACTACTCCCGTGATGGGTAGGCTGCAGAGTTGAGGGCTTTCATTTTCCCTGCGTCTCCCTCCCATCGAAGGTTTAGTCGGCGTGCTTCCGTTTCAGTCATGAAGTTATGGGTGGCACCAGAGTCGACCATGGTGCTCTTGGCCGCTTTTTGGTTCACCTAGGCGTCGACGTACATGAGGCCCCGCTCGACGGGTTCTTTGGTCTTTTCGATCTTCCTTTGGAGGGCCGATAAGAATTTTAGTGCCCCCATTCGAGGGTTGTCGCCCTCTTCTAACGGTGGGGTCTCTGCCTCCAGTTGATCAGTTTGCCCATCTGCATCAGTTGCCAGGGCGGCTTGGAAGGCATTAAATGCGGTTCGTTTCGGACACTCGCTCACCCTGTGAGGCCCTTTACAGAGAAAACACTGCGGGGGTCGGTGGTAATTGTTCTATTGATTAGGCCCCCGCCAAGTGTTCCCACTCCTAGGTTGAGGGGCTTGATAGGGCTTTCGATCTCCACTCGAAGTTTTGTCCCCTCTGGCATTTCGAGGCGGGCTTGCCCGATTGTTCTTATTTCCTCCGCTCGAGGAAGTTGATTGTCGTCTAGTGTCTCGGACGTCACTGCTGAGATCGAACAATCGTTCGGCGGCTGCATACGCCGACGTGAGGTTCTCTACTCTATGTTCGTATAGTTTGGCTTTTGCCCATGGTTTCAATCCTTCGACAAAACAAAACACTTTATCCTTCTCGGACATATCACGAATGTCCAACATCAACCCTGCAAACTGTTTCACATAGTCTCGGATCAGGCCCGTGTGTCTCAACTCCCGGAGTTTTTGCCGTGCTAAGATCTCGACGTTTTCGGGGAAGAACTGAGAACGTAGTTGATAACTTGTAGAAATACAAGTTATTATAGCCTTTTTCATAGATAAATAGAGATTAAATAGAGAAGCATGCGGCAAGTTATGTTTATTTTGACTAATAAATCTTCCTTTGCATTATACTAATGTATTTTTAGGAAGATAAATGATTTTACCACTTTTTGAGCCTAAAACGCATGTTTTGACGCAGGAATGCAGACGATGCATTGATGACTTCTTAACGCAGGACGACGCGTTAGCAATCTGTTCTTCGTGGACGCATGATCTGAACGGAACGCAAACAACCTGACGATGCGTTAACAACAACTCAACGCATAACTACGCGTTAGCAACCTACGACGCGTTGACATCGGCCAGACTATTCATGAACGCAGAGACGACCATTAATGCAAGGCGCTGAGAATCAAATCCGAATCTTGAGAGATTGACGGATGATTGACGAACATGAATTGTGGCTAAAGTGGTGGATCTTAATTGACCCGAGAATCACGCAATCAGGCGAGGTGGATGCATAGTATCAATCTTGCTCCCAATCAAGCAAATTTGCCATTAATTGCGGACGCATCATCTATAAAAGGGCAGCTCTGGGAGATGAGAACGGTTGTTGATTCTCGAAAGAACTCCATAAGTGACAGCAGAGTTCTCTCAGACTTCAACCGGAGACAAATAGCTCGAGAGAGAAGAGTCTTCCTATCCGCCGCACCACTTCACAGCAAATCATCACGCTTCCATCTGGGCGACTCAAGACATTGACGCCTTCCCTGCTTTCTTTCTTACTGTTCTTGCTTGAATTTTAGATTTGTATCAAGGAATTGAACTTATCAAAATTTGTATCTCATTTTCATCAATATAATTATCTTCCATGTCTATTCACTTTTCTCAACTGTCCGCTTTATACTTTCAAACCATGAGTAACTAATCACTCAAGGGTCTAGGGTTGCGTTAGCATCTAACTAGGGACTGCAGTGTAACTATTTTATCTTGTCAATTGCGAGCTTAATCTGATGCTTATATCCATCTGACAAATCGATATAAGTAGTAATAAGCAGACTGCTCGAGAGGGTAAGTGATTGTGGAACTCAATTGACAAGGGCCAAGTAGTGTTACCTGTCTACAGGGACAACCTTGGTTCTTAACACTCTCCTATGCGTTATAGACATATAACGCATAGCGGCTGACAACCGGGAGAAGAGTCGCAAGTATGAATAGAATACTACTGTGCGTCTCCGACGTTAGATGTTAATCAACCTGAACCCTTTTCTTTATCCATTCACACACATCTTAGCTGAACTTGCTGTGTCGCATGCTTTCCATATTCCACAATTGTTAGTTTAGTGTACAAACACTCGCTTTCTTTAGATTAGAAACAATTTCAAACAATTATTGGTTTCCACTGTAACGCATGACATCCAATTAAAAACCAAATGAATATAATCCCTGTGTTCGACCTCGGACTCATCGAGAACACCTATTACTTTACTTAGAATAGGAAAACTTGACAAGACCAACGCATAATAATAGAACGCATTGCATGATCAAAACATGACATGTTGAACGCATAACCACATACTTCAACACTTTGCGTTAGGCTGATTCACACATACAATATTTTCACAACAGTAGTTCTTGTTTCAGTTTATCCCAGGTATCAATAGTACAACGACCTTCTATCATGTCTATGTACCGGGACCTCCACCAGAGTTTGGCGTCGTCTGCCAAGTGCATCGTCGCCAAGGTAATCTTCGATTCTTCAAGAGTCGTGCTCGTGGCCCTGAAATATTTTCCCATGTCAAATATGAAATTTTCCAGAGCTTTTGCGTCTCGAGCCCCACAGAAGGGCTTGGGTTTCGGGATTTTCACTCGATTCAATTGGACTGCACTCCCAGCTGGGGTTTGGTTTCCCACCGCTCTCATGGTGAGATTTACCCTTGTACTGACATCCGCAATCTCTGTCCTGACGACATCGAGTGCGGCTCGAAAGTCTTTTAACAAGTCCATCACCATCTAGATTATTGCTTTTTGAGAGCTATCTAGCTCCTCGACTCTTTCTTCCATATGGGCTACAGAGCTCGATGAGTTGTCGCCACGCTCGAAGCTGCTAGGTCTCGCAGCTTTCGTCTCTAGGGTCTCAACCCTTAACATCAACTCTTTGACGGGCATCCCGTCTAAGCGGCCGGCAACCGCGACAATCCCATCAGCCTTTTCAGAGATTTCTTGTACTCGCGTTTCCAGGAAACGGAGGGCATCGGGAACTTCTCTCAGGTAGAGCATCTGCTCTTCTATTTCTACCAGTCGGTCCACTTGCGACTTGGTTAACTGTTTCGCGGTCGACATAATTCTGGCCTTCTCTCTTGTCAGCCGACTTGGCTCTGATACCAACTGTCATAATCGTAGTTCTGCGCTGGACAAAACGATTGTGCGGCACTTGTTCTAGCTCGTGAACAAGTCAGCCTGATCAAATTCTGATCGCCTACGGCACACCGAGTACCTCTCGTAACCTCCGGCCCTGTTCCAAGGAAAATGGTTTTAGAAAATGGGTTTTAAAGGAAAAGGATTTCGCAAACGTTTGAAAGCATGTTTGAGAAATTAAGATGTGTTGTAAGACTAGAAAGCAAAAAGGGACAACAACGGCTTTATAGCTCACAACTCCGGATATGAGGATTTGATGGTTAGTCTCACCTCCATATAGTACATTCTGAACAATTTTAGGATTGTCACTCTTGCACATGCAAAGTGGCTAGCGATCACTTACAAAGAAAAGTACTAGGAAAGTAAACTAACTAGCAAAATGAAATACATAAGGTGAAAGCATGATAAAAAAGGGTTGAGGCGGGCATGCGGCCACGGGCAACACGCCCTGGACAAGCATGACCGTGACACTATGCATCTTACTACTATGCGTTGGTGATCTTGTCAAGTTTTCCTATCCTCTACCCAAGTATAAGCAAAGGAGTAAGTTTTCTCGACGAGTTCGAGGTCGAACACAAGGATTATGTTGATTTATTATTTAGGTGGATTTCATGCGTTGCAGTGGTAACCAAGAAGTAGTTGAGAGAGTGTGTTTTGTTTCTACTCTAAGGAAAGCGATAGTATGTACACTATACTAAAATGTGAAAGATGGAAAGCATGCGACACAGCAAATTCAGATAATGATGTGAAAGAATGGATAAAGAAAGGGTTAGGGTTGGTTAACATCTAACATCGAAAACGCATGATAGTATTCTATTCATACTTGCTACTCTTCTCCCGGTTGTTAGCCGCTATGCGTTATATGTCTATAATGCATAGGAGAGTGTTAAGAACCAAGGTTATCCCCATAGACAGGTAACACTTCTTGGCCCTTGTCAATTGAGTTCCACAATCACTTACCCTCTCGAGCAGTTTGATTATTACTACTTATATCGATTTGTCAGATGGACATAAGCATCGGATTAAGATCGCAATTGACAAGATGAAATAGTTACACTATGGTTCTTAGTTAGATGCTAACGCAACCCTAGACCCTTGAGTGATTAGTTACTCGTGGTTTGAAAGTAAAAAGCGGAAAATATAGAGAAATGAGTAGACATGGAAGATATATATATTGATGAAACCGAATACAACTTTAGATAAGCTCAATGTCATGACACAAATCTAAAATCAAGAAAGAAAAACTAAGAAAGAAAGCAAGGAAGGCGTCAATGTCTTGAGTCCCCCGGATGGAAGCGTGAGTGTCACACCCCCTCTCGGATTATCCTCCATAACCCAGAAAAATAAGTACTCAAAATCTCATGCTTATACAATACTTTTTCCTTAGTTGAGGCGGAGCAATGCTCAACGCGACTCAACGTCGATTTCCCTAGCTGTGTGGAGTAATCTCAACACATCAGTGTCATGTAAATGTACCCCTATGTGCACATAGGTTACCCATATGCCTTCTACGAGTCCCTGAGCATTGGGTACCTTTATATTCTGGGCCGCCCACAATGCCTTCTACGAGTCCCTGGGCATTGGGGTCCCATTTAATAGGACGGCTACCCTTTGGCCTTCTCCATGTCCCTGAGCCTCGGGTGCCCTTTCAAGCTTAATACAATACAAAACGTATTTGTAAACGTTATATCAGTAACTCATGAGTTTACCGTTTCGAAATCTTATCTCATCAGCATGCTAAGTTCGATTCTATCTTCTAATCTAACAATGCATTCTTTACATTTAAGTATACTTCCAAAATCTTGCTTAAGATCATATAATACCATGCTTTTCAAAGAAGTCATGAAATCAAATATCAATCATCCACCATGCGTTTATGACTCATAGCAAGTACCCAATATTCTCAAAGTTCTCTACTAAAACGCATACTCATGTCTTTACAAATCACATAATCATATACTTTATATATATATAAAACGCATGCATTATTTCTTTAGAAACCATAAAATCATATTCATAGAGAACACATTTATGTTTTGTAAAACGTAGGTGTTACTCACCTGTACTTGCCAAAGAATACTTCTTCTATCCTTTCCTCTATTTCCTCTTCTTGAGCTTTCTAGATGCATTGTTTTATCTCTGGAACGCAAGGCTCCATTTTCCTCTGTCAGCTCAGTTGCTTTCAACGCAAAGTTGGTAACGCAAGGCTGATTATTTCTCTCAAATGCATCCCGACTCTTCTTACTTCCCTTTTGGATGCGTTGCCCTCTCTTGCACGCAAGGTCCATCATGGACGCATCATCTAACTTGGATGCCGCGTTCACCTTGGACATCATGTTTGTCCTCAACGCATGGCCGACCTCTTTTAACACAAGACAACTTCTCTTCCTAAATTAACTAAATTGTCAAATACCTTCTTTCTTGGCTGCATACTTCTACTATGGACGTCCTTGCTGCCTTCTTCTTCTCTTTTCTCTCCAGATTTCTCTTTTGAGAGTCATCAGCCCCTCCTTTTCTCTCAAAGTTCTATTTATAAGGAGCTTGCCATCCACCTTTTCCTCTCCTTTTGCCACTTGTTTGCCACATGTCACGCTGCATGCTTAGTTAACCATGCATTAGCCCAGGTGTCACCTTGCATGAACACTTAACATACCTTTAACACCTCCTACTGATAAGGTGTCAAATCTACACAAAGCCACCTGGCCTTTATAAGCTTATCTTATGCATCCAACATTTTCCAATAGATTTCCTTTCGTTCAACACAACGCCCTCATGCGTTTGTTAATTCCCCTCTAAAGTTTGAGCTTCACTACTCACTCTTCTAGCTCTCTGCCAACTATACTATTCTTTGACGCATAAAGATAACTTCTGTCTTCAACGCATAGGGACATCAACGCATGACAACCTTACCAACGCATGGTATTGGTAAGCCAAGTATGTTCCTTCCCCCGCCAACGCGGCGACTTCTTCAGCTTACACCACCATTCGTGATTTCACCCTTAACGCATAACCGTACTATTATAAACTAGTGTTTACATATGCTATTAGGCGTTAATAACAAACGTGCAGTACTATGCATTTATACCTCATCGCATCATACCATGCGTCCAACTCATATTCATAACGAATAATTTCTTCTCCAGTTCTTCCTCTATGCGTTGTCTTATTGCGTTTACCTTCATCTTGGGTCCATTACCATCTTTCTATACTTGGACATTCCTTGTTATAAGTCTATGCATTACTCAATTTGCTGTAGTATTCTATTTTTCCGAGACTTAAATCTCTTTCAACACTTCACAACATAACTTCATTCCTTCCTTGTTTAAGCATCTTACCATCGTCAATGCATATTTCTCTTATACGTTCCACTTTTTTCCCTTCTCGGTTTACTTCCATGCGTGCACCCTTTCCATGCATTACTTAGCCCTGACCATGCGTCCAACATGGTCTTTTACCCCTTTTATTCATAAATCCTTCAACGCATCGTTTATTGAAAAGTAGGGTGTGACAGTGAGGTTCTGCTGTGAAGTAGTCCGGCGGAGGGAAGACTCTTCTCTCTCGAGCTATTCGTCTCCGGTTGAAGTCTGAAAGAATTCTGCTGTCACTTATGGAGTTCTTCCAAGAATCAACAACCCTTTCTCATCTCGCAGAGCTGCCCTTTTATAGATGATGTGTTTGCAATTAATGGCAAATCTGCTTGATTGGCTGGGAGATTGATACCATGCGTCCATCTCGCCTGATTGCGTGATTCTCGGGTCAATTAAGGTCCACCACTTTAGCCACAAATCACGTTTGTCAATCATCCGTCAATCTCTCAAGATTTTGATTTGATTCTCGGCGCCTTGCATTGATGGTCGTCTATGCGTCCATGAATAGTTTGGCCGATGTCAACGCGTCGTAAGTTGCTAACACATAGTCATGCGTTGAGTTGTTAATGCATCGTTAGGTTGTTTGCGTTCCATTCAGATCATGCGTTCATGAAGAATAGATCGCTAACGCATCGTCCTGTGTTAAGAAGTTATCAATGCATCGTCTGCATTCCTGCGTCAAGACATGCGTTTTAAGCTCAAAAGGTGGTAAAATCATTATCTTCCTAAATATACTAGAGTATAACGCAAAGGAAGATTTCTCATTAAAAATTAACATCACTTGTCGCATGCTTCTCTATTTAATCTCTATTTATCTAAGAAAAAGGCTACCATAACTTGTATTTCTACAAGTTATCAGAGAGTGTTAAGTACCAAGGGTATTCCTATCCCTAGGTAACACTTCTTAGCCTTGTCAACTGAGTTCCATTATCACTTACCCTCCTGAGCAGTCTGATTATTACTATTTATATCAATTAGCTAGTTGGACATAAGCATTTGATTAGAAATAAAATTGACAAGATGAAATAGTCTTCCACTGTTCTTTATTTAGATGATAACGCAACCCGTGACCCTTGAGAGAGTTAGTTACTCATGAACGATGAACAACAAATGGCAAGTGATGAGAAATGAATAGCAACGGAAGATGTATAGATTGATGAACGGATTAACTGTTTTAGAAAATATAATGTCTTGCTAATAGACTAAAATATACATAAGAAAAGAGATAGAAAGCATGGAATGGCTTCTCAATATCTTGAGCTCACCGGGCTGGTAGCGTAAGTTCTGCTGTGAAGTGGTCAGGCGGAGGGAAGACTCTTCTCTTTCAAGCTATTTGTCTCCGGTTGTCGTCTAGATAGAACTCTGCTGTCACTTAGGAATTCTTCCGAGAGGTTCAACAACATTTTCATCTTCAGGTTTTCCCTTTTATAGATGTTGCGTTACAATCGCTGGCAAATCTGCATGATTGGAGGCTGAATTTCTGCCTTGCGTCCATCTCGCCTAATCGCGTGATTTCCGGTTTAATTTCGATCCACCACTCTTGCCGCATATCAAGCATATCAATCTTTCGACAATCTCTCAAGATTCTTATCTGAATTTCCACTGCCTTCTTGATATGCGTCCACGGATAATTTGGGGTCATGTGTTCAATTATGCCAACACATCCATGGGTTGCTGACGCATCAACCTAGCTCATGTTTTCAAAACATGTTTTTTTCTTTTTTTTTTTTTTAATATTGTTTTTGAAAAAGGCTTCCAATGCTGAAGGACTTGGAGAAGGCATTCGGGCAGCCGGGATATAGGAATGGTTTCCAATGCTGAAGGATCGGAGAAGGCATGTGGGTAACATGAGTACAAAGATAGCCCCCAATGCGAAGGACTCGTAGAAGGCATGTGGGCAGCCTGAATCTTATATATGGGACCCAGTATTGAAGGACTTGAGAAGGTATTCGGGTAACCCAGGATTTGATATCTATGTGCACATAGAGGTATGATAAACACTGTTGTGTTGAGATTACTCCACACAGTTAAGGATATTTGACGTTGGTTGTGTTGAGATTACTCCGCCCCAACTAAGGATGTTTTCGAAGTTGAGTATCGTTGAGCTTTGCTCCGCCTCAACTAAGGAATTGTGTGTGAAATGTATTGTATTTTCCTGGTTTTTCATAAGTGATACGTATATGGTTTGACAGCGTTACTTAAGCATGATTTGCCAGGACATGAAAACGATTTATCACTGCTCATTTATTATTATAAATTGAATACAGTTTTGAATTGTTTCTAAGTTAACGAAAGGTTTTTACTGAATGGGTCATTCATTGGGCAACCTAGCTCATGTTTTTCCCTATTTTCTATTTTTTCAGGTAGCGAGCGAATTCGAAGTGCTTAGCCTACACAATAACTCGTCTAGGCCTGCCATCAGTGTTTGGGATTTTGAGCATTGTAAATATTTGATCTTAAACCTGTGTTGTACATATAGAGGGTTAAGGAGTGGAAGTTAGAGGTCTCATGTAACCTTTAATATTGAATGTAAATCAATATTATTTTGATAGCTTAACCCTAGTTAAAGATTGATGTTCTATCACGATTTATATTTGCTTATTAAGTGTTTGGAGGTGATTTATGGTTGTACAGGATGATAGTAGATGTCGTAAGAGGGACGATGTCTGCTGTCCTCACACTTTCTCCTAGGTTAAGGAGGTAACTGGGAGGGGGTGTGACACTTTGGGTTGTGTAACGCACCAGAGATGTTTCAGAGATGCATTATGGCCATATTCTCAGATTATCTGGAACAATCCGTGGAAGTGTTTATGGACGACTTCTCGATATTTGGTGATTTGTATGTTGAATGCTTAGCAAATCTAGAGCGTGTACTTAAAAGGTGTGAAGACCAAAACTTGGTCCTCAACTTGGAAAAATGCCATTTCGTGGTAACTTAGGGCATTATGTTGGGGCACAAAATCTCTAAGGCTGGGTTGGAAGTTGATCAGGCTAAGATGGATGCCATTGCAAATTTGCTAGCTCCCACTAATGTGAAGACACTACGAAGTTTCTTAGACCATGCGGGACTCTACAGAAGATTTATTTGGGGTTTTTCTTGGATTGTTAGGCCATTGAGTGCATTGTTGGAGGTTAATTGTCACACCCCCTCCCAGATTACCCTTTTTAACCTGAAAGAAGATGGGAGGACAGCAAACTTCACCCCTTTTGTGAGGTTCACTGCCCATTTGTACCTCAGTATCCTGTTGAAAACATGATTTAACATACCCACCCATGGTACATAATCTTAAATTATAAAAAATTCAGATCCACCAAGCCAATAATTACAATAACATTAGAACTTATATTTACATAAACTGGTACTGCAACCTTGATCACAACTAAACTTAGATGACATATACATTATCCGAATGATTCCCAACATATAACTAGCTATGTCTACATCCCACTATTGGGAATCTTTATTAAACTTGTTGTGCGTTCAACGTGCTTAATAATATGCATTACTAATCTGTCAAGTTTTCCTACTCATCACCCAAGTATAATCAAAGAATGAGGTTTTCTCGGTGAGTACGAGGTCGAACACAGGGACTATGCAGATTCTATAATTAGTTGGATTATTTGAGTCATGCGTTTAAAGAAGGCGGTGAGAAGTGATGCGTCTAAGAAACTATAAAGCAGTAAAACTAAGCTAAAGTGGTTGGATGGAGAGGTATGCGACACAGCAAAGTCAGCTAATTGAATTATATGAATGGTAAACACAGGGCTTGGGTTGGTTATCATTTAAAGTCAGAAACGCATAGTGAGGTCTATTTCATATAAGTCTTCTCTTGGTTGTCAGCCTCTATGCGTTATATGTCTAACACAAAGGAGAGTGTTGAGTGTTAAGGTTATTCCTATATCTAGGTAACACTTCTTAGTCTTGTCAATTGAGTTCCACAATTACTTACTGATAACTTATAGAAAGACAAGTTATTACAGTCTTTCTCATAGAAAAATAGAGATCAAATATTGAATCAAGTGGTAGTTGATGTTGAATTCTATTAATAAATCTTCCTATGTGTTCTACTATTGTAAATTGATGAAGATAATTATTTTATAACTTTTTGAGCCTAAAACGCATGTTTTAACGCAGGAATGCGAGCAACATGTAGATGCGTTGGCAACTTCGTAACGCAGGACTATGCGCTGGCAACCTGTGGACGCATTGACATCCGCTCAACGCAGGAGGATGCGTTAGAACATATGGATGCGTCGACATGAGTGAACGCATGAACCCAAATTCTCCATGGACGCATAACGACCAAAAACATAAGGCAACGAAAATTAGATTACAATCTTGAGAGATTGTCAGAAGATTGACATGCATGATCTGTGGCTAATGTGGTGGATCTAAATTGAACAGATAATTACGCAATTAGGCGAAATAGACCCACGACATCAATTTCCTCCAATCAGGCAGATTTGCCACTGATTACGAACGCAACATCTATAAAAGGGCGGACCTGCAAGCTGAAAAAGGGTTGTTCATTCTCGGAAGAATTCCTAAGTGACAGCAGAGTTCTATCGAGAAGACAACCGGAGACGAATAGTTCGAGAGAGAAGAGTCTTCCCTCTGCCTGATCACTTCACAACAGAACCTCACGCTTCCATTCCGACGACTCAAGACATTGACGCCTTTCCTGCTTTCTATCTCTTTTTCTAGCTTGATTTTAGATTTGTGTCAAGACATTGAGCTGTCTAAAATTGTATTTCGTTCATTAATCTACAATTCTTCTGTGTCTATCCATTTCTCTTCACTTTTCGCTTATTACATTGCATCCATGAGTAGCTAATCTTTTAAGGGTCACGGGTTGCGTTAGCATCTAAATAAGAACCATAGTGTAACTATTGCATCTTGTTAATTGTAATCTTAATCTGATGCTTATGTCCATCTAGCTAATCGATATAAGTAGTAATAATCAGACTGCTCGAGAGGATAAGTGATTGTGGAACTCAATTGACAAGGCCAAGAAGTGTTACCCGTCTATAGGAATAACCTTGGTACTTAACACTCTTCTATGCGTTATAGACATATAACATATAGCGTCTGACAACTGGGAGAAGGGTCGCAAGTATGAATAGACTATCACCATGCGTTTCTGATTTTAGATGTTAACTGATTACTTGTAGAAATACAAGTTATAATAGCCTTTTTCTTAGATAAATAGAGATTAAATAGAGAACTATGTGCAGTTTATGTTGATTTTTACTAATAAATCTTCCTTTGCGTTACTAATAAATCTTAGATAAATGATTTTACCACTTTTTGAACCTAAAACGCATGTTTTGACGCAAGAATGCAAACGATGCGTGGATGACTTCTTAACGCAGGACGACGCATTAGCAATCTGTTCTTCATGGAAGCATGATCTGAACGGAACGTGAACAACCCGACAATGTGTTAACAACTACTCAACGCAAGACTATGCGTTATCAACCTATGACGCATTGACAACGGCCAAACTATCCATGGACGCATAGACGATCATCAACGAAAGGCGTCGAGAATCAAATCAGAATCTTTAGAGATTGTAGGATGATTGACGAAGATAATCTATGGCTAAAGTAGTGGATCTTAATTGACCCGAGAATTATGCAATCAGGCGAGATGGAAGCATGATATCAATCTCGCCGCCAATCAAGCAGATTTGCCATTGATTGCGAATGCATCATCTATAAAAGGGTAGCTCTGCGAGATGAGAAAGGGTTGTTGATTTTCGAAAGAATTCCATAAGTGACAGCAGAGTTCTCTCAAACGTCAACCAGAGACGAATAGCTCGAGAGAGAAGAGTCTTCCCTCCGCCTAACCACTTCACAGTAGAACTTCACGCTTTCATCCAAGCAACTCAAGACATTGACGCCTTTCCTGCTTTCCATCTTACTTTTTCTATCTTAATTTTAGATTTGTGTCAAGACATTGAGCTTATCTAAAGTTGTATTCTGTTTCATCAATATATATATCTTCCATGTCTACTCATTTCTCTATACTTTCCGATTTTTACTTTGAAACCATGAGTAACTAATCACTCAAGGGCCTAGGGTTGCATTAGTATCTAACTAAGAACCATAGTGTAACTATTTCATCTTGTCAATTACAAACTTAATCCGATGCTTATGTCCATCTAGCTAATCAATATAAGTAGTAATAATCAAACTACTCGAGAGGGTAAGTGATTGTGCAACTCAATTGACAAGGGCCAAGAAGTGTTACCTGTCTATAGGAATAACCTTGCTTCTTGACACTCTCCTATGCGTTATAGACATATAACGCATAGCTGATAAGCACTTGAAAAGTGCTTATTATTCTCTCAAATTAAGGGAGTTTTATATTAGATTTCACTTGTTTGCTAGTGATTTTCAGGTTAAAACGAGAAAAATTAGAAGAAACGACTAAAAGATCAAAACCGAGCAAGAATATGGTAAAAAAGAGCTGAAAAACGCATCCTTATTGAAACGCATGATGCGCTGCGGCGCTAAGGCAGCGCTGCGGCGGCGCTGAAGCAGAAACGCATCAGCATGGACGCAGAGTAGCAACACGGCGCTGGGAAGGCACTGCCTCGACGCATCCTTGATAAACGCAAGACAGCGTCGCGGCGCTGGGATGGCGTTGCCGCGGCGCTAAAACCCGAGAGCAACTTATTTTTGGTTGCAACGCTAGCGCCGCAGTGCCAGCGTTAATTAAACGAAAAGTTTGTATTTTAGGTTAAATTTTTGGCGGCCAAACTCTATAAATTGAGGGGTTTTCAGCAGCCAAAAGGGGAGGAGAAATATCAAGAAAAGGAAGAAAGTTGCAGAACTAAAGAAAGATCCAAAAAGGTGAGAATAAAGCAAGAGTTCGAAGAGTGAGTTAGCCGGAAGGAAGAGGAAAAGAGTTCGAGATAGTTTTGGTGCCCTTCAAAGTCCGACGCGAGAGCCAAGGAGTTCGTGACGGTGCTGCCTCAATCAAGAACCTCTTTTCAGTAGAGTTTCCCTAATCTTTACACTATTTCTTTGATTATTTTTGCTCAACATGTTGCTTCACGCTATGAGTGGCTAAACTCTTTAGTTTTAGGGTTTGATGAATTATTTGTGAATTCATGTTAATTTTGTAGACTCATGGTTTTGTTCAAATAAATATGCTTTTCATTGTTATTGTGTTTAAATCTTGAAGATTGGCCACCTTCACATGTTAGGTTAGATGTATGATCAAGAGATTATATGTTTAATTTGATCTATAATAATGAATCGTTGTTAATCTATCACGAGAGTAGTTAGGTTGACAATGAAAGTTGCTAGAGACTAGTTTTAATGCCATGTAATTTTGTATTTGTTTTAAGAGATTAACTATCAATCAAGTTGCATGAGAAAGAGTTGTCTTTGAGAGAAGATAACTTGGAATTAAGTTTCTAGACTTAGGCATAAGAATTAAAATAAAATCCATAAAATCTATAATCTTGCATGATGAAACAAACGAGGATTTGAAACCCTAGAACTCTCTTTGATTCTTGCAATAGCGGCTAACAACCGGGAGAAGAGTTGTAAGTATGAATAGACTACCACCATGTGTTTCCGATGTTAGATGTTAACCAACCCGAACCCTGTTTTTATCCATTCATTCACATCATTAGCTGAATTTGCTGTGTCGCATGTTTTCCATCTGCCACAATTTAGCTTAGTGTACATATTATCGCTTTCTTTAGATTAGAAACAAACTCAACTCGTTATTTCTTGGTTACCATTGCAACGCATATAATCCACATAAATATAGAATCAACATAATCCCTGTGTTCAAGCTCGAACTCACCGAGAAAACCTACTCCTTTGCTTATTCTTGGGTAAAGGAGAGGAAAACTTGACAGATCACCAACGCATAGTAGTAAGACGCATAGCATGTTCAACACATAACATGTGAAACGCATAATCATAGCTTACTTGCACCTTGCGTTCGTACATTTTCAATTCCAAAATATATACACCAACATTAACCAACCTGAACCCTGTTTTTATCCATTCACATAACTCATTAGCTGACTTTGCTGTGTCGCATACCTTACCATCTACCACATTTTAATCTAGTGTAGATGTTATTGCTTTCTTTAGTTAGACACATCCCTTCATCAAATATATTTTTGGTTACCACTACAACTCAATTAATCCAATTAATTATAGAATCAGCATAGTCCCTATGTTCGACCTCAGACTCACCAAGAAAATCTATTTCTTTGCTTATACTTGGGTAAAGGATAGGAAAACTTGACAGATCATTAACGCATAACATTAAGCATGTTAAACGCATAGGAAGCTTAATAATACTAGACAAATGCAGCAACAAATTTTCGAATTTCAGATCTGTCGCACAAGTTTCTAGCGCCGTTGTCGGGGATTTTTGTATTGATTCATATTTTTTTTTGGATTATTTGTGTTGTAGGAATTCCTCAGTCGAAAGATTATAACAAGTTTCTCTTCTGTTAGAAGCTTCTAACAGTATATGAGTGAAAGGAGCAACCCAACACTTGATATTGACCCAGAGATTGAGAAGACCTTTAGAAGAAGGGTAAGACAGTATAAACAAAGAAGGAACAATCAAGCTATAGAAGAAAATATGGGCGTGCAAAACTATCAGCCTTAAGTTCCTCAAGGTGGGAGTTGCAAAAATGAACAATAGACAGATCACAAGTCCTCGGCAACGGCGCCAAAAACTTGTTGTGTAATATTATGTGTGGAAATGGAAATTACAAACGCAAGGTGTGATTAAGATATGATGATGCGTTTCACATATCATGCGTTGAAAATGCTGTGCGTCTTACTACGATGCGTTGGTGATCTTGTCAAGTTTTCCTATCCTTTACCCAAGTATAAGCAAAGGAGTAGGTTTTCTCGGTGAGTCCGAGGTCGAACACAGGGATTATGTTGATTCAATATTTAGATGGATTTCATGCTTTGCAGTGGTAACCAAGAAATAGTTGAGTGAGTTGTTTTGTTTCTACTCTAAAGAAAGCGATAGTATGTACACTATACTAAAATGTGGAAGATGGAAAGGCATGCGACACATAAAATTCAGCTAATGATGTGAATGGATGGATAAAGAAAGGGTTCGGGTTGGTTAACTTCTAACATCGGAAACGCATGGTAGTATTCTATTCATACTTGCGACTCTTCTCCCGGTTGTCAGTCGCTATGCGTTATATGTCTATAACGCATAGGATAGTGTTAAGAACCAAGGTTATCCCCATAGGCAGGTAACACTTCTTGGCCCTTGTCAATTGAGTTCCACAATACTTACCCTCTCGAGCAGTTTGATTATTACTACTTATATCGATTTGTCAGATGGACATAAGCATCGGATTAAGATTGCAATTGACAAGATGAAATAGTTACACTATGGTTCTTAGTTAGATGCTAACGCAACCCTAGACCCTTGAGTGATTAGTTACTCATGGTTTGAAAGTAAAAAGCGGAAAGTATAGAGAAATTAGAAGACATGGAATATATATATAGTGATGAAACGGAATACAACTTTAGATAAATTCAATGTCTTGACACAGATCTAAAATCAAGATAGAAAAAGTAAGAAGGAAAGCAGAAAGGCGTCAATGTCTTGAGTCGCCCGGATGGAAGCGTGAGGTTCTGCTATGAAGTGGTCTGGCGGAGGGAAGACTCTTCCCTCTCGAGCTATTCGTCTCCAGTTGAAGTCTAAAAGAATTCTGCTGTCACTTATGGAGTTCTTTCGAGAATCAACAACCCTTTCTCATCTCGTAGAGCTACCCTTTTATAGATGATGTGTTCGCAATTAATGGTAAATCTGCTTGATTGGCGACGAGATTGATACCATGCGTCTATCTTGCCTGATTGCGTGATTCTCGGGTCAATTAAGATCCACCACTTTAGCCACAAATCATGTTCGTCAATCATCCGACAATCTCTCAAGATTCTGATTTGATTCTCGGCGCCTTGCATTGATAGTTGTCTATGCGTCCATGAATAGTTTAGCCGATGTCAATGAAGGATTAATGAGCATGCATCAGAAGTTAATTTGATCAATTTTCACTATAAGATGCTCAATTTAGAGGATTAAACATGCAATTAAGAAGAAAAACCAAAGTTTCAAAGAACACTTACCCTTGAAGCTCCAAATTCTCCTTCAATTCTTGATGAATTTCAGCACCACTTGGTTGTAGACCACCACAAGAATCTTCTCTACTATTCTCTAGGCTTAGATTGGATGGTGGGATCCAAATTTGTGGTGAATTTGAGAAAGAATGAAGGTTGGGAAGAAGATGAACAATGGATAGAATTTTGCAAAATTAACCCTTAATTTCACAAAATTCTTAACCATTTTTATGTCAAAATCATCTCTATTTATTAAAGAATAACATGCAATCCAATTGCATCAAAATTTGACAACACAAAATGGTTAATTTGTTGGTTAATTGTGAAGAAGACAACCAAGCTCCTAGCTTAGTTAGTGGGAAAATCCAATCTTCAAAAATCAATTTTAAAATCAATTTTCAATGAATTTCCAAAATTGAATTAAAATTGATTTTTAATTTAAAAAAGTTAATTAAATAATTAAATAAAAAATAATTTAATATTGAATTAATTAAATATTATTATTTTAATATTAAATAATAAAATAATATTATTTTTCCCACTTGTCCCGATTTTTCTAAAAAAAACCGATATGAATCCTTATTCATATGATTAATATTTAAATTATATTTAAATATTATAATTATCTCTATCTGTACGTTTAATTCGTAATTAAACGCCGATATATCGTATATATCTAACTTTCATTCCTTAAGCCAAGATTTGAACTATTCAAACTTATTCACCACATTATTTAAGATTTTAGTCCATTTATGAGCTAGTAGAGGGACCTAATGGACCTACAAATCATGAGCGCCAACGATCCGAGATTAACCGGCCAAGCTCTTTAACCTAGTTAACCAACATTCGTTAACTAACGGGACACTCCACTAAAGCCTGTAGTTGCACTCTCCTCACTGTAGATATATTTGTGTCCATTTGATATAACCGTCATCGATAAGTCAATCCTTCACAGGTTGTTCATAACTTCAGCTAGGTCAAATACCGATTTACCTCTGAGTTACATCTTTTCTCCTTAAGTACCATTGTCCCTCTAATGAACAATTAATTTAGGATCTAATCACTAAATCCATTCCCTCTCAGGCCAGTGAGAGGATGGGGCCCCTTTTCAAGTCCTGGGAACAACACTTAAGAGAACAACCTCTCTTCTATCCCTAAGTTGGGTAGGAGTGAATTCCGTGTCACACCCTATCCCAGATACACTCTATACCTAGGATTGAGCATGATCCTATTTCCCCTACATAAAACTCTATAAGATGGATACCATATAAATAGCGAAACAAAACAACATTTCCATTGACATATTAGAAAAACGTGCAACCCCTCAACAAACATATCTGTATATATACATACAAGGTGCAACACGTCCCCCTTTCTACCCTCAGAAATATGCATAGTACAAGATATATGTACAGTCTAAATATTTACAACTATCCAGAGGTTCGCTTCCAGATAGGCCCAGACGAGATTCTTCTGTAGGCTAGGCGTCCCGGACACGCTCGCTACCTGAAACAACAAACAACAACAAACTGAATGAGCAGAAAGCTCAGTGAGTGACTAAATCTACTAAACTATTCATAACAAATATAAGCCAGTTTGTGAGTTAGTAACCATCACATATCACATCCCAAAGAATTACCAAGATTCACTTTCCACATTACATATATAACTATCAAATTCTCATGTCTCACAGACTTGTAACTATTTAGTGCTTTCACTTCCCGTCCCTCAGCACTTACTCAATTGTAACTACAGTACCATGTGCCTTCACATGAAATCCCTCAGCACAGGTAACCAATTCTATCTTTGCTCCAGTGCCTTCACTCATGATCCCTCAGCACGAGCTAGTGTGTGATGAATTACTACATGCCTTCACTCATAGTCCCTGAGCATTGTAGTCCAATCCTTATTGTTATTCAAGTGCCTTCACAAAGTCCCTCAGCACTTAATTACACGCTTACACACATATGGGCTTTCACCATAAGGTCCCTCAGCTACTATTATGTATAGACATTCGTATTAATACTCTTTTAAATCACTAACACATCACATTCATAAGGCATACTACAATGAATCACGTTTCCTCATCAATAAGCGTACTACATTTATCACAAGATATAACAAATAGTCACTCACAATTGGTCTCAGCTCTAAGTGGATTATAAGCCTCCCCGAGCTCTTCCTGGCCTGAAAACACATAATCCTCAAGTTTAGTTTCCATAATCTCCCTTTTCTTTAACACACAATAATAACGTTACTCTTTTAGAAAATTATAAGCTGCCAGCATTACTCATCACACACCACTGTACTAGCGATACTGCGTTGAATGAAACCAGCGAGACTACCTTGAGGAGCGACACCCAGCGATACTCTAGCGAGAATCGTGAGACGCAAAGCCTATCTTGGGTTGCAGCGATACGTGCTTCGCTGCCTTGTCTCTCGCTCTCTCAGCGATACTTCTGCTGCAGCAGAACCGTTTCTTTCTTCCTTTCTTCTTCCTTCTTCAACCTGCTAAACATTTCGTTTCAGTCAATTTCAGTACTTTCTTCCTTCTACAAACTTGTTAAAGTACAGGTCCTTCATCTTACCTTAAAATTTCATGAAGAACATCCTCTCCGTTTAGGATATATCCTTCAACAACTCCGAGTTACCCCTAATCGTCGGGCAATTCAACTCCAATCTCTTCTTCCCGAGTTTGACACACAATTAAACAATTTCAGCTCAAGCATCCTTCATGAAACTTGCTAGAAATCGAGTTAACTTACTAAGCTCAAAGTTTCAGCCCTAACCTCCATCTCTTCAATTTGTTTTTCCTCCAAAACCGAGCATCACTCTGAGGAAATAACAGTAGCCGAAACCTCTGCCAAACTCAAATTTCTTCCACGATTACAATGAGATTTCCACTTCAAATCAGCATGAACATCTTCTTCTACCTCCTTCCGATGTTTCGCCTTAATATGGACCCAACTCGAGCTCTGAAATGCAATCAGAATAATTGAATTCTCAATCCACTTATATATATACCACCGACTTATCCTCCATTTCAACACTATACTATAATCCGTTCAACGCATACCTTCTATGCTCAGCTTCAGCAACGCACACAGCCTCTGATGATATTTCTTTTCAAACTCTCCGGCCAAATGGTTAACAAACGCATTACTTTCTCTCGGCCAATACTCTTTGTCCAACGCATACCCACCTTCGACGCATGGTAGCGTTCACCGCATAATAGCCTCATCGCAAATCAGCTCCCAACTCCTCGTGGCCTTTACTTCCAACGGCACACTGCCTTCAATGCGTTTGCCGCATAATAATCCTCGGTACAAAGTGATTCTCCAGGCCTTATGTCCTCAACGCGTCGCGGCTTCAGCGCATAATAGTCTTCCCTCACCTTTGCGTTTACACCAAAACTGTTTCCATCACAACAGGTTGCCATCAACGCATAGCTGATACTTAGTCGTTTTCCACACAAAATGCAAGCCAGCCAACTACTCTTACCCAATCATCCATCTCTCGGCCCCCTTCTTACCTTGTGTTCTCACAAAAATAGGTACGGGGCTTACATTCCGTCTTGCAAATTCTATGTTCCCAACTATCTACCCGGTCTTATCCTTGAAATAGGAGGAATGTTGAGCAGCGCTATTGAGCTTACTCTTACCTATTTAGATCAAGAGATAATTCTGAATAAATTGGAGTTCATAGATAGCTCAAGATTCAGATCAAGTTATCTAGGTCATCGATAAGTGAAATTAATCAGTGTTAATCGTAAACGGTGTTAATACGTAACAGTTATTATTTAAGGGTCAGTAATTATGTAGAATACCCCTGCTCACATGTCTCTACATGATCAAATCAGAATCACTTCATTTATGACACTTTACAATATTTTTAACAATCATGAAGCGGGCCGTATTCAATAGTGTCTCTAGGAAGAGGTACCCAATCTAATCCATGTACTATAGACTATTGAGGCTACTTACTCGAACTTGATCCTGTTTATGTCTCCACATAAAGTCCAAGTACTCATGATAGAAGCCAAGGGTTCGTAGTTTAATTGGATTTAGAGTTGATAAATAATTAATTCACTTGAATAACTTCATATGTACTAAAAATCACCTATTTACAAAAACTAAGAGTTTTAGGACATACAACCCAACAGTCAAGGTGTCGTAGGTTGCTAACGCATAGTCATGCGTTGAGTAGTTGTTAACGCATCGTCAGGTTGGTTGCGTTCCGTTCAGATCATGCGTCCACGAAGAACAGATTGCTAACGCGTCGTCCTGCGTTAAGAAGTCATCAACGCATCGTTTTGCATTCCTGCGTGAAAACATGCGTTTTAGGCTTAAAAAGTGGTAAAATCATTATCTTCCTAAAAATAGAAGAGTATAACGCAAAGGAAGATTTCTTAAAAAAAATTAACATAACTTGCCGCATGCTTCTCTATTTAATCTCTATTTATCTAAGAAAAAGGCTATCATAACTTGTATTTCTACAAGTTATCAGTGGGGTTAAGCAAAACGCAGATGCGCAAGAGCATGCAGACCAAGAAGTAAACCCAATTCTCTTGGCGCATGATAGAAATCGCCCAATGAGGGAGTATGTGTCACCAAACCTATATAATTTCGCACCAGGAGTTTTACAACCAACCTTTGAGGGTAATGGAAGGTTTGAAATGAAGCTAATGATGTTGCAGATGTTGCAAGCTGCAGAGCAATTTGGGGGTGCAATGGGTGAAGACCCGCATGCACACTTGAAAAGCTTCTTGGAGATATGTAGCACATTCTTCATGGCTGGAGTACCGCAAGACAGCATCAGGATGATGCGTTGTGAAAATATATTGCGGAATTGAAAATTTAAAAACGCAAGGTGCAAATAAAGATATGATGATGCGTTTCACATATCATGCATTGAACATGCTTTGTCACATGTTGAGCTTATTTTGTATGTGTAAATTAGCCTGACGCAAAGTGTTAAAGGATGTGTTTATGCGTTCAACATGTCATGCTTTGAACATGCTATGCGTTCTATCACTATGCATTGGTAGTCTTGTCAAGTTTTCCTATTCTTTTACCCAAGTATAAGCAAAGTAATAGGTGTTCTCGGTGAGTCCGAGGTCGAACACAGGGATTATATTGATTTAGTTTTTAATTGGATTTCATGCGTTACAGCGGTAACCAATATATAGTTGAAAGTTGTGTTTCTAATCTAAAGAAAGCGATTGTTTGTACACTAGACTAACAATTATGGAATATGGAAAGCATGCGACACAGCAAGTTCAGCTAAAGATGTGTGTGAATGGATAAAGAAAAGGGTTCGGGTTGATTAACATCTAACATCGGAAACGCACAGTAGTATCCTATTCATGCTTGCGACTCTTCTCCCGGTTGTCAGTCGCTATGCGTTATATGTCTATAACGCATAGGAGAGTGTTAAGAACCAAGGTTATCCCCGTAGACAGGTAACACTACTTGGCCCTTGTCAATTGAGTTCCACAATCACTTACCCTCTCGAGCAGTCTGATTATTACTACTTATATCGATTTGTCAAATGGACATAAGCATCGGATTAAGCTCGCAATTGACAAGATAAAATAGTTACACTGTGGTTCCTAGTTAGATGCTAACGCTACCCTAGACCCTTGAGTGATTAGTTACTCATGGTTTGAAAATAAAAAGCAGACAGTTGAGAAAAGTGAGTAGACATGGAAGACAATTATATTGATGAAGATGAGATACAATTTTTGATAAGTTCAATTCCTTGATACAAATCTAAAATTAAGAAAGAACAGTAAGAACGAAAGTAGGGAAAGGCGTCAATGTCTTGAGTCGCTGGCATGGAAGCGTGATGATTTGCTCTGAAGTGGTGCGGCGGATGGAAGACTCTTCTCTCTCGAGCTATTTGTCTCCGGCTGAAGTCTGAGAGAACTCTTCTGTCACTTATGGAGTTCTTCCGAGAATCAACAACCTTTCTCATCTCGTAGAGCTGCCTTTTTATAGATGATTAAATCGCAGTTAATGGCAGATCTGCTTGATTGGTGGCGAGATTGACACTGCGTCCATCTCGCCTAATTGCGTGATTGTTGGGCCAATTTAGATCCACCACTTTAGCCGCAAATCATGTTTGTCAATCATCTGTTAATCTCTCAAGATTCTGATCTGATTCTCAGCGCCTTGCCTTAACGGTTGTTTATGCGTCCATGCATAGTTTGGCCGATGTCAACGCAACGTAGGTTGCTAACGCGTAGTTATGCGTTTGGTTGTCGTTAACGCATCGTCTGGTTCTTGCGTTAAGGAGTCATCAACGCATCGCTTGCATTCCTGTCTCAAAACATGCGTTTTAGGCTCAAAAAGTGGTAAAATCATTATCCTCATAAAAATACAAGAGTATAACGCAAAGGAAGATTTATTAATAGAACTTAGCACAAACTACCGCATGCTTCTCTATTTAATCTCTATTTATCTATAAAAAAGGCTATAATAACTTGTATTTTTACAAGTTATCATCACACCCTCTTTCTAAGACTATTTCGTAGAAGTGCCTGTAAAGGAAAGGAGTAGGACAAGAGTGGTTGTGTTCAACTGTTAGTTTACATAGGCCGTAGATGAAATTTGAATTAGAAGGATTTGATAGAAAGGTTGCGTTGAATGAATTCTGAATCTTGAAATCAAAGTAATTCTTGAAGTTGAGAATTATACTGTGTAGGATAAACAAATCAGGAGAACGCAACCATGATTTTAAGCTTAGAAGTAAGACCTAAGGAAGAAAGGAAACCCCATCAAGTGATGGGCAGGTTTAAAATGAATAGCTGAGAGGTAGGTGAAGTTGGATGCATACTTAGTGGAAAACCATGTTGGGCGCATGGTAGAAACGAGGGAAACACATGATAAAGGAAAAATGCTTGACGGTACGTAATTAAGGCAGACGCATGTAGTATAAGGTAGAGAAACGCTGTAAGCCCCTACCTGACATTTTGGGAGTTGGCAAGTTGAGAAGAAGCTATGAAATGGGCAGTGATTAAAAAAAAATGGGCTGAGTAGTATGGGAGCAAAAGTGGCTAAGTGTTGGCCATGCGTTAGTGGAGCTACGCGTTGAGAATATGTTGGAAGCCAAGAGGTGTTGAAAAAGGTAGCTCAGCATGGACACGTGGTTGGACGCCACGAGGCGTTGAAGGCCACTAGGCGTTGAAGGCCACAAGGCGTTGGAAGCCACTATGCGTTGAAGGTTGGTATGTGTTGGTACATTAGGAGAGTGGCCGAGAGGATCATGCATTAATTGGCTATCCGGCGACTGGGCGTTGAACAATTGTAAAACAGCAAGTTTAAGCTATGCGTTGCTAAAGCTTTGCATGGAAGGTTGCGTCGGCCAACCTAAGTAAGGAGGTGATGGCTGTACTGGTGAGTCGGTGGTATATATATAAGTAAGTACGCCAAGTAAATAAACACCTTTAGACATATTTCGAACCCAGATTTACCCCTTTCACAGAAGAACAACGAGGAGAGGTCAAAAAAACTGTTTATGTCGAAGTTAAGTAGGAACCAGATCATTTCCATGGTGAAATTGAAGCTGGAACCAGAAGCTTAACGGTTGACGATAATTTAGACATCATTTGGTGTTTGAAGAAGAGTGAGCTGGGAAGTCGAAGCTAGGGCGAAAGTTTTAAAGGTGAGTGAGTTAATTCTTAGCAACTTCTGTAAAGCATGTTTAAGCCAAATTTGAGCAAGAGTATGTTAAATTTTAGGAAGAAACATTCGGAGTTGAGCTACTGCAAGAGCTGTTAGCAGATTCGAGGTAGTTGGAGTTATTCGAGGATAGTTCTCCAACGAAGAAAAGTTAGGGTTTGAAATCTCGAGGTAAGTTAGAAAGCTCACTTCTTTACAAGTTTGTAGAAGAGAGAAAGATCTGATTTTGGCTGGATTTCGATGTTTAGCAGTTTTGAGAACAGGTTAGAAAAGAAAGAAGAAAGCACTGACCATCGGGGGTCGCTAGGACAGAAGTATCACTAAAGAGTTGGAGGGTGATCAGCGAGACAAGTGTCGCTGGTAATGCAAAGGGGCCTTGCGTCTCACAACTCTCGCTGACTCTCGCTGAGTATCGCTTGTTAAGGTAATATCGCTAGTCTCGCGAAGCTGGGTATCGCTAATGCCGCATGGTTATGAGTAGTTTAATTTAAAAATCACGCTCATTATTGTAAGTTGTAAACAAGTGAAGAACTAGTGATGAAAACCCATATTTAAGATATTTAAGCAAACATAGAGAATATAAAGAGGAATGTAGAAATGTCTAACACGAAAAAGGTATGTTTACAGGTCAAGAGGAGCTAGAGAAAGCATATAACCCACTCAAAGCCCGGAATAAGTCGTGAGTGACTTTATGGTTTGAGATAAGCTTAATTTGAGTACTATTTTCTATATGCTTAATAATATGTTTAAAGCATGAGTTGAAGTGTACTTTTATGTAAGAAACTAGCACATATCTTAAATGTAAGATAAAGCTTGATAATGTATCAGATAATGTTCTAAGTTTTACCAAGCTAGTTGCTAGATGAATGTTCAAAGAATTCTGAGATATCATGATTATAGTTAATTTATGATAAATGTATTATGCATGTCTATGCACTAGAAAGATTCGAATGGGACCCAATGCTGAAGGACATGTGAAGGCATATGGGCAGCCCTAGTATTTAATTTATATGAAACTCTCACCAAAGGATTTAAAGACGGTGAGTGAGTATTTACCTGGGACCCTAGTACCGAAGGACATGAGAAGGTACACGGGCATCCCGAGATCAGACAGATTTATAAGCAGAATAAAAGGCATCTGACGCTGATGTGTTGAGATTACTTCACACAGCTAAGGCTTATTGACGTTGGGTGTGTTGAGTTCGCTCCGCCTCAACAAAGGTTCAATGAAAAGACAACCATTTACGTAATGATAGTGATTTACATGTTATAGTCATTTACAAGTCTATGAAGCATGATATGAAGCATGATCAAGCAATTTATATAAAAGATTGTAATTATATTTTATTGAGTTTATACTATAGTTAGTCACTCTCTGAGCATTGTAGTTCATAGATTCCTGTTTCTCTCATGTTTTTCTTTCCAGGTAGCAAGCGTGTTCGGGGTGCCTAGCCTACCATCAGGAATCGTCTGAGCCAAATTAGAATTTTGTAATTGGGAACTTGTAAACCCAATCCCTTTGTAGAAATTGGACTTATTTTGAGTGGCATTTGTGAGGATCACCAGACGTATTTGTAAACTTTAAACATAGCCTTTTTAATCTTACTTATGATGCTATCTTATTAATAAATTTTTGCATAACTGTTGTAAAGGCTAAGCATTTCACCAGCTAGTTATGATATAGAAATGCATATATAACAGGGTTTAACAGAATACAGACTAGGTAACACTCACTCCTAGGTAAAGTTATAGATGTATATATAAAAATCTAGGATGGGGGTGTTACATGCTATGCGTCTTACTACTATGCGTTGGTGATCTTGTCAAGTTTTCTTATCCTTTACCCAAGTATAAGCAAAGGAGTAGGTTTTCTCAGTGAGTCCGAGGTCGAACACAGGGATTATGTTGATTCAATATTTAGATGGATTTCATGCATTGCAGTGGTAACCAAGAAATAGTTGAGAGAGTTGTTTTGTTTCTACTCTAAGGAAAGCGATAGTATGTACACAATACTAAAATGTGGAAGATGGAAAGGCATGCGACATAGCAAATTCAGCTAATGATGTGAATGAATGGATAAAGAAAGGGTTCGGGTTGGTTAACATCTAACATCAGAAACACATGGTAGTATTCTATTCATACTTGCGACTCTTCTCCCGGTTGTCAGCCGCTATGCGTTATATGACTATAAAGCATAGGAGAGTGTTAAGAACTAAGGTTATTCCTATAGACAGGTAACACTTCTTGGCCCTTGTCAATTGAGTTCCACAATCACTTACCCTCTCGAGCAATTTGATTATTACTACTTATATCGATTTGTCAGATGGACATAAGCATCGGATTAAGATCGCAATTGACAAGATGATATAGTTACACTATGGTTCTTAGTTAGATGCTAACGCAACCCTAGACCCTTTAGTGATTAGTTACTCATGATTTGAAAGTAAAAAGCGGAAAGTATAGAGAAATTAGTAGACATGGAAGATATATATATTGATGAAACGGAATACAACTTTAGATAAGCTCAACGTCTTGACACAAATCTAAAATCAAGATAGAAAAAGTTAGAAGGAAAGCAGGAAAGGTGTCAATGTCTTGAGTCGCCCGGATGGAAGCGTGAGGTTCTGCTGTGAAGTGGTCCGGCGGAAGGAAGACTCTTCTCTCTCGAGCTATTCATCTCCGGTTGAAGTCTAAAAGAACTCTGCTGTCACTTATGGAGTTCTTTCGAGAATCAACAACACTTTCTCATCTCGCAGAGCTGCCCTTTTATAGATGATGCGTTCGCAATTAATGGCAAATCTGCTTGATTGGCAGCAAGATTGATACCATGCGTCCATCTCGCCTGATTGCGTGATTCTCGGGTCAATTAAGATCCACCACTTTAGCCACAAATCATGTTCGTCAATCATCCAACAATCTCTCAAGATTCTGATTTGATTCTCGGCACCTTGTGTTGATGGTCGTCTATGAGTCCATGGATTGTTTGCCCGATGTCAACGCGTCGTAGGTTGCTAACGCATAGTTATGCGTTGAATGGTTGTTAACACATTGTCAGGTTGTTTGCGTTCTGTTCAGATCATGCGTCCACGAAGAATAGATTGCTAACGCGTCGTCCTGCGTTAAGAAGTCATCAACGCATCGTTTTGCATTCCTGCTTCAAAACATGCGTTTTAGGCTCAAAAAGTGGTAAAATCATTATCTTCCTAAAAATACATTAGTATAACGCAAAGGAAGATTTCTTAATAAAAATTAACATAACTTGCCGCATGCTTCTCTATTTAATCTCCATTTATCTAAGAAAAAGGCTATCATAACTTGTATTTCTACAAGTTATCACACCCCCAAACTTAGATAAATGCTTGTCGTCAAGCATAACTTCTATCTAAGAAACTTCAATCATCCTAAACATTTTCTCAACGCATTGACTAGTCTCTCATAATGCTATACTCAATCAACTACCCGTTAGTTATATTATTTCTCTACCTCTATATTCTTTTCTTTAGGACGGGTCTAATTTGTATGCGGCAAGCTTTCTTTTCAAAATTCTTAAACTCATTATTCACAAAATTTTTGCTTTTTCTTTTGAACACTCAGTCTGAAAAGATGAAGTTATAAAGTTCCTTTTTCTCTCATTGGTTTTATTATTTATGTATCCATGTGTTGAGTAGGGTTACTCACCTTCGTTCTGACATACCAACAATGGGGTCCATGGAGGCAGCCAACTACGAGCAAATGCCCTTCTCGACTAAACTCTTATCTAAGCTCGGTTTCCTCACTAGACATTGGAGTTTTTTATTTTATCTATGCATCGCTGATTACGATTACCCACCTTCATTTTGACACACTAACTATTGCCATCATGCACCTTTGGAACGTCTCTGGCCCACATTATTCAAAGACGCAAGGGCATATGTGGTGGCTTGCGATCGTTGTCAGAGAACAGGCAACATTTCCAACTGAAATGAAATGCCTCTGAATTCAATGCTGGAAGTTGAGTTGTTTGACGTATGGGGAATCGATTTCATGGGACCATTTCCTCCTTCTTGCGGTAATCAATTTATCCTAGTAGCGGTCGACTACGTATCAAAATGGGTAGAAGCAGCAGCCTGTGCAAAGAATGACGCAAACACAGTGTCCAAGTTCTTAAAGAAAAAAATCTTCTCTCGATTTTGGACACCAAAGGCTATAATTAGTGATGAAGGTACACACTTTATAAATCGCATAATCACTAATTTACTGACTAAATTTAATGTCTCGCACAGGTAGCAACTGCTTATCACCCATAGACAAACGGCCAAGCTGAAATAAAAAATCGGGAGATCAAGTCGATACTTGAAAAAGTCGTGAGCACATCAAGGAAAGATTGGACAGAGAGATTAGATTAAGCTCTATGGGCATACAGAACGGCATTCAAAACACCTATAGGCATGTCACCCTATGTGTTGGTGTTTGGGAAAGCATGCCATCTCCCGCTTGAGTTGGAACACAAGGCCATCTGGGCCATGAAGAAGCTCAATCTAGACTAGGACGCAAGCGGCGAAGCCAGAAAGCTTCAATTAAGTGAACTCCTGGAGTGGAGATGTTGCGGTTATTTTGTATGTGTAAATCAACCTAACGCAAGGTGCTAAATAATGTGTTTATGTGTTTAACATGTCATGCTTTGAACATGCTATGCGTTCTATTACTATGCGTTGGTGGTCTTGTCAAGTTTTCCTATTCTTTTACCCAAGTATAAGCAAAGTAATAGGTGTTCTCGGTGAGTCCGAGGTCGAACACAAGGATTATATTGATACAATTTTTAGTTGGATTTCATATGTTACAGTGGTAACCAATAAATGTTTTAGTATTGTTTTTAATCTACCGAAAGCGATTGTTTGTACACTAGACTAAAAGTTGTGAAAGATGGAAAGCATGCGACACAGCAAGTTCAGCTAAAGATGTGTGTGAATGGATAAAGAAAGAGTTCGGGTTGATTAACATCTAACATCGGAAACGCACAGTAGTATTCTATTCATACTTGCGACTCTTCTCCTGATTGTCAACCGCTATGCGTTATATGTCTATAACACATAGGAGAGTGTTAAGAACCAAGGTTATCCCCATAGACAGGTAACACTACTTGGTCCTTGTCAATTGAGTTCCACAATCACTTACCCTCTCGAGCAGTCTGATTATTACTACTTATATCGATTTGTCAGATGGACATAACCATCGGATTAAGCTCGCAATTGACAAGATAAAATAGTTACACTGTGGTTCCTAATTAGATGCTAACGCAACCCTAGACCCTTAAGTGATTAGTTACTCATGGTTTGAAAGTAAAAAGCTAAAAGTTTATAGAAGTGAGTAGACATGGAAGATAATTCTATTGATGAAATGAGATACAATTTTCGATAAGTTCAATTCCTTGATACAAATCTAAAATTAAGATAGAAAATGAGAAAGAAAGCAGGGAAGGCGTCAATGTCTTGAGTCGCTTGGATGGAAGCGTGATGATCTGCTGTGTAGTGGTGCGGCGGAGGGAAGACTCTTCTCTCTCGAGCTATTTTTCTTCGGCTGAAGTCTGAGAGAACTCTGCTGTCACTTATGGAGTTCTTTCGAGAATCAACAACCTTTCTCATCTCGCAGAGCTGCCCTTTTATAGATGATGAAATCGCAGTTAATGGAAAATCTACTTGATTGGTGGCGAGATTGATACTGCGTCCATCCGCCTGATTGCGTGATTCTCGGGCCAATTAAGATCCACCACTTTAGCCACAAATCATGTTTGTCAATCATCGGTCAATCTCTCAAGATTCCGATCTGATTCTCAGCGCCTTGCCTTAACGGTTGTCTACGCGTCCATGCATAGTTTGGCCGATGTCAACGCGTCGTAGGTTGCTAATGCGTAGTTATGCGTTGAGTTGTTGTTAACGCGTCGTCAGGTTGTTTGCGTTCCGTTCAGATCATGCGTCCATGAAGAACAGATTTCTAACGCGTCGTCCTGCGTTAAGAAGTCATCAACGCATCGTCTGCATTACTGCGTCAAAACATGCGTTTTAGGTTCAAAAAGTGGTAAAATCATTATCTTCATAAAAATACAAGAGTATAACGCAGAGGAAGATGTATTAATGGAATTTAACATAAACTACCGCATGCTTCTCTATTTAACTCTATTTATCTATGAAAAAGGTTATAATAACATGTATTTCTACAAGTTATCAGGAGACAGTCAGCTTACGAAGACGCAAAGCTGTATAAAGAAAGGACCAAGAAATGGCACGACAAAAATATTAGTAAGAAAACTCTATACGTCGGCCAGAAGGTTCGGTTATTTAATTCAAGGTGGCGTTTGTTTCCAGGTAAGCTGAAGTCTCGCCGGTCGGGTCCATTCATAATCAAGGAAGTGTTCCCGCATGGTGCGGTCATGCTGACAAACGAAGACGGAACCACTTCCTTCAACGTCAATGGACAGAGGGTAAAACCCTACCACATTGGAGAGTTCGAAATTGACAAAACCTCCATTGACCTACGCGAGTGTAATAACTGAGCTTGCCTCGAAAGGTCCTTGCGTTGCTGAACGCCTAGTTTTTCAGGGACGCTTTCTTTAAAACCTTTCTTTATTTTCATTTGAACTTGTTCTAGTATTTATTTTTATTTTATTGTATTTTGTTTTTTTTTCTTCTTCTGTTTGTATTTTGTTTTTAGCATTTATTTATTTCTTTAATTTCAGTTTAATAATCTAAATGAGATAAGCATGAAATTAGGCGTTGAGTTTTTAATATAAACAATTTGATTTCGCCACATACTCTATTATTCATACATGCGTCCAACGCATAAGTAAACTATGTGTTCATCGATAAACGATTTCTGTGTTTATCGAGTTAAGGTTAGAGGTAAGGTTAGAGCCGTACAAATTTTGTCAAACGCATAATACTTAACTTACAACGCATAATCTAACCTGAGAACCAGGCGTTCATTAGCGACGCGTTTATCATTAGTTCACTGCGTTTTAGATAGAGCAATAAGTGAAACGCAAATGTCTTCTCAGTCTACGCGTTGTTCCCAGAAAAACACTCAAGTGCTAAACCACTCAAGTGCTCCATGTGTGTTAAGTAGCCGCCCATCACACTTGATGGGTGTGCGGCTCAGTAAAATTTGCCTTGATCAGTGGGATTCCGAATATCGCGTATCCGCATTTATTACTGACGGCTAAATCGACCCGTTATAAACGCGATCCAATTTCCCATTTTCCATTTTCGAAACCTTTCACCTCTATAACCCCCGGCGATTTGTGTTCTACACAGAGCCTCATATGTCTAGCCATTCAAATCCACAAAACCAAGAACACCTCGCCAGCAACGTTTCCCCAAGATCCTCTCACAACACCCAACATTCAACTCAACCTTCATCTTCATCTACACCAGCCCCCAAGGTATTTCTTAACCCTCGATCTCCATTTTTCTCTCCACCTACATTTCATCCTACCAGACCTGTGAGGCCTTTCGCTTCTCCGGTCCGACCAAGACCTCTAAATCCCAGCCCACCTTTTATCCCAACCTTTTCGGTGTCAAGAATCAGGGCTACTGCCCAAAGACTGCCTATATATCCATTTTTTCGACCCTTTTTCCGACTATTCGCCAGACCCTCAACCCGTCCACCAATAGTCGACGTTGACTACGACGACTGTGTGCAAGTTCTAAATATCCGCCCCTTGAGCCAAATCAACCCAGTACCTACTCCGAAACCCAAAAGCCGGGTCAAATCTTGCATCTCTAGGCCCAGAATGAAGAACATGAGGGAGTTTTCCGCTGTAAATTTCAATGTCGAAAGTCAACGGTTAAGCACGGAAAACTCAGAGGCAGAGCTACCGGGTCCTGGAACGGTTCGCGATGAAGCCAGCACACTGCACGGAAGCAGTGAAGTACGCCGAAGAGAAGATCGAGACATATTCGGCAATATTTTGGAGCGAATAGCTCAGGAGGAAAGGGAGGCAAAGGATAGGGAGGATGACGGGGAGGTCAACGCCTTGCCCCTATCGCATCCACCCAGCACGAGAGGGACGGAAGAGATGGGAAGAGAAGAAGTTGAAGAAGTAGCTGTCACAGTAGGGGAAGTGAATTCTGCACGTTCCCCAAACAAGTGGATAGCCGAAATCCTGAGCGGACTGCGTGACCCAATGGACGCAACCATCTCAGACGCAAGAAGGGAATCACCCTCGCCGATAAAAGAGGTCCAGAGTCAGTTGAAAGAGACTCGGGAGGGTGAAAAGAGTAGGGGAGATAAGGAAGGAGAAGCCGCCTACAGCAAGAAGGTCGTAGGCAAGGCACATGAAACGCAAGGGTCTGTCCCTACGTCTATCAGTCCTGAGGAGATGACCCTGGACTCCAATGAAGGACCGATCAGAAAAGTTGTGATGGCCGCAGAGGCCAAGAGAAGAAGAGAAGAGGAAGAGGAATTGGTACCCCTGTTGAGGAAGAAACGAAGGGTATCACAAGAATCTGCCGAGGATGAAGAGCCTAAAACCACAGAGCAAGGAGACGGTCCTAAGTCCCCAATTGCGACAACATCCTTTGATAGACTAGCAGAGAAGATGAAGAAGAAGAGGGCCAAGTTGAGGAAAGAGCTTAGGGCCCTAAGAAAAGGAGCTGAGAAAATTGCCAAGGACGCATTGTCCGGCAAGAAGGCGCGCAAGGAAATGCGACCTCAAGAAGAAGGGGAGACGCAATGCCTTCCTGATCCTCAAATAGAAGAAGCCGCATTGGCATTTGAAGAGGAAATGAGGGAAGAAGAAAGAATAGAAAAAGCAGCCGAGGAGCTTGAGAGAGAGCTACAAATTGAAGAGGATGAGGAGCTGGCTGCTAGAATAAAAGCCCACGAAGAGGGGGAGGCAAGAAGAAAAAGAAGAAGAGAAGTAGGCATCACTCGCCTACAAGGAAGGAACGCATCGGGGAGGATGCGAGAGAGGAACAAGGTGTTAGCACCTTGAAGAAGAAGAAGAAGAAAGAAAAAGAGGTGTCAGTCACCAAACTCCCAAGCACACATAATGAGAAACGCAAAGGGAAGGAGAAGGTGACTGAAGCACAAGTTGAAGTGGCCGAGAGCAAGAAGAGAACTGTGGATGAAATTCCCACTAAGGCTAAAGGAAAAGCGAAGGTGGCTGATGCGTCGCCACAAAAGAAGGAAGGAAAAGGGAGACGCAGAGCGTTCCCTGACTTGTTGATTGAGGTAGGATTTTTCCCTGAAGAAGCCCCAGTGCCGCCATACATCACCGAAATTATTAACCACCACAGCTGGAGAAACTTCTGTTCCAGCACCTCTTGGGTCCAACCTGACGTAGTCCGCAGTTTTTATAACGGATGCATAGATGAAGAGGAAGACGTGTGTTGGGTTGTATGTCCTAAAACTCGTAGTTTTTGTAAATAGGTGATTTTTAGTACATATGAAGTTATTCAAGTGAATTAATTATTTATCAACTCTAAATCCAATTAAACTACGAACCCTTGGCTACTATCATGAGTACTTAGACTTTATGTGGAGACATAAATAGGATCAAGTTCGAGTAAGTAGCCTCAATAGTCTATAGTACATGGATTAGTTGGGTACCTCTTCCTGGAGACAATATTGAATACGACCCGCTTCATGATCGTTACAAATGTTGTAAAGTGTCATAAATGAAGTGATTCTGATTTGATCATGTAGAGACATGTGAGCAGGGGTATTCTACATAATGAGATTGTGTAAGACTCACCTTGAAGTAATTACTGTTACGTATTAACACCGTTTACAATTAACACTAATTAATTTCACTTATCGATGACCTAGATAACTTGATCTGAATCTTGAGCTATCTATGAACTCCTATTTATTCAGAATTATCCCTTGATTTACATAGGTAAGAGTAAGCTCAATAGCGCTGCTCAACATTCCTCCTATTTCAGGGATAAGACTGGGTAGATAGTTGGGAACATAGAATTTGCAAAACAGAATTCACTCCTACCCAACTTAGGGATAGAAGAGAGGTTGTTCTCTTAAGTGGTTTTTCCAGGACTTGAACAAGGGGCCCCATCCTCTCACTGGCCCGAGAGGGAATGGATTTAGTGATTAGATCCTAAATTAATTGTTCATTAGAGGGACAATGGTACTTAAGGAGAAAAGATGTAACTCAGAGGTAAATCGGTATTTAACCTAGCTGAAGTTATGAACAACCTGTGAAGGATTGACTTATCGATGACGGTTATATCAAATGGACACAAATATATCT
This sequence comes from Citrullus mucosospermus, assembly GCA_030954485.1. Lineage (NCBI taxonomy): Eukaryota > Viridiplantae > Streptophyta > Magnoliopsida > Cucurbitales > Cucurbitaceae > Citrullus > Citrullus mucosospermus. The sequence continues at coordinate 13,237,327 of CM062057.1, read as the reverse complement.
ACAGTGAGGAGAGTGCAACTACGGGCTTTAGTGGAGTGTCCCGTTAGTTAACGAATGTTGGTTAACTAGGTTAAAGAGTTTGGCCGGTTAATCTCGGATCGTTGGAGCTCATGATCTGTAGGTCCATTAGGTCCCTCTACTAGCTCATAAATGGACTAAAATCTTAGATAATGTGGTGAATAAGTTTGAATCGTTCAAATCTTGGCTTAAGGAATGAAAGTTAGATATATACGATATATCGACGTTTAATTACGAATTAAACGTACAAATATAGTTAATTATAATATTTAAATATAATTTAAATATTAATCATATGAATAGGGATTCATATCAGTTTTTTTTTTTTAGAAAAATTGAGACAAGTGGGAAAAATAATATTATTTTATTATTTAATATTAAAATATTATTAAAATAATATTTAATTAATTAAATATTAAATTATTTTTTAATTATTTAATTATCTTTTTGAAATTAAAAATCAATTTTAATTCAATTTTGGAAATTCATTGAAAATTGATTTTAAAATTGATTTTTGAAGATTGGATTTTCCCACTAACTAAGCTAGGAGCTTGGTTGTCTTCTTCACAATTAACCAACATATTAACCATTTTGTGTTGTCAAATTTTGATGCAATTGGATTGCATGATATTCTTTAATAAATAGAGATGATTGTGACATAAAAATGGTTAAGAATTTTGTGAAATTAAGGGTTAATTTTGCAAAATTCTATCCATTGTTCATCTTCTTCCCAACCTTCATTCTTTCTCAAATTCACCACAAATTTGGATCCCACCATCCAATCTAAGCCTAGAGAATAGTAGAGAAGACTCTTGTGGTGGTCTACAACCAAGTGGTGCTGAAATTCATCAAGAATTGAAGGAGAATTTGGAGCTTCAAGGGTAAGTGTTCTTGAAACTTTGGTTTTTCTTCTTAATTGCATTTTTAATCCTCTAAATTGAGCATCTTAGAGTGAAAATTGATCAAATTAACTTCTGCTGCATGCTCATTAATCCATCAACGTGGTGGTGGTGGATGAAACTGAAGTCTCGTTTAACGCAAGGGAAATAAATGCAATCTATCAGTTGAGGGACAACTCGGATGCGGAAGGAAACAAGATTATAGAATCAACTCCACCAGAGTTAATGGAGGACGCAATCCGAGTATTGGCGAAGCCCAGGGCTAAGTGGGACGTTTCACCCACAGGTATCAAAACGCTATCGCTAGCAGCCTAAGACCAGAGGCAAACCTATAGGTATACTTGGTGAAGAAGCGGCTGATCCCTACAACGCATGACAAAACAGTATCAAGGGATCGGGTGATGGCAGCTTATTGCATTATGCGTCGCATCACCCTGGATGTTGGACACATAATCGCGGCGCAGATAAGAGGGGTGTTCAACAAGCCAAGGGGCCAACTCTTTTTCCCCACTCTTATCATGAATTTGTACGCCAATGCTTACATCGGAGGGCCAACGAAAGTGTTAGACGCAGACAAGATGATTGAAGTTAGTGGCGTAATCGCCAACAAGACTCTGCGTCGGTTGATGAGAGGATCACAATATCTGCCAGAGCCTGCTAAGGTCACCAAAAGACCTCATCAACCCATTCCGCCTCCAAAGCCGCAACCGCAAAAGAAGGGGAAGCCGTCCAAGCTGAAACGCAAGGTTGTGGCAAGTCCTGATGCTACCAATTAGACCTTCCCCAACCTCAAGCCCTTCACCCCCACTTCCAACAACCAGAAGAGAACCAACTCCACCTCCACCTCCTCCTAAGACGCATCGCCCTAAGCCACCTCCACCTCCTCCTAAAACACATCGCCCAAAACCTTCTAAACCTCAACCTTCTGCAAAACCCTCCTCCCCAATCTCATCAATAAGAGTTGATGACTCACACTATGTGGATTTTGGCGCGACTTTTATGTGTCCATCATCCCCTGCGTTTGATGAAACTCCATCAACCTCTCGCCCTCAGCCAAACCCGCCTCAACCACCAACGCAACCACCGCAGCAAGAAGCCCAGCTTGATCTTGAATGGGAGACAGTGCAAACATATCTGCAACAATCAATCTTGCGTCCAATGATGCATTCATTGAATATGTTAGCACACCGGAAGACGGAGCAGTTTCAATTTACACTGAATTACGTTCATCAACTGCTCTCGATTCGACCGGAAATCCCGCCCCATAACATTCCAGAATGCCTCCAACAGCCACTTGTCTTCCCAGTACCGCAGTGCCCTACGCCTGAGCAGCAACGCAGACCTGATGAAGACAAGTCTGATGGTTAAATATTTAGGGGTGTAATAAAGAGTTGTAGTTTTTCTTGCAAGTATCTTCATATTCAATTGTATGCATTGGGAACATTCAATTAATAAAATGAAAAATTTCTTCACCGCATGGAATTTCAAATTTTGTCTTTGCATTGTCCCTTGTTGTAAATTCATTTTAAGTACATTCCATTATTCCTAACTTTTATCTTTGTGTTGAAAAGTTGGTCACTATGATGATAATCATGCTTACACTTTTTGTACACTCTTTAAGTTAGATTACTTTCTGCGTCTGCATACTATTCCTTGGAAACACAAACCTACTTTGAATGTATGCAAGCAACCAATTCAAACCTCTTTTACAAAATTTTGCAACTTAATCTTTGTTTACAATTTAAGCAATGAGGACCTTGCTACTCTCAAGTTTAGGGGTAGTAGAGGTTTGAACTGTCAAAGATAAAAATATGAGGAACTTATTTCAATCATGTCTAAAAAAAATAATAAAATAAAATAAAATAAAATAAAATAAAAATAACGTAAAAAAAAATAAAATAAAAAATAAAAAATAAAATTGTTTTCCTTTTAAACGCAAAACTCCGCTGGCAACACTAATATATTTATCTTGTTAAGAGTTTAGCTGAAAATGACACCTGCTCGTAGTTGGCCACCTCCATGCACCCCATAGTTGGTGTGTCAAAACGAAGGTGGGTAATCGTAATCAGTGACGCATAGATAAATAACAAACTCCAATGTCTAGTGAGGAAACCGAGCTTAGATAAGAGTTTAGTCGAGAATGACACTTGCTCGTAGTTGGCTGCCTTCATGCACCCCATCATTGGTATGTCAAAACAAAGGTAGGTAACCCTACTCGACGGATGCTTAATAACCAAATAATAAAACCAATGAAAGAAAAAGGAACTTTATATATTCATCTTTTCAGACTCAGTGTCAAAAGAAGAAACAAAAATTTTATGAATAATGAGTTTAAGAATTTTGAAAAGAAAGCTTGCCGCATACAAATTAGACCCGACCTAAAGAAAAGAATATAGAGGTAGAGAAATAATATAACTAACGGGTAGTCGATTGAGTATAGCATTCTGAGAGACTAGTCAATGCGTTGAGAAAATGTTAGGATAATTGAAGTTTCTTAGATAGAAGTTATGCTTGAGGACAAGCATTTATCTAAGTTGGGGGTGTGATAACTTGTAGAAATAAAAGTTATGATAACCTTTTTCTTAGATAAATAGAGATTAAATAGAGAAGCATGCGGTAAGTTATGTTAATTTTTATTAAGAAATCTTCCTTTACATTTTACTAATGTGTTTTTAAGAAGATAAATGATTTTACCACTTTTTGAGCCTAAAATGCATATTTTGACACAAGAATGCAAGCGATGCGTTGATGACTCCTTAACGCAGGAACCAGACAATGCGTTAACAACTCAACGCATAACTACGCGTTAGCAACCTACGCCGCGTTGACATCGGCCAAACTATTCATGGACACATAGACGACAATTAATGCAAGGCGCTGAGAATCAAATCAGAATCTTGAGAGATTGACGGATGATTGACGAACATGATTTGTGGTCAAAGTGGTGGATCTTAATTGACTCGAGAATCACGCAATCAGGCTAGATGGACGCATAGTATCAATCTCGCCGCCAATCAAGTAGATTTGCCATTAATTGCGAACGCATCATCTATAAAAGGGCAGCTCTGCGAGATGAGAAGGGTTGTTGATTCTCGGAAGAACTCCATAAGTGACAGCAGAGTTCTCTCAGACCTCAGTCAGAGACGAATAGCTCGAGAGAGAAGAGTCTTCCCTCCGCCGAACCACTTCACAGCAGAGCCTCACGCTTCCATCCAGGCGACTCAAGACATTGACGCCTTTCCCTGCTTTCTTTCTTACTGTTCTATCTTAATTTTAGATTTGTATCAAGGCATTGAACTTATCAAAAATTGTATCTCATCTTCATCAATATAATTGTCTTCCATGTCTACTCACTTTTCTCAACTGTCTGCTTTTTATTTTCAAACCATGAGTAAGTAATCACTCAAGGGTCTAGGGTTGCGTTAGCATCTAACTAGAAACCACAGTGTAACTATTTTATCTTGTCAATTGCGAGCTTAATCTGATGCTTATGTCCATCTGACAAATCGATATAAGTAGTAATAATCAAACTGCTCGAGAGGGTAAGTGATTGTGGAACTCAATTGACAAGGGCCAAGTAGTGTTACCTGTCTATGGGGATAACCTTGGTTCTTAACACTCTCCTATGAGTTATAGACATATAACGCATAGCGGCTGACAACCGGGAGAAGAGTCGCAAGTATGAATAGAATACCACTGTGCGTTTTTGATGTTAGATGTTAATCAAACCGAACCCTTTCTTTATCCATTCACACACATCTTTAGCTGAACTTGCTGTGTCGCATGCTTTCCATCTTTCACAATTTTTAGTCTAGTGTACAAACAATCGCTTTCTTTAGATTAAAAACAACTCTCTTAACTATTTATTGGTTACCACTGCAGCGCATGAAATCCAAAAAAATACTGAATCAATATAATCCCTGTGTTCGACCTCGGACTCACCGAGAAAACCTATTCCTTGCTTATACTTGGGTAAAGGATAGGAAAACTTGACAAGATCGCCAACCCATAGTAATAGAACGCATAGCATGTTCAAAGCATGACATGTTGAACGCATAAACACATCATTTAGCACCTTGCGTTAGGACAATTTACATATACAATTATACCACAACAAGAAGCATGCGACAAGTGATGTTAATTTTTAGTGAGAAATCTTCCTTTGCGTTATACTCTAGTATTTTTAGGAAGATAATGATTTTACCACTGTTTGAGCCTAAAACGCATGTTTTGATGCAGGAATGCAAAACGATGCGTTGATGACTTTTTAACGCAGGACGACGCGTTAGCAATCTGTTCTTCGTGGACGCATGATCTGAACGGAACGCAAACAACTTGACGATGTGTTAACAACTATTCAACGCATGACTATGCGTTAGCAACCTACGACGCGTTGACATCGACCAAACTATCCATGGACGCATAGACGACCATCAACGCAAGACCCCGAGAATCAAATCAGAATCTTGAGAGATTGTCGGATGATTGACGAACATGATTTGTGGCTAAAGTGGTGGATCTTAATTGTCACACCCCCTCCCGGATTATCCTCCATAACCAGTAAGAAGATGTGAAGGCAGCAACCTTGACTCCTCTGTAAGGTTCACTGACCAGCCATTTACTTTACCGAAGATGGCCCAGACGAGGTTCTTGCATAGACAAAGCAGCTTGAACTCGCTTGCTACCTGAAAAATTTGAGAACATGAGAAAATGTGAGCTAAAGCCCCGTGAGTGACTGGTTTTGTAAAACTATCTTTTAATAAAAAACAGGTATGTTATATTTATACATATAAAACAAGATAAGTATATCAATACATCAGGAACGTATTTCCAACATCTCTTTTGAACTATATCAAATCGTTCCAAATCAATAGAGTCGTTTAAGAACAATTATATGAAAAACTCGTTTGGTTTCTCAATCATTTCCCTTAGTTGAGGCGGAGTAAAACACAATGCTCTCAACGTCGAAAACATCCTTACTTGGGGTGGAGCAAGGCTCAACACACCTAACGTTGAAATCATCCCTGGCTTCTAGCAGAGCAAGCTCGATGCACTAGCCAGATTAACCTCTATGTGCACATAGGAATATGACGGGTTGCCCATGTACCTTCTCATGTCCTTGAGTACTGGGTCCCGGGGAAACTCACGAGCTTTCTCAAGGAGATAAGCACTGAGCCTCCTCTTAAACATTTTATCGTTCAGTTTGAGTAGATCATTCATATGAATCCTTTTATAGGAAACAGGTTGTTTCTTGATAAACTATCTTTTGCAACATGCCTTTCAATGTAATAAAAGAATCAGATAAAACATGGCTTTTAGACAATATGATCAAACATCATGCGTTTCATGAAATAAGTTATCACAAAACCATATCACATAAGAACATTTCAACAAAGCTCAGTTTGAAAGAGGAAGAGAGTCACTCACATTACTTAAGAGATTTTCCTCTTTTCCTTCCAATCCCTATCTCCCCCAAGCTCCTTGAATTCAAGGTTTGAACTCCTAACCCGCAAACTATTTCTGGTAACCGGTTGGACGCAACCCTGCCCTTAAATGCAAGGTGCAGACTAACTCTTCTTACTCTTTCGGATGCGTCGACCTTCCTTGGACGCAAGGTCTAACTTGAACGCATCGTGGTGTCCACCCTTATGTTGAATTCGGTTTAAACACAAGGCTCACCCTTCTCGACGCAAGCCAACTTCTTAACACCAGTTGACTTAAGTGTCAAGGATGTCTTCTTCCTTGGCCGCAGGCTTCCTCTTTCAGACGCAAGGGTTTCTTCCTTCAGCCCTCTTTCTCTCCTTCTCTTAAGGATTCTTACCACCGAATCATCAGTCTTTACTTTTCCCTCAAGGTCCTATTTATAGAGAGTTTGTCATTCTTCCTCTTCTCTTTTGCTGCCATTTGTTTTCCACATGTCATGTTGCATACTTAATTAATCATGCATTAGTCCAAGTGTCACTTTGCATGAAATGTTTATCATGCTTCCTAACACCTCCTACTTAATAAGGTGTCACGATCATGTGTCACCACCTGGCATATAGGCTTACCTTATGGGTTCATTATGTTTCAATACATAACTACCCAATCAACCCTGTGTTCTTATGCGTTCATGGGACCTTCTTCCAGATTTAACTTCTTTACCCCCCTTTTACTACTCTCAGCTTTACTACCTTAATTCTCCATTTCTCCTTCATATTCAAGTAGGTGTACAAATTCTAAACGCATACTACTATGCATTTCAGCTTACCATAAAATATCATACATCTTCCTTAATCGCATACTATATGCGTTCGTCCCCCCTTTTTACATTCGTTCACCGCTACAATTCCTTCTTTGTACAATTACACCCTTCTGACCACGTGGTTTACCTTTAACCACAACATCTAACTCAATTTCTTTCTTCCTGCGTTTACCCTCTTGCATTTACCTTTGCTTCATTCCGCGTTCATGACCTTCCTTTAAGTCCTTTAATTTTATCTTTTATGCGTTCTCGAAACATATACCAAGGTTATTCCTTAACCATTTCTTCTTTAACTTCTTCCTATGCGTTTACCAAAGATGGTGATGGCATTTTCCATTCTCATGAAATTAAGCTCTTTAGCGTATGACTTGATAACCAATGGTAACCATTATCGACTCATGAACCCTTCGTCGCATAGTTAACAGCTGTCCTTAACACAGAATTCCTCAACGCGTAGCTAATATTTTCTCACCACATAGCTTTCTCAGCGCATAGTAAGACCCGACAAATTGCTCAAATCCTACTAGCATACAATAACCCTTTAACATTTTAACATCTCATAGCACTTATAACGCATAGCGACTCCTTGTGCACTTTGCACTAAAGGACTTCTCGATCAGCACAATGATCCTTATAGTAAACCTTCAGCGCATAGTTATTGTCCATCTCGTGGCTTACCAACGCATAGTCGTAATCCATGCTCAATTCTTGTTCCTTCACCTCCATTCGCTATCATTCTATACAACACTCAACGCATTACTTTTCTTAGCTTCACTTCCCGACGCGTTGTCAACCTTTCCAACATAAGGTACTTTTCCTACGTGATGGTTCTACTTCACTTTACATTATCTACACATGGTACTTCACCCCATTCAATTTGCCACCATTAGAACCTAATTCCACAGCTGGGTAACTCCTTAATATTAATACCATGCGTTTGAGCTTAACCATCTACGCGTCAACCTAATCTCCAGAATATTTCTACTCTTTTCTTAATATCATTCATCTCAACGCACATAATTTATTAGCCATAATTCAGTAATTACACCTTCTGAACTTTTCGTTTAAAAGTTCCGCTAATCCACATACTTTTATCCTTACTAATCATATGAATACTTATGTTTTCGGAAATAGGGTATTACATTAATTGACCCGAGAATCACGCAATCAGGCGAGATGGACGCATGGTATCAATCTCGCCGCCAATCAAGCAGATTTGCCATTAATTGCGAACGCATCATCTATAAAAGGGCAGCTCTGCGAGATGAGAAAGTGTTGTTGATTCTCGGAAGAACTCCATAAGTGACAGCAGAGTTCTTTCAGACTTCAACCGGAGACGAATAGCTCGAGAGAGAAGAGTCTTCCCTCCGCTGGACCACTTCACAACAGAACCTCACACTTCCATCCAGGCGACTCAAGACATTGACGCCTTCCTTGCTTTCTTTCTTATTGTTTCTATCTTAATTTTAGATTTGTGTCAAGATATTGAACTTATCGAAAATTGTATCCCATTTCATCAATATAATTATCTTCCATGTCTACTCATTTCTCTAAACTTTCCGCTTTTCACTTTCAAACCATGAGTAACTAATCACTCAAGGGTCTAGGGTTGCGTTAGCATATAACTAGGAACCATAGTGTAACTATTTCTTCTTGTCAATTTCAATCTTAATCCGATGCTTATGTCCATCTGACAAATCGATATAAGTAGTAATAATCAAACTGCTCGAGAGGGTAAGTGATTGTGGAACTCAATTGACAAGGGCAAAGTAGTGTTACCTGTCTATGGGGATAACCTTGGTTCTTAACACTCTCCTATGCGTTATGGACATATAACGCATAGCAGCTGACAACCGGGAGAAGAATTGCAAGTATGAATAGAATACTACTATGCGCTTCCGACGTTAGATGTTAATCAACCCGAATCCTTTCTTTATCCATTCATTCACATCTTTAGTTGAATTTGCTGTGTCGCATGCTTTCCATCTTTCACAATTTTAGTCTAGTCTACAAACAATCGCTTTCCGTAGATTAAAAACAACTCTCTGAACTGTTTATTGGTTACCACTGCAACACATGAAATCCCAAAAAATACTGAATCAATATAATCCCTGTGTTCGACCTCGGACTCATCGAGAAAACCTACTCCTTTGCTTATTGATAACTTGTAGAAATACAAGTTATTATAGCCTTTTTCATAGATAAATAGAGTTTAAATAAGAGAAGCATGCGGTAGTTAATGATAAATTCCATTAATAAATCTTCCTTTGCGTTATACTCTTGAATTTTGATGAAGATATTTATTTTACCACTTGTTAAGCCTAAAACGCATGTTTTCACGCAGGAATGCAAGCAATGCGTTGATGACTTCTTAACGCAGGACAATACGGTAGCAATTTGTTCTTCATGGACGTATGATCTGAACGGAACGCAAACTACCTGACGACGCGTTAACAATACTTCGATGCATGACTACGCGTTAGCAACTTACGCTGTGTTGACATCAATCAAACTATGCATGGACGCATAGACAACCGTTACGGCAAGGCGCTCAGGATCAGATCGGAATCTTGACAGATTGACGGATGATTGACAGACATGATTTGCGGTTCAAGTGGTGGATCTTAATTGGCCCGAGAATTACGCAATCAGGCGAGATGGATGCAATGTCAATCTCGCCACCAATCAAGCAGATCTGCCATTAACTGCGATTTCATCATCTATAAAAGGGCAGCTCTGCAAAAGGAGAAAGGTTGTTGATTCTCGGAAGGACTCCATAAGTGACAGCAGAGTTCTCTCAGACTTCAACCAGAGACAAATAGCTCGAGAGAGAAGAGTCTTCCTTTCCGCCGCACCACTTCACAGCAAATCATCACGCTTCCACCCGGGCAACTCAAGACATTGACGCCTTGGCTTGCTTTCTTTCTTACTTTTCTTACTTGAATTTTAGATTTGTATCAAGAAATTGACTTATCAAAATTTGTATCTCATTTTCATCAATACAATTATCTTCCATGTCTATTCACTCTTCTCATCTGTTCATTTTATATTTTCAAGCCATGAGTAACTAATCACTCGAGGGTCTAGGGTTGCGTTAGCATCTAACTAGGGATCGCAGTGTAACTATTCTAACTTGTCAATTGCGAGCTTAATCTGATGCTTCTATCCATCTGACAAATCGATATAAGTAGTAATAATCAGACTGCTCGAGAGGGTAAGTGATTGTGGAACTCAATTGACAAGGGCCAAGTAGTTTTACCTGTCTACGGGGACAACCTTGGTTCTTAACACTCTCCTATGCGTTATAGACATATAACGCATAGCGGCTGACAACCGGGAGAAGAGTCGCTAGTATGAATAGGGTACTACTGTGCGTTTTCGATGTTAGATGTTAACCAACTCGAACCCTTTTCTTTATCCATTCACACACATCTTAGCTGAACTTGCTGTGTCGCATGCTTTCCATATTCCACAACTGTTAGTCTAGTGTACAAACATCTGCTTTCCCTTAGATTAGAAACACCAATTTCTCAAAATTATTGGTTACCTCTGCAACGCATACAATCCAATTAAAACTAAATCAATATAATCCCTGTGTTCGACCTTGGACTCACCGAGAACACCTATTACTTTACTTATACTTGGGTAGAGGAATAGGAAAACTTGATAAAACCAACGCATAATAATAGAACGCATTGCATGATCAACGCATGCCATGTTAAACGCATAACCATATACTTTAGTACCTTGCGTTAGGTTAATTCACACAATAATATAAATACAACACTTATACTTGGGTAAAGGATAGGAAAACGTGACAAGATCACCAACGCATAGTAATAGGACGCATAGCATGTTCAAAGCATGATATGTTGGACGCATAATCACATCATTTAGCACCTTGCGTTAGGACAATTTACACATACAATTACCACACAACAAGTTTTTGGCGCCGTTGCCGGGGATTATTTCATTGATTTAAATTATTTTCTTTGGATTATTGTGTTGCAGGATTCTTCAGTCGACGGAGTATAGCAAGCTTCTCTTCTGTGAGAAGTTTCTAACAGTATATGAGTGAAGAGGACAACCCAACATTCAATATTGACCCAGAGATTGAGAGGACCTTCAGAAGAAGGATAAGACAGAATAAACAAAGAAGGAGCAATCAAACTACAAAAGAAAATATGGATGCTCAAAATAATCAACCTCAAGCTCCTCAAGCTGGGGTTAGGCAGAACGAAAATGCGCAAGAGCATGCAAACAACAATACAAACCCAATTCTCTTGGCGCATGATAGAAATCGCCCAATGAGGGAGTATGCGTCGCCAAATCTATACAATTTCGCACTGAGAATTTTACAACCAACCTTTGAAGGTAATGGAAGGTTCGAAATGAAACCAGTTATGTTGCAGATGCTGCAAGCCGCAGGGTAATTTCGGGGTGCAATGAGTGAAGACCCACATGCACACATGAAAAGTTTCTTGGAAATATGTAGCGCATTCCCCATGGCCAGAGTACCGCAAGACAACATCAGACTGATGCTATTCCCATTTTCTCTCAGAGATAGGGCAAGACAATGGGCATATTCATTTGAACCTGGTGAGATTACAACTTGGGGCAAAATGGTTGAAAAGTTCATGCAGAAATACTTTCCTCCAACGGTAAGTGCAAAGAGGCGACGAGACATTGTCACCTTCGAGCAAAAGGACTCGGAGACACTTAGTGAAGCATGGGCCCGGTTTAAAAGGCTCGTAAGGAATTGTCCCCACAATGGTATCCCTGATTGTGTACAGATGGAGATTTTCTACGGAGGACTTAATAAAACATCACAATCAGTGGCTGATGCCTCTGCAGCAGGAGGTTTAATGGACAAAACTTGGGGCAAAATGGTTGAAAAATTTATGCAGAAATACTTTCCTCCGACGGTGAGTGCAAAGAGGCGACGAGACATTGTCACCTTCGAGCAAAAGGACTCGGAGATTCTCAGTGAAGCATGGGCCTGATTTAAAAGGCTTGTAAGGAATTGTCCCCACAATGGCATCCCTGATTGTGTGCAGATGGAGATTTTCTATGGAGGATTAAATAAAACATCACAATTAGTGGCTGACGCCTCTGCAGCAGGAGGATTAATGGACAAGACCTATACGCAAGCCAAGGAGATTCTCGACAGAATTTCGAGGAACACCGATGAATGGGTGGATGATGGGTATGGATCCCGGTACATGGATAAGAGACGAACGCAAGCTGGAATGATTGAAACTGATGCGACCAATAATTTTTTAGCTTAGATCGCCAACATGACATCCTTGCTGCAAACAATCTCGTTGAACAACCAAGGTGGAACAGTTGCATCAATGGACGCAATGAACACGATGAATGCAACAGCATCTGTAAGCTGTGTGCAATGCAGTGAGGGCCACTTGTACGATATGTGTCCCTACAACCCACAATCCGTTTGCTATGTTCAGAACAACCCGTACTCTAAGACTTATAATCCGGGTTTGAGGAACCACCCTAACTTTGGATGGGGAGGAACCCAATCACAGACGCAGGGAACTGGGCAACAGCCGCAAAGAAGCAACAACCCTGTTTACAACCAAGGTGTTCAAGGACATCAAGCACAAAGAAATCAGTCAGCAAACACATCATCATCATCCCTTGAAGCCCTAATGCGACAAACTATCAGCCAAAATGAAGAAACGTGTAGGTCGTTGGAAGCGATGCTCCAAAACCAAATGGGTGAAATAAAAAGCCATGCCATTGCAATCCGTAATTTAGAAATTCAAGTGGGACAAATGGCAAGCGAGCGCACTACTAGACCCCAAGGAGCATTGCCCAGTAATACCGAAGCCCCACGTGGTAACGGTAAAGAACAATGTCAAGCTGTGACATTGAGGAGTGGGAAGGTTCTTCCCACTGAAACGCAAGACCAGAGGAAGCAAGGAAATCTGCAGCCTCACATCACTTCACAACTAACTCCAATAACACCTACTATTGAACCACAACCATCATCAACCACCACAGCCTCTCAAGAACAAGAGAATGGAAAGGGGAGAGAAAAAGCAACGGAGGCAAACCCTGCGTCGGTACTCAAAATATCACCCCCTATGCATCCACCTTTTCCTCAACGTCTAAAGAAGAAAAATGATGAGGGCCAATTTAGAAAATTCCTGGATTTTCTCAAACAACTTCACATCAACATTCTGTTGGTGGAAGCTTTGGAGCAAATGCAAAGTTATGTCAAATTCCTGAAGGACATACTATCCAAGAAGAGAAGGCTTGAAAAGTTTGAGACAGCCGCATTAACGCGGGAATGCAGCGCATTATTCAAAAGTAATATACCCGCCAAAATGAAAGATCCAGGGAGTTTTACATTGCCATGCTCCATAGGGGGAATGGACGTAGGTCAGGCTTTATGCGATTTAGGGGCCAGCATAAACTTAATACCACTGTCTATATTCAAGAAGTTGGGTATAGGGGAAGCACGGCCCACCACAGTCACACTTCAGCTCGCTTACCGCTCTATTAAGCATCCCGAAGGAAAAATTGAGGATGTTCTTGTGAAGGTAGACAAATTCATCTTCCCAGCTGACTTCATAATTCTGGATTATGAAGCTGACAGAGAGGTGCCTATTATCCTGGGAAGACCTTTCTTAGCCACTGGACGCGCCCTGATTGACGTCCAGGAAGGGGAGTTAACAATTCGTGTGGACGACCAGCAGGTAAAGTTTAATGTTTTTAATGCGTTGAAATATCCTGATGATTTTCATTATTGCCAGATGATCGAAGATATAATTGAAGAAAAGGTAAGCATCATAGACGCATGGGCAGAAAATGAAACAATGCTGGATGAAATGGATGAAGGAAGAGAAGCGGAAATAGGTGTAATCTCCAATGCAAGTTTTGAACGCTTAGACTTAAGCAACCGATCCACGGAGAAAACAAAGCCGTCCCTAGAAGAGCCGCCAACCCTTGAGCTAAAAACACTCGACGCATTTAAAGTATGCATATTTGGGGGAAAAGAGCACGCTGCCGGTCATCATATCCTCTGCGTTAACTAAAGATTGTGAAAAGGCTTTGCTGGAGATATTGAAAAATCATATCAAAGCCATTGGATGGACCCTAGCAGACATTAGAGGAATAAGCCCTTCATACTGCATGCACAAAATTCGGTTAGAAGAAGGTAAGGATGGCTCAGTTGAAAGGCAACGAAGGCTTAACCCTACGATGAAGGAGGTTGTAAAGAAAGAAATCATCAAATGGCTCGACGCAGGGGTCATTTATCCAATCTCCGATAGCAGCTGGGTAAGCCCTGTCACACCACCTCCAGGACTACCTACCTATCCTGAAAGGGAATGTAAAGACAATAAACATCACCCCTCTTGTGACGCATATTGTCCCTTTTTACCTTCTTTTTTTTGCGTATACATTTACTTATATACATACAAAGAACTCAATCGTACTACACATGCTTATAATTTGATACAATTCTCCGTATAGGGTACGCTTTTATTACATAGCACAATTTCACTCAATATCCACCATACAATGTTCACAACTTTCACCAACACTCCCCACTCAAAACTACATGATCTACATGCCATTTACATAAAAACATATGCGACGTACAACTCTCAGACTGGACTGTATTTTGAGAACTCGAGACTTAGGCAGGGTGAGCTGAAGTAGGCTAAGCACCGGGAACGTCCTTGCTACCTGGGGAGAGAAAAGGAAAACATTCGAAAATATAAGCTAATAGCTCAGTGAGTGACAAATCTTTGTAAAACGAACATTCATTGAAAACAGGCATGTTACGTATAACGAATAAATAAAAGTTTAACATTTATTCAAATTAAACATGCTTCCATAAAATCCATTAATCTCAATAAATCAATTCTTAAATCATACAAGAGTGTTTTCCAAGGAGTTTGTCAATCACAGTATAGTTTTTCAAACTTTTGCCTTAGTTGAGGCAGAGCAACGCTTCTACGCACTCAACGTCGAAAACAACCTTAGTTGGGGTGGACCAAGGCTCAACACTCCCAACGTCGAAATCGTCCCTGGCTCAATGCGGAGCAAACTCGACGCACCAGCCAAATCAACCTCTATGTGCACATAGGAATATGTCGAGTTGCCCATGTACCTTCTCATGTCCTTGAGTACTGGGTCCCAGGGAAACTCACGTGCCTTCTTGTGTCCTTGAGCACTGAGCCTCCTCTAAAACGTTTTAGAATTTTGTTCACATAATAGTTCATATGAAAATCCTTTCATAGAAATCATACAAAACTTCATTCAATAACATTTCATAAGAATACTTCTTATCAACTTTAGAAATATGTAACATGCCTTAAGAGTAATGCAATCAACATTATACATAATAAACAGTTTATTGCAAATCATACTTCATAAAACATTTTAATAAAATAGAATTGAAGAATAAAATAGTCACTCACAACTCTTTTTAGGCTTTACGTGGGTTATATACTTTCCCTATTTCTTCTCGGCCTGCAAGAGACATAATCCCTGCGTTATTCAACATTAAATCTTCTTCCTTTTCTATTCTGACTTATAAACGAGAATCCTAGCGATACCAACCAATAAGAGTTGCTACTAGCGATACTCGATGGACCAACACTAGCGTTACCTTACCTTAGTAGCGATACCCAACGTTATCTAGCGAGTTTCGTGAGACGGACAACTCCTTTGCGTCTCAGCGGCACTCGTCTCGCTACTAGCACTTAGACAACGCACCGATACTTGGTTTTAGCAGCATCTTGCACTGTGATTCTTTCTTTCCTCTTGTTCTTACTTCAATCTATTAAAAATCACAATTCCATACGGATTCAGGACTTCTTCTCTTCTACAAACTTATAGGAAATCAAGTTCCATCGTTTACCTCAAAATTTCACGGCTTAACTCTTCCTCGATCACACGGTATTCTGAAATCACCTCCTGCTGCTTCAGACTGTGTAACAATCTCGTAAGCTCTGTTTTTCCTAAGTATTCACATAGTAAAGCTTCAATTCAGCATTACCATCCTTCACAAAAGTTGTTAGAAATTATGTTAACTTACGAACCTCCAAGTTTCAGCTCTAAACTCGACTTCCTCTACACGTTCTACTCTGATTATCAGTCACTGCGCGAACGGTGTGACTTCAGTTATTCCTCTATTCCAGCTTCGTTTTCAACATCAATATGAGTCGAATTTCGTCCAAAATCCTCAAGAACACCTTCCTCAATCTTCTTCTCAAGTCTATCTGAAATATGGAACCGACTTAAGCTCTCGAAATGTCTTAAAAATGATTAAACATTTAATTAATCCAACTATATATACTACCGACTTAGCCTTCACAAACACCAAGGTTAATGTTGCCGTCTTACCCCTCACCTGCAGGCTGGCGCGGGGTTCTCACTTCGACGCGAGGCGCTCAACTGGCGCGGGGTTCTCACTTCAACGCGAGGCACTCATGTTAAAATCTCTCCTCTAACGCCTTCAGCAACTAGCCTCACCCAACGCATGGCGTCGTCCTCAACGCCTCCTACTTTTGACGCATACAACTCGGTCATACACCACTATCTTCGTCGCGTCAAGACCACTCTGTCTTCGACGCGGAGCGACTTCAACTCATGTCTGTCTTCAACGCATCGACTTTGGCGCATGGCTGTCCTCAACGCAGAGTGAATTTAGCGCATGGTTCAAGCACGTTTCTTTCCCCGCCAGAATTACTTATCCTTCAACGCAGGTAGCTACCTCAGCACACTAACCTTCGTGAATCAACCACAAACACATGGACTTAGTCAATACTTAGCCACAATTTTACTTTCCAAAAATTCTTACTCTCGCTCCCGACCACTTCTTCCTTTGAAATGCATAGTCACAAACGCATGGCTGCACCCCGACGCTTGGCAACGCAAATCAGTGCTTACAAGCCCAGTTCAGTGTGTACCTAAGAAAGGGGGAATGACAATGATCATGAACAGTAAGAATGAGTTGATACCAACAAGAACGGTCACTGGCTGGCGCATCTGTATGGACTACCGCAAGCTGAATGCGGCAACAAAGAAGGATCACTTTCCACTGCCATTCATCGACCAGATGCTAGATAGGCTGGCAGGAAATGAATTTTTCTGTTTCCTTGATGGATGTTCCGGCTATAACCAGATCATGATAGCTCCGGAAGATCAAGAGAAGACAACGTTCACTTGTCCGTATGGCACCTTTGCATTCAGACGCATGCCATTCGGACTATGTAACGCACTAGGGACATTCCAAAGGTGCATGATGGCAATATTCTCCAACTATTTGGAACAGTCAGTAGAGGTGTTTATGGACGACTTCTCAGTATTTGGGAAATCATACGATGAATGCTTGACCAACTTGGAATGAGTGTTGAAGCGATGCGAAGATACAAACCTAGTCCTTAACTAGGAAAAATGCCATTTCATGGTCACAGAAGGTATTGTGTTGGGACATAAGATCTCAAAGGTTGGATTGGAAGTGGATCAAGCAAAACTAGATGCGATAGCAAAACTCCCAGCCCCCACAAATGTAAAGACTTTGCGAAGTTTCCTAGGCCATGCAGGCTTCTATAGAAGATTCATCAAAGGATTCTCGCAAATAGCAAAACCACTGAGCGAGATGCTGGAAGCGAATAGGGAATTAAATTTCAACGGTAAATGCCTAAATGTGTTCGAGTCTCTAAGGCAAGCTCTAATTTCAGCACCAATTTTAGTTGCACCAGACTGGTCTATCCCATTTGAATTAATGTGCGACGCAAGCAACCATGTAGTGGGAGCAGTATTGGGGCAAAGAAAAGAGAAAATAATGCACCCCATCTATTATGCTAGCAAAACATTGAATGCGTCTCAGGAGAACTACACTACTACTGAGAAGGAAATGTTAGCCATAGTCTTTGCGATTGACAAATTCAGAGCATATTTGATAGGGTCAAAGGTGACCATCTATAGCGATCATTCTGCGATCAAATATTTGATGGCGAAAAAGGACGCAAAGCCTAGACTCATCTGCTGGGTCCTGCTGTTACAAGAACTTGACTTGGAGATTAAAGACAGAAAGGGAACCGAGAATCAGGTTGCGGACCACCTATCTCGGTTGGAAAATAAAGAGGTCCAGGAAAGCTTGAGTGATATAGAGGAACGATTCCTAGACGAGCATGTCATGAACGCAGAGAGTCAAGAACCGTGGTACGCAGACATAGTAAATTACCTGGTCTGCAGCCAATGGCTTGAAGAATTCAATGCTCAACAAAAGAAAAAGTTTCAACATGAAAGTAAGTTCTACTGCTGGGATGAGCCATATCTATATAGACTTGGCCCTAACCATTGATGCGCACTTTTAGTGTTTATCGCAAGTGTACGGGTCAAGTTATAATATAAAACGGTTAAGTCCAAGTATTGTTCCACTAGAGATCCAATTGGGAAGGTTCAAGTTACTTAGCTATTCTAGAATTGAATCAATTTTATTTGAGGATTGAAATTCAATATTTCAAATTTGGGAAAAAGAAAAATCAAGCAAAGAAAATATCAAAGGGAGAATTGCAAGAGTCAAAGTGAGTTCTAGGGCTTCGAATCCTTGTTTATTTCATCATGCAAAATTATAGATTTCATGGATTTTATTGTAATTCTTATACCTAAGTCTAGAAACTTAATTCCAAGTTATCTTCTTTCAAAGACAACTCTTTCTCATCCAACTTGATTGATTGTTAATCTCTTAAAACCAATACACAATTACATGGCATTAAAACTAGTCTTTAGCAACTTTCATTGGCAACCTAACTACTCTCGTGATAGATTAACAACGATTCATTGTTATAGGTCAAATTAAACATATAATATCTCAATCATACATCTAACCTAGCATGTGAAGATGGCCAATCCTCAAGAATTAAACACAATAACAATGAAAAGCATAATTTATTTAAACAAAACCATGAGTCTAAAAAATTAACATGAATTCACAAACAAGTCATCAAAACCCTAAAACTAAAGAGTTTAGCCACTCATAGCTTGAAGCAACATGTTTGAGCAAAAATAATCAAAGGAAGAGTGTAAAGAATAGGGAAACTCTACTGAAAAGAGGTTCTTGATTGAGGCAGCACCGTCACGAACTCCTTGGCTCTCACGTCGGACTTCGAAAGGCACCAAGACTATCTCGAACTCTTTTCCTCTTCCTTGCGGCTAACTCACTCTTTGAACTCGCATTTAATTCTCACCTTTTTGGATCATTCTTTCAGTCTGCAACTTTCTTGCTTTTCTTGATATTTCTCCCCCCTCTTGGCTGCTGAAAACCCCTAAATTTATAGAGTTTGGCCGCCTAAAATTTAACCTAAAATACAAAACTTTTCGTTTAATTAACGTTGTCGCATAGCGCCGCGGCGCTAGGGTTGCCACCAAAAATAAGTTGCTCTTGGGTTTAGCACTGCGGCAGCGCCGTCTCAGTGCCACGATGCTGTCATGCGTTCACCAAGGATGCGTCGAAGCAGCGCCATCTCGGCGCCGCGATGCTACTCTGCGTCCATGCTGATGCATTTATACTTCAGCGTCGCGGCAGCGCTGCCTTAACGCCGCGACGCATCATGCGTTTCAACAAGGATGCGTTTTTCAGCCCCTTTTCGCCGTATTCTTGCTCGGTTTTGATCTTTTAGTCGTTTCTTCTAATTTTCCTCGTTTTAACCTGAGAATCACTAGGAAACAAGTGAAATCTAACATAAAACTCCCTTAATTTGAGAGAATAATAAGCACTTTTCAAGTGCTTATCAACACCCCAAACTTACAGATTTGCTAGTCCCGAGCAAAGAATAAAATCAAATAATAGGGATTTTTAGATGAAGAAGTGTGCAATTGACTCATGTCTCAGAGAATAGCATTCAGAGCTTAAGTAGAAACATGCAAGCATATCTATATTGTTATAATCATTCAAGGCCAAATCTTGCTATCTCCCATGTGTGTGTGTGCAAGCCTCCTTCAATTTAAAATACTAGAACTCAAATTAGGACTTAAGAGAGTTTCTTTAGTTTTCCCCCTACTCTAGCTCATGCACCAATCTTCAAGCTTTCATGCATTCAAGTGAGTAATATGTCCCCTAAGGTGCCTTTCAATCATATATATTTTTTCATGGGCCCAAACTTGCATTCTTTTACTTAGACGCACTAGCTTTCACACATCCACTGTAGGGACTTGTACCTAGTCAATTCCCAGGCATCCTTACTGATCACAACAAAGGCAGCTCTTTTTACCCCTATCCATGCATACTTATTACAAGTTTAACATTTAAAAAGATAGACAAATAAAGCTCATATATTTTGTGTACACTTCCTTTCTTTTCTCAAGGCATGTATACTCTTTTCTTTTTCCTTAGTCTAAGATTACAAGCTATCATGCATTTTCACTCTCTCACCGGTGGGGCCTTTCGAAGTGACAACCAAATACACCCAACTTAATCCTTTTATCAGTTAAAGATTCTAAATAAAAGTGGCTACGTGCTCAAGAATATGAGAGATTTTAAGAGGGACTTAAATGAATTTAACTCAAGATAGTGCTATTCTATTTCCACAATAAGTCATCTATCATGCAAATTCGAATCTCATCATGGGCAATCAACATCAAGGCACACAACCATAAACAACATTCCCGTTAACTTTGAAAGCTCCAAAATTTAAAAAAAAAAATTTCAAAAATTGTTTCAAAAATTGACATGCATATGATCATTAAAACCTTCACTAACATGCATAGCAGAATAAAAAAACACACAAAAGTACGAAAGACACCTCCCACCCCAAACTTAGAATCATGCATTGTCCCTAATGCATAAGAACATCTAACAAGGAAAGAGCAAGCCGGGGAGCAAGCGGGAAGCCACCAAACAGGCTTGGTGTAAGGAGTACTTTGTGTGATAAACCACGTTCCTGAGAGATAAAGCATATGAGTGACTCCAAGATTTATTGAAAATAAAATAAAATAAAATAAAAAAGTAAAGAAAGCAATAAAATTGGGTTGCCTCCCAATAAGCGCTTGGTTTAACGTCTTCTAGCTAGAAGGGGTCACGAATCACGGTAGATCCCAAGGTGGTTTCTTCCTTTCATGCTTTGGATTACCTACAACTTTTAGTATTCGCCCACATTGACACTCACAAACATATTTATTAGCATTTAGTGAGTTAGTCAATAAATCATTATCAAGTTGAACATTATCGTTTCTAATGTGGTCAAGACTTATTAAAGAATCATCATGCTTAGATTTTAACGGACTCACCACTTCATTCTTAACATGCTTCTCCATAATTTGTTCATAATTCATTATAGGTTTGGGAGGCATGTATGAAAAACTAGGAGAAATATCGCAACTAAAAACATGCTTCATAGAATTTTCTACTTTAACATCAAGCATGTCATTAGTCTTACCATTCAAAGGGGGCTCATTATGCATAGAGTTTTTATTTGAAGAAAGAGGCGATGTTACCTTTGTACTTGGCTCATGATGCTCATACCTTTCTACATCCGGATGCTTAAGGGTTTTATAGATATCAAATGTTACCTCCTCATCGTTAAGGCGGAATGTGAGCTTTCCTTCTTGCACATCGATGAAGGCCCTTCCGGTGGCCAAGAATGGTCTCCCAAGGATTATGGGGACTTCGGCATCTTCCTCCATGTCTAATATCACAAAGTCCGCCGGGAAGATAAACTTGTCTACCTTGACCAAGACGTCCTCCACAATGCCGTAGGGATGAACAAATGATCGATCGGCCAAAAGCAAAGATATGGTAGTTGGTTGCACCTCTCCTCCATTGAGCTTCCTAAACATGGATAAAGGCATTAAGTTAATAGAAGCTCCAAGATCACAAAGTGCTTTAGTAACTTTATTGTTGCCTAAATGACAAGGGATAGAGAAACTCCCTGGATCTTTTAGTTTTGGAGGCAATTTCCTTTGTAGTGCCGTACTACATTCTTCGGTTAGTGCAACCACTTCATAATCTCCATACCTTTTCTTTTTAGACAATACATCCTTCATGAATTTAGCATACTTAGGCATTTTTTCTAATGCCTCTGCAAAAGGAAGGTTAATTTCTAACTTTTTGAATATGTCTAAGAATTTTGAAAATTGAGCATCAATCTTTTTCTTTTGAAATCTTTGAGGAAAAGGTAAAGTATTAGGGATAAAAGAAGTAGAGTTAGAAGTACTCCCTATGTTGGACTTTGATTTTTCCTTTTCCTTAAATGCACTCTCTTTTTGTTGGACATCCTCTTCTTGTGGGAGCTCATCATCTTCATCATTGATTGAGGGAGTGGATAGCTTTTTCCCACTCCTCAAAGTCACGGCCTTGCACTCCTCCCTTGGGTTTATCTCGGGACAACTAGGGAACTTACCCTTTTGCATTTTTTGGAGGGAAGTTGCCATTTGACTCAGTTGAACCTCTAAGTTTTGAAGTGCCTTACCTTGGCTTTGAATGGTGCTTGCAATTGCTTGGACCGAATTCTCCAATGTGGTTGTCCTTGATCTTGACTCTTTGACAAAGTCAAGCATTATGTCCTCTAATGATGATGTCTTTGCATTCCCCGCTCCATTGAATCCTTGAGGTGCTTGCAACACATTCTTGTTGCTAGCATATGAAAAATTCTCATGATTCCTCAAGTTGGGATGATAGTGAGTTGGAAGTTGTTGTTGACCTCGGTATTGTCCTCTATCTACATAATTGGCTACCTCCAACTCACTTGGCTCTTGTTGGCTTGCCATGGCCGCAAGGGAAGCTATGGATGATGGACTTGCTTGGACTTGGCTTCCTTGAGAAAATTTAGATAAAGCATTAGTAAGAGAAGCCAATTGAGCTTTTAAAGAACTTTTACCTCATCCATCTCATATCGTCCGGTGGCTTTTGGGATGATTGGAGAAGACCGTTCACATGGCCAATTGTACGATGTAGTGGCCAAGTCTTCTAGTATGGTATAGGCTTCTTGAGCATTCTTTGAAAAAATTGACGCTCCGGCGGTTGCATCTAGTATGGATTTGGTTGAGGTTGCTAATCCATTGTAGAAGAGTTGAATTTGCAACCAATCCGGGTAACCATGTCGAGGACACCTTCTCAAGAGATCCTTATACCTCTCCCAAGCCTCATATAATTGTTCATCCTCAAGTTGGCGGAATGTTCCAATCTCCGTCCTTAGTCTTTGAGATTTAGCCGGTGGAAAATATTTGTTCAAGAAAGCTTGAGCTAAGATCTCCCATGTTGTGATGCTATCCGAAGGTATGGTTTCCAACCAATCCTTAGCACGGTCCTGTAAAGAGAAAGGAAAAAGTCTTAGTTTAATTACATCGTTAGAAACACCATTCATCTTTACCGTCCTGCATATCTCTAAGAAAGATCGTAAGTGCTTGTGAGGATCTTCATTGGTTCTTCCTCTAAAAGCTAGCTCTCAAGCCATTTGGATCAATCCCGGTTTCAACTCAAAGTTCTTGACATTGATAGGCACATTCATTATTCCGGGTTGACTTGCCGGTAGCGTGGGTTCGAAGTACTCTCGAATTGCCTTTGGTATCTCCTCCGCCATCTCCGTGGTTTGATTAAGTAGCGCCCTTAGATTTCTTCTACACGTCCTTTCAATCTCGGGATCAAGAGGGAGGATATTAGTATTATCTCGAGGCATAGACCAACCAAATAAAAAAATAAAAAAATAAAAAATAAAAAAATAAACGATCAAATAATATACACCTCAAATTAAGATCTATCAATTCTAATGAATATTAAATAACCAAAAACCGTTCTTTGGATCCCCGGCAACGGCGCCAAAAACTTGATGCGCACTTTTAGTGTTTACCACAAGTGTACGGGTCAAGTTATAATATAAAACGGTTAAGTCCGAGTATCGTTCCACTAGAGATCCAATTGGGAAGGTTTAAGTTACTTAGCTATTCTAGAATTGAATCAATTTTATTTGAGGATTGAAATTCAATATTTCAAATTTGGGAAAAAGAAAAATCAAGCAAAGAAAATATCAAAGGGAGAATTGCAAGAGTCAAAAAGAGTTCTAGGGCTTCGAATCCTTGTTTATTTCATCATGCAAAATTATAGATTTCATGGATTTTATTGTAATTCTTATGCCTAAGTCTAGAAACTTAATTTCAAGTTATCTTCTCTCAAAGACAACTCTTTCTCATGCAACTTGATTGATTGTTAATCTCTTAAAACCAATACACAATTACATGGCATTAAAACTAGTCTTTAGCAACTTTCATTGGCAACCTAACTACTCTCGTGATAGATTAACAACGATTCATTGTTATAGGTCAAATTAAACATATAATATCTCAATCATACATCTAACCTAGCATGTGAAGATGACCAATCCTCAAGAATTAAACACAATAACAATGAAAAGCATAATTTATTTAAACAAAACCATGAGTCTACAAAATTAACATGAATTCACAAACAAGTCATCAAAACCCTAAAACTAAAGAGTTTAGCCACTCATAGCTTGAAGCAACATGTTTGAGCAAAAATAATCAAAGGAAGAGTGTAAAGAATAGGGAAACTCTATAGAAAAGAGGTTCTTGATTGAGGCAGCACCGTCACGAACTCCTTGGCTCTCATGTCAGACTTCGAAAGGCACAAAGACTATCTCGAACTCTTTTCCTCTTCCTTGCGGCTAACTCACTCTTTGAACTCGCGCTTAATTCTCACCTTTTTGGATCATTCTTTCAGTCTGCAACTTTCTTGCTTTTCTTGATATTTCTCCCCCTCTCTTGGCTGCTGAAAACCCCTAAATTTATAGAGTTTGGCCGCCTAAAATTTAACCTAAAATACAAAACTTTTCGTTTAATTAACGCTGGCACCGCGGCGCTATCGCATAGCGCTGCAGCGCTAGGGTTGTGACCAAAAATAAGTTGCTCTCGGGTTTAGCACCGCGACAACGCCGTCTCAGTGCCACGACGCTGTCATGCGTTCACCAAGGATGCGTCGAAGCAGTGCCATCTCGGTGCCGCGATGCTACTCTGCGTCCATGCTGATGCGTTTATACTTCAGCGTCGCGGCAGCACTGCCTTAGCGCCGCGACGCATCATGCGTTTCAACAAGGATGCGTTTTTCAGCTCCTTTTCGCCATATTCTTGCTCGGTTTTGATCTTTTAGTCGTTTCTTCTAATTTTCCTCGTTTTAACCTGAAAATCACTAGCAAACAAGTAAAATCTAACATAAAACTCCCTTAATTTGAGAGAATAATAAGCACTTTTCAAGTGCTTATCAACCATATCCTGCGTCGATGTGTTCCAGAATATGAAACGCATAGCATTTTGAGAAGCTGTCATAAAGCACCTTACGGAGGACACTTTGGAGGGCAGAGAACAGCTGCAAAGGTGTTGCAAAGTGGGTATTTCTGGCCCACATTATTGAAAGACGCAAGGGCATATGCAGTGGCGTGCGATCGTTGTCAGAGAATAGGCAACATTTCCAACCGAAATGAGATGCCTTTGAATTCAATGCTGGAAGTTGAGTTGTTTGACGTATGGGGAATCGATTTCATGGGACCATTTCCTCCCTCTTGCAGTAATCAATATATCTTAGTAGCGGTCGACTACGTATCAAAATGGGTAGAAGCAGCAGCCTGTGCAAAGAATGACGCAAACACAGTGTCCAAGTTTTTAAAGAAACAAATCTTCTCTCGATTTGGGACACCAAGGGCGATAATTAGTGATGAAGGTACACATTTTATAAATCACATAATCACTAATTTACTGACAAAATTTAATGTCTCGTACAGGGTAGCAACTGCTTATCACCCACAGACAAACGGCCAAGCTAAAATAACAAACCGGGAGATCAAGTCCATACTCGAAAAAGTCGTGAGCACATCAAGGAAAGATTGGATGGAGAGATTAGATGAAGCTCTATGGGCATACAGAACGACATTCAAAACACCTATAGGCATGTCACCCTATGCGCTGGTGTTTGGGAAAGCATGCCATCTCTCGCTTGAGCTGGAACACAAGGCCATCTGGGCCATGAAGAAGCTCAATCTAGACCAGGACGCAAGCGGCGAAGCCAGAAAGCTTCAATTAAATGAACTCCTGGAGTGGAGACATTCAGCTTACGAAAACGCAAAGCTGTATAAAGAAAGGACCAAGAAATGGCACGACAAGAATATTAGTAAGAAAACTCTATACATCGGCCAAAAGGTCCTGTTATTTAACTCAAGGTTGCGTTTATTTCCAGGTCAGCTGAAGTCTCGCTGGTCTGGTCCATTCATAATCAAGGAAGTGTTCCCGCATGGTGCTGTCAAGCTAACAAACGAAGACGGAACTACTTCCTTCAAGGTCAATGGACAGAGGGTAAAACCCTACCACATTGGAGATTTCGAAATTGACAAAACCTCCATTGACCTACGCGAGTGTAATGACTGAGCTTGCGTTGAAAGGTCCCTGTGTTGCTGACCGCCTACTTTTTCAGGGACACTTTCTTTTACCCTTGCTTTATTTTCATTCCAACTTATTCTAGTATTTATTTTTATTTTATTGAATTTTGTTTTCTATCTTCTGTTTGTATTTTGTTTTTAGCATTTATTTATTTCTTTAATTTCAGTTTAGTAGTATAAATGAGATAAGCATGAAACTAAGCGTCGAGCTTTAATGTAAATTATTTGATTTCAATGCATCATTGAACTATGCGTTCAGCGATAAACGATTTCTGTGTTTATCGAGTTAAGGTTAGGGGTAAGGTTAGAGCCGTACATATTTTGTCAAACGCATAATACTTAAATTACAACACATAATCTAACCTGAGAACCATGCGTTCATCAGTTATGCGTTTATCAATAATTCACTGCATTTTAGATAGAGCAATATGTCACACCCCCTCCCGGATTACTTACCTATCCTGAAAGGGAATGTAAAGACAATAAACATCACCCCTCTTGTGACGCATATTGTCCCTTCTTACCTTCTTTTTTTGCGCATACATTTACTTATATACACACAAAGAACTCAGTCATACTACACATGCTTATAATTTGATACAATTCTCCGTATAGGGTACGCTTTTATTACATAGCATAATTTCACTCAATATCCACCATACAATGTTCACAACTTTCACCAACACTCCCCACTCAAAACTACATGATCTACATGCCATTTACATAAAAACATATGCGACGTACAACTCTCAGACTGGACTGTATTTTGAGAACTCGAGACTTAGGCAGGGTGAGCTGAAGTAGGCTAAGCACCGGGAACGTCCTTGCTACCTGGGGAGAGAAAAGGAAAACATTCGAAAATATAAGCTAATAGCTCAGTGAGTGACAAATCTTTGTAAAACGAACATTCATTGAAAACAGACATGTTACGTATAACGAATAAATAAAAGTTTAACATTTATTCAAATTAAACATGCTTCCATAAAATCCATTAATCTCAATAAATCAATTCTTAAATCATACAAGAGTGTTTTCCAAGGAGTTTGTCAATCACAGTATCGTTTTTCAAACTTCTGCCTTAGTTGAGGCGGAGCAACCGCTTCTACGCACTCAACGTCGAAAACAACCTTAGTTGAGGTGGACCAAGGCTCAACACTCCCAACGTCGAAATCGTCCCTAGCTCAATGCGGAGCAAACTCGATGCACCAGCCAAATCAACCTCTATGTGCACATAGGAATATGTCGAGTTGCCCATGTACCTTCTCATGTCCTTGAGTACTGGGTCCCGGGGAAACTCACGTGCCTTCTCGTGTCCTTGAGCACTGAGCCTTCTCTAAAACGTTTTAGAATTTTGTTCACATAATAGTTCATATGAAAATCCTTTCATAGAAATCATACAAAACTTCATTCAATAACATTTCATAAGAATGCTTCTTAAAAACTTTAGAAATATGTAACATGCCTTAAGAGTAATGCAATCAACATTATACATAATAAACAGTTTATTGCAAAGCATACTTCATAAAACATTTTAATAAAATAGAATTGAAGAATAAAATAGTCACTCACAACTCTTTTTAGGCTTTACGTGGGTTATATACTTTCCCTATTTCTTCTCGGCCTGCAAGAGACATAATCCCTGCGTTATTCAACATTAAATCTTCTTCCTTTTCTATTCTGACTTATAAACGAGAATCCTAGCGATACCAACCAATAAGAGTTGCTACTAGCGATACTCGATGGACCAACACTAGCGTTACCTTACCTTAGTAGCGATACCCAACGTTATCTAGCGAGTTTCGTGAGACGGACAACTCCTTTGCGTCTCAGCGGCACTCGTCTCGCTACTAGCACTTAGACAACGCACCGATACTTGGTTTTAGCAGCATCTTGCACTGTGATTCTTTCTTTCCTCTTGTTCTTACTTCAATCTATTAAAAATCACAATTCCATACGGATTCAGGACTTCTTCTCTTCTACAAACTTATAGGAAATCAAGTTCCATCGTTTACCTCAAAATTTCACGGCTTAACTCTTCCTCGATCACACGGTATTCTGAAATCACCTCCTGCTGCTTCAGACTGTGTAACAATCTCGTAAGCTCTGTTTTTCCTAAGTATTCACATAGTAAAGCTTCAATTCAGCATTACCATCCTTCACAAAAGTTGTTAGAAATTATGTTATCTTACGAACCTCCAAGTTTCAGCTGTAAACTCGACTTCCTCTACACGTTCTACTCTGATTATCAGTCACTACTCTGATTACCATCCTTCACACGTTCTACCAAAATCCAACGCATGGCGTCGTCCTCAACGCCTCCTACTTTTGACGCATACAACTCGGTCATACACCACTATCTTCGTCGCGTCAAGACCACTCTGTCTTCGACGCGGAGCGACTTCAACTCATGTCTGTCTTCAACACATCGATTTCAACGCATGGTTGTCCTCAACGCAGAGTGAATTTAGCGCATGGTTCAAGCACGTTTCTTTCCCCCGCCAGAATTACTTATCCTTCAACGCGGGTAGCTACCTCAGTACACTAACCACCGTGAATTAACCACAAACGCATGGACTTAGTCAATACTTAGCCACAATTTTACTTTCCAAAAATTCTTACTCTCGCTCCCGGCCAGTTCTTCCTTTGAAACGCATAGTCAGAAACGCATGGCTGCACCCCGACGCTTGGCAACGCAAATCAGTGCTTACACAATAGGTGAAACGCAGATGTCTTTCGAGTCTACGCGTTTTTCCCAGAAAAACACTCAAGTGCTCTAGGTGCGTTAAGTAGCCGCCCATCACACTTGATCAGTGGGATTCCGGATATTGCATATCCGCATTTTTACCGACGGCTCAATTAGCCCTTTATAGACTCGATCTGATTTCCTATTTTCCATTTTCGAAACCTTTCACCTCTATAACCTCTGGCGATTTGTGTTCTACGCAGAACATTCTATGTCTAGCCATTCAAATCCACAAAATCAAGAACGCTCCGCCGGCGACGTTTCCCCAAGATCTTCTCACAACACCCAGCACTCAACGCCACCTTCGTCTTCATCTACACCAGCCCCCGAGGTATTTCTTAACCCTCAATCTCCATTTTTCTCTCCACCAACATTTCATCATACCAGACTTGTGAGGCCTTTCGCTTCTCCGGTCCGACCAAGACCTCCAAATCCCAGCCCACCATTTATCCCAACCTTTTCGGCATCGAGTAAGGCAATTGCTCGTAGTTGGCTGCCTCCATGCACCCCATCGTTGGTATGTCAGAACGAAGGTGGGTAACCCTACTCGACGCATGCTTAATAACCATATAATAAAACCAATGAAAGAAAAAGGAACTTTGTATCTTCATCTTTTCAGACTCAGTGTTAAAAGAAGAAACAAAAATTTTGTGAATAATGAGGTAAAGAGTTTTGGAAAGAAAGCTTGCCGCATACAAATTAAACCCGTCCTAAAGAAAAGAATATAGAGGTAGAGAAATAATATAACTCACGGGTAGCTGATTGAGTATAGCATTCTGAGAGACTAGTCAATGCGTTGAGAAAATGTTTAGATAATTGAAGTTTCTTAGACAGAAGTTATGCTTGAGGACAAGCATTTATCTAAGTTTGGAGGTGTGATAACTTGTAGAAATACAAGTTATTACAACCTTTTTCATAGATAAATAGAGTTTAAATAGCAAAGCATGCGGTAGTTTATGTTAAATTCCATTAATAAATCTTCCTTTGCGTTATACTCTTGTATTTTTATGAAAATCACGATTTTACCACTTTTTGAGCCTAAAACGCATGTTTTGACGCAGGAATGCAGAAGATGCGTTGATGACTTCTTAACGCAGGACGACGCTTTAGCAATCTGTTCTTCATGGACGCATGATCTGAACGGAACGCAAACAACTTGACGACGCGTTAACAACTCAACGCATAACTACGCATTAGCAACCTACGACGCGTTGACATCGACCAAATTATGCATGGACGCGTAGACAACCGTTATGGCAAGGCGCTAAGAATCAGATCGGAATCTTGAGGGAAACAGATGATTGACGAACATGATTTGCGACTAAAGTGGTGGATCTTAATTGGCCCGAGAATCACGCAATCAGGCGAGATGGATGCAGTATCAATCTCGCCACCAATCAAGCAGATTTGTCATTAACTGTGATTTCATCATCTATAAAAGGGCAGCTCTGTGAGATGAGAAAGGTTGTTGATTCTCGGAAGAACTCCATAAGTGACAGCAGAGTTCTCTCAGACTTTAACCGGAGACAAATAGCTCGAGAGAGAAGAGTCTTCCCTCCGCTGCACCACTTCACAGCAGATCATCACGCTTCCATCTAGGCGACTCAAGACATTGACGCCTTCCCTGCTTTCTTTCTCATTTTCTATCTTAATTTTAGATTTGTATCAAGGAATTAAACTGATCGAAAATTGTATCTCATTTCATCAATAGAATTATCTTCCATGTCTACTCACTTCTATAAACTTTCTGCTTTTTACTTTCAAACCATGAGTAACTAATCACACAAGGGTCTAGGGTTGCGTTAGCATCTAACTAGGAACCATAGTGTAACTATTTTATCTTGTCAATTGCGAGCTTAATCCGATGCTTATGTCCATCTGACAAATCGATATAAGTAGTAATAATCAGACTGCTCGAGAGGGTAAGTGATTGTGGAACTCAATTGACAAGGACCAAGTAGTGTTACCTGTCTATGGGGATAACCTTGGTTCTTAACACTCTCCTATGCGTTATAGACATATAACGCATAGCGGCTGACAACCGGGAGAAGAGTCGCAAGTATGAATAGAATACTACTGTGCGTGTCCGACGTTAGATGTTAATCAACCCGAACCCTTTCTTTATCCATTCACATATATCGTTAGCTGAACTTGCTGTGTCGCATGCTTTCCATATTCCACAATTTTTAGTCTAGTGTACAAACAATTGCTTTCTTTAGATTAAAAACAATTTTCAAACAACTATTGGTTACCCCTGTAACGCATGAAATCCAACTGAAAACTGAATCAATATAATCCCTGTGTTCGACCTTGGACTCACTGAGAACACCTATTACTTTGCTTATACTTGGGTAAAAGAATAGGAAAACTTGACAAGACCACCAACGCATAGTAATAGAACGCATAGCATGTTCAAAGCGTGACATGTTGAACGCATAAACGCATCATTTAGCACTTTGCGTTAGGCTAATTTACATATACAAAATAACATCAACAAGTTTTTAGCGCCGTTGCTGGGGATTATTTCATTGATTTAATTATTTTCTTTGGATTATTGTGTTGCAGGATTCCTCAGTCGACGGAGTATAGCAAGCTTCTCTTCTGTCAGAGGCTTCTAACAGTATATGAGTGAAGGGGACAACCCAACATATGATATTGACCCAGAGATTGAGAGGACCTTCAGAAGAAGGATAAGACAGAATAAACAAAGAAGGAGCAATCAAACTACTGAAGAGAACATGGATGCTCATAATAATAATCAACCTCAAGCTCCTCAAGCTTGGGTTAGGCAGAACGCAAATGCGCAAGAGCACGCAAACTACGATACAAATCCAATTCTCTTGGCGCATGATAGGAATCGCCCAATGAGGGAGTATGCGTCGCCAAATTTATACAATTTTGCACTGGGAATTCTACAACCAACCTTCCAGGGTAATGGAAGGTTCGAAATGAAACCAGTAATGTTGCAGATGCTGCAAGCCGCAGGGCAGTTTGGGGGTGCAACGGGTGAGGATCCACATGCACACATGAAAAGTTTTTTGGAAATTTGTAGCGCATTCCCTATGGTTGGAGTACCGCAAGATATCGTCAAACTGATGCTATTCCCATTTTCTCTCAGAGATGAGGCAAGACAATGGGCATAGTCATTTGAACCTGGTGAGATTACAACTTGGGGCAAAATGGTTGAAAAGTTCATGCAGAAATACTTTCCTCCGACAGTAAGTGCAAAGAGGGGACAAGACATTGTCACCTTCGAGCAAAAGGACTCAGAGACACTTAGTGAAGCATGGTCCTTGTTTAAAAGGCTCGTAAGGAATTGTCCCCACAATGGTATCCCTGATTGTGTACAGATGGAGATTTTCTACGGAGGACTGAATAAAACATCACAATCAGTGACTGATGCCTCTGCAGCAGGAGGTTTAATGGACAAAACTTATACGCAAGCCAAGGAGATCCTCGATAGAATTTTGAGGAACATTGATGAATGGGTGGATGATGGATATGGATCCAGATACATGGATAAAAGACGAACACAAGCTGGAATGATTGAAACGGATGCAACTAATAACCTTTCAACTCAGATCGCCAACATGACATCCTTGCTGCAAACAATTGCGTTGAACAACGAAGGTGGAACAGTTGCATCAATGGACGCAATGAACACGGTCAATGTAGCAGCATCTGTAAGCTGTGTGCAATGCGGTGATGGCCACTTATACGATATGTGTCCCTACAACCCACAGTCTGTCTGCTATGTTCAGAACAACCCGTATTCCAAGACTTATAATCCAGGTTGGAGGAACCATCCTAACTTTGGATGGGGAGGAAACCAATCACAGACGCAGGGAACTGGGCAACAACCACAAAGAAGCAACAACCCCGTGTACAACCAAGGTGTTCAAGGGCATGAAGCACAACGAAACCAGTCAGCAAATTCATCATCATCATCCCTTGAAGTACTTATGCGTCAAACTATCACTCAAAATGAAGAAACGCGTAAGTCGTTGGAAGCAATGCTCCAAAATCAAATGGGTGAAATAAAAAGCCATGCCATTGCAATTCGAAATTTAGAGATACAAGTGGGACAAATGGCAAGCGAGCGTAATGTCAGACCCTAAGGAGCATTGCCTAGTAATACCGAAGCCCCACGAGGTAACGGTAAGGAACAATGTCAAGCTGTGACATTGAGGAGTGGGAAGGTTCTTCCCACTGAAACGCAAAATCAGAGAATGCAAGGAAATCCAACCTCACATCACTCCACAACTACCTCCCGTAACATCTACTAGTGAACCGCAATCTTCATCCACCACCACAACCTCTCAAGAACAAGAAAATGGAAAGGGGAGAGAAAAAGCAACGCAGGCAAACCCTGCGTTGGTATCTCAGAATATCACTCCTCTTATGCGTCCGCCCTTTCCTCAACGCCTAAAGAAGAAAAATGATGAGGGCCAATTTAGAACATTCCTGGATGTTCTCAAACAACTTCACATCAACATTCCGTTGGTGGAAGCCTTGGAACAAATGCCGAGCTATGTCAAATTTCTGAAAGACATATTACCTAAGAAAAGAAGGCTTGGAGAGTTTGAGACAGTCGCATTAACGCGGGAATGCAGCGCATTGTTCAAAAGCAATATACCCGCCAAAATGAAAGATCCAGGGAGTTTCACATTACCCTGTTCTATAAAAGGAATGGACGTAGGTCAGGCATTATGCGACTTAGGGGCCAGCATAAATTTAATGCCACTGTCTATATTCAAGAAGTTGGGTATAGGGGAAGCACGGCCAACCACAGTCACACTTCATCTCGCTGACCGTTCCATTAAGCATCTCGAAGGGAAAATTGAGGATGTTCTTGTGAAGGTAGACAAATTTATCTTCCCGGCCGACATCATAATTCTGGATTATGAAGCTGACAGAGAGGTGCCCATCATCTTGAGAAGACCTTTCTTAGCAATTGGACGCGCCCTGATTGACGTCCAGGAAGGGGAGTTAACCATTCGAGTGGACAACCAGCAGGTAAAGTTTAATGTTTTTAATGCGTTGAAATATCCTGATGATTTTCATTCTTGCCAGATGATCGAAGAGATAATTGAAGAAAAGGCAAGCATCATAGACGCATATGCTAAAAACGAAATAATGCTGGATGAACTGGATGAAGGAAGAGAAGCGGAAATAGGTTTAATCTCCAAAGCAAGCTTCGAACGCTTAGACTTAAGCAACCAAACCACGGAGAAAACAAAGTCGTCCCTAGAAGGACCACCAACCCTTGAACTAAAAACACTGCCAACGCATCTAAAGTATGCATATTTGGGGGAAGAGAGCACGCTACTGGTCATCATATCCTCTGCGTTGACTACAGAATGTGAAAAGGCTTTATTGGATATATTGAAAAATCATATCAAAGCCATTGGATGGACCTTAGCGGATATTAGAGGAATAAGCCCTTCATACTGCATGCACAAAATTCGGTTGGAAGAGGGTAAGGATGGCTCAGTTGAAAGGCAACGCAGGCTTAACCCTACGATGAAGGAGGTTGTAAAGAAAGAGATCATCAAATGGCTCGACGCAGGGGTCATTTATCCAATCTTCGACAGTAGCTGGGTAAGCCCAGTTCAGTGTGTACCGAAGAAAGGGGGAATGACAGTGATCATAAACAGTAAGAATGAATTAATACCAACAAGAACGATCACTGGCTGGCGCATCTGTATGGACTACCGCAAGCTGAATGCGGAAACAAAGAAGGACCACTTTCCACTGCCATTCATCGACCACATGCTTGATAGGCTAGCAGGAAATTAATTTTTCTCCTTCCTTGACGAATACTCCGGCTTTAACCAGATCATGATAGCTCCGGCAATATTTTCTGACTATTTGGAACAGTTAGTAGAGGTGTTTATGGATGACTTCTCAGTATTTGGGAAATCATATGATGAATGCTTGACCAACTTGGAACGAGTGTTAAAACGATGCGAAGACACAAACCTAGTCCTCAACTGGGAAAAATGCCATTTTATGGTCACTGAGGGTATTGTGTTGGGACATAAGATCTCAAAGGTTGGATTGGAAGTGGATCAAGCAAAGATAGATGCGATAGCAAAACTCCCAGCCCCCACAAATGTAAAGACGTTGCAAAGTTTCCTAGGCCATGCAGGCTTCTACAGAAGATTCATAAAAAAGGATTCTCGCAGGTAGCAAAACCACTGAACGAGCTGCTGGAAGCCAACAGGGAATTCAATTTCGACGGTAAATGCTTAAACGCATTTGAGTCTCTAAGGCAAGCTCTGATTTCAGCACCTATATTAGTTGCACCGGACTGGTCTCTCCCATTTGAACTAATGTGCGACGCAAGTAACCATGCGGTGGGAGCAGTATTGGGGCAGAGAAAAGAGAAAATTATGCACCCCATCTATTATGCTAGTAAAACACTGAATTCATCTCAGGAGAATTACACTACTACTGAGAAGAAAATGTTAGCCATAGTCTTTGCGGTTGACAAATTTAGAGCATACTTGATAGGGTCAAAGGTGACCATCTATAGTGATCATTCTGCGATCAAGTATTTGATGGCGAAAAAGGACGCAAAGCCTAGACTTATCCGTTGGGTCCTGCTGTTGCAAGAATTCGATTTGGAGATTAAAGACAGAAAGGGAACAGAGAATCAGGTTGCGGACCACCTATCTCGGTTGGAAAATAAAGAGGTCCAGGAGAGTTGGAGTGATATAGAGGAACGATTCCCAGACGAGCACTTCATGAACGCAGAGAGTCAAGAACCGTGGTACGCAGACATCGTAAATTACCTAGTCTGCAACCAATGGCCTGAAGAATTCAACGCTCAACAAAAGAAAAAGCTCCAACATGAAAGTAAGTTCTACTGCTGGGATGAGGCATATCTATACAGACTTGGCCCTGACCATATCTTGCGTCGATGCGTTCCAGAATATGAAACGCATAACATTTTGAGAAGCTGTCATGAAGCACCTTACGGAGGACACTTTGGAGGGCAGAGAACAGCTGCAAAGGTGTTGCAGAGTGGGTATTTCTGGCCCACATTATTCAAAGACGCAAGGGCATATGCGGTAGCTTGTGATCGTTGTCATAGAACAGGCAATGCCTCTGAATTCAATGCTGGAAGTTGAGTTGTTCGACGTATGGGGAATCGACTTCATGGGACCATTCCCTCCTTCTTATGGTAATCAATATATCTTAGTAGCGGTCGACTACGTATCCAAATGGGTAGAAGCAGCAGCCTGTGCAAAGAACGACGCAAACACAGTGTCCAAGTTCTTAAAGAAACAAATCTTCTCTCGATTTGGGACACCAAGGGCGATAATTAGTGATGAAGGTACACATTTTATAAATCGAATAATCACTAATTTACTGACTAAATTTAATGTCTCTCACAGGGTAGCAACTGCCTATCACCCACAGACAAACGGCCAAGCTGAAATAACAAACTGGGAGATCAAGTCCATACTTGAAAAGGTTGTGAGCACATCAAGGAAAGATTGGACAGAGAGATTAGATGAGCTCTATGGGCATACAGAACAACATTCAAAACACCTATAGGCATGGCACCCTATGCGTTGGTGTTTGGGAAAGCATGCCATCTCCCGCTTGAGCTGGAACACAAGGCCATCTGGGCCATGAAGAAGCTCAATTTAGACCAGGACGCAAGCGGCGAAGCCAGAAAGCTTCAATTGAACGAACTCCTGTAGTGGAGAAATTCAGCTTACGAGAACGCAAAGCTGTACAAAGAAAGGACCAAGAAATGGCATGACAAAAACATTAGTAAGAAAACTCTATACGTCGGCCAGAAGGTCCTGTTATTTAATTCAAGGTTGCGTTTGTTTCCAGGTAAGCTGAAGTCTCGCTGGTCGGGTCCATTCATAATCAAGGAAGTGTTCCTGCATGGTGCGGTCATGCTGACAAACGAAGACGGAACCACATCCTTCAAGGTCAATGGCCAGAGGGTAAAGCCCTACCACATTGGAGAGTTCGAAATTAACAAAACCTCCATTGACCTACGCGAGTGTAATGACTGAGCTTGCGTCAAAAGGTCCCTGCGTTACCAAATGCCTACATTTCCAGGGACGCTTTCTTTTACCCTTGCTTTATTTTCATTTGGATTTGTTATAGTATTTAAGTTTATTTTATTGTATTTTGCTTTCTTTCTTCTGTGTGTATTTTGTTTGTAGCATGTATTTATTTCTTTAATTTCAGTTTAATAATGTAAATGAGATAAGCATGAATGTAGGTGTAGAGTTTTTAATATGAACAATTTGATTTCATCGCATACTCTATTATTCATGCATGCGTCCAACGCATAAGTAAATGCGTTCATCGATAAATGATTTCTGTGTTTATCGAGTTAAGGTTAGAGACAAGGTTAGAGCCGTACATATTTTGTCAAACGCATAATACTTAACTTCCAACGCATAATCTAACCGGAGAACAAGGAGTTCATCAGTTATGCGTTTATCATTAGTTCACTGCGTTTTAGATAGAGCACTAGGTGAAACGCAGATGTCTTCTCAGACTACGCGTTTTTCCTAGAAAAACACTCAAGTGCTCTGTGTGCGTTAATTAGCCGCCCATCACACTTGATGGGTGTGCGGCTCAATAAAATTTGCCTTGATCAGTGGGATTCCGGATATCGCGAATTCGCAATTATTACCGACGGCTAAATTAGCCCTTTATAAATGCGATTCGATTTTCCATTTTCCATTTTCGAAACCTTTCATCTCTCTTTAACCTCCGGCGATTTGTGTTCTAGCCGAACTCATATGTCTAACCAGTCAAACCCACAAAATCAAGAACACCTCGCCGACAACATTTCCCCAAGACCTTCTTCATCACCTACACCAGTACCCGAGGTATTTCTTAACCCTCGATATCCATTTTTCTCCCGACCTACATTTCATCCTGATAACTTGTAGAAATACAAGTTATTATAATCTTTTTCATAGATAAATAGAGATTAAATAGAGAAGCATGCGGTAGTTTATGTTAAATTCTATTAATAAATCTTCCTTTGCGTTATACTCTTGTACTTTTATGAAGATAATGATTTTACCACTTTTTGAGCCCTAAAACGCATGTTTTGACGTAGGAATGCATATGATGCGTTGATGACTTCTTAACGCAGGATGACACGTTAGCAATCTGTTTTACATGGACGCATGATCTGAACGGAACGCAAACAACCTGACGACGTGTTAACAACTCAACGCATAACTACGCGTTAGCAACCTACGACGCGTTGACAAAGGCCAAACTATGCATGGACGCGTAGACAACTGGCGCACTTTTAGTGTTTACCGCAAGTGTACGGGTCAAGTTATAATATAAAACGGTTAAGTCCGAGTATCGTTCCACTAGAGATCCAATTGGGAAGGTTCAAGTTACTTAGCTATTCTAGAATTGAATCAATTTTATTTAAGGATTGAAATTCAATATTTCAAATTTGGGAAAAAGAAAAATCAAGCAAAGAAAATATCAAAGGGATAATTGCAAGGGTCAAAGAGAGTTCTAGGGTTTCGAATCCTTGTTTATTTCATCATGCAAAATTATAGATTTCATGGATTTTATTGTAATTCTTATGGCTAAGTCTAGAAACTTAATTCCAAGTTATCTTCTCTCAAAGACAACTCTTTCTCATGCAATTTGATTGATTGTTAATCTTTTAAAACCAATACACAATTACATGGCATTAAAACTAATCTTTAGCAACTTTCATTGGCAACCTAACTACTCTCGTGATAGATTAACAACGATTCATTGTTATAGGTCAAATTAAACATATAATCTCTCAATCATACATCTAACCTAGCATGTGAAGATGGCCAATCCTCAAGAATTAAACACAATAACAATGAAAAGCATAATTTATTTAAAAAAAACCATGAGTCTACAAAGTTAACATGAATTCACAAACAATTCATCAAAACCCTAAAACTAAAGAGTTTAGCCACTCATAGCTTGAAGCAACATGTTTGAGCAAAAATAATCAAAGGAAGAGTGTAAAGAATAGGGAAACTCTACTGAAAAGAGGTTCTTGATTGAGGCAGCACCATCACGAACTCCTTGGCTCTCATGTCAGACTTCGAAAGGCACAAAGACTATCTCGAACTCTTTTCCTCTTCCTTGCGGCTAACTCACTCTTTGAACGCGCGCTTAATTCTCACCTTTTTGGATCTTTCTTTCAGTCTGCAACTTTCTTGCTTTTCTTGATATTTCTCCCCCCTTTGGACTGCTGAAAAACCCCTCAATTTATAGAGTTTGGCCGCCAAAAATTTAACCTAAAATACAAAACTTTCGTTTAATTAACGCTGGCGCCGCGGCGCTGTCGCATAGCGTCGCGGCGCTAGGGTTGCGACCAAAAATAAGTTGCTCTCGGATTTTAGCGCCGCGACGCTGTCATGCGTTCACCAAGGATACGTCGAGGCAGCGTCATCTCGGCGCCGCGATGCTACTCAGCGCCGCATCGCTACCCCAAAATTTGTTCTTTTGAGTTTTTCAGCTCTTTTTCGCCGTATTCTTGCTCGGTTTTGATCTTTTAGTTGTTTCTTCTAATTTTCCTCGTTTTAACCTGAAAATCACTAGCAAACAAGTGAAATCTAATATAAAACTCCCTTAATTTGAGAGAATATAAAGCACTTTTCAAGTGCTTATCAACAACTGTTATAGCAAGGCATTGAGAATCAGATCAGAATCTTGAGAGATTGACAGATGATTGACAGACATGATTTGTGGCTAAAGTGGTGGATCTTAATTGGCCCAACAATCACGCAATCAGGCGAGATGAACACAGTATCAATCTCGCCACCAATCAAGCAGATCTGCCATTAACTGCGATTTCCTCATCTATAAAATGGCAGCTCTGCGAGATGAGAAAGGTTGTTGATTCTCGGAAGAACTCCATAAGTGACAGCAGAGTTCTCTCAGACTTCAGCTGGAGACAAATAGCTCGAGAGAGAAGAGTCTTCCATCCACCGCACCAATTCACAGCAAATCATCACGCTTCCATCCAGGCGACTCAAGAAATTGACGCCTTCCCTGCTTTCTTTCTTACTGTTCTTTCTTAATTTTAGATTTGTATCAATGAATTGAACTTATCGAAAATTGTATCTCATCTTCATCAATATAATTGTCTTCCATGTCTACTCACTTTTCTCAACTGTCCGCTTTATACTTTCAAACCATGAGTAACTAATCACTCAAGGGTCTAGGGTTGCCTTAGCATCTAACTAGGAACCACAGTATAACTATTTTAACTTGTCAATTGCGAGCTTAATCTGATGCTTATGTCCATCTGACAAATCGATATAAATAGTAATAATCAGACTGCTCGAGAGGGTAAGTGATTGTGGAACTCAATTGACAAGGGCCAAGCACTGTTACCTATCTACGGGGATAACCTTGGTTCTTAACACTCTCCTATGCGTTATAGACATATAACGCATAGCGGCTGACAACCGGGAGAAGAGTTGTAAGCATGAATAGGATACTACTGTGCATTTCCGACGTTAGATGTTAATCAACCCGAACCCTTTTCTTTATCCATTCACACACATCTTTAGCTGAACTTGCTAGGTCGCATGCTTTCCATATTCCACAATTGTTAGTCTAGTGTACAAACAATCGCTTTCTTTTGATTAGAAATACAACTTTCAAATATATATTGGTTACCACTGTAACGCATGAAATCCAATTAAAAACTAAATCAATATAATCCCTGTTTTCGACCTCGGACTCACCGAGAACACCTATTACTTTGCTTATACTTGGGTAAAAGAATAGAAAAACTTGACAAGACCACCAACGCATAGTGCTAGAACGCATAGCATGTTCAAAGCATGACATGTTGAACGCATAAACACATCCTAATTTACACATACAATAGAATTCACAACAAGTTTTTGGCGCCGTTGCCAGGGATTATTTCATTGATTTAATTCTTTTATTTGGATTAATGTGTTGCAGGATTCCTCAGTCGAAGGAGTATAGTAAGTTTCTCCTCTGCCAGAAGCTTCTAACAGTATCTGAGTGACGGGAGCAATCCATAGCTCGATATTGACCCAGAGATTGAGAGAACCTTCACCCGAAGGACAAGGTAGAATTGAAGAGGGGTCAATTTCTTGGACCTAATTCAAATGGCTAGTGAGGAAAATTGCCTGCGTCAGCAGAAGAAGTATTGAAGATGACTGATAACTTGTAGAAATACAAGTTATTATAGCCTTTTTCATAGATAAATAGAGTTTAAATAAGAGAAGCATGCGGTAGTTGATGACAAATTTCATTAATAAATCTTCCTTTGCGTTATACTCTTGAATTTTGATGAAGATACTGATTTTACCACTTGTTAAGCCTAAAACGCATGTTTTCACGCAGGAATGCAAGCGATGCATTGATGACCCCTTAACGCAGGAACCAGAGGATGCGTTAACGACAGCCCAACGCATAACTAAGCGTTAGCAACCTATGTTGCGTTGACATCAACCAAACTGTGCATTGACGCATAAACAACCGTTACGGCAAGGCGTGCGAATCAGATCGGAATCTTGAGAGATTGACGTATGATTGGCAGACATGATTTGCGGCTTAATTGGTGGATCTTAATTGGCCCGAGAATCACGCAATCAGGCGAGATGGACGCAGTGTCAATCTCGCCACCAATCAAGCAGATCTGCCATTAACTGCGATTTCATCATCTATAAAAGGACAGCTCTGCGAGAGGAGAAAGGTTGTTGATTCTCGGAAGGACTCCATAAGTGACAGCAGAGTTCTCTCAGGCTTCAACCGGAGACAAATAGCTCGAGAGAGAAGAGTCTTCCTTTCTGCCGCATCACTTCACAGCAAATCATCACGCTTCCATCCGGGCGACTGAAGACATTGACGCCTTACCCTGCTTTTTTTCTTACTGTTCTTACTTGAATTTTAGATTTGTATCAAGAAATTGACTTATCGAAATTTGTATCTCATTTTCATCAATACAATTATCTTCCATGTCTATTCACTTTTCTCATCTGTCCACTTTATACTTTCAAGCCATGAGTAACTAATCACTCGAGGGTCTAGGGTTGCGTTAGCATCTAACTAGGGACCACAGTGTAACTATTCTAACTTGTCAATTGCAAGCTTAATCCGATGCTTATATCCATCTGACAAATCGATATAAGTAGTAATAATCAGACTGCTCGAGAGGGTAAGTGATTGTGGAACTCAATTGACAAGGGCCAAGTAGTGTTACCTGTCTACGGGGACAACCTTGGTTCTTAACACTTTCCTATGTGTTATAGATATATAACGCATAGCGGCTGACAACCGGGAGAAGAGTCGCAAGTATGAATAGAGTACTACTGTGCGTTTTCGATGTTAGATGTTAATCAACCCGAACCCTTTTCTTTATCCATTCATACACATCTTAGCTGAACTTGTTGTGTTGCATTGCTTCCCATATTCCACAACTGTTAGTCTAGTGTACAAACATCTGCTTTCTCTAGATTAGAAACACAAATTCAAACAATTGTTGGTTACCTCTGTAACGCATGCAATCCAATTAAAACCAAATCAATATAATCCCTGTGTTCGACCTCGGACTCACCGAGAAAACGTATTACTTTACTTATACTTGGGTAGAAGAATAGGAAAACTTGACAAGACCATCGCATAATAATAGAACGCATTGCATGATCAAATCTTGACATGTTGAACGCATAATCATATACTTTAGCACTTTGCATTAGGTTAGTTCACACAACAAATATCACCACAACAAGTTTTTGGCGCCATTGCCGGGGATTATTCATTGATTTAATTATTTTCTTTGGATTATTGTGTTGCAGAATTCTTCAATCGACGGAGTATAGCAAGCTTCTCTTCTGTCAGAGGCTTCTAACAGTATATGAGTGAAGGGGATAACTCGACATTTGATATTGACCCTGAGATTGAGAGGACCTTTAGAAGAAGGATAAGACAGAATAAGCAAAGAAGGAGCAATCAGTCTACTGAAGAGACCATGGAGTCTCAAAACAATCAACCTCAAGCTCCTCAAGCTGAGGTCAGGCGAAACGCAAATGCGCAAGAGCACGCAAACTATGATACAAACCCGATTCTCTTGTCGTATGATAGAAATCGCCCGATGAGGGAATATGCGTCGCCAAATTTATATAATTTTGCACCGGGAATTTTACAACCAACCTTCGAGGGTAATGGAAGGTTCGAAATGAAGCCAGTGATGTTGCAAATGCTGCAAGCCGCAGGGCAGTTTGGGGGTGCAACGGATGAAGATCCACATGCACACCTGATAAGCACTTGAAAAGTGCTTATTATTCTCTCAAATTAAGGGTATTTTATATTAGATTTCACTTGTTTGCTAGTGATTTTCAGGTTAAAACGAGGAAAATTAGAAGAAACGACTGAAAGATCAAAACCGAGCAAGAATATGGAGAAAAAGTGCTGAAAAACGCATCCTTGCTTGAAACGCATGGTGCGCCGCGACGCTGGGACGGCGCTGCCGCGGCGCTGAGGCTGAAACGCATCAGCATGGATGCAGAGCAGCAACGCAGCGCTGGGAAGGCGCTGCTTCGACGCATACTTGGTGAACGCAAGACAGCGTCGCGGCGCTAAAACCCGAGAGCAACTT
Source organism: Citrullus mucosospermus (assembly GCA_030954485.1). Taxonomy (NCBI): domain Eukaryota; kingdom Viridiplantae; phylum Streptophyta; class Magnoliopsida; order Cucurbitales; family Cucurbitaceae; genus Citrullus; species Citrullus mucosospermus. The sequence continues at coordinate 13,193,358 of CM062057.1, read as the reverse complement.
GATTTTGGCCGCAACCCTAGCGCCGCGGCGCTATGCGTCAGCGCCGCGGTGCCAGCGTTAATTTAAACGCAAGTTTTGTATTTTGGGTTAAATTTTGGGCGGCCAAACTCTATAAATTTAGGGGTTTTCAGCAGCCAAAAAGGGGGGAAGAAATATCAAGAAGATCAAGAAAGTTGCAGAACAAGAGAACGATCCGAAAAGGTGAGAATTAAGCTAGAGTGCCAAGAGTGAGTTAGCCGCAAGGAAGAGGAAAAGAGTTCAAGATAGTTTTGGTACCCTTCGAAGTCCGACGTGAGAGCCAAGGAGTTCGTGACGGTGCTGCCTCAATCAAGAACCTCTTTTCAATAGAGTTTCCCTATTCTTTACACTCTTTCTTTGATTAGTTTTGCTCAATATGTTGCTTCACGCTATGAGTGGCTAAACTCTTTGGTTTTAGGGTTTTTGATGAATTGTTTGTGAATTCATGATAAATTTGTAGACTCATGGTTTTGTTCAAATAAATATGCTTTTCATTGTTATTGTGTTTAATTCTTGAAGATTGGCCACCTTCACGTGTTAGATTAGATGTATGAATCGAGAGATTATATGTTTAATATGATCTATAACAATGAATCGTTGTTAATCTATCACGAGAGTAGTTAGGTTTACAATGAAAGTTGCTAAAGACTAGTTTTAATGCCATGTAATTTTGTATTGGTTTTAAGAGATTAACTATCAATCAAGTTGCATGAGAAAGAGTTGTCTTTGAGAGAAGATAACTTGGAATTAAGTTTCTAGACTTAGGCATAAGAATTAGATCCATGAAATCTATAATTTTGCATGATGAAACAAACAAGGATTTGAAACCCTAGAACTCTCTTTGACTCTTGCAATTCTCCCTCTGATACTTTCTTGGCTTGATCTTTCTTTTTCCCAAAAACAACAATTTGAATTCCAATCCTCAAATAAAATTGATTCAACTCTAGAATAGCTAAATAACTTAAACCTTCCCAATTGGATCTCTAGTGGAAACGATACTCGGACTTAACCGTTTTATATTATAACTTGACCCGTACACTTGCGGTTAACACACAAAAGTGGCACATCAACACCTGAACAGTTTCTTGGAAATCTGTAGTGGATTTCCGATGGCTGGAGTATCGCAAGATAGCATCAGACTGACGCTATTCCCATTTTCTCTTAGAGATGAGGCAAGATAGTGGGCATACAAATTTGAACCTGGTGAGATTACAACGTGGGGTAAAATGGTCGAAAAGTTCATGCAGAAATACTTTCCTCCGACGGTAAGTGCAAAAAGGCGACGAGACATTGTCACCTTCGAGCAAAAGGACTCGGAGACGCTTAGTGAAGCATGGGCCCGGTTTAAAAGGCTGGTAAGAAATTGTCCCCATAACGGTATCCCTGATTGTGTACAGATGGAGATTTCTATGGAGGACTGAGCAAAACATCATAATCAGTGGCTAACACCTCTGCAGCAGGAGGTTTGATGGACTAAACTTACACGCAGGCCAAAGAGATCCTCGACAGAATTTCGAGGAATATTGATGAATGGGTGGATGATGGATATGGATCCAGGTATATGGATAAAAGACGATCGCAAGCTGGAATAATTGAAACGGATGCAACTAGTAACTTTTCAGCTCAGATCGCCAACATGACATCCTTGCTGCAAACCATTGCGTTAAACAACCAAGGAGGAACGGTTGCATCAATGGATGCAATGAACACGGTCAATGCAACAGCGTCTGTAAGCTGTGTGCAATGCGGTGAGGGCCACTTGTATGATATGTGTCCCTACAACCCACAGTCGCAGAACAACCCGTATTCTAAGACTTATAATCCGGGTTGGAGAAACCATCCTAACTTTGGATGGGGAGGAAACCAATCACAGACGCAGGGTGCTGGACAACAACCGAAGAGAAATAATAATCCCGTGTACAACCAAGGTGTTCAAGGGCATCAAGCGCAAAGAAATCAGTTAGCAAATTCATCATCATCATCCCTGGAAGCACTTATGAGTCAAACGATTACTCAAAATGAAGAAACGCGTAAGTTGCTTGAAGCGATACTCCAAAATCAGATGGGAGAAATAAAAAGCCATGCCATTGCAATTAGAAATCTAGAACTTCAAGTGGGACAAATGGCAAGTGAGCGCAATACCAGACCCCAAGGAGCATTGCCTAGTAATACCGAAGCCCCACGAGGTAACGGTAAGGAACAATGTCAAACTGTGACATTGAGGAGTGGGAAGGTTCTTCCCACCGAACCGCAAGAGCAGAGAATGCAAGGAAATCTGCAGGCTCAAATCACTCCATTACAAACTCCCGCAACATCTATCAATGAACTGCAATCTTCATCCACAACCACAACCTCTAAAGAAAAAGAAAATGAAAAAGGGAGAGAAAAAGCAACGCAGGCAAACCCTGCGTCGGTATCTCAAAATACCAATCCCCTTATGCGTCCACCCTTTCCTCAACGCCTAAAGAAGAAGAATGACGAGGGTCAATTCAGAAAATTCCTGGACGTTCTCAAACAACTTCACATCAACATTCCGTTGGTGGAAGCCCTGGAACAAATGCCAAGTTATGTCAAATTTTTGAAAGACATATTATCTAAGAAAATGAGGCTCGGAGAGTTTGAGACAGTCGCATTGACGCGGGAATGCAATGCATTGTTTAAAAGCAATATACCCGCTAAAATGGAAGATCTAGGGAGTTTCACATTGCCCTGTTCTATAGGAGGAATGGACGTAGGTCAGACACCATGCGACTTAGGGGCTAGCATCAATTTAATGCCACTGTCTATATTCAAGAAGTTGGGTATAGGGGAAGCACGGCCAACTACAGTCACACTTCAGCTCGCTAACCGTTCCATTAAGCATCCAGAGGGAAAAATCGAGGATGTTCTTGTGAAGGTGGACAAATTTATCTTCCCGGCTGACTTCATAATTTTGGATTATGAAGCTGACAGAGAGGTGTCCATCATCTTGGGAAGACCTTTCTTAGCTACTGGACGCGCCCTGATTGACGTCCAGGAAGGGGAGTTAACTATTCGAGTGGATGCCCAGCAGGTAAAATTTAATGTGTTTAATGCGTTGAAATATCCTGATGATTTTCATTCTTGCCAGATGATCGAAGAGATAACTGAAGAAAAGGCAAGCATCATCGACGCATGTGCGGAAAACGAAACACTGCTGGATGAACTGGATGAAGGAAGAGAGGCGGAAATAAATATAATCTCCAATGCAAGCTTTGAACGCTTGGACTTAGGCAACAGAACAACGGAGAAAACAAAGCCGTCCTTAGAAGAACCACCAACCCTTGAGCTTAAGACACTGCCAACGCATTTAAAGTATGCATATTTGGGGGAAGAGAGCACGCTACCGGTCATCATATCCTCTACATTGACGATAGAATGTGAGAAGGCTTTGCTGGATATCCTGAAAAACCATATCAAAGCCATAGGATGGACCTTAGCAGATATCAGAGGAATAAGCCCTTCGTACTGCATGCACAAAATTCGGTTGGAAGAGGGTAAGGATGGTTCAGTTGAGAGGCAGCGCAGGCTCAACCCCGCAATGAAGGAGGTTGTGAAGAAAGAGATCATCAAATGGCTCGACGCAGGGGTCATTTATCCAATCTCCGACAGCAGCTGGGTGAGCCCAGTTCAGTGTGTACCAACGAAAGGGGGGATGACAATGATCATGAATAGCAAGAATGAACTAATACCAACAAGAGCGGTCACTGGCTGGCGCATCTGTATGGACTACCGCAAGCTAAATGCGACAACAAAGAAGGACCACTTTCCACTGCCATTCATCGACCAGATGCTAGATAGGCTGGCAGGTAATGAATTTTTCTGCTTCCTGGACGGATATTCCGGCTATAACCAGATCATGATAGCTCCGTAAGATCAAGAGAAGACGATGTTCACATGTCCATATGGGACCTTTGCGTTCAGACGCATGCCATTCGGGCTTTGTAACGCACCAGGGACGTTCCAAAGGTGCATGATGGCAATATTCTCGGATTATTTGGAACAGTCAATAGAGGTGTTTATGGACGACTTCTCAGTATTTGGGAAATCATATGATGAATGCTTGACCAATCTAGAATGAGTGCTAAAACGATGCGAAGACACAAATCTAGTCCTCAACTGGGAAAAATGCCATTTTATGGTTACTGAGGGTATTGTGTTGGGGCATAAAATCTCAAAGGTTGGATTGGAAGTGGATCAGGCAAAAATAGATGCGATAGCAAAACTCCTAGCCCCCACAAATGTTAAGACTTTGTGAAGTTTCCTAGGCCATGCGGGCTTCTATAGAAGATTCATTAAGGGATTCTCGCAAGTAGCAAAACCACTGAGCGAGTTGCTGGAAATCAACAGGGAATTCAATTTCGATGGTAAATGCTTAAACGCATTTGAGTCTCTAAGGCAAGCTCTGATTTCAGCACCTATTTTAGTTGCACCGGACTGGTCTCTCCCATTTGAATTAATGTGCGACGCAAGTAACCATGCGGTGGGAGCAGTACTGGGGCAGAGAAAAGAGAAAATTATGCACCCGATCTATTATGCTAGTAAAACATTGAATTCATCTCAGGAGAACTACACTACTACTGAGAAAGAAATGTTAGCCATAGTCTTTGCGGTTGACAAATTTAGAGCATACTTGATACGGTCAAAGGTGACCATCTATAGTGATCATTCTGCGATCAAGTATTTGATGGCGAAAAAGGACGCAAAGCCTAGACTTATCTGTTGGGTCTTACTATTGCAAGAATTCGATTTGGAGATTAAAGATAGAAAGGGAACCGAGAATCAGGTTGCGGACCACCTATCTCGGTTGGAAAATAAAGAGGTCCAAGAGAGTTGGAGTGATATAGAGGAACGATTCCCAGACGAGCATGTAATGAACGCAGAGAGTCAGGAACCGTGGTACGCAAACATAGTCAACTATCTAGTTTGCAACCAATGGCCTGAAGAATTTAACGCTCAACAAAAGAAAAAGCTCCGACATGAAAGTAAGTTGTACTGCTGGGATGAGCCATATCTATACAGACTTGGCCCTGACCACATACTGCGTCGATGCCTTCCAGAATATGAAACGCATAGCATTCTGAGAAGCTGTCATGAAGCACCTTACGGAGGACACTTTGAAGGGCAGAGAACAGCTGCAAAGGTGCTACAAAGTGGGTATTTCTGGCCCACGTTATTCAAAGACGCAAGGGCATATGCGGTAGCTTGCGATCGTTGTCAGAGAACAGGCAACATTTCCAATCGAAATGAGATGCCTCTGAATTCAATGTTAGAAGTTGAGTTGTTCGACGTATGGGGAATCGACTTCATGGGACCATTCCCTCCTTCTTGCGGCAATCAATACATTTTAGTAGCGGTCGACTACGTATCAAAGTGGGTAGAGCAGCAGCCTATGCAAGGAATGACGCAAATGCAGTGTCCAAGTTCTTAAAGAAACAAATTTTCTCTCGATTTGGGACACCAAGGGCGATAATTAGTGATGAAGGTACGCATTTTATAAATCGCATAATCACTAATTTACTGACTAAGTTTAATGTCTCGCACTGGGTAGCAACTGGCTATCACCCACAGACAAACGGCCAAGCTGAAATAACAAACAGGGAGATCAAGTCCATACTGGAAAAGGTCGTGAGCACATCAAGGAAAGATTGGACAGAGAGATTAGATGAAGCTCTATGGGCCTACAGAACGGCATTCAAAACACCGATAGGCATGTCACCCTATGTGTTGGTGTTTGGTAAAGCATGCCATCTCCCACTGGAGCTGGAACACAAGGCCATCTGGGCCATGAAGAAGCTCAATTTAGACTAGGACGCAAGTAGAGAAGCCAGAAAGCTTCAACTAAATGAACTCCTGGAGTGGAGGCACTCAGCTTATGAAAACGCAAAGCTGTACAAAGAAAGGACCAAGAAATGGCACGACAAGAACATTAGTAAGAAAATTCTATACGTTGGCCAGAAGGTCCTGTTATTTAATTCAAGGTTGCGTTTGTTCCCAGGTAAGCTAAAGTCTCGATGGTCGGGTCCATTCATAATCAAGGAAGTGTTCCCGCATGGTGCGGTCATGCTGACAAATGAAAATGGAACCACATCCTTCAAGGTCAATGGACAAAGGGTAAAGCTCTACCACATTGGAGAGTTCGAAATTAACAAGACTTCCATTGACCTACGCGAGTGTAATGACTGAGCTTGTGTCGAAAGGTCCCTGCGTTGTCAAATGTCTACATTTCCAGGGACGCTTTCTTTTACCCTTGCTTTATTTTATTTGAATTTGTTATAGTATTTAATTTTATGTTATTTTGCTTTTTTGTTTCTGTTTGAATTTTGTTTTTAGCATGTATTGATTTTTTTTAAGTTCAGTTTATAAATAAAAAGGAGATAAGCATCAAAGTAGGAGCCGAATTTTTGAACAATTTGATTTCACTGCATAATCTATTATTCATGCATGCGTCCAACTTATTTTTTTAAATTATGCGTTTATCGATAAATGATTTCTGTGTTTATAGAATTAAGGTTAGAGGAAAGGTTAGAGCCGTACATATTTTGTCAAACGCATCATACTTAACTTACAACGCATAATCTAACCTGAGAACCAGGCGTTCATCAGTATGCGTTTATCATTAGTTTACTGCGTTTAGACAAGAGCACTAGGTGAAACGCAGATGTCTTCTCAGACTACGCGTCTTTCCTAGAAAAACACTCAAGTGCCAAAAACACTCAAGTGCTCTGTGTGCGTCAATTAGCCGCCCATTACACGTGATGGGTGTGCGGCTCAAGGAAATTTGCCTTGATCAGTGGGATTTCGATATCGCGTATCCGCATTAATTACCGACGGCTAAATTAAGCCTTTATAAACGCGATTCGATTTTCCATTTTCCATTTTAGAAACCTTTCATCTCTCTTAAACCTCCGACGATCTGTATTCTCGCTGCTATCTTATGTCTAACCAGCTCAACCTAGAAAATCAAGAAAACCTCGCCGGAACCAGTTCCCCAAGACCTTCTTCATCATCTACACCCAACCCTCGATTTCCATTCTTCTCTCCACCTATATTTTATCCTTCCCGACCTGTGAGACCTTTTGCTTCTCCGGTCAGACCAAGAAATCCAAACCCCAACCCACCGTTTATCCTTAACTTCTCCGCGTCTAGAATCCGGGCGACTGCCCAGAGACCACCCATCTACCCATTTTTCCGGCCATTCGCCGGAACCCCTACCCGTCCACCAGTAGTCGACGACTCCAACGACTGTGTGGAAGTTCTAAACATCCGTCCTTTGACCCAAATCAACCCAATCCCTACCCCAAAACCCAAAAGCAGAGTCAAGTCCTGCATTTCCTAACCCAGGATGAAGAACATGAAGGAATTCTCTGCCGTAAACTACAATGTCGGAAGCCAACGGTTAAGCGCGGAGAACTCCGAGGTTGAGCAACCTGTTCCTGGAACGGTGGGCGATGAATCCAGTACACTGCACGGTAGCAGTGAGGTGCGCCGAAGGGAAGACAGGGATGTTTTCGGCGACATCTTGGAAAGGATAGCTCAAGAAGAGCGGGAGGCAAAGGGTCAAGAAGACGGGGAGGTCAACCAACCCTTGCCCTTATCCCGTCCACCAAGCACTAGAGGGACGGAGGAGATGGGAAGAGAAGAAGAAGAAGAGGTGGCTGTCACCGTCGGGGAAGTGAACTCAGCGAAATCCCCAGACGAGTGGATAGCTCAAATTCTGAGCGGGCTGCGTGATCCGATGGACGCAATCGTCTCAGATGCACGAAGGGAATCACCCTCGCCAGTAAAGAAGGTCCAGAGTCAGCTGAAGGAGACTCGAGAGGGTGAATACAGTGGGGGAGATAAGGAAGGAGAGGCTGCCTATAGCAAGGAGGACGTAGGCGAGCAAAGAGAAACGCAAGGGTCTGTCCCTGTGTCGATAAGTCCTGAGGAGATGACATTGGACTCCAATGAAGGACCAATAAGAAAAGTTGTGATGGCCGCAGAGGCCAAGAGGAAAAGAGTTGAAGAAGAGGAGGAGGTACCCATACTGAGGAAGAAACGAAGGGTATCACCGGAGATTGCCGAGGATGAAGAGTCGAAAAGCACAGACCAAGGAGACAAACCTGAGTCTCCAGTTACGGCCACATCCTTCGATAGGCTAGCTGTCACACCCCATCCCAGATATACTCTATACCTAGGATTGAGCATGATACCGTTTCCTTCTACATAAAACCCTATAGGATGGATACCATACAGATAGCAAAACAAAACAACATTTCCATTGACATACTAGAAGAACGTGCAACCTCTCAACAAACATATCTGTATATATACATGTAATGTGCAACACGTCCCCTTTTCTACTCTCAGTAATATGAATATTACAAGATATATGTACAGTCTAAGTATTTACAACTATCCCAGAGGTTCGCTTCTAGATAGGCCCAGACGAGATTCTTTTGTAGGCTAGGCGTCCCGGACACGCTCGCTACCTGAAACAATAAACAACAACAAACAAACTGAATGAGAAGAAAGCTCAGTGAGTGACTAAATTGATGTGAAAATTTTTGTGTGTTAACCGCAAGTGTACGGGTCAAGTTATAATATAAAACGGTTAAGTCCGAGTATCGTTTCCACTAGAGATCCAATTGGGAAGGTTTAAGTTATTTAGCTATTCTAGAGTTGAATCAATTTTATTTGAGGATTGGAATTCAAATTGTTGTTTTTGGGAAAAAGAAAGATCAAGCCAAGAAAGTATCAAAGGGAGAATTGCAAGAGTCAAAGAGAGTTCTAGGGTTTCAAATCCTTGTTTGTTTCATCATGCAAAATTATAGATTTCATGGATTTAATTCTTATGCCTAAGTCTAGAAACTTAATTCCAAGTTATCTTCTCTCAAAGACAACTCTTTCTCATGCAACTTGATTGATAGTTAATCTCTTAAAACCAATACAAAATTACATGGCATTAAAACTAGTCTTTAGCAACTTTCATTGTAAACCTAACTACTCTCGTGATAGATTAACAACGATTCATTGTTATAGATCATATTAAACATATAATCTCTCGATTCATACATCTAATCTAACATGTGAAGGTGGCCAATCTTCAAGAATTAAACACAATAACAATGAAAAGCATATTTATTTGAACAAAACCATGAATCTACAAATTTATCATGAATTCACAAACAATTCATCAAAAACCCTAAAACCAAAGAGTTTAGCCACTCATAGCGTAAAGCAACATATTGATAAAAAAGAATCAAAGAAAGAGTGTAGAGAATAGGGAAACTCTACTGAAAAGAGGGTTCTTGATTGAGGCAGCACCATCACGAACTCCTTGGCTCTCGCGTCGGACTTCGAAGGGCACCAAAACTATCTCGAACTCTTTTCCTCTTCCTTGCGGCTAACTCACTCTTGGAACTCTAGCTTAATTCTCATCTTTTTGGATCTTTCTTTTGTTCTGCAACTTTCTTGATTTTCTTGATATTTCTCCTCCCTTTTTGGCTGCTGAAAACCCCTAAATTTATAGAGTTTGGCCGCCCAAAATTTAACCTAAAATACAAAACTTGCGTTTAAATTAACGCTGGCAAAAATTAAGTTGCTATCGGGTTTTAGCGCCGCGGCAGCGCTGTCCCAGCGCCGCGGCAGCGCTGTCCCAGCGCCGCGACGCTATCTTGCGTTCTTCAAGGATGCGTCGAGGCAGCGCCTTCCCAGCGCCGCGTTGCTACTTTGCGTCCATGCTGATGCGTTTCTGCTTCAGCGCCGCGGCAGCGCTGCCTTAGCACCGCGGCGCACCATGCGTTTCAAGAAAGGATGCGTTTTTCAGCACTTTTTCTCCATATTCTTGCTCAGTTTTGATCTTTCAGTCGTTTCTTCTAATTTTCCTCGTTTTAACCTAAAAATCACTAGCAAACAAGTGAAATCTAATATAAAACTCCCTTAATTTGAGAGAATAATAAGCACTTTTCAAGTGCTTATCAACACCCCAAACTTAGAGATTTGCTAGTCCCGAGCAAAGTTAAAATCAAATAATAGGGAGTTTTAGATGAAGAAGTGTGCAATTGACTCATGTCTCAGAGAATAGCATTCAGAGCTTAAGTAGAAACATGCAAGCATATCTATATTGTTATAATTATTCAAGGCCAAATCTTGCTATCTCCCAAGTGTGTGTTTGCAAGCCTCCTTCAATTTAAACTACTAGAACTCAAATTAGGACTTAAGAGAGTTTTTTTAGTTTTCCCCCTACTCTAGCTCATGCACCAATCTTCAAGCTTTCATGCATTCAAGTGAGTAATATGTCCACTAAGGTGCCTTTCAGTCATATATATTTTTTCATGGGCCCTAAACTTGCATTCTTTTACCTAGAGGTACTAGCTTTCACACATCCACTGTAGGGACTCGTACCTAGTCAATTCCTAGGCGTCCTTACTGATCACAGCAAAGGCAGCTCTTTTTACCCCTATCCATGCATACTCATTACAAGTTTAACATTTAAAAAGATAGACAAATCAAGCTCATATGTTTTGTGTACACTTTTTCTTTTCTCAAGGCATGTATACTCTTTTCTTTTTCCTTAATCTAAGATTACAAGCTATCATGCATTTCCACTCCCTAACCGGTGGGGCCTTTCGAAGTGACAACTAAATACATCCAACTTAATCCTTTTTTCAGTTACAGATTCTAAATAATAGTGGCTACGTGCTGAAGAATATGAGAGATTTTAAGAGGGACTTAAATGAATTTAACTCAAGATAGTGCTATTCTATTTCCACAATAAGTCATCTATCATGCAAATTCGAGTCTCATCATGGGCAATCAACATCAAGGCACACAACCATAAACAACATTCCCATTACTTTGAAAGCTCCAAAATTTTCAAAAAAAAATTTTTTCAAAAATTGTTTCAAAAAATTGACATGCATATGATCATTAAAACCTTTACTAACATGCATAGCAGGATAAGAAAACACACAAATGTACGAAAGACACCCCCCACCCCAAACTTAGAATAATGCATTATCCCCAATGCATAAGAACATCTAACAAGGAAAGAGCAAGCCTGGGAGCAAGCGGGATGCCACCAAACAGGCTTGGTGTAAGGAGTACTTGTGTGATGAGCTATGTTCCTGAGAAATAAAGCATATGAGTGACTCCAAGATTTTTAAAAAAATTAATAAATAAACAAAAGTAAAGAAAGCAATAAAATTGGGTTGCCTCCCAATAAGCGCTTGGTTTAACGTCTTCTAGCTAGACAGGACTACTGGATCATGCAATGAAAGTCAGGTTCTCAAGTCCGCGTTCTTCATCACCGATGTAGTGCTTTAATCGTTGACCATTCACTTTAAAGGTTGTTCCATTGTTACCTTGTAGTTTTACGGCTCCGTGTGGGGATACCATGACAATGACAAAGGGTCCCGACCATCGTGTCCTAAGCTTACCTGGAAACAAGCGTAAACGTGAGTTAAAAAGTAATACGCTTTGTCCTGGAAGGAAGGTTCGTGAGGTGATCTTCTTGTCATGCCATCTTGCAGTGCGTTCTTTGTAAAGTTTGGCATTCTTATAAGCTCGAGCACAGAACTCCTCCATCTCATTGAGTTCTAAGAGGCGTTTCTCACCAGCTTTCTCAAAATCCATGTTCAGCTTCTTGATGGCCCAATAAGCTCTATGCTCGAGCTCTACCGGTAAGTGACAAGCCTTTCCAAACACTAACCTATACGGAGAAGTACCAATTGGGGTTTTGAAAGCTGTGCGGTAGGCCCACAGTGCATCATCGAGCTTAAGGGCCCAATCCTTCCTATTGGTCTTGACTGTCTTTTCCAAAACTTGTTTGATTTCCCTGTTAGATAACTCAGCAAGGCCATTAATTTGAGGATGATAAGCTGTAGCAATTTTATGATTAACATTATATTTCTGCATCATAGATTTAAACAGTTTATTGCAAAAGTGAGAACCCTCATCACTAATAATAGCTCTAGGTGTACCAAAACGTGTGAAAATGTTTTTATGCAAGAATTTTAAAACAGTGCGAGCATCATTCGTCCTAGTAGCTATGGCTTCTACCCACTTAGATACATAATCTATTGCAACTAGAATATATAGGTAGCCATTATAAGAAATTGGAAAAGGTCCCATAAAGTCAATACCCCAAACATCAAATAACTCCACTTCCAAGATAGGTTTCATTGGAAGCTCATGTTGTCTAGAAATATTGCCAGTATGTTGGCACCTATCACATGACTTAACAAAGGTATAACAGTCTTTAAAAAGGGATGGCCAATAAAATCCTGGCTAAAGTACCTTAGCTGCAGTTTTGGTGGGTCCAAAATGACCTCCATAGGGGGAAGCATGACATGAATTTAAAATACTTACCACTTCCTCTCGAGGCACACACTTTCTTATCATATTGTCAGCACAAACCTTGTAGAGAAGTGGGTCCTCCCAATGGTAAGATTTAACATTGTGCAGGAATCTTTTCTTTTGTTGATAGTTCATGTCAGGTGGCAAATGTCCTCCTGCAAGATAATTAACTATGTCAGCAAACCAGGGCACACTATCTTTTACCTGATACAGTTGTTCATCAGGGAACATCTCAACAATTGGGGGCCATGATTTAGCTTCCTCATTCTCAATTCTAGATAAGTGGTCTGCAACCACATTTTCACATCCTTTCCTGTCTTTGATTTCTAGGTCAAATTCCTGTAACAATAATATCCACCTCATTAGCTTAGGTTTAGAATCTTTCTTAACAAACAAGTACTTTAAAGTAGCATGGTCAGTATGCACTACTATTTTAGAGCCAAGCAAGTATGATCTAAATTTATCAATGGCAAACACAACAGCTAGTAGTTCTTTTTCAGTAGTAGTGTATTTCTGTTGAGTATTATCAAGAGTCCTACTAGCATAGTAAATTGCCCTAAACATGTTATCTCTACGTTGGCCTAAAACAGCTCCTAAAGCATAATCACTAGCATCACACATGATTTCAAAAGACTGACTCCAATCTGGTACAATAATAGGTGCAGCAATTAGTCTTTCCTTCAGAGTATTAAAAGCTAGTAGACATGCATCATCAAAAATAAATTTAGCTTCCTTTTCTAACAAATTACTCAAGGGTTTAGCAATTTTAGAAAAATCTTTAATAAATCTCCTGTAAAACCCTACATGTCCTAGGATGCTTCTGACTCCTTTCACATTGGTGGGGGGTGGCAGTTGTTCAATGACAGATATTTTAGCCCTATTCACCTCCAATCCTTTTTGAGAGACTTTGTGTCCCAGGATGATGCCTTCTGTCACCATGAAGTGACACTTTTCCCAGTTTAGAACAAGGTTAGCATCTTGGCACCTCTGCAAAACACGAGTTAGATTAACAAGACAAGAGTCAAATGAAGACCCAAATACAGAAAAATCATCCATAAAAACCTCCATTATGTCTTCGATGAGCCCCTGAAAAATAGACATCATACAACGTTGGAAAGTAGCAGGGGCATTACATAAACCAAATGGCATTCTCTTAAAAGCAAATGTCCCATAGGGACATGTAAATGTCGTTTTTTCTTGATCCTCAGGAGCAATGACAATTTGGTTATAACCTGAATATCCATCTAGAAAGCAATAATGAGAATAACCTGCAAGTCTATCAAGCATTTGATCTATAAAAGGAAGGGGAAAATGATCTTTTCTAGTAGCTTTGTTCAACTTCCTATAATCAATGCATACACGCCATCCTGTCACAGTTCTAGTGGCTATCATTTCATCTTTTTCATTTTTAACCATAGTCATGCCACCTTTCTTGGGTACCACTTGAACAGGACTTACCTATGGACTGTCAGATATGGCATATATGATTCCTGCATTCAAAAGCTTGAGCATTTCTTTCTTAACTACCTTCTTCATGGTGGGATTAAGTCTCCTTTGGTGCTCTATTGTTGGTTTAAAGGTATCTTCCATCAAGATTCTGTGCATACAGACCGACAGACTAACACCTTTAAGGTCCTCAATAGACCAACCAATGGCAGATTTATAGTCCCTCAATACTTTCAATAATTTTTCTTCTTCCACAAAATCAAGATCAGAGGATATTATAACAGGTAAAGAAGATAAATCATCTAAGAATACATATTTTAAATGAAGAGGTAATACTTTTAATTCAAGCTTAGGCTTCTCAATATATTTCACAACATGCAAGGGAGCTAAAGGTATAGGTTTATCTATTTTAGAACATGTTGGCAACCTATCTAACCACCTAGCATAAAATGCTATTTCATCAAAGATTGTATCTGCATTTTCAACATCTATCATGCTTTGTTCTAGATGATCACTAGCTAACATGACCTCTACATGCTTAAAAATAGTATGATCAATCATGTCTATAGCATGGCAAGGACTACTCTCATCATAATGACTCAAGGACTTGTAAATATCAAATACTACATTTTCATCATTTACCCTTAGAGTCAACTTCCCTTGTTGGACATCTATGATAGCCTTTCCAGTTGCTAGGAATGGCCTCCCAAGTATGATAGGAATCTCAGAGTCCTCCTCCATGTCCAATACTACAAAATCTGCAGGGAAGATAAATTTGCCAACTTTAACTAATACATCTTCAACAATACATTTGGGATAAGCTAATGATTTGTCAGCAAGTTGCAGGGTGATGGTGGTAGGTTGCACCTCTCCAATGTTGAGTTTCCTATAAACAGATAAAGGCATTAAATTAATAGAAGCACCAAGATCACAAAGAGCTCTAGTAACATTTAAAGAACCAATAGTGCAAGGTATAGTAAAACTCCCTAGATCTTTTAACTTTTGTGGTAGCTTCTTTTGTAACACTGCACTGCATTCCTCAGTCATGCTAATCATCTCATATTGCCCAAACTTTTTCTTTTTAGATTAGACATCTTTCATGAATTTCGCATAGTTGGGTATTTGCTCTAAAGCCTCAGCAAATGGAATGTTAATGTGCAGCTTTTTAAATAACTCAAGAAATTTAGCAAATTGCGAGTCTATTTCTTTCTTTTTAAAACGTTGAGGATATGGCATAGTATTAGGTACAAAAGGTAGAGGGTTAGATGACTTACTTGAAGATGTTGACTCTTTTACCTTTACCTCCTTTTCTAGAATCTTTGGTTCATCTTCTAGAATTGGCTCTTGGATATTGCCATCTACCTCTTGCTCTTCATCCTCATCAATGATCAAAGGAGTGGACAGCTTTTTCCCACTCCTCAAAGTCATGGCCTTGCACTCCTCTTTTGGATTTATCTCGGGGCAACTAGGAAATTTTCCCTTTTGCATTGTTTGAAGGGAAGTGGCGATTTGGCTTATTTGTGCCTCGATGTTTTGAATGGCCTTACCATGACTTTGTACGGTGCTTTCCAATGCGGTTGTCCTTCCTCTTGATTCTTTTATGAATTCTACCATCAAATCTTCTAAGTTGGACTTCTTTTCAGTGTGGGATGGACCTACATTGGATAATTCAGAAGAACCTTGCAAAACATTCCTTTTGTTAGCATAAGAAAAATTTTCATGGTTCCTCAAACTGGGATGGTAGTGAGTTGGAAGTTGTTAATGTTGGTAATTCCTATAATGTCCTCTATCAACACAATTAGCCGTCTCATTATCTCCATGAACGCCCATTTCTGATGCCAAAGCGGCAAGAGAAGCTATAGATGGTGGATTTTGAGCTTGGCTTCCTGCAGTTAATTTAGAAAGAGCATTAGTAAGGGAAGCCATTTGAGCTTTAAGAGAATTTACCTTATCAATTTCATATAATCCGGCAGCTCTTGGGATGTTTGAAGAAGACCGTTCACATGGCCAATTGTAGGATGTATTGGCCAAATCTTCTAATATGGTATAGGCTTCTTGAGCATTCTTTGAAAAAATTGACCCTCCGGCAGTTGCATCTAAGATGGATTTGGTTGAGCTTGCCAATCCATTGTAGAAAAGTTGAATTTGCAACCAATCCGGATACCCACGTTGAGGGCATTTTCTCAAGAGATCCTTATACCTCTCCCAAGCCTCATATAATTGTTCATCCTCGAGTTGGCGGAATGTTCCAATCTCCGTCCTTAGTCTTTGAGATTTAGCCGGTGGAAAGTATTTGTTCAAGAAAGCTTAAGCTAAGATCTCCCATGTTGTAATGCTATCCGGAGGTATGGTTTCCAACCAATCCTTAGCACGGTCCTGCAAAGAAAAAGGAAACAGTCTTAGTTTAATTGCATCATTCGAAACACCATTCATCTTTACCGTCCCGCATATCTCCAAGAAGGATCGCAAGTGCTTGTGAGGATCTTCATTAGTTCTTCCCCTAAAGGCTAGCTCTCTAGCCATTTGGATCAATCCCGGTTTCAACTCAAAATTGTTGACATTGATAGGCACATTCATAATTCCGGGTTGACTTGCCGGTAACGTAGGTTGAAAGTAGTCTCTAATTGCCTTAGGTATCTCCTCCGCCATCTCCGTAGTTTGATTAAGTTGAGCCCTTAAATTTCTTCTACACGTCCTTTCAATCTCGGGATCAAGAGGGAGGAGGTTAGTATTATCTTGAGGCATAGACTAACAAAATAAATAAAAATAAAAAAAACAATTATATAAAATAAACTAAATAAAAAAAATCAAATAAAACAAAAACAAATAAACAATCAAATAATATACACCTCAAATTAAGATCTATCAATTCTTATGAATATTAAATAACAAAAACCGTTCTTTGGATCCCCGGCAACGGTGCCAAAAACTTGATGTGAAACTTTTTATGTGTTAACCGCAAGTGTACAGGTCAAGTTATAATATAAAACGGTTAAGTCCGAGTATCGTTTCGACTCGAGATCCAATTGGGAAGGTTTAAGTTATTTAGCTATTCTAGAGTTGAATCAATTTTATTTGAGGATTGGAATTCAAATTGTTGTTTTTGGGAAAAAGAAAGATCAAGCCAATAAAGTATCAAAGGGAGAATTGCAAGAGTCAAAGAGAGTTCTAGGGTTTCAAATCCTTGTTTGTTTCATCATGCAGAATTATAGATTTCATGGATTTAATTCTTATGCCTAAGGCTAGAAACTTAATTCCAAGTTATGTTCTCTCAAAGACAACTCTTTCTCATGCAACTTGATTGATAGTTAATCTCTTAAAACCAATACAAAATTACATGGCATTAAAACTAGTCTTTAGCAACTTTCATTGTCAAGATAACTACTCTCGTGATAGATTAACAACAATTCATTGTTATAGATCAAATTAAACATATAATCTCTCGATCATACATCTAACCTAACATGTGAAGGTGGCCAATCTTCAAGAATTAAACACAATAACAATGAAAAGCATATTTATTTGAACAAAACCATGAGTCTACAAAATTATCATGAATTCACAAACAATTCATCAAAAACCCTAAAACTAAAGAGTTTAGCCACTCATAGCGTAAAGCAACATATTGCAAAAAGAATCAAAGAAAGAGTGTAAAGAATAGGGAAACTCTACTGAAAAGAGGTTCTTGATTGAGGCAGCACCGTCACGAACTCCTTGGCTCTCGCGTCGGACTTCGAAAGGCACCAAAACTATCTCGAACTCTTTTCCTCTTCCTTGCGGCTAACTCACTCTTGGAACTCTAGCTTAATTCTCACCTTTTTGGATCTTTCTTTTGTTCTGCAACTTTCTTGTTTTTCTTGATATTTCTCCTCCCTTTTTGGCTGCTGAAAACCCCTAAATTTATAGAGTTTGGCCGCCCAAAATTTAACCTAAAATACAAAACTTGCGTTTAAATTAACGCTGGCACCGCGGCGCTAGGGTTGCGGCAAAAATTAAGTTGCTTTCGGGTTTTAGTGCCGCGGCAGCGCCGTCCCAGCGCCGCGACGCTGTCTTGCGTTCTTCAAGTATTCGTCAAGGCAGCGCCTTCCCAGCGCCGCGTTGCTACTCTGCGTCCATGCTGATGCGTTTCTGCTTCAGCGCCGCGGCAGCGCTGCAGCGCACCATGCGTTTCAAGCAAGCATGCATTTTTCAGCACTTTTTCTCCATATTCTTGCTCGGTTTTGATCTTTCAATCGTTTCTTCTAATTTTCCTCGTTTTAACCTGAAAATCACTAGCAAACAAGTGAAATCTAATATAAAACTCCCTTAATTTGAGAGAATAATAAGCACTTTTCAAGTGCTTATCATAAATCTACTAAACTATTCATAACAAATATAAGCCAGGTTGTGAGTTAAAACCATCACATATCACATTCCAATGAATTACCAAGATTTACTTTCCTCATTGCACATATAACTACCAAATTCTCATGTCTCACAGACTTGCAACTATTTAGTGCTTTCACTTTCCATCCCTCAGCACTTACTCAGGTGTAATTACAATATCATGTGCCTTCACATGAAATCCCTTAGCACAAGTAACAAATTCTATCTTTGCTCAAACGCCTTCACTCATGATCCCTCGGCACGAGCTAGTGTGTGATGGATTACTACATGCCTTCACTCATAGTCCCTGAGCATTGTAGTCCCTTTCTTATTGTTATTCAAGTGCCTTCTCAAAGTCCCTCAGCACTTAATTCACGTTTACACACATACAAGCTTTCACCATAAGGTCCCTCAGCTACTATTTTGTATGGACATTCATATTGATACTCTTTCAAATCATTAACACATCTTATTCATAAGGCATACTACAAAGAATCATGTTTCCTCAACGTTAAGTGTACTAAATTTATCACAAGATATAGCAAAAGTCACTCACAATTGGTCTCGACTCTAAGTGGGTTATAAGCCTCCCCGAGCTCTTCTTGGCCTTAAAATACATAATCCTCAAGTTTAGTTTCCATAATCTCCCTTTTCCTTTAACATACAATAGTAACGTTACTCTTAGAAAATTGTAAGCTGCCAGCGTTACTCATTTGATACCAAAACTGTACTAGCGATACTGCGTTGATTGAAACCAGCGAGACTACCTTGAGGAGCGATACCCAGCGATACTCTAGCGAGAATTGTGAGACGCAAAGCCTATCTTGCGTTGCAGCGATACTTGCTTCGCTGCCCTGTCTCTCGCTCACTCAGCGATACTTCCGCTATAGCAGAACCGTTTCCTTCTTCCTTTCTTCTTCCTTCTTCAACCTGCTAAACATTTCGTTTCAGCCAATTTCAATACTTTCTTCCTTCTACAAACTTATTAAAGTACAGATCCTTCATCTTACCTCCAAATTTCATGAAGAACATCCTCTCCGTTTAGGATATATCCTTCGACAACTCCAAGTTACCCCTAATCAATCGATAGTTCAACTTCAGTCTCTTCCTCCTAAGTTTGACACACAATTAAACAATTTCAGCTCAAGCATCCTTCATGAAACCTGCTAGAAATCGAGTTAACTTACTAAACTCAAAGTTTCAGCCCTAACCTCCATCTCTTTAATTTTTTCTTCCTCCAAAACCGAGCATCACTCTGAAAAGATAACAGCAGCCGAAACCTCTGTCAAACCCAAGTTTCTTCCACGAATTCAATGAGATTTCTGCTTCAGATCAGCATGAACATCTTCTTCTACCTTCCTCCGATGTTTCGCCTTAATATGGACCCAACTCGAGCTCTGAAATGCAAGCAGAACAATTGAATTCTCAATCCACTTATATATATACCACCGACTTATCCTCCATTTCAACATTATACTATAATCCGTTCAACGCATACCTTCTATGCTCAGCTTCAGCAACGCACACGACCTCTGATGATATTCCTTTTCAAACTCTCCCTCCAAATAGTTAGCATACTCATTACTTTCTCTCGGCCAACACTCTTTGTCCAATGCATACCCGCCTTCGACACATGGTAGCGTTCACCGCATAATAGCCTCACCGCAGATCAGCTCCCAACTCCTCGTGGCCTTTACTTCCAACGGCACACTGCCTTCAATGCGTTTGCCGCATAATAATCCTCGGTACCAAGTGATCCTCCACGTCTTATGTCCTCCACGCCTTATGTCCTCAACAGGTTGCCATCAACGCATAGCTGACACTTAGTCATTTTCCCACTCCAAATACAAGCCAGCCAACTACTTTTACACATTCACCCATCTCTCGGCCCCTTCTTACCTTGCGTTCTCACAAAATTAGGTGCAGGGCTTACACTAGCAGAGAAAGAGAGGAAGAAGAGGGCCAAGTTGAGAAAGGAGCTCAGGGCCCTAAGAAAAGGAGGAACAAATTGCAAAAGACGCATTGTCTCGTAAGAAGGCGCGCAGGGAAGTGCGGCCTCAAGAAGTTAGGGAGACGCAAGACCTTCCTGATCCTCAACTAGAAGTAGCCGCATTGGCATTTGAAAAGGACATGATGGAAGAAGAAAGACTAGAAAAAGCAGCCGAAGAACTTGAAAGAGAGCTACAAATTGAAGAAGATGCAGAGCTGGCTGCTAGAATAGTCGCCCAAGAGGAAGGGGAGGGCAAGAAGAAAAAGAAAAAGAAAAGTAGGAAGAACGCATCGGGGAGGATGCGAGGGAAGAACAAGGTGTGAGCACCTTGGAGAAGAAGAAGAGGAAAGAAAAGGAGGTGTCAGTCACCAACCTCCCAAGCACGCATACTGAGAAACGCAAAGGGAAGGAAAAGGTGACTGAAGCACCAGTCAAAGTGGCCGAGAGCAAAAAGAGAACTGTAAATGAGATTCCAGCTAAGGCCAAAGGAAAAAAGAAAGTAGCTGATGCGTTGCCACAACAGAAGGAAGGAAAAGGGAGACGCAGGGTGTTCCCTGACCTGATGATTGAGGTGGGATTTTTCCCTGAAGAAGCCCCAGTGCCGCCATACATCACCGAAATAGTTGACCACCACGGCTGGAGAAACTTCTGTACCAGCACTCCCTGGGTCCAACCTGACGTAGTCCGAGATTTCTATAACGAACGCATAGACGAGGAGGAAGACGTGGTGGTGGTGGATGAAATTGAAGTCCCATTCAACGCAAGGGAAATCAACGGTATATATGAGTTGAGGGACAACCTGGATGCGGAAGGAAATAAGATTATAGAATCAACTCCAACGGAGTTAATGGAGGACGCACTCCAGGTAATGGCGAAGCCAGTGGCAAAGTGGGATGTTTCACCCACAGGTTTAAAGACGCTTTCAGCAAGCAGCCTAACTCCAGAGGCAAACCTATGGGTGTATTTGGTGAAGAAGCGGCTGATCCCTACAAAGCATGACAAGACAGTGTCAAGGGATCGAGTGATGGCAGCATACTGCATTATGCATCGCATCAACCTTGCTGTCGGACGCATAATTGCCGCACAGATAAGAGGGGTGTTCAGCAAGCCAAGGGGCCAACTCTTTTTCCCCACTCTTATCATGAACTTATATGGCAATGCTTCCATCGGAGGGCCAACGGAAGTGTTAGACGCAGAGAAGATGATTGAAGTTAATGGCGTAATAGCCACCAAGACTTTGCGTCAGTTGATGAGAGGATCACAATATCTGCCAGAGCCTACCAAGGCCACTAAAAGACCTCATCAACCAGTTCCGCCTCCAAAGCCGCAACCGCAGAAGAAGGGGAAGCCGTCCAAGTTGAAGGGCGTGGCAAGTCCTGATGCCACCATTCGACCTTCCCTAACCTCAAGTCCTTCATCCCCACTTCTAACAACCAGAAGGGAACCGACTCCACCTCCACCTCCTCTTGAGACGCATCGCCCTAAGCCACCTCCTCCTCCTAAGAAAACGCATCGCCCCAAACATCCAAAACCCCAACCTTCCACAAAACCCTCTGCCTCAATTAGAGTTGATGACTCACACTTAGAGGATTTTGACGCGACTTTTATGCGTCCATCATCCCCTGCGTTTGACGAAACTCCACCCACTCCTCCGCCTCAACCAAACCCGCCTACCCCACCAACGCAACCTCAACAACAAGAAGGCCCACTTGACCTTGAATGGGAGACAGTGCAAACATACTTGCAGCAAGCGATATTGCGTCCTGTGATGCATTCATTAAATATGTTAGCACGCCGGCAGACGGAGCAGTTCCAATTCACCCTGAATTATGTTCACCAACTGTTCTCCATCCAGCCGGATATCCCGCCCCCTGATATTCCAGAACGCCTCCAACAGCCTCTTGTCTTCCCAATACCGCAACGTCCTGCGTCTGAGCAGCAACGCAGACCTGATGAAGACGAGCCTGATGGTTGAAAAGTTTAGGGGTGTAGTCAAGACTTGTAATTTTCTTGCAAAATTTTGTATCTTCCCATTCAATTTTATGCGTTGGTGAAAGTCATATTAATAGAATGAATATTTTCTTCATCGCATGGATCTTTAATTTCCTCTTTGCATTGTCCCTTGTTATAAATTTATTCTAAGTACATTTAATTAGTCTAAACTTCTATCTTTGCGTTGAAAAGTTGGTCCCTGTGATGATAATCATGCTTACACTTTTTGTACACTCTTTAAGTTAGATTACTTTCAATGCGTCTGCATACTATTCCTTAGAAACGCAAACCTACTTTGAATGTATGCAAGCAGCCAATTGAAATATCTTTTACAACATTTTGCAACTCAGTCTTTGTTTACAATTTAAGCAATGAGGACCTTGCTACTCTCAAGTTTGGGGGTGGAAGAGGTTTGAACTATCAAAGATAAAAATATGAGGAACTTAGTTCAATCATTTAAAAAAAAAAAAATTATTCTTTAAAACGCAAAACTCCGCTGGCAAGACTAATATATTTATCTTATTAAGAGTTTAGTTGAAAACGACACCTGCTCGTAGTTGGCCACCTCCATGCACCCCATAGTTGGTGTGTCAAAACGAAGATGGGTTATCGTATTCAACGACGCATAGATAAATAACAAACTCCAATGTCTAGTGAGGAAACCGAGCTTAGATAAGAGTTTAGTCGAGAAGGGCACTTGCTCGTAGTTGGCTGCCTTCATGCACCCCATCGTTGGTATGTCAAAACGAAGGTGGGTAACCCTACTCGACGTATACTTAATAATTATACAATAAAACCAATGAAAGAAAAAGGGACTATATATCTTCATCTTTTCAGACTCGGTGTTAAAAGAAGAAACAAAAATTTTGTGAATAATGAGTTAAAGAGTTTTGAAAAGAAAGCTTGCCGCATACAAATTAGACCCGTCCTATAGAAAAGAATAAAGAGGTAGAGAAATAATATAACAAACGGGTAGCTGATTGAGTATAGCATTGTGAGAGACTAGTCAATGCGTTGAGAAAAGGCTTAGGTTAATTGAAGTTTCTTAGATAGAAGTTATGCTTGAGGACAAGCATTTATCTAAGTTTGGGGGTGTGATAACTTGTAGAAATACAAGTTATTATAGCCTTTTTCATAGATAAATAGAGTTTAAATAAGAGAAGCATGTGATAGTTGATGACAAATTCCATTAATAAATCTTCCTTTGCGTTATACTCATGAATTTTGATGAAAATACTGATTTTACCACTTGTTAAGCCTAAAACGCATGTTTTCACGCAGGAATGCAAGCGATGCATTGATGACCCCTTAACGCAGGAACCAGACGATGCGTTAACAACAACCCAACGCATAACTAAACGTTAGCAACCTATGTTGCATTGACATCAACCAAACTATGCATGGACGCATAGACAACCGTTACGACAAGGCACTGCGAATCAGATCGGAATCTTGAGAGACTGACGGATGATTGGCAAACGTGATTTGCGGCTTAAGTGGTGGATCTTAATTGGCCCGAGAATCACGCAATCAGGCGAGATGGACGCAGTGTAAATCTCGCCACCAATCAAGCAAATCTGCCATTAACTGCGATTTCATCATCTATAAAAGGGCAGCTCTGCGAGAGGAGAAAGGTTGTTGATTCTCGGAAGGACTCCATAATTGACAGCAGAGTTCTCTCAGGCTTCAACCGGAGACAAATAGCTCGAGAGAGAAGAGTCTTCCTTTCCGCCGCATCACTTCATAGCAAATCATCACGCTTCCATCCGGGTGACTCAAGACATTGACGCCTTACCCTGCTTTCTTTCTTACTGTTCTTACTTGAATTTTAGATTTGTATCAAGAAATTGACTTATCGAAATTTGTATCTCATTTTTATCAATACAATTATCTTCCATGTCTATTCACTTTTCTCATCTGTCCACTTTATTCTTTCAAGCCATGAGTAACTAATCACTCGAGGGTCTAGGGTTGCGTTAGCATCTAACTAGGGACCACAGTGTAACTATTCTAACTTGTCAATTGCGAGTTTAATCCGATGCTTATATCCATCTGACAAATCGATATAAGTAGTAATAATCAGACTGCTCGAGAGGGTAAGTGATTGTGGAACTCAATTGACAAGGGCCAAGCAGTGTTACCTGTCTACGGGGACAACCTTGGTTCTTAACACTTTCCTATGTGTTATAGACATATAACGCATAGCGGCTGACAACCGGGAGAAGAGTCGCAAGTATGAATAGAGTACTACTGTGCGTTTCCGATGTTAGATGTTAATCAACCCAAACCCTTTTCTTTATCCATTCAAACACATCTTAGTTGAACTTGCTGTGTCGCATTGCTTCCCATATTCCACAACTGTTAGTCTAGTGTACAAACATCTGCTTTCTCTAGATTAGAAACACAAATTCAAACAATTGTTGGTTACCTCTGTAACGCATGCAATCCAATTAAAACCAAATCAATATAATCCCTGTGTTTGACCTCAGACTCACCGAGAAAACCTATTACTTTACTTATACTTGGGTAGAGGAATTGGAAAACTTGACAAGACCAACGCATAATAATAGAATGCATTGCATGATCAAATCTTGACATGTTGAACGCATAATCATATACTTTAGCACTTTGCGTTAGGTTAGTTCACACAACAATATCACCACAACAATGACTTACTCATATGCCAGAAATCTTTTCGACAGAACTCCATGGGACACCAATGAGTGGGTGGACGACGGATATGAATTTCGTCCCACCAATAGAAGACAAACGCAAGTTGGAATGCTTGAAGCTGATGTTGCCAACAATCTTGCAGCGCAGCTCGCCAATATGACATCCATGCTGCAAACACTAGTCTTGAGAAATCAAGGAAGACGATTTGCTGCATTTGTAGACTGCCCGCAGTGTGGTGGGGGGCACTTGTATGACATGTGTCCCTACAACCTTCAATCTATCTGCAGTGTTCAAAACAACCCCTACGGTGAGATGTACAATTCGGGTTGGAGGAACCACCTTAACTTCGGATGGGGTGGGAATCAACAACAAACGCAGAGGACTGAGCAACAGCCGCAGAGAGGCAACCCTCCTGGTTTCAACCAATGGAATCAAGGCCAGTTTCATCAGTATTCGAGGGATCCGCAGGCGGACGAATCATCCTCATTGTCTCCCATGGAATCTCTTTTACGAGAAGAAAACAGTAAAATTGAAGCAACGCGCCAGTGGAGAATGCCATGCATATTGTTCAGCATCCATCGTCATCCACCGAATCAGAGGATGAGGAAAATATAGAGCGGAGAGAAAAAGCAAGCAGGCAGAACCTGCGTCTATATATGAAGCTACCACTTCTGGACGCGTCCTGATTGACGTCCAAGAAGAAATCTCAACGCCCTGCGTGTAATACCCTATTCCCGGAAACCTAAGTATTCATATGATTCGTAAGGATAAAAGTATGTGGATTAGCGGAACTTTTAAACGAAAAGTTAAGATGGTGTAATTACTGAATTATGGCTAATAAATTCTGTGCGTTGAAATGAATGATATTAAGAAAAGAGTAGAAAAACTCTGGAGATTAGGTTGACGCGTAGATGGTTAGGCTTAAACGCATAGTAATTGAGGAGTTACCAAGCTGTGGAATTAGGTTCTAATGGTGGCAAATTGAATGGGGTGAAGTACCATGTGTCAATAATGTAAAGTGAAGTGAACCATCACGTAGGAAAAGTACCTTATGTTGGAAGGGTTGACAACGCGTCGGGAAGTGAAGCTAAGAAAAGTAATGCATTGAGTGTTGTATAGAATGATAGTGAATGGAGGTAAAGGAACAAGAATTGAGCATGGATTACGACTATGCGTTGGTAAGCCATGAGATGGACAATAACTATGCGCTGAAGGTTTACTATAAGGATCATTGTGCTGATCGAGAAATCCTTTAGTGCAAAGTGCACAGGGAGTCGCTATGCGTTATAAGTGCTATGAGATGTTAAAACATTAAAGGGTTATTGTATGCTAGTAGGATTTGAGCAATTTGTCGGGTCTTACTATGCGCTGAGAAAGTTATGTGGTGAGAAAATATTAGCTACGCGTTGAGGAATTCTGTGTTAAGGACAGCTATTAGCTATGCGACAAGGGGTTGAGGAGTCAGATGATGGTTACCATTGGTTATTTAGTCATACGCTGAAGAGCTTAATCTCATAATGGAAAATGCTACCACGATGTCGAGTAAATGCATAGATGGAAAAATCAAGGAACTTAAAGGAAGATGGTTGTGCACGCAGAATGAAGCAAAGTGAGTGCAAGAGGGTAAACGCAGGAAGAAAGAAATTGAGTTAGATGTGGTGGTTAAAGGTAAACCACATGGTCAGAAGGGTGTAATTGTACAAAGAAGGAATTGTAGCTGTGAACAAATGAAAAAAAAGGGGACGAACGCATGTAGTATGCGATTAAGGAAGATGTATGATATTTTATGGTAAGCTGAAACGCATAGTAGTATGTGTTTAGAATTTGTACACCTACTTGAATATGAAGGAGAAATGGAGAATTAAGATAGTAAAGCTGAGAGTAGTAAAAGGGAGTAAAGAAGTTAAATCTGGAAGAAGGTCCCATGAACGCATAGGAACACAGGATTGATTGGGTAGTTGTGTATTGAAACATGATGAACCTATAAGGTAAGCCCATATGCCAGGTGGTGACACATGATCGTGACACCTTATCAAGTAGGAGGTGTTAAAATGCATGATAAGTATTTCATGCAAGGTGACACTTGGACTAATGCATGAATAATTAGGCATGCAACATGACGTGGCAAACAAGTGGCAGCAGAAGAGAAGAGGAAGGATGACAAACTCTCTATAAATAGACCTTGAGGGAAAAGTAATGACTGATGATTCGGTGGTAAGAATCCTTAAGAGAAGGAGAGAAAGAGGGCTGAAGGAAGAAATCCTTGCGTCTGAAAGAGGAAGCCTGCGGCCAAGGAAGAAGACATCCTTGACACTTAAGTCATCTGGTGTTAAGAAGTTGGCTTGCGTCGAGAAGGGTGAGCCTTGCGTTTAAACCGAATTCAACATTTAAGGTGAACACCACGATGCGTTCAAGTTAGACCTTGCGTCCAAGGAAGGTCGACGCATCCGAAAGAGTAAGAAGAGTTAGTCTGCACCTTGCATTTAAGGGCAGGGTTACGTCCAACCGGTTACCAGAAATAGTTTGCAGGTTAGAAGTTCAAACCTTGCGTTCAAGGAGCTCGGGGGAGACAGGGATTGGAAGGAAAAGAGAAAAATCTCTTAAGTAATGGTGAGTGACTCTCTTCTTCCTTCAAAACTGAACTTGTTGAAAGTGTTTTTATGTGTTATGGTTTTGTAATAACGGATTTCATGAAACACATGATGTTGATCATTGTGTTTAAAAGGCATGTTTTATCTAATTGTTTTACTAAGTTGAAAGGCATGTTGCAAGGTATAGTTTATCAAGAAACATCTTGATTTCTATGAAAGGTTCCATATGAATGATTTACTCAAATTGATTAATGAAATGTTTAAGAGGAGGCTCAGTGCTTAACTCTTTGAGTAGCCTCGTGAGTTTCCCCGGGACCCAGTACTCAAGGACATGAGAAAGTATATGGGCAACCCGTCATATTCCTATGTGCACATAGAGGTTAATCTGGCTAGTGCGTTGAGCTTGCTCTGCTTGAAGCCAGGGATGATTTTGACGTTGGGTGTGTTGAGCCTTGCTCCACCCCAACTAAGGATGTTTCGACGTCGAGAGCGTTGAGTCTTGCTCCGCCTCAACTAAGGGAAATGATTGAGAAACCAAAAGAGTTTTCGTATAAATGTTTCTAAACGACTCTATTGATTTGGAACGATTTGATATAGTTCAAAAGAGATGTTGAAAATACGTTCCTGTTGTATTGATGTACTTATCTTGTTTTATATGTACAAATGTAACATGCCTGTTTTTTATTAAAAGATAGTTTTACAAAACAAGTCACTCACGGGGCTTAGCTCACATTTTCCTATGTTTTCAAATTTTCTAGGTAGCAAGCGAGTTCGGGATGCTTTGCCTATGCAAGAACCTCGTCTGGGCCGTCTTCGGTAAAATAAATGGCTGACTTCACATCTTCTTTCGGGTTATGGAGGATAATCCGGGAGGGGGTGTGACACTTACCCTCTCGAGCAGTCTGATTATTACTACTTATATCGATTTGTCAGATGGACATAAGCATCGGATTAAGCTTGCAATTGACAAGATAAAATAGTTACACTATGGTTTCTAGTTAGATGCTAACGCAACCCTAGACCCTCGAGTGATTGGTTACTCATGGTTTGAAAGTAAAAAGCAGAAAGTTTAGAGAAATGAGTAGACATGGAAGACAATTATATTGATGAAGATGAGATACAATTTTCTATAAGTTCAATTCCTTGATACAAATCTAAAATTAAGACAGAACAGTAAGAACGAAAGCAAGGAAGGCGTCAATGTCTTGAGTCGCCTGAATGGAAGCGTTATGATCTGCTGTGAAGTGGTGCGGCGGAGGGAAGACTCTTCTCTCTCGAGCTATTTGTCTCCGGCTGAAGTCTGAAAGAACTCTGCTGTCACTTATGGACTTCTTCCGAGAATCAACAACCTTTGTCATCTCGCAGAGCTGCCCTTTTATAGCTGATACAATCGCAGTTAATGGCAAATCTGCTTGAATGGTGGCGAGATTGATACTGCGTCCATCTCGCCTGATTGCGTGATTCTCAGGCCAATTAAGATCCACCACTTTAGCCACAAATCATGTTTGTCAATCATCGGTCAATATCTCAAGATTCCAATCTGATTCTTAGCGCCTTGTCTTAACGGTCGTCTACGCGTCCATGCATAGTTTGGCCGATGTCAACGCGTCGTAGGTTGCTTTATGCGTTGACTTGTTGTTAATGCGTCGTCAGGTTGTTTGTGTTCTGTTCAGATCATGCATCCACGAAGAACAGATTGCTAACGCGTCGTCCTGCGTTAAGAAGTCATCAACGCATCGTCTGCATTCCTGCGTCAAAACAAGCGTTTTAGGCTCAGAAAGTGGTAAAATCATTATCTTCATAAAAATACAAGAGTATAACACAAAGGAAGGTTTTTTAATAGAATTTAGCATAAACTACCACATGCTTCTCTATTTAAACTCTATTTATCTATGAAAAAGATTATAATAATTTGTATTGCTACAAGTTATCACACCCCCAAACTTAGATAAATGCTTGTCCTCAAGCATAACTTCTATCTAAGAAACTTCAATTATCCTAAACATTTTCTCAACACATTGACTAGTCTCTTAGAATGCTATACTCAATCAGCTACCCGTTAGTTATATTATTTCTCTACCTCTATATTCTTTTCTTTAGGACGGGTCTAATTTGTATGCGGCAAGCTTTCTTTTCCAAAACTCTTTAACTCATTATTCACAAAATTTTTGTTTCTTCTTTTAACACTGAGTCTGAAAAGATGAAGATATAAAGTTCCTTTTTATTTCATTGGTTGTATTATATGGTTATTAAGCATGCGTCGAGTAGGGTTACCCACCTTCGTTTTGACATACCAACGATGGGGTGCATGGAGGTAGCCAACTATGAGCAAGTGTCCTTCTCGACTAAACTCTTATCTAAGCTCGATTTCCTCACTAGACATTGGAGTTTGTTATTTATCTATGCGTCGCTGATTACGATTACCCACCTTCGTTTTGACACACCAACTATGGGGTGCATGGAGGTGGCCAACTACGAGCAGGTATCATTTTCAGCTAAACTCTTAACAAGATAAATATATTAGTCTTGCTAGCGGAGTTTTGCGTTTCAAAGAATAAATTTTTTTTTTTAGTTAATTTTTTTTTATTTACATGATTGAAATAAGTTCCTCATATTTTTATCTTTGACAATTCAAACCTCTTCCACCCCCAAACTTGAGAGTAGCAAGGTCCTCATTGCTTAAATCGTAAACAAGGATAAAGTTGCAAAATTTTGTAAAAAGGTTTGATTGGCTGCTTGCATACATTCAAAGTAGGTTTGCGTTTCTAAGGAATAGTATGCAGACGCATTGAAAGTAATCTAACTTAAAGAGTGTACAAAAAGTGTAAGCATGATTATCATCATAGTGACCAACTTTTCAACGCAAAGATAAAAGTTAAGACTAATTAAATGTACTTAGAATAAATTTACAACAAGGGACAACGCAAAGAGGAAGTTAGAGATCCATGCGATGAAGAAATGTTCATTCTATTAATTTTATTATGACCAACGCATACAATTGAATATGAAGATACAAAATTGCAAGAAAAAAAATTACAACTCTTGACTACACCCCTAAAAAATTTTTTTAACCATCCGTCCTGTCTTCATCTTGTCTGCGTTGCTGCTCAAGTGCAGGGTGCTGCGGTACTGGGAAGACAAGGGGCTGTTGGAGGCGTTCTGGAATGTTAGGGGGCGGGATTTCCGGTCGGATCGAGAGCAGTTGATGAACGTAATTCAATGTGAATTGGAACTGCTCCGTCTGCCGGCATGCTAGCATATTCAATGAGTGCATCACTGGACGCAAGATCGATTGCTGCAGATATGTTTGCATTGTCTCCCACTCGAGGTCAAGTTGGCCTTCTTGCAGTTGTGGTTGCGTTGGTGGGGTAGGCGGGTTTGGTTGAGGCGGGGGAGTTAATGGAGTTTCGTCAAACGCAGGGGATGATGGACGCATAAAAGTCGCACCAAAATCCCCAAAGTGTGAGTCATCAACTCTTATTGGGGAGAAGGGTTTTGTGGAAGGTTGAGGTTTTGGATGTTTGGGGCGATGCGTTTTAAGAGGAGGTTGAGGTGGCTTAGGGCGCTGCGTCTCAGGAGGAGGTGGAGGTGGAGTTGGTTCCCTTCTGGTTGTTGGAAGTGGTGGTGAAGGGCTTGAGGTTGGGGAAGGTCTAATTGTGGCATCAGGACTTGCCACGACCTTCAACTTGGACGGCTTCCCCTTCTTCTGCGGTTGCGGCTTTGGAGGCGGAATGGGTTGATGAGGTCTTTTGGTGGCCTTGGCAGGCTCTGGCAGATATTGTGATCCTCTCATCAATCGACGCAGAGTCTTATGGGCGATTACGCCACTAACTTCAATCATCTTCTCTGCGTCTAACACTTTCGTTGGCCCTCCGATGGAAGCATTGGCGTATAAGTTCATGATAAGAGTGGGGAAAAAGAGTTGGCCCCTTGGCTTGTTGAACACCCCTCTTATCTGCGCCGCAATTATGCGTCCAACATCAAGGGTGATGCGACGCATAATGCAATATGCTGCCACCACCCGATCCCTTGACACTGTCTTGTCATGCGTTGTAGGGATCAGTCGCTTCTTCACCAAGTATACCCACAGGTTTGCCTCTGGTCTTAGGCTGCTGCGGATAGCGTTTTTATACCTGTGGGTGAAACATCCCACTTAGACCCTGGCTTCGCCAATACCCGGATTGCGTCCTCCATTAACTCCGTTGGAGTTGATTCTATAATCTTGTTTCCTTCCGCATCCGGGTTGTCCCTCAACTGATATATGGCGTTGATTTCCCTTGCATTGAATTGGACTTCAGTTTCATCCACCACCACCACGTCTTCCTCTTCGTCTATGCGTCCATTGTAAAAACTTCGGACTACGTCAGGTTGGACCCAAGAGGTGCTGGAACAGAAGTTTCTCCAGCCGTGGTGGTCAATAATTTCGGTGATGTATGGCGGCACTAGGGCTTCTTCAGGGAAAAATCCCACCTCAATCATCAAGTCAGGGAACGCCCTGCGTCTCCCTTTTCCTTCCTTCTTTTGTGGCGACGCATTAGCCACCTTTGCTTTTCCTTTGGCCTTAGCTGGAATCTCATCCACAGTTCTCTTCTTGCTCTCGGCCACTTTAACTGGTGCTTCAGTCACCTTCTCCTTCCCTTTGCGTTTCTCATTATGCGTGCTTAGGAGTTTGGTGACTGACACCTCCTTTTCTTTCTTCTTCTTCTTCTCCAAGGTGCTAACACCTTGTTCTTCCCACGCATCCTCCCCGATGCGTTCCTTCCTACTTTTCTTCTTCTTTTTCTTCTTGCCCTCCCCTTCTTCTTGGGCTTTTATTCTAGCAGCCAGCTCTTCATCTTCTTCAATTTGTAGCTCTCTTTCAAGCTCCTCGGCTACTTTTTCTATTCTTTCTTCTTCCCTCATTTCCTCTTCAAATGCCAATGCGGCTTCTTCTATTTGAGGATCAGGAAGGCCTTGCGTCTCCCCTACTTCTTGAGGCCGCACTTCCTTGCGCGCCTTCTTGCCGGACTATGCGTCCTTGGCAATTTTCTCAACTTTTTTCTTAGGGCTCTGAGCTCTTTTCTCAACTTGCCCCTCTTTTTCTTCATCTTCTCTGCCAGCCTATCAAAGGATGTGGCCTCAATTGGGGACTCAGGTCTGTCTCCTTGCTCTGTGGTTTTCGGCTCTTCATCCTCGGCAGATTCTTGTGATACCCTTCGTTTCTTCCTCAACAGGGGTGCCACTTCCTCTTCCTCTTCTCTTCTTCTCTTGGCCTCTGCGGCCATCACAACTTTTCTGATTAGTCCTTCATTGGAGTCAAGTGTCATCTCCTCAGGACTGATAGACGCAGGGACAGACCCTTGCGTTCAACGTGGCTCGCCTACGTCCTCCTTGCTGTAGGCGACCTCTTCTTCCTTATCTCCCCCACTCTGTTCACCCTCCGGTGTCTCTTTCAGCTGACTCTGGACCTGTCACACCCCAACTCAGATTTACTCTATACCTAGGAAGGAACATGATCCTATTCCCAACATGAGACTCTATAATATAAACACCATAAAAGAATAGCAAATCATACAATAATCCCATTATCACATCAGAAGAACGTGTAAACTTTTAACTAACATGTCTGTATATACACATAATAAGTACAAGACGTCCCCCTTTCACTACACTCTCATGAAAGATGTTTAATACATGACATATGAACAATCTAAATATTTACAACTATCCCAGAGGTTCGCTTCCAGATAGGCCCAGACGAGATTCTTCAGTAGGCTAGGCGTCCCGGACACGCTCGCTACCTGAAACAACAAACAACAACAAACTGGATGAGCAAAAAGGCTCAGTGAGTGACTAAATCTACTAAAACTACTCATGAAAACTTAAATCCAGTTTGTAAGATAGTAACCATCGCATAACACATCCCAATGAATTATCAAGATTCACTTTCCACTATGCATGTATAACTATCAATTCTCATGTTTCACAAGTATTCATCTATTTAGTGCTTTCACTTTCCGTCCCTCAGCACTTACTCATTTATAATTCCAGTACCATGTGCCTTCACATGAAATCCCTCGGCACAGGTGACAAATTCTATCGATGCTCAAGTGCCTTCACGCATGATCCCTCGGCACGAGCTAGTTGTGATGGGTTACTACATGCCTTCACTTACAGTCCCTGAGCACTGTAGTCCATTCTCTACTGTTATTCAAGTGCCTTCTCAAATCCCTCAGCACTTAATTTCACGCTTACTCACATGTAGCTTTCACCATAAGGTCCCTCAGCCACTTATGCGCTTAGACATTTGTAATAATATTCTCTTAAATCACTAACACATCACATACATAAGGCATACTACCTTGGATCACGGTTCCTCATCAATATGCGTACTAAGTTTAACACAAGGTATAACAAACAGTCACTCACAATTGGTCCCGACTCTAAGTGAGTTATAAGGCTCCCCGAGCGCTTCTTGGCCTGAAAATACATAATCCTCAAGTTTAGTTCCCATAATCTCCCTTTTCCTTTAGCATACAATAGCATCGTTACCCTATAGAAAATTGTAAGCTACCAGCGTTACTCAAAAGATACTTAAACTGTACTAGCGACACTGCGTTGATTAGAACCAGCGAGTCTACCTTGAGGAGCGATACCCAGCGATACTCTAGCGAGAATTGTGAGACGCAAAGCCTATCTTTGCGTTGCAGCGTTACTTGCTTCGCTGCCCAGTCTCTCGCTCACTCAGCGATACTTCCGCTGCTGCAGAACCGTTTCCTTCTTCCTTTCTTCTTCCTTCTTCAACCTGCTAAACATTGCATTTCAATCAATTTCAGTACTTCCTTCCTTCTACAAACTTGTTAAAATACAAGTCCTTCATCTTACCTCCAAATTTCATGAAGAATATCCTCTTCGTTTAGGACATCTCCTTCGATAACTCCAAGTTACCTCTAATCATCCGACAGTTCAACTCCCGTCTCTTCTTCCTGAGTTTGACACACAATTAAACAATTTCAGCTCAAGCATCCTTCATGAAACCTGCTAGAAATCGAGTTAACTTACTAACCTCAAAGTTTCAGCCCTAACCTTCGTCTCTTCAATTCGTTCTTTCTCCAAAACCAAGCATCACTCTGAAAAGATAACAGCAGCTGAAACCTCTGTCAACCCCAAGTTTCTTCCACGAATTCAATGAGATTTCTGCTTCAGATCAGCATGAACATCTTCTTCTACCTCCCTCCGATGTTTCGCCTTAATATGGACCCAACTCGAGCTCTGAAATGCAAGCAGAACCATTGAATTCTCAGTCCACTTATATATATATACCACCGACTTGTACTCCATTTCAATTCTACACTATAATCCGTTCGACGCATACCTCCTAGGCTCAGCTTCATCAACGCACACGGCCTCTGATGATATTTCATTTCAAACTCTCCCGCCAAATAGTTAATATACGCATTACCTTCTCTCAGCCAACACTCCTTGTCCAACGCATGCTCGCCTTCGACGCATGGTAGCGTTCACCGCATAACAGCCTCACCGCAGATCAGCTCCCAAACTCCCCGTGGCCTCTACTTCTAATCGGCACATTGCCTTCAATGCGTTTGACGCATAATGATCCTCGATACCAAGTGATCCTCCACGTCTTATGTCCTCAACGCGTCTCAACTTCAGTGCATGATCAGCTTCCCTCACCTTTGCGTTTACACCAAAATTATTTCCTCCACAACAGGTTGCCATCAACGCATAGCTTACACTTAGCCATTTTCCCACTCCAAACGCAAGTCAGTCAACTACTTTTACACATTCACCCATCTCTCAGCCCCTTCTTACTTTGCGTTCTCATAAAAATAGATGTGGGGCTTACAGGACCTCTTCTATCGGTGAGGGTGATTCCCTTCTGGCGTCTGAGACGATTGCGTCCATAGGGTCACGCAGTCCGCTCAGAATTTCGGCTATCCACTCGTCTGGGGATTTTGCGGAGTTCACTTCCCCACTGTGACAGCCACTTCTTCTACTTCTTCTCTTCCAATCTCTTCCGTCCCTCTCATGCTTGGTGGACGTGATAGAGACAAGGGTTGGTTGACCTCCCCGTCATCCTCCCTACCCTTTGCCTCCCTTTCCTCATGAGCTATTCTCTCCAAAATGTCGCTGATAAGCACTTGAAAAGTGCTTTATATTCTTTCAAATTAAGGGAGTTATATTAGATTTCACTTATTTGCTAGTGATTTTTAGGTTAAAACGAGGAAAATTAGAAGAAACGACTAAAAGATCAAAACCGAGCAAGAATACGGCGAAAAAGAGCTGAAAAACTCAAAAGAACAAATTTTGGGATAGCGCTGCGGCGCTGAGACGGCGCTGCCGCGGTGCTGAAGCATAAACGCATCAGTCTGGACGCATAGTAGCATCGTGGCGCCGAGATGGCACTGCCTCGACGCATCCTTGTTGAATGCATGACAGCGTCGCGGCGCTTGGACGGCGCTGCCGCGGCGCTAAAACCCGAGAGCAAACTTTTTTTGGTTGAAACCCTAGCATCGCGGCGTTATGGGACAGCGCCACGGCGCCAGCGTTACTTAAATGAAAAATTTATTTTTTAGGTTAAATTTTTGGGTGGCCAAACGCTATAAATTTGGGGGGTTTTCAGCAGCCCAAGGGGGGAAGAAAATCAAGAAAAGCAAGGAAGTTGCAGACCTAAAGAGATACAAAAAGGAGGGAATTAAGTGAGAGTTCAAAGAGTGAGTTAATTGCAAGGAAGAGGAAAAGAGTTCAAGATAGTCTTGGTGCCCCTCGAAGTCCGACGTGAGAGCCAAGGAGATCGAGACGGTGCTACTTCAATCAAGAGCCTCTTTTCAGTAGAGTTTCCCTTTCTTTACACTCTTTCTTTGTTTATTTTCTTAACATGTTGCTTCAAGCTATGAGTGGCTAAACTCTTTAGTTTTAGGGTTTTGGTGAATTGTTTATGAATTCATGTTAATTTTGTAGACTCATGGTTTTGTTGGAATGATTATGCTTTTCATTGTTATTTGTTATTGTGTTTAATTCTTGTGGATTGGCCATCTACACATGTTAGGTTAGATGTATGATTGAGAGATTGTATGTTTAACTTGATCTATAACAATGAATTATTGTTAATCTATCATGAGAGTAGTTAGGTTGATAACAAAAGTTGCTAAAGACTATTTTTAATGCCACGTAATTTTGTGTTGGTTTTAAAAGATTAATAATCAATCAATTTGCATGAGAAAAGGTTGTTTTTGAGAGAAAATAACTTGGAATTAAGTTTCTAGACTTAGGCATATGAATTACAATAAAATCCATGAAATCTATAATGTTGCATGATGAAATAAACAAGGATTCATTACCCTAGAACTCTCTTTGACTCTTGTGTTTCTCCCTTTGATACTTTCCTTATTTGATTTGTATTTTTCCATAACTTATAATATTCAATTTCAATCCTCAAATAAAATTGATTCAATTCTAGAATAGCTAAGTAACTTAAACCTTCCCAATTGGATCTCTAGTGGAACGATATTCGGGCTTAACCGTTTTATATTATAACTTGACCCGTACACTTGCGGTTAACACTAAAAGTTCACATCAAGTTTTTGGCGCCGTTGCCGGGGATCCAAAGAATGGTTTTTGTTATTTAATATTCATTAGAATTGATAGATCTTAATTTGAGGTGTATACTATTTGATCGTTTTATATATATATATATATATATATATATATATATTTTTTATTTTATATTATTTCCTTTTTATATTTTATTTTATTTTATTTATTTTTATTTTTATTTTTTTGATTATTTTGTCGATTTATGCCTCGAGATAATACTAATATTCTCCCTCTTGATCCCAAGATTGAAAGGACGTGTAGAAGAAACCTAAGGGTTCAACACAATCACATCGTGGAGATGGCGGAGGAGATACCAAAGGCAATTCGAGACTACTTCCAACCGACATTACGGCAAATCAACCCGGCATTATGAATGTACCCATCAATGTCAACAACTTTGAGTTGAAATCGGGGTTGATCCACATGGCTAGAGAGCTAGCCTTTAGAGGAAGAACCAATGAAGATCCTCACAAGCACTTACAATCTTTCTTAGAAATATGCGGAACGGTAAAGATGAATGGCGTTTCTAACGATGCAATTAAACTAAGACTTTTTCCTTTCTCTTTACAGGACCGTGCTAAGGATTGGTTGGAAATTATACCTCCGGATAGCATCACAACGTGGGAGATCTTAGCTCAAGCTTTCTTGAACAAATATTTTCCACCAGCTAAATCTCAAAGACTAAGGACGGAGATTGGAACATTCCGCCAACTTGAGGATGAACAATTATATGAGGCTTGGGAGAGGTATAAGGATCTCTTGAGAAGGTGCCCTCAACATGGTTACCCGGATTGGTTGCAAATTCAACTCTTCTACAATGGATTAGCAAGCTCAACCAAATCCATACTAGATGCAACCGCCGGAAGGTCAATTTATTCAAAGAATGCTCAAGAGGCCTATACCATACTAGAAGACTTGGCCACTACATCGTACAATTGGCCATGTGAACGGTCTTCTCCAATCATCTAAAAGCCACTGGACGATATGAGATGGATGAGGTAAGTTCTTTAAAAGCTCAATTGGCTTCTCTTACTAATGCTTTATCTAAATTTTCTCAAGGAAGCCAAGCCCAAGCAAGTCCATCATCCATAGCTTCCCTTGCGGCCATGGCAAGTCAACAAGAGCCAAGTGAGTTGGAGGTAGCCAATTATGTGGATAGAGGACAATACTGAGGTCAACAACAACTTCCAACTCACTATCATCCCAACTTGAGGAATCATGAGAATTTTTCATATGCTAACAACAAGAATGTGTTGCAAGCACCTCAAGGATTCAATGGAGCGGGGAATGCAAAGACATCATCACTAGAGGACATAATGCTTGACTTTGTCAAAGAGTCAAGATCAAGGACAACCACATTGGAGAATTCGGTCCAAGTAATTGCAAGCACCGTTCAAAGCCAAGGTAAGGCACTTCAAAACATAGAGGTTCAACTTAGTCAAATGGCAACTTCCCTCCAAACAATGCAAAAGGGTAAGTTCCCTAGTTGTCCCGAGATAAACCCAAGGGAGGAGTGCAAGGCCGTGACTTTGAGGAGTGGAAAAAAGCTATCCACTCCCTTAATCAATGATGAAGATGATGAGCTTCCACAAGAAGAAGATGAAGCCATCATAGAGGATACTCAACAAAAAGAGAGTGTATCTAAGGAAAAGGAGAAATCAAAGTCCAACATAGGGAGTACTTCTAACTCTACTTCTTTTATCCCTAATACTTTACATTTTCCTCAAAGATTTCAAAAGAAAAAGATTGATGCTTAATTTTCAAAATTCTTAGACATATTCAAAAAGTTAGAAATTAACCTTCCTTTCGCAGAGGCATTAGAACAAATGCCCAAGTATGCCAAATTCATGAAGGTTGTATTGTCTAAGAAGAAAAGGTATGGAGATTATGAAATGGTTGCACTAACCGAAGAATGTAGTGCGGCACTACAAAGGAAATTGCCTCCAAAACTAAAGGATCCAGGGAGTTTCTCTATCCCTTGTCATTTAGGCAACAATAAAGTTACTAAAGCACTTTGTGATCTTGGAGCTTCCATTAATTTAATGCCTTTA
The DNA here is from genome assembly GCA_030954485.1 of Citrullus mucosospermus. Taxonomy (NCBI): domain Eukaryota; kingdom Viridiplantae; phylum Streptophyta; class Magnoliopsida; order Cucurbitales; family Cucurbitaceae; genus Citrullus; species Citrullus mucosospermus. The sequence continues at coordinate 13,154,275 of CM062057.1, read as the reverse complement.
TCCATGTTTAGGAAGCTCAATGGAGGAGAGGTGCAACCAACTACCATATCTTTGATTTTGGCCGATCGATCATTTGTCCATCCCTACGGCATTGTGGAGGACGTCTTGGTCAAGGTAGACAAGTTTATCTTCCCGGCGGACTTTGTGATATTAGACATGGAGGAAGATGCCGAAGTCCCCATAATCCTTGGGAGACCATTCTTGGCCACCGGAAGGGCCCTCATCGATGTGCAAGAAGGAAAGCTCACATTCCGCCTTAACAATGAGGAGGTAACATTCGACATTTATAAAACCCTTAAGCATCCGGAGATAGAAAGGTATGAGCATCATGAGCCAAGCACAAAGGTAACATCGCCTCTTTCTTCAAATAAAAACTTTATGCATGATGAGCCCCCTTTAAATGGTAAGACTAATGACATGCTTGATGTTAAAGTAGAAAATTCTATGAAGCATGTTTCTAGTTGTGATATTTCTCCTAGTTCTTCATACATGCCTCCCAAACCTATAATGAATTATGAACAAATTATGGAGAAGCATGATAAAAATGAAGTGGTGAGTCCGTTAAAATCTAAGCATGATGATTCTTTAATAAATCTTGACCACATTAGAAACGATGATGTTCAACTTGATAATGATTTATTGACTCACTCACAAAATGCTAATGAATATGTTTGTGAGTGTCAATGTGGGCGAATACTAAAAGTTGTAGGTGATCCAAAGCATGAAAGGAAGAAACCACCTTGGGATCCACCGTGATTTGTGAGCCCCGTCTAGCTAGAAGACGTTAAACCAAGCGCTTATTGGGAGGCAACCCAATTTTATTGCTTTCTTTACTTTTTTTTCTAATTTATTTTCAATAAATCTTGGAGTCACTCATATGCTTTATCTCTCAGGAACGTGGTTTATCACACAAAGTACTCCTTACACCAAGCATGTTTGGTGGCTTCCCGCTTGCTCCCAGGCTTGCTCTTTCCTTGTTAGATGCTCTTATGCATTGGGGACAATGCATGATTCTAAGTTTGGGGTGAGAGGTGTCTTTCGTACGTTTGTGTGTTTTCTTATCCTGCTATGCATGTTAGTGAAGGTTTTAATGATCATATGCATGTCAATGTTTGAAGAATTTTTTTTTTTTTTTGAAAATTATGTTGTTTATGGTTGTATGCCTTGATGTTGATTGCCCATGATGAGATTCGAATTTGCATGATAGATGACTTATTGTGGAAATAGAATAGCATTATCTTGAGTTAAATTCATTCAAGTCCCTCTTAAAATCTCTCATATTCTTGAGCACGTAGCCACTTTAAATTAAAATCTTTAATTGAAAAAAGGATTAAGTTGGGTGTACTCGGTTGTCACTTCGAAAGGCCCCACCGGTTAGAGAGTAAAAATGCATGATAGTTTGTAATATTAGACTAAGGAAAAAGAAAAGAGTATACATGCCTTGAGAAAATAAAAGTGTACACGAAATATATAAGCGTTATTTGTCTATCTTTTTAAATGTTAAACTTGTAATGAGTATGCATGGGTAGGGGTAAAAAGAGCTGTCTTTGCTGTGATCAGTAAGGACACCTGGGAATTGACTAGGTACGAGTCTCTACAGTGAATGTGTGAAAGCTAGTACCTCTAGGTAAAAGAATGCAAGTTCGGGCCCATGAAAAAATATATGATTGAAAGGCACCTCAGTGGACATATTACTCACTTGAAATGTATGAAAGCTTGAAGATTGGTGCATGAGCTAGAGTATGGGGAAAACTAAAGAAACTCTCTTAAGTCCTAATTTGAGTTCTAGTATTTTAAATTGAAGGAGGCTTGCACACACACACATGGGAGATAGCAAGATTTGGCCTTGAATGATTATAACAATATAGATATGCTTGCATGTTTCTACTTAAGCTCTGAATGTTATTCTCTGAGACATGAGTCAATTGCACACTTCTTCATCTAAAACTCTCTAGTATTTGATCCTATTCTTTGCTCGGGACTAGCAAATCTCTAAGTTTAGGGTGTCGCCGAATACATCTCTTTCTTCTCTTCGGCGTACTTCATTGCTTCCGTGCAGTGTGCTGGCTTCATCATGAACCGTTCCAGGAACCGGTTGCTCTGCCTCGGAGTTTTCCGTGCTTAACCGTTGACTTCCGACATTGAAGTTCGCGGCGGAAAACTCCCTCATGTTTTTCATTCTGGGCCGTGAGATGCAAGATTTGACCCGACTTTTGAGTTTTGGGGTAGGTATTGGGTCGATTTGGCTCAAGGGGCGGATATTTAAAACTTCCACACAGCCGTTGGAGTCATCGACTACTGGTGGACGGGTTGGGGTTCTGGCAAATGGCCGGAAGAATGGGTATATGGGTGGTCTTTGGGCAATAGCCCGAATTCTAGATGCAGAAAAGTTAGGGATAAACGGTGGGCTGGGATTTGGAAGTCTTTGTCTGACTAGAGAAGCAAAAGGCCTCACAGGTCTGGAAGGATGAAATATAGGTGGAGAGAAGAATAGAGATCGAGGGTTAAGGAATACCTCGGGGACTGGTGTAGAGTGTGATGAAGGTCTTGGGGAAACGTTGCCGACGAGGTGTTCTTGATTTTGTGGGTTTGAATGGCTAGACATATGAAGTTCTGCTAGAACACAAATCGCCGGAAGTTAAAGAGGTGAAAGGTTTCAAAAATGGAAAATGGGAAATCGGATCGCGTTTATAAAGGGCTAATTTAGCCGTCGGTAATAAATGCGGATTCGCGATATCCGGAATCCCACTGATCAAGGCAAATTTTATTGAGCCGCACACCCATCAGGTGTGATGGGCGGCAAATTAACGCACATAGAGCACTTGAGTGTTTTGGCACTTGAGTGTTTTTTTGGGAAAAACGCGTAGTCTGAGAAGACATCTGCGTTTCACCTAGTGCTCTATCTAAAACGCAGTGAACTAATGATAAACGCATAGTTGATGAACTCCTGGTTCTCAGGTCAGATTATGCATTGTAAGTTAAGTATTATGCGTTTGACAAAATATGTACGGCTCTAATCTTAACTCTAACCTTAACTCGATAAACACAGAAATCGTTTATCGATGAACGCATAGTTTACTTATGCATTGGACGCATGCATGACTAATAAAGTATGCGGTGAAATCAAATTGTTCATATATAAAACTCTACGCCTACTTTCATGCTTATCTCATTTACATTTTTTAAACTGAAATTAAAGAAATAAATACATGCTAAAAATAAAATACAAACAGAAGAACGAAAGCAAAATATAATAAAATAAACATAAATTCTAGAACAAGTTCAAATGAAAATAAAGCAAGGGTAAAAGAAAGCATCCCTGGAAAAGTAGTCATTTGGCAACGCAGGGACCTTTCGACGCAAGCTCAGTTATTACACTTGCGAGCCTTTATCGCGGTCAGGATTCAACGCAGAGGCAACAATGAAGTACATTATGACCTCCCTTAAGCGTGCACAGTTGAGATGCGTTGGTCTGGTTTGTAGCTTATGCGTGGAAGGCTCTTGTAATAGCGGCTCGATCTTTGTCGCGGATCTGTTGCTCCAGTCTGATTTCTCTATTATACCATCGGAGAGTAATTGGATTTCATCATTTTCACCATCGTCACCATCCTTGAGGATTTCATTTCTCAACGCCGCGTTCACGGGTCTTGCCTTTTCATTGATATCTGCGTTCATTATACAAAATTGAAAATGGTCAGGATCGTTTAACCCGTTAACTACATTAAATTTTACCTGATCACCCGCGCGGGGTGTTGAGATTTCTTCTTGGACGTCAATCAGGACGCGTCCAGAAGTAGTATCTTCATATATAGACGCAGGTTCTGCCTGCGTTGCTTTTTCTCTTCACTCTATATACTCTTCTTCCTCTGATTCGGTGGATGACGATGGATGCTGAACAATATGCATGGTATTCTCCATTGGTTGACTAGTTGGAACGTTTAGGGGTTGCAAGTTTACTTGCGTCCCCTCATTATGCACTGTGGGATTAATTTTCCCACTTAACAATGTCTCACCTTGACATTGTTCTCCTAAGTTCCCTCTTGGAATGTCACACCCCCTCCCGAATTACCCACCTAACCTGAAAGGGGATGTGAAGACAATAAACATCACCCCTCTTGTGACGCATATTGTCCCATCTTACATTTCTTCCTGTGCATACATTTACTCATATACATACATAGAACTCAGACATACTACACATGCTTATAACATCATATGACTCCTTGTATAGAGTACACTTTTATTACACAGCATAATTTCAGTTCCATAACCATCACACAATGTACAAAATTCCACTGCACTCCCCACTCAAAACTACATGGTCTACATGCCATCTACATAAATCATATACAACGTACAACTCTCAGACTTGACTGAATTTTGAGAACTCCAGACTTGGGCAGGATGAGCTGAAGTAGGCTAAGCACCGGGAACGTCCTTGCTACCTAGGGGGAGAAAAGGAAAACATTGGAAAACATAAGCTAACAGCCCAGTGAGTGACAATTCTTTGTAAAACAAGCATTCATTGAAAACAGGCATGTTACGTATAACGAATAAGTAAGAGTTTAACATTTTGTTCAATTTAAACATACTTTCCATAAAATCCATTAATCTCATAAATCAAATCTCAAATCATACATGAGTGTTTTCCAAGGAGTTTATCAAAATCAATTTAGTTTTCAAACTTTTCCCTTAGTTGAGGCGGAGCAACGCTTCTACGCACTCAACGTCGAAAACTACCTTAGTTGGGGTGGAGCAAGGCTCAACACTTCCAACGTCGATATCGTCCCTGGCTCAATGCGGAGCTGTCACACCTCCTCCCGGATTATCCTCCATAACCCGAAAAGAGATGTGAAGACAGCAGTTACTGACCACCCTGTCACGTAACCCATTGTCAACCTCACCGTCTGTTATACTCTTGACAAACCTCGACTTCGATCGGCAACGGGAACTGTTATGCTACCTGAAAATGAAAAACATTTAAAAGAATGAGCTAACGGCTCAGTGAGTAACAGTTTCTGGAAATAATATAAATCAACTCTAAAACCGGTCAAATTCGTATAAAACATATCACTTCCAAACACATTAGTTTATATTCATACATCACCGCGAAAACATGCTTGACCGTTTCAGAAGAATAAATACTCAAAATCTCATGTTAATAAAATACTTTTTCCTTAGTTGAGGCGGAGCACTGCTTAACGCTACTCAACGTCGATTTTCCTTAGCTGTGTGGAGTAATCTCAACACATCAGCATCGTGTATACCTCTATGTGCACATAGGTATTAAAACTCGGGCTGCCCTCAATGTCTTCTACGAGTCCCTGAGCATTGGGGTCTCATTTCTATATCCAGGTTACCCATATGCCTTCTACGAGTCCCTGAGCATTGGGTACCTTTATATTAGAACGACTACCCTTTTGGCCTTCTCCATGTCCCTGAGCCTCGGGTGCCTTTCAAGTTTGATATATCACAAAACATATTTATAAACGTTATATCAATAATTCATGAGTTTACCATTACGAAATCTCATCTCATCAGCATGCTAAGTTCAATTTCACATTTAATATAAATCCGCATGCTTTTCATTAGGTTTACTTTCAGACCTTCCTTGAAATCATATAATACCTTGCTTTCCATAGAAGTTATGAAAACAAATATATCAATCATTCATCATGCGTTTTATAATTCATAGCAAGTACCCAACTTTCACAGAGTTCTCAAGTAAAAACACATACTCTTGTCTCTAAGACGCATGCTCATGTCTCTATAAATCACATAATCATATACTTTATATATATATGAAAACGCATTCATTATTCCATTAGAAACCTATAAAATCATATTCATAAAAATCTCATTTACATTTTGTAAGACACAGGTGTTACTCACCTATACTTGCCACAGAATACTTCTTTTCCTCTTCTCTAGTTCCTCTTGCCGAGCTTCCTGGACGCAACATTCTAACTATGGAACGCAAGACTCCACTTTCCTCTGTCAGCTCGGTTGAACGCATCCCTACCCTTCAACGCAAGGTTGATAACGCAAAACTGATTATTTTCACCAAGTGCATCCCGACTCTTCTTACATTCCTTTTGGATGCGTTGCCCTCTCTTGGACGCAAGGTCCATCATGAGCGTGTCACCTAATCTTCTCTCTTGGCCGCATACTCCTACCACAAACGTCCTTGTTGCCTTCTTCTCTTTTCTCTCCAGAATTCTTCTTTGGGAGTCATCAGTCGCTCCTTTTCCATCAAAGTTCTATTTATAGGGAGCTTGCCATCCACCTTTTTCTCTCCTTTTGCCACTTGTTTGCCACATGTCATGCTACATGCTTAATTAACCATGCATTAGCCCAAGTGTCACCTTGCGTGAAACACTTAACATACTTTTAACACCTACTGATAAGGTGTCAAATCTACCCATAGCCACCTGGCCTTATAAACTTATCTTATGCGTCCAACATCTCCAACAGATAACCATTTATTCAACACAACGCCTTCATGCGTTCATTAAGTTTCCTTTAAAGTTTGAGTTTCACTACACAGAAATCTCTCAGCCAACTATACTACTCTTTGACGCATAGAGATAATTCTGTTTTCACCGCGTAGACGCATAACAACCTTACCAATGCATGGTAAGTCGAGTACGTTTCTTCCTCCGCCAACGCGGCGACTGCTTCAGCTCACACCACTATCCGTGATTTCACTTTTAACGCATAACCGCATTATTATAAACCAGTGTTTACATATGCGACTAGGCGTTAATGACAAGCGTGCAGTACTATACGTTTATACTTCATCCTGCGTCTATGACCATCTTCTTATCCTTGGACATTCCTTGATTGTTCCCAAGGTTACTCTTTTAACCTTATCCTTACACTTACACTATTTCCCTTAAGATTGATTATCATGCGTCCACCACATGCTCCAGTTTTATGTTTACTTTACAACCTTCTCCAACACTTGTGAACATCCCTTGTTATAAGTCTATGCGTTACTCAATTTGCGATAATATTCTATCTTTCCGAGACTTAAATCTCTTGCAACACTTCACAGCTTAAGTTTATTCCTTTCTTGCTTATTCGCTTCACTTCTATCCATTCTTGGTTTACTTCCATGCATCCACCCTTACCATGCGCTACCTAGCCCTGACCATGCGTCCAACATGGTCGTTTACCTCTTTGCTCCATGAATTCTTCAACGCATTGTTTCCTTAAAAAGTAGGGTGTGACAGGAGCAAACTCAACGCACCAGCCAAATCAACCTCTATGTGCACATAGGAATATGACGGGTTGCCCAAGTGCCTTCTCATGTCCTTCAGTACTGGGTCCCAGGGAAACTCACGTGCCTTCTCGTATCCTTGAGCACTGAGCCTCTTCTAAAACGTTTTAGAATTTCGTTCACATAATAGCTCATATTAAAATCCTTACATAGAAATCATACAAATCTTTATTCAATAACATTTCATAAAAATGCTTTCTATCAACTTTAGAAACATATAACATGCCTTATGAGTAATACAATCAACATTATGCATATTAAGCAGTTCATTGTAAATCATACTTCATAAGAACATTTTTAATAAAATAGAATTGAAGAATAAAATAGTCACTCACAACTCTTTCTAGGCTTTACGTGGGTTATACGCTTTCCCTATTTCTTCTTGGCCTACAAGAGACATTTACCTTGCGTTACTTAACATTAAACCTTCCTCCTTTTCTAAACTAACATTATAAGCGAGAATCCTAGCGATACCAACATACAGAAGCTGTTACTAGCGATACTTGATGGGGTGACACTAGCGTTACCTTACCTTAATAGTATTCATGGACTTGATGAATAGGATTTTCCATCCTTACCTGGATCAGCTTGTGATTGTATTTATTGATGATATTCTAGTATATTCTAGAAGAAGGGAGGAACATGAGGAACATCTTAGCACTGTTTTGCAGACGTTGAGGGAAAAGAGATTGTAAGCAAAATTCAGCAAATGTGAATTTTGGTTGAAACAGGTGATGTTTTTGGGACATATTATATCCAAGGCAGGAATATGTGTAGATCCTCAGAAAACTGAGGCAATTACTAGATGGGAACAGCCTAAGACAGTGTCTGAGGTACGTAGTTTTCTGGGACTTGCAGGATACTATCGACGTTTTGTGCAGGGATTTTCTAAGATAGCATTACCATTGACCCATTTTGTCACACCCTCTTTCTAAGACCATTTCGTGGAAGAGCCTAAAAAGGAAAGAAGTAAGACTTATGGAAAGAAAGGAAACCTCATCAAATGAAGTTCGACGCATAGTTAGGGAAAAATCATGTTGGACACAAGGTAGAGACGAAGGAAACGCTTGATACAGGTAAACCGCATGATGGTACGTAACTAAGGTAGACGCATGGTATTATGCGGTAACAAACAAACGCATAGAAGTATGCATTTGAGACTTTAATGCCGGGTGGAATGAGGTAGAGAAATGCTGTAAGCCCCTACCTGACATTTGGTGAGTTGGCAAGTTAAGGAGAAATTATGAATGGGCAGTGGTTAGAAAAGTTGGCTGAGTAGTGTCGGAGCAAAAGTGGCTAAGAGTTGACCATGCGTTAGTATGGCTACGCGTTGAGAATATGTTGGACGCCACGAGGCGTTGAGTTATCATGCCTTGAAGGTGTCCTATGCATTCGTAAAGGTTGCTATGCGTTGATGATGGGTATGCGTTGGTATATTAGAACAGTGACCGAGAGAGCCATGCATTAGTCGGCTATCCGTCGATTGTGCGTTGGGCATTTGTAACACACCCAGTCAAGACTATGCGTTGCTAAGCCCTGCGCCGAAGGTATTCATTGAATAACTAAGTACAGAGAGAAGAAATAAAGTTTAAGTCGGTGATATATATATAAGGGGACTGAGTATTTAAACATTTTAAAAAGCACATTCTAGAACTCGAGGTGATCTTATCCTAAGCTAACCAAAGAAAGGGAGGTAGAGAGAAGTGTTTATGCCGGTTCAGAGTAGAACCCTCATAATTTTCGTGGAGGAAGCTTGAGCTGGAACGGAGAGTTCGACTAATGCTACTTAGACCTCGTGCTGATCAGAGTTTGAAGAAAAACGAGTCGTGGGAGCTGAATCTAAGGTGGAAGTGATCGGAGTTGAGCTACAAAACGTTTGTAGCAATCCGGAGTTATTTGAGAATAGTTCTCAAATGAAGAAGAGTTGGGGTTTGAGACCTTGAGGTAAGTCAGAAAGTTCACTCCTTTAGAAGTTTGTAGAAGAAGGATGAATCTGATTTTGGCTGGATTTGATGTTTAGCAGTTTGAGAACAGATTAGAGAAGGAAGAAGAAGAACAATAATCGTCGGGGGTCGCTAAGATAGGAGTATCGCTAAGAGCTGGAGAGAAATCAGCGAGACGAGTGTCGCTGGTAACGCAGAGACCATTGCGTCTCACAACTCTCGCTGACTCTCGCTTAGTATCGCTCTTTGAAGGTAATATCGCTAGTCCTGCGAAGCTAAGTACCGCTGGTGCCGCATAGTTATGAGTAGTTTAACCTCTTAATCTCGCTCATACTGATGATGATAAGAGAAGAAAATTAGTGATGAAAACTCATGTCTAAGATATCTAAGCAAACGTAAAGAATATAAAAAGGAATATTAGAAATATCTAACACGAAAAAGGTATGTTTACAGGGCAAGAGGAGCTAGGGAAAGCATATAACCCGCTCGGAGCCCGGAATCAGTCATGAGTGACTTTATGGTTTGAGATAAGCTTAACTTGAATACTATTTCTATATGCCTAATAATATCTTTGAAACATGAATTGAAGTGTACTTCTATGTATGAGACTAGCACGTATCTTATATGTGAGATAAGCTTGACAATGTATCAATTAATGTCCTAAGTTCTATCAAGCTAGTTGCTAGATAAATGTTCTGAGAATTCTGAAATATTACGATTTTAGTTAAATGATGATAAATGTATTGTGCATGTCTGTGCACTGGAAGTATTTGAATGGGACCCAGTGCCGAAGGATAGATGAAGGCATATGGGTAGCCCTAGTATTTATGAATGCTGAGGTATCATGTTTGTTGTTATATTATGATGAATGTGATGTGCAAGTTAGTGCTCTAGAAAGATTCTCTGGGACCCAATGCTGAAGGTTAGTTGAAGGCATATGGGCAGCCCTAGTATGTAACTTATGTGAAACTCTCACCTAAGGATTTAATGACGGTGAGTGAGTAATTCTCTGGGACCCAATGCTGAAGGACATGAGAAGGCATATGGGCAGCCCTAGTACTTAACTTATGTGAAACTCTCACCTAAGGATTTAAAGACGATGAGTGATTAATTCCATGGGACCCTGGTACCGAAGGACATGAGAAGGTACACGGGCAGCCCGAGATCAGCTAGATTTATGAGCATAATAGAAGAAGCTAAGGTTTATTGACGTTGGGTGCGTTGAGTTCGCTCCGCCTCAACAAAGGCCTAAGCAAAAGATTATCGTTTATGTAATGACAGTGAATTACAGGTCAAAAGAAATGTAACATAAGGCATGATTAAGCAATTCGTATTTAAGAATGTAGTTATAATTCTATTGATGTTATTTTTTTTTAGTAGTCACTCACTGAGCATTGTAGCTCACAGATTATTGTTTTTCTGATGATTTCTCTCCAGGTAGCAAGCGTGTTCGGGGTGCCTAGCCTACCATCAAGACCGTCTGTGCCAGAATAGAATTTTGTAGATTGGATAAACTGTAAACCCCATCTCTTGTAGGAGTTACTAGATATGTTTGTAAACTCTAAACATAGTCTTTCAAATCTTGTTTATGATGTGATCTTATTAAGAAATTTGTGTAAAGCTGTGGTAAGGCTGAGTATTTCACTGGCTAATCATGATGTAAAAATGCATGTTTAACGGGGTATAATAGCATACAGATTAGGTAACACCCACTCCTAGGTAAAGATATAGGAGTATGTATATTATCTAGGGTTTGGATGTTACACATTTAACTAAGAGAAGTACTAAATTTGAGTGGAATGACGAATGTGAACGAAGTTTTTGAGAGTTGAAGAATAGGTTGATATCCGCACCTATTTTGGCACTTCCAAAGTCAGGGAAGGAGTTCGAGGTGTACTGTGATGCCTCCCGACAGGGGTTAGGTTGTGTATTAATGCAAGGAGGAAGAGTTATAGCTTATGCCTCTAGGCAGTTAAGGTCACATGAAGCTAACTACCCTATTCATGACCTGGAATTGGCTGCGATAGTGTTGGCATTAAAGATATGGCGGCATTATCTGTATGGAGAAAAATGCCATATCTATACAAACCACAAAAGCTTAAAATATATCTTTGATCAGAAAGAACTTAACATGAGGCAAAGGAGGTGGTTAGAGTTGATCAAAGATTATGATTGTACCATAAACTATCATCCAGGAAAGGAAAATGTGGTGGCCAATGCTTTGAGTAGAAAGTCTCAGAGTGGAGTAAGTTCATTGAATGCAATAAGGGTATCCTTGCTCAGGGAGTTGAGATTTGGTGTGGCTAATCTGGAAGTAACTGGAATAGGAGCGTTGTTAGCACATTTCCAGTTGAAACCTAAACTAATAGATGAAGTTGTAAAGAGGCAAATGGTTGATCCTATAGTTAGTAAGTTAGTAGAAGAGGTAAAGACTCAGCAGAAAACAGACTTTGAGTTCAGACCTGATGGTGTACTATTGAAACAGGGCAGGGTATGTGTACCAAAAGATGAAGAAGTTAAACAGGTAATACTGGAAGAAGCTCATAGTTCGGCATATGCTATGCATTCAGGCAGTACCAAGACTTACAGAACGCTGAAGAAATTTTATTGGTGGCGAGGTATGAAAAGAGAAATAGCAGAATTTGTAGCAAAATGTTTAATTTGTCAGCAGGTTAAGCTTGAACGACAAAGGCCAGCAGGGTTATTGAACCCACTCCCTATTCCCGAGTGGAAATGGGAGCATGTTACTATGGACTTTCTGTTTGGATTACCGAGGACATCAGCAGGTGCTAATGGAATTTGGGTGATCGTTGATAGGTTAACAAAAACGGCACGCTTCTTACCAATTAAAATGACCTACACCTTAGACAGGTTAGCACAACTTTATGTGGACAGAATCGTGAGTCAGTTTGGCCTACCTGTAACGGTGACATCAGATAGAGATCCTAGATTTACTTCCAAATTTTGGGGAAGTTTGCAAAAAGCGTTAGGAACCAAGCTACAATTCAGTACTGCGTTTCATCCTCAAACCGACGGGCAATCAGAAAGAACCATTCAGACTTTGGAAGATATGCTGAGAACCTGTGCGTTACAATTTCACGGTAATTGGGATGTGCATTTACCTTTGATGGCATTTGCATATAATTACAGTTATCAAGCGAGTATTGGAATGGCTCCATATGAAGCATTGTATGGAAGACCGTGCAGAACCCCAGTTTGTTGGGGAGAAGTTGGTGAAAGGAAGTTAATTGGATCGGAAATTGTGCAGGCTATGACAGGAAAGGTAGAACTAATTAAAGCTAGTCTTAAAGCAGCCAGGGACCGTCAGAAGAGTTATGCGGACAACAGAAGAAAAGATCTTGAATTTGAGATTGGAGATAAAGTGTTTTTGAAGTTATCACCGTGGAAGGGAATTCTAAGATTTGGTAAGAAAGGAAAATTGAGTCCCAGATATATTAGGCCCTATGAGATATTAGAAAGAGTTGGGCCAGTGGCTTATAGATTAGCTTTACCTGTTGAAATGTCTAGAATACATAATGTATTCCATGTATCAGTGTTAAGGAAATATATCCCTGATGCTACTCATGTGCTATCAACACAACCAGTAAAGCTCAGCGAAGATTTGAGTTATGAAGAGAAGCCTGTTTAGATAATAGACGAAAAAGAACGAGTTTTAAGAAACAAAGTGATACCATTAGTTAAAGTATTATGAAGAAACCACGAGATAGAGGAAGGTATATGTTGAATAGATGGTAGTATAGTGTTGAAATGGAGATTAAGTCGGTGGTATATATATAAGTGGATTGAGAATTCAATTGTTTTGATTACATTTCAGAGCTCAAGTTAGGTCCGTTTCGAAGTTAAACATCGGAGGGAGGTAGAAGAAGACGTTCATGTCGATTGGAGTGGAAATCTCATCGTAACCGTGGAGGAAACTTGAGCTGGGCAGAGGTTTCAGCTGGTGTTACTCTCTCAGAGTGACATTCGGTTTTGGAGGAAGAACAAACTGAAGAAACGGTGGTTAGGGCCAGAACTTCTAAGGTTAGTAAGTTAACTCGATTTTGAGCAAGTTTCATGAAGGATGCTTGAGCTGAAATTGTATAAATGTGTGTCAAACTCAGATAGAAGAGATTAAAGCTGATTTTGCCGGACGATTAGGAGTAACTCGGAGTTGTTGAAGGATATACCCTAAATGGAGAGGATGTTCTTCATGAAATTTGGAGGTAAGATGAAGGACTTACACCTTAACAAGATTGTAGAAGGAAATAAGTTCTGGATTGACCAAAATGTAATGTTGAGCAGGTTGAAGAAGGAAGAGAAAAAGAAGAGGGAAACGATTCTGCTGCAGCGGTAGTATCACTGAGAGAGCGAGAGACAGGGTAGCGAAGAAAGTATCGCTGTAACGCAAGAGGGGCTTTGCGTCTCACGATTCTCGCTAGAATATCACTGGGTGTCGCTCCTCAGGTAGTCTCGCTAGTTACGTTCAACTTAGTGTCGCTGGTACAGTAGTATGTGATGAATCTCGCTGATAGCCTTTAGTTGTCTGAAGTATAATGCTATTAATGTGTGTTAAGGGAGAAAGGAAGATTTATGGAACTGAACATGAGAAATATGGACTTTCAGGCCAGGAAGAGCTCAGGGAGGCTTATAATCCACTTAAAGCCGGGACAAGTAGTGAGTGACCTTTTATTATATCTTGTGTAAGCCCCGTACCTAATTTTGTGAGAACGCAAGGTAAGAAGGGGGCTGAGAGATGGATAATTGGGTAAGAGTAGTGGGCTGGCTTGCGTTTGGGGTGGAAAAATGACTAAGTATCAGCTATGCGTTGATGGCAACATGTTGTGATGGAAACAGTTTTGGTGTAAACGCAAAGGTGAGGGAAGACTATTATGCGCTGAAGCCGTGACGCGTTGAGGACATAAGGCGTGGAGAATCACTTTGTACCGAAGATTATTATGCGGCAAACGCATTGAAGGCAGTGTGCTGTTGGAAGTAATGGCCACGAGGAGTTGGGAGCTGATTTGCGATGAGGCTATTATGCGGTGAACGCTACCATGCGTCGAAGGTGGGTATGCGTTGGACAAAGAGGGTTGGCCGAGAGAAAGTAATGCATTTGCTAACCATTTGGCGGGAGAGTTTTGAAAAGAAACATCATTAGAGGCTGTGTGCGTTGCTGAAGCTGAACCTAGAAGGTATGCGTTGAATAGATTATAGTAAAGTGTTGAAATGGAGAATAAGTCGGTGGTATATATATAGGTGGATTGAGAATTCAATTGTTCTGATTGCATTTCAAAGCTCGAGTTAGGTCCATACTAAGGCGAAACATCGGAAGGAGGTAGAAGAAGATGTTCATGCTGATTTGAAGTGGAAATCTCATCGTAACCGTGGAAGAAACTTGAGTTTTGGCAGAGGATTCAGTTGGTGTTACTCCCTCAGAGTGATGCTCAGTTTTGGAGGAAGAACAAATTGAAGAAACGGTGATTAGGGTTGAAACTTTGAGGTTAGTAAGTTAACTCGATTTTTAGCAAGTTTCATGAAGGATGCTTGAGCTGAAATTGTATAAATGTGTGTCAAACTCAGGAAGAAGAGATTAAGGTTGAATTGCCGGACGATTAGGGGTAACTCGGAGTTGTTGAAGGATATATCATAAACGGAGAGGATGTTCATCATGAAATTTGGAGGTAAGATGAAGGACCTGTACCTTAACAAGTTTGTAGAAGAAAGAAAGTTCTGAAATTGACTGGAACGAAATGCTTAGCAGGTTGAAGAAGGAAGAAGGAAGGAAGAAGAAAACGGCTCTGCTGCAGTGGTAGTATCACTGAGAGAGCGAAAGACAGGGCAGCGAAGCAAGTATCGCTGCAACCCAAGATAGGCTTTGCGTCTCACGATTCTCGCTAGAGTATCACTGGGTGTCGTTCCTCAGGTAGTCTCGCTGATTTCATTCAACGCAGTGTCGCTAGTACAGTAGTGTGTGATGAGTAACGCTAGCAGCTTTTAATTTTCTAAAGAGTAACGCTATTATTGTGTGTCAAAGAAAAAGGGAGATTATGGAAACTAAACATGAGGAATATGTGTTTTCAGGCCAAGAAGAGCTCGGGGAAGCTTATAATCCACTTAGAGCTGAGACCAATTGTGAGTGACTATTTGTTATATCTTGTGATAATTTAATATGTTTATTGATGAGGAAATGTGATTCATTGTAGTATTCCTTATGAATGTGATGTGTTAGTGTTTTTAAAGAGTACTAATGCTAAGGCCCAAATATAATAGTGGCTGAGGGACCTTATGGTGAAAGCTTATATGTGGGTAAGCGTGAAGTTAAGTGCTGAGGGACTTTGTGAAGGCATTTGAATAACTATAAGGAATGGATTACAATGCTCAGGGACTATGAGGGAAGGCATGTGGTAATCCATCACACACTAGCTCGTGCTGAGGGATCATGAATGAAGGCACTTGAGCAAAGATAGAATTGGTTACCAGTGCTGAGGGATTTCATGTGAAGGCACATGGCGATGTAAATACAATTGAATAAGTGCTGAGGGACGAAAGTGAAGGCACTAAATAGTTGCAAGTCTGTGAGACATGAGAACTTGATAGTTATATGTGTAATTTGGGAAGAGAATTTTAGCAATTCTTTGGAATGTGATACGTAATGGCTACTGATAGACAAATTGGCTCATATTTGTTAGGAGTAATTTAGTGGATTTAGTCACTCACTGAGCTTTCTGCTCATTCAGTTTGTTGCTGTTTATTGTTTCAGGTAGCGAGCGTGTCCGGGACGCCTAGCCTACAGAAGAATCTCGTCTGGGCCTATCTGGAAGCGAACCTCTGGGATAGTTGTAAATATTTAGACTGTACATATATATTGTAATATGCATATTTCTTAGAAGAGAAAGGGGGATGTGTGTACTTTATATGTAAATATGCAGAAATGCTTGTTCAGGGGTTGCAACTTTATCTAATATGTCAATGGAATGTTGCTTGAATTGTGTTTTATATGGTATCTATTCCATTAAGTCTTATGTAGGGGAAATAGTATCATGCAAAATCCTAGGTATAGAGTGTATCTGGGATGGGGTATGTCATCTTGTGGTTACCTTAGTATACTTATTTGATGAAAAAAATGTGGTACTTTGCAGTATTCATAGTGAATATGATATGCCAGCAAATTAAAAGAAAACTAGTTCTATTGTTTAAATATAGTAATGGCTGAGGGACCTTATGGTGAAAGCCTATATGAAAGAAAGCATGAATTAAGTGCTGAGGGACCTCGTATGAAAGCACTTGAATAGTTAAAAGGAATTGATTTCCATGCTGAGGAACTTTGAGTGAAAGCATGTAGTAGTCCATGACATATTAATTCGTGCTGAGGGACCCTGTGTGAAGGCACTTGAGCGAAGAATGATTTGGTTATCAGTGCTGAGGGACTTCGTGTGAAGGCACATGGTAATTTAGACGTAATCGAATACGATGCTGAGGGACAGAATGTGAAGGCACTTGATAGTTGCAAATTTGTGAAACATGACGGTTTTTGACATTTATGTGTAATTAGAAATGAGAACTTTAGTAACTCTCTGTAATGCGATATGTAAAGACTACAAATGGATAAGCTAGCTCATGTTTGTTAGTGATAGTTAAATGAATTTAGTCACTCACTGGGCTTTTTGCTCACCTAGTTTGTTTGTTGTTTGTCGTTTCAGGTAGCGAGCGTGTCCAGATTGCCTAGCCTACAGAAGTATCTCGTCTGGGCCTATCTGGAAGCAAACCTCCTGGATAGTTGTAAATATTTAGTCTGTGCTCATGTTTTGTAACGTACACGTTTCTTAGAGAAGATGGGAAGTTGTTTGGTATCTAATATATATATATATACAGAGAATACCTGTTGAGAGATTGTATGTTTTCCTATTGTTTTATGATAACTTGTAGAAATACAAGTTATTATAGCCTTTTTCATAGATAAATAGAGTTTAAATAAGAGAAGCATGTGGCAGTTGATGATAAATTCCATTAATAAATCTTCCTTTGCGTTATACTCTTGAATTTTGATGAAGATATTGATTTTACCACTTGTTAAGCCTAAAACGCATGTTTTCACGCAGGAATGCAAGCGATGCGTCGATGACCCCTTAACGCAGGATCCAGACGATGTGTTAACGACAGCCCAACGCATAACTACGCATTAGCAACCTATGTTGCGTTGACATCAACCAAACTATGCATGGACGCATAGACAACTGTTACGGCAAGGCGCTGCGAATCAGATTGGAATCTTGAGAGATTGACGGATGATTGGCAGACATGATTTGCGGCTTAAGTGGTGGATCTTAATTGGCCCGAGAATCACGCAATCAGGCGAGATGGACGCAGTGTCAATCTCGCCACCAATCAAGCAGATCTGCCATTAACTGCGATTTCATCATCTATAAAAGGGCAGCTCTGCGAGAGAAGAAAGGTTGTTGATTCTCGGAAGGACTCCATAAGTGACAGTAGAGTTCTCTCAGACTTCAACCGGAGACAAATAGCTCGAGAGAGAAGAGTCTTCCTTTCCGCCGCACCACTTCACAGCAGATCGTCACGCTTCCATCCGGGCGACTCAAGACATTGACGCCTTGCCCTGCTTTCTTTCTTACTGTTCTTACTTGAATACTTGAATTTTAGATTTGTATCAAGGAATTGAACTTATCAAAATTTGTATCTCATTTTCATCAATACAATTATCTTCCATGCCTATTCAGTTTTCTCATTTGTCCACTTTATACTTTCAAGCCATGAGTAACTAATCACTCGAGGGTCTAGGGTTGCGTTAGCATCTAACTAGGGACTGCAGTGTAACTATTCTAACTTGTCAATTGCGAGCTTAATCCGATTCTTATATCCATCTGACAAATCAATATAAGTAGTAATAATCAGACTCTATGCGTTATAGACATATAACGCATAGCGGTTGACAACCGGGAGAAGAGTTGCAAGTATGAATAGAATATTACTGTGCGTTTCCGACGTTAGATGTTAATCAACCCGAACCCTCTTCTTTATTCATTCACACACATATTAGCTGAACTTGCTGTGTCGCATGCTTTCCATATTCCACAACTGTTAGTCTAGTGTACAAACATCTGCTTTCTTTAGATTAAAAACACGATTTCAAACAATTATTGGTTACCTCTGTAACGCATGCAATCCAATTAAAACCAAATCAATATAATCCCTGTGTTCGACCTCGGACTCACCGAGAATACCTATTACTTTACTTATACTTGGGTAAAAGAATAGGAAAACTTGACAAGACCGACGCATAATAATAAAACGCATTGCATGATCAAAACTTGACATGTTGAACGCATAGCCACATACTTTAACACTTTGTGTTAGGCTAATTTACAATACAATATTTTCACAACATTTTAATAGCAATGGTGTTTTGAATCTGAGATTTATCTGGCGTCTAATTTCAATATGTATATAGAGAGTACAGTATCACGCTTAATCCTAGGTATGGAGTGTATCTGGGATGGTGTGTGACAACGCGCCTCGATGGAAGCAGTTTGGCGTGGACGCAAAGGTGAGGGAAGATCGTTAGGCGTTGAGGCCACGATGCGTTGAGGTCACAAGGCGTGGAGAGCCACCTTGCACTGAAGGTTATCTTGCGATAAACGCATTGAAGGCTGTAAGGTGTTGAAAGTTGAAGGCCACAAGGTGTTGGGAGCCAACTTGCTATGAGACCACTATGCGATGAACACTACCATGCGTTGAAAGTGGGTATGCGTTGGACAAAGAGGGTTGGCCGAGTGAGAGTAATGCGTTTGTTAACCATCTGGCGGGAGAGTTTTGAGAAGTAAACCATCAGAGGCTGTGTGTTGCTGAAGCTAAACATAGAAGGTATGCGTTGAATAGATTGTAGTATAGTGTTGAAATGGAGATTAAGTCGGTGGTATATATATAAGTGGATTGAGAATTCAATCGTTTTAATTACATTTCAGAGCTCGAGTTAGGTCCATTTCGAAGCTAGACATCGGAGGGTGGTAGAAGAAGACGTTCATGTCGATTTGGAGTGGAAATTCCATCGTAACCGCAAAAGAAACTTGAGTTGGGCAGAGGACTCAGCCGATGCTACTCTTTCAGGGTAATGTTTGGTTTTGGAGGAAGAACGAACTGAAGAACCGTGATTAGGGCCAGAACTTCTGAGGTTAGTAAGTTAACTCGAGTTTTAGCAAGTTTCACGAAGGGTGCTTGAGCTGAAATTGTATAAATGTGTGACAAACTCCAGATAGAAGAGATTGAAGCTTAATTTGCCAGATGATTAGGAGCAACTTGGAGTTGTTGAAGGACATGTCTTAAACGGAGAGGATATTCCTCATGAAATTTTGAGGTATGATGAAGGACTTACACCTTAATAAGTTTGTGGAAAGAAAAAAGTTTTGAAAATGGCCGAAATGTGATGTTTAACAGGTTGAAGAAGGAAGAGGAAAGGAAGAAGAAAACTGTTCTGCTGCAGCGTACCGCTGAAAGAGCGAGAGACAGGGCAGCCAAATAAGTATCGCTGTAATGCAAGAGGGGCTTTGCGTCTCACAATTCTCGCTGAAGTCTCGCTGGGTATCGCTCCTCAAGTAGTCTCGCTAGTTACGTTCAACCTAGTATCGCTGGTGCAGTAAAATGTAATGAATGTCGCTGGTAGTTTTTTAGTTGTCTTAGGAGTAACGCTATTTATGAGTATGAAAGAAAAAGGAAAATTATGGAATACTGAATGTGAGAAATATGTATTTTCAGGCCAGGAAGAGCTCGCAGAGGCTTATAATTGATAACTTGTAGAAATACAAGTTATTATAGCCTTTTTCATAGATAAATATAGATTAAATAGAGAAGCATGCGGCAAGTTATGTTTATTTTGACTAATAAATGTTCCTTTGCGTTATACTAATGTATTTTTAGGAAGATAAATGATTTTACCACTTTTTGAGCCTAAAACGCATGTTTTAACGTAGGAATGCAGACGATGCATTGATGACTTCTTAACGCAGGACGACGCGTTAGCAATCTGTTCTTCGTGGACGCATGATCTGAACGGAACGCAGACAACTTGACAATGCGTTAACAACAACTCAACGCATAACTACGCGTTAGCAACCTACGACGCGTTGACATCGGCCAGACTATTCATGGACGCATAGACGACCATTAATGCAAGGCGCTGAGAATCAAATCAGAATCTTGAGAGATTGACGGATGATTGACGAACATGAATTGTGGCTAAAGTGGTGGATCTTAATTGACCCGAGAATGACGCAATCAGGCGAGATGGATGCATAGTATCAATCTCGCCGCCAATCAAGCAGATTTGCCATTAATTGCGGACGCATCATCTATAAAAGGGCAGCTCTGTGAGATGAGAAAGGTTGTTGATTCTCGGAAGGCCTCCATAAGTGACAGCAGAGTTCTCTCAGACTTCAGCCGGAGACAAATAGCTCGAGAGAGAAGAGTCCTCCTTTCCCCACACCACTTCAAAGAAAATCATCACGCTTCCATCCGGGCGACTCAAGACATTGACGCTGATGTGCCACTTTTGTGTGTTTACCGCAAGTGTACGGGTCAAGTTATAATATAAAATGGTTAAGTCCGAGTATCGTTTCCACTAGAGATCCAATTGGGAAGGTTTAAGTTACTTAGCTATTCTAGAATTGAATCAATTTTATTTGAGGATTGGAATTCAAATTTTGTTTTTGGGAAAAAGAAAAATCAAGCAAAGAAAATATCAAAGGGAGAATTGCAAGAGTCAAAGAGAGTTCTAGGGTTTCGAATCCTTATTTGTTTCATCATGCAAAATTATAGATTTCATGGATTTTATTCTTATGCCTAAGTCTAGAAACTTAATTCCAAGTTATCTTCTCTCAAAGACAACTCTTTCTCATGCAACTTGATTGATAGTTAATATCTTAAAACCAATACAAAGATTACATGGCATTAAAACTAGTCTTTAGCAACTTTCATTGTCAACCTAACTACTCTCGTGATAGATTAACAACGATTCATTGTTATAGATCAAATTAAACATATAATCTCTCGATCATACATCTAACCTAACATGTGAAGGTGGCCAATCTTCAAGAATTAAACACAATAACAATGAAAAGCATATTTATTTGAACAAAACCATGAGTCTACAAAATTATCATGAATTCACAAACAATTCATCAAAAACCCTAAAACTAAAGAGTTTAGCCACTCATAGCGTGAAGCAATATATTGAGCAAAAAGAATCAAAGAAAGAGTGTAAAGAATAGGGAAACTCTACTGAAAAGAGGTTCTTAATTGAGGCAGCACCGTCACGAACTCCTTGGCTCTTGCGTCGGACTTCGAAGGGCACCAAAACTATCTCGAACTCTTTTCCTCTTCCTTGCGGCTAACTCACTCTTGGAACTCTAGCTTAATTCTCACCTTTTTGGATCTTTCTTTTGTTCTGCAACTTTCTTGATCTTCTTGATATATCTCCCCCTCTGGATGCTGAAAACCCCTAAATTTATATAGTTTGGCCACCTAAAATTTAACCTAAAATACAAAACTTTTCGTTTAATTAACGCTGGCGCCGCGGCCTAGGGTTGCGACCAAAAATAAGTTGCTCTCGGTTTTAGCGCCGCGGCAGCCCCGTCCCAGCGCCGTGACGCTGTCTTGCGTTCATCAAGGATGCGTCGAGGCAGCGCCTTCCCAGCGCCTCGCTGCTACTTCGCGTCCATGCTGATGCGTTTTTGCTTCAGCGCCGCGGCGCCTCATGCGTTTCAACAAGGATGCGTTTTTCAGCTCTTTTTTTACCATATTCTTGCTCGGTTTTTGATCTTTTAGTCGTTTCTTCTAATTTTCCTCGTTTTAACCTGAAAATCACTAGCAAACAAGTGAAATCTAATATAAAACTCCCTTAATTTGAGAGAATAATAAGCACTTTTCAAGTGCTTATCAGACGCCTTTCCTTGCTTTCTTTCTTACTGTTCTTGCTTGAATTTTAGATTTGTATCAAGGAATTGAACTTATCAAAATTTGCATCTCATTTTCATCAATATAATTATCTTCCATGTCTATTCACTTTTCTCAACTGTCCGCTTTATACTTTCAAACCATGAGTAACTAATCACTCAAGGGTCTAGGGTTGCGTTAGCATCTAACTAGGGACCGCAGTGTAACTATTTTATCTCGTCAATTGCGAGCTTAATCCAATGCTTATATCCATCTGACAAATCGATATAAGTAGTAATAATCAGACTGCTCGAGAGGGTAAGTGATTGTGGAACTCAATTGACAAGGGCCAAGTAGTGTGACCTGTCTACAGGGACAACCTTGGTTCTTAACCCTCTCCTATGCGTTATAGACATATAACGCATAGCGGCTGACAACCGAGAGAAGAGTCGCAAGTATGGATAGAATACTACTATGTGTCTCCGACGTTAGATGTTAATCAACCTGAACCCTTTTCTTTATCCATTCACACACATCTTAGCTGAACTTGCTGTGTCGCATGCTTCCCATATTCCACAATTATTAGTTTAGTGTACAAACAATCGCTTTCTTTAGATTAGAAACACAATTTCAAACAATTATTGGTTACCACTGTAACGCAGGACATCCAATTAAAAACCAAATCAATATAATCCCTGTGTTCGACCTCGGACTCACCGAGAACACCTATTACTTTACTTATACTTGGGTAAAAGAATAGGAAAACTTGACAAGACCAACGCATAATAATAGAACGCATTGCATGATCAAAACATGACATGTTGAACGCATAGCCACATACTATAACACTTTGCGTTAGGCTAATTTACAATACAATATTTCCACAACAATAATCCACTTAGAACCGAGACAAGTTGTGAGTGACCATTTTCTATATCTTGTGGTTACTTTTAGTATAATTATTTATTAAGAAATTATGGTACTCTGTAGAATTCCTAGTAAGTATGTTATGCCAGCAAGTTAAAAGGAAACTATCTTTATTGTCTAAATGTAAACATGGCTGAGGGACCTTATGGTGAAAGCCTAAGTGAATGTAAAATGAAATTCAGTGCTGAGGGACTTCGTGTGAAAGCACTTGAATAGTTAAGTAGAATGGATTTCAATGCTGAGGAACTTTGAGTGAAAGCAAGTAGAAATCCGTCACAAACTAGCTCGTGCTGAGGGACAATGAGTGAAGGCACTTGAGCGGAAATGGATTGGTTACCGGTGCTGAGGGACTATGTGTGAAGGCACATGGTAATGTGACATGATCGAATACGGTGCTGAGGGACAGGATGTGAAAGCACAAGATAGTTGCAAGTCTGTGAAACATGACAATTAGACATTTATATATGATTAGAAATGAGACTTTGTGCTGATATACGAGAGGGTTAAGTTGTGCCTTGTCACAACTTTAGTTAGTTAATCACCATGGGGTAATAAGGATAGTGATATGGGTGAGATCAAAAGCATAAGAAGTTTATAACTATCTGAAATGTGATATGTAATGGTTGCAAATGGTTATGCCAGTTCATGTTTGATAGTGATAGTTGAATGAATTTAGTCACTCACTGGGCTTTATGCTCACTCAATTTGTTTGTTTGTTTGTTGTTTCAGGTAGAAAGCGTGTTCGGGACGCCTAGCGTACAGAAGTATCTCGTCTAGGCCTATCTGGAAGCAAACCTCTGGGATAGTTGTAAATATTTAGTCTGTGCTTATGTTTTGAAACGTACATGTTTCTTATAAGTGATGGGGAGTTGTTTTGTATTTTATATATATATGCAGAGAATACTAGTTGAGAGATTGTATGTTTTTCTAATGTTATAATAGAAATGGTGTTTGAATTTGAGATTTATCTGGCGTCTAATTCCAATATGTATATAGGGAGTACAGTATCACGCTCAATCCTAGGTATAGAGTGCATCTGGGATGGGGTGTGACAAAAATTCTTGCTCTCGCTCACGACCACTTCTCCCTTTGAAATGCATAGCCACAAACGCATGGCCGCACCCCAACGCTTGGTAACACAAATCAGTGCTTACAATTCCTTACCCCCTTTTTAAGAATTTTGTCCTCGAAATTCAAGTAGAATTACGGTAAGAAAAGGTGAGGGTATTTGATTTTCATTTGCTCTTCACATTCCCATGTTGCCTCTTCGACTTGATGGTTTCTCCATAAGACCTTCACAAGCGGTATCGTTTTTGTTCTTAATACTTGTTCTTTGCGATCAAGAATTTGCACAGGCTCTTCTTCATAGGATAAGTCTTCATTTACCTGAATAGGTTGAGTTTCTAAAACATGCGTAGGATCGGGAATATATTTCCTCAATAGAGAGACATGGAATACATCGTGTATTTTGGACAATTTCGTAGGTAGCGCTAATCGGTAAGCTGAAGGTCCTATGCGTTCTAGAATCTCATAAGGTCCAATGTATCTTGGACTTTGAAAACTTGTAGAAATACAAGTTATTATAGCCTTTTTCATAGATAAATAGAGTTTAAATAAGAGAAGCATGCGGCAGTTGATGATAAATTCCATTAATAAATCTTCTTTTGCGTTATACTCTTGAATTTCAATGAAGATATTGATTTTACCACTTGTTAAGCCTAAAACGCCTGTTTTCACGCAGGAATGCAAGCGATGCGTCGATGACCCCTTAACGCAGGATCTAGACGATGCGTTAACGACAGCCCAACGCATAACTACGCATTAGCAACCTATGTTGCGTTGACATCAACCAAACTATGCATGGACGCATAGACAACCGTTACGGCAAGGCGCTGCGAATCAGATCGGAATCTTGAGAGATTGACGGATGATTGGCAGACATGATTTGCGGCTTAAGTGGTGGATCTTAATTGGCCTGAGAATCACGCAATCAGGCGAGATGGACGCAGTGTCAATCTCGCCACCAATCAAGCAGCTCTGCCATTAACTGCGATTTCATCATCTATAAAAGGGCGGCTCTGCGAAAGGAGAAATGTTGTTGATTCTCGGAAGGACTCCATAAGTGACAGCAGAGTTCTCTCAGACTTCAACCGGAGACAAATAGCTCGAGAGAGAAGAGTCTTCCTTTCCGCCGCATCACTTCACAGCAAATCATCGCGCTTTCATCCGGGCGACTCAAGACATTGACGCCTTGCCCTGCTTTCTTTCTTACTGTTCTTACTTGAATTTTAGATTTGTATCAAGAAATTGACTTATCGAAATTTGTATCTCATTTTCATCAATACAATTATCTTCCATGTCTATTCACTTTTCTCATCTATCCACTTTATACTTTCAAGCCATGAGTAACTAATCACTCGAGGGTCTAGGGTTGCGTTAGCATCTAACTAGGGACCGCAGTGTAACTATTCTAACTTGTCAATTGCGAGCTTAATCCGATTCTTATATCCATCTGACAAATCGATATAAGTAGTAATAATCAGACTGCTCGAGAGGGTAAGTGATTGTGGAACTCAATTGACAAGGGCGAAGTAGTGTTACCTGTCTACGGGGACAACCTTGGTTCTTCACACTTTCCTATGCATTATAGACATATAACGCATAGCGGCTGACAACCGGGAGAAGAGTCGCAAGTATGAATAGAGTACTATTGTGTGTTTCCGACGTTAGATGTTAATCAACCCGAACCCTTTTCTTTATCCATTCATACACATCTTAGCTGAACTTGCTGTGTCGCATTGCTTCCCATATTTCACAACTGTTAGTCTAGTGTACAAACATCTGCTTTCTCTAGATTAGAAACACAATTTCACACAATTGTTGGTTACCTCTGTAACGCATACAATCCAATTAAAACCAAATCAATATATTCCCTGTGTTCGACCTCGGACTCACCGAGAAAACCTATTACTTTACTTATACTTGGGTAGAGGAATAGGAAAACTTGACAAGACCAACGCATAATAACAAAACGCATTGCATGATCAAATCTTGACATGTTAAACGCATAATCATATACTTTAGCACTTTGCGTTAGGTTAATTCACACAATAATATTTCCACAACAGACTTAATTTCCCTTTCCTTCCAAATCTCAATATTCCCTTCCAAGGAGATAATTTCAAGAAGACTTTATCCCCAATTTCAAATTCTAAATCTCGACGCCTCTTATCAGCATAACTCTTTTGTCGGTCCTGTGCAGTTTTCAATCTTTCTCTTATAAATTTCACAGTTTTAGAAGTGGTTTGAACCAATTCTGGCCCTATTAACTTCCATTCTTTTACTTCACCCCAACATATAAGAGCTCTACAACGCCTACCATATAACGCTTTATAAGGTGCCATTCCAATGCTGGAATGATAGTTATTATTATATGCAAACTCCATTAAAGATAGGTGAGTATCCCAGCTTCCTTTAAATTGCAGCACACACGCACGCAGCATATCCTCTAGAGTTTGAATTGTTCTTTCTGATTGCCCATCAGTTTGAGGATGGAAGGCTGTGCTAAACTTAAGTTTAGTTCCCAACGCATGCTGCAAGCTTGGCTAAAATTTAGATGTAAACCTTGGATCCCTATCCGAAATAATTGATACCGGTGCTCCATATTGACTTATTACTCTATCAACATACAATTTAGCCAATTGATCCAAGGTAGAAGTCACTTTGACTGGGAGGAATCTTGCGGCTTTAGTAAGTCTGTCTACTATCACCCAAATTCCATCATGACCACTAGGAGTTCTAGGAAGTCCAAATAAGAAATCCATTGTAATGTGTTCCCATTTCAATTCAGGTCCTGGAAGTGGTTTTAAGAGTCCACCAGGTCTTTGTCTCTCCGGTTTAACTTGCTGACATATTAAGCATTTTGCTACACATTCAACAATTTCTCGTTTCATTCCTGGCCACCAGTAATATCCTCTCAAAGTTCTGTAAATTTTGGTACTATCGGGGTGCATCGCATAGGCAGAACTATGAGCTTCCTCTAGTATGGCGTTTTTCAATGTTAAATCGTTGGGAACACACAATCTTCCTTGTTTCAATAAAGTTCCATCACTCCTAATTTCAAAATCCACCCTTTTCTTAAGATTCACTTCTTCTACTATTTTCTTAAGTACTGAGTCTTCCATCTGTTTATTAACAATCTCCTCTGTCAAAGTAGGTCTTAGATGGAAGTGTGAAAACAAGCCTTCTAATGCGTCCACCGATAGAGATGCGTTTGACCGTCTAAGCTCTGTTGTTAATTCCGTCTTGATAGCGTTCATTGAAGCCTTGACTTGTCTTGACTTTCTGCTCAATGCGTCGGCCACCACATTGGCTTTTCCTGGATGGTATTCTATGGAGCAATCATAGTCTTTAATCAATTCCATCCATCTTCTCTGTCGTAAATTTAGTTCGTTTTGATCAAAGATATACTTCAAACTTTTGTGATTGGAAAGAATGCGACACCTTTCTCTGTACAAGTAATGTCGCCAAATTTTCAAGGCTAACACAACTGCGGCTAACTCCAAATCATGCGTCGGATAGTTACATTCGTGCTTCTTCAGCTGCCTCGACACATAGGCAATTACTTTCCTTTCTGCATGAGTACACATCCTAACCCCTGTCGTGACGCATCGCAATACGCTTCAAACTCCACACCAGGGGTAGGCAATGTTAATATTGGTGTTGACACTAATCTTTCTTTCAACTTTTGAAAACTTTGCTCACATTCATTTGTCCATTCAAACTTGGCTACCTTCTTGGTTAAGCTTGATAAGGGTAGTGCTATTTTCGAAAATCCTTCGACAAATCGGCGATAATAACCTGCTAATCCCAGAAAACTACGAACTTCTATCACATTAGTCGGTCTTTCCCAGTTCACTATCGCTTCTATTTTCTGTGGATCTACACTTACCCCTTCTGCTGACACCACATGTCCTAGGAACATAACATGATCAAGCCAAAATTCACATTTACTAAATTTAGCACACAATCTTTCGTTACATAATGTCTGTAATACTACACGAAGATGTTCTGTATCCTTTTCTTTATTCTCAGAATATACTAGTATATCATCGATGAACACTACAGCGAATTGGTCAAGGTATGGATGGAATATACGATTCATGAGGTCCATAAATACAACTGGAGCATTTGTTAATTCGAAAGGCATTACTAGAAATTCGTAATGTCCATACCTTGTTCTGAATGCCGTCTTTGGTATCTCTATTCCTTTGATCTTCACCTGATGATATCCAGATCGTAAATTAATCTTGGAAAATACTGAATCAATTTTATTTGAGGATTGGAATTCAAATTTTTGTTTTTGGGAAAAAGAAAGATCGAACCAAGAAAGTATCAAAGGGAGAATTGCAAGAATCAAAGAGAGTTCTAGGGTTTCAAATCCTTGTTTGTTTCATCATGCAAAATTATAGATTTCATGGATTTAATTCTTATGCCTAAGTCTAGAAACTTAATTCCAAGTTATCTTCTCTCAAAGACAACTCTTTCTCATGCAACTTGATTGATAGTTAATCTCTTAAAACCAATACAAAATTACATGGCATTAAAACTAGTCTTTAGACTTTCATTGTAAACCTAACTACTCTCGTGATAGATTAACAACGATTCATTGTTATAGATCAAATTAAACATATAATCTCTCGATTCATACATCTAATCTAACATGTGAAGGTGGCCAATCTTCAAGAATTAAACACAATAATAATGAAAAGCATATTTATTTGAACAAAACCATGTGTCTACAAATTTATCATGAATTCACAAACAATTCATCAAAAACCCTAAAACCAAAGAGTTTAGCCACTCATAGCGTAAAGCAACATATTGATCGAAAAGAAACAAAGAAAGAGTGTAGAGAATAGGGAAACTCTACTGAAAAGAGGTTCTTGATTGAGGCAGCACCGTCACGAACTCCTTGGCTCTCGCATCGGACTTCGAAGGGCACCAAAACTATCTCGAACTCTTTTCCTCTTCCTTGCGGCTAACTCACTCTTGGAACTCTAGCTTAATTCTCACCTTTTCGGATCGTTCTCTTGTTCTGCAACTTTCTTGATCTTCTTGATATTTCTTCCCCCCTTTTTGGCTGCTGAAAACCCCTCAATTTATAGAGTTTGGCCACCTAAAATTTAACCTAAGATACAAAACTTGCGTTTAAATTAACGCTGGCGCCACGGCGCTAGGGTTGCAGCCAAAATTAAGTTGCTCTCGGGTTTTAGCGTCGCGGCAGCACTGTCCCAGCGCCGCGACGCTGTCTTGCGTTCACCAAGTATGCAACGAAGCAGCGCCTTCCCAGCGCTGCGTTGCTGCTCTGCATCCATGCTGATGCGTTTCAGCCTCAGCGTCGCGGCAGCGCCGTCCCAGCGTCGCGGCGCACCATGCGTTTCAAGCAAGTATGCGTTTTTCAGCACTTTTTCTCCATATTCTTGCTCGGTTTTGATCTTTCAGTCGTTTCTTCTAATTTTCCTCGTTTTAACCTGAAAATCACTAGCAAACAAGTGAAATCTAATATAAAACTCCCTTAATTTGAGAGAATAATAAGCACTTATCAAGTGCTTATCACAACCCAATTTTATTGCTTTCTTTACTTTTTTTTATTTTTTTATTTTATAAATCTTGGAGTCACTCATATGCTTTATCTCTCAGGAACGTGGTTTATCACACAAAGTACTCCTTATACCAAGCCTGTTTGGTGGCTTCCCGCTTGCTCCCAGGCTTGCTCTTTCCTTGTTAAATGCTCTTATGCATTGGGGACAATGCATGATTCTAAGTTTGGGGTGGGAGGTGTCTTTCGTACTTTTGTGTGTTTTCTTACCCTGCTATGCATGATTAGTGAAGATTTCAATGATCATATGCATGTCTTTCGTACTTTTGTGTGTTTTCTTATCTTGCTATGCATGATTACTGAAGGTTTTTATGATCATATGCATGTCAATTTTTTGAAACAATTTTTGAAAAAAAATTTTTGAAAATTTTGGAGCTTTCAAAGTTAATGGGAATGTTGTTATGGTTGTGTGCCTTGATGTTGATTGCCCATGATGAGATTCGAATTTGCATGATAGATGACCTATTGTGGAAATAGAATAGCACTATCTTGAGTTAAATTCATTTAAGTCCCTCTTAAAATCTCTCATATTCTTGAGCACGTAGCCACTTCTATTTAGAATCTTTAACTGAAAAAAGGATTAAGTTGGGTGTATTTAGTTGTCACTTCGAAAGGCCCCACCAGTGAGAGAGTGGAAATGCATGATAGCTTGTAATCTTAGACTAAGGAAAAAGAAAAGAGTATACATGCCTTGAGAAAAGAAAGAGTGTACACAAAATATATGAGCTTTATTTGTCTATCTTTTTAAATGTTAAACTTGTAATGAGTATGCATGGATAGGGGTAAAAAGAGCTGCCTTTGCTGTGATCAGTAAGGACGCCTGGGAATTGACTAGGTACGAGTCCCTACAGTGGATGTGTGAAAGCTAGTGCCTCTAGGTAAAAGAATGCAAGTTTAGGACCCATGAAAAAAATATATATGATTGAAAGGCACCTTAGTGGACATATTACTCACTTGAATGCATGAAAGCTTGAAGATTGGTGCATGAGCTAGAGTAGTGGGAAAACTAAAGAAACTCTTTTAAGTCCTAATTTGAGTTCTAGTATTTTAAATTAAAGGAGGCTTGCACACACACATGGGAGATAGCAAGATTTGGCCTTGAATAATTATAACAATATAGATATGCTTGCATGTTTCTACTTAAAGCTCTGAATGCTATTCTCTGAGACATGAGTCAATTGCACACTTCTTCATCTAAAACTCCCTATTATTTTACTTTATTCTTTGCTCGGGACTAGCAAATCTCTAAGTTTGGGGTGTTGATAAGCACTCGAAAAGTGCTTTATATTCTCTCAAATTAAGGGAGTTTTATATTAGATTTCACTTGTTTGCTAGTGCTTTTCAGGTTAAAATGAGGAAAATTAGAAGAAATGACAAAAAGATCAAAACCGAGCAAGAATACGGCGAAAAAGAGCTGAAAAACTCAAAAAGACAAAGTTCGGGATGCGCCGCGGCGCTGAGACAGCGCTGCCGCGGCGCTGAATCATAAACGCAACAGTCTGGACGCATAATAGCGACGCGGCACTAAGACAGCGCTGCCGCGACGCCGAAGTATAAACGCATCAGCATGGACGCAGAGTAGCATCGCGGCGCCGAGATGGTGCTGCCTCGACGCATCCTTGGTGAACGCATGACAGCGTCGCGGTGCTGGGACGGCGCTGCCGCGGCGCTAAAACCCAAGAGCAACATATTTTTGGTCGCAACCCTAGCACCGAGGCGCCAGCGTTAATTAAACGAAAATTTTTGTATTTTAGGTTAAATTTTAGGCGGCCAAACTCTATAAATTTATGGGTTTTCAGCAGTCCAACGGGAGGAGAAATATCAAGAAAAGGAAGAAAGTTGGAGAACTAAAGAAAGATCCAAAAAGGTGAGAATTAAGCAAGAGTTCGAAGAGTGAGTTAGCCACAAGGAAGAGGAAAAGAGTTCGAGATAGTTTTGGTGCCCTTCGAAGTCCAACGCGAGAGCCAAGGAGTTCGTGACGGTGCTGCCTCAATCAAGAACCTCTTTTCAGTAGGGTTTCCCTATTCTTTACACTCTTTCTTTTATTATTTTTGCTCAACATGTTGCTTCACGCTATGAGTGGCTAAACTCTTTAGTTTTAGGGTTTGATGAATTATTTGTGAATTCATGTTAATTTTGTAGACTCATGGTTTTGTTCAAATAAATATGCTTTTCATTGTTATTGTGTTTAATTCTTGAAGATTGGCCACCTTCACATGTTAGGTTAGATGTATGATCGAGAGATTATATGTTTAATTTGATTTATAACAATGAATCGTTGTTAATCTATCACGAGAGTAGTTAGGTTGACAATGAAAGTTGCTAAAGACTAGTTTTAATGCCATGTAATTTTGTATTGGTTTTAAGAGATTAACTATCAATCAAGTTGCATGAGAAAGAGTTGTCTTTGAGAGAAGATAACTTGGAATTAAGTTTCTAGACTTAGGCATAAGAATTAAAATAAAATCCATGGAATCTATAATTTTGCATGATGAAACAAACAAGGATTCGAAACCCTAGAACTCTCTTTGATTCTTGCAAATGCTCCCTTTGATATTTTCTTTCCTTGATTTTTCTTTTTCCCAAAATTGAAATATTGAATTTGAATCCTCAAATAAAATTGATTCGATTCTAGAATAGCTAAGTAACTTGACCTTCCCAATTGGATCTCTAGTGGAAACGATACTCGGACTTAACCATTTTATATTATAACTTGACTCGTACACTTGCGGTAAACACTAAAAGTGCGCATCAACGCACTCAATGTCAATAAGCCTTAGCTGTGTGGAGTAATCTCAACACATCAGCGTCAAATCCCTTCTATTTTGCTCATAAATCTATCTGATCTCGGGCTGCCCGTGTAAACCCCGTACCTAATTTTGTGAGAACGCAAGGTAAGAAGGGAGCCGAGAGATGGATGATTGGGCAGAGTAGTTGGCTGGATTGTGATTGGGGCGGGGAAAAATGACTAAATGTTAGCTATGCGTTGATGGCAACATGTTTTGATGGAAACAGTTTTGGTGTAAACGCAAAGGTGAGGGAAAACTATTATGCGTTGAAGCCATGATGCGTTGAGGACATAAGGCGTGGAGAATCACCTTGTACCGAAGATTATCATGCGGCAAACGCATTGAAGGCAGTGTGCTGTTGGAAGTAATGGCCACGAGGAGTTGGGAGCTGATTTGCGATGAGGCTATTATGCGGTGAACGCTACCATGCGTTGAAGGTGGGTATGCGTAGGACAAAGAAGGTTGGCCAAGAGAGAGTAATGCGTTTGCTAACCATTTGGCGGGAGAGTTTTGAAAAGAAACGTCATCAGAGGCTGTGTGCGTTGCTGAAGCTGAACATAGAAGGTATGCGTTGAACAGATTATAGTATAGTGTTGAAATGGAGAATAAGTCGGTGGTATATATATAAGTGGATTGAGAATTCAATTGTTCTGATTGCATTCCAGAGCTTGAGTTGGGTCCATACTAAGGCAAAACATCGGAAGGAGGTAGAAGAAGATGTTCATGCTGATTTGAAGTGGAAATCTCATCGTAACCGTGGGAGAAACTTGAGTTTGGCAGAGGATTCAGCTGGTGTTACTCCCTCAGAGTGATGCTCGGTTTTGGAGGGAGAACAAATTGAAGAAACGGTGGTTAGGGATGAAACTTTGAGGTTAGTAAGTTAACTCGATTTTTAGCAAGTTTCATGAAGGATGCTTGAGCTGAAATTATATAAATGTGTGTCAAACTCAGGAAGAAGAGAATAGAGTTGAATTGCCGGACGATTAGGGGTAACTCGGAGTTGTTGAAGGATATATCCT
The DNA here is from genome assembly GCA_030954485.1 of Citrullus mucosospermus. NCBI lineage: Eukaryota > Viridiplantae > Streptophyta > Magnoliopsida > Cucurbitales > Cucurbitaceae > Citrullus > Citrullus mucosospermus. The sequence goes on along the minus strand of CM062057.1, from coordinate 13,120,712 downwards.
AAACGGAGAGGATGTTCTTCATGAAATTTGGAGGTAAGATGAAGGACCTGTACCTTAACAAGTTTGTAGAAGGAAAAAAGTACTGAAATTGACCGAAACGAAATGTTTAGCAGGTTGAAGAAGGAAGAAGAAAGGAAGAAGAAAACGGTTCTGCTGCAGCGAGAGTATCGCTGAGAGAGCGAGAGACAGGGCAGCGAAGCAAGTATCGCTGCAACGCAAGATAGGCTCTGCGTCTGACGATTCTCGCTATAGTATCGCTGGGTGTCGCTCCTCAGGTAGTCTCGCTAGTTTCATTCAACGCAGTGTCGCTAGTACAGTAGTGTGTGATGAGTAACGCTGGCAGCTTTTAATTTTCTAAAGAGTAACGCTATTATTGTGTGTTAAAGAAAAAGGGAGATTTTGGAAACTAAACATGAGGAATATGTGTTTTCAGGCCAGGAAGAGCTCGGGGAGGCTTATAATCCACTCAGAGCCGAGACCAATCATGAGTGACTATTTGTTATATCCTGTGATAAATTTAGTATGCTTATTTGATGAGGAAATGTGATCCTTTGTAGTAATCAATATGAATGTGATGTGTTGGTAAGGTAAAAGAGTACTAATGCTAATGTTTAGATATAATAGTGGCTGATGGACCTTATGGTGAAAGCTTATATGTAGGTAAGCATGAAGTTTAGTGCTGAGGGACTTTGTGAAGGCACTTGAGTAATTATAAAGAAATGGATTACAATGCTCAGGGATTATGAGTGAAGGCATGAAGTAATCCATCACACACTAGCTCGTGATGAGGGATCATGAGTGAAGGCACTTGAGCAAAGATAGCATTGGTTACCAGTGCTGAGGGATTTCATGTTAAGGCACATGTTAACGTAAATACAATTGAGTAAGTGCTGAGGGACGGAATGTGAAGGCACTAAATAGTTGCAAGTCTGTGGGACATGAGAACTTGATAGTTATATGTGTAAATAAGAAAGAGAATCTTAGTAATTCTTTGGGATGTGATATGTAATAGTTACTGATAGACAAACTGGCTCATAATTGTTAGGAATAGTTTAGTGGATTTAGTCACTCACTGAGCTTTCTGCTCATTCAGTTTGTTGTTGTTTGTTGTTTCAGGTAGCGAGCGTGTCCGGGACGCCTAGCCTAAAGAAGAATCTCGTCTGGGCCTATCTGGAAGCGAACCTCTGGGATTGTTGTAAATATTTAGACTGTACATATATCTTGTAATATGCATATTTCTTAGAGAAGAAAGGGGGGATGTGTTGTACCTTATATGTATTTATGCAGAAATGCTTGTTGAGAGGTTGCATGTTTTTCTAATATGTCAATAGAGATGGTTCTTTGAATTGAGATTTATATGGAATCCATTCTATTAAGTTTTGTGTAGAGGAAACAGTATCATGCTCAATCCTAGGTATAGAGTGTATCTGGGATGGGGTGTGACAGCCCGTGTACCTTCCCATGTCCTTCGGTATCAGGGTCCCAGGAAAACTACTTACTCACCGTCTTTAAATCCTTAGGTGAGAGTTTCATATAATTTAATTGCTAGGGCTACCCATATGCCTTCATCTAACCTTCAGCATTGGGTCCCATTCGACTCTTTCTCTAACACAGAAGCACATATAATACATTTAACATAAATTAGCTGTAATCATGATATCTCAGAATTCTTGAACATTCATCTAATAACTATCTTGATAAAACTTAGAACATTATCTGTTATGTCTCAAATTTAATCTCATATCTAACAAGATAAGTGCTGGTTCATATACAAAAGCACATTTCAACTCCTACTTAAAAGATAGCATTAGACATATAGGAAATGATACTGAACTTCAGCTTATCTCAAGTCATAAAGTCACTCACGACTTATTCCGAGCTCCGAGCGGGTTATACTCTTTCCTTAGCTCTTCTTGACCTGTAAACATACCTTTTTCATGTTAGACATTTCCATCATTCCTCCTTATATTCTTTATGTTTACTTAGATATCTTAAATATAGGTTTTTATCACTAATTTTTCTTCCGTTTACCGCTTCCTATAATGAGCGAGATTTTAGACTAACTACTTCTAACCATGCGGCATCAGCGATACTCAGCCTCATTAGATTAGCGATATTACCTTAATCAGCGATACTAAGCGAGAGTCAGCGAGAGTTGTGAGACGCAAGGCCCCTTGCGTTACCAGCGACACTTATCTCGCTGATCACCCTCCAATTCTTAACGATACTCCCTTCCTAGCGACCCCCGATGGTTATCGTTCTTCTTCTTCCTTCTCTAACCTGTTCTCAAACTGCTAAACATCGAATTCCAGCCAAAGAATTAGATCTATCATTCCTCTACAAACTTATAAAGAAGTAAACTTCCTAACTTACCACGAGATTTCCAACTCTACCACTTCTTCACTAAGAAAACCATCTTTGAATAACTTCAATTGCTTCGTATCAACTAACAGCTTTCACAGTAGCACAATTCCGAATGTTTCTTCCTTTAAAATTTCGCGGCAGCTTCAACTTCCCAGCCTTCTCTTCTTCAAAGCACCATATGATATCTAAACCTTCATCAACCGTCAAGCCTCTGGTTTCAGTTCCAATTTCACCATGGAAATGGTCTGGTTCCTACTTAACTCCGGCTTAAACAGTTTCTTCGATCTCTCCTCGTCGTTCTTCTGTGAAAAAGGGTAAATCGGGATTTGAACTATGTCTAAAAGTGTTGATTGAGTCGGCATACTTACATATATATATACCTACCACCGACTCACAAATACGGCCATCACCTCCTTACTTAGGTTGGCCGACTCAACCTTCCGTGCAAAACTTCAGCAACTCATAGCTTACTCTTGTTTTACAATTGTTCAGCGCCCAGTCGTCGCATAGTTACTTAACGCATGATTCTCTCGACCCTTCTTCTAAGGTACCAATACATACCAACCTTCAACGCATAGCGACTTCCAACACTTCGTGGCCCTCAACGCTGCATGGCCGTCAACGCCTAGTGACCTTCAGCAATTTCTCAACGCATAGCTCCACTAACGCATGGCCAACACTTAGCCACTTCTGCTCCATATTGTTTAGGCCATTGCTTTTAACTACTGCCCATTTCATAGTTCCTTCTCAACTTTCCAACTTCCAATGTCCGATAGTGTTGTGGAAATATTATTGTAAGAACTAACCTAACGCAAAGTGCTAAAGTTTATGAATATGCGTTTAACATGTCAAGATATCATGCAATGCGTTCTGTTATTATGCGTTGGCCTTGTCAAGTTTTCCAATTCCTCTACCCAAGTATAAGTAAAGTAATAGGTTTTCTCAGTGAGTCCGAGGTCGAACACAGGGAATATATTGATTTGGTTTTAATTGGATTGTATGCGTTACAGAGGTAACCAACAATTGTATGAAATTGTGTTTCTAATCTAGAGAAAGCAGATGTTTGTACACTAGACTAACAGTTGTGGAATATGGGAAGCAATGCGACACAGCAAGTTCAGCTAAGATGTGTATGAATGGTTAAAGAAAAGGATTCGGGTTGATTAACATCTAACATCGGAAACGCACAGTAGTACTCTATTCATACTTGCGACTCTTCTCTCGGTTGTCAGCCACTATGCGTTATATATCTATAACGCATAGGAAAGTGTTAAGAACCAAGGTTGTCCCCGTAGACAGGTAACATGATAAGCACTTGAAAAGTGCTTATTATTCTCTCAAATTAAAGGAGTTTTATATTAGATTTCACTTGTTTGCTAGTGATTTTCAGGTTAAAACGAGGAAAATTAGAAGAAACGACTGAAAGATCAAAACCGAGCAAGAATATGGAGAAAAAGTGCTGAAAAACGCATCCTTGCTTGAAACGCATGGTGCGCCACGACGTTGGGACGGCGCTGCCGCGACGCTGAGGCTGAAACGCATCAGCATGGATGCAGAGCAGCAATGCGGCGCTGGGAAGGCGCTGCTTCGACGCATACTTGGTGAACGCAAGACAGCGTCACGGCGCTGCCGCGACGCGAAAACCCGAGAGCAACTTAATTTTGGTCGCAACGCTAGCGCCGCGGCGCCAGCGTTAATTTAAATGCAAGTTTTGTATTTTAGGTTAAATTTTGGGCGGCCAAACTCTATAAATTTAGGGGTTTTCAGCAGCCAAAAAAGGAGGGAAGAAATATCAAGAAGATCAAGAAAGTTGCAGAACAAGAGAACGATCCGAAAAGGTGAGAATTAAGCTAGAGTTCCAAGAGTGAGTTAGCCGCAAGGAAGAGGAAAAGAGTTCGAGATAGTTTTGGTGCCCTTCGAAGTCCGACGCGAGAGCCAAGGAGTTCGTGACGGCGCTGCCTCAATCAAGAACCCTCTTTTCGGTAGAGTTTCCCTATTCTCTACACTCTTTCTTTGATTCTTTTTTATCAATATGTTGCTTTACGCTATGAGTGGCTAAACTCTTTGGTTTTAGGGTTTTTGATGAATTGTTTGTGAATTCATGATAAATTTGTAGACACATGGTTTTGTTCAAATAAATATGCTTTTCATTGTTATTGTGTTTAATTCTTGAAGATTGGCCACCTTCACATGTTAGATTAGATGTATGAATCGAGAGATTATATGTTTAATCTGATATATAACAATGAATCGTTGTTAATCTATCAGAGAGTAGTTAGGTTTACAATGAAAGTTGCTAAAGACTAGTTTTAATGCCATGTAATTTTGTATTGATTTTAAGAGATTAACTATCAATCAAGTTGCATGAGAAAGAGTTGTCTTTGAGAGAAGATAACTTGGAATTAAGTTTCTAGACTTTGGCATAAGAATTAAATCCATGAAATCCATAATTTTGCATGATGAAACAAACAATGATTTGAAATCCTATAACTCTCTTTGACTCTTGCAATTCTCCCTTTGATATTTTCTTGCTTGATCTTTCTTTTTCCCAAAAACAACAATTTGAATTCCAATCCTCAAATGAAATTGATTCAACTCTAGAATAGCTAAATAACTTAAACCTTCCCAATTGGATCTCTAGTGGAAACGATACTCGGACTTAACCGTTTTATATTATAACTTGACTCGTACACTTGCGGTTAACACACAAAAGTACCACATCATAACACTACTTGGCCTTTGTCAATTGAGTTCCACAATCACTTACCCTCTCGAGCAGTCTGATTATTACTACTTATATCGATTTGTCAGATGGATATAAGCATCGGATTAAGCTCGCAATTGACAAATTAGAATAGTTACACTGCGGTCCCTAGTTAGATGCTAATGCAACCCTAGACCCTCGAGTGATTAGTTACTCATGGCTTGAAAGTATAAAGTGGACAGATGAGAAAAGTGAATAGACATGGAAGATAATTGTATTGATGAAAATGAGATACAAATTTCGATAAGTCAATTTCTTGATACAAATCTAAAATTCAAGTAAGAACAGTAAGAAAGAAAGCGGGGTAGGGCGTCAATGTCTTGAGTCGCCCGGATGGAAGTGTGATGATTTGCTGTGAAGTGGTGCGGCGGATGGAAGACTCTTCTCTCTCGAGCTATTTGTCTCCGGTTGAAGTCTGAGAGAACTCTGTTGTCACTTATGGAGTCCTTCCGAGAATCAACAACCTTTCTCCTCTCACAGAGCTGCCCTTTTATAGATGATGAAATCGCAGTTAATGGCAGAGCTGCTTGATTGGTGGCGAGATTGACACTGCGTCCATCTCGCCTGATTGCGTGATTCTCGGGCCAATTAAGATCCACCACTTAAGCCACAAATCATGTTTGCCAATCATCCGTCAATCTCTCAAGATTCCGATCTGATTCGCAGCGCCTTGCCGTAACGATTGTCTATGCGTCCATGCATAGTTTGGTTGATGTCAATGCAACATAGGTTGCTAATGCGTAGTTATGCGTTGGGCTATCGTTAACGCATCATCTGGTTCCTACGTTAAGGGGTCATCAATGCATCGCTTGCATTCCTGCGTGAAAACATGCGTTTTAGGCTTAACAAGTGGTAAAATCAATATCTTCATCAAAATTCAAGAGTATAACGCAAAGGAAGATTTATTAATGGAATTTATCATCAACTACCGCATGCTTCTCTTATTTAAACTCTATTTATCTATGAAAACGGCTATAATAACTTGTATTTCTACAAGTTATCACACCTGCAAACTTAGATAAATGCTTGTCCTCAAGCATAACTTCTATCTAAGAAACTTCAATTAACCTAAGCATTTTCTCAACGCATTGACTAGTCTCTCAGAATGCTATACTCAATCAGCTACCCGTTAGTTAAATTATTTCTCTACCTCTTTATTCTTTTCTTTAGGACGGGTCTAATTTGTATGCGGCAAGCCTTCTTTTCAAAACTCTTTAACTCATTATTCACAAAATTTTTGTTTCTTCTTTGGAACATTGAGTCTGAAAAGATGAAGATATAAAGTTCCTTTTTCTTTCATTGGTTTTATTGTATAGTTATTAAGTATGCGTCGAGTAGGATTACCCACCTTCGTTCTGACATACCAACTATGGGGTGCATGAAGGCAGCCAACTACGAGCAAGTGCCCTTCTCGACTAAACTCTTATCTAAGCTCGGTTTCCTCACTAGACATTGGAGTTTGTTATTTATCTATGCGTCGCTGATTACGATTACCCACCTTCGTTTTGACACACCAACTATGGGGTGCATGGAGGTGGCCAACTACGAGCAGGTGTCGTTTTCAGCTAAACTCTTAACAAGATAAATATATTAGTCTTGCCAGCGGAGTTTTGCGTTTTCAAGAATAATTTTTTTTTTTTTTTTTTTTTGGAATGATTGAACTAAGTTCCTCATATTTTTATCTTTGACAGTTCAAACCTCTTCCACCCTTAAACTTGAAAGTAGCAAGGTCCTCATTGCTTAAATTGTAAACAAAGACTAAGTTGCAAAATGTTGTAAAAGAGGTTTGAATTGGCTGCTTGCATACATTCAAAGTAGGTTTGCGTTTCTAAGGAATAGTATGCAGACGCATTGAAAGTAATCTAACTTAAAGAGTGTAAAAAAAGTGTAAGCAGGATTATAATCACAGGGACCAACTTTTCAACGCAAAGATAGAAGTTTAGATTAATTAAATGTACTTAGAATAAATTTATAACAAGGCACAACGCAAAGAGGAAATTAAAGATCCATGCGATGAAGAAAATATTCATTCTTTTAATATGATTTTCACCAACGCATACAATTGAATGTGAAGATACAAAATTTGCAAGAAAATGACAAGTATTGACTACACCCCTAAACTTTTCAACCATCAGGCTCGTCTTCATCAGGTCTGCGTTGTTGCTCAGACGCAGGACGTTGCGGCACTGGGAAGACAAGAGGCTGTTGGAGGCGTTCTGGAATATCAGGGGGCGGGATTTTCGGACGGATGGAGAACAGTTGGTGAACATAATTCAGGGTGAATTGGAACTGCTCCGTCTGCCCGCGTGCTAACATATTTAATGAATGCATCACAGGACGCAATATCGCTTGCTGCAAGTATGTTTGCACTGTCTCCCATTCAAGATCAAGTGGGCCTTCTTGCTGTGGAGGTTGCGTTGGTGGGCTAGGCGGTTTTGGCCGAGGTGGAATAGGTGGGTTTGGTTGAGGCGGGGGAGTGGGTGGAGTTTCGTCAAACGCAAGGGATGATGGACGCATAAAAGTCGCGCCAAAATCCTCTAAGTGTGAGTCATCAACTCTTATTGGGGCAGAGGGTTTTGTGGAAGGTCGGGGTTTTGGATGTTTGGGGCGATGCGTTTTCTTAGGAGGAGAGGTGGCTTAGGGCGATGCGTCTCAGGAGAAGGTGGAGGTGAAGTTAGTTCCCTTCTGGTTGTTGGAAGTGGGGGTGAAGGACTTGAGGTTGGGGAAGGTCGAATGGTGGCATCAGGACTTGCCACGCCCTTCAACTTGAACGGCTTCCCCTTCTTCTGCGGTTGCGTCTTTGGAGGCGGAACTGGTTGATGAGGTCTTTTGGTGGCCTTGGTGGGCTCTGGCAGATATTGCGATCCTCTCATCAACCGACGCAGAGTCTTGTTGGCTATTACACCATTAACTTCAATCATCTTCTTTGCGTCTAACACTTCCGTTGGCCCTCTGATGGAAGCATTGCCGTATAAGTTCATGATAAGAGCGGGGAAAAAGAGTTGGCCCCTTGGCTTGCTGAACACCCCTCTTATCTATGCGGCAATTATGCATCCGACATCAAGGTTGATGCGACGCATAATGCAGTATGCTGCCATCACTCGATCCTTTGACACTGTCTTGTCATGCATTGTAGGGATCAGCCGCTTCTTCACCAAATACACCCACAGGTTTGCCTCTGGAGTTAGGCTGCTTGCTGAAAGCGTCTTTATACCTGTGGGTGAAACATCCCACTTTGCCCCTGGCTTCGCCATTACCCGGAGTGCGTCCTCCATTAACTCCGTTGGAGTTGATTCGATAATCTTATTTCCTTCCGCATCCGGGTTGTCCCTCAACTCATATATACCGTTGATTTCCCTTGCGTTGAATGGGACTTCAATTTCATCCACCACCACCACGTCTTCCTCCTCGTCTATGCGTCCGTTATAGAAATCTCGGACTACATCAAGTTGGACCCAAGGAGTGCTGGTACAAAAGTTTCTCCAGCCGTGGTGGTCAACTATTTCGGTGATGTATGGCGGCACTGGGGTTTCTTCAGGGAAAAATCCCACCTCAATCATCAGGTCGGGAAACGCCCTGCGTCTCCCTTTTCCTTCCTTCTTTTGTGGCGACGCATCAGCCACTTTCTTTTTTCCTTTGGCCTTAGCTGGAATCTCATTTACAGTTCTTTTTTTGCTCTCGGCCATTTTGACTGGTGCTTCAGTCACCTTTTCCTTCCCTTTGCGTTTCTCAGTATGCGTGCTTGGGGGGTTGGTGACTGACACCTCCTTCTCCTTCCTCTTCTTCTTCTCCAAGGTGCGCACACCTTGTTCTTCCCTCGCATCCTCCCCGATGCGTTCCTTCCGACTTTTCTTTTTCTTCTTCTTCCTGCCCTCCCCTTCCTCTTGGGCGACTATTCTAGCAGCCAGCTCTGCATCTTCTTCAATTTGTAGCTTTTTTTCAAGCTCTTCGGCTGCTTTTTCTATTCTCTCTTCTTCCATCATTTCCTTTTCAAATGCCAAAGCGGCTGCTTCTAGTTGAGGATCAGGAAGGTCTTGCGTCTCCCCAACTTCTTGAGGCCGCACTTTCCTGCGCGCCTCCCTGCGAGACAATGCGTCTTTCGCAATTTTTTCCACTCCTTTTCTTAGGGCCCTGAGCTCCTTTCTCAACTTGGCCCTCTTCTTCCTCTCTTTTTCTGCTAGCCTATTGAAGGATGTGGCCGCAACTGGAGACTCAGGTCTGTCTCCTTGGTCTGTGCTTTTCGGCTCTTCATCCTCGGCAATCTCCAGTGATACCCTTCGTTTCTTCCTCAGTAGGGGTACCTCCTCCTCCTCTTCAACTCTCTTCCTCTTGGCTTCTGCGGCCATCACAACTTTTCCTATTGGTCCTTCATTGGAGTCCAATGTCATCTTCTCAAGACTCATCGACGCAGGGACAGAACCTTGCGTTTCTCTTTGCTCGCCTACGTCCTCCTTGCTGTAGGCAGCCTCTCCTTCCGTATCTCCCCCACTGTCTTCACCCTCCCGAGTCTCCTTCAGCTGACTCTGGACCTTCTTTACCGGCGAGGGTGACTCCCTTCGTGCATCTAAGACGATTGCATCCATCGGATCACGCAGCCCGCTCAGAATTTGAGCTATCCACTCGTCTGGGAATTTCGCACTTCCCCGACGGTGACAGCTACCTCTTCTTCTTCTCCTCTTCCCATCTCCTCCGTCCCTCTAGTGTTTGGTGGACGGGATAAGGGCAAGGGTTGGTTGACCTCCCCATCTTCTTGACCCTTTGCCTCCCGCTCTTCTTGAGCTATCCTTTCCAAGATGTCGCCAAAAAAATCCCTCTCTTCCTTTCGGCGCACCTCACTGCTACCGTGCAGTGTACTGGCTTCATCGCACACCGTTCTAGGAATAGGTTGCTCAGCCTCGGAGTTCTCTGCGCTTACCCTCTGGCTTCCGACATTGTAGTTTGCGGCAGAGAATTCCTTCATGTTGTTCATCCTGGGTCGGGAAATGCAGGACTTGACTCTGCTTTTGGGTTTTGGGGTAGGGATTGGGTTGATTTGGCTCAAAGGACGGATGTTTAGAACTTCCACATAGACGTCGGAGTCGTCGACTACTGGTGGACGGGTAGGGGTTCTGACGAATGGCCGGAAAAATGGGTAGATGGGTGGTCTTTGGGCAATCGCCCGGATTCTAGCCGCGGAGAAGTTAGGGATAAACGGTAGGTTGAGGTTTGGATTTCTTGGTCTGACCGGAGAAGCAAAAGGCCTCACAGGTCAAGAAGGATAAAACGTAGGTGGAGAGAAGAATGGAAATCGAGGGTTGGGTGTAGATGATGAAGAAGGTCTTGGGGAACTGGTTCCGGCGAGGTTTTCTTGATTTTCTGGGTTGAACGGGTTAGACATAAGATTGCCGCGAGAATACAGATTGCCGGAAGTTTAAAAGAGATGAAAGGTTTCTTAAATGGAAAATGAAAAATCGAATCGCGTTTATAAAGGCTTAATTTAGCCGTCGGTAATTAATGCGGATCCGCGATATCGAAATCCCACTGATCAAGGAAAATTTCCTTGAGCCGCACACCCATCACGTGTAATGGGCGGCTAATTGACGCACACAGAGCACTTGAGTGTTTTTCTAGGAAAGACGCGTAGTCTGAGAAGACATCTGCGTTTCACCTAGTGCTCTTGTCTAAACGCAGTAAACTAATGATAAACGCATACTGATGAACACCTGGTTCTCAGGTTTGACAAAATATGTATGGCTCTAACCTTTCCTCTAACCTTAATTTGATAAACACAGAAATCGTTTATCGAATAACGCATAGATTACTTATGCATTGGACGCATGCATGAATAATAGATTATGCGATGAAATCAGATTGTTCAAAAATTTGGCTCCTACTTTCATGCTTATCTCATTTACATTTATAAACTAAAATTAAAAAAAAAAAAATTATATGCTAAAAACAAAATACAAACAGAAACAAGAAAGCAAAATAACATAAAATTAAATACTATAACAAATTCAAATAAAATAAAGCAAAGGTAAAAGAAAGCGTCCTTGGAAATGTAGACATTTGACAACGCAGGGACCTTTCGACGCAAGCTCAGTCATTACACTCGCGTAGGTCAATGGAAGTCTTGTTAATTTCAAACTCTCCAATGTGGTAGGGCTTTACCCTTTGTCCATTGACCTTGAAGGATGTGGTTCCATTTTCATTTGTCAGCATGACCGCACCATGCGGGAACACTTCCTTGATTATGAATGGACCCGACCATCGAGACTTCAGCTTACCTGGGAACAAACGCAACCTTGAATTAAATAACAGGACCTTCTGGCCAACGTATAGAATTTTCTTACTAATGTTCTTGTCGTGCCATTTCTTGGTCCTTTCTTTGTACAGCTTTGCGGTTTCATAAGCTGAGTGCCTCTACTCCAGGAGTTCATTTGGTTGAAGCTTTCTGGCTTCTCCGCTTGCCTCCTGGTCTAAATTGAGCTTCTTCATGGCCCAGATGGCCTTGTGTTCCAGCTCAAGTGGGAGATGGCATGCTTTACCAAACACCAACGCATAGGGTGACATTCCTATCGGTGTTTTGAAGGCCGTTCTATAGGCCCATAGAGCTTCATCTAATCTCTCTGTCCAATCTTTCCTTGATGTGCTCACGACCTTTTCCAATATGGACTTGATCTCCCTGTTTGTTATCCCAGCTTGGCCGTTTGTCTGTGGGTGATAGGCAGTTGCTACCTTGTGCGAGACATTAAACTTAGTCAGTAAATTAGTGATTATGCGATTTATAAAATGCATACCTTCATCACTAATTATCGCCGTTGATGTCCCAAACCGAGATAAAATTTGTTTCTTTAAGAACTTGGACACTGCGTTTGCGTCATTCCTTGCATAGGCTATTGCTTCTACCCACTTTGATACGTAGTCAACCGCTACTAAAATATATTGATTGCCGCAAGAAGGACGGAATGGTCCCATGAAGTCGATTCCCCATACGTCGAACAACTCAACTTCTAACATTGAATTCAGAGGCATCTCATTCCGGTTGGAAATGTTGCCTGTTCTTTGACAACGATCGCAAGCTACCGCATATGCCCTTGCATCTTTGAATAATGTGGGCCAGAAATACCCACTTTACAGCACCTTTGCAGCTGTTCTCTGCCCTCCAAAGTGTCCTCCGTAAGGTGCTTCATGACAGCTTCACAGAATGTTATGCATTTCATATTCTGGAACGCATCGACGCAGTATGTGGTCAAGGCCAAGTCTGTATAGATATGGCTCATCCCAGCAGTAGAACTTACTTTCATGTCGGAGCTTTTTCTTTTGTTGAGCGTTCAATTCTTCAGGCCATTGGTTGCAAACCAGATAGTTGACTATGTCTGTGTACCACAGTTCCTGACTCTCAGCGTTCATTACATGCTCGTCTGGGAATCGTTCCTCTATATCACTCCAACTCTCCTGGACCTCTTTATTTTCCAACCGAGATAGGTGGTCCGCAACAGTGTCTGTAAGCTGTGTGCAATGCGGTGAGGGTCACTTGTATGATATGTGTCCCTACAACCCACAGTCTGTCTGTTATGTTCAGAACAACCCGTATTCTAAGACTTATAATCCGGGTTGGAGAAACCATCCTAACTTTGGATGGGGAGGAAACCAATCATAGACGCAGGGGGCGAGACAACAGCCGCAGAGAAACAATAATCCTGTGTATAACCAAGGTGTTCAAGGGCATCAAGTACCACGAAATCAGTCAGCAAATTCATCATCATCATCCTTTGAAGCACTTATGCGTCAAAGGATTACCCAAAATGAAGAAACACGTAAGTCGCTGGAAGCGATGCTCCAAAATCAGATGGGAGAAATAAAGAGCCATGCCATTGCAATTAAAAACCTAGAATTTCAAGTGGGACAAATGGCAAGTGAGCGCAATACCAGACCCCAAGGAGCATTGCCTAGTAATACTGAAGCCCCACGAGGTAACGGTAAAGAACAATGTCAAGCTATGACATTGAGGAGTGGGAAAGTTCTTCCCACTAACCGCAAGAGTAGAGGATGCAAGGAAATCTGCAGCCTCAAATCACTCCACTACAAACTCCACCAACATCTATCCATGAACCGCAATCTTCATCCACAACCACAACCTCTAAAGAACAAGCAATTGGAAAGGGGGGAGAAAAAGCAACGCAGGCAAACCCTGCGTCGGTATCTCAGAATATCAATCCCCTTATGCGTCCGCCCTTTCCTCAACGCCTAAAGAAGAAGAATGACGAAGGTCAATTCAGAAAATTCCTGGACATTCTCAAACAACTTCACATCAACATTCCGTTGGTGGAAGCCCTGGAATAAATGCCGAGCTATGTCAAATTTCTGAAAGACATACTATCTAAGAAAAGGAGGCTCGGAGAGTTTGAGACAGTCGCATTAAAGCGGGAATGCAGCGCATTATTCAAAAGCAATATACCCGCTAAAATGAAAGATCCAGGGAGTTTCACATTGCCCTGTTCTATAGGAGGAATGGACGTAGGTCAGGCACTATGCGACTTAGGGGCCAACATCAATTTAATGCCACTGTCCATATTCAAGAAGTTGGGTATAGGGGAAGCACGGCCAACTACAGTCACACTTCAGCTCGCTGACCGTTCCATTAAGCATCCAGAGGGGAAAATCGAGGATGTTCTTGTGAAGGTGGATAAATTTATCTTCCCGGCCGACTTCATAATTCTGGATTATGAAGCTGACAGAGAGGTGCCCATCATCCTGGGAAGGTCTTTCTTAGCTACTGGACGTGCCCTGATTGACGTCCAGGAAGGAGAGTTAACTATTCGAGTGGATGACTAGCAGGTAAAATTTAATGTGTTTAATGCGTTGAAATATCCTGATGATTTTCATTCTTGCCAGATGATCGAAGAGATAACTGAAGAAAAGGCAAGCATCATCGACGCATGTGCGGAAAACGAAACACTGCTGGATGAACTGGATGAAGGAAGAGAGGCGGAAATAAGTATAATCTCCAACGCAAGCTTCGAACGGTTAGACTTGGGCAACAGAACCACCAACCCTTGAGCTTAAGACACTGCCAACGCATTTAAAGTATGCATTTTGGGGGAAGAGAGCACGCTACCGGTCATCATATCCTCTGCGTTGACGACAGAATGTGAAAAGGCTTTGTTGGATATCCTGAAAAACCATATCAAAGCCATAGGATGGACCTTAGCAGATATTAGAGGAATAAGCCCTTCGTACTGCATGCACAAAATTCGGTTGGAAGAGGGTAAGGATGGTTCAGTTGAGACGCAGCGCAGGCTCAACCCCACAATGAAGGAGGTTGTGAAGAAAGAGATCATCAAATGGCTCGACGCAGGGGTCATTTATCCAATCTCTGACAGCAACCGGGTGATCCCAGTTCAGTGTGTACGAAAGAAAGGGGGGATGACAGTGATCATGAATAGCAAGAATGAACTAATACCAACAAGAACGGTCACTGGCTGGCGCATCTGTATGGACTACCGCAAGCTGAATGCGGCAACAAAGAAGGACCACTTTCCACTGCCATTCATCGACCAAATGCTAGATAGGCTGGCAGGTAATGAATTTTTCTGCTTCCTGGACGGATATTCCGGCTATAACCAGATCATGATAGCTCCGGAAGATCAAGAGAAGACGACGTTCACATGTCCATATGGCACCTTCGCGTTCAGAGGCATGCCATTCGGGCTATGTAACGCACTAGGGACGTTCCAAAGGTGCATGATGGCAATATTCTCGGACTATTTGGAACAGACTTGGCCCTGACCACATACTGCGTCGACGCGTTCTAGAATATGAAACGCATAGCATTCTGAGAAGCTGTCATGAAGCACCTTACGGAGGACACTTTGGAGGGCAGAGAACAGCTGCAAAGGTGCTGCAAAATGGGTATTTCTGGCCCACATTATTCAAAGACGCAAGGGCGTATGCGGTAGCTTGCGAACGTTGTCAGAGAACAGGCAACATTTCCAACCAGAATGAGATGCCTCTGAATTCAATGTTAGAAGTTGAGTTGTTCGACGTATGGGGAATCGACTTCATGGGACCATTCCCTCCTTCTTGCGGCAATCAATACATTTTAGTAGCAGTCGACTACGTATCAAAGTGGGTAGAAGCAGCAGCCTGTGCAAGGAATGACGCAAACGCAGTGTCCAAGTTCTTAAAGAAACAAATCTTCTCTCGATTTGGGACACCAAGGGCGATAATTAGTGATGAAGTTACGCATTTTACAAATCGCATAATCACTAATTTACTGACTAAGTTTAATGTCTCGCACAGGGTAGCAATTGCCTATCACCCACAGACAAACGGCCAAGCTGGGATAACAAACAGGGAGATCAAGTCCATACTGGAAAAGGTCGTGAGCACATCAAGGAAAGATTGGACAAAGAGATTAGATGAAGCTCTATGGGCCTATAGAACGGCCTTCAAAACACCGATAGGAATGTCACCCTATGCGTTGGTGTTTGGTAAAGCATGCCATCTCCCACTTGAGCTGGAACACAAGGCCATCTGGGCCATGAAGAAGCTCAATTTAGACCAAGAGGCAAGCGAAGAAGCCAGAAAGCTTCAATTAAATGAACTCCTGGAGTGGAGGCACTCAGCTTATGAAAACGCAAAGCTGCACAAAGAAAGGACCAAGAAATGGCACGACAAGAACATTAGTAAGAAAATTCTATACGTTGGCCAGAAGGTCCTGTTATTTAATTCAAGGTTGCGTTTGTTCCCAGGTAAGCTGAAGTCTCGATGGTCGGGTCCATTCATAATCAAGTGTTCCCGCATGGTGTGGTCATGCTGACAAATGAAAATGGAACCACATCCTTCAAGGTCAATGGACAAAGGGTAAAGCCCTACCACATTGGAGAGTTTGAAATTAACAAGACTTCCATTGACCTACGCGAGTGTAATGACTGAGCTTGCGTCGAAAGGTCCCTGCGTTGCCAAATGCCTACATTTCCAGGGATGCTTTCTTTTACCTTTGCTTTATTTTAATTTTATTTGAATTTGTTATAGTATTTAATTTTATTTTATTGTATTTTGTTTTCTTGCTTCTGTTTGTATTTTGTTTTTAGCATGTATGTTTTTTTTTTTTTTTATTTCAGTTTATAAATGTAAATGAGATAAGTATGAAAGTAGAAGTTAAGTTTTTGAACAATCTGATTTCATTGCATAATCTATTATTCATGCATGCGTCCAACGCATAAGTAATCTATGCGTTCATCGATAAACGATTTCTTTGTTTATCGAATTAAGGTTAGAGGAAAGTTTAGAGCCGTACATATTTTGTCAAACGCATCATACTTAACTTACAACGCATAATCTAACCTGAGAACCAGGCGTTCATCAGTATGCGTTTATCATTAGTTTACTACGTTTAGATAGAGCACTAGGTGAAACGCAGATATCTTCTCAGCCTACGCGTCTTTCCTAGAAAAACACTCAAGTGCCAAAAACACTCAAGTGCTCTGTGTGCGTCAATTAGCCGCCCATTACACGTGATGGGTGTGCGGCTCAAGGAAATTTGCCTTGATCAGAGGGATTTTCATATCGCGTATCCGCATTAATTACCGACGGCTAAATTAAGCCTTTATAAACGCGATTCGATTTTCCATTTTTCCATTCTCGAAACCTTTCATCTCTCTTAAACCTCCGGCGATCTGTATTCTCGCTGCAATCTTATGTCTAACCAGCTCAACCCAGAAAATCAAGAAAACCCCGCCGGAACCAGTTCCCCAAGACCTTCTTCATCATCTACACCCAACCCTCGATTTCCACTCTTCTCTCCACCTACATTTTACCCTTCCAGATCTGTGAGGCCTTTTGCTTCTCCGGTCAGACCAAGAAGTCCAAACCTTAACCCACCCTTTATCCCTAACTTCTCCGCGTCTAGAATCAAGGCCACTGCCCAGAGACCACCCATCTACCCATTTTTCCGGCCATTCGCCAGAGCCCCAACCCATCCACCAGTAGTCTACGACTCCGACGACTATGTGGAAGTTCTCAATATCCGACCCTTGAGCCGAATCGACCCAATCCCTACCCCAAAACCCAAAAGTCGGGTCAAGTCTTGCATCTCATGGCCCAGAATGAAGAACATGAAGGAGTTTTCTGCCGCAAACTTCAATGTAGGAAGCCAACGGTTAAGCGCGGAGAACTCCGAGGCTGAGCAACCTATTCCTGGAACGGTGCGCGATGAAGCCAGTACACTGCACGGTAGCAGTGAGGTGCGCCGAAGGGAAGAGAGGGATGTTTTCAGCGACATCTTGGAAAGGATAGCTCAAGAAGAGAGGGAGGCAAAGGGTCAAGAAGACGGGGAGGTCAACCAACCCTTGTCCCTATCCCGTCCACCAAGCACTAGAGGGACGGAGGAGATGGGAAGAGGAGAAGAAGAAGAGGTGGCTGTCACAGTCGGGGAAGTGAACTCAGCGAAATCCCCAGACGAGTGGATAGCTCAAATTCTGAGCGGGCTGCGTGATCCGATGGACGCAACCGTCTCAGATGCACGAAGGGAATCACCCTCGCTGGTAAAGGAGGTCCAGAGTTAGCTGAAGGAGACTCGGGAGGGTGAGCATAGTGGGGGAGATAAGGAAGGAGAGGCTGCCTACAGCAAGGAGGACGTAGGCGAGCCACGTGAAATGCAAGGGTCTGTCCCTGCGTCGATCCGTCCTGAGGAGATGACATTGGACTCCAATGAAGGACCAATAAGAAAAGTTGTGATGGTCGCAGATGCCAAAAGAAGAAGAGAGAAGGAAGAAGAAGTGGTACCCCTATTGAGGAAGAAACGAAGGGTATCACCGGACACTGCCGAGGATGAAGAGCCGAAACGCACAGAACAAGGAGACAGACTTGAGTCTCCAATTGCGGCCACATCCTTCAATAGGCTGGCAGAGAAAGAGAGGAAGAAGAGGGCCAAGTTGAGAAAAGAGCTCAGGGCCTTAAGAAAAGGAGTTGAACAAATTGCGAAAGACGCATTGTCTCGCAAGAAGGCGCGCAGGGAAGTGCGGCCTCAAGAAGTCGGGGAGACGCAAGACCTTCCTGATCCTCAACTAGAAGCAGCCGCATTGGCATTTGAAGAGGAAATGATGGAAGAAGAAAGACTCGAGAGAGCAGCCGAAGAGCTTGAAAGAGAGCTACAAATTGAAGAAGATGTAGAGTTGGATGCTAGAATAATCGCCCAAGAGGAAGGGGAGGGCAAGAAGAAAAAGAAAAAGAAAAGTAGGAAGGAACGCATCGGGGAGGATGCGAGGGAAGAACAAGGTGTGAGCACCTTGAAGAAGAAGAAGAGGAAAGAAAAGGAGGTGTCAGTCACCAACCTCCCAAGCACGCATACTAAGAAATGCAAAGGGAAGGAAAAGGTGACTGAAGCACCAGTCAAAGTGGCCGAGAGCAAAAAGAGAACTGTAAATGCGATTCCAGCTAAGGCCAAAGGAAAAAAGAAAGTGGCTGATGCGTCGCCACAACAAAAGGAAGGAAAAGGGAGACGCAGGGCGTTCCCTAACCTGATGATCGAGGTGGGATTTTTCCCTGAAGAAGCCCTAGTGCCGCCATATATCACTGAAATAGTTGACCACCACGGCTGGAGAAACTTCTATACCAGCACTCCTTGGGTCCAACCTGACGTAGTCTGAGATTTCTATAACGGACGCATAGACAAGGAGGAGGACGTGGTGGTGGTGGATGAAATTGAAGTCCCATTCAACGCAAGGAAAATCAACGGTATATATGAGTTGAGGGACAACCCGGATGCGAAAGGAAATAAGATCATAGAATCAACTCCAACAGAGTTAATGGAGGACGCACTCCGGGTAATGGCGAAGCCAGGGGCCAAGTGGGATGTTTCACCCACGGGTATAAAGACGCTTTCAGCAAGCAGCCTAACTCCAAAGGCAAACCTGTGGGTGTATTTGGTGAAGAAGCAGCTGATCCCTACAACGCATGACATGACAGTGTCAAGGGATCGAGTGATGGCAGCATACTGCATTATGCGTCGCATCAACCTTGATGTTGGACGCATAATTGCCGCACAGATAAGAAGGGTGTTCAGCAAGCTGTTGTGATGGTATTGTGGTGTGAACTAACCTAACGCAAAGTGCTAAAGTATATGATTATGCGTTCAACATGTCAAGATTTGATCATGCAATGCGTTCTATTATTATGCGTTGGTCTTGTCAAGTTTTCCTATTCCTCTACCCAAGTATAAGTAAAGTAATAGGTTTTCTCGGTGAATCCGAGGTCGAACACAGGGATTATATTGATTTGGTTTTAATTGGATTGCACGCGTTACAGAGGTAACCAACAATTGTTTGAATTTGTGTTTCTAATCTAGAGAAAGCAGATGTTTGTATACTAGACTAACAGTTGTGGAATATGGGAAGCAATGCGACACAGCAAGTTCAGCTAAGATGTGTATGAATGGATAAAGAAAAGGGTTCGGGTTGATTAACATCTAACATCGGAAACGCAAAGTAGTACTCTATTCATACTTGTGAATCTTCTCCTGGTTGTCAGCCGCTATGCGTTATATGTCTATAACGCATAAGAGAGTGTTAAGAACCAAGGTTGTCCCCGTAGACAGGTAACACTACTTGGCCCGTGTCAATTGAGTTCCACAATCACTTACCCTCTCGAGCAGTCTGATTATTACTACTTATATCGCTTTGTCAGATGGATATAAGCATCGGATTAAGCTCGCAATTGACAAGTTAGAATAGTTACACTGCGGTCCCTAGTTAGATGCTAACGCAACCCTAGACCCTCGAGTGATTAGTTACTCGTGACTTGAAAGTATAAAGTGGACAGATGAGAAAAGTGAATAGACATGGAAGATAATTGTATTGATGAAAATGAGATACAAATTTCGATAAGTCAATTCCTTGATACAAATCTAAAATTCAAGTAAGAACAGTAAGAAAGAAAGCAGGGTAAGGCGTCAATGTCTTGAGTCGCCCGGATGGAAGCGTGATGATTTGCTGTGAAGTGGTGCGGCGGAAAGGAAGACTCTTCTCTCTCGAGCTATTTGTCTCCGGCTGAAGTCTGAGAGAACTCTGCTGTCAGTTATGGAGTCCTTCCGAGAATCAACAACCTTTCTCCTCTCGCAGAGCTGCCCTTTTATAGATGATGAAATCGCAGTTAATGGCAGATCTGCTTGATTGGTGGCAAGATTAACACTGCGTCCATCTCGCCTGATTGCGTGATTCTCGGGCCAATTAAGATCCACCACTTAAGCCGCAAATCATGTTTGCCAATCATCCGTCAATCTCTCAAGATTCCGATCTGATTCGCAGCGCCTTGCCGTAACGGTTGTCTATGCGTCCATGCATAGTTTGGTTGATGTCAACGCAACATAGGTTGCTAATGCATAGTTATGCGTTGGGCTGTCGTTAACGCATCGTCTGGTTCCTTCGTTAAGGGGTCATCAACGCATCGCTTGCATTCCTGCGTGAAAACATGCGTTTTAGGCTTAACAAGTGGTAAAATCAGTATCTTCATCAAAATTCAAGAGTATAACGCAAAGGAAGATTTATTAATGGAATTTGTCATCAACTACCGCATACTTCTCTTATTTAAACTCTATTTATCTATGAAAAAGGCTATAACAACTTGTATTTCTACAAGTTATCACAAGCCAAAGGGCCAATTCTTTTTCCCCGCTCTTATCATGAACTTATACGGCAATGCTTCCATCGGAGGGCCAACGGAAGTGTTAGACGCAGAGAAGATGATTGAAGTTAATGGCGTAATTGCCAACAAAACTCTGCGTCAGTTGATGAGAGGATCACAATATCTGCCAGAGCCTACCAAGGCCACCAAAAGACCTCATCAACCTGTTCCGCCTCCAAAGCCGCAACCGCAGAAGAAGGGGAAGCCGTCCAAGTTGAAGGGCGTGGCAAGTCTTGATGCCACCATTCGACCTTCCCCAACCTCAAGTCCTTCACCCCCACTTCCAACAACAAGAAGGGAACCAACTCCACCTCCACCTCCTCCTGAGACGCATCGCCCTAAGCCACCTCCTCCTCCTAAGAAAACGCATCGCCCTAAACATCCAAAACCTCGACCTTTCACAAAACCCTCTGCCCCAATAAGAGTTGATAACTCACACTCTGAGGATTTTGGCGCAACTTTTATGCGTCCATCATCCCCTGCGTTTGACAAAACTTCACCCACTCCCCCACCTCAGCCAAACCCGCCTACCCCACCAACGCAACCTCAACCGCAAGAAGGCCCACTTGTCCTTGAGTGGGAGACAGTGCAAACATATCTGCAGCAAGCGATCTTGCGTCCTATGATGCACTCATTAAATATGTTAGCACGCCGGCAGACGGAGCAGTTCCAATTCACTTTAAATTATGTTCACCAACTGTTCTCCATCCGTCCGAAAATCCCGCCCCCTGATATTCCTGAACGCCTCCAACAGCCTCTTGTCTTCCCAGTGCCGCAGCGCCCTGCATATGAGCAGCAACGCAGACCTGATGAAGATGAGACTGATGGTTAAAAATTTAGGGTTGTAATCAAGAGTTGTAATTTTCTTGCAATTTTGTATCTTCACAGTCAATTGTATGCGTTGGTGAAAATCACATTAATAGAATGAACATTTCTTCATCGCATGGATCTTTAATTTTCTCTTTGCGTTGTCCCTTGTTATAAATTTATTCTAAGTACATTTAATTAGTCTAAACTTCTATCTTTGCGTTG
This sequence comes from Citrullus mucosospermus, assembly GCA_030954485.1. Taxonomy (NCBI): domain Eukaryota; kingdom Viridiplantae; phylum Streptophyta; class Magnoliopsida; order Cucurbitales; family Cucurbitaceae; genus Citrullus; species Citrullus mucosospermus. The sequence continues at coordinate 13,098,886 of CM062057.1, read as the reverse complement.
AAAAGTTGGTCCCTTTGATGATAATCATGCTTACACTTTTTGTACACTCTTTAAGTTAGATTACTTTCAATGCGTCTGCATACTATTCCTTAGAAACACAAACCTACTTTGAATGTATGCAAGCAGCCAATTCAAACCTCTTTTACAACATTTTGCAACTTTGTCTTTGTTTACAATTTAAGCAATGAGGACCTTGCTACTCTCAAGTTTGGGGGTGGAAGAGGTTTGAACTGTCAAAGATAAAAATATGAGGAACTTAGTTCAATCAATTAAAAAAAAAAAAAATTATTCTTTGAAACGCAAAACTCCGCTGGCAAGACTAATATATTTATCTTGTTAAGAGTTTAGCTGAAAACGACACCTACTCGTAGTTGGCCACCTCCATGCACCCCATAGTTGGTGTGTCAAAACGAAGGTAGGTAATCGTAATTAGCGACGCATAGATAAATAACAAACTCCAATGTCTAGTGAGGAAACCGAGCTTAGATAAGAGTTTAGTCAAGAAGGGCACTTGCTCGTAGTTGACTGCCTTCATGTACCCCATCGTTGGTATGTCAGAACGAAGGTAGGTAACCCTACTAAACGCATACTTAAAAACCACACAATAAAACCAATGAAAGAAAAAGGAACTTTATATCTTCATCTTTTCAGACTCAGTGTTAAAAGAAGAAACAAAAATTTTGTGAATAATGAGTTAAAGAGTTTTGAAAAGAAAGCTTGCCGCATACAAATTAGACCCGTCCTAAAGAGAAGAATAAAGAGGTAGAGAAATAATATAACTAAAGGGTAGCTGATTGAGTATAGCATTCTGAGAGACTAGTCAATGCGTTGAGAAAATGCTTAGGTTAATTGAAGTTTCTTAGATAGAAGTTATGCTTGAGGACAAGCATTTATCTAAGTTTGAGGGTGTGATAACTTGTAGAAATACAAGTTATTATAGCCTTTTTCATAGATAAATAGAGTTTAAATAAGAGAAGCATGCGGTAGTTGATGATAAATTCCATTAATAAATCTTCCTTTGCGTTATACTCTTGAATTTTGATGAAGATATTGATTTTACCACTTGTTAAGCCTAAAACGCATGTTTTCACGCAGGAATGCAAGCGATGCGTTGATGACTCCTTAACGCAGGAACCAGACGATGCGTTAACAATAGCCCAATGCATAACTACGCGTTAGCAACCTATGTTGCGTTGACATCAACCAAACTATGCATGGACGCATAGACAACCGTTACGGCAAGGCGCTGCGAATCAGATCGGAATCTTGAGAGACTGACGGATGATTGGCAAACATGATTTGCGGCTTAAGTGGTGGATCTTAATTGGCCCGAGAATCACGCAATCAGGCGAGATGGACGCAGTGTCAATCTCGCCACCAATCAAGCAGATCTGCCATTAACTGCGATTTCATCATCTATAAAAGGGAAGCTCTGCGAGAGGAGAAAGGTTGCTGATTCTCGGAAGGACTCCATAAGTGACAGCAGAGTTCTCTCAGTCTTCAACCGGAGACAAATAGCTCGAGAGAGAAGAGTCTTCCATCCGCTGCACCACTTCACAGCAAATCATCACGCTTCCATCTGGGCGACTCAAGACATTGACGCCTTTCCTTGCTTTCTTTCTTACTGTTCTTGCTTGAATTTTAGATTTGTATCAAGGAATTGAACTTATCAAAATTTGTATCTCATTTTCATCAATACAATTATCTTCCATGTCTATTCACTTTTCTTATCTGTATACTTTATACTTTCGAGCCATGAGTAACTAATCACTCAAGGGTCTAGGGTTGCGTTAGCATCTAACTAGGGACCGCAGTGTAACTATTTTATCTTGTCAATTGCGAGCTTAATCGGATGCTTATGTCCATCTGAAAAATCGATATAAGTAGTAATAATCAGACTGCTCGAGAGGGTAAGTGATTGTGGAACTCAATTGACAAGGGTCAAGTAGTGTTACCTGTCTACGGGGACAACCTTGGTTCTTAACACTCTCTTATGCGTTATAGACATATAACGCATAGCGGCTAACAACTGGGAGAAGAGTCGCAAGTATGAATAGAATACTACTGTGCGTTTCCGACGTTAGATGTTAATCAACCCGAACCCTTTTCTTTATCCATTCACACACATCTTAGCTGAAATTGTTGTGTCGCATGCTTTCCATATTCCATAACTGTTAGTCTAGTGTACAAACATCTGCTTTCTTTAGATTAAAAACACGATTTCAAACAATTGTTAGTTACCTCTGTAACGCATGCAATCCAATTAAAAACAAATCAATATAATCCTTGTGTTCGACCTCGGATTCACCGAGAATACCTATTACTTTACTTATACTTGGGTAAAAGAATAGGAAAACTTCACAAGACCAACGCATAATAATAGAACGCATTGCATGATCAAAACTTGACATGTTGAACGCATAGCCACATACTTTAACACTGCGTTAGGCTAATTTACAATACAATATTTTCACAACAGGTATCAAAATGCTATCCGCTAGCAGCCTAAGACCAGAGGCGAACCTGTGGGTGTACTTGGTGAAGAAACGGCTGATCCCTACAACGCATGACAAAACAGTGTCAAGGGATCGGGTGATGGCAGCGGATAATCAAACTGCTCGAGAGGGTAAGTGATTGTGGAACTCAATTGACAAGGGCCAAGTAGTGTTACCAGTCTATGGGGATAACCTTGGTTCTTAACACTCTCCTATGCGTTATAGACATATAAAGCATAGCGGCTGACAACCAGGAGAAGAGTCGCAAGTATGATAGAATACTACTATGCGCTTCCGACGTTAGATGTTAATCAACCCGAACCCTTTCTTTATCCATTCACTCACATCTTTAGTTGAATTTGCTGTGTCGCATGCTTTCCATCTTTCACACTTTTAGTCTAGTGTACGAACAATCGCTTTCCGTAGATTAAAGACAACTCTCAATTATTTCTTGGTTACCACTGCAACGCATGAACTCCAACTAAATACTGAATCAATATAATCCCTGTGTTTGACCTCGGACTCACCGAGAAAACCTACTCCTTTGCTTATACTTGGGTAAAGGATAGGAAAACTTGACAAGATCATCAACGCATAGTAATAGGACGCTAGCATGTTCAAAGCATGATATATTGAACGCATAATCACATCATTTAGCACCTTGTGTTATGACAATTTACATATACAATTACACACCAACATCAAACTTACCTTATTTCCCATTTAACCACCCTTCCTAGGATGGTGATACCATTAACTCTTGACAAACCTCAACTACGACCGGCAACGGGAATTGTCATGCTATCTAAAAATGGAAAACGTATGAAAGGATGAGCTAACAGCTCAGTGAGTAACAGTTTTTGAAAACATCTTACTTTAACTATAAAATTGGTCATAATGTAAATATTTTCAATCACGCATATAAAATAACGATTCCCATCATATTAAAACATGTTTAAATACCATTGTTAAATCATGCATGTTTATTTTAGAGAAAAATACTCCAAAAATCTCATTTATTTCAAAATCATTTTCCCTAGTTGAGGTAGAGCGGTGCTCTACGCTTCTCAACGTCTAAAACATTTCATATCTTTTCCTTAGTTGAGGCGGAGCCGAGCTCTACGCTAGTCAACGTCGATTATCCTTAGCTGTGTGGAGTAATCTCAACACATCAGCGTTGTATATTCCTCTATGTGCACATAGGTATTATAATCCGAGTGATAACTTGTAGAAATACAAGTTATTACAGCCTTTCTCTTAGAAAAATAGAGATCAAATAGAGAATCATGCGGTAGTTGGTGTTGAATTCTATTAATAAATCTTCCTATGCGTTCTACTATTGTAAATTGATGAAGATAATTATTTCATAATTTTTTGAGCCTAAAACACATGGTTTAACGTAGGAGCACGAGCAACATATAGATGCGTTGGCAACTTCGTAACGCAGGACTATGCGCTTGGCAACCTGTGGATGCGTTGACATCCGCTCAATGCAGGATGATGCATTAGAACATATGGATGCGTCGACATGAGTGAACGCATGAACCCAAATTCTTCGTGGACGCATAATGACCAGAAACGCAAGGCAGCGGAAAATCAGATCAGAATCTTGAGAGATTGTCGGAAGATTGACATGCATGATCTGTGGCTACAGTGGTGTGTCACACCCCCTCCCAGATACCCTTCTCCTCTAGGAGTGAGTGCGAACCTGCATACACCTATTTCCTCTATACTATAATATTAATCAACTTCAGATCTTTAAGACTTAGCTATATGCCAACTTAACCTCATAAAATAAACATAACTGCTCAAACATCATGCATAAAAATAACAACTCATCAAACAAGTGTTCTTTATATACACTACAAAATCAAATCTCTCTACACCCCAAAGGAACATGTATGACAATAAAACATGAACATAAACTGTTTAATTACAACAATCCTAGAGAACTGATCCAAGGTAGGCCCCGACGAGAATCTTCTGTAGGTTAGGCGTCCCGGACATGCTCGCTACTTGAAACAACAAACATACAAACAAGAAAGTGTGAGCCTAACGCTGAGTGAGTAACTGAATTTATCTAATTACTATTAAACTTCTTGAGTTAATATGGGTCATATGTAACTACCACATATTTATATAAATAGGAATTTCTAAGTCACCCATGCTATAGAACAATAGCAATACAATTATCCTTCCCTAGCTGTGGCGGAGCGAAGCTCAACGCACTCAACCATGTTGTGCGATAGATTGTGGAATTGAAATGTACTAACGCAATGTGCAAGTAAGCTATGATTATGCGTTTCACATACTATGCGTTGAACATATCTTGCGTCTTATTTATGCTTAAATGCTATGCGTTGGTGATCTGTCAAGTTTTCCTCTCCTTTACCCAAGTATAAGCAAAGGACTAGGTTTTCTCGGTGAGTCCAAAGTCGAATATAGGGATTATGTTGATTCTCTATTTTAATGGATTATATGCATTACAGTGGTAACCAAGAAATAAGTTGAAGTATGTTTGTTTCTAATCTAAAGAAAGCGATAACATGTACACTAAACTAAATTGTGGAAGATGGAAAGGCATGCGACACAGCAAACTCAGCTAATGATGTAAATGAATGGATAAAAAAACAGGGTTTGGGTTGGTTAACATCTAACATCGGAAACGCATGGTGATAGTCTATTCATACTTGAGACTCTTCTCCAGGTTGTCAGCCGCTATGCGTTATATGTCTATAACGCATAGGAGAGTGTTAAGAACCAAGGTTATTCCTATAGACAGGTAACACTTCTTGGCCTTGTCAATTGAGTTCCACAATCACTTACCCTATCAAGCAGTTTGATTATTACTACTTATATCGATTAGCTAGATGGACATAAGCATCGGATTAAGTTTGCAATTGACAAGATGCAATAGTTACACTATGGTTCTTATTTAGATGCTAACGCAACCCTAGACCCTTGATAAATTAGTTACTCATGGATACAAAGTAAAAAACGGAAAGTACAGAGAAATGAGTAGACATGGAAGAAATATATATATTGATGAACGGAATACAACTTTAGATAAGCTCAATGTCTTGACACAAATCTAAAATAAAGATAGAAAAATAAGATGGAAAGCAAGAAAAGGTGTCAATGTCTTGAGTTGCTTGGATGAAAGCATGAGGTTCTACTGTGAAGTGGTCAGACGGAGGGAAGACTCTTCTCTCTCGAGCTAAAAAAAGTAATAAAATAATTATCTTCATAAAAATACAAGAGTAGAACGCATAGGAAGATTTATTAATGAAATTCAGTATAAACTACTGCATGATTCTCTATTTAATCTCTATTTCTCTAAGAAAAAGGCTATCATAACTTGTATTTCTACAAGTTATCGATCCTTACAACCTCTAGTCATTCTGCGATGTTCAAAACAACCCCTACGGTGAGACGTACAATTCGGGTTGGAGGAACCACCTTAACTTCGAATGGGGTGGAAATCAACAACAAATGTAGAGGGCTGAGCAGCAGCCGCAGAGGGGCAACCCTCCTAGTTTCAACCAATGGAATCAAGGCCAGTATCATCAGTTTCAGAGGGATCCGCAAGCGGACGCATCATCCTCATCGTCTTCCATGGAATCTCTTTTACGAGAATATATTAGTAAGAATGAAGCAACGCGCCATTCGCATGAATCGATGTTCCAAAACCTCTTTCAGAGCCAAGCCACTTCATTCGCAAGTTAGAAGTCCAATTGGGTCAAATTGCAGAGGAGCTCAAGAATGAAGCGTAAGGAGCATTGCTGTCACACCCCCTCCCGGATTATCCTCTATAACCTAAGAGGAGATGTGAAGACATCAACCTTGACTCCTCTGTAAGGTTCACTGTCCAACCATTTTCACCAAAGACGGCCCAGACGAGATTCTTGCGTAGGCAAAGCATCCCGAACTCGCTCGCTACCTGAAAAATTAGAAAAATGGAAAACGTGAGCTAAAGCCTCGTGAGTGACAAGTTTTGTAAACGAGCTTTATTTGAAAATAGGCATGTTACATTTGCTCATATAAAACAAGGATTTAACATGATAACTCAACAGAAACATATTTTCCACAAAACTTTATCAATCTCGTAAATCTGTTCCAAATCAATAAAATCGTTTTCCAGAATGATTAAACAGAAAACCGTTTGGTTTTTCAATCTTTTCCCTTAGTTGAGGCAGAGCAAGACTCAACGCTCTCAACGTCGAAAACAACCTTAGTTGGGGTGGAGCAAGACTCAACACACTCAACGTCGAAATTATCCTTGGCTCGATGCAGAGCAAAACTCGACGCACCGGCCAAATCAATCTCTATGTGCACATAGGAATATGGCGGGTTGCCCAAGTACCTTCTCATGTCCTTGAGTACTGGGTCCTGGGGAAACTCACGTGCCTTCTCGAGTCCATCAGCACTAAGCCTCCTGTTAAACATTTTATCAATCAGTTTACATAAATAGTTCATCTAAAATCTTTCATAGAAAGCAGTATATTTCTTGATAATTAAGATTTCGTAACATGCCTTTCAATATCTAAAAGCAATCACATAAAACATGCCTTTTTACACAATATGGTCAAATATCATGCGTTTCAAAATGATTCATCACAAAGCCATATCTTAAAAAACATTTTCAGTAAAAACCGATTTGAAGGAGAAAGGTGTCACTCACAATTCACTTAAGAAATTCCTCTTTTCCCTTGAAATCCTGCTTCCCCGAGCTCCTTGAATGCAAGGCTTGCGTTTCTAACCCGCAAGGTAGCTCAAATGGACGCGGCGTGCAAGATCTTCCGGATGCGTCGACCTTCTTGGACGCAGACCTCCTTTTACAAACGCAAGGGTTCCTTCTTCTGCCTTCGTTCTCCTCTTTCTCTCAAGGATTCTTATTTCAGAATCATCAGTCGTTACTCTTCCCTCCCGGTCCTATTTATAGAGGGTTTGCCATCCTACTTCTCCTCTCTTTTGCCACTTGATTGCCATATGTCACGCTGCTTACTTAACCATGCATTAATCCAAGCGTCACTTTGCATGAAACACTTAGCATGCTTTCTAACACCTCCTACTAATAAGGTGTTACATCTATGTGAAGCCACCTAGCATATAGGCTTATCTTATGCGTTCATCATGACCCAATACACAACCTATTCATTCAATCTTGTATTCCTATGCGTCCATATAATCCTTCTCTAGATTTTAGCTTCTTTACTCCCTTTCCTTACTCTTAGCTTTATTACCTTTAGCCTCATTCCTCCATCACATCCAACTAGGAGTTCAAATCAACGCATACTATTATGTGTTTCAGCTTAACATAAAATACCATGCGTCTGCCTTAACCGCATACTATCATGCGTCCAACTCTCTTTCCTTATATCCATTCTCAGCTACAAATTCTTCTCTAGTACAATCACCCTTCCTTTGACAATGTGATTTACCCTTAACAACCACATCCATCTCTAGTTCTTCCTCTATGCATTTGTCTTCTTGCGCTTACCTTTACTTCATCCTACGTCCTTGACTGTCCTCCTTGAAGATTCCTTGATTATCCCTCTATGCGTTCTTGAGTTATATCCCAAGGTTATTCCTTTAACCATTTCCTTCCTTAACTTCTTTCTATGCGTTTACCCGAGATCGAAGTTGCATTTCCATTTATCATGAAGTTAAACTCTTCAGCGTATAACCTTAATAACCAATGGTAGCCACCTTCAACTCATAAGCCCCTCGACGTATAGCTAATAGCCATCCTTAACACGTGAACTCCTCAACGCATAGCTGATAACCTTCTCAACGCATAAACTTTATCAACGCATAGTAAGACTTCTTACCAATACTTTATCCCGTACTCTGCTATTTCACTTTTCACTCTTGGCCATTAGTAAATATTTCTTTTGACTTCCTATACATCACTGTACTTCCAGGATGTATAATGTAAACCAAGTCATAATCCTCTTATTCAACCTTTTAGATTTCGAAGTTACCCTTCTACGCGTCCACTAGGTATACCCAAAGCTTTGCTTCCAAATTTCTCCCATTTTTAGCTGTTTCCTTTAACAATTATTCTAATATCCATCCTTCTATTGTTTCCTTCTATTTGGTTTGCTTTCAACTCTACAGCATATCCAACGCCTGAACTCAGTTTCCTTTTTTGTTAGCTCATAAGACCATTTCTAAGTAAGGTTGTTTCTCAATTATTAACTATTAAGAATTTCAGTTTTCTCAACGCGTTGCTTTGTCAACGCATAGAAATTCTTCAACGCATAGAAATTTTCCCAATATGATAACCTTCAACGCTTAACGGCCTCTCCCGCACATTCTACACCATATTCAAGGACTTCTTGATCAGCCCACTGAACCTTCATAGCACATAGCAAACTCCCAACGCCTAGCCGCTGCCCATCCCATAGCTTATCAATACGCAGCTAGCTTTAAGCGCATAGCTGCAGTCTATCGCATACAACTACTCTCCTGTTCAAAGTATTCTTCAAACGCATAGGTACATCCTTCAACGCCTGACAGCCCTATCAAAGTGTAACCACACTTATAGCCGTGGCCAACACTTATAGTTCCTGTTCCTTCACTTCCGTCCACTATTTCTCTTCACAACGCATAGCGCATTACTTTCCTTAACTTCACTTCCCGACACGTTGTCAACCTTTCCAACGCAAGGTACTTTTCCCGCGTGATGGTTCTACTCCACTTAACATCATCGACGCATGGTACTTCACCCCATTTAACTTGCCATCATTAAAACCTAATCTCATAGCTTAAACATTTCCAAAATTAAGTATAAGTCATGCATTTTCCTCTTCCTCTTAGTTCTTGTGTCCCTTTTTAAATCCTCAGTATTAAATACCATGCGTTAGAACTTATCCATCTATGCGTCAACCTGATTTCCAAAAATACATCTAACTTCAACCAATTCCCAACTATACCTTTAGTCCTTCATTCTCACCCTTTTCCTAATATCATTCATCTCAACGCACAGAATTTCTTGGCCATTAATCAATAAATCCACAAACTTAACTTTTCCATTTAGAAAGTTCCGTTAATCCACATCTTTTATCCTTTTGACCTTACTAGCCATTTTATATACCTAGATTTTTGGAGATAGGATATTACAATTGCTAAGTACAACCGAAGTTCCAAGAGGGAACTTAGAAGAAAAATGTCAAGATGTGACATTGATAAGTGGGAAAATTAATCCCACTGAAACGCAAAATGAGGGGACGCAAGGAAACTTGCAACCCATAAATGCTTCTGTTCTGAATAGATTGTGGAAATGGAATTTACAAACGCAAGGTGCAAGTAAGCTATGATTATGCGTTTCACATACTATGCATTGAATATACCATGCGTCTCACTTATGCTTAATACTATTCGTTGGTGATCTGTCAAGTTTTCCTATCCTTTGCCCAAGTATAAGCAAAGGAGTAGGTTTTCTTGGTGAGTCCGAGGTCGAACACAGGGGTTATGTTGATTAAATATTTAAGTGGATTATATGCGTTGCAGTGGTAACCAAGAAATAGTTGAGAGGTGTTTGTTTCTAATCTAAAAAAAGCGATAACATGTACACTAAACTAAATTGTGGAAGATGGAAAGGCATGCGACACAGCAAAGTCAGCTAATGATTTGAATGAATGGATAAAAACAGGGTTCGGGTTGGTTAACATCTAACATCGAAAACGCATGGTGATAGTCTATTCATACTTGCGACTCTTCTCCCGGTTGTCAGTCGCTATGCGTTGTATGTCTATAACGCATAGGAGAGTGTTAAGAACCGAGGTTATTCCTATAGACAGGTAACACTTCTTGGCCTTGTCAATTGAGTTCCACAATCACTTACCCTCTCGAGCAGTTTGATTATTACTACTTATATCGATTAGCTAGATGAACATAAGCATCAGATTAAGTTTTCAATTGATAAGATGCAATAGTTACACTATGGTTCTTATTTAGATGCTAACACAACCCTAGACCCTTGATAGATTAGTTACTCATGATATCAAATTAAAAAGCGGAAAATACAGAGAAATGAGTAGACATGGAAGAAATATATATATTGATGAACGGAATACAACTTTAGATAAGCTCAATGTCTTGACAAAAATCTAAAATCAAGATAGCAAAATAAGATGGAAAGCAGGAAAAGGCGTCAATGTCTTGAGTCGCTTGGATGGAAGCGTGAAGTTCTACTGTGAAGTGGTCAGGCGGAGGGAAGACTTTTCTCTCTCGAGCTATTCGTCTCCGGTTGAGGTCTGGAGAAAACTCTGCTGTCACTTAGAATTCTTCCGAGAATCAACAACCATTTCTCATCTTGCAGAACAACCCTTTTATAGATGTTGCATTTGCAATCAATGGAAAATCTGCTTGATGGGCAGCGAAATTGATATCATGCGTCCATCTCGCCTAATTGCGTAATTCTCGGGTCAATTTAGATCCACTTCTTTAGCCACAGATCATGTGTGTATCTTCCGACAATCTCTCAAGATTCTGATCTGATTTTCCGCGCCTTGCGTCTTTGGTCATTATGCGTTCAAGGAGAGTTGGGTTGATGTCAACGCGTCATAAGTTGCTAACGCATAGTCTTGTGTTGAGAAGTCGTTAACGCATCTTCAACCGTTTGCGTTTCGTTCAGATCATGCGTCCATGAAAAACAGATTGCTAACACATAGTCCTGCGTTTAGAAGTCGTCAACGCATCGTTGGCATTCCTATGTTAAAACATGTGTTTTAAGCTCAAAAAGTTGTAAATTCATTATCTTCATAAAAATACAAGAGTAGAATGCAAAGGAAGATTTTTCTAAGAAACTACCGCATGATTCTCTTTTTAATCTCTATTTCTCTAAGAAAAAGGCTATCATAACTTGTATTTCTACAAGTTATCAGCTCCCAAAACAAGTCAACCGATGGAGAGTACTACAAATAATTACAATCAACCATCATCATCCACCGAATCATAAGAAGAGGAAAATATAGAGCGGAGAGAAAGAGCAACGCAGGCAGAACCTGCGTCTATATATAAAGATACCACTCCTAGACGCGTCCTGACTGACGTCCAAGAAGGAACTTGCCTATACATGGGTAAAGGATAGGAAAATTTGATAAACCTTAAACGCATAGCATTAAGCATAGTAAGACTCCTAGTGGTCATGATGGAATTTGGGTGATAGTAGACAGATTTACTAAAACTGCACGATTCGTTCCAGTCAAAGTGACCTTTACTTTGAATAAATTGGCCAAACTGTATGTTGACAGAATAGTAAGTCAATATGGAGCACCCGTATCATTGTCTCTGATAGGGATCCGAGGTTTACATCTAAGTTTTGGCCAAGTTTGCAGCAAGCATCGAGAACTAAACTTAAGTTTAGTACAACTTTCCATCCTCAAACTGATGGGCAATCCGAAAGAACAATTCAAACTTTAGAGGATATGTTGCATGCGTGTGTGCTGCAATTTAAAGGAAGCTGGGATACTCATCTGTCTTTGATGGAGTTTGCCTATAATAATAGCTATCATTCCAGCATTGGAATGGCACCTTATGAGGCATTGTATGACAGGCACTGTAGAACTCCTATATGTTGGGGTGAAGTAGGAGAACGGAAGTTAATGGGACAAGAATTAGTCCAAACTACGTCTGAGAATGTGAAATTCATAAGAGAAAGGTTAAAGACTGCACAGGACCGACAAAAGAGTTACGCTGATAAGAGGCGTTGAGATTTAGAATTTGAAGTTGGTGATAAAGTCTTCTTGAAGTTATCTCCCTGGAAAGGAATTTTGAGATTCGAAAGGAAAGGGAAGTTGAGTCCGAGATATATTGGGCCTTGTGAGATTCTGGAATGCATAGGACCGTCGACTTATCGGTTGGCGTTACCTATGGAATTGTCTAAAATACATGATGTATTTCATGTTTCTCTACTAAGGAAGACATTCCAGATCCTACACATGTTTTGGAAACTCAACCTATTCAGGTAAATGAAGATTTATCTTATGAAAAGGAACCTGTGCAAATTCTTGACCGCAAGAAACAAGTGTTAAGAACAAAAACAATACCGTTTGTTAAAGTTCTATGGAGGAATCATCAGATAGAGGAAGCAACATGGGAAAGTGAAGATCAGATGAAAGTTAAGTATCCTTATCTGTTCTTACAATAACCTTATTTGAATTTCGAGGACAAAATTCTTAAAAATGGGGTAATGAATTGTAAGCACTGACTTGTAATATCAAGTGTCGGGAAGAAGCAATGAGATTGTGGCTATGCGTTGCTAGAGGAAAAGTAGTCGTGAATGGGAGCAAAAGTTTTTGGAGAGCAAAATTTTGGCTAAGTGTTGGCCAAGACTATGCATTGGGGAATGAAGAGGAATGTAAAATTTTGGCTAAGTGTTCGCCAAGACTATGCGTTGGTGAATGAAGAGAAAAGTTGGAACTATTTGAGAAACCATGCATTGTTGATTGAATCACGAAGGGTTGTGGGCTGAAGTAGCTGCCCGCGTCGAAGGATAAGTGATCATTGGCGGAGAAGAAATGTGCTTGAACCATGTGCTGAAGTCACTCTATGTTGAGGACAGCCATGTGCTGAAGTCACTCTGCGTTGAGGACAGCCATCGCTGAAGTCGCTGCATTGAAGACAGACATGCGCTGAAGTCATTCCGCGTTGAAGACAGAGTGGTCTTGACACGACGAAGATAGTGGTGTGTGACTGAGCTGTATACGTCGAAAGTAGGAGGCGTTGAGGACGACGCCATGCGTTGAGTGTGAATAGTTGCTGAAGGCGTTGGAGGAGAATTTTGACATGAGTACCTTGCGTCGAAAAGAGAACCCTGCGCCAGCCTGCGGGTGAGGGGTAAGTCGGCAACATAAATCTTGGTGCTTATGAGGGTTAAGTCGGTAGTATATATAGGTGAATTAATTAAATGATTAATCATTTTTAGACACTTTTGAGAGCTTAAGTCGGTTCCATTTTTCAGACAAACAACAAGAGAAGGTAGAAGAAGGTGTTCTTGTAGATTTTGGGCGAAATTCTACTCGTTATGGGTGCTGAAAACAGAGCTGGAACAGAAGATTGATTTTAGTCGCACAGACGGAGCAGTGGTTGATGTTTGGAGTAGAACAAATCAAGGAAGCCGAGTTTAGGGCTGAAATTTGGAGGTCAGTAAGTTAACATAATTCCTAACAAGTCTTATGAAGGATGGTAAAGATGAAATTGAAGTTAATCATGTGAATCTTTAGGTAGAAGCAACGATTACAAAATTGTTATACAATCTGGAGCAACGCGGACTGATTTTGGAATAATTGGAGAACGAAAAAGAGTTAAGCCTTGAAACTTTGAGGTAAGCTGTGAAACTCAATTCCTTAAAAGCTTGTAGAAGGAAAGAAGTCTTAGTTTGGGCTGGAAATGTGTTTTTAGCAGGGATGAACCAGAGAAATCGAAGCTGCAGCAATCGGCTTTGTTAAGGAAGAAGATAAGGCTCAAAACATTGGTGCAGCAGAAGAAGTGAGTTGCACGCAAATTCTTCTTGAAATTAAGGTATAACAGAAGGGTAAGGAATAGCTTGTAGTGGTATCTTTAGTGTTTAAGGCTTGAGAATGAGCCAATGGAGGCCTAACCGCATGATGAACTTTAGACATTGTGCATATGTTGAGTTGTTGTTTATGTTAAAGTGAATGGAAAAGAAGTGTAACAAGGAAAAGTATTTATTTCAGGCCAAGAAGAGATAGGGAAGGCGTATAATCCACTCAAGGCCTAGAAAGAGTTGTGAGTGACACTTTTCTTACTTTAAAACAATTTTGTTGTACATGATAGTTCGGTTTTCCAATGGAATATGATTTTGTGATCAAATGATTTATGAAGCATACTTTATGTTCTTAAAGTTATTGAAAAGTATGTTTATGAAATGTCATTAATATAGTAGTTGCCCTGTGTTCTTATGAATGATTTGCATATGATTTGTTTGTATAAAGTGTTGCTTCTTTAAAGGAAAATGTTTAAGAGGAGACTCAGTGCTGATGGACTTGAGAAGGCACGTGAGTTTCCTCGGGACCCAGTACTGAGGGACATGAGAAGGTACTTGGGCAACCCGCCATATTCCTATGTGCACATAGAGGTTATATGATGGTGTGTTGAGTCTTGCTCCGCATCGAGCCTTATTCGTTTTCGACGTTGGGGTGTTGAGTTTTGCTCCACTTCAACTAAGGAGAAGTATTGCAACTAAACTGTTTTCTTATGATTTGTTGAGAATCATGTATGATTTGATATGGGCAACTAAGTATGTTTTAACTAATGTATATAAAGTGATTTCATGTTTTGAACATGATGTTAAACCTAGTTTTATTCCTGATGATTTTCGAACTAAATAGTTTGTTAAATTAGTCACTCACTAGGCTATTAGCTTATGTTTTCAATGTTTTCTTTCCCTCCCAGGTAGCAAGGACGTTCCCGGTGCTTAGCCTACTCCAGCTCGCCCTGCTTAAGCTTCGAGTTTCCAAAAACAGTTTATTTCTTTGTTGTTGTACGTGTAAGTAACTTAACACTGGTGGCATGTAGATTTAGTTGTTTATAAGTGGGTTATGAGAGAGTATGTTATAAAGGTGTACTCTGTACAGGAAGGATTGTTATATTATGATTATGCGTTAGTATGACTGGATTCTATGAATGTATGTCACACCCCCTCTCGGATTATCCTCCATAACCCAGAAAGAGATTTGAAGACAGCAGTTACTGACTACCCTATCACGTAACCCACTGTCAACCTCACCGACCAATATACTCTTGACAAACCTCGACTTCGATCGGCAACGGGAACTGTCATGCTACCTGAAAATGGAAAACATTTAAAAGAATGAGCTAACGGCTAAGTGAGCAACAATTTTTAGAAATAATATAATTTAACTTTAAACTGATCACACTCGCATAACGTATCACTTTCAAACACAATAGTTCATATTTTCATACATCATTGCGAAAACATGCTTGACCGTCTCAGAAAAATAAGTACTCTAAATCTCATGCTTATACAATACATTTTCCTTAGTTGAGGCGGAGCAATGCTCAACGCGACTCAACGTCGTTTTCCCTAGCTGTGTTGAGTAATCTCAACACATCAGCGTCACGTAAATGTACTCCTATGTGCACATAGGTTACCCATATGCCTTCTATGAGTCCCTGAGCATTGGTTATCTTTATATTCCGCACATAGGTTACCCATATGCCTTCTATGAGTCCCTAGGCATTGGGGTCCCATTTAATAGAACGGTTACCCTTTGGCCTTCTCCATGTCCCTGAGCCTCGGGTGCCCTTTCAAGTTTAATACAATACAAAACGTGTTTGTAAACGTTATACCAGTAACTCATGAGTTTACCGTTTCGAAATCTTATCTCATCTGCATGCTAAGTTTGATTCTATCTTCTAATTTAACAACACATGCTTTATATTTAAGTATACTTCCAAATCTTTCTTAAAATCATATAATACCATGCTCTTCAAAGAAGTCATGAAATCAAATATCAATCATCCACCATGCATTTATGTCTCATAACAAGTACCCAATATTCTCAAATGCTTTTCAAAGAAGTCATGAAATCAAATATCAATCATCCACCATGCGTTTATGTCTCATAGCAAGTACCCAATATTCTCAAATGCTTTTCAAAGAAGTCATGAAATCAAATATCAATCATCCACCGTGCGTTTATATCTCATAGCAAGTACCCAATATTCTCAAAGTTCTCTACTAAAACGCATACTCATGTCTTTACAAATCACATAATCATATACTTTATATATATATAAAACGCATGCATTATTTCTTTAGAAACCATAAAATTATATTCATAGAGAACTCATTTATGTTTTGTAAAATGCAGGTGTTACTCACCTATACTTGCCAAAGAATACTTCTTCTATCCTTTCCTCTATTTCCTCTTCCTGAGCTTTCTGGGTGCATTGTTTTATCTCTGGAACGCAAGGCTCCATTTTCCTCTGTCAGCTCGGTTGAACGCAACCCTGCCCTTTCAACGCAAAGTTGGTAACGCAAGGCTGATTATCTTTCTCAAATGCATCCCGACTCTTTTTACTTCCCTTTCGGATGCGTTGCCCTCTCTTGCACGCAAGGTCCATCATGGACGCATCATCTAACTTGGATGCCCCGTTCACCTTGGACATCATGTTTGTCCTCAACGCATGGCCAACCTCTTTTAACACAAAACAACTTCTTTTCCTGAATTAACTAAGTTGTCAAATACCTTCTTTCTTGGCCGCATACTTCTACTATGGACGTCCTTGCTGCCTTCTTCTTCTCTTTTCTCTCCAGATTTCTCCTTTGAGAGTCATCAGTCCCTCCTTTTCTCTCAAAGTTCTATTTATAGGTAGCTTGCCATCCACCTTTTCCTCTCCTTTTGCCACTTGTTTGCCACATGTCACGCTGCATGCTTAGTTAACCATGCATTAGCCCAGGTGTCACCTTGCATGAACACTTAACATACCTTTAACACCTCCTACTGATAAGGTGTCAAATCTACACAAAACCACCTGGCCTTTATAAGCTTATCTTATATGTCCAACATTTTCCAATAGATTTCCTTTCGTTCAACACAACGCCCTCATGCGTTTATTAATTCCCCTTTAAAGTTTGAGCTTCTCTACTCACTCTTCTAGCTCTCTGCCAACTATACTATTCTTTGACGCATAAAGATAACTTCTGCCTTCAACGCAAAGGGACCTCAACGCATGACAACCTTTCCCCGCCAACGCGGCGACTTCTTCAGCTTACACCACCATTCGTGATTTCACCCTTAACGCATAACCGTACTATTATAAACCAGTGTTTACATATGTCATTAGGCGTTAATAACAAACGTGCAGTACTATGCATTTATACCTCATCGCATCATTCCATGCGTCCAACTCTCATATTCATAATGAATAATTCCTTCTCCAGTTCTTCCTCTATGCGTTGTCCTATTGCGTTTACCCTCATCCTGGGTCCATTACCATCTTTCTATTCTTGGACATTCCTTGATTATCCCCAAGGTTACTCTTTTAACCTTATCCTTACATTTTATACTATTTCTCTTAAGATAGATTAGCATGCGTCCACCACATGCTCCAGTTTTATGTTTACTTTACCACCTTTTCCAACACTTGTGAACATTTCTTGTTATAAGTTTATGTGTTACTCAATTTGCTGTAGTATTCTATCTTTCCGAGACTTAAATCTCTTTCAACACTTCACAACATAACTTCATTCCTTCCTTGTTTAAGCATCTTACCATCGTCAATGCATATTTCTCTTATACGTTCCACTTCTTTCCCTTCTCAGTTTACTTCCATGCGTCCACCCTTTCCATGCGTTACTTAGCCCTGACCATGCGTCCAACATGGTCTTTTTCCCCTTTTATTCACAAATTCTTCAATGCATTGTTTATTGAAAGTAGGGTGTGACAATGTATATGTATGAAATGTTTATACAGGAAGTTATGTAAGATGGGACAATATGCGTCACAAGAGGGGTGATGTTTATTGTCTTCATATCCCCTTTCAGGTTAAGTAGGTAATCAGGGAGGGGGTGTGACACATTGCGTTAATATAATTTCATTTCTCAATCTGTCTCACAACAGTAACCAAAAATATTTGTAAGAGGTTTGTTTGTGTCTAACTAAGAAAGAGATAACATGTACAAATAATTAAAATATGGAAGATGGTAAGGTATGCGACACAGCAAAATCAGCGAAGTGGTTTAAATGAATGGGTAAAAATAGGGTTCGGGTTGGTTAACATCTAACATCAGAAACGCATGGTGATAGTCTATTCATACTTGCGACTCTTCTCCCGGTTGTCAGTCGATATTTGTTATATTTCTATAACGCATAGGAGAGTGTTAAGTGCAAAGGTTATTCCTATAGACAGGTAACACTTCTTGGCCTTGTCAATTGAGTTCCACAATCACTTACCCTCTCGAGTAGTCTGATTATTACTACTTATATCGATTAGCTAGATGGACATAAGCGTCGAATTAAATTTACAATTAACAAGATGAAATAGTTACACTATGGTTCTTATTTAGATGCTAACACAACCCTTGACCCCTAAAAGATTAGATACTCATGGATTCAAAGTAAAAAGCGGAAAGTGTAGAGAAATGAATAGACATGGAAGAATTGTAGATTAATGAACGAATACAATTTTAGATAGCTCAATGTATTGACACAAATCTAAAATCAAGCTAGAAAAACAAGATAGAAAGCAGGAAAAAGGCATCAATGTCTTAAGTCGCCGAAATGGAATCGTGAAGTTCTGCTGTGAAGTGGTCAGGCAGAGGGAATGATAAGCACTTGAAAAGTGATTATTATTCTCTCAAATTAAGGGAGTTTTATATTAGATTTCACTTGTTTGCTAGTGATTTTCAGGTTAAAACGAGAAAAATTAGAAGAAACGACTAAAAGATCAAAACCGAGCAAGAATATGGTAAAAAAGAGCTGAAAAACGCATCCTTGTTGAAACGCATGATGCGCCGCGGCGATAACGCAGCGCTGCCGCGGCGCTGAAGCAGAAACGCATCAGCATGGACGCAGAGTAGCAATGCGACGCTGGGAAGGCGCTGCCGCGGCGCTAAAACCCAAGAGCAACTTATTTTTGGTCGCAACGCTAGCACCGCAGCGCTATGCGACAGCGCCGTGGCGCCAGCGTTAATTAAACGAAAAGTTTGTATTTTAGGTTAAATTTTTTGCGGCCAAACTCTATAAATTGAGGGGTTTTCAGCAGCCAAAACAGGAGAAGAAATATCAAGAAAAGGAAGAAAGTTGCAGAACTAAAGAAAGATCCAAAAAAGTGAGAATAAAGCAAGAGTTCGAAGAGTGAGTTAGCCGCAAGGAAGAGGAAAAGAGTTCGAGATAGTTTTGGTGCCATTCGAAGTCCGACGCGAGAGCCAAGGAGTTCGTGACGGTGCTGCCTCCATTAAGAACCTCTTTTCAGTAGAGTTTCCCTAATCTTTACACTCTTTCTTTGATTATTTTTGCTCAACATGTTGCTTCACGCTATGAGTGGCTAAACTCTTTAGTTTTAGGGTTTGATGAATTATTTGTTACTTCATGTTAATTTTGTAGACTCATGGTTTTGTTCAAATAAATATGCTTTTCATTGTTATTGTGTTTAAATCTTGAAGATTGGCCACCTTCACATGTTAGGTTAGATGTATGATCGAGAGATTATATGTTTAATTTGATCTATAACAATGAATCGTTGTTAATCTATCACGGGAGTAGTTAGGTTGACAATGAAAGTTGCTAAAGACTAGTTTTAATGCCATGTAATTTTGTATTGGTTTTAAGAGATTAACTATCAATCAAGTTGCATGAGAAAGAGTTGTCTTTGAGAGAAGATAACTTGGAATTAAGTTTCTAGACTTAGGCATAAGAATTAAAATAAAATCCATAAAATCTATAAATTTGCATGATGAAACAAACAAGAATTTGAAACCCTAGAACTCTCTTTGATTCTTGCAATTCTCCCTTTGATATTTTCTTTGCTTGATTTTTCTTTTTCCCAAAATTTAAATATTGAATTTCAATCCTCAAATAAAATTGATTCGATTCTAGAATAGCTAAGTAACTTGACCTTCCCAATTGGATCTCTTGTGGAAACGATACTCGGACTTAACCGTTTTATATTATAACTTGACTCGTACACTTGCTGTAAACACACAAAGTGGCACATCAGAGAAGACTCTTCTCTCTCGAGCTATTCGTCTCTGGTTGTCGTCTGGAGAGAACTCTTCTGTCACTTAGGAATTCTTCCGAGAATCAACAACTCTTTTTCAACTTGCAGGTTTGCCCTTTTATAGAGGTTGCGTTCGCAATCAGTGGCAAATCTGCGTGATTGGCGGCGAAATTGATATCATGCGTCTATCTCGCCTAATTGCGTAATTCTCGGTTCAATTAAGATCCACCACTTTAGCCACAGATCATATATGTCAATCTTTCGACAATCTCTCAAGATTCTGATCTTGATTTGCCGCTGCCTTACATTTTTTGTTGTTATGCGTCCATGGAGAATTGGGCGGATGTCAACGCGTTATAGGTTGCTAACGCATAGTCCTGTGTTGAGAAGTTGTTAACGCATCTACAGGTTGCTCACGTTCCGTTCAGATCATGCATCCATGGAGAACAGATTGCCAACGCATAGTCCTGCGTTAAGAAGTCGTCACGCATCTACAGGTTGTTTGCGTTCCTGCGTTAACACATGCGTTTTAGGCTAAGAAAAATTATAAAATAATTATCTTCATCAAAATACAAGAGTAGAACGCATAGGAAGATTTATTAATGAAATTCCACACAAACTAACGCATGATTCTCAATTTAATCTCTATTTTTCTAAGAGAGAGGCTATAATAACTTGTATTTATACAAGTTATCATTAGGCTAAGCTTCTCATAGTTTTAGGGGTAGATGAATTCCTAGGTTTAAATTGTTGAATACTTTGTTTCTTGAATGATAATTTGCATTTATGCTTTCTAGCATGATTGTTCTTAATGCTTTTGAATGTTTGATCGACATTTGAATGATTCTATGATTTGAATCTTGCTTGGGAAAGTAGGTTTAAGTTAGATCATGCATGCTAGACTATCGTTTGAAAACACAGAAAGTAGTTGGATAATGGTAGAGATCGTTGACGAAGGTTCTTAATGTTTTTCTTAATCACCTACTTTTAAGGAATTAGTAATTAGGGTTTAAGTAAAAGAAAAGATTGCTTTTGAAAAATTCAATCTAGATATAACTTTTAGATTTAGGTGTTGTGTTAATTACTTCAAGAGTCAAGTAATTGTGTTTAATGATACCTCTGATGAAATCTATTCCCAAAAATGATTCTTTGTTAATATTTTCTATATCGTGATCACTTTTATTTGTTTTCTTAGATTAGGTTAGCCTAAGTGTCATTATAGATTGGTTCCCTAAATAAAATTGGGATGATCTCTGAATAGCTAAAAGAATCACTACAACAATTTTCACTTTCCATGGCTCTTGTACAGTAGCAGAAATAGAGGAGAAAGAGAAAAAACAATCATTAAAGCCAAAATCACGCGTTTTTGGCGGGAAAAAATGGAGTTTTTCGGATTTTTCGGAATTGATGACTGTTTTTTTGTGTCATTAATTAATGACTAAAAAAAACAGTCATTAAATGTAAGAAAATGAAAAATACGGTTTTGGCGGGAAAAGATGTGAATTTTCAGATTTTTTTTTTACTATTTTGACTTTTTTTACTTTCCCTCCTCTCACTTTCCCTCTTTTTTTCTTTTTCATTTTACTTTTATTTTTACATAAAACAAATAAAAAATCTCCACCCATTCCTTTCATCTTCCCCACCCTCACCCCACAAAATCCTCTTCCCACAACAAGGCTCCCGACAACTAGGCTCTCGAAGAACGACGACGCCGCCGCTGCTGCCGCCCCAACAAGAAGGCTCGACCGCTCCTCTACCCGACACCGCCTGTTGCTGCCGCCAGACGCAGGTGTCGCTGCCTCTAACGCCGCTGCTGTTGCCTCCAACGTTGTCGCTGTTGCCGCCAGTTCAACGCCGCCTGTTGTTGCCGCTTCTTCTGTTGCTGCCGCCCCACGCTGCTTCTTCTACCGACGCCCGCCTTCTTCTTCTGCCGACGTGGGTTGTTGCCGCCATCTTACTAAACGTGGGTGAGTTTTTTATTGACTATTTGTTTGGATCTAGAGTTGTTTCCCATAGTTATATAGACTTGTTAATTGAGTATTTTTTTTTATTTTTTATCTAGAATTTTCCTCTACAAATGAATGTATGAATGAAATTAGTTGTCGTCTTGGAAGATTAGTTGTCGTTTTGGAACACATAGTTTGAATTAGTGAAGTTTGCATTATGAGACTTACCAAGTATTATAAATACCATGTGAAAATTTGAATGAAATTGTAATGACAATGATGAAATTGCAATGAGAATGATTAATGTTGATCTTTTAGGTTGATTTTGAGTTCGGAAGTCACACTTATATATGTTCAAGTTGTTTTGAAAGTCATTAGTGTCATTTAGACACTTTTTAGATACATTTTTGTTGCTTTTGAAACTCAAAAAAACACTTAGACACTCTTGATGGGTTGAATTTAGGTTGGTTCATTTAGACACCTGAAGCAATTATGTGTTTGATGAATACTTTTGTAGGTGGACAAATAAGACTTTCAAGTGTAATTTTTTTATTAATCAACATATCACAAAATTCTATTTGACACTTTTTAGGAACTTAAGATATTTTGAATTTAGGTTGTTTTGGGAGTTAATAAGTTTCTTGGGCACTTTTTATGCACTTTTAAGTTGTTTTGAGGGTCAAAGTGAAACTTATACACTTTTTAGGTGGGTTTTGAGTTTGAAAGTCATACTTAGACATTTTGATGTTGTAGTTGGGAGTTAAAGTGTCATTTGGACACTTTTTAGTTACTTTTTGATTGGTATAGAGTTTGTAAGTCATACTTAGGTATTTTGAAGTTGTTTTGGGGAGTTAAAGTGTTATTTACACACTTCTTTGGTACTTTTTCGTTGGTCTTGGATATTGTGAAGACTCTTGAGAATTATGTAGGTTGTTTTGGGAGTTAAAGTGTCATTTAGACACTTTGTAGGTACTTTTTGTTTGGTTTTGAGTTAAGAGGTCATAGTTATGCATTTGGATTTGTTTTGGGAGTTAACGAGTCTCTTGAGGGTTTACACACTTTTTAGACACTTTTAGTACGTTTTGGGACTTAAGGGGTCATTTAGAAACTTTTTAGATGAACTCACTGAAAAGTACGCAAAGATGGCGGAGCAAAATGAGAAGTTAGTGAATCAACTTGTCAAATGGGAAGATAGATGGACCAACGTTCAAAAATTGTTGGCGCAAGGACATGGAGGCGATGGACCTTCAACTTCTTAGGTTTTTTTTTTTTTTTTAAATTAAAGTTCAAAATTATGGTTGTGGCTATCCTGAAGTTACGGTAGCCAATTCATGCATTTAGTACATTTTTTTATATGTTTAAGTTATAATGTGTTGTGGCTATCCTGCAGTTACGGTAGGCAATTCATGCATTTATGGAGTTGTTTTTGTAGTCAAAGTGTCATTCAGACACTTTTTAGCCATTTTTTGGTTGGTTTTGAGTTTAGAGGTCATAGTTGTGCATTATTGGACTTGTTTTTTGAGTCAAAGTGTCATTTAGACACTTTTTAGCCATTCTTTGGTTGGTTTTGAGTTTAGAGGTCATAGTTGTGCATTTTGGAGTTGTTTTTGTAAGCAAAGTGTCATTTAGACACTTTTTAGCCATTCTTTGGTTCGTTTTGAGTTTAGAGGTCATAGTTGTGCATTTTGGAGTTGTTTTTGTAAGCAAAGTGCCATTTAGACACTCTTTAGTCATTCTTTGGTTGGTTTTGAGTTTAGAGGTCATAGTTGTGCATTTTTTGACTTGTTTTTGGAGTCAAAGTGTCATTTAGACATTTTTTAGCCATTCTTTGGTTGGTTTTGAGTTTAGAGGTCATAGTTGTGCATTTTTGGACTTGTTTTTGTACTCAAAGTGTCATTTAGACACTTTTTAGCCATTCTTTGGTTGGTTTTGAGTTTAGAGGTCATAGTTGTAGGTTTAGAGGTCATAGTTTAGAGGTCAGTAAAAAATTGTTGGTGCAAGAACAGGAAGGGGATAGACCTTAAAATACTTAGGTATTTTTTAAAATTAAAGTTCAAACTCCGTTTATAAATGCATGTATATTTTGTGTGGCTATCCTGCAGTTATGGTAGCTAATTCATCCATTTAGTGTTGTTATTATGTGCTTGAGTTTATTTTGATAATGTGTCACTTAGACATTTTTTAGGTACTTTTTAATTGGTTTTGATAATCAAAGTGCACATATGAACTATTTTGGTTGTTTGGGGAGTTAAATTGTTTGTTGAAAAACTTTTAGGTACTTTTTATGTTTGTTTGAGAGTATTTAAGTTATATATTTGTTTTGCTCGTATTGGATTAATGTGCTTGAGTTCTAAGGAGATATCTTTTTTTTTTTTTTGTGATAAATATTTTTTGTGTTATGTTTCACTTGTCCTTCCTTAAATGAAGAAGTTTTTCATTTGACCCTTATTCTTTCTAATAGACTAATGTATGAGTATTTCTACTTTTTAGTAGTTATACTCCTAAAAGGTTGGACAAGTTACAATAATTATATATTTGTTTTGCTCCTACTATACTATGTTTCACTTGTCCCCCCTGCCCCTAAATAAAGAAGTTTTTCAATTAACTCTTATTCTTTCTAGTAGACTAGTGTATAAGTTAAGTTTGGAGGTTATCCATGTTATTAAGGTTGAAAAGTGAGATTATAATGTGATTTTGAGCCAATTTATGTGGTTATATCGTGATTCTATGTATAATTTTTGTTTGAAAGTGTTTATTTAAGTTTACTTGTATGACTAAAGTGGGGTTTTCAGTGTAAATGTATATAACAACATGATATTGTCACAGTACGATCAACATATATATAACCTGCATATTGTTATTATTGTTCACCTTTATATATTGAGTTAAATTCTGAAATGAATGTTTTTTTTTACAAGGTTCCTAAACAAGGCCATTGAAGTAAGGAAACCCACCAACCAAGATATTTAAATAGGTGTTGTATATATTCTTTTTGGGATTATGCCAACACTTAGTTCTAAATACTAAATTTGTAAATGATGTACCCAAAATTTGGTTACTAGTGTAGTAATGATAGAAAGTATATTATTATATATGAAAGTTACTTTTTATGTTTGTATACATATTTTGTGTTGAAACTGAAGGAAACACGGGTGTAATAACTTGTATGAAACATAGGTGTAATAACGTGTATCATTGAAATGGTTTCTTTGATATTTGACAAAAGCCATCTATCAGACTTCTATGACGATAAATAAGTGACAATGTATGTAATTCAATGACCTTAAAAAAATGTCATCATTAAGGTATTATTGACACTTTAGATGTGTCATTATTTGTTGTTCGATGACAGAATTTTAATGTCAAGATAACTCTTTATTTGACAGAAAAAGTCAACATTTTCATTATTTAATGACTGTAGAAAATTGTCACGAAAAATGGTTTCCATGACTTATAATAAATGTCATACATGTTCTTTGTTGACTCTGTTTAAAAGTCATGAAACTAACAATGATGACTGATTTCTCATGTGTCATCTATACAATTTAGATGATAGGCGATTAAATGACTAAAAAACAGAGTCAAGAAATGTGGTAATGACTATTTTTTAGAGTCATAAAAGCCTATTTTTGTTGTAGTGAATAATCAAACCAATTCTCTGAGGACGATACTCGGCCCTACAAGCCATTTTAACTATATTATAATTTGACCCGTACACTTACAGTAACACAGAAATTACGCATCAACTAGAATTTTCGAATCCAGTGGTGATTTAAGATGAAGAAGTTGAGAAGCTCAACACCTAAAGATAAAAGAGTTGTGAGTGATAAAAGGACATCAAAAATTATACCCATCTCTATAATTGTATGATATTGTCCATTTTGAGCATAAACTTTCATAACTTTGAGGTTGGAATCTATCCAAAAAGTCTCTTACCAATGAAGATAATTATCCTCACTTATATACTGGTAGTCATTACCTTCTCTAACCAATGTGAGCATTTTTGTTGTACATATTATAAGATAGATGGATTGGACTTCCTCTTATTGTAAATTTGTTTTGAAATAGAATCTCATGTTATGTAATCCACCTACCTATGAGAACCTCAAAATATAGTCATATTGAAGATTTGTGGTTGAGTATAGATTGGCAGTGTGCTCCAAAGAAATGTAGTTGGTTTTTTATATTAACTACGACAAATAGAAAACTATCTGAGAGAGGAGGTTTGGATGACATTTTGTTGTAGGAGAGAATTGTTAGTCGGGACAATATCTCTGCTAATATCTTCTCTATTTTCTCTATTGGTATGAAATAAAATCATGTTAAAATAATATAAAGTTGATTGAAATTTTGTTAAAGCCTTAAGCTTCAATATTGCCGGACTCCAATTCGCACAAGCCATGATGTGGTCCAGGAAAGGAATAAATTAAAGCTGGTATTGAACTTGGGGTTAAAAAATTGATGTTGCTATTGTCACTAACAACCATAGACTGTGAAGAATCTTTTGAGTAAAGATAATATTACCCTATCCTTTTTACCAAATTGAGTCCATATAATTGATGAAACTAAGGATCTTTTCCGGGTTTTATTTTCTTTTATAACAAAAAAAAAAAAAAAAAAAAGTCAAATGATTCTGATTACAATCTTATTGGATTAATTACAGTTTTTTTTTGGAAACAATAGCTTATATTGTTTGATTAATTCTAAAAATCTATTCGTTATAAGAGAAATTATTATAAATAAAAAAAATATTAAACTATTTATAAATATTGAAAAATTTTATCCTCTATTAGTGATAGATCGTGATAGACTTCTATTAGTGATAGATTGTGATAGACTTCTATCACTTGAAAGATAGAAGTTTATTGTTGTCCATCGCTCAAGCGATAGAAGTCTATCACAGTCTATCGCTGATAGATAGTAATATTTTTATATATTTATAAATAGTTTGATCGATTTTGCTATATTTGAAAACATCTAAGTTCAAAATTTAAATTAAGCCAAAATATACTACTAAGACTCAAGTTAACCGAGAATCAGAGTTAATAATATCAAAGAATATATCAGATTTCGTTAAGAGTGAAAAATGCTAATGTCTGAATGATTTTCTCCAATAATATTTGAAGCAACCCAAAGAGAGAAATAGAAAATAAAGAAATAAAAACTGTGTGACGCATAAGTAGTTCATGGTGCATGTGCTTGGAAGGACTGGACCTACTTCATTAAATGGCTGCCTAAATCAGGAGATAAACTCCACCATTACTTCTTCCACTTTCTTTAAATTTTGTCTGTTCTAATCTCTGAATATCTCTCACATAGAGGAAGCATTTAATTTCAAACCCAACACGCAAAGATCTTCTGTTTTTATATATTTAAACTTGAATAATTAATAAGCCATGAGCAACAATGATTGTTCATCTAAGAGTTCAGAAGGGGCAAATTTGATTGGCAAAAGGAGGAAAAAATATGAGAGAGAAAAAGGAAAAAAGTGGTGTATAATTTATATATATAGGTAGCTAGGGTTGTTTAGATGTGGACTGACCAATGAAAATGTATTCATGTATAAACGAAATTCAAGGATGAAAACGACTCCTCAATTCAACAAAATCAATTTGGCTCATCGTGTAGATCTTTGCACTTGAAACCCCATTTTTTTCTTTTTTTTCCATTTTATGGGTTTTAGGTCTCATTCAAATCTCCCCCTCTTTCTTTTTCAAGCTTTTCTCACTTGTGTCTTTAGTTCTCCTGCTCATTTATGTAACATCCTTTTCAACCCTATCTCTCTCCTCACCCCCTTACGTAGCTTTTGTCATTTCAAAAACTTTGTTTTGAAGAACCACTCTATTTTACCTTTTTGCGTGGAATGAAAAATATATTACACATGTCCCAATTAGTTAATTATTTTCTTTTATGTAAGAACAAAATACTTAATTTAAATTAGAAAGATAGCTAGATTAATGTGAGGAACGTTACGTTATAATTATAATTTTCGACTGTTCTTTTGTCTAGTTACTAAAAAAGATGTCTTTTTCCTTTTTTTTTTTTTTTTTTTTTTTTTTTTTTTTTGTCTTTTCAATTAAAAAATAACAAACCCAAATGAAATATGTGATGAAAAATTGAAACATTATTCTGAAATGGACAGTCTGAACCTTTCTGTTTCTGAATAGGTATTTTTTGTTTATATAGGAAAATATGATTGAAGTTCGTGGCTGATAAAAGAAGTGATTTGCATGAGAGAGAGAGAGAGGGAAAGTTGAGTATGTGTGTGTGTTTGTGTGTCTTGTTTGAAACAGACAGAAATGAGTTTTGAAAATGTTGTATTGTATGAGAGAGAGAGAGAGAGAGAGAGATGATAATGACTTGTATGAAAAATACAAACTTGGTCGCTTTGGTGAGCTGCAAAAGCCTTAGCCTGGTGAGTGAGAGAGAGAGAGGGGCTTTCTGTTGAAATAATAAATTTTGTAAGGATGCATTGAAGAAAAAAGAGAATCATAATAACATGTTACCTGGTTTTGGGGGATCACAGGAGGATGCAGGGCAAATAGGGTTTCTGAGAGTCCCATTACTGTCACTACTGCCCGACCCTTAAAGGACAGTACCCCCTTCCTCTCTCTCTCTCTATCTTTGGTCAGAACACGTACACAGAAGGCCATAGTGCATGTAGGTCGGTGTGTCCGGGGAAATCAAACAAGAATGTTTTGGTTTGTTTTGTCTCTGACTTGTCAAAATTCTTTGTGGTGTGTGTGCCCTACTATTTACTATTTTAACTTCTATTTCTTTCATTAATTACTTCTTAATTTCTTTAACTCCTTTTTTCTTTTCTATTTCTTACAATTAAATTATACAAGTCAAAATTAAATCTCCATGGTGTACTAAGTATTTTTGTATTTATGACTTTGCTAGTATTTTTCTTAATTGGATAGTTTTTCTCTAGCCATTTCTCTTTTGTATCCGTAGACACTTGAGCTCTCCTCCAACTCATCTGTTGTACATTCTTTTTCATCAATGGATTTTAGTTCTAGGGCATGATGAGATTGTTAGAGATGTGTCAACCTAGTTTATAGATGTTTTGGTGCACCTACTGATCCCTCTTGTCCTGTATATATTGTTAAGAAAAATTTTATTGGACAAAATTGCATATTTAGTCCCTTTGACTTGGGTAACTTCCTATTAATTACTTCCTCTTCATTTCACTTAGCTTCAATTTAAATAATCCTCTACGGTTTTGATTTACCAAGTTCCAATATGATCCTTTTGGAGGCGTCTGGCGCATAGGTTTCGACTGTTAAGCTTGGGAATGTTAAATATGGGGTTAGGCTAGGAGGTTTAGGTAGCCTGGGTTTAAGAAAACTATGTTTGCAGTGTAGGTTTTGGAACCTGGGTTTAAGAAGTTTATGTTTGGAGTCTGTGAATGAAGTGTAGATTTATAAATCTTGAGTTTGTGAAATATTTTCTTGTATTTAATCCGTGGCTAAATTTTAGATTTGTTTAAATTTGTCATCTTAATTGTTTTAAAATAGTTAAGTTTAAAATAAACTAAGAAATTTAGAAGAATATATATATATATATATATTAATTTTGAAACTAAGAAATTTAGAAGAATATATATATATATATATATTTTTTAATTTTGACATAGATTTGACTAAAATTATAATTTTATTTAATTTATTGTTTTAATAAATTGATATTCTAAATTTACTATAAAATTTAATAGACTTTTGTCACTTTAACTGATTTGAAAAAGATCGATTTTTTTCTACCATAATATGCTAACTTAAAATTGAAATAAACTAGTTATTTAATATTAAATTCAATAAACGAAGAACTATAATTTTCTTTTATCAAATTACGTTTGAGGAATAAAAAATCATAAATCTTGAGTTTTAATATTTTGGCCGCTAAGTTGTTTCCAACATTTTAAACCTTTACATTTAAAAAATTATTCTATTCGAGTTAGTTAAATTGACCAAGGAAAAAAACATAAAAATGTTATTAAATTAAATTAGGGCTTTCCACACATATAACCTAAATAAATATACCTAATTATACAATTGCAGCTTCATGACTTGTTTGGAATGAGTTAGAATTTTCTTTCTTCAAAATTTCATTTTTATTTAAACACCTTTGATAAAAACACCTTAAACTAAAAGTATGCATGTGTTTGGCAACTCTTTCTTAAAAGTGTTTTTATATACAAGTTTGTTTAGTTTGTATATACTAACATTGTTTTTATTAATGTTTTTCAAGGTTGGTTGGTGGCGGTTGCTGGAGGTGGTAGTCGAAGGAGTTGGTGAAGTTGGTGATCATAAGTTCGCCAGCGGGGAGAAGGGGTCACAGGAGGATGGCTGACGATAGCCGTCGGAGGTGGCATCTGGTGGTTGGTTGCCAGAGGTGGTGGCCGGAGTTGGCCAACAGCAATCGACAAACTTCCTAGATTAAATTAGAGAAAAAAAAAAAAAAAAGGAGAAGGGCTCCCATGGGTTACTATTCAAACTCATGAGAAAAGATGTAGGAAGCTAGGCTTCCTAGATCCTTACCCCTAACAAGGTTGGGTTTAGGATGCCTAACCCATCCAATCTCAATCCTTGAAACATCTATTTTGCCAACTTGAATACCCTGGTTATTTTCTTTTATTTTGACTATTAACAAAATTACCCAAAGTTTGAGTAAACTATAGGAATTAACTAAACTAAATTCAAACTATAGGAAGGCATCATACCGCAAAATAAAATAGAGGATAGTAATGACGGAGAGTTGGTGAGAGAGAGTGTGTGTTTGTGCAAGAGTGTCTGAGTACTGAGCTCCCTCGGGTGAATATGGCCGCTTGGTCGATGGCCCTCAACAAGTATTTACCCTGACCGATGTTAATACAGAAAATGGAATTTATACTATCATTCGACAGGAAGCATAGAGGTTACCATGCATGTGGCCTAAAAAACACCTAAAAAGTGTTTTATTGGGCTTAGAATTGGTTTAGTTTTTTTCTTAAAATGAGTTCTTTGATGCTTTTATGTTTAATTTTAGGAAATCGAGCATTTGGACCAGAACTGGCTAAATTTAGTGTAAAATGACCAAAATACTCCCAAGGAAGGTCAAACTTTGACTTAGGGCAAGAAGAGAGGAGAAAATAGGTCA
This sequence comes from Citrullus mucosospermus, assembly GCA_030954485.1. NCBI lineage: Eukaryota > Viridiplantae > Streptophyta > Magnoliopsida > Cucurbitales > Cucurbitaceae > Citrullus > Citrullus mucosospermus. The sequence goes on along the minus strand of CM062057.1, from coordinate 13,067,592 downwards.
AAATGGGTGAAAAAGGTAGAAGGAATGAAGCACAACGCCATGCTCGACATTAAAACTGGAGAGGGAAAAATAGGACAGTGTTGCTGTAAGCCCCGTACCTAATTTTGTGAGAACGCAAGGTAAGAAGAGGGTTGAGAGATGGATGATTGGGTAAGAGTAGTTGGCTGGCTTGCGTTTGGGGTGGAAAAAATGACTAAGTATTAGCTATGCGTTGATGGCAACATGTTGTGATGGAAACAGTTTTGGTGTAAACGCAAAGGTGAGGGAAGACTATTATGCGCTGAAGCCGTGACGCGTTGAGGACATAAGACGTGGAGAATCACTTTGTACCGAAGATTATTATGCGGCAAACGCATTGAAGGCAGTGTGCCGTTGGAAGTAATGGCCACGAGGAGTTGGGAGCTGATTTGCAGTGAGGCTATTATACGGTGAACGCTACCATGCGTCGAAGGTGAGTATGCGTTGAACAAAGAGGGTTGGCCGAGAGAAAGTAATGCGTTTGCTAACCATTTTGGCGGGAGAGTTTTGAAAAGAAACATTATCAGAGGCTGTGTGCGTTGCTGAAGCTGAGCATAGAAAGTATGCGTTGAACGGATTATAATATAGTGTTGAAATGGAGGATAAGTCGGTGGTATATATATAAGTGGATTGAGAATTCAAGTGTTCTGATTGCATTTTAGAGCTCGAGTTGGGTCCATACTAAGGCGAAACATCGGAAGGAGGTAGAAGAAGATGTTCATGCTGATTTGAGGTGGAAATCTCATCGTAACCGTGGAAGGAACTTGAGTTTGGCAGAGGTTTCAGCTGGTGTTACTCCCTCAGAGTGATGCTCAGTTTTGGAGGAAGAACAAATTGAAGAGACAGTGGTTAGGGCTGAAACTTTGAGGTTAGTAAGTTAACTCGATTTCTAGCAAGTGTCATGAAGGATGCTTGAGCTGAAATTATTTAATTGTGTGTCAAACTCAGGAAGAAGAGATTATAGTTGAATTGCCGGACGATTAGGGGTAACTCGGAGTTGTCGAAGGATATATCCTAAACGGAGAGGATGTTCTTCATGAAATTTGGAGGTAAGATGAAGGACCTGTACCTTAACAAGTTTGTAGAAGAAAGAAAGTTCTGGAATTGACTGGAACGAAATGTTTAGCAGGTTGAAGAAGGAAGAAGGAAGGAAGAAGAAAACGGCTCTGCTGCAGCGGTAGTATGGCTGAGAGAGCGAGAGACAGGGCAGCGAAGCAAGTATCGCTGCAACGCAAGATAGGCTTTGCGTCTCACGATTCTCGCTAGAGTATCGCTGGGTGTCGCTCCTCAAGGTAGTCTCGCTGGTTTCATTCAACGCAGTATCGCTAGTACAGTAGTGTGTGATGAGTAACGCTGGCAGCTTGTAATTTTCTAAAGAGTAACGTTATTATTGTGTGTTAAAGAAAAAGGGAGATTATGGAAACTAAACTTGAGGAATATGTGTTTTCAGGCCAGGAAGAGCTCGGGGAGGCTTATAATCCACTTAAAGCCGAGACCAATCGTGAGTGACTATTTGTTATATCTTGTTATAAATTTAGTATGCTTATTGATGAGGAAATGTGATTCATTGTAGTATTCCTTATGAATGTGATGTGTTAGTGATTTTAAAGAGTACTAATGCTAATGTCTAAATATAATAGTGGTTGAGGGACTTTGTGAAGGCACTTGAATAACTATAAGGAATGGATTACAATGCTCAGGGACTATGAGTGAAGGCATGTGGTAATCCATTACACACTAGCTTGTACTGAGGGATCATGAATGAAGGCACTTGAGCAAAGATAGAATTGGTTACCAGTGCTGAGGGGTTTCATGTGAAGGCATATGGCGATGTAAATACAATTGAATTAGTGCTGAGGGAAGGAAAGTGAAGGCACTAAATAGTTGCAAGTCTGTGAGACATGAGAACATGATAGTTATATGTGTAATTTGGGAAGAGAATTTTAGTAATTCTTTGGAATGTGATACGTAATGGCTACTGATAGACAAGCTGGCTGATGTGCACTTTTAGTGTTTACCGCAAGTGTACGAGTCAAGTTATAATATAAAACGGTTAAGTTTGAGTATCGTTTCCACTAGAGATCCAATTGGGAAGGTCAAGTTACTTAGCTATTCTAGAATTGAATCAATTTTATTTGAGGATTGAAATTCAATATTTCAATTTTGGGAAAAAGAAAAATCAAGCAAAGAAAATATCAAAGGGAGAATTTGCAAGAGTCAAAGAGAGTTCTAGGGATTCGAATCTTTGTTTATTTCTTCATGCAAAATTATAGATTTCATGGATTTTATTGTAAATCTTATACCTAAGTCTAGAAACTTAATTCCAAGTTATCTTATCTCAAAGACAACTCTTTCTCATGCAACTTGATTGATAGTTAATCTCTTAAAACCAATACAAAATTACATGGCATTAAAACTAGTCTTTAGCAACTTTCATTGTCAACCTAACTACTCTCGTGATAGATTAACAACGATTCATTGTTATAGATCAAATTAAACATATAATCTCTCGATCATACATCTAACCTAACATGTGAAGGTGGCCAATCTTCAAGAATTAAACACAATAACAATGAAAAGCATAATTTATTTAAACAAAATCATGAGTCTACAAAATTAACATGAATTCACAAAAAATTCATCTAAACCCAAAAAGTAAAGAGTTTAGCCACTCATAGCGTGAAGCAACATGTTGAGCAAAAATAATCAAAGAAAGAGTGTAAAGAATAGGGAAACTCTATTGAAAAGAGGTTCTTGATTGAGGCAGCACCGTCACAAATTCCTCGGCTCTTGCGTCGGACTTCGAAGGGCACCAAAACTATCTCGAACTCTTTTCCTCTTCCTTGCGGCTAACTCACTCTTGGACTCTCACTTAATTCTCACTTTTTTTCGATCTTTTCTTTAGGTTCGCAACTTTCTTGGTTTTCTTGATATTTCTCCTCTTTTTGGCTGCTGAAAACCCCTCAATTTATAGAGTTTGGCCGCCTAAAATTTAACCTAAAATACAAAACTTTTCGTTTAATTAACGCTGGCGCCGCGGCGCTGTCGCATAGCGCCGCGGCGCTAGGGTTGCGACCAAAAATAAGTTGCTCGCCGCGGCAGCGCCGTCCCAGCGCCGCGACGCTGTCACGCGTTCACCAAGGATGCGTCGAGGCAGCGCCATCTCGGCACCGCGATGCTACTCTGCGTCCATGCTGATGCGTTTATACTTCGGCGCCGCGGCAGCGCTGTCTTAGCGCCGGGTTGCTATTATGCGTCCAGACTGTTGCGTTTATGATTCAGCGCGGCGGCGCATCCCGAATTTTGTCTTTTTGAGTTTTTCAGTTCTTTTTCGCCGTATTCTTGCTCGGTTTTGATCTTTTTGTCATTTCTTCTAATTTTCCTCGTTTTAACCTGAAAATCACTAGCAAACAAGTGAAATCTAATATAAAACTCCCTTAATTTGAGAGAATATAAAGCACTTTTCGAGTGCTTATCAACACCCCAAACTTAGAGATTTGCTAGTGCCGAGCAAAGAATAAAATCAAATAATAGGGAGTTTTAGATGAAGAAGTGTGCAATTGACTCATGTCTCAGAGAATAGCATTCAGAGCTTTAAGTAGAAACATGCAAGCATATCTATATTGTTATAATCATTCAAGGCCAAATCTTGCTATCTCCCATGTGTGTGTGTGCAAGCCTCCTTCAATTTAAAATACTAGAACTCAAATTAGGACTTAAGAAAGTTTCTTTAGTTTTCCCCCTACTCTAGCTCATGCATCAATCTTCAAGTTTTCATGCATTCAAGTGAGTAATATGTCCACTAAGGTGCCTTTCAATCATATATTTTTTTTTCATGGGCCCAAACTTGCATTCTTTTACCTAGAGGCACTAGCTTTCACACATCCACTGTAGGGACTCGTACCTAGTCAATTCCCAGGCGTCCTTACTGATCACAGCAAAGGCAGCTCTTTTTACCCCTATCCATACATACTCATTACAAGTTTAACATTTAAAAAGATAGACAAATAAAGCTCATATATTTTGTGTACACTTTTTTCTTTTCTCAAGGCATGTATACTCTTTTCTTTTTCCTTAGTCTAAGATTACAAGCTATCATGCATTTCCACTTCCTAACCGGTGGGGCCTTTCGAAGTGACAACCAAATACACCCAACTTAATCCTTTTTTCAGTTAAAGATTCTAAATAAAAGTGGCTACGTGCTCAAAAATATGAGAGATTTTAAGAGGGACTTAAATGAATTTAACTCAAGATAGTGCTATTCTATTTCCACAATAAGTCATCTATCATGCAAATTCGAATCTCATCATGGGCAATCAACATCAAGGCACACAACCATAAACAACATTCCCATTAACTTTGAAAGCTCCAAAATTTTCAAAAATATTTTGTTTTAAAAAATTGTTTCAAAAAATTGACATGCATATGATCATTAAAACCTTCACTAACATGCATAGCAGGATAAGAAAACACATAAAAGTACGAAAGATACCTCCCACCCCAAACTTAGAATCATGCATTGTCCCCAATGCATAAGAACATCTAACAAGGAAAGAGCAAGCCTGGGAGCAAGCGGGAAGCCACCAAAAAGGCTTGGTATAAGGAGAACTTTGTGTGGTGAACCACGTTCCTGAGAGATAAAGCATATGAGTGACTCCAAGATCTAAAAAAATAAAATAAAAAAAAGTAAAGAAAGCAATAAAATTGGGTTGCCTCCCAATAAGCGCTTGGTTTAACGTCTTCTAGCTAGACGGGGCTCACGAATCACGTTGGATCCCAAGGTGGTTTCTTCCTTTCATGCTTTGGATCACCTACAACTTTTAGTATTCGCCCACATTAACACTCACAAACATATTCATTAGCATTTAGTGAGTTAGTCAATAAATCATTATCAAGTTGAACATCATTGTTTCTACTGTGGTCAAGACTTATTAAAGAATTATCATGCTTAGATTTTAACGGACTCACCACTTCATTTTTAACATGCAATGGGGCCAAAGGTATAGGTCTATCTATTTTAGAACATATTGGCAACTTATTTAACCACCTAGCATAAAATGTTATTTCATCAAAAATTGTATCTGCATTCTCAACATCCATTATGCTTTGTTCTAGATGATCATTAGCAACCATAACCTCTACATGCTTAAAAATAGTATGATCAATTATGTCTATAGCATGGCAAGGACTACTCTCATCATGATGGCTCAAGGACTTGTAAACATCAAATACAACATTCTCATCATTTACCCTTAGAGTCAACTTCCCTTGTTGGACATCTATGATAGCCTTTCCAGTTGCTAGGAATGGCCTTCCAAGTATGATAGGAATCTCAGAGTCCTCCTCCATGTCCAATACTACAAAATCTACAGGTAAGATAAATTTGTCAACTTTAACTAATACATCTTCAACAATACCTTTAGGATAAGATAATGATCTATCAGCAAGTTGCAGGGTGATGGTGGTAGGTTGCACCTCTCCAATGTTGAGTTTCCTATAAACAGATAAAGGCATCAAATTAATAGAAGCACCTAGATCACAAAGAGCTCTAGTAACATTTAAAGAACCAATAGTACAAGGTATAGTAAAAATCCCTGGATCTTTCAACTTTTGTGGTAGCTTCTTTCGTAGCACTGCACTGCATTCCTCAGTCATGCTAATCATCTCATATTGCCCAAACTTTTTCTTTTTAGATAAGACATCTTTCATGAATTTAGCATAGTTGGGCATTTGCTCCAACGCCTCAGCAAATGGAATGTTAATGTGCAGCTTTTTAAATAACTCAAGAAATTTAGCAAATTGCGAGTCTATTTCTTTCTTTTTAAAATGTTGAGGATATGACATAGTATTAGGTACAAAAGGTAGAGGGTTAGATAACTTACTTGAAGATGTTGACTCTTTTACCTTTACTTTCTTTTCTAGGATCTTTGGTTCATCTTCTAAAATTGGCTCTTGGATAGTGTCATCTATCTCTTGCTCTTCATCCTCATCAATGATCAAAGGAGTGGACAACTTTTTCCCACTCCTCAAAGTCATGGCCTTGCACTCCTCTTTTGAATTTATCTCAGGACAACTAGGAAATTTTCCCTTTTCCATTGTTTGGAGGGAAGTGGCGATTTGGCTTATTTGTACCTCGATGTTTTGAATGACCTTACCATGACTTTGTACAGTGCTTTCCAATGCGGTTGTCCTTCCTCTTGATTCTTTTATGAACTCTATCATCAAGTCTTCTAAGTTGGACTTCTTTTCAGTGTGGGATGGACCTACATTGGATAAATCAGGAGGACCTTGCAAGACATTCCTTTTGTTAGCATAAGAAAAATTTTCATGGTTCCTCAAGTTAGGATGGTAGTGAGTTGGAAGTTGTTGGTGTTGGTGACTCCTATAATGTCCTCTATCTACATAATTGGCTGTTTCATTATCTCCTTGAATGCCCATTTCCGATGCCAAAGCGGCAAGAGAAGCTATAGATGGTGGATTTGTTTGAGTTTGGCCTCCTGCAGTTAATTTAGAAAGAGCATTTGTAAGGGAAGCCATTTGAGCTTTGAGAGAATTTACCTCATCCACCTCATACAATCCGGCGGCTCTTAGGATGTTTGGAGAAGACCGTTCACATGGCCAATTGTAAGATGTATTGGCCAAGTCTTCTAATATGGTATAGGCTTCTTGAGCATTCTTTGAAAAAATTGACCCTTCGGCGGTTGCATCTAAGATGGATTTGGTGGAGCTTGCCAATCCATTGTAAAAGAGTTGAATTTGCAACCAATTCGGGTACCCATTTTGAGGGCATCTTTTCAAGAGATCCTTATACCTTTCCCAAGCCTCATATAATTGTTCATCCTCAAGTTGGCAAAATGTTCCAATCTCCGTCCTTAGTCTTTGAGATTTAGCCGGTGGAAAATATTTGTTCAAGAAAGCTTGAGCTAAGATCTCCCATGTGGTAATGCTATCCGGAGGTATGGTTTCCAACCAATCCTTAGCACGGTCCTGTAAAGTGAAAGGAAAAAGTCTTAGTTTAATAACATCATTAGAAACAACATTCATCTTTACCGTTCCGCATATCTCCAAGAAGGATCGTAAGTGCTTGTGAGGATCTTCATTAGTTCTTCCTCTAAAGGCTAGCTCTCTAGCCATTTGGATCAATCTCAGTTTCAACTCAAAGTTGTTGACATTGATAGGCACATTCATTATTCCGGGTTGACTTGCCGGTAGCGTGGGTTGAAAGTAGTCTCTAATTGCCTTGGGTATCTCCTCCACCATCTCCGTGGTTTGATTAAGTTGAGCCCTTAGATTTCTTTTACACATCCTTTCAATCTCGGGATCAAAAGGGAGGAGGTTAGTATTATCGCGAGGCATAGACTAACAAAATAAATAAAATAAAAAAAAACAATTATATAAAATAAACTAAATAAACAATCAAATAATATACACCTCAAATTAAGATCTATCAATTCTAATGAATATTAAATAACAAAAACCGTTCTTTGGATCCCCGGCAACGGCGCCAAAAACTTGATGCGCACTTTTAATGTTTACCGCAAGTGTACGGGTCAAGTTATAATATAAAACGGTTAAGTCCGAGTATCGTTTCCACTAGAGATCCAATTGGGAAGATCAAGTTACTTAGCTATTCTAGAATTGAATCAATTTTATTTGAGGATTGAAATTCCATATTTCAATTTTGGGAAAAAGAAAAATCAAGCAAAGAAAATATCAAAGGGAGAATTTGCAAGAGTCAAAGAGAGTTCTAGGGATTCGAATCCTTGTTTATTTCTTCATGCAAAATTATAGATTTCATGGATTTTATTGTAAATCTTATACCTAAGTCTAGAAACTTAATTCCAAGTTATCTTATCTCAAAGACAACTCTTTCTCATGCAACTTGATTGATAGTTAATCTCTTAAAACCAATACAAAATTACATGACATTAAAACTAGTCTTTAGCAACTTTCATTGTCAACCTAACTACTCTCGTGATAGATTAACAACGATTCATTGTTATAGATCAAATTAAACATATAATCTCTCGATCATACATCTAACCTAACATGTGAAGGTGGCCAATCTTCAAGAATTAAACACAATAACAATGACAAGCATAATTTATTTAAACAAAATCATGAGTCTACAAAATTAACATGAATTCACAAACAATTCATCTAAACCCAAAAAGTAAAGAGTTTAGCCACTCATAGCGTGAAGCAACATGTTGAGCAAAAATAATCAAAGAAAGAGTGTAAAGAATAGAGAAACTCTACTGAAAAGAGGTTCTTGATTGAGGCAGCACCGTCACAAATTCCTCGGCTCTTGCGTCGGACTTCGAAGGGCACCAAGACTATCTCGAACTCTTTTCCTCTTCCTTGTGGCTAACTCACTCTTGGACTCTCACTTAATTCTCACCTTTTTTCGATCTTTTCTTTAGGTCTGCAACTTTCTTGGTTTTCTTGATATTTCTCCTCTTTTTGGCTGCTGAAAACCCCTCAATTTATAGAGTTGCTCTCGAGTTTTAGCGCCGCGGCAGCGCCGTCCCAGCGCCGCGACGCTGTCATGCGTTCACCAAGGATGCGTCGAGGCAGCGCCATCTTGGCGCCGCGATGCTACTCTGCGTCCATGCTGATGCGTTTTTACTTAAGCGCTGCGGCAACGCTGTCGTCGCTATTATGCGTCCAGACTGTTGCGTTTTTGATTCAACGCCGCGGCGCATCCCGAATTTTGTTTTCTTAAGTTTTTCAGCTCTTTTTCGCCGCATCCTTGTTGAAACGCATGATGCACCGTGGCGCTAAGGCAGCGCTGCCGCGGCGCTGAAGTATAAACGCATCAGCATGGATGCAGAAAAGCATCACGGCGACGAGATGGCACTGCCTCGACGCATCCTTGGTGAACGCATGATAGCATCGCAGCGTTGGGATGGTGCTGCCGCGGTGCTAAAACTCGAGAGCCACTTATTTTTGGTCGCAACCCTAGCGTCGCGGCGCTATGCGACAGCGCCGCGGCACCAGCGTTAATTAAACGCAAGTTTTATATTTTAGGTTAAATTTTTGGCGGCCAAACTCTATGAATTTGGGGGTTTTCAGCAGTCCAAAGGGGAGGGGGGGAATATCAAGAAAAGCAAGAAAGTTGCAGAACTAAAGAAAGATCCAAAAAGGTGAGAATTAAGCGAGATTCCAAGAGTGAGTTAGCCGCAAGGAAGAGGAAAAGAGTTCGAGATAGTCTTGGTGCCCTTCGAAGTCCGACGCGAGAGCCGAGGAATTTGTGACGGTGCTGCCTCAATCAAGAACCTCTTTTCAGTAGAGTTTCCCTATTCTTTACACTCTTCCTTTGATTATTTTTGCTCAACATGTTGCTTCACGCTATGAGTGGCTAAACTCTTTAGTTTTAGGGTTTTTGATGAATTGTTTGTGAATTCATGTTAATTTTGTAGACTCATGGTTTTGTTTAAATAAATTATGCTTTTCATTGTTATTGTGTTTAATTCTTGAAGATTGGCCACCTTCACATGTTAGGTTAGATGTATGATCGAGAGATTATATGTTTAATTTGATCTATAACAATGAATCGTTGTTAATCTATCACGAGAGAAGTTAGGTTGACAATGAAAGTTGCTAACGACTAGTTTTAATGCCATGTAATCTTTGTATTGGTTTTAAGAGATTAACTATCAATCTAGTTGCATGAGAAAGAGTTGTCTTTGAGAGAAGATAACTTGGAATTAAGTTTCTAGACTTAGGCATAAGAATAAAATCCATGAAATCTATAATTTTGCATGATGAAGCAAATAAGGATTCGAAACCCTAGAACTCTCTTTGACTCTTGCAATTCTCCCTTTGATATTTTCTTTGCTTGATTTTTCTTTTTCTCAAAATTGAAATATTGAATTTCAATCCTCAAATAAAATTGATTCAATTCTAGAATAGCTAAGTAACTTGACCTTCCCAATTGGATCTCTTGTGGAAACGATACTCGAACTTTACCGTTTTATATTATAACTTGACCCGTACACTTGCGGTAAACACACGAAGTGGCACATCAAGTTTTTGTCGCCGTTGCCGAGGATCCAAAGAATGGTTTTTGTTATTTAATATTCATTAGAATTGATAGATTTTAATTTGAGGTGTATATTATTTGATTGTTTATTTGTTTCTATTTTTTTTATTTATTTGATTGTTTATTTATTTAGTTTATTTTATATAATTGTTTTTTTATTTTATTTATTTTTGTTTGTCTATGCCTCGAGATAATACTAACCTCCTCCCTCTTGATCCCGAGATTGAAAGGACGTGTAGAAGAAACTTAAGGGCTCAACTTAATCAAACTACGGAGATGGCGGAGGAGATACCTAAGGTAATTAGAAACTACTTTTAACCTACGCTACCGGCAAGTCAACCCGGAATAATGAATGTGCCTGTCAATGTCAACAACTTTGAGTTGAAACCGGGATTGATCCAAATGGCTAGAGAGCTAGCCTTTAGAGGAAGAACTAATGAAGATCCTCACAAGCACTTACGATCCTTCTAGGAGATATGCGGGACGGTAAAGATGAATGGTGTTTCTAATGATGTTATTAAACTAAGACTTTTTCCTTTCTCTTTGCAGGACCGTGCTAAGGATTGGTTGGAAACCATACCTCCGAAAAGCATCACAACATGGGAGATCTTAGCTCAAGCTTTCTTGAACAAATATTTTCCACTGGCTAAATCTCAAAGACTAAGGGCGGAGATTGGAACATTCCGCCAACTTGAGGATGAACAACTATATGAGGCTTGGGAGAGGTATAAGGATCTCTTGAGAAGATGCCCTCAACATGGGTACCCGAATTGGTTGCAAATTCAACTCTTTTACAATGGATTGGCAAGCTCCACCAAATCCATCTTAGATGCAACCGTTGGAGGATCAAATTTTTCAAAGAATTCTCAAGAAGCCTATACCATACTAGAAGACTTGGCCAATACATCTTACAATTGGCCATGTGAATGGTCTTCTCCAAACATCGCAAGAGCCGCCGAATTGTATGAGGTGGATGAGGTAAATTCTCTCAAAGCTCAAATGTCTTCCCTTAGTAATGCTCTTTCTAAATTAACTGCAGGAGGCCAAACTCAAACAAATCCACCATCTATAGCCTCTCTTGCTGCTTTGGCATTGGAAATGGGCGTTCATGGAGACAATGAGACGGCTAACTATGTTGATAGAGGACACTATAGGAGTCACCAACATCAACAACTTCCAACTCACTACCATCCTAGTTTGAGGAATCATAAAAATTTTTCTTATGCTAACAAAAGGAATGTTTTGCAAGGTTCTTCTGATTTATCCAATGTAGGTCCCCCACACTGAAGACTTGATGATAGAGTTCATAAAAGAATCAAGAGGAAGGACAACCGCATTGGAAAGCACCGTACAAAGTCATGGTAAGGCCATTCAAAACATCGAGGTACAAATAAGCCAAATCGCCACTTCTCTCCAAACAATGCAAAAGGGAAAATTTCCTAGTTGTCCCGAGATAAATCCAAAAGAGGAGTACAAAGCCATGACTTTGAGGAGTTGGAAAAAGCTGTCCACTCCTTTGATCATTGATGAGGATGAAGAGCAAGAGGTAGATGACACTATCCAAGAGCAAATTTTAGAAGATGAACCAAAGATCCTAGAAAAGAAGGTAAAGGTAAAAGAGTCAACATCTTCAAGTAAGTCATCTAACCCTCTACCTTTTGTACCTAATACTATGCCATATCCTCAACGTTTTAAAAAGAAAGAAATAGACTCTCAATTTGCTAAATTTCTTGAGTTACTTAAAAAGCTGCACATTAACATTCCATTTGCTGAGGCTTTAGAGCAAATGCCCAACTATGTGAAATTCATGAAAGATGTCTTATCTAAAAAGAAAAAGTTTGGGCAATATGAGATGATTAGCATGACTAGGAATGGAGTGCAGTGCTACAAAAGAAGCTACCACAAAAGTTGAAAGATCCAGGGAGATTTACTATACCTTGCACTATTGGTTCTTTAAATGTTACTAGAGCTCTTTGTGATCTTGGTGCTTCTATTAATTTAATGCCTTTATCTGTCTACAGGAAACTCAACATTGGAGAGGTGCAACCTACCACCATCACTCTGCAACTTGCTGGTAGATCATTAGCCTATCCTAAAGGTATTGTTGAAGATGTATTAGTTAAAGTTGACAAATTTATCTTCCCTGCAGATTTTGTAGTCTTGGACATGGAAGAGGACTCTGAGATTCCTATCATACTTGGAAGGCCATTCCTAGCAATTGGAAAGGCTATCATAGATGTTTAACAAGGGAAGTTGACTCTAAGGGTAAATGATGAGAATGTTGTATTTGATATTTACAAGTCCTTGAGTCATCATGATGAGAGTAGTCCTTGCCATGCTATAGACATAATTGATCATACTATTTTTAAGCATGTAGAGGTTATGTTGGCTAATGATCATCTAGAACAAAGCATGATAAATGTTGAAAATGCAGATACAATCTTTGATGAAATAGCATTTTATGCTAGGTGGTTAGATAGGTTGCCAATATGTTCTAAAATAGATAAAACTATACCTTTAGCTCCCTTGCATGTTGTAAATGATATTGAGAAGCCTAAACTTGAATTAAAAGTGTTACCTCTTCATTTAAAATATGCATTCTTAGATGATTTATCTTCTTTACCTATTATAATATCTTCTGATCTTGATTCTTTGGAAAAAGATAAATTATTGAAAGTATTGAGGGATCATAAATCTGCCATTGGTTGGTCTATTGAGGACCTTAAAGGTATTAGTCCGTCGGTCTGTATGCACAGAATCTTGATGGAAGATACCTTTAAACCATCAATAGAGCACCAAAGGAGACTTAATCCCACTATGAAGGAGGTAGTTAAGAAATAAGTGCTCAAGCTTTTGAATGAAGGAATCATATATGCCATATCTGACAGTCCATGGGTAAGTCCTGTTCAAGTGGTACCCAAGAAAGGTGGCATGACTGTGGTTAAAAATGAAAAAGACGAAATGATAGCCACTAGAACTGTAACAGGATGGTATGTATGCATTGATTATAGGAAGTTGAACAAAGCTACTAGAAAAGATCATTTTCCCCTTTCTTTTATAGATCAAATGCTTGATAGACTTGCAGGTTATTCTCATTATTGCTTTCTAGATGGATATTCAGGTTATAACCAAATTGTCATTGCTCCTGAGGATCAAGAAAAAACGACATTTACATGTCCCTATGGGACATTTGCTTTTAAAAGAATGCCGTTTGGTTTATGTAATGCCCCTGCTACTTTTCAACGTTGTATGATGTCTATTTTTTAGGGGCTCATCGAAGACATAATGGAGGTTTTTATGGATGATTTTTCTGTATTTGGGTCTTCATTTGACTCTTGTCTTGTTAATCTAACTCGTGTTTTGCAGAGGTGCCAAGATGCTAACCTTGTTCTAAACTGGGAAAAATGTCACTTCATGGTGACAGAAGGCATCGTCCTGGGACACAAAGTCTCTAAAAAAGGATTGGAGGTGGATAGGGCTAAAATAGCTGCCATTGAACAACTGCCACCCCCAGCAATGTGAAAGGAGTCAGAAGCTTCCTAGGGCATGCAGGGTTTTACAGGAGATTTATTAAAGATTTTTCTAAAATTGCTAAACCCTTGAGTAATCTGTTAGAAAAGGAAGCTAAATTTATTTTTGATGACGCATGTCTACTAGATTTTAATACTCTGAAGGAAAGACTAATTGCTGCACCTATTATTGTTGTACCAGATTGGAGTCAGTCTTTTGAGATCATGTGTGATGCTAGTGATTATGCTTTTGGAGCTGTTTTAGGCCAACGTAGAGATAACATGTTTAGGGCAATTTACTATGCTAGTAGGACTCTTGATAATACTCAACAGAAATACACTACTACTGAAAAAGAACTACTAGCTGTTGTGTTTGCCATTGATAAATTTAGATCATACTTGCTTGGCTCTAAAATAGTAGTGCATACTGACCATGCTGCTTTAAAGTACTTGTTTGTTAAGAAAGATTCTAAACCTAGGCTAATGAGGTGGATATTATTGTTACAGGAATTTGACCTAGAAATCAAAGACAGGAAAGGATGTGAAAATGTGGTTGCAGACCACTTATCTAGAATTGAGAATGAGGAAGCTAAATCATGGCCCCCAATTGTTGAGATGTTCCCTGATGAACAACTGTATCAGGTAAAAGATAGTGTGCCCTGGTTTGCTGACATAGTTAATTATCTTGCAGGAGGACATTTGCCACCTGACATGAATTATCAACAAAAGAAAAGATTCCTGCACAATGTTAAGTCTTACCATTGGGAGGACCCACTTCTCTACAAGGTTTGTGCTGACAATATGATAAGAAAGTGTGTGCCTCAAGAGGAAGTGGTAAGTATTTTAAATTCATGTCATGCCTCCCCCTATGGAGGTCATTTTGGACCCACCAGAACCGCAGCTAAGATACTTCAGTCAGGATTTTATTGGCCATCCCTTTTTAAAGACTGTTATACCTTTGTTAAGACATGTGATAGGTGCCAACGTACTGGCAATATTTCTAGACAACATGAGCTTCCAATGAAACCTATCTTGGAAGTGGAGTTATTTGATGTTTGGGGTATTGAATTTATGGGGCCTTTTCCTATTTCTTTTAATGGCTACCTATACATTCTAGTTGCAGTAGATTATGTATCTAAGTGGGTAGAAGCCATAGCCACTAGGACCAATGATGCTCGCACTGTTTTAAAATTCTTGCATAAAAACATTTTCACATGTTTTGGTACACCTAGAGCTATTATTAGTGATGAGGGTTCTCACTTTTGCAATAAACTGTTTGAATCCATGATGCAAAAATATAATGTTAAACATAAAATTGCTACAGCTTATCATCCTCAAACTAATGGCCTTGCTGAGTTATCTAACAGGGAAATCAAACAAATTTTGGAAAAGACAGTCAAGACCAATAGGACGAATTGGGCCCTTAAGCTCGATGATGCACTGTGGGCCTACCGCACAACCTTCAAAACCCCAATTGGTACTTCCTCGTATAGGTTGGTGTTTGGAAAGGCTTGTCACTTACCGGTAGAGCTCGAGCATAGAGCTTATTGGGCCATCAAGAAGCTGAATATGGATTTCGAGAAAGCTAGTGAGAAACGCCTCTTAAAACTCAATGAGATGGAGGAGTTCCGTGCTCAAGCTTATGAGAATGCCAAACTTTACAAAGAGCGCACTGCGAGATGGCATGACAAGAAGATCACATCACGAACCTTCTTTCCAGGACAAAGAGTATTACTTTTTAACTCACGTTTACGCTTGTTTCCAGGAAAGCTTAGGACACGATGGTCGGGACCCTTTATCATTGTCATGGTATCCCCACACGGAGCCGTGGAACTACAAGGTAACAATGGAACAACCTTCAAAGTGAATGGTCAACGATTAAAGCACTACATCGGTGATGAAGAACGCGGACTTGAGAACCTGACTTTCATTGCATGATCCAGTAGTCCCGTCTAGCTAGAAGACGTTAAACCAAGCGCTTATTGGGAGGCAACCCAATTTTATTGCTTTATTTATTTTTTATTTTATTTTCAATAAATCTTGGAGTCACTCATATGCTTTATCTCTCAGGAACGTGGTTTATCACACAAGTACTCCTTACACCAAGCCTGTTTGTTGGCTTCCCGCTTGCTCCCAGGCTTGCTCTTTCCTTGTTAGATGCTCTTATGCATTGGGGACAATGCATGATTTTATGTTTGGGGGGGGGGGGTGTCTTTCGTACTTTTGTGTGTTTTCTTATCCTGCTATGCATGTTAGTGAAGGTTTTAATGATCATATGCATGTCAATTTTTTGAAATAATTTTTGAAAAAATTTTTTGAAAATTTTGAAAATTTTGGAGCTTTCAAAGTTAATGGGAATGTTGTTTATGGTTGTGTGTCTTGATGTTGATTGCCCATGATGAGATTCGAATTTGCATGATATATGACTTATTGTGGAAATACAATAGCACTATCTTGAGTTAAATTCATTTAAGTCCCTCTTAAAATCTTTCATATTCTTGAGCACGTAGCCACTTTTATTTAGAATCTTTAACTGAAAAAAAGGAATAAGTTGGGTGTATTTGGTTGTCACTTCAAAAGGCCCCACCGGTTAGGGAGTGGAAATGCATGATAGCTTGTAATCTTAGACTAAGGAAAAAGAAAAGAGTATACATGCCTTGAGAAAAGAAAAAGTGTACACAAAATATATGAGCTTTATTTGTCTATTTTTTTTTTAAATGTTAAACTTGTAATGAGTATGCATGGATAGGGGTAAAAACAGCTGCCTTTGCTGTTATCAATAAGGACGACTGGGAATTGACTAGGTACGAGTCCCTACAGTGGATGTGTGAAAGCTGTGCCTCTACGTAAAAGAATGCAAGTTTAGGGCCCATGAAAAAAAATATATATATATGATTGAAAGGCACCTTAGTGGACATATTACTCACTTGAATGCACGAAAGCTTGAAGATTGGTGCATGAGCTAGAGTAGGGGGAAAACTAAAGAAACTCTTTTATGTCCTAATTTGAGTTCTAGTATTTTAAATTGAAGGAGGCTTGCACACACACACATAGGAGATAGCAAGATTTGGCCTTGAATAATTATAACAATATAGATATGCTTGCATGTTTCTACTTAAAGCTCTGAATGTTATTCTCTGAGACATGAGTCAATTGCACACTTCTTCATCTAAAACTCCCTATTATTTGACTTTATTATTTGCTCGGGACTACCAAATCTCTAAGTTTGGGGTGTTTATAAGCACTCGAAAAGTGCTTTATATTCTCTCAAATTAAGGGAGTTTTATATTAGATTTCACTTGTTTGCTAGTGATTTTTAGGTTAAAACGAGGAAAATTAGAAGAAATGACAAAAAGATCAAAACCGAGCAAGAATACGGCGAAAAAGAGCTGAAAAACTCAAAAAGACAAAATTCGGGATGCGCTGCGGCGCTGAGACAGTGCTGCCGCGGTGCTGAATCATAAAGCAACAGTCTGGACGCATAATAGCGACGCGGCGCTAAGACAGCGCTGCCGCAGCGCCAAAGTATAAACGCATCAGCATGGACGCAGAGTAGCATCACGGCGCCGAGATGGTGCTGCCTCGACGCATCCTTGGTGAACGTATGACAGCGTCGCGGCGCTGGGACGGCGCTGCCGCGGCGCTAAAACCCGAGAGCAACTTATTTTTGGTCGCAACCCTAGCGTCACTGCGCCAGCGTTAATTAAACGCAAGTTTTATATTTTAGGTTAAATTTTTGGCGGCCAAACTCTATAAATTTGGGGGTTTTCAGCAGTCCAAAGGGGGGGGGGGAAATATCAAGAAAAGCAAGAAAGCTGCAAAACTAAAGAAAGATCCAAAAAAGTGAGAATAAAGCGAGAGTCCAAGAGTGAGTTAGCCGCAAGGAAGAGGAAGAGAGTTCGAGATAGTCTTGGTGCCCTTCGAAGTCCGACACGAGAGCCGAGGAATTTGTGACGGTGCTGCCTCAATCAAGAACCTCTTTTCAGTAGAGTTTCCCTATTCTTTACACTCTTCCTTTGATTATTTTTGCTCAACATGTTGCTTCACGCTATGAGTGGCTAAACTCTTTAGTTTTAGGGTTTTTGATGAGTTGTTTGTGAATTCATGTTAATTTTGTAGACTCATGGTTTTGTTTAAATAAATTATGCTTTTCATTGTTATTGTGTTTAATTCTTGAAGATTGGCCACCTTCACATGTTAGGTTAGATGTATGATCGAGAGATTATATGTTTAATTTGATCTATAACAATGAATCGTTGTTAATCTATCACGAGAGTAGTTAGGTTGACAATGAAAGTTGCTAAAGACAAGTTTTAATGCCTTGTAATTGTGTATTGGTTTTAAGAGATTAACAATCAATCATATTGCATGAGAAAGAGTTGTCTTTGAGAGAAGATAACTTGGAATTAAGTTTCTAGACTTAGGCATAAGAATTACAATAAAATCCATGAAATCTATAATTTTGCATGATGAAATAAACAAGGATTCGAAACCCTAGAACTCTCTTGACTCTTGCAAATTCTCCCTTTGATATTTTCTTTGCTTGATTTTTCTTTTTCCCAAAATTGAAATATTGAATTTCAATCCTCAAATAAAATTGATTCAATTCTAGAATAGCTAAGTAACTTGACCTTCCCAATTGGATCTCTAGTGGAAACGATACTCGGACTTAACCGTTTTATATTATAACTTGACCCGTACACTTGCGGTAAACACTAAAAGTGCGCATCAATAGCTTGAGTCGCCCGGATGGAAGCGTGAGGTTTTGCTGTGAAGTGGTCCGGCGGAGGGAAGACTCTTCTCTCTCGAGCTATTCATCTCCAACTGAAGTCTGAGAGAACTCTGTTGTCACTTATGAAGTTCTTCCGAGAATCAACAACCCTTTCTCATCTCGCAGAGCTGCCCTTTTATAGACGATGCGTCCGCAATTAATGGCAAATCTGCTTAATTGGCGGCGAGATTGATACTATGCGTCCATCTCACTTGATTGCGTGATTCTCGGGTCGATTAAGATCCACCACTTTAGCAACAAATCATGTTCGTCAATCATCCGTCAATCTCTCAAGATTCTGATTTGATTCTCAGCGCCTTGCACTAATGGTCGTCTATGCGTTCATGAATAGTTTGGCAAATGTCAACGCGTCGTAGGTTGCTAACGCGTAGTTATGTGTTGAGTTGTTGTTAACGCATTGTCTGGTTCCTGCGTTAAAGAAGTCATCAACGCATCGTTTGCATTCCTGTGTCAAAACATGCGTTTTAGGCTCAAAAAGTGGTAAAATCATTTATCTTCATAAAAATACATTAGTATAACGTAAAAGAAGATTTCTTAATAAAAATTAACATAACTTACCGCATGCTTCTCTATTTAATCTCTATTTATCTAGGAAAAAGGCTATCATAACTTGTATTTCTACAAGTTATCACCCACCTTCGTTCTGACATACCAACGATGGGGTGCATGGAGGCAGCCACTACGAGTAAGTGCCCTTCTCGACTAAACTCTTATCTAAGCTCGGTTTCCTCACTAGATATTGGAGTTTGTTATTTATCTATGCGTCGCTGATTACGATTACCCACCTTCGTTTTGACACACCAACTATGGGGTGCATGGAGGCGGCCAACTACGAGCAGGTGTCGTTTTTAGCTAAACTCTTAACAAGATAAATATATTAGTCTTGCTAGCGAAGTTTCGCGTTTACAAGGAAATTTTTTTTTTTTTTAAGACATTATTGAAATAAGTTCCTCATATTTTTATCTTTGACAGTTCAAACCTCTTCCACCCCCAAACTTAAGAGTAGCAAGGTCCTCTTGCTTAAATTGTAAACAAAGATTAAGTTGCAAAATTTTGTGAAAGAGGTTTGAAGTGGCTGCTTGCATACATTCAAAGTAGGTTTGCGTTTATAAGGAATAGTATGTAGACGCGTTGAAGGTAATCTAACTTAAAGAGTGTAAAAAAAGTGTAAGCATGATTATCATCACAGTGACCAACTTTTCAACGTAAAGATAAAAGTTAGGAATAATGGAATGTACTTAAAATGAATTTACAGCAAGGGACAACGCAAAGAGAAAATTAGAAATTCCATGCGGTGAAGAAATTTTTCATTCTATTAATTGAATGTTCCACAACGCATACAATGAATATGAAGATACATGCAAGAAAAGCTACAACTCTTGACTACACCCCTAAATTTTAACCATTAGACTTGTCTTCATCAGGTCTGCATTGCTGCTCAGGCGCAGGGCGCTGCGGTACTGGGAAGACAAGCGGCTGTTGTAGGCGTTCCGGAATGTTAGAAGGCGGGATTTCGGGTCGAATCGAGAGCAGTTGATGAACGTAATTCAGTGTAAATTGAAAGTGCTCCGTCTGCCAGCGTGCTAACATATTCAAGGAATGCATCACTGGATGCAAGATCGATTGTTGCAGATATGTTTGCACTGTCTCCCACTCGAGATCAAGTTGGGCTTCTTGTTGTTGTGGTTGCGTTGGTGGTTGAGGCGGGTTTGGCTGAGGGGCGAGGAGTTGATGGAGTTTCGTCAAACGCAAGGGATGATGGATGTATAGAAGTGGCGCCAAAATCCCCATAGTGTGAGTCATCAACTCTTATTGAGAAGATTAGGGAGGGGGGCTTTGTGGAAGGTTTTGGGTGATGCGTTTTGGGAGGAAGTGGAAGTGGTTTTGGGTGATGCGTCTCAGGAGGAGTTGGAGGTGGAGTTAGTTCTCTTCTAGTTATTGGAAGTGGGGGTGAAGAGCTTGAGGTTGGGGAAGGTCTAATGGTGGCATCAGGACTTGCCACAGCCTTGCGTTTCAACTTGGATGGCTTCCCCTTCTTCTCGGTTTGCAGCTTCGGAGGCGACACTTTCGGTGGCGGAATGGGTTGATGAGGTCTTTTGGTGGCCTTAGCAGGCTCTGACAGATATTGTGATCCTCTCATCAACCGACGCAGAGTCCTATGGGCGATTACGCCACTGACTTCAATCATCTTCTCTGCGTCTAACACTTTCGTTGGCCCTCCGATGGAAGCATTGGCGTACAGATTCATGATAAGAGTGGGGAAAAAGATTTGGCCTCTTGGCTTGTTGAACACCCCTCTTATCTGCACCGCGATTATGCGTCCAACATCAAGGGTGATGCAACGCATAATGCAATAAGCTGCCATCACCCGATCCCTTGACACTGTTTTGTCATACGTTGTAGGGATCAGCCACTTCTTCACCAAGTATACCCACAGGTTCGCCTCTGGTCTTAGGCTGCTAGCGGATAGCGTTTTGATACCTGTGGGTGAAACGTCCTACTTAGCCCCGGGCTTCGCCAATACTCGGATTGCGTCTTCCATTAACTTCGGTGGAGTTGATTCTATAATTTTGTTTCCTTCCGCATCCGAGTTGTCCCTCAACTGATATATTGCGTTTATTTCTCTTGCGTTGAACAGGACTTCAGTTTCTTCAACTACCACCACGTCTTCCTCTTCATCTATGCGTCCATTATAAAAACTTCGGACTAAGTCAGGTTGAACCCAAGAGGTGCTGGAACAGAAGTTTCTCCAGCCGTGGTGGTCGATAATTTCGGTAATGTATCGCGACAATGGGGCTTCTTCAGGGAAAAATCCCACCTCTATCATCAAATCAAGGAACGGCTTGCGTCTCCCTTTTCCTTCCTTCTTATTTGGTGACGCATCAGCCACCTTAGCTTTTTTTTTGGCCTTAGCAGGGATTTCATCCACTGTTCTTTGTTTGCTCTTGGCCACTTCAGCTGGAGCCTCAGTCACCTTCTCGTTCCCTTTGCGTTTCTCTTTGTGCGTGCTTGAGAGTTTGGTGACTGACACCTCTTTTTCTTTCTTCTTCTTCTTCTTCAAGGTGCTAACACCTTGCTCCTCTCTCGCATCCTCCCCGATGCGTTCCTTCGTTATAGGCGAGTGGTGCCTACTTCTCTTCTTCTTTTTCTTCTTGCCCTCCTTCTCTTCTTGGGCATTTATTCTTGCAGCCAGCTCCTCATCGTCTTTTATTTGCAGCTCTCTCTCGAGCTCCTCAGCTGCTTTTTCTATTCTTTCTTCTTCCCTCATTTCCTCTTCAAATGCCATTGCGGCTTCGTCTATTTAAGGATCAGGAAGGCCTTGCGTTTCCCAATCTTCTTGAGGCCGCACTTCCCTGCGCGCCTCCTTGCTGGACAATGTGTCCTTAGCAATTTTCTCAGCTCCTTTTCTGAGGGCCCTGAGCTATTTTCTTAACTTGGCCCTTTTCTTCTTCATCTTCTCTGCCAGCCTATCAAAGGATGTTGCCACAATTGGGGACTCAGGACCGTCTCCTTGCTCTGCACTTTTAGGCTCTTCATCCTCGGCAGTTTCTTGTGATACCCTTCGTTTCTTCCTCAACAAGGGTACCACTTCCTCTTCCTCTTCTCTTCCTCTCTTGGCCTTTGCGGCCATCACAACCTTTCTGATCGGTCCTTCATTGGAGTCCAGGGTCATCTCCGCAGGACTGATAGATGCAGGGACAGACCCTTGCGTTTCATGTGGCTCGCCTACGACCTCCTTGCTGTAGGCGGCTTCTCCTTCCTTGTCTCCCCCATTCTTTTCAACTTCCTAAGTCTCTCTTAACTGACTCTGGACTTCTCTTATCAGCGAGGGTGATTCCCTTCTTCCGTCTGAGACGGTTGCGTCCATTGGGTCACGTAATCCGCTCAGGATTTCGGCTATCCATGCGTCTGGGGATCGTGCGGAGTTCACTTCCCCTACTGTGACAGCCACTTCTTCTTCTTCTCCTCTCCCCATCTCTTCGGTCCCTCTTGTGCTAGGTGGACGCGATAGGGGCATGATAAGCACTTGAAAAGTGCTTTATAATCTCTCAAATTAAGGGAATTTTATATTAGATTTCACTTGTTTGCTAGTGATTTTCAGGTTAAAATGAGGAAAATTAGAAGAAACAACTAAAAGATCAAAACCGAGCAAGAATACAGCGAAAAAGAGCTGAATAACTCAAAAGAACAAATTTTTGGGTAGCGATGCGGCGCTGAGACGGTGCTGCCGCGGCGCTGAAGCATAAACGCATCCTTGTTGAACGCATCGCGGCGCTGAGACGGCGCTGCCGTGGCCCTGAAGTATAAACGCATCAGCATGGACGCAGAGTAGCATCGCGGCGCCAAGATGGCGCTGCCTCGACGCATCCTTGGTGAGCGCATGACGGCGCTGCTGCGGAGCTAAACCCCAGAGAGCAACTTATTTTTGGTCGCAACCCTAGCACCGCGGCGCTATGTAACAGCGCCGCTGCGCCAGCGTTAATTAAACGAAAGTTTTGTATTTTAGGTTAAATTTTTGGCGGCCAAACTCTATAAATTTAGGGGTTTTCAGCAGTCCAAAGGGGGGGAGAAATATCAAGAAAAGCAAGAAAGTTGCAGACCGAAAGAAAGATCCAAAAAGGTGAGAATTAAGCGCGAGTTCAAAGAGTGAGTTAGCCGCAAGGAAAAGGAAAATAGTTCGAGATAGTCTTGGTGCCTTTCGAAGTCCGACGTGAGAGCCAAGGAGTTCGTGACGGTGCTGCCTCATTCAAGAACCTCTTTTCAGTAGAGTTTCCATATTCTTTACACTCTTCCTTTGATTATTTTTGCTGAAACATGTTGCTTCAAGCTATGAGTAGCTAAACTCTTTAGTTTTAGGGTTTTGATGAATTGTTTGTGAATTCATGTTAACTTTGTAGACTCATGGTTTTGTTTAAATAAATTATGCTTTTCATTGTTATTGTGTTTAATTTTTTAGGATTGGCCATCTTCACATGCTAGGTTAGATGTATGATTGAGAGATTATATGTTTAATTTGACCTATAACAATGAATCGTTGTTAATCTATCACGAGAGTAGTTAGGTTGCCGATGAAAGTTGCTAAAGACTAGTTTTAATGCCATGTAATTGTGTATTGGTTTTAAAGGATTAACAATCAATCAAATTGCATGAGAAAGAGTTGTCTTTGAGAGAAGATAACTTGGAATTAAGTTTCTAGACTTAGGCATAAGAATTACAATAAAATCCATGAAATCTATAATTTTGCATGATGAAATAAACAAGGATTCGAAACCCTAGAACTCTCTTTGACTCTTGCAATTCTCCCTTTGATATTTTCTTTGCTTGATTTTTCTTTTTTCCTTATTTGGTTTATATTTTCCATAACTCACAATATTAATTTCAATCCTCAAATAAAATTGATTCAATTCTAGAATAGCTAAGTAACTTGAACCTTCCCAATTGGATCTCTACTGGAACGATACTCAGACTTAACCATTTTATATTATAACTTGACCCGTACACTTGCGGTAAACACTAAAAGTGCGCACCAAATTTTTGGCGCCGTTGCCGGGGATCCAAAGAACGATTTTTGTTATTTAATATTCATTAGAATTGATAGATCTTAATTTGAGGTGTATATTATTTGATTGTTTATTTATTTAGTTTATTTTATATAATTGTTCTTTCTTTTTTATTTATTTTGTTAGTCTATGCCTCGCGATAATACTAACCTCCTCCCTTTTGATCCCGAGATTGAAAGGACGTGTAGAAGAAATCTAAGGGCTCAACTTAATCAATCCACGGAGATGGCGGAGGAGATACCCAAGGCAATTAGAGACTACTTTCAACCCACGCTACTGGCAAGTCAACCCGGAATAATGAATGTGCCTATCAATGTCAACAAGTTTGAATTGAAACCGGAATTGATCCAAATGGCTAGAGAGCTAGCCTTTAGAGGAAGAACCAATCAAGATCCTCACAAGCACTTACAATCTTTCTTAGAAATATGCGGAACGGTAAAAATGAATGGTGTTTCTAACGATGCTATTAAACTAAGACTTTTTCCTTTCTCTTTGCAGGACCGTGCTAAGGATTGGTTGGAAACCATACCTCCGGATAGCATCACAACGTGGGAGATCTTAGCTCAAGCTTTCTTGAACAAATATTTTCCATCGGCTAAATCTCAAAGACTAAGGACGGAGATTGGAACATTCCGTCAACTTGAGGATGAACAATTATATGAGGCTTGGGAAAGGTATAAGGATCTCTTGAGAAGATGCCCTCAACATGGCTACCCGGATTGGTTGCAAATTCAACTCTTTTACAATGGATTGGAAAGCTCAACCAAATCCATCTTAGATGCAACCGCTGAAGGGTCAATTTTTTCAAAGAATGCTCAAGAAGCCTATACCATACTAGAAGACTTGGCCACTACATCGTACAATTGGCCATGTGAACGGTCTTCTCAAATCATCCCAAAAGCCACCGGACGATATGAGATGGATGAGGTAAGTTCTTTAAAAGCTCAATTGGCTTCTCTTACTAATGCTTTATCTAAATTTTCTCAAGGAAGCCAAGCCCAAGCAAGTCCATCATCCATAGCTTCCCTTACGGCCATGGCAAGCCAACAAGAGCCAAGTGAGTTGAAGGTAGCCAATTATGCAGATAGAGGACAATACCGAGGTCAACAACAACTTCCAACTCACTATCATCCCAACTTGAGAAATCATGAGAATTTTTAATATGCTAACAACAAGAATGTGTTGCAAGCACCTCAAGGATTCAATGGAGCGGGGAATGCAAACACATCATCACTAGAGGACATAATGCTTGACTTTGTCAAAGAGTCAAGATCAAGGACAACCACATTGGAGAATTTGGTCCAAGCAATTGCAAGCACCGTTCAAAGCCAAGGTAAGGCACTTCAAAACTTAGAGGTTCAACTTAGTCAAATGGCAACTTCCCTCCAAACAATGCAAAAGGGTAAGTTCCCTAGTTGTCCCGAGATAAACCCAAGAGAGGAGTGCAAGGCCGTGACTTTGAGGAGTGGGAAAAAGCTATCCACTCCCTTAATCAATGATGAAGATTATGAGCTTCCACAAGAAGAAGATGAAGCCATCATAGAGGATGTCCAACAAAAAGAGAGTGCATCTAAGGAAAAGGAGAAATCAAAGTCCAACATAGGGAGTACTTCTAACTCTACTTCTTTTATCCCTAATACTTTACCTTTTCCTCAAAGATTTCAAAAGAAAAAGATTGATGCTCACTTTTCAAAATTCTTAGAAATATTCAAAAAGTTAGAAATTAACCTTCCTTTTGCAAAGGCATTAGAACAAATGCCTAAGTATGCTAAATTCATGAAGGATGTATTGTCTAAGAAGAAAAGGTATGGAGATTATGAAGTGCTTGCACTAACTGAAGAATGTAGTACGACACTACAAAGGAAATTGCCTCCAAAACTAAAGGATCTAGGGAGTTTCTCTATCCCTTGTCATTTAGGCAACAATAAAGTTACTAAAGCACTTTGTGATCTTGGAGCTTCTATTAATATAATGCCTTTATCCATGTTTAGGAAGCTCAATGGAGGAGAGGTGCAACCAACTACCATATCTTTGCTTTTGGCCGATCGATCAATTGTCCATCCCTACGACATTGTGGAGGACGTCTTGGTCAAGGTAGACAAGTTTATCTTCCTGGCGGACTTTGTGATATTAGACATGGAGGAAGATGTCGAAGTCCCCATAATCCTTGGGAGACCATTCTTGGCCACCAGAAGGGGCCTCATTGATGTGCAAGATGGAAAGCTCACATTCCGCCTTAACGATGAGGAGGTAACATTTGACATCTATAAAACCGTTAAGCATCCGGATGTAGAAAGGTATGAGCATCATGAGACAAGTACAATCGCCTCTCTCTTCAAATAAAAACTCTATGCATGATGAGCCCCCTTTGAATGGTAAGACTAATGACATGCTTGATGTTAAAGTAGAAAATTCTATGAAGCATGTTTCTAGTTGTGATATTTCTCCTAGTTCTTCATGCATGCCTCCCAAACCTATAATGAATTATGAACAAATTATGGAGAAGCATGATAAAAATGAAGTGGTGAGTCCGTTAAAATCTAAGCATGATGATTCTTTAATAAATCTTGACCACATTAGAAACGATGATGTTCAACTTGATAATGATTTATTGACTAACTCACTAAATGCTAATGAATATGTTTGTGAGTGTCAATGTAGGCGAATACTAAAAGTTGTGGGTGATCCAAAGCATGAAAGGAAGAAACCACCTTGGGATCCACCGTGATTCGAGAGCCCCGTCTAGCTAGAAGACGTTAAACCAAGCGCTTATTGGGAGGCAACCCAATTTTATTGCTTTCTCTACTTTTCTTTTTATTTTATAAATCTTGGAGTCACTCATATGCTTTATCTCTCAGGAACGTGGTTCATCACACAAAGTACTCCTTACACCAAGCCTGTTTGGTGGCTTCCCGCTTGCTCCCAGGCTTGCTCTTTCCTTGTTAGATGTTCTTATGCATTGGGGACAATGCATGATTCTAAGTTCGGGGTGGGAGGTGTCTTTCGTACTTTTGTGTGTTTTCTTATCCTGCTATGCATGTTAGTGAAGGTTTTAATGATCATATGCATTTCAATTTTTGAAACAATTTTTGAAAAAAAAAATTTTTTTATCCTGCTATGCATGTTAGTGAAGGTTTTAATGATCATATGCATGTCAATTTTTTGAAACAATTTTTGAAAAAATTTTTTGAAAATTTTGGAGCTTTCAAAGTTAATGGGAATGTTGTTTATGGTTGTGTGCCTTGATGTTGATTGCCCATGATGAGATTCGAATTTGCATGATAGATGACTTATTGTGGGAATAGAATAGCACTATCTTGAGTTAAATTCATTTAAGTCCCTCTTAAAAATTTCTCATATTCTTGAGCACGTAGCCACTTTTATTTAGAATCTTTAACTGAAAAAAGGATTAAGTTGGGTGTATTTGGTTGTCACTTCGAAAGGCCCCACAAGTGAGAGAGTGGAAATGCATGATAGCTTGTAATCCTCGACTAAGGAAAAAGAAACGAGTATACATGCCTTGAGAAAAGAAAAAAGTGTACACAAAATATATGAGCTTTATTTGTCTATCTTTTTAAATGTTAAACTTGTAATGAGTATGCATGGATAGGGGTAAAAAGAGCTGCCTTTGCTGTGATCAGTAAGGACGCCTGGGAATTGACTAGGTACGAGTCCCTACAGTGGACTTGTGAAAGCTAGTGCTTCTAGGTAAAAGAATGCAAGTTTGGGCCCATGAAAAAAAAAATATGATTGAAAGGCACCTTAGTGGACATATTACTCAATTGAATGCATGAAAGCTTGAAGATTGGTGCATGAGCTAGAGTAGGGGGAAAACTAAAGAAACTCTCTTAAGTCCTAATTTGAGTTCTAGTATTTTAAATTGAAGGAGGCTTGCACACACACACATGGGAGATAGCAAGATTTGGCCTTGAATGATTATAACAATATAGATATGCTTGCATGTTTCTACTTAAAGCTCTGAATGCTATTCTCTGAGACATGAGTCAATTGCACACTTTTTCATCTAAAACTCCTTATTATTTGATTTTATTCTTTGCTCGGGACTAGCAAATCTCTAAGTTTGCGGTGTTGATAAGCACTTGAAAAGTGCTTTATATTCTTTCAAATTAAGGGAGTTTTATATTAGATTTCACTTGTTTGCTAGTGATTTTCAGGTTAAAACGAGGAAAATTAGAAGAAACAACTAAAAGATCAAAACCAAGCAAGAATACGGCGAAAAAGAGCTGAAAAACTCAAAAGAACAAATTTTGGGGTAGCGATGCGGCGCTGAGACGGCGCTGCCGTGGCGCTGAAGCATAAACGCATCCTTGTTGAACGCATCGCGGCGCTGAGACGACGCTGCCGTGGCGCTGAAGTATAAACGCATCAACATGGACGCAGAGTAGCATCGCGGCGCCGAGATGGCGCTGCCTCGACGCATCCTTGGTTAACGCATGACAGCGTTGCGATGCTGGGACGGCGCTGCCGCGGCGCTAAAACCCGAGAGCAACTTACTTTTGGTCGTAACCCTAGCGTCGCGGCGCCAGCGTTAATTAAACGAAAGTTTTGTATTTTAGGTTAAATTTTTGGTGGCCAAACTCTATAAATTTAGGGGTTTTCAGTAGTCCAAAGGGGGGGGGAGAAATATCAAGAAAAGCAGAAAGTTGCAGACCGAAAGAAAGATCCAAAAAGGTGAGAATTAAGCGCGAGTTCAAAGAGTGAGTTAGCCGCAAGGAAGAGGAAAATAGTTCGAGATAGTCTTGGTGCCTTTCGAAGTCCGACGTGAGAGCCAAGAAGTTCGTGACGGTGCTGCCTCAATCAAGAACCTCTTTTTAGTAGAGTTTCCATATTCTTTACACTCTTCCTTTGATTATTTTTGCTCAAACATGTTGCTTCAAGCTATGAGTGGCTAAACTCTTTAGTTTTAGGGTTTTGATGAATTGTTTGTGAATTCATGTTAACTTTATAGACTCATGGTTTTGTTTAAATAAATTATACTTTTCATTGTTATTGTGTTTAATTCTTTAGGATTGGCCATCATCACATGCTAGGTTAGATATATGATTGAGAGATTATATGTTTAATTTGACCTATAACAATGAATCGTTGTTAATCTATCACGAGAGTAGTTAGGTTGCCAATGAAAGTTAGTCTTTGAGATTTAGCCGGTGGAAAGTATTTGTTTAAGAAAGCTTGAGCTAAGATCTCCCATGTTGTAATGCTATCCGGAGGTATGGTTTCTAACCAGTCCTTAGCACAGTCCTGCAAAGCAAAAGGAAACAGTCTTAGTTTAATTGCATCATTCGAAACACCATTCATCTTTACCGTCCCGCATATCTCCAAGAAGGATCGCAAGTGCTTGTGAGGATCTTCATTAGTTCTTCCTCTAAAGGCTAGCTCTCTAGCCATTTGGATCAATCCCGGTTTCAACTCAAAATTGTTGACATTGATAGGCACATTCATAATTCTGGGTTGACTTGCGGGTAACGTAGGTTGAAAGTAGTCTCTAATTGCCTTAGGTATCTCCTCCGCCATCTCCGTAGTTGATTAAGTTGAGCCCTTAAATTTCTTCTACACGTCCTTTCATTCTCGGGATCAAGAGGGAGGAGGTTAGTATTATCTCGAGGCATAGACTAACAAAATAAATAAAAATAAAATAAAAAAAACAATTATTTAAAATAAACTAAATAAAAAAAAATCAAATAAAACAAAAACAAATAAACAATCAAATAATATACACCTCAAATTAAGATCTATCAATTCTTATGAATATTAAATAACAAAGAAAACCGTTCTTTCGATCCCTGGCAACGGCGCCAAAAACTTGATGGGCCACTTTTGTGTGTTAACCGCAAGTGTACGGGTCAAGTTATAATATAAAACGGTTAAGTCCGAGTATCGTTTCCACTAGAGATCCAATTGGGAAGGTTTAAGTTATTTAGCTATTCTAGAGTTGAATCAATTTTATTTGAGGATTGAAATTCAATATTTCAATTTTGGGAACAAGAAAAATCAAGCCAAGAAAGTATCAAAGGGAGAATTGCAAGAGTCAAAGAGAGTTCTAGGGTGTCGAATCCTTGATTGTTTCATCATGCAAAATTATAGATTTCATGGGATTTAATTCTTAAGCCTAAGTCTAGAAACTTAATTCCAAGTTATCTTCTCTCGAAGACAACTCTTTCTCATGCAACTTGATTGATAGTTAATCTCTTAAAACCAATACAAAATTACATGGCATTAAAACTAGTCTTTAGCAACTTTCATTGTCAACCTAACTACTTTCGTGATAGATTAACAACGATTCATTGTTATAGATCAAATTAAACATATAATCTCTCGATCATACATCTAACCTAACATGTGAAGGTGGCCAATCTTCAAGAATTAAACACAATAACAATGAAAAGCATATCTAATTGAACAAAACCATGAGTCTACAAAGTTATCATGAATTCACAAACAATTCATCAAAAACCCTAAAACTAAAGAGTTTAGCCACTCATAGCGTAAAGCAACATATTGCAAAAAGAATCAAAGAAAGAGTGTAAAGAATAGGGAAACTCTACTGAAAAGAGGTTCTTAATTGAGGCAGCACCGTCACGAACTCCTTGGCTCTCGCGTCGGACTTCGAAGGGCACCAAAACTATCTCGAACTCTTTTCCTCTTCCTTGCAGCTAACTCACTCTTGGAACTCTAGCTTAATTCTTACCTTTTTTAGATCTTTCTTTTGTTCTGCAACTTTCTTGATCTTCTTGATATTTCTCCTCCTTTTTGGCTGCTGAAAACCCCTAAATTTATAGAGTTTGGCCGCCCACAATTTAACCTAAAATACAAAACTTGCATTTAAATTAACGCTGGCGCTGTGGCGCTGACGCATAGCGCCGCGGCTCTAGCGTTGCGACCAAAATTAAGTTGCTCTCGGGTTTTAGCGCCGCGGCAGCGCCATCCCAGCGTTGCGACGCTGTCTTGCGTTCACCAAGTATGCGTCGAAGCAGCGCCTTCCCAGCGCCGTGTTGCTGCTCTGCATCCATGCTGATGCGTTTCTGCCTCAGCGCCGCGGCGCACCATGTGTTTCAAGCAAGGATGCATTTTTCAGCACTTTTTCTCCATATTCTTGCTCGGTTTTGATCTTTCAGTCGTTTCTTCTAATTTTCCTCGTTTTAACCTGAAAATCACTAGCAACAAGTGAAATCTAATATAAAACTCCCTTAATTTGAGAGAATAATAAGCACTTTTCAAGTGCTTATCATGCTTCCTTTTCTTCTTGAGCTATTCGCTCCAAAATATCGCTGAATACTTCTCGTTCTTCTCTTCGGCGCACTTCACTGCTTCCGTACAGTGTGCTGGCTTCATCGCGAACCATTCCATGACTCGTTTGCTTTGCCTCGGAGTTTTCCATACTTAATCGTTGGCTTTCGGCATTGAATTTTGCGGCAGAAAACTCCCTCATGTTCTTCATTTTTGCCTTAGAGATGCATGATTTAACTCGGCTCTTGGGTTTCGGAGTTGGTACGAGGTCGATTCGGCTCAAGGGTTGGATATTTAGGACTTCCACATAGTCGTTGGAGTCAACGTCGACTACTGGTGGACGGGTTGAAGGTCTGGCGAATGGTCAGAAAAATGGGTTTATAGGCGGTCCTTGGGCAGTAGCCCTGATTCGCGACGCCAAAATGGTTGGGATAAATGGTGGGCTGGGATTTGGAGGTCTTGGTCGAACCGGAGAAGCGAAAGGCCTCACAGGTCTAGTGTGATGAAATATTGGTGGAGAGAAAAATGGAGATCAAGGGTTGAGAAATCCCTCGGGGACTGGTGTAGATGATGATGAAGGTAGAGTTGAGTGCTGGGTGTTGTGAGAAGATCTTGGGGAAACGTTGCTGGCGAGGTGTTCTTGATTTTGTGGATTTGAATGGCTAGACATAGAAGGTTCTGCGTAGAACACAAATCGCCAGACGTTATAGAGGTGAAAGGATTCGAAAATGGAAAATGGGAAATCGGATCTCGTTTATAAAGGACTGATTGAGCCGTCGGTAATAACTGCGAATACGCGATATCCGGAATCCCACTGATCAA
Source organism: Citrullus mucosospermus (assembly GCA_030954485.1). Lineage (NCBI taxonomy): Eukaryota > Viridiplantae > Streptophyta > Magnoliopsida > Cucurbitales > Cucurbitaceae > Citrullus > Citrullus mucosospermus. The sequence goes on along the minus strand of CM062057.1, from coordinate 13,035,597 downwards.
GGTAGACATTTGTAAGCCTCGTACTTAATCTTGTGAGAAAGCAAGATAAGAAGAGACCAGTAGATGGGTGTTTTGGTAGGAATAGTTGGCTGGAATGTGATTGGGGGCAGAAAAATGGCTAAGTATCGGCTATGCGTTGGTGGCAACACGCCTTGATGGAAGTAGTTTTGGCGTGGACGCAGAGGTGAGGGAAGACTGTTAGGTGTTGAGGCCACGATGCGTTGAGCTCACGAGGCGTGGAGAGCCACCCTGCATCGAAGATTATTTTGCGATGAATGCATTGAAGGCTGCAAGGCGTTGAAAGTTGAAGACCACTAGGCGTTGAGAGCCAATTTGTGATGAGACCACTATGCTGTGAACACTACCTTGCGTCAAAAGTGGGTATGCGTTGGGCAAAGAAAGTTGGCCGAGAGAATAATGCGTTTGTTAACCGTCTGGCGAGGGAGTCTTGAAAAAGCAACACAAACAGAGGTTGTGCGTTGCTGAAGCCAAACATAGAAGGTATGCGTTGAATAAATTATTGTATAGAAACAAAATGGAGGTTAAGTCGGTGGTATATATATAAGTGGACCGAGAATTCAATTGTTTTGATTACATTTCAGAGTTTGAGTTGAGTCCATTTCGAAGCTAAACATCGGAGGGAGGTAGAAGAAGATGTTCATGTCGATTTGGAGTGGAAATCTCGTCGTTACCGTGGAGGAAACTTGAGCTGGAGCAAAGGACTCAGCTGGTGTTACTCAAACAGAGTAACGTTCAGTTTTGGAGGAAGAACGAACCGAAGAAACGGTAGTTAGGGCCGGAATTCTAAGGTTAGTAGGGTTAACTCGATTTTTAGCAAGTTTTATAAAGGGTACTTGAGCTGAACTTGTATAAATGTGGGCCAAACTTCAGATAGAAGAGATTGGAGCCGAATTTCCGAATGATTAGGAGCAATTTGAAGTTGTTGAAGGATATGACCTAAACGGAGAGGATATTCTCTATGAAATTTTGAGGTAAGATGAAGGACCTACACCTTAATAAGTTTGTAGAAGAAAGTAAGTTCTGAAATTGGCCAGAATGTGATGTTTAGCAGGTTGAAGAAGGAAGAAGAAAGGAAGAAGGAAACTGTTCTGCTGCAGCGGTAGTATCGCTGAGAGAGCGAGAGACAGGGCAGCGAAACAAGTGTCGCTGTAACGCAAGAGGGGCTTTGCGTCTCACAATTCTCGCTGAAGTCTCGCTGGGTGTCGCTCCTCAGGTAGTCTCGCTAGTTACATTCAACCTAGTATCGCTGGTGCAGTATATGTAATGAGGTTTCGCTGATAGTCTTTAGTTTGTTTGTGGAGTAATGTTATTAATGAGTGTTAAGGAAAAAGGAAGATTAAGGAAAACTGAACGTGAGAAATGTGTATTTTCAGGCCACGAAGAACTCGGGGAGGCTTATAATCCACTTAGAGCTGAGATAAGTTGTGAGTGACTTTTTACTATATCTTGTGGTTGCTTTTAGTATAATTATTTGGTAAGAAATTATGGTACTCTGTAGTATTCATAGTGAGTATGTGATGCCAGTAAGTTAAAAGGAAACTGACTTTATTGTCTAAATGTAAATATGGGTTAGGGACCTTATGGTGAAAGCCTAAGTGAATGTGAACATGAAATTCAGTGCTGAGGGACGACGCGTAGTTAAGTGGAATGGATTTCAATGCTGAGGGACTTTGAGTGAAAGCATGTAGAAATCCATCACATACTAGCTCGTGCTGAGGGACCTTGAGTGAAGGCACTTGAGCGGAGATTTGATTGGATACCAGTGCTGAGGGACTTCGTGTGAAGGCACATGGTAATGTTGACATAATCGGATTCGGTGCTGAGGGATAGAATGTGAAAGCACTCGATAGTTTGCAAATTTGTAAAACATGATGACTAGATATTTATCTGTGATTAGAAATGAGAATTTGTACTGGAATATGAAAGAGCTAAGTTGTGCTTTGTCACAACAAGAGTTAGTTATTTGCCATGAGATAATAAGGATGTTGATATGGGTGTGATCAATAGCATAAGAAGTATAGAAACTATCTGAAATGCGATATGTAGTGGTTACTAATGGCTATGCTAGGTCATGTTTGTTAGTGATAGTTGAATGAATTTAGTCACTCACTGGGCTTTAAGCTCACTCAATTTGTTTGTTTGTTTGTCGTCTCAGGTAGCGAGCATGTCCGGGACGCCTAGCCTACAGAAGTATCTCGTCTGGGCCTATCTTGAAGCAGACCTCTGGGATAGTTGTAAATATTCAGTTGGTGTCCATATATTGTAGTGTACATGTTCCTTATGAGTGTTGGGAGAATTGTTTTGTATCATGTATATATATGTAAAGAATACTTAACGAAAGATTGTATGTTTTCAAATACTTTAATAGTAATGGTGTTTCTATTTGAGATTTAACTGGCATCTAGTTTCAATATGCTATTGTTGTGTAAATATTGTATGTGGGAATCAGGCTAACGCAAAGTGTTAAAGTATGTGGCTATGCGTTCAACATGTCATGTTTTTATCATGCAATGCGTTCTATTATTATGCGTTGGTCTTGTCAAGTTTTCCTATTCTTTTACCCAAGTATAAGTAAAGTAATAGGTGTTCTCAATGAGTCCGAGGTCGAACGCAGGGATTATATTGATTTGGTTTTTCATTAGATGTCATGCGTTACAGTGGTAACCAATAATTGTTTGAAATTGTGTTTCTAATCTAAAGAAAGCGATTGTTTATACACTAAACTAACAATTGTGGAATATGGAAAGCATGCAATACAGCAAGTTCAGCTAAGATGTGTGTGAATGGATAAAGAAAAGGGTTCAGTTTGATTAACATCTAACGTCGGAAACGCACAGTAGTATTCTATTCATACTTGCGACTCTTCTCCCAGTTGTCAGCCGCTATGCGTTATATGTCTATAACGCATAGGAGAGTGTTAAGAACCAAGGTTGTCCCCGTAGACAGGTAACACTACTTGGCCCTTGTCAATTGAGTTCCACAATCACTTACCCTCTCGAGCAGTCTGATTATTACTACTTATGTCGATTTGTCAGATGGATATAAGCATCGGATTAAGCTCACAATTGACAAGTTAAAATAGTTATCCTGTGGTTCCTACCTAGATGCTAACGCAACCCTAGACCCTTGAGTGATTAGTTACTCATGGCTTGAAAGTATAAAGTGGACAGATGAGAAAAGTGAATAGACATGGAAGATAATTGTATTGATGAAAATGAGATACAAATTTTGATAAGTTCAATTCCTTGATACAAATCTAAACTTCAAGCAAGAACAGTAAGAAAGAAAGCAAGGAAAGGCGTCAATGTCTTGAGTCGCCCGGATGGAAGCGTGATGATTTGCTGTGAAGTGGTGCGGCGGATGGAAGACTCTTCTCTCTCGAGCTATTTGTCTTCGGTTGAAGCCTGAGAGAACTCTGCTATCACTTATGGAGTCCTTCCGAGAATCAACAACCTTTCTCTTCTCGCAGAGCTGCCCTTTTATAGATGATGAAATCGCAGTTAATGGCAGATCTACTTGATTGGTGGCAAGATTGACACTGCGTCCATCTCGCCTGATTGCGTGATTCTCGGGCCAATTAAGATCCACCACTTAAGTCGCAAATCATGTCTGTCAATCATCCGTCAATCTCTCAAGATTCCGATCTGATTCTCAGCGCCATACCGTAACGATTGTCTATGCGTCCATGCATAGTCTGGCCGATGTCAACGCGTCATAGGTTGCTAACGCGTAGTTATGCGTTGAGTTGTTGTTAACGCGTCGTCAGATTGTTTGCGTTCCGTTCAGACCATGCGTCCATGAAGAACAGATTGCTAACATGTTGTCCTGCATTAAGAAGTCATCAACGCATCGTTTGCATTCCTGCGTTAAAACATGCGTTTTAGGCTCAATAAGTGGTAAAATCAATATCTTCATCAAAATTCAAGAGTATAACGCAAAGGAAGATTTATTAATGGAATTTATCATCAATTACCGCATGCTTCTCTTATTTAAACTCTATTTATCTATGAAAAAGCCTATAATAACTTGTATTTCTACAAGTTATCAGCTATATAGAGAATGCAGTTTCACACTCACTCCTAGGTATAAGGTGTATCTAGGATGGGGTGTGACAATTTGGTATCAGAGCATAAGATTTTGGGCTGTGAGGTCATGCATTGTAGATAGGAACATGTAAATAGTAAATTGATTGCATACTATGTTATAGGAACATGCCCAGAGGTACCGGACGAGGTAGGCAGGAAGGCGCCGCGACATCGCACGCTACCGGAGAGGAGAGGCAGGCGTCTGAAGGAGAATCTAGTAATCCTCAAGCGAGTATTAATATGGAAGAACAACTTTTTAGCAGAATCGTAGAGAGATTAGTAACCAGTATGGAAATAGTTCAGGGAGACCCTGAGAAAAAGTTTGGCATTGAACGATTTAAGGCGTTGGGTGCTCAAGTGTTTGAAGGCACCACAGACCCTGCGGAAGCTGAAGCATGGTTAAATGAGGTAGAAAATTTTTTCAGAGTTATGCACTGTCCAGAAGACAGAAAACTCGACTTGGTCACATTCATGCTCCAAAAAGAGGCTGAAGGCTGGTGGCGATTGATAGAACACAGAAGCACAGATGTGGGCTCTTTAACATGGGCAGATTTTAAGAAGTCATTCCAGGAGAAATATTATCCTAAATCCTTTTGTGATGAGAAAAGGAAGGAATTCTTAAATTTAGTATAGGGAAGCATGTCTGTGGCGGAATATGAGAAGAAATTTACAGAGCTTGCCAAATATGCTTTGGCATTGATAGCAGAGGAAGCTGATAAATGCAAGCGTTTCGAAGAGGGCTTGCGCAGTGAAATCCGAACCCCAGTGACAGCTAGTACAGAGTGGACAGACTTTGTAAAACTAGTAGAAGCAGCCATGAGAGTAGAGAAAAGTATAGCAGGAGCAGGAGTTGAAGGAGGCGAAATTAAGACTGGGCAGACTTATAGTTCATCACGAGTACAGACTCAGCAAGGTGAAGGACGCCGTTTTACACCAGGAGTCTCTAGTAAGGGCAGGTTTAAAGCCCAGTCTAGTGGTTCGTACTTTCCAGGAGGATCACAGAGGGGAAACCCACAGAGAGGACAAGGGAGGTTTCCTCAGACATCTGTACCTACGGGACGGTCGCAGTATAGTCAACCTAGTGAATCTGTGGCCAGTTCAGTGCGGAAACCGTATTGTACTTCTTGTGGCAACACCCATTGGGGACAGTGTTACGTAGGATCTGATGTTTGTTATAACTGTGGACAACCAGGGCATTTTAAAAGAGACTGTCCTCAACCTAAGAAAGAAAGGGAAGCAGAGCAGAGAACGGTAGTGCAGTCAGCGAATCAGTCTAGACAAGAAATGGGTGTTGGAGAAGGGACTAGTGGAGGTCGACAGAGGAGTAACACAAGTAGACCAAGACAGCAGGGACATGTGTTTGCTGTGACACGGCAGGAGGCCGAGGTAACACCGGATGTAGTTACGGGTATGCTTACTATTTGCTCTAATACTGCACATGTGTTAATAGATTCAGGGGCTACCCACTCATTTGTGTCTTGTAAATTTGCTGCACATATAAATAGAGAATTAGAACCTTTGTCTGAAGCTTTACTAGTATGTACCCCTACTGGGGAAACTATTGTTATAGAACATGCTTATTTTGAGTGTGAAATTGTGATCGATGGTGTGATATGGTTGACTGATTTATTACCTCTAGTATTATTGGAGTTTGATGTAATTCTTGGCATGGACTTTTTATCGAAGTATCATGCGAAAGTTGATTGCTTTAAGATGGAAGTGTGGTTGACAAAGCCTGATGGGGTTGAAGTAGTATTTAAAGGAAAAAGACGGATTCTTTCTACTTGTGTAATTTCTGCAGTAAAAGCCAGGAGGTTATTGAGTAAAGGCTGTGAAGCATATTTAGCTTATGTGACAGAAGCAAAGGCAGAGAAACTAAAACCGGAGGATGTATCGGTAGTGCAGGAGTTCCTTGATGTTTTTCCTGATGAACTATCGGGTTTACCACTTGATAGAGAGGTGGAATTCCATTGATTTAGTTCCTGGAACAACCCCTATTTCACAGGCACCATACCGTATGGCACCGTTAGAACTGAAGGAGTTAAAGGTGCAGTTGCAATAGTTAGTGGATAAGGGGTACATTAGACCTAGTGTGTCCCCGTGGGGCGCACCAGTGCTATTCGTGAAGAAAAAGGATGGAACTATGAGATTGTGTATAGATTACCGCCAATTAAATTAGGTAACTATACGCAAGAAATATCCTTTGCCCCGTATTGACGACTTATTTGATCAGCTTAGAGGGGCATCAGTATTTTCAAAGATAGACCTGAGATCTGGATATCATTAGTTGAAGGTCAGAGAGACAGATGTGCCAAAAACGGCTTTTAGAATGAGGTACGGACATTATGAATTCCTCGTGATGCCTTTTGGTCTGACAAATGCTCCAGCAGTATTCATGAACTTGATGAATAGGACTTTCCATCCTTATTTGGATCAGTTTGTGATTGTATTTATTGATGATATTTTAGTATATTCTAGAAGCAGGGAGGAATATGAGGAACATCTTAGAACTATTTTACAGACATTGAGGGAAAAGAGATTATATGCAAAATTCAGCAAATGCGAATTTTGGTTGAAACAGGTGATGTTTTTGGGACATATTGTATCCGTCGCAAGAGTGTGTGTGGATCCTCAGAAGACTGAGGCGATTACCAGATGGGAACAGCCAAAGACAGTGTCTGAGGTACGTAGTTTTCTGGGACTTGCAGGATACTATCGACGTTTTGTGCAGGGATTTTCTAAGATAGCCTTACCATTGACCCATTTAACTAAGAAAAGTACTAATTTTGAGTGGAATGACGAATGTGAACGAAGTTTTCGAGAGTTGAAGAATAAGTTGGTATCCGCACCTATTTTGGCACTTCCAGAGTCAGTGAAGGAGTTCGAGGTGTATTGTGATGCCTCCCGACAGGGGTTAGGTTGTGTATTAATGCAAGGAGGCAGAGTTATAGCTTATGCCTCTAGGCAGTTGAGGCCACATGAAGTTAACTACCCTATTCATGATTTGGAATTGGCTGCGGTGGTGTTGGCATTGAAGATATGGCGGCATTATCTTTATGGAGAGAAATGCCATATCTATATAGACCACAAAAGCTTAAAATATATCTTTGATCAGAAAGAAGTTAACATGAGGCAAAGGAGGTGGTTAGAGTTGATCAAAGATTATGATTGTACCATAAATTATCATCCAGGAAAAGCAAATGTGGTGGCCGATGCTCTAAGTAGAAAGTCTCAGAGTGGAGAAAGTTCATTGAATGCAATAAAGGTTTCCTTGCTCAGGGAATTGAGGTTTGGTGTAGCTAACTTGAAAGTAACTGGAACAGGAGCATTGTTAGCACACTTCCAGTTGAAACCTAAACTAGTAGATGAAGTTGTAAAGAAGCAAATGACTGATCCTATAGTTAATAAATTAATAGAAGAGGTAAAGACTCAGCAGAGAACAGACTTTGAGCTCAGACCTGATGGTGTACTATTGAAACAAGGCAGGGTATATGTACCAAAAGATGAAGAAGTTAAACAGGTGATACTGGAAGAGGCTCATAGTTCGGCGTATGCTATGCATCCAGGCAGTACCAAAATGTACAGAACACTGAGAAAATTTTATTGGTGGCAAGGTATGAAAAGAGAAATAGTAGAATTTGTAGCAAAATGTTTAATTTTTTAGCAGGTTAAGCCTGAACGACAAAGGCCAACAGGGTTATTGAACCCACTTCCTATTCCCGAGTGGAAATGGGAGCACGTTACTATGGACTTTCTGTTTGGTTTACCGAGGACATCAGTAGGTGTTAATGGAATTTGGGTGATCGTTGACAGGTTAACAAAAACAACACGATTTTTACCAGTTAAAATGACTTACACCTTAGACAGGTTAGCACAACTTTACGTGGACAAAATGATGAGTCAGTTTGGCGTACCTGTAACGGTGACATCAGATAGAGATCCTAGATTTACTTCCAAGTTTTGGGGAAGTTTGCAAAAAGCGTTAGGAACCAAGCTGCAATTCAGTACTGCATTTCATCCTCAGACCGACGGGCAATCAGAAAGAACCATCCAGACTTTGGAGGATATGTTAAGAACCTGTGCATTACAATTTCACGGTAGCTGGGATGTGCATTTACCTTTGATGGAATTTTCATATAATAATAGTTACCAAGCGAGTATCGGAATGGCTCCATATGAAGCACTTTATGGTAGACCGTGCAACAATTTGTTGGGGAGAAGTTGGTGAAAGGAAGTTAATTGGACCGGAAATTGTGCAGGCTACGACAGAAAAGGTAGAACTGATTAAAGCCAGTCTTAAAGCAGCCAGGGACCGTCAGAAGAGTTATGCTGACAACAGAAGAAAAGATCTTGAATTTGAGATTGAAGATAAGTTGTTTTTGAAATTATCACCGTGGAAGGGAATTTTGAGATTTAATAAGAAAGGAAAATTGAGTCCCAGATATATCAGACCCTATGAGATATTGGGAAGAGTTGGGCCAGTGGCTTATAGATTAGCTTTACCTATTGAAATGTATAGGATACATAACGTATTCCATGTATCAGTCTTAAGGAAATATATCCCTGATGCTACTCATGTGATATCAACTCAACCAGTAGAGCTCAGTGAAGATTTGAGTTATGAAGAGAAGCCTGTTCAGATAATTGATGAGAAAGAACAAGTTTTAAGAAACAAAGTGATACCATTAGTTAAAGTACTATGGAGAAATCATGAGATAGAGGAAGCAACGTGGGAGCCGAAGGAGCAAATGATGAAACAATATCCAAATTTATTTGTTTAGGAGTATACTGCCTACTGATTTTGGGGACGAAATCTTTGTAAGGAGGTGGTAATTGTAAGCCCCGTACTTAATCTTGTGAGAAAGCAAGATAAGAAGAGATCAGGAGATGGGCGTTTTGGTAGGAATAGTTGGCTGGAATGTGATTGGGGGCAGAAAAATGGCTAAGTATCAGCTATGCGTTGGTGGCAACATGCCTTGATGGAAGTAGTTTTGGCGTGGACGCAGAGGTGAGGGAAGACTGTTAGGCGTTGAGGTCACAATGCGTTGAGGTCACGAGGCGTGGAGAGCCACCTTGCATCGAAGATTATTTTCTGATGAACGCATTGAAGGTTGCAAGGCGTTGAAAGTTGAAGACCACTAGGCGTTGAGAGCCAATTTGTGATGAGACCACTATGCGGTGAACGCTACCTTGCGTCAAAAGTGGGTATGCGTTGGGCAAAGAAAGTTGGCCGAGAGAATAATGCGTTTATTAATCGTCTGGCGAGAGAGTCTTGAAAAAGCAACACAAACAGAGGCTGTGCGTTGCTGAAGCCAAACATAGAAGGTATGCGTTGAATAGATTATTGTATTGAAACGAAATGGAGGTTAAGTCGGTGGTATATATATAAGTGGACCGAGAATTCAATTGTTTTGATTACATTTCAGAGCTTGAGTTGAGTCCATTTCGAAGCTAAACATCGGAGGGAGGTAGAAGAAGATGTTCATGTCAATTTGGAGTGGAAATCTCGTCGTTACCGTGGAGGAAACTTGAGCTCGAGCAAAAAACTCAGCTTGTATTACTCAATCAGAGTAACGTTCAGTTTTGGAGGAAGAACGAACCGAAGAAACGGTGGTTAGGGCCGGAATTCTGAGGTTAGTAAGGTTAACTTGATTTTTAGCAAGTTTCATAAAGGGTGTTTGAGCTGAACTTGTATAAATGTGTATCAAACTTCAGATAGAAGAGATTGCAGCTGAATTGCCGGATGATTAGGAGCAATTTGGAGTTGTTGAAGGATATGTCCTAAACGGAGAGGATATTCTCTATGAAATTTTGAGGTAAGATGAAGGACCTACACCTTAATAAGTTTGTAGAAGGAAGTAAGTTTTGAAATTTCCCAGAATGTGATGTTTAGCAGGTTGAAGAAGGAAGAAGAAAGGAAGAAGGAAACTGTTCTGCTGCAGCGGTAGTATCGCTGAGAGAGCGAGAGACAGGGTAGCGAAACAAGTGTCGCTGTAACGCAAGAGGGGCTTTGCGTCTAACAATTCTCGCTGAAGTATCGCTGGGTGTCGCTCCTCAAGTAGTCTCGCTAGTTACGTTCAACCTAGTATCGCTAGTGCAGTAATATGTAAAGAGGTTTCGTTGGTAGTCTTTAGTTTGTCTGTGGAGTAATGTTATTAATGAGTGTTAAGGAAAAAGGAAGATTAAGGAAAACTGAACGTGAGAAATGTGTATTTGCAGGCCAGGAAGAACTCGGGGAGGCTTATAATCCACTTAGAGCCGAGACAAGTTGTGAGTGACTTTCTACTATATCTTGTGGTTACTTTTAGTACAATTATTTGGTAAGAAATTATGGTACTCTGTAGTATTCATAGTGAGTATGTGATGCCAGTAAGTTTAAAGGAAACTGACTTTATTGTCTAAATGTAAATATGGCTAAGAGACCTTAAGGTGAAAGCCTAAGTGAATGTGAACATGAAATTCAGTGCTGAGGGACCACGCGTGAAAGCACTTGAATAGTTAAGTGGAATGGATTTCAATGCTGAGGGACTTTGAGTGAAAGCATGTAGAAATCCATCACATACTACCTCGTGCTGAGGGACCTTGAGTGAAGGCACTTGAGCGGAGATTTGATTGGATACCAGTGCTGAGGGACTTTGAGTGAAGGCACATGGTAATGTTGACATAATCGAATTCGGTGCTGAGGGACAGAATGTGAAGGCACTCAATAGTTTGTAAATTCGTGAAACATGATGACTAGACATTTATCTGTAATTAGAAATGAGAGTTTGTACTGGAATATGAAAGAGCTAAGTTGTGCTTTGTCACAACAAGAGTTAGTTATTTGCCATGAGATAATAAGGATGTTGATATGGGTGTGATCAATAGCATAAGAAGTTTAGAAACTATCTGAAATGCGATATGTAGTGGTTACTAATGGCTATGCTAGCTTATGTTTGTTAGTGATAGTTGAATGAATTTAGTCACTCACTGGGCTTAAAGCTCACCCAATTTGTTTGTTTGTTTGTCGTTTCAGGTAGCGAGCGTGTCCAGGACGCCTAGCCTACAGAAGTATCTCGTCTGGGCCTATCTTGAAGCAGACCTCTGGGATAGTTGTAAATATTCAGTTGGTGTCCATATTTTGTAGGGTACATGTTCCTTATGAGTGTGAAACTGCACTCTTTATATAACATATTGAAGCTAGATGCCAGTTAAATCTCAAATAGAAACACCATTATTATTAAAGTATTTGAAAACATACAATCTTTGGTTAAGTATTCTTTACATATATATACATGATACAAAACAATTCGGTGTATCTGGGATGGGGTGTGACATATTTTATGTAAAAGAGGTTGTCTTGCGTTGAAAAGGGGTCGGCCTTGCGTTGAGGACAAACATAATGTCCAAGGTGAACGCGGCGTCCAAAGTTAGGTGATGCGTTCAAGTTGAACCTTGCGTCCAAGAGAGGGCGACGCATCCGAAAGAGAAGTAAGAAGAGTTGGGATGCACTTTGTAGAAGTAATCAACCTTGCGTTGAAGGGTAGGGTTGCGTTCAACCGAACTGACAAAGGAAAATGGAGCTTTGCGTTCTAGAGTTAGAACGCTGCGTCCAAGAAGCTCGGGAAGAGGAAATAGAGGAAAGGAAGAGAGATTATTCTTTGGCAAGTATAGGTGAGTAACACCTGCATTTTACAAAATATGAATGAGTTTCTTATGATATGTATTATTTAAAGGTAACCCACAGCTGAGGGACCTCGTGTGAAGGCCTATGGGAGATATGTTATATGGTACTCAGTGCTGAGGGACCACGTGAGAAGGCACTTGAGTAGTTGAATGAGACGGATTCCAGTGCTGAGGGACCTTGTGTGAAAGCATATGGAAATCCAAAACATGATAGCCAAGTGTTGAGGGACCACGAGTGAAGGCACTTGAGCAGTGGATTGGCAGTGAAACTCAGTGCTGAGGGACTATATGTGAAGGCACTTAAGGGTTTGAAAAATGCCGAGGGACGAAGTGTGAAGGCATTTGAATATGTGATTAAGGAAAATCGACGTTGAGAAGCATAGAGCATTGCTCCGCCTTAACTAGGGAAAATGATTATGGAATGAGTGAAGTTTTGAGTATGTACCCTAAAACAGACAGGCATATTTTATAATGGCATTTGAGCATAAACTAATATGATCTGAAGTTTTATATTTTATGCGAGTTTGACAAGTTTTACAGTTAAAATATATTGTTTTCAGAAAACCGTTACTCACTGAGCTGTTAGCTCACCCTTTTCATATGTTTTCCATTTTCAGGTAGCATGACAGTTCCCGTTGCCGATCGAAGTCAAGGTTTGTCAAGAGTATGATAATGGTATTATCGTCCTAAGAAGGATTTTTAAGGGAATAAGATGAGATTGACAGTGGGTTACGTGACAGGGTAGTCGGTAACTGCTGTCCTCACACTCCGTCTCGGGCTACAGGAGGGTAGTTCGGGGTGGGGTGTGACACAAAAGCTTCTCCAAGAAAAGGAGAAAGAGAGACCAGTTCAAGAGGCAAAAGCTCTGCACAGTTTCTCCCTCGCCATAACCAGCCTCCATTTCGAGCTCTTCTGAGAGAAGGATTCTGAGCACCTTCAGAGTCGTCTCCCAGTGAGTGAGAACCTTCACCCTATGGAATCTATGTATCACATAGTGTTGCGATTATTTTGTATGTGTAAATTAACCTAACGCAAGGTGCTAAATAATGTGTTTATGCGTTCAACATGTCATGCTTTGAACATGCTATGCGTTCTACTACTATGCGTTGGTGGTCCTGTCAAGTTTTCCTATTCTTTTACCCAAGTATAAGCAAAATAATAGGTGTTCTCGGTGAGTCTGAGGTCGAACACAGGGATTATATTGATTCAGATTTTAGTTAGATTTCATGCGTTATAGTGCTAACCAATAAATATTTGAAAGAGTTGTTTTTAATCTAAGGAAAGCGATTGTTTGTACACTAGACTAAAAGTTGTGAAAGATGGAAAGCATACGACACAGCAAGTTCAGCTAAAGATGTGTGTGAATGGATAAAGAAAGGGTTCGGGTTGATTAACATCTAACGTCGAAAATGCACAGTAGTATTCTGTAAGCCTCGTACCTAATTTTGTGAGAATGCAAGGTAAGAAGGGGGCCGAGAGATGGATGATTGGGTAAGAGTAGTTGGCTGGCTTGCATTTGGAGTGGGAAAACGACTATGTATCAGCTATGCGTTGATGGCAACCTGTTGTGATGGAAACAATTTTGGTGTAAACGCAAAGGTGAGGGAAGACTATTATGCGCTAAAGCCGCGACGCGTTGAGGACATAAGGTGTGGAGAATCACTTTGTACCGAGGATTATTATGCGGCAAACGCATTGAAGGCAATGCGTCGTTGGAAGTAAAGGCCACAAGCAGTTGGGAGCTGATTTGCGATGAGGCTATTATGCGGTGAACGCTACCATGCATCGAAGGTGGGTATGCATTGGACAAAGAGTATTGGCCGAGAGAAAGTAATGCGTTTGCTAACCATTTGGCGGGAGAGTTTGAAAAGAAATATCATCAGAGGCTGTGTGCATTGCTGAAGCTGAGCATAGAAAGTATGCGTTGAACGGATTATAGTGTAGTGTTGAAATGGAGGATAACTCGGTGGTATATATATAAGTGGATTGAGAATTCAATTGTTCTAATTGCATTTCAGAGCTCGAGTTGGGTCCATACTAAGGCGAAACATCGGAAGGAGGAAGAAGAAGATGTTCATGCTGATTTGAGGTGGAAATCTCATTGTAATCGTGGAAGAAACTTGAGTTTAGCAGAGGTTTCGGCTGCTGTTATTTCCTCAGAGTGATGCTCGGTTTTGGAGGAAGAACAAATTGAAGAGACGGAGGTTAGGGCTGAAACTTTGAGGTTAGTAAGTTAACTCGATTTCTAGCAAGTTTCATGAAGGATGCTTGAGCTAAAATTGTTTAATTGTGTGTCAAACTCAGGAAGAAGTGATTAGGGTTGAATTGCCGGACGATTAGGGGTAACTCGGAGTTGTTGAAGGATTTTTCCAAACGGAGAGGATGTTCTTCATGAAATTTGGAGGTAAGATGAAGGACCTGTACTTTAACAAGTTTGTAGAAGGAAGAAAGTACTGAAATTGACCGAAACGAAATGTTTAGCAGGTTGAAGAAGGAAGAAGAAAGGAAGAAGAAAACGGCTCTGCTGCAGCGGTAGTATCGCTGAGAGAGCGAGAGACAAGACAGCGAAACAAGTATCGCTGCAACGCAAGATAGGCTTTGCGTCTCACGATTCTCGCTAGAGTATCGCTGGGTGTCGCTCCTCAAGGTAGTCTCGCTGGTTTTATTCAATGCAGTATTGCTAGTACAGTGATGTGTGATGAGTAACGCTGGCAGCTTATAATTTTCTAAAAAGTAACGTTATTACTGTGTGTTAAAGAAAAAGGGAGATTATGGAAACTAAACTTGAGGATTATGTGTTTTCAAGCCAGGAAGAGCTCGGGGAGGCTTATAATCCACTTAGAACCGAGACCAATCGTGAGTGACTATTTGTTATATCTTGTGTTAAATTTAGTATGCCTATGGATGAGGAAATGTGAATCATGGTAGTATTCCCTATGTATGTGATGTGTTAGTAATTTAAAAGGGTACTAATGCTAATATCTAAATATAATAGTGGCTGAGGGACCTTATGGTGAAAGCTTATATGTAGGTAAGCGTGTAGTTAAGTGCTGAGGGACTTTGTGAAGGCACTTGAATAACAATAAGGAATGGACTACAATGCTCAGGGACTATGAGTGAAGGCATGTAGTAATCCATCACACACTAGCTCGTGCTGAGGGATCATGAGTGAAGGCACTGGAGCAAAGATAGAATTGGTTACCTGTGCTGAGAGATTTCATGTGAAGGCATATGGTACTGTAGTTACAATTGAGTAAGTGCTGAGGGACGGGAAGTGAAAGCACTAAATAGTTGCAAATCTGTGAGACATGAGAATTTGATAGTTATATGTGTAATGTGGAAAGTGAATCTTGGTAATTCTTTGGGATGTGATATGTGATGGTTACTAACTCACAAACTGGCTTATATTTGTTATGAATAGTTTAGTAGATTTAGTCACTCACTGAGCTTTATGCTCATTCGGTTTGTTGTTGTTTGTTGTTTCAGGTAGCGAGCGTGTCCGGGACGCCTAGCCTACAGAAGAATCTCCTCTGGGCCTATCTGGAAGCGAACCTCTGGGATAATTGTAAATATTTAGACTGTACATATATCTCGTAATATGCATACTTCTTAGAAGAGAAGGGGAATGTGTTGTACCTTATATGTATATATGTAGATGTGCTTGTTGAGAGGTTGCATGTTTCCCTAGTATGTCAATATAAATATTGGTTTGGATTGTGAATTATATGGTATCCATCCCATTGGAGTCTAAGTAGGAAAACAGTATCATGCTCAATCCTAGGTATAGAGTGTATCTGGGATGGGGTGTTCTATTCATACTTGCGACTCTTCTCCCAGTTGTCAGCCGCAATGCGTTATATGTCTACAACGCATAGGAGAGTGTTAAGAACCAAGGTTATCCCCGTAGACAGGTAACACTACTTGGTCCTTGTCGTCAATTGAGTTCCACAATCACTTACCCTCTCGAGCAGTCTAATTATTACTACTTATATCGATTTGTCAGATGGACATAAGCATCGGATTAAGCTCGCCATTGACAAGATAAAATAGTTACACTGTGGTTCCTAGTTAGATGCTAACGCAACCCTAGACCCTTGAGTGATTAGTTACTCATGGTTTGAAAGTAAAAAGCGGAAAGTTTATAGAAGTGAGTAGACATGGAAGATAATTATATTGATGAAATAAGATACAATTTTCGATAAGTTAAATTCCTTGATATAAATCTAAAATTAAGATAGAAAATGAGAAAGAAAGCAGGGAAGGCGTCAATGTCTTGAGTCGCCTGGATGGAAGCGTGTTGTGGAAATATTATTGTGTGAATTAACCTAACGCAAGGTGCTAAAGTATATGATTATGCGTTCAACATGTCAAGATTTGATCATGCAATGCGTTCTATTATTATGCATTGGTCTAGTCAAGTTTTCCTATTCCTCTACCCAAGTATAAGTAAAGTAATAGGTTTTCTCGGTGAGTTCGAGGTCGAACACAGGGAATATATTGATTTGGTTTTAATTGGATTGTATGCGTTACAGAGGTAACCAACAATTATGTGAAATTGTATTTCTAATCTAGAGAAAGTAGATGTTTGTACACTAGACTAACAATTGTGGAATATGGAAAGCATGCGACACAGCAAGTTTAGCTAAGATGTGTATGAATGGATAAAGAAAAGGGTTCGGGTTGGTTAACATCTAACACCGGAAACGCACAGTAGTACCCTATTCATACTAGCGACTCTTCTCCCGGTTGTCAGCCGCTATGCGTTTTCTATAACGCATAGGAGAGTGTTAAGAACCAAGGTTGTCCCCATCGACAGGTAACACTACTTGGCCCTTGTCAATTGAGTTCCACAATCACTTACCCTCTCGAGCAGTCTGATTATTACTACTTATCTCGATATGTCAGATGGATATAAGCATCGGATTAAGCTCGCAATTGACAAGTTAGAATAGTTACACTGTGGTCCCTAGTTAGATGCTAACGCAACCCTAGACCCCCGAGTGATTAGTTACTCGTGGCTTGAAAATATAAAGTGAACAGATGAAAAGAGTGAATAGACATGGAAGATAATTGTATTGATGAAAATGAGATACAAATTTTGATAAGTCAATTTCTTGATACAAATCTAAAATTCAAGTAAGAAAAGTAAGAAAGAAAGCAAGGTAAGGCGTCAATGTCTTGAGTCGCCCGGATGGAAGCGTGATGATTTGCTGTGAAGTGGTGCGGCGGAAAGGAAGACTCTTCTCTCTCGAGCTATTTGTCTCCGGTTGAAGTATGAGAGAACTCTGCTGTCACTTATGGAGTCCTTCCGAGAATCAACAACCTTTCTTCTCTCACAGAGCTGCCCTTTTATAGATGATGAAATCGCAGTTAATGGCAGAGCTGCTTGATTGGTGGCGAGATTGACACTGCGTCCATCTCACCTGATTGCGTGATTCTCGGGCCAATTAAGATCCACCACTTAAGCCGCAAATCATGTCTGCCAATCATCTGTCAATCTCTCAAGATTCCGATCTGATTCGCAGCGCCTTGCCGTAACGGTTGTCTATGCGTCCATGCATAGTTTGGTTGATGTCAACGCAACATAGGTTGCTAATGCATAGTTATGCGTTGGGCTGCCGTTAACGCATCGTCTGGTTCCTTCGTTAAGGGGTCATCAACGCATCGCTTGCATTCCTGCGTGAAAACATGCGTTTTAGGCTTAACAAGTGGTAAAATCAGTATCTTCATCAAAATTCAAGAGTATAACGCAAAGGAAGATTTATTAATGGAATTTATCATCAACTACCGCATGCTTCTCTTATTTAAACTCTATTTATCTATGAAAAAGGCTATAATAACTTGTATTTCTACAAGTTATCACACCCCCAAACTTAGATAAATGCTTGTCCTCAAGCATAACTTCTATCTAAGAAACTTCAATTGACCTAAGCATTTTATCAACGCATTGACTAGTCTCTCAGAATGCTATACTTAATCAGCGACCCGTTAGTTATATTATTTCTCTACCTCTTTATTCTTTTCTTTAGGACAGGTCTAATTTGTATGCGGCAAGCCTTCTTTCCAAAACTCTTTAACTCATTATTCACAAAATTTTTGTTTCTTCTTTGGAACATTGAGTCTGAAAAGATGAAGATATAAAGTTCCTTTTTCTTTCATTGGTTTTATTGTATAGTTATTAAGTATGCGTCGAGTAGGGTTACCCACCTTCGTTCTGACATACCAACTATGGGGTGCATGAAGGCAGCCAACTACGAGCAAGTGCCCTTCTCGACTAAACTCTTATCTAAGCTCGGTTTCCTCACTAGACATTGGAGTTTGTTATTTATCTATGTGTCGCTGATTACGATTACCCACCTTCGTTTTGACACACCAACTATGGGGTGCATGGAGGTGGCCAACTACGAGCAGGTGTCGTTTTCAGCTAAACTCTTAACAAGATAAATATATTAGTCTTGCCAGCGGAGTTTTGCGTTTTAAAGAATAATTTTTTTTTTTTTTTTTTGAAATGATTGAACTAAGTTCCTCTTATTTTTATCTTTGACAGTTCAAACCTCTTCCACCCCCAAACTTGAGAGTAGCAAGGTCCTAATTGCTTAAATTGTAAACAAAGACTAAGTTGCAAAATGTTGTAAAAGAGGTTTGAATTGGCTGCTTGCATACATTCAAAGTAGGTTTGCGTTTCTAAGGAATAGTATGCAGACGCATTGAAAGTAATCTAACTTAAAGAGTGTACAAAAAGTGTAAGCAGGATTATCATCACAGGGACCAACTTTTCAACGCAAAGATAGAAGTTTAGATTAATTAAATGTACTTAGAATAAATTTATAACAAGGGACAACGTAAAGAGGAAATTAAAGATCCATGCGATGAAGAAAATATTCATTCTATTAATATGATTTTCACCAATGCATACAATTGAATGTGAAGATACAAAATTTGCAAGAAAATGACAAGTCTTGACTACACCCCTAAACTTTTCAACCATCAGGCTCATCTTCATCAGGTCTGCGTTGCTGCTCAGACGCAGGACGTTGCGGCACTGGGAAGACAAGAGGCTGTTGGAGGCGTTCTGGAATATCAGGGGGCGGGATTTCCGGACGGATGGAGAACAGTTGGTGAACATAATTCAGGGTGAATTGGAACTGCTCCGTCTGTCGGCGTGCTAATATATTTAATGAATGCATCACAGGACGCAATATCGCTTGCTGCAAGTATGTTTGCACTGTCTCCCATTCAAGATCAAGTGGGCCTTCTTGCTGTGGAGGTTGCGTTGGTGGGGTAGGCGGGTTTGGCCGAGGTGGAGTAGGTGGGTTTGGTTGAGGCGGGGGAGTGGGTAGAGTTTCGTCAAACGCAGGGGATGATGGACGCATAAAAGTCTCGCCAAAATCCTCTAAGTGTGAGTCATCAACTCTTATTGGGGCAGAGGGTTTTTTGGAAGGTCGGGGTTTTGGATGTTTGGGGCGATGCGTTTTCTTAGGAGGAGGAGGTGGCTTAGGGCTATGCGTCTCAAGAGGAGGTGGAGGTGGAGTTGGTTCCCTTCTGGTTGTTGGAAGTGGGGGTGAAGGACTTGAGGTTGGGGAAGGTCGAATGGTGGCATCAGGACTTGCCACGCCCTTCAACTTGGACGGCTTCCCCTTCTTCTGTGGTTGCGGCTTTGGAGGCGGAACTGGTTGATGAGGTCTTTTGGTAGCCTTGGTAGGCTCTAGCAAATATTGTGATCCTCTCATCAACCGATGCAGAGTCTTGTTGGCTATTACGCCATTAACTTCAATCATCTTCTCTGCGTCTAACACTTCCGTTGGCCCTCCGATGGAAGCATTGTCGTATAAGTTCATGATAAGAGCGGGAAAAAAGAGTTGGCCCCTTGGCTTGCTGAACACCCCTCTTATCTATGCGGCAATTATGCGTCCGACATCAAGGTTGATGCGACGCATAATGCAGTATGCTGCCATCACTCGATCCCTTGACACTGTCTTGTCATGCGTTGTAGGGATCAGCCGCTTCTTCACCAAATACACCCATAGGTTTGCCTCTGGAGTTAGGCTGCTTGTTGAAAGCGTCTTAATACCTGTGGGTGAAACATACCACTTTGCCCCTAGCTTCGCCATTACCCGGAATGCGTCCTCCATTAACTCCGTTGGAGTTGATTCGATAATCTTATTTCCTTCCGCATCCGGGTTGTCCCTCAACTCATATATACCGTTGATTTCCCTTGCGTTGAATGGGACTTCAATTTCATCCACCACCACCACGTCTTCCTCCTCGTCTATGCGTCTGTTATAGAAATCTCGGACTACATCAGGTTGGACCCAAGGAGTGCTGGTACAGAAGTTTCTCCAACCGTGGTGGTCAACTATTTCGGCGATGTATGGCGGCACTGGGGCTTCTTCAGGGAAAAATCCCACCTCAATCATCAGGTCGGGAAACGCCCTGCGTCTCCCTTTTCCTTCCTTCTGTTGTGGCGACGCATCAGCCACTTTCTTTTTTCCTTTGGCCTTAGCTGGAATATCATTTACAGTTCTCTTTTTGCTCTCGGCCATTTTGACTGGTGCTTCAGTCACCTTTTCCTTCCCTTTGGGTTTCTCAGTATGCGTGCTTGGGGGGTTGGTGACTGACACCTCCTTCTCCTTCCTCTTCTTCTTCTCCAAGGTGCTCACACCTTGTTCTTCCCTCGCATCCTCCCCGATGCGTTCCTTCCTACTTTTCTTTTTCTTCTTCTTCCTGCCCTCTCCTTCCTCTTGGGCGACTATTCTAGCAGCCAGCTCTGCATCTTCTTCAATTTGTAGCTCTCTTTCAAGCTCTTCGGCTGCTTTTTCTATTCTCTCTTCTTCCATCATTTCCTCTTCAAATGCCAAAGCGGCTGCTTCTAGTTGAGGATCAGGAAGGTCTTGTGTCTCCCCAACTTCTTGAGGCCGCACTTCCCTGCGCGCCTCCCTGCGAGACAATGCGTCTTTTGCAATTTTTTCCACTCCTTTTCTTAGGGCCCTGAGCTCCTTTCTCAACTTGGCCCTCTTCTTCCTCTCTTTTTCTGCCAGCCTATCGAAGGATGTGGCCGCAACTAGAGACTCAGGTCTGTCTCCTTGGTCTGTGCTTTTCGGCTCTTCATCCTCGGCCATCTCCGGTGGTACCCTTCGTTTCTTCCTCAGTAGGGATACCTCCTCTTCTTCTTCAACTCTCTTCCTCTTGGCTTCTGCGGCCATCACAACTTTTCTTATTGGTCCTTCATTGGAGTCCAATGTCATCTCCTCAGGACTCATCGACGCAGGGACAGACCCTTGCGTTTCTCTTTGCTCGCCTACGTCCTCCTTGTTGTAGGCAGCCTCTCCTTCCTTATCTCCCCCACTGTCTTCACCCTCCTGAGTCTCCTTCAGCTGACTCTGGACCTCCTTTACCGGCTAGGGTGACTCCCTTCGTGTATCTGAGACGGTTGCGTCCATCAGATCACGCAGCCCACTCAAAATTTGATCTATCCACTCGTCTGGGGATTTCGCTGAGTTCACTTCCCTGACGGTGACATCTACCTCTTCTTCTTCTTCTTCTCCTCTTCCCATCTCCTCCGTCCCTCTGGTGCTTGGAAAGGTCCCTGCGTTGTCAAATGTCTAAAATAAAAAAAAATATGCTAAAAACAAAATACAAACAGAAACAAGAAAGCAAAATAACATAAAATTAAATACTATAACAAATTCAAATAAAATAAAGCAAGGGTAAAAGAAAGCGTCCCTGGAAATGTAGACATTTGACAACGCAGGGACCTTTCGACGCAAGCTCAGTCATTACACTCGCGTAGGTCAATGGAAGTCTTGTTAATTTCGAACTCTCCAATGTGGTGGGGCTTTACCCTTTGTCTATTGACCTTGAAGGATGTGGTTCCATTTTCATTTGTCAGCATGACCGCACCATGCGGGAACACTTCCTTGATTATGAATGGACCCGACCATCGAGACTTCAGCTTACCTGGGAACAAACGCAACCTTGAATTAAATAACAGGACCTTCTGGCAAACGTATAGAATTTTCTTACTAATGTTCTTGTCGTGTCATTTCTTGGTCCTTTCTTTGTGCAGCTTTGCGTTTTCATAAGCTAAATGCCTCCACTCCAGGAGTTCATTTAGTTGAAGCTTTCTGGCTTCTCCGCTTGCCTCCTGGTCTAAATTGAGCTTCTTCATGGCTCAGATGGCCTTGTGTTCCAGCTCAAGTGGGAGATGGCATGCTTTATCAAACACCAACGCATAAGGTGACATGCCTATTGGTGTTTTGAATGCCGTTTTGAATACCTCTTTATTTTCCAACCGAGATAGGTGGTCCGCAACCTGATTCTCGGTTCCCTTTCTATCTTTAATCTCCAAATCGAATTCTTGCAACAGTAAGACCCAATGGATAAGTCTAGGCTTTGCGTCCTTTTTCGCCATCAAATACTTGATCGCAAAATGATCACTATAGATGGTCACCTTTGACCCTATCAAGTATGCTCTAAATTTGTCAACCGCAAAGACTATGGCTAACATTTCCTTCTCAGTAGTACTGTAGTTCTCCTGAGATGAATTCAGTGTTTTACTAGCATAATAGATCGGGTGCATGATTTTCTCTTTTCTCTGCCCCAATACTGCTGATAACTTGTAGAAATACAAGTTATTATAGCCTTTTTCATAGATAAATAGAGTTTAAATAAGAGAAGCATGCGGTAGTTAATGATAAATTCCATTAAGAAATCTTCCTTTGTGTTATACTCTTGAATTTTGATGAAGATATTTATTTTACCACTTGTTAAGCCTAAAACGCATATTTTCACGCAGGAATGCAAGCAATGCGTTGATGACTTCTTAACGCATGACGATACGTTAGCAATTTGTTCTTCATGGACGCATGATCTGAACGGAACGCAAACTACCTGACGACGCGTTAACAACACTTCAACGCATGACTACGCGTTAGCAACTTACGCTGCGTTGACATCAATCAAACTATGCATGGACGCATAGACAACCGTTACGGCAAGGCGCTGAGGATCAGATCGGAATCTTGAGAGATTGACGGATGATTGACAGACATGATTTGCGGCTCAAGTGGTGGATCTTAATTGGCCCGAGAATCACGCAATCAGGCGAGATGGATGCAATGTCAATCTCGCCACCAATCAAGCAGATCTGCCATTAACTGCGATTTCATCATCTATAAAAGGGCAGCTCTGCAAAAGGAGAAAGGTTGTTGATTCTCGGAAGGACTCCATAAGTGACCGCAGAGTTCTCTCAGACTTCAACCGGAGACAAATAGCTCGAGAGAGAAGAGTCTTCCTTTCCGCCGCACCACTTCACAGCAAATCATCACGCTTCCACCCGGGCGACTCAAGACATTGACGCCTTGCCTTGCTTTCTTTCTTACTTTTCTTACTTGAATTTTAGATTTGTATCAAGAAATTGACTTATCAAAATTTGTATCTCATTTTCATCAATACAATTATCTTCCATGTCTATTCACTCTTCTCATCTGTTCACTTTATATTTTCAAGCCATAAGTAACTAATCACTCAGGGGTCTAGGGTTGCGTTAGCATCTGACTAGGCACCGCAGTGTAACTATTCTAACTTGTCACTTGCGAGCTTAATCCGATGCTTATATCCATCTGACAAATTGAAATAAGTAGTAATAATCAGACTGCTCAAGAGGGTAAGTGATTGTGGAGCTCAATTGACAAGGGCCAAGTAGTGTTACCTGGTTACGGGGACAACCTTGGTTCTTAACACTCTCCTATGCGTTATAGACATATAACGCATAGCGGCTGACAACCGGGAGAAGAGTCGCTAGTATGAATAGGGTACTACTGTGCGTTTCCGGTGTTAGATGTTAACCAACTCGAACCCTTTTCTTTATCCATTCATACACATCTTAGCTGAACTTGCTGTGTCGCATGCTTTCCATATTCCACAACTGTTAGTCTAGTGTACAAACATCTGCTTTCCCTTAGATTAGAAACACAACTTTCTCAAAATTGTTGGTTACCTCTGTAACGCATACAATCCAATTAAAACTAAATCAATATAATCCCTGTGTTCGACCTCGGACTCACCGAGAACACCTATTACTTTACTTATACTTGGGTAGAGGAATAGGAAAACTTGACAAAACTAACGCAAGCCATGTTAAACGCATAACCATATACTTTAGTACCTTGCGTTAAGTTAATTCACACAATAATATTTCGACAACAACTGCTCCCACCGCATGGTTACTTGCGTCGCACATTAATTCAAACGGGAGAGACCAGTCTGGTGCAACTAAAATAGGTGCTGAAATCAGAGCTTGCCTTGGAGATTCAAATGCGTTTAAGCATTTACCGTCGAAATTGAATTCCTTGTTGACTTCCAGCAACTCGCTCAGTGGTTTTGCTACTTGCGAGAATCCCTTAATGAATCTTCTATAGAAGCCCGCATGGCCTAGGAAACTTCGCAAAGTCTTAACATTTGTGGGGGCTGGGAGTTTTGCTATCGCATCTATCTTTGCCTGATCCACTTCCAATCCAACCTTGGAGATTTTATGCCCCAACACAATACCCTCAGTCACCATAAAGTGGCATTTTTCCCAGTTGAGGACTAGATTTGTGTCTTCGCATCGCTTTAGCACTTGTTCTAGGTTGGTCAAGCATTCATTATAAGATTTCCCAAATACTGAGAAGTCGTCCATAAACACCTCTACTGACTGTTCCAAAT
The DNA here is from genome assembly GCA_030954485.1 of Citrullus mucosospermus. Taxonomy (NCBI): domain Eukaryota; kingdom Viridiplantae; phylum Streptophyta; class Magnoliopsida; order Cucurbitales; family Cucurbitaceae; genus Citrullus; species Citrullus mucosospermus. The sequence goes on along the minus strand of CM062057.1, from coordinate 13,011,121 downwards.
GATCAGAGAATATTGCCATCATGCACCTTTGGAACGTCCCTGGTGCGTTACATAGCCCGAATGGCATGCGCCTGAACGCGAAGGTGCCATATGGACATGTGAACGTCGTCTTCTCTTGATCTTCCGGAGCTATCATGATCTGGTTATAGCCGGAATATCCGTCCAGCAAGCAGAAAAATTCATTACCTGCCAGCCTATCTAGCATCGGGTCGATGAATGGTAGTGGAAAGTGGTCCTTCTTTGTTGCCACATTCAGCTTGCGGTAGTCCATACAGATGCGCCAGCCAGTGACCGTTCTTGTTGGTATCAGTTCATTCTTGCTATTCATGATCACTGTCATCCCCCCTTTCTTCGGTACACACTGAACTGGGCTCACCCAGCTGCTGTCGGAGATTGGATAAATGACCCTTGCGTCGAGCCATTTGATGATCTCTTTCTTCACAACCTCCTTCATTGCGGGGTTGAGCCTGCGCTGCCTCTCAACTGAACCATCCTTACCCTCTTCCAACCGAATTTTATGCATGCAGTACGAGGGGCTTATTCCTCTGATATCCGCTAAGGTCCATCCTATGGCTTTGATATGGTTTTTCAAGATATCCAGCAAAGCCTTCTCACATTCTGTCGTCAACGCAGAGGATATGATGACCGGTAGTGTGCTTTCTTCCCCCAAATATGCATACTTTAAATGCGTTGGCAGTGTCTTAAGCTCAAGAGTTGGTGGTTCTTCTAAGGACGACTTTGTTTTCTCCGTTGTCCTGTTGCCTAAGTCCAAGCGTTCAAAGCTTGCGTTGGAGATTATATTTATTTCCGCCTTTCTTCCTTCATCCAGTTCATCCAGCAGTGTTTCGTTTTCCGCACATGCGTCGATGATGCTTGCCTTTTCTTCAGTTATCTCTTCGACCATCTGGCAAGAATGAAAATCATCAGGATATTTCAACGCATTAAACACATTATATTTTACCTTCTGGTCATCCACTCGAATAGTTAACTCCCCTTCCTGGACGTCAATCAGGGCGCGTCCAGTAGCTAAGAAAGGTCTTCCCAGGATGATGGGCACCTCTCTATCAGCTTCATAATCCAGAATTATGAAGTCGGCCGGGATGATAAATTGTCCACCTTCACAAGAACATCCTCAATTTTTCCCTCTAGATGCTTAATGGAACGGTCAGCGAGCTGAAGTGTGACTGTAGTTGGCCGTGCTTCCCCTATACCCAACTTCTGAAATATAGATAGCGGCATTAAATTGATGCTGGCCCCTAAGTCGCATAGTGCCTGACCTATGTCCATTCCTCCTATAGAACAGGGCAATGTGAAACTCCCTGGATCTTTCATTTTAGCGGGTATATTGCTTTTAAACAATGCACTGCATTCCCGCGTCAATGCGACTGTCTCAAACTCTCCGAGCCTCCTTTTCTTAGATAATATGTCTTTCAGAAATTTGACATAACTCGGCATTTGTTCCAGGGCTTCCACCAACGGAATGTTGATGTGAAGTTGTTTGAGAACGTCCAGGAATTTTCTGAATTGACCCTCGTCATTCTTCTTCTTTAGGCGTTGAGGAAAGGGCAGACGCATAAGGGGATTGGTATTATGAGATACCGATGCAGGGTTTGCCTGCGTTGCTTTTTCTCTCCTCTTTCCATTTTCTTGTTCTTTAGAGGTTGTGGTTATGGATGAAGATTGCGGTTCATGGATAGACGTTGCGGGAGTTTGTAATGGAGTGATTTGAGGCTACAGATTTCCTTGCATCCTCTGCTCTTGCGGTTCAGTGGGAAGAACCTTCCCACTCCTCAATGTCACAGCTTGACATTGTTCCTTACCGTTACCTCTTGGGGCTTTGGTATTACTAGGCAATGCTCCTTGGGGTCTGGTATTGCGCTCACTTGCCATTTGTCCCACTTGAAGTTCCAGATTTCTAATTGCAATGGCATGGCTTTTAATTTCTCCCATCTGATTTTGGAGCATTGCTTCAAGTGACTTACGCGTTTCTTCATTTTGAGTAATCGTTTGACTCATAAGTGCTTCCAGGGATGATGATGATGAATTTGCTAACTGATTTCTTTGCGCTTGATGCCCTTGAACACCTTGGTTGTACACAGGATTATTATTTCTTTGCAGTTGTTGTCCAGCAACTTGCGTCTGTGATTGGTTTCCTCCCCATCCAAAGTTAGGATGGTTTCTCCAACCCGGATTATAAGTCTTAGAATACGGGTTGTTCTGAACATAGCAGACAGACTGTGGGTTGTAGGGACACATATCATACAAGTGGCCCTCACCGCATTGCACACAGCTTACAGATGCTGTTGCATTGACCGTGTTCATTGCATCCATTGATGCAACCGTTCCTCCTTGGTTGTTCAACGCAATGGTTTGCAGCAAGGATGTCATGTTGGCGATCTGAGCTGAAAGGTTACTAGTCGCATCCGTTTCAATCATTCCAGCTTGCGATCGTCTTTTATCCATATACCTGGATCCATATCCATCATCCACCCATTCATCAGTATTCCTCGAAATTCTGTCGAGGATCTCTTTGGCCTGCATGTAAGTTTTGTCCATCAAATCTCCTGCTGCAGAGGCGTCAGCCACTGATTGTGATGTTTTGTTCAGTCCTCCATAAAAAATCTCCATCTGTACACAATCAGGGATATCGTTATGGGGACAATTTCTTACCAGCCTTTTAAACCGGGCCGATGCTTCACTAAGCGTCTCCGAGTCCATTTGCTCGAAGGTGACAATGTCTCGTCACCTCTTTGCACTTACCGTCGGAGGAAAGTATTTCTGCATGAATTTTTCAACCATCTTACCCCACGTTGTAATCTCACCAGGTTCAAATGAGTATGCCCACTGTCTTGCCTCATCTCTGAGAGAAAATGGGAATAGCGTCAGTCTGATGCTATCTTGCGGTACTCCCGCCATCGGAAATGCACTACAGATTTCCAAGAAACTCTTTAGGTGTGCATGTGGATCTTCACCCGTTGCACCCCCAAACTGTCCTGCGGCTTGCAGCATTTGCAACATCACTGGCTTTATTTCGAACCTTCCATTACCCTCGAAGGTTGGTTGTAAAATTCCCGGTGCAAAATTATATAAATTAGGAGACGCATACTCCCTCATCGGGCGATTTCTATCATGCGCCAAGAGAATAGGATTTGTATCATAGTTTGCGTGCTCTTGCGCATTTGCGTTCCGCCTGACCTCAGCTTGAGGAGCTTGAAGTTGATTGTTTTGAGCATCCATGGTCTCTTCAGTAGACTGATTGCTCCTTCTTTGCTTATTCTGTCTTATCCTTCTTCTGAAGGTCCTCTCAATCTTAGGGTCAATATCAAATGTCGGGTTATCCCCTTCACTCAAATGTCGGAATTCTGCAACACAATAATCCAAAGAAAAAAATTAAATCAATGAGTATTCCCCGGCAACGGCGCCAAAAACTTGTTGTGGAAATATTATTGTGTGAATTAACCTAACGCAAGGTGCTAAAGTATATGATTATGCGTTCAACATGTCAAGATTTGATCATGCAATGCGTTCTATTATTATACGCACTCTGGGTAATGGCGAAGCAAGGGGCAAAGTGGTATGTTTCACCCACAGGTATTAAGACGCTTTCAGCAAGCAGCCTAACTCCAGAGGCAAACCTATGGGTGTATTTGGTGAAGAAGTGGTTGATCCCTACAACACATGACAAGACAGTGTCAAGGGATCGAGTGATGGCAGCATACTGCATTATGCGTCGCATCAACCTTGATGTCGGATGCATAATTGCCGCACAGATAAGAGGGGTGTTCAGCAAGCCAAGGGGCCAACTCTTTTTTCCCGCTCTTATCATGAACTTATACGGCAATGCTTCCATCGGAGGGCCAACGGAAGTGTTAGACGCAGAGAAGATGATTGAAGTTAATGGCATAATAGCCAACAAGACTCTGCGTCGGTTGATGAGAGGATCGCAATATCTGCCAGAGCCTACCAAGGCTACCAAAAGACCTCATCAACCAGTTCCGCTTCCAAAGCCGCAGCCGCAAAAGAAGGGGAAGCCGTCCAAGTTGAAGGGCGTGGCAAGTCCTGATGCCACCATTCGACCTTCCCCAACCTCAAGTCCTTCACCCCGACTTCCAACAACCAGAAGGGAACCAACTCAACCTCCACCTTCTCCTGAGATGCATCGCCCTAAGCCACCTCCTCCTTCGAAGAAAACGCATCGCCCCAAACATCCAAAACCCCGACCTTCAACAAAACCCTCTGCGCCAATAAGAGTTGATGACTCACACTTAGAGGATTTTGGCGCGACTTTTATGCGTCCATCATCCCCTGCGTTTGACGAAACTCCACCCACTCCCCCGCCTCAACCAAACCCACCTACTCCACCTCGGCCAAACCCGCCTACCCCACCAACGCAACCTCAATGGCAAGAAGGTCCACTTGATCTTGAATGGGAGACAGTGCAAACATACTTGCAGCAAGCGATATTGCGTCCTGTGATGCATTCATTAAATATGTTAGCACGCCGACAGACGGAGCAGTTCCAATTCACCCTGAATTATGTTCACCAACTGTTCTCCATCCGTCCGGAAATCCCGCTCCCTGATATTCCAGAACGCCTCCAACAGCCTCTTGTCTTCCCAGTACCGCAACGTCCTGCGTCTGAGCAGCAACGCAGACCTGATGAAGACGAGCCTGATGGTTGAAAAGTTTAGGGGTGTAGTCAAGACTTGTCATTTTCTTGCAAATTTTGTATCTTCACATTCAATTGTATGCGTTGGTGAAAATCATATTAATAGAATGAATTTTCTTCATCGCATGGATCTTTAATTTCCTCTTTGCGTTGTCCCTTGTTATAAATTTATTCTAAGTACATTTAATTAATCTAAACTTCTATCTTTGCATTGAAAAAGTTGGTCCCTGTGATGATAATCCTGCTTACACTTTTTGTACACTCTTTAAGTTAGATTACTTTCAATACGTCTGCATACTATTCCTTAGAAACGCAAACCTACTTTGAATGTATGCAAGCAGCCAATTCAAACCTCTTTTACAACATTTTGCAACTTAGTCTTTGTTTACAATTTAAGCAATGAGGACCTTGCTACTCTCAAGTTTGGGGGTGGAAGAGGTTTGAACTGTCAAAGATAAAAATATGAGGAACTTAGTTCAATCATACCAACAAAAAAAAAAAAAATTATTCTTTAAAACGCAAAACTCCGCTAGCAAGACTAATATATTTATCTTGTTAAGAGTTTAGCTGAAAACGACACCTGCTCGTAGTTGGCCACCTCCATGCACCCCATAGTTGGTGTGTCAAAACGAAGGTGGCTAATCGTAATCAGCGACGCATAGATAAATAACAAACTCCAATGTCTAGTGAGGAAACCGAGCTTAGATAAGAGTTTAGTCGAGAAGGGCACTTGCTCGTAGTTGGCTGCCTTCATGCACCCCATAGTTGGTATGTCAGAACGAAGGTGGGTAACCCTACTCGACGCATACTTAATAACTATACAATAAAACCAATGAAAGAAAAAGGAACTTTATATCTTCATCTTTTTAGACTCAATGTTCCAAAGAAGAAACAAAAATTTTGTGAATAATGAGTTAAAGAGTTTTGAAAAGAAGGCTTGCCGCATACAAATTAGACCCGTCCTAAAGAAAAGAATAAAGAGGTAGAGAAATAATATAACTAACGGGTAGCTGATTGAGTATAGCATTCTGAGAGACTAGTCAATGCGTTGAGAAAATGCTTAGGTCAATTGAAGTTTCTTAGATGGAAGTTATGCTTGAGGACAAGCATTTATCTAAGTTTGGGGGTGTGATAACTTGTAGAAATACAAGTTATTATAGCCTTTTTCATAGATAAATAGAGTTTAAATAAGAGAAGCATGCGGTAGTTAATGATAAATTCCATTAATAAATCTTCCTTTGCGTTATACTCTTGAATTTTGATGAAGATATTGATTTTACCACTTGTTAAGCCTAAAACGAATGTTTTCACGCAGGAATGCAAGCGATGCGTTGATGACCCCTTAACGTAGGAACCAGACAGTGCGTTAACGACAGCCCAACGCATAACTACGCATTAGCAACCTATGTTTCGTTGACATCAACCAAACTATGCATGGACGCATAGACAACTGTTACGGCAAGGCGCTGCGAATCAGATCGGAATCTTGAGAGATTGACGGATGATTGGAAGACATGATTTGCGGCTTAAGTGGTGGATCTTAATTGGCCCGAGAATCACGCAATCAGGCGAGATGGACGCAGTGTCAATCTCGCCACCAATCAAGCAGCTCTGCCATTAACTGCGATTTCATCATCTATAAAAGGGCAGCTCTGTGAGAGGAGAAAGGTTGTTGATTCTCGGAAGGACTCCATAAGTGACAGCAGAGTTCTCTCAGACTTCAACCGGAGACAAATAGCTCGAGAGAGAAGAGTCTTCCTTTCCGCCGCACTACTTCACAGCAAATCATCACGCTTCCATCCGGGCGACTCAAGACATTGACGTCTTGCCTTGCTTTCTTTCTTACTTTTCTTACTTGAATTTTAGATTTGTATCAAAAAATTGACTTATTAAAATTTGTATCTCATTTTCATCAATACAATTATCTTCCATGTCTATTCACTCTTTTCATCTGTTCACTTTATATTTTCAAGCCATGAGTAACTAATCACTCGGGGGTCTAGGGTTGCGTTAGCATCTAACTAGGGACTGCAGTGTAACTATTCTAACTTGTCAATTGCGAGCTTAATCCGATGCTTATATCCATCTGACAAATCGATATAAGTAGTAATAATCAGACTGCTCGAGAGGGTAAGTGATTGTGGAACTCAATTGACAAGGGCCAAGTAGTGTTACCGTCGATGGGGACAACCTTGGTTCTTAACACTCTCCTATGCGTTATAGACATATAACGCATAGCGGCTGACAACCGGGAGAAGAGTCGCAAGTATGAATAGAGTACTACTGTGCGTTTCCGATGTTAGATGTTAATCAACCCGAACCCTTTTCTTTATCCATTCATACACATCTTAGCTGAACTTGCTGTGTCGCATGCTTTCCATATTCCACAACTGTTAGTCTAGTGTACAAACATCTGCTTTCTCTAGATTAGAAATACAATTTCACATAATTGTCGGTTACCTCTATAACGCATACAATCCAATTAAAACCAAATCAATATATTCCCTGTGTTCGACCTCGGACTCACCGAGAAAACCTATTACTTTACTTATACTTGGGTAGAGGAATAGGAAAACTTGACAAGACCAACGCATAATAATAGAATGCATTGCATGATCAAATCTTGACATGTTGAACGCATAATCATATACTTTAGCACCTTACGTTAGGTTAATTCACACAATAATATTTCCACAACATTACACCATGTTGTTTGAATGCTAAATGAGTTAAATGTTATAAGTTTGTTTTTCTTGAGCAATATTAAGTATGTTACATCTTGATTAATGCATATCTTTAGCTTGCATAACTTTGTCTGACAAACAAAAGTAGTAAGCATGACTGTGGAGCTTGAGAGAGTGGATAGTTAATCTTTAGCATTTATCAAGACTAAATGAGTTGCAGAGATGTAGTTCATCTTTTGCCAACGCTAACTTACCATGCGTCTTAGAGATAAGATTAATGTGGCGTCGAAACATCGAGAGATGGATTCACAAACGCAGTTTGTAGGTATGTAATTATACTTAGAAAGTTTAGGTAACAATTAGCTCTTGCATTAACTCTCCGTCCACCTCATTGTTAGTTATAGGAAATTCTTTTCATTCTTTATGTATAGTTTTAGACACATATAACCAACAAATGCATATATTATGTCACACCCTGATAACTTGTAGAAATACAAGTTATTATAGTCACTATTTGACTTAATTAGAGTAACTTTAACGCATGATTTTGGTAGTTAAATGATGAAAAATGTATCACCATGTTTGGCACTACTTACAAAAAGAAAATACCTGAAAAACGATGAGCTTTTATGTTTCTAACGCAGGGTTAAGAAGAAAAGAAGCGCGAAGCACGAAGAAACGAAGCTGCTGCGAAAATGAGTAGAAATCTGCGTCGAGCCCAGGCGTTGAGACCATGCGTTGAGAAAAAGTAGATATAGACGCATGGCTAAAAGCTGTCATATCAATATGCAAAAGGATAACACGCTATCAGAATATGGCAGAACAAATGGGTCGACGACGTAAAAAGTCTGCGCAGCAGGGCATGGAATTTAATGTAAAGGTCTCAGGTCATCATGAGTTTCAACTTTTCGACGCCTATAAATAGCCCGAAGCTTCCCCATTGAAAAGGGAGAGACCAGTTCAAGAGGCAAAAGCTCTGCACTTTTTCTCCTTCACCATAACCAGCCTCCATTTCGAGCTCTTCTGAGAGAAGGATTCTGAGCATCATCAGAGTCATCTCCTAGTGAGTGAGAATCTCCACCCTATGGAATATATATATCAGATAGCAACCATCTCAAGCCTCCATGAAGCAAGATGTTGCCAGTGGCGGCTTGACACTCTTCATCTCTATTTTATTTCCATTTCTCTCCTTCTTGCTTATATTTTGTTAATGACATTTGAGAGAATGATATATTTCATTAATATAAGTTTGATTGACTATCATCTTCCATCCATTTCCATATTAAATACTTTACACCATGTTATATAAATGCTAAATGAGTTAAATGTTAAAAGCTAGTTTTTCTTGAGCAATTCTGAGTATGTTACATCCTAGTTAATGCATATTTTTAGCTTGCGTAACGTTGTCTAACAAACAAACGTAGTAAGCATGACTGTCGAGCTTGAGAGAGTGGATAATTAATCTTTAGCATTAATTAAGACTAAATGAGTTGCAGAGATGTAGTTCATCTTTTGCCAAAACAAACTTACCATGCGTCTTAGAGATAAGATAAATGTGGCGTCGAAACATCGAGGATGGACTCACACACGCAGTTTGTAGGTATGTAATTGTACTTGGAAAGTTTAGGCAACAACTAGCTCTTGCGTTCAACTCTACTTTCACCGCATGGTCCCATCCATTCCCAACACATGCTATCTGACGCATTGTTTCGTATGACTACCCAACGCCGCGTCCATTCCATTAATAGTAGTAGGAAATTCTTTTCGTTCTTTTTGTATAGTTTAGATACACAAACAACAAATGCACATATATTTACTTGTACAGTCATCTCATAGTCATATATTTAATCTCAACGCCTAATTATTACAAATCCCTGCGTTCGACCCTGGACACACCAAGAAAACCTAAAAATGCTTATACTTGGGTTTTTATAGGAAAACTTGCCTAGTCATGATCACATCTAGAGTAATTCTCAACGCATCTTTGTACTGAAATGATAAAATCTATTTTTTTGTGCAACGAGCTAAGAATCAATTCAATTTAATTAGAAATTAAACGACCAAAAATCCAACGAACAAGTTTTTGGCGCCATTGCCGGGGATTTGAATTAATAATTTAGGTTTTTGATATTATTTTTTTTGATCTATGCAGAAAATCTCAATCTTGGGCCGTACAGAGCATTTAGCCGAAGACGTTCCTGACAGTTGCTGAACAAAGAACAGCCTGTGTTCATTTCTGACCCCGAGATCGAGAGAACCTTTCGAAAAAGAAATAAGACATTTCAAAGGCGGCGACAACTTTGCAGAATGAACAACAAACTCATCCTATCTTGTTGGCACATGATCGGAATCGCCCGATTAGAGATTACGCGTCGCCTATCTTATATAATTTTTCACCTGGGATTATGCGACTTGAGTCTCAAGGTTCGAGATTTGAAATGAAGCCAGTCATGCTTCAAATGCTACAAACTGCAGGACAGTTTGGGGGATCACCTGGTGAAGACCCTCATGCTCACCTGAAAAGCTTCATTGAAATCTGCAATACCTTCGTCATCCCGAACATAAGTGCAGATGACATCAGACTGACGCTGTTCCCATTCTCCCTCAGAGATGAGGCGAGACAGTGGGCATATTCTTTGGAACCAGGTGAGATCACCACCTGGAACCACATGATAGAAAAGTTCATGTAGAAGTTCTTCCCACCAACGGAGAATGCTAGAAGAAGAAGAGACATCGCCAATTTTCAGCAAAAAGATAGAGAAACCCTGAGCGATGCTTGGGCAAGATTTAAAAGATTGGTGAGAAATTGCCTGCATAATGGCTTCCCCGATTGTGTTCAAATGGAGATATTCTATGATGGTCTGACCGAGGCATCTCAGACCGCTGCAAATGCTGCCACAGCGGGAGGACTACTTGACAAAACTTATACTGAGGCTAAGGAAATTCTCGATAGAATATCAAGAAACCATGAAGATTGGGAGAACCATGGATATAGCCGATCTGGCCGCAGACAAAACCATGCGACGGGAGCACCAGAGCATAATAGTGTTGCTGCATTACAAGCTCAAGTCACCGCCATGACTAACCTGTTACAGACTATGGCCCTGAATCAGTCAAATATAGGAGGCGGCGGCCAAGTGAACGCAGTGAATCAAGCAAACGTTGCAGGATGCGTTGGATGTGGGGAACCGCATGCGTATGAGGTATGTCCACAGAACCCTCAATCTGTGTGTTTTATATGCAATAACCCCTACTCTAACACCTACAACCCTGGCTGGAGGAATCATCCAAACTTTTCATGGGGTGGTAACCGCCAACCAGAGCAGCAAGGTGCGCCTATGCATGAAAGAGGAGGATCACCTGGATTCCCCCTGGACATCAGAGGCAAAATTCACACCAATCAACACCTAGTCCACCATCATCAATGGAAGCTCTTCTGAAGGAATATATGCAGAAGAATGACGCCTTGATGCAAACCCAGGCGTCATCCATCCGAAATTTAGAGCTTCAGATTGGCCAGATCGACGGAGAGCTAAAGACGCGGCAAAAAGGATCTCTTCCTAGCAACACTGAAGCCCCACGCGGTACAGGCAATTCAAGTAAAGAACAATGTCAAGCTGTGACATTGTGAAGTGGAAGAACTATGAACGAACTTCCTCGCCGAGAGAACTCTCAACCAGCAATTCATCACTCCAATCCTACAACTAATTCTAACCCATCAACGCAACAAAAACAAGCTGACATGCAAAGAAGTTTATCAGGAAAAGACGCGTCAACAAGCATGTTAGCCGAGCTGCAAACGCCTCCTTACCCATAGCGGTTAAGAAGGAAGAAAAATAATTAGAGGCAGTTCAAACGCTTCCTGGATGTACTCAAATAGTTGCACATCAACATCCCACTGGTGGAGGCGTTGGAACAAATGCCTACCTATGCTAAATTCCTCAAGGATATACTGTCTAAAAAGAGAGGAATGGGTGAATATGAGACCATTGCTCTAACGCAGGAATGCAGCGACATGGTCTGTGAACGCGTCCCCACAAAGATGAAAGATCCTGGGAGCTTCACCATTCCCTGTTCTATTGGAGGAATTCACATAGGAAAAGCGTTGTGTGATCTAGGGGCTAGCATTAATCTCATGCCCTTGTCAATATTCAACAAGTTAGGGATCGCATCGCAGCCAACAACAGTTACCCTACAATTGGCGGATCGATCCGTTGTGCATCCTGAAGGAAGGATTGAAGATGTGTTGGTAAAGGTAGACAAGTTTATTCTCCCCGCAGACTTCATTATCCTGGATTATGAAGCAGACGAAGACGTCCCAATCATACTTGGACGCCCGTTTCTGTCAACGGGTCGCACACTTATTGACGTCCACAAGGGGGAGATCATCATGAGAGTTAATGATCAGGAGGTGATATTCAACGTTTTCAAGTCTTTAGAATGTCCAGGAGAACAGAAGACCTGCCAGAACCTTGAAGCAGAGGATGAGATACATGAAATGATGCTTGAAGAAAATGATGAAACCATTGAAAATCTAGACGCGCAGCAGCTTGAACAATGCTGTGCTTTGGTCCATTCTACTTTTGAAACTTTGATCCCGAATAAGATCAACCAGCGAATGAAACCATCTCTGGAAGAAGCGCCAGAAATCGAGTTAAAAGTGTTACCAGCTCACCTAAAGTATGCCTACTTAGGCGAAGGTAACTCTCTTCCAGTTATTATATCTGCTGCTTTATCCCCTAACCAAGAATCAGCTTTGTTGGTTATTTTGAAAAAGCATATCCAAGCTGTCGGATGGACATTGGCTGATATCAAGGGGATCAGCCCCACATACTGCATGCACAAGATTCGTCTAGAAGAAGGAAAAGACGGATCCATCGAGGCCCAAAGGCGGTTAAACCCAGCAATGAAGGAAGTTGTCAAGAAAAAGAGGTACTTAAATGGTTGGACGCAAGCGTTATCTTTCCCATTTCTCATAGTAAATGGGTAAGTCTTGTGCAATGCGTTCCCAAGAAAGGCGGTATGACTGTAGTCCCGAACAAGAACAATGAATTGATCCCCACCCGCACTGTGACGGGGTGGAAAATTTGTATGGACTATAAGAAGCTCAACGCGGCGACAAAGAAGGATCATTTCCCACAGCCCTTTATTGATCAGATGTTAGACAGACTTTCGGGAAATGAATTCTTTTGTTTGTTGGATGGCTATTCCGGATACAACCAGATCATGATTGCTCCAGAAGACCAGGAGAAGACAACATTTACATGTCCATATGGTACTTTTGCATTTCGACGCATGTCGTTTGGACTATGTAACGCCCCAGGCACCTTTCAGCGGTGTATGATGGCAATCTTCTCTGAATTTTTAGAAGAATCTGTGGAGATATTCATGGACGATTTTTCAATCTTTGGAAATTCGTTTGAAGCGTGCTTAGCCAATCTGAAAAAAGTATTGAAAAGATGCGAGGACACCAACTTAGTTCTAAATTGGGAAAAATGTCACTTTATGGTGAATGAAGGAATTGTCCTCAGTCACAAGATATCCAAGAAGGGCCTTAAAGTTGATCAGGCCAAAATTGAAGCCGTAGAAAAGCTCCCACCGTCTAAAAATGTCAAGACACTTCACAGCTTCTTGGGACATGCAGGGTTTTATAGAAGGTTCGTCAAGGACTTTTCAAAAATTGCACGCCCTTTAAGCTCATTGCTGGAGCAAAATCGACCATATATTTTTTATGAAGAATGCCTCAAGGCATTTGAGACTTTGAAAGCAGCACTGGTGAAGCACCAATTTTAATTGCCCCAAATTGGTCGCAACCATTTGAGCTAATGTGTGATGCAAGCGACTATGCGATGGGCGCTGCGTTGGTTCAACGCAGAGACAGAATGCTGCACTCTATAGCCTACGCCAGCAAAACTTTCAACGCAGCTCAGGAAAATTATACCACTACAGAGAAAGAGTTGTTGGCGGTAGTATTCGCTGTGGAAAAATTCAGAGCATATCTTCTAGGGTCGAAAGTCATCATCCATACTGACCACTCAGCTATCCGATATTTGATGACTAAAAAAGATGCGAAGCCGAGGCTTATTCGATGGGTTTTACTTCTTCAAGAGTTCGACGCAGAGATAGTAGATCGAAAGGGAACAGAGAACAATGTGGCAGATCATCTTTCAAGACTTGAGAATATGGAACACGATCGCAAACAGCTGGACGTCAACGCAAGCTTTCCAGATGAAGCTGTACTGAAAGTCACAGAGTCCGCGCCGTGGTATGCAGACATTGTAAACTTCTTGGTGTGCAAACAATTTCCTGAAAACTTCAACGCACAGCAAAAGAAGAAGTTGATGCATGACGCGAAGTTTTATTGTTGGGACGAGCCTAGCTCTACAAAAGGGGGCCGGATCACATATTCAGACTTTGTATCCCAGAGACTTCGTATCAACGCATCCTATCCCAATGTCATGACTCCCCCTATGGAGGACATTTTGGAGGACAACGAACTGCAACCAAGGTATTGCAAAGCGGATACTTCTGGCCAACTCTTTTTAGAGACGCCAGGGACTATGCGATCAGATGCGACAGATGTCAACGCATCGGAAATATTTCAAGTCGGAACGAAATGCCACTTACCTCTATTTTAGAAGTCGAGCTCTTTGACGTTTGGGGTATTGATTTCATGGGCCCATTCCCACCATCAAACGACCACAACTACATACTGGTAGCTGTGGACTATGTATCAAAATGGGTTGAAGCAATCTCATGCGCCAGGAATGACGCGGCGACAGTCTCAAACTTTCTTCAGAAGAATATATTTACGAGATTTGGAATGCCGAGAGCCCTTATTAGCGATGAAGGTACGCATTTCATTAATAAAATTATTTCCAATTTGCTAATAAAATACAATGTACATCATAGGGTGGCCACTGCATACCACCCACAGACAAATTGGTAGGCACCAATAGAGAGTTGAAAACTATTTTGGAAAAAGTAGTTAACGCCTCTCGAAAGGACTGGGCGTCCAAATTGAACGAGGCGTTATGGGCATACCGTACAACATTCAAAACGCCTATCGGGATGTCACCGTATACACTGGTCTTTGGAAAGGCATGCCACCTGCCGCTGGAGCTAGAACATAAAGCATTGTGGGCTATTGAACATGGACCTGAAAGCAGCTGGAGAAGCGCGTCAACTTCAATTAAACGAACTGGAGGAATGGAGGCTGCAAGCCTATGAGAACGAAAAGATATACAAGGAGCGAACAAAGCGTTGGCACGACCAGCGCATCAGTAAGAAATCTTTGTATGTAGGTCAAAAGGTCCTCCTTTTTAACTCAAGACTGCGTTTATTTCCAGGAAAATTAAAAACAAGATGGTCTGGTCCTTTTGTGATCAAGGAAATCTTTCCTCATGGTGCCGTAGAATTGATGAATGAAGACGGCACCAACGCATTCAAAGTTAATGGTCAGCGCGTGAAACCATATTTTGGAGACGGCCTTGAATGCGACAAAGTAACCGTTGACCTAACAAAGATCGAATGAGGAAACGATGGACACGCCCTGCGTTGACAACAAGCATTTATATCCAAGGGATGCATCCTAATTTTTTTCCTTTATTTCTTACCGCATTGTTTCATTTCTCCTTTTATTTTCGTCATTATTTGATTTGATTTTATCTTTAATTTATCGAGAGTTATTTGATTTTATTTTATTTGATTTGATTTGATTTGATTTGATTTGATTTTATTTTTTTTATCTGCTTTTAAAAATTTTGTCCGGATGCTATCTATTATTTTGCGTGGAGTGAAAAATGAACTGCAAGGCGTCGACATCTAAAACGATGCGATAGAATTATCTCGACGCCTCGAGGGGGATCTGAAGCGATTCTGTCAGATCGCTCAGATCAAGAATCTGAAAAGGCGTCGGCGCTAAAGTCGGCTGATATCGACGGATGTCAGACCATTTAATGTGGCTATGATGTCATGCATCGAGCTGATAACCCACGCGCCGAGCCAAAAACCATTTATAAACTCCTCTTCACCCTTTTTCTAGGTTACGCTCCCATATCTCCGAATTCTGAAATTTCCGGCATTATTTCCAGTTTGTTTTTAAAATTTCCCGATTCTCGCCCATTTTTCTCTCTTTTCACAGATAACATTTCAATGGCCTCCCAGAAACCCACTTCCTCCAAAAGCCCTAAACCCATGGCCTCATCCTCGAGGCAGGGTAGTCGGAATCTGTCCGCTACCTCTACCACACCTGAACCTCTCACCATTGTTCGCCTCAACAATCCTGAGTTGGAAGCGACATCTCCATCTCCGCCACGCTCCAGGGACCTGTCTGAAGCCCAAAAGGTGGAGAGAAATGACGAGACCACTGTCTTCGGAGATATTCTTGACACGATCGATGAAGAAGACGATGACTGGTTGGACGGGTTGATCGACCAGAGGACGAAGAACGAATCGCGTGGGTCAGTCCCGGCGATAAGGGGTCTTGAGGAATCTAACTCCAACGAAAGACCCATTGGCAAGGTATTAGCGGCAGTGGAAAAGAAGAGGTCCACGAAGGAAAAGAAAGTCAGACCAGACAGGGTCAGGGAAGAAGAAGCCGAGGAAGATGTCCTTCCGCTAAGAAGAAAAAATGAAAAAGGAAAGGACGCGGGGACATCTGAGGCTGTCGCACCATTGGTCGCCGCATCCCCTGTTGAGCGGCTAGAAGCGAAAGAGGCAGAGAAGTCTAAGAAGTTAATGGACGACATCAAAAAGATGAAGGAAAAGACGGAGTCGTTTCTCTCTGCAAATAAGAAAAGAAAAAAGGAAATCGCGGCTGCTGAGCAATCTATTGATGAGGCCGCGAGAAAAGCCGAATTTCTCCGTCGCATAGCAGAGATTGCGACGGAGTTAGAAGTAAAATGGGAAGAAAGTGATGCGGAGAAGCTACCAAAAGCTGAACGCATCAAGAAAAATATAAAAAAGATAAAGGAGGAGAAGAAGAAAGAAAAAGAGGTAGCCTTCACCAAGGAGAAGCTACCAGAGAAAAAGAAGAAAAATGAGGTGGCTAAGGCACCTGGAGTAGTTATCCGAAATATGGACGCAGGCAGAGCAAGGAGAATGCCTGCTCATCCCGTGAAAAGAAATGAGAAAGGAAAAGAGAAATTGGTTGAGGAAACAAGAAAGGAGGCGGCGAAGAGCAGAAAGAAACAATATAGTGGGCTCTACACTGAAGTGGGGTTCTTCCCAGAGCCTATTGAGTTGCCCGCCTTCATCATCCAAGGTGTCGACGCACTGGGTTGGAGACAATTTTGTGAAAGTGGCCAAGTCATCCAACCCACCGTCGTGGAGGCATTTTATGAAGGAACGATTCACCGAAAGGCTCATATGGTCAAAGTTGAAGATGAAGTGATCTCCTTCGAGCCTCAAGAGATTAACGCATTGTTTGATCTGCCCAACAATGCGGCGGCGGAAGGCAACAGTATAATGTCGACGCCTACAGACGCCGAATTAAATGATGCCCTCTCAATCATCGCCAAACCGGGGTCAGAGTGGAACACTTCCCCGAAGGGCATTCAATCATTGGCGCCTAACTGCTTGATCGCCAAGGCCAACCTGTGGTTGTACTTCATTAAGTGGTCGCTGCTTCCCACAACGCATGACGCCTCGATTTCAAGGGACCAGGCCATGGTCATCTACTGCATCATGCGGGGAATTCAGCTAGATGTGGGACGCATCATTGCCCCACAAATACGGGGGCTGTTCTTCAAGCCAAGGGATCAGTTATTCTTCCCCTTTCTTGTGACTAGACTGTGCGCCAACGCACAATTTATGGAGAATGCGCCAGTAAGAGCAGTAAACGGGGTCCTTTCAGCGCAGAGTTTGAGACGAATACTGAAGGACTCACCGCATCTGCTGGACGTGGCCAACACAAAGAAGAGGCCGCTAAAGTCACAACCATCACCCCCTCAACGTCCTCAACCAACAAAGAGGAAATTAGTCAAGAAAAATTTTGAGATTCCGGCGTCGAGTTCACAACCTGGTGAAGCCGAAGTTCCGCTCGATGCCTACACCCAGGCCTTGACCATTTATACTCCTCCCAGCGCCCCAATCCCCGAGGAGCCCTCTTCACCACCAACTTACCCTTCTCCTTCCCTTAAAATCCAAAATGAACCACTCCGTCTGCCTACCACCCAACGCGGCCTTCCGACGCCTCTTCAGATCCCTATCGCTGATTTAAATGAAGAGACGAAGGAAATGTCGCCGCCTTCTTCGCCCCACCTGGAGTTAACCCTCTCCCCGCCTCAAGTATCCACTTTTCGAGAGGCAACTCCACCACCACCACCCGTTGAGCCGACCCTGACTCTAGATCCTGAGGAGTCAGCGCCCTTTCATTTCTCGCCGCCTCGCCATGAACCTCAATGTTCCAATCTTCCAACCCCACCAACTACCGAACCTTCTACCCGCCCAACTCCACCGCAGTCAGAAGCAACCACCAGCACTCATCCTCAAGAAGACCCGTATCACTTGCGGTACGCCTCTGCTCCGCTGCCGTTTGTTGATCTAAATTTGGATGATCTGCTGAGGTATTTGGATGATGGGATCCTTCACCCCATCATGGGAGACTTAGATGAAATAAGGCGCAAGGAGATGGAAAGTCTCCAGCGGCAACAAGAGTTAGCTCAACAAGTCACACAATTGGGTCAGCAAGTGACTCAAATGGCGCAGCAACAAATGGAGCTTCGGAGTTTTGTTCAACGCCAAGCTCAGCGTCAAGACGAACAATTCAGCAGTTTGATGAACTATATTTATGAAGTGTTCGTCCAACGCATCCCAGCGTCGGTTATCCCTCCGTCCCTCCAACAACCCCTACCGTTCAAAGATCCAAATCCTCCCCCCGCGGACAACAATGACAACGCCTCGGGGAGAAATTAAATTTGGGGGTGTTCCTTTGGTTTATTTTTCCCTTCTTTTCTTTTGTATACTACTTTCCATTCTTTTTGTAATTGGTACAACGCATTACATTTCTATCAATACAACATGCAATTCATGAATTACTCTTTGTTCTCTTTCGTTTGTACTTTCAATTATTTCTTGCTTTATTATTCTCTATGATGCGCACTTTTAGTGTTTACCGCAAGTGTACGGGTCAAGTTATAATATAAAACAGTTAAGTCCGAGTATCGTTTCCACTAGAGATCCAATTGGGAAGGTCAAGTTACTTAGCTATTCTAGAATCGAATCAATTTTATTTGAGGATTGAAATTCAATATTTCAATTTTGGGTAAAAGAAAAACCAAGCAAAGAAAATATCAAAGGGAGAATTGCAAGAGTCAAAGAGAGTTCTAGGGTTTCGAATCCTTGTTTGTTTCATCATGCAAAATTATAGATTTCATGGATTTTATTTTAATTCTTATGCCTAAGTCTAGAAACTTAATTCCAAGTTGTCTTCTCTCAAAGACAACTCTTTCTCATGCAACTTGATTGATAGTTAATCTCTTAAAACCAATACAAAATTACATGGCATTAAAACTAATCTTTAGCAACTTTCATGGTCAACCTAACTACTCTCGTGATAGATTAACAACGATTCATTGTTATAGATCAAATTAAACATATAATCTCTCGATCATACATCTAACCTAACATGTGAAGGTGGCCAATCTTCAAGAATTAAACACAATAACAATGAAAAGCATATTTATTTGAACAAAACCATGAGTCTACAAAATTAACATGAATTCACAAATAATTCATCAAACCCTAAAACTAAAGAGTTTAGCCACTCATAGCGTGAAGCAACATGTTGAGCAAAAATAATCAAAGAAAGAGTGTAAAGAATAGGGAAACTCTACTGAAAAGAGGTTCTTGATTGAGGCAACATCATCACGAACTCCTTGGCTCTCGCGTCGGACTTCGAAGGGCACCAAAACTATCTCGAACTCTTTTCCTCTTCCTTGCGGCTAACTCACTCTTCGAACTCTCGCTTAATTCTCACCTTTTTGGATCTTTCTTTAGTTCTGCAACTTTCTTGCTTTTCTTGATATTTCTCCCCCCATTTGGCTGCTGAAAACCCCTCAATTTATAGAGTTTGGCCGCCTAAAATTTAACCTAAAATACATAACTTTTCGTTTAATTAACGCTGGCACCCCGGCGCTGTCGCATAGCGCTGCGGCGCTAGGGTTGCGACCAAAAATAAGTTGCTCTCGGGTTTTAGTGCCGTGGCAGCGCCGTCCCAGCGCCGCGACGCTGTCATGCATTCACCAAGGATGCGTCGAGGCAGCGCCATCTCGGCGCCGCGATGCTACTCTGCGTCCATGTTGATGCGTTTATACTTCGGCGCCGCGGCAGCGCTGTTTTAGTGCCGCATCGCTATTATGCGTCCAGATTGTTGCGTTTATGATACAGCACCGCGGCACATCCCAAATTTTGTCTTTTTGAGTTTTTCAGCTCTTTTTCACCGTATTCTTGCTCGGTTTTGATCTTTTTGTCATTTCTTCTAATTTTCCTCGTTTTAACCTGAAAATCACTAGCAAACAAGTGAAATCTAATATAAAACTCCCTTAATTTGAGAGAATATAAAGCACTTTTCGAGTGCTTATCACTCTTCGCCTTGTTTTTGTTTATGCGTCCAACCTCCATGATAAAATTTATGCGCTTCACCTATAGACTTATTGAAATAAGAAGATTGACCTGCAAGCCTTAGGATATCACACTTGGTAAATTACTTCTAAGAGTTAGTATGCGTTGCAAGCTTTGCCTCAAACCTCTTTTACAAAATTTTTCTAAAACAATCTCATAACTCGATTTCAACAATGAGGACCTTGCTGCCTTCAAATTTGGGGGTAAGAAAGGTTTGAGCCATGCGTTCAGAATTCAAAAATAAAAAAATAAAAAAATAAGTAAATAAAATAAAATTCCTTTGGACAAACAACTCTACTGACAACGCATAAAATTAGCCTGTTAAGAGTTGAGTTGAGATTGGCTCTTTTAACACCCCATAATCAAAGGTGAGAGTCCAAGATCAGCGCATAGTCAATAAATGGTACCACTGTCGACGCAACCATAAAGGAACGCGATAAGTGCCGAGTTGTGAAATGGTATTTGCTCGATGTTGGCTGCCTCCATGCACCCCATCGTTGGTATGTCAAAATGAAGGTAGATAGCTCGGATCAACGCAAGTCCACAAAAAAAAAATAATAAAATAAAAAAAAAAGATTTTTGAAACTTTATGAATGAATGAACTCTAAGGCACATTTCTAAAATGAGGACATCAGATTGGCTGGAAATGAGTAAGGGTATTTTTGAAGAATAAGCTTGCCGCATCTAAAAATTAGAAGTACTTTCAAAGCGTCGATTGAAAAAGGTCTAGGATGGTTATCTGATTATTGATATGGTCAAGGATTAGAAGGCATGTTGAGAGGGTGCGCTTATACTTAGACGGGCTGTAGATTTTAATAAATGTTCAAATAAATGTTCGAGGACAAACATTAACTCAAATTCGGGGGTGTGATAACTTGTAGAAATACAAGTTCTTATAGTCACTATTTGACTTAATTAGAGTAACTTTGGAGCTAAACGCATGATTTTGGTAGTTAAATGATGAAAAATGTATCACCATGCGTTGGCACTACTTACAAAAAGAAAATACCTGAAAAACGATGAGCTTTTATGTTTCTAACGCAGGGTTAAGAAGAAAAGAAGCGCGAAGCACGAAGAAATGAAGCTGTTGCGAAAATGAGTAGAAATCTGCGTCGAGCCCAGGCGTTAAGACCATGCGTTGGGAAAAAGTAGATACAGACGCATGGCCAAAAGCTGTCATATCAATATGCAAAAGGATAACACGCTATCAGAATATGGAAGAACAAATGGGCCGACGACGTAAAAGTCTACGCAGCAGGGCATGGAATTTAATGTAAAGGTGTCAGGTCATCATGAGTTTCAACTTTTCGATGCCTATAAATAGCCCGAAGCTTCCCCATTGAAAAGGGAGAGACCAGTTCAAGAGGCAAAAGCTCTGCACTTTTTCTCCTTCACCATAACCAGCCTCCACTTCGAGCTCTTTTGAGAGAAGGATTCTGAGCATCATCAGAGTCATCTCCCAGTGAGTGAGAATCTCCACCCTATGGAATATATATATCAGATAGCAACCATCTCAAGCCTCCATGAAGCAAGACGTTGCCAGTGGCGGCTTGACGCTCTTCATCTCTATTTTATTTCATTTCTCTCCTTCTTGCTTATATTTTGTTAATGACATTTGAGAGAATGATATATTTCATTAATATAAGTTTGATTGACTATCATCTTCCATCCATTTCCATATTAATGAGTTAAATGTTAAAAGCTAGTTTTTCTTGAGCAATTCTAAGTATGTTACATCCTGGTTAATGCATATTTTTAGCTTGCATAACGTTGTCTGACAAACAAACGTAGTAAGCATGACTGTCGAGCTTGAGAGAGTGGATAGTTAATCTTTAGCATTATTAAGACTAGATGAGTTGCAGAGATGTAGTTCATCTTTAGCCAAAACAAACTTACCATTCGTCTTAGAGATAAGATAAATGTGGCGTCGAAACATCGAGAGATGGATTCACACACGCAGTTTGTAGGTATGTAATTGTACTTGGAAAGTTTAGGCAACAACTAGCTCTTGCGTTCAACTCTACTTTCACCGCATGGTCCCATCCATTCCCATTGCATGCTATCTGACGCATTGTTTCGTATGACTACCCAACGCCGCGTCCATTCCATTAATAGTAGTAGGAAATTCTTTTCGTTCTTTTTGTATAGTTTAGATGCACAAACAACAAATGCACATATATTTACTTGTACAGTCATCGCATAGTCATATATTTAATCTCAACGCCTAATTATTACAAATCCCTGCGTTCGACCCTGGACTCACCAGAAAAACCTATAAATGCTTATACTTGGGTTTTTATAGGAAAACTTGCCTAGTCATGATCACATCTAGAGTAATTCTCAACGCATCTTTGTACTGAAATGATAAAATCTATTTTTTTGTGCAACGAGCTAAGAATCAATTCAATTTAATTAGAAATTAAACAACCAAAAATCCAACGAACACACCCCCTCCCGAATTATCCTCTATAACCCGAGAGGAGATGTGAAGATAGCAGTTACCGACTACCTTGTCAAATAACCTACTGTCAACTTCCTCTTATTATCTTTTAAACCCTTCTTAGGACAGTAATACCATTATCACGCTCTTGACAAACCTCGACTTCGATCGGCAACGAGAACTGTCATGCTACCTGAAAATGGAAAACATATTAAAAGGGTGAGCTAACAGCTCAGTGAGTAACAGTTTCTAAAAAACATTATACTTCAACTGTAAACTTATTGAACTCGTATGAAATATCACACATCAAATCAGTTTATAACATGATCAATTCTTTGTTATATCATGTATTGATAAGCGCTTGAAAAGTGCTTTCTATTCTCTCAAATTAAGGGAGTTTCTATTAGATTTCACTTGTTTGCTAGTGATTTTTAGGTTAAAACGAGGAAAATTAGAAGAAACGACTAAAAGATCAAAACCGAGCAAGAATACAACAAAAAAGAGGAACTAATTTCAATCATGACTAAAAAAAAAAAAAATTCCTTTTTAAATGAAAAACTCTGCTGGCAAGACTAATATATTTTTCTTGTTAAGGGTTTAGCTGAAAATGACACCTGCTCGTAGTTGGCCGCCTCCATGCACCCCATAGTTGGTGTGTCAAAACGAAGGTGGGTAATCGTAATCAGCGACGCATAGATAAATAACAAACTCCAATGTCTAGTGCGGAAACCGAACTTAGATAAGAGTTTAGTCAAGAAGGGCACTTGCTCGTAGTTGGCTGCCTCCATGCACCCCATCGTTGGTATGTCAAAACGAAGGTAGGTAACCCTACTTGACGCATACTTAATAACCAAATAATAAAACCAATGAAAGAAAAAGGAACTTTATATCTTCATCTTTTCAGACTCAGTGTTAAAAGAAGAAACAAAAATTTTGTGAATAATGAGTTAAAGAATTTTGAAGAGAAAGCTTGCTGCATACAAATTAGACCCGTCCTAAAGAAAAGAATATAGAGGTAGAGAAATAATATAACTAACAGGTAGCTGATTGAGTATAGCATTCTGAGAGACTAGTCAATGCGTTGAGAAAATGTTTAGGATAATTGAAGTTTCTTAGATAGAAGTTATGCTTGAGGACAAGCATTTATCTAAGTTTGGGGGTGTGATAACTTGTAGAAATACAAGTTATGATAGCCTTTTTCTTAGATAAATAGAGATTAAATAGAGAAGCATGCGGTAAGTTATGTTAATTTTTATTAAGAAATCTTCCTTTACGTTATACTAATGTATTTTTATGAAGATAAATGATTTTACCACTTTTTGAGCCTAAAACGCATGTTTTGACACAGGAATGCAAACGATGCGTTGATGACTTCTTAACGCAGGAACCTGACGATGCATTAACAACAACTCAACGCATAACTATGCATTAGCAACCTACGACGCGTTGACATCGACCAAACTATTCATGGACGCATAGACGACCATTAATGCAAGGCGCTGAAAATCAAATCAGAATCTTGAGAGATTGACAGATGATTGACGAACATGATTTGTGGCTAAAGTGGTGGATCTTAATTGACCCGAGAATCTCGCAATCAGGCGAGTTGGACGCATGGTATCAATCTCGCCGCCAATCAAGCAGATTTGCCATTAATTGCGGACGCATCATCCATAAAAGGGCAGCTCTGCGAGATGAGAAAGGGATGTTGATTCTCGAAAGAACTCCATAAGTGACAGCAGAGTTCTCTCAGACTTCAGCCGGAGACGAATAGCTCGAGAGAGAAGAGTCTTCCCTCCGCCGGACCACTTCACAGCAGAACCTCGCGCTTCCATCCGGGCGACTCAAGACATTGACGCCTTTCCTGCTTTCTTTCTTATTATTTCTATCTTAATTTTAGATTTGTGTCAAGACATTGAGCTTATCGAAAATTGTATCCCATTTCATCAATATAATTATCTTCCATGTCTACTCATTTCTCTAAACTTTCCGCTTTTTAGTTTCAAACCATGAGTAACTAATCACTCAAGGGTCTAGGGTTGCGTTAGCATCTAACTAGGAACCATAGTGTAACTATTTCATCTTGTCAATTGCGATCTTAATCCGATGCTTATGTCCATCTGACAAATCAATATAAGTAGTAATAATCAAACTGCTCGAGAGGGTAAGTGATTGTGGAACTCAATTGACAAGGGCCAAGTAGTGTTGTCACACCCCCTCCCGGATTATCCTCTATAACCCGAAAGAAGATGTGAAGTCAGCAACCTTGACTCCTCTGTAAGGTTCACTGACCAACCATTTCTTTACCAAAGACGGCCTAGACGAGGTTCTTGCATAGGCAAAGCATCCCGAACTCGCTTGCTACCTGGAAAATTTGAAAACATAGGAAAATGTGAGCTAAAACCCCGTGAGTGACTGGTTTTGTAAAACTATCTTTTATTTAAAAATAGGCATGTTACGCATTAAAACAAGGATTTAACTCGATAGTTCAATAGAAACAGATTTTCCACAAAACTTTATCAATATCGTAAATCTGTTACGAATCAATTGAATCGTTCTCCAGTATGATTTAACAGAAAACCGTTTGGTTTTTTAATCTTTTCCCTTAATTGAGGCGGAGCAAGGCTCAACGCACCCAACGTCGAAATCATCCCTGGCTTCAAGCAGAGCAAGCTCGATGCACTAGCCAGATTAACCTCTATATGCACATAGGAATATGATGGGTTGCCCATGTACCTTCTCATGTCCTTGAGTACTGGGTCCCGGGGAAACTCACGAGCCTTCTCAAGGAGATAAACACTGAGCCTCCTCTTAAACAGTTTATCGATCAGTTTGAGTAGATCATTCATATGAAACCTTTTATAGAAAACGGGATGTTTCTTGATAAACGATATCTTGCAACATGCCTTTCAATATAATAAAATAATCAGATAAACATGCCTTTTAAACAATATGATACACATCATGTGTTTCATGAAATCAGTTATCATAAACTATATCACATAAGAACGTTTCAACAAAGTTCTGTTTTGAAAGAAGAAGAGAGTCACTCACAATTACTTAAGAGATTTTCCTCTTTTCCTTCCAATCCCTGTCTTCCCCGAGCTCCTTGAATGCAAGGTTTGAACTCCTAATCTGCAAACTATTTCTGGTAACCGGTTGGACGCAACCCTGCCCTTAAACGCAAGGTGCAGACTAGCTCTTTTTTACTCTTTCAGATGCATCGACCTTCTTTGGACACAAGGTCTAACTTGAACGCATCGTGGCGTTCACCCTTTATGTTGAATTCGGATTAAACGCAAGGCTCACCCTTCTCGATGTAAGCTAACTTCTTAATACCAGATGACTTAACTGTCAAAGTTGTCTTCCTCTTTGGCCGCAGACTTCCTCCTTCAAACGCAAGGTTTTCTTCTTTCAGCTCTCTTTCTTTCCCCCTCTCAAGGATTATTATCACCGAATCATCAGTCATTACTTTTCCCTCAAGTTCCTATTTATAGAGAACTTGTCATTCTACCTCTCCTCTTCTGCTGCCACTTGTTTTCCACATGTCATGTTGCATGCTGAATTAATCATACATTAGTCCAAGTGTCACTTTGCATGAAATGTTTATCATGCTTTCTAACACCTCCTACTTAATGAGGTGTTACAATCATGTGTAACCACCTGGCCTATAGACTTACCTTATGGGTTCATTATTTTCCAATACATTGCGTTCATGGAACTATCTTCCAGATTCAACTTCTTTGCTTCCTTTTACTACCCTCGGCTTTACTACCTTTATTCCACTTCTGCTTTATTTAAGTGTACAAATTCTAAATGCATACTATTATGCGCTTCAGCTTGACATCATACATTAATTTTTATCGCATTTATATGCGTTCAACTCCCTTTCTTACATTCGTTCACAGCTACATTTCCTCCTTTGTACAATTGCACTCTTCTTACCATGTGGTTTACCTTTGACTACCCCATCCAACTCACATTCTTTCTTCCTGCGTTTACCCTCCTGCATTTACCTTTGCTTCATTCCACGTTCATGACCTTCCTTTAAGTCCCTTGATTTTATCCTCTATGCGTTCTCGAATCATATACCAAGGTTATTCCATAACCATTTCCTTCTTTAGCTTCTTCCTATGCGTTTACCGGAGACAGTGATGGCATTTTCCATTATCATGAAATTAAGCTCTTCAGCGTATGACTTGATAACCAATGATAACCATTATCGACTCATGAACCCTTCGTCGCATAGCTAATAGCTGTCCTTAACACAGAATTCCTCAACGCATAGCCAATATTTTCTCACCATATAACTTTCTCAACGCATAGTTATTATCCACTTTGTGGCTTATCAATTCATTATTAATCCGTCAGCCTATCGCATCCAACTACTCCCAATTCAAGGTAGTCTTCTCATCGTAACGTAGGTCTAACACAACCCTTGGTCAGGCTCCATCTTTGCCTCCAAACACATAATAACCCTCTTCAATACCTGACATACCAATCAAAAGAACGACTTATCCATCAAAGCTATGGTAACAGTCTACTTCCTTCCCTTTTACACTAGCTTCCCATACTAGGCTTACCAACGCATGGCCGTAATCCATACTCAGTTCTTGTTCCTTCAACTCCATTCACTATTTCTCTATACACTACTCTACGCATTACTTTCCTTAGTTTCACTTCCCGACGCGTTGTCCACCTTTCCAGCGCAAAGCACTTTTCCTACGTGATGGTTCTATTTCACTTTACATTATCAGCGCATGGTACTTTACCCCACTCAACTTGCCCCCGTTAGAACCTAATCTCACAGCTTGGTCGATAGCTCCTCAGTATTAAATACCATGCGTTTGAGCTTAATCATCTATACATCACCCTAATCTTCCAAGTTATGTCTATTCTTTTCTTAATACCATTCATCTCAACGCACAGAATTTATTGGCCATAATTCAGTAATTGCACAATCTTAACTTTTCGTTTAAAGGTTCCTCAATCCACACACTTTTATCCCTTTTATCCCTACTAGTTATATGAATACTTAGGTTTTTGGGGACAGGGTGTTACATTACCCCTAACCTTAACTCGATAAACACAGAAATCGTTTATCGATGAATGCATAGTTTACTTATGCGTTGGACGCATGCATGATTAATAGAGTATGCGGTGAAATCAAATTGTTTATATTAAAAACTCAATGCCTAATTTCATGCTTATCTCATTTATACTACTAACTGAAATTAAAGAAATAAATAAATGCTAAAAACAAAATATAAATAGAAAAAAAAGAAAGCAAAATACAATAAAATAAAAAAAATAAATACTAGAACAAGTTCAAATGAAAATAAAGCAAGGGTAAAAGAAAGCGTCCCTGAAAAAGTAGGCGTTCAGCAACGCAGGGACCTTTCGATGCAAGCTCAGTTATTACACTCGCGTAGGTCAATGGAGGTTTTGTCAATTTCGAATTCTCCAATGTGGTAGGGTTTTACCCTCTGTCCATTGACCTTGAAGGAAGTAGTTCCGTCTTCGTTTGTTAGCTTGACAGCACCATGCGGGAACACTTCCTTGATTATGAATGGACCCGACCAGCGAGACTTCAGCTTACCTGGAAATAAACGCAACCTTGAATTAAATAACAGGACCTTCTGGCCGACGTATAGAGTTTTCTTACTAATATTTTTGTCATGCCATTTCTTGGTCCTTTCTTTATACAGCTTTGCGTTTTCGTAAGCTGAATGCCTCCACTTCAGGAGTTCGTTTAATTGAAGCTTTCTGGCTTTGCCGCTTGCGTCCTGGTCTAGATTGAGCTTCTTCATGGCCTAGATGGCCTTGTGTTCCAACTCAAGCGGGAGATGGCATGCTTTACCAAACACCAGCGCATAGGGTGACATGCCTATAGGTGTTTTGAATGTCGTTCTGTATGCCCATAGAGCTTCATCTAATCTCTCCGTCCAATCTTTCCTTGATGTGCTCACGACTTTTTCGAGTATGGACTTGATCTCCTGGTTTGTTATTTTAGCTTGGTCGTTTGTCTGTGGGTGATACGTATTTGTTACCCTGTGCAAGACATTAAATTTTGTTAGTAAATTAGTGATTATGCGATTTATAAAATGTGTACCTTCATCACTAATTATCGCCCTTGGTGTCCCAAATCGAGAGAAGATTTGTTTCTTTAAGAACTTGGACACTGTGTTTGCGTCATTCTTTGCACAAGCTGCTGCTTCTACCCATTTTGATACGTAGTCGACCGCTACTTGATAAGCACTTGAAAAGTGCTTTATATTCTCTCAAATTAAGCGAGTTTTATATTAGATTTCACTTTTTTGCTAGTGATTTTCAGGTTAAAACGAGGAAAATTAGAAGAAATGACTAAAAGATCAAAACCGAGCAAGAATACAGCGAAAAAGAGCTGAAAAACTCAAAAGGGGAAGAAGATCAAGAAAAGCAAGAAAGTTGCAAACCTAAGAAAAGATACAAAAAGGAGAGAATTAAGCGAGAGTTCAAAGAATGAGTTAGTTGCAAGGAAGAGGAAAAGAGTTCGAGATAGTCTTGGTGCCTTTCGAAGTCCGACGTGAGAGCCAAGGAGTTCGTGACGGTGCTGCCTCAATCAAAAACCTCTTTTCAGTAGATTTTCCCTTTTCTTTACACTCTTCCTTTGATTATTTTTGCTCAAACATGTTGCTTCAAGCTATGAGTGGCTAAACTCTTTAGTTTTAGGGTATTTGATGAATTGTTTATGAATTCATGTTAATTTTGTAGACTCATGGTTTTATTTAAATAATTATGCTTTTCATTGTTATTGTGTTTAATTCTTGTGGATTGGCCATCTTCACATGTTAGGTTAGATGTATGATTGAGAGATTGTATGTTTACCTTGATCTATAACAATGAATTATTGTTAATCTATCACGAGAGTAGTTACGCTGACAATAAAAGTTGCTAAAGACTATTCTTAATGCCATGTAATTTGTATTGGTTTTAAGAGATTAATAATCAATCGAGTTGCATGAGAAAGGGTTGTTTTTGAGAGAAAATAACTTGGAATTAAGTTTTTAGACTTAGGCATATGAATTACAATAAAACCCATGAAATCTATAATATTGCATGATGAAATAAATAGTGATTCATTACCCTAGAACTCCCTTTGACTCTTGTGTTTCTCCCTTTGATACTTTCCTTGTTTGATTTTTCTTTTTCTCAAATTTGAAATATTGAATTTCAATCCTCAAATAAAATTGACTCAATTCTAGAATAGCTAAGTAATTTTAACCTTCCCAATTGGATCTCCAGTGGAACGATACTCGGACTTAACCGTTTTATATTATAACTTGACCCGTACACTTGCGGTTAACACTCAAAGTGCGCATCACTACTAAAATATATTGATTACCGCAAGAAGGAGGAAATGGTCCCATGAAATCGATTCCCCATACGTCAAACAACTCAACTTCCAGCATTGAATTCAGAGGCATCTCATTTCGGTTGGAAATGTTGCCTGTTCTCTGACAACGATTGTAAGCCTCGTACTTGACCTTGTGAGAAGGCAAGATAAGAAGAGACCAGGAGATGGGTGTTTTGGTAGGAATAGTTGGCTGAAAGGTGAGTGAGGGCAGAAAAATGGCTAAGCATCAGCTATGCGTTGGTGGCAATGCCTTGACGGAGGCAGTTTGGCGTGGACGCAGAGGTGAGGGAAGACTGTTAGGCGTTGAGGCCATGAGGTGTTGAGGTCATGAGGCGTGGAGAGCCACCATGCATTGAAGGTTATTTTGCGATAAACGCGTTGAAGGCTGCAATACGTTGAAAGTTGAAGGCCACAAGGCGTTGAGAGCCAATTTGCGATGAAGACCACTATGCGGTGAACGCTACCTTGCATCGAAAGTGGATATGCGTTGGTGCAAAGAAGGTTGGCCGAGAGAACAATGCGTTTGTTAACCATCTGGTGAGGGAGTCTTGAAAAAGTAACACATAAAACAGAGGCTGTGCGTTGCTGAAGCCAAACATAGAAGGTATGCTTTAAATAGATTATTGTATAGAAATGAAATGGTGATTAAGTCGGTGGTATATATATATAAGTGGACCGAGAATTCAATTTTCTTTATCACATTTCAGAGCTCGAGTTGAGTCAATTTCTAAGTTAAACAATGAAGGAAGGTAGAAGAAGATGTTCATGTTGATTTGGAGTGGAATTCTCGTCGTTTCCATGGAGGAAACTTGAGCTGGAGCAGAGGACTCAACTGGTGTTACTCAATCAGAGTAGCGTTCGGTTTTGGGGGAAGAACGAACTGAGGAAAAGGTGGTTAGGGCCAAAATTCTGAGGTTAGTAAGGTTAACTCGATTCTTAGCAAGTTTCATGAAGGGTACTTGAGTTGAACTTGTGTAAATGTGTGTCAAACTTCACATAGAAGAAATCGGAGCTGAATTGCCGGATGATTAGGAGCAATACAGAGTTGTTGAAGGATATGTCCTAAATGGAGAGGATATTCTCTATGAAATTTTGAGGTAAGATGAAGGACTTATACCTTTATAAGTTTGTAGAAGGAAGTAAGTTTGAAAATTGCCCAGAATGTGATATTTAGCAGGTTGAAGAAGGAAGAAGAAAGGAAGAAGAAAACTGTTCTGTTATAGCGGAAGTATCGCTGAGAGAGCGAGAGACGGGACAGCAAAACAAGTGTCGCTGTAACGCAAGAGGGGTTTTGGGTGTCACAATTCTCGCTGAAGTCTTGTTGCGATGATTTTGTATGTGTAAATTGTCCTAACGGAAAGTGCTAAATGATGTGTTTATGCGTTTAACATGTCATGCTTTGAACATGCTATGCGTTCTATTACTATGCGTTGATGGTC
The DNA here is from genome assembly GCA_030954485.1 of Citrullus mucosospermus. NCBI lineage: Eukaryota > Viridiplantae > Streptophyta > Magnoliopsida > Cucurbitales > Cucurbitaceae > Citrullus > Citrullus mucosospermus. The sequence continues at coordinate 12,979,869 of CM062057.1, read as the reverse complement.
TTGTCAAGTTTTCCTATCCTTTACCCAAGTATAAGCAAAGGAATAGGTGTTCTCGGTGAGTCCAAGGTCGAACACAGGGATTATATTAATTCAGATTTTAGTTGGATTTCATGCATTACAGGGGTAACCAATAAATATTTGAAAGTTGTTTTTAATCTAAGGAAAGCGATTATTTGTACACTAGACTAAAAGTTGTGAAAGATTGAAAGCATGCGACACAGCAAGTTCAGCTAAAGAAAGGGTTCGGGTTGATTAACATCTAACATCGGAAACGCACAGTAGTATTCTATTCATACTTGCGACTATTCTCCCGGTTGTCAGCCGCATAGGAGAGTGTTAATAACCAAGGTTATCCCCATAGACAGGTAACACTACTTGGCCCTTGTTAATTGAGTTCCACAATCACTTACCCTCTCGAGCAGTCTGATTATTACTACTTATATCGATTTGTCAGATGGACATAAGCATCCGATTAAGTTGTCTACTGATTTCGGGGACAAAATCTTTGTAAGGAGGTGGTAATTGTAAGCCCCGTACTTAATTTTGTGAGAACGCAAGGTAAGAAGGGGCCGAGAGATGGACGATTGGGTAAGAGTAGTTGGCTGGACTGTGATTGGGGCGGAAAAATGACTAAGTATCAGCTATGCGCTGGTGGCAACATGCTTTGATGGAAACAGTTTTGGCGTAAACGCAAAGGTGAGGGAAGACTGTTAGGCGTTGAAACCACGACGCGTTGAGGACACAAGGCGTGGAGAACCACCTTGTACCGAAGATTATCTTGCGACAAACGCATTGAAGGCAGCGGGGCGTTGGAGGTTAATGGCGATGAGAAGTTGAGAGCTGATTTGCGATGAGGTCATTATGCGGTGAACGCTACCATGCGTCGAAAGTGAGTACGCGTTGGACAAAGAAGGTTGGCCGAGAGAGAGTAATGCGTTTGTTAACCATCTGGCGGGAGAATTTTGAAAAGAAACACCATCAGAGGCTGTATGTTGCCGAAGCTAAATATAGAAGGTATGCGTTTAACAGATTGTAGTGTAGTGTAGTGTTGAAATGGAGATTAAGTCGGTGGTATATATATAAGTGGATCGAGAATTCAATTGTTCTGATTGCATTTCAGAGCTCGAGTTGGGTTCATTATAAAGCTAAACATCGGAAGGAGGTAGAAGAAGATGTTCACGCTGATTTGGAGTGGAAATCTCATCGTAACCGTGGAAGGAACTTGAGTTGGGCAAGGGACTCAGCTGGTGTTACTTCCTCAGAGTGACGCTCGGTTTTGGAGGAAGAACAAACTGAAGGAACGATGGTTAGGGCCGGAACTTTTGAGGTTAGTAAGTTAACTCGATTTTTAGCAAGTTTCATGAAGGATGCTTGAGCTAAAATTGCATTAATGTGTGTCAAACTCAGATAGAAGAGATTAACGCTGAATTTGCCGGACAATTAGGGGTAACTCGAGGTTGTTGAAGGATATACCCTAAACGAAGAGGATGCTCTTCATGAAATTTGGAGGTAAGATGAAGAACTTATGCCTTAACAAGTTTGTAGAAGGAGGTAAGTTCTGGAATTGATCAAAATGTTATGTTTAGCAGGTTGAAGAAGGAAGAAGAAAGGAAGAAGGAAGTGGTTCTGCTATAGCAGTAGTATCGCTGAGAGAGCGAGAGACAGAGCAGCGAAGCAAGTATCGCTGTAACGCAAGGGGGGCTTTGCGTCTCACGATTCTCGCTAGAGTATCACTGGGTGTCGCTCCTCAAGTAGTCTCGCTAGTTACATCCAACTCAGTGTCGCTAGTACAGTAGTATGTGATAAATCTCGCTGGCAGCTTTTAATTGTCTAAAAAATAATGCTATTAATGTGTGTTTAAGGAAAAAGAAGATTATGAAAACTAAACATGAGGAAAATGTATTTTCAGGACAGGAAGAGCTCGGGGAGGCTTATAACCCACTTAGAGCCGAGACAAATCGTAAGTGACCTTTTATTATATCTTGAGATTAACTTAGTATACTTATTTGATGAGGAAATGTGATCCTTTGCAGTATCCATTGTGAATGTGATGTGTTAGCAAGTTAAAAGGGTACTAATGCTAATGTCTAAATATATTAATGGCTGAGGGACCTTATGGTGAAAGCCTATATGTAAGTGAGCATGAAGTTAAGTGCTGAGGGACTTTGTGTGAAAGCACTTAAATAGCTATGAGGAATGGATTACAATGTTGAGGGACTATGAGTGAAAGCATGTAGTAACCTATCACATACTAGCTCGTGCTGAGGGACCATGAGTGAAGGCACTTGAGCGAAGATAGAATTGGTTACCAGTGCTGAGGGACTTTATGTGAAGGCACATGGTAATGTAAATATAATCGAATAAGTGCTGAGGGACAGAATGTGAAGGCACTAGATAGTTGCAAATCTGTGTGACATGAGGATTTGACATTTATATGTGTAATTTGGAAGGAGAACCTTGGTAACTCTCTAAGATGTGATATGTAATGGTTATTAATGGATAAGCTTGCCCATATTTGTTAGTGATAGTTGAATAGATTTAGTCACTCACTGGGCTTTTTGCTCATTCAGTTTGTTGTTGTTTGTCGTTTCAGGTAGCGAGCGTGTCCGTCGCCTAGCCTACAGAAGAATCTCGTCTGGGCCTATCTGGAAGCAAACCTCTGGGATAGTTGTAAATATTTAGTCTGTACATATGTCTTGTAATGTGCATGATTCTTAGAAGTGAATGGGAGATATGTTGTATCTTATATGTATATATGCAGAAAATACTTGTTGAGAGGTTGCATGTTTTTCTAATATTTCAGTAGAAATGTTGTTTTGAATTGAGATTCATCTGGTATCTATTTTCAAATATGTATTTAAGGAGAACAGTATCACGCTCAATCCTAGGTATAGAGTGGGAAAGGGAAAGGGAAAACACCTCCTACTACTACTACAAAAGGCAAAAAGTCCGTTGTAGAGAAAGGAAAATGTTTCTACTGCAGCGGTGATGGGCACTGGAAAAGGAACTGCCCAAAGTACCTTGCCGATAAGAAGGCTGGAAAAGAGAATCAAGGTAAATACGATTTAATGGTTCTAGAAACATGTATAGTTGATAACTTGTAGAAATACAAGTTATTATAGCCTTTTCATAGATAAATAGAGTTTAAATAAGAGAAGCATGCGGTAGTTGATGATAAATTCCATTAATAAATCTTCCTTTGCATTATACTCTTGAATTTTGATGAAGATATTGATTTTACCACTTGTTGAGCCTAAAACGCATGTTTTAACGCAAGAATGCAGACGATGCGTTGATGACTTCTTAACGCAGGACAACATGTTAGCAATCTGTTCTTTGTGGACGCATGGTCTGAACGGAACGCAAACAACCTGACGACGCGTTAACAACTCAACGCATAACTACGCGTTAGCAACCTACGACGCGTTGACATCGGCCAAACTATGCATGGACGCATAGACAACCGTTACGGCAAGGCGCTGAGAATCAGATCAGAATCTTAAGAGATTGACGGATGATTGACAGACATGATTTGCGGCTTAAGTGGTGGATCTTAATTGGCCCGAGAATCACGCAATCAAGCGAGATGGATGCAGTGTCAATCTCGCCACCAATCAAGCAGATCTGCCATTAACTGCGATTTCATCATCTATAAAAGGGCAGCTCTGCGATAGTAGAAACGTTGTTGATTCTCGGAAGGACTCCATAAGTGATATCAGAGTTCTCTCAGGCTTCAACCGGAGACAAATAGCTCGAGAGAGAAGAGTCTTCCATCTGCCGCACCACTTCACAGCAAATCATCACGCTTCCATCCGGGCGACTCAAGACATTGACACCTTTCCCTTCTTTCTTTCTTACTGTTTTGCTTGAATTTTAGATTTGTATCAAGGAATTGAACTTATCAAAATTTGTATCTCATTTTCATCAATACAATTATCTTCCATGTCTATTCACTTTTCTCATCTGTCCACTTTATACTTTCAAGCCATGAGTAACTAATCACTCAAGGTCTAGGGTTGCGTTAGCATCTAACTAGGGACCGCAGTGTAACTATTTTAACTAGGGAAAGCATGCGACACATCTTAGCTGAACTTGCTGTGTCGCATGCTTTCCATATTCCACAACTGTTAGTCTAGTGTACAAACATCTGCTTTCTTTAGATTAAAAACACGATTTCAAAAAATTGTTGGTTACCTCTATAACGCATGCAATCCAATTAAAACCAAATCAATATAATCCCTGTGTTCAACCTCGGCCTCACCGAAAAAACCTATTCCTTTGCTTATACTTGGGTAGAGGATAGGAAAACTTGACTAGATCACCAACGCATAGTGTAGGACGCATGGCATGTTGAACGCATGGCATGTTGAACGCATAATCACATCATTTAGCACCTTGCGTTAGGCTAATTTACAATATAATATTTTCACAACAATAGTGGAAAATAATGATTCTACTTGGATACTGGATTCAGGGGCCACTAATCATGTTTGTTCTTCTTTTTCAAGAAACTAGTTCATGGAAACAACTAGAATATGGTGAGATAACTCTCCGGGTTGGATCAGAAGAGCTCATCTCAACTTTGGCAGTGGGAGATGTAAAGTTATTTTTTGGAAATAGATATATATATTAGAAAGTGTTGTATATGTACCCTCTTGCAAGAGGAATTTAATATCTGTTTCTTGTTTGATTGAACATATGTACAAAGTTTCTTTTGAAATTAATGAAGCGTTCATTACTAAAAGAGGTGTACAAATTTGTTCTGCAAACTTAAATAATAATTTATATATGTTAAAACCAACCAGAGTTAAGGCTATTTACAATATTGAATTATTTAAAACAACCAAAACTCAAACAAAACGACGACGTGTTTCTCAAAGTACCTATCTTTGGCACTTAAGACTTGGCCACATTAGTCTCAATAGAATTGAGAGATTGGTTAAGAGCGGACTTCTAAACAAGTTAGAAGATAACTCTCTACCACCATGTGAGTCTTGTCTCGAGGGAAAAATGACAAAGAGATCTTTTTCTGGAAAAGGTCTTCGAGCCAAAGAACCCTTAGAACTCTTGCATTCGAACCTTTCTGGACCAATGAATGTAAAGGCTCGAGGAGGGTATGAATATTTCATAAACTTTATTGATGATTATTCAAGGTATGGTTATATTTACCTAATGCATCATAAATCTGAAACCCTTGAAAAGTTCAAGGAATTTAAGACTGAGGTTGAGAACCAATTAGGTAAAACTATTAAAACACTTCGATCTGATCGAGGTGGAGAATATATGGACTTAAAATTCTAGGACTATATGATAGAACATGGAATTAAGTCTCAACTCTCTGCACCTAGTACGCCACAACAGAACGGAGTATCTGAAAGGAGAAACATAACCTTGTTGGACATGGTTCGTTCGATGATGAGTTACGCATCGTTGCCTAACTCGTTTTGGGGATTCGCAGTGGAGACCGCGATTTATATTTTGAATAATGTTCCTTCTAAGAGTGTTTTAGAAACACCCTATGAGTTATGGACAGGGCATAAAGCTAGTTTACGTCACTTCCGGATCTGGGGTTGCCCAGCACATGTGTTGGTGCAAAATCCTAAAAAATTGGAACGTCGTTCAAAATTATGCCTATTTATAGGATACCCTAAAGAAACGAGAGGTGGTCTATTTTATGATCCTCAAGATGAAAAGGTAATTGTATCGACAAATGCCACATTCCTAGAGGAAGACCACATACGTGATCATAAACCACGTAGTAAACTAGTATTGGGAGAGATTTCAAAAGATGCTACAGATAGATCACAAAAAAATTGCTGATCAAACTGGCCAATCAACAAGAGTTGTTAATAGACCAAGCACATCTAGTATGTCACGTCCATCTCAAGAGTTGAGAGAGCCTCGACATAGTGGGAGGGTTGTTAGACAGCTCGACCGCTATTTAGGTTTAGCTGAAACCGAAGCCACCATACCTGATGATGGCTTAGAGGATCCATTGACCTATAAACAGACAATGAATGATGTTGATCGAGATCAGTGGATCAAAGCCATGAACCTCGAAATGGAGTCTATGTACTTCAATTCAGTCTGGGAACTTATAGATCAACCTGATGAGGTAAGACCTATCGGTTGTAAATGGATTTATAAACGTAAACGAGACCATATGGGGAAGGTACAGCCTATAAAGCCCGGTTAGTAGCAAAGGGTTATACCCAGGTAGAGGGGGTAGATTATGAAGAAACCTTTTCACCTGTTGCTATGATAAAATCAATAAGGATACTCTTATCCATTGCCACTTTTTATAATTATGAAATTTGGCAAATGGATGTCAAGACTGCCTTCCTAAATGGCAATCTTGAAGAGAACATGGTCCAACCAGAAGGGTTCATAGAACAAGGTCAGGAGCAAAAAGTTTGCAAGCTGAATAGATCCATTTATGGATTAAAACAAGCATCCAGATCTTGGAATATGAGATTTGATACTACAGTCAAATCTTATGGCTTTGAACAAAACGTTGATGAACCTTGTGTATGTAAAAGGATCATCAATTCCAATCTGTAGCATTTCTTGTTCTATATATAGATGATATCTTACTTATTAGGAATAATGTAGGATATCTTACTGACATTAAGAATTGGCTAGCAACTCAATTTCAAATGAAAGATATGGGAGAAGCTCAGTATATTCTCGAGATCCAAATAGTTCAGAACTGTAAGAATAGAACGCTAGCTATGTCTCAAGCATCTTATATAGACAAAGTGTTGTCTAGGTTTAAGATGCAAGATTCCAAGAGAGGTCTTCTACCTTTCAGGTATGGAATACATTTGTCAAAGGAACAATGTCCTAAAACACCTCAAGAGGTTGAGGATATGAGACGAGTTCCCTACGCATCAGCTGTCGGGAGTCTGATGTATGCAATGCTATGTACACGACCAGACATATGTTTTGCAGTAGGAATTGTCAGTAGGTATCAGTCCAATCCCGGGTTTTCACATTGGATTGCCGTTAAGAATATCCTCAAGTATCTAAGGAGAACGAGGAACTACGTGCTTGTGTATGGAAATAAGGATTTGATCTTTATCGGATACACTGATTCCGATTTTCAAACCGATATAGATTCAAGGAGATCTACTCCGGGATCGGTATTCACTCTTAACGGAGGAGCAGTAGTGTGGAGAAGTATTAAACAAAGTTGCATTGCCGACTCCACAATGGAAGCGGAATATGTTGCTGCATGCGAGGCAGCCAAAGAAGCAGTATGGCTTAGGAAGTTCCTCAACGATCTGGAAATTGTTCCAGACATGCATCTACCAATCACTTTACATTGTGATAATAGTGGGGCAGTAGCGAACTCCAAAGAACCAAGAAGCCATAAGCGCGGAAAGCATATTGAGTGCAAATACCATCTCATCAGGGAAATTGTGCAGAGAGGAGACGTTATTGTGAGACAAATAGCATCTGAGCACAACATTGCTGATCCATTTACAAAGGCCCTCCCGGCTACTATTTTTGAGGGCCACCTGAAGAGTTTAGGATTACGAGTAGAATAAATAGGGCAAGTGGGAGAAATTGTGGGTATGGGATGCCCTAGTTTATTGTATTTAGATTTCTCTTACTGTACTCAACTTTGTTGTAACCCACTAGGAGTTTTAGTCCAAGTGGGAGTTTGTTGGATTGTATATCCTAAAACTCGTAGTTTTTGTAAATAGGTGATGTTTAGTACATATGAAGTTATTCAAGTGAATTAATTATTTATCAACTCTAAATCCATATTAAACTACGAACCCTTGGCTACTATCATGAGTACTTGGACTTTATGTGGAGACATAAACAGGATCAAGTTCGAGTAAGTAGCCTCAATAGTCTATAGTACATGGATTAGGTTGGGTACCTCTTCCTAGAGACACTATTGAATACGACCCACTTCATGATTGTTACAAATATTGTAAAGTGTCATAAATGAAGTGATTCTGATTTGATCATGTAGAGACATGTGAGCGGGGGTATTCTACATAATGAGATTGTGTAAGACTGACCCTGAAAATAATTACTGTTACGTATTAACACCGTTTACGATTAACACTGATTAATTTCACTTATCGATGACCTAGATAACTTGATCTGAATCTTGAGTTATCTATGAACTCCTATTTATTCAGAATTATCCCTTGATCTACATAGGTAAGAGTAAGCTCAATAGCACTGCTCAACATTCCTCCTATTTCAGGGATAAGACCGGGTAGATAATTGGGAACATAGAATTTGCAAGACGGAATTCACTCCTACCCAACTTAGGGATAGAAGTGAGGTTGTTCTCTTAAGTGTTGTTCCCAGGAGTTGAACAAGGGGCCCCATCCTCTCACTGGCCCGAGAGGGAATGGATTTAGTGATTAGATCCTAAATTAATTGTTCATTAGAGGGACAATGGTACTTAAGGAGAAAAGATGTAACTCAGAGGTAAATCGGTATTTGACCTAGCTGAAGTTATGAACAACCTGTGAAGGATTGACTTATCGATGGCGGTTATATCAAATGGACACAAATATATCTACAGTGAGGAGAGTGCAACTACGGGCTTTAGTGGAGTGTCTCGTTAGTTAACGAATTTTGGTTAACTAAGTTAAAGAGTTTGGCCGGTTAATCTTGGATCGTTGGAGCTCATGATCTGTAGGTCCATTAGGTCCCTCTACTAGCTCATAAATGGACTAAAATCTTAGATAATGTGGTGAATAAGTTTGAATCGTTCAAATCTTGGCTTAAGGAATGAAAGTTAGATATATACGATATATCGGCGTTTAATTATGAATTAAACGTACAAATAGAGTTAATTATAATATTTAAATATAATTTAATTATTAATCATATGAATAGGGATTCATATCGGTTTTTTTTTAGAAAAATCTGGACAAGTGGGAAAAATAATATTATTTTATTATTTAATATTAAAATAATAATATTTAATTATGTAATTATCTTTTTGAAATTAAAAATCAATTTTAATTCAATTTTTTAAATTCATTGAAAATTGATTATTGAAGATTGGATTTTCCCACTAACTAAGCTAGGAGCTTGGTTGTCTTCTTCACAATTAACCAACAAATTAACCATTTTGTGTTGTCAAATCTTGATGCAATTGGATTGCATGTTATTCTTTAATAAATAGAGATGATTTTGACATAAAAATGGGAAGAATTTTGTGAAATTAAGGGTTAATTTTGCAAAATTCTATCCATTGTTCATCTTCTTCCCAACCTTCATTCTTTCTCAAATTCACCACAATTTTGGATCCCACCATCCAATCTAAGCCTAGAGAATAGTAGAGAAGACTCTTGTGGTGGTCTACAACCAAGTGGTGCTGAAATTCATCAAGAATTGAAGGAGAATTTGGAGCTTCAAGGGTAAATGTTCTTGAAACTTTGGTTTTTCTTCTTAATTGCATGTTTAATCCTCTAAATTGAGCATCTTAGAGTGAAAATTGATCAAATTAACTTCTACTGCATGCTCATTAATCCTTCAGTATCGTCCTGTGTTAAGAAGTCATCAACGCATTGTCTGCATTCCTGCGTCAAAACATGCGTTTTAGGCTCAAAAAGTGGTAAAATCATTATCTTCAAAAAAATACAAGAGTATAACGCAAAGGAAGATTTATTAATAGAATTTAGCATAAACTACCGCATGCTTCTCTATTTAAACTCTATTTATCTATGAAAAAGGTTACAATAACTTGTATTTCTACAAGTTATCAGACTTCCTACTATATCTTGTAGTTACTTATAGTTTAATTATTTGGCTATGGATGAGTAAGAAGTTATGGTACTGTGTAGTATTTGAAGTGATTATGTTGTGTTGGTAAGTTTAAAAGAAACTAGATATATTGTCTATATGTAAACATGGTTGAGGGACCTTATGGTGAAGGCCTAAGTGAATATGAACATGGTACTCAGTGCTGAGGGACCACGCGTGAAAGCACTTAAATAATTTGACGGAATGGATTTCAAAGCTGAGGGACCTTGAGTGAAAGCTTGTAGAAATCCATCATATGTTAGCTCGTGCTGAGGGACCCAGAGTGAAGGCACTTGAGCAGAGATTTGACTGGTTACCAGTGCTGAGGGACTTCGTGTGAAGGCACATGGTAATGTTAACATCATTGAACTCAGTGCTGAGGGATAGAATGTGAAGGCACTCAATAATTTGCTAACCCATGAAACATAATGATTAGACATTTATATGTGATTAAAAATGAGGAATTTGTACTGGAATGTGTGAGATAAGTTGTGCTTTGTCACAGCAAGGGTTAGATAGTTGCCATGGAATAGTATGGATGTTGATAAGGGTGTGATTTGTAGCATAAGAAGTTTAGAAACTTTCTGATATGTGATTTATAGTGGTTACTAATGGTTATACTAGCTCAAGATTATTAGTAATAGTTGGATGAATTTAGTCACTCACTGAGCTTTAGGCTCACTCAATTTGTTTGTTTGATTGTCGTTTCAGGTAGCGAGCGTGTCCGGGACGCCTAGCCTACAGAGTATCTCGTCTGGGCCTCCCTTGAAGCAGACATCTGGGATAGTTGTAAATATTCAGTTTATGTCCATATTTTGTAATGTACATGTTCCTTATGAGTGCTAGGAGAATCGTTTTGTAGTACATACATATATATAAAATACTTGATGAAAGGTTGTATGTTATCGAATGTCTTAATTGTATTGGTGTTTCTATTTGAGATTATACAGGCATTTAGTTTTAATATGCTATATAGAGAGTGCGGTTTCACTCTCACTCCTAGGTATAAGGAGTATCTGGGATGAGGTGTGACAACGATCTCAAGCCACCGCATATGCCCTTGCGTCTTTGAATAATGTGGGCCAGAAATACCCACTTTGCAACACCTTTGCAGCTGTTCTCTGCCCTCCAAAGTGTCCTTCATAAGGTGCTTCATGACAGCTTCTCAAAACGCTATGCGTTTCATATTCTGGAACGCATCGATGCAGTATATGGTCAGGGCCAAGTCTGTATAGATATGGCTCATCCCAGTAGTAGAACTTACTTTCATGTTGGAGTTTTTTCTTTTGTTGAGCATTGAATTCTTCAGGCCATTGGTTGCAGACCAGGTAATTTACTATGTCTGCATACCACGGTTCCTGACTCTCTGCGTTCATGACATGCTCGTCTGGGAATCGTTCCTCTATATCACTCCAGCTTTCCTGGACCTCTTTATTTTCCAACCGAGATAGGTGGTCCGCAACCTGATTCTCGGTTCCCTTTCTATCTTTAATCTCCAAGTCAAATTCTTCTAACAACAAGACCTAGCGGATAAGTCTAGGCTTTGCGTCCTTTTTCGCCATCAAATATTTGATCGCAGAATGATCGCTATAGATGGTCACCTTTGACCCTATCAAATATGCTCTGAATTTGTCAACCGTAAAGACTATGGCTAACATTTCCTTCTCAGTAGTGGTGTAGTTCTCCTGAGACGCATTCAATGTTTTACTAGCATAATAGATGGGGTGCATTATTTTCTCTTTTCTTTGCCCCAATATTGTTCCCACTGCATGGTTGCTTGCGTCGCACATTAATTCAAATGGGAGAGACCAGTTTGGTGCAACTAAAATTGGTGCTGAAATTAGAGCTTGCCTTAGAGATTCAAACGCATTTAGGCATTTACCGTTGAAATTGAATTCCCTGTTGGCTTCAAGCAGCTCGCTCAGTGGTTTTGCTATTTGCGAGAATCCTTTGATGAATCTTCTATAGAAGCCCGCATGGCCTAGGAAACTTCACAAAGTCTACATTTGTGGGGGCTGGGAGTTTCGCTATCGCATCTATTTTTGCTTGATCCACTTCCAATCCAACCTTTGAGATCTTATGTCCCAACACAATACCTTCGGTGACCATGAAATGGCATTTTTCCCAGTTGAGAACTAGGTTTGTGTTTTCGCATCGCTTCAACACTCGTTCCAAGTTGGTCAAGCATTCATCGTATGATTTCCCAAATACTGAGAAGTCATCCATAAACACCTCTACTAACTGTTCCAAATAGTCGAAAAATATTGCCATCATGCACCTTTGGAACGTCCCCGGTGTGTTACATAGTCCGAATGGCATGCGTCTAAACGAAAAGGTGCCATATGAACAAGTGAACGTTGTCTTTTCTTGATCTTCCGGAGCTATTATGATTTGGTTATAGCTGGAATATCCGCCAAGGAAGCAGAAAAATTCATTTCCTGCCAGCCTATCTAGCATCTGGTCAATGAATGGTAGTGGAAAGTGATCCTTCTTTGTTGCCGCATTCAGCTTGCAGTAATCCATACAGATGCGCGCAGCCAGTGACCGTTCTTGTTGGTATCAGCTCATTCTTACTATTCATGATCACTGTCATTCCCCCTTTCTTAGGTACACACTGAACTGGGCTTACCCAGCTGCTATCGGAGATTGGATAAATGACCCCTGCGTCGAGCCATGATTTCTTTCTTTACAACCTCCTTCATCGCAGGGTTAAGCCTGCGTTGCCTTTCAACTGAGCCATCCTTACCTTCTTCCAACCGAATTTTGTGCATGCAATATGAAGGGCTTATTCCTCTGATGTCCGCTAGGGTCCATCCAATGGCTTTGATATGATTTTTCAATATCTCCAGCAAAGCCTCTTCACAATCTGTAGTCAACGCAGAGGATATGATGACCAGTAGCGTGCTCTCTTCCCCCAAATATGCATACTTTAAATGCGTCAGCAATGTTTTTAGCTCAAGGGTTGGCGGCTCTTCTAAGGATGGCTTTGTTTTCTCCGTGGATCGGTTGCTTAAGTCTAAGCGTTCAAAACATGCATGGGAGATTACACCTATTTCCGCTTCTCTTCCCTCATCCATGTCATCCAGCATTGTTTCGTCTTCTGCACATGCGTCTATGATGCTTGCCTTTTCTTCAATTATATCTTCGATCGTCTGGCAAGAATGAAAATCATCAGGATATTTCAACGCATTAAAAACATTAAACTTTACCTGCTGGTCGTCCATACGAATTGTTAACTCACCTTCCTGGACGTCAATCAGGGCGCGTCCAGTGGCTAAGAAAGGTCTTCCCAGGATAATGGGCACCTCTCTGTCTGCTTCATAATCCAAAATTATGAAGTCGGCTAGGAAGATGAATTTGTCATCCTTCACAAGAACATCCTCAATTTTTCCTTCGGGATGCTTAATGGAGCGGTTAGCGAGCTGAAGTGTGACTGTGGTGGGCCTTGCTTCCCCTATACCCAACTTCTTGAATATAGACAGTGGCATTAAGTTTATGCTGGCCCCTAAGTCGCATAGTGCCTGACCTACATCCATTCCCCTTATAGAACAGGGTAATGTAAAACTCCCTGGATCTTTCATTTTGGCGGGTATATTTGACACACCCCCTCCTAGATTATCCTCCATAACCCGAAAGAAGATGTAAAGTCAGCAACCTTGACTCCTCTATAAGGTTCACTGACCAACCATTTCTTTACCAAAGACGGCCCAGACGAGGTTCTTGCATAGGCAAAGCATCCCGAACTCGCTTGCTACCTGGAAAATTAGAAAAAAACATAGGAAAATGTGAGCTAAAGCCCCATGAGTGACTGGTTTTGTAAAACTATCTTTTAATCAAAAACAGGCATGTTACATTTATACATATAAAACAAGATAAGTACATCAATACATCAGGAACGTATTTTCAGCATCTCTTTTGAACTATATCAAATCGTTCCAAATCAATAGAGTCGTTTAAGATCAATTATATGAAAAACTCGTTTGGTTTCTCAATCATTTCCCTTAGTTGAGGCGGAGTATGACTCAACGCTCTCAACGTCGAAAACATCCTTAGTTGGGGTGGAGCAAGGCTCAACACACCCAACGTCGAAATCATCCCTGGCTTCAAGCAGAGCAAGCTTGATGCACTAGCCAGATTAACCTCTATGTGCACATAGGAATATGACGGGTTACCCATGTACCTTCTCATGTCCTTGAGTACTGGGTCCCGGGGAAACATACGAGCCTTCTCAAGGAGATAAGCACTGAGCCTCCTCTTAAACATTTTATCGATCAGTTGAGTAGATCATTCATATGAAACCTTTTATAGAAAACGGGATGTTTCTTGATAAACTATATCTTGCAACATGCCTTTCAATATAGTAAAACAATCAGATAAAACATGCCTTTTAAACAATATGATCAACATCACGCGTTTCATGAAATCAGTTATCATAAAACCATAACACATAAGAACATTTCAACAAAGTTCAGTTTTGAAAGAAGAAAATAGTCACTCACGATTACTTAAGAGATTTTCCTCTTTTCCTTCCAATCCCTGTCTTCCCCGAGCTCCTTGAACGCAAGGGTTTGAACTCCTAACCCACAAACTATTTCTGGTAACGTGTTGGACGCAACCCTACCCTTAAACGCAAGGTGCAGACTAACTCTTCTTACTCTTTTGGATGCGTCGACCTTCTTTGGACACAAGGTCTAACTTGAACGCATCGTGGCGTTCACCCTTTATGTTGAATTCGGATTAAATGCAAGGCTCACCCTTCTCGACGCAAGCCAACTTCTTAACACCAGATGACTTAAGTGTTAAGGTTGTCTTCCTCTTTGGCCCCAGACTTCCTCCTTCAAACGCAAGGTTTTCTTCTTTCAGCTCGCTTTCTTTCCTTCTCTCAAGGATTATTATCACCGAATCAACAGTCATTACTTTTCCCTCAAGGTCCTATTTATAAAGAACTTGTCATTCTACCTCTCCTCTTCTGCTGCCACTTGTTTGCCACATGTCATGTTGCATGCTTAATTAATCATGCATTAGTCCAAGTGTCACTTTGCATGAAATGTTTATCATGCTTTCTAACACCTCCTACTTAATGAGGTGTCACAATCATGTGTAACCACCTAGCCTATAGACTTCCCTTATGGGTTCATTATATTCCAATACACAACTACACAACCAACTCCTTGCTCCTATGCGTTCATGGAACTATCTTCCAGATTCAACTCCTTTGCTTCCTTTTACTACCCTCGGCTTTACTACCTTTATTCCATTTCTCCTTTATTTAAGTGTACAAATTCTAAATGCATGCTACTATGCACTTCAGCTTAACATCATACATAAATTTTTATCGCATTTATATGCGTTCAACTCCCTTTCTTACATTCATTCACAACTACATTTCCTCCTTTGTACAATTGCACTCCTCTAACCATGTGGTTTACCTTTAACTACCACATCCAACTCACATTCTTTCTTCTTGTGTTTACCCTCCTGCATTTACCTTTGCTTCATTCCGCGTTCATGACCTTCCTTTAAATCCCTTGATTTTACCCTCTATGCGTCCTTAAATCTTATACCAAGGTTATTCCTTAACCATTTCCTTCTTTATCTTCTTCCTATGCGTTTACCTAAGATAGTGATAACATTTTCCATTATCATGAAATTAAGCTCTTCAGCTTATGACTTGATAACCAATGGTAACCATCATCGACTCATGAACTCTTCTTCACATAGCTTGTCACACCCCCTTCCGGATTATCCTCCACAACCCAAAAGAAGATGTAAAGTCAGTAACCTTGACTCCTCTGTAAGGTTCACTGACTAACCATTCCTTTTACCAAAGACGGCCCAGATGAGGTTCGATGTAGGCATAGCATCCCAAACTCGCTTGCTACCTGGAAAATTAGAAAACATGGGAAAACGTGAGCTAAGCCCCGTGAGTGACAACTTTTGTAAACTATCTTTTATTCGAAAAGAGGCATGTTACAGTAAAACGCATTAAAAGAAGGATTCAACAGGAACAGATTTTCCACAATTCTTTGTCATTCATGTAAATCCGTTCTAAATCCATAGAATTGTTTTCCAGAATATTTAAAGAGAAAACTGTTTGGTTTTTCAATCTTTTGCCTTAGTTTAGGCGGAGCAAAGCTCAACGCTCTCAACGTCGAAAACATCCTTAGTTGCGGTGGAGCAAGGCTCAACACACCAAACGTCGAAATCATCCCTGGCTTTAAGCAGAGCAAGCTCGATGCACTAGCCAGCTTACCCTCTATGTGCACATAGGAATATGACAGGTTGCCCGTGTACCTTCTCATGTCCTTGAGTACTGGATCCCGGGGAAACTCATGAGCCTTCTCAAAGAGATAAGCACTGAGCCTCCTCTTAAACATTTTATCAATCATTTTGAGTAGATCATTCATATAAAACCTTCATAGAAAACAGGAAGTTTCTTGATAAACCGTTTCTTACAACATGTCTTTCCATATAATAAACAATCCGATAAAACATTCTTTTTAAACATTAAGATTAAACATCATGCGTTTCATGAGATCAATTATCACAAACCATATCACTTAAAAATATTTTTAACAAAGTTCAGTTTTGAAAGAAGAAGAGTCACTCACAATTTCTTAAGATATCTTCTCTTTTCCTTCCAATCCTTGTTTTCCCGAGCTCCTTGAACGCAAGGGTTTGGTCTTCTACCCCGCAAACTATTTCTGGTAGCAGGTTGGACGCAAACCTACCCTTAAACGCAAGGTGCAGAACAACTCTTCTTATTCTTTCAGATGCGTCGACCTTCCTTGAACGCAAGGTCTAATTTGAACGCATCGTGGCGTTCACCCTTTATGTTGAGTTCGTGTAAAACACAAGGCTCACCTTCAAGCCAACTTCTTAACACCAGATGACTTAGGTGTCAAGGTTGTCTTCCTCTTTGGCCGCAGGTTTCCTCTTACAGACGCAAGGTTTTCTTCTTTCAGTTCTCCTTCTTTCTTTCTCTCCAGAATTATTATCACCGAATCATCAGTCATTACTTTTCCCCTCAAGGTCCTATTTATAGAGAACTTATCATTCTACTTCTCCTCTTTTGCTGCCACTTGTTTGCCACATGTTATGTTGCATGCTTAATCAACTATGCCTTAGTCCAAGTGTCACTTTGCATGAGATGATTATTATGCTTTCTAACACCTCCTACTTAATGAGGTGTCCCAATCATGTGTAACCACCTGGCATATACGCTTACCTTATGCGTCCATTATGTTCTAATATACAACTACCCAATCATTCCTGTGTTCCTATGCGTTTATAGACCTTTATTTCCATTTCTCTACCACATTCAATTAGGTATACAAATCTTAAACGCATGCTACTATGTGTTTCAGCTTACCATAAAATATCATACATCAATCTTAATCGCATACTATCTGCGTTCAACTTCCTTTTCTTATATTCATTCACAGCTACAAATCCCTCTTTTGTTCCATTACACCCTTCTGACCATGTGGTTTACTCTTAACTACCACATTCAACTCAAGTTCTTTCTTTATGCATTTATCCTCTTGCATTCATCTTTACATCATTCCGCGTTCATGACCTTCCTTTAAGTCCCTTGATTTTACCCTCTATGCGTTCTCGAATCATAAACCAAGGTTATTCCTTTAACCATTTCCTGCTTTAGTTTTTCCTATGCGTTTACCCGAGATCTTGATAACATTTTTCATTTATTATAACGTTAAGCTCTTCCGCGTATAACTTATTAATCAATGGTAGTCACCTTCGACTCATAAATCCCTCGTCGCATAGCTAATAGCTGTCCTTAACACAACTCCTCAATACATAGCTAATGGTTCCTCACCTCGTAACTTCCTCATCGCATAGTAAG
This sequence comes from Citrullus mucosospermus, assembly GCA_030954485.1. Taxonomy (NCBI): domain Eukaryota; kingdom Viridiplantae; phylum Streptophyta; class Magnoliopsida; order Cucurbitales; family Cucurbitaceae; genus Citrullus; species Citrullus mucosospermus. Next base: position 12,962,219 of record CM062057.1, on the reverse strand, counting down.
ACCTTACTAATCACTGAAATCCTACTAGCATATAATAATCTTTTAACGTTTATTATCTCAATTATTAACTATTTAGAATTTCAGTTTCCTCAACACGTCGCTTTGCCATCGCATAGCAAACTCCCTACGCCTAGCCGTTGCTCATCGCATAGTTTTTCAATCCATCGCTAACCTTCAGCGCATAGTTACAGTTTATCGCATGGTTGACCAACGCATAGTTGTGATCAAAACCCAAGTTCCTTTTTCCTCCATACTGTTGCTTCATAACGCCTAATGCATTACTTTCCTTCACTTCACTTTCCGACGCGTTGCCAACCTTTCCAACGCAAAGTACTTTTCCCACGCAATGGTTCTACTCCATTTTACATCATCGACGCATGGTACTTCACCTCATTTAACTTGCCATTATTAACATTTTATCTCGTAACTTGGTAACTCAATATTAACTATTACATGCGTTATACTTATCCATCCATGCGTCAGCCTGATTTCCAGAATTATGTCTACATCTTCTTAACACCATTCATTTCAACGCACAGAATTTATTGGTCATAATTTAGTAATTACACTATCTTAACTTCTCGTTTACACGTTCTGCTAATCCACACTCTTTATCCTTTTATCCCTACCAATTATATAAACACTTAGGTTTTCAGGAACAGGGTGTTACATAGCTAATATTTTTTCACCATTTAACTTTCTCAACGCATAGTTATTGTCCACCTTGCGGCTTATCAATTCATTATTAATCCTTTAGCCTATCGCATCCAACTACTCCTCAATTCAAGGTATTCTTCTCATCGTAACGTAGGTCGAATACAACCCTTGGTCAGGCTCCATCTTTGCCTCCAAACACATAATAACACTCTCCAATACCTGACATATCAATCAAAATAACGACTTATGCATCAAAGCTATGGTAATAGTCTACTTTCTTCCCTTTACACTAGCTTCCCATACTAGGCTTACCAACGCATAGCCGTAATCCATACTCAATTCTTATTCCTTCACCTCCATTCACTATCATTCTATACAACACTCAACGCATTACTTTCCTTAGCTTCATTTCCCGACGCGTTGTCAACCTTTCCAACGCAAGGTACTTTACCTCATTCAACTTGCCATCATTAGAACTTAGCTTCCAAAATATGTCTACTCCTTTCTTAGTACCATTCATCTCAACGTACAAAATTTATTGGCCATAATTCAGTAGTTACACAATCTTAACTTTTCGTTTAAACGTTCCGCTAATCCACACTTGTTTATCCTTTTATCCTTATTAGTTATATAAATACTTAGGTTTTCGGGGACAGGGTATTACAATATTACTTTTGAATACTGCGCTGCATTCCCGCGTTAATGTGACTGTCTCAAACTCTCCAAGCCTTCTCTTCTTGGATAATATGTCTTTCAGGAATTTGACATAACTTGGCATTTGCTCCAGGGCTTCCACCAACAGAATGTTGATGTGAAGTTGTTTGAGAACATCCAGAAATTTTCTAAATTGGCCCTCATCGTTTTTTCTCTTTAGACGTTGAGGAAAAGGTGGACGCATAGGGGGAGTGATATTTTGAGATACCGACGCAGGGTTTGCCTGCGTTGCTTTTTCTCTCCCCTTTCCATTATCTTGTTCTTGAGAGGCTGTGGTGGTTGATGATGGTTGCGGTTCAATAGTAGGTGTTACTAGAGGTAATTGTGAAGTGATGTGAGGCTGCTGATGTCCTCGCGTCCTCTGGTCTTGCGTTTCGGTGGGAAGAACCTTCCCGCTCCTTAATGTCACAGCTTGACATTGTTCTTTACCGTTACCACGTGGGGCTTCGGTATTACTGGGCAGTGCTCCTTGGGGTCTGGTAGTGCGCTCGCTTGCCATTTGTCCCACTTGAATTTTTAAATTACGAATTGCAATGGCGTGGCTTTTTATTTCACCCATTTGGTTTTGGAGCATCGCTTCCAACGACTTATGTGTTTCTTCATTTTGACTGATAGTTTGTCGCATTAGGGCTTCAAGGGATGATGACGATGCGTTTGCTGACTGGTTTCTTTGTGCTTGATGTCCTTGAACACCTTGGTTGTAAACAGGGTTGTTGCTTCTCTGCGGCTGTTACCCAGTTCCCTGCATCTGTGATTGGGTACCTCCCCATCCGAAGTTAGGGTGGTTCCTCCAACCCAAATTATAAGTTTTAGAGTACGGGTTGTTCTGATCATAGCAAACAGATTGTGGGTTGTAGGAACACATATCGTACAAGTGGCCCTCACCGCATTGCACACAGCTTACAGATGCTGTTGCATTCACCGTGTTCATTGCGTCCATTGATGCAACTGTCCCACCTTGTTTGTTCAACGCGATTGTTTGCAGCAAGGATGTCATATTGGCGATCTGAGCTGAAAGATTATGGGTCGCATCAGTTTCAATCATTCCAGCTTGCGTTTGTCTCTTATCCATGTACCGGGATCCATACCCATCATCCACCCATTCATCGGTGTTCCTCGAAGTTCTGTCGAGAATCTCCTTGGCTTGCATATTAATCTTGTCCATTAATCCTCCTGCTGTAGAGGCGTCAGCCACTGATTGTGATAAATTTAATCCTCCATAGAAAATCTCCATCTGCACACAATCAGGGATGCCATTGTGGGGACAATTCCTTACAAGCCTTTTGATAACTTGTAGAAATACAAGTTATTATAACCTTTTTCATAGATAAATAGACTTTAAATAGAGAAGCATGTGGTAGTTGATGCGCACTTTTAGTGTTAACCGCAAGTGTACGGGTCAAGTTATAATATAAAACGGTTAAGTCCGAGAATCGTTCCACTGGAGATCCAATTGGGAAGGTTTAAATTACTTAGCTATTCTAGAATTGAATCAATTTTATTTTAGGATCGAAATTCAATTTTATGAGTTAGGGAAAAATAAAAATCAAGCAAAGAAAGTATCATAGGGAGAAACGCAAGAGTCAAAGAGAGTTCTAGGGTAATGAATCCTTGTTTATTTCATCATACAAAATTATAGATTTCATGGATTTTATTGTAATTCTTATGCCTAAGTCTAGAAACTTAATTCCAAGTTGTTTTCTCTCAAAGACAACTCTTTCTCATGCAACTCGATTGATTGTTAATCTCTTAAAACCAATACAAAATTACATAGCATTAAAACTAGTCTTTAGCAACTTTCATTGTCAACCTAACTACTCTCGTGATAGATTAACAACGATTCATTGTTATAGCTCAAATTAAACATATAATCTCTCAATCATACATCTAACCTAACATGTGAAGATGGCCAATCCTCAAGAATTAAACACAATAACAATGAAAAGCATAATTATTTGAACAAAGCTACGAGTCTACAAAATTAACATGAATTCATAAAACAATTCATCAAAACCCTAAAACTAAAGAGTTTAGCCACTCATAGCTTGAAGCAACATGTTTACGTCAAAATAATCAAAGGAAGAGTGTAGAGAAAAGGGAAATTCTACTGAAAAGAGGTTCTTGATTGAGGCAGCACCGTTACGAACTCCTTGGCTCTCATGTCGGACTTCGAAGGGCACCAAGACTATCTCGAACTCTTTTCCTCTTCCTTGTAACTAACTCACTCTTTGAACTCTCGCTTAATTCTCTCCTTTTTTTGTATCTCTTTTTAGGTCTGCAACTTTCTTCCTTTTCTTGATTTTCTCCCCTCTCTTTGGCTGCTGAAAACCCCAAAATTTATAGAGTTTGGCCGCCAAAAATTTAACCTAAAATACAAAATTTTCGTTTAAGTAACGCTGGCGCCGCCGCGTTGTTCCATAGCGCCGCCGCGCTAGGGTTTCAACCCTAAAAAGTTTGCTCTCAGGTTTTAGCGTCGCGACGCTGTCATGCGTTTACCAAGGATGAGTCGAGGCAGCGCCTTCTCGGTTTTGATCTTTTTCGCCGTATTCTTGCTCGGTTTTGATCTTTTTGTCGTTTCTTCTAATTTTCCTCGTTTTAACCTGAAAATCACAAGCAAACAAGTGAAATCTAATATAAAACTCCCTTAATTTGAGAGAATATAAAGCACTTTTCAAGTGCTTATCAACACCCCAAACTTAGAGATTTGCTAGTCCTGAGCAAAGAATAAAATCAAATAACAGGGAGTTTGGATGAAGAAGTGTGCAATTGACTCATGTCTCAGAGAATAGCATTCAGAGCTTAAGTAGAAACATGCAAGCATATCTATATTGTTATAATTATTCAAGGCCAAATCTTGCTATTTCCCAAGTGTGTGTGTGCAAGCCTCCTTCAATTTAAAATACTAGAACTCAAATTAGGACTTAAGAGAGTTTCTTTAGTTTTCCCCCTACTCTAGCTCATGCACCAATCTTCAAGCTTTCATGCATTCAAGTGAGTAATATGTCCACTAAGGTACCTTTCAATCATATATTTTTTTCATGGGCCCAAACTTGCATTCTTTTACCTAGAGCACTAGCTTTCACACATCCACTGTAGGCACTCGTACCTAGTCAATTCCCAGGCGTCCTTACTGATCACAGCAAAGGCAGCTCTTTTTACCCCTATCCATGCATACTCATTACAAGTTTAACATTTAAAAAGATAGACAAATAAAGCTCATATATTTTGTGTACACTTTTTTTCTTTTCTCAAGGCATGTATACTCGTTTCTTTTTCCTTAGTCTAAGATTACAAGCTATCATGCATTTCCACTCTCTAACCGGTGGGGCCTTTCGAAGTGACAACCAAATACACCAACCTTAATCCTTTTTTCAGTTAAAGATTCTAAATAAAAGTGGCTACGTGCTCAAGAATATGAGAGATTTTAAGAGGGACTTAAATGAATTTAACTCAAGATAGTGCTATTCTATTTCCACAATAAGTCATCTACCATGCAAATTCGAATCTCATCATGGGCAATCAACATCAAGGCACACAACCATAAACAACATTCCCATTAACTTTGAAAGCTCCAAATTTTTTTCTTTTTCAAAAATTGTTTCAAAAAATTGACATGCATATAGCAGGATAAGAAAACACACAAAAGTACGAAAGACACCTCCCACCCCAAACTTAGAATCATGCATTGTCCCTAATGCATACGAGCATCTAACAAGGAAAGAGCAAGCCTGGGAGTAAGCGGGAAGCCACCAAACAGGCTTGGTGTAAGGAGTACTTTGTGTGGTAAACCACGTTCCTGAGAGATAAAGCATATGAGTGACTCCAAGATTTATTGAAAATAAAATAAAAAGAAAAGTAAAGAAAGCAATAAAATTGGGTTGCCTCCCAATAAGCGCTTGGTTTAACGTCTTCTAGCTAGACGGGGCTCTCGAATCACGGTGGATCCCAAGGTGGTTTCTTCCTTTCATGCTTTGGATCACCTACAACTTTTAGTATTCGCCCACATTGACACTCACAAACATATTCATTAGCATTTAGTGAGTTAGTCAATAAATCATTATCAAATTGGACATCATCGTTTCTAATGTGGTCAAGACTTATTAAAGAATCATCATGCTTCGATTTTAACGGACATTTTTAACATGCTTCTCCATAATTTGTTCATAATTCATTATAGGTTTGGGAGACATGTATGAAAAACTTGGAGAAACATCACAACTAGAAACATGCTTCATAGAATTTTCTACTTTAACATCAAGCATGTCATTAGTCTTACCATTCAAAGGGGGCTCATCATGCATAGAGTTTTTATTTGAAGAGAGAGGCGATGTTACCTTTGTGCTTGGCTCATGATGCTCATACCTTTCTACATCCGGATGTTTAAGGGTTTTTTAAATGTCGAATTTTACCTCCTCATCGTTAAGGCGGAATGTGAGCTTTCCATCTTGCACATCGATGAGGGCCCTTCCGGTGGCCAAGAATGGTTTCCCAAGGATTATGGGGACTTTGGCATCTTCCTCCATGTCTAATATCACAAAGTCCGTCGGGAAGATAAACTTGTCTACCTTGACCAAGACGTCCTCCACAATGCCGTAGGGATGAACAAATGATCGATCGGCCAAAAGCAAAGATATGGTAGTTGGTTGCACCTCTCCTCCATTGAGCTTCCTAAACATGGATAAAGGCATTAAGTTAATAGAAGCTCCAAGATCACAAAGTGCTTTAGTAACTTTATTGTTGCCTAAATGACAAGGGATAGAGAAACTCCCTGGATCCTTTAGTTTTTTAGGCAATTTCCTTTGTAGTGCCGTACTACATTCTTCGGTTAATGCAACCACTTCATAATCTCCATACCATTTCTTCTTAGACAATACATCCTTCATGAATTTAGCATACTTAGGCATTTTTTCTAATGCCTCTGCAAAAGGAAGGTTAATTTCTAACTTTTTGAATATGTCTAAGAATTTTGAAAATTGAGCATCAATCTTTTTCTTTTGGAGCAACGCGCCAGTTGTACGAAGCGATGCTTCAGAACCAAGCCACTGCAATTCGCAACTTAGAAATTCAAATGAATTAAATTGCAGTGGAGCTCGAAAATGAAAAGCAAGAAGCATTGCTAAGTACAACCAAAGTTCCACGAGGGAACTTAGAAGAACAATGTCAAGGTAAGTCATTGTTAAGTGGGAAAATCAATCCCACAGCGCATAATGAGGGGACGCAAGGAAACTTGCAATCCTTAAATGCTCCCACAAGTCAACCGATGGAAACTATCACGCATAATGTCCAGCATCCATCATCATCCACCGCATCAGAAGAGGAAAATAGAGAGCGGAGAGAAAAAGTAACGCAGGCAGAACCTGCGTCTATATATGAAGCTACCACTTCTGGATGCATCCTGACTGACGTCCAAGAAGAAATCTCAACACCCCGCGCGGGTGATCAAGTAAAATTTAATGTAGTTAACGCGTTAAACGATCTTGATCAGTTTCAATTTTGTCCAATGAACGCAGATATCAATGAAAAGGCAAGACCCGTGAACGCGGCGTTGAGAAATGAAATCCTCAAGGACGGTGAAGATGGTGAAGATGATGAAATTAATTTATTCTCCAATTGACAATTAGAGAAATCAAAATGGAGCAATAGATTCGCGGCAAAGATCGTGCCGCTATTACAAGAGCCTTCAACGCATGAGCTACAAACCAAACCAACGCATCCCAACTATGCGCGCTTAAGGGAGGTCATAATGTACTTCATTGTTGCCTCTGCGTTGAACCCTGACCGGGATAAAGGCTCGCAAGTGCAATAACTGACCTTGCGTCGAAAGGTCCCTGCGTTGCTGAATGACTACTTTTCCAGGGACACTTTCTTTTACCCTTGCGTTATTTTCATTTAAATTTGTTCTAGTATTCATTTTTTTTTTTTTTTTGTATTTTGCTTTCTATCTTCTGTTTGGATTTTGTTTTTAGCATTTATTTATTTCTTTAATTTAAGTTTAGTAGTGTAAATGAGATAAGCATGAAAGTAGGCGTTGAGTTTTTTTTTTTAAACAATTTGATTTCACCACATACTCTATTATTCATGCATGCGTCCAACGCATAAGTAAACTATGCGTTCATCGATAAATGATTTCTGTGTTTATCGAGTTAAGGTTAGAGGTAAGGTTAGAGCCGTACATATTTTGTCAAACGCATAATACTTAACTTCCAACGCATAATCTGTCCTGAGAGCCAGGAGTTCATCAGTTATGCGTTTATCATTAGTTCACTGCGTTTTAGATAGAGCACTAGGTGAAACGCAGATGTCTTCTCAGACTATGCGTTTTTCCCAGAAAAACACTCAAGTGCCAAAACACTCAAGTGCTCTGTGTGTGTTAATTAGCCGCCCATCACACTTGATGGGTGTGCGGCTCAATAAAATTTGCCTTGATCAGTGGGATTCCGGATATCGCGAATCCGCATTTATTACAAACGGCTAAATTAGCCTTTATAAATGCGATCCGATTTCCCATTTTCCATTTTCGAAACCTTTCATCTCTTTAACCTCCGGCGATTTGTGTTCTAGCAGAACTCATATGTCTAACCAGTCAAACCCACAAAATCAAGAACACCTCGCCAGCAACGTTTCCCCAAGACCTTCTTCATCACCTACACCAGTCCCCGAGGTATTTCTTAACCCTCGATCTCCATTTTTCTCTCGACCAACATTTCATCCTTCCATACCTGTGAGGCCTTTTGCTTCTCCGGTCAGACCAAGACTTCCAAATCCTAACCCACTGTTTATCCCTAACTTCTCTGCTTCTAGAATCCGGGCTACTGCCCAAAGACCACCCATATACCCATTCTTCCGGCCATTCGCCAGAACCCCAACCCGTCCACCAGTAGTCGACGACTCCGACGATTGCGTGGAAGTTTTAAATATCCGCCCCTTGAGCCAAATCAACCCAATACCTACTGATAACTTGTAGAAATACAAGTTATTATAGCCTTTTTCATAGATAAATAGAGTTTAAATAAGAGAAGCATGTAGTAGTTGATGATAAATTCCATTAATAAATCTTCCTTTGCGTTATACTCTTGAATTTTGATGAAGATATTGATTTTACCACTTGTTAAGCCTAAAACGCATGTTTTCACGCAGGAATGCAAGCGATGCGTTGATGACCCCTTAACGTAGGAACCAGACGATGCGTTAACGACAGCCCAACGCATAACTACGCGTTAGCAACCTATGTGCGTTGACATCAACCAAACTATGCATGGACGCATAGACAACCGTTACGGCAAGGCGCTGCGAATCAGATCGGAATCTGAGAGATTGACGGATGATTGACAGACATGATTTGCGGCTTAAGTGGTGGATCTTAATTGGCCCGAGAATCACGCAATCAGGCGAGATGGACGCAGGTCAATATCGCCACCAATCAAGCAGATCTGCCGTTAACTGCAATTTCATCATCTATAAAAGGGCAGCTCTGCGAGAGTAGAAACGTTGTTGATTCTCGAAAGGACTCCATAAGTGACAGCAGAGTTCTCTCAGACTTCAGCCGGAGACAAATAGCTCGAGAGAGAAGAGTCTTTCTTTCCGCCACATCACTTCACAGCAAATCATCACGCTTCCATCCGGGCGACTCAAGACATTGACGCCTTACCCTGCTTTCTTTCTTACCGTTCTTACTTGAATTTTAGATTTGTATCAATGAATTGACTTATCGAATTTGTATCTCATTTTCATCAATACAATTATCTTCCATGTCTAGTCACTTTTCTCATCTGTCCACGTTATACTTTCAAGCCATGAATAACTAATCACTCGAGGGTCTAGGGTTGCGTTAGCATCTAACTAGGGACCGCAGTGTAACTATTCTAACTTGTCAATTGCGAGCTTAATCTGATGCTTATATCCATCTGACAAATCGATATAAGTAGTAATAATCAGACTGCTCGAGAGGGTAAGTGATTGTGGAACTCAATTGACAAGGGCCAAGTAGTGTTACCTGTCTACGGGCACAACCTTGGTTCTTAACACTTTCCTATGCGTTATAGACATATAACGCATAGCGGCTGACAACCGAGAGAAGAGTCGCAAGTATGAATAGAGTACTACTGTGCGTTTCCGATGTTAGATGTTAATCAACCCGAACCCTTTTCTTTATCCATTCATACACATCTTAGCTGAACTTGCTGTGTCGCATTGCTTCCCATATTCCACAACTGTTAATCTAGTGTACAAACATCTGCTTTCTCTAGATTAGAAACACAAATTCAAACAATTGTTGGTTACCTCTGTAACGCATGCAATCCAATTAAAACCAAATCAATATAATCCCTGTGTTCGACCTCGGACTCACCGAGAAAACCTATTACTTTACTTATACTTGGGTAGAGGAATAGGAAAACTTGACAAGACCAACGCATAATAATCAAACGCACTGCATGATCAAATCTTGACATGTTGAACGCATAATCATATACTTTAGCACTTTGCGTTAGGTTAGTTCACACAACAATATCACCACAACAAGTTTTTTGGCCCCATTGTCGGGGACTATTCATTGATTTAATTATTTTCTTTGGATTATTGTGTTGCAGAATTCCTCAATTGACGGAGTATAGCAAGCTTCTCTTCTGTCAGAGGCTTCTAACAGTATATGAGTGAAGGGGATAACCCGACATTTGATATTGACCCTAAGATTGAGAGGACCTTCAGAAGAAGGATAAGACAGAATAAGCAAAGAAGGAGCAATCAGTCTACTGAAGAGACCATGGATGCTCAAAACAATCAACCTCAAGCTCCTAAAGCTGAGGTCAGGCGGAACACAAATGCGCAAGAGCACGCAAACTATGATACAAACCTGATTCTCTTGGCGCATGATAGAAATCGCCGAATGAGGGAGTATACGTCGCCAAATTTATATAATTTTGCACCGGGAATTTTACAACTAACCTTTGAGGGTAATGGAAGGTTCGAAATGAAGCCAGTGATGTTGCAAATGCTGCAAGCCGCAGGGCAGTTTGGGGGTGCAATGGGTGAAGATCCACATGCACACCTGAAGAGTTTCTTGGAAATCTGTAGTGCATTTCCGATGGCTGGAGTACCGCAAGATAGCATCAGACTGACGCTATTCCCATTTTCTCTCAGAAATGAGGCAAGACAGTGGGCGTACTCATTTGAACCTGGTGAGATTACAACGTGGGGTAAAATGGTTGAAAAGTTCATGCAGAAATACTTTCCTCCGACGGTAAGTGCAAAGAGGCGACGAGACATTGTCACCTTCGAGCAAAAGGACTCGGAGACGCTTAGTGAAGCATGGGCTCGGTTTAGAAGGCTGGTAAGAAATTGTCCCCACAACGGTATCCCTGATTGTGTACAGATGGAGATTTTCTATGGAGGACTAAACAAAACATCACAATCAGTGGCGGACGCCTCTGCAGCAGGAGGTTTGATGGACAAAACTTACACGCAAGCCAAAGAGATCCTCGACATAATTTCGAGGAATACTGATGAATGGGTCGATGATGGATATGGATCCAGGTATATGGATAAAAGACGATCGCAAGCTGGAATGATTGAAACGGATGCGACTAGTAACCTTTCAGCTCAGATCGCCAACATGACATCCTTGCTACAAACCTTTGCGTTGAACAACCAAGGAGGAACAGTTGCATCAATGGATGCAATGAACACGGTAAATGCAACAGCGTCGGTAAGCTGTGTGCAATGTGGTGAGGGTCACTTGTATGATATGTGTCCCTACAACCCACAGTCTGTCTGTTATGTTCAAAACAACCTGTATTCTAAGACTTATAATCCGGGTTGGAGAAACCATCCTAACTTTGGATGGGGAGGAAACCAATCACAGACGCAGGGGGCGAGACAACAGCCGCAGAGAAACAATAATCCTATGTTTAACCAAGGTGTTCAAGGGCATCAAATACCACGAAATCAGTCAGCAAATTCATCATCATCATCCCTTGAAGCACTTATGCGTCAAACAATTACTCAAAATGAAGAAACGCGTAAGTCGCTGGAAGCGATGCTCAAAAATCAGATGGGAGAAATAAAGAGCTATGCCATTGCAATTAGAAATCTAGAACTTCAAGTGGAATAAATGGCAAGTGAGCGCAATACGAGACCCCAAGGAGCATTGCCTAGTAATACCAAAGCCCCACGAGGTAACGGTAAGGAACAATGTCAAGCTGTGACATTGAGGAGTGGGAAGGTTCTTCCCACTGAACCACAAGAGCAGAGGATGCAAGGAAATCTGCAGCCTCAAATCACTCCACTACAAACTCCCACAACATCTATCCATGAACCGCAATCTTCATCCACAACTACAACCTCTAAAGAACAAGAAAATAGAAAGGGGAGAGAAAAAGCAACGCAGGCAAACCCTGCGTCGGTATCTTAGAATATCAATCCCCTTATGCGTTTGCCCTTTCCTCAATGCCTAAAGAAGAAGAATGATGAGGGTCAATTCAGAAAATTTCTGGACGTTCTCAAACAACTTCACATCAACATTCCGTTGGTGGAAGCCCTGGAACAAATGCCGAGCTATGTCAAATTTATGAAAGACATACTACCTAAGAAAAGAAGGCTCGGAGAGTTTGAGAAAGTCGCATTAACGAGGGAATGCAGCGCATTGTTTAAAAGCAATATACCCGCTAAAATGAAAGATCCAGGGAGTTTCACATTGCCCTGTTCTATAGGAGGAATGGACGTAGGTCAGGCACTATGCGACTTAGGGGCCAGTATAAATTTAATGCCACTGTCTATATTCAAGAAGTTGGGTATAGGGGAAGCACGGCCAACTACAGTCACACTTCAGCTCGCTGACCGTTCCATTAAACATCCAGAGGGGAAAATCGAGGATGTTCTTGTGAAGGTGGATAAATTCATCTTCCCGGCCGACTTCATAATTTTGGATTATGAAGCTGATAGAGAGGTGCCAATCATCTTGGGAAGACCTTTCTTAGCTACTGGACGCGCCCTGATTGACGTCTAGGAAAGGGAGTTAACTATTCGAGTGGATGACCAGCAGGTAAAATTTAATGTGTTTAATGCGTTGAAATATCCTGATGATTTTCATTCTTGCCAGATGATCGAAGAGGTAACTGAAGAAAAGGCAAGCATCATCGACGTATGTCCGGAAAACGAAACACTGCTGGATGAACTGGATGAAAGAAGAGAAGCGGAAATAAAGATAATCTCCAACGCAAGCTTCGAACGGTTAGACTTGGGCAACAGAACCACGGAGAAAACAAAGCCGTCCTTAGAAGAACCACCAACCCTTGAGCTTAAGACACTCCCAACGCATTTAAAGTATGCATATTTGGGGGAAGAGAGCACGCTACCGGTCATCATATCCTCTGCGTTGACGACAGAATGTGAAAAGGCTTTGCTGGATATCCTGAAAAACCATATCAAAGCCATAGGATGGACCTTAGCGGATATCAGAGGAATAAGCCCTTCGTACTGCATGCACAAAATTCGGTTGGAAGAGGGTAAGGATGGTTCAGTTGAGAGGCAGCGCAGGCTCAACCCCGCAATGAAGGAGGTTGTGAAGAAAGAGATCATCAAATGGCTCGACGCAGGGGTCATTTATCCAATCTCCGACAGCAACTGGGTGAACCCAGTTCAGTGTGTACCAAAGAAAGGGGGGATGACAGTGATCATGAATAGCAAGAATGAACTAATACCAACAAGAACGGTCACTGGCTGGCGCATCTGTATGGACTACCGCAAGCTGAACGCGGCAACAAAGAAGGACCACTTTCCACTGCCATTCATCGACCAGATGCTAGATAGGCTGGCAGGTAATGAATTTTTCTGCTTCCTGGACGGATATTCCGGCTATAACCAGATCATGATAGCTCCAGAAGATCAAGAGAAGACGACGTTCACATGTCCATATGGCACCTTCGTGTTCAGACGCATGCCATTCGGGCTATGTAACGCACCAGGGACGTTCCAAAGGTGCATGATGGCAATATTCTCGGACTATTTGGAACAGTCAGTAGAGGTGTTTATGGACGACTTCTCAGTATTTGGGAAATCATATGATAAATGCTTAACCAATCTAGAACGAGTGCTAAAACAATGCGAAGACACAAATCTAGTCCTCAACTGGGAAAAATGCCATTTTATGGTTACTGAGGGTATTGTGTTGGGGCATAAAATCTCAAAGGTTGGATTGGAAGTGGATCAGGCAAAACTAGATGCGATAGCAAAACTCCCAGCCCCCACAAATGTTAAGACTTTGCAAAGTTTTCTAGGCCATGCGGGCTTCTATAGAAGATTCATTAAGGGATTCTCGCAAGTAACAAAACCACTGAGCAAGTTGCTGGAAGTCAACAGGGAATTCAATTTCGACGGTAAATGCTTAAACGCATTTGAGTCTCTAAGGCAAGCTCTGATTTCAGCACCTATTTTAGTTGCACCTGACTGGTCCCTCCCATTTGAATTAATGTGCGACGCAAGTAACCATGCGGTGGGAGCAGTATTAGGGCAAAGAAAAGAGAAAATAATGCACCCCATCTATTATGCTAGTAAAACGCTGAATTCGTCTCAGGAGAACTACACTACTACTGAGAAGGAAATGTTAGCCATAGTCTTTGCGGTTGACAAATTTAAAGCATACTTGATAGGGTCAAAGGTGACCATCTATAGTGATCATTCTGCGATCAAGTATTTGATGGCGAAAAAGGACGCAAAGCCTAAACTTATCCATTGGGTCCTACTGTTGCAATAATTCGATTTGGAGATTAAAGATAGAAAGGGAACTGAGAATTAGGTTGCGGACACCTATCTCGGTTGGAAAATAAAGAGGTCCAGGAGGGTTGGAGTGATATAGAGGAACGATTCCCAGACGAGCATGTAATGAACGCAGAGAGTCAGGAACCGTGGTACGCAGACATAGTCAACTATCTGGTTTGCAACCAATGGCCTGAAGAATTTAACGCTCAACAAAAGAAAAAGCTCCGACATGAAAGTAAGTTCTACTGCTGGGATGAGCCATATCTATACAGACTTGGCCCTGACCACATACTGCGTCGATGCCTTCCAGAATATGAAACGCATAGCATTCTGAGAAGTTGTCATGAAGCACCTTACGGAGGACACTTTGGAGGGCAGAGAACAGCTGCAAAGGTGCTGCAAAGTGGGTATTTCTGGCCTACATTATTCAAAGACGCAAGGGCATATGCGGTAGCTTGCGATCGTTGTTAGAGAACAGGCAACATTTCCAACCGGAATGAGATGCCTCTGAATTCAATGTTAGAAGTTGAGTTGTTCGACGTATGGGGAATCGACTTCATGGGACCATTCCCTCCTTCTTGCAGCAATCAATATATCTTAGTAGCGGTCGACTACGTATCTAAGTGGGTAGAAGCAGCAGCCTGTGCAAGGAATGACGCAAACGCAGTGTCCAAGTTCTTAAAGAAACAAATCTTCTCTCGATTTGGGACACCAAGGGCGATAATTAGTGATGAAGGTACGCATTTTATAAATCGCATAATCACCAATTTACTGACTAAGTTTAATGTCTCGCACAGGGTAGCAACTGCCTATCACCCATAGACAAAGGACCAAGCTGAAATAACAAACAGGGAGATCAAGTCCATACTGGAAAAGGTCGTGAGCACATCAAGGAAAGATTGGACAGAGAGATTAGATGAAGATCTATGGGCCTACAGAACGGCATTCAAAACACCGATAGGCATGTCACCCTATGCGTTGGTGTTTGGTAAAGCATGCCATCTCCCACTTGAGCTGGAACATAAGGCCATCTGGGCCATGAAAAAGCTCAATTTAGACCAGGAGGCAAGCGAAGAAGCTAGAAAGCTTCAACTAAATGAACTCCTGGAGTGGAGGCACTCAGCTTATGAAAACGCAAAGCTGTACAAAGAAAGGACCAAGAAATGGCACGACAAGAACATTAGTAAGAAAATTCTATACGTTGGCCAGAAGGTCCTGTTATTTAATTCAAGGTTGCGTTTGTTCCCAGGTAAGCTGAAGTCTCGATGCTCGAGTCCATTCATAATCAAGGAAGTGTTCCCGCATGGTGTGGTCATGCTGACAAATGAAAATGGAACCACATCCTTCAAGGTCAATGGACAAAGGGTAAAGCCCTACCACATTGGAGAGTTCGAAATTAACAAGAATTCCATTGACCTACGCGAGTGTAATGACTGAGCTTGCGTCGAAAGGTCCCTGCGTTGTCAAATGTCTACATTTCCAGGGACGCTTTCTTTTACCCTTGCTTTATTTTATTTGAATTTGTTATAGTATTTAATTTTATGTTATTTTGCTTTCTTGTTTCTGTTTGAATTTTGTTTTTAGCATGTATTGATTTTTTTTTTTTTTAAGTTCAGTTTATAAATGAAAAGGAGATAAGCATGAAAATAGGAGCTGAATTTTTGAACAATTTGATTTCACCGCATAATCTATTATTCATGCATGCGTCCAACTTATTTTTTTTAAATTATGCGTTCATCGATAAACGATTTCTGTGTTTATCGAATTAAGGTTAGAGGAAAGGTTAGAGCCGTACATATTTTGTCAAATGCATCATACTTAACTTACAACGCATAATCTAACCTGAGAACCAGGCGTTCATCAGTATGCATTTATCATTAGTTTACTGCGTTTAGACAAGAGCACTAGGTGAAACGCAGATGTCTTCTCAGACTACGCGTCTTTCCTAGAAAAACACTCAAGTGCCAAAAACACTCAAGTGCTCTGTGTGCGTCAATTAGCCGCCCATTACACGTGATGGGTGTGCGGCTCAAGGAAATTTGCCTTGATTAGTGGGATTTCGATATCGCGTATCCGCATTAATTACCGACGGCTAAATTAAGCCTTTATAAACGCGATTCGATTTTCCATTTTCCATTTTCGAAACCTTTCATCTCTCTTAAACCTCCGGCGATCTGTATTCTCGCTGCGATCTTATGTCTAACCAGCTCAACCCAGAAAATCAAGAAAACCTCGCCGGAACTAGTTCCCCAATTCTTCATCATCTACACCCAACCCTCGAATTCCATTTTTCTCTCCACCTACATTTTATCCTTCCCGACCTGTGAGGCCTTTTGCTTCTCCAGTCAGACCAAGAAATCCAACCCTAACCCACCGTTTATCCCTAACTTCTCCACGTCTAGAATCCAGGCGACTGCCCAGAGACCACCCATCTACCCATTTTTCCGGCCATTCGCGAAAACCCCTACCCGTCCACCAGTAGTCGACGACTCCGACGACTGTGTGGAAGTTCTAAACATCCGTCCTTTGAGCAAAATCAACCCAATCCCTACCCCAAAACCCAAAAGCAGATTCAACTCCTGCATTTCCCGACCCAGGATGAAGAACATGAAGGAATTCTCTGGCGCAAACTAAAATGTCGGAAGCCAACGGTTAAGCGCGGAGAACTCCAAGGCTGAGCAACCTGTTCCTGGAACGGTGCGCGATGAAGCCAGTACACTGCACGGTAGCAGTGAGGTGCGCCGAAGGGAAGAGAGCGATGTTTTCGGCGACATCTTGGAAAGGATAGCTCAGGAAGAGCGGGAGGCAAAGGGTCAAGAAGACGGGGAGGTCAACCAACCCTTGCCCTTATCCCGTCCACCAAGCACTAAAGGGACGGACGAGATGGGAAGAGGAGAAGAAGAAGAGGTGGCTGTCACCGTCGGGGAAGTGAACTCAGCGAAATCCCCAGACGAGTGGATAGCTCAAATTCTGAGCGGGCTGCGTGATCCGATGGACGAAACCGTCTTAGATGCACGAAGGGAATCACCCTCGCCGGTAAAGGAGGTCCAGAGTCAGCTGAAGGAGACTCGGGAGGGTGAATACAGTGGAGGAGATAAGGAAGGAGAGCCTGCCTACAGCAAGGAGGACGTAGGCGAGCAAAGAGAAACGCAAGGGTCTGTCCCTGCGTCGATGAGTCTTGAGGAGATGACATTGGACTCCAATGAAGGACAAATAGGAAAAGTCGTGATGGCCGCAGAGGCCAAGAGGAAAAGAGTTGAAGAAGAGGAGGAGGTACCCCTACTGAGGAAGAAAAGAAGGGTATCACCGAAGATTACCGAGGATGAAGAGCCGAAAAGCACAGACCAAGGAGACAGACCTGAGTCTCCAGTTGTGGCCACATCCTTCGATAGGCTGGCAGAGAAAGAGAGGAAGAAGAGGGCCAAGTTGAAAAAGGAGCTTAGGGCCCTAAGAAAAGGAGTGGAACAAATTGCGAAAGACGCATTGTCTCGCAAGAAGGCGTGCAAGGAAGTGCGGCCTCAAGAAGTTGGGGAGACGCAAGACCTTCCTGATCCTCAACTAGAAGCAGCCACATTGGCATTTGAAGAGGAAATGATGGAAGAAGAAAGACTAGAAAAAGCAACCGAAGAGCTTGAAAGAGAGCTACAAATTGAAGAAGATGCAGAGCTGGCTGCTAGAATAATCGCCCAAGAGGAAGGGGAGGGCAAGAAGAAAAAGAAAAAGAAAAGTAGGAAGGAACGCATCGGGGAGGATGCGAGGGAAGAACAAGGTGTGAGCACCTTGGAGAAGAAGAAGAGGAAAGAAAAGGAGGTGTCAGTCACCAACCTCTCAAGCACGCATACTGAGAAACGCAAAGGGAAGGAAAAGGTGACTGAAGCACCAGTCAAAGTGGCCGAGAGCAAAAAGAGAACCGTAAATGAGATTCCAGCTAAGGCTAAAGGAAAAAAGAAAGTGACTGATGCGTCGCCACAACAGAAGGAAGGAAAAGGGAGACGCAGGGCATTCCCCGACCTGATGATTAAGGTGGGATTTTTCCCTGAGGAAGCCCCAGTGCCGCCATACATCACCGAAATAGTTGACCACCACGGCTGGAGAAACTTCTGTACCAGCACTCCTTGGGTCCAACCTGATGTAGTCCGAGATTTCTATAACGGACGCATAGACGAGGAGGAGGACGTAGTGGTGGGGGATGAAATTGAAGTCCCATTCAATGCAAGGGAAATCAACGGTATATATGAGTTGAGGGACAACCCGGATGCGGAAGGAAATAAGATTATAGAATCAACTCCAACAGAGTTAATGGAGGACGCACTCCAGGTAATGGCGAAGCCAGGGGCCAAGTGGGATGTTTCACCCACGGGTATAAAGACGCTTTCAGCAAGCAGCCTAACTTCAGAGGCAAACCTGTGGGTGTATTTGGTGAAGAAGCGGCTGATCCCTACAACGCATGACAAGACAGTGTCAAGGGATCGGGTGATGGCAGCATACTGCATTATGCGTCGCATCAACCTTGATGTCGGACGCATAATTGCCGCACAGATAAAAGAGGTGTCCAGCAAGCCAAGGGGCCAACTCTTTTTCTCCGCTCTTATCATGAACTTATACGGCAATGCTTCCATCGGAGGGCCAACGGAAGTGTTAGACGCAGAGAAGATGATTGAAGTTAATGGCGTAATTACCAACAAGACTCTGCGTCGGTTGATGAGAGGATCGCAATATCTGCAAGAGCCTACCAAGGCCACCAAAAGACCTCATCAACCCGTTCCGCCTCCAAAGCCGCAACCGCAGAAGAAGGGGAAGCCGTCCAAGTTGAAGGGCGTGGCAAGTCCTGATGCCACCATTCGACCTTCCCCAACCTCAAGTCCTTCACTCCCACTTCCAACAACCAGAAGGGAACCAACTCCACCTCCACCTCCTCCTGAGACGCATCGCCTTAAGCCACCTCCTCCTCTTAAGAAAACGCATCGCCCTAAACATCTAAAACCCCGACCTTTCACAAAACCCTCTGCCCCAATAAGAGTTGATGACTCACACTCTGAGGATTTTGGCGCAACTTTTATGCGTCCATCATCCCCTGCGTTTGACAAAACTCCACCCACTCCCCCACCTCAGCCTCCCTCGCCTCAGCCAAACCCGCCTACCCCACCAACGAAACCTCAACCGCAAGATGGCCCACTTGACCTTGAGTGGGAGACAGTGCGAACATACTTGCAGCAAGCGATATTGCATCCTGTGATGCACTCATTAAATATGTTAGCACGCCGGCAGACGGTGCAATTCCAATTCACCCTGAATTATGTTCACCAACTGTTCTCCATCCGTCCGGAAATCCCGCCCCCTGATATTCCATAACGCCTCCAACAGCCTCTTGTCTTCCCAGTGCCGCAACGTTCTACGTCTGAGCAGCAACGCAGACCTGATGAAGACGAGCCTGATGGTTGAAAAGTTTAGGGGTGTAATCAAGAGTTGTAATTTTCTTGCAATTTTGTATCTTCACAGTCAATTGTATGCGTTGGTGAAAATCACATTAATAGAATGAACATTTCTTCATCGCATGGATCTTTAATTTTCTCTTTGCGTTGTCCCTTGTTATAAATTTATTCTAAGTACATTTAATTAGTCTAAACTTCTATCTTTGCATTGAAAAGTTGGTCCCTGTGATGATAATCATGCTTACACTTTTTGTACACTCTTTAAGTTAGATTACTTTCAATGTGTCTGCATACTATTCCTTAGAAACGCAAACCTACTTTAAATGTATGCAAGCAGCCAATTCAAACCTCTTTTACAACATTTTGCAACTTAGTCTTTGTTTACAATTTAAGCAATGAGGACCTTGCTACTCTCAAGTTTGGGGGTGGAAGAGGTTTGAACTGTCAAAGATAAAAATATGAGGAACTTAGTTCAATCATTTAAAAAAAAAGAAAAAAAAATTATTCTTTAAAACGCAAAACTCCGCTGGCAAGACTATAATATATTTATCTTGTTAAGAGTTTAGCTGAAAACGACACCTGCTCGTAGTTGGCCACCTCCATGCACCCCATAGTTGGTGTGTCAAAACGAAGGTGGGTAATCGTATTCAGCGACGCATAGATAAATAACAAACTCCAATGTCTAGTGAGGAAACCGAGCTTAGATAAGAGTTTAGTCGAGAAGGGCACTTGCTCGTAGTTGGCTGCCTTTATGCACCCCATAGTTGGTATGTCAGAACAAAGGTGGGTAACCCTACTCGACGCATACTTGATAACCATATAATAAAACCAATGAAAGAAAAAGGAATTTTATATCTTCATCTTTTCAAACTCAATGTTCAAAAGAAGAAACAAAAACCAAAACCCAAAAGCCGGGTCAAGTCTTGCATCTCACAGCCCAGAATGAAAAAATGAGGGAGTTTTCCGCCGTGAACTTCGATGTCAGAAGCCAACGGTTAAGCATGGAAAACTCCAAGGCAGAGCAACTGGTTCCTAGAACGGTTCGCGATGAAGCCAGCACACTGCACAGAAGCAGTGAAGTATGCCGAAGGGAAGAAAGAGACGTATTCGGCGACATTTTGTAGCGAATAACTCAAGAGGAAAGGGAGGCAAAGGGTAGGGAGGATGACGGGGAGGTCAACCAGCCCTTGCCCTTATCACGTCCACCAAGCATGAGAGGGACGGAAGAGATGGGAAGAGAAGAAGTAGAAGAAGTGGCTGTCACAGTGGGGGAAGTGAACTCCGCAAAATCCCCAGATGAGTGGATAGCTGAAATTCTGAGCCGACTGCGTGATCCTATGGACGCAACCATCTCAGACGCAAGAAGGGAATCACCCTCGCCGATAAAAGAGGTCCAGAGTCAACTGAAAGAGACTCGGGAGGGTGAACAGAGTGGGAGAGATAAGGAAGGAGAGACCGCCTACAGCAAGGAGGACGTAGGCGAGCTACGTGAAACGCAAGGGTCTGTCCCTGCGTCTATCGGTCCTGAGGAAATGACCCTGGACTCCAATGAAGGACCAATCAGAAAAGTTGTGATGGCCGCAGAGGCCAAGAGAAGAAGAGAAGAGGAAGAGGAAGTGGTACCCCTGTTAAGGAAGAAACGAAGGGTATCACAAGAATCTGCCGAGGATGAAAAGCCAAAAACCACAGAGCAAGGAGACAAACCTGAGTCCCCAATTGCGGCCAAATCCTTTGATAGGCTGGCAGAGAAGATGAAGAAGAAGAGGGCCAAGTTGAGGAAAGAGCTCAGGGCCCTATGACAAGGAGTTGAGAAAATTGCCAAGGACGCATTGTCAGGCAAGAAGGCGCACAAGGAAGTGCGGCCTCAAGAAGAGGGGGAGACGCAAGGCCTTCCTGATCCTCAAATAGAAGAAGCCGCATTGGCATTTGAAGAGGAAATGAGGGAAGAAGAAAGAATAGAAAAAGCAGCCGAGGAGCTTGAAAGAGAGCTACAAATTGAAGAAGATGAAGAGCTGGCTGCTAGAATAAAAGCCCAAGAAGAAGGGGAGGGCAAGAAGAAAAAGAAGAAGAAAAGTAGAAAGGAACGCATCGGGGAAGATGCGAGGGAAGAACAAGGTGTGAGCACCTTGGAGAAGAAGAAGAAGAAAGAAAAGGAGGTGTCAGTCACCAAACTCCCAAGCACGCATAATGAGAAACGCAAAGGGAAGGAAAAGGTGACTGAAGCACCAGTTAAAGTGGCCGAGAGCAAGAAGAGAACTATGAATGAGATTCCAGCTAAGGCCAAAGGAAAAGAGAAGGTGGCTGATGCGTCGCCACAAAAGAAGGAAGGAAAAGGGAGACGCAGAGCGTTCCCTGACTTGATGATTGAGGTGGGATTTTTCCCTGAAGAAGCCCTATTGCTGCCATACATCACCGAAATTATTGACCACCACGGCTGGAGAAACTTCTGTTCTAGCACCTCTTGGATCCAACCTGACGTAGTCCGAAATTTCTATAATGGACGCATAGATGAAGATGAAGACGTGGTGGTGGTGGATGAAACTGAAGTCCCATTCAACACAAGGGAAATCAACGCCATATATCAGTTGAGGGACAACCAGGATGCGGAAGGCAACAAGATTATAGAATCAACTCCAACGGAGTTAATGGAGGACAGAATCTGGGTATTGGCGAAGCAAGGGGCTAAGTGGGATGTTTCACCCACAGGTATAAAAACGCTATCCGCTAGCAGCCTAAGACAAGAGGCAAACCTGTGGGTGTACTTGGTGAAGAAGCGGCTGATCTCTACAACGCATGACAAGACAGTGTCAAGGGATGGAGTGATGGCAGCATATTGCATTATGCGTCGCATCAACCTTGATGTCGGACGCATAATTGCCGCACAGATAAGAGGGGTGTCCAGCAAGCCAAGGGGCCAACTCTTTTTCCCCGCTCTTATCATGAACTTATATGCCAATGCTTCCATCGGAGGGCCAACAGAAGTGTTAGACGCAGAGAAGATGATCGAAGTTAGTGGCGTAATCGCCCACAAAACTCTGCGGCGGTTGATGAGAGGATCACAATATCTGCCAGAGCCTGCCAAGGCCACCAAAAGACCTCATCAACCCATTCCGCCTCCAAAGCCACAACCACAGAAGAAGGGGAAGTTGTCCAAGTTGAAGGGCGTGGCAAGTCTTGATGCCACCATTAGACCTTCCCCAACCTCAAGCCCTTCACTACCACTTCCAACAACCAGAAGGGAACCAACTCCACCTCCACCTCCTCCTGAGACGCAGTGCCCTAAACCACCTCCACCTCCTCCTAAAACGCATCGCCCCAAAAATCCAAAACCTCAACCTTCCACAAAACCCTCCTCCTCAATAAGAGTTGATGACTCACACTTTGGGGATTTTGGCGCGACTTTTATGCGTCCATCATCCCCTACGTTTGACGAAACTCCATCCACTCCCCCGCCTCAACCAAACCCGCCTACCCCACCAACGCAACCACAACCGCAAGAAGGCCAACTTGACCTCGAGTGAGAGACAGTGCAAACATATCTGCAGCAATCAATCTTGCGTCCAGTGATGCACTCATTGAATATGTTAGCACGCCGGCAGACGGAGCAGTTCCAATTCACATTGAATTACGTTCACCAACTACTCTCGATCCGACCGGAAATCCCGCCCCCTAACATTCCAGAACGCCTCCAATAGCCCCTTGTCTTCCCAGTACTGCAGCGCCCTGCACCTGAGCAGCAACACAGACCTGATGAAGAAAGGACTGATGGTTAAAAAAAAAAAAATTTTTTTAGGGGTGTAGTTAAGAGTTGTTATTTTTTTTTTCTTGCAATTTTGTATCTTCATATTCAATTGTATGCGTTGGTGATAATAAAATTAATAGAATGAACATTTCTTCATCGCATGGATCTCTAACTTCCTCTTTGCGTTGTCCCTTGTTGTAAATTTATTCTAAGTACATTTAATTAGTCTTAACTTTTATCTTTGCGTTGAAAAGTTGGTCACTGTGATGATAATCATGCTTACACTTTTTGTACACTCTTTAAGTTAGATTACTTTCAATGCGTCTGCATACTATTCCTTAGAAACGCAAACCTACTTTGAATGTATGCAAGCAGCCAATTCAAACCTCTTTTACAAAATTTTGCAACTTAATCCTTGTTTACGATTTAAGCAATGAGGACCTTGCCACTCTTAAGTTTGGGGGTGGAAGAGGTTTGAACTGTCAAAGATAAAAATATGAGGAACTTATTTCAATCATGTCTAAAAAAAAAAAAAAAAAAAAAATTTTAAACGCAAAACTCCGCTGGCAAGACTAATATATTTATCTTATTAAGAGTTTAGCTCAAAACGACACCTCCATGCACCCCATAGTTGGTGTGTCAAAACGAAGGTGGGTAATCGTAATCAGCGACGCATAGATAAATAACAAACTCCAATGTCTAGTGAGGAAACCGAGCTTAGATTAGAGTTTAGTCGAGAAGGGCACTTGCTCGTAGTTGGCTGTCTCCATGCACCCCATCGTTGGTATGTCAGAACGAAGGTGGGTCATCCTACTCGACGCATGCTTAATAACCATATAATAAAACCAATGAAAGAAAAAGGAACTTTATATCTTAATCTTTTCAGACTCAGTTGATTGAGTATAATGAGTTAAAGAGTTTTGGAAAAGAAAGCTTGCCGCATACAAATTAGACCTGTCCTAAAGAAAAGAATATAGAGGTAGAGAAATAATATAACTAACGGGTAGCTGATTGAGTATAGCATTCTGAGAGACTAGTCAATTCGTTGAGAAAATGTTTAGATAATTTAAGTTTCTTAAATAGAAGTTATGCTTGAGGACAAGCATTTATCTAAGTTTGGAGGTGTGATAACTTGTAGAAATACAAGTTATTATAACCTTTTTCGTAGATAAATAGAGTTTAAATAGAGAAGCATGCGGTAGTTTATGTTAAATTCCATTAATAAATCTTCCTTTGCGTTATACTCTTGTATTTTTATGAAGATAATGATTTTACCACTTTTTGAGCCTAAAATGCATGTTTTGACGCAGGAATGCAGACGATGCGTTGATGACTTCTTAACGCAGGACAACGCGTTGACAATCTATTCTTGATGGACGCATGATCTGAACGGAACGCAAACAACCTGACGACGCGTTAACAACAACTCAACGCATAACTACGCATTAGCAACCTACGACGCGTTGACATCGGCCAAACTATGCATGGACGCGTAGACAACTGTTAAGGCAAGGCGCTGAGAATCAGATCGGAATCTTGAGAGATTGACGGATGATTGACAAACATGATTTGTGGCTAAAGTGGTGGATCTTAATTGGCCCGAGAATCACGCAATCAGGCGAGATGGACGCAGTATCAATCTCACCACCAATCAAGCAGATTTGCCATTAACTGCGATTTCATCATCTATAAAAGGGCAGCTCTGCGAGATGAGAAAGGTTGTTGATTCTCGGAAGAACTCCATAAGTGACAGCAGAATTCTCTCAGACTTCAACCGAAGACAAATAGCTAGAGAGAGAAGAGTCTTCCCTCCGCCGCACCACTTCACAGCAGATCATCACGCTTCCATCAGGGCGACTCAAGACATTGACGCCTTCCCTGCTTTCTTTCTCATTGTTTCTATCTTAATTTTAGATTTGTATCAAGACATTGAACTCATCGAAAAAATTGTATCCCATTTCATCAATATAATTATCTTCCATGTCTACTCATTTCCCTAAACTTTCCGCTTTTTACTTTCAAACCATGAGTAACTAATCACTCAAGGGTCTAGGGTTTCGTTAGCATCTAACTAGGAACGATAGTGTAACTATTTTATCTTGTCAATTGCAATCTTAATCCGATGCTTATGTCCATCTGACAAATCGATATAAGTAGTAATAATCAAACTACTCGAGAGGGTAAGTGATTGTGGAACTCAATTGACAAGGGCCAAGTAGTGTTACCTGTCTATGGGGATAACCTTGGTTCTTAATACTCTCCTATGCGTTATAGACATATAACGCATAACGGCTGACAACCGGGAGAAGAGTCGCAAGTATGAATAGAATACTACTGTCCGTTTCCGACGTTAGATGTTAATCAACCCGAACCCTTTCTTTATCCATTCACACACATCTTTAGCTGAACTTGTTGTGTCGCATGCTTTCCATCTTTCACAACTTTTAGTCTAGTGTACAAACAATCGCTTTCTGTAGATTAAAAAAAATTCTCAAACATTTATTGGTTACCCCTGTAACGCATGAAATCCAACTAAAATCTGAAGCAATATAATCCCTGTATTCGACCTCAGACTCACCGAGAACACCTATGATTTTGCTTATACTTGGGTAAAAGAATAGGAAAACTTGACAAGACCACCAACGCATAGTAGTAGAACGCATAGCATGTTCAAAGCATGACATGTTGAACGCATAAACACATTATTTAGCACCTTGCGTTAGGTTGATTTATACATACAAAATAACCACAACACCTTTTAAATCGGGCTCATGCTTCACTAAGGGTCTCCGAGTCCTTTTGCTCGAAGGTGACAATGTCTCGTTGCCTCTTTGCACTCACCGTCGGAGGAAAGTATTTCTACATAAATTTTTCAACCATTTGGCCCCAAGTTGTAATCTCACTAGGTTCAAATGAATAAGCCCATTGTCTTGCCTCATCTCTGAGAGAAAATGGGAATAGCATCAATCTGATGTTGTCTTGCGGTACTCCGGCCATGGGGAATGCGCTACATATTTCCAAGAAACTTTTCACGTGTGCATGTGGGTCTTCACCCATTGCACCCCCAAATTGTCCTGCGGCTTGCAGCATCTGCAACATTACTGGTTCCATTTCGAACCTTCCATTACCTTCAAAGGTTGGTTGTAAAATTCCCGGTGCGAAATTGTATAGATTTGGCGACGCATATTCCCTCATTGGGCAATTTCTATCATGCGCCAAGAGAATTGGGTTTGTATCGTTGTTTGCATGTTCTTGCGCATTTGCGTTCTGCCTAACCCCAGCTTGAGGTTGATTATTTTGAGCATCCATATTTTCTCCTGTAGTTTGATTGCTCCTTCTTTGTTTATTCTGTCTTATCCTTCTTCTCAAGGTCCTCTCAATCTCTGGGTCAATATCAAATGTTGGGTTGTCCCCTTCACTCATATACTGTTAGAAACTTCTGACAAAATAGAAGCTCGCTATACTCCGTCGACTGAGGAATCCTGCAACACAATAATCCAAATAAAATGATTAAATCAATGAAATAATCCCCGGCAACGGCGCCAAAAACTTGTTGCGTGCAATTGTATATGTAAATTGTCCTAACGCAAGGTGCTAAATGATGTGATTATGCGTTCAACATATCATGCTTTGAACATGCTATGCGTCCTATTACTATGCGTTGGTGATCTTGTCAAGTTTTCCTATCCTTTACCCAAGTATAAGCAAAGGAGTAGGTTTTCTCGGTGAGACCGAGGTCGAACACAGGGATTATATTGATTCAGTATTTAGTTGGATTTCATGCGTTGCAGTGGTAACCAAGAAATAGTTGAGAGTTGTTTTTAATCTAAAGAAAGCGATTGTTTATACACAAGGCTAAAATTGTGAAAGATGGAAAGCATACGACACAGCAAATTCAACTAAAGATGTGAATGAATGGATAAAGAAAGGGTTCGGGTTGATTAACATCTAACGTCGGAAGCACATAGTAGTATTCTATTCATACTTGCAACTCTTCTCTCGGTTGTCAGCCGCTATGCGTTATATGTCTATAACGCATAGGAGAGTGTTAAGAACCAAGGTTACTGTCACACCCCTTCCCGGATTATCCTCCATAACCCAAAAGAAGATGTGAAGACAGCAACCTTGACTCCTCTGTAAGGTTCACTGCCCAACCTCACCATCCCCTTATTCTTGACAAACCTCGACTTCGATCGGCAACGGGAACTGTCATGCCACTTGAAAATGGAAAACATATGAAAGCATGAGCTAACAGCTCAGTGAGTAACAGTTTCTGAAAAACATTATACTTTAGCTGTAAAACTGATTTATCTCGTATAAAAGAATTCACTGAAAATCAGTTTATAACATGGTCACTTCTTGGTTATATCATGTAAACATATCTACTTGGAATAAATAATATAAATATCATTCATTTCAATTCCTTTTTCCTTAGTTGAGGCGGAGCAGTGCTCCACGCTCCTCAACGCTGATTACCCTTATCTGTGTGGAGCATCTCAACGCATAAGCGTCGTATATATATATTCATTCTTCTATGTGCGTAAGCATACTATTGCTCGGGCTGCCCATATTGTAAGCCCCGTACCTAATT
Source organism: Citrullus mucosospermus (assembly GCA_030954485.1). Lineage (NCBI taxonomy): Eukaryota > Viridiplantae > Streptophyta > Magnoliopsida > Cucurbitales > Cucurbitaceae > Citrullus > Citrullus mucosospermus. The sequence continues at coordinate 12,934,330 of CM062057.1, read as the reverse complement.
TTGTGAGAACGCAAGGTAAGAAGGGAGCCGAGAGATGGATGATTGGGTAAGAGTAGTTGGCTGGACTGTGTTTGGGGCGGAAAAATGACTAAGTATCAGCTATGCGTTGATGGCAACATGTTTTGATGGAAACAGTTTTGGTGTAAACGCAAAGGTGAGGGAAGACTGTTATGCGTTGAAGCCACGATGCGTTGAGGACATAAGGCGTGGAGAATCACCTTGTACTGAAGATTATCATGCGACAAACGCATTGAAGGCAGCGTGCCGTTGGAAGTTAATGGCCACGAGGAGTTGGGAGCTGATTTGCGATGAGGATATTATGCGGTGAACGCTACCATGCGTTGAAGGTGGGTATGCGTTGGACAAAGAAGGTTGGCCGAGAGAGAGTAATGCGTTTGCTAACCATTTGGCAGGAGAGTTTTGAAAAGAAACATCATCAGAGGCTGTGTGCATTGCTGAAGCTGAACATAGAAGGTATGCATTGAACAGATTATAGTGTAGTGTTGAAATGTAGAATAAGTCGGTGGTATATATATAAGTGGATTGAGAATTCAATTGTTTCGATTGCATTTCAGAGCTCAAACTGGGTTCTTAGCAAAGCGAAACATCGGAAGGAGGTAGAAGAAGATGTTCATGCTGATTTGGAGTGGAAATCTCATCGTAACCGTGGAAGAAACTTGAGTTGGGCAGAAGACTTAGCTGGTGTTACTCCCTCAGAGTGACGCTCGGTTTTGGAGGAAGAACAAATTGAAGAAACGGTGGTTAGGGCTGAAACTTTGAGGTTAGTAAGTTAACTCGATTTTTAGCAAGTTTCGTGAAGGATGCTTGAGCTGAAATTGTATAAATGTGTGTCAAACTCAGGAAGAAGAGATTAGAGCTGAATTATCGGACAATTAGGGGTAACCCGGAGTTGTTGAAGAATATATCCTAAACGGAGAGGATGTTCTTCATGAAATTTAGAGGTAAGATGAAGGACTTATACCTTAACAAGTTTGTAGAAGGAAGAAAGTTCTGAAATTGGTCGAAACGTAATGTTTAGCAGGTTGAAGAAGGAAGAAGAAAGGAAGAAGAAAACGGTTCTACTGCAGCGGTAGTATCACTGAGAGAGCGAGAGACAGGGTAGCGAAGCAAGTATCGCTGCAACGCAAGATAGGCTTTGCGTCTCACGATTCTCGCTAGAGTATCGCTGGGTGTCGCTCTTCAGGTAGTCTCGCTCGTTACATTCAACGCAGTGTCGCTAGTACAGTAGTGTGTAATGAGTAACGCTGGCAGCTTTTAATTGTCGAAAGAATAACGTTATTATTGTGTGTTAAAGAAAAAGGGAGATTATGGAAACTAAACATGAGGAATATGTGTTTTCAGGCCAAGAAGAGCTCGGGGAGGCTTATAATCCACTTAGAGCCGAGACCAATCGTGAGTGACTATTTGTTATATCTTGTGATAAATTTAGTATGCAAATTTGATGAGGAAATGTGATCCTTTGTAGTATTCATTATGAACGTGATGTGTTAGTAAGTTAAAAGGGTACTAATGCTAATGTCTAAATATAATAGTGGCTGAGGGACCTTATGGTGAAAGCTTATATGTAGGTAAGCGTGAAGTTAAGTGCTGAGGGAATATGTGAAGGCACTTGAATAACTATAAGAAATGGATTACAATACTCAGAGACTATGAGTGAAAGCATGTAGTAATCCATCACACACTAGCTCGATAGAATTGGTTAGACATTAGCATTGGTTACCAGTGCTGAGGGATTTCATGTGAAGGCACATGGTAATGAAAATATAATTGAATAAGTGCTGAGGGACAGAATGTGAAGGCACTAAATAGTTGCAAATCTGTGAGACATGAGGACTTGTTAGTTATATGTGAAATTTGGAAAGAGAATCTTAGTAATTCTTTGGGATGAGATACGTAATGGTTATTGATAGACAAACTGGCTAATATTTGTTAGGAATAGTTTAATAGATTTAGTCACTCACTGAGCTTTCTGCTCATTCAGTTTGTTGTTGTTTATTGGTTTCAGGTAGCGAGCGTGTCCGGGACGCCTAGCCTACGGAAGAATCTCGTCTGGGCCTATCTGGAAGCGAACCTCTGGGATAGTTGTAAATATTTAGTCTGTACACGTATTTTGTAATGTGCATGTTTTTTTTTAGAAGTGAAAGGGGGATGTGTTGAACCTTATGTGCATTTATGCAGAAATACTTGATGAGAGGCTGCATCTTTTTCTAATATGTCAATAGAACTGTTGTTTGAATAGATATTTATATAGTATCCTCTCAATAAACTTATATTTAAGGTAAAAGTATCACGCTCAATCCTAGGTATAGAGTGTATCTGGGATGGGGTGTGACACATATGCCTTCCTTCTATCCTTGAGCATTGGGTCCCATTCTATTTCCGGTTACCCATTTACCTTCATCTAGTCTTTGAGCAATGGGTACCCTTCGTAACTCGGGCTGCCCTCAATGCCTTCTACGAGTCCTTGAGTATTGGGGTCCCTTTTCCAAGCTTTATAAAACACTATACATATTTTGGAAACATTGTATTAACAGCACATAACTTAATCGTTTCTCAAAGTTACAAGTAAAACGCATACATATGTTACTGAACGCGTGCTCTTATCTTCTATAAACAACATATTCATGTGTTCTTTATATAACAACGCATGCTCTATTTCATTTGAAACCATGTAATCATATTCATTAAGAACTCATTTATATTTTTATAAAACGCAGGTGTTACTCACCTCAACTTGCCAAAGAATATTTCTTCTTCCTTTCCTCTATTTCCTCTTCCCAAACTTCTTGGACGCAGCGTTCAAATCTCAGAAACGCAAAGCTCCACTTCCTCTGTCAGCTCGGTTGAACGCATCCCGACTCTTCTTACTTCTCCTTCGGATGCGTTGTCTTCTCTTGGACGCAAGGTCCATCATGGACGCATCTTCTAGCTTTGGACGTCGCGTTCACCTTGGACATTATGTTTGTCCTCAGCGCATAGCCGATTCTTTTAAACACCAGACAACTTCTTTACATAAAATAACTAAGTTGTCAAATACCTTCTTTCTTGGCCGCATCCTCCTACCACAGATGTCCTTCTTGCCTTCTTCTCTTTTTCTCTCCAGAATTCTCCTTTCAGAGTCATCAGTCGCTCCTTTTCCCTCAAAGTTCTATTTATAGGGAGCTTGCCATCCAACTCCTTCTCTCCTTTTGCCACTTGTTTGCCACATGCCACGCTGCATGCTTAATTAACCATGCATTAAACCAAGTGTCACCTTGCATGAAACACTTGACATGCCTTCAACACCTCCTACTAATAAGGTGTCAAATCTATACAAAGCCACCTGGCCTTTATAAGTTGATCTTATGCGTCCAACATTCCCAATGAACAACTTTTATTCAATACAACGCCCTCATGCGTTAGTTGAATTTCCCTTAAGCTTTAAGCTTCACTGCTCACTTTTCTAACTCTCAGCCAACTATACTACTGTCTTTGACGCATAGAGATAATTTTGTCTTCAACGCATACAGACCTTAACGCATAACAACCTTGCCAACGCATGGTAAGCCAAGTACGATCCTTTCCCCCACCAACGCGGCGACTGTTTCAGCTCACAGCACCATTTGTGATTCACCTTTAGCGCATAACCACACTATTACAAACCAGTGCTTACATATGCCACTAGGCTTCAATGACAAATGTGCAATACTATGCGTTTATACCTCATCGCATCATACCATGCGTCCAACTCTCATATTCATAACGAATAAATCCTTCTCCATTTCTTCCTCTATGCGTTTCACATCGTTCCCTTCTCGGTTTACTTCCATGCGTCCACCCCTACCATGCGTTACCTAGTCCTGACCATGCGTCCAACATGGTCTTTTACCTCATTTCTTCATAGACTCTTCAATGCTTCGTCTCTTAAAAGTAATGTGTGACAGTTATCCCCATAGACAGGTAACACTACTTGGCCCTTGTCAATTGAGTTCCACAATCACTTACCCTCTCGAGTAGTTTGATTATTACTACTTATATCGATTTGTCAGATGGACATAAGCATCAGATTAAGATTGCAATTGACAAGATAAAATAGTTATACTATCGTTCCTAGTTAGATGCTAACGCAACCCTAGACCCTTGAGTGATTAGTTACTCATGGTTTGAAAGTAAAAAGCGGAAAGTTTAGAGAAATGAGTAGACATAGAAGATAATTATATTGATGAAATGGGATACAATTTTCGATGAGTTCAATGTCTTGATACAAATCTAAAATTAAGATAGAAACAATGAGAAAGAAAGCAGGGAAGGCGTCAATGTCTTGAGTCGCCCGGATGGAAGCGTGATGTTCTACTGTGAAGTGGTCCGGCGGAGGGAAGACTTTTCTCTCTCGAGCTATTCGTCTCCGGCTGAAGTCTAAGAGAACTTTGCTGTCACTTATGGAGTTCTTTCGAGAATCAACAACCTTTTCTCATCTCGCAGAGCTGCCCTTTTATAGATGATGCGTTTGCAATTATTGGCAAATCTGCTTGATTGGCGGCGAGATTGATACTATGCGTCCATCTCACCTGATTGCGTGATTCTCGGGTCAATTAAGATCCACCACTTTAGCCACAAATCATGTTCGTCAATCATTCGTCAATCCTCAAGATTCTGATTTGATTTTCAGCGCCTTGCATTAATGGTCGTCTATGCGTCCATGAATAGTTTGGCCGATGTCAACGCGGCGTAGGTTGCTAACGCGTAGTTATGCGTAGAGTTGTTAACGCATCATCTGGTTCCTGCGTTAAGAAGTCATCAACGCATCGCTTACATTCCTGTGTCAAAATATGCGTTTTAGGCTCAAAAAGTGGTAAAATCATTTATCTTCATAAAAATACATTAGTATAACGTAAAGGAAGATTTCTTAATAAAAATTAACATAACTTACCGCATGCTTCTCTATTTAATCTCTATTTATCTAAGAAAAAGGCTATCATAACTTGTATTTCTACAAGTTATGAATAGGTACTTTGAGAAATGCGTCGTCGTTTTGTTTGAGTTTTGACTTTTTTAAATATTTCAGTATTGTAAATAGCCTTAACTCTGGTTGGTTTTAACTTATATAAATTATTATTTAAGTTTGCAGAACAAATTTATACACCTCTTTTAGTAATGAATGCTTCATTAATTTCAAAAGAAACTTTGTACATATGTTCAATCAAACAATAAATAGACATTAAATTCCTCTTGCAAGAGGGTACATACAGAACATTTTCTAAGTATATATATCTATTTCCAAAAAATAATTTTACATCTCCCACTGCCAAAGCTGAGATGAGTTTTCCTAATCCAACCTGGAGAGTTATCTCACCATCTTCTAGTTGTTTCCAGGAACTAGTTTCCTGAAAAGAAGAACAAACATGATTAGTGACCCCTGAATCTAGTATCCAAGTAGAATCATTATTCTCCACTATGCACGTTTCTAGATCCGTTAAATCGTATTTACCTTGATTCTCTTTTTTAGCCTTCTTATCTGCAAGGTACTTTGGGCAGTTCCTTTTCTAATGCCCATCATTGTTGCAGTAGAAACATTTTCCCATCTCTACAATGGGCTTTTTGCCTTTTGCAGTAGTAGTATGAGGTGTTAATCCTTTTTCTTTTCCTTTCTTCTTCTGAATACCTTTCTTCTTTGGGACAGATTTATTTCCATAGGTAGATCCCTTTTGGAATCTCTTCTTTGAGGTAGTAGCAACATTTGCCTCTGCCTCAGAACCTTTATTTTTCAATAAGGACTGATAAATCTGTAACTCATTGAGAAGAGTGGTAAGATTATAATCTATTTTGTTCATCATGGCGTTAGTTTTGAACTAGAAAAAACTCTTCGGAACAGACTCCATGATGAATACTACTTAGCTCTTCTCGTCATGACAGCCCCGTTTACTTCCGCGATGTTGAAGGGAACCATCATGTCTAGAACATGTTTGATAACTTGTAGAAATACAAGTTATTATAGCCCTTTTCTAAGAGAAATAGAGATTATATAGAGATTCATGCGGTAGGTTATGCTAAATTCTACTAATAAATCTTCCTATGCCTTCTACTCTTGTATTTTTATAAAGATAATAATTTTATTACCTTTTGAGCCTAAAACGCATGTTTTAATGCAGGAATGCAAACGATGCGTTGACTACTTCTTAACACAGATGTTGTGATATTATTGTGGAATTGAAAATTTACAAACGCAAGGTGCAGATTAAGCTACGATGATGCGTTTTACATATCATGCGTTGAACATGATATGCGTCTTTCTACTATGCGTTGGTGATCTTGTCAAGTTTCCTATCCTTTACCCAAGTATAAGTAAAGGAGTAGGTTTTCTTGGTGAGTCCGAGGTTGAACACAGGGATTATGTTGATTCAATATTTATGTGGATTTCATGCGTTGTAGTGGTAACCAAGAAATTGTCGAAATTGTGTTTAATCTAAAAAAAGCGATTGTATGTACACTAAACTAAATTGTGGAAGATGGAAAGCATGCGACACAGCAAATTCAGCTAATGATGTGAATGAATGGATAAAAACAGGGTTTGGGTTGGTTAACATCTAACATCAAAAACGTATGGTGAAGTCTATTCATACTTGCGACTCTTCTCCCGGTTGTCAGCCGCTATGCGTTATATGTCTATAACGCATAGGAGAGTGTTAAGAACCAAGGTTATTCCTTTAGACAGGTAACACTTCTTGGCCCTTGTCAATTGAGTTCCACAATCACTTACCCTCTCGAGCAGTTTGATTATTACTACTTATATCGATTAGCTAGATGGACATAAGCATCGGATTAAGTTCGCAATTGACAAGATGAAATAGTTGCACTATGGTTCTTAGTTAGATGCTAACGCAACCCTAGACCCTTGAGTGATTAGTTACTCATGGTTTGAAAGTAAAAAGCGGAAAGTATAGAGAAATGAGTAGACATGGAATATATATATATATTGATGAAACGAAATACAACTTTAGATAAGCTCAATGTCTTGACACAGATCTAAAATAAAGATAGAAAAAGTAAGAAGGAAAGTAGGAAAGGCGTCAATGTCTTGAGTCGCCCGGATGGAAGCGTGAGGTTCTGCTGTGAAGTGGTCCGGCGGAGGGAAGACTCTTCTCTCTCGAGCTATTCGTCTCCGGCTGAAGTCTGAAAGAACTCTGCTGTCACTTATGGAGTTCTTCCGAGAATCAACAACCCTTTCTCATCTCGCAGAGCTACCCTTTTATAGATTATGCATTCGCAATTAATGGCAAATCTGCTTGATTGATGGCGAGAATGATATCATGCATCCATCTCGCCTGATTGCGTGATTCTCGGGTCAATTAAGATCCACCACTTTAGCCACAAATCATGTTCGTCAATCATCCGACAATCTCTCAAGATTCTAATTTGATTCTCGACGCCTTGCGTTGATGGTCGTCCATGTGTCCATGGATAGTTTGGCCGATGTCAATGCATCGTAGGTTGCTAACGCATAGTCATGTGTTGAATAGTTGTTAACGCATTGTCAGGTTGTTCGTGTTCCGTTCGGATCATGCGTCCATGAAAAACAGATTGCTAACGCCTCGACCTGCGTTAAGAAGTCATCAACGGATCGTTTGCATTCCTGCGTTAAAACATGCGTTTTAGGCTCAAAAAGTGGTAAGATCATTATCTTCATAAAAATACTAGAGTATAACGCAAAGGAATATTTCTTAATAAAAATTAACATATACTAGAGTATAACGCAAAGGAATATATCTTGATTTTAGATTTGTGTCAAAACATTGAGCTATCTAAAGTTGTATTCCGTTCATCAATATATATTTCTTCTAGGTCTATTCATTTCTCTATACTTTTCGCTTTTTACTTTCAATCCATGAGTAACTAATCTCTCAAGGGTCTAGGCTTACGTTAGCATCTAACTAAGAACCATAGTGTAACTATTTCATCTTGTCAATTGCAAACTTAATTTGATGCTTATGTCCATCTAGCTAATCGATATAATTAGTAATAATGAAACTGCTCGAGAGGGTAAGTGATTATGGAACTCAATTGACAAGGGCCAAGAAGTGTTACCTGTCTATAAGAATAACCTTGGTTCTTAACACTCTCCTATGCATTATAGACATATAACACATAGCGGCTGACAACCGGGAGAAGAGTCGCAAGTATGAATAGACTACCACTATGCGTTTCCGATGTTAGATGTTAACCAACCCGAACCCTGTTTTTATCCATTCATTCAAATCATTAGCTTACTTTGCTGTGTCGCATGCCTTTCCATCTTCCACAACTTAGCTTAGTGTATATACTATCGCTTTCGTTAGATTAGAAACAAACACCTCTCCCAATTATTTCTTGGTTACCACTGCACGCATATAATCCACATAAATATAGAATCCACATAATCCCTGTGTTCGACCTCGGACTCACCGAGAAAACCTACTCCTTTGCTTATACTTGGGTAAAGGATAGGAAAACTTGATAGATCACCAACGCATAGCATTTAAACATAAGTAAGACGCATGGTATGTGTTGTGTATGAATTGTGGAAATGAAAATGTACAAACGCAAGGTGCAAGTAAGCTATGATTATGCGTTTCACATGCTATGTGTTAAACATACCATGCGTCTTACTTATGCTTAAATGCTATGCGTTGGTGATCTGTCAAGTTTTCCTCTCCTTTACCCAAGTATAAGCAAAGGAGTAGGTTTTCTCGGTGAGTCCGAGGTCGAACACAGGGATTATGTTGACTCTATATTTAAATGGATTATATGCGTTGCAGTGGTAACCAAGAAATAATTGGGAGGTTTGTGTCTAATCTAAAGATAGCGATAGTATGTACACTATACTAAAATGTGGAAGATGGAAAGACATGCAACACAGCATAGTCAGCTAATGATTTGAATGAATGGATAAAAACAGGGTTCGGGTTGGGTAACATTTAACATCGGAAACGCATGGTGGTATTCTATTCATACTTGCGACTCTTCTCCTGGTTGTCAGCCGCTATGCTTTATATGTCTATAACGCATAGGAGAGTGTTAAGAACCAAGGTTATTCCTATAGATAGGTAACACTTCTTGGTCCTTGTCAATTGAGTTCCACAATCACTTACCCTCTCGAGCAGTTTCATTATTACTACTTATATCGATTAGCTAGATGGACATAAGCATCGGATTAAGTTTGCAATTGACAAGATGAAATAGTTACAATATGGTTCTTAGTTAGATGCTAACGCAACCCTAGACCCTTGAGAGATTAGTTACTTATGGTTTCAAAGTAAAAAGCGGAAAGTATAGAGAAATGAGTAGACATGGAAGATGTGACATCCAACTTTTAACAACCAATGCGTTGAAAAGTGTAATACCCTGTCCCTGAAAACCTAAGTATTTGTATAACTAGTAAGGATAAAAGGGATAAAAGTGTGAGGATTGGGGAACCTTTAAACGAAAAGTTAAGATTGTGCAATTACTAAATTATGGCCAATAAATTCTGTGCGTTGAGATGAATGGTATTAAGAAAAGAATAGACATATCTTGGAAGATTAGGGTGATGCATAGATGATTAAGCTCAAACGCATGGTATTTAATACTGAGGAGCTATCAGCCAAGCTGTGAGATTAGGTTCTAACGGGGGCAAGTTGAGTGGGGTAAAGTATCATGCGCTGATAATGTAAAGTGAAATAGAACCATCACGTAGGAAAAGTGCCTTGCACTGGAAAGGTTGACAACGAGTCGGGAAGTGAAACTAAGGAAAGTAATGCGTAGAGTAGTGTACAGAGAAATAGTGAATGGAGTTGAAGGAACAAGAACTGAGTATGGATTACGGCCATGCGTTGGTAAGCCTAGTATGGGAAGCTAGTGTAAAGGGAAGGAAGTAGATTGTTACCATAGCTTTGATGGATAAGTCGTTATTTTAATTAGTATGTCAGGTATTAAAGAGTGTTATTATGTGTTTGGAGGCAAAGATGGAGCCTGACCAAGGGTTGTGTTCGACCTACGTTACGATGAGAAGAATACCTTGAATTTGGAGTAGTTGGATGCGATAGGCTGAAGGATTAATAATGAATTGATAAGCCACAAAGTGGACAATAACTATGCATTGAGAAAGTTAAATGGTGAGAAATATTGGCTATGCGTTGAGGAATTCTGTGTTAAGGACAGCTGTTAGTTATGCGACGAAGGGTTCATGAGTCGATGATGGTTACCATTGGTTATCAAGTCACACGCTGAAGAGCTTAATTTCATGATAATGGAAAATGTTATCACTATCTCAGGTAAACGCATAGGAAGAAGCTAAGAAGGAAATGGTTAAGGAATAACCTTGGTATAAGATTCAAGGACGCATAGAGGGTAAAATCAAGGGACTTAAAGGAAGGTCATGAACGCGGAATGAAGCAAAGGTAAATGCAGGAGGGAAAACGCAGGAAGAAAGAATGTGAGTTGGATGGGGTAGTCAAAGGTAAACCACATGGTCAGAAGAGTGCAATAGCACAAAGGAGGAAATGTAGCTGTGAACGAATGTAAGAAAGGGAGTTGAACGCATATAAATGCGATAAAAATTGATGTATGATGTTAAGCTGAAGCGTATAGTAGTATGCGTTAGAATTTGTACACCTAATAAAGGAGAAAATGGAATCAAGGTAGTAAAGCAGAGGGTAGTAAAAGGAAGCAAAGGAGTTGAATCTGGAATATAGTTCCATGAACGCATAGGAGCAAGGAGTTGGTTGTGTAGTTGTGTATTGGAACATAATGAACCCATAAAGTAAGTCTATAGGCCAGGTGGTTACACATGATTGTGACACCTCATTAAGTAGGAGGTGTTAGAAAGCATGATAAACATTTCATGCAAAGTTACACTTGGACTAATGCATGATTGATGCGCATTTTTAGTGTTAAACGCAAGTGTACGGGTCAAGTTATAATATAAAACGGTTAAGTCCGAGTATCGTTCCACTAGAGATCCAATTGGGAAGGTTAAAATTACTTAGCTATTCTAGAATTGAGTCAATTTTATTTGAGGATTGAAATTCAATATTTCAAATTAGGGAAAAAGAAAAATCAAACAAGGAAAGTATCAAAGGGAGAAACACAAGAGTCAAAGAGAGTTCTAGGGTAATGAATCCTTGTCTATTTCATCATGCAATATTATAGATTTCATGGATTTTATTGTAATTCATATGCCTAAGTCTAGAAACTTAATTCCAAGTTATTTTCTCTCAAAAACAACCCTTTCTCATGCAACTCGATTGATTATTAATCTCTTAAAACCAATACAAAATTACATGGCATTAAAAATAGTCTTTAGAAACTTTTATTGTCAACCTAACTACTCTCGTGATAGATTAACAACAATTCATTGTTATAGATCAAGTTAAACATACAATCTCTCAATCATACATCTAACCTAACATGTGAGGATGGCCAATCCACAAGAATTAAACACAATAACAATGAAAAGCATAATCATTCAAACAAAACCATGAGTCTACAAAATGAACATGAATTCATAAACAAATCATCAAAACCCTAAAACTAAAGAGTTTAGCCACTCATAGCTTGAAGCAACATGTTTAAGCAAAATATACAAAGAAAGAGTGTAAAGAAAGGGAAACTCTACTGAAAAGAGGCTCTTGATTGAGGTAGCACCGTCACGATCTCTTTGGCTCTCACGTCGGAATTCGAAGGGCACCAAAACTATCTCGAACTCTTTTCCTCTTCCTTGCAACTAACTTACTCTTTGAACTCTCACTTAATTCTCTCCTTTTTGTGCCTCTTTAGGTCTGCAAGTTCCTTGCTTTGCTTTGATTTTTCTGGATGATTTGGGCTGCTGGAAACCCCCAAATTTATAAAGTTTGGCCGCCCAAAAATTTTCCAAAAATACAAAATTTTCATTTAAGGAAAGCTGGCGCCGCGGTGCTAGGGCTACATCCGAAAAAGTTTGCTCTCGGGTTTTAGCGCCGGGGCAGCGCCGTCCAAGCGCTGCGATGCTGTGATGCGTTTCAGAAACAATGCTCTTGGGTTTTAGATCCGCAACGATGTCATGCGTTCAACAAGGATGCGTCGAAGCAGCGCCATCTCGGCGCTGGGATGCTATTATGCGTCCAGAGCTATGCGTTTATGTTTCATCGCCGCTGCAGCGCCGTTTCGGTGTCGCGGCGCTATCCCAAAATTCGCCCTTTTTAGTTTTTCAACTCTTTTTCGCCGTATTCTTGCTCGGTTTTGATCTTTTAGTCGTTTCTTCTAATTTTCCTTGTTTTAACCTGAAAATCACTAACAAACAAGTGAAATCTAATATAAACTCCCTTAATTTGAGAGAATAGAAAGCACTTTTCAAGTGCTTATCAGTTACCTTTAAGTAAAACATATCATATTCTTTAAAATCACCATCATAACACAAATGTTCAGTAGCCATACCATGCTATAAATAACCATTTCTAATACTCAATTCAAAACTTTAATATTCACACAACATGCTTGTCGTACAAGTGTATTTCCAAATCTTCCATGAAAACATATAACACCATGCTCTTCAGTAATTTCATGAAAAACATGTATCAACCAATCACCATGCGTTTTATATCTCATAGTGAATACCCGACACTCTCAATGTTTTCAAGTTAAACGCGTGCTCTTATTTCCATAGTCAACATATTCATATGCTTATATATATATATATATGAAAACGCATGCTTTATTTCATTAGAAACCATATAATCATATTTATAAAGAACTCATTAATATTTTGTAAAACGCAGGTGTTTGTCACACCCCATCCCAGATGCACTCTATACCTAGGATTGAGCGTGATACTGTTCTCCTTAAATACATATTTGAAAATAGATACCAGATGAATCTCAGTTCAAAACAACATTTCTATTGAAATATTAGAAAAACATGCAACCTCTCAACAAGTATTTTCTACATATATACATATAAGATACAACACATCTCCCCTTCACTTCTAAGAATCATGCACATTACAAGACATATGTACAGACTAAATATTTACAACTATCCTAGAGGTTTGCTTCCAGATAGGCCCAGATGAGATTCTTCTGTAGGCTAGGCGTCCCGGACATGCTCGCTACCTGAAACAACAAACAACAACAAACTGAATGAGCAAAAGGCCCAGTGAGTGACTAAATCTATTCAACTATCACTAACAAATATGAGCTAGCTTATCCATTAGTAACCATTACGTATCACATCTCAGAGAGTTACTAAGGTTCTCCTTCCAAATTACACATATAAATGTCAAATCCTCATGTCACACAGATTTGCAACTATCTAGTGCCTTCACATTCTGTCCCTCAACACTTATTCGATTATATTTACATTACCATGTGCCTTCACATAAAGTCCCTCAGCACTGGTAACCAATTCTATCTTCGCTCAAGTGCCTTCACTCATGGTCCCTCAGCACGAGCTAGTATGTGATGGGTTACTACATGCTTTCACTCATAGTCCCTCAACATTGTAATCCATTCCTCATAGCTATTCAAGTGTTTTCACACAAAGTTCCTCAGCAATTAACTTCATGCTCACTTACATATAGGCTTTCACCATAAGGTCCCTCAGCCATTATTATATTTAGACATTAGCATTAGTACCCTTTTAACTTGCTAACACATCACATTCACAATGGATACGGCAAAGGATCACATTTCCTCATCAAATAAGTATACTAAGTTAATCTCAAGATATAATAAAAGGTCACTTACGATTTGTCTCGGCTCTAAGTGGATTATAAGCCTCCCCGAGCTCTTCCTGGCCTGAAAATAAATTTTCCTCATGTTTAGTTTTCATAATCTTCCTTTTCCTTAAACACACATTAATAGCATTATTCTTTAGACAATTAAAAGCTGCCAGCGAGATTCATCACATACTACTGTACTAGCGACACTGAGTTGGATGTAACTAGCGAGACTACCTGAGGAGCGACACCCAGCGATACTTTAGTGAGAATCGTGAGACGCAAAGCCCCCCTTGCATTACAGCGATACTTGCTTCGCTGCCCTGTCTCTCGCTCTCTCAGCGATACTACTGCTATAGCAGAACCACTTCCTTCTTCCTTTCTTCTTCCTTCTTCAACCTGCTAAACATCACATTTTGATCAATTCTAGAGCTTACATCACATTTTGATCAATTCCAGAGCTTACATCACATTTTGATCAATTCCAGAGCTTACCTCCTTCTACAAACTTGTTAAGGTGTAAGTTCTTCATCTTACCTCCAAATTTCATGAAGAGCATCCTCTTTGTTTAGGGTATATCCTTCAACAACCTCGAGTTACCCTTAATTGTCCGGCAAATTCAGCGTTAATCTCTTCTTTCTGAGTTTGACACACATTAATACAATTTCAGCTCAAGCATCCTTCATGAAACTTACTAAAAATCGAGTTAACTTACTAACCTCAAAAGTTCCGCCCTAACCACCGTTCCTTCAGTTTGTTCTTCCTCCAAAACCGAGCGTCACTCTGAGGAAGTAACACCAGCTGAGTCCCCTGCCCAACTCAAGTTCCTTCCACGGTTACGATGAAATTTCCACTCCAAATCAGCGTGAACATCTTCTTTTACCTCCTTCCGATGTTTAGCTTTAGAATGAACCCAACTCGAGCTCTGAAATGCAATAAGAACAATTGAATTCTCGATCCACTTATATATATACCACCGACTTAATCTCCATTTCAACACTACACTACACTACAATCTGTTCAACGCATACCTTCTATATTTAGCTTCGGCAACATATAGCCTCTGATGGTGTTTTTTTTTTTAAAATTCTCCCGCCAGATGGTTAACAAACGCATTACTCTCTCTCGGCCAACCTTCTTTGTCCAACGCGTACTCACTCTCGACGCATGGTAGCGTTCACCGCATAATGACCTCATCGCAAATCAGCTCTCAACTCCTCATGGCCATTAACTTCCAACGCCCCGCTGCCTTCAATGCGTTTGTCGCAAGATAATCTTCGGTACAAGGTGGTTCTCCACGCCTTATGTTCTCAACGCGTCGTGGCTTCAACGCCTAACAGTCTTCCTTCACCTTTGCGTTTACGCCAAAACTGTTTCCATCAAAGCATGTTGCCACCAACGCATAGCTGATACTTAATCATTTTTCCGCCCCAATCACAGTCCAGCCAACTACTCTTACCCAATCGTCCATCTCTCGGCCCCTTCTTACCTTGCGTTCTCACAAAATTAAGTACAGGGCTTACAGTGTTACTCACCTATATTTAGCCAAAGAATTCTTTTTCTTCTTATGCTCTATTTCCTCTTCCCGATCTTTCTGAACACAGCGTTCTAGCTCTGGAACGCAAGGCTCCACTTTCCTCTGTCAGCTCGGTTGAACGCATCCCTACCCTTCAATGCAAGGTTGGTAACGCAAGGCTGATTATTTCCGCCAAGTGCATCTCGACTCTTCTTACTTCCCTTTCGGATGCGTCGCCCTCTCTTGGACGCTAGGTTCTTCATGGACGCGTCATCTAACTATGGACGCCGCATTCACCTTGGACATTATGTTCGTCCTCAACGCATAGGCGACCCTTTTAACACCAGACAACTTCTTTACAAACAATAACAAAGTTGTTAAATACCTTCTTTCTTGGCCGCATACTCCTATAGACGTCCTTGTTGCCTTCTTCTCTTTTCTCTCCAGAATTCTTCTTTGGGAGTCATCAGTCGCTCCTCTTCCCTCAAAGTTCTATTTATAGGGAGCTTGCCATCCACCTTTTTCTCTCCTTTTGCCACTTGTTTGCCACATATCATGCTGCATGCTTAATTAACCATGCATTAGTCAAAGTGTCACCTTGCATGATTTACTTAACATGCCTTTTAACACCTCCTACTGATAAGGTGTCAAATCTATACATAGCCACCTGGCCTTATAAACTTATCTTCTGCGCCCAACATTTCCAACAGATAACCATTTATTCAACACAACGCCCTCATGCGTTCTTTAAGTTTCCTTTAAAGTTTGAGCTTCACTACTCAAAACACTCTCAGCCACTATACTACTCTTTGACGCATAAAGATAACTCTGTCTTCAACGCGTAGGGACCTCAACGCATAACAACCTCACCAACGCATGGTAAACCAAGTACGTTTCTTCCTCCGCCAACGCGGCGACTATTCCAGTTCACATCCATTTGATACTTGTAGAAATACAGGTTATGATAGCCTTTTTCTTAGATAAATAGAGATTAAATAGAGAAGCATGCGGTAAGTTATGTTAATTTTTATTAAGAAATCTTCCTTTACGTTATATGATAACTTGTAGAAATACAAGTTATTATAGCCTTTTTCATAGATAAATAGAGTTTAAATAAGAGAAGCATGTGGTAGTTGATGATAAATTCCATTAATAAATCTTCCTTTGCGTTATACTCTTGAATTTTGCTGAAGATATTGATTTTACCACTTGTTAAGCCTAAAACGCATGTTTTCACGCAGGAATGCAAGCGATGCGTTGATGACCCCTTAACGCAGGAACCAGACGATGCGTTAACGACATCAACCAAACTATGCATGGACGCATAGACAACCGTTAGGCAAGGCGCTGCGAATCAGATCGGAATCTTGAGAGATTGACGGATGATTGGCAGACATGATTTGCGGCTTAAGTGGTGGATCTTAATTGGCTCGAGAATCACGCAATCAGGCGAGATGGACGCAGTGTCAATCTCGCCACCAATCAAGTAGATCTGCCATAACTGCGATTTCATCATCTATAAAAGGGCAGCTGTGCGAGAGGAGAAAGGTTGTTGATCCTCGGAAGGACTCCATAAGTGACAGCAGAGTTCTCTCAGACTTCAACCGAAGGCAAATAGCTCGAGAGAGAAGAGTCTTCCATCCCCCGCACCACTCACAGCAAATCATCACGCTTCCATCCGGGCGACTCAAGACATTGACGCCTACCCTGCTTTCTTTCTTACTGTTCTTGCTTGAATTTTAGATTTGTATCAAGGAATTGAACTTATCAAAATTGGTATCTCATTTTCATCAATACAATTATCTTCCATGTCAATTCACTTTTCTCATCTGTCCACTTTATACTTTCAAGCCATGAGTAACTAATCACTCAAGGGTCGAGGGTTGCGTTAGCATCTAACTAGGGATTGCAGTGTAACTATTTTATCTTGTCAATTGCGAGCTTAATCCGATGCTTATATCCATCTGACAAATCGATATAAGTAGTAATAATCAAACTGCTCGAGAGGGTAAGTGATTGTGGAACTCAATTGACAAGGGCCAAGTAGTGTTACCTGTCTACGGGGACAACCTTGGTTCTTAACACTCTCCTATGCGTTATAGACATATAACGCATAGCGGCTGACAACCGGGAGAAGAGTCGCAAGTATGAATAGAATACTACTGTGCGTTTTCGACGTTAGATATTAATCAACTCGAACCCTTTTCTTTATCCATTCACACACATCTTAGCTGAACTTGCTGTGTCGCATGCTTTCCATATTCCACAACTGTTAGTCTAGTGTACAAAAATCTGCTTTCTTTAGATTAAAAACACGATTTCAATCAATTGTTGGTTACCTCTGTAACGCATGCAATCCAATTAAAACCAAATCAATATAATCCATGTGTTCGACCTCGAACTCACCGACAATACCTATTACTTTACTTATACTTGGGTAAAAGAATAGGAAAACTTGACAAGACCAACGCATAATAATAGAACGCATTGCATGATCAAAACTTGACATGTTGAACGCATAGCCACATGCTTTAACACTTTGTGTTAGGCTAATTTACAATACAATATTTTCACAACAAGTTTTTGGCGCCGTTGCCGGGGATTATTCATTGATTTAATTATTTTCTTGGATTATTGTGTTGCAGAATTCCTCAATCAACGGAGTATAGCAAGCTTCTCTTCTGTCAGAGGCTTCTAACAGTATATGAGTGAAGGGGATAACCCGACATTTGATATTGACCCTGAGATTGAGAGGACCTTCAGAAGAAGGATAAGACAGAATAAGCAAAGAAGGAGCAATCAGTCTACTGAAAAGAACATGGATGCTCGAAACAATCAAGCTCAAGCTCCTCAAGCTGAGGTCAGGCGGAACGCAAATGCGCCAGAGCACGCAAATTATGATACCAAACCCGATTTTCTTGGCGCATGATAGAAATCGCCCGATGAGGGAGTATGCGTCGCCAAATTTATATAATTTTGAACCGGGAATTTGACAACGAACCTTCGAGGGTAATGGAAGGTTCGAAATGAAGCCAGTGATGTTGCAAATGCTGCAAGCCGCAGGGCAGTTTGGGGGTGCAACGGGTGAAGATCCACATGCACACCTAAAAAGTTTCTTCGAAATCTGTAGTGCATTACCGATGGCTGGAGTACCACAAGATAGCATCAGACTGACGCTATTCCCATTTTCTCTCAGAGATGAGGCAAGACAGTGGGCGTACTCATTTGAACCTCTTGAGATTACAACGTGGGGTAAAATGGTTCAAAAGTTCATGCAGAAATACTTTCCTCCGACGGTAAGTGCAAAAAGGCGACGAGACATTGTCACCTTCGAGCAAAATGACTCGGAGACGCTTAGTGAAGCATGGGCCCGGTTTAAAAGGCTGGTATGAAATTGTCCCCATAACGGTATCCCTGATTGTGTACAGATGGAGATTTTCTATGGAGGACTGAACAAAACATCACAATCAGTGGCTGACGCCTCTGCAGCAGGAGGTTTGATGGACAAGACTTACACGCATGCCAAAGAGATCCTCGACAGAATTTCGAGGAATACTGATGAATGGGTGGATGATGGATATGGATCAAGGTATATGGATAAAAGACGATCGCAAGCTGGAATGATTGAAACGGATGTGACTAGTAACCTTTCAGCTCGGATCGCCAACATGACATCCTTGCTGCAAACCATTGCGTTGAACAACCAAGGAGGAACGGTTGCATCAATGGATGCAATGAACACGGTAAATGCAACAGCGTCTGTAAGCTGTGTGCAATGCGGTGAGGGTCACTTGTATGATATGTGTCCCTACAACCCACAGTCTGTCTGCTATGTTCAGAACAACCCGTATTCTAAGACCTATAATCCGGGTTGGAGGAACCATCCTAACTTTGGATGGGGAGGAAACCAATCACAGACGCAGGGGGTGGGACAACAGCCGCAGAGAAACAATAATCCTGTGTATAACCAAGGTGTTCAAGGGCATCAAGTACCACGAAATCAGTCAGCAAATTCATCATCATCATCCCTTGAAGCACTTATGCGTCAAACGATTACTCAAAATGAAGAAACGCGTAAGTCGTTGGAAGCGATGCTCCAGAATCAGATAGGAGAAATAAAGAGCCATGCCATTGCAATTAGAAATCTAGAACTTCAAGTGGGACAAATGGCAAGTGAGTGCAATACGAGACCCCAAGGAGCATTGCCTAGTAATACCGAAGCCCCACGAGGTAACGGTAAGGAACAATGTCAAGTTGTGACATTGAGGAGTGGGAAGGTTCTTCCCACTGAACCGCAAGAGTAGAGGATGCAAGGAAATCTGCAGCCTCAAATCACTCCACTACAAACTCCCGCAACATCTATCCATGAATCGCAATCTTCATCCACAACCACAACCTCTAAAGAACAAGAAAATGGAAAGGGGAGAGAAAAAGCAACGCAGGCAAACCCTGCGTCGGTATCTCAGAATATCAATCCCCTTATGCGTCCGCCCTTTCCTCAACGCCTAAAGAAGAAGAATGATGAGGGTCAATTCAGAAAATTTCTGGACGTTCTCAAACAACTTCACATCAACATTTCGTTGGTGGAAGCCCTAGAACAAATGCTGAGCTATGTCAAATTTCTGAAAGACATACTATCTAAGAAAATGAGGCTCGAAGAGTTTGAGACAGTCGCATTAACGAGGGAATGCAGCGCATTGTTCAAAAGCAATATACCCGCTAAAATGAAAGATCCAGGGAGTTTCACATTGCCTTGTTCTATAGGAGGAATGGACGTAGGTCAGGCACTATGCGACTTAGGGGCTAGTATAAATTTAATGCCACTGTCTATATTCAAGAAGTTGGGTATAGGGGAAGCACGGCCAACTACAGTCACACTTCAGCTCGCTGACCGTTCATTAAGCATCCAGAGGGGAAAATTGAGGATGTTCTTGTGAAGGTGGACAAATTTATCTTCCCGGCCGACTTCATAATTCTGGATTATGAAGCTAACAGAGAGGTGCCCATCATCCTGGGAAGGCCTTTCTTAGCTACTGGACGCACCCTGATTGACGTCCAGGAAGGGGAGTTAACTATTCGAGTGGATGACCAGCAGGTAAAATTTAATGTGTTTAATGCGTTGAAATAGCCTGATGATTTTCATTCTTGCCAGATGATCGAAGAGATAACTGAAGAAAAGGCAAGCATCATCGACGCATGTGCGAAAAACGAAACACTGCTGGATGAACTGGATGAAGGAAGAGAAGTGGAAATAAATATAATCTCCAACGCAAGCTTCGAACGGTTAGACTTGGGCAACAGAACCACGGAGAAAACAAAGTCGTCCTTAGAAGAACCACCAACCCTTGAGCTTAAGACACTGCCAACGCATTTAAAGTATGCATATTTGGGGGAAGAGAGCATGCTACCAGTCATCATATCCTCTGCATTGACGACAGAATGTGAAAAGGCTTTGTTGGATATCCTAAAAAACCATATCAAAGCCATAGGATGGACCTTAGCGGATATTAGAGGAATAAGCCCTTCGTACTGCATGCACAAAATTCGGTTGGAAGAGGGTAAGGATGGTTCAGTTGAGAGGCAACGCAGGCTTAACCCCGCGATGAAGGAGGTTGTAAAGAAAGAGATCATCAAATGGCTCGACGCAGGGGTCATTTATCCAATCTCCGACAGCAGCTGGGTGAGTCCAGTTCAGTGTGTACCAAAGAAAGGGGGGATGATAGTGATCATGAATAGCAAGAATGAACTAATACCAACAAGAACGGTCACTGGCTGGCGCATCTGTATGGACTACCGCAAGCTGAATGCGGCAACAAAGAAGGACCACTTTCCACGGCCATTCATCGACCAGATGCTAGATAGGCTGGCAGGTAATGAATTTTTCTACTTCCTGGACGGATATTCCGGCTATAACCAGATCATGATAGCTCCGGAAGATCAAGAGAAGACGACGTTCACATGTCCATATGGCACCTTCGCGTTCAGACGCATGCCATTCGGGCTATGTAACGTACCAGGGACGTTCCAAAGGTGCATGATGGCAATATTCTCGGACTATTTGGAACAGTCAGTAGAGGTGTTTATGGACGACTTCTCAGTATTTGGGAAATCATATGATGAATGCTTGACCAATCTAGAACGAGTGCTAAAACGATGCGAAGACACAAATCTAGTCCTAAACTGGGAAAAATGCCAATTTATGGTTACTGAGGGTATTGTGTTGGGGCATAAAATCTCAAAGGTTGGATTGGAAATGGATCAGGCAAAAGTAGATGCGATAGCAAAACTCCCAACCCCCACAAATGTTAAGACTTTGCGAAGTTTCCTAGGCCATGCGGGCTTTTATAGAAGATTCATTAAGGGATTCTCGCAAGTAGCAAAACCAGTGAGCGAGTTGCTGGAAGTCAACAGGGAATTTAATTTCGACGGTAAATGCTTAAACGCATTCGAGTCTCTAAGGCAAGCTCTGATTTCAACACCTATTTTAGTTGCACCTGACTGGTCTCTCCCATTTGAATTAATGTGCGACGCAAGTAACCATGCGGTGGGAGCAGTATTGGGGCAGAGGAAAGAGAAAATAATGCACCCCATCTATTATGCTAGTAAAACGTTGAATTCGTCTCAGGAGAACTACACTACTACTGAGAAGGAAATGTTAGCCATAGTCTTTGCGGTTGACAAATTTAGAGCATACTTGATAGGGTCAAAGGTGACCATCTATAGTGATCATTCTGCGATCAAGTATTTGATGGAGAAAAAGAACGCAAAGCCTAGACTTATTCGTTGGGTCCTACTGTTGCAAGAATTCGATTTGGAGATTAAAGATAGAAAGGGAACTGAGAATCAGGTTGCGGACCACCTATGTAAGCACTGGTTTGCGTTGCCAAGAATTGAGGCACGGCCATGCGTTTGTGGCTATGCGTCTCAATGGGGGAAGTGGCCGAGAGCAAGGGCGAAGTAAAACTTCGACTGAGTATTGACTAAGTTTATGCGTTTGTGGTTAACTTATGGAAGTTAGTGAGCGGAAGTAGTTATTGTATTGATAGATAAGTAGTCTTGAAGGGGAGAGAAACGCACTTGAACCATGCGTCCAAGTCACTTTGCGTTGAGGACAGGATGGTGTTGAAGTTGATGCGTCGAAGACAGATATTCGTTGATGCTGAAGACAGAATGGTCTACACACATCGAAAGTAGAATTTCAAGATGGAAGGAATGCGTTCAAAATAGGAGGCGTGTGAGGACAACCACTATGCGTTGGAAGAGGAGAACCCTGCGCTAGTCTGCAGAGGAAATACGTAAGTAGCAGCCTAAGTCCTGGTGTTGATAAGGTTAGGTCGGCAGTATAAATAGCTGGATTAATTAAATGTTTAATCATTTTAAGGACAATCGAGAGCTTAAGTCAGTTCTACTCTTCAGATAAACTCCAGAAGAAGATTGAGGAGGGTGTTCTTGAGGGTTCCGGATGAAGTTTGATTCACATCAAAGCTGGAAACGAAGTTGGAACGGGGGAATGACCGAAGTTACTTAGTTTGGTTGAGCAGTGACTGATATTCGGGACAGAACGTGAGGAATAAGCTGAGATCAGATTTGAAAATTTAAGGTTAGTAAGTTAATGCAATTCCTAACAACTTTTGTAAAGGATGGTGTTGCTGAAATCGAAGTTTTACTATGTGAATCCTTAGGAAATTAGTGATTACAAGACTGTCTCCCAATCCGAAACAACAAGAGGTAATTTCGGAATATCGCGAGAATGAGAAAGAGCTAAACCCTGAAATTTTAAGGTAAGCTTTAGAACGTGATTTCCTATAAGTATGCAAAAGGGAAGAAACTCTAAATCTGTATGGAAATGTGGTTTTTCATAGGCTGAAGTAAGGACGAGAAGAAAGGAAGGAGTACAGTGCAGAGTGCCGTTGGAAAAATCAAGTATCGGCACACTGTCTAAGAATTTGCAGCAAGACGGGTAACGCTGAGACGCAAAGGAGCTTTCCGTCTCATAAGTATCGCTAGATAACGCTGAGTATCGTTGCTCAGGTAGGTAACGCTGGTGCTGTTTTATCAAGTATCGCTACCAACTGTGCTGTTCTATTGGATATCGCTAGTAACAGTCATTCTTTGCGGGTGTCGCTGAGATTCTCATTATAAGTCAGTAGAGGAAAGGAAAGGAAGTTAGTGTTGTCTAACGCAGGGTGTGTTTCTTGTGCAGGCCGAGAAGAGATAGGAACAGTGTATAAACCACATAAAGCCTAGAAAGAGTTATGAGTGACACTTTTCTTGATTTAAAATGAAATTTATTGAAAATGTTTGGCTTAGTTTTCTTATGAATTATGGCTTTGAGATGAATGCTTTCTTAAAAACTTGATGTTTGATGATGTTTATAAGGCATGTTTTATGCATTTCTATAAGATGTGCAATGACATGTTTTGAAATATTGTTTATCGTGATAAATTGATTTTCATGAAAGATTTTTTTTATATGAACTACTATGTGAAATAAATTCCGAAATGTTTTAAGAGGAGGCTCAGTGCTCAAGGACATGAGAAGGCACGTGAGTTTCCTCGGGACCTAGTACTCAAGGACATGAGAAGGTACATGGGCAACCCGACCTATTCCTA
Source organism: Citrullus mucosospermus (assembly GCA_030954485.1). Classification (NCBI taxonomy): domain Eukaryota; kingdom Viridiplantae; phylum Streptophyta; class Magnoliopsida; order Cucurbitales; family Cucurbitaceae; genus Citrullus; species Citrullus mucosospermus. The sequence goes on along the minus strand of CM062057.1, from coordinate 12,910,497 downwards.
TGTGCACATAGAGGTTAAGCTGGCTAGTGCATCGAGCTTGCTCTGCCTGAAGCCAGGGATGATTTCGATGTTGGGTGCGTAGAAACATTCCTTCGCCTCAACTAAGGGAAAAGTTCGAAAACTACTTGATGTTGATAAATTTCTTGAAAACACATTGATGTGATTTTAGTATTGATTTATGAGAATGATGAATTTCGTGAAAAGCATATTACATCTGAATAAATGTTAAACTCTGATTTACTTATTATACGAAACATGCCTGTTTTAAATGAATGCCGTTTTATAAAGAATTGTCACTCACTAGGCTATTAGCTTATGTTTCCAAATGTTTTCTTTTTCCCTCCCCAGGTAGCAAGGACGTTCCTGGTGCTTCGCCTAATACAACTCATCCTGCCTAAGCCTCGATCATCAAGATTTAGTGAAGTTTGGGAGTTGTACGTTGAATATACTTATGTGAATGGCATGTAAAACATATACTTTTGAATGGGTACTGTCAATGGTGTTGTGAATGTTGTATTTTGGATATGAGGATGAATTCATGATATGCATTAAAGGTGTAACCTTACAGGAAATCGTATCAGGTTATAAGCATGCGATGTATAACTGTGTTTTATGTTCTGTATATAAGTAAATATAAGTGCAGGAAAAGTTAGGGCAATATGCGTCACAAGAGGGTGATGTTTATTGTCTTCCCACTCCCCCTTAGGTTAGATGGGTAATCTGGGAGGGGGTGTGACAACCTATCTCGGTTGGAAAATAAAGAGGTCCAGGAGAGTTGCAGTGATATAGAGGAACGATTCCCAGACGCGCATGTAATGAACGCAGAGAGTCAAGAACCGTGGTACGCAGACATAGTCAACTATCTGGTTTGCAACCAATGGCCTGAAGAATTTAACGCTCAACAAAAGAAAAAGCTCCGACATGAAAGTAAGTTCTACTGCTGGGATGAGCCATATCTATACAGACTTGGCCCTGATCACATACTGCGTCGATGCGTTCCAAAATATGAAACGCATAGCATTCTGAGAAACTGTCATGAAGCACCTTACGGAGGACACTTTGGAGGGCAGAGAACAGCTGCAAAAGTGCTGCAAAGTGGGTATTTCTGGCCCACATTATTCAAAGACGCAAGGGCATATGCGGTAGCTTGCGATCGTTGTCAGAGAACAGGCAACATTTCCAACCGGAATGAGATGCCTCTGAATTCAATGTTAGAAGTTGAGTTGTTCGACGTATGGGGAATCGACTTCATGGGACCATTCCCTCCTTCTTGCGGCAATCAATACATTTTAGTAGCGGTCGACTACGTATCCCAATGGGTAGAAGCAGCAGCCTGTGCAAGGAATGACGCAAACACAGTGTCCAAGTTCTTAAAGAAACAAATCTTCTCTCGATTTGGGACACCAAGGGCGATAATTAGTGATGAAGGTACGCATTTTATAAATCGCATCATCACTAATTTACTGACTAAGTTTAATGTCTCGCACAGGTTAGCAACTGCCTATCACCCACAGACAAACGGCCAAGCTGAAATAACAAACCAGGAGATCAAGTCTATACTTGAAAAGGTCGTGAGCACATCAAGGAAAGATTGGACAGAGAGATTAGATGAAGCTCTATGGGCCTACAGAACGACATTCAAAACACCGATAGGCATGTCACCCTATGCGTTGGTGTTTGGTAAAGCATGCCATCTCCCACTTGAGCTGGAACACAAGGCCATCTGGGCCATGAAGAAGCTCAATTTAGACCAGGAGGCAAGCGGAGAAGCCAGAAAGCTTCAACTAAATGAACTCCTAAAGTGGAGGCACTCAGCTTATGAAAACGCAAAGCTGTACAAAGAAAGGACCAAGAAATGACACGACAAGAACATTAGTAAGAAAATTCTATACGTTTGCCAGAAGGTCCTGTTATTTAATTCAAGGTTGCGTTTGTCCCCAGGTAAGCTGAAGTCTCGATGGTCGGGTCCATTCATAATCAAGGAAGTGTCCCGCATGGTGTGGTCATGCTGACAAATGAAAATGGAACCACATCCTTCAAGGTCAATGGACAAAGGGTAAAGCCCTACCACATTGGAGAGTTCGAAATTAACAAGACTTCCATTGACCTACGCGAGTGTAATAACTGAGCTTGCGTCGAAAGGTCCCTGCGTTGCCGAATGCTTACATTTCCAGGGATGCTTTCTTTTACCCTTGCTTTATTTTAATTTTATTTGAATTTGTTATAGTATTTTGTTTTCTTGCTTTTGTTTGTATTTTGTTTTTAGCATGTACTTTTCTTTTTTTTTTTTTTTTAGTTTATAAATGTAAATGAGATAAGCATGAAAGTAGGAGTTAAGTTTTGGAACAATCTGATTTCATCGTATAATCTATTATTCATGCATGCGTCCAACGCATAAGTAATCTATGCGTTCATCGATAAACGATTTATGTGTTTATCGAACTAAGGTTAGAGGAAAGGTTAGAGTCGTACATATTTTGTCAAACGCATCATACTTAACTTACAACGCATAATCTAACTTTAGAACCAGGCGTTCATTAGTATGCGTTTATCATTAGTTTACTGCGTTTAGATAAAGCACTAGGTGAAACGCAGATGTCTTCTCAGCCTACGCGTCTTTCCTAGAAAAACACTCAAGTGCCAAAAACACTCAAGTGCTTTGTGTGCGTCAATTAGCCGCCCATTACATGTCATGGGTGTGCCGCTCAAGGAAATTTGCCTTGGTCAGTGGGATTTCGATATCGCGTATCTGCATTAATTACCGACGGCTAAATTAAGCCTTTATAAACGCGATTCGATTTTCCATTTTTCCATTTTCGAAACCTTTCATCTTTCTTAAACCTCCGGCGATCTGTATTCTCGCTGCAATCTTATGTCTAACCAGCTCAACCCAGAAAATCAAGAAAACCTCGCCGGAACAAGTTCCCCAAGACCTTCTTCATCATCTACACCCAACCCTCGATTTCCACTCTTCTCTCCACCTACATTTTACCCTTCCAGACCTGTGAGGCCTTTTGCTTCTCCGGTCAGACCAAGAAGTCCAAACCCTAACCCACCGTTTATCCCTAACTTCTCCGCGTCTAGAATCAAGGCCACTGCCCAGAGACCACCCATCTACCCATTTTTCCGGCCATTCGCCAGAGCCTCTACCCGTCCGCCAGTAGTCGACGACTCCGACGACTGTGTGGAAGTTCTCAATATCCGACCCTTGAGCCGAATCGACCCAATCCCTACCCCAAAAACCAAAAGCCGGGTCAAGTCTTGCATCTCACGGCCCAGAATGAAGAACATGAAGGAGTTTTCTGCCGCAAACTTCAATGTAGGAAGCCAACGGTTAAGCGCGGAGAACTTCGAGGCTGAGCAACCTGTTCCTGGAACGGTGCACGATGAAGCAAGTACACTGCACGGTAGCAGTGAGGTGCGCCGAAGGGAAAAAAGGGATGTTTTTGGCGACATCTTGGAAAGGATAGCTCAAGAAGAGAGAGAGGCAAAGGGTCAAGAAGACGGGGAGGTCAACCAACCCTTGCCCCTATCTCGTCCACCAAGCACTAGAGGGACGGAGGAGATGGGAAAAGGAGAAGAAGAAGAGGTGGCTGTCACCGTGGGGGAAGTAAACTCTACAAAATCCCCAGATGAGTGGATAGCTCAAATTCTGAGCGGACTGCGTGACCCGATGGACGCAACCGTCTCAGATGCACGAAAGGAATCACCCTCACAGGTAAAGGAGGTCCAGAGTCAGCTGAAAGAGACTCGGGAGGGTGAGCATAGTGGGGGAGATAAGGAAGGAGAGGCTGCCTACAACAAGGAGGACGTAGCGAGCCACGAGAAACGCAAGGGTCTGTCCCTGCGTCGATCAGTCCTGAGGAGATGACATTGGACTCCAATGAAGGACAAATAAGAAAAGTTGTGATGGCCGCAGATGCCAAGAGAAGAAGAGAGGAGGAAGAAGAAGTGGTACCCCTATTGAGGAAGAAACGAAGGGTATCATTGGACACTGCCGAGGATGAAGAGCCGAAAAGCACAGAACAAGGAGACAGACCTGAGTCTCCAATTGCGACCACATCCTTCGGTAGGCTGGCAGAGAAAGAGAGGAAGAAGAGGGCCAAGTTGAGAAAAGAGCTCAGGGCCCTAAGAAAAGGAGTTGAACAAATTGCGAAAGACGCATTGTCTCGCAAAAAGGCGCACAGGGAAGTGCGACCTCAAGAAGTCGGGGAGACGCAAGACCTTCCTGATCCTCAAGTAGAAGTAGCCGCATTGGCATTTGAAGAGGAAATGATGGAAGAAGAAAGACTAAAAAAAGCAGCCGAAGAGCTTGAAAGAGAGTTACAAATTGAAGAAGATGCAGAGCTGGCTGCTAAAATAATCGCCCAAGAGGAAGGGGAGGGCAAGAAGAAAAAGAAAAAGAAAAAGAGAAGTAGGAAGGAACGCATCGGGGAGGATGCGAGGGAAGAACAAGGTGTGAGCACCTTAGAGAAGAAGAAGAGGAAAGAAAAGGAGGTGTCAGTCACCAACCTCCCAAGCACGCATACTGAGAAACGCAAAGGGAAGGAAAAGGTGACTGAAGCACCAGTCAAAGTGGCCGAGAGCAAAAAGAGAACCATAAATGCGATTCCAGCTAAGGCCAAAGGAAAAGAGAAAGTGGCTGATGCGTCGCCACAACAGAAGGAAGGAAAAGGGAGACGTAGGGCATTCCCTGACCTGATAATCGAGGTGGGATTTTTCCCTGAAGAAGCCCTAGTGCCGCCATACATCACCGAAATAGTTGACCACCACGGCTGGAGAAACATCTGTACCAGCACTCCTTGGGTCCAACCTGACGTAGTCCGAGATTACTATAACGGACGCATAGACGAGGAGGAGGACGTGGTGGTGGTGGATGAAATTGAAGTCCCATTCAACGCAAGGGAAATCAACAGTATATATGAGTTGAGGGACAACCGGATGCGAAAGGAAATAAGATCATAGAATCAACTCCAACAGAGTTAATGGAGGACACACTCCGGGTAATGGCGAAGCCAGGGGCCAAGTGGGATGTTTCACCCACGGGTATAAAGACGCTTTCAGCAAGCAGCCTAACTCCAGAGGCAAACCTGTGGGTGTATTTGGTGAAGAAGTGGCTGATCCCTACAACGCATGACAAGCCAGTGTCAAGGGATCGAGTGATGGCAGCATACTGCATTATGCGTCGCATCAACCTTGATGTTGGACGCATAATTGCCGAACAGATAAGAGGGGTGTTCAGCAAGCCAAGGGGCCAACTCTTTTTCCCCGCTCTTATCATGAACTTATACGGCAATGCTTCCATCGGAGGGCCAACGGAAGTGTTAGACGCAAAGAAGATGATTGAAGTTAATGGCGTAATTGGCAACAAGACTCTGCGTCGGTTGATGAGAGGATCGCAATATCTGCCAGAGCCTACCAAGGCCACCAAAAGACCTCATCAACCCGTTCCACCTCCAAAGCCGCAACCGCAGAAGAAGGGGAAGCCGTCCAAGTTGAAGGGCGTGGCAAGTCCTGATGCCACCACTCGACCTTCCCCAACCTCAAGTCCTTCACCCCCACTTCTGATAACTTGTAGAAATACAAGTTATTATAGCCTTTTTCATAGATAAATAGAGTTTAAATAAGAGAAGCATGCGGCAGTTAATGATAAATTCCATTAATAAATCTTCCTTTGCGTTATACTCTTGAATTTTGATGAAGATATTTATTTTACCACTTGTTAAGCTTAAAACGCATGTTTTCACGCAGGAATGCAAGCAATGCGTTGTTGACTTCTTAACGCAGGACGGTACGTTAGCAATTTTTTCTTCATGGACGCATGATCTGAACGGAACGCAAACTACCTGACGACACGTTAACAATACTTCAACGCATGACTACGCGTTAGCAACTTACGCTGTGTTGACATCAATCAAACTATGCATGGACGCATAGACAACCGTTACGGCAAGGCGCTGAGGATAAGATCGAAATCTTGACAGATTCACGGATGATTGACAGACATTATTTGTGGCTCAAGTGGTGGATCTTAATTGGCCCGAGAATCACGCAATCAGGCAAGATGGACGCAATGTCAATCTCGCCACCAATCAAGCAGATCTGCCATTAACTGCGATTTCATCATCTATAAAAGGGCAGCTCTGCGAGAGGAGAAAGGTTGTTGATTCTCGGAAGGACTCCATAAGTGACAGGAGAGTTCTCTCAGACTTCAACCGGAGACAAATAGCTCGAGAGAGAAGAGTCTTCCTTTCCGCCGCACCACTTCATAGCAAATCATCACGCTTCCACCCGGGTGACTCAAGACATTGACGCCTTGCCTTGCTTTCTTTCTTACTTTTCTTACTTGAATTTTAGATTTGTATCAAGAAATTGACTTATCAAAATTTGTATCTAATTTCCATCAATACAATTATCTTCCATGTCTATCCACTCTTCTCATCTGTTCACTTTATATTTTCAAGCCATGAGTAACTAATCACTCGAGGGTCTAGGGTTGCGTTAGCATCTGACTAGGGACCGCAGTGTAACTATTCTAACTTGTCACTTGCGAGCTTAATTCGATGCTTATATCCATCTGACAAATCGATATAAGTAGTAATAATCAGACTGCTCGAGAGGGTAAGTGATTGTGGAACTCAATTGACAAGGGCCAAGTAGTGTTACCTGATTACGTGGACAACCTTGGTTCTTAACACTCTCCTATGCGTTATAGACATATAACGCATAGCGGCTGACAACCGGGAGAAGAGTCGCTAGTATGAATAGGGTACTACTGTGCGTTTCCGATGTTAGATGTTAACTAACCCGAACCCTTTTCTTTATCCATTCATACACATCTTAGCTGAACTTGCTGTGTCGCATGCTTTCCATATTCCACAATTGTTAGTCTAGTGTACAAACATCTGCTTTCCCTTAGATTAGAAACACAACTATCTCAAAATTGTTGGTTACCTCTGTAACGCATACAATCCAATTAAAACTAAATCAATATAATCCCTGAGTTCGACCTCGGACTCACCAAGAACACCTATTACTTTAATTATACTTGGGTAGAGGAATAGGAAAACTTGACAAAACCAACGCATGATAATAGAACGCATTGCATGATCAATGCATGCCATGTTAAACGCATAACCATATACTTTAGTACCTTGCGTTAGGTTAATTCACACAATAATATAACCACAACAAGTTTTTGGCGCCGTTGCCGGGGATTATTCATTGATTTAATCATTTTCTTTCGATTATTGTGTTGCAGAATTCCTCAGTCGACGGAGTATAGCAAGCTTCTCTTCTGTCAGAGGCTTCTAACAGTATATGAGTGAAGGGGATAACCCGACATTTGATATTGACCCTGAGATTGAGGGGACCTTCAGAAGAAGGATAAGACAGAATAAGCAAAGAAGGAGCAATCAGTCTACTGAAGAGGCCATGGATGCTCACAACAATCAACCTCAAGCTCCTCAAGCTGAGGTCAGGCAGAACGCAAATGCGCAAGAGCACGTAAATTATGATACAAATCCGATCCTCTTGGCGCATGATAGAAATCGCCCGATGAGGGAGTATGCGTCACCTAATTTATATAATTCGCACCGGGAATTCTACAACCAACCTTCGAGGGTAATGGAAGGTTCGAAATGAAGCCAGTAATGTTGCAAATGCTGCAAGCCGCAGGGCAGTTTGGGGGTGCAACGGGTGAAGATCCACATGCACACCTGAAGAGTTTCTTGGAAATCTGTAGTGCATTTTCGATGGCTGGAGTACCGCAAGATAGCATCAGACTAACGCTATTCCCATTTTCTCTCAGAGATGAGGCAAGACAGTGGGCGTACTCATTTGAACCTGGTGAGATTACAACGTGGGGCAAAATGGTTGAAAAGTTCATGCAGAAATACTTTCCTCCGACGGTAAGTGCAAAGAGGCGACGAGACATTGTCACCTTCGAGCAAAAGGACTCGGAGACGCTTAGTGAGGCATGGGCCCGGTTTAAAAGGCTGGTAAGAAATTGTCCCCATAACGGTATCCCTGATTGTGTATAGATGGAGATTTTCTATGGAGGACTAAACAAAACATCACAATCAGTGGCGGACGCCTCTGCAGCAGGAGGTTTGATGGACAAAACTTACACGCAAGCCAAAGAGATCCTCGACAGAATTTCGAGGAATACTGATGAATGGGTGGATGATGGATATGGATCCAGGTATATGGATAAAAGACGATCACAAGCTGGAATGATTGAAACGGATGCGACTAGTAACCTTTCAGCTCAGATCGCCAACATGACATCCTTACTGCAAACCATTGCGTTGAACAACCAAGGTGGAACCGTTGCATCAATGGACGCAATGAACATGGTAAGTGCAACAGCGTCTGTAAGCTGTGTGCAATGCGGTGAAGGCCACTTGTATGATATGTGTCCCTACAACCCACAGTCTGTTTGTTATGTTCAGAACAACCCGTACTCCAAGACTTATAATCTGGGTTGGAGGAACCATCCTAACTTTGGATGGGGAGGAAACCAACCATAGACGCAGGGCGTTGGACAACAAGCGCAGAGAAATAATAATCCCGTGTATAACCAAGGTGTTCAAGGGCATCAAGCGCAAAGAAATTAGTCAGCAAATTCATCATCCTCATCATTTGAAGCACTTATGCGTCAAACGATTACTCAAAATGAAGAAACGCGTAAGTCGCTTGAAGCGATGCTCCAAAATCAGATGGGAGAAATAAAAAGCCATGCCATTGCAATCAGAAATCTGGAACTACAAGTGGGGCAAATGGCAAGTGAGCGAAATACCAGACCCCAAGGAGCATTACCTAGTAATACCGAAGCCCCACGAGGTAACGGTAAGGAACAATGTCAAGTTGTGACATTGAGGAGTGGGAAAGTTCTTCCCACTGAACCGCAAGAACAGAGGATGCAAGGAAATCTGCAGCCTCAAATCACTTCACTACCAACTCCCGCAACATCTATCCATGAACCGCAATCTTCATCCACAACCACGACCGTTAGAGAACAAGAAAATGGAAAGGGGAGAGAAAAAGCAACGCAGGCAAACCCTGCGTCGGTATCTCAGAATAGCAATCCCCTTATGCGTCCGCCCTTTCCTCAACGCCTAAAGAAGAAGAATGACGAGGGTCAATTCAGAAAATTCCTGGACGTTCTCAAACAACTTCACATCAACATTCCGTTGGTGGAAGCTCTGGAACAAATGCCGAGCTATGTAAAATTTCTGAAAGACATATTATCTAAGAAAAGGAGACTCGGAGAGTTTGAAACAGTAGCATTGACGCGGGAATGTAGTGCATTGTTTAAAAGCAATATCCTCGCTAAAATGAAAGATCCAGGGAGTTTCACATTGCCCTATTCTATAGGAGGAATGGACGTCGGTCATGCACTATGCGACTTAGGGGCCAGCATCAATTTAATGCCACTATCTATATTCAAGAAGTTGGGTATAGGGGAAGCACGGCCAACCATAGTCACACTTCAGCTTGCTGACCGTTCCATTAAACATCCAGAGGGGAAAATCGAGGATGTTCTTGTAAAGGAGGACAAATTTATCTTCCCAGCTGACTTCATAATTTTGGATTATGAAGCTGACAGAGAGGTGCCCATCATCTTGGGAAGACCTTTCTTAGCTACTGGACGCGCCCTAATTGACGTCCAGGAAGGGGAGTTAACTATTCGAGTGGATGACCAGCAGGTAAAATTTAATGTTTTTAATGCGTTGAAGTATCCTGATGATTTTCATTCTTGCCAGATGATCGAAGAAATAACTGAAGAAAAGGCAAGCATCATCGACGCATGTGCGGAAAATGAAATACTGCTGGATGAACTGGATGAAGAAAGAGAGGCGGAAATAAATATAATCTCCACAGCAAACTTTGAACGCTTGGACTTAGGCAACAGAACAACGACAAAAACAAAGCCGTCCTTAGAGGAGCCACCAACCCTTGAGCTTAAGACACTGCCAACACATCTGAAGTATGCATATCTGGGGGAAGAAAGCACGCTACCGGTCATCATATCCTCTGCGTTGACGACAGAATGTGAAAAGGCTTTGCTGTATATCCTGAAAAACCATATCAAAGCCATAGGATGGACCTTAGCGGATATCAGAGGAATAAGCCCTTCGTACTGCATGCACAAAATTCGGTTGGAAGAGGGTAAGGATGGTTCAGTTGAGAGGCAACGCAGGCTCAACCCCACAATGAAGGAGGTTGTGAAGAAAGAGATCATCAAATGGCTCGATGCAGGGGTCATTTATCCAAACTCCGACAGCAGCTGGGTGAGCCCAGTTCAGTGTGTACCAAAGAAAGGGGGAATGACAGTGATCATGAACAGCAAGAATGAACTGATACCAACAAGAACGGTCACTGGCTGGCGCATCTGTATGGACTACCGCAAGCTGAATGCGGCGACAAAGAAGGATCACTTTCCACTGCCATTCATCGACCAGATGCTAGATAGGCTGCCAGGTAATGAATTTTTCTGCTTCCTGGACGGATATTACTGCTATAACCTAGCTCCGGAAGATCAAGAGAAGACGACGTTCACATGTCCGTATGGGACCTTTGCGTTCAGACGCATGCCATTCGGGCTATGTAACGCACCAGGGACGTTCCAAAGATGTATGATGGCAATATTCTCTGACTATTTGGAACAGTCCGTAGAGGTGTTTATGGACGACTTCTCAGTATTTGGGAAATCTTATGATGAATGCTTGACCAACCTAGAACGAGTGCTCAAACGATGCGAAGACACGAATCTAGTCCTCAACTGGGAAAAATGCCATTTTATGGTGACTGAGGGTATTGTGTTAGGGTATAAAATCTCAAAGGTTGGATTGGAAGTGAATCAGGCAAAGATAGATGCGATAGCAAAACTCCCAGCCCCCACAAATGTTAAGACTTTGCGAAGTTTCCTAGGCCATGCGGGCTTCCATAGAAGATTCATTAAGGGATTCTCGCAAGTAGCAAAACCACTGAGCGAGTTGCTAGAAGTCAACAGGGAATTCAATTTCGACGGTAAATGCTTAAACGCATTTGAGTCTCTAAGGCAAGCTCTGATTTCAGCACCTATTTTAGTTGCACCGGACTGGTCTCTCCCGTTTGAACTAATGTGCGACGCAAGTAACCATGTGGTGGGAGCAGTATTGGGGCAGAGAAAAGAAAAAATTATGCACCCCATCTATTATGCTAGTAAAACACTGAATTCATCTCAGGAGAATTACACTACTACTGAGAAGGAAATGTTAGCCATAGTCTTTGCGGTTGACAAATTTAGAGCATACTTGATAGGGTCAAAGGTGACCATCTATAGTGATCATTCTGCGATCAAGTATTTGATGGCGAAAAAGAACGCAAAGCCTAGACTTATCCGTTGGGTCCTGCTGTTGCAAAAATTCGATTTGGAGATTAAAGACAGAAAGGGAACCGAGAATCAGGTTGCGGACCACCTATCTCGGTTGGAAAATAAAGAGGTCCAGGAGAGTTGGAGTGATATAGAGGAACGATTACCAGACGAGCATGTAATGAACGCAGAGAGTCAGGAACCGTGGTACGCAGACATAGTCAACTATCTGGTTTGTAACCAATGGCCTGAAGAATTTAACGCTCAACAAAGGAAAAAGCTCCAATAGGAAAGTAAGTTCTACTGCTGGGATGAGCCATATCTATACAGACTTGGCCCTGACCACATACTGCGTCGATGCGTTCCAGAATATGAAACGCATAGCATCCTGAGAAGCTGTCATGAAGCACCTTACGGAGGACACTTTGGAGGGCAGAGAACAGCTGCAAAGGTGTTGCAAAGTTGGTATTTCTGGCTCACATTATTTAAAGACGCAAGGGCATATGCGGTAGCTTGCGATCGTTGTCAGAGAACAGGCAACATTTCCAACCAGAATGAGATGCCTCTGAATTCAATGCTAGAAGTTGAGTTGTTCGACATATGGGGAATCGACTTCATGGGACCATTCCCTCCTTCTTGCGGCAATCAATATATCTTAGTAGCGGTCGACTACGTATCCAAGTGGGTAGTAGCAGCAGCCTGTGCAAAGAATGACGCAAACGCAGTGTCCAAGTTCTTAAAGAAACAAATCTTCTCTCGATTCGGGACACCAAGGGCAATAATTAGTGATGAAGGTACGCATTTTATAAATCGCATAATCACTAACTTACTGACTAAGTTTAATGTCTCGCACAGGGTAGCAACTGCCTATCACCCGCAGACAAACGGCCAAGCTGAAATAACAAACAGGGAGATCAAATCCATACTGGAAAAGCTCGTGAGCACATCAAGGAAAGATTGGACAGAGAGATTAGATGAAGCTCTATCGGCCTACAGAACGACATTCAAAACACCGATAGGCATGTCACCCTATGCGTTGGTGTTTGGTAAAGCATGCCATCTCCCACTTGAGTTGGAGCACAAGGCCATCTGGGCCATGAAGAAGCTCAATTTAGACCAGGAGGCAAGCGTGGAAGCATGAAAGCTTCAACTAAACGAACTCCTGGAGTGGAGACCGTCAGCTTATGAAAACGCAAAGCTGTACAAAGAAAGGACCAAGAAATGGCATGACAAGAATATTAGTAAGAAAACTCTATACGTCGGTCAGAAGGTCCTGTTATTTAACTCAAGGTTGCGTTTCTTTCCAGGTAAGCTAAAGTCTCGATGGTCGAGTCCATTCATAATCAAGGAAGTGTTCCCGCATGGTGCGGTCATGCTGACAAATGAAAAGGGAACCACCTCCTTCAAGGTCAATGGACAAAGGGTTAAGCCCTACTACAGTGGAGAGTTCGAAATTAACAAGACCTCCATTGACCTACGCGAGTGTAATGACTGAGCTTGCATCGAAAGATCCCTGCGTTGCCGATTGCCTACATTACCAGGGACGCTTTCTTTTACCCTTGCTTTATTTTATTTAAATTTGTTGTAGTATTTAATTTCATGTTATTATATTGTGCTTTATTACTTTCATTTGTATTATTGTTTTTAGCATATATTGATTTTTTTTATTTAGTTTATAGATGTAAATTAGATAAGCATGAAAGTAGGAGCCAAATTTGTGAATGATCTTTTATTCATGCATGTGTCCAACGCATAAAGTAAACTATGCGTCAATCGATAAACGATTTCTGTGTCTATTGAACTAAGGTTAAAGGAAAGGTAGAGCCGTACATATTTTGGAAAATGCATCACATTTAACTTATAACGCATAAACTGACCTTAGAACCAAGCGTTCATCAGTATGTGTTTATCTTTAGGTTTGTGTGTTTTAGAAGAGCACTAGAAGAAACGCAGATGTCTTCTCAGACTACGCGTCTTCCCTAGAAAAACACTCAAGTGCCAAAAACACTCAAGTGCTCTGTGTGCGTCACAAAGCCGCCCATTACACGTGATGGGTGTGCGGCTCAAGGAAAGTTGCCTTGATCAGTGGGATTTTGATATCCCGTATCCGCATTAATTACCGACGGCTAAATTAAGCCTTTATAAGCGCGATCCGATTTCCCATTTTCCATTTTCGAAACCTTTCTTCTCCCTTAAACCTCCGACGATTTGTATTCTCGCTGAATTCTTATGTCTAACCAGACCAACCCAGAAAATCAAGAAAACTTCGCCGGAACAAGTTCCCCAAGACCATCTTCATCCCGATCTCCATTCTTTTCTCCACCTCCATTTTACCCTTCCAGACCTGTGAGGCCTTTTGCTTCACCGGTCAGACCAAGAAATCCAAACCCACCGTTTATCCCTAACTTCTCCGCGTCTAGAATCAGGGCAACTGCCCAGTGACCACCCATCTACCCATTTTTCCGGCCATTCGCCAAAACCCCTACCCGTCCACCAATAGTCGACGACTCCGACGACTGTGTGGAAGTCCTCAATATCCGACCCTTGAGCCGAATCGACCCAATCTCTACCTCAAAACCCAAAAGTCGGGTCAAGTTCTGCATTTCCCGGCCAAGGATGAAGAATATGAAGGAATTCTCTGCCGCAAACTACAATGTCGAAAGCCAGAGGGTAAGCGCAGAGAACTCCGAGGCTGAGCAACCTGTTCCTGGAACGGTGCGCGATGAGGCCAGTGCACTGCACGATGGCAGTGAGGTGCGTCGAAGGGAAGAGAGGGATGTTTTCGGCGACATCTTAAAAAGAATAGCTCAAGAGGAGCGGGAGGAAAAAGGTCAAGAGGAAGGGGAGGTAAACCAACCCTTGCCCCTATCCCGTCCACCAAGCACTTGAGGGACGGACGAGATGGGAAGAATAGAAGAAGAAGAGGTGGCTGTCACTGTCGGGGAAGTGAACTCAGCAAAATCCCCAAACGAGTGGATAGCCCAGATTCTGAGCGGGCTGCAAGACCCAAGGGACGCATCCGTCTCAGACGCACGAAGGGAATCACCCTCGCCGGTAAAGGAGGTCAAGAGTCAGTTGAAGGAGACTCGGGAAGGTGAATACAGTGGGAGAGATAAGGAGGGAGAGGCTGCCTACAGCAAGGAGGAAGTAGGAGCGCAAAGAGAAACGCAAGCGTCTGTCCCTGTGTCGATGAGTCCTGAGGAGATGACATTGGACTCCAATGAAGGACCGATAGGAAATGTTGTGATGGCCGCAGAAGCCAAGAGAAAAAGGGTTGAAGAAGAGGACGAGGTACCCCTACTGAGGAAGAAACGAAGGGTATCACCGGAGATTGCCGAGGATGAAGAGCCGAAAAACACAGACCAAGGAGACAGACCTGAGTCTCCAGTTGCGGCCACATCCTTTGATCGGCTGGCAGAGAAAAGAAGGAAGAAGAGGGCCAAGTTGAGAAAGGAGCTCAGGGCCCTGAGAAAAGGAGTGGAGAAAATAGCCAAAGACGCATTGGCTAGAACAAAGGCGCGCAAGGAAGTGCGGCCACAAGAAGGCGGAGAGACGCAAGACCTTCCTGATCCTTGAATAGAAGCTGCCGCATTAGCATTTGGAGAGGAAATGGAAGAAGAAGAAAGAATAGAAAAAGCAGCCACATAGCTTGAAAGAGAGCTGCAAATTGAAGAAGATGCAGAGTTGGCTGCTCGATTAAACGCCCAGGAGGAAAGGGAGGGCAAGATAAAAAAGAAGAAGAAGAGTAGAAAGGAACGCATCGGGGAGGATGCGGGGGAAGAACAAGGTGTAAGCACCTTGGCGAAGAAGAAGAGGAAAGAAAAGGAGGTGGCGGTCACCAAACTCCCAAGCACACATAATGAGAAACGCAAGGGAAAGGAGAAGGTGACCGAAGAACCAATCAAAATGGCCGAGAGCAAGAAGAGTACCGTAAATGCGATTCCAGCTAAGGCCAAGGGAAAAGAGAAGTGGCCGATGCGTCGCCACAACAAAAGGAAGGAAAAGGGAGACGCAGAGCGTTCCCTGATCTGATGATCGAGGTGGGATTTTTCCCTGAAGACGCCCCAGTGCCGCCATACATCACCGAAATAATTGACCACCACGGCTGGAGAAACTTCTGTACCAGCATTCCTTGGGTCCAACCTGAAGTAGTCTGAGATTTCTATAACGGACGCATAGATGAGGAGGAAGACGTGGTGGTGGTGGATGAAATTGAAGTCCCATTCAACGCAAGGGAAATCAACGCAATATATGAGTTGAGGGACAACCCGGAGGCAGAAGGAAATAAGATCATAGAATCAACTCCAACGGAGTTATTGGAGGACGCACTCCGGGTAATGGCGAAGCCAGGGGCAAAGTGGGATGTTTCACCCACAGGTATAAAGACGCTTTCAGCAAGCAGCCTAACTCCAGAGGCAAACCTGTGGGTGTATTTGGTGAAGAAGCGGCTGATCCCGACAACGCATGACAAGACAGTGTCAAGGGATCGAGTGGTGGCTGCATACTGCATTATGCGTCGCATCACCCTTGATGTGGGACGCATAATTGCGGCGTAGATAAGAGGGGTGTTCAGCAAGCGCAGGGGCCAACTCTTTTTCCCCTTTCTTATCTTGAATTTATACGCCAATGCTTCCATCGGAGGGTCAACGGAAGTGTTAGACGCAGACAAGATGATTGTAGTTAATGGCGTAATCACCAACAAGACTCTGCGTCGGTTGATGAGAGGATCGCAATATCTGCCAGAGCTTACCAAGGCCACCAAAAGACCTCATCAACCCATTCCACCTCCAAAGCCGCAACCGCAAAAGAAGGGGAAGCCGTCCAAGTTGAAGGGCGTGGCAAGTCCTGATGCCACCATCCAACCTTCCCCAACCTCAAGCCCTTCACCCCCACTTCCAAAAACCAGAAGGAAACCAACTCCACCTCCACCTTCTCCTGAGACGCATCGCCCTAAACAACCTCCACCGCCTCAGAAAATGCATCGCCCCAAACATCCAAAACCCCAACCTTCCACAAAACCCTCTGCCCCAATAAGAGTTGATGACTCACACTTAGAGGATTTTGGCGCGACTTTTATGCGTCCATCATCCCCTGCGTTTGACGAAACTCCACCCACTCCCCCACCTCAACCAAACCCGCCTACCCCACCATCGCAACCTCAACAGCAAGAAGGCCCACTTGACCTTGAATGGGAGACAGTGCAAACATACTTGCAGCAAGCGATATTGCGTCCTGTGATGCATTCATTGAATATGTTAGCACGCTGACAGACGGAGCAGTTCCAATTCACACTGAATTATGTTCACCAACTGTTCTCCATCTGTCCGGAAATCTCGCCCCCTAATATTCCAGAACGCCTCCAACAGCCTCTTGTCTTCCCAATGCCGCAACGTCCTGCATCTGAGCAGCAACGCAGACCTGATGAAGTCGAGCCTGATGGTTGAAAAGTTTAGGGGTGTAGTCAAGACTTGTATTTTTCTTGCAAATTTTGTATCTTCACATTCAATTGTATGCGTTGGTGAAATTCACATTAATAGAATGAATATTTTCTTCATCGCATGGACCTTTAATTTCCTCTTTGCATTGTCCCTTGTTATAAATTTATTCTAAGTACATTTAATTAGTCTTAACTTTTATCTTTGCGTTGAAAAGTTGGTCCCTGTGATGATAATCATGCTTACACTTTTTGTAAAATCTTTAAGTTAGATTACTTTCAATGCATCTGCATACTATTCCTTAGAAACGCAAACCTACTTTGAATGTATGCAAGCAGCCAATTCAAACCTCTTTTACAAAATTTTGCAACTTAGTCTTTGTTTACAATTTAAGCAATGAGGACCTTGCTACTCTCAAGTTTGGGGGTGGAAGAGGTTTGAACTGTCAAAGATAAAAATATGAGGAACTTAGTTCAATAAAAAAAAAAAAAAAATTTAATTCTTTGAAGCGCAAAACTCCGCTGGCAAGACTAATATATTTATCTTGTTAAGAGTTTAGCTGAAAACGACACCTGCTCGTAGTTGGCCACCTCCATGCACCCCATGTAGTTGGTGTGTCAAAATGAAGGTGGGTAATTGTATTCAGCGACGCATAGTTAAATAACAAACTCCAATGTCTAGTGAGGAAATCGAACTTAGATAAGAGTTTAGTCGAGAAGGGCACCTGCTCGTAGTTGGCTGCCTTCATGCACTCCATCGTTGGTATGTCAGAACGAAGGTGGGTAACCCTACTCGATGCATACTTAATAAACATATAATAAAACCAATGAAAGAAAAAGGAACTTTATATCTTCATCTTTCAGACTCAATGTTCAAAAGAAGAAACAAAAATTTTGTGAATAATGAGTTTAAGAATTTTGAAAAGAAAGCTTGCCGCATACAAATAGACCCGTCCTAAAGAGAAGAATATAGAGGTAAAGAAATAATATAACTAACGGGTAGCTGATTGAGTATAGCATTCTGAGAGACTAGTCAATGCGTTGATAAAATGTTTAGAATGATTGAAGTTTCTTAGATAGAAGTTATGCTTGAGGACAAGCATTTATCTAAGTTTGGGGGTGTGATAACTTGTAGAAATACAAGTTATTATAGCCTTTTTCATAGATAAATAGAGTTTAAATAAGAGAAGCATGCGGTAGTTAATGATAAATTCCATTAATAAATCTTCCTTTGTGTTATACTCTTGAATTTTGATGAAGATATTTATTTTACAACTTGTTAAGCTTAAAACGCATGTTTTCACGCAGGAATGCAAGCAACGCGTTGATGACTTCTTAACGCAGGACGGTACGTTAGCAATTTGTTCTTCATGGACGCATGATCTGAACGGAATGCAGACTACCTGACGACGCGTTAATAATACTTCAACGCATGACTTCGCGTTAGCAACTTACGCTGTGTTGACATCAATCAAACTATGCATGGACGCATAGACAACCGTTACGGCAAGGCGCTGAGGATAAGATCGGAATCTTGACAGATTCACGGATGATTGACAGACATTATTTGCGGCTCAAGTGGTGGATCTTAATTGGCCAGAGAATCACGCAATCAGGCAAGATGGACGCAATGTCAATCTCGCCACCAATCAAGCAGATCTGCCATTAACTGCGATTTCATCATCTATAAAAGGGCAACTCTGCGAGAGGAGAAAGGTTGTTGATTCTCAGAAGGACTCCATAAGTGACAGGAGAGTTCTCTCAGACTTCAACCGGAGACAAATAGCTCGAGAGAGAAGAGTCTTCCTTTCCGCCGCACCACTTCACAGCAAATCATCACGCTTCCACCCGGGTGACTCAAGACATTGACGCCTTGCCTTGCTTTCTTTCTTACTTTTCTTACTTGAATTTTAGATTTGTATCAAGAAATTGACTTATCAAAATTTGTATTTAATTTCCATCAATACAATTATCTTCCATGTCTATCCACTCTTCTCATCTGTTCACTTTATATTTTCAAGCCATGAGTAACTAATCACTCGAGGGTCTAGGGTTGCGTTAGCATCTGACTAGGGACCGCAGTGTAACTATTCTAACTTGTCACTTGTGAGCTTAATTCGATGCTTATATCCATCTGACAAATCGATATAAGTAGTAATAATCAGACTGCTCGAGAGGGTAAGTGATTGTGCAACTCAATTGACAAGGGCCAAGTAGTGTTACCTGATTACGTGGACAACCTTGGTTCTTAACACTCTCCTATGCGTTATATACATATAACGCATAGCGGCTGACAACCGGGAGAAGAGTCGCTAGTATGAATAGGGTACTACTGTGCGTTTCCGATGTTAGATGTTAACTAACCCGAACCCTTTTCTTTATCCATTCATACACATCTTAGCTGAACTTGCTATGTCGCATGCTTTCCATATTCCACAACTGTTAGTCTAGTGTACAAACATCTGCTTTCCCTTAGATTAGAAACACAACTTTCTCAAAATTGTTGGTTACCTCTGTAACGCATACGATCCAATTAAAACTAAATCAATATAATCCCTGAGTTGGACCTCGGACTCACCGAGAACACCTATTACTTTAATTATACTTGGGTAGAGGAATAGGAAAACTTGACAAAACCAACGCATGATAATAGAACGCATTGCATGATCAACGCATGCCATGTTAAATGCATAACCATATACTTTAGTACCTTGCGTTAGGTTAATTCACACAATAATATAACCACAACAACTTCCAACAACCAGAAGGGAACCAACTCCACCTCCACCTCCTCCTGAGACGTATTGCCCTAAGCCACCTCCTCTTCCTAAGAAAACGCATCACTCTAAACATCCAAAACCCCGACCTTCCACAAAATCCTCTGCCCCAATAAGAGTTGATGACTCACACTCTTATGATTTTGGCGCAACTTTTATGCGTCCATCATCCCCTGCGTTTGACGAAACTTCACCCACTCCCCCACCTCAGCCTCCCCCGCCTCAGCCAAACCCGCCTACCCCACCAACGCAACCTCAACCGCATGAAGGCCCACTTGACCTTGAGTGGGAGATAGTGCAAACATATCAGCAGCAAGCGATCTTGCGTCCTGTGATGCACTCATTAAATATGTTAGCACGCCGGCAGACGGAGCAGTTCCAATTCACTTTAAATTATAATCACCAACTGTTCTCCATCTGTCTGGAAATCCCGCCCCCTGATATTCTTGAACGCCTCCAACAGCCTCTTGTCTTCCCAGTACCAAAGCGCCCTGCATCTGAGCAGCAACGCAGACCTGATGAAGACGAGACTGATGGTTAAAAATTTAGGGGTGTAATCAAGAGTTGTAATTTTCTTGCAATTTTGTATCTTTACAGTCAATTGTATGCGTTGGTGAAAATCACATTAATAGAATGAACATTTCTTCATCGCATGGATCTTTAATTTTCTCTTTGCATTGTCCCTTGTTATAAATTTATTCTAAGTACATTTAATTAGTCTAAACTTCTATCTTTGCATTGAAAAGTTGGTCCCTATGATGATAATCATGCTTACACCTTTTGTACACTCTTTAAGTTAGATTACTTTCAATGCATCTGCATACTATTCCTTAGAAACGCAAACCTACTTTGAATGTATGCAAGCAGCCAATTCAAACCTCTTTTACAACATTTTGCAACTTAGTCTTTGTTTACAATTTAAGCAATGAGGACCTTGCTACTCTCAAGTTTGGGGGTGGAAGAGGTTTGAACTGTCAAAGATAAAAATATGAGGAACTTAGTTCAATCATTTAAAAAAAATAAAAAATAAAATAAAAAATAAAAAATAAAAAAAATAAAAAAATTTATTCTTTAAAACGCAAAACTCCGCTGGCAAGACTAATATATTTATCTTGTTAAGAGTTTAGCTGAAAACGACACCTGCTCGTAGTTGGCCACCTCCATGGACCCCATAGTTGGTGTGTCAAAACGAAGGTGGGTAATCGTAATCAGCGACGCATAGATAAATAACAAACTCCAATGTCTAGTGAGGAAACCGAGCTTAGATAAGAGTTTAGTCGAGAAGAGCACTTGCTCGTAGTTGGCTACCTTCATGCACCCCATCGTTGGTATGTCAAAATGAAGGCAGGTAACCCTACTCGAGCCATACTTAATAACAATACAATAAAACCAATGAAAGAAAAAGGAACTTTATATCTTCATCTTTTCAGACTCAGTGTTAAAAGAAGAAACAAAAATTTTGTGAATAATGAGTTAAAGAGTTTTGAAAAGAAAGCTTGCCGCATCCAAATTAGACCCGTCCTAAAGAAAAGAATAAAGAGGTAGAGAAATAATATAACTAACGGGTAGCTGATTGAGTATAGCATTCTGAGAGACTAGTCAATGCGTTGAGAAAATGCTTAGGTTAATTGAAGTTTCTTAGATAGAAGTTATGCTTGAGGACAAACATTTATATAAGTTTGGGGGTGTGATAACTTGTAGAAATACAAGTTATTATAGCCTTTTTCATAGATAAATAGAGTTTAAATAAGAGAAGCATGCGGTAGTTGATGATAAATTCCATTAATAAATCTTCCTTTGCGTTATACTCTTGAATTTTGCTGAAGATATTAATTTTACCATTTGTTAAGCCTAAAACGCATGTTTTCACGCAGGAATGCAAGCGATGCGTTGATGACCCCTTAACGCAGGAACTAGACGATGCGTTAACGACAGCCGAACGCATAACTACGCGTTAGCAACCTATGTTGCGTTGACATCAACCAAACTATGCATGGACGCATAGACAACCGTTACGGTAAGGCGCTGCGAATCAGATCGGAATCTTGAGAGATTGACGGATGATTGGCAGACATGATTTGCGGCTTAAGCGGTGGATCTTAATTGCCCCGAGAATCACGCAATCAGGCGAGATGGACGCAGTGTCAATCTCGCCACCAATCAAGTAGATCTGCCATTAACTGCGATTTCATCATCTATAAAAGGGCAGCTCTGCGAGCGGAGAAAGGTTGTTATTTCTCGGAAGGACTCCATAAGTGACAGCAGAGTTCTCTCAGACTTCAACCGAAGACAAATAGCTCGAGAGAGAAGAGTCTTCCATCCGCCGCACCACTTCACAGCAAATCATCACGCTTCCATCCGGGCAACTCAAGACATTGATGCCTACCCTGCTTTCTTTCTTACTGTTCTTGCTTGAATTTTAGATTTGTATCAAGGAATTGAACTTATCAAAATTTGTATCTCATTTTCATCAATACAATTATCTTCCATGTCTATTCACTTTTCTCATCTGTCCACTTTATACTTTCAAGCCATGAGTAACTAATCACTCGAGGGTCGAGGGTTGTGTTAGCATCTAACTAGGGACCGCAGTGTAACTATTTTATCTTGTCAATTGCGAGCTTAATCCGATGCTTATATCCATCTGACAAATCGATATAAGTAGTAATAATCAGACTGCTCGAGAGGGTAAGTGATTGTGGAACACAATTGACAAGGGCCAAGTAGTGTTACCTGTCTACGGGGACAACCTTGGTTCTTAACACTCTCCTATGCGTTATAGACATATAACGCATAGCGGCTGACAATCGGGAGAAGAGTCGCAAGTATGAATAGAATACTACTGTGCGTTTTCGACATTAGATGTTAATCAACCCGAACCCTTTTTTTTATCCATTCACACACATCTTAGCTGAACTTGCTGTGTCGCATGCTTTCCATATCCCACAACTTTTAGTCTAGTGTACAAACATCTGCTTTCTTTAGATTAAAAACACGATTTCAAACAATTGTTGGTTACCTCTGTAACGCATGCAATCCAATTAAAACCAAATCAATATAATCCCTGTGTTCGACCTCGGACTCACCGAGAATACCTATTACTTTACTTATACTTGGGTAAAAGAATAGGAAAACTTGACAAGACCAACCCATAATAATAGAACGCATTGCATGATCAAAACTTGACATGTTGAACGCATAGCCACATACTTTAACACTTTGCGTTAGGCTAATTTACAATACAATATTTTCACAACATTATACTAATGTATTTTTATGAAGACAAATGATTTTACCACTTTTTTAGCCTAAAACGCATGTTTTGTCACAGGAATGCAAACGATGCGTTGATGACTTCTTAACGCAAGAACCAGATGATGCGTTAACAACAACTCAACGCATAACTACGCGTTACCCACCTACGTCGCATTAACATCGGCCAAACTATTCATGGACGCATAGACGACCATTAATGCAAGGTGCTGAGAATCAAATAAGAATCTTGAGAGATTGACGGATGATTGACGAACATGATTTGTGGCTAAAGTGGTGGATCTTAATTGATCCGAGAATCACGCAACCAAGCGAGATGAACGCATAGTATCAATCTCACCGCCAATCAAGCAGATTTGCCATTAATTGCGGACGCATCATGTAAGCCCGGTACCTAATTTTGTGAGAACGCAAGGTAAGAAGGGAGCCGAGAGATAGATGATTAGGTAAGAGTAGTTGGCTGGATTGTGATTGGGGCGGGGAAAAATGACTAAGTGTTAGCTATGCGTTGATGGCAACATGTTTTGATGGAAACAGTTTTGGTGTAAACGCAAAGGTGAGGGAAAAATATTATACGTTGAAGCCATGATGCGTTGAGGACATAAGGCGTGGAGAATCACCTTGTATCCAAGATTATCATGCGGCAAAAGCATTGAAGGCAGTGTGCCGTTGGAAGTAATGCCCACGAGGAGTTGGGAGCTGATTTGCGATGAGGCTATTATGCGGTGAACGCTACCATGCGTTGAAGGTGGGTATGCGTTGGACAAAGAAGGTTGGCCGAGAGAGAGTAATGCGTTTGCTAACCATTTGGCGGGAGAGTTTTGAAAAGAAACATCATCAGAGGCTGTGTGCGTTGCTGAAGCTGAACATAGAAGTTATGCGTTGAACAGATTATAGTATAGTGTTGAAATGGAGAATAAGTCGGTGGTATATATAAGTGGATTGAGAATTCAATTGTTCTGATTGCATTCCAGAGCTCGAGTTGGGTCCATACTAAGGCAAAACATCAGAAGGAGGTAGAAGAAGATGTTCATGCTGATTTGAAGTGGAAATCTCATCGTAACCGTGGAAGAAACTTGAGTTTGGCAGAGGATTCAGCTGGTGTTACTCCCTCAGAGTGATGCTCGGTTTTGGAGGGAGAACAAATTGAAGAAACGGTGGTTAGGGCTGAAACTTTGAGGTTAGTAAGTTAACTCGATTTTTAGCAAGTTTCATGAAGGATGCTTGAGCTTAAATTGTATAAATGTGTGTGAAACTCAGGAAGAAGAGATTAGAGTTGAATTGCCAGACGATTAGGGGCAACTCAGAGTTGTTAAAGGATATATCCTAAACGGAGAGGATGTTCTTTATGAAATTTCGAGGTAAGATGAAGGACCTATACCTTAACAAGTTTGTAGAAGGAAGAAAGTACTGAAATTGACCGAAACGAAATGTTTAGCAGGTTGAAGAAGGAAGAAGAAAGGAAGAAGAAAACGGTTCTGCTGCAGCGGGAGTATCGCTGAGAGAGCGAGAGACAGGGCAGCGAAGCAAGTATCGCTGCAACGCAAGATAGGCTCTGCGTCTCACAATTCTCGCTAGAGTATCGCTGGGTGTCGCTCCTCAGGTAGTCTCGCTGGTTTCATTCAACGCAGTGTCACTAGTACAGTAGTGTGTGATGAGTAACGCTGGCAGCTTTTAATTTTCTAAAGAGTAACGCTATTATTGTGTGTTAAAGAAAAAGGGAGATTATGGAAACTAAACATGAGGAATATGTGTTTTCAGGCCAGGAAGAGCTCGAGGAGGCTTATAATCCACTCAGAGCTGAGACCAATCGTGAGTGACTATTTGTTATATCCTGTGATAAATTTAGTATGCTTATTTGATGAGGAAATGTGATCCTTTGTAGTAATCATTATGAATGTGATGTGTTGGTAAGGTAAATGAGTACTAATGCTAATGTTTAGATATAATAGTGGCTGAGGGACCTTAAGGTGAAAGCTTATATGTAGGTAAGCATGAAGTTTAGTGCTGAGGGACTTTGTGAAGGCACTTGAGTAATTATAAAGAAATGGATTACAATGCTCAGGGATTATGAGTGAAGGCATGAAGTAATCCATCACACACTAGCTCGTGCTGAAGGATCATGAGTGAAGGCACTTGAGCAAAGATAGAATTGGTTACCAGTGCTGAGGGATTTCATGTGAAGGCACATGGTAACGTAAATACAATTGAGTAAGTGCTGAGGGACGGAATGTGAAGGCACTAAATAGTTGCAAGTCTGTGGGACATGAGAACTTGATAGTTATATGTGTAAATAAGAAAGAGAATCTTAGTAATTCTTTGGATGAGATATGTAATAGTTAATGATAGACAAATTGGCTCATAATTGTTAGGAATAGTTTAGTGGATTTAGTCACTCACTGAGCTTTCTGCTCATTCAGTTTGTTGTTGTTTGTTGTTTCAGGTAGCGAGCGTGTCCGGCACGCCTAGCCTACAGAAGAATCTCGTCTGGGCCTATCTGGAAGCGAACCTCTGGGATTGTTGTAAATATTTAGACTGTACATATATCTTGTAATATGCATATTTCTTAGAGAAGAAAGGGGGGATGTGTTGTACCTTATATGTATTTATGCAGAAATGCTTGTTGAGAGGTTGCATGTTTTTCTAATATGTCAATAGAAATGTTGCTTTGAATTGAGATTTATATGGAATCCATTCTATTAAGTTTTGTGTAAGGGAAACAGTATCATGCTCAATCCTAGGTATAGAGTGTATCTGGGATGGGGTGTGACACATCATCTATAAAAGGGCAGCTCTGCGAGATGAGAAAGAGTTGTTGATTCTCGGAAGAACTCCATAAGTGACAGCAGAGTTCTCTCAGACTTCAGCCGAAGACGAATAGCTCGAGAGAGAAGAGTCTTCCCTCTGCCAGACCACTTCACAGCAGAACCTTACGCTTCCATCCGGGCGACTCAAGACATTGACGCCTTTCTTGCTTTCTTTCTTATTGTTTCTATCTTAATTTTAGATTTGTGTCAAGACATTGAACTTATCGAAAATTGTATCCCATTTCATCAATATAATTATCTTCCATGTCTACTCATTTCTCTAAACTTTCCGCTTTTTACTTTCAAACCATGAGTAACTAATCACTCAAGGGTCTAGGGTTGCGTTAGCTTCTAACAAAGAACCATAGTGTAACTATTTCATCTTGTCAATTGCAATCTTAATCCGATGCTTATGTCCATCTGACAAATCGATATAAGTAGTAATAATCAAACTGCTCGAGAGGGTAAGTGATTGTGGAACTCAATTGACAAGGGCCAAGTAGTGTTACCTGTCTATAGGGATAACCTTGGTTCTTAACACTCTCCTATGCGTTATAGACATATAACGCATAGCGACTGACAACCGAGAGAAGAGTCGCAAGTATGAATAGAATACTACTATGCGCTTCCGACATTAGATGTTAATCAACCCAAACCCTTTCTTTATCCATTCATTCACATCTTTAGTTGAATTTGCTGTGTCGCATGCTTTCCATCTTTCACAATTTTAGTCTAGTGTACAAACAATCGCTTTCCATAGATTAAAAAAAACTCTCTCAACTATTTCTTGGTTACCCCTGCAATGCATGAACTCCAACTAAATACTGAATCAATATAATCCCTGTGTTCAACCTCGGACTCACTGAGAAAACCTACTCCTTTGCTTATGCTTGGGTAAAGGATAGGAAAACTTGACAAGATCACCAACTGATAAGCACTCAAAAAGTGCTTTATATTCTCTCAAATTAAGGGAGTTTTATATTAGATTTCACTTGTTTGCTAGTGATTTTTAGGTTAAAACGAGGAAAATTAGAAGAAACGACAAAAAGATCAAAACCGAGCAAGAATACGGCGAAAAAGAGCTGAAAAACTCAAACAGACAAATTTCGGGATGTGCCGCGGCGCTGAGACAGCGCTGCCGCAGCGCTGAAGTATAAACGCAACAGTCTGGACTCATAATAGCGACGCGACGCGACGCTAAGGCAGCGCTGCCGCGGCGCTAAAGTATAAACGCATCAGCATGGACGCAGAGTAGCATCGCGGCGCCGAGATGGCGCTGCTTCGACGCATCCTTGGTGAACGCATGACAGCGTCGCGGCGCTAAAACCCGAGAGCAACTTATTTTTGGTCGCAACCCTAGCGCCGCGGCGCTATGCGACAGCGCCGCGGCGCCAGCGTTAGTTAAACGAAACGTTTTATTTTTTAGGTTAAATTTTAGGCGGTCAAACTCTATAAATTTAGGGGTTTTCAGCAGTCCAAAGGGGGGGAGAAATATCAAGAAAAGGAAGAAAGTTGCAGACCTAAAGAAAAGATCCAAAAAGGTGATAATTAAGTGAGAGTTCAAGAGTGGGTTAGCCGCAAGGGAGAGGAAAAGAGTTCGAGATAGTCTTGGTGCCCTTCGAAGTCCGACGCGAGAGCCGAGGAATTTGTGACGGTGCCGCCTCAATCAAGAACCTCTTTTCAGTAAAGTTTCCCTATTCTTTACACTCTTTCTTTGATTACTTTTGCTCAACATGTTGCTTCACACTATGAGTGGCTAAACTCTTTAGTTTTAGGGTTTGATGAATTGTTTGTGAATTCATGTTAATTTTGTAGACTGATGGTTTGATTCAAATAAATTATGCTTTTCATTGTTATTGTGTTTAATTCCTGAAGATTGGCCACCTTCACATGTTAGGTTAGATGTATGATCGAGAGACTATATGTTTAATTTTATCTATAACAATGAATCGTTGTTAATCTATCACGAGAGTAGTTAGGTTGATAATGAAAGTTGCTAAAGACTAGTTTTATTGTCATGTAATTGTGTATTGGTTTTAAGAGATTAACAATCAATCAAGTTGCATGAGAAAGAGTTGTCTTTGAGAGAAGATAACTTGGAATTAAGTTTCTAGACTTAGGCATAAGATTTACAATAAAATCCATGAAATCTCTAATTTTGCATGATGAAATAAACAAGGATTCGAAACCCTAGAACTCTCTTGACTCTTGCAAATTCTCCCTTTGATATTTTCTTTGCTTGATTTTTCTTTTTCCCAAAATTTGAAATATTGAATTTCAATCCTCAAATAAAATTGATTCAATTCTAGAATAGCTAAGTAACTTGACCTTCCCAATTGGATCTCTAGTGGAAACGATACTCGGACTTAACCGTTTTATATTATAACTTGACCCGTACACTTGCAGTAAACACTAAAAGTGCCCATCACCAACGTATAGTAATAGGACGCATAGCATGTTCAAAGCATGATATGTTGAACGCATAATCACATCATTTAGCACTGTTGCGAGATATTTGTATGTGTAAATTATCCTAAAGCGAGATATTTGATTAAGTTTTTAGTTGGATTTCACGCGTTGCAGTGGTAACCAATAAATAGTTCAGAGAGTTATTTTTAATCTAAAGAAAGCGATTGTTTGTACACTAGACTAAAAATTGTGAAAGATGGAAAGCATGCGACACAGCAAGTTCAGCTAAAGATGTGTGTGAATGGATAAAGAAAGGGTTTGGGTTGATTAACATCTAACATCGAAAACGCACAGTGGTATTCTATTCATACTTGCGACTCTTCTCCCGGTTGTCAGCCGCTATGCGTTATATGTCTATAACGCATAGGAGAGTGTTAAGAACCAAGGTTATCCCCATAGACAGGTAACACTACTTGGCCCTTGTCAATTGAGTTTCACAATCACTTACCCTCTCGAGCAGTTTGATTATTACTACTTATATCGATTTGTCAGATGGACATAAGCATCGGATTAAGCTCGCAATTGACAAGATAAAATAGTTACACTGTGGTTCCTAGTTAGATGTTAACGCAACCCTAGACCCTTGAGTGATTAGTTACACATGGTTTGAAAGTAAAAAGCGGAAAGTTTAGAGAAATGAGTAGACATGGAAGATAATTATATTGATGAAATGATATACAATTTTCGATAAGTTCAATGCCTTAATACAAATCTAAAATTAAGATAGAACAGTAAGAAAGAAAGCAGGGAAAGGCGTCAATGTCTTGAGTCTCCCGGATGGAAG
The DNA here is from genome assembly GCA_030954485.1 of Citrullus mucosospermus. Classification (NCBI taxonomy): domain Eukaryota; kingdom Viridiplantae; phylum Streptophyta; class Magnoliopsida; order Cucurbitales; family Cucurbitaceae; genus Citrullus; species Citrullus mucosospermus. The sequence goes on along the minus strand of CM062057.1, from coordinate 12,881,594 downwards.
CGTGAGGCTCTGCTGTGAAGTAGTCCGACGGAGGGAAGACTCTTCTCTCTCGAGCTATTCGTCTGCAGCTGAAGTCTGAGAGAACTCTGCTGTCACTTATAGAGTTATTCCGAGAATCAACAACCTTTTCTCCTCTCGCAAAGCTGCCCTTTTATAGATGATGCGTTCGCAATTAATGGCAAATCTGCTTGATTGGCAGCGAGATTGATACTATGCGTCCATCTCGCCTGATTGAGTGATTCTCGGGTCAATTAAGATCCACCACTTTGGCCACAAATCATGTTCGTCAATCATCCGTCAATCTCTCAAGATTCTGATTTGATTCTCAGCGCCTTGCATTAATGGTCGTCTATGCGTCCATGAATAGTTTGGCGGATGTCAACGCGGCGTAGGTTGCTAACGCGTAGTTATGCGTTGAGTTGTTAACGCATCGTCTGGTTCCTGCGTTAAGGAGTCATCAACGCATCGCTTACATTCCTGTGTCAAAATATGCGTTTTAGGCTCAAAAAGGGGTAAAATCATTTATCTTCATAAAAATACATTAGTATAACGTAAAGGAAGATTTCTTAATAAAAATTAACATGACTTACCGCATGCTTCTCTATTGAATCTCTATTTATCTAAGAAAAAGGCTATCATAACTTGTATTTCTACAAGTTATCAAACACCTTGCGTTAGGACAATTTACACATACAATTACCACACAACAAGTTTTTGGCACCGTTGCCGGGGATTATTGCATTGATTTAATTATTTTATTTGGATTATTGTGTTGCAGGATTCCTCAGTCGACGGAGTATAGCAAGCTTCTATTCTGTCAGAAGTTTCTAACAGTATATGAGTGAAGGGGACAACCCAACATTTGATATTGACCCAGAGATTGAGACGACCTTTAGAAGAAGGATAAGACAGAATAAACAAAGAAGGAGCAATCAAACTACAGAAGAAAATATGGATGCTCAAAATAATCAACCTCAAGCTGGGGTTAGGCAGAACACAAATGCGCAAGAGCATGCAAACAACGATACAAACCCAATTCTCTTGGCGCATGATAGAAATGGCCCAATGAGGGAATATGCGTCGCCAAATTTATACAATTTCGCACCGGGAATTTTACAACCAACCTTTGAAGGTAATGGAAGGTTTGCAATGAAACCAGTAATGTTGCAGATGTTGCAAGCCGCAGGGCAATTTGGGGGTGCAATGGGTGAAAACCCACATGCACACGTGAAAAGTTTCTTTGAAATATGTAGCACATTCCCCATGGCTGAAGTACCGCAAGACAGCATCAAACTGATGCTATTCCCATTTTCTCTCAGAGATGAGGCAAGACAATGGGCATATTCATTTGAACCTGGTGAGATTACAACTTGGGGCCAAATGGTTGAAAAATTTATGCAGAAATACTTTCCTCCGATAGTGAGTGCAAAGAGGCGACGAGACACTGTCACCTTCGAGCAAAAGGACTCGGAGACCCTTAATGAAGCATGGGCCCGATTTAAAAGGCTTGTAAGGAATTGTCCCCACAATGGTATCCCTGATTGTGGGCAGATGGAGATTTTCTATGGAGGATTAAATAAAACATCACAATCAGTGGCTGACGCCTCTACAGTAGGAGGATTAATGGACAAGACCTATACGCAAGCCAAGGAGGTTCTCGACAGAATTTCGAGGAACACCGATGAATGGGTGGATGATGGGTATGGATCCCAGTACATGGATAAAAGACGAACGCAAGCTGGAATGATTGAAACTGATGCGACTAATGATCTTTCAGCTCAGATCGTCAATATGACATCCTTGCTACAAACAATCGCGTTTAACAACCAAGTTGGGACAATTGCATCAATGGACGCAATGAACACGGTGAATACAACAACATCTGTAAGCTGTGTGCAATGCGGTGAGGGCCACTTGTACGATATGTGTCCCTACAACCCACAATCTGTCTGCTATGTTCAGAACAACCCATACTCTAAGACTTATAATGCGGGTTGGAGGAAACACCCTAACTTTGGATGGGGAGGAACCCAATCACAGACGCAGGGAACTGGGCAACAACCGCAGAGAAGCAACAACCCTGTTTACAACCAAGGTGTTCAAGGACATCAAGCACAAAGAAATCAGTCAGCAAACGCATCATCATCATCCCTTGAAGCCCTGATGCAACAAACTATCAGTCAAAATGAAGAAACGTGTAAGTCGTTGGAAGCGATGCTCCAAAACCAAATGCGTGAAATAAAAAGCCACGCCATTGCAATTTGTAATTTAGAAATTCAAGTGGGACAAATGGCAAGCCAGCGCACTACCAGCCCCAAGAAGCACTGCCCAGTAACACCGAAGCCCCACGTGGCAACGGTAAGGAACAATGTCAAGCAGTGACGTTGAGGAGTGGTAAGGTTCTTCCCACTGAAACGTAAGACCAGAGGACACAAGGAAATCTGCAGCCTCACATCACTACACAATTAACTCTAATAACACCTACTATTGAACCGCAACCATCATCATGAACCACCACAGTCTCTCAAGAACAAGAGAATGGAAAGGGGAGAGAAAAAGCAACGCAGGCAAACCCTGCATCGGTATCTCAGAATATCACTCCCCCTATGCGTCCACCTTTTCCTCAACGTCTAAAGAAGAAAAATGATGAGGGCCACTTTAGAAAATTCCTGGATGTTCTCAAACAACTTCACATTAACATTCCGTTGGTGGAAGCCCTGGAGCAAATGCCAAGTTATGTCAAATTCTTGAAAGACATACTATCTAAGAAAAGAAGGCTTGGAGAGTTTGAGACAGTCGCATTAACGCGGGAATGCAGCGCATTATTCAAAAGTAATATACCCGCCAAAATGAAAGATCCAGGGAGTTTTAAATTACCCTGTTCTATAGGGGGAATGGACGTAGGTCAGGCATTATGTGACTTAGGGGCCAACATAAACTTAATGCCACTGTCTATATTCAAGAAGTTGGGTATAGGGGAAGCACGGCCCACCACAGTCACACTTCAGCTCGCTGATCACTCCATTAAGCATCTCGAAGGAAAAATTGAGGATTTTCTTGTGAAGGTAGACAAATTCATCTTCCCAGCCGACTTCATAATTCTGGATTATGAAGCTGATAGAGAGGTGCCCATTATCCTGGGAAGACCTTTCTTAGCCACTGGATGCGCCCTGATTGACGTCTAGGAAGGGGAGTTAACAATTCGTGTGGATGACCAGCAGGTAAAGTTTAATGTTTTTAATGTGTTGAAATATCCTGATGATTTTCATTCTTGCCAGATGATCAAAGATATAATTGAAGAAAAGGCAAGCATCATAGACGCATGGGCAGAAAACGAAACAATGCTGGATGAAATGGATGAAGGAAGAGAAGCGGAAATAGGTGTAATCTCCAATGCAAGTTTTGAACGCTTAGACTTAAGCAACCGATCCACAAAGAAAACAAAGCCGTCCCTAGAAGAGCCGCCAACCCTTGAGTTAAAAACACTGCCGACGCATTTAAAGTATGCATATTTGGGGGAAGAGAGCACACTGCCGGTCATCATATCCTCTGCGTTGACCTTCATATTGCATGGACCTTAGCGGACATTAGAGGAATAAGCCCTTCATATTGCATGCACAAAATTCGGTTGGAAGAAGGTAAGGATGGCTCAGTTGAAAGGCAACACAGGTTTAACCCTGCGATGAAGGAGGTTGTAAAGAAAGAAATCATCAAATGGCTCGACGCAGGGGTCATTTATCCAATCTCCGATAGCAGCTGGGTAAGCCCAGTTCAGTATGTACCTAAGAATGAGTTGGTACCAACAAGAACGGTCACTGGCTGGCGCATCTGTATGGACTACTGCAGGCTGAATGCGGCAACAAAGAAGGATCACTTTCCACTGCCATTCATCGACCAGATGCTAAATAGGCTGGCAAGAAATGAATTTTTCTGCTTCCTTGATGGATATTCCGGCTATAACCAGATCAAGATAGCTCCGGAAGATCAATAGAAGACAACGTTCACTTGTCCATATGGAACCTTTGCGTTGAGACGCATGCCATTCGGACTATGTAACGCACCAGGGACGTTCCAAAGTTGCATGATGGCAATATTTTTCGACTATTTGGAACAGTCAGAAGAGGTGTTTATGGACAACTTCTCAGTATTTGGGAAATCATACGATGAATGCTTGACCAACATGGAACGAGTGTTAAAGCGATGCGAAGACACAAACCTAGTCCTCAACTGGGAAAAATGTCATTTCATGGTCACAGAAGGTATTGTGTTGGGACATAAGATCTCCAAGGTTGGATTCGAAATGGATCAAGCAAAAATAGATGCGATAGCAAAACTCCCAGCCCTCACAAATGTAAAGACTTTGCGAAGTTTCCTAAGCCATGCGGGCTTCTATAGAAGATTCATCAAAGGATTCTCGCAAATAGCAAAACCACTGAGCGAGCTGCTAGAAGCCAACAGGGAATTCAATTTCAATGGTAAATGCCTAAATGCGTTTGAGTCTCTAAGGCAAGCTCTAATTTCACCACCAATTTTAGTTGCACCAGACTGGTCTTTCCCATTTGAATTAATGTGCGACGTAAGCAACCATGCAGTGGGAACAGTATTGGGGCAAAGAAAAGAGAAAATAATGCACCCCATCTATTATGCTAGTAAAACATTGAATGCATCTCAGGAGAACTACACTACTACTGAGAAGGAAATGTTAGCCATAGTCTTTGCGGTTGACAAATTCAGAGCATATTTGATAGGGTCAAAGGTGACTATCTATAGCGATCATTCTGCGATCAAATATTTGATGGCGAAAAAGGACGCAAAGCCTAGACTCATCCGCTGGGTCCTGCTGTTACAAGAATTTGACTTGGAGATTAAAGACAGAAAGGGAACCGAGAATCAGGTTGCGGACCACCTATCTCGGTTGGAAAATAAAGAGGTCCAGGAAAGCTGGAGTGATATAGAGGAACGATTCCTAGATGAGCATGTCATGAACGCAGAGAGTTAAGAACCGTGGTATGAAGACATAGTAAATTACCTGGTCTGCAACCAATGGCCTGAAGAATTCAATGCTCAACAAAAGAAAAAGCTCCAACATGAAAGTAAGTTCTATTGCTGGGATGAGCCATATCTATACAGACTTGGCCCTGACCATATACTGCATCGATGCGTTCCAGAATATGAAACGCATAGCATTTTGAGAAGCTGTCATGAAGCACCTTACGGAGGACACTTTGGGGGGGCAGAGAACAGCTGCAAAGGTGTTGCAAAGTGGGTATTTCTGGCCCACATTATTCAAAGACGCAAGGGCATATGCGGTGGCTTGCGATCGTTGTCAGAGAACAGGCAATATTTCCAACCGAAATGAGATGCCTCTGAACTCAATGCTGGAAGTTGAGTTGTTTGACGTATGGGGAATCGACTTCATGGGACCATTTCCTCTTTCTTGCGGTAATCAATATATCCTAGTAGCGGTCCACTACGTATCAAAATGGGTAGAAGCAGCAGCCTGTGCAAAGAATGACGCAAACACAGTGTCCAAGTTCTTAAAGAAACAAATCTTCTCTCGATTTGGGACACCAAGGGCGATAATTAGTGATGAAGGTACACATTTTATAAATCGCATAATCACTAATTTACTGACAAAATTTAATGTCTCGCACAGTGTAGCAACTGCTTATCACTCGCAGACAAACGGCCAAGCTGAAATAACAAACCGAGAGATCAAGTCCATACTCGAAAAAGTCGTGAGCACATCAAGGAAAGATTGGACGGAGAGATTAGATGAAGCTATATGGGCATACAGAACGGCATTCAAAACACCTATAGGTATGTCACCCTATGCGCTGGTGTTTGGGAAAGCATGCCATCTCCCGCTTGAGCTGGAACACAAGGCCATCTGGGCCATGAAGAAGCTCAATCTAGACTAGGACGCAAGGGGCGAAGCCAGAAAGCTTCAATTAAACGAACTCCTGTAGTGGAGACATTCAGCTTACGAAAACGCAAAGCTGTATAAAGAAAGGACCAAGAAATGGCACGACAAGAATATTAGAAAGAAAACTCTATACGTTGGCCAGAAGGTCCTGTTATTTAACTCAAGGTTGCGTTTATTTCCAGGTAAGCTGAAGTCTCGCTGGTCTGGGCCATTCATAATCAAGGAAGTGTTCCCGCATGGTGCTGTCAAGCTAACAAACGAAGACGGAACTACTTCCTTCAAGGTTAATGGACAGAGGGTAAAACCCTACCACATTGGAGAGTTCGAAATTGATAAAACCTTCATTTACCTACGCGAGTGTAATAACTGAGCTTGCGTCGAAAGGTCCCTGCGTTATTGAACGCCTACTTTTTCAGGGACGCTTTCTTTTACCCTTGCTTTATTTTCATTTGAACTTGTTCTAGTATTTTTTTTTTAATTGTATTTTGCTTTCTTTCTTCTGTTTATATTTTGTTTTTAGCATTTATTTATTTCTTTAATTTCAGTTAGTAGTATAAATGAGATAAGCATGAAATCAGGCGTTGAGTGTTTAATATAAACAATTTGATTTCACCGCATACTCTATTATTCATGCATGTGTCCAACCCATAAGTAATCTATGCGTTCATCGATAAACGATTTCTGTGTTTATCAAGTTAAGGTTAGGGGTAAGGTTAGAGCCGTACATATTTTGTCAAACGCATAATACTTAACTTACAACGCATAATCTAACCTGAGAACCAGGCGTTCATCAGCTATAAATTTATCATTAGTTCACTGCGTTTTAGAGAGAGCAATAGGTGAGACGCAGATGTCTTTTGAGTCTACGCGTTTTTCCCAGAAAAACACTCAAGTGCTAAAACACTCAAGTGCTCTATGTGCATTAATTAGCCGCCCATCACACTTGATGGGTGTGCGGCTCAATAAAATTTGCCTTGATCAGTGGGATTCCGGATATCGCGTATCCGCATTTATTACCGACGGCTCAATCAGCCCTTTATAGACGCGATTCGATTTCCCATTTTCCATTTTCGAAACCTTTCATCTCTATAACCTCCGGCGATTTGTGTTCTACGTAGAACCTTCTATGTCTAGCCATTCAAATCCACAAAACCAAGAACACCTTGCCAGCAACGTTTCCCCAAGATCTTCTCACAACACCCAGCACTCGACTCCACCTTCGTCATCATCTACACCAGCCCCCGAGGTATTTCTTAACCTTCGATTTCCATTTTTCTCTCCACCAACATTTCATCAAACCAGACCTGTGAGGCCTTTCGCTTCCTTGGTTCGACCAAGACCTCCAAATCCCAGCCCAAAGACCGCCTATAAACCCATTTTTCCGACCATTTTTCTGACCATTCGCCAGACCCTTAACCCGTCCACCAGTAGTCGACGTTGACTCCGACGATTATGTGGAAGTTCTAAATATCCGCCCCTTGAGCCGAATCAACCCAGTACCTACTCCGAAACCCAAAAGCCGAGTCAAATCGTGCATCTCTAGGCCCATAATGAAGAACATGAGGGAGTTTTCTGCCGCAAACTTCAATGTTGGAAGCCAACGGTTAAGCACGAAAAAATCGAGACAGAGCAACTGGGTCCTGGAACGGTTCGCGATGAAGCCAGCATACTGCACAGAAGCAGTGAAGTACGCCGAAGAGAAGAACGGGAAGTATTCGGCGATATTTTGGAGCGAATAGCTCAGGAGGAAAGGGAAGCAAAGGGTAGGGAGGATGACGGGGAGGTCAAACAGCCCTTGCCCCTATCGCGTCCACCTAGCACGAGAGAGATGGAAGAGATCGGACGAGGAGAAAAAGAAGAAGTAGCTGTCACAGTAGGGGAAGTGAACTCCGCACGTTCCCCAGACGAATGGATAGCCGAAATCCTGAGCGGACTGCGTGACCCAATGGACGCAACCGTCTAGACGCAAGAAGAGAATCACCCTCGCCAAGAGGTCCAAAGTTAGTTGAAAGAGACTCGGGAGGGTGAAAAGAGTGGGGGAGAAAAGGAAGGAGAAGCCGCCGACAGCAAGGAGGTCGTAGGCGAGCCACATGAAACGCAAGGGCGTTGGTGATCTTGTCAAGTTTTCCTATCCTTTACCCAAGTATAAGCAAAGGAGTAGGTTTTCTCGGTGAGTCCGAGGTCGAACACAGGGATTATATTGATTCAGTATTGAGTTGGATTTCATGCGTTGAAGTAGTAACCAAGAAATAGTTGAGAGTTGTTTTTAATCTAAAGAAAGCAATTGTTTATACACTAAACTAAAAGTGTGAAAGATGGAAAGCATGCGACACAGCAAATTCAACTAAAGATGTGAATGAATGGATAAAGAAAGGGTTCGGGTTGATTAACATCTAACATCGGAAGCGTATAGTAGTATTCTATTCATACTTGCGACTCTTCTCCTGGTTGTCAGCCGCTATGTGTTATATGTCTATAACGCATAGGAGAGTGTTAAGAACCAAGGTTATCCCCATAGACAGGTAACACTACTTGGTCCTTGTCAATTGAGTTCCACAATCACTTACCCTCTCGAGCAGTTTGATTATTACTACTTATATCAATTTGTCAGATGGACATAAGCATCAGATTAAGATTGCAATTGACAAGATAAAATAGTTAAACTATGGTTCCTAGTTAGATGCTAACGCAACCCTAGACCCTTGAGTGATTAGTTACTCATGGTTTGAAAATAAAAAAACGGAAAGTATAGAGAATTGAGTAGACATGGAAGATAATTATATTGATGAAACGGAATACAAATTTAGATAAGCTCAATGTCTTGACACAAATCTAAAACCAAGAAGAAAAACTAAGAAAGAAAGAAAGGAAGGCGTCAATGTCTTGAGTCGCCCGGATGGAAGCGTGAGGTTCTGCTGTGAAGTGGTCCGGCGGAGGGAAGACTCTTCTCTCTCGAGCTATTCGTCTCCGGTCGAAGTCTGAGAGAACTCTACTGTCACTTATGGAGTTCTTCCGAGAATCAACAACCCTTTCTCATCTCGCAGAGCTGCCCTTTTATACATGATGCGTTCGCAATTAATGGCAAATCTGCTTGATTGGCGGCGAGATTGATACTATGCGTCCATCTCACCTGATTGTGTGATTCTCGGGTCAATTAAGACCCACCACTTTAGCCATAAATCATGTTCGTCAATCATCCGTCAATCTCTCAAGATTCTGATTTGATTCTCAGCGCCTTGCATTAATGGTCGTCTATGCGTCCATGAATAGTTTGGCTGATGTCAACGCGTCGTAGGTTGCTAACGCGTAATTATGCGTTGAGAAGTCATCAACGCATCATTTTGCATTCCTGCGTCAAAACATGCGTTTTAGTCTCAAAAAGTGGTAAAATCATTATCTTCACAAAAATACTAGAGTATAACGCAAAGGAAGATTTATTAGTCAAAATCAATATAAACTGCCGCATGCTCCTCTATTTAATCTCTATTTATCTAAGAAAAAAGGCTAACATAACTTGTATTTCTACAAGTTATCAAAGTGTTACCTGTCTATGGGGATAACCTTGGTTCTTAACACTCTCCTATGCGTTATAAACATATACGGCTGACAACCGGGAGAAGAGTCGCAAGTATGAATAGAATACTACCATGCGTTTCCGATGTTAGATGTTAACCAACCCGAACCCTTTCTTTATCCATTCATTCACATCATTAGCTGAATTTGCTGTGTTGCATGCCTTTCCATCTTCCACAATTTTAGTCTAGTGTACATACAATAGCTTTTTTTAGATAAGAAACAAAACACTCCTCCAATTATTTCTTGGTTACCACTGCAACGCATGAAACCCACATAAATACTAAATCAACATAATCCCTGTGTTCAACCTCGGACTCACCGAGAAAACCTACTCCTTTGCTTATACTTGGGTAAAGGATAGGAAAACTTGACAAGATCACCAACGCATAGTTGTAAGACGCATAGCATGTTCAACGCATGATATGTGAAACGCATCATCATATTTTACTCACACCTTGCATTTGTAATGTCCATTTCCACACATAATTTCCACAACATTCGTCATCCCAATATAACTGCAAATGACATTCGGTTGACGCTGTTCCCATTCTCCCTCAGAGATGAGGCAAGACAGTGGGCATATTCTTTGGAACCAGGTGAGATCACCACCTGGAACCAAATGATAAAGAAGTTTATGAAAAAGTTCTTCCCACCGACGGAGAATGCTCGAAGAAGAAGAGATATCGCCAATTTTCAACAAAAAGACAGAGAAACCCTGAGCGATGCTTAGGCAAGATTTAAGAGATTGGTGAGAAACTGTCCGCATAACAGTTTCCCTGACTGTGTTCAAATGGAGATATTCTATGATGGCTTAACCGAGGCATCTCAGACTGCTGTAAATGCTGCCGCAGCAGGAGGACTACTGGATAAAACTTATACCAAGGCCAAAGACATTCTTGATAGAATATCAAGAAACCATGAGGATTGGGAGGACCATGGATATAGCCGATCTGGCCGCAGGCAAAACAATGCTTCAGGAGCACCAGAGCATATTAGTGTTGCTGCATTACAAGCTCAAGTCACCGCCATGACTAACCTGTTATAGACTATGGCCCTGAATCAGTCAAATACGGGAGACGGCGGCCAAGTTAACGCAGTGAATCAAATGGACGCTGCAGGATGCGTTGGATGCGGGGACTGCATACGTATGAGGTATGTCCATAGAACCCTCAATCTGTATGCTTTATACGAAACAACCCTTATTCCAATACCTACAACCCTGGCTGGAGGATTCATCCATATTTCTCATGGGATGGTAACCGACAGCCTGAGCAGCATGGTGCGCCCACGCACAAAAGGGGAGGATCATCTGGATCCCCCCATGGACATCAGAGGCAAAATCTACATCAATCAACGCCTAGTCCATCATCATCCATGGAAGCTCTTCTGAAGGAATACATGCAGAAAAATGAAGCCTTGTTGCAAACCCAGGCGTCGTCCATCTAGAATTTAGAGCTTTAGATTGGCCAAATTGCTGCAGAGCTTAAGACGCGGCGGAAAGGTTCTCTTTCGAGCAACACCAAAGCCCCACGCGGTACGGACAGTTCAGAAAAAGAACAGTGTCAAGCTGTGACATTACGAAGTGGAAGAGCCATGAATGAACTTCTCCGCCCAGAGAACTCTCAACCAACAATTTATCTTTCCAACCCCACCATTGAATCTGACCAATCAACACAACAAAAACAAGCTAACATACAAAGAAGTTTATCAGGGAAAGATGCATCAACAAGCGTGTCAGCCGAGCTGCAAACGCCTCCTTATCCACAACGGTTAAGAAGGAAGAAAAATAACGAGAGGTAGTTCAAACGCTTCCTAGATGTACTTAAACAGCTGCACATCAACATCCCGCTGGTGGAAGCGTTGGAACAAATTCCCACTTATGCTAAATTTCTCAAGGACATACTGTCTAAAAAGAGAGGAATGGGTGAATATGAGACCATACCTCTAACGCAAGAGTGCAGTGACATGGTCTGTGAATGCGTCCCCACAAAGATGAAAGATCCAGGGAGTTTCACCATTCCTTGTTCCATTGGAGGGGTTTACATAGGAAAAGTGTTGTGTGATCTAGGGGCTAGCATTAATCTCATGCCCTTGTCAGTATTCAACAAATTGGGGATCGCATCGCAGCAAACAACAGTTGCCCTACAATTGGCGGATCAATCCGTTGTGCATCCTGAAGGGTGGATCGAGGATGTGTTGGTAAAGGTAGACAAGTTTATTCTCCCTGCAGACTTCATTATCCTGGATTATGAAGCAGACGAGGACGTCCCAATCATACTTGGACGGCCGTTTCTGTCGACGGGTCGTACACTCATCGACGTCCACAAGGGGGAGATCATTATGAGAGTTAATGATCAGGAAGTGATTTTCAACGTCTTTAAGGCGTTAGAATATCCAGGAGAACAGGAGACCTGCCAAAACCTCGACGCGGAGGATGAGTTCCATGGAATGTTGCTTGAAGAAAATGATGAAACTATTGCAAATCTGGACGCGCAGCAGCCTGAACAATGCTGTGCTTTGGTCCATTCTGCTTTTGAATCCTTGACACTGAATCAGATCAACCAACGAACAAAACCATATCTGAAAGAAGAGCCAGAAATCGAGTTAAAAGTGTTGTCAACCCACCTAAAGTATGCCTACTTAGGAGAAGGTAACTCTCTTCCAGTTATTATTTCAGCTGCTTTATCCCCTAATCAAGAATCAGCTTTGTTATTCATTCTGAAAAAGCACATCCGAGCTGTTGGATGGACGTTGGCTGATATCAAGGGGATCAGCCCCACATACTGCATGCATAAAATTCGCCTAGAAGAAGGAAAAGACGGATCCATTGAGCCCCAAAGGAGGCTAAACCCAGCAATGAAAGAAGCTGTCAAGAAAGAAGTGCTTAAATGGTTGGACGCAGACGTTATCTTTCCCATCTCTGATAGTAAATGGGTAAGTCCTGTGCAATGCGTTCCCAATAAAGGAGGTATGACTGTAGTCCTAAACAAGAATAACGAATTAATCCCCACCTGCACTGTCACGGGGTGGAGAATTTGCATGGACTATAGGAAACTCAACACGGCGACGAAGAAGGATCATTTCCCACTGCCTTTTATTGACCAATGTTAGATAGACTTGTAGGAAATGAGTTCTTCTGCTTCTTGGATGGCTATTCAAGCTACAACTAGATCATGATTGCTCCAGAAGACCAGGGGAAGACAACATTAACATGTTCTTATGGTACATTTGCATTTCGACGCATGCCGTTTGGACTATGTAACGCCCTAGGCACCTTTCAGCGGTGTAAGATGGCAATCTTCTCTAAATTTCTAGAAGAATCTGTGGAGATATTCATGGATGATTTTTCGGTCTTTGGAAATTCGTTTGAAGCATGTTTAGCCAATTTGGAGAAAGTATTGAAAAGATGCGAGGACACCAATTTAGTGCTCAATTGGGAAAAATGTCACTTCATGGTGAATGAAGAAATTATCCTCGGTCACAAAATATCCAAGAAGGGCCTTGAAGTCGATCAGGCCAAAATTGTAGCCGTAGAAAAGCTCCCACCTCCTACAAATGTAAAGACACTTCACAGCTTCTTTGGACATGCAGGCTTTTATAGAAGGTTCGTCAAGGACTTTTCAAAAATTGCATGCCCTTTAAGCTCATTGCTGGAGCAGAATCGACCCTACATTTTTTTATGAAGAATGCCTCAAGGCGTTTGAGACTCTGAAAGTAGCACTGGTGTCAGCACCAATTTTAATTGCCCAGACTGGTCGCAGCCATTCGAACTAATGTGTGATGCTAGCGACTATGCGATGGGAGCTGCATTGGTTCAACGCAGAGACAGAATGTTGCATCCTATAGCCTATGCCAGCAAAAACTTTCAACGCAGCCCAAGCGAATTATACCACTACAGAGAAAGAGTTGCTGGCAGTAGTATTCGCTGTTGAAAAATTCAGAGCATATCTTCTAGGGTCAAAAGTCATCATCCATACTGACCACTCAGCTATCCGATATTTGATGACTAAAAAAGATGCCAAGCCAAGGCTCATCCGATGGGTTCTACTTCTTCAAGAGTTCGACGCAGAAATAGTTGATCGCAAAGGTACAGAGAAGAACGTGGCAGATCATCTTTCCAGACTTGAGAATATGGAACACGATCATAAATAGTTGGACGTTAATGCAAGCTTTCCAGATGAAGCTGTATTAAAAGTCACAGAGTCTGCGCCATGGCATGCAAATATTGTCAACTTCTTGGTATGCAAGCAATTTCTCGAAGATTTCAACGTACAGCAGAAGAAGAAGTTGATGCATGATGCGAAGTTCTATTATTGGGAAGAGCCCCAACTATACAAAAGGGGGTCGGATCACATCTTCAGACTCTGCGTCCTAGAGACTTTGTATCAACACATCTTATCTCACTGTCATGACTCCCCCTATGGAGGACATTTTGGAGGACAGCGAACTGCAGCTAAGGTCTTACAAAGCGGATACTTCTGGCCAACTCTATTCAGAGACGCCAGGGACTATGCGATCAGATGCAACAGATGTCAACGCACTGGAAATATCTCAAGTCGGAACGAAATGCCACTTACCTCTATCTTAGAAGTTGAGCTCTTTGACGTTTGGGGTATTGATTTTATGGGCCCATTTTCGCCATCAAACGGCCACAACTATATACTGGTAGCTGTGGATTATGTATCAAAATGGGCCGAAGCAATCTCTTGCGCTAGGAATGATGCAGTGACAGTCTCAAATTTTCTTCAGAAGAATATATTCACGAGATTTGGAACGTCGAGAGCCCTTATTAGCGATAAAGGCACGCATTTCATTAATAAAATCATTTCCAATTTGCTAATAAAATATAATGTACATCATAGGGTGGCAACTGCATACCACCCGTAGACAAATGGGCAGGCAGAAATTTCCAATAGAGAGTTGAAAACTATTTTGGAAAAAGTAGTTAACTCCTCTCGAAGGGACTGGGCGTCCAAATTGAACGAGGCGTTATGGGCATATCGGACAGCATTCAAGACGCCTCTCGGAATGTCACCGTACACGCTGGTCTTTGGAAAGGCATGCCATCTGCCGTTGGAGCTAGAACATAAAGCATTGTGGGCTGCTAAGAGATTGATCATGGACCTGAAAGCAACTAGAGAAGTGCGTTAGCCTCAATTGAATAAATTGGAGGAATGGAGACTACAAGCCTATGAGAACGCAAAGATATACAAAGTGTCACACCCTCTTTCTAAGACTATTTCGTGGAAGAGTCTATAAAGAAAAGGAGTAGGACAAGAGTGGTTGTGTTCAAGTGTTAGTTTACATAGGCCGTAGAAGAAATTTTGAATTAGAAGGATTTGATAGAAAGGTTGCATTGAATGAACTCTGAATCTTGAAATCAAAGTAATTCTTGAAGTTGAGAATTATACTGAGTAGGATAAACAGATCAGGAGAACGCAACCATGATTTTAAGCTTAGAAGTAAGACCTATGGAAGAAAGGAAACCTCAGCAAGTGATGGGCAGGGTTAAAAAAAAATAGCTGAGAGGTAAGTGAAGTTGGACGCATATTTAGTGGAAAACCATGTTGGGCGCATGGTAGAAACGAAGGAAACGTATTATAAAGGTAAACGCTTGACGGTATGTAATTAAGGCAAACGCATGGTATTATGCGGTAAGAAACAAACGCATAGAAGTATGTATTTGGGATTTAAATGTCGGGTAGTATGCGGTAGAGAAACGTTGTAAGCCCCTACCTGACATTTGTGGAGTTGGCAAGTTGAGAAGAAATTATGAAATGGGCAGTGATTAGAAAAAGTGGGCTGAGTAGTATGGGAGCAAAACTGGCTAAGTGTTGGCCATGCGTTAGTGGAGCTACGCGTTGAGAATATGTTGGAAGCCAAGTGGCGTTGAAAAAGGTAGCTCGACATGGACACGTGATTGGACGCCACGAGGCGTTGAAGGCCACTATGCGTTGAAGGCCACCAGGCGTTGAAGGCCAAAGGCGTTGAAGACCACTAGGCGTTGAAG
This sequence comes from Citrullus mucosospermus, assembly GCA_030954485.1. Taxonomy (NCBI): domain Eukaryota; kingdom Viridiplantae; phylum Streptophyta; class Magnoliopsida; order Cucurbitales; family Cucurbitaceae; genus Citrullus; species Citrullus mucosospermus. Next base: position 12,866,082 of record CM062057.1, on the reverse strand, counting down.
GCCACTACGCGTTGACGGCCACAAGGCGTTGAAGGCCACAAGGCGTTGGAAGCCACTATGCGTTGAAGGTTGGTATGTGTTGGTACATTAGAATAGTGGCCGAGAGGATCATGCGTTAATTGGCTATTCGGTGACTGGGCGTTGAATAATTGTCAAATAACAAGTTTAAGCTATGCGTTGCTGAAGCTTTGCACGGAAGGTTGCATCGGCCAACCTAAGTAAGGAGGTGATGGTCGTACTGGTAAGTCGGTGGTATATATATAAGGAAGTATGCCAACTAAATAAACACTTTTAGACATATTTCGAACCCAGATTTACCTCTTTCACAGAAGAACAACAAGGAGAGGTCGAAGAAACTGTTTATGTCGAAGTTAAATAGGAACCAGATCATTCCCATGGTGAAATTGAAGCTAGAACTAGAAGCTTGACAGTTGACGATAATCTAGACATCATTTGGTGTTTGAAGAAGAGTGAGCTGGGGAGTCAAAGCTAGAGCGAAAGTTTTAAAGGTGAGTGAGTTAATTCTTAGTAACTCCTGTAAAGGATGTTTAAGCCAAATTTGAGCAAGAGTATGTTAAATTTTAGGAAGAAACATACGGAGTTGAGCTACTGCAAGAGCTGCTAGTTAATTTGAGGCAGCTGGAGTTGTTCGAAGATAGTTCTCCAACGAATAAAAGTTAGGGTTTGAAATCTCGAGGTAAGTTAGAAAGCTCACTTCTTTACAAGTTTGTAGAAGAGAGAAAGATCTGATTTTGGCTGAATTTCGATGTTTAGCAGTTTTGAGTACGGGTTAGAAAAGAAAGAAGAAAGCACTGACCATCGGGGGTCGCTAGGACAGTAGTATCGCTAAAGGGTTCGAGGGTGATTGTTATGTAAATATTGTATGTGGGAATCAGGCTAACGTAAAGTGTTAAAGTATGTGGCAGTGCGTTCAACATGTCATGTTTTGATCATGCAATGCGTTCTATTATGCGTTGGTCTTGTCAAGTTTTCCTATTCTTTTACCCAAGTATAAGTAAAGTAATAGGTGTTCTCGGTGAGTCCGAGGTCGAACACAGGAATTATATTGATTTGGTTTTTAATTGAATGTCATGTGTTACAGTGGTAACCAATAATTATTTGAAATTGTGTTTCTAATCTAAAGAAAACGATTGTTTCTACACTAAACTAACAATTGTGGAATATGGAAAGCATGCGACACAGCAAGTTCAGCTAAGATGTGTGTGAATGGATAAAGAAATGGGTTCAGGTTGATTAACATCTAACGTCGAAAACGCACAGTAGTATTCTATTCATACTTGCGACTCTTCTCCCGGTTGTCAGCTGCTATGCGTTATATGTCTATAACGCATAGAAGAGTGTTAAGAACCAAGGTTGTCCCCGTAGACAGGTAACACTACTTGGCCCTTGTCAATTGAGTTCCACAATCACTTACCCTCTCGAGCAGTCTGATTATTACTACTTATGTCGATTTGTCAGATGGATATAAGCATCGGATTAAGCTCGCAATTGACAAGTTAAAATAGTTATCCTGTGGTTCCTAGCTAGATGCTAACGCAACCCTAGACCCTCGAGTGATTAGTTACTCATGGCTTGAAAGTATAAAGTGGACAGATGAGAAAAGTGAATAGACATGGAAGATAATTGTATTGATGAAAATGAGATACAAATTTTGATAAGTTCAATTCCTTGATACAAATCTAAAATTTAAGCAAGAACAGTAAGAAAGAAAGCAAGGAAAGGCGTCAATGTCTTGAGTCGCCCGAATGGAAGCGTGATGATTTGCTGTGAAGTGGTGCGGCGGAAAGGAAGACTCTTCTCTCTCGAGCTATTTGTCTCCGGCTGAAGTCTGAGATAACTCTGTCGTCACTTATGGAGTCCTTCCGAGAATCAACAACCTTTCTCATCTCACAGAGCTGCCCTTTTATAGATGATGAAATCGAAGTTAATGGCAAATCTGCTTGATTAGTGGCGAGATTGACACTGCATCCATCTCGTCTGATTGCGTGATTCTCGGGCCAATTAAGATCCACCACTTAAGCCTCAAATCATGTCTGTCAATCATCCGTCAATCTCTCAAGATTCCGATCTGATTCTCAGTGCCTTGCCGTAACGGTTGTCTATGCGTCCATGCGTAGTCTGGCCGATGTCAACGCGTCGTAGGTTGCTAACGCGTAGTTATGCGTTGAGTTGTTGTTAACGCGTCGTCAGGTTGTTTGCGTTCCGTTCAGACCATGCGTCCATGAAGAACAGATTGCTAACATGTTGTCCCGCGTTAAGAAGTCATCAACGCATCGTCTGCATTCCTGTGTTAAAACATGCGTTTTAGGCTCAATAAATGGTAAAATCAATATCTTCATCAAAATTCAAGAGTATAACGCAAAGGAAGATTTATTAATGGAATTTATCATCAACTATCGCATGCTTCTCTTATTTAAACTCTATTTATCTATGAAAAAGGCTATAATAACTTGTATTTCTACAAGTTATCAGTGATCAGCGAGACAAGTGCCGCTAGTAACGCAAAGGGGTCTTGCGTCTCACAACTCTCGCTGACTCTCGCTGAGTATCGCTTGTTAAGGTAATATCGCTAGTCTCGCAAATCTGGGTATCGCTGATGCCGCATGGTTATGAGTAGTTTAATCTAATAATCTCGCTGATACCTATGAATCTCGCTCATTATTGTAAGTTGTAAACAAGAGAAGAACTAGTGATGAAAACCCATGTTTAAGATAATTAAGCAAATGTAGAGAATATAAAGAGGAATGTTAGAAATGTCTAACACGAAAAAGGTGTGTTTACAGGTCAAGAGAAGCTAGGGAAAGCGTATAACCCGCTCGGAGCTCAGAATAAGTCACGAGTGACTTTATGGTTTGAGATAAGCTTAACTTGAATACTATATTCTATATGCTTAATAATATCTTTAAAGCATGAGTTGAAGTGTATTTCTATGTATGAAACTAGCACATATCTTATATGTGAGATAAAGCTTGATAATGTATCAGATAATGTTCTAAGTTTTACCAAGCTAGTTGTTAGATGAATGTTCAGAGAATTCTGAGATATCATGATTATAGTTAATCTATGATAAATGTATTATGCATGTCTGTGCACTAGAAAGATTCGAATGGGACCTAATGCTGAAGGACAGGTGAAGGCATATGGGCAGCCCTAGTATTTTATGAAGTCTGAGATATTATGATTATTGTTAAATTATGATAAATGTGATGTGCAAGTTAGTGCTCTAGAAAGATCCTATTGGGGACCCAATGCTGAAGGACATGTGAAGGTATATGGGTAGCCCTAGTATTTATATGAAGCTCTCACCAAAGGATTTAAAGACGGTGATTGAGTATTTTCCTAGGACCCTAGTACCGAAGGACATGAGAAGGTACACGGGCAGCCCGAGATCAGACAAATTTATAAGCAGAATAAAAAGGCATCTGACGCTGATGTGTTGAGATTACTCCACACAGTTAAGGCTTATTGACGTTGGGTGCGTTGAGTTCGCTCCGCCTCAACAAAGGTTCAATGAAAAGATAACCATTTACGTAATGATAGTGATTTACAAGTTATAGTTATTTACAAGTTTATGAAGCATGATATGAAGCATGATCAAGCAGTTCATATAAAAGTTTGTAGTTATAATTTTATTGAGTTTATACTTTAGTTAGTCACTCACTGAGCATTGTAGCTCATAGATTCTTGTTTCTCTGATGTTTTCTTTCTAGGTAGCGAGCGTGTTCGGGGTGCCTAGTCTACCATCAAGATCCGTCTGAGCCAAATTAGAAATTTGTAATTCGGAACTTGTAAACCCCATCCCTTTGTAGAAATTGGACTTATTTTGAGTGGCATTTGTGAGGATCACCAGACATACTTGTAAACTTTAAACATAGCCTTTTTAATCTTACTTATGATGCTATCTTATCAGAAAATTTTTGCATAACTATTGTAAAGGCTAAGCATTTTGCCAGCTGGTTATGATATAGAAATGCATATATAACAGGGTTTAACAGAATACAGACTAGGTAACACTCACTCCTAGGTAAAGATATAGATATATATATAAATATCTAGGATGGAGGTGTTACACAAAGAGCGAACAAAACGTTGGCACGATCAACGCATCAGTAAGAAATCTTTGCATGTAGGTCAAAAAGTCCTCCTTTTTAACTCAAGACTGCGTTTATTTCCAGGAAAATTAAGAACAAGATGGTCTGGCCCTTTCGTGATCAAGGAAATCTTTCCTCATGCTGCCGTAGAACTGATGAATGAAGACGACACCAACGCATTCAAAGTTAATGGCCAACGCGTGAAGCCATATTATGGAGACTGCCTTGAACGAGACAAAGTAGTCGTTGACTTGGAAAAGATCGAATGAGGAAAAGATGGACGCGTCCTGTGTTGCCAACAAGCACATATATCCCAGGGACGCATCCTACCTTCTTACCGCATTATTTCATTTCGCCCTTTCTTTTCATCATTTTATTTTATTTTATTATGTTTTTATTTTTATTTTTATTTTTTTTTTATTTTACTTTATTTTATTTATTTTATTTATTTATTTTATTTTGAAAAATTTTGTTTGGTGCTATCTGTTATCTTGCGATGAGTGAAAACTAAACTCACTCAATTACAAGGCATCGACATCTAAAACGATGTGATACGATTAGCTCGACGCCTAGAGGGGAATCTGAAGCGATTCTGTCCCGTCGCTATCAGATCAAGAATTCAAAAAGCTGACTGCACTTAAGCCGGCTGACGTCGACGGATGTCAGACCATTTAATGCGACTATTATGTCACGCATCGAGTCGATAACTCACGCGCTCAGCCAAAACCCTTTATAAAGCCCTCTTCAACCCTTTTTCGAGTTACGCTTCCTTTCTCTCCGAATTTTCAGATTACCAGTGCGATTTCCGGCTTGTTGTAAACGATCTTCCGATTCTCACCCACTTTTCTCTCTTTTCACCGATATCAATCCCATGGCTTCCCAGCAACCTACTTCCTCCAAAAGCCCTAAACCTATGGCCTCATACTCGAGGCATGGAAATCGAAATCTGTCCACTACCTCCACCACACCTGCACCCCTCGCCATTGTTCGCCCCAATAGTCCTGAGTTGAGAGCGACATCATCCCCATCTCCGCCACGCTTCAGGGACCTGTCTGAAGCTCAAGAGGTGGAAAGGAATGACGAGTCCACCGTCTTTGGAGACATTATAGACACCATTGATGAAGAAGACGATGACTGGTTGGACAGGTTGGTCGACCAGAGGATGAAAAATGAATCGTGTGGGTCAGTCCCTGCGATGAGTGGTCTTGAGGAGTCGGACTCCGATGAAAGACCTATTGGAAAGGTAATAGCGGCGGTGGAAAAGAAGAAATCCACCACGAAAAGGAAAATCAGGCCAATAAGGGCCAGGGATGTAGAAGCCGAGGAAGATGTACCTTCGCTAAGAAGGAAAAATGAAAAAGTAAAGGACGCGGGGACATCCGAGGCGATTGCATCATCTTTCGCCGCATCATCTGTTGAGCGGTTAGCAGCGAGAGCGGCAGAGAAGTCCAAGAAGCTAAAAGACGACATCAAAAAGATGAAAGAAAGGACAGAGTCGTTTCTCGCCGCAAAGAAGAAGAGAAAAGAGGAAATCGCATTTGGCATACAAGCTATCAAAGAGGCCGCTAGAAAAGCCGAGTTTCTCCGTCGCATAGCAGACATTGCGACGGAATTAGAAGTTGAGTTGGAAGTGACTGATGCGGCGAGGCCACCCAAAGCTGAACGCATCAAGCAGAATATGAAAAAGATAAGGGAGGAGAAGAAGAAAGAAAAAGAGGTAGCAATCACCAAGGAGAAGCTACCAGAGAAAAAGAAGAAGATTGAGGTGGCTAAGGCACCTGGAGTGGTTATAAGGGACTTGGACGCAGGCAGACCAAGGAGAACGCCTGCTAGTCCCATCAGTAGGAATGAGAAGGGAAAAGAGAAATTGGTTGAGGAACCAACAAAGGAGGCGGCGAAGAGCCGAAAGAAATAATTCAGTGGGCTCTATACTGAGGTGGGATTTTTCCCTGAGCCAATTGAGCTGCCCGCCTTCATCATACAAGAAGTCGACGCAATGGGTTGGAGGCAATTTTGTTAAAGTGCCCAAGTGATCCAACTCACTGCCGTGGAGGCATTTTACGAAGGAACCATTCACCATAAGACACACATAGTCAAAGTGGAGGATGAGGTGATTTCCTTCGAGCCTCAGGAGATCAATGGGTTGTTTGATCTTCCTGACATCGCGGCAGCAGAGGGTAATAGAATAATGTCGACCTACAGAAGCCGAAATGAATGACGCCATCACAATCATCGCCAAATCGGAGTCAGAGTGGAACACTTCCCCAAAGGGCATTCAGACATTGGCGCCAAATTGCTTGATTGCCGAGGCCAACCTGTGGCTTTACTTCATCAAGCGGTCGCTAATCCCCACAACGCATAATGCCTCAATTTCAAGGGACCGTGCCATGGTCATTTACTGCATCATGCATGGAATTCGGCTAGACGTGGGACGCATCATTGCCCCACAGATTTGGGGGTTGTTTTTCAAGCCAAAGGTTAGCTATTCTTCCCCTTTCTTGTGACAAGACTGTGCACCGACACAAAATTTATGGAGGATGTGCCAGTCAGAGCAGTGAATGGAGTTCTTTCAGCGCAAAGTCTGAGACGGATATTAAAGGACTCACCGCATCTGCTTGACGCGGCCAACTCAAAGAAGAGGCTGACCAAGTCACAAGAAACACCATCCCCCCAACCTCCTCAACCCAAAAAGAGGAAACTGGTCAAGAAGAATGTTGAGATACAGGCGTCGAGTTGACAACCTAGTGAAGCCGAAGAAACTGTTCAGCTCGACACCAACACACAAGCCTTGACCATTTATACTCCTCCCATCAACCCAATCACTGAGGAGCCCTCTTCACCACCAACTTCCCCTTCTCCTTCCCCACAAATCCGAAAAGAGCCACTTCATGTACTGATAACTTGTAGAAATACAAGTTATGATAGACTTTTTCTTTGATAAATAGAGATTAAATAGAGAAACATGCAGCAAGTTATGTTGATTTTTATTAAGAAATCTTCCTTTGCATTATACTCTAGTATTTTTATGAAGATAATGATTTTACCACTTTTTAAGCCTAAAACGCATGTTTTAACGCAGGAATGCAAACGATGCGTTGATGACTTCTTAACGCAGGATGTTGGTTGATATTTGTATGTGTAAATCAACCTAACGCAAGGTGCTAAATGATGTGTTTATGTGTTCAACATGTCATGCTTTGAACATGCTATGCGTTCTATTACTATGCGTTGCTGGTCTTGTCAAGTTTTCCTATCCTTTACCCAAGTATAAGCAAAGGAATAGGTGTTCTCGGTGAGTTCGAGGTCGAACACAGGGATTATATTGATTAAGTTTTTAGTTTAATTTCATGCGTTGCAGTGGTAACCAATAAATATTTGAGAGAGTTGTTTTTAATCTAAAGAATGTGATTGTTTGTACACTAGACTAAAAATTGTGAAAGGTGGAAAGCATACGACACAGCAAGTTCAGCTAAAGATGTGTGTGAATGGATAAAGAAAGGGTTCGGGTTGATTAACATCTAACATCGGAAATGCACAGTGGTATTCTATTCATACTTGCGACTCTTCTCCCGGTTGTCAGCCGCTATGCGTTATATGTCTATAACGCATAGGAGAGTGTTAAGAACCAAGGTTATCCCATTAAACAGGTAACACTACTTGGCCCTTGTCAATTGAGTTCCACAATCACTTACCCTCTCGAGCAGTTTGATTATTACTACTTATATCGATTTGTCAGATGGACATAAGCATCGGATTAAGCTCGCAATTGACAAGATAAAATAGTTACACTGTGGTTCCTAGTTAGATGCTAACGCAACCCTAGACCCTTGAGTGATTAGTTACTCATGGTTTGAAAGTAAAAAGCGGAAAGTTTAGAGAAATGAATAGACATGGAAAACAATTATATTGATGAAATGAGATACAATTTTCGATAAGTTCAATGCCTTGATACAAATCTAAAATTAAGATAGAATAATAAGAAAGAAAGCAGGGAAAGGCGTCAATGTCTTGAGTCGCCCGGATGGAAGCGTGAGGCTCTGCTATTAAGTGGTCCGGCGGAGGGAAGACTCTTCTCTCTTGAGCTATTCGTCTCCGATTGAGGTCTGAGAGAACTCTGCTGTCACTTATGGAGTTCTTCCGAGAATCAACAACCTCTTCTCATCTCGCAAGCTGTTCTTTTATAGATGATGCGTTCGCAATTAATGGCAAATTTTCTTGATTGGCGGCGAGATTGATACTATGCATCCATCTCGCCTAATTGCGTGATTCTCGGGTCAATTAAGATCCACCACTTTGGCCACAAATCATGTTCGTCAATCATACGTCAATCTCTCAAGATTCTGCTTTGATTCTCAGCGCCTTGCATTAATGGTCGTCTATGCGTCCATGAATAGTTTGGCCGATGTCAACGCGGCGTAGGTTGCTAACGCGTAGTTATGCGTTAAGTTGTTAACTCATTGTCTGGTTTCTGCGTTAAGGAATCATCAACGCATCGCTTGCATTCTTGTGTCAAAATATGCGTTTTAGGCTCAAAAAGTAGTAAAATCATTTATCTTTATAAAAATACATTAGCATAACGTAAAGGAAGATTTCTTAATAAAAATTAACATAACTTACCGCATGCTTCTCTATTTAATCTTTATTTATCTAAGAAAAAGGTTATCATAACTTGTATTTCTACAAGTTATCACACCCCCAAACTTAGATAAATGCTTGTCCTCAAGCATAACTTCTATCTAAAAAACTTCAATTATCCTAAACATTTTCTCAACGCATTGACTAGTCTCTCAGAATGCTATACTCAATCAGCTACCCATTAGTTATATTATTTCTCTTCCTCAATATTCTTTTCTTTAGGACGGGTCTAATTTGTATGCGGCAAGCTTTCTTTTCAAAATTCTTAAACTCATTATTCACAAAATTTTTGTTTCTTCTTTTAACACTGGGTCTGAAAAGATGAATATATAGAATTCCTTTTTCTTTCATTGATTTTATTATTTGGTTATTAAGCATACGTCGAGTAGGGTTACCCACCTTCGTTTTGACATACAATCGATGGGGTGCATGAAGGCAGCCAACTACGAGCAAGTGCCCTTCTCGACTAAACTCTTATCTAAGCTCGGTTTTCTCACTAGACATTGGAGTTTGTTATTTATCTATGTGTCGCTGATTACGATTACCCACCTTCGTTTTGACACACCAACTATGGGGTGCATGGAGGCGGCCAACTACTAGCAGGTGTCGTTTTCAGCTAAACTCTTAACAAGTTAAATATATTAGTCCTGCCAGCGGAGTTTTGCGTTTAAAAGGAAATTATTTATTTATTTATTTATTATTATTATTATTTTTTTTTTTTGACATGATTGAAATAAGTTCCTCATATTTTATCTTTGACAGTTCAAACCTCTTCCACCCCCAAACTTAAGAGTAGCAAGGTCCTCATTGCTTAAATTGTAAACAAAGATTAAGTTGCAAAATTTTGTAAAAGAGGTTTGAATTGGCTGCTTGCATACATTCAAAGTAGGTTTGCGTTTCTAAGGAATAGTATGCAGACGCATTGAAAGTAATCTAACTTAACGAGTGTACAAAAAGTGTAAGCATGAATATCATCACAGTGACCAACTTTTTAACGCAAAGATAAAAGTTAGGAATAATGGAATGTACTTAAAATGAATTTACAACAAGGGACAACGCAAAGAGAAAATTTGAAATTCCATGTGTTGAAGCAATTTTTCATTATATTAATTAAATGTTCCCAATGCATACAATGGAATATGAAGATGCAAGAAAAACTACAACTCTTTATTACACCCCTAAATTTTTAACCATCAGACTTGTCTTCATCAGGTCTGCGTTGCTGCTCAGGCGCAGGGCGCTGCAGTACTGGGAAGACAAGTGGCTGTTGGAGGCATTCTGGAATGTTAGGGGGCGAGATTTCCGGTCGGATCGAGAGCAATTGATGAACGTAATTTAGTGTGAATTGAAACTGCTCCGTCTGCCGGCGTGCTAACATATTCAATGCATGCATCACTAGACGCAAGATTGATTGTTGCAGATATGTTTGCAATGTCTCCCAGTCAAGATCAAGTTGGGCTTCTTGCTGCGGTGGTTGCGTTGGTGGTTAAGGCGGGTTTGGCTGAGGGTGAGAGGTTGATGGAGTTTCATCAAACACAGTGGATGATGGACGCATAAAAGTCGCGCCAAAATCCCCATAGTGTGAGTCATCAACTCTTATTGAGAAGATTAGGGAGGAGGGTTTTGCGGAAGGTTGAGGTTTAGAAGGTTTTGGGCGATGCGTTTTAGGAGGAGGTGGAGGTGGCTTAGGGCGATGCGTCTCAGGAGGAGGTCGAGTTGGTTCTCTTCTGGTTGTTGGAAGTGGGGGTGAAGCGCTTGAGGTTGGGGAAGGTCTAATGGTGGCATCAGGACTTGCCACAGCCTTGCGTTTCAGCTTGGACGGCTTCCCCTTCTTCTGCGGTTGCGGCTTTGGAGGCGGAATGGGTTGATGAGGTCTTTTGGTGGCCTTCGCAGGCTCTGGCAGATATTGTGATCCTCTCATCAACCGACGCAGAGTCTTGTGGGCGATTACGCCACTGACTTCAATCATCTTCTCTGCGTCTAACACTTCCGTTGGCCCTCCGATGGAAGCATTGGCGTACAAATTCATGATAAGAGTGGGGAAAAAGAGTTGGCCCCTTGGCTTGTTGAACACCCCTCTTATCTGCGCCGCGATTATGCGTCCAACATCCAGGGTGATGCGACGCATAATGCAATAAGCTGTCATCACCCGATCCCTTGATATTGTTTTGTCATGCGTTGTAGGGATCAGCCGCTTATTCACCAAGTATACCCACAGGTTTGCCTCTGGTCTTAGGCTGCTAGCGGATAGCGTTTTGATACCTGTGGGTGAAACGTCTCACTTAGCCCCAGGCTTCGCTAATAACTTGTAGAAATACAAGTTATTATAACCTTTTTCATAGATAAATAGAGTTTAAATAGAGAAGCATGCGGTAGTTTATGTTAAATTCCATTAATAAATCTTCCTTCGCGTTATACTCTTGTATTTTTATGAAGATAATGATTTTACCACTTTTTGAGCCCTAAAACGCATGTTTTGACGCAGGAATGCAGACGATGCGTTGATGACTTCTTAACGCAGGACGACACGTTAGCAATCTGTTCTCCATGGATGCATGATCTGAACGGAACACAAACAACCTGTTCTCAACGCCGCGTTCACGGGTCTTGCCTTTTCATTGATATCTGCTTTCATTGGACAAAATTGGAAATGATCAGGATCGTTTAACGCGTTAACTACATTAAATTTTACCTGATCACCTGCGCGGGGTGTTGAGATTTCTTCTTGGACGTCAATCAGGACGCGTCCAGAAAAAGTATCTTCATATACAGACGCAGGTTCTGCCTGCGTTGCTTTTTCTCTCCGCTCTATATTTTCCTCATCCTCTGATTCGGTGGATGACGATGGATGCTGAACAATATGCATGGTACTCTCCATCGGTTGACTTGTTGAAGCGTTTAGGGGTTGCAAGTTTCCTTGTGTTCCCTCATAATGCACTGTGGGGTTGATTTTCCCACTTAACAATGTCTCACCTTGACATTGTTCTCCTAAGTTCCCTCTTGGAACTTCAGTCGTACTTAGCAATGCTCCTTGCTTTTCATTTTCGAGCGCCTCTGCAATTTGAATCATATAAACTTCTAAATCGGGATTTGCAGCGATTTGGCTTTGGAACATCGCATTGCATGTAGTTAAACATTCTCGTAAAAGAGATTCCAAGGAATAAAATGAGGTTGATGCGTCCGCTTGCGGATCTCTCGAATACTGATGATACTGGTCTTGATTCCGTTGGACAAAACCAAGAGGGTTGCCTCTCTGCGGCTGCTGCTCAGCCCTACTAGTGGTCGCATCAGTTTCAAGCATTCCAGCTTGCGTTTTCCTTCTATTGGTGGAGCGAAATTTATATTCGTCGTTGATAACTTGTAGAAATACAAGTTATTATAGCCTTTTTCATAGATAAATAGAGATTAAATAGAGAAGCATGCGGTAGTTTATGCTAAATTCTATTGATAAATCTTCCTTTGCGTTATACTCTTTTATTTTCATGAAGATAATGATTTTACCACTTTTTGAGCCTAAAACGCATGTTTTGACGCATGAATGCAGACGATGCGTTGATGACTTCTTAACGCAGGACGACATGTTAGCAATCTGTTCTTCATGGATGCATGATCTGAATGGAACGTAAACAACGACGATGCGTTAACAACAACTCAACACATAACTACGCGTTAGCAACCTACGACGCGTTGACATAGGCCAAACTATGCATGGACGCGTAGACAACCGTTAAGGCAAGGAGCTGAGAATCAGATCGGAATCTTGAGAGATTGACGGATGATTGACAAACATGATTTGCGGCTTAAGTGGTGGATCTTAATTGGCCCGAGAATCACACAATCAGGCGAGATGGACGCAGTATCAATCTCGCCACCAATCAAGCAGATTTGCCATTAACTGCGATTTCATCATCTATAAAAGGACAGCTCTGCGAGATGAGAAAGGTTGTTGATTCTCGGAAGAACTCCATAAGTGACAGCAAAGTTCTCTCACACTTCAGCCGGAGACAAATAGCTCGAGAGGAAAGGCATCAATGTCTTGAGTCGCCTGGATGGAAGCGCGAGGCTCTGCTGTGAAGTGGTCCAGCGGAGGGAAGACTCTTCTCTCTCGAGCTATTCGTCTCCGGCTGAGGTCTAAGAGAACTCTGCTGTCACTTATGGAGTTCTTCCGAGAATCAACAACCTCTTCTCATCTCGCAGAGCTGCCCTTTTATAGATGATGCGTTCGCAATTAATGGCAAATCTGCTTGATTGGCAGCAAGATTGATACTATGCGTCCATCTCGCCTGATTGCGTGATTCTCGAGTCAATTAAGATCCACCACTTTGGCCACAAATCATGTTCGTCAATCATCCGTCAATCTCTCAAGATTCTGCTTTGATTCTCAGCGCCTTGCATTAATGGTCGTCTATGCGTCCATCAATAGTTTGGCCGATGTCAACGCGGTGTAGGTTGCTAACGCGTAGTTATGCGTTGAGTTGTTAACGCATTGTCTGGTTCCTGCGTTAAGGAGTCATCAACGTATCGCTTGCATTCCTGTGTCAAAATATGCGTTTTAGGCTCAAAAAGTAGTAAAATCATTTATCTTCATAAAAATACATTAGTATAACGTAAAGGAAGATTTCTTAATAAAAATTAACATATCTTACCGCATGCTTCTCTATTTAATCTCTATTTATCTAAGAAAAAGGTTATCATAACTTGTATTTCTACAAGTTATCACAGGACGACGCGTTAGCAATCTGTTCTTCGTGGACGCATGATCTGAACAGAACGCGAACAACCTGACGATGCGTTAACAACTATTCAATGCATGACTATGCGTTAGCAACCTACGACGCGTTGACTTCGGCCAAACTATTCATGGACACATAAACGACCATCAACGCAAGGCGCCGAGAATCAAATCAGAATCTTGAGAGATTGTTGGATGATTGACAAACATGATTTGTGGCTAAAGTGGTGGATCTTAATTGACCCGAGAATCACGCAATCAGGCGAGATGGACGCATGCCATGAATCTCGCCGCCAATCAAGCAGATTTTCCATTGATTGCGAACGCATCATCTATAAAAGGGCAGCTCTGCGAGAGGAGAAAGGGTTTGTCACACCCCATCCCAGATACACCAAATACCTAGGAGTGAGTGTGAAACTGCACTCTCTATATAACATATTAAAAACTAAACGCCAGTTAAATCTCAAATAGAAACACCATTGCTATTAAAATATTTGGAAACATACAATCTTTCGTCAAGTATTCTTTATATATATATGTGATACAAAACAATTCTCCCAGCACTCATAAGGAACATGTACACTACAAAATATGGACATAAACTGGATATTTACAACTATCCCAGGGGTCTGCTTCAAGATAGGCCCAGACGAGATACTTCTGTAGGCTAGGCGTCCCGGACACGCTCGCTACCTGAAACGACAATCAAGCAGACAAAATTGAGTGAGCCTAAGGCCAGTGAGTGACTAAATTCATTCAACTATTACTAACAATCATAAACTAGTATAGGCCTTAGTAACCACTTATGCGCACTTTTAGTGTGTTTACCGCAAGTGTACGGGTCAAGTTATAATATAAAATGGTTAAGTCCGAGTATTGTTTCCACTAGAGATCCAATTGGGAAGGTCAAGTTACTTAGCTATTCTAGAATTGAATCAATTTTATTTGAGGATTGAAATTCAATATTTCAATTTTGGGAAAAAGAAAAATCAAGCAAAGAAAATATTAAAGGGAGAATTTGCAAGAGTCAAAGAGAGTTCTAGGGATTCGAATCCTTGTTTATTTCTTCATGCAAAATTATAGATTTCATGGATTTTATTGTAAATCTTATGCCTAAGTCTAGAAACTTAATTCCAAGTTATCTTCTGTCAAAGACAACTCTTTCTCATGCAACTTGATTGATAGTTAATCTCTTAAAACCAATACAAAATTACATGGCATTAAAACTAGTGTTTAGCAACTTTCATTGTCAACCTAACTACTCTCGTGATAGATTAACAACGATTCATTGTTATAGATCAAATTAAACATATAATCTCTCGATCATACATCTAACCTAACATGTGAAGGTGGCCAATCTTCAAGAATTAAACACAATAACAATGAAAATCATATTTATTTGAACAAAACCATGAGTCTACAAAATTTAACATGAATTCACAAACAATTCATCAAAACCCTAAAACTAAAGAGTTTAGCCACTCATAGCTTGAAGCAACATGTTTAAGCAAAAATAATCAAAGGAAGAGTGTAAAGAATAGGGAAACTCTACTGAAAAGAGGTTCTTGATTGAGGCAGCACCGTCACAAACTCCTTGGCTCTCGCGTCGGACTTCGAAAGGCACCAAGACTATCTCGAACTCTTTTCCTCTTCCTTGCGGCTGACTCACTCTTCGAACTCTCGTTTAATTCTCACCTTTTTGGATCTTTTTTTAGTTCTGTAACTTTCTTGCTTTTTTTGATTTTTCTCCCCCCTTTTGGCTGCTGAAAACCCCTCAATTTATAGAGTTTGGCCGCCTAAAATTTAACCTAAAATACAAAACTTTTCGTTTAATTAACTCTGGCGTTGCGGCCCTGTCGCATAGAGCCGCGACGCTAGGGTTGCGACCAAACATAAGTTGCTATCGGGTTTTAGCGCCACGACGCTGTCATGCGTTCACCAAGGATGCGTCGAGGCAGCGCCATCTCGGCGCCGCGATGCTACTCTACGTCCATGCTGATGCGTTTTATACTTCGGCGCCGCAGCAGCGCTGTCTTAGCGCCGCGTCGCTATTATGCGTCCAGACTGTTGCGTTTATGATTCAGCGCCGCGGCAGCGCTGTCTTAGCGCCACGGCGCATCCCGAATTTTGTCTTTTTGAGTTTTTCAACTCTTTTTCGCCATATTCTTGCTCGGTTTTGATCTTTTTGTCATTTCTTCTAATTTTCCTCGTTTTAACCTAAAAATCACTAGCAAACAAGTGAAATCTAATATAAAACTCCTTTAATTTGAGAGAATATAAAGCACTTTTCGAGTGCTTATCAACCACTACAAATTGCATATCAGGAAGTTCCTAAACTTCTTATACTATAGGTCACACTCACATCAACATCCTTACTGTTCTATAGCAAATATCTAACTCTTGCTGTGACAAAGCATAACTTAACTCATTCACATTCCAGTACAAATTCTCATTTCTAATCACATATAAATGTCTAATCATTATGTTTCACGGATATGCGAACTATTGGGTGCCTTCACATTCTGTCCCTCAGCACCGAGTTCAATTATGTCAATATTACCATGTGCCTTCACATGAAGTCCCTCAGCACTGGTAATCAGTCAAGTCCCCGCTCAAGTGCCTTCACTCAAGGTCCTTCAGCACGAGCTAATGTGTGATGGATTTCTACATGCTTTCACTCAAAGTCCCTCGGCATTGAAATCCATTCCCTTTTACTACTTAAGTGCTTTCACGCATGGTCCCTCAGCACTGAATTTCATGTTCATGTTCACTTAGGCTTTCACCATAAGGTCCCTCAGCCATATTTACATATAAACAATAAATTCAGTTTCCTTTAAACTTACTAACATAGCATAATCACTTCGAACACTACAGAGTACCATAATTTCTTACTCATTCACAGCCAAGTAATTATACTACAAGTAACCACAAGATATAGTAGAAAGTCACTCACAACTTGTCTCGGCTCTAAGTGGATTATATGCCTCCCCGAGCTCTTCCTGGCCTGAAAATACACATTTCTCACGTTCAGTTTTCCTTAGTCTTCCTTTTTCCTTTACACTCATTAATAACATTACTCCACAGACAAACTAAAGACTACTATCGAAACTTCATTACATATCACTGCACCAGCGATACTAGGTTGAACGTAACTAGTGAGACTACTTGAGGAGCGATACCCAGCGAGACTTCAGCGAGAATTGTGAGACGCAAAGCCCCTCTTGCGTTACAGCGACACTTGGTTCGCTGCCCTGTCTCTCGCTCTCTCAGCGATACTACCGCTACAGCAGAACAGTTTCCTTCTTCCTTTCTTCTTTCTTCTTCAACCTGTTAAACAT
The DNA here is from genome assembly GCA_030954485.1 of Citrullus mucosospermus. NCBI lineage: Eukaryota > Viridiplantae > Streptophyta > Magnoliopsida > Cucurbitales > Cucurbitaceae > Citrullus > Citrullus mucosospermus. Next base: position 12,849,265 of record CM062057.1, on the reverse strand, counting down.
CACATTCTGGCCAATTTCAGAACTTATTTCCTTCTACAAACTTATAAAGGTATAAGTCCTTCATCTTACCTCAAAATTTCATAGAGAATATCCTCTCCGTTTAGGATATATCCTTCAACAACTCCAAATTGCTCCTAATCATCCGGCAACTCAGCTCCAATTTCTTCTATCTGAAGTTTGACACACATTTATACAAGTTCAGCTCAAGCACCCTTCATGAACTTGCTAAAAATAGAGTTAACCTTACTAACCTCAGAATTTCAGCCCTAACCACCGTTTCCTCAGTTCGTTCTTCCCCCAAAACCGAACGTTACTCTGATTGAGTAACACCAGCTGAGTTCTCTGCTCCAGCTCAAGTTTCCTCCACGGTAACGACGAGATTTCCACTCCAAATCGACATGAACATCTTCTTCTACATCCCTCCGTTGTTTAGCTTCGAAATGGAATCAACTAAAGCTCTAAAATGTAATCAAAACAATTGAATTCTCGGTCCACTTATATATATGCCACCGACTTAATTTCCATTTCGTCTCTGTGCAACAATCTATTCAAACCTTCTATGTTTGGCTTCAGCAACGCACAGCCTCTATTTGTGTGTTACTTTTTCAAAACTCCCTCGCCAAACGGTTAACAAACGCATTATGCTCTCGGCCAACCTTATTTGCCCAACGCATACCCACTTTTGACGCATGGTAGCGTTCACCGCATAGTGGTCTCACGCAAATTGACTCTCAATACCTCGTGGCCTTCAACTTTCAACGCCTTGCAGCCTTCAATGCGTTTATTGCAAGATAACCTTCGAAGCAGGGTGGCTCTCCACGCCTCATAACCTCAACGCATCATGGCCTCAACGCCTAACATTCTTCCCTCACCTCTGCGTCCACACCAAAACTGCTTCCATCAAGGCGTGTTGCCACCAACGCATACCTGATACTTAGCCATTTTTCTGCCCCCAATCACATTCCAGCCAACTATTCCTACCCAAACGCCCATCTCCTGGTCTCTTCTTATCTTACTTTCTCACAAGATCAAGTACGGGGCTTACAGGGTTGTTGATTCTCAGAAGAACTCCATATGTGACAGCAGAATTCTTTCAAACTTCAACCGGAGACGAATAGCTCAAGAGAGAAGAGTCTTCCCTCCGCCGAACCACTTCACAACAGAACCTCACGCTTCCATCTAGGCGACTCAAGACATTGACGCCTTTCCTGCTTTCTTTTTTAGTTTTTCTTTCTTGATTTTAGATTTGTGTCAAGACATTGAGCTTATCTAAAGTTGTATTCCGTTTCATCAATATATATATCTTCCACGTCTACTCATTTCTCTATACTTTTCGCTTTTTACTTTCAAACCATGAGTAACTAATCACTCAAGGGTCTAGGGTTGCGTTAGCATCTAACTAAGTACCATAGAGTAACTATTTCATCTTGTCAATTGCGATCTTAATCCGATGCTTATGTCCATCTGACAAATCGATATAAATAGTAATAATCAAACTGCTCGAGAGGGTAAGTGATTGTGGAACTTAATTGACAAGGGCCAAGAAGTGTTACCTGTCTATAGGAATAACTTTGGTTCTTAACACTCTCCTATGCGTTATAGACATATAACGCATAGCGGCTGACAACCGGGAGAAGAGTCGCAAGTATGAATAGAATACTACCATGTGTTTCCGATGTTAGATGTTAACCAACCCGAACCCTTTCTTTATCCATTCATTCACATCATTAGCTGATTTTGTTGTGTTGCATGCTTTCCATCTTCCACAATTTAATATAGTGTACATGTTATCGCTTTCCTTAGATTAGAAACAAACATTCTCAACTATTTCTTCGTTACCACTGCAACGCATGAAATCCACATAAATACTAAATCAACATAATCCCTGTGTTCGACCTCGGAATCACCAAGAAAACCTACTCCTTTGCTTATACTTGGGTGAAAGAGAGGAAAACTTGACAAGTTCACCAATGCATAGTAGTAAGACGCATAGCATGATATGTAAAACGCATAATCATATCTTAATCTACACCTTGCATTTTTAATTTCCATTTCCACAAAATTATTACACAACATGTACCTACTACTCAGCGCGGCCTCCCAACGCCTCTTCAGCTTCCTATCGCAGACTTAAATGAAGAGTCGAAGGAAGTGTCATCGCCTTCTTCGCCCCACCTGGAGTTAACCCTCTCCCTGCCTCAATCATCTATCTTTCAAGGCGCAACTCCACCACCACCAACACCACTCTTTGAGTCGACCCTGACTCTGGAGCCTGAGGAGTCAGCGCCCTATCAATTCTCACCGCCTCGCCATGAACCTCAATCTTCTAATCTTCCAACTCCACCAACTACCGAACCTTCTGCCTGCCCAACATCTCAACCGCAGGCAGAAGCAACTACAAGCACATATCATCAAGAAGAACCATATCAGTTGTGGCACGCCTCTGCTTCGTTGTCATTTGTTGATTTAAATTTGGATGATTTGCTGCGGTACTTGAATGATGGGATCCTTCACCCTGTCATGGAAGACCTGGATGAAATTCGACGCAAGGAGATGGAAAGTCTCCAGTGGCAAGAAGAGTTGGCTCAACAAGTTTCACAATTGGGTCAGCAAGTGACTCAGATGGCGCAGCAACAATTGGAGCTTCGGAGTTTTGTTCAACGCCAAGCTCATCGTCAGGATGAACAATTCAACACTTTAATGAAATACATTTATGAAGTGTTCGTCCAACGCATCCCAGCGCCAGTTATTCCTCCTTCCCTTCAGCAACCCCTTCAGCTCAACGATCCAAATCCTCCCCCTGCGGACAACAATAACAACGCCCCGAGGAGAACTTACATTTGGGGGTGTTCTATGGGATTTTTCCCTTCTTTTCTTACGTTTATTCCTTTGAATTTTTTGTAATTAGTACAACACATCGTACATTTGCATCAATGCCATATTCATTTCATGAATCTTTTTGTACTCTTTAGTTTGTGCTTTCATTTAATTCTTGTTTTATTATTTTCTCCGCCTTGTTTTTGTTTCTGCATCCACCCTCCATGATGAAATTTATGCACATCCTCTGTAGACATTGAAATAAGAGGATTAACTCACAAGCCTTAGGATATTACACTTGGTAAATTACTTCTAAGAGTTAGTATGCGTTGCAAGCTTTGCCCCAAACCTCTTTTACAAAATTTTTCTAAGGCAATCTCTTAACTCGATTTCAGCAATGAGGACCTTGCTGCCTTTAAATTTGGGGATAAGAAAGGTTTGATCCATGCGTTCAAAATTCACTAAAAATAAATAAATAAATAATACAAAAAAATTTTAAAAAAAAGTATTAATATATTTCTTTGGACAAACAGCTCCGCTGACAGCGCATGAAATTAGCTTGTTAAGAGTTAAGTTGAGAATGACTCCTTAACACCCCATAATCAAAGGTGAGAGTCCAAGATCAGCGAAAAGTAAATAAACGGTACCACTGTCAACGCAACCAAAAAGGAACGCGATAAATGCCAAGTTGTGAAAGGGTATTTGCTCGATGTTGGCTGCCTCCATGCACCCCATCGTTGGTATGTTAAAACGAAGGTAGATAGCCCGGATCAACGCAAGTCCAATTCAAAAAAAATAAAAAATAAAAATAAAAAAATAAATAAATAAGAAAATACTAATAAATAAAGAAATAACCTATGAAAATGAACTCTATGGCGCATTACTAAAATGAGGACATCAAATTGACTGGAAATGAGTAAGGGTATTTTTTAGGAATAAGCTTGCCGCATCTAAAAATTAGAAGTACTTTTAAAGCGTCGATTGAAAAAGAACTTGGTATGGTTATCTGATTGTTGTGTAGTCAGATCTCAAGTCCCTAGCAACGGCGCCAAAAATTTGTGTATGAATTGTGGAATGAAATTTACAAACGCAAGGTGCAAGTAAGCTATGGTTATACATTTCACATGCTATGCGTTGAACATACCATGCGTCTTACTTATGCTTAAATGCTATACGTTGGTGATCTGTCAAGTTTTCCTCTCCTTTACCCAAGTATAAGCAAAGAAGTAGGTTTTCTCGGTGAGTTCGAGGTCAAACACAGGGATTATGTTGATTCAATATTTAGATGGATTATATGCGTTGCAGTGGTAACCAAGAAATGAGTTGAGGTGTTTGTTTCTATTCTAAAGAAAGTGATAATATGTACACTAAGCTAAGTTGTGGAAGATGGAAAGGCATGCGACACAGCAAAGTCAGCTAATGATTTGAATGAATGGATAAAAACAGGGTTGGGGTTGGTTAACATCTAACATCGGAAACTGATAACTTGTAGAAATACAAGTTATGATTGCCTTTTTCTTAGATAACTAGAGATTAAATAAAGAAGCATGCGGCAGTTTATGTTCATTTTTATTAATAAATCATCCTTTGCGTTATACTCTTGTATTTTTATGAAGATAATGATTTTACCACTTTTTGAGCCTAAAACGCATGTTTTAACGCAGGAATGCAAACGATGCGTTGACAACTTCTTAACGCAGGATTACGCGTTAGCCATCTGTTCGTCATGGATGCATGATCTGAACGAAATGCGAACAGCCTGAAGATGCGTTAACGACTTCTCAACGCAAGACTATGCGTTAGCAACTCATGATGCGTTGACAACGGCCAAACTATCCATGGACGCATAAACAACCATCAACACAAGGCAGCGGACAATCAGATCAGAATCTTGAGAGATTTTCGGATGATTGATGAACATGATCTGTGGCTAAAGTGGTGGATCTTAATTGACCCAAGAATTACGCAATCAGGCGAGATGGAAGCATGATATCAATCTCGCCGCCAATCAAGCAGATTTGCCATTGATTGCGAACGCAGCATCTATAAAAGGGTAGCTCTGCAAGATGAGAAAGGTTTGTTGATTCTCGGAAGAATTCCATAAGTGACAGCAGAGTTCTCTCCAGACTTCAACCGGAGACGAATAGCTCGAGAGAGAAGAGTCTTCCCTCCGCCTGACCACTTCACAGCAGAACCTCATGCTTCCATCCAGGCGAGTCAAGACATTGACGCCTTTCCTGCTTTCTATCTTACTTTTCTATCTTGATTTTAGATTTGTGTCAAGACATTGAGCTTATCTAAAGTTGCATTCCGTTTCATCAATATCAATTTCTTCCATGTCTATTGATTTCTCTATACTTTCCGCTTTTTACTTTCAATCCATGAGTAACTAATCTCTCAAGGGTCTAGGGTTGCGTTAGCATCTAACTAAGAACCATAGTTTAACTATTTCATCTTGTCAATTGCAAACCTAATCTGATGCTTATGTCCATCTAGCTAATTGATATAAGTAGTAATAATCAAACTGCTCGAGAGGGTAAGTGATTGTGGAACTCAATTGACAAGGGCCAAGAAGTGTTACCTGTCTATAGGAATAACCTTGGTTTTTAACACTCTCCTATGCGTTATAAATATATAACGCATAGCGGCTGACAATCGGGAGAAGAGTCGCAAGTATGAATAGAATACCACCATGTGTTTTCGATGTTAGATGTTAACCAACCCAAACCCTGTTTTTATCCATTCATTCAATTCATTAGCTGACTTTGCTGTGTCGCATGCCTTTCCATCTTCCACAATTTAGCTTAGTGTACATACTATCGCTTTCTTTAGATTAGAAACAAACACCTCTCCCAATTATTTCTTGGTTACCACTGCAACGCATATAATCCACATAAATATAGAATCAACATAATCCATGTGTTCGACCTCGAACTCACCGAGAAAACCTACTCCTTTGCTAATACTTGGGTAAAGGAGAGGAAAACTTGACATGTCACACCCTACTTTTTAAAGAAACGATGCGTTGAAGAATTTATGAAAAAAAGAGGTAAAGGACCATGTTGGACGCATGATCAGGGCTAGGTAACGCATGGTAAGGGTGGACGCATGGAAGTAAACCGAGAATGGAAAGAAGTGAAGCGGATAAGCAAGAAAAGAATATAAAGTTAAGTTGTGAAGTGTTGAAGAAAGTTATGAAGTAAACAAAAAAACTGGTGCATGTGGTGGACGCATGCTAATCTATCCTTAAGGGAAGTAGTTTAAGTGCAAGAAAAAGTTTAAAAGAATAATCTATGGAGTAATCAAGGAATGTTCAAGGATAGGAAGATGGCCATTGAGCGCGGGATGAAGATAAACGCGATAGGACCAACGCGTAGAGAAAGAGCTTGACAAGGAGTTGTTATGAACATAAGGAAGAAGTTGGACGCATGGTATGATGCGATGAGATACAAACACAGTGATAACTTGTAGAAATACAAGTTATTATAACCTTTTTCATAGATGAATAGAGTTTAAATAGAGAAGCATGCGGTAGTTTATGTTAAATTCCATTAATAAATCTTCCTTTGCGTTATACTCTTGTATTTTTATGAAGATAATGATTTTACCACTTTTTGAGCCTAAAACGCATGTTTTGACGCAGGAATGCAAACTATGTGTTGATGATTTCTTAACGCATGACGACGCGTTGGCAATCTGTTCTTCATGGACGCATGATCTGAACGAAATGCAAACAACCTGACGACGCCTTAACAACAACTCAAAGCATAACTACGCATTAGCAACCTACGACGCGTTGACATCGGCCAAACTATGCATGGACGCGTTAGCAATCACGCAATCAGGCGAGATGGACGCAGTATCAATCTCTCCACCAATCAAGCAGATTTGCCATTAACTGCGATTTCATCATCTATAAAAGAGCAGCTCTGCGAGATGAGAAAGGTTGTTGATTCTCGGAAGAACTCCATAAGTGACAGCAGAGCTCTCTCAGACTTCAGCCGGAGACAAATAGCTCGAGAGAGAAGAGTCTTCCCTCCGCCGCACCACTTCACAGCAGATCATCACGCTTCCATCCAGGCGACTCAAGACATTGACGCCTTCCCTTCTTTCTTTCTCATTTTCTATCTCAATTTTAGATTTCTATCAAGGAATTGAACTTATCGAAAATTGTATCTCATTTCATCAATAGAATTATCTTCCATGTCTAGTCACTTCTATAAACTTTCCGCTTTTTACTTTCAAACCATGAGTAACTAATCACTCAAGGGTCTAGGGTTGCGTTAGCATCTAACTAGGAACCACAGTGTAACTATTTTATCTTGTCAATTGCGAGCTTAATCCGATGCTTATGTTCATCTGACAAATCGATATAAGTAGTAATAATCAGACTGCTCGAGAGGGTAAGTGATTGTGAAACTCAATTGACAAGGGCCAAGTAGTGTTACCTGTCTATAGGGATAACCTTGGTTCTTAACACTCTCCTATGCATTATAGATAACGCATAGCAGCTGACAACCAGGAGAAGAGTCGCAAGTATGAATAGAATACTACTGTGCGTTTCCGGCGTTAGATGTTAATCAACCCGAACCCTTTCTTTATCCATTCACACACATCTTTAGCTGAACTTGCTGTGTTGCATGCTTTCCATCTTTCACAACTTTTAGTCTAATGTACAAACAATCGCTTTCAGTAGATTAAAAACAATTCTCAAACATTTATTGGTTACCACTGTAACGCATGAAATCCAACTAAAATCTGAATCAATATAATCCCTGTGTTCGACCTCGGACTCACCGAGAACACCTATTATTTTGCTTATACTTAGGTAAAAGAATAGGAAAACTTGACAAGACCACCAACGCATAGTAGTAGAACGCATAGCATGTTCAAAGCATGACATGTTGAACGCATAAACACGTTATTTAGCACCTTGCATTAGGTTGATTTATACATACAAAATAACCACAACACACAGTATTGGGCGTTTGTCATTAACGCCTAGTAGCATTGTGTAAGCACTGGTTTATTATATTGCGGTTATACGTTGAGGGTGATCACGAATGGTTGTGAACTGAAATAGTCGCCGCGTTGGCGGAGGAAGAAACGTACTTGGCCTACCATGCGTTGGTAAGGATGTCATGCATTGAGATATCTATACGTTAAAGACAGAGTTACCTCTATGCGTCAAAGAGTGGTATAGCTGGCTGAGAGTTAGAAAAATGAGTAGTGAAGCTCAAATTTTAAAGGAAACTTAACGAACGCGTGAGGGCATTGTGCTGAATAAATGGTTATCTGTTGGAAATGTTGGACGCATCAGATAAGTGTATAAGGCCAGGTGGCTATGTATAGATTTGACACCTTATCAGTAGGAGGTGTTAAAGGCATGTTAAGTGTTTCGTGCAAGGTGACACTTGGTTTAATGCATGGTTAATTAAGCATGCAGCGAGACATGTGGCAAACAAGTGGCAAAATGAGAGGAAAAGTTGAATGGCAAGCTTCCTATAAATAGAACTTTGAGGGAAAAGGAGCGACTGATGACTCTCAAAGAAGAATTCTGGAGAGGAAAAGAGAAGAGGAAGGCAGCAAGGACGTCCGTAGTAGGAGTATGCTGCCAAGAAAGAAGGTATTTGACAACTTAGTTATTTTATGTAAAGAAGTTGTCTTGCGTTAAAAGGGGTCGGCTTTGCGTTGAGGACAAGCATAATGTCCAAGGTGAACGCGGCGTCCAAAGTTAGATGATGCGCTCATGATGAACCTTGCGTCCAAGGGAGGGCGACGCATCCGAAGGGGAAGTAAGAAGAGTCGGGGTGCACTTTGCGGAAATAACTAGCTTTGCGTTACCAACCTTGCGTTGAAGGGCAGGGTTGCGTTCAACCAAGCTGACAGAGGAAAATGGAGCCTTGCGTTCCATAGTTAGAACTCTACGTCCAGAAAGCTCGGGAAGAGGAACTAGAGGAAAGGAAAAAGAAGTATTCTGTGTCAAGTACAGGTGAGTAACACCTGCGTTTTACAAAATATAAATGAGATCTTTATGAATATGATTTCATGGGTTTCTAATGAAATAATGTATGTGTTTTCATATTAATAAAGTATACGATTATGTGATTTATAGAGACATGAGCATGCGTCTTAGAGACAAGAGCATGCGTTTTACTTGAGAACTTTGAGAATGTTGGGTACCTGCTATGAGTTATAAAACGCATGATGAATGATTGATATTTGTTTTCATAACTTCTCTAAAAAGCATGGTATTATATGATTTTAAGAAAGATTTGAAAGTAAACTTAATGAAAAGCATGCGGTTTTATATTAAAATGTGAAATTGAATTTAGCATGCGGATGAGATGAGATTTCGAAACGGTAAGTTCATGAGTTATTGATATAATGTTTACAAATATGTTTTATGTTATATTAAACTTGTAAAGGCACCCGAGGCTCAGGGACTTGGAAAAGGCCAAAGGGTAGCCGTTCTATTAAAATAGGACCCCAATGCTCAGGGACTCGTAGAAGGCATTGTGGGCGGCCTGGATTATAAATTTACCCAATGCTCAGGGACTCGTAGAAGGCGTATGGGTAACCTAGATATAGAAGTGGGACCCCAATGCTCAGGGACTCGTAGAAGGTATTGAGGGCAGCCCTAGTTCTAGTACCTATATGCACATAGAGGTATATACGACGCTGATGTGTTGAGATTACTCCACACAGCTAGGGAAAATCGACGTTGAGTAGCGTTGAGCTTTGCTCCACCTCAACTAAGGAAAAAGTATTTTATAAGAATGAGATTTTTGAATATTTATTCTGAAACGGTCAAGCATGTTTTCGCAATGATGTTTGAGTATAATTTAATATGATTTGAAGTGATATATTTTATTTGACTAGTTTTACAGTTAATATATATTGTTTTCAGAAAAACCCTTACCCACTGAGCTGTTAGCTCACCCTTTTAAAATGTTTTTCATTTTCAGGTAGCATGACAGTTCCCGTTGCCGATCGAAGTCGAGGTTTGTCAAGAACTTGTGGATGGTGAGGTTGACAGTGGGTTACATGACAGGGTAGTCGGTAACTGCTGTCTTCACATCTCTTTTCGGGTTATGGAGGATATTCCGGGAGGGGGTGTTACATGACAGATCACCAACGCATAGCATTTAAGCATAAGTAAGACGCATAGCATGCTCAACGCATGGTGTGTGAAACACATTGTAGTAGCTTAACCTGCACCTTGCGTTTGTACATTTCATTTCACGATTTATTCACAACAAGTTTTTGGCGCTATTGCCGGGGACTTGAGATCTGTCTATTGTACAATAGAAACGCATGGTGATAGTCTATTCATACTTGCAACTCTTCTCCCGGTTGTCAGCCGCTTTGCGTTATATGTCTATAACGCATAGGAGAGTGTTAAGAACCAAGGTTATTCCTATAGACAGGTAACACTTCTTGGCCCTTGTCAATTGAGTTCCACAATCACTTACCCTCTCGAGCAGTTTGATTATTACTACTTATATAGATTAGCTAGATGGACATAAGCATCGGATTAAGTTTGCAATTGACAAGATGAAATAGTTACACTATGGTTCTTAGGTAGATGCTAACGCAACCCTAGACCCTTGAGAGATTAGTTACTCATGGATTGAAAGTAAAAAACGGAAAGTATAGACAAATGAGTAGACATGGAAGAAATATATATATTGATGAATGGAATACAACTTTAGATAAGCTCAATTTCTTGACACAAATCTAAAATCAAGATAGAAAAGTAAGATAGAAAGCAGGAAAAGGCGTCAATGTCTTGAGTCGCCTGGATGGAAGCGTGAGGTTCTGCTGTGAAGTGGTCACGCGAAGGGAAAACTCTTCTCTCTCGAGCTATTCGTCTCCGGTTGAGGTCTGGACAGAACTCTACTATCACTTATGGAATTCTTCCGAGAATCAAAAACCCTTTCTCATCTTGCAGGTTTGCCCTTTTATAGACACTGCGTTCGCAATCAATAGCAAATCTGCTTGATTGGCGGCAAGATTGATATCATGCGTCCATCTCGCCTAATTGCATAATTCTCAGCTCAATTTAGATCCACCACTTTAGCCACAAATTATGTATGTCAATCATCCGACAATCTCTCAAGATTCTGATTTGATTGTCCGCTGCTTTGCGTTGATGGTTGTTTATGCGTCCATGGATAGTTTGGCCGTTGTCAACGCGTCATGAGTTGCTAACGCATAATCTTGCGTTGAGTAGTTGTTAACGCGTCTTCAGGTTGTTCACGTTCCGTTCAGATCATGCGTCCATGAAGAACAGATTGCTAACGCGTAGTCCTGCGTTAAGAAGTCATCAACGCATCGTTTGCATTCCTGCGTTAAAACATGCGTTTTAGGCTCAAAAAGTGGAAAAATCATTATCTTCATAAAAATACAAGAGTATAACGCAAAGGAAGATTTATTAATAAAAATCAACATAAACTGCCGCATGCTTCTCTATTTAATCTCTATTTATCTAAGAAAAAGGCTATCATAACTTGTATTTCTACAAGTTATCACTGATTGTTGAAATAGTCAAAGAATAGAAGGCATGTTGAGAGGGTGAGCTTTTACTTAGACTTGGGCTGTAGAATTTAATAAATCTTCAAATAAATGTTCGAGGACAAACATTAACTCAAATTTAGGGGTGTGATAACTTGTAGAAATACAAGTTATTATAGTCATTATTTGATTTAATTAGCGTAACTTTAGAGCTAAACACATGATTTTGGTAATTGAATTATGTAAAATGTATCACCATGCGTTGGCACTATTTACAAAAGAAAATACCGTAAAAACTATGAGCTTTTCTGTTCCTAATGCAGGGTTAAGAAGAAAAGAAGCACAAACAACCAAGTACTAAGAGACGAAGCTGCTGCGAGAATAAGTGGAAACCCATGCGTCGAGCCTATGCGTTAAGACCATGAGTGGAGAAAAAGTAGACACAGACGCATGGGCAAAAAGCTGTCATGTCATTATGAAAAAGGACAACACTTTATCAGATCATGGCAGAACCTATGGGCCAACAATGTAAAAAGTCTACGCAGCAGGGCAGGGAATTTAATGCAAAGGTGTCAGGTCTTCCTGAGTATCAACTTTTCAATGCCTATAAATAGCCCAAAGCTTCTCCATGAAGAGGAGGAAGAGAGATGAGTTCAAGAAGCGAAAGCTCTGCACAATTTCTCCCTCACCATAACTAGCCTCCATTTCGAGTTGTTCTGAGAGAAGGATTCTGAGCACTTTCAGAGTCGTCTCCCAATGAGTGAGAACCTTCACCCTATGAAATCTATGTATCAGATAGCAACCATCTCAAGCCTCCATGAAGCAAGACGTTGCCAGTGGCGGCTTGATGCCTTCCATTTCTGTTTTATCTCCATTTCCCTCCTTCTTACTTATGTTTTGTTAATGACATTCGAGAGAATGGTCTATTTTCTTAATATGAGTTTGATTGATGATTATCTTCCATCTAAGTTAGATGAGTTAGATGTTAGAAGTTAGTTTTTCTTAAGCAATATTAAGTATGTTGTTTGAATGCTAAATGAGTTAGATGTTAGAATTTAGTTTTTCTTAAGCAATATTAAGTATGTTATATCTCGATTAATGCACATCATTAGCTTGCATAACTTTGTCTGATAAACAAAAGTAGTAAGCATGACTGTCTAGCTTGAGAGAGTGGATGATTAATCTTTAGCATTTATCGAGACTAGATGAGGTGCAGAGATGTAGTTCATCTTTTGCCAACGCAAACTTACCCTGCGTCTTAAAGATAAGATTAATGTGGCGTCGAAACATCGAGAGATGGATTCACAAACGTAGTTTGTAGGTATGTAATTATACTTAGAAAGCTTAGGTAACAACTAGCTCTTGCGTTAACTCTACTTTTATCGCATGGTTCCATTCATTTTCAACGCATGCTATCTGACACTAAATGACATTTGACTAACTATCGCCGCGTCCACCTCATTGATAGTTGTAGGAAATTTGATTCATTCTTTATGTATAGTTTTAGACACATACAACCAACACATGCACATATTACATGTATAGTTCACCGTATAGTCAAGCATCTAATCTCAACGCTTAGTTATTACAAATCCCTGCGTTCGACCCTGGACTCACCAGGAAACCTATAAGAGCTTATACTTGGGCTTTTTATAGGAAAACTTGCTTAATCGTGATCATACTTGAGTAATTCTCGACGCATCCTTGTACTGAAATTATAATATCTATTTTTGTGCAACAAGCTATGAAACTCAATTTAATTCGAATAGAAATATAACGAACAGTCACAAAAAATATTAGCTAAACTAAATTAAAATGACATACTGATAACTTGTAGAAATACAAGTTATGATAGCCTTTTTCTTAGATAAATAGAGATTAAATAGAGAAGCATGCGGCAAGTTATGTTAATTTTTATTAAGAAATCTTCCTTTGCGTTATACTAATGTATTTTTATGAAGATAATGATTTTTCCACTTTTTGAGCCTAAAACGCATGTTTTAACGCAAGAATGCAAACGACGCGTTGATGACTTCTTAACGCAGGACGACACGTTAGCAATCTGTTTTTCGTGGACGCATGATCTGAAAGGAACGCGAACAACCTGACGATGCATTAACAACTACTCAACGCATAACTATGCATTAGCAACCTACGACGCGTTGACATCGGCCAACTATCCATGGATACATAGACGACCATCAATGCAAGGCGCCGAGAATCAAATCAGAATCTTGAGAGATTGTCGGATGATTGACGAACATGATCTGTGGCTAAAGTGGTGGATCTTAATTGACCCGAGAATTACGCAATCAGGTGAGATGGACGCATGATATCAATCTCGCCGCCAATCAAGCAAATTTGCCATTAATTGTGAACGAATCATCTATAAAAGGGCAGCTCTGCGAGATGAGAAAGGGTTGTTGATTCTCGAAAGAACTCCATAACTGACAGTAGAGTTCTCTCAAACTTCAACTGGAGACGAATAGCTCGAGAGAGAAGAGTCTTCCCTCTGCCGGACCACTTCACAGCAGAACCTCACACTTCCATCTGGGCGACTCAAGACATTGACACCTTTCCTGCTTTCCTTCTTATTTTTTTCTTTCTTGATTTTAGATTTGTGTCAAGACATTGAGCTTATCTAAAGTTGTATTCCGTTTCATCAATATATATATCTTCCACGTCTGCTCATTTCTCTATACTTTCCGCTTTTTACTTTTAAACCATGAGTAACTAATCACTCAAGGGTCTAGGGTTGCGTTAGCATCTAACTAAGAACCATAGAGTAACTATTTCATCTTGTCAATTGCGATCTTAATCCTATGCTTATGTCCATCTGACAAATCGATATAAGTAGTAATAATCAAACTGCTCGAGAGGGTAAGTGATAGTGGAACTCAATTGACAAGGGCCAAGAAGTGTTACCTGTCTATAGGAATAACCTTGGTTCTTAACACTCTCCTATGCGTTATAGACATATAACGCATAGCGGCTGACAACCGGGAGAAGAGTCGCAAGTATGAATAGAATACTACTATGCGTTTCCGATGTTAGATGTTAACCAACCCGAACCCTTTCTTTATGCATTCATTAAACTCACCTAGCTGAATTTGCTGTGTCGCATGCTTTCCATCTTCCACATTTTAATCTAGTGTACATGTTATCGCTTTCCTTAGATTAAAAACAAACTCAAGCATTATTTATTGGTTACCATTGCAATGCATGAAATCCACATAAATACTAAATCAACATAATCCCTGTATTCGACCTCGGACTCACCGAGAAAACCTACTCCTTTGCTTATACTTGGGTAAAGGATAGGAAAACTTGACAAGATCACCAACGCATCGTAGTAAGACGCATAGCATGTTCAACGCATGATTTGTAAAACGCATCATCATATCTTACTCTGCACCTTGCGTTTGTAAATTTACAATTCCACAATATATTTCACAATAAGTTTTTGGCGCCATTACCGGGGACTTGTGATCTGTCTATTGTTCATCTTACAACACATACCGAGAACCATAGGCTCGTTCTGCTAATTGATGATCGTTGACATGTCGGAGTTGTGGAGCCATTATCAAAAATCGTTCCCAAGCCCATATTTGTAGCAATATCAAAGGCCCATCGATTTCACGAACATTAGGTTTTGTTGCTTTACATCTATACAGCCATGCCAAATATGCTCCACCTCAAGAATACCATCCCGTCTCATGGAGATTGGCTAATAGTGGAAGGAACATTAGGTTCACGAAGTGACTTGATTTCTCAAAAAAAAGACTTCCGCCCATCATCTGCAGTATGTATGCTCTTGTGTATCCCGTGACAGATTCCTCGTTTGCATCATCCTCAAGTCTTGGAAATTGTGTCCCTAACCATGTTAGACTCAACCTTGATCCCCTAATTTTATTTGCAGGTGGGGTCACACTGAGTAGCATCTGACAAATATGCAGCCAATCGTCATGCATTACCCCGGTAATAGGCTCGCCATCGACAGGTAACCCAAATAATATTTCTATGTCCTGGAGCGTGATAGTGACTTCTTCAGTAGGCACATGAAATGTATGAGTTTTTGGTGTCCATCTCTTAATAAGTGCAGTGATGAGGTGCCAATCTAACTGAATGAATCCTAGTCTAGCAACCCCATAAAAGCCTGATGAAAGCAGAAGTGGTAGTATGCGATGATGAAGTGGGATGGTACGATAAATAACCGCCTCATGCCGTCTACAGCACATCTCGTCTGTAGTTCGATCTTGCCATACATTTGTTAATCGATGAACAGGTTGATCGTATAAAATATCGAGATCAATCGTTCCTGGGTTTAAAGCCATGATCTAAAAGAAAACAAATTATATCTTTATCGAGTAAAACATACAAATAAATTAGGACTTAAAAGCGAGAGAGAGTGAGATAGTGAGAGCACATGATAAAAAATATTAATTTTATTATTGAAACATTGGTTACATGATAGAAATGTTAACAAAAAGAATCTCTAACTATCTGGTGCCTGTCTTTGTAACGAAGCACATTTCCTTCGATTATGACCTAACTGATTACAAAATCCGCAACGTACTTGAGAACTTGGTCCTGTCCAGTCCATCTCATTATGATAACGTGAACTCTTTGGTCTACCAGATTTTCTCAATAATGTCGGGTCGGCAGTAAAATAGGCATATTAGGAGGTGTGATCCAGTAATCTTCATGCGGTACAAGTTGAAATTGAGCAGAGTAGCATGCAGCGTATGTCAACATTTTATAGTAGTCCTCAATGAAATCTTCATAGTTCATGTTAAATCGTGAGCAAACTGCCATAAAATGCGAACATGGAATGCCAAATGCTTGTGTTGTGTAATAAATTGTGGAATTGAAATTTACGAACGCAAGGTACAAGTAAGCTATGATGATGTGTTTTACATATCATGCGTTGAACATGCTATGCGTCTTACTACTATGCATTGGTGATCTGTCAAGTTTTCCTATCCTTTACCCAAGTATAAGCAAAGGAGTAGGTTTTCTCGGTGAGTTCGAGGTCGAACACAGGGATTATGTTGATTTAATATTTAAGTGAATTACATGCATTGGAGTGGTAACCAAGAAATAATGCGTTGAGTTTGTTTCTAATCTAAGGAAAGCAATTAAATGTACACTATACTAAATTGTGGGAGATGGAAAGCATGCGACACAGCAAAGTCAGCTAATGATGTGAATGAATGATAAAAATAGGGTTCGGATTGGTTAACATCTAACATTGAAAAAGCATGGTGAAGTCTATTCATACTTGCGACTCTTCTCCCGGTTGTCAGCTACTATGCGTTATATGTCTATAACGCATAGGAGAGTGTTAAAAACCAAGGTTATTCCTATAGACAGGTAATACTTCTTGGCCCTTGTCAATTGAGTTCCACAATCATTTACCCTCTCGAGCAGTTTGATTATTACTACTTATATTAATTAGCTAGATGGACATAAGCATCGGATTAAGTTCACAATTGACAAGATGAAATAGTTACACTATGGTTCTTAGTTAGATGCTAACGCAACCCTAGACCCTTGAAAGATTAGTTACTCATGGTTTCAAAGAAAAAAGCAGAAAGTATAGAGAAATGAGTTGACCTGGAAGATATATATATTGATGAAACGGAATACAACTTTAGATAAGCTCAATGTCTTGACACAAATTTAAAATCAGGATAGAAAAAGTAAGATGGAAAGCAGGAAAGGCGTCAATGTCTTGAGTCGCCCGAATGGAAGCGTGAAGTTCTGCTATGAAGTGGTCCGACGGAGGTAAGACTCTTCTCTCTCGAGCTATTCGTCTCCGATTGAAGTCTGAGAGAACTCTGCTGTCACTTATGGAATTCTTCCGAGAATCAACAAACCTTTCTCATCTTACAGAGCTGCCCTTTTATAGATGATGCGTTCGAAATCAATGGCAAATCTGCTTGATTGGCGGCGAGATTGATATCATGCGTCCATCTCGCCTGATTGCGTAATTCTCGGGTCAATTAAGATCCACCACTTTAGCCACAGATCATGTTCGTCAATCATCCGACAATCTCTCAAGATTCTAATTTGATTCTCGGCACCTTGCGTTGATGGTCGTCTATGCGTCCATGGATAGTTTGGCCGATGTCAACGTGTCGTAGGTTGCTAACGCATAGTCTTGCGTTGAGTAGTTGTTAACGCATTGTCAGGTTGTTCGTGTTCTTTTCAGATCATGCGTCCACGAAGAACAGATTGCTAACGCGTAGTCCTCCATTAAGAAGTCATCAACGCGTCGTTTGCATTCCTGGGTTAAAACATGCGTTTTAGGCTCAAAAAGTGGTAAAATCATTATCTTCATAAAAATACAAGAGTATAACGCAAAGGAAGATTTATTAATAAAAATCAACATAACTTGTCGCATGCTTCTCTATTTAATCTCTATTTATCTAAGAAAAAAGGTATCATAACTTGTATTTCTACAAGTTATCAGTTTGCCACTTGTTACATGAACAGTACCGTTCAGAATCACTTAGCTTCAGTATTTGAATATTTCCTCCTTTAGAATTGAGGCTATGACGTCCGGTTTTCACATGAAATACACCTTCATATCGATCATATGATTGGACTTCATGTTTACTGGATCTTGTAGCCCATTTTGGGATTTTTTTCGTGTGCGTACCTGAATATTTACTCACTCAGTATTATAAAAATATTTGGAACAAATTGTTGATTACTAAAAAGAAAATTATTATCGGGTGTATTTATCTCGACGCTCCAGGGCAGCTCTTATTTCTTCTCTTCTCTTCTCAAAATAATTTACACATTTGTAGAATGTTATTTGAGCAAGAGCATTTATCGGCGACATTCGAGCTCCTTTGAGGACTCCATTGATGCACTCTAATAGATTCGTCATTATCCACCCATACCTAAACCCTCTATCGTGCGCTTGAGTCCATTGCTTAATACCAGTGTTGTCAAAAAAACTTATACAACTCCTATTTATTCGCTTGATGTCTTCCACTCCTTTATTAAACTTGTGAACTTGGAACTGACATCCAGCACAATATACAATTTTTTTTAATGTATTGATCTTGTATTTTTTATTAAAATTACTTACAATATGGCGTAAGCAGAATCTATGGTGACATTTTGGCCTTGTCCAACCATTTTCTTGATTGTTCACTGTCGAGATGATGCCTGTCACACCCCCTCCTAGATTATCCTCCATAACCCGAGTGGAGATGTGAAGACAGCAACCTTGACTCCTCTGTAAGGTTCACTGTCCAACCATTTTCACCCAAGACGGCCCAGACGAGATTCTTGCATAGGCAAAACATCCCGAACTCGCTCGCTACCTGGAAAATTAGAAAAAAAATGGAAAACATGAGCTAAAGCCCCGTGAGTGACAAGTTTTTGTAAACGACCTTTATTTGAAAACAGGCATGTTACATTTGTACATATAAAACAAAGACATATTTTCCACAAAACTTTACCAATCTCGTAATTTCGTTCCAAAACATATAGAATCGTTTTCCAGAATAATTTAAACAGAAAACCGTTTGGTTTTTCAATCTTTTCCCTTAGTTGAGGTGGAGCAAGGCTCAACGCTCTCAACGTCAAAAACAACCTTAGTTGGGGTGGAGCAAGACTCAACACACCCAACGTCGAGATTATCCCTGGCTCGATGCGAGGCAAAACTCGACGCACCAGCCAAATCAACCTCTATGTGCATATAGGAATATGGCGGGTTGCCCAAGTACCTTCTCATGTCCCTGAGTACTGGGTCCCGGGGAAACTCACGTGCCTTCTCGAGTCCATCAGCACTAAGCCTCCTCTTAAACATTTTATCAATTAGTTTACATAAATAGTTAATCTAAAACCTTTCATTGAAAGCAATATATTTCTTGATAATCAACATCCGAAACATGCATTTCAATATCTAAAAACAATCAGATAAAACATGTCTTTTTAAACAATATGGTCAAATGTAACATGTCTGTTTTCAAATAAAGGTCGTTTACAAAAACTTGTCACTCACGGGGCTTTAGCTCACGTTTTCCATTTTTTTTCTAATTTTTCAGGTAGCGAGCGAGTTCGGGATGTTTTGCCTACACAAGAATCTCGTCTGGGCCGTCTTGGGTGAAAATGGTTCGACAGTGAACTTTACAAAGGAGTCAAGGTTGCTGTCTTCACATCTTCTCTCGGGTTATGGAGGATAATCCGGGAGGGGGTGTGACAATACCACCATGCCGATCCGAAATGAAGCACACCTCTTCATGTATAACAATTTCTCTAAGGTGTTTTAAAAACCATCCCCACGTGTCAGCAGACTCCTCATCTACAACGGCAAATGCAAGAGGAAGAAGATGCCCATTCGAATCAACTGATGTAGCAATTAGCAACTTTCCTCGATATTTTCCATACAAGTGAGTACCGTCTATTTGAATAATCGGCCGACATCTATTAAATGCTTCTATACAAGGACCAAATGCCCAAAATACTGAAGTAAGGATGGCATGTCCTTCAGTAGGTGTGCTCTTTATTCTCCAGTCCACTCGTGTGCCAGGATTTGTATGCTTGACCATATACAACCACCTGGGCAACAGTTTGTATGAGTCATCCCAATCACCAAACACTCTGGCTGTCACATCCTACTTTTAAAAACCGATGCGTTGAAAGAGTCTGAAGAAAAGAAATAAAAAACCATGTTTGACGCATAGTCAGGACTAAGGTAACGCATGGTAAAGGTGGACGCATAGGAAGTAACCCGAGAACTTGAAGGAGAAGTGAAACGCATAGAAGGTAATTATGAAGAAATTGTAAGCATTGGCGATGGTAAGACGCATAAGCAAGAAAGGAATAAAGTTATGTCGTGAAGTGTTGGAAGAGATCCAAGTCTCGAAAAGGAAGAATACTGTAGCAAACTGAGTAACGCATAGACTTCTATCGTAGGATATTCTCAAGTGTTAGAAAGTAGAAGGTTGAGAAGTAAACTTAAAGACTGGAGCAGTTGGTGGACGCATACTAATCTATCTTCAGAGAAATAGTTTTAAGTGCAAGGAAAAAGGTTAAATGAATAACCTTGGGAATTAACTTAAGGATGCATAGAGGGAGAATCAAGGAATATTCAAGGATAGGAAGATGGTCATGGACGCAGGATGAAGTAAAGGTAAACGCAAGAGGACAAATGCATAGAGGAAAAACTTGAGTTGGATTTGGTTGTCAAGGGCGAACCGCATTGTTAGAAGTGTGATTGTACAAGAGAAAGATTTGTAGTTAAGAGTGGACATAAGGAAGGAGAGTTGGACGCATGATAGTATGCGGTTAAGGTAGACGCATGGTATTATGCAGTTAAGATAGACGCATGGTATTATGCAGTAAGGTACAAACGCATAGTAATGCGCGTTTGAGTCATTGACACCTAGTAGTTCACAGTGGAGAAATGGGTTCAAAGGTAGTATGGGGGAGAGTTAAGGAAAGAAAGTAATGAAACTAAAACCTTAAAGGGAATTCAATGAACGCCTAGGGGCATTATGTAAGCACTGGCTTATAATACTAAGTGTTGGGAGGAGGCAAGTGAAATTGTGGCTATGCGTTGAAGGTGAAATCACGAAGGGTTATTGTGAGCTGAAGCAGTCGTCGCATTGGAGGAGAAGTTGATAATTGGCGGGGGAAGAAACGTATTTGGCTTACCATGCGTTGATAAGGTTGCCATCCGTTATGGTCCCTATGCGTTGAAGACAGAGTGGTGCAGTTGGTCGTTGTAAGCATCGAAGGTAGGAGGCGTTAAGGGCGCCATGCGTTGAGTGTGGATGATTGCTGAAGGCGTTAGAGTAAGTTGCGTTATGGGTGCTTTGCATTGAAGTAAGAATGAGAACCCTGCGCGCCAGCCTACTTTTGAGGGTTAAGTCGACAGTATATATATAGGTAAGTGAATTAAATATTTAATCATTTTAGACCCTTCGAGAACTTAAGTCGGTTCCATTTTTCAGACGAACTACAAAGGGAGGTAGAAGAGGGTGTTCTTATGGATTTTGGACGGAAGTCTACTTGCTTTATTGAAATCTAAGCTGGAACAAAACGTTGTTCGTGGACACACAGACTAGACGACGTCTGATGTTTGGAGTAGAGTGAATCGAGGAGATTCAGTCTAAGGCTAAAATTTTAAGGTCAGTAAGTTAACAAAGTTCTTAACAATTCTTGTGAAGGATGGTAAAACTGTAATTGAAGTTAAATATGTGAAATTTTAAGTAAAAGCAACGTTTACAGAATTGCTGTGCAATTTGGAGCAACGCAGAGTAATTTTAGAATAGCTGGAGAACGAAGGAGAGTTAAGCCTTGAAAGTTTGAGGTAATTTGTGAAATTCAATTTTCTACAAGTTTGTAGAAGGGAAGAAGTTCTAAATCTGTCTGGAAATATGACTTTTAACGGATAGAAGAAGAGCAAAAAGGAAAGGAGGAGATCTCTGCTGTCGGGTATCGCTGAGTACATAACGTAAAGGTAGCGAGACGAGTGTCGCTGGGATGCAAGGGGCTTTCCGTCTCACAAAACTCGCTGGGTATCGCTAGGTATTGCTCCTCAGGTAAATCACGCTATTCTCGCTTACCCTGGTATCGCTAGTATCGTGTCCTGTTGGGTAGTTTCGCTAGTAATCTCGCTAGGAATGTGGGATTTTGTTCGTAATCTCGCTTATTATGTTTACCTTGAAAAAAAGGGGAGACTCAGTGATGAATCATGATTTGAGTTTAATTATGCATAATTAACAATCATGTAAAGGAAAGCGTAACGTGAGGAATGTGTATTTGCAGGCCAAGAAGAGCTCAGAGAGGCATATAATCCGCTCAGGGCCTAAGGATAAGTAGTGAGTGACACCTTTCTTTCTTCAAAAACGATTTTATTGAAACGGTTTAGTTCGGTTTTTCTGATTAAATATGACACTATGATAAATTGTTTTGAAAAGCATAATGTTTGATTTTATTGTTTACAAGGCATGTTATATGTTTCTGAAAGGTGTCGGAAAGCATGTTTATGAAATGTTATTGATTAAAGATCTGTCTGATTTTCTATGAAAAGATTTTCATATGAATTATCTAAATGATTTAGAGGAGGCTCAGTGCTGAAGGACATGAGAAGGCACGTGAGTTTCCCTGGGACCCGGTACTGAAGGACATAGAGAAGGTACTTGGGCAACCCGCCATGTTTCCTATGTGCACATAGAGGTTGATATTGCTGGTGCGTTGAGTCTTGCTCCGCATCGAGCTAGAGTTAATTTCGACGTTGGGTGTGTTGAGTCTTGCTCCACCCTAACTAAGGTTGTTTTCGACGTTGAGAGCGTTGAGTCTTGTTCTGCCTCAACTAAGGGAAAAGATTGAGAAACCAAATGGGTTTTCTGTCTAAATATTCTATAACTATTTTATACGATTTGGAACGAATCTATGAGATTTGATAGAGTTATCGAAAAATATGTTTCTGCTGAATTATTATGTTAAATCCTTGTTTTATGTATACAAATGTAACATGTCTGTTTTCAAACAAAAGTTTGTTTTACAAAACTAGTCACTCACGGGGCTTTAGTCGCTTTCCCATATTTTTTTCTAATTTTTCAGGTAGCGAGCGAGTTCGGGATGCTTCGCCTACGCAAGAATCTCGCCTGGGCCGTCCTTGGTGATAGTGGTTAGACAGTGAACCTTACAGAGGAGTCAAGATTGTTGTCTTCACATCTCCTTTCGGGTTAGGGAGGATAATCTGGGAGGGGGTGTGACACTGGCCAATGCCTTTCGTTTACCCTCCCACACCCTGTGGTAAGGAACATGGTATCCCCATTTTGTTTTGATGTCGGATTGTAGTTGTGCCACACTGATGGACGATTTTTCCCTCACAACTTCACAAAACTCTAGTGCAATCATTGAAGAATCTAATTGCACATGAGTTTGGCTAAGCTCTGAGTAAAAACATGTATGTTGGTCAACACACTTAGTAATCTCGAACAAATTGTGAGATTTTTTCTTCGCTGCACGGAGTCGCCACTTGCAACCATCCTCCCATTGCTTACACCGAATTGCCCAAATATTCGGTGTTGATTCCACGACCTCATATGGTGCGTGAAACTTGATAGCAAAACACTTGACCAAATGTTGTAACATTTCTTTGTCTTGAAAAATCATACCCTTATACAATTGGGTATTGTCAACGACTACCGGGGCTACAACTGGGTCATAGTCTCTAACGCTATCTATCATATTCATGTCAAGATTAGCGAATGTATCTAACGGCATTTCATGTTCACGACCATCGAAATCCAACTCCTCGAGTTCATCATCTGATTATGTTCTAAAATCCCTATATTGATTACCAGCCACCATATTTTCATCGTCATAGGCTGGTGCAACTGATTCAGGATCAGGATCAATACATTGATTCGGGTCTTCAAACTGACTCAACGATTGTGCATTCAAGTCTATATCCAAGCCTACCCTACTCACATTAACGTATAAATGCACTAGGTTCGGGAGTGGCATTACAATTGAAAACATCAGATTCATCGCTTGTTCGTTATGAATGGGGAATGGCATATACTTTACAGATCCTGATGGTGTTAGATTAGGATGTCTGTATATTATTTCTAAGTGGTTTGATCTCATATCTACACAAACTGATAGCCCAATCATTTCAACAAATTGTTCAAAAACAAGTCCACTATTCACATTTATGCTAAAACCCCCACATGTTGGCTGGTCATATTCAACTCCATCAACACCATCAATCATATGACCATTTGTAAACAAAATAAATCCCAAACACTTGTCTGCCATTTTCTAAAAAAAGAAAACAACAATATACATCACTAATTATTTAACTAAAAACTCTAATATTAAAAAAAATCTAGTAATATCTAAAATACAACGAAAATATAAATTTATACTAAAAAATTAAAATATTATAAATATAAAATGCAAAGCAAAGACAAATTATAAAAATATTATATTAAAATTATCAACATGGTAGATCTAATATAACATTAACATGGTAGATCTAATATAATATTAATAAGATAAATCTAATATAATATAACAAGAACATTAAATTATAGAAAAAACTCATAACATCAATATATAAATATTATTCAATTCAAAGATTATTAACAAAATAAATACGAACATTAAAATGACATATTTAGCTTAAAATGATATGTCTAGCATAATATAAATACCAAAAAATGAAATGGTAACTCACAAATTCAACAATGGTTTACTTTTTTTTCTTCCTCGAAGTGACAACGATCGATCTTTGCTTTCCAAATAGCAACAAATACTGTAAAAAAAAATAGCATGAGAATAGAGAAAAAAAATTATATTATCTTAAAAAATATATATTTCATAAATCAAATTTACAAACCTCGTAAATTTGGAAAAAAAATAGAATATTTCGATAGATCAAATTTTTTAGGAAAAAAGAGGGAGAAAATTTGGAGAAAATGGAGAATTTGTGAGAAGTTGCGCAAAAGAGAGGAAATAGTGAGAACTGCTTGGATTCAGAAAGAGGAGAAGCAAGGAATTGGAAGAAGAAATAGTGGGAGGAAGAAGAGGGCGGGGCGGCATTTAAAGAGACTTGGTTGAGGGTTGAACCCTCGACCATAAGTCACGAGCAACGGCAACGGCAACGGCAGCGGCAGCAAGGAATCTCTACGACGACACGACGAGACCTGCGGCGGATTCTCTGCGACGATGCGACGAGACCTGTGGCGGACAAAATCTCTGCAAAAGTTTCCACCCGTGGGTCTGCATTGGTCGAAGGTTGAGGCCACGACCTTGCATTGGTCGAAAGTTGAGGCCTCCTTGCATTGGTCGAAGTGGGCCTTGCGTTGGTCGAAGTAGGCCTTGCGTTGGTCAAAGGTTGAGGCCTCCTTGCGTTGGTCGAAGTAGGCCTTGCGTTGGTCAAAGGTTGAGGCCTCCTTGCGTTGGTCGAAGGTAGACTTTGTGTTGGTCGAAGGCTCGTGTTGGTCGAGGGTTGAGGTCTCCACTTTTCAATCTTCTCTCTCCTCCCAACTACCATATTTTCCTAAATAGTTTCCAAACTACAATATTTTCCTAATTATTTTTACTAAATACAATATTTCAATAAAAGGTCAAGATAGAAGTCATCCCAAACACATTAAAGTTTTAAGTTTATATATATATATATAAACAAATTAACATGTGTCTCAAATTTAATTTGAAGACCAAAATGGTAAATTTAAATAATGTAAATGTCTTCATCATGGTTATTAAAGTGTAGTATAATCAAATTGGGTTACAATAACAATTAGGTAAAAGATCAAATAATTAAGAAAAATTAGAGTATTTAGCCAAAATCATAGAGCCAAATTGAAAAATAGCAAAATTAGAGTATATAGCAAAAATCCGTTAAAACAAGCCCATTTTTCTAAAACTAACATCATAAAGTCGATTTGTCATCTTTTATAAAATATCAACCAACATCTAAAGTCAAAATTGTTGTAGTTAAAATAAATATACCTACTTTTGTCCAATTTGTAGTCAGAATGACGTAGAAATTATATCATATTTACTAAATTTGCTCCTGCAGTAGTAGGTTGTATATTCATTGTTTCACTCGTTTTTCAAGCCCTTAGAATTTCAGTTTGTTAGGTAGATTGAATACCTTTTTTTATTATTTGAGTGTAGATATTTTAATTTCTATATACCTAGGTACCTATAGATTTGTCATCTTTTTATGATCTTCTTTAATTAATTTTGAGTATTTTAGCCTTTATTTGTTGATTTTCACCATCATGGATTGTTATACATCGAGGTCACCATCATATTAGTATCACTACAACTTTTCGAATGTCTCGATTTCTGTGAACTCTGTATTATAACACTCTACTCTGATTCCATTTGGTTATTATGTATTGATTTTGCAATCATCAACTATAATTATGATAAATGAAGAATAAATAAGTTGATTGCATAATACAATACAATATTAAAACTACAATTAATAAAAAAATTAGAGACATAATTGTAAAAATTGAATGGGATATTAAAATGTATTGACTAAAGAGAGATAAACGCCATTAGAGACATATTTGTACGAAAAAATTCAACAAATCTACTTATGTTCTTCAGGCTTTATAAATATTGAATGGGATATTAGTCCATTTTATTGTTTTTAAAAGACATTTTGTTAATTATTTATTTGCAAAAATATTCATACCACCAATCACGTCAACAAGCTATTCTTCGGTTCATACTCAAAACTGTTTTATTTCTTTTTTTTCTTTTCCCATTTTTTCTACTTCTGATTATGATCACTTTTTTAAAAAAGTCAACAATTAGACATGGATATGAAATTTGAGAAAATAAATTAAATTGGAAGAACACACCAAATCCAAATGAAAGGGGAATCTAACAAAAGTCATAGAGAGAAGAGTTGATCGAGTGGAATCTGATAGAAGGATTTGAATGGACACGTTCGATCAAACATCGGATTAGATCGAGGGAGCAAGTGGGCCCACCCTATCTTTTTCATATATATATATTAATTAAAAATTACCTGTTTTTTTATAGATGGAAAATGCTTCTTATTTTATTTTTTACTGTTCAAGTCATGGTCGACATATCGTCAACTTGCAAGTTTTCTAATCAAATTGCACAATGAAGGGAACGGGAGCCATTGAATTTATTTAAATTACTATAATGGCCCTTTTAATTATTTTTATTTGTTTTTAAAAAAATTATGTTCATGAGTCATGACAGAGCTCTATCCAATCCACGTGATGATAAAACACATGGCCATATCCACAACCTTCATATTCAAATAGATCACACCAATTTCTCAATCTATTTATTAATGATACAAACAAGAAGACAAGTTAAACCACATTTATCTTTCTGTCTTATACCTAATTATAACCTAAAATCTTAACAAAATGATATTTAATATTTTAATCAATTCACTTACGTTTAATATTATTATAATTATTTACCAATAGATCTACAGCTACACATTTAAGTTTGCAATATAGTTGACACGTAAAGTGTATGTATTCTTTGACAAAAAAAGTCTAAGGTTTAAATAATTTCCCATCTCATATTGGTTTAACTCAAAATAAAAAATGTATATTTAAATTTGTTAATTTATTTTTAACATTGGTACATCTTTTTTACTTGATCAATAGATCTTTGACGAACATTTAAAATTACATGAAACAAGTTAGATATCAAATTTCGATTTTTTTTTTTTCAATTATAGATTTTAAACGTTTAACTAATTGTTAAAGTAATTTCAAAATAGGTTAAGAAATAAAGAGAAATTAAGTCAAATTACAACTTTTTAGAATCCTGTTCAATTAGTAAGTCGTCAAACAATTTTTCTTAAAATAAAGTTTAAGAAAATATATATATATATATATATAAATTAAAAAAAAAAACGGTCTCTATCATTCCCATTTTGTTTTTAAAATTTATTGAAGTTTAAAATTTTCAAGTAGATTCTTAGTGTTATAAAATGAAGAGAAAAAAGAACAAATATATAAATATAAGAGAGAAATTGAGGGAAGGAACTAGAGAATATATATGTATTATCTATTGAATTATGTTTACAAATGATCTCTACAACCTCTATTTATAGGGTTGTGAGAATATTGGTTACAATAACCAAACATAAATAAGAGACAAGAAAGTTATGAAAACTAATAAGATGTTAATTAATGAATTTGTAATTTATGGAGGTTATGGACATCTATATAATTGTAATATTTATAACACTCTCCCTTAGACATCCATAGTATATAAAATAAATGTCTCGTTAAAACCTTACTAGGAAAAAACCCAATGGGAAAAAATCCTAGTGAAGGGAAAAAAGTACATTATCTGATATACTTTAATGACTACCTCATTAAAAACTTTGCTAGGAAAATTCAGTGGGAAAAACCATAATCAAGGGAAAAATAGTGCAGTAAGTTACCAACCTGTCATCTCATAGTCCTCACATTCAAATGTTATGTACTAACTTCTCAAATGTTGTTGTGGATAAATCTTCATAATAAGTTTGCCAAGTTATCTTTTAAAGAAATTTGTTGGATCATAATGCCACCATTTTCTTCAAAGTCATAAATGTAGAAGTTTATCTGTGATGTTTTCTTCGTATAATAACATTCTTTGGCATCATTGGGATTTCAATAATTGCTATAATTTGTTTTGTCACACCCCCTCCCGGATTACCCACCTAACCTGGAAGGGAATGTGAAGACAATAAACATCACCCATCTTGTGACGCATATTGTCCCATCTTACATTCCTATCTCTGCATACATTCTGCTCATATACATACATAGAACTCAGTCATACAACACATGCTTATAATATAATATTATTCCCTGTATAGAGTACACTTTTATTACATAGCATAATTTCACTTCCATATCCATCATACAATGTACAAAACTCCACCGCAGTCCCCACTCAAAACTACATGGTCTACATGCCATCTACATATGATTATATGCAACGTACAACTCTCAGACTTGACTGTATTTGAGAACTCGAGACTTAGGCAGGGTGAGCTGAAGTAGGCTAAGCACCAGGAACGTCCTTGCTACCTGGGGGGAGAAAAGGAAAACATTGGAAAACATAAGCTAACAGCCCAGTGAGTGACAAATCTTTGTAAAACAAGCATTCATTGAAAACAGGCATGTTACGTATAACGAATAAGTAAGAGTTTAAC
The DNA here is from genome assembly GCA_030954485.1 of Citrullus mucosospermus. Taxonomy (NCBI): domain Eukaryota; kingdom Viridiplantae; phylum Streptophyta; class Magnoliopsida; order Cucurbitales; family Cucurbitaceae; genus Citrullus; species Citrullus mucosospermus. Next base: position 12,820,221 of record CM062057.1, on the reverse strand, counting down.
ATTTTGTTCAAATTAAACATGCTTTCCATAAAATCCATTAATCTCATAAATCAAATCTTAAAACATACATGAGTGTTTTCCAAGGAGTTTATTAATATCAATTCAGTTTTTCAAACTTTTCCCTTAGTTGAGGCGGAGCAACGCTTCTACGCACTCAACGTCGAAATCGTCCCTGGCTCAATGCGGAGCAAACTCGACGCACCAGCCAAATCAACCTCTATGTGCACATAGGAATATGACGGGTTGCCCAAGTACCTTCTCATGTTCTTCAGTACTGGGTCCCGGGGAAACTCACGTGCCTTCTCGTGTCCTTGAGCACTGAGCCCCCTCTAAAACGTTTTAGAATTTTGTTCACATAATAGTTCATATGAAAATCCTTTAATAGAAATCATACAAAACTTTATTCAATAACATTTCATAAAATTGCTTTCTATCAACTTTAGAAATATATAACATGCCTTATGAGTAATGCAATCAACCTTAAGCATATTAAACAGTTCATTGTAAATCATACTTCATAAGAACATTTTTAATAACATAGAATTGAAGAATAAAATAGTCACTCACAACTCTTTCTAAGCTTTACATGGGTTATACGCTTTCCCTATTTCTTCTTGGCCTGCAAGAGACATTTACCTTGCGTTATTTAACATTAAATCTTCTTCCTTTTCTAAACTAACATTATAAGCGAGAATCCTAGCGATACCAACCAACAAGAGCTGTTACTAGCGATACTTGATGGAGCGACACTAGCGTTACCTTACTTTAGCAGCGATACTCAGCGTTATCTAGCGAGATTTGTGAGACGGAAGACTCCTTTGCGTCTCAGCGACACCCGTCTCGCTATCAGTACCCAGACAATGTGCCGATACTTGATTCTTAGCGGCAGTCTGCACCGTTATTCATTCCTTTCTTCTTGTTCTTACTTCAATCTATTAAAAGTCACAATTCCATACGGATTCAGGACTTCTTCTCTTCTACAAACTTATAGGAAATTAAGTTCTATAGCTTACCTCAAAGTTTCAAGGCTTAACTCCTTCTCGTTCTCTCGGTATTTTGGAATCACCTCATGCTGTTTCGGATTGCATATCAATCTTGTAAGCTCTGTTTTTTCTAAGGATTCACATAGTAAATCTTCAATTTCAGCATTACCGTCCTTCACAAAAGTTGTTAGGAATTATGTTAACTTACTAACCTCCAATTTTCAGCTCTAAACTCTGCTTCCTCTACACGTTCTACTCTGAATATCAATCACTGCTCAAACTGTGCGACTTCAGTCATTCCTCTGTTCCAGCTTCGTTGTCAACATCAATATGAGTCGAATCTCGCCCAAAATCCGCAAGAACACCTTCCTCAATCTTCTTCTGAAGTTTGTCTGAAATATGGAACCGACTTAAGCTCTCGAAATGTCTTAAAAATGATTAAACATTTAATTAATCCAGCTATATATACTACCAACCTAGCCTTTACAACCACCAGGACTTATGTTGCCGACTTACCCTTCACCCGCAGACTAGCGCAGGGTTCTTATCTCAACGCGAGGTATTCATGTTAACTTCTCCTCCAATGCCTCCAGCAACTGACCACACCCAACGCATGGTGTCGTCCTCAACGCCTCCTATTTTTTACGCATACATTTCCGTCATACAATACTACTTTCGTCGCGTCAAGACCATTCTGTCTTCGACACAGGGTGACTCCAACACATGTCTGTCTTCGACGCATCGACTTCAGCGCATAACTGTCCTCAACGAAGAGTGACTTAAACGCATGGTTCAAGCACATTTCCTCCCCCGCCAGAATTACTTATCCTTTAACGCGGGTAGCTACTTCAACTCACTAACCTCCGTGAATCAACCACAACACATGGACTTGGCCAACACTTAGCCAAATTTTACTTTCCAAAAATTCTTGCTCTCGCTCACGACCACTTCTCCCTTTGAAACGCATAGCCACAAACGCATGACCGCACCCCAACGCTTGGAAACGCAAATCAATGCTTACATGTTTCATAGACTGCCATAGTATAAAAATTTGTCTCCATGTACTAATTAAGCAACATGTTTAAGATCTAGCTCTTATTGGTTAGATAAGTAACATGCACGTTCACAACCAACTAGATCATAATTAGATTTTATTGTAAAGAAAATAAATCAATATAAATTAATTCTCAAATAAAACATATAATATATGTTCAACTCAAGTTCAATATCTTTCTTTTGGAGAATATTATATCCATGTAGCAAAATTACTAAAAATACTACAACAGGTAATGTATAACAAGAAAATATATAAATGCATTTATTTCTCAAAACTATGGTTCTTCAAGACCTAAAGTTGTTCATAATTGTATCTTAAATTAGATGATATTTTTTTTTTAGAACCACCATAGGAGGGTTTAATGATATAATCGGTCCATATAAGATCTTTTATGTATCACTTGATGTAATTTCATCTGCTTTATGCTTTATTTGAAAGCTAAGGAAAAACTTTGTTTTCTAGAACTTTCATCTCAAATTTTTTCTTAAAAAACTTTATTGCCTTTGAAATCTCTTTAGGAGTTTCAAATCATCAACATATATATATAGAGAGAGAGTAAATATTGACTATGATTTTTTTTATAGTATCATATGGACAAATAAATTTATTTTATAACCTTATTTCAACAAATATTTAATAATGTCACACCCCCTCCCGGATTTTCCTCCATAACCCGAGAAAAAATGTGAAGACAGCAGTTACTGACTACCCTGTCACGTAACCCACTGTCAACTTCTCCATCAACATGCTCTTGACAAACCTCGAATTCGATCGGCAACGGGAACTATCATGCTACCTGAAAATGGAAAACATATGAAAGCATAAGCTAACAGCTCAGTGAGTAACAGTTTCTGAAAAACTGATTATACTTGTATAAAACATCACATTGAAAATCAGTTTATAACATGAACAATTCTTGATTATATCCTGTGTACATATCTATTTGAAATAAATAATATAAATCTCATTCATTTCAAATACTTTTTCCCTAGTTGAGGCGGAGCAGTGCTCAAAACTCCTCAACGTCGATCATCCTTAGCTGTATGGAGAAATCTCAATACATCAGCGTCATATATATTCTTCTATGAGCACATAGATATTATTACTCGGGCTGCCCATATGCCTTCCTTTTATCCTTGAGCATTGGGTCCCATTTCTATATTCTGGTTACCCATTTGCCTTCATCTAGTCCTTGAGCATTGGGTACCTTTTATAACTCGAGTTGCCCACAATGCCTTCTATGAGTCCTTGAGCATTGGGGTCCCTTTTCAAAGCTTTATAAAACACCATACATATTTTGGAAACATTATATTACTAGCTCAAACTTATCCGTTTCCAAATCTTTCATGAAAACATCATCTGCATGCTAAATTCATTTTTCAGCTTTAATATCAACCAACATGCTCTTCATACAAGTCTATCTTCAAGTCTTTCTGGAAATCATATAACATCATGCTTTTAGAAAAAAAAACATGAATACAAGTTTCAATCTATCACCATGCGTTAACCAGCATTCTCAAAGTTACCATGCGTTACTCTGCTTTCTCAAAGTTACAAGTAAAACGCAAACACATGTCTCTAAACGCATGCTCATGTCTCTATAAATCACATATTCGTATGCTTTACATATATGAAAACGCATGCATTATTTTATTCAAAACCCGTAGAATTACATTCATAAAGAACTCATTTATTTTTATAAAATGCAGGTGTTACTCACCTGTACTTGCCAAAGAATATTTCTTTTTCCTTTCCTCTTTTTCCTCTTCTCAAGCTTTCTGAACGCAGCGTTCTAACTCTGAAACGCAAGGCTCCATTTTCCTCTGTCAGCTCAGTTGAACGCAACCCTGCCCTTCAACGCAAGGTTGGTAACACAAGGCTGATTACTTCCGCAAAGTGCATCCCGACTCTTCTTACTTCCCCTGCGGATGCGTCGCCCTCTCTTGGACGCAAGGTCCACCTTGAATGCATCATCCAGCTTTGAACGCCGCGTTCACCTTGGACATTATGTTTGTCCTCAACGCATAGCTGAACCTTTTTAACACCAGACAACTTCTTTACATAAAATAACTAAGTTGTCAAATACCTTCCTTCTTGGTCGCATACTCCTACCACAGACATCCTTGTTGCCTTCTTCTCTTTTTCTCTCCAGAATTCTTCTTTTAGAGTCATCAGTCGCTCATTTTCCCTCAAAGTTCTATTTATAGGGAGCTTGCCATCCAACTTTTTCTCTCCTTTTGCCACTTGTTGGCCACATGTCACACTGCATGCTTAATTAACCATGCATTAACCCAAGTGTCATCTTAACACTTGACATGCTTTCAACACCTCCTACTAATAAGGTGTCAAATCTATACAAAGCCACCTGGCCTTTATAAGCTGATCTTATGCGTCCAACATTCCCAATGAACAACTTTTATTCAATACAACACTCTCATGCGTTAGTTGAATTTCCTTTAAGGTTTGAGCTTCACTGCTCACTTTTTTAACTCTCAGCCAACTATACTACTGTCTTTGACGCATAGAGATAATTTTGTCTTCAACGCATAGGAACCTCAATGCATAACAACCTTGCCAACGCATGGTAAGCCAAGTACGGTCCTTTCCCCGCCAACGCGGCGATTGCTTCAGCTCACAACACCATTTGTGATTTCACCTTTAACGCATAACCGCACTATTATAAACCAGTGCTTACATATGCCATTAGGCGTCAATGACAAACGTGCAATACTATGCGTTTATACCTCATCGCATCATACCATGCGTCCAACTCTTATATTCATAACGAATAAATCCTTCTCCATTTCTTCCTCTATGCGTTTCACATCTTTCCCTTCTCGGTTTACTTCCATGCGTCCACCCTTACCATGCGTTACCTAGTCCTAACCATGCGTCCAACATGGTCTTTTACCTCATTTCTTCATAGACTCTTCAACGCTTCATTTTCTTAAAAAAAAAATAGGGTGTGACAAATAAGGTGATTATATCACATTCATCCAAAATGTTTTATAAGAATCTCTATGATAAATATAATTCTCTAATATTTGAATCTTATGATTTTGGTACCTTTAATTCTTTAGGGATTTTCATAAATTAAATATCATTATTTAGAGATTCATATAAATGTGGTATGACTACATCTTTAAGATGTATGTTAAGTTATTCATACACTGTGTGATAAATTAGATATCTCATGCTATTGTATCCCAAATGTTTGACATTCTCCAATGCCTGAACTACTAGTCCTCACAATTGAAAAATGAGTTGATTTATATTGAATTGTTTCTTTCCATATAAGTCAATCCTTTTTATGTGACATTTTTCAATAGATCTAAGCACAAAATACTCATTTTCATAAATAATATCAAGAGCAACATTGTATGTTGTCAACTTATATAAATTTGGTTCCATCTTTTTATGTCATGACATAATTTATCGAGATCTCGTTATTATCTTCATTTCTTCGATATTCTTATGAGTACTCATATTTAGGATTTCTTCTTGAATATCTCATATTCTTAACGAAGTCATTTTAATTATTGACTACTTCTTTTTCAATGATCTTTATCTTTGGAACCCATTTGTTTATCAAGCTCCAGGCATGGTGCAGACAACTTGTTGCATTAGGATATCAATTTTATATCATGTATTTGCAATCAATATATATACCTTAATCACTTTCTTGCAACTGTAAATGCTCTGTAAATACATCTAGCATTTGATTTACAATATTTTACAAATGAATTATCTTTTGAACTTCTAGTTCAAAGTGATATGTATGATGATCAAAATGAGACACTATTTATTCACTCCATTCAATTTATTTTTCCAACTTCTTCTTAATTCCTCCCCCTAATGTTGGAAAATTTGTCTCATTAATAACAATTAGCAAATTGTGCACTAAATATATTACCGGGTTCAAAAATATTTAATAATTGATGTGAAATCAATTTCAACGTCAATTTATTACTTCTTTTGAGGACTCACTTTAAATTATGTCATCATCTTAATTGTTGTTTTGGAAGAATAATTGAAATATTTACTGTACATCTTGCATGTGAAATATATTTGGCTTCTGGCCATTGATGCGCACTTTTAGTGTTAACCGCAAGTGTACGGGTCAAGTTATAATATAAGACGGTTAAGTCCGAATATCGTTCCACTAGAGATCCAATTGTGAAGGTTTATGTTACTTAGCTATTCTAGAATCGAATCAATTTTATTTGAGGATTGAAATCAAATTTGTGATTTATGGAAAATATAAATCAAATAAGGAAAGTATTAAAGTGAGAAACACAAGAGTCAAAGAGAGTTCTAGGGTAATGAATCCTTGTTTATTTCATCATGCAATATTATAGATTTCATGGATTTTATTGTAATTCATATACCTAAGTCTAGAAATTTAATTCCAAGTTATTTTCTCTAAAAAACAACTCTTTCTCATGCAACTCGATTGATTACTAATCTCTTGAAACCAATTCAAATTACATGGCATTAAGAATAGTCTTTAGCAACTTTTAGTGTCAACCTAACTACTCTCGTGATAGATTAACAACAATTCATTGTTATAGATCAAGTTAAACATACAATCTCTCAATCATACATCTAACCTAACATGTGAAGATTGCCAATCCACAAGAATTAAACACAATAACAATGAAAAGCATAATCATTCCAACAAAACCATGAAAATCTACAAGATCAACATAAATTCATAAACAAATCATCAAAACCCTAAAACTAAAGAGTTTAGCCACTCATAGCTTGAATCAACATGTTTAAGCAAAATAAATAAAGAAAGAGTGTAAAGAAAGGGAAACTCTACTGAAAAGAGGCTCTTGATTGAGGTAGCACCGTCACGATCTCCTTGGCTCTCACGTCGGAATTTGAAGGGCACCACGACTATCTTAAACTCTTTTCCTCTTCCTTGCAACTAACTCACTCTTTGAACTCTTTTATGAACTCTCACTCAATTCTCTCCTTTTTGTGCCTCTTTAGGTCTATAAATTGATGGTTGATTCGTTCTTGATTTTCTTTTTTCCTTAGGGCTGCTGGAAACCCCCAAATTTATAGAGTTTGGCCGCCCAAAAACTTACCAAAAATAACAAATTTTCATTTAAGGAAAACTGGCGCTGCGGCGTTGATCCATAGCACCACGGCATTAGGGTTAGGTCCAAAATTGTTGCTCTCGGGTTTTAGCACTGCAGCAACGCCGTCCAAGCGTCGCGACGCTGTGATGCGTTCAGAATTATTGCTCTCGGGCATTAGCGCTGCGGCAGCACCATCTCGGCGTCGCGATGCTATGATGCGTCCAGAACATTGTGTTCGGATTTTAGCGTCGCGGCAGTGCCATCCAGATGCAGCGGTGCTATCCCAAATTTCGCCCTTTTGAGTTTTTTAGCTCTTTTCCGTGATATTCTTGCTCGGTTTTGATCTTTTAGTCTTTTCTTCTAATTTTCCTCATTTTAACCTGAAAACCATTAGCAAACAAGTGAAATCTAATATAAACTCCTTTAATTTGAGAGGATAGAAAGCACTTTTCAAGTGCTTATCAGCCATAAGCTCATAAGTCATTGCCTTAGAGCATAGGGCATAACATGATTTCATACAGATTTAAAAGATTTTCTATTTAAACATAAACTACAGGATGTTCGACACTTATCCCAATCAATATAAAATAATAATTATCAAATGTTTGGGATGTAAACTCACTAGCATTACCAAAACAAACTTTTTAATTTCATAATCATGAAATTTGTGACTTATCTATTTGAGCAACTAACCTTACAAATGTAAGGTTTTGATATGTCAATAAGGAAATATATGACCATCAACTGGATGCGTCAATAAAAACCATAAAGTATTTAAATGGTTCACTTGGTGGATTAATAAATTCGTTCCATGAATCAATTCAAAAAATAAGAGAGGTTCAATTTCAACTTTAGCTAGTAAGAGTTTGAAAACTAATCTCTTAATAACAAGCCACACATGACAATTTATTAGATTGAAGAATCTTCTAGCTCTCCAATGGATGTCAATGTATATTTCTAATAATTATTTTCACTATTGACCCAAAATGACTCATCATGTCAAATAAAATATATATTTGGAGCAATGAACTTCAAGTTCATCGTTGCATATATTTCAATTACACGAATATGTGTGTAATACAATTAAGAATACAATTAAGAAAGAAAAGTAGACAACTTTTCTACATACATTTTCCGTAGGAGATAATAGATATAGTATATAAATATCATACATCATTCTTATTATCAATCAGCTCTTGAGATAATATCAAATATAACATATGCCTTCCAAATTTAATAAGTTTCTCTTTTATTTACAAGAGAATAAAGTATATCAATGGTACATCTTGCTCTTCTAGGCAAAATAATATTTTCTTTTCCGAAATCTTTAATAATAAAGTCTACAGGATTCAATATCATATTTGATTTTTCACTTCAAGCCTTCTGAATTTTGAAAACATATTGTCTACTTTAAGTATAATATGCATAGATACACTATATGCAAAATATAAACATCAATTATTCTTATTCTCTTTGGGAGATTCAAAACCAATCCAAATATCTCATATACAAGTGGGTCAAAAAGAATAATCATCTCTTCAGGAGATTTTTAAGGAATTTGTAACATCCAAATTATACCATATTTAGGGGTTAAAAAGATAAGTTAAAGATAATTTCAAAATATTATATGTATGGTTTTAATAGAGTAATTATTTCTTCCTTTATAACATGATTCCAACCACAATTATTAAATATTGAAACATTCACTTCAGGAAATGATATTAAATTATTTAGTCAAAAATCATTATTATATGCTCATTCATTTTATTTAACCTAAAAAAAATTAGATAAATATGTCATCACAATGTTTTTCAAACTTTCTTTCTCAAATTGTTAATGCAAGAGTAGAGCATGTTTAGTATATGAAAGCAATATATGTTTATTAGTTTATAAGTATTTATTAATTAAAAAAATGTGCAACTAAAGGTGCAAGGCAAAAAAAAAAAAAAAAGCACTAATTGATTTATACAACTTCAGGTGCATTAAGTTACATAAATCAAAATTAGCTTTAGGATTAGTAATTAACTATTATACATAACTTTCATAAACTTTTCCATAAGAGAATTTAATCAAACACATATAACCACTATACATTTCAAAAGTCCGCAAATATATATATATGAGAATAATTAAAATATTCAACAATCAAAGAAATTTCAATACCAGAATGGCAAAAGTTCGACTAATTCGACTCCCAAATTAGTTCCCAAGTAGAGTTGTTTCCTTACGGTCCAGCTTAAATACATCAGCCTAGCCAGAACGATTCTTAAACAAAGTTCCCTTCTAATCATTTTTTTATTTTTAATTCATTTATCTTTTAATTAATAGCTAATTAATATATTAATGTCTCAAGTAAATCATTTAACCTTTATTTTTAATCTTTAAAAAAAAAACTAAATTACTTAAGAAATAATCTCTAATATTTTAAAATCGTAAACATTTCCATATAAAATTAAAGATGGTCTTGAATAGTTATTCTAATCGTATTTGAAAGATAAAAGAGAATATATGTAGGAGATAATCTCAATTCCTGTTTGAAAACTTTTTAGAAATATGAAAGATAAACACATCCCAATTCAATTTTCCTATTCAAATGTATGAAAAGTATAAACTAATTAGGAAACATCTCAATTAAATCTAAAATAAGACCATAATTTACAACCTTAGTCTAAATGACATACTTTATGCAAAAGTATCAAATAATTTTAAACATATATGACAATTTACAATTTGGTAGTCTTAAGAAATTGAAGACAATTTAAATTAGTAGAATTTAAACTCAAGATGTATCTTGATTGACCATGTTAATTGTTCTTTACCAAAAGTTTCTTCATGTGTATTAAATACTGAATCAAGAATATACATGTACATAATTTTTTTTCTTTTTATTTAGTTGATTACTTGCTAGTGTTTGCACACGCACGAGCCACGACCACACAAGTAGACATTTATCATATAATTTTTTCTTTCTCCACACAAATAAGAACTTATAAAGGAGATTAATTTTGTTGGTAGGCATGCAACGCGTTATTCAAATTTGTTTTCCATACAATCATAATCTCCACCATTAGTGCTCAGGCTGATTCTTATAATTTCAAACCTTATTTACAACAAAATTTAAAAAACTCAAAAAAGTATATAAAATTTAGAAATTGATCTAATGCAAAAAACTAATTAATGTCAAATTTGCAATTCAATTTCACAATTTACATATGTTGCATATATGAAAATTTAAATATTCACCTTCTTTTGGACTTTAGTTTTAATAAAATAAAGATGAATGATGGTGATGAGAAAACCAATGATGAATACATCAAACAAATACGTATAGTTTTGTTTCCTCTAATGCAAACAAGATCAAATCACCAAAATAAAAAATACTCACCATATTTAAACGAAATTCTAAATACCTAAAAAATTATGGAGTTTTTATTGTTCTTGATATTCCAACGAATTGAGTCTAATCTCTACAAAATCTTTAAAATGGTAGAGACTCGTGCTGATAACATGTTATAAAATGAAGAGAAAAAAGAAGAACAAATATATGAACATAAGAGGGAAATTGAGAGAAGAAACTAGAGAACATATATGTATTATTCTCAATTGAGGTATGTCTACAAATAATCTCTACAACCTCTATTTATAGGGTTGTGAGAATATTAATTACAATAACCAAATATAAATAAGAGACAAAAAAGTTTTAATAGGAAGTTAATGGATGAATTTGTAACCTATGGAAGTTATAGACATCTATATAATTGTAATATTTATAACACTTAGAAATTTTTTTCTCTCTCTCATAGGCCTTTACCTCATTCTTCTAAAAAATTCTTTAATTAGATTTAACAAATGCAAAATTAAACTGTTATTAATAAAGACCATGATTTTTCAAATGTCTAATAGGCGAGAGGTATAAGATACTTTTACATTTAAATATTTATTAGACTCAAAATTAAAAAATTTGGAATTATTGGTGGTTTTTTAAGATTTAAATATATTTTCAATTGAACTTCAAAATTGATGGACTAAAACTTATCAATTTGGGGTGTGTTTAAAATACCTTTTAAAGTGTTTAATTTTAAAAAATGAGTCATTTAAGACAAAATTTCAAGTGTTTGGTGATTTTGAAAAAATGAATTTATAAAATAAGTTGGTTTCAGATAAACACTTGAAACCAACTTTTAGAAAAATGAATTTTGAGTGTTTATTGGTTAATTTCTCCCTAACTTCTCCTTAATTTCACCCTCTAACGGCCACTTCTAGCGACCACCACTGATAATTTATTCTAGGGACTATCACTGGCAGCCAACTCTAGTGATCACCATCGGCAACCATTTTCAAGCAACCACCTCCGATCAACTCCAAGGGCTACTTCAGCCACCATTGTCGACAACCTCTAGTCACCACTTCCTGCAACAACTTTTGGCTACTAACCTTCAACAATCCCTGCCAGCACACTCCGACCACCACTTCTTGAGACATTGTCGCCGTCCAATCAGCACCCAACTCCAACGACCATTATTTTAAATTATTGGATCATAGTATTTTATGATTGTCCTTTATAGTAATTTGACATTAATAAAAACATTTTTAGTATCTAACAGACCAAACAAACTTGTATGTAATAACACTTGTCGTCATGTGCCCGAGACGATGCAGAGCTACCGACGTGCTTGGAAAGGGTTAATTTAACTTAAAAAGAAATAGGAGTCGTCACTAATTTTTTTTATCGTGTGATTGGGCACCAAAATAAAGTAAAACAATATTTTAATAAAAAAAATAATAAAATGGTCTACGAAAACTAGAGTTAGGTTCGTCAGTCGTTTGTGTATGGGGAAAGTGTTAGCACCCCATGACACCTATTTAGCAAACAGTGGCCAAATTTTAAATCTTGTATTGAAATTATTCTTTAAAGAAAAAAAAACAATTAAAAAAATGTCTTACTTTACTCATCATTTCTCTAATATTTAGAGTCATGATCCCACAACATAAGTGGATAAATCTCCATCGATTTAACTATATTAGAATTTAGGAAAGTTCTTCACCTTAAGAATTTGAGAACATATTACAATTTCTCAAATAATCTGTTATAGGATAACCTTTTAATAAAATATTTGTTTTCTTATAAAAAAAATAGTTTAATTAAGTTTATTTTATTCAAAATCTTGAACTCCTAAAGATTATAAACCCTTACCTCAAGAATCTAGAAGATCGAACTCTCAAATATTTTTAGATTCCATCGTAGAAAATTTTAGAAAAACATTATGGAAACAAATATTTAAGGAAATAGATTAAAACTCTTTTAACAATTAAAATTCAAAAGGAGTTAATTTCGAATATTTGAAAATAAATCTAAAAGTGTTGAAAATGCTAGAGAAATTTTACTTAAGAAAAACAACAATAATTAAATTGTGTAAAGCTACATTGGCAAAATATACAATTTAACGATGCATTTAAAGTAATAAACGAACGAGTAATAATATTTACAAAAATATTGAAAATTTAATAAAACATATAAGAGGTTGATCTTGGACTCAATCGAACTCTCAAAGATTTCTAGAATCCATCGTCAAATAATTTTTTTTAAAAAGGAAAACTATTTAAAAATATTAACAAATTTAAATTACTATTAGCAAGAATATATTAAAGTTGTTGGGTTTTATGCCCTAAAACTCGTAGATAGTAAATGTAAATAATTGTCTGTCATTAATAAAGTGTTACTAATGTTCTTTCAGTAAGTGTTATTGATTATGTTGTGTTTATTTTGTCTTAATAACCCTGAAATCCAATAAACTAACATCTTAAGTTGTCTTATGAGTCTTGAACAGTATGTGAAGACATACGGGGATCAATGATCAAGATACAATCTAAAGGGTCAATAGTATAGGGATAAGGCTAAGTAACTTATCCTAGTGACACTATGGATACGACCCATTTTGTATAAGATACAAATGCAATGATCCAACACGCTCGTGTAGGTGACATGCGAGTGGGGGTATCCTGTACAATGAGTTTGCACAAGACTAGACCACGAAATAGTAACCACTAGATGTAATTATGTTGACTAGTTAGGTTTCTATTTCAATAGAATGACCTAGGCAACTTAATCTTAATTCTGAGTATATTATGAGCTCCTATTCACGAAGGTTATTTGTATGGGTGAGAGTGATCGATTTACCGACTCAATACGCCTACCATTTTGGGGACAATATCAAGTGGAGAGCTGGGAAACCTAATTATACAAGATGGATTTCACTCATTCTCAACTTTAGGGTAAGTAGATGAGTGTTCTCTTAAGTGGCATCTTCAGGACTTGAAAAAAAAAGCCCTACCCTCTCATTGGTTCGAGATTAGGGGTTTCTGTTTAATGGTTGGGCCATAAAATAGATTCTTCATTAGAGGAGCACTGGTACTTAAGGATATATAGGTAACCCAGGGGTAAAATGGTAATTTGAACCAACTGGAGTTACGAACACTTGTGAAGGACTAATTTTTTGTTATTGGTCTCTATCATAGACACAAAAATATATATGTAGTGAGAAAAGCGCAGTTGTGGGTCTTTAGTAGAGTATACCCACAATTAACAAATATTGACTAATTTGGTTAATGAGTTTAACAAATTAATCTCATATCGTTGGAGCTTCTGATCTATAGGTCCATTAAGTTCCCTTTCTAGCTCGTAAAGAGTATTGAGGTACATTAAGTCTTGAATTGAATTTGAAATGTTCAAATTCACTTGGGGAATATTATAATGTATAATGACAAATTATAATTATAAAGTTTTTTTTAAAACATTATAAATTTAATTTTTGGATGTAATTCGAAAATAATGAGAGAATTAAATATCTGAAGTAGTTCAAATATTAATTTCATATGAATTAGATTCATATTATATCTATAGGTTAAAAATTTAATGTGTATTAGATGCTCATTAAAATTATAGGTTAGGAGAGAAATACAATTGAATATGATTCAACTGTAGGTTACATTAAATATTGGATATTTAATTTGATAATTGATCAATTGTAGAATTGGTTGATTATTTAATTTAATTCAATTCAATTCAATTAATTGAATTAAAATCATAGGTTATGTGAGAGTTCTTCATTTAAATATGATTTAAATGAATTTATTAATTAAATTAGATTTAATTAATTATTAATTTAATTATTTATTATTTATTATTAATTAATTTAATTAGTTATTTGATTTTTTTCATTAAAAAAATCAAATAACCAATTTCCCACGTATGGAAAGTTAGGTTTATCGTGGGTTCATTGCCACGTCTTCCTCTCCCTCTCTCATTCTCCAGTTCTTCTCTTCAAATACCTAAAAGAGGCAGGAAAAATGTGATGATCGATCTTCTGCTCTAAAATGCTCCCTAAAAGAAATAGTATTTCCCTTTTAAGATTGGTTCCCACACAGCAAATCCTCAATTCTTCAGAGAATAGGAAGTAAATCGTGTGGTGGTGTTCCAAATAGATTTCAAAAGGTTGGTATTTCTTTCCTTAATTACATGCTTAATCTAATTTAATTCTATAGAATTGTCAATGTATTAGTATTTCGTAATTCCAAATTAAATTTCAAGGTTTGGTTCTATGTACTTTTCCGCTGCGTTAGGCTTTCATCCCTACAAAAGTGACAAAAAAAAAAAAAGAAAAAATATAATATTTAAATATGCATATAAAAAATGAGAAAGTGTTAAAGAAACAATAATCGAGGCTATAAAAATAATTAAAAAAATAAATCAAAGTTCTAATTATAAATAGAAAATAAAGATAAATATATAAAGAATAAAATTTAAGAACAAACTAACAAAGAAAGAAATAATTAAACAAACTAAATAATAATATTAACCAAACTAAAATTTTTAACTAAGTTATCTTTTTTTTTTTTTTCCATCTAATTTACTCCCTTCTTCTCTTCCACTCTAAACACTCTAATTTAATTTTGGGTTGAGTTGGGTTGGGTTGGGTTGGGTTGGATTGGATGAGTTTGATATTTAAAACCCACGTTTGTTAGACCCATAAAGAAAAATGGTGGGTTTAATAATTCACCGTTTTTACCCACGAAATTATCACCCTCAACCCCCGTGTAATTATTTTCTATTTTCCTTCTCTCTTCCCTTATTTTCCTTCTCTATTCTTTCATCGCTCTGCCATCATTCCTTCTTTCTTCTTTTGCCGTTCGGTTTCTCTCCTCATCTTCTCTCTTCTTTCACATTATTCCTTCTCTTCTTCTGACGTTCGGTTCTTCCCTCATCTTCTCTTTTCTTCCGCCATTCGGTTTCTTCCCTCATCTTCTCTCTTCTTTCGTCATCCCTCTTTTCTTCTTCAATTTTGTTTCTGTTGCGAGAGAGAGAATGAGCGACAGAGAGAGTTGAGTTGGGTTGGGTTGAAAAACTGTTGTACAAATTTGTGTAAACTGTATTTTTACTTTGTACGAATTTGTTATGTTCTAAGAATGAGAAACAATTAACCATTTTCTACGGTTTAATTTTTATTCAAATGGGGATCCAATTGGAGATAAAAAAGAAAAAAAGGGGGAAAAGGAAAAAAGGAAAAAAAAAGAAACAGAAAAAAAAATACCAAAAAGAAAAAAAGAAAAAAAAAAAAAAGCAAACAGAAAATGTACCAAAAAGAAAAAGAAAACAGATACCAAACAGGAAAAAAAAAAGCGTACTCAACTAAACTCAACTCAACTCAACACTCTAAACATCGACTCAACTCAAGTAGCACCACAAAAACAAACATTTCAACTCAACTCAACCCAACTCTGCACCCCAAACAAAGACAATCTAACTCCCTATATAATTATTACCAACTCAACTCAACACTGCGCGACAAACGCCCCTTTATATAGTTACTAAAAAAGAAACTCACAATAAAAAGAAAAGAGAAGTACAAACAAAAATGAATAAAATAAATAAACAACAATATGTGAAGCAATATATATAAATAAATAAATAACTCACAAGATAATAAAGAAATAATTGTAAGAGAAAGAAAAATGGAGAAATAAGAACAAGAACAATAACCAAAGATCTATCCCTTTAGTTTTTTTTTCCTTTTTTTTTTTTCCTTTTAGGGGAGCTTGAAGAAAAAAATGAAAAAGAAGAAAGAAGGTTGAAATCTAAAACACTAAATTCTCTTGTTGTTTGAAGTATGGATCCTTAGGACCAAAGCCCTACCAATGCACCTCAAACCAAGTTAGAGTTTTTCTTGTGTGTTGGATTCTTACGTTGTAGAGTTTTTTTTTTTTTTTTTGTGTGGAATTCTCCCTTGATGTATGTAAGGATGAAGGTTATAGCATTTCTAAAGAAGAGGTGATTTGGGGTATAGTTGTTACGTTTTTGTTTTGGAAGAGAAAATGTGAATAGTTTTGGGTTGTTGTAGATGGAGGCTCTCTAGGATTTGTTGGGAGAGAAAAGAGATCATAAAAGTCAAAACCATTTCAACAATTACTTTTTTTAAATAGATTTTATTTCCAATTTGAGATTTTGCCAAACATAACCTAAGCTTAAAAAGGAAGGACAACCCTTAGGCACTAAAATCAAATTTAAAATTTTTTTACATTTGCTATATTTTTTTTTTTACCCTAACTAAATTGGTTACTTTAACCAAACTAAAATAAAAGTTAAAAATATGTAAAAATTAGCATAAAAACAGATGGATAACAATCAAAATTAGATTAAAAAAATTAAGATAAAAATCTAAAAATAAATTAATTTAAATGTAGACAGATAAAAATAGGTGGCGACAACACTTTTGAGTAAGAGTTGCCAAACACATACATTTTTAATGTTTAATGCCTATTTATTGATTTAAATAGCTTTTATGAATTTTATGGTTAAAAATCATTTATGAATAACAATGATTAAAATTAGAGAAATTGCAATGGATGACAATTTAGGAATAGGATATGTCAAGCTTGTCACACACTTTTTCCATTTTGTAGATATAGCACTTTTTCTTTCACCTTGATGCTCAAACTGCTTCTCAGCCATCTCTCTCACTCTCAAGTCCCTCTCCAAGGTGTCCGCTCAATCGACTACTGTCACGTCGCTCGCCGATTACCGATTGTGTCTTTCTCTCTCCATCCCTCTCTAAACTCTTATTTTAAATTTTGTTCCAGTTTCAGTCACAACCTTTCATTGTCATTTTTGTTCGTCTGCCGTTAGTCATATCTTACCACTACTTCTCATTTGAGTCATTAAATTTCTCCGGCTAATAGAATTTTTTGAGAAAAAGAAACAAATAGGAGGGCATTTGCAAGTACTAAGTATATTAAATGTATATCAACAGTGTATCAAGTAAACAAGTTATATTAATAGTATATCAAATGTCTATCAAATATATCAAAGTTATATAAATAGTGTATCAAATATATTAATATATATAAAGATATTAGTGTATATAGTAATAAAAAGGTGAAACTTGGACATAACTCTCGTTTTTTTTTTTTAACAAAAATAAAAGGTTTAGATTATAGACTTAATTTTTTAAATTTATTTTTGCCAAATCTGGAACAAATCCTTGGAATTAAGACTTCACGATGAATTCTCGAAAGTTTTAAATGCAAGAATTAGTTCAGAAGTTTTTTTTTTTTTTTTTTCTTTCCTCTATCTTTCTCTCTCTTTCTACATCTCTAGAAAAGTGGATGTGACGTATTGTCTTTTTTTTTTTTTTTTTTTTAATTTGTTTTTCCTTTTTTAATGTATTGTCAAATTTATACGGAGAGAAAATTGAGGACAGTGCTTTAAACACAAGCCAAACTCAGCCGGCAAAGTAGGAATCAATTTATTCCCCGAAGTTCACACTAGTACAACACGTGTCAGCATCCTGAAGCCTGTGGCTTCTGCCAATCTATGGCCCTCATCGCATGTGATGCAACTTTTGTTTTTGTTTTTTTTCTTTTTTTAATATACTAGAACCGCACAACCTTTTGATGAAAATACATGCATATGTCAAATGAGTTAAGTGACGGAATCCTTTCCTAAAATACGAATACATTTAACTTTGATGTAATTTTTATTAAGGTGTTTGTGAGTTGGATGTAATGGAAGTTTTTTCTTTCTTTCTAACCCTAGAATTATTTAATTATTTTGAAATATTAAATTAAAATTAGCAATTTAATTTAATTTTATATCATTAAAATTTTTATTTTTCTTGGTGTTAAAAAAATGGTCTTAAGAACTGTTGGAGAATAAATTATTTGAAAAAAATTGATATTAACTTAAGTTTAAATTTAAATATGTATATATAATTGTTTTGTAAGTTAAAAATACTTTTGTATATATATATATATATTAATAAGTTCGAATTATTTAAGTAAACTCATTCATCAGTCAAATTTATAAAATTTCCATTTATTTCAACTCAACCTAACTCAAAAATCAAACGAGTTAAGTGGGGTTGATCGAATTCTTCGAATTATCAAATTTTTTAAACATCCCTAGTATAATGTTCTTCAACTGTCTTAAACTTTAAAAACTTTTATTTCTGGTTTTTTCTTTTAAAAAAAAAGATCATTTCAACTTTGGAAGCTTTGACATTGTTCCAAGAAATAGTCTTTGAAACTTTTTCTCATTAAAAAATGTTAAAATATTATTTTGATTTCTGTATATTGAAGTTTGTTCAATTTTAGTTTATGTTATTTCAATTATCCAATTTTAGTCTCTATATTTTAAATAAATCTTAAATTTAGTTTCAAATGCTAGTGTACTGTTGATTTTTTTAAAACTTATTTTGTTTTCTATTAGCATTTTAACAATACATTTAGAAAAAGTATTCACATATTAAATTTATTTGTATGAAAATTATTATTATTATTATTATTATTATTATTTAACTAACTTCAGAAAAAATTAATTTTAGAAGGAATAAATTTAAAATTTATTTAAAATATAAGAACTAAAATTATACAATTGAAAGTATAGAAATTAAAATTGAACAAAATTTAAAGTATAAGAATAAAAATAGTAGATTAACCTAATAAAATAAAATTTTAAATGATAGTTTATTGGTAAAAATTAATAAGCATATATATATATATGATATCATTTAAAATATGATTCATCTAAATGGAAACATTTAATATGTAAAAAATAATTTTGGTAATGATGTAGTAAATAATTTCCATATCAACTGAATTGTGTTGTAACAAAAATTTTAATCATTTAAATAATGGAAATTCAATTGTGTGTACTTTTCAATTGTTATGATGAATTATCAAGCTAGCTTGGGTCTTTTATTTTAAACCTAAATTACAAAACTCCAAAGGGTATATTTTAAAATTATTTTAAAGATAAAATACACTTTTTTCATTTTAAGGTTTAGAGCTTGTGTATACCAAATCTTTAATGGTTTAAAAGGGAACACTTTTCAGATGTTCAAGGTGTGACCGTCATTGTTAAGCTACAATAACAGTGGGAATAATGTCGAACACACATCTAACATCGTTTTATTTTAAATAATTGGTCCACATTAAGATAAAATTTGTTTTAGTCAAACCTTAATTAGGGTGATTTTGGATAAGAAGTGGAGTTATTAAACCTTTTGTTGTTTAAGTAAGAGAGTCAATTAGTTGGTAGTTATTAAGTACATGTTTGAAGTGTAGTTATTCAGTATAGAGTTAGGAAGTATATATAGTTAAATCATCCAGGCCATCCTTGAGGGTTTTGTTCTCCTGGTCCTGAAAATTTGCATGAAAATTTCCATCAAGAGCCCCTCGCCCGACAACTCCCCCTTTCACCTCCTCTCCCTTGAGAGCTGGTTCCGGACTATGAACGCTAAGACACATTTGATTTCTTCTAAACTGGAATAGAGGCATGGAGTTCTAGTCCAAATCGAGGCTTTACCAACATCACCCCTCAATCGGTTCATTGGTGAGAAGAGAACATGGTCTAGCGTCCACAAGCCTAGCAAAAATTGTGATATATATAAGGAAATAAAATGAAAGTTCGGTGAATATTTGAAACATAAAAATAGGTCTAATTGTGTAGATTAAATTTATTGTTTAGGAACTTTCAAATTGGATTGAAACTTCAAATTAAAACGATGTTTCATGTACAAATTTAACATGTATGAAAGTTAAATTTGTAGTTTCTTCAATTTAAATAAGTTATGTTTGATTTTGTCAAGTAACAGCTAAGTTGAGTTTAATTTGACCAATGTTTCAATTTTCGTATTTATTTGACTTTATTTTATATTTTGGAGAGTTACTAAGTTTCTAGCTTATAAATAACTTGTTTCTTCATTTATAGCATCCCATTTCAATTTGAAGAATTCTCTTATTTATTTATTTATTTATTTATTTCTTTCTTTTTGGTCTTGGGTTGAGTCAAGAGCAAGTATCCAAGAATTCTACCATGTCTGAATAGTTCGAGATTGCAATTTTATCGAAGTTAGTCGTTATATCCTGCTGAGACGATTGTTGTAGTCTGCTTACATCCTGGTATAGAGCAAATAATTGTCTTCAGGACAGCGCTCATCAAAAATGTGTCTTGGCTACTTATTAACAGGCTACCTATTAACATCTCCATAATATCTTAAGTTTGCTAGTGTATGCAGTTCACGTATATAATTTTTTTCCCAACAAAAATCAGAAAACTTTCTCATATACGTGATATGTAACTCCTTTGCCATTGTGCCTAACTTAATCAAACAGCCCACGTTTAAGAGGCTTTCTAATATCAATTAAGATACAAATTCGAAGAGCGATTGCCCCAAACACCTAATTCCCTATTTCAGTCGCATTTTCTCTCTCTCTATATATAAAAGAACATTGTAAACATGAATCCAAAAACATGCATACCTGAACTGTAGATTAGCAACATTGCAATTGCTTTCGGTTCTTCAAACAACACCAAAGATTTAATAAAAAGAACCAACGCCCGTTTTCAATAACCCAATTTCTATATATTCATTGGAACTCCGTGCATTACACATTTTTCTTAACATTGAAAATTAATTTTTTATATTAACATAAAAAATATCATAAAAAATTTTCATTCTCTATCAATGATAAACTGCAATAGAAGTATATCACAGTATATCGTTGATAAATAGTGAAATTTTTATATATTTGTAAATATTTTGGCCTATTTTGTTATATTTGAAAACAACAAATAATTTTTAATTTCTAAATTGAATTTTTGAACTTTTTCTTTAATATAACTACTATTTAACTTCCTTTAAAAATTTTCTTTTATTTTTTTAACAAAACTATTCAATCTTGTTACTGCAATATTGGTTGCTGTTATTGTAACACCCCCATCCTAGATATTTATATATATATCTATATCTTTACCTAGGAGTGTGTTGGGTTGTATGTCCTAAAACTCGTAGTTTTTGTAAATAGGTGATTTTTAGTACATATAAAGTTATTCAAGTGAATTAATTATTTATCAACTCTAAATCCAATTAAACTACGAACCCTTGGCTACTATCATGAGTACTTGGACTTTATGTGGAGACATAAATAGGATCAAGTTCGAGTAAGTAGTCTCAATAGTCTATAGTACATGGATTAGGTTGGGTACCTCTTCCTGGAGACACTATTGAATACGACCTGCTTCATGATTGTTACAAATATTGTAAAGTGTCATAAATGAAGTGATTCTGATTTGATCATGTAGAGACATGTGAGCGGGGGTATTCTACATAATGAGATTGTGTAAGACTGACCCTGAAATAATTACTGTTACGTATTAACACCGTTTACGATTAACACTGATTAATTTCACTTATCGATGACCTAGATAACTTGATCAGAATCTTGAGCTATCTATGAACTCCTATTTATTCAGAATTATCCCTTGATCTACATAGGTAAGAGTAAGCTCAATAGTGCTGCTCAACATTCCTCCTATTTCAGGGATAAGACTGGGTAGATAGTTGGGAACATAGAATTTGCAAAACGGAATTCACTCCTACCCAACTTAGGGATAGAATAAAGGTTGTTCTCTTAAGTGTTGTTCCCAGGACTTGAACAAGGGGCCCCATCCTCTCACTGGCCCGAGAGGGAATGGATTTAGTGATTAGATCCTAAATTAATTGTTCATTAGAGGGACAATGGTACTTAAGGAGAAAAGATGTAACTCAGAGGTAAATCGGTATTTGACCTAGCTGAAGTTATGAACAACCTGTGAAGGATTGACTTATCGATGACGGTTATATCAAATGGACACAAATATATCTACAGTGAGGAGAGTGCAACTACGGGCTTTAGTGGAGTGTCCCGTTAGTTAACGAATGTTGGTTAACTAGGTTAAAGAGTTTGGCCAGTTAATCTCGGATCGTTGGAGCTCATGATCTGTAGGTCCATTAGGTCCCTCTACTAGCTCATAAATGGACTAAAATCTTAGATAATGTGGTGAATAAGTTTGAATCGTTCAAATCTTGGCTTAAGGAATGAAAGTTAGATATATACGATATATCGGCGTTTAATTACGAATTAAACGTACAAATAGAGTTAATTATAATATTTAAATATTAATCATATGAATAGGGATTCATATCGGTTTTTTTTTAGAAAAATCGGGACAAGTGGGAAAAATAATATTATTTTATTATTTAATATTAAAATAATAATATTTAATTAATTAAATATTAAATTATTTTTATTTAATTATTTAATTATCTTTTTGAAATTAAAAATCAATTTTAATTCAATTTTGGAAATTCATTGAAAATTGATTTTAAAATTGATTTTTGAAGATTGGATTTTCCCACTAACTAAGCTAAGAGCTTGGTTGTCTTCTTCACAATTAACCAACAAATTAACCATTTTGTGTTGTCAAATTTTGATGCAATTGGATTGCATGTTATTCTTTAATAAATAGAGATGATTTTGACATAAAAATGGTTAAGAATTTTGTGAAATTAAGGGTTAATTTTGCAAAATTCCATCCATTGTTCATCTTCTTCCCAACGTTCATTCTTTCTCAAATTCACCACAAATTTGGATCCCACCATCCAATCTAAGCCTAGAGAATAGTAGAGAAGACTCTTGTAGTGGTCTACAACCAAGTGGTGCTGAAATTCATCAAGAATTGAAGGAGAACTTGGAGCTTCAAAGGTAAGTGTTCTTGAAACTTTGGTTTTTCTTCTTAATTGCATGTTTAATCCTCTAAATTGAGCATCTTAGAGTGAAAATTGATCAAATTAACTTCTGCTGCATGCTCATTATTCCATTAGAGTGAGTGTTACCTAGTCTGTATTCTGTTAAACACTGTTATATATACATTTCTATATCATAACCAGCTGGCAAAATGTTTAGCCTTTACAATAGTTATGCAAAAATTTCCTGATAAGATAGCATCATAAGTAAGATTTAAAAAGCTATGCTTAAAGTTTACAGGTATGCCTGGTGATCCTCACAAATGTCACTTAAAATAAGTACAATTTCTACATGGGGATGGGGTTTACAAGTTCCCAATTACAAAATTCTAATTTGGCTCAATCGAATCTTGATGGTAGGCTAGGCACCCCGAACATGCTCGCTACCTGGAAAGAAAACATTAGAGAAACAAGAATCTATGAGCTACAATGCTCAGTGAGTGACTAACTAAAGTATAAACTCAATAAAAAACATAACTACAATCACTTGTATGAATTGCTTGATCATGCTTCATATCATGCTTCATAAACTTGTAAATAACTATAACTTGGAAATAACTATCATTACGTAAATGGATATCTTTTCATTGAACCTTTGTTGAGGCGGAGCGAACTCAATGCACCCAACGTCAATAAGCCTTAGCTGTGTGGAGTAATCTCAACACATCAGCGTCAGATGCCTTTAATTCTGTTTATAAGTCTGTCTGATCTCGGGCTGCCCGTGTCCTTCTCATGTCCTTCGGTACTAGGGTCCCAGGGAAATACTCAATCACCGTCTTTATATCCTTTGGTGAGAGCTTCATAGAAATACTAGGGCTGCCCATATGCCTTCACATGTCCTTCAGCATTGGGTCCCAATAGAATCTTTATAGAGCACTAACTTGCACATCACATTTATCATAATTTAACAATAATCATAATATCTTAGACTTCATAAAATACTATGGCTGCCCATATGCCTTCGCGTGTCCTTCAACATTGGGTCCCATTCGAATCTTTCTAGTGCACAGACATGCACAAATACATTTATCATAAATTAACTATAATTATGATATCTCAGAATTCTCAGAACATTCATCTAGCAACTAGCTTGGTAAAACTTAGAACATTATCTGATACATTATCAAACTCTATCCACATATAAGATATGTGCTAGTTTCATATATAGAAGTACACTTCAACTCATGCTTCAAAGATATTATTAAGCATATAGAAAATAATATTCAAGTTAGTTTATCTTAAACCATAAAGTCACTCACAATTTATTTCAGGCTCCGAGCGGGTTATACGCTTTCCCTAGCTCCTCTTGACCTGTAAACACACCTTTTTTCGTGTTATACATTTCTAATATTCCTCTTTATATTCACTATGTTTGCTTAAATATCTCAAACATGGGTTTGCATCACTAGTCCCTCTCTTGTTTACAACTTACAATAATGAGCGAGATTCACAGGTATCAGCGAGATTATTAGATTAAACTACTCATAACCATGCGGTATCAGCGACACGCAGCTTCGCGAGACTAGCGATATTACCTTAACAAGCGATACTCAGCGAGAGTCAGCGAGAGTTGTGAGACGCAAGGCCCTTTGCGTTACCAGTGGGACTTGTCTCGCTGATCACCCTCCAACTCTTTAGTGATACTTCTGTCCTAGCAACCCCCCGATGGTCAGTGCTTTCTTCTTTCTTTTCTAACCCGTTCTCAAAACTGCTAAACATCGAAATCCAGCCAAAATCAGAACTTTCTCTCTTCTACAAACTTGTAAAGAAGTGAGCTTTCTAACTTACCTCGAGATTTCAAACCCTAACTTTTCTTCGTTTGAGAACTATTCTCGAATAACTCCAGCTGCCTCGAATCAACTAGCAGCTCATGTAGTAGCTCAACTCCGAATACTTCTTCCTAAAATTTAACATACTCTTGCTCAAAATTGGCTTAAATATCCTTTACAGAAGTTGCTAAGAATTAACTCACTCAACTTTAAAATTTTCGCCCTAGCTTCGACTTCCCCAGCTCACTCTTCTTCAAACACCGAATGATGTCTAGATTATCATCAACAGTCAAGCTTCTGGTTCCAGCTTCAATTTCTCCATGGAAATGATTTGGTTCCTACTTAACTTCGGCATAAACAGCTTCTTCCACCTCTCCTCGTTGTTTTTTTGCGAAAAGGGGTAAATCTGGGTTCGAAATATGTCTAAAGTGTTTATTTAGTCGGCGTACTTACTTATATATACCACCGACTCACCAGTACGACCATCACCTTCTTACTTAGGTTGGCCGACGCAACCTTCCGTGCAAAGCTTCAGCAACGCATAGCTTCAACTTGTTGTTTTACAACTACTCAACGCTCAGTCGCCGGATAGCCGATTAACACATGATCCTCTCAGCCACTCTTCTAATGTACCAACACATACCAACCTTCAACGCATAGTAGTCTCCAACGCATAGTGGCTTCCAACGCATAGTGACTTCCAACGCCTCGTGGCCGTCAACGCCTAGTGGCCTTCAATGCCTAGTGGCCTTCAACGCGTCGTGGCCTTCAACGCCTAGTGGCCTTCAACGCCTCGTGGCCTTCAACACCTTGTGGCCTTCAACGCCTAGTGGCCTTCAACACCTCGTGACTTCCAATCACGTATCCATGCCGAGCTACCTTCTTCAACGCCTTGTGACTTCCAACATATTCTCAATGCATAGCCCCACTATCGCATGGCCAATACTTAGCCACTTTTGCTCCCATTCTACTCGGCTAACTTTTTCTAATCACTGCCCATTTCATAGTTTCTTCTTAACTTGCCAACTCCTAAATGTCAGGTAGGGGCTTATAGTGTTTCTCTATCGCATACTACCCGACATTAAAGTCTCAAACGCATACTTCTATGCGTTTGTTCCTTACCGCATAATACCATGCGTCTGCCTTAATTACGTACCATCATGCGTTTTACCTTTATCATGCGTTTACTTCGTCTCTACCATGCGTCCAACATGGTCTTCCACTAAGTATGCGTCCAACTTCACTTACCTCTCAACTATTTTTTTTAACCCTACCCATCACTTGATGAGGTTTCCTTTCTTTCCATAGGTCTTACTTCTAAGCTTAAAATCATGGTTGCATTCTCCTGATCTGTTTATCCTACATACTAGAATTCTCAACTTCAAGAATTACTTTGATTCCAAGATTCAAAATTCACTCAACGCAACCTTTCTATCAAATTCTTCTAATTCAAATTTCATCTACTGCCTATGTAAACTAACACTTGAGCACAACTGCTCTTGTCCTACTTCTTCCCTTTATAGGCTCTTCCACAAAATGGTCTTAGAAAAAGGGTGTGACAGTTATTTTCTTTTATCTCCTTGTTGCTGGTGTTGTTTGTATCTTTATTCGTAGATTATTCTTGGGATATCTTTTCCTTGTTTGATTGTCTGCTATTTTATTGTACCCCGTATTTGGCCCTTTCCTTAATGGTGCCTGACTATTTCCTTTTATGAGGTGTTTATATGCGAATTGCTTGTGTTGTCTAGAGTAAGCCATTCGATAGCATCCTTGCTGAAGACTAAACTGAGAATTTTGTGCTGAAAGAAACGACTCTATGCAAGACTATGTTGTTAAAGTTATGGACTCCAATCTTACTCACACTACAAACAGTGAACCCGTGTTCCTAACATCAGTATCTACTTGGTAGAATACATCTTGATTGAATGGTGATTCAACTGTTGAATGAAAAGATAGAAGAGCGGTTGTGTAGTGGCATCAGATTTAGGGGGAGGCTAATCTAATAACTCTTCTCTAAGGAGTTCGACATTTAGCAGGAGCCTAAATTTCCTCATTAGTAGTTATTGTTTTATCGTACTGCTTGTGATCAAGTTATAATACGAAGTTATAAACATAAAAGATAACTACTGAAACTCTTTTCATTCAGGCTCAAGGCCTCCCAGACGTAGGTGTAGTTACACTGAACTGGGTTACCAATTTGATATGTTATCTTTCTTTCTCTTTGTCTCTCTTGTTGTTACATTTGTTAGTAACATTTGTGCACATTTGTTATACCGGTCGTGATATGCCTAAATTTATTTGGTATCAGAGTTAGGTTGGCTTTCTATACATTGAGATATTCAATGGATTCTATATCCGAGAAGGTGGATCAACAACTCGTCATCCTGTACTTGATTGATCAAACTATTCATATTAGAAGGTTAGAATTATAGCTTTCCTGAAATCCATTGAAAATAAGACTTGGAAGGTCGTCATTACTGGATGCAGTTCGCCCCAAGTTACTGACACTGAAGGGAAGGTTGGTTCTAAGCCTAAGAAAGATTAGACAGAGGATGAAGATGAGGCTTCCTTAGGGAACTCTCGAGCTCTTAATGCCATTTTTAATGGTGTAGACAAGAATATTTTTCGCCTACTTAATACTTGTCTCTCTACCAAAGAAGCATGGGACATTCTTGTTGTTGTGCATGAAGGAACTTCCAAAGTAAAAAATGTCCAAATTGTAGTTTTGGACCAAAAAATTTGAATCACTAAAGATGCTGGAGGATGAGACTATAATTGAGTTCATTATTCGCTTATTAGACTTTACAAATGAACCATTTGCTCTCGGTGAGAAGATATCGGAAGAGAAGTTGGTGTGTAAGGTTCTTCGCTCGCTTCCAAAGAGATTTGACATGAAGGTCACAGCTATTGTGGAGGCTCATGACATTGCAACTATGAAAGTTGATGAGCTATTTAGATTGTTGTAGACTTTTGAAATGTCGTTTGATGATAAGCCTGATAAAAAATCTAAAAGTATTGCCTTCTAGTTGACCTTAGAGAATGACGTTGTTGTTGGGACTGGTGTGTCCTAAATCTCTTGGGTCTTGTAGTTTTGTAAATTGTAAATACATTTTATTTATCGAATAAAATAAGAAGTTATTTTATCTATATTATGCATTAACTCAAATCCAATAAACTAAGATTTTATGGTTATTTTATTTAAACTTAAACATGTATGTGGTTGACATACAAGGTCGGATCATGTTTAAGTAATAACTAAAAAAGTTTGTAGTATAGGAATAAGGTTGGGTGCCTTATTATGGTAACACTATGGATACGACCCACTTTGTAATTGTTACAAGGAGTTGTAAAGCGTTACAAACGACTTGATCCTAATTGTTCATGTGGAGACATGTGAGTGGGGGTATCCTATGCAAAGAGTTTGGATAAGATCGGACCGTGAAATGTTTAATTTCTCTTTGTAACGCCATTAATTGTAGAAATTAACATTTCATAGAATGACTATAGGTAACTCGACCTGAATCCTGAGTGAGTTATAAACTCCTATCTATGAGGGCAATCCTTTGTTTTGTATAGGTGAGAGTGGCCAAATCACCAACTCAATAAGTCTACCATTTTGGGAATTTGTTTGATTAGGGAGTTGGAAACATATCTTCACAAGATGGAATTCACTCCTTCTCGTGTCTAGGGTAAGTAGATAAATTACTCCCTTAAAAGGCTGATTCCGAGTCTTGAACAATGAGGCCTCATCCTCTCACTAGCTCGAGAAGGGTTAGTTTATAGTTGGACTATAAACAGTTTGTTCATTAGAGGGCTCAATGGTACTTAAGGAGTTAGATATAACTACATGGGTAAAACGGTAATTTGACCCAGCTATAATTATAAGTAATTTGTGAAAGATCAACTTACTGTTGATTAGTAAATTCCATGGATACAGAAATATATCTATAGTGCGAAGAGAGCAATTGTAAGTCTTTAGTGGAGTGACCTACAGTTAATGAATATTGATTAATCTAATTAAAGAGTTTAATTGATTAATCTCATATCATTGGAGCTTCTAACTATAGCTCCATAAGATCCTATTGCTAGCTCATAAAGGATTCGTATTAGAATCAAACATTTTGGTTTAATTTGAAATGTTCAAATTAATAAGGGAATTAATTGTATGTGATACAATTAGCATAATGTATATAGATACATTATAATATAAAGTATATTTTGAATGAGATTCAAAATTTATACTTTATATTATAACAGAGATGAATATTTAAAGGAGATTTAAATATTAATTATATGAGTGAGATTCATATAAAAATTATAGGTTAAAATTAATATGAATGAGATTCATATTAAAACTATAGGTTATGTGAGAGAACGTTATTTGAATATGATTCAAATTTAAATTAAACATGAGATATCTAATTAATTAATTAATTTTATTTAACTATATATTAAATATGATTTAATATATATTATCATTAAATTTAATTAAATTAATATTATTATAGTAATTTCAATTAAAATAATAACTCCCCACATTTAAGGGGAGTTATTCCCTCCTCACACCAGTTTTACGTAAAGGGAAGTTACAGAGAGTTGATACTACAAAAAAGTTTTGTGTCATAACTCTCTCTCTCTTCTTCTTCACGAGAAAATTCTCCCTTGCCAAAATACAAAGAGAACCCACAAAACTCCTCTTTGATTCTACCTAGAGAATAACAATGTAGCATTGTGGTGGTGATCCAAAGAATAAGAAGAGTTCTTGTTTTTGTTGGACAAAATATTCACAGTCGTGATTTGGAGAAGGAAATTTCCACATTGAAGACGATCTTCAAAGGTAGGGTTCTTCTTCCTCTTACTTCTCAAAAGCATGCAAATTGGTTGTTGTTTATCCTGTATTTTGTTCTCTGTAATTTTGGTTTTCCAAAAACAAATTTAATGGCAAGACGATCATTCGCTTCCACTAGAAATTTGATTTCTTCAATTGATATTAGAGCCAGGTATTGCTTTAAATTTAGTTTTGGAAACAAAATTTGGAGAAGAGGTGTGTGTGATTTTCTGCATTTTGAATGTGAGTTTGCAAAATAGATGTTTTCAATTTTGGTACCTTAGATTTACTGTTTTGATGAGATCAAAATGTGTAAGGGCCCGTTGTTTTTGGCATTTTAATTCTGCTATCGAGTCTGTAAGTCTGTGTCATTCGAAAGGCAAGAATTGCTAAGGAAGTGGACAAAAAACGAAGTAGAAATTGCATTCTGTACTTCAGCGTAAAGCATAGCGTCGCTACGCTGTGTGTAACAATCGCACCTTTGCGCCTTGCTGAGCGATTGTGCGACACTTGTTTAGCTCGCGAACAAGTCAGCCTGATTGAATCCAGATCGTCTGCAGCACACCGGGTGCCTCTCGCAACCTCCACCCCTGTTTCTAGAGAAAATGGTTTTAGAAAACGGGTTTAGAGAAAAGGTTTTCGCAAACGTTTGAAAGCATGTTTGAGAAAAGAAAGTTTGTTGTAAGACTAGAAAGCAATAAGGGACAACAACGACTTTATAGCTCACAACTCTGGGTATGAGGATATGATTATTAGTCTTACCCCCATATATTACAGTATAAGCATTTTTAGAAATGTCACCCTTGCATATGTGTTGTGGAAATATTATTGTGTGAACTAACCTAACGCAAGGTGCTAAAGTATATGATTATGCGTTCAACATGTCAAGATTTGATCATGCAATGCGTTCTATTATTATGCGTTGGTCTTGTCAAGTTTTCCTATCCTCTACCCAAGTATAAGCAAAGGAATAGGTTTTCTCGATGAGTCCGAGGTCGAACACAGGGATTATATTGATTTGGTCTTAATTGGATTGTATGCGTTACAGAGGTAACCAACAATTGTGTGAAATTGTGTTTCTAATCTAGAGAAAGCAGATGTTTGTACACTAGACTAACAGTTGTGGAATATGGGAAGCAATGCGACACAGCAAGTTCAGCTAAGATGTGTATGAATGGATAAAGAAAAGGGTTCGGGTTGATTAACATCTAACATCGGAAACGCACAGTAGTACTCTATTCATACTTGCGACTCTTCTCTCGGTTGTCAGCCGCTATGCGTTATATGTCTATAACGCATAGGAAAGTGTTAAGAACCAAGGTTGTCCCCGTAGACAGGTAACACTACTTGGCCCTTGTCAATTGAGTTCCACAATCACTTACCCTCTCAAGCAGTCTGATTATTACTACTTATATCGATTTGTCAGATGAATATAAGCATCGGATTAAGCTCGCAATTGACAAGTTAGAATAGTTACACTACGGTCCCTAGTTAGATGCTAACGCAATCCTAGACCCTCGAGTGATTAGTTACTCATGGCTTGAAAGTATAAAGTGGACAGATGAGAAAAGTGAATAGACATGGAAGATAATTGTATTGATGAAAATGAGATACAAATTTCGATAAGTCAATTTCTTGATACAAATCTAAAATTCAAGTAAGAACAGTAAGAAAGAAAGCAGGGTAAGGCGTCAATGTCTTGAGTCGCCCGGATGGAAGCATGATGATTTGCTGTGAAGTGGTGCGGCGGATGGAAGACTCTTCTCTCTCGAGCTATTTGTCTCCGGTTGAAGTCTGAGAGAACTCTACTGTCACTTATGGAGTCCTTCCGAGAATCAACAACCTTTCTCCTCTCGCAGAGCTGCCCTTTTATAGATGATGAAATCGCAGTTAATGGCAGATCTGCTTGATTGGTGGCGAGATTGACACTGCGTCCATCTCGCCTAATTGCGTGATTCTCGGGCCAATTAAGATCCACCACTTAAGCCGCAAATCATGTCTGCCAATCATCCGTCAATCTCTCAAGATTCCGGTCTGATTCGCAGCGCCTTGCCGTAACGGTTGTCTATGCGTCCATGCATAGTTTGGTTGATGTCAACGCAACATAGGTGGCTAACGCGTAGTTATGCGTTGGGCTGTCGTTAACGCATCGTCTGGTTCCTGCGTTAAGGGGTCATCAACGCATCGCTTGCATTCCTGCGTGAAAACATGCGTTTTAGGCTTAACAAGTGGTAAAATCAATATCTTCATCAAAATTCAAGAGTATAACGCAAAGGAAGATTTATTAATGGAATTTATCATCAACTACCGCATGCTTCTCTTATTTAAACTCTATTTATCTATGAAAAAGGCTATAATAACTTGTATTTCTACAAGTTATCAATATGCAAAGCGGCGAGTGGCTTACAAAGAAAAGTACTAGGAAAGTAAACAAACTAACAAAATGAAATACATAAGATGAAAGCATGATAAAAAGGGGTCGAGATGGGCATGTGGCCAAGGGCAACACGTCCTGGACAAGCATGATCTTGACATCTTCCCTCACTTAATTGGTTGGTGTCCCTATCCATCGTCTTTGCTCGAACTCACCAATTTGTAGGGCAGCCGACTTCAAGTCTTCATCGCGCTCCCAACTGATTTCTTCGTCTAGGAGGCATTTCCACTTCACCAAGAATTCCTTCAGGTCTCATCATGGTCTTCCAACTCGGCGGGTTCTTTCAGTAAGTATATCATTGATTTCTTTCTCTGTTGTGTTCTTCATCGTGACGGGAGGGCGAGTCACGATTTTGTGTTGCTCATCATCAGGATTGGGATGGTAAGGCTTCAAGTTACTCACATGTATGACAGGATGAATCTTCATCCATAAGGGTAACTAAACTTGATAAGAGGCTTTCCCGACCTTCTCAATCACTTCCACAGGTTCTTCATATTTTCTCACAAGTCGTTGGTCTCTCTGTCCTCGAAATCGGAACTGTTCGGAGCGCAGTTTGATTAGAACTTTATTTCCTTATTGAAACTCGAGGGGTCTGCATTTCATATCTGCCCACTTCTTTATGTGCTTCGATGCCTTCTCTAGACATGCACGTGCAACTTTTGAGGACTTTTTCTACTCTTTGGTGAAATTGTATGCTTGAGGACTCTTACCCCCGTAGGGATGGTCGATAATGTGTGGCATGAGCGACTATCTGCCACACACAATCTCGAAGAGCGTCTTTCCTATGGAAGAAACCTTCTAGTTGTTAAAGCTAAACTGAGCCACGTCCAACATCTGGACCCAATGCCTCACATTAATACAGTGTCGGAGATACTTTTTTAGCATACTTTTGAAGCGTTTCGTCTGTCCATCAATTTATGGATTATAACTGGATGAAATATTCAGTGTCGAACCCGACATCCGAAATAGTTCTGTCTAGAATGTATCAGTAAATCTTACATCACGATCACTAATGATACTGAATATTTTCACACCCCATAATTTCACAATGTGCTTGAAAACAATGAGTCGTCATCTCTACGGAACACAACTTCAGAGCTAGAATAAATGTAGTGTATTTTGAAAACCTGTCAATGATTACAAGTATCGATCCGAACTCCCCAACTTTAGGTAGGTGGGAGATGAAGTCGAGAGACACACTCTCCCATGGTCTCGAGGGCACAGGTAGAGGTTCCAACAGACCCGCTAATTTTTCCCTTTCTACTTTGTCTTGCTGGCAGACAAGACAAGTCTTGGTGAATTACATGACGTTGTCTTGGAGACTCGACCAATTATTGCCTTGTTTCAATAGCACATAGGTTCTTTGCCAACCATTGTGTCCACCCCATGGCGTATCATGACACTCCTTCATTAGCAGTCTCCGCAACTCCCCAGATCGAGGAACATATAGGCGATTTCCCTTGGTAAGGAAAAGGTTGTCTTCTACCCAAAACTGAAGGGTCTTTCCTTCTTTGGTTAACTGTACCAAGGCTTGGGCTGCTGTATTTTTGATCAAGTGTGCCCTTATGGTTTCTTGAATTGTTCCACTCAGACTACTACCTTTTAGATGAGCAAACAAGCACAAGGCTACATGTTCGCACTTCCGGCTAAGGGCATTTGCCGCTTGATTGGCTTTACCCTATTTATGCTCAAATTGGAAATCAAATTTGGTCAGGCATTCTTGCCACCGGGCTTGCTTAGACGACACCTTCAACTGTGTGAAAAAGTGACATATCGAGTTGTTGTCCGTCTTGACTACGAACTTGGAGTCTAACAGATATTGTCTCCAGGCGCGCAAACAGTGAACTACTGCTAGCATTTTTTTCTTGGATGTTGCATACTTTCTCTCAACATCATTTAGTTTTTAGCTCTCGTAGGCGATGAGGATCGTCTTGAAGGAGGATGCCACCCAATGCAAAATCGGATGCTGTTGCGGTGTAATTGTATGTGTGAATTGTACTAACGCAAGGTGCTAAATGATGTGGTTATGCGTTCAACATATCAGGCTTTGAACATGCTATACGTCTTCCTATTATGCGTTGGTGATCTTGTCAAGTTTTCCTATCCTTTACCCAAGTATAAGCAAAGGAGTAGGTTTTCTCGGTGAGTCCGAGGTCGAACACAGGGATTATATTGATTCAGTATTTAGTTGGATTTCATGCGTTGCAGTGGTAACCAAGAAATAGTTGAGAGTTGTTTTTAATCTAAAGAAAGCGATTGTTTATACACTAGACTAAAAGTGTGAAAGATGGAAAGCATGCGACACAACAAATTCAACTAAAGATGTGAATGAATGGATAAAGAAAGGGTTTGGGTTGATTAACATCTAACGTCGGAAGCGCATAGTAGTATTCTATTCAAACTTGCGACTCTTCTCCCGGTTGTCAGCTGCTATGCGTTATATGTCTATAACGCATAGGAGAGTGTTAACAACCAAGGTTATCCCCATAAACAGGTAACACTACTTGACCCTTGTCAATTGAGTTCCACAATCACTTACCCTCTTGAGTAGTTTGATTATTACTACTTATATCGATTTGTCAAATGGACATAAGCATCGGATTAAGATTGCAATTGACAAGATAAAATAGTTACACTATGGTTCCTAGTTAGATGCTAACGCAACCCTAGACCTTTGAGTGATTAGTTACTTAGGGTTTAAAAGTGAAAAGCGGAAAGTTTAGAGAAATGAGTAGACATGGAAGATAATTATATTGATGAAATGGGATACAATTTTGAGATAAGTCCAATGTCTTGATACAAATCTAAAATTAAGATAGAATAATAAGAAAGAAAGCAGGGAAGGCGTCAATGTCTTGAGTCGCCCGGATGGAAGCGTGATGATCTGCTGTGAAGTGGTCCGACGGAGGGAAGACTCTTCTCTCTCGAGCTATTCGTCTCTGGCTGAAGTCTGAGAGAACTCTGCTGTCACTTATGGAGTTCTTCCGAGAATCAACAACCCTTTCTCATCTCGCAGAGCTGCACTTTTATAGATGATGCGTTCGCAATTAATGGCAAATCTGCTTGATTGGCGGCAAGATTGATACTATGCGTCCATCTCGCCTGATTGCGTGATTCTCGGGTCAATTAAGATCCACCACTTTGGCCACAAATCATGTTCGTCAATCATCCGTCAATCTCTCAAGATTCTGATTTGATGCTCAGCACCTTGCATTAATGGTCGTCTATGCGTCCATGAATAGTTTGGTCGATGTCAACGCGGCGTAGGTTGCTAACGCGTAGTTATGCGTTGAGTTGTTGTTAACGCATCGTCTAGTTCCTGCGTTAAGGAGTCATCAACGCATCACTTGCATTCCTGTGTCAAAATATGCTTTTTAGGCTCAAAAAGTGGTAAAATCATTTATCTTCATAAAAATACATTAGTATAACGTAAAGGAAGATTTCTTAATAAAAATTAACATAACTTACTGCATGCTTCTCTATTTTATCTCTATTTATCTAAGAAAAAGGCTATCATAACTTGTATTTCTACAAGTTATCAGATGCACAGGTCTCGACTTCGAAAGACTTTGCCACATCGGCAATTCCAAGAACCGGCCCCTCCATCATGGCTTTCTTCAAACCTTCAAAGGCAGCTTGACACTCTGGGGTCCCCACTGGTGTTCTTTCTTCAACAACTCAGTTAATGGCCTTGCTTTTTTTTAGAATTCCTCCGCGAACTGCCGATCGTAATGGACTAATCCGAGGAAGGAACGTAATTCTATCACGAAGGTCGGTACCTTCTAGTCTCGTATCGCATGGACTTTACTCTTCTCCATGCCAATTCAGCCACACTCAATCACGTGACCAAGGAAGTTTATGCGCTCCTGAGTGAAGGAGCATTTTCCTCTCTTCACATACAGTTGGTTTTGTTTCAGCTTTTCAAACACCAACTGAAGATGGTGCTGGTGTTCTTCCATCGTCGCACTATAGACCACAATATCGTCAAAATACACCACGACAAACTTATGAGATACTCATGGAAAACCTGATTCATCAATGTGCAGAAGGTGGCCAGAGCATTAGTGAGGCCAAAGGGCATTATAAGGAATTCGAAAACCCCATACCTTGTGACACACATCGTCTTTGGTTCGTCACCCTTGGCAATTGGCACCTGATAGTATCCTGATCGAAGATCGAGTTTCAAAAAATACTTGGCGCCATGGAGGCGGTGAAATAATTCTGTGATAATAGGCAACAAATATTTTGTTGTGAACAGTGAGCTTGTTTAAGGCTCGATAATCGATGCATAATTGAAGGCTTCTGATGGACTGGGAATGGGCGTCGTAAACTTCTCCCTGTCAATCAAATAAAATTTATAATTCACCGAACCGATAACTTATACTACTGAGTAGCACAAACGGCAAGTCTGGGGTCGAACTACAGGGAGTCTAAGATACGATCTCTCTAAGCTAAATGGGTCTATGGAAAGTGATAAATCGTGAAATGAAATGTACAAACGCAAGGTGCAGGTTAAGCTACTATGATGCGTTTCACACACCATGCGTTGAGCATGCCATGCGTCTTACTTATGCTTAAATGTTATGCGTTGGTGATCTGTCAAGTTTTCCTCTCCTTTACCCAAGTATAAGCAAAGGAGTAGGTTTTCTCGGTGAGTCCGAGGTCGAACACAGGGATTATGTTGATTCTATATTTAAGTGGATTATATGCGTTGAGGTGTTTGTTTCTAATCTAAAGAAAGCGATAATATGTACACTAGACTAAATGTGGAAGATGGAAAGGCATGCGACACAGCAAAGTCAGCTAATAATTTGAATGAATTGATAAAAACAAGGTTCGGGTTGGTTAACATCTAACATCGGAAACGCATGGTGGTATTCTATTCTTACTTGTGACTCTTCTCCCGATTGTCAGCCGCTATGCGTTATATGTCTATAACGCATAGGAGAGTGTTAAGAACTAAGGTTATTCCTATAGACAGGTAACACTTCTTGGCCCTTGTCAATTGAGTTCCACAATCACTTACCCTCTCGAGCAGTTTGATTATTACTACTTATATCGATTAGCTAGATGGACATAAGCATCGGATTAAGTTTGCAATTGACAAGATGAAATAGTTACACTATGGTTCTTAGTTAGATGCTAACGCAACCCTAGACCCTTGAGAGATTAGTTACTCATGGTTTCAAAGTAAAAAGCGGACAGTATAGAGAAATGAGTAGACATGGAAGATATATATATTGATGAAACGGAATACAACTTTAGATAAGCTCAATGTCTTGACACAAATCTAAAATCAAGATAGAAAAGTAAGATGTGAAGCAAGAAAGGTGTCAATGTCTGGAGTCGCCTGCATGGAAGCGTGAGGTTCTGCTGTGAAGTGGTCAGGCGGAGGGAAGACTCTTCTCTCTCGAGCTATTCGTCTCCAATTGAAGTCTGGAGAGAACTCTGCTGTCACTTATGGAGTTCTTTCGAGAATCAACAACCCTTTTTCATCTTGCAGAGCTGCCCTTTTATAGATGCTGCGTTCGCAATCAATGGAAAATCTGTTTGATTGGCGACGAGATTGATATCATGCGTCCATCTCGCCTGATTGCGTAATTCTTGGGTCAATTAAGATCCACCACTTTAGCCACAGATTATGTATGTCAATCATCCGACAATCTCTCAAGATTCTGATCTGATTGTCCGCTGCCTTGCGTTGATGGTTGTTTATGCGTCCATGGATAGTTTGGCCGTTGTCAAAGCGTCATGAGTTACTAACGCATAGTCTTGCGTTGAGTAGTTAACGCATCTACACGTTCGCGTTCCGTTCAGATCATGCATCCACGAAGAACAGATTGCTAACGCATAGTCCTGCGTTAAGAAGTTGTCAACGCATCGTTTGCATTACTGCATTAAAACATGCGTTTTAGGCTCAAAAAGTGGTAAAATCATTATCTTCATAAAAATACAAGAGTATAACGCAAAGGAATATTTATTAATAAAAATCAACATAAACTGCCGCATGCTTCTCTATTTAATCTCTATTTATCTAAGAAAAAGGCTATCATAACTTGTATTTCTACAAGTTATCAGAAAGCAGTAAAAACGGGGGTTTTGCTTGAGTGAAATGCAGGAATGTAAATTGCAGAATTAAAGTGCAAGAAAATAGAAATGCAAGAAAAATAAAAGAAAACGCCTAGCTCAGGACTTAGGATCCACTCGATGTTTGATTTATCATAGGATTACTTAAGATTATCTCTCTCGATTTAATGTGCTTAGCCAACTTGCCCGGAAAGCCTAAAGCAAGCGCCCTAACTACTAATTAAGTGCTTTAATTAAAACAATTGCTTAGTTGTTTGGGTTCGATAGCGTCCATAACAAACAAACAATCGCAGTAAGTTCTAAGAGTTCCGCTAAGACGATAAATAACATGGAAAGCCTAAAGTTACAAATCGATTTCGTTCTTGAAATAGCTAATCATGCAATGTTTTCGATTAGATTATTGTCATGAACCTAATTTAACAACATGAAGCATGCTTTAACCCTTGCCCATTTAAGATTGAAAACACATTAGAGAATTCCTAATCTCTAGCAAGCAAAGAATGAATGATGGTTGATCAAACCTATCATACATCTAAGCATAGAAATTAAATCACATTCAAGAACCACAAAAAATCAAAGAAAAATATAGATTAAGAACAAAAATCCTCAAAATCAATACATGGGTTTCACCTAAACCTAAGCTAGCAACTCACCTTAGCCACTGATCGGTCCAAGATGAGCTTTACAATCATCCAATACACCTAAAAAAAATGTAAAAATACAGAGGGAAAGAGAAGAGGAGAAGAGGAAATTCGGATTGGGGGCTGAAAGCCCGAACTCCCCACTCTAATTTGGCAAAAATCCCTTTTATAAAAAGGGCAGAGCAATGCTGGTTGCACACTTGGTCGCTTGTTCGTCAATTTTCGGAGCGCAATTGCGCTTCAAGGGAGCGTCGTTATGCTCTCAACATTTTTGCTCTCGCCCTTTGGGCGTAAAGCATAGTGCAGTGCGCTTTACGCTATACTGCTCCAGGGGCATTTTCGTAATTTTCACGTTCTTAAGCTCTGAGTGCCTGATTTCACTTCCAATAGCTTCAAATCAACCCTAAATGGCTTGTAGTGCTCCATTATGCATGATTTGCTCAAATCCATATAAAATAGTATAATAAACACATAAAATTCACAAACAAGTTTAAATTAAGCTAGGAAAAATAGAACTTTTATGGTGTTATTAGCTTCCGTCTATCTTCTTTTGCAAGACAAATGAATCCTGCACTCAACAACTCATCAAGTTGCTTTCGGGGTTCTGCTAACTTGGGCGATATCACTCGATAGGCATTCTTCATGGGCGGCTTTGCCCCTGGCAACAATTCGATCTCCTGGTCAGTCCCCCTTCTTGGAGGTAAGGACTTTGGTAGACTGTCCGGGATGACATCCTAATACTTCTCTAAGATAAACTGAATGATTTCAGGAACGATCTCTCCTTCTGTTTCAATTGACTCGACCGGGATGGCCATGAATATGGGTTTCTCATGGGAAGGCCCCTCTTGAGCTAGAGGGCCGAGATCATCCTTATCCCATTTGGTTGTTTAATGTTGGTATGAACAACCATAGGGGTGGATCCAGTATTTACCAAACACTTTGCCAGCGGCATCGGTAACACCTTGTGCTCAAGTAAGAATTCCATCCCCAAGACTACATCAAATCGTTCATCTTGATGATCATGAAATCGGCATGTCCGCTTCAATCTCCCATCTTAACTACTGCTCTCTTTACTACTCCTGTGATGAGTAATGCTACAAAGTTGACGACTTTCATCTTTCCTATGTCTTTCTCCCACCGAAGGTTTAATTGACGCACTTCTATTTCAATCATGAAGTTATGGGTGGCCCAGAGTCGACCGTAGTGCTCTTGGCCAATCTTTGGTTAACTCAGGTGTCTACATACACGAGCCTTCGCTCGATGGGTTCCATCACTTCTCCTATCTCTTTTTGGAGAGCTGACAGGAATTTTAGTGCTCCCATTTGGGGAGTATCCCTCTCCTCTATTGATAGGGTCTCAGTGTCTGGTTGATCAGTCTTACCATTTGAGTCAGTTGTCAGAGCGGCTTGGAAGGCATTGAACGTTGTTCGCTTCGAACATTCACTCGCCCTATGTGGTCTTTTGCATATGAAACACTGTAAGGGACGGTGGTGATTATTCTATTGATTATGCCCCTGCCAATTATTCTCATTCCTCTGCTGAGGGGATTGGTAGGGCTTCCGATCCCCATTCAAGTTCTAGTCTCCTCCAACATTTCGAGGAAGACTTGCACTGTTATTCTTGTTTCCTCCATTCGAGGGAGTTGACTGTCGTCTTGCGTCTTGGGAGTCCTTACTAAGATCAAACTATTGTTTGGCTGCTGCATAGGCAGATGTGAGGTCTTATACCCTTTGTTCATACAGTTTGGCCTTTACCCACGGTTTAAGGCCTTCGACAAAACAGAATACTTTGTCTTTTTCAGACATATCATGTATGTGCAACATTAGTCCTGCAAACTGTTTCACGTAGCCTCGAATAAGGTCTGTGTGTTTCAACTCTCAAAGCTTCCGTCGTGCCAAGATCTCGACATTTTGGGGGAAGAACTGAGAACATAAATTTTGTTTCAGTCTATCCCAGGTGTCGACAATGCAACGACCCTC
Organism: Citrullus mucosospermus; assembly: GCA_030954485.1. Taxonomy (NCBI): domain Eukaryota; kingdom Viridiplantae; phylum Streptophyta; class Magnoliopsida; order Cucurbitales; family Cucurbitaceae; genus Citrullus; species Citrullus mucosospermus. The sequence continues at coordinate 12,779,232 of CM062057.1, read as the reverse complement.
TTGAACATCTATATAACGGGACCTCCATCATAACTTGGTGTCGTCTGCCAGGTGCATCGTTGCCAAGGTGATTTTCGACTCTTCAGTAGTCGTATTTGTGGCCCTGAAATACTGCTCCATGTCAAATATGAAGTTCTCTACAGCCTTCGCGTCTGGAGCCCCACAGAAGGGCTTGGGCTCGGGTATTTTCACCCTATTAAACTGGACCGCACCCCCAGTTGGGGTTTGGTTTCCCATCGCTCTCATAGTGAGATTCACTCTTGTATTGACGCCCGTAATCTCTGTCCTAACGAGATCAGGCAAAGCTTTGAAGTCTTCCGACAAGTCAGTTACCATTTGGATTATTGCCTTCTGAGAGCTATCTAGCTCTTCGACACGCTCTTCCATGTGGGCTATTGAGCTCGACGAGCTATCCCTACGTTTAAAGCTACTAGATTTTGTAGCTTTTGTCTCTAGGGTCTCAACCCTTAATATCAACTCTTTGACAGGCATCCCATCTAGGCGACCAGCTACCATATCAATTCCACCAGCTTTCTTCGAAATTTCCTATATTTGCGTTCCCAGAAAACGAATAACATCAGGGACTTCCCTCAGGAATAGCATCTGCTCTTCTATCTTTACCAATCAGTCCACGTGGGACTTGCCTAGCTGTTTCATGGCTGACATGGTTATGAACTTCTCTCTTATGAGTCGATTTGGCTTTGATACCAACTGTCACAATGAAGCGTCTCTTTGGCACAAGAGACTTGGGCACATCAACCTTCGATCGGTCAGAAAAGTTATTGCTGAAGAAGCAATTTTAGGAATTCCTCAACTTTTAAGAATTTGCAATAGTGTTTGTGGTGACTGTCAAGCAAGAAAACAAGTCAGAGTCTCTCACAAAAGAGTTCCAACTTGCACTACAAGATGGGTTCTCGAACTTCTTCACATTGACTTGATGGGTTCGATGCAAGTCAAGAGCTTGGGGGGAAAAAGGTGTGCCTTCGTCTGTGTCGATGACTTCTCTCCATATACGTGGGTAAAGTTTATACATGAGAAATCAGATACTTTTCACGTTTGTTAAACCTTATGTCGTCAACTTCAGAGGGAACAAGGGTACAGATCATCCGTATACGAAATGATCACGAAAAGGAGTTTGAAAACACTCTGCTTGAAGAATTCTATAACCTGGAAGGGATTTTGCATGAATATTCATCGCCCATCACTCCTTAATAGAATGAAGTTGTCGAAAGAAAAAATTGCACCTTGTAAGAGATTGCAAGGGCAATGTTGCATGGGAAGAATTTGCCCTTATATTTCTGAATGAAAGCACTCAATACGGCCTATCATATAATCAAATCTATCTACGACCTGGTACTACTTAGACGAACTATGAATTATGGAGGAGGAGGAAACCCAATGTCAAATATTTTCATATCTTCGGTAGTGTCTGTCACATTCTTGCACATAGAGAGTACAGAAAGAAGTGGGACTCCAAGTTAGATAGTGGAATCTTTCTAGGATGTTCTTCTAACAGAAGGGCTTATCGAGTATTCAATAATCATACTGGACCAGTCATGGAATCAATTAATGTTGTTATAGATGATCACGACTCTGAATCCATGCGAGACGATGATAGAGATAGTCTGTTGACATTTCCATATGATACTCCAAATGTTGCTGACAAAATGAAGAACATAGAACCCAATGATGATGACAATGAGAACAATGATTCAGATCTTGAAGAGTCTATATCTAATCTGGAGAATATCATAGGTGATTTAAGCTCTGGAGTTACAACCTAAAGGAAGGCCAAGGTAGACTACTTGAAACTGATTGGGAACGTTTGCTTCACTTCTTCAATGAAGCCTACGAGTGTCAATGAAGCCCTAAAAGATGAGTTTTGGATGAATGCCATGCAGGAAAAATTAGGTAAGTTCGAGCAGAACCAAGTGTGAGAGTTAATTCCTTGTCCTGAGTTTGCAAATGTAATAGGCACCAAATGGGTGTTTAAGAATAAATTTGATGAGAATGGAGTTGTTGTTCGCAACAAAGCTCGTCTAGTGGCTTAAGGCTACTCTTAAGTAGAAGGGATTGATTTCAATGAAACATTTGCCCCTGTTGCCAGATTGGAAGGCATCTGTCTTCTTTTTGGAGTCTCATGTCTGCTCAAATTCAAGCTATATCAGATTGATGTAAAAGAGCATTTCTGAATGGATTCCTAAATGAAGAAGTTGATAAGCACTTGAAAAGTGCTTTCTATTCTCTCAAATTAAGGGAGTTTATATTAGATTTCACTTGTTTGCTAGTACTTTTCAGGTTAAAACGAGGAAAATTAGAAGAAACGACTAAAAGATCAAAACCGAGCAAGAATACGGCGAAAAAGAGCTGAAAAACTCAAAAGGGCGAATTTTGGGATAGCGCGGCAGCGCCGAGACAGCGCTACCGCGACGCTAAAACATAAACGCATCATTCTGGACGCATAGTAGCACCGCGGCGCTTGGACGGCGCTGTCGCGGCGCTGAAACATGAACGCATCGTTTTGGACGCATAGTAGCATCGCGGCGCCGAGATAGCGCTGCCTCGACGCATCCTTGTTGAACGCATGACAGCGTCGCGGGGCTTAGACGGCCCTGCCGCGGCACTAATGCCCGAGAACAATATTTTTGAAACGCATCACAGCGTCGCGGCGCTAAAACCCGAGAGCAAACTTTTCTGATGCAGCCCTAGCGCCGCGGCGCTAGCTTTCCTTAAATGAAAATTTTGTATTTTTGGTAAATTTTTGGGCGGCCAAACTCTATAAATTTGAGGGTTTCCAGCAGCCCAAATCATCAAAAAGAAGATCAAAGAAAATCAAAGCAAAGCGAGGAAGTTACAGACCTAAAGAGGCACAAAAAGGAGAGAATTAAGTGAGAGTTCAAAGAGTGAGTTAGTTGCAAGGAAGAGGAAAAGAGTTCAAGATAGTCTTGGTGCCCTTCGAATTCCGACATGAGAGCCAAGGAGATTGTGACGGTGCTACCTCAATCAAGAGCCTCTTTTCAGTAGAGTTTCCCTTTCTTTACACTCTTTCTTTGTTTATTTTGCTTAAACATGTTGCTTCAAGCTATGAGTGTCTAAACTCTTTAGTTTTAGGGTTTTGATGATTTGTTTATGAATTTATGTTGATCTTGTAGACTTTCATGGTTTTGTTGGAATGATTATGCTTTTCATTGTTATTGTGTTTAATTCTTGTGGATTGGCCATCCTCACATGTTAGGTTAGATGTATGATTGGGAGATTGTATGTTTAACTTGATTTATAACAACGAATTGTTGTTAATCTATCACGAAAGTAGTTAGGTTGACAATAAAAGTTGCTAAAGACTATTTTTAATGCCATGTAATTTTGTATTGGTTTTAAGAGATTAATAATCAATCGAGTTGCATGAGAAAGGGTTGTTTTTGAGAGAAAATAACTTGGAATTAAGTTTCTAGACTTAGGCATATGAATTAAAATAAAATCCATGAAATCTATAATATTGCATGATGAAATAAACAAGGATTCATTACCCTAGAACTCTCTTTGACTCTTGTGTTTCTCACTTTAATACTTTCCTTATTTGATTTGTATTTTCCATAACTCATAACATTCAATTTCAATCCTCAAATGAAATTGATTCAACTCTAGAATAGCTAAGTAACTTAAACCTTCCCAATTGGATCTCCAGTGGAACGATATTCGGACTTAACCGTCTTATATTATAAATTGACCCGTACATTTGCGGTTAACACTCAAAGTGCGCATCAGAAGTATACGATATCCGACACCACTTTATCAGAGAATTAGTTGAATCAAAAGTTATTGCTCTCGAGCACATACAGACTAAAAAGCAATTGGTAGATATTTTCACAAAAGAGCTTTGAGTCGCTATGGGCAGCTTTGGGGCTGTGTAAAATTCACTTATAGTAATTAATCGTTGATTTGGGAGGTTTGTATAGTTTGGCCAAAAATTGCATGCCACGGCCCATGATTAATTTTCAAATCTTTATAATTAATGATGTGTATCTTCCTCCTTCCATGTTGACAGATATTTCAAAAGCTCAAACGATTTGGGATTTTCTTCAGTTTCGAACCCTCCCTCTTCTCGTGCCTTACTTTATTGCGAGTGCTTCTTTAACCTGTCCCCTCCACGGTTGTTTCTGCAACCTTCTGGTAACAACAATGGTGAACACTCAAAGTGGCACTCACGCTTTCGGCCCAAAGATGGTAAGATTGAAACGAAAAATCAGCCGACAACGAGATGTTAGTCCTGTTATTCCTCCCACTAGAGTGAACATTCATGGGGTAAGAATGCAGGGCTCTTCGTCTACATCTGCTAAATGTCCCCGAACAAGTTCCTCTCGTCAAAGCAGGCAAGAATCTAGTGATCATCCTCAGGCTCCGACAAACAGCTTTGAATCTCTAGAAGCTCTTGAGGTAAACCCCCTTGCAATGGTTCTGTGGGTCGATCGTAGGGTTCCTACCCCTCCTCATGTTCCCATTTATTCTGATATTTCTGCTACTGACTCTGATGTTGCCACTCATATGTTATGTCCAAGAGTTTGGTTTTTTTTCTCTGATGTGCTCTGTGATAATGTGAATGATCGTCTTTTTAGAGACTGTAAGGTAGTTGATACAGTCGGTGTGTCTGTTTCGAGTTTTGTCACCCTTGTGCCTAATGTGTCTGATGTTTCTCATAGTGATATGCCTTGTGATGCCTTTAATCCTCTTGAGAGGTTTGACGAGCTGCATGATTCCATTACAGCAAATGTTGTTAGTCCAGCTGCTGCTGCAAGTCCCTTTACGGTGGAAATTTTAGCCAATGTTGCTACGGGTGGTTGGTGGCATTCCTTAAGACTCTAGTGTCCCTTCTCCTAGTAGGACAAATGGTTCTTCTTCCGAAAATGTTTTCCCTATTCATGCATCTGATTCTGTTGATTCTATTACAAACCAAGTGAGCTCTGAATCGATTAAAGTGCCTCTTGATAGTTTTGATGATGATGTCCTTATAGCTGCTCTTGGGAACTCTAAGAATAGGTCCTTTCGAAAGTCTAACAACACAACAGGTACTCCTGTTACTATGACTTGGTCAAGTCGTCCTAATGCTCCCAAGCACCCCAGTGTTTCTAACTTTGACTCCACTTCCTTGTCCAGTTTTGAGGAAGACATTGCTATAACAAAACCTCGGTCCTATGGTCGACGGTGTAAGATTCCTCCAAATGTTCCCTTCGTGCCTATCAATGGCATCTCCTTCTATAGTGAAGAAAATGGCCAGCTTTGGAAATACGTGCTCCAACATTGCATTGCAGATGAAAAGGTTCTGTCGAATCAAACTACCGCCTACGTAGAAATCATGGAGTTAATCGGGGTTGGTGAAGACAGTTGTAAATGTTGGTCCTTTCTATCCTCAGCTCATGCGGGAAATGATTGTGAATCTTCGACTCGTTTTAATGACCCTAGTAGTCCTGATTTTCAGAAAGTTCATATTCGGGGTGTTTGCTTTAATAACTCTTTGGCTATTAATAACTCGTTTTTTGGGCGTGCTGTCTCTCTGCCTCTTGGTGACGCTCATCCCTCTATGGAAGACTTGGTTCTAGAACTTACAGGTGGAACCAAAAGGGCTTGGCCAACTATCCGCTGCGACCTTAAATGTGAAGTATGCTATACTTCACAAAATTGGGATGGTGTCCTTCAACTCATGCGTCCGGTTTGTCTCCTACGTTGGCCAGTCTTCTGTATCAGATTGGTACTAGATCAACGTTTGATTATGGTGTATTTGTTTTCAACTAGCTCCTTCGACATGTTGACTTTTTTGCTATTAAGCTTCCTATTGGCTTTCCTCGGCTATTTTCTGGTATTCTGTTAGTCAATGCCCTACCATTCTTGGCCCCACTGATGCTCCCGAGTCTTGACCCCGCCATTCTGAATCTCAGTTACAAATTGTTGCAGGGGTCTCATGTGCCTAACATTATGCACAACATTCGTCCCCCGCTAGCTGCTAACATTCCCTTACCAGATAATCTGTAGGTTCCTAAAGGTGGACTCCATATTCCGACTAAGCTTGGCACTCGAATTCTTCGCATTTTATCTTCTAAATCCCATGCTCTTTGCTAGGTGATCCGTGACTTGACTGATCGTCATGTCGAAATTGACTCACTTGTCCACCTACTCATTCTCTCTCTGCCTAATCTCAATGACGCGTCCTCATCTCAGCGTCCTGCTCACTTTGGTTCCTGATTTTCTCTCTTCGACAAAATGGGAAGGTGGTGGTCTGTGGTCTGTTGTAGTTTGGGCTTGTTGGTTGGTTTTAGGCTGGTTTGGTATGGTTTGTTTTGGAGGTGTTGTTTTCGTCTATTTGGCTTGTTAGGCTTGTGTTTTGTAGTTTTGGTTTGGGTTTTTGTTGGCTGTTGTTCCTTGATAGTGGTTTTTATGAATCAAACTATATGTCTTCTGGTTTTTGCCTTGCTTCTGTTTGTGTTTGCCGGTAAAAGAAAATCTCTCGCCAAAGGGGGAGTTTGTTACTGTAATATTGACCGTTGTTATTATTATTATTATTGTTTAATCTCATTGTTGCTGGTGTTGTTGGTATCTTTATTCGTGGATTATTCTTGGGATATCTTTTCCTTGTTTGATTGTCTGCTATTTTATTGTACCCCGTATTTGGCCCTGATTTCTTTCCTTAATGGTGGCTGACTGTCTCCTTCTATTAGGTGTTTATATGCGGATTGCTTGTGTTGTCTAGGGTAAGCCGTTTGATATCATCCTTGCTGAATAGTAAACTGAGAACTTTGTGCTGAAAGAAATGACTATGTGGTAGGACTATGTTGTTAAAGTTATAGACTCCAATCTTACTCATACTACAAATAGTGTACTCGTGTTCCTGACATCAATATCTACTTGGTAGAATACATCTCGGTTGAACAGTGATTCAATTGTTGAATGAAAAGATAGAAGAGCGGTTGTGTAGCGCCATCAAATTTAGGGGGGCCTAATCTGATAATTCTTCTCTAAGGAGTTCGACATTTTGGGAGCATAAATTTTCTCAATAGTCGTTATTGTTTTATCATACTGTTTTTGATCAAGTTGTAATACGAAGTTATAAACATAAAATATAACTAGTGAAACTCTTTTCATTCAGGCTCAACACCTCCCAGACGTAGGGTAGTTACACCAAACTGGGTTACCAATTTGGTATGTTATCTGTTTTTCTCTCTGTTTCTCTTGTTGTTACAGTTGTTAGTAACATTTGTGCACACTTGTTATATCGGTTGTGATCTGCCTAAATTTCAAATTTAAATATCAATGACAAACAAAAGTTTTTTAAAAAATACAAAAAATGGAAGTGTGATACCTAAAGACTTCTTTATTCAACGTGAAATAGATTTTAGTTAAAAATGTGATTTTTTTAAGAAAATTATTTTTTTTCTTTTACGTGTGATGCTAAAAAAATATCAGATTTTTTAAATAATTTTTTTTATGCATGATGCTAAAAAATAAGGAAAAAAAACTTTATTTAGTGATTTAAATGTCAAATTACCTAAGATAATAATCTTATAACCATTGTCTATGTAATGGCCCAAATTTTGGTAAATCACTTTTTCCCTTTAAGTTTTTTTTTTTTTAAAAAAAATAATAATAATAAAATAATATTAATAATAATAGTAATATTAAAAGAATCTTGCAGCGGAGGGAGCGTGAAGGGGGTTTGGAAATCCACGGTCAATAGGAGGTTTTGGCGCTTTCGGTTGGGGGAAAGATCCTCGGATGAAATTTTGACCGTGGGGCGTTTTAGGAGAAGGGAAGAAAGGAGAAGGGGGCAGAAAAAGAAAAGGCAGTCTTTTTCCTCTCTCGAGTCACCCTTCGTCAGCGATTTTCCTCACAACTCCTCTGTCACTCAGTCGCAGCGCTCCAGCCCTCACAGTACGACCTTAATCGCAGCTTTCAGCGTTACAACATCGTCATAATTGTCGCACTACAGCGTCTTGGTTGTCGTGATGCATCGTCAGTCTTCATTGCCGCATCACCATAGTCCGCGACCCATCATTAGTCCTCGTTGCCACATCATCATAGTCCGTGACGCATCGTTAGTCTTCATCGTCGCGTCACCTGTTCTCTCCGCAACGCATCGTCTGTCTTCGTCGTCACGTCGCCTGTCCTCTCCGCGATGCATTGTCACAGCCTTCGTAGCGCGTTGCTGCATTGTAGGGTAGTCGCTGTCTCGCTGAGTCTCGCGGTCTCGCTCAGTACCGCTCAATATCGCTCGGTATCGCTCAGTTTCGCTCCAGTCTCGCGCTCGCAGGTAAGGGACTTACTACCAGGTTTTAGTGATGCCTACTGTCTAACGGTGTTGTTGGCTATTGAATGTCTTTATGAACTTTTGTCCCGGATGTTGTTGCTATGATTGTTTAGGCATGCTAAGTTTGTATCATAATAACGTTCTTATGCTTATGTGCTTGTGACTGTGCGAATCTCTGCTATAAATTAGTTATGCCATGACACGTTACAAGTTACCCTATTGTCGTGCCCCGTACCCCTAATGTGCTATGCTATGAAGGGTATCCCTCGGGATCACCACTTGTGTTCATGTTACCATTATAGTCAATGCGTACCCTCGGGGCGCTTCTTATGCTTATGCCTACGCTTATGCTTATGCCGGGTACACGGGCGCACACGACAAAAAGGGGTAACAGCTAGGCCCAGTAGTGGGTCTCTTACTGAGGATGTTTACTCACCATTTTTCTATGTTTTCCTTCCAGGTAAGGAGTATGGTGGCCCGGCGCATGGCCGAGGAAATCTGTGATCATACCATGGGACCGTCACACTGCTTCCGCACTTTAGTCTAGGGTAGTTGTAATTGCATTCATTAAACCATTGGTTAATTGTTTTTGGTTATTTCGGTTCTTTTCTTGGGATTTTGCCTAACAATTTGAGGGGTACCCCGCTAAAATATTTTTACTATTTTATGTTAGTTTAATAAACTTTCAAGAATTTACGTATTTATATAAATGTTCATAAATGTATTTATATAAATGTTCATGCATATTGTAGCAACGAGTTAGTTATTAAGGGGCCAAGTCGTTACAGTCTAAAAGGGACAAAAGGAAAAATCAAAAGTTTCTCTATATAACCATTTTTAGGTAGTATAGATAATAGATATAGATAGTATAGATAAATATTTCAACAAATCCATAAAATTGTGCTTTTTTTCTTTTTTTTCTTTTTACTTAAACATTATTATTATTATTATTATTATTATTATTTGGCTTTTATCTGCTTACTTGAAGAAGTTATTATTATTATTATTATTATATATATATATAACCCTAGTATTGTATAACACGTGCTAATGTCAAATTAATAATTTTCAACCATTTATAATATTCGACAAGAATGTCAAAAAAAAAAAAAAAAAGGAACAGTGTGTACATAACTAAATAAATGTTTAAAAAAAGTATGCATAATTTAAATATCCAATGTGCACTTAAATTTCCAAATTATCAAAAGTTTACATAAAAAAATAATAAACAATTCAATGTATCATACATATACAAAATCAGAAGATTTATTTCTTATTTACAAACCTCAAAATAAGGTTATATGCACTAAACTGATTAGCAATGAAAAAGGTATTAAAAGGATTTAATTGAAAATAACCACTTTATGTATGAGGATAAATTAAAAACAATAGAGATTATAAGTGAAAATGGAAGACTCAGATCATTACATATGATGAAGAAGATATATGAATAAAAGAGAAATGAAAATTTATTGCTATATTACAGTTTAAGGATCAACATATGAACTTAAAAAAATAATAATAATGATAATTAAAAACATTAATGGGTGGAAAGTTCAGATTCTCACCTATTTATTTATTGAACTTAAAAAAAAAAAAAAAAAAAAGGTTTTTGATCCCTAAATTTTCAATAATAAATTCATTTGACAAGTTTTAAAATACGTATTCTCTAAGTTATGATAAGTAATTTTACTATAAAATTATGATAAGTTTTTTCATTATTGTAATGTTTGTGACAGTGTCACATGGATTTAAAAAAAGTGCACAATTTAAAATTATATGGACGAAAAGGACATGAAAACTCATAGACCGGAAAAGTAATTTGGTTATTGGGGAAGAAATTAATTTATAGATTAACTCAAGATTTGCGTGAATGTGCAAAACATTAGGATAAATTAGGAATGAAGAGTATTAAGTGAAAAAGATGAAAATAGGGGAAAAAGATGGGCATGAAATCTAAAATAGAATAATTTGAAGGAAGGCAACAAAATCTTTCTTATCTGTGTAAAATAATTTCCTTGTAAAACAAAAAAGGATGAATATTGAATAGAGAGGAAATCTCTCCATCTCTCTCTCTCTATATCTCTCTAGCTGTGCTTTGCTGTTGCCCAATAGATATTACCCTTTTTTCCCCCTTCTCTCTCCCTTCCCTCTTCATTTTATTTTCCCATTAACAAATCCGATTCCCCTGTCTCTTTGTCCCTTCTCTTATGTTCTCTTGTTATAACTTATAATTCACGCTCCTCCCCTCTCCTTTTTTCTCCCAACCACAATCCTCTCTCTTCTTCTTCAGGTATAATCTCTCTGCTATCACTTTTCTTTTCTTTGTTTTTTCTTCCTCTTTCATTCTAACTTCCAGCCTCTTTCACTTCCAACTTTCAATTTTCAGATCTAAGTATTTACAGGATTGTGTTTTTAGCTTAGATGTTAAGCAAAAACCAAATTTTTTAGAGAGATTTAAGTTGTTTTTCAACTACCATATGCTTCTGCTATATCTATTGTGAATTGGGTTTCCTTTTCCTGTTTGTTTACAAGATTTGTTTGTCTTGTCTGTACAGCCAAACAGAAAACTAAAATTAGAAGAAGATGAATTGGCTTTGTGAAGAGATGATGAGCGCCGCCGCGGCCGACCGCCATGAGCGAGTGGTTTGCCCAAAACCCCGCCGTCTCGGTCTTATGAATAATACCGGCAACGACAACCCATTTAGACACTCTTTTGATTCAGATGCTCTCGATCTCCTCTTCTTTAAGGTACATAATTTTTGCTTTTAATTATTGAAATTTAATCGATTTCATCTAATAAAAGAAGAAGATGTTTTTTTTCAGGGTGGTTGTGGATTGGAGAATTTTAACCGTAGTACACAATTAGCCTCGTCGCCTCCGTATTTTTGTGGGTCGCCGCCGAGCAGAGTAGCTAACCCGTTAATCCAAGACGCTAGATTTGGGGATGAGAAGCCAAAGCTGCTCCCCCTCTTCTCGCCGGCGGCTTCTCCTCCGTCGTCTCCACCGCCCTCGGCCGGTCGGAAAGGCGGATGTGTGCGGGTAAATTTTGGTAACAACCCGGCGGTGAGGATCGAGGGGTTTGATTGCCGCCTCGACAGGGAGAGGCGAAACCGCAGCATACCTGCTCTGGCTTAGAAACCCGATCCAAGCCGAGCTGAGCCGAGCTGATTGAGCAATGATGATGAAGAAGAAAACAAACACATGGATTTTTATTTTTTTTCCCTACAATTTTAAATTAAATATTTAAAGTAAAATTTTGAAAAAAAAAAAAGAACTTTTTTGACCAAACACCATTATTGTAAATAATGTGAAAAAGAAATCCAAGTAAATATTATGTTAAAAGAAAAAGGGGGGGGGGGGGGGGGGGGGGGGGGGGGCCTTGTTAGGTTTCTTTTCTCTATTTAGTTGAGTTGAGGGTTGAGAGTCCTTGTTTGACCAATTGAAGAATAAAAGGCAGAAGGAGAGAGAGATTATTCATAGGTTTTTGTGAATTGAGAGAATTAATTTGCCCTCTCTCTTTCTCTTCTCTATTTTGTGTAATATATGTAAGTGTTTTTCTTTTATCTTTTATCTTTTTTCTTTAGGAGAGTCCAAGAGACCAAGGTTGTTTCTTTGTGTAATTCAAGGGCAAACTTTTTGTTGCAGCTTGAGAATGAGAAAACATGTACAAATTGAAGCTGCATAAATTTAATATCAATCAAGTAGATCTTTATTTTGTCTTATAGACTTTTCCTTCTCTCTTTTGGGCTATTTTCTTTATTATGCTTTCATTTACAGTTCACCCCACTAATTTGGTCAAACGAAATAGAAATACAATATATGAGTTTTAAAAATTAAAAAAAATAAAAAGAATACAATATATGAGTCTTAGAATTGAATTTATATGGAGTATGCTTTATTATCATGTATTTTTAGCTAATAGTTGGAAAATATGAGGTGATACTCAAGTTTGGTCAATTCAAGTTGTCACCAACTTCTACATTTTTCTTAATACAATGATATATTGACATTTGAAATTTAATCTTTGACTTGCAATACTTCTTTTGTGGATAATTTAAATTTTCGACTCAATTAAAGATGGTATTGTTAATTCTATGTTGGTGCATATTTCTTCCCTCAATAGTTGGAATTTGGAAACATTGTATATATATATTGACATTGTCACATTGATTTAAGAGAGGAGTGAAATATTGTACAAGGCAGATATTTTGACTTATAAAGAAGGTAAATTATATCAATCAATGGTTTGCAAAGGGATCGTCAATCACCATAGTGAACAAAACAAACCAAACTTAGGCTGACTTCGAGTTTTGAGCTAACTTACAGAAGATATTTTCGCACCGGTGTGATGTTGAACTTACCACACTTTGATGTCTAAGTAAATACAAGAAGTGTATAGTTCAGCTAAATACACAAAAAGTAAGGTCAGGACTTTCCTTGGAGATTGTTTACTCTTCCTTTAGAGGTCGTCAAATGGGGTATTTATAATGTCTTTTTTCTAATAGCTACATGTGATTATGTGTAGCTTGGGTGATATTAGAGTTGTTTCTAGTGCTTGCAAGGTGGCAGACCAAGCATAACTCAGTTATTTTCTGGATTGGTATATATTTACCAATTTGGTTAGACAGCTCAAATCTCGAGACACTAACTTTCTCTTTTGGGACACGCATTCCCCCTTATGCCTCCTTCCGGTTCTCTTTAGACTTGGGCCCACCTATGAATTTTGGGCCTTACCTTAATTAGGCAATTCTCAATAATTATTATGGTTATTCTAGTAAAGAATAGTTAAAATATTCATATTAGCATGAATTTTATGAAATTTATGATGTTGAAGCTAAGAATACTAAGAAAATGTAACATGAGTCATTTTCTAATTAAGTACCTAACTTATTGATTTTAGTTAGAAATTAAATAATCCATATATATGATATCAAACAAATATCAAATAAGAAACGAATGGTCTTAATTGTTCCATACTTATATTAATCAGTATTTAATTTAGTCTCTCTCTTTTTTAAATTTATCACTACATATTATTAAGAGTGTAATCAAAATTCCATGTTGGTTATATATATATAGTAAAGACTTTCCAGTGATATGAGATCTTGCCATCAAAATTGGAAGCAGAGTCATAAAATTTTGTTGTCAAATTGAACAATTGTGAAAATATTTAGAGGTTGATATTTCTCCCATGGGTTATTTTCTGCAACTAGCTGTAGTTGTCAATAAGAGATGGGATGAAAATCAAAGTTTGTTAAAAGAGAAATTAAAAAATTCATGAGAAGTTCAAATTGCCACAAAAGTTAAAGTTTTTTTTTTTTTTCCTTTTTTAATTTTAAGATAAAGGCAATGGACGAAAGCAAATTAAATTATGTTTGGAGTTATCCATATGATGCTTTTATGCTCAAAATCTTGTGTGTGTGGACGCTCCTCAAACCACTTTTCTTGCTCTTTCTCCTTTCTAATAATTTAAAATTTTTAAGGACAAAATTTGAAGAAACTTCCCCTCCCCTTTTGTCTAATTTTAGTGCAAACCGATGTTTGTTTCTATTCCTTTAATTCCATAACCCTAAGATGGGATTTGGTCCTTTTCTTTACAATTTTTGGACAAATATATTACCAAATGAGTAAAAATCTTTCATTTCTAAAGTATATATATCTTCATGCATTGGGTAAGTATTTATTTATGGTAAATTATGCAATGTAATCTTACCTTTTCAAACATCCAAGTAACTATATATTCCTTTAAAAAAAAGTATATATATCCAAATTCCTTTTTTAGTACAAGTTTCCAAATGCTTGTTTATTTAGCTTTAATAGCTTCAATTCTTATCTTCTTCCTAAACTTCTGACAACATTATTTTATTCTGAATTTTTAAATTATTTATTTTGGTTTTTACTTTTTGATTTTAAGTATGTAATACTACTTTGGTGTGTGTGTATATATATAATTCATAAAAATTGAAATATGTAGGTTTTAATTTCTTTTTCTTTTTTTTTAATTTAGTTTAATGTTCAAATGCTATCTTTACAAAGATGAAGACCATTTATAATAGAATTGTGAGAAAAAAGGTATAATTTTTAAAAATAAAAAATTAAATAGTTATAAAATGAGATCTAGTTATATATACAAAATCACATGTTTTTTTTTTTATCAAATTAATATTTGTATGGTCGAGATTAAAAATTGAACTCGCATCACTTAAAGGGTAATTTTCTTAAATAGCAAAGCTGCTTAAAGTATTTTCAAATATACCAAAATGTCATTGTTTATCAATGATAAACATTGATAGAAGTCTATTAGTGTTAATAATTGTATATGGATGATAAAAAAGTGAAATTTTACTATATTTATATATAAGTTGGACCATTTTGCTATATTTAAAAATTATCTAAAACAAAATTTTGATTCAACGTCTACTTGGCATGTAAAGCCATATATAATAAAATAAAATTTTGATTGAAAATTTCTTGACATTTCCAGGCATATGAGAATAATTATACTGTTATTTGGAAAAATAGCAAAAGTAGAATATATTTGAGTTATAGCAAAACACATTAACACACATGAGTCTAATTTTAGGAAATCCTAAAATGCCTTTTATAATCTATAAATACACATAATTAAGCACCCATTTGGATTAACTTAAAAAGTAAATATTGTTCAGAAATTCATTTTCATTTAAATACCTTTGATAAGAACTATTTAAAATAAAGATAATAATGACTTTCAAAATCTATTTTGAGTGGTTGTCGAACATTTGTATTTCTCTCCAAATGACTTATTTTTTAAATTAAATACGGGTATTTCAAACGCACTCTAAATTTGATTTTCTAAAGATTTAATAATAATTAGAATCTGACTTTGCCAAAAAAATCGAGATTAGTTAGTATGATTATTTCGATCCACATATTTGCGTGTATTTTAGATTTTATTTTCAAATATCAAATAATCTCAATTCATCTAATTATTTTTAGTTTCCCCTTCTTTTAACGTAGTTTTGCCTTTTCTAATTTTAATATTTTATATCATTTTACTTTATTTGTTTTGTTTTTCTATATATATATATAACAGTTTGAATTCTTAAATCCTTATTTTTATAATAAAATGAGATTTATTATTTGAATATGATTCAAATAATTAATATGAATATGATTTATATTAATATTAATATTATAGGTTCTTACCATGGTTGAACAAAAAAGAATTCTTTTGTAAAAAGAAAAAAACAAAAAAGAATTCTTCACTTTGTTGTGATAATAAAGAAAATGTTGTACAATTGATGAGCAAAATGACGGAAAAATGGAGCACAAAAACCGAAAAATTATAATATTAAAATAATAAATAATAAAATAATATCAAAGGAATTAAAATAACCAAATTAAATAAAGTAAACTTAAAATAAACTAAAATAAACAAAGTGGGATTTTATGGAAATTCTCTCAAATTTCACCCCTTTCTCTTCTTTTGTCTCTTACGTGTGTGTTACAATATCCACAAAAAGCCTCTATTTATAGCCAATTTGACAAGTAGACATGGACTTTAGCCACTAAGCTCAATTATATAATGGATATCTAATTTGTTATAACATTCATAATACTCCCATTAGATGCCCATTATATATATATATGTCTCGTTAAAACCTTACTAGGAAAAATTTCAATGGGAAAAAATCTCAGTGAAGGAAAAAGAGTACATATTTCATATAATCTAATATTTCTAAAAGAATACAATACATTTGCTCCCCTCATAGGAACATCATTTGATATCTGAGTGAATCGCTACATTCCAATGTTCTGCACCAATTTTTCAAAGGTTGCGGTTGGTAATGATTTTGTAAATAAGTCTGCAAAGTTATCGTTCGAACAAATTTGTTGTACAGTGATGTCACCACCATTTTCTTCAAGATCATGAGTGTAGAAAAGCTTAATAATGCTTTGTTCTATCTCCTTTAATATATCTTCCTTTGATTTGGGCTATACATGCTGTGTTGTTTTCGTATAATGTTGTTGGAGGATTTTTACTAGAAGACTAGCCACATGTTTCACAAATGTGTTGAGTCATTGATCTTAATCATACACATTCTCTACTAACTTCATGGATTGTAAGAATTTCAGCATGATTTGAGGAACTAACTGTTATGGTTTGTTTCACTGATCGCCAAGATATAACAATTTATCCACAAGTGAACAAATAACCTATTTGAGATCTAGCTTTGTGTGGATCAGATAAACATCCAGAATCTACATAACCAACTAAGTCAAAATGTGATTTATTTGAATAAAACAAACTCATATCGATCGTTCCTTAGAGATAACGGAGTATATGCTTAATTCCATTTCAATATCTGGTCTTGTATGATTAGCAAAATACATAAATGCACCAATTACACGAAGATATGATACTTCAGGACCAAGAAGTTCTTCATTATTATCTTGAGGTCGAAATATATCTTTCTTAAGATATTCTATTTCCTTTGAAAGCTCTTCAGGAGTTCCAATTATATTTAGGTCATCAACATATATAGATATAATAGCAAATCCTGACTGTGATTTCTTTATAAAAACACATGGACATATTGGATTATTTTGATATCCTTCTTTCAACAAATATCCACTCAGGCAATTATAACACATTCGTCCTGATTGTTTTAATCCATATAGTGTAACTTTATTGAATATAGTTATCGAGAACTTGATTTATGTATTTCAGGTATCTTAAATCCTTATGAGATTCTCATATAAATGTCATTATCAAGAGATCCATATAAATATGCTGTGACAACATCCATAAGATGCATGTCCAAATTTTCATACACAGTCAAACTAATTAAATATCTTAATGTAATTGCATCCACCACTGGAGAATATTTCTCCTCATAATCAATACCAGGTCTTTGTGAAAAACCTTGTGCAACTAGTATTTCGTTGGGTAAGTATTTATTTGTGGTAAATTATGCAAAATGAACTCATTATTTTCATTTCTTTTTCTCACAAATACCCATTTGTAACTCACAGGTTTGACATCTTCTGGTGTCCAGACTACTGGTCCAAAAACTTGACGTTTTGAAAGTGAGTTTAATTCTACCGTGATTGCTTCTTTCCATCGAAGCCAATCTTTTCTATGTCGACATTTTTCAAAAGATTTTGGTTGAGGATCTTCATTTTCAAATATAATATCAAGTGCAACATTATGTGCAAAAATGTTATCAATAACTGTATTAGTTCGATTCCATCTTTTTCCTGTCATGACATAATTTATTGAAATCTCATTATTATCTTTAAGTATTTCACCTTCTTCACTAATTGGATTATCAGTCATGTCCAGGGTTTCTTCGTGGATATTTACATCCTCAACTAAGTCTTTTTTACTATCGTTTATTTTTCTTTTCTGAGGATTTTTATCTTTGGAACCCACTGGTCAACCACGCTTCTAACGTGTTCCAGATTCATTAGTGACAACTTGCTGTGTTAGGATATTAATTTTCGACGGAACATTTGCAACGGGTATATGTGATTTAGTTACTTTTTTTGCATCTATAAATGCATCTGGTAATTGATTTGCTATATTTTGCAAATGAATTATTTTCTAAACTTCAAGTTCACATTGATTTGTACGGGGATCTAAATGAGACAATAATGATGCATTTCATGCAATTTATTTTTCCAACTTCTTAATTCCTCCCCCTAATGTTGGAAACTCTGTCTCATTAAAATGACAATCAACAAATCATGTAGTAAATACATCACCCGTAGGGGTTCAAGATATTTAATAATTGATGGGGAATCGTATCCAATGTATATTCCTAACCTCCTTTGAGGACCCATCTTAGTACGTTGTGGTGGAGCAATTGGAACATATACTGCACATCCAAAAATTCTTAGATGAGAAATATTTGACTCCTAGCCATAAGCTAATTGTAATGGTGAGTATTTATGATAAGCTACTGGCCTAATGCGTGCAAGTGACGCAACATGCAAAATAACATGTCCCTATACAGATGTAGGAAGCTTCGCCCTCATTAGTAATGGTCTAGCAATTAATTGCAAACATTTTATAAATGATTATGCTAAACCATTTTGTGTATGAACATGAGCTACAGGATGTTTGATAACTTGTAGAAATACAAGTTATGATAGCCTTTTTCTTAGATAAATAGAGATTAAATAGAGAAGCATGCGGTAGTTTATGTTGATTTTTATTAATAAATCTTCCTTTGCGTTATACTCTTGTATTTTTATGAAAAATGATTTTACCACTTTTTGAGCCTAAAACTCATGTTTTAACGCAGGAATGCAAACGACGCGTTGACGACTTCTTAACGCAGGACTACGCGTTAGCAATCTGTTCTTCATGGACGCATGATCTGAACGGAACGCGAACAACCTGTAGAGGCATTAACAACTACTCAACGCAAGACTATGCGTTAGCAACTCATGACGCGTTGACAACGACCAAACTATCCATGGACGCATAAACAACCATCAACGCAAGGCAGCGGACAATCAGATAGAATCTTGAGAGATTGTCGGATGATTGACATACATAATCTGTGGCTAAAATGGTGGATCTAAATTGATCCGAGAATTACGCAATCAGGCAAGATGGACGCATGATATCAATATCGCCCCCAATCAAGCAGATTTGCCATTGATTGCGAACGCAGCATCTATAAAAGGGCAAACCTGTAAGATGAGAAAGGGTTGTTGATTCTCGGAAGAATTCCATAAGTGACAGCCGAGTTCTCTCCAGACCTCAACCGGAGACGAATAGCTCGAGAGAGAAGAGTCTTCCCTCCGCCTGACCACTTCAAGCAGAACCTCACGCTTCCATCCAAGCGACTCAAGACATTGACGCCTTTTCCTGCTTTCCATCTTACTTTTCTATCTTGATTTTAGATTTGTGTCAAGACATTGAGCTTATCTAAAGTTGTATTCCGTTCATCAATATATATTTCTTCCATGTCTATTGATTTCTCTATACTTTCCGCTTTTTACTTTCAATCCATGAGTAACTAATCTTTCAAGGGTCTAGGGTTGCGTTAGCATCTAACTAAGAACCATAGTGTAACTATTTCATTTTGTCAATTGCAAACTTATTCCGATGCTTATGTCCATCTAGCTAATCGATATAAGTAGTAATAATCAAATTGCTCGAGAGGGTAAGTGATTGTGGAACTCAATTGACAAGGGCCAAGAAGTGTACCTATCTATAGGAATAACCTTGGTTCTTAACACTCTCCTATGCGTTATAGCATATAACGCATAGCGGCTAACAACCGGGAGAAGAGTCGCAAGTATGAATAGACTACCACCATGCGTTTCCGATGTTAGATGTTAACTAACCCGAACCCTGTTTTTATCCATTCATTCAAATAATTAGCTGACTTTGTTGTGTCGCATGCCTTTCCATCTTCCACATTTTAGTATAGTGTACATACTATCGCTTTCTTTAGATTAGACACAAACCTCCCAATTATTTCTTGGTTACCACTGCAACGCATATAATCCATTTAAATATAGAATCAACATAATCCCTGTGTTTGACCTCAGACTCACCGAGAAAACCTACTCCTTTGGTTATACTTGGGTAAAGGAGAGGAAAACTTGACAGATCACCAACGCGTAGCATTTAAGCATAAGTAAAACGCATGGTATGTTCAACGCATAGCATGTGAAACTCATAATCATAGCTTACTTGCACCTTGCGTTTGTACATTTTCATTTCCACAATTCATACACAACAATGTTCAACATTTATCCCAATTGACATACAATAATTATCAAAAGTTTGGGATGTAAATTCACCACCATTATCAAGACGAATGGTCTTAATTGTATAATCAAGAAATTGTGCTCTTAACTTAATTATTTGAGCAAGTAATGTTGAAAATGCAAGGTTTCGACTTGATAATAAGCACACGTGCAACCATCTACTAGATGCGTCTATTAATACCATAAAGTATTTAAATGGTCAACTTGGTGGGTTAATAGAGTCACACATATCACCATGAACTCGTTCCAAAAATGCAGGTGATTCAGTTCCCACTTTAGCTGGTGATGGTCTAATTATTAGTTTGACTTGAGAGCAAGCATCACATAATAATTCACTAGATTGAAGAATCTTCTGGTTCTTTAATGTCACACACCCTCCCGGATTATCCTCCATAACCTGAGAGAAGATGTGAAGACAACAACCTTGACTCCTTTGTAAGGTTCACTGTCCAACCATTTTCACCAAAGACGGCCCAGACGAGGTTCTTGAGTAAGCAAAGCATCCTGAACTCGCTCGCTACCTGGAAAATTAGAAAAAAAGGAAAATGTGAGCTAAAGCCCCGTGAGTGACAAGTTTTGTAAACAGGCTTTTATTTGAAAACAGGCATGTTACATTTGTACATATAAAACAAGGGTTTAATATGATAGTTCAACCAAAACATATTTTGTACAAATTTTATCAATCTCATAACACTGTTTTCAAATCGTATAGAATCATTTTCCAAAATGATTTAAACAGAAAACCGTTTGGTTTCTCAATCTTTTCCCTTAGTTGAGGCGGAGCAAGGCTCAACGCTCTCAACGTCGAAAACAACCTTAGTTGGGGTGGAGCAAGACTCAACACACCCAACGTCGAAATTATCCCTGGCTCGATGTGGAGCAAAACTCGACGCACCAACCAAATCAACTTCTATGTGCACATAGGAATATGGCGGGTTGCCCAAGTACCTTCTCCACGTCCATCAGTACTGTGTCCCGAGGAAACTCACGTGTCTTCTCCTGTCCTTCAGCACTAAGCCTCCTCTAAAACATTTTATCAACCAGTTTACATAAATAGTTCATATGAAACCTTTCATAGAAACATAATGTTTCTTGATAAACAACATCTTGCAACATGCCTTTCAATATCGTATAGCAATCAGATAAAACATGCATTGTGACAATATAATCAAACATCATGCTTTTCAAGAAAACAGTCATTTCAAAGCCATATTTCATAAGAACATTTTCAATAAATTTCGTTTTCAAAGAAAGAAAAAGTCACTCACAAATCACTTAATAAATTTCCTCTTTTCCTTTCAAATCCTGCTTTCCCGAGCTCCTTGAACGCAAGGCTTGAGCTTCTAACCCGCAAGATAGCTGTTTCCACTCTCTGGTAGCTCAATTGGACGCAGCGTTCTAACTCCGGAACGCAAGACTGACGTTCCTCTATTAGTTCGGTTGGACGCAACCCTGCCCTTAAACGCAAGGTTGATGACTAACGCAAGGTGCAACTTAACTCTTCTTACTTCTTTCGGATGCGTCGACCTCTCTTGGACGCAAGGTCTAACTTGAACGCATCGCTATCTTCGATCGCGGCGTTCACCTTGAACGTTGAGTTCGTCTTAAACGTAAGGCTGACCCCTTTTCGACGCAAAACAACTTCTTTAACATCGGATGGCTAAGTTGTCAAGAATACCTTCTTTCTTCCCTTTCTCTCAAGAATTCTTACTTCAAAATCATCAGCCGTTACTTTTCCCTCAGGGTCCTATTTATAGAGGGCTTGCCATCCTACTTCTCCTCTCTTTTTGCCACTTGATTGCCACATGTCACGCTGCATGTCTGCCTAACCATGCATTAATCAAAGCGTCACCTTGCATGAAACACTTAGCATGCCTTCTAACACCTCCTACTGATAAGGTGTCAAATCTATATGAAGCCACCTAGCCTTTATAAGCTTATCTTATGCGTCATCATAATCCAATATACAACTATTCATTCAACCTTGTGTTCCTACGCGTTCATATAATCCTCTTCCAGATTTCAACTTCTTTACTCCCTTTCCTTACTCTCAGCTTTACTACCTTTAACCCCATTTCTCCATCACATTCAACTAGGAGTTCAAGTCTTAAACGCATACTACTATGCGTTTCAGCTTATCATATAATACCATGTGTCTGCCTTAACCGCATACTATCATGCGTCCAACTCTCTTTCCTTATGTCCATTCTCAGCTACAAATCCTTCTCTTCTACAATCACCCTTCTGACAATGTGGTTTACTCTTGACACCCACATCCAACTCAAGTTCTTCCTCTATGCGTTTGTCCTTTTGCATTTATCTTTACTTCATCCGGCATCCATGACCATCTTCCTTGAAGGTTTCTTGATTATCCCTCTATGCGTCCTTGAGTTATATCCCAAGGTTATTCCTTTAACCTTTTTCTTCCTTAACTTCTTCCTATGCGTTTACCCGAGATCGAGGTTACACTTCCATTTATCATGAAGTTAAGCTCCTCAGCGAATAACCTTAACAACCATGGTAGCCACCTTCAACGCATAAGCTCCTCGACGCATAGCTAATAGCCACCCTCAATGCGTAAACTCCTCAACGAATAGCTGATAGCCTTCTTCAATGCATAAACTTTCTCAACGCATAGTAAGACTTCTTACCAACACTAAAGTCCTTACTAGCACATAATAATCCTTCAACGCATAACATCTTATAGCAACTTTTAACGCTTAACTGCGGTCTATCGCATATAACTATTCTCCTATTCAAGGTATTCTTATCAACGTATGGTAGGTTAGGTACAACTTCTCTTGATCAAGTTCCATCTTCTCTTCCAACGTATTATGACACCTTTCTACGCATAGTAGCCCTTTCATCATATAACAATTCTTCCAACTTACTAACAGGCTACTTTCTTCTCTTTACAATAGCTTCCCATGCTAGGCCTACCAACGCATAGTCGTGGTCAATACTCATAGTTCTTGTTCCTTCACTTCCGTTCACTATTGCTCTTCACAACGCATAACGCATTACTTTCCTTAAATAGCCATTTCTCCGACGCACGCTAACTTTTCCAATGCAAGATACTTTTCCCGCATCCGGTGGTTCTAACCAACTTTACTTCGTCAACGCTTGTTACATCACCCTATTTAGCTTACCACCTTCCAAAACCATTTTCATAGCTTAACAATTTCCAGGATTAAGTGTAACCCATGCGTTTGCCTCTTCCTTCTAATTCTTGTGTCCCTTTTCAAATCCTCAATATTAAATACCATGCGTTAGAGCTTAACCATCTATGCGTCAATCTGATTTCCAAAATACATCTAACTTCAACCAATTCCCAACTATATCTTTAGTCCTTCATTCTCACCCTTGGTAAGACATCTACTTTTTTCCTAATACCATTCATCTCAATGCACAGAATTCCTTGGCCATAATTCAGAAATTCCACAAACTTAACTTTTCCGTTTTGAAAGTTCCGTTAATCCACATACTTTTATCCTTTTATCCTTACTAGCCATTTTGAATACCTAGGTTTTTGAGATAGGGTGTTACATTTAATGGGTATCCATTTGAATTTTTAATAATTCTTCTCATCATTATAGATCTTGGATGACCTAACCGGTCAAGTCAAATTGTAAATATATCTGGATTCATGAACTTCAGGTTCATTGTTGCATATGTTTCAATGAATCGTATATGAGTATAATATAATCCAGAAGATAAAACAAGCAACTTTTCCAATATATGTTTTTCATGTGAGACATGAGATATGATATAAAGATATTCTATCTCATTTTTCCTATTAGTCTCAATATGATATCCATTTCAACGTATATCTTTAAAACTTAATAGATTTCTCTTTGATTGACTAGAGAACAATGCATTGTTAATTGTAAATTTTGTTCCTCTAGGCAAAATAATATTTGTTTTTCCAAATCCTTCAATCAGGTTTGCAAAACCTGATATTGTATTGACTTTTGCTTTTAGCATTGTCAATGTGGAAAAATATTTTCTATTTGTAAGTATTGTATGTGTAGTTGCACAGTCTGCCAAACATAGATATTCATTCCTCATTTTTTAGTCACTCAATATATGAAACTTGTCCATGATTCTTCATTTAAACAAGATTATTACAATAAGAAAAACAAAACTTGAAATTACAAGGTTTAACTTAAAAAACATGAAAGATAGATAGATAAAACAATTCTACATATTCTCAAAATAAAAAAAAAAAAACACTTGCTATGCCATCATTTGTGCTGATTTTCTCTTCAGGAGATTCAAAGAAGTCTGTCACATCCAAAATTTTCATATTGGATAGGTCAAATATATCAGTATCTTGGTATGCAAAATTTGCTACCACATTTTTCTCTTTTTCTTTCAGGGAAGTATATCAGTATACTTGGGTAAAAGGATAGGAAAACTTGACAAGACCACCAACGCATAGTAATAGAACGCATAGCATGTTCAAAGCATGACATGTTGAACGCATAAATACATCATTTAGCACCTTGCGTTAGGTTGATTTACACATGCAAAATAACCGCAACAAGCACCTATGACAAATAATTATTTCCATTGAAGTCAAGGGCTGAAAATTCTATTTTTGTAAGATTCGTCATGATAACACTATCACAAAAAATTATATTTATATTAGCAATTTAATATATATTAAACATGCAAAACAACGTTTAATTTACTAATTATAATAAAGAGAAAATGACATACCTTCAGAACCTACCTTCAACGAAAAAACGGCAAGAGCTCGTGCTGATAATGTGTTGTAAAATTGAAAAGCAAAATGACAGAAAAACAGGAGCACAAAAACCGAGAAATTATAATGTTAAAATAATAAATAATAAAATAATAGCAAAGGAATTAAAATAACTAAATTAAATAAAGTAAACTTAAACTAAAATAAAGAAATTGGAAATTTATGGAAAAATCTCTCAAATTTCACCAATCCTTTCTATTTTTTTCTCTCCGGTGTGTGTGTTACAATATGCACCAAAAGCCTCTATTTATAGGCAATTTGGCAAGTACGTAATGACATTTCATGGCCACTAAGGATGTGTCATTAGTAGACACATGGCCTTTAGCCGCCACTAAGCTCAACTATATAATAGACATTTAATTTATTATAATATTCATAATAAAAAATTATTTATAAAAAGTGGGTTAAATTATATTTTTTTGTCCCTTAGCTATGGAATTGTCATCAATTTTTTCTTTACACAATATTGGAAAATTCAAATAATGTCCTCAACTTGACCATAATTATAAAAATATTCTTAATTGTAGGTTGAAATTCAATTAGAAATATACTTCTAAAATATTTTAATAAGAAAAAAAATTCTTTTTACTCCTTGAATTTTGAATATAGTTTCTATTTATTCGTGGATTTCGAGATATTATACTTTTAAATTTCAAATTTAAAATACATTGCTTTCTATGTAAAAAGAACTTTGTGAACTTTTTTTTTCTTCCTGTGTAAAGTGGAAGACGTTGTATTTGTAAATACTATTAGATATGTTAGATGCCTTTATAAAACATTTCATCCACTCCCACATCCAAGTTTCATCTAATATCGAATTAATCTGATTATATTTTAAATAGGGGTGGTTGATTTTTTTTTTTTTTTTTTTGTCAATTATTGCAATTCTTATACTTTAAAGACCAAGTAACTATAAGTTAAATTATAGTAATGATTTAGGTTTATGTCTATTTTTTTTTTTTTGATATTCATGAGTGTTCGAGTCAGCTTACATGTACCTTGATTAATCTCCACGAAAAAAACCTGTTTGACCCTACAACATTTGGGTGTCAAAAAAGCTCGTAAAATATTAAATTCTAGATAGGTGGTCATAATGGAATGAACCCATGACTTTTTAGGTTTATGTCTATTGGTTTCTAAACTTTTAAAAGCAAGTCTTTAAATTTTTAATTTGTATCTAATAACTCCCTAAATTTTAAAAACGTCTAATAAATTCTTGAGTTTTCAAGTTTGTGTCTAATAACTCCTTAACATATTCAAAATTTTAGAAAATTAATTGATCTATTAGATATAAAATTGAAATGTATCTAATAGAATTCTAAACATGTAGTTTTTATCATGCATCTATTATACATAAGATTGAATATGTCAAAGATTTATTAGGCACAAAATTGTAAATCATATATCTATTAGACATAAAATTGAAAATTTAAAGACAGACTTGATAATTTTTAAAATTTATGAACTTATTAATACAATATTTAAATTTAAAAAATATATTAGACATTTTTAAAATTTAAGGATGAATTAATCACAAATCTAAAAGTTCATAATTAAATAACCTAAATATAACTATAGTTTATAGAGATTTGAGATTTAAATTTAAACTTGAGAATAATTGTCCAGAAAAACAACGCTGTATAATTTCTTTTGTTAATGCACTCTAAGAAAAAATAGCCATTAAATAACATTTAGAAAATTCATAAATTTCAAAAAATAATAATAATAATAATAATAATAAATAAAAAAAGAAAGAAAAAAAACTGCAATTGTTTTTCTCTGAAAAAAAAGTATGAATTTTGTATATATGATCTATAATTAATTAAATGCATAAGGAAACTTTTTTAACAATATTTATAATCAACTTATTAAAATGTCAAAATTGCAACACTTTTAAGTTTAAGGCTAAAATTGCATTACATTTGCTTAAATTTAGAGTTAAAATTGATGAAATTGAAAGTATAAAATACATATTGATACAACCGGATAAGTTTAGGGTTAAAATTGATTTTTTTTCCTAAAAGATAAATAATATTTCATATTAAAACTCTCTCTGTTTTATTAGAATTAGTTAGAGTACACGGTGTTAAAAATCCTTAGCACATAAATTTTTAAATAAATATACATTTAATTAAATTTAAACAATAAATATATGATATAAAATTTAAAAGTAATAAAAGAGACAAAGACATAAGCAATATATATATTTTATTTAATTAATTTATAGTGCATATGAAATGTAGTAGATGTAGTTGAAAATGTTTGAAACATAATTACATGAAATAAAATATAAATAGTTGAATGAATATAATTTGTTGTTGTTGTTAAGTTGTCAAACATTTATACTTCTTTCAAAGTCGCTTAATTTTTAAATTAAACACTTGTAAAGGTATTTTAAACACATTTCAAAAAAAAGTTAGTAACAAATATTTATATATTTTATTTAGATATATAATTTTGTTTTGGTAAAAAAAATTGAGTATTCTAAGATATTATTAAATAAATTGTCTACAATTTTTTTTTTTTGAAGAAAAAGTTCGAAACAATTTTTTTTTAAAATTATATTTCAATTGTCTAGTTTTAATCAATAAAATTTTTTAAAAAAGAACAAAGAACAAAGGGGCCCATAAAGAAAAACAAATAAGGGCTGGTAAAAAAACTATGAATGGATATGATGATAAAATAGTAATTGTAAAAAGATTTAATGACGACAAAAAAAAACTAATAATAATAAATAATAATAAATGTAAACTTAAATAGAGAAAATTGAAAAAGCAAAAATGAAAAAGGCATGGAAGGTACCATACAACACCATGAAGGGATGTGATCGATCACGAGGGAAAATTAATCCTTGTTAAAAAATTAAAGGGTAAATAAGGAAGTTAAAAGTTATCTCTATGGCCTGTTTCGTATACCCTTTCCTATAGTATAGATTTAGATTTCGCTTGAGTGCCATCACTTTTAAAATAATTGTTGTGAAAAATCAAATATGATAATGAGGTAAAATAGTGTTTAGTAAAATTTGATTTTAAATTAGAAAAACTACTTATGGTATTAGATAAATTAATACTAAATTAGTGTAATTTAATTATATGAACTAAAATAGGTTTATTATTTTAATTATTTTTATATTGATAATTAATTTATAATTTATTGTAATATATTTATTAAATTTTTATATAATTTGAATTTCAACTAATTTGGTTTAATCTAAATTATTCGATAAAAATTTAAGAAAAATAATTGTTATAAAAATATTGAATCAATTAAAATTTAAAAATATATGTGAGAAATATATTAATATGGAAGAATATTGTTATAATATATTTATTTAAATGATTAAAATAAGTAGTAGATTTTTATAAAAGTATAATTTAAAAACTACTACTATTATAGTTTTTACATGTTAGATTTAAAAAAGTGATTCTAATAGATTAATAAATGATTTGATTTACCAAACATAGGAGACCGTTAAGATTTTTCCAAAATCACTTTCAACCATTGTGGGAGGAAAAAGTGTTTTTAAAAAAACTCATTTTTATTTAATTTTTTTTTTTTTAAAAAAACTGTTTAAAATCCACCGTGATTGTCAATATTTTCATTTTTCCAAAATAACTTATTTTTTAAATTAAACACTTAAAAATGCATTCCAAACATATCCTTAATCATGAATTATATTTTGTATTACAAACAATAGGAATTATGCATTTTATGTAATGACCATATCAACCATTTTTGTCAATTATTAGCGAAAATTAGAATTATAGATTTTCATAATGACCATATCAACCATTTTTTAATATTCTTATGATTTAGTATTCTAAAGTTTTATTAACGTTTAAATGTTATAAGGATAAATTGAGTGATTTTGTGAGATTAGTTTTGTACGCAAACTAATTTGACGTTTATATATATTAATATATATTTTTTTAATAAGTCCCTATTAGATTGAACCTTAATTATTACATTGAGGTCTTAATTTGATGGGTATTTCGATGGAAACATCTATGACATGTCGATTTCCATGAATATTCTTCAGAACTATTATAAAAAAAAAAAAAGAAAAAAAAAGAGATGCACAGTTTGTAGTTGTGTTTAATATATAATATGATAATTACTAATTAGTAATTACACATGAACCCGTTATTAACTTTGTAATATTAAATTTGTTTACTTGTACATTTTTATACATGAAAGATTTATTTAAGTCCGTTTGATTAACTTTAGTTTCATATTTTTTTTTTTAATTTAAACCTATAAATATTCATTATACCTCTAAATTTCTTATTTTATTATCTACTTCTTACCAATGTTTTCAAAAATCAAATTATATTTTGAAAACTTAAAAAATAAGTTTTTAAAAATTTATTTTTTTTAAAAAAATTTAACTAAGAATTAAACTCTTTTACTTATGAAAAATAAAAATTACTATAAGAAATGAAATTTTAACTTTTTAATTTTGTGTTTTAATCCAACTTAATTTTGTATAGGTGAACTTGATTTTAGTTAAAATTAGTAAGTTTCAAGAAATTATTATTTTACTCTAAAGTCGTCATAATTAGTAATGGAACTTTATAGAAATTGAATCAACGAATGTTTAATCTTAGATTTCAATTTAAAATCGATTTTTTTCCCACACATATATGTACTAGTTTTTAACACGTCACGTGATTTTTTCTATTTATTTAACTATATATTAAAATAAAATGTGAATGTACCCATTTATACTACAACATATTTTTTTTAAGAACTAATTTAAAGAGTACTAAAAATACATAAATTTTTAGAATAAATAACAATAAAATTAATTATAAAATATAAAAAATTATTTTAAATGATAAAACTATTGAAAATATTTACAAATAATAGCAAAATATCATAGTATATCTACGATAGATTGTGATAGATTACTATTTATGTGACACATATAAATATAGTTAGTAATCTATCGCGATCTATCATAGATAGATTATAAAATTTTACTATATTTATAAGTATTTTGATTCATTTTTCTCTATTTAAAAACAATTTTAAAATATAAATTATAAAATATTTAAAATAACATATGTAAAGCTAGGTATCAAAATAAAAAAGGTTAAATAAATCTTTAAAAGAAATTAATGATAAAGACACATGATAAAAAAGATTAGAAATAGAAGTAAATTAGAGATGAAAAAATTAGAAGGGAGATGAAAGATTTAGCTTAGTTATGAAACAATTATTATCTTAAAAAAATAAATGGATGCTATAGATATAGGGAATGGGAAGAAGAAAGAATGGAGTTGATAACCATCTAACAAATGATCAATAATTATAGAATTCTAGAATTCTGACATACATAAACTCTTAGACATAAAATTAAAATTTTGCATGTCAATATTTCTATCGATATTTTCATATTTTTATAGGTTCGATATCGACACGAGGGGTGAATTGATATTTCCATTATATGATAGAAAAAATTTTCAAACTTAAAAAATAAGCAACAAGAATGTAATTAATGTAAATATGATATAACTAATAAGCATGTTAGTTTGTTTAAAAATCATAAAACATTGATTTACTAATTTAAGTTTCTTTTTTTTCTTTTTTTTTTCTTTTTGATTTTTATAATTTTTCTAGAAATATCTATCAAAATCGACATTTCATCGGTATTTCCATCGAAATTTGAGAATTGGTAATTCTTTTTTTTTTTTTATGTATTAAACTCATTGAAAATAAAAATGAAGTAAATCATCTATCACGATCTTTTCAATAATAATAATAATAATAATAATAATAATAAAATTATTAGCAATTATATCAAAGAAATAATTAATTTTTATTTTTATTTTTATTTTTGTCTACACCTCTCGAAAACACTAAAAAAATATATTAAAAATTCGAAGATCGAAAGAAGAAACATAACAAGGAAGAGGAATATTAGTTTAGTAGGATGAAGGCATCTTATGACATAGTTATTTGGTTGTACTTCAAAGTTAGATATTTTGTCTTGAATTAGTGAGCTAGAAGAAGAAAAATTCCACACTTCCTTGCTTTCCCTGTTGATTGCTTCTTCTCTTTCACCCACTAACCGATGTTTGATAGCAAGTTTTTTTTTTTCTTCAGTTCATGAGTTGATGCACATATTAGATATCGCTTTACTTTTACTTTTTTGTTTTTCTTTCCAAACCTTCCATATCCTTACGTCTAAAATTGAGTTGAACACCAAAATTTCCATGGACTTATCGTGGTGAGCAACATATTTATATATAGAAAAAAAAAAAAAAAGAGGAATACAAAGATCCATTGAGAGAGAGAGAAGAGTAGAAATAAATAATGGGAAAATTAAAGGGTCTAAAAACACTTAATGCTTTAATGATGTTTTTTTTCCCTTTCAATGCAAAGGTCCTCCAAAATCAGAAAAAAAAAAAATAATAACCCTCCTACTTACTCCGAAGCTGAATCAATTTTTCTTATCATTTAATTAATTCTTTTTCAAATGGAAAACCCATTTATCAATGGATTGTTCTAATATTCACCATAATTAATTTTAATAAAAAAAATGAAATTAAAAACAAATTTACAATAAAACTAAAATGTGAATAGGAAAAGGGCCATAATTAATAAATAATTAGGAAAGAGTGCCGTTTCGAAAAAGGAGAAAGAAAAGAAACAGGAAAAGGAAAAAAAATGTTGTGGTACTGTAGAACACATGGAAGGTAGGGCAAAAAGGGGAAGCCCATGGGCCGAATTATTTGAAATCTGAGGACAACATACTTTAGTGGCAAATCTGAA
Source organism: Citrullus mucosospermus (assembly GCA_030954485.1). Taxonomy (NCBI): domain Eukaryota; kingdom Viridiplantae; phylum Streptophyta; class Magnoliopsida; order Cucurbitales; family Cucurbitaceae; genus Citrullus; species Citrullus mucosospermus. The sequence goes on along the minus strand of CM062057.1, from coordinate 12,747,616 downwards.
AATTTGAAGAACTTAGCAACCACTTTACAGATAACGATGTAAAAAAATTTCCGACCAAAGTCCCTCTTTAATCCGTCGGATGTCTTAAAAAGTTGTCAAAGAAAAATAATAAAATAATAATAAAAAAAAGGGGAGGAATAAAATAAATTAAATTGCCCAGTCTACGTCGTCGTTTCACAGGAAACACCGGATCCACAAACCTTACAATGAGGTCCCTCGTAGGGCAGAAAACCCAGTATTAAGCCCCCGCCATCACCTTTTACTTTTAGCCAGACAAAAATCACCGCACCAATTCCCAATTTCCAACCACGTGACACGCACGCTCTCTTTCATTGGTTTCAAATCCCGCGTGTATCTCACGTGAAAAATTTCCGCGTTGGATCTAAAGAAACCGCTCCTCCTTTTCCTACACAACTTTCTTTCACTGCTTTTTCACCTCCTTCTCTTCCGCCCACACTTTTCTCACTCCCAACTCCCAACTCAGTTCAGTGTTCAGCTCTTGGGAGCTTCTCTCTCTTGCTGTGATTTGTAGGAAATGGAAGGCAAAGGGTCGACTCTGGTTCATCTTCTAGTCATAGTTTTGTGTTTAGTGGCTTTTGGATTCTCCATTGCTGCCGAGAGACGAAGAAGTGTGGTAATGAGAACTAATTCCCCCTTCCCTACTTTTTTATTTTTTTGCCTTTTACTCTTTCAATTATTGGTGCTTTTCTGAATGTGGGGTTTTTTGAGCTCCAAATGTTGATGCAGGTTCCTGGAATTGAGTTGGGATTTTCTTTTGCGTTTTTTGTTTCTTTGTGATCTGAACTTGTTCTTAAACTGTTCTTGAATGGTGATACCTGTGGAAATGTTTATTGATGTTTCTTCTTCTCTGTCCACTGCATTTTCATTCTTATTGATCTTGTAATGCTTTGTTTTTCCATTCCCCCAACCCCCAAACAGATAGACACACTTGAGTGATTGATTGTGAAATGTTGGAGGGAAGAGTGCAATTTTGGGGAGTTTGGGATGGGTTTTTGTCAGTTTAACTTTTAGAGTGAGTTTAAATGGAAGTATTTTGAAGAAGCAAACCCACCTTTAGGCTTTTGAAGAACAGAGTTGGTGGAATTGAAATGTTTTGCCCCATGTCTTTGTTTCTCTTCTTGAATGTCAATTAGGTTGTTCTCCTACTGTTTGCAATCCATCTAATTGTTCAGAGCAGAAAAAGAAATGGCTATATTCTGCTTTGTGAATCCATATTAGTTAATGTCTGGGTTTGGTTGACCAATGGATTATTTTAATTATACGATTTATAGGTATTGTAATGACTCTATCATAGTCAGGACATTTAACTGTGCAGTTATTATAATTCTAAATGACCTGTAAAGTTAAAGCATGAGAATTCAAAACAGCTTGGTAGTATCAGTTGTCTCACAACCAAGCTCTTCACACATTTCACTAAATCCTCTTAGATTCCCATTAGAGTCAGATGGATTGCTATATATATAAGTTCAGTGACCCATGGGATCTATAATTTTACTCTAACATATTAACTTTGAAGTCTACTTCTCGCAGATACCTTCACTGTAATTATCGTCTTTACTTGCATTTCTGATCTTTTATTGCAAGTTTACTTCTTATAACTTTATCATACAAGCACAAATTACCAGCTTCTTGTACTCTGTGGTGAAGTAGTTCAGGTGAAGGAGAGTGATGTTATATTCAATGTGTATAATATAATAATGAGGGGATTTATGCTTTAACAGGGGACGCTGTTTGAAGATAAGCAAAGGAATGCGACCTACTGTGTCTATGAATCAGATGTCGCAACAGGTTACGGTGTAGGGGCTTTCTTGTTTCTTCTCTCTGGTGAATCATTGTTGATGGGTGTCACGAAGTGCATGTGTTTTGGGAGACCTTTAACCCCAGGAGGAAACCGGGCATGGACCATTATATACTTTCTCTCTTCAGGGTGAGATTTTCTTTATGGCTCAAGTCATAGAAAACCTCTAAACAAATATTTTTTCTTTTTTTCTTTTTCTTCTACTAACCATAGAATAATAATATGCTTCTATTTTTGTGAAAGAAATACTCTGTTATGTTGTTAACACTTATATTTACCAAGATACAGGCTATTTTTAGGGACTTTGCATTCAGCTCGGTTTGTTATTATTTTTTCTGTATTTTCTTTTTATGTGTTGCTAAGTGTTGGCTCTACTTTGAGTTTACTTCACTTTTCTATAAAAGCTATTCCTTGTTTATAATCTCTTTTTGAATTATAAAATATTTCTTGTAGTCTTCTAGTCTTGACTCTTGAGTTATGTTGTGTATTAAAGCATAAATACAATCCTTTATGTGTAGCATTAATGTTGTATATGGTACTACAAGAAATGTGCTACTCTCTCTTCCTCTCTGTCATATGTAATTTGAGGAAGCGAATTGGTGTATTTAAACTTTACAAAGGGTGTTCAGCTCAGGTAAAATTTGTGGAGCTTATGTTTTGATATCAGATTGAATAAAACTAGCTGACCCAAGCTTATGAAACTCATATTTTTTTGCTACCTATAGTTGTCCGGAGTCATAAACTTATATAAACTTGGATTTCTATGACCTTTTCTTTTTTCTTTGCACAATCTAAACACATTTTCAAACCCATGTTTTATAACATAGACTTGTGTAGGCAATGAGGCAAACGAAACCTCCACTACAGGCTTGTGTTTGCTTATGAGTCAACTCTTTTGAATCTTCAGGGCAACCTTTTTAGTAGCGGAAGCGTGTTTGATTGCCGGTGCAACAAAAAATGCGTACCATACGAAGTATCGAGGAATGATATACGCTCAGAACTTACCATGTGAAACATTGAGGAAAGGAGTGTTCATTGCTGGGGCAGTGTTTGTGGTTGCAACCATGATTCTTAATGTGTATTATTACATGTACTTCACCAAGGCAACATCTTCTCAAGCATCTCACAAAGCAAATCGTTCGAGCTCAACGGTCGGGATGACTGGGTATGCATAAATTCAATTCAAATGTGATGGGCTCTGATTTTAAAGCTTCTATCTCTGCCATCAATGGTGAGTAGGTGATATGTCAAAGATTATTGAATGTTATATAAAGTTGCACAATCACTTCTTGTGGTTAAAATGTATAAACAAGTCATGTAAGAAAAAACAGAAAATGCTTTGCTTAAAAATTTTGCAGCAATGCTCAAGTGGTTTGAAATGTTGCGTTATGTCTCTCTGTGGTTGGAAACTGAATTTGAAGGGTAAATTTATAATTATATGGTGCTTTTGAAGCAAGCTTGAGGATGCTTCTCTGTTTACTCCTATTCCATTTGAATTGTTTTCGTCGTTAACTGGTGTTATTTATTTTGGATAAGTATTAAGTGTCTGACTTTTTCTTTTTTGTCAATATAAAAATTAATTTCTAGCGTAATTCATAAATTTGGTATTTGTGGCATTTAGAAAGTTTATTACCAATTTTATCGGGTTAATTTTACAATTAATATAGTTTTTTTTATAAAAAGAATGACAAAAATAGGGTTGTGTGAAAAATTTTTCTAAAAATAATATAGTAATTGAAAAATATGGAACATTTGTAAGGATGACCCAAATTCAAGGGCCCAAATGACATTTGACATCTTCTCAGATTCTTAATGAAATATGGTTTTTGGTTGACGTCAGCAATGTGTGAATTTACCGCATTGCTCCCAAAAACGTTATTCAGAGACACCCCATGAGTTCTGCTCTTGACTCTTGCTCTTGACACTCTATCCCCACTATCGACTCGCGGTCTCGATCCACGATTGTCAACCCTAGGTGACTTTCTACATGATATCACTCTCGACACTTGTACCCCATTCTCGTAACTCATCTCAATCCACGTGGTCAAATATATTGACTTTTTCAACTTATCTTGATAACAATCTCACTTCAGACTATTATATCTCATTTATCTCCAACGATATGCCTTTATTTCGCATTTGTTTGCATTTCGGTCTGGGTTTCGGTTTTGTTTGCTTTCGTTTGCATTTCGCTTGGTTTTTTGCTACATTTGCTATTGTTAGGGTTTGTAGAAGTGCCCGAATTGTACAATAGATTAGGGTTTAGGAGACGAAGAAGACTAAGGCACGAGAGGATACACCGAGATTGAGTGTAAGAAATGAGAATATTTTCGAGACTGCAGGAGACGATATTCAATTCGTATGAGGCGCGAGTAATGTAGAGGGTTGTGGGGTGCCGGTGGATGGTTGAGAGTTGAGAGTCTAGTGTACTAATGTGTGTATTGAGACCTAGGGTTACAGACAGATGGGGAGCCAAGAGCCAAAAGCAAGCGAGAATAGAAGTCATCGAAAGCAAGAGTCACTATTGAGAGTTTAACATAATGCTTTTTTTTAAAAAAAATTTGTTTCTTTTCCTTTATCTGATTATGATGTTTACTTGCTCTTGTAGATGGCTAACTTCAAGATTGCTGCTGAAGACCATTTTCCTACCCATGCTGCTAGCTTGTCATCTCATATTGGGCTTGTGAACCAATTAATCAAAGAGAAGCTGACAGATAGGTAACTCGATATGTTTAGGAGAAATGTCTTTGGGAGGTTTGTGGACATTGAGATAGTTTTCAACAGTCCATTAGTCCACCACATTCTGCTGAGGAAGATATATGTCAAGAACAATAATGTTGAGTCCATGTACTTCGACTTTAATGGACATATAGTAAAGTTCTCCCAGGACGAAATTGTCACACCCCGCCCCAAGCCACTCCTCCGCAGCCCGAGACAGATCGTGAGGATAGCAGATACCGACCCTCTTGCGATGCCTACCGTCAAAATTCTACCTTTTCCAGAACTATCATATGCTTATACAGATAGAAATAAACTAATTCATTAATTAAATGCATAATTTATTATTACAATTGTTTAACAAATTCGTTTACAGAAAACATGATTCTAGTTCCTTTTTTAGTCTACTGTCTACGGCTAAGTACGCATAATTTCTTGGCAGACCTTGACTTTGAACAACAACGGAAACTCGACTTCTACCTGGAAAGAAAAACATAAGAAAAGAATGAGCTTCAACTAAGTTCAGTAAGTGATCGAAATAACTAGGGTTCAAACAACCCTTCACACATACAATAAATAAGTATTACAATAGCAAATGATAGCAAGTACAATTATAACTATATTGAGTTTATGCTCAACTTCCCCGTAGAGTTATTATCAGAACATCTTTTCCTGCTGGCACCTTGATAACTTGTAGAAATACAAGTTATTGTAGTCACTATTTGATTTAATTAGAGTAACTTTGGAGCTAAATGCATGATTTTGGTAGTTGAATGATGAAAAATGTATCACCATGCGTTGGCACTACTTACAAAGGAAAATACCTGAAAAACGATGAGCTTTTCTGTTCCTGACGTAGGGTTAAGAAGAAAAGAAGCGCGAAGTACGAAGAAACAAAGCTGCTGTGAGAACAAGTGGAAACTCGCGTCGAGCCTAGGCGTTGAGACCATGCTTGAGAAAAAGTAGATACAGACGCATGGTCAAAAGCTGTCATATCAATATGTAAAAGGATAACACGCTATCAGAATATGGTAGAACAAATGGGCCGACGATGTGAAAAGTCTGCGCAGCAGGGCATGAAATTTAATGTAAAGGTGTTAGGTCATCATGAGTTTCAACTTTTCGACGCCTATAAATAGCCCAAAGCTTCCCCATTGAAGGGGAGAGACCAGTTCAAGAGGCGAAAGCTCTGCACTTTTTCTCCTTCACCATAACCAGCTTCCATTTCGAGCTCTTCTGAGAGAAGGATTCTGAGCATCTTCAGAGTTATCTCCCAGTGAGTGAGAATCTCCACCCTACGGAATATATGTATCAGATAGCAACCATCTCAAGCCTCCATGAAGCAAGACGTTGCCAGTGGCGGCTTGACGCTCTTCATCTCTATTTTATTTCCATTTCTCTCCTTCTTGCTTATATTTTGTTAATGACATTCGAGAGAATGATTTATTTCATTAATATAAGTTCGATTGACTATCATCTTCCATCCATTTCTTGTATTAAATACTTTACACCATGCTGTTTAAATGCTAAATGAGTTGAATGCTGATAGTTATTTTCTTGAGCAATTCTGAGTATGTTAAACATCTGGATTAATGCATATCTTTAGCTTGGATAACTTTGTCTGACAAACAACGTAGTAAGCATGACTGTCGAGCTTGAGAGAGTGGATAGTTAATCTTTAGCATTAATTAAGGCGAGATGAGTTGCAGAGATGTAGTTCATCTTTTGCCAAGACAAACTTACCATGCGTCTTAGAGATAAGATAAATGTGGCGTCGAAACATCGAGAAATGGATTCACACATGTAGTTGTAGGTATGTAATTGTACTTAGAAAGTTTAGGAAACAACTAGCTCTTGCGTTCAACTCTACCTCTATCGCATGACCCCATTCATTCCCAACGCATGCTATCTGACGCATTGTTTCATATGACTACCCAACGCCGCATCCACCTCATTAATAGTAGTAGGAAATTCTTTTCATTCTTTTTGTATAGTTTAGATACACAATCAACAAATGCATATATATTTACATGTACAGTCACCGCATAGTCATACATTTAGTCTCAACGCCTAATTATTACAAATCCCTGCGTTCGACCCTGGACTCACCAGGAAAACCTATAAATACTTATATTTGGGTCTTTATAGGGAAACTTGCTTAGTCATGATCAAATCTAGAGTAATTCTCAACGCATGCTTGTACGAAAATGACAAATCTGTTTTTGTGCAACGAGCTAAGAAACTCAATTCAATTTAATTAGAAATTAAACGAACAAAATTCAATGAACACACCTCCGGCACAAGAACTCTTTTGTTTATCCTGCTGGCTCCCACGACACAACAAGCTGACTGGTTTTTCTCCGCTAGCTCACCCGGCTCAGCTAAACACATCGGTACTGTATCCAACCTTATGTTTTTCCTATGTGCACATAGTCTTACCTTCTAGGCTCAAGAGCTAGGCCTGTCAGCCCCCTGACCATCCCCTTGGGCACTTCTCGTAGGCTCAGGTGGCCCCCTGACCATCCCACGAGGAAATCCTTGCTACAGGCTTAGAAACTAGGTCCTTCCAACCCTCTGACCATCCTATGCGGTAACGAATCTCGGTCCCAGTCATGACCATCATCAATTCCTTCTCAAAAGTCCCTCGGCATTGGAACGTTCTGTTCCTTGATGCCTTCGAGCAACCCTCGAGCATCGGAAAGTATGACCTAATATCCAACAAGCTCGATACGTAATATATTATGCATATAGCCTCATGCTATCACACTCAACATATTATTCGATACCTCGCCATAGCACATACAATGATATCACAACATCATACTATCATATAAGCTCATAAATGTGCTATTATCAATTATTTATACGAATCTTAATTAAATTTTCTCACGAAAGAAATCAATCAGTCACAATGTATGTAGTCTTCAAACTCTAGGGTTTCCAAAACTTCTAGCTTCTCCTAAGCTTTTGAAATTTAAGATAGAGCAACCTAGAAACCTCAGAAACCTTAAAACAGCCTTTTGGACGCTTGACACTTCCTTCTTGGATGCAGAGAATAGTTTTGAACGCAGGGTTGATCTAGACGCAGGGTAGCACCTTTCCTCCTCAAAAAGCTCAGTTGAATGCCTACCTTGAGGTTCTGGATGCCTGGTTGCCTAGTGGACGCAAGATGGTACTTTGACAACAAGAAAACAACACTTTTGGATGCTTAGTGGCCTTCTTTGGATGCCAACCCTCTCTTCCAACCTTCCTCTCTCTCTTTTCTCTTAAAGAACTTATGGTGTCTTTGGTGGAATGAGAGTTCCTTCTCCCCCTTGGTCTTATTTATAGAGTTTGGAAGACATGCTTGCTCATCTCTTCTTTGTTTCCAAGGTTGACTCTTAGCTCCCAAATGTCACCATGCATGTAAGCTTAATGATAAGCACTTGAAAAGTGCTTTCTATTTTCTCAAATTAAGGGAGTTTATATTAGATTTCACTTGTTTGCTAGTGATTTTCAGGTTAAAACGAGGAAAATTAGAAGAAACGACTAAAAGATCAAAACCGAGCAAGAATACGGCGAAAAAGAGTTGAAAAACCAAAAAGGGCAAAATTTAGGGATAGCGCTGCGGCGCTGAAACATCAACCCATGGTTCTGAACGCAGAGTGGCATTGCGGCGCCAACATGGCGCTGCCTCAACGCATCCTTGCTGAAACGCATTTTAGCGCTGCGACGCTTAGACGGCGCTGCCGCAGCGCTAAAACCCGAGAGCGATATTTCTGAAACGCATTTTAGCGCTGCGACACTTAGACGACACTGCCGCGACACTAAAACCCGAGAGCAAACTTTTTCCGGATGCAGCCCTAGCGCCGCGGCGCTATGGGACAGCGCCTGATAACTTGTAGAAATACAAGTTATTATAGCCTTTTTCATAGATAAATAGATTTTAAATAAGAGAAGCATGCGGTAGTTAATGATAAATTCCATTAATAAATCTTCCTTTGCGTTATACTCTTTAATTTTGATGAAGATATTTATTTTACCACTTGTTAAGCCTAAAACGCATGTTTTCACACAGGAATGCAAGCAATGCGTTGATGACTTCTTAATGTAGGACGATACGTTAGCAATTTGTTCTTCATGGATGCATGATTTGAATGGAACGCAAACTACCTGATGACGCGTTAACAACACTTCAACGCATGACTACGCGTTAGCAACTTACGCTGCGTTGACATCAATCAAACTATGCATGGACGCATAGACAACCGTTACGGCAAGGCGCTGAGGATCAGATCGGAATCTTGAGAGATTGACGGATGATTGGCAGACATGATTTGCGGCTTAGGTGGTGGATCTTAATTGGCCCGAGAATCACGCAATCAGGTGAGATGGACGTAGTGTCAATCTCGCCACCAATCAAGCAGATCTGCCATTAACTGCGATTTCATCATCTATAAAAGGGCAGCTCTGCGAGAGGAGAAAGGTTGTTGATTCTCGGAAGGACTCCATAAGTGACAGCAGAGTTCTCTCAGACTTCAACCGGAGACAAATAGCTCGAGAGAGAAGAGTCTTCCATCCGTTGCACCACTTAACATCAAATCATCACGCTTCCATTCGGGCGACTCAAGACATTGACGCCTTACCCTGCTTTCTTTCTTATTGTTCTTACTTGAATTTTAGATTTGTATCAAGAAATTGACTTATCGTAATTTGTATCTCATTTTCATCAATACAATTATCTTCTATGTCTATTCATTTTTCTCATCTGTCCACTTTATACTTTCAAGCCATGAGTAACTAATCACTCGAGGGTCTAGGGTTGCATTAGCATCTAACTAGGGACCGCAGTGTAACTATTCTAACTTGTCAATTGCGAGCTTAATTCGATGCTTATACCCATCTGACAAATCGATATAAGTAGTAATAATCAGACTGCTCGAGAGGGTAAGTGATTGTGGAACTCAATTGACAAGGGCCAAGTAGTGTTACCTGTCTACGGGGACAACCTTGGTTCTTAACACTCTCCTATGCGTTATAGACATATAACGCATAGCGGCTGACAACCGGGAGAAGAGTCGCAAGTATGAATAGAGTACTACTACGCGTTTCCGATGTTAGATGTTAATCAACCAGAACACTTTTCTTTATCCATTCATACACATCATCGCAAGTATGAATAGAGTACTACTATGAGTTTCCGATGTTAGATGTTAATCAACCCGAACCCTTTTCTTTATCCATTCATACACATCTTAGCTGAACTTGCTGTGTCGCATTTTTTCCCATATTCCACAACTGTTAGTCTAGTGTACAAACATCTGCTTTCTCTAGATTAGAAACAAAAATTCAACCAATTGTTGGTTACCTCTGTAACGCATGCAATCCAATTAAAACCAAATCAATATAATCCCTGTGTTCGACCTCGGACTCACCGAGATAACCTATTACTTTACTTATACTTGGGTAGAGGAATAGGAAAACTTGACAAGACCAACGCATGATAATAGAACGCATTGCATGATCACATCTTGACATGTTGAACGCATAATCATATACTTTAGCACTTTGCGTTAGGTTAGTTCACACAACAATATTTCCACAACAAGTTTTTGGCGCCGTTGCCGGGGATTATTTATTGATTTAATTACTTTCTTTGGATTATTGTGTTGCAGAATTCCTCAATCGACGGAGTATAGCAAGATTCTCTTCTGTCAGAGGCTTCTAACAGTATATGAGTGAAGGGGATAACCCGACATTTGATATTGACCCTGAGATTGAGAGGACCTTCAGAAGAAGGATAAGACAGAATAAGCAAAGAAGGAGCAATCAGTCTACTGAAGAGACCATGGATGCTCAAAACAATCAACCTCAAGCTCTTCAAGCTGAGGTCAGGCGGAATGCAAATGCGCAAGAACACGCAAATTATGATACAAACTCGATTCTCTTGGCGCATGATAGAAATCACCCGATGAGGGAGTATGCTTCGCCTAATTTATATAATTTCGCACCGGGAATTCTACAACCAACCTTCGAGGGTAATGGAAGGTTCAAAATGAAGCCAGTGATGTTGCAAATGCTGTAAGCCGCAGGGCAGTTTGGGGGTGCAACGGGTGAAGATCCACATGCACACCTGAAGAGTTTCTTGGAAATCTGTAGTGCATTTCCGATGGCTGGAGTACCGCAAGATAGCATCAGACTGACGCTATTCCCATTTTCTCTCAGGGATGAGGCAAAACAGTGGGCATACTCATTTGAACCTGGTGAGATTACAACGTGGGGTAAGATGGTTGAAAAGTTCATGCAGAAATACTTTCCTCCGACGGTAAGTGCAAAGAGGCGACGAGACATTGTCACCTTCGAGCAAAAGGACTCGAAGACACTTAGTGAAGCATGGGCCCGGTTTAAAAGGCTGGTAAGAAATTGTCCCCATAACGGTATCCCTGATTGTGTACAGATGGAGATTTTCTATGGAGGACTGAACAAAACATCACAATCAGTGGCTGACGCCTCGGCAGCAGGAGGTTTGATGGACAAAACTTACACGCAGGCCAAAGAGATCCTCGACAGAATTTCGAGGAATACTGATGAATGGGTGGATGATGGATATGGATCTAGGTATATGGATAAAAGACGATCGCAAACTGGAATGATTGAAACTGATGCGACTAGTAACCTTTCAGCTCAGATCGCCAACATGACATCCTTGCTGCAAACCATTGCGTTGAACAACCAAGGAGGAACGGTTGCATCAATGGATGCAATGAACACGGTCAATGCAACAACATCTGTAAGCTGTGTGCAATGCGGTGAGGGCCACTTGTATGATATGTGTCCCTACAACCCACAGTCTGTCTCCTATGTTTAGAACAACCCATATTCTAAGACTTATAATCCGGGTTGGAGAAACCATCCTAACTTTGGATGGGGAGGAAACCAATCACAGACGCAGGGTGCTGGACAACAACCGCAGAGAAATAATAATCCCGTGTATAACCAAGGTGTTCAAGGGCATAAAGCGCAAAGAAATCAGTTAGCAAATTCATCATCATCATCCCTGGAAGCACTTATGCGGCAAACGATTACTCAAAATGAATAAACGCGTAAGTCGTTTGAAGCGATGCTCCAAAATCAGATGGGAGAAATAAAAAGCCATGCCATTGCAATTAGAAATTTAGAACTTCAAGTGGGACAAATGGCAAGTGAGCGCAATACCAGACCCCAAGGAGTATTGATAAGCACTTGAAAAGTGCTTATTATTCTCTCAAATTAAGGGAGTTTTATATTAGATTTCACTTGTTTGCTAGTGATTTTCAAGTTAAAACGAGGAAAATTAGAAGAAACGACTGAAAGATCAAAACCGAGCAAGAATATGGAGAAAAAGTGCTGAAAAACGCATCCTTGCTTGAAATGCATGGTGCGCCGCGACGCTGGGACGGCGCTGCCGCGGCGCTGAGGCTGAAACGCATCAGCATGGATGCAGAGCAGGAACGCAGCGCTGGGAAGGCGCTGCCTCGACGCATCCTTGAAGAACGCAAGACAGCGTCGCGGCGCTAAAACCCGAGAGCAACTTAATTTTGGCCGCAACCCTAGCGCCGCGATGCCAGCGTTAATTTAAACGCAAGTTTTGTATTTTAGGTTAAATTTTGGGCGGCCAAACTTTATAAATTTAGGGGTTTTCAGCAGCCAAAAGGGGGGAGAAATATCAAGAAGATCAAGAAAGTTGCAGAACAAGAGAACGATCCGAAAAGGTGAGAATTAAGCTAGAGTTCCAAGAGTGAGTTAGCCGCAAGGAAGAGGAAAAGAGTTCGAGATAGTTTTGGTGCCCTTCGAAGTTCGACGCGAGAGCCAAGGAGTTCGTGACGGTGCTGCCTCAATCAAGAACCTCTTTTCAGTAGAGTTTCCCTATTCTCTACACTCTTTCTTTGATTCTTTTTTATCAATATGTTGCTTTACGCTATGAGTGGCTAAACTCTTTGGTTTTAGGGTTTTTGATGAATTGTTTGTGAATTCATGATAAATTTGTAGACTCATGGTTTTGTTCAAATAAATATGCTTTTCATTGTTATTGTGTTTAATTCTTCAAGATTGGCCACCTTCACATGTTAGATTAGATGTATGAATCGAGAGATTATATGTTTAATTTGATCTATAACAATGAATCGTTGTTAATCTATCACGAGAGTAGTTAGGTTTACAATGAAAGTTGCTAAAGACTAGTTTTAATGCCATGTAATTTTGTATTGGTTTTAAGAGATTAACTATCAATCAAGTTGCATGAGAAAGAGTTGTCTTTGAGAGAAGATAACTTGGAATTAAGTTTCTAGACTTAGGCATAAGAATTAAATCCATGAAATCCATAATTTTGCATGATGAAACAAACAAGGATTTGAAACCCTAGAACTTTCTTTGACTCTTGCAATTCTCCATTTGATACTTTCTTGGCTTGATCTTTCTTTTTCCAAAAAACAAAATTTGAATTCCAATCCTCAAATAAAATTAATTCAACTCTAGAATAGCTAAATATCTTAAACCTTCCCAATTGGATCTCTAGTGGAAACGATACTCGGACTTAACCGTTTTATATTATAACTTGACCCGTACACTTGCGGTTAACACCACAAAAGTGGCACATCAAGTTTTTGGCGCCGTTGCGTCGCGGCGGCGCCTTCCCAGCGCTGCGTTGCTGCTCTGCATCCATGCTGATGCGTTTCAGCCTCAACGCCGCGGCAGCGCCGTCCCAGCGTCGAGGCGCACCATGCGTTTCAAGCAAGTATGTGTTTTTCAGCACTTTTTCTCCATATTCTTGCTCGGTTTTGATCTTTCAGTCGTTTCTTCTAATTTTCCTTGTTTTAATCTGAAAATCATTAGCAAACAAGTGAAATCTAATATAAAACTCCCTTAATTTGAGAGAATAATAAGCACTTTTCAAGTGCTTATCAAGCATTGCCTAGTAATACCGAAGCCCCACGAGGTAACGATAAGGAAAAATGTCAAGCTTTGACATTGAAGAGTGGGAAGGTTCTTCCCACTGAACCGCAAGAGCAGAGGATGCAAGGAAATCTGCAGCCTCAAATCACTCCATTACAAACTCCCGCAACATCTATCCATGAACCGCAATCTTCATCCACAACCACAACCTCTAAAGAACAAGAAAATGGAAAGGGGAGAGAAAAAGCAACGCAGGCAAACCCTGCGTCGGTATCTCAAAATACCAATCCCCTTATGTGTCCGCCCTTTCCTCAACGCCTAACGAAGAAGAATACAAGGGTCAATTTAGAAAATTTCTGGACATTCTCAAACAACTTCACATCAACATTCCGTTGGTGGAAGCCCTGGAACAAATGCCGAGTTATGTCAAATTTCTGAAAGACATATTATCTAAGAAAAGGAGGCTTGGAGAGTTTGAGACAGTCACATTAACGCGGGAATGCAGCGCATTGTTTAAAAGCAATATACCCGCTAAAATGAAAGATCCAGGGAGTTTCACATTGCCTTGTTCTATAGGAGGAATGGACGTAGGTCAGGCATTATGCGACTTAGGGGCCAGCATCAATTTAATGCCACTGTCTATATTCAAGAAGTTGGGTATAGGGGAAGCACGGCCAACTACAGTCACACTTCAGCTCGCTGACCGTTCCATTAAACATCCAGAGGGGAAAATCGAGGATGTTCTTGTAAAGGTGGACAAATTTATCTTCCCGGTTGACTTCATAATTTTGGATTATGAAGCTGACAGAGAGGTGCCCATCATCCTGGGAATACCTTTCTTAGCTACTGAACGCGCCCTGATTGACGTCCAGGAAGGGGAGTTAACTATTCGAGTGGATGACCAGCAGGTAAAATTTAATGTGTTTAATGCGTTGAAATATCCTGATGATTTTCATTCTTGCCAGATGATCGAAGAGATAACTGAAGAAAAGGCAAGCATCATCGACGCATGTGCGGAAAACGAAACACTGCTGGATGAACTGGATGAAGGAAGAGAGGCGGAAATTAATATAATCTCCAACGCAAGCTTTGAACGCTTGGACTTAGGCAACAGAATAACGGAGAAAACAAAGCCGTCCTTAGAAGAACCACCAACCCTTGTGCTTAAGACACTGCCAACGCATTTAAAGTATGCATATTTGGGGGAAGAGAGCACGCTACCGATCATCATATCCTCTGCGTTGATGACAGAATGTGAGAAGGCTTTGCTGGATATCCTGAAAAACCATATCAAAGCCATAGGATGGACCTTAGCGGATATCAGAGGAATAAGCCCTTCGTACTGCATGCACAAAATTCGGTTGGAAAAGGGTAAGGATGGTTCAGTTTAGAGGCAGCGCAGGCTCAACCCCGCAATGAAGGAGGTTGTGAAGAAAGAGATCATCAAATGGCTCGACGTAGGGGTCATTTATCCAATCTCCGACAGCAGCTGGGTGAGCCGAGTTTAGTGTGTACCAAAGAAAGGGGGGATGACAGTGATCATGAATAGCAAGAATGAACTAATACCAACAAGAACGGTCACTGGCTGGCGCATCTGTATGGACTACCGCAAGCTGAATGCGGCAACAAAGAAGGACCACTTTCCACTGCCATTCATCGACCAAATGCTAGATAGGCTGGCAGGTAATGAATTTTTCTGCTTCCTGGACGGATATTCCGGCTATAACCAGATCATGATAGCTCCGGAAGATCAAGAGAAGACGATGTTCACATGTCCATATGGCACCTTCGCGTTCAGAGGCATGCCATTCGGGCTATGTAACGCACCAGAGACGTTCCAAAGGTGCATGATGGCAATATTTTCTGATTATTTGGAACAGTCAGTAGAGGTGTTTATGGACGACTTCTCAGTATTTGGGAAATCTTATGATGAATGCTTGACCAACCTAGAACAAGTGCTAAAGCGATTCGAAGACACAAATTTAGTCCTCAACTGGGAAAAATGCCACTTTATGGTGACTGAGGGTATTGTGTTGGGGCATAAAATTTCCAAGGTTGGATTGGAAGTGGATTAGGCAAAGATAGATGCGATAGCAAAACTACCAGCCCCAACAAATGTTAAGACTTTGCGAAGTTTCCTGGGCCATGCGGGCTTTTATAGAAGATTCATTAAGGGATTCTCGCAAGTAGCAAAACCACTGAGCGAGTTGCTGGAAGTCAACAGGGAATTCAATTTCGACGGTAAATGCTTAAACGCATTTGAATCTCTAAGGCAAGCTCTGATTTCAGCACCTATTTTAGTTGCACCGGACTGGTCTCTCCCGTTTGAATTAATGTGCGACGCAAGTAACCATGCGGTGGGAGCAGTACTTGGGCAGAGAAAAGAGAAAATCATGCACCCGATATATTATGCTAGTAAAACACTGAATTCATCTCAGGAGAACTACACTACTACTGAGAAGGAAATGTTAGCCATAGTCTTTGCGGTTGACAAATTTAGAGCATACTTGATAAGGTCAAAGGTGACCATCTATAGTGATCATTCTGCGATCAAGTATTTGATGGCGAAAAAGGACGCAAAGCCTAGACTTATCCGTTGGGTCCTACTGTTGCAAGAATTCGATTTGGAGATTAAAGATAGAAAGGGAACCGAGAATCAGGTTGCAGACCACCTATCTCGGTTGGAAAATAAAGAGGTCCAGGAGAGTTAGAGTGATATAGAAGAACGATTCCCAGACGAGCATGTAATGAACGCAGAGAGTAAGGAACCGTGGTACGCAGACATAGTCAACTATCTGGTTTGCAACCAATGGCCTGAAGAATTTAACGATCAACAAAAGAAAAAGCTCCGACATGAAAGTAAGTTCTACTACTGGGATGAGCCATATCTATACAGACTTGGCCCTGACCACATACTCCGTCGATGCGTTCCAGAATATGAAACGCATAGCATCCTGAGAAGCTGTCATGAAGCACCTTACGGAGGACACTTTGGAGGGCAGAGAACAGCTGCAAAGGTGCTGCAAAGTGGGTATTTCTGGCCCACATTATTCAAAGACGCAAGGGCATATGCGGTAGCTTGCGATCGTTGTCAGAGAACAGGCAACATTTCCAACCGGAATGAGATGCCTCTGAATTCAATGTTAGAAGTTGAGTTGTTTGACGTATGGGGAATCGACTTCATGGGACCATTCCCTCCTTCTTGCGGCAATCAATCCATTTTAGTAGCGGTCGACTACGTATTAAAGTGGGTAGAAGCAGCAGCTTGTGCAAGGAATGACGCAAACGCAGTGTCCAAGTTCTTAAAGAAACAAATCTTCTCTCGATTTAGGACACCAAGAGCGATAATTAGTGATGAAGGTACGCATTTATAAATCGCATAATCACTAATTTACTGACTAAGTTTAATGTCTCGCACAGGGTAGCAACTGCCTATCACCCACAGACAAACGGCCAAGCTGAAATAACAAACAGGGAGATCAAGTCCATACTGGAAAAGGTCGTGAGCACATCAAGGAAAGATTGGACAGAGAGATTAGATGAAGCTCTATGGGCCTACAGAACGACATTCAAAACACCGATAGGCATGTCACCCTATGCGTTGATATTTGGTAAAGCATGCCATCTCCCACTTGAGCTGGAACACAAGGCCATCTGGGCCATGAAGAAGCTCAATTTAGACCAGGAGGCAAGCGGAGAAGCCAGAAAGCTTCAACTAAATGAACTCCTGGAGTGGAGGCACTCAGCTTATGAAAACGCAAAGTTGTACAAAGAAAGGACCAAGAAATGGCACGACAAGAACATTAGTAAGAAATTTCTATACGTTGGCCAGAAGGTCCTGTTATTTAATTCAAGGTTGCGTTTGTTCCCAGGTAAGCTGAAGTCTTGATGCTCGGGTCCATTCATAATCAAGGAAGTGTTCCCGCATGGTGCGATCATGCTGACAAATGAAAATGGAACCACATCCTTCAAGGTCAATGGACAAAGGGTAAAGCCCTACCACATTGGAGAGTTCGAAATTAACAAGAATTCCATTGACCTACGCGAGTGTAATGACTGAGCTTGCGTCGAAAGGTCCCTGCGTTGTCAAATGTCTACATTTCAAGGGACGCTTTCTTTTACCCTTGCTTTATTTTATTTGAATTTGTTATAGTATTTAATTTTATGTTATTTTGCTTTCTTGTTTCTGTTTGAATTTTTTTTTTAGCATGTATTGATTTTTTTTTTTTTAAGTTCAGTTTATAAATGAAACGGAGATAAGCATGAAAGTAGGAGCCGAATTTTTGAACAATTTGATTTCACCGCATAATCTATTATCCATGCATGCGTCCAACTTATTTTTTTTAAATTATGCGTTCATCGATAAACAATTTCTGTGTTTATCGAATTAAGGTTAGAGGAAAGGTTAGAGCCGTACATATTTTGTCAAATGCATCATACTTAACTTACAACGCATAATCTAACCTGAGAACCAGGCGTTCATCAGTATGCGTTTATCATTAGTTTACTGCGTTTAGACAAGAGCACTAGGTGAAACGCAGATGTCTTCTCAGACTACGCGTCTTTCCTAGAAAAACACTCAAGTGCCAAAAACACTCAAGTGCTCTGTGTGCATCAATTAGCCGCCCATTACACGTGATGGGTGTGCGGCTCAAGGAAATTTGCCTTGACCAGTGGGATTTCGATATCGCGGATCCGCATTAATTACCGACGGCTAAATTAAGCCTTTATAAACGCGATTCGATTTTCCATTTTCCATTTTAGAAACCTTTCATCTCTCTTAAACTTCCGGCGATCTGTATTCTCGCTGCTATCTTATGTCTAACCAGCTCAACCCAGAAAATCAAGAAAACCTCGCCGGAACCAGTTCCCCAAGACCTTCTTCATCATCTACACCCAACCCTCGATTTCCATTCTTCTCTCCACCTACATTCTATCCTTCCCGACCTGTGAGGCCTTTTGCTTCTCCGGTCAGACCAAGAAATCCAAACCCCAACCCACCGTTTATCCCTAACTTCTCCACATCTAGAATCCGGGCGACTGCCCAGAGACCACCCATCTACCCATTTTTCCGGCCATTCGCCAGAACCCCTACCCGTCCACCACTAGTCGACGACTCCGACGACTGTGTGGAAGTTCTAAACATCCGTCCTTTGAGCCAAATCAACCCAATCCCTACCCCAAAACCCAAAAGCAGAGTCAAGTCCTGCATTTCCCGACCCAGAATGAAGAACATGAAGGAATTCTCTGCCGCAAACTACAATGTCGGAAGCCAGAGGGTAAGCGCAGAGAACTCCGAGGCTGAGCAACTTGTTCCTGGAACGGTGCGCGATGAAAGCCAGTACATTACACGGTAGCAGTGAGGTGCGCCGAAGGGAAGAGAGGGATGTTTTCGGCGACATCTTGGAAAGGATAGCTCAAGAAGAGCGAGAGGCAAAGGGTCAAGAAGACGGGGACGTCAACCAACCCTTGCCCCTATCCCGTCCACCAAGCACTAGAGGGACGGAGGAGATGGAAAGAAGAGAAGAAGAAGAGGTGGCTGTCACCGTCGGGGAAGTGAACTCAGCGAAATCCCCAGACGAGTGGATAGCTCAAATTCTGAGCGGGCTGCGTGATCCGATGGACGCAACCGTCTCAGATGCACGAAGGGAATCACCCTCGCCGATAAAGAAGGTCCAGAGTCAGCTGAAGGAGACTCGAGAGGGTGAATACAGTGGGGGAGATAAGGAAGGAGAGGCTGCCTACAGCAAGGAGGACGTAGGCGAGCAAAGAGAAGATGACATTGGACTCCAATGAAGGACCAATAAGAAAAGTTGTGATGGCCGCAGAGGCCAAGAGAAAAAGAGTTGAAGAAGAGGAGGAGGTACCCCTACTGAGGAAGAAACGAAGGGTATCACCGGAGATTGCCGAGGATGAAGAGCCGAAAAGCACATACCAAGGAGAAAGACCTGAGTCTCCAGTTGCGGCCACATCCTTCGATAGGCTGGCAGAGAAAGAGAGGAAGAAGAGGGCCAAGTTGAGAAAGGAGCTTAGGGCCCTAAGAAAAGGAGTGGAACAAATTGCGAAAGACGCATTGTCTCGCAGGGAGGCGCGCAGGGAAGTGCGGCCTCAAGAAGTTGGGGAGACGCAAGACCTTCCTGATCCTCAACTAGAAGAAGTCGCATTGGCATTTGAAGAGGAAATGATGGAAGAAGAAAGACTAGAAAAAGCAGCCGAAGAGCTTGAAAGAGAGCTACAAATTGAAGAAGATGCAGAGCTGGCTGCTAGAATAGTCGCCCAAGAGGAAGGGGAGGGCAAGAAGAAAAAGAAAAAGAAAAGTAGGAAGGAACGCATCGGGGAGGATGCGAGGGAAGAACAAGGTGTGAGCACCTTGGAGGAGAAGAAGAGGAAAGAGAAGGAAAAGGTGACTGAAGCACCAGTCAAAGTGGCCGAGAGTAGAAAGAGAACTGTAAATGAGATTCCAGCTAAGGCCAAAGGAAAAAAGAAAGTGGCTGATGCGTCGCCACAACAGAAGGAAGGAAAAGGGAGACACAGGGCGTTTCCCGACCTAATGATTGAGGTGGGATTTTTCCCTGAAGAAGCCCCAGTGCCGCCATACATCACCGAAATAGTTGACCACCACGGCTGGAGAAACTTCTGTACCAGCACTCCTTGGGTCCAACCTGATGTAGTCCGAGATTTCTATAATGGACGCATAGACGAGGAGGAAGACGTGGTGGTGGTGGATGAAATTGAAGTCCCATTCAACGCAAGGGAAATCAACGGTATATATGAGTTGAGGGACAACCCGGATGCGGAAGGAAATAAGATTATCGAATCAACTCCAACGGAGTTAATGGAGGACGCACTCCGGGTAATG
Source organism: Citrullus mucosospermus (assembly GCA_030954485.1). Classification (NCBI taxonomy): domain Eukaryota; kingdom Viridiplantae; phylum Streptophyta; class Magnoliopsida; order Cucurbitales; family Cucurbitaceae; genus Citrullus; species Citrullus mucosospermus. Next base: position 12,727,310 of record CM062057.1, on the reverse strand, counting down.
GCGAAGCCAGGGGCAAAGTGGGATGTTTCACCCACAGGTATAAAGACGCTTTCAGCAAGCAGCCTAACTCCAGAGGCAAACCTGTGGGTGTATTTGGTGAAAAAACGGCTGATCCCTACAACGCATGACAAGACAGTGTCAAGGGATCGAGTGATGGCAGCATACTGCATTATGCGTCGCATCAACCTTGATGTCGGACACATAATTGCCGCACAGATAAGAGGGGTGTTCAGCAAGCCAAGGGGCCAACTCTTTTTCCCCGCTCTTATCATGAACTTATCTGGCAATGCTTCCATCGGAGGGCCAACGGAAGTGTTAGACGCAGAGAAGATGATTGAAGTTAATGGCGTAATAGCCAACAAGACTCTGCGTCGGTTGATGAGAGGATTGCAATATCTGCCAGAGCCTACCAAGGCCACCAAAAGACCTCATCAACCAGTTCCGCCTCCAAAGCCGCAACCGCAGAAGAAGAGGAAGCCGTCCAAGTTGAAGGGCGTGGCAAGTCCTGATGTCACCATTCGACCTTCCCCAACCTCAAGTCCTTCACCCCCACTTCCAACAACCAGAAGGGAACCACCTCCACCTCCACCTCCTCCTGAGACGCATCGCCCTAAGCCACCTCCTCCTCCTAAGAAAACGCATTGCCCCAAACATCCAAAACCTCGACCTTCCACAAAACCCTCTGCCCCAATAAGAGTTGATGACTCACACTTAGAGGATTTTGGCGCAACTTTTATGCGTCCATCATCCCCTGCGTTTGACGAAACTCCACCCACTCCCCCGCCTCAACGAAACCCACCTACTCCACCTCGGCCAAACCCGCCTACCCCACCAACGCAACCTCAACAGCAAGAAGGCCCACTTGATCTTGAATGGGAGATAGTGCAAACATACTTGCAGCAAGCGATATTGCGTCCTGTGATGCATTCATTAAATATGTTAGCACGCCGGCAGACGGAGCAGTTCCAATTCACCCTAAATTATGTTCACCAACTGTTCTCCATCCGTCCGGAAATCCCGCCCCCCGATATTCTAGAACGCCTCCAACAGCCTCTTGTCTTTCCAGTGCCGCAACTTCCTGCGTCTGAGCAGCAACGCAGACCTGATGAAGACGAGCTTGATGGTTGAAAAGTTTAGGGGTGTAGTCAAGACTTGTAATTTTCTTGAGAATTTTGTATCTTCACATTCAATTGTATGCGTTGATGAAAATCATATTAATAGAATGAATATTTTCTTCATCGCATGGATCTTTAATTTCCTCTTTGCGTTGTCCCTTCTTATAAATTTATTCTAAGTACATTTAATTAGTCTAAACTTCTATCTTTGCGTTGAAAAGTTGGTCCCTGTGATGATAATCATGCTTACACTTTTTGTACACTCTTTAAGTTAGATTACTTTCAATGCGTCTGCATATTATTCCTTAGAAACGCAAACCTACTTTGAATGTATGCAAGCAGCCAATTCAAACCTCTTTTACAACATTTTGCAACTTAGTCTTTGTTTACAATTTAAGCAATGAGGACCTTGCTACTCTCAAGTTTGGGGGTGGAAGAGGTTTGAACTGTCAAAGATAAAAATATGAGGAACTTAGTTTAATCATTTAAAAAAATAAAAAAAAAATTCTTTAAAACGCAAAACTCCGCTGGCAAGACTAATATATTTATCTTGTTAAGAGTTTAGCTGAAAACGACACCTGCTCGTAGTTGGCCACCTCCATGCACCCCATAGTTGGTGTGTCAAAACGAAGGTGGGTAATCGTATTCAGCAACACATAGATAAATAAAAAACTCCAATGTCTAGTGAGGAAACCGAGCTTAGATAAGAGTTTAGTCGAGAAGGGCACTTGCTCGTAGTTGGTTGCCTTCATGCACCCCATAGTTGGTATGTCAGAACGAAGGTGGGTAACCCTACTCGACGCATACTTGATAAACATATAATAAAACCAATGAAAGAAAAAGGAACTTTATATCTTCATCTTTTCAGACTCAATGTTCCAAAGAAGAAACAAAAATTTTGTGAATAATGAGTTAAAGAGTTTTGAAAAGAAAGCTTGCCGCATACAAATTAGACCCGTCCTAAAGAAAAGAATAAAGAGGTAGAGAAATAATATAACTAACGGGTAGCTGATTGAGTATAGCATTCTGAGAGACTAGTCAATGCGTTGAGAAAATGCTTAGGTTAATTGAAGTTTCTTAGATAGAAGTTATGCTTGAGGACAAGCATTTATCTAAGTTTGGGGGTGTGATAACTTGTAGAAATACAAGTTATTATAGCCTTTTTCATAGATAAATAGAGTTTAAATAAGAGAAGCATGCGGTAGTTGATGATAAATTCCATTAATAAATCTTCCTTTGCGTTATACTCTTGAATTTTGATGAAGATATTTATTTTACCACTTGTTAAGCCTAAAACGCATGTTTTCACGCAGGAATGCAAGCGATGCGTCGATGACCCCTTAACGCAGGAACCAGACGATGTGTTAACGACAGCCCAACGCATAACTACGCATTAGCAACCTATGTTGCGTTGACATCAACCAAACTATGCATGGACGCATAGACAACCTTTACGGCAAGGCGCTGCGAATCAGATCGAAATCTTGAGAGATTGACGGATGATTGGCAGACATGATTTGCGGCTTAAGTGGTGGATCTTAATTGGCCCGAGAATCACGCAATCAGGCGAGATGGACGCAGTGTCAATCTTGCCACCAATCAAGCAGATCTGCCATTAACTGCGATTTCATCATCTATAAAAGGGCAGCTCTGCGAGAGGAGAAAGGTTGTTGATTCTCGGAAGGACTCCATAAGTGACAACAGAGTTCTCTCAGACTTCAACCGGAGACAAATAGCTCGAGAGAGAAGAGTCTTCCATCCGCCGCACCACTTCACATCAAATCATCACGCTTCCATCCGGGCGACTCAAGATATTGACGCCTTACCCTGCTTTCTTTCTTATTGTTCTTACTTGAATTTTAGATTTGTATCAAGAAATTGACTTATCGTAATTTGTATCTCATTTTCATCAATACAATTATCTTCCATGTCTATTGATTTTTCTCATCTGTCCACTTTATACTTTCAAGCCATGAGTAACTAATCACTCGAGGGTCTAGGGTTGCGTTAGCATCTAACTAGGGACCGCAGTGTAACTATTCTAACTTGTCGATTGCGAGCTTAATTCGATGCTTATATCCATCTGAAAAATCGATATAAGTAGTAATAATCAGACTGCTCGAGAGGGTAAGTGATTGTGGAACTCAATTGACAAGGGCCAAGTAGTGTTACCTGTCTATGGGGACAACCTTGGTTCTTAACACTTTCCTATGCGTTATAGACATATAACGCATAGCGGCTGACAACCGGGAGAAGAGTCGCAAGTATGAATAGAGTACTACTGTGCGTTTTCGATGTTAGATGTTAATCAACCCGAACCCTTTTCTTTATCCATTCATACACATCTTAGCTGAACTTGCTGTGTCGCATTGCTTCCCATATTCCACAACTATTAGTCTAGTGTACAAACATCTGCTTTCTCTAGATTAGAAACACAAATTCAACCAATTGTTGGTTACCTCTGTAACGCATGCAATCCAATTAAAACCAAATCAATATAATCTCTGTGTTCGACCTCGGACTCACCAAGATAACCTATTACTTTACTTATACTTGGGTAGAGGAATAGGAAAACTTGACAAGACCAACGCATGATAATAGAACGCATTGCATGATCACATCTTGACATGTTGGACACATAATCATATACTTTAGCACTTTGCGTTAGGTTAGTTCACACAACAATATTTCCACAACAGTAGAGTTTCCCTTTCTTTACACTCTTTCTTTGTTTATTTTTCTTAAACATGTTGCTTCAAGCTATGAGTGGCTAAACTCTTTAGTTTTAGGGTTTTGTTGAATTGTTTATGAATTCATGTTAATTTTGTAGACTCATGGTTTTGTTGGAATGATTATGCTTTTCATTGTTATTGTGTTTAATTCTTGTGGATTGGCCATCTTCACATGTTAGGTTAGATGTATGATTGAGAAATTGTATGTGTAACTTGATCTATAACAATGAATTATTGTTAATCTATCACGAGAGTAGTTAGGTTGACAATAAAAGTTGTTAAAGACTATTTTTAATGCCATGTAATTTTGTATTGGTTTTAAGAGATTAATAATCAATCGAGTTGCATAAGAAAGTGTTGTTTTGGAGAGAAAATAACTTGGAATTAAGTTTCTAGACTTAGGCATATGAATTGCAATAAAATCCATGAAATCTAAAATATTGCATGATGAAATAAACAAGGATTCATTACCCTAGAACTCTCTTTGACTATTGTGTTTCCCCCTTTGATACTTTCCTTACTTGATTTGTATTTTTCCATAACTCATAATATTTAATTTCAATCCTCAAATAAAATTGATTCAATTCTAAAATAGCTAAGTAATTTAAACCTTCCCAATTGGATCGGAACGATATTCGGACTTAACCGTTTTATATTATAACTTGACCCGTACAGTTGCGGTTAACACTAAAAGTGCGCATCACTTAACATGCAACCACACACTTGTTTACTTGCATGTTAACTTTTCATGCTTCCCGACACCTCCCTCTTATGAATGTTAAGCCCAAATGAAGCCACTTATCTCCAAAAATTTCCAACCATGTGTCCAACCTTACCTCAGGATAGGACCATGTGTCCATCCTCCTCACACCATGCGTCCAAGATGTTGTCTCTTAGGGCTTCTTTTGCTCTCTTTTCTTCTCCTGATCTTTCTATACTTAGCCAAATTTCATTTTAACACCTTCCTCTGCGTCCAACACACCCTACTATGAGTCCAACTCTCTTCTCTGAGTCCAACACTTAGCCAAAATCTCCTCTTTTTAAGGGTATGCGTCCACCACACCCCAAACTTAGAGATTTGCTAGTCCCGAGCAAAGAATAAAATCAAATAATAGGGAGTTTAGATGAAGAAGTGTGCAATTGACTCATGTCTCAGAGAATAGCATTTAGAGCTTAAGTAGAAACATGCAAGCATATCTATATTGTTATAATCATTTAAGGCCAAATCTTGCTATCTCCCATGTGTGTGTGTGCAAGCCTCCTTCAATTTAAAATACTAGAACTCAAATTAGGACTTAAGAGAGTTTCTTTAGTTTTCCCCTTACTCTAGCTCATGCACCAATCTACATTTCAAGTGAGTAATATGTCCACTAAGGTGCCTTTCAATCATTTTTTTTTCATGGGCCCAAACTTGCATTCTTTTACCTAGAGGCACTAGCTTTCACACATTCACTGTAGGGACTCGTACCTAGTCAATTCCCAGGCGTCCTTACTGATCACAGCAAAGGCAGCTCTTTTTACCCCTATCCATGCATACTCATTACAAGTTTATCATTTAAAAAGATAGACAAATAAAGCTCATATATTTTGTGTACACTTTTTCTTTTCTCAAGGCATGTATACTCTTTTCTTTTTCCTTAGTCTAAGATTACAAGCTATCATGCATTTCTACTCTCTAACCGTTGGGTCTTTCGGAGTGACAACCAAATACACCCAACTTAATCTTTTTTTTTCAGTTAAAGATTTTATTTTAAAGTGGCTACATGCTCAAGAATATGAGAGATTTTAAGAGGGACTTAAACGAATTTAACTCAAGATAGTGCTATTCTAGTTTCACGGTAAGTCATCTATCATGCAAATTCGAATCTCATCATGGGCAATCAACATCAAGGCACACAACCATAAACAACATTCCCATTAACTTTGAAAGCTCCAAAATTTTCTTCAAAAATTGACATGCATATGATCATTAAAACCTTCACTAACATGCATAGCAGGATAAGAAAACACACAAAAGTACGAAAGACACCTCCCACCCCACACTTAGAATCACGCATTGTCCCCAATGCATAAGAGCATCTAACAAGGAAAGAGCAAGCTTGGGCGAAGGCGGGAAAGCCATCAAACAGGCTTGGTATAAGGAGTACTTTGTGTGATAAACCACGTTCCTGAGAGATAAAGCATATGAGCGACTCCAAGATTTATTGAAAATAATAAAAAAAAAAGAAAAGTAAAGAAAGCAATAAAATTGGGTTGCCTCCCAATAAGCGCTTGGTTTAACGTCTTCTAGCTAGATGGGGCTCACGAATCATGGTGGATCCCAAGGTGGTTTCTTCCTTTCATGCTTTGGATCACCTACAACTTTTAGTATTCGCCCACATTGACATTCACAAACATAATCATTAGCATTTAGTGAGTTAGTCAATAAATCATTATTAAGTTGAACATCATCTTTACTAATGTAGTCAAGACTTATTAAAGAATCATCATGCTTAGATGTTACCGGACTGACCACTTCATTTTTATCATGCTTCTCCATAATTTGTTCATAATTTATTATAGGTTTGGGAGGCATGTGATAACTTGTAGAAATACAAGTTATGATAGCCTTTTTCTTAGATAAACAGAGATTAAATAGAGGAGCATACGACAGTTTATATTGATTTTGACTAATAAATCTTCCTTTGCGTTATACTCTAGTATTTTTATGAAGATAATGATTTTACCAGCTTTTGAGCCTAAAACGCATGTTTTGACGCAGGAATGCAAACGATTCGTTGATGACTTCTTAACGCAGGATAACGTGTTAGCAATCTGTTCTTCGTGGACGCATGATCTAAACGGAACGCGAACAACTTGACGCTGCGTTAACAGCTATTAAACGCATGACTATGCGTTAGCAACCTTCGACGCGTTCACATCAGCCAAACTATTCATGGACGCATAGACGACCATTAATGCAAGGCGCTGAGAATCAAATCAGAATCTTGAGAGATTGACGGATGATTGACGAACATGATTTGTGGCTAAAGTGGTGGATCTTAATTGACCGAAGAATCACGCAATCAGGCGAGATGGACGCATGACATCAATCTCGGCACCAATCAAGCAGATTTGCCATTAATTGCGAACGCCTCATCTATAAAAGGGCAGCTCTGCGAGATGAGAATGGGTTGTTGATTCTCGGAAAAACTCCATAAGTGACAGCAGAGTTCTCTCAGACTTCGATCGGAGACGTATAGCTCGAGAGAGAAGAGTCTTCCCTCCGCCGGACCACTTCACAGTAGAACCTCACGCTTCCTGTTGTGTGATTTTTGTCTCTGTAAATTATACTAACGCAAGGTGCTAAATGATGTGATTATGCGTTTTACATATCATGCGTTGGTTATCTTGTCAAGTTTTCCTATCCTTTACCCAAGTATAAGCAAAGGAGTAGGTTTTCTCGGTGAGTCCGAGGTCGAGCACAGGGATTATATTGATTTAGTATTTATCTGGATTTCATGCGCTGCAGTGGTAACTAAGAAATAGTTTAGATGTTTGTGTTTCTAATCTAAGGAAAGCGATAACATGTACACTATAGTAAAATGTGGAAAATGGAAAGGCATGCGACACAACAAATTTAGCTAAAGATGTGAATGAATGGATAAAGAAAGGGTTCGGGTTGATTAACATCTAACATCGGAAATGCATAGTAATATTCTATTCATACTTGCGACTCTTCTCTCGGTTGTCAGCCGCTATGCGTTATATGTCTATTGTCACACCCCATCTCAGATACACTCTATATCTAGGATTGAGCGTGATACTGTATTCCCTATATACATATTGGAATTAGACGCCAGATAAATCTCAGATTCAAAACACCATTGCTATTAAAAAAATAGGAAAACATACAATCTCTCAACAGGTATTCTCTGTATATATATATATTTAAGATACAAAACAACTTCCCATCATCTCTAAGAAACATGTACGTTACAAAATATGAGCACAGACTAAATATTTACAACTATCCAGAGGTTTGCTTCCAGATAGGCCTAGACGAGATACTTCTGTAGGCTAGGTGTCCCGGACACGCTCGCTACCTGAAACGATAAACAAACAAACAAACTGAGTGAGCAAAAAGCCTAGTGAGTGACTAAATTCATTCAATTATCACTAACAAACATGAGCTAGCTTATCCTTTTATAATTTTTACATATCGTATTTCAGAGAGTTACTAAAGTTCTCATTTCTAATTACACATATAAATGTCAAAAACCATCATGTTTCACAAATTTGCAACTATCAAGTGCCTTCACATTCTGTCCCTCAGCACCGTATTCGATTACGTCTACATTACCATGTGCCTTCACACGAAGTCCCTTAGCACTGGTAACCAATTCATTCTTCGCTCAAGTGCCTTCACCCATGGTCCCTCAGCACGAATTAATATGTGATGGACTACTACATGCTTTCACTCAAAGTCCCTCAGCATGGAAATCCATTCCACTTAACTATTCAAGTGCTTTCACACGGGGTCCCTCAGCACTGAATTTCATGTGTACATTCACATAGGCTTTCACCATAAGGTCCCTCTGCCATATTTACATTTGGACAATAAGATTTGTTTCCTTTTAGCTTGCTGGCATAACATACTTACCATAGATACTACAGAGTACTATAATTCTCACTAAGTAATTATTCTAACAATAACTACAAGATCTAATAAAAGGTCACTCACAACTTGTCCCGGCTCTAAGTGATTTATAAGCCTCCCCGAGCTCTTCCTGGCCTGAAAATACATATTTCTCATGTTCAGTTCCATAAATCTTCCTTTTCCCTTAACACACATTAATAGCATTATACTTCAGACAACTAAAGGCTACCAGCGAGATTCATCACATACTACTGTACTAGCGACACTAAGTTGGATGTAACTAGCGAGACTACTTGAGGAGCGACACCCAGTGATACTCTAGCGAGAATCGTGAGACGCAAAGCCCCTCTTGCGTTACAGCGATACTTGCTTCGCTGCCCTGTCTCTCGCTCTCTCAGCGATACTACCGCTGCAGCAGAACCGTTTCCTTCTTCTTTTCCTCTTCCTTCTTCAACCTGCTAAACATTACATTTTGGTCAATTCCAGAACTTACTTCCTTCTACAAACTTGTTAAGGTGTAAGTCCTTCATCTTACCTTAAAATTTCATGAAGAACATCCTCTCCGTTTAGGGTATATCCTTCAACAACTCCGAGTTACCCCTAATCGTCCGGCAAAATCAGCTTTAATCTCTTCTATTTGAGTTTGACACACATTTATACAATTTCAGCTCAAGCATCCTTCATGAAACTTGCTCAAAATCGAGTTAACTTACTAACCTTAGAAGTTCTGGCCCTAACCACCGTTTCTTCAGTTTGTTCTTCCTCCAAAACTGAACGTCACTCTGAGAGAGTAACACCAGCTGAGTCCTCTGCCCAGCTCAAGTTTCCTCCACGGTTACAATGAGATTTCCACTCCAATCGACATGAACGTTTTCTTCTACCTCCCTCCGATGTTTAGCTTCGAAATGGACCCAACTTGAGCTCTGAAATGTAATCAAAATAATTAAATTCTCAATCCACTTATATATATACCACCAACTTAATCTCCATTTCAACACTATACTACAATCTATTCAACGCATACCTTCTATGTTTAGCTTCAGCAACAAACGGCCTCTGAGGGTGTTACTTTCAAAACTCTCCCGCCAGATAGTTAACAAACGCATTACTCTCTCTCGACCAACCTTCTTTGTCCAACGCATACCCACTTTCGACGCATGGTAACATTCATCCCATATTGGCCTCATAGCAAGTTGGCTCCCAACACCTCGTGGCCTTCAACTTCCAATGCCCTACAGCCTTCAATGCGTTTGTCGCAAGATCACCTTCAGTGCAGGGTGGCTCTTCACACGTTGTGACCTCAACGCCTAACGGTCTTCCCTCACCTTTGTGTCCACGCCAAAACTGTTTCCATCAAGACGTGTTGCCACCAACGCATAGCTGGTACTTAGTCATTTCTCCGCCCCAATCACCTTCCAGCCAACTATTCCTATCCAAGCGTCCATCTCTTAGTCCCTTCTTACCATGCTTTCTCACAATATTAAGTACGGGGCTTACAGGCCGCCTCCATGCACCCCATAGTTGGTGTGTCAAAACGAAGGTGGGTAATCGTAATTAGTGACGTATAGATAAAATAACAAACTCCAATGTCTAGTGAGGAAACCGAGCTTAGGTAAGAGTTTAGTCGAGAAGGGCACTTGCTCGTAGTTTGCTACCTCCATGCACCCCATCGTTGGTATGTCAAAACGAAGGTAGGTGATAAGCACTTGAAAAGTGCTTATTATTCTCTCAAATTAAGGGAGTTTTATATTAGATTTCACTTGTTTGCTAGTGATTGCAAGGTTAAAACGAGGAAAATTAGAAGAAACGACTGAAAGATCAAAACCGAGCAAGAATATGGAGAAAAAGTGCTAAAAAACGCATCCTTGCTTGAAAGGCATGGTGCGCTGCGGCGCTAAGGCAGCGCTGCCGCGACGCTGAAGCAGAAACGCATCAGCATGGACGCAGAGTAGCAACGCGGCACTGGGAAGGCGCTGCCTCGACGCATACTTGGTGAACGCAAGACAGCGTCGCAGCGCTGGGACGGCGCTGCCCCGGCGCTAAAACCCGAGAGCAACTTAATTTTGGTCGCAACCCTAGCGCCACGGCGCTATGCGTCAGCGCCGCGGCGCCAGCGTTAATTTAAACGCAAGTTTTGTATTTTAGGTTAAATTTTGGGCAGCCAAACTCTATAAATTTAGGGGTTTTCAGCAGCCAAAAGGGGAGAAGAAATATCAAGAAGATCAAGAAAGTTGCAGAACAAGAGAACGATCCGAAAAGGTGAGAATTAAGCTAGAGATCCAAGAGTGAGCTAGCCGCAAGGAAGAGGAAAAGAGTTCGAGATAGTTTTGGTGCCCTTCGAAGTCCGACGCGAGAGCCAAGGAGTTCGTGACGGTGCTGCCTCAATCAAGAACCTCTTTTCAGTAGAGTTTCCCTATTCTCTACACTCTTTCTTTGATTCTTTTTGATCAATATGTTGCTTTACGCTATGAGTGGCTAAACTCTTTGGTTTTAGGGTTTTTGATGAATTGTTTGTGAATTCATGATAAATTTGTAGACTCATGGTTTTGTTCAAACAAATATGCTTTTCATTGTTATTGTGTTTAATTCTTCAAGATTGGCCACCTTCACATGTTAGATTAGATGTATGAATCGAGAGATTATATGTTTAATTTGATCTATAACAATGAATCGTTGTTAATCTATCACGAGAGTAGTTAGGTTTACAATGAAAGTTGCTAAAGACTAGTTTTAATGCCATGTAATTTTGTATTGGTTTTAAGAGATTAACTATCAATCAAGTTGCATGAGAAAGAGTTGTCTTTGAGAGAAGATAACTTGGAATTAAGTTTCTAGACTTAGGCATAAGAATTAAATCCATGAAATCTATAATTTTGCATGATGAAACAAACAAGGATTTGAAACCCTAGAACTCTCTTTGATTCTTGCAATTCTCCCTTTGATGCTTTCTTGGTTTGATCTTTCTTTTTCCCAAAAACAAAATTGGAATTCCAATCCTCAAATAAAATTGATTTAATTCTAAAATAGCTAAATAACTTAAACCTTCCCAATTGGATCTCTAGTGGAAACGATACCGGACTTAACCCTTTTATATTATAACTTGACCCGTACACTTGCGGTTAACACCACAAAAGTGGCACACCAAGTTCTTGGCGCCGTTGCCGGGGATCCAACGAACTGTTTTTTTTTTGTTATTTAATATTCATTAGAATTGATAGATCTTAATTTGAGGTGTATATTATTTGATTGTTTATTTGTTTTTATTTGTTTTATTTGTTTTTATTTGATTGTTTATTTATTTAGTTGATTGTATATAATTGTTTTGTATTTTATTTATTGTTAGTCTATGCCTCGCGATAATACTAACCTCCTCCTTCTTGATCCCGAGATTGAAAGGACGTGTAGAAGAAACTTAAGGGCTCAACTTAATCAAACTACGGAGATGGCGAAGGAGATACCTAAGGCAATTAGAGACTACTTTCAACCTACGTCACCGGCAAGTCAACCCGGAATTATGAATGTGCCTATCAATGTCAACAATTTTGAGTTGAAACCGGGGTTGATCCAAATGGCTAGAGAGCTAGCCTTTAGAGGAAGAACTAATGAAGATCCTCACAAGCACTTGCGATCCTTCTTGGAGATATGAGGAACGGTAAAGATGAATGGTGTTTCGAATGATGCAATTAAACTAAGACTGTTTCCTTTTTCTTTGCAGGACCGTGCTAAGGATTGGTTGGAAACTATTCCTCCGGATAGCATTACCACATGGGAGATCTTAGCCCAAGCTTTCTTGAACAAATATTTTCCACCGGCTAAATCTCAAAGACTAAGGACGGAGATTAGAACATTCCGCCAACTTGAGGATGAACAACTATATGAGGCTTGGGAGAGGTATAAGGATCTCTTGAGAAGATGCCCTCAACATGGGTACCCGGATTGGTTGCAAATCCAACTCTTTTACAATGGATTGACAAGCTCCACCAAATTCATCTTAGATGCAACTGCCAGAGGGTCAATTTTTTCAAAGAATGCTCAAGAAGCCTATACCATATTAGAAGATTTGGCCAATACATCCTACAATTGGCCATGTGAACGGTCTTCTTCAAACATCCCAAGAGCCACCGGATTATATGAAGTTGATGAGGTAAATTCTCTTAAAGCTCAAATGGCTTCCCTTACTAATGCTCTTTCTAAATTAACTGCAGGAGGCCAAGCTCAAAATCCATCATTTATAGCTTCTCTTGCCGCTTTGGCATCGGAAATGGGCGTTCATGGAGACAATGAGACGGCTAATTATGTTGATAGAGGACATTATAGGAATTACCAACATCAACAACTTCCAACTCACTACCATCCTAGTTTGAGGAATCATGAAATTTTTCTTATGCTAACAAAAGGAATGTTTTGCAAGCTTCTTCTGAATTATCCAATGTAGGTCCATCCCACACTGAAAAGAAGTCCAACTTAAAAGATTTAATGGTAGAGTTCATAAAAGAATCAAGAGGAAGGACAACCGCATTGGAAAGCACTGTACAAAGTCATGGTAAGGCCATTCAAAACATCGAGGTACAAATAAGCCAAATCGCCACTTCCCTTCAAACAATGCAAAAGGGAAAATTTCCTAGTTGCCCCGAGATAAATCCAAAAGAGGAGTGCAAGGCCATGACTTTGAGGAGTGGGAAAAAGCTGTCCACTCCTTTGATCATTGATGAGGATGAAGAGCAAGAGGTAGATGGCAATATCCAAGAGCCAATTTTAGAAGATGAACCAAAGATCCTAGAAAAGGAGGTAAAGGTAAAAGAGTCAACATCTTCAAGTAAGTCATCTAACCCTCTACCTTTTGTACCTAATACTATGCCATATCCTCAACGTTTTAAAAAGAAAGAAATAGACTCGCAATTTGCTAAATTTCTTGAGTTATTTAAAAAGCTGTACATTAACATTCCATTTGCTGAGGCTTTAGAGCAAATGCCCAACTATGCGAAATTCATGAAAGATGTCTTATCTAAAAAGAAAAAGTTTGGGCAATATGAGATGATTAGCATGACTGAGGAATGCAGTGCAGTATTACAAAAGAAGCTACCACAAAAGTTAAAAGATCCAGGGAGTTTTACTATACCTTGCACTATTGGTTCTTTAAATGTTACTAGAGCTCTTTGTGATCTTGGTGCTTCTATTAATTTAATGCCTTTATCTGTTTATAGGAAACTCAATATTGGAGAGGTGCAATCTACCACTATCACCCTACAACTTGCTGATAGATCATTAGCTTATCCCAAAGGTATTGTTGAAGATGTATTAGTTAAATTGACAAATTTATCTTCCCTGCAGATTTTGTAGTATTGGACATGGAGGAGGACTCTGAGATTCCTATCATACTTGGGAGGCCATTCCTAGCAACTGGAAAGGCTATCATAGATGTCCAAAAAGGGAAGTTGACTCTAAGGGTAAATGATGAAAATGTTGTATTTGATATTTACAAGTCCTTGAGTCATCATGATGAGAGTAGTCCTTGCCATGCTATAGACATAATTGATCATACTATTTTTAAGCATGTAAATGTTATGTTAGCTAATGATCATCTAGAACAAAGCATAATGGATGTTGAGAATGTAGATTCAATTTTTGATGAAATAGCATTTTATGCTAGGTGGTTAAATAGGTTGCCAATATGTTCTAAAATAGATAGACCTATACCTTTGGCCCCCTTGCATGTTAAAAATGAAGTGGTGAGTCCGTTAAAATCTAAGCATGATAATTCTTTAATAAGTCTTGACCACAGTAGAAACGATGATGTTCAACTTGATAATAATTTATTGACTAACTCACTAAATGCTAATGAATATATTTGTGAGGGTCAATGTGGGAGAATACTAAAAGTTGTAGGTGATCCAAAGCATGAAAGGAAGAAACCACCTTGGGATCCACCGTGATTCGTTAGCCTCGTCTAGCTAGAAGACGTTAAACCAAGCGCTTATTGGGAGGCAACCCAATTTTATTGCTTTCTTTATTTTTTTTATTTTTTATTTTATAAATCTTGGAGTCACTCATATGCTTTATTTCTCAGGAACATAGCTCATCACACAAAGTACTCCTTACACCAAGCCTATTTGGTGGCTTCCCGCTTGCTCCCAGGCTTGCTCTCTCCTTGTTAGATGTTCTTATGCATTGGGGACAATGCATGATTCTAAGTTTGGGGTGGGAGGTGTCTTTTGTACTTTTGTGTGTTTTCTTATCCTGCTATGCATGTTAGTGAAGGTTTTAATGATTATATGCATGTCAATACTTTTGTGTGTTTTCTTATCCTGCTATGCATGTTAGTGAAGGTTTTAATGATCATATGCATGTCAATTTTTGAAAAAATTTTGGAGCTTTCAAAGTTAATGGGGAATGTTGTTTATGGTTGTGTGCCTTGATGTTGATTGCCCATGATGAGATTTGAATTTGCATGATAGATGACTTATTGTGGAAATAGAATAGCACTATCTTGAGTTAAATTCATTTAAGTCCCTCTTAAAATCTCTCATATTCTTGAGCACGTAGCCACTTTTATTTAGAATCTTTAACTGAAAAAAGGATTAAGTTGGGTGTATTTAGTTGTCACTTCGAAAGGCCCCACCGGTTAGGGAGTGGAAATGCATGATAGCTTGTAATCTTAGACTAAGGAAAAAGAAAAGAGTATACATGCCTTGAGAAAAGAAAGAGTGTACACAAAATATACGAGCTTGATTTGTCTATCTTTTTAAATGTTAAACTTGTAATGAGTATGCATGGATAGGGGTAAAAAGAGCTGCCTTTGCTGTGATCAGTAAGGACGCCTGGGAATTGACTAGGTAAGAGTCCCTACAGTGGATGTGTGAAAGCTAGTACCTCTAGGTAAAAGAATGCAAGTTTAGGGCCCATGAAAAAAAAAATATATATGGATGAAAGGCACCTTAGTGGACATATTACTCACTCGAATGCATGAAAGCTTGAAGATTGGTGCATGAGCTAGAGTAGGGGGAAAACTAAAGAAACTCTCTTAAGTCCTAATTTGAGTTCTAGTATTTTAAATTGAAGGAGGCTTGCACACACACACTTGGGAGATAGCAAGATTTGGCCTTGAATAATTATAACAATATAGATATGCTTGCATGTTTCTACTTAAGCTCTGAATGCTATTCTCTGAGACATGAGTCAATTGCACACTTCTTCATCTAAAGCTCCCTATTATTTGATTTTATTCTTTGCTCGGGACTAGCAAATCTCTAAGTTTGGGTTGTTGATAAGCACTTGAAAAGTGCTTATTATTCTCTCAAATTAAGGGAGTTTTATATTAGATTTCACTTGTTTGCTAGTGATTGCAAGGTTAAAACGAGGAAAATTAGAAGAAACGACTGAAAGATCAAAACCGAGCAAGAATATGGAGAAAAAGTGCTAAAAAACGCATCCTTGCTTGAAACGCATGGTGCGCTGCGGCGCTAAGGCAGCGCTGCCGCGACGCTGAAGCAGAAACGCATCAGCATGGACGCAGAGTAGCAACGCGGCGCTGGGAAGGCGCTGCCTCGACGCATACTTGGTGAACGCAAGACAGCGTCGCAGCGCTGGGACGGCGCTGCCCCCGGCGCTAAAACCCGAGAGCAACTTAATTTTGGTCGCAACCCTAGCGCCACGGCGCTATGCGTCAGCGCCGCGGCGCCAGCGTTAATTTAAACGCAAGTTTTGTATTTTAGGTTAAATTTTGGGCGGCCAAACTCTATAAATTTAGGGGTTTTCAGCAGCCAAAAGGGGGGAAGAAATATCAAGAAGATCAAGAAAGTTGCAGAACAAGAGAACGATCCGAAAAGGTGAGAATTAAGCTAGAGATCCAAGAGTGAGTTAGCCGCAAGGAAGAGGAAAAGAGTTCGAGATAGTTTTGGTGCCCTTAGAAGTCCGACGCGAGAGCCAAGGAGTTCGTGACGGTGCTGCCTCAATCAAGAACCTCTTTTCAGTAGAGTTTCCCTATTCTCTACACTCTTTCTTTGATTCTTTTTGATCAATATGTTGCTTTACGCTATGAGTGGCTAAACTCTTTTGTTTTAGGGTTTTTGATGAATTGTTTGTGAATTCATGATAAATTTGTAGACTCATGGTTTTGTTCAAACAAATATGCTTTTCATTGTTATTGTGTTTAATTCTTCAAGATTGGCCACCTTCACATGTTAGATTAGATGTATGAATCGAGAGATTATATGTTTAATTTGATCTATAACAATGAATCGTTGTTAATCTATCACTAGAGTAGTTAGGTTTACAATGAAAGTTGCTAAAGACTAGTTTTAATGCCATGTAATTTTGTATTGGTTTTAAGAGATTAACTATCAATCAAGTTTCATGAGAAAGAGTTGTCTTTGAGAGAAGATAACTTGGAATTAAGTTTCTAGACTTAGGCATAAGAATTAAATCCATGAAATCCATAATTTTGCATGATGAAACAAACAAGGATTTGAAACCCTAGAACTCTCTTTGACTCTTGCAATTCTCCCTTTGATATTTTCTTGTTTCATTTTTCTTTTTCCCAAAAACAAAATTTGAATTCCAATCCTCAAATAAAATTGATTCAACTCTAGAATAGCTAAATAACGTAAACCTTCCCAATTGGATCTCTAGTGGAAACGATACTCGGACTTAACTGTTTTATATTATAACTTGACCCGTACACTTGCGGTTAACACCACAAAAGTGGCACATCAGTAGGTAACCCTACTCGATGCATGGCTACATAAATAATAAAACCATTGAAAGAAAAAGGAACTTTATATCTTCATCTTTTCAGACTCAGTGTTCAGAAGAAGAAACAAAAAATTTATGAATAATGAGTTTGAGAATTTTGAAAAGAAAGCTTACCGCATACAAATTAGACCCATCCTAAAGAAAAGAATATAGAGGTAGAGAAATAATATAACTAACGGGTAGCTGATTGAGTATAGCATTCTGAGAGACTAGTCAATGCGTTGAGAAAATGTTTAGGATAATTAAATTTTCTTAGATAGAAGTTATGCTTGAGGACAAGCATTTATCTAAGTTTGGGGGTGTGATAACTTGTAGAAATACAAGTTATGTTAGCCTTCTTCTTAGATAAATAGAGATTAAATAGAGGAGCATGCAGCAGTTTATATTGATTTTGACTAATAAATCTTCTTTTGCGTTATACTCTAGTATTTTTATGAAGAAAATGATTTTACCACTTTTTGAGCCTAAAACGCATGTTTTGACGCAGGAATGCAAAATGATGCGTTGATGACTTCTTAACACAGGATGACGCGTTAGTAATCTGTTCTTCGTGGACACATGATCTAAACGGAACGCAAATAACCTGATGATGCGTTAACAACTTAACGCCTAACTACGCGTTAGCAATCTACGACGCGTTGACATCGGCCAAACTATTCATGGACGCATAGACGACCATTAATGCAAGGCGTTGAGAATCAAATCAGAATCTTGAGAGATTGATGGATGATTGACGAACATGATTTGTGGCCAAAGTGGTGGATCTTAATTGACCTGAGAATCACGCAATCAGGCGAGATGGACGCATGATATCAATCTCGCCGCCAATCAAGCAGATTTGCCATTGATTGCGAACGCATCATCTATAAAAGGGCAGCTCTACGAGATGAGAAAGGGTTGTTGAATCTCGGAAGAACTCCATTAGTGATAACAGAGTTCTTTCAGACTTCGAGCGGAGACGAATAGCTCGAGAGAGAAGAGTCTTCCCTCCGCCGGACCACTTCACAGCAGAACCTCACGCTTCTATCCGGGCGACTCAAGATATTGAAATACTTCCTTTCTTTCTTTCTTAGTTTTTCTTCTTGATTTTAGATTTGTGTCAATACATTGAGCTTATCTAAAGTTGTATTCCGTTTCATCAATATAATTATCTTCCATGTCTACTCAATTCTCTATACTTTCCGTTTTGTACTTTCAAACCATGAGTAACTAATCACTCAAGGGTCTAGGGTTGTGTTAGCATCTAACTAAGAACCATAGTGTAACTATTTCATCTTGTCAATTGCGATCTTAATCCGATGCTTATGTCCATCTGACAAATCAATATAAGTAGTAATATTCAAACTGCTCGAGAGGGTAAGTGATTGTGGAACTCAATTGACAAGGGCCAAGAAGTGTTACCTGTCTATGGGGATAACCTTGGTTCTTAACACTCTCCTATGCGTTATAGATGTAAGCCCCGTACTTAATCTTGTGAGAAAGCATGGTAAGAAGGGACTAAGAGATGGACGCTTGGATAGGAATAGTTGGTTGGAAGGTGATTGGGGCGAAAAAATGACTAAGTACCAGCTATGCGTTGGTGGCAACACGCCTTGATGGAAACAGTTTTGGCGTGGACGCAAAGGTGAGCAAAGACTGTTAGGCGTTGAGGTCACAAGGTGTGGAGAGCCACCCTACACTGAAGGTGATCTTGCGACAAACGCATTGAAGGCTGTAGGGCGTTGGAAGTTGAAGACCACAAGGTTTTGGGAGCCAACTTGCTATAAGGCCAATATACGGTGAACGCTACCATGCGTCGAAAGTGGGTATGCGTTGGACAAAGAAGGTTGGCCGAGAGAGAGTAATGCGTTTGTTAACTATCTGGCGGGAGAGTTTTGAAAGTAACACCCTCAGAGGCCGTTTGTTGCTGAAGCTTAACATAGAAGGTATGCGTTGAATAGATTGTAGTATAGTGTTGAAATGAAGATTAAGTCGGTGGTATATATATAAGTGGATTGAGAATTCAATTGTTTTGATTTCATTTCAGAGCTCATGTTGGGTCCATTTCGAAGCTAAACATTGGAGGGAGGTAGAAGAAGACGTTCATGTCGATTGGAGTGGAAATCTCATCGTAACCGTGGAGGAAACTTGAGCTGGGCAGAGGACTCAGCTGGTGTTACTCTCTCAGAGTGACGTTCGGTTTTGGAGGAAGAACAAACTAAAGAAACGGTGGTTAGGGCCAGAACTTCTAAGGTTAGTAAGTTAACTCGTTTTGAGCAAGTTTATGAAGGATGCTTGAGCTGAAATTGTATAAATGTGTGTCAAACTCAGATAGAAGAGATTAAAGCTGATTTTGCCGGACGATTAGGGGTAACTCGGAGTTGTTGAAGGATATACCCTAACGGAGAGGATGTTCTTCATGAAATTTGGAGGTAAGATGAAGGACTTACACCTTAACAAGTTTGTGATAAGCACTCGAAGAGTGCTTTATATTCTCTCAAATTAAGGGAGTTTTATATTAGATTTCACTTGTTTGCTAGTGATTTTCAGGTTAAAACGAGGAAAATTAGAAGAAACGACTAAAAGATCAAAACCGAGCAAGAATACGGCAAAAAAGAGCTGAAAAATGCATCCTTGTTGAAACGCATGATGCGTCGCGGCGCTAAGGCGGCACTGCCGCGGCGCTGAAGCATAAACGCATCAGCATGGACGCAGAGTAGCATCGCGGCGCCGAGATGGCGCTGCCTCAACGCATCCTTGGTGAACGCATGACAGCGTTGCGGCACTAAAACCCGAGAGCAACTTATTTTTGGTCGCAACCCTAGCGCCGCGGCGCCAACGTTAATTAAACGAAAGTTTTGTATTTTAGGTTAAATTTTTGGCGGCCAAACTCTATAAATTTAGGGGTTTTTCAGCAGCCAAGAGGGGGAGAAATATCAAGAAAAGCAAGAAAGTTGCAGACTGAAAGAAAGATCCAAAAATGTGAGAATTAAGCGCGAGTTCAAAGAGTGAGTTAGCCGCAAGGAAGAGGAAAAGAGTTCGAGATAGTCTTGGTGCCTTTCGAAGTCCGACGTGAGAGCCAAGGAGTTCGTGACGGTGCTGCCTCAATCAAGAACCTCTTTTCAGTAGAGTTTCCCTATTCTTTACACTCTTCCTTTGATTATTTTTGCTCAAACATGTTGCTTCAAGCTATGAGTGGCTAAACTCTTTAGTTTTAGGGTTTTGATGAATTGTTGGTGAATTTATGTTAATTTTGTAGACTCATGGTTTTGTTTAAATAAATTATGCTTTTCATTGTTATTGTGTTTAATTCTTGAGGATTGACCATCTTCACATGCTAGGTTAGATGTATGATTGAGAAATTATATGTTTAATTTGACCTATAACAATGAATCGTTGTTAATCTATCACGAGAGTAGTTAGGTTGCCAATGAAAGTTGCTAAAGACTAGTTTTAATGCCATGTAATTGTGTATTGTTTTAAGAGATTAACAATCAATCAAATTGCATGAGAAAGAGTTGTCTTTGAGAGAAGATAACTTGGAATTAAGTTTCTAGACTTAGGCATAAGAATTACAATAAAATCCATGAAATCTATAATTTCCATGATGAAATAAACAAGGATTCGAAACCCTAGAACTCTCTTTGACTCTTGCAATTCTCCCTTTGATATTTTCTTTGCTTGATTTTTATTTTTCCCTAACTCATAAAATTGAATTTCGATCCTCAAATAAAATTGATTCAATTCTAGAATAGCTAAGCAACTTGAACCTTCCCAATTGGATCTCTAGTGGAACGATACTCGGACTTAACCGTTTTATATTATAACTTGACCCGTACACTTGTGGTAAACACTAAAAGTGCGCATCAGTTTGTAGAAGGAAGTAAGTTCTGGAATTGACCAAAATGTAATGTTTAGCAGGTTGAAGAAAGAAGAGGAAAAGAAGAAGGAAACGGTTCTGTTGCAGCAGTAGTATCGCTGAGAGAGCGAGAGACAGGGCCGCGAAGCAAGTATCGCTGTAACGCAAGAGGGACTTTGCGTCTCACAATTCTAGCTAGAGTATCGCTGGGTGTCGCTCCTCAGGTAGTCTCGCTAGTTACGTCCAACTTAGTGTCGCTGGTACAGTAGTATGTGATGAATGTCGCTGGTAGCCTTTAGTTGTCTGAAGTATAATGCTATTAATGTGTGTTAAGGGAAAAGGAAGATTTATGGAACTAAACATGAGAAATATGTATTTTCAGGCCAGGAAGAGCTGGGGGAGGCTTATAATCCACTTAGAGCCGGGACAAGTTGTGAGTGACCTTTTATTAGATCTTGTAGTTATTGTTAGAATAATTACTTAGTGAGAATTATAGTACTCTGTAGTATCTATGGTAAGTATGTTATGCCAGCAAGCTAAAAGGAAACAAATCTTATTTTCCAAATGCAAATATGGCAGAGAGACTTTATGTTGAAAGCCTATGTGAATGTACACATGAAATTCAGTGCTGAGGGACCCCGTGTGAAAGCACTTGAATAGTTAAGTGGAATGGATTTCCATGCTGAGGGACTTTGAGTGAAAGCATGTAGTAGTCCATCACATATTAATTCGTGCTGAGGGACCATGGGTGAAGGCACTTGAACGAAGAATGAATTGGTTACCAGTGCTGAGGGACTTCGTGTGAAGGCACATGGTAATGTAGACGTAATTGAATACGGTGCTGAGGGACAGAATGTGAAGGCACTTGATAGTTTCAAAATTTTGAAACATGATGGTTTTTGACATTTATATGTGTAATTAGAAATGAGAACTTTAGTAAGTCTCTGAAATGCGATATGTAAAGATTATAAAAGGATAAGCTAGCTCATGTTTGTTAGTGATAGTTGAATGAATTTAGTCATTAACTGGGCTTTTTGCTCACTCAGTTTGTTTGTTTGTTTGTCGTTTCAGGTAGCGAGCGTGTCCGAGACGTCTAGCCTACAGAAGTATCTCGTCTGGGCCTATCTGGAAGCAAACCTCTGGGATAGTTGTAAATATTTAGTCTGTGCTCATGTTTTGTAACGTACATGTTTCTTAGAGATGATGGGAAGTTGTTTTGTATCTTAAATATATATATATACAGAGAATACCTGTTGAGAGATTGTATGTTTTCCTATTGTTTTAATAGCAATGGTGTTTTGAATCTGAGATTTATCTGGCGTCTAATTCCAATATGTATATAGGGAATACAGTATCACGCTCAATCTTAGGTATAGAGTGTATCTGGGATGGGGTGTGACACGGCCAACTACGAGCAGGTGTCATTTTCAGCTAAACTCTTAACAAGATAAATATATTAGTCTTACCAGCGGAGTTGTGCGTTTAAAAGGATTTTTGTATTTTTGTATTTTTTTTTTTTTAACATGGTTGAAATAAGTTCCTCATATTTTTATCTTTGACAGTTCAAACCTCTTCCACCCCCAAACTTGAGAGTAGCAAGGTCCTCATTGCTTAAATTGTAAACAAAGATTAAGTTGCAAAATTTTGTAAAAGAGGTTTGAATTGGCCGCTTGCATACATGCAAAGTAGGTTTGCATTTCTATGGAATAGTATGCAGACGCGTTGAAAATAATCTAACTTAAAGAGTGTACAAAAGGTGTAAGCATGATGATCCTCATAGTGATTAATTTTTCAAAGCAAAGATAAAAGTTGGGAATAATTAAGTGTACTTAGAATGAATTTACAACAAGGGACAACGCAAAGAGAATGTTAGAAATTCCATGCGGTGAAGACATATTTTCATTCTATTAATTGAATGTTCCACAAAGAATACAATGAATATGAAGATACATGCAAGAAAAGCTACAACTCTTAACTACACCCCTAAATTTTAACCATTAGACTTGTCTTCATCAGGTCTGCATTGCTGCTCAGGCGCAGGGCGCTGCGGTACTGGGAAGACAAGCGGCTGTTGTAGGCGTTCCGGAATGTTAGGAGGCGGGATTTTCGGTCGAATCGAGAGCAGTTGATGAACGTAATTCAGTGTAAATTGAAACTGCTCCGTCTGCCGGCGTGCTAACATATTCAAGGAATGCATCACTGGACGCAAGATCGATTGTTGCAGATATGTTTGCACTGCCTCCCAATCGAGATCAAGTTGGGCTTCTTGCTGTTGTGGTTGCGTTGGTGGTTGAGGCAGGTTTGGCTGAGGGCGAGGAGTTGATGGAGTTTCGTCAAAAGTAGAGGATGATGGATGCATAGAAGTCGCGCCAAAATCCCTATAGTGTGAGTCATCAACTCTTATCGAGGGGATTGGGGAGGGGGGGCTTTGTGGAAGGTTTTGGGTGATGCGTTTTGGGAGAAGGTGGAGGTGGTTTTGGGCAATGCGTCTCTATAGGAGGTGGAGGTGGTGTTGGTTCTCTTATATTTGTTCGAAGTGGGGGTGAAGAGCTTGAGGTTGGGGAAGGTCTAATGGTGGTATCAGGACTTGCCACAGCCTTGCGTTTCAGCTTGGATGGCTTCCCTTTCTTCTGCGTTTGCGGCTTCGGAGGCGGAATGGGTTGATGAGGTCTTTTGGTGGCCTTGGCAGGGTCTGGCAAATGTTGTGATCCCCTCATCAACCGACGCAGGGTCTTATGGGCGATTACGCCACTGACTTCAATCATCTTCTCTGCGTCTAACACTTCCGTTGGCCCTCCGATGGAAGCATTGGCATACAGATTCATGATAAGAGTGGGGAAAAAGAGTTGGCCTCTTGGCTTGTTAAATACCCCTCTTATCTGCGCCGCAATTATGCGTCCAACATCAAGGGGATGCGACGCATAATCCAGTAAGCTGCCATCACCCGATCCCTTGACACTGTTTTGTCATGCGTTGTAGGGATCAGCCGCTTCTTCACTAGGTACACCCACAGGTTTGTCTCTGGTTTTAGGTTGCTAGCAGATAGTGTTTTGATACCTGTGGGTGAAACGTCCCACTTAGCCCTAGGCTTCGCCAATACTCGGATTGCGTCTTCCATTAACTCCGGCGGAGTTGATTCTATAATTTTGTTTCCTTCCGCATCCAAGTTGTCCCTCAACTGATATATTGCGTTTATTTCTCTTGCGTTGAACGGGACTTCAGTTTCTTCAACTACCAGCACGTCTTCCTCTTCATCTATGCGTCCATTATAAAAACTTCCGACTAAGTCAAGTTGAACCCAAGAGGTGCTGGAACAGAAGTTTCTCCAGCCGTGGTGGTCGATGATTTCTGTGATGTATGGCGGCAATGGGGCTTCTTCAGGGAAAAATCCCACCTCAATCAACAAATCAGGGAACGCCTTGCGTCTCTCTTTTCCTTCCTTCTTTTGTGGCGACGCATCAGCCACCTTCGCTTTTCCTTTGGCCTTAGTGGGAATTTCATCCACTATTCTCTTCTTGCTCTTGGCCACTTCAACTGGTGCCTCAGTCACCTTCTCCTTCCCTTTGCGTTTCTCTTTGTGCGTGCTTGGGAGTTTGGTGACTGACACCTCTTTTTCTTTCTTCTTCTTCTTCTTCAAGGTGCTAACACCTTGCTCCTCTCTCGCATCCTCCCCGATGCATTCCTTCCTTGTAGGCCAGTGGTGCCTACTTCTCTTCTTCTTTTTCTTCTTGCCCTCCCCTTCTTCTTGGGCTTTTATTCTAGCAGCCATCTCCTCATCCTCTTCTATTTGCAGCTCTCTCTCGAGCTCTTCGGCTGCTTTTTCTATTCTTTCTTCTTCCCTCATTTCCTCTTCAAATGCCATTGCGGCTTCGTCTATTTGAGGATCAGGAAGGCCTTGCGTTTCCCCTTCTTCTTGAGGCCGCACTTCCTTGCTCGCCTTCTTGCTGGACAATGCGTCCTTTGCAATCTTCTCAGCTCATTTTCTGAGGGCCCTGAGCTCTTTCCTCAACTTGGCCCTCTTCTTCTTCATCTTCTCTGCCAGCCTATCAAAGGATGTTGCCACAATTTGGGACTCAGGACCATCTCCTTGCTCTGTGCTTTTAGGCTCTTCATCCTCGGCAGATTCTTGTGATACCCTTCTTTTCTTTATTGTCACGGGTAACACTTCCTCTTCCTCTTCTCTTCTTCTCTTGGCCTCTGCGGCCATCATAACCTTTCTGATCGGTCCTTCATTGGAGTCCAGGGTCATCTCCTCAGGACTGATAGACGCAGGGATAGACCCTTGCGTTTTATGTGGCTCGCCTACGACCTCCTTGCTGTAGGCGGCTTCTTCTTCCTTGTCTCCCCCATTCTTTTCCCCCTTCTGAGTCTCTCTTAACTGACTCTGGACTTCTCTTATCAGCGATGGTGATTCCCTTCCTGCGTCTGAGACGGTTGCGTCCATTGGGTCACGCAATCCGCTCAGGATTTCGGCTATCCATGCGTCTGGGGATCGTGCGGAGTTCACTTCCCCTACTGTGACAGCCACTTCTTCAACTTATCCTCTCCCCATCTCTTCGGTCCCTCTTGTGCTAGGTGGAGGCGTTAGGAGCAAGGGCTGGTTGACCTCCCCGTCATCCTCCCTACCCTTTGCTTCTCTTTCTTCCTGAGCTATTCGCTCCAAAATATCGCTGAATACTTCTCGTTCTTCTCTTCGGCGCACTTCACTGCTTCCGTACAGTGTGCTGGCTTCATCGCGAACCGTTCCAGGACCCGGTTGCTCTGCCTCGGAGTTTTCCGTACTTAGTCGTTGGCTTCCGGCATTGAAGTTTGCGGCGGAAAACTCCCTTACGTTCTTCATTTTTGGCCTAGAGATGCAGGATTTTACTCGGCTCTTGGGTTTCGGAGTTGGTACGGGGTCGATTCGGCTCAAGGGTTGGATATTTAGGACTTCCACACAGTCGTCGGAGTCAACGTCGACTACTAGTGGACGGGTTGAGGGTCTGATGAATGGTCGGAAAAATGGGTTTATGGGCAGTCTTTAGGTAGTAGCCCTGATTCAAGATGCCGAAAAGGTTGGGATAAATGGTGGGCTGGGATTTGGAGGTCTTGGTCGGACCGGAGAAGCGAAAGGCCTCACAGGTCTGGTGTGATGAAATATTGGTGGAGAGAAAAATGGAGATCTAGGGTTGAGAAATAACTCAGGGGCTGGTGTAGATGATGAAGAAGGTGAAGTTGGCTGCTGGGTGTTGTGAGAAGATCTTGGGGAAACGTCGCTGGCGAGGTGTTCTTGATTTTGTGGATTTGAATGGCTAGACATAGAAGGTTCTGCGTAGAACACAAATCACCGGAGGTTATAGAGGTGAAAGGTTTCGAAAATGGAAAATGGGAAATCGGATCGCGTTTATAAAGGGCTGATTGAGCCGTCGGTAATAAATGCGGATACGCGATATTCGGAATCCCATTGATCAAGGTAGATTTTATTGAGCCGCACACCCATCAAGTGTGATGGGCGGCTACTTAACGCACATAGAGCACTTGAGTGTTTTTGGGAAAGGCGCATAGACTCAAAAGACATATGCGTTTCACCTATTGCTCTATCTAAAACGCAGTGAATTTATTGATAAACGTTGGTTAGATTTTGCATTGTAAGTTAAGTATTTTGCGTTTGACAAAATATGTACGGCTCTAACCTTACCCCTAACCTTAACTCGATAAACACAGAAATCGTTTATCGATGAACGCATAGTTTACTTATGCGTTGGACGCATGCATGAATAATAGAGTATGCAGTGAAATCAAATTGTTTATATTAAAAACTCAACGCTAATTTCATGCTTATCCAATTTATACTACTAAGACTGAAATTAAAGAAAAAGAAA
The DNA here is from genome assembly GCA_030954485.1 of Citrullus mucosospermus. NCBI lineage: Eukaryota > Viridiplantae > Streptophyta > Magnoliopsida > Cucurbitales > Cucurbitaceae > Citrullus > Citrullus mucosospermus. Next base: position 12,700,374 of record CM062057.1, on the reverse strand, counting down.
TAAATACTAGAAACAAAGAACGAATAAAAGAAAGAAAGCAAAATAAAATAAAATAAAATAAAGAAATCAATACTAAAACAAGTGCGAATAAAAAAAAAGATAAAAGAAAGCGTCCCTGGAAATGTAGGCGTTCAGAACCGTAGGGACCTTTCGACGCAAGCTCAGTTATTACACTTGCGTGAATCATTGGAGCCTTTGTCGCGTTCAGGGTTCAACGCAGAGGCGACAATGAAGTGCATTATGACCTCCCTCAAGTGTGCATAGTTGGGATGCGTTGTTCTGGTTTCTAGCTCATGCGTTGAAGGCTCTTTTAATAGCGGCTCGATCTTTGCCGCGAATCTGTTGCTCCGGTCTGATTTCTCTAATTGTCGATTGGAGAGTAATTTGATTTCATCTTTTTCATCTTCACCGTCTTTGAGGATTTCATCTCTCAACGCTGCGTTAACTGGCCTTGTCTTCTCACTGATATCCGCGTTCATCTGACAAGATTGAAAATGATCAGGATCATTCAATGAGTTAACTTCATTACATTTTACCTGATCACCCGCGCGGGGCGTTAAGATTTCTTCTTGGACGTCAATCAGGACGCGTCCAGAAGTAGTATCTTCTTATACAGACGCAGGTTCTGCCTGCATTGCTTTTTCTCTCCGCTCTATATTTTCCTCTTCTTCTGATTCGGTGGATGATGATGGATAATGGACATTATGCATGGTACTCTCCATCGGTTGACTTGTAGGAGCATTTACGGGTTCCAAGTTTCCTTGCGTCCCCTCATTATGCGCTGTGGGATTGATTTTCCCACTTAACAATGTCTCATCTTGACATTGTTCTAAGTTTCCTCTTGGAACATCGGTCGTACTTAGCAATGCTCCTTGCTTTTCATTTTTAAGCGCCTCGCCATTTGAATCATTTGAACTTCTAAATTGGGATTTGCAGCGATTTGGCTTTGGAACATCGCATCGCGTGTAGATAAACATTCTCGTAAAAGAGATTCCAAGGAATAAAATAAGGATGATTCGTCCGATTGCGGATCCCTCGAAAACTAATGATACTGGCCTTGATTCCATTGGTTGAAACCAGGAGGATTCAAGACTAGTGTTTGCAGCATGGATGTCATATTGTCGAGCTGCACTGCCATGCTAGTGGTCGCATCAGTTTCAAGCATTCCAGCTTGCGTTTGCCTTCTATTGGTGGAGCGACATTCACATCCGTCGTCCACCCACTCATTAGTGTTCCATGGAGTTCTGTCTAAAATATCTTCGGCATATGAGTAAGTCATCTCCAATATTTCTCCTGCTTAAGCAGGCAATTTCCTCACTTGCCGTGTGAATTAGGTCCAAGTAATTGGCCCTTCTTCAATTCTACCTTGTCCTTCGGGTGAAGGTCCTCTCAATCTCTGGGTCAATATTGAGTTATGGATTGCTCCCGTCACTCAAATACTGTTAGAAGCTTCTGGCCGAGTAGAAACTTACTATACTCCGTCAACTGAGGAATCCTATAACACAATAATCCAAATAAAATAATTAAATCAATGAAATAATCCCCGGCAACGGCGCCAAAAACTTGTTGTGTGATTATTGTATGTGTAAATTGAAATTGTACAAATGCAAGGTGTGATTAAAATATGATTATGCGTTTTACATATCATGCGTTGAACATGCTATGCGTCTTACACTATGCGTTGGTGATCTTGTCAAGTTCTCCTATCCTTTACCCAAGTATAAGCAAAGGAGTAGGTTTTCTCGGTGAGCCTGATGTCGAACATAGGGATTATGATGATTCAGTATTTAGTTGGATTTCATAAGTTCCCGTGGTAACCAAGAAATAGTTGAGAGAGTTGTTTTGTTTCTAATCTAAGAAAAGCGATAGTATGTACACTAGACTAAAATTGTGGCAGATGGAAAGCATGCGACACAGCAAATTCAGCTAAAGATGTGAGTGAATGGATAAAGAAAGGGTTCGGGTTGATTAACATCTAACATTGAAAACGCATAGTAGTATTCTATTCATACCTGCGACTCTTCTCCCGGTTGTCAGCCGCTACGCGTTATATGTCTATAACGCATAGGAGAGTGTTAAGAACCAAGGTTATCCCCATAGACAGGTAACACTTCTTGGCCCTTGTCAATTGAGTTCCACAATCACTTACCCTCTCGAGCAGTTTGATTATGACTACTTATATCGATTTGTCAGATGGACATAAGCATTGGATTAAGATCGCAATTGACAAGATGAAATAGTTACACTATGGTTCTTAGTTAGATGCTAATACAACCCTAGACCCTTGAGTGATTAGTTACTCATGGATTGAAAGTACAAAACGGAAAGTATAGAGAATTGAGTAGACGTGGAAGATAATTATATTGATGAAACGGAATACAACTTTAGATAAGCTCAATGTCTTGACACAAATCTAAAATCAAGAAGAAAAACTAAGAAAGAAAGAAAGGAAGGCGTCAATATCTTGAGTCGCCCGGATGGAAGCGTGAGGTTCTGTTGTGAAGTGGTCCGGCAGAGGGAAGACTCTTCTCTCTCGAGCTATTCGTCTCCGGTCGAAGTCTGAAAGAACTCTGCTGTCACTTATGGAGTTCTTCCGAGAATCAACAACCCTTTCTCATCTCGTAGAGCTGCCCTTTTATAGATGATGCGTTCGCAATCAATGGCAAATCTGCTTGATTGGCGGCGAGATTGATATCATGTGTCCATCTCGCCTGATTGCGTGATTCTCGGGTCAATTAAGATCCACCACTTTGGCCACAAATCATGTTCGTCAATCATCCGTCAATCTCTCAAGATTCTGATTTGATTCTCAACGCCTTGCATTAATGGTCGTCTATGCGTCCATGAATAGTTTGGCCGATGTCAACGCGTCGTAGGTTGCTAACGCGTAGTTAGGCGTTGAGTTGTTAACGCATCGTCAGGTTGTTTGCGTTCCGTTTAGATCATGTGTCCACGAAGAACAGATTGCTAACGCGTCGTCCTGCGTTAAGAATTTATCACCGCATCATTTTGCATTCCTGCGTCAAAACATGTGTTTTAGGCTCAAAAAGTGGTAAAATCATTATCTTCATAAAAATACTAGAGTATAACGCAAAGGAAGATTTATTAGTCAAAATCAATATAAACTGCCGCATGCTCCTCTATTTAATCTCTATTTATCTAAGAAAAAGGCTAACATAACTTGTATTTCTACAAGTTATCACTTTCATCCGGGCGACTCAAGACATTGACGCCTTCCTTTCTATCTTTCTTAGTTTTTCTTTCTTGATTTTAGATTTGTGTCAAGACATTGAGCTTATCTAAAGTTGTATTCCGTTCCATCAATATAATTATCTTCCATGTCTATTCATTTCTCTGTACTTTCCGCTTTTTACTTTCAAACCATGAGTAACTAATCACTCAAGGCTCTAGGGTTGCGTTAGCATCAACTAAGAACCATAGTGTAACTATTTCATCTTGTCAATTGCGATCTTAATCCGATGCTTATGTCCATCTGACAAATCGATATAAGTAGTAATAATCAAACTGCTCGAGAGGGTAAGTGATTGTGGAACTCAATTGACAAGGGCCAAGAAGTGTTACCTGTCTATGGGGATAACCTTGGTTCTTAACACTCTCTTATGCGTTATAGACATATAACGCATAGCGGCTGACAATCGGGAGAAGAGTCGCAAGTATGAATAGAATACTACTATGCATTTCCGATGTTAGATGTTAATCAACCCGAACCCTTTCTTTATCCATTCACTCACATCTTTAGCTGAATTTGCTATGTCGCATGTCTTTCCATCTTCCAGATTTTAGTATAGTGTACATACAATCGCTTTACTTAGATTAAAAACAAACTCACTCTCAACTATTTCTTGGTTACCGCTGCAGCGCATGAAATCCAGATAAATACTAAATCAATATAATCCCTGTGTTCGACCTCGGACTCACCGAGAAAACCTACTCATTTGCTTATACTTGGGTAAAGGATAGGAAAACTTGACAAGATAACCAACGCATTGTAGTAAGACGCATAGCATGTTCAACGCATGATATGTAAAACGCATCATCATATCTTAATCACACCTTACATTTGTATAATTTCCAATTCGCACATATATAATTCATACAACAGCATGCAAGAAGAACTAGGAGAATTATCACAACTAAAAACATGCTTCATAGAATTTTCTACTTTAACATCAAGCATGTCATTAGTCTTACCATTCAAAGGGGGCTCATCATGCATAGAGTTTTTATTTGAAAAGAGAGGCGATGTTACCTTTGTGCTTGGCTCATGATGCTCATATTTTTCTACATTCGGATGCTTAAGGGTTTTATAAATGTTGAATGTTACCTCCTCATCGTTAAGGCGGAATGTGAGCTTTCCATCTTGCACATCGATGAGGGCCCTTCTGGTGGCCAAGAATGGTCTCCCAAGGATTATGGGGACTTCGGCATCTTCCTCCATGTCTAATATCACAAAGTCCGCCGGGAAGATAAACTTGTCTACCTTCACCAAGACGTCCTCCACAATGCCGTAGGGGTGAACAAATGATCGATCGGCCAAAAGCAAGATATGGTAGTTGGTTGCACCTCTCCTCCATTGAGCTTCCTAAACATGGATAAAGGCATTAAATTAATGGAAGCTCCAAGATCACAAAGTGCTTTAGTAACTTTATTGTTGCCTAAATAACAAGGGATAGAGAAACTCCCTGGATCCTTTAGTTTTGGAGGCAATTTCTTTTGTAGTGCCACACTACATTCTTCGGTTAGTGCAACCATTTCATAATCTCCATACCTTTTCTTCTAAGACAATACATCCTTCATGAATTTGGCATACTTAGGCATTTGTTCTAATGCCTCTGCAAAAGGAAGGTTAATTTCTAACTTTTTTAATATGTCTAAGAACTTTGAAAATTGAGCATCAATCTTTTTCTTTTGAAATCTTTGAGGGAAAGGTAAAGTATTGGGGATAAAAGAAGTAGAGTTAGAAGTACTCCCTATGTTGGACTTTGATTTCTCCTCTTCCTTAGATGCACTCTCTTTTTGTTGAATATCCTCTATGATGGCTTCATCTTCTTCTTGTGGAAGTTCATCATCTTCGTCATTGATCAAGGGAGTGGATAGCTTTTTCCCACTCCTCAAAGTCACGCCCTTGCACTCCTCCCTTGGGTTTATCTTGGGACAACTAGGGAAGTTACCCTTTTGCATTGTTTGGAGGGAAGTTGCCATTTGACTAAGTTGAACCTCCAAGTTTTGAAGTGCCTTACCTTGGCTTTGAACGTGCTTGCAATTGCTTGGACCGAATTCTCCAATGTGGTTGTCCTTGATCTTGACTCTTTGACAAAGTCAAGCATTATGTCCTCTAGTGATGATGTCTTTGCATTCCCCGCTCCATTGAATCCTTGAGGTGCTTGCAACACATTCTTGTTGTTAGCATATGAAAAATTCTCATGATTCTTCAAGTTGGGATGATAGTGAGTTGGAAGTTGTTGTTGACCTCGGTATTGTCCTCTATCCACATAATTGGCTACCTCTAACTCATTAGGCTCTTGTTGACTTGCCATGGCCGCAAGGGAAGCTATGGATGATGGACTTGCTTGGACTTGGCTTCCCTGAGAAAATTTAGATAAAGGATTAGTAAGAGAGCCAATTGAGCTTTTAAAGAACTCACCTCGTCCATCTCATATCGCCCGGTGGCTTTTGGGATGATTGGAGAAGACCGTTCACATGGCCAATTGTACGATGTAGTGGCCAAGTCTTCTAGTATGGTATAGGCCTCTTGAGCATTCTTTGAAAAAATTGAGCCTCCGGCGGTTGCATCTAGTATGGATTTGGTTGAGCTTGCTAATCCATTGTAGAAGAGTTGAATTTGCAACCAATCCGGGTAACCATGTTGAGGGCACCTTCTCAAGAGATCCTTATACCTCTCCTAAGCCTCATATAGTTGTTCATCCTCAAGTTGGCGGAATGTTCCAATCTCCGTCCTTAGTCTTTGAGATTTAGCCGGTGGAAAATATTTGTTCAAGAAAGCTTGAGCTAAGATCTCCCACGTTGTGATGCTATCCGGAGGTATGGTTTCCAACCAATCCTTAGCACGATCTTGTAAAGAGAAAGGAAAAAGTCTTAGTTTAATTGCATCGTTAGAAACACCATTCATCTTTACCGTTCCGCATATTTCTAAGAAAGATCGTAAGTGCTTGTGAGGATCTTCATTGGTTCTTCCTCTGAAGGCTAGCTCTCTAGCCATGTGGATCAACCCCGGTTTAGACTCAAAGTTGTTGACATTGATGGGTACATTCATAATGTCGGGTTGATTTTTCGGTAATGTCGGTTGGAAGTAGTCCCGAATTGCCTTTGGTATCTCCTCCGCCATCTCCTCGATGTGATTGTGTTGAACCCTTAGGTTTCTTCTACACGTCCTTTCAATCTCGGGATCAAGAGAGAGAATATTAGTATTATCTCGAGGCATAAACCGACAAAATAATCAATAAAGAAAATTAAAAATTAAAAAATAAATAAAATAAAATAAAATAAAATAGAATAAAATAAAAAAGGAAAAAAATAAAAAAGGAAAAAAATAAAAAATAAAATAAAATAAAATAAAAAAGGAAAAAAATAATATAAAAAAATAAAATAAAAAATAAAATCAAGTAAATAAAAAAAAACGATCGAATAATATACACCTCAAATTAAGATCTTTCAATTCTAATGAATATTAAATAACAAAAACCATTCTTTGGATCCTCGGCAACGACACCAAAAACTTGATGCGCATTTTGAGTGTTAACCGCAAGTCTACGGGCCAAGTTATAATATAAGACGGTTAAGACCGAATATCGTTTCACTGGAGATCCAATTGGGAAGGTTTAAGTTACTTAGCTATTCTAGAGTTGAATCAATTTTATTTGAGGATTGAAATTGAATATTATAAGATATGGAAAATACAAATCAAATAAGGAAAGTAATAAAGTGAGAAACACAAGAGTCAAAGAGAGTTCTAGGGAAATGAATCCTTGTTTATTTCATCATGCAATATTATAGATTTCATGGATTTTATTGTAATTCATATGCCTAAGTCTAGAAACTTAATTCCAAGTTATTTTCTCTCAAAAACAACATTTTCTCATGCAACTCGATTGATTATTAATCTCTTAAAACTAATACAAAATTACATGGCATTAAAAATAGTCTGTAGCAACTTTTATTGTCAACCTAACTACTCTCGTGATAGATTAACAACAATTCATTGTTATAGATCAAGTTAAACATACAATCTCTCAATCATACATCTAACGTAACATGTGAGGATGGCCAATACACAAGAATTAAACACAATAACAATGAAAAGCATAATCATTCCAACAAAACCATGAAAGTCTACAAGATCAACATAAATTCATAAACAAATCATCAAAACCCTAAAACTAAAGAGTTTAGCCACTCATAGCTTGAAGCAACATGTTTAAGCAAAATAAACAAAGAAAGAGTGTAAAGAAAGGGAAACTCTATTGAAAAGAGGCTCTTGATTGAGGTAACACCGTCACGATCTCCTTGGCTCTCACGTCGGAATTTGAAGGGCACCACGACTATCTCGAACTCTTTTCCTCTTCCTTGCAACTAACTCACTCTTTGAACTCTCACTTAATTCTCTCCTTTTTGTGCCTCTTTAGGTCTGTAACTTCCTTGCTTTGCTTTGATTTTCTTTTGATTATTTGGGCTGCTGGAAACCCCCAAATTTATAGAGTTCGGCCGCCCAAAAATTTACCAAAAATAACAATTTTTCATTTAAGGAAAGCTGGCGCCGCGGCACTAGGGTTGCATCAGAAAAGTTTGCTCTTGGGTTTTAGCGCCGCGGCAGCGCCGTCCAAGCGCCGCGACGCTGTGATGCGTTTCAGAAATATTATTTCAAGCATTAGCGCCGTGGCAGGGCCGTCGAAGCGCCGCGACGCTGTTATGCGTTCAACAAGGATGCGTCGAGGCAGTGCCATCTCGACGCCGCGGTGCTACTATGCGTCCAGAACGATGCGTTTATGTTTCAGCGCCGCAGTAGCACCGTCTCGGCGCTGCGGTGCTACCATACGTCCAGAACAATGTGTTTATGTTTGAGCGCCGCGGTAGCGCCATCTCGGCGCAAAAAATTCGCCCTTTTGAGTTTTTCAGCTCTTTTTCACCGTATTCTTGCTCGGTTTTGATCTTTTAATCATTTCTTCTAATTTTCCTCGTTTTAACCTGAAAATCACTAGCAAACAAGTGAAATCTAATATAAACTCCCTTAATTTGAGAGAATAGAAAGTACTTTTCAAGTGCTTATCAGTATGCGTCCACAAAGACCCGGGGTTTCCACACTTACTCAAATTTCTACTCACAAGGCTCCACTATGCGTGTGGTTTCTTCCCAACCACTTCCTTCCTCCCTAGGGTCCATGCGTCCAAGACTCCTTACATGACCTTATGGACTCTTTGGCTGCTCATTCATGCGTCCATGAGGTGTCTCCCGAAGCTATGCTCCAACTTTTCTCTTCTATACCTCCCATACTTAGCTCATTTTTCCAAAAATCCATCAACTATGCGTCCATCCTTTTTTTTCCTTCCTTAGGGTTGCTTCTCAAACCTCCAAATCATTCAAGACTTAACCAAAATCCCCTTGGAGAAGAGCCTATGTGTTTACCCTAGGTAGGATGATGTTTTTCTTTTAACTTTGCTTTATGCGACTAATCATCCTTTCCAAGAGCTAGGTTTTCTTTTCAACACTTCAACACTTAACCAATTTTCTTCCAAATTAAGGTACCATAGCATAGTTGAGTTCTCCAAGCATAGTTGTGACATTTAGAAGATTTCCTAAGCTCATAGGTCACCTTGTCGTCCAAGACTCGAAAATCGCATAACGTGGTTTTCTTCCAAACTCACCTATGACTTATTCTTAATCCAAAACTTAATTTGACACAAACACTTTTCTTCCTTCCGACATCTCAACACATGGTGCTTATAAATTTGGCTAACTCCATAAGCCAAATTTTTCTACCTCAAATTTTTTCTCACTCCACCGGCTCGTGATCCAAGTTTTACACGCTTTGTCCTAGTTCTCTTTCTTTATATGTCTTAAGCAACTAGGTTAAGAATTAGGGTGTCACAGAATTTCTATTAGTCACTAGACTTTGAAGGTCACTTGTGATAGTTCCTCGCACCGTTGAAGTGATTGGTGCACTTAGTGAAGGATTAATGAGCATGCAGCAGAAGTTAATTTGATCAATTTTCACTCTAAGATGCTCAATTTAGAGGATTAAACATGCAATTAAGAAGAAAAATCAAACTTTCAAGAACACTTACCCTTGAAGCTCCAAATTCTCCTTCAATTCTTGATGAATTTCAACACCACTTGGTTGTAGACCACCACAAGAGTCTTCTTTACTATTCTCTAGGCTTAGATTGGATGGTGGGATCCAAATTTGTGGTGAATTTGAGAAAGAATGAAGGTTGGGAAGAAGATGAACAATGGATGGAATTTTGCAAAATTAACCCTTAATTTCACAAAATTCTTAACCATTTTTATGTCAAAATCATCTCTATTTATTAAAGAATAACATGCAATCCAATTGCATTAAAATTTGACAACACAAAATGGTTAATTTGTTGGTTAATTGTGAAGAAGACAACCAAGCTCCTAGCTTAGTTAGTGGGAAAATCCAATCTTCAAAAATCAATTTTAAAATCAATTTTCAATGAATTTCCAAAATTGAATTAAAATTGATTTTTAATTTCAAAAAGATAATTAAATAATTAAATAAAAAATAATTTAATATTTAATTAATTAAATATTATTTTAATATTATTTTAATATTAAATAATAAAATAATATTATTTTTCCCACTTGTCCCGATTTTTCTAAAAAAAAACCGATATGAATCCCTATTCATATGATTAATATTTAAATTATATTTAAATATTATAATTAACTCTATTTGTATGTTTAATTCGTAATTAAACGTCGATATATCGTATATATCTAACTTTCATTCCTTAAGCCAAAATTTGAACGATTCAAACTTATTCACCACATTATCTAAGATTTTAGTCCATTTATGAGCTAGTAGAGGGACCTAATGGACCTACAGATCATGAGCTCCAACGTTTTGAGATTAACTGGCCAAACTCTTTAACCTAGTTAACCAACATTCGTTAACTAACGGGACATCCACTAAAGCCCGTAGCTGCACTCTCCTCACTGTAGTATATTTGTTTCCATTTGATATAACCGTCATCGATAAGTCAATCTTTCACAGGTTGTTCATAACTTCAGCTAGGTCAAATATCGATTTACCTCTAAGTTACATCTTTTCTCCTTAAGTACCATTGTCCCTCTAATGAACGATTGATTTAGGATCTAATCACTAAATCCATTCCCTCTCGGGCCAGTGAGAGGATGGGGCCCCTTGTTCAAGTCCTAGGATCAACACTTAAGAGAACAACCTCTCTTCTATCCCTAAGTTGGGTAGGAGTGAATTCCGTCTTGCAAATTCTATGTTCCCAACTATCTACCCGGTCTTATCCCTGAAATGGGAGGAATGTTGAGCAGCGCTATTGAGCTTACTTTTACCTATGTAGATCAAGGGATAATTCTGAATAAATAGGAGTTCATAGATAGCTCAAGATTCAGATCAAGTTATCTAGGTCATCGATAAGTGAAATTAATCAGTGTTAATCGTAAACGGTGTTAATATGTAACAGTAATTATTTCAGGGTCAGTCTTACACAATCTCATTATGTAGAATACCCCCGCTCACATGTCTCTACATGATCAAATCATTATCACTTCATTTATGACACTTTACAATATTTGTAACAATCATGAAGCGGGCCATATTCAATAGTGTCTCCAGGAAGAGGTACCCAACCTGATCCATGTACTATAGACTATTGAGGCTACTTACTCGAACTTGATCCTGTTTATGTCACCACATAAATTCCAAGTACTCATGATAGTAGCCAAGGGTTCGTAATTTAATTGGATTTAGAGTTGATAAATAATTAATTCACTTGAATAACTTCATATGTACTAAAAATCATCTATTTAAAAAAACTACAAGTTTTAGGACATACAACCCAACACTTAGGACAAAGTGCTTCTAGAACCTGCACATGGCGAAGATCCACCTGACCACCTTTGGAGAGGATTATAAGGGCTTCAATTTGAGACTGATGTAGATGCAGTGAAGGTCAGTCTTGTCTACATGTATGAGCTTGGGTTGAGTGGAAAGGACAAGACAAAGAGAAACATTAGTAATGTAGGATCTCACATATATGTTGTTGTATAGACAGATCTCAAGTCCTCGGCAACGGCGCCAAAAACTTGTTGTGCAATAAATTGTGGAAATGGAAATTTACAAACGCAAGGTGCAAGTAAGCTACAATGATGATGCGTTTCACATGCTATGCGTTGAACATAGCGTGCGTCTTACTTATGCTTAAATGCTACGTGTTGGTGATCTGTCAAGTTTTCCTATCCTTTACCCAAGTATAAGCAAAGGAGTAGGTTTTCTCGGTGAGTCTGAGGTCGAACATAGGGATTATGTTGATTCTATATTTATGTGGATTATATGCGTTGTAGTGGTAACCAAGAATAATGAGTTGAGGTGTTTGTTTCTAATCTAAACAAAGCGATAGTATGTACAATAAGCTAAGTTGTGGAAGATGGAAAGGCATGCGACACAACAAAGTTAGTTAATGATTTGAATGAATGGATAAAAATAGGGTCGGGCTGGTTAACATCTAACATCGGAAACACATGGTGATAGTTTATTCATACTTGCGACTCTTCTCCCGGTTGTCAGCCGCTATGCGTTATATGTCTATAACGCATAGGAGAGTGTTAAGAACCAAGGTTATTCCTATAGACAGGTAACACTTCTTGGCCCTTGTCAATTGAGTTCCACAATCACTTACCCTCTCGAGCAGTTTGATTATTACTACTTATATCGATTAGCTAGATGGATATAAGCATTAGATTAAGTTTGCAATTGACAAGATGCAATAGTTACACTATGGTTCTTAGTTAGATGTTAACGCAACCCTAGACCCTTGAGAGATTAGTTACTCATGAATTGAAAGTAAAAAGCGAAAAATATAAAGAAATGAGTAGACATGGAAGAAATATATATTGATGAACGGAATACAACTTTAGATAAGCTCAATGTCTTGACACAAATCTAAAATCAAGATAGAAAAGTAAGATCATGAGCCTACAGATCATGAGCTCCAACGATGCGAGATTAACTGGTTAAACTCTTTAACCTAGTTAACCAATATTCGTTAACTACCAGGTAACCCCACTAAAACCCGTAGCTGCACTCTCCTCACTGTAGATATATTATTGCTAACTTGTAGAAATACAAGTTATTATAGTCACTATTTGATTTAATTAGAGTAACTTTGGAGCTAAACGTATTATTTTGATAGTTGAATGATGAAAAATGTATCACCATGCGTTGGCACTATTTACAAAAGAAAATACCTGAAAAACGATGAGCTTTTCTGTTCCTAACGCAGGGTTAAGAAGAAAAGAAGCGCAAACAACCAAGTACAAAGAGACGAAGCTACTGCGAGAACAAGTGGAAACCCATGCGTCGAGCCTATGCGTTGAGACTATGCGTCGAGAAAAAGTAGAAACGGACGCATGCTCAAACAGCTGTCATGTCATTATGAAAAAAGACAACACCCTATCAGATCATGGCAGAATAAATAGGCTGACAATCTGAAAAGTCTGTGCAGCGTGGCTGAAATTTAATGCAAAGGTGTCAGGTCATCATGATATCAACTTTTTGACGCCTATAAATAGCCCAAAAGCTTCTCCAAGAAAAAGAGGAAGAGAGACGAGTTCAAGAGGCGAAAGCTCTGTACAGTTTCTCCCTCACCATAACCAGCCTCCATTTCGAGCTCTTCTGAGAGAAGGATTCTGGGCACCTTCAGAGTCGTCTCCCAGTGAGTGAGCATCTTCACCCTATGGAATCTATGTATCAGATAGCAACCATCTCAAGCCTCCATGAAGCAAGACGTTGCCAGTGGCGGCTTGACGTCTTTCATTTCTGTTTTATCTCCATTTCTCTTCTTCTTGCTTATATTTTGTTAATGACATTCGAGAGAATGATTTATTTTCTTAATATGAGTTTGATTGACTATTATCTTCCATCTATTTCCGTATTAAACACCTTACACCATGTTGTTTGAATGCTAAATGAGTTAGATGTTAAAAGTTAGTTTTTCTTGAGCAATCTGAGTATGTTACGTCTTGATTAATGCATATCTTTAGCTTGCATAACTTTGTCTGACAAACAAAAGTAGTAAGCATGACTGTCGAGCTCGAGAGAGTGGATAGTTAATCTTTAGCATTTATTAAGACTAAATGAGTTGCAGAGATGTAGTTCATCTTTTGCCCACGCAAACTTACCATGCGTCTTAGAGATAAGATTAATGTGGCGTCGAAACATCGAGAGATGGATTCACAAACACAGTTTGTAGGTATGTAATTATACTTAGAAAGTTTAGGTAACAACTAGCTCTTGCGTTAACTCTACTTCTATCGCATGGTTCCATTCATTCTCAAAGCATGCTATCTGACACTAAATGACATATGACTAACCATTGCCGCGTCCACCTCATTGTTAGTTATAGGAAATTTGATTCATTCTTTATGTATAGTTTTAGACGCATACAACCAACAAATGCACATATTACATGTATAGTTCACCACATAGTCAAGCATCTAATCTTAACGCCTAGTTATTACAAATCCCTACGTTCGACCCTGGACTCACCAGGAAACCTATAAATGCTTATACTTGAGTTTTTATAGGAAAACTTGCTTAATCATGATCACATCTAGAGTAATTCTCGACGCATCCTTGTACGGAAATGATAAATCTATTTTTGTGCAACAAGCTAAGAAACTCAATTTAATTCGAATAGAAATTTACACGAACAATTATGTCCATTTGATATAACCATGATTGGTAAGTTGAGCCTTCACAGGTTGTTCCTAATTACAGCTGGGTCAAAATTACCGTTTTACCCCTGCGATTACCTCTTATTCCTTAAGTTCCACTTATCCTTTAATGAACAATGATTTGTAGTCCAACTTCCAAATCAAAAGTCCTCTTAAACCCTATTTGAGAGGGTGACGCCTATTGTTCAAGACCTGGATTCAACACTTAAGAGAACAACCTCTCTACTAACCCAAAAGAGGGTAGGAGTGAATTCCTTCTTGCACCCTATGTCCCTAGCTATCTACCTGGTCTTACCCCTGAAATGGAAGGTATATTAAGCCAACGCTGTTGAGCTGCTCTCACTAATGCAGATCTAAGGATAATCCCTAGTAAACAGAAGTTCATAGTTAGCTCAGGATTAAGATGAAGTTGCCTAGGCCATCAAAGTCGAGATAGTCAGTTTTAGACAATAAACAGTGTTATAAAGTAAAAGTGACTATTTCATGGTCTGGTCTTATGCAAACTCTTTGCACGAGACTCCCCCATTCGCATGTCTTCACATGAGCAAATTAGGATCACTTCGTTTGTACTAGTTACAAAGTGGGTCACATCCATAGTGTTCCCAGAATAAGGCGCCTAACCTTATTCATATACCATAGATCATTTAGACTGTTAACTTAAACTTGATCCAGTTTTATGTCTCTACATAAAGTTTGAGTCTCATGTAACAGTCTAGGATCCTTTGATGATTGAATTTAGATTTAGTAAGAACATTTTATAGAATCAATAACTACTTATTGATTATAAATTTCAATAACAATTTTATTGAATGATATAAGTATATTTGGTATTTATAAACTATGAGTTTTAGGGTATAAAACCCAACAAATAAGTCGTTGCTTGATGATGTGGATGACTTGGACTTCTTCAATAGTTGGGATTGGGGGGAGAATATATGGGAGCAGACCTTCTGTCACACCCTACTTTTAAAAATCGATGCGTTGAAGAGCCTATAAAGAAAAGAAGTAAAAGACCATGTTGGATGCATGGTCAGGACTAAGGTAACACATGGTAAAGGTGGACGCATAGGAAGTAACCCGAGAGCTTGAAGGGAAAGAAGTGAAACGCATAGGAGGTAATTATGAAGAAGATGTAAGCATTGGCCTAAGTCGGACGTATGAGTAGGGATTAAAGTTGAATAGTGATGCGTTGAAAGGAAATCTAAAAGAAGGATAAAACGCATAAGGTAGAATTGAGGAAAGAGGCTATAATAATTTTAAGAGTAAACCACTTAGCTAGATGTTTATCACTCAAGAGAAGGGTTTGTAGTTAAGATATGGATATAAGGAAAGAAGTGAACACATACTAATTTATCATCAGAGAAATATTTTAGTACAAGGAAAAGGTTAAATGAATAACCTTGGATTACAAGCACAAGAACACATAGAGGGATAATCAAGGAATCCTCAAGGATAGGAGGAAGACCATGGACGCATTGTCACACCCCACCCCGAACTATCCTCCCGTAGCCCGAGACGGAGTGTGAGGTCAGCAGTTACCGACTATCCTTTCAAATAACCTACTGTCACATTCACCTCACTTTCATATAAAACCTTCATAGGACGGTAATACCATTAACATACTCTTGACAAACCTCGATTTCGATCGACAACGGGAACTGTCATGCTACCTGAAAATGGAAAACATATAAAAAGGGTGAGCTAACAACTTAGTGAGTAACAATTTTCTGAAAACATTATACTTTAATCTGTAAAACTAGTCAAACTCAAATAAAATATAGCAATTCAAATCATATTATAACATGATTAAAAACCCTTGTTATCTCATACATATATTTTTTGTTATAAATAATCAAAATCTCATTCATTTCAAAATACTTTTTCCCTAGTTGAGGCGGAGCAATGCTCAACACTCCTCAACGTCGATTTTCCTTAGCTGTGTGGAGTAATCTCAACACATCAGCGTCGTATATACCTCTATGTGCACATAGGTACTAGAATTCGGGCCGCCCACAATGCCTTCTGTTGTGATGTAATTGTATATGTAAATTGTCCTAACGCAAGGTGCTAAATGATGTGATTATGCGTTCAACATATCATGCTTTGAACATGCTATGTGTCCTATTAATATGCGTTGGTGATCTTGTCAAGTTTTCCTATCCTTTACCCAAGTATAAGCAAAGGAGTAGGTTTTCTCGGTGAGTCCGAGGTCGAACACAGGGATTATATTGATTCAGTATTTAGTTGGATTTCATGTGTTGCAATAGTAACCAAGAAATAGTTGAGAGTTGTTTTTAATCTAAAGAAAGCAATTGTTTATACACTAGACTAAAAGTGTGAAAGATGGAAAGCATGCGACACAGCAAATTCAACTAAAGATGTCAATGAATGGATAAAGAAAGGGTTCGGGTTGATTAACATCTAACGTCGGAAGCGCATAGTAGTATTCTATTCATACTTGCGACTTTTCTCCCGGTTGTCAGCCGCTATGCGTTATATGTCCATAACGCATAGGAGAGTGTTAAGAACCAAGGTTATCCTCATAGACAGGTAACACTACTTGACCCTTGTCAATTGAGTTCCACAATCACTTACCCTATCGAGCAGTTTGATTATTACTACTTATATCGATTTGTCAGATGGACATAAGCATCGGATTAAGATTGCACTTGACAAGATAAAATAGTTACACTATGGTTCCTAGTTAGATGCTAACGCAACCCTAGACCCACTCATGGTTTGAAAGTGAAAAGCGGAAAGTTTAGAGAAATGAGTAGACATGGAAGATAATTATATTGATGAAATGGGATACAATTTTTCGATAAGTTCAATGTCTTGATACAAATCTAAAATTAAGATAGAATAATAAGAAAGAAAGCAGGGAAGGCGTCAATGTCTTGAGTCGCCCGGATGGAAGCGTGAGGTTTTGCTGTGAAGTGGTCCGGTGGAGGGAAGACTCTTCTCTCTCGAGCTATTCGTCTCCGGCTGAAGTCTGAGAGAACTCTGCTGTCACTTATGGAGTTCTTCCAAGAATCAACAACCTTTTCTCATCGCGCAGAGCTGCCCTTTTATAGACAATGCGTTTGCAATTAATGGCAAATCTGCTTGATTGGCGGCGAGATTGATACTATGCATCCATCTCGCCTGATTGCGTGATTCTCGGGTCAATTAAGATCCACCACTTTGGCCACAAATCATGTTCGTCAATCATCCGTCAATCTCTCAAGATTCTGATTTGATTCTTAGTGCCTTGCATTAATGGTCGTCTATGCGTCCATGAATAGTTTGGCCGATGTCAACACGGCGTAGTTTGCTAACGCGTAGTTATGCGTTGAGTTGTTGTTAACGCATCGTCTAGTTCCTGCGTTAAGGAGTCATCAACGCATCGCTTGCATTCCTGTGTCAAAATATGCGTTTTAGGCTCAAAAAGTGGTAAAATCATTTATCTTCATAAAAATACATTAGTATAACGTAAAGGAAAATTTCTTAATAAAAATTAACATAACTTACCGCATGCTTCTCTATTTAATCTCTATTTATCTAAGAAAAAGGCTATCATAACTTGTATTTCTGCAAGTTATCACCTTCTACGAGTCCCTGAGCATTGGGGTCCCATTTCTATATAGCGGCTACCCTTTGGCCTTCTCCAAGTCCCTGACCTCGGGTGCCTTTTCAAAGTTTTATAAAACACATTACATATTTTGGAAACATTATATTAATAACTCATAAGTTAACCATTTCCAAATCTCACATCAACAACATGCTAAATTCAATTTCCAGCTTTAATATCAAACAGCATGCTTTTCATACAAGTTTATTTCCAAATCTTTCTTGAAATCATATAACACCACGTTTTTCAGCAAAATCATGAAAACATGCATCAACAATCACCATGCGTTTTATAAACTTATAGCAAGTAACCAGCATACTCAAAGCTTTTCAAATAAAACACATGCATTAATTCATTAGAAACCCATGAAATCATATTCATAAAGAACCCATTTATATTTTGAAAAACGCAGGTGTTACTCACCTGTACTTGCCAAAGAATAATTTCTCTTCCTTCCCTCTATTTCCTCTTCCCGAGCTTCTTGGACGCAGCGTTCTAACTCAGAAACACTAGGCTCCATATTTCTCTGTCAGCTTGGTTGGACGCAACCCTGCCTTTCAACGCAAGGTTGATAACTACCGCAAACCCTTCCCTTCAACGCAAGGTTGATTACTTCCGCAAAGTGCAGCCCAACTCTTCTTACTTCTCTTTTGGATGCGTCGACCTCTCTTGGACGCAAGGTCCAACTTGAACACATCACCTATCTTTGGACGCGGCGTTCACCTTGAACGTAGTGTTTGTCTTCACTGCAAGGCCGACCCCCTTTCGACGCAAGACAACTTCTTTAACATAAAATAGCTAAGTTGTCAAGAATACCTTCTCTCTTGGCCGCCGACTCCTATTACGGACGCAAGGATTCCTCATTTCTGCCTTTTTTCTTCCCTTTCTCTCCAGAATTTTTCTTTCAGAGTCATCAGTCGCTCCTTTTCCCTCAAGGTTATATTTATAGGGAGCTTGCCATCCAACTTCTCCTCTCTTTTTGCCACTTGTTTGCCACATGTCACGCTGCATGCTTAATTAACCATGCATTAATCCAAGCGTCACCTTACATGAAACACTTAACATGCCTTTTTAACACCTCCTACTTTTAAGGTGTCAAGTTTATATGAAGCCACCTAGCCTTTATAAGCTTATCCTATGCGTCCAACATTTTCCAATGAACAACTATTCATTCAACACAACGCCCCCATGCGTTTATTGAATTTCCTTTAAGGTTTGAGCTTCATTATTTACTTCCCTATCTCTCGGCCATACTTCCTTTAAACTCGTTTTTCCACCGCATACTACTAGGCGTCAATATCTAAAACGCACACTACTATGCGTGATAACTTGTAGAAATACAAGTTATGATAGCCTTTTTCTTAGATAAATAGAGATTAAATAGAGAAGCATGCGACAAGTTATGTTAATTTTTATTAAGAAATCCTTACTTTGCGTTATACTAATGTATTTTTAGGAAGATAATGATTTTACCACTTTTTGAGCCTAAAACGCATGTTTTGACGTAGGAATGCAAAACGATGCGTTGATGACTTCTTAACGCAGGACGATGCGTTAGCAATCTGTTCTTCGTGGACGCATGATCTATACGGAACGCAAACAACCTGATGATACGTTAACAACTATTCAACGCATAACTATGCGTTAGCGACCTACGATGCGTTGACATGGCCAAACAATCCATGGACGCATAGACGACCATCAACGCAAGGTGCCGAGAATCAAATCAGAATCTTGAGAGATTGTTGGATGATTGACGAACATGATTTGTGGCTAAAGTGGTGGATCTTAATTGACCCGAGAATCACGCAATCAGGCGAGATGGACGCATGGTATCAATCTTGCTGCCAATCAAGCAGATTTGCCATTAATTGTGAACGCATCATCTATAAAAGAACAGCTCTGCGAGATGAGAAAGTGTTGTTGATTCTTGGAAGAACTCCAAAAGTGACAGTAGAGTTCTTTCAGACTTCAACCGGAGACGAATAGCTTGAGAGAGAAGAGTCTTCCCTCCACAGAACCACTTCACAGTAGAACCTCACGCTTCCATCTGGGCGACTCAAGACATTGACACCTTTCCTGCTTTCCTTCTTACTTTTTTTATCTTGATTTTAGATTTGTGTCAAGACATTGAGCTTATCTAAAGTTGTATTCTGTTTCATCAATATATATATCTTCCATGTCTACTCATTTCTCTATACTTTCCGCTTTTTACTTTTAAACCATGAATAACTAATCACTCAAGGGTTTAGGGTTGCGTTAGCATCTAACTAAGAACCACAGTGTAACTATTTCATCTTGTCAATTGCGATCTTAATCCGATGCTTATGTCCATCTGACAAATCGATATAAGTAGTAATAATCAAACTGCTCGATAGGGTAAGCGATTGTGGAACTCAATTGACAAGGGTCAAGTAGTGTTACCTGTCTATGAGGATAACCTTGGTTCTTAACACTCTCCTATGCGTTATGAACATATAACGCATAGCGGCTGACAACCGGGAGAAGAGTTGCAAGTATGAATAGAATACTACTATGCATTTTCGATGTTAGATGTTAATCAACCCGAACCCTTTCTTTATCCATTCACTCACATCTTTAGCTGAATTTGCTGTGTCGCATGCCTTTCCATCTTCCACAATTTTAGCCTAGTGTACATACTATCGCTTTCCTTAGATTAGAAACAAAACACTCCTCCAATTATTTCTTGGTTACCACTGCAACACATGAAATCCACATAAATACTAAATCAACATAATCCCTGTGTTCGACCTCGGACTCACCGAGAAAACCTACTCCTTTGCTTATACATGGGTAAAGGATAGGAAAACTTGACAAGATCACCAATGCATAGTAATAAGACGCATAGCATGTTCAACGCATGGTATGTGAAACGCATAATCATATCTTAATCTACACCTTGTGTTTACAATTTTTCAATTCCGCAATTTAGTTTACAACAATGCGTTTGTCTTACTGCATAATACCATGCGTCAGCCTGAAACCCATACTATCATGCGTCCATGATCTTTCTCCTATTCTTAAAGATTCCTTGATTACTCCTCTACGCGTCCTTGTGCTTGTAATCCAAGGTTATTCATTTAACCTTTTCCTTGTACCAAAATATCTCTGATGATAATTTAGTATGAGTCCACCTCTTGCTCCAATCTTTGAGCTTACTTCTCATCCTTCCATTTTATCCAACACCCAAGAACATCCCTTGCTAATAGTCTATGGGTTACGCATAGACTTAGATTTCTTTCAACATTTCACGAAATAACTTTATTCCTCTCTTGCTTATGCGTCTTATCATCGCCAATGCTTACATCTCCTCTTATGCGTTTCACTTCTTTTCCTTCACACTCTCGGGTTACTTCCATGCGTTCACCCTGACCATGTGTAAGCACTAACTTACGTGTTGGGAAAAGGCAAGTGAAATTTTGGCTATGCGTTATTAGAGGAAAAGTAGCCGAGAGTGGAAAAGCAAAATTTTGGCTAAGTGTTGGCCGAGACTATGCGTTGATGATAGAAGAGAAGAGCTAGTGTTTTGAGTGGTCATGCGTTAAGGTCTCAATGCATCGAAAACAGAGCAGTCCCTATGCGTCGAAGACAGCGGTCTCTATGTGTCGAAGACAAAGCAGTCTCTATGCGTCGAAGACAACGGTCTCTATGCGTCCAAGACAGAGCAGTCTCTATGCGTCGAAGACAACGGTCTCTATGCGTCGAAGACAGCGGTCTCTATGCATCGAAGACAGAGCGGTCCCTATGCATCGAAGTAGGAGGTGTTGAGGGCACCATGCGTTGA
Organism: Citrullus mucosospermus; assembly: GCA_030954485.1. Classification (NCBI taxonomy): domain Eukaryota; kingdom Viridiplantae; phylum Streptophyta; class Magnoliopsida; order Cucurbitales; family Cucurbitaceae; genus Citrullus; species Citrullus mucosospermus. The sequence continues at coordinate 12,678,970 of CM062057.1, read as the reverse complement.
GTGTGGATGACTGCTGAAGGTGTTAGAGCAGGTTGCGTTATGGGCGTTGAAGTAAGAATGAGGACCCTGCGCGTCAACCTGCTTTTGAGGGTTAAGTCGGTAGTATATATATAGGTATATGAAATAAATATTTAATCATTTTAGACCCTTCGAGAACTTAAGTCGGCTCCACTCTTCAGACGAACTACAAGGGGAGGTAGAAGAGGGTATTCTTGTGGATTTTAGACGGAAGTCTGCTTACTTTGGTATCGAAATCTAAGCTGGAACGAAAAGTTGTTGGGGGACACACAGATTGGACAGTGTCTGATGTTTGGAGTAGAGAAAATCGAGGAGATCGAGTCTAGGGCTGAAACTTTAAGGTCAGTAAGTTAATATAATTCTTAACCCTTCTTGCGAAGGATGGTAAAGCTGGAATTGAAGTTAAATGTGTGAAATTTTAGGTAAAAGCAATGGTTACAGAATTGCTGTGCAAGCTAGAGCAACGCCGAGTAATTTTGGAATAGCTGGAGAACGAAGTGGAGTTAAGTCTTGAAATTTTGAGGTAAGCTGTGAAACTCAATTCTCTACAAGTTTGTAGAAGGGAAGAAGTTCTAAATCTGTCTGGATGTATGACTTTTAACAGATAGGAGTAAGAACAAAAGGAAAGGAAGAGATCTCAGTTGTTGGGTGCCGCTAAGAAGCGAGTATCGCTGAGTAGAGAAGGTAAAGACAGCGAGACGAGTGTCGCTGGGATGCGAGGTAGCTTTCTGTCTCACAAAACTCACTGGGTATCACTAGGTGTCGCTCCTCAAGTAAAATCACGCTAGTCTCGCTCAACCTAGTGTCGCTAGTACCATGTCCTGTTGGGTAGTACCGCTAGTAATCTCGTTTGGGATGGGGGATTGTCGTTGGTAATCTCACTTATTATATTTACTTTGGAAAAAAGGGAGGCTCGGTGATGAGTAATGATTAGAATTTACTTATGCATACTTAACGATCAAGTAAAGGAAAGTGTAACGTAAGGAAAAATGTTTATTTCAGGCCAGGAGGAGATAGGGAAGGCGTACAATCCACTCAAGGCCTAGGAAGAGTTGTGAGTGACACCTTTCTTTCTTCAAATCGATTTTATTGAAACTGTTTTGTTCATTTTTGTCACACCCTCTTTCTAAGACCATTTCGTGGAAGAGCCTATAAAGGGAGAAGTAGGACAAGAGCGGTTGTGCTCAAGTGTTAGTTTACATAGGCCGTAGATGAAATTTGAATTAGAAGGATTTGATAGAAAGGTTGCGTTGAGTGAATTCTGAATCTTGGAATCAAAGTAATTCTTGAAGTTGAGAATTCTACTGTGTAGGATAAATAGATCAGGAGAACGCAACCATGATTTTAAGCTTAGAAGTAAGGCCTATGGAAAGAAAGGAAATATCATCAAGTGATGGGCAGGGTTAAAAAGAATAGCTGAGAGATAAGTGAAGTTGGACGCATACTTAGTGAAAAACCATGTTGGACGCATGGTAGAGACGAAGGAAACGCATGATAAAGGTAAAACGCATGATGGTATGTAATTAAGGCAGACGCATGGTATTATGCGGTAAGGAACAAACGCATAGAAGTATGCGTTTCAGACTTTAATGCCGGGTAGTATGCGGTAGAGAAACGCTGTAAGCCCCTACCTGACATTTGGGAGTTGGCAAGTTAAGAAGAAACTATGAAATGGGCAGTGATTAGAAAAACTTGGCTGTGTAGTATGGAAGCAAAAGTGGCTAAGTGTTGGCCATGCGTTAGTGGGGCTACGCGTTGAGAATATGTTGGAAGCCACGAGGTGTTGAAGAAGGTAGCTCGGCATGGACACGTGATTGGAAGCCATGAGGCGTTGAAGGCCACTAGGCATTGAAGGCCACGAGGCGTTGAAGGCCACTAGGCGTTTAAGGCCACGAGGCATTGACGGCCACTAGGCGTTGACGACCACGAGGCATTGAAGGCCACGAGGCATTGGAGGCCACTATGCGTTGGAGACTACTATGCGTTGAAGGTTGGTATGTGATGGTACATTAGAAGAGTGGCCGAGAGGATCATGCGTTAATCGGCTATCCGGCGACTAGGCGTTGAGTAGTTGTAAAACAGCAAGTTGAAGCTATGCGTTGCTGAAGCTTTGCACGAAAGGTTGCGTCGGCCAACCTAAGTAAGAAGCTGATGGGCGTACTGGTGAGTCGGTGGTATATATATATAAGTAAGTACGCCGACTAAATAAACACTTTAGACATATTTCGAACCCAGATTTACCCCTTTTCGCAAAAGAACAACGAGGAGAGGTGGAAGAAGCTGCATTTCCATGGAGAAATTGAAGCTGGAACCAGAAGCTTGACTGTTGATGATAGTCTAGACATCATTCGACATTTGAAAAAGAGTGAGCTGGGGAAGTCGAAGCTAGGGCCAAAATTTTAAAGGTGAGTGAGTTAATTGTTAGCAACTCCTATAAAGGATGTTTAAGCAAAATTTGAGCAAGAGTATGTTAAATTTTAGGAAGAAGTATTCAGAGTTGAGCTACTACACGAGCTGCTAGTTTATTCGAGGCAGCTGGAGTTATTCGAGAATAGTTCTCAAACAAAGAAAAGTTAGGGTTTGAAATCTCGAGGTAAGTTAGAAAACTCACTTCTTTACAAGTTTGTAGAAGAGAAAAAGTTCTGATTCTGGTTGGATTTCGATGTTTAGCAGTTTTGAGAATGATATGCCACTTTGTGTGTTAACCGCAAGTGTACGGGTCAAGTTATAATATAAAATGGTTAAGTCTGAGTATCGTTTCCACTAGAGATCCAATTGGGAAGGTTTAAGTTATTTAGCTATTCTAGAGTTGAATCAATTTTATTTGAGGATTGAAATTCAATATTTCAATTTTGGGAAAAAGAAAAATCAAGCAAAGAAAGTATCAAAGGGAGAATTGCAAGAGTCAAAGAGAGTTCTAGGGTTTCGAATCCTTGTTTGTTTCATCATGCAAAATTATAGATTTTATGGATTTAACTCTTATGCCTAAGTCTAGAAACTGAATTCCAAGTTATCTTCTCTCAAAGACAACTCTTTCTCATGTTATTATTCTTTCAAATTAAGGGAGTTTTATATTAGATTTCACTTGTTTGCTAGTGATTTTCAGGTTAAAAGAGGAAAATTAGAAGAAACGACTAAAAGATCAAAACCGAGCAAGAATATGGTAAAAAAAGAGCTGAAAAACGCATCCTTGAAACGCATGATGCGCCGCGGCGCTAAGGCAGCGCTGCCGCGGCGCTGAAGCAGAAACGCATCAGCATGGACGCAGAGTAGCAACGCGGCGCTGGGAAGGCGCTGCCTCGACGCATCCTTGAAGAACGCAAGACAGCGTCGCAGCGCTGAGACGGCGCTGCCGCAGCGCCAGCGTTAATTAAACGAAAAGTTTTGTATTTTAGGCGGCCAAACAATATAAATTTAGGGGTTTTCAGCAGCCAAAAGAAGGGAGAGAAATATCAAGAAGATCAAGAAAGTTGCAGAACAAGAGAACGATCCGAAAAGGTGAGAATTAAGCTAGAGTTCCAAGAGTGAGTTAGCCGCAAGGAAGAGGAAAAGAGTTCGAGATAGTTTTGGTGCCCTCCGAAGTCCGACGCGAGAGCCAAGGAGTTCGTGACGGTGCTGTCTCAATCAAGAACCTTTTTTCAGTAGAGTTTCCCTATTCTTTACACTCTTTCTTTGATTCTTTTTGATCAATATGTTGCTTTATGCTATGAGTGGCTAAACTCTTTGGTTTTAGGGTTTTTGATGAATTGTTTGTGAATTCATGATAACTTTGTAGACTCATGGTTTTGTTCAAATAAATATGCTTTTCATTGTTATTGTGTTTAATTCTTGAAGATTGGCCACCTTCACATGTTAGGTTAGATGTATGATCGAGAGATTATATGTTTAATTTGATCTATAACAATGAATCGTTGTTAATCTATCACGAGAGTAGTTAAGTTTACAATGAAAGTTGCTAAAGACTAGTTTTAATGCCATGTAATTTTGTATTGGTTTTAAGAGATTAACTATCAATCAAGTTGCATGAGAAAGAATTGTCTTTGAGAGAAGATAACTTGGAATTAAGTTTCTAGACTTAGGCATAAGAATTAAATTCATGAAATCCATAATTTTGCATGATGAAACAAACAAGGATTTGAAACCCTAGAACTCTCTTTGACCCTTGCAATTCTCCCTTTGATATTTTCTTGCTTGATTTTTCTTTTTCCCAAAAACAAAAGTTGAATTCCAATCCTCAAATAAAATTGATTCAATTCTAGAATAGCTAAATAACTTAAACCTTCCCAATTGGATCTCTAGTGGAAACGATACTCGGACTTAACCGTTTTATATTATAACTTGACCCGTACACTTGCGGTTAACACACAAAAGTGGCACATCAGTCGGATATTGAGGACTTTCCATAACTTATAATATTCAATTTCAATCCTCAAATAAAATTGATTCAATTCTAGAATAGCTAAGTAACTCAAACCTTCCTAATTGGATCTCCAGTGGAACGATATTCGGACTTAACCGTTTTATATTATAACTTGACCCGTACACTTGCGGTTAACACACAAAGTGCACATCAAGTTTTTGGCGCCGTTGCCGCGGATCCAAAGAATGGTTTTTTGTTATTTAATATTCATAAGAATTGATAGATCTTAATTTGAGGTGTATATTATTTGATTGTTTATTTGTTTTTGTTTTATTTGATTTTTTTTTATTTAGTTTATTTTATATAATTGTTTTTTTTATTCTTTTTATTTATTATTGTTACTCTATGCCTCGAGATAATACTAACCTCCTCCCTCTTGATCTCGAGATTGAAAGGACGTGTAGAAGAAATTTAAGGGCTCAACTTAATCAAACTACGGAGATGGCGGAGGAGATACCTAAGGCAATTAGAGACTACTTTCAACCTACGTTACCGGCAAGTCAACCCGGAATAATGAATGTGCCTATCAATGTCAACAACTTTGAGCTGAAACCGGGGTTGATCCAAATGGCTAGAGAGCTAGCCTTTAGAGGAAGAATCAATCAACATCCTCACAAGCACTTACGATCCTTCTTGGAGATATGCGGGACAGTAAATATGAATGGTGTTTCTAATGATGCAATTAAACTAAGACTTTTTCCTTTCTCTTTGCAGGACAGTGCTAAGGATTGGTTGGAAACCATACCTCCAGATAGCATTACAACATGGGAGATCTTAGCTCAAGCTATCTTGAACAAATATTTTCCACCGACTAAATCTCAAAGACTAAGGACGGAGATTGGAACATTCAGCCAACTTGAGGATGAACAACTATATGAGGCTTGGGAGAGGTATAAGGATCTCTTGAGAAGATGCCCTCAACATGGGTACCCTGATTGGTTGGAAATTCAACTTTTCTACAATGGATTGGCAAGCTCCACCAAATCCATCTTAGATGCAACCGCCGGAGGGTCAATTTTTTCAAAGAATGCTCAAGAAGCCTATACCATATTAGAAGACTTGGCCAATACATCCTACAATTGGCCATGTGAACGGTCTTCTTCAAACATCCCAAGAGCAGCCGGACTATATGAAGTGGATGAGGTAAATTCTCTCAAAGCTCAAATGGGTTCCCTTACTAATGCTCTTTCTAAATTAACTGCAGGAGGCCAAGCTCAAACAAATCCACCATCTATAGCCTCTCTTGCTGCTTTGGCATCGGAAATGGGCGTTCATGGAGACAATGAGACGGCTAAGTATGTTGATAGAGGACACTATAGGAATTACCAACATCAACAACTTCCAACTCACTACCATCCTAGTTTGAGGAATCATGAAAATTTTTCTTATGCTAACAAAAGGAATGTTTTGCAAGGTTCTTCTGAATTATCCAATGTAGGTCCATCCCACACTGAAAAGAAGTCCAACTTAGAAGATTTGATGATAGAGTTCATAAAAGAATCAAGAGAAAGGACAACCGCATTAGAAAGCACAGTACAAGGTCATTGTAAGGCCATTCAAAACATCGAGGTACAAATAAGCCAAATCGCCACTTCCCTTCAAACAATGCAAAAGGGAAAATTTCCTAGTTGTCCCGAGATAAATCCAAAAGAGGAGTGCAAGGCCATGACTTTGAGGAGTGGGAAAAAGCTGTCCACTCCTTTGATCCTTGATGAGGATGAAGAGCAAGAGGTAGATGACACAATTCAAGAGCCAATTTTAGAAGATGAACCAAAGATCCTAGAAAAGGATGTAAAGGTAAAAGAGTCAACATCTTCAAGTAAGTCATCTAACCCTCTACCTTTTGTACCTAATACTATGCCAGATCCTCAACGTTTTAAAAAGAAAGAAATAGACTCACAATTTGGTAAATTTCTTGAGTTATTTAAAAAGCTGCACATTAACATTCCATTTGCTGAGGCTTTAGAGCAAATGCCCAACTATGCGAAATTCATGAAAGATGTCTTATCTAAAAAGAAAAAGTTTGGGCAATATGAGATGATTAGCATGACTGAGGAATGCAGTACAGTGTTACAAAAGAAGCTACCACAAAAGTTAAAAGATCCAGGGAGTTTTACTATACCTTGCACTATTGGTTCTTTAAATGTTACTAGAGCTCTTTGTGATTTGGGTGCTTCTATTAATTTGATGCCTTTATCTGTTTATAGGAAACTCAACATTGGAGAGGTGCAACCTACCACCATCACCCTGCAACTTGCTGACAGATCATTAGCTTATCCCAAAGGTATTGTTGAAGATGTATTAGTTAAAGTTGACAAATTTATCTTCCCTGCAAATTTTGTAGTATTGGACATGGAGGAGGACTCTGAGATTCCTATCATACTTGGGAGGCCATTCCTAGCAACTGGAAAGGCTATCATAGATGTCCAACAAGGGAAGTTGACTCTAAGGGTAAATGATGAAAATGTAGTATTTGATATTTACAAGTCCTTGAGTCATCATGACATAATTGATCATACTATTTTTAAGCATGTAGAGGTTATGTTAGCTAACGATCATGTAGAACAAAGCATGATAGATGTTGAAAATGTAGATACAATCTTTGATGATATAGCATTTTATGCTAGGTGGTTAGATAGGTTGCCAATATGTTCTAAAGTAGATAAACCTATACCTTTAGCTCCCTTGCATGTTGTGAATGATATTGAGAAGTCTAAGCTTGTATTAAAAGTATTACCTCTTCATTTAAAATATGCATTCTTAGATGATTTATCTTCTTTACCTATTATAATATCTTCTTATCTTGATTCTGTGGAAGAAGAAAAATTATTGAAAGTATTGAGGGATCATAAATCTGCCATTGGTTGGTCTATTGAGGACCTTAAAGGTATTAGTCCGTCGGTCTGTATGCACAGAATCTTGATGGAAGATACCTTCAAACCATCAATAGAGCACCAAAGGAGACTTAATCCCACCATGAAGGAGGTAGTTAAGAAAGAAGTGCTCAAGCTTTTGAATGCAGGAATCATATATGCCATATCTGACAGTCCATGGGTAAGTCCTGTTCAAGTGGTACCCAAGAAAGGTGGCATGACTGTGGTTAAAAATGAAAAAGATGAAATGATAGCCACTAGAACTGTGATAGGATGGCGTGTATGCATTGATTATAGGAAGTTGAACAAAGCTACTAGAAAAGATCATTTTCCCCTTCCTTTTATAGATTAAATGCTTGATAGACTTGCAGGTTATTCTCATTATTGCTTTCTAGATGGATATTCAGGTTATAACCAAATTGTCATTGCTCCTGAGGATCAAGAAAAAACGACATTTACATGTCCCTATGGGACATTTGCTTTTAAAAGAATGCCATTTGGTTTATGTAATGCCCCTGCTACTTTCCAACATTGTATGATGTCTATTTTTCAGGGGCTCATTGAAGACATAATGGAGGTTTTTATGGATGATTTTTCTGTATTTGGGTCTTCATTTGATTCTTGTCTTGTTAATCTAACTCGTGTTTTGCAGAGGTGCCAAGATGCTAACCTTGTTCTAAACTGGGAGAAGTGTCACTTCATGGTGACGGAAGGCATCGTCTTGGGGCACAAAGTATCTAAAAAAGGATTGGAGGTGGATAGGGCTAAAATAGTTGCTATTGAACAACTACCACCCCCCACCAATGTGAAAGGAGTCAGAAGCTTCCTAGCGCATACAGGGTTTTACAGGAGATTTATTAAAGATTTTTCTAAAATTTCTAAACCCTTGAGTAATTTGTTAGAAAAGGAAGCTAAATTTATTTTTGATGATGCATGTCTACTAGCTTTTAATACTTTGAAGGAAAGACTAATTGCTGCACCTATTCTTGTTGTACTAGATTAGAGTCAGTCTTTTGAGATCATGTGTGATGCTAGTGATTATGCTTTAGGAGTTGTTTTAGGCCAACGTAGAGATAACATGTTTAGGGAAATTTATTATGCTAGTAGGACTCTTGATAATACTCAACAGAAATACACTACTACTGAAAAAGAACTACTAGCTGTTGTGTTTGCCATTGATAAATTTAGATCATACTTGCTTGGCTCTAAAATAGTAGTGCATACTGACCATGCTGCTTTAAAGTACTTGTTTGTTAAGAAAGATTCTAAACCTAGGCTAATGAGGTGGATATTATTGTTACAGAAATTTTACCTAGAAATCAAAGACAGGAAAGGATGTGAAAATGTGGTTGCAGACCACTTATCTAGAATTGAGAATGAGGAAGCTAAATCATGGCCCCCAATTGTTGAGATGTTCCCTGATGAACAACTGTATCAGGTAAAAGATAGTTTTCCCTGGTTTTCTGACATAGTTAATTATCTTGCAGGAGGACATTTGCCACCTGACATGAACTATCAACAAAAGAAAAGATTCCTGCACAATGTTAAATCTTACCATTGGGAGGACCCACTTCCCTACAAGGTTTGTGCTGACAATATGATAAGAAAGTGTGTACCTCAAGAGGAAGTGGTAAGTATTCTAAATTCATGTCATTCCTCACCCTATGGAGGTCATTTTGGACCCACCAGAACTGCAGCTAAGATACTTTAGTCAGGATTTTATTGGCCATCCCTTTTTAAAGACTGTTATACCTTTGTTAAGTCATGTGATAGGTGCCAACGTACTGGCAATATTTCTAGACAACATGAGCTTCCAATGAAACCTATCTTGGAAGTGGAGTTATGATGTTTGGGGTATTTACTTTATGGGACCTTTTCGAATTTCTTATAATGGCTACCTATATATTCTAGTTGCAGTAGATTATGTATCTAAGTGGGTAGAAGCCATAGCTACTAGGACCAATGATGCTCGCACTGTTTTAAATTCTTGCATAAAAAATTTTTCACACGTTTTGGTACACCTAGAGCTATTATTAGTGATGAGGGCTCTCACTTTTGCAATAAACTGTTTAAATCTATGATGCAGAAATATAATGTTAATCATAAAATTGCTACAACTTATCATCCTCAAACTAATGGCCTTGCTGAGTTATCTAATAGGGAAATCAAACAAGTTTTGGAAAAGACAGTCAAGACCAATAGGAAGGATTGGGCCCTTAAGCTCGATGATGCACTGTGGGCCTACCACACAGCTTTCAAAACCCCAATTGGTACTTCCCCGTATAGGTTGGTGTTTGGAAAGGCTTGTCACTTACCGGTAGAGCTCGAGCATAGAGCTTATTGGGCCATCAAGAAGCTGAACATGGATTTTGAGAAAGCTGGTGAGAAACGCCTCTTAGAATTCAATGAGATGGAGGAGTTCCATGCTCAAGCTTATGAGAATGCAAAACTTTACAAAGAGCGCACTGCGAGATGGCATGACAAGAAGATCACATCACGAACCTTCCTTCCAGGACAAAGAGTATTACTTTTTAACTCACGTTTACGCTTGTTTCCAGGAAAGCTTAGGACACGATGGTCGGGACCCTTTGTCATTGTCAAGGTATCCTCACACGGAGCCGTGGAACTACAAGGTAACAATGGAACAACCTTCAAAGTGAATGGTCAACGATTAAAGCACTACATCGGTGATGAAAAACGTGGACTTGAGAACCTGATTTTCATTGCATGATCCAGTAGTTTCGTCTAGCTAGAAGACGTTAAACCAAGCGCTTATTGGGAGGCAACCCAATTTTATTGCTTTCTTTACTTTTTTTTTTATTTTTTATTTTATAAATCTTGGAGTCACTCATATGCTTTATCTCTCAGGAACGTGGTTTATCACACAAAGTACTCCTTACACCAAGCCTGTTTGGTGGCTTCCCGCTTGCTCCCAGGCTTGCTCTTTCCTTGTTAGATGTTCTTATGCATTGGGGACAATGCATGATTCTACGTTTGGGGTGGGAGGTGTCTTTCGTACTTTTGTGTGTTTTCTTATCCTGCTATGCATGTTAGTGAAGGTTTTAATGATTATATGCATGTCAATACTTTTGTGTGTTTTCTTATCCTGCTATGCATGTTAGTGAAGGTTTTAATGATCATATGCATGTCAATTTTTTTTGAAAAAATTTTTGAAAATTTTGGAGCTTTCAAAGTTAATGGGAATGTTGTTTATGGTTGTGTGCCTTGATGTTGATTGCCCATGATGAGATTTGAATTTGCATGATAGATGATTATTGTGGAAATAGAATAGCACTATCTTGAGTTAAATTTATTTAAGTCCCTCTTAAAATCTCTCATATTCTTGAGCACGTAGCCACTTTTATTTAGAATCTGTAACTGAAAAAAGGATTAAGTTGGGTGTATTTAGTTGTCACTTCGAAAGGCCCCACCGGTTAGGGAGTGGAAATGCATGATAGCTTGTAATCTTAGACTAAGGAAAAAGGAATGAGTATACATGCCTTGAGAAAAGAAAGAGTGTACACAAAATATACGAGCTTGATTTGTCTATCTTTTTTAAATGTTAAACTTGTAATGAGTATGCATGGATAGGAGTAAAAAGAGCTGCCTTTGCTGTGATCAGTAAGGACGCCTGGGAATTGACTAGGTACGAGTCCCTACAGTGGATGTGTGAAAGCTAGTACCTCTAGGTAAAAGAATGCAAGTTTAGGGCCCACGAAAAAAATATATATGAATGAAAGGCACCTTAGTGGACATATTACTCACTTGAATGCATGAAAGCTTGAAGATTGGTGCATGAGCTAGAGTAGGGGGAAAACTAAAGAAACTCTCTTAAGTCCTAATTTGAGTTCTAGTATTTTAAATTGAAGGAGGCTTGCACACACACACTTGGGAGATAGCAAGATTTGGCCTTGAATAATTATAACAATATAGATATGCTTGCATGTTTCTACTTAAGCTCTGAATGCTATTATCTGAGACATGAGTCAATTGCACACTTCTTCATCTAAAACTCCCTATTATTTGATTTTATTCTTTGTTCGGGACTAGCAAATCTGTAAGTTTGGGGTGTTGATAAGCACTTGAAAAGTGCTTATTATTCTCTCAAATTAAGGGAGTTTTATATTAGATTTCACTTGTTTGCTAGTGATTTTCAGGTTAAAACGAGGAAAATTAGAAGAAACGACTGAAAGATCAAAACCGAGCAAGAATATGGAGAAAAAGTGCTGAAAAACGCATCCTTGCTTGAAACGCATGGTGCGCCGCGGCGCTGAAGCAGAAACGCATCAGCATGGACGCAGAGTAGCAACGCGGCGCTGGGAAGGTGCTGCCTCGACGCATCCTTGAAGAACGCAAGACAGCGTCGCAGCGCTGGGCGGCGCTGCCGCGGCGCTAAAACCCGAGAGCAACTTAATTTTGACCGCAACGCTAGCGCCGCGGCGCCAACGTTAATTTAAACGCAAGTTTTATATTTTAGGTTAAATTTTGGGCGGCCAAACTTTATAAATTTAGGGTTTTTCAGCAGCCAAAGGGGAGAAGAAATATCAAGAAGATCAAGAAAGTTGCAGAACAAAAGAAAAATCCAAAAAGGTGAGAATTAAGCTAGAGTTCCAAGAGTGAGTTCGCCGCAAGGAAGAGGAAAAGAGTTCGAGATAGTTTTGGTGCCCTTCGAAGTCCGACGCGAGAGCCAAGGAGTTTGTGACGGTGCTGCCTCAATCAAGAACCTCTTTTCAGTAGAGTTTTCCTATTCTCTACACTCTTTTTTTTATTCTTTTTGATCAATATGTTGCTTTACGCTATGAGTGGGTAAACTCTTTGGTTTTAGGGTTTTTGATGAATTGTTTGTAAACTCATGATAATTTTGTAAACTCATGGTTTTGTTCAAATAAATATGCTTTTCATTGTTATTGTGTTTAATTCTTGAAGATTGGCCACCTTCACATGTTAGATTAGATGTATGAATCGAGAGATTATATGTTTAATTTGATCTATAACAATGAATCGTTGTTAATCTATCACGAGAGTAGTTAGGTTTACAATGAAAGTTGCTAAAGACTAGTTTTAATGCCATGTAATTTTGTATTGGTTTTAAGAGATTAACTATCAATCAAGTTGCATGAGAAAGAGTTGTCTTTGACAGAAGATTACTTGGAATTAAGTTTCTGGACTTAGGCATAAGAATTAAATCCATGAAATCCATAATTTTGCATGATGAAACAAACAAAGATTTGAAACCCTAGAACTCTCTTTGACTCTTGCAATTCTCCCTTTGATATTTTCTTGGCTTGATCTTTCTTTTTTCCCAAAAACAAAATTTGAATTCCAATCCTCAAATAAAATTGATTCAATTCTAGAATAGCTAAGTAACTTAAACCTTCCCAATTGGATCTCTAGTGGAAACGATACTCGGACTTAACCGTTTTATATTATAACATGACCCGTACACTTGCGGTTAATGCACAAAAATGGCACATCAGTCGGATATTGAGGACTTCCACACAGTCGTCGGAGTCGTCGACTACTGGTGGACGGGTAGGGGTTCTGGCGAATGGTCGGAAAAATGGGTAGATGGGTGGTCGCGGGGCAGTTGCCCTGATTCTAGATGCGGAGAAGTTATAGATAAACGGTGGGTTTGGATTTCTTGGTCTGACCGGTGAAGCAAAAGGCTTCATAGGTCTGGAAGGGTAAAATGGAGGTGGAGAAAAGAATGGAAATCGAGATGAAGATGGTCTTGGGGAACTGGTTCCGGTGAAGCTTTCTTGATTTTCTGGGTTGGTCCGGTTAGACATAAGAATTCAGTGAGAATACAAATCGCTGGAGATTTAAGGGAGAAGAAAGGTTTCGAAAATGGAAAATGGGAAATCGGATCGCGCTTATAAAGGCATAATTTAGCCGTCGGTAATTAATGCGGATACGCGATATCAAAATCCCACTGATCAAGGCAACTTTCCTTGAGCCGCACACCCATCACGTGTAATGGGCGGCTTTGTGACGCACTCAGAGCACTTGAGTGTTTTTGGCACTTGAGTGTTTTTCTAGGGAAGACGCGTAGTCTGAGAAGATATCTACGTTTCTCCTAGTGCTCTTCTAAAACACAGAAACCTAATGATAAACGCATACTGATGAACGCTTGGTTCTCAGGTCAGTTTATGCGTTGTAAGTTAAATGTGATGCATTTTCCAAAATATGTACGGCTCTACCTTTCCTCTAACCTTAGTTCGATAAACACGGAAATCGTTTATCGATTGACGCATAGTTTACTTTATGCGTTGGACGCATGCATGAATAAAAGATCATTCACAAATTTGGCTCCTACTTACATGCTTATCTCATTTACATCTATAAATTGAATAAATAAAAAAAAATCAATATATGCTAAAAACAATAATACAAATGAAAGTAATAAAGCACAATATAATAACATGAAATTAAATACTATAACAAATTTAAATAAAATAAAGCAAGGGTAAAAGAAAGCGTCCCTGGTAATGTAGGCATTTGGCAACGCAGGGACCTTTCGACGCAAGCTCAGTTATTACACTTGCGAGCCTTTATCGCGGTCAGGGTTCAACGCAAAGGCGACAATGAAGTACATTATGACCTCCCTCAAGCGTGCATAGTTGGGATGCGTTGGTCTGGTTTGCAGCTCATGCGTTGAAGGCTCTTTTAATAGCGACTCGATCTTCGTCGCGAATCTGTTGCTCCATTCTGATTTCTCTAATTGTCAATCGAAGAATAAATTAATTTCATCATCTTCACCATCTTCACCAACCTTGAGGATTTCATTTCTCAACACCGCGTTCATAGTTTTTGTCTTTTCATTGATATATGCGTTCGTTAGACAAAATTGAAAATGATCAGTATCGTTTAATGCGTTAATCACATTAAATTTTACCTGATCACCCACGCGGGGCGTTGAGATTTCTTCTTGGACGTAAACCAGGACGCGTCCAGAAGTAGTATCTTCATATACAGACACAGGTTCTACCTGCGTTGCTTTTTCTCTCCGCTCTCTATTTTCCTCTTCTGATGCGGTGGAGGATGACAGATGCTGGACATTATGCGTGGTAGTCTCCATCGGTTGACTTGTTGGAACGTTTAGGAGTTGCAAGTTTCCTTGCGTCCCCTCGTTATGCGCTATGGGATTGATTTTCCCACTTAACAATGTCTCACCTTGACATTGTTCTTCCGAGTTCCCTCTTGGAACTTCGGTTGTACTTAGCAATGCTTCTTGCTTTTCATTTTCGAGCTCCTCTGCAATTTGAATCGTTTGAATTTCTAAATTGCGAATTGCAGTGGCTTGGCTTTGGAGCGTCGCTTCGTACAACTGGCGCGTTGCTTCAATTTTACTGTTTTCTTTTCGTAAAAGAGATTCCAGGGAAGACAATGAGGCTGATTCGTCCGCCTGCTGATCCCTCGAATACTGATGATACTGGTCTTGATTCCATTGGTTGAAACCAGAAGGGTTGCCTCTCTGCGGCTGCTGCTCAGCCCTCTGCGGTTGTTGTTGATTCCCACCCCATCCGAAGTTAAGGTGGTTCCTCCAACCCAAATTGTCGTAGGGGTTGTTTTGAATACTGCAGATTGTAGGGACCTAATTCATCCAAAGTTAAGGAAGTTGTAGGGACACATGTTATACAAGTGTCCCCCACCACACTGCGGGCAGTCTACAGATGCTGTCGAGTTCATTGCGTGCACTGCGTTCATCGCAGCAACTGGTCTACCTTGATTTCTCAAGACTAGTGTTTGCAGCATGGATGTCATATTGGCGAGCTGCGCTGCAAGATTGTTGGCAACATCAGCTTCAAACATTCCAGCTTGCGTTTGCCTTCTATTGGTGGGACGAAATTCATATTCGTCGTCCACCCACTCATTAGTGTCCCATGGAGTTCTGAGGAAAAGATTTCCGGCATGTGAGTAAGTCATTTTCAATATTTCTCCTGCTGACGCAGGCAATTTTCCTCACTAGCCGTTTGAATTAGGTCCAAACAAATGGCCCTTCTTCAATTCTACCTTGTTCTTCGGGTGAAGGTCCTCTCAATCTCTGGGTCAATATCGAGCTATGGATTGCTCCCGTCACTCAAATACTGTTAGAAGCTTCTGGCAGAGGAGAAACTTACTATACTCCTTCGCCTGAGGAATTCTGCAACACAACAATCCAATAAAATGATTAAATCAATGAATAATCCCCGGCAACGGTGCCGAAAACTTGTTGTGGATTGATTATTGTGTGAATTAACCTAACGCAAGGTACTAAAGTATATGGTTATGCGTTTAACATGGCATGCGTTCATCATGCAATGCGTTCTATTATTATGCGTTGGTTTTGTCAAGTTTTCCTATTCCTCTACCCAAGTATAAGTAAAGTAATAGGTGTTCTCGGTGAGTTCGAGGTCGATCACAAGGATTATATTGATTTAGTTTTAATTGCATTGTATGCGTTACAGAGGTAACCAACAATTTTGAGAAAGTTGTGTTTCTAATCTAAGGGAAAGCAGATGTTTGTACACTAGACTAACAGCTTTGGAATATGGAAAGCATGCGACACAGCAAGTTCAGCTAAGATGTGTATGAATGGACAAAGAAAAGGGTTCGGGTTGGTTAACATCTAACATCGGAAACGCACAGTAGTACCTTATTCATACTAGCGACTCTTCTCCCGGTTGTCAGCCGCTATGCGTTATATGTCTATAACGCATAGGAGAGTGTTAAGAACCAAGGTTGTCCCTGTAATCAGGTAACATTACTTGGCCCTTGTCAATTGAGTTCCACAATCACTTACACTATCGAGCAGTCTGATTATTACTACTTATATCAATTTGTCAGATGGATATAAGCATCGGATTAAGCTCGCAAGTGACAAGTTAGAATAGTTACACTACGGTCCCTAGTCAGATGCTAACGCAACCCTAGACCCCCAAGTGATTAGTTATCATGGCTTGAAAATATAAAGTGAACAGATGAGAAGAGTGAATAGACATGGAAGATAATTGTATTGATGAAAATGAGATACAAATTTTGATAAGTCAATTTCTTGATACAAATCTAAAATTCAAGTAAGAAAAGTAAGAAAGAAAGCAAGGCAAGGCGTCAATGTCTTGAGTTGCCCGGGTGGAAGCGTGATGATTTGCTGTGAGGTGGTGCGGCGGAAAGGAAGACTCGTCTCTCTCGAGCTATTTGTCTCTGGTTGAAGTCTGAGAGAACTCTGCTGTCACTTATGGAGTCCTTCCGAGAATCAACAACCTTTCTCCTCTCGCAGAGCTGCCCTTTTATAGATGATGAAATCGCAATTAATGGCAGATTTGCTTGATTGGTGGCGAGATTGACATTGCGTCCATCTCGCCTGATTGCGTGATTCTCGGGCCAATTAAGATCCACCACTTGAGCCGCAAATCATGTCTGTCAATCATCCGTCAATCTGTCAAGATTCTGATCTGATCCTCAGCGCTTTGCCATAACGGTTGTCTATGCGTCCATGCATTGTTTGATTGATGTCCACGCAGCGTAAGTTGCTAACGCGTAGTCATGCGTTGAAGTGTTGTTAACGCGTCGTCAGGTAGTTTGCGTTCCGTTCAGATCATGCGTCCATGAAGAACAAATTGCTAACGTATCGTCCTACGTTAAGAAGTCATCAACGCATTGCTTGCATTCCTGCGTGAAAACATGCGTTTTAGGCTTAACAAGTGGTAAAATAAATATCTTTATCAAAATTAAAGAGTATAACGCAAAGGAAGATTTATTAATGGAATTTATCATTAACTACCGCATGCTTCTCTTATTTAAACTCTATTTATCTATGAAAAAGGCTATAATAACTTGTGTTTCTACAAGTTATCAGCCACAAATCATGTTTGTCAATCATCCGTCAATCTCTCAAGATTCCAATCTGATTCTCAGCGCCTTGCCTTAACGGTTGTCTACACGTCCATGCATAGTTTGGCCGATGTCAATGCGTCGTAGGTTGCTAATGCGTAGTTATGCGTTGAGTTGTTGTTAACGCGTCGTCAGGTTGTTTGCGTTCCGTTCAGATCATGCGTCCATGAAGAACAGATTGCTAACGTGTCGTCCTGCGTTAAGAAGTCATCAACGCATCGTCTGTATTCCTGCGTCAAAACATGCGTTTTAGGCTAAAAAAGTGGTAAAATAATTATCTTCATAAAAATACAAGAGCATAACGCAAAGGAAGATTTATTAATAGAATTTAGCATAAACTACCGCATGCTTCTCTATTTAAACTCTTTTTATCTATGAAAAAGGTTATAATAACTTGTATTTCTACAAGTTATCACCCTCCAACTCTTTAGCGATACTTCTGTCCTATCGACCCCCCGAGATGGTCAGTGCTTCCTTCTTTCTTTTCTAACCCGTTCTCTGATAAGCACTTGAAAAGTGCTTATTATTCTCTCAAATTAAGGGAGTTTCATATTAGATTTCACTTGTTTGCTAGTGATTTTCAGGTTAAAACAAGGAAAATTAGAAGAAACGACTAAAAGATCAAAACCGAGCAAGAATATGGTAAAAAAGAGCTGAAAAACGCATCCTTGTTGAAACGCATGATGCGCCGCGGCGCTAAGGCAGCGCTGCCGTGGCGCTGAAGTAGAAACGCATCAGCATGGACGCAGAGTAGCAACGTGGCGCTGGGAAGGCGCTGCCTCGGCGCATCTTTGATGAACGCAAGACAGCGTCGAGGCGCTGGGACGGTGCTGTCGTGGCGCTAAAACCCGAGAGCAACTTATTTTTGGTCGCAACACTCTAGCGCCGCAGCGCCAGCGTTAATTAAACGCAAGTTTTATATTTTAGGTTAAATTTTGGGCGGCCAAACTCTATAAATTGAGGGGTTTTCAGTAGCCAAAAGGGAGGAGAAATATCAAGAAGATCAAGAAAGTTGCAGAACAAAAGAAAGATCCAAAAAGGTGAGAATTAAGCTAGAGTTCCAAGAGTGAGTTAGCCGCAAGGAAGAAGAAAAGAGTTCGAGATAGTTTTGGTGCCCTTCGAAGTCCAACGCGAGAGCCAAGGAGTTCGTGATGGTGCTGCCTCAATCAAGAACCTCTTTTCAGTAGAGTTTCCCTATTCTTTACACTCTTTCTTTGATTAGTTTTGCTCAATATGTTGCTTCACGGTATGAGTGGCTAAACTCTTTAGTTTTAGGGTTTTTTGATGAATTGTTTGTGAATTCATGATAACTTTGTAGACTCATGGTTTTGTTCAAATAAATATGCTTTCCATTGTTATTGTGTTTAATTCTTGAAGATTGGCCACCTTCACATGTTAGGTTAGATGTATGATCGAGAGATTATATGTTTAATTTGATCTATAACAATGAATCATTGTTAATCTATCACGAGAGTAGTTAGGTTGACAATGAAAGTTGCTAGAGACTAGTTTTAATGCCATGTAATTTTGTATTGGTTTTAAGAGATTAACTATCAATCAAGTTGCATGAGAAAGAGTTGTCTTTGAGAGAAGATAACTTGGAATTAAGTTTCTAGACTTAGGCATAAGAATTAAATCCACGAAATCTATAATTTTGCATGATGAAACAAACAAGGATTCGAAATCCTAGAACTCTCTTTGACTCTTGCAATTCTCCCTTTGATACTTTCTTTGCTTGATTTTTCTTTTTCCCAAAATTGAAATATTGAATTTCAATCCTCAAATAAAATTGATTCAACTCTAGAATAGCTAAATAACTTAAACCTTCCCAATTGGATCTCTAGTGGAAACGATACTCGGACTTAACCGTTTTATATTATAACTTGACCCGTACACTTGTGGTTAACACATAAAGTGGCACATCAAGTTTTTGGCGCCATCGCCGGGGATCCAAAGAACGGTTTTTGTTATTTAATATTCATTAGAATTGATTGATCTTAATTTGAGGTGTATATTATTTGATTGTTTATTTATTTAGTTTATTTTATATAATTGTTTTTTTATTTTATTTATTTCGTTAGTCTATGCCTCGAGATAATACTAACCTCCTCCCTCTTGATAACGAGATAGAAAGGACGTGTAGAAGAAATTTGAGGGCTCAACTTAATCAAACTACGGAGATGGCGGAGGAGATACCTAAGGCAATTAGAGACTACTTTCAACCAACGTTACCGGCAAGTCAACCTGGAATAATGAATGTGCCTATCAATGTCAACAATTTTGAGTTGAAACCGGGGTTGATCCAAATGGCTAGAGAGCTAGCCTTTAGAGGAAGAACTAATGAAGATCCTCACAAGCACTTACGATCCTTCTTGGAGATATGCGGGACAGTAAAGATGAATGGTGTTTCTAATGATGCTATTAAACTAAGACTGTTTCCTTTTTCTTTGCAGGACCGTGCTAAGGATTGGTTGGAAACCATACCTCCGGATAGCATTACAACATGGGAGATCTTAGCTCAAGCTTTCTTGAACAAATATTTTCCACCGGCTAAATCTCAAAGACTAAGGACGGAGATTGGAACATTCCGCCAACTCGAGGATGAACAATTATATGAGGCTTGGGAAAGGTATAAGGATCTCTTGAGAAGATGCCCTCAACATGGGTACCCGGATTGGTTGCAAATCCAACTCTTTTACAATGGATTGGCAAGTTCAACCAAATCCATCTTAGATGCAACCGCCGGAGGGTCAATTTTTTCAAATAATGCTCAAGAGGCCTATACCATATTAGAAGACTTGGTCAATACATCTTACAATTGGCCATGTGAACGGTCTTCTCCAAACATCCCAAAAGCCGCCGGATTATATGAAGTGGATGAGGTAAATTCTCTCAAAGCTCAAATGGCTTCCCTTACTAATGCTCTTTCTAAATTAACTGCAGGAGGCCAAACTCAAACAAATCCACCATCTATAGCCTCTCTTGCTGCTTTGGCATCGGAGATGGGCGTTCATGGAGACAATGAGACGGCTAATTATGTTGATAGAGGACATTATAGGAGTCACCAACATCAACAAGTTCCAACTCACTACCATCCTAATTTGAGGAATCATGAAAATTTTTCTTATGCTAACAAAAGGAATGTTTTGCAAGGTTCTTCTGATTTACCCAATGTAGGTCCATCCCACACTGAAAAGAAGTCCAACATAGAAGATTTGATGATAGAGTTCATAAAAGAATCAAGAGGAAGGACAACCGCATTGGAAAGCACAGTACAAAGTCATGGTAAGGCCATTCAAAACATCGAGGTACAAATAAGCCAAATCGCCACTTCCCTTCAAACAATGCAAAAGGGAAAATTTCCTAGTTGTCCCGAGATAAATCCAAAAGAGGAGTGCAAGGCCATGACTTTGAGGAGTGGGAAAAAGCTGTCCACTCCTTTGATCCTTGATGAGGATGAAGAGCAAGAGGTAGATGACACAATTCAAGAGCCAATTTTAGAAGATGAACCAAAGATCCTAGAAAAGGATGTAAAGGTAAAAGAGTCAACATCTTCAAGTAAGTCATCTAACCCTCTACCTTTTGTACCTAATACTATGCCAGATCCTCAACGTTTTAAAAAGAAAGAACTAGACTCGCAATTTGGTAAATTTCTTGAGTTATTTAAAAAGCTGCACATTAACATTCCATTTGCTGAGGCTTTAGAGCAAATGCCCAACTATGCGAAATTCATGAAAGATGTCTTATCTAAAAAGAAAAAGTTTGGGCAATATGAGATGATTAGCATGACTGAGGAATGCAGTACAGTGTTACAAAAGAAGCTACCACAAAAGTTAAAAGATCCAGGGAGTTTTACTATACCTTGCACTATTGGTTCTTTAAATGTTACTAGAGCTCTTTGTGATTTGGGTGCTTCTATTAATTTGATGCCTTTATCTGTTTATAGGAAACTTAACATTGGAGAGGTGCAACCTACCACCATCACCCTGCAACTTGCTGACAGATCATTAGCTTATCCCAAAGGTATTGTTGAAGATGTATTAGTTAAAGTTGACAAATTTATCTTCCCTGCAAATTTTGTAGTATTGGACATGGAGGAGGACTCTGAGATTCCTATCATACTTGGGAGGCCATTCCTAGCAACTGGAAAGGCTATCATAGATGTCCAACAAGGGAAGTTGACTCTAAGGGTAAATGATGAAAATGTAGTATTTGATATTTACAAGTCCTTGAGTCATCATGATGAGAGTAGTCCTTGCCATGCTATAGACATAATTGATCATACTATTTTTAAGCATGTAGAGGTTATGTTAGCTAATGATCATGTAGAACAAAGCATGATAGATGTTGAAAATGCAGATACAATCTTTGATGAAATAGCATTTTATGCTAGGTGGTTAGATAGGTTGCCAATATGTTCTAAAGTAGATAAACCTATACCTTTAGCTCCCTTGCATGTTGTGAATGATATTGAGAAGTCTAAGCTTGAATTAAAAGTATTACCTCTTCATTTAAAATATGCATTCTTAGATGATTTATCTTCTTTACCTATTATAATATCTTCTGATCTTGATTCTGTGGAAGAAGAAAAATTATTGAAAGTATTGAGGGATCATAAATCTGCCATTGGTTGGTCTATTGAGGACCTTAAAGGTATTAGTCCGTCGGTCTGTATGCACAGAATCTTGATGGAAGATACCTTCAAACCATCAATAGAGCACCAAAGGAGACTTAATCCCACCATGAAGGAGGTAGTTAAGAAAGAAGTGCTCAAGCTTTTGAATGCAGGAATCATATATGCCATATCTGACAGTCCATGGGTAAGTCCTGTTCAAGTGGTACCCAAGAAGGGTGGCATGACTGTGGTTAAAAATGAAAAAGATGAAATGATAGCCACTAGAACTGTGACAGGATGGCGTGTATGCATTGATTATAGGAAGTTGAACAAAGCTACTAGAAAAGATCATTTTCCCCTTCCTTTTATAGATCAAATGCTTGATAGACTTGCAGGTTATTCTCATTATTGCTTTCTAGATGGATATTCAGGTTATAACCAAATTGTCATTGCTCCTGAGGATCAAGAAAAAGTGACATTTACATGTCCCTATGGGACATTTTCTTTTAAGAGAATGCCTTTTCGTTTATGTAATGCCCCTGCTACTTTTCAACGTTGTATGATGTCTATTTTTCAGGGGCTCATTGAAGACATAATGGAGGTTTTCATGGATGATTTTTCTGTATTTGGATCTTCATTTGATTCTTGTCTTGTTAATCTAACTCGTGTTTTGCAGAGGTGTCAAGATGCTAACCTTTTTCTAAACTGGGAGAAGTGTCACTTCATGGTGACAGAAGGCATTGTCCTGGGACACAAAGTCTCTAAAAAAGGATTGAAGGTGGATAGGGCTAAAATATCTGTCATTGAACAACTACCACCCCCCACCAATGTGAAAGGAGTCAGAAGCTTCCTAGGGCATGCAGGGTTTTACAGGAGATTTATTAAAGATTTTTCTAAAATTGCTAAACCCTTGAGTAATTTGTTAGAAAAGGAAGCTAAATTTATTTTTGATGATGCATGTCTACTAGCTTTTAATACTCTGAAGGAAAGACTAATTGCTGCACCTATTATTGTTGTACCAGATTGGAGTCAGTCTTTTGAAATCATGTGTGATGCTAGTGATTATGCTTTAGGAGCTGTTTTAGGCCAACGTAGAGATAACATGTTTAGGGCAATTTACTATGCTAGTAGGACTCTTGATAATACTCAACAGAAATACACTACTACTGAAAAAGAACTACTAGCTATTGTGTTTGCCATTGATAAATTTAGATCATACTTGCTTGGCTCTAAAATAGTAGTGCGTACTGACCATGCTGCTTTAAAGTATTTGTTTGTTAAGAAAGATTCTAAACCTAGGCTAATAAGGTGGATATTATTGTTACAGGAATTTGACCTAGAAATCAAAGACAGGAAAGGATGTGAAAATGTGGTTGCAGACCACTTATCTAGAATTGAGAATGAGGAAGCTAAATCATGGCCCCCAATTGTTGAGATGATCCCTGATGAACAACTGTATCAGGTAAAAGATAGTGTGCCCTGGTTTGCTGACATAGTTAATTATCTTAAAGGAGGACATTTGCCACCTGACATGAACTATAAACAAAAGAAAAGATTCCTACACAATGTTAAATCTTACCATTGGGAGGACCCACTTCTCTACAAGGTTTGTGCTGACAATATGATAAGAAAGTGTGTGCCTCAAGAGGAAGTGGTAAGTATTTTAAATTCATGTCATTCTTCACCCTATGGAGGTCATTTTGGACCCACCAGAACTGCAGCTAAGGTACTTCAGTCAGGATTTTATTGGCCATCCCTTTTTAAAGACTGTTATACCTTTGTTAAGTCATGTGATAAGTGCCAACGTACTGGCAATATTTCTAGACAACATGAGCTTCCAATGAAACCTATCTTGGAAGTGGAGTTATTTGATGTTTGGGGTATTGACTTTATGGGACGTTTTCCAATTTCTTATAATGGCTACCTATATATTCTAGTTGCAGTAGATTATGTATCTAAGTGGGTAGAAGTCATAGCTACTAGGACCAATGATGCTCGCACTGTTTTAAAATTCTTGCATAAAAATATTTTCACATGTTTTGGTACACCTAGAGCTATTATTAGTGATGAGGGCTCTCACTTTTGCAATAAACTGTTTAAATCCATGATGCAAAAATATAATGTTAATCATAAAATTGCTACAACTTATCATCCTCAAACTAATGGCCTTGCTGAGTTATCTAACAGGGAAATCAAACAAGTTTTGGAAAAGATAGTCAAGACCAATAGGAAAGATTGGGCCCTTAAGCTCGATGATGCACTGTGGGCCTACCGCACAGCTTTCAAAACCCCAATTGGTACTTCCCCGTATAGGTTGGTGTTTGGAAAGTCTTGTCACTTACCGGTAGAGCTCGAGCATAGAGCTTATTGGGCCATCAAGAAGCTGAACATGGATTTTGAGAATGCTGGTGAGAAACGCCTCTTAGAACTCAATGAGATGGAGGAGTTCCGTGCTCAAGCTTATGAGAATGCCAAACTTTACAAAGAGCGCACTGCGAGATGGCATGACAAGAAGATCACATCACGAACCTTCCTTCCAGGACAAAGAGTATTACCTTTTAACTCACGTTTACGCTTGTTTCCAGGTAAGCTTAGGACACGATGGTCGGGACCCTTTGTCATTGTCAAGGTATCCCCACACGGAGCCGTGGAACTACAAGGTAACAATGGAACAAACTTCAAAGTGAATGGTCAACGATTAAAGCACTACATCGGTGATGAAGAATGCGGACTTGAGAACCTGACTTTCATTGCATGATCCAGTAGTCCCGTCTAGCTAGTAGACGTTAAACCAAGCGCTTATTGGGAGGCAACCCAATTTTATTGCTTTCTTTACTTTTATTTATTTATTAATTTTTTTAAAAAAATCTTGGAGTCACTCATATGCTTTATTTCTCAGGAACATAGCTCATCACACAAGTACTCCTTACACCAAGCCTGTTTGGTGGCATCCCGCTTGCTCCCAGGCTTGCTCTTTTCTGGTTAAATGCTCTTATGCATTGGGGACAATGCATGATTCTAAGTTTGGGGTGGGAGGTGTCTTTCATACTTTTGTGTGTTTTCTTATCCTGCTATGCATGTTAGTGAAGGTTTTAATGATCATATGCATGTCAAATTTTTTGAAACAATTTTTGAAATTTTTTTTTTTTTTTGAAAATTTTGGAGCTTTCAAAGTTAATTGGAAAGTTGTTTATGGTTGTGTGCCTTGATGTTGATTGCCCATGATGAGATTCGAATTTGCATGATAGATGACTTATTGTGGAAATAGAATAGCACTATCTTGAGTTAAATTCATTTAAGTCCCTCTTAAAATCTCTCATATTCTTAAGCACGTAGCCACTTTTATTTAGAATCTTTAACTGGAAAAAGGATTAAGTTGGGTGTATTTGGTTGTCACATCGAAAGGCCCCACCGGTTAGGGAGTGGAAATGAATGATAGCTTGTAATCTTAGACTAAGGAAAAAGAAAAGAGTATACATGCCTTGAGAAAAGAAAGAGTGTACACAAAATATATGAGCTTTAATTGTCTATTTTTTAAAAAATGTTAAACTTGTAATGAGTATGCATGGATAGGGGTAAAAAGAGCTGCCTTTGCTGTGATCAGTAAGGACGCCTGGGAATTGACTAGGTACGAGTCCCTACAATGGATGTGTGAAAGCAAGTGTCTCTAGGTAAAAGAATGCAAGTTTGGGCCCATGAAAAAATTATATGATTGAAAGGCACCTTAGTGGACATATTACTCACTTGAATGCATGAAAGCTTGAAGATTGGTGCATGAGCTAGAGTAGAGGGAAAACTAAAGAAACTCTCTTAAGTCCTAATTTGAGTTCTAGTATTTTAAATTGAAGGAGGCTTGCACACACACACATGGGAGATAGCAAGATTTGGCCTTGAATAATTATAACAATATAGATATGCATACATGTTTCTACTTAAGCTCTGAAT
Source organism: Citrullus mucosospermus (assembly GCA_030954485.1). NCBI lineage: Eukaryota > Viridiplantae > Streptophyta > Magnoliopsida > Cucurbitales > Cucurbitaceae > Citrullus > Citrullus mucosospermus. The sequence continues at coordinate 12,653,226 of CM062057.1, read as the reverse complement.
GCTATTCTCTAAGACATGAGTCAATTGGACACTTCTTCATCTAAAACTCCCTATTATTTGATTTTATTCTTTGCTTGGGACTAGCAAATCTCTAAGTTTGGGGTGTTGATAAGCACTTGAAAAGTGCTTATTATTCTCTCAAATTAAGGGAGTTTTATATTAGATTTCACATGTTTGCTAGTGATTTTCAGGTTAAAACGAGGAAAATTAGAAGAAACGACTGAAAGATCAAAACCGAGCAAGAATATGGAAAAAAAGTGCTGAAAAACGCATCCTTGCTTGAAATGCATGATGCGCCGCGGCGCTGAGGCTGAAACACATCAGCATGGATGCAGAGCAGCAACGCGGCGCTGGGAAGGCGCTGCTTCGACGCATACCTGGTGAACGCAAGACAGCGTCGCGGCGCTGGGACGGCGCTACTGTGGCGCTAAAACCCGAGAGCAACTTAATTTTGGTCGCAACGCTAGCGCCGCGGCGCCAGCGTTAATTTAAATGCAAGTTTTGTATTTTAGGTTAAATTTTGGGCGGCCAAACTCTATAAATTTAGGGGTTTTCAACAGCCAAAAGGGGGGGAGAAATATCAAGAAGATCAAGAAAGTTGCAGAACAAGAGAACGATCCGAAAAGGTGAGAATTAAGCTAGAGTTCCAAGAGTGAGTTAGCAGCAAGGAAGAGGAAAAGAGTTCGAGATAGTTTTGGTGCCCTTCGAAGTCCGACGCGAGAGCCAAGGAGTTCGTGACGGTGCTGCCTCAATCAAGAACCTCTTTTCAGTAGAGTTTCCCTATTCTCTACACTCTTTCTTTGATTCTTTTTGATCAATATATTGAGGGCATCATCGTTTCTAATGTGGTCGTCAAGATTTATTAAAGAATCATCATGCTTAGATTTTAACGGACTCACTACTTCATTTTTAACATGCTTCTCCATAATTTTTTCATAATTCATCATAGGTTTGGGAGGCATGTATGAAGAACTTGGAGAAATATCACAACTAAAAACATGCTTCATAGAATTTTCTACTTTAACATCAAGCATGTCATTGGTCTTACCATTCAAAGGGGGCTGATAAGCACTTGAAAAGTGCTTATTATTCTCTCAAATTAAGGGAGTTTTATATTAGATTTCACTTGTTTGCTAGTGATTTTCAGGTTAAAACGAGGAAAATTAGAAGAAACGACTGAAAGATCAAAACCGAGCAAGAACATGGAGAAAAAAGTGCTGAAAAATGCATCCTTGCTTGAAACGCATGGTGCGCCGCGGCGCTAAGGCAGAAACGCATCAGCTTGGACGCAGAGCAGCAACGCGGCGCTGGGAAGGCGCTACTTCGACGCATACTTGGTGAACGTAAGACAGCGTCGCGGCGCTAGGACGGCACTACCGCGGCGCTAAAACCCAAGAGCAACTTAATTTTGGCCGCAACCCTAGCGCCGCGGCGCCAGCGTTAATTTAAACACAAGTTTTGTATTTTAGGTTAAATTTTGGGCGGCCAAACCCTATAAATTTAGGGGTTTTCAGTAGCCAAAAAGGGGGAAGAAATATCAAGAAGATCAAGAAAGTTGCAGAACAAGAGAACGATCCGAAAAGGTGAGAATTAAGCTAGAGTTCCAAGAGTGAGTTAGCCGCAAGGAAGAGGAAAAGAGTTCAAGATAGTTTTGGTGCCCTTTGAAGTCCGACGCGAGAGCCAAGGAGTTCGTGACGGTGCTGCCGCAATCAAGAACCTCTTTTCAGTAGAGTTTTCCTATTCTTTACACTCTTTCTTTGATTCTTTTTGCTCAATATGTTGCTTCACGCTATGAGTGGCTAAACTCTTTAGTTTTAGGGTTTTTGATAAATTGTTTGTGAATTCATGATAATTTTGTAGACTCATGGTTTTGTTCAAATAAATATGCTTTTCATTGTTATTTTGTTTAATTCTTGAAGATTGGCCACCTTCATATGTTAGATTAGATGCATGAATCGAGAGATTATATGTTTAATTTGATCTATAACAATGAATCGTTGTTAATCTATCACGAGAGTAGTTTGGTTTACAATGAAAGTTGCTAAAGACTAGTTTTAATGCCATGTAATTTTGTATTGGTTTTAAGAGATTAACTATCAATCAAGTTGCATGAGAAAGAGTTGTCTTTGAGAGAAGATAACTTGGAATTAAGTTTCTAGACTTAGGCATAAGAATTAAATCCATGAAATCCATAATTTTGCATGATGAAACAAACAAGGATTTGAAACCCTAGAACTCTCTTTGACTCTTGCAATTCTCCCTTTGATACTTTCTTGGCTTGATCTTTCTTTTTCCCAAAAACAAAATTTGAATTCCGATCCTCAAATAAAATTGATTCAACTCTAGAATAGCTAAATAACTTAAACCTTTCCAATTGGATCTCTAGTGGAAATGATACTCGGACTTAACCGTTTTATATTATAACTTGACCCGTACACTTGCAGTTAACACCACAAAAGTGGCACATCAGGGGCTCATCATGCATAGAGTTTTTATTTGAAGAGAGAGGCGATTTTACCTTTGTACTTGGCTCATGATGCTCATACCTTTCTACATCCGGATGCTTAAGGGTTTTATAGATGTCAAATGTTACCTCCTCATCGTTAAGGCGGAATGTGAGCTTTCCATCTTACACATCAATGAGGGCCCTTCCAGTCGCCAAGAATGGTCTCCCAAGGATTATAGGAATCTTAGAGTCCTCCTCCATGTCCAATACTACAAAATTTGCAGGGAAGATAAATTTGTCAACTTTAACTAATACATCTTCAACAATACCTTTAGGATAAGCTAATGATCTATCAGCAAGTTGCAGGGTGATGGTGGTATGTTGCACCTCTCCAATGTTGAGTTTCCTATAGACAGATAAAGGCATCAAATTAATAGAAGCACCAAGATCACAAAAAGCTCTAGTAACATTTAAAGACCCAATAGTGCAAGGTATAGTAAAACTCCCTGGATCTTTCAACTTTTGTGGTAGCTTCTTTTGTAGCACCGCACTGCATTCCTCAGTCATGCTAATCATCTCATATTGCCCAAACTTTTTCTTTTTAGACAAGACATCTTTCATGAATTTAGCATAGTTGGGCATTTGTTCTAAAGCCTCAGCAAATGGGATTTTAATATGAAGCTTTTTGAATAACTCAAGAAATTTAGGAAATTGGGAGTCTATTTCTTTCTTTTTAAAACGTTGAGGATATGACATAGTATTAGGCAAAAAAGGTAGAGGGTTAGATGACATACTTGAAGATGTTGACTGTCACACCCCCTCTCGGATTACCTACCTATCCTGAAAGAGAATGTGAAGACAATAAACATCACTCCTCTTGTGACGCATATTGTCCAATCTTACATAACTTCCTGTGCACACATTTCATATATAAACATACATAGAACTCAGTCATACTACGCATGCTATTAATTTGATACAATTCCCTGTATAGGGTACGCTTTTATTACATAGCATAATTTCACTTCCATATCCATAATACAATGTACACAACTCCACCAACAATCCCACTCAAAACTATATGATCTACATGCCATTTACATAAAACATATCCAACGTACAACTCTCAGACTTGACTGTATCTTGAGAACTCGAGACTTAGGCAGGGTGAGCTGAAGTAGGCTAAGCACCGGGAACGTCCTTGCTACCTGGGGAGAGAAAAGGAAAACATTGGAAAACATAAGCTAATAGCCTAGTGAGTGACAAATCTTTATAAAACAAGCATTCATTGAAAACAGGCATGTTGCGTATAACGTATAAGCAAGAGTTTAACATTTGTTCAACTAAACATGCTTTCCATAAAATCCATTAATCTCATAAATCAATTCTTAAATCATACAAGAGTGTTTTCCAAGGAATTTATCAATATCAATTTAGTTTTTTAAACTTTTCACTTAGTTGAGGCGGAGCAATGCTACTACGCGCCCAACGTCGAAAATCACCTTAGTTGGGGTGGAGCAAAGCTCAACACTCCCAACGTCGAAAACATCCCTGGCTCAATGCGGAGCAAACTCGAGATCTCTATGTGCACATAGGAATATGACGGGTTGCCCATGTACCTTCTCATGTCCTTGAGTACTGGGTCCCGGGGAAACTCACGTGCCTTCTCGTGTCCTTGAGCACTGAGCCTCCTCTAAAATGTTTTAGAATTTCGTTCACATAATAGTTCATATGAAAACCCTTTCATAGAAATCATACAAAACTTTATTCAATAACATTTCATATAAATGCTTTCTATTAACTTTAGAAATATATAACATGCCTTTTAAGAAGTGCAATCAACATTTTTCATATTAAACAGTTCATTGAAAATCATGCTTCATAAGAACATTTTCAATAAAAATAGGATTGAAGAATAAAATAGTCACTCACAACTCTTCCTAGGTTTTACGTGGGTTATACACTTTTCCTATTTCCTCTTGGCCTGCAAAAGACATGTACCTTGCGTTGATTAACATAAATTTTCTTCCTTTTCTCTACTAACTTATAAGTGAGAATCCCAGCAATACCAGCCGATAAGGACTGATACTAGCAATACTTGATGGAGCAACACTAGCGTTACATTACCTTAGCAGCGATACCCAACGTTATCTAGCGAGATTTGTGAGACGGAAGGCTCCTTTGCGTCTTAGCGACACCCGTCTCGCTATCAATACTCAGACAGTGTGCCTATACTTGAGTCTCAGTGGCAGTCTGCATCGTTATTCCTTCCTTTCTTCTCGTTCTTACTTCAATCTCAAAGTTTCAAGGCTTAACTCCTCCTCGCTCTCACGGTATCCCGGAATTACCTCCTGCCGTTCCGGATTGCGAGATAATCTTGTAAACTCTGTTTTTCCTCAAATTTTCAGCTCTAAACTCGGCTTCCTCTTCACGTTCTACTCCAATTATCAGGCACTGCTCAACCAAACCAAGTGACTTCAGTCATTCCTCTGTTCCAGCTTCGTTTTCAGCATCAATATGAGTCGAATTTTGACCAAAACCCTCAAGAACACCTTCCTCAATCTTCTTCTGAAGTTTGTCTGAAATATGGAACCGACTTAAGCTCCCGAAATGTCTTAAAAATGATTAAACATTTAATTAATCCAGCTATATATACTACCGACTTAGCCTTTGCAAACACTAGGATTTATGTTGCTGACTTACCCTTCACCCGTAGACTAGCGTAGGGTTCTTGTCTCAACGCAAAGTATTCATGTTAGCTTCTTCTCCAACGCCTCTAGCAACTGACCGCACCCAACGCATAGTGTCATCCTCAATGCCTCCCATTTTTTTTTTGACGCATATCTTTCCGTCATTCAATACTACTTTCGTCGCGTCAAGACCATTCTGTCTTTAACGCGGGGTGACTCCAACACATGTCTGTCTTCGACGCATCGACTTTAGCGCATAATTGTCCTCAACGCAGAGCGACTTAAACGCATGGTTCAAGCACATTTCTTCCCCCGCCAGAGTTACTTATCCGTCAACGCGGGTAGCTACTTCAGCTCACTAACCTCCGTGAATCAACCACAAACGCATGGACTTTGCCAACACTTAGCCAAAATTTTACTTCCTAAAAATTCTTGCTCTCGCTCACGACCGCTTCTCCCTCTGAGACACATAGCCACAAACGCATGGTCGCATCTCAACGCTTGGCAACGCAAATCAGTGCTTACATTGACTCTTTTACCTTTACCTCATTTTCTAAGATCTTTGATTCATCTTCTAAAATTGGCTCTTGGATAGTGTCATTTACCTCTTGCTCTTCATCCTCATCAATGATCAAGGGAGTGGATAGCTTTTTCCCACTCCTCAAAGTCATGGCCTTGCACTCCTCTTTTGGATTTATCTCGGGACAACTAGGAAATTTTCCCTTTTGCATTGTTTGGAAGGAAGTGGCAATTTGGCTTATTTGTACCTCGATGTTGTGAATGGCCTTACCATGACTTTGTACGGTGCTTTCCAATGCGATTGTCCTTCCTCTTGATTCTTTTATGAACTCTCTCATCAAGTCTTCTAAATTGGACTTCTTTTCTGTGTGTGATGGACCTACATTGGATAAATCGGGAGGACCTTGCAAAACATTCCTCTTGTTAGCATAAGAAAAGTTTTCATGGTTCCTCAAGCTAGGATGGTAGTGAGTTGGAAGTTGTTGGTGTTGGTAACTTCTATAATGTCCTCTATCAACATAGTTGGCCGTCTCATTATCTCCTTGTACCAACTCCTTCTGTATGGCCATCTCCGATGCCAAAGCGGCAAGAGAGGCTATAGATGGTGGATTTGTTTGAGCTTGGCCTCCTGCAGTTAATTTATAAAGAGCATTAGTAAGGGAAGCCATTTGAGCTTTGAGAGAATTTACCTCATCCACCTCATACAATTCGGCGGCTTTTGGGATGTTTGGAGAACTTGGTGAGCACTTGTCACACCCCCTTCCAGATTACCCACCTAACCTAAAAGGAAATGTGAAGACAATAAACATCACCCCTCTTGTGATGCATATTGTCCCATCTTACATTCCTTCTTGTGCATACATTTACTCACTTACATACATAGAACTCAGTCATACTACACATGCTTATAACTTGATATGATTCCCTGCACAGGGTACACTTTTATTACATAGCATAATTTCACTTCATATCCGTCATACAATGTACAAAACTCCACCAACAATCCCCACTCAAATCTACATGATCTACATGCCATTTACATAAAAGAAACATATGCAACGTACATGCCATTTACATAAAAGAAACATATGCAACGTACATGCCATTTACATAAAAGAAACATATGCAACGTACAACTCTTAGACTTGACTGTATTTTTAGAACTCGAGACTTAGGCAGGGTGAGCTGAAGTAGGCTAAGCACCGGGAACGTCCTTGCTACCTGGGGGAGAAAAGGAAAACATTCGAAAACATAAGCTAACAGCTCAGTGAGTCACAAATCTTTGTAAAACGAACATTCATTGAAAAAAGGCATGTTATGTATAACGAATAAGTAAGAGTTTAACATTTTGTTCAAATTAAACATGCTTTCTATAGAATCCATTAACCTCATAAATCAAATCTTAAATCATAAAAGAGTGTATTCCAAGGAGTTTATCAATCACAGTTTAGTTTTTCAAACTTTTCCCTTAGTTCAGGCGGAGCAACGCTTCTACACACTCAACGTCGAAATCGTCCCTGGCCCAATGCGGAGCAAACTCGATGCACCAGCCAAATTAACCTCTATGTGCACATAGGACTATGACGGGTTGCCCAAGTACCTTCTCATGTCCTTCAGTACTGGGTCCCGGGGAAACTCACGTGCCTTCTCATGTCCTTGAGCACTGAGCCTCCTCTAAAACATTTTAAAAGTCCGTTCACATAACAGTTCATATGAAAATCCTCTCATAGAAAATCATACAGATCTTTATTCAATAACATTTCATAAAAATGCTTTCTATCAACTTTAGAAAACATTTAACATGCCTTGTGAATAATACAATCAAACATTATGCATTTTAAAACAGTTCATCACAAAGCCATATCTCATAAGAATATTTTGAATAAAAATCGAATTGAAGAAGAAAGGAGTCACTCACTACTCTTTCTAAGCTTTACGTGGATTATACACTTTCCTTATTTCTTCTTGGCCTGCAAGAGACATGTACCTTGCGTTATTGAACATTAAATCTTCTTCATTTTCTAATTAACTTAATAAGCGAGAATCCTAGCGATACCAACCAATAAGGACTGTTACTAGCGATACTTGTTGGAGCGACACTAGCGTTACATTACCTTAGCATCGATACTCAGCGTTATCTAGCGAGAACTGTGAGACGGAAGACTCCTTTGCGTCTTAGCGACACCCGTCTCGCTAACAATACCCAGACAGTGTGCCGATACTTGATTCTCAGCGGCTGTCTGCACCATTATTCCCTCCTTTCTTCTCGTTCTTACTTCAATCTATTAAAAGTCACAATTCCATACGGATTCAGGACTTCTTCTCTTCTACAAACTTAAAGGAAATAAAGTTCCATAGCTTACCTCAAAGTTTCAAGGCTTAACTCCTCTTCACTCTCACTGTATTCCGGAATCATCTCCTGTTGTTCCGGATTGCGAGATAATCTTATAAACTCTAATTTTCCTAAGGATTCACATAGTAAATCTTCAATTTCAGCTTTACCTTCTTTCACAAAAGTTGTTAGAAATTATGTTAACTTACTAACCTCCAAGTTTCAGCTCTAAACTCGGCTTCCTCCACACATTCTACTCTGATTATCAGTCACTGCTCAACCATGTGACTTCAGTCATTCTTCTGTTCCAGCTTCGTTTTCAACATCAATATGAGTCGAATTTCGTCCAAAATCCTCAAGAACACCTTCCTCAATTTTCTTCTAAAGTCTATCTGAAATATGGAACCGACTTAAACTCTCGAAATGTCTTAAAAATGATTAAACATTTAATTAATCCAACTATATATACTACCGACTTAGCCTTCACAAACACCAAGATTAATGTTGCCGACATACCCCTCACCCGCAGGCTGGCGCGGGTTTCTCACTTCGACCCAAGGCGCTCATGTTAAAATTCTCCTCCAGCGCCTTCAGCAACTAACCTCACCCAACGCATGGCGTCGTCCTCAATGCCTCCCACTTTTGACGCATACAACTCAGTCATACACCACTATCTTCGTCACGTCAAGACCACTCTGTCTTCGAAGCGGAGCGACTTCAACTCATGTCTGTCTTCAACGCATCGTCTTCAGCGCATGGCTGTCCTCAGCGCAGAGTGAATTCAGCACATGACTGTCCTCAACGCAGAGTGATTTTAGCGCATGGTTCAAGCACGTTTCTTCCCCGCCAGAATTACTTATCCTTCGACGCATGGGCTTGTCCAACGCTTAGCCAAGATTTTACTTTCCAAAAATTTTTGCTCTCGCTCACGACCGCTTCTCCCTTTGAAACGCATAGCCACAACAGCATGGCCGCACCCCGACGCTTGGCAACGCAAATCAGTGCTTACACTCCGACGGTTGCATCTAGAATGGATTTGGTTGAGCATGACAATCCATTATAGAAGAGTTGAATTTGCAACCAATCCGAGTAACCATGTTGAGGACATCTTCTCAAGAGATCCTTATACCTCTCCCAAGCCTCATATAGTTGCATCCTCAAGTTGGTGGAATGTTCCTGTCACACCCCAACCCAGGTTTACTCTATACCTAGGAAGGAGCATGATCCTATTTCCCAACATAAAACTCTATATTATATACACCATAAAAGAATAGCAAATCATACAACAATCTCTTTATCAGATCAGAAGAACGTGTAAACTTTTAACTAACATGTCTGAATATACCCATAGTAGGTACAACATGTCCCTCTTTCACTACACCCTCAGTAAAGATGTTTATTACATGACATAAGAGCATTCTAAATATTTACAACTATCCCAGAGGTTGGCTTCCAGATAGGCCCAGACGAGATTCTTCAGTAGGCTAGGCCGGACACGCTCGCTACCTGAAACAGCAAACAACAACAAACTGGATGAGCAAAAGGCTCAGTGAGTGACTAAATCTACTAAAACTAATCATATTAACTTAAATCCAGCTTGTAAGATAGTAACCATCGCATAACCCATCCCAACGAATTATCAAGATTCACTTTCCACTACGCATGTATATCTATCAATTCTCATGTTTCACAAATTTCCTATCTATTTAGTGCCTTCACTTTCCGTCCCTCAGCACTTATTCATGTATAACTACAATACCATGTGCCTTCTCATGAGATCTCTCAGCACAGGTAACAAACTCTATCTACACTCAAGTGCCTTCTCACAGAATCCCTCGGCACGAGCTAGCTGTGATACGTTACTACATGCCTTCACTTACAGTCCCTAAGCATTGTAGTCCATTCTCTATTGTTATTCAAGTGCCTTCTCAAATCCCTCGACACTTAATATCACGCTTACTCACAAGTAGCTTTCACCATAAGGTCCCTCAGCTACTTATGCGCTTAAACATTTGTAATAGTATTCTTTTAAATCACTAACACATCTCATACATAAACCAAACTACCATGCATCACGTTTCCTCATCACTATGCGTACTAAGTTTAACACAAGATATAACAAACAGTCACTCACAATCGGTCCCAGCTCTTAATGAGTTATAAGCCTCCCCGAGCTCTTTTTGGCCTGAAAATACACAATCCTCAAGTTTAGTTTCCATAATCTCCCTTTTTCTTTAACATACAGTAGCATCGTTAATCTATAGGAATTAATAAGCTACCAGCGTTACTCAAAAGCTATTCAAACTGTACTAGCGACACCACGTTGATTAAAACCAGCGAAACTGATGTGCCACTTTTGTGGTGTTAACCGCAAGTGTACGGGTCAAGTTATAATATAAAACGGTTAAGTCCGAGTATCGTTTCCACTAGAGATCCAATTGGGAAGGTTTAAGTTATTTAGCTATTCTAGAATTAAATCAATTTTATTTGAGGATTGGAATTCAAATTTTGTTTTTGGGAAAAAGAAAGATCAAACCAAGAAAGTATCAAAGAGAGAATTGCAAGAATCAAAGAGAGTTCTAGGGTTTCAAATCCTTGTTTGTTTCATCATGCAAAATTATAGATTTCATGGATTTAATTCTTATGCCTAAGTCTAGAAACTTAATTCCAAGTTATCTTCTCTCAAAGACAACTCTTTCTCATGCAACTTGATTGATAGTTAATCTCTTAAAACCAATACAAAATTACATGGCATTAAAACTAGTCTTTAGCAACTTTCATTGTAAACCTAACTACTCTCGTGATAGATTAACAACGATTCATTTGTTATAGATCAAATTAAACATATAATCTCTCGATTCATACATCTAATCTAACATGTGAAGGTGGCCAATCTTCAAGAATTAAACACAATAACAATGAAAAGCATATTTATTTGAACAAAACCATGAGTCTACAAATTTATCATGAATTCACAAACAATTCATCAAAAACCCTAAAACCAAAGAGTTTAGCCACTCATAGCGTAAAGCAACATATTGATCAAAAAGAATCAAAGAAAGAGTGTAGAGAATAGGGAAACTCTATTGAAAAGAGGTTCTTGATTGAGGCAGCACCGTCACGAACTCCTTGGCTCTCGCGTCGGACTTCGAAAGGCACCAAAACTATCTCGAACTCTTTTCCTCTTCCTTGCGGCTAACTCACTCTTGAAACTCTAGCTTAATTCTCACCTTTTCCGATCGTTCTCTTGTTCTGCAACTTTCTTGATCTTCTCGATATTTTTTCCCCCCTTTTGGCTGCTGAAAACCCCTAAATTTATAGAGTTTGGCTGCCCAAAATTTAACCTAAAATACAAAATTTGTGTTTAAATTAACGCTGGCGCCGCGGCGCTAGGGTTGCGGCGAAAATTAAGTTGCTCTCGGGTTTTAGCGCCGCAGCAGCGCCGTCTCAGCACTGCGACGCTGTCTTGCGTTCACCAAGTATGCGTCGAGGCAGCGCCTTCCCAGCGCCGCGTTGCTACTCTGCTTCCATGCTGATGCATTTCTGCTTCAGCGCCGCGGCGCACCATGCGTTTCAAGCAAGGATGCGTTTTTTAGCACTTTTTCTCCATATTCTTGCTCGGTTTTGATCTTTCAGTCGTTTGTTCTAATTTTCCTCGTTTTAACCTGACAATCACTAGCAAAAAAGTGAAATCTAATATAAAACTCCCTTAATTTAAGAGAATAATAAGCACTTTTCAAGTGCTTATCAGAAACTACCTTGAGAAGCGATACCCAGCGATACTCTAGCGAGAATTGTGAGACGCAAGCCTATCTTTGCGTTGCAGCGTTACTTCCTCTGCTGCTCAATCTCTCGCACACTTAGCGATACTCCCGCTGTGACAGAACCGTTTCTTTCTTCCTTTCTTCTTCCTTCTTCAACCTGTTAAACATTTCGTTTCAATAAATTCCAGTACTTTCTTCCTTCTATAAACTTGTTAAAAGACAGGTCCTACTTCTCACCTCCAAATTTCATGAAGAACCTCCTCTCCGTTTAGGACATAACCTTTGACAACTCCAAGTTTCCTCTAATCATCCGACAGTTCAATTCCCGTCTCTTCTTCCTGAGTTTGACACACAATTAGACAATTTCAGCTCAAACATCCTTCATGAATTCTGCTAGAAATCGAGTTAACTTACTAACCTCAAAGTTTCAGCCCTAATCTTCGTCTCTTCAATTTGTTCTTCCTCCAAAACCGAGCATCACTCTGAAGAGATCACAGCAGCCGAAACCTCTGTCAAACCCGAGTTTCTTCCACGAATTCAATGAGATTTCTGCTTCAGATCAGCATGAACATCTTCTTCTACCTCCCTTCGATGTTTCGCCTTAATATGGACCCAACTCGAGCTCTGAAATGCAAGCAGAACAATTGAATTCTCAGTCCACTTATATATATATCACCGACTTGTTCTCCATTCCAACTCTATATTATAATCCGTTCGACGCATACCTCCTATGCTCAGCTTCAGCAACGCACACGGCCTCTGATGATAAATCATTCCAAACTCTCCCGCCAAATAGTTAACATACGCGTTACCTTCTATTAGCCAACACTCCTTGTCCAACGCATACTTGCCTTCGACGCATGGTAGCTTTCACTGCATAATGGACTCACCGCAGATCAGCTCCCAAACCCCTCGTGGCCTTTACTTCCACCGGCACACTGCCTTCAATGCATTTAATGCATAATGATCCTCGGTACCAAGTGATCCTCCACGCCTTTATATCCTCAACGCATCACGACTTCAACGCATAATAAGCTTCCCTCACCTTTGCGTTTACACCAAAATTACCTCCTCCACAACAGGTTGCCACCAACGCATAGCTTACACTTAGCTATTTTCCCACTCCAAATGCAAGCCAGCCAACTACTTTTGCACATTCACCCATCTCTCGGCCCCTTCTTCTTTGCGTTCCCATAAAAATAGATGCGGGGCTTACATGCCTCAACTTCCTTATCTCCCCCACTCTGCTCACCCTCCCAAGTCTCCTTCAACTGACTCTGGACCTCTTTTATCGACGAGGGTGATTCCCTTCTGGCGTCTGAGACGGTTGCGTCCATAGGGTTACGCAGTCCGCTCAGAATTTCGGCTATCCACTCGTCTGGGGATTTTGCGGAGTTCACTTCCCCCATTGTGATAGCCACCTCTTCTACTTCTTCTCTTCCCGTTTCTTCTGTCCCTCTCATGCTGGGTGGACGTGATAGAGGCAAGGGCTGGTTGACCTCCCCGTCATCCTCCCTACCCTTCGCCTCCCTTTCCTCTTGAGCTATCCGATCCGAAATGTCGCCGAATACATCTCTTTCTTCTCTTCGGCATACCTCACTGCTTCCGTGCAGTGTGCTGGCTTCATTGCGAACCGTTCCAAGAACCGGTTGCTCCGCCTCGGAGTTTTCTGTGCTTAAACGTTGGCTTCCGACATTGAAGTTCGCGGCAGAAAACTCCCTCATGTTTTTCATTCTGGGCCGTGAGATGCAAGATTTGACCCGGCTTTTGGGTTTTGGGGTAGGTATTGGGTTGATTTGGCTCAAGGGGCGGATGTTTAAAACTTCCACACAGTCGTCGGAGTCGTCGACTACTGGTGGACGGGTTGGGGCTCTGGCGAATGGCCGGAAGAATGGGTATATGGGTGGTCTTTGGGCAGTGGCCCTGATTCTTGATGCAGAGAAGTTAGGAATAAATGGTGGGTTAGGATTTGGAAATCTAGGTTGGACCGGAGAAGCAAAAGGCCTCACAGGTCTTGTCGGACGAAATGTTGGTCGAGAGAAAAATGGAGATCGAGGATTAAGAAATACCTCAGGGACTGGTGTAGAAGATGAAGAAGGTCTTGGGAAAATGTTGCCGGCGAGGTGTTCTTGGTTTTGTTGGTTTGACTGGTTAGACATATGACTTTTGCTAGACACAAATCGCCGGAGGTTTAAGAGAGATGAAAGGTTTCGAAAATGGAAAATGGGAAATCGAATCGCGTTTAAAAAGGGCTAATTTAGTCGTCGATAATTAATGCAGATTCGCGATATCCGGAATCCCACTGATCAAGGCAAATTTTATTGAGCCACACACCCATCAAGTGTGATGGGTGGCTAATTAATGCACACAGAGCACTTGAGTGTTTTGGCACTTGAGTGTTTTTCTGGGAAAGACGCGTAGATTGAGAAGACATCTACGTTTCACCTAGTGCTTTATCTAAACACAGTGAACTAATGATAAACGCATACTGATGAACGCCTGGTTCTCAGGTTAGATTATGCGTTGGAAGTTAAGCATTATGCGTTTGACAAAATATGTACGGCTCTAACCTTACCTCTAACCTTAACTCGATAAACACAGAAATCGTTTATCGATGAACGCATAGTTTACTTTTGCGTTGGACGCATGCATGAATAATAGATTATGTGGTGAAATCAAATTGTTCAAAAACTCAACTCCTACTTTCATGCTTATCTCATTTACATTTATAAACTGAAATTAAAGAAATCAATACATGCTAAAAACAAAATACAAACAGAAGCAAGAAAACAAAATACAATACAATAAAATAACATACTATAACAAATTCAAATAAAAATAAAGCAAGGGTAAAAAAAAGTGTCCCTGGAAATGTAGGCATTCGGCAACACAGGGACCTTTCGACGCAAGCTCAGTCATTACACTCGCATAGGTCAATGGAGGTTTTGTTAATTTTGAACTCTCCAATGTGGTAGGGCTTTACCCTTTGTCCATTGACGTTGAAGGATGTGGTTCCGTTTTCGTTTGTCAACATGACCGCACCATGCGGGAACACTTCCTTGATTATGAATGGACCCGACCAGCGAGACTTCAGCTTACCTGGAAACAAACGCAACCTTGAATTAAATAACAGGACCTTCTGGCCGACGTATAGAGTTTTCTTACTAATGTTTTTGTCGTGCCATTTCTTGGTCCTTTCTTTGTATAGCTTTGCGTTTCCGTAAGCTGAATGCCTCCACTCCAGGAGTTCATTTAGTTGAAGCTTTCTGGCTTCGCTGCTTGCTTCCTGGTCTAAATTGAGCTTCTTCATGGCCCAGATGGCCTTGTGTTCCAGCTCAAGCGGGAGATGGCATGCTTTCCCAAACACCAACGCATAGGGTGACATGCCTATCGGTGTTTTGAATGCCATTCTGTATGCCAATAGAGCTTCATCTAATCTCTCCGTCTAGTCCTTCCTTGATGTGCTCACGACCTTTTCAAGTATGGACTTGATCTCTCGGTTTGTTATTTCCGCTTGGCCGTTTGTTTGTAGGTGATAGGCAGTTGCTACCCTGTGCGAGACATTAAATTTAGTCAGTAAATTAGTGATGATGCGATTTATAAAATGTGTACCTTCATCACTAATTATCGCCCTTGGTGTCCCAAATCGAGAGAAGATTTGTTTCTTTAAAAACTTGGACACTGTGTTCGTGTCATTCTTTGCACAGGCTGCTGCTTCTACCCACTTGGATACGTAGTCAACCACTACTAATATATATTGATTGCCGCAAGGAGGAAATGGTCCCATGAAGTCGATTCCCTATACGTCGAACAACTCAACTTCCAGCATTGAATTCAGATGCATCTCATTTCGGTTGGAAATGTTGCCTGTTCTCTGACGACGATCGCAAGCTACCGCATATGCCCTTGCGTCTTTAAATAATGTGGGCCAGAAATACCCACTTTGCAGCACCTTTGCAGCTGTTTTCTGTCCTCCAAAGTGTCCTCCGTAAGGTGCTTCATGACAGCTTCTCAAAATATTATGCGTTTCATATTCTGGAACACATCGACGCAGTATATGGTCAGGGCCAAGTCTGTATAGATATGGCTCGTCCCAGCAGTAGAACTTACTTTCATGTTGGAGCTTTTTCTTTTGTTGCGCGTTGAATTCTTCAGGCCATTGGTTGCAGACCAGGTAGTTTACTATGTCTGTGTACCACGGTTCCGGGCTTTCTGCGTTCATAACGTGCTCATCTGGGAATCGTTCCTCTATGTCACTCCAACTTTACTGGACCTTTTTATTTTCCAACCGAGATAGGTGGTCCACAACCTGATTCTCGGTTCCCTTTCTATCTTTAATCTCCAAATCAAATTCTTGCAACAGCAGTACCCATCGGATGAGTCTAGGCTTTGCGTCCTTTTTCGCCATCAAATATTTGATTGCAGAATGATCACTATAGATGGTCACCTTTGACCCTATCAAGTATGCTCTGAATTTGTCGACCGCAAAGACTATGGCTAACATTTCCTTCTCAGTAGTGGTGTAGTTCTCCTAAGATGAATTCAACGTTTTACTAGCATAATAGATGGGGTGCATTATTTTCTCTTTTCTTTGCCCCAATACTGCTCCCACCGCATGGTTACTTGCGTCGCACATTAATTCAAATGGGAGAGACTAGTCAGGTGTAACTAAAATTGGTGCTGAAATCAGAGCTTGCCTTAGAGACTCAAATGCGTTTAGGCATTTACCGTCGAAATTAAATTCCCTATTGGCTTCCAGCAGCTCGCTCAGTGGTTTTGCTACTTGCGAGAATCCTTTTATGAATCTTTTGTAGAAGCCCGCATGGCCTAGGAAACTTCGCAACGTCTTTACATTTGTGGGGGCTGGGAGTTTTGCTATCACATCTATCTTTGCTTGATCCACTTCCAATCCAACCTTTAAGATCTTATGTCCTAACACAATACCCTCAGTAACCATAAAATGACATTTTTCCCAGTTGAGGACTAGGTTTGTGTCTTTGCATCGCTTTGGCACTCGTTCTAGGTTGGTCAAGCATTCATCATATGATTTCCCAAATACTGAGAAGTCGTCAATAAACACCTCTACTGATTGTTCCAAATAGTCAGAAAATATTGCCATCATGCACCTTTGGAACGTCCCTGGTGCGTTACATAGCCCGAATGGCATGCGTCTGAACGCAAAGGTGCCATATAGACACGTGAACGTCATCTTCTCTTGATCTTCCGGAGCTATCATGATCTGGTTATAGCCGGAATATCCGTCCAGGAAGCAGAAAAATTCATTTCCTACCAGCCTATCTAGCATCTGGTCGATGAATGGCAGTGGAAAGTGGTCCTTCTTTGTTGCCGCATTCAGCTTGCGGTAGTCCATACAGATGCGCCAACCAGTGACCGTTCTTGTTGGTATTAATTCATTCTTATTGTTCATGATCACTGTCATTCCCCCTTTCTTCGGTACACACTGAACTGGGCTTACCCAACTGCTGTCGGAGATTGGATAAATGACCCCTGCGTCGAGCCATTTGATGATCTCTTTCTTTACAACCTCCTTCATTGCAGGGTTAAGCTTGCGTTGCCTTTCAATTGAGCCATCCTTACCCTCTTCCAACCGAATTTTGTGCATGCAGTATGAAGGACTTATTCCTCTAATATCCGCTAAGGTCCATCCAATGGCTTTGATATGATTTTTCAGTATATCCAACAAAGCCTTTTCACATTCTGTAGTCAACGCAGAGGATATGATGACCTGCAGCGTGCTCTCTTCCCCCAAATATGCATACTTTAGATGCGTTGGCAGTGTTTTAAGCTCAAGGGTTGGTGGCTCTTCTAAGGACGGCTGTGTTTTCTCCGTGGATCGGTTGCTTAAGTCTAAGCTTTCAAAGCTTGCGTCGGAGATTAAACCTATTTCCGCCTCTCTTCCCTCATCCAGTTCATCCAGCAGTGTTTCATTTTCAGCATATGCGTCGATGATGCTTGCCTTTTCTTCAATTATCTCTTCGATCATCTAGCAAGAATGAAAATCATCAGGATATTTCAACGCATTAAAAACATTAAATTTTACCTGCTGGTCGTCCACTCGAATGGTTAACTCCCCTTCCTCGACGTCAATCAGGGCGAGTCCAGTTGCTAAGAAAGGTCTTCCCAGGATGATGGGCACCTCTCTGTCAGCTTCATAATCCAGAATTATGAAGTCGGCCGGGAAGATAAATTTGTCTACCTTTACAAGAATATCCTCAATTTTTCCTTCGGGATGTTTAATGGAACGGTCAGCGAGCTGAAGTGTGACTGTGGTTGGTCGTGCTTCCCCTATATCCAACTTCTTGAATATAGACAGTGGCATTAAATTTATGCTGGCCCCTAAATCGCATAGTGCCTGACCTACGTCCATTCCTCCTATAGAACAGGGCAATGTGAAACTCCCTGGATCTTTCATTTTGGCGGGTATATTACTTTTGAACAATGCACTGCATTCCCGCGTTAATGCGACTGTCTCAAACTCTCCAAGCCTTCTTTTCTTAGATAATATGTCTTTCAGAAATTTGATATAGCTCGGCATTTGTTCCAGTGCTTCCACCAACGGAATGTTGATGTGAAGTTGTTTGAGAACATCCAGGAATTTTCTAAATTGGCCATCATCATTCTTCTTCTTAAGGTGTTGAGGAAAGGGCAGATGCATAGGGGGAGTGATATTCTGAGATACCGACGCAGGGTTTGCCTACGTTGCTTTTTCTCTCCCTTTTCCATTTGCTTGGTCTTGAGAGGTTGTGATGGTGGATGAAGATTGCGGTTCACTAATAGATGTTACGGGAGGTAGTTGTGGAGTGATGTGAGGCTGCAGATTTCCTTGCATCCTCTAATCTTGCGTTTCAGTGGGAAGAATCTTCCCACTCCTCGATGTCACAGCTTGACATTGTTCCTTACCGTTACCACGTGATGCTTTGATATTACTAGGCAATGCTCCTTGGGGTCTGGTATTGCGCTCACTTGCCATTTGTCCCACTTCAAGTTCTAAATTTCGGATTGCAATGGCATGGCTTTTTATTTCACCCATTTGGTTCTGGAGCATCGCTTCCAGCGACTTACGTGTTTCTTCATTTTGGGTGATCGTTTGACGCATAAGTGCTTCAAGGGATGATGATGATGAATTTGCTGACTGGTTTCGTTGTGCTTGATGCCCTTGAACACCTTGGTTGTACACATGGTTATTGTTTCTCTGCGGTTATTGCTCAGTTCCCTGCGTCTGTGATTGGTTTCCTCCCCATCCAAAGTTAGGATGGTTTCTCCAACCCGGATTATAAGTCTTAGAATACGGGTTGTTCTGAACATAGTAGACAGACTGTGGGTTGTAAGGACACATATCGTACAAATGGCCCTCACCGCATTGCACACAGCTTATAGATGCTGTTGTATTCACCGTGTTCATCGTGTCCATTGATGCAATTGTTCCACCTTGGTTGTTCAACGCAATTGTTTGCAGTAAGGATGTCATGTTGGCGATCTGAGCTGAAAGGTTATTAGTCGCATCCATTTCAATCATGCCAGCTTGTGTTCGTCTTTTGTCCATATACCTGGATCCATATCCATCATCAACCCACTCATCAGTGTTCCTCGAAATTCTGTCGAGGATCTCCTTGGCTTGTGTGTAAGTTTTGTTCATTAAACCTCCTGCTGCAGAGGCATCAGCCACTGATTGTGATGTCTTATTTAGTCCTCCGTAGAAAATCTCCATCTGTACACAATCAAGGATACCATTGTGGGGATAATTCCTTACAAGCCTTTTAAACCGGGCCCATGCTTCACTAAGTGTCTCCGAGTCCTTTTGCTCAAAGGTGACAATGTCTCGTCGCCTCTTCGCACTTACCGTCGGAGGAAAGTATTTCTGCATGAACTTTTCAACCATTTTGCCCCAAGTTGTAATCTCACCAGGTTCAAATGAATACGCCCATTGTCTTGCCTCATCTCTGAGAGAAAATGGGAATAGCGTCAGTCTGATGCTATCTTGCGGTACTCCAGCCATAGGGAATGCACTACAAATTTCCAAGAAACTTTTCAGGTGTGCATGTGGATCTTCACCCGTTGCACCCCCAAACTGCCCTGCGGCTTGCAGCATCTGCAATATTACTGGTTTCATTTCAAACCTTCCATTACCCTCGAAGGTTGGTTGTAGAATTCCCGGTTCTGCCTAACCCCAGCTTGAGGAGCTTGAGGTTGATTATTATTTTGAGCATCGATGTTCTCTGCAGTAGTTTGATTGCTCCTTCTTTGCTTATTCTGCCTTATCCTTCTTCTGAAGGTCCTCTCAATCTCTGGGTCAATATCAAATGTTGGGTTATCCCCTTCACTCATATACTGTTAGAAGCCTCTAACAGAAGAGAAGCTTGCTATACTCCGTCGACTAAGGAATCCTGCAACACAATAATCCAAAGAAAAATAATTAAATCAATGAAATAATCCCCGGCAACGGCGCCCAAATCTTGTTGTGGTTATATTGTATGTGTAAATTAGCCTAACGCAAAGTGTTAAAGGATGTGTTTATGCGTTCAACATGTCATGCTTTGAACATGCTATGCGTTCTATCACTATGCGTTGGTGGTCTTGTCAAGTTTTCTTATTCTTTTACCCAAGTATAAGCAAAGTAAAAGGTGTTCTTGGTGAGTCCGAGGTCGAACACAGGGATTATATTGATTTAGTTTTTAATTGGATTTCATGCGTTACAGGGGTAACGAATATATATTTGAACGTTGTTTTGTTTAACCTAAAGAAAGCGATTGTTTGTACACTAGACTAAAAATTGTGGAATATGGAAAGCATGCGACACAGCAAGTTCAGCTAAAGATGTGTGTGAATGGATAAAGAAAGGGTTCGGGTTGATTAACATCTAACGTCAGAAACGCACAGTAGTATCCTATTTATGCTTGCTGATAAGCACTTGAAAAGTGCTTATTATTCTCTCAAATTAAGGGAGTTTTATATTAGATTTCACTTGTTTGCTAGTGATTTTCAGGTTAAAACGAGGAAAATTAGAAGAAACGACTGAAAGATCAAAATCGAGCAAGAATATGGAGAAAAAGTGCTGAAAAATGCATCCTTGCTTGAAACGCATGGTGCGCCGCGATGCTAAGCCAGAAACGCATCAGCATGGACGCAGAGCAACAACGCGGCGCTGGGAAGGCGCTACTTCGACGCATACTTGGTGAACGCAAGATGATAAGCACATGAAAAATGCTTATTATTCTCTCAAATTAAGGGAGTTTTATATTAGATTTCACTTGTTTGCTAGTGATTTTAAGGTCAAAACGAGGAAAATTAGAAGAAATGACTGAAAGATCAAAACCGAGCAAGAATATGGAGAAAAAGTGCTGAAAACACATCCTTGCTTGAAACGCATGGTGCGCCGCGACGCTGGGACGGCGCTGCCGCGGCGCTGAGGCTGAAACGCATCAGCATGGATGCAGAGCAGCAACGCAGGGCTGGGAAGGCGCTGCTTCGACGCATACTTGGTGAACGCACGACAGCGTCGCGGCGCTGGGACGGCGCTGCCGCGACGCTAAAACCCGAGAGCAACTTAATTTTGGCCGCAACCCTAGCGCCGCGGCGCTATGCGTCAGCGCCGCGGCGCCAGCGTTAATTTAAACGCAAGTTTTGTATTTTAGGTTAAATTTTGGCGGCCAAACTCTATAAATTTAGGGGTTTTCAGCAGCCAAAGGGGGGGAGAAATATCAAGAAGATCAAGAAAGTTGCAGAACAAGAGAACGATCCGAAAAGGTGAGAATTAAGCTAGAGTTCCAAGAGTGAGTTAGCCGAAAGGAAGAGGAAAAGAGTTCGTGACGACGCTGCCTCAATCAAGAACCTCTTTTTAGTAGAGTTTCCCTATTCTCTACACTCTTTCTTTGATTCTTTTTTATCAATATGTTGCTTTACGCTATGAGTGGCTAAACTCTTTGGTTTTAAGATTTTTAACGAATTGTTTGTGAATTCATGATAAATTTGTAGACTCATGGTTTTGTTCAAATAAATATGCTTTCATTGTTATTGTGTTTAATTCTTGAAGATTGGCCACCTTCACATGTTAGATTAGATGTATGAATCGAGAGATTATATGTTTAATTTGATCTATAACAATGAATCGTTGTTAATCTATCACGAGAGTAGTTAGGTTTACAATGAAAGTTGTTAAAGACTAGTTTTAATGCCATGTAATTTTGTATTGGTTTTAAGAGATTAACTATCAATCAAGTTGCATGAGAAAGAGTTGTCTTTGAGAGAAGATAACTTGGAATTAAGTTTCTAGACTTAGGCATAAGAATTAAATCCATGAAATCCATAATTTTGCATGATGAAACAAACAAGGATTTGAAACCCTAGAACTCTCGTTGACTCTTGCAATTCTCCCGTTGATATTTTCTTGCTTGATCTTTCTTTTTCCCAAAAACAACAATTTGAATTCCAATCCTCAAATAAAATTGATTCAACTCTAGAATAGCTAAATACCTTAAACCTTCCCAATTGGATCTCTAGTGGAAACGATACTCGGACTTAACCGTTTTATATTATAACTTGACCCGTACACTTGCGGTTAACACCACAAAAGTGGCACATCAAGTTTTTGGCGTTGTTGTCGGGGATCCAAAGAACGGTTTTTGTTATTTAATATTCATTAGAATTGATAGATCTTAATTGGAGGTGTATATTATTTTATTGTTCATTTGTTTTTATTTGTTTTTATTTTTTTTATTTGATTGTTTATTTATTTAGTTTATTGTATATAATTGTTTTGTATTTTATTTATTTTGTTAGTCTATGCCTCGCGATAATACTAACCTCCTCCCTCTTGATCCCGAGATTGAAAGGACGTGTAGAAGAAATTTAAGAGCTCAACTTAATCAAATATGGAGATGGCGGAGGAGATACCTAAGGCAATTAGAGACTACTTTCAACCTACGTTACTGGCAAGTCAACCCGGAATTATGAATGTGCCTATCAATGTCAACAATTTTGAGTTGAAACCGGGATTGATCCAAATGGCTAGAGAGCTAGCCTTTAGAGGAAGAACCAATGAAGATCCTCACAAGCACTTGCGATCCTTCTTGGAGATATGCGGGACGGTATAGATGAATGGTGTTTCTAATGATGCAATTAAACTAAGACTGTTTCCTTTTTCTTTGCAGGACCGTGCTAACGATTGGTTGGAAACCATACCTCCAGATAACATTACAACATGGGAGATCTTAGCTCAAGCCTTCTTGAACAAATACTTTCCACCGGCTAAATCTCAAAGACTAAGGACGGAGCTTGGAACATTCCGCCAACTCGAGGATGAACAATTATATAAGGCTTGGGAGAGGTATAAGGATCTCTTGAGAAGATGCCCTCAACATGGGTATCCGGATTGGTTGCATATTCAACTTTTCTACAATGGATTGGCAAGCTCAACCAAATCCATCTTAGATGCAACTGCCAGATGGTCAATTTTTTCGAAGAATGCTCAAGAAGCCTATACCATATTAGAAGATTTGGCCAATACATCTTACAATTGGCCATGTGAACGGTCTTCTTCAAACATCCCAAGAGCCGCCGGATTATATGAAATTGATGAGGTAAATTCTCTTAAAGCTCAAATGGCTTCCTTTACTAATGCTCTTTCTAAATTAACTGCAGGAGGTCAAGCTCAAACAAACCCACCATCTATAGCCTCTCTTGCTGCTTTGGCATCGGAAATGGGCGTTCATGGAGATAATGAGACGGCTAACTATGTTGATAGAGGACACTATAGGAGTCACCGACATCAACAACTTCCAACTCACTACCATCCTAGTTTGAGGAATCATGAAAATTTTTCTTATGCTAACAAAATGAATGTTTTGCAAGGTTCTTCTGAATTATCCAATGTAGGTCCATCCCACACTGAAAAGAAGTCCAACTTAGAAGATTTAATGGTAGAGTTCATAAAAGAATCAAGAGGAAGGACAACCGCATTGGAAAGCACCGTACAAAGTCAGGGTAAGGCCATTCAAAACATCGAGGTACAAATAAGCCAAATCGCCACTTCCCTTCAAACAATGCAAAAGGGAAAATTTCCTAGTTGTCCCGAGATTAATCCAAAAGAGGAGTACAAGGCCATGACTTTGAGGAGTGGGAAAAAGCTGTCCACTCCTTTGATCATTGATGAGGATGAAGAGCAAGAGGTAGATGGCAATATCCAAGAGCCAATTCTAGAAGATGAACCAAAGATCCTAGAAAAGGAGGTAAAGGTAAAAGAGTCAACATCTTCAAGTAAGTCATCTAACCCTCTACCTTTTGTACCTAATACTATGCCATATCCTCAACGTTTTAAAAAGAAAAAAATAGACTCGCAATTTGCTAAATTTCTTGAGTTATTTAGAAAGCTGCACATTAACATTCCATTTGCTGAGGCTTTAGAGCAAATGCCCAACTATGCTAAATTCATGAAAGATGTCTTATCTAAAAAGAAAATGTTTGGGCAATATGAGATGATTAGCATGACTGAGGAATGCAGTGCAGTGTTACAAAAGAAGCTACCACAAAAGTTAAAAGATCTAGGGAGTTTTACTATACCTTGCACTATTGGTTCTTTAAATGTTACTAGAGCTCATTGTGATCTTGGTGCTTCTATTAATTTAATGCCTTTATCTGTTTATAGGAAACTCAACATTGGACAGGTGCAACCTACCACCATCACCCTGCAACTTGCTGACAGATCATTAGCTTATCCCAAAGGTATTGTTGAAGATGTATTAGTTAAAGTTGACAAATTTATCTTCCCTGCAGATTTTGTAGTATTGGACATGGAGGAGGACTCTGAGATTCCTATCATACTTGGGAGGCCATTCCTAGCAACTGGAAAGGCTATCATAGATGTCCAACAAGGGAAGTTGACTCTAATGGTAAATGATGAAAATGTTGTTTGATATTTACAAGTCCTTGAGTCATCATGATGAGAGTAGTCCTTGCCATGCTATAGACATAATTGATCATACTATTTTTAACCATGTAGAGGTTATGTTAGCTAATGATCATCTAGAACAAAGCATGATAGATGTTGAAAATGCAGATACAATCTTTGATGAAATAGCTTTTTTTGCTAGGTGGTTAGATAGGTTGCCAATATGTTCTAAAGTAGATAAACCTATACCTTTAGCTCCCTTGCATGTTGTGAATGATATTGAGAAGCCTAAGCATGAATTAAAAGTGTTACCTCTTCATTTAAAATATGCATTCTTAGATGATTTATCTTCTTTACCTGGTATAATATCTTCTGATCTTGATTCTGTGGAAGAAGAAAAATTATTGAAAGTATTGAGGGACCATAAATCTGCTATTGGTTGGTCTATTGAGGACCTTAAAGGTATTAGTCCGTCGGTCTGTATGCACAGAATCTTGATGGAAGATACCTTTAAACTATCAATAGAGCACCAAAGGAGACTTAATCCCACCATGAAGGAGGTAGTTTAGAAAGAAGTGCTCAAGCTTTTGAATGCAGGAATCATATATGCCATATCTGACAGTCCATGGGTAAGTCCTGTTCAAGTGGTACCCAAGAAGGGTGGCATGACTGTGGTTAAAAATGAAAAATATGAAATGATAGCCACTAGAACTGTGACAGGATGGCGTGTATGCATTAATTATAGGAAGTTGAACAAAGCTACTAGAAAAGATCATTTTCCCCTTCCTTTTATGCTTATGAGATGGAGGAGTTCCGTGCTCAAGCTTATGAGAATGCCAAACTTTACAAAGAACGCACTGCAAGATGGTGTGACAAGAAGATCACCTCACGAACCTTCCTTCCAGGACAAGGAGTATTACTTTTTAACTCACGTTTACGCTTGTTTCCAGGTAAGCTTAGGACATGATGGTCGAGACCCTTTGTCATTGTCAAGGTATCCCCACACGGAGCCGTGGAACTACAAGGTAACAATGGAACAACCTTTAACGTGAATGGTCAACGATTAAAGCACTACATCGGTGATGAAGAACGTGGACTTGAGAACCTGACTTTCATTGCATGATCCAGTAGTCCCGTCTAGCTAGAAAACGTTAAACCAAGGGCTTATTGGGAGGCAACCCAATTTTATTGCTTTCTTTATTTTATTATTTTTTTTATTTCTTTTTATTTTATTTTATAAATCTTGGAGTCACTCATATGCTTTATTTCTCAGGAACATAGCTCATCACACAAAGTACTCCTTACACCAAGCCTGTTTGGTGGCTTCCCGCTTGCTCCCAGGCTTGCTCTTTCCTTGTTAGATGTTCTTATGCATTGGGGACAATGCATGATTCTAAGTTTGGGGTGGGAGGTGTCTTTCGTACTTTTGTGTGTTTTCTTATCCTGCTATGCATGTTAGTGAAGGTTTTAATGATTATATGCATGTTAATACTTTTGTGTGTTTTCTTATCCTGCTATGCATGTTAGTGAAGGTTTTAATGATCATATGCATGTCAATTTTTGAAAAAAAAAAAAATTTTTTGAAAACTTTGGAGCTTTCAAAGTTAATGGGAATGTTGTTTATGGTTGTGTGCCTTGATGTTGATTGCCCATGATGAGATTCGAATTTGCATGATAGATGACTTATTGTGGAAATAGAATAGCACTATTTTGAGTTAAATTCATTTAAGTCCCTCTTAAAATCTCTCATATTCTTGAGCACGTAGCCACTTTTATTTAGAATCTTTAACTGAAAAAAGGATTAAGTTGGGTGTATTTGGTTGTCACTTCGAAAGGCCCCACCGATTAGGGAGTGGAAATGCATGATAGCTTGTAATCTTAGACTAAGGAAAAAGAAAAGAGTATACATGCCTTGAGAAAAGAAAGAGTGTACACAAAATATACGAGCTTGATTTGTCTATCTTTTTAAATGTTAAACTTGTAATGAGTATGCATCGATAGGGGTAAAAAGAGCTGCCTTTGCTGTGATCAGTGAGGACGCCTGGGAATTGACTAGGTATGAGTCCCTACAGTGGATGTGTGAAAGCTAGTGCCGCTAGGTAAAAGAATGCAAGTTTAGGGCCCATGAAAAAAATATATATGACTGAAAGGCACCTTAGTGGACATATTACTCACTTGAATGCATGAAAGCTTGAAGATTGGTGCATGAGCTAGAGTAGGGGGAAAACTAAAGAAACTCTCTTAAGTCCTAATTTGAGTTCTAGTATTTTAAATTGAAGGAGGCTTGCACACACACACTTGGGAGATAGCAAGATTTGGCCTTGAATAATTATAACAATATAGTTATGCTTGCATGTTTCTACTTAAGCTCTGAATGCTATTCTCTGAGACATGAGTCAATTGCACACTTCTTCATCTAAAACTCCCTATTATTTGATTTTATTCTTTGCTCGGGACTAGTAAATCTCTAAGTTTGGGGTGTTGATAAGCACTTGAAAAGTGCTTATTATTCTCTCAAATTAAGGGAGTTTTATAGTAGATTTCACTTGTTTGCTAGTGATTTTCAGGATAAAACGAGGAAAATTAGAAGAAACGACTGAAAGATCAAAACCGAGCAAGAATATGGAGAAAAAGTGCTGAAAAACACATCCTTGCTTGAAACGCATGGTGCGCCGCGGCGCTAAGGCAGAAACGCATCAGCATGGACGCAGAGCAGCAACGCGGCGCTGGGAAGGCGCTACTTCGATGCATACTTGGTGAACGCAAGACAACGTCGCGGCGCTGGGACGGCGCTGCCGCGGCGCTAAAACCCGAGAGCACCTTAATTTTAGGTTAAATTTTGGGCGGCCAAACTCTATAAATTTAGGGGTTTTCAGCAGCCAAAGGGGGGGGGGGAAATATCAAGAAGATCAAGAAAGTTGCAGAACAAGAGAACGATCCGAAAAGGTGAGAATTAAGCTAGAGTTCCAAGAGTGAGTTAGCCGCAAGGAAGAGGAAAAGAGTTCGAGATAGTTTTGGTGCCCTTCGAAGTCCGACGCGAGAGCCAAGGAGTTCGTGACGGTGCTGCCTCAATCAAGAACCTCTTTTCAGTAGAGTTTCCCTAGTCTCTACACTCCTTCTCTTATTCTTTTTGATCAATATGTTGCTTTACGCTATGAGTGGCTAAACTCTTTTGTTTTAGGGTTTTTGATGAATTGTTTGTGAATTCATGATAAATTTGTAGACTCATGGTTTTGTTCAACTAAATATGCTTTTCATTGTTATTGTGTTTAATTCTTGAAGATTGGCCACCTTCACATGTTAGATTAGATGTATGAATCGAGAGATTATATGTTTAATTTGATATATAACAATGAATCGTTGTTAATCTATCACGAGAGTAGTTAGGTTTACAATGAAAGTTGCTAAAGACTAGGTTTAATGCCATGTAATTTGCATGTTACTCAGGGTTTGTCTGAAGCTTTACTAGTATGTACACTATGAAGGTGGTTCCTAGTTAGATGCTAACGCAACCCTAGACCCTTGAGTGATTAGTTACTCATGGTTTGAAAGTATAAAGCGGACAGTTGAGAAAAGTGAGTAGACATGGAAGAAAATTATATTGATGAAGATGAGATACAATTTTTGATAAGTTCAATTCCTTGATATAAATCTAAAATTAAGATAGAAAATGAGAAAGAAAGCAGGGAAGGCGTCAATGTCTTGAGTCGCCCGGATGGAAGCTGTTATGATTTGCTGTGAAGTGGTGTGGCGGATGGAAGACTCTTCTCTCTCGAGCTATTTGTCTCCGGCTGAAGTTTGAGAGAACTCTGCTATCACTTCTGGAGTTCTTCCGAGAATCAACAACCTTTCTCATCTCGCAGAGCTGCCCTTTTATAGATGATGAAATCGCAGTTAATGGCAAATCTGCTTGATTGGCGGCGAGATTGATACTACGTCCATCTCGCCTGATTGCGTGATTCTCGGGCCAATTAAGATCCACCACTTAAGCCGCAAATCATGTTTGTCAATCTCTCAAGATTCTGATCTGATTCTCAACGCTTTGCCATAACGGTTGTCTACGCGTCCATGCATAGTTTGGCCGATGTCAACGCAACTTAGGTTGCTAAAGCGTAGTTATGCGTTGGGTTGTGGTTAACGCATCGTCTGGTTCCTGCGTTAAGGAGTCATCAACGCATCGCTTGCATTCCTGTGTCAAAACATGCGTTTTAGGCTCAAAAAGTGGTAAAATCATTATCCTCATAAAAATACAAGAGTATAACGCAAAGGAAGATTTATTAATAGAATATAGCATCAACTACCGCATGCTTGTCTATTTAATCTCTATTTATCTATGAAAAATGCTATAATAACTTGTATTTCTACAAGTTATCACACTGTCCAGAAGACAGGAAACTTGACTTGGTCACATTCATGCTCCAAAAAGGGGCTGAAGACTGGTGGCGATTGATAGAACACAGAAACACAGATGTGGGCTTTTTAACATGGGCAGATTTTAAGAAGTCATTCCAGGAGAAGTATTATCCTAAATCCTTTTGTGACGAGAAAAGGAAGGAATTCTTAAATTTAGTACAGGGAAGCATGTCTTTGGCGGAGTACGAGAAGAAATTTACGGAGCTTGCCAAATATGCTTTGGCATTGATAGCGGAGGAAGCTGATAAATGCAAGCGTTTCAAAGAGGGCTTCCTCAGTGAAGTCCGAACCCCAGTGACAGCTAGTACAGAGTGGACAGACTTTGTAAAACTAGTAGAAGCAGCCATGAGAGTATAAATGAGTATAGTAGGAGCAGGAGTTGAAGGAGGCGGAATTAAGACTGGGCAGACTTATAGTTCATCACGAGTACAGACTCAGCAAGGTGAAGGACGCCGTTTTACACCAGGAGTCTCTAGTAAGGGCAGGTTTAAAGCCCGGTCTAATGGTTCGTACTTTCCAGGAGGATCACAGAGGCAAAACCCACAGAGAGAACGAGGGAGGTTTCCTCAGACATCTGTGCCTACAGGACGGTCGCAGTATAGTTAACCTAGTGAATCTGTGGCCAGCTCAACGCAGAAACCGTATTGTACTTCTTGTGGCAACACCCATTGGGGACAGTATTATGTAGGGTCTGATGTTTGTTATAACTGTGGACAACCAGGACATTTTAAAAGAGACTGTCCTCAACCTAAGAAAGGAAGGGAAACAGAGCAGAGAACAGTAGTGCAGTCAGCGAATTAGTCTAGACAGGAAAATGGGTGTTGGAGAAGGGACTAGTGGAGGTCTAACACAGGTAGACCAAGACAGCAGGGACAAGTGTTTGCTGTGACACAGCAGGAGGCCGAGGCGGCACCGGATGTAGTTACGGGTATGCTTACTATTTGCTCAAAAACTGCACATGTGTTAATAGATTCGGGGGCTACCCACTCATTTGTGTCTTGTAAATTTGCTGCACATATAAATAGAAAATTAGAACCTTTGTCTGAAGCTTTACTAGTATGTACCCCTACTGGGGAAACTATTGTTATAGAACATGCTTATTTCGAGTGTGAAATTGTGATTGATTGTGTGGTATGGTTGACTGATTTATTACCTCTAGTATTATTGGAGTTTGATGTAATTCTTAGCATGGACTTTTTATCAAAGTACCATGCGAAAGTTGATTACTTTATAAAGGAAGTGTGGTTGACAAAGTCTGATGGGGTTGAAGTAGTATTTAAGGGAAGGAGGCAGATTCTTCCTACTTGTGTAATTTCTGCAGTAAAAGCCAGGAAGTTATTGAGTAAAGGCTGTGAAGCATATTTAGCTTATGTGACAGAAGCAAAAGCAGAGAAACTAAAATCGGAAGATGTACTGGTAGTACGAGAGTTCCTTGATGTTTTCCCTGAGGAACTATCGGGTTTACCACCTGATAGAGAGGTGGAATTTACCATTGATTTAGTTCCTGAAACAACCCCTATTTCACAGGCACCATATCGTATGGCACCGTCAGAACTGAAGGAGTTAAAGGTGCAGTTGCAAGAGTTAGTGGATAAGGGGTACATTAGACCCAGTGTGTCCCCGTGGGGCGCACCAGTGCTATTCGTGAAGAAAAAGGATGGAACTATCAGATTGTGTATAGATTACCGCCAATTAAATAAGGTAACTATATGCAATAAATATCCTTTGCCTCGTATTGATGATTTATTTGATCAGCTTAGAGGGGCATCAGTATTTTCAAAGATAGACCTAAGATCTAGATATCATCAGTTGAAGGTCAGAGAGACAGATGTTCCAAAAACGGCTTTTAGAACGAGGTACGGACATTATGAATTCCTTGTGATGCCTTTGGGTCTGACAAATGCTCCAGCAGTATTTATGGACTTGATGAATAGGATTTTCCATCCTTATTTGGATCAGTTTGTGATTGTATTTATTGATGATATCTTAATGTATTCTAGAAGCAGGGAGGAACATGAGCAACATCTTAGAACTGTTTTACAGACGTTGAGAGAAAAGAGATTATATGCAAAATTCAGCAAATGCGAATTTTGGTTGAAACAGGTGATGTTTTTGGGACATATTGTATCTGTGGCAAGAATATGTGTGGATCCTCAGAAGACTGAGGCAATTACCAGATAGGAACAGCCAAAGACAGTGTCTGAGGTACGTAGTTTTCTGGGAATTGAAGGATATTATCGACGTTTTGTGTAGGGATTTTCTAAGATAGCCTTACCATTGACTCATTTAACTAAGAAAAGTACTAAATTTGAGTGGAATGACGAATGTGAACGAAGTTTTCGAGAGTTAAAGAATAGGTTGGTATCTGCACCTATTTTGGCACTTCCAGAGTCAGGGAAGGAGTTTGAGGTGTATTGTGATGCCTCCCGACAGGGGTTAGGTTGTGTATTAATGCAAGGAGGCAGAGTTATAGCTTATGCCTCTAGACAGTTGAGGCCACATGAAGTTAACTACCCTATTCATGATTTGGAATTGGTTGCGGTGGTGTTGGCACTGAAGATATGACAGCATTATTTGTATGGAGAGAAATGCCATATCTATACAGACCACAAAAGCTTAAAATATATCTTTGATCAGAAAGAACTTAACATGAGGCAAAGGAGGTGGTTAGAGTTGATCAAAGATTATGATTGTACCATAAATTATCATCTAGGAAAAGCAAATGTGGTGGCCAATGCTTTAAGTAGAAAGTCTCAGAGTGGTGTAAGTTCATTGAATGCAATAAGAGTTACCTTGCTCAGGGAGTTGAGGTTTGGTGTAGCTAATTTGAAAGTAACTGGAACAGGAGCATTGTTAGCACATTTCCAGTTGAAACCTAAACTAGTAGATGAAGTTGTAAAGAGGCAAATGACTGATCCTATAGTTAATAAATTAATAGAAGAGGTAAGGTCTCAGCAGAGAATAGACTTTGAGCTCAGACCTGATGGTGTATTATTGAAACAGGGAAGGGTATATGTACCAAAGGATGAAGAAGTTAAACAGGTGATACTGGAAGAGGCTCATAGTTCAGCGTATGCTATGCATCCAGGCAGTACCAAGATGTACAGAACGCTAAGGAAATTTTATTGGTGGCCAGATATGAAAAGAGAAATAGCAGAATTTTATTGGTGGCCGAATTATAAGTCTTAGAGTACGGGTTGTTCTGAACATAGCAGACAGATTGTGGGTTGTAGGGACACATATCGTACAAGTGGCCCTCACCGCATTGCACACAGCTTACAGATGTTGTTGCATTCACCGTGTTCATTGCGTCCATTGACGCAGCTGCTCCACCTTGGTTGTTCAACGCAATTGTTTGCAGCAAGGATGTCATATTGGCGATCTGAGATGAAAGATTATTGGTCGCATCAGTTTCAATCACTCCAGCTTGCGTTCGTCTTTTATCCATGTACCGGGATCATACCCATCATCCACCCATTCATTAGTGTTCCTCGAAATTCTGTCAAGAATCTCCTTGGCTTGCGTATAGGTCTTGTCCATTAATCCTCCTGCTGCAGAGGCGTCAGCCACTAATTGTGATGTTTTATTTAATCCTCCATAGAAAATCTCCATCTGCACACAATCAGGGATGCCATTGTGGGGACAATTCCTTACAAGCCTTTTGAATTGGGCCCATGCTTCACTAAGGGTCTCCGAGTCCTTTTGCTCGAAGGTGACAATGTCTCATCGCCTCTTTGCACTCACCGTCGGAGGAAAGTATTTTTGCATAAATTTTTCAACCATTTGGCCCCAAGTTGTAATCTCACTAGGTTCAAATGAATATGTCCATTGTCTTGCCTCATCTCTGAGAGAAAATGGGAATAGCATCAGTCTGATGCTGTCTTGTGGTACTCCGACCATGGGGAATTGGCTACATATTTCCAAGAAACTTTTCACGTGTGCGTGTGGGTCTTCACCCGTTGCACCCCCAAATTGCCCTGTGGTGTCACACCCTCTTTCTAAGATTATTTCGTGGAAGAGCTTATTAAGGAAAGAAGTAGGACAAGAATGGTTGTGGTCGCTGAGGGAATTTGAATTTGAAGGATTTGATAGAAAGGCTGAGTTGAACGAATCTTGAATTTTGAAATCAAAGTAATTCTTGAAGTTAAAGAATTATTTTAAGTAGGATAAACAGATCAGGAGAACGCAACCATGATTTTAAGCTTAGAAGTAAGGTCTTTGGAAGAAAGGAAACCTCATCAAGTGATGGTGATAAGCACTTGAAAAATGCTTTCTGTTCTCTCAAATTAAGGGAGTTTATATTAGATTTCACTTGTTTGCTAGTGATTTTCAAGTTAAAACGAGTAAAATTAGAAGAAAATACTAAAAGATCAAAACCGAACAAGAATACGGCGAAAAAGAGTTGAAAAACCAAAAAGGGCAAATTTTGGGGATAGCGCTGCGGCGCCGAGACGGCGCTGCCGTGGGCTGAAATATCAACGCATGGTTCTGGACGTAGAGTGGCATTGCGGCGCCAAGATGGCGTTGCCTCGACGCATCCTTGCTGAAACGCATTCTAGCGCTGCGACGCTTAGACGGCGCTGCCGCGGCGCTAAAACCCGAGAGCAATATTTCTGAAACGCATTGTAGCGTTGCGCGCTTAGACGGCGCTGCCGCGGCGCCAGCTTTCCTTAATTGAAAAATCTGTATTTTTGAAAAATTTTGGGCGGCCAAACTCTATAAATTTGGGGGTTTCCAGCAGTCCAATTCATTAAAAAAAAAACTCAAAGCAAAGCAAGGAAGTTGCAGACCTAAAGAGATACAAAAAGAAGAGAATTAAGTGAGAGTTCAAAGAGTGAGTTAGTTGCAAGGAAGAGGAAAAGAGTTCGAGATATTCTTGGTGCCCTTCGAAGTCCGACGTGAGAGCCAAGGAGATCGAAACGGTGCTACTTCAATCAAGAGCCTCTTATTAGTAGAGTTTTCCTTTCTTTACACTCTTTCTTTGTTTATTTTTCTTAAACATGTTGCTTCAAGCTATAAGTGGCTAAACTCTTTAGTTTTAGGGTTTTGATGAATTGTTATGAATTCATGTTAATTTTGTAGACTCATGGTTTTGTTTAAATAATTATGCTTTTCATTGTTATTGTGTTTAATTCTTGTGGATTGGCCATCTTCACATGTTAGGTTAAATGTATGATTGAGAGATTGTATGTTTAACTTGATCTATAACAATGAATTGTTGTTAATCTATCACGAGAGTAGTTAGGTTGACAATAAAAGTTGCTAAAGACTATTTTTAATGCCATGTAATTTTGTATTGGTTTTAAGAGATTAATAATCAATCGAGTTGCATGAGAAAGGGTTGTCTTTGAGAGAAAACAACTTGGAATTAAGTTTCTAGACTTAGGCATTTGAATTACAATAAAATTCATGAAATCTATAATATTGCTTGATGAAATAAACAAGGATTCATTACCGTAGAACTCTCTTTGACTCTTGTGTTTCTCCCTTTGATACTTTCCTTATTTGATTTGTATTTTTTCCCTAACTTAGAATATTAAATTCCAATCCTCAAATAAAATTGATTCAATTCTAGAGTAGCTACGTAACTTAAACCTTCCCAATTGGATCTTCAGTGGAACGATACTCAGACTTAACCGTTTTATATTATAACTTGACCCGTACACTTGCGGTTAACACTAAAAGTGCCCATCAAATATGAGCTAGCTTATCCATTAGTAACCATTACGTATCGCATTTCAGAGAGTTACTCAGGTTCTCTTTTCAAATTACACAAATAAATGTCACATCATCATGTTACACAGATTTGCAACTATTTAGTGCCTTCACTTTCTGTCCCTCAACACTTATTCGATTATATTTACACTACCATGTGCCTTCACATGAAGTCCCTCAGCACTCGTAACCAATTCAATCTTCGCTCAAGTGCTTTCACTCATGGTCCCTCAGCACGAGCTAGTATGTGATGGATTTCTACAAGCTTACTCTCATAGTCCCTTAGCATTGTAATCCATTCCTCTTAGTAATTCAAGTGCTTTCACACGAAGTCCCTCAGCACTTAACTTCATAATCACTTACACATAGACTTTCACCATAAGCTCCCTCAACCATTATTATATTTAGACATTAGCATTAGTACCCTTTTAACTTGCTAACACATCATATTCACAATGGATACTGCAAAGAATCACATTTTCTCATCAAATAAGTATACTAAGTTAACCACAAGATGTAGTAAAAGGTCACTCACGACTTGTCTCGGCTCTAAGTGGATTTTAAGCTTCCCCGAGCTCTTCCTGGCCTGAAATTACATATTGCTCATGTTTAGTTTCCATAATCTTCCTTTTCCTTAACACACATTAATAGCATTATACTTTAGACAATTAAAGGCTACCAGCGAGATCCATCATATACTACTGTACTAGCGACACTGAGTTGGATGTAACTAGCGATACTACGTGAGGAGCGACACCCAGCAATATTCTAGCGAGAATCGTGAGATGCAAAGCCCCTCTTGCGTTACAGTGATACTTGCTTCGCTGCCCTGCTTCTCGCTCTCTCAGCGATACTATTGCTATAACAGAACCACTTCCTTCTTCCTTCTTCAACCTGCTAAACATCACATTTTGATCAATTCCAGAACTTGCTTCCTTCTACAAACTTGTTAAGGTGTAAGTTCTTCATCTTACCTCCAAATTTCATGAAGAGTATCCTCTTCGGTTAAGGTATGACCTTCAACAACTTCGAGTTACCCCTAATCGTCCGGCAAATTCAGCGTTAACCTCTTCTATCTGAGTTTG
Organism: Citrullus mucosospermus; assembly: GCA_030954485.1. Classification (NCBI taxonomy): domain Eukaryota; kingdom Viridiplantae; phylum Streptophyta; class Magnoliopsida; order Cucurbitales; family Cucurbitaceae; genus Citrullus; species Citrullus mucosospermus. Next base: position 12,617,358 of record CM062057.1, on the reverse strand, counting down.
ACACACAAGAATACAATTTCAGCTCAAGCATCCTTCATGAAACTTGCTAAAAATCGAGTTAACATACTAACCTCAAAAGTTCCGGCCCTAACCACCGTTTCTTCAGTTTGTTCTTCCTCCAAAACCGAACGTCACCCTGAGAGAGTAACACCCGCTGAATCCTCTGCTCAACTCAAGTTTCCTCCACGGTTTCGATGGAATTTCCACTCCAATCGACATGAACATCTTCTTCTACCTCCCTCCGATGTTTAACTTCGAAATGGACCCAACTTGAGCTCTGAAATGTAATCAAAACAATTGAATTCCCGATCCGCTTTTATATATACCACCGACTAAATCTCCATTTCAACACTATACTACAATCTGTTCAACACATACCTTCCATGTTTAGCTTCAGCAACACACAGCCTCTGATGGTGCTACTTTTCAAAACTCTCCCACCAGATGGTTAACAAATGCATTACTCTCTCAGCCAACCTTCCTTGTCTAACGCATACTCATTTTCGACGCATGGTAGCGTTCACCGCATATTAGCCTCATAGCAAGTCAGCTCTCAACTCCTCGTGGCCCTTAGCTTCCAATGCCCTGCAACCTTCAATGCGTTTGTAGTAAAATAATTTCCGATACAAGATGGCTCTCCACGCCTTATGACCTCAACGCGTCGTGGCCTCAACGCCTAACAGTCTTCCCTCACCTTTGCTTCCACGCCAAAACTGTTTCCTTCAAGGTGCATTGCCACCAACGCATAGCTGGTACTTAGTCATTTTTCCGCCCCAATACATTCCACCCAACTACATGCGTCCATCTCTTGACCCCTTCTTACCTTGCTTTCTTACCAAATTAAGTACGGGGCTTACACAAAGAATGGTTTTTGTTATTTAATATTCATTAGAATTGATAGATCTTAATTTGAGGTGTATATTATTTGATCGTTTTTTATATTTTTTTATTTTTTTATTTTATTTTATATTATTTCCTTTTTTATTTTATTTTATTTTACTTTATTTTTTATTTTCTTTTTTTTTATTATTTTATTGTTTTATTTTATTTTATTTTATTTTATTTTATTTTTATTATTTTGTCGGTTTATGCCTCGAGATAATACTAATATTCTCCCTCTTGATCCCGAGATTGAAAGGACGTGTAGAAGAAACCTAAGGGTTCAACACAATCACATCGAGGAGATGGCAGAGGAGATACCAAAGGCAATTCGGGACTACTTCCAACCGACATTACCGGAAAATCAACCCGGCATTAAAATGTACCCATCAATGTCAACAACTTTGAGTTGAAACCGGGGTTGATCCACATGGCTAGAAAGCTAGCCTTTAGAGGAAGAACCAATGAAGACCCTCACAAGCACTTGCGATCTTTCTTAGAAATATGCAGGACGGTAAAGATGAATGGTGTTTCTAACGATGCAATTAAACTAAGACTTTTTCCTTTCTCTTTACAGGACCGTGCTAAGGATTGGTTGGAAACCATACCTCCGGATGGCATCACAACGTGGGAGATATTAGCTCAAGCTTTCTTGAACAAATATTTTCCACTGGCTAAATCTCAAGGACGGAGATTGGAACATTCCGCCAACTTGAGGATGAACAATTATATGAGGCTTGGGAGAGATATAAGGATCTCTTGAGAAGGTGCCCTCAACATGGTTACCCGGATTGGTTGCAAATTCAACTCTTCTCTAATGGATTAGCAAGCTCAACCAAATCCATACTAGATGCAACCGCTGGAGGGTCAATTTTTTCAAAGAATGCTCAAGAGGCCTATACCATACTAGAAGACTTGGCCACTACATCGTACAATTGGCCATGTGAACAGTCTTCTCCAATCATCCCAAAAGCCACCGGACGATATGAGATGGATGAGGTAAGTTCTTTAAAAGCTCAATTGGCTTCTCTTACTAATGCTTTATCTAAATTTTCTCAAGGAAGCCAAGCCCAAGCAAGTCCATCATCCATAGCTTCCCTTGCGGCCATGGCAAGTCAACAAGAGCCAAGTGAGTTGGAGGTAGCCAATTATGTGGATAGAGGACAATACCGAGGTTAACAACAACTTTCAACTCACTATCATCCCAACTTGAGGAATCATGAGAATTTTTCATATGCTAACAACAAGAATGTGTTGCAAGCACCTCAAAGATTCAATGGAGCGAGGAATGCAAAGACATCATCACTAGAGGACATAATGCTTGACTTTGTCAAAGAGTTAAGATCAAGGACAACCACATTGGACAATTCGGTCCAAGAAATTGCAAGCACCGTTCAAAGCCAAGGTAAGGCACTTCAAAACTTAGAGGTTCAACTTAGTCAAATGGCAACTTCCCTCTAAACAATGCAAAAGGGTAAGTTCCCTAGTTGTCCCGAGATAAACCCAAGGGAGGAGTGCAAGGCCGTGACTTTGAGGAGTGGGGAAAAGCTATCCACCCCCTTGATCAATGATGAAGATGATGAGCTTCCACAAGAAGAAGATGAAGCCATCATAGAGGATACTCAACAAAAAGAGAGTACATCTAAGGAAAAGGAGAAATCAAAGTCCAACATAGGGAGTACTTCTAACTCTACTTCTTTTATCCCTAATACTTTACCTTTTCCTCAAAGAATTCAAAAGAAAAAGATTGATGCTCAATTTTCAAAATTCTTAGACATATTCAAAAAGTTAGAAATTAACCTTCCTTTTGCAGAGGCATTAGAACAAATGCCAAAGTATGCCAAATTCATGAAGGATGTATTGTCTAAGAAGAAAAGGTATGGAGATTATGAAATGGTTGCACTAACCGAAGAATGTAGTGCGGCACTACAAAGGAAATTGCCTCCAAAACTAAAGGATCCAGGGAGTTTCTCTATCCCTTGTCATTTAGGCAACAATAAGGTTACTAAAGCACTTTGTGATTTTGGAGCTTCCATTAATTTAATGCCTTTATCCATGTTTAGGAAGCTCAATGGAGGAGAGGTGCAACCAACTACCATATCTTTGCTTTTGGCCGATCGATCATTTGTTCATCCCTACAGCATTGTGGAGGACGTCTTGGTCAAGGTAGACAAGTTTATCTTCCCGGCGGACTTTGTGATATTAGGCATAGAGGAAGATGTCGAAGTCCCCATAATCCTTTGGAGACCATTCTTGGCCACCGGAAGGGCCCTCATCGATGTGTAAGAAGGAAAGCTCACATTCCGCCTTAACGATGAGGAGGTAACATTCGACATTTATAAAACCCTTAAACATCCGGATGTAGAAAGGTATGAGCATCATGAGCCAAGCACAAAGGTAACATCGCCTCTTTCTTCAAATAAAAACTCTATGCATGATGAGCCCCCTTTGAATGGTAAGACTAATGACATGCTTGATGTTAAAGTAGAAAATTCTATGAAGCATGTTTCTAGTTGTGATATTTCTCCTAGTTCTTCATACATGCCTCCCAAACCTATAATGAATTATGAACAAATTATGGAGAAGCATGATAAAAATGAAGTGGTGAGTCCGTTAAAATCTAAGCATGATGATTCTTTAATAAATCTTGACCACATTAGAAACGATGATGTTCAACTTGATAATGATTTATTCACTCACTCACTAAATGCTAATGAATATGTTTGTGAGTGTCAATGTGGGCGAATACTAAAAGTTGTAGGTGATCCAAAGCATGAAAGGAAGAAACCACTTTGGGAATCACGGTGATTTATGAGCCCCGTCTAGCTAGAAGACGTTAAACCAATTGCTTATTGGGAGGCAACCCAATTTTATTGCTTTCTTTACTTTTCTTTTTATTTTATTTTTCAATAAATCTTGGAGTCACTCATATGCTTTATCTCTCAGGAACTTGACTTACCACACAAAGTACTCCTAACACCAAGCCTGTTTGGTGGCTTCCCGTATGCTCCCAGGCTTGCTCTTTCCTTGTTATATGCTCTTATGCATTGGGGACAATGCATGAATCTAAGTTTGGGGTGTGGGAGGTGTCTTTCGTACTTTTGTGTGTTTTCTTATCCTGCTATGCATGCTAGTGAAAGGTTTCAATGATCATATGCATGTCAATTTTTGAAAATTTTGAAGCTTTCAAAGTTAATGGGAATGTTGTTTATGGTTGTGTGCCTTGATGTTGATTGCCCATGATGAGATTCGAATTTGCATGATAGATGACTTATTGTGGAAATAGAATAGCATTATTCTGAGTTAAATTCATTTAAGTCCCTCTTAAAATCTCTCATATTCTTGAGCACATAGCCACTTTAAATTAAAATCTTTAATTGAAAAAAGAATTAAGTTGGGTGTACTCGGTTGTCACTTCGAAAGGCACCACCGGTTAGAGAGTAAAAATGCATGATAGTTTGTAATATTAGACTAAGGAAAAAGAAAAGAGTATACATGCACGAGGTAGGCAGGAAGGTGCCGCGACATCGCACGCTACCGGAGAGGAGACGCCGGCGTCTGAAGAAGAATCTAGCAATCCTCAGGCGAGTATTAATATGGAAGAACAACTTTTTTAGCAGAATCGCACAGAGATTAGTAACCAGTATGGAAACAGTTTAGGGAGACTGATAAGCACTTGAAAAGTGCTTATTATTCTCTCAAATTAAGGGAGTTTTATATTAGATTTCACTTGTTTGCTAGTGATTTTCAGGTTAAAACGAGGAAAATTAGAAGAAACGACTGAAAGATCAAAACCGAGCAAGAATATGGAGAAAAAGTGCTGAAAAAACGCATCCTTGCTTGAAACGCATGGTGCGCCGCGGCGCTAAGGCAGAAACGCATCAGCATGGACGCAGAGCAGCAACGCGGTGCTGGGAAGGCGCTGCCTCGACGCATCCTTGAAGAACGCAAGACAGCGTCGCGACACTGGGACGACGCTGCCGCGACGCTAAAACTCGAGAGCAACTTAATTTTGGCCGCAACACTAGCACCGCGGCGCTATGCGTCAGCGCCCCGGCGCCAGCGTTAATTTAAACTCAAGTTTTGTATTTTAGGTTAAATTTTGGGCGGCCAAACTCTATAAATTTAGGGGTTTTCAGCAGCCAAATAGGGGGGAGAGAAAATATCAAGAAGATCAAGAAAGTTGCAGAACAAGAAAACGATCCGAAAAGGTGAGAATTAAGCTAGAGTTCCAAGAGTGAGTTAGCCGCAAGGAAAAGGAAAAGAGTTCGAGATAGTTTTGGTGCCCTTCGAAGTCCGACGCGAGAGCCAAGGAGTTCGTGACGGTGCTGCCTTAATCAAGAACCTCTTTTCAGTAGAGTTTCCCTAGTCTCTACACTCCTTCTCTTATTCTTTTTGATCAATATGTTGCTTTACGCTATGAGTGGCTAAACTCTTTTGTTTTAGGGTTTTTGATGAATTGTTTGTGAATTCATGATAAATTTGTAGACTCATGGTTTTGTTCAACTAAATATGCTTTTCATTGTTATTGTGTTTAATTCTTGAAGATTGGCCACCTTCACATGTTAGATTAGATGTATGAATCGAGAGATTATATGTTTAATTTGATCTATAACAATGAATCGTTGTTAATCTATCACGAGAGTAGTTAGGTTTACAATGAAAGTTTCTAAAGACTAGTTTTAATGCCATGTAATTTTGTATTGGTTTTAAGAGATTAACTATCAATCAAGTTGCATGAGAAAGAGTTGTCTTTGAGAGAAGATAACTTGGAATTAAGTTTCTAGACTTAGGCATAAGAATTAAATCCATGAAATCTATAATTTTGCATGATGAAACAAACAAGGATTTGAAACCCTAGAACTCTCTTTGATTCTTGCAATTCTCCCTTTGATACTTTCTTGGTTTGATCTTTCTTTTTCCAAAAAACAACAATTTAAATTCCAATCCTCAAATAAAATTGATTCAACTCTAGAATAGCTAAATAACTTAAACCTTCTCGATTGGATCTCTAGTGGAAACGATACTCGGACTTAACCGTTTTACATTATAACTTGACCCGTTCACTTGTGGTTAACACTTAAAAGTGGCACATCACATGCCTTGAGAAAAGAAAAGTGTACACGAAATATATGACCGTTATTTGTCTATCTTTTTAAATGTTAAACTTGTAATGAGTATGCATGGATAGGGGTAAAAAGAGCTGCCTTTGCTGTGATCAGTAAGGACACCTGGGAATTGACTAGGTACGAGTCCCTACAGTGAATGTGTGAAAGCTAGTGCCTCTAAGTAAAAGAATGCAAGTTCGGGCCCATGAAAAAAATATATGATTGAAAGGCACCTTAGTGGACATATTACTCACTTGAAATGTATGAAAGCTTGAAGATTGGTGCACGAGCTAGAGTAGGGGGAATACTAAAGAAACTCTCTTAAGTCCTAATTTGAGTTCTAGTATTTTAAATTGAAGGAGGCTTGCACACACACACATGGGAGATAACAAGATTTGGCCTTGAGTGATTATAAGAATATAGATATACTTGCATGTTTCTACTTAAGCTCTAAATGCTATTCTTTGAGACATGAGTCAATTGCACACTTCTTCATCTAAACTCCTTATTATTTGATTTTATTCTTTTCTCGGGACTAGCAAATCTCTAAGTTTGGGGTGTTGATAAGCACTTGAAAAGTGCTTTCTGTTCTCTCAAATTAAGGGAGTTTATATTAGATTTCACTTGTTTGCTAGTGATTTTCAAGTTAAAACGAGGAAAATTAGAAGAAACGACTAAAAGATCAAAACTGAACAAGAATACGGCGAAAAAGAGTTGAAAAACCAAAAAGGGAAAATTTTGGGGATAGCGCTGCGGCGCCGAGACGACGATGTCGCGGCGCTGAAACATCAACGCATGGTTCTGGACGCAGAGTGGCATTGCGGCATCAAGATGGCGCTGCCTCGACGCATCCTTGCTGAAACGCATTCTAGCGCTGCGACGCTTAGACGGCGCTGCCGTGGAGCTAAAACCCGAGAGCAAACTTTTTTCGGATGCAGCCCTAGCGCCGCAGCGCCAGCTTTCCTTAATTGAAAAATCTGTATTTTTGGAAAATTTTGGGCGGCCAAACTCTATAAATTTGGGGGTTTCCAACAGTCCAATTCATTAAAAAAAAAAATAACTCAAAGCAAAGCAAGGAAGTTGCAGACCTAAAGAGATACAAAAAGAAGAGAGTTAAGTGAGAGTTCAAAGAGTGAGTTAGTTGCAAAGAAGAGGAAAAGAGTTCGAGATATTCTTGGTGCCCTTCAAAGTCCGACGTGAGAGCCAAGGAGATCGAGATGGTGCTACTTCAATCAAGAGCCTCTTTTCAGTAGAGTTTCCCTTTCTTTACACTCTTTCTTTGTTTATTTTTCTTAAACATGTTGCTTCAAGCTATGAGTGGCTAAACTCTTTAGTTTTAGGGTTTTGATGAATTGTTATGAATTCATGTTAATTTTGTAGACTCATGGTTTTGTTTAAATAATTATGCTTTTCATTGTTATTGTGTTTAATTCTTGTGGATTGGCCATCTTCACATGTTAGGTTAAATGTATGATTGAGAGATTGTATGTTTAACTTGATCTATAACAATGAATTGTTGTTAATCTATCACGAGAGTAGTTAGGTTGACAATAAAAGTTGCTAAAGACTATTTTTAATGCCATATAATTTTGTATTGGTTTTAAGAGATTAATAATCAATCGAGTTGCATGAGAAAGGGTTGTCTTTGAGAGAAAACAACTTGGAATTAAGTTTCTAGACTTAGGCATATGAATTACAATAAAATCCATGAAATCTATAATATTGCTTGATGAAATAAACAAGGATTCATTACCCTAGAACTCTCTTTGACTGTTGTGTTTCTCCCTTTGATACTTTCCTTATTTGATTTGTATTTTTTCCCTAACTTATAATATTAAATTCCAATCCTCAAATAAACTTGATTCAATTCTAGAATAGCTACGTAACTTAAACCTTCCCAATTGGATCTCCAGTGGAACGATACTCGGACTTAACCGTTTTATATTATAACTTGACCCGTACACTTGCAGTTAACACTAAAAATGCCCATCAGATGGGCAGGGTGAAAAGAGTAGTTGAGAAGTAAATGAAGTTGGACGCATACTTAGAAAAAAACCATGTTGGACGCATGGTAGAATCGCTTGACGGCGTATAATTGAGGCAAACGTATGGTATTATGCGGTAGAGAAACGCGGCAAGCATTATTGGACATTTGGAAAGTTGGCAAGTTGAGAAAAAACTATGAAATGGGCAGTAGTTAGAAAATCTGCTCTAAATAGTATAGAGCAGAAGTGGCTAAGTTTTGGCCATGCGTTAGTGGAGCTATGCGTTGGAAATTTGCTGAAGGTCACTAGGCGTTGACGGCCATGCGGCGTTAAGGGCCACAAGGTGTTGGAAGTCGCTATGCGTTGAAGGTTGGTATGTATTGGTACCTTAGAAGAAGAGCCGAGAGAATTATGCGTTAAGTAGCTATGCGACGACTGGGCGCTGAACAGTTGTAAAACAAGTGTAAGCTATGCGTTGCTGAAGCTTTGCACGGAAGGTTGAGTCCGCCAACCTAAGTAAGGAGGCGATGGCCGTATTGGTGAGTCAGTGGTATGTATATATATAAGTAAGTACGCCGACTCAATCAACACTTTTAGACATAGTTCAAACCCCGATTTACCCCTTTTTCACAGAAGAACGACGAGGAGAGGTAGAAGAAACTGTTTAAGCCAGAGTTAAGTAGGAACCAGCCATTTCCATGGTGAAATTGGAACTGAAACCAGAGGCTTGATGGTTGACAAAAGTTTTGACATCATATGGTGTTCTGAAGAAGAACAAGCTGGGAAGTTGAAGCTGCCGCGAAGTTTTAAAGGAAGAAACATTCAGAATTGTGCTACTGTGAAAGCTGTTAGCTGATACAAAGAAATTGAAGTTATTCAAAGATGGTTTCTTTAGCGAAGAAGAGGTAGAGTTGGAAATCTCGTGGTAAGTTAGGAAGCTCACTTTTTTTTTTACAAGTTTGTAGAGGAAAAATAGATCTAATTTTTTTGGCTGGAATTCGATGTTTAGCAGTTTGAGAACAGGTTAGAGAAGGAAGAAGAAGAACAATAACCATCAGGAGTCGCTAGAAAAGGACTATCGTTAAAGAATTGGAGGGTGATCAGCGACACAAGTGTCGCTGGTAACGCAAGGGGCCTTGCGTCTCACAACTCTCGCTGACTCTCGCTTAGCATCGCGTATTAAGGTAATATCGCTAGTCTAGTGAAGTTGAGTATCGCTGATGCCGCATGGTTAGAAGCAGTTAGTCTAAAATCTCGCTCATTATAGGAAGTTGTAAACGAAAGAAAAATTAGTGATAAAAACCCATATCTAAGATATCTAAGTAAACATAAAGAATATAAGGAGGAATGTTAGAAATGTCTAACATGAAAAAGGTATGTTTACAGGTCAAGAGGAGATAGGGAAAGCGTATAACCCACTCGGAGCCCGGAATAAGTCATGAGTGACTTTATGATTTGAGATAAGCTTAAATTCAGTATTGTTTTCTATATGTTTAATACTATCTTTAAAGTATGAGCTAAAAGGTACTTTTGTATATGAACTAGCACATATCTTATAAAATATGAGATTAAGCTTGAAACGTAACAGATAACGTTCTAAGTTTTATCAAGATAGTTACCAGATGAGTGTTCGAGAATTCTGAGATATCATGATTACAGTTAATTTATGTTAAAGGTATTATACGTGCCTATGCACTAGAGAGAATTGAATGGGACTCAATGCTGAAGGTTAGTTGAAGGCATATGGGCAGCCCTAGTAATTAATTTATATGAAACTCTCACCTAAGGATTTAAAGATGGTGAGTAAGTAATTCCCTGGGACCCTGGTACCGAAGGACACGAGAATGTACACGGGCAGCCCGAGATCAGATAGATTTATGAACATAATATAAATACTTGACATTGATGTGTAGAGATTACTTCACACAACTAAGGCTTATTGACGTCGGGTGCGTTGAGTTCGCTCCGCCTCAACAAAGGTTTAAAGAAAAGACAATCATTTACGTAATGACAGTGATTTTATAGGTTATAGCCATTTACAAGTTTATGAAGTGTGATATAAGGCATGTTTGAGCAATTCATACCAAAGATTGTAGTTATGATTTTATTGAGTTTGTATTTTAGTAGTCACTCACTGAGCATTGTAGCTCATGGATTTCTGTTTCTCTGATGTTTCCTTTCCAGGTAGCAAGCGTGTTCGGGGTGCTTAGCCTACCATCAAGATCCGTCTGTGCCAGAATAGAATTTTTGTAATTTGGAAATCTGTAAACCCCATCCCTTAGTAGAGGTTGAACTTATTTTAAGTGGCATACGTGAGTTTCACCGGGCATACTTGTAAACTCTAAACATGGTCTTTTAAAACTTACTTATGATGCGATCTTATTAAGAAGTTTTGTATAACTGTCGTAAGGCTGAGCATTTCACTGGCTAGTTATGATAATAAAATAAAAATGCTTTTATAATAGGGTATAATAGAATACAGATTAGGTAACACTCACTCCTAGGTATAGATATAGAAGTATATATATTATCTAGGGTGGGGGTGTTACATGCGGCTTGCAGTATCTGCAACATTACTGGTTTCATTTCAAACCTTCCATTACCTTCAAAGGTTGGTTGTAAAATTCCTGGTGCGAAATTGTATAGATTTGGCGACGCATACTCCCTCATTGGGCGATTTCTATCATGCGCCAAGAGAATTGGGTTTGTATCGTTGTTTGCATGCTCTTGCGCATCTGCGTTCTGCCTAACCCCAACTTGAGCATCCATGTTTTCTTCTGTAGTTTGATTGCTCCTTCTTTGTTTATTCTGTCTTATCCTTCTTCTGAAGGTCCTCTCAATCTCTAGGTCAATATCAAATGTTGGGTTGTCCTCTTCACTCATATACTGTTAGAAACTTCTGACAGAAGAGAAGCTTGCTATACTCTGTCGACTGAGGAATCCTGCAACACAATAATCCAAATAAAATAATTAAATCAATGAAATAATCCTCGGCAACGGCGCCAAAAACTTGTTGTGTGGTAATTGTATGTGTAAATTGTACTAACGCAAGGTGCTAAATGATGTGATTATGCGTTCAACATATCATGCTTTGAACATGCTATGCGTCCTATTACTATGCGTTGGTGATCTTGTCAAGTTTTCCTATCCTTTACCAAAGTATAAGCAAAGGAATAGGTTTTCTCGGTGAGTCCGAGGTCGAACACAGGGATTATGATGATTTAGTATTTATGTGGATTTCATGCGTTGCAGTGGTAACCACGAAATAGTTGGGAATGTTTGTTTTTAATCTAAAGAAAGCGATTGTTTGTACACTAGGCTAAAATTGTGAAAGATGGAAAGCATGCGACACAGCAAATTCAACTAACGATGTGAATGAATGGATAAAGAAAGGGTTCGGGTTGATTAATATCTAACATCGGAAGCACATAGTAGTATTCTATTCATACTTGTGACTCTTCTCCCGGTTGTCAGCCGCTATGCGTTATATGTCTATAACGCATAGGAGAGTGTTAAGAACCAAGGTTATCCCCATAGACAGCTAACACTACTTGGCCCTTGTCAATTGAGTTCCACAATTACTTACCCTCTCGAGCAGTTTGATTATTACTACTTATATCGATTTGTTAGATGGACATAAGCATCGGATTAAGATCGCAATTAACAAGATGAAATAGTTACACTATGGTTCCGAGTTAGATGCTAACGCAACCCTAGACCCTTGAGTGATTAGTTACTCATGGTTTGAAAATAAAAAGCGGATAGTTTAGAGAAATGAATAGACATGGAAGACAATTATATTGATGAAATGGGATACAATTTTCGATAAGCTTAATGTCTTAACACAAATGTAAAATTAAGATAGAAACAATAAGAAAGAAAGCAGGAAAGGCGTCAATGTCTTGAGTTGCTCGGATGGAAGCGTGAGGTTCTGCTGTGAAGTGGTCCGGCGGAGGGAAGACTCTTCTCTCTCGAGCTATTCATCTCCGGCTGAAGTCTGAGAGAACTTTGCTGTCACTTATGGAGTTCTTCCGAGAATCAACAACCCTTTCTCATCTCGCAGAGCTGCCCTTTTATAGATGATGCATTCGCAATTAATGGCAAATCTGCTTGATTGGTGGCGAGATTGATACTATGCATCCATCTCGCCTGATTGCGTGATTCTCGGGTCAATTAAGATCCACCACTTTAACCACAAATCATGTTCGTTAATCATCCATCAATCTCTCAAGATTCTGATTTGATTCTCAGCGCCTTGCATTAATGGTCGTCTATGCGTCCATGAATAGTTTGGCTGATGTCAACGCGTCGTAGGTTGCTAATGCGTAGTTATGCGTTGAATTGTTGTTAACGCATCGTCAAGTTGTTTGCGTTCCGTTCAGATTATACGTCCACGAAAAACAGATTGCTAACGTGTCGTCCTGCGTTAAGAAGTCATCAACGCATCGTTTGCATTCCTGCATCAAAACATGCGTTTTAGGCTCAAAAAGTGATAAAATCATTATCTTCATAAAAATACTAGAATATAACGCAAAGGAAGATTTATTAGTCAAAATCAACATCACTTGTCGCATGCTTCTCTATTTAATCTCTATTTATCTAGGAAAAAGGTTATCATAACTTGTATTTCTACAAGTTATCAGTATGGTTGTGATCTATAGCCTAAGAGTCTTAGAGATTTTTGATATGCGATTTGTAGTGGTTACTATGGTTTATCCTAACTCATGATTGTTAGTAATATCTGAATGAATTTAGTCACTCACTGGGCTTTAGGCTGACTCAATTTGTTTGTTTGATTGTTGTTTCAGGTAGCGAGCATGTCCGAGACGCCTAGCCTACAGAAGTTCCTCATCTGGGCCTACTTCGAAGCAGACCTCTGGGATAGTTGTAATACTCAGTTCATGTCTATGTTTTGTAATGTACATGTTCCATGGGAGTCCTGGGAGGATCGTTTTGTATTACATATGTATATAGAACACTTAATGATAAGTTGGCATTTAGTTTAATATAGAAGATATTTATATGAATTATGCTTTAGATATGGACTAGAGAGAGTGCGATTTCACACTCACTCCTAGGGATAAGGAGTATCTGAGAGGGGGTGTGACAGATCTCGCTCCATCGATAGAAGGCGAACGAAAGCTGGAATGCTTGAAACTAATGCTGCCACCAATTTCTCAGCTCAAATGGCAACCATGACATCTCTGCTGAAGACTATAGCCTTGAATAATCAAGGTGGATCAGTTGCTGTGATGAACACGATGAACGCAGTGAATCCGACAGCATCTGTAAATTGCGTGCAGTGTGGTGGGGGGCTGATAATTTGTAGAAATACAAGTTATGATAGCCTTTTTCTTAGATAAATAGAGATTAAATAGAGAAGCATGCGGCAAGTTATGTTAATTTTTATTAAGAAATCTTCCTTTGCGTTATACTCTTGTATTTTTAGGAAGATAAATGATTTTACCACTTTTTGAGCCTAAAACGCATGTTTTGACGCAGGAATGCAAACGATGCGTTGATGACTTCTTAATGCAGGACGACGCGTTAGCAATCTGTTCTTCGTGGACGCATGATCTGAACGGAATGCAAACAACCTGACGATGCGTTAACAACTATTCAACGCATGACTATGCGTTAGCAACCTACAACGCGTTGACATCGGCCAAACTATCCATGGACGCATAGATGACCATCAACGCAAGGCGCTGAGAATCAAATCAGAATCTTGAGAGCTTGTTGGATGATTGACGAACATGATTTGTGGCTGATAGGGAAGTAAATAATGAAGCTCAAACCTTAAAGGAAACTCAATAAACGCATGGGGGCATTCTGATGAATGAATAGTTGTTTATTGGAAAATGTTGGACGCATAGGTTAAGCTTATAAAGGCTAGGTGGCTTCATATAGACTTGACACCTTAAAAGTAGGAGGTGTTAAAAAGGCATGTTAAGTGTTTCATGCAAGGTGACACTTGGATAAAAGCATAATTAATTAAGCATGCATCGTGACATGTGGCAAACAAGTGGCAAAAGGAGAGGAGAAGTTGGATGGCAAGCTCCATATAAATAGAACCTTGAGGGAAAAGGAGCGACTGATGACTCTGAAAGAAGAATTTTGGAGAGAAAGGAAAGAAAGAAGGCAGAAAGGAGGAATCCTTGCGTCTGTAGTAGGAGTCGGTGGCCAAGAAAGAAGGTATTCTTGACAACTTAGCTATTTTATGTTAAAGAAGTTGTTTTGCGTCGAAAAGGGGTTAGCCTTGCGGTGAAGACAAACACTACGTTCAAGGTGAACGTCGCGTCCAAAGTTAGGTGATGCGTTCAAGTTGGATCTTGTGTCCAAGAGAGGTCGACGCATCCAAAAGAGAAGTAAGAAGAGTTGGGCTGCACTTTGCGGAAGTAATCAACCTTGCGTTGAAGAGCAGGGTTTGCGCTAGTTATCAACCTTGCGTTGAAGGGCAGGGTTGCGTCCAACCGAGCTGACAGAGGAATATGGAGCTTTGCGTTTCTGAGTTAGAACGTTGCGTCCAAGAAGCTTGGGAAGAGGAAATAGAGGGAAGGAAGAGGAATTATTCTTTGGCAAGTACAAGTGAGTAACACCTGCGTTTTTTTTCAAAATGTAAATGAGTTCTTTATGAATATGATTTCATGGGTTTCTAATGAATAAATGCATGCATTTTATTTGAAACGCCTTGAGTATGCTAGTTACTTGCCATAAGTTTATAAAATGCATGGTGATTGATTGATGCATGTTTTCATGATTTTGCTGAAAAGCATGATGTTATATGATTTCAAGAAAGATTTGGAATTAAACTTGTATGAAAAGCATGTTGTTTGATATTAAAGCTTGAAATTGAATTTAGCATGCTATTGATGTGAGATTTGGAAACGGTTATCTTATAAGTTATTAATATAATGTTTCCAAAATATGTATTGTGTTTTATAAAACTTTGAAAAGGAACCCGAGGCTGAGGGACTTCGGAGAAGGCCAAAGGGTAGCCGGGATATAGAAAAAGGTACCCAATGCTGAGGGACTCGTAGAAGGCAGATGGGTAACCTGGATATAAATACAGAAAAGGCACCCAATGCTGAGGGACTCGTAGAAGGCAAATGGGTACCTGAATATGGAAATGGGACCCCAATGCTCAGGGACTCGGAGAAGGCATTGTGGGCGGCTCGGAATATAAAACCTATGTGCATATAGAGGTATATACGACGCTGATGTGTTGAGATTACTCCACACAGCTAAGGAAAATTGACATTGAGGAGGGTTGAGCATTGCTCCGCCTCAACTAAGGAAAAGTATTTTGAAATGAATGAGATTTTGAGTATTTACTCTAAAACAGATATGAATGTTTTAACAATGGTATTTGAGTATATTTTAATATAATTTGAAGTGTTATATTTTATGCGAGTTTGACCAATTTTACAGTTAAAGTATAATGTTTTCAGAAAACCGTTACTCACTGAGCTGTTAGCTCACCCTTTTTATATGTTTTCCATTTTCAGGTAGCATGACAGTTCCCGTTGCCGATCGAAGTCGAGGTTTGTCAAGAGTATGTTAATGGTATTACCGTCCTAGGAAGGTTTTATATGAAAACGTGGTGAGTGTGACAGTGGGTTATGTG
This sequence comes from Citrullus mucosospermus, assembly GCA_030954485.1. Taxonomy (NCBI): domain Eukaryota; kingdom Viridiplantae; phylum Streptophyta; class Magnoliopsida; order Cucurbitales; family Cucurbitaceae; genus Citrullus; species Citrullus mucosospermus. The sequence continues at coordinate 12,601,759 of CM062057.1, read as the reverse complement.
ACAGGGTAGTCGGTAACTACTGTCCTCACACTCTGTCTCGGGCTACAGGAGGATAGTTCGGGGTGGGGTGTGACAAAGTTCATTGCACGTCAAAGTTATGCATCCACCAGTTCACCGTATTTCCAAAGGCATATACGGTATATATCCATACAACAAAACTATAAAATTATTTTAAATAATGCACTAACCTTTTGTATGTCAATTATACAACGACACTTGAACTTGCATACGAGTGATATCTTGTTCAAAGCTATATATGGGAAGAGTGACGAGGAGGTCGTGTAAATATGGGTGAAGAAGGACGCACTAACAAAATTAGTGTTCGGGTTAACACCAGATTCAATTGCGTGGGCGGATGTTGATTACGTATACAGTACAAGCAATGTCTATGAACACTGGATCCTTGTGATGTTGGACATTAACCTTGGGAAGGGCATCCTGTACGACTCATACCCGACATATGTCTCCTAAAGGGATATCGCGATCGTCTTGTTGCCTCTCACATACACACTACCGTCGTTGCGTGGCTTTTACAAGGTCAAAGATCAAAATTCACACATCGCGCCTGCCCCATGGAGCTTGCACTGCGCAGATACCGACAACATCCAAGGTAGTAAAATGTTGGATTGCGGTATATTTTGTCTTAAGTTTTTTTAGTATTTAGTTAGGGGAACCCCAATCAAAGGTTCCCTAACTCAAGATAGGATGTCAGAGTTCAGTTTCAGTTTGTGTGTGAGTTGTGGTCCAATAGGTTTATTTATTAGTTCATACGTCAAACTGTATAATTTTTACACGCTGTCGAATACTGTAATTAAATAATATGTAAGTATGATCGACAGTGAGAACCGAGAGGAGAGAGAACAAACAAAAGTAACAATGTTTGTGCATTTATAACTAAATATGTAAGTATGATCGAGAGTGATAATCAAAAGGGGAGACAACAAACAAGAGCAACAACGCTTGCACATTTAGATTAACAATAGTACATCCAAATGATATTAAACAATCGAGAGCAAGAGACACAATTGAGAGCAACAACGCCCCGCAATTATGACATAATGTTACACGTTCATGGAAATAACGAGAAAGAGCGAGTTCAAGAGTTGAGAGTCGAGAGTTGAGAGCAATAAGCTTAACTGAGGGCTAAGAGTGGAGATATACAATGAGACAATGAATAAACAATTGCTATCATCCTATGTCCCACCATGTCAAATAAACAATTTCTTCCCATCCATCCTTCAAAATAGTAAACAAGAAAAGCCAGTTACAAAATTTTGGTTTTTGTCAAAATCTCGCTAACGACTCTCAATTCTTACTATAAACTGCTCTCTCACTCCTCTAATTTAGATCCCGCTTCTCGCTGCATATTTCGATACTCGCTTCCCACTACGTTCTCACTTCTTGCTACGTTTCTCGATTCTCATTACAAAATACTACAATGATCTTTTCTCGCTTTCGACTCTCCATCCTCGTGGCGGACGAAATTCATCGCCCAATTCCTTGTCAAATAAATTTTTTGAACTTAACCAACAGTAGTAGTGGCAAGCCGAGTCAAACATAGGGAGCACTTCGAATCTCAAAATTAGGCAGTTTTCAATTCTACATAACCGAAGGGGGGGTTTATGAGAAAGTTGGTCGCAAGAAAAATTAAATTTCATAAAATAAAATGCAGAATTTAAAGGAGTAAAGTTTAATTGGAGAAAGCTCTAGCTTGGGTTGGACAAGATTTTCTTTGTTTGATGTTTTCATTCAATTGGTTTGTCATTCCTAAATTTGTTATACTTGGCACCTAATCAATTTAATTGGAAAAGCCAAAATTAAATTGCCCTAATCGACAAATTAGAATTAAGACAAACCGATGATAGACATGCAAAATTTGTATTAAACCCAATTGTGTTAAGTTTAAGGGAAAATTAGGTGGAACATTCAATTTGAAATGCGGAGATTAAATGTTCTATTGATTTAATCCTAGGTTGATTAGAACAATACTCACCAACAAATTGGGTTTGCAAGCTAACCTAACCTATTGCTTCTATGATCGACATACAACTGTCACGAGTCATAATTCAGAGCAACAATCAAAGCGAACACTAGTGTCAGGATTTGATCATATGTCACACCCTTTTTTTTTTAAAACCAATGCGTTGAAGAACCTATAAAGGAAAGAAGTAGGACAATAGCGGTTTGTGCTCAAGTGTTAGTTTACATAAGTCATAGATAAAGTTTGAATTAGAAGGATTTGATTCAAAGGTTGCGTTAAGTGATTTCTGGATCATGGAATCAAAGTAATTCTTGAAGTTGAGAATTCTACTGTGTAGAATAAACAGATCAGGAGAACGCAACCATGACTTTGAGCTTGGAAGTAAAATCTATGGAAAGAAAGGAAACCTCATCAAGTGATGGGAAGGGTTAAAAAGAATAGCTGGGAGATAATTGAAGTTGGACGCATACTTAGTTGAAAACCATGTTGGACGCATGGTCAAGACAAAGGAAACGCATAATAAAGGTGAAACGTATAGGAAGGAATCAAGGAGAGGGATGCAAACTTGGTTTAAATAGGAAGTAAGAGTAAGATGCGTTGAAAGGAAATCTAAAGGAAGGGTAAACGCATAAGGTAGAATCATGAAAAGAGGCTATGACAATCTATGGTAAACGCACAACTCCTATTAAGGAAGATTTTGAATTGGATAAGTTAGAAGGTTGAGAAGTAAGCCTAAAGGAAGGAGGCTGGAGATGAATTTACGATAGGATTTATCGTCAAAGAAATAGCTCACATAAGGAAGAGATTGGAAACATGACCTTGGAATACAGCACAATAGTGCATAAAGGAATAATTATGGAAACCTCAAGGATAGGAGGAAGCTCATGGACGCAGAACGAAATAAAGGTAAACGCAAAGAGTACAAACGCATAAAAGAAAGGCATGTTAGTATGTGGTTAAGGTAGACGCATGGTATTATGCGGTAAGGAACAAACGCATAGTAGTGTGCGTTTGAGACTTTGACGCCATGAAGTACGCGGTAGAGAAATGCTGTATGCCCCTACCTGACATTTGGGAGTTGGCAAGTTAAGAAGAGACTATGAGACGGGCATTGGATAGAGAAAGTTGGTCGAGCTGTATGGGAGCAAAAGTGGCTAAGTGTTGGCCATGCGTTGGTGGGGCTACGCGTTGAGAGTATGACCGAGGTGTCAAAGGGCACTATGCGCCAAAGGCCACTAGGCGTTGAAGGCCACGAGGCATTGAAGGCCACGAGGCGTTGAACGCCACTATGCATTGGAAGCTACTATGCGCTGAAGGTTAATATGCGTTGATGCATAGAAGAAGTGGTCATAAGCACTTGAAAAGTGCTTATTATTCTCTCAAATTAAGGGAATTTTATATTAGATTTCACTTGTTTGCTAGTGATTTTCAGGTTTAAACGAGGAAAATTAGAAGAAACGACTAAAAGATCAAATCCGAGCAAGAATATGGTGAAAAAGAGCTTAAAAACGCATCCTTGTTGAAAAGCATGATGCGCCACGGCGCTAAGGCAGCGCTGCTGCGGTGCTGAAGCAGAAACGCATCAGCATAGACGCAGAGTAGCAACGCAGCGCTGGGAAGACGCTGCCTCGACGCATCCTTGAAGAACGCAAGACAGCGTCGCGGCGCTGGGACGGCGCTGCTGCGGCGCTAAAACCCGAGAGCAACTTATTTTTGGTCGCAACCCTAGTGCCGCGGCGCCAGTGTTAACTAAACGAAAGTTTTGTATTTTAGGTTAAATTTTAGGCGGCCAAACTCTATAAATTTAGGGGTTTTCAGCAGCCAAAAGAAGGAGGAGAAATATCAAGAAGATCAAGAAAGTTGCAGAACAAAAGAAAGATCCAAAAAGGTGAGAATTAAGCTAGAGTTCCAAGAGTGAGTTAGCCGCAAGGAAGAGGAAGAGAGTTCGAGATAGTTTTGGTGCCCTTCGAAGTCCGACGCGAGAGCCAAGGAGTTCGTGACGGTGCTGCCTCAATCAAAAACCTTTTTTCAGTAGAGTTTCCCTATTCTTTACACTCTTTCTTTGATTCTTTTTGCTCAATATGTTGCTTCACGTTATGAGTGGCTAAACTCTTTGGTTTTAAGGTTTTTAACGAATTGTTTGTGAATTCATGATAAATTTGTAGACTCATGGTTTTGTTCAAATAAATATGCTTTTCATTGTTATTGTGTTTAATTCTTGAAGATTGGCCACCTTCACATGTTAGGTTAGATGTATGATCGAGAGATTATATGTTTGATTTGATCTATAACAATGAATCATTGTTAATCTATCACGAGAGTAGTTAGGTTGACAATGAAAGTCACTAAAGACTAGTTTTAATGCCATGTAATCTTTGCATTGGTTTTAAGAGATTAACTATCAATCAAGTTGCATGAGAAAGAGTTGTCTTTGATAGAAGATAACTTGGAATTAAGTTTCTAGACTTAGGCATAAGAAGAAAATCCATGAAATCTATAATTTTGCTTGATGAAACAAACAAGGATTTGAAACCCTAGAACTCTCTTTGACTTTTGCAATTCTCCCTTTGATACTTTCTTGGCTTGATTTTTCTTTTTCCTAAAAACAAAATTTGAATTCCAATCCTCAAATAAAATTGATTCAATTCTAGAATAGCTAAGTAACTTAAACCTTCCCAATTGGATCTCTAGTGGAAACGATACTCGGACTTAACCGTTTTATATTATAACTTGACCTGTACACTTGCGGTTAACACACAGAAGTGGCACATCAAGTTTTTGGCGCCGTTGCCGGGGATCCAAAATAACGGTTTTTGTTATTTAATATTCATTTGAATTGATAGATCTTAATTTGAGGTGTATATTATTTGATTGTTTATTTATTTAGTTTATTTTATATAATTGTTTTTTTTTATTATTTATTTTATTTATTTTGTTAGTCTATGCCTCGAGATAATACTAACCTCCTCCCTCTTGATCCCGAGATTGAAAGGACGTGTAGAAGAAATTTAAGTGCTCAACTTAATCAAACTACCGAGATGGCGGAGGAGATACCTAAGGCAATTAGAGACTACTTTCAACCTACGTTACCGGCAAGTCAACCCGGAATAATGAATGTACCTATCAATGTCAACAATTTTGAGTTGAAACCGGGGTTGATCCAAATGGCTAGAGAGCTAGCCTTTAGAGGAAGAACCAATGAAGATCCTCACAAGCACTTGCGATCTTTCTTGGAGATATGCGGAATGGTAAAGATGAATGGTGTTTCTAACGATGCTATTAAACTAAGACTTTTTCCTTTCTCTTTGCAGGACCGTGCTAAGGATTGGTTGGAAACCATACCTCCGGATAGCATTACAACATGGGAGATCTTAGCTCAAGCTTTCTTGAACAAATATTTTCCACCGGCTAAATCTCAAAGACTAAGGACGGAGATTGGAACATTCCGCCAACTCGAGGATGAACAATTATATGAGTCTTGGGAAAGGTATAAGGATCTCTTGAGAAGATGCCCTCAACATGGGTATCCGATTGGTTGCAAATTCAAATTTTCTACAATGGATTAGCAAGCTCCACCAAATCCATCTTAGATGCAACCGCCGGAGGGTCAATTTTTTCAAAGAATGCTCAAGAAGCCTATACCATATTAGAAGACTTGGCCAATACATCTTACAATTGGCCATGTGAACGGTCATCTCCAAACATCCCAAGAGCCGCTGGATTATATGAAGTGGATGAGGTAAATTCTCTCAAAGCTCAAATGGCTTCCCTTACTAATGCTCTTTCTAAATTAACTACAGGAGGCCAAGCTCAAACAAATCCACCATCTATAGCCTCTCTTGCTGCTTTGGCATCGGAAATGGGCCTTCATGGAGATAATGAGACGGCTAACTATGTTGATAGAGGACACTATAGGAGTCACCAACATCAACAACTTCCAACTCACTACCATCCTAGTTTGAGGAATCATGAAAATTTTTCTTATGCTAACAAAAGAAATGTTTTGCAAGGTTCTTCTGATTTATCCAATGTAGGTCCATCCCACACTGAAAAGAAGTCCAACTTAGAAGATTTGATAATAGAGTTCATAAAAAAATCAAGAGGAAGGACAACCGCATTGGAAAGCACAGTACAAGGTCATGGTAAGGCCATTCAAAACATCGAGGTACAAATTAGCCAAATCGCCACTTCCCTTCAAACAATGCAAAAGGGAAAATTTCCTTGTTGTCCCGAGATAAATCCAAAAGAGGAGTGCAAGGCCATGACTTTGAGGAGTGGGAAAAAGCTGTCCACTCCTTTGATGAGGATGAAGAGCAAGAGGTAGATGACACAATTCAAGAGCCAATTTTAGAAGATGAACCAAAGATCCTAGAAAAGGAGGTAAAGGTAAAAGAGTCAACATCTTCAAGTAAGTCATCTAACCCTCTACCTTTTGTACCTAATACTATGCCATATCCTCAACATTTTAAAAAGAAAGAAATAGACTCGTAATTTGCTAAATTTCCTGAGTTATTTAAAAAGCTGCACATTAACATTCCATTTGTTGAGGCTTTAGAGCAAATGCCCAACTATGCGAAATTCATGAAAGATGTCTTATCTAAAAAGAAAAGGTTTGGGCAATATGAGATGATTAGCATGACTGAGGAATGTAGTGCAGTGTTACAAAAGAAGCTACCACAAAAGTTAAAAGATCCAGGGAGTTTTACTATACCTTGCACTATTGGTTCTTTAAATGTTACTAAAGCTCTTTGTGATCTTGGTGCTTCTATTAATTTGATGCCTTTATCTGTTTATAGGAAACTCAACATTGGAGAGGTGCAACCCACCACCATCACCTTGCAACTTGCTGACAGATCATTAGCTTATCCCAAAGGTATTGTTGAAGATGTATTAGTTAAAGTTGACAAATTTATCTTCCCTGCAGATTTTGTAGTATTGGACATGGAGGAGGACTCTGAGATTCCTATCATACTTGGGAGGCCATTCCTAGCAACTGGAAAGGCTATCATAGATGTCCGACAAGGGAAGTTGACTCTAAGGGTAAATGATGAGAATGTTGTATTTGATATTTACAAGTCCTTGAGTCATCATGATGAGAGTAGCCCTTGCCATGCCATAGACATAATTGATCATACTATTTTTAAGCATGTAGAGGTCATGTTAGCTAATGATCATCTAGAACAAAGCATAATAGATGTTGAAAATGCAGATACAATCTCTGATGAAATAGCATTTTATGCTAGGTCGTTAGATAGGTTGCCAATATGTTCTAAAATAGATAAACCTATACCTTTAGCTCCCTTGCATGTTGTGAATGATATTGAGAAGCCTAAGCTTGAATTAAAAGTATTACCTCTTCATTTAAAATATGCATTCTTAGATGATTTATCTTCTTTACCTGTTATAATATCTTCTGATCTTGATTCTGTGGAAGAAGAAAAATTATTGAAAGTATTGAGGGACCATAAATCTGCGATTGGTTGCTAGTGATTATTATTCTCTCAAATTAAGGGAGTTTTATATTAGATTTCACTTGTTTGCTAGTGATTTTCAGGTTAAAACGAGGAAAATTAGAAGAAACGACTAAAAGATCAAAACCGAGCAAGAATATGGTAAAAAAAGAGCTGAAAAACCCATCCTTGTTGAAACGCATGATGCGTCGCGGCACTAAGGCAGCGCTGAAGCAAAAACGCATCAGCATGGACGCAGAGTAGCAGCGCGACGCTGGGAAGGCGCTGCCTCGACGCATCCTTGATGAACGCAAGACAGCGTCGCGGCGCTAAAACCCTAGAGCAACTTATTTTTGGTCGCAACCCTAGCGCCGCGACGCCAGCGTTAATTAAACGAAAAGTTTTGTATTTTAGGTTAAATTTTAGGCGGCCAAACTCTATAAATTTAGGGGTTTTCAGTAGCCAAAAGAAGGGGTGGGGGAGATATATCAAGAAGATCAAGAATGTTGCAGAACAAAAGAAAGATCCAAAAAGGTGAGCATTAAGCTAGAGTTCCAAGAGTGAGTTAGCCACAAGGAAGAGGAAAAGAGTTCGAGATAGTTTTGGTGCCCTTTGAAGTCTGACGCGAGAGCCAAGGAGTTCGTGACGGTGCTGCCTCAATCAAGATCCTCTTTTCAGTAGGGTTTCCCTATTCTTTACACTCTTTCTTTGATTAGTTTTGCTCAATATGTTGCTTCACGCTATGAGTGGCTAAACTCTTTAGTTTTAGGGTTTTTGATGAATTGTTTGTGAATGCATGATAACTTTGTAGACTCATGGTTTTGTTCAAATAAATATGCTTTTCATTGTTATTGTGTTTAATTCTTGAAGATTGGCCACCTTCACATTTTAGGTTAGATGTATGATCGAGAGATTATATGTTTAATTTGATCTATAACAATGAATCGTTGTTAATCTATCACGAGAGTAGTTAGGTTGACAATGGAAGTTGCTAAAGACTAGTTTTAATGCCATGTAATTTTGTATTGGTTTTAAGAGATTAACTATCAATCAAGTTGAATGAGAAAGAGTTGTCTTTGACAGAAGATAACTTGGAATTAAGTTTCTAGACTTAGTCATAAGAATTAAATCCATGAAATCTATAATTTTGCATGATGAAACAAACAAGGATTCGAAACCCTAGAACTCTCTTTGACTCTTGCAATTCTCCCTTTGATACTTTCTTGGCTTGATTTTTCTTTTTCCCAAAATTGAAATATTGAATTTCAATCCTCAAATAAAATTGATTCAACTCTAGAATAGCTAAATAACTTAAACCTTCCCAATTGGATCTCTAGTGGAAACGATACTCGGACTTAACCGTTTTATATTATAACTTGACCCGTACACTTGCGGTTAACACACAAAAGTGGCACATCAGTCCACCACATGCTCCAGTTTTATGTTTACTTTACAACCTTCTCCAACACTTGTGAACATCCCTTGTTATAAGTCTATGCTTTACACAATTTGCAATAATATTCTATCTTTCCGAGAATTAAATCTCCTGCAACACTTCACAGCTTATGTTTATTCCTTTCTTGCTTATTCGCTTCACTTCTATCCATTCTCGGTTTACTTCCATGCGTCCACCCTTACCATGCGCTACCTAGCCCTGACCATGCGTCAAACATGGTCATTTACCTCTTTGCTCCATGAATTCTTCAACGCATTGTTTTCTTAAAAAGTAGGGTGTGACAATGCGACATAGCAAATTCAACTAATGATGTGAATGAATAGATAAAGAAAGGGTTCGGGTTGATTAACATCTAACATCGGAAACGCATAGTAGTATTCTATTCATACTAGCGACTCTTCTCCCGGTTGTCAGCCACTATGCGTTATATGTCTATAACGCATAGGAGAGTGTTAAGAACCAATGTAATCCCCATAGACAGGTAACACTTCTTGGCCCTTGTCAATTGAGTTCAACAATCACTTACCCTCTCGAACAGTTTGATTATTACTACTTATATCGATTTGTTAGATGGACAAAAGCATCGGATTAAGATCGCAATTGACAAGATGAAATAGTTACACTATGGTTCTTAGTTAGATGCTAACGCAACCTTAGACCCTTGAGTGATTAGTTACTCATGGTTTGAAAATAAAAAGTGGAAAGTATAGAGAATTGAGTAGACATGGAAGATAATTATATTGATGAAACGGAATACAACTTTAGATAAGCTCAATGTCTTGACACAAATCTAAAATCAAGAAGAAAAACTAAGAAAGAAAGAAAGGAAGGTGTGAATGTCTTGAGTCGCCTGGATGGAAGCGTGAGGTTCTGCTGTGAAGTGGTCCGGCGGAGGGAAGACTCTTCTCTCTCGAGCTATTCGTCTCCGGTCGAAGTCTGAAAGAACTCTGCTGTCACTTATGGAATTCTTCCGAGAATCAACAACCTTTTCTCATCTCGCAGAGCTGCCCTTTTATAGAGGATGCGTTCGCAATTAATGGCAAATCTGCTTGATTGGCGGCGAGATTGATACCATGCGTCCATCTCGCCTGATTGCGTGATTCTCGGGTCAATTAAGATCCACCACTTTAGCCACAAATCATGTTCGTCAATCATCCGTCAATCTCTTATGATTCATATTTGATTCTCCGCGCCTTGCATTAATGGTCGTCTATGCGTCCATGAATAGTTTGGCCGATGTCAACGCGTCGAAGGTTGCTAACGCATAGTTATGCGTTGAGTTGTTGTTAACGCATCGTCAGGTTGTTCGCGTTCCGTTCAGATCATGTGTCCACGAAGAACAGATTGGTAACGCGTCGTCCTGCGTTAAGAAATCATAAACGCATTTTCTGCATTCCTACGTCAAAACATGCGTTTTAGGCTCAAAAAGTGGTAAAATCATTTATCTTCCTAAAAATATAAAAGTATAATGCAAAGGAAGATTTATTAATCAAAATCAATATAAACTGCCGCATGCTTCTCTATTTAATCTCTATTTATTTAAGAAAAAGGCTATCAGAACTTGTATTTCTACAAGTTGTCACCGAGCTTGGCGTTGAACAAAGCTCCGAAGCTCTGATTGTTGCTGGGCCATCTGAGTCACTTGTTGACCCAATTGTGAAACTTGTTGAGCCAACTCTTCTTACCGCTGGAGACTTTCCATCTCCTTGCGCCGAATTTCATCTAGGTCTCCCATGACGGGGTGAAGGATCCCATCATCCAAGTACCGCAGCAAATCATCCAAATTTAAATCAACAAACGGCAGCGGAGCAGAGGCGTGCCGCAAGTGATATGGTTCTTCTTGATGATGCATGCTTGTAGTTGCTTCTGCCTGCGGTTGAGATATTGGGCAAGCAGAAGGTTCGGTAGTTGGTGGAGTTGGAAGATTGAAGATTGAGGTTCATGGCGAGGCGGTGAGAATTGAAAGGGCTCTGACTCCTCGGGATCCAGAGTCAGGGTCGGCTAAACAGGTGGTGGTGGTGGAGTTGCCTCTCGAAAGGTGGATGATTGAGGCGGGGAGAGGGTTAACTCCAGGTGGGGTGAAGAAGGTGGCGACACTTCCTTTGACTCTTCGTTTAAGTCTGCGATAGGAAGCTGAAGAGGCGTTGGGAGGTCACGTTGGGTGGTAGGTAGATGAAGTGGCTCTTTTTGGATTTTAGGGGAAGGAGAAGGGGGAGTTGGTGGTGAAGAGGGCTCCTCAGTGATTGGGTCGATGGAAGGAGTATAAATGGTCAAGGCTTGTGTGTTGGCGTCAAACTGAACAGTTTCTTCAGCTTCACTGGGTTGTGAACTCGACGCCTGTATCTCAAAATTCTTCTTGACCAGTTTCCTCTTCTTGGGTTGAGGAGGTTGGTTGGATGATGGTTCTTGTGACTTGGTCGGCCTCTTCTTTGAGTTGGCCGCCTCAAGCAGATGCGGGGAATTCTTTAATATCCGTCTGAGACTTTGGGCTGAAAGGACTCCATTTACTGCTCTGACTGGTGCATCCTCCATGAACTCTACGTTGGCGCACAGTCTTGTCACAAGAAAGGGGAAGAATAGCTGACACCTTGGCTTGAAAAACAACCCTCGAATCTGTGGGGCAATAATGCGTCCCACGTCTAGCCGAATTCCTCGCATGATGCAGTAAATGACCATGGCACGGTCCCTTGAAATTGAGGCGTCATGTGTTGTGGGGATTAGCGACCGCTTGATGAAGTAAAGCCACAGGTTGGCCTTGGCGATCAAGCAAGTCGGCGCCAATGTTTGAAAGCCCTTTGGGGAAGTTGATAACTTGTAGAAATACAAGTTTTTATAGCCTTTTTCTTAGATAAATAGAGATTAAATAGAGAAGCATGCGGTAGTTTATGTTGATTTTTATTAATAAATCTTCCTTTGCGTTATACTCTTGTATTTTTATGAAGATAATGATTTTACCACTTTTTGAGCCTAAAAGGCATGTTTTAACGCAGAAGTGCAAACGATGCGTTGACAACTTCTTAACGCAGGACTATGCGTTAGCAATCTGTTCTTCGTGGACGCATGATCTAAACGGAACGTGAACCTATAGATGCATTAACTACTCAACACAAGACTATGCGTTAGCAACTCATGACGCGTTGACATCGGTCAAACTATCAATGGACACAAACACAACCATCAATGCAATGTCGCGGACAATCAGATCAGAATCTTGAGAGATTGTCAGATGACTAACATACATAATCTGTTGCTAAAGTGGTGGATCTTAATTGACCCGAGAATAATGCAATCAGGCAAGATGGATGCATGATATCAATCTCACTGCTAATCAAGCAGATTTGCCCTTGATTGCGAACGCAACATCTATAAAAGGGCAAACCTGCAAGATGAAAAAGGGTTGTTGTTTCTCGGAAGAATTGCATAAGTGACAGCAGAGTTCTCTCCAGACTTCAACCGGAGACGAATAGCTCGACAGAGAAGAGTCTTCCCTCCGCCTGACCACTTCACACCAGAACCTCACGCTTTCATCCAGGCGACTCAGGACATTGACGTCTTTCCTGCTTTCTATCTTAGTTTTTCTATCTTGATTTTAGATTTGTGTCAAGACATTGAGCTTATGTAAAGTTGTATTCCATTCATCAATATATATTTCTTCCATGTCTACTCATTTTTTTATACTTTCCGCTTTTTACTTTCAATCCATGAGTAACTAATCTCTCAAGGGTCTAGGGTTGCGTTAGCATCTAACTAAGTACCATAGTGTAACTATTTCATCTTGTCAATTGCAAACTTAATCCGATGCTTATGTCCATCTAGCTAACCGATATAAGTAGTAATAATCAAACTGCTCGAGAGGGTAAGTGACTGTGGAACTCAATTAACAAGGGCCAAGAAGTGTTACCTGTCTGTAGGAATAATTTTGGTTCTTAACACTCTCCTATGCGTCATATAACGCATAGCGGCTTACAACCGGGAGAAGAGTCGCAAGTATGAATAGACTACCACCATGCGTTTCTGATGTTAGATGTTAACCAACCCGAACCCTGTTTTTTTCCATCCATTCAAATCATTAGCTCACTTTGCTGTGTCGCATGCCTTTCTATCTTCCACAATTTAGCTTAGTGTACATACTATCGTTTTCCTTAGATTAGAAACAAACACCTCAACTCATTATTCTTGGTTACCACTGCAACGCATATAATCCACTTAAATATAGAATCAACATAATCCCTGTGTTCGACCTCGAACTCACCGAGAAAACCTACTCCTTTGCTTATACTTGGGTAAAGGAGAGGAAAACTTGACAGATCATCAACGCATAGCATTTAAGCATAAGTAAGACGCATAGCATGCTCAACGCATGGTGTGTGAAACACATCATAGTAGCTTAACCTGCACCTTGCGTTTGTACATTTCATTTCACAATTTATTCACAACAGAAGTGTTCCACTCTGACCCTGGTTTGGCGATGATTTTGAGGGCGTCATTCATTTCGACTTCTGTAGGCGTCGACATTATTCAGTTACCCTCTGTCACCGCGATGTCGGGAAGATCAAACAACCCGTTGATCTCCTGAGGCTGGAAGGAAATCACCTCATCTTCAACTTTGACAATGTGTGCCTTACGGTGAATGGTTTGATAATTTGTAGAAATACAAGTTATGATAGCCTTTTTCTTAGATAAATAGAGATTAAATAGAGAAGCATGCGGCAAGTTATGTTAATTTTTATTAAGAAATCTTCCTTTGCGTTATACTCTTGTATTTTTAGGAAGATAAATGATTTTACCACTTTTTGAGCCTAAAACGCATGTTTTGACGCAAGAATGCAGACGATGCGTTGATGACTTCTTAACGCAGGACGACGCATTAGCAATATGTTCTTCGTGGAAGCATGATCTGAACGGAACGCGAACAACCTGACAATGAGTTAACAACTATTCAACGCATAACTATGCGTTGTGTAGCAACCTATGACGCGTTAAAATCGGCCAAACCATTCATGGACGCATAGACGACCATTAATGCAAGGCGCTGAGAATCAAATTAGAATCTTGAGAGGTTGACGGATGATTGACGAACATGAGTTATGGCTAAAGTGGTGGATCTTAATTGACCCGAGAATCACGCAATCAGGCGAGATGGACGCATGGTATCAATCTCGCCGCCAATCAAGCAGATTTGCCAATAATTGCGAACGCATCATCTATAAAAGGGCAGCTCTACGAGATGAGAAAAGGTTGTTGATTCTCGGAAGAACTCCATAAGTGATAGCAGAGTTCTTTCAGACTTCAACCGGAGACGAATAGCTCGAGAGAGAAGAGTCTTCCCTCCGCCGGACCACTTCACAGCAGAACCTCACGCTTCCATCCGGGCGACTCAAGACATTGACGCCTTTCCTGCTTTCTTCTTAGTTTTTCTTTCTTGATTTTAGGTTTGTGTCAAGACATTGAGCTTATCTAAAATGGATTCCGTTTCATCAATATATATATCTTCCATGTCTACTCATTTCTCTATACTTTCCGCTTTTTACTTTCAAACCATGAGTAACTAATCACTCAAGGGTCTAGGGTTGCGTTAGCATCTAACTAAGAACCATAGTGTAACTATTTCATCTTGTCAATTGCGATCTTAATCTGATGCTTATGTCCATCTGACAAATCGATATAAGTAGTAATAATCAAACTGCTCGAGAGGGTAAGTGATTGTGGAACTCAATTGACAAGTGCCAAGAAGTGTTACCTGTCTATGGGGATAACCTTGGTTCTTAACACTTTCCTATGGGTTATAGACATATAACGCATAGCGGCTGACAACCGGAAGAAGAGTCGCAAGTATGAATAGAATACTATTATGCGTTTCCGATGTTAGATGTTAACCAACCCGAACCCTTTCTTTATCCATTCATTCACATCATTAGCTGAATTTGCTGTGTCGCATGCCTTTCCATCTTCCACAATTTTAGTATAGTGTACATACTATCGCTTTCCTTAAGTAGAAACAAAACAACTCTCTCAACTATTTCTTGGTTACCACTGCAACGCATATAATCCAGATAAATACTAAATCATCATAATCCATGTGTTCGACCTCGTACTCACCGAGAAAACCTACTCCTTTGCTTATACTTGGGTAAAGAATAGGAAAACTTGACAAGATCACCAACGCATAGTGTAAGACGCATAGCATGTTCAACGCATGATATGTAAAACGCATAATCATATTTTAATCACACCTTGCGTTTGTACAATTTCAATTCCACATATAATTTACCACAACAAGTTTTTGGCGCCGTTCCCGGGGACTTGTGATCTGTCTACTGTAAAATTATACAACATGGTTCCTTCGAAAAATGCCTCCACGGCGGTGGGTTGGATGACTTGGGTGCTTTCACAAAATTGCCTCGAACCCATTGCGTCGACTCCTTGTATGATGAAGGCAGACAACTCAATTGGCTCTGGGAAAAATCCCACTTTAGTGTAGAGCCCACTGAATTGTTTCTTACGACTCTTCGCCGCCTCCTTTGTTGGTTCCTCAACCGATTTCTCTTTTCCCTTCTCGTTCCTACTACTCGGACTAGCAGGTGTTCTCCTTGCTCTGCCTGCATCCAAGTCCCTTATGACCACTCCAGGTGCCTTAGCCACCTCAGTCTTCTTCTTTTTTTCTGGTAGCTTTTCCTTGGTGATTGTTACCTCTTTTTCTTTCTTTTTCTCCTCCCTTATTTTTTTTATATTCTTCTTGATGCGTTCAGCTTTGGGTAGCTTCGCCGCATCAGTCACTTCCACCTCAACTTCTAATTCCGTCGCAATGTCTGCTATGCGACGGAGAAACTCGACTTTTCTGGCGGCCTCTTTGACAGCTTGTACGCCAGATGCGATTTCCTCTTTTCTTCTCTTCTTTGAGGCGAAAAACGACTTCGTCCTTTCTTTCATCTTTTTGATGTCGTCTTTCAGCTTCTTGGACTTCTTTGCCGCTCTCGCTTCTAACCACTCAACAGATGATGCGGCGAAAGATGATGCGATAGCCTCGTATGTCCCCGCGTCCTTTACTTTTTCATTTTTTCTTCTTAGCGGAGGTACATCTTCCTCGGCTTCTACTTCCCTAGCCCTCATTGGCTTGATTTTCCTTTTCGTGGCGGACTTCTTCTTTTCCACCGCTACTATTACCTTTCCAATTGGTCTTTCATCGGAGTCTGACTCCTTAAGACCACTTATCACAGGGACTGACCCACGCGACTCATGTTTCATCCTCTGGTCAACCAACCCGTCCAACCAGTCATCGTCTTCTTCATCAATGGTGTCTAGAATATCTCCGAAGACGGTGGTGTCATCATTCCTTCCCATCTCTTGAGCTTCAGACAGGTCCCTGGAGCGTAGCGTAGATGGGGTTGATGTCGCTTCCAACTCAAGACTATTGGGGCGAACAATGGCGAGGGGTTCAGGTGTGGTGGAGGTAGTGGACAGATTCCGACTACCATTCCATGAGGATAAGGCAATAGATTTAGGGCTTTTGGAGAAGGTGGGTTGCTGGGAAGCCATGGGAAGGGTATAGGTGAAAAGGGAGAAAAGTGGATGAGAATTGGGAGATTTTTCGAATAAGCTAGAAATCGCGCCGGTAATCTGAAAATTCGGAGAGAAAGGAAGCGTACTCGAAAAAGGGTTGAACAGGGTTTATAAAGGGTTTTGGCTGAGCGCGTGGGTTATCAACTCAATGCGTGACATCATAGCCGCATTAAATGGTCTGACATCCGTCGACGTCAGCCGACTTAAGTGCAGTCAGCTTTTCGAATCCTCGATCTGATAGCGATGTGACAGAATCGCTTTAGATTCCCCTCTAGGCGTCGAGCTAATCGTATCGTATCATTTTAGATGTCGACGCCTTGTAATTGAATTTGAGTTCAATTTTCACTCATCGCAAAATAACAGATAACATCCAAACAAAAATTTTCAAAGCAGATAAAAAAATAAAAAAATTAAAATAACATAAAATAAAATAAATCAAAATAAACTAAAAATAAAAATCAAATCAAATCAAATAAAATGACGAAAAGAAAGGGAGAAATGAAATAATGCGGAAAGAAAGGTACAAAAGTTAGGATGCGTCCCTGGGATATAAGTGTTTGTTGTCAACGCAGGACGCGTCCATCTTTTCCTCAATCTATCTTTTCTAGGTCAACGGTTACTCTCGTTCAACGCAGTCTCAAAAATATGGCTTTACACGTTAACCATTAACTTTGGATGCGTTGGTGCTGTCTTCATTCATCAGCTATGCAGCACCATAAGGAAAAATTCCTTGGATCTCAAAAAGCACTAGAACATCTTGTTCATAGTTTACCTGTGGCGCTGATCAGGGCACTCAACGTTCCAAATCTCGTAAAAAAAATTCTCCGAAAATTTAAGATTGTTGCCGCAGCGTTCAATTTGTGAAAGTTTGGGCTAACGCATCGTTCATTACTTCGTCGCCTGATGTTAGCCCAATTGTTGTTGGCTCTCAAAGGCTGGTTGGCTTGATTTTCCAATTACTTCTCTTTGCAAAGTTGTCGCCGCCTTTGATGAGTTGTTTCTTTTTCGAAAGGTTCTCTCGATCTCAGGGTCAGAAATGAACGAAGGCTGTTCTTCCTTGCTCATAAACTGTCAGATACGTCTTCTGCAAAACGCTCAGTTGATGCGCACTTTTAGTGTTAACCGCTAGTGTACGGGTTAAGTTATAATATAAGACGGTTAAGTCCAAATATCGTTCCACTGGAGATCCAATTGTGAAGGTTTAAGTTACTTAGCTATTCTAGAGTTGAATCAATTTTATTTTAAGATTGAAATTGAATATTATGAGTTATGGAAAATACAAATCAAATAAGGAAAGTATTAAAGTGAGAAACAGAAGAGTCAAAGAGAGTTCTAGGATAATGAATCCTTGTTTATTTCATCATGCAATATTATAGATTTCATGTGTCACACCCTCTCCCGGATTACCTACCTATCCTGAAAGGGAATGTGAAGACAATAAACATCACCCCTCTTGTGACGCATATTGTCCCATCTTACATAATTTCTTGTGCACACATTTCATACATAAACATTCATAGAACTCAGCCCTACTACACATGATCATAATATAACAATCCTTCCTGTACAAAGTACACTTTTATCATATAACATAATTAAACTTTCATAGATCCATCGTACATTTGTACAAAACCACATTACGATCCCCACTCTTTACACAACTTGATCTACATGCCACCTACATAAGGTTATATACAATGTACAACTCTCAGACGTGACTAAATTTCGAGAACTCGAGACTTAGATAGGGTGAGCTGAAGTAGGCTAAGCACCGGGAACTACCTGGGAGGAAAAGAAAACATCGAAAATGTGAGCTAAAAGCCCCGTGAGTGACTAATTTTGTAAAACTATCATTTGTTCAAAAACAAGCATGTTAAAATCATAATAACGCCATAAACGTAAACGTGATTCGAATAATCGTTTCTGTAAAATCATAATTTCAACAATGTAAACAAATCACAAATGTTCATGCCAAAATGATCGTATACGAAAAACAATTCGTTCTCATAACTTTCCCTTAGTCAGGGCGGAGCAAGACTCAACGCACCCGACGTCAAAAACATCCTTAGCTGAGGCGGAGTAAAACTCAACGCACTCAACGTCGATAACAATCCTTAGTTGGGGTGGAGCAAGACTTGACACACCCAGTGTCACAACCTCTATGTGCGCATAGGAATATGGCGGGTTGCCCAAGTACCTTATACGAGTCCTTCAGTACTGGGTCCCGGGGAAACTCACATGCCTTCTCATGTCCTTCAGCATTGAGCCTCCTCTAAAACATTTTAGAAACCAGTATTATACGTAAATAGTTCACATGAAAATCTTTCATGAAAATCAAATATCTCACGATAAACAACATTTCAAAACATGCCATTCAACATCTTATAGAAACGGATAAAACATGCCTTGTGAACAATATCATCAAACATCATGCTTTTCAAGAAAACAGTTCATCTCAAAGCCATATCTCATAAGAAAAACCAAACTAAACATTTTTCAATAAATTTCGTTTTCAAAGAAAGAAAAGTGTCACTCACAACTTGTTCTTAGGCCCTGAGCGGATTATATGCCTTTCTGAGCTCTTCTTGGCCTGTAAATACACATTCCTCACGTTACGTTTTCCTTAACTTCCTTTACATGATCATTAAATGTGCATACTTAAACTCAAATCATGATTCACCACCAGACTCCCTTTCTTTCCTAAAGTACACATAATAAGCGAGATTCTATGTCTCTAGCGAGATTACCAACGAGATTTCACCTTACTAGCGAGTGAGTTTACTAACGAAATTACACAACAGGTCATGGCACTAGCGACACTAGCATAAGTGAGACCAGCGAGACTACCTGAGGAGCGATACCGAGCGAGAGCCAGCGAGATTTGTGAGAGAAAAACCTTCTTTGCACGACCAGCGAGACTAGTGTCGCTACTCACGCTCCAATTCCTCAACATTACCTGCTTCCAAACGACATCCGACAGCAGAGTTTCCTCCTTTCCTGTTTGTTCTCACTTCTGTCAATTCAAAGTCATATTTCCAGCCAGATTTAGAACTTCTTTCCTTCTACAAACTTGTAGAAAAACATGTTTTCTAGCTTACCTTAAAATTTCATGGCTTAACTCGTCCTGGTTCGTCAGATATAGCAAGTTTTTTTCGCGCTACTCCAGATTGCACCGAAATTTTGTATCAGTAACTTCCAGCTAAAAGTTTACATGTTTTTATTCAATTTCAACTCAGGAATCCTTCATAAAAGTTGTTCAAAATTGAGTTAACTTACTAACCTTAAAATTTCAGCCCAAAATTCAATCTCTTCAGCTCGATATTTACCAAACACCAAACTTGGTTTGAACTGTGCGACAGCAGATGAAGCTTCTATTTCATCTTCAGTTTTACCATGAAACCGTCCAAAACCTTGCACGAATTTGCCCTAGAACTCTTCTTCAACCTCTCCATGATGTGCAGCTGAAAGATAGCATAGAAATGAGTTTGGAAATGAAGAGAAATGAGTCGGCAAAATTTTCCTTTCAACAAAACTATAACCGACTTCTCCATCCTTATCTTCTTCTTATTTTCTTTTTTTTTTTTTAATTCCCTCTTTGTCTTCTTTCCCTTTTGGTTTCCTTTTCTTTTTCTTTTTTTTTCCTACAAAATAAGATTATTAATATTAAGTCGCTTAAAGCTTTTGAACGTGCTTACCAATTAAGTGCTTACATCATGGATTTTATTGTCATTCATATGCCTAAGTCTAGAAATTTAATTCCAAGTTATTTTCTCTCCAAAACAACCATTTCTCATGCAACTCGATTGATTATTAATCTCTTAAAACCAATACAAAATTACATGGCATTAAGAATAGTCTTTAGCAACTTTTATTGTCAACCTAACTACTCTCGTGATAGATTAACAACAATTCATTGTTATAGATCAAGTTAAACATACAATCTCTCAATCATACATCTAACCTAACATGTGAGGATGGCCAATCCACAAGAGTTAAACACAATAACAATGAAAAGCATAATTATTCCAACAAAACCATGAAAGTCTACAATATCAACATAAATTCATAAACAAAGCATCAAAACCTTAAAACTAAAGAGTTTAGCCACTCATAGCTTGAAGCAACATGTTTAAGCAAAATAAACAAAGAAAGAGTGTAAAGAAAGGGAAACTCTACTGAAAAGATGCTCTTGATTGAGGTAGCACCGTCACGATCTCCTTGGCTCTCACGTCGGAATTCGAAGGGCACCAAGACTATCTCGAACTCTTTTCCTCTTCCTTACAACTAACTCACTCTTTGAACTCTCACTCAATTCTCTCCTTTTTGTGCCTCTTTAGGTCTGTAACTTCCTTGATTTAATTTGATTTTCTTTGATGATTTGGGCTGCTGGAAACCCCAAAATTTATAGAGTTTGGCCGCCCAAAAATTTACAAAAAATAACAATTTTTCATCTAAGGAAAGCTGGCACCGCGGCGCTAGGGCTGCATTCCAAATTGTTGCTCTCGGGTTTTAGTGCCACGGCAGTGCTGTCCAAGCGTAGCGACGCTGTGATGCGTTCAGAAATATTGTTCTCGGGCATTAGCGCCACGGCAGCGCCGTCCAAGCGCCGCGGCGCTGTCATGCGTTCAACAAGTTGCGTCGAATTTTGGCGCCGCGGTGCTACTATGCATCCATAACGCTGCGTTCAAGTTTTAGCGTCACAGCAGCGCCGTCTTGGCACCGCGGCGCAATCCCAAAATTTGCTCTTTTGTGTTTTTCAGCTCTTTTTCGCTGTATTCTTGCTCGGTTTTGATCTTTTGGTCTTTTCTTCTAATTTTCCTCATTTTAACCTGAAAATCACTAGCAAACAAGTGAAATCTAATATAAACTCCCTTAATTTGAGAGAATAGAAAGCACTTTTCAAGTGCTTATCATCAGTACGACCCAAGATAGAGAATTTTTGCATAAATCAACAAATAATATCAAAACCTAAATTATTAATTCAAATCCCCGGCAACAGCGCCAAAAACTTGTTCGTTAAAATTTCTATTTGAATTAAATTGAGTTTCCTAGCTTGTTGCACAAAAATAGATTTATTATTTCCGTAAAAGGATGCGTCGAGAATTACTCAAATGTGATCATGATTAAGCAAATTTTCCTATAAAAAGCCCAAGTATAAGCATTTATAGGTTTCCTGGTGAGTCTAGGGTCGAATGCAGGGATTTGTAATAACTAGGCGTTGAGAATAGATGCATGACTATGCGGTGAACTGTACATGTAATATGTGCATGTGTTGGTTGTATGTGTCTAAAACTATACATAAAGAATGAATAAAATTTCCTACAACTAACAATGAGGTGGTTGCGGCGATGGTTAGTCAAATGTCATTTAGTGTCAGATAGCATGAGTTGAGAATGAATGGAACCATGCAATGAAAGTAGAGTTAATGCAGGAGCTAGTTGATTACTTAAGCATATCCAAGTATAATTACATACCTACAAACTTAGTTTGTGAATCCATCTCTCGATGTTTCGACGCCACATTAATCTTATCTCTAAGACGCATGGTAAGTTTGCGTTGGCAAAAGATGAACTACATCTCTGCACCTCATCTAGTCTCAATAAATGCTAAAGATTAACCATCGACTCTCTCAAGTTAGACAGTCGTGCTTACTACTTTTGTTTGTCAGACAAAGTTATGCAAGCTAATGATATGCATTAATCAAGATGTAACATACTTAATATTGCTTAAGAAAAACTAACTTCTAACATCTAACTTATTTAGCATTCAAACAACATGGTGTAAGGTGTTTAATATGAAAATAGATGGAAGATAATCGTCAATCAAACTTATATTAAAGAAATAAACCATTCTCTCGAATGTCATTAACAAAACATAAGTAAGAAGGAGGGAAATGGAGATAAAACGAAAATGGAAGACGTCAAGCCGCCACTGGCAACGTCTTGCTTCATGGAGGCTTGAGATGGTTGCTATCTGATACATAAATTTCATAGGGTGAAGGTTCTCACTCACTGGGAGACGACTCTGAAAGTTCTCAGAATCTTTCTCTCAGAAGAGCTCGAAATGGAGGCTGGTTATAGTGAAGAAGAAATTGTGCAGAGCTTTCGCCTTTTGAACTCGTTTCTCTCCTCCCTTGAATGGAGAAGCTTTGGGCTATTTGTAGGCGTCGAAAAGTTGAAACTCATGATGACCTGACATCTTTACATTAAATTCCATGCCCTGCTGCGCAGACTTTTCACATCGTCGGCCCATTTGTTCTGCCATATTCTGATAGTGTGTTATACTTTTGCATATTGACATGACAGCTTTTGCCCAGGCGTCTGTATCTACTTTTCTCGACGTATGGTCTCAACGCATAGTCTTGACGCATGGGTTTCCACTTTTTCTCGCAGCAGCTTCGTCTCTAGTATTTGGGTTATTTGTGCTTCTTTTCTTCTTAATCCTGCGTTAAGAACAGAAAAGCTCATAATTTTTCAGGTATTTTCTGTTGTAGATAGTGCCAACGCATGGTAATATATTTTACATAATTCAACTACCAAAATCATGCGTTTAGCTCTAAAGTTACTCTAATTAATTCAAATAGTGACTATCATAACTTGTATTTCTACAAGTTATCACACCCCCAAATTTGAGTTAATGTTTGTCCTCAAACATTTATTTGAAGATTTATTAATTTTTACAGCCGAAGTCTAAGTAAAATGATAAGACTTGAAAAGTGCTTATTATTCTCTCAAATTAAGGGAGTTTTATATTAGATTTCACTTGTTTGCTAGTAATTTTCAGGTTAAAACGAGAAAAATTAGAAGAAACGACTGAAAGATCAAAACCGAGCAAGAATATAGAGAAAAAGTGCTGAAAAACGCATCCTTGCTTGAAACGCATGGTGCGCCGCGACGCTAAGGCAGAAACGCATCAGCATGGACGCAGAGCAGCAACGCGGCGCTGGGAAGGCGCTACTTCGACGCATACTTGGTGAACGCAAGACAGCGTCGCGGCGCTGCCGCGGCGCTAAAACCCGAGAACAACTTAATTTTGGCCACAACCCTAGCGCCGCGGCGCTAGCGTTAATTTAAACGCAAGTTTTGTATTTTAGGTTAAATTTTGGGCGGCTAAACTCTATAAATTTAGGGGTTTTCAGCAGCCAGAGGGGGGGAGAAATATCAAGAAGATCAAGAAAGTTGCAGAACAAGAGAACGATCCGAAAAGGTGAGAATTAAGCTAGAGTTCCAAGAGTGAGTTAGCCGCAAGGAAAAGGAAAAGAGTTCGAGATAGTTTTGGTGCCCTTCGAAGTCGGACGCGAGAGCCAAGGAGTTCGTGACGGTGCTGCCTCAATCAAGAACCTCTTTTCAGTAGAGTTTCCCTATTCTCTACACTCTTTCTTTGATTCTTTTTGATCAATATGTTGCTTTACGCTATGAGTGGCTAAACTCTTTGGTTTTAGGGTTTTTGATGAATTGTTTGTGAATTCATGATAAATTTGTAGACTCATGGTTTTGTTCAAATAAATATGCTTTTCATTGTTATTGTGTTTAATTCTTGAAGATTGGCCACCTTCACATGTTAGATTAGATGTATGAATCGAGAGATTATATGTTTAATTTGATCTATAACAATGAATCGTTGTTAATCTATCACGAGAGTAGTTAGGTTTACAATGAAAGTTGCTAAAGACTAGTTTTAATGCCATGTAATTTTGTATTGGTTTTAAGAGATTAACTATCAATCAAGTTGCATGAGAAAGAGTTGTCTTTGAGAGAAGATAACTTGGAATTAAGTTTCTAGACTTAGGCATAAGAATTAAATCCATGAAATCCATAATTTTGCATGATGAAACAAACAAGGATTTGAAACCCTAGAACTCTCTTTGACTCTTGCAATTCTCCCTTTGATATTTTCTTGCTTGATTTTTCTTTTTCCTAAAAACAAAATTTGAATTCCAATCCTCAAATAAAATTGATTCAACTCTAGAATAGCTAAATAACGTAAACCTTCCCAATTGGATCTCTAGTGGAAACGGTACTCGGACTTAACCGTTTTATATTATAACTTGACCCGTACACTTGCGGTTAACACACAAAAGTGGCACATCATAAAACTCACCCTCTCAACATTCCTTCTACTCCTTGACTATATCAACAGTCAAATAACCTCACCAAGTTCTTTTCCAATTGACTCTTTGAAAGTACTTCTAATTTTTAGATGCGGCAAGCTTATTCCTCAACAATACCCTTACTCATTTCCAGCCAATCTAATGTCCTCATTTTAGTAATGTGCCATAGGGTTCATTTCATAAAGTTTATATATATATATATTTTATAGTGGACTTGCGTTGATTCGGGCTATCTACCTTTGTTTTGACATACCAACGATGGAGTGCATGGAGGCAGCCAACATTGAGCAAATACCCTTTCACAACCCGGCACTTATCGTATTCCTTTTTGGTTGCGTCGACAGTGGTACCGTTTATTTATTTTTCGCTGATCTTGGACTCTCACATTTGATTATGGGGTGTAAAGAGCCATTCTCAACTCAACTCTTAACAGGCTAATTTTTTGTGCTGTTAGCGAAGTTGTTTGTCCAAAGAAATATATGAATACCATTTTTTTTTATGAGTTCTGAACGCATGGCTCAAACCTTTTTTTTTTTTTTATGAGTTATGAACGCATGGCTCAAACCTTTTTTTTTTATGAGTTCTGAACACATGGCTCAAACCTTTCTTACCCCCAAATTTGTAGGCAGCAAGCTCCTCATTGCTGAAATCGAGTTATTAGATTGTCTTAGAAAAATTTTGTAAAAGAGGTTTGAGGCAAAGCTTGCAACACATACTAACTCTTAGAAGTAATTTACCGAGTGTAATATCCTAAGGCTTGTGAGTTAATCCTCTTGTTTCAATAAGTTTACAGGGGAAGTGCATAAATATCATCATGGAGGTTGGACGCAAAAACAAAAACAAGGCAGAGAAAATAATAAAGCAAGAAATAATTGAAAGCACAAACTAAAGAGAACAAAGAGTAATTCATGAATTGAATATTGTATTGATGCAAATGTATTATGCGTTGTACTATTTACAAAAAAAAGAAATCAAAAGAAATAAACGTAAGAAAAGAAGGAAAAATCCCAAAAAAACACCCCCAAATTTAAGTTCTCCACGGGGCGTTGTCATTGTTGTCCGCAGGGGGAGGATTTGGATCGTTGAACTGAAAGGGTTGCTGAAGGGAAGGAGGAATAACTGGCACTGGGATGCGTTGGACGAAAACTTCATAAATTTAATTCATCATAGTGCTGAATTGCTTATCCTGATGCTGAGCTTGGCGTTGAATAAAACTCCGAAGCTCCAATTGTTGCTACGCCATCTAAGTCACTTGCTGGCCCAATTGTGAAACTTGTTGAGCCAACTTTTCTTGCCGCTGGAGACTTCCCACCTCCTTGCGCCGAATTTCATCCAGGTCTCCCATGACGAGGTGAAGGATCCCATCATCCAAGTACCGTAGCAAATCATCCAAATTTAAATCAACAAACAACAGCGAAGAAGAAGCGTGCCGCAAGTGATATGATTCTTCTTGATGATGCGTGCTTGTAGTTGCTTCTACATGCGATTGAGATGTTGGGCAGGCATAAGGTTTAATAGTTGGTGGAGTTGGAAGATTGAAGATTAAGGTTCATGGCGAGGCGGTGAGAATTGAAAGGGCGCTGACTCCTCAGGATCCAAAGTCAGGGTCGGCTCAACAAGTGGTGGTAGTGGGGATGGAGTTGCCTCTCGAAAGGTAGATGATTGAGGTGGGGAGAAGGTTAACTCCAGATGGGGCGAAGAAGGCGACGACACTTCCTTCGACTCTTCATTTAAGTCTGCGATAGGAAGTTGAAGAGGCGATGGGAGGTCGCATTGGGTGATAGGTACATGAAGTGGCTCTTTTTGGATTTTAGGGGAAGGGGAAGGGGAAGTTGATGGTGAAGAGGGCTCCTCAGTGATTGGGTTGATGGGAGAAGTATAAATGGTCAAGGCTTATGTGTTGGCGTCGAGCTGAACAGCTTATTCGGCTTCACTAGGTTGTGAACTCGATGCCTTCATCTCAAAATTCTTCTTGACCAGTTTCCTCTTCCTGGGTTGAGGAGGTTGGAGGGATGATGGTTCTTGTGACTTGGTCGGCCTCTTTTTTGAGTTGGCCGCCTCAAGCAGATGCGGGGAGTCCTTTAATATTCGTCTGAGTCTTTTGGTTGAAAGGACTCCATTTATTGCTTTGACTGGCGCATCCTCCATAAATTCTGCATTGCCGCACAGTCTTGTCACAAGAAAGGGGAAGAATAGCTGACCCCTTGGCTTGAAAAACAGTCTTCGAATCTGTGGGGCAATGATGCGTCCCACGTCTAGCCAAATTCTCCGCATGATGCAGTAAATGACCATGGCATGGTCCCTTGAAATTGAGGCGTCATGCGTTGTGGGGATTAGCGACCGCTTGATCAAGTAAAGCCACAGGTTGGCCTCGGCAATCAAGCAATTTGGCACCAATGTCTGAATTCCCTTTGGGGAAGTGTTCCACTCTGACCTCGGTTTGGCGATGGTTGTGAGGGCGTCATTCATTTCGGCTTCTGTAGGTGATAACTTGTAGAAATACAAGTTATTATAGCCTTTTTCATAGATAAATAGAGATTAAATAGAGAAGCATGCGGCAAGTTATGTTTATTTTGACTAATAAACCCTAAACCCTAAACCCTAAATCCTAATAAAACTTGACAAGACCAACGCATAATAATAGAACGCATTGCATGATCAAAACATGACATGTTGAACGCATAGCCACATACTTTAACACTTTGCGTTAGCCTGATTCCCACATACAATACTCTCACAACAAGTTTTTGGCGTCGTTGCCGGGGATTATTTATTGATTTAATTCATTTATTTGGATTAATGTGTGGCAGGATTCCTCAGTCGAAGGAGTATAGTAAGTTTCTCCTTTGCCAGAAGCTTCTAACAGTATCAGAGTGACGGGAGCAATCCATAGCTCGATATTGACTTAGAGATTGAGAGGACCTTCACCCGAAGGACAAGGTAGAATTGAAGAGGTGTCACACCCCCTCCCGGATTATCCTCCATAACCCTGAAAGAGATGTGAAGACAGCAGTTACTGACTATCCTGTCACGTAACCCACTGTCAACCTCACCGTCCAATATACTCTTGACAAACCTCGACTTCGATCGGCAACGGGAACTTTCATGCTACCTGAAAATGGAAAACATTTAAAAGAATGAGCTAATGGCTCAATGAGTAACAGTTTTTGGAAATAATATAATTTAACTTTAAACCAATCACACTCGCATAACATATCACTTTCAAACACAATAGTTTATATTTTCATACATCACTGTGAAAACATGCTTGACCGTCTCAGAAGAATAAGTACTCAAAATCCCATGCTTATAGAATACTTTTTCCTTAGTTGAGGCGGAGAAATGCTCAACGCGACTCAACGTCGATTTCCCTAGCTGTGTGGAGTATTCTCAACACATCAGCGTCATGTAAATGTACCCCTACGTGCACATAGGTTACCCATATGCCTTCTACGAGTCCTTGAGCATTGGGTACCTTTATATTCCGGGCCGCCCACAATGCCTTCTACGAGTCCCTGAGCATTGGGGTCCCATTTAATAGAACAGCTACCCTTTGGCCTTCTCCATGTCCCTGAGCCTCGGGTCCCCTTTCAAGTTCAATATAATACAAAACGTATGTGTAAACTTTATACTAGTAACTTATGAGTTTACCGTTTCGAGATCTTATCTCATCAGCATGCTAAGTTCGATTCTACCTTCAAAGTTAACAACGCATGCTTGACATTTAAGTGTACTTCCAAATCTTTCTTAAAATCATATAATACCATGCTTTTCAAAGAAGTCATGAAATCAAATATCACTCATTCACCATGCGTTTATGACTCATAACAAGTACCCAATATTCTCAAAGTTCTCTTCTAAAACGCATACTCATGTCTTTACAAATCACATAATCATATACTTTGTATATATATAAAATGCATGCATTATTTCTTTAGTAACCATAAAATCATATTCATAGAGAACTCATTTATGTTTTGTAAAATGCAGGTGTTACTCACCTTTACTTGCCAAATAATACTTCTTCTTCCTTTCCTCTATTTCCTCTTCCCGAGCTTCCTGGATGCATCGTTTTATCTCTGGAACACAAGGCTCCTTTTTCCCCTGTCAGCTCGGTTGAACACAACCTTGCCCTCTCAACACAAGGTTGGAACGCAAGGCTTATTATTTCTCTCAAATGCATCCCGACTCTTCTTACTTCCCTTTCGGATGCGTTGCCCTCTCTTGCACGCAAGGTCCATCTTGGACGCATCACCTAACCTGGATGCCGCATTCACCTTGGACATCATGTTTGTTCTCAACGCATGGCCGACCTCTTTTAACACAAGACCACTTCTTTTCCCAAATTTACTAAGTTGTCACATACCTTCTTTTTTGGCCGCATACTTCTACTATGGACGCCCTTGCTGCCTTCTTCTTCTCTTTTCTTTCCAGATTTCTCCTTTGAGAGTCATCAGTCCCTCCTTTTCTCTCAAAGTTCTATTTATAGGGAGTTTGCCATCCACCTTTTCTTCTCCTTTTGCCACTTGTTTGCCACATGTCACGCTGCATACTTAGTTAATCATGCATTAGCCCAAGTGTCACCTTTGCATGAACCCTTAACATACCTTTAACACCTCCTACTGATAAGGTGTCAAATCTACACAAAGCCACCTGGCCTTTATAAACTTATCTTATACGTCCAACATTTTCCAATAGATTTCCATTCATTCAACACAACGCCCTCATGCGTTTGTTAATTCCCTTTTAAAGTTTGAGCTTCACTACTCACTCTTCTAGCTCTCTGCCAACTATACTATTCTTTAACGCATAAAGATAACTTCTGTCTTCAACGCATAAGGATTTCAATGCATGACAACCTTACCAACGCATGGTATTGGTAAGCCAAGTACGTTCTTTCCCCCGCCAACACGGCGACTTCTTCAGCTTATACCACCATTCACGATTTCACCCTTAACGCATAATCGTACTATTATAAACCAGTGTTTACATATGCCATTAGGCGTTAATAACAAACGTGCTGTACTTTGCATTTATACCTCATCGCATCATACCATGCGTCCAACTCTCACATTCATAACGAATAATTCATTCTCCAGTTCTTCCTCTATGCGTTGTCCTATCTCGTTTACCTTCATCCTGGGTCCATTATCATCTTCCTATTCTTGGACATTCCTTGTTATAAATCTATGCGTTACTCAATTTGCTGTAGTATTCTATCTTTTCGAAACTTAAATCTCTTTCAACACTTCACAACATAACTTCATTCCTTCCTTGGTTTAAGCATCTTACCATCGTCAATGCATATTTCTCTTATACGTTCCACTTCTTTCCCTTCTCGGTTTACTTCCATGCGTCCACCCTTTCCATGCGTTACTTACCCCTGACCATGCGTCCAACATGGTCTTTTACCCCTTTTATTCATAAATTCTTTAACGCATTGTTTATTTGAAAAGTAGGGTGTGACAAGAGGGGCCAATTGCTTGGACCTAATTCAAACGGCTAGTGAGGAAAATTGCATGCATCAGTAGGAGAAGTATTGAAGATGACTTACTCATATGCCAGAAATCTTTTCGACAAAACTCCATGGGACACCAATGAGTGGGTGGACGACGGATATGAATTTTGTCCCACCAATAGAAGGCAAACGCAAACTGGAATGCTTGAAGCTGATGTTGCCAACAATCTTGCAGCGCAGCTCGCCAATATGACATCCATGCTGCAAACACTAGTCTTGAGAAATCAAGCATCTGTAGACTGCTCGCAGTGTGGTGGGGGGCACTTGTATGACATGTGTCCCTACAACCTCCAGTCTATCTGCAGTGTTCAAAACAACCCCTACGGTGAAACGCACAATTCGGGTTGGAGTAACCACCTTAACTTCGGCTGGTGTGGGAATCAACAAATGCAGAGGGCTAAGCAGCAGCCGCAGAGAGGTAATCCTCCTGGTTTTAACCAATGGAATCAAGACCAGTATCATCAGTTTTCAAGGGATTCGCAAGCGGACGAATTAGCCTCATTGTCTTCCATGGAATCTCTTTTACGAGAAGAAAACAGTAAAATTGAAGCAACGCGCCAGTTGTACGAAGCGATGCTCCAGAACCAAGCCGCTGCGATTCGCAATATAGAAATTCACATGAATCGAATTGCAGTAGAGCTCGAAAATGAAAAGCAAGAAGCATTGCTAAGTACAGCTGAAGTTCCACGATGGAACTTAGAATAACAATGTCAAGGTGAGACATTGTTAAGTGGGAAAATCAACCCCACAGTGCATAATGAGGGGACGCAAGGAAACTTGCAATCCTTAAATGCTCCCACAAGTCAACCGATGGAGACTATCACGCATAATGTCTAGCATCCGTCATCATCCACAGAATCAGAGGATGAGGAAAATATAGAGCGGAGAGAAAAAGCAACGCAGGCAGAACCTGCATCTGTATATGAAGATACTACTTCTGGACGCGTCCTGATTGATGTCCAAGAAGAAATCTCAATGCCCCGTGTGGGTGATAAGGTAAAATTTAATGTTATTAACACGTTAAATGATCCTGATCATTTTCAATTTTGGCAAATGAACGCAGATAACAGTAAAGAGACAAGACCTGTGAACGCGGCGTTGAGAGATGAAATCCTCGAGGACGGTGAAAACGGTGAAGATGATGCAAACAAATTACTCTCCGATGGTATAATTAAGAATTCAGACCGGAGCAACAGATCCGCGGCGAAGATCAAACCGCTATTAAAAGAGCCTTCAACGCATGAGCTACAAACCAGACCAACGCATCTCAACTGTGCACACTTGAGGGAGGTCATAATGTACTTCGTTGTCGCCTCTGCGTTGAACCCTGATCGCGATAAAGGCTCGCAAGTGTAATAACTGACCTTGCATCGAAAGGTCCCTGTGTTGCCGAATGCCTACATTTCCAGGGACGCTTTCTTTTACCCTTGCTTTATTTTTATTTGAATTTGTTATAGTATTTAATTTTATTTTATTGTATTTTGTTTTCTCGCTTCTGTTTGTATTTTGTGTTTAGCATGTATTGAATTTTTTTTTTTTTTTTTTTTAAGTTCAGTTTAATAATTGTAAATGAGAGAAGCATGAAAGTAGGAGTTGAGTTTTTGAACAATTTGATTTCATCGCATAATCTATTATTCATGCATGCGTCCAACGCATAAGTAAACTATGTGTTCATCGATAAACGATTTCTGTGTTTATCGAATTAAGGTTAGAGGAAAGGTTAGAGCCGTACATATTTTGTCAAACGGATCATACTTAGCTTACAACGCATAATCTAACCTGAGAACCAGACGTTCATCAGTATGCGTTTATCATTATTTTACTGCGTTTAGATAGAGCACTAGGTGAAACGTAGATGTCTTCTCAGCCTACGCGTTCTTTCCTAGAAAAACACTCAAGTGCTCTGTGTGCGTTAATTAGCCGCCCATTACACGTGATGGGTGTGCGACTCAATAAAATTTGCCTTGATCAGTGGGATTTCGGATATCGCGTATCCGCATTAATTACCGACGGCTAAATTAGGCCTTTATAAACGCGATCCGATTTCCACTTTCCATTTTTGAAACCTTTCATCTCTCTTAAACCTCCGGCGATCTGTGTTCTCGCTGAAATCATATGTCTAACCAGCCCAACCCACAAGAACACCTTGCCGGAAACAGTTCCCCAAGACCTTCTTCATCATCTACACCAAACCCTCGATTCCCATTCTTCTCTCCACCTACATTTTATCCTTCTAGACCTGTGGGCCTTTTGCTTCTCCGGTCAGACCAAGAAATCCAAACCCTAACCCACCATTCATCCCTAACTTCTCCGCGTCTAGAATCAGGGCCACTGCCCAGAGACCACCCATCTACCCATTTTTCCGGCCATTCGCCAGAGCCCCAACCCGTCCACCAGTAGTCGACGACTGCGACGACTGTGTGGAAGTTCTCAATATCAGACCCTTAAGCCGAATCGACCCAATCCCTACCCCAAAACCCAAAAGCCGGGTCAAATCTTGCATCTCACGGCCCAGAATGAAGAACATGAAGGAGTTTTCTGCCGCAAACTTCAATGTAGGAAGCCAACAGCTAAGCGCGGAGAACTCCGAGGCTGAGCAACCGGTTCCTGGAACGGTGCGCGATGAAGCCAGTACACTACACAGAAGCAGTGAGGTGCGCCGAAGGGAAGAAAGAGATGTATTCGGCGACATCTTGGAGAGGATAGCTCAAGAAGAAAGGGAGGCGAAGGGTCGAGAGGATGACGGGGAGGTCAACCAGCCCTTGCCTCTATCCCATCCACCAAGCACGAGAGGGACAGAGGAAATGGGAAGAGGAGAAGAAGAAGAGGTGGCTGTCACCGTGGGGGAAGTAAACTCTGCAAAATCCCCAGACAAATGGATAGCTCAAATTCTGAGTGGACTGCGTGACCCGATGGACGCAACCGTCTCAGATGCCAGAAGGGAATCACCCTCACCAGTAATGGAGGTCCAGAGTCAGTTGAAGGAGACTCGAGAGGGTGAATAGAGTGGGGGAGATAAGGAAGGAGAGGCAGCCTACAGCAAGGAGGACGTAGGCGAGCCACGTGAAACGCAAGGGTCTGTCCCTGTGTCGATCAGTCCTGAGGAGGTGACATTAGACTCCAATGAAGGACAATAAGAAAAGTTGTGATGGCCGCAGATGCCAAGAGAAGAAGAGAGGAGGAAGAAGAAGTGGTACCCCTATTGAGGAAGAAACGAAGGGTATCCAGACACTGCGAGGATGAAGAGCCGAAAAGCACAGAACAAGGAGACAGACCTGAGTCTCCAATTGTGGCCACATCCTTCGATAGGCTGGCAGAGAAAGAGAGGAAGAAGAGGGCCAAGTTGAGAAAGGAGCTCAAGGCCCTAAGAAAAGGAGTTGAACAAATTGCGAAAGACGCATTGTCTCGCAACAAGGCGCGAAGGGAAGTGTGGCCTCAAGAAGTCGGGGAGACGCAAGACCTTCCTGATCCTCAAATAGAAGCAGTCGCATTGACATTTGAAGAGGAAATGATGGAAGAAGAAAGACTAGAAAAAGCAGCCGAAGAGCTTGAAAGAGAGCTACAAATTGAAGAAGATGCATAGCTGGCTGCTAGAATAATCGCCCAAGAAGAAGGGGAGGGCAAGAAGAAAAAGAAGAAGAAAAGTAGGAAGGAACGCATCGGGGAGGATGCGGGGGAAGAACAAGGTGTGAGCACCTTGGAGAAGAAGAAGAGGAAAGAAAAGGAGGTGTCAGTCACCAACCTCCCGAGCACGCATACTGAGAAACGCAAAGGGAAGGAAAAGGTGACTGAAGCACCAATCAAAGTGGCCGAGAGCAAAAAGAGAACCGTAAATGCGATTCCAGCTAAGGCCAAAGGAAAAGAGAAAGTGGCTGATGCGTCGCCACAACAGAAGGAAGGAAAAGGGAGACGCAGGGCGTTCCCTGACCTGATGATCGAGGTGGGATTTTTCCCTGAAGAAGCCCCAGTGCCGCCATACATCACCGAAATAATTGACCACCACGGCTGGAGAAACTTCTGTACTAGCACTCCTTGGATCCAACCTGAAGTAGTCCGAGATTTTTATAACGGACGCATAGACGAAGAGGAGGACGTGGTGGTGGTGGATGAAACTGAAGTCCCATTCAACGCAAGGGAAATCAACGCTATATATGAGTTGAGGGACAACCCGGATGCGGAAGGAAATAAGATTATAGAATCAACTCCAACGGAGTTAATGGAGGACGCACTTCGGGTAATGAGGAAGCCGGGGGCTAAGTGGGATGTGTCACCCACAGGTATAAAAACGTTATCAGCAAGCAGCCTAACACCAGAGGCAAACCTGTGGGTGTATTTGGTGAAGAAGCGGCTGATCCCTACAACACATGACAAGACAGTATCAAAGGATCGGGTGATGGCAACATACTGCATTATGCGTCGCATCACCCTTGATGTTGGACGCATAATTGCCGCACAGATAAGAGGGGTGTTCAGCAAGCCAAGGGGCCAACTCTTTTTCCCCGCTCTTATCATGAACTTATACGGCAATGCTTCCATCGGAGGGCCAACAGAAGTGTTAGAAGCAGAGAAGATGATTAAAGTTAATGGCGTAATCGCCAACAAGACTTTGCGTCGGTTGATGAGAGGATCACAATATCTGCCAGAGCCTATCAAGGCCACCAAAAGACCTCATCAACCCTTTCTGCCTCCAAAGCCGCAACCGCAGAAGTAGGGGAAGCCGTCCAAGTTGAAGGTCGTGGCAAGTCCTGATGCCACCATTCGACCTTCCGGAACCTCAAGTCCTTCACCCCATTTCCAAAACCCAGAAGGGAACCAACTCCACCTCCACCTCCTCCTAAGACGCATCGCCCTAAGCCACCTCCACCTCCTCAGAAAACGCATCGCCCCAAACATCCAAAACCCCGACCTTCCACAAAACCCTCTGCCCCAATAAGAGTTGATGACAAACACTCTGAGGATTTTGGCGCGACTTTTATGCGTTGATAAGCACTTGAAAAGTGCTTATTATTCTCTAAAATTAAAGGACTTTTATATTAGATTTCACTTATTTGCTAGTGATTTTCAAGTTAAGACGAGGAAAATTAGAAGAAACGACTGAAAGATCAAAACTGAGCAAGAATATGGAGAAAAAGTGATGAAAAACGCATCCTTGCTTGAAACGCATGGTGCGCCGCAGTGCTAAGGCAGCGCTGCCGTGACGCTGAAGCAGAAACGCATCAGCACGGACGCAGAGTAACAACGCGGCGCTGGGAAGGCGCTGCCTCGACGCATCCTTGAAGAATGCAAGACAGCATCGCGGCGCTAGGACGGCGCTGCCGCGGCACTAAAACCCGAGAGCAACTTAATTTTGGCCGCAACCCTAGCGCCGCGGATGCGTCAGCAGCCAGAGGGGGGGAGAAATATCAAGAAGATCAAGAAAGTTGCAGAACAAGAGAACGATCCGAAAAGGTGAGAATTAAGCTAAAGTTCCAAGAGTGAGTTAGCCGCAAAGAAAAGGAAAAGAGTTCGAGATAGTTTTGGTGCCCTTCGAAGTCCGACGCGAGAGCCAAACGGTGCTGCCTCAATTAAGAACCTCTTTTCAGTAGAGTTTCCCTATTATCTACACTCTTTCTTTGATTCTTTTTGATCAATATGTTGCTTTACGCTATGAGTGGCTAAACTCTTTGGTTTTAGGGTTTTTGATGAATTGTTTGTGAATTCATGATAAATTTGTAGACTCATGGTTTTGTTCAAATAAATATGCTTTTCATTGTTATTGTGTTTAATTCTTGAAGATTGGCCATCTTCACATGTTAGATTAGATGTATGAATCGAGAGATTATATGTTTAATTTGATCTATAACAATGAATCGTTGTTAATCTATCACGAGAGTAGTTAGGTTTACAATGAAAGTTGCTAAAGACTAGTTTTAATGCTATGTAATTTTTTATTTGTTTTAAGAGATTAACTATCAATCAAGTTGCATGAGAAAGAGTTGTCTTTGAGAGAAGATAACTTGGAATTAAGTTTCTAGACTTAGGCATAAGAATTAAATCCATGAAATCTATAATTTTGCATGATGAAACAAACAAGGATTTGAAACCCTAGAACTCTCTTTGACTCTTGCAATTCTCCCTTTGATACTTTCTTGGCTTGATCTTTCTTTTTCCCAAAAACAAAATTTGAATTCCAATCCTCAAATAAAATTGATTCAACTCTAGAATAGCTAAATAACTTAAACCTTCCCAATTGGATCTCTAGTGGAAACGATACTCGGACTTAACCGTTTTATATTATAACTTGACCCGTACACTTGCGGTTAACACACAAAACTGCCACATCAAGTTTTTGGCGTCGTTGCCGGGGATCCAAAGAACGGTTTTTTGTTATTTAATATTCATAAGAATTGATAGATCTTAATTTGAGGTGTATATTATTTGATTGTTTATTTGTTTTTGTTTTATTTGATTTTTTTTATTTAGTTTATTTTATATAATTGTTTTTTATTTTATTTATTTTTGTTAGTCTATGCTTCGCGATAATACTAACCTCCTCCCTCTTGATCCCGAGATTGAAAGGACGTGTAGAAGAAATTTAAGAGCTCAACTTAATCAAACTACAGAGATGGCGGAGGAGATACCTAAGGCAATTAGAGACTACTTTCAACCTACGTTACCAGCAAGTCAACTCGGAATTATGAATGTGCCTATCAATGTCAACAATTTTAAGTTGAAACCGGGATTGATCCAAATGGCTAAAGAGCTAGCCTTTAGAGGAAGAACCAATGAAGATCCTCACAAGCACTTGCGATCGTTCTTGGAGATATGCGGGACAGTAAAGATGAATGGTGTTTCTAACGATGCAATTAAGCTAAGACTTTTTCCTTTCTCTTTGCAGGACCGTGCTAAGGATTGGTTGGAAACCATACCTCCGGATAGCATTACAACATGGGAGATCTTAGCTCAAGCTTTCTTGAACAAATACTTTCCACCGGCTAAATCTCAAAGACTAAGGACGGAGATTGGAACATTCCGCCAACTCGAGGACGAACAATTATATGAGGCTTGGGAGAGGTATAAGGATCTCTTGAGAAGATGCCCTAAACATGGGTATCCGGATTGGTTGCAAATTCAACTTTTCTACAATGGATTGGCAAGCTCAACCAAATCCATCCTAGATGCAACTGCTGGAGGGTCAATTTTTTCGAAGAATACTCAAGAAGCCTATACCATAATAGAAGATTTGGCCAATACATCCTACAATTGGCCATGTTAATGGTCTTTTTCAAACATCCCAAGAGCCACCGGATTATATGAAGTTGATGAGGTAAATTCTCTTAAAGCTCAAATGGCTTCCCTTACTAATGCTCTTTCTAAATTAACTGCAGGAGGCCAAGCTCAAAATCCACCATCTATAGCTTCTCTTGCCGCTTTGGCATCGGAAATGGGCATTCATGGAGATAATGAGACGGCTAATTATGTTGATAGAGGACATTATAGGAATTACCAACATCAACAACTTCCAACTCACTACCATCCTAGTTTGAGGAATCATGAAAATTTTTCTTATGCTAACAAAAGGAATGTTTTGCAAGGTTCTTCTGAATTATCCAATGTAGGTCCATCCCACACTGAAAAGAAGTCCAACTTAGAAGATTTAATAGTAGAGTTCATAAAAGAATCAAGAGGAAGGACAACCACATTAGAAAGCACCGTACAAAGTCATGGTAAGGCCATTCAAAACATCGAGGTACAAATAAGCCAAATCGCCACTTCCCTTCAAACAATGCAAAAGGGAAAATTTCCTAGTTGTCCCGAGATCAATCCAAAAGAGGAGTGCAAGGCCATGACTTTGAGGAGTGGGAAAAAGCTGTCCACTCCTTTGATCATTGATGAGGATGAAGAGCAAGAGGTAGATGGCAATATCAAAGAGCCAATTTTAGAAGATAAACCAAAGATCCTAGAAAAGGAGGTAAAGGTAAAAGAGTCAACATCTTCAAGTAAGTCATCTAACCCTCTACCTTTTGTACCTAATACTATGCCATATCCTCAACGTTTTAAAAAGAAAGAAATAGACTCGCAATTTGCTAAATTTCTTGAGTTATTTAAAAAGCTGCACATTAACATTCCATTTGCTGAGGCTTTAGAGCAAATGCCCAACTATGCGAAATTCATGAAAGATGTCTTATCTAAAAAGAAAAAGTTTGGGCAATATGAGATGATTAACATGACTGAGGAATGCAGTGCAGTGTTACAAAAGAAGCTACCACAAAAGTTAAAAGATCCAGGGAGTTTTACTATACCTTGCACTATTGGTTCTTTAAATGTTACTAGAGCTCTTTGTGATCTTGGTGCTTCTATTAATTTAATGCCTTAATCTGTTTATAGGAAACAAAACATTGGAGAGGTGCAACCCACCACCATCAACCTGCAACTTGCTGACAGATCATTAGCTTATCCCAAAGGTATTGTTGAAGATGTATTAGTTAAAGTTGACAAATTTATCTTCCCTGCAGATTTTGTAGTATTGGACATGGAGGAGGACTCTGAGATTCCTATCATACTTAGGAAGCCATTCCTAGCAACTGGAAAGGCTATCATAGATGTCCAAAAAGGGAAGTTGACTCTAAGGGTAAATGATGAAAATGTTGTATTTGATATTTACAAGTCCTTGAGTCATCATGATGAGAGTAATCCTTGCCATGCTATAGACATAATTGATCATACTATTTTTAAGCATGTAGAGGTTATGTTAGCTAATGATCATCTAGAACAAAGCATGATAGATGTTGAAAATGCAGATATATTCTTTGATGAAATAGCTTTTTATGCTAGGTGGTTAGATAGGTTGCCAATATGTTCTAAAATAGATGAACCTATACCTTTAGCTCCCTTGCATGTTGTGAATGATATTGAGAAGCCTAAGCTTGAATTAAAAGTATTACCTCTTCATTTAAAATATGCATTCTTAGATGATTTATCTTCTTTACCTGTTATAATATCTTCTGATCTTGATTCTGTGGAAGAAGAAAAATTATTGAAAGTATTAAGGGACCATAAATCTGCTATTGGTTGGTCTATTGAGGACCTTAAAGGTATTAGTCCGTCGGTCTGTATGCACAGAATCTTGATGGAAAATACCTTTAAACCATCAATAGAGCACCAAAGGAGACTTAATCCCACAATGAAGGAGGTAGTTAAGAAAGAAGTGCTCAAGCTTTTGAATGCAGGAATCATATATGCCATATCTGACAGTCCATGGGTAAGTCCTGTTCAAGTGGTACCCAAGAAGAGTGGCATGACTGTGGTTAAAAATGAAAAAGATGAAATGATAGCCACTAGAACTGTGACAGGATGGGTGTATGCATTGATTATAGGAAGTTGAACAAAGCTACTAGAAAAGATCATTTTCCCCTTCCTTTTATAGATCAAATGCTTGATAGACTTGCAGGTTATTCTCATTATTGCTTTCTAGATGGATATTCAGGTTATAACCAAATTGTCATTGCTCCTGAGGATCAAGAAAAAACGACATTTACATGTCCCTATGGGACATTTGCTTTTAAAAGAATGCCTTTTGGTTTATGTAATGCTCCTGCTACTTTTCAACGTTGTATGATGTCTATTTTTCAGGGACTCATTGAAGACATAATGGAGGTTTTTATAGATGATTTTTCTGTATTTGGATCTTCATTTGATTCTTGTCTTGTTAATCTAACTCGTGTTTTGCAGAGGTGTCAAGATGCTAACCTTGTTCTAAACTGGGAGAAGTGTCACTTCATGGTGACGGAAGGCATCGTCCTGGGGCACAAAGTCTCTCAAAAGGGATTGGAGGTGGATAGGGCTAAAATAGTTGCTATTGAACAACTACCACCCCCCACCAATGTGAAAGGAGTCAGAAGCTTCCTAGGGCATGCAGGGTTTTACAGGAGATTTATTAAAGATTTTTCTAAAATTTCTAAACCCTTGAGTAATTTGTTAGAAAAGGAAGCTAAATTTATTTTTGATAATGCATGTCTACTAGCTTTTAATACTCTGAAGGAAAGACTAATTGCTGCACCTATTATTGTTGTACCAGATTGGAGTCAGTCTTTTGAAATCATGTGTGATGCTAGTGATTATGCTTTAGGAGCTGTTTTAGGCCAACGTAGAGATAACATGTTTAGGGCAATTTACTATGCTAGTAGGACTCTTGATAATACTCAACAGAAATACACTACTACTGAAAAAGAACTACTAGCTGTTGTGTTTGCCATTGATAAATTTATATCATACTTGCTTGGCTCTAAACTAGTAGTGCATACTGACCATGCTGCTTTAAAGTACTTGTTTGTTAAGAAAGATTCTAAACCTAGGCTAATGAGGTGGATATTATTGTTACAGGAATTTGACCTAGAAATCAAAGACAGGAAAGGATGTGAAAATGTGGTTGCAGACCACTTATCTAGAATTGAGAATGAGGAAGCTAAATCATGGCCCCCAATTGTTGAGATGTTCCCTGATGAACAACTGTATCAGGTAAAAGATAGTGTGCCCTGGTTTGCTGACATAGTTAATTATCTTGCAGGAGGACATTTGCCACCTGACATGAACTATCAACAAAAGAAAAGATTCCTGCACAATGTTAAGTCTTACCATTGGGAGGACCCACTTCTCTACAAGGTTTGTGCTGACAATATGATAAGAAAGTGTGTACCTCAAGAGGAAGTGGTAAGTATTCTAAATTCATGTCATTCCTCACCCAATGGAGGTCATTTTGGACCCACCAGAACTGCAGCTAAGGTACTTCAGTCAGGATTTTATTGGCCATCCCTTTTTAAAGACTGTTATACCTTTGTTAAGTCATGTGATAGGTGCCAACGTACTGGCAATATTTCTAGACAACATGAGCTTCCAATGAAACCTATCTTGGAAGTGGAGTTATTTGATGTTTGGGGTATTGACTTTATGGGACCTTTTCCTATTTCTTTTAATGGTTACCTATACATTCTAGTTGCAGTAGATTATGTATCTAAGTGGGTAGAAGCCATAGCTACTAGGACCAATGATGCTCGCATTGTTTTAAAATTCTTGCATAAAAACATTTTCACACGTTTTGGTACACCTAGAGCTATTATTAGTGATGAGGGCTCTCACTTTTGCAATAAACTGTTTAAATCCATGATGCAGAAATATAATGTTAATCATAAAATTGCTACAGCTTATCATCCTCAAACTAATGACCTTGCTGAGTTATCTAACAGGGAAATCAAACAAGTTTTGGAAAAGACAGTCAAGACCAATAGGAAGGATTGGGCCCTTAAGCTCGATGATGCACTATGGGCCTACCGCACAGCTTTCAAAACCCCAATTGGTACTTCCTCGTATAGGTTGGTGTTTGGAAAGGCTTGTCACTTACCGGTAGAGCTCGAGCATAGAGCTTATTGGGCCATCAAGAAGCTGAACATGGATTTTGAGAAAGTTGGTGAGAAACGCCTCTTAGAACTCAATGAGATGGAGGAGTTCTGTGCTCAAGCTTATGAGAATGCCAAACTTTACAAAGAACGCACTGCAAGATGGCATGACAAGAAGATAACATCACGAACCTTCCTTCCAGGACAAAGAGTATTACTTTTTAACTCACGTTTACGCTTGTTTCCAGGTTTGCTTAGGAGACGATGGTCGGGACCCTTTGTCATTGTCAAGGTATCCCCACACGGAGCCGTGGAACTACAAGGTAACAATGGAACAACCTTTAAAGTGAATGGTCTACGATTAAAGCACTACATCGGTGATGAAGAACGCGGACTTGAGAACCTGACTTTCATTGCATGATCCAGTAGTCCCGTCTAGCTAGAAGACATTAAACCAAGCGCTTATTGGGAGGCAACCCAATTTTATTGTTTTCTTTATTTTTTTTTATTTTTTTATTTTATTTTATAAATCTTGGAGTCACTCATATGCTTTATTTCTCAGGAACATAGCTCATCACACAAAGTACTCCTTACACCAAGCCTGTTTGGTGGCTTCCCGCTTGCTCCCAGGCTTGCTCTTTCCT
This sequence comes from Citrullus mucosospermus, assembly GCA_030954485.1. Taxonomy (NCBI): domain Eukaryota; kingdom Viridiplantae; phylum Streptophyta; class Magnoliopsida; order Cucurbitales; family Cucurbitaceae; genus Citrullus; species Citrullus mucosospermus. The sequence continues at coordinate 12,559,668 of CM062057.1, read as the reverse complement.
TGTTAGATATTCTTATGCATTGGGGACAATGCATGATTCTAAGTTTGGGGTGGGAGGTGTCTTTCATACTTTTGTGTGTTTTCCTATCCTGCTATGCATGTTAGTGAAGGTTTTAATGATTATATGCATGTCAATACTTTTGTGTGTTTTCTTATCCTGCTATGCATGTTAGTAAAGGTTTTAATGATCATATGCATGTAAATTTTTTAAAAAAAAAAAATTGAAAATTTTGGAGCTTTCAAAGTTAATGGGAATGTTGTTTATGGTTGTGTGCCTTGATGTTGATTGCCCATGATGAAACTCAAATTTGCATGATAGACGACTTATTGTGGAAATAGAATAGCACTATCTTGAGTTAAATTCATTTAAGTCCCTCTTAAAATCTCTCATATTCTTGAGCACGTAGCCACTTTTATTTAGAATCTTTAACTGAAAAAAGGATTAAGTTGGGTGTATTTGGTTGTCACTTCAAAAGGCCCCACCGGTTAGGGAGTGGAAATGCATGATAGCTTGTAATCTTAGACTAAGGAAAAAGAAAAGAGTATACATGCCTTGAGAAAAGAAAGAGTGTACACAAAATATACGAGCTTGATTTGTCTATCTTTTTAAATGTTAAACTTGTAATGAGTATGCATGGATAGGGGTAAAAAGAGCTGCCTTTGCTGTGATCAGTAAGGACGCTTGGGAATTGACTAGGTACGAGTCCCTACAGTGGATGTGTGAAAGCTAGTGCCTCTAGGTAAAAGAATGCAAGTTTGGGCCCATGAAAAAAATATATATGACTGAAAGGCACCTTAGTGGACATATTACTCACTTGAATGCATGAAAGCTTGAAGATTGGTGCATGAGCTAGAGTAGGGGGAAAACTAAAGAAACTCTCTTAAATCCTAATTTGAGTTATAGTATTTTAAATTGAAGGAGGCTTGCACACACACACTTGGGAGATAGCAAGATTTGGCCTTGAATAATTATAACAATATAGATATGCTTGCATGTTTCTACTTAAGCTCTGAATGCTATTCTCTGAGACATGAGTCAATTGCACACTTCTTCATCTAAAACTCCCTATTATTTTATTTTATTCTTTGCTCGGGACTAGTAAATCTCTAAGTTTGGGGTGTTGATAAGCACTTGAAAAGTGCTTATTATTCTCTAAAATTAAGGGAGTTTTATATTAGATTTTACTTGTTTGCTAGTGATTTTCAGGTTAAAACGAGGAAAATTAGAAGAAACGACTGAAAGATCAAAACCGAGCAAGAATATGGAGAAAAAGTGCTGAAAAATGCATCCTTGCTTGAAACGCATGGTGCGCCGCGACGCTAAGGCAGCGCTGCCGCGGCGCTGAGGCTGAAACGCATCAGCATGGATGCAGAGCAGCAACACAGCGTTGGGAAGGCGCTGCTTCGACGCATACTTGGTGAACGCAAGACAGCGTCGCGTCGCTGGGACGGCGCTACCGCGGCGCTAAAACCCGAGAGCAACTTAATTTTGGCCGCAACCCTAGCGTCGTGGCGCCAGCGTTAATTTAAACGCAAGTTTTGTATTTTAGGTTAAATTTTGGGCGGCCAAACTCTATAAATTTAGAGGTTTTCAGCAGCCAAGAAGGGGAGAAGAAATATCAAGAAGATCAAGAAAGTTGCAGAACAAGAGAACAATCGGAAAAGGTGAGAATTAAGCTAGAGTTCCAAGAGTGAGTTAGCCGCAAGGAAGAGGAAAAGAGTTCGAGATAGTTTTGGTGCCCTTCGAAGTCCGACGCGGGACCAAGGAGTTCATGACGGTGCTGCCTCAATCAAGAACATCTTGTCAGTAGAGTTTCCCTATTCTCTACACTCTTTCTTTGATTCTTTTTGATCAATATGTTGCTTTACGCTATGAGTGGCTAAACTCTTTGGTTTTAGGGTTTTTGATGAATTGTTTGTGAATTCATGATAAATTTGTAGACTCATGGTTTTGTTCAAATAAATATGCTTTTCATTGTTATTGTGTTTAATTCTTGAAGATTGGCCACCTTCACATGTTAGATTAGATGTATGAATCGAGAGATTATATGTTTAATTTGATCTATAACAATGAATCGTTGTTAATCTATCACGAGAGTAGTTAGGTTTACAATGAAAGTTGCTAAAGACTAGTTTTAATGCCATGTAATTTTGTATTGGTTTTAAGAGATTAACTATCAATCAAGTTGCATGAGAAAGAGTTGTCTTTGAGAGAAGATAACTTGGAATTAAGTTTCTAGACTTAGGCATAAGAATTAAATCCATGAAATCTATAATTTTGCATGATGAAACAAACAAGGATTTGAAACCCTAGAACTCTCTTTGATTCTTGCAATCCTCCCTTTGATACTTTCTTGGTTTGATCTTTCTTTTTCCCAAAAACAAAATTTGAATTCCAATCCTCAAATAAAATTGATTCAACTCTAGAATAGCTAAATAACTTAAACCTTTCCAATTGGATCTCTAGTGGAAACGATACTCGGACTTAACCGTTTTATATTATAACTTGACCCGTACACTTGCGGTAAACACACAAAAGTGGCACATCAGTTATGCTTGAGGACAAGCATTGATCTAAGTTTGGGGGTGTGATAACTTGTAGAAATACAAGTTATTATAGTCTTTTTCATAGATAAATAGAGATTAAATAGAGGAGCATGCGGCAGTTTATATTGATTTTGACTAATAAATCTTCCTTTGCGTTATACTCTAGTATTTTTATGAAGAAAATGATTTTACCACTTTTTGAACCTAAAACGCATGTTTTGATGCAGGAATGCAGACGATGCGTTGATGACTTCTTAACGTGGACGTATGATCTGGTGGATCTTAATTGGCCCGAGAATCACGCAATCAGGCGAGATGGACGCAGTGTCAATCTCGCCACCAATCAAGCAGATTTGCCATTAACTGCGATTTCATGATATAAAAGGGCAGCTCTGCGAGAGGAGAAAGGTTGTTGATTCTCGGAAGGACTCCATAAGTGACAGCAGAGTTCTCTCAGACTTCAGCCGGAGACAAATAGCTCGAGAGAGAAGAGTCTTCCTTTCCGCCGCACCACTTCACAGCAAATTATCACGCTTCCATCCGGGCGACTCAAGACATTGACGCCTTCCCTGCTTTCTTTCTTACTGTTCTTGCTTGAATTTTAGATTTGTATCAAGGAATTGAACTTATCAAATTTTGTATCTCATTTTCATCAATATAATTATCTTCCATGTCTATTCACTTTTCTCAATTGTCTGCTTTATACTTTCAAACCATGAGTAACTAATCACTCAAGGGTCTAGGGTTGCGTTATCATCTAACTAGGGACCGCAGTGTAACTATTTTTTCTTGTCAATTGCGAGCTTAATCTGATGCTTATATCCATCTGACAAATCGATATAAGTAGTAAAAATCAGACTGCTCGAGAGGGTAAGTGATTGTGGAACTCAATTGACAAGGGCCAAGTAGTGTTACCTGTCTACGGGGATAACCTTGGTTCTTAACACTCTCCTATGCGTTATAGACATATAACGCATAGCGGCTGACAACCGGGAGAAGAGTTGCAAGTATGAATAGAATACCACTGTGCGTCTCCGATGTTAGATGTTAATCAACCTGAACCCTTTTTTTTATCCATTCACACACATCTTAGCTGAACTTGCTGTGTCGCATGCTTTCCATATTCCACAATTGTTAGTCTAGTGTACAAAGAATCGCTTTCTTTAGATTAGAAACACAATTTCAAACAATTATTGGTTACCACTGTAACGCATGACATCCAATTAAAAACCAAATCAATATAATCCCTGTGTTCGACCTCGGACTCACCGAGAACACCTATTACTTTACTTATACTTGGGTAAAAGAATAGGAAAACTTGACAAGACCAACGCATAATAATAGAACGCATTGCATGATCAAAACATGACATGTTGAACGCATAGCCACATACTTTAACACTTTGCGTTAGCCTGATTCCCACATACAATACTCTCACAACAGTAGGCGTCAACATTATTCTATTACCCTCTGCCGCCCCGATGTCGGAAAGATCAAACAACCCGTTGATCTCCTGAGGCTCAAAGGAAATCACCTCATCTTCAACTTTGACTTTGTGTGCCTTGCGGTTAATGGTTCCTTCGTAAAATGCCTCCACGACGGTGGGTTGGATAACTTGGGCACTTTCACAAAATTACCTCCAACCCATTACGTCGACTCCTTGTATAATGAAGACGGGCAGCTCAATTGGCTCTGGGAAAAATCCTACTTCAGTGTAGAGCCCACTGAATTGTTTCTTATGGCTCTTCACCGCCTCCTTTGTTGGTTCCTCAACCAATTTCTCTTTTCCCTTCTCATTCCTATTGATGGGACTAGCAGGCATTCTCCTTGCTCTGCTTGCGTCTAAGTCCCTTATAACCATTGCAGGTGCCTTTGCCACCTCAGTCTTCTTCTTTTTCTCTGGTAGCTTCTCCTTGGTTAATGCTACCTCTTTTTCTTTCTTCGTCTCCTCCCTTATTTTTTTCACGTTTTGCTTGATGCGTTCAACTTTGGGTAGCTTCGCCGCATCAGTCACTTCCAACTCAACTTCTAATTCAGTCGCAATCTCTGCTATGCGACGGAGAAACTCGATTTTCCTGGCGGCCTCCTTGACAGCTTGTACGCCAGATGCGATTTCCTCTTTTCTTCTCTTCTTTGCGGCGAGAAACGACTCCGTCCTTTCTTTCATTTTTTTGATGTCGTCTTTCAGCTCTTTGGACTTCTCTGCCGCCCTCGCTGCTAACCGCTCAACAGATGATGCGGCGAAAGATGATGCGATAGCCTCGGATGTCCCCGCATCCTTTACTTTTTCATTTTTCCTTCTTAGCGGAGGTACATCTTCCTCGACTTCTTCTTCCCTGGCCCTTATTGGCCTGATTTTCCTTTTCGTGGCGGACTTCTTCTTTTCCGCCGCCGCTATTACCTTTCCAATAGGTCTTTCATCGGAGTCCAACTCCTCAAGACCACTCATTGCAGGGACTGACCCACACGACTCATTTGTCATCCTCTAATCGACCAACCTGTCCAACAAGTCATCATCTTCTTCATCGATGGTGTCTAGAATATCTCCGAAGACGGTGGACTCGTCATTCCTTTCCACCTCTTGAGTTTCAGACAGGTTCCTGAAGCGTGGCGGAGATGGGGCTGATGTCGCTTCCAACTCAAGACTATTGGGGCGAACAATGGCGAAGGGTTCAGGTGTGGTGGAAGTAGTGGACAGATTCCGACTACCAAGCCTCAAGGATGAGGCAATAGGTTTAGGGCTTTTGGATGAGGTGGGTTGCTGGGAAGCCATGTGAAGGGTATAGGTGAAAAGATAGAAAAGTGGGTGAGAATCGGGAGATTTTTCGAATAAGCCGAAAATCACGCCGGTAATCTGAAAATGAGGAGAGTAAGGAAGCGTAACTCGAAAAGGGGTTGAAGAGGGGTTTATAAAGGGTTTTGGCTGAGCGCGTAGGTTATCGGCTTGATGCATGACATCATAGCCGCATTAAATGGTCTGACATCCGTCGATGTCAGCTTTTCAAATTCTTGATCTGATAGTGATGTGACAGAATCGCTTCAGATTCCCCTCTAGGCGTCGAGCTTATCGTGTCGCATCGTTTAGATGTTGATGCCTTGTAATTGAATTTGAGTTCAATTTTCACTCATGGAAAATTAACAGATAGCATCCAAACAAAAACTTTTTCAAAGCAGATAAAAATAAATAAAAAAATAAAATCAAATAAATTAAAATAAATAAAAATAAAAATAAAATCAGATCAAATAAAATGACGAAAAGAAAGGGAGAAATGAAATAATGCGAAAAGAAACGTACAAAATTTAGGATTCGTCCCTGGGATATATGTGCTTGTTGGCAACGCATGACGCATCCATCTTTTCCTCATTCTATCTTTTCTAGGTCAACGGCTACTCTCTCGTTCAACGCAGTCTCAAAAATATGGCTTCATACGTTGACTATTAACTTTGAATGCGTTGATGTCGTCTTCATTCATTCCCTCTGCAGCATCATGAGGAAAAATTTCCTAGATCTCAAAAAGACTAGAACATCTTGTTCATAGTTTACCTGTGGCGCTGATCAGGACCCTTGGCGTTCCAAATCTCGTAAAAAAAAAAGTTCTCCGAAACTTTGAGATTGCCGCCGTAACGCTCGATTTGTGAAAATTCGAGCTAACGCATCGTTCATTACTTCGTCGCCTGATGTTAGCCCAATTGTTGTTGGCTCTCAAAGGCTGGTTGGCTTGATTTTCCATTTACTTCTCTTTGCAAAGTTGTCGCCGCCTTTGATGAGTTGTGTTTTGTTGTACATGAGATCGTGGAATGGAAATGTACTAACGAAAGGTGCAAGTTAAGCTACTATGATGCGTTTCACATGCTATGCGTTGGTGATCTGTCAAGTTTTCCTCTCCTTTACCCAAGTATAAGCAAAGGAGTAGGTTTTCTCGGTGAGTCCGAGGTCGAACACAGGGATTATGTTGATTCTATATTTAAATGGATTATATGTGTTGCAGTGGTAACCAAGAAATAATTGAGGTGCGTTTGTTTCTATTATAAAGAAAGTGATAATATGTACACTATACTAAATTGTGGAAGATGGAAAGGCATGCGACACAGTAAAGTCAGCTAATGATTTGAATGAATGGATAAAAACAGGGTTCGGGTTGGTTAACATCTAACACCGGAAACGCATGGTGATAGTCTATTCATACTTGCGACTCTTTTCCCGGTTGTCAGCCGCTATGCGTTATATGTCTATAATGCATAGGAGAGTGTTAAGAACCAAGGTTATTCTTATAGACAAGTAACACTTCTTGGCCCTTGTCAATTGAGTTCCACAATCACTTACCCTCTCGAGCAGTTTGATTATTACTACTTATATCGATTAGCTAGATGGACATAAGCATCAGATGAAGTTTGCAATTGACAAGATGAAATAGTTACACTATGGTTCTTAGTTAGATGCTAACGCAACCCTAGACCCTTGAGAGATTAGTTACTCATGGATTGAAAGTAAAAAGCGGAAAGTATAGAGAAATCAATAGACATGGAAGAAATATATATTGATGAACGGAATACAACTTTAGATAAGCTCAATGTCTTGACAGAAATCTAAAATTAAGATAGCAGAATAAGGTGGAAAGCAGGGAAAGGCGTCAATGTCTTGAGTCGCCTGGATGGAAGCGTGAAGTGCTGCTGTGAAGTGGTCCGGCGGTGGGAAGACTCTTCTCTCTCGAGCTATTCGTCTCCGGTTGAGGTTTGGAGAGAACTTTACTGTCACTTAGGAATTCTTCCGAGAATCAACAACCCTTTCTCATCTTGCAGGTTTGCCCTTTTATAGATGTTGCGTTCGCAATCAATGGAAAATCTGCTTGATTGGCGGCGAAATTGATATCATGCGTCCATCTCGCTTGATTGCGTAATTCTCGGGTCAATTTAGATCCACCACTTCAGCCACAAATCATGTATGTCAATCTTCCGACAATCTCTCAAGATTCTGATATGATTTTCTGCGCCTTGCGTAGATGGTCGTTTATGCGTCCATGGATAATTTGGCCGATGTCAACGCGTCATGAGTTGCTAACGCATAGTCTTGCGTTGAGAAGTCGTTAATGCATCTTCAGGTTGTTCGCGTTCCGTTCAGATCCTGTGTCCATGAAGAACAGATGGCTAAGGCATAGTCCTGCCTTAAGAAGTCATCATCCCATCGTTTGCATTCCTGCGTTAAAACATGCGTTTTAGGCTCAAAAAGTGGTAAAATCATTATCTTCATAAAAATACAAGAGTATAACGCAAAGGAAGATTTATTAATAGAATTTAGCATAAATTACCGCATGCTTCTCTATTAAATCTCTATTTTCCTAAGAAAAAGGCTATAATAACTTGTATTTCTACAAGTTATCATGTTTCTTTTCCGAAAAGTTCTCTCGATCTCAGGGTCAAAAATGAACGAAGGTTGTTCTTCCTTGCTCATAAACTATTAGATACGTCTTCGGCAAAACGCTTAGTACGGCCCAAGATAGAGATTTTTGCATAGATCAAAAAAATAAGATCGAAACCTAAATTATTAATTCAAATCCCCGGCAACGGCGCCAAAAACTTGTTGGTTGATTTCTGTTCGATTTAAATTGAGTTTCATAGCTTGTTGCACAAAAATAGATATTATCATTTCCGTACAAAGATGCATCGTGAATTACTCAAATATGATCATGATTAAGCAACGTTTCCTATAAAAAGCCCAAGTATAAGCTCTTAATGGGTTTCCTGGTGAGTCCATGGTCGAACGCAGAGATTTGTAATAACTAGGCGTTGAGAATATATGCATGACTATGTAGTGAACTGTACTAGTAATATGTGCATGTGTTGGTTGTATGTGTCTAAAACTATACATAAAGAATGAATAAAATTTCCTACAACTAACAATGAGGTGGACGCGGCGATGGTTAGCCAAATGTCATTTAGTGTCAGATAGCATGCGTTGAGAATGAATGGAACCATGTGATAAAAGTAGAGTTAACGCAGGAGCTAATTGATTACTTAAGCATATCCAAGTATAATTACATACCTACTGTTGTGGAAATATTATTGTGTGGATTAACCTAACGCAAGGTGCTAAAGTATATGATTATGCGTACAACATGTCAAGATTTGATCATGCAATGCGTTCTATTATTATGCGTTGGTCTTGTCAAGTTTTCCTATTCCTCTACCCAAGTATAAGTAAAATAATAGGTTTTCTCGGTGAGTCCGAGGTCGAACACAGGGAATATATTGATTTGGTTTTAATTGGATTGTATGCGTTACAAAGGTAACCAACAATTATGTGAAATTGTATTTCTAATCTAGAGAAAGCAGATGTTTGTACACTAGACTAACAGTTGTTGAATATGGAAAGCATGCGACACAGCAAGTTCAGCTAAGACGTGTATGAATGGATAAAGAAAAGGGATCGGGTTGATTAGCATCTAACATTGAAAACGCACAGTAGTACTCTATTCATACTTGCGACTCTTCTCCTGGTTGTCAGCCGCTATGCGTTATATGTCTATAACGCATAGGAGAGTGTTAAGAACCAAGGTTGTCCCCATCAACAGGTAACACTACTTGGCCCTTGTCAATCGAGTTCCACAATCACTTACCCTCTCGAGCAGTCTGATTATTACTACTTATATCAATTTGTCAGATGGATATAAGCATCGGATTAAGCTCTCAATTGACAAGTTAGAATAGTTACACTGCGGTCCCTAGTTAGATGCTAACGCAACCCTAGACCCCCGAGTGATTAGTTACTCATGGCTTGAAAATATAAAGTAAACAGATGAAAAGAGTGAATAGACATGGAAGATAATTGTATTGATGAAAATGAGATACAAATTTTGATAAGTCAATTTCTTGATACAAATCTAAAATTCAAGTAAGAAAAGTAAGAAAGAAAGCAAGGCAAGGCGTCAGTGTCTTGAGTCGCCCGGATGGAAGCGTGATGATTTGCTGGGAAGTGGTGCAGCGGAAAGGAAGACTCTTCTCTCTCGAGCTATTTGTCTCCGGTTGAAGTCTGAGAGAACTCTGCTGTCACTTATGGAGTCATTCCGAGAATCAACAACCTTTCTCCTCTCGCAGAGCTGCCCTTTTATAGATGATGAAATCGCAGTTAATGGCAGAGCTGCTTGATTGGTGGTGAGATTGACACTACGTCCATCTCGCCTGATTGCGTGATTCTCGGGCCATTTAAGATCCACCACTTAAGCCGCAAATAATGTCTGCCAATCATCCGTCAATCTCTCAAGATTCCGATCTGATTCGTAGCACCTTGTCGTAACGGTTGTCTATGCGTCCATGCATAGTTTGGTTGATGTCAACGCAACATAGGTTGCTAACGCGTAGTTGTGCGTTGGGCTGTCGTTAACGCATCATCTGGTTCCTGTGTTAAGGGGTCATCGACGCATCGCTTGCATTCCTGTGTGAAAACATGCGTTTTTGGCTTAACAAGTGGTAAAATCAATATCTTTATCAAAATTCAAGAGTATAACGCAAAGGAAGATTTATTAATGGAATTTATCATCAACTACCGCATGCTTCTCTTATTTAAACTCTATTTATCTATGAAAAAGGCTATAATAACTTGTATTTCTACAAGTTATCACACCCCCAAACTTAGATAAATGCTTGTCCTCAAGCATAACTTCTATCTAATAAACTCCAATTAACCTAAGCATTTTCTCAACGCATTGACTAGTCTCTCAGAATGCTATACTCAATCAGCTACCCATTAGTTATATTATTTCTCTACCTCTTTATTCTTTTCTTTAGGACGGGTCTAATTTGTATGCGGCAAGCCTTCTTTTCAAAATTCTTTAACTCATTATTCACAAAATTTTTGTTTCTTCTTTGGAACATTGAGTCTAAAAAGATGAAGATATAAAGTTCCTTTTTCTTTCATTGGTTTTATTATATGTTTATCAAGTATGCGTCGAGTAGGGTTACCCACCTTCGTTCTGACATACCAACTATGGGGTGCATGAAGGCAGCCAACTACGAGCAAGTGCCCTTCTCGATTAAACTCTTATCTAAGCTCGGTTTCCTCACTAGACATTGGAGTTTGTTATTTATCTATGCGTCGCTGAATACGATTACCCACCTTCGTTTTGACACACCAACTATGGGGTGCATGAAGGTGGTCAACTACGAGCAGGTATCGTTTTCAGCTAAACTCTTAACAAGATAAATATATTAGTCTTGCCAGCGGAATTTTGCGTTTTAAAGAATAATTTTTTTTTTTTTTTTTTTTTTTTTTTTAGACATGATTGAACTAAGTTCCTCATATTTTTATCTTTGACAGTTCAAACCTCTTCCACCCCCAAACTTGAGAGTAGCAAGGTCCTCATTGCTTAAATTGTAAACAAAGACTAAGTTTCAAAATGTTGTAAAAGAGGTTTGAATTGGCTATTTACATACATTCAAAGTAGGTTTGCGTTTCTAAGGAATAGTATGCAGACGCATTGAAAGTAATCTAACTTAAAGAGTGTACAAAAAGTGTAAGCATGATTATCATCACAGGGACCAACTTTTCAACGCAAAGATAGAAGTTTAGACTAATTAAATGTACTTAGAATAAATTTATAACAAGGGACAACGCAAAGAGGAAATTAAAGATCCATGCGATGAAGAAAATATTCATTCTATTAATATGATTTTCACCAACGCAAACAATTGAATGTGAAGATACAAAAATTGCAAGAAAATTACAAATCTTGACTACACCCCTAAACTTTTCAACCATCAGGCTCGTCTTCATCAGGTCTGCGTTGCTGCTCAGACACAGGACGTTGCGGCACTGGGAAGACAAGAGGCTGTTGTAAGCGTTCTGGAATATCAGGGGGCGGGATTTCCGGATGGATGGAGAACAGTTGGTGAACATAATTCAGGGTGAATTGGAACTGCTCCGTCTGCCGGCGTGCTAACATATTTAATGAATGCATCACAGGACGCAATATCGCTTGCTGCAAGTATGTTTGCACTGTCTCCAATTCAAGATCAAGTGGGCCTTCTTGCTGTTGAGGTTGCATTGGTGGGGTAGGCGGGTTTGGCCAAGGTGGAGTAGGTGGGTTTGGTTGAGGCGGGGGAGTGGGTGGAGTTTCGTCAAACGTAGGGGATGATGGACGCATAAAAGTCGCGCCAAAATCCTCTAAGTGTGAGTCATCAACTCTTATTGGGGAGGGTTTTGTGGAAGGTTGGGGTTTTGGATGTTTGGGACGATGCGTTTTCTTAGGAGGAGGAGGTGGTTTAGGGCGATGCGTCTCAGGAGGAGGTGGAGGTGGAGTTGGTTCCCTTCTGGTTGTTGGAAGTGGGGGTGAAGGACTTGAGGTTGGGGAAGGTCGAATGGTGGCATCAGGACTTGCCACGCCCTTCAACTTGGATGGCTTCCCTTTCTTCTGCGGTTGCGGCTTTGGAGGCGGAACTGGTTGATGAGGTCTTTTGGTGGCCTTGGTAGGCTCTGGCAGATATTGCGATCCTCTCATCAACCGACGCAGAGTCTTGTTGGCAATTACGCCATTAACTTCAATCATCTTCTCTGCGTCTAACACTTCCGTTGGCCCTCCGATGGAAGCATTGCCGTATAAGTTCATGATAAGAGCGGGGAAAAAGAGTTGGCCCCTTGGCTTGCTCAACACCTCTCTTATCTGTGCGGAAATTCTCCGTCTAACATCAAGGTTGATGCGACGCATAATGCAGTATTCTGCCATCACTCGATCCGTTGACACTGTCTTGTCATGCGTTGTAGGGATCAGCCGCTTCTTCACCAAATACACCCACAGGTTTGCCTCTGGAGTTAAGCTGCTTGCTGAAAGCGTCTTTATACCTGTGGGTGAAACATCTCACTTTTCCCTTGGCTTCGCCATTACCCGGAGTGCGTCCTCCATTAACTCCGTTGTAGTTGATTCGATAATCTTATTTCCTTCCGCATCCGGGTTGTCCCTCAACTCATATATACCGTTGATTTCCCTTGCGTTGAATGGGACTTCAATTTCATCCACCACCACCACGTCTTCCTCCTCGTCTATGCGTCCGTTATAGAAATCTCGGACTACGTCAGGTTGGACCCAAGGAGTGCTGGTACAGAAGTTTCTCCAGCCGTGGTGGTCAACTATTTCAGTGATGTATGGCGGCACTAGGGCTTCTTCAGGGAAAAGTCCCACCACAATCATCAGGTCGGGAAACGCCCGGCGTCTCCCTTTTCCTTCCTTCTGTTGTGGCGACGCATCAGCCACTTTCTTTTTTCCTTTGGCCTTAGCTGCATTTTGACTGGTGCTTCAGTCACCTTTTCCTTCCCTTTGCATTTTTCAGTATGCGTGCTTGGGGGGTTGGTGACTGACACCTCCTTCTCTTTTCTCTTCTTCTTCTCCAAGGTGCTCACACCTTGTTCTTCCTTCGCATCCTCCCCGATGCGTTCCTTCCTACTTTTCTTTTTCTTCTTCTTCCTGCCCTCCCCTTCCTCTTGAGCGACTTTTCTATTCTCTCTTCTTCCATCATTTCCTCTTCAAATGCCAATGCGGCTGCTTCTAGTTGAGGATTAGGAAGATCTTGCGTCTCCCCAACTTCTTGAGGCCGCACTTTCCTGCGCGCCTCTCTGCGAGACAATGCGTCTTTCGCAATTTTTTCCACTCCTTTTCTTAGGGCCCTGAGCTCCTTTCTCAACTTGGCCCTCTTCTTCCTCTCTTTTTCTGCCAGCCTATCAAAGGATGTGGCCACAATTGGAGACTCAGGTCTGTCTCCTTGGTCTGTGCTTTTCGGCTCTTCATCCTCGGCAATCTCCGATGATACCCTTCGTTTCTTCCTCAGTAGGGGTACCTCCTTTTCTTCTTCAACTTTCTTCCTCTTGGCCTCTGCGGCCATCACAACTTTTCCTATTGGTCCTTCATTGGAGTCCAATGTCATCTCCTCAGGACTCATCGACACAGGGACAGACCCTTGCGTTTCTCTTTGCTCGCCTATGTCCTCCTTGCTATAGGCAGCCTCTCCTTCCTTATCTCCCCCACTGTCTTCACCCTCCCGAGTCTCCTTCAGCTGACTCTGGACCTCCTTTACCGGCGAGGGTGACTCCCTTCGAGCATCTGAGAAGGTTGCGTCCATCGGATCACGCAGCCCTCTCAGAATTCGAGCTATCCACTCGTCTGGGGATTTCGCTGAGTTCACTTCCCCGATGGTGACAGCCACCTCTTCTTCTGCTCCTCTTCCCATCTCCTCCGTCCCTCTGGTGCTTGGTGGATGGGATAGGGGCAAGGGTTGGTTGACCTCCCCGTCTTCTTGACCCTTTGCCTCCCGCTCTTCTTGAGCTATCCTTTCCAAGATGTCGCCGAAAACATCCCTCTCTTCCCTTCGGCGCACCTCACTGCTACCGTGCAGTGTACTGGCTTCATCGCGCACCGTTCCAGGAACAGGTTGCTTAGCCTCGGAGTTCTCTGCACTTACCCTCTGGCTTCCGAAATTGTAGTTTGCAGCAGAGAATTCCTTCATGTTCTTCATCCTGGTTCGAGAAATGCAGGACTTGACTTTGCTTTTGGGTTTTGGGGTAGGGATGGGGTTGATTTGGCTCAAAGGACGGATGTTTAGAACTTCCACACAGTCGTCGGAGTCGTCGACTACTGGTGGATGGGTAAGGGTTCTGGCAAATGGCCGGAAAAATGGGTAGATGGGTGGTCTCTGGGCAGTCGCCCGGATTCTAGATGCGGAAAATTTAGGGATAAGCGGTGGGTTGGAGTTTGGATTTCTTGGTCTGACCGGAGAAGCAAAAGGCCTCACAGGTCGGGAAGGATAAAATGTAGGTGGAGAGAAGAATGGAAATCGAGGGTTGGGTGTTGATGATGAAGAAGGTCTTGGGGAACTGGTTCCGGCAAGGTTTTCTTGATTTTCTGGGTTGAGCTGGTTAGACATAAGATAGCAGCGAGAATACAGATCGCCGGAGGTTTAAGAGAGATGAAAGGTTTCTAAAATGGAAAATGGAAAATCGAATCGCGTTTATAAAGGCTTAATTTAGCCGTCGGTAATTAATGCGGATACGCGATATCGAAATCCCACTGATCAAGGCAAATTTCCTTGAGCCGCACACCCATCACGTGTAATGGGCGGCTAATTGACGCACACAGAGCACTTGAGTGTTTTTGGCACTTGAGTGTTTTTCTAGGAAAAATGCGTAGTCTGAGAAGACATCTGCATTTCACCTAGTGCTCTTGTCTAAACGCAATAAACTAATGATAAATGCATACTGATGAACGTCTGGTTCTCAGGTTAGATTATGTGTTGTAAGTTAAGTATGATGCGTTTGACAAAATATGTACGACTCTAACCTTTCCTCTAACCTTAATTCGATAAACACAAAAATCGTTTATCGATGAACGCATAGATTACTTATGCGTTGGACGCATGCATGAATAATAGATTATACGATGAAATCAGATTGTTCCAAAAATTCGGCTCCTACTTTCATGCTTATCTCCTTTTTATTTATAAACTAAACTTAAAGAAAAAATCAATACGTGCTAAAAACAAAATTCAAACAGAAACAAGAAAGCAAAATAACATAAAATTACATACTCTAACAAATTCAAATGAAATAAAGCAAGGGTAAAAGAAAGGGTCCCTGGAAAAATAGGCATTCGGTAACGCAGGGACCTTTCGACGCAAGCTCAGTCATTACACTCGCGTAGGTCAATGGAAGTCTTGTTAATTTCGAACTCTCCAATGTGGTAGGGTTTTACCCTTTGTCCATTGACCTTGAAGGGTGTGGTTCCATTTTCATTTGTCAGCATGACCGCACCATGCGGGAACACTTCCTTGGTTATGAATGGACCCGACCATCGAGACTTCAACTTACCTGGGAACAAACGCAACCTTGAATTAAATAACAGGACCTTCTGGCAAACGTATAGAATTTTCTTACTAATGTTCTTGTCGTGCCATTTCTTGGTCCTTTCTTTGTACAGCTTTGCGTTTTCATAAGCTGAGTGCCTCCACTCCAGGAGTTCATTTAGTTGAAGCTTTCTGGCTTCTCCGCTTGCCTCCTGGTCTAAATTGAGCTTCTTCATGGCCCAGATGGCCTTGTGTTCCAGCTCAAGTGGGAGATGGCATGCTTTACCAAACACCAACGCATAGGGTGACATGCCTATCAGTGTTTTGAATGCCATTCTGTAGGCCCATAGAGCTTCATCTAATCTCTCTGTCCAATCTTTCCTTGATGTGCTCACGACCTTTTCCAGTATGGACTTGATCTCCCTGTTTGTTATTTCAGCTTGGCCGTTTGTCTATGGGTGATAGGCAGTTGCTACCCTGTGCGAGACATTAAACTTAGTCAGTAAATTAGTGATTATGCGATTTATAAAATGCGTACCTTCATCACTAATTATCGCCCTTGGTGTCCCAAATCGAGAGAAGATTTGTTTCTTTAAGAACTTGGACACTGCATTTGCGTCATTCCTTGCACAGGCTGCTGCTTCTACCCACTTTGATACGTAGTCGACCGCTACTAAAATGTATTGATTGCCACAAGAAGGAGGGAATGGTCCCATGAAGTCAATTCCCCATACGTCGAACAACTCAACTTCCAGCATTGAATTCAAAGGCATCTCATTCCGGTTGGAAATGTTGCCTGTTCTCTGACAACCATCGCAAGCTACCGCATATGCCCTTGGGTCTTTGAATAATGTGGGCCAGAAATACCCACTTTGCAACACCTTTGTAACTGTTCTCTGCCCTCCAAAGTGTCCTCCGTAAGGTGCTTCATGACAGCTTCTCAAGATGCTATGCGTTTCATATTCTGGAACGCATCGACGCAGTATGTGGTCAGGGCCAAGTCTGTATAGATATGGCTCATCCCAGCAGTAGAACTTACTTTCATGTCGGAGCTTTTTCTTTTGTTGAGCGTTAAATTCTTCAGGCCATTGGTTGCAAACCAGATAGTTGACTATGTCTGCGTACCACGGTTCCTGACTCTCTGCGTTCATTACATGCTCGTCTGGGAATCGTTCCTCTATATCACTCCAACTCTCCTGGACCTCTTTATTTTCCAACCGAGATAGGTGGTTCGCAACCTGATTCTCGGTTCCCCTTCTATCTTTAATCTCCAAATCGAATTCTTGCAACAGTAGGACCCAACGGACAAGTCTAGGCTTTGCGTCCTTTTTCGCCATCAAATACTTGATCGCAGAATGATCACTATAGATGGTCACCTTTGACCCTATCAAGTATGCTCTAAATTTGTCAACCACAAAGACTATGGCTAACATTTCCTTCTCAGTAGTAGTGTAGTTCTCCTGAGATGAATTCAGTGTTTTACTAGCATAATAGATCGGGTGCATGATTTTCTCTTTTCTCTGCCCCAATACTGCTCCCACCGCATGGTTACTTGCGTCGCACATTAATTCAAACGGGAGAGACCAGTCCGGTGCAACTAAAATAGGTGCTGAAATCAGAGCTTGCCTTAAAGATTCAAATGCGTTTAAGCATTTACCGTTGAAATTGAATTCCCTGTTGACTTCCAGCAACTCGCTCAGTGGTTTTGCTACTTGCGAGAATCCCTTAATGAATCTTCTATAGAAGCCCGCATGGCCTAGGAAACTTCGCAAAGTCTGAACATTTGTGGGGGCTGGGAGTTTTGCTATCGCATCTATCTTTGCCTGATCCACTTCCAATCCAACCTTGGAGATTTTATACCCCAACACAATACCCTTAGTCTCCATAAAGTGGCATTTTTCCCAGTTGAGGACTAGATTTGTGTCTTCGCATCGCTTTAGCACTTGTTCTAGGTTGGTCAAGCATTCATCATAAGATTTCCCAAATACTGAGAAGTCGTCCATAAACACCTCTACTGACTGTTCCAAATAATCAGAGAATATTGCCATCATGCACCTTTGGAACGTCCTTGGTGTGTTACATAGCCAGAATGGCATGCGTCTGAACGCAAAGGTCCCATATGGACATGTGAACGTCGTCTTCTCTTGATCTTCCGGAGCTATCATGATCTGGTTATAGCCGGAATATCCGTCCAAGAAGCAGAAAAATTCATTACTGCCAGCCTATCTAGAATCTGGTCGATGAATGACAATGGAAAGTGATCCTTCTTTGTTGCCGCATTCAGCTTGCGGTAGTCCATACAGATGCGCCAGCCAGTGACCGTTCTTGTTGGTATCAGTTCATTCTTGCTATTCATGATCACTGTCATCCCCCCTTTCTTCGGTACACACTGAACTGGGCTCACCCAGCTGCTGTCGGAGATTGGATAAATGACCCCTGCGTCGAGCCATTTGATGATCTCTTTCTTTACAACCTCCTTCATTGCGGGGTTAAGCTTGCACTGCCTCTCAACTGAACCATCCTTACCCTCTTCCAACCGAATTTTATGCATGCAGTACGAAGGGCTTATTCCTCTGATATCCGCTAAGGTCCATCCTATGGCTTTGATATGGTTTTTCAGGATATCCAGCAAAGCCTTCTCACATTCTGTCGTCAACGCAGAGGATATGATGACCGGTAGCGTGCTCTCTTCCCTCAAATATGCATACTTCAGATGCGTTGGCAGTGTCTTAAGCTCAAGGGTTGGTGGCTCTTCTAAGGACGGCTTTGTTTTCTCCGTTGTTCTGTTGCCTAAGTCCAAGCGTTCAAAGCTTGCGTTGGAGATTATATTTATTTCCGCCTCTTGATAAGCACTTGAAAAGTGCTTATTATTCTCTCAAATTAAGAAAGTTGCAGAATAAGAGAACGATCCGAAAAGGTGAGAATTAAGCTAGAGTTCCAAGAGTGAGTTAACCGCAAGGAAGAGGAAAAGAGTTCGAGATAGTTTTGGTGCCCTTCGAAGTCCGATGCGAGAGCCAAGGAGTTCGTGACGGTGCTGCCTCAATCAATAACCTCTTTTTAGTAGAGTTTCCCTATTCTCTACACTCTTTCTTTGATTCTTTTTGATCAATATGTTGCTTTACGCTATGAGTGGCTAAACTCTTTGGTTTTAGGGTTTTTGATGAATTGTTTGTAAACTCATGATAATTTTGTAAACTCATGGTTTTGTTCAAATAAATATGCTTTTCATTGTTATTGTGTTTAATTCTTGAAGATTGGCCACCTTTACATGTTAGATTAGATGTATGAATCGAGAGATTATATGTTTAATTTGATCTATAACAACGAATCATTGTTAACCTATCACGAGAGTAGTTAGGTTTACAATGAAAGTTGCTAAAGACTAGTTTTAATGCCATGTAATTTTGTATTGGTTTTAAGAGATTAACTATCAATCAAGTTGCATGAGAAAGAATTGTCTTTGAGAGAAGATAACTTGGAATTAAGTTTCTAGACTTAGGCATAAGAATTAAATCCATGAAATCTATAATTTTGCATGATGAAACAAACAATGATTTGAAACCCTAGAACTCTCTTTGACTCTTGCAATTCTCCCTTTGATACTTTCTTGGCTTGATCTTTCTTTTTCCCAAAAACAAAATTTGAATTCCAATCCTCAAATAAAATTGATTCAATTCTAGAATAGCTAAATAACTTAAACCTTCCCAATTGGATCTCTAGTGGAAACGATACTCGGACTTAACC
Source organism: Citrullus mucosospermus (assembly GCA_030954485.1). Taxonomy (NCBI): domain Eukaryota; kingdom Viridiplantae; phylum Streptophyta; class Magnoliopsida; order Cucurbitales; family Cucurbitaceae; genus Citrullus; species Citrullus mucosospermus. The sequence goes on along the minus strand of CM062057.1, from coordinate 12,540,559 downwards.
GTTTTATATTATAACTTGACCCGTACACTTGCGGTTAACACACAAAAGTGGCACATCACCTCTCTTCCTTCATCCAGTTCATCCAGCAGTATTTCGTTTTCTGCGCATGCGTCGATGATGCTTGCCTTTTCTTCAGTTATCTCTTCGATCATTTGGCAAGAATGAAAATCATCAGGATATTTCAACGCATTAAACACATTAAATTTTACCTGCTGGTCATCCACTCGAATAGTTAACTCCCCTTCTTGGACGTCAATCAGGGCGCGTCCAGTAGCTAAGAAAGGTCTTCCCAAGATGATGGGCACCTCTCTATCGGCTTCATAATTCAGAATTATGAAGTCAGCCGGGAAGATAAATTTGTCCACCTTTACAAGAACATCCTCGATTTTCCCTTCTGGATGCTTAATGGAACGGTCAGCGAGCTGAAGTGTGACTGTAGTTGGCCGTGCTTCCCCTATACCCAACTTCTTGAATTATAGACAGTGGCATTAAATTGATGCTGGCCCCTAATTCGCGTAGTGCCTGACCTACGTCCATTCCTCTTATAGAACAGGGCAATGTGAAACTTCCTGGATCTTTCATTTTAGCGGGTATATTGCTTTTTAACAATGCACTGCATTCCCGCCTCAATGCGAATATCTCAAACTCTCCGAGCCTCCTTTTCTTAGATAATATGTCTTTCAGAAATTTGACATAACTCGGCATTTGTTCAAGGGCTTCCACCAATGGAATGTTGATGTGAAGTTGTTTGAGAACGTCCAGGAATTTTCTGAATTGACCCTCGTCATTCTTCTTCTTTAGGCTTTGAGGAAAGGGCGGACGCATAAGGGGATTGGTATTCTGAGATACTGTCGCAGGGTTTGCCTGCGTTGCTTTTTCTCTCCCCTTTTCATTTTCTTGTTCTTTAGAGGTTGTAGTTATGGATGAAGATTGCGGTTCATGGATAGATGTTGCGGGAGTTTGTAATGGAGTGATTTGAGGCTGCAGATTTCCTTGCATCCTCTACTCTTGCAGTTCAGTGGGCAGAACCTTCCCACTCCTCAATGTCACAGCTTGACATTGTTCCTTACCGTTACCTCGTGGGGCTTCGGTATTACTAGGCAATGCTTCTTGGGGTCTGGTATTGCGCTCACTTGCCATTTGCCCCACTTGAAGTTCCAGATTTCTAATTGCAATGACATGGCTTTTTATTTCTCCCATCTGATTTTGGAGCATCGCTTCAAGCGACTTACGCGTTTCTTCATTTTTGAGTAATCGTTTGACGCATAAGTGCTTCCAGGGATGATGATGATGAATTTGCTAACTGATTTCTTTGCGCTTGATGCTGTTAAACACTTTGGTTGTACACGGGATTATTATTTCTCTGTGGTTGTTGTCCAGCACCCTGCGTCTGTGATTGGTTTCCTCCCCATCCAAAGTTAGGATGGTTTCTCCAACCCGGATTATAAGTCTTAGAATACGGGTTGTTCTGAACATAGCAGACAGACTGTGGGTTGTAGGGACACATATCATACAAGTGACCCTCACCGCATTATACACAGCTTACAAACGCTGTTGCATTTACCGTGTTCATTGCATCCATTGATGCAACCATTCCTCCTTGGTTGTTCAACACAATGGTTTGCAGCAAGGATGTCATGTTGGCGATCTGAGCTGAAAGGTTACTAGTCGCATCCGTTTCAATCATTCCAGCTTGCGATCGTCTTTTATCCATATACCTGGATCCATATCCATCATCCACCCATTCATCAGTATTCCTCGAAATTCTATCGAGGATTTCTTTGGCCTGCGTGTAAGTTTTGTCCATCAATCCTCCTGCTGCAGAGGCGTCAGCCACTGATTGTGATGTTTTGTTCAATCCTCCATAGAAAATCTCCATCTGTACACAATCAGGGATACCGTTATGGGGACAATTTCTTACCAGCCTTTTAAACGGGGCCCATGCTTCACTGAGCGTTTCCGAGTCCTTTTGCTCGAAGGTCACAATGTCTCGTCGCCTCTTTGCACTTACCGTCGGAGGAAAGTATTTCTGCATTAACTTTTCAACCATTTTACCCCACGTTGTAATCTCACCAGGTTCAAATGAGTATGCCCACTGTCTTGCCTCATCTCTGAGAGAAAATGGGAATAGGGTCAGTCTGATGCTATCTTGCGGTACTCCAGCCATTGGAAATGCACTACAGATTTCCAAGAAACTCTTCAGGTGTGCATGTGGATCTTCACCCGTTGCGCCCCCAAAGTGCCCTGCGGCTTGCAGCATTTGCAGCATCACTGGCTTCATTTCGAACCTTCCATTACCCTCGAAGGTTGGTTGTAGAATTCCCGGTGCGAAATTATATAAATTAGGCGACGCATACTCCCTCATCGGGCGATTTCTATCATGCGCCAAGAGAATTGGGTTTGTATCATAATTTGCGTGCTCTTGCGCATTTGCGTTCCGCCTGACCTCAGCTTGAAGAGCTTGAGGTTGATTGTTTTGAGCATCCATGTTCTCTTCAGTAGACTGATTGCTCCTTCTTTGCTTATTCTGTCTTATCCTTCTTCTGAAGGTCCTCTCAATCTCAGGGTCAATATCAAATGTCGGGTTATCCCCTTCACTCATATACTGTTAGAAGCCTCTGACAGAAGAGAAACTTGCTATACTCCTTCGATTGAAAAATTCTGCAACACAATAATCCAAAGAAAATAATTAAATCAATGAAAATTCCCTGGCAACGGCACCAAAAACTTGTTGTGGAAATATTATTGTGTGAATTAACCTAACGCAAGGTGCTAAAGTATATGATTATGCGTTCAACATGTCAAGATTTGATCATGCAATGCGTTCTATTATTATGTGTTGGTCTTGTCAAGTTTTCCTATTCCTCTACCCAAGTATAAGTAAAGTAATAGGTTTTCTCGGTGAGTCCGAGGTCGAACACAGGGAATATATTGATTTGGTTTTAATTGGATTGTATGCGTTACAGAGGTAACCAACAATTATGTGAAATTGTATTTCTAATCTAGAGAAAGCAGATGTTTGTACACTAGACTAACAGTTGTGGAATATGGAAAGCATGCGACACAGCAAGTTCAGCTAAGATGTGTATGAATGGATAAAGAAAAAGGTTTGGTTGATTAACATCTAACATCGGAAACGCACAGTAGTACTCTATTCATACTTGCGACTCTTCTCCCGGTTGTCAGCCGCTATGCGTTATATGTCTATAACGCATAGGAGAGTGTTAAGAACCAAGGTTGTCCCCATCGACAGGTAACACTACTTGGCCCTTGTCAATTGAGTTCCACAATCACTTACCCTCTCGAGCAGTCTGATTATTACTACTTATATCGATTTGTCATATAGAATATAAGCATCGGATTAAGCTCGCAATTGACAAGTTAGAATAGTTACACTGCGGTCCCTAGTTAGATGCTAACGCAACCCTAGACCCCCGAGTGATTAGTTACTCATGGCTTGAAAATATAAAGTGAACAGATGAAAAGAGTGAATCGACATGGAAGATAATTGTATTGATGAAAATGAGATACAAATTTTGATAAGTCAATTTCTTGATACAAATCTAAAATTCAAGTAAGAAAAGTAAGAAAGAAAGCAAGGCAAGGCGTCAATGTCTTGAGTCGCCCGGATGGAAGCGTGATGATTTGCTGCGAAGTGGTGGGGCGGAAAGGAAGACTCTTCTCTCTCGAACTATTTGTCTCCGGTTGAAGTCTGAGAGAACTCTGCTGTCACTTATGGAGTCCTTCCGAGAATCAACAACCTTTCTCCTCTCGCAGAGCTGCCCTTTTATAGATGATGAAATCGCAGTTAATGGCAGAGCTGCTTGATTGGTGGCGAGATTGACACTGCGTCCATCTCGCCTGATTGCGTGATTCTCGGGCCAATTAAGATCCATCACTTAAGCCGCAAATCATGTCTGCCAATCATCCGTCAATCTCTCAAGATTCGGATCTGATTCGCAGCGCCTTGCCGTAACAGTTGTCTATGCGTCCATGCATAGTTTGGTCGATGTCAACGCAACATAGGTTGCTAATGCGTAGTTGTGCGTTGGGCTGTCGTTAACGCACGTCTGGTTCCTCCGTTAAGGGGTCATCAACGCATCGCTTGCATTCCTGCGTGAAAACATGCGTTTTAGGCTTAACAAGTGGTAAAATCAATATCTTCATCAAAATTCAAGAGTATAACGCAAAGGAAGATTTATTAATGGAATTTATCATCAACTACCGCATGCTTCTCTTATTTAAACTCTATTTATCTATGAAAAAGGCTATAATAACTTGTATTTCTACAAGTTATCACCTACAAACTTAGTTTGTGAATCCATCTCTCGATGTTTCGACGCCACATTAATCTTATCTCTAAGACGCATGGTAAGTTTGCGTTGGCAAAAGATGAACTACATCTCTGCACCTCATCTAGTCTCGATAAATGCTAATGATTAACCATCCACTCTCTCAAGCTAGACAGTCGTGCTTACTACTTTTTTTTGTCAGACAAAGTTATGCAAGCGAATAATATGCATTAATCAAGATGTAACATACTTAATATTGCTTAAGAAAAACTAACTTCTAACATCTAACTCATTTAGCATTAAAACAACATGGTGTAAGGTATTTAATATGAAAATAAATGGAAGATAATCGTCAATCAAACTCATATTAAGAAAATAAACCATTCTCTCGAATGTCATTAACAAAACATAAGTAAGAATGAGGGAAATAGAGATAAAACAGAAATGGAAGGCTTCAAGCCGCCACTGGCAACATCTTGCTTCATGGAGGCTTGAGATGGTTGCTATCTCATATATAAATTTCATAGGGTGAAGGTTCTCACTCACTGGGAGACAACTCTAAAAGTTCTCAGAATCCTTCTTTCAGAAGAGCTCGAAATGGAGGCTGGTTATGGTGAGGGAGAAAATTGTGCAGAGCTTTCGCCTTTTGAACTCGTTTCTCTCCTCCTTTATCAGTGGAAAAGCTTTGGGCTATTTATAGGCGTCGAAAAGTTGAAACTAATGATGACCTGACACCTTTACATTAAATTCCATGCCCTGCTGCGCAGACTTTTCACATCATCGGCCCATTTGTTCTACCATATTCTGATAGCGTGTTATACTTTTGCATATTGACATGACAGCTTTTGCCCAAGCATCTGTATCTACTTTTTCTCGACGCATGGTCTCAACGCATAGTCTCGATGCATGGGTTTCCACTTATTCTCGCAGCAGCTTCATCTCTAGTACTTGGGTTATTTGTTCTTCTTTTCTTCTTAACCCTGCGTTAAGAATAGAAAAGCTCATAATTTTTCAGGTATTTTCTGTTGTAAATAGTTGTTGTAAAAATGAACAATAGACAGATCACAAGTCCCCGGCAACGGAGCCAAAAACTTGTTGTAAAAATGAACAATAGACAGATCACAAGTCCCTGGCAACGGCGCCAAAAACTTGTTGTGTAATATTATATGTGGAAATGAAATTGTACAAACGCAAGGTGTAGATTAAGATATGATGATGCGTTTTACATATCATGCGTTGAACATGCTATGCGTCTTACTACGATGCGTTGGTGATCTTGTCAAGTTTTCCTCTCCTTTACCCAAGTATAAGCAAAGGAGTAGGTTTTCTCAGTGAGTTCGAGGTCAAACAAAGGGATTATGTTGATTCAATATTTAGTGGATTTCATGCGTTGCAGTGGTAACCAAGAAATAGTTGAGAGAGTGTGTTTGTTTCTAATCTAAGGAAAGCGATTGTTTGTACACTAGACTAAAATGTGGGAGATGGAAAGCATGCGACACAACAAATTCAGCTAATGATGTGAATGAATGGATAAAGAAAGGGTTCGGGTTGGTTAACATCTAACATCGAAAACGCATGGTAGTATTCTATTCATACTTGCGACTCTTCTCCGGTTGTCAGCCGTTATGCGTTATATGTCTATAACGCATAGGAGAGTGTTAAGAACAAAGGTTATCCCCATAGACAGGTAACACTTCTTTGCCCTTGTCAATCGAGTTCCACAATCACTTACCCTCTAGAGTAGTTTGATTATTACTACTTATATCGATTTGTCATGTAAGCCCTGTAGCTGACCTAGTGAGAAGGCAAGTTAAGTAGAGGCTAAGAGTTAAGCGTTTAGTAAGAAAAGTTGGCCGAGATGTGTGGGAGCAAAAATGGTTAAGTATAGGCCATGCGTTGGTGAAAGAAGTTTGGCGTGGACGCAGAGGTGAAGGAAGGCCATTAAGCACTGAAGGCCACGAGGCGTTGAAGTCCACTCTGCGTCGAAGGTCACTTTGCGTTGAACACTAACATGCGTTGAAAGTGGGTATGCATTGGTGCATAGAAGAATGGCCGAGAGGACCATGCGTTTGTCGGCTATCCAGCGATGGGTGATGCGCACTTTGAGTGTTAACCGCAAGTGTACGGGTCAAGTTATAATATAAAATGGTTAAGTCCGAGTATCGTTAACCCCCAAATTTATAGAGTTTGGCCACCAAAAATTTAACCTAAAATACAAAATTTTCGTTTAAGTAACGCTGGCGCCGCGTCGCTGTCCCATAGCACCACGGCGCTAGGGTTGCGACAAAAAATAAGTTGCTCTCGGGTTTTAGCTCCGCGGCAGCACCGTCTTAGCGCCGCGACGCTGTCATGCGTTCACCAAGGATGCGTTGAGGCAGCGCCATCTCAGAGCCGCGATGCTACTATGCGTCCATGCTGATGCGTTTATACTTCAGCGTCGTGGCAACGCTGCCTTAGCACCGCGTCGCTATTATGCGTCCAGACTGTTGCGTTTATGCTTCAGCGCCACGGCAGCGCTGTCTCAGCGCCGCGATGCTGTCATGCGTTCAACAAGGATGTGTTTATGCTTCAGCGCCGCAGCAGCGCCGTCTCAGCGCCGCATTGCTACCCCAAAATTTGTTCTTTTGAGTTTTTCAGCTCTTTTTCGCCGTATTCTTGCTCAGTTTTGATCTTTTAGTTGTTTCTTCTAATTTTCTTCGTTTTAACCTGAAAGTCACTAGCAAACAAGTGAAATCTAACATAAAACTCCCTTAATTTGAGAGAATATAAAGCACTTTTCAAGTGCTTATCAATGGGGCGTTGGGAAATTTTAACACACAATGCCGAGGCTATGCATTGCTGAAGCCAAGTGTAAGCCCCGTACTTAGTCTTGTGAGAAAGCAAGGAAAGAAGGGACCAAGAGATGGACACTTGGGTAGGAGTAGTTGGCAGGAATGTGATTGGGGGCGGAAAAATGACTAAGTACCAGCTATGCGTTGGTGGTAACGCGCCTCGATGGAAGCAGTTTGGCGTGGACGTAAAGGTGAGGGAAGACCATTAGGCGTTGAGGCCATGACGCGTTGAGGTCACAAGGCGTGGAGAGCCACCTTGCACTGAAGGTTATCTTGCGACAAACGCATTGAAGGCTGTAAACTGTAAGGTGTTGGAAGTTGAAGGCCACAAGGTGTTGGGAGCCAACTTGCTATGAGATCACTATGCGGTGAACACTACCATGCGTCAAAAGTGGGTATGCGTTGGACAAAGAAGGTTGGCCGAGAGAGAGTAATACGGTTGTTAACTATCTGGCGAGAGAGTTTTGAAAAGTAAACCATCAGAGGCTGTGTGCTGCTGAAGCTAAATATAGAAGGTATGCGTTACATAGGTTGTAGTATAGTGTTGAAATGGAGATTAAGTCGGCGGTATATATATAAGTGGATTGAGAATTCAATCGTTTTGATTACATTTCAGAGCTTGAGTTGGGTTCATTTCGAAGATAAACATCTGAGGGAGGTAGAAGAAGACGTTCATGTCGATTTGGAGTGGAAACTTCATCGTAACCGTGGAAGAAACTTGAGCTGGGCAGAGAACTCAGCTGGTGTTACTCTCCCGGAGTAACGTTTGGTTTTAGAAGAAGAACGAACTGAAGAAACGGTGATTAGGGCCAGAACTTCTAAGGTTAGTAAGTTAAGTCGATTTTTAGCAAGTTTCACGAAGGGTGCTTGAGCTGAAATTTTATAAATGTGTGACAAACTCCAAATAGAAGAGATTGGAGCTGAATTTGCCGGATGATTAGGAGCAACTTGGAGTTGTTGAAGGATATGTCTTAAACGGAGAGGATATTCCTCATGAAATTTTGAGGTATGATGAAGGACTTACACCTTAATAAGTTTGTGGAAAGAAGAAAGTTCTGAAAATTGCCGAAATGTGATGTTTAACAGGTTGAAGAAGGAAGAGGAAAGGAAGAAGGAAACTGTTTTGTTGCAGCGATAGTATCGCTGAGAAAGCGAGAGACAGGGCAGCCAAATAAGTATTGTTGTAATGCAAGAGGGGCTTTGCGTCTCACAATTCTCGCTGAAGTCTCGCTGGGTATTGCTCCTCAGGTAGTCTCGCTAGTTACGTTCAACCTAGTATCGCGGTGGAGTAAAACGTAATGAATTTCGCTGGTAGTTTTTAGTTGTCCTAGGAGTAACGCTATTTATGAGTATGAAGGAAAAAGGAAGATTATGGAATACTGAATGTGAGAAATATGTATTTTCAGGCCAGAAAGAGCTCGGGGAGGCTTATAATCCACTTAGAACCGAGACAAGTTGTGAGTGACCTTTTTCTATATCTTGTGGTTACTTTTAGTATAATTATTTATTAAGAAACTATGGTACTCTGTAGTATTCGTTTGTTATGCCAGCAAGTTAAAAGGAAACTAACTTTATTGTCTAAATGTAAACATGGCTGAGGGACCTTATGGTGAAAGCCTAAGTGAATGTAAACATGAAATACAGTGCTGAGCGACCTCGTGTGAAAGCACTTGAATAGTTAAGTAGAATGGATTTCAATGCTGAGGGACTTCGAGTGAAAGCATGTGGAAATCTGTCACATACTAGCTCGTGCTGAGGGACTATGAGTGAAGGCACTTGAGCGGAGAATGAATTGGTTACCAGTGCTAAGGGACTACGTGTGAAGGCACATGGTAATGTAGACATGATCGAATACGGTGCTGAGGAAAAGGATGTGAAGGCACCAGATAGTCGCAAGTCTATGAAACATGATAATTAGACATTGATATATGATTAGAAATGAGACTTTGTACTGATATACGAGAGGGTTAAGTTGTGCCTTGTCACAACCTTAGTTTAGAACTATCAGAAATGCGATATGTAATGGTTGCAAATGGTTATGCCAGTTCATGTTTGATGGTGATAGTTGAATGAATTTAGTCACTCACTGGGCTTTATGCTCACTCAATTTGTTTGTTTGTTTGTTGTTTCAGGTAGCGAGCATGTCCGGGACGCCTAGCATACAGAAGTATCTCGTCTGGGCCTATCTGGAAGCAAACGTCTGGGATAGTTGTAAATATTTAGTTTGTGCTTATGTTTTGTAACGTACATGTTTCTTAGAAGTGATGGGGAGTTGTTTTGTATCTTATATATATATGCAGAGAATACTTGTTGAGAGATTGTATGTTTTTCTAATGTTATAATAGCAATGGTGTTTTGAATTTGAGATTTATCTGGTGTCTAATTCCAATATGTATATAGGGAGTACAGTATCACGCTCAATCCTAGGTATAGAGTGCATCTGGGATGGGGTGTGACACCAAGTACAGAAGGTGTGCGTTGATTAGATCAATATATAGGGATGAAGTGGAGGTTAAGTCGGTGGTATATATATATAAGTGGACTGAGTATTCAATTATTTTGATCACATTTCAGAACTCGAGTTGATTCCATTTTGAAGCTAAACAACGGAGGGAGGTAGAAGAAGGTGTTTATGTTTGTTTGGGGTGGAATTCTCGTCGTTTTCGTGGAGGAAATTTGAGCTGGAACGGAGAACCCAGCTAGTGTTACTTAATCTGAGTAACGTTCAGTTTTGGGGGAAGAACGAACTGAGGAAGCTGTGGCTAGGGTCGAAATTTTGAGGTTAGTAAGTTAACTCGATTTCTAGCAATCTTCATGAAGGATACTAGAGCTGAATTTGAGTAAATGTGTGTTAAACTCCAGGTAGAAGAGATCAGAGCTGAATTGCAGGACGATTAGGAACGATTCGGGGTTGTTGGAGGATATATCTTAAACGAAAAGGATTTTCCTTATGAGACTTTGAGGTAAGATGAAGGACTTATGTCTTTATAAGTTTGTAGAAGAAAGGAAGTTCTGAATTTGGCCAGAATGCAATGTGTAGCAGGTTAAAGAAAGAAGAAGAAAGAAAGAAGAAAAATTGTGCTGCTACGACAGTAGTATCGCTGAGAGAGCGGGAGACTGGGCAGCGAAGCGAGTGTCGCTGGTAATGCAAGAGGGGCTTTGCGTCTCACAATTCTCGTTGAAGTCTCGCTGGGTGTCGTTCCTCAGGTAATCTCGCTAGTCTTGTTCAATCCGGTATCGCTAGTGCAGTGTTCTATAGTGTAGTTTCGCTGGTAATCTCGCCAGGGAATGTAGAGTAACGCTATTTGTGAGTGTTTTGGAGAAAAGAGAGTTTGGAGATGAAACGAGCATAGAGTTTAATTATGTATACTTAATGAGTATAAAAAGGAAGTCTAAGGAAAATTTAACGTGAGAAATGTGTATTTTTAGGCCAGGAAGAGCTTGAGAAGGCATATAATCCTCTCAGAGCCGAGGCAAGTTGTGAGTGACTTCCTACTATATCTAATGGTTACTCTTAGCATGGTTAATTGGTAATGGGTGAGTAGAAAGTTATGGTATGGTGTAGCATTTGAGTAATTATGTTGTGTTGTTAAGTTTAAAGGGAACTAGATTTACTATCTAAATGTAACCATGGCCAAGGGACTTTGTGTGAAGGCCTAAGGGAATATGTTTTATGATACTCAGTGCTGAGGGACCACGTGTGAAGGCACTTGAGTAGTTGGGTGAAACGGATTCCAGTGCTGAGGGACCCTGAGTGAAGGCATGTGGAAATCCATCATATGTTAGCTCGTGCTGAGGGACCATGAGTGAAGGCACTTGAGCGGTGATTTGGTCGGGATACCAGTGCTGAGGGACCTCGTGTGAAGGCACATGGTAATATTGACACAATTAAACTCAGTGCTGAGGGACGAAATGTGAAGGCACTTGAGAGTTTGAAATGCCGAGGGACATAATGTGAAGGCATTTGTATGTGAATAGAAATGAGAGTTTGTACTGGAGATTGAGTGCGTTGAGCTTTGCTTCGTCACAACTAGGGATGGATAATTGTAATGAAATTGTATGGATGATGGTACTATTTGTGATCTATAGCATAAGAGACCTAGAGATTCCTGATATATGGCTTGTGGTGGTTACTATGGTTTACATTAACTCATGAATGTTAGTAATATTTGAATGAATTCAGTCACTCACTGGGCTTTAGGCTCACTCAATTTGTTTGTTTGATTGTTGTTTCAGGTAGCGATCGTGTCCGGGACGCCTAGCCTACAAAAGATTCTCGTCTGGGCCTACTTTGGAGCAGACCTTTGGGATAGTTGTAAATACGCAGTTTACGTTCATGTTTTGTTGATGTACATGTTCCTTGGGAGTGTTGGGAAGATCGTTTTGTATTACATGTATAGAACACTTGTTTGATAAGTTGTTATTTTATTGCATGACTTAATAGCAGAAGTGTTTATATCTTGAGATTAAGCTGGCATTTAGTTAAATCTTAAAGATCTAGATATGATTTATGTTATAGAGACGGGGTAGAAAGCGTGCAGGTTCACACTCACTCCTAGGGAAAAGGGGTATATGGGAGGGGGTGTGACATGTCAGATGGACATAAGCATCAGATTAAGATCGCAATTGACAAGATGAAATAGTTACACTATGGTTCTTAGTTAGATGCTAACACAACCGTAGACCCTTGAGTGATTAGTTACTCATGGTTTGAAAGTAAAAAGCGGAAAGTATAGAGAGATGAGTAGACATGGAAGATATATATATTGATGAAATGGAATACAACTTTAGATAAGCTCAATGTCTTGACACAAATCTAAAATCAAGATAGAAAAACTAAGAAGGAAAGCATGAAAGGCGTCAATGTCTTGAGTCGCCCGGATGGAAGCATGAGGTTCTGCTGTGAAGTGGTCCGGCGGAGGGAAGACTCTTCTCTCTCGAGCTATTCGTCTCCGGTTGAAGTCTGAGAGAACTCTGCTGTCACTTATGGAGTTCTTCTGAGAACCAACAACCCTTTCTCATCTTGTAGAGCTGCCCTTTTATAGATGATGCATTCGCAATTAATGGCAAATCTGCTTGATTGGTGGCGAGATTGATACCATGCGTTCATCTCGCCTGATTGCGTGATTCTCGGGTCAATTAAGATCCACCACTTTAGCAACAAATCATGTTCGTCAATCATCCGACAATCTCTCAAGATTCTGATTTGATTCTCGGCGCCTTGCATTGATGGTCGTCTATGCATCCATGGATAGTTTGGCCGATGTCAACGCGTCATAGGTTGCTAACGCATAGTCATGCGTTAAATAGTTGTTAACCTATCGTCAGGTTGTTTGCGTTCCGTTCAGATCATGCGTCCACGAAGAACAGATTGCTAATGCGTCGTCCTGCGTTAAGAAGTCATCAACGCATCGTTTGCATTCCTGTGTCAAAACATGCGTTTTAGGCTAAAAAAGGTGGTAAAATCATTATCTTCCTAAAAATACAAGAGTATAACGCAAAGGAAGATTTCTCACTAAAAATTAACATCACTTGTAGCATGCTTCTCTATTTAATCTCTATTTATCTAAGAAAAAGGCTATCATAACTTGTATTTCTACAAGTTAGCACACCCCCAAACTTAGATAAATGCTTGTCCTCAAGCATAACTTCTATCTAAGAAACTTTAATCATCCTAAACATTTTCTCAACACATTGACTAGTTTCTCAGAATGCTATACTCAATCAGCTATCCATTAGTTATATTATTTCTCTACCTCTATATTCTTTTCTTTAGGACGGGTTTAATTTGTATGTGGCAAGCTTTCTTTTCAAAATTCTTTAACTCATTATTCACAAAATTTTTGTTTCTTCTTTTAACACTAAGTCTGAAAAGATGAAGATATATAGTTCCTTTTTCTTTCATTGGTTTTATTATTTGGTTATTAAGCATGCGTCAAGTAGGGTTACCCACCTTCGTTCTGACATACCAACGATGGGGTGCATGGAGGCAGCCAACTACGAGCAAGTGCCCTTCTCGACTAAACTCTTATCTAAGCTCGGTTTCCTCACTAGACATTGGAGTTTGTTATTTATCTATGCGTCGCTGATTATGATTACCCACCTTCGTTTTGACACACCAACTATGGGGTGCATGAAGGCGGCCAACTACGAGCAGGTGTCGTTTTCAGCTAAACTCTTAACAAGATAAATATATTAGTCTTGCCAGAGGAGTTTTGCGTTTAAAAGAATTTTTTTTTTTTTTAGTTTGAAATAAGTTCCTCATATTTTTATCTTTGACAGTTCAAACCTCTTCCACCCCCAAACTTGAGAGTAGCAAGGTCCTCATTGCTTAAATTGTAAACAAAGATTAAGTTGCAAAATTTTGTAAAAGAGGTTTGAATTGGCTGCTTGCATACATTCAAAGTATGTTTGCGTTTCTAAGGAATAGTATGCAGACGCGTTGAAAATAATCTAACTTAAAGAGTATACAAAAAGTGTAAGCATGATTACCCTCATAGTGACTAATTTTTCAACGCAAAGATAAAAGTTAGGAATAATTGAATGTACTTAAAATGAATTTACAGCAAGGGACAACGCAAAGAGGAAATTAGAAATTCCATGCGGTGAAGAAATGTTCATTCTATTAATTTCATTATCCATAACGCATACAATTGAATATGAAGATCCTCGCAAGAAAAGCTACAACTCTTAACTACACTCCTAAATTTTAACCATCAGATTTGTCTTCATCAGGTCTGCGTCGCTGCTCAGGCGCAGTGCGCTGCGGTACTGGGAAGAGAAGCGGTTGTTGTAGGCGTTCCGAAATGTTAGGGGGCGGGATTTTCAGTCGAATTGAAAGCAGTTGATGAATGTAATTCAGTGTAAAGTGGAACTTCTCCGTCTGCCGGCGTGCTAACATATTCAAGGAGTGCATCACTGGACGCAAGATTGATTGTTGTAGGTATGTTTGCACTGTAACACCCTGTCCCCGAAAACCTAAGTATTCACATAATTTGTAAGGATAAAAGGACAAAAGTGTGTGGATTAACGGAAGTTTTAAATGAAAAGTTAAGATTGTGAAACTACTGAATTATGGGCAATAAATTCCGTACGTTAGGATGAATGGTATTAAAAAAAAAGAGTAGAAATATTTCTGGAGATAAGGTTGACGCATAGATGGTTAAGCTCAAACGCATGGTATTTAATACTGAGGAGTTACCAAGTTGTGAAATTAGGTTCTAATGATGGCAAGTGTATGGGGTGAAGTACCATGTGTCGATGATGCAAAGTATAGGACCATCACATAGGAAAACTACCTTGCGGTGGAATGGTTGACAACGCGTCGGGGGGTGAAGCTAAGAAAAGTAATTCATTGAGTATTGTATAGAGCAATAGTAAATGGAGGTGAAGGAACAAGAATTGAGTATGGATTATGGCTATGCGTTGGTAAGCCTTATATGGGAAGCTAGTGTAAAGAGAAGAAAGTAGACCGTTACCATAACCTTGATAGATGAGTCGTTATTTTGATAGGTATGTCAGGCGTTGAAAGGTGTTATTATGTGTTCGGAGGTAAAGATGGAGTCTGACCAAGAGTTGTATTCAACTTACGCTATGTTGAGAAGAATGCCTTGAAATGGAGAGTAGTTGAATGCGATAGGCTAAGGGTTAATAATTAATTGATAAGCCACAAAGTGGATAATAACTATGCGCTGAAGGTTTACTATAAAAGACCATAGTGTTGATCGGGAAGTTCTTTAGTGCAGCAAGTGCACAAGGGGTCGCTAAATGTTAAAGTGCTATGAAATGTTAAACGTTAAAGGATTATTATATGCTAGTAGGACTTTAGCGATTAGTAGGGTCTTACTATGTGTTGAGAAGTTATGTGGTGAGAAAATATTGGTTATTTAGTCATACGTTGAAGAGCTTAATTTCATGATAATGGAAAATATTATCACTATCTCCGGTAAACACATAGGAAGAAGCTAAAGAAGGAAATGGTTAAGGAATAACCTTGGTATAAGAATTAAGGACGCATAGAGGGTATAATCAAGGGACTTAAAGGGAGGTCATGAACGCGGAATGAAGCAAAGGTAAATGCAGGAGGGTAAACGCAGGAAGAAAGAATGTGAGTTGGATGTGGTAGTCAAAGGTAAACCACATGGTCAGAAGAGTGCAATTGTACAAAGGAGGAAATGTAGCTGTAAACGAATGTAAGAAAGGGAGCTGGACACATATAATATGCGAAGAAAATTGATGTATGATGTTAAGCTGAAGCGCATAGTAGTATGCGTTAGAATTTGTACACCTAAATAAAGGAGAAATGGAATAAAGGTAGTAAAGTCGAGGGTAGTAAAAGGAAGCAAAGGAGTTGAATTTGGAAGATAGTTCCATGAACGCATAGGAGCAAGGAGTTGGTTGTGTAGTTGTGTATTGGAACATAATGAACCCATAAAGTAAGTCTATAGGTCAGGTGGTTACACATGATTGTGACACCTCATTAAGTAGGAAGTGTTAGAAAGTATGATAAACATTTCATGCAAAGTGACACTTGGACTAATGCATGATTAATTAAGCATGCAACATGTAAGCCCCGTACTTAATCTTGTGAGAAAGCATGGTAAGAAAGGACTAAGAGATGGACGCTTGGATAGGAATAGTTGGCTGGAAGGTGATTGAGGCGGAAAAATGACTAAGTACCAACTATGCGTTGGTGGCAACACGCCTTGATGGAAACAGTTTTGGCGTGGACACAAAGGTGAGGGAAGACCGTTAGGCGTTGAGGCCACGATGCGTTGAGGTCACAAGGTGTGGAGAGCCACCCTGCACTGAAGGTGATCTTGCGACAAACGCATTGAAGGCTATAGGGCGTTGGAAGTTGAAGGCCACGAGGTGTTGGGAGCCAACTTGCTATGAGGCCAATATGCGGTGAACGCTATCATGCGTCGAAAGTGGGTATGCGTTGGACAAAGAAGGTTGGCCGAGAGAGAGTAATGCGTTTGTTAACTATCTGGCGGGAGAGTTTTGAAAGTAACACCCTCAGAGGCCGTGTGTTGTGATAACTTGTAGAAATACAAGTTATTATAGCCTTTTTCAAAGATAAATAGAGATTAAATAGAGAAGCATGCGACAAGTTATGTTTATTTTGACTAATAAATCTTCCTTTGCGTTATACTAATGTATTTTTAGGAAGATAAATGATATTACCACTTTTTGAGCCTAAAACGCATGTTTTGACGCAGGAATGCAGACGATGCGTTGATGACTTCTTAACGCAGGACGACGCGTTAGCAATCTGTTCTTCGTGGACGCATGATCTGAATGGAACGCAAACAACCTAACGATGCGTTAACAACAACTCAACGTATAACTACACGTGAGCAACCTACGACGCGTTGACATCGGCCAGACTATTCATGGACGCATAGACGACCATTAATGCAAGGCGCTGAGAATCAAATCAGAATCTTGAGAGATTGACGGATGATTCACGAACATGAATTGTGGCTAAAGTGGTGGATCTTAATTGACCCGAGAATCACGCAATCAGGCGAGATGGACGCATAGTATCAATCTCGCCGCCAATCAAGCAGATTTGCCATTAATTGCGGATGCATCATCTATAAAAGGGCAGCTCTGTGAGATGAAAAAGGTTGTTGATTCTCGAAAGAACTCCATAAGTGACAGCAGAGTTCTCTCAGACTTCAGCCGGAGACAAATAGCTCGAGAGAAAAGAGTCTTCCTTTCCGCCGCACCACTTCACAGCAAATCATCACGCTTCCATCCGGGCGACTCAAGACATTGACGCCTTTCCTTGCTTTCTTTCTTACTGTTCTTGCTTGAATTTTAGATTTGTATCAAGGAATTGAACTTATCAAAATTTGTATCTCATTTTCATCAATATAATTATCTTCCATGTCTATTCACTTTTCTCAACTGTCACCTTTATACTTTGAAACCATGAGTAACTAATCACTCAAGGGTCTAGGGTTGCGTTAGCATCTAACTAGGGACCGCAGTGTAACTATTTTATCTTGTCAATTGCAAGCTTAATCCGATGCTTATATCCATCTGACAAATCGATATAAGTAGTAATTATCAGATTGCTCGAGAGGGTAAGTGATTGTGGAACTCAATTGACAAGGGCCAAGTAGTGTTACCTGTCTATGAGGACAACCTTGGTTTTTAACACTCTCCTATGCATTATAAACATATAACGCATAGCGGTTGACAACTGGGAGAAGAGTCGCAAGTATGAATAGAATACTACTGTGCGTCTCCGACGTTAGATGTTAATCAACCTGAACCCTTTTCTTTATCCATTCACACACATCTTAGCCGAACTTGCTGTGTCGCATGCTTTCCATATTCCACAATTGTTAGTCTAGTGTACAAAAAATCGATTTCTTTAGTTTAAACACAACTTTCAAATATATATTGGTTACCGCTTTAACGCATGAAATTCAATGAAAAACTAAATCAATATAATCCCTGTGTTCGACCTCGGACTCACCGAGAACACCTATTACTTTACTTATACTTGGGCAAAAGAATAGGAAAACTTGACAAGACCAACGCATAATAATAGAACGCATTGCATGACCAAAACATGACATGTTGAACGCATAGCCACATACTATAACACTTTGCGTTAGGCTGATTCACACATACAATATTTACACAACATGTTGCTGAAGCTAAACATAGAAGGTATGCGTTGAATAGATTGTAGTATAGTGTTGAAATGGAGATTAAGTCGGTGGTATATATATAAGTGGATTGAGAATTTAAATTGTTTTGATTACATTCAGAGCTCAAGTTGGGTCCATTTTGAAGCTAAACATCGGAGGGAGGTAGAAGAAGACGTTCATGTCGATTGGAGTGGAAATCTCATCGTAACCGTGGAGGAAACTTGAGCTGGGCAGAGGATTCAACTGGTGTTACTCTCTCAGAGTGACGTTTGGTTTTGGAGGAAGAACAAACTGAAGAAATGGTGGTTAGGGCCAGAACTTCTAAGGTTAGTAAGTTAACTCGATTTTGAGCAAGTTTCATGAAGAATGCTTGAGCTGAAATTGTATAAATGTGTGTCAAACTCAAATAGAAAAGATTAAAGCTGATTTTGCCAGACGATTAGGGGTAACTCGAAGTTGTTGAAGGATATACCCTAAACGGAGAGGATGTTCTTCATGAAATTTGGAGGTAAGATGAAGCACTTACACCTTAACAAGTTTGTAGAAGGAAGTAAGTTCTGGAATTGACCAAAATGTAATGTTTAGCAGGTTGAAGAAAGAAGAGGAAAAGAAGAAGGAAACGATTCTGCTGCAGCGGTAGTATCGCTGAGAGAGCGAGAGACAGGGCAGCGAAGCAAGTATCGCTGTAACGCAAAAGGGGTTTTGCGTCTCACGATTCTCGCTAGAGTATCGTTGGGTGTCGCTCCTCAGGTAGTCTCTCTAGTTACGTCCAACTTAGTGTCGCTGGTACAGTAGTATGTGATGAATCTCGCTGGTAGCCTTTAGTTGTCTGAAGTATAATGCTATTAATGTGTGTTAAGGGAAAAGGAAGATTTATGGAAACTGAACATGAGAAATATGTATTTTCAGGCCAGGAAGAGCTCGGGGAGGCTTATAATCCAGTTAGAGCCGGGACAAGTTATGAGTGACCTTTTATTATATCTTGTGGTTACCTTAGTATACTTATTTGATGAGAAAATGTGGTACTTTGTAGTATTCGTAGTGAATATGATATGCCAGCAAGTTAAAAGGAAACTAATTCTATTGTCTAAATATAGTAATGACTGAGGGACCTTATGGTGAAAGCCTATGTGTAAGTAAGCATGAAGTTAAGTGCTGAGGGACTTCATGTGAAAGCACTTGAATAGCTAAGTGGAATGGATTACAATGCTGAGGGACTATGAGAGAAAGCATGTAGTAATCCGTCACATACTAGCTCATGCTGAGGGACCATGAGTGAAGGCACTTGAGCGAAGAATGAATTGGTTACCAATACTGAGAGACTTCGTGTGAAGGCACATGGTAATGTAGACATAATCGAATAAGTGCTGAGGGACAGAATGTGAAGGCACTTGATAGTTGCAAAATCGTGAAACAGGTGATTAGGCATTTATATGTGTTTGTTTTAAAATGAGAATTTGTATTAAATACGGAAGAGTTAAGTGGTGCTTTGTCACAACAATAATTAGCTAATTACCATGAGGCTATGAGGATATTGGTAAAGGTGAAACCAAAAGCTTAAAGAAGTTTAGCAACTATCTGAAAGGCGATAAACATTGGTTACTAATAGTTATGCTAGTTCATGGTTGATAGTGATAGTTGAATGAATTTAGTCTCTCACTGGGCTTTATGCTCACTCGTTTTGTTTGTTTGTTGTCGTTTCAGGTAGCGAGCGTGTCCAGGACGCCTAGCCTACAGAAGAATCTCGTCTGGGCCTATCTGGAAGCAAACCTCTAGGATAGTTGTAAATATTTAGTCTGTGCTCATGTTTTGTAACGTACATGTTTCTTAGAAATGATTGGGAGTTGTTTTGTATCTTAAATATATATGTACAGAGAATACTTGTTGATAGATTGTATGTTTTCCTAATGTTTTAATAACAATGTTGTTTTGAATCTGAGATTTATCTGGCGTCTAATTCCAATATGTATATAGGGAGTACAGTATCACGCTCAATCCTAGGTATAGAGTGCATCTAGGATGGGGTGTGACAATTTGGTATCAGAGCATAAGATTTTGGGCTGTGAGGTCATGCATAGTAGATAGGAACATGTAAATAGTAAATTGATTGCATACTATGTTATAGGAACATGCCCAGAGGTACCAGACGAGGTAGGCAAGAAGGCGCCGCGACATCGCACGGTACCGGAGAGGAGAGACAAGCGTCTGAAGGAGAATCTAGTAATCCTCAGGTGAGTATTAATATGGAAGAACAACTTTTTAGCAGAATCGCACAGAGACTAGTAACCAGTATGGAAACAGTTCAGGGAGATCTTGAGAAAAAGTTTGGCATTGAACGATTTAAGGCGTTGGGTGCTCGGGTGTTTGAAGGCACCACAGACCCTGCAGAAGCTGAAGCATGGTTGAATCAGGTAGAAAAATGTTTCAGAGTGATGCACTGTCCAGAAGACAAGAAACTTGACTTGGTCACATTCATGCTCAAAAAGGAGCTGAAGACTAGTGGCGATTGATAGAACACAGAAACACAGACGTGGGCTCTTTAACATGGGTTTATTTTAAGAAATCGTTCCAGGAAAAGTATTATCCTAAATCCTTTTGTGACGAGAAAAGAAAAGAATTCTTAAATTTAGTATAGGGAAGTATGACTGTCGCGGAGTATGAGAAGAAATTTACGGAGCTTGCCAAATATGCTTTTGCATTGATAGCAGAAGAAGCTGATAAATGTAAGCGTTTCGAAGAGGGCCTGCGTAGTGAAATCCGAACCCCAGTGACAGCTAGTACAGAGTGGACAAACTTTGTAAAATTAGTAGAAGCGGCCATGAGGGTAGAAAAGAGTATAGCAGGAGTTGAGGGAGGCGGAATGAAGACTGAACAGACTTATAGTTCATCACGAGTACAGACTCAGCAGGGTGAAGGACGCCGTTTTACACCAGGAGTCTCTGGTAGGGGCAAGTTTAAAGCCCGTTCTAGTTGTTCGTACTTTCCAGGAGGATCACCGAGCGGAACCCACAGAGAGGACGAGGAAGGTTTCCTCAGACATCTGTATCTACGGGACGATCACAGTATAATCAACCCAGTGAATCTATGGCCAGTTCAGCACGGAAACCGTATTATACTTCCTGTGGCAATTCCCATTGGGGACAGTGTTATGTAGGATCTGATGTTTGTTATAACTGTGGACAACCAGGACATTTTAAAAGAGACTGTCCTCAACCAAAGAAAGGAAGGGAAGCAGAGCAGAGGACAGTAGTGCAGTCAGCGAATCAGTCTAGACAAGAAAAAGGTGTTGGAGAAGGGACCAGTGGAGGTCGACAGAGGAGTAACACAGGTAGACCAAGACAGCAGGGGCAGGTGTTTACTGTGACAGGGCAGGAGGCCGAGGCGACACCGGATGTAGTTACGGGTATGCTTACTATTTGCTCTAATACTGCACATGTATTAATAGATTCGGGGGCTACCCACTCATTTGTGTCTTGTAAATTTGCTGCATACATGAATAAAGAATTAGAACCTTTGTCTGGAGCTTTACTAGTATGTTCCCCTATTGGGGAAACCATTGTTATAGAACATGCTTATTTCGAGTGTGAAATTGTGATTGATGGTGTGATATGGTTTACTGCTCTATTACCTCTAGCATTACTGGAGTTTGATGTAATTCTTGGCATGAACTTTTTATCAAAGTATCATGCAAAAGTTGATTGCTTTAAGAAGGAAGTGTGGATGACAAAGCCTGATGGGGTTGAAGTGGTATTTAAAGGAAGGAGATGGATTCTTCCTACTTGTGTAATCTTGGCAGTAAAAGCCAGAAAGCTATTGAGTAAAGGTTGCGAAGCATATTTAGCTTATGTGACAGAAGCAAAGGCAGAGAAACTAGAACCAGAGGATGTACTGGTGGTGCAGGAGTTTCTTGATGTCTTTCCTGAGGAACTATCGGGTTTACCACCTGATAGGGAGGTGGAATTCACCATTGATTTAGTTCCTAGAACAACCCCTATTTCAGAGGCACCATACCGTATGGCACCATCAGAACTGAAAGAGTTGAAGGTGCAGTTGCAGAAGTTAGTGGATAAGGGGTACATTAGACCCAGTGTGTCCCCGTGAGGCGCACCAGTACTATTTGTGAAGAAAAAGGATAAAACTATGAGATTGTGTATAGATTGCCGTCAATTAAATAAGGTAACCATACGCAATAAATATCCTTTACCCCGTATTGATGACTTATTTGATCAGCTTAGAGGGGCATCAGAATTTTCAAAGATAGATCTGAGATCTGGATATCATCAGTTGAAGGTCAGAGAGACAGATGTACCAAAAACGGCTTTTAGAACGAGGTACGGACATTATGAATTCCTTGTGATGCCTTTTGGTCTGACAAATGCTCCAGCAGTATTCATGGACTTGATGAATAGGATTTTCCATCCTTATTTGGATCAGTTTGTGATTGTGTTTATTGATGATATCTTAGTATATTCTAGAAGCAAGGAGAAACATGAGAAACATCTTAGAACTGTTTTGCAGATGTTGAGGGAAAAGAAATTATATGCAAAGTTCAGCAAATGCGAATTTTGGTTGAAACAGGTGATGTTTTTGGGACATATTATATCCGAGGCAAGAGTGTGTGTGGATCCTCAGAAAACTGAGGCGATTACTAGATGGGAACAGCCTAAGACAGTGTCTGAGGTACGTAGTTTTCTGGGACTTGCAGGATACTATCGACGTTTTGTGCAGGGATTTTCTAAGATAGCCTTACCATTGACTCATTTAACTAAGAAAAGTACTAAATTTGAGTGGAATGACGAATGTGAACGAAGTTTTCGAGAGCTGAAGAATAGGTTGATATCTGCACCTATTTTGGCACTTCCAGAGTCAGGGAAGGAGTTCGAGGTATATTGTGATGCTTCCCGACAAGGGTTAGGTTGTGTATAAATGCAAAGAGGCAGAGTTATAGCTTATGCCTCTAGACAGTTGAGGCCACATGAAGTTAGCTACCCTAATCATGACCTGGAATTGGCTGCGGTAGTGTTGGCATTAAAGATATGGTGGCATTATCTGTATGGAGAAAAATGTCATATCTATACAGATCACAAAAGCTTAAAATATATCTTTGATCAGAAAGAACTTAACATGAGGCAAATGAGGTGGTTAGAGTTGATCAAAGATTATGATTGTACCATAAACTATCATCCAGGAAAGGCAAATGTGGTGGCCGATGCTTTGAGTAGAAAGTCTCAGAGTGGAGTAAGTTCATTGAATGCAATAAGGGTATCCTTGCTCAGGGAGTTGAGGTTTGGTGCGGTTAATTTTGAAGTAACTAGAACAGGAGCATTGTTAGCACATTTCCAGTTGAAACCTAAACTAGTAGATGAAGTTGTAAAGAGGCAAATGGTTGATCCTATAGTTAATAAATTAATAGAAGAGGTAAAGGCATAGCAAAGAACAGACTTTGAGCTCAGACCTGATGGTGTACTATTGAAACAGGGCAGGGTGTATGTACCAAAAGATGAAGAAGTTAAACAGATGATACTGGAAGAGGCTCATAGTTCGGTGTATGCTATGCATCCAGGCAGTACCAAAATGTACAGAACGCTGAGGAAATTTTATTTGTGGCCAGGTATGAAAAGAGAAATAGCAGAATTTGTAGCAAAATGTTTAATTTGTCAGCAGGTTAAGCCTGAACGTCAAAGACCAGCAGGGTTATTGAACCCACTCCCTATTCCTGAGTGGAAATGGGAGCATGTTACTATGGACTTCCTGTTTGGATTACCGAGGACATCAGCAGCTGCTAATGGAATTTGGGTGATCGTTGACAGGTTAACAAAAACAGCACGATTTTTACCAGTTAAAACGACCTACACCTTACACAGGTTAGCACAACTTTATGTGGATAGAATCGTGAGTCAGTTTGGCATACCTGTAACGGTGACATCAAATGGAGATCCTAGATTTACTTCCAACTTTTTGGGGAAGTTTGCAAAAAGCGTTAGGAACCAAGCTACAATTCAGTACTGCGTTTCACCCTCAGACCGACGGGCAATCTGAACGAACTATTCAGACTTTGGAAGATATGCTGAGAACTTGTGCGTTACAATTTCACGGTAACTGGGATGTGCATTTACCTTTGATGGAATTTGCATATAATAACAGTTATCAAGCGAGTATTGGGATGGCTCCCTATGAAGCACTTTATGGTAGACCGTGCAGAACCCAGTTTGTTTGGGAGAAGTTGGTGAAAGGAAATTAATTGGACCAGAAATTGTGCAGGCCACGACATAAAAAGTAGAACTGATTAAAGCCAGTCTTAGAGCTATGCGGACAACAGAAGAAAAGATCTTGAATTTGAGATTGGCGATAAAGTGTTTTTGAAGTTATCACCATGGAAGGGGATTCTGAGATTAGGTAAGAAAGGAAAATTAAGTCCCGGATATATTGGGCCCTATGAGATATTAGAAAGAGTTGGGCCAGTGGCTTATAGATTAGCTTTACTTGTTGAAATGTCTAGGATACATAATGTATTCCATGTATCAATATTGAGGAAATATATCCCTGATGCTACTCATGTGCTATCAACACAACCAGTAGAGCTCAGCGAAGATTTGAGTTATGAAGAGAAGCCTGTTCAAATAATAGATGAAAAAGAACAAGTTTTAAGAAACAAAGTGATACCATTAGTTAAAGTATTATGGAGAAACCACGAGATAGAGGAAGCAACGTGGGAGTCGAAGGAGCAAATGATGAAACAATATCCAAGTTTATTTGAGTAGGAGTATACTGCTTACTGATTTCGGGAACGAAATCTTTGTAAGGAGGTGGTAATTGTAAGCCCCGTACTTAATCTTGTGAGAAAGCATGGTAAGAAGGGACTAAGAGATGGACGCTTCGATAGGAATAGTTGGCTGGAAGGTGATTGGGGCAGAAAAATTACTAAGTACCAGCTATGCGTTGGTGGCAACACGCCTTGATGGAAACAGTTTTGGCGTGGACGCAAAGGTGAGGGAAGACCGTTAGGCATTGAGGCCACGACGCGTTGAGGTCACAAGGTGTGGAGAGCCACCCTGCACTAAAGATGATCTTGCGACAAACACATTGAAGGCTGTAGGGCGTTGGAAGTTGAAGGCCACGACGTGTTGGGAGCAAACTTGCTATAAGGTCAATATGCGGTGAACGCTATCATGCGTCGAAAGTGGGTATGCGTTGGACAAAGAAGGTTGGCCGAGAGAGAGCAATGCGTTGTTAACTATCTGGCGGGAGAGTTTTGAAAGTAACACCCTCAGAGGCCGTGTGTTGCTGAAGCTAAACATAGAAGGTATGCGTTGAATAGATTGTAGTATAGTGTTGAAATGGAGATTAAGTCGGTGGTATATATATAAGTGGATTGAGAATTCAATTGTTTTGATTACATTAAGAGCTCAAGTTGGGTCCATTTTGAAGCTAAACGTTGGAGGGAGGTAGAAGAAGACGTTCATGTAGATTGGAGTGGAAATCTCATCATAACCATGGAGGAAACTTGAGCTGGGCAGAGGATTCAGCTGGTGTTACTTTCTCAGAGTAATGTTCGGTTTTGGAGGAAGAACAAACTGAAGAAACGGTGGTTAGGGCCAGACCTTCTAAGGTTAGTAAGTTAACTCGATTTTGAGCAAGTTTCATGAAGGATGCTTGAGCTGAAATTGTATAAATGTGTGTCAAACTCAGATAGAAGAGATTAAAGCTGATTTTGCCGAACGATTAGGGGTAACTCGGAGTTGTTGAAGGATATACCCTAAACGGAGAGGATGTTCTTCATGAAATTTGGAGGTAAGATGAAGCACTTACACCTTAACAAGTTTGTAGAAGAAAGTAAGTTCTGGAATTGAACAAAATGTAATGTTTAGCAGGTTGAAGAAAGAAGAGGAAAAGAAGAAGGAAACGATTCTGCTGCAGCGGTAGTATCGCTGAGAGAGCGAGAGACAGGGCAGCGAAGCAAGTATCGCTGTAACGGAAGAGGGGCTTTGCGTCTCACGATTCTCGCTAGAGTATCGCTGGGTGTCGCTCCTCAGGTAGTCTCCCTAGTTACGTCCAACTTAGTGTCGCTGGTACAGTAATATGTGACGAATCTCGCTGGTAGCCTTTAGTTGTCTGAAGTATAATGCTATTAATGTGTGTTAAGGGAAAAGGAAGATTTATGGAAACTGAACATGAGAAATATGTATTTTCAGGCAAGGAAGAGCTCGGGGAGGCTTATATTCCATTTAGAGCCGGGACAAGTTATGAGTGACCTTTTATTATATCTTGTGGTTACCTTAGTATACTTATTTGATGAGAAAATGTGGTACTTTGCAGTATTCATAGTGAATATGATATGCGAGCAAGTTAAAAGGAAACTAATTCTATTGTTTAAATATAGTAATGGCTGAGGGACCTTATGGTGAAAGCCTATGTGTAAGTAAGTAGGAAGTTAAGTGCTGAGGGACTTCGTGTGAAAGCACCTGAATAGCTAAGTGGAATGGTTTACAATGCTGAGGGACTATGAGAGAAAGCATGTAGTAATCCATCACATACTAGTTCGTGCTGAGGGACCATGAGGGAAAGCACTTGAGCGAAGAATGAATTGGTTACCAGTACTGAGGGACTTCGTGTGAAGGCACATGGTAATGTAGACATAATCGAATAAGTGTTGAGGGACAGAATGTGAAGGCACTTGATAGTTGCAAAATCGTGAAACAGGATGATTTGGCATTTATATGTGTTTTTTTTAAAATGAGAATTTGTATTAAATACGGAAGAGTTAAGTGGTGCTTTGTCACAACAATAATTAGCTAATTACCATGGGGCTATGAGGATATTGGTAAAGATGAAACCAAAAGCTTAAAGAAGTTTAGCAACTATCTGAAAGGCGATAAACATTGGTTACTAAAAGTTATGCTAGTTCATGGTTGATAGTGATAGTTGAATGAATTTAGTCTCTCACTGGGCTTTATGCTTACTCGTTTTGTTTTTTTGTTGTCGTTTCAGGTAGCGAGCGTGTCCGGGACGCCTAGCCTACAGAAGAATCTCGTCTGGGCCTATCTGGAAGCAAACCTCTGGGATAGTTGTAAATATTTAGTCTGTGCTCATGTTTTGTAACGTACATGTTTCTTAGAAATGATTGGGAGTTGTTTTGTATCTTAAATATATATGTACAGAGAATACTTGTTGAGAAATTGTATGTTTTCCTAATGTTTTAATAGCAATGTTGTTTTGAATCTGAGATTTATCTGGCGTCTAATTTCAATATGTATATAGGGAGTACAATATCACGCTCAATCTAGGTATAGAGTGCATCTGGGATGAGGTGTGACACAACATGACATGTGGCAAACAAGTAGCAGCAGAAGAGAAGAGGTAGAATGACAAGTACTCTATAAATAGGACCTTGAGGGAAAAGTAATGACTGATGATTCGGTGATATTAATCCTTGAGAGAAGGAAAGAAAGAGAGCTGAAAGAAGAAAACCTTGCGTTTGAAGGAGGAAGTCTACGGCCAAAGAGGAAGACAACCTTGACACTTAAGTCATCTGATATTAAGAAGTTGGCTTGCGTTGTGAAGGGTGAGCCTTTTTAATATGAATTCAACATAAAGGTTGAATGCCACGATGCGTTCAAGTTAGACCTTAAGTCCAAAGAAGGTCGACGCATCCGAAAGAGTAAAAAGAGCTAGTCTGCACCTTACGTTTAAGGGCAGGGTTGCGTCCAACCGGTTACCAGAAATAGTTTGAGGGTTAGGAGTTCAAACCTTGCGTTCAAGGAGCTTGGGGAAGACGGGGATTGGAAGGAAAAGAGGAAAATCTCTTAAGTAATTGTAGCAAGCGAGTTCGGGATGCTTTGCCTATGTAAGAACCTCGTCTGGGCCATCTTCGATAAAGTAAATGGCTGGTCAGTGAACCTTACAGAGGAGTCAAGGTTGCTGACTTCACATCTTCTTTCGGGTTATGGAGGATAATCTGGGAGGGGGTGTGACATGCACGGTCTCCCAGTCAAGATCAAGTTGGGCTTCTTGCAGTTGTGGTTGCGTTGGTGGTTGAGGCAGGTTTAGCTGAGGACGAGAAGTTGATGGAGTTTCGTCAAACGCAGGGGATGATGGACGCATAGAAGTCACGCCAAAATCCCCATAGTGTGAGTCATCAACTCTTCTTGAGGAGATTGGGGAGGGGAGCTTTGTGGAAGGTTTTGAGCGATGCATTTTAGGAAGAGGTGGAGGTGGCTTTGGGCGATGCGTCTCAGGAGGAGGTGGAGGTGGGGTTGGTTCTCTTCTATTTGTTGGAAGTGGGGGTGAAGAGCTTGAGGTTGGGGAAGGTCTAATGGTGGCATCAGGACTTGCCACAGCCTTGCGTTTCAGTTTGGATGCCTTCCCCTTCTTCTGCGTTGGCGGCTTTGGAGGCGACACTTTAGGTGGCGGAATTGGTTGATGAGGTCTTTTGTTGGCCTTAGCAGGCTCTGGCAGATGCTGGGATCCTCTCATCAACCAATGCAGAGTTTTATGAGCGATTATGCCGCTAACTTCAATCATCTTCTCTGCGTCTAACACTTTCGTCTGCCCTTCGATGGAAGCATTGCCGTATAGGTTCATGATAAGTGTGGGGAAAAAGAGTTGGCCTCTTGGCTTGTTAAACACCCCTTTTATCTGCGTCGCGATTATGCGTCCGACATCAAGGGGGATGCGACGCATAATGCAGTAAGCTGCCATCACCCGATCCCTTGACACTGTTTTGTCATGCATCGTAGGGATCAGCCGCTTCTTCACCAAGTATACCCACAGGTTGGCCTTTGGTCATAGGCTGCTAGCAGATAGCGTTTTAATACCTGTGGGTGAAACCCCACTTCGCCCTGGGCTTCGCCAATACTTGGACTGCGTCTTCCATTAACTCCGGTGGAGTTGATTCTATGATTTTATTTCCTTCCGCATCCGAGTTGTCCCTCAACTAATATATTGCGTTTATTTCCCTTGCGTTGAACGGGACTTCAGTTTCTTCAACCACCACCACGTCTTCCTCTTCATCTATGCGTCCATTATAAAAACTGCGGACTAAGTCAGGTTAGACCCAAGAGGTGCTGGAACAGAAGTTTCTCCAGCCGTGGTGGTCGATAATTTCAGTAATGTATGGCGGCAATGGGGCTTCTTCAAGAAAAAATCCCACCTCTATCAATAAATCAGGGAACGCCCTACGTCTCCCTTTTCCTTCTTATTTGGTGACGCATCAGCCACCTTAGCTTTTCCTTTGGCCTTAACAGGGATTTCATCCACTGTTCTTTGTTTGCTCTTGGCCACATCAGCTGGTTTCTCAGTCACCTTCTCCTTCCCTTTGCGTTTCTCTTTGTGAGTGCTGGGGAGTTTGGTGACTGACACCTCTTTTTCTTTCTTCTTCTTTCTCAAGGTGCTAACACCTTGCTCCTCTCTCGCATCCTTCCCGATGCGTTCCTTCCTTGCAGGCGAGTGGTGCCTACTTCTCTTCTTCTTTTTCTTCTTGCCCTTCTTCTCTTCTTGGGCATTTATTCTTGCAGCCAACTCGTCATCTTCTTCTATTTGCAGCTCTCTCTCAAGCTCCTCAGCTGCTTTTTCTATTCTTTCTTCTTCCCTCATTTCCTCTTTAAATGCCATTGCGGCTTCGTCTATTTGAGGATCAGGAAGGCCTTGCGTTTCCCAATCTTCTTGAGGCCGCACTTCCTTGCGTGCCTCCTTGCTAGACAATGCGTCCTTAGCAATTTTCTCCGCTTCTTTTCTGAGGGCCCTGAGCTCTTTTCTCAACTTGGCCCTTTTCTTCTTCATCTTTGCTGCCAACCTATCGAAGGATGTTGCCGCAATTGGGGACTTAGGACCGTCTCCTTGCTCTGCACTTTTAGGCTCCTTATCCTCGGTAATTTCTTGTGATACCCTTCTTTTCTTCCTTAACAAGGGTACCACTTCCTCTTCCTCTTCTCTTCCTCTCTTGACCTCTGCAGTCAACACGACCTTTCTGATAGGTCTTTCATTGGAGTCCAGGGTCATCTTCTCAGGACTGATAGACGCAGGGACTGACCCTTGCGTTGCAGATGACTCGCCTATGTCACACCCCCTCCCGGATTATCCTCCATAACTCGAGAAGAGATGTGAAGACAGCAGTTACCGACTACCCTGTCACGTAACCCACTATCAACCTCTCCATCCACATGCTCTTGACAAACCTCGACTTCAATCGGCAACGGGAACTGTCATGCTACCTGAAAATGGAAAACATATGAAAGCATGAGCTAATAGCTCACAATTTCTGAAAAAAAAAATTATACTTTAAGTATAACACTGATTGAACTCGTATAAAACATCACACTGAAAATTAGTTTATAACATGATCAATTCTTGGTTATATCATGTGTACCTATTCATTCATTTCAAATACTTTTTCCCTAGTTGAGGCAGAGCAGTGCTCAACGCTCCTCAACGTCGATTATTCTTCGCTGTGTAGAGTAATCTCAACACCTCAGCGTCGTATATATATATTCTTCTATGGGCACAAGCATATTATTACTCGGGCTGCCTATATGCCTTCCTTTTATCCTTGAGCATTGGGTCCCATTTCTATATTCTGGTTACCCATTTGCCTTCATCTAGTCCTTGAGCATTGGGTACCTTTTATAACTCGGGCTGCCCACAATGCCTTCTACAAATCCTTGAGCATTGGGGTCCCTTTTCAAAGCTTTATAAAAAACCATACATATTTTGGAAACATTATATTAATAGCTCATAACTTAACCATTTCCAAATCTTTCATGAAAACATCATCAACATGCTAAATTCATTTTCCAGCTTTAATATCAACCAACATGCTTTTCAAATAAAACGCATGCACTTATTCATTGGAAATTCACGAAAGCATATTTCAAACCAATGATTTTAATCATAAGGAACTCATTTATATTTTGAGAAAAAAACGCAGGTGTTACTCACCTGTACTTGCCAAAGAATACTTCTTCTTCCTTTTCTCTATTTCCTCTTCCCGAGCTTTCTGGACGCAAGGCTCCATTTTCCTCTATCAGCTTGGTTGAACGCAACCCTGCTCTTCAACGCAAGGTTGGTAGCACAAGGCTGATTATTTTCCGCAAGTGCATCCCAACTCTTCTTACTTCTCTTTCGGATGCGTCACCCTCACTTGGACGCAAGGTCCAACTTGAACACATCAAACTTGAACACATCACCTAACTTTTGGACGCCGCGTTCACCTTGGACATTATGTCTGTCCTCAACGCAAGACCGACCCCCTTTTAACACAATACAACTTATCTACATAAATTAGCTAGGTTGTCAAATACCTTATTTCTTGGCCGCATACTCCTACAACGGACGTCCTTGCTGCCTTTTTCTTCTCTCCAGATTTCTTCTCTGAGAGTCATCAGTCGCTCCTTTTCCCTCAAAGTTCTATTTATAGAGAGCTTACCATCAAACTTTTCCTCTTTTTTTGTCACTTGTTTGCCACACGTCACATTGCATGCTTAATTAACCATGCATTAGTCCAAATGTCACCTTGCATGAAACACTTGACATGCCTTCAACACCTCCTACTGATAAGGTGTCAAATCCATGCGAAGCCACCTAGCCTCTATAAGCTTATCTTATGCGTCCAACATTTCCAATGAACAACTTTTATTTAACACAACGCCCTCATGCGTTCGTTGAGTTTCTTTTAAGATTTGAGCTTCACTACTCACTTTTCCAACTCTCAGCCATCTACACGACTTTTTGACGCATAGAGATAACTCTGTCTTGAACGCATAGGGATCTCAACGCATAACAGCCTTACCAACGCATGGTAAGCCAAGTACGATTCTTCCCCCGCCAACGCGGCAACTACTTCAGCTCTCAACCACTCGTGATCACCCTCAACGCATAGCTAATAGCCATCCTTAACATGTGAACTCCTCAACGAATTGCTGATAACCTTCTCAACGCCTAGCTGATAACCTTCTCAACGCATAAGTTTTATCAATGCATAATAAAACTTCTTACCAACACTCTATCCCGTACTCTACTATTTCACCTTTCACTCTTGGCCATTAGTAAATATTTCCTTTTAACTTCCTATACATCGCTATACTTCCAGGATGTATAACGTAAACCAAGTTATAATCCTCTTATTCAACCTTTTAGATTTCGAGGTTACCCTTCTATGCGTCCACTAGGTATACCCAACGCTTTGCTTCCAACTCTACAGCGTATCCAACGCTTGAACACAGTTTCCCTTTTTGTTAGCTCATAAGACCATTTCTAAGTAAGGTTGTTTCTCAATTATTAGCTATTAAGAATTTCAGTTTTCTCAACGCGTCGCTTTGTCAACGCATAGAAATTTTCCCAATATAATACCCTTCAACACTTAACGGCCTCTTCCGCACATGCTATACCATGTTCGGGGACTTCTTGATCAGCCCAATGAACCTTCATAGCACATAGCAAACTCCCAACGCCTAGTCGCTGCTCATCGAATAGTTTTCCAATCCATCGCTAACCTTCAGCGCATAGTTACAGCTTATCGTATGGCTTATCAACGCATAGTCGTGATCAATACTCAATAGTTCTTGTTCCTTTTTCCTCCATACTATTGCTCTTCACAACGCCTAACACATCACTTTCCTTCACTTCACTTCCCGACGCGTTGCCAACCTTTCCAACGCAAGGTACTTTTCCCACGCGATGGTTCTACTCTACTTTACATCATCGACGCATGGTACTTCACCTCATTTAACTTGCCATCATTAACACCTAATCTCATAGCTTTGTAACTCCTCAATATTAAATACCATGCGTTAGAGCTTAACCATCTACGCGTTAACCTGATTTCCAAAATACATCTAACTTCAACCAATTCCAACTATACCTTTAGTCCTTCATTCTCACCTTTGGCGAGACATCCATCCTTTTCCTAATATCATTCATCCCAACGCATAGAATTTCTTGGCCATTATTCAATAATTTCACAAACTTAACTTTTCCATCTCAAAAGTCCCGTTAATCCATATCTTTTGTCCTTTTATCCTTACTAGCCATTTTGAATACCTAGTTTTTTGGAGATAGGGTATTACAGCCTACGATCTCCTTGCTGTAGGTGGCTTCTCCTTCCTCATTTCCCTCATTCTTTTCACCCTCCCGAGTCTCTTTCAACTGACTCTGGACCTCTTTTCTTGACGAGGGTGATTCCCGTCTTGCATCTAAAACGGTTGCGTCCATTGGGTCACGCAATCCGCTCAGGATCTCGGCTATCCATGCATCCGGGGAACGTGCGGAGTTCACTTCCCCCTCTTTGACAGCCACCTCTTCTTCTACTTCTCTTCCCATCTCTTCTGTTCCTCTTGTGCTAGGCGGACAAGGTGAGGGTAAAGGCTGGTTGACCTCCCCATCATCCTCCCGATCCTTTGCTTGCCTCTCCTCTTGAGCGATTCCCTCCAGAATGTCGCTGAATACCGCTCTTTCTTCTCTTCGACGTACTTCGCTGCTTCCGTACAATGTGCTGGCTTCGTCGCGAACCGTTCCAGGACCCGATTGCTCGGCCTCGGAGTTTTCCGTACTTAGTCGTTGGTTTCCGACATTGAAGTTTGCGGCAGAAAACTCCCTCACATTCTTCATTCTGGGCCTAGAGATACAAGATTTGACTCGGCTTTTAGGTTTTGGAGTAGGTACCATGTCACACCCCCTCCCGGAGTATCCTCCAAAACCCGAGAGGGATGTAAAGACAGCAACCTTGACTCCTCTGTAAGATTCACTGTCCAACCATTTTCACCAAAGATGGCCCAGACGAGGTTCTTGCATAGGCAAAGCATCTCGAACTCATTTGCTACCTGGAAAATTAGAAAAACATAGGAAAAACGTGAGCTAAAGCCCCATGAGTGACTGGTTTTGTAAAACTATCTTTTGTTCAAAAACAGGCATGTTACATTTGTACATATAAAACAAGGATAAGTACATCAATACAACAGGAATGTATTTTCCAATACTTTAAATCATATCAAACTGTTCCAAATCAATAGAATCGTTTTAGAACAATTATACAGAAAATCAATTTGGTTTCTCAATCTTTTCCCTTAGTTGAGGCGGAGCAAGACTCAACGCTCTCAACATCGAAAACAACCTTAGTCGGAGGTGGAGCAAGGCTCAATACACCCAACGTCGAAATCATCCCTGGCTCTATGCGGAGCAAACTCGACGCACTAGCCAAATTAACCTCTATGTGCACATAGGAGTATGGCGGGTTGCCCATGTACCTTCTCATGTCCTTGAGTTCTGGGTCCCGGGGAAACTCACGAGCCTTCTCAAGTAGATGAGCACTGAGCCTCCTCTTAAACATTTTATCAATCAGTTTGAATAAATCATTCATATGAAACCTTTTATAGAAAGCAGGATGTTTCATGATAAACCATATCTTGCAACATGCCTTTCAATATAGTAAAACAATTAGATAAAACATGCCTTTTAAACAATATGATCAAACATCATGCGTTTCATGAAATCAGTTATCACAAAACCATATCACATAAAAACATTTTCAACAAAGTTCAGTTTTGAAAGAAGAAGAGAATCACTCACTATTACTTAAGAGATTTCCTCTTTTCCTTCAAATCCCTGTCTTCCCGAGCTCCTTGAACGCAAACTGTCTCTGGTAACCGGTTGGACGCAACCCTGCCCTTAAACGCAAGGTGCAGACTAACTCTTCTTACTCTTTCGGATGCGTTGACCTTCCTTGGACGCAAGTGTTGGGTTGTATGTCCTAAAACTCGTAGTTCTTAGGTGATTTTTAGTACATATGAAGTTATTCAAGTGAATTAATTATTTATCAACTCTAAATCCAATTAAACTACGAACCCTTGGCTACTATCATGAGTACTTGGACTTTATGTGGAGACATAAACAGGATCTAGTTCGAGTAAGTAGCCTCAAAAGTCTATAGTACATGGATTAGGTTGGGTACCTCTTCCTGGAGACACTATTGAATATGACCCGCTTCATGATTGTTACAAATATTGTAAAGTGTCATAAATAAAGTGATTCTGATTTGATCATGTAGAGACATGTGAGCGGGGGTATTCTACATAATGAGATTGTGTAAGACTAACCCTGAAATAATTACTGTTACGTATTAACACCGTTTACGATTAACACTGATTAATTTCACTTATCGATGACCTAGATAACTTGATTTGAATCTTGAGCTATCTATGAACTCCTATTTATTCAGAATTATCCCTTGATCTACATAGGTAAGAGTAAGCTCAATAGTGCTGCTCAACATTTCTTCTATTTCAGGGATAAGACTGGGTAGATAGTTGGGAACATAGAATTTGCAAAACGAAATTCACTCCTACCCAACTTAGGGATAGAAGAGAGGTTGTTCTCTTAAGTGTTGTTCCCAGGACTTGAACAAGGGGCCTCATCCTCTCACTGGCCCGAGAAGGAATGGATTTAGTGATTAGATCCTAAATTAATTGTTCATAAGAGGGATAATGGTACTTAAGGAGAAAAGATGTAACTCAGAGGTAAATCGATATTTGACCTAGCTGAAGTTATGAACAACCTGTGAAGGATTGACTTATCGATGACGGTTATATCAAATGGACACAAATATATCTACAGTGAGGAGAGTGCAACTACGGGCTTTAGTGGAGTGTCCCGTTAGTTAACGAATGTTGGTTAACTAGGTTAAAGAGTTTGGCCGGTTAATCTCGGATCGTTGGAGCTCATGATCTGTAGGTCCATTAGGTCCCTCTACTAGCTCATAAATGAACTAAAATCTTAGATAATGTGGTGAATAAGTTTGAATCGTTCAAATCTTGGCTTAAGGAATGAAAGTTAGATATATACGATATATGGGCGTTTAATTACGAATTAAACGTACAAATAGAGTTAATTATAATATTTAAATATTAAAATAATAATAATATTAAAATATTAAAATAATAATATTTAATTAATTAAATATTAAATTATTTTTTATTTATTTAATTATTTAATTATCTTTTTGAAATTAAAAATCAATTTTAATTCAATTTTGGAAATTCATTGAAAATTGATTTTAAAATTGATTTTTGAAGATTGGATTTTCCCACTAACTAAGCTAGGAGCTTGGTTGTCTTCTTCACAATTAACTAACAAATTAACCATTTTGTGTTGTCAAATTTTGATGCAATTGGATTGCATGTTATTCTTTAATAAATAGAGATGATTTTGACATAAAAAAGGGTTAAGAATTTTGTGAAATTAAGGGTTAATTTTGCAAAATTCTATCCATTGTTCATCTTCTTCCCAACCTTCATTCTTTATCAAATTCACCACAAATTTTGATCCCACCATCCATTCTAAGCCTAGAGAATAGTAGAGAATACTCTTGTGGTGGTCTACAACCAAGTGGTGCTGAAATTCATTAAGAATTGAAGGAGAATTTGGAGCTTCAAGGGTAAGTGTTCTTGAAACTTTGGTTTTTCTTCTTAATTGCATGTTTAATCATCTAAATTGAGCATCTTAGAGAGAAAATTGATCAAATTAACTTCTGCTGCATGCTTATTTGTCCTTCAATTGGTATCAGAGCTAATTAATTTCACTCAATTTTCTTTGGTGGGGTTTAATTCATGAGATGAATGTTTATGGGAGCTAAATTGGTTTTTCTGGTTTTGGCATTTTTTTTACCCTTCAATTTGTGGTCAATTATTGTAATTAATCTGAGTGTTTTGCTCGTCAATGAGTCGGGAAGAGTCTGTAATTTTTTCGGGATTTATCGAGTTGTAATTTGGCAGATTTTTGAAGAAAACCGAGAAGTGTTCATGAAGAAGGAAAAGAGAGAAGCAGCAGTTTTTTTTTTCTCTCTCTTCTGGTTCTTCCTCCCCTGCAAAATTGAAGATGATGAAGTTGACCGGTCAACCTTTGACCGGTTCAGTCAAAGTTTGACTAGTTCAATCAAAGTTTGACTGGTTCAGTCAAAGTTTGACCGGTTCAACCCCTTTTCAGCCGGTTCAACCTTTTTTCAGCTGGTTCAGCCCATTTTCGAGGTGTTTCAAGCCGGTTCAAGCTGGTTCGAAGTGTTCAGGATTTGTTCGAGCAGTTTTTTAAATTATTATTGTAATAATTTAGTTTTTTGCTTGTAAAAAATGCCAAAACTAGTCCAATTTAGTGTGTTTTAATTATTTATGCATTATGAATGTCTGTTTAATTAATTTAAATTTATTTATGCATATAGTATGCCATATAGATTTAAATCCCCACTATAGGATAAGCATGTTTCATGCATTTTATTTATGTTATAAATGTTATAATATATAGTATGCATGATTATTTTAATTTCATGAGTATTAATATAAATTAGTTATATTAATTGATGAAATGTATATATATGTTATGATTTTTTGAATTGTTTATCAATTGGTTGTTATAAAATAAATTAGAATTTTAAAATCTATAACAAAGATAATTGCATGCTCACCTAGGGTAAAAACGGTGCAACTCAAATCAACCTCTTTTAATAGTTAAAATTAGGTCGATATCTTGTAAAATTGTGTTTACAAAACTCACCCAACAAAATCCTGTCTAAGGCTGGAGGTATTTAAGTTGACGGTTTACGGAACACCTCCTACCTGGGGATAGAGTTGGCGTCTGAGTTGAGTTAACCCGATTTTATGAGCATGCAAGAGCGGTGTAAGGTGAGTTAAATTGGCTTAAATCACTTAAACATCATAGGTTAAAACAAACCAGTATAAATGTTATACTGGAATTGTTCACCTAGACTTAGGTTGTATATATTTAGCCGGAATATAACCAAGTAAATACCCAATTAAAAATTACAATACTTCAGTGGGAGATTAATAATGTATACGATACGTTATCATTAGCTCTCACGTCCCTAAGAGTTCACAACGTGAGATCCCATGCTCGGCTTCGAGTTGCTATTTGGGCAACCTCCCTTCGGAAACTGTTTGCATGGGTCAATAGCAAGGTGAATAGGGGAAGTAGTTCATAGTAAGTGGGTGAAGGGTGTGTGTCAACATGTCCTATGGTCTATTCCATTAGGTCACACCGTGAGATTCCTATGTTGCACCTGCTTGGCGTTTATAGGCGCATATCCCTTCGGAGGGTTTGTAACATGGGATTTAGAACTCCGTGAACTCCAGAAATGGATAAAATTACATATGTCCGTTTTCAAGCAATTGTTTCTCCTTCGAGGGCTTGTTTGATTCTGATCTTTGTGATTCGAAAATGGAGGGTATACACTTACAAGACTTACTAAGTGTTAGTAAAGTTCTTGACCAAAGAAACGGTAACTAAATACTATAAGAATAAGAGTTATTTTGGTATTAGTATTTAGTCAAGAGTATCTTGATTCAGTGAAGGAATGGTCGACTATCCTTCGATAGGGGCCAGTCTGACTCACTAAAGATCGTTGCAAAATAAAATAATGTAATATGGGTACATTATTACTTGCTAAATAAATTGGATTAAAATTTAGAGTACATTCACTAATTAAACTTGTTCATTTTTTTTCTAGCAATGAATACATCTATAGTTCAACTATTAGCTTCGGAAAAACTTAACGGCGATAACTATGGAACTTGGAAATCTAATTTAAACACTATACTAGTTATCGACGATCTGAGGTTTGTTTTAACGGAGGAATGTCCTTCAGTCCCTGCTCAAAATGCGAACCGAACTGTTCGGGACGTTCATGACAGATGGACCAAAGCTAATGAAAAAGCCAAAGTCTATATTTTGGCAAGTATATCAGATATACTATCCAAAAAGCATGAAAAAATGGTCACTGCTAAGGAGATCATGGACTCACTGCAAGCTCTGTTTGGACAACCGTCCTCCTCAGCTATGCATGATGCTATCAAATATGTTTACAATTGTCGGATGAAAGAAGGAACGAATGTTAGGGAACATGATGGTCCACTTCAACATTGTGGAAGTAAACGGGGTTGTCATGAACGAGAAGAGCCAAGTAGAATTCATCATGGAGTCTCTTCCGAAGAGTTTTTTCCAGTTCAGAACTAACGCCATGATGAACAAAATAGATTATAATCTTACCACCCTTCTTAATAAGTTACAGATTTACCAGTCCTTATTGAAAAATAAGGGTTCCGAGGCAGAGGCAAATGTTGCTACTACCTCAAAAAGGAGACTCCAAAAGGGCTCTACCTCTGGAAATAAATCTGTCCTAAAGAATAAAGGTATTCAGAAGAAGAAAGGAAAAGGGAAAGGGAAAACACCTCCTACTACTACTGCAAAAGGCAAAAAGTCCGTTGTAGAGAAAGGAAAATGTTTCTACTGCAGCGGTGATGGGCACTAAAAAAGGAACTGCCCAAAGTACCTTGCCGATAAGAAGGCTGGAAAAGAGAATCAAGGTAAATACGATTTAATGGTTCTAGAAACATGTATAGTGGAGAATAATGATTCTACTTGGATACTGGATTCAGGGGCCACTAATCATGTTTGTTCTTCTTTTCAGGAAACTAGTTCTTGGAAACAATTAGAATATGGTGAGATAACTCTCCGGGTTGGATCAGGAGAGCTCATCTCAGCTTTGGCAGTGGGAGATGTAAAGTTATTTTTTGGAAATAGATATATATACTTAGAAAGTGTTCTGTATGTACCCTCTTGCAAGAGGAATTTAATATCTCTTGCAAGAGGAATTTAATATCTATTTCTTGTTTGATTGAACATATGTACAAAGTTTCTTTTGAAATTAATGAAGCGTTCATTACTAAAAGAGGTGTACAAATTTGTTCTGCAAACTTAAATGATAATTTATATAAGTTAAAACCAACCATAGTTAAGGCTATTCACAATACCGAAATATTTAAAACAGCCGAAACTCAAACAAAACGACGACGTGTTTCTCAAAGTACCTATCTTTGGCACTTAAGACTTGGCCACATTAATCTCAATAGGATTGAGAGATTGGTTAAGAGCGGACTTCTAAACAAGTTAGAAAATAACTCTCTACCACCATGTGAGTCTTGTCTCGAGGGAAAAATGACAAAGAGATCTTTTACTGGAAAAGGTCTTCGAGCCAAAGAACCCTTAGAACTCGTGCATTCGGACCTTTGTGAATCAATGAATGTAAGGGCTCGAGGAGGGTATGAATATTTCATCAACTTTATTGATGATTATTCAAGGTACGGTTATATTTACCTAATGCATCATAAATCTGAAACCCTTGAAAAGTTCAAGGAATTTAAGATCGAGGTTGAGAACCAATTAGGTAAAACTATTAAAACACTTCGATCTGATCGAGGTGGAGAATATATGGACTTAAAATTCCAGGACTATATGATAGAACATGGAATTAAGTCTCAACTCTCTGCACCTAGTACGCCATAACAGAACAGAGTATCTGAAAGGAGAAACAGAACCTTGTTGGACATGGTTCGTTCGATGATGAGTTACGCATCATTGCCTAACTCGTTTTGGGGATTCGCAATGGAGACCGCGGTTTATATTTTGAATAATGTTCCTTCTAAGAGTTTTTCAGAAACACCCTATGAGTTATGGACAGGGCATAAAGCTAGTTTACGTCACTTCCGGATCTGGGGTTGCCCAGCACATGTGTTGGTGCAAAATCCTAAAAAATTGGAACGTCGTTCAAAATTATGCCTATTTATAGGATACCATAAAGAAACGAGAGGTGGTCTATTTTATTATCCTCAAGATGAAAAGGTAATTGTATCGACAAATGCCACATTCCTAGAGGAAGACCACATACGTGATCATAAACCACGTAGTAAACTAGTATTGGAAGAGATTTCAAAAGATGCTACAGATAAATCACAAAAAATTGCTGATCAAACTGGCCAATCAACAAGAGTTGTTGATAGACCAAGCACATCTAGTCTGTCACGTCCATCTCAAGAGTTGAGAGAGCCTCGATGTAGTGGGAGGGTTGTTAGACAGCCCGACCGCTATTTAGGTTTAGCTGAAACTGAAGTCACCATACCTGATGATGGCTTAGAGGATCCATTGACCTATAAACAGGCAATGAATGATGTTGATCGAGATCAGTGGATCAAAGCCATGAACCTCGAAATGGAGTCTATGTACTTCAATTCAGTCTGGGAACTTATAGATCAACCTGATGAGGTAAGACCTATCAGTTGTAAATGGATTTACAAACGTAAACGAGACCATATGGGGAAGGTACAGACCTATAAAGCCCGGTTAGTAGCAAAGGGTTATACCCAGGTAGAGGGGGTAGATTATGAAGAAACCTTTTCACCTGTTGCTATGATAAAATCAATAAGGATACTCTTATCCATTGCCACTTTTTATAATTATGAAATTTGGCAAATGGATGTCAAGACTGCCTTCCTTAATGGCAATCTTGAAGAGAACATCTACATGGTCCAATCAGAAGGGTTCATAGAACAAGGTCAGGAGCAAAAAGTTTGCAAGCTGAATAGATCATTATGGATTAAAACAAGCATCCAAATCTTGGAATATGAGATTTGATACTGCAGTCAAATCTTATGGCTTTGAACAAAACGTTGATGAACCTTGTGTATATAATAGGATCATCAATTCCACTGTAGCATTTCTTGTTCTATATGTAGATGATATCTTACTTATTGGGAATAATGTAGGATATCTTACTGACATTAAGAATTGGCTAGCAACTCAATTTCAAATGAAAGATATGGGAGAAGCTCAGTATGTTCTCAGGATCCAAATAGTTCGGAACCGTAAGAATAGAACGCTAGCTATGTCTCAAGCATCTTATATACACAAAGTGTTGTCTAGGTTTAAGATGCAAGATTCCAAGAGAGGTATCCTACCTTTCAGGTATGGAATACATTTGTCAAAGGAACAATGTCCTAAAACACCTCAGAGGTTGAGGATATGAGACGAGTTCCCTACGCATCAGCTGTCGGGAGTCTGATGTATGCAATGCTATGTACACGACCAGACATATGTTTTGCAGTAGGTATCAGTCCAATCCCAGGTTTGCACATTGGATTGCCGTTAAGAATATCCTCAAGTATCTAAGGAGAACGAGGAACTACATGCTTGTGTATGGAAATAAGGATTTGATCCTTACCGGATACGCTGATTCCGATTTTCAAACCGATATAGACTCCAGGAGATCTACTTCGGGATCGGTATTCACTCTTAACAGATGAGCAGTAGTGTGGAGAAGTATTAAGCAAAGTTGTATTGCCGACTCCACAATGGAAGCGGAATATGTTGCTGCATGCGAGGCAGCCAAAGAAGCAGTATAGCTTATGAAGTTCCTTAACGATCTGGAAATTGTTCCAGACATGCATCTACCAATCACTTTACATTGTGATAATAGTGGGGCAGTAGCGAACTCCAAAGAACCAAAAAGCCATAAGCGCGGAAAGCATATTGAGCGCAAATACCATCTCATCAAAGAAATTGTGCAGAGAGGAGACGTTATTGTGAGACAAATAGCATCTGAGCACAACATTGCTGATCCATTTACAAAGGCCCTCCCGGC
Organism: Citrullus mucosospermus; assembly: GCA_030954485.1. Lineage (NCBI taxonomy): Eukaryota > Viridiplantae > Streptophyta > Magnoliopsida > Cucurbitales > Cucurbitaceae > Citrullus > Citrullus mucosospermus. The sequence goes on along the minus strand of CM062057.1, from coordinate 12,498,300 downwards.
TACTGTTTTTTAGGGCCACCAGAAGAGTTTAGGATTACGAGTAGAATAAATAGGGCAAGTGGGAGAAATTGTGGGTATGGGATGCCCTAGTTTATTGTATTTAGATTTCTCTCACTGTACTCAACTTTGTTGTAACCCACTAGGAGTTTTAGTCCAAGTGGGAGTTTGTTGGGTTGTATGTCCTAAAACTCGTAGTTTTTGTAAATAGGTGATTTTTAGTACATATGAAGTTATTCAAGTGAATTAATTATTTATCAACTCTAAATCCAATTAAACTACGAACCCTTGGCTACTATCATGAGTACTTGGACTTTATGTGGAGACATAAACAGGATCAAGTTCGTGTAAGTAGCCTCAATAGTCTATAATACATGGATTAGGTTGGGTACCTCTTCTTGGAGACACTATTGAATATGACCCGCTTCATGATTGTTACAAATATTGTAAAGTGTCATAAATAAAGTGATTCTGATTTGATCATGTAGAGACATGTGAGCGGGGGTATTCTACATAATGAGATTGTGTAAGACTGACCCTGAAATAATTACTGTTACGTATTAACACCGTTTACGATTAACACTGATTAATTTCACTTATCGATGACCTAGATAACTTGATCTGAATCTTGAGCTATCTATGAACTCCTACTTATTCAGAATTATCCCTTGATCTACATAGGTAAGAGTAAGCTCAATAGTGCTGCTCAACATTCCTCCTATTTCAGGGATAAGACTGGGTAGATAGTTGGGAACATAGAATTTGCAAAACGGAATTCACTCCTACCCAACTTAGGGATAGAAGAGAGGTTGTTCTCTTAAGTGTTGTTCCCAGGACTTGAACAAGGGGCCTCATCCTCTCACTGGCCCGAGAGGGAATGGATTTAGTGATTAGATCCTAAATTAATTGTTCATAAGAGGGATAATGGTACTTAAGAAGAAAAGATGTAACTCAGAGGTAAATCGGTATTTGACCTAGCTGAAGTTATGAACAACCTGTGAAGGATTGACTTATCGATGACGGTTATATCAAATGGACACAAATATATCTACAGTGAGTAGAGTGCAACTACGGGCTTTAGTGGAGTGTCCCGTTAGTTAACGAATGTTGGTTAACTAGGTTAAAGAGTTTGGCCGGTTAATCTCGGATCGTTGGAGCTCATGATCTGTAGGTCCATTAGGTCCCTCTTCTAGCTCATAAATGGACTAAAATCTTAGATAATGTGGTGAATAAGTTTGAATCGTTCAAATCTTGGCTTAAGGAATGAAAGTTAGATATATACGATATATGGGCGTTTAATTACGAATTAAACGTACAAATAGAGTTAATTATAATATTTAAATATTAATCATATGAATAGGGATTCATATCGGTTTTTTTTTAGAAAAATCGGGACAAGTGGAAAAAATAATATTATTTTATTATTTAATATTAAAATAATAATATTTAATTAATTAAATATTAAATTATTTTTTATTTATTTAATTATTTAATTATCTTTTTGAAATTAAAAATCAATTTTAATTCAATTTTGGAAATTCATTGAAAATTGATTTTAAAATTGATTTTTGAAGATTGAATTTTCCCACTAACTAAGCTAGGAGCTTGGTTGTCTTCTTCACAATTAACCAACAAATTAACCATTTTGTGTTGTCAAATTTTGATGCAATTGGATTGCATGTTATTCTTTAATAAATAGAGATGATTTTGACATAAAAAAGGGTTAAGAATTTTGTGAAATTAAGGGTTAATTTTGCAAAATTCTATCCATTGTTCATCTTCTTCCCAACCTTCATTCTTTATCAAATTCACCACAAATTTGGATCCCACCATCCATTCTAAGCCTAGAGAATAGTAGAGAAGACTCTTGTGGTGGTCTACAACCAAGTGGTGCTGAAATTCATCAAGAATTGAAGGAGAATTTGGAGCTTCAAGGGTAAGTGTTCTTGAAACTTTGGTTTTTCTTCTTAATTGCATGTTTAATCATCTAAATTGAGCATCTTAGAGTGAAAATTGATCAAATTAACTTCTGCTACATGCTCATTTGTCCATCAGCAAGGTCTAACTCGAACGCATCGCGGTGTTCACCTTAAATGTTGAGTTCGTGTAAAATGCATGGTTCACCCTTTTCGACGCAAGACAACTTCTTTAACACCAGATGACTGAAGTGTCAAGAATGTCTTCTTCCTTGGTCGTAGACTTCCTCTTACAGACGCAAGGGTTTCTTCCTTCAGCCTTCTTTCTCTCCTTCTCTCAAGGATTCTTACCACTGAATCATCAGTCATTACTTTTCCCTCAAGGTCCTATTTATAGAGGGCTTGTCATCCTACCTCTCTTCTTTTGTTGCCACTTGTTTGCCACATGTCATGTTGCATGCTTAATTAATCATGCATTAATCCAAGCGTCACCTTGCATGAGATACTTAGCATGCCTTCTAACACCTCCTACTTGATAAGGTGTCACAACTATGTGGAGCCACCTGGCATATAGGCTTACCTTATGCGTCCATTATGTTCCAATACACAACTACCCAATCAACTCTGTGTTCCTATGCGTTCATGGAACTTTCTTCCAGATTTAACTTCTTTACTCCCTTTTACTACTATCAGCTTTACTACTTTTATTTCCACTTCTCTTTCACATTCAAGTAGGTGTACAAATTCTAAACGCATATTACTATGCGTTTCAGCTTACCATAAAACATCATACATCAATTTTAATCGCATACTATATGCGTTCAACTCCCTCTTCTTATATTCGTTCACAGCTATAATTCCTTCTTGTGTACAATTACACCCTTCTGACCATGTGGTTTACCCTTGACTACTACATCCAACTCAAGTTCTTTCTTTATGCGTTTACCCTCTTGCATTCATCTTTACTTCATCCCGCGTCCATGACCATCTTCCTTTAAGTCCCTTGGTTTTCCTTCTATGCGTCCTTGAGTCATATACCAAGGTTATTCCTTTAACCATTTCCTTCTTTAACTTCTTCCTATGCGTTTACCCGAGATCGTGGTAACATTTTCCATTATCATGAAGTTAAGCTCTTCAGCGTATAACTTAATAACTAATGGTAGCCACCATCGACTCATAAACCCCTCGTCACATAGCTAACAGCTGTCCTTAACACCGAACTCCTCAATGCATAGCTAATAGTTTCTCACCACATAACTTCCTCAACGCATAGTAAGACGTCGCTGAAGTCCTACTAGCATATAATAATCCTTTAACGTTTAACATCTCATAGCACTTTAACGCTTAGCGACCCCTTTTGCACTTGCTGCACTAAAGAACTTCCCGATCAGCACAATGATCCTTTATAGTAAACCTTCAGCGCATAGTTATTGTCCATTTCATGGCTTATCAATTTATTATTAACCTTTAGCCTATCGCATACAACTACTCTCCAATTCAAGGTATTCTTCTCAACGTAATGTAAGTTGAATACAATCTTTGGTCAGGCTCCATCTTTACTTCCAAACGCATAATAACACCTTTAAATGCCTGACATACCTATCAAAATAACGACTCTTCCATCTTTCTATGGTAACAGTATACTTTCTTCTTTTTACACTAGCTTCCCATGCTAGGCTTACCAACGCATAGCCGTAATCCATACTCAGTTCTTGTTCCTTCACCTCCATTCATTATTGCTCTATACAACACTCAACGCATTACTTTCCTTAAATAACTATTTCTCCCGCGCACGCTAACTTTTCATACGTAAGGTACTTTCCCAGATCTGGTGATTCTAACTAACCTTGCTTCGTCAACGCAGGGTACATCACCCCATTTAACTTACCACCTTCCAAAACTATTCTCATAGGTTAACAATTTCTAAAATTAAGTATAACCATGCGTTTTCCTCTTCCTCCTAATTCTTGTGTCCCTTTTTAAATCCTCAATATTAACTATTACATGCCTTATAACTTATCCATCTATGCGTCAGCCTGATTTCTAGAAATATGTCTACTCTTTTCTTAATACTATTCATTTCAACACACAGAATTTATTGGCCATAATTCAGTAATTACACAATCTTAACTTTTTCGTTTAAAAGTTCCGCTAATCCACATACTTTTATCCTTTTATCCTTACTAGTCATATGAATACTTAGGTTTTTGGAGATAGGGTATTACATACCAGGTCGATTCGGCTCAAGGGACGGATATTTAGGACATCCACACAGTTGTCTGAGTCAAGGTCGACTACTGGTGGACGGATTGAGGGTCTGAAGAATGATCGGAAAAATGGGTTTATAGGTGGTCTTTGGGCAGTAGCCCTGATTCGCTACGCCGAGAAAGTTGAGATAAATGGTGGACTGGAATTTGGAGGTCTTGGGCGGACCGGAGAAGCAAAAGGCCTCACAGGTCGAGTGGGTCGAAAAAATGGTGGAGAGAAAAATGGAGATCGAAATACCTCAGGTGATGATGAAGAAGATGGCGTCGAATACTGGGTATTGTATGAAGAAATTGGGGAAACGTCGCCGGCGGAGTGTTCTTGATTTTGGGAGTCTGATTAGCTCGACATAGATAGAAATGCGAAGAACATAAATCGCCGGAGGTTTTAGAGGTGAAGGGTTTCGAAAATGGAAAATGGGAAATCGAATCGCGTTGATAAAGGGCTAATTGGGCCGTCGGTAATAAATGCAGATACACAATATGTAACGACCTTACTCCTTAATACCTAACTCGTCGCTACAACATGCATGATCATTTACATAAAAACGGTGAAAAAGGAAACATGACATCATCCAAATTTAAACAAATGCAACTTTGCTTATAAAATGGCCAAACTGATGAAAGTTTAATTAACCAACATAGGTGGTGATCCCGAGGGACACCATTCGTAGCATAATACAGTGAGGGTACGGGACACGACAATGAGGTGACGTATCATGGCATAGTCAATCTATTGCTGAGATTCCAGAGTCACAACACATAAGCATAAGAGCTAACTTACAATACAACTACATAGCATGCATGGGCAATTATAGCAACAACATTCAAAACATAGGTTCAATATGACATTTCCATAACCAACCACACCATTAGGCAGTATACATTACTGAAACCCGGTAGTAAATCCCTTACCAGCGGGAGTGAAACAAAAGCGACATTGAGCGTTACTAGCGATACTGAGCGTTACTAGCGATACTCAGCTTTACTAGCAATACTGAGTGTGTCCGCGAGGCGGCGACTTTCTTACGATGCGGCAACGTGCTAGGAATGCTGTGATGCGTCGCGGAGAGGGCAGGCGACGCGGCGACGCGGACTGGTGATGCGTCCCGGAGAGGACAGGCGACGCGGCGACGCGGACTGATGAGGCGTCTCGGAGAGGATAGGCGATGCGGCGACGTGGACTGATGATGCGTCGCGACTAACTATGCGTTGAAGGTTGATGATGCGTCGAAGGTGACTGATGTGTCGGCAAGCGCCTGAGGCAAGGCGACGAGACGACGACCGGAATGGGGTGTGACACGTTTCATGAAATTAGTTTTCACAAATCCATATCATGTAAGTATGCTTCAACAAAGTTCAGTTTGAAAGAAGAAGAGAGTCACTCATAATTACTTAAGAGATTTTCCTCTTTTCCTTCCAATCCCCGTCTTCCCCGAGCTCCTTGAACGCAAGATTTGAACTCCTAACCCTCAAACTATTTCTGGTAACCGGTTGGACGCAACCCTGCCTTTAAACGCAAGGTACGGATGATAAGCACTTGAAAAGTGCTTATTATTCTCTCAAATTTAGGGAGTTTTATATTAGATTTCGCTTGTTTGCTAGTGATTTTCAGGTTAAAATGAGGAAAATTAGAAGAAATGACTAAAAGATCAAAATTGAGTAAGAATATGGTAAAAAAGAGCTGAAAAACGCATCCTTGTTGAAACGCATGATGCGCCACGGCGCTAAGGCAGCGCTGCCGCGGCGCTGAAGCAGAAACGCATCAGCATGGACGCAGAGTAGCAACGCGACGCTGAGAAGGCGCTGCCTCGACGCATCCTTGATGAACGCAAGACAGCGTCGCAGCGCTGGGACGGCGCTGCCGCGGCGCCAAAACCCGAGAGCAACTTAATTTTGGTCGCAACGCTCGCACCGCGGCGCTATGCATCAGCGCCGCGGCACCAGCGTTAATTAAACGCAAGTTTTATATTTTAGGTTAAATTTTGGGCGGCCAAACTCTATAAATTGAGGGGTTTTCAGTAGCCAAAGGAGGGGAGAAATATCAAGAAAATCAAGAAAAGTTGCAGAACAAAAGAAAGATCCAAAAAGGTAAGAATTAAGCTAGAGTTCCAAGAGTGAGTTAGTCGCAAGGAAGAAGAAAAGAGTTCGAGATAGTTTTGGTGCCCTTCGAAGTCCGACGCGAGAGCCAAGGAGTTCGTGACGGTGCTGCCTCAATCAAGAACCTCTTTTCAGTAGAGTTTCCCTATTCTTTACACTCTTTCTTTGATTCTTTTTGCTCAATATGTTGCTTCACGCTATGAGTGGCAAAACTGTTTAGTTTTAGGGTTTTTGATGAATTGTTTGTGAATTCATGATAATTTTGTAGACTCATGGTTTTGTTCAAATAAATATGCTTTTCATTGTTATTGTGTTTAATTCTTGAAGATTGGCCACCTTCACATGTTAGGTTAGATGTATGATCGAGAGATTATATGTTTAATTTGATCTATAACAATGAATCGTTGTTAATCTATCACGAGAGTAGTTAGGTTGACAATGAAAGTTGCTAAAGACTAGTTTTAATGTCATGTAATCTTTGTATTGGTTTTAAGAGATTACCTATCAATCAAGTTGCATGAGAAAGAGTTGCCTTTGAGAGAAGATAACTTGGAATTAAGTTTCTAGACTTAGGCATAAGAATAAAATCCATGAAATCTATAATTTTGCATGATGAAACAAATAAGGATTCGAAACCTTAGAACTCTCTTTGACTCTTGCAATTCTCCCTTTGATATTTTCTTTGCTTGATTTTTCTTTTTCCCAAAAACAAAATTTGAATCCCAATCCTCAAATAAAATTGATTCAATTCTAGAATAGCTAAGTAACTTAAACCTTCCCAATTGGATCTCTAGTGGGAACGATACTCGGACTTAACTGTTTTATATTATAACTTGACCCGTACACTTGCGGTAAACACACAAAGTGACACATCAAGTTTTTGGCGCCGTTGCCTTGTATTCAAAGAATGGTTTTTGTTATTTAATATTCATTAGAATTGATAGATCTTAATTTGAGGTGTATATTATTTGATTGTTTATTTGTTTTGATTTTTTTTATTTATTTGATTGTTTATTTATTTAGTTTACTTTATATAATTGTTTTTTTTTTTATTTTATTTATTTTTGTTAGTCTCTGCCTCGAGATAATACTAACTTCCTCCTTCTTTATCCCGAGATTGAAAGGACGTGTAGAAGAAATCTAAGGGCTCAACTTAATCAAACTACGGAGATGGCGGAGGAGATACCTAAGGCAATTAGAGGCTACTTTCAACCTACGTTACCGGCAAGTCAACTCGGAATAATGAATGTGCCTATCAATGTCAACAATTTTGAGTTGAAACCGGGGTTGATCCAAATGGCTAGAGAGCTAGCCTTTAGAGGAAGAACTAATGAAGATCCTCACAAGCACTTACGATCCTTTTTGGAGATATGCGGGACGGTAAAGATGAATGGTGTTTCTAATGATGCTATTAAACTAAGACTTTTTCCTTTCTCTTTGCAGGACCGTGCTAAGGATTGGTTGGAAACCATACCTCCGGATAGCATTACAACATGGGAGATCTTAGTTCAAGCTTTCTTGAACAAATATTTTCCACCGGCTAAATCTCAAAGACTAAGGACGGAGATTGGAACATTCCGCCAACTCGAGGATGAACAATTATATGAGGCTTGGGAAAGATATAAGGATCTCTTGAGAAGATGCCCTCAACATGGGTACCCGGATTGGTTGCAAATCCAACTCTTTTACAATGGATTGGCAAGTTCAACCAAATCCATCTTAGATGCAACCGCCGGAGGGTCAATTTTTTCAAAGAATGCTCAAGAGGCCTATACCATATTAGAAGACTTGGCCAATACATCTTACAATTGGCCATGTGAACGGTCTTCTCCAAACATCCCAAGAGCCGCCGGATTGTATGAGGTGGATGAGGTAAATTCTCTCAAAGCTCAAATGGCTTCCCTTACTAATGCTCTTTCTAAATTAACTGCAGGAGGCCAAACTCAAACAAATCCACCATCTATAGCTTCTCTTGCCGCTTTGGCATCGGAAATGGGCATTCAAGGAGATAATGAGACGGCCAACTATGTTGATAGACGACATTATAGGAGTCACCAACATCAACAACTTCCAACTCACTACCATCCTAGTTTGAGGAATCATGAAAATTTTTCTTATGCTAACAAAAGGAATGTTTTGCAAGGTTCTTCTGATTTATCCAATGTAGGTCCATCCCACACAGAAAAGAAGTCCAACTTAGAAGACTTGATGATAGAGTTCATAAAAGAATCAAGAGGAAGGACAACCACATTGAAAAGCACAGTACAAAGTCATGGTAAGGCCATTCAAAACATCGAGGTACAAATAAGCCAAATCGCCACTTCCCTCCAAACAATGCAAAAGGAAAAATTTCCTAGTTGTCCCGAGATAAATCCAAAAGAGGAGTGCAAGGCCATGACTTTGAGGAGTGGGAAAAAGCTGTCCACTCCTTTGATCATTGATGAGGATGAAGAGCAAGAGGTAGATGACACTATCCAAAAGCCAATTTTAGAAGATGAACCAAAGATCCTAGAAAAGGAGGTAAAGGTAAAAGAGTCAACATCTTCAAGTAAGTCATCTAACCCTCTACCTTTTGTACCTAATACTATGCCATATCCTCAACGTTTTAAAAAGAAAGAAATAGACTCGCAATTTGCTAAATTTCTTGAGTTATTTAAAAAGCTGCACATTAACATTCCATTTGCTGAGGCTTTAGAGCAAATGCCCAACTATGCTAAATTCATGAAAGATGTCTTATCTAAAAAGAAAAAGTTTGGGCAATATGAGATGATTACATGACAGAGGAATACAGTGCAGTGCTACAAAAGAAGCTACCACAAAAGTTAAAAGATCCAGGGAGTTTTACTATACCTTGCACTATTGGTTCTTTAAATGTTACTAGAGCTCTTTGTGATCTTGGTGCTTCTATTAATTTGATGCCTTTATCTGTTTATAGGAAACTCAACATTGGAGAGGTGCAACCTACCACCATCACTCTGCAACTTGCTGATAGATCATTAGCTTATCCTAAAGGTATTGTTAAAGATGTATTAGTTAAAGTTGACAAATTTATCTTCCCTGTAGATTTTGTAGTATTGGACATGGAGGAGGACTATGAGATTCCTATCATACTTGGGAGGCCATTCCTAGCAACTGGAAAGGTTATCATAGATGTCCAACAAGGGAAGTTGACTCTAAGGGTAAATGATGAAAATGTTGTATTTGATATTTACAAGTCCTTGAGTCATCATGATGAGAGTAGTCCTTGCCATGCTATAGACATAATTGATCATACTATTTTTAAGCATGTAGAGGTTATGTTGGCTAATGATCATCTAGAACAAAGCATGACAGATGTTGAAAATGCAGATACAATCTTTGATGAAATAGCATTTTATGCTAGGTGGTTAGATAGGTTGCCAATATGTTCTAAAATAGATAAACCTATACCTTTAGCTCCCTTGCATGTTGTAAATGATATTGAGAAGCCTAAGCTTGAATTAAAAGTATTACCTTTTCATTTAAAATATGCATTCTTAGATGATTTATTTTCTTTACCTGTTATAATATCTTCTGATCTTGATTCTGTGGAAGAAGAAAAATTATTGAAAGTATTGAGGGATCATAAATCTGCCATTGGTTGGTCTATTGAGGACCTTAAAGGTATTAGTTCGTCGATCTGTATGCACAGAATCTTGATGGAAGATACCTTTAAACCATCGATAGAGCACCAAAGGAGACTTAATCCCACCATGAAAGAGGTAGTTAAGAAAGAAGTGCTCAAGCTTTTGAATGCAGGAATCATATATGCCATATCTGACAGTCCATGGGTAAGTCCTGTTCAAGTGGTACCCAAGAAAGGTGGCATGACTGTGGTTAAAAATGAAAAAGATGAAATGATAGCCACTAGAACTGTGACAGGATGGCGTGTATGCATTGATTATAGGAAGTTGAACAAAGCCACTAGAAAAGATCATTTTTCCCTTCCTTTTATAGATCAAATGCTTGATAGACTTGCAGGTTATTCTCATTATTGCTTTCTAGATGAATATTCAGGTTATAGCCAAATTTTCATTGCTCTTGAGGATCAAGAAAAACGACATTTACATGTCCCTATGGGACATTTGCTTTTAAAAGAATGCCATTTGGTTTATGTAATGCCCCTGCTACTTTTCAACGTTGTATGATGTCTATTTTTCAGGGGCTCATTGAAGACATAATGGAGGTTTTTATGGATGATTTTTTTGTATTTGGGTCTTCATTTGATTCTTGTCTTGTTAATCTAACTCGTGTTTTGCAGAGGTGCCAAGATGCTAACCTTGTTTTAAACTGGGAGAAGTGTCACTTCATGGTGACGGAAGGCATCGTCCTGGGGCACAAAGTCTCTAAAAAGGGATTGGAGGTGAATAGAGCTAAAATAGCTGCGATTGAACAACTACCACCCCCCACCAATGTGAAAGGAGTCAGAAGCTTCCTAGGGCATGCAGGGTTTTACAGGAGATTTATTAAAGATTTTTCTAAAATTGCTAAACCCTTGAGTAATTTGTTAGAAAAGGAAGCTAAATTTATTTTTGATGATGCATGTCTACTAGCTTTTAATACTCTGAAGGAAAGACTAATTGCTGCACCTATTATTGTTGTACCAGATTGGAGTCAGTCTTTTGAGATCATGTGTGATGCTAGTGATTATGCTTTAGGAGCTGTTTTAGGCCAACGTAGAGATAACATGTTTAGGGCAATTTATTATGCTAGTAGGACTCTTGATAATACTCAACAGAAATACACTACTACTGAAAAAGAACTACTAGCTGTTGTGTTTGCCATTGATAAATTTAGATCATACTTGCTTGGCTCTAAAATAGTAGTGCATATTGACCATGCTGCTTTAAAGTATTTGTTTGTTAAGAAAGATTCTAAACCTAGGCTAATGAGGTGGATATTATTGTTACAGGAATTTGACCTAGAAATCAAAGACAGGAAAGGATGTGAAAATGTGGTTGCAAACCACTTATCTAGAATTGAGAATGAGGAAGCTAAGTCATGGCCCCCAATTGTTGAGATGTTCCCTGATGAACAACTGTATCAGGTAAAAGATAGTGTACCCTGGTTTGCTGACATAGTTAATTATCTTGCAGGAGGACATTTGCCACCTGACATGAACTATCAACAAAAGAAAAGATTCCTGCACAAAGTTAAGTCTTACCATTGGGAGGACCCACTTCTCTACAAGGTTTGTGCATACAATATGATAAGAAAGTGTGTGCCTCAAGAGGAAGTGGTAAGTATTCTAAATTCATGTCATGCCTCACCCTATGGAGGTCATTTTGTACCCACTAGAACTGCAGCTAAGGTACTTCAGTCAGGATTTTATTGGCCATCCCTTTTTAAAGACTGTTATACCTTTGTTAAGTCATGTGATAGGTGCCAACGTATTGGCAATATTTCTAGACAACATGAGCTTCCAATGAAACCTATCTTGGAAGTGGAGTTATTTGATGTTTGGGGTATTGACTTTATGGGGCCTTTTCCTATTTCTTCTAATGGTCACCTATACATTCTAGTTGCAGTAGATTATGTATCTAAATGGGTAGAAGCCATAGCTACTAGGACCAATGATCCTCGCACTGTTTTAAAATTCTTGCATAAAAACATTTTCACACGTTTTAGTACACCTAGAGCTATTATTAGTGATGAAGGCTCTCACTTTTGCAATAAACTTTTTGAATCCATGATGCAAAAATATAATGTTAAACATAAAATTGCTACAGCTTATCATCCTCAAACTAATGGCCCTGCTGAGTTATCTAACAGGGAAATCAAACAAGTTTTGGAAAAGACAGTCAAGACCAATAGGAAGGATTGGGCCCTTAAGCTCGATGATGCACTGTGGGCCTATCGCACAGCTTTCAAAACCCCAATTGGTACTTCCCCGTATAGGTTGGTGTTTGGAAAGGCTTGTCACTTACCGGTAGAGCTCGAGCATAGAGCTTATTGGGCCATCAAGAAGCTGAACATGGATTTCGAGAAAGCTGGTGAGAAACGCCTTTTAGAACTCAATGAGATGGAGGAGTTCCGTGCTCAAGCTTATGAGAATGTCAAACTTTACAAAGAGCGCACTGCGAGATGGCATGACAAGAAGATCACATCACGAACCTTCCTTCCAAGACAAAGAGTATTACTTTTTAACTCACGTTTACGCTTGTTTCCAGGAAAGCTTAGGACATGATGGTCGGGACCCTTTATCATTGTCAAGGTATCCCCACACGGAGCCGTGGAACTACAAGGTAACAATGGAACAACCTTCAAAGTGAATGGTCAATGATTAAAGCACTACATCGGTGATGAAGAACGCGGACTTGAGAACCTGACTTTCATTGCATAATCCAGTAGTCCCGTCTAGCTAAAAGACGTTAAACCAAGCGCTTATTGGGAGGCAACCCAATTTTATTGCTTTCTTTACTTTTATTTTTTATTTTATTTTATATAAATGTTGGAGTCACTCATATGCTTTATCTCTCAGGAACGTGGTTTATCACACAAAGTACTCCTTACACCAAGCCTGTTTGGTGGCTTCCCGCTTGCTCCCAGGCTTGCTCTTTCCTTGTTAGATGTTCTTATGCATTGGGGACAATGAATGATTCTAAGTTTGGGGTGGGAGGTGTCTTTCGTACTTTTGTGTGTTTTCTTATCCTCCTATGCATGTTAGTGAAGGTTTTAATGATCATATCCATGTCAATTTTTTTTGAAACAATTTTTGAAAAAAATTTTGAAAATTTTGGAGCTTTCAAAGTTAAGGGGAATGTTGTTTATGGTTGTGTGCCTTGATGTTGATTGCCCATGATGAGATTCAAATTTGCATGATAGATGACTTATTGTGGAAATAGAATAGCACTATCTTGAGTTAAATTCATTTAAGTCCCTCTTAAAATCTCTCATATTCTTGAGCACGTAGCCACTTCTATTTAGAATCTTTAACTGAAAAAAGGATTAAGTTGGGTGTATTTGGTTGTCACTTCGAAAGGCCCCACCAGTTAGGGAGTGGAAATGCATGATAGCTTGTAATCTTAGACTAAGGAAAAAGAAAAGATTATACATGCCTTGAGAAAAGAAAAAGTGTACACAAAATATATGAGCTTTATTTGTCTATCTTTTTAAATGTTAAACTTGTAATGAGTATGCATGGATAGAGGTAAAAAGAGCTGCCTTTGCTGTGATCAGTAAGGATGCCTGGGAATTGACTAGGTACGAGTCCCTACAGTGGATGTGTGAAAGCTAGTGCCTCTAGGTAAAAGAATGCAAGTTTAGGGCCCATGAAAAAAAAAATATATGATTGAAAGGCACCTTAGTTGACATATTACTCACTTGAATGCATGAAAGCTTGAAGATTGGTGCATGAGCTAGAGTAGGGGGAAAGCTAAAGAAACTCTCTTAAGTCCTAATTTGAGTTCTAGTATTTTAAATTGAAGGAGGCTTGCACACACACACTTGGGAGATAGCAAGATTTGTCCTTGAATAATTATAACAATATAGATATGCTTGCATGTTTCTATTTAAGCTCTGAATGCTATTCTCTGAGACATGAGTCAATTGCACACTTCTTCATCTAAAATTCCCTATTATTTGATTTTATTCTTTGCTCGGGACTAGCAAATCTCTAAGTTTGAGGTGTTGATAAGCACTTGAAAAGTGCTTATTATTCTCTCAAATTTAGGGAGTTTTATATTAGATTTCACTTGTTTGCTAGTGATTTTCAGGTTAAAAAGAGGAAAATTAGAAGAAACGACTAAAAGATCAAAACCGAGCAAGAATATGGTAAAAAAGAGCTGAAAAACGCATCCTTGTTGAAACGCATGATGCGCCGCAGCGCTAAGCAGAAACGCATAGTAGCAACGCGGCACTGGGAAGGCGCTGCCTCGACCCATCCTTGATGAACGCAAGACAGCATCGCAGCGCTGTGACGGCGCTGCCGCGACGCTAAAACCCGAGAGCAACTTATTTTTTTTCGCAATGCTAGCGCCACGGCGCCAGCGTTAATTAAACGCAAGTTTTATATTTTAGGTTAAATTTTGGGCGGCCAAACTCTATAAATTGAGGTGTTTTCAGCAGCCAAAGGAGGGGAGAAATATCAAGAAAATTAAGAAAAGTTGCAGAACAAAAGAAAGATCCAAAAAGGTGAGAATTAAGATAGAGTTCCAAGAGTGAGTTAGCCGCAAGGAAGAAGAAAAGAGTTCGAGATAGTTTTGGTGCCCTTCGAAGTCCGACGCGAGAGCCAAGGAGTTCGTGACGGTGCTGCCTCAATCAAGAACCTCTTTTCAGTAGAGTTTCCCTATTCTTTACACTCTTTCTTTGATTCTTTTTGCTCAATATGTTGCTTCACGCTATGAGTGGCTAAACTCTTTAGTTTTAGAGTTTTTGATGAATTGTTTGTGAATTCATGATAATTTTGTAGACTCATGTTTTGTTCAAATAAATATGCTTTTCATTGTTATTGTGTTTAATTCTTGAAGATTGGCCACCTTCACATGTTAGGTTAGATGTATGATCGAGAGATTATATGTTTAATTTGATCTATAACAATGAATCGTTGTTAATCTATCACGAGAGTAGTTAGGTTGACAATGGAAGTTGCTAAAGACTAGTTTTAATGTCATGTAATCTTTGTATTGGTTTTAAGAGATTAACTATCAATTAAGTTGCATGAGAAAGAGTTGCCTTTGAGAGAAGATAACTTGGAATTAAGTTTCTAGACTTAGGCATAAGAATAAAATCCATGAAATCTATAATTTTGCATGATGAAACAAATAAGGATTCAAAACCCTAGAATTCTCTTTGACTCTTGCAATTCTCCCTTTGATATTTTCTTTGCTTGATTTTTCTTTTTCCCAAAAACAAAATTTGAATTCCAATCCTCAAATAAAATTGATTCAATTCTAGAATAGCTAAGTAAGTTAAACCTTCCCAATTGGATCTCTAGTGGAAACGATACTCGGACTTAACCATTTTATATTATAACTTGACCCGTACACTTGCGGTAAACACACAAAGTGGCACATCAGCAAACTAGCTCTTTTTACTCTTTCGGATGCGTCGACCTTCTTTGGACTTAAGGTCTAACTTGAACGCATCGTGGCATTCACTCTTTATGTTGAATTCAGATTAAACGCAAGGCTCACCCTTCACAACGCAAGCCAACTTCTTAATATCAGATGACTTAAGTTTCAAGGTTGTCTTCCTCTTTGGCCGCAGACTTCCTCCTTCAAACGCAAGGTTTTCTTCTTTCAACTCTCTTTCTTTCCTTCTCTCAAGGATTAATATCACCGAATCATCAGTCATTACTTTTTCCTCAAGGTCCTATTTATAGAGTACTTGTCATTGTACCTCTTCTCTTGTGCTGCTACTTGTTTGCCACATGTCATGTTGCATGCTTAATTAATCATGCATTAGTCCTTGTGTCACTTTGCATGAAATGTTTATCATGCTTTCTAACACCTCCTACTTAATGAGGTGTCACAATCATGTGTAACCACCTGGCCTATAGACTTACTTTATGGGTTCATTAAGTTCCAATACACAACTACACAACCAACTCCTTGCTCCTATGCGTTCATGGAACTATCTTCTAGATTTAACTCCTTTGCTTCCTTTTACTACCCTCGACTTTACTACCTTTATTCCATTTCTCCTTTATTTAGGTGTACAAATTCTAACGCATACTACTATGCGCTTCAGCTTAACATCATACATCAATTTTCTTCGCATATTATATGCTTCCAGCTCCCTTTCTTACATTCGTTTACAGCTACATTTCCTCCTTTGTACAATTGCACTCTTCTGACCATGTGGTTTACCTTTGACTACCACATCCAACTCACATTCTTTCTTCCTGCGTTTACCCTCCTGCATTTACCTTTGCTTCATTCCGCGTTCATGACCTCCCTTTAAGTCCCTTGATTTTACCCTCTATGCGTCCTTGAATCTTATACCAAGGTTATTCCTTAACCATTTCCTTCTTTAGCTTCTTCCTATGCATTTACCGGAGATAGTGATAACATTTTCTATTATCATGAAATTAAGCTCTTCAGCGTATGACTAAATAACCAATATTTTCTCACCACATACTTCTCAACGAATAGTAAGACCCTACTAATCGCTGAAGTCCTACTAGCATATAATAATCCTTTAACGTTTAACATTTCATAGCACTTTAACGCTTAGCGATCCCTTGTGCACTTGCTGCACTAAAGAACTTCCCGATCAGCACTATGGTCTTTTATAGTAAACCTTCAGCGCATAGTTATTATCCACTTTGTGACTTATCAATTAATTATTAATCCTTAGCCTATCGCATTCAACTACTCTCCATTTCAAGGCATTCTTCTCAACGTAGCGTAAGTTGAATACAACCCTTGGTCAGACTCCATCTTTACCTCCGAACACATAATAACACCTTTCAACGCCTGACATACCTATCAAAATAACGACTCATCTATCAAGGCTATGGTAATGGTCTACTTTTTTCTCTTTACACTAGCTTCCCATATAAGGCTTACCAACGCATAGCCATAATCCATACTCAATTCTTGTTCCTTCACCTCAATTTACTATTGCTCTATACAATACTCAATGCATTACTTTTCTTAGCTTCACCCCTCGACGCGTTGTCAACCATTCCACCGCAAGGTATTTTTCCTACGTGATGGTTCTATATTTTGCATCATCGACTCATGGTACTTCACCCCATACACTTGCCATCATTAGAACCTAATTTCACAACTTGGTAACTCCTCAGTATTAAATACCATGCGTTTGAGCTTAACCATCTATGCATCAACCTTATCTCCAGAAATATTTCTACTCTTTTTTTTTAATACCATTCATCCCAACGTACGGAATTTATTGGCCATAATTCAATAGTTTCACAATCTTAACTTTTCATTTAAAAATTCCGCTAATCCACACACTTTTATCCTTTTATCCTTACTAATTATGTGAATACTTAGGTTTTCGGGGACAGGGTGTTACAATGCTTTATTGAGTTTATACTTTAGATAGTCACTCACTGAGCATTGTAGCTCATAGATTCTTGTTTCTCTGATGTTTTCTCTCCAGGTAGCGAGCGTGTTCGTGGTGCTTAGCCTACCATCAAGACTTGTCTGAGCCAAATTAGAATTTTGTACTTGGGAACTTGCAAACCCCATCCCTATGTAGAAATTGTACTTATTTTGAGTGGCATAGTGAGGATCACCAGGCATACTTGTAAATATTAAATATAGCCTCTTAAATCTTACTCATGCTGCTATCCTATCAGTAAATTTTTACATAACTATTGTAAAAGCTAAGCCAATTGCCAGCAGGTTATGATATATAAATGTGTATATAACAGTGTTAGCAGAATGCAGAATAGGTAACACTCACTCCTAGGTAAAGATATAGGTATATACATATATCTAGGATAGGGGTGTTACAGTAAAGCTGGAATTGAAGTTAATTATGTGAATTTTTAGGTAAAAGCAACGGTTACAGAATTGTTGTGCAATCTGGAGCAACGCGGAGTGATTTTAGAATAACTAGAGAACGAAGAGGAGTTAAACCTTGAAATTTTGAGGTAATCTGTGAAACTCAATTCTTTACAAGTTTGTAGAAGGGAAGAAATCTTAGTTTGGACTGGAAATGTGTTTTTAGCAGGGGTGAATAAGAAGAACCGAAGCTGCAGCAGTCAGCTTTGTTAAGGAGGAAAGTAAGCTAGAAACGTTTGTGTTGCAGAGAGTTTGCGTTGCACACAAATTCTTCTTGAAATCAAGGTATAACAAAAAGGTTAAGGAGCAGCTTTGTAGCAATAGCATTAGTGTTTAAAGCTTGAGAATGAACCAGCGGAAACCTAGCCGCATGATGAAATTAAAGACATTGTGCATATGTTTAGTTGTTGTTTATGTTAAAGTGAATGGAAAAGAAGAATAATAAGGAAATATGTTTATTTCAGGCCAAGCGGAGATAGGGAAGGCGTATAATCCACTCAAAGCCTAGAAAGAGTTGTGAGTGACACTTTTCTTGCTTCAAAACTGTCACACCCCACCCCGAACTATCTTCCCGTAGCCCGAGACGGAGTGTGAGGACAGCAGTTACCGACTACCCTGTCACATAACGTACTGTCAAATTCGCCAAACATACAAATAAACCCTTCCTAGGACGATAATACCATTAAGACACTCTTGACAAACCTCGACTTCGATCGGCAACGGGAACTGTCATGCTACCTGAAAATGGAAAACATATAAAAGGGTGAGCTATAGCTCAATGAGTAACAGTTTTTCTGAAAATATTTTACTTTAACAGTAAAACTAATCAAATCATTGTTTATCATGTATACATATCTGTTTGGAACAAATAATCACAATCTCGTTCATTCAAAATACTTTTTCCCTAGTTGAGGCAGAGCAATGCTCAACGCTCCTCAACGTCGATTTTCCTTAGCTGTGTGGAGTAATCTCAACACATTAGCGTCGTATATACCTCTATGTGCACATAGGTACTAGAATTGGGGCCGCCCTCAATGCCTTCTACGAGTCCCTGAGCATTAGTGTCACACCCCCTCCCAGATATTCCTTATCCCTAGGAGTGAGTGTGAAACCGCACTCTCCCTAGTCCATCTCTAACGCATAAATCATATACAGATCTTCAATATTCAACTAAATGCCAGCTTAATCTCAAATAAAAGCACTTTTACTATTAGGCCATGCGATAATATAACAACCTATCAACAAGTGTTCTATATATATATGTAATACAAAACGATCCTCCCAACACTCCCATGGAACAAGTACATCACAAAACATGGACATAAACTGAGTATTTACAACTATCCCAGAGGTCTGCTCCGAAGTAGGCCCAGACGAGAAACTTCTGTTACATAAGCTAAATATGCTTCACAGCCTTTACTCAATAACTTTCTGGCTTTTACTGCAGAAATTACACAAGTAGGAAGAATCCGCCTCCTTCCTTTAAACACCACCTCAACCCCATCGGACTTTGTCAACCACACTTCCTTCTTGAAGTAATCAACTTTCGCATGGTATTTTGATAAAAAAATCCATGCCAAGAATTACATCAAACTCCAATAATACTAGAGGTAATAAATCAGTCAACCATATCACACCGTCAATCACAATTTCACACTCAAAATAAGCATGTTTTATAACAATGGTTTCCCCAGTAGGGGTACATACTAGCAATGCTTCAGGCAAAGGTTCTAATCTTCTATTTATATGCACAGAAAATTTACAAGACACAAATGAGTGGGTAGCCCTTGAATCTATTAACACATGTGCAGTTTTAGAGCAAATAATAAGCATACCCGTGACTACATCCGGTGTCGCCTCGGCCTCCTGCCGTGTCACATAAAACACCTGTCCCTGCTGTCTTGGTCTACCTGTATTACTTCTCTGTCGGCCTCCACTGGTCCCCTCTCCAGCACCCATTTCCTGTCTAGACTGATTCGCTGTCTGCAATACTGTTCTCTGCTCTGTTTCCCTTCCTTTCTTAGGTTGAGGACAATCTCTTTTAAAATGTCCTGGTTGGCCACAGTTATAAAAAACATCAGGCCCTACAAAACACTGTTCCCAATGGGTGTTACCACAAGAAGTGCAATACGGTTTTCGCACTGAGCTGGCCACAGATTCACTAGGTTGATTGTACTGCGACCGTTCTGTAGGTACAGATGTCTGAGGAAACCTCCCTCGTCCTCTCTGTGTGTTTCCCCTTTGTGATCCTCCTGGAAAGTACGAACCACTAGACCGGGCTTTAAACCTGCCGTTACTAGAGACTCTAGTGCAAAACGGCGTCATTCACCTTAATGAGTTTGCACCCGTGATGAACTGTAAGTCTGCCCAGTCCTAGTTCTGCCTCCATCAACTCCTGCTCCCGCTATACTCTTTTCTACTCTCATGGCTGCTTCTACTAGTTTTACAAAGTCTGTCCACTCTGTACTAGCTGTCACTGGGTCCGGATTTCACTGCGCAAGCCCTCCTCGAATCGCTTGCACTTATCAGCTTCCTCTGCTATCAATGCCAAAGCATATTTGGCAAGCTCCGTAAATTTCTTCTCATATTCCGCCACACACATGCTTCCCTATACTAAATTTAAGAATTCCTTCCTTTTCTCTTCACAAAAGGATTTAGGATAGTACTTCTCCTGGAATGATTTCTTAAAATCTGCCCATGTTAAGGAGCCCACATCAGTGTTTCTGTGTTCTATCAATCGCCACCAGTCTTCAGCCCCTTTTTGGAGCATGAACGTGGCCAAGTCAAGTTTCCTGTCTTCTGGACAGTGCATAACTCTAAAACATTTTTCTACCTGATTTAACCATGCTTCAGCTTCCGCAGGATTTGTGGTGCCTTCAAACACTTGAGCACCCAGCGCTTTAAACCGTTCTATACCAAACTTTTTCTCAAGGTCTCCCTGAACTGTTTCCATACTGGTTACTAGTCTCTGTGCAATTCTGCTAAAAAGTTGTTCTTCCATATTAATACTCGCCTGAGGATTACTAGATTCTCCTTTAGATGCCTACCTCTCCTCTCCGGTAGCGTGCGATGTCACGGCACCTTCTTGCCTACCTCGTCTAGTACCTCTGGGCATGTTCCTATAACATTGTATGCAATCAATTTACTATTTACATGTTCCTATCTACAATGCATGACCTCACAGCCCAAAACCTTATGCTCTAAAGCATAAATCATATACAGATCTTCAATATTCAACTAAATGCCAGCTTAATCTCAAATAAAAGCACCTTTACTATTAGGCCATGCGATAATATAACAACCTATCAACAAGTGTTCTATATATATATGTAATACAAAACGATCCTCCCAACACTCCCATGGAACAAGTACATCACAAAACATGGACATAAACTGAGTATTTACAACTATCCTAGAGGTCTGCTTCGAAGTAGGCCTAGACGAGAAACTTCTATAGGCTAGGCGTCCCGGACACGGTGGCTACCTGAAACAAATATCAAACAAACAAATTGAGTGAGCCTAAAGCCCAGTGAGTGACTAAATTCATTCAAATATTACTAACATTCATGAGCTAATATAAACCATAGTAACCACCACAAATCGTACATCAGAAATCTCTAAGCCTCTTGTGCTATACATCACAAACCATACCAACATCCATACAATTTCATGGCAATTATCTAACCCTTGCTGTGACAAAGTAAAACTCAACTCATTCACTTTCCAGTACAAATTCTCATTTCTAATTACATAAAAATACCTTAACTTTATGTTCCTCGAATCTGCAAACTCTCAAGTGCCTTCACATTCCGTTCCTCAGCACTGAGTTTAACTATGTCAATATTACCATGTGCCTTCACACGAGGTCCCTCAGCACTGGTAACCAACCAAATCACCGCTCAAGTGCCTTCACTCATAGTCCCTCAGCACGAGCTAACATATGATGGATTTTCACATGCTTTCACTCAGGGTCTCTCAGCACTGAAATCCACTCCTCCCAACTACTCAGGTGCCTTCACACGTGGTCCCTCAGCACTGAGTATCATGTTACATATTCACTTAGGCCTTCACACAAGTCCCTCGGCCATGGTTACATTTAGATAATATATCTAGTTTCCCTTAAACTTATCAACACAACATAATTACTTCAAATGCTACACCGTACCATTATTTCTACTCATTCATTGCCAAATAACTATGCTAAAAGTAACCACTAGATATAGTAGAGAGTCACTCACAACTTGTCTCGGCTCTAAGTGGATTATATGCCTTCCCGAGCTCTTCCTGGCCTGAAATACACATTTTCCACGTTAAGTTTTCCTTAGACTTCCTTTTCTTTATACTCATTAAATATACATAATTAAACTCTATGCCCGTTTCATCTCCAAACTCTCTTTTCCTCAAGACACTCACAAATAACGTTATTCCACATTCTGTGGCGAGATTACCAGCAGAACTACACTACATAACACTGCATTAGCGATACCGGGTTGAACAAAAATAGCGAGATTACCTGAGGAGCGACACCCAGCGAGACTTCAGCGAGAATTGTGAGACGCAAAGCCCCTCTTGCATTACCAGCGACACTTGCTTCGCTGCCCTGTCTCTCGCTCTCTCGGCGATACTACTGCCGTAGCAGAACAGTTTTCCTTCTTCCTTTAACCTGCTAAACATCGCATTCTGGCCGAATTCAAAACTTCCTTTCTTCTACAAACTTATAAAGACATAAGTCCTTCATCTTACCTCAAAGTCTCATAAAGAACGTCCTCTCCGTTTAAGATATATTCTTCAACAACTCTGAATTGCTCCTAATCGTCCTGCAATTGAGCTCCGATCTCCTCCACCTGGAGTTTAACACACATTTACTCAAATTCGGCTCAAATACCCTTCATGAGAATTGCTAAAAATCGAGTTAACCTTACTAACCTCAGAATTTCGACCCTAGCAATCGTTTCCTCAGTTCGTTCCTCCCTCAAAACTGAACGTTACTCTGATTAAGTAACACCAGCTGAGTCCTCCGCTCCAGCTCAAGTTTCCTCCATGAAAACGACGAGAATTCCACTCCAAATCAACATGAACACCTTCTTCTACCTCCCTCCGTTGTTTAGTTTTGAAATGGAATCAACTCGAGCTCTGAAATGTGATCAAAACAATTGAATTCTCGGTCCACTTATATATATACCACCGACTTAAACTCCACTTCGTCTCTATATAATAATTGGTGAGCACTTTTAGTATTAACCGCAAGTGTACGGTTCAAGTTATAATATAAAACGGTTAAGTCCGAATATCGTTCCATTGGAGATCCAATTGGGAAGGTTTGAGTTACTTAGCTATTCTAGAATTGAATCAATTTTATTTGAGGATTGAAATTGAATATTATAAGTTATGGAAAAATACAAATCAAATAAGGAAGATATCAAAGGGAGAAATACAAGAGTCAAAGAGAGTTCTAGGGTAATGAATCATTGTTTATCTCATCATGCAATATTATAGGTTTCATGGATTTTATTGTAATTCATATGCCTAAGTCTAGAAACTTAATTCCAAGTTATTTTCTCTAAAAAAACAACCCATTCTCATGCAACTTGATTGATTATTAATCTCTTAAAACCAACACAAAATTACATGGCATTAAAAATAGTCTTTAGCAACTTTTATTATCAACCTAACTACTCTCGTGATAGATTAACAATAATTCATTATTATGGATCAAGTTAAACATACAATCTCTCGATCATACATCTAACATAACATGTGAAGATGGCCAATCCACAAGAGTTAAACACAATAACAATGAAAAGCATAATCATTCCAACAAAATCATGAGTCTACAAAATTAACATGAATTTATAAACAATTCATCAAAACCCTAAAACTAAAGAGTTTAGCCACTAATAGCTTGAAGCAACATGTTTAAGAAAAATAAACAAAGAAAGAGTGTAAAGAAAGGGAAACTCTACTGAAAAGAGGCTCTTGATTGAAGTAGCACCATCTCGATCTCCTTGGCTCTCACGTCGGACGTCGAAGGGCACCAAGACTATCTCGAACTCTTTTCCTCTTCCTTGCAACTAACTCACTTTTTGAACCCTCACTTAATTCTCTCCTTTTTGTATCTCTTTAGGTCTGCAACTTCCTTGCTTTGCCTAGATTTTTCTTGATGAATTGGACTACTGGAAACCCCCAAATTTATAGAGTTTTGCCGCCCAAAATTTTCAAAAAATACAGATTTTTCAATTAAGGAAAGCTGGCGCCTAGCGCCGCGGCGCTAGGGCTGCATTTGGAAGAAGTTTGCTCTCGGGTTTTAGCGCCGCGGCAGCGCCGTCTAAGCGTCGCAGCGCGAGAATGCGTTTTAGCAAGGATGCGTCGAGGCAGCACCATCTTGGCGCCACAATGCTACTCTGCGTCCAGAACCATGCGTTGATGTTTCAGGGCCGCGGCAGCGCCGTCTCGGCGCCGCGACGCTATCCCAAAAATTTGTCCTTTTTGGTTTTTCAACTCTTTTTCGCCGTATTCTTGCTCGGTTTTGATCTTTTAGTCGTTTCTTCTATTTTTCCTCTTTTTAACCTGAAAATCACTAGCAAACAAGTGAAATCTAATATAAACTCCCTTAATTTGGGAGAATAGAAAGCACTTTTCAAGTGCTTATCAACACCCCAAACTTAGAGATTTGCTAGTCCCGAGCAAAGAATAAAATCAAATAATAAGGAGTTTAAATAAAGAAGTGTGCAATTGACTCATGTCTCAGAGAATAGCATTTAGAGCTTAAGTAGAAATATGCAAGCATATCTATATTGTTATAATCATTCAAGGCCAAATCTTGCTATCTCCTATGTGTGTGTATGCAAGCCTCCTTTAATTTAAAATACTAGAACTCAAATTAGGACTTAAGAGAGTTTCTTTAGTTTTCCTCCTACTCTAGCTCATGCACCAATCTTCAAGCTTTCATACATTTCAAGTGAGTAATATGTCCACTAAGGTGCCTTTCAATCATATATTTTTTTCATGGGCCCGAACTTGCATTCTTTTACCTAGAGGTACTAGCTTTCACACATTCACTATAGGGACTCATACCTAGTCAATTCCCAGGTGTCCTTACTGATCACAGCAAAGGCAGCTCTTTTTACCCCTATCCATGCATACTCATTACAAGTTTAACATTTAAAAAGATAGACAAATAATGCTCATATATTTCGTGTACACTTTTCTTTTCTCAAGGCATGTATACTATTTTCTTTTTCCTTA
Organism: Citrullus mucosospermus; assembly: GCA_030954485.1. Lineage (NCBI taxonomy): Eukaryota > Viridiplantae > Streptophyta > Magnoliopsida > Cucurbitales > Cucurbitaceae > Citrullus > Citrullus mucosospermus. The sequence continues at coordinate 12,473,283 of CM062057.1, read as the reverse complement.
GTCTAATATTACAAACTATCATGCATTTTTACTCTCTAACCGGTGGGGCCTTTCGAAGTGACAACCGAGCACACCCAACTTAATCCTTTTTTCAATTAAAGATTTTAATTTAAAGTGGCTACGTGCTCAAGAATATGAGAGATTTTAAAAGGGACTTAAATGAATTTAACTCAAGATAATGCTATTCTATTTCCACAATAAGTCATCTATCATGCAAATTCGAATCTCATCATGGGCAATCAACATCAAGGCACACAACCATAAACAACATTCCCATTAACTTTGAAAGCTTCAAAATTTTCAAAAATTTTTCAAAAATTGACATGCATATGATCATTGGAACCTTTCACTAGCATGCATAGCAGGATAAGAAAACACACAAGAGTACGAAAGACGCCTCCCACACCCCAAACTTAGATTCATGCATTGTCTCTAATGCATAAGAACATCTAACAAGAAAAGAGCAAGCCTGAGAGCACGCGGGAAGCCACCAAACAAGCTTGGTGTAAGGAGTACTTTGTGTGGTAAGTCAAGTTCCTGAGAGATAAAGCATATGAGTGACTCCAAGATTTATTGAAAATAAAATAAAAAGAAAAGTAGAGAAAGCAATAAAATTGGGTTGCCTCCCAATAAGCGCTTGGTTTAACGTCTTCTAGCTAGACGGGGCTCACGAATCACGGTGGATCCCAAGATGGTTTCTTCCTTTCATGCTTTGGATCACCTACAACTTTTAGTATTCGCCCACATTGATACTCACAAACATATTCATTAGCCTTTAGTGAGTTAGTTAATAAATCATTATCAATTTGGACATCATCATTTCTAATGTGATCAAGACTTATTAAAGAATCATCATGCTTAGATTTTAACGGACTCACCACTTCATTTTTATCATGCTTCTCCATAATTTGTTTATAATTCGTTATAGGTTTGGGAGACATGTATGAAGAACTAGGAGAAATATCACAACTAAAAACATGTTTTATAGAATTTTCTACTTTAACATCAAGCATGTCATTAGTCTTACCATTCAAGGGGGGCTCATCATGCATAGAGTTTTTATTTGAAGAGAGAGGCGATGTTACCTTTGTGCTTGGCTCATGATGCTCATACCTTTCTATCTCCGGATGCTTAAGAGTTTTATAGATGTTGAATGCTACCTCCTCATCGTTAAGGCGGAATGTAAGCTTTCCATCTTGCACATCGATGAGGGCCCTTCTAGTGGCCAAGAATGGTCTCCCAAGGATTATGGGGACTTCTGCATCTTCCCCCATGTCTAATATCACAAAGTTCGCCGGGAAGATAAACTTGTCTACCTTCACCAAGACGTCCTCCACAATGCCGTAGGGATGAACAAATGATCGATCGGCCAAAAGCAAAGATATGGTAGTTGGTTGCACCTCTCCACCATTGAGCTTCCTAAACATGGTTAAAGGCATTAAATTAATAGAAGCTCCAAGATCACAAAGTGCTTTAGTAACTTTATTGTTGCCTAAATGACAAGGGATAGAGAAACTCCCTGGATCCTTTAGTTTTGGAGGCATTTTTCTTTGTAGTGTCACACTACATTCTTCGGTTAGTGCAACCATTTCATAATCTCCATACCTTTTCTTCTTAGACAATACATCCTTCATGATTTTGGCATACTTAGGCATTTGTTCTAATGCCTCTGCAAAGGGAAGGTTAATTTCTAACTTTTTGAATATGTCTAAAAATTTTGAAAATTGAGCATCAATCTTTTTCTTTTGAAATCTTTGAGGAAAAGGTAAAGTATTAGGGATAAAAGAAGTAGAGTTAGAAGTACTCCCTATGTTGGACTTCAATTTCTCCTTTTCCTTAGATGCACTCTCTTTTTGTTGAATATCCTCTATGATGGCTTCATCTTCTTCTTGTGGAAGCTCATCATCTTCATCATTGATCAAGGGAGTGGATAGCTTTTTCCCACTCCTCAAAGTCACGACCTTGCACTCCTCCCTTGGGTTTATCTCGGGACAACTAGGGAACTTACCCTTTTGCATTGTTTGGAGGGAAGTTTCCATTTGACTAAGTCGAACCTCGAAGTTTTGAAGTGTCTTACCTTGGCTTTGAACGGTGCTTGCAATTGCTTGGACCGAATTCTCCAATGTGGTTGTCCTTGATCTTGACTCTTTGACAAAGTCAAGCATTATGTCCTCTAGTGTGCTGTCTTTGCATTCCCCACTCCATTGAATCCTTGAGGTGCTTGCAACACATTCTTGTTGTTAGCATATGAAAAATTCTCATGATTCCTCAAGTTAGGATGATAGTGAGTTGGAAGTTGTTGTTGACCTCGGTATTGTCCTCTATCTACATAATTGGCTACCTCCAACTCACTTGGCTCTTGTTGGCTTGCCATGGCCGCAAGGGAAGCTATGGATGATGAACTTGCTTGCACTTGGATTCCTTGAGAAAATTTAGATAAAGCATTAGTAAGAGAAGCCAATTGAGCTTTTAGAGAACTTACCTCGTCCATCTCATATCGTCCGGTGGCTTTTGGGATGATTGGAAAAGACCGTTCACATGGCCAATTGTACGATGTAGTGGCCAAGCCTTCTAGTATGGTATAGGCCTCTTGAGCATTCTTTGAAAAAATTGACCCTCCGGCGGTTGCATCTAGTATGGATTTGGTTGAGCTTGCTAATCCATTGTAGAATAGTTGAATTTGCAACCAATCCGGGTAACCATGTTGATGGCACCTTCTCAAGAGATCCTTATACCTCTCCCAAGCCTCATATAATTGTTCATCCTCAAGTTGGCGGAATGTTCCAATCTCCGTCCTTAGTCTTTGAGATTTAGCCGGTGGAAAATATTTGTTCAAGAAAGCTTGAGCTAAGATCTCCCACGTTGTGATGCTATCCGGAGGTATGGTTTCCAACCAATCTTTAGCACGGTCCTGTAAAGAGAAATGAAAAAGTCTTAGTTTAATTGCATCGTTAGAAACACCATTCATCTTTACTGTTCCGCATATTTCCAAGAAGGATCGTAAGTGCTTATGAGGATCTTCATTGGTTCTTCCTCTAAAGGCTAACTCTATAGCCATGTGGATCAACCCCGGTTTCAACTCAAAGTTGTTGACATTGATGGGTACATTCATAATGCCGGGTTGATTTGCCGGTAATGTCGGTTGGAAGTAGTCCCGAATTGCCTTTGGTATCTCCTCCGCCATCTCCTCGATGTGATTGTGTTGAACCCTTAGGTTTCTTCTACACGTCATTTCAATCTCGGGATCAAGGGGAAAATATTAGTATTATCTCGAGGCATAAACCGACAAAATAATCACCAAAAAAATAAAATAAAATAAAATAAAATGAAATAAAAAAAGAAATAATATTAAATTAAAAAAATATAAAAAATATAAAAAACGATCAAATAATATACACCTCAAATTAAGATCTATCAATTCTAATGAATATTAAATAACAAAAACCCTTCTTTGGATCCCCAGCAACGGCGCGAAAAACTTGGTGAGCACTTTTAGTGTTAACCGCAAGTGTACGGGTCAAGTTATAATATAAAACGGTTAAGTCCGAATATCGTTCCACTGGAGATCCAATTGGGAAGGTTTGAGTTACTTAGCTATTCTAGAATTGAATCAATTTTATTTGAGGATTGAAATTGAATATTATAAGTTATGGAAAAATACAAATCAAATAAGGAAGATATCTAAGGGAGAAACACAAGAGTCAAAGAGAGTTCTAGGGTAATGAATCCTTGTTTATTTCATCATGCAATATTATAGATTTCATGGATTTTATTGTAATTCATATGCCTAAGTCTAGAAACTTAATTCCAAGTTATTTTATCTCAAAAACAACCCTTTCTCATGCAACTTGATTGATTATTAATCTCTTAAAACCAACAATAATTACATGGCATTAAAAATAGTCTTTAGCAACTTTTATTGTCAACCTAACTACTCTCGTGATAGATTAACAATAATTCATTGTTATGGATCAAGTTAAACATACAATCTCTCGATCATACATCTAACATAACATGTGAAGATGGCCAATCCACAAGAGTTAAACACAATAACAATGAAAAGCATAATCATTCCAACAAAATCATGAGTCTACAAAATTAACATGAATTTATAAACAATTCATCAAAACCCTAAAACTAAAGAGTTTAGCCACTCATAGCTTGAAGCAACATGTTTAAGAAAAATAAACAAAGAAAGAGTGTAAAGAAAGGGAAACTCTACTGAAAAGAGGCTCTTGATTGAAGTAGCACCATCTCGATCTCCTTGGCTCTCACGTCGGACGTCGAAGGGCACCAAGACTATCTCGAACTCTTTTCCTCTTCCTTGCAACTAACTCACTCTTTGAACCCTCACTTAATTCTCTCCTTTTTGTATCTCTTTAGGTCTGCAACTTCCTTGCTTTGCCTGGATTTTTCTTGATGAATTGGACTACTGGAAACCCCCAAATTTATAGAGTTTGGCTGCCCAAAATTTTCCAAAAATACAGATTTTTCAATTAAGGAAAGCTGGCGCCGCGGCGCTAGGGCTGCATCCGGAAGAAGTTTGCTCTCGGGTTTTAGCGCCGCGGCAGAGCCGTCTAAGCGTCGAAGCGCGAGAATGCGTTTCAGCAAGGATGCGTCGAGGCAGCGCCATCTTGGCGCCGCAATGCTACTCTGCGTCCAGAACCACGCGTTGATGTTTTAGAGCCGCGGCGCTATCCCAAAAATGTGTCCTTTTTGGTTTTTCAACTCTTTTTCGCCGTATTCTTGCTCGGTTTTGATCTTTTAGTCGTTTCTTCTATTTTTCCTCGTTTTAACCTGAAAATCACTAGCAAAGAAGTGAAATCTAATATAAACTCCCTTAATTTGGGAGAATAGAAAGCACTTTTCAAGTTGATGCGCACTTTGAGTGTTGATCGCAAGTGTACGGGTCAAGTTATAATATAAAACGGTTAAGTCCGAGTATCGTTCCACTGGAGATCCAATTGGGAAGGTTAAAATTACTTAGCTATTCTAGAATTGAGTCAATTTTATTTGAGGATTGAAATTCAATATTTCAAATTTGGGAAAAAGAAAAATCAAACAAGGAAAGTATCAAAGGGAGAAACACAAGAGTCAAAGAGAGTTCTAGGGTAATGAATCCTTGTTTATTTCATCATGCAATATTATAGATTTCATGGATTTTATTGTAATTCATATGCCTAAGTCTAGAAACTTAATTCCAAGTTATTTTCTCTCAAAAACAATCCTTTCTCATGCAACTCGATTGATTATTAATCTCTTAAAACCAATACAAAATTACATGGCATTAAAAATAGTCTTTAGCAACTTTTATTGTCAACCTAACTACTCTCGTGATAGATTAACAATAATTCATGGTTATAGATCAAGTTAAACATACAATCTCTCCATCATACATCTAATCTAACATGTGAAGATGGCCAATCCACAAGAATTAAACACAATAACAATGAAAAGCATAATTATTTAAATAAAACCATGAGTCTACAAAATTATCATGAATTCATAAACAATTCATCAAATACCCTAAAACCAAAGAGTTTAGCCACTCATAGCTTGAAGCAACATGTTTGAGCAAAAATAATCAAAGGAAGAGTGTAAAGAAAAAGGAAACTCTACTGAAAAGAAGTTCTTGATTGAGGCAGCACCGTCACGAACTCCTTGGCTCTCACGTCGGACTTCGAAGGGCACCAAGACTATCTCGAACTCTTGTCTTCTTCCTTGCAACCAACTCACTCTTTGAACTCTCGCTTAATTCTCTCCTTTTTGTATCTCTTTTTAGGTCTGCAACTTTCTTGCTTTTTCTTGATTTTCTTCCCTCCTCCTTTTTTGACTGCTGAAAACCCCCAAATTTATAGAGTTTGGCTGCCAACAATTTAACCTAAAATACAAAATTTTCGTTTAAGTAACACTGGCGTCGCGGCGCTAGGGTTGCGACCAAAAATAAGTTGCTCTCGGGTTTTAGCGCCGCGGCGGCGCCGTCTTAGCGCCGCAACGCTGTCATGCGTTCACCAAGGATGCGACGAGGCAGCGCCATCTCGGCGCCGCGATGCTACTCTGTGTCCATGTTGATGCGTTTATACTTCAGTGCCGCATCGCTATTATGCATCCAGACTGTTGCGTTTATGCTTCAGCGCCACGGCAGCGCCGTCTCAGCGCCGCGATGCTGTCATGCGTTCAACAAGGATGCGTTTATGCTTCAGCGCCGCGGCGCTATCCCGAAATTTGTCCTTTTGAGTTTTTCAACTCTTTTTCGCCGTATTCTTGCTCGGTTTTGATCTTTTAGTCGTTTCTTCTAATTTTCCTCGTTTTAACATGAAAATCACTAGCAAACAAGTGAAATCTAATATAAAACTTTCTTAATTTGAGAGAATATAAAGCACTTTTCAAGTGCTTATCACAAGTGCTTATCAATAATCTAAACGCATACCTTCTGTACTTGGCTTCAGCAACGTATAGCCTCGGTTTCGTATGTTACGATTTCCCAACTCCCTCGCCGGATAGCTGACAAACGCATTGTTCTCTCGGCCAACCTTCTATGCACCAACGCATACCCACTTTCAATGCATGGTAGCGTTCACCGCATAGTGACCTTCATCGCAGATTGGCTCTCGACGCCTCATGGCCTTCAACTTTCAATGCCTTGTGGCCTTCAATGCGTTCATCGCATAATAACCTTCGACACAAAGTGGCTCCTAACGCCTCATGACCTCAACGCCTCATGGCCTCAACGCCTAATAGCCTTCCCTCACCTCTGCGTCCACGCCAAAACTACCTCCATCAAGGCATAGTGCCACCAACGCATGGCCAATACTTAGCCATTTTTCTGCCCCCACACACATTTCAGCCAACTATTCCTACCAAACGCCCATCTCTTGATCTCTTCTTATCTTGCCTTCTCACAAAGTCAAGTACGGGGCTTACAATTACCACCTTCTTACAAAGATTTCGTCCCCGAAATCAGCAAGCAGTCTACTCCTAAACGAATAAATTTGGATACTGTTCCATCATTTGCTCCTTCGGCTCCCATGTTGCTTCTTCTATCTCGTGATTTCTCCATAGGACTTTAACCAATGGTATCACTTTGTTTCTTAAAACTTGATCTGGAGCGGAGGACTCAGCTGGTGTTACTTAATCAGAGTAACGTTCAGTTTTGGGGAGGAACGAACTGAGGAAACGGTGGCTAGGATCGAAATTCTGAGGTTAGTAAGGTTAACTCGATTTTTAGCAATTCTCATGAAGGGTATTTGAGTCGAATTTGAGTAAATATGTGTTAAACTCCAGGTAGAGGAGATCGGAGCTGAATTGCAAGACGATTAGGAGCGATTCGGAGTTGAAGAATATATCTTAAACAGAGAGGACGTTCTTTATGAGACTTTGAGGTAAGATGAAGAACTTATGTCTTTATAAGTTTGTAGAAGAAAGGAAGTTCTGAATTCGGCCAGAATGCAATGTTTAGCAGGTTAAAGGAAGAAGGAAAACTGTTCTGCTACGGCAGTAGTATCGCTGAGAGAGCGGGAGACAGGGCAGCAAAGCAAGTTTCACTGGGTGTCGCTCCTCAGGTAATCTCGCTAGTTTTGTTCAACCCGGTATTGCTAATGCAGTGTTATGTAGTGTAGTTCCGCTGGTAATCTTGCCACAGAATGTGGAGTAACGTTATTTGTGAGTGTCTTGAGGAAAAGAGAGTTTGGAGATGAAACGAGCATAGAGTTTAATTATGTATATTTAATGAGTATAAAGAAAAGGAAGTCTAAGGAAAACTTAACGTGGAAAATGTGTATTTCAGGCCAGGAAGAGCTCGGGAAGGCATATAATCCACTTAGAGCCGAGACAAGTTGTGAGTGACTCTCTACTATATCTCGTAGTTACTTTTAGCATAGTTATTTGGCAATGAATGAGTAGAAAGTAATGGTACGGTGTAGCATTTGAAGTAATTATGTTGTGTTGATAAGTTTAAGGGAAACTAGATATATTATCTAAATGTAACCATGGCCGAGGGACTTGTGTGAAGGCCTAAGTGAATATGTAACATGATACTCAGTGCTGAGGGACCACGTGTGAAGGCACCTGAGTAGTTGGGAGGAGTGGATTTTAGTGCTGAGAGACCCTGAGTGAAAGCATGTGGAAATCCATCATATGTTAGCTCGTGCTGAGGGACCATAAGTGAAGGCACGTGAGCGGTGATTTGGTTGGTTACCAGTGCTGATGGACCTCGTGTGAAAGCACATGGTAATATTGACATAGTTAAACTCAGTGCTGAGGAACGAAATGTGAAGGCACTCGAGAGTTTGCAGATTCGAGGAACATAAAGTTTAAGGCATTTTTATGTAATTAGAAATGAGAATTTGTACTGGAAAGTGAATGAGTTGAGTTTTGCTTTGTCACAGCAAGGGTTAGATAATTGCCATGAAATTGTATGGATGTTGGTATGGTTTGTGATGTATAGCATAGAGGCTTAGAGATTTCTGATGTACGATTTGTGGTGGTTACTATGGTTTATATTAGCTCATGAATGTTAGTAATATTTGAATGAATTTAGTCACTCACTGGGCTTTAGGCTCACTCAATTTGTTTGTTTGATATTTGTTTCAGGTAGCGAGCGTGTCCGGGATGCCTAGCCTAGAGAAGTTTCTTGTCTGAGCCTACTTCGGAGCAGACCTCTGGGATAGTTGTAAATACTCAGTTTATGTCCATGTTTTGTGATGTACATGTTCCATGGGAGTGTTGGGAGGATCATTTTGTATTACATATATATATAGAACACTTGTTGATAGGTTGTTATATTATCGCATGGCCTAATAGTAAAGGTGCTTTTATTTGAGATTAAGCTGGCATTTAGTTGAATATTGAAGATCTGTATATGATTTATGCTTTAGAGATGGACTAGGGAGAGTGCAGTTTCACACTCACTCCTAGGGATAAGGAATATCTGGGAGGGGGTGTGACAATTAGGGTCCCATTTCTATATCTAGGTTACCCATTTGCCTTCTACGAGTCCCTGAGCATTGGGTACCTTTATAATCCAAGCCACCCACAATGCCTTCTACGAGTCCTTGAGCATTGGGGTCCCTTTTCAAAGTTTAATAAAACATCATTCATATTTTGGAAACATTATATTAATAACTCATAAATTAACCGTTTCCAAATTTCACCTCATCAGCATGCTAAATTCAATTTCCAGTTTTAATATCAAACCGCATGCTTTTCATACATGTCTATTTTCAAATCTTTCTTGAAATCATATAACACCATGCTTTTAAAAAAAGTCATGAAACAACTATTAACCAATCACCATGCGTTTATAAACTCATAGCAAGTAACTAGCATACTCAAACCTTACAAGTAAAACGCATGCATTGAAAACCCATGAAATCAGATTCATAAGAAATTCATTCATACTTTGTAAAACGCAGGTGTTACTCACCTGTACTTGCCAAAGAATAATTCCTCTTCCTTTCCTCTATTTTCTCTTCTCGAGCTTCTTGGACGCAGCGTTCTAACTCTGGAACGCAAGGCTCTATTTTCTTCTGTCAGCTCAGTTGAACGCAACCCTGCCCTTCAACGCATGGTTGATTATTTCCGCAAATTGCATCCCGACTCTTCTTACTTCTCTTTTGGATGCGTCGCCCTCTATTGGACTCAAGGTCCATCATGAACGCATCACCTAACTTTGGACGCGACGTTCATCTTGGATATTATGTTTGTCCTCAATGCAAGGCCGACCCCTTTTCGACGCAAGACAACTTCTTTACATAAAATAACTAAGTTAAGTTGTCAAAATACGTTCTTTCTTGGCCGCAGACTCCTACTACGAACGCAAGGTTTCTTCCTTTCTGTCTTCTTCTTTCCTTTTCTCTCCAAAATTTTTCTTCTAGAGTCATCAGACGCTCCTTTTCCCTCAAAGTTCCATTTATAGGGAGCTCGCCATCCAACTTTTCCTCTCCTTTTGCCACTTGTTTGCCACATGTCACGCTGCATGCTTAATTAACCATGCATTAGTCCAAGTGTCACCTTGCATGAAACACTTAACATGCTTTCAACACCTCCTACTGATAAGGTGTCAAATCTATACGAAGCCACCTGGCCTTTATAAACTTATCTTATGCGTCCAACATTTTCCAATAGACAACCCTCATTCAACACAACACCGTCATGCGTTCGTTGAGTTTCCTTTAAGGTTTGAGCTTCACTACTCACTTTTCTAACTCTCAACCAACTACACTACTGTCTTTGACGCATAGGGATCTCAACGCATGACAACCTTACCAACACATGATAAGCCAAGTACATTTCTTCCCCCGCCAACGCGGTGACTACTTCAGCTCACAACAACCATTCGTGATCACCTTCAACGCATAGCCGTACTATTATAAACCAGTGCTTACACAATGCCACTAGGCGTCAATGACAACAAATCCTTCTCAAGCTCTTCCTCTATGCGTTGGTCCTGTTGCATTCACCTTCATCCTGCGTCCAATGACCATCTTCCTATCCTTGGACATTCCTTGATTATTCCCAAAGTTATTCTTTTAACCTTTTCCTTGCACTTAAACTATTTCTCTTTGAGATAGATTAGCATGCGTCCATCACATGCACCAGTTTTTATGTCTACTTCACAATCTTCTTCAACACTTGTGAACATTTCTTGCTATAGTCTATGCGTTACTCAATTTGCTATAGTATTCTATCTTTCCGAGACTTAAATCTCTTTCAACACTTCACAACATAACTTTATTCCTTTATCGCTTATGCGTTTCATCTCTTTCCTTTCTCGGTTTACTTCCATGCGTCCACCCTTACCATGCGTTACCTAGTCCTGACCATGCGTCCAACATGGTCTTTTACCTCTTTTCTTCATAGACTCTTCAACGCATCGTTTTCTTAAAAAGTAGGGTGTGACAAAAACAATTTTGTTGTATATGTTAGTTCGGTTTTCCAATTGAATACGATTTTGTGATCAATCGATTTACAAAGCATACTTTATGTTTCTTAAAAGGTATTGAAAAGTAGGTTTATGAAATGTTATTGATTTAATAATTGCCCTGTTTTCTTATGAAAGATTTGCATATGATTTCTTTGTATAAAGTATTGCTTTCCTTAAACGAAAATGTTTTAGAGGAGGCTTAGTGCTGAGGGACTTGAGAAGGCACGTGAGTTTCCCCGGGACCCAGTACTGAGGGACATAGAGAAGGTACTTGGGCAACCCGCCATGTTCCTATGTGCACATAGTGGTTATATGCTGGTGCGTTGAGTTTTGCTCCACATCGAGCCTTATTCGTTTTCGACGTTGGGGTGTTGAGTTTTGCTCTGCCTCAACTAAGGAGAAGTATTGTAACTAAACTGATTTCTTTATAATTTGTTGAAAAATTATGTATAATTTGATAAGGACAATTAAGCATGTTTTATCCAATGAATATGAATTGATTCCATATTGTACACATGACGTTGAACTTAGTTTTTATCTTGATGATTTCTGAACTAAAAACAGTTTGTTAAAATTAGTCACTCACTGGGCTGCTAGCTCATGTTTTCAATGTTTTCTTTTCCTCCCAGGTAGTAAGGACATTCCTGATGCTTAGCCTACTCCAGCTCGCCTTGTTTAAGCTTCGAGTTTCCAGAAACAGTTTATTTCTTTGTTGTTGTACGTGTAAATAACTTAACACTTGTGGCATGTAGATTTAGCTGCATACAAGTGGGTTGTGAGAGAGTATGTTGTAAAAGTGTAAGTTGTACAGGATGGATTGTTCACATTATGATCATGCATTAGTATGGCTGGATTCTATGATTGTATATGTATGGATTGCTTATACAGGAAGTTATGTAAGAAGGGGCAATATGCGTCACAAGAGGGGTGATGTGTATTGTCCTCACATCTCCTCTTGGGTTGTGTGGGGTAATCTGGGAAGGGGACTGACACCCGAGCTTGTGGTCCTCTTTTTAGTATGGGTTCAATTGGATGAATCTGTCAAGTCAAGGTCAACGTACGTAGCTGCAAGGATGGTGCATTGCCTATTTCTCGTTCTCGCTCGAGAGCCAAAACGAAAACGCCTGCTACCTACTATACTGGACCTTCGACCAGGTATTCGACCCTTGTCGAATCGGAACCAACCACCCCACTCTAATAATAGGAGAAAGGAAGACGCTCGAACAGTTGAGCGGCCGCCGGCCAGCAACTTCCGTACATAGATATAGATTCATTCTTCGTACCTGGTCCAACTTCACAACCCTTCGCGGGTTTGTCAGAAGTCAGTCTTGTTTGGTAAGACGGAATTTGACAAAGAAAACAGAGTGCTCAACCGAAACAACGGCCAACAAAGACTGTTGATTGACTTATTTGAGCAGGGGGCTCCGAGTCTTGTGTTGACAAAGATCAAGATCCTCGATCTCTTCCTGTATATTGATCAATGTTCTCTCGATATTCAGGAATTGCCCACGCTACCCCTCATTCGTTAGTGCATCCATTAAGTAATAAATGAAGTATTCAGAACCTCGTAAATAAAAGCCTTACTAGAATAGAACTAGACGTCATAGGGGGCAAAGAGGAGTTGTGAAATCAATTCTCTTTTTTTCCTTTTAGCTCCAGAAATGAAGTGTGGCTGCTCTTTGAAGTTCCTCGTAGACAAACCTCACTACATTAGGGTCCTCCTCGTAGGACAAGTAATGGGCCAATAAATAGGGCCTCCTGATGCACACTTTTAGTGTTAACCGCAAGTGTATGGGTCAAGTTATAATATAAGATGGTTAAGTCCGAATATCGTTCCACTGGAGATCCAATTGTGAAGGTTTAAGTTACTTAGCTATTCTAGAGTTGAATCAATTTTATTTGAGGATTGAAATTGAATATTATGAGTTATGGAAAATACAAATCAAATAACGAAAGTATTAAAGTGAGAAACACAAGAGTCGAAGAGAGTTCTAGGGCAATGAATCCTTGTCTATTCCATCATGCAATGTTATAGATTTCATGGATTTTATTGTAATTCTTATGCCTAAGTCTAGAAACTTAATTCCAAGTTATTTTCTCTCAAAAACAACCCTTTCTCATGCAACTTGATTGATTACTAATCTCTTGAAACCAATACAAAATTACATGGCATTAAGAATAGTCTTTAGCAAGCTTGAAGCAATATGTTTAAGAAAAATAAACAAAGAAATAGTGTAAAGAAAGGGAAACTCTATTGAAAAGAGACTCTTGATTGAGGTAGCACCGTCACGATCTCCTTGGCTCTCACGTCGGAATTCGAAGGGCACCACGACTATCTCGAACTCTTTTCCTCTTCCTTGCAACTAACTCACTCCTTGATCTCTTTTATGAACTCTCACTCAATTCTCTCTTTTTTGTGCCTCTTTAGGTCTGTAATTGAAGGTTGATTCCTCCTTGATTTGATTTTGATGATTAGGGCTGCTGGAAACCACCAAATTTATAGAGTTTGGCCACCCAAAAACTTACCAAAAATAACAATTTTCATTTAAGGAAAACTGGCGCCGCGGCGCTATTGAAGATTTTGGAATGGCGCGCGACGCTGTTGGAGAGCGCCGTGGCGCTAGGGCTACGAGAAAAATTCTTTGCTCTTGGGTTTTGGCGCCGCGGCGCTGCCCCAGTTTGTGCCATTTTGAGTTTTTCATCTCTTTTTCGCCGTATTCTTGCTCGGTTTTGATCTTTTGGTCTTTTCTTCTAATTTTCCTTATTTAAACCTGAAAACCACTAGCAAACAAGTGAAATCTAATATAAACTCCCTTAATTTGAGAGGATAGAAAGCACTTTTCAAGTGCTTATCATGTCACACTCCTTGCCGATTACCTATCCATCCTGAAAGGGAATGTGAAGACAATAAACATCACCCCTTTTGTGATGCATATTGTCCCATCTTACATAACTTCCTGTAAACACATTTTATGCATATACATTCATAGAACTCAATTATACTATACATGCTCATAGCATGACATTACTCCCTGTACAGGGTACACGGTAATCATATAACATAATTTAACTTTTATAACCACCATACATTGTATAAAACTTCACTACAATCCCCACTCGAAAACTACTAGATCTACATGCCATCCACATAAGGTTATATACAACGTACAACTCTTAGACTTGACTGTATTTTGAGAACTCGAGACTTAGGCAGGGTGAGCTGAAGTAGGCTAAGCACCGGGAACGTCCTTGCTACCTGGGGGGAGAAAAAGAAAACATTGAAAACATAAGCTAACAGCCCAATGAGTGACCAATCTTTGAAAAACGAACATTTATTAAAAAACAGGCATGTTACATATAAACAAATAAACAAGTATTTAACATATTATTCAGCTAAAGTATACTTTTCGCAAATCTATCAATCTCATGAATCCAATTTCAAATCATATATGCTTGTTTTCCAAAGGAAGTGCAACAGTAAACAGTTTGGTTTTTCAAACTTTTCCCTTAGTTGAGGCGGAGCAATGCTCAACGCACTCAACGTCGAAATCAGTCCTGGCTCAATGCGGAGCAAACTCAACGCACCAGCCAAATCAACCTCTATGTGTACATAGGAATATGACGGGTTGCCCAAGTACCTTCTCCATGTACTTCACTGGGTCCCGGGGAAACTCACGTGCCTTCTCATGTCCTTGAGCACTGAGCCTCCTCTAAAACATTTTAGAACCCGTTCACATAAATAGTTCATATAGAAATCCTTTCATAGAAAATCATACAGATTGTTATTCAATAACATTTCATAAAAGAAAATGTTTTCTATCAACTTTAGAAAACGTATAACATGCCTCGTAAATAATGCAACCAAACATTATGCATTTTAAATAGTTCATCGCAAAATCATATTCCATAAGAACATTTTTAAGAAAAATTTGAATTGAAGAATAAAGAAGTCACTCACTACTCTTCTTAGTTCTTGCGCGGGTTATATGCCTTCCCTATCTCTTCTTGGCCTGCAATTAACATTTTACCATGCGTTACTTTATATTGAACCTCCCCCTTTTTCAAACTAATCATCATAAGCGAGAATTCTAGCGATACTACCCAACAGAAGCTGTTACTAGCGATACTAGATTGAGTGACACTAGCGTTACCTTACCTTAGCAGCGATATCTAGCGAGTTTTGTGAGACGGAAGACTCCTTTGCGTCTTAGTGACACTCGTCTCGCTTCCAGTACTTAGACAGCGCGCCGATATTTGGTTCTTAGTGGTACCCTACACTGTGATTTCTTCCTTTCCTCTTATTCTTACTTCAATCTATTAAAAGTCATAATTTCAGAGGAATTTAGAACTTCTTCCCTTCTACAACCTTATAGAGAATTGAGTTTTATAACTTACCTCAAAATTTCAAGGCTTAACTCTCTTTCGTTCTCTCGTTATTCCAAAATCACTTCATGTTGCTCCAGATTACTTAACAATCTTGTAAGTGCTGCTTTTCCCTAAAGATTCACATAGTTAACTTCAATTTCAGCTTTACCATCCTTCACAAGATTTGTTAGGAATTATGTTAACTTACTGACCTCCAAATTTCAGCTCTAAACTCGGCTTCTTCTATTCGTTCTACTCCAAATATTAGCCACTGCTCAGTCTGTGCGACTTCAATCAATCTTTTGTTCTAGCTCCGTTTTCAACACCAATATGAGTAGAATTTCGCCCACAATCCGCAAGAACACCTTCCTCAATCTCCTCCTAAAGTTTGTCTGAAATATGGAACCGACTTAAGCTCTCAAAAATGTCTTAAAAATGATTAAACATTTAATTAATCCAACTATATATACTACCGACTTAGCCTTCACAAACACCAAGACTTGTGTTGCCGACTTACCCTTCACCCGCAGGCTGGCGCAGGGTTCTCATCTCAACGCGAGGCACTCATGTTAGACTTCTCCTCCAATGCCTTCCGCAACTAACCACATGATAACTTGTAGAAATACAAGTTATTATAACCTTTTTCATAGATAAATAGAGCTTAAATAGAGAAGCATGCGGTAGTTTATGCTAAATTCTATTAATAAATCTTCCTTTGTTATACTAATGTATTTTTATGAAGATAAATGATTTTACCACTTTTTGAGCCTAAAACGCATATTTTGACACAGGAATGCAAGCGATGCGTTGATGACTCCTTAACATAAGAACCAGACGATGCGTTAACGACAACCCAGCGCATAACTACGCGTTAGCAACATACGCCGCGTTGACATCGGCCAAACTATTCATGGACGCATAGACGACCATTAATGCAAGGCGCTGAGAATCAAATCAGAATCTTGAGAGATTGACGGATGATTGACGAACATGATTTGTGGCCAAAGTGGTGGATCTTAATTGACCCGAGAATCACGCAATCAGGTGAGATGGACGCATGGTATCAATCTCGCCGCCAATCAAGCAGATTTGCCATTAGTTACAAACGCATCATCTATAAAAGGGCAGCTCTGCGAGATGAGAAGGGTTGTTGATTCTCGAAAGAACTTCATAAGTGACAGCAGAGTTCTCTCAGACCTCAGCCGGAGACGAATAGCTCGAGAGAGAAGAGTCTTCTCTCCGCCGGACCACTTCACAGTAGAGCCTCACGCTTCCATCCGGGCGACTCAAGACATTGACGCCTTTCCCTGCTTTCTTTCTTATTATTCTATCTTAATTTTAGATTTGTATCAAGGCATTTAACTTATCGAAAATTGTATCTCATTTCATCAATAGAGTTATCTTCCATGTCTACTCATTGCTCTAAACTTTCCGCTTTTAACTTTCAAACCATGAGTAACTAATCACTCAAGGGTCTAGGGTTGCGTTAACATCTAATTAGGAACCACAGTGTAACTATTTTATCTTGTCAATTGCGAGCTTAATCCGATGCTTATGTCCATCTGAAAAATCGATATATGTAGTAATAATCAAACTGCTCGAGAGGGTAAGTGATTGTGGAACTCAATTGACATGTGGAAATAGAATAGCACTATCTTGAGTTAAATTCATTTTAGTCCCTCTTAAAATCTCTCATATTCTTGAGCACGTAACCACTTCTATTTAGAATCTTTAACTGAAAAAAGGATTAAGTTGGGTGTATTTGGTTGTCACTTCGAAAGGCCCCACCGGTTAGGGAGTGGAAATGCATGATAGCTTGTAATCTTAGACTAAGGAAAAAGAAAAGAGTATACATGCTTTGAGAAAAGAAAAAAAGTGTACACAAAATATATGAGCTTTATTTGTCTATCTTTTTAAATGTTAAACTTGCAATGAGTATGCATGGATAGGGGTAAAAAAAGCTGCCTTTGCTGTGATCAGTAAGAACGCCTGGGAATTGACTAGGTACGAGTCCCTACAGTGAATGTGTGAAAGCTAGTGCCTCTAGGTAAAAGAATGCAAGTTTGGGCCCATGAAAAAAAAATTATATGATTGAAAGGCACCTTAGTGGACATATTACTCACTTGAATGCATGAAAGCTTGAAGATTGGTGCATAAGCTAGAGTAGGGGGAAAACTAAAGAAACTCTCTTAAGTCCTAATTTGAGTTCTAGTATTTTAAATTGAAGGAGGCTTGCACACACACTTGGGAGATAGCAAGATTTGGCCTTGAATAATTATAACAATATAGATATGCTTGCATGTTTCTACTTAAGCTCTGAATTCTATTTACTGAGACATGAGTCAATTGCACACTTCTTCATCTAAAACTCCCTATTATTTGATTTTATTCTTTGCTCGGGACTAGCAAATCTCTAAGTTTGGGGTGTTGATAAGCACTTGAAAAGTGCTTATTATTCTCTCAAATTAAGGGAGTTTTATATTAGATTTCACTTGTTTGCTAGTGATTTTCAGGTGAAAACGAGGAAAATTAGAAGAAACAACTAAAAGATCAAAACCGAGCAAGAATATGGTAAAAAATAGCTGAAAAACGCATCCTTGTTGAAACACATGATGCGCCGCGGCGCTAAGGCAGCGCTGTCGCGGCGCTGAAGCAGAAACACATCAGCATGGACGCAGAGTAGCAACGCAGCGCTGGGAAGGCGCTACCTCGACGCATCCTTGATGAACGCAAGACAGCGTCGCGGCGCTGGGACGGTGCTGCCGCGGCGCTAAAACCCGAGAGCAACTTATTTTTGGTCGCAACCCTAGCGCCGCGGCGCCAGCGTTACTTAAACGAAAATTTTGTATTTTAGGTTAGATTTTAGGCGGCCAAACTATATAAATTGAGGGTTTTTCAGCAGCCAAAAGGGGGAGGAAAAATCAAGAAAATCAAGAAAAGTTGCCGAACAAAAGAAAGATCCAAAAAGGTGAGAATTAAGCTAGAGTTCCAAGAGTGAGTTAGCCGCAAGGAAGAGGAAAAGAGTTCGAGATAGTTTTGGTGCCCTTCGAAGTCCGACGTGAGAGCCAAGGAGTTCGTGACGGTGCTGCCGCAATCAAGAACCTCTTTTCAGTAGAGTTTCCCTATTCTTTACACTCTTTCTTTGATTCTTTTTGCTCAATATGTTGCTTCACGCTATGAGTGGCTAAACTCTTTAGTTTTAGGGTTTTTGATGAATTGTTTGTAAATTCATGATAATTTTGTAGACTCATGGTTTTGTTCAAATAAATATGCTTTTCATTGTTATTGTGTTTAATTCTTGAAGATTGGCCACCTTCACATGTTAGGTTAGATGTATGATCAAGAGATTACATGTTTAATTTGATCTATAACAATGAATCGTTGTTAATCTATCACGAGAGTAGTTAGGTTGACAATGAAAGTTGCTAAAGATTAGTTTTAATGCCATGTAATCTTTGTATTGGTTTTAAGAGATTAACTATCAATCTAGTTGCATGAGAAAGAGTTGTCTTTGAGAGAAGATAACTTGGAATTAAGTTTCTAGACTTAGGCATAAGAATAAAATCCATGAAATCTATAATTTTGCATGATGAAACAAATAAGGATTCGAAACCCTAGAACTCTCTTTGACTCTTGCAATTCTCCCTTTGATATTTTCTTTGCTTGATTTTTCTTTTTCCCAAAAACAAAATTTGAATTCCAATCCTCAAATAAAATTTATTCAATTCTAGAATAGCTAAGTAACTTAAACCTTCCCAATTGGATCTCTAGTGGAAACGATACTCGGACTTAACTGTTTTATATTATAACTTGACCCGTACACTTGCAGTAAACACTAAAAGTGAGCATCAAGTATCGGATCAGTGGAATCCGATCCAGAAAAGAAATATAGTATTGAAAGATTAAAGGCTTTAGGTGCTACTACTTTTGAGGCCACCGTGGACCCTGTTGAGGCAGAAGCGTGGCTAAATTTGCTCGAGAAATGCTATCGTGTAATGAGATGCCCTGAAGAAAGAAAAGTGGAGTTGGCAGTATTCTTGCTCCAAAAAGGGGCAGAAGATTGGTGGAAGATTGTGGAAAGTAGAAGAGGAGACACAGAAGGAATAGACTGGAATGAGTTTAAAAAGGTCTTCCAAGAAAAATATTGTCCAAGATCATTCCGGATGCTAAACAGAATGAGTTTTTGAGGTTGATAGAGGGATCTATGACAGTGGCAGAATATGAGAAGAAATATACAGAACTGTCTAAATATGCCACGACGGTTATTGCAGATGAGACTGATCGATGTAAGAGGTTTGAAGTAGGGTTACGGGAGGAAATACGAACTCCAGTAACCTCCAGTGTTGAATGGACGGATTTTTCTAGATTAGTGGAGGCAGCTATGCGGGTAGAAAGGAGTTTGATGGAGAAGAGGATGGAGAGTGATTCATTTAAAAGTGAACGTGTAGTCCACTCTTCTGGCGTTACTTCGAGACAGTCAGGAAGAAGATTTGTACCTGGCGTGTTTAAAGGAGGAAACTTCAAAACTAGATCGAGTGGACAGACTACTTTTAAGACCAACACTAGTGGAGGTACACGGGGGCAAGGACCAAAGAACGTTGGTGGTCCAGCGCAGTCAGTAGAAGGTTCTCGAAGTGGACGACCTGGGGAGTCCACAGCTAGTTCCACACATAAATCACTGTGTCCCACCTGCGGAAAGTATCATTGGGGACAGTGTAGAGCCAATGTATGTTATAACTGTGGACAGTCTGGTCATTTTAAACGAGAATGCCCTCAATTGATGCAAGAAGATAAACCTGAGCAGAAAACTGCCTCCCATATGGTGGGTTAGCCATAAAGAGTTGCTGGAAATGTTGACGAGGGAACTAGTGGGACAAGGCAGAAGGGAGCTACGGGACGATCAAGACAGCAAGGAAAAATCTTTGCTATGACTTAACAAGAACCCGATGATGCTCCTAATGTGGTTACCGGTATTATTTCTATTTGTAATACTTCTTCTCACGTTTTAATAGATCCTGGTGCTACGCATTCTTTTATTGCTAAAGTGTTTGCTAAAAGAGTAAATAGTATAATAGAACCATTACCTGAGGAACTGTCTGTTTATACTCCTGTTGGTGATGTGTTGCTAGCTAGTGAAGTGTATAAAGATTGTATGATAGAAATGGATGGTGTGGCTATGACAGCCAACTTTATACCCTTAGATATTCAGGAATTTGATGTGATATTAGGGATGGATTTCTTATCCAAATATCGTGCCACTATGGATTGCTTCCAAAAGGAAATTGTGTTTAAAAGATTTGAAGGGACTGAAGTTATTTTCAGAGGAGACAGGAAAATTCTTCCTACCTGTGTAATATATGCAGCTAAGGCCAGAAAGTTATTGAGCAAGGGTTGTTCAGCATACCTTGCTTATGTGATTTTTGCACAGGTTAGTAAGTTGAAACCAGAAGATATTCCAGTGGTAAGTGAATTCCTGGATGTATTTCCTGAAGAACTACCTGGGTTGCCACCTGACAGGGAGATAGAATTCTCAATTGAAATAATCCCAGGAACTGCACCAATTTCACAAACTCCATACAGAATGGCACCAAAGGAGTTAAAGGAACTGAAAGTGCAATTGCAGGAATTGATTGATAAGGGGTATGTACGACCTAGTGTGTCACCATGGGGAGCACCAGTGTTGTTTGTGAAGAAAAAGGATGGCACACTTCGATTATGTATTGACTACCGTCAGTTGAATAAGGTAACAATACGTAATAAGTATCCATTACCTCGTATTGATGATTTGTTTGATCAACTTAAAGGTGCTTCAGTATTTTCCAAGATTGATCTACGATCTGGATATCATCAGGTAAAAATCAAGGGAACAGATATACCAAAGACTGCATTTAGAACGAGGTATGGGCATTACGAATTTTTAGTAATGCCTTTTGGATTAACAAATGCTCCGGTTGTATTTATGGACCTCATGAACCGTATATTCCATCCATACCTTGATCAAATTGTCGTGGTGTTCATCGATGATATACTAGTATATTCTGAGAATAAGGAAAAGCATACAGAACATCTTCGTGTAGTATTACAGACATTACGTAATGAGAGATTGTATGCTAAATTCAGTAAATGTGAATTTTGGCTTGATCACGTTATGTTCCTAGGACATGTGGTGTCGGCCGAAGGGGTAAGTGTAGACCCGCAGAAAATAGAGGCGATAGTTAACTGGGAAAGACCTACTAATGTCACAGAAGTTCGTAGTTTTCTGGGATTAGCAGGTTATTATCGCCGATTTGTCGAAGGATTTTCGAAAATAGCACTACCCTTATCAAGCTTAACCAAGAAGGTAGCTAAGTTTGAATGGACAAGTGAGTGTGAGCAAAGTTTTCAAAAGTTGAAAGAAAGATTAGTATCAGCACCAATATTAACATTGCCTACCCCTAGAGTGGAGTTTGAAGTGTATTGCGATGCGTCACGACAGGGGTTAGGATGTGTACTCATGCAGAAAGGAAAGGTAATTGCCTATGCGTCGAGGCAGCTGGAGAAGCACGAATGTAACTATCCAACGCATGATTTGGAGTTAGCTGTAGTGGTGTTAGCCTTGAAAATTTGGCGACATTACTTGTATGGAGAAAGGTGTCGCATTCTTTCTAATTACAAAAGTTTAAAGTATATCTTTGATCAAAAGGAACTAAATTTATGACAGAGAAGATGGATGGAATTAATTAAAGACTATGATTGCTCCATAGAATACCATCTAGGAAAAGCCAATGTAGTGGCCGACGCATTGAGCAGAAAGTCAAGACAAGTCAAGGCTTCAATGAACGCTATCAAGGCGGAATTAACAACAGAATTTAGGCGGTCAAACGCATCTCTATCGGTGGACGCATTAGGAGGCTTATTTGCACATTTCCATCTGAGACCTACTTTGACAGAGGAGATTGTTAATAAACAGAAGGAAGACTCAATACTTAACAAAATAGTAGAAGAAGTGAATCTTAAGAAAAGAGTAGATTTTGAAATCAGAAGTGATGGAACTTTGTTGAAACAAGGAAGATTGTGTGTTCCCAATGATTTAACATTGAAAAACGCCATACTAGAGGAAGCTCATAGTTCTGCCTATGCGATGCACCCCGGTAGTACCAAAATGTACAGAACTTTGAGAGGATATTATTGGTGGCCAGGAATGAAACGAGAAATTGCTGAATATGTAGCAAAATGCTTAATATGTCAGCAAGTTAAACCGAAAGGACAGCGACCTGGTGGACTATTAAAACCACTTCCAGTACCTAAATGGAAATGGGAACACATTACAATGGATTTCTTATTTGGACTTCCTAAAACTCCTAGTGGTTATGATGGAATTTGGGTGATAGTAGACAGATTCACTAAAACCGCCAAATTCCTCCCAGTCAAAGCGACTTCAACCTTGGATCAATTGGCTAAATTGTATGTTGATAAAGAAATAAGTCAATATGGAGCACCAGTATCAATTGTTTCTGATAGAGATCCAAGGTTTACGTCTAAATTTTGGCCAAGCTTGCAGCATGCGTTGGGAACTAAACTTAAGTTTAGCACAGCTTTCCATCCTCAAACTGATGGGCAATCAGAAAGAACAATTCAAACTCTAGAGGATATGCTACGTGCGTGCGTGTTGCAATTTAAAGGAAGCTGGGATACTCACCTATCTTTGATGGAGTTTGCCTACAATAATAACTATCATTCCAGCATTGGAATGGCACCTTATGAAGCGTTATATGGTAGGCGTTGCAGAACTCCTATATGCTGGAATGAAGTAGGAGAATGAAAGTTAATAGGGCCAGAATTAGTTCAAACCACTTCTGAAAATGTGAAATTTATAAGAGAAAGATTGAAAACCGCACAGGACCAACAAAAGAGTTACGCTGATAGAAGGCGTCGAGATTTAGAATTTGAGGTTGGGGATAAAGTCTTCTTGAAATTATCACCTTGGAAGGGAATACTAAGATTTGGAAGGAAAGGAAAATTAAGTCCAAAATACATTGGACCTTATGAGATTCTGGAACGCATAGGACCTTCAGCATACCGATTAGCGCTACCTATGGAATTGTCCAAAATACACGATGTGTTCCATGTCTCTCTATTGAGGAAGTATATTCCCGATCCTACGCATGTTTTAGAAACTCAACCTATTCAGATAAATGAAGACTTATCCTATGAAGAAGAGCCTGTGCAAATTCTTGACCGCAAAGAACAAGTATTAAGAACAAAAACGATACCGCTTGTGAAGGTTTTATGGAGAAATCATCAAGTCGAAGAGGCAACATGGGAAAGTGAAGAGCAAATGAAAATTAAATACCCTTACCTTTTCTTACCGTAATCCCACTTGAATTTCGAGGACGAAATTCTTAAAAAGGGGGTAAGGAATTGCAAGCACTGATTTGGGTTACCAAGCGTCGGGGTGCGGCCATGCGGTTGTTGAGAAGCGGTCGTGAGCAAGAGCAAAAATTTTTAGAAAGTAAAATCTTGGCTAAGCGTTGGACAAGCCCATGCGTCAAAGGATAAGTAATTCTGGCTGGGGAAGAAACGTGCTTGAACCATGCGCTAAAATCACTCTGCGTTGAGGACAGTCATGTGCTGAATTCACTCTGCGCTGAGGACAGCCATGCGCTGAAGTCGATGCGTTGAAGACAGACATGAGTTGAAGTCGCTCCGCGTCGAAGACAGAGTGCTCTTGACGCGACGAAGATAGCGGTGTATGACTGAGTTGTATGCGTTAAAAGTAGGAGGCGTTGAGGACGACGCCATGCCTTGGGTGAGGTTAGTTGCTGAAGGCGCTGGATGAGAATTTTAACATGAGCGCCTCGCGTCGAAGTGAGAAACCCGCGCCAGCCTGCGGGTAAGGGGTAAGTCGGCAACATTAATCTTGGTGTTTGTGAAGGCTAAGTCGGTAGTATATATAGTTGGATTAATTAAATGTTTAATCATTTTTAAGACATTTCGAGAGCTTAAGTCGGTTCCATATTTTAGATAGACTTCAGAAGAAGATTGAGGAAGGTGTTCTTAGGAAAAGTAAGGTAAAGCTGAAATTGAAGATTTACTATGTGAATCCTTAGGAAAAGTAGAGTTTACAAGATTATCTCTCAATCCAGAACAGCAGGAGGTGATTCCGGAATACAGTGAGAGTGAAGAGGAGTTAAGCCTTGAAACTTTGAGGTAAGCTATAAAACTTTATTTCATTTAAGTTTGTAGAAGAGAAGAAGTCCTGAGAATCAAGTATCGGCTGCTGCTGAGAATCAAGTATCGGTGCAGACTGCTGCTGAGAATCAAGTATCGGCACACTGTCTGGGTATTGTTAGCGAGACGGGTGTCGCTAAGACGCAAAGGAGCCTTCCGTCTCACAGTTCTCGCTAGATAACGCTGAGTATCGCTGCTAAGGTAATGTAACGCTAGTGTCGCTCCAACAAGTATCGCTAGTAACAGTCCTTATTGGTTGGTATCGCTAGGATTCTTGCTTATTAAGTTAATTAGAAAAGGAAGAAGATTTAATGTTCAATAACGCAAGGTACATGTCTCTTGCAGGCCAAGAAGAAATAAGGAAAGTGTATAATCCATGTAAAGCTTAGAAAGAGTAGTGAGTGACTCCTTTCTTCTTCAATTCGATTTTTATTGAAAATATTCTTATGAGATATGGCTTTGCGATGAACTGTTTTAAAATGCATAATGTTTGATTGTATTATTCACAAGGCATGTTATATGTTTTCTAAAGTTGATAGAAAGCATTTTTATGAAATGTTATTGAATAAAGATCTGTATGATTTTCTATGAGAGGATTTTCATATGAATTGTTATTTGAACGGATTTTTAAAATGTTTTAGAGAAGGCTCAGTGCTCAAGGACATGAGAAGGCACGTGAGTTTCCCCGGGACCCAGTACTGAAGGACATGAGAAGGTACTTGGGCAACCCGTCATAGTCCTATGTGCACATAGAGGTTGATTTGGATGGTGCGTCGAGTTTGCTCCGCATTGGGCCAGGGACGATTTCGACGTTGAGTGCGTAGAAGCGTTGCTCCGCCTCAACTAAGGGAAAAGTTTGAAAAACTAAACTGTGATTGATAAACTCCTTGGAATACACTCTTTTATGATTTAAGATTTGATTTATGAGGTTAATGGATTCTATAGAAAGCATGTTTAATTTGAACAAAATGTTAAACTCTTACTTATTCGTTATACATAACATGTCTGTTTTCAATGAATGTTCGTTTTACAAAGATTTGTCACTCACTGAGCTGTTAGCTTATGTTTTCGAATGTTTTCCTTTTCTCCCCCAGGTAGCAAGGACGTTCCCAGTGCTTAGCCTACTTCAGCTCACCCTGCCTAAGTCTCGAGTTCTAAAAATACAGTCAAGTCTGAGAGTTGTACGTTGCATATGTTTCTTTTATGTAAATGGCATGTAGATCATGTAGATTTGAGTGGGGATTGTTGGTGGAGTTTTGTACATTGTATGACAGATATGAAGTGAAATTATGCTATGTAATAAAAGTGTACCCTGTGCAGGGAATCATATCAAGTTATAAGCATGTGTAGTATGACTGAGTTCTATGTATGTAAGTGAGTAAATGTATGCACAGGAAGGAATGTAAGATGGGACAATATGCGTCACAAGAGGGGTGATGTTTATTGTCTTCACATTCCCTTTTAGGTTAGGTGGGTAATCTGGAAGGGGGTGTGACAAGTGCTCACCAAGTTCTCCAAACATCCCAAAAGCCGCCGGATTGTATGAGGTGGATGAGGTAAATTCTCTCAAAGCTCAAATGGCTTCCCTTACTAATGCTCTTTCTAAATTAACTGCAGGAGGCCAAGCTCAAACAAATCCACCATCTATAGCCTCTCTTGCCGCTTTGGCATCGGAGATGGCTATACAGAAGGAGTTGGTACAAGGAGATAATGAGACGGCCAACTATGTTGATAGAGGACATTATAGAAGTCACCAACACCAACAACTTCCAACTCACTACCGTCCTAGCTTGAGGAACCATGAAAACTTTTCTTATGCTAACAAGAGGAATGTTTTATAAGGTCCTCCCGATTTATCCAATGTAGGTCCATCACACACAGAAAAGAAGTGACACTTAGAAGACTTGATGATAGAGTTCATAAAAGAATCAAGAGGAAGGACAACCGCATTGGAAAGCACCGTACAAAGTCATGGTAAGGCCATTCACAACATCGAGGTACAAATAAGCCAAATCGCCACTTCCCTCCAAACAATGCAAAAGGGAAAATTTCCTAGTTGTCCCGAGATAAATCCAAAAGAGGAGTGCAAGGCCATGACTTTGAGGAGTGGGAAAAAGCTATCCACTCCTTTGATCATTGATGAGGATGAAGAGCAAGAGGTAAATGACAATATCCAAGAGCCAATTTTAGAAGATGAATCAAAGATCTTAGAAAAGGAGGTAAAGGTAAAAGAGTCAATGTAAGCACTGATTTGCGTTGCCAAGTATTGAGATGCGGCCATGCGTTTGTGGCTATGCGTCTTAGAGGGAGAAGCGGTCGTGAGCGAGAGCAAGAACTTTTAGGAAGTAAAATTTTGGCTAAGTGTTGGCGAAGTCCATGCGTTTGTGGTCTATCATGTAGATTTGAGTGGGGATTGTTGGTGGAGTTTTGTACATTGTATGACGGATATGAAGTGAAATTATGCTATGTAATAAAAGTGTACCCTATGCAGGGAATCATATCAAGTTATAAGCATGTGTAGTATGACTGAGTTCTATGTATGTAAGTGAGTAAATGTATGCACAGGAAGGAATGTAAGATGGGACAATATGCGTCACAAGAGGGGTGATGTTTATTGTCTTCACATTCCCTTTTAGGTTAGGTGGGTAATCTGGAAGGGAGTGTGACACGGAGGCTCAATTTTTTCAAAGAATGCTCAAGAGGCGTATACCATACTAGAAGACTTGGCCACTACATCGTACAATTGGCCATGTGAATGGTCTTCTCCAATCATCCCAAAAGCCACTGAACGATATGAGATGGACGAGGTAAGTTCTCTAAAAGCTCAATTGGCTTCTCTCACTAATGCTTTATCTAAATTTTCTCAAGGAAGCCAAGTCCAAGCAAGTCCATCATCCATAGCTTCCCTTACTGCCATGGAAAGTCAACAAGAGCCTAGTGAGTTAGAAGTGGCTAATTATGTGGATAGAGGACAATACCAAAGTCAACAACAACTTCCAACTCACTATCATCCCAACTTGAGGAATCATGAGATTTTTCATATTTTAACAACAAGAATGTGTTGCAAGCACCTCAAGGATTCAATGGAGCGAGGAGTGCAAAGACATCATCACTGGAGGACATAATTCTTGACTTTGTCAAAGAGTCAAGATCAAGGACAATCACATTGGAGAATTCGGTCCAAGCAATTGCAAGCACCGTTCAAAGCCAAGGTAAGGCACTTCAAAACTTGGAGGTTCAACTTAGTCAAATGGCAACTTCCCTCCAAACAATGCAAAAGGGTAAGTTCCCTAGTTGCCCCAAAAGAAACCAAAAGGAGGAGTGCAAGTGTTGTTGCGATAATTTTGTAATTGTACGTGTAAATTGTCCTAACGCAAAGTGCTAAATGATGTGTTTATGCGTTCAACATGTCACGCTTTGAACATGCTATGCGTTCTACTACTAAGCGTTGGTGGTCTTGTCAAGTTTTCCTATCCTTTACCCAAGTATAAGCAAATGAATAGGTATTCTCGGTGAGTCCGAGGTCGAACACAGGGATTATATTGATTCAAATTTTAGTTGGATTTCATGCGTTACAGTGGTAACCAATAAATATTTGAAAGTTGTTTTTAATCTAAAGAAAGCGATTGTTGTACACTAGACTAAAAGTTGTGAAAGATGGAAAGCATGCGACACAGCAAGTTCAGCTAAAGATGTGTGTGAATGGATAAAGAAAGGGTTCGGGTTGATTAACATCTAACATCAGAAACGCACAGTAGTATTCTATTCATACTCGCGACTCTTCTCCCGGTTGTCAGCTGCTATGCGTTATATGTCTATAACGCATAGGAGAGTGTTAAGAACCAAGGTTATCCCCATAGACAGGTAATACTGCTTGGCCCTTTTCAATTGAGTTCCACAATCACTTACCCTCTCGAGCAGTTTGATTATTACTATTTATATCGATTTGTCAGATGGACATAAGCATCGGATTAAGCTTGCAATTGACAAGATAAAATAGTTACACTATAGTTCCTAGTTAGATGCTAACGCAACCCTAGACCCTTGAGTGATTAGTTACTCATGGTTTGAAAGTAAAAAGCGGAAAGTTTAGTGAAATGAGTAGACATGGAAGATAATTCTATTGATGAAATGAGATACAATTTTCGATGAGTTCAATGCCTTGATACAAATCTAAATTAAGATAGAACAATAAGAAAGAAAGCAGGGAAGGCGTCAATGTCTTGAGTCGCCCGGATGGAAGCTGAGGCTCTGCTGTGAAGTGGTGCGGCGGAGGGAAGACTCTTCTCTCTCGAGCTATTTGTCTCCGGCTGAAGTCTGAGAGAACTCTGTTGTCACTTATGGAGTTCTTCCGAGAATCAACAACCTTTCTCATCTCGCAGAGCTGCCCTTTTATAGCTGATACAATCGCAGTTAATGGCAAATCTGCTTGATTGGTGGCGAGATTGATACTGCGTCCATCTCGCCTGATTGCGTGATTCTCGGGCCAATTAAGATCCACCACTTTAGCCACAAATTATGTTTGTCAATCATCCGTCAATCTCTCAAGATTCCAATCTGATTCTCAGCACCTTGCCTTAACGGTTGTCTACGCGTCCATGCATAGTTTGGCCGATATCAACGTGTAGTTATGCGTTGAGTTGTTGTTAACGCGTTGTCAGGTTGTTTGCGTACTGTTCAGATCATGCGTCCACGAAGAACAGATTGCTAACGCGTCATCCTGCGTTAAGAAGTCATCAACGCATCGTCTGCATTCCTGAGTCAAAACATGCGTTTTAGGCTCAAAAAGTGGTAAACTCATTATCTTCATAAAAATACAAGAGTATAACGCAAAGGAAGATTTATTAATAGAATTTAGCATAAACTACTGCATGCTTCTCTATTTAAACTGTATTTATCTATGAAAAAGGTTATAATAACTTGTATTTCTACAAGTTATCACACCCCCAAACTTAGATAAATGCTTGTCCTCAAGCATAACTTCTATCTAAGAAACTTCAATTATCCTAAACATTTTCTCAACGCATTGACTAGTCTCTCAAAATGCTATACTCAATCAGCTACCCGTTAGTTATATTATTTCTCTACCTCTATATTCTTTTCTTTAGGACGGGTCTAATTTGTATGCGGCAAGCTTTTTTTTCAAAACTCTTTAACTCATTATTCACAAAATTTTTGTTTCTTCTTTTAACACTGAGTTTGAAAAGATGAAGATATAAAGTTCCTTTTTCTTTCATTGATTTTATTATATGGTTATTAAGCATGCGTCGAGTAGGGTTACCCACCTTCGTTTTGACATACCAACAATGGGGTGCATGAAGGCAGCCAACTACGAGCAAGTGCCCTTCTCGACTAAACTCTTATCTAAGCTCGGTTTCCTCACTAAACATTGGAGTTTGTTATTTATCTATGCGTTGCTGATTACGATTACCCACCTTCGTTTTGACACACCAACTATGGGGTGCATGGAGGTGGCCAACTACGAGCAGGTGTCGCTTTCAGCTAAACTCTTAACAAGATAAATATATTAGTCTTGCAAGCAGAGTTTTGGGTTTAAAAGAATAATTTTTTTTTTATGTGATTGAAATAAGTTCCTCATATTTTTATCTTTGACAGTTCAAACCTCTTCCACCCCCAAACTTGAGAGTAGCAAGGTCCTCATTGCTTAAATCGTAAACAAGGATTAAGTTGCAAAATTTTGTAAAAGAGGTTTGAATTGGCTGCTTGCATACATTCAAAGTAGGTTTGCGTTTCTAAGGAATAGTATGCAGACGCATTGAAAGTAATCTAACTTAAAGAGTGTACAAAAAGTGTAAGCATGATTATCATCACAGTGACCAACTTTTCAACGCAAAGATAAAAGTTAAGACTAATTAAATGTACTTAGAATAAATTTACAACAAGGGACAACGCAAAGCAGAAGTTAGAGATCCGTGCGATGAAGAAATGTTCATTCTATTAATTTTATTATCACCAACGCATACAATTGAATATGAAGATACAAAATTGCAAGAAAAATTACAACTCTTGACTACACCCCTAAAAATTTTTTTAACCATCAGTCTTGTCTTCATCAGGTTTGCGTTGCTGCTCAGGTGCAGGGCGCTGTGGTACTGGGAAGACAAGGGGCTGTTGGAGGCATTCTGGAATGTTAGGGGGCGGGATTTCCGGTCGGATTGAGAGCAGTTGATGAACGTAATTCAATGTGAATTGGAACTGCTTCGTCTGCCGGCGTGCTAACATATTCAATGAGTGCATCATTGGACGCAAGATCGATTGCTGCAGATATGTTTGCACTGTCTCCCATTCGAGGTCAAGTTGGGCTTCTTGCGGTTGTGGTTGCGTTGGTGGTTGAGGTGGGTTTGGCTAAGGCGGGGGAGTGGATGGAGTTTCGTCAAACGCGGGGGATGATGGATGCATAAAAGTCGCGCCAAAATCGCCGAAGTGTGAGTCATCAACTCTTATTGGGGAGGAGGGTTTTGTGGAAGGTTGAGGTTTTGGATGTTTGGGGTGATGCATTTTAGGAGGAGGTGGAGGTGGCTTAGGGCGATGCGTCTCAGGAGGAGGTGGAGATGGAGTTGGTTCTTTTCTGGTTTTTGGAAGTGGTGGTGAAGGGCTTGAGGTTGGGGAAGGTCTAATGGTGGCATCAGGACTTGCCACAGCCTTGCGTTTCATGGATGGCTTCCCCTTCTTCTACAGTTGCGGCTTTGGAGGCGGACTTGGTTGATGAGGTCTTTTGGTGGCCTTGGCAGGCTCTGGCAGATATTGTGATCCTCTCATCAACTGACAAAGAGTCTTGTGGGCGATTACGCCACTGACTTCAATCATCTTCTCTGCGTCTAACACTTCCGTTGGCCCTCCGATGGAAGCATTGGCGTATAAGTTCATGATAAGAGTGGGGAAAAAGAGTTGGCCTCTTGGCTTGTTGAACACCCCTCTTATCTGCGCTGCAATTATGCGTCCAACATCAAGGGTGATGCGACGCATAATGCAATAAGCTGCCATCACCCGATCCTTTGACACTGTCTTGTCATGCGTTGTAGGGATCAGCCGCTTCTTCACCAAGTATACCCACAGGTTTGCCTCTGGTCTTAGGCTGCTAGTTGATAGCGTTTTGATACCTGTGGGTGAAACATCCCACTTAGCCTCAGGCTTCGCCAATACTTGGATTGTGTCCTCCATTAACTCCGTTGGAGTTGATTCTAATCTTGTTTCCTTCCGCATCCGGGTTGTCCCTCAACTGATATATTGCATTGATTTCCCTTGCGTTGAATGGGACTTCAGTTTCATCCACCACCACCACGTCTTCCTCTTCATCTATGTGTCCGTTATAAAAATTTCGGACTACGTCAGGTTGGACCCAAGAGGTGCTGGAACAGAAGTTTCTCCAGCCGTGGTGGTCAATAATTTCGGTGATGTATGGCGGCACTGGGGCTTCTTCAGGGAAAAATCCCACCTCAATCATCAAGTCAGGGAACACCCTACGTCTCCGTTTTCCTTCCTTCTTTTGTGGCGACGCATCAGCCACCTTTGCTTTTCCTTTGGCTTTAGCTGGAATCTCATTCACAGTTCTCTTCTTGCTCTCGGCCACTTCAACTGGTGCTTCAGTCACCTTCTCCTTCCCTTTGCGTTTCTCATTATGCGTGCTTGGGAGTTTGGTGACTGACACCTCCTTTTCTTTCTTCTTCTTCTTCTCCAAGGTGCTAACACCTTGTTCTTCCCTCGCATCCTCCCCGATGCGTTCCTTCCTACTTTTCTTCTTCTTTTTCTTCTTGCCCTCCCCTTCTTCTTGGGCTTTTATTCTAGCAGCCAGCTCTTCATCTTCTTCAATTTGTAGCTCTCTCTCAAGCTCCTCGGCTGCTTCTTCTATTCTTTCTTCTTCCTTCATTTCCTCTTCAAATGCCAATGCGGCTTCTTCTATTTGAGGATCAGGACGGCCTTGCGTCTCCCCTACTTCTTGAGGCCGCACTTCCTTGCGCGCCTTCTTGCCGGACAATGCGTCCTTGGCAATTTTCTCAGCTCCTTTTCTTAGGACCCTGAGCT
The DNA here is from genome assembly GCA_030954485.1 of Citrullus mucosospermus. Taxonomy (NCBI): domain Eukaryota; kingdom Viridiplantae; phylum Streptophyta; class Magnoliopsida; order Cucurbitales; family Cucurbitaceae; genus Citrullus; species Citrullus mucosospermus. Next base: position 12,440,741 of record CM062057.1, on the reverse strand, counting down.
CTTTCCTCAACTTGGCCCTCTTCTTCTTCATCTTCTCTGCTAGCCTATCAAAGGATGTGGCCGCAATTGGGGAATCAGGTCTATCTCCTTGCTCTGTGGTTTTCGGCTCTTCATCCTCGGCAGATTCTTGTGATACCCTTCGTTTCTTCCTCAACAGGGGTACCACTTCCTTTTCCTCTTCTCTTCTTCTCTTGGCCTCTTCGGCCATCACAACTTTTTTGATTGGTCCTTCATTGGAGTCCAGGGTCACCTCCTCAGGACAGATAGACGCAGGGACAGACCCTTGCGTTCACGTGGCTCGCCTACGACCTCCTTGTTGTAGGCGGCTTCTCCTTCCTTATCTCCGCCACTCTTTTCACCCTCCCGAGTCTCTTTCAGCTGACTCTGGACCTCTTTTATCGGCAAGGGTGATTCCCTTCTTGCGTTTGAGACGATTGCGTCCCTAAGGTCACGCAGTCCGCTCAGAATTTCAGCTATCCACTCGTCTGGGAATTTTACGGAGTTCACTTCCCCCACTGTGACAGCCACTTCTTCTTCTCCTCCTCTTCCCATCTCTTCCGTCCCTCTCGTGCTTGGTGGACGTGATAGGGGCAAGGGCTGGTTGACCTCCCCGTCATCCTCCCTACCCTTTGCCTCCCTTTCCTCTTGAGCTATTCGCTCCAAGATATCGCCGAATACTTCTCTTTCTTCTCTTCGGCGTACTTCACTGCTTTCGTGTAGTGTGCTGGCTTCATCGCGAACCGTTCCAGGAACCAGTTGCTCTGCCTCGGAGTTTTCCGTGCTTAACCGTTGGCTTCCGACATTGAAGTTCGCGGCGGAAAACTCCCTCATGTTTTTCATTCTGGGCCTAGAAATGCAAGATTTGACCCAGCTTTTGGGTTTTAGGGTAGGTATTGGGTCGATTTGGCTCAAGGGGCGGATATTTAAAACTTCCACACAGTCGTCGGAGTCAATGTCGACTACTGGTGGACGGGTTAGGGGTCTGGCGAATGGCCGAAAAGATGGGTATATGGGTGGTCTTTTGGCAGTAGCCCTGATTCTAGATGCAGAGAAATTTGGGATAAACAGTGGGCTGCGATTTGGAAGTCTTGGTCGGACCGGAGAAGCAGAAGGCCTCACAGGTCTAGTTTGCTGAAATGTTGGTCGAGAGAAAAATGGAGATCGAGGGTTAAGAAATACCTCGGGGACTGGTGTAGAGGATGATGAAGGTCTTGGGGAAACGTTGCTGGCGAGGTTTTCTTGATTTTGTGGGTTTGAATGGCTAGACATATGAAGTTCTGCTAGAACACAAATCGCCGGAAGTTAAGGAGGTGAAAGGTTTCGAAAATGGAAAATAGGAAATCGGATCGCGTTTATAAAGGGCTAATTTAGCCGTCGGTAATAAATGCGGATACGCGATATCCGGAATCCCACTGATCAAGGCAAATTTTATTGAGCTGCACACCCATCAAGTGTGATGGGCGGCTAATTAACGCACATAGAGCACTTGAGTGTTTTTCTGGGAAAAACGCGTAGACTGAGAAGACATCTGCGTTTCTCCTAGTGCTCTATCTAAAACGCAGTGAACTAATGATAAACGCATAGCTGATGAACGCCTGGTTCTCAGGTTAGATTATGCGTTGTAAGTTAAGTACTATGCATTTGACAAAATATGTATGACTCTAACCTTACCTCTAACCTTAACTCGATAAACACAGAAATCGTTTATCGATGAATGCATAGTTTACTTATGCGTTGGACGCATGCATGAATAATAGAGTATGCGGTGAAATCAAATTGTTTATATTAAAAACTCAACGCCTACTTTCTTGCTTATCTCATTTACATTATTAAACTGAAATTAAAGAAATAAATAAATGCTAAAAACAAAATACAAACAAAAGAAAGCAAAATACAATAAAATAAAATAAATACTAGAACAAGTTCAAATGAAAATAAAGCAATGGTAAAAGAAAGCGTCCCTGGAGAAGTAGTCATTCGGCAACGTAGGGACCTTTTGACGCAAGCTCAATTATTACACTCGCGTAGGTCAATGGAGGTTTTGTCAATTTCGAACTCTCCAATGTGGTAGGGTTTTACCCTCTATCCATTGACCTTGAAGAAAGTGGTTCCGTCTTCGTTTGTTAGCATGACCGCACCATGCGGGAACACTTCCTTAATTATGAATGGACCCGACCAGCGAGACTTCAGCTTACCTGGAAACAAACGCAACCAAGAATTAAATAACAGGACCTTCTGGCCGACGTATAGAGTTTTCTTACTAATGTTTTTGTCATGCCATTTCTTGATCCTTTCTTTGTACAGCTTTGCGTTCTCGTAAGCTAAATGTCTCCACTCCAGGAGTTCATTTAATTGAAGCTTTCTGGCTTCGCCGCTTGCGTCCTGGTCTAAATTGAGCTTCTTCATGGCCCAGATGGCCTTGTGTTTCAGCTCAAGCGGGAGATGGCATGCTTTCCCAAACACCAACGCATAGGGTGACATGCTTATAGGTGTTTTGAATGCCGTTCTGTATGCCCATAGAGCTTCATCTAATCTCTCCGTCCAATCTTTCCTTGATGTTCTTATGACCTTTTCAAGTATGGACTTGATCTCCCAGTTTGTTATTTCAGCTTGGTCGTTTGTCTATGGGTGATAAGCAGTTGCTACCCTGTGCGAGACAATAAATTTAGTCAGTAAATTAGTGATTATGCGATTTATAAAATGTGTACCTTCATCACTAATTATCGCCCTTGGTGTCCTAAATCGAGAGAAGATTTGTTTCTTTAAGAACTTGGACACTGTGTTTGCGTCATTCTTTGCACAGGCTGCTGCTTCTACCTATTTGGATATGTAGTCGACCGCTACTAAGATATATTGATTGCCGCAAGAAGGAGGGAATGGTCCCATGAAGTCGATTCCCCATACGTCGAACAACTCAACTTCCAGCATTGAATTCAGAGGCATTTCATTTCGGTTGGAAATGTTGCCTGTTCTCTGACAACGATCGCAAGCTACCGCATATTCCCTTGCGTCTTTGAATAATGTGGGCCAGAAATACCCACTTTGTAACACCTTTGCAGCTGTTCTCTGCCCTCCAAAGTGTCCTCCGTAAGGTGCTTCATGACAGCTTCTCAAAATGTTATGCGTTTCATGTTCTGGAACGCATCGACGCAGGATATGATCAGGGCCAAGTCTGTATAGATATGGCTCATCCCAGCAGTAGAACTTACTTTCATGTTGGAGCTTTTTCTTTTGTTGAGCATTAAATTCTTCAGGCCATTGGTTGTAGACCAGGTAATTTACTATGTCTGTGTACCACGGTTCTTGACTCTCTGCGTTCATGACGTGCTCGTCTGGGAATCGTTCCTCTATATCACTCCAGCTTTCCTGGACCTCTTTATTTTCCAACCGAGATAGGTGGTCTGCAACCTTATTCTCGGTTCCCTTTCTGTCTTTAATCTCCAAGTCAAATTCTTGTAACAGCAGTACCCATCGGATGAGTCTAGGCTTTGCGTCCTTTTTCGCCATCAAATATTTGATCACAGAATGATCACTATAGATGGTCACCTTTGACCCTATCAAATATGCTTTGAATTTGTCAGCCACAAAGACTATGGCTAACATTTCCTTCTCAGTAGTAGTGTAGTTCTCCTGAGACGCATTCAACGTTTTACTAGCATAATAGATGGGGTGCATTATTTTCTCTTTTCTCTGCCCCAATACTGCTCCCACCGCATGGTTACTTGCGTCGCACATTAGTTCAAATGGGAGAGACCAGTCAGGTGCAACTAAAATTGGTGCTGAAATCAGAGCTTGCCTTCGAGACTAGAACGCATTTAGGCATTTACCATTGAAATTGAATTCCCTGTTGGCTTTCCAGCAGCTCGCTCAGTGGTTTTGCTACTTGCGAGAATCCTTTGATGAATCTTCTATAGAAGCCCGCATGGCCTAGGAAACTTCGCAACGTCTTTACATATGTGGGGGCTGGGAGTTTTGCTATCGCATCTATCTTTGCGTGATCCACTTCCAATCTAACCTTTGAGATCTTATGTCCCAACACAATACCCTCAGTGACCATAAAATGACATTTTTCCCAGTTGAGGACTAGGTTTGTGTCTTCGCATCGCTTTAACACTCGTTCTAAGTTGGTCAAGCATTCATCATATGATTTCCCAAATACTGAGAAGTCGTCCATAAACACCTCTACTGACTGTTCCAAATAGTCAGAAAATATTGCCATCATGCACCTTTGGAACGTCCCTGGTGCGTTACATAGCCTGAATGGCATGCGTCTGAACGCAAAGGTGCCATATGGACAAGTGAACGTTGTCTTCTCTTGATCTTCCGGAGCTATCATGATCTGGTTATAGCCGGAGTATCCGTCAAGGAAGCAGAAAAATTCATTTCCTGCCAGCCTATCTAGCATCTGGTCGATAAATGGCAGTGGAAAGTGGTCCTTCTTTGTTGCCGCATTCAGCTTGTGGTAGTCCATACAGATGCGCCAGCCAGTGACCGTTCTTGTTGGTATCAATTCATTCTTACTGTTCATGATCACTGTCATTCCCCCTTTCTTCGATACACATTGAACTGAGCTCACCCAGCTGCTATCGGAGATTGGATAAATGACCCCTGCATCGAGCCATTTGATGATCTTTTTCTTTACAACCTCCTTCATCGCATGGTTAAGCCTGCGTTGCCTTTCAACTGAGCCATCCTTACCCTCTTCCAACCGAATTTTGTGCATGCAGTATGAAGGGCTTATTCCTCTAATGTCCGCTAGGGTCCATCCAATGGCTTTGATATGATTTTTCAGTACATCCAGCAAAGCCTTTTCACACTCTGTAGTCAAAGCAGAGGATATGATGACCGGTAGCGTGCTCTCTTCCCTCAAATATGCATACTTTAAATGCGTCGGCGGTGTTTTTAGCTCAAGGGTTGGCGGCTCTTCTAGGGACGGCTTTGTTTTCTCCGTGGTTTGGTTGCTTAAGTCTAAGCGTTCAAAGCTTGCATTGGAGATTAAACCTATTTCCGCTTCTCTTCCCTCATCCATTTCGTCCAGCATTGTTTCGTCTTCAGCACCTGCGTCTATGATGCTTGCCTTTTCTTCAATTATATCTTCGATCATCTGGCAAGAATGAAAATCATCAGGATATTTCAACGCATTAAAAACATTAAACTTTACCTGCTGGTCGTCCTCTCGAATGATTAACTCCCCTTCCTGGACGTCAATCAGGGCGCGTCCAGTAGCTAAGAAAGGTCTTCCCAGGATAATGGGCACCACTCTGTCAGCTTCATAATCCAGAATTATGAAGTTGGCCAGGAAGATAAATTTGTCTACTGATAACTTGTAGAAATACAAGTTATTATAGCCTTTTTCATAGATAAATAGAGTTTAAATAGAGAAGCATGCGGTAGTTGATGATAAATTCTATTAATAAATCTTCCTTTGCGTTATACTCTTGTATTTTGATGAAGATAATGATTTTACCACTAGTTGAGCCTTAAACGCATGTTTTAACGCAGGAATGCAGACGATGCGTTGACGATTTCTTAACGCAGGACAGCATGTTAGCAATCTGTTCTTCATGGACGCATGGTCTGAACGGAACGCAAACAACCTGACGACGCGTTAACAGTTCAACGCATAACTACGCGTTAGCAACCTACGACGCGTTGACATCGGCCAAACTATGCATGGACGCATAGACAACCGTTACGGCAAGGCGCTGAGAATCAGATCGGAATCTTGAGAGATTGACGGATGATTGACAGACATGATTTGCGGCTTAAGTGGTGGATCTTAATTGGCCCGAGAATCACGCAATCAGGCGAGATGGACGTAGTGTCAATCTCGCCACCAATCAAGCAGATTTGCCATTAACTGCGATTTCATCATCTATAAAAGGGCAGCTCTGCGAGAGGAGAAAGGTTGTTGATTCTTGGAAGAACTCCATAAGTGACAGCAGAGTTCTTTCAGACTTCAACCGGAGACGAATAGCTCGAGAGAGAAGAGTCTTCCCTCCGCCGCACCACTTCACAGCAGAACCTCACGCTTCCATCCAGGCGACTCAAGACATTGACGCCTTCCTTTCTTTCTTGCTTAGTTTTTCTTCTTGATTTTAGATTTGTATCAAGGAATTGAACTTATCTAAAGTTGTATCCGTTTCATCAATATATTCATCTTCCATGTCTACTTATTTTTCTCAACTGTCCGCTTTATACTTTCAAACCATGAGTAACTAATCACTCAAGGGTCTAGGGTTGCGTTAGCATCTAACTAGGAACCATAGTGTAACTATTTTATCTTGTCCATTGCGAGCTTAATCCGATGCTTATGTCCATCTGACAAATCGATATAAGTAGTAATAATCAAACTGCTCGAGAGGGTAAGTGATTGTGGAACTCAATTGACAAGGATCAAGAAGTGTTACCTGTCTATGGGGATAACCTTGGTTCTTAACACTCTCCTATGCGTTATAGACATATAACACATAGCGGCTGACAACCGGGAGAAGAGTCGCAAGCATGAATAGAATACTACTATGCATTTCCGACGTTAGATGTTAACCAACCCGAACCCTTTCTTTATCCATTCACACACATCTTTAGCTGAACTTGCTGTGTCGCATGCTTTCCATCTTCCACAATTTTAATCTAGTGTACATATTATCGCTTTCCTTAGATTAGAAACAAATTCATTCTCTCAACTATTTCTTGGTTACCACTGCAACGCATGAAATCCAACTAAATACTAAATCAATATAATCCCTATGTTCGTCCTCGGACTCACCGAGAAAACCTATTCCTTTGCTTATACTTGGGTAGAGGATAGGAAAACTTGACTAGATCACCAACGCATAGTGTAGGACGCATGGCATGTTCAACGCATGACATGTTAAACGCATAATCACATCATTTAGCACCTTGCGTTAGGCTAATTTACAATACAATATTTCCACAACATCTACCTTCACAAGAACATCCTCAATTTTCCCTTCGGGATGCTTAATGGAACAGTCAGTGAGCTGAAGTGTGATTGTGGTTCGCCGTGCTTCCCTTATACCCAACTTCTTGAATATAGACAGTGGCATTAAGTTTATGCTAGCCCCTAAGTCGCATAGTGCCTGACCTACGTCCATTCCCCCTATAGAACAGTGTAATGTAAAACTTCCTGGATCTTTCATTTTGGCGAGTATATTACTTTTGAACAATGCACTGCATTCCCGCGTTAATGCGGCTGTCTCAAACTCTCCAATCCTTCTTTTCTTAGATAGTATGTCTTCCAGAAATTTGACATAGCTCGGGATTTGTTCCAGGGCTTCCACCAACGGGATGTTGATGTGAAGTTGTTTGAGAACATCCCGGAATTTTCTAAATTGGCCCTCATAATTTTTCTTCTTTAGGCGCTGAGGAAAGGGCGGACGCATAGGGGGAGTGATATTCTGAGATACCGACGCAGGGTTTGCCTGCGTTGCTTTTTCTCTCCCTTTTCCATTCTCTTGTTCTTGAGAGGCTGTGGTGGTGAATGAAGATTGCGGTTCACTAGTAGGTGTTATTGGAGTTAGTTGTGGAGTGATGTGAGGCTGCAGATTTCCTTGCGTCCTCTGATCTTGCGTTTCGGTGGGAAGAACCTTCCCACTCCTCAATGTCACAGCTTGACATTGTTCTTTACCGTTACCTCGTGGGGCTTCGGTATTACTGGGCAATGCTCCTTGGGGTCTGGTATTGCGCTCGCTTGCCATTTGTCCCACTTGAATTTCTGAATTTCAGATTGCAATGGCATGGCTTTTTATTTCACCCATTTGGTTTTGGAGCATCGCTTCCAACGACTTAAGCGTTTCTTCATTTTTGGTGATAGTTTGACGGATAAGTGCTTTAAGGGATGATGATGATGAATTTGCTGACTCGTTTCGTTGTGCTTAATGCCCTTGAACACCTTGGTTGTACACAGGGTTATTGCTTCTCTGCGGCTGTTGTCCAGTTCCCTGCGTCTGTGATTGGTTTCCTCCCCATCCAAAGTTAGGATGGTTCCTCCAACCCAGATTATAAGTCTTAGAGTACGGGTTATTCTGAACATAACAGACACATTGTGGGTTGTAGGGACACATATCGTACAAGTGGCCATCATCGCATTGCACACAGCTTACAGATGTTGTTGCATTCACCGTGTTCATTGCGTCCATTGACACAGCTGCTTCACCTTGGTTGTTCAACGCAATTGTTTGCAGCAAGGATGTCATGTTGGCGATCTGAGCTGAAAGATTATTAGTCGCATCAGTTTCAATCATTCCAGCTTGCGTTCGTCTTTTATCTATGTACCTGGATACATATCCATCATCCACCCATTCATCAGTGTTCCTCGAAATTCTGTCGAGGATCTCCTAGGCTTGCGTATAAGTCTTGTCCATTAAACCTCCTGCTGTAGAGGCGTCAGCCACTAATTGTGATGTTTTATTCAGTCCTCCATAGAAAATCTCCATCTGAACACAATCAGGGATACCATTGTGGGGACAATTCCTTACAAGCCTTTTAAACCGGGCCCATGCTTCACTAAGTGTCTCCGAGTCCTTTTGCTCGAAGGTGAAAATTTCTCGTCGCCTCTTTGCACTTACCGTCAGAGGAAAGTATTTCTGCATGAACTTTTCAACCATTTGGCCCCAAGTTGTAATCTCACCGGGTTCAAATGAATATGCCCATTTTCTTGCCTCATCTCTGAGAGAAAATGGGAATAGCATCAGTCTGACACTATCTTGTGGTACTCCAGCCATAGGGAATGCGCTACAAATTTCCAAGAAACTTTTCACGTGTGCATGTGGGTCTTCACCCGTTGCACCCCCAAACTCCCTGCGGCTTGCAGCATCTGCAACATTACTGGTTTTATTTCGAACCTTCCATTACCCTCGAAGGTTAGTTGTAGAATTCCCGGTGCAAAATTGTATAAATTTGGCGACGCATACTCCTTCATTGGGCGATTCCTATCATGCGCAAAGAGAATTGGATTTGTATCGTAGTTTACATGCTCTTGCGCATTTGCATTCTGCCTAACCCCAGCTTGAGGAGCTTGAGGTTGATTATTTTGAGCATCCATGTTCTCTTCAGTAGTTTGATTGCTCCTTCTTTGTTTATTCTGTCTTATCAAGTTTTCCTATCCTATGCGTTCTACTACTATGCGTTGGTGGTCTTGTCAAGTTTTCCTATCCTTTACCCAAGTATAAGCAAAGGAATAGGTATTCTTGGTGAGTCCGAGGTCGAACATAGGGATTATATTGATTCAAATTTTAGTTGGATTTCATGCGTTACAGTGGTAACCAATAAATATTTGAAAGTTGTTTTTAATCTAAAGAAAGCGATTGTTTGTACACTAGACTAAAAGTTGTGAAAGATGGAAAGCATGCAACACAGCAAGTTCAGCTAAAGATGTGTGTGAATGGATAAGAAAGGGTTTGGGTTGATTAACATCTAACATTGGAAACTTACAATAGTATTCTATTCATACTCGCGACTCTTCTCCCGGTTGTCAGCTGCTATGCGTTATATGTCTATAACGCATAGGAGAGTGTTAAAAACCAAGGTTATCTCCATAGACAGTTAATACTACTTGGCCCTTGTCAATTGAGTTCCACAATCACTTACCCTCTCGAGCAGTTTGACTATTACTACTTATATCGATTTGTCAAATGGACATAAGCATCGGATTAAGCTAGCAATTGACAAGATAAAATAGTTACACTGTGGTTCCTAGTTAGATGCTAACGCAACCCTAGACCCATGAGTGATTAGTTACTCATGGTTTGAAAGTAAAAAGCGGAAAGTTTAGAGAAATGAGTAGACATGGAAGATAATTCTATTGATGAAATGAGATACAATTTTCTGAGTTCAATGCCTTGATACAAATCTAAATTAAGATAGAACAATAAGAAAGAAAGCAGGGAAGGCGTCAATGTCTTGAGTCGCCCGGATGGAAGCTGAGGCTCTGCTGTGAAGTGGTGCGGCGGAGGGAAGACTCTTCTCTCTCGAGCTATTTGTCTCCGGCTGAAGTCTGAGAAAACTCTGTTGTCACTTATGGAGTTCTTCCGAGAATCAACAACCTTTCTCATCTCGCAGAGTTGCCCTTTTATAGCTGATACAATCGCAGTTAATGGCAAATCTGTTTGATTGGTGGCGAGATTGATACTGCGTCCATCTCGCCTGATTGCGTGATTCTCGGGCCAATTAAGATCCACCACTTTAGCCACAAATCATGTTTGTCAATCATCCGCCAATCTCTCAAGATTCCGATTTGATTCTCAGCGCCTTGCCTTAACGGTTGTCTACGCGTCCATGCATAGTTTGGCCGATGTCAACGCGTCGTAGGTTGCTAACGCGTAGTTATGCGTTGAGTTATTGTTACCGCGTCGTCAGGTTGTTTGCGTTCCGTTCAGATCATGCGTCCACGAAAAACAGATTGCTAACTCGTCGTCCTGCGTTAAGAAGTCATCAACGCATCGTCTGCATTCCTGCGTTAAAACATGCGTTTTAGGCTCAAAAAGTGGTAAAATCATTATCTTCATAAAAATATAAGAGTATAACGCAAAGGAATATTTATTAATGGAATTTAACATAAACTACCGCATGCTTCTCTATTTAAACTCTATTTATCTATGAAAAAGGTTATAATAACTTGTAGAAATACAAGTTATCAGCAGACATAGTAAACTACTTGGTTTGCAACCAATGGCCTGAAGATTTCAACGCTCAACAAAGGAAGAAGCTCCAATACGAAAGTAAGTTCTACTGCTGGGATGAGCCATATCTATACAGACTTGGCCTCGACCACATCCTGCGTCGATGCATTCCAGAATATGAAACGCATAACATGTTAAGAAGCTGTCATGAAGCACCTTACGGAAGACACTTTGGAGGACAGAGAACAGCTGCGAAGGTGTTGCAAAGTGGGTATTTCTTGCCCAAGTTATTCAAAGACACAAGGGCATATGCGGTGGCTTGCAATCGTTTTCAGGGAACAGGCAACATTTCCAACCGAAATGAGATGCCTCTGAACTCAATGCTGGAAGTTGAGTTGTTTGACGTATGGGGAATCGACTTTATGGGACCATTTCCTCCTTATTGCGGTAATCAATATATACTAGTAGCGGTTGACTACGTATCAAAATGGGTAGAAGCAGTAGCCTGTGCGAAGAACGATGCAAACATAGTGTCCAAGTTCCTAAAGAAACAAATCTTTTCTAGATTTGGGACACCAAGAGCGATAATTAGTGATGAAGGTACACATTTTATAAATCGCATAATCACTAATTTATTGACAAAATTTAATGTCTCGCACAGGGTAGCAACTGCCTATCACCCGCAAACAAACGGCCAAGCTGAAATAACAAACAGGGAGATCAAGTCCATACTTGAAAAAGTTGTGAGCACATCAAGGAAAGATTGGATGGAGAGATTAAATGAAACTCTATGGGCATACAAAACGGCATTTAAAACACCTATAGGCATGTCACCTTATGCGTTGGTGTTTGGGAAAGCATGCCATCTCCCGCTTGCGCTGGAACACAAGGCCATCTGAGCTATGAAGAAGCTCAATCTAGACCAGGACGCAAGTGGCGAAGCAAGAAAGCTTCAATTAAACGAACTCCTGGAATGGAGACATTTAGCTTACGAAAACGCAAAGCTGTACAAAGAAAGGACCAAGAAATGGCATGACAAAAATATTAGTAAGAAAACTTTATACGTCGGCTAGAAGGTCCTATTATTTAACTCAAAGTTACGTTTATTTCCAAGTAAGCTGAAGTCTCGCTGGTCTTGGACCATTCATAATCAAGGAAGTGTGCTTGCATGGTGCTGTCAAGCTAACGTAGACGGAACCACCTCCTTCAAGGTCAATGGACAAAGGGTAAAACCCTATCACATTGGAGAGCTTGAAATTGACAAAACCTCCATTGACCTACGCGAGTGTAATGACTGAGCTTGCGTTGAAAGGTCCCTGCGTTGCCTAATGCCTTTCTATTCAGGGACGCTTTCTTTTACCCATGTTGTCTTTCTTACCTTGTTTTCAGTATTTGTTTGTCATTCTTTGAATTCAATATTAGGAGTAGTATAAATTAAAGAAGCATGAAATTAGGCGTCGAGTTTGTAAATAATTTGATTTCACCGCATACTTTGCCAATCATGCCTGCGTCCAACGCATAATCAAACTATTCGTTCATCGATAAACGATTTCTATGTTCATCAAGTTGAAATGAGGAGCTCTAATTTTTCAAATGCATAATACTTAAAACGTCCAATGCATACTTTGAACTAAAAAACCATGTGTTCATCTGTATTATATGTATGCAATAATTGTATGCGTTCACCATTTCTTCACCATATGGAATTTCTAATTACCTCTTTGCGTTGTCCCTTGTTGTAAATTCATTCTAAGTACGTTTAATTATTCCCAACTTTTATCTTTGCGTTGAAAAGTTAGTCACTGTGATGATCATCATGCTTACACTTTTTGTACACTCTTAAGTTACACTACTTTCAATGCGTCTGCATACTATTCCTTAGAAACGCAACCTACTTTGCATGTATGCAAGCGGCCAATTCAAACCTCTTTTTCAAAATTTTGCAACATAATCTTTGTTTACAATTTAAGCAATGAGGACCTTGCTACTCTCAAGTTTGGGGGTGGAAGAGGTTTGAACTGTCAAAGATAAAAATATGAGGAACTCATGAAAAAAACAAATTATAAAAATTATTCTTTTAAAAGCAAAACTCCGCTGGCAAGACTAATATATTTATCTTGTTAAGAGTTTAGCTGAAAACGACACCTGCTCGTAGTTGGCCGCCTCCATCACTCCATAGTTGGTGTGTCAAAACGAAGGTGGGTAATCGTAATCAGCGACGCATAGATAAATAACAAACTCCAATGTCTAGTGAGGAAATCGAACTTAGATAAGAGTTTAGTCGAGCAGGGCACTTGCTCGTAGTTGGCTGCCTCCATGCACCCCATAGTTGGTATGTCAGAATGAAGGTGGATAACCCTACTCGACGCATGCTTAATATATAAATAAGAAAACAAGAAAGAAAAAGCAACTTTATATCTTCATCTTTTCAGACTCAGTGTTAAAGAAGAAACAAAAATTTTGTGAATAATTAGTTAAAGAATTTTGAAAAGAAAGCTTGCCGCATACAAATTAGACCCGTCCTAAAGAAAAGAATATTGAGGTAGAGAAGTATGATAACTGACAGGTAGCTGATTGAGTATAGCATTCTGAGAGACTAGTCAATGCGTTGAGAAAATGTTTAAAATGATTGAAGTTTTTTAGATAGAAGTTATGCTTGAGGACAAACATTTATCTAAGTTTGGGGGTGTGATAACTTGTAGAAATACAAGTTATTATAACCTTTTTCTTAGGAAAATAGACATTAAATAGAGAAGCATGCGGTAGTTTATGCTAAATTCTATTAATAAATCTTCCTTTGCGTTATACTCTTGTATTTTTATGAAGATAATGATTTTACCACTTTTTGAGCCTAAAACGCATGTTTTAACGCAGAAATGCAAACGATGCGTTGATGACTTCTTAACGCAGGACTATGTTTTAGCCATCTGTTCTTCATGGACGCATGATCTGAAAGGACGCGAACAACCTGAAGATGCGTTAACGACTTCTCAACGCAAGACTATGCGTTAGCAACTCATGACGCGTTGACATCGGCCAAATTATCCATGCACGCATAAACGACCATCAACGCAAGGCGTGGAAAATAAGATCAGAATCTTGAGAGATTGTCGGAAGATTGACATACATGATCTGTGGCTGAAGTGGTGGATCTAAATTGACCTGAGAATTACGCAATCAGGCGAGATGGACGCATGATATCAATCTCGCCACCAATCAAGTAGATTTGCCATTGATTGCGAATGCAGCATCTATAAAAAGGCAAACCTGCAAGATGAAAAAGGGTTGTTGATTCTTGAAAGAATTCTTAAGTGACAGCAGAGTTCTATCCAGACCTCAATCGGAGACGAATAGCTTGAGAGAGAAGAGTCTTCCCTCCGCCTGACCACTTTACAGCAGAACCTCACGCTTCCATCCAGGCGACTCAAGACATTGACGCCTTTTCCTGCTTTCCATCTTACTTTTCTATCTTGATTTTAGATTTGTGTCCAGACATTGAGCTGTCTAAAGTTGTATTCCGTTCATCAATATATATTTCTTCCATGTCTATTCATTTCTCTGTACTTTCCACTTTTTACTTTGCATCAATGAGTAACTAACCTCTCAAGGGTCTAAGGTTGCGTTAGCATCTAACTAAGAACCATAGTGTAACTATTGCATCTTGTCAATTGCAAACTTAATCCGATGCTTATGTCCATCTAGCTAATCGATATAAGTAGTAATAATCAGACTGCTCGAGAGGGTAAGTGATCGTGGAATTCAATTGACAAGGGCCAAGAAGTGTTACCTGTCTTTAGGAATAACCTTGGTTCTTAACACTCTCCTATGCGTTATAGACATATAACGCATAGCGGCTGACAACCGGGAGAAGAGTCGCAAGTATGAATAGACTATCACCATGCGTTTCCGATGTTAGATGTTAACCAACCTAAACCCTGTTTTTATCCATTCGTTAAATTCACCTAGCTGACTTTGCTGTGTCGCATGCTTTCCATTTTCCACAATTTAGTCTAGTGTACATGTTATCGCTTTCTTTAGATTAGACTCAACAAACAACACCTCTCACTTATTTCTTGGTTACCACTGCAACGCATAAAATCCATTTAAATATAGAATCAACATAATCCCTATGTTCGACCTGGGACTCACCGAGTAAACCTAAGCCTTTGCTTATACTTGGGCAAAGGAGAGAAAAACTTGACAGATCACCAACCGCATAGCATTAAGTATAAGTAAGACGCATGGTATGTTCAACGTATAGCATGTGAAACGCATAATTATATCTTACTTGCACCTTGCGTTAGTACATTCATTTCAATTCCACAATTTATCCATAACATGGAGTAATTTCAACACATCAGCGTCGTATATTCCTCTATGTGTACATAAGTATTATAACTCGGGCCGTCCACAATGCCTTCTCCACGTCCCTGAGCATTGGGGTCCCATTTCTATATCCAGGTTACCCATTTGCCTTCTCTGAGTCCCTCAGCATTGGGTACCTTTTTCTATATCCCGGCTACCCTTAGGCATTCTCCAAGTCCCTGAGCCTCGGGTGCCTTTTCAAAATTTTATAAAACACAATATGTTTTGGAAACATTATATCATAAACTCGTAGTTAACTGTTTCCAAATATAATATCAACCAGCATGCTAAACTCAATTTCAAAGCTTTAATATCAAACGACATGCCTTTCAAACAAGTTTATTTCCAAATCTTTCATGAAATCATATAACATCATACACCATGCTTTTCAATAAAATCATGAAAACACATATATTATCAATCACCATGCGTTTTACAAACTTATAACAAATAACCAGCATACTCAAATGCTTTTCAAATAAAACGCATGCACTTATTCATTGAAAACTCATGGAATCATATTCATAAAACCGATGATATTATGCATAAAGAACTCATTTATATTTTGAAAAACGCAGGTGTTACTCACATTGTACTTGCCCAAGAATAGTTCCTCTTCCTTCTCTCTATTTTCTCTTTCCCGAGCTTCTTGGACGCAGCGTTCTAATTCTGAACGCAAGGCTTATTTTCCTCTGTCAGCTCGGTTGGACACAACCCTACCCTTGAACGCAAGGTTGATGACTAACGCAAGGTGCAGCCTAACTCTTCTTACTTCTCTTCTAGATGCGTCGACCTCTCTTGGACGCAAGGTCAACTTGAACGCATCGTTCTCCTTGAATGCATCGTTTACCTTGAACGCATCGTTCGTCTTAAACGCAAGACTGACCCTTTAGACACAAGACAACCTATTTCGCTAAATTGTCAAGAATTTCTTCTCTCTTGGCCGCAGACTTCGACTATGGACGCAAGGATTCCTTCTTTCTGCCTTCTTTCTCCCCTCTCTCAAGAATTCTCCCTTCAGAATCATCAGTCGCTCCTTTTCCCTCAAGGTCCTATTTATAGAGGGCTTGCCATCCTACTTCTCTTCTCTTTTTGCCACTTGTTTGCCACATGTCACGCTGCATGCTTAACCAACCATGCATTAATCCAAGCGTCACCTTGTATGAAACACTTAACATGCCTTCTAACACCTCCTACTGATAAGGTGTCAAGTCTATATGATGCCATCGAGCCTTTATAAGCTTATCTTATGCGTCCAACATATTCCAATAAACTAACTATTCATTCAACATAATGCCCCTATGCGTCCATTGAATTTCCTTTAAGGTTTTAGCTTCATTACTTATTTTCCTTACTCTCGGTTATACTACCTTTGAACTCGTTTCTCCACCGTATACTACTAGGCGTCAATGTCTCAAATGCACACTACTATGCGTTTGTACCTTACTGCATAATACCATGTGTTTGCTTGTAATGCATACTATAATGCGTCCATGATCTTCCTCCTATCCTTGAGGATTCCTTGATTATCCCTCAATGCGTTCTTGTGCTTGTAATCCAAGGTTATTCATTTAACCTTTTCCTTGTACTAAAATATTTTTCTGATGATAAATTGGTATGCGTTCATCACTTCTTTCCTTATATCCATATCTTAACTACAAACCCTTCTCCCTTCTCTTGTGTGATAAACATCTGGCTAAGTGGTTTACCCTTAAATTATTGTAACATCTTTCCTCAATTCTACGTTATGCGTTTTATCCTTCTTTTAGATTTCCTTTCAACGCATCACTATTCGACTTTAATCCCTACTCATACGTCCGACTTAAACCAATGCTTACATCTTCTTCATAATTATCTCCTATGCGTTTCACTTCTTCCCTTCAAGCTCTCGAGTTACTTTCTATGCGTCCACCTTTACCATGCGTTACCTTAGTCCTGACCATGCGTCCAACATGGTCTTTTACTTCTTTTCTTTATAGGCTCTTTAACGCATCGATTTTTAAAAGTAGGGTGTGACAACAAGGCCATGACTTTGAGGAGTGGGAAAAAGCTATCCGCTCCCTTGATCAATGATGAAGATGATGAACCCCTACAAGAAGAGAATGTTCCACAAAAAGAGAGTGCATCTAAGGAAAAGGAGAAATCAAAGTCCAACATAGGGAATACTTCTAACTCTACTTCTTGTATCCCTAATACTTTACCTTTTCCTCAAAGATTTCAAAAGAAAAAGATTGATGCTCAATTTTCAAAAGTCTTAGACATATTTAAAAAGTTAGAAATTAACCTTCCTTTTGCAGAGGCATTAGAACAAATGTCTAAGTATGCCAAATTCATGAAGGATGTATTGTCTAAGAAGAAAAAGTATGGAGATTATGAAAGGTTGCAGTAACTGAAGAATGTAGTGCGACACTACAAAGAAAATTGCCTCCAAAACTAAATGATCCAGGGAGTTTCTCTATCCCTTGTCATTTAGGCAATAATAAGGTTACTAAAACACTTTGTGATCTTGGAGCTTCTATTAACTTAATGCTTTTATCCATGTTTAGGAAGCTCAATGGAGGAGAGGTGAAACTAACTACCATATCTTTGCTTTTGATCGATTGATCATTTGTTCATCCTTACGGCATTATGGAGGACGTCTTGGTTAAGGTAGATAAGTTTATCTTCCCGGCGGACTTTGTGATATTAGACGTGGAGGAAGATGCCGAAGTCCCCATAATCCTTGGGAGACCATTCTTGGCCACCGGAAGGGCTCTCATCGATGCGCAAGATGGAAAGCTCACATTCCGCCTTAACGATGGGAGGTAACATTTGACATCTATAAAACCCCTAAGCACCCGGATGTAGAAAGGTATGAGTATCAATCACCTCTCTCTTCAAATAAAAACTCTATGCATAATAAGCCTCCTTTGAATGGTAAGACTAATGGCATGCTTGATGTTAAAGTAGAAAATTCTATGAACCATGTTTCTAGTTGTGATAATTCTCCTAGTTCTTCTTGCATGCCTCCAAAACCTATAATGAATTATGAACAAATCATGGAGAAGCATGTTAAAAATGAAGTGGTGAGTCTGGAAAAATCTAAGCATGATTGTAAGCACTGACTTGTAATACCAAGTGTTGGGAAGAGGCAAGTGAGATTGTGGCTATGCGTTGGTAGAGGAAAAGTAGCCGAGAGCGAGAGCAAATTTTGGCTAAGTGTTGAGCAAGACTATGCGTTGGAGAATGAAGAGGAAAGTTGAACTATTTGAGAAACCATGCGTTGTTGATTGAATCACGAAGGGTTGTGAGCTGAAGTAGCTACCCGCATTGAAGGGTAAGTGATCATTGGCAGGGGAAGAAATGTGCTTGAACCACCATGCGTTGGTAAGGCCATGCGCTGAAGTCACTCTGCGCCGAAGACAGAGTGGTCTTGATGCGAAGAAGATAGTGGTGTGAATGACTGAGTTGCATGCGTCGAATGTAGGAGGCATTGAGGGCACCATGCGTTGGGTGTGGATAGTTGCTGAAAAAGTTGGAGGAGAATTTTGACATGAGTGCCTGCGGGTGAGGGGTAAGTTGGCAACATAAATCTTGGTGCTTGGGAGGGTTAAGTTGGTAGTATATATAGGTGAATTAATTAAATGTTTAATAATTTTTAGACACTTTCGAGAGCTTAAGTCGGTTCCATTTTTTAGACAAACCACAAGAGAGGGTAGAGGAAGGTGTTCTTGTAGATTTTGGGCGAAATTCTACTCGTATTGGTGCTAAAAACAGAGCTGGAACTAAAGATTGATTTTAGTCGCACATACTAAACAGTGGTTGATGTTTGGAGTAAAACGAATCGAGGAAGCCGAGTTTAGGGCTGAAATTTTGAGGTCAGTAAGTTAACATAATTCCTAACAAGTCTTATGAAGGATGGTAAAGCTGAAATTGAAGTTAATCATGTGAATCTTTAGGTAAAAGCAGCAATTACAGAATTGTTATGCAATCTGGAGCAACGCGGAGTGATTTTGGAATAACTGGAGAACGAAAAAGAGTTAAGCCTTGAAACTTTGATGTAAGCTGTGAAACTCAATTCTTTACAAGTTTGTAAAAGGGAAGAAATCTTAGTTTGGACTGGAAATGTGTTTTTTAGCAGGGATGAATTAGAGACACCAAAACTGTAGCAGTCGGCTTTGTTAAGGAGAAGATAAGGCTCAAAACGTTGGTGTAGCAGAAGAAGTGAGTTGTACGCAAATTTTTCTTGAAATTAAGGAATAACAAAAGGGTAAGGAACAGCTTGTAGTAATAGCTTTAGTGTTTAAGGCTTGAGAATAAACCAGTGAAAGCCTAACCGCATGATGAACCATAAACATTGTGCATATGATGAGTTGTTGTTTATGTTAAAGTGAATGGAAAAGAAGTATAATGTTGTGTGATTATTGTATGTGTAAATTGAAATTGTACAAACGCAAGGTGTGATTAAAATATGATTATGCGTTTTACATATCATGCGTTGAACATGCTATGCGTCTTACTACGATGCGTTGGTGATCTTGTCAAGTTCTCCTATCCTATACCCAAGTATAAGCAAAGGAGTAGGTTTTCTCGGTGAGTCCGAGGTCGAACACAGGGATTATGATGATTCAGTATTTAGTGGGATTTCATGCGTTGCAGTGGTAACCAAGAAATAGTTGAGAGAGTTGTTTTGTTTCTAATCTAAGAAAAGCGATAGTATGTACACTAGACTAAAATTGTGGAAGATGGAAAGCATGCGACGCAGCAAATTCAGCTCAAGATGTGAGTGAATGGATAAAGAAAGGGTTCGGGTTGATTAACATCTAACATCGGAAACGCGTAGTAGTATTCTATTCATACTTGCGACTCTTCTCCCGGTTGTCAACCGCTACGCGTGACATATAACGCATAGGAGAGTGTTAAGAACCAAGGTTATCCCCATAGACAGGTAACACTTCTTGGCCCTTGTCAATTGAGTTCCACAATCACTTACCCTCTCGAGCAGTTTGATTATTACTACTTATATCGATTTGTCAGATGGACACATAAGCATCGGATTAAGATCGCAATTGACAAGATGAAATAGTTACACTATGGTTCTTAGTTAGATGCTAACACAACCCTAGACCCTTGAGTGATTAGTTACTCATGGTTTGAAAGTACAAAATGGGAAGTATAGAGAATTGAGTAGACATGGAAGATAATTATATTGATGAAACGGAATACAACTTTAGATAAGCTCAATGTCTTGACAAAAATCTAAAATCAAGAAGAAAAACTAAGAAAGAAAGAAAGGAAGGCATCAATGTCTTGAGTCGCCCGGATGGAAGCGTGAGGTTCTGCTGTGAAGTGGTCCGGCAGAGGGAAGACTCTTCTCTCTCGAGCTATTCGTCTCCGGTCGAAGTCTGAAAGAACTCTGCTGACACTTATGGAGTTCTTCCGAGAATCAACAACCCTTTCTCATCTCGCAAAGCTGCCTTTTTATAGATGATGCGTTCGCAATCAATGGCAAATCTGCTTGATTGGCGGCGAGATTGATATCATGCATCCATCTCGCCTGATTGCATGATTCTCGGGTCAATTAAGATCCACCACTTTTGTCACACCCTATCCCAGATACACTCTATACCTAGGATTGAGCATGATCCTGATTCACCTACATAAAACTCTATAAGATGGATGCCATATAATTAGCGAAACAAAACAACATTTCCATTGACATATTAGATGCTGATTTGAAGTGGAAATCTCATTGTAATCGTGGAAGAAACTTGAGTTTGGCAGATGTTTCGGTTGCTGTTATTTCCTCAGAGTGATGTTCGGTTTTGGAGGAAGAACAAATTGAAGAAACGAAGGTTAGGGCTGAAACTTTGAGGTTAGTAAGTTAACTCGATTTCTAGCAAGTTTCATGAAGGATGCTTGAGCTGAAATTGTTTAATTGTGTGTCAAACTCAGGAAGAAGAGATTGGAGTTGAATTGCCGGACGATTAGGGGTAACTCGGAGTTGTTGAATGATATATCTTAAACGGAGAAGATGTTTTTCATGAAATTTGGAGGTAAGATGAAGTACCTGTACTTTAACAAGTTTGTAGAAGGAAGAAAGTACTGAAATTGACTGAAACGAAATGTTTAGCAGGTTGAAGAAGGAAGAAGAAAGGAAGAAGAAAACGGTTCTGCTGCAGCGGAAGTATCGCAGAGAGAGCGAGAGACAGGGCAGCGAAGCAAGTATCGCTGCAACGCAAGATAGGCTTTGCGTCTCACAATTCTCGCTAGAGTATCGTTGGGTGTCGCTCCTCAAAGTATACTCGCTGGTTTCATTCAACGCAGTATCGCTAGTACAGTGGTGTGTGATGAGTAACGCTGGCAGCTTATAATTTTCTAAAAGAGTAACGTTATTAATGTGTGTTAAAGAAAAGGGAGATTTTGGAACTAAACTTGAGGATTATGTGTTTACAGGCCAGGAAGAGCTCGGGGAGGCTTATAATCCACTTAGAGCTGAGACCAATTGTGAGTGACTATTTGTTATATCTTGTGATGAATTTAGTACGCTTATTGATGTGGAAACGTGATTCATTGTAATATGCCTTATGAATGTGATGTGTTAGTGATTTAAAAGAGTATTAATACGAGTGTCTATACATAATAGTAGCTGAGGGACCTTATGGTGAAAGTCTATATGTGTGTAAGCGTGAAATTAAGTGCTGAGGGACTTTGTGAAGGCACTTAAATAACAATAAGGAATGGACTACAATGCTCAGGGACTATGAGTGAAGACATGTAGTAATCCATCACACACTAGCTCGTGCTGAGGGATCATGAGTGAAGGCATTGGAGCAAAGATAGAATTGGTTACCTGTGCTGAGGGATTTCATGTGAAGGCACATGGTACTGTAGTTACAATTGAGTAAGTGCTGAGGGACGGGAAGTGAAAGCACTAAATAGTTGCAAGTCTGTGAGACATGAGAATTTGATAGTTATATGTGTAATGTGATAAGTGAATCTTGGTAATTCTTTGGAATGTGATATGTGATGGGTACTAACTCACAAACTGGCTTGTATTTGTTATGAATAGTTTAGTAGATTTAGTCACTCACTGAGCTTTCTGCTCATTCAGTTTGTTGTTGTTTGTTGTTTCAGGTAGTGAGCGTGTCCGGGACGCCTAGCCTACAGAAGAATCTCGTCTGGGCCTATCTGGAAGCGAACCTCTGGGATAGTTGTAAATATTTAGACTGTACATATGTCTTGTAATATGCATATTTCTGAGGGTAGGAAGGGGGACGTGTTGCACCTTGTATGTATATATATAGATATGTTTGTTGAGAGGTTGCACGTTCTTCTAATATGTCAATGGAAATGTTGTTTTGTTTCGCTAATTATATGGCATCCATCTTATAGAGTTTTATGTAGGTGAATCAAGATCATGCTCAATCCTAGGTATAGAGTGTATCTGGGATAGGGTGTGACAACTTTAGCCACAAATCATGTTCGTCAATCATCCGTCAATCTCTCAAGATTTTGATTTGATTCTCAGCACCTTGCATTAATGGCCGTCTATGCGTCCATGAATAGTTTGGCCGATGTCAACACGTCGTAGGTTGCTAACGCGTAGTTATGCGTTGAGTTGTTGTTAACACATGGTCAGGTTGTTTGCGTTCCGTTCAGATCATGCGTCCACGAAGAACAGATTGCTAACGCGTCGTCCTGCGTTAAGAAGTCATCAACACATTGTTTTGCATTCCTGCGTCAAAACATGCGTTTTAGGCTCAAAAATTGGTAAAATCATTATCTTCATAAAAATACTAGAGTATAACGCAAAGGAAGATTTATTAGTCAAAATCAATATAAACTGCAGCATGCTCCCCTCTATTTAATCTCTATTTATCTAAGAAAAAGGCTAACATAACTTGTATTTCTACAAGTTATCACATAACAAGGAAAAGTATTTATTTCAAGCCAAGAGGAGATAGGAAAGGCGTATAATCCACTCAAGGCCTAGGAAGAATTGTGAGTGACACTTTTCTTACTTTAAAACAATTTTGTTGTATATGATAGTTCGTTTTTCCCATGGAATATGATTTTGTGATCAAATGATTTATAAAGCATACTTTATGTTCTTAAAGTTATTGAAAAGTATGTTTATGAAATGTTATTGATATAATAGTTGCCTTGTGTTCTTATGAATGATTTGCATACGATTGTTTGTATAAAGTGTTGTTTCTTTAAAGGAAAATGTTTAAGAGGAGGCTCAGTGCTGATGGACTTGAGAAGGCATGTGAGTTTCCCCGGGACCCAGTACTGAGGGACATGAGAAGGTACTTGGGCAACCTGCCATATTCCTATGTGCACATAGAGGTTATAAGATATGCTGGTGCGTTGAGTCTTGCTCCGCATCGAGCCTTATTGTTTTCGACGTTGGGGTGTTGAGTTTTGCTCCACTTCAACTAAGGAGAAGTATTGCAACTAAAGTGATTTCTTATGATTTGCTGAAAATCATGTATGATTTGATAAGGGCAACTGAGTATGTTTTAACTAATGTATATGAAGTGATTTCATGTTTTAAACACGACGTTGAACTTAGTTTTGTTCCTGATGATTTTCGAACAAAATAGTTTGTTAAATTAGTCACTCACTAGGCTGTTAATTTATGTTTTCAATGTTTTTCTTTCCCTCCCAGGTAGCAAGGACGTTCCCAGTGCTTAGCCTATTCCAGCTCGCCCTGTTTAAGCTTCGAGTTTCCAGAAACAGTTTATATCCTTGTTGTTGTATGTGTAAATAACTTAACATTGGTGGCATGTAGATTTAGTTGCTTATAAGTGGGTTATGAGAGAGTATGTCATAAAAGTGTACCTTATAAAGGAAGGATCATTATATTATGATTATGCATTAGTATGGCTGAATTCTATGAATGTATATGTATGAAATGTGTATACAGGAAGTTATGTAAGATGGGACAATATGCGTCACAAGAGGGGTGATGTTTATGTCTTCACCCCTTTCAGGTTAAGTAGGTAACCAAGGAGGGGGTGTGACAATGATGATTCTTTAACGAGTCTTGACTACATTAGAAAAGATGATGTCTAACTTGATAATGAATTGTTGACTAACTCACTAAATGCTAATGAATATGTTTGTGAGTGTCAATGTGGGTGAATACTAAAAGTTGTAGGTAACCCAAAGCATGAAAGGAAGAAACCACCTTGGGATCCACCGTGACTCGAGAGCCCCGTCTAGCTAAAAGACGTTAAACCAAACGCTTATTGGGAGGCAACCCAATTTTATTATTTTCTTTACTTTTCTTTTTATTTTATTTTCAATTAATCTTGGAGTCACTCATATGTTTTATCTCTAAAAGTACTCCTTACACCAAGCCTGTTTGGTGACTTCCCGCTTGCTCTCAGGCTTGTTCTTTCTTTGTTAGATGCTCTTATGCATTGGGGACAATGCATGGTTCTAAGTTTGGGGTGGGAGGTATGTCACACCCCAACCCAGATTTACTCTATACCCAGGAAGGAGCATGATACTATTGCCCAACATAAGATTCTATAATATATACATCATAAACGAATAGCAAATCATACAACAAACTCTTTATCGGATCAGAAGAACATGTAAACTTTTAACTAACATATCTGAAAAATACTCATAGTAGGTACAACACATCCCTCTTTCACTATACTCTCAGTAAAGATGTTTATTATATGTCATATGAGCAAACTAAGTATTTACAACTATCCCAGAGCTTCGCTTCCAGATAGGCCCGGACGAGATTCTTCAGTAGGCTAGGCGTCCCGGACACGCTCGCTACCTGAAACGGCAAACAACAACAAACTGATGAGCAAAAGGCTCAGTGAGTGACTAAATCTACTAAGACAAATCATATTAGTTTAATTCAGTTTGTAAGGTAGTAACCATCGCATGTATATCTATCAATTCTCATGTTTCACAAGTTTCCTATCTATTAGTGCCTTCACTTCCCGTCCCTCAGCACTTGTTCATGTTTAACTACAATACCATGTGCCTTCACATGAAATTCCTCAGCACAGGTAACAAACTCTATCTACGCTCAAGTGCCTTCACACAGAATCCCTCGGCACGAGCTAGTTATGATAGAATACTACATGCCTTCACTTACAGTCCCTGAGCATTGTAGTCTATTCTCTACTGTTATTCAAGTGTCTTCTCAAATCCCTCGGCACTTAATATCACGCTTACTCACAAGTAGCTTTCACCATAAGGTCCCTCAGCCACTTATATGCTTAGACATTTGTAATAGTATTCTTTTAAATCACTAACACATCACATACATAAAGCAAACTACAATGCATTACGTTTCCTCATCACTATGCATACTAAGTTTAACACAAGATATAACAAACAGTCACTCACAATCGGTCCCGGCTCTAAATGGGTTATAAGCCTCCCCGAGCTCTTCTTGGCCTGAAAATACACAATCCTCAAGTTTAGTTTTCATAAACTCCCCTTTTCTTTAACATACAGTAGCATTGTTACTCTATGGGAATTAATAAGCTACCAGCGTTACTCAAAAGATATTCAAAGTGTACTAGCGACACTGCGTTGATTAAAACTAGCAAAACTATCTTGAGGAGCGATACCCACCGATACTCTAGCGAGAATTGTGAGACGCAAGCCTATCTTTGCGTTGCAGCGTTACTTCCTCTGCTGTTCAATCCCTCGCTCACTCAGCGATACTCCCGCTGTGACAGAACCGTTTCCTTCTTCCTTTCTTCTTCCTTCTTCAACCTGTTAAACATTTCGTTTCAACAAATTCCAGTACTTTCTTCCTTCTATAAACTTGTTAAAATAAAGGTCCTACATCTCACCTCCAAATTTCATGAAGAACCTCCTCACCGTTTAGGACATAACCTTCGACAACTCCAAGTTGCCTCTAATCATCCGACAGTTCAACTTCCGTCTCTTCTTCCTGAGTTTGACACACAATTAGACAATTTCAGCTCAAACATCCTTCATGAATTCTGCTAGAATTCGAGTTAACTTACTAACCTCAAAGTTTCAGCCCTAACCTTCGTCTCTTCAATTTGTTCTTCCTCCAAAACCGAGCATCACTCTAAAGAGATCACAGCAGCCGAAACCTCTGTCAAACCCGAGTTTCTTCCACGAATTCAATGAGATTTCTGCTTCAGACCAGCATGAACATCTTCTTCTACCTCTCTTCGAAGTTTCGCCTTAATATGGACCCAACTCGAGCTCTGAAAATGCAAGTAGAACAACTGAATTCTCAGTCCACTTATATATATATCACCAACTTGTTCCCCATTCCAACTCTATATTATAATCCGTTCGACGCATACCTCCTATGCTCAGCTTCAGCAACGCACACGGCCTCTGATGATAATTCATTTCAAACTCTCCCGCCAAATAATTAACATACGCATTACCTCAGCCAACACTCCTTGTCCAACGCACACTCCCCTTCGACGCATGGTAGCGTTCACCGCATAATGGACTCACCGCATAACAGCTCCCAAACCCCTCGTGGCCTTTACTTCCACCGACACACTGCTTTCAATGCGTTTAACGCATAATGATCCTCGGTACCAAGTGATCCTTCACGCCTTATTATCCTCAACGCGTCACAACTTCAACGCATGATAAGCTTCCCTCACCTTTGCGTTTACACCAAAATTACCTCCTCCACAACAGATTGCCATCAACGCATAACTTACACTTAGCTATTTTCCCACTCCAACTGCAAGTCAGCCAACTACTTTTGCACATTCACCCATCTCTCAGCCCCTTCTTCTTTGCGTTCCCATAAAAATAGATGCGGGGCTTACAAGGTATCTCTCGTACTTTTGTGTGTTTTCTTACCCTGCTATATATGTTAGTGAAAGTTTTAATGAATATACATGTTAATTTTGAAAAAAAAATTTGAAAATTTTGAAGCTTTCAAAGTTAATGGGAATGTTGTTTATGGTTGTGTGCCTTGATGTTGATTGCCCATGATGAGATTCGAATTTGCATGATAGATGACTTATTGTGGAAATAGAATAGCATTATCTTGAGTTAAATTCATTTAAGTCCCTCTTAAAATCTCTCATATTCTTGAGCACGTAGCCACTTTAATTTAGAATCTTTAACTGAAAAAGGATTAGGTTGGGTGTATTTGGTTGTCACTCCAAAAGACCCCACCGGTTAGAGAGTGGAAATGCATGATAGCTTGTAATCTTAGACTTAGAAAAAAGAAAAGAATATACATGCCTTGAGAAAAGAAAGTGTACACAAAATGTATGAGCTTTATTTGTCTATCTTTTTAAATGTTAAACTTGTAATGAGTATGCATGGATAGGGGTAAAAAGAGTTGTCTTTGCTGTGATCAGTAAGAACGCCTGGGAATTGACTAGGTACGAGTCCCTATAGTGAATGTGTGAAAGCTAGTGCCTCTAGGTAAAAGAATGCAAGTTTAGGGCCCATGAAAAAAAAAATATATGATTGAAAGGCACCTTAGTGGACATATTACTCACTTGAAATGTATGAAAGCTTGACGATTGGTGCATGAGCTAAAGTAGGGTGAAAACTAAAGAAACTCTCTTAAGTCCTAATTTGAGTTCTAGTATTTTAAATTGAAGGAGGTTTGCACACACACATGGGAGATAGCAAGATTTGGCCCTGAATGATTATAACAATATTGATATGCTTGCATGTTTCTACTTAAGCTCCAAATGCTATTCTCTGAGACATGAGTCAATTGCACACTTCTTCATCTAAACTCCCAATTATTTGATTTTATTCTTTGCTCAGGACTAGCAAATCTCTAAGTTTGGGATGTTGATAAGCACTTGAAAAGTGCTTTCTATCCTCTCAAATTAAGGGAATTTATATTAGATTTCACTTGTTTGCTAGTGATTTTCAGGTTAAAGTGAGAAAAATTAGAAGAAAAGACTAGAACATCAAAACCGAGCAAGAATACGGCGAAAAAGAGCTGAAAAACTCAAAAGGACAAAATTTGGGATAGCGCCGCGGCGCCTGGATGGCGTTGTCGCAGCACTAAAATCCTAGCGCAACGTTTGGAACGCATCAGAGCATCGCGGTGCCAAAATCCGAGCGCAACATTCTGAACGCATCACAGCGTCGCGACGCTAAAGTCTGAGAGCATCAATTCTGAATGCATCACTGCATCGCAACGCTTGGATAGCGCTACCGCGACACTAAAACCCGAGAGCAACAATTTTGGACACAACCCTAGCGTCGCGGCGCCAGTTTTCCTTAAATGAAAATTTGTTATTTTTGGTAAATTTTTGGGCGGCCAACTCTATAAATTTTGGGGTTTCTAGCAGCCCTAATCATCAAATCAAATCAAGAATCAATCAACCATCAATTTACAGACCTAAATAGGCACAAGAAGGAGAAAATTGAGTGAGAGTTCATAAAAGAGTTTAAGGAGTGAGGAAGAGGAAAAGAGTTCGAGATAGTCGTGGTGTCATTCTAATTCCGACGTGAGAGCCAAGGAGATCGTGACGGTGCTACCTCAATCAAGAGTCTCTTTTCAGTAGAGTTTCCTTTTCTTTACACTCTTTCTTTGTTTATTTTGCTTAAACATGTTGCTTCAAGCTATGAGTGGCTAAACTCTTTAGTTTTAAGGTTTTGATGAATTGTTCATGAATTTATGTTAATATTGTAGACTTTCATGGTTTTGTTGGAATGATTATACTTTTCATTGTTACTGTGTTTAATTCTTGTGGATTGATTGGCCATCTACACATGTTAGGTATGATTGAGATTGTATGTTTAACTTGAGATTGTATGTTTAACTTGATCTATAACAATAAATTGTTGTTAATCTATAAGTTAGGTTGACAATGAAAGTTGCTAAAGACTATTCTAATTTGTATTGGTTTCAAGAGATTAGTAATCAATCGAGTTGCATGAGAAAGATTTGTTTTTTAGAGAAAATAACTTGGAATTAAGTTTCTAGACTTAGGCATATGAATTATAATAAAATGATGAAATGAACAAGGATTCATTACCCTAGAACTCTCTTTGATTATTGTGTTTCTCACTTTAATACTTTCCTTATTTGGTTTATATTTTCCATAACTCACAATATTAATTTCAATCCTCAAATAAAATTGATTCGATTCTAAAATAGCTAAATAACATAAACCTTCACAATTAGATCTCCAGTGGAACGATATTCGGACTTCACCGTCTTATATTATAACTTGACCCGTACACTTGCGGTTAACACTAAAAGTGCACATCAACTAGGTACCGCTACTCAAGGTGAATCTCGCTAGTCTCGCTCATTATGGTCTCGCTAGTGTTGTATATTTGTAGGCCAATCCCGCTAGTTATCTCACTCATTATGAATTATGTTGGGAGAAATGAGTCTCAGTGATGAAGCATGCTTGGAGTTTAATTATGCCAACTTAATGGTTATAGAAAAGAAGTTTAGGAAAGCCTAACACGAGAAATATGTATTTACAGGCCAAGAAGAGCTAGGGAAGGCGTATAATCCGTTCAGGGCCTAGGATAAGTTATGAGTGGCACTTTCTTTTTCCTAAATGATTTTAGTTAAAATGTTTAGCCAGACTTTCATATTAAATGTATACTTGATTTTATGACATGAAGGCATTGTTGAAAAACATGTTTATAAGATGCTTTTTATTGAGAACCGCTCTGTTTTCCATGAAAGGTGTTTACAATGAAAGCATGTGGGCGACCTAGTACTGATAGACTCAGAGAAGGTAGGGCATCCTGAGATATTCCTATGTGCACATAGAGGTTTTCGACGTTGGGTGTGTTGAGCAAAAGTAAATATTGGCTTTCGACGTTGGGTGCGTTGAGTTTTTCTCTGCCTCAACTAAGGTAAATATTCGTTTTCGATGTTGGGTGTGGTGAGTCTTGTTGTTTTCAACGTTGAGAGCGTTGAGTCTTGCTCCGCCTCAATTAAGGAAAATTATGATTTTTTTTTTAAACGATCATGTATGATATGGCAAAAGCAATTGAGCATGTTTTTCCAATAATTATGATTTGAATCCATGTTTTGTATGTATTCTGATAACGGTTTTACCATGTTGGTTTCCGAACCAAAGACAGTTTTATAAAATTAGTCACTCACGGGGCTTTTAACTCATGCTTTCTATGTTTTCTTTTCCACCCAGGTAGCAAGGATGTTCCTGGTGCTTAGCCTACTCCAGATCGCGCTACTTAAGCTTTGAGTTATCAGAAACAGTTCACCTTGTGGTTGTGGTATGTGTAGATAACCTTAGGTGGCATGTAAACCTAGTTGTACATATGTTGGGATGTGAGATGGGTTGTTGTATAAGTATATTGCGAATATGTTGGAATGTTTTATTACATAAACATAAGTTTTTATGGGTTTGAATCTATGAGTAGATATGTATGAAATAATTTAACAGATTAATCAGGTACAGATGAGCAGTATACGTCACAAGAGGGGTGATATTTACTGTCCTCACATCTCCTCTTGGGTTGAGTAGGGTAATCTGGGAGGGGGTGTGACAGTTGTATTTGAATAGTTTTGTACTCTACAAAGCTTTCTAATAAATTCTTGAACCAAATCAAGTTTATTTAATTCTTGAACATAGAGATGGTCTCTATTAAAATTTATTTACTTCTTCCTAATAGCATTCTAGAATAAAAATCATCAAGGAGGATTCCTTTAAAACCACCCAAAAGAAGGCTAACTAAAACTAAAAATTAGCATGGTTTCTAAACAACTTCAACCAGATATTAAGAAGAAAAAAAAATTGCAAAATGGGGCTTTGCATTACCATTACTCATTGAGTCCCTTGGCCCAGACGGGTACAGAGTAAATCAAGACGCCAAATCCAAAGGAAATGGACATCGTGAGGGCTGAATACGCGTACGCTCTCCATGGCTCTTCGCTCAGCCTCATCGCATTGAACTCCGCGACGAAAGTCGACACCGTGCTCAAACAACCCAACAGCCCCAGCTGCAGCCCACTCGCCACCGTCTCCACCCTCTCCGTTTTCACCGCTTTCTTCACCGTCGCAAGCGCTGCCATCACACACGCCGCCGAAACATTCGCTATCAGAGTCCCAATCGGCACCCATTTCCACCGCCCCACTCCGCGCACATTCAGCCTGGCTAAGAACCACCGCACCCACACCCCCACCGGCCCCACAAGACAACCCACCCACAGCTCCGCCCCCACGCCTCTGCTGAAATCTTTATTTAGCAAACTCCCACTCACGCTCCATAATAGAATTAGTATGAGTGAAAACCCCACCATTGCTGCTATGTTGCGCTTGTAACTGTCCACTTTGCAGCACCAACTGCAGCTTATATCTTTTCTTTTCAGAATCCATCGGAAGCCCTTTGCTGTCTCTATTCCGAAGATTATGGAGTAGGCCACCAGAAACAAGCCTGCAAGCAAAGATTTTCTTCTAGTGGTTCTGTCCTGTATGATAGATAATGTAGTTATAGACTTCTGAAGTCTTGAATTGTTGGATTACCTATGAGGAAACCAAGGATTGCAAAGAGCCAGTGGCCATCGACGCTAAGATCCAACATTTTCTGATTCCATCCGCTGAATGTTGTTAGGCTTCCCAAGTAACCGGTTGTTAGTCCAATGGCTAGATAATCTGAAATCTCTGATATGTCTCCTTTGAATACCACACCCCACCATCCCATCAAGAATGATCCCACCTATCAATTTAATAGGTATGACATTGACCATGTGTCAGACTTCTTAAAAAGCACAACTTCCTAGAATTTAACTCATCAAGTAGTATGAAAATTTTGAAAAGTGAATTGTGGACTATATAAACACTTTTCACTTTCTAAATGCTATTCAAAACTATATGCAAGGTGCCCCATAAAATTTGTACCAAAGGCTTTTAATATGACAAAAGGTGAAGCACATTGAATTATAAGCTTCACTTTCACCCTTTTGAGACTGAAGGAATTTGATACTTCAGAGGGTAGACAAAAGGAAGATCAGTAACAAATGAGTTCATGAGAGAAGAAGAAATAAGAGCAAGACCATATTGGAAGGAAGATCAGCATAGAGAATCGTCTCATTGTTGGTAATGTTTGCATTCTCTGGACCAAACAACTTCTGTAGTCCATACCTAGTCAATACCTGCATAACAACATAAAATAGTTTGAATGGAGGGCGCAACAGAGGAAGCTCTGTAAAAAGAAAGGTTTCAACAAACTCCAAACACCTTTTTACACCAAAAAAGCTTCTAGCACTCATCAACAACCATAAATTACGAACTTTCATAAAATAAACAGCAGACATCTAATTGTTTTTCTAAGAATGCACTAAAAGTTATCCCTACGAACTTTTGTAACTGTACAATTTTCTTTGAGTTACCCCAAGAATTCCAAAAACAGCAAGATGAACAAGGCAGGTTACATACTCCAACAGCTTTGACAGCTTCCCCTTGCTTTCCTGTTGGTGAAACCAAACAAAACGCAAAGATCATCCAAGAAACGGAAAAGCATTCAATTCAGCCGTCATGGAAAAGATGTAAAAATAAAACCCACTTGCTTTGTTTCTTCGGAATGAACTATGGGAAAAGTTGGAGGAGGGGACGCATTTTCCTCTCCCGGAACAGCAGTATTATTAACTGTTGCAGATCCACGATTCCGAAAACCATAGGATTGCAAGAAGATGTTCTCTGGAATGGGTGCAATTGCACCATTCTCTAAAGCACGATCAAGAGACAAGCTAAAGCGCTCACTGTCACTAAATCTGTTGCTGTAAAGAGCACGATCCCCAATATCTCCTGCCTCTGAAACACTCTCAATTTCAGCATCGTGATCGACAGAAGAGTTAAATGAGTTTCTCCTAAATGAAGAGCCTAAACTTCTTGCTCGATTAAGTGGAATTCCTTGCCTGGTTTCTGGGTTGCTACTCCCATAATCCATGGCCCCTTTTTGGAATGGATCACAAAAAGTTTATCAGGGAATCAGATCTATAGAGATTAAAAAAAACAAAAGAACAGAGTAATTAAATGGTGATAAAGCTGACAGTGTTCAATTGTTTTTTCTTTTTTCTTTTTAACTTTCTTGCCCATGAATACATTTATTTTCAACTACTCTGAGTTGAGATTAAATATAGATTAAAACTGCATACAAATGTAAGATAGGTCCACGTATAATTGAATAGTCATGATTTATATGAATTTCAGCCAACAGAATACTAGAAAAAGAAACAAAGAAATGTAAGAAGAAAACAAACAAGTACAACCGAGTGGTGACTAAAATATGACAGAAAACGAAACCTAATCAAGTGATAAAATAAAGTATGATTGGTAGGAGCACCAGAGAATCATTCATCCACCAACTGGTTAGCGAGTCAAATTATGAAATCCCAACGAAGATTAAGACAAAACTTTAGTTTATTTGGGATTCAGAAGATAGGTTTTACACTAACAGATCAGTTTTAAATCAAATAAATTCACCTTCATCAATATTGAACATATTGATTTAAGAAATATTTATTTGATTCTGAAGGACATGTGGATGTATACAATAAATGATGCTCGGGAAAGATGAACACGCGAAGAGGGGAAAAAAAAAAAGTCAAAGCACGCCTCGAGATGCTATATTTTGACCGCCATTACATGATGGAGATTAATGCTAGGCGGAAACTGAAACTAAAAGTGAAAGTGAAAGAGAACGAACCTAGGTTTGTGGGAAGAAGATGAGGAATCGGCGACGGCGACTTTTTGAAAGCGATTTAGGAAGTGAGAATCGTGGTTTTAGTAATTAATTAGTGTTGGTTGTGGTAAATCGCAATGGAGGATACTTGATTTTTGTGAGTTGATGAATGGCAGAGGCGTAGACTTTGACGGTGGAAAGGGGTCGAGGTGGAGGCTATGGCGGTTGTGAGGTGGGCAGGGCGAGAGGGCATTTGCGCGTTTACCTTACAATGCAACTGTCAGCGAGAGAGATGGGACGTTCAGCGCATACGGCTGCGGCATGGTTCGTTTCAACACATTTGACTTCATTTTTTTTCCTCACTTTATAATTCTAACTTCAAATACTTCGTTGAGAAATTATTGGTGGAGGCCGCAATGGTAGAAGTACTAGTTCTGCACGCTTGGATGTTAGCAAACTATTATTAGACAGTAATTATTTGTCCAATAAAAAATTGTTACGTGTGTTAATTTATTTTTAAATTTTGTTTATACTCAGTTGAGTTATATTAAATTTGACCATAGTTATTTGAATATCTTAAAGTTTATAGGCAAGTTATTGTTTTATTATTATTATTATTATTAACAAATACATTAATTTTGGAATGCATCTTATAAGTACTCAAATTCTGAAATTTTAAACTCTAAACTAATTTAATATAATTTATCCATTAATTAATAAGCTTGACAAGTAAGTAATTGTGACGTCATTTTTTCATTAGTCAATTAATGAATAATTAAGATCAATGATCTTGTAGAATTGTTTCTCAAACTTTGGACTAAAGCATTTTTTTTTTTTTTTTTTGAGATCTTAAAAATTAAATAATATAAAGTACAAATAAAAGATTAAAATTTACTCAAATAATTAGATATAATGAGAAAAAAAATCAATTATACTTATTTCATCTATCATATTATTCAACTGTTTAAAGTATATTATAAAGTTTTTCATCTAAACTAATTATATAATATATAAAGATAGGATGAAATTCAGAATTCAAATTAAGATATAAATTTGGATTTAAAATGGATCTTTTTGGTTTTATTGGTTGGTTGATGTTGAATTAATAAATGGATGGGTGAGGTTGAAGTACGTACACATACTTTATATGGGCGGTCCTAATCCAGACTTTATATTTGTTTGACAACTACGTGATTGGCCCAAACATCAGAACCTTTATTTTTCTTATTTTCTATTTTCTATTTTTTTTTTCTTTTTTGAAGAAAAAACGAACCAAGCCCAATGTTCTTCCAATTCCACTCCTTTCTTTTCCTTGTCGACCAAGGAATCTCCACACACTACAAGCCAATATTTAGGACTCTCCGCGTTCAGGAGTGAACAACATTGAACCGAAAAATGACTACTTATCAAAACTAACAGAAGCGACGGTCGGTCGTTTTTTCTGGAAACTTTCAGTTGAAGTTAGACATTCCATAGGTAATTTAGATTTTGTTATATATTTTTACATTCATTGAATTCAAAGAATTGATATTTGACAAGTACTTTAAAATTTGTTTTAAAAAAACTCTGAATTTTGTGATCCAATCAATGCAAATTCTAAAAATAATAATTTTTATATATTTAGTATAATTTTGTGATCCAAACTATGCAAATTTTAAAAATAATATTTTTTGTATATTTAGTATAACATGATTTTGAATTGATATTTTAAAATGCAGAATTATCCTAAAAAGGGAAAAAACATAAAAGACGAAAACATTAACAAATATAATATTTCAAGTTATAAATTTAATTATTTTTGTTAAATTAGAAACGTAATATATTATATATTATATGATATTACAAAGTAATAATTATACAATTTTTTTTTAACATAAAGCAAGTTCATAAATTAATTAGTAATGCATATTTAACTAAATATTTAGTGAATAATTATAATTAGTTTTATGGTTTGTAAATATATTATTAAAACATATTTTGAAAAATTGTTTAAATTAAAATTTAAATGACCAATTGTGTATGAATGATAATTATAAGAATAGGTGTAGTCTAAGTAGGGTGTGCAACATTCAATCGGGGTTAAATTTTCGACCAAACCCACCATGGTCAGTTTGGAAAATTACCAAACTGCCCTTGACTGCCGCAACATTGAAAACCGATTGGTCAGAGGGTCGGGCGATCGGTATGTGAAGTGGTTTAATTCAATTATTTCATTTTTTATTTGTATTAAAAATTTGGGCTTATGATTACTCATCCGTGAACCTTCCTTCTCTCCCAAATTTAGTTAGTCAATTTGGATGAAGATGGATTTTTTATATTATTAAATATTAATTACCATGGGACCTAGAGATGAGTTTTGGCATACAAATTTGTCACATCTCTGAATTGAGTAAACTTTTTTTTGTGTGCTTGATCTTTAAAAATTAAAACAAACTAAATCTATTTATTGTCTCATCAATTATGGATACTTTTCTCCCTTAATTTTTTTTATTAGGATACTGTTCGCACAAGGTGTAAGTCTCGTACCTGACATTGAGAGAAGGCAAGTTAAGAAGAGACTATGAGACGGGCATTGAGTAGAGAAAGTTGACTAGTTGTGTGGAAGCAAAAGTGGCTAAGTGTTGGCCATACGTTGGTGGAGCTATGCGTTGAGAGTGTCACACCCCCTCCCGGACTACCTACCCATCCTGAAAGGGAATGTGAAGACAATAAACATCACCCCTCTTGTGACGCATATTGTCCCTTCTTACCTTCTTATCCTGTGCATACATTTACTTATATACCTACAAAGAACTCAATCATACTACACATGCTTATAATTCGATACAATTCCCCGTATATGGTACGCTTTTATTACATAGCATAATTTCACTTTCATATCCGTCATATAATGTACAAAACTCCACCAACAATCCCCACTCAAATCTACATGATCTACATGCCATTTACATAAAAGAAACATATGCAACATACAACTCTCAGACTTGACTATAATTTGAGAACTCGAGACTTAGGCAGGGTGAGCTGAAGTAGGCTAAGCACCGGGAACATCCTTGCTACCTGGGGGAGAAAAGGAAAACATTCGAAAACATAAGCTAACAGCTCAGTGAGTGACAAATCTTTGTAAAACGAGCATTTATTGAAAACAGGCATGTTATGTATAACGAATAAGTAAGAGTTTAACATTTTGTTCAAATGAAACATGCTTCCTATAAAATCCATTAATCTCATAAATCAAATCTTAAATCATAAAAGAGTGAATTCCAAAGAGTTTATCAATCACAGTTTAGTTTTCAAACTTTTCCCTTAGTTGAGGCGGAGCAACGCTTCTACGCACTCAATGTCGAAATCGTCCCCGGCTCAATGCGGAGCAAACTCGATGCACCAGCCAAATCAACCTCTATGTGCACATAGGAATATGACGGGTTGCCCAAGTACCTTCTCATGTCCTTCAGTACTGGGTCTCGGGGAAACTCACGTGCCTTCTCGTGTCCTTGAGCACTGAATCTCCTCTTAAACGTTTTAGAATTTCATTCACATAATATTTCACATGAAAATTCTTTCATAGAAATTACACAAAACTTTATTCAATAACATTTCATTAAAGAGAATGCTTTCTATCAACTTTAGAAAACGTATAACATGCCTCGTAAATAATGCAACTAAACATTATGCATTATAAACAGTTCATCGCAAAAGTCATATTCCATAAGAACATTTTTATTAAAGTAGAATTGAGGAGTAAAATAATCACTCACAAATCTTCCTAGGCTTTTCGTGGATTATACACTTTCCCTATTTCTTCTTGGTCTGTAAGAGACATGTACCTTGCGTTATTGAACACTAAATCTTCTTCCTTTTCTAATTAACTTAATAAGCGGAAATTCTAGCGATACCAACCAATAAGGATTGTTACTAGCGATACTTGCTAGAGCGACACTAGCGTTACATTACCTTAGCAGGGATACTCAACATTATCTAGCGAGAACTGTGAGACGGAAGGCTCCTTTGCGTCTTAGCGACACCCGTCTCGCTAACAATACCCAGACAGTGTGTCGATACTTGATTCTCAGCAGCAGTCTGCACCGCTATTCCCTCCTTTCTTCTCGTTCTTACTTCAATCTATTAAAAGTCACAATTCCATACGGATTCAGGACTTCTTCTCTTCTACAAACTTAAAGGAAATTAAGTTCTATAGCTTACCTCAAAGTTTCAAGGCTTAACTCCTCCTCGCCCTCACTGTATTCTGGATTCACCTCCTACTGTTCCGGATTGCGAGAGAATCTTGTAAACTCTGCTTTTCCTAAGGATTCACATAGTAAATCTTCAATTTCAGCTTTACCTTCCTTCACAAAAGTTGTTAGAAATTATGTTAACTTACTAACCTCCAAGTTTCAGCTCTAAACTCGGCTTCCTCCACACGTTCTACTCTGATTATCAGTCACTGCTCAAACCATGTGACTTCAGTCATTCTTCTGTTCCAGCTTCGTTTTCAACATCAATATGAGTCGAATTTTGTCCAAAATCCTCAAGAACACCTTCCTCAATCTTCTTCTGAAGTCTATCTGAAATATGGAACCGTCTTAAGCTCTCGAAATGTCTTAAAAATGATTAGACATTTAATTAATTCAACTATATATACTACCGACTTAGCCTTCACAAACACCAAGATTAATGTTGCCGACTTATCCCTCACCTGTAGGCTGGTGCGGGGTTCTCACTTCGACGCGAGGCGCTCATGTTAAGATTCTCCTCCAGCGCCTTCAGCAACTAGCCTCACCCAACGCATGGCGTCATCCTCAACGCCTCCTGCTTTTGACGCATACAACTCGGTCATACACCACTATCTTCGTCGCGTCAAGACCACTCTGTCTTCGACGCGAAGAGACTTCAACTCATGTCTGTCTTCAACGCATCGACTTCAGCGCATGGCTGTCCTCAACGCAGAGTGACTTTAGCGCATGGTTCAAGCACGTTTCTTCCCCCGCCAGAATTACTTATCCTTCAACGTGGGTAGCTACCTCAACTCACTAACCTCCGTGAATCAACCACAAACGCATGGACTTAATCAATACTTAGCCACAATTTTCTTTCCAAAAATTCTTACTCTCGCCCCCTGGCCACTTCTTCCTTTGAAACGCATAGTCACAAACGCATGGCTGCACCCCAACGCTTGGCAACGTAAATCAGTGCTTACATAGAGTATGTCTGAGTCTTGACGAGACCACTGGTAGCTATGCGTTGAAGAAGGTAGCTCGGCATGGACGCAGATGTGAAGGAAGGAAGGTCACTATGCGTTGAAGGCTACTATGTGTTAGAAGGTTAGCACAACTATGCGTTGGAGAGAAGGTATGCGTCGATTAGTAAATATATAGAGATGAAGTGGAGATTAAGTCGGTGGTATATATATATGAGTGGATTGAGTATTCAATCATTTTAATCACATTTCAGAGCTCGAGTTGATCCCATTTCAAAGCTAAACAACAAAGTGAGGTGGAAGAAGGTGTTTATGTTGGTTTGGGGCGGAATTCTCATCGTTTTCGTGGAGGAACTAAGGCTGGAACAGAGAGTTCGGCTAGTGTTGCTTAATTTGAGTATCATTCAGTGTTTGGAGAAGAACGAATTGTGGAAGCTGTGGCTAGGGACGACATGTTAAGGTTAGTAAGTTAATTCGATTTCTAGGAATTTTCATGAAGGATACTTGAGTCGAATTTGAGTAAATGTGTGTTAAACTCCAAGTAGAAGAGATCGGAGCTGAATTGCTAGATGATTAGGAGCAATTCGGGGTTGTTTGGGAATATCTCTCAAATGAAGAGGACTTTCATTATGAGACTTTGAGGTAAGATAAAGGACTTATTTCTCTACAAGTTTGTAGAAGGGAAGAAGTTCTAAATCTTGCTGGAAATATGACTTTTAACATATAGAAGTAAGAACAAAAAGGAAAAGAGGAAAACTCTGCTGTCCGGTGTCGCTAGGAAGCGGGTGTCGCCGAGTAATTGAAGTGTAAGTAGCGAGACGGGTATTGCTGGGATGTAAGGGGGCTTTCTGTGTCACAAATCTTGCTGGGTCTCACTAGATCTCTCTCCTCAGGTAATCTCGCTAGTCTCGTTCATTCTGGTCTCGCTAGTGCAGTGCCCTGTTGTGTGTTTTCGCTGGTAATCTCGCTAGGGACATAGAGTAACGCTAATTATGAATATTTTGGGAAAAAGGAGAGTTTCGATAATGGAGAGAGAATAGAGTCTAAATATGCATACTTAATGATCATGGAAAGGAAGTTCAAGGAAAACTTAACCTGAGAAATGTGTATTTACAGGTCAAGAAGAGCTCGAGAAGGCATATAATCAGGGCCAGGACAAGTAGTGAGTGACTTCCTATTTAATATAATAGTTACTCTTAGCATATTTTATTAGTATTGGGTGAGTGAAAACTGTTATATGGTGTAGGTATTGAATATTTGTGTTGTACTGTAAAGTTTAAAGAATGTTATACGTATTATCTAAATGCAACCCATGGTTGAGGGACCTTGAGTGGAGGCTTATGGGGAATACGTTATATGATACTCTGTGCTGAGGGACCACGTGTGAAGGCACTTAAGCTGTAAGCCCCGTACTTAATTTTGTGAGAACGCAAGGTAAGAAAGGGCCAAGAGATGGACGATTGGGTAAGAGTAGTTGGCTGGACTGTGATTGGGGCGGAAAAATGACTAAGTATCATCTATGCGTTGGTGGCAGCATGCTTTGATGGAAACAGTTTTGGCGTAAACGCAAAGGTGAGGGAAGACTGTTAGGCGTTGAAGCCACGACGCATTGAGGACATAAAGCGTGGAGAATCACCTTGTACCAAAGATTATCTTGCGACAAACGCATTAAAGGCAGCGGGGCGTTGGAGGTTAATGGCCACGAGGAGTTGAGAGCTGATTTGCGATGAGGTCATTATGCAGTTAACACTACCATGCGTTGAAAGTGAGTACGCGTTGGACAAAGAAGGTTGGCCAAGAGAGAGTAATGCGTTTGTTAACCATCTGGCAGGAGAATTTTGAAAAGAAACACCATCAGAGGTTGTATGTTGCCGAAGCTAAATATAGAAGGTATGCGTTGAACAGATTGTATTGTAGTGTAGTGTTGAAATGGAGATTAAGTCGGTGGTATATATATAAGTGGATCGAGAATTCAATTGTTCTGATTGCATTTCAGAGCTCGAGTTGGGTTTATTCTAAAGCTAAACATCGGAAGGAGGTAGAAGAAGATGTTCACGCTGATTTGGAGTGGAAGTCTCATCGTAACCGTGGAAGGAACTTGAGTTGGGCAGGGAACTCGGCTGGTGTTACTTCCTCAGAGTGACGCTCGGTTTTGGAGGAAGAACAAACTGAAGGAACGGTGGTTAGGGCCGGAACTTTTGAGGTTAGTAAGTTAACTCGATTTTGAGCAAGTTTCATGAAGGATGCTTGAGCTGAAATTGTATTAATGTGTGTCAAACTCAGATAGAAGATATTAACGCTGAATTTGCCGGACAATTAGGGGTAACTCGAGGTTGTTGAAGGATATACCCTAAACGAAGAGGATGCTCTTCATGAAATTTGGAGGTAAGATGAAGAACTTACACCTTAACAAGTTTGTAGAAGAAGGTAAGTTCTGGAATTGATCAAAATGTGATGTTTAGATGGTTGAAGAAGGAAGAAGAAAGGAAGAAGGAAGTGGTTCTGCTATAGCAGTAGTATCGCTGAGAGAGCGAGAGACAGGGCAGCGAAGCAAGTATCGCTGTAACGCAAGGGGAGCTTTGCGTCTCACGATTCTCGCTAGAGTATCGCTGGGTGTCGCTTCTCAGGTAGTCTCGCTAGTTACATCCAACTCAGTGTCGCTAGTACGGTAGTATGTGATGAATCTCGCTGGCAGCTTTTAATTGTCTAAAGAATAATGCTATTAACGTGTGTTTAAGGAAAAGGAAGATTATGAAAACTAAACATGAGGAAAATGTATTTTCAGGCTAGGAAGAGCTCGGGGAGGCTTATAATCCACTTAGAGCCGAGACAAATCGTGAGTGACCTTTACTATATCTTGAGATTAACTTAGTATACTTATTTGATGAGGAAATGTGATCCTTTGCAGTATCCATTGTGAATGTGATGTGTTAGCAAGTGATAACTTGTAGAAATACAAGTTATTATAGCCTTTTTCATAGATAAATAAAGTTTAAATAAGAGAAGCATGACGTAGTTGATGATAAATTCCATTAATAAATCTTCCTTTGCGTTATACTCTTGAATTTTGATGAAGATATTGATTTTACCACTTGTTGAGCCTAAAATGCATGTTTTAACGCAGGAATGCAGACGATGCGTTGATGACTTCTTAACGCAGGACAACATGTTAGTTCTTCATGGACGCATGGTCTGAACGGAACGCAAACAACCTGACGACACGTTAACAACAACTCAATGCATAACTACGCGTTAGCAACCTACGACACGTTGACATAGGCCAAACTATGCATAGACGCATAGACAACCGTTACGGCAAGGCGCTGAGAATCAGATCGGAATCTTGAGAGATTGACGGATGATTGACAGACATGATTTGCGGCTTAAGTGGTGGATCTTAATTGGCCCGAGAATCACGCAATCAGGCGAGATGGACGCAGTGTCAATCTCGCTACCAATCAAGCAGATTTGCCATTAACTGCGATTTCATCATCTATAAAAGGCAGCTCTGCGAGAGGAGAAAGGTTGTTGATTCTCGGAAGGACTCCATAAGTGACAACAGAGTTCTCTCAGACTTCAACCGGATACAAATAGCTCGAGAGAGAAGAGTCTTCCATCCGCCGCACCACTTCACAGCCAAATCATCACGCTTCCATCCGGGCGACTCAAGACATTGACGCCTTTCCTTGCTTTCTTTCTTACTGTTCTTGCTTGAATTTTAGATTTGTATCAAGGAATTGAACTTATCAAAATTTGTATCTCATTTTCATCAATACAATTATCTTCCATGTCTTTTCACTTTTCTCATCTGTCCACTTTATACTTGCAAGCCATGAGTAACTAATCACTCGAGGGTCTAGGGTTGCGTTAGCATCTAGCTAGGAACCACATGATAACTATTTTAACTTGTCAATTCCGAGCTTAATCCGATGCTTATATCCATCTGACAAATCGACATAAGTAGTAATAATCAGACTGCTCGAGAAGGTAAGTGATTGTGGAACTCAATTGACAAGGGCCAAGTAGTGTTACCTGTCTACGGGGACAACCTTGGTTCTTAACATTCTCCTATGCGTTATAGACATATAACGCATAGCGGCTGACAACCGGGAGAAGAGTCGCAAGTATGAATAGAATACTACTGTGTGCTTCCGACATTAGATGTTAATCAACTCGAACCATCTTCTTTATCCATTCACACACATCTTAGCTGAACTTGCTGTGTCACATGCTTTCCATATTCCACAATTGTTAGTTTAGTGTATAAACAATCGCTTTCTTTAGATTAGAAACACAATTTCAAACAATTATTGGTTACCACTGTAATGCATGACATCCAATTAAAAACCAAATCAATATAATCCCTGCGTTCGACCTCGGACTCACCGAGAACACCTATTACTTTACTTATACTTAA
Source organism: Citrullus mucosospermus (assembly GCA_030954485.1). Classification (NCBI taxonomy): domain Eukaryota; kingdom Viridiplantae; phylum Streptophyta; class Magnoliopsida; order Cucurbitales; family Cucurbitaceae; genus Citrullus; species Citrullus mucosospermus. The sequence continues at coordinate 12,397,501 of CM062057.1, read as the reverse complement.
GTAAAAGAATAGGAAAACTTGACAAGACCAACGCATAATAATAGAACGCATTGCATGATCAAAACATGACATGTTGAACGCATAGCCACATACTTTAACACTTTGCGTTAGCCTGATTCCCACATACAATATTTACACAACAAGTTTTTGGCGCCGTTGCCGGGGACTATTCATTGATTTAATTATTTTCTTTGGATTATTGTGTTGCAGAATTCCTCAATCGACGGAGTATAGCAAGCTTCTCTTTTGTCAGAGGCTTCTAACAGTATATGAGTGAAGGGGATAACTCGACATTTGATATTGACCCTGAGATTGAGAGGACCTTCAGAAGAAGGATAAGACAGAATAAGCAAAGAAGGAGCAATCAGTCTACTGAAGAGAACATGGATGCTCAAAACAATCAACCTCAAGCTCCTCAAGCTGAGGTCAGGCGGAACGCAAATGCGCAAGAGCACGCAAACTATGATACAAACCCGATTCTCTTGGCGCATGATAGAAATCGCCCGATGAGGGAGTATACATTGCCAAATTTATATAATTTTGCACCGAGAATTTTACAACCAAACTTCGAGGGTAATGGAAGGTTCGAAATGAAACCAGTGATGTTGCAGATGCTGCAAGCCGCAGGGCAATTTGGGGGTGCAACGGGTGAAGATCCACATGCACACCTGAAGAGTTTCTTGGAAATCTGTAGTGCATTCCCTATGGCTGGAGTACCGCAAGATAGCATCAGACTGACGCTATTCCCATTTTCTCTCAGAGATGAGGCAAGACAGTGGGCATATTCATTTGAACTGGTGAGATTACAACGTGGGGTAAAATGGTTGAAAAGTTCATGCAGAAATATTTTCCTCCGACGGTAAGTGCAAAGAGGCGACGAGACATTGTCACCTTCGAGCAAAAGGACTCGGAGACACTTAGTGAAGCATGGGCCCGGTTTAAAAGGCTGGTAAGGAATTGTCCCCATAATGATATCCCTGATTGTGTACAGATGGAGATTTTCTATGGAGAACTGAACAAAACATCACAATCAGTGGCTGACGCCTCTGCAACAGGAGGTTTGATGGACAAAACTTACACGCAAGCCAAAGAGATCCTCGACAGAATTTCGAGGAATACAGATGAATGGGTGGATGATGGATATGGATCCAGGTATATGGATAAAAGACGATCGCAAGCTGGAATGATTGAAACAGATGCGACTAGTAACCTTTCAACTCAGATCGCTAACATGACATCCTTGCTGCAAACAATTGCGTTGAACAACCAAGGAGGAACAGTTGCATCAATGGACGCAATGAACACGGTGAATGCAACAGCGTCTGTAAGCTGTGTGCAATGCGGTGAGGGTCACTTGTATGATATGTGTCCCTACAACCCACAGTCTGTCTGCTATGTTCAGAACAACCCGTATTCTAAGACTTATAATCCGGGTTGGAGGAACCATCCTAACTTTGGATGGGGAGGAAACCAATCACAGACGCAGGGGGCTGGACAACAGCCGCAGAGAAACAATAATCCTGTGTATAACCAAGGTGTTCAAGGGCATCAAGTACCACGAAATCAGTCAGCAAATTCATCATCATCATCCCTTGAAGCACTTATGCGTCAAACGGTTACTCAAAATGAAGAAACGTGTAAGTCGCTGGAAGTGATGCTCCAAAATCAGATGGGAGAAATAAAGAGCCATGCCATTGCAATTAGAAATCTAGAACTTCAAGTGGGACAAATGGCAAGTGAGCGCAATACGAGACCCCAAGGAGCATTGCCTAGTAATACCAAAGCCCCACGAGGTAACGGTAAGGAACAATGTCAAGTTGTGACATTGAGGAGTGGGAAGGTTCTTCCCACTGAATCGCAAGAGCAGAGGATGCAAGGAAATCTGCAGCCTCAAATCATTCCACTACAAACTCCCGCAACATCTATCCATGAACCGCAATCTTCATCCACAACCGCAACATAGGTCAGGCACTATGTGACTTAGGGGCCAGTATAAATTTAATGCCACTGTCTATATTCAAGAAGTTGGGTATAGGGGAAGCACGGCCAACTACAGTCACACTTCAGCTCGCTGACCATTCCATTAAGCATCCAGAGGGGAAAATCGAGGATGTTCTTGTGAAGGTGGATAAATTTATCTTCCCGGCTGACTTCATAATTCTGGATTATGAAGCTGACAGAGAGGTGCCCATCATCTTGGGAAGACCTTTCTTAGCTACTGGATGCACCCTGATTGACGTCCAGGAAGGGGAGTTAACTATTCGAGTGGATGACCAGCAGGTAAAATTTAATGTGTTTAATGCGTTGAAATATCCTGTTGATTTTCATTCTTGCCAGATGATCGAAGAGATAACTGAAGAAAAGGCAAGCATCATCGACGCATGTGCGAAAAACGAAACACTGCTGGATGAACTGGATGAAGGAAGAGAAGCAGAAATAAATATAATCTCCAACGCAAGCTTTGAACGGTTAGACTTGGGCAACAGAACCACGGAGAAAACAAAGCCGTCCTTAGAAGAACCACCATCCCTTGAACGTAAGACATTGCCAATGCATTTAAAGTATGTATATTTGGGGGAAGAGAGCACGCTACCGGTCATCATATCCTCTGCGTTGACGACAAAATGTGAAAAGGCTTTGCTAGATATCCTGAAAAACCATATCAAAGCCATAGGATGGACCTTAGCAGATATTAGAGGAATAAGCCCTTCGTACTGCATGCACAAAATTCGGTTGGAAAAGGGTAAGGATGGTTCAGTTGAGAGGCAACGCAGGCTTAACCCCGCGATGAAGGAGGTTGTAAAGAAAGAGATCATCAAATGGCTCGACGCAGGGGTCATTTATCCAATTTCCGACAGCAACTGGGCAAGCCCAGTTCAGTGTGTACCGAAGAAAGGGGGAATGACAGTGATCATGAACAGCAAGAATGAACTGATACCAACAAGAACGGTCATTGGCTGGCGCATCTGTATGGACTACCGCAAGCTGAATGCGGCAACAAAGAAGGACCACTTTCCACTGCCATTCATCGACCAGATGCTAGATAGGCTGGGAAGTAATGAATTTTTCTACTTCCTGGACGGATATTCCGGCTATAACCAGATCATGATAGCTCCGGAAGATCAAGAGAAGACGACGTTCACATGTCCATATGGCACCTTTGCGTTCAGACGCATGCCATTCGGGCTTTGTAACGCACCAGGGACGTTCCAAAGGTGCATGATGGCAATATTCTCTGATCATTTGGAACAGTCAGTAGAGGTGTTTATGGATGACTTCTCAATATTTGGGAAATCTTATGATGAATGCTTGACCAACCTAGAACAAGTGCTAAAGCGATGCGAAGACACAAATCTAGTCCTCAACTGGGAAAAATGCCATTTTATGGTGACTGAGGGTATTGTGTTGGGGCATAAAATCTCAAAGGTTGGATTGGAAGTGGATCAGGCAAAGATAGATGCGATAGAAAAACTCCCAGCCCCCACAAATTTTAAGACTTTGCGAAGTTTCCTAGGGCATGCAGGCTTCTATAGAAGATTCATTAAAGGATTCTCGCAAGTAGCAAAACCACTGAGCGAGCTGCTGGAAGTCAACAGGGAATTTAATTTTGACGGTAAATGCTTAAACGCATTCGAGTCTCTAAGGCAAGCTCTGATTTCAGCACCGATTTGAATTAATGTGCGACGCAAGTAACCATGCGGTGGGAGCAGTATTGGGGCAAAGAAAAGAGAAAATAATGCACCCCATCTATTATGCTAGTAAAATGTTGAATTCGTCTCAGGAGAACTACACTACTACTGAGAAGGAAATGTTAGCCATAGTCTCTGCGGTTGACAAATTTAGAGCATACTTGATAGGGTCAAAGGTGACCATCTATGGTGATCATTCTGCGATCAAGTATTTGATGGCGAAAAAGGACGCAAAGCCTAGACTTATCCGTTGGGTCCTACTGTTGCAAGAATTCGATGTGGAGATTAAAGATAGAAAGGGAACCGAGAATCAGGTTGCGGATCACCTATCTCGGTTGGAAAATAAAGAGGTTCAGGAGAGTTGGAGTGATATAGAGGAACGATTCTCAGACGAGCATGTAATGAACGCAGAGAGTCAGGAACCGTGGTACGCAAACATAGTCAACTATCTGGTCTGCAACCAATGGCCTGAAGAATTTAACGCTCAACAAAAGAAAAAGCTCCAACATGAAAGTAAGTTCTACTGCTGGAATGAGCCATATCTATACAGACTTGGCCCTAACCACATACTCCGTCGATGCGTTCCAGAATATGAAACGCATAGCAATCTGAGAAGCTGTCATGAAGCACCTTACGGAGGACACTTTGGAGGGCAGAGAACAGCTGCAAAGGTGCTGCAAAGTGGGTATTTCTGGCCCACATTATTCAAAGACGCAAGGGCATATGCAGTAGCTTGTGATTGTTGTTAGAGAACAGGCAACATTTCCAACCGAAATGAGATGCCTCTGAATTCAATGCTGGAAGTTGAGTTGTTCGACGTATGGGGAATCGACTTCATGGGACCATTCGCTCCTTCTTGTGGCAATCAATATATCTTAGTAGTGGTCGACTACGTATTAAAGTGGGTAGAAGCAGCAGCCTGTGCAAAGAACGACGCAAACACAGTGTCCAAGTTCCTAAAGAAACAAATCTTCTCTCGATTTGGGACACCAAGGGCGATAATTAGTGATGAAGGTACGCATTTTATAAATCGCATCATCACTAATTTACTGACTAAGTTTAATGTCTCGCACAGGGTAGCAACTGCCTATCACCCACAGACAAACGACCAAGCTGAAATAACAAACCGGGAGATCAAGTCTAAACTTGAAAAGGTCGTGAGCAATTCAAGAAAAGACTGGACAGAGAGATTAGATGAAGCTCTATGGGCCTACAGAACGGCATTCAAAACACCGATAGGCATGTCACCCTATGCGTTGGTGTTTGGTAAAGCATGCCATCTCCCACTTGAGCTGGAACACAAGGCCATCTGGGCCATGAAGAAGCTCAATTTAGACCAGGAGGCAAGCAGAGAAGCTAGAAAGCTTCAACTAAATGAACTCCTGGAGTGGAGGCACTCAGCTTATGAAAACGCAAAGCTGTACAAAGAAAGGACCAAGAAATGGCACGACAAGAACATTAGTAAGAAAATTCTATACGTTAGCCAGAAGGTCCTGTTATTTAATTCAAGGTTGCGTTTGTTCCCAGGTAAGCTGAAGTCTCGATGGTCGGGTCCATTCATAATCAAGGAAATGTTCCCGCATGGTGCGGTCATGCTGACAAATGAAAATGGAACCACATCCTTCAAGGTCAATGGACAAAGGGTAAAGCCCTACCACATTGGAGAGTTCGAAATTAACAAAACTTCCATTGACCTACGCGAGTGTAATGACTGAGCTTGCGTCGAAAGGTCCCTGCGTTGTCAAATGTTTACATTTCCAGGGACGCTTTCTTTTACCCTTGCTTTATTTTAATTTTATTTGAATTTGTTATAGTATTTAATTTTATTGTATTTTGTTTTTCCTGTCTCTGTTTGTATTTTGTTTTTAGCATATATTTATTTCTTTAATTTCAGTTTATAACTGTAAATGAGATAAGCATGAAAGTAGGAGTTGAGTTTTTGAACAATCTGATTTCATCGGATAATCTATTATTCATGCATGCGTCCAACGCATAAGCAAACTATGCGTTCATCGATAAACGAATTCTGTGTTTATCGAATTAAGGTTAGAGGAAAGGTTAAAGCCATACATATTTTGTCAAACGCATCATACTTAACTTACAACGCATAATCTAACCTGAGAACCAGGCGTTCATCAGTATGCGTTTATCATTAGTTTACTGCATTTAGATAGAGCACTAGGTGAAACGTAGATGTCTTCTCAGCCTACGCGTCTTTCCTAGAAAAACACTCAAGTGCCAAAAACACTCAAGTGCTCTGTGTGTGTTAATTAGCCGCCCATTACACGTGATGGGTGTGCGGCTCAATAAAATTTGCCTTGATCAGTGGGATTTCGGATATCGGGTATCTGCATTAATTACCGACGGCTAAATTAGCCCATTATAAACGCGATCCGATTTTCATTTTCCATTTTCAAAACCTTTCATCTCTCTTAAATCTCCGGCGATCTGTGTTCGAGCAGAAAGCATATGTCTAACCCACAAAATCAAGAACACCTCGCCGGCAACATTCCCCCAAGACCTTCTTCATCCTCAACATCAGTACCCGAGGTATTTCTTAACCCTCGATTTCCATCCTTCTCTCCACCAACATTTCATCCTTCCAGACCTGTGAGGCCTTTTGCTTCACCAATCAGACCAAGATCCCCAAACCCTATCCCACCGTTTATCCCTAACTTCTCCGCGTCTAGAATCAGGGCCACTGCCCAGAGACCACCCATCTACCCATTTTTCCGGCCATTCGCCAGAGCCCCAACCCGTGCACCAGTAGTCGACGACTCCGACGATTGTGTGGAAATTTTAAATATCCGCCCTTTGAGCCGAATCGACCCAATCCCTACCCCAAAACCCAAAAGTCGGGTCAAGTCTTGCATTTCACGGCCCAAAATCAAGAACATGAAGGAGTTTTCTGCCGCAAACTTCAATGTAGGAAGCCAATGGCTAAGCGCGGAGAACTCCGAGGCTGAGCAACCTGTTTCTGGAACGGTGCGTGATGAAGCCAGTACACTGCACGGAAGCAGTGAGGTACGCCGAAGGGAAGAAAGAGATGTATTCGGCGACATCTTGGAGAGGATAGCTCAAGAAGAAAGGGAGGCGAAGGGTCGGGAGGATGACGGGGAGGTCAACTAGCCCTTGCCTCTATCCCGTCCACCAAGCACGAGAGGGACGGAGGAAATGGGAAGAGAAGAAGAAGAAGAGGTGGCTGTCACCGTGGGGGAAGTAAACTCTGCAAAATCCCCAGACGAGTGCATTTGTTGGAAGAAGAAAGACTAGAAAAAGCAGCCGAAGAGCTTGAAAGAGAGCCACAAATTGAAGAAGATGCAGAGCTGGCTGCTAGAATAATCGCCCAAGAAGAAGGGGAGGGCAAGAAGAAAAAGAAAAAGAAAAGTAGGAAGGAACGCATCGAGGAGGATGCGAGGGAAGAACAAGGTGTGCGCACCTTGGAAAAGAAGAAGAGGAAAGAAAAGAAGGTGGCGGTTACCAAACTCCCAAGCACGAATACTGAGAAATGCAAGGGAAAGGAGAAGGTGACCGAAGCACCAGTTACAGTGGCCGAGAGCAAGAAGAGAACCGTAAATGCGATCCCAGCTAAGGCCAAGGGAAAAGAGAAAGTGGTCGATGCGTCGCCACAACAAAAGGAAGGAAAAGGGAGACGCAGGGCGTTCCCGGACTTAATGATTGAGGTGGGATTTTTCCCTGAAGACGCCCCAGTGCCGCCATACATCACCGAAATAGTTGACCACCACGGCTGGAGAAACTTCTGTACCAGCACTCCTTGGGTCCAACCTGACGTAGTCCGAGATTTCTATAACGGACGCATAGACGAAGAGGAGGACGTGGTGGTGGTGGATGAAATTGAAGTCCCATTCATCGCAAGGGAAATCAACGGTATATATGAGTTGAGGGACAACCCGGATGCGGAAGGAAATAAGATCATATAATCAACTCCAACAGAGTTAATGGAGGACGCACTCCGGGTAATGGCGAAGCCAAGGGCTAAGTGGGATGTTTCACCCACAGGTATAAAAACGCTATCAACAAGCAGCCTAATACCAGAGGCAAACCTGTGGGTGTATTTGGTGAAGAAGCGGCTGATCCCTATAACGCATGACAAGACAGTATCAAGGGATCGGGTGATGGCAGCATACTGCATTATGCGTCGCATCACCCTTGATGTTGGACGCATAATTGCCGCACAGATAAGAGAGGTGTTCAGCAAGCCAAGTGGCCAACTCTTTTTCCTCGCTCTTATCATGAACTTATACGGCAATGCTTCCATCGGAGGGCCAACGGAAGTGTTAGACGCAGAGAAGATGATTGAAGTTAATGGCGTAATTGCCAACAAGACTCTGCGTCGGTTGATGAGAGGATCGCAATATCTGCCAGAGCCTACCAAGGCCACCAAAAAACCTCATCAACCCGTTCCGCCTCCAAAGCCGCAACCACAGAAGAAGGGGAAGCCGTCCAAGTTGAAGGGCATGGCAAGTCCTGATGCCACCATTCGACCTTCCCCAACCTCAAGCCCTTCACCCCCACTTCCAACAACCAGAAGGGAACCAACTCCACCTCCACCTCCTCCTGAGACGCATCGTCCTAAGCCACCTCCACCTCCTCAAAAAACGCATTGCCCCAAACATCAAAAACCCCGACCTTCCACAAAACCCTCTGCCCCAATAAGAGTTGATGACTAACACTTGGAGGATTTGGGCGCGACTTTTATGCGGCCATCATCCCCTGCGTTTGACGAAACTCCACCCATTCCCCCGCCTCAGCCAAACGCGCCTCCTCCGCGTTACCCAAACCCGCCTACCCCACCAACGCAACCTCAACCGCAAGAAGGCCCACTTGACCTTGAGTTGGAGACAGTGCAAACATATCTGCAACAAGCGATCTTGCGTCCTGTGATGCACTCATTAAATATGTTAGCACGCCGACAGACGGAGCAGTTCCAATTCACTTTAAATTATGTTCACCAACTGCTCTCAATCCGACCGGAAATCCCACCCCCTGATATTCCAGAACGCCTCCAACAGCCTCTTGTCTTCCCAGTGCCGCAGCGCCCTGCATCTGAGCAGCAACGCAGACCTGATGAAGACGAGACTGATGGTTAAAACATTTAGGGGTGTGGTCAAGAGTTGTAATTTTCTTGCGAATTTTCTATCTTCACAGTCAATTGTATGCGTTGGTGAAAATCAAATTAATAGAATGAATATTTCTTCATCGCATGGATCTTTAATTTCCTCTTTGCGTTGTCTCTTGTTATAAATTTATCCTAAGTACATTTAATTAGTCTCAACTTTTATCTTTGCGTTGAAAAATTGGTCCCTGTGATGATAATCATGCTTACACTTTTTGTACACTCTTTAAGTTAGATTACTTTCAATGCGTCTGCATACTATTCCTTAGAAACGCAAACCTACTTTGAATGTATGCAAGCAGCCAATTCAAACCTCATTTACAAAAGTTTGCAACTTAATCTTTGTTTACAATTTAAGCAATAAGGACCTTGCTACTCTCAAGTTTGGGGGTGGAAGAGGTTTGAACTGTCAAAGATAAAAATATGAGGAACTTAGTTCAATCATTAAAAAAAATAATAATAATAATAAATAAAATAAAATAAAATAAAATAAAATAATTATTCTTTGAAACGCAAAACTCCGCTGGCAAGACTAATATATTTATCTTGTTAAGAGTTTAGCTGAAAACGACACCTGCTTGTAGTTGGCCACCTCCATGCACCCCATAGTTGGTGTGTCAAAACGAAGGTGGGTAATCGTAATCAACGACGCATAGATAAATAACAAACTCCAATGTCTAGTGAGGAACCCGAGCTTAGATAAGAGTTTAGTCCAGAAGGGCACTTGCTCGTAGTTGGCTGCCTTTATGCACCCCATCGTTGGTATGTCAGAACGAAGGTAGGTAACCCTACTCGACGCATACTTAATAACCATACAATAAAACCAATGAAAGAAAAAGGAACTTTATATCTTCATCTTTTCAGATTCAGTGTTAAAAGAAGAAACAAAAATTTTGTGAATAATGAGTTAAAGAGTTTTGAAAAGAAAGCTTGCCACATACAAATTAGACCCGTCCTAAGGAAAAGAATATAGAGGTAGAGAAATAATATAACTAACGGGTAGCTGATTGAGTATAGCATTCTGAGAGACTAGTCAATGTGTTGAGAAAATGTTTAGATAATTGAAGTCTCTTAGATAGAAGTTATGCTTGAGGACAAGCATTTATCTAAGTTTGTGGGTGTGATAACTTGTAGAAATACAAGTTATTATAGCCTTTTTCATAGATAAGAGTTTAAATAAGAGAAGCATGCGGTAGTTGATGATAAATTCCATTAATAAATCTTCCTTTGCGTTATACTCTTGAATTTTGATGAAGATATTGATTTTACCACTTGTTGAGCCTAAAGCGCATGTTTTAACGCAGGAATGCAGACGATGCGTTGATGACTTCTTAACGCAGGACAACATGTTAGCAATCTGTTCTTCATGGACGCATGGTCTGAACGGAAAGCAAATAACCTGACGACGCGTTAACAACAACTCAACGCATAATTACGCGTTAGCAACCTACGACGCGTTGACATAGGCCAAACTATGGATGGACGCATAGACAACCGTTACGGCAAGGCGCTGAGAATCAGATCGGAATCTTGAGAGATTGACGGATGATTGACAGACATGATTTGCGGCTTAAGTGGTGGATCTTAATTGGCCCGAGAATCACGCAATCAGGCGAGATGGACGCAGTGTCAATCTCGCCACCAATCAAGCAGATTTGCCATTAACTGCGATTTCATCATCTATAAAAAGGCAGCTCTGCGAGAGGAGAAAGGTTGTTGATTCTCGGAAGGACTCCATAAGTGACAGCAGAGTTCTCTCAAACTTCAACCGAAGACAAATAGCTCGAGAGAGAAGAGTCTTCCATTCGCCGCACCACTTCACAGCAAATCATCACGCTTCCATCTGGGCGACTCAAGACATTGACGCCTTTCCTTGCTTTCTTTCTTACTGTTCTTGCTTGAATTTTAGATTTGTATCAAGGAATTGAACTTATCAAAATTTGTATCTCATTTTCATCAATACAATTATCTTCCATGTCTTTTCACTTTTCTCATCTGTCCACTTTATACTTGCAAGCCATGAGTAACTAATCACTCGAGGGTCTAGGGTTGCGTTAGCATCTAGCTAGGAACCACAGGATAACTATTTTAACTTGTCAATTGCAAGCTTAATCTGATGCTTATATCCATCTGACAAATCGACATAAGTAGTAATAATCAGACTGCTCGAGAGGGTAAGTGATTGTGGAACTCAATTGACAAGTGCCAAGTAGTGTTACCTGTCTACGAGGACAACCTTGGTTCTTAACACTCTCCTATAACGCATAGCAGCTGACAACCGGGAGAAGAGTCGCAAGTATGAATAGAATACTACTGTGCGCTTCCGACGTTAGATGTTAATCAACCCGAACCCTTTTCTTTATCCATTCATACACATCTTAGCTGAACTTGCTGTGTCGCATGCTTTCCATATTCCACAATTGTTAGTTTAGTGTATAAACAATCGCTTTCTTTAGATTAGAAACACAATTTCAAACAATTATTGGTTACCACTGTAACGCATGACATCCAATTAAAAACCAAATCAATATAATCCCTGCGTTCGACCTCGGACTCACTGAGAACACCTATTACTTTACTTATACTTGGGTAAAAGAATAGGAAAACTTGACAATACCAACGCATAATAATAGAACGCATTGCATGATCAAAACATGACATGTTGAACTCATAGCCACATACTTTAACACTTTGCGTTAGCCTGATTCCCACATACAATATTTACACAACAACAAGTTAAAAGGGTACTAATGCTAATGTCTAAATATAATAATGGCTAAGGGACCTTATGGTGAAAGCCTATATGTAAGTGAGCATGAAGTTAAGTGCTGAGGGACTTTGTGTGAAAACACTTGAATAGCTATGAGGAATGGATTACAATGTTGAGGGACTATGAGTGAAAGCATGTAGTAACCCATCACATACTAGCTCGTGCTGAGGGACCATGAGTGAAGGCACTTGAGCGAAGATAGAATTGGTTACCAGTGCTGAGGGACTTTATGTGAAGGCACATGGTAATGTAAATATAATCGAATAAGTGCTGAGGGACAGAATGTGAGGGCACTAGAAAGTTGCAAATCTGTGTGACATGAGGATTTGACATTTATATGTGTAATTTGGAAGAAGAACCTTAGTAACTCTCTAAGATATGATACGTAATGGTTACTAATGGATAAGCTTGCCCATATTTGTTAGTGATAGTTGAATAGATTTAGTCACTCACTGGGCTTTTTGCTCATTCAGTTTGTTGTTGTTTGTCGTTTCAGGTAGCGAGCATGTCCGGGATGCCTAGCCTATAGAAGAATCTCGTCTGGGCCTATCTGGAAGCAAACCTCTGGGATAGTTGTAAATATTTAGTCTGTACATATGTCTTGTAATGTGCATGATTCTTAGAAGTGAAGGGGAGATGTGTTGTATCTTATATGTATATATGCAGAAAATACTTGTTGAGAGGTTGCATGTTTTTCTAATATATCAATAGAAATGTTGTTTTGAATTGAGATTCATCTGGTATATATTTTCAAATATGTATTTAAGGAGAACAGTATCACGCTCAATCCTAGGTATAGAGTGCATCTGGGATGGGGTGTGACAATTTAGAAATGTTGTTTTGAATTGAGATTCATCTGGTATCTATTTTCAAATATGTATTTAAGGAGAACAGTATCACGCTCAATCCTAGGTATAGAGTGGCATCTGGGATGGGGTGTGACATGAGCAGTTAGTTGAAATGGAATTCAGTGCTCAGGGACCTTGTGTGAAAGCATATGGAAATCCAATATATGATAGCCAAGTGCTGAGGGATCACGTGTGAAGGTACATGGGAACTCCTGTAACACCCCCATCCTAGATATTTATATATATACCTATATCTTTACCTAGGAGTGAGTGTTACCTACTCTGTATTCTGTTAACACTGTTATATACACATTTCTATATCATAACCAGCTGGCAATTTGCTTAGCCATTACAATAGTTATGCAAAATTTTCTGATAAAATAGCATCATAAGTAAGATTTAAAAGGCTATGTTTAAAGTTTACATGTATGCCTGGTGATCCTCACAAATGCAACTCAAAATAAGTACAATTTCTACATGGGGATGGGGTTTACAAGTTCCCAATTACAAAATTCTAATTTGGCTTAGACGAATCTTGATGGTAGGCTAGGCACCCCGAACATACTCACTACCTGGAAAGAAAAAATCAGAGAAACAAGAATCTATGAGCTACAATGCTCAGTGAGTGACTATCTAAAGTATAAACTCAATAAAAACATAACTACAATCATTTGTATAAACTGCTTGGTCATGCTTCATAAACTTGTAAATAGCTATAACTTGTAAATAACTATCATCACGTAAATAAATATCTTTTCATTGAACCTTTGTTGAGGCGGAGCGAACTCAACGCACCCGACGTCAATAAGCCTTAGCTGTGTGGAGTAATCTCAACACATCAGCGTTAGATGCCTTTTATTCTGCTTATAAGTCTATCTGATCTCGGGCTGCCCGTATACCTTCTCATGTTCTTCAGTACTAGGGTCCTAGGGAATACTCAATCACCGTCTTTATATCCTTTGGTGAGAGCTTCATGGAAATACTAGGGCTACCCATATGCCTTCACATGCCCTTCAGCATTGGGTCCCAATAGAATCTTTCTAGTGCACTGACTTGCACATCACATTTATCATAAATTAACAATAACCATGATATCTCAGGCTTCATAAAATACTAGGGCTGCCCATATGCCTTCACGTGTCCTTCAGCATTGGGTCCCATTTGAATCTTCCTAGTGCACAGACATGCACAATACATTTATCATAAATTAACTATAATCATGATATCTCAGACTTCATAAAATACTAGGGCTGCCCATATGCCTTCACGTGTCATTCAGCATTGGGTCCCATTCGAATCTTCCTAGTGCACAGACATGCACAATACATTTATCATAAATTAACTATAATCATGATATCTCAGAATTCTCGAAACATTCATCTAGCAACTAGCTTGGTAAAGCTTAGAACATTATCTGATACATTATCAAGCTCTATCTCACATATAAGATATGTGCTAGTTTCATACATAGGAGTACACTTCAACTCATGCTTCAAAGATATTATTAAGCATATAGAAAATAATATTCAAGTTAGTTTATCTCAAACCATAAAGTCACTAGCGATATTACCTTAACAAGCGATACTCAACGAGAGTTGTGAGACACAAGGCCCTTTGCGTTACCAGCGGCACTTGTCTCGCTGATCACTCTCTAGCTCTTTAGCGATACTTCTGCCCTAGCGACCCCCGATGGCCAATGTTTTCTTCCTTCTTTTCCTAACCCGTTCTTAAATCTGCTAAACATCAAAGTCCAACCAAAATCAGAACTTTCTCTCTTCTACAAACTTGTAAAGAAGTGAGCTTTCTAACTTACCTCAAGATTTCAAACCCTAACTCTTCTTTGTTTGAGAAATATTCTCAAATAACTCCAGCTGCTTTGGATCATCTAGCAGCTCAACTTCGATTACTTCTTCCTAGAATTTAACATACTCTAGCTAAAATTTAGCTTAAACATCCTTCATAGAAGTTGCTAAGAATTAACTTACTAACCTTTAAAATTTTTGCCCTAGCTTCGACTTCCTCAGCTCACTCTTCTTCAAACACCGAATGATGTCTAGATTATCGTCAACAGTCGAGCCTCTGGTTCCAGCTTCAATTTCACCATGGAAGTGATTTGGTTCCTACTTAACTTCGACATAAACAGCTTCTTCCACCTCTCCTCGTTGTTCTTTTACGAAAAGGGGTAAATCTGGGTTCGAAATATGTCTAAAGTGTTTATTTAGTCGGCGTACTTACTTATATATATACACCACCGACTCACCAGTACGACCATCACCTTCTTACTTAGGTTGGCCGACGCAACCTTCCGTGCAAAGCTTCAGCAACGCATAGCTTCAACTTGCTGTTTTACAATTGCTCAACGCTCAGTTGCGAGATAGCCGATTAACGCATGATCCTCTCGGCCACTCTTCTAATGTACCAACACATACCAACCTTCAACGCATAGTAGTCTCCAACGCATAGTGGCCTTCAACGCATAGTGGCTTCCAACGCCTCGTGGCCTTCAACGCCTCGTGGCCATCAACGCCTAGTGGCCTTCAACACCTAGTGGCCTTCAATGCCTCGTGGCTTCCAATCACATGTGTCCATGCCGAGCTACCTTCTTCAATGCATAGTACCAATAGTCTCGTCAAGTCTCCGACATACTCTCAACGCGTAGCCCCACTAACGCATGGCCAACACTTAGCCACTTTTGCTCCCATACTACTCGGCCAACTTTCTCTATTCACTGCCCATCTCATAATTTCTTCTTAACTTGCCAACTCCCAAATGTCAGGTAGGGGCTTACAGCGTTTCTCTACCGCATACTACTTGGCATTAAAGTCTCAAACACATACTACTATGCGTTTGTTCCTTACCGCATAATACCATGCGTCTGCCTTAATTACATACCATCATGCCTTCTTTTATGCGTTCGCACTCCTTGCGTTTACCTTTATGTCGTTCTGTGTCCAAGACCTTCCTCCTATCCTTGAGGTTTCCTTGATTAATCCTTTATGCACTCTTGTGCTGTATTCCAAGGTCATGTTTCCAAATCTCTTCCTTATGTGAGCTATTTTCTCAACGACAAATCCTATCATATATCCATCTCCAGCCTCCTTCCTTTAGACTAACTTCTCAATCTTCCCTAATGGGAGTTGTGCGTTTACCATAGATTATCATTGCCCCTTACCAAGATTCTGCCTTATGCGTTTTACCTTTATCATGCGTTTCCTTCGTCTCTACCATGCGTCCAACATGGTCTTCCACTAAGTATGCGTCCACCTTCACTTATCTCTCAGCTATTCTTTTTAACCCTGCCCATCACTTGATGAGGTTTCCTTTCTTTCCATAGGTCTTACTTCTAAGCTTAAAATCATGGTTGCGTTCTCCTGATCTGTTTATCCTACACAGTAGAATTCTCAACTTTAAGAATTACTTTGATTCCAAGATCCAGAATTCACTCAACGCAACCTTTTTATCAAATCCTTCTAATTCAAGTTTTGTCTACGACCTATGTAAACTAACACTTGAGCACAACCACTCTTGTCCTACTTCTTCCCTTTATAGGCTCTTCCATGAAATGGTCTTAGAAAATAGGGTGTGACAACTCTAACATAGTAAAACTCAGTGCTGAGGGACAATACATGAAGGCATTTGAGGGATTGAAATATCGAGGGATGAAGTGTGAAAGCATTTGAATATGAGAGTGATGAGAATTGGTACACGAGGTTGAGTGCGTTGAGCTTCGCTCCGCCACAGCTAGGAAGGGATAATTGTACTACTATTGTTCTATGGCATGGGTTAACTTGGAAATTTCTATTTATATAAATACGTGGTGGTATTGATGATTCATGTTAAGTCAAGTAGTTTAATAGTAATTGGATAAATTCAGTCACTCACTAGGCTTTAGGCTCACGCTTTCTTCTTTGTTTATTTGCTTGTTTCAGGTAGCGAGCGTGTCCGGGACGCCTAGCCTACTAAAGATTCTCGTCTGGGTCTACTTTGGATCAGTCCTCTGAGATCCAAAGTACATGTTTATGTACACGTTTCTCTAGCCTACAATTTATGTACATGTTTATTTGTCATACATGTTCCTTGGGGTGTAGTGGGATTTGATTTTGTAGTGTATATAAAGAACACTTGTTTTGATGAGTTATGTTAACTTATGAGGTTATATGGCATATAGTAAGTATAAATGATCTGGAGTTGATTAATCTTATAGTTAAATAGGAAACGGGTGTATGCAGGTTCGCACTCACTCCTAGAGTAGAAGGGAATTTGGGAGAGGGGTGTGACACAAGGTTTCTAGAGAAATGTGTTTCGTGGACTTGAACTTAAGTTTATGTAGATTTGATGCGGATGTGGTTCGATCTCTAGTACTTGATTTTTTGAATCTCTCTCAGTTGAATGTGTACGCTTAATGAATAGAAGCGGAGTGCGTAGATGTTCTTAAAGTTGGAGTCTTGGAAGAGTGTCTGTGTTCCAAAGAGTTTCAGTCTTCAAATGTGGTTCAGGTTTAGGAGTTAAGAAGCCTTTTAATTATATGGAGAATTCTAAATTTTCTGAACCCCTCAAATAGAGAACTCATCTATTTATAAAATTATCAGGTGGGCTTGGGCTTGGTTGACCCATGGACCCAACAAATTGGATTTGAGCCTTATTTGACATTTGGGTCCAACTAAGCATATTTTTTGGCTCAATTTGACTTTAGCCCAAACCTTAATATTTAATTTGACCAAAATAATTAATTTAATCCAACTATTAAGACAAAAGCATATGGCATCATCGAGATTTGCTTATTTATGTCTTAATTTTAATTTTGGACACATGTCAACTTTTAATTAGTCCCAAATTCAATCATTTGTAATTTCGTCATTAATTTGAGAAATGATGTGGTAATTTGTGATTGGTTTAAAATTTCTCATTCAACAAATGCTCATTTTCAAGATTTATGCACGTATATGGGTGGGTGAATCTAAAAAAAGATCAAGTTTGGCCCGAAAGAGACTCGTTTTGGTGGTTGGACCACAAACCAATTGTTCATTAGAGGATCAATGGAACTTAAGGAACAAAATGTAATTACAGCGGTAAAACAATAATTTTGACCCAGCTGTGATTACGAACAACTTTTAAAGGATCGACTTACTAATCATGGTTATATCATGTGGATAAAAGTATATCTATAGTGAGGAGAGGGCAGCTACTAGGCTATAGTGGAATGTCTCGGTAGTTAACAAATATTAATTAACAAGGTTAAAGAGTTTAGTAGGTTAATTTTGGATCGTTGGAGCTCGTGATTTGTAGGTCTATTAAGTCCCCTTATTAGCTCATGAACTAAACTTTAGAACAGTGTGATGAGAGAGTTTGAAAACATTCAAATTCGTTCAGAGAGTAAGTTTTACAGTTTGTTTGTTTAGTTATGAATTAAAAAAAAAATTGGAGAGTTGGAAAATATTTAAATATGATTTAAATATTAATCGCATGAATAGAGATTCATTGGATTGGAAAATGTTTGGATAATTGGAAAAATTATTAATTTAATATTTAATATAATTAATTATTATTTAAATTAATTTTATATTTAATATTAAATGAGTATTATTTAAAATTAATTAATAAAATTAATTCTAAAAGAAATTGGAAAAGGAAATTCATTTTTCAATTCATTTTGAATTTTGGGATTTTCCAATTTTGCATGAAGTAGGAGGTGGGTGTTTTAGAAACACCCTTAACCTTCTTTGAAACACCTCCTAATCCACTTAGTTAATCACCTTTTTTGATGTCAATTTGCTTGTAAATATGATTTGCATGCTTTCTTCTATATATAGAGGAAAGGAAGAATGAAAAATGGTTAAGTTTTTTGGTGGAATTTGCTTAAAATTCTTGATAACTCTCAAACTCTCAATAGCTCTCAAATTTGCTCCAAATTCATCACAATTTGGATCCCACAATCCATTCTAAGACCAGAGAATAACGAGAAAGTCTCTTGTAGTGGTCCACGAAGTGTTCGTGATCAAAATATTCAAGGAATTCGTTTCAATTTTGAGCTATAACAAGTATCAAAACTTTGTGTTTTTGGTTTTGAGAACAAACATGTTTAATCCTTAAAATTGATGTAGTCAGAGTGCTTTAAATCTGAATTGCTTCTGCATTTATGTTCCTAACTCCTTCATAGCCTTTATTTCAAATAGTTTGTAAACAAAAATTTGCATGTTTCTCTTAATGAGTTTTTATGAACTTGTTTCAAATGTTGTGATTTGAATTATATTGATGAGTGTGTGGTGAGGCACGCTTGATGGTGGAGTTGGAGTTGGAAACAAATTAATTGGGAGTGTGTCTTTTTATAGGTGTGGTTTTAACATATTTTTAGGGGAAATTCTGCTGAAAATTTATAGAATTTGATTTAGTAAATTGTATTCTTAATATGGTGTTTACATCAAAAGGTTGTGCTAGCCTGTTAGCTTTAAAAATGTTTTTAGAGTTTAACAATAAATTTCATAGTTTATTTAGAATCTATTGTCGTCGTGTCACGTCCTAGGTTTGGCAAGGTAACTTGGGGAGGGATGTGACAGTCTACCACATATTGTTCAAATTACATGAAATAAACTTGGATCTTAGTTTATTGGATTGAGTTACACAAGACTAAGTTGAATAAATAACTCTTTACTTTAAAATAAATTAAAATTGTTTATACATTACAAACAATGAGATTTAGGACATAAATTCCAACAATTTATGCATCATTGAAAGAGATTTCTCTTGTAGTTAAGGCTTGTGAGGGTAAATTCAATAATGGGAGATTTAAAAACTAGATGGTGTAGAATGGAATATTAATTATTTAGAAACTACTTTTAATGTTTGTATTTTGTTTGATACATGATAAATCTTTGGCAATCCAACCTTCTAATTCATAATCAAATTGTGTAGTAGTTACTGTCAAAGAGATGATTCAGATAAAGTTGTGGAAGATCATCTCGGTTTAGGGCAAGAACCATCAATAAAGCCGTAAAGCTTATGCCCTTTCAAGATTGTTGTTAATTGGACAAAGAACAATGTGTAGGGTTGAAATCCATAACGCAACGGAAGAAATATAGAACCAAACTCGAAATTAATTAGGATTTTGAAATACCCATACATTGAAAAAAATATAGAAAACCTACTGTATTAATTTCTAGGGTTAAGCATGCTTTTAGAGTTAGAAGGCTTACATTCGTTGTTGACTCTAAACACCACCACCACGAACCTCTCCTATTCTTTGAGTGAAGATTTGATAAAGGATTGTGCATACTTTTCTTGATTTGGAAAAAACAAGAGAGAAAACCAAAGAGCAAAAGGGAGAAAAAAAATCACAGAACTCTTCTCCCTTTTTTTTTTTTTCCATTTTGCAGGCATATATTGAGAGAGATCAGGAGACATGAGAGTAAACCATGTAAAGCGTAACTCCCACGTATGAGAGTTACCTTTTATTTATTTATTTATTTAATTTAACAACTAACTAAATAAATCATAAATAATAAATAATTAAATATAATTTAATTAATTATTTCATTTAAATCATATTTAAATGAACACCTCTCATATAACCTATAGTTTTATTTAATTTAATTTAATTTAATCAAATTTAATTAAAATTAATTTAAAAAATTAATTCTTTAATTAATTAATTGTCAAATTAAATATCTAATATTTAATTTAACCTACATTTGAATCATATTCAAATGTTATTCTCTCATAACTTATAGTTTTAATGTGCATCTAATACACATTAATTTTAACCTATAGTTTTAATATGAATCTAATTCATATTAATATTTGGAACTCTTTCAAATATGTAATTCTATATCCAAAATTAAAATTATATTATAAAGTTCAAAATAAACTTTATATTATAGTGTATTATATTATTTCCCTAAGTAAATTTGAACATTTCAAATTTCATTCAAGACATAAATACCTCATAACTCGTTACAAGCTAGGAAGGGGACCTAATGGATCTACAGATTAGAAGCTCCAATGATATGAGATCAATCGACTAAACTCATTAACAACATTAATCAATATTTGTTAACTGTGGGTACACTCCACTAAAGACCCACAATTGCACTCTTCTCACTGCAGTTATATTTCTATGTCTATGATATAGAACAATAATAGCAAATTAGTCCTTCACAAGTGTTCGTAACACTAGCTGGGTCAAATTACCGTTTTACCCCTAGGTTACTTCTAAATTCTTAAGTACCAGTGCTCCACTAATGAACAACATGTTTATGGTCCAACCATTAAACAAAAACCTCTCTCAATGAGAGGGTAGGGCCCTTTGTTCAAGTCTTAGAGACACCACTTAAGGGAACACTTATCTACTTATCCTAAAAGTGGGAATGAGTGAATTCCATCTTGTATAATTATGTCCCCAGCTCCCCACTTGGTCTTGTCTCCAAGATGGTAGGCATATTAAGTCGGCAAACAGCCACTCTCACCCATACAAATCAAAGGACAATCCCTCGTGGACAGGAGTTCATAATATACTCATGATTAAGATTAAGTTGCCTAGGTCATCCTATTGAAATAGAAACCTAACTAGTCAATGGAGTTACATCTCATGATCACTATTTCATGGTTCAGTCTTATACAAACTCATTGCATAGGATACCCCAACTCGTATGTCACCTACACGAACGCGGTTGTAATGACTCGACTTCCTAGGACTTGAACTAGGTTGTCACTATATGTATGCATATATCTAAAATGACTCCTTTTCATAATTTTACAAAAAAATTCAAAATAACTTTTTGATTAAAAATAAATATCTTTTGCAAAATTCAAATAACCGAAAATCTTTGATCGGGGTACCCCTTGTACAATTTTATTAAAATAGGAAACTCGCATAAAACATCTGACCGTGAGAATTTTAAAAGAAAAAAAAAGTTCTAAATTCAAATGACATAACCAAAATTCTTAAAGATAAACACATGAAATCTCTTGTGCCAAGCATCTGACTAGTCCCAATGGCACGTCAAGGTTTCTCTCATTATTCGCCAAGGTGTCCTTTCGCTTACCTGAAAAACATAACGTGAAAAGAATGAGTACAAAATACTCAGTAAGTGACCTACTACTGGCCTTACTAGGTGAAGTTGCTATCCTTTTATCATGTGCACCTGTGTATCCAACATAGGCATAAGTAGCGAACCCGAAGACACACAGTGATTCTGAAGGTCACAGTCACAAACATAAACTTAGGTGGTGATCCCGAGGGACACTTGTCGTAAGCATAATCATAATCATAATTAGTGTACCTAAAGGTTCATGTCAATAGGGGTACAGGGCATGATAAACAGGATAACAATCAGCACAACATAGCAATCATCACTAACATAATCAAGCAAAGTTTCCATAGCAGTCATCATTAACATAATCAAGCAAAGTTTCCAATTCAAACATCATACCAGTGGACACAATAATCATAACTAGCCAGCCAATGCAGTAATCCAGCCCATATAATAACCATAATCCAATCAGTAAGTAACCATGGGCATCAGCATAGACTAAGTGGTAAGTCCTTTACCTGAGGATATGCCTAAAAGTGACCAAAGCCAAAGCCAACCAAAACACCCAATGCCAAAGCCAACCAAAACACCCAATTTCGGATTCCCAACCACTAGCTTCTCCAATCCAAGGGTATCATGGACTGCACCAACAAAATAGATACGCAAGAGAAATCAACAAGTGAACCAAATCTTTTACCCAAAATGCAACTGCACAGTCATCTTTCATACCTCAAACAATGGGTCCAACCAAAATGGATCCTTTAACCCGCTCGGACAGCTTGCTTCCGGTTTCAAAATCAAGTTTGAATCTAAAATCCAAACTCAATGGGTAACAACAATTAAAACCAACACCAATGGGTATTCACGAAATTACAAGATAATCAATAGTACTTACCAAAACTTGAAATCCCAGTTTAACCCACGAAAAGGGATGATGCCGGCGAAGCTGAATGGAGATAGAGTAGTTGGGCGGCGGCTTGCAAATGGCAAATCAAAACCCACTGGAATCCAAGATTGGCTTAAATATATATATATATATACTTAATTAAATTCTCTTTGTCTTTCCTTTTCCTTTTCCAAAACCCTAATATATATATATATATATATATATATATATATATATTTAAATTTTCCTTTTTCTTTTCCTTTTCCTTTTCCTTTTCCTTTACTCAAAACATACGCAACTTATTTAATATAATATTCCTCAACCATCAAACAAATCTTTTTCAACCACCACTTAATAATTTATTTAATCAAAATATCTTCTATCAAATCGATTCCTCAGCTTAAATTCAACTCCAACTTATCCTCATATTTTCTTAAATTAATCAAGTTCTTAAATCTCACCAAATTTCAGATCTTTATGTTAAATCCAACTTTTAAATCTCCCCCAAATAAATTCAATTTTTCACTAATTGAATTAAATCCAAATCTTCTATCACGATTATTTTAAATTGAATTATTTTCTCAACATAATCCAATTAAAGCCTCAAAATTCAAAATCTAACCAAATAATTCAAGATAATTAATTTTTTTAAGAAAAAAAATTATCTAAAAATTTGGGATATCACATTCTTCCCTCCTTAAGAAACTTTCGTCCACGAAAGTTCTAATCCTAGAAAAGCTCAGGTACCTGGACCTTATCTCATTCTCTCGTTCCCTCGTCGTTTCCTTAAATTCATGATTTTGCCATAAAAACATTACTAGTGTTATGTCCTTGTTGTGTCAAGTCTTCACTTCCCTTGCAAAAATTTAATTAGACTTCTCCTCATAACTCAGGTTCTCATTTAAATTGCAAGGGCTCATAGTCCCCTATTTAAGATGGATCTGTCACGTATTTTCTCAACATTGAGACATGAAAAACATTATGACGGTGGTAATGCCAACCGATAAGCCATAGGACCAATCCGCTGTAGAATCCCTAATGGCCCAATGAAACATAGACTTAACTTCTCCTTCCTTCCAAACCTCAAAACACCTTTTTCATAGGTGCCACTTTTAGGAACACTTTGTCACTCACCACAAATTCAAGATCTCGTCATCTCACATTAATGTAACTTTTCTGTCTGCTCTGTGATGTTTGCATGCATACTCTCAACTTCTTGGTAGCTTATTCGTAGTTTGCACACTAAGGTCCTTACAGTTTTCGTTCTCCAACTTCATCATAGTAAACTGGAAATCTGCAACTATTCCCATACAAGGCTTCAAATGATGCTATGCCATTAATGGCTTGGTAATTCTTATTATAAGCAAACTCCATGAGATGCAACTAGAAGTCCTAACTTCCTAGAAAATTTAATGTGCAAGCGCGCAACATATCCTCTAGAGTTTCGTTCAATGCTTGGCTTGACCATCCTTCTATGGGTGGAAAATTGAACTGGACTCCAATTGAAAACCTAACACTTTCTGGAGACACTTCCAAAAATTGGATGTTAAATGAGGGTCTCTAACTGACATAACTGAAACTGGTATCCCACGAAGTGTGATAACCTCTTTCATATAAAACTAGGAAACTTAAAATGCTGAAAATCAACAGTACTTTAACTTACTCACTCTGAGAACCTTTATAAGCTTAGGAAATCGTACTTTTTTGAAACATGTATCTGAACTGATCGAGCTGGCAGAGAGAAATCTCCATGCATGCAGCAAAATAGTTGGCCATACTTGATATAACATAGTCCTAAGATCTGTAGCAAGAAAAATTTGGTCCACTGGAGTCCACTTCTACTTTAGAAGCATAAACTGAGATGCACATCCTAGTAGCTACATGTGTAAGACACAACATTGTCCAACTAAATCTTATCTTCATTAGACACCCAACGTGAAGCTTTATACTACCCAGGGCTATAAAACTTACTTGCTAAACCTCATGTTACTCCTTAGTCTTAAAACAATTGCATATTACTAGTTTGACCATGTTACGAACGAGTTTGGAAATCTCTTTCATAATAAGGATTCTAAAGTCCTTGGACACTATACAACATCAATCAATCTAAAACACATCTCCATAACCTCAATATAATTGTATCTAAAGTCATAATCCCCTAACTTCCGTTAATACTTTCAATGGTGCACCTTTTGACTATTAAAGCCTCAACGTAACATTCCATGTCAATAGCTTTTGAACAACCATTGCTACTAACAACTCCACTTTAGTCCATCTCTCTTACCCCTTTTATTTTGGAAAAAGACTTTGATATTGAAACTGAGCTTCACAACCAATATTTTACGCGATTTTCCTATCACCACATAGTGAGGTCCAAAGTTCCAAATGGTAGCGAGAGATTCTTCTTTTACACCAAGACCAACCCCTAGTAACCACTCATAACATGTCTTCAACCCAAACCATATTCAAGTACTTGGAGTTTTGAACACTTCAATTTCCTTTCTTTCCAAAGTAGTCACCTTTCTTAAACACTTTTCTTTAAGACCAACACTTAAGGTGCTCTTCTTTCCTTTCCAAATGTGACATAAACTCTCTACACAAGATGCAGTTCTAATTACCTCCTCCATAAGTCTTGCCTTCTTAACCTAAATTTTGATGTTGTAGAATTCTCCTTCACCAATTGTCATTGCCTTTTAACTCCAAAAGTTTCTTTTATGGTCTCTTTAGCTTAACTAAATTCTTTTCATCTTGACCATGGTATGGGTAACTAAGTACCTTGAGGTACTTCTTAAGTTTAACTCTTTAGTTCAAAAGCCACGTTTTTTTTTCTAAGTCTCAAGTCATGTTCAAACTAGCCTTCTTTCCACATCACACCAATTAAACAAGATATTCTTTAGAAAAGTTTCCTCACATGAAGCTCTCTTACTTTCCAACTTGAACATTTTCACTCTTCGAGTACTACACATGAATAACCAAAGTACCTCATGCAGTCCATCAACCTTACAGTTTACAATAGTAATCTTGTCATATTAAACCCTCAAGAGTTTTCATATAAGAAGCATCAACTCCAATACCCATAAATTCTTCGGGATGCCTTATCCCCTTATACATGCATTTCTTTTCCCTTTTTAGGCATGTTATCTAAGAGCCAAAACACACCTTAATCAAACTACCAATCTTCAGTACCACAAATGTGATCGAATCCTAATAAATCTTTCAAAATTCTTCTTGAGACATTTGGCTTAATGTCTAGCAGCCTTTAATAAAACTATAATCTTTTCTTTTCTCCTCCCTATCTTCAAAACATCCTTAATCTTGTCCTTAAGTACGTGTCTTAGGAAAGAATTCCTTGTACTACCACCAAGCTCAATACCTAATACAAAACACAACACTAGCACTTGATGAATTCTTGTCTATACTATTTTATTCCTTGGCTTAATCATATATATACTTTTATTCCTAAACTGTCATAACTCTACATAATTTCATCATACTTTAAGATCTTTAAATTGAAGTATATATATTCCTTTCAAACAAATCTTCCATGAGATAAACTAGCACAAAGTGACCTCATAGTAATCCTTTTTTTTTTCTTTTGTAGTGCTTAACTGAATAATCAACTTATCATAATTTCTATCGAGTCACTAGCCTAGCATTAGAACATAATTGGTGCATTTCAGCTAAACAAATATTTTAATGCACAACTTTTCATGGGAAAAAACATTACTTGCAAGGAATATCTGGCGATGATGAAGAACCCCTTGATGGCCATAGGGACAATCTCGACTTACATGGTAAGTCAGTCTACAGAACCAAAAAACTCTTGGCTCTGATACCAACTGTAACGACTCGACTTCCTAGGACTTGCACTAGGTCGTCACTATATGCATGCATATATCTAAAACGACTCATTTTCATAATTTTACAAAAAAGTCAAAATAAATTTTTGATTAAAATAAATAAGTTTTGCAAAATTTAAATAATTGAAAATCTTTGATCAGGGTACCTGTCACACCCCCTCCCAAATTACCTACCTATCCTGAAAGGGAATGTGAAGACAATAAACATCACCTCTCTTTTGACGCATATTGTCTCTTCTTACATATCTTCCTGTACACACATTTTATACATATACATTCATAGAACTCAATTATACTATACATGCTCATAACATGACATTACTCCCTGTACAGGGTACACTATTATCATATAACATAATTTAAACTTTTATAACCGCCATACATTGTACAAAACTTCACTACAATCCCCACTCGAAAACTACTAGATCTACATGCCATCCATATAAGGTTATATTCAACGTACAACTCTTAGACTTGACTGTATTTTGAGAACTCGAGACTTAGGCAGGGTGAGCTGAAGTAGGCTAAGCACCGGGAACGTCCTCGCTACTTGGGGGGAGAAAAGGAAAACATTGAAAAACATAAGCTAACAGCCCAGTGAGTGTCCAATCTTTGTAAAACGGACATTTATTAAAAACAAGCATGTTACATATAAACAGATAAACAAGGATTTAACATATTATTCAACTATAGCATACTTTCCACAAACCATCAATCTCATAAATCCAATTTCAAATCATACATGATTGTTTTCCAAAGGAAGTGATACAGTAAACAGTTTAGTTTTTCAAACTTTTCCCTTAGTTGAGGTGGAGCAACGATCAACGCACTCAAAGTCGAAAACAACCTTAGTTGGGGGTGGAGCAAGGCTTAAGACACCCAACGTCGAAATCATTCCTGGCTCAATGCGGAGCAAACTCGACGCACCAGCCAAATCAACCTCTATGTGCACATAGGAATATGACGGGTTGCCCAAGTACCTTCTCCATGTCCTTCAGTACTGGGTCCCGGGGAAACTCACGTGCCTTCTCATGTCCTTGAGCACTGAGCCTCTTCTAAAACATTTTAGAACCCGTTCACATAAATAGTTTATATAGAAATCCTTTCATAGAAAATCATACAGATCGTTATTCAATAACATTTCATAAAAGAAAATGCTTTCTATCAATTTTAGAAAACGTATAACATGCCTCGTAAATAATGCAACCAAACATTATGCATTTTAAACAGTTCATCGCAAAATCATATTCCATAAGAACATTTTTGATAAAAATCGAATTGAAAAATAAAGGAGTCACTCACAACTCTTCCTAAGTCTTGCGCGGTTATATGCCTTCCCTATCTCTTCTTGGCCTGCAATTAACATTTTACCATGCATTACTTAACATTGAACCTCCCCCTTTTTCAAACTAACGTCATAAGTGAGAATTTTAGCGATACTACCTAACAGAAGCTGTTACTAGCGATACTAGATTGAGTGACACTAGCGTTACCTTACCTTAGCAACGACACCTAGCGATATCTAGCGAGTTTTGTGAGACAGAAGACTCCTTTGCATCTTAGCGACACTCGTCTCACTTTCAATACTTAGATAGCGCGCCATACTTGGTTCTTAGCGGCACCCCGCACTGTGATTTCTTCCTTTCCTCTTGTTCTTACTTCAATCTATTAAAAGTCATAATTTCATACGGATTTAGAACTTCTTCCCTTCTATAAACTTATAGAGAATTGAGTTTTATAGCTTACCTCAAAATTTCAAGGCTTAACTCTTCTTCATTCTCTCGTTATTCCAAAATTACTTCATGCTACTCCAGATTGCTTAACAATCTTGTAAGTGCTGCTTTTCCCTAAAGATTCACATAATTAACTTCAATTTCAGCTTTACCATCCTTCACAAGATTTGTTAGAAATTATATTAACTTACTGACCTCCAAATTTCAGCTCTAAACTCGGCTTCCTCTATACGTTCTACTCCAAATATCAACCACTGTTCAGTCTGTGCGACTTCAATAAATTTCCTGTTCCAGCTCCGTTTTCAACACCAATATGAGTAGAATATCGCCCAAAATCCGCAAGAACACCTTCCTCGATCTTCTCCTAAAGTTTGTCTGAAATATGGAACCGACTTAAGCTCTCGAAAATGTCTTAAAAATGATTAAACATTTAATTAATCCAACTATATATACTACCGACTTAGCCTTCACAAACACCAAGATTTATGTTGTCGATTTACCCCTCACCCGCAGGCTGGCGCAGGATTCTCACCTCGACGCTAGGCGCCCATGATAAACTTCTCCTCCAACGCCCTCAGCAACTAACCACACCCAACGCATGGTGTCGTCCTTAACGCCTCCTATTTTTGACGCATCCATCCCCGTCATACACCACTATTTTCGTCGCGTCAAGACCACTCTGTCTTCGACGCGAAGCGACTTCAACGCATGTCTGTCGTCAACGCATCGACTTCAGCGCATAACTGTCCTCAACGCAGATTGACTTAAACGCATGGTTCAAGCACATTTCTCTCCTCTCCCCCCCCCCCCCCCCCCCCCCGCCAAAATTACTTATCCTTCGATGCAGCCAGCTACTTCAGCTCACAACCCTCCGTGAGTCAATCAACAACGCATGTGTTTGGCCAAAACTTAGCAAAAATTTTACTTTCTAAAAATTCTTGCTCTCACTCACGACTCCTTCTCCCCTTGCAACGCATAGCCACAATCGCATTGCCCACCGCAACACTTGGTATCACAAGTCAGTGCTTACAGTACCCCTTGTACAATTTTAATAAAATAGGAAAATTTGCATAAAACATCTGACCGTGAGAGTTTTAAAAGAAAAAAAAATAAAGTTCTGAATTCAAATGACATAACCAAAACTCTTAAAGATGAAAACATTAAATCTCTTGTGCGGAAGCATCTGACTAGTCCCAATGGCACGTCAAGGTTTTCTCTCATCATTCGCCAAGGTGTCCTTTTGCTTATCCTAAAAAACATAACGTGAAAAGAATGATTACAAAATACTCAGTAAGTGACCCACTACTGGGCCTACTAGGTGAGGTTGCTATCCTTTTATCATGTGGACCCCTGTATCCAACATAGGCATAGGCATAGGCATAGGCATAAGTAGCGAACCTGGAGGCACGTAGTGATCTCGAAGGTCACAGTCATAAACATAAACATAGGTGGTGATCCCGAGGGACACTTGTCGTAATGATAATCATAATCATAATTAGTGTACCCAAAGGTTCAAGTCAATAGGGGTATAAGGCATGATAAACAGGATAACAATCACCGCGACATAGCAGTCATCACTAACATAATCAAGCAAAGTTTCCATAGCAGTCATCACTAATATAATCAAGCAAAGTTTCCATAGCAGTCATCACTAACATAATTAAGTAGAATAAGCCAAAGCCAACCAAAACACCCAATTTCGGATTCCCAACCACTAGCTCCTCCAATCTCTACCTTCTCCAAAGCTCCTTCGAAAACGGATCTAAGAACCAATCCAAGGGTATCACAGACTACACCAACAAAATAGATACGCAAGAGAAATCATCTTTCATTCCTCAAACAATGGGTCCAACCAAAATGGACCCTTTATCACGCTCGGACAGCTTGCTTCCAGTTTCAAAATCAAGCTTGAATCTAAAACCCAAACCCAATGGGTAACAACAATTTAAACCAACACCGATATGTATTCACGAAATTACAAGATAATCAATAGTACTTACCAAAACTTGAAATCCCAGCGTAACCCACGAAAAGGGATGATGTTGGCAAAGCTAAACGGAGATAGAGCAGTTGGGCGACGATGTCACACCCTATTTTTAAAAAAACCAATATGTTGAAGAGCCTATAAAGAAAAGAAGTAAGAGATCTGTTGGACGCATGGTCAGAGCTAAGGTAACGCATGATAAAGGTGGACGCATAGGAAGTAACCCGAGAGCTTGAAATGAAAGAAGTGAAACGCATAGGAGGTAATTATGAAGAAGATGTAAGCATTGGCGAAGGTAAGACGCATAAGCAAAAAGGATAAAGTTATGTCGTGGAGTGTTGGAAAGAGATCTAAGTCTCGGAAAGGAAGGATAAATGCATAAGGAGGAACCAGGGGAAGAATACTATAGCAAACTGAGTAATGCATAGACTACTATTGAGGGATAATCAAGGAATCCTCAAGGATAGAAGCAAGATCATGGACGCAGAACGAAGTAAAGGTGAACGAAAATAGTACAAACGCATAAAGGAAGGTCTTAAGTTGGATTTGGTTAACAAGGGAAAATCACATCGTCAGATGTGTGATTACACAAGAGAAGGATTTGTAGATAAGACTTGACATAAGGGAAGAAAGTTGGACGCATGGTATGATGCGGTAAGGTACAAACGCATAGTAGTGTGCGTTTGAGACATTGACGCTAGTAGTATGCGATGGAGAAACGGGTTCAAAGGTAGTATGGCGGAGAGTAAGGAAAGAAAGTAATGAAGCTAAAACCTTAAAGGGAAATTCAATGAACGCATAGGGGCATTATGTTGGATGAATAGTTTGAATATTGGAATATGTTGGACGTATAAGATAAACTTATAAAGGCTAGGTGGCTTCATATAGACTTGACACCTTGTAAGTGGGAGGTGTTAGAAGGCATGTTAAGTGTTTCATGCAAGGTGACACTTGGATAAATGCATGGTTAGTTAAGCATGCAGCGTGACATGTGGTAAAAAAGTAGCAAAAAGAGAGGAGAAGTGGGATGGCAAGCCCTCTATAAATAGAACCTTGAGGGAAAAGGAGCGACTGATGATTCTGAAATGAGAATTCTTGAGAGAAAGAGGAGAGAGAAGGCAGAAAGGAGGAATCCTTGCGTCCGTAGTAGAAGTCTGCGGCCAAGAGAGAAGATATTCTTGACAACTTAGCCATCTTGTGTTAAAGAAGTTGTCTTGCGTCTAAGGGGTCAGCCTTGTGTTTAAAACGAACTCAACGTTCAAGGTGAACGCCGCGTCCAAAGATAGACTCTGCGTTCAAGTTGGACCTTGCGTCCAAGAGAGGACGACGCATCCAAAAGAGAAGTAAGAAGAGTTAGGCTGCACCTTGCGTTAGTTATCAATCTTGCGTTCAAGGGCAGGGTTGCGTCCAACTGAGCTGACAGAGGGATATAAAGCCTTGCGTTCCAGAGTTAGAACGCTGCGTCCAAGAAGCTCGGGAGAAAATAGAGGGAAGGAAGAGGAACAATTCTTGAGCAAGTACAATGTGAGTAACACTAACATTTTTCTTAAAATATGAATGAGTTCTCAATAATTAATATCATTGGTTTTTATGAATATGAATTCATTAGTTTTCAATGAATAAGTGCATGCATTTTATTTGAAAAGCATTTGAGTATGCTGGTTACTTGAAATAAGTTTATAAATGCATGCTGATTGATAATATGTGATTTCATGATTTTACTGAAAAGCCTGATGTATGATGTTATATGATTTCATGAAAGATTTGGAAATAAGCTTATTGAAATGGCATGCTTCTTAATATTAAAGCCTTGAAATTGATTTTATTGGAAGCATGCTGTTTGATATTATATGCTTTTATTTGGAAACGGTTAACTTATGAGTTTTATGATATGATGTTTCCAAAGAATATTTTATAAAACTTTGAAAAGGCACCCGAGGCTCAGGGACTTGGAGAAGGCCAAAGGGTTGCCGGGATATAGAAAAGATACCCATTGCTGAGGAACTCGTAGAAGGCAAATGGGTAACCTAGATAAGGAAATGGGATCCCAATGCTCAGGGACTTGGAGAAGGCATTGTGGGCAGCCCGGATTATAATACCTATGTGCACATAGAGGAATATACGATGCTGATGTGTTGAGATTACTCCACACAGCTAAGGATAATCGACGTTGAGTAGTGTAGAGCATCGCTCCGACTCAACTAGGGAAAAAGGATTTTGAAATGAGTGAGATTTTGAGGATTTACTCTAAAACAGATATACATGAGTTAACAATGGTTTTTGAGCATATTATAATATTATTTGAAATGTTTATATTATGACCAGTTTTACAGTTAAAGTAAGATGCTTTCAAAAACTGTTACTCACTAAGCTGTTAGCTCACCCTTTTTATATGTTTTCCATTTTTCAGGTAGCATGACAGTTCCCGTTGCTGATCGAAGTCGAGATTTGTCAAGAATGAGTTAATGGTATTACCATCCTAGGAAGTGTAGTTAAATGGAGTATAAGGTAAGTTTGACAGTGGAAATTGACCAGAAAGTCGATGACTGCTGTCCTAATGCTCCGTCTCGAGCTACGGAGGGGTAGTTCGGGATGGGGTGTGACAGGCGACTTGCAAATGGCAAATCAAAACCCACTAAAACTCCTCAACCCATCAAATCAAATCTTTTTCAACCACCACTTAATAATTTATTTAACCAAGATATCTCCTAACAAATCAATTCCCCAACTTAAATTCAATTCCAACTTATTCTCATATTTTTTTAAATTAATCAAGTTTTTGAATCTCACCCAATTTCAAATCTTTATGTTAGATCCAACTTTGAAATTTCCCCCAAATAAATTCAATTTTCCACTAGTTGAATCAAATCCAAATCTTTTATCACAATTACTTTAAATTGAATTATTTTCTCAACATAATCCAATTAAAGCCTCAAAATTCAAACAACTAACCAAATAATTCAAGATAATTAATTTTTTTTTTAAGAAAAATAGATTACCTGAAAATTTGGGATGTCACATTAGATCATTGCGTTTGTATCAAATACAAAATGGGTCGTATCCATGGTGTCATTAGGATAAGGTACCTAGCCTTATTCCTATACTAAGGACCCTTTAGACTGTATCTTGAACATTGATCTCTGTATGTCCCCACATATAGTTTAAGACTCATAAAACAACTTAGAATGTTAGTTTATTTGATTTAGGGTTAGTAAGACAAAACGAGCAAAAACAATCAATAATGCTTATTGAAGTTACACATCAATAACTCTTTATTAATGATTTAATGACAGTCAAATAATTACATTTACAATCTACGAGTTTTAGGGCATAAAACCCAACACAATGTTGGTAGAATTGAGTCAAATGGAGATCCAATTGCACATGTTTGAGAGCAAGAATCGGTGGATGCAGAGGTTGATCTTAATTTGCAGAATCAACCATGTAGAGCTTGAGAAAAAAAAGATAAATAAGAGAATAGTGGCAGAAGTGTGAAGGATCACGACGTTAGCGAAGATAGTCTAATACCATGTAATAATATTTTTTCACTAACTGTGAAGGAGTTCTCTTCATTGAATTAAAGACTAATGTACATGGTTAATTTATGGAGAAAAGTAAAACAGAAAGCTCATAACTATTTAAACAGAAAATATCAAACTTTCAAACTAATACAAAACTGATACTTCTTTGTAAAATTATTCTCTTTGCTCATTCTTTCTTCCAAAATTTCAATATGTTTTCCTTATAATTTTCTAGAAAATTTTTGTTTCTTCCAACTAATTAGCTTTTTGAAAAGAAGTTGAAATCTAACTCAAAATTGAAAGCAAAGCGAGTTCTAACTAATTTGGGTAAAGTTTGCAATATAAATTTTCTCTATTTGATTGTTATGGAAGTCTATCATGTTGGGATTGTTCTAAATCGCGTGGGTCTCATAGTTTGTAATTTATGTAAATACAAATTATTTATTTAATAAAATTTGAAGTATTTTATTCGACATTTAGATTGCCTTTTACTCAATCCAATAAACTAAGATCCGAGGTTATTATATGTAGCTTGAACAGTATGTAGTAGACATACAAATTGATCTTGCTCAAGTAATAACCTAAAAGGTCTGCAGTATATGGATACAATTAGGTACCTTATCTTGGTGACACTGTGGATATGACTCACTTTGTAATTGTTACAAGAGTTGTAAGTGTTACAAACGATATGATCCAAATCGTTCATGTGGATACATGTGAGTGTGAGTATCATGTATAAAGAGTTTGTATAAGACCAGATCACGAAATGAATCTCTCTTTATAACATCGTTAATTGAAGAGATTAACTTTTCAAAGGAAGAACATAAATAACTCGATCTCAATTCTGAATGAGTTGTGGATTCCTGCCTAGAGGGCAGTCCTTTGATTTGTATAGGTGAGAGTGGCATGTGTCCCTTACTCAATATGCCTATCATTTTGGGGACTTGTCCAAGTAGGGAGTTGGGAACATAACTAAACAAGATGGAGTTCACCCTACTAGAAATTTGATTTTTATTGATGGCCAAAAAAAATCAAGAAAGACATATTTTGATGGCCAAAAACTATCAAGAAAGCTCAAATCAAGAAAGCCCGTCCATCAAGATAGCTCGTTTTCTTGATGGCCAAAAAACATCAACACAATCCCTTTCTTGATGGTCATGTCCATCAAGATAGGTTATCTTGATGGTTTTCGACCATCAAGTATTGGAGATTGACCATCAAGAATCATCGTTTTCTTGATGGCCAAAAAACATCAAGACAATTTCTACCTGGATGATTTTGTCCATCAAGGTAGGGTTTGTTGATGTTTTTTGGCCATCAAGTATAGGAGATTGACCATCAAGAAAGATCGTTTGTATTGACGTTTTTTGGCCATGAAGATAAATGTATTGTTTTTATTGACGTTTTTTGGCCATCAAGAATCTACATTTCTTGACGTTTTTTGGCCATCAACTATAACAATTTAATAAAAAAAAAAAAAAAAAGGAAGAACTGGGTCATTGTGACCCCCCACAATCGACATATAGTCGACCCCAAAACTGTTTTATACCTGCAGTCTGCATATACTCCAAACAACTTGGATACTCCAAACATCATACCACAACATAATGAATCAAATAATTTTCATTAATCAACTAATAAAATACTTTTTTGTACAAAAAGTTATTATCTTGAATAGAAACATGTAAAGCATACTCTACCAAACTTGAACCTATCGAACCAAAAACTTCGTCCCGAAATCTAATAACAAACTGTGGAGTCACAATACTCAAATATAACGTCCTATAAAGTCACAATAGTCAACTCTAATTGTGTCTAATTCCAATTGACTATATTGTGTTTGTCTCGTCAACTGCAAGTAAACAAACCATATTAGATTGATTAAAAACAATGATATTAAGTGTAATAACTATAGTTAAACAATATGGTTTAAGCAAATGCATACCACGTCTGTAACTGTTGTGCTCCTCTGAGTTACTATGTCGTGTATAAACTTCAGAGTATAATACCCACATTCCGTGCTGCCCAGTTGTTTAGCACACTATATATGTACACATATATTTCAACCCATGATAGAATAAACAAAATCTTGTAATCTAAAATATAATATTATTACATCGAAATTGAAATGCTTACCTTAACGGGTACCCATATAACAGGTCTGGATCGTGTACTTGTTCGAGCATAAAACATTCTCATGGCCCTAAACAAAACAAACGCACAATTATATTAGATTGTTAACATAATGAATATACATAATGTGAAATACTTTTAATTACTTACGTATTGACAATAGTTTTCACATCTTCACGAACACCAAGTCCTATGGAGTCAACTGATTACACTGTATTACTCCGTAGATTGATGACAACTACCATCCAATGATATCTACATAAAAGAAGTAACTCAAAAAATTTAGATAAATCAATGTTTATCAATAAAAAATTATTAAACTGATCATTTTTCTAAACTTACCCAGGATTATACTGACATATCAACAACTCATTCTTTGTTGAGGTCAACCTGTTGCATAAGAATGTAGAACGTTGTTCATCGGTGCTTGAGTCACTTGAAATCTGCGCAGGATGAATAAATGCATAATCCTCTAATATACTTGGGTCGGCTGCTACCAAACATCTAAGATCATAAAAAAAAAAAAGAAAAAAAACTGTTAATATTAGAAATGTTACAATAAATCATTAATACTAATCAGATTAGTTAATTGTACATACGCGATATAACCCGTTATAATTGAGAGTGCCAATTCCTCTATCTGACATAATTGTTTTATGCTATCCTTCATCATATAGAAGTTGAAGTGGTACCCAAAAATCTGATCATCAATTGGGATATGCAAAAATTCATCAACCATCTCCTCTTCCACGAATTTTAGCACAAATCGTATCGCTGCTGGCAACTTTGACACATCGACCTTTGGTTTCTTTCCTTTTAAAGCAGCTAACTCTTGAGAATGCTTCTTATGTGACTTTCCAAAAAATGTCAAACATTAAAATGGAACTTACAAATGAAATAACTCATGTTTTCATAAATAAAATTTACCTTTTCTGCTTTTTCTACAACCACCAAATGATTTGGCCATGGAACATACGATCCAATTGCATCAGAAACCCTATAAATACTTCCAACAACAGGTATGGGTAATGTGGAGTTGGTGTCCTCCACAACTTCAATGAGAGCTCGCACATCGTTCACCCCAAGTGTTACCCCATAAACTACTTCATTAGACCATTGTCTCTTGAAAACAGTACCTGCTGCCACAATTTTATCAACACTTCCAACAGCAAGACTACAAGGTCTCCCCTAAAATGTACATTCAAACGGTCAATCTATTATTAATGTCAAATAATCAATCAACACAATAACTTATTAAGCATGTAAATATAATTTTTACCTGATCTATTTTTCCTCATGTATGGGCGATGATATGATTTGTTGATCATGTGCAACTGAACGTGTTTCCTCAACCTTCATTTGAGAATTTAACTTATGCATACGTTTAACCATTAAATTATATTGATCCAAAATTAGTACTTTCTCCTTTTTCCAACTTGTCTCTGGATCGTCATTCTTTGAAGTTTGTGTGGATTCTGTTGGGATGTGTTTGTGAAAGTATAATGAAGGTGTAACTAACCAAGCCCCTTACACCTCTTACCCGTCCTCGGTGTTCAGGTGTTCCCAATGCTTGTGTCAATATATCATCTGAATAACCTTTATAGTCAACACAATCTTTGGACAGTTCTTCCTATAATTTTAATAGATAAACGTTTTATTTTCAAACAAGTTATAATGCATTACATACACTCATAGAGAAGCAATCATTAGATTATTACTTACAATTTTCACATTTCCAGTTGGAAGTAACTGGAACAGGAGCATTGTTAGCACATTTCCAGTTGAAACCTAAACTAGTAGATGAAGTTATAAAGAGGCAAATGGCTGATCCTATAATCAGTAAGTTAGTGGAAGAGGTGAAGACTCAACAGAGAGTAAACTTTGAGCTCAGACCTGATGGTGTATTATTGAAACAGGGTAGGATATATGTACCAAAAGATGAAGAGGTTAAACATATGATATTGGAAGAGGCTCATAGTTCGGCGTATGCTATGCACCCAAGCAGTACCAAGATGTACAAGACGTTGAAGAAATTCTATTTGTGGCCAGGTATGAAAAGAGAAATAGCGGAATTAGTAGCAAAATGTTTAATTTGTCAGCAGGTTAAGCCTGAACGACAAAGGCCAGCAGGATTATTGAATCCACTCCCTATTCTCGAGTGGAAATGGGAGCATGTTACTATGGACTTTCTATTTGGATTACCGGGAACATCAACAGGTGTTAATGGAATCTGGGTGATCGTGGACAGGTTAACAAAAACGGCACAATTTTTACCAGTTAAAACGACCTACACTTTAGACAGGTTAGCACAACTGTATGTGGACAGAATCGTGAGTCAGTTTGGTGTACCTGTAACGGTGACATCAGATACTTCCAAATTTTGGGGAAGTTTGCAAAACGCATTGGGAACCAAGCTACAGTTCAGTACCGCGTTTCACCCTCAGACCGACGGGCAATCTAAGCGGACCATTCAAACTTTGGAAGATATGCTGAGAACCTGTGCGTTATAGTTTCAAGGTAACTAGGATGTGCATTTACCTTTGATGGAATTTGCATATAACAACAGTTATCAAGCAAGTATTGGGATGGCTCCCTATGAAGC
This sequence comes from Citrullus mucosospermus, assembly GCA_030954485.1. NCBI lineage: Eukaryota > Viridiplantae > Streptophyta > Magnoliopsida > Cucurbitales > Cucurbitaceae > Citrullus > Citrullus mucosospermus. The sequence continues at coordinate 12,359,312 of CM062057.1, read as the reverse complement.
ACTATATGGTAGACCATGTAGAACCCCAGTTTGTTGGGGAGAGGTGGGTGAAAGAAAGTTAGTTGGACCAGAAATTGTGCAAGTTACAACAGAAAAGGTAGAACTGATTAAGGCCAATCTTAAAGCAGCTAGGGACCGTCAGAAGAGCTATGTGGACAACAGAAGAAAAGATCTTGAATTCGAGATTGGAGACAAAGTATTTTTGAAGTTATCACCGTGGAAAGGAATTCTGAGATTTGCCAAGAAAGGGAAGTTGAGTCCTAGATATATTGGGCCTTACGAGATATTAGAAAGAGTTGGACCGGTGGCATATAGACTAGCTTTACCTGTTGAAATGTCTAGGATACATAATGTATTCCATGTATCAGTGTTGAGGAAGTACATACCCGATGCTACTCATGTGCTATCGACGCAACAAGTAGAGCTTAATGAAGATCTGAGCTATGAGGAAAAACCCATACAAATATTAGATGAGAAAGAACAGGTTTTAAGAAATAAAGTGATACCATTAGTTAAAGTATTATGGAGAAATCACGAGATAGAAGAAGCAACGTGGGAGCTGAAGGAGCAAATGCTGAAGTAATATCCAAGTTTATTTGAGTAAGAGTGTGTTGTCTACTGATTTCGGGGACGAAATCTTTGTAAGGAGGTGGTAATTATAAGCCCCGCACCTAATTTTGTGAGAACGCAAGGTAAGAAGGGGCCGAGGGATGGATGATTGGGAAAGAGTAGTTGGCTGGCTTGCATTGGAGTGGGAAAACGACTAAGTGTCAGCTATGCGTTGATGGCAACCTGTTGTGATGGAAACAGTTTTGGTGTAAATGCAAAGGTGAGGGAAGATTATCATGCGTTAAAGTCGTGACGCGTTGAGGACATAAGGCGTGGAGGATCATTTTGTACTGAGGATTATTATGCGGCAAACGCATTGAAGGCAGTGTGCCGTTGGAAGTAAAGGACACGAGGAGTTGGGAGCTGATTTGCGATGAGGCTACTATGCGGTGAACGCTACCATGCGTCGAAGGTGGGTATGCGTTGGACAAAGAGTATTGGCCGAGAGAAAGTAATGCGTTTGCTAACTATTTGGCGGGAGAGTTTGAAAAGAAATATCATCAGAGGCCGTGTGCGTTGCTGAAGCTGAGCATAGAAGGTATGCGTTGAATGGATTATAGTATAGTGTTGAAATGGAGGATAAGTCGGTGATATATATATATAAGTGGATTGAGAATTCAATTGTTTTGATTGCATTTCAGAGCTCGAGTTGGGTCCATATTAAGGCGAAACATCGAAGGGAGGTAGAAGAAGATGTTCATGCCGATTTGAAGCGAAAATCTCATTGTATTCGTGGAAGAAACTTGGGTTTGACAGAGGTTTCGACTGCTGTTATCTCTTTAGAGTGATGCTCGGTTTTGAAGGAAGAACAAATTGAAGAGATGGAGGTTAGGGCTGAAACTTTGAGGTTAGTAAGTTAACTCGATTTCTAGCAGGTTTCATGAAGGATGCTTGAGTTGAAATTGTTTAATTGTGTGTCAAACTTAGGAAGAAGAGACTGGAGTTGAACTACCGGATGATTAGGGGTAACTTGGAGTTGTCAAAGGATATATCCTAAACGGAGAGGATGTTCTTCATGAAATTTGGAGGTAAGATGAAGGATCTGTACTTTAATAAGTTTGTAGAAGGAAGAAAGTATTGAAATTGACTGAAACGAAATGTTTAGTAGGTTGAAGAAGGAAGAAGGAAACGATTCTGCTGTAGCGGAAGTATCGCTGAGTGAGCGAGAGACAGGGCAGCGAAGCAAGTATCGCTGCAACACAAGATAGGCTTTGCGTCTCACGATTCTCGCTAGAGTATCGCTGGGTATCGCTCCTCAAGGTAGTCTCGCTGGTTTCAATCAACGCAGTATCGCTAGTACAGTTTTGGTATCAAATGAGTAACGCTGGCAGCTTATAATTTTCTAAAGAGTAACGTTACTATTGTGTGTTAAAGAAAAAGGGAAATTATGGAAACTAAACTTGAGGATTATGTGTTTTCAAGCCAAGAAGAGCTCGGGGAGACTTATAACCCACTTAGAACCGAGACCAATTGTGAGTGACTATTTGTTATACCTTGTGTTAAATTTAGTACGTTTATTGATGGGGAAATGTGGTTGATTGTAGTATGTCTTATGAATGTGATGTGTTAGTGATTTAAAAGAATATTAATACTAATGTCTAAATATAATAGTGGCTGAGGGACCTTATGGTGAAAGTTATATGTGAGTAAGCGTGAAATTAAGTGCTGAGGGATTTGAGAAGGCACTTGAATAACAATAAGAAATGGACTACAATGCTCAGGGACTATGAGTGAAGGCATGTAGTAATCCATCACACACTAGCTCGTGCCGAGGGATCATGAGTGAAGGCACTTGAGCAAATATAGAATTTGTTACCTGTGCTGAGGAATTTTATGTGAAGGCACATGGTATTGTAATTACATTGAGTAAGTGCTAAGGGACAGGAAGTGAAAGCACTAAATAGTTGCAAGTCTGTGAGACATGAGAATTTGATAGTTATATGTGCAATGAGGAAAGTGAATCTTGGTAATTCATTGGGATGTGATATGTGATGGTTATTAACTCATAAACTGGCTTATATTTGTTATGAATAGTTTAGTAGATTTAGTCACTCACTGAGCTTTCTGCTCATTCAGTTAGTTGTTGTTTGTTGTTTCAGGTAGCGAGCGTGTCCGGGACGCCTAGCCTACAGAAGAATCTCGTCTGGGCCTATCTGGAAGCGAACCTCTGGGATAGTTGTAAATATTTAGACTGTACATATATTTTGTAATATACACATTTTTGAGGATAGAAAGGGGGACGTGTTGCATCTTATATGTATTTATACAGACTTGTTTGTTGAAAGGTTGCATTTTCTTCTAGTATGTCAATGGAAATGTTGCTTTGTTTGCTATTTAGATGGTATCCATCCTATAGAGTTCTAGGTAGAGGAAGTAGAATCATGCTCAATCCTAGGTATAGAGTGTATCTGGGATGGGCTGTGACACAACGTGCTTACTCCTTAGACAATTTTTGAAGTTTCGAAATGCAATACTAGCTTTTATCAAAATATCCTTCTTAGATTTCGGGTTTATCACAAAAGACTTCTGAAAATTACAAAATAACATACATGTAAACATATCTAAATCCAAATACATCATATTTTATTGAATTAAACATTAAATATATATAAGTTACCTGGATGCTCACGAAAATTTTTTCTTTCAGTTCTGATGGCACGTCTTTCCACGAAGCATATGAAATTGGTATGTGGTTCCTCACACAAGTCCCAATGTAACTTACCATTTTAGTGGCATTTTTCCCAATTCATTGGCCTTGATCATTATAGTCAATAACCCACCAATTTGAATCCGATCTAATCTGTGTTAGTTGTGGTAGGACCACAATCGGCGGGTAGACGTGTCTCCAAATCATGTGCCGTTTCTAACGAATGACCATCACTACCAGGTGAGACGTGGTCATCGCTGCTAGTGTCCATCTGTAAGTATCCTACAATGAAAGTAAATGTTATTAGTGGACTAAAAGTAAGTGTAACTAATAAGTAAAACTAATCAATGAAGTTAATTGAAACACTCAAATTGTTAAGGAATGCAACACAACATGCCAACACATTATAATAAGTCATACCATCTATAATTCATTATCATTGGCTATCCAAGTGCCATTACAGTCACTTCGAATATAGACCGTATCATCTTCATCCATGTCCTCAAATGCATTTGAAGCAACGACATTTTTAGAACTACTGTAATTTAAAGTTATGTCACCTAACTCATCTTCGTTTATATGATTTTCGTAATCCCTATTTGGAGGGTGCAACACAACATGCCATCGAGTATCACTTGGGTCTTCGATAAAAAATACGTGTTTCGCTTGTGATGCTAGTATAAAAGAATCAGACTTATATCCAATGCGTTTAAGATCAACTAGTTTAAATCCCAAATCATCCGTTCTGACACCACTGGCACTATCAACCCAATTACATTTAAACATTAGAATCTTAAGAGTAATATAATTCAACTCCCACATCTCTTGAATCACGCCATAAAATGACATGTTCGTCACTATTGGATTTTTATCTTTTGCACTAGCTATCTGCATTGCCTTCGCCACTAAACAAACGCCACTATTTTGCACATTACGAGCACTATCACGGTTCTCTGTATTGTAATGAATTTCATTTACAAAATAACTAACATAAGTTATCACAGTAAGCGAAGGGCCATGTGATATCCACCTCACTGTATCAGATACTGTGTTGTTTGGTAACTCAAGCTCTGTAGCAACCTATAAGTGTATAAGCATAAGTTATAAGCATGAAAGGCCAAAATTTGTAAAAATACGTAATCAAAACACAATAGTCATTGTCCTTCGAAGCATACATGATCACGAATCCAAGAAATGAAAGTTCGATTATGCTCATCTTGTAGCCACTTTTGGTTCCTTGACTTTGATGGATACAATTTTCTCAAATGGTTCATATGTTTCCTAAAATGACATATAATTCATCATGAATGTTATAAATATCAAATTATTGGCAACATGATAAAAAACATGAGCTTAAGATTAAGTCAACATACTCTATGTAAGGTTGTACGTGATTTGTATTTTCCAAAACATACAAATGAGCCTGCATTAGTTGTTCTTTTTCGGGATTCATGTGTGAAACTGCAGATGAAGGTCGTCCTACTTCATCGTTCTGACCTCGGTCGATTGCCTTTCCAAGTCCAATTGGCATCCCATCGTGTAAAAATTCTGTACAAAATTCTACAGCTTCCTCAACAATATACCCTTCAGAAATACAACCCTCCGGTCGATTTCGATTTCGAACATATCCCTTAAGAACTTTCATGTAACGTTCGAAGGGATACATCCATCGAAGATACACCGAGCCACAAAGACGAACTTCTCTGACTAGATGTACAGTTAAATGCATCATTATGGTGAAGAACGACGAAGGTAAGTATTTTTCAAACAGACACAATATCACTGCAATCTCATGCTCCATGACGCTTAAATGTGTGATGTCTACCACCTTACTACATATAGCGTTAAAAAAAGAACAGAATCGTGTGATAGCATGTCTCACGTGCTTAGGTAGTACACCGCGAAGTGCAACAGAAAGTAATTGTTGCATGAGCACATGACAATCATGAGACTTTAACCCTGTCACTTTTAAAGTGTCAATTGATACAAGACTTTGTATGTTAGAAGAATACCCTTCAGGAACTTTCATTTTTGACAATGAATCACAAACAACCTGTTTCTTATTTTTGGATAACGTGTAACAAGCAGGAGCCATCCCAAGTTCTTTTTCATTATTGAATGCCTTCTTTTGTTTTCGAAACGGATGGTTAGGTGATAAAAATTTTCTATGTCCAAGATATGCTATCTTTTTTTCCAAATTTTAAATGTATGGCAGATGTATTTTCACCGCATATTGGACACACACAATACCCTTTAACCGTGCAACCCGCTAAATTACCATATGCAGGAAAATCGTTAATAGTCCACAACAATACTGCCTTTAATGTGAAAACTTCATGTCGATACCCATCATAACATGGTACACCATCATTCCAAAGAATTTTCAAATCATCTATTAAAGGAGCCAAATATACGTCTATGTTGTATCCCGGTTGCTTTGGCCCAGAAATTAACATTGTTAACATCATAAATTTACGTCTCATACATAACTAGGGTGGGAGATTATATGTCGTCAAAATCACAGGCCAACAACTATACTTACTATTCATCTCCCTATGAGGATTTATCCCATCAGTTGATAAAGTAAGGCGAAGGTTCCTCTCTTCATTTCCAAACTCAGGCCATAAATGATCGACCAATTTCCACGATGGAGAGTCAACTGGATGGCGTAAGTTTCCATCAACCAATCTTTCATTAGCATGCCATGTTAGATTCTTTGAATGCATCGGACTATTGAACATTCTTTGAAATCGTGGTATTGGTGAAAAATACCATACAACCTTAGCAGACACTTCTTTTTTCACTTCAGAAGAGTTCTTACGCTTCTTCCACCTTGACTCATTACAATGAGGACAATTAGATGCATCAGCAAACTCTTTTCTGTATAGGCAACAATCGTTGGGACACGCATGAATCTTTTCATAGGACATTCCTAGAGTAACTAAATTTTTTTTTTTGCCTCATACGTAGATTTTGGCAACTCGTTATTTTCGGGTATACTTTTCAACAATGTTAACAATTTTGTAAAGCTAGTATCGCTCCACTCAAATTTTGCCTTCAAGTGATACAATTTGACTAATGTACCCAACTTAGTCAATTTTTCACACCCAGGATACAGAGGTTTCTTAGAATCTGTAAGTAACTTATTAAATTGTTTGGGATCATCAACACTAGGTTGTTGTGTCGCTTCAACCATCTCAACAATGTTGTCAACAAATTCATCATTAAACATTTGTTTGTCAATGTTTTTGTCTGATTTTGATTTTATATTCAATGAAGAATATCTAACAAGATTTTCTCCATGCCATATCCAATTATCATATCTTAAGTCAATACCATATATTAATAAGTGGTTTTTCACTTCTTTAATATTCAACATCTTGCAATTTCCACACTTAACACATGGATATCGTATAAAAGTTTTACAACTCGAATATATTTGAGCGCACTCAATAAAACTATCAACGCCTTCTTCGTATTCGTTAGATAGTCTATCTTTTTTCATCCATGTTTTATCCATTATGTAAAAACCTAAGCAAATGAAGTGAATAAGTCATATCATGTTATACTAATGAGACAATAAGAACACATAATAAACTGAAATACAATGGAGTACACATTTAACTTAACTAAAATTATAACACATCATATAAGTGACTACCATAGCTGCAAGATAGTCATTCCATATCTAAATTTAGAAACATATATAATTAAAATATAATTGTCAAAATATAAAGAAATAAAAATAAATTACATAATAATTAGTACAATTAACATTTACAATATTTCTAAAAAAAGCAAAAAATTAAAGTGACTACCATAGCTGCAGGATAGTCATTCACCCTAGAGTAATTAACATAATACACTAGTTTACCTCTTTTAATACCTTTTAATACCTTGGTAGATAGTTGGGTTTAGTGAATTATTTATATGCCCACTAATAATCTACAAAACTATTTTTTGTTTGTTGTCACTATACTCTAAAAAACATAAACACAACTACTAAACATAAAATGGTCCTACCCAACTATAATAAACTATACGAACTCCAAGTTTAGATCTCAAATCTTATGACAAAAGATTCTTAATTTTGTTGGTTTTATTAGCTTACAAGAACATTAAACATAAATCTTAAAGCAACCAAATTACAAGATTAAAATACAATAAAATACAAGAATTCAAAACTTAGAGTAATAATAAAAAAATTTTAATACTCACAAGAACATCGATTGCTACCAAGAACTAGTGAACCCAGAAACTACCACGAACCGGTGGCGGCGCGCTACAACGAACCACAAACCGGTGAACCCAAAAACTACCACCAAGCGGCGGCGGCGGCGAACGGAGCTGCTAATTTGACCGACGGCAGCGACGGACGGAGCGTACACTTACCGATGAACGGATCTGAACCCACGACCTGCTATAGTGACTACGGCACGGACCTGCGGGGGAGGCGACCGGATCTGAACCCACGACCAGATATGAACCAACGACCAGATCTACACGGGCGGTGGCGGACGGATCTGCGCGTGCGGCGGCGGATGGATCTGCACGAGGCGGCGGACGATGAAAAGATAACGCGACGGAACTGCAGGCGAGGCGGCGGATCTGTACCGGGCGGCGGACGAAACTGCAGGCGAGGCGGCGGCGGACAAAGAGATAGGGCGACGGCAGATCTGTACGGGGCGGCGGCGGACAAAAAGATATCACGGGTAGCGGCTGACGAACAAATATCACGAGGCGACGGCGGATCTTATGAAGTTGAGAAGTTCCAAACCCTAATGTAAATAGGTTTTTAATAAGAAAGGTTTCAATGATGGGCATTGACCATCAAGTAAAGCTGGACCAAGAACCCTTGGGCTTTTTCTTGATGGCCTATTAGAATCCAAAAACTTATCCCTTTCTTGATGGGCAACGACCATCAAGAAAGAGTTTTCCTAGAAATTATTTTTAGGGTTTTTTTCTTGATGGCCAATTAATGACCTTCAAGAACAACTTTTCTAATTTATTACACTCGTGGTCAATATTTCGATCATCGCCTATTATACTCATCGTTGGATTTTTTCTTTAAAACAAAAAAAAAATAAAATCACCCAAATGATAAATTAATTTTGTTTAGTTTTTAAATTAAATTTATTAACAAATGTATATTTTGGAATTTTATACCCCATTCATAACTATTTGGTTTTTTTTTATTTTTAGGATATTAAAATTAGGTTTATGAACATTAAATCTACAATCCATGTGCCTCTATAATCTTGTTGCTAAAATGTGGGTTAGAAGAAAAGTTTTTAATTTCTAAAACATAATTTTTTTAAATGCATTTTTTCGACCTTTTCTTGCTGGCCGATGAATGACCATCAAGAAATAGGTTGGTTTTCTTGATCGTTATTGACCATCAACAAATCCAAAAATTTATCCCTTTCTTGATGGGCAACGACCATCAAGAAAGGGTTTTCTTAGAAATTATTTTTAGGGTTTTTTTCTTGATGGCCAATTAATGACCATCAAGAACGACTTTTCTAATTTATTACACTCATGGTCAATATTTCGATCATCGCCTATTATACTCATCGTTGGATTTTTTCTTTAAAACAAAAAAAATAAAATCACCCAAAAGATAAATTAATTTTGTTTAGTTTTTAAATTAAATTTATTAACAAATGTATATTTTGGAATTTTATACCCCATTCATAACTATTCAGTTTTTTTTATTTTTAGGATATTAAAATTAGGTTTATGAACATTAAATCTACCATCCATGTGCCTCTATAATCTTGTTGCTAAAATGTGGGTTAGAAGAAAAGTTTTTAATTTCTAAAACATAATTTTTATAAATGTATTTGTTCGACCTTTTCTTGATGGCCGATGAATGACCATCAAGAAATAGGTTGGTTTTCTTGATCGTTATTGACCATCAACAAATCCAAAAACTTATCCCTTTCTTAATGGGCAACAACTATCAAGAAAGGGTTTTCCTAGAAATTATTTTTAGGGTTTTTTCTTGATGGCCAATTAATGACCATCAAGAACGACTTTTCTAATTTATTATTTTTTGGAATTTTATACCCCATTCATAGCATTTCAATTTTTTTATTTTTAGGATTTTAAAATCAGGTGTATGAACATTAAATCTACCATCCATGTGCCTCTCTAATTTTGTTGCTAAAATGTGGGTTAGAAGAAAAGTTTTAATTTCTAAAACATAATTTTTCTAAAATGTGTTTTTCCGACTTTTCTTGATGGCCGATGAATGATCATCAAGAAAGAGTTGAGCTTTCCTGATGGTTTTTGCCCATCAAAGAATTCTAAAACTTATCACTTTTCTTGATGGGCAAACACCATCAAGAAAGATTTTTCTTGATGGTGTTTGTCCATCAACGAATCTAAAAAGTCATCACTTTTTTTATGGGTAGTGACCATCAAGAAAGACTTTTCTTGATGGTTTTTGCCCATCAACAAATCAAAAAACCGTGAATTCATTATTTGGTATTTTTCGTACATACTTTGCAATCAAGAAAAATATTTTTCTTGATGTACATGCACATTAAGAAAAATATAAACATTTATTGATGTTCTAAGACCATCAAGAAATGTAATTTTAAATAAATAATAATTTTAAAACATCCAAATTATGGTTTTCTTGATGGTTTCTTTTCATGACCATCAAGAAAAAAAAATACCGTCCATCAAGAAAGGCCAAAATTCTAGTAGTGTCACTTCTTCTTATCCTTGGGAATAGTAGATAAATTACTCTCTTCACTGTTGACTCTACATCTTGAACAAGGGCTCCCTCCCTCTCATTGGCTTGAGAGAGATTTGTTTATGGCAGAATCATGAACAGGTTGTTCATTAAAGGATTAGTAGGACTGAAGGAGAAAGAAGTAATAGGAGTAAAACAGTAATTTTGAACTATCTGTATTTACAAGCAATTTGTGAAGGATCGACTTATTGATGACTAATTATATTCATGGACACAGAAATATGTCTACAATGTGAAGAGTGTAGTTGTGGGTCTTTAGTGGAGTGACTCACAGTTAATGAATGTTGATTTGATTAGTTAAAGAGTATAATTAATTTAATCTTGAATCATTGGAGCTTCTAATCTGTAGGTCTATTAGGTGCCCTGCTAGCTAATTAAGGGTAAAACAAGGATTAGTTAACTTTTGGAATAATTTGAACTGTTTAAATTATTTAAGGAAATTTTATAAGGATTAATATAAAATATAATGTACTATAACTATAATGTACTATGATACATTATAATATATGGTTAATTATAAAGATGATTTATAATTAAAATTATATAATAAGAGAGAACAATATTTGAATAAGATTCAAATATTAATTTAATATGAATTGGATTCATATTGAAACTATAGAGTAAAATTAATAGGGAAATTGCATTGGGTGGCAAATTTTGATTATATATTAGCATCCATGTCATCAATTTTTAAAATATTGCAAATATGGCAAAATTTATTTAAAATAATATATATGGATAAAAATCATTTTATTTGATTTTTTCTATTAAAAAAATATGATCATCTCTTCAAACGTGTAAAATCGGCTTTAACTACGCTCATTTTCTTCTTCGAAAAGCTGTGAGTTTCTCTGCAACATCTCGCTCTCACTCACCAGAGCCATCTTCTTCAATATTCAACCTTAGAATATCAAAGATTATTCAATATTCTCCAAGATTTGAAGTTCAAGATTGTTTTTGACATTAACGCACATTTTATGGTTTTGATTTGGTTAGTTAAAGATTTCTTAAAGCCATAGTCTTGATTTCTTCTGTATTTGGGTTTGATTTCGATTTTTTGCTTTATTTTGTCCTCACCTTCTCTCATTCACGATTTCGAGTGGGTATTTTCGAGGAAAGCAAAATGGGTGGGAGAAGAAGAAATTGGGTTGAAGAAGTGAGAAGAAGCGAAAAAATGGGTGTCGAAGGAGGAACAAATCAACGTTGAAGGAGGAAGAAATTGTCGTGAAGAAGGAGGAGAAGAAATCAAGCGCTAAGTTACATGAAGAAGAAGAGAGTGCAAAGTGATTCAAATATCTTTAGGGGTATTTTCGGTTTTTTCTATTCAATCCATCAACGAAATTGGGCCGGGGTTAAGGATTTTTCCATTTTTGCAAAATCATAAAACATGGGTTACAGGTCTAATTTTAATAAAACTTTTTGCCATCTCTACAACTGTCCCAAATTAATATGAATGAGGCTCATAGTAAAACTATAGATTAGAAGGGAGAAATGCATTTTTATATGATTTAAATGCATTGTTGAATACATATGTGATATTTATATTAATTAATTAATTGTTATTATTTATTTAATAATATATTATATTAAATTTGATTATATATATAATTTAAATAAATAATAATGTTATTTAAAAATTAAAAAAGAAAAAAAAAACTCCCTTGTGTTGGTTAAATTGAATAGTACATGCCGTGAGGGCAATAACTCCCCTCACATATTGTGTTGGTTAAATTGAATATGTATATTGATCCAAAAGGCAGTTGACATAGTACAAAAAGTCCCTTTTCTCTCTCAAAATTTCTCTTTGAAAACTTCTCACAACAAAGAGGTCTTTCAATCCTCTGAAAAAGGATAGACCCCTCAATCTACTTAATCCTTTCCCTGTGAATAGTCAGGTAATCTCTAGTGGTGTTCATGTTCTTGAAGGTGTGTATCAGTGTCTTTCAAGAAATATAGAAGAATCGTTCTTCGTTCCCAGAATGTATTTTTTTGTCTTAATTCACTTTTATAATAAGCTTAACCTTAGTTTTATGTAAATCAATTAGATTTTCTTATCCCAATTCAAAGACAAAAGTGATTACATGCTTTTGCATTGGAATTCAATCCCTTCATATCAGTGATGGACTCCTATCATTCATAGCCTCTGATAGCATTTCAATCCTAGAAATAGATGAACAAATCAAACCTTGGTAGACCTTGATAAACTCGTACCATTTCATTATCATATTGCACATATAATTGTATCATAGTCTATCAGTGGCATACTTCTATATAAAAAAAAAAAAATCATATATTTATAATTCTATTAATGATACAACTATATACTTTTATTAGGGTCTATCAACAATTCAACATACTTTAAATTTTGGTTATTTCTTTAGCCTCAAACTATCAATGTGTAAAGACAAACAATAAGCTTATCACTAAACACAAACCTCAAACAAATAAAGTATCAAATAAGTATATCAGTGGTAGACTTTTATCATTGTCTATTAGATTAGTGATATACACTGATAGATGTTGTATGTCTAACATGCTATATATTTTATTAATATCACTAGTCAAAAACTTGTTGCATTTGTTGTTTGCGTTTAACAATGCTATATATATGCGATATCAATTTGTCAAGTTTTTCTATTCTTCACCCAAGTATAAGCGAAGAATGAGGTTATCTCGGTGAGTTCGAGGTCGAACACAGGGACTAAGCAGATTCTAGAATTCGTTGGATTATCTAAGTTATATCCGTTACAAGAAAGTGGGGAAAAGTGATGCGTTTATGAAAATACAAAGTAGTATTGCGTTTATGAAAATAAAAAGCAATAAAACTATAAGCTAAAGTGGTAGAGTGGATAGGTATGCGACACAACAAGATTCAGCTAATGGAAGTATGCGAATGGTAAAAGCAGGGCTAGGGTTGGTTATCATTTAAATTCAGAAACGCATAGTGAGATCTATTTCATACCAGCAACTCTGAACTGCACCTCTCGGTGGTTAACCACTATGCGTTATATCTCTATAACGCATAGGAGAGTGTTAAGTATCAAGGTTATTTCTATGTCTAGATAACACTTCTTAGCCTTATCGACTGAGTTCCATAATCACTTACCCTCTCGAGTAGTCTGATTATTACTACTTATATCGATTAGCTAGATGGACATAAGCATTAGATTAAAGTACAATCGACAAGATGGAACAGTCAAAACTTTGGTTCTTGTTTAGATGATAACACAACCCGCAACCCTCAAGAGAGTTAGTTACTCATGGATGGTAAACAGCAAATGGAAAGTGATAAGAAATAGATACCCATGGAAGTTGTATAGATTAATGAACGGAACAAATATTTTAGAAAATACAATCTCTTGTCAATAAACTAAAACAAACAAGTAAGAAAAAGATAGAAAGCATGAAATGGCTCCTCAATCTTTTGAGCTCGCCGAGATGGTAGCGTGAATTCTGCTGTGAAGTGGTCAGGCGAAGGGAAGACTCTTCTCTCTTAAGCTATTTGTCTCTGGTTGTCATCTGGAGAGAACTCTGTTGTCACTTAGGAATTCTTACGAGAGATCCAACAACATTTTCAGCCTTTAGGTCTGCCCTTTTATAGATGTTGCGTTGCAATCGCTGGCAAATCTGCATGATTGGAGGCTGAATTGCTGCCTTGGGTCTTTCTCGCCTAATCGCGTGATTTCTAGTTCAATTTAGATCCACCACTTTAGCCGCAGATCAAGGACATCAATCTCCCGACAATCTCTCAAGATTCTCGTCTGATTTTCCGCTGCCTTGCATTTCAAATTGATAATGCATCCATAGGTTGGTTGCGTTCCTGCGTTAAAGCATGTGTTTTAGGTTAAAAAAGCTTCAAAACAATTATCTTCATCAATTCATAAGAGTAAAACGCATAGAGAGATTTATCAACAGAATTTAACCCAAACTACCGAATGATTCTTCATTTAAACTCTATTTTTCTAAAAGAAAGACAATAATAATTTGTATTTTTACAAGTTATCAATAGACGTTTATCACTATCTATCACTGATTTGAAAAACAATGATATAAGTCTATCAGTATCCATCATTAAATTTGAGAATTTCAGACATTAATGTTTTGTGTGCTTTTAATGGGCTTTTTGACATTTTTTATGGGATGAAGGTAAATTTTGCTAAATTTGCAATAAGTGTTAAGTTTTGCTATTACTAATACTAACAGCTTCCTAAATGGGCTATCTATGTGCCTTTAATCTAGCTTGTTTATGATGTTTAATATGCATATATGTCTATATTTGTAAGCTAAATAAAGGTACTGGCTTCAAAGAGTAAAGAAATGACAAAAATGCCCCTAGAGGCCTGGCATTGCGATACTAAAGACAGAAGGCTTCACATAGGCAAACACTGTGGCATTCATCAAGTATTAGGCGTGCACGCAAAGCATCAATGCCACAACACTCAATGGCACAACAGAAAAAGGGTAGAAGTGTCGTGACCCTGTCTCATAGCACCGCAATGCTGCCATGATTCTTTTTATACTTCTTAGTTTCTAGGGCAAAAGGGAGGAGATGTTTAGCCAATTTTCAGAGCACAAAGCTCGATTTCAGCCATTCTTGGCCAATACCCTTGAGATTTCTTTAGATTTTGAGTTGTAATCAACATTATGTTGTCAAGATTCAAGATTTAATGACCAGGTGAAGGACAAAACGTCGATTTTGATATTTGTTGGACATTTTTCTATGGACTTATGAGATTTTGATGAATACTTTTGAGATTTTCTAATTTATTTTTGTTTTATATTATTTGCTTAAACTCATATGCAATGTATGTTTGATTAGTGTGACAGATTAGTCGTCTTAAGTATGTGTTGTGTATGTTTACTATGTATATTGGAGTTATCCGTCATTGTAACAAAAATATGCTTAATTTGGGTAGCAAATAGTTTTTAGTTATAGTTATGGTTTGACCTCTAGCTTCTCTAGGGTCACCTAGTAACAAAAGATAACAAAACCTAAAGAATGAAAAAGTGTTAGGTTAGATTTAGTCAATCTAATCTTATGATCTGGTCAATCCAAGAACTTAATGCGATTAGCTTAGTGAAATAGCCTCGTATGACAACACTTTTCTAAAAGGATTTTTGTCTAGCTTTTCTAAACAGTTGATTAGACTAGTTAATCAATTAACTCATGAACTCAATTCACATGATAAATCAATGAATTAATCCATAGAGAGCCCAACGATTTCTCAATCGGCTAAGGTAATCTCGTGTATCACTTTCTCTCTCTCAATCTATCTTACTTTCCTACACCTTAAATTCCTGCATTTAGTTTTCCTATCAACCAAAACCAATCCCCCACCCCCCCCCCCCCTCATTTTTATTCTTTTCCAAAAGACTAATTTAGCTTCAAAAGATTTTAACTTAGGCTCCCTATGGTTCGACTCGGTCTTGCTACTAAGCCTACTAGTTAGTTGAAGTTCCATATCGAAGATTATAAATGTTATTTGATTGATTAAAGGCTTTGACAACCTTTGGTCCGTTAAATACATTAAAAAAACAAAAAAAAATCTATTACTAATAGATTTTGATAAAAGTATATCTATCAATATGTTGATAGACTATGATGAAAGTATATAGATGTCTTTAGTATGCTAATATGTCATGATAGAAGTATATAGAAATATCACAGATAAAATTATAAGTATATGATGTTGGGATTGGTGTGTCCTAAATCTCTTGGGTCTTGTAGTTTTGTAAATTGTATATAACATTTTATTTATTGAATAAAATAAGAAGTTATTTTATCTATTTTATGCATTAACTCAATCCAATAAACTAAGATCCATCGTTATTTTATGTAAACTTAAACATGTATGTGGTCGACATACAAGGTTGGATCATGTTTAAGTAATAACCAAAGGTTTGTAGTATAGGAATAAGGTTGGGTGCCTTATTCTGGGAACACTATGGATACGACCCACTTTGTAATTGTTACAAGAATTGTAAAGTGCTACAAATGATTTGATCCTAATCGTTTATGTGGAGACATGTGAGTGGGAGTATCCTATGCAAAGAGTTTGTATAAGACCAGACTGCGAAATGTTTAATTTCTCTTTGTAATGCCATTAATCGTAGAAATTAACATTTTATAGGATGACTATAGGTAACTCGACTTGAATCTTGAGTGAGTTATAAACCTTGTCTATGAGGGCAATCTTTTGATTTGTATGGGTGAGAGTGGTCAAATCACCAACTCAATATACCTACCTTTTTGGGGATTTGTCTTATTAGAAAGTTGGGAACATATCTTCACAAGATGAAATTCACTCCTTTCCGTGTTTAGGGTAAGTAGATAAATTAATCCCTTAAAGGCGGATTCTAGGTCTTGAACAATGAGGTCTCACCCTCTCACTGGCCCAGGAGGGGTTTGTTTATAGATGAACTATAAACAATGTGTTCATTAGCGGGATCAGTGGTACTTAAGAAGTTAGATATAACTACAGGGGTAAAACAGTAATTTGACGTAGCTGTAGTTATGAGTAATTTGTGAATGGTCGACTTACTGTTGATTAGTAAATTTTGTGGACACAAAAATATATCTATAGTGCGAAGAGTGCCACTGAAAGTCTTTAGTGGAGTGACCTATAGTTAATGTGTCACACCACCTCCCGGATTACCTACCTATCCTGAAAGGGAATGTGAAGACAATAAACATCACCCCTCTTATGGCATATTGTCTCTTCTTACATGTCTTCCTGTACACACATTTTATAAATATACATTCATAGAACTCATTTATACTATACATGCTCATAACATGACATTACTCCCTATACAGGGTACACTTTTATCATATAACATAATTTAAACTTTTATAACCGCCATACATTGTACAAAACCTCACTACAATCCCCACTCGAAAACTACTAGATCTACATGCCATCCACATAAGGTTATATACAACGTACAACTCTTAGACTTGACTGTATTTTGAGAACTCGAGACTTAGGCAGGGTTAGCTAAAGTAGGCTAAGTACCGGGAACGTCCTCGCTACTTGGAGGAGGGGAGGAAAGAAAACATTGAAAAAAATAAGCTAACAGCCCAGTGAGTGACCAATCTTTGTAAAACGAACATTTATTGAAAACAGGCATGTTGCTTATAACAGATAAACAAGGATTTAACATATTATTCAACTAAATCATACTTTCCACAAATCCATCAACCTCATAAATCCAATTTTCGAATCATATATGAATATTTCCAAGGAAGTGAAACAGTAACAATTTGGTTTTTCAAAACTTTTCCCTTAGTTGAGGCGGAGCAACGCTTCAACGCGCTCAACGTCGAAAACAACCTTAGTTGGGGGTGGAGCAAGGCTCAACACACCCAATGTCGAAATCATCCCTGGCTCGATGCGGAGCAACTCGACGCACCAGCAAAATCAACCTCTATGTGCACATAGGAATATGACGGGTTGTCCAAGTACCTTCTCCATGTCCTTCAGTACTAGGTCCCGGGGAAACTCACATGCCTTCTCATGTCCTTGAGCACTGAGCCTCCTCTAAAACATTTCAGAACCCGTTCACATAAATAGTTCATATAGAAATCATTTCATAGAAAATCATACAGATCGTTATTCAATAACATTTCATAAAAGAAAATGCTTTCTATCAACTTTAGAAAACGTATAACATGCCTTGTAAATAATGTCATCAAACATTATGCATTTTAAACAGTTCATCATAAAATCATATTCCATAAGAACATTTTTAATAAAAATCGAATTGAAGAATAAAGGAGTCACTCACTACTCTTCCTAAGCCTTGCGTGGGTTGTATGCCTTCCCTATCTCTTCTTGGCCTGCAATAAACATTTTATCTTGCGTTACTTAACATTGAACTTCCCCCTTTTCCAAACTAACATCATAGCGAGACTTTCAATAATACTACCCAACAGAGTCTGTTACTAGCAATACTAGATTGAGCGACACTAGCGTTACCTTACCTTAGTAGCGACACCCAGCGATATCTAGCGAGTTTAGTGAGACGGACAACTCCTTTGCGTCTCAGCGACACTCGTCTCGCTACTAGTACTTAGACAGTGCACTGATACTTGGTTTTAGCGGCATCCTGCACTGTGATTCTTCCTTTCCTCTTGTTCTTACTTCAATCTATTAAAAGTCATGATTTCAGACCGATTTAGAACTTCTTCCCTTCTACAAACTTATAGAGAATTGAGTTTTATAGCTTACCTCAAAATTTCAAGGCTTAATTTTTCTTCGTTTTCTAGTTATTCCAAATCACTCCATGCTGCTCCAGATTACTTAACAATCTTGTAACTGCTGCTTTTCCCTAAAATTCACATAATTAACTTCAATATCAGCTTTACCATCCTTCACAAGATTTGTTAGGAATCATGTTAACTTACTGATCTCCAAATTTCAGCTCTAAACTCATCTTCCTCTATACGTTCTACTCCAAATATCAACCACTGTTCAGTCTGTGCGACTGCAATCAATCTTCTGTTCCAGCTCCGTTTTCAACACCAAAACGAGTAGAATTTCGCCCAAAATCTACAAGAACACCTTTCTCAATCTTCTCCTGAAGTTTGTCTGAAATATGGAACCGACTTAAGCTCTCGAAAATGTCTTAAAAATGATTAAACATTTAATTAATCCAACTATATATACTACCGACTTAGCCTTCACAAACACCAAGATTTATGTTGCCGACTTACCCCTCACCCGCAGGTTGGCACAGGGTTCACACCTCTACACGAGGCACTCATGGTAAACTTCTCCTTCAATGCCTTTAGCAATTATCTACACCCAACGCATGGTGTCGTCCTCAACGCCTCCTATTTTTGACGCATACATCCCAGTCATACACCTCTATTTTCGTCGCGTCAAGACCAGAGCGGCTTCAACGCATGTCTGTCTTCAATGCATCGACTTCAGCGCATGACTGTCCTTAACGCAGAGTGACTTAAGTGCATGGTTCAAGCACATTTCTTCCCCCGCCAAAATTACTTATCCTTCAACGCGGGCAGCTACTTCAGCTCACAACCCTCCGTGAGTCAATCAACGACGCAGGGGCCTGGCCAACACTTAGCCAAAATTTACTTTCCAAAAATTCTTTGCTCTCACTCACGGCTACTCCTCCCCTTGCAACGCATAGTCACAATCGCATTGCCGCACCCCAACAATTGGTATCACAAGTCAGTGCTTACATAATGAATATTGATTAATCTAATTAAAGAGTAATTGATTAATCTTATATCATTGGAGCTTCTAACTATAGGTCCATAAGGTCCCCTTGTTAGCTCATAAAGGCTTAGTATAGGAATCAAATATTTTGGTTTAATTTGAAATGTTCAAATTAATAAGGGAATTAATTATATATGATACAATTAATATAATGTATGTAGATACATTATAAAGTTTATTTTGAATGAAATTCAAAATTTATACTTTATATTATAAGAGAGATAAATATTTAAATGAGATTTAATTATTGATAATATGAATAAGATTCATATAAATATTATAGGTTAAAATTAATATGAATGAGATTCATATTAAAAGTATAGGTTATGTGAGAGAAGATTATTTGAATATGATTCAAATCTAAATTAAATATTAGATATTTAATTAATTAATTAATTAATTGTTAATTAATTAATTATATTTAATTATATTTATTAAATATGCTTTAATATAATATAATTAAATTAATATTAATTAATAATATTGCTAAGTAATATAGATGTTTATCCTATATTTTTTTCCTCTATAATTTTGGTTTTCCAAAAACATATTTAATGGCACAAGGCGATCATTCTCTTCTATTGGGAATTCGATTCTTTCATATGATTGATGTATTATAGAAGTATGTTACAGATAGATACTCTGATAGAATTATATGTGCAATTTGTTTTTTTATTACCAAAAAACTTTGATACTCTTATTTATTTATCCGTATACTTCAATTAGAGTCTATCAGTGAATACTTTTATCATAATCTATCAACATACTAATAGACTTCAATATACTTTTTTAGAGGCTATTAGAGTCTATCAGTAATTGTCACGCCCCCTCCCAAGTTACCCTCTTACACAAAGAAAAGGTGTGAGGATAGTAGACATCGACCCTTTTACGACATCTAATGTCAACCTGTAGTATCCTTAATCCATTACCAAGCACCTGATAAACAATTAATATTTCTCATATAGACAATATGCTCAAAACTCAAGACAAACTAACATTTACATACTTCCATTCAACAACCTAACCTATAATAGATACATGTTTACAGACTTTCCTTAAAAGACCATATGTACAATGTTGAGTCTTAAGTACAAATATTTACAATATTTACAAACTAAGTAGCAGGCCCAGACAAGTTTGATGTGTAAGCTAAGCACCCCGATTTTGCTCGCTACCTAGAAAATAGAAAACCAAAGAAAATCATGAGCTAGGTTGCCCAGTGAGTAACAAGTTCAAAAAACTATATTTAGCTTAAAAACTCAACAAAATCATGCTCGATAAATAGGTAATAAAGCAATAAATAGCTCATCAAAGAAAACTTAGGAACATTTGCTTATGCTTGCAAGATTTTCCTTAATTGAGGTCAAGTGATCTTAACACACCCAATGTCGAATAACCTTAGCTGGGTGGAGTAATCTCAACACCACAACGTCGAATCTCCCTCTATGTGCACATAGGAATCATAATCTAGATTGCCCGGGTACCTTCTCATGTCTTTCAGTACCAGGGTCCCATAACATAGTATTTAGGTTGTCCATATGCCTTTTCCGTGTCTTTTGACATTGGGGACCATCCATTATCCTATTGAAAATAAAGCGTGCTTTGATAGTAAATCATGAATAAATAGAAGTTGACAAATCCTCAAGGTTTCAAACTATTTATCAAACAAACATGCTTTACGAAATACTTAACATCATAAAACGTCATGCTCCATCATTCAAGTTCATATAAAAGCATATTCAAACTCATACCAAGAAATTCATGCTAGAACTCATGTTTCAGAATAATTCGAGCATACTAGAAATATTGAGAAAATAAATCATTTTAAATAAATTCTGTCACTCACAGTTAAAAGCTTGTTCCCTTAGGCTTATAAGTGTCACAAATCCTGGTTTGACCTAAAAATCAGATTCAAACCTCTCATTATTCTCTAATGCATAATCAGCCCAACTTATAATCATATCTTGTTCATATTTCCTTTGAAATCATCTTATATCTCATTTAACCCCCTAAACATAACTACTTCAGGGTTTTAACTTGAATTACCTTGATTTCCCCAAATGTAACCACAATTTAGCTTAATCACAACCGATTAACAATGCTTAACCTCCTAAACTTAATCCATAATCTTGTTTATATAGGATTAGGCATAACACAACCATAACAATAATAAAATTAATACTAATGATAAGAATATTAATGATAATCATAATCCTTAATAGCATCATTTAACTTTGATCCAAATGGTGATAACCCTCTTAAGTCTTTTATATTCTAATTGGCATGTCAAAATAAATCCCAAGCTTGGTAAATCACATAAGGGTTAAAGATTAGGGCTTATCGAAGGACTCTCGGCTACCTTGCATCTTAACCACGCTTCTAACCATTTGCTTGAAATCACACCCACGGCTAAGTCCACAAGCCTACTTTGGCTTTTCCTCCACACCTCCTTCAATCTAAACAAGGAAATTTTGTCCAGTCCACAACACTTAAGTTAAGTGCTTAGAAATGAAAGTAGGATTTGTCACACCCCATCCCGGACTACTCTTCCATAGCCCGAGACGGAGTGTGAGGACAACAGTCATCGACTTCCCGGTTGACTCCCACTGTCGAACTTACTTTAGCTTCCTATTTAACCACACTCTTAGGAAGATGAATCCATTAATTCTTGACAAACCTCAACTTCAACTAATAATAAGAACTGTCATGCTACCTGAAAAATGGAAAACATATGAAAGGATGAGCTAAATAGCCCAATGAGTAACGGTTTTGAAAATACTTTACTTTAACTATAAAACTGATCATAATATAAACATTTCAAACAATGCATATATATATCGATTCAAGCCATATTCGTGCAAAATATGCTCCAATGCCATTGTCAAATCATACATGCTTTTTTCAGAAAAAGATACTCACAAATTCCATTTGTTTCAAATCATTTCCCTTAGATGAGGTGGAGTGGAGTTCAACGCTACTCAACGTCGAAAACATTTTAAATCATTTCCCTTAGTTGAGGCGAAGCGGAGCTCAACACTACTCAACGTCTAAAACATTTTATATCATTTTCCTTAGTTGAGGCAGAGTGAAGCTCAACTCTACTCAACGTCGAAAACATTTCAAATCATTTCCCTTAGTTGAGGCGGAGCGAAGCTCAACGCTACTCAACGTCAAAAACATTTTACATTATTTCCCTTAGTTAAGGCGAAGCGGAGCTCAACGCACAACGTTGATTATCCTTAGCTGTGTGGAGTAATCTCAACACATCAGCGTCATACGTTCCTCTATGTGCACATAGGTATCGTTATCCGAGCTGCCCATATGCTTTCCTTTTATCCTTGAGCATTAGGGTCCCATTTCTATATCCAGGTTACCTATTTGCCTTCTTCAAGTCCTTTAGCGATGGGAACCTTTTCTATATCCCGGTTACCCATTTGCCTTCTTCGAGTCCTTGAGCTTTGGGAGCCTTTTCAAAGATTTTATAAAAATACACAACATGTTTTGAAAACATCATATAATAAATTCATAAGTTTCACATTTCCAAACCTTCCATAAAATCATATAATATCAAACAGCATGCTTTTCATAAAACTTATTACACAACCAGCATGCTCAAATGCTTTTTAATATAAACGCATGATATACACATTGAAAACTTATGAAAGCATAATCAAATTCCAAAACCATTGATTTTATTCACAGAGAACGCATTCATATTTTGAAAACATTAGTGTTACTCACTACTTGTCCTGGTCCTTTAGCGGTTTATACGTCTTTCCTAGCTCTTCTTGGCCTGTAATCATACATTTCTTGTTGTTAGATTTCCTTAAGATTTCCTTAATATAACCAACAAGCTTAACCATTCATACTTGGTCAATAATTCACTACCAAAACCTCAATTCAATAGAATAAACCTTAATGAGCGAGATTTTACATCACTAGCGAGATTCCACAGTACTAGCGAGACTACTAGCGAGATTAAACTACAGGCAACGACACTAGCGATACCATGGTGAGTGAGACCAGCGACGCTCACCTTAGCAATGATACCTAGCGATACCTAGCGAGAATTATGAGACGCAAGGCTTCTAGCGACACCCGCGTTACCCGTCTCGCTACTCTCGCGTACTTCTAGTGTTGCTGCTCTTCCAGCGATACTTGTCTTCCACAGCTTCTGTCTTCCCTCTTATTCTCACTTCTATCTGTTACAAATCACATTTCCAGCCAAATTTAGCACTTCTTTCCTTCTACAAACTTGTAAAGAAATGCATTTCCTAGCTTACCTCAAGATTTCATAACTTAACTCTTCTTTGTTCAGCAGATATTCTCGACTTACTTCGAGCAACTCCAAATCGCTTAGCAAATTTGTATCAGTCACTTCCACAAAAAATTTTACATATTTTTCTTCAAATTCAGCTCAAACATCTTTCATAAAAGTTGTTAAGAATTGAGTTAAGTTACCGACCTCAAATTCTCAGCCCTAAACTCGATCTCCATAGAACGCTATTGATAACTTGTAGAAATACAAGTTATGATAGCCTTTTTCTTAGATAAATAGAGATTAAATAGAGAAGCATGCGACAAGTGATGTTAATTTAGTGAGAAATCTTTCTTTGCGTTATACTCTTCTATTTTTAGGAAGATAATGATTTTACCACTTTTTGAGCCTAAAACACATGTTTTGACGCAGGAATGCAAACGATGCGTTGATGACTTCTTAACGCAGGACGACGTGTTAGCAATCTGTTCTTCGTGGACGCATGATCTGAACGGAACGCGAACAACCTGACGATGCGTTAACAACTATTTAACGCATGACTATGCGTTAGCAACCTACGACGCGTTGACATTGGCCAAACTATCCATGGACGCATAGACGACCATCAATGCAAGGTGCCGAGAATCAAATCAGAATCTTGAGAGATTGACGGATGATTGACGAACATGATTTGTGACTAAAGTGGTGGATCTTAATTGACCCAAGAATAACACAATCAGGCGAGATGGACGCATGGTATCAATCTCGCCGCCAATCAAGCAGATTTGCCATTAATTGCGAACGCATCATCTATAAAAGGGCAACTCTACGAGATGAGAAAGTATTGTTGATTCTCGGAAGAACTCCATAAGTGACAGCAGAGTTCTCTCAGACTTCAACCAGAAACGAATAGCTCGAGAGAGAAAAGTCTTCCCTCCGCCGGCCCACTTCACAGCAGAACCTCACGCTTCCATCCGGGCGACTCAAGACATTGACGCCTTTCCTGCTTTCCTTCTTAGTTTTTTTCTATCTTGATTTTAGATTTGTGTCAAGACATTGAGCTTATCTAAAGTTGTATTCCGTTTCATCAATATATATATCTTCCATGTCTACTCATTTCTCTTTACTTTCTGCTTTTTACTTTCAAACCATGAGTAACTAATCACTCAAGGATCTAGGGTTGCGTTAGCATCTAACTAAGAACCATAGTGTAACTATTTCATCTTGTCAATTGCGATCATAATCCGATGCTTATGTCCATTTGACAAATTGATATAACTAGTAATAATCAAACTGCTTGAGAGGGTAAGTGATTGTGGAACTCAATTGACAAGGGCCAAGAAGTGTTACCTGTCTATGGGGATAACCTTGGTTCTTAACACTCTCCTATGCGTTATAGACATATAACGCATAGCGGCTGACAACCGGGAGAAGAGTCGCAAGTATGAATAGAATAGTACCATGTGTTTCCGATGTTAGATGTTAACCAACTCGAACCCTTTCTTTATCCATTCGTTCACATCATTAGCTGAATTTGCTGTGTCGCATGCCTTTCCATCTCCCACATTTTAGTCTAGTGTACATACAATCGCTTTCCTTAGATTAGAAACAAACACACTCTCTCAACTATTTCTTGGTTACCACTGCAACGCATATAATCCAGATAAATACTAAATCATCATAATCCTTGTGTTCGACCACGGACTCACTGAGAAAACCTACTCCTTTGCTTATACTTGGGTAAAGGATAGGAAAACTTGACAAGATCATCAATGCAATTGGATCTCCAGTGGAACGATATTCGGACTTCACCTTCTTATATTATAACTTGACCCGTACACTTGCGGTTAACACTAAAACTGCGCATCATCAGCCTCGTCCTTCTCAATCGTTGGGAATGCCTCAATGCAGTGGGAGGGTTGTATCACAACCTAACCATTACTTGGGTTTAACTAAAACTTAGGATGTCGTGCCAGACGATGGTGTTGAGGATCCATTGTCCTATAAACAGGCAATGAATGATGTAGATGATAACTTGTAGAAATACAAGTTATGATAGCCTTTTTCTTAGATAAATAGAGATTAAATAGAGAAGCACGCGGCAAGTTATGTTGATTTTTATTAAGAAATCTTCCTTTGCGTTATACTTTTGTATTTTTATGAAGATAATGATTTTACCACTTTTTGAGCCTAAAACGCATGTTTTAACGCAGGAATGCAAACGATGCGTTGATGACTTCTTAACGCAGGACGACGCATTAGCAATCTGTTCTTCATGGACGCATGATCTGAACGGAACGCGAACAACCTGAGATGCGTTAACGACTTCTCAATGCAAGACTATGCGTTAGCAACTCATGATGCGTTGACAACAGCCAAACTATCCATGAACGCATAGACGACCATCAACGCAAGGCGCCGAGAATCAAATCAGAATCTTGAGAGATTGCCAGATGATTGACGAACATGATCTGTGGCTAAAGTGGTGGATCTTAATTGACCCGAGAATTACGCAATCAGGCGAGATGGATGCATGATATCAATCTCGCTGCCAATGAAGCAGATTTGCCATTGATTGCGAACGCATCATCTATAAAAAGGGCAGCTCTGCAAGATGAGAAAGGGTTGTTGATTCTCGGAAGAATTCCATAAGTGACAGCAGAGTTTTCTCAGACTTCAACCGGAGACGAATAGCTCAAGAGAGATGAGTCTTCCCTCCGCCGGCCCACTTCACAGTAGAACCTCACGCTTCCATCCGGGCGACTCAAGACATTGACGTCTTTCCTGCTTTCCATCTTACTTTTTCTATCTTGATTGTAGATTTGTGTCAAGACATTGAGCTTATCTAAAATTGTATTCCGTTTCATCAATATATATATCTTCCATGTCTACTCATCTTTCTATACTTTCTGCTTTTTACTTTCAATCCATGAGTAAGTAATCTCTCAAGGGTCTAGGGTTGCGTTAGCATCTAACTAAGAACCATAGTGTAACTATTTCATCTTGTCAATTGCAAACTTAATCCGATGCTTATGTCCATCTAGCTAATCGATATAAGTAGTAATAATAAAACTGCTCGAGAGGGTAAGTGATTGTGGAACTCGATTGACAAGGGCCAAGATGTCACACCCCATCCCAGATACACCCTATACCTAGTAGTGAGTGTAAAACTGCACTCTCTATATAACATATTGAAACTAGATGCCAGATAAATCTCAATTAGAAACACCATTGCTATTAAAATATTTGAGAACATACAATCTTTCAACAAGTATTCTTTGCATATATACATGTGTGATACAGAACAATTCTCCCAACACTCCTAAGGAACATGTACATTACAAAACATAGGCACAAACTAAATATTTACAACTATCTCAGAGGTTTGCTTCAAGATAGGCCCAAACGAGATACTTCTGTAGGCTAGGCGTCCCGGACACGCTCGCTACCTGAAACGTCAAACAAACAACAAATTGAGTGAGCATAAAGCCCAGTGAGTGACTAAATTCATTCAACTATCACTAACAAACATGAACTAGCATAACCATTAGTAACCATTATATATCGCATTTCAGATAGTTTCTAAACTTCTTTAAGCTTTTGGTCTCACCCTTATCAATATCCTTATTACCCCATGGTAATTAACTAACTAATGTTCTGACAAAGCACAACTTAACTCTTCCGTATTTCAGTACAAATTCTCATTTCTAAACACATATAAATGTGTAATCATGTTTCACGGATTTGCAACTATCAAGTGCCTTCACATTCTGTCCCTCAGCACCGTATTCGATTATGTCTACATTACCATGTGCCTTCACACGAAGTCCCTCAACATTGGTAACCAGTTCATTCTCCGCCCAAGTGCCTGCACTCATGGTCCCTCAGCACGAGCTAGTATGTGATGGATTACTACATGCTTTCACTCAAAGTCCCTCAGCATTGAAATCCATTCCATTTAACTATTCAAGTGCTTTCACACGAGGTCCCTCAGCACTAAATTTCATGTTTACATTCACTTAGGCTTTATAAGGTCCCTCAACCATATTTATATTTTGACAATAGAGTTAGTTTCCTTTTAACTTCCTGACATAACATATTTACTATGAATACTACAGAGTACCATAATTTCTTACCAAATAAGTATACTAAATGTAACCACAAGATATAATAAAAGGTCACTCACAACTTGTCTCGACTCTAAGTGGATTATAAGCCTCCTCGAGCTCTTCCTGGCCTGAAAATACATATCTCACGTTCAGTTTCCATAATCTTCCTTTTCCCTTAACACACATTAATAGCATTACACTTTAGACAACTAAAGGCTACCAGCGAAATTCATCACATACTACTGCACCAGCGATACTAAGTTGAACGTAACTAGCGAGACTACCTAAGGAGCGACACCCAGCGAGACTTTAGCGAGAATTGTGAGACGCAAAGCCCCTCTTGCGTTACAGTGATACTTGTTTCGCTGCCCTGTCTCTCGCTCTCTCAGCGATACTAACGCTGCAGCAGAACAGTTTCCTTCTTCCTTTCCTCTTCCTTCTCCAACCTGCTAAACATCACATTTCGGCCATTTTCAGAACTTTCTTCCTTCTACAAACTTATTAAGGTGTAAGTCCTTCATCTTACCTCAAGATTTCATGAAGAATATCCTCTCCGTTTAGCGCATATCCTTCAACAACTCCAGGTTGCTCCTAATCATCTGGCAAATTCAGCACCACTCTCTTCTATCTGGAGTTTAACACACATTTATACAAGTTCAGCTCAAACACCCTTAACGAAACTTGCTAAAAATTGAGTTAACTTACTAACCTCAGAAGTTCTGGCCCTAATCACCGTTTCCTCAGTTCGTTCTTCCTCCAAAACTGAACGTTACTCTAAGAGGGCAACACCAGCTGAGTTCTCTGTCCAGCTCAAGTTTCATCCACGGTTACGATGAGATTTCCACTCCAAATCGACATGAACGTCTTCTTCTACCTCCCTCCAATATTTAGCTTCGAAATGGACCCAACTCGAGCTCTGAAATGTAATCAAAACAATTGAATTCTCGATCCACTTATATATATACCACCGACTTAATCTCCATTTCAACACTATACTACAATCTATTCAACGCATACCTTCTATGTTTAGCTTCAGCAACACACAGCCTCTGATGGTGTTTGTCACACCCTATCCCAGATACACTCTATACCTAGGATTGAGCATGATCCTTTTTTCCTTACATAAAACTCTATAAGATTGATACCATATAAATAGCAAAACAAACAACATTTCCATTATCTCGTCACAAAAGAACGTGCAATCTCTCAACAAACATATCTATATATACATATAAGGTGCAACACGCCCCCCTTTCTATTCTCAGAAATATGCATATTACAAGATATATGTACGGTCTAAGTATTTACAACTATCCCAGAGGTTCACTTCCAGATAGGCCCAGACGAGATTCTTCTGTAGGCTAGGCGTCCCGGACACGCTTGCTACCTGAAACAACAAACAACAACAACAAACTGGATGAGTAGAAGGCTCAATGAGTGACTAAATCTACTAAATTATTCATAACAGCTATAATCCAGTTTGTGAGTTGGTAACCATCACATGACACATCCCAATGAATTATCAAGATTCACTTTTCACAATGCACATATAACTATCAAATTCTCATGTCTCACAAGCTTGCATCTATTTAGTGCTTTCACTTTCCGTCCCTCAGCACTTACTCATTTATAATTACAAAACCATGTGCCTTCACATGAAATCCCTCGACACAGGTAATAAACTCTATCTATGCTCAAGTGCCTTCACTCATGATCCCTCGGCACGAGCTAGTGTGTGATGGATTACTACATGCCTTCACTCATAGTCCCTGAGGATTGTAGTCCATTCCTTACTATTTATCAAGTGCCTTCTCAATTCCCTCAACACTTGCTTTCACGCTTCCTCCCTTATAGCTTTCACCATAAGGTCCCTCAACCAATAATATAATTAGACATTAGTATTAATATTCACTAACACATCACATTCATAAGGCATACTACCATGAATCACGTTTCCTCATCAATATACGTTCTAAGTTTAACACAAGATATAACAACTGTCACTCACAATTGGTCCCGGCTCTAAGTGGGTTATAAGCCTCCCCGAGCTCTTCTTGGCCTGAAAACACATAATCCTCAAGTTTAGTTTCCATAATCTCCCTTTTCCTTTAACATACAATAGTAATGTTACTCTTAGAAAATTGTAAACTGCCAGCGTTACTCATGTGATACTAAAACTGTACTAGCGATACTGCGTTGATTGAAACTAGCGAGACTACCTTGATGAGCGATACCCAGCGATACTCTAGCGAGAATCGTGAGACGCAAAGCCTATCTTGCGTTGCAGCGTTACTTGCTTCGCTGCCCTGTCTCTCGCTCACTCAACGATACTTCCGCTACAGCAGAACCGTTTCCTTCTTCCTTTCTTCTTCTTTCTTCTTCAACCTGTTAAACATCTCGTTTCAGTCAATTTCAGTACTTTCTTCCTTCTACAAACTTGTTAAGATACAGGTCCTCCATCTTACCTCCAAATTTCATGAAGAACGTCCTCTCCGTTTAGGATATATCCTTCAGCAACTCCAAGTTACCTCTAATCATCCGACAGTTCAACTCCCGTCTCTTCTTCCTGAGTTTGACACACAATTAAACAATTTCAGCTCAAGCATCCTTCATGAAACCTACTAGAAATCGAGTTAACTTACTAACCTCAAAGTTTCAGCCCTAACCTTCATCTCTTCAATTTGTTCTTCCTCCAAAACCGAGCATCACTCTGAAGAGATAACAGCAGCCGAAACCTCTGTCAAACCCAAGTTTCTTCCACGAATTCGATGAGGTTTCTGCTTCAGATCAGCATGAACATCTTCTTCTACCTCCCTCCGATGTTTCGCCTTAATATGGACCCAACTCGAGCTCTGAAATGCAAGCAGAACAATTGAATTCTCAATCCACTTATATATATACCACCGACTTGTCCTCCATTCCAACTCTATACCATAATCCGTTCAACGCATACCTCCTATGCTCAGCTTCAGCAACACACACAGCCTCTGATGATATTTCTTTTCAAACTCTCCCGCCAAATAGTTAGCATACGCATAACTTTCTCTCGGCCAACACTCTTTGTCCAACGCATACCCGCCTTCAACGCATGGTAGCGTTCACCGCATAATAGCCTCACCGCAGATCAGCTCCCAACTCCTCGTGGCCTTTACTTCCAACGGCACACTGCCTTCAATACGTTTGCCGCATAATAATCCTCGGTACCAAGTGATCCTCCACGCCTTATGTCCTCATTGCGTCACGACTTCAGCGCATGACAAACTTCCCTCACCTTTGCGTTTACACCAAAATTGTTTCCTCCACAACAGGTTGCCATCAACGCATAGCTGACACTTAGTCGTTTTCCCACTCCAAATGCAAGCCAGCCAACTACTTGTACACATTCACCCATCTCTCAGCCCCTTCTTACCTTGCGTTCTCACAAAATTAGGTGCGGGGCTTACAGTGTTACTTTTCAAAACTCTTCCGCCAGATGGTTAACAAAAGCATTACTCTCTCGGCCAACCTTCTTTGTCCAACACATACCCACTTTCGACGCATGGTAGCGTTCACCGCATAGTGGCCTCATCGCAAATTGGCTCTCAACGCCTCGTGGCCTTCAACTTCCAACGCCCTGCAGCCTTCAATGCGTTTGTCGCAAGATAACCTTCGATGCAGGGTGGCTCTCCACGCCTTGTGACCTCAACGCGTCGTGGCCTCAACGCCTAACAGTTTTCCCTCACCTTTGCGTCCACGCCAAAACTGCTTCCATCAAGGCGTGTTGCCACCAATGCATAGCTGGTACTTAATCATTTTTCTACCCCCAATCACATTCCAGCCAACTACTCCTACCAAAGTGTCCATCTCTTGGTCTCTTCTTACCTTGCTTTCTCACAAGATTAAGTACGGGGCTTACACAAGAAGTGTTACCTGTCTATCTTAACACTCTCTTATGCGTTATAGACATAGGCTGACAACCAGGAGAAGAGTCGCAAGTATGAATAGACTTCACCATGCGTTTCTAATGTTAGATGTTAACCATCCCGAACCCTGTTTTTATCCATTCATTAAATTCACCTAGCTGACTTTGCTGTGTCGCATGCTTTCCATCTTCCACAATTTAGTATAGTGTACATGTTATCGCTTTCTTTAGATGAGAAACAACCACACTTTCAACTATTTCTTGGTTACCACTGCAACGCATGAAATCCACATAAATATTGAATTAACATAATCCCTGTGTTCGACCTCAGACTCACCGAGAAAACCTACTCCTTTGCTTATACTTGGGTAAAGGATAGGAAAACTTGACAGATCACCAACGCGTAGTAGTAAGACGCATAGCATGTTCAACGCATGATATGTAAAACACATAATCATAGCTTACTTGTACCTTGCGTTTGTAAATTTTCAATTCCACAATCATAACACAACAGTAGACAAGGACCAATGGATCAAAGCCATGGATCTTGAAATGAAGTCTATGTACTTCAATTCAGTATGAGAACTTGTAGATCCACCTGAAGGGGTTAAACCCATAGGATGTAAATGGATCTATAAACGAAAGAGAGATGTATGTCACGGATGGAAATAACACCATTTCAAACCGCGACACAAACGCCCTTGACTCGCCCCACATCGTCAAGGGAAGATCGAGAGTGAAGGGTCAAGGCGTCGACAAAGCTGCTGCACGAGGATGCCATCGCATACAGACGGGATGCAAGTGCCATCAGGCCACGCCCATGCCTCAAGCGTGTGCCTTCGACATAGCCAGACCCCCAGCTGAGTGCCTTAACAGACGCCCATGTGTGTTGGCACATGGCGGAGTGGCTGTGCAACCAACCATAAGTATGCGGCGTAAGCGCAACTGCAAGGGTGAGCAGCGTGATGTGCCCGCATTCGCGAAGTTGCCAAGTGTGCAAGTTCGACACATACCCACGATGTGTTCAAAGTGGGAACAACGCATGCGCTCCTCATAAGTGCCAGTAGTGTACGCATATTGTCGACGCCTCATGCGTACACCGCCTAGAGACCATGCGTCCAACAACACCTTTCGACGCATGGAAAGTCCCAGACGCCTCGAGTAAGTCTTGAAAGATTCTAGACGCATCGAGACAAGGCCAGAGACCTCGACAAGCCTCTGAACGCGTCTGGAGAGGTGAGCAGGCCTCTGCGCAAAGCCAGTGCCCATGCCCGGATGCCCGATGCCACGGGAAGACTCTGGAAGACACGAGAATGGCCTCGACTGTGCGCGCAAGGCCCCGACAGTACCAGAAGCCTCCAGAAGAACCTCGAATGGGCGAGGATATGCTGGACGCCTCCCGACTGTGCTGGAAAGTGCGATAAGCCTCTAGAGCGTGCTAGGCAATTCCAGAACCTTCTAAGACAGTCGGACATCCATGTAAATAGCTAGAAGGCCCTCGACAGGTCTAGATAGTTCTAATATGAGCCTAAGTCGGTGGAGTCTAGACTTGTACATAGGATTGCCGCCCTTGTACATAGAAGAAGAGTCTAGATCCCTTTTGACCGACATAGTGCGTCGGTCGTCATAGTTAAGTCGGCAAGCCCCCTCTATAAATAAGAGGAAGGGCCTTATTTGTAAACCCATTGACAGAGAGTTAGCAATGTAAGCCAACTTCTAAAAGCTTGTGCGTTCTTTTACCGGTTGGTGAAGCTCCCTTTCTAAAGCTCTCATTCACTCAAACTCTTAAGTCCTCCTTACTAATCCACTTCCTTTGCCAATCTCACCCGATTGCCCTAGGGAGGAAACGATCATTAAATCTCAATAGGCTTACTTGGCATGACCTTTGACAGCAGGATCACACAACTGCTGCATGGTTGGTTAGGTTGAAACGCTAACCACGTGACATGTAGCTGGGAAGGTACAGACCTTCAAAGCTAGACTTGTAGCAAAGGGTTACGCCCAAAAGGAAGGGGTGGACTTTTTCTCCTGTTGCTATACTTAAGTCCATAAGAATTCTCTTATCCATAGTTTCATATTATGATTATGAAATTTGGCAAATGAATATGAAGACTGCTTTTCTAAAAGGCAATCTTGAAGAGAGTATCTTCATGTCTCAGTTCGAGGGGTTCATAGCCCAAGGTCAGGAGCAAAAAGTTTGTAAGCTGAATCGATCCATTTATGGGTTGAAACAAGCATCTAGATATTTAAATATTAGGTTTGATACTGTGATCAAATCTTTTGGTTTTGAACAAAATGTTGATGAGCCTTGTGTATACAAGAAGATCATCAAAAGTAAAGTAGCTTTCTTAGTACTTCATGTGGACGACATCCTACTCATTGGGAATGATGTAGGATATCTTACTGATGTTAAAATTTGGTTGGCAGCCCAATTCCAAATGAAAGATTTGGGAAAGGTATAATATGTACTAGGGATTCAAATCATTAAGGATCGCAAGAACAGACCGCTGGCTCTGTCTCAAGCACTTATATCGACAAAATGTTGACTCGATATTCGATGCAGAACTCTAAGAAGGGTTCATTACCTTTCAGGCACAAGGTTCATTTGTATAAGAAATAGTGTCCTAAGACACCTCAAGAAATTGAGAATGAGACGTATTTCCTATGCCTCAACTATGGGCAACTTAATGTATGTTATGCTCTACACTAGGTCAGACAGTTG
Source organism: Citrullus mucosospermus (assembly GCA_030954485.1). Taxonomy (NCBI): domain Eukaryota; kingdom Viridiplantae; phylum Streptophyta; class Magnoliopsida; order Cucurbitales; family Cucurbitaceae; genus Citrullus; species Citrullus mucosospermus. The sequence goes on along the minus strand of CM062057.1, from coordinate 12,325,058 downwards.
TTATGCAATGGGAATAGTCAGTAGGTACCAGTCCAATCTAGGGTTAGACCACTGGACTGCGGTTAAGAACATCTTCAAGTATCTTAGGAGAACGAGGGACTACAAGCTAGTGTATGAAGCTAAGGATTTGATCTTTATGGGATACACCGACTTAAATTTTCAAGCTGATAAGGATTCTAGGAAATCAACATCAGGATCAATGTTCACCTTAAACAAAAGAGTTGTAGTATAACGTAGCATCAAGCAAGGATGCATTGCAGACTCCACTATGGAGGTTGAGTATGTAGCTGTTTGGGAAGTAGCAAAGGAAGCAGTCTGGCTCAGAAAGTTCCTAAATGATTTGGAAATCGTTCCAAATATGGAATTTCCCATCACATTATACTGTGACAACAGTGGGGCAGTAGCCAACTCTAAAGAGCTGCAACCACAAACAAGGAAAGCATATTGAGAGGAAGTATCACCTGATATGGGAGATTGTGCAACGAGAAGATGTGATCGTCACAAAGATCGCTTTGAAGCATAACATTGTTGATCCATTTATGAGGCTCTCTCGGCTAAAGTGTTCGAGGTATAAGGGTTGAATCCCTAATACAGCGGATTGAGATCGAGTTGGTGACATGGGTCAGTCTCACCCATACAAATCAAAGGACTACCCTCATAGACAAGAGTTTATAACTCACTCAGGATTGAGATCAAGTTACATATGATCATCCTATGAAATGTTAATCTCTTCAATCAACAGTGTTATAAAGAGAGATTAATCATTTCGCAGTCCAGTCTTATATAAACTCTTTGTATAGAATACCCCCACTCACATGTCTCTACATAAACGATTTGAATGAAATAATTTGTAACACTTACAACTCTTGTAACATTTACAAAGTGGGTCATATCCGCAGTGTCACAAGGATAAGGCACTCAACCTTATCCATATGCTGAAAAACCTTTTGGGTTATGAATTGAACACGATCCACTTGTATGTCTATCATAAACTGTTAAGCTACATAAAATAACCTTAGATGTTAGTTCATTGATACTTCTATATACTTTTATCATGGTCTATTAACATACTAATAGACTTCTATATACTTTTATCAGAGTCTATTAGTGATATGTATATTAGTGATAAACTTCTAACACTGGTTATTGGTGATATAAATAAAATCAATAATAGAAAATACAATTAGTGATAATGACAGAAGTTTATCACTTCTTCATTAGTTCACTTCTACTATTGATAGACTTTTATTTGTTACTTCAAGTCTATTACTAATAGTTGAAATAACAAAAGAAAAAAAAATAGTGATAAACTTCTATATACATCTATCAAAGTCTATCAGACATAAATCATCATATAATATATCTGAGTCTATCAATAAAAGAATACTTATATTCTATCAGTGACATACTTGTATATACTTCTATCGGGGTTTAATCCAATTTAATCCAAATTACTTAACCAATATGAAATCCAAAATTAACTTTTAGTGATACTTTTATATACTTTTATTAGGGTCTATCAACATACTATAGGTTTTGGTTGATCAAGATGACTAAACATCTACCTCAAACAAATAAAGTATCTATTAAGTATATCAGTTATAGACTTCTATCATTGTCTATACTTACAATTGGAAATTTTGGGCCTTCAACGTTTTCTATGCCTTCAATGGGCTTTTTGGACTTTTTATATAGGTTAAAGTTAAATTTTGTTATATTTGCAATTGCTTTTAAGTTTTGCTATTTTTGCAACATTTTGGCCTCATTTTGCTATATATGCAAGGAGCCCTTTCTTTTAACAACATGTGGGGTGGAAGAATCAAACTTCTAACCTCCAAGTTTATAACATAAACTTAATGTCTATGAGCTATACTACTTTTGGCTTAATGTATCAATTATTTTAAATAGTCAACAATTGTTCTAAAATAATAATAACAACAATAAAATAAGTCGATATTTGCCTCTCACTTTTCATGATTGATTGAACGTATAAGTCACCAATATAATATCTTAATGTTATTTATTTATTTATTCAAAGGCATTAAATTTCATAAGAAGAAGAAGACCTGGTAGCCCACAAGAGGTTAAAACTAAAGACAAAAGATTTTTTTTTTTTTTTTTTTTTTTTTTAAAGAAAGAAAACTCCTAAAACACAACTCAAGGAAACATATCCGAAAAGAAAAAATATACATAAAAAAAAAAAAAAGCTTAATTTTCAAGCAAATTAGAACAAAAAAATATTTCTTAGGAAAAAAATAAAAACATCAGACCAATCTGACAAATCACTATTGGGATTGCAAGGTACTTTCAGACCAAAAATATATTTCTTAGCAACTTGGAATTTTTTTCCACTAAAACAACAAATATATTTAATTAACTTTATCTAACCACACACCATGCTACTATCTGGACGTTTCGTTGGACACGAATTTTCTCCCTAAAACAACAAATATATTTAATTATTTTTATAATTAAAAATAGCTTAATGCTACAATGTTTTTTTTTTTTTTTTTTCTTTTTAAAAAATAAGCACAGTAACCAAGGTTGACATTTTCACACATGGACTCAATGCAAGAGGTCAGTAATCTAGGCAACCCAACCCAGGCCAGATAATACTTACTGGGCTTGGCCCGCTTATGTATGGCTTTAATGGGCCTAGAGCCTTCATCAGCCCATTCTCTCTCCAAATTTGATCCTATCATCAGCCCATTTTTTTCGTTTTTAAATTTTATTTGTTGCTAGACGAAACGGAAAGGTATGATATAAATATATCCGTCTCATTTTGGTTTGGCGCCTTAATAATAATTAGTATTATTTTTAATATTTTTTGGATTATGTGTTGGTTTGCGGTTAACTCCGTTATCTAAGTGGATGACGTGTCAATAACCCAATGGATAAGGGCGAAAGCTGATAAAGCAGCTCATAACCGTTCGATCCCCGAATCCTCCTTTTCCCTCGAATCTCTCTTTCCGAGAGATATCCACTTTCGAAACTGAATCAATACGGAAAAAAAAAGGAAAGAACTCCACTGTCCGCCATTGATTCCTCCTGTGAATGACAAGCAGCTTATTTAGCTAGATATACGTTACTACAAGCTTTTCAATTGTTCTTTCCTTTTTTCGTTCTTTTACACTTTTTTCATTCCATGGCTGAGGTGAAGAGATCGAGCGGGACTGTAAGGTGGTTTAGTGCGCAGAAGGGGTTTGGGTTCATAGCTCCAGATGATGCTAGCGACGATCTTTTTGTCCACCAGACCTCTATTCGGTCAGAAGGATTTCGTACTCTTTTCGATGGTCAAACTGTTGAGTTTACCATCGATTATGACGAAGATCAACGCGCCAAAGCCGTCGACGTCGCTGTAATTGGTAGATCTACAGAATATGGAGGAGGCCGTGGAGGCGGGAGAGGTAGAGGTGGTGCTTATGGAAGGTTCGGTGGTGGTGGTCGTGGTTTTGGCAGAGGAGGACGATACGAAGGTCCAAGCGGTGGCTTCGGCGGCGGGGGTGGTGGTCGTGGCGGTGGCGGTGGCGAGTGCTACAATTGTGGCCGGATGGGTCATTTGGCGAGGGATTGTTATCGAGGAAACGGCGGTGCGCCTCCTGGCCGTGGAGGGGGCCGTGGATACGGCGGTGGTCGGGGTTATGGCGGCGGCGGCGGCGGCGGTTGTTATAATTGTGGAGATACAGGACATTTTGCTAGGGATTGTCAAAACGAAAGCAAATGAAGAATGCGGGTCTTCCTTTAAGCGGTATTTACACTTTTTCTGAAGATTATTTTTGTTGGGCTGTTAATTTTTTGGTGCGAATTCTGGGATTTTTAAGTGTGTCGATGACTGCAAGTCTGCAATTGAGGGCACGAGGATCCAAGGCAATAAACCATAAGGCTTCAATTCATCACTGTTTCTCCTTTTGGGTGTTCATAATTTGTTGTTCATAATTAGATGATGAAACCAATTGTTTGTATATGCTATACCTTTCTGTCATTTCTAATTCATTCTTCCTTTGCTGCTTGTCAATTCTTAACATGTTTCAATATATGATATATGTAATCCGTCAAGGGTGCACGTTCATACCATTTTGTATTTCTTATATACGTTTCATCTTTGTCTATTACTGTAATGGTTTTCTTTTTTTTTTTTTTTTTTTTTTTTTTTTTTTTTGCCCCTATTATTAATTTCTTGGTGCTTTCCTGGGTTTCTTTGCCTCGAAACTTCCATTATTGGTGTTGGGTTGCAAATGATAATAATTGTCCTGCACCATGTACTCTATTATTGCCTGTGTTTTCCCCGGAAAATGAATGATATCAGGGCTCTTAATAATATTCTAGATAATTTTTAAAATTTTCATAGGAGAAGCTAAAACCCATTTCGGGGTTTCAATTATCTGCTAATAGTTATGGCTGGATTTGAATTTTCTCCTTTTGGTTTGTTTCACACATGAAAACTCTAAGCATGGAAATCTCAGCTGCTGGAGCTGCTTTTGATGTTTAGTAAGATCTTCTTGTAGGTAGATTAGGATTACTAATCATTATTCTTATTTTTCATGTTCTGTGGTTTGATATATGATTTTTGGCTTTCTATTCAATATATGTAGCAACTCTGTCATTATATTTGAAGCTTGAGAAAGTTGGAGGTTGTATTAGATTCAAATCTGATCTGCTTTCTGAGAATTTGTGAAATTCTATGGCCTTTGTTTGACTGTTTCTGCTCTAATTTGTGAAGACTGATATGTAATGCTGCTAGATGAGATGCATGCACAGTTTGCTTGTTTGTTTTATTTGCATTGTGTTTTTCAGATCTCCATCTTCCTTTACAGCAGGTTTATGGAACTGTTTTGTTTTTTTTTTTTTTTTTTTTTTTTTTTTATTAGGTTGATGAGTGAAAGAACTTTACACAAACGCAGTCCATTGGAAAGTAATGGAAACACCTTGTAATCATTTTGTTCTTGCCTTTTCTTAGTGGCATACAAAGCCCACCTCAACTTTATAGGAAATAAACTAGTTTAATAGTATCCACCATTCATTTGATCATGTTCTCACATCAAGGAAGCTTAACAGAAAAAAGAATGGACAGAAACAAGGTTGGATCCATGAAAATTTCAGATGAATGGTACATTATAATGGAGACATAATTTGAATTGTAGCAAGTTTCTATATCTTCACCTTGTGGTATCTTTGAGATATGATCAAGATTTATGAATCTTACATTTTACTTTATCTTGTCTCCATGAGACCAATGGTATGCTTTGGTTTGATGTATAATAGTCAAAATATATAGGCTTTAGTGTCACCAAGGTACAATTGTAGGAAGAATGGACAATAAGTTTGTGTGTCTTGTAGAGTAAGGGAGAAATTGACAAAGTTCACTGAAAAGCGAGTGTTTTAGGATTTGGGTAGATTTGCAATGACTTTCTAACTTTTTATAAAATGCTTTTAAGCACCTAAACATTAAGTTTTTATAAAATGTTTTTATTGTTCTAAAACACTTTCCATTTAAAGTCACTATCATTTGGGCTAAATTTTCAAATCAACAATACTTACCCTAGTGCGACAAAAAATTGAAAAATAAAAAATTCAAACCAATGCAAATCGATCTAATGTTTTTATTTAATTTTTTAGTATAAAATTGGACATATTGGTTTGTATTTGGAGAAAACCAAAAAGTACTGGTTCCGATCGATTTTCTATTAGAAAAATCAATCAGACCCGAACCGAACCAATAATATATCTTTAAAAACAAACTCTTTATTTGGTATTTTTTTTAGTATTTTAATTATTATGGGGCATGTATATTTAATGTTTAGATAAAAGACCAATTATTATGGAACATGTATGTTTTAAATGTTGAACTTCAATTTATAAAAAAATAAATAGACCCAATTTTGATTAAAATTAGCAAAAAGAACCGATTCAAAACAAAGTGAAAATAAAAGTTTAAAAAATTGGAAGAAAAAAAGAAAATGTCAAAAACCGAGAACCAAACGGATAATAGATTGATCCAAATAAAACCAATCTATTGGTTTTGTTCTTTATTGGACATTGTTTTGGATCCCTTCCTTATAAAACCAATTGGTTTTGTTTAGTTCTTGGTTGGCCCCAAAACCGACAAAACTAAACTAGCTATCACTCCTACTAAAATGTACCTAGCATTCCACTCGATCAGACACATGAAATAAATTAAATATTAAAAAAGAAATTAAGAAGAATTTTCATAAATAAAAAGAATTTGTCATGTGATAAATTATGATTGAACAACTTGGTAGATGCACAAAGATAAGTGCACTTTTGAATCACAAATATTTTTTTCATTTCAAATTATATTTCGTTGTTAGTTGGCAATATTATTTTTAACCATTCCCTCCCATTTCTCTATTACTTCTTATTTTATATTTTTAAAGTTTTTTTTTTGTTATTGCTAGACTATATAAAAAAAAATGACGATTAAAAATCACTTAGTCTCTAAAATTTCATAAAAGCGACAATTTAATCCCTATATTTTAATTTACAATGATTTAGTTTCTAAACTGTTAATTTTGTAACAATTGAGTCCCTATACTTTAGTATGTAACAATTTAATCCTTGTACTTTAAAATTTGTGACAATTTAATCCTTATTGTAGACATTGGCATGAAGATTTAATGAGATTTCTTGCATAAATAAACTGACAAACTAATTAAAGACTCAATATTTTTATGAAATACAAAGTCTACATCATAAAATAATAAAAATTGACATCTAATTTTGGATTTTTTTTATGTACTTAGGGACTAAATTGTTACAAATTTGCAAGTATAAGGACTAAATTGTGATATATTAAAGTTTAAGGACTAAATTGTTACAAAATTGAAAGTACATGGACTAAATCGTTATAAACCAAAGTTCAAAGCTTAAATTGTTACTTTTACAAAAGTTTAGGGATCAAAAGTATTTTTTAACCAAAAAAATAACTCAACCAAGGTTTGAAATATTGATATCGAATAAAAATATTGAGATCCCAATATTATGGAAATATCAATTGGAACATTGTTGTTGATAGAAATTTCGGCAAACTTTAGGAAAATTGATGAAAATTGTTATATTAGTTAATGAAACTTTGATTATGACTTAATTAGACTATAATTAACCATTTTTAATAACCATTTCTATAAAGTAGTACAACATTTAAATGTATATTGTAAATATTTGTGTAAATTTCGATGGGAGAATATAAATTTAAAAAAGAAATGGAAAAATAATTACAAAATGATATAAAGTTTAAGAATATTTTGAGGCAAAATGACGTGAAAATGCGAGTTTCAAATGGTAAAGGAAAAAAATCACATCAATTCAATTTTGAGATAAAATGATATAAAAATTTAATCTAAAAAGTTTGAATGAGATTAAAAATAAATATTGGTTCTTTTTGTGGTTTTTTTCACAACCATCTTTTTAGAAATGAAAGTTTCCAATTGAAAATAAAGTTGAAACATAGAGAAAAATTGAAAATTAGAAAAAGTAGCACATTAAACAAGTTCATCCTTCGTCGAAAATAATATTGACGTGTGAAACTAGACAATTGTACATAATCAATACCATAAAACTGAAAAACTTAAACTAAGCCAAAGTAGCTAATTCAAAAAAAAAAAATCAAAATTTTCTCGAAATTTTGAAATTTGTTGAAAATTTGTCGAAATGGGGGAGAAAAACAAAATAAAAAATTTCTTGAAATTTCCATTCACATTTCATCAAAATGGAACAAAATCGATTTTTCTTACCAAAATTTTCAGGCCATTGAAATTTCGAAATTTCAAGACTACCATGGAAGTTTTCCGCCAAGTATAATTTTTTAAATATAAAATTAAAGGGAGATCTTTTTAGAATAGATGTTTTTTTTTCACACTCTGAAGTTCGGCATGATTTTTATTTTTAAATTTAATTTTAAAATTTTGTTAAGTGCTCTTTAAAATATAGCAAAAAAAAAAATTTACAAATATAACAAAATTTTACGGTTTATTTGTGATAAACCGCGATGTATCGCAATAGACTACTATCTGTGTCACGATAAACACAAATAGAGTCTATCGCGATCTATCACAGATAGACCGTGTACTTTGCTATTAGTTGTAAATATTTTTAGCAGTTTTGCCAATTAAGATAATTTCCCTTTTGTTAAATTTAGTTTAATTATTTAAATCAAAGATATATTTGTTATTTATTTTTATATACTACAACAGTGTAGTTTTTCGTAGTTTTGTAAGTATATTATGTTGGGTTTTATGTACTAAAACTTGTAGTTTGAAAACTTTGGAACTTATTCTCAATAAAATTGTTACCAAGATTTATTCAATAAAAATGTTATTGAATATGTGAATTGCATTTATTAAATTCAATAAACTAAGAACCCATGACTATTGTTTGGATACTTAAACTTAATTGTTGGGACTGGTGTGTCCTAAATCTCTTGGGTCTTACAAAGCAATTTCATCAAATATAATGTCCACATTATCAAAATCAAAATCTATTATGCTTTGCTCTAAATGATCAGTAGCCAACATAACCTCAACATGCTCAGTAATAGTGTGATCAATTATATCTATTGCATGGTAAGTACTACCCTCATCATGATGACGCAAGAACTTATAAATATTAAAGACAACATTTTCATCATTCACCCTTAGAGTCAAATTCCCTTGTTGGACATCAATGATGACCTTCCTAGTTGCTAGGAAAGGGCGCCCAAGGATAATAGGAATCTCAGAGTCCTCCTCCATGTCTAAAACTACAAAATCTACAGGGAAGATAAATTTGTTAACTTTAAATAACACATCCTCAAAAATTCCTCTAGGATAAGTCAAGGATCTATCAGCTAGTTGCAAAGTGATAGACAGGTTGCACTTCTCCAATGTCAAGCTTCCTGTAGATAGATAAAGGCATTGAATTAATAGAAGCACCAAGATCACAAAGGGCTATAGTAACATTTAAAGACCTAATAGTGCAAGGTATAGTAAAGCTCTCTAGATCTTTAGTTTTTGTGGTAGCTTCTTTTGCAGCACAACACTGCACTCTTCTGTCATGCTAATCATCTTATATTGCCCAAACTTCTTCTTTTTAGACAACACATCTTTCATAAATTTAGCATAGTTGGATATTTGCTCTAAAGCCTCAGCAAATGGGATATTAATATGAAGCTTCTTGAATAATTCTATGAATTTAGCAAATTGGGAGTTGTTGTGCGATAGATTGTGAATTGAAATTGTACTAACGTAATGTGCAAGTTAAGCTACTATTATGCGTTTCACATACCATGCGTTTAACATACTATGCGTCTTACTATGCTTCATGCTATGCGTTTGTGATCTGTCAAGTTTTCCTATCCTTTACCCAAGTATAAGCAAAGGAGTAGGTTTTCTCGGTGAGTCCGAGGTCGAACACAGGGATTATGTTGATTCTATATTTAAGTGGTTTATATGCGTTGCAGTGGTAACCAAGAAATATTTGAGAAATGTGTTTGTTTGCGTCTAATCTAAAGAAAGCGATAACATGTACACTAAACTAAAATGTGGAAGATGGAAAGACATGCGACACAACAAAGTTAGCTAATTGAATTGTGTGAATGGATGAAAACAGGGTTCGGGTTGGTTAACATCTAACATCAGAAACGCATGGTGATAGACTATTCATACTTGCGACTCTTCTCCCGGTTGTCAGCCGCTATGCGTTATATGTCTACAACGCATAGGAGAGTGTTAAGAACCAAGGTTATTCCTATAGATAGGTAACACTTCTTGGCCTTGTCAATTGAGTTCCACAATCACTTACCCTCTCGAGCAGTTTGATTATTACTACTTATATCGATTAGCTAGATGGACATAAGCATCGGATTAAGATTGCAATTGACAAGATGCAATAGTTACACTATGGTTCTTATTTAGATGCTAACGCAACATTAGACCCTTGATAGATTAGTTACTCATGGATTCAAAGTAAAAAGTGGAAAGTGTAGAGAAATGAGTAGACATGGAAGAACTATAGATTGATGAACGGAATACAACTTTAGATAGTTCAATGTCTTGACACAAATCTAAAATCAAGATAGAAAAACAAGATAGAAAGCAGGAAAAGGCGTCAATGTCTTGACTCGCCGGAATGGAAGTGTGAGGTTCTGCTGTGAAGTGGTCAGGCGAAGGGAAGACTCTTCTCTCTCGAGCTATTCGTCTTCGGTTGTCGTCTGGAGAGAACTCTGCTGTCACTTAGAAATTCTTCCGAAAATCAACAACCCTTTCTCATCTTGCAGGACTGCCCTTTTATAGATGTTGCGTTCGCAATCAATGGGCAAATCTGCTTGATTAGCGGCGAAAATGATATCATGCGTCTATCTCGCCTAATTGCGTAATTCTCGGTTTAATTAAGATCCACCACTTTAGCCACAGATTATGTATGTCAATCTTCCGACAATCTCTCAAGATTCTGATCTGATTTTCCGCTGCCTTGCGTTTATAGTTGTTATGCGTCCATGGAGAATTTGGTTGATGTCAACACGTCATGAGTTGCTAACGCATAGTCTTGCGTTGAGAAGTTGTTAACGCATCCACAGGTTGTTAGCGTTCCGTTCAGATCATGCGTCCATGAAGAACAGATTGCCAACGCATAGTTCTGCGTTAAGAAGTAATCAACGCATCGTTTGCATTCTTGCATTAAAACATGCATTTTAGGCTCAAAAAGTGGTAAAATTATTATCTTCATAAAAATGCAAGAGTAGAATGAAAAGGAAGATTTATTAATGAAATTCATTATAAACTACCGCATGATTATCTATTTAATCTCTATTTCTCTAAGAAAAAGGCTATAATAACTTGTATTTCTACAAGTTATCAGGAGTCTATTTCTTTCTTTCAAAAATGTTGAGGATAGGGCAAAGTGTTAGGTACAACAAGTAGAGGGTTAGATGACTTACTGAAAATGCCGACCCTTTACCTTTTCCTCTTTTTCTAAGACCTCCTTGGGTTCATCTTCTATGATAAGCTCATGGATGGTCTGGTCTACCTCTTGCTTCTCATCCTCATCATCGATCAAAGGAGTGGACAACTTTTTCCAACTCCTCAAAGTCACAACCTTACACTCCTTCTTTTGGTTCCTTTCGGGGCAATTAGGAAACTTGCCCTTTTGCATTGTTTGAAGAGAAGTGGCTATTTGACACTTTGTACCTCAATATTGTGGATAGCCTTGCCATGACTTTGCACCGTGTTCTCTAATGCGGTGGTTCTTCCTCTTGACTCTTTTATGAACTCCACCATCAAGTCTTCTAGGTTGGACTTGTTCTTGGTGTGGGATGGGCCTACATCAGAAAAATCGGGAGGACCTTGCAAAACATTCCTATTGTTAACATAAGAAAAGTTTTCATGGTTCCTCAAGTTGAAATGGTAATGAGTTGGAAGTTGTTGTTGTTGGTGGCCTTTATAATGTCCTTTATCAACATAATTGGTCGTCTCATTGTCTCCTTGTTCCAACTCCTTTTGTGTGGACATCTTCGACGCCATGGCGACAAGGGATGCTATGGATGATGGACTTACTTGAGTTTGACCCCTTCTAGTCAATTTAGAAAGAGAATCTAAGGGAAGCCATTTGTGCTTTAAGAGAATTTACCTCATCCACCTCATACAATCCGACGGCTTTTGGGATGATTGAGAAGATCGTTCACATGGCCAATTGTAATATGTAGTGGCCTAGTTTTCTAGTATAGTATAGGCCTCTTGAGCATTCTTAGAGAAAATTGAGCCTCCTGCAGTAACATCTATAATGGATTTGGTTGAGCTTGATAACCCATTGTAGAATAGTTGAATTTGCAACCAATCTGGATAGCCATATTGAGGACACCGTCTTAAGAGATCTTTATACCTTTCCCAAGCCTCATATAATTGTTCATTCTCAAGTTGGCGAAATGTACCAATCTCAGTTCTTAGCCTTTAGGACTTAGCCGGTGGAAAATATTTGTTCAAGAAAGCTTTAGCCAAGATCTGCCACGTAGTGATACTATCCGGAGGTATGGTTTCCAACCAATCCTTTGCTCGATCCTGTAAAGAGAAAGGAAAGAGTTTTAGTTTAATAATATCATTAGAAACACCATATATCTTTACCATTCCGCATATCTCTAAGAAAAACCGTTAGTGCTTATGAGGATCTTCATTTGTTCTTTCTCTAAAGGCAAGCTCTGTAGCCATTTGAATCAACCCCGGTTTTAACTCAAAGTTGTTGACATTGATGGGCACATTCATAATGTTGGGTTGATTTGCCGAGAATGTAAATTGAAAGTAATCTTGAATTACCTTGGGTATCTCCTCCGCCATCTCCTCGGTATGATTGTGTTGCACCCTTAGATTTCTTCTATACGTCCTATCAATCTCGGGATAAAAAAGGAGAAGGTTAGCATTATCACAAGACATAAACCGATGAAATTATCAACCAAAATAATATACACCTCAAAGTAAGATCTATTAATTCTTATGAATATTAAGTAATAAAAGCTGTTCTTTGGATCCCCGACAATGGCACCAAAAACGTGATGCGTACGGGTAGGTTCAAGTTACCGCAAGTGTAAGGGTCAAGTTATAATATAAGACGATTAAGTTTTGAATATCGTTCCACTAAAGATCAAATTGTGAAGGTTCAAGTTACTTAGATATCCTAGAATTGAATCAATTTTATTTGAGGATTCGAATTCAAGTAGTGTTTTTAAGAAAAAACTAAAAAGGAAAGTGATAACTTGTAGAAATACAAGTTATTATAGTCACTATTTGATTTAATTAGAGTAACTTCGGAGCTAAGCGCATGATTTTGGTAGTTGAATGATGAAAAATGTATCACCATGCGTTGGCAATACTTACAAAAGAAAATACCTGAAAAACGATGAGCTTTTATGTTCCTAACGCAGGGTTAAGAAGAAAAAAAGCGCAAACAATCGAAGTACGAAGAGACGAAGCTGCTGCGAGGACTAGTGGAAACCCATGCGTTGAGCCTATGTGCTGAGACCATGCGTTGAGACTATGTATTGACAATCTGAAAAGTAAAAACAGACGTATGCTCAAATAGCTGTCATGCCATTATGAAAAAAGACAACACCCAATCAGATCATGGCAGAACAAATAGGCTGACAATCTGAAAAGTCCATGTAGCGTGGCTGAAATTTAATGCAAAGGTGTCAGGTCATCATGATATCAACTTTTTGACGCAAGAAAAGGAGGAAGAGAGACCAGTTCAAGAGGCGAAAGCTATGCACTATTTCTCCCTCACCATAACTAGCCTCCATTTCGAGCTCTTCTGAGAGAAGGATTCTGAGCATCTTCAGAGTTGTCTCCCAGTGAGTGAGAACCTTTCACCTTATGGAATCTTTGTATCATATAACAACCATCTCAAACCTCCATGAAGCAAGACGTTGCCAGTGGCTGCTTGACTCCCTTCATCTCTATTTTATTTCCATTTCTCTCCTTCTTGCTTATATTTTGTTAATGACATTCGAGAGAATGATTTATTGTCTTAATATGAGTTTGATTGACTATCATCTTCCATCTATTTCCGTATTAAATACTTTACACCATGCTGTCTAAATGCTAAATGAGTTAAATGTTAAAAGTTAGTTTTTCTTGAGTAATTCTGAGTATGTTACATCTTGATTAATGCATATCTTTAGCTTACATAACTTTGTCTGACAAACAAACGTAGTAAGCATGACTGTCGAGCTTGAGAGAGTGGATAGTTAATCTTTTGCATTAATTAAGACTAGATGAGGGCAGAGATGTAGTTCATCTTTTGCCAACGCAAACTTACCATGCGTCTTAGAGATAAGATAAATGTGGCGTTGAAACATTGAGAGATGGATTCACACACGCAGTTTGTAGGTATGTAATTGTACTTAGAAAGTTTAGGTAACAACTAGCTCTTGCGTTCAACTCTACCTCTATCGCATGGTTCCATTCATTCTCAACGCATGCTATCCGACGAATTGTTTTACATATGACTACCCAACACCGCGTCCACTTCATTATTAGTAGTAGGAAATTCTTTTCATTCTTTATGTATAGTTTTACACACATAATCAACAAACACATATATTGACATGTACAGTCACCATATAGTCATACATTTAGTCTCAACGCCTAGTTATTACAAATCCCTGCGTTCGACCCTGGACTCACCAGGAAACCTATAAATGCTTATGCTTGGGTCTTTATAGGAAAACTTGCTTAGTCATGATCACATCTAGAGTAATTCTCAAAGCATCCTTGTACGGAAATGATAAATCTATTTTTTTGTGCAACGAGCTAAGAAACTCAATTTAATTGGAATAGAAATTTAAACAAACAAATCAAACGAACAGAAAGCAAGTAAATGAGAAATACAAGAGTCAAAGAGAGTTTGGTATTGAATCCTTGTTTACTTCATTATGCAACATTCTAGGGTTCATAGATTTTATTGCAATTCATATGCTTAAGTCTAGAAACATAAATCCAAGTTATTTTCTATAAAAACAACCTTTTCTCATGCAACCTAATTGATTACTAATATTTTGAAACCAACATAAGTTACATGGCATTAAGAGTAGTTTTTAGCAACTTTTATTGTTAACCTAACTATTTGCATGATAGATTAACAACAATTTATTGTTATAGATCCAATTAGACATACAATTAGTTCAATCATACATCTAATCTAACATTCAATCATGGCCATTCAACAAGAATTAAGCACAATAACAATGAAAAGCATATTCATTACAACAAAACCATGAAGAGTCTACAATATCAATATGTAATGTAAGCACTGACTTGTGATACCAAGTGTTGGGGAAAAGCAATGAGATTGTGACTATGCATTGAGGACAGCCATACGCTGAAGTCACTCTGCGTGAGGACAGCCATGTGCTGAAGTCACTGCGTTGAAGACAGACATGCGCTGAAGTCACTCTGCGTCGAAGACAGCCATGCGCTGAAGTCACTCCGCGTCGAAGACAGAGTGGTCTTGACGCGACAAAGATAGTGGTGAATGACTGAGTTGCACGCGTCGCAAATAGGAGGCGTTGAGAACACCATGCGTTGAGAATGGCTGATTGTGGAAAGGCGTTGAGTATGTGGCATTATGGGTGCCTTGCGTTGAAGGGAGAGGAGAAACCCTACGCGCCAGCCTGCCTTGCTCCGCCTCAACTAAGGGAAAAGATTGAGAAACCAAACGGTCTACTGTTTAAATTCTTCTGGAAAACGTTTATATACGATTTGAAATTGGATTTATGAAATTGATAGATTTGTGTGAAGTATGCCTTGGCTAAATAATATGTTAAATCCTCGTTTATGTTTACATATGTAACATGCCTGTTTTCAATAAAAGTTGTTTTACAAAAAAAAAAAAAAAAAAAAAAAAAAAAACTAGTCACTCAAAGGGCATCTAGCTCACGTTTTCCATGTTTCTTTCTTTTTTTTTTTCCCCCCTCCAGGTAGCGAGGACGTTCCCAGTGCTCAGCCTACTCCAGGTCGCCCTGCCTAAGCTTCAAATCCTCGCAACTTAGTCACGTTTTGAGAGTTGTACGTGTATAATCTTGTGTAGGTGGCATGTAGATTTAATTGTGTGAATGTTGGGATGTGTAAGGTGGGTTGTACAAGTATACTGTGGACGAGTAGCAAACTTAATTGTATATATATATATATGTTTTGTGGCTTCTATGAGTAAAGTATAATATGCATGGTATGATCTGTTAGGATTATCAGGCACAGATGGACAGTTTATGTCACAAAAGGGGTGATGTTTACTGTCCTCACATCTGGTCTTGGGTTAAGCGCGATAATCTGGGAGGGGGTGTGACATGTAAGCATTGACTTGTAATATCAAGTGTTGGGAAGAGGCAAGTGAGATTGTGTGTCACACCCCATCCCAGATACACTCTATACCTAGGATTGAGCATGATCTTACCTTCTCTACATAGAACTCTATAGGATGGATACCATATAAATAGCAAACAAACAACATTTCCATTGTCATACTAGAAGAAAATGTAACCTCTCAACAAACAAGTCTGTATACATACATATAAGATGCAACACGTCCCCCTTTCTATCCTCAGAAATGTGTATATTACAAAATATATGTACAGTCTAATTATTTACAACTATCCCAGAGGTTCGCTTCCAGATAGGCCCAGACGAGATTCTTCTGTAGGCTAGGCGTCCCGGACACGCTCGCTACCTGAAACAATAAACAACAACAACAAACTAAATGAGCAGAAAGCTCAGTGAGTGACTAAATCTACTAAACTATTCATAACAACTATAAATCAGTTTGTGAGTTAGTAACCATCACATAACACATTCCACAGAATTACCAAGATTCACTTTCCACATTCTGCATGTAACTATCAAATTCTCATGTCTCACAGACTTGCAACAATTGAGTGCTTTCACTTCTCGTCTCTCAGCACTTACTCAATTGTAATTACAGTACCATGTGCCTTCACATCGAAATCCCTCAGCACAGGTAACTAATTCTATCTTTGCTCAAGTGCCTTCACTCATGATCCCTCGGCACGAGCTAGTGTGTGATGGATTACTACATGCCTTCCCTCATAGTCCCTGAGCATTGTAGTCCATTTCCCACTGTTATTCAAGTGCCTTCTCAAATCCCTCAGCACTTAATTTCACGCTTACTCACATATAGCTTTCACCATAAGGTCCCTCAGCCACTATTATATTTAGACATTGGTATTAATATTCTTTTAAATCACTAACACATCACATTCATAAGACATATTACAATCAATCACATTTCCTCATCAATAAACATACTAAATTTAACACAAGATATAACAAATAGTCACTCACTATTGGTCTCGGTTCTAAGTGGGTTATAAGCCTCCCGAGCTCTTCTTGGCCTGAAAACACATAATCTTCAAGTTTAGTTTCCATAATTTTCCTTTTTCTTTAACACACAATAGTAACGTCACTCTTTAGAAAATTATAAGCTGCCAGCGTTACTCATTTGATACCAAAACTGTACTAGCGATACTGCGTTGATTGAAACCAGCGAGACTACCTTGAGGAGCGATACCCAGCGATACTCTAGCGAGAATCGTGAGACGCAAAGCTTATCTTGCGTTGCAGCGATACTTGCTTCGCTGCCCTGTCTCTCGCTCACTCAGCGATACTTCCGCTGCAGTAGAACCGTTTCCTTCTTCCTTTCTTCTTCCTTCTTCAACCTGCTAAACATTTCGTTTCAGTCAATTTCAGTACTTTCTTCCTTCTACAAACTTGTTAAAATACAGGTCCTTCATCTTACCTCCAAATTTCATGAAGAACATCCTCTCCGTTTAGGATATATCCTTCAACAACTCCAAGTTACCCTTAATCATCCGGCAGTTCAACTCCAGTCTCTTCTTCCTGAGTTTGACACACAATTATACAAATTTCAGCTCAAGCATCCTTCATGAAACCTGCTAGAAATCAAGTTAACTTACTAACCTCAAAGTTTCAGCCTTAACCTCCGTCTCTTCAATTTGTTCTTCCTCCAAAACCGAGCATCACTCTGAAGAGATAACAGCAGCCGAAACCTCTGTCAAACCCAAGTTTCTTCCACGAATACAATGAGATTTCCGCTTCAAATCGGCATGAACATCTTCTTCTACCTCCCTTCGATGTTTCGCCTTAATATGGACCCAACTCGAGCTCTGAAATGCAATCAGAACAATTGAATTCTCAATCCACTTATATATATATCACCGACTTATCCTCCATTTCAACACTATACTATAATCCATTCAACGCATACCCTCTATGCTCAGCTTCAGCAACGCACACGGCCTCTGATGATATTTCTTTTCAAACTCTCCCGCCAAATAGTTAGCATACGCATAACTTTCTCTCGGCCAACACTCTTTGTCCAACACATACCCGCCTTCGACGCATGGTAGCGTTCACCGCATAATAGCCTCACCTCAGATCAGCTCCCAACTCCTCGTGGCCTTTACTTCCAACGGCACACTGCCTTCAATGCGTTTGCTGCATAATAATCCTCGGTACATAGTGATCCTCCACGCCTTATGTCCTCAACGCGTCACGACTTTAGCGCATGATAATCTTCCCTCACCTTTGCGTTTACACCAAAACTGTTTCCATCACAATAGGTTGCCATCAACGCATAGTTGACACTTAGTCGTTTTCCCACTCGAAATGCAAGCTAGCCAACTACTCTTACACATTCACCCATCTCTCGGCCCCTTCTTACCCTGCGTTCTCACAAAATTAGGTGCGGGGCTTACATTGTGGCTATGCGTTGCTAGAGGAAAAGTAGCCGAGAATGAGAGCAAAAATTTTTGGAGAGCAAAATTTTGGCTAAGTGTTGGCCAAGACTATGCACTGGTGAATGAAGAGGAAAGCAAAATTTTGGCTAAGTGTCGGCCAAGACTATGCGTAGGTGAATGAAGAGGAAAGTTGAACTATTTGAGAAACCATGCATTGTTGATTAAATCACGAAGGGTGTGAGCTGAAGTAGCTGCCTGCTGAACTTGTAGAAATACAAGTTATTATAGTCACTATTTGATTTAATTAGAGTAACTTTGGAGCTAAACGCATGATTTTGGTAGTTGAATGATGAAAAATGTATCACCATGCGTTGGCACTACTTACAAAAGAAAATACCTGAAAAACGATGAGCTTTTATGTTCCTAACGCAGGGTTAAGAAGAAAAGAAGCGTAAACAATCGAAGTACGAAGAGACGAAGCCGCTGCGAGAACAAGTGGAAACCCATGCGTCGAGCCTATGCGCTGAGCCCATGCGTTGAGACCATGCGTCGAGACTATGTGTTGACAGTTCGGGGGATCACCTGGTGAAGACCCTCATGCTCATTTGAAAAGCTTCATTGATATCTGCAATAACTTCGTCATCCCGAACATAAGTGCAGATGACATCCGATTGACGCTGTTCCCATTCTCCCTTAAAGATGAGGTGAGACAGTGGGCATATTCTTTGGAACCAGGTGAGATCACCACCTGGAACCAAATGATAGAGAAGTTTATGAAAAAGTTCTTCCCACCAACGGAGAATGCTTGAAGAAGAAGAGACATCGCCAATTTTCAGCAAAAAGATAGAGAAACCCTGAGCGATGCTTGGGCAAGATTTAAGAGATTGGTGAGAAACTGCTCGCATAATGGCTTCCCTGACTGTGTTCAAATGGAGATATTCTATGATGGTTTGACCGAGGCATCTCAGATCGTTGCAAATGCTACCGCAGCGGGAGGACTATTGGATAAAACTTATACTGAGGCCAAGGAAATTCTCGATAGAATATCAAGAAACCATGAAGATTGGGAGGACCATGGATATAGCCGATCTGGCCGCAGGCAAAACAATGCGTCAGGAGCACCAGAGCATAATAGTGTTGCTGCGTTACAAGCTCAAGTCACCGACATGATTAACCTATTACAGACTATGGCCCTGAATCAGTAAAATACGGGAGGCGGCGGCCAAGTAAACGCAGTGAATCAAGTGAACGCCGCAGGATGCGTTGGATGCGGAGAGCCGCATGCGTATGAGGTATGTCCACAGAACCCCCAATCTGTATGTTTTATACGCAATAACCCCTACTCCAATACCTACAACCCTGGCTGGAGGAATCATCCGAATTTCTCATGGGGTGGTAACCGCCAGCCTGAGCAGCAAGGTGCGCCTACGCACGAAAGGGGAGGATCATCTGGATTCCCCCATGGACATCAGAGGCAAAATTCACACCAATCAGCGCCCAGTTCATCATCATCAATGGAAGCTCTTCTGAAGGAATATATGCAGAAGAATGACGCCTTGTTGCAAACCCAGGCATCATCCATCCGAAATTTAGAGCTTCAGATTGGTCAGATTGTTGGAGAGTTTAAGACACGGCAGAAAGGTTCTCTTCTGAGCAACACCGAAGCCCCACGCGGTACGGGCAGTTCAAGAAAAGAATAATGTCAAGCTGTGACATTGCGAAGTGGAAGAGCTATGAATGAACTTCCTCGCCCAGAGAACTCTCAACAAACAATTCATCTTTCCAATCCCACAACTGATTCTGACCCAGCAACGCAACAAAAACAAGTTGATATGCAAAGAAGTTTATCAGGGAAAGACGCATCAACAAGCATGTCAGTCGAGCTGCAAACGCCTCCTTATCCACAGCGGTTAAGAAGGAAGAAAAATAATGAGAGGCAGTTCAAACGCTTCCTAGATGTACTCAAACAGTTGCACATCAACATCCCACTGGTGGAGGCGTTGGAACAAATGCCCACCTATGCTAAATTCCTCAAGGACATACTATCTAAAAAGAGAGGAATGGGTGAATATGAGACCATTGCTCTAACGCAGGAGTGCAGTGACATGGTCTGTGAACGCGTCCCCACAAAGATGAAAGATCTAGGGAGCTTCACCATTCCTTGTTCTATTGGAGGAATTCACATAGGAAAAACGTTGTGTGATCTAGAGGCTAGCATTAATCTCATGCCCCTGTCAGTATTCAACAAGTTGGGGATCGCATCGCAGCTAACAACAGTTACCCTACAATTGGTGGATCGATCCGTTGTGCATCCTGAAGGAAGGATTGAAGATGTGTTGGTAAAGGTAGACAAGTTTATTCTCCCCGTAGACTTCATTATCTTGGATTATGAAGCAGACGAGGACGTCCCAATCATACTTGGACGCCCGTTTCTATCAACGGGTCGCACACTTATTGACGTCCACAAGGGGGAGATCATTATGAGAGTTAATGATTAGGAGGTGATATACAACGTTTTCAAGGCGTTAGAATATCCAGGAGAACAGGAGACCTGCCAGAACCTCGACACAGAGGATGAGTTACATGAAATGTTGCTTGAAGAAAATGATGAAACAATTGCAAATCTGGATGCGCAGCAGCCTAAACAATGCTGTGCTTTGGTCCATTCTACTTTTGAAACCTTGATTCCGAATCAGATCAACCAACAAACGAAACTATCTCTGGAAGAAGCGTCAGAAATCGAGTTAAAAGTGTTGCCAGCTCATCTAAAGTATGCCTACTTAGGCGAAGGTAACTCTTTTCCAGTTATTATTTCTGCTGCTTTATTCCCTAATCAAGAATCAGCTTTGCTAGTTATTTTGAAAAAGCACATCCGAGCTGTCGGATGGACGTTGGCTGATATCAAGGGGATCAGCCCCACATACTTCATGCATAAAATTCGTCTAGAAGAAGGAAAAGACGGATCCATCGAGGCCCAAAGGCGGCTAAACCCAGCGATGAAAGAAGTTGTCAAGAAAGAAGTACTTAAATGGTTGGACGCAGGCGTTATCTTTCCCATCTCTGATAGTAAATGGGTAAGTCCTGTGCAATGCGTTCCCAAGAAAGGTGGTATGACTGTAGTCCCGAACAAGAATAACGAATTGATCCCCACCCGCACTGTCACGAGATGGAGAATTTGCATGGACTACAGGAGAAGACAACATTTACATGTCCTTAAGGTACATTTGCATTTCGACGCATGCCATTTGGACTATGTAACGCCCCAGGCACCTTTCAGCGGTGTATGATGGCAATCTTCTCTGAATTTCTAGAAGAATCTGTGGAGATATTCATGGACGATTTTTTAGTCTTTGGAAATTCGTTTGAAGCATATTTAGCCAATCTGGAGAAAGTATTGAAAAGATGCGAGGACACCGACTTAGTGCTAAATTGGAAAAAATGTCACTTTATGGTGAATGAAGGAATTGTCCTCGGTCACAAGATATTCAAGAAGGGCCTTGAAGTCGATCAGGCCAAAATTGAAGCCGTAGAAAAGCTCCCACCGCCTACAAATGTCAAGACACTTCGCAGCTTCTTGGGACATGCAGGCTTTTATAGAAGGTTCGTCAAGGACTTTTCAAAAATTGCACGCCCTTTAAGCTCATTGCTGGAGCAAAATCGACCCTACATTTTTTATGAAGAATGCCTCAAGGCATTCGAGACTCTTAAAGCAGCACTGGTGTCAGCACCAATTTTAATTACCCCAGACTGGTCGCAGCCATTCGAGCTAATGTGTGATGCAAGCGACTATGTGATGGGCGCTGCGTTGGTAAAATGTTGCACCATATCGCTTATGCCGGCAAAACTTTCAACGCAGCTCAAGCAAATTATACCACTACAGAGAAAGAGTTGCTGGCGGTAGTATTTGCTGTGGAAAAATTCAGAGCATATCTTCTAGGGTCGAAAGTCATCATCCATACTGACTACTCAGCTATCCGATATTTGATGACTAAAAAAGATGCCAAGTCGAGGCTCATCCGATGGGTTTTACTTCTTCAAGAGTTCGACGCAGAGATAGTTGATCGCAAAGGTACAGAGAACAACGTGGCAGATCATCTTTCCAGACTTGAGAATATGGACCACGATCATAAACAGTTGGACGTCAACGCAAGCTTTGCAGATGAAGCTGTACTAAAAGTCACAGAGTCCGCGCCGTGGTATGCAGACATTGTCAACTTTTTGGTGTGCAAGCAATTTCCTGAAGACTTCAACGCACAACAGAAGAAGAAGTTGATGCATGACGCGAAGTTCTATTATTGGGACGAGCCCCAGCTCTACAAAAGGGGGCCGGATCACATCTTCAGACTCTGCTTCCTAGAGACTTCGTATCAACGCATCCTATCTCAATGTCATGACTCCCCCTATGGAGGACATTTTGGAGGACAGCGAACTGTACCCAAGGTATTGCAAAGCGGATACTTCTGGCCAACTTTTTTTAGAGACGCCAGGGACTATGCGATCAGATGCGACAAATGTCAACGCATCGGGAATATCTCAAGTCGGAACGAAATGCCACTTACCTCTATCTTAGAAGTTGAGCTCTTTGATGTTTGGGGTATTGATTTTATAGGCCCATTTCCGCCATCAAACGGCCACAACTATATACTGGTAGCTGTGGACTATGTATCAAAATGGGTTGAAGCAATCTCATGCACCAGGAATGATGCGGCGACAGTCTCAAATTTTCTTTAGAAGAATATATTCACGAGATTTGGAACGCCGAGAGCCCTTATTAGCGATGAAGGTACGCATTTCATTAATAAAATCATTTCCAATTTGCTAATAAAATACAATGTATCATAGGGTGGCCACTGCATACCACCCGCAGACAAATGGGTAGGCAGAAATTTCCAATAGAGTTGAAAACTATTTTGGAAAAGGTAGTTAACACCTCTCGAAAGGACTGGGCGTCCAAATTAAACGAGGCGTTATGGGCATACTGTACAACATTCAAAACGCCTATCGGAATGTCACCATATGCGCTGGTCTTTGGAAAGGCATGCCATCTGCCGTTGGAGCTAGAACATAAAGCATTGTGGGCTGCCAAGAGATTGAACATGGACTTGAAAGCAGCTGGAGAAGCGCGTCAACCTCAATTGAATGAACTAGAGGAATGGAGATCGCAAGCCTATGAGAATGCAAAGATATACAAGGAGCGAACAAAGCGTTGGCACGATCAACACATCAGTAAGAAATCTTTGTATGTAGGTCAAAAGGTCCTCCTTTTTAACTCAAGATTGCGTTTATTTCCAGGAAAATTAAAAACAAGATGGTTTGGACCCTTCGTGATCAAGGAAATTTTTCCTCATGGTGCCGTAGAGTTGATGAATGCAGACGGCACCAACGCATTCAAAGTTAATGGTCAACGCGTGAAACCATATTTTGGAGACTGCCTTGAACGCGACAAAGTAACGGTTGACCTAGCAAAGATCGAATGAGGAAAAGATGGACGCGCCCTGCGCTAACAACAAGCATTTATATCCCAGGGACGCATCCTAACTTCTTTTTTTCTTTTTTTTATTCTCACCGCATCGTTTTATTTCTTATCGCATTGTTTCAATTCTTACCACATTGTTTCATTTCTCCCATTCTTTTCGTCATTTGATTTGATTTGATTTGATTTTTTATCTTTAATTTATTTTGATTTATTTTATTTGATTTGATTTTATCTTATTTTTTTTTTGTTATTATCTGCTTTGAAAAATTTTGTTTGGGTGCTATCTATTATCTTGCGTTGAGTGAAAACTGAACTGCAAGGCGTTGACATCTAAAACGATGCGATAGAATTATCTCGACGCCTAAGAGGGGAATCTAAAGCGATTCTGTCAGATTGCTCAGATCAAGAATTCGAAAAGGCTGTCGGCGCTAAAGTCGGCTGATATCGACGGATGTCAGACCATTTAATGCGGCTATGATGTCACGCATCGAGCCGATAACCCACGCGCACAGCCAAAAACCCTTTATAAACCCCTCTTCACTCCTTTTCCAGGTTACGCTTCCATATCTCTCCAAATTCTTAGATTTCTGGCACGATTTCTGGTCTGTTTAAAATAAAAATCTTCCGATTCTCACCCATTTTTCTCTCTTTTCACCGATACCATACCCATGGCTTCCCAGAAACCCACTTCATCCAAAAGCCCTAAACCTATGGCCTCATCGTCGAGGTAGGGTAGTCGGAATCTCGCCATTGTTCGCCCCAACAGTCCTGAGTTGGAAGCGACATCCCCATCTTCACCACGCTCCAGGGACCTGTCTGAAGCTCAAAAGGTGGGAAGGAATGACGAATCCACCGTCTTCGGAGATATTCTAGACACCATCGATGAA
The DNA here is from genome assembly GCA_030954485.1 of Citrullus mucosospermus. NCBI lineage: Eukaryota > Viridiplantae > Streptophyta > Magnoliopsida > Cucurbitales > Cucurbitaceae > Citrullus > Citrullus mucosospermus. The sequence goes on along the minus strand of CM062057.1, from coordinate 12,300,445 downwards.
GAAGACGATGACTGGTTGGACGGGTTGGTCGACCAGAGGACGAAAAACGTATCGCGTGGGTCAATCCCTGCGATGAGTGGTCTTGAGGAGTCTGACTTTGATGAAAGACCCATTGGCAAGGTAATAGCGGTGGTGGAAAAGAAGAAATCTGCCAAGGAAAAGAAAATCAGGCTAATAAGGGCCAGGAAAGAAGAAGCCGAGGAAGATGTCCTTCTGCTAAGAAGGAAAAATGAAAAAGCAAAGGACGCGGGGACATCTGAGGCTATCGCATCATCGGTCGCCGCATCAACTGTTGAGCGGCTAGTAGCGAGAGCGGCAGAGAAGTCTAAGAAGCTAAGAGACGACATCAAAAAGATGAAAGAAAAGACGGAGTCATTTCTCGCCGCCAAGAAGAAAAGAAAAGAGGAAATTGAGGCTGGCGAACAAGCTCTTGATAAGGCCGTGAGAAAAGCCGAGTTTCTCCGTCGCATAGCAGAAATTGCGACGGAGTTAGAAGTAGAATTGGAAGTAAGTGATGCGGAGAGGCCACCGAAAGCTGAACGCATCAAGCAAAATGTGAAAAGGATAAGGGAGGAGAAGAAGAAAGAAAAAGAGGTAGCGTTCACCAAAGAGAAGCTACCGGAGAAAAAGAAGAAGAATGAGGTGGCTAAGGCACCTGGAGTTGTTATCAAGGACGTGGACGCAGGCAGAGCAAGGAGAACGCCTGCAAGTCCCATCAAGAGGAACGAGAAAGGAAAAGAAAAATTGGTTAAGGAACCAATAAAGGAGGCGGCGAAGAGCCGAAAGAAACAGTACAGTGGGCTCTACATTGAAGTGGGATTTTTCCTAGAGCCAATTGAGCTGCCCGCCTTCATCATACAAGGAGTCGACGCATTGGGTTGGAGGCAATTTTGTGAAAGTGGCCAAGTCATCCAACCCACCGCCGTGGAGGCGTTTTACGAAGGAACAATTCACCACAAGGCACGCTTGGTCAAAGTTGAAGATGAGGTGATTTCCTTCGAGCCTTAAGAGATCAACACGTTGTTTGATCTTTCCCAACATCGCAGCGGCGGAAGGTAACAAAATAATGTCGACGACTACAGTCGCCAAAATGAATGACGCCCTCACAATCATCGCCAAACCGGGGTCAGAGTGGAACACTTCCCCAAAGGGCATTCAGTCATTGGCGCCTAACTGCTTGATCGCCGAGGCCAACCTGTGGCTTTATTTCATCAAGCGGTCGCTGCTCCCCACAACCCATGATGCCTCAATTTCAAGAGACCGCGCCATGGTCATTTACTGCATCATGCAGGGAATTCAGCTGGACGTTGGACGCATCATTGCCCCACAGATTTGGGGGTTGTTCTTCATGCCAAGGGGTCAGTTATTCTTCCCCTTTCTTGTGACTAGACTGTGCGCCAATGCACAATTCATGGAGGATGCGCCAGTCAGAGCAGTGAATGGAGTCCTTTCAGCGCAAAGTTTGAGACGAATATTAAAGGACTCACCACGTCTGCTTGACGCGGCCAACTCAAAGAAGAGGTCGCCAAAGTCACAAGAACCATTATCCTCCAAACCTTCTCAACCAAAGAAGAGGAAACTGGTCAAGAAGAATTTTGAGATTCAGGCGTCGAGTTCACAACCTGGTGAAGCCGAAGAAGCTGTTCAGCTCGATGCCTACACCCAAGCCTTGACCATTTATACTCGTCCCATCGCCCCAATCACTGAGGAGCCCTCTTCACCACCAACTTCCTCTTCTCTTTCCCCAAAAATCCAAAATGAGCCACTCCATGTAAGCACTGGTTTGCATTGCCAAGAATTGAGGCACGGCCATGCGTTTGTGGCTATGCGTCTCAAAGGGAGAAGTGGCCGAGAGCAAGGGCAAAGTAAAACTTCAACCGAGTATTGACTAAATTTATGTGTTTGTGGTTAACTTATGGAAGTTAGTGAGCGGAAGTAGTTACTGTATTGATAGATAAGTAGTCTTGAAGGGGAGAGAAACGCACTTGAACCATGCGTCCAAGTCACTTTGCGTTGAGGACAGGATGGTGTTGAAGTTGATGCGTCGAAGACAGATATTCGTTGAGGCACCCGTGCTGAAGACAGAATGGTCTACACACATCGAAAGTAGAATTTCAAGATGGAAAGGAATGCGTTCAAAATAGGAGGCGTGTGAAGACAACCACTATGCGTTGGAAGAGGAGAACCCTGCGCTAGTCTGCAGAGGAAATACATAAGTAGCAGCCTAAGTCCTGGTGTTGATAAGGTTAGGTCAGTAGTATAAATAGTTGGATTAATTAAATGTTTAATCATCTTAAGGACAATTCGAGAGCTTAAGTCAGTTCTACTCTTTAGATAAACTCCAGAAGAAGATTGAGGAGGGTGTTCTTGAGGGTTCCGGACGAAGTTTGATTCACATCGAAGCTGGAAACGAAGTTGGAACGGGGGAATGACCGAAGCTACTTAGTTTGGTTGAGCAGTGACTGATATTCGAGACAGAACGTGAGGAATAAGCTGAGATCAGAACTGAAAATTTAAGGTTAGTAAGTTAATGCAATTCCTAACAACTTTTGTAAAGGATGGTGTTGCTGAAATCGAAGTTTTACTACGTGAATCCTTAGGAAATCAGTGATTACAAGACTGTCTCGCAATCAAGAACAGCATGAGGTAATTTTGAAATATCGCAAGAATGAGAAAGAGCTAAACCCTGAAATTTTAAGGTAAGATTTAGAACGTGATTTCCTATAAGTATGCAGAAGGGAAGAAGCTCTGAATCTGTATGGAAATGTGGTTTTTTATAGGTTGAAGTAAGGACGAGAAGAAAGGAAGGAGTACAGTGCAGAGTGCCATTGGAAAAATCAAGTATCGGCACACTGTCTAAGAATTTGCAGCGAGACGGGTAATGTTGAGACGCAAAGGAGCTTTCCGTCTCACAAGTATCGCTAGATAACGCTGAGCATCGTTGCTCAGGTAGGTAAGCTGGTGCTGTTTTATCAAGTATCGCTAGCAACTGTGCTGTTCTATTGGGTATTGCTAGTAACAGTCATTCTTGGCGGGTGTCGCTGAGATTCTCATTATAAGTCAGTAGAGGAAAGGAAAGGAAGTTAGTGTTGTCTAACGCAGGGTGTGTTCTTGTCCAGGCCGAGAAGAGATAGGAACAGTGTATAAACCACATAAAGCCTAGAAAGAGTTGTGAGTGACACTTTTCTTGATTTAAAATGAAATTTATTGAAAATGTTTGGCTTAGTTTTCTTATGAATTATGGCTTTGAGATGAATGTTTTCTTAAAAACTTGATGTTTGATGATGTTTATAAGGCATGTTTTATGCATTTCTATAAGATGTGCAATGACATGTTTTGAAATATTGTTTATCATGATAAATTGATTTTCATGAAAGATTTTTATATGAACTACTATGTGAAAGAAATTCTGAAATGTTTTAAGAGGAGGCTCAATGCTCAAGGACATGAGAAGGCACGTGAGTTTCCCCGGGACCCAGTACTCAAGGACATGAGAAGGTACATGGGCAACCCGACCTATTCCTATGTGCACATAGAGGTTAAGCTGGCTAGTGCATCGAGCTTGCTCTACCTGAAGCCAGGGATGATTTCGACGTTGGGTGCGTGGAAACATTCCTCCGCCTCAACTAAGGGAAAAAGTTTGAAAACTACATGATGTTGATAAATTTCTTGAAAACACTTTGATGTGATTTTAGTATTGATTTATGAGAATGATGAATTTCGTGAAAAGCATGTTACATCTGAATAAATGTTAAACTCCGATTTACTCATTATACGAAACATGCCTGTTTTAAATGAATACCGTTTTATAAAGAATTGTCACTCACTAGGCTATTAGCTTATGTTTCCAAATGTTTTCTTTTTCCCTCCCCAGGTAGCAAGGACGTTCCTGGTGCTTCGCCTAATACAGCTCATCCTGCCTAAGCCTCGATCATCAAGATTTAGTGAAGTTTGGGAGTTGTACGTTGAATATACTTATGTGAATGGCATGTAGAACATATACTTTTGAATGGGTACTGTCAATGGTGTTGTGAATGTTGTATTTTGGATATGAGGATGAATTCATGATATGCTTTAAAGGTGTACCCTTACAGGAAATCGTATCAGGTTATAAGCATGCAATGTATAACTGTGTTTTATGTTCTGTATATAAGTAAATGTAAGTGCAGGAAAAGTTAGGGCTATATGCGTCACAAGAGGGGTGATGTTTATTGTCTTCCCACTCCCCCTTAGGTTAGATGGGTAATCTGGGAGGGGGTGTGACACTCCATCTCCCTACCACCCAACGCGGCCTTCCAACGCCTCTTCAGCTTCCTATCGCAGATTTAAATGAAGAGTCGAAGGAAGTGTCGCCGCCTTCTTCGCCCCACCTGGCCTCATTCATCTACCTTTCGAGAGGCAACTCCACCACCACCACCACCACTCGTTGAGTCGACCCTGACTCTGGATCCTGAGGAGTCAGCGCCCTTTCACTTCTCACCGCCTTGCCATGAACCTCAACTTTCCAATCTTCCAACCCCGCCAACTACCGAACCTTCTGCCCGCCCAACTCAACCGCAGGCAGAAGCAACTACCAGCACTCATCATCAAGAAGAACCGTATCACTTGCGGCACGCCTCTGCTCTGCTGCGGTTTGTTGATTTAAATTTGGATGATTTGCTGAGGTACTTGGATGATGGGATCCTTCACCCCATCATGGGAGATCTGGATGAAATTCGGCGCAAGGAGATGGAAAGTCTCTAGCGGCAACAAGAATTGGCTCAACAAGTTTCACAATTGGGTCAGCAAGTGACTCAGATGGCGTAGCAACAATCGGAGCTTTGGAGTTTTGTTCAACGCCAAGCTCGGCGTCAGGACGAACAGTTCAGCACTTTGATGAATTATATTCATGAAGTGTTCGTCTAACGCATCCCAGCGCCAGTTATCCCTCCTTCCCTTCAGCAACCTCTACCGTTCAACGATCCAAATCCTCCCCCTGCGGACAACAATGACAACACCCCGAGGAGAACTTAAATTTGGGGATGTTCTTTTGGTTTATTTTTCCCTTCTTTTCTTTAGTGTATTCTTTTGAATTTTTTTTTGTAATTAGTACAACGCATAGTATGTTTGCATCAATGCCATATCTTCATGAATCTTTTTATTCTCTTTAGTTTGTACTTTAAATTATTTCTTGCTTTATTATTCTCTCCGCCTTGTTTTTGTTTATGCGTCCAACCTCCATGATAAAATTTATGCGCTTCACCTGTAGACTTATTGAAATAAGAGGATTAACCCGCAAGCCTTAGGATATTACACTTGGTAAATTACTTCTAAGAGTTAGTATCCGTTGCAAGCTTTGCCTCAAACCTCTTTTACAAAATTTTTCTAAGGCAATCTCATTACTCGATTTCAGCAATGAAGACCTTGCTGCCTTCAAATTTGGGGGTAAGAAAGGTTTGAGCCATGCGTTCAGAATTCAAAATAAAAAAAAAATTTAAAAAAAAATTTCCTTTGGACAAACAACTCCGCTGACAATGCATAAAATTAGCCTGTTAAGAGTTGAGTTAAGAATGACTCTTTAACACCCCATAATCAAAGGTGAGAGTCCAAGATCAGCGCATAGTAAATAAACGGTACCACTGTCGACGCAACCAAAAAGGAACGCGATAAGTGCCGAGTTGTGAAAGGGTATTTGTTCGATGTTGGCTGCCTCCATGCACCCCATCGTTGGTATGTCAAAACAAAGGTAGATAGCCCGGATCAACTTTATGAATGAATGAACTCCAAGGCACATTTCTAAAATGAGAACATCAGATTGGCTGGAAATGAGTAAGGGTATTTTTGAGGAATAAGCTTGCCGCATCTAAAAATTAGAAGTACTTTCAAAGCGTCGATTGAAAAATGGCTTGGTATGGTTATCTGATTGTTGATATAGTCAGGGAATAGAAGGCATGTTGAGAGGGTGCGCTTTTACTTAGACTTGGGCTGTAGAATTTAAAAAATCTTCAAATAAATGTTCGAGGACAAACATTAACTCAAATTTGGGGGTGTGATAACTTGTAGAAATACAAGTTATTATAATCACTATTTGATTTAATTAGAGTAACTTTGGAGCTAAATGCATGTTTGGTAGTTGAATGATGAAAAATGTATCACCATGCGTTGGCACTACTTACAAAAGAAAATACCTGAAAAACGATGAGCTTTTATGTTCCTAATGTAGGGTTAAGAAGAAAAGAAGCGCAAACAATCGAAGTACGAAGAGACGAAGCTGTTGCGAGGACAAGTGGAAATCCATGCGTCGAGCCTATGTGCTGAGCCCATGCGTTGAGCCCATGCATTGAGACCATGCGTCGAGACTATGCGTTGACAATCTGAAAAGTAAAAACTGACGCATGCTCAAACAGCTGCATGTCATTATGAAAAAGAACAACACCCAATCAGATCATGGCAGAACAAATAGGCTGACAATCTGAAAAGTCTATGCAGCGTGGCTGAAATTTAATGCAGAGGTGTCAGGTCATCATGATATCAACCTTTTGACGCCTATAAATAGTCCACAAGCTTCTCCAAGAAAAGAAGGAAGGGAGACTAGTTCAAGAGGCGAAAGCTCTGCACTATTTCTCCCTCACCATAACCAGCCTCCATTTCAAGCTCTTCTGAGAGAAGGATTCTGAGCATCTTCAGAGTCGTCTCCCAGTGAGTGAGAACCTTTCACCTTATGGACTCTTTGTATCAGATAGCAACCATCTCAAGCCTCCACGAAGCAAGACGTTGCCAGTGGCGGCTTGACTCCCTTCATCTCTATTTTATTTCCATTTCTCTCCTTCTTGCTTATATTTTGTTAATGACATTCGAAAGAATGATTTATTGTCTTAATATGAGTTTGATTGACTATCATCTTCCATCTATTTCCGTATTAAATACTTTACACCATGCTGTCTAAATGAGTTAAATGTTAAAAGTTAGTTTTTCTTGAGCAATTTTGAGTATGTTACATCTTGATTAATGCATATCTTTAGCTTGCATAACTTTGTCTGACAAACAAACGTAGTAAGCATGACTGTCGAGCTTGAGAGAGTGGATAGTTAATCTTTAGCATTAATTAAGACTAGATGAGGGCAGAGATGTAGTTCATCTTTTGCCAACGCAAACTTACCATGCGTCTTAGAGATAAGATAAATGTGGTGTTGAAACATCGAGAGATGGATTCACACACGCAGTTTGTAGGTATGTAATTGTACGTAGAAAGTTTAGGTAACAACTAGCTCTTGCGTTCAACTTTACCTCTATCGCATGGTTCCATTCATTCTCAACGCATGCTATCCGACGCATTGTTTTACATATGACTACCCAACGCAGCGTCCACTTCATTATTAGTAGTAGGAAATTCTTTCCATTCTTTATGTATAGTTTTACACACATAATCAACAAACGCATATATTTACATGTACAGTCACCGCATAGTCATACATTTAGTTTCAACGCCTAGTTATTACAAATCCCTGCGTTCGTCCCTGGACTCACCAGGAAACCTATAAATACTTATACTTGGGTCTTTATAGGAAAACTTGCTTAGTCATGATCACATCTAGAGTAATTCTCAACGCATCCTTGTACGGAAATGATAAATCTATTTTTGTGCAACGAGCTAAGAAACTCAATTTAATTGGAATAGAAATTTAAACGAACAAATTTAATGAACACCCGCGTCGAAGGATAAGTGATCGTTGGGGGGGGGGGGAAGAAGTGTGCTTGAACCACGCGCTGAAGTCACCCTGCGTTGAAGACAGCCATGCGCTGGAGTCACTTTGCGTTGAAGACAGCCATGCACTGAAGTCACTCTACATCGAAGACAGCCATGCGTTGAAGTCACTCTGCGTCGAAGACAGCCATGCGCTGAAATCACTTCGCGTCGAAGACAGAGTGGTCTTGACGCGACGAAGATAGTGGTGTGAATGACTGAGTTGTATGTGTCGAAAGTAGGAGGCGTTGAGGACGCCATGCGTTGGGTGTGGATAGGTTCTGAAGGCTTTGGAGGAGAATTTTAACATGAGTGCCTCGCGTCGAAGTGAGAACCCCGCGCCAGCCTGCGGGTGAGGGGTAAGTCGGCAACATAAATATTGGTGCTTGTGAGGGTTAAGTCGGTAGTATATATAGGTGAATTAATTAAATGTTTAATCATTTTTAGACACTTTTGAGAGCTTAAATCGGTTCCATTTTCCAGACAAACCACAAGAGAAGGTTGAGGAAGGTGTTCTTGTAGATTTTGGGCGAAATTCTACTTGTCTTGGTGCTAAAAATAGAGCTGGAACTGAAGATTGATTTTAGTCGCACAAACTGAACAGTGGTTGATGTTTGGAGTAGAACGAATCGAGGAAGCCGAGTTTAGGGCTGAAATTTTGAGGTCAGTAAGTTAATGTAATTCCTAACAAGTCTTATAAAGGATGGTAAAGCTGAAAGGGAAGTTAATCATGTGAATCTTTAGGTAAAAGCAACGATTACGGGATTGTTATGCAATCTGGTGCAACGCTGAGTGATTTTGGAATAACTGGAGAACGAAGAAGAGTTGAGCCTTGAAATTTTGAAGTAAGCTGTGAAACTCAATTCTCTACATGTTTGTAGAAGGGAAGAAGTTCTAAATCTGTCTGAATCTATGACTTTTAACAGATAGGAATAAGAACAAGAGGAAAGGAAGAAATCACAGTTGCCGGGTGCCGCTAAGAACCGAATATCATTGCGTTGTTTAAGTACTGATAGCGAGACGAGTGTCGCTGAGACGCAAAGGAGTCTTCCGTCTCACAAAACTCGTTAGATATCGCTGGGTGTCGCTACTAAGGTAAGGTCACGCTAGTGTCGCTCAACCTAGTATCGCTAGTAATAGGTTCTGTTGGGTAGTACCTCTAGGAATCTCGCTTATGGTGTTTGTTTCGGGAAAAGGAGGAGACTCAATGATAAGTAACAATTAGAATTTATTCATATTTAATGATCAAGTAAAGGACAATGTAACGCAAGGTAAAATGTCTATTTCAGGCCAGGAAGAGATAGGGAAGGCGTATAACCCGCTCAAGACCTAGGAAGAGTTGTGAGTGACACTTTTCTTACTTTAAAACAATTTTGTTTTACATGATAGTTCGGTTTTCCAATGGAATATGATTTTGTGATCAAATGATTTATGAAGCATACTTTATGTTCTTAAAGTTATTGAAAAGTATGTTTATGAAATGTTATTGATATAATAGTTGCCCTGTGTTGTTATGAATGATTTGCATACGATTTGTTTGTATAAAGTGTTGCTTCTTTAAAGGAAAATGTTTAAGACGAGGCTCAGTGCTGATGGACTTGAGAAGGCACGTGAGTTTCCCTGGGACCCAGTACTGAGGGACATGTGAAGGTACTTGGGCAACCCGCCATATTCCTATGTGCACACAGAGGTTATATGCTGGTGCGTTGAGTCTTGCTCCGCATCGAGCCTTATTCGTTTTCGACGTTGGGGTGTTGAGTTTTGCTCCACTTCAACTAAGGAGAAGTATTGCAACTAAACTGTTTTCTTATGATTTGTTGAAAATCATGTATGATTTGATAAGGGCAACTAAGTATGTTTTAACTAATGTATATGAAGTGATTTCATGTTTTAAACATGACGTTGAACTTAGTTTTATTCCTGATGATTTTCGAACTAAAATAGTTTGTAAAATTAGTCACTCACTGGGTTATTAGCTTATGTTTTCAATGTTTTCTTTCCCTCCAGGTAGCAAGGACGTTCTCGGTACTTAGCCTACTTCAGCTCGCCCTGCTTAAGCTTCGAGTTTCCAGAAACAGTTTATTTTCTCGTTGTTGTTCGTGTAAATAACTTAACACTGGTGGCATGTAGATTTAGTGTTTATAAGTGGGTTATGAGAGAGTATGTTATAAAAGTGTACTCTGTACAGGAAAGATTGTTATATCATGATCATGTGTTAGTATGGCTAGACTCTATGAATGTATATGTATGAAATGTTTATACAGGAAGTTATGTAAGATGGGACAATATGCGTCACAAGAGGGGTGATGTTTATTGTCTTCACATCCCCTTTCAGGTTAAGTAGGTAATCCGGGAGGGGTGTGACACAACATAACTTCATAAACAATTCATCAATACCCTAAAACTAAAGAGTTTAGCCACTCATAGCTTTAGGCAACATGTTCATAAACAATTTCAGCACAGAAAGAGTGTAAAGAAAGAAAACTCTGTTGTAAAGAAGCTTTTGATTGAGAAGGAACCACCAAGATGTCCTTAGTCTTCACGTCGAAAACTTGAACGACACCAAACTCTCTCTCAAACTCTTTTCTCTCTTCCTTGTAGTCAACTCACTGTTTAAGGCTTTCTATTATGTTTTCTCTGATTTCTCTTCTTTCTCTTGTCATTAGGGTTGCTAGAAACCCTCCAATTTATAGACTTCGCCGCCCAAATTTTTTCCAAAATTGTTGATTTTTCAAATAAGGAAAGCTGGTGCCGCGGCGCTGGAAAATGGCACTACTACACTGACTGAAATAAAGGGTGACACCGTCGTGCTGTGAGATGATGTCGTTGGGCTATGTGTCATTAAAACCTACTCTCGGCGTCTAGCCACAATACCACGCTAATGCTGCGCTATGCTTGACTGATACTCTCAGGAAAAAGCGTCGTGGCAACACCTAACTGGCGACGCGACGCTACCCTGTTTTTGGCAATTTTGTGATTCTTTCCTCTTTCTCACTTGATTTTGGGTCGGTTTAGTTCTTTTGGCTTTCGATTCTTGTTTTCTTTGTATTGATCTGAAAGCCACTAATAAACAAGTGAAATCTAATATAAACTTCCTTAATTTAAGAGAATAAAAATCACTTTTCAAGTGCTTTTCACTTATTATGGTAACATTATAAATACGACCCACTTTGTAATTGTTACAAGAAGTTGTCAAGTGTTACAAATGATTCGATCCTTACCGTTCATGTGGAGACATATGAGTGGGGGTATCCTATGCAAAGAGTTTGTATAAGATCGTACTGCGAAATGTTTAATTTCTCTTTCTAACGCCGTTAATTGCAGAAATTAACATTTCATAGGATGACTATAGGTAACTCGACCTAAATCCTGAATGAGTTATGAACTCCTGTCTATGAGGGCAATCCTTTGATGTGTATGGGTGAGAGTGGCCAAATCGTTGACTCAATAAGCATTCCATTTTGGGGAATTGTCTGATTAAGGGGCTAGGAACATATCTTCATGATGCGCACTTTTAGTGTTAACCGAAAGTGTACGGGTCAAGTTATAATATAAAACGGTTAAGTCCGAATATCGTTCCACTGGAGATCTAATTGGGAAGGTTTAAGTTACGTAGCTATTCTAGAATTGAATTAATTTTATTTGAGGATTGAAATTAAATATTATGAGTTATGGAAAAATACAAATCAAGTAAGGAAAGTATCAAAGGGAGAAACACAAGAGTCAAAGAGAGTTCTAGGGTAATGAATCCTTGTTTATTTCATCATGCAATATTATAGATTTCATGGATTTTATTGCAATTCATATGCCTAAGTCTAGAAACTTAATTCCAAGTTATTTTCTTTCAAAAACAACCCTTTCTCATGCAACTTGATTGATTATTAATCTATTAAAACCAATACAAAATTACATGGCATTAAAAATAGTCTTTAGCAACTTTTATTGTCAACCTAACTACTCTCGTGATAGATTAACAATAATTCATTGTTATAGATCAAGTTAAACATACAATTTCTCAATCATACATCTAACCTAACATGTGAAGATAGCCAATCCACAAGCATTAAACACAATAACAATGAAAAGCATAATCATTCCAACAAAACCATGAGTCTACAAAATTAACATGAATTCATAAACAATTCATCAAAACCCTAAAACTAAAGAGTTTAGCCACTCATAGCTTGAAGCAACATGTTTAAGAAAAATAAACAAAGAAAGAGTGTAAAGAAAGGGAAACTCTACTGAAAAGAAGCTCTTGATTGAAGTAGCACCGTCTCGATCTCCTTGGCTCTCACGTTGGACTTCGAAGGGCACCAAGACTATCTCGAACTCTTTTCCTCTTCCTTGCAACTAACTCACTCTTTGAACTCTCACTTAATTCTCTCTTTTTTGTATCTTTTTAGGTCTGCAACTTCCTTGGTTTGCCTTGAGTTTTCTGAATGAATTAGACTACTGGAAATCCCCAAATTTATAGAGTTTGGCCGCCCAAAATTTTCCAAAAATACAGATTTTTCAATTAAGGAAAGTTGGCGCCGCGGTGCTGTCCCATAGCGTCGCGACGCTAGGGCTGCATCCGAAAAAAGTTTGCTCTCAGGTTTTAGCGCTGCGGCAGCGCCATCCAAACGTCGCAGCGCTAAAATGCGTTTCAGAAATATCACTCTTGGGTTTTAGAGCTGCGGCAGCGCCGTCTAACCATCGCAGCGCTAAAATGCGTTTCAGCAAGGACGCGTCGAGGCAGCGCCATCTTAGCGCCGCAATGCTACTCTGCGTCCAGAACCATGCGTTGATGTGTCAACGCCGCGGCGCTATCCCCAAAATTTGCCCTTTTTGGTTTTTCAACTCTTTTTCGCCGTATTCTTGTTCGGTTTTGATCTTTTAGTCGTTTCTTCTAATTTCCTCGTTTTAACCTGAAAATCACTAGCAAACAAGTGAAATCTAATATAAACTCCCTTAATTTGAGAGAATAGAAAGCACTTTTCAAGTGCTTATCACTTCACAAGATGAAATTCACTCATTTCTGTGTTTAGGTTAAGTTTGATAAATTACTCCTTTAAGGGCTGATTCTAAGTCTTGAACAATGAGGCCTCACCCTCTCACCGACCTGAGAGAGTTTAGTTTGTAGTTGGATTATAAACAGTTTGTTCATTAGAGGTATTAGTGGTGCTTAAGAAATTAGATATAACTTAGGGGTAAAACGGTAATTTGACCAAGCTGTAGTTATGAGTAATTTGTGAAGGGTGGACTTACTGTTGATTAGTTAATTCAGTGGTCACAGAAATATATCTATAGTGCGAAGAGTACAAATGTAAGCCTTTAGTGGAGTAAATGAATATTGATTAATCTAATTATTAATTGATTAATCTCATATAACTAGAGCTTCTAACTATAGGTCCATAAGGTCCCTTTATTAGCTCATAAAGGATTAATATAAGAATCAAACATTTTGGTTTAATTTGAAATGTTCAAATTAATAAGAGAATTGATTGTATGTGATACATTTAGCATAATGTATGTATATTATAATATAAAGTTTATTTTGAATAAGATTCAAAATTTATACTTTATATTATAAGAGAGATAAATATTTAAGTGAGATTTAAATATTAATTATATGAATGAGATTTATATAAAACCTATAGGTTAAAATTAATATGAATAGATTCATATTAAAACTACCGCTTATGTGAGGGAAGATTATTTGAATATGATTCAAATTTAAATTAAATATGAGATTATTAATTAATTTTATTTAATTATATAAATATGATTTAATATATATATATTATTTTGTTATATTGTACTGGGGAATTATATTGCTTCTCTCTCTCACTCATTTTACATAAAAAAAAAAAAAAAAAGAGGGAAGTTACAAAAAAGTTTTGTAGAGTTCTCTCCTTCTGCAATTCTCTTTTCTTCCCAAAAAGAATTCCCTTGCCAAAATCTTTAGAGAGCCCACACCTCCTCTATTGATTCTCTATTGAAAATAGTGGTGGTGTTCCAAGAGAAGAAGAGTTGTTGTTTTTTGTTGAAGATTTTCCAGTTCGTGATTTGGAAAGAAGAAGGATTTCCACATCGAAGACAGACTTCAAAGGTAGGAAATTTTCTTCCTCTTGACACTTCTTAAAAGTATGTTAATTGGTTGTTGTTTATCCGGTAATTTTTTTCTCTGTAATTTTAGTTTTCTAAAACAAGGCAATCTTTGTCCAAGGAAGGTTTTGTCTAAGGGTGGATGACGGATGGAATTTGTCGCCCAATTCCTTGCGAAATAAATTTTCCTAACTTAACCCACAGTAGTAGCGATAAGTCGGGTCGAACACAAGGAGCCTTTGAATTTCACAGTTGGAAATTTTATAATTCAAGGTAACCAAAGGGGGGTTTGAGTTGGTTTGTTGTAAGAAACTTAAATTGCATAAAAATTAATTGCATGAATTAAAAGAAGTTAAAACTCAATTGGAGAAAACTCTAGCTTGGGTTACACGGGATTTCCTTTGTTCGATGTTCTTACTCATTGGCTCGTCATTACTAAATTCATTGGAGTTAGCACCTAATCAATTCAATTGGAAAGACCAGAATTGAATTGTCCTAGTCGACAAGTTAGACTTACGACAAATCGATGAAAGACATGCAAAATTTGACTAAACCTAACCGCATTAAGTTTAAAGGAAAATTAGGTGGAACATTCAATTGGAAAGACCTAAATTGAATGTCCTATCGATTTATTCCTAGGTTGATTAGAAAAATGCGCATCACCAATTAGATTTGCAAGCTAACCTAACCTCTTGTTTCCTATGATTGACATACAACAAATTGTCACGAATTGTAATACAATCAACGCAATAAATCAAATGAACACTAACATTACAATTTGATCGTAATTCTTAAAAACTATGAATTAAATCATGCATACACTGAATCAAGTTCAAAACCTCAAAAGATTATCAATTACAAGGAAAATCCCTACACCCAAGCTAGAAAAAAGTTACCTTAGCCAATAGCTGGCATACCGATTATTGGGTTCAAGTTCCGAGGTATGAAAAGAAGAAAGGAGGAGAGAATGGAGCCAAAAGTCGGCTGGTGGGGTGATTGGGGTGATGTTTAACCTAGAAGTCAAAAATTTAATTTAAAGGAATTGTCGAAGCGCCCGGGGCCGACACGAATTTGTACGTGAAATACTTACAGAGCACCGCGACGCTTGCTGCATTTCGCCAGCAGCATCTCTTGGGAAAATGAGTCGCAGCTGCACCTAAGCAGCACCATTGCGACGTGGCTTCAGGGATATTTTGGTCTTGGAGTTCTCTTTCCCAGTTGATACCATAGAACTCCATTTTGGTCCATTTTAGCTTGGTTTTGTTGCTAACAACCCGTTCTACCTGTTAAGTGCTCGAAACCTACAAAATAAAAAAAATAAACATGTCACACCTTACTTTTAAAAAATCAATGCGTTGAAGAACCTATAAAGAAAAGTAGTAAAAGAACATGTTGGACGCATGGTTAGGACTAAGTTAACGCATGGTCAAGGTGAACGCATGGAAGTAATCCGAGAGTTTGAAGGAAAAGAAGTGAAACGCATAAGACACAATGTAAGCATTGGCGATGGTAAGACGCTTAAGCAAGAAAAGAATAAAGTTATGTGGTGGAATGTTGAACGAGATCTAAGTCTCGGAAAGGTAGAATACTATAGCAAAATGAGTAAAGCATAGACTATTAGCAAGGGATGTTCTTGGGTGTTGGATAAAGTGGAAGGATGAGATTACAAGCTCAAAGATTGGAGCAAGAGGTGGATGCATACTAAATTATCATCAGAGATATTTTGTACAAGGAGAAGGTTAAATGAATAACCTTGGATTACAAGCACAAGGACGCATAGAGGAGTAATCAAGGAAACTTCAAGGATAGGAGGAAGATCATGGACGCATGATAGTATGCGGTTCAGGCTGACGCATGGTATTACGCAGTAAGACAAACGCATAGTAGTGTGCGTTTGAGATATTGACGCCTAGTAGTATGTGGTGGAAAAACGAGTTTAAGGGAAGCATGGCTGAGAGATAGGGAAGTAAATAATGTAGCTCAAACCTTAAAGGAAACTCAATGAACGCATGGGGGCGTTGTGTTGAATGAATAGTTGTTTATTGGAAAAATGTTGGACGCATAGGACAAGCTTATAAAGGCTAAGTGGCTTCATATAGACTTGACACCTTAAAAGTAGGAGGTGTTAAAAAGGCATGTTAAGTGTTTCATGCAAGGTGACGCTTGGATTAATGCATGGTTAATTAAGCATGCAGCGTGACATGTGGCAAACAAGTGGCAAAAGGAGAGGAGAAGTTGGATGGCAAGATCCCTATAAATAGAACCTTGAAAGAAAATGAGCGACTGATGACTCTGAAAGAAGAATTCTGGAGAGAAAGGGAAGAAAGAAGGCAGAAAGGAGGAATCTTTGCGTCCGTAGTAGAAGTCTGCGGCTAAGAAAGAATGTATTCTTGACAACTTAGCTATTTTATGTTAAAGAAGTCATCTTGCGTCGAAAGGGGATTGGTCTTGCGTTAAAGACAAATACTACGTTCAAGGTGAACGCCGCGTCCAAAGATAGGTGATGCGTTCAAGTTGGACCTTGCGTCCAAGAGAGGTCGACGCATCCAAAAGAGAAGTAAGAAGGGTTGGGCTGCACTTTGCGGAAGTAATCAACCTTGCGTTGAAGAGCAGAGTTTGTGCTAGTTATCAACTTTGCTTTGAAGGGCAGGGTTGCGTCCAACCGAGCTGACAGAGGAATATGGAGCTTTGAGTTTCTGAGTTAGAACCCTGCGTCCAAGAAGCTCGAGAAGAGGAAATAGAGGGAAGGAAGAGGAATTATTCTTGAGCAAAGTACAGGTGAGTAACACCTGCGTTTTTCAAAATATAAATGAGTTCTTTATGAATATGATTTTATGGGTTTGTAATGAATTAATGCATGCGTTTACATATATATAAAGCACATGAATATGTTCGTTATAGAAATGAGAGCATGCGTTTATATATATAAAAGCACATGAGCAAGCTGAGAGCATGCGTTATATATAGAAAGCTCATGAGTATGCTGAGTATTAGAAATGAGTTTAGTAAGACGCATGCTGTTGATAATACAAGATTTTCATTGGAAAGCATATTGCTAATCATAGATGATGTTTCTAGAACATAGTGTATTTTATAAATTCTTAGACATGGCACCCTAAAGCTCAAGGACTAGAGGAAGGCAAATGGGTAGTTGGAAAATAGAAATGGGACCCAATGCTCAAGGAGAAAAGGAAGGCATATGGGCAGTGTAAGCCCCGTACTCGACATTGTGAAAAGGTAAGTTAAGAAGAGACTAAGAGATGGGCATTAAGTAGGAAAAGTTGGCCGAATTGTGTGGGAGCAAAAAATGGCTAAGTGTTGGTCATGCGTTGGTGGGGCTATGTGTTGACGAGGGTAGTTCGGCGTGGACGCAGATGTGAAGGAAGGCCACTAGGTGTTGATGGCCATTAGGCGTTGAAGGCCACGAGGCGTTGAAGGTCACTCTGCGTCGAAAGCCACTATGCGTTGAACACTACCATGCATTGAAGGTTGGTATGCGTTAGTGCATAAAAGAGTGGCCAAGAAGGGCTATGCATTGAAGGTGGGTACGCGTTGGTGCATAGAAGAATGGCTGAGAGGACCATGTGTTCGTTGACTATCCGGCGATGGGGCGCTAGGCAATTGCAACACACAAAGTCGAGGCTATGCGTTGCTGAAGCCGTGCATCGAAGGTATACATCAACTAGTTAAGTACATAGAGATGAAGTGAAGATTAAGTCGTTGGTATATATATATATATATATATAAGTGGACTGAGTATTCAAATATTTTAATCACATTTCAAAGCTCGAGTTGATCCCATCTTGAAGCTAACAAAGAAGGGAGGTAAAAGAAGGTGTTTGTGTTGGTTTAGAGTGGAATTCTCATCATTTTCGTGGAGGAAACTTAAGCTGGAATGAAAAGTTCGACTGGTGTTACTTAATCTGAGTATTGTTAAGAGTTTAAAAAAAAACGAACTGTGGAAGCTGGGGCTAGGGTCGAAATTTTAAGGTTGGTAAGTTAACTTGATTTCTAGCAATTTTTATGAAGAATACTTGAGCCAAATTTGAGTAAATGTATGATAAACTTCAGGTAGAAGTGATCAGAATTTAATCGCAAAACGATTAGAGCAATTGGGGGTCAATTGAGAATATCTCTCAAACGAAGAGGACTTCCATTATGAGACTTTAAGGTAAGATAAAGGACTTATTTTCTTTACAAGTTCGTAGAGGAAAGGAAGTTCTAATTTTGGTTGGAATGCGATGTTTAGCAAGTTAAAGAAAGAGTTAGAAGGGAAAGAAGAAAACAGTGGCTGTTAGGTGTCGCTCAGACCGTGGTATTGCTAAAAGAGCTAAAGACTGAGTAGCGAAGCGAGTGTCGCTGGTAACGCAAAGGGTTTTGTGTCTCACAGATCTCGCTGAGTCTCGCTGGGTGTCGCTCTTTAGGTAATCTCGTTAGTCTCGTGCATTCCGGTATCACTAGTGCAGTGTCCTGTTGGGTGTTTTTCGCTGGTAGTCTCGCTAGGGATATAGAGTCACGCAAATTATGAAATTTTGGGGAAAAGGAGTCTTATTAAGGGAGTAAAAATAGAGTTTGATTATGCACACTTAATGATCATGGAAAGGAAGTTCAAGGAGAACTTAACATGAGAAATGTGTATTTACAGGCCAAGAAGAGTTCGGGAAGGTGTATAATCCACTCAGAGCCAAGACAAGTAGTGAGTGATTTCTTGTTAATATAACAAATTCACTTAGCATGTTTTAATAATAATGGGTATGTGAAATCTGTCATATAGTGTAGTTATGGATTGATTGTGTTGTGCTATAAGGATTAAAGAATGTATATGATATTCAGTGCTGAGGGACCATGTGTGAAGGCACTTGAATAGTTTGTTGATATGGATTCCAATGCTCAGGGACATTGTGTGAAGGCATGCGGAAATCCAATGTATGTGATAGCTCAGTGCTGAGGGATCACAGGTGAAGGCACTTGAGCAGAGGATTGATAGGGAACCCAGTGCTGAGGGAATCAAGTGTGAAGGCACATGGGAACTTCGTTGTGATAAAACTCAGTGCTGAGGGACAATACGTGAAGGCACTTGAGGGATTATATTATCGAGGGAAGAAGTGTGGAAGTATTCGGATGTGGATGTGATGAGAAATGGTACACGAGGTTGTGTGCGTTGAGCTTCGCTCCACCACAACTGGGAAAGGATAATTGTACTATTGGTGTTCTATAGCATGAGTTAACTTTAAATTTCTGGTTATATAGACATGTGGTGGTTTTTGATGTTTCATGCCAATTCAAGTAGTGTAATAATAATTGGAAAAATTTCATCACTCACTGGGCATTAGGCTCACGCGTTTCTTTTGTTTGTTTGTTTGTTTCAGGTAGCGAGCGTGTCCGGGACGCCTAGCCTACAGGAGATCCTCGTCTGGGTTTATTTTGGACCAGTCCTCTGGGATAGTTGTAAATACAAAGTATATGTACATGCTTCATTTTGTTAAACATGTTCCTTGGGATTGTAGTGGGATTTGTTTCTGAATGTATATAGAGAACACTTATCTTGATGAGTTATATTATTCTATGAGATCATATGGCATATAGATAAGATTGAATGAACAGTAGTGGATTTTTAGATAGTTACATTAGAATACAGGTGTGTGCTGGTTCGCACTCACTCCCCGAGTAGAAAGGGTGATCTGGGAGGGGGTGTGACAAGCAGCCCGGGTGATAATATCTATGTGCACATAGAAGAATATATATATACGACGCTGATGTGTTGAGATTACTCCACACAGCTAAGGATAATCGACGTTGAGTAGCATTAGCGCCTCAACTAAGGAAAGGATAAGGAATGAATTTGACATTGAGAAGCGTAGAAGCAATGCTCCGCCTCAACTAAGGAAAATGATTAGAAATGAATAAGATCTTTGAGTATTTCCTAGAAATAAGCATGCAAAACTTAATAATGGTGTTTGAGTATAAATTAACATGATTAGAATCGATATTTTTTAGAATGACCAGTTTCACAGTTAAAATAAGTTATTTATAAAAACTATTACTCACTGAGCCGTTAGCTCATTCTTTTATATGTTTTCCATTTTCAGGTAGCATGACAGTTCCCGTTGCCAATCGAAGTCGAGGTTTGTCAAGCGATAATGGTATTATCGTCCTAGAAAAAGTGTTTAATGGAAGGGAAATATGGTAAGCTGACAGTGGAAATCATAAAGGAAGTTGATGACTGCTATCCACACGCTCCATCTCGTGCTACATAAGGGTAGTTCGGGATGGGGTGTGACAAAACACATTAAATAGCATAACGATCCCGAGTTAAGTTGAGGAAGATAGCACATTTTAGGTACAAATTACAAATGAGTTAAGCTCGAAACCTACAAAGTGTTTAATATATGACAATCAAAGTTGTTAAACTATGCAATATAAGGGTTATATTGTGCAAATTAACAAATGACTTAGATAAATTAATTAGCTGGATTTACCTAAGTAATAAACTCGAGGTTTAAAACACTCACCGGGAGGAAAAAGATATATATGATATGTCATTTTTTTCTCACGTTTCTCTTTAAAAGTTCACACCGTGAGATCTATGCTCAACCTCGTGGCACTTCGATTTATGTCCCCCTTCAGATGGTGTTTGCTTGAAATTTATCTCAAACTCCTGTTAAGAATAGGGTTGCTTTAGTTTTTTCCCCAATCGAATTTTCCCTCGGGTTGGCTCATTGGAGAGGAAGGGTTACACTTACAAGAAATTGTTAAGGAAGTTAATGATTTCTTGAGCGAATAATGGTGACTAATGATTATAGGAGTAAGATTTATTCTGGTGTAATAATTGGTTAAGAGTGTCTCAATTCAGTGAAGAGGTGACTGACTACTGTTCGGTGGCTTTTATCCTGAATCACTGAGCATCATTGAAAAATTAGACGTTAAAAATTTAGGTACATTAAAATTTTGCTAAATATTGATTGGGTTATATGAGTTTTGCATGTTACTAATAAGAAATAATTTGTATGTTTCAGCATCATCAAAATGTATTATAACTTTGCTTGGTGTCGATAAAATGAATGGTGATAACTATATTTCGTGGAAAAATATGATTAACACTGTACTAATCGTGGAGGACCTAAAGTTTGCCATCACTGAGGAATTTCCTCAAGTTCCTGCTTATAATGCGTCACAAAATGTTCGTGATGCATATGAGAAATGGATGAAGGCAAACGAAAAGGCAAGAGCCGACAATCTTGCCAAGTCGTTTGAAGTTTTGGCAAAGAAGCATGAAACCATGGTCACTGCTCGTGAGATCATGGATTAATTGCAAAAGATGTTTGGACAATCGTCCTCACAAATCAAGCATGATGCTCTAAAATTCATTTATAATGCACGTATGAACGAGGGGTCATCAGTGCGAGAACATGTTCTCAATATGGTGGTCCACTTTAACGTGGCTGAAATGAATGGGGCTATAATCGATGAGGCCAATCAAGTTAGTTTTATTATGGAATCTTTACTTGAGAGTTCCTTCAATTTAGGACCAACGTTGTTATGAACAAGCTGAACTACTCCCTTACTGTTGGGTTTTATGCCCTAAAGCTCGTAGATTGTAAATGCTATGCGTTTCATATTCTGGAACGCATCGACGCAGTATGTGGTCAGGGCCAAGTCTGTATAGATATGGCTCATCCCAGCAGTAGAACTTACTTTCATGTTGGAGCTTTTTCTTTTGTTGAGCGTTGAATTCTTCAGGCCATTGGTTGCAGACCAGGTAATTTACGATGTCTGCGTACCACGGTTCCTGACTCTCTGCGTTCATGACGTGCTCGTCTGGGAATCGTTCCTCTATATCACTCCAACTTTCCTGGACCTCTTTATTTTCCAACCGAGATAGGTGGTCCGCAACCTAATTCTCGGTTCCCTTTCTATCTTTAATCTCCAAATCAAATTCTTGCAACAGCAGGACCCAACGGATAAGTCTAGGCTTTGCATCCTTTTTCGCCATCAAATACTTGATCGCAGAATGATCACTATAGATGGTCACCTTTGACCCTATCAAGTATGCTCTAAATTTGTCAACCGCAAAGACTGTGGCTAACATTTCCTTCTCAGTAGTGGTGTAGTTCTTCTGAGACGAATTCAACGTTTTACTAGCATAATAGATGGGGTGCATTATTTTCTCTTTTCTTTGCCCCAATACTACTCCCACCGCATGGTTACTTGCGTCGCACATTAATTCAAATGGGAGAGACTAGTCAGGTGCAACTAAAATCGGTGCTGAAATCAGAGCTTGCCTTAGAGACTCGAATGCGTTTAGGCACTTACCATCGAAATTGAATTCCCTGTTGGCTTCCAGCAGCTCGCTCAGTGGTTTTGCTACTTGCGAGAATCCCTTAATGAATCTTCTATAGAAGCCCGCATGGCCTAGGAAACTTCGCAAAGTCTTAACATTTGTGGGGGCTGGGAGTTTTGCTATCGCATCTATCTTTGCCTGATCCACTTCCAATCCAACCTTTGAGATCTTATGCCCCAACACAATACCCTCAGTAACCATAAATGGCATTTTTCCCAGTTGAGGACTAGATTTGTGTCTTTGCATCGTTTTAACACTCGTTCTAGGTTAGTCAAGCATTCATCATATGATTTCCCAAACACTGAGAAGTCATCCATAAACACCTCTACAGATTGTTCCAAATAGTCAGAAAATATTGCCATCATGCACCTTTGGAACGTCCCTGGTGCGTTACATAGCCCGAATGGCATGCGTCTGAACGAAAAGGTGCCATATGGACACGTGAACGTCATCTTCTCTTGATCTTCCAGAGCTATCATGATCTGGTTATAGCTGGAATATCCGTCCAGGAAGCAGAAAAATTCATTTCCTGGCAGCCTATCTAGCATCTGGTTGATGAATGGCAGTGGAAAGTGGTCCTTCTTTGTTGCTGCATTTAGCTTGCGGTAGTCCATACAGATGCGCCAGCCAGTGACCATTCTTGTTGGTATCAATTCGTTCTTACTGTTCATGATCACTGTCATTTCCCCTTTCTTCGGTACACACTGAACTGGGCTTACCCAGTTGCTGTCGGTGATTGGATAAATGACCCCTGCGTCGAGCCATTTGATTATCTCTTTCTTTACAACCTCCTTCATCGCAGGGTTAAGCCTGCGTTGCCTTTCAACTGAACCATCCTTACCCTCTTCCAACCGAATTTTGTGCATGCAATATGAAGGGCTTATTCCTCTAATATCCACTAAGGTCCATCCGATGGCTTTGATATGATTTTTCAGTATATCCAGCAAAGCCTTTTCACATTCTGTCGTCAACGCAGAGGATATGATGACCGGTAGCGTGCTCTTTTCCCCCAAATATGCATACTTTAAATGCGTTGGCAGTGTTTTAAGCTCAAGGGTTGGTGGTTCTTTTAAGGACGGCTTTGTTTTCTCCGTGGTTCGGTTGCCCAAGTCTAAGCGTTTAAAGCTTGCGTTGGAGATTATACTTATTTCCGCTTTTCTTCCTTCATCCAGTTTATCCATCAGTGTTTCATTTTCCGCACATGCGTCGATGATGCTTGCCTTTTCTTCAATTATCTCTTCGATCATCTGGTAAGAATGAAAATCATCAGGATATTTCAACGCATTAAAAACATTAAATTTTACCTGCTGGTCATCCACTCGAATGGTTAGCTCCCCTTCCTGGACGTCAATCAGGGCGCGTCCAGTAGCTAAGAAAGGTCTTCCCAAGATGATGGGTACCTCTCTGTCAGCTTCATAATCCAGAATTATGAAGTCGGCCGGGAAGATGAATTTATCTACCTTTACGAGAACATCCTCAATTTTCCCCTCTGGATGCTTAATGGAACGGTCAGCGAGCTGAAGTGTGACTGTGGTTGGCCGTGCTTCCCCTATACCCAACTTCTTGAATATAGACAGTAGCATTAAATTTATGCTGGCCCCTACCTGACCTACGTCCATTCCTCATATAGAACAGGGCAATGTGAAACTCCCTGGATCTTTCATTTTAGCGGGTATATTGCTTTTAAACAATGCGCTGCATTCCCGCGTCAATGCGACTGTCTCAAACTCTCCGAGCCTTCTTTTCTTAGATAATATGTCTTTCAGAAATTTGACATAACTCAGCATTTGTTCCAGGGCTTCCACCAACGGAATGTTGATGTGAAGTTGTTTGAGAACGTCCAGGAATTTTCTGAATTGGCCCTCATCATTCTTCTTCTTTAGGCGTTGAGGAAAGGGCGGACGCATAGGGGAATTGATATTCTGTGATACCGACGCAGGGTTTGCCTGAGTTGCTTTTTCTCTCCCCTTTCCATTTTCTTGTTCTTTAGAGGTTGTGGTTGTGGATGAAGATTGCGGTTCACTAATAGATGTTACGGGAGGTGATTGTGGAGTGATTTGAGGCTGCAGATTTCCTTGCATCCTCTGTTTTTGCGTTTCAGTGGGAAGAACCTTCACACTCCTCAATGTCACGGCTTGACATTGTTCCTTACCGTTACCTCGTGGGGCTTCGGTATTACTAGGCAATGCTCCTTGGGGTCTGGTATTGCGCTCACTTGCCATTTGTCCCACTTGAAGTTCTAGATTTCGGATTGCAATGGCATGGCTCTTTATTTCTCCCATTTTGTTTTGGAGCATCGCTTTCAGCGACTCGCGCGTTTCTTCATTTTGAGTGATCCTTTGACACATAAGTGCTTAAAGGGATGATGATGATGAATTTGCTGACTTGTTTCTTTGCGCTTGATGCCCTTGAACACCTTGGTTGTACACGGGGTTGTTGTTTCTCTGCGGCTGTTGCCCATTTCCCTGCGTCTGTGCTTGGTTTCCTCCCCATCCAAAGTTAGGATGGTTCCTCCAACCCGGATTATAAGTCTTAGAATACAGGTTGTTCTGAACATAACATACAGACTGTGGGTTGTAGGGACACATATCGTACAAGTGGCCCTCACCACATTGCACACAGCTTATAGACGTTGTTGCATTCATCGTGTTCATTGCGTCCATTGATGCAACTGTTCCACCTTGGTTGTTCAACGCAATTGTTTGCAGCAAGGATGTCATGTTGGCGTTCTTAGCTGAAAGGTTACTAGTCGCATCCGTGTCAATCATTCCAGCTTGCGATCGTCTTTTATCCATATACCTAGATCCACATCCATCATCCACCCATTCATCAGTGTTCCTCGAAATTCTGTCGAGGATCTCTTTGGCTTGTGTGTAAGTCTTGTCCATTAAACCTCCTGCTGCAGAGGCGTCAGCCACTGATTGTGATGTTTTGTTCAGTCCTCCATAGAAAATTTCCATCTATACACAATCAGGGATACCATTGTGGGGACAATTTCGTACAAGCCTTTTAAACTGGGCCCATGCTTCACTAAGCGTCTCCGAGTCCTTTTGCTTGAAGGTGACAATGTCTCGTCGCCTCTTTGCACTTACCGTCGGAGGAAAGTATTTCTGCATGAACTTCTCAACCATTTTACCCCAAGTTGTAATCTCACCAGGTTCAAATGAATATGCCCATTGTCTTGCCTCATCTTTGAGAGAAAATGGGAATAGCGTCAGTCTGATGCTATCTTGCGGTACTCCAGCCATAGGGAATGCGCTACAAATTTCCAAGAAACTCTTTAGGTGTGCATGTGGATCTTCACCCGTTGCACCCCCAAACTGCCCTGCGGCTTGCAGCATCTGCAACATTACCGGTTTCATTTCGAACCTTCCATTACCCTCGAAGGTTGGTTGTAAAATTCCCAGTGCAAAATTGTATAAATTTGGCGACGCATACTCCCTCATCGGGCGATTTCTATCATGCGCCAAGAGAATCGGGTTTGTATCATAGTTTGCGTGCTCTTGCGCATTTGCATTCTGCCTAACCCTAGTTTGAGGAGCTTGAGGTTGATTATTTTGAGCATCCATGTTCTCTTCAGTAGTTTGATTGCTCCTTCTTTGCTTATTCTGTCTTATCCTTCTTCTGAAGGTCCTCTCAATCTCAGGGTCAATATCAAATGTTGGGTTATCCCCTTCACTCATATACTGTTAGAAGCCTCTGACAGAAGAGAAGCTTGCTATACTCCGTCGACTGAGGAATTTTGCAACACAATAATCCAAAGAAAAATATTAAATCAATGAAATAATCCCCAGCAACGGCGCTAAAAACTTGTTGTGAAAATATTGTATTGTAAATTAGCCTAACGCAAAGTGCTAAAGAATGTGGTTATGTGTTCAACATGTCATGCTTTGATCATGCAATGCGTTCTATTATTATGCGTTGGTTTTGTCAAGTTTTCCTATTCTTTTACCCAAGTATAAGTAAAGTAATAGGTGTTCTCGGTGAGTCCGAGGTCGAACACAGGGATTATATTGATTTGGTTTTTAATTGGATTTCATGCGTTACAGTGGTAACCAATAATTGTTTGAAGTTGCATTTTTAATCTAAAGAAAGCGATTGTTTGTACACTAGACTAACAATTGTGGAATATGGAAAGCATGCGACACAGCAAGTTCAACTAAGATGTGTGTGAATGGATAAAGAAAAGGGTTCAGGTTGATTAACATCTAACGTCGGAGACGCACAGTAGTATTCTATTCATACTTGCGACTCTTCTCCCGGTTGTCAGCCGCTATGCGTTATATGTCTATAACGCATAGGAGAGTGTTAAGAACCAAGGTTGTCCCCGCAGACAGGTAACACTACTTGCCCCTTGTCAATTGAGTTCCATAATCACTTACCCTCTCGAGCAGTCTGATTATTACTACTTATATCGATTTGTCAAATGGATATAAGCATCGGATTAAGCTCGCAATTGACAAGATAAAATAGTTACACTACGGTTCTCTAGTTAGATGCTAACGCAACCCTAGACCCTTGAGTGATTAGTTACTCATGGTTTGAAAGTATAAAGCGGACAGTTGAGAAAAGTGAGTAGACATGGAAGACAATTATATTGATGAAAATGAGATACAAATTTTGATAAGTTCAATTCCTTGATACAAATCTAAATTTAAGAAAGAACAGTAAGAAAGAAAGTAGGGAAGGCGTCAATGTCTTGAGTCGCCCGGATGGAAGCGTGATGATTTGCTGTGAAGTGGTGCGGCGGATGGAAGACTCTTCTCTCTCGAGCTATTTGTCTCCGGTTAAAGTCTGAGAGAACTCTGCTGTCAGTTATGGAGTTCTTCCGAGAATCAACAACCTTTCTCCTCTCGCAGAGCTACCCTTTTATAGATGATGAAATCGCAGTTAATGGCAGATTTGCTTGATTGGTGGTGAGATTGATACTGCGTCCATCTGCCTGATTGCGTGATTGTTGGGCCAATTAAGATCCACCACTTTAGCCGCAAATCATGTCTGTCAATCATCCGTCAATCTCTCAAGATTCCGATCTGATTCTCAGCGCCTGTAACGGTTGTCTACGCGTCCATGCATAGTTTGGCCTATGTCAACGCGTCGTAGGTAGCTAACGCATAGTTATGCGTTGAGTTGTTGTAAACGCATCGTCAGGTTGTTTGCGTTCCGTTCAGATCATGCGTCCATGAAGAACCGATTGCAAACATGTTGTCTTGCGTTAAGAAGTCATCAACGCATCGTCTGCATTCCTGCGTTAAAACATGCGTTTTAGGCTCAATAAGTGATAAAATCATTATCTTCATCAAAATACAAGAGTATAACGCAAAGGAAGATTTATTACTAGAATTTATCATCAACTATCGCATGGTTCTCTATTTAAACTCTATTTATCTATGAAAAAGGCTATAATAACTTGTATTTCTACAAGTTATCATTTGTACTGGAGGTTGAGTGCGTTGAGCTTTGCTCCGTCACAGCTAGGGAAGGATAATTGGATTGCAATTGTACGGATGATGGTACTGTTTGTGATCTATTGCGTGAGTGACTTAGAAATTCCTGTTATATGGTTTGTGGTAGTTACTATGGTTTACACTAACTCATGAATATTAGTAATATTTGAATAAATTCAGTCACTCACTGGGCTTTAGGCTCACTCAATTTGTTTGTTTGATTGTTGTTTCAGGTAGCGAGCGTGTTCGGGATGCCTAGCCTACAGAAGATTCTCGTATGGGCCTACTTTGGAGCAGACCTTTGGGATAGTTGTAAATACGCAGTTTACGTTCATGTTTTGTTGATGTACATGTTCCTTGGGAGTGTTGAGAGGATCGATTTGTAGTATATGTATAGAACACTTGTTTGATAAGTTGTTATTTTAATGCATGACTTAATAGCAGAAGTGTTTATATCTTGAGATTAAGCTGGCATATAGTTAAGTCCTAAAGATCTGGATATGATTTATGTTATAGTATAGAGGTAGAAAGCATGCAGGTTCACACTCACTCTTAGAGGAAGGGGTATCTGGGAAGGGGTGTGACAAGAAGACCAGGAGAAGGCAACATTTACATGTCCTTATGGTACATTCGCATTTCGAGCCGTTTGGACTATGTAAGCTCCAGGCACCTTTCAGCGGTGTATGATGGTAATCTTCTCTAAATTTTTTGAAGAATCTGTGGAGATATTCATGGACGATTTTTCGGTCTTTGGAAATTCGTTTGAAGCATGTTTAGCCAATTTGGAGAAAGTATTGAAAAGATGCGAGGACACCAACTTAGTGCTAAATTGGGAAAAATGTCACTTCATGGTGAATGTAAGAATTGTCCTCGGTCACAAAATATCCAAGAAGGGCCTTGAAGTCGATCAGGCCAAAATTGAAGCCGTAGAAAAGCTCCCACCTCCTACAAATGTAAAGACACTTCGCAGCTTCTTGGGACATGCAGGCTTTTATAGAAGGTTCGTCAAGGACTTTTCAAAAATTGCACGCCTTCTAAGCTCATTGCTGCAGAATCGACCCTACTTTTTTTATGAAGAATGCCTCAAGGCGTTTGAGACTCTGAAAGCAGCACTGGTGTCAGCACCAATTTTAATTGCCCCAGACTGATCGCAGCCATTCGAACTAATGTGTGATGCTAGCGACTATGCGATGGGAGCTGCGTTGGTTCAACATAGAGACAGAATGTTGCATCCTATAGCCTACGCCAGCAAAACTTTCAACGCAGCCCAAGCGAATTACACCACTACAGAGAAAGAGTTGCTGGCAGTAGTGTTCGCTGTTGAAAAATTCAGAGCATATCTTCTAGGGTCAAAAGTCATCATCCATACTGATCACTCAGCTATCCGATACTTGATGACTAAAAAGATGCCAAGCCGAGGCTCATCCGATGGGTTCTGCTTCTTCAAGATTTCGACGCAAAAATAGTTGATCGCAAAGGTACAGAGAACAACGTGGCAGATCATCTTTCCAGACTTGAGAATATGAAACATGATCGAAAACAATTGGACGTTAACGCAAGCTTTCCAGATGAAGCTGTATTAAAAGTCACAAAATTCGCGCCATGGTATGCAGATATTGTCAACTTCTTGGTGTGCAAGCAATTTCCCGAAGATTTCAACGCACAACAGAAGAAAAAGTTGATGCATGATGCGAAGTTCTATTATTGGAACGAGCCCTAACTTTACAAAAGGGGGCCGAATCACATCTTCAGACTCTGCGTCCCAGAGACTTCGTATCAACGCATCTTATCTCAATGTCATGCCTCCCCCTATGGAGGACATTTTGGAGGACAGCGAACTGCAGATTGTCACACCCTCTTTCTAAGATTATTTCGTGGAAGAGCTTATTAAGGAAAGAAGTAGGAAAAGAATGGTTATACTTGAGTGTTAGTTTACATAGGCCGTTGAGGGAATTTGAATTAGAAGGATTTGATAGAAAGGCTGAGTTGAACGAATCTTGAATTTTGAAATCAAAGTAATTCTTGAAGTTAAGAATTATTTTAAATAGGATAAACAGATCAGGAGAACGCAACCATGATTTTAAGCTTAGAAGTAAGGTCTTTGGAGGAAAGGAAACCTCATCAAGTGATGGGCAGGGTTAAAAAGAGTAGTTGAGAAGTAAGTGAAGTTGGACGCATACTTAGTGAAAAACCATGTTGGACGCATGGTAGAATCGCTTGACGGCATGTAATTGAGGCAAACGTATGGTATTATGCGGTAGAGAAACGCGGCAAGCCTTATCTGACATTTGGGAAGTTGGCAAGTTGAGAAGAAACTATGATATCGGCAGTAGTTAGAAAAATGGCCTAAATAGTATGGAGCAGAAGTGGCTAAGTGTTGGCCATGCGTTAGTGGAGCTATGCGTTGAGAATTTGCTGAAGGTCACTAGGCGTTGACGGCCATGCGGCGTTGAGGGCCACAAGGTGTTGGAAGTCACTATGCGTTGAAGGTTGGTATGTATTGGTACCTTAGAAGAAGGGCCGAGAGAATCATGCATTAAGTAGCTATGCGACGACTGGGCGCTGAACAATTGTAAAACAAGTGTAAGCTATGCGTTGTTGAAGCTTTGCACGGAAGGTTGAGTCGGCCAACCTAAGTAAGGAGGTGATGGCCGTATTGGTGAGTCGGTGGTATGTATATATATAAGTGAGTACGCCGACTCAATCAACACTGTTAGACATAATTCGAACCCAGATTTACCTCTTTTTACAGAAGAACAACGAAGAGAGGTCGAAGAAACAGTTTATGTCGGAGTTAGTAGGAACCAGAACATTTTCATGGTGAAATTGAAGCTGAAACCAGAAGCTTGACGGTTGAGGAAAACCTAAACATCATATGTGATGGAATAATGAGCATGCAGCAGAAGTTAATTTGATCAATTTTCACTCTAAGATGCTCAATTTAGAGGATTAAACATGCAATTAAGAAGAAAAACCAAAGTTTCAAGAACACTTACCCTTGAAGCTCCAAATTCTCCTTCAATTCTTGATGAATTTCAGCACCACTTGGTTGTAGACCACCACAAGAGTCTTCTCTACTATTCTCTAGGCTTAGATTGGATGGTGGGATCCAAATTTGTGGTGAATTTGAGAAAGAATGAAGGTTGGGAAGAAGATGAACAATGGATGGAATTTTGCAAAATTAACCCTTAATTTCACAAAATTCTTAACCATTTTTATGTCAGAATCATCTCTATTTATTAAAGAATAACATGCAATCCAATTGCATCAAAATTTGACAACACAAAATGGTTAATTTGTTGGTTAATTGTGAAGAAGACAACCAAGCTTCTAGCTTAGTTAGTGGGAAAATCCAATCTTCAAAAATCAATTTTAAAATCAATTTTCAATGAATTTCCAAAATTGAATTAAAATTGATTTTTAATTTCAAAAAGATAATTAAATAATTAAATAAAAATAATTTAATATTTAATTAATTAAATATTATTATTTTAATATTAAATAATAAAATAATATTATTTTTCCCACTTGTCCCGATTTTTCTAAAAAAAACCAATATGAATCCCTATTCATATAATTAATATTTAAATTATATTTAAATATTATAATTAACTCTATTTGTACGTTTAATTCGTAATTAAACGCCGATATATCGTATATATCTAACTTTCATTCCTTAAGCCAAGATTTGAACGATTCAAACTTATTCACCACATTATCTAAGATTTAAGTCCATTTATGAGCTAGTAGAGGGACCTAATGGACCTACAGATCATGAGCTCCAACGATCCGAGATTAACTGGCCAAACTCTTTAACCTAGTTAACCAACATTCGTTAACTAACGGGACACTCCACTAAAGCCCGTAGTTGCACTCTCCTCACTGTAGATATATTTGTGTCCAATTGATATAACCGACATCGATAAGTCAATCCTTCACAGGTTGTCCATTTGATATAACCGTCATCGATAAGTCAATCCTTCACAGGTTGTTCATAACTTCAGCTAGGTCAAATATCGATTTACCTCTGAGTTACATCTTTTCTCCTTAAGTACCATTGTCCCTCTAATGAACAATTAATTTAAGATCTAATCACTAAATCCATTCCCTCTCGGGCCAGTGAGAGGATGGGGCCCCTTGTTCAAGTCCTGGGAACAACACTTAAGAGAACAACCTTTCTTCTATCCCTAAGTTGGGTAGGAGTGAATTCCGTTTTGCAAATTCTATGTTCCCAACTATCTACCCAGTCTTATCCCTGAAATAGGAGGAATGTTGAGCAGCACTATTGAGCTTACTGTTACCTATGTAGATCAAGGGATAATTCTCAATAAATAGGAGTTCATAGATAGCTCAAGATTCAGATCAAGTTATCTAGGTCATCGATAAGTGAAATTAATCAGTGTTAATCGTAAACGGTGTTAATACGTAACAGTAATTATTTCAGGGTCAGTCTTACACAATCTCATTATGTAGAATACCCCCGCTCACATGTCTCTACATGATCAAATCAGAATCACTTCATTTATGACACTTTACAATATTTGTAACAATCATGAAGCGGGTCGTATTCAATAGTGTCTCCAGGAAGAGGTACCCAACCTAATCCATGTACTATAGACTATTGAGGCTACTTACTCGAACTTGATCCTGTTTATGTCTCCACATAAAGTCCAAGTACTCATGATAGTAGCCAAGGGTTCGTAGTTTAATTGGATTTAGAGTTGATAAATAATTAATTCACTTGAATAACTTTATATGTACTAAAAATCACCTATTTACAAAAACTACGAGTTTTAGGACATACAACCCAACAATATGATGTTCTGAAGATGAATGAGCTGGGAAGTTGAAGCTACTGCGAAGTTTTGAAGGAGGAAACATCCGGAATTTGTGCTACTGTAAAAGCTGTTAGCCGATCGAAGCAATTGAAGTTATTCAAAGATGATTTCCTTAGCGAAGAAAAGATAGAGTTGGAAATCTCGTGGTAAGTTAGAACCTCACTTCTTTACAAGTTTGTAGAAAAAAGATAGATCTGATTTTGGCTGGATTACGATGTTTAGCGGTCTGAGAACAGGTTAGAAAAGGAAGAGGAAGAACAATAACCATCGGGGGTCGCTAGAATAGGAGTATCGTTAAAGAATTGGAGGGTGATCAGCGAGACAGGTGTCGCTAGTAACACAAAGGGGCCTTGCATCTCACAACTCTCGCTGACTCTCGCTTAGTACCGCTTATTAAGGTAATATTGCTAGTCTAGTGAAGCTGAGTATCGCTGATGCCGCATGGTTAGAAGCAGTTAGTCTAAAATCTCGCTCATTATAGGAAGTTGTAAACGAAAGAAAAATTAGTGATAAAAACCCATATCTAAGATATCTAAGCAAACGTAAAGAGTATAAGAAGGAATGTTAGAAATGTCTAACATGAAAAAGGTATGTTTACAGGTCAAGAGGAGTTAGGGAAAGCGTATAACCCACTCAGAGCCCAGAATAAGTCGTGAGTGACTTTATGACTTGAGATAAGCTTAAATTCAGTACCATCTTCTATATGACTAATGCTATCTTTAAAGTATGAGTTGAAATGTACTTTTGTATATGAACTAGCACATATCTTGTTAGATATGAGATTAAACTTGAGACATATCAGATAACATTCTGAGTTTTATCAAGATAGTTATCAGATGAATGTTCAAGAATTCTGAGATATCATGATTACAGTTAATTTATGCTAAATGTATTATATGTGCTTTTGTACTAGAGAGAGTCGAATGGGACCCAACGCTGAAGGTTAGATGAAGGCATATGGGCAGCCCTAGTAATTAAATTATATGAAACTCTCACCTAAGGATTTAAAGACGGTGAGTGAGTAATTTCATGGGACCCTGGTACCGAAGGACATGGGAAGGTACACGGGCAGCCTGAGATCAGATAGATTTATGAGCAAAATAGAAGGGGTTTGACGCTGATGTATTAAGATTACTCCACACAGCTAAGGCTTACTGACGTTGGGTGCGTTGAGTTCGCTCTGCCTCAACAAAGGTTTAATGAAAAGAAAATCATTTATGTACTAATAGTGTTTTACAGGTTACAGTCATCTATAAGGTTATGAAGCGTGATGTAAGGCATGATTAAGCAGTTCATGTCAAAGATTGTAGTTATAATGTTATTGAGTTTATATTTTACTAGTCACTCACTGAACAATGTAGCTCATAGATTTTGTTTCTCTGATGTTTGTTTCCCAGGTAGCAAGCGTGTTCGGGGTGCCTAGCCTACCATTAAGATCCGTCTGTGCCAGAATAGAATTTTGTAATTTGGAAATCTGTAAACCCCATCCCTTAGTAGAAGTTGAATTTAGTTTGAGTGACATATGTGAGTTCACCAGACATATTTGTAAACTCTAAACATGGTCTTTTAAAACTTACTTATGAGGTGATCTTATTAAGAAATTTGTATAACTATTGTAAGGCCGAGCATTTGACTGTCTAGTTATGATATAAGAATGCATTTATAACAAGGTAAAATAGAATACAGATTAGGTAACACTCACTCCTAGGTATAGATATAGAAGTATATATATATTATCTAGGGTGGGGGTGTTACAACTAAGGTCTTACAAAGCGGATACTTCTGGCCAACTCTTTTCAGAGACGCTAGGGACTATGCGATCAGGTGCGACAGATGTCAACGCACTGGAAATATCTCAAGTCGAAACGAAATACCACTTACCTCTATCTTAGAAGTTGAGCTCTTTGACGTTTGGGGTATTGATTTTATGGGCCCATTTTCGCCATCAAACAGCCACAACTATATACTGGTAGCTGTGGATTATGTATCAAAATGGGTCGAAGCAATCTCTTGCGCTAGGAATGATGCAGTGACAGTCTCAAATTTTCTTCAGAAGAATATATTCACAACATTTGGAACGTAGAGAGCCCTGATTAGCGATGAAGGTACGCATTTCATTAATAAAATCATTTCCAAGTTGCTAATCAAATACAATGTACATCATAGGGTGGCAACTGCATACATCCTGCAGACAAATGGGCAGGCAGAAGTTTCCAATAGAGAGTTGAAAACTATTTTGGAAAAAGTAGCTAACTCCTCTGGAAGGGACTGGGCGTCCAAATTGGACGAGGCGTTATGGGCATATCGAACAGCATTCAAGACGCCTCTTGGAATGTCACCGTACACATTAGTCTTTGGAAAGGCATGCCATTTGCCGTTGGAACTAGAACACAAAGCATTGTGGGCTGCCAAGAGATTGAATATGGACTTGAAAGCAGCTGGAGAAGCGCTTCAGCTTCAATTGAATGAATTGGAGGAATGGAGACTGCAAGCCTATGAGAATGCAAGGATATACAAAGAGCGAACAAAACATTGGCACGATCAACGCATCAGTAAGAAATCTTTGTATGTAGGTCAAAAGGTCCTCCTTTTTAACTCAAGACTGCGTTTATTTCTAGGAAAATTAAGAACAATATGGTCTGGTTCTTTCCTGATCAAGGAAATATTTCCTCATGGTGCCGTAGAGCTAATAAACGAAGACGGCACCAACACATTCAAAGTTAATGGTCAACGCGTGAAGCCATATTATGGAGACAACCTTGAACGAGACAAAGTAGTCGTTGACCTGGAAAAGATAGAATGAGGAAAAGATGGACGCGTCCTGCGTTGCTAACAAGCACATATATCCAGGGACGCATTTTAACTTTTGTGCCTTTCCTTCTACATTATTTTATTTCTCTCTTTCTTTTCGTCATTTTATTAATTTGATTTTAATTTTTTTTATTTTTAATAATTTATAATTTATTTGATTTTATTTGATTTTATTTGATTTGATTTTATTTGATTTTATTTGATTTTAATTTTTTTTATTTTTAATAATTTATAATTTATTTGATTTTATTTGATTTGATTTTATTTGATTTGATTTGATTTTGTTTTATTTTTTTTATTTTTTTATTTGCTTTAAAAATTTTTGTTTGGATGCTATCTGTTATTTTGCGATGAGTGAAAATTGAACTCAAATTCAACTACAAGGTGTCGACATCTAAAACGATGCGATACGATTAGCTCGACGCCTAGAGGGGAATCTGAAGCGATTCTGTCACATCGCTCAGATCAAGAATTCGAAAAGTTGACTGCGCTTAAGCCGGCTGACGTCGACGGATGTCAGACCATTTAATGCGACTATGATGTCACACATCGAGCTGATAACCTACGCGCTCAGCCAAAACCCTTTATAAACCCCTCTTCAACCCTTATTCGAGTACACTTCCTTTCTCTCCGAATTTTCAGATTACCGGCGCGATTTCTAGCTGATTCGAAAAATCTCCCGATTCTCAGCCACTTTTCTCTCTTTTCACCTATACCCTTCCCATGGCTTCCCAGTAATCCACCTCCTCCAAAAGCTCTAAACCTATGGCCTCATCCTCGAGGCATAGTAGTCGGAATCTGTCCACTACCTCCACCACACCTGAACCCCTCGTCATTGTTCGCCCCAATAGTCCTGAGTTAGGAGCGGCATCATCCCCATCTTCGCCATGCTCCAGGGACCTGTCTGAAGCTCAAAAGATGGGAAGGAATGACGACTCCACCATCTTCGGAGATATTCTAGACACCATCGATGAAGAAGACGATGACTGGTTGGACGGGTTGGGTGACCAGAGGATGAAAAATGAATCGCGTGGGTCAGTCCCTGCGATAAGTGGTCTTGAGAAGTCGGACTCCAATGAAAGACCAATTGGAAAGGTAATAGCGGCAGTGGAAAAGAAGAAGTCCGCCACAAAAAGGAAAATCAGGCCAATAAGGGCTAGGGAAGTAGAAGCCGAGGAAGATGTACTTCCGCTAAGAAGGAAAAATGAAAAGGTAAAGGACGCGGGGACATCCGAGGCTATTGCATCATCTTTCGCCGCATCATCTGTTGAGCGGTTAGCAGCAAGAGCAGCAGAGAAGTCCAAGAAGTTGAAAAACGACATCAAAAAGATGAAAGAAAGGACGAAGTCGTTTCTCACTGCAAAGAAGAAGAGAAAAGAGGAGATCGCATCTGGCGTACAAGCTGTCAAAGAGGCCGCCAGAAAAGCCGAGTTTCTCCGTCGCACAGTAGACATTGCGACGGAATTAGAAGTTGAGGTGGAAGTGACTGATGCAGCAAAGCTACCCAAAGCTAAACGCATCAAGAAGAATATAAAAAAAATAAGGGAGGAGAAGAAGAAAGAAAAAGAGGTAGCAATCAACAAGGAAAAGCTACAAGAAAAAAAGAAGAAGACTGAGGTGGCTAAGGCACCTGAAGTGGTCATAAGGGACTTGGACGCAGGCAGAGCAAGGAGAACGCTGGCTAGTTCCCAACAGTAGGAACGAGAAGGGAAAAGAGAAATTGGTTGAGGAACCAATAAAGGAGGCGGCGAAGAACCATAAGAAACAATACAGTGGGCTCTATACTGAAGTGGGATTTTTCCCTGAGCCAATTAAGCTGCCCGCCTTCATCATACAAGGAGTCGACGCAATGGGTTGGAGGCAATTTTGTGAAAATGCCCAAGTCATGCAACCCACCGCCGTGGAGTCATTTTACGAAGGAACCATTCACCGCAAGGCACACTTAGTCAAAGTTGAAGATGAGGTGATTTCCTTCGAGCCTCAGGAGATCAACGCGTTGTTTGATCTTCCCGACATCGCAGCGGCAGAGGGTAATAGAATAATGTCGACGCCTACAGAAGCCGAAATGAATGACGCCCTCAAAATCATCGCCAAACCGGGGTCAGAGTGGAACAGTTCCCCAAAGGGCATTCAAACATTGGCGCTGACCTGCTTGATCGCCGAGGCCAACCTGTGGCTTTACTTCATCAAGCGGTCGCTGATCCCCACAACGCATGACGCCTCAATTTCAAGGGACCGTGCCATGGTCATTTATTGCATCATGCGGGGAATTCAGTTAGACGTGGGATGCATCATTGCCCCACAGATTCGGGGGTTGTTTTTCAAGCCAAGGGGTCAGCTATTCTTCCCCTTTCTTGTGACAAGACTGTGCGCCAACGTAGAATTCATGGAGGATGCGCCAGTCAGAGCAGTGAATGGAGTTCTTTCAGCGTAAAGTCTGAGACGGATATTAAAGAACTCACCGTATCTGCTTGAGGCGGCCAATGCAAAGAAGAGGCCGACCAAGTCCCAAGAATCATTATCCCCCCAACCTCCTCAACCCAAGAAGAGGCAATTGGTCAAGAAGAATTTTGAGATACAGGCGTCGAGTTCACAACCTAGCGAAGCTGAAGAAACTGTTCAGCTCGACGCCAACACACAAGCCTTGACCATTTATACTTCTCCCATCGACCCAATCACTGAGGAGCCCTCTTCACCACCAACTTCCCCTTCTTCTTCCCCTAAAATCCAAAAAGAGCCACTTCATCTTCCTACCACCCAACGCGGCCTCCCAAAGCCTCTTCAGCTTCCTATCGCAGACTTAAATGAAGAGTCGAAGGAAGTTTCGCCACCTTCTTCGCCCCATCTGGAGTTAACCCTCTCCCCGCCCCAATCATCAACCTTTCGAGAGGCAACTCCACCATCACCACCACCACGTGTTGAGCCAACCCTGACTCTGGATCCTGAGGAGTCAGCGCCCTTTCAATTCTCACCGCCTCGCCATGAACCTCAATCTTCCAATCTTCCAACTCCACCAACTACCAAACCTTCTGCCCGCCCAACATCTCAACAGCAGGCAGAAGCAACTACAAGCATGCATCATCAAGAAGAACCATATCACTTGCGGCACGCCTCTACTCCGCTGCCGTTTGTTGATTTAAATTTGGATGATTTGCTGCGGTACTTGATGATGGGATCCTTAACCACGTCATGGGAGACCTGGATGAAATTCGACGCAAGGAGATGGAAAGTCTCCAGCGGCAAGAAAAGTTGGCTCAACAAGTTTCCCAATTTAGGTTAGCAAGTGACTCAGATGGCGCAGCAACAATCGGAGCTTCGGAGTTTTGACGTCAGGATGAACAATTCAACACTTTGATGAATTATATTTATGAAGTGTTCGTCCAACCCATCCCAGCACCAGTTATTCCTCCTTCCCTTCAGCAACCTCTTCAGTTCAGCGATCCAAATCCTCCCCCTGCGGACAATAGTAACAACGCCCCGGGGAGAACTTAAATTTGGGGGTGTTCTTTTGGGATTTTTCCTTCTTTTCTAACGTTTATCTCTTTCAAATTTTTTTTGTAAGTAGTACAATGCATAATACATTTGCATCAATACAATATTCAATTCATGAATTACTCTTTGTTCTCTATAGTTTGTGCTTTCAATTATTTCTTGCTTTATTATTTTCTCCGCCTTGTTTTTGTTTCTGCGTCCCACCTCCATGATGATATTTATGCACTTCCCCTGTAGACTTATTGAAATAAGAGGATTAACTCACAAGCCTTAGGATATTACACTTAGTAAATTACTTCTAAGAGTTAGTATGCGTTGCAAGCTTTGCCTCAAACCTCTTTTACAAAATTTTTCTAAGGCAATCTCATAACTCGATTTCAGCAATGAGAACCTTGCTGCCTTCAAATTTGGGGGTAAGAAAGGTCTGAGCCATGCGTTTAGAATTCATAAAAATAAATAAATAAATAAAAAACATGAAAATGAACTCTATGGCGCATTACTAAAATGAGGACATCAGATTGGCTGGAAATGAGTAAGGGCACTTTTGAGGAATAAGCTTGCCGCATCTAAAAGTTAGAAGTACTTTCAAAGCGTCGATTGAAAAAGAACTTGGTGTGGTTATCTAATTGTTGATATAGTCAAGGAATAGAAGGCGTGTTGAGAGGGTGAGCTTTTACTTAGACTTGGGCTGTAAAAATTAATAAATCTTCAAATAAATGTTTGAGGACAAACATTAACTCAAATTTGGGGGTGTGATAACTTGTAGAAATACAAGTTATTATAGTCACTATTTGAATTAATTAGAGTAACTTTAGAGCTAAACGCATGATTTTGGTAGTTGAATTGTGTAAAATATATTACCATGCATTAGCACTATTTACAAAAGAAAATTCCTGAAAAATTATGAGCTTTTCTGTTCTTAACGTAGGATTAAGAATAAAAGAAGCATAAATAACCCAAATACTAGAGACAAGGCTGCTGCGAGAACAAGTGGAAACCCATGTGTCGAGACTATGCGTTGAGACGATGCGTTGAAAAAAAGTAGATACATACGCCTGGGCAAAAGCTGTCATGTTAATATACAAAAGGATAACACGCTATCAGAATATGGCAGAACAAATGGGCCGACGATGTGAAAAGTCTGCACAGCAGGGCATGGAATTTAATGAGTTTCAACTTTTCGACGCCTATAAATAGCCAAAAGCTTCTCCATTCAAAAGGAGGAGAGAAACGAGTTCAAGAGACGAAAGCTCTACAAAATTTCTTCCTCACCATAACCAGCCTCCATTTCGAGCTCTTCTGAGAGAAGGATTCTGAGAACTTTCAGAGTCGTCTCCCAGTGAGTGAGAACCTTCACCCTATGAAATTTATGTATCAGATAGCAACCATCTCAAGCCTCCATGAAGCAAGACGTTGCCAGTGGCGGCTTGACATCTTCCATTTCCGTTTTATCTCCATTTCCCTCCTTCTTACTTATGTTTTGTTAATGACATTCGAGAGAATGGTTTATTTTCTTAATATAAGTTTGATTGACGATTATCTTCCATCTATTTCCATATTAAACACCTTACACCATGTTGTTTGAATGCTAAATGAGTTAGATATTAGAGTTAGTTTTTCTTAAGCAATATTAAGTATGTTACATCTTGATCAATGCATATCATTAGCTTGCATAACTTTGTCTGACAAACAAAAGTAGTAAGCACGACTGTCTAGCTTGAGAGAGTGGATGGTTAATCATTAGCATTTATCGAGACTAGATGAGGTGCAGAGATGTAGTTCATCTTTTGCCAACGCAAACTTACCATGCGTCTTAGAGATAAGATTAATGTGGGGTCGAAACATCGAGAGATGGATTCACAAATTAAGTTTGTAGGTACGTAATTATACTTGGATATGCTTAAGTAATCAATTAGCTCCTGCGTTAACTCTACTTTTATCGCATGGTTCCATTCATTCTCAACACATGTGATGTGCCACTTTTGTGTGTTAACTGCAAGTGTGCGGGTCAAGTTATAATATAAAACGGTTAAGTCCAAGTATCGTTTCCACTAGAGATCCAATTGGGAAAGTTTAAGTTATTTAGCTATTCTAGAGTTGAATCAATTTTATTTGAGGATTGGAATTCAAATTGTTGTTTTTGGGAAAAAGAAAGATCAAACCAAGAAAGTATCAAAGGGAGAATTGCAAGAATCAAAGAGAGTTCTAGGGTTTCAAATCCTTGTTTGTTTCATCATGCAAAATTATAGATTTCATGGATTTAATTCTTATGCCTAAGTCTAGAAACTTAATTCCAAGTTATCTTCTCTCAAAGACAACTCTTTCTCATGCAACTTGATTGATAGTTAATCTCTTAAAACCAATACAAAATTACATGGCATTAAAACTAGTCTTTAGCAACTTTCATTGTAAACCTAACTACTCTCGTGATAGATTAACAATGATTCATTGTTATAGATCAAATTAAACATATAATCTCTCGATTCATATATCTAATCTAACATGTGAAGGTGGCCAATCTTCAAGAATTAAACACAATAACAATGAAAAGCATATTTATTTGAACAAAACCATGAGTCTACAAAATTATCATGAATTCACAAACAATTCATCAAAAACCCTAAAACCAAAGAGTTTAGCCACTCATAGCGTAAAGCAACATATTGATCAAAACAAATCAAAGAAAGAGTGTAAAGAATAGGGAAACTCTACTGAAAAGAGGTTCTTGATTGAGGCAGCACCGTCACGAACTCCTTGGCTCTCGCGTCGGACTTCGAAGGGCACCAAAACTATCTCAAACTCTTTTCCTCTTCCTTGCGGCTAACTCACTCTTGGAACTCTAGCGTAATTCTCACCTTTTCGGATCGTTCTCTTGTTCTGCAACTTTCTTGATCTTCTTGATATTTATTTCCCCACTTTGGCTGCTGAAAACCCCTCAATTTATAGAGTTTGGCCGCCTAAAATTTAACCTAAAATACAAAACTTGCGTTTAAATTAACGCTGGCGCCGCGGCGCTATGCGGGTTGTGGGCAAAATTAAGTTGCTCTCGGGTTTTAGCGCCGCGGCAGCGCCGTCCCAGCGCCGCGACGCTGTCTTGCGTTCACCAAGTATGCGTCGAAGCAGCGCCTTCCTAGCGCTGCGTTGCTGCTCTGCATCCATGCTGATGCGTTTCAGCCTCAGCGCCGCGGCAGCGCCGTCCCAGCGTCGTGGCGCACCATGCGTTTCAAGCAAGGATGCGTTTTTCAGCACTTTTTCTCCATATTCTTGCTCGGTTTTGATCTTTTAGTCGTTTCTTCTAATTTTCCTCGTTTTAACCTGAAAATCACTAGCAAACAAATGAAATCTAATATAAAACTCCCTTAATTTGAGAGAATAATAAGCACTTTTCAAGTGCTTATCAACATGCTATCTGACTAAAGGACATTTGACTAACCCTCGCCGCGTCCATCTCATTGTTAGTTGTAGGAAATTTTATTCATTCTTTATGTATAGTTTTAGACACATACAACCAATACATGCACATATTACATGTACAGTTCACTGCATAGTCATGCATTTATTCTCAACGCCTAGTTATTACAAATCCCTGCGTTCGAACCTGGACTCACCAGGAAACCTATAAATGCTTATACTTGCGCTTTTTATAGAAAAACTTGCTTAATCATGATCACACTTGAGTAATTCTCAACGCATCCTTGTACGGAAATGATAAATCTATTTTTGTGCAACAAGCTAAGAAACTCAATTTAATTCAAATAGAAATTTAACGAACATTTAACATTTAAAAAGATAGACAAATAAAGCTCATACATTTTGTGTACACTTTTTCTTTTCTCAAGGCATGTATACTCTTTTCTTTTTCCTTAGTCTAAGATTACAAGCTATCATGCATTTCCACTCTCTAACCGGTGGGGCCTTTCGGAGTGACAACCAAATACACCCAACTTAATCCTTTTTTCAGTTAAAAATTCTAAATTAAAGTGGCTACGTGTTCAAGAATATAAGAAATTTTAAGAGGGACTTAAATGAATTTAACTCAAGATAGTGCTATTCTATTTCCACAGTAAGTCATCTATCATGCAAATTCGAATCTCATCATGGGCAATCAACATCAAGGCACACAACCATAAACAACATTCCCATTAACTTTAAAGCTCCAAAATTTTCAACAATTTTTTTCAAAATTAACATGCATATGATCATTAAAACTTTCACTGACATGCATAGCAGGGTAAGAAAACACACAAAAGTATGAGAGACACCTCCCACCCCAAACTTAGAGTCATGCATTGTCCCTAATGCATAAGAGCATTTAACAAAGAAAGAACAAGCCTGGAAGCAAGCGGGAAGCCACCAAACAGGCTTGGTGTAAGGAGTACTTTGTGTAATAAACGAGGTTCCTAAGAGATAAAGCATATGAGTTACTCAAAGATTTATTGAAAATAAAATAAAAAGAAAAGTAAAAAAAAGCAATAAAATTGGGTTGCCTCCCAATAAGCACTTGGTTTAACGTCTTCTAGCTAGATGGGGCTCACGAATCATGGTAGATTCCAAGGTGGTTTCTTCCTTTCATGTTTTGGATCACCTACAACTTTTAGTATTCGCCCACATTGACACTCATAAACATATTCATTAGCATTTAGTGAGTTAGTCAACAAATCATTATCAAGTTGGACATCATCGTTTTTAATGTAGTCAAGACTCATTAAGGAGTCATTATTCTTAGATTTTACCGGAGTCACCACTTCATTTTTAACATGCTTCTCCATAATTTGTTCATAATTCATTATAGGTTTGGGAGGCATGCAAGAAGAACTAGGACAATTATCACAACTAGAAACATGCTTTATAAGATTTTCTAATTTAACATCAAGCTCACCATTAGTCTTACCATTCAAAGGAGGCTTATCATGCATAGAGTTTGTATTCGAAGAAAGAGGCGATGTTACCTTTGTGCTTGGCTCATGATGCTCATACCTTTCTACATCCGGATGCTTAGGGGTTTTATAGATGTCAAATGTTACCTCCTCATCGTTAAGGCAAAATGTGAGCTTTCCATC
Organism: Citrullus mucosospermus; assembly: GCA_030954485.1. Taxonomy (NCBI): domain Eukaryota; kingdom Viridiplantae; phylum Streptophyta; class Magnoliopsida; order Cucurbitales; family Cucurbitaceae; genus Citrullus; species Citrullus mucosospermus. The sequence continues at coordinate 12,256,643 of CM062057.1, read as the reverse complement.
TTGCACATCGATGAGGGCCCTTCCGATGGCCAAGAATGGTCTCCCAAGGATTATGGGGACTTCGACATCTTCCTCCATGTCTAATATCACAAAGTTCGTTGGGAAGATAAACTTTTCTACCTTAACCAAGACGTCCTCCACAATGCCGTAGGGATGAACAAATGATTGATCGACCAAAAGCAAAGATATGGTAGTTGGTTGCACCTCTCCACCATTGAGCTTCCTAAACATGGATAAAGGCATTAAATTAATGGAAGCTCCAAGGTCACAAAGTGCTTTAGTAATCTTATTATTGCCTAAATGACAAGGGATAGAGAAACTCCGTGGATCCTTTAATTTTGGAGGCAATTTCCTTTGTAATACCACACTACATTCTTTGGTTAGTGCACCTATTTCATAATCTCCATACCTTTTCTTCTTAGACAATACATCCCTCATGAACTTGACATACTTAGGCATTTGTTCTAATGCCTCTGCAAAAGGAAGGTTAATTTCTAACTTTTTTAATATGTCTAAGAATTTTGAAAATTGAGCATCAATCTTTTTCTTTTGAAATCTTTGAGGAAAAGGTAAAGTGTTAGGAATAAAAGAAGTAGAGTTAGAAGTACTCCCTATGTTGGACTTTGATTTCTCCTTTTCCTTAGATGCACTCTCTTTTTGTAGAACATCCTCTTCTTGTAAGGGTTCCTCATCTTCATCATTGATCAAGGGAGTGGATGGTTTTTTCCCACTCCTCAAAGTCACGGTCTTGCATTCCTCCCTCGGGTTTCTCTCGGGGCAACTAGGGAACTTACCCTTTTGCATTGTTTGGAGGGAAGTTGCCATTTGACTAAGTTGAACCTCCAAGTTTTGAAGTGTCTTACCTTGGCTTTGAACGGCGCTTGCAATTGTTTGGACCGAATTCTCCAATGTGGTTGTCCTTGATCTTGACTCTTTGACAAAGTCAAGCATTATATCCTCTAGTGATGATGTCTTTGCATTCCCTGCTCCATTGAATCCTTGAGGTGCTTGCAACACATTCTTGTTGTTAGCATATGAAAAATTCTCATGATTCCTCAAGTTGGGATGATAGTGAGTTGGAAGTTGTTGTTGACCTCAGTATTTGTCACACCCCCTCCTGGATTACCTACCCATCCTGAAAAGGAATGTGAAGACAATAAACATCACCCCTCTTGTGACTCATATTGTCCCTTCTTACCTTCTTATCCTGTGCATACATTTACTTATATACCTACAAAGAACTCAGTCATACTACACATGCTTATAATTTGATACAATTCCCCGTATAGGGTACGCTTTTATTACATAGCATAATTTCACTTTCATATCCGTCATATAATGTACAAAACTCCACCAACAATCCCCACTCAAATCTACATGATCTACATGCCATTTACATAAAAGAAACATATGCAACGTACAACTCTCAGACTTGACTATAATTTGAGAACTCGAGACTTAGGCAGGGTGAGCTGAAGTAGGCTAAACACCGGGAACGTCCTTGCTACCTGGGGGAGAAAAGGAAAACATTCGAAAACATAAGCTAACAGCTCAGTGAGTGACAAATCTTTGTAAAACGAGCATTTATTGAAAACAGGCATGTTATGTATAACGAATAAGTAAGAGTTTAACAGTTTGTTCAAATGAAACATGCTTCCTATAAAATCCATTAATCTCATAAATCAAATCTTAAATCATAAAAGAGTGAGTTCTAAAGAGTTTATCAATCACAGTTTAGTTTTCAAACTTTTCCCTTAGTTGAGGCGGAGCAACGCTTCTACGCACTCAACGTCGAAATCATCCCTGGCTCAATGCGGAGCAAACTCGACGCACAAGCCAAATCAACCTCTATGTGCACATAGGAATATGACGGGTTGCCGAAGTACCTTCTCATGTCCTTCAGTACTGGGTCTCGAGGAAACTCACGTGCCTTCTCGTGTCCTTGAGCACTGAGTCTCCTCTTAAACGTTTTAGAATTTCATTCACATAATAGTTCACATGAAAATTCTTTCATAGAAATTACACAAAACTTTATTCAATAACATTTCATAAAAGAGAATGCTTTCTATCAACTTTAGAAAACGTATAACATGCCTCGTAAATAGTGCAACCAAACATTATGCATTATAAACAGTTCATCGCAAAAGTCATATTCCATAAGAACATTTTTATTAAAGTAGAATTGAGGAGTAAAATAATCACTCACAACTCTTCCTAGGTTTTTCGTGGATTATACACTTTCCCTATTTCTTCTTGGCCTGCAAGAGACATGTACCTTGCGTTATTGAACACTAAATCTTCTTCCTTTTCTAATTAACTTAATAAGCGGAAATTCTAGCGATACCAACCAATAAGGACTGTTACTAGCGATACTTGCTAGAGCGACACTAGCATTACATTACCTTAGCAGCGATACTCAGCGCTATCTAGCGAGAACTGTGAGATGGAAGGCTCCTTTGCGTCTTAGCAACACCCGTCTAGCTAACAATACCCAGACAGTGTACCAATACCTGATTCTCAACTGCAGTCTGCACCGCTATTCCCTCCTTTCTTCTCATTCTTACTTCAATCTATTAAAAGTCACAATTCCATACGGATTCAGGACTTCTTCTCTTCTACAAACTTAAAGGAAATTAAGTTCTATAGCTTACCTCAAAGTTTCAAGGCTTAACTCCTCCTCGCCCTCACTGTATTCCGGATTCACCTTCTACTGTTCTTGATTGCGAGATAATCTTGTAAACTCTGCTTTTCCTAAGGATTCACATAGTAAATCTTCAATTTCAGCTTTACCTTCCTTCACAAAAGTTGTTAGAAATTATGTTAACTTACTAACCTCCAAGTTTTAGCTCTAAACTCGGCTTCCTCCACACGTTCTACTCTGATTATCAGTCACTGCTCAAACCATGTGACTTCAGTCATTCTTCTGTTCCAGCTTCGTTTTCAACATCAATATGAGTCGAATTTCGTCCAAAATCCTCAAGAACACCTTCCTCAATCTTCTTCTGAAGTCTATCTGAAATATGGAACCATCTTAAGCTCTCGAAATGTCTTAAAAATGATTAGAAATTTAATTAATTCAACTATATATACTACCGACTTAGCCTTCACAAACACTAAGATTAATGTTGCCGACTTACCCCTCACTCGCAGGCTGGCGCGGGGTTCTCACTTCGACGCGAGGCGCTCATGTTAAGATTTTCCTCCAGTGCCTTCAGCAACTAGCCCACCCAACGCATGGCGTCGTCCTCAACGCCTCCTGCTTTTGACGCATACAACTCGGTCATACACCACTATCTTCGTCGCGTCAAGACCACTCTGTCTTCGATGCGAAGGGACTTCAACTCATGTTTGTCTTTAACGCACGTATGGCTGTCCTCAACGCAGAGTGACTTTAGCGCATGGTTTAAGCACGTTTCTTCCCCCGCCAGAATTACTTATCCTTCAACGTGGGTAGCTACCTCAGCTCACTAACCTCCGTGAATCAACCACAAACACATGGACTTAGTCAATACTTAGCCACAATTTTCTTTCCAAAAATTCTTACTCTCGCCCCCCAGCCACTTCTTCCTTTGAAACGCATAGTCACAAACGCATGGCCGCACCCCAACGCTTGGCAACGCAAATAAGTGCTTACAGTATTGTCCTCTATCCACATAATTAACTACCTCCGACTCACTTGGCTCTTGTTGATTTGCCATGGCCGCAAGGGAAGCTATGGATGATGGACTTGCTTGGACTTGGCTTCCTTGAGAAAATTTAGATAAAGCATTAGTGAGAGAAGCCAATTGAGCTTTTAGAGAACTTACCTCGTCCATCTCATATCGTCCAGTGGCTTTTGGGATAATTGGAGAAGATCATTCACATGGCCAATTATACGATGTAGTAGCCAAGTCTTCTAGTATGGTATACACCTCTTGAGCATTCTTTGAAAAAATAGAGCCTCCGGCAGTTGAATCTAGTATGGATTTGGTTGAGCTTGCTAATCCATTGTAGAAGAGTTGAATTTGCAACCAATCCGGGTAACCATGTTAAGGGCACCTTCTCAAGAGATCCTTATACCTCTCCCAAGCCTCATAAAGTTGTTCATCCTTAAGTTGGTGGAATGTTCCAATCTCCGTCCTTAGTCTTTGAGATTTAGCTGGTGGAAAATATTTGTTCAAGGAAGCTTGAGCTAAGATCTCCCACGTTGTAATGTTATCCAGAGGTATGGTTTCCAACCAATCTTTAACATGGTCCTGTAAATAGAAAGGAAAAAGTTTTAGTTTAATTGCATCGTTAGAAACACCATTCATCTTTACCATCCCGCATATCTCTAAGAAAGATCCTAAGTGCTTGTGAGGATCTTCATTGGTTCTTCCTCTAAAGGCTAGCTCTCTAGCCATGTGGATCAACCCTGGTTTCAACTCAAAATTGTTGACATTGATGGGTACATTCATTATTCCGGGTTGATTTGCCGGTAATGTCGATTAGAAGTAGTCCCGAATTGCCTTTGGTATCTCCTCCGCCATATCCTCGATGTGATTGTGTTGAACCCTTAGGTTTCTTCTATACGTCCTTTCAATCTCGGGATCAAGAGGGAGAATATTAGTATTGTCTCGAGGCATACACCAACAAAAAAAAAAACTAATCAATAAATATATAAATAAATGAAAATAAAGATAAAATAAAATAAAATAAAATAAAATAAAAAAGGAAAAAAAATATAGAATACAATAAAATAAAATATAAATAAATAATCAACCAAATAATATACACCTCAAATTCAGATCTATCAATTCTAATGAATATTAAATAACAAAAATCGTTCTTTGGATCCCCGGCAACGGCGCCAAAAACTTGATGTGCGCCTTTAGTGTTAACCGCAAGTGTACGGCTCAAGTTATAATATAAGATGGTGAAGTTCAAATATCGTTCCACTGGGGATCCAATTGTGAATGTTTATCTTACTTAGCTATTCTAGAATCGAATCAATTTTATTTGAGGATTGGAATGGAAGTTATTAACTACGGAAAATATAAAGCAAATAAGGAAAAGTATTAAAGTGAGAAACACAAGAGTTAAAGAGAGTTCTCGGGTAATGAATCCTTGTTTATTTCATTATGCAATATTATAAATTTCATGGATTTTATTGTCATTCATATGCCTAAGTCTAGAAACTTATTTCCAAGTTATTTTCTCTCAAAAACAACCCTTTCTCATGCAACTCGATTGATTACTAATCTCTTGAAACCAATACAAATTACATGGCATTAAGATTAGTCTTTAGCAACTTTTATTGTCAATCTAACTACTCTCGTGATAGATTAACAACAATTCATTGTTATAGATCAAGTTAAACATACAATCTCTCAATCATATATCTAACCTAACATGTGAAGATGGTCAATCCATAAGAATTAAACACAATAACAATGAAAAGCATAATCATTCCAACAAAACCATGAAAGTCTACAATATCAACATAAAATTCATAAACAATTCATTAAAACCCTAAAACTAAAGAGTTTAGCCACTCATAGCTTGAAGCAACATGTTTAAGCAAAGTAAACAAAGAAAGAGTGTAAAGAAAGGGAAACTCTACTGAAAAGAGGCTCTTGATTGAGGTAGCACCGTCACGATCTCCTTGGCTCTCACGTCGAAATTCGAAGGGCACCAAGACTATCTCGAACTCTTTTCTTCTTCCTTGCAACTAACTCACTTCTTGAACCCTTTTACGAACTCTCACTCAATTGTCTCCTTCTTGTGCTTCTTTTGGTCTGTAAATTGATGGTTGATTGATTATTAAGGCTACTAGAAACCCCCAAATTTATAGAGTTGGCCGCCCAAAACCTTACCAAAAATAACAAATTTTCATTTATGGAAAACTGGCGCCGCAGCGCTAGGGTTGCGTCCAAAATTGTTCCTCTCGGGTTTAGCGTTGCGATGCTCTGATACATTCAGAACGTTGCTCTCGGGTTTTAGCGTCGTGGCAGTGTCGTCGAAGCGCCGCAGCGCTATCCCAAATTTTGCCCTTTTGAGTTTTTCAACTCTTTTTCGCCGTATTCTTGCTCGGTTTTGATCTTTTAGTCTTTTCTTCTAATTTTCCTCATTTTAACCTGAAAATCACTAGCAAACAAGTGAAATCTAATATAAACTCTCTTAATTTGAGAGAATAGAAAGCACTTTTCAAGTGCTTATCAGTTGTCGAGAAATATGCTTCTGCTGAAATGATGTAATGAATCCTTGTTTTATGCATAACAGATTTAACATGCCTGTTTTCGAATAAAAGTTAGTTTTATAAAACTAGTCACTCACGGGGCCTTAGCTCACGCTTTCTCATATTTTTTTTCTATTTTCCAGGTAGCGAGCGAGTTCGGGATGCTTTGCCTATGCAAAAACCTCGTCTGGGTCGGCTTTAGTGTTAGTGGTTTGACAGTGAACCTTACTGGGAGTCAAGGTTGCTGTCTTCACATCTCCTCTTGGGTTATGGAGGATAATCCGGAGGGGGTGTGACACTTGTACCTCTCCCAAGCCTCAAAAAGTTGTTCATCCTCAAGTTGGCAGAATGTTCCAATCTCTGTCCTTAGTCTTTGAGATTTAGCCGGTGGGAAATATTTGTTCAAGAAAGCTTGAGCTAAGATCTCCCATGTGGTGATGATATCCGGAGGTATGGTTTTCAACCAATCCTTTGCACGGTCCTGTAAAGAGAAAGGAAAAAGTCTTAGTTTAATTGCATTGTTAGAAACACCAAACATCTTTACCGTCTCGCATATCTCCAAGAAAGGTTGTAGGTGCTTGTGAGGATCTTCATTGGTTCTTCCTCTAAAGGCTAGTTCTCTAGCCATGTGGATCAACCCCAGTTTCAACTCAAAGTTGTTGACATTGATGGGTACATTCATTATGCCGAGTTAGTTTGCCTTTGGTATTTCTTCCGCCATCTCCTTGGTGTGATTGTGTTGAACCCTTAGATTCCTTCTACACATCCTTTCAATCTCGAGATATATTAGTATTATCTTGAGACATAAAGCGACAAAAAAGAAAAAAAAGAAAATATAAAATAAAATAAATAATCAACAAAATAATATATACCTCAAATTAAGATATATCAATTATAATGAATATTAAATAACAAAAACCGTTCTTTGGATCCTCGGCAACGGCGCCAAAAACTTGATTGCGCCACTTTGACTGTTAACTGCAAGTGTATGGGTCAAGTTATAATATAAGACGGTGAAGTCCGAATATCGTTCCACCGGAGATCCAATTTCGAAGGTTAAAGTTACTTAGTTGTTCTAGAATCGAATCAATTTTATTTTAGGATAGGAATTTAATTTGTGAATTATGGAAAATAAAAACTAAATAAGGAAAGTAATAAAGTGAGAAACACAAGAGTCAAAGAGAGTTCTAAGGTAATGAGTTCTTGTTTATTTCATCATGCAATATTATAGAATTCATGGATTTTATTGTAATTCATATGCCTAAGTCTAGAAACTTAATTCCAAGTTATTTTCTCTAAAAACAACAATTTCTCATGCAACTCGATTGATTACTAATCTCTCGAAACAAATACAAATTACATAGCATTAAGAATACTCTTTAGCAACTTTTATTCTCAACCTAACTACTCTCGTGATAGATGAACAACAATTCATTGTTATAGATCAAGTTAAATATACAATCTCTCAATCATACATCTAACCTAACATGTGAAGATAGTCAATCCACAAGAATTAAACACAATAACAATGAAAAGCATAATCATTCCAACAAAACCATGAAAGTCTACAATATTAAATGAATTCATAAACAATTCATCAAAACCCTAAAAATAAAGAGTTTAGCCACTCATAGCTTGAAGCAACATGTTCAAACAATATAAACAAAGAAAGAATGTAAAGAAAAGGAAACTCTACTGAAAGAGGCTCTTGATTGAGGTAGCACCATCACAATCTACTTGGCTCTCACGTCGGAACTCGAACGGCACCACGACTCTCTTGAACTCTTTTCCTCTTACTTGCAACTAACTCACTCTTTGAACTGTTTTATTAACTCTCACTCAATTCTCTCCTTCTTGTGACTCTTTTGATCTGTAATTTCGTGCTCTGGTTGATGATTAGGACTGCTGAAAACCCCCAAATTTATAGAGTTGGTCGCCTAAGAAAACCTTCCAAAAATACAAATTTTACAAAAAAAGGAAACTATTGCCGCAGCGCTGGTCTATAGCGCCGTGGTGCTACCAAATTAGGAAAGAGAGCGTCGCGGCGCTGCGGCTGTGATGCGAAGACCTGCTCTCGGGTTTTAGCCCCGCGACGCTACCCCAATTTTGGCAACTTTGTTATTTTCTTCTCTTTTTCACCATATTCTTGCTTGATTTTGATCTTTTGGTATTTTCTTCTAATTTTCCTCATTTTAACCTGAAAACCACTAGCAAACAAGTTAAATCTATTATAAACTCCCTTAATTTGAGAGAATAGAAAGCACTTTTCAAGTGCTTATCAGCTCCAGTCAATGTTCTACTTAGATAGTAGAGCACGCATTCCTTCCCCTTCTCCTTTTCTTGTGCAAGTAGTGTTCTAATCGATCTTTCTTGCGCAACAATATATAATATCAATGGTTTTCTAGTTGTAAGTGTGCTCAAGACCAAAGGGTTGAGCAAATACTTCTTTATGCTAGCAAATGCAATTTGGTATGCTTAGTCCCATTCAAAGACTATATATTTTCTTATCAATCTTTGAAAGGGTTGGCATCAACCTGCAAGATTAGGTATTGTCACACCCTTTTTCTAAGACCGTTTCGTGGAAGAGCCTATAAAGGAAAGGAGTAGGACGAGAGTGGTTGTGCTCAAGTGTTAGTTTACATAGGTCGTAGATGAAATTTGAATTAGAAGGATTCGATAGAAAGGTTGCATTGAGTGAATTCTAAATCTTGGAATCAAAGTCATTCTTGAAGTTGAGAATTCTACTGTGTAGGATAAACAGATCAGGAGAACGCAACCATGATTTTAAGCTTAGAAGTAAGACCTATGGAAAGAAAGGAAACCTCATCAAGTGATGGGTAGGGTCAAAAAGAATAGCTGAGAGGTAAGTGAAGTTGGACGCATACTTAGTGGAAAACCATGTTGGACGCATGGTAAAGACGAAGGAAACGTATGATAAAGGTAAAATGCATGATGGTATGTAATTAAGGCAGACGCATGGTATTATGCGGTAAGGAACAAACGCATAGAAGTATGCATTTGAGACTTTAATGTCGGGTAGTATGCGGTAGAGAAACGCTGTAAGCCCCTACCTGGCATTTGGGAGTTAGCAAGTTAAGAAGAAACTATGAAATGGGCAGTGATTAGGAAAAGTTGGCTGAGTAGTATGGGAGCAAAAGTGGCTAAGTGTTGGCCATGCATTAGTGGGGCTACGCGTTCAGAATATGTTGGAAGCCACGAGGCGTTGAAAAAGGTAGCTCGGCATGGACACGTGATTGGACGCCACGAGGCATTGGAGGCCACTAGGCGTTGAAGGCCACAAGGCGTTGAAGGCCACGAGGCGTTGGAGGCCACAAGGCGTTGAAGGCCACGAGGCGTTGGAGGCCACAAGGCGTTGAAGGCCACTAGGCGTTGAAGGCCACCAGGCGTTGAAGGCCACTAAGCGTTGAAGGCCACTAGGCGTTGAAGGCCCCTAGGCGTTGACGGCCACGAGGTGTTGAAGGCCCCTAGGCGTTGACGGCCCCTAGGCGTTGACGGCCACAAGGCGTTGAAGGCCACTAGGCGTCGAAGGCCACTAGGCGTTAAAGGCCACGAAGTGTTGGAAACTACTATGCGTTGAAGGTTGGTATGTGTTGGTACATTAGAAGAGTGGCCGAGAGGATCATGCGTTAATCGGCTATCTAGCAACTGGGCGTTGAACAATTGTAAAACAGCAAGTTTAAGCTATGCGTTGCTGAAGCTTTGCACGGAAGGTTGCGTCGGCCAACCTAAGTAAGAAGGTGATGGCCATACTGATGAGTCGGTGGTATATATATAAGTATGTACGCGGACTAAATAAACACTTTTAGACATATTTCGAACCTAGATTTACCCCTTTTCACAAAAGAACAACGAGGAGAGGTGGAAGAAAATGTTTATGTCGAAGTTAAGTAGGAACCAAATCATTTCCATGGTGAAATTGAAGCTGGAACCAGAAGCTTGACTGTTGACGATAATCTAGACATCATTTGGTGTTTGAAGAAGAGTGAGTTGGGGAAGTCGAAGCTAGGGCGAAAATTTTAAAGGTGAGTGAGTTAATTCTTAGCAACTCCTGTAAAGGATGTTTAAGCCAAATTTGAGCAAGAGTATGTTAAATTTTAGGAAGAAGCATTCGGAGTTGAGCTACTACAGGAGCTACTAGTTGATTCGAGGCAGCCGGAGTTATTCGAGAATAGTTCTCAAACGAAGAAAAGTTAGGGTTTGAAATCTCGAGGTAAGTTAGAAAGCTCACTTCTTTACAAGTTTGTAGAAGAGAGAAAGTTCTGATTTTGGCTAGATTTCGATGTTTAGCGGTTTTGAGAATGGGTTAGAAAAGAAAGAAGAAAGCACTAGCCATTGGGGGGTCGCTAGGACAGAAGTATCGCTAAAGAGTTGGAGGGTGATCAGCGAGACAAGTGCCGCTGGTAACGCAAAGGGGTCTTGCGTCTCACAACTCTCGCTGACTCTCGCTGAGTATCGCTTGTTAAGGTAATATCGCTAGTCTCACGAAGCTGGGTATTGCTGATGTCGCATAGTTATGAGTAGTTTAATCTAATAATCTCACTGATACCTGTGAATCTCGCTCATTATTGTAAGTTGTAAACAAGAGAGGGACTAGTGATGAAAACCCATGTTTGAGATAGTTAAGCAAACATAGTGAATATAAAGAGGAATATTAGAAATGTCTAACACGAAAAAGGGGTGTTTACAGGTCAAGAGGAGCTAGGAAAAGCGTATAACCCGCTCGGAGCCCGGCATAAGTCGTGAGTGACTTTATGGTTTGAGATAAGCTAACTTGAATAGTATTTTCTATATGCTTAATAATATCTTTGAAGCATGAGTTGAAGAGTACTTCTATGTATGAAACTAGCACATATCCTATATGTGAGATAGAGCTTGATAATGTATCAGATAATGTTCTAAGTTTTACCAAGCTAGTTGCTAGATGAATGTTCTGAGAATTTTGAGATATCATGATTATAGGTAATTTTATGATAAATGTATTGTGCATGTCTGTGCACTAGAAAGATTCGAATGGAACCCAATGCTGAAGAATACGTGAAGGCATATGGGCAGGCCTAGTATTTTATGAAGTCTGAGATATTATGATTATTGTTATATTATGATAAATGTGATGTGCAAGTTAGTGCTCTAGAAGGATTTTATTGGGACCCAATGCTGAAGGACATGTGAAGGCATATGGGCAGCCCTAGTATTTTTATGAAGCTCTCACCAAAGGATATAAAGACGGTGATTGAGTATTTCCCTGGGACCCTAGTACCGAAGGACATGAGAAGGTACACTGGCAGCCCGAGATCAGACAAACTTATAAGCAGAATAAAAGGCATCTGACGCTGATGTGTTGAGATTACTCCACACAGCTAAGGCTTATTGACGTTAGGTGCGTTGAGTTCGCTTCGCCTCAACAAAGGTTCAATGAAAAGATATCCATTTACGTAATGATAGTTGTTTACAAGTTATAGTTATTTACAAGTTATAGTTATTTACAAGTTTATGAAGCATGATGTAAAGCATGATCAAGCAGTTCATACAGATGATTGTAGTTATGTTTTATTTGAGTTTATACTTTGGTTAGTCACTCACTGAGCATTGTAGCTCATAGATTCTTGTTTCTCTTTTGATGTTTTCTTTCCAGGTAGTGAGGGTGTTCGGGGGTGCCTAGCCTACCATCAAGATTCGTCTGAGCCAAATTAGAATTTTGTAATTGGGAACTTGTAAACTCTATCCCCATGTAGAAATTGTACTTATTTTGAGTGGCATTTGTGAGGATCACTAGGCATACCTGTAAACTTTAAGCATAGCCTTTTTAAATCTTACTTATAATGCTATCTTATCAGGAAATTTTTGCATAACTATTGTAAAGGCTAAGCATTTTGCCTGCTGGTTATGATATAGAAATGTATATATAACAGTGTCTAACAGACTACAGACTAGGTAACACTCACTCCTAGGTAAAGATATAGATATATATATATAAATATCTAGGATGGGGGTGTTACAGGTATAAACCTTCTAATGTAGGCCAAGTGACCCTAAAAACTTCTTAACTCGTGCAGATTTTTAGGACTTGGCATTTTCTGGATAGTATCCATTTTAGATTGATCGATTTCTATCATGCGATGCCTCACAACATACCCAAGAAACTTTCCTTAAGTCACATTGAACACGCATTTAAGAGACTTCATCCTTAATTGATACTTTCTCAGATGATCAAAGACAAGTTTCAAGTCTATTAGGTGATCATGTAGTTTTCTAGACTTCACCACAAGATTGTCGACATAACATTCAACGTGTTTATGTAACATATCATAGAAGATCCTTTGCATTGTTGGGTTTTATGTGCTAAAACTCAAAGATTGTAAATGTAATAATTTGACCGTAGTTAAATCATTAATAAAGAGTTATTGATGTGTTACTTCAATAAGCGTTATTGATTTTTTTTGTTTGTTTTATCTTAATAACCTTAAATCCAATAAACTAACATCCTGGGCTGTTTTATGAGTCTTGAACTATATGTGAGGACATATGAAGATCAATGCTCAAGATACAGTCTAAAGGGTCTATAGTATAGGGATAAGGTTGGGTACCTTATCCTGGTGACTGATGCGAACTTTGAGTGTTAACCGCAAGTGTACGGGTCAAGTTATAATATAAGACGGTTAAGTCCGAATATCGTTCCACTGGAGATCCAATTGTGAAGGTTTATCTTACTTAGCTATTCTAGAATCGAATCAATTTTATTTGAGGATTGGAATGGAAATTGTTAACTATGGAAAATATAAACCAAATAAGGAAAGTATTAAAGTGAGAAACACAAGAGTCAAAGAGAGTTCTAGGGTAATGAATCTTTGTTTATTTCATCATGCAATATTATAGATTTCATGGATTTTATTGTAATTCATATGCGTAAGTCTAGAAACTTAATTCCAAGTTATTTTCTCCCAAAAACAACCCTTTCCCATGCAACTCGATTGATTATTAATCTCTTAAAACCAATACAAAATTACATGGCATTAAAAATAGTCTTTAGCAACTTTTATTGTCAACCTAACTACTCTCGTGATAGATTAACAACAATTCATTGTTATAGATCAAGTTAAACATACAATCTCTCAATCATACATCTAACCTAACATGTGAGGATAACCAATCCACAAGAATTAAGAAAAGCATAATCATTCCAACAAAACCATGAAAGTCTACAAAATCAACATAAATTCATAAACAAATCATCAAAACCCTAAAACTAAAGAGTTTAGCCACTCATAGCTTGAAGCAACATGTTTAAGCAAAATAAACAAAGAAAGAGTGTAAAGAAAGGGGAACTCTACTAAAAAAAGGCTCTTGATAGATGTAGCACCGTCACGATCTCCTTGGCTCTCACGTCGAAATTCAAAGGGGCACCGAGACTATCTCGAACTCTTTTCCTCTTCCTTGCAACTTAATTCTCTCCTTTTTGTGCTGATAAGCACTTGAAAAGTGCTTTCTATTCTCTCAAATTAAGGGAGTTTATATTAGATTTCACTTGTTTGCTAGTGATTTTCAGGTGAAAACGAGGAAAATTAGAAGAAACGATTAAAAGATCAAAACCGAGCAAGAATACAGCGAAAAAGAGTTGAAAAACCAAAAAGGGCAAATTTTGGGGATCTCGGCGTCGCGGCGCTGAAGCATCAACGCATGGTTCTGGACGCAGAGTAGCATTGCGGCGCCAAGATGGCGCTGCCTCGACGCATCCTTGCTGAAACGCATTCTAGCGCTGCAACGCTTAGACGGCATTGCCGCGGCGCTAAAACCCGAGAGCAATATTTCTGAAACGCATTTTAGCGCTGCGACGCTTGGATGGCGTTGCCGCGGTGCTAAAACCCTAGACCAAACTTTTTTCGGATGCAACCCTAACGCCGCGGCGCTGTCCCTTTCTTAATTGAAAAATCTGTATTTTTGGAAAATTTTGGGCGGCCGTACTCTATAAATTTGGGGGTTTTCAGCAGTCCAATTCATCAAGAAAAATCCAGGAAAAGTAAGGAAGTTGCAGACCTAAAGAGATACAAAAAGGAGAGAATTAAGTGAGGGTTCAAAGAGTGAGTTAGTTGCAAGGAAGAGGAGAAGAGTTCGAGATAGTCTTGGTGCCCTTCGAAGTCCGACGTGAGAGCCAAGGAGGTCGAAACGGTGCTACTTCAATCAAGAGCCTCTTTTCAGTAGAGTTTTCCTTTCTTTACACTCTTTTTTTGTTTATTTTTCTTAAACATGTTGCTTCAAGCTATGAGTGGCTAAACTCTTTAGTTTTAGGGTTTTTGATGAATTATTTATAAATTCATGATAATTTTGTAGACTCATGGTTTTGTTGGAATGATTATGCTTTTCATTGTTATTGTGTTTAATTCTTGTGGATTGGCCATCTTCACATGTTAGGTTAGATGTATGATTGAGAGATTGTATGTTTAACTTGATCCATAACAATGAATTGTTGTTAATCTATCACGAGAGTAGTTAGGTTGATAATAAAAGTTGCTAAAGACTATTTTTAATGCCATGTAATTTTGTGTTGGTTTTAAGAGATTAATAATCAATCAAGTTGCATGAGAAAGGGTTTTTTTTTAGAGAAAAATAACTTGGAATTAAGTTTCTAGACTTAGGCATATGAATTACAATAAAATCTATGAAATCTATAATATTGCATGATGAAATAAGCAAGGATTCATTACCCTAGAACTCTCTTTGAGTCTTGTGTTTCTCCCTTTGATATCTTCCTTATTTGATTTGTATTTTTCCATAACTTATAATATTCAATTTCAATCCTCAAATAAAATTGATTCAATTCTAGAATAGCTAAGTAACTCAAACCTTCCCAATTGGATCTCCAGTGGAACGATATTCGGACTTAACCGTTTTATATTATAATTTGACCCGTACACTTGCGGTTAACACTAAAAGTGCTCACCATGTGCCTCTTTAGGTCTATAACTTCCTTGATTTTCTTTGATTTTCTTTTATTGATTTGGGCTGCTGGAAACCCTCAAATTTATACAGTTTGGCCGCCCAAAAATTTACAAAAAATAACATTTTTTCATTGAAGAAAAGTTGGCGCCGCTGTTCCATAGCGCTGCGGCACTAGGGCTGCATCAGAAAAGTTTGCTCTTGGTTTTAGCGCCGCGACGCTGTGATGCATTTTAGAAATATTGTTCTCAGGCATTAGCGCCGCGGCAGCGTCGTCCAAGCGTCACGACGCTGTCATGCGTTCAACAAGGTTGCTTCGAGGCAGCGCCATCTCGGCGCCGCGGTGCTACTATGCTCCATAATAATGCATTTATGTTTCAGCGTTGTGCCAGCGTCGTCTCGGCGCCGTGGTGCTACTATGTGTCTAGAATGATGCGTTTATGTTTTAGCGCCATGGCGCTATCCCAAAATTCGCCCTTTTGAGTTTTTCAGCTCTTTTTCGCCGTATTCTTGCTCGGTTTTGATCTTTTAGTCGTTTCTTCTAATCTTCCTCATTTTAACCTGAAAATCACTAGCAAACAAGTGAAACCTAATATAAACTCCCTTAATTTAAGAGAATAGAAAGCAGTTTTCAAGTGCTTATCAGTGACACTATGGATACAACCCACTTTGTATTTAATACAAACACAATGATCTAATGCGTTCATATAAGTGACATGCGAGTGGGGGTATCATATGCAATGAGTTTGCATAAGACCGGAACACGAAATAGTAATCACTAGATTTAACTCTGTTGACTAATTAGGTTTTTATTTTAATCGGATGACCTAGGCAACTTAGTCTTAATCCTGTGTATATTATGAACTCCTATCCACAAGGGATTTTCCTTTGATTTGTATGGGTAAGAGTGGTCGTTTGCCGACTCAATATGCCTACCATCTTGGGGACAAGACCGAGTGGGGAGCTAGGAACATAATTATATAAGATGAAATTCACTCATTCCCATTTTTAGGGTAAGTAGATAAGTGTTCAGTCTCCGGGACTTGAACAAAGGGCCCTACCCTCTCACTGGCCCGAGAGGGGTTTCTGTTTAATGGTTGGACAATAAACAGGTTGTTTATTAGAGGAGCACTAGTACTTAAGGATTTAGAAGTAACCTAGGGGTAAAACGGTAATTTTACCCAGCTGTGGGTCTTTAGTGGAGTGTACCCACAGTTAACGAATATTGATTAATGTGGTTAATGAGTTTAGCCGATTAATCTCATATCGTTTGAGCTTCTGATCTGTAGGTCCATAAGGTCCCTTTGCTAGCTCACCACGAACCAACAAGGATCAACTATGTTGAAATAAAATTTTGAAATGTTCAAATTTATAAGAGAAAATATTAATTGTATTGGATACAATTAATTGCATGAGTTGTTATAAAATTTATTTGAATGTGATTCAAATTATAACTTTATAATATGGAGAATTAATTTATTTGAATATGATTCAAATAATTAATTATTTATTTGGATAAAATCCATATAAATAAATAGAGAGAGAATTAATTAGTTAATTTGAATTGGATTCAAATAATTAATTATTTAATTTGGATGAGATCCAAATTAAAGATTCTATAGAAAATAAATAGAGGGAGAATTAATTAATTGATTTGAATTGAATTCAAATAATTAATTATTTAATTTGGATGAAATCCAAATCAAAGATTCTGCAAAAAATAAATACTTAAATAAGATTTAAATATTTTAAACCATTTAATATGAGATATTATTTGGATAGATATTTATTAATATTGGATATTATTAAATATTTGATTTAAAAGCTCTGCAGAGGGTTTATCCTAATAGGATTAGAAATAACCCATAGAGTTTTATAAATAGGGCCCTTGAGAGCCTTCATAAAACACACTCTCTAAGAGAATAATCTCTACGATTACTCTAAAAATCTTCCTCTACTAATTCTCCCAATTTTCTTAGAAAAATTCTAAGAAAATTCTTCTTCCCATTCTTTCAAAGAAGTGGTTCCCACAAACCGAATCCTTGCCAGAGTCATAGCAAGGAAGATCTCTTGGAAAAGGAAGACTACAAGAAGAAGACTATCGGTTCGAGAATTAAAGATTGGCAAAGGTATGATGCTTAACCTTTTCTATACTTTTTGTATTTTTAATTCTTTCAATAAATCAAAGAACGTGATCATATGCTTCTGTCGGGATTCAATTTTCTTCATGCATAGCCCACTGATATATGGTACCTGCATTCTTTAATCCGAAGGGCATCACTTTTTAACATTATATACCTTTCGAAATTCTAAATGTTGTTTTCTCTTCATGCTCTAGAGCCATTCAAATTTGGTTATATCCTGATGACCCATCCATAAATGATAAAGCCTCATTACCTGTGGTGACATCCACCATGATTTCTATGATGAGTAAAGAAAGTCATCTTTTGGGCAAACACCATTCAGGTCACGAAAATCAACACAAACACATAGCTAACCATTCTTTTTCCTTACGGGAACAATGTTGGCTATCCATGTTGGATATTTGACTTCACGAATAAACTCATCCTCAATTAGCTTGTTAACCTCTTCCTCAATTTGAGGAATGAGTTCTGGTCAAAAGCATCCTTGAGCTTGTTTGATTGGTTGATACCTTGGTTTAATTGTTAGGCGATGGACAACCACTTTTGGATAAAGCTCAGGCATTTCTCTATATGACCAAGTAAAGACATCTTTTATGGCGTGAGTAAGTTTACATATTCCTTTTCTTCGTCATCAGCGAGTTGTGTGCTAAGTTTGGACAAGACGCTTCAATTGTACCAAGGTTAACTTCCTTTAGCTCATCAACTGTTGATTGACTGATAAGCACTTGAAAAGTGCTTTATATTCTCTCAAATTAAGGGAGTTTTATGTTAGATTTCACTTGTTTGCTAGTGATTTTCAGGTTAAAACGAGGAAAATTAGAAGAAACGACTAAAAGATCAAAACCGAGCAAGAATACGGCGAAAAAGAGCTGAAAAACTCAAAAGGACAAATTTCGGGATAGTGCCGCGGCGCTGAAACATAAACGCATCAGTCTGGATGCATAGTAGCATCGCGGTGCCGAGATGGCGCTGCCTCGACGCATCCTTGTTGAACGCATGACAGCGTTGCGGTGCTGAGACGACGCTGAAGCATAAACGCATCCTTATTGAACGCATGACAGCGTCGCGGCGCTTGGACGGCGCTGCCGCGGCGCTAAAACCCGAGAGCAAACTTTTTAGAGTTGAAACCCTAGCGCCGCGGCGCTATGGGACAGCGCCGCGGCGCCAGCGTTACTTAAATGAAAAATTTGTATTTTAGGTTAAATTTTTGGGCGGACAAACTCTATAAATTTGGCGGTTTTCAGCAGTCCAAGAGGGGGGGAAAAATCAAGAAAAAAGAAGAAAGTTGCAGACCTAAAAAGAGATACAAAAAGGAGAGAATTAAGCGAGAGTTCAAAGAGTGAGTTAGTTGCAAGGAAGAGGAAAAGAGTTCGAGATAGTCTTGGTGCCTTTCGAAGTCCGACGTGAGAGCCAAGGAGTTCGTGACGGTGCTGCCTCAATCAAGAACCTCTTTTCAGTAGAGTTTCCCTTTTCTTTACACTCTTCCTTTAATTATTTTTGCTCAAACATGTTGCTTCAAGCTATGAGTGGCTAAACTCTTTGGTTTTAGGGTATTTGATGAATTGTTTATGAATTAATGTTAATTTTGTAGACTCATGGTTTTATTTAAATAATTATGCTTTTCATTGTTATTGTGTTTAATTCTTGTGGATTGGTCATCTTCACATGTTAGGTTAGATGTATGATTGAGAGATTGTATGTTTAACTTGATCTATAACCATGAATTATTGTTAATCTATCACGAGAGTAGTTAGGTTGACAATAAAAGTTGCTAAAGACTATTTCTAATGCCATGTAATTTTGTATTGGTTTTAAGAGATTAATAATCAATCGAGTTGCATGAGAAAGGGTTGTTTTTTAGAGAAAATAACTTGGAATTAAGTTTCTAGACTTAGGCATATGAATTACAATAAAATCCATGAAATCTATAATATTGCATGATGAAATAAACAAGGATTCATTACCCTAGAACTCTCTTTGACTCTTGTGTTTCTCCCTTTGATACTTTCCTTGTTTGATTTTTCTTTTTCCCAAATTTGAAATATTGAATTTCAATCCTCAAATAAAATTGACTCAATTCTAGAATAGTTAAGTAATTTTAACCTTCCCAATTGGATCTCCAGTGGAATGATACTCGGACTTAACCGTTTTATATTATAACTTGACCCGTACACTTGCGGTTAACACTCAAAGTGCGCATCATTGACCATCATCCTCAAGTGATGATGGGGCTTGTAAGCACTGGCTTATTAATACTAAGTGCTGGGAGGAGACAAGTGAAATTGTGGCTATGCGTTGTTAGAGGAAAAGTAGCCGAGGGTGAAAGAGCAAAAATTTTGATTTTGACTAAGTGTTGGCTAAGACTATGCGTTGATGAAAGAAGAGAAGAGTTAGCATTTTTCTTTTGAGTGGCCATGCGTTGAAGGAGGAATCACGAAGAGTTGTCGTGAGCTGAAGCAGTCACCCGCGTTGGAGGAGAAGTTGATCATTGGCAGGGGAAGAAACGTACTTGGCTTACCATGCGTTGGTAAGGTTGTCATGCGTTATGGTCCCTATGCGTCGAAGACAGAGTGGTCCCTATGCGTTGAAGACAGTGGTGTAGTTAGTCGTTGTAAGCAGTAGGAGGCGTTGAGGGCGCCATGCGTTGAGTGGGGATGATTGAGTTGTATGCGTCGAAGGTAGGAGGCGTTGAGGGCGCCATGCGTTGAGTGTGGATAATTGCTGAAGGCATTAAAGTAAGTTGCGTCATGGGTGTTTTGCATTGAAGTAAGAGAAAATTTGGCTGCCTTGCGTTGAAGTGAGAATGAGAACCCCGCACGCCAGCCTTCTTGTGAGGGTTAAGTCGGCAGTATATATAGGTAAATGAATTAAATGTTTAATCATTTTTAGACACTTTCGAGAGCTTAAGTCGGTTCCATTTTTCAGACGAACAACAAGGGAAGGTAGAAGAAGGTGTTCTTGTGGATTTTGAGCGGAATTCTACTTGCTTTGGTGTTGAAATCAAAGTTGAAACAGAAGGTTGTTTGTGGTCGCACAGACTGGACAGTGTCTGATGTTTGGAGTAGAACGAATCAAGGAGATCGAGTCTAGGGCTGAAATTTTAAGGTCAGTAAGTTAACATAATTCTCAACAATTCTTGTGAAGGATGGTAAAGCTGGAATTGAAGTTAATTATGTGACTTTTTAGGTAAAAGCAACGGTTACAGAATTGTTGTGCAATCTGGAGCAACGCGGAGTGATTTTGGAATAACTGGAGAACAGAGGGGAGTTAAGCCTTGAAATTTTGAGGTAATCTGTGAAACGCAATTCTTTACAAGTTTGTAGAAGAAAAGAAATCTTAGTTTGGACTGGAAGTATGTTTTTAGCAGGGGTGAATAAGAAGAACCGAAGCTGCAGCAGTCAGCTTTGTTAAGGAGGAAAGTAAGCTAGAAACGTTCGTGTTATAGAGAGTTTGCGTTGCACACAAATTCTTCTTGAAATCAAGGTATAACAAAAAGGTTAAGAAGCAGCTTTGTAGCAATAGCAGAATGAACCAGTGGAAACCTAGCCACAGGATGAGATTAAGGACATTGTACATATGTTTAGTTGTTGTTTATGTTAAAGTGAATGGAAAAGAAGAATAATAAGAAAATATGTTTATTTCAGGCCAAGAGGAGATAGGAAATGTGAATAATCCACTCAAGGCCTAGAAAGAGTTGTGAGTGACACTTTTTTTGCCTCAAAACAATTTTGTTGTATATGTTAGTTCGGTTTTCCAATTGAATACGATTTTGTGATCAATCGATTTACAAAGCATACTTTATATTTCTTAAAAGGTATTGAAAAGTATGTTTATGAAATGTTATTGATTTAAGAGTTGCCCTGTTTTCTTATGAAAGATTAACAGATGATTTGTTTGTATAAAGTATTGCTTTCCTTAAAGGAAAATGATTTAGAGAAGGCTCAGTGCTGAGGGACTTGAGAAGGCACGTGACTTTCCCTGGGACCCAGTATTGAGGGACATAGAGAAGGTACTTGGGCAACCCGCCATGTTCCTATGTGCACATAGAGGTTATATGCTGGTGCGTTGAGTTTTGCTCCGCATCGAGCCTTATTCGTTTTCGACGTTAGGGTGTTGAGTTTTGCTCTGCCTCAACTAAGGAGAAGTATTGCAACTAAATTGATTTCTTTATGATTTGCTGAAAAATCATGTATAATTTGATAAGGGCAATTAAGCATGCTTTATCCAATGAATATGAATTGATTCCATATTGTACACATGACGTTGAACTTAGTTTTTATCCTGATGATTTCCGAACTAAAAACAATTTGTTAAAATTAGTCACTCACTGGGCTGCTAGCTCATGTTTTCAATGTTTTCTTTTCCTCCCAGGTAGCAAGGACGTTCCTGGTGCTTAGCCTACTCCAGCTCGCCCTACTTAAGCTTCGAGTTTCCAGAAACAGTTTATTTCTTTGTTGTTGTACGTGTAAATAACTTAACACTAGTGGCATGTAGATTTAGCTGCATACAAGTGGGTTGTGAGAGAGTATGTTGTAAAAGTGTAAGTTGTACAGGATGGATTGTTCGCATTATGATCATGCGTTAGTATGGCTGGATTCTATGATTGTATACGTATCGATTGCTTATACAGGAAGTTATGTAAGATGGGACAATATGCGTCACAAGAGGGGTGATGTGTATTGTCCTCACATCTCCTCTTGGGTTGTATGGGGTAATCTGGGAGGGGGTGTGACAGGGCTTTTTCCGCATCCTCTTCAAGCACCTCAAGATCTGATGCTTCTTCTATTATGACATGGCAACAATTTTCTACATCTTCTTCATCATCTCGATCGTTCTCTTTAGGTCGAGTGATAACGTGTCGTGCCATTTTACTTTTAACAAACCCTTTGTATTTACCGAAACAAGCAATTTCCTTTTCATCCTTGATGGAACATTCGTCACTTTTCACCTTGGGTGCTTTGCCTGAGACCGATGTGGGAAATTGTTTCTAGTTTCTTGTTGTGGTCACGCTTAATCTCTCAAAAGCAGATGCCTGATAACTTGTAGAAATACAAGTTATTATAGTCACTATTTGATTTAATTAGAGTAACTTTGGAGCTAAACACATGATTTTGGTAGTTGAATGATGAAAAATGTATCACCATGCGTTGTCACTACTTACAAAAGAAAATACCTGAAAAACAATGAGCTTTTCTGTTCCTAACGCAGGGTTAAGAAGAAAATAAGCGAGAAGTACGAAGAGACGAAGCTGCTGCGAGAACAAGTGAAACCCATGCGTCGAGCCTAGGCGTTGAGACCATGCGTTGAGAAAAAGTAGATACAAACGCATGACCAAAAGCTGTCATGTCATTATGCAAAAGGATAACACGCTATCAGAATATGGCAGAACAAATAGGCCGACGATGTGAAAAGTCTGCGCAGCAGGGCATGAAATTTAATGTAAAGGTGTCAGGTCATCATGAGTTTGAACTTTTCGACGCCTATAAATAGCCCAAAGCTTCTCCATTAAAGGAAGAGAGACCAGTTCAAGAGGCGAAAGCTCTGCACTATTTCTCCTTCACCATAACCAGCCTCCATTTCGAGCTCTTCTGAGAGAAGAATTCTGAGCACCTTTAGAGTCGTCTCCCAGTGAGTGAGAATCTCCACCCTATGGAATATATGTATCAGATAGCAACCATCTCAGGCCTCCATGAAGCAAGACGTTGCCAGTGGCGACTTGATGTCCTTCATTTCTGTTTTATTTCCATTTCTCTCCTTCTCACTTATATTTTGTTAATGATATTCGAGAGTGATTTATTTTCTTAATATAAGTTTGATTGACTATCATCTTCCATTCATTTCCGTATTAAATACTTTACACCATGTTGTCTAAATGCTAAATGAGTTAAATGTTAAAAGTTAGTTTTTCTTGAGCAATTCTGAGTATGTTACATCTTGATTAATGCATATCTTTAGCTTGCATAACTTTGTCTGACAAACAAATGTAGTAAGCATGACTGTCGAGCTTGAGAGAGTGGATAGTTAATCTTTAGCATTAATTAAGACTAGATAAGTTGCAGAGATGTAGTTCATCTTTTGCCAACACAAACTTACCATGCGTCTTAGAGATAAGATAAATGTGGCGTCGAAACATCGAAAGATGGATTCACACACGCAGTTTGTAGGTATGTAATTGTACTTAGAAAGTTTAGGTAACAACTAGCTCTTGCGTTCAACTCTACCTCTATCGCATGGTTCCATTCATTCTCAACGCATGCTATCTGACGCATTGTTTTACATATGACTACCCAACGCCGCCGCGTCCACTTCATTATTAGTAGTAGGAAATTCTTTTCATTCTTTATGTATAGTTTTACACAATCAACAAATGCACATATTTACATGTACAGTCACCGCATAGTCATGCAATTATTCTCAACGCCTAGTTATTACAAATCCCTGCGTTCAACCCTGGACTCACCAGGAAACCTATAAATGCTTATACTTGGGTTTTTATAGGAAAACTTGCTTAATCATGATCACACCTGAGTAATTCTCGACGCATCCTTGTACGGAAATGATAAATCTATTTTTGTGCAACGAGCTAAGAAATTCAATTTAATTAGAATAGAAATTCAAACGAACAAATTTATGAACAATGCCTATGTGGTAGTAGTTATTATTTACCTTCTCTAAGGTTGTACTTAGCCTCTGAAAAGTTGAAAGTCATGTATAGCCAAAAGTTAAGGGTTGATTTTTATCTTCAACTGCAAGCATAGTTAGTCTTTGGAAATACCACTAAAGGAGTAATGCGACTGAAG
The DNA here is from genome assembly GCA_030954485.1 of Citrullus mucosospermus. NCBI lineage: Eukaryota > Viridiplantae > Streptophyta > Magnoliopsida > Cucurbitales > Cucurbitaceae > Citrullus > Citrullus mucosospermus. The sequence goes on along the minus strand of CM062057.1, from coordinate 12,232,551 downwards.
GAAGAAGTTCTCTAACCTTCATTTCTCTTATCTTCTTTGGAATCATTGCTCTCTTCCACGGTAATATGACACGTACCTGCAACTTTTGCTTTCCCTTTCCAAGTTATATGAATCGATTCAAAGGGCTTATATTCGAGTCCAGCCTTTGAATTAGGAATAGTATATCCTTCTTTCTGAAGCTTCTTTTGAGTATAGAAAATTTTAGGTCTTTCGTCAAATATCTTTAAGCTTTTAAACTTAGTATGAGTTGTGAAGTCATAACCTGCCTTTGCCAGCAGCTTATACGCCTTTGCATAGAAACCATCTTTTGTTTGTTTTATTGGAAGGGTCGTTTTCACCTCCTCTTTCTCAGTCTTTTTAACTTCTCCTTTATCCATCTTTGTAAACAGTGTGGTAAAGATTTCCTTCAAAATTTTGACGTCTTCGATCATTAGATTTTTAGAGCATCCTACAAATGGTGATTCACCTTTCTTGCATAAAGAGAGAGGAACATAGCGAAAAACGGGAGGTTTTGAGACCTTTTCTTGTGTGTTTATCATGCTTTTGTTCTTTGACACCTCAAACTTGATTTGGGTGATTGACTCATCATCCACTTCACTCAACTTCTTCATTATGATCATTTGTAACTCGGGCTTATAAGAGCCTTTGGCCATAGAAACCTTGGTTAATATAACTTCATTAATCTTATCATTTTTCATGTAAAACTTTGTGTCAACAAAATGAGATTCGGTCTCTTAGAATGGCTTGGTGGCGGCATCAAATTTCTTGATGCCCCGTTGATAGAACTTAAAACACTAAGGGAGCATGGACGTTACAACTCCATTTTCATAAATCCAGGGACACCCTAACAACAACCTGTAGATGGTACTTGAATCAATCACATTAAATAGGGTGCTTGCTTTCAAATCCCCTATGACAAGCTCTAAGCAATCATGTCTATTGCTTGTTGTCCTCCCTGATTAAAACCTTGAATCAACAACTTACTATTTGATAATTCATCCATCGAATTGCCCAGTTGGTTCATAGTCAACTTTGGCATTATGTTGACAGTTGAACCATCATCAATGAGGCTTTGACTGAGTTTTTGCTCTCGAACATATCCTGACACAAATGGAGGTCTATTATGAAGTTTTGACCCAATTAACATATCTTCATCTATGAATGATATTGCTATACAACATGAAGCACATGTATTTTCTTGAGAAGTAGAATGAGTTGGACAATCGTCATTTTTTAATATTTCGACAAGCATATTTTTGGTCTCTTGTGTGAGTGACAACAAATCATTTATGCTGAAAGAAAGTAGTTCCTCTGGCTTGGTCGTTTCTTCTGTCAAATTTGAGAAAGTACCATAATCTTCTGTCGTATGAACGACGTGACACGAAACAGTTTCAACTGAAAAGCTCTTTGGAAAAGAGTCTTTCAAAGTTATTGGTTGTTGAGGTCGAGAAAGCTCTTCGCTTTCTTTGATGATTGGTCGAAGTTGTTTCGTACTTTTCCTTATTTTTTTTCTTTGGGACTTACTCTTCCTTTTATAATTTTAGTATGAACGAGATTCTTTCTTAACAAAATTTTGTTTTCACCTCTTCCAACAAGTTACCAATGTCCATCCTTCATCTGTATCTTCCATTTGTTCTTCTTTTTCTTAGGAGTCAACTTTCTAAAGGTCGGTTCTTTTTTAGGCCTCTGGTGACGAATATATAATAATAGGCTCAAGAGATCCAAATTGATTTAAACTTCCTGATGTAAACAAACAAATATTAGGATGAATCATTATTGCAACATGATTTATTTGCACCACATCATCGAGGTCCAACTCAATCTTTTTCTTTTGAGCTAATTTCAAAATTAACTCCTTCAATACAAAGCACTTTTCTACTGGATGGCTAACAATTTGATGATATTTGCAGTAATTGGGATCATCTACTCTACCCATTTCTACCATTTACATTGAGGAAGTTTAATGAGTTGTTTCTCCAGTAACTGCTCTAACATATCTAGAAGATCGGAGTCTGGAAAAGAATAGAATTTTTCTTATGTTTTTTTCAACATTGGGCATTGTTTCTCGCCTCCATTTTAGCATTTCTCAATCTTTTTCTCTTTAGAGATAAAGTTTAAAGCGGTCGTATTCACGACCATAAGCTTCTTTAGTAGCACCCTTCAATACCTTTTTGGTGCTCTACACTTCTTTCTTTTTTTTTTTAATTTTTTTTTTACTTCTGGGACTAGTAAATTGTTGCTTCCTTTATTAGAAATGCTTAGCTCCATATCATGAGCTCGGGTTGCTAATTCTTCAAAGATGTAGGGTTTTATCCCTTGCAAGATGTATAGAAGTCCCCAGGGCGCATTCTTTGAGTGCACATTTCGACTGTCGATAGTTATGTTAGTCTATCCTTGCAATCAAGGCTTAATGCTCTCTAGCGATTGATGTAGTCAATGACTGGCTCGCCTTTTCATTGTTTGGTGGCCGAGAGGTTTATCATACTATCGATAAACCTATTATTGTAGAAACAATTGAGGGATTCTCTTTCAAGTTGCTCCAAACTATCAATAGTTTTAGGTTTCAGGTAGGTGTACTAGTCAAATGCATTTTCCTTTAGAGTTCGAACGAATTGTTTGACTAGCAGGTCTCCTCTGGTTCCTACATTTTCACACGTTTCAATGAAATGAGCAACATGTTGCTTTGAGTTTCCCTTCCCATCAAATTGTTGGAATTTGGGTGACTGGTACTCATTTGGCATCCTTAGGTTGTCAATCTTCTTTGTATATGGCCTGGAATACAAGAGAGAAGTCTGACTAGGCTCACCATATTGAGCCTTGATTGAGTTTGCAATCATCTCCTATAATTGTTGAACAGACAATGAAGCAAATGAAGTTGAATCTTGTGGTTGACTTTCTTGCAAAACATTTTTCCCTTTTTCATTGTTCTTAACTGCGGTTGTATGACTCGATTCAATAGTGTCACAACTCTCAATATGATTCTTGACAAATGAAATTTTATAATCCCTTTATTTGATTGCCTTTAGCAACATGCTAACTTTCTTTTCAAGTTCAACCATCCTCTCTTCACTTGTTCCCACATCAATCATCATGATTGACATTATGTTGGGGTGTGATGCCTCCTCACATTGTTCAAAAGATGAGGTGTGCTTGTCAAGTGCAGTATTTTCTCTGATGACGACCCAAACTTTTGGGTCCCCCGAGATCCAATCCCATGTATTCCTTGCGATCTCAAAGGTTGGTTGCTTGTTAGATTGTTGCATTTCTCAGTCTACTAAAAACGTCGCTTGAAGCTTTGGAAGCGTTGTCTTTAGATTTCATTACTTTTTGAGATATATCTTGTGTTAATCTGTTAATAAAGGTAGAAAAGTCCCACCAGAAGGTAGAGAGGACCCACCGGAAGTGCTAATATGTTAATCAAGATTTCCAAAGAAATTTAATTTGTTTGAATTCGAATTTTTTATTTGTATTGATTTCAATATTTGTGAATACAGTCTCTAATATTTGATCCTTTGGTTCTTTATCTCAAAAAGTTACAAGAAATTTAAGTCTTTCAAATCTTCTTGTAGCTTCAGCTTCAAAGTCTTCAAGGACTTGAAGACTTTGAATGTAACACCCCCATCCTAGATATTTATATATATATCTATATCTTTACCTAGGAGTGAGTGTTACCTAGTCTGTATTCTGTTAAACACTGTTATATATACATTTCTATATCCCAACCAGCTGGTAAAATGCTTAGCCTTTACAATAGTTATGCAAAAATTTCCTGATAAGATAGCATCATAAGTAAGATTTAAAAGGCTATGTTTAAAGTTTACAGGTATGCCTGGTGATCCTCACAAATGCCACTCAAAATAAGTAGAATTTCTACATGGGGATGGGGTTTACAAGTTCCCAATGACAAAATTCTAATTTGGCTCACACGAATCTTGATGGTAGGCTAGGCACCCCGAACACGCTCGCTACCTGGAAAGAAAACATGAGAGAAACAAGAATCTATGAGCTACAATGCTCAGTGAGTGACTAACTAAAGTATAAACTCAATAAAAACATAACTACAATCATTTGTATGAACTGCTTGATCATGCTTCACATCATGCTTCATAAACTTGTAAATAACTATAACTTGTAAATAACTATCATTACGTAAATGGATATCTTTTCATCGAACCTTTGTTGAGGCGGAGCGGACTCAACGCACCCAACGTCAATAAGCCTTAGCTGTGTGGAGTAATCTCAACACATCAGCGTCAAATGCCTTTTATTCTGCTTATAAATCTGTCTGATCTCGGGCAGCCCGTGTACCTTCTCATGTCCTTCGGTACTAGGGTCCCAGGGAAATACTCAATCACCGTCTTTATATCCTTTGGTGAGAGCTTCATAGAAATACTAGGGTTGCCCATATGCCTTCACATGTCCTTCAGCATTGGGTCCCAATAGAATCTTTCTAGAGCACTAACTTGCACATCACATGTATCATAATTTAACAATAATCATAATATCTCAGACTTCATAAAATACTAGGGCTGCCCGTATGCGTTCACGTGTCCTTCAGCATTGGGTCCCATTCAAATCTTTCTAGTGCACAAACATGCACAATACATTTATCATAAATGAACTATAATCAGGATATCTCAGAATTCTCAGAACATTCATCTAGCAACTAGCTTGGTAAAACTTAGAACATTATCTGATACATTTTCAAGCTCTATCTCACATATAAGATATGTGCTAGTTTCATACATAGAAGTACACTTCAACTCATGCTTCAATGATATCATTAAGCATATAAAAAATAATATTCAAGTTAGCTTATCTCAAACCATAAAGTTACTCACGACTTATTCCGGGCTCCGAGCGGGTTATACACTTTCCCTAACTCCTCTTGACCTGTAAACACACCTTTTTCGTGTTAGACATTTCTAATATTCCTCTTTATATTCACTATGTTTGCTTAAATATCTCAAACATGGGTTTTCATCACTAGTCCCTCTCTTGTTTACAACTTACAATAATGAGCGAGATTCACAGCTATCAACGAGATTATTAGATTAAACTACTCATAATCATGCGGCATCAGCGATACCCAGCTTCGCGAGACTAGTGATATTGCCTTAACAAGCGATACTCAGCGAGATTCAGTGAGAGTTGTGAGACGCAAGGCCCTTTGCGTTACCAGCGGCACTTGTCTGGCTGATCGCTCTCCAACTCTTAGCGATACTTCTGCCCTAGCGACCCTCAATGGCCAGTGTTTTCTTCCTTCTTTTTCTAACCCGTTCTTAAATCTGCTAAACATTGAAGTCCAGCCAAAATCAGAACTTTCTCTCTTCTACGAACTTTTAAAAAAGTGAGCTTTCTAACTTACCTCAAGATTTCAAACCCTAGGTCTTCTTCGTTTGAGAACTATTCTCAAATAACTCCAGCTGCCTCGAATCAACTAGCAGCTCATGTAGTAGCTCAACTCCAAATACTTCTTCATAAAATTTAACAAACTCTTGCTCAAATTTGGCTTAAACATCCTTTATAGAAGTTGCTAAGAATTAACTCACTCACCTTTTAAATTTTCGCCCTAGCTTCGACTTCCTCAGCTCACTCTTCTTCAAACACCGAATGATGTCTAGATTATCGTCAACAGTCAAGTTTCTGGTTTCAGCTTCAATTTCACCATGGAAGTGATTGGTTCCTACTTAACTTCGACATAAACAGCTTCTTCCACCTCTCCTCGTTGTTCTTTTGCGAAAAGGGTTAAATCTGGGTTCGAAATATGTCTAAAGTGTTTATTTAGTCGGCGTACTTACTTATATATATACCACCGACTCACCAGTACGGCCATCACCTTCTTACTTAGGTTGGCCGACGCAACCTTCCGTGCAAAGCTTTAGCAACGCATAGCTTCAACTTGCTGTTTTACAATTGTTCAACGCCCAGTCGCCGAATAGCCGATTAACGCATGATCCTCTCAGCCACTCTTCTAATGTACCAACACATACTAACCTTCAACGCATAGTAGTCTCCAACGCATAGTGGCCTTCAACGCATAGTGGCTTCCAACGCATAATGGCTTCCAATGCATAGTGGCTTCCAACGCCTTGTGGCCTTCAACGCCCCGTGGCCGTCAACGCCTAGTGGCCTTCAACGCCTCGTGGCTTCCAATCACGTGTCCATGCCGAGCTACCTTCTTCAACGCCTCGTGGCTTCCAACATATTCTCAATGCGTAGCCCCACTAACGCATGGCCAACACTTAGCCAGTTTTACTCCCATACTACTCAGCCAACTTTCTCTAATCACTGCCTATTTCATAGTTTCTTCTTAACTTGCCAACTCCCAAATGTCAGGTAGGGGCTTACAGCGTTTCTCTACCGCATACTACCTGGCATTAAAGTCTCAAATGCATACTACTATGCGTTTGTTCCTTACCACATAATACCATGCGTCTGCCTTAATTACATACCATTATGCCTTCTTTTATGCGTTCACACTCTTTGCGTTTACCTTTATGTCGTTCTCTGTCCAAGACCTTCCTCCTATCCTTGAAGTTTCCTTGATTATTCCTTTATGCACTCTTGTGCTGTATTCCAAGGTCATGTTTCCAAATCTCTTCCTTATGTGAGCTATTTCCTCAATGACAAATCCTATCGTATATCCACCTTCAGCCTCCTTCCTTTAGGTTTACTTCTCAATCTTCCCTAATAAGAGTTGTGCATTTACCATAGATTGTCATTGACTCTTTCCAAGATTCTACCTTATGCGTTTTACCTTTATCATGCGTTTCCTTCGTCTCTACCATGCGTCCAACATGGTCTTCCACCAAGTATGCGTCCAACTTCACTTATCTCTCGACTATTTTTTTTTTTAACCCTGCCCATCACTTGATGAGGTTTCCTTTCTTTCCATAGGTCTTCCTTCTAAGCTTAAAATCATGGTTGCATTCTCCTGATCTGTTTATCCTACACAGTAGAATTCTCAACTTCAAGAATTACTTTGTTTTCAAGATCCAGAATTTACTCAACGCAACCTTTCTATCAAATCCTTCTAATTCAAACTTCATCTACGGCCAATGTAAACTAACACTTGAGCACAACCGCTCTTGTCCTACTTCTTCCTTTTATAGGCTCTTCTACGAAAATATCTTAGAAAAAGGGTGTGACATTGAAATCATCGGTTTTTAGGTCTTTAGAGCTTGGGAGCTTCGATTGTTGAGTTCTTCTGAACTTGAGAGGTTGAGAGCTTTGACCTTCAGTACTTGGGAACTTGAAATGCTTTGGTCTTCAGTTCTTCAAAGCTTGGGAGCTTCCATTGTTGAGTTCTTCAGAACTTGAGAGTCTTGATCTCCAGTTTTTCAGGTCTTTGAAGATTGAGAGCTTTGGTATTCAGAACTTGAGAACTTGAGAACTTCGATCTTTGGAGCTGAAGAACTTAGGGGCTTCAATCTTCAAGACTTGCGAGTTTGAAAGGCTTTGGTCTTCAGAACTCAGCGATCTTTAAATCTTAAGAGCTTCGACGACCTACAAATCTTCAGAGCTTCAAAGTTTCAATCTTCAGAGCTTCCCCCCTCAAAATGAAGAATAAGACTTCTATTTATAGAGTTTTCATGGGCTTTGATTGGATGGTGGTTTAGTTGGTCTATTGGTCTGGCCTTTAGACCCAATTGGTTTTGGGCCTAGGTGACTTTTGGCCAAATTAAACCTATTTTTGGGCTCAATTGGACTTGAACCCAAATATTAATATTTAATTGAACCAAATTAATTAATTCGATTCAACGGTCAAGACGGGAACATATAGCATCATCGGGATCCACCATCTTTCTTTCTTCAATTTCAAATTGGAACACATGTCGACTTTTTATTAACCCCATGATTGACAAGTTGTAATTTCATCATTAATGGTCAAGAAATGCCACGACGATTTGTGATTTGTCGAAATTTCTCATTCAACATATATATCTTAATAGAAATGATATTAAAATTAAAATATGAAGTATGTATTATATAACAACATTAAATTTGTACATGATCTAAATACCTTTGGAATTAACCTCATATATATTTAAAATAAACCATGTATACATACATAAGAAATGAAACACAAATGATAAGAATTTTATAACCATAATTTTCCATAAATACAATCCACAAAAATTAGAGATTCTAAATTTTAAGTCAAAATTTGAAATTTGTAAAAAGTAAAATTTGTGGCAAATTTATAACTAATTGGAAAAAAAATTCTTAAAAAACAAAAACTCCTAAAATCAATATCTAAAATATGTAATAAATAAATAAATGCAAATTTGTGATAGATTGGAAAAAATGTTCTTTATAAACAAAAACTAATTTTTTTAATATTTGAAATTATAAAATAATACGAAAATTAAATATCAGAGAGAATTTACCTATCATATTCCTTAATTTTAGGAATATGTACCATATTAATTAAGAAATAAAATAAAAATTCATTAAATAACAATCCAAATTTAATGATGTTATATAGTGTAATTAATGTTTATTCCAAAAATAAAATTTCTAAATAATTAATACTAAATTCGGATTGAATTTTTTTTTTTAATATTTTAATTATAAAATAATACAAAAATTAAATATAAGAGAACATGTACCAAAAGGTAAAAATTGTCCCAACATTATGTAGAAATCTAGTTTTGGAACATAATTAAAGTTTATGACATTTGTAAAATATTGCTGGTGAAGTAGGTTCATTTCCTAAATCTTTCTATAAGTTATGTATGTGGGTTAGTATTTTATCACATTGGGTTATTTTATTAGTTTGAGCTCTATTATGTGATCTATTTAATTAAGGCTCTAGATTCCTAATTGAGTATAGACTTAATGGGTAAAAGCTCATTCCTAGTTAACTAGAGTTTAATGGGAACCCTAATTGAACTAATATATAAAGAGATCTTAGGGCTATGATCTCCAAGGCATCAAAACAATACGCACTTAGTCTCTACATAATCCCATCAATCAAAGGATAGATCCCACTTAGGGAATACAAAGTTTTGGTTGAAAAAGAAAATAGCCACCTAGTTGTTATTGTGAATCTTATAATGGAATCTGGTATGTTACTTATTCTTGACAATTTGACATAAATGATCCTAGAGTTAAATCTATTCAATAGATTTTCAGGTTTATTCTAACGTGAAACTCTCAATTTTATGAAAATATGGATAAACATACTAATAAAATATCAACTTGTTTGTTTGTGTTTATTAGCTAGATTGCATCTCCTTAATTGTTTGCTTGCTTTAACTATCATGGGTTGGCCTAGTGCTATTGAGAATATCTTAAAAAGGCCAAAGGACCAAGGGGTCATAGGTTAATCCATGGTAGCCACATACCTAGGATTTAATATTCTACGAGTTTCCAGACACCCAAATGTTGTAGGGTCAGACGGGTTGTCTCGTAAGATTAGTTGAGGTGTGCGTAAGCTGGCCCGGACACTCACGGATTAAAAACAAAAAAAAAATAGTTTGCTTGCTTTCCTTTGTTTTTCTCCAACTTGTTTTTGGGCTTTTTAATTTTTTTAATTTTGTTTATTATTCTAGTAAATTATCAACTTTAAACTAAAATACAAAATATATGAATTTTCATGATTAGGTTGTTTAGAGAATTATCGATAGCGGGAGACTCTTGTAGTTGGAAAATTAAGACTTTCAAGTGTAACTTTTTTATTAATTAACATGGCACAAAATTAATGGTTTAGTATCAAGTTTATTTTAGTACGTGTCAATTTACCACCTCCCTGTATTCATGTGGGTAATTGATCAGTAAACAATAAATTTAACTAGCCTAACAGTCCCTTTAATAGGTATTTTGTCAAAATATTTGTTGAAAATGTCACACTTAGGCATTTTTAAGTTCTTCGGGAGTTAAAGTGTCATTTAGACACTTTCAGGTACTTTTTAGTTGGTTTTGAATATAAAAGAAGAAATTTAAGAACTATTTAGGTTGTTTTGAGAGTTAGCAAGTCTCTTGGACACTTTTTAGGTGCTTTTTAGGTTGGTTTTGAGTTTCATAGTCACACTTAGACATTTTGAAATTGTTTTGGGAGTTAAAGTGTCATTTAGACACTTTTAGGTACTTTTTAGTTGGTTTTGAATATAAAAAACACACTTATGAACTATTTAGGTTGTTTTGGGAGTTAACAAGTCTTTTGGACACTTTTTAGGAACTTTTTAAGTTGTTTTTAGGGTGAAACTTAGACACTTTTTAGGTTGGTTTTGAGTTTGAAAGTCACACCTAGGCATTTTGAAATTGTTTTGGGAGTTAAAGTGTCATTTAGACACTTTTTAGTAACTCTTTAAGATGTTTTGAGGGTGAAAATGTCACGTAGACACTTTTTAGGTGCATTTTAGGTTGGTTTTGAGGTTGAAAGTTACACTTAGACATTTTTAATTTGTTATGGGAGTTAAGGTGTCATTTAGACACTTTTTAGTTACTTTATCTAACTCTTGTCCTGATTCTTACAGGGTTTAATTTTGTCCATTCTATTTAAAGATGGATAGAGATTGGATTAAACTAAAAAAATAGATTTTCAAGAGATTATATTGAAGGAGTTTCCCAATTTGTGATAGATGAGAGTCGGATGCATGGAAGGTATGTTTTTATCAGTTTAACCTATATACTTGTAAGAATTTGGTGTACTAATTCCCATCGTTGTTTGTATTAGGAGAAAAAAAAAACGAACAAAAGAAGTCGATCCACTGTCCATTTCAATCACATAACTGAGGCAAAGTCATTCGTCTAAGTTCAACATGAATTGGTAAAGTGCAATGTAATTATTCTTTTGTACCGTCATCTCATATTTTTATGACTAATCTTAATTGTATTCTTTTTGTAGAAAAAAGAAAAAAAGGTAAAGATGTTGACAAGGTAGAGCTGTTCCACAAAAGTCATTTTCGTGAAAAAGGATAATGGATCAATGATAAGGCAAGAGATTCATATGTAAGTTTTATTATCATGGCTTGGTGAATTCATGTGTTATTTAATAAATTCAATCTAACTACGTCTTTTATATAGTTGGAAATGCAAAGAATTCTTGAAGCGTCAACTCAAGATGGAAATCTCAAGTGCAGAAGTGTGCAAGAAGGTATTGGGTAGTCGATTAGCCCTGGTTTGAGACCCAAAATCTATAGCATCACCAACTAATGATGTGTCTTCTGCACGTGACAAAGAGAAGAGGACAAAGATGATAGATGAACTAACTGATCTGAAGGAATAATATACAAAGATGGCAAAACAAAATGAGAAGTTAATTAGTTAACTTTCAAAATATGATGATAGATGGTTAGATGTTCAAAAATTGTTGAGGGCAAGGACATGGAGAGGATGGACCTTCAAATACATAGGTATTTCTTTAAAATTAAAATTCAAAATTATGTTATGGCTATCCTATGGTTATGGTAGCCAACTCATGCATTTAGTGACTTTATTATATGCTTTATATGTAATGTCTTATGGTTATCCTGTAGCTATGGTAGCCAATTCATGCATTTTAGGTTTGGTTGGAGTGTGAAAGTGTCACTTAGACTCAAGTTGATTTGTAATGTCTTAAGCATTGCTAGGTTGTTATGAGAATCAAGTTGACTCATATAAACTATTTTGGTTGTTTTGGGAGTCAAATTATCTTTTGTAAACCTTTTTTGTACTTTTTATGTTTGTTTGATAGTGAAAGTGTTATTTAGACACTTTTCATGTAGTTGTTAGGTTTGATTTGATAGTAAAAGTTGCACTTAAGCATGTTTAGATTGTTTTGAGAATCATGTTGACTCCTATGAATTGTTTTGGTTGTCTTGGGAGTCAAATTGTCTTTGTAAACATTTTTTGTACTTCTTATGTTGGTTTGATAGTGAAAGTGTTACTTTAGACAGTTTTTATGTAGTTGTTAGGCTTGGTTGGAGAGTGAAAGTTGCACTTAAGCATTGCTAGGTTGTTTTGAGAATCAAGTTGACTTATATGAACTATTTTTGTTGTTTTAGGAGTCAAATTGTCTTTTGTAAACATTTTTTTGTATTTTTTATGTTTGTTTGGCAGTGAAAGTGTTACTTAGACACTTTTCATGTAGTTGTTAGGTTTGGTTGAATAGTAAAAGTTTCATCTAAGCATTTTTAGATTGTTTTGAGAATCAAGTTGACTCTTATGAATTGTTTTGGTTGTTTTAGGAGTCGAATTGTCTTTTGTAAACCTTTGTTCGTACTTTTGGTCTGTTTGATAGTGAAAGTGTTACTTACACACTTTTTATGTAGTTGTTAGGTTTGGTTGGATAGTAAAAGTTGCACTTAAGCACTTTGAGGTTGTTTTGAGAATCAAGTTGACTCATATGAACTACTTAGACACTTTCTATATAGCATATGTGACTTGAAAGTCATGCAAATGAATATGCTTTATTAATTTTGAGCATGTTGTGTTTATTGGACTTTAATATTCTTTTTTAGGTTTATATTTTGAAGAGGCCAGAAATTGTCATTTTATGTGAAGACCAACTGGTCAAGTGAAGCATTTTTTGTGTATTTAATATTTTTTTGTTCATTTTGTATAGCCAAAATAAAAGCTAATAGTTCAGGAAACAAACACTAAGAATACATGGTCAAGTAATTAAGCATCGAATACATTGTCTAATTTTGTTGTTACAATGTTGAACATATTTTGTTACAGGAAATTGAAATTATTTTTATTTTAAATATTGATCCCGAAGCATATAATATAATAATAATAAATGCGCTGGCAGTTATAGAGCTATGGCGACATTTCCTGCGATGACAAAAATGAGGTTTTTGGCCACGTTTACCTGTGTGTCAGCAGAAAACATTATCTGCCGACGTATCATGCATGGGTAGAAAAAGTCCACGAAGGCGTCTTCGTATGCAAATTCCTATTTCTGCCAATTGATCATGTGTGGGCAGAAATCAAGTTTTGCCAACAGAAGTCGAGTTTTGCCAATAGAAGTCGTAGCATGGGCAGAAAGTTTTTACCCACGCATAATACGTGGGTAGAAATGTGATTTCTGCCCACGAATGTTGATGCGTGACCAGAAATCAATTTTTGCCAACGTTTGTAATGTGGGCAGAAAAGATATTTCTACCCATGCGTTCCATTGCATGGGCATTTTTGCTGACCCAATGTCAAAAGGCGTGGGCAAAAGCTCTACCGACGTTATCTGTCCACGCAAAAAAACATCGATAGAAGTTTTGTCCATGCATTTCTGAAGATCTGCTAAGTTTTTTCTGCATGGACAAAAACAAAAATTCTTGTAGTGTTATTATTTCTTTTTAATAATGTTTCATCAACCCTTTGTGATATAATGAAAATTTGGAGTTAATTTCATGGAGGAGGAGGAGAAAGAATGAGTGATTTTTGTCTTTTTATTATTATTCTTTTTCATCTTAGTTCTGATTTAAAAGAATGTAAAAGTAGTAGAAAGAGAATCAAATGGCGGTGGACAGAGAAGATCAAGATAGAGGGAGATTCAATGTAAACGATGGAAAAAATGAAAAGAGGAAAGAGAGGAAAAAAGAAAAAAAAAGGAAAAAGATGCTATCTTGGAAATTTCTGAAAAGGGGTATATCTGTGTAGCCAGCGTGGACCTTACTCCGACTAAATCTGCTGACTCATGTTTGGTCTAAGAAATCAGTACTGGAAGTCAGACAGAAAGGTTGAGTTGTCACTATTACCTTTTGGGTATGGACCTGGGTTCTGTAGGCCCATTTGTTGAAAATTATGAAAGGCCCATCAAGTGAATGGGGCCCAATGCTTTTGTACTGTTTACAAAGAGTTAGCTTTTCTTTTCTCTGCCATGTCCCAAAAGGAGTTATGATGTAGCTTTGTGAATCCTTTCAAATTAAGGTGCTCTGGTCTGGTTAAATGTGTTTTATATCATCAAAATTGATTTTAAAAGATTGCAAATATAAATCACAAATATGTAAAGAAGCTAAAGAGTTGAAAAGAAAATAGGGCGATAATTTTTGTAAATTTTATTCCAAAAATTAGGAAAACGACAATACTAGAATTAATGACAAGAAGCCCTAAAAAACTTAAAGGGATGTGAGTCGCCATGATATTGGACCAATAATAACAACAAAAAGGAAAAAAATACACCATAAAAAATTAATCACTAATACAATAATAATATTATGCTTTAACATCCTCTACAAGCTAATGGGATGATTAACCACGATAAACTTGATATGTAAATTCTGAAAAAAATTAGACAATAATCCTTTTGTCATGATATCAGCAACTTGATTTTAAGACGACATGTAACAAACAAGAAGCTTAATTGCAAGAAATATACCAACAATAATATTCTAGTTTAACAATAAGTATATAAATGATGTTGAAAATGACAAAAAAAGATTTATCAATTTCGAAATCACTCTAAAAAATATACGAGAACGACAACTCAACTATATAATACCAAACTATACTCCATTTGTTTGCATGGACAGGTATCCATTTGTTTCCTATCTCTTTTATTGGTTAGGAGATCCTAATTACCAGCGCCATTTATACGTCTAGCCACTAAATTGTTAGAGTTGATGAGTTTATAAGAGCTTACAACATCAAATCTCTTAGGTAGAGTTGATTAAAGCCTTCAAATTCCTACTATTCTATAATTATCCACGTGAGATGGATTTTTATGGAGCAGAGTAAAAGTGGAGATATGAGCAAATTTCTAATGGTATAGACAGGGTGAATCATAACTATTTGAAAGATGGCTAGATTGTTTTTTATCTAGGAGAAGGTAGAGAGTAGCTAAACTTTCGCATATCGGTTATAAGGGAAGAGGATCGTGTATTAGTATGTAATAATATATTATAAGATTTTTATAATAGTGAGAATCCTATTGCATAAGGTAAAAAATGATATATCAAAGAATTATAATCTAGATTCATTGGGTTAACATCATGGTATTAAACTTTTATTGACATTTTTACATTTTCATGGATTTGACCTCTTATCTCGTAAAAAGATCCATAAAAAATAAATAAACATAATGTTACTAATATGGACATATTAAAAAATGTATATTATTTATTTACTAATAAAATGTTTTTTTTGGTTAAATTTTATGTGTTTATAATTCTTTTCAAAAATATTCATGGAATCGACATTTTATTTCCATCAATATTTCTGCAAAATTAGAATTCTACATTTTCAAACTTGCTCAACAATTGTACGTACCAATTCGACATATCAAAATTGGTCTTCATCAAATTTTAGTCATTCTGGTCTCTCATTGAATTTAATATAATATAAAACTAAAAGATTGTTAAACTTTACCTGTAAGCACTGACTTGTAATACCAAGTGTTGGGGAGAGGCAATGAGATTGTGACTATGCGTTGCTAGAGGAAAAGTAGCCGAGAATGAGAACAAAATTTTGGCTAAGTGTTGGCCAAGACTATGCGTTGGTGAATGAAGAGGAAAGTTGAACTTTTTGAGTGGCCATGCGTTGTTGATGGAATCACGAAGGGTTGCGAGCCGAAGTAGTTATCCGCGTTGGGGGATAAGTGATCATTGGCGGGGGGAAGAAATGTGCTTGAATCACCATGCGTTGGTAAGGTTGCCATGTGTTAAAGTCACTATGCGTCGAAGACAGAGTGGTCTCGATGCAATGATGATAGTGGTATGAATGATTGAGTTGTATGCGTCGAAAGTAGGAGGCGTTGAGGGCGCCATGCGTTGGGTGTGGATAGTTGCTGAAGGCGTTGGAGAGGATTTTGACATGAATGCCTTGTGTCGAAGTGAGAACCCCACGCCAGCCTGCGGGTGAGGGGTAAGTCGGCAGCATGTATATAGGTGTTTTTGAGGGTTAAGTCGGCAGTATATATAGGTAAATTAATTAAATGTTTAATCATTTTTAGACACTCTTGAGAGCTTAAGTCGGTTCCATTTTTCAGACAAGCAACAAGAGAAGGTAGAGGAAGGTGTTCTTGTAGATTTTGGGCGAAATTCTACTCACCTTGGTTGCTAAAAACAGAGCTAGAACAAAAGATTGATTGTAGTCGCACAGACTGAACAGTTGTTGATGTTTGGAGTAGAACAAATCGAGGAAGCCGAGTTTAGGGCTGAAATTTTAAGGTCAATAAGTTAACATAATTCTTAACAAGTCTTGTGAAGGATGGTAAAGCTGAAATTGAAGTTAATCATGTGAATCTTTAGGTAAAAGCAACGATTACAGAATTGTTATGCAATCTGGAGCAACGCGGAGTGATTTTAGAATAACTGGAGAACGAAAAAGAGTTAAGTCTTGAAATTTTGAGGTAAGTTATGAAACTCAATTCTTTACAAGTTTGTAGAAGGGAGAAGTCTTAGTTTGGACTGGAAATGTGTTTTTAGCAGGGATGAATCAGAGGCAGTGAAGCTGCAACATTCGACTTTGTTAAGGAGGAAAGAAGGCTCAAAATGTTTGTGTTGCAAAAGGCGTGAATTGCACACAAATTCTCCTTGAAATTAAGGTATGACAGAAGGGTAAGGAACAACTTGTAGTATTATTTTTTTTTTTTTTTTTGCAGAATCTTTAATTTGGATCTCATCCAAATTAAATAATTAATTATTTGAATCCAATTCAAATCAATTAATTAATTCTCCCTCTATCTATTTTCTGCAGAACCTTTAATTTGGATCTCATCCAAATTAAATAATTAATTATTTGAATCCAATTCAAATTAATTAATTAATTCTCCCTCTATTTATTTATGTGGATTTTATCCAAATAAATAATTAATTATTTGAATCATATTCAAATAAATTAATTCTCCATATTATAATGTTATAGTTTGAATCACATTCAAATAAAATTTATAATAAATCATGCAATTAATTGTATCCAATACGATTAATATTTTCCCTCATAAATTTAATCATTTCAAATTTTTCTTTCAACATAATTGATCCTTGTTGGTCTGTAGTGAGTAAGCAAGGGGACTTCATGAACCTACAAATCAGAAGCTCCAACGATATGAGATTAATCGGCTAAACTCATTAACCACATTAATCAATATTCATTAACTATGGTTACACTCCACTAAAAACCCACGACTGCACTCTTCTCGCTGCAAATATATTTTATGTGTCCATGGATATAGACCATTAATAGCAAATTAGACCTTCACAAGTGTTCGTTGTCACACCTTACTTTTAAAAAAACCAATGCGTTGAAGAGCCTATAAAGAAAAGAAGTAAAAGACCATGTTGGACTCATGGTCAGGACTAAGGTAACGCATGGTCAGGGTGAACGCATGGAAGTAACCCGAGAGCTTGAAGGAAAAGAAGTGAAACGCATAAGAGGTAATTACGAAGAAGATGTAAGCATTAGTGATGGTAAGATGCAAAGCAAGAAAAGAAATGAAGTTATGTCGTGAAGTGTCTCGGAAAGGAAGAGTACTATAGCAAACTGAGTAACGCATAGATTATTAGCAAGGAATGTTTTCGAGTGTTGGATAAAGTGGGAGGTTGAGAAGTAAGCTTAAAGATTGGAGCAAAAGGTGGACGCATACTAATCTATCATCAAAGAAATATTTTTACAAGGAAAAGGTTAAATGAATAACCTTAGATTACAAGCACAAGAACGCATAGAGGGGTAATCAAGGAATCTTCAAGGATAAGAGAAAGATCATGGACGCATAATAGTATGTGGTTCAGGCTGATGCATGGTATTATGCAGTAAGACAAACGCATAGTAGTGTGCGTTTGAGACATTGACGCCTAGTAGTATGTAGTGGAAAAACAAGTTCAAAGGAAGTATGGCCGAGAGTTAGAGAAGTGAATAGTGAAATTCAATCCTTAAAGGAAACTCAATGAATGCATGGGGGGCGTTTTGTTGAATGAATAGTTGTTTATTGGAAAATGTTGGATGCATAAGATAAGCTTATAAAGGCTAGGTGGCTTCATATAGACTTGACACCTTAAAAGTAGGAGGTGTTAAAAAGGCATGTTAAGTGTTTCATGCAAGGTGATGCTTGGGTAAATGCATGGTTAATTAAGCATGCAGCGTGACATGTGGCAAACAAGTGGCAAAAGAAGAGGAGAAGTTGGATGGCAAGCTCTCTATAAATAGAACCTTAAGGGAAAAGGAGCGACTCATGACTCTGAAGGAAGAATTCTGGAGAGAAAGGGAAGAAAGAAGGCAGAAATGAGGAATCTTTGCGTCCGTAGTAGGAGTTTGTGGCCTGACAACTTAGCTATTTCATGTTAAAGAAGTTGTCTTGCGTCGAAAGGGGGTCGGCCTTGCGGTGAAGACAAACACTACGTTCAAAGTGAACGTCGCGTCCAAAGATAGGTGATGCATTCAAGTTGGACCTTGCGTCCAAGAGAGGTCGACGCATCCCAAAAGAGAAGTAAGAAGAGTTAGGTTGCACTTGGTAGTTGTCAACCTTGCGTTGAAGGGCAGAGTTGCGTCCAACCGAGCTGCGTTCAACCGAGCTGACAGAGGAATATGGAGCCTTGCGTTCCAGAGTTAGAACATTGCGTCCAAGAAGCTCGGGAAAGAGGAAATAGAAGGAAGGAAGATGAACTATTCTTTGGCAAATACAGATGAGTAACACCAGTGTTTTTTTTTTTTCAAAATATAAATGAGTTCTTTATGATTAAAATCATTGGTTTTAAATATGTTTCCATGAATTTCCAATGAATAAGTGCATGCGTTTTATTTGAAAAGCATTGAGTATGCTGGTTGTTTGATAGAAGTTAATAAACGCATGCTGATTGATACATGTTTTCATGATTTTACTGAAAAGCATGGTGTTATATGATTTCATGAAAGATTTGGAAATAAACTTGTTTGAAAAGCATGTTGTTTGATATCAAAGGTTTGAAATTGAATTTAGCATGCTGGTTGATATTAGAGACGGTTAACTTACGAGTTATTGATATAATGTTTCCAAAATATGTATTGTGTTTTATAAAACTTTGAAAAGGCACCCGAGGCTGAGGGACCTTGAAGAAGGCCAAAGGGTAGCCGGGATATAGAAGGTACCCAATGCTAAGGGACTCGTAGAAGGCAGATGGGTAACCTGGACATAAATATAGAAAAAGGCACCCAATGCTGAGGGACTCGTAGAAGGCAGATGGGTAGCCTGGATATGCAAATGGGACCCCAATGCTCAGGGACTTGGAGAAGGCATTGTGGGCGGCACGGAATATAAAACCTATGTGCACATAGAGGTATATACGACACTGATGTGTTGAGATTACTCCACACAGCTAAGAAAAATCGACGTTGAGGAGTGTAGAGCATTGCTCTGCCTCAACTAGGGAAAATGATTTTGAAATGAATGAGATTTTTGAGTATTTACTCTAAAACAGACATGCATGTTTTAACAATGGTATTTGAGCATATTTTAATATGATTTGAATTGTTATATTTTATGCGAGTTTGACCAGTTTTACAGTTAAAGTATAATGTTTTCAGAAACCGTTACTCACTGAGCTGTTAGCTCACCCTTTTTATGTTTTCCATTTTCAGGTAGCATGACAGTTCCCGTTACCGATCGAAGTCGAGGTTTGTCAAGAGTGTGTTAATGGTATTACCGTCCTACGAAGGATTTATTTGAAAGTGAGGTGAATGTGACAGTGGGTTATGTGACAGGGTAGTCAGTAACTGCTGTCCTCACACTCCGTCTCGAGCTACGGGAGGATAGTTCGGGGTGGGGTGTGACATTCGTAACACCAGGAGGGTCAAATTACCATTTTACCCCTGGGTTACTTCTAAATCCTTAAGTATCAGGGCTTCTCTAATGAACAACCTGTTTATGGTCCAACCATTAAGGGAACACTTATCTACTTACCCTAAAAATAGGAATGAGTGAATTTCATCTTGTATAATTATGTCTCCAGCTCCCCATTCGGTCATGTCCCCAAGATGGTAGGCATATTGAGTCGGCAAACAGCCACTCTCAACCATACAAATCAAAGGACAATCCCTCGTGGACAAGAGTTCATAATATACTCTGGATTAAGACTAAGTTGCCTAGGTCATCCTATTGAAATAGAAACCTAACGAGTCAACGAAATTACATCTAGTGATTACTATTTCGTGGTCCGGTCTTATGCAAACTCATTGTATAGAATACCCTCACTCGCATGTCACCTACATAAAGTTCAAGACTCATATGTTAGATCATTGCGTCTGTATCAAATACAAATTAGGTTGTATCCATAGTGTCACTAGGATAAGGTACCCAACCTTATCCCTATACTATAAACCCTTTAGACTGTATCTTAAACATTGATCTCCATATGTCCCCACATAAAGTTCAAGACTCATAAAACTATTGGGTTTTATGCCCTAAAACTCGTAGATTGTAAATGTAATAATTTGACCTTAATTAAATCATTAATAAAGAGTTATTAATGTGTTACTTCAATAACCATTATTGATTGTTTTTGTTTGTTTTGTCTTAACAATTCTAAATCCAATAAACTAACATCCTAGTCTGTTTTATGAGTCTTGAACTGTATGTGATGACATATGGAGATCAATGTTTAAGATATAGTCTAAAGGGTCTATAGTATAGGGATAAGACTAGTACCTTATCCTGGTGACACTATGGATACGGCCCACTTTGTATTTGATACAAACGCAATGATCTAACATATTCGTGTAGGTGACATACGAGTGGGGGTATCCTATGCAATGAGTTTGCATAAGACCGGACCACGAAATAGTAATCACTAGATGTAACTTCGTTGACTAGTTAGGTTTCTATTTCAATAGGATGACCTAGGCAACTTAGTCTTAATCCTAAGTATATTATGAACTTCTGTCCACGTGGGACTGTCCTTTGATTTGTATGGGTGAGAGTGGTCGGTTACTGACTCAATATGCCTACCATCTTGGGGACAAGACCGAGTGAGGAGCTGGGGACATAATTATACAAGATGGAATTCACCCATTCCCATTTTTAGGGTAAATAGATAAGTGTTCCCTTAAGTGGTGTCTCCGGGACTTGAACAAAGGACCCTACCCTCTCACTGGCCCGAGAGGGGTTTCTGTTTAATGGTTGGACCATAAGCAGGTTGTTCATTAGAGAAGCACTGGTACTTAAGAATTTAGAAGTAACCGAGTGGTAAAATGGTAATTTGACCCAGCAGGTGTTACGAACACTTGTGAAAGACTAATTTGCTATTATTGGTCTATATTCATGGACATATAAATATATCTGCATTGAGAAAAGTGCAGCTGAGGGTCTTTAGTGGAGTGTACTCACTATTAATGAATATTGATTGATGTGGTTAATGAGTTTAGCCGATTAATCTCATATCGTTGGAGCTTCTGATCTGTAGGTCCATAAGGTCCCTTTGCTAGCTCACTACAGACCAACAAGGATCAACTATGTTGAAAGAAAACTTTGAAATGTTCAAATTTATGAGGGAAAATATTAATTGTATTGGATACAATTAATTGCATAATTTATTATAAAATTTATTTTAATATGATTCAAATAATTAATTATTTATTTGGATAAAATCCACATAAATAAATAGAGGAAAAATTAATTAATTAATTTGAATTAGATTCAAATAATTAATTATTTAATTTTGATGAGATCCAAATTAAAGATTATGAAGAAAATAAATAGATGGAGAATTAATTAATTGATTTGAATTAGATTCAAATAATTAATTATTTAATTTGAATGAGATCCAAATCAAAGATTCTGCAAAAAATAAATATTTAAATAAGATTTAAATATTTTAGACCATTTAATATGAGATATTATTTGGGTAGATATTTATTAATATTGGATATTATTAAATATTTGATTTAAAATCTCTACAGAGGGTTTATCCTAATAGAATTAGGAGTAACCCATAGAGTTCTATAAATAGGGCCCTTGGGAGCCTTCATAGAACACACTCTCTAAGAGAATAATCTCTACGATTACTCTAAAAATCTTCCTCTACTAATTCTCCGAATTTTCTTAGAAAAATTCTAAGAAAATTCTTCTTCTCATTCTTTCAAAGAAGCGGTTCCCACAAACTAGATCCTTGCCAGAGTCATAGTGAGGATGATCTCTTGGAAAAAGAAGACTACAAGGAGAAGACTATCGGTTCAAGAATTATAGATTGGCAAAGGTATGATGCTTCACCTTTTCTTTACTTTTTGTATTTTTAATTCTTTCAATAAATTAAAGAACACAATCACACGCTTCCGCCGGGATTCAATTCCCATCAATGTCGAATATTAAAAATGGGCATATGGGTAGCTTGAATATCAAAATTGGTCCCCAATGCCGAAGGACACAGAGAAGAGACATGGGCAGCCTAAATATTGTGTATGGGTCCCGATACTGAAGAACTTGAGAAAGTATACAGGCAACTAAGGTTATGATTCCTATGAGCACATAGAGGTATATTCGACGTTGTTGTGTTGAGATTACTCCACACATCTAAGGTTATTCGACATTGGGTGTGTCAAGATTATTCCACCCCAACTAAGGTTGATTTCGACGGTAAGTAGCATTGAGCTCCGCTCCGCCTCAACTAAGGAAAATCTGTCAAGCATATGCAAAATTTTATAAGTTTCCGATGATGAAATGTTTACTACCTTATTACTGTTTATCGAGCATGATTTTGTTGAGTTTAAAGCTAAATATAGTTTTCTGAACTTGTTACTCACTAGGCAACCTAGCTCATGTTTTCTATTGTTTTTTTGTTTTCCAGGTAGCAAACGAAATCGGGGTACTTAGCCTACACAAGAACTCGTCTGGGCCTGCCACTAGTGTGTATACATTGTAAATACTTGTGCCTAAAACATGTGTTGTACATATAGATTTTTAAGGAGTAGGAGCTTGTAGTCATGCATTGCTTTTAAGCTGATGATGAAAGCTTGTAATTATATGTTAGCTCATCTTGAGTATTAAGCTTGACGTTTGACTGAGAATTATAAACTGTTATTAGGTGCTAGATTTTGATTAAAAGGATGGTACAGGCTGACACTAGATGTCGTAAGAGGGTCAATGGCTATTGTCCTCACACCTTTTCCTAGGTTAAGATGGTAACTTGGGAGGGGGTGTGACAACTTGCATGTCCCCTACACGAACGCGTTGGATCATTTCATTTGTATTAAATACAAAGTGTGTGATACCCATAGTGTCACTAGGATAAGGTACCCAACCTTATCCCTATATTATAGACCCTTTAGGTTATATCTTGAACACCGATCCCCATATGTCTCCACATACTATTCAAGGCTCATTCAACGGCCTAGAATGTTATTATTGGATTAGGGTTATTTAGGCAAGATAAACATAATATAAACAATAACACTTTATTGGAAAAAAAAAAAACATCAATAAACATTTTACTAATGTTCGGTTAAATGTTACATTTATTATCTATGAGTTTTAGGGCATAAAACCCAACAGATGCATAGTATATAATTAAAAACACATGTCAATTTGAGTATAATTCTGTAGATAAGTATTAGATAACATGAGGTTCTATTTCAAAATCAATTGGTAATAAGAGGAGTAACCCATCTATCTTATAAAGAGCGTGGGGTTCCTTGATGTTTCCAATGTATGATCCTCAACAATAAGATGTAAGCTCTACTCTTAACTTTGGAAGATGGCAAGCAAGTAGGCGAGTGATTGAAAAGTGATGGCCAAGAGCCTTTGGGCTTGAAGTGTCTATGTGTTGGTTAGATTGAAGCAAGAGTCCATAAGAGTGAGCATGGGTGATGGCTGAAAATAGGGAAGACTTTGCGTAGCCGAGGCCAAGTATAAAGGGGATGTGGTTGCTGGAGAGGCATGCGTTCCCGGGGTGAGCGTGAGTAAATGTCTGCGGCTATGCATTGATGAGGTTGTTGGACCAGTAGCCATGCGTTGGTTGAGATCGGTAGGGAGGTTGCGTTGGTCGTTGGTGAAGTATGCATCCAAGTGTGTCCATGGTTCGGACGCATGGTGCAATGTGCCCAGGCTAGTAACCAAGTTTGCGTTAGCGAAGTATGCGTTCAAGGGTATTTATGGTTCAGACGCATGGTGCGATGCATCTAGGCTAGCGTCCAAGTTTGTCAATGGAAGATTGCATTTGCAGACTGAAGGAGATACTTGGAGATAGTTTCTAGAAGATAAAATAAAATAAAATAAAATAAAATAAAAAGTGGAGGTAAGTCGATAGCTCGTTTAAGCGTGTAAAGCTAAGTTTTCAATCATTTTCTGTGTTAGCTCCAATCAATTCCATACTTCAGCTTAGCAATGAAGAGAGGTAGAGGAAGGATTTTATGGCAAATTCGTGTAGAATTTTGATCTGTTTTGTGGTGTAATTGAAGCTAGAACAGAAGGGTTGATTGCTGTTGTGCAATATGAATAACGTTTGGTATTTGGAGGATAACGTTCTGTGGAGATCGAGTTTAGGGCTGAGAATTTGAGGTTGGTAAGTTAACTCAATTCTTAACAAATATTGTGAAGGTTTGTTGAGCTGAATTTGTAGAAAAACATGTTAAATGATAGGTGGAAGTGTTTGATACAGATTTTCTGAGTGATTTGGAGCAACTCAAAGTAAGTTGGGAATATCTGCCAAACGAAGAAGAGTTAAGTTCTAAAATCTTGAGGTAAGCTAGGAAATACATTTCTTTACAAGTTTGTAGAAGGAAAGAAGTGCTAATTCGGGCTGGAAATACAACTTTTAACAGATTTCTGAAGCCCAAGGTGAAGGCAGAAGCTGTGGAAGACAAGTATCGCTGGAAGAGCAGCGACATTGGAAGTATGCAAGAGTAGCGAGACGGGTAATGTCACACCCTCTTTCTAAGATTATTTCGTGGAAGAGCTTATTAAGGAAAGAAGTAGGACAAGAATGGTTGTGGTCGCTGAGGGAATTTGAATTAGAAGGATTTGATAGAAAGGCTGAGTTGAACGAATCTTGAATGTTGAAATCAAAGTAATTCTTGAAGTTAAGAATTATTTTAAGTAGGATAAACAGATCAGGAGAACGCAACCATGATTTTAAGCTTAGAAGTAAGGTCTTTGGAAGAAAGGAAACCTCATCAACTGATGGGCAGGGTTAAAAAGAGTAGTTGAGAAGTAAGTGAAGTAGGACGCATACCTAGTGAAAAACCATATTGGACGCATGGTAGAATCGCTTGACGGCGTATAATTGAGGCAAACATATGGTATTATGCGGTAGAGAAACGCGACAAGCTTTATCTGACATTTGGAAAGTTGGCAAGTTGAGAAGAAACTATGAAATGGGCAGTAGTTAGAAAAGTGGCCTAAATAGTATGGAGCAGAAGTGGCTAAGTGTTGGCCATGCGTTAGTGGAGTTATGTGTTGGAAATTTGCTGAAGGTCACTAGGCGTTGACGGCCATGCGGCGTTAATGGCCACAAGGTGTTGGAAGTCACTATGCGTTGAAGGTTGGTATGTATTGGTACCTTAGAAGAAGAGCCGAGAGAATTATGCGTTAAGTAGCTATGCGACGACTAGGCGCTGAACAATTGTAAAACAAGTGTAAGCTATGCGTTGCTGAAGCTTTGCACGGAAGGTTGAGTCGGCCAACCTAAGTAAAGAGGTGATGGCCGTATTGGTGAGTCGGTGGTATGTATATATATAAGTAAGTACGCTGACTCAATCAACACTTTTAGACATAGTTCAAACCCCGATTTACCCCTTTTTCACAGAAGAACGACGAGGAGAGGTCGAAGAAACTGTTTAAGCCGGAGTTAAGTAGGAACCAGACCATTTCCATGGTGAAATTGGAACTGAAACCAGAGGTTTGACGGTTGACGGAAGTTTAGATATCATATGGTGTTCTGAAGAAGAGCAAGCTGGGAAGTTGAAGCTTCCGCGAAGTTTTAAAGGAAGAAACATTTGGAACTGTGCTACTGTGAAAGCTGTTAGCTGATACGAAGCAATTGAAGTTATTCAAAGATGGTTTCCTCAGCGAAGAAGAGGTAGAGTTGAAAATCTCGTGGTAAGTTAGGAAGCTCACTTCTTTACAAGTTTGTAGAGGAAAGATAGATCTGATTTTTTTTTTGCTGGAATTCGATGTTTAGCAGTTTGAGAACAGGTTAGAGAAGGAAGAAGAAGAACAATAACCATCGGGGGTCGCTAGGAAAGGAGTATCGTTAAAGAATTGGAGGGTGATCAGCGAGACAAGTGTCGCTGGTAACGCAAGGGGCCTTGCGTCTCACAACTCTCGCTGACTCTCGCTTAGTATCGCTTATTAAGGTAATATCGCTAATCTAGTGAGGCTGAGTATCGCTGATGCCACATGGTTAGAAGCAGTTAGTCTAAAATCTCGCTCATTATAGGAAGTTGTAATCGAAAGAAAAATTAGTGATAAAAACCCATATCTAAGATATCTAAGTAAACATAAAGAATATAAGGAGGAATGTTAGAAATGTCTAATATGAAAAAGGTATGTTTACAGGTCAAGAGGAGCTAGGGAAAGCGTATAACCCGCTCAGAGCCCGGAATAAGTCGTGAGTGACTTTATGACTTGAGATAAGCTTAAATTTAGTGTTGTTTTCTATATGTTTAATACTATCTTTAAAGTATGAGTTGAAATGTACTTTTGTATATGAACTAGCACATATCTTATAAAATATGGGATTAAGCCTGAAACGTATCAGATAACGTTCTAAGTTTTATCAAGATAGTTACCAGATGAGTGTTCGAGAATTCTGAGATATCATGATTACAATTAATTTATGTTAAAGGTATTATACGTGCCTATGCACTAGAGAGAATTGAATGGGACCCAATGCTGAAGGTTAGTTGAAGGCATATGGGCAGCCCTAGTAATTAATTTATATGAAACTCTCACCTAAGGAATTAAAGACGGTGAGTAAGTAATTCCCTGGGACCCTGGTACCAAAGGACATGAGAAGGTACACGGGCAGCCCGAGATCAGATAGACTTATGAACATAATAGAAAATACTTGACGCTGATGTGTAGAGATTACTTCACACAGCTAAGGCTTATTGACGTTGGGTGCGTTGAGTTCGCTCCGCCTCAACAAAGATTTAAAGAAAAGACAATCATTTACGTAATGACAGTGATTTTACAGGTTATAGTCATTTACAAGTTTATGAAGCGTGATATAAGGCATGTTTGAGCAATTCATACCAAAGATTGTAGTTATGATTTTATTGAGTTTGTATTTTAGTAGTCACTCACTGAGCATTGTAGCTCATGGATTTCTGTTTCTCTGATGTTTCCTTTCCAGGTAGCAAGCGTGTTCGGGGTGCCTAGCCTACCATCAAGATCCGTCTTTGCCAGAATAGAATTTTTGTAATTTGGAAATCTGTAAACCCCATCCCTTAGTAGAGGTTGAACTTATTTTAAGTGGCATACGTGAGTTTCACCGGGCATACTTGTAAACTCTAAACATGGTCTTTTAAAACTTACTTATGATGCGATCTTATTAAGAAGTTTTGCATAACTGTTGTAAGGCTGAGCATTTCACTGGCTAGTTATGATAATAAAATAAATATGCTTTTATAACAGGGTATAATAGAATATAGATTAGGTAACACTCACTCCTAGGTATAGATATAGAAGTATATATATTATCTAGGGTGGGGGTGTTACAGGTAACGCGGGTGTCATTAGAAGCCTTGCGTCTCACAATTCTCGCTGATCAAGTGAGTCTCGCTAGTCTCGCTAGACCAGATTTATTTGCAACTTAATTCTGTTAGTGTAATCTCACTGGTGGTTGGGTCTCGCTCATTAAAGTTTATTCTCTTGAATTGTAGTCTCGATAGTGAATAATGACCAAGTATGAATGGTTAAAGCTTGTTGGTTATGTTAAGGAAATCTAACAACGAGAAATGTATGATTACAGGCCAAGAAGAGCTAGGAAAGACATATAAACCGCTAAAGGCCCAGAACAAGTAGTGAGTGACGATTTATTTAAAATAGTTTTATTTGAAACAAGTTGATATTGTTGACAAGTTTATATTTGAAAATTTGGTTATATGATTGAAAAACTTATGAGTTTTATGTGCATAGTATGAGTTTATGAAAAAGCATGTTGTTTATTGATTTATGAAATTATGAAAAGCATGGAAGCTTGCTTATGAGATTGTGAAGGTTTGAAAGTGTTAGTTTATGAATTTATGGTATGATGTTTTCAAAGCATGTTGTTTTTAAATAATGTTTCTGGAAAATGCTCCCAATGCTCAAGGACTCGAAGAAGGCAAATGGGTAGCCGGAATATAGAAAAGGTTCCCGATGCTGAAGGACTCGAAGAAGGCAAATGGGTAACCTGGATATAGAAATGAGACCCCAATACTCAAGGACTCGAAGAAGGCATATGGGCAGCCCGGATTATGATACCTATGTGCACATAAAGGAACGTACGACGCTGTGTGTTGAGATTACTCCACACAGCTAAGAATATTCGATGTTGGGTGCGTTGAGTTCCACTCCGCCTCAACTAAGGGAAATGATTTAAAGAATGTTTTCGACGTTGAGTAGCGTTGAGCTCTGCTCCGCCTCAACTAAGGGAAATGATTTGAAACAAACGAAATTTCTGAGTATCTTTTCTGAAATAAACATACATGATTTGAAAATGCTATCATATATGTTTTGCATTGAGTATAATCTTGTATCTAAGTTTTGTATGTGTGATTTTATAGTGTTTACTCTATGCCTAGCTTTTCTGTAAAAAGAAGAGTATGCAAAACAAGTCACTCACTGGGAAACCTAGCTCATGTTTTCCTTGTTTTTCTGTTTTCCAGGTAGCGAGCGAGTTCGAGGTGCTTAGCCTACGCAAGATCTCGTCTGGGTCCATCATCAGAGTCTAGTATTTCGAGAATTGTAAATATTTGAACTTAATCATGAGTTGTACATATACAAGGTTAAGGGAGTTGTTGAGAAACTAATGTAATTGTATATCTTGGAAGGTGGTATGGTTGTTTGTTTGATAAATTAACCTTGGTCTAAATATGTTGTTCAATTATTGCGTATCTGCTTATTAGGTGATGGTCAAGGTTTAAGGTTAGTAGTGGATGCCGTAAGAGGGTCGGAGTCTGCTGTCATCACGCTTTCTCCTGGGTTTAGGAGGGTACCTGGGACACAAGATCACGATTATCATTCCAAATGTCAATGACTTAATTCCTACCCATGCAATTATTGAACAAAAAAAAAACAAAAAAAGAATAGAAGACAACATTCTTATTATTATTATTAAATTACAAGTTTAGCCCAATATTGTGTCAAATAGGGCAAACTTTAAAAGGTTTCTACTAGGTGTGTCCGAACTTTCAATTTTTTTTGTCTAAAAAGTTCTTAAGTTTTTAAAAGTGTGGAATATAAGTTCTTAAGGTCCTGTTTGGTAGCCATTTGTTTTTTTATTTTTTTATTTTTAATTAAGCTTATTTTCTCTCAACTTCTTACAATAGTTGGAATTTTTCTTAAGTAAAAGAGTTGAATTCTAAACCCAATTCTAAAAACCAAAAATAAGGTTTTAAAAACTATTTTTTTAGTTTTCAAAATTTGAATTTGTTTGAAAACATTGGTAAAAAGTAGCTAACAAGACAAGAAGTTTAGAGATCGAAGGTGTTTATAGGCTTAATTTTCAAAAGCTAAAAATGAAAAACTAAACGGAGCCTAAACTTTCAAATTTGTTTGTAATGAGCCTGTGAACATTCAATTTGTTACCTAATAGGTCTTTGACCCATTAAACATTTCTTAAAATTTACAAACCTACTAAACATTATTAAAAGTTTAATGTCTAAGACACAATATTCAATTTTATGTCTAATAGATTTATTAATATTTTTAAAACAAAAAATTGCTAAACATGTCATCAACCTATTGGACACCAAGTTCAAAATTCAAAAACATGTTTGATAGTTTTAAAGTCAAGAGACCAATTAAATAAAAGTTTCAAAATTCATGAACCTATTAAATACTTGTTAATAATGTTCGAAAACATTAGACACAAAAAATTAGAGTAATTATTTTAAATAACAAAACTACTAAAAATAATTTCAAAATATAACAAAATACTACTGTCTATCTGTGATAGCAGTTTCACTATCTATCACTGATAAACAATGATATTTTACTATATTTATAACTAATTTGACTAATTATATCTGAAAACAAACCCTATGAACTGAGCTTGTAAGTTAACCTTTCATGACACCAAAAGCAAATTCATACAAACTATAGCAGACCATTTCATACCATTGTATAAAGATAAAGAGAGACGATGATTTAGAAAGGAAAAAAAAAAAAAAATTTCCTAACTCAATCGCAGCTGCACCCTATCAGAGATTTGGTTACTGATTGGGTCTAAAAAAATTTTCTTTGTTTCTTCTTTTTCTTCTCTCTCTCTGAAAAAGGTGTGGCAAATACAATAATTTGTAGTGTTAGGACAGATAGTTAGGACAATGAGTATGTGGTTGCATTATCATTCTCGAGACGACCTAATGACTTCTTTCATCTGTCCTTAATGCAAAGAACAACCACACAACAACAAACTCCCTCTAACATACCTTACACCTTACAAATCCCTCACAACTTTATGTTAATAATGTCATTAATTAATAAAAAAAAAATCAGAGGTAATAAGAATTTCTTTTATACAACCAACCATTTTTCATTCAAACGTGCTTCCAGTCCATACCATATAATAGAAAAATATAATGATGAATAGAATAATCTCATTCATAAAGAGACTTGACAGATTTCTTAATATCAAAAAGAAAAGCTAGAGGACTCACCAGTTACAAACTCAACTGGGGGTCTGTATAGGGGTGGCCAACATTGCCATCACACCTTGTCTTAAAACCCATCACCAATACATGGAAAAGGTAAAGAAGGAAAAAGAAAAATTTAGGGATTGCCAATCTCTTTACACACAAACATATTTATGTTACTTTATCTCAGTCTCTCAGTGCCTGTTCTTTGTTTAAAATTTGAGTGATCTGATCTGTCTTTACGAGTTTTAACTCAATGCTTATGAGGAGGGCACTGGTAGCACTTGGTGAATAACCCAAAAGTATCAACTTGATGTATGAAGTTGAGCATGCTTGCCCACCCTCCAAATCCAAATCCCACAACCAAAACCCATCCCACCACAAATATGTTCACTGAGTATAGCCCTGCCCAACCTCCCAACAATGATGGAGCTCTCTCCACTGCATTCTGTATTATTCAACACATAAAAAAGAGGGTTAAAAAATTGAGAGAAACTGAATTATGAATTGGATCAAAAGGAGATGGGAGGGCAATAGATTATCAACCTCTCTAGCTGATGGAGAAGCGAAAGTGACCATGTGAGCTAAAGCAGGGATTATGTAGACAGTGAAGCTGACGAGAAGGGATCCCACCGTCGAGTTGATTGGCCCGAAGAATGGGAAAATGATTGCCAAAAACCATATCGGTATCACTACGGGTAGTCGGGCGAGAGCTCTCTTGATCAAGCTCTTTGTCTCATGTACTCCTATGAATTTCTCCCACACAAAGTAGAGAGGTGTGCAGGCAAACCCAAATGTTATAAACTGTCGAATCAACAATCACCACTCACAAGTGTTACATTGCAAAAAGGCACAATGATAATGGCAATCTCAATGAATCTTATTAAAAATGGGGCTTGATATATTTTGTAAATAAAATGTGACCTGATGGATGAGCATGAGGATGACAGCAGTGTCTCTGAAGCCATTCCTAGGAAGCAAGGCAAAAGCATTTGAATGGGTCAAGAGGTCATCCCCAAAAGCCCAATAAACAGCAGAAGCTGATGGCAAAGTCAATGTAAGCACATAGAGAGTTGCCATCAAGTAAATAAGCTTGAATTTCTGTGGCTTCCACATGGCATGCATAATCTCCCTACATCAAGAATAAAAAATCTTGAATATAAATTTGGTAAAACTGAATGTATGGCTTCTGTTTCCAACTCTAAAATTATCTTTTAAATTCTTACACTGTTACAGCATGTCCTCCAAAGGTGTAAAGAATGTTGGTAGCCCCAGTAAAGTACAGAACCATTTTAGCAGGCCCTGAGTGCTTCACTCCCTCAGCCTTCACATAAAAAAGAAAAAAATGCAAATAGGATTACCAACTTCTGTTCATTCAAACATTCTTCTTCTTCTTCTTCTCTCTATTTCAATTTCAGATAAAACTTCAGTCTGATGTTTAAATTTAGATCCTCCATACTAATAAACAACTAAGATGTGTTTGGATTACGCCATATAACTCTAGAACCTAGAGGCATCTCTTGATCTATAATCTGAAATTTACTTCCTAATAAAATTTCTCTCTTTGCTGGACGTAGCTAAGAGTACATTAGTGAACCACGTAAATGGTTTATGTTACTTGTTTTACGTTTTCTAGTTCATCTTTGATCGTAAAACACTAAAGTAATGAAAGGTTGAGGATATTAATGAGTTTTATTATAGTACCTGTCCGTGGATAAGGGAAGCAACGGTCATATACCAAGCAGTATAGGTAGTCATCATGAGGCCAAGGAACGACCAAATTCTGTAATTGTGGAAAGAGGGTATGAAGACAGTGGTAGCGCAGCAAGCGCCAAAGATATAGGTCCAAGTTCTCTTGTCCAAATTGTCGTTTATGTAATATATGTTACTGCAAAACCAAACCCATCAAAATCGTGTGAAAAAGGCAGAGAATTATTGAACCTACTACTAATGCAAATTCAGGGTAATTCATTCTTTGTTATTTTTAAAACTTAAAGCTACCTCGCACAAGCTATCAACTGAATCACAGATCCAAAAAGGAGAAAAGTGCAGTTGAAAAACAAGCCCACATTTCTCCAGTGTTTCCCCAGCAACCCATCAAGAACTTCAAACCACTGCAAAAGGGAAAATCGAGAGGCGTTTTGGGGAAAAAGAAAAATGGGTATGTTGTTATTATGAAGATTAAGAACTTACCTGAATGACATGGTTTCTGAAATCAACCTTCTCTCTTTCTTTTCTGGTTCTGTATTCAACATAAAGAACACTAATAAGATACGCAGTCCAGCTTCCCATTAGACCATAGAAAAGTTGGAAGAGAATCCCAGAAAGCATCCCCAGTTGTGAAAATGAATATGGAAGTGTGAGAAGCACTTGAGCAACCTGTAAAAACCCGAAAAAAAAAAAAAAAAAAAAAAAACGAAACCCAGAATCAAAGAATACGTGAGGGACTAGAAAAACAGATGGGTGCGAAAAGAAAATGGAAGATGGGGGAGTATTTGCCTGATTAGAAGCACAGCTAAACCATGCATCATAAACAGAACCGCCATGCCAGAAGAGCGTGGAGAGCTTGCTCTTAGTGGGCTTTGAAGAATCTCCTTCTTCTCTCTCCATTTCAACATAACTTCCTGCAATTACAGTTTCAACTTTCTCAGAAGCCATTTTGCGCGCGTTTGGGTAAGGTGGGAGGAAGCAATGGTTGGATTTAGACTCTTTAAATAGACAAGAGAGACGGACACTCTATTTTTGCTCTCTTCATCGCATTACTAAGATTAACATGATATAATTTCTTTTACAGTATTATATAAAATTGAGGAAATAGGTTTTTATTTATTTTTAACTATTATCAGTAGTAAGTTTAAAAAGAGTATTTTTTTTATAGGTTGGAATTTAAATAATGAAGAGTTAGAAATGATATTGAGAGTTGAGAGATATATGCCGAAGACTTAAAACCTTGTTGAGTTTTTATTTTAATTTATTTTTTAAATGAAACCCTGTTGAGTTTAATTTCAAACTAGGTTGCCTTCTTCTTGTAGCAATCGGTGGTGGGTATTATGGAACTGTTTCAATCAATTGAAATTCCGATTTATTTATTTTATTTTATTTGTTTTTTATTTTTCTTTTTTTCAGCTTTTAGAGAAGGGTAAACGAAAAGGAACGTTTTAAAAGAGGTTCTTCACATGTGGGCTTCAAAAGCAGAGTTTATGGGCCAGGCCTAGCATGCACTGCACGAGCGGGTTGGCCCACTATCCCCATTATTTCTCTTTCTCTTTTCCTCTCTTTTTCATATTTATTGTAATTTAACAAAGCCAATTTAAAAAAAAAAAAAAAAAATGAAAAAGAAACACATATATATATATTCCAAATGTTACAACCAAATTAATAAGGTTGGGATTCAAACATTTTATAGCTAGTTGCATAAATGACATTTAAGCTCAAAATATTATAATATGTAGTATAATGATAAAATAATTGTATATATAGCACAAAAATTGGTAAAAGACTAAAAAGTCCATGCTCATCCACCATTTTGCATGCTTCTTCCTAGTTTTCTCAAATTGAAAGTTATCGCTGATAACAACTATCAATGATAACCATTGATAGCTGATTTGTTATTAGTAATAACTTTCAATTTGAGAAATGTGCTATCAGTTATAGCCTTCAATTTGAAAAATGTGTTATCAGTTGCTATCACTGATAGCTGCTATCACTGATAGCCGCTATCACTGATAGCTTTCAATTTGAGAAATATTAAATTTGATGTCATTGACATGAATATTACTAATATCTACCTAAGTTTTATAGTTGATATCATTGATAATTAATATACCAATACACAATTATCACTGATATACGTATATCACTAATTTCTACCTAAGATATATTAATGGTATCATTGATAATTGATATTAGTAATACCAATACACAAATATCACTAATATCTACTTAAGTCATATCACTAATATCATTAATATCACTGATATCGACGTAAGTCATACCACTAATGTCTATCTAAGGTATATTGCTTAAATCACTAATATTTTGATACTAAGGCTATTAATAATATCATGACTATTACCGATATACGAATATCACTAATATTTACCTAATTTCTATCATTGATACATGAATATAATTGATGTATACTTAAGTTATATCACTAATATCATTGATAATTGATGTTACTGATATACAAATATCACTAATATCTACCTAAATCATATCATTAATATCATTGATGTTATTGATGTCATTGATATCTACCTAAGTGAAATCAATATTATGCAGATATCATTGGTATCTACTTAAATTATATCACTGGTATCTACTTAAATTATATCACTAATATCATCGATTTTAAATAGGATTGCAAAATTCATATTTTCACATTTAAATGGGACTTTAGTATATCAATGGCTATCAGCGATAGACTTCTATCAGTGATAGTTACTAATAGATTTTATAGGTTTTAGACTTTTAGTTTGATCTTAAGTATTTACTAATAAATTATTATACATTAATTGATATAAGTCTATAAGGAATAGACTTCAAACACTGATTGAAGTAGTCTGCCAATGACAGAAGTATATTATTGATAGACTATGACTTAGTCTATTAGTGATATCATAGGCTATTAATGATAATAGTTTATTACTAATAGCTTTCATACTTTTAAAGTCGTACAAAAAGAAAAAAAATAAAAATTACGGGCCCGTTTGATAATGTTATGATAAACATTCTTTTGTTTCTTATTTCTAAATTTAAAAATCAGTTCTAAAAAATGTGCAAATTTGATAATTTAAAAAAGTGGTTTCTTTCAAATATGTTTTCATTTGGTATTTATATTTATTGTTTCGTTTTAAATATAAATTTTGGCAACTGACTTGTTGGTGTTAAGACACTTGTGAAAATGATGATGATTACAAACTCTCAAATCTTGGGTTTGAGACTCAAATTCGTCCATTTTTTTTAAATAATAATAATAAATTTATTATTATTATTATTATTATTAGTTTTTTAAGTAAAAATAGATACTTCTCTAAGAGAGATAAAATTGTGTTTTTTAAGTAAAAAGTTAATACTTTTACTAAGGAGAGAGAGAAGGGGATAATAATGGGAGCGAGAGAGGGAGAAGCTGGGAGAGAGGAGTGAGAGGGGGAGAGAGAATTGGAGAGAGGTAGAGAAGTTGGGAGAGAAAATCCGGGAGAGAGGGAGAAGTTTGGAGAGAGGAGTGAGAGGCGGAGAGAAAATAGGAGTGAGTGAGAGAAGGCCAAATTTGAGATTTTTAAAAATTTAAAAGTTGACTAATAAATTTTTACTATATTTACAAGTATTTTAAGCTGTGTTATATGTTTAGATTATTTCTCTAATTGTGCTATATGTTATAATTTTTCAACTTTTAGTCTTTTATTACTTACTTTTTGAATTTTGAAAAGTTGAATTACATTTGAATATTAGTTTTTATTTGTTTCAAAAAATACATTTCAAAGTTAGTATTTCTCATCAATTTCATCAACAAAATGTTGACAACTCATATAATAGAATAATGGAAACAAATCATTTTTACAATAGACAAATTTGTCTATGTTAAACTTGTAATTTCATTTCAAATTTAGATAAAGTGTATGAATTTTGAGAATTGTTGCAGTTTAAATCATCTAATAAAGTTTTTAATTGAAAGATGATTAGAAAAATATTCTTATATGTAATAAATTGAACTACAAATCTTTTAGTCATTGATAAATTGATAAATTTATACTATATTCACTTATTTAGTAAATAGAAATCTAATGTAGTTTTTTTTTTTTCAACCTAAGGTAGAAAGAAAACCAAATTTTTCAAAAAAAGATTATAAATAAATTTTATGTTGAAAGATTGATTGACTAAATATATAGTGTGAGGTTTTAAAAAAGGGAGGCCTAAATGGAAGAGGAAGATGGAGAGAATGATTGCAATTAAGGGTGAGGTTAGTGGTAAATATGATTAGTAACACACGTGTGACAACTGGCTTTGCAACCAAACTAAAATTTCCACGTGGGCCCCAATGCATGTCTTCCCTTTATGCTTGGGTTAAATGGGCCCCACTCTTTTTCCAATCCTTAATTATGATATTAAGTGCTTCTTTAATTAAAACTCCATTATAAATTTCTTCATTCCATTTCAATTTTCCTTCTTCATTCATATATTTTAGATAATAATTAATTAATCTTTTTTTTTTTCTGTTGATAATAATAATAATTGCGTTGGCAATGTTATTTAGAAAAGATAGAACATAATGTTCATAAATTTGGACGACAAATCGACGAAATTAAATCATTATGAAACATTTATCTTTTTGCTCTAATATTTTTTTTTCTTTTTGCTCTAATTATCTTTTTTTTCTTTAAAAAAGAAACATAATTAGAATTTCGTACTTATGACATTTTATCAGTTGGGTCATATAGGTGGCTTTTCAATCCACGAGACACTAGTAATGTAAAATGGGCTTCCATTCCCACGGCCACTAATCTACAATTCATGGCTAATATATATATTTTAATAATTTAATTCTGTTTTTAAATCACAAGAAATTAAAAAATATTTAACATAAATATAGACAATGACCCTCATATATTTCTGCCATGGTATAATATTAATTCAATTTAAGTCCAATGGATTCATCTCTACGTTATAATTTTTTTCCTTTTTGTCTTGAGAATAATAATTATTTAATATAGTTAAGACTTCAAATTTAGTTCAGTAATTTTTTTTTTTTTGACCATTGATGGTACAAATTTTATATTAATTAAATTATGCTATTTTAGCCATTTTGATTTACATACCTGATATAAAAAGTTTTGGAAGATAAATTGCTTTCCATTGGATTCTTGGAGTGACATAGCAATGATGAGTATATTGAAGTTTGGAAATATTTATCTACAGCTTGGATTGGTCATTATTTGCTCCAAAATATTAAAAAGCTCCACTTTAATGGTGATGATGTTGATGATAATGGCCAACCTAATCCCTAACCCTACAAATAAAAAACATTTTTCTAATATATGCACATTTTTTGCTATTGTAATTTTTGTTAAAAAAAAGTTATTTATGCTTCCAATTCAGTCTTTTTATTTCCATCTTTTAAATAGAGTAATACTTCTTTTCTTTTTCTTTTTTTTTTTTTTTTTAATAATATTTAGTTCTATTCCAAAACTACATCACATAAAAAAAATTAAAAAAATTTACTCCTTACAAGATGCACCAAGTATTTTTCCTTCAAATTTTAGAATGAATACCAATAACATACAATTTTAATATATATAAAAATGATAATTTCTTTGTTAGAAGAAATGTAAATTTTTAATTTACAAATTTAGAGTTAGGGTTACACATTTATGTATTTTATTAGGGTAATTGCAATAGAAAGTATTTCTAGGGTTAATACTTAAGTGTATGATAACATTTTTACATAATTGCAAATCTAACAAAATCTATTAATAATAGACTCTATCGTTGATATACTTCTATCATCAATATATATCATTAATAGACTCCAAGAATTGGATCTATATTTGGATATATTTATAAATCTTTTGTATTGAGTTATATGTACTCATATTTTGGGTTTGATTCCCATATTTATATATAAATAAATTACACATTACGCTCTTCAGTTTTGAAACAATTTTAAATTTTTGCGGATATTTGGTTGAGAAACTTTTTGGAATCCACTTGATTCGGTAAAGTGTATATTTTGGAGTGCTTCTTTAATAAAAATATTTTTTTCCTTTTTTTTTCTTTTTCTTTTTTTAATTAAATATTGTGTTTTTAATTATTTTTACACTATTTCTTATCAAATAACTTTTATATGCGTTTGAATGTTTAGGAGTTATTAACTTACTAAGGTGTGTTTGGATTGTCTATGGAAAAAATGTTTTTTAAGAATACGTTTTTTAAAAAATATTTTCTATAAAATGAGTTTAAAATTTAAACACTTACATGTTTGGTTAGATCTTTTTATAAGTGTTTATATACATAACCTTGTTTGATTTGTCATATACCAAAAATGTTTACATGTAAGTTAAATTACCATAAAGGACTATTAAACACTATGAACTAATTTCTTAAAGAAACACATATAATTTTGATTTTTTCTTAGAAAGAAATATATTTTGAAATTAATCGCACGTCATCGTGAAATTATTGAATTTTGTTTAGAAACTTGAAATTATTGAAGTTAAAACTAAACATTAATTTTATTTTTTGTAGTAAATTTTTTGGACAATTCAATTTTAGAAGCACAAATATCTTGAAATGTAAATATATAAGCATAAAATAGGGCCCTTTTCAAATACAGCAAAAAGAATCAAAATATTTATAAATATAGCAAAATTTCACTGTCTATTTGTGATAGATCGTGATCGATTGCGATAGATTACTATTTGTGTCACGAAAGACACAGATAGTGATCTACCGTAGATATTTTCCTAAAACAATCAAATAAACACTTATTAATAAAAATAAATACTTAAAAAAATATAATAAACATTAATGTATTTATTCTTGTATACTAACCTTTAAGTGGATATGGAAATCCTAAATTTGGTCTTCTTAATGCCTCCACAAAAATTCGAGCATCATGACTAGCACCCTCCCATCCAGCCCAAACAAATGTAAACACAAGTTAAAATCACAAATTGTCATAATGTTTTGGGTGGTAATATTTTTCGATCAATATACGGTATATGTTTTCCTTTAGGTGTTACAACCTGTATATGAGTACCATCAATTGTCCTAATACAATCTTTGAAATATGGCCAATATCGAGTGTCCTTTTTTAATTTTATCAGAAGTATATTTGAATTGTGAATCCATTGGCTTAATTACATCTATAGCCATACGACAAATAATATCTAATGCTGTATTAAACCACCTTGATACAGTCTCACCTGAGTGCTAAAATCTCTCTTGAACCATTCTATTCAAGAAACCATGACCCAATGTAATAAGAAACATTGCACATTTGGCTTTACCAAAGTTATATTGTTGTTCAAGTACTACTAACAACTTCTGAAATATATATATGTTTTTCCATCCTAAACTGTTGGTGAGATCTTGATGCGCACTTTTAGTGTTAACCGCAAGTGTACGGGTCAAGTTATAATATAAAACGGTTAAGTCCGAGTATCGTTCCACTGGAGATCCAGTTGGGAAGGTTTAAGTTACGTAGCTATTCTAGAATTGAATCAATTTTATTTGAGGATTGAAATTTAATATTATAAGTTAGGGAAAAATACAAATCAAACAAGGAAAGTATCAAAGGGAGAAACACAAGAGTCAAAGAGAGTTCTAGGGTAATGAATCCTGGTTTATTTCACCAAGCAATATTATAGATTTCATGGATTTTATTGTAATTCATATGCCTAAGTCTAGAAACTTAATTCCAAGTTGTTTTCTCTCAAAGACAACCCTTTCTCATGCAACTCGATTGATTATTAATCTCTTAAAACCAATACAAAATTACATGACATTAAAAATAGTCTTTAGCAACTTTTATTGTCAACCTAACTACTCTTGTGATAGATTAACAACAATTCATTGTGATAGATCAAGTTAAACATACAATCTCTCAATCATACATGTAACCTAACATGTGAAGATGGCCAATCCACAAGAATTAAACACAATAACAATGAAAAGCATAATTATTTAAACAAAACCATGAGTCTACAAAATTAACATGAATTCATAAACAATTCATCAAAACCCTAAAACTAAAGAGTTTAGCCACTCATAGCTTGAAGCAACATGTTTAAACAAAATAAACAAAGAAAGAGTGTAAAGAAAGGGAAACTCTACTGAAAAGAGGTTCTTGATTGAGGTAGCA
The DNA here is from genome assembly GCA_030954485.1 of Citrullus mucosospermus. Taxonomy (NCBI): domain Eukaryota; kingdom Viridiplantae; phylum Streptophyta; class Magnoliopsida; order Cucurbitales; family Cucurbitaceae; genus Citrullus; species Citrullus mucosospermus. The sequence goes on along the minus strand of CM062057.1, from coordinate 12,192,020 downwards.
CCGTCACGATCTCCTTTGCTCTCACGTCGGACTTTGAAGGGCACCAAGACTATCTCGAACTCTTTTCCTCTTACTTACAACTAACTCACTCTTTTCTCTCACTTAATTCTCTCCTTTTTGTATCTCTTTAGGTCTGCAACTTCCTTGCTTTTCTTGATTTTCCTTCCCCCCTTTGGCTGCTGAAAACCCCCCAAATTTATAGAGTTTGGCTGCCCAAAAATTTAACCTAAAATACAAATTTTTCATTTAAGTAACGTTGGCGCCGCGACGCTATCCCATAGTGCCGTGGCGCTAAGGTTTCAACCAAAAAAAAGTTTGCTCTCGGGTTTTAGCGCTGCGGAAGCGCCGTCCAAACGCCGCGACGCTGTCATGCATTCAACAAGGATGCATTGAGGCAGCGCCATCTTGGCGCCGTGATGCTACTATGCGTCCAGACTGATGCGTTTATGCTTCAGCGCCGCGGCAGCGCCGTCTCAGCGCCGCAGCGCTATCCCAAAATTTGTTCTTTTGAGTTTTTCAGCTCTTTTTCGCCGTATTCTTGCTCGGTTTTGATCTTTTAGTCGTTTCTTCTAATTTTCCTCGTTTTAACCTGAAAATCACTAGCAAACAAGTGAAATCTAATATAAAACTCCCTTAATTTGAGAAAATATAAAGCACTTTTCAAGTGCTTATCAGATCTATCCTCATGACCATTCAATATCTTCATAACAAATTTGTAACTAGTATGAGAAGATGTCCTACAAGGCTCTTTACAAACATGCATCACAAAATGATGCACTACAACACCATATCAACTCTTACTAATTGATCAAGTTCATATTCAATATTGCTTTCAATAGAACAATAATTGCTATCAGTATTGTAACAATCAAATGACATCTAAAAAGCATAAAGAAATAAAAAGAAAAAACAAAATTAGAAATAAAAGATTCTAAACAAATTTCGATGATAAAACATTTCTAACAAAGGTAACATTCAATACATCAATTATCTAAACAATTCAAAATCACACTATCTAAACAAACATTTTTCTAAGTATCTAGGGTCAAACTTTTTTTTGCTTAAGCCATGCAACTTGAAGCACAAGCTCTTGTAGTGCTATAAACATTTCTCTATTTTCTAAGCATGCTTTTAAGTTAGAAGCCCTACATTCGTTGTTGACTCTAAACACTACCACAGTAACACCCTACTTCTTGAACCTAAGTACTTAAAGGGCTTGTAAGAAAAGAAGTAAGACAAGAGGAGTGGAATTTGGATCACAAGCCTGTGGAGTTAGGAAATTTTTAAGACAGAAAATTTAAGCTTGTGGAGTTTGCTAAATTTTGGCCAGATTAAGGAACTCTATGCATTGAGATGAAAGGAAGGAGGAAAAGTGTTTATGTTAGCTTGAGTTTTAGATTAAGAATAAGCCATAGGAAGTTTGAAAGAAATCATGTTAGGCGATTTTGAATCTTAGATGACAAGGTGACCTAAGAACTTAGGAAATCTTTTTAAGTATTACAACTGAAAGCACAATTATGCGATAAAGAAGGCTAGTTTGGACGCATAGCATTAGGAAAAGAGAGGATATTTCACTAAGAGTAAAGGAATGAAGAATTGAAGGCATAGTTTGGAATTAGTTACGAGTTGACATATCTTTGGAAGGAACAACATCATGTTGGACACATGGATGGTGAGGTACGAACGCATGGTACCCTAATTTGGAAGAAAATTGGTTTAATATTGAAGTGTTGGAAAAAGGAAAACAAGAATTCGAGGGAAGAGGTGATCGCATGGCCCACACTTAGCTTTGAAAGTTAACAAGCTATGAGAATAGTTGTCACACACTACTTTTTAAAACCGATGCGTTGTAAGAGCCTATAAAGAAAAGAAGTAAGAGACCATGTTGGACGCATGGTCAAGACTAAGGTAACGCATGGTAAAGGTGGACGCATAGTAAACAACCCGAGAGCTTGAAGGGAAAGAAGTGAAACACATAGGAGGTAATTATGAAGAAAATGTAAGCATTGGCGAAGGTAAAACCCATAAGCAAGGAATAAAGTTATGTCGTGGAGTGTTGGAAAGAGATCTAAGTCTCGGAAAGGAAGGATAAATGCATAAGAAGGAACCGGGGGAAGAATACTATAGTAAAATAAGTAATGCATAGACTATTATCGAGGGATGTTCTCGAGTGTTGGATAAAGTAGAAGGTTGAGAAGAAAGCTTAAAGACTGGAACAGGGGGTGGACGCATACCAATTTATCATCAGAGAAATACTTTAGTACAAGGAAAAGGTGTCACACCTTACTTTTAAAAACCGATGCGTTGAAGAACCTATAAAGAAAAGAAGTAAAAGACCATGTTGGACGCATGGTCAGGACCAAGGTAATGCATGGTATGGGTGAACGCATGGAAGTAACCCGAGAGCTTGAAGGAAAAGAAGTGAAACGCATAGGAGGTAATTATGAAGAAGATGTAAGCATTAATGATGGTAAGATGCATAAGCAAGAAAAGAAATGAAGTATGTCGTGAAGTGTCTCAGAAAGGAAGAGTACTATAGCAAACTGAGTAACGCATAGATTATTAGCAAGGGATGTTTTCGAGTGTTGGATAAAGTGGGAGGTTGAGAAGTAAGCTTAAAGACTGGAGCAAGAGGTGGACGCATACTAAATTATCATCAGAGATATTTTAGTACAAGGAGAATGTTAAATGAATAACCTTGGATTACAAGCACAAGAACCCATAGAGGGGTAATCAAGGAATCTTCAATGATAGGAGAAAGATCATGGACGCATGATAGTATGCGGTTCAGGCTGACGCATGGTATTATGCAGTAAGACAAACGCATAGTAGTGAGCGTTTGAGACATTGACGCCTAGTAGTATGCGGTAGAAAAACGAGTTCAAGGGAAGTATGGCCGAGAGATAGGGAAGTAAATAATGAAGCTCGAACCTTAAAGGAAACTCAATGAATGCATGGAGGCGTTGTGTTGAATGAATAGTTGTTTATTGGAAAATGTTGGACTCATAAGATAAGCTTATAAAGGCTAGGTGGCTTCATATAGACTTGACACCTTAAAAGTAGGAGGTGTTAAAAAGGCATGTTAAGTGTTTCATATAAGGTGACGCTTGGATAAATGCATGGTTAATTAAGCATGCAGCGTAACATGTGGCAAACAAGTGGCAAAAGGAGAGGAGAAGTTGGATGGCAAGCTCCCTATAAATAGAACCATGAGGGAAAAGGAGCGACTGATGACTCTGAAGGAAGAATTCTAGAGAGAAAGGGAAGAAAGAAGGCAGAAAGGAGGAATCCTTGCGTCCGTAATAGGAGTCTGCAGCCTGGCAACTTAGCTATTTCATGTTAAAGAAGTTGTCTTGCGTCGAAAGGGGGTCGGCCTTGCGGTGAAGACAAACACTACGTTCAAGGTGAACGCCACGTCCAAAGATAGGTGATGCATTCAAGTTGGACCTTGCGTCCAAGAGAGGTCGACGCATTCTAAAAGAGAAGTAAGAAGAGTTAGGCTGCACTTTGCGGTAGTTGTCAAACTTGCGTTGAAGGACAGGGTTGCGTCCAACCGAGCTGCGTCCAACCGAGCTGACAGAGGAATATGGAGCCTTGCGTTCCAGAGTTAGAACGCTGCATCCAAGAAGCTCGGGAAAGAGGAAATAGAGGGAAGGAAGATGAACAATTCTTTGGCAAGTATAGGTGAGTAACACCTGCGGTTTTTTTCAAAATATAAATGAGTTCTTTATGATTAAAATCATTGGTTTGAAGTTTGTTTTCGTGAATTTTCAATGAATAAGTGCATGCGTTTTATTTGAAAAGCATTGAGTATGCTAGTTGTTTGATAGAAGTTAATAAACGCATGCTGATTGATACATGTTTTCATGATTTTACTGAAAAGCATGGTGTTATATGATTTCATGAAAGATTTGGAAATAAACTTGTTTGAAAAACATGCTGTTTGATATTAAAGCTTTGAAATTGAATTTAGCATTCTGGTTGATATTAGAAACGGTTAACTTACGAGTTATTGATATAATGTTTCCAAGATATGTATTGTGTTTTATAAAACTTTTAAAAGGCACCCAAGGCTAAGGGACCTTGGAGAAGGCCAAAGGGTAGCCGAGATATAGAAAAGGTACCCAATGCTGAGGGACTCGTAGAAGGCAGATGGGTAACCTGGATATAAATATAGAAAAAGGCACCCAATGCTGAAGGACTCGTAGAAGGCAGATGGGTAGCCTGGATATGGAAATGGGACCCCAATGCTCAGGGACTTGGAGAAGGCATTGTGAGCGGCCCGGATTACAATACCTATGTGCACATAGAGGTATATACGATGCTGATGTGTTGAGATTACTCCACACAGCTAAGAAAAATCGACGTTGAGGAGCGTAGATCATTGCTCCGCCTCAACTAGGGAAATGATTTTGAAATGAATGAAATTTTTGAGTATTTACTCTAAAACAGACATGCATGTTTTAACAATGGTATTTGAGCATATTTTAATATGATTTGAAGTGTTATATTTTATGCGAGTTTGACCAGTTTTACAGTTAAAGTATAATGTTTTCAAAAACCGTTACTCACTGAGCTGTTAACTCACCCTTTTTATATGTTTTCCATTTTCAGGTAGCATGACAGTTCTCGTTGCCGATCGAAGTCGAGGTTTGTCAAGAGTGTGTTAATGGTATTACCATCCTAGGAAGGATTTATTTGAAAGTGAGGTGAATGTGACAGTGGGTTATGTGACAGGGTAGTTGGTAACTACTGTCTTCACACTCCGTCTCGGGCTACAGGAGGATAGTTCGGGGTGGGGTGTGACAAAAGGTTAAATGAATAACCTTGGATTATCAGCACAAGAACGCATAGAGGGATAACCAAGGAAAATCCTCAAGGATAGGAGGAAGATCATGGACGCAGAACGAAGTAAAGGTGAACGCAAAGAGTACAAACGCATAAAGGAAGGTCTTGACCATGCGTGATCACACAAGAGAAGGATTTCTAGTTAAGACTTGACATAAGGGAAGGAAGTTGGACGCATGGTATGATGCAGTAAGGTAAAAACGCATAGTAGTGTGCGTTTGAGACATTGATGCCTAGTAGTATGCGGTGGAGAAACGAGTTCAAAAGTAGTATGGCAGAAAGCAAGGAAAGAAAGTAATGAAGCTAAAACCTTAAAGGGAAATTCAATGAACGCATAGGGACATTATGTTAGATGAATAGTTTGTTTATTGGAATAAGTTGGACGGATAAGATAAACTTATAAAGGCTGGGTGGCTTCATATAAACTTGACACCTTATCAGTAGGAGGTGTTAGAAGGCATGTTAAGTGTTTCATGCAAGGTGACACTTGGATTAATGCATGGTTAGTTAAGCATGCAGCGTGACATGTGGCAAACAAGTGGCAAAAAGAGAGAAGAAGTGGGATGGCAAGTCCTCTATAAATAGAACCTTGAAGGAAAAGGAGCGACTGATGATTCTAAAGTGAGAATTCTTGAGAGAAAGGGGAGAAAGAAGGCAAAAAGGAGGAATCCTTGCGTCAGTAGTAGAAGTCTGCGGCCAAGAGAGAAGATATTCTTGACAACTTAGCCATCTGGTGTAAAAGAAGTTGTTTTGCGTCTAAGGGGTCAGCCTTGCGTTTAAGACGAACTCAACGTTCTAGGTGAACGTCGCGTCCAAAGATAGGCGCTGCGTTCAAGTTGGACCTTGCGTCCAAGGGAGGTCGACGCATCCAAAAGAGAAGTAAGAAGAGTTAGGCTGCACCTTGCATTAGTCATCAACCTTGCGTTTAAGGGCAGGGTTGCGTCCAACCGATCTGAGAAAGGAAAATAAGCCTTGTGTTCCAAAGTTAGAACGCTGCATCCAAGAAGCTCGGGAAAGAGAAAATAACAGGAAGGAAGAGGAACTATTCTTGAGCAAGTATAATGTAACACCTGTGTTTTTCAAAATATAAATGAGTTCTCTATAGTTAATATCGTTGGTTTTATGAATATGATTTAATGAGTTTTCAATGAATAGTGCATTCATTTTTATTTGAAAAGCATTTGAGTATGCTGGTTATTTGTTATAAGTTTATAAAATGCATGGTGATGGATAATATATGTTTTCTTGATTTTACTGAAACGCATGATGATATGATTTCATGAAAGATTTGGGAATAAACTTATTGAAAGGCATGCTGTTTTGATATTATAAGACTTTATTTGGAAACGGTTAACTTACGAGTTTATGATATAATGTTTCCAAAACATATTGTTTCTTATAAAACCTTGAAAAGGCACCCGAGGCTTAGGGATTTGGAGAAGGCCAAAGGGTAGCCGGGATATAGAAAAGGTACCCAATGTCGAGGGACTCGTAGAAGGCAAATGGGTAACCTGGATATAAATATAGAGAAAGGCACCTAATGCTGAGGGACTCGTGGAAGGCAAATGGGTAGCCTGGATATGAAAATGGGACCCCAATGCTCAGGGACTTAGAGAAGGCATTGTGGGCGGCCCGGATTCTAGTACCTATGTGCACATAGAGGAATATACGACGCTGATGTGTTGAGATTACTCCACACAACTAAGGATAATCGACGTTGAGTAGTGTAGAGCATCGCTCTGCCTCAACTAGGGAAAAATGATTTTGAAATGAGTGAGATTTTTGAATATTTACTCCAAAACAGATATACATGATATAACAATAGTTTTTGAGCAAATTTTAATATGATTTGAATTGTTATATTGTCACACCTCAACCCGAACTACCCTTCCGTAGCCCAAGACGGAGCGTGAGGACAGCAGTTATCGACTTCCCTGATGATTTCCACTGTCAGCTTACCTTATTTCCCTTCTTTTTACACTCTTCCTAGGATGGTGATATCGTTATCTCTTGATAAACCTCGACTTCGACTGGCAACAGGAACTGTCATGCTTCCTGAAAAATGGAAAACATATAAAAGAATGAGCTAACAGCTCAGTGAGTAACAATTTTTTTTTAACAACTTATTACAACTGTAAAACTGGTCATATTATATAATATCGATTCTAATCATATTAAATCATACTCAAATACCATTGTTGAATCTTGCATGCTTATTTTTGGGAAAATACTCAAAAATCTTATTCATTTTTAATCATTTTCCTTAGTTGAGGCGAAGCAACGCTTCTATGCTTCTCAACGTCAAATTCATTTTTGTATCTTTCCCTTAGTTGAGGCACTAACGCTACTCAATGTCGATTATCCTTAGCTGTGTGGAGTAATCTCAATACATCAGCGTCGTATATATTCCTCTATGTGCACATAGGTACTATAACACGGGCTGCCCATATGCCTTCCTTTTCTCCTTGAGCATTGGGATCCCATTTCTATTTTCCGGCTACCCATTTGCCTTCCTCTAGTCCTTGGGCTTTGGGTGCCATTTCTAAGAATTTATAAAATACACTATGTTTTAGAAACATCATCTAAGATCTAGCAATATGTTTCTCAATGAAAATCTTGTATTATCAACAACATGCTTCTCACTAAATTCATTTCTTATTATCTACAACATACTTCTTACTAAATTCATTTCTAATAACCAGCATATTCATGTGTTTTTTTTTTTTTTTATATATATATATAAACGCATGCTCTATATATGTTGAAAACTCATGAATGCATATTCAATAATACAAATCACAAAGAACTCATTTATACTCTGAAAAAAAAAAATGTTGGTGTTACTCACCTTATACTTGCTCAAGAATAGTTCTTCTTTCTTCCTTCTATTTCTCTTTCCCGAGCTCCTTGGAGGCAGCGTTCTAGTCTAGAACGCAAGGCAACTTATTTTCCTTTGTCAGCTCGGTTGGACGCAACCTTGCTCCTTGGACGCAAGGTGCAGCTTAACTCTTTGATACGCACTTTTAGTGTTAACTGCAAGTGTACGGGTCAAGTTAATATAAGACGGTTGAGTCCGAATATCGTTCCACTGGAGATCCAATTGTGAAGGTTTAAGTTACTTAGCTATTCTAGAGTTGAATCAATTTTATTTGAGGATTGAAATTGAATATTATAAGTTATGAAAAATACAAATCAAATAAGGAAAGTATTAAAGTGAGAAACACAAGAGTCAAAGAGAGTTCTAGGGTAATGAATCCTTGTTTATTTCATCATGCAACATTATAGATTTCATGGATTTTATTGTCATTCATATGCCTAAGTCTAGAAACTTAATTCCAAGTTATTTTCTCTAAAAAACAACCCTTTCTCATGCAACTCCATTGATTATTAATCTCTTAAAATCAATACAAAATTACATGGCATTAAGAATAGTCTTTAGCAACTTTTATTGTCAACCTAACTACTCTCGTGATAGATTAACAACAATTCATTATTATAGATCAAGTTAAACATACAATCTCTCAATCATACATCTAACCGAACATGTGAGGATGGCCAATCCACAAGAGTTAAACATAATAACAATGAAAAGAATAATCATTCCAACAAAACCATGAAAGTCTACAAAATCAACATAAATTCATAAACAAATCATCAAAATCCTAAAACTAAAGATTTTAGCCACTCATAGCTTGAAGCAACATGTTTAAGCAAAATAAACAAAGAAAGAGTGTAAAGAAAGGGAAACTCTACTGAAAAGAGGCTCTTGATTGAGGTAGCACCGTCATGATCTCCTTGGCTCTCACGTCAGAATTTGAAGGGCACCACGACTATCTCGAACTCTTTTCCTCTTCCTTGCAACTAACTCACTCCTTAAACTCTCACTCAATTCTCTCCTTTTTGTGCCTCTTTAGGTCTGTAAGTTTCTTGCTTTGCTTTGATTTTCTTTTTATGATTTAGGCTGCTGGAAACTCCCAAATTTATAAAGTTTGGCCGCCCAAAAATTTACCAAAAATATGTTTTAGCGCCGCGGCGCTATCCCAAAATTTGCCCTTTTGAGCTTTTTTTCGCCGTATTCTTGCTCGGTTTTGATCTTTTGGTCTTTTCTTCTAATTTTCCTCATTTTAACCTGAAAATCACTAGCAAACAAGTGAGATCTAATATAAACTCCCTTAATTTGAGAGAATAGAAAGCACTTTTCAAGTGCTTATCACTCTTCTTGCTTATTCTTTTGGATGCGTCGATCTCTCTTGGACGCAAGGTCCCACTTGAACGCAAAGTCTATCTTTGGACGCGGCTTTCATCTTGAACGTTGAGTTCGTCTTGAACGCAAGGCTGACCCCTTAGACGCAAGACTTCTTCTTTAACACAAGATGGCTGAGTTGTCAAGAATATCCTCTCTTGGCCGCAGACTTCTACTACGGACGCAAGGATTTTCTCCTTCTACCTTTTCTCTACCCTTTCTCTCAAGAATTCAAAATTAAAGGATCATCAGTTGCTCATTTTCCCTCAAGGTTCTATTTATAGCTTTGGAATAGAGGGCTTGTCATTTTACTTCTCCTCTCTTTTTGCCACTTGTTTGCCACATGTCACGCTGCATGCTTAACTAACCATGCATTTATTCGAGCGTCACCTTGCATGAAACACTCAACATCCATTCTAACACCTCCTACTTTTAAGGTATCAAGTCTATATGAAGCCACTTAGCCTTAATAAGCTTATCTTATGCGTCCAACATATTCCACTATACAAGCTATTCATCCAACATTATGCTCCTATGCGTCCATTGAATTTCCTTTAAGGTTTTAGCTTCATTACTTTCTTTCCCTACTCTCCGCCAAATTACCTTTGAATGCGTTTCTCTACCGTATACTACTAGGTGTCAAAGTCTCAAACGCACACTACTATGCGTTTGTTCCTTACCGCATAATACCATGCGTCAACCTTAACCACATACTATCATGCGTCCATCACTCTTTCCTTATATCCATATCTTAACTACAAAACCTTCCTTTATGCGTTTGCACTCTTTGCGTTTACTTTTATTTCGTTCTGCGTCCATGACTTTCCTCCTATCCTTGAGGTTTCCTTGATTATTCCTTTATGCATTCTTGTGCTGTATTCCAAGAGGTCATGCTTCCAACCTCTTTCTTATGTGAGCTATTTTTCTCAACGATAAATCCTATCGTATATCCATCTCCAGCCTCCTTCCTTTAGGCTCACTTCTCAACCTTCTAACTTATCCAATTCAAAATCTTCCTTAATGGAAGTTATGCGTTTACCTTAAATTATCATAGCATCTTTCCACGATTCTACCTTATGTGTTTTATCCTTCTTTTAGATTTCCTTTCAATGCATCACTACTCAACCTTAATCCTTACTCATACATCCTATTTAAGCCAAGCTTACATCTCCTTCCTTGTTTTCCTCCTATGCGTTTCACCTTTATCATGCATTTTCTTTGTCTTGACCATGCGTCTGATAAGCACTTGAAATGTGCTTTCTATTCTCCCAAATTAAGGAAGTTTATATTAGATTTCACTTGTTTGCTAGTGATTTTCAGGTTAAAACGAGGAAAAATAGAAGAAACGACTAAAAGATCAAAACCGAGCAAGAATACGGCTAAAAAGAGTTGAAAAACCAAAAAGGACAAATTTTTAGGATAGCGCCGCGGCGCCGAGACGACGCTGCCGCGGCGCTGAAACATCAACGCATGGTTCTGGATGCAGAGTAGCATTGCGGCGCCAAGATGGCGCTGCCTCGACGCATCCTTGCTGAAACGCATTCTCGCGCTGCGACGCTTAGACGGCGCTGCCGCGGCGCTAAAACCCGAGAGCAAACTTCTTCCAGATGTAGCCTTAGCGCCGCGACGCCAGCTTTCCTTAATTGAAAAATCTGTATTTTTAGAAAATATTGGGCGGCCAAACTCTATAAATTTGGGGGTTTCCAGCAGTCCAATTCATCAAGAAAAATCCAGGCAAAGCAAGGAAGTTGCAGACCTAAAGAGATACAAAAAGGAGAGAATTAAGTGAGGGTTCAAAGAGTGAGTTAGTTGCAAGGAAGAGGAAAAGAGTTCGAGATAGTCTTGCCCTTCGACGTCCGACGTGAGAGCCAAGGAGATCGAGATGGTGCTACTTCAATCAAGAGCCTCTTTTCAGTAGAGTTTCCCTTTCTTTACACTCTTTCTTTGTTTATTTTTCTTAAACATGTTGCTTCAAACTATGAGTGGCTAAACTCTTTAGTTTTAGGTTGATGAATTGTTTATAAATTCATGTTAATTTTGTAGACTCATGATTTTGTTGGAATGATTATGCTTTTCATTGTTATTGTGTTTAATTCTTGTGGATTGGCCATCTTCACATGTTAGGTTAGATGTATGATTGAGAGATTGTATGTTTAACTTGATCCATAACAATGAATTATTGTTAATCTATCACGAGAGTAGTTAGGTTGATAATAAAAGTTGCTAAAGACTATTTTTAATGCCATGTAATTTTGTGTTGGTTTTAAGAGATTAATAATCAATCAAGTTGCATGAGAAAGGGTTGTTTTTGAGAGAAAATAACTTGAAATTAAGTTTCTAGACTTAGGCATATGAATTACAATAAAATCCATGAAATCTATAATATTGCATGATGAAATAAACAAGGATTCATTACCCTAGAACTCTCTTTGACTCTTGTGTTTCTCCCTTTGATATCTTCCTTATTTGATTTGTATTTTTCCATAACTTATAATATTCAATTTCAATCCTCAAATAAAATTGATTCAATTCTAGAATAGTTAAGTAACTCAAACCTTCCCAATTGGATCTCTAGCGGAACAATATTCGGACTTAACCGTTTTATATTATAACTTGACCCGTACACTTGCGGTTAACATTAAAAGTGCTCACCTATTGGGTTGTATGTCCTAAAACTCGTAGTTTTTGTAAATAGGTGATTTTTAGTACATATAAAGTTATTCAAGTGAATTAATTATTTATCAACTCTAAATCCAATTAAACTACGAACCCTTAGCTACTATCATGAGTACTTGGACTTTATGTGGAGACATAAACAGGATCAAGTTCGAGTAAGTAGCCTCAATAGTCTATAGTACATGGATTAGGTTGGGTACCTCTTCCTGGAGACACTATTGAATACGACCCGCTTCATGATTGTTACAAATATTGTAAAGTGTCATAAATGAAGTGATTCTGATTTGATCATGTAGAGACATGTGAGCGGGGGTATTCTACATAATGAGATTGTGTAAGACTGACCCTGAAATAATTACTATTACGTATTAACACCGTTTACGATTAACACTGATTAATTTCACTTATCGATGACCTAGATAACTTGACAGAATCTTGAGCTATCTATGAACTCCTATTTATTCAGAATTATCCCTTGATCTACATAGGTAAGAGTAAGCTCAATAGTGCTGCTCAACATTCCTCCTATTTCAGGGATAAGACTGGGTAGATAGTTGGGAACATAGAATTTGCAAAACGAAATTCACTCTTACCCAACTTAGGGATAGAAGAAAGGTTGTTCTCTTAAGTGTTGTTCCCGAGACTTGAACAAGGGGCCCCATCCTCTCACTGGCCCGAGAGGGAATGGATTTAGTGATTAGATCCTAAATTAATTGTTCATTAGAGGGACAATGGTACTTAAGGAGAAAAGATGTAACTTAGAGGTAAATCGGTATTTGACCTAGCTGAAGTTATGAACAACCTGTGAAGGATTGACTTATCGATGACGGTTATATCAAATGGACACAAATATATCTACAGTGAGGAGAGTGCAACTACGGGCTTTAGTGGAGTGTCCCGTTAGTTAACGAATGTTGGTTAACTAGGTTAAAGAGTTTGGCCAGTTAATCTCGGATCGTTGGAGCTCATGATCTGTAGGTTCATTAGGTCCCTCTACTAGCTCATAAATGGACTAAAATCTTAGATAATGTGGTGAATAAGTTTGAATCGTTCAAATCTTGGCTTAAGGAATGAAAGTTAGATATATACGATATATCGACGTTTAATTACGAATTAAACGTACAAATAGAGTTAATTATAATATTTAAATATAATTTAAATATTAATCATATGAATAGGGATTCATATCGGTTTTTTTTAGAAAAATCGGGACAAGTGGGAAAAATAATATTATTTTATTATTTAATATTAAAATAATAATATTTAATTAATTAAATATTAAATTATTTTTATTTAATTATTTAATTATCTTTTTGAAATTAAAAATCAATTTTAATTCAATTTTGGAAATTCATTGAAATTTGATTTTAAAATTGATTTTTGAAGATTGGATTTTCCCACTAACTAAGCTAGGAGCTTGGTTGTCTTCTTCACAATTAACCAACAAATTAACCATTTTGTGTTGTCAAATTTTGATGCAATTGGATTGCATGTTATTCTTTAATAAATAGAGATGATTTTGACATAAAAATGGTTAAGAATTTTGTGAAATTAAGGGTTAATTTTGCAAAATTTCATCCATTGTTCATCTTCTTCCCAACCTTCATTCTTTCTCAAATTCACCACAAATTTGGATCCCACCATCCAATCTAAGCCTAGAGAATAATAGAGAAGACTCTTGTGGTGGTCTACAACCAAGTGGTGCTGAAATTCATCAAGAATTGAAGGAGAATTTGGAGCTTCAAGGGTAAGTGTTCTTGAAACTTTGGTTTTTCTTCTTAATTGCATGTTTAATCCTCTAAATTGAGCATCTTAGAGTGAAAATTGATCAAATTAACTTCTTCTGCATGCTCATTATTTCATCATCACCAGCGTCCAACATGGTCTTCTACTAGGTATGCGTCCAACTTAATTTATCTTCCAACTATATTTTTTAAGTCTTCCCATCACCTGATGAGATTTCCTTTCTTTCCTTAGATCTTACTCACAAGCTTAAAGTCATGGTTGCATTCTCCTGATCTATTTATTCTACATAGTAGAATTCTTAACTTCAAGAATTACTTTGATTCTATGATCCATAAATCACTCAACGCAACCTTTTAATCAAATCCTTCTAATTCAAACTTCATCTACGGCTTATATAAACTAACACTTGAGCACGAACCTCTCTTGTCCTACTTCTTTCCTTTATAGGCTCTTCAACACATTGGTTTTAAAATTAGGGCGTGACATATATTTTATGTGAGTTTGAAATGTTTATATTATGACCAGTTTTACAATTAAAGTAAGATGTTCTAAAAAACCGTTACTCACTGAGCTGTTAGCTCACCCTTTTTATATGTTTTCCATTTTTCAGGTAGCATAACAGTTCCCGTTGCCGATTGAAGTCGAGGTTTTTCAAGAGTGAGTTAATGGTATCACCGTCCTAGGAAGGGTATTTAAATGGATTATAGGTAAGTTGACAGTGAAAATTGACCAGGAAATCGATGACTGCTGTCCACACGCTCCGTCTCGGGCTACGGGAGAGTAGTTCGGGATGGGGTGTGATAATAGTTTTGGAGGATGACAAGCTAAAGAAGATAAGATGGGCCGAGAGCCTTAAGGCATGAGTATCATGCGTTGAAGGTTTGCTATGCGTTGGTAAGGTTCATTGTGCTGACCAAGAAGCCTTTGGGTGTGTTATAGCATGTGTAAGAGAGACCATCAAGCATTGAAGAGTTGCTATGATTGGAGGAGCTGTTATGCGTTGAAGGTTGTTGCCATGAGTTGATAAGGCTACCTTGTGCTGGATAGCTTCTACGCGTTAAGGAGCTGAAGCCCCATGATAGTTAAGGATGTAGATGCAACTTTGACTTAGGATGGACATATGAGTTAGCCAAAACAGATTAAGGTTGAGTGTTGGATGTGCTGGAGAGGTGAAAAGCAAACCTAAAAGAAGAAAACAAGAGATGGATACATATTAGATTAATCATTAAGAAAAAACGGCTAAGTATGGAGAAGTAAAAAGGAAAAAATGAAAGCAAAGCCTTGTGTTACACTTCATGGACGCATAGAAGGGTGACCACGAATTCCATAAGGATTAATTGGAGGCCATGAACGTTGGATAAAAGGGACAGACGCATATGTAAAGGTTACGGACGCATGATGGTGCCTTACAAGGGAGGTTTTGACTAAGTATTAGAACACCAAGCCTAGTTGGGCGTTTACCACCCAGAAGAGGAGCTAGTGATTAAGAGTTGGACATAGGGAAACTTATAGACAGATAGAAAGAGCTTGCGGATGCATAGGAAGGGGTTTTGGATGCATGGTAGAGTTTTGGTTAAGTGTATGAAAGCTGGAAGGGTTGAGGCACAGACGCATGGTAGTATGCAGTTGAGGCACAGACGCATAGTAGTATGCGGTTGAGGCACAGATGCATGGTAGTATGCGGGGGGAGAAACCTGGTTAAAAGTAGGAAGGTCGAAAGGAAGAAAGAGAATAAAGAAGCTAAACATTAAAAAGAGAATTAAATAGATGCATAGAGGCACTAAGTTGGATGCATGGTTCGTATCTCGGAACGAGTCAAACACATAAGATGAGTTTATAAAGGTTACATGATTTCATTTAGACTTAACACTTTATAAGGAGGAGGTGTCGGGTTGCATGTCGGATGTGTCATGTAGAATGACAAGTGGCAAACAAGTGGCAAATAGAGAGGAGAAGTTGGATGACAAGACTTTCATCCCAAAGCTATAAATAGGACCTTGAGGTAAAAAGAGTAGGATGATCTTTAAGTTTGAATTCTTGAGAGAAAGAAGAGAGAGAAGGCTGAAAAGAGTAATCCTTGCGTCCATAGGGGGAGTTTGTGGCCAGGAGAAGAGGTATTCCTAGCTACCTTGCGTTCAACAAGTTGTTGGAACTTGGGGGAAATTGAATTTGATTTGCGTCCAACAGTACTGCCAGAAGGAGGAAATTATCTGCCTGCGTTTAAAGTGAACCTTGCATTCAAGATAGACTCTGCGTTCAAAGTGAACCTTGCGTTCAAGATAGACTCTACGTTCAAGGTGAACCTTGCGTTCAAGATAGATCTGTGCGTCCAAGGGGTGAAGCCAGAAGAGCATTGTTGGAAGGCTGCACCTTGCGTTTAAGATATCAGCTTTGCATTAAAGGTGCAGGGTTGCGTCCAACCGAGCTGTCAGAAGGGAAAATCAATTTCCTTGCGTTTTAGACTTGAAAACCCTACGTCCAAGAAGCTCGGGAAAGACAGAATTAGAAGGGAAAAAAGGGAACTTCCCTTAAGCAATTATTAAGCTCTGTGAGTGACACTTTCCTTTTTCTAAATGATTTTATTGAAAATGTTTAGCCAGGCTTTCTTATTTAATGTAATTTTATGATGATTTATTTCAAGATAAGCATGATGGCTGGTTATACTCGATTTTAAGGCATTGTTGAAAAACATGTTTCTAAAATGTTTTCTAAGGGACCCAAGATAAGATGTTGTTTATTGAGAAACGCTCTGTTTTCCATGAAAGATTTTACAATGAACTGTTTATGCAAAACATACCTATTTCTAAAATGTTTTCTAAGGGACCCAATGCTGAGGGACATTGAGAAGGCATGTGGGCAATCCTGTGACCTCAACAGAGCTCAATGTTGAGGGACACTGAGAAGACATTTGAGTTTCCGAGGGACCCAGTACTGATGGACTCAGAGAAGATACTTGGGCATCCCGAGATATTCCTATGTGCACATAAAGGTTGCGGATGTTGGGTGCGTTGAGTTTTGCTACGCCTCGACTAAGGAAAATATTTGTTTTCTACGTTGGGTGCGTTGAGTTTTGCTCCGCCTCGACTAAGGAAAATATTCGTTTTCGACGTTGGGTGCGTTGAGTCTTGCTCCGCCTCGACTAAGGGAAATTTTAATACAAAAGCTGATTTGATGCGTTTGTAGACTATTTTATTTAAATGACCTGGCTTATGTTTTATCTCAAGGCTTAACATGAGTTGTATACAAATGTTATGTTTAAGCATAATTTGATTTCTTGAGTTATCTTTTTCTGAAATGAACATATATGATTTGACAAGGGTATTTAAGCATGTATTTACAATAGATATGACTTGAACCAGTGTTTTATACGCAATGTGTTTAAATGTTTCTACTTTGATTAATTTTCGAAAAAAGGTAATTTTAATAAACTAGTCACTCACTGGGCAACCTAGCTCATACTTTCTATTTTTCTATTTTTCCAGTTAGCGAGCGAGTTCGGGGTGCTTAGCCTACACAGGAATCTCATCTGGGCCGTCTTTAGTGTTTAATAGTTGAATAGTGAACCTCACAAAGGAGTGAAGGTTGCTGTCCTCACACGTTCTCTCGGGTTATGGAGGATAATATGGGAGGGGGTGTGACAAGTACCACAAACCTCTCTTATTATTTGAGTGATGATTTGATAAAGGATTGTGGATCATTTTCTTGATTTGGGAAAAACTAGAGAGAAAATCAGAGAGCATGGAGGGGAAAAAGAACCATAGAACTCTTCTGCCATTTTTCATTTTGCAGGCATATATGGAGAGAGTTAATAAGACGTGGGAGTAAACCATGTAAAGAGTAACTCCCACGTATGGGAGTTGCCTTTTTTTTTTCTTTTAATTTATTTATTATTTAATTTAACAATTAATTAAATAAATAAAAATTAATAATTAATTAAATCTAATTTAATTAATTATTTCATTTAAATCATTATTGAGTAAGAAATTTTGGACCAATCACAAATTGACATGTCATTTCTCAAATTAATGACGAAATGACAAATAATTGAATTTGAGACCAATTAGAAGTTGACATGTGCCCCAAATAGAAATTGAAGACATAAATTGGCAAATCTTGATGACGCCAAGTGTTTTTGTCTTGACCGTTAGATTAAATAAAATAATTTGAGCCAATTTGATATTATTATTTGGGCTAAAATTCAATTGAGTCTTAAGATAGGCTTAATTTGGCCAAAAGGCCAATTAAGGCCTAAATCCAATTTATTGGGCCTAATGGCCAGGTCCATGGATCCAAGCCCAAGCTCACAAAGTCCACTTGAGAACTCTATAAATAGAAGAGTTCTCTTCATTTGAAGGGGTTCAGAAAATTATACACTTCAGAGAACCTAGAGAGAATTCTCCATATGATCAGAAGACTCTTAACTTCTGAAGTTGAATCAGACTTGAAGACTGAAGCTCTTTAGAACACAGACATTCTTTCAAGACTCCAACTTCAAGAAAATCCACGTGCTCCACTTCCATATATCAAGTGTACACATTCAACTGAGAGAGAATCAGAGAATCAAGTGTTAAAGATCAAACCAAATACGCATCAAAACTATATCAACTTAAGTTCAACTCCACGAAACAAGTTTTCTTCAAAAACCTTGTGCGAACAAATTGGCATGCCCAGTGGGACCACTTTTTCTCTTTCAACAACCAAACTGGTCAATGGCCTCCAAGAAAGTTGCATCCCAAACTTCTGCTACCAGCGGTACCTACACGGGACCCATCACCCGCAATAGCTCAAAGGGGGCCATGCAGAAAAAGGAACAAGGTTCCGTTATCGTGGATAACATCTGGAAGTGGTTGACCGAACCCCTATAGGTGGGATTGATCATTAAAGAGAATCCTTTGTTTAATAGTCCTACTCTTGCTTTTGACCGACCTAAGAAGGAGTCACACCTTGATGTAATGTCTGTCATGATGGCCGATGTAACGACACAGGCAGCCATGACAGAAATGGAGAGAAAAATAAATCTCCTAATGAAAGCTGTTGAAGAGCAAGATCATGAGATCACTGCTTTGAGAGATCAGATGCAGGCTTGAGAAACTATTGAAACGAGCCAAACTCCCGCCGCCAAGGCAAATGACAAAGGAAAAACTGAGTTGCAGGAAGTTCAATTGCAACAATTCACCTCTATCGCCTCTTTATCATTCCAGCAACTGCAGGACATGATCACCAATTATATCAGAGCCCAGTATGGAGAGTCCAACATCTACTTTCATGTACTCCAAGCAATAACCTAAAAGAATCGACAACCTCAGAATGCCCGCTGGGTACCAACTTCCAAAGTTCCAATAGTTCGACGAAAAGGACAATCCAAAGCAACACATCGCACACTTTGTCGAAACATGTGAGAACGCAGGAACTAGAGGATATCTGTTGGTCAAGAAATTTGTCTGAATTCTGAAAGGAAACGCTTTCGACTGGTACACTGATTTGGAGCCGAAAGTGATTGACAGTTGGGAGCAGTTAGAAAGAGAATTCTTAAACCGCTTCTACAACACTAGGCATACTGTGAACATGATGGAGCTGATCAATGCTAAGCAACGGAAAGGAAAGCCAGTCATTGACTACATCAATTGATGGAGGGCTTTAAGTCTTGACTACAAAAACTGACTAACCGAACTGTCCACAGTGGAGATCTGCACCCAAGGTATGCATTGGGGTCTTCTTGACATTCTATAATGGATAAAGCCCCGCACGTTTGAAGAGTTGGCAACTCGCGCCCACGACATGGAGCCGAGCATCGCCAATAGGAGGATAAAAGATTTCCTAGTCCTCGAGGTAAAGAAAGAGAAGAGGGAGATGAAAGGCATGGAGAAGATCACAAAGACTACCACGAAGGAATCCATGGTCGTTAACACGACTCCATTGAAATTTCCCTCCAAAGGAAAAGAAGAAAGAGCTGGAAGGAAAGACGATGGAGGCGAGAGATGTCGCCTAACCTTAAAAGAAAGACAAGAAAACGTTTACCTGTTTCCTGACTTCGATGTTGCAGGCATGTTGGAGCAACTATTGGAGAAGCAACTCACTCAATTCCCAGAGTGCAAGTGACCTAAGCAGTTAGGGAAGGTCAATGATCCCAACTATTGTAAATATCACCGGGTCGCTAGCCATCTGGTTGAGAAATGCTTCGTGTTGAAAGAGTTGATTCTGAAGTTGGCTCGTGAAAAGAAGATTGAGTTGGATCTGGATGAGGTAGCTCAGACAAATTACGCTGTCATGGCAATGGCTTCAAGTGTTCTGCCATCAACACCCTTCCATGAAAAAGAAAGCTCAATCCAGTTCAGGACCTTTGAGCCTATAGTTGTTTGGTTCCAATAAAAAATTGTGAAAATAGGCTAAAAAGAAGGAATAACATGTCAAAGAAGATGACAAAGGGTGGACCATCGTGACCCATAAGAAAAAGAGGCAGTCAAAGTCTATCCAAAAGGAATTGCGCTTCCATCGAGACTATAGAAGAGGAAGCAAAACTCAGAAAAAGAAAAATAATAAGAAAGCTTGGACGCCCAAGCTTGTCAAGGAAGAAGACGACAACTTTCCTTAGTTTCGACAACCAATAACTCTGGCAGAATTCCTCCCAAAAAATTTCCTTGATAGTCATCTAGAGGAAGTACTAGAAATTGTCACATGTCATGTAGCGAGCACAGTGGAAAGCAAGGGTAGTCCTTCATGTTCAGTGGCAACGATAGCCGAATCAGGAGACTTTTTGTAAAGATGTCTGTAGCTTTCATGAAGAGCTTATCGCCTTTCACAATTCTAGGTATCTCTCGTAAGACATTCATCACTTCAAGAATGCTACAACTTGGTAAATCTCTTCTCCTATTATCGATTGACTCACACACACGTTCCAATTAATTACAAAGTTTATTAGCAACGTTGCCTTTTAATCCTATTCTTCTTCTTTTTTTCCTTTCTCTTAAGTGTGATCCTCAGTAGTATGTACTTAATATTCAGTATCATTAGTGTCATTATGCTTTGTATCTTCATATGTATCATCATTATCATCTACATATCTAGTTGAATTGCCCTCAATAGTCTTAGGTAAAAAACCTTGAAAGGCTGTCCATGCTCCATCTCCTATAACTGCAATATCTTAAAAAAAATGTCTAATTCGTCTGCATTTTATAGCCCCTTTGCTCAAAATTTTGCTGCCTCAGGCTTAACCTACATGAGATTAATTAATGAAATATTTAATTATAATTTTCATTCATAATAAATAAGCTATATGGATAAATGATTTACCTTTAATCTATCTCCCCATCACACATTTGTTGCATCAATAGTTTGTCTCAATGGATCCCATCCCATTCCTGTCTTGTTTCCAACCAAGTCTGTCCATATCTGCCAATCCTTCTTTAATGCAACCCATTTATTTTTCATTTGTCTGAATTCATAATTTCAACCAGTTTTCTCTCTAAATATTCTATACTTAAATGTCCATTTGGCCTATTCCCTTTCGAAGTTTCAGCAACACAAGCCTAGATAAATGCATCGGTTTTAATATCATCCCAAATTGCGTTGATTTGTTTTTCTTTTTCATCTCTATTTGCAACTATATTCATAAACATCTCTAACAAATAAAAATTAACCAATATTCGAAACTCTAGTAAGAAACAAGTTTACTCTACAACTTAAATAAAGTGGACACATAATATACACATTACGTTATAACAAGGAGATAATGACAAAAAAATCCTCAGTATTGGTGATATGCACCAAACAAAAACAAATATTTGGGAGAACTTTCAATTTCTATTAACTTTCAGAGAGACATATCATACACATCTTTAGAGGATGAGAGAATCATTTGGGAATATAACACTGTCAATCCATTTCCAAAAAGATTGCATAAATTTCAAACAACAGAATGTGACAAACAACAGGTCAAGGATAAGAAAAATATGACCATAACAAACAACAAAATGTGACAAAGTCAAGACAAAGTATAACGATCTCATAATTTACTACCAAAATAAGTAGACATATAAATAGAACAAAAATCAACCATAATTGATGAGTATGTTATTTCTTGATATGGGTTTGTATGTTATTTCTTGATATGGGTTTGTTGAGTGTGGGATTATTTATTGGTTTTAAGAGAGAGGACAATAAGAGGCCGTTTGGTTCAAGGTTTTAAAGATGCTTGAGAATAGGATGCCTGGGAATCAAAGATAACTGTGTTTGGTTGTGCAGGAAATGTTATCAACTCTTACTCTCTCTCGCTTGCTCTCGCTCTCTCTCGTTGTCACTCTCTCTCTTGCTGTCGCTCTCTCTCTCTTGCTCTCGCTCTATCTCTTTCGCTCTCTCTCTCTCTCTCTCTCGTTGTCACTCTCACTCTCTCTCACTCTCTTGCTCTCTCTCACTCTATCTCTCTCACACTCTCTTTCACTCTATCATTCTATCTCTCTCATTCTCTCTCGCTCTCACTCTCACTCTATCACTCTATCCCTCTCGCTCTCTTTCACTATAAATCATTATAAACCATTATCAGTTTTAACAGTATTGAATGATGAGGATTCATTTATCATTAGATAACAAAAAGCAAAAAATTACAGGAATACAAAAATAGATATTACTGGAATAAAGGTTAAGAACGACTCAATAGTTTCCATCTATGAATAGTGACCATAATATTAACATAGATTTAAAGGATACAATTGGAATATCTAGTTATATCAAAATTTTAGTTCAGGTAAGTGTTACTTTTCCATGTTAGCTAGGAAATTGGGAATACCCAAGTCCATTTTTCATTTGGCTTTCTGATTTTCTTTTGGTTATTGAGTTAAATTTTTATATATTAAAACCAAAAAATTGATTCAATCCCACACTCAACAAAACCCAATCAAGAAATAACATGTTCATCAATCAACCTTCTTCTTCCCATACATATTCAAACAAACATACACAAGTCAGATTAGTTCTAGTAGAAAAACAGGGACAAACTTCATCACAATTGAAACCCCCGTTAATAGACAAACTCTCGAACAAAATGCGATCAGAAGAAGAAAATCTAATCCAAAAAAAATCTAATCCGATCTAATCCAAATACCTTCAGAAGAAGAAAAGGCACAACCAAAAGTAATCCCAGCACAGAAGAAAAGCAACAATCCAAGTCTAATCTCAAATTAAAGCAAAAATTGACCTCAAATCGAAGCTACGATTGTAAGATCTTAGTGAAGTTCTTGAACAAAATGAGAAAAAAGAGAAAGAACATAGAGAAGAAATTTTTGGCTAGGTCAAGATGTGGGAGAAAGGTTGGAGGAGGAGAGGTAGTATGAAAGGTATGTTTGTAATTTCAATATAACATAACAAATGAGATGGATTCCCAATCAATTACTAAAAAATCTCTTTTCTTAAAATCTGGTTTTGAGTGATTTCTCGAATATGACTTATTTTTAAAACTCATTTTTAAAAAATGCATTTTGAGAAGTTGCCAAGCACTTCAAATTTTTCAAAATGACTTTTTTTCAAATTTAATCAATTCAAAAGGTAATCCAAACACACCCTAAGATTGAATGACTTTATTAATTGACTTTGAGGTCAAAGGTTTAATTTCATCACCCCACATATTGTCTAAAAAGTAGAAAATAAATTGTTGAATTTAGGTGGCTTTATTAATTGGCCCACCTTTTTCTTTAAAGAGGGAAGAAGAGCCATTAAACACCAAAGGGAACAAAGAAAACCACTATACCATACAAAAAATCGATCCACCTTTTTCTTTAGAGATCGAAGAAGAGCCACAACAAAAAATGTACAAAAAATTACCAAACTCAATTGCAACATGAGCAAGGCGCAATGAAATGGCTCCATTCAACGATCTAAGACACCAGGAAACAGACACAACTTGGGCTGAACCAAACAAGGAAATAATGCACCCAACTAGATTAGACAACTCTGAAAAGTCTCCCCCTTCACGATTGACAACCTCCACAAGATCAATACAATTAGATTCCACAAGTAAAAGGGATGAAAGGGAGGACCGTAGAAACACCTGATAAGCCTTTGAACATGGCAAGGGATTCAATATTCTTGATAGCCCATATATGCTCCACCTTAACACACCTCGAAAAAATCAGAGACCCAATGGAGTCACGTACGATCCAGTTGATCCCACTCGGTTCGATTTTCTCATTTCAAGATGCATCAGACTTCGGTCTCCAACAACCCACATCGAGTAGAATCTACGAAGCTTGACTCAACTACTTCTTCAAGCTTTGTGGGGGTGGAGGAACAAAAGCCCTAACCCCTATCTCCTTAGAGCGCACCAAAATTTATGGTAGAGCAACCCCCAATTGGGAGGGTCGCCACTTTGCTTTATGGAATTACGATAGTTTTAAATCTCCCACAGAATAACGACTGCAATGTTGCAATTGGGACCACTAATGTTGTCCATCATGCCATCCCAACAATCTGTTGCACATCAATCGTCCTTAAGAGAATAATAATAAAAAAAAAAACCTAATAAGGAGGGTAAAAAGAACAACCAAATTTTCTTAGAAAACTTACACCCCCACATTGCATGACCCATAGATTCCACATGCTTCCTACAAAAGAAATGACACATGCCATGAAATGCATTTTGGCCTTTATTTTCATACTCTCACTTAGGAAAATGGACTCTTGCATGTGTTTTCCCCTAAAATTTAGCCTAAAATAGTAAAATGAGGTTTAAGGGTTATAGTTATTAGATATTATTTACTAATTTTGAGGTGATTTTGTGAACTTTGGTAGGTAACTTTGACCAAATTACAGACTTTTGTTCAATGCGGCCACATCGGGCCGTAATTTTCTAGAATTCAACCTAGTCAATGATGGTTGTGTTTTTCTCATTCCAAGTGGTTGTTTAGCCTCAATTTCACCTGGTGAACCCTTAAGATTTGGATTTCGGGTCTCTTCAACCGATTTAGGGCCTATCAAAAGGAGGGGAAGCTCTTCATTTTGGGGAACAACTCTCCATCCACGATTCCACTCCATTTCTCTCCACAATTCTTGTCACACCCCTTCCCAGAATAACCTTTTTAAACCGATAAGGACCATGAAGACAGCAAACCTTTTGTGACACTTACTGCCTTACCTCTAATACTCCCAGATAATAACCCTTGATCATGATTAATAAGTTCACATGTATTTATATTTCAAACTATAAAAATAGTTATACAAATCTTTGAGGAAGATTACAATGTATCCTGAGTTTCAAGACTATCTACTAAGGGATAAACTATTCTGTGGCAAACCTCAACTTCATGCAGCAACAAGGACTCTTCTGCTACCTGAGAATAGAAACGTTAAGGAAAGAATGAGCTAGAAGTCTAGTGAGTGGTGAACAATAAGTAAACAAAGGGTTCCACTCGACCCTTGAGCACATCAAATAATTCAAACATTAACTCATCATAACGAGGTTATCTACTCAAACCTCAACACCAGTTCTTTTTGTATTGCAACTACTTTCCTGGTAGCCCTACTTTGAGCAGCAAAGCGTCATTCCTTCTATGTGCACATTAACCTACCTCTTATGGGCCCAAAAGCTAGACCCGTCGGTCCTCTGACCATCCCATGTGAGGTTCTTCCCACAGACTTAGAATCTAGGTCATTGCAACCCTTTGACCATCCCGTGAGAATTTGCCACAAACTAAGATTCTAGATCCTGAGATCCTCCGACCATCCCATGTGTAGTTCCATCACAGGCTCAGAAACTAGATACGAAGATCCTCTGACCGTCCTGTGTGACATTCCTTTTCCTTACCACACAACAACAACACAATATGTAAGGAAATAATACTAACTTTTAGAGGAGAAACCACTTACCGTAGTTAAGGATTTTGGCTTTCAAATCCTTTTAACCTCGTCCCGAACTCTTTGTCTTTCTAAAAGTTAGCTTTCTTTTCACCCTGGAACACATGACTAAGCTTCTGGTACAAATGAGACAACAACAGGCCCTAAAACAGCAAGTTTAGACGCATGGAACAACTCTGTTTGATGCCCAGAGCAGTGTTGGACATCTAGAACAGCTCACTTGGACGCTTAGACTGCTTGTGTTGAACATCTGGTACTCCTCTTCTAGACGCTTGGTAATCCTAAAAACTCTCCCGAGTAAAACTCTTTTCCCTTTTTAAGAACTTTTGTTTGAAATTTGATGTGTAACTTCCATGGTCTCAACTTCTATTTATAGACTTAGGAAATTCATCCTTGTCATCCAAAAATTCTCCTAAACTCAACACATCAACTCTTAAGTATCTTCACCATGCATGATTTACACATGCATGCTATCAACTCCTTTAGAATTGTCTAAGTGTCCAACTTTTGTGAAACTCACTTCATAACTCAACGCCACCTACTTTGACCTTTAGTCAAATTCATGCTATGTTGACTCTTCCCCCTTTGAAGTGTTCAACTTGAAGTTAACCACCTCCTTCTTACTTTTCAAGACTTCTCATGCATCCATCTAAGCTCAAATTAACCCAACTATGCATCCAACTTAGGCTCCACCATGCGTCCAACTTGACCCTTTTTGAGGTATGCTTCCATTGTTGCCTTTGGACCAATATAACTCATCCAACATTTAACCAAATTTTCCTTCCTAATGAGGCATGCGTCCAACCTTGTTCCTAGGGTTGATGAGTTGAACTTCTCACATTTGGTCCTATGCTTCCAACACTTGGTCAATTTTCTCACTTCTTAAGCTTATGAGTTCAACTCCAAGTTCACCTCATAGTACTAGGTTGAAGTTTACCTCATAGTTTCTCCTTTTAGAGCATATCTTACTTCCGTTCTCAAAGCGTAGTACAATACTCTAAAGATTACATAGCGTAGTTTTTTTCCCAATCACTTCTATAACCAATTTTCTTTTCAAAACTCAAACTTGAACAAACACTTTTTCTTCCCCAAGTTATGCTCAACGCATGGTGCCTCTTAATTTCTCAAAAATTTTCTAACTCCACAAGTGTCACACCCCCTCCCAAGTTACCCTTTTAACCTAGGAAAATGTGTGAGGACAGCAGACATCAACCCTTTTACAACATCTACTGTCAACCTGTACTATTCTTAATCCATTACCAAACACCTGATAAACAGTTAATATTTCTCATCCAGACAACATGCTCAAAACACAAGACAAACCAACATTTACATAAATTCCATTCAACAGTCTAACCTACAATAGATACATGTTTACAGCTTCCACTCCTTAAACCCCTATATGTACCATGCTGAGTATTAAGTAAAATATTTACGATATTTACAAACTAAGTAGTAGACCAAGACGAGTTTGATGTGTAGGCTAAGCACCTCGGTTTTGCTCGCTACCTAGAAAATAGAAAACCAAAGAAAATCATGAGCTAGGTTGTCTAGTGAGTGACAAGTTTAAAAAACTATACTTAACTAAATCAACAAAATCATGCTCGATAAATAGATAATAAAGCAATAAATAACTCGTTAAAGAAAACTTAGGAACATTTGCTTATGCTTGCAAGATTTTCCTTAGTTGAGGCGGAGCAAAGCTTAATGCTACTCAACGTCGAAAAACAACCTTAGTTGGGGTGGAGTAATCTTAACACACCCAATGTCGAATAACCTTAGCTGGGTGGAGTAATCTCAACACCACAACGTTAAATCTCCCTCTATGTGCACATAGGAATCATAACCTGGGTTGTCCTCAGAGTTTCAAACTTGGGGACCATTTATAATTCTTTTGAAAATAAAGCATGCTTTGATAATAAATAAATCATTCATAAACATAGGTTAAGTAAATCCTCAGAGTTTCAAACTTATTTACCAAACAGCATGCTTTGCATAAAACTTAGCACCATAAAACATCATGTTTTATCATCAAAACCATGTAAAATCATGTTCAAACTCATACTAAGAAACTCATGCTTTGTCATACTCAACTGATGCTAGAAAACTCATGTTTTAAGAATGTTTTAAGAATAAATTGAACATACTAGAAATATTGAGAAAATAAATCATTTTAAATAAAATTCTATCACTCATGGTCAAAGGTGAGAACTACTTGAATCGTAGGCCTTCCCAATCTCCGTTTGGATTGTAGGCTTTCCCAATCTCCATTTGTCATGAAATAAATTTAGTTCGAGGTGTCAACACAATTCTCCCTTCCAAGCACCTCACTTATTAACACTAACTGTAAATGATACTTTCAACGTAGTAATCAAAGTATTGACAATAAACTCGGTCAAAAAATAGTCTTTCTTTAGACCGACTATTTTTCGGATGAGCAATCCTTATAATTGTCGCACACTCAATACCACATGCATACCCACAAATTGACCAAATAATTATCTTCCTTTGGACTGATAATTATTCACATAAATCTATGAATATGCATATCTTATATTTTAGAATTAAACTAATCTAGATAACAGAAGCTACTTTGGTAACATATTATTTTGACCAATTCAATCCAAAATATAAGACACAATGATATATAATATTATTGTACACAATAAGAGAAGATCACCAAAATTTATCGATAAAATTTATTTATAAATCTCTAAATTATCGATAAAATTTAATTCTAAATCTCCAAATTATTGATAAAATTTAAATTTAAATCACCAAATTATCAATAAGATTTAAATTTAAATCACCAAAATTCACAATCTAATTCAAATTTAAGTCCACAAAATAATCAATCAATTTTAACTCAAATCCACGACTTGATGGATCAAACTTGAATCTAGAACATGGTTAATCAAAATTAAACTTAAAACTATAAGTCATTAATCAAATTTAAATGGATTCATAAAAGATTAATCAAAATTTGAATTTAAAAGCAAAAGAAAATTATCAATTAAAAAAACTAGTTTTTAATTCACAAAATTTAAAAATTAGATTTTAGTTTATATAATTATTAATCGAGAAAAATAAGAAACACTAGCAAGAAATTCAATGGGCAATTGACCGATACCTACTACCGGCGAGTCCTTTAATCAACAATTAACCAAAAACCATGGGACCCTTAATCGGCAATTAACCAAAAATCACTGTCGACGACATCTGCAACGCCAATTGTCCGTAGGTTTTGACCCCGTTTTCGTGTATGGATTCCATGGTTTTTTTTTTTTTTTGAACTTAAAATATCTTTACCAAAATCGAGGTTGAATCACATAATCAATGGAGAACGAAAATAAACCAACAATCTAACATGAAATTCATGCTCTGATAGCACTTGTTAGCATAATTACTTTAGATCTATATTAAATAGATTAACCCTATGATCTTTCATGTCAAATTGTCAAGAATAAATAACATACCGGATTCCATTGAGAAATTGATGATAACTTCAAGATGACTATTGTCTTCCTCAACCAAAACTCCGGATGCCTTAATGGGATCTTTCTCTAGATGGCATTCAAGAAATACTAAGTACTTATTGTTTTGATATATTGGGAATCATAACCCTAAGGTCTCTTTATATACTAGTTTAATTAGGGTTCCCTTAAACCCTAATCAATCTAGGAATAGGCTTCTACCTATTAAGTCCATACTCAATTGAGAATCTAGGGCCTTTAATTAAATAGATCACATAATAGAACCTAATCCAATAAAATAACCCAATCTGATAAATACTAATCCACATACATAGCCCATATTTTATTAGACGTATTTTAATTTAAAATATGTCTAACAATAACTACTTCCCCTTATTTTTAAAAAACATCAACTTCCCCTTAAAATCTTATAAACCAACTACAGTCACCACTATATATGTAGATATATATTTTTCTCTTTTCCATTTCCAGCTAGAATCACCTCTAATATCTTATATAAAACTTTTAAGCAATCTCTAATTCAACTAACCTTTGAAATTGCAGCTTCAAAAATCCTCGAATAACCTAAAATCAGCTCTAACAACCGCGGACCCTTTGTTTTTTAGCACTTTCAAGCAAGATACGGACTTTCCTTCAAGACTCAGCTCCTCCAATTAAATCTTCTCACAGCAACCTAAGACTTCTTTCTTTACTCGACCTTCTCCAATTTTTTTGAAAAATTTTGAAGATTGCATGGAGGAAATGTTAACACCGACCCCATTTCTTCTCTTGTATAATCACCATCGACCCCGTACATTTTAAACAAGAATTTCCATGCCAGCTACCACTTTTCTCCACTATTATGTGAACTTTTTTTCCCGCTCAAAAGTAATACTAATATACTTTTAAAATGACATCTCACTTTCTTCAAATTTGATTCGTTAAATTTTCCTTGTATTTTTCACTAAATTTCTTTGTCCCTCCTTTTATTTTAGTTATTTATTCATTATTATTTTTATTATCACGAAATAACCCTAAAATCAATTCATTTTCTAACTTAATCTCTTTAGTTCAACTTGGTTTTTTAATTTCCTCCTTTCATATACTTCAACACATACATAGCTCTACTTGATGAATAAAGAGAAAAGTTTTAGGGCTTATACCTAGCATCACTTGGTCCTAAACAAGGGAAAATTTCACGTAAGTCCACATACTTCTTTAACTTACTTAACTTAGCAACTTAAGAATGAAAGTAGGGTTTACAACAAGCCCAGAAGTTCATCCTACTAACCCTCCTCAAAACTTAACTTAGCAACTTAAGAATGAAAGTAGGGCTTACAACAAGCCCAGAAGTTCATCCTACTAACCCTCCACAAACTCCACAAGCTTGTGTCAACTTTTCACATAAAAGTTTCTCCAATTTCTCCCTAACTCCACAAGGCTCTTTTCAACTTTTACAAGGAGGTTAGTTTAGGGTTTTGAGTATCACAATTATGCCATTCCAGACAGTCATTTGGGTGTTGGAAAGCACTAAAAAAGTGCTTTTATTGCTCTTAATTTAGGGATGTTTTTATTAGATTCATGTGTTTGCTAGTGGTTTTTAGGAAATTAGAATAAATAAATAAATGTTGAAGACCAAAAGAACCAAATCGAGCGAAAACTAGACGAAAAATAGAAGAAAAAAAGCAAAATCCTAAAAACAGGGCAGCATCGTGATGCTAGTGAAAGGGTGTCATAACGCTATGCAAGGAGTGCTGCAGCGTAGGGTTGGCACCACGACACAATGCTGGGGGGTGTCATTTCATGACGGTCAGCGCCACAGTGTCAACTTTCCTTTTTGGAAAAATCTTCAATTTTAGAAAATATTTAGGTGGCACTTCTAGAAATTGAGAGGTTTTCAGCAGCCCTAATCACGAAATCCAGAGCCTCTAAGTGTGATTTTGCTAAAAGAAAGAGAAAAAGGTGTTTGAGAGAGATTTTGGCGGCCAGTCAAGTTCCTGACGTGAAGATCAACGGAATCTTTGCGATTTCCACTCAACCAAGGGCTTTTCAATAGTAGAGTTTTTCTTTCTTTGTACTCTTGTTAATGCTGAGATTTATCTTGAACATGTTGTCAAAAGCTATGTGTAGCTAAACTCTTTAGTTTTAGGGTATTGATGAACTATTTATAAAGTTATGCTAATATTGTAGACTTTCATGGATTTGTTGTAAATATTATGCTTTTCATTGTAATTGTGCTTAATTCTTGTTGATTGACAGTCAATATTTGTTAGGTTAGATATTCAATTTGATGGATTGCATGTTTAATTGAACTTATAACAATGAATCGTTATTAATTTCTCATGGAAATAGTTAGGTCAATAATGAAAGTTGTTAAAGTCTAGTCTTAATGCCATGTAATTTAATTTGGTTTCAAGAAATTAGTAATAAATTAAGTTGCATGAGAAATTGTTGTTTTTGATAGAAAATAACTAGATTTTATGTTTCTAGACTTAAGCATATGATTTGCAATCAATTCCATAAATCCTAGATTATTGCATAATGAATTAAGTAAGGATTCAATATCCTAGAACACTCTTTGACTCTAGATTTTTCAAACTTTAATTGCTTTCTTTATTACTTTAATTCTTTTCTTAAACCCAAACTCGATTTCGAATTCTCAAATAAAATTGACTCAACTATTGAATAGATAGGTAATTTGAAGTTCAATTGGATGCTTAGTTGAACAATATTCGGACTTAAACGGTCTTATATTATAAACTGACCCATGCATTTGCAACTTGCATCAAGTTTTTGGCGTTGTTGTAGGGATCCAAGGAATGGTTTCAATTGCCTAATATTCACAAGAGTTGATAGATCTTAATTTGAGGAGTAAAATTAGTTTTTTTTTTTTTTTCTTTGGTAATAGGTTTGGTTGTAAATTTGACAGTTTATGCTACACGACGATACTAATCTTCTTCATTTTGATCTTGAGATTGATTGGCCCTTTAGAAGGAATCTAATAGTTCAACACGATCCCATCTGAGAAATGGCGGAAGAGTTACCTAAGGTGATTTGAAATTATTTCCAACCACCACTCCTGACAAATCAACTCGAAATTGTGAATGTACCCATCAATGTGAACAGCTTTAAACTCAAACCGGGGTTGATCAAATGACTGGAGAACTTGTTTTGAGGCGACGATCAATTGAAGATCCTCACAAAATTCTTAGATATTTTAGCGAGATATGCGGGATGATAAAGATGAATGGGGTTTCTAATGATGAAATTAAATTGAGACTTTCCTTTTTCTTTACAGGACTGAACAAAGGATTGGTTAGAAACCGTACCATCAGAGAGTATAACAACATGGGATACATTAGTCCAAACCTTCTTGAACAAGTACTTCCCATCGGCGAAATCACAAAGGTTGAGAACGGAGATTGACACATTCCGCTAACAAGAAGAGGAACAACGAGGCTTGAGAGAGGTACAAGGACTTCTTGAGACGATGCCCACAATATGGCTATCCTGATTGGTTGCAAGTCCAATTGTTCTATAATGGATTAACAAACTCTACAAAATCTATCTTAGATGCCACCGCTGGAGAGTCGATATTCTCTAAGACTGCTCAAGAGGCATACACAATACTTGAGGAGTTGGCCAACACATCCTACAATTGGCCATGTGAAAGAGCATCAACCTGTCACACCCCCTCCTAGATTCCCTTACTACTCTAGGAGTGAGTGCAAACCAACATACACCTGTTTCCGACTGTAACTAAATATTAATCAACTACAGATCATTTAAACTTATCTATATGCCATATAACCTCATAAGATAACATAACTCATCAAGATAAGTGTTCTTTATATACACTACAAAATCAAATCCCACTACATCCCAAGGAACATGTATGACAAATAAACATGTGCCTAAACTGTGTATTTACAACTATCTTAGAGAACTGATCCAAAGTAGGCCCAGACGAGAATCTTCAGGAGGCTAGGCGTCCCGGACATGCTCGCTACCTGAAACAAGCAAACAAACAAAGAAAACACATGAGCCTAAAGCCGAGTGAGTGACGAAATTTAGCCAATTACTATTAAACTACTAGAGTTAACATGAATCATCAATGCCACCACATATTTATATAACAGAAATTCCTAAGTTAACCCATGCCATAGAACAATAGTAGTACAATTATCCCTTCCTAGCTATGGCGGAGCGAAGCTCAACGCACTCAACCTCGTGTACCAATTCTCATCCCTCTCATATTCAAATGCATCCATACTCCGTCCCTCGTAATTTCAATCCCTCAAGTTCCTTCACGTATTGTCCCTCAGCATTGAGTTTTACTATGTCGGAGTTCCCATGTGCCTTCACACGTGATCCCTCAGCACTGGGTTCCCTACCAATCCACTGCTCAAGTGCCTTCACTTGTGATCCCTCAGCACTTGGCTATCATATATTGGATTTCCATATGCCTTCACACAAGGTCCCTGAGCATAGGAATCCATTTCAACCAACTACTCAAGTGCCTTCACATATGGTCCCTCAGCACTAAATATCATATAACGTTCTTTAAACCTTACAACACAACACAAATATTCAATAACTACACCATATGACAGTTTCCACTCATCCAATACTAATAAAACATACTAAGAGTATTCGTTATATTAAACAGGAAGTCACTCACTACTTGTCTTGGCTCTGAGCGGATTATATGCCTTCCCGAGCTCTTCTTGGCCTGTAAATACACATTTCTCACGTTAAGTTTTCCTTGAACTTCCTTTCCATGATCATTAAGTATGCATAATTAGACTTTATTCTCGCTCCATTACCAAGACTCTCCTTTTTCCCAAAATATTCATAATTAGCGTTACTCTATGTCCCTAGCGAGATTACTAGCGAAAACACCCAACAGGACACTGCACTAGCGATACCAGAATGAACGAGACTAGCGAGATTACCTGAGAAGCGACACCCAGCGAGACTTCAGCGAGAGTTGTGAGATGCAAAGCCCTTTGCGCTACCAGCGACAATCGTTTCGCTGCTCACTCTCCAGCTCTTTTAGCGATACCACTGTCTTAGCGTCACCTGATGGCCACTGCTTTCCTCTTTCCCTTCTAACTCTTTCTTTAACCTGCTAAACATCGCATTCCAACCAAATTAAGAACTTCCTTTCTTCTACAAACTTGTAAAGGAGTGAGCTTTCTAACTTACCTCAAAATTTCAAACCATAACTCTTCTTCGTTTGAGAACTATTCTCAAATAACTCCGGTTGCTTTGAATCATCTAGCAATTCAACTTCGATTACTTCCTCCTAGAATTTAACATATTTTTGGTCAAATTCAGCTTAAACATCCTTCATAGAAGTTGCTAAGAATTGAGTTAACTTACTATCCTTAAAATTTCAGCCCTAACTTCAACCTCCTCAGCTAATTCTTCTTCAAATACCCAATGATGTCCAGATTTATCAACAACAATCAAGCTTCTGGTTCCAGCTTCAATTTCACCATGGAAATGATTTGGATTCTACTTAAATTCAATATAAGCACCTTCTTCCACCTCTCCTCATTGTTCGTCTGCGAAATGGGATCAATCTGAGTTCTAAAATATGTCTAAAGTGTTTAATTATTCGGCACACTAACTTATATATAAATATAGACCACCGACTCACCAGCACTGCCATCACCTTCCTACTTAGGTTGGCCAACGCAAACCTTCCGCGCATGGCTTCAGCAACGCATAGCCTCAACTTACTGTGCTACTAATTGCCCAACGCCCCATCGCCGGATAGCCAACTAACGCATGGTCTTCTCGGCCACTCTTCTATGCACCAACGCATACCAACCTTCAACGCATAGTGACCTTCCTTCACATGTGCCTTCATGCCGAGCTACCTTCTTTAACGCATAGCTACCAATGGTCTCGTCAAGCCTCTGGCATACTCTCAACGCATAGCCCCACCAACGCATGGCCAACACTTAGCCACTTTTTCTCCCACACAACTCGACCAACTTTCTCTACTCAATGCCCGTCTCATAGTCTCTTCTTAACTTGCCATCTCCCAATGTCAGGTACGGGGCTTACACAACCACTATTGCATAATCCGCCGGCTTGTATTATGTGGATGAGGTAAATTCTCTTAAAGCTCAAATGACTTCCCTTACTAATGCTTTTGCTAAATTGACTTCAGGGGACTAAGCTCAAGTGAATGCACCATCCATAGCCTCTCTAGCCTCCATGGCGATGGAGACGGCTAATAAAAAAAAAGTTGGAGCAAGGTGACAATGAGACAACCAATTATGTTGATCGAAGACATCATAGAGGCCAACAACAACAACTTCCAACTGTCTACCACCCAAGCTTGAGGAACCATCAAAACTTTTCTTATGCTAACAATAGGAATGTTTTGTAGGGTCATCCTGGTTTCTCTACTGCAAGTCCATCCCACACAAAAAAGAAATCCAATATAAAAGATTTGATGGTGGAATTTATTAAAGAATCTAGAGGAAGGACCATTGCACTAGAGAACACTGTACAAAGTTTGGTAATCCACAACATTGAGTAACAAATTAGTCAATTAGCCATTTCTCTTCAAACAATGCAAAAGGGTAAGTTTCCTAGTTGCCCCAAGAAGAATCCAAAGAGGAATGCAAGGCCTTGACTTTGAGAAGTGGGAAAAAGTTATCCACACGTTTGATAGATGATGATGATGAGGCACAAGAGATGAATGAGACTATTATTGAGAGAGAAAAAGAAAAAGAAGAAGAAAAGGTAAAGGAACTGGCATCTTCAAGTAAGTCATCTAACTCTTTACTTTTTGTTCCCAATACTCTACCTTACCCTCAAAGGTTTCAGAAAAAGAAAATAGACTCCCAATTTGCTAAATTTTTAGAATTGTTTAGAAAACTTCACATTAACATCTCTTTTGCTGAGGCTTTAGAGCAAATGCCCAATTATGCAAAATTCATGAAAGATGAAAAGAAGAAGTTTGTGCAATATGAAATTATTAGTATGACTGAAGAGTGTAGTGTTGTGCAGCAAAAGAAGCTACCACAGAAATTGAAGCATCTAGGGAGTTTTACTATCCTTTGCACTATAGGTTCTTTGAATGTTATAGAGCCTTATGTGATCTTAGTGCTTCTATTAACTTAGTGTCTTTATCTATTTACAGGAAGCTTGACATTGGTGAAGTACAACCCACTACAATATCATTGCAACTAACTGATAGATCCTTGGCTTATCCTAGAGGTATTGTTAAGGATGTTTTAGTTAAGGTTGACAAATTTATCTTCCCTACAATTTTTGTGGTTTGGGCATGAAGGAAGATTTAGAGATACGTATCATTATTGGATGCCCATTCTATTGGGATTTCTGCCCTAAAGCCTCTTAATTGATTAGTTAATTAATTTAATTATTAATTATGCAATATTAATTTATCCATTAACAGAAAAATTCAAAGTTATTGCATGAAGGGAACATGTATGTAGTTGACATACGAGTGGATCATGTTCAAGAAATAACCTAAAGATTTACAGTATATGGATAAGGTTGGGTGCCTTATCTTGGTGACACTATGGATATGACCCACTTTATAATAGTTACAAATGGTTTGATCCAAATCATTCATGTAGAGACATGTGAGTGGGGGTATCCTATACAAAGAGTTTGTATAAGACCGGATCGCAAAATATTTAATCTCTCTTTGTAAATTCGTTAGTTGATGAGATCAATATTTCATAGGATGATCATGTGCGACTCGATCTTAATCCTGAGTGACTTATGATCTCCTGTTTGTGAGGTCGGTCCTTTGATTTGCATGGGTGAGAGTGGCTCGAGTTGCAACTCAATAAGCCTACAATTTTAGGGATTTGACTAAATGGGGAGCTGGTAACGTAACTTCACAAGATGGAATTCACTTCTTCCCATATAGGGTATGTAGATGAGTAGCTCCCTTAAATATTGATTTCAGGTCTTAAATAAGGGGCCTTACCCTCTCACTGGCCCGAGAGGGACTTAGTTTATGGTTGGACCATAAAAAAATTGTTCATTAGAGAAATCAGTGGTACTTAAGGATAACAGGTAATTACAGGGGTAAAATTGTTCATTAGAGAAATCAGTGGTACTTAAGGATAACAGGTAATTACAGGGGTAGATGGACATTTGACCTAGTTGTAATTATGAACATTTCGTGAATGATCGACTTGCTTATACTGATTATATCCATGGATACAACTTGTCCTATAGTGCATAAGAGTAACTACAAGTCTCTAGTGGTTGCCCTGTAGTTAATGAATAAAAGTTAATTTAATTAAAGAGTTTAATTAATTAATTTTGGATCATTGGAGCTTATAATTTGTAGATCCATAAGGTCCCCTTGCTAGCTCACCACGGACCAACAATGATCACTTATGTTGAAAGAAAAATTTGAAATGTTCAAATTTATGAGGAAAAATATTAATTGTATTCGATACAGTTAATTACATGATTTATTATAAAGTTTATTTGAATAAGATTCAAATTATAACTTTACAATATCGAAAACTAATTTATTTGAATATGATTCAAATAATTAATTATTTAGTTGGATGAAATCCATATAAATAAATAGATAGAAAATTAATTAATTAATTAGAATTAGATTCAAATAATTAATTATTTAATTTGGATGAGTTCCAAATTAAAGATTTTGTAGAAAATAAATATTCAAATAAGATTTAAATAATTTGAACAATTTAATATGAGATATTATTTGAGTAAATATTTTTTAATATTAGATATTATTAAATATTTATTTTAAAATCTTTGCAGAAGAGTTATCCTAATAAGATTAAGAGTAACCCATAGAGTTCTTCCAAAGTTTACAAACTACAAGTTTTAGGACATAAAACCCAATAGTTTAAGCTTACAAAGTTTTTGTTCTTGATCCTACTTAATGAACCCCTTTGGTTGAGACATATAGATACTCTCTTCAGAAAAGCTTTCTCGACATCTATTTTCCAAATTTCATAATATTAAAATGTGGCAATGGATAAGAGTATTCTAATTGATTTTAGCATGACAATAGGTGAGTGATGCGCACTTTTAGTGTTAACCGCAAGTGTAAGCACTGATTTGTGTTACCAAGCGTTGGGGTGCGACCATGCGTTTGTGGCTATGCGTTTCAAAGGGAGAAGTGGCCGGGAGCGAGAGTAAGAATTTTTGGAAAGTAAAATCTTGGCTAAGTGTTGGCCAAGTCCATGCATTGTGGTTGATTCACGGAGGTTAGTGAGCTGAAGTAGCTACCTGCGTTGAAGGATAAGTAATTCTGGCGGGGGAGGAAATGTGCTTGAACCATGCGTTTAAGTCACTCTGCGTTGAGGACAGTTATGCGCTGAAGTCGATGCGTCGAAGACAGATGTGTTGGAGTCACCCTGCGTCGAAGACAGAATGGTCTTGACGCGATGAAAGTAGTATTATATGACGGAAATGTATGTGTAAAAAATAGGAGGCGTTGAGGACGACACCATGCGTTGGGTGTGGTCAGTTGCTGGAGGCGTTGCAGGAGAAGTTAACATGAAT
The DNA here is from genome assembly GCA_030954485.1 of Citrullus mucosospermus. Taxonomy (NCBI): domain Eukaryota; kingdom Viridiplantae; phylum Streptophyta; class Magnoliopsida; order Cucurbitales; family Cucurbitaceae; genus Citrullus; species Citrullus mucosospermus. Next base: position 12,153,641 of record CM062057.1, on the reverse strand, counting down.
ACCTCGCGTTGAGATAAGAACCCTGCACTAGTCTGCGGGTGAAGGGTAAGTCGGCAACATCAGTCCTAGAGGTTGTAAAGGCTAGGTCGATAGTATATATAGCTGGATTAATTAAATGTTTAATCATTTTTAAGACATTTCGAGAGCTTAAGTCGGTTGTATATTTCAGACAAACTTCAGAAGAAGATTGAGGAAAGTGTTCTTGCGGATTTGGGCGAGATTCGACTCATATTGATGTTGACAACGAAGCTGGAACAGAGGAATGACTGAAGTCGCACAGTTTGAGCAGTGATTGATATTCAAAGTAGAACGTGTAGAGGAAGCCGAGTTTAGAGCTGAAAATTGGAGGCTAGTAAGTTAACATAATTCCTAACAACTTTTGTGAAGGACGGTACTGCTGAAATTGAAGATTTACTATGTGAATCCTTAGGAAAAGCAGAGCTTACAAGATTGATACGCAATCTGGAACAGCATGAGGTGATTCCGGGATACCGAGAGAACAAGGAGGAGTTAAGCCTTGAAACTTTGAGGTAAGCTATAGAACTTAATTTCCTATAAGTTTGTAGAAGAGAAGAAGTCCTGAATCCGTATGGAATTGTGACTTTTAATAGATTGAAGTAAGAACAAGAAGAAAGGAAGGAATAACGGTGCAGACTGCCGCTAAGAATCAAGTATCGGCACACTGTCTGGGTATTGATAGCGAGACGAGTGTCGCTGAGACGCAAAGGAGTCTTCCGTCTCACAGATCTCGCTAGATAACGCTGAGTAGCGCTGCTAAGGTAAGGTAATGCTAGTGTCGCTCCATCAAGTATCGCTAGTAACAGCTCTTGTTGGTTGGTATCGCTAGGATTCTCGCTTGTAATGTTAGTTTAGAAAAGGAAGAAGATTTAATGTTAAATAACGCAAGTTAAATGTCTCCTGCAGGCCAAGAAGAAATAGGGAAAGCGTATAACCCACGTAAAGCCTAGAAAGAGTTGTGAGTGACTATTTTATTCTTCAATTCTATTTTATCAAAAATGTTTTTATGAAGTATGATTTACAATGAACTGTTTAATATGCATAATGTTGATTGCATTACTCATAAGGCATGTTATATATTTCTAAAGCTGATAGAAAGCATTTTTATGAAATATTATTGAATAAAGTTTTGTATGAATTCTATGAAAGGATTTTCATACGAACTATTATGTGAACGAAATTCTAAAACGTTTTAGAGGAGGCTCAGTGCTCAAGGACACGAGAAGGCACGTGAGTTTCCCCGGGACCCAGTACTCAAGGACATGAGAAGGTACATGGGCAACCCGTCATACTCCTATGTGCACATAGAGGTTGATTTGGCTGGTGCGTCGAGTTTGCTCCGCATTGAGCCAGGGACGATTTTGACGTTGGGAGTGTTGAGCCTTGCTCCACCCCAACTAAGGTGATTTTCGACGTTGAACGCGTAGAAGCGTTGCTCTGCCTCAACTAAAGGAAAAGTTTGAAAAACTAAATTGATATTAATAAACTCCTTGGAAAACACTCATGTATGATTTAAGATTTGATTTATGGGATTAATGGATTTTATGGAAAGCATGTTTAATTTGAATAAAATGTTAAACTCTTACTTATTCGTTATATGTAACATGCCTGTTTTCAATGAATGCTCGTTTTACAAATTTGTCACTCACTGGGCTGTTAGCTTATGTTTTCCAATGTTTTCCTTTTCTCCCCCCAGGTAGCAAGGACGTTCCCGGTGCTTAGACTACTTCAGCTCACCCTGCCTAAGTCTCGAGTTCTCAAAATACAGACAAGTCTGAGAGTTGTACGTTGCATATGATTTTATGTAGATGGCATGTAGTCCATGTAGTTTTGAGTGGGGATTGTGATGGAGTCTTGTACATTGTATAATGGATCTAAGAGTGGAATTATGCTATGTAATAAAAGTATACTCTATACACGGAATAATATTATATTATAAGCATGTGTAGTATGACTGAGTTCTATGTATGTATATGAGTAGAATGTATGCAGAGATAAGAATGTAAGATGGGACAATATGCGTCACAAAAGGGATGATGTTTATTGTCTTCACATTCCCTTTCAGTTTAGATGGGTAATCTGAGAGGGGGTGTGACAATAAGTGTACAGGTCAAGTTATAATATAAGATAGTTAAGTCCGAATATCATTCCACTGGAGATCCAATTGTGAAGGTTTAAGTTACTTAGCTATTCTAGAGTTGAATCAATTTTATTTGAGGATTGAAATTGAATATTATGAGTTATGGAAAATACAAATCAAATAAGGAAAGTATTAAAGTGAGAAACACAAGAGTCAAAGAGAGTTATAGGGTAATGAATCCTTGTTGATTTCATCATGCAATATTATAGAATTCATGGAATATATGGTAACTCATATGCCTAAGTGTAGAAACTTAATTCCAAGTTTTTTTCTCTCAAAAACAACTCTTTCTCATGCAACTCGATTGATTACTGATCTCTTGAAACCAATTCAAATTACATGGCATTAAGAATAGTCTTTAGCAACTTTATTGTCAACCTAACTACTCTCGTGATAGATTAACAACAATTCATTGTTATAGATCAAGTTAAACATACAATCTCTCAATCATACATCTAACCTAACATGTGAAGATGGCCAATCCACAAGAATTAAACACAATAACAATGAAAAGCATAATCATTCCAACAAAACCATGAAAGTCTACAAGATCAACATAAATTCATAAACAAATCATCAAAACCCTAAAACTAAAGAGTTTAGCCACTCATAACTTGAAGCAACATGTTTAAGCAAAATAAACAAAGAAAGAGTGTAAAGAAAGGGAAACTCTACTGAAAAGAGACTCTTGATTGAGGTAGCACCGTCACGATCTCCTTGGCTCTCACGTCGGAATTCGAAGGACACCACGACTATCTCGAACTCTTTTCCTCTTCCTTGCAACTAACTCACTCGTTGAACTCTTTTATGAACTCTCACTCAATTCTCTCCTTTTTGTGCCTCTTTAGGTCTGTAAATTGAAGGTTGATTCCTCCTTGATTGGATTTTATCATTAGGGCTGCTGGAAACGCCCAAATTTATAGAGTTGGCCGCCCAAAAACTTACCAAAAAAAACAAATTTTCATTTAAGGAAAACTGGCGCCGCGGCGCTATTGAAGATTTTGGAACGGCGCAACGATGCTGTTGGAGAGCGCCGCGGCGCTAGGGCTACGAGAAAAATTCTTCGCTCTCGTGTTTTGGCGCCGCGGCGCTGCCCCAATTTGGTGCCATTTTGAGTTTTTCATCTCTTTTTCGCCGTATTCTTGCTCGGTTTTGATCTTTTGGTCTTTTCTTCTAATTTTCCTCATTTTAACCTGAAAACCACTAGCAAACAAGTGAAATCTAATATAAACTCCCTTAATTTGAGAGGATAGAAAGCACTTTTCAAGTGCTTATCAATGAGAAGGTTTCTTCATAGTCCACCCCCTTTTTTTGGTATAACCCTTTGCCACTAGTCGAGCCTTAAAGGTTTGTACCTTACTGGCTTGGTCTCATTTTCTTTTGTAGATCCATTTGCAACCAATAGGTTTTACCCCATCTAGTTGATCTACAAATTCCCAGACCAAATTGAAGTAGATAGACTCCATTTCGAGGTCCATGGCTTTGATCCACTAGTCTCGATCTACATCATTCATTGCCTGTTTATAGGCCAATGGATCCTCAATGTCATCATCAGCTTTGACGAACTGGGTTTCTACTAAATCCATGTAATGCTCGAGCTGATGGATAACCCTCCCACTATGTTGAGGCATACTCAATTCTTGAGAAGGATGTGACTGATTAGAAGTACTAGCTCTATCATCAAATCTTGTTAATGGACCAACTTGATCAACAACTCTTGTTGATTTATCTGTAATTTCTTTGGAATTTTCTTTCAATACTAGTTTACTTCTAGATTGATGATTTTTCATGTGGCCTTCCTCTAAGAATGTAGCATTTGTTGACACAAATACTTTGTTTTCTTGAGGATCATAAAATAGACCACATTTCGTTTCTTTGGGATATCCTACGAATAAACATAGTTTTGAACAACGTTCCAACTTTTTCGAATTTTGTACCAACACACAGGCAGAACATCCCCAAATTCTGAAGTGTCGTAAACTACCTTTACACCCTCTCCATAATTCATATGGTGTTTCCGAAACACTTTTAGAAGGAACCATGTTCAAAATGAATACATTAGTCTCTACTGCATGTCCCCAAAACGAATCAGGCAATTAATCAAAGCTCATCATTGGACAAACCATGTCTAACAAGGTTCAATTTCTCCTTTCTGATACACCATTCTGTTGAGGTGTACCAAGAGCAGATATTTGAAACTAAATTCTATGTTCTATCAGATAGTCTTGGAATCTCAACTCCATATACTCTCAACCTCGATCTGATCGAAGTTTTTTAATAGTTTTACCTAATCGGTTCTCAACCTCAGGCTTGAGTTCTTTGACTTTTTCAAAGGCTTTAGACTTGTGATGCATTAGGTAAACATAGCCATATCTTGAATAATCATTAATAAAACTGATGAAATATCCATACCCTCCTCGAGCTTGGACATTCATTGTACCATAGAGATCTGAATGTATAAGTTCTAAGGGTTCTTTGGCTCTAAGACCTTGTCCTGTAAAAGTTCTTTTAGTCATTTAGCTTCAAGATAGGACTCACATGGAGGTAAAGAATTGTCTTATAATTGATTTAGAAGTTCATTCTTAACCAATCTTTCAATCCTATAGAAATTAATGTTACCAAGTCTTAAGTGCCAAAGATATGTACTAGGGGAAACTTTTTGCCTTTTATTTTGCGTTTCAATTGTTTTAAACATCTAAGTACTTAAAATAGCTCTTGCTTCAGTTGGTCTTATCACATATAAATTGTTTTCTAGATTTGTAGAACAAATTTTAATACCTTATTTGCTAACAAACACTTCATTAACTTCAAAAGATACTTTGTACAACTATTTTAACAAATAAGATATAGATATTAAGTTCCTATTCATATTAGGAACAAAAAGTATATTACTTAACAAGATAAATCTATCTCTAAAAAATAGTGTTATATCTCCCACTACTTTGGTTGAGACAACCTCTCCTGTTCCAACCTTGAGAGTTATCTCACCATCTGCAAGGTTTTTCCAGGAACTAGTTTCCTGAGAAGAAAAACAAATATGATTAGTGGCCTCTGAATCTAGTATCCAAGTAGAGTTATCATTAACCACTAAATATGTTTCGAGTAAATCATTTTTACCTTGTTTTTATTTCTCAGCTTTCTTCTTAGCAAGGTATTTTGGGCAATTTCGTTTCCAGTGCCCGTCTTCATTGTAGTTTTTTTCTTTTCTTTGTGATTTGTAGGAGTTTTTCCTTTCCCTTTTCCCTTCTTTTTCATACTCTTATTCTTCAAGGTAAAAGGTCCATAATTAGTTCTAGAGGATGATCCTCTCTAAAATTTTTTAGAGGTAATAACATTTATTTCCCCTTCACATCCCTTTGTTTTCATTAGAGATTGAAAAGTTTGGAGCTTATTAAAGAGAGTAGTTAGATTTAACTCTATCTTATTCATCACTACATTAGTTCGAAATTGCAGAAACTCTTCGAAAGGGATTCTAAGATGAAACTAACCTGATTTTTCTCATCTATGACAGCACCATTTACCTTCGCTATATTAAAATGAACCATCATATCCAGAACATGTTCTCTAATAGAGATTCCTTCCTTCATGCGGGAGTTGTAAATGTATTTGAGAGCATCGTGCTTAACAGATGTGGACGGTTGTCCAAACATCGCTTGCAATGACTCCATGATCTCCTTAGTGGTGACCATGTCCTCTTGTTTTTTAGTCAGAACATCAGATATACATGAAGAAATATAGACTTTGGCTTTATCATTAGCCAAAATCCATCTGTCATAGGCATCCCAAATTGTTCGATTTGTTGATGAGCCGGGATTTGGAGGACAGACCTCTGATAAGACGAACCTTAAGTCATCAATCACTAGTATTGTGTTTATATTTGATTTATAGGTTGCGTAGTTATCTTTATTTAGTTTTTTAGAAGCAAGAAATTGTATGAAAGAGCTAGACATGTTGAAAATGTAAACATGTTCTATTACAAATATTTTACTAATCTTTTATTTGATCAAGTTTAGCAAAAGTAATAATGTACCCAAAAACTCATTATTTATTTGCTATGATACTTCAATGAGTCAGAATTGTTGGGTTTTATGCCCTAAAACTCGTAAGTTGTAAATGTAATAATTTGATCGTAATTAAATCATTAATAAAGAGTTATTGATGTGTTAATTCAATAAGCGTTATTGATTGTTTTTGTTTGTTTTGTCTTAATAACCCTAAATCTAATATACTAACATCCTAGGTTGTTTTATGAGTCTTGAATTGTATGTGGGAACATATGGAGATCAATGTTCAAGATACAGTCTAAAGGGTCTATAGTATAGGGATAAGGTTGGGTACCTTATCCTGGTGACACTATGGATACGACCCACTTTGTATTTGATGCAAATGCAATGATCTAATGCATTCGTGTAGGTTTCATGTGAGCGGGGTATCTTATGCAATGAGTTTACATAAGACCGGACTACGAAATAGTAATTGCTAGATGTAACTCCGTTAACTAGTTAGGTTTCTATTTCAATAGGATGACCTAGGCAACTTAGTCTTAATCCTGAGTATATTATGAATTCCTATCCACGAGGGATTATCCTTTGATTTGTATGGGTGAGAGTAGCCGTTTGCCGACTCAATATGCTTACCATCTTGGGGATAAGACCGAGGGGGGAGCTGGGGACATAATTATACAAGATGAAATTCACTCATTCCTATTTTTAGGGTAAGTAGATAAGTGTTCCCTTAAGTGGTGTCTTTGGGACTTGAACTGTCACACCCCCTCCCGGATTATCCTCCATAACCCGAAAGAAGATGTGAAGTCGGCAACCTTGACTCCTCTGTAAGGTTCACTGACCAACCCCTTTTATTTACCAAAGACGGCCCAGACGAGGTTTTTGCATAGGCAAAGCATCCTGAACTCGCTTGCTACCTGGAAAAATTAGAAAACATAGGAAAATGTGAACTAAAGTCCCGTGAGTGACTGGTTTGTAAAACTATCTTTTAATCAAAACAGGCATGTTACATTTCTTACATATAAAACAAGATAAGTTCATCAATACAATAGGAACGTATTTTCAGCATCTCTTTTAAATCATATCAAATCGTTCCAAGTCAATAGAGTCATTTTAGAACAATTATACAAAAAACTCATTTGGTTTCTCAATCTTTTCCCTTAGTTGAGGCGGAGCAAGGCTCAACGCTCTCAACGTCGAAAACATCCTTAGTTGGGGGGGAGCAAGGCTCGACATGCCCAACGTCGAAATTATCCCTGGATCAATGCAGAGTAAGCTCGATACACCAACCAGATTAACCTCTATGTGCACATAGGAATATGACGGGTTGCCCATGTACCTTCTCATGTCCTTGAGTACTGGGTCCCGGGGAAACTCACGAGCCTTCTCAAGGAGATAAGCACTGAGCCTCCTCTTAAACATTTTATCAATCAGTTTGAGTAAATCATTCATATGAAACATTTTATAGGAAACAGGATGTTTCTTGATAAACTACCTTTTGCAACATGCCTTTCAATGTAGTAAAACAATCAGATAAAATATGCCTTTTAGACAATATGATCAAACATCATACGTTTCATGAAATCAGTTATCACAAAACCATATCACATAAGAACCTTTCAATAAAGCTCAGTTTTGAAAGAAGAAGAGAGTCACTCACAATTTCTGGTAACCGGTTTGAACTCCTTGAACGCAAGGTTTGAACTCCTAACCCGCAAACTATTTCTGGTAACCGGTTGGACGCAACCCTGCCCTTAAACGCAAGTTGCAGACTAGCTCTTTTTACTCTTTCGGATGCGTCGACCTTCTTTGGACACAAGGTCTAACTTGAACGCAACGTGGCGTTCACCCTTTATGTTGAATTCGGATTAAACGCAAGGCTCACCCTTCTCGACGCAAGCCAACTTCTTAACACCAGATGACTTAAGTGTCAAGGTTGTCTTCCTCTTTGGTCGCAGACTTCCTCCTTCAAACGCAAGGTTTTCTTCTTTCAGCTCTCTTTCTTTCCTTCTCTCAAGGATTATTATCACTGAATCATCAGTCATTACTTTTTCCCTCAAGGTTCTATTTATAAAGAACTTGTCACTCTACCTCTCCTCTTCTGTTGCCACTTGTTTGCCACGTGTCATGTTGCATGCTTAATTAATCATGCATTAGTCCAAGTGTCACTTTGCATGAAATGTTTATCATGCTTTCTAACACCTCCTACTTAATGAGGTGTCACAATCATGTGTAACCACCTAGCCTATAGACTTCCCTTATGGGTTCATTATGTTCCAATACACAACTACACAACCAATTCCTTGCTCCTATGCGTTCATGGAACTATCTTCCAGATTCAACTCCTTTGCTTCCTTTTACTACCCTCGACTTTACCACCTTTATTCCATTTCTCCTTTATTTAAGTGTACAAATTCTAAATGCATACTACTATGCGCTTCAACTTAACATCATACATAAATTTTTATCGCATTTATATGCGTTCAACTCCCTTTCTTACATTCGTTAACAGCTACATTTCCTCCTTTGTACAATTGCACTCTTCTGACCATGTGGTTTACCTTTGACTACCACATCCAACCCACATTCTTTCTTCCTGCGTTTACCCTCCTACATTTACCTTTGCTTCAATCCGCGTTCATGACCTTCCTTTAAGTCCCTTGATTTTACCCTCTATGCGTCCTTGAATCTTATACCAAAGTTATTCCTTAACCATTTCCTTCTTTAGCTTCTTCCTATGCGTTTACCTGAGATAGTGATAACATTTCCATTATCATGAAATTAAGCTCTTCAGCGTATGACTTGATAACCAATGGTAACCATCATCGACTCATGAACCCTTCGTCGCATAGCTAACAGCTGTCCTTAACACAGAATTCCTCAACGCATAGCCAATATTTTCTCACCATATAACTTTCTCTACGCATAGTTATTGTCCACTTTGCGGCTTATCAATTCATTATTAATCCTTTAGCCTATCGCATCCGACTACTCCCCAATTCAAGGTATTCTTCTCATCGTAACGTAGGTCGAATACAACCCTTGGTCAGGCTCCATCTTTGCCTCCAAACACATAATAACACTCTCCAATACCTGACATACCAATCAAAATAACGACTTATCTATCAAGGCTATGGTAACAGTCTACTTTCTTCTCTTTACACTAGCTTCCCATACAAGGCTTACCAACGCATAGCCGTAATCCATACTCAATTCTTGTTCCTTCACCTCCATTCACTATTGCTCTATACAACACTCAACGCATTACTTTTCTTAGCTTCACTCCCCGACGCGTTGCCAACCTTTCCAACGTAAGGTACTTTACCCCTTTAAACTTGCCATCATTAGAACCTAACTTCCAGAATATGTCTACTCCTTTCTTAGTACCATTCATCTTAACGTACAGAATTTATTGACCATAATTCAGTATTTACACCATCTTAACTTTTCGTTTAAACGTTCCGCTAATCCACACTCTTTTATACTTTTATCCTTACTAGTTATATAAATACTTAGGTTTTCGGGGACAGGGTGTTACATGAACAAAGGGCCCGACTCTCTCACTGGCCCGAAAGGAGTTTCTGTTTAATGGTTGGACCATAAAAATAGGTTGTTCATTAGAGGAGCACTGGTACTTAAGGATTTAGAAGTAACCCAGGGGTAAAACGATAAATTTGACCAAGCTGGTGTTACGAACACTTGTGAAGCTAATTTTCTATTATTGGTCTATATCTATGGACATAGAAATATATTTGTAATGAGAATAGTGCAATTATGGGTCTTTAGTGGAGTGTACCCACAGTTAATGAATATTGATTAATGTAGTTAATGAGTTTAGCCGATTAATCTCATATAGTTGGAGCTTTTGATCTGTAGGTGTCACACCCCCTCGCAGATACCATCATAACCCAAGAGAAAGTGTGATGACAGCAGACATCGACCCTCTTACGGCATCCATTGCCAACTTTAAGACTTGACTATCACCTGGTACACAATTATGCACAATAATTGAACAACTTATTTAAACTAGAGTTAAGTTATCATACAAACATGTTTTTCACTCAAAATATACATTTACATCAGTTTCTCAACAACACCCTTAACCGCTCAATATGTACAACTCATGGTTAAGTTCAAATGTTTACAATTCTCAAGATATTAAACACTGGTGACGGGCCCAGACAAGTTTCTGTGTAAGCTAAGCACCCCGGACTCGCTCACTACCTGGAAAACAGAGTTAATCATAGTATATAAAAATTTTAAACAATACATGTAGAACATCGATTCAAGGTTATACACATTGCAAAACATGCTTAAATACTAAGAAATTCCGTTTATCTCAAACCATTTCCCTTAGTTGAGGCGGAGCGAAGCTCAACGCTACTCAACATCGAAAATATTCTTAGTTGGGGCGGAGTAATCTCAACGCACCCAACGTCTACCATCTCTTTATGCGTACATACATAACATATTCTGGGCCCCATATATGAGATTTTGGCTACCTACATACCTTCTCCGAGTCCTTCAGCATTGGGGGTTATCACTATACTTAGGTTACCCATATGCCTTCTCCGAGTCCTTCAGCATTGGGAATCATTTTCATATCCTGACTACCCACATGCCTTCTCCGTGTCCTTCAGCATTGGGAGTCTTTTCACAAACAATATTCATAGTCATCACGCTTTAAAATGAAATGGCATAATATAAATTCACAAGCTTTAGTGCTTTCCTTTAAATCATAAATTAACAATAACATGCTTTTCATAAACTCATTAAACAACCAACATGCTTTAGACAATTTTCAATATAAAATACATAATATGCGCATTAAAACTCATGAAAACATAATCATATAACCATGTTCCAAACGTAATAATTCAACAATGAAACTCTGTTCAAAGTAAACACATTTTAAACACAAATATCACTCACTACTTGTCATCGGCCTTTAGCGGATTATACACCTTTCCTAGCTCTTCTCGACTTGTAATAATACAGTTCCCTATATTAGTTTTTCTTATTCCTTTAACATAACCAACAAGCTTTAAACATTTACACTTGTTCAATGGTTCACCACTGAGACCAATTTCCATCAAAGAAATCAATAATGAATAAGACTTAAGCAACTAGCGACACTAACTAGCGAAACTGAGCTGCAAACGAAACCATACCAGTGATACCGTGAACTAGCGAGACCAGCAATACCAAGCGATACCGAGTGAGAGTGGTGAGATGCAAAGCCTCCAGCGATATCAACGACACCCGTCTTGCTGCTCACGCTCAATCTTTCAGTGTCGCTGCTTTTCCAGCGATACTCGTCTCCCACAACTTCTGCCTTCTCTTCTGTTCTTACTTCTATCTCTTAAAAGTTGCATTTCCAACCCAAATTAGAATTTCTTTCCTTTTTCAAACTTGTAAAGAAATGTGTTTTCTAACTTACCTCAAGATTTCAGAGCTTAACTCTTCTTTGTTCGACAGATATTCCCAATTTACTTTGAGCTGTTCCAAATCACTCGAGGAATCTGTACCAGTCGCTTCCACCTAACATTTAACATATTTCCCTTCAAATTCAGCTCAACCATCCTTCATAACAATTGTTAAGAATTGAGTTAACTTACTGACCTCAAATTTTCAGCCCTAAAATCAATTAGATCGTTATTCTTCAAAAACCAGACCTTGCTTAGATTGCATGACAACAATCAGACCTTTTGTTCCAGCTTCAATTACACCATAAAATCAATCGGAATTCTACTCAAATTTGCTCTAAACACCTTCTTCTAACTCTCTTCATCGCTCAGCTGAGAAATGGAATCAGTTGAAGCTTTTGAATATGCATAAAATGATCGGAAACTCAACTTTACACATTTAAATGAGCTGCCGACTTACTTCCACTTTCACTTTTATTTAATTTAATTTAATTTTACGATAAACAAAGTCACTCCTTCATCATACAAACGCAACCTTCTTTGGCCTACTTGGGATGCTAGCTTGGACGCATAGCAAACTTGGATGCTAGCTTAGACGCACAGTACCATGCGTCTGTCCCATAGGCTCTCTTGAACGCAAGCTTCTCCAACGCAACCCCTTGCTAACATCAACCAACGCATGGCTACTTGCCCAACGGCCTCAACAAACGCATAACACCAAACATCACCCATGTTCAACCTCATGGACGCATGCCTTAACAAGCCAACGCATCAACCCTCATGCTTGGGCTTGGCTACCCAAAGTCTTTACCTATTTTCCAACCATCACCTATGCTCACTCTCATGGACGTGTACTTCAACCCAACCAACGCATAGCCACTTAAACCAAAGGCTCTCGGCCATCTTTTTCTCAATCACCCGTCTACTTTGCTTGCCATCTTCCAAAGATAAGAGTAGGGCTTATAGCAGGTCCATAAGGTCCTCTTACTAGCTCACTACGGACCAACAAGGATCAACTATGTTGAAAGAAAAATTTGAAATGTTCAAATTTATGAAGGAAAATATTAATTGTATTGGATACAATTAATTGCATGATTTATTATAAATTTTATTTGAATGTGATTCAAATTATAACTTTATAATATGGTGAATTAATTTATTTAAATATTATTCAAATAATTAATTATTTATTTGGATCAAATCCATATAAATATTTATAGAGGAAGAATTAATTAATTAATTTGAATTGGATTCAAATAATTAATTATTTAATTTGGATAAGATCAAAATTAAAGATTCTGCAGAAAATAGATAGAGGGAGAATTAATTAATTGATTTGAATTGGATTCAAAATAATTAATTATTTAATTTGGATGAGATTCAAATTAAAGATTCTGCAAAAAATAAATATTTAAATAAGATTTAAATATTTTAAACTATTTAATATAAGATATTATTTGGGTAGATATTTATTAATATTGAATATTATTAAATATTTAATTTAAAATCTTTGCAGAGGGTCTATCCTAATAGAATTAGGAGTAACCCATAGGGTTCTATAAATAGGGCCCTTGGGAGCCTTCATAGAATGCACTCTCTACAAGAATAATCTCTATGATTACTCTAAAAATCTTCCTCAACTAATTTCTCCAATTTTCTTAGAAATATTTTAAGAAAAGTCTTCTTCCCATTCTTTCAAAAAGCAGTTCCCACAGACCGAATCCTTGCCAGAGTCATAGAGAGGAAGATCTCTTGGAAAAGGAAGATTACAAGGAGAAGACTATCGGTTCGAGAATTATAGATCAACAAAGGTATGTTGCTTAACCTTTTCTTGATTATTTGTATTTTTAATTATTTCAAGAAATCAAAGAATGGGATCACACACTTCCGCTGGGATTCAATTCCCTTCAAGAATAACTCCTACCGAGGGGCAGTAAATTATTTCTTCATCAAATCAAGACTTTCTTGACTAAATACTAGTACCAGAATAACTCTTATTCCTATAGTGTTTAGTTCTCATTTATTTTGGCCAAGAATTTACTACCAATAATTATTTCTTATAAGTGTAATCCTCCATTTTTAGATCCTAAAGATTAGTGCTAATATGCTTACCGAATGGGAAAACAATATTAAGAAAGGACTAAAAAAATCCTATTCATTTTTTAAGTTTACTTTGTTCTGATCCTCATGTTACGACCCTCCGAATGGATAGTCATACTAGGAAGACAAGCAGGCAGAACATGGGAATCTCACAGTGAAAACTAATGGAGGAGACCGTATGATGTGTCGATACACTTCCTTCTCCCACTTACTATGGACAACTTCCCCTATTCACCTTGCTATTGGCCCATGCAAACACTTTCTGAATGGAGGCCACACCCAGTGCAACACAAAGCCGAGTAGGAATCTCACAGCGTGAACTCTTAGGGATTGTGAGCTTAATATATCATATATATCATTATTATCCCACTGAAGTGTTCTAGATGGTTTGGATATACTTTTACTTAGGTATATTATGGCTAAATAAAATATATCCTAAGTCTAGATGTATTTATCCTTGTATAACTATTATACTGGATTTAACTTATGATATCTAAGTGATAAACTTTTTTAAAACTTACATCATTTACACAAGCTCATAAAACTAGGTTAACAGAAATTCAAGAACCGACTTGATTCGAAGGTAGCAGGTGTTTCGTAAACCGTCAACTTAAATACCTCCAACTTTAGATAGGATCTTGTCGGGTGAATTTTTGTAACCTTTGTTTTATAAGTTAACGACCTACTTTATGTTTTGTTAACCCTAAGTGAGCATGCATATTATCTTTTGTTATAGACTTTAAATGTCTAATTCATTTTATAACAATTATAAAATCACAACAATCTATAATATATACATATATATATCTCATAAAACAACATAACAATTTATATCAATTACATGAAAGCCAAAACATGCATACTATATATTATAACACTTTATAACATACTTAGATGCATGAAGCATGTTAATCCTATGGTGGGATTTTAAATCTATATGACATACTTTATGTACAAACAAATCTAATTTAATTAAAACATACATTCTAAATGCATAAATAATTAAACACACTAAAGTGGACCGGTTTTAGAATCTAAAAGTTAAAAACAACTAAATTGTTACAATAATAATTGAGAAACAAGCTTGAATCGACCCCGAACTGAGAGTCAAAATAGCTTGAACTAGACCTCCAAGGTAAAATTTAGGGCTGTACCGGACCAAAAACAGTCGAACCGATTGAACCGGTCCAACTAGACTGTTCTTCGACTTCACACACGCCTTTCTAGAAAATTGATGCTCTGTGGCAGAAGCAGCACTCTGCTCTTCAATCCAGTTGGTCTTGTTCTCCAATTTCTTCAAATTACAACCTAATTTCAACTCTAATGACTTTAACAAATTTACAGACCCTTCTTCACACATTAAAACCCATAAACAAGTGGACAATTACAATAATTACACGAAAACAAAGCTCAATTAGATGCCAAAACGTGAAGAAAAAAAATCCAACTTTAGCAACCAAAACAATCATCTCATGAAATAACACCCACCAAGCTCAAATTGATGCAAATTGAGTGTTTAAAACATGCTCTAATACTAAGTGAAAGAGTTAGGAACACACATGCGAAAACAATTTAGATCTAAAGCACTCTAACTACATCAATTTTAAGGATTAAACATGCTTGTTCATAAACCCAAAAACAGAGTTTTGATACTTGTTGTAGCTCAAAATTGAAGCAATTTCTTTGATGATTTTGATCACAAACACTTCGTGGACTACCACAAGAGTCTTCCTTATTATTCTCTAGCCTTAAATCAGATTGTGGGATCCAAATTATGATGAATTTGGAGCAAATTTATTGGGAGTTTTTGGAGAGATGAGAGTTTGTGAAAAATTTCCAGCAAAATCCACTATTTTCCAGCCAATTTTCATTCTCCCAATCCCTTGTATATAGAGGCAAACATGCAAATCAAATTCACAACAAATTGACACCAAATTGGGGATAAATTAAGTGAAAAAAAGGTGTTTAAAGGAGATGAAAAATGGGTTTTAAGATGCTTTAAAAAACCCCACCTCCTACTTAATTTAATGCAAAATTGAAATTCATAATTTCAACTTAAAATGAATTTCTAAAATTCAATTATTAAATGGATTTTGTCCTTTTTCTTTTTAATTAATTCATTTAATTAATTTAAAAATAAAAAATAATTAAACAAATTAATTAATATTAATTTATTATTAAATATAAAATTAAATATAAATAATAATTAATTAAATAATTTAATTAATTATATTAATAATTATATTAAATATTAAATTAAACAATTTTTCCACTAATCCTGACATTTTCCAATGTGACGAATCTTTATCCATGTGATTAATATTTAAATCATATTTAAATATTTTCCAACTCTCTATTATCATTTAATTCATAATAATGACTATAATGTAATACTTATTCCGTTAACCGAATTTGAACATTTTCAAATTTTCTGATTGGTTCTAAGGTTTAGTTCCTGAGCTAACAAGGGGACCTAATGGACCTACAGATCATGAGCTCCAACGATCCAAAATTAACAGGCTAAACTATTTAACCTAGCTAATTAACATTTGTTAACTACCGGGACATTCCACAATAGCCGGTAGTTGTACTCTCCTCACTATAGATATATTTCTGTCCACTTGATATAACCATGATTAGTAAGTCGATCTTTCATAAGTTGTTCGTTATTACAATTAGGTCAAAATTACAATTTTACCCCTGTAATTACATCTTTTCTTTAAGTCCCACTAATCCTCTAATGAACAATTAGTTTGTGATCCAACCACCAAACCGAGCCCTCTCGAGCCAATAGAGGGGTATGGCCCTTTGTCCAAGATTTGGAATAAGTACTTCGGGGAACAACTTCTCTACTAACCTTGAATTAGGTAGGAGTGATTTCTATCTCTCAAGACTATGTCCCTAGATATTACCTGGTCTTATCCCTAAAATGATAGGTTTATCGAGTCGGCGAACTCAGACCACTCTCACCCATGTAGATTAAAGGATAATCTCAAATAGACAGGAATTCATTGTTAGCTCAGGATTAAGATCAAGTTACCTAAGTCATGGTATTGAAATAATTAGTCTTAACTATCACACCCTCTCCCAGGTACCCTCTTAACCCAAGAGAAACTGTGAGGACAGCACACACCGACCCTCTTACGGCATCTACTGCCGGCCTTATACCTTGACCAAGACCTAATAAGCAGATATACACAATAATTGAATATCCGACTATAACCAGGGTTAAGCTATCATGATAATACAGATTTACATTCAAACTTAAGAATTACACATGTTCACTAATTTTCGCCCTTAACCCTCTATATGGACAACACAAGTTTAAGATCAAATATTTACAATGCTCAAAATTTCAAACACTGATGGTCGGCCCAGATGAGTTGCTGTGTAGACTAAGTACCCTAGACTCCCTCGCTACCTGAAAAACAGAAAACAAGGAAAACATGAGTTATGTTGCCCAGTGAGGGACATATTTAGTAAAACCCTTTCGTTAACCCAAAAACAATGCAAATCTATATTCAATTTATAATAATAAATAAGCAGTGATAAATCATTTCTATGTTTAGACAAATCATGCTCAAATAATGCTATCAAATCATATATGTATCACTTCTGAAAAACCATGAAAATACAATACATTTCTTTAGTTGAGGCAGAGCGGAGCTCAACACTACTCAACGTTGAAAAGATCCTTAGTTGAGGCGAAGTAATCTTAACACACCCAACGTCAAATATCCTTAGCTGTGTGGAGTAATCTCAACACAACATCTATCATACCTCTATGTGCACATAGATATCAAATCTTGAGTTACCCGAATATCTTCTTCGAGTCCTTCAGTACCGGGTCCCATATACGAGATTTAGGCCACCCACATGCCTTCTCCGAGTCCTTCAGCATTAGAGGCTATCTCTATACTCAGCTTACCCACATGTCTTCTTCGAGTCCTTCAGCATTGGGAGCCTTTCTTTTAAAACATAACTTAAAAGTAACATGCTTTGAAAATAACATAATAAAAATTCACGAGTTTATAACATTTCAACATTCCACATATTTGATGCGCACTTTGAGTGTTAACCGCAAGTGTACGGGTCAAGTTATAATATAAGACGGTTAAGTCTAAATATAGTTCCACTGGAAATCTAATTGGGAAGGTTTAAGTTACTTAGCTATTCTAGAGTTGAATCAATTTTATTTGAGGATTGAAATTGAATATTATAAGTTATGGAAAATACAAATCAAATAAGGAAAGTATTAAAGTGAGAAACACAAGAGTCAAAGAGAGTTCTAGGGTAATGAATCCTTGTTTATGAATCATGCAATATTATAGATTTCATCGATTTTATTGTAATTCACATGGCTAAGTCTAGAAACTTAATTCCAAGTTATTTTCTCTAAAAAACAACCCTTTCTCATGCAACTCGATTGATTACTAATCTCTTGAAAGCAATACAAATTACATGGCACTAAGAATAGTCTTTAGTAACTTTTATTGTCAACCTAACTACTCTCGTGATAGATTAACAACAATTCATTGTTATAGATCAAGTTAAACATACAATCTCTCAATCATACATCTAACCTAACATGTGAGGATGGGCAATCCACAAGAATTAAACACAATAACAATGAAAAGCATAATCATTCCAACAAAACCATGAAAGTCTACAAAATCAACATGAATTCATAAACAAATCATCAAAACCCTAAAACTAAAGAGTTTAGCCACTCATAGCTTGAAGCAACATGTTTAAGCAAAATAAACAAAGAAAGAGTGTAAAGAAAGGGAAACTCTACTGAAAAGAGGCTCTTGATTGAGGTAGCACCGTCACGATCTCTTCGGCTCTCACGTCGGAATTCGAAGGGCACCAAGACTATCTCGAACTCTTTTCCTCTTCCTTGCAACTAACTCACTCTTTGAACTCTTACTTAATTCTCTCTTTTTTGTGCCTCTTTAGGTCTGTAACTTTCTTGCTTTGCTTTGATTTTCTTTTATCTTCTTTATGATGATTTGGGCTGCTGGAAACCCCCAAATTTATAGAGTTTGGCCGCCCAAAAATTTACCAAAAATACAACATTTTAATTCAAGGAAAGCTGGTGTCGTGGCGCTAGGGCTGCATCAGAAAAGTTTGCTCTCGGGTTTTAGCACCGCGGTAGCGCCGTCTAAGGGTCGCGACACTCTGATGTGTTTCAGAAATATTGTTCTCGGGCATTAGCGTTGCGGCAGCGCCGTCTAAGCGCCGCGATGCTGTCATGCGTTCAACAAGGTTGCGTCGAGGCAGCGCCATCTCGGCGCCGCGATGCTACTATGCGTTCAGAATGATGCGTTTATGTTTCAGCGCCACGACAGCGCCGTCCAAGCGCCACGGTGCTACTATGCGTCCAGAATGATGCGTTTATATTTTACCACCGCGGCAGCGCCGCGGCGCTATCCCAAAATTCGTCCTTTTGAGTTTTTCAGCTCTTTTTCGCCGTATTCTTGCTCGGTTTTGATCTTTTAGTCGTTTCTTCTAATTTTCCTCGTTTTAACCTGAAAATCACTAGCAAACAAGTGAAATCTAATATAAACTCCCTTAATTTGAGAGAATAGAAAGCACTTTTCAAGTGCTTATCAACACCCCAAACTTAGAGATTTGTTAGTCCCGAGCAAAGAATAAAATCAAATAATAGGGAGTTTAGATGAAGAAGTGTGCAATTGACTCATGTCTCAGAGAATAGCATTTTGAGCTTAAGTAGAAACATGCAAGCATATCTATATTGTTATAATCATTAAAGGTCACATCTTGCTATCTCCCATGTGTGTGTGTGCAAGTCTCTTTCAATTTAAAATACTAGAACTCAAATTAGGACTTAAGAGAGTTTCTTTAGTTTCCCCCTACTCTAGCTCATGCACCAATCTTCAAGCTTTCATACATTTCAAGTGAGTAATATGTCCACTAAGGTGCCTTTCAATCATATATTTTTTTCATGGGCCCAAACTTGCATTCTTTTACCTAGAGGCACTAGCTTTCACACATTCACTATAGGGACTCGTACCTAGTCAATTCCCAGGCGTTCTTACTGATCACAGCAAAGGTAGCTCTTTTTACCCCTATCCATGCATACTCGTTACAAGTTTAACATTTAAAAAGATAGACAAATAAAGCTCATATATTTTGTGTACACTTTTTCTTTTCTCAAGGCATGTATACTCTTTTCTTTTTCCTTAGTCTAAGATTACAAGTTATCATGCATTTCTACTCTCTAACCGGTGGGGCCTTTCGGAGTGACAACCAAATACACCCAACTTAATCTTTTTTCCAGTTAAAGATTTTATTTTAAAGTGGATACGTGCTCAAGAATATGAGAGATTTTAAGAGGGACTTAAATGAATTTAACTCAGGATAGTGCTATTCTATTTCCAGAATAAGTCATCTATCATGCAAATTCGAATCTCATCATGGGCAATCAACATCAAGGCACACAACCATAAACAACATTTCCATTAACTTTGAAAGCTCCCAAATTTTCAAAAAAAAAAAAAATTCAAAATTGACATGCATATGATCATTAAAATTTCACAAACATGCATAGCAGGATAAGAAAACACACAAAAGTACGAAAGACACCTCCCACCCCAAACTTAGAATCATGCATTGTCCCCAATGCATAAGAGCATCTAACAAGGAAAGAGCAAGCCTGGGAGCAAGCGGGAAGCCACCAAACAGGCTTGGTGTAAGGAGTACTTTGTGTGATAAACCATGTTCCTGAGAGATAAAGCATATGAGTGACTCCAAGATTTATTGAAAATAAAAAAAAAAAAAAAGTAAAGAAAGCAATAAAATTGGGTTGCCTCCCAATAAGCGCTTGGTTTAACGTCTTCTAGCTAGACGGGGCTCATAAATCACGGTGGATCCCAAGGTGGTTTCTTCCTTTCATGCTTTGGATCACCTACATCTTTTATTATTCGCCCACATTGACACTCACAAACATATTCATTAGCCTTTAGTGAGTTAGTCAATAAATCATTATCAAATTGGACATCATCGTTTCTAATGTGGTCAAGACTTATTAAAGAATCATCATGCTTAGATTTTAACGGACTCACCACTTCATTTTTATCATGCTTATTCATAATTTGTTCATAATTCATTATAGGTTTGGGAGGCATGTATGAAGAACTAGGAGAAATATCACAACTAAAAACATGCTTCATAGAATTTTCTACTTTAACATCAAGCATGTCATTAGTCTTACCATTCAAAGGGGGCTCATCATGCTAGAGTTTTTATTTGAAGAGAGAGGCGATATTACCTTTGTGCTTGGCTCATGATGCTCATACCTTTCTACATCCGGATGCTTAAGGGTTTTATAAATATCGAATGTTATCTCCTCATCGTTAAGGCAGAATGTGAGCTTTTCATCTTGCACATCGATGAGGGCCCTTCCGGTGGCCAAGAATGGTCTCCCAAGGATTATGGGGACTTCGGCATCTTCCTCCATGTCTAATATCACAAAGTCTGCCGGTAACATAAACTTGTCTACTTTCACCAAGACGTCCTCCACAATGTCGTAGGGATGAACAAATGATCAATCAGCCAAAAGCAAAGATATGGTAGTTGGTTGCACCTCTTCACCATTGAGCTTCCTAAACATGGATAAAGGCATTAAATTAATAGAAGCTCCAAGATCACAAAGTGCTTTAGTAACTTTATTGTTGCCTAAATGACAAGGGATAGAGAAACTCCCTGGATACTTTAGTTTTGGAGGCAATTTCCTTTGTAGTGCCTCACTACATTCTTCGGTTAGTGCAACCATTTCATAATCTCCATACCTTTTCTTCTTAGACAATACATCCTTCATGAACTTGGCATACTTAGGCATTTGTTCCAATGTCTCTGCAAAAGGAAGGTTAATTTCTAACTTTTTAAATATGTCTAAGAACTTTGAAAATTGAGCATCAATCTTTTTCTTTTGAAATCTTTGAGGAAAAGGTAAAGTATTGGGTATAAAAGAAGTAGAGTTAGAAGTACTCCCTATGTTGGACTTTGATTTCTCCTTTTCCTTAGATGCACTCTCTTTTTGTTGAATATCCTCTATGATGGTTTCATCTTCTTCTTGTGGAAGCTCATCATATTCCTCATTGATCAAGGGAGTGGATAGCTTTTTCCCACTCCTCAAAGTCACGGCCTTGCACTCCTCCCTTGGGTTTATCTTGAGACAACTAGGGAACTTACCCTTTTGCACTATTTGGAGGGAAGTTGCCATTTGACTAAGTTGAACCTCGAAGTTTTGAAGTGCCTTACCTTGGCTTTGAACGGTGCTTGCAATTGCTTGGACCGAATTCTCCAATGTGGTTGTCCTTGATCTTGACTCTTTGGCAAAGTCAAGCATTATGTCCTCTAGTGATGATGTCTTTGCATTCCCCGCTCCATTGAATCCTTGAGGTGCTTGCAACACATTCTTGTTGTTAGCATATGAAAAATTCTCATGATTCCTCAAGTTGGGATGATAGTGAGTTGGAAGTTTTTGTTGACCTCGGTATTGTCCTCTATCCACATAATTGGCTACTTCTAACTCATTAGGCTGTTGTTGACTTGCCATGGCCGCAAGGGAAGCTATGGATGATGGACTTGCTTGGACTTGGCTTCCTTGAGAAAATTTAGATAAGACATTAGTAAGAGAAGTCAATTGAGCTTTTAAAGAACTTACCTCGTCCATCTCATATCGTCCGGTGGCTTTTGGGATGATTAGAGAAGACCGTTCACATGGCCAATTGTACGATGTAGTGGCCAAGTCTTCTAGTATGGTATAGGCATCTTGAGCATTCTTTTAAAAAATTGACCCTCCGGCGGTTGCATCTAGTATGGATTTGGTTGAGCTTGCTAATCCATTGTAGAAGAGTTGAATTTGCAACCAATCCGGGTAACCATGTTGAGGGCACCTTCTCAAGAGATCCTTATACCTCTCCCAAGCCTCATATAATTGTTCATCCTCAAGTTGGCTGAATGTTCCAATCTCCGTCCTTAGTCTTTGAGATTTAGCCGGTGGAAAATATTTGTTCAAGAAAGCTTGAGCTAAGATCTCCCACGTTGTGATGCTATCCGGAGGTATGGTTTCCATCCAATCGTTAGCACGGTTCTGTAAAGAGAAAGGAAAAAGTCTTAGTTTAATTGCATCGTTAGAAACAACATTCATCTTTACCGTCCCGCATATTTCTAAGAAAGATCGTAAGTGCTTGTGAGGATCTTCATTGGTTCTTCCTCTAAAGGCTAGCTCTCTAGCCATGTGGATCAACCCCAGTTTCAACTCAAAGTTGTTGACATTGATGGGTACATTTATAATGTGGGGTTGATTTTCCGGTAATGTCGGTTGGAAGTAGTCTCGAATTGCCTTTGGTATCTCCTCCGCCATCTCCTCGATGTGATTGTGTTGAACCCTTAGGTTTCTTCTACACGTTCTTTCAATCTCGGGATCAAGAGGGAGAATATTAGTATTATCTCGAGGCATAAACCGACAAAATAATTAATAAAGAAAATTAAAAATTAAAAAAATTAAAATAAAATAAAATTAAAAGAAAAATAAAATAAAATAAAAAAGGAAAAGAAATAAAAAATAAAATAAAAAAAAATAAAAAAGGAAAAAAATATATAAAATAAAATAAGATCAAAATAAAAATAAATAAACGACCAAATAATATACACCTCAAATTAAGATCTATCAATTCTAATAAATATTAAATAACAAAAACCGTCTTTGGATCCCCAGCAACGACGCCAAAAACTTGATGCGCACTTTGAGTGTTAACCGCAAGTGTAGGGTCAAGTTATAATATAAGACGGTTAAGTCCAAATATCGTTCCACTTGAGATCCAATTGGGAAGGTTTAAGTTACTTAGCTATTTTAGAGTTGAATCAATTTTATTTGAGGATTGAAATTGAATATTATAAGTTATAGAAAATACAAATCAAATAAGGAAAGTATTAAAGTGAGAAACACAAGAGTAAAAGAGAGTTCTAGGGTAATGAATCCTTGTTTATGAATCATGCAATATTATAGATTTCATGGATTTTATTGTAATTCACATGGCTAAGTCTAGAAACTTAATTCCAAGTTATTTTCTCTAAAAAACAACCCTTTCTCATGCAACTCGATTGATTGTTAATCTCTTAAAACCAATACAAAATTACATGGCATTAAAAATAGTCTTTAGCAACTTTTATTGTCAACCTAACTACTCTCGTGATAGATTAACAACAATTCATTGTTATAGATCAAGTTAAACATACAATCTCTCAATCATACATCTAACCTAACATGTGAGGATGGGCAATCCACAAGAATTAAACACAATAACAATGAAAAGCATAATCATTCCAACAAAACCATTAAAGTCTACAAAATCAACATGA
Source organism: Citrullus mucosospermus (assembly GCA_030954485.1). Lineage (NCBI taxonomy): Eukaryota > Viridiplantae > Streptophyta > Magnoliopsida > Cucurbitales > Cucurbitaceae > Citrullus > Citrullus mucosospermus. Next base: position 12,129,561 of record CM062057.1, on the reverse strand, counting down.
ATTCATAAAATAATCATCAAAACCCTAAAACAAAAGAGTTTAGCCACTCAGAGCTTGAAACAACATGTTTAAGCAAAATAAACAAAGAAAGAATGTAAAGAAAGGGAAGCTCTACTGAAAAGAGGCTCTTGATTGAGGTAGCACCGTCACGATCCCCTTGGCTCTCACGTCGAAATTCGAAGGGCACCAAGACTATCTCGAACTCTTTTCCTCTTCCTTGCAACTAACTCACTCTTTGAACTCTTACTTAATTCTCTCCTTTTTGTGCCTCTTTAGGTCTGTAACTTCCTTGCTTTGCTTTGATTTTCTTTTATCTTCTTTTAGATGATTTGGGCTGCTAAAAACCCCCAAATTTATAGAGTTTGGCCGCCCAAAAATTTACCAAAAATACAAAATTTTCATTTAAGAAAAGCTGGCGCCGCGATGCTGGTCCATAGCGCCGCAGCGCTAGGGCTGCATAAAAAAGTTTGCTCTCGGGTTTTAGTGTCGCGGCAGCGCCGTCCAAGCATCGTGATGCTGTGATGCATTTCAGAAATATTGTTCTCGGGCATTAGCAAGCGTCGCGACGCTGTCATGCGTTCAACAAGGTTGCGTTGAGGCAGCGCCATCTCGGCGCCGCGGTGCTACTATGCGTCCAGAATGATGCGTTTATGTTTTAGCACCGCGGCAGCGCCGTCTCGGCGCCGCAGCGCTATCCCAAAATTCGCCCTTTTGAGTTTTTCAGCTCTTTTTCGTCGTATTCTTGCTCGGTTTTGATCTTTTAGTCGTTTCTTCTAATTTTCCTCGTTTTAACCTGAAAATCACTAGCAAACATGTGAAATCTAATATAAACTCCCTTAATTTGAGAGAATAGTAAGCACTTTTCAAGTGCTTATCAATATTCCTTAACAATCATCATACTTCCATGAAAACAGAGATTAATATATAACATGCCTTTTATAAAAACTTGGTTAACAACTAGCATGCTTCGAATATTTCCGATGCAAAACCATAATATACAAACACATAGTTCTTTAAAGCAAATAAGCATCATAGCACATTTAAACCCGTGAAAAGCATAAACATAATAACATGTTTCCAAACAACGGTAAATAACATTAAAACTTTGTATAAAGCAAGCTTATTTTAAATAAAATTATCACTCACTACTTGTCCCAAGCTCTTAGTGGGTTATACGCCTTTCCTAGCTCTTCTCGACCTGAAATAATACGTTTCCCTTTGTTAGATTTCCTTAAAATTTCTTTTTACATAGGAAACAAGTCTTAGACATTTATATTATTCACCACCAAGACCATACTACATAAAGAAAACCATCACTGAGACTATATTGCATGAAAAAATGCTCAACCGAGGCTATATTTCATTAAAGAGTTCACTAATGCACGAGATTCAAGCCATTAGTGAGACTAAACTAGCAAAAACAAGCAAAAACCAACTGTACCAGCGAGACTGTGGACGAGCGAGACCAGCAAGGCTAGTGAGATTTGTGAGACAAATTTGACCAACGAGATCAGTGAGACTTGTTTCGCTCTCGCTTCTTCACGTTCCCAGTATCGTCCAACTTTCCAGCGAGACTCACCTCCTTCTGCTGCTGTCTTCACTACTACCCGAACTTCTATTTGTTAAAAGTCACATTTCCAGCTCGAATTAGAATTTCTTTCCTTCTAAACTTATAAAGAAATATGTTTTCTAACTTACCTAAAAATGTTTAAGATATTCCTAATTTACTTCGCCTAGCTTCAGATCACTCAGGAAATCCGTATCAGTCAACCTGTTTCTCTTCACATTCAGCTCAATCATCCTTCATAAAATTTGTTAAGAATTGAATTAAATTACTAACCTCAAATGTTCACCCTAAACTCGATCTCTACAGCTCGCTATCATCCAAATACCAGACCTTGCTCAGATTGCATGAGCACCAGACCAGTCTCAGTTTTGCATCCATTTCCACCACGAATTCTTCCAGAATTCCACTCCAATTCACCTTGGTCATCTTCTTCTTCCTCCCTCGATGCCAAGATGAGAGTTTGAGTTGGTTTGAGATTGCCAAAATGAGACGTGACGGCTCCACAAATCAATTATATATTTTCGAAACAATCGACTTCACATTCCACTTTCTCTCTTTTCCTTTTTCCTTTTTTTTTTCTTTTTTTTTTTCTTTATTTAATCTCCACTACCTCACTTAATTTCCCTTCTTTTTTTTTTTTAATAATAATTCTAATAATAATTGAAGTCCTTAATTACATCCTTTCACCTTGGTTCAGACTATGCATTGAGACCATGCGTCGAGAAAAATTAGATACAGACGCCTGGGCAAAAGCTGTCATGTCAATATGCAAAAGTATAACACTCTATCAGAATATGGCAGAACAAATGGGCCTACGATGTGAAAAGTCTACGCAGCAGGGTATGGAATTTAATGTAAAGGTGTCAGGTCATCATGAGTTTCAACTTTTCAACGCCTATAAATAGCCCAAAGCTTCTCCATTGACAAAAGGTGTCAGTTCGACGCATGGGTTTCCACTTGTTCTCGCAGTAGCTTCGTCTCTAGTACTTGGGTTATTTGTGCTTCTTTTCTTCTTAATCCTGCGTTAAGAACAGAAAAGCTCATAATTTTTCAGGTATTTTCTTTTGTAAATAGTGCTAATGCATGGTAATACATTTTACATAATTCAACTACTAAAATCATGCATTTAGCTCTAAAGTTACTCTAATTAATTCAAATAGTGACTATAATAACTTGTATTTCTACAAGTTATCAAGGCACCCTAGATATCACGATTCTATTATTAAGACACAATGTAAGTCATTATTACAAAAGGCATACATATGAGTAAGATGTGTTGAAGTTTCACTCATAGTAAACTCGCCGAACTTGTCCTTGTCTCTACCACTAGCGTGTGGAATATCGTCCTGTTCCATCACACTGATGTCTTGTGATTGCAACTATATGACCTTAACATCGGCATCGATGACTTGTTACTCCAAGAATATGATATCCTTTGTTCCAGGTACTTGTGATCGAGGACTACGAATTGTTTTTGCCTTAACATTGAAGGATAAATAAGCATGCAGCAGAAGTTAATTTGATCAATTTTCACTCTAAGATGCTCAATTTAGAGGATTAAACATGCAATTAAGAAGAAAAACCAAAGTTTCAAGAACACTTACCCTTGAAGCTCCAAATTCTCCTTCAATTCTTGATGAATTTCAGCACCACTTGATTGTAGACCACCATAAGAGTCTTCTCTACTATTCTCTAGGCTTAGATTGGATGGTGGGATCCAAATTTGTGGTGAATTTGAGAAAGAATGAAGGTTGGGAAGAAGATGAACAATGGATGGAATTTTGCAAAATTAACCCTTAATTTCACAAAATTCTTAACCATTTATGTCAAAATCATCTCTATTTATTAAAGAATAACATGCAATCCAATTGCATCAAAATTTGACAACACAAAATGGTTAATTTGTTGGTTAATTGTGAAGAAGACAACCAAGCTCCTAGCTTAGTTAGTGGGAAAATCAAATCTTCAAAAATCAATTTTAAAATCAATTTCCAATGAATTTCCAAAATTGAATTAAAATTGATTTTTAATTTCAAAAAGATAATTAAATAATTAAATAAAAAATAATTTAATATTTAATTAATTAAATTTTATTTTTCCCACTTGTCCCGATTTTTCTAAAAAAAAACTGATATGAATCCCTATTCATATGATTAATATTTAAATCATATTTAAATATTATAATTAACTCTATTTGTAAATTTAATTTGTAAAAAGCAGGAGAGAAAACGAGTGCAAGAGGCGAAAGCTCTGCATAATTTCTCCCTCACCATAACCAGCCTCCATTTCGAGCTCCTCTGAGAGAAGGATTCTGAGAACTTTCAGAGTCGTCTCCCAGTGAGTGAGAACCTTCACCCTATGAAATTTATATATCAGATAGCAACCATCTCAAGCCTCCATGAAGCAAACGTTGCCAGTGGCGGCTTGACGCCTTCCATTTCTGTTTTATCTCTATTTCCCTCCTTCTTACTTATGTTTTGTTAATGACATTCGAGAAAATGGTTTATTTTCTTAATATGAGTTTGATTGACGATTATCTTCCATCTATTTCCATATTAAATACCTTACACCATGTTGTTTGAATGCTAAATGAGTTAGATGTTAGAAGTTAGTTTTTCTTAAGCAATATTAAGTATGTTACATCTTTATTAATGCATATCATTAGCTTACATAACTTTGTCTGACAAACAAAAGTAGTAAGCACGACTGTCTAGCTTGAGAGAGTGGATGGTTAATCTTTAGCATTTATCGAAACTAGATAAGGTGCAGAGATGTAGTTCATCTTTTGCCAACGCAAACTTACCATGCGTCTTAGAGATAAGATTAATGTGGCGTCGAAACATCGAGAGATGGATTCAAAAACGCAGTTTGTAGGTATGTAATTATACTTAGATATGCTTAGGTAACAACTAGCTTCTGCGTTAACTCTACTTTTATCGCATGGTTCCATTCATTCTCAACACATGTTACCTGACACTAAATGACATTTGACTAACTATCGTCGCGTCCACCTCATTGTTAGTTGTAGGAAATTTTATTCATTTTTTATGTATAGTTTTAGACACATACAACCAACACTGCACATATTACATGTACAGTTCACCACATAGTCATGCATCTATTCTCAATGCCTAGTTATTACAAATCCCTACATTCAACCCTGAACTCACCAGGAAACCTAGAAGAGCTTATACTTGGGCTTTTTATAGGAAAACTTGCTTAATCATGATCATATTTGAGTAATTCTCGAAGCATCTTTGTACGGAAATGATAATATCTCTTTTCGTGCAACAAGCTATGAAACTCAATTTAATTCAAATTGAAATCTCACAACATACCTCTATGATAAGTCCTTCTTTGAAGTCACAACGTGTTGATATCAATGCTAAAGTCGTATTGTTGGAATCACAGGACGTCAGTATGCTAGAACATGACGATACTCCAAGTGCAAGTGGTAGAGGCAAGGATAAATTGGACGGGTTGACAATAAGTGAAACTTCAACCCATTTTACCCATGGTTATATTCCTTTATAATAATGAATACCCATGGTTTCTTAATAATAGAATCCGTACATGCAGGGCACCTCTACGATAAGTCCTACTCTAGAAAAAATTTATGAGGCAAGCAAAGTGGCAAGGAAAGCCATGGAGGAACAGTAGGAAGCCAATTGAGTGGTTGTGAAACTGAAACCAATGGAATTGGATGATCCCCCAGTTTTAGATGTGTTGCAAGGAGGGCACGCAAGTGAGAATAACGAGTTCCATGGAAACTTTTGACTCCTTACACGGCCGAGGGGAAAGTTAAAGAAGTACAAGGAGTGGCAAAAAAATTATGACTCGACGGTATCCATCCCGAAAAGGCCCGAGAAGTACATGCAGGATTGGATCAATAATCCAAAGCTAACCTTGACCAACTCATTGCGGATATGTGTCTTGTCCATGAAGGGGAAATATTAGTGGATAAACCTTCTTCGTCCACATGCGTTCATGGATGATAAGTTAACCGATCCTACTTCCACATCATCTCATATCTTCATAATGGTTTAGTTTTTAAATCATTTTGTTTCCATCCACAGACCGTTGATCTTTTGTTTGTATTCCTAAGGAACAAGATAATGAGTGATAAGTCTCCAGCTGTCGTCACACATAGTTTCATGACAGCTAATTGAGTTGTTACTATAAGTTGTTAACGTCGTTTAATAGTAATTTTTTGTACAATTGTGTGTAATTTTTTAATAGAATTTCTTCCGTTGACTAAACAAGTTGTATTGTGAGTGGAAACGACCAGAGCGAGTCATAACATATGACAAGGACGAAAAAAACATGATATTGAAATACATAAATGACAATCGAATCGACTACATGATTCCATGGGAAATGGTTGACATTGTATACATGTTGTATAACATATTGGATATGCATTGGATTCTGTTCAAGATAGACTTAGTTTGCAAAAGGTCAGTTGTTTTTAGGATACGTACAAGACAATGTGTACTCGTTTACAATTGGAAGGCCACTTGAAGGTTATGCAAATTATTGTACCCGAGGTTATGTGGATTTTGTAACCGTGTTACTTGACAAAGCAGGGGTGATTGATGTGCATTTTCTGTGTTTACCGCAAGTGTATAGGTCAAGTTATAATATAAGACGGTTAAGTTCCAAATAACGTTCCATTGAGGATCAAATTGTGAACGTTTAAGTTACTTAGCTATTCTAGAATTGAATCAATTTTATTTGATGATTCGATCTCAAGTTGTGATTTTTGAAAGACTAAAAAGGAAAGCAAGTAAATGAGAAATACAACAGTCAAAGAGAGTTCTAGGGTATTGAATCCTTGTTTAATTCATTATGCAACATTCTAGGGTTCGAAATTTATTGCAATTCATATGCTTAAGTCTAGAAACATAAATCCAAGTTATTTTCTATCAAAAAGCAACATTTTCTCATGCAACCAAATTGATTACTAATATATTGAAACCAATATAAGTTACATGGCATTAAGTATAGTCTTTAGCAACTTTCATTGTTAACCTAACTATTCGCATGATAGATTACCAACAATTCAACTTTATAGAACTAATTAGCCATACAATTATCTCAACCATACATCTAATCTAACATTCAAGGATGCACAACAATAATGAAAAGTATATTCATTACAACAAAACCATGAAGAGTCTTACAATATCAACATAACTTCATAACCAATTCATTAATACCCTAAAACTAAAGAGTTTAGCCACTCATAGCTTTAGGCAACATGTTCACAGACAAGTTAAGCATAGAAAGATTGTAAAGAATCTACTGAAAAGAAGCTTTTGATTAAGGAGGAACCGCGAAGATGTCCTTAGTCTTCACGTTGGGAACTCGAAGGACACCAAAACTCTCTCTCAAACTATTTTCTCTCTTCCTTGCAACCAACTCACTCTTTGGGACTCTCTATTGTATTTTCTCTGATTTCTCTTCTTTCTCTTGTCTTTAGGATTGCTGGAAACCCTCCTGTTTATAGACTTGGCCGCCCAAAATTCTTTCCAAAATTGTAGATTTTTCAAATAAGGAAAGTTGGCGTCGCGCAGTTGGTCAATGGCGCCGCTGCACTGACTGACATAAAATGGTGGCGCCGCGCCGCTGTGCGTCATGAAAACCTATCCTCGGTGCCGTGCCACAACACTGCGTCGGTGCTGGTGTGTTGAGGTTGTCTGATGTTCTCAGAAAAAATCACCGTGGCAGCACCGAACTAGCAACGCAGTGCTTCCCTGTTTTTTGGCAATTTTGTGATTCTTTCCTCGTTTTCACTTAAGTTTGGCTTGGTTTGGTTTATTTGGCTTTTAATTCATGCTTTCTTTATATTGACCTAAGAACCACTAAAAAACAAGTGAAATCTAATATAAACTTCCTTAATTTAAGAGAATAAAAAGCACTTTTCAAGCGCTTTTCACCACCCCAAACTTAGAGATTTGCTAGTCCTAAGCAAAGAGTATAATCAAATAAAGGGAGTTTAAATGAAAAAATGTGCAAACGACTCATGTCTCAAAGAATAACATTTAAGAGCTTAAGTAGAAACATGCAAGCATATCTATATTGGTATAATCATTCAAGGCCAAATCTTGCCATCTCCCATGTATGTGTGTGCAAGCCTCATTTAATTCAAAATGCTAAAACTCAAATTGGGACTTAAGAGAGCTTCCTTAGTTTTCCCCTTACTCTAGCTCATTCACCAATTTTCAAGTATCCACACATTTCAAGCGAATAATATGTTCACTAAGGTGCCATTCAATCATATTTTTCATGGGTCCTAAACTTGCATTCTTTTACCTAGGGCAGTAGCTTTCACACATTCACTGTAGAGACTTGTACCTAGTCAATTCCCAGGCGTCCTTACTGGTCACAACAAAGGCAGCTCTTTTTACCCTTATCTATGCATACTCATTACAAGTTCAACATTTTAAAAAGATAGGCATGTAAAGCTCATATATTTTGTGTACACTTTTTCTCAAATGCATGTATACTCTTTTCTTTTTCCTTAATCTAAGATTACAAACCATCATGCATTTCAACTCTCTAACCGATGAGGCCTTTTGGAGTGACAACCAAATACACCCAACTTAATCCTTTTTTCAGTTAAAGATTCTAAATTAAAGTGGCTTCGTGCTCAAGTGGGAGATTTTAAGAGGGACTTAAATGAATTTACATCAAGATAATGCTATCCTATTTCTATAATAAGTCAACTATCATGCAAATTCGAATCTCATCATGAGCAATCAACATCAAAAGCACACAACCATAAAAATCATTCCCATTATCTTTAAAAGCTCCAAAATTTTCAAAACAAAAAAATCGAAATTAACATGCATATGATCCTTGAAAACCTCACAAACATGTATAGTAGGATAAGAAAACACACAAAAGTACGAGTGACACCTCCCACCCCAAACTTAGAATCATGCATTATCCTCAATGCATAAGAATATCGAACAAAGAAAGCACAAGCTTGGGAGCAAGTGGGAAGCCACCAAACAGGCTTGGTGTAAGGAGTACTTTTTGTAGTGAACCAAGATCCTGAAAAATAAGAAAGCATATGAGTGACTCAATGATTTTTAAAAATAAAATAAAAAAAGAAAAATAAAGAAAGCAATAAAATTCGGTTGCCTCCCAAAAGCACTTGCTTTAAGGTCTCTTAGCTAGACCAAACCAATGGATCATTCAATGAAACCAATGGATCAAACACAAATTGAGCTTCTTTTTCTAACAAGTTACTCAAAGGTTTAGCAATTTTAGAAAAATCCTTAGTAAATCTCCTAGAAAACCCTGCATGCCTTAAGAAGTTTCTGACTCCCTTCACATCAGTGGGAGGTGGTAATTGTTCAATACGACAATTTTTGCCCTATCCACCTCCAATCCTCTTTGTGAGACTTTGTGCCCTAGAACAATGCACTCCTTGACCATGAAGTGGCACTTCTCCCAACTCAACACAAGGTTAGCATCTTGACACCTCTTCAAAACACAAGTGAGATTAGCAAGAAAAGAATCAAATGAAGACCCAAATATAGAAAAATCATCCATGAAAACCTCCATTATAGTTTTCAATGAGCCCCTGAAAAATAGACATCATACAACGTTGAAAAGTAGCAGGGGCATTACACAAACCAAAAGGCATTATCCTAAAAGCAAATGTCCCATAGGGACAAGCAAATATGGTCTTTTCTTGATCCTTGCGATGACAATTTGATTGTATCCTAAATATTCATCTAGGTAGCGGTAATGAGAATAATCTGTAAGTCTATCAAGCATTTGATCTACAAAAGGAAGACGAAAATGATCTTTTCTAGTAGCCTTATTCAACTTCCTATAGTCAATGCATACTCGTCATCTTGTCACAATTCTAGTGGCAATCATCTCATCTTTTTCATTTTTAACAACAGTCATACCACTTTTCTTGGGTACTACTTAAACAGGACTTACCCATGAATTGTCAGATATGGCATAAATGATTCCTGCATTCAGAAGCTTGAGCACTTCTTTCTTAACTACCTCCTTCGTAGCAGGATTAAGTCTCCTTTGGTGTTCTACTGAAGGGCTAAAGGTATATTCCATCAAAATTATGTGCATGTAGACTAACGGACTAATACCTTTAAGATCCTCAATAGACCAACCAATGGTGGACTGTTCCCTTAACACTCTCAACAATTTTTCTTCTTCCATACAATTTACATCAAAAGATATGATAATAGGAAAAGAAGACAAATCATCTAAGAATGCATATTTCAAGTGAGGAGGCAACGCCTTTAATTCTAGAGCAGGTTTCTCAACATTACTTATAGCATGCAAAGGAGCTAGAGACATTGGTTTATACATTTTAGTGCATATTGGCATGTTATCTAGCCACTTCGCATACAAAGCAATTTCATCAGAGATAGTATCCACGTAATCAACATCTATTATGCTTTGTTCTAAATGATCATTAGCCAACATATCCTCAACATGCTTAGAAATAGTATGATCAATTATATCTATTGCATGGTAAGTACTACCCTCATCATGATGACTCAAGGACTTATAAATATTAAATACAACATTCTCATCATTCATCCTCAGAGACAACTTCCCTTGTTGAACATCAATGATGGCCTTCCCAGTTGCTGGAATGGGCGCCAATGGATAATAGGAATCTCAGAGTTCTCTTTCATGTCCAAAGCTACAAAATCTGCAGGGAAGATAAATTTGTTAACTTTAACTAACACATCCTCAACAATACCTCTAAGATAAGCCAAGGATCTATCAGCTAGTTGCAAGGTGATACTGGTAGGTTGCAATTCTCCAATGTCAAGCTTCCTATAGACAGATAAAGGCATTAAGTTAACAGAAGCACCAAGATCACAAAGAGCTCTAGTAACATTTAAAGACCCAATAGTGCAAGGTATAGTAAAACTCCCTGGATCTTTAAGTTTTATTGGTAGCTTCTTTTGCAGCATAGCACTGCATTCTTCTGTCATGCTAATCATCTCATATTGCCCAAACTTCTTTTTCTTAGATAAAACATCTTTCATAAATTTAGCATAGTTGGGCATTTGGTCTAAAGCCTCAACAAATGGGATATTAACGTGAAGCTTCTTAAATAATTCTAAGAATTTAGCAAATTGGGAGTCTATTTCTTTCTTTTTAAAACGTTGAGGATAAGGCAAGATGTTAGGTACAAAAGGTAGAGGGTTAGATGACTTACTTGAAGATGCCGACTCCTTTACCTTTTCCCTTTTTCTAAGACTTCTTTAGGTTCATCATCTATGATAGGCTCATGGATGGTCTCATCTACCTCTTGCTTCTCATCCTCATCATCGATCAAAGGAGTGGACAACTTTTTCCCCCTCCTCAAAGTCACGGATTTGCACTCCTCCTTTGGATTTCTTTCAGGGCAACTAGGAAACTTGCCCTTTTGCATTGTTTGAAGAGAAGTGGCTATTTGACTTATTTATACCTCAATATTGTGAATAGCCTTGCCATGACTTTGCACCGTGCTCTCCAATGCGGTGGTCCTTCCTCTTGACTCTTTTATGAACTCCACCATCAAGTCTTCTAGGTTGGACTTCTTCTCGATGTGGGATGGACCTAAATTAGAAAAATTGAGAGGACCTTGAAAAACATTCCTATTGTTACCATAAGAAAAGTTTTCATGGTTCCTCAGGTTAGGATGGTAATGAGTTGGAAGTTGTTGTTGGTGGCCTATATAGTGTCCTCTATCAACATAATTGGCCATCTCATTGTCTCCTTGTTCCAACTTTTTTTGTGTAGACATCTCCGAAGCCATGGCGGCAAAGGATGCTATGGATGGTGGACTTACTTGAGTTTGGCCCCCTGCAATCAATTTAGAAAGAGCATTAGTAAGGGAAACCATTTGAGCTTTAAGAGAATTTACCTCATCCACTTCATACAATCCAACGGCCTTTGGGATGATTGGAGAAGGTCATTCACATGGCCAATTGTAAGATGTACTGGCCAAGTCTTCTAGTATGGTATAGGCCTCTTGAGCATTCTTGGAGAAAATTGAGCCTCTGGTGGTAGCATCTAAAATGAATTTGGTTGAGCTTGACAACCCATTGTAGAAGAGTTGAATTTGCAACCAATCCGGGTAGCCATGTTGAGGACACCATCTCAAAATATCCTTATACCTTTTCCAAGCCTCATATAGTTGCTCATCCTCAAGTTGGCGGAATATACCAATCTCCGTTCTTAGCCTTTGGGACTTAGCTGGTGGAAAATATTTTTTCAAGAAAGCTTGAGCCAAGATCTCCCACGTAGTGATACTATTCAGAAGTATGGTTTCCAACCAATCCTTTGCTCGGTCCTGTAAAGAGAAAGGAAAGAGTCTTAGTTTAATAGCATCTTTAGAAACATCATTCATCTTTATTGTCCCGCGTATCTCTAAGAAAGACCATAAGTGCTTATGAGGATCTTCATTTGTTCTTGCTCTAAAGGCTAGCTCTCTAGCCATTTGAATCAACCCCGGTTTTAGCTCAAAGTTGTTGACATTGATGGGCACATTCATAATGCCGGCTTGATTTGCTGGTAATGTCAGTTGAAAGTAATGTCGTATTGCCTTTGGTATTTCCTCTGTCATCTCTTCGGTATGATTGTGTTGAACCCTTAGATTTCTTCTATACGTCCTATCAATCTTGAGATCAAGAGGGAGAAGGTTAGTATTATATCGAGACATAAACCGACAAAATTATCAACCAAAATAATATAGACCTCAAAGTAAGATCTATCAATTCTTATGAATATTAAGTAATAAAAATCGTTCTTTGGATCCCCGGCAATGGCGCCAAAAACTTGATGTGCACTTTCTATGTGTATCGCAAGTGTAGGGGTCAAGTTATAATATAAGACAATTAAGTTCCGAATATCGTTCCACTGAGGATCCAATTGTGAAGGTTTAAGTTACTTAGCTATTCTAGAATTGAATCAATTTTATTTGAGGATTCGATCTCAAGTTGTGATTTTTGAAAGACTAAAAAGGAAAGCAAGTAAATAAGAAATACAAGAGTCAAATAGAGTTCTAGGTTATTGAATCCTTGTTTAATTCATTCTGCAATATTCTAGGGTTCATGGAATTTATTGCAATTCGTATGCTTAAGTCTAGAAACATAAATCCAAGTTATTTTCTATCAAAAACCAACCTTTTCTCATGCAACCTAATTGATTACTAATATCTTGAAACCAACATAACTATTCGCATGATAGATTAACAACAATTCATTGTTATAGATTCAATTAGACATACAATTATCTCAACCATACATCTAATCTAACATTCAAGGATGGCCAATCAACAAAAATTAAGCACAATAACAATGAAAAGCATATTCATTACAACAAAACCATGAAGAGTCTTACAATATCAACATAACTTCATAACCAATTCATCAATACCCTAAAACTAAAGAGTTTAGCCACTCATAGCTTTAGGCAACATGTTCACAAACAATTTATGCATAGAAAGAGTGTAAAGAAGGGAAACTCTACTGGAAAGAAGCTCTTGATTGAAGAGGAATTGCCAAGATGTCCTTAGTCTTCACGTCAGGAACACGAACGGCACCAAAACTCTCTCTCAAACTCTTTTCTCTTTCCTTGCAGCCAACTCACTCTTTGGGACTCTCTATTGTATTTTCTCTGATTTCTCTTCTTTCTCTTGTGTTTAGGGTTGTTATAAACCCTCCAATTTATAGATTTGGTCAGCCTTCTTTTCAAAATTGTAGATTTTTCAAATAAGGAAAGTTGGGGCCGCGGTGCTGGTTAATGGCACCGTTGTGCTGACCGACATAAAACGGTGGCACCGGGCACTATAAGATGGCACCACGACGCTGTGCGTCATAAAAACCTACCCTTGGCGTCGTGTTGCATGATGCACACTTTTAATGTTAACCGCAAGTGTACGGGTCAAGTTATAATATAAGACGGTGAAGTCCGAATATCGTTCCACTTGAGATCCAATTGTGAAGGTTTAAGTTATTTAGCTATTCTAGAGTTGAATCAATTTTATTTGAGCATTGGAGTTAATATTGTGAGTTAAAGAAAATATAAACCAAATAAGGAAAGTAATAAAGTGAGAAACACAAGAGTCAAAGAGAGTTCTAGGGTAATGAATCCTTGTTTGTTTCATCATGCAATATTATAGATTTCATGGATTTTATTGTAATTCATATGTTTACGTCTAGAAACTTAATTCCAAGTTATTTTCTCTCAAAAACAACCCTTTCTCATGCAACTAGATTGATTACTAATCTCTTGAAATCAATACAAATTACATGGCATTAAGAATAGTCTTTAGCAACTTTTGTTGTCAACCTAACTACTCTCGTGATAGATTAACAACAATTCATTGTTATAGATCAAGTTAAACATACAATCTCTCAATCATACATCTAACCTAACATGTGAAGATGGCCAATCCACAAGAATTAAACACAATAACAATGAAAAGCATAATCATTCCAAAGAAACCATGAAAGTCTAGAAGATCAACATGAATTCATAAACAATTCATCAAAACCCTAAAACTAAAGAGTTTAGCCACTCACAGCTTGAAGCAACATGTTTAAACAAAATAAACAAAGAAAGAGTGTAAAGAAAGAGAAACTCTATTGAAAAGAGGCTCTCGATTGAGGCAGCATCGTCACGATCTCCTTGACTCTCATGCCAGAATTCGAATGGCACCACGACTATCTCGAACTATTTTCCTCTTCCTTGTAACTAACTCACTCCTTGAGCTCTTTTATGAACTCTCACTCAATTCTCTCCTTCTTGTGCCTCTTTTGGTCTGTAGATTGATGGTAGATTGATGATTAGGGCTGCTAAAAACCCCCAAATTTATAGAGTTGGCCGCCCAAAAACTTACCAAAAACACCAATTTTTCATTTATGGAAACCTAGCGCCGGACGCTATTGAAATTTTTGAAACAGCGTCGCGGCGCTCTTCAACAGCATCGCGACGCTAAGGCTGCGTGCAAAATTCTTTGCTCTCGGGTTTTAGCACCACGGCGCTGCCCCAATTTTTGTCATATTGAGTTTTTCTTCTCTTTTTCACCGTATTTTTGCTCGGTTTTGATCTTTTGGTCTTTTCTTCTAATTTTCCTCATTTTAACCTGAAAACCACTAGCAAACAAGTGAAATCTAATATAAACTCCCTTAACTTGAGAGAATAGAAAGCACTTTTCAAGTGCTTATCACTGCAACTCTGCTTTGGTGTTCCTGCGCTGAGGTTGTCTGATGCTCTCGAGAAAAAGCGTTGTGGCATGATAAGCACTTGAAAAGTGCTTTCTATTCTCTCAAATTAAGGGAGTTTATATTAGATTTCACTTGTTTGCTAGTGATTTTCAGGTTAAAACGACGAAAATTAGAAGAAACAACTAAAAGATCAAAACCGAGCAAGAATACGGCGAAAAAGAGTTGAAAAACCAAAAAGGGAAAATTTTAAGGATAGCGCCGCGTGCCAGGACGGTGCTACCGCGGCGCTGAAACATCAACGCATAGTTCTGGATACAGAGTAGCATTGCGGCGCCGGGATGGCGTTGCCTCGACGCATCCTTGTTTAACGCATGATAGCGCTGCGACGTTTGGACGACGCTGCCACGGCGCTAAAACCTGAGAGCAATATTTCTGAAATGCATTTTAGCGCTGCGACCCTTGGATGGCGCTGCCACGGCGCTAAAATCCGAGAGCAAAATTTTTCGGATGCAACCCTAGCGCCGCGGCGCCAGCTTTCCTTAAATGAAAATTTTGTATTTTTGGAAAATTTTTGGGCAGCCAACCTCTATAAATTTGGGGGTTTCCAGGAACCCAAATCATCAAGAAAAATCAAGGCAAAGCAAGGAAGTTGCAGACCTAAAGAGATACAAAAAGGAGAGAATTAAGTGAGAGTTCAAAGAGTGAGTTAGTTGCAAGGAAGAGGAAAAGAGTTCGAGATAGTCTTGGTGCCCTTCGAAGTCCGACGTGAGAGCCAAGGAGATCGTGACGGTGCTACCTCAATCGAGAGCCTCTTTTTAGTAGAGTTTCCCTTTCTTTACACTCTTTCTTTGTTTATTTTTCTTAAACATGTTGTTTCAAGCTATGAGTGGCTAAAATCTTTAGTTTTAGGGTTTTGATGAATTGTTTATGAATTCATGTTAATTTTGTAGACTCATGGTTTTGTTGGAATGATTATGCTTTTCATTGTTATTATGTTTAATTTTTGTGGATTGGCCATCTTCACATGTTAGGTTAGATGTATGATTGAGAGATTGTATGTTTAACTTGATCTATAACAATGAATTATTGTTAATCTATCACAAGAGTAGTTAGGTTGACAATAAAAGTTGCTAAAGACTATTTTTAATGCCATGTAATTTTGTATTGGTTTTAAGAGATTAATAATCAATCGAGTTGCATGAGAAAGGGTTGTTTTTTAGAGAAAATAACTTGGAATTAAGTTTCTAGACTTAGGCATATGAATTACAATAAAATCCATGAAATCTATAATATTGCATGATGAAATAAACAAGGATTCATTACCCTAGAACTCTCTTTGACTCTTGTGTTTCTCCCTTTGATACTTTCCTTACTTGATTTGTATTTTTCCAAAACTCATAATATTCAATTTCAATCCTCAAATAAAATTGATTCAATTCTAGAATAGCTAAGTAACTGAAACCTTCCCAATTGGATCTCCAGTGGAACGATATTCGGGCTTAACCATTTTATATTATAACTTGACCTGTACACTTGCGGTTAACACTAAAAGTGCGCATCATGGCAGCGCCGAACTAGCGACGTGGCGCTACCTTGTTTTTGGCAATTTGGTGATTCTTTCATCTTTTTCACTTGATATTGGCTCAGTTTGGTTCTTTTGGCTTTTGATTCTTGTTTTCTTTATATTGACCTGAAAATCACTAACAAACAAGTGAAATCTAATATAAACTCCCTTAATTTAAGAGAATAAAAAGCACTTTTCAAGCGCTTTTCAATGACACTGATGCACATAAGCACCTACTACTAACACCTTGGGAAGTGGAGTGAGTCCCGGATGCGCCGCAACAATTTGTTAGTGGGGGTTGGTATGTTTTGTGCTAAAATTTTCAAATATTTTGTAATCGGGTCTAATATTTGATGGTGTCTTTGGAGAATGGGCGTCGTAAACCTCTCTCTAGCTATCAAATAAAATTTATAATTCAACGAACCAACAACTTATACTACTAAGTAGTGTAAGAGAAAAATTCGGGGTTGAACCATAGGGAGCCTAAGATATGATCTCTCTAGGCTAGATAGGTCAATGGAAAGCAGTAAAAAACGAGGGTTTTGCTTGAATGAAATGCGAGAATGTAAATTGCAGCATTTAAAGTGTAGGAAATTAAAATACAGGAAAAATGAAAGAAAACACTTAGTTCAGGACTTAGGATCAACCCGATGTTCAATTTATCATAGAATTATTTAGGATTATTTATCTCGATTTAATGTACTTAGTCAACTTCCCGGAAAGCCTATAGCAAGCCCCCTAATTACTAATTAATTACTTTAATTAATTTCTTAATTAGAACAATTGCTTAGTTATTTGGGTTCGATAGCGTCCATAACAAGCAAACAATCACATTAAGCTCTAAGGGTTCAACTAAGACGATTAATAACCCGAAGAGCCTAGAGTTACAAATCGATTTCGTTCTTGAAATAGTTAATCATGCAAGGTTTGTCAAAAGATTCCAAGCATGCTTTAACATTTGCCCAATTGAGACTAAAAACACATGAAAGCATTTCTAATCTCTAGCAATCAAAGAATGAATGATGGTTTATCAAGCTTATCATATCTAAGCATAGAAATTAAATCACATTTAAGAACCACAGAAAATCAAAAAAGAATATAGATTAAGAACAAAAATCCTCAAAATCAATCCATAGGTTTCACCTAAACCTAAGGTAGCAACTCACTTTAGCCACGAGATCGGTCCAAGAGGAGATTTACAACCATGAAAATATACCCAAGAATGAAGAAATACAGAGGGAAAGAGAAGAAAAGAAGAGAATTTTGGATTGGGGGCTGAAAGCCCGAACTCTCCATCCTAATTTTGCAAAATTCCCTTTTATAAAAAGTGTAAAGCGTCATTGCGCTCTTCGAGAGCGCCACTACGCTTTAGGTAGAAATCAAAGCGCCTACCTAGAGCATAGCGACGCTGAGCGTGTGTGCATCGCTTGTCCATCGATTTTCAGAGCATAGCTGTGCTCTCGCCATTTTTGCTCTCGTCCTATGAGCGTAGAGCACAGTGTAGTTGCGCTCTGCTCTGCGCTTGATCCAGGGGTATTTTTGTAATTTTCATGTTCTTGAGCTCCGGGTGCTCGATTTCACTTCTGATAGCTCCAAATCAACCCTCAAACTACCCATAACACTCTGAGATGCATGATTTGCTCAAATCCCTATAAAATAGCATAATAAACACATAAAATCTCTGAACGAGCCTGAATTAAGCTAGAAAAAATAGCACTTTTACGGTGCTATCAATATGTGTTGTTTGCAGATCTAAAGTTCAAACACTTGTTGTGCGTTTATCTTTATTAAGCTTACTATGCGTTTAACAATGCGTTTAACATGCTTAATACTATGTGTTTCTAATCTATCAAGTTTTCTTATTCTTCACCCAAGTGTAAGCAAAGAATGAGGTTTTCTTGGTGAGTCCGAGGTCGAACACAGGGACTATGCAGATTCTACAATTAGTTGGATTATTTGAGTCATGCGTTTAAAGAAGGTGATGAGAAGTGATGTGTTTAACTAACTACAAAGCAGTAAACCTAAGCTAAAGTGGTTGATGGAGAGGTATGCGACACAGCAAAGTCAGCTAATTGAGTTATATGAATGGTAAAAGAAACAGGGTTGGGGTTGGTTAGCTTCTAACATCAGAAACGCATGGTGAAAATCTATTCATACTTGCAACTCTTTTCTCGGTCGTCAGCCGCTATGCGTTATATGTCTATAACGCATAGGAGAATATAAGTGCTAAGGTTATTCCTATGTCTAGGTAACACTTCTTAGCCTTGTCAATTGATTTCCACAGTTATTTACCCTCTCGAGCAGTCTAATTGTTACTACTTATATCGATTAGCTAGATGGACATAAGTATCAGATTAAGATTACAATTGACAAGATGAAATAGTTACACTATGGTTCTTATTTAGATGCTAACGCAACCCGTGACCTTTAAAAGATTAGCTACTCATGGATTCAAAGTAATAAGCGAAAAGTGTAGAGAAATGGATAGACATGGAAGAATTATAGATTAATGAGCGAAATACAATCTTAGACAGTTCAATGTCTTGATAAAAAATCTAAAATCAAAGCTAGAAAAAGATAGAAAGCAGGAAGGCGTTTCAATGTCTTGAGTCGCCGGAATGGAAGCGTGAGATCTACTGTGAAGTGGTAAGGCGGATGGAAGACTCTTCTCTCTCGAGCTATTCGTCTCCGATTATCGTCTGGAAGGGATTCTACTGTCACTTAGGAATTCTTTCGAGAAACAACAACAAGTTTTTGCTTGCAGGTCTGCCCTTTTATAGGCTACGTTCGTAATTAGCGGCAAATCTGCATGATTGGAGGCACAATTGATGTTTTGCATCTATAGCCTAATTGCATAATTCTCGGTTCAATTTAGATCCACCACTCTCGCCGTAGATCAAGCGTATCAATCTCCTGACAATCTCTCAAGATTATCTGATTCTTCGTTGCCTTGTTGATATGCGTCCACGAATAACTTTGGGTTCATGCGTTCAAGTATGCCAACGCATCCATGGGTTGCTAACGTATCAACCTGCGTTGAAGAGTTGTCAACGCGTCCACAGGTTGCCAACAGATAGTCCTGCATTAAGAAGTTGCCAACACATCCACGGGTTACTTGCGTTCCTGCTTCAAAGCATGCGTTTTAGGCTCAAAAAGCTATAAAATAATTATCTTCATCAATTTACAAGAGTAGAACACATAGGAAGATTTATCAATAGAATTTAATACTAACTACTGCATGATTCTCTATTTAAACTCTATTTTTCTAAGAGACACACAAATAATAACTTGTATTTCTACACGTTATCAATATGTCTACGTTGACTCAATCGAATATGGATTTCTTTAGATGTCTATTTATCAACAAAGCTCTTTACTAGTACTAGTGTTTTATTACTATTGATGTATTATAACAACTCCCATCAAAGTCTATTTTTCTTCATTGTATGTAAGCCCCACACTTAGCTTTGGAAGTTAACAAGCTATAAAGATTAGTTTTTGAAGATGACAAGCTAAAGGAGGAGGATGTAGCATGTGTTGGTGAAGTAAAGAGTGGCCGAGAGCCTTAAGGCATGAGTTATCATGCGTTGAAGTGTCTATGCGTTGGTTGGATTAAAGCAAGAGTCCATGAGAGAAAGCATGGATGATGGCTGAAAATAAGGAAGACTTTGTGTAGCCGAGGCCAAGTATAAAGGGGATGTGGTTGCTGGAGAAACATGTGTTTCCGAGGTTGAACGTGAGTAAATGTTTGGGGTTATGCGTTGATGAGGTTGCTGGACCAGCAGCCGTGCGTTGGTTGAGATTGGTAGGGAGGTTGCGTTGGAGAAGCTTGCGCTCGAGAAAGTGTTGCGTTGGACAGATAAATGGTACTAAGCGTCCAAGTTTGCCATGCGTCCAAGTTAGCAACCAAACTTGCTATGCATCCAAACTTGTTATGCGTCCAAGTTTGCTAGGTGTCCAAGCTAACGTCCAAATTTGTCAATGGAAGATTGCGTTCGCAGACTGAAGGAGATACTTGGAGATAGTTTCTGGAAGATAAAATAAAATAAAATAAAATAAAAGAGAAAGTGGATGTAAGCCGACAGCTCGTTTAAGTGTGTAAAGCTAAGTTTTCGATCATTTTCGGTGTCTCTAAAGTTCCAATCAATTCTATATTTCAGCTTAGCAATGAAGAGAGGTAGAGAAAGGAGTCTAGGGTAAATTCATGTAGAATTCTGATCGATTTTGTGGTGTAACTGAAGCTAGAACAGAAGGATTGATTGTTATCGTGCAATCTGAACAATATTCGGTATTTGGAGGATAGCGTCCTGTGGAGATCGAGTTTAGGGCTGAAAATTTGAGATCAGTAAGTTAACTCAATTTTTAACAACTTTTATGAAGGATGTTTGAGCTGAATTTGAAGAGAAATATGTAAAATTTATTGTGGAAGTGACTGATATAGATTTGCTATGCGATTTGGAGCAGCTCGAAGTTATTTGAGAATATCTATCAAACGAAGAAGAGTTAAGTTCTGAAATCTTGAGGTAAGCTAGGAAATGAATTTCTTTACAAGTTTGTAGAAGGAAAGAAGTGCTAAATTCGGCTAGAAATGCAATTTATAATAGAAAGAAGTGAGAATAAGAGGGAAGGCAAAAGCTATGGAAGACAAGTAACGCTGGAAGAGCAGCGACACTGGAAGTACGCGAGAGTAGCGAGAGGGGTAAGGTGAGTCGCGCTGGTCTCGCTTACCATGGTTTCGCTAGTGTTGTGTGCTTGTAGTTCCATCTCGCTAGTAATTTAGCTAGCTGTGTAGAATCTTGCTCATTAAGGTTTATTCTATTGAATTGTGGTCTTGGTAGTGAATTATTGACCAAGTATGAATGGTTAAAGCATGTTGGTTATGTTAAGGAAATCTAACAACGAGAAATGTATGATTACAGGCCAAGAAGAGCTAGAAAAGGCGTATAAACCGCTAAAGGCCCAAGACAAGTAGTGAGTGACAATTTATTTAAAATAGTTTTACTTTGAACAAGGTGATATTGTTGACAAATTTATATTTGAAAGCATGGTTGTATGATTGAAAAACTTATGAGTTTACTGTGCATATCATGCGTTCTATATTGAAAAGCATTTGAGCATGCTGGTTGTTGAATGAGTTTTATGAAAAAGCATGCTGTTTATTGATTTATGAAATTATGAAAAGCATGGAAGCTTGTTTATGAGATTGTGAAGGTTTGAAAATGTTAGTTTAAGAATTTATGGTTTGATGTTTTCAAAGCATGTTGTTTTAAAATAATGTTTTTGAAAAATGTTCTCAATGCTCAAGGACTCGAAGAAGGCAAATGGGTAACCTGGTTATGGAAATGGGACCCCAATGCTCAAGGACTTGAAGAAGGCATATGGGCAGCCTGGATTATGATACCTATGTGCACATAGAGGAACGTACGACGCTGATGTGTTGAGATTACTCCACACAGCTAAGGATATGTGACGTTGAGTAGAGTTGAACTCTGCTCTGCCTCAACTAAGGGAAATGATGTAAAAATGTTTTCGACGTTGAGTAGCGTTGAGCTTCGCTCCGCCTCAACTAAGGGAAATGATGTAAAAATGTTTTCGACGTTGAGTAGCGTTGAGCTTCGCTCCGCCTCAACTAAGGGAAATGATGTAAAAATGTTTTCGACGTTGAGTAGCATTGAGCTCCGCTCCGCCTCAACTAAGGGAAATGATTTTAAAATGTTTTCGACGTTGAGTAGCGTTGAGCTCCACTCTGCCTCAATTAAGGGAAATGATTTGAAACAAATAGAATTTCTAAGTATCTTTTTCTGAAATGAGCATGTATGATTTGACATTGGCATTTGAGCATGTTTTGTATGAATATGACTTGAATTGATGTTTTATACGCATTGTGTTAAAATGTTTCTACTATGATAGTTTTCGAGCCAAAGAACGTTTTACAAAACTAGTCACCCACTGGGCAATCTAGCTCATGCTTTCCTTCCTTTTCTGTTTTCCAGGTAGCGAGAGAGTCTAGGGTGCTAAGCCTACGCAAGATCTCGTCTGGGTCTACCATCGGTGTTTAATATTCTGAAAATTGTAAATATTTGAACTGGATTATGTGTGTTGTACATATAGAGAGGGTTAAGGGAGTTGTTGTGTACTTATGCTATTATATGGTTGAGTGAAAAGGATATGTGTATGGCAAGTTAACTCTGGTGTATGCATGAAGTCGATTATGGTTTATAACTGTTTATTAGGTAAAGGCAAAGTTTATAGTTGACAGTGGATGCCGTAAGAGGGTCAGTGTCCGCTGTCCTCATACTTTCTCTTAGGATAGGGTACTTGGGAGGGGGTGTGACATTGTATTTCATTCAAAAAAATCCAAAATAAACATTTAATATATGTGTAAGACAACATATATTATAGAATGAAAAATAAATGAAGTATTAAAATAATGACTAAAAAACATAAACATTAATAAAAATATCTTCGTTGGGAAGATCAAACTATATTATATTTCATAGTCATATCTAAAATTTTCATTTTAATACATGCATACTCATGAGATATTTGCTTTTCTTTTTAATTTTTATTAAAAAAAAAATTGATAATCAAATGAATCTCCATCTATTTCAGAACTAATAACGGAATTCTCGTTTGCATGTGCTCATTTCAATGGCTAGAAATCTTTAAAATTTAACTTTAAAAATTGATATAAATGAAAGCCTTAATAAAAAAAAAAATCTAATTCTAAATATAAAAAAAATTAAGCAAAAAAATGCCTAAAAAATTTAATTCAATAGTTAAGAATCTAAAAAAATTAATTAAAAAATTAATTTAAAAATTTTTGAGCCAATCTAAATCCATGCAAATAGAAGATTTAAATGTTTCACTCATAGAAACCTAAATGATTAAACAAAAGTTTAGGGTTGAAATAATAGCATCATATATAAATTAATGGATTCTCATTGAATGTTAACATGAAAATTAATCCAAACACAAATTAAAAGAAAAAAAGGAAAATGGCAAGAGGTCAAAAAAAGTAAACAAAAATACATAAAGAATTAGGATTGAAATAAATAGCATTACCTCTAGAGGGAGAAATAAAATTAATGGATTTGAAGGTGATCTTTCAACATGATGAATGTTAACATGAAAATTAATCAAAAGACAAATAAAAAAAAGAAAGGGCAAAAGTGTCCAAAAAGTTTTTCATATATCATTTTTAATATATTTATGTTGTTTTCAATGGATGTCGACAAGTTTGGCGATTGTGACCACGCATAACACATCTAGTACACTTGTCAATCTGAACAACTTCTCCTGCAGACAGTATCCTAATCTCATGGCAACGACCAATCGAAGCAACACGCATCGGTGGCAAGATATGTATGCCTTAATAGTCATTTGGCAGTCACCACTTTAACATAGGGCCCATAGGGAAAATGGGTTCTGCTTATGATTCATAAACAACCAGTATTTTGTATGCGGGGGAACAAAGAGTGTACCGATCAATGTTCTTGTAACGAAATGATGCGATCGCATGGGAGCATGGAATCTAATAGTAATCGAAATCCTTGCAACCACATGTCCAGGAGTTAAGTCATCTACTCTACTAAGGTGACTATCACTGACATAAAAAATATGAAAATTAATCGACTTTATAAACCCTACTTTCGTTTCTAAGTACTTAACTTAGGTAAGTAATATCGTCATGGACTTATTTGTCTTCTTTTGTGTAGATCGAAGGGAAGAGTGAAGGAAAGCCAAGAATATTTTTGGTAAGTTGAATTCTAAATCATTATGAGATAAATCGAACTTGGAATATATAAAGACTTAAGAAGAGTGTCACCGTTTGAACCAAAGTGGAGAGAGTTATTGTTAATATTTGTGCTATTACTATTATTGATGTATTTAATTAAATGGGGGAAAATACATTAAAAATCAGTTTGTGGATTAAAGAAAGAAAAGAAAGAAAAGAAGGAAAAGAAAAGAGAAAAAAAAAAAGAAAGAAAAAGAAAAAGAAAAAGGAAAAGAAAGTGGAAATTGTTGTCGGTGAAATGGTGAGTACAAGTTAAACTAATAGTGCTGCCGACTTCTGATAAGAACTTGAAAAGTGCTTTCTATTCTCCCAAATTAAGGGAATTTATATTAGATTTCACTTGTTTGCTAGTGATTTTCAGGTTAAAACGAGGAAAATTAGAAGAAACGACTAAAAGATCAAAACCGAGCAAGAATACGGCGAAAAAGAGTTGAAAAACCAAAAAAGGGCAAATTTTTGGGATAGCGCCGCGGCGCTGAGACGGCGCTGCCGCGGCGCTGAAACATCAACGCATGGTTCTGGACGCAAAGTAGCATTGCCGCGCCAAGATGGCGCTGCCTCGACGCATCCTTGCTGAAACGCATTCTCGCGCTGCGACGCTTAGACGGCGATGCCGCGGCGCTAAACCCGAGAGCAATATTTCTGAAACGCATTTTAGCGCTGCGACGCTTGGACGGCGCTGCCGCGGCGCTAAAACCCGAGAGCAAACTTCTTCTGGATGCAGCCTTAGCGCCGCGGCGCCAGCTTTCCTTAATTGAAAAATCTGTATTTTTGAAAAATTTTGGGCGGCCAAACTCTATAAATTTGGGGGTTTCCAGCAGTCCAATTTATGAAGAAAAATCCAGGCAAAGCAAGGAAGTTGCAGACCTAAAGAGATACAAAAAGGAGAGAATTAAGTGAGGGTTCAAAGAGTGAGTTAGTTGCAAGGAAGAGGAAAAGAGTTCGAGATAGTCTTTGTGCCCTTCGACGTCCGACGTGAGAGCCAAGGAGATCGAGACGGTGCTACTTCAATCAAGAGCCTCTTTTCAGTAGAGTTTCCCTTTCTTTACACTCTTTCTTTGTTTATTTTTCTTAAACATGTCGCTTCAAGCTATGAGTGGCTAAACTCTTTAGTTTTAGGGTTTTGATGAATTGTTTATAAATTCATGTTAATTTTGTAGACTCATGGTTTTGTTGGAATGATTATGCTTTTCATTGTTTTTGTGTTTAATTCTTGTGGATTGGCCATCTTCACATGTTAGGTTAGATGTATGATTGAGAGATTGTATGTTTAACTTGATCCATAACAATGAATAATTGTTAATCTATCACGAGAGTAGTTAGGTTGATAATGAAAGTTGCTAAAGACTATTTTTAATGCCATGTAATTTTGTGTTGGTTTTAAGAGATTAATAATCAATCGAGTTGCATGAGAAAGGGTTGTTTTTGAGAGAAAATAACTTGGAATTAAGTTTCTAGACTTAGGCAATATGAATTACAATAAAATCCATGAAATCTATAATATTGCATGATGAAATAAACAAGAATTCATTACCCTAGAACTCTCTTTGACTCTTGTGTTTCTCCCTTTGATATCTTCCTTATTTGATTTGTATTTTTCCATAACTTATAATATTCAATTTCAATCCTCAAATAAAATTGATTCAATTCTAGAATAGCTAAGTAACTCAAACCTTCCCAATTGGATCTCCAGTGGAACGATATTCGGACTTAACCGTTTTATATTATAACTTGACCCGTACACTTGCGGTTAACACTAAAAGTGCTCACCAACTTCCATTTCTCATTATCCAAAACTCAAACCGACTCAATCCCTCAACTTAGCATCAAGGGGAGGAAGAAGAAGACGACCAAGGTAAATTGGTGTGAAATTTTGGAAGGCTTGGTGAAAAGTGAAGTAGAACCGAGACTGGTCTGGAACCCGAGCAATCTACACAAGGTCTGTATTTGGAGGACAGCGAGTTGAAGAGACTGAGTTTGGGGCTGGAAATTTGAGGTTAGTGAGTTAATTCATTTCTTAACAACTTTTGAAAAGGATGGTTGAGCTGAATGTGAGTGACAATTTTATTCAAAATGAGCTTATTTTACGCAAAGTTTTCATGATATATAACCTTGATTGGAAGCATGTTTTTATGTTTATGCTTTTCACGAGTTCTAATATGCTACAATGATTAATTGCTTGAAGGAAAGCATGTGTTTCCATGTAAGTGCATATTATATGTTTTGCATCGAAAATTATTCGAAGCATGCAGGTTATTAAACGAATTTTACGAAAGGCATGCTATTTATTAACCAATGATTTTATGAAAGTACAATGATTGATGATGAATAATGAAGATTTGAGATGTCATAAACTCGTGAATTTTTATTATGTTATTTTTAAAGCACATTGTATTTGAATTATATTTGGGAAAGGCTCCCAATGCCAAAGGACTCGGAGAAGGCATATTGGTAGCCGAGATATTGAAATGGTTCCCAATGCTGAAGGACTTGGAGAAGGCATATGGGTAACCTGAGTATAGAGATAGTCCCCAATGCTGAAGGACATGAAGAAGGCATGTGGGTGGCATGAATCTCATATATGGGACCCAGTACTGAAGGACTCGAGAAGGTATATGGGCAACCTAGGATATGATATATATGTGCACATAGAGGTATGATCGACGTTGTTGTGTTAAGATTACTCCACATAGCTAAAGTTATTCGACGTTGGATATGTCAAGATTACTTCACCACAACTAAGGCTGTTTTCGACGTTGAGTAGCGTTGAGCTCCACTTCGCCTCAACTAAGGAAAATGTTTCTGAAATGTGTTGTATTTTCATGGTTTTTCAGAAATGAAACGTATATGGTTTGATAACGTTATTTAAGCATAATTTGCCTGCACATGAAAATGAATTATTTACTGTCTAATTATTATCATTATTTGAACATGGTTTTGATTTATTTCTGAGCTTGGAAAGGTTTTTCGGAACTTGTCACTCACTGGGCAACCTAGCTCATGTTTTTCTTGTTTTTTTTTTCCACCTAGCTCCGGGGTGTTTAGTTTACACAGCAACTCGTACGGACCTACCACTAGTGTCTGTGAACATTGTAAATATTTGTATCTTAGACATGTGTTGTACATATTGAGGGTTAAGGTGTGGGAGTAGCAAACATGTGTTACTTCTAAGTTTGATAGTAAGTCTGAATTTGTATGATAGCTTAACCCTGTTTGGAGATAAACGTCCTTTTATGATCGATAATTGTTTATTAGGTGTTTGGACACAATTTAAGGTTGAACAGATTGACAGTAGATGCCGTAAGAGGGTCGGTATCTGTTGTTCACACACTTTCTCCTAGGTTAATAAGATACCTAAAAGATGGTGTGACAGGCTTAACAAAATGTCTTCTAGACCTAAACTGTAAGCCTCACACTTAGCTTTAGAAGTTAACAAGCTATAAATAATGATTATGGAAGATGACAAGCTGAAGGAAGTAAGTAAAGAGTGGCCGAGAGCCTTAAGGCATGAGTTATTATGTGTTGAAGGTGTGTCTATGCGTTGGTTTGATTGAAGCAAAAGTTCATGAGAGTGAGCATGGGTAATGGCTGAAAATAGGGAAGAAATTGTGTTGCCAAGCCAAAGCATGAAGGTTGAAGTGTTGGCTTGTTGAGGGATGCGTCCAACTTCCTATGCGTTGTTGGACCAGCAGCTATGCGTTGGTTGAGATTCGGTAGGGAGGTTGCATTGGCGTTGGCGAAGTATGTGTTCAATAGTGCTATGGTTCAGACGCATGGTGCAATGCGTCCAAGCTAGCGTCCAGACTTGTTATGCGTCCAAGCTTGTTAGGCGTCCAAGTCAGTATCCAAGTATGTTAGCGGTTGTGCTATTCTGTTTAGCGGGAAATAAAATAAAATATAATAAAATAAAATAAAAGAGAAAGTGGAGATAAGTCGGCAGTTTGTTTAAGTGTGTAAAGCTAAGTTTTCAATCATTTTCTCCGTCTCAAGAGCTCCAATCGATCCCATATTTTAGCTGAGCGATGAAGAGAAGTAGAGGAAGGAGTCTAGGGCTTGTGCAAAATTCTGATCAATCTTGTGGTGTAATTGGAGCTAGAACAAAAGGGTTGATTGCTGTCGTGCAATCTAAACAATGTTTGATATCTGGAGAATAGCGTTCTGTGGAGATCGAGTTTAGGGCTAAGAATTTGAGTTCGATAAGTTGGCTCAATTCTTAACAACTTTTATGAAGAATGTTTGAGCTGAATTTGAAGGGAAATATGTAAACTTTATGGTGAAAGTGACTGATACAGATTTGCTAAGCGATTTGGAGCAGCTCGAAGTTATTTGTGAACATCTATCAAATGAAGGGGAGTTATGTTTTGAAATCTTGAGGTAAGCTAGGAAATACATTTCTTTACAAGTTTATAGAGGGAAGAAGTTCTAAATTTGGTTGGAAATATGATTTGTAACAGATAGAAGTGAAAATAAGAGGGAAGGAAGAAGCTTTTGAAGATAATTATCGCTAGACTGCAAGTAGCGCTAAGAATTTAAGCGTGAGAAGTGAGACGGGTAACGCAGGTGTCGCTAGAAGCCTTGCGTCTCACAATTCTCACTGGGTATCGCTGGGTCTTGCTGATCAGATGAGTGTCGCTGGTCTTGCTCACCCTGGTATCGTTAGTGTCGTGTAGCGTAGTCCAATCTCGCTAGTGGTCTCACTAGCAGAGTAGAATCTCGCTCATTATGAATTATTTTGGGAGAAATGAATCTCAGTGATGAAGCATGATTGGAATTTAAATTATGCAAACTTAATGGTTATGGAAAGGAAGTTTAGGAAAGCCTAACCCGAGAAATGTGTATTTACATGCCAAGAAGAGCTAGGGAAGGTGTATAATCTGCTCAGGGCCTAGGATAAGTAGTGAGTGACACTTTTCTTTCTCTAAAAATGTTTTCATTGAGAATGTGTAGCTCGGATATCTTATGATGATTTGAAAGTATGATATTATGATTGAAAACTTATGAGTTTTATGTGCATTGTGTGAATTTACGAAAAGCATGTTGTTTATTAATTTATGAAATTATGAAAAGCATGCTGACGATAATATATGATTTTATGAAAGGTTTGGAAATGTGAAACTTATGAATTTATAATATGATGTTTTCAAAACACGTTGAGTATTTATAAAATCTTTGAAATGGCACCCAAAGCCCAAGGAATCGAAGAAGGCCAATGGGTAGCCGGAGTATAGAAAAGATACCCAACGCTGAAGAACTTGAAGAAGGCGAATGGTAACCTGGATATAGAAATGGGACCCCAATGCTCAAGGACTTGGAGAAGGCATATGGGCATCCCGGAATATAAAAGGGTACCTAACGCTAAAGGACTTGAAGAAGGCGAATGATAACCTGGATATAGAAATGGGACCCCAATGCTCAAGGACTCGGAGAAGGCATATGGGCAGCCCAGATTATGATACCTAAGTGCACATTGAGGAACTTACGACGCTGATGTGTTGAGATTGCTCCACACAACTAAGGATAATTGACGTTGAGTAGGGTTGAGCTCCGCTCCGCCTCAACTAAGGAAAATGAATTGAAATCAACAGAACTTTCTTTAGTATCTTTTCTTGAAATGAGCATGCTTTGTATGTCTATGACTTATATTGAGATTTTATACGCATGAGTTTAAATGTTTCTACTATGATAGTTTTCGAGCCAAAGAGGTTTTACGAAACTGGTCACTCACTGGGAAAACTAGCTCATGTTTTCCTTGTTTTCTGTTTTTCAGGTAGCGAGCGAGTCTGGGGTGCTTAGCCTACGCAAGATCTCGTCTGGGTCTACCAACGGTCTTTAGTATTCTGGAAATTGTAAATATTGGAACTGGTTCATGTGTTGTACATATAAAGAGGGTTAAGGGAGTTGTTGTGTAATTATGCTATTATATGACTGAATGAAAAGGATGTACATTTGGCAAGTTGACTTTGGTATATGTATGAAATAGTTTATGGTTTACAATTGTTTATTAGGTAATTACAGAGTTTATGGTTGACAGTTGACGTCGTAAGAAGGTCGGTGTCCACTGTCATCACATTTCTTCCTAGGTTAGGAAGGTACCTGGGAGGGGGTGTGACATAAACTCTGCTGGTGCGATTAACACCTCTACATAACTTAAAAACACAGTTTGATGACTCGATGCATATATATATATATATATATATATATATATATATATATATTTTATGAAACCAGTCTTGCAACAAACTCCTTGTGTTATCAAGAAATTTAGTAATTGGCAAGGTTCTATCATCCTTCAGAACAAAATTCAAACTCTCAGCTGCATTGGTTGTCATCTGATCGAAACGCCTCCCACACTGAAATGCCTTGGCCCATCATTTGAAGCCAACTTCCTATAAGTATTTGGCTACTCCTCTGGATGGCATAAGTTTAGCCAAATGTACTCAAAAAGTAGTCTCACTAGATGGCTTCATAGCTAGGAAAAACTTGGGGATGGCAACTTGTTTCTTGAAATGTTTCATCAAATTTAGACTTATATGATGAATACAAAAATAGTGGAAGGCAGAAGGAAATACCTTACATATTGTCTTGCCAGTGCTCGGTTTACGATCTGAT
This sequence comes from Citrullus mucosospermus, assembly GCA_030954485.1. NCBI lineage: Eukaryota > Viridiplantae > Streptophyta > Magnoliopsida > Cucurbitales > Cucurbitaceae > Citrullus > Citrullus mucosospermus. The sequence goes on along the minus strand of CM062057.1, from coordinate 12,098,806 downwards.
ACGATGATAAGGTCTATTATAGCTTCAACAGCCTGCTTAACCAATTAAAAAAACCATGTCCAAGCATCATCCATTTCACCATCCACAATGGCACAAAGCAACTAGATATATTTGACTATTGCCATCCAAAGAATTCGCATTTAACATGACACCCTTGAATTTACTAAAGGGAATTGAATCCTCGGTGGAAGCGTGTGATCGCGTTCTTTGATTTATTAAAAGAATTAAAAATTCAAAAAAGTAAAGAAAAGGTTATGTATCATACCTTTGCCAATCTATAATTCTTGAACCAATAGTGTTCTCCTTGTAGACTTCCTTTTCCAAGAGATCTTCCTCGCTATGACTCTGGCAAGGATCCAAGGAACCACTTCTTTGAAAGAATGGGAAGAAAAATTTTAGAGTAATCGTAGGAATTATTCTCTTAGAGAGTGTGTTCTATGAAGGCTCCCAAGGGCCCTATTTATAGAACCCTATGAGTTACTCTGATAAACCCTCTGCAGAGATTTTAAATCAAATATTTAATAATATCGAATATTAATAAATATCTTCTCAAATAATATCTCATATTAAATTTTTTAAAATATTTAAATCTTATTTAAATATTTATTTTCTGCAGAATTTTTTATTTGGATCTCATCCAAATTAAATAATTAATTATTTGAATCCAATTCAAATTAATTAATTAATTTTCCCTCTATTTATTTTCTGCAAAATCTTTAATTTGGATCTCATCCAAATTAAATAATTAATTATTTGATTCAATTTAAATTAATTAATTAATTCCCCCTCTGTCTATTTATATGGATTTTATTCAAATAGATAATTATTTATTTGGATCATATTCAAATAAATTAATTCTTTATATTATAAAGTTTATAATTTGAATCACATTCAAATAAAATTTATAATAAATCATGTAATTAATTGTATCCAATACAATTAATATTTTCTCTCATAAATTTGAACATTTCAAATTTTCTTTCAACACAGTTGATTCTTGTTGGTCCATAGTGAGCTAGCAAGGGGACCTTACGGACCTACAGATCAGAAGCTCCAACGATATGAGATTAATCAGCTAAACTCATTAACCACATTAATCAATATTCGTTAACTGTGGGTACACTCCACTAAAGACCCACAGCTGCACTCTTCTCACTGCAGATATATTTCTGTGTCCATGGATATAGACCAATAATAGCAAATTAGTCCTTTACAAGTGTTCGTAACACCAACTGGGTCAAATTACCATTTTACCCCTAGGTTACTTCTAAATCCTTAAGTACTAGTGCTCCTCTAATGAACAACCTGTTTATGGTCCAACCATTAAACAGAAACCCCTCTCGGGCCAGTGAGAGGGTAGGGCCCTTTATTCAAGTCCCGGAGACACCACTTAAGGGAACACTTATCTATTTACCCTAAAAATGAGAATGAGTGAATTCTATCTTGTATAATTATGTCCCCAGCTCCCTACTCGGTCTTGTCCCTAAGATGGTAGGCATATTAAGTCGGCTAAAGGTCACTCTCACCCATACAAATCAAAGGACAATCCCTCGTGGACAAGAGTTCATAATATATTTAGGATTAAGACTAAGTTGCCTAGGTCATCCTATTGAAATAGAAACCTAACTAGTAAACGGAGTTACATCTAGTGATTACTATTTTGTGGTCCGGTCTTGTGCAAACTCATTGCATAGGATACCCCCACTCACATGTCATCTACACGAACGTGTTAGATCATTGCGTTTGTATCAAATACAAAGTGGGTCATATCCATAGTGGTGTCACCAGGATAAGGTACCCAACCTTATCCCTATACTATAGACCCTTTAGACTGTATCTTAAACATTGATCTCCATATGTCCTCACATACAATTCAAGACTCATAAAATAGCCTAGGATGTTAGTTTATTGAATTTAGGGTTATTAAGACAAAACAAACAATAACAATCAATAATGCTTATTGAAGTAACACATCAATAACTCTTTATTAATGATTTAATTACGGTTAAATTATTACATTTATAATCTACGAGTTTTAGGGCATAAAACCCAACATTTACCCGTAAGTGTGTCCCATCGACAACCAACACACACCAAATGTAGTTCAAAAAACCTCAAATTGCCGGACCTAAAGCCATGAAGACCTATTTGAAGTACCTGTTGTCATCGAGCTTCAGTTTGTAAATAGTGTTGGGGTTCGTAACCTTGAAGGCTTCCCCATAGGCATATAACTGGCCAAAGGACTCCTCGAGCCTACCTCGAACCATTATTAACACCTTTTCTCTAGACCGCTAGGCTTTTGCATAACTAATATTGACACCATAATCTTCCCGCATGTCATGCATGATGTCTTTCGATGTAAGCACTAGCTTATAATACTAGGTGTTGGAAGGAGGCAAGTGAAATTGTGGCTATGTGTAGTTAAAGGAAAAGTAGCCGAAAGTGAAAGAGCAAAAAATTTTGGCTAAATGTTGGCCAAGACTATGCGTTGATGAAAGAAGAGAAAAGCTAGCATTTTTCTTTTGAGTGGCCATGCGTTGAAGGTGAAATCACGAAGGGTTGTTGTGAGCTGAAGCAGTCACCGTGTTGGAGGACAAGTTGATCATTGGCAGGGGGAAGGAACGTACTTGACTTACCATGCGTTGGTAAGGTTGCCATGCGTTATGGTCCCTATGCGTCGCAGACAGAGTGGTCCCTATGCGTCGAAGACTGGATGATTGAGTTGTAAGCGCTAAAGGTAGGAGGCGTTGAGGACGCCATGCGTTGAGTGTGGATGATTGTCGTATGCGTCGAAGGTAGGAGACATTGAGGACGCCATATGTTGAGTGTGGATGACTGAGTTGTATGCGTCGAAGGTAGGAGGCGTTGAGGGCGCCATGCGTTGAGTGTGGATGATTGCTGAAGGCATTAGAGTAGGTTGTGTTATGGGTGCTTTGCGTTGAAGTAAGAATGAGAACCCTGCGCGACAGCCTGCTTTTGAGGGTTAAGTCGGCAGTATATATAGTAAGTGAAATAAATGTTTAATCATTGTTAGACACTCCGAGAGCTTAAGTCAGTTCCATTTTTCAGACAAACTACAAGGGGAGGTAGAAGAGGGTGTTCTTGTGGATTTTGGACGGAAGTCTACTCATTTTGGTGTTGAAATCTAAGCTGCAATAGAACGTTGTTTGTGGACGCACGGGCTGGACAGTGTCTAATGTTTAGAGTAAAACGAATCGAGGAGATCGAGTCTAGGGCTGAAACTTTAAGGTCAGTGAGTTAATATAACTCTTAATAATTCTTGCGAAGGATAGTTCAGCTGAAATTGAAGATAAATATGTGAAATTTTAGGTAAAAGCAACGGTTATAGAATTTCTGTGCAATCTGGAGCAACGCAGAGTAATTTTGGAATAGCTGGAGAACGAAGGAGAGTTAAGCCTTGAAAGTTAGGTAATCTGAGAAATTCAATTTTCTACAAGTTTGTAGAAGGGAAGAAGTTCTAAATCTGTCTGGAGATATGACTTTCAACAGATAGGAGAAGAACAAAAAGGAAAAGAGGAGATCTCTGCTGTCGGGTATCGCTGAGTACATAAAGTAAAGGTAGCAAGACGAGTGTCGTTGGGACGCAAGGGGCTTTCCGTCTCACAAAACTCGCTGGGTATCGCTAGGTATCGCTCCTCAGGTAAATCACGCTAGTCACGCTTATCCTGGTGTCGCTAGTATCGTGTCCTGTTGGGTAGTTTCGCTAGGAATCTCGCTGGGAAGGTGGGATTTTCGTTGGTAATCTTGCTTATTGGATTTACTTTGGAAAAATGTTTATTTCAAGCCAAGAGGAGATAGGGACGGCGTATAATCCACTCAAGGCCTAAGGATAAGTTGTGAGTGACACTTTTCTTGCTTCAAAACGGTTTTTGTGTACATCGATTTTCCAATTTATTATGGTTTTGGTGATCAATCGATTTACAAAGCATAGTTTATGTTTCTAAAAAGGTGTTGAAAAGTATGTTTATGAAATGTTATTGATTTAAGAGTTTCCCTGTTTTCTTATGGAAGATTTGCATATGAACTGTTTGTACAAAGTATTGCTTTCCTTAAAGGAAAATGTATTAGAGGAGGCTCAGTGCTGAAGGACATGAGAAGGCACGTGAGTTTCCCCGAGACCCAGTACTGAAGGACATAGAGAAGATACTTGGACAACCCGCCATGTTCCTATGTGCACATAGAGGTTATATGCTGGTGCGTTGAGTTCTGCTCTGCATCGAGCCTTATTTGTTTTTTATGTTGGGGTGTTGAGTTTTACTCTGCCTCAACTAAGGAGAAGTATTGTAACTCAACTGATTTCTTTATGAATGGTTGAAAAATCACGTATGACATGATAAGGGCAACTAAGCATGATTTATCCAATGAATGTGAAATGATTCCATGTTTTACTCATGTCATTGGAATTTGTTTAATCCTGATGGTTTTCGAACTAAAAGTAGTCTGTTAAATTAGTCACTCACTGGGCTATTAGCTCATGTTTTCAATGTTTTCTCCCCCCCCCCCCCAGGTAGCGAGGATGTTCCCGGTGCTTAGCCTACTCCAGCTTGCCTTGCCTAAGCTTCGAGTTTTCATAAATTTGTCATGTTTGAAGAGTTGTATGTGTATATAATCTTATGTAGGTGGCATGTAGACCTAGTTGTACACATGTTGGGATTTGAGATATAGTTTTGTATAAGTATATTGTGGACTGGTTGAAAGTCACTTATATGTATATAAGTTTTTATGGTTTTAGATGTATGAAATAGTAGTATGTATGTTATGAACTGTCAGGATTATCAGGTAAATGGATGGTATACGTCACAAGAGGGGTGATGTGTACTGTCCTCACATCTCATCTTGGGTTGTGTGGGGTAATCTGGGAGGGGGTATGACATTCGACCTATAGATTCTACTAACATTCGTGAACGTCAACTTAATTAAATGACCAACTAATCTGCTTCTAGCTTGACGATGGTTGGTGGTCCATTAGTTGTTGAGAATATGTATGGACATTTTGATACCTTGTTATTTTAAACAAAGTAGAATCCTTAAGCTTTCGAGCTTAAATACTCCAATGAAAGCATCATGTTTACACTTAACAATAAGTAGTGACTTGCTTGATTTGTCAACTCTGTTCAAAATTTTGGCGTATAGCAAAGAGAGACAATACAAATGCAAGTTCTTCTTTTGACAGGTATATTTGTCTTAACTCAATATCAATTCCCTCTTTCTCGAACTTCTAACCTGACACAATCATCGACATATCAGTACATGCACTTCGAGGTTCTGCAAAAGCACTTCCCAATATCATTTCGGTAGCCTCATATTAACGGTTATCGCAGTCACCATCTTCATTATCGCCTCTATCTTCCACTTCAGTCAATTGATCGAGATCATCATCCTCTAATTCCTCTGGTAATTCCCATTCGTAGTCCGAATCGTCCCCATTGTTGTTTTCCTCTTCATTCACATTTTCCTGTATGTTCACATTTTCCTCACCTACATTATGCCCAAACCCCCCCCCCCCTTCCACACCTACATTGTCCTTAACATCGTACCCTAACGAGGATGGACCATCTTGCTCAGGTATGGGTAAATAAAAAAACTATCATCAGATAAGTCACATGGAGCAACATTATTATTGGTTAAGGGAGTTAGTGATGCAACATAACCTGATGGGTAACTTTGTTCGAAGGAAGGTTTTGCAGGGTAATAAGGGGGTGGAGATTCTTGAGCAAAAAATTATATGGAAAGCTTCGTTGGTATGAGCAACTAGGGTTCTTTATGTTACTGTTGTCATACAAAGGTTTGGGTTTCGTTGATAAATAGATAGGGGACCTACATGCATTCTCACCACTTAAAAAGAAACTAAGTTCATGATCATTCCCTATCAAATAAGAAGGAAAGAGGTTATTAACATGGTGGCTCTCTCCACTTAAAGTCTGGCGTAGCAGAAAAAACATTTAAAAAAAGTAGATTTAAAAAAGGAAGTTAGTTTTGAAAGGGAAAAACTTTTTTGGTCAAAAGTAGCAATTTCCCCAATTATGTTTACAATTGAGACCCATTATAATTGATTCAAAATTATAGTATGAATAAAAAGAGTATGAAACTTTCATAGCACTAAAAAGTTTTCAAATTTGTTTGACACTAACATTGTACGTATTTTGTCAGTCATCATTTTTGCTGATAACTTTTTTCATCGGATAATCTTTTGGCGATGCTTTTTAGACAACTTTATCTACATTAGCATTTAAAGATATAAAAGACTCAAATTTTACACGCGTGCATATTTTTAAAATAAAAGGATGGATGGGATAGACATAATGGTAAAAATTCAATGAAATTTATAATTTCACTTACTTTATATATTATTTGGTAATAAACAATTGAATATCAAATTTTTGCATTTAATTTAAGTTTCGTTTTATTTTAGTCTTTATATTTATAAATATCAAGATTTAGTCTCTATATTTTCAATAAATTTTAAAATTAATCTTTTTAATTATATGATTATTAAATTCCAAAAAATAAATAGCCTTTATTAACATTTCTTTTATAAATTGGAAAAATTATTTAATTTATTTAACTAATTTTTTATCAAAATTAACTTTGAAATATTATAGGTAAGATTTTATTGAAATTACACCGACTAAAATAAATGAAACTCATGGTACAAAGATGAAGATAATATTTTAACTTAAAGAATTATGGTCCTCTTTTAAGGAGAATAAAATTTGAAGGTACTTTAATGGATTGGTCTGAAAGCAAGATGGTACCAAAGGCATCAAAGTGAAAGTGAATGAAACTAACCGAACTTGATTTTCAAATGTTGGACCCGAGTTTAGGTCGGTACAACAAAGCAAAGTTACATTATGCATGTGCGCTAAGAAAAGAAGCGAAAGTAATGCCATTTGGATCATTTGATAGCTATTACTCAAATACTTTTATTTTGGGATAACATTTCTAGCAATTCACACAACATCAAATTCATTCATCTAAATTTGGTATCATAAATATTCAGTTATATTATTGATATTCAAAATTAGATTAAATTATAAATTAATTTATAAAATTTTAATTTAGTCGTTGTACGTCTTTGTTTAACTTTCATTTTTATGTGGTTTTAATTGTTTTAATTTAGCGTGATATGTTTAGTCGAATCTTAATAGCCATCCATATTATTACTATTTTGACACAATTTCACTAAATGTACTACTTGTTTGTGACCATCTTATGGGCTTAGTACAGAGATAATTTAGGGAGTTTTTTTTTTTTTTTAGAGAAATTTTATATGACAAAGTTTATTGTTTGGTTTGGAAGAATGTCAAAAAAAATATTTGTTCAAATTTATGGCAAAAGGGCTATTTTGCATGTGATCCCAATTTTTGATAATTTAAAAATGCATGCAATCATAAATGTTGTCTTGGCTTGGTATCTTCATATATTATAAACTTTTTAAGTTATTACATGAACATTATCCACCAATTACCATAATGTTCAAGTCTCATGACATAATCTTGGATTTTTCCGTAGTGGATAACTCATTATTGCATATTTAAAATAATCAATTATTATATCAAATAATTAACAAATTCACTAAGAGGGTTTAGCTTTAGGAAAATTATCTTAGATGGCAAAATTACTGAAAATATTTACAACTAATAGCAAAATACACAGTCTATTTGCGATATACCGCAATAGATCACGATAGACTACTATCTATGTCTATCGTGACACAAATAATAGTTTATCACGATCTATCACGGTCTATCGCAGATAGACAGTAAAATTTTGCTATATTTGTAAATATTTTTGTTCATTTTGTTATATTTGAAAAGAGCCCTTGGCTTTAGGGCATAAATCCCAACCGTTTTCTTTTTTTTTTTCAAATTCAATTTCTTTGAAAATAAAACTTTTAGATTGAAAGTTGGAAATTAGAAAAAGTAGCACATTGGAAAAGTTGAACATTGAAAAAAGATCGGAAAAACAACATTTAAAGAAAACTATATGACATGTCGGCAATATGAGATATATGGGCAATATTTCGGCAATATATCTACGATTTTATTGAGCTACTAGAGATATATCCAACAAACGGTATATAGGTGGTAAATCGTGGTTTTTTTGTGAGAGGGAAAGTGACTTCCCAATATCTCTATCGGTTACTTGATTTTATGGATATTTTGACTATATTTTTATTCTTTGTTTGAAATAACATTGGCGTGAAAAACTATACAAGTGACTTAAAAAAAAAAATTGAACTGAGTTGACATAACAAATTTCGTTAAAAAATAATAATAATAAAAATGAAACTCAAAATTTGCTTGAAATTTCAAGGTGAAATGAGGGAAAATAAAACTCCCATTTCGATCGAAACTTCACATATTCTCACCTTTGTTTGATTCTTTGCTCATGGCACAAAGTCTAAGAGAGAAAATACTTGAGGGGTGGCTTCTTTATGTTGGGCTTATTTGCAAAAATGAAGAAGTCTGAGATATTGGGCTTTTCTGCATTATGTGCCCATTTAGGCTAAACTGGGGCTGTATAAACAGGATCGGACTTGGGAAGGAAGATTTAAGATTCATTGGAAGGATGGAACCTGTTGAAAAACTTGATGTAAAGGGTCAGGAAAGGAATATCCAAAAAATAAATAAATAAATAATACTAATGCATTTAATTAATTAATTATTTTTTATTTTATTTTGGTTTGTTTAAACCATTGGGCAATGGCAATTTTTTTGCCTCCAAGTTATCCTTCTCACCACACGTATTCTATTCCTCCCCTCATTTTGGTTTGTATATATAGATATATATGCTTTTCAACTTTCTTGCATCATCATATCAAAAAAAAAAAAAAAAAAAAAAAAAAGGAAAAAAAAAGTTGAACTCCATACACATCCCAATATGCCTCCATTTTCTCCTTTTTTCTTCCTTCTAATCATTTTTTCATCAGGTAACTTTTCTCATCTCATTTCTATTTTAAACATCATCTCATACTTTTAACTTTTCTTCCAACTCTCTCCTTGTTCTTTTCATTTCTTTCAAAATAATTCTCATCCTTCAAATTTTATCAATTCAGAATAAAGTTTAAACTTCTTAAATGTTTGAGCCAAAATTGAAATCTAATTGCATGTATTGGAGTATATTTTGTAGAGTTGAATTTTACTTATCACATTATTAAGATTTTTTATGGATGGACTATTTTTGTATAATGTGTCAACCTTGGCATTGTTCAAGGCATATTTCATCAACCAAGAAATTTAAGGTTCGAATTTTTTAATTCTAAATGTTGATTGGACTTAAAAGAATAATAATTATAAAACAAAATAAAAAAGACAATGATTAGATGTAATCTAGATTGTACCTATTTCATGCATATTTTTTTGTAATATAGTAAAAAATAATAATAATTTAATTTTTTAAAAAAATTATCATATGACAAACTTTAATTAGATGAGTTGCACCAGGATTTGTGCAGTAAACATAGCACCTAATTTGATTAACCTTTTCAAAGAAAAACACAGTCATACGTTTTAGAAACTGCTTCTTCAAGAGCATGCATTGCATTATCTAAATTAACCCACATGATTTACTTTTAACATTATTAAAAAAATTAACTTTAATATTTAAAATAACAATATTAATAGGCTATGATAATTATTTTTTAAGTTGGTAATGCACAATTTACATGTATATGATAAAATCGTAACAGTTTTTCATTAAATTTGAAAATTTTTCATTAGAAGAATAATTTTATCAAAAACGAAACCAAGTAGAAATACACAGAATTTGAAAAATTTGTATGTTGAGAAAACGGCAGGAGGGAGAACATCGGAGAGCGCCCGGGTTTTCACAATAATAAACAACTGCAAAGAAACAATCTGGCCGGCAATAACCCCGGGAGAGAGTTTCAACGGCGGCGGATTTGCACTAAAACGCGGGCAGTCGATCGTTTTCAACGCGCCGGTAGGATGGTCGGGTCGGATATGGGGTCGAACCGGGTGCAAGTTCGACGAGAACGGGGCAGGGGAGTGCCAGACCGGAGCGTGTGGAACTTCCCTGAAATGCAAGGCCTCAGGAAAGACACCGGCGTCGCTGGCTGAGTTCACTCTGGCGGCCCTGGATTTCTACGACGTGAGCCTGGTGGACGGGTTCAATTTGCCGATAGCAGTAAGGCCGATCAACGGCACGGGGAAATGCGGCGTGGCAGGTTGCGATAGGGATCTGAGAGCCGATTGCCCAAAGGAATTGGCGATTAAATCGAACGGGAAAACGGTGGGGTGTCGGAGCGCGTGCGATGTGTTTGATAAGGATGAGTATTGTTGTAGAGGAGTTTATGGGAATCCGGTGACTTGTCGACCAACGTTTTACTCTAAGAAGTTTAAGGATGCTTGTCCCACGGCCTATAGTTATGCTTATGATGATCCAACAAGTATTTTCACCTGCTCTGCCGCTGATTATGTCATCACCTTCTGCTCCAACAGGTCTATTTTCATTTTCTTCACTTTCATTCAACGCAAATATTGGTTAAACAATGATTAATTTGGTCTTTTAAAACCCCCTAAATTATGTTTAATACGAGTTTTGAATAGTATATATTAACAAGTTTTCAAACCTGGTTTCAACTATTAAGTTTTTAATTCTCAAAATAATATAATTTGTATAATTTATTTTCTTTTATATTTGATAGAGTGGTTCATTTGTCTCTTATAATCATTTAAATTTTTAATCAAAATTTAAAAATATAAGTACATTTTTAATTAAGATTATGATTTAGTTAGATAACAATTTTTTTCTTTAGTTTTCTGTTTCTTTTTTTGGAAATTAAGCATATCATTATAAAAACTACTTTCCTCTATGTATACTTTTTTTTTTTTTTTCTTTTTGGCGTACTTTTTTAAAATGTTTTGAAATCTAAGCTAAATGTTGAAGAAGAAAAAGCGGTTAAATAAAAAAGAAAAGAAAAGTAGAATGTAGCTCCCTTTGAAACTTTTTTTTTCTGCTTTTGACTTGGATTTTATCAATATCTTAATATTACAAACAAAACATAAACTTAATTTTTCAAAATTAAAAATAAAATATTTAATAGAGGCTAAACTTTCAATATATTATTTAATAGGTAAATTTTAAGATATATGTAATAAGTTTTTTGTACGAATTTTTTTATCCGAGCGTGATCCATTAATTATTTTACACACAATCTTAAAAAGTTTAAGAGTTAGAAACTTTGGAAAACTAAAAGGATTAAGTTAAAAATTTTAAAATTACAAAAATTAAATTGAAACAACCTCTGAAATGAAATAAAAATAACAAATGCATAAGTGAAGAAATTAAAACTAGGCATCAACTCTATAATTATAGTTTATTGAGACAAAAAAAAAAAAAAAAAAAAAAAAAAAAAAAAAAAAAGAACACTGAAATGATAGTAATCGTAATTTCATTTCTGGTTTACGTTGCAGAAATCAGCCGGTATGCACTTACCATAACCATAAGCTGATTTGCAGTGGATCAAACAGCTTGAAATCCTTCGTCGGAGGACGGTGGGTTCTTCCGATGGCGACTTTTTTATTTCTCATCAATTCGTGGCTTACTTTTCAACTTTGAGGCTCCATATTTTTCACATTATTTGATTATGTACCTTCTTTTTTTTAATTATTTATTTTGTGTTTGTGATTATTTGATTTTTTTCTTCGAGTGCAAATTGACGAAATGGGTTGTGAACCCCTGGAATATGTACTATTTCCATTTCTTTACTTCATATCATTAACTTTTTTTTTAATTTCTAAATTTAATAACATTTAATCGACTTCATATCTTTCCTCTTTTAGTATATAAAATTCTATTAAAAAAATGAAAAGAAATGAAATATTTGAGTGCACATCAATTTATTGGTTACAATCGCATTAGGTTTCTACATAGACAACGTAGATTAGAAAAACTTGATTTTATTAAGCACTTAAATGGGGCATAATCTAAGGAGTTTCAGGCTTGTTAATGTAATTGATTAGTATATAGATGTACAAATTGACATACATATCGATTCACCATTTAATGAAGATTTATATTTTGAAGTGTTTGGAATTGTAAGACCCACTTTTATATTTTCCAGTATTTGTGTACATATATTTGACATTTATTGTGTTGTTTATTCTCGAAATATTTTGTTAGGGAAGTGTTTGAAAAGAATTATGGAAAATAATAATAACAATAATAAAATGAAATTGAAAAGAATTGAAGACAGGGCAAAAGAGGAAAATTACATAACTTTTAAGGTTATAATTGTCCTTCCGATCTTTAATTAAAACAGTTTTAGTTATATATAAGTATGAATGAATAAGTAAATAATTAAATAATATAATTAAATATAAAAGGAACTACTAGAACGTCGCTTTTAGAAGCCACACACGCAAAAGGGGAGCGAACGTGTTTTATTTGTTATAATTTTTTAATGTTTCAAATTCACCCCTTTTTTTTATATATATATGGATGAGCTAATGGGTTATCATATTACATAAAAATCAAGTCCAAAAAATCTATAACATCTACCATTAAAAAAAAGAAAAAAATTTGAAAATACATAAATATGAAAAAATATGAAAATAATGTGCATTAAATTAGTTTTTCCAAAATTGTTTATTTTTCTCACTTCTCCGTAATTATCCTATTTTTTTCATTCCCTCACAACTCAGCCACCACCTACGACACCTCCTCCTCTTCTTTCTCTAATTTATCATGTTACCATTATTATTATTATTATATATTTACAAAATAACTAAATATACATGTGGAAATATGAAAAATTATGTATAATAAAACAAGGCTAAAATTAAAATATGGTATATTAGTACGTGTTCTAAATGCATTTAGAATAATTCTGTATATATTTTAAATAAACCTCGTATATATATATAACAAACGAAACACAAATGAAAATGAAGATTTGTAATCATAATTCTACATTAAGGCCTCGTTTACCCACCCATAATGAAAATGGTGTAAACGTAATAGATTTTCATTGATGAATCAATTGTAATGAACCGCAATCATAAAAGTAATTAAATTGCTTTTGAACATGTTTAGATTTTCATTGTTGAATCAATACAGTCTAAAGAGTCTATAGTATAGAATAAGGCTAGTACTTTATCCTAGTGACACTATGGATACGACTCACTTTGTATTTGATTCAAACTCAATGATCTAACGTATTCGTGTAGGTGACATGCAAATGGAGGTATCCTATGTAATGAGTTTGCATAAGACTGAACCACGAAATGGTAATCACTAGATGTAACTCCGTTGACTAGTTAGGTTTCTATTTCAATATGATGACCTAGGCAACTTAGTCTTAATCCTGAGTATATTATAAACTCCTGTCCACCAGGGATTGTCCTTTGATTTGTATGGGTGAGAGTAGCCGTTTGCCGACTCAATATGCCTACTATCTTGGGGACAAGATCGAGAGGGGAGATGGAGACATAATTATACAAGATGAAATTCACTCATTCCCAGTTTTAGGGTAAGTAGATAAGTGTTCCCTTAAGTGGTGTCTCCAGGACTTGAACAAAGGGACCTACCCTCTCACTAGCCCGAGAGGGGTTTCTGTTTAATGGTTGGACCATAAACATATTGTTCATTAGAGAAGCATTGGTACTTAAGGATTTAGAAGTAACCCGGGGGTAAAACGGTAATTTAACCCAACTGGTGTTACGAACACTTGTGATTGACTTATTTGCTATTATTGGTCTATATCCATGAACACAGAAATATATCTGCAGTGAGAAGAGTACAGTTGTGAGTCTTTAGTGGAGTATACCCATAGTTAACGAATATTGATTAATGTGGTTAATGAGTTTAACCAATTAATCTCATATCATTGGAGCTTTTGATCTATAGGTCCATAAGGTCCCCTTGCTAGCTCACTACGGACCAAGGATCAATTATGTTGAAAGAAAATTTTGAAATGTTCAAATTTATGAAGGAAAATATTAATTGAATACAATTAATTGCATGATTTATTATAAATTTTATTTGAATGTGATTCAAATGTGATTCATATGATAACTTTAGAATATGAAGAATTAATTTATTTGAATATGATTCAAATAATTAATTATTTATTTGGATAAAATCCATATAAATAAATAGAGAGAGAACTAATTAATTAATTTGAATTGGATTTAAATAATTAATTATTTAATTTGGATGAGATTCAAATGAAAGATTCTGAAGAAAATAGATAGAGGGAGAATTAATTAATTGATTTGAATTGGATTCAAATAATTAATTATTTAATTTGGATGAAATTCAAATTAAAGATTCTGAAAAACATAAATATTTAAATAAGATCTAAATATTTTAAACCATTTAATATGAGATATTATTTGGATAGATATTTTTATTAATATTGAATATTATTAAATATTTGATTTAAAATCTTTGCATGGTTATCCTAATAGGATTAGGAGTAATCATAGAGTTACATAAATAAGGCTCTTGGGAGCCTTCATAGAACACACTCTGTAAGAGAATAATCTCTACGATTACTTTAAAAATAAAAAAGAAAGACTACAGGGAGAAGACTATCGATTCGAGAATTATATATTGGAAAATGTATGATGCTTAACCTTTTCTTTACTTTTTGTATTTTTAATTCTTTCAATAAATCAAAGAACGTGATCACACGCTTCTGCCGAGATTCAATTCCCTTCATAATATTGTTTACTTAACCACTTTCCAACAAAACACTACAAGAATTTTTGTCTCTGTCGATATTATTTTTCCAACACAAAGAAAAAAAAATGTCAGCAAAGCTAATTTCTACCGACGAATTTTCAATGTATGGGCATAACATCATTTTTGCGTAGAAAAATATATGCGTGGGCAAAAAGCTATATGGTATTAGCGAAAATCATTAAGGTTGGTTTTTGCCGACGATTAATTTAGTTTCTCCCCACCCCAGGAGTGTAGGCATAAATTTTTAGTTTCTCCCCACGCAATTTATGTGGCCAACTTTTAAATCTCACATTTTCTTAAAATCCTACCCACTTTCATTTTTACTCACTTTTTTTTTTTTTTTTTAATTTCCCTCCTCTCACTCTCCCCTTTTTTCTTTTTCATTTTATTTTCTTCTCTCCACAAAACAAAGAGCCCAACTCCACGCCCATTGAAGTCCTGGAGAAGAGAGATTCTTCATGCCCGATTGCTCTGGAGAAGAGAGATTCATGCGCGTGCCCCCCACCTACCGCCATTGTCGTTCCTGCTCGTGAAGTCATTGGAAGAAGCTTCACACCCGATGCCCGATTGCCCTATAGCACGTGACAAAAAGTGGCGGCAGAGCTAATTTCTGCCGACACATTTTCAATAAGTGGGCACAAAATCATTTTTGCCAATAAAAATATATGACTGGGCAAAAAGTTGTGTGGCCTTAGTGAAAATCATTAGGTTGGATTTCTATCAACACTTATTTTAGTTTCTACCCATGCAACGTGCGTGGGTAGAAACTTTCACAATTTGGCCACACAAATTGTGTGGGTAAAAATCCCTTAAGCTCACATTTTACCTTTGCCCACACTTTCTTAAAACTCTACCCCATTTTGTTTTCCCCCACTCTTTATTTTCCCTATCTCACCATTGGAAAATTGCACAAAATGACCCAAAAATAAAAAACTTTTCTATGGATAACCCACTCCCAAAAACTTTATCATAAGTGACCTTTTGGCCACGCGAAATACCAATTTTACCCCTAAAAATTAAAACAGCAGAAACCCGCGCGCCTCTTCATTTTTCTTTAAAATTGTCGCCCCACTTGTTGAAAACTTTTACGCTCTTCAGACTTTCGCTTTCTCTCTCTTGACCTTTTGCTTTCTCTCTCAACCTTTCGCTTTCTCTCAACATTTCGCTTTCCCCGAATCCTTCGTCTTCATCTTCTTCTTCCTCGTCGTCGTCCTCTGCTTTGACTGAAAAGTATGTGACGCCCATTACATTCAATATATGTTATCGCTCAACCTAGGTTAAGCGATCACTCATACTAAGTTTAATGATCGCCCATCCTAGGTTTAACGATCGTGCATACCAGGTTTAACGATAACATAGCATAGTTTAAGTGATCGCTCAACCTAGGTGAAACGATCGCTCGGCATAGTATAAACGATTGCCCAACCTAGGTTAAATGATTAAGCGATCGTTTAGGTTACTAAGCGATTGTTTAGTTCGCTAAGAGATCGCTTGGTTCACTAATCGATCACTTATTTCACTAAACGATCATATATTATGCACTAAGCGATCTCGTAATGAACTAAATGATCGCTTAGTGAACTAAACGATCGCTTAGTCGTTTTAAGCGATCGCTTAACATGTTATAAGCGATTGTTTAGTATTTAATAAGCAATCGTTTAAGAGTTTTTAATTTGTTAAACTGATGTTGTACCGCATTTCCTTGTTGTAGGTTGATAATGGTTGTATCTGAGGATAAGTATTTCCCTGCCACCATCTCCTACATGGTCCACAAAACCAGTACTCTAATCAAGAGCAAGCTAACAATTGATCAGATGGACATATTTAGGAAGACCTCTTTTGGTCCACTGATGGACGTGGACCAGGTGTTCAATGGGCAGCTATTCCACCATTACTTATTATGGGAGGTGAGTGGGGAGAGGGTCGACTCAATTAGCTTCAACATACTGGGGAAGAAGGTTACCTTCACCCAAGTAGACTTTAATCTTATAACTGAACTGTGGCCGATTGAAGAAACGGTCGAAAGAGATACATGTGGCGAGAGACTACAGCATCTCATCCTTGGACCTAAGGACCTGAACGATAAGAAGGAAAAGCTGGTCAAGGATGTTGAGGCTGCCTTTGAGAAGATTTGATTTACGAATGATCAAAACGTCGTGAAGGTAGCCCTCGGGTTGTATATCGAAACGATTATGATGGGCAAAGACAAGGAGACCCAATTCGATATGAAGACACTTGAGATTGTTGATGACCCTGAAGTATTCGCAAAATACAACTGGTCCTCTTTCTTCTTCAACCGACTATTGAATAGCATGAAGACTATCATGCGCGGGGAGAAAGAGGCGCATGATATCAAGAAGGCAAACAACCCCAATCATACCACATACTACTGCATTAAAGGATATGTGCTCGCATTCCAAGTACGATTTAGCCTAATTTATACTTCAATTATACTTCTATTTTATACTTCAATTTAGCATAATCAATACTCTAATCCATTTATAATGTGTTTGTTATAGGTGTGGGCTTACGAGATACTATCCACTTCTAGCAAGTTTGTGGCCTCTGAACAAGCAAGAATGTCATACCACGAATTCTAAGGTAGACATGTTCTCAACCTCCATCGTACAAGTCATTGGAGAGGAATGTCTTCCAACCCAAAAAAGTAACTGATCGTTTAGTTATTATAAGTGATTGCTTAGATATTCTAATCGATCGTTGATATACATCTACACGATCGTAGATGTCTCTTAACGATCGTTTAGAACATTTAAATGATTGTTGAGTTTGTAATAAGCAATCACATAGATTGTGCAATCGCCTAGTATATATATGCGATCACTTATTAATATGTAAGCGATCGCTTATATTAATCTATGCGATCGTTTACATTAACCTACGCGATCGTTTACTGACTTGTTGTTTACATTACAGACGATCGTCATGGCGAGACTTGTGCCTTCACCCGATGAACTGAGGTATAAGGAGGATAGAATAAGGTGGGTTGAGTTGATGTCAGGTGTCAACCCCGTGTCAAGAGATCAGCCTTTGGTTGACACCGAGGCAGACCAACCCGAGTCCTCTGTTGTTAGATTTCTATTCGATTTAAATTGAGTTTCATAGCTTGTTGCACAAAAATAGATATTATCATTTCCGTACAAAGATGTGTCGAGAATTACTCAAATATGATCATGATTAAGCAAGTTTTCCTATAAAAAGCCCAAGTATAAGCTCTTATAGGTTTCTTGGTGAGTCCAGGGTCGAACGCAGGGATTTGTAATAACTAGGCATTGAGAATAGATGCATGACTATGCAGTGAACTATACATGTAATACGTGCATGTGTTGGTTGTATATGTTTAAAACTATACATAAAGAATGAATAAAATTTCCTACAACTAACAATGAGGTGGACACGGCGATGGTTAGTCAAATGTTATTTAGTGTCAGATAGCATGCGTTGAGAATGAATAGAACCATGCGATAAAAGTAGAGTTAACGCAGAAGCTAGTTGTTACTCAAGCATATGTAAGTATAATTACATACCTACAAATTGTGTATGTGAATCCATCTCTCGATGTTTCGACGCCACATTAATCTTATCTCTAAGACGCATGGTAAGTTTGCGTTGGCAAAAGATGAACTACATCTCTGCACCTCATCTAGTCTCGATAAATGCTAAAGATTAACCATCCACTCTCTCAAGCTAGACAGTCGTGCTTACTACTTTTGTTTGTCAGACAAAGTTATGCAAGCTAATGATATGCATTAATCAAGATGTAACATACTTAATCTTGCTTAAGAAAAACTAACTTCTAACATCTAACTCATTTAGCATTCAAACAACATGGTGTAAGGTATTTAATATGAAAATAGATGGAAGATAATCGTCAATCAAACTCATATTAAGAAAATAAACCATTCTCTCGAATGTCATTAACAAAACATAAGAAGGAGGGAAATGGAGATAAAACAGAAATGGAAGGTATCAAGCCGCCACTGGCAACGTCTTGCTTCATGGAGGCTTGAGATGGTTGCTATCTGTGTAATACCCTATCTCCAAAAACCTAGGTATTCAAAATGGATAGTAAGGATAAAAGAATGAAAGATGTGGATTAACGGGACTTTTAAGATGAAAAAGTTAAGTTTGTGGAATTATTGAATAATGGCCAAGAAATTCTATGTGTTGAGATGAATGATATTAGGAAAAGGATGGATGTCTCGCCAAGGATGAGAATGAAGGACTAAAGGTATAGTTGGAATTGGTTGAAGTCAGATGTATTTTGGAAATCAGGTTAACGCGTAGATGGTTAAGCTCTAACGCATGGTATTTAATATTGAGGAGTTACCAAGCTATGAGATTAGGTGTTAATGATGGCAAGTTAAATGAGGTGAAGTACCATGCATCGATGATGTAAAGTGGAGTAGAACCATCGAGTGGGAAAAGTACCTTGCGTTGGAAAGGTTGGCAACGTGTCGGGAAGTGAAGTGAAAGAAAGTAATGTGTTAGGCGTTGTGAAGAGCAATAGTACGGAGGAAAAAGGAACAAGAACTATTGAGTATTGATCACGACTATGCGTTGGTAAGCCATGCGATAAGCTGTAACTATGCGCTGAAGGTTAGCGATGGATTGAAAAACTATGCAATGAGCAGCGGCTAGGCGTTGGGAGTTTGCTATGTGCTATGAAGGTTCACTAGGCTGATCAAGAAGTGCACGAAAATGGTATAGCATGTGCGGAAGAGGCCGTTAAGCGTTGAAGGTTATTATATTGGGAAAGTTTCTATGCGTCGAAGAATTTCTATGCGTTGATAAAGTGACGCGTTGAGAAAACTGAAATTCTTAATAGCTAATAATTGAGAAACAACTTTACTTAGAAATGGTCTTATGAGCTAACAAAAGGGGAAACTGTGTTCAGGCGTTGGATATGCTATAGAGTTGGAAGCAAAGCGTTGGATATACCTAGTGGACGCGTAGAAGGATAACCTCGAAATCTAAAAGGTTGAATAAGAGGATTATAACTTGGTTTACGTTATACATCCTGGAAGTATAGCGATGTATAGGAAGTTAAAGGAAATATTTACTAATGGCCAAGAGTGAAAGGTGAAATAGCAGAGTACGGGATAAAGTGTTAGTAAGAAGTTTTATTATGTGTTGATAAAGTTTATGCGTTGAGAAGGTTATCAGCTAGGCGTTGAGAAGGTTATCAGCAATGCGTTGAGGAGTTCACGTGTTAAGGACGGCTATTAGCTGTGCGACGAGGGGCTTATGAGCTGTAGGTGGCTACCTTTAGTAAAAACTGGAGTATGTGGTGAACGCATGCTAATCTATCTTAAGAGAAATAGTTTTAAGTGCAAGGAAAAGGATTAAAAGAATAACATTGAGAATAATCCGGGAATGTTCAAGGATAGGAAGATGGTATGACGCGATGAGGTACAAACACATAGTATTGGGCGTTTGTCATTAACGCCTAGTAACATTGTGTAAGCACTGGTTTATAATAGTGCGGCTATGCGTTGAGGGTGATCACGACTGGTTGTGAGCTGAAGTAGTCGCCGCGTTGGCGGGGGAAGAAACGTACTTGGCTTACCACGCGTTGGTAAGGTTGTTATGCGTTGAGGTCCCTATGTGTTGAAGACAGAGTTATCTCTATGCGTCGAAGAGTAGTATAGTTGGCTGAGAGTTAGAAAAGTGAGTAGTGAAGCTCAAATCTTAAAAGAAACTCAACGAACACATGAGGGTGTTGTGTTGAATAAAAGTTGTTCATTGGAAAATGTTGGACGCCTAAGATAAGCTTATAAAGGCCAGATGGCTTCATATAACTTTGACACTTTAAGTAGGAGGTGTTAAAAAGGTATGGTAAGTGTCTCATGCAAGGTGACATTTGGACTAATGCATGGTTAATTAAGCATGCAGCGTGAAATGTGGCAAAACAAGTGGCAAAAAGAGAGGAAAAGTTGGATGGCAAGCTCCCTATAAATAGAACTTTGAGGGAAAAGGAGCGACTGATGACTCTCAGAGAAGGAATCTGGAGAGAAAGAGAAGAAGGCAGCAAGGACGTCCGTTGTAGGAATATGCGGCCAAGAAAGAAGGTATTTGACAACCTAGCTAATTTATGTAAAGAAGTTGTATTGCGTTAAAAGGGGTCGGCCTTGCGTTGAGGACAAACATAATGTCCAGGGTGAACGCGGTGTCCAAAAGTTAGGTGATGCATTCAAGTTGGACCTTATGTCCAAGTGAGAGTGACGCATCCGTAAGAGAAGTAAGAAGAGTTGGGATGCACTTCGCAGAAATAATCAGCCTTGCATTACCAACCTTGCGTTGAAGGGCAGGGTTGCGTTCAACCGAGCTGACAGAGGACAATGGAGCCTTGCGTTTCGGAGTTAGAACGCTGCGTTCAGGAAGCTCGGGAAGAGGAAATAGAGAAAAGGAAGAAGAAGTATTCTTTGGCAAGTACAGGTGAGTAACACCTGCGTTTTATAAAAATAAATGAGTTCTTTATGAATGTAATTCTACAGGTTTTGAATAAAACAATGCATGCGTTTTCATATATGTAAAGCATACGAATATGTGATTTATAGAGACATGAGCATGCGTTTAGAAACATGAGCATGCGTTTAGAGACATGTGTATGCGTTTTACTTGTAAACTTTGAGAAAGCTGAGTAACGCATGGTAACTTTGAGAATGCTGGGTAACGTATGGTGATTGATTGAAACTTGTATTCATGGTTTTTCTAAAAAGCATGGTGTTATATGATTTCCAGAAAGACTTGAAAATAGACTTGTATGAAAAGCATGTTGGTTGATGTTAAGCTGGAAAATGAATTTAGCATGCTGATGATGCGTTTATGAAAGGTTTGGAAACGGTTAAGTTATGTGCTATTAATATAATGTTTCCAAAAATATGTATGGTGTTTTATAAAGCTTTGAAAAGGGACCCCAATGCTCAAGGACTCGTAAAAGGCATTGTGGGCAGCCCGAGTTATAAAAGGTACCCAATGCTCAAGGACTAGATGAAGGCAAATGGGTAACCGTAAAATAGAAATGGGACCCAATGCTCAAGGATATAAGGAAGGCATATGGGCATCCCGAGTAATAATATTTATGTGCTCGTATAAGAATATATATATATACGACGCTGAGGTGTTGAGATTACTCCACACAGCGAAGGATAATCGACATCGAGGAGCGTTGAGCACTGCTCCGCCTCAACTAGGGAAAAAGTATTTGAAATGAATGAATATGCACACATGATATAACCAAGAATTGTTCATATTATAAACTGATTTCCAATGTGATGTTTTATACGAGTTCAATCAGTTTTATACTTAAAGTATAACGTTTTTCAGAAACTGTTACTCACTGAGCTGTTAGCTCATGCTTTCATATGTTTTCTATTTTCAGGTAGCATGACAGTTCCCGTCGCCGATCGAAGTCGAGGTTTGTCAAGAGCATAAGGATGGAGAGGTTGACAGTGGATTACGTGACAGGGTAGTCGGTAACTGCTGTCTTCACATCTCTTCTCGGGTTATGGAGGATAATCCGAGAGGGGGTGTGACAATCTGATACATAAATTTCATAGGGCGAAGGTACTCACTCACTGGGAGACGACTCTGAAAGTTCTCAGAATCCTTCTCTCAGAAGAGTTCGAAATGGAGGCTGGTTATGGGGAGGGAAAAATTGTGCAAAGCTTTCGCCTCTTGAACTCGTTTCTCTCTTTTCTTCCTCCCCCCTTGAATGGAGAAGCTTTGGGCTATTTATAGGCGTTGAAAAGTTGATACTCATGATGACCTGACACCTTTGCATTAAATTCCTTGCCCTGCTGCATAGACTTTTTACATTGTCGGCCCATAGGTTCTGCCATGATCTGATAAAGTGTTGTCCTTTTTCATAATGACATGACAACTTTTTGCCCATGCGTCTGTATCTACTTTTTCTCAACGCATGGTCTCAACGCATGGGTTTCCACTTGTTCTCGCAGCAGCTTTGTCTCAAGTACTTGGTTCTTTTCTTCTTAATCCTGCATTAAGAACAGAAAAGCTCATAATTTCAGGTATTTTCTTTTGTAAATAGTGCCAACGCATGGTGATACATTTTACATAATTCAACTACCAAAATCATGCGTTTAGCTCTAAAGTTACTCTAATTAAATCAAATAGTGAGTATAATAACTTGTATTTCTACAAGTTATCATTTTCTCTGCCACAAGAAAAACAAGTCGAGCAGCCGATTGATATTCAAGCTGAACCCCCTCCGGCACAAGAAGAACAAGTTGAACAGCCGACTAGGGAGATAGTGTAAGCACTGACTTGTAATACCAAGTGTTGGGGAGAGGCAATGAGATTGTGGTTATGCATTGCTAGAGGAAAAATAGCCAAGAATAAGAGCAAAATTTTTTAGAGCAAAATTTTGGCTAAGTGTTGGCTAAGACTATGCGTTGGTGAATGAAGAGGAAAGTTGAACTGTTTGAGTGGCCATGCGTTGCTGATGGAATCATGAAGGGTTGCAAGCTTAAGTAGCTACCCGCGTTGGAGGATAAGTGATCATTGGCGGGGGAAGAAATGTGCTTGAACCACCATGCGTTGGTAAGGCAATGCGCTGAAGTCACTTTGCTGCATTAAAGTCACTATGCGTCGAAGACAGAGTGGTCTCGATGCGACGAAGATAGTGGTGTGAATGACTGAGTTGTATGCGTCGAAAGTAGGAGGCGTTGAGGGCGCCATACGTTGGGTGTGGATAGTTGCTGAAGGTGTTGGAGAGGATTTTGACATGAATGCCTTGCGTCGAAGTGAAAACCCCGCGTCAGCCTGCTGATAAGCACTTGAAAAGTGCTTATTATTCTCTCAAATTAAGGGAGTTTTATATTAGATTTCACTTGTTTGCTAGTGATTTTCAGGTTAAAACGAGGAAAATTAGAAGAAACGACTGAAAGATCAAAACCGAGCAAGAATATGGATAAAAAGTGCTGAAAAATGCATCCTTGCTTGAAACGCATGATGCGCCGCGGAGCTAAGGCAGCGCTGCCGCGGCGCTGAGGCTGAAACGCATCAGCATGGACGCAGAGCAGCAACGCGGCGCTGGGAAGGCGCTGCTTCGACGCATACTTGGTGAACGCAAGACAGCGTCGCGGTGCTAAAACCCGAGAGCAACTTAATTTTGGTCGCAACGCTAGCGCCGCGACGCCAGCGTTAATTTAAACGCAAGTTTTTTATTTTAGGTTAAATTTTGGGCGGCCAAACTCTATAAATTTAGGGGTTTTCAGCAGCCAAGAAAGGGGAAGAAATATCAAGAAGATCAAGAAAGTTGCAGAACAAGAGAACGATCCGAAAAGGTGAGAATTAAGCTAGAGTTCCAAGAGTGAGTTAGCCGCAAGGAAGAGGAAAAGAGTTCGAGATAGTTTTGGTGCCTTTCGAAGTCCGACGCGAGAGCTAAGGAGTTCGTGACGGTGCTGCCTCAATCAAGAACCTCTTTTCAGTAGAGTTTCCCTATTCTTTACACTCTTTCTTTGATTCTTTTTGATCAATATGTTGCTTTACGCTATGAGTGGCTAAACTCTTTGGTTTTAGGGTTTTTGATGAATTGTTTGTAAACTCATGATAATTTTGTAAACTCATGGTTTTGTTCAAATAAATATGTTTTTCATTGTTATTGTGTTTAATTCTTGAAGATTGGCCACCTTCACATGTTAGATTAGATGTATGAATCGAGAGATTATATGTTTAATTTGATCTATAACAATGAATCGTTGTTAATCTATCACGAGAGTAGTTAGGTTTACAATGAAAGTTGCTAAAGACTAGTTTTAATGCCATGTAATTTTGTATTGGTTTTAAGAGATTAACTATCAATCAAGTTGCATGAGAAAGAGTTGTCTTTGAGAGAAGATAACTTGGAATTAAGTTTCTAGACTTAGGCATAAGAATTAAATCCATGAAATCCATAATTTTGCATGATGAAACAAACAAGGACTTGAAACCCTAGAACTCTCTTTGACTCTTGCAATTCTCCCTTTGATACTTTCTTGGCTTGATCTTTCTTTTTTCCAAAAAACAAAATTTGAATTCCAATCCTCAAATAAAATTGATTCAATTCTAGAATAGCTAAGTAACTTAAACCTTCCCAATTGGATCTCTAGTGGAAACGATACTCGGACTTAACCGTTTTATATTATAACTTGACCCGTACACTTGCGGTTAACACACAAAAAGTGGCACATCACCTGCGGGTGAGGGGTAAGTTGGCAACATGTATATAGGTGTTTTGGAGGGTTAAGTCGGCAGCATATATAAGTAAATTAATTAAATGTTTAATGATTTTTAGACACTTTCGAGAGCTTAAGTCGGTTCCATTTTTCAGACAAACAACAAGAGAAGGTAGAGGAAGGTGTTCTTGTAGATTTTGGGCGGAATTCTACTCGCCTTGGTGCTGAAATTAGAGCTGGAACAGAAGATTTATTGTAGTCGCACAGACTGAACAGTGGTTGATGTTTGGAGTAGAACGAATCAAGGAAGCCGAGTTTAGGGTTGAAATTTTAAGGTCAATAAGTTAACATAATCCTTAACAATTCTTGTGAAGGATGGTAAGGCTGAAATTGAAGTTAATCATGTGAATCTTTAGGTAAAAGTAACGATTACAGGATTGTTAAGCAATCTGGAGCAACGTGGAGTGATTTCGGAATAACTGGAGAACGAAAAAGAGTTAAGCCCTGAAATTTTGAGGTAAGCTGTGGAACTCAATTCTTTACAAGTTTGTAGAAGGGAAGAAGTCTTAGTTTGGACTGGAAATATGTTTTTAGCAGGGATGAATCAGAGGCAGCGAAGCTGCAGCAGTTGGCTTTGTTAAGGAGAAAAGAGGGCTCAAAAAGTTTGTGTAGCAAAAGGCGTGAAGTGCACACAATTCTTCTTGAAATTAAGGTATAATAGAAGGGTAAGAAATAGCTTGTAGTAATAGCTTTAGGGTTTAAGGCTTGAGAATAAACCAACGGAAGCCTAACCGCATGATGAACTATAGGCATTGTGCATATGTTGAGTTGTTGTTTATATTAAAGTGAATGGAAAGGAAGTATAACAAGGAAAAGTATTTATTTCAGGCCAAGAGGAGATAGGAAAGGCGTATAATCCACTCAAGGCCTAGAAAGAGTTTTGAGTGACACTTTTCTTACTTTAAAACAATTTTGTTGTACATGATAGTTCGTTTTCCAATGGAATACGATTTTGTGATTAAATGATTTATGAAGCATACTTCATGTTCTTAAAGTTATTGAAAAGTATGTTTATGAAATGTTATTGATATAATAGTTGCCCTGTGTTCTTAAGAATGTTTTGCATATGATTTGTTTGTATAAAGTGTTGCTTCCTTAAAGGAAAATGTTTAAGAGGAAGCTCAGTGCTGATGGACTTGAGAAGGCACGTGAGTTTCCCGAGTACTGAGGGACATGAGAAGATACTTGGGCAACCCGCCATATTCCTATGTGCACATAGAGGTTATATGCCGGTGCGTTGAGTCTTGCTCCGCATCGAGCCTTATTTGTTTTCGACGTTGGGGTGTTGAGTTTTGCTCCACTTCAACTAAGGAGAAGTATTGCAACTAAACTGTTTCTTATGATTTGCTGAAAATCATATATGATTTGATAAGGGCAACTGAGTATGTTTTAACTAATGTATATGAAGTGATTTCATGTTTTAAACATGACGTTGAACTTAGTTTTATTCCTGATGATTTTCGAACTAAAATAGTTTGTTAAATTAGTCACTCACTGGGTTGTTAGTTTATGTTTTCAATGTTTTCTTTCCCTCCCAGGTAGCAAGGACGTTCCCGGCACTTAGCCTACTCCAGCTCGCCCTGCTTAAGCTTCGAGTTTCCAGAAACAGTTTATTTTCTCGTTGTTGTACGTGTAAATAACTTAACACTGGTGGCATGTAGATTTAGTTGTTTACAAGTGGGTTATGAGAGAGTATGTTATAAAAGTGTACTCTGTACAGGAAGGATTGTTATATTATGATCATGTGTTAGTATGGCTGGATTCTATGAATGTATATGTATGGAATGTTTATACAGGAAGTTATGTAAGATGGGACAATATGCGTCACAAGAGAGGTGATGTTTATTGTCTTCACATCTCCTTTCAGGTTAAGTAGGTAATCCGGGAGGGGGTGTGACAGACAGACTCCCCACTCCTGGGTCAGTCTAGTGGTCAGAGGGGGAAGAAAAGGCATGCCCAAAGTTCGAAAAGGCACCCGACGTCCATAAGGCACAAGCACTCACAGACGTATAAGGTTCTGAAGGAGGAGATATCTGCTACTCGCAATGACCTGGCGAACTTCACGACAATGGTTCTTGAGCAGCACGACCATTTAAGCAAGCAGATAGACAACTTGAGGATGTTCATCGAGCGTCTACATCAGGTTAGATTTGTATTTCTTCTTCCGCTTGTATTTTTGTATTCATAATAATTGATCGCTTAGATATAATAAGCGATCGTTCAATAATTATAAGCGATCGCTTAGTATACTATGCTACCGCTTAATAGTTATATGCGATTGCCCACGAGTTACAAACAATCGCTTAGAAATCATACGCTTATGACTGCTAAGCAATCGCTTGGAAACTGCTAAACGATTGCTTAGATATGCTAAACAATCGCTTAGCAGTTGTATGCGATCGTTTAGTTTTTTTTATGCGATCGCTTAGCAATTATCTAACCTATTGATATATTTGTCTGATTCAGGGTAATGAAGATGAAGAAGACAATCAAAAAAGTTACCTCGACGATAATGGAAACGACAACAGGGAGAATGAGGGGGGTGGTGGAGATCGTCAGGCTGAAGAAGGGTGTGGCAGGGGTCATGAAGGGTCGTCTGATCTAACTCAAACCAAAGGAAACGATGACAGTGGGGAGGCAATGGCGATAATGGTTTACAACCAACCCACTGAGGAAGAAACCAATATCGCCAGTGATCAAGAAGTCCCCCCAATCGATCCCCCCACGACACAACCACCACCATCTGTCGAAGAGATCCACAGTGAAGTGCTCCCCACTCAATCATTAACATGAGAAGCATTGTTGACTTGAACACGCCAGCCGAAGTGGCTGGGGTATTTCTTTAATTTGATGTACATATCATTTGCATGTATATGTATACTAACTGAGTTTCCATTTTGTATAAGAAAAGAAGGTGATACCTGATTGTCGAAAGAGGAATAAGCCGACGAGGTTTTCACCTGAGGATGTGAAGAGACCGAAGAGGGAGCCAACGCACTCTTAGCCTAACCCAACATCCTCCAATACCGAGCCAACCCCATCCCAACCAACTTCTTCTTTTAAACCCAAGCCAATCCCACCCTAACCCCAACCTCAACCACCACCTCAACCCTAACCTCAACCCCAACCTAAACCACCACCTCAACCCCAACTTCCCCAACCTCAACCCCAACCCATGCCCCAACCTCAACCTCAACCTCAACCCTAACCTTCCCAACCAACTCTACCTAAACCCAAACCTTCCCAACCAACTCCAGTTAACTCCGAACCCAACAAACTTCCACCACTGCCCCCGAGACCACCAACTGGTGTTGTGGTGGAAAACCCTATTATCCTTGTCCCCAAGTTCCCCATTAGAGCGGTCTGAGTGTATGACCCCTTGTTCCCAATACTGAATATCCTGTGGTCTGCGTATAAGAAGTGGAGGACCCATCCAAAAACAAAGGATGAGGAGAGGACAGTTGCATACACCTTCCAGACCAAGGACTTCTAGAAGAATACATGGGTGCTCAGGGACGTACGTTTTTCTTCAAACTTCAAATGATCACTTAGTTATTTGTACACAATCGCTTAGATAACACTAAATGATTGCTTAGATAACACTAAATAATTCTAAGCGATCGCTTTGTATATAAGCGATCATTTATGATTATATAAGTGATCACGTAGAGAATCTAGGCAATCGTCTAGTTAAACATAAGCGATTGCATAGTACAAACTCGATCGTTTACGATTATCTAAATGATCGCCTATTAACAATAAGCGATCATTTATGGAATATTAAGCGATCGCTTATGCGATCGTAAACGTTTGTTTAATAATTATATGAAGATTTGTTTATTGTCACACCTTACTTTTAAAAATCAATGCGTTGAAGAGCCTATAAAGAAAAGAAGTAAAAGACCATGTTGGACGCATGGTTAAGACCAAGGTAACGCATGATATGGGTGGACGCATGGAAGTAAACCGAGAAGGGAAAGAAGTGAAACGCATAAGAGAAGATGTAAGCATTGGCGATGGTAAGACGCATAAGCAAGAAAGGAATAAAGTTATGTCATGAAGTTTTGAAAGAGATCTAAGTCTCGGAAAGGTAGAATACTATAGCAAACTGAATAACGCATAGACTATTAGCAAGGGATGTTCTTCGGTGTTGGATAAAGTGGAAGGATGAGAAGTAAGCTTAAAGACTGGAGCAAGAGGTGGACGCATACTAAATTATCATCAGAGATATTTTGGTACAAGGAGAAGGTTAAATGAATAACCTTGGATTACAAGCACAAAAACGCATAGAGGGTAATCAAGGAATCTTCAAGGATAGGAGAAAGATCATGGACGCATGATAGTATGCGGTTCAGGCTAACGCATGGTATTATGCAGTAAGACAAACGCATAGTAGTGTGCGTTTGAGACATTGACGCCTAGTAGTATGCAGTGGAAGTTCAAGGGAAATATGGCCGAGAGATAGGGAAGTAAATAATGAAGCTCAAACCTTAAAGGAAACTCAATGAACGCATGGGGGCATTGTGTTGAATGAATAGTTGTTTATTGGAAAATGTTGGACGCATAAGATAAGCTTATAAAGGCTAGGTGGCTTCATATAGACTTGAGTGTCTTAATAGGTATTACCGTCCTAGGAAGGATTTATATGAAAGTGAGGTGAATGTGACAGTAGTTATGTGACAGGGTAGTCGGTAACTGCTGTCCTCACGCTCCGTCTCAGGCTACAGAAGGGTAGTTCGGGGTGGGGTGTGACATTTACGACTAAACTTTTCCATTGTTTTCTGTAGAATATGGACGTCCTATTGATGCATGTTCACCGGAAGCTTCATTCCCTGCCCGACTTATGTTCACATCGGTTCACGGTGGTAAACACGAAATTTATGGTATGTAACCCCAACTTTATTTTATATTTAATTATTCTTATTATTTTATCTAACTCTTGATTCTCTATAGGATGCCCTCTCGAATGTCGAAGGAATTTCGGTCAGTATACGGCGTGATGGTCTGGTCATGATGGACGGAACAGTGGAGCCTTGGACTAACAAGGTTGCACACACCGGTTTTTGGGCCCTACATTTGGATTTCCTCCAGTTTGCACACGACGCGATGGAAGAGTACAAGCCTTCATGGTCAGAGGTGGACTTCATCTTTGGGCCAATCAACATAAACGAGCATTGGCTTATGGCTACGTCGATCTGCATGGATACACAATCTACATATCGACTTGATGTCGAACTACATCTGTGCGAACATCGTGACTCCAAGACTTGATTTGCTGGGCGGGCCATACCATCAATTTTGATTGCCGGAGGATTCGACACGAGGTTTCTAAAATTCAAGTATCGGTCGTGCAAAGTGAAGCGATCCAAGACGACTCTTCAGTAGGGCAAATCCCTCGACTGCGGGATTTTTTGTTGTAAATTTGTAGAGTATCTTGTAACGAATACTAATAGAGATAGTCTTATTTTGAACAATATGCCTGTATTTAGAAAACAATATGTAGCCGAACTATGGGAAAAAAAGTTCTTATTGTAATTAATGAAGTTAGTATTTGTGTACAATTGTTGGAGTCTTGTGAATAATTATTTTAATTTTAGAAATTTTATCAATTTAAGCATCTGTTGTGATTAAATCAATTAAATCAATCAGATACTGCGCGATAATTTAGAATTACTAATCGATTGCATAACATATAATAAGTGATCGTTTAGGAATACTATGCGATCGCTTAGATATGTTATAAGCGATCGTTTAGACGCGCACTAAGTGATCACATATTACGTTATAAGCGATCGTTTATACATGTACTAAGCAATATATTATTATATAATGGTCAATCGTGTATATAATTACATGATGTCAATAATTATTTATATATATACCAATCATATATCAATCAATATGCTTTATCAACACAAATCAATTACATTAATTTTAAAACAATCGGATATTAAGCGATCACGCATTGAATACTAAGCGATCGTGTATTTGCAAACTAAGCGACTACGTTTCATGCATCCCAGGCGTCCCTGTGGCAAGTGTTATCAGTGGCTGCCTGCATCTTTTTTCTGTTGTGTCCTCTCTGTCCGCATCATGTACACTTATGTACTTGTCGTGGCTCCTCACCAGTAGATGGTATTCTAACAATTTGTCGTCAACCTATGCTTGGCACTTTTCGAGGTGGTAGGATCTCTAAGTCGTCAAAATCAGGTCTTTGTCTCCATTCTTATCAATGACCAATTGGGTATATCGGTTCGGCATGTGCGGCAAGCATGCACTCTAACCATTTTGCACACAATGTTTGGACGTTAATGTTTCGCATGTCTGCCGCAACTATTGCATGTGAGCATAGAATCTCCATACGATTGAACTCCATGCACGTACATGTTTGTGAACGGAGATCAATCAACCCACCAAGATGTCCATCATCCACGTTCAGTACATACATGTCCACTAGAGATACCCGATACGTTCTAGACACCGATTCAGCCTCTTTGAGGATGGTCATTGCATAGTCAATTACAAGGTTTGTGCACGTCATGACATGTGTACGTCGAACATAGAACCAACCCTGTAACCACTCCTGTATATGCTCAAGAAACTTTGTAATAGGTAGTTCCCTCGTGACTTTTAAGGCTCCATTGAGGCAGTCTACTATATTCGTCGTCATCTTATCATACCTATAATGGACTTGGTACACCCTGCCCACCATTGTAATCCAATATCTTCAAGGTAGGCTGTCACCCCGGGATATAGTTGAAGCTTAGACTAGTATATTTGAAACTTAAACATCCTGTAAGCCTTGGCAGCGAGATAGAAATGCGGGATTATGTTCTTATTCTTGAACTTATCCATCAAGTTATTCCGAATGTGGTATATACACAGTGCATGGAATGCCTCTAGGAATACACTTGATACAACCTTCCCAATGGATATGTGACGATCTGATATAATCACCAAGTTAGGGATGTCTTCTATCGATGTCTTCAAGTGGGTCATGAACCAAAGTCAGGATGCATCGTTTTGACCGTCTATGATACTAAAAGCAATTGGGTATAAATTGTTGTTGCCATCAATACATATTGCTATCAACAACATACCTTTATACTTCTCATGCAAATGGGTACCATCGACAACAATTACAGGATAGATGCAATTCAAGAATCCTCTAATGCACCGACCAAAAGCCATGTAGACGTACTTAAAGTACCGCTGATCCTCTACTTCAACCACAAACATTGTGTCAAGGTTTGCAAGTTTAACTGCCTCGCCATATGCATTGACAAGAGCATACGATTCTTCTAGTGACCCTCGTGCAAACACCAATGCGTACTCCCTTGCATGGTAAGCCCACCCATAGCTTATATTCACACCATAATCTCGACGGACATTTTCAATTATATCCACTGGGCGGTATATTTGGCCTACTTGCTCGTACTTGGACTTGATTAAGTGTCCAATAACCCAACTCTTGGCTTGTTGATGGCTACTTGTCCTCATTTCAAGTGAACATGTATGGAAACTCAGATACTTAGTCACTTTGAATGAATCGCTTCCTTCCATTTTTTTTGCACAGACCTTCCACTTGCATCCCTCAATCAAACACCGCATTGTTAGAAACTTTTTGTAGACTTCTTTGCACTGTAGCCAAAGTTCTTCTTTATTGCAAGTATCGACAATTTGACTGACAAGTCATACTAGGAGAAGAAAATCTTACCTTCCCTTATATCTTTGTGGTTCAAACAATCGTGGGGGATTGTGATGAGGTCGTCATATGATGGGCCCTCTGATGGTTGAGTTGGGATAGTGGAGGGGCATTTAAACGGACGACGTTGCCACAGATGGGGTTGGAACATGAATAGACGGTGTCGGAACATGAGTGGATGATGTCAGAACATGAGTAGACAGTGTCGACACATGAGTGGATTTTGTTGGGATTGTCCGTGGTATTGATCACTGTCGGTACCCATCATCCATATAATCATATGTTGGAATGCTTTAACCAACCCATTCTTCATTTCTGTCATCTCCCAGGTTGCATGCATCAACATTTTCCTCCAATGAGAACATGGTGGGAAAATCATATGTTGAAATGCTTGGAAATGTTTCAGCAGTTGGATTGTATTCTTAGTGTATGTCATCCACTCCATGGGCCTTTCGTGAGGTGTAAGTGATAAAAACAATGGCATCCGAGATGCATCACTTCCTTAAAAAAAAAATTGAAGTCTTCATCATCAACTATGTCAATTGGAGGAACTTGGACCAACAGATTATAGCAGCACTTGATGTGTATATCGAACAGGTAGGGAACAATGTTTAGTCGTTGGTGCAGTATGCTAACTAATTCACTACAGGTTATATCCTTTCTGATTTTCAGACCTTTCATGTGACCTCCAACATAGTTGCATCCAAACTGATCCCATTCTCCACCAAGTGGTACAAAGATGCGAAGTAGATTCACTGACCTGTAAAGAATTAATGATTTTAATTAGAAATGATATTCAGAAAGGAAAAGACTGAGCGATTGCCTAGTAAAATGTAAGCGATCACTTAATATCACGTATGCGATCGCCTGGTGATGTTACAAGCGATCGCTTATTATCATGTAAGCGATTGCCTAATATAATGTACGCGATTGACTGGTTGCGTGTAAGCGATCGCCTAGTATCATAATAATTGATTGCATTGTGATGTGTAAGTGATCGCCTAATATAATGTGTGCGATCGCCTAGATCAAGTAAGCGATCGCTTAGTTAGTTATTAGCGATCGACAATATGACGTTCATCGATCGTTTACTTCTACGTACGCGACCGTTTATATAAAACTAAACGATATACAACAAAAACCACCTACATTCTCTGTGTTTCTGCTTCTAACCCACGATGTTGATCTGTACCAAGAGAAAAAACGAACACTGGACGAAGATGAAAGCGACCGACGTTGTAACTTGTAGAGAAAATGGAGGATGAAACTGAGAAAAATGGAAGATGAAGCGACTAACGCTGTAACTTGCAAAGGACAATTGAACAATGGAAGAATGTGTGAGAGCGACCGTCCATTGGTATACTCGAATTCAATTTTGTTGGTACAATGGTAGTTGGCATTAAATGCTTGCAGATGATAATTTCCGGGGAGAGAGAAAGTTTTCGGCTGTTTTAATTTTTGGGGGGTAAAATTGGTACTTCACGTGGCCAAAAGGTCACTTATGATAAAGTTTTTGGGAGTGGGTCATCCATAGAAATTTTTTGATTTTTGGGTCATTTTGTGCAATTTTCCCTCACCATTCTGCCTTTTCCTCTCACTCTCACTCTTTTAATAGTCGATCAGACCTAACATCCGCTGCTGCTGCCATTGCACCTGCACAGACATCCGTCACTATCGTCGCCGTTGTGGGATAGATCTTGTTGTCGCTGCCGCCGTTGCACCTGCACAGATTCCCTCTTCCTCTCACTCTCACTCTCACTCTTTCTCACTTCCTCTCACTCTCACTCTCACTCTCACAATCGTCGACCACACCTATCATTCGACACTATCGTCGTTGCACCTGCCCAGAATTCCTCCACCGTCGTTGCCATCGTGGGACAAATCTCGTCATTTAGTTCAGTTGAAGTCATAATCTTTTGGAGGCGCAAATTAGGTAAATGATTAGTGTTCTCTCTCTCGTTTGAAATTCTTTCGCTCCACATTTTTGAGAATTTTTTTCATTAGTGGCAATGCATGAGGAATTGTTTGCTAGTGGAAGTTTACTGGATGGAGTATATTAAGGTTTTGAGTTTCAAAATGGCATGAAACGAATTTTGAATTTTGGTGAAAAAGGTAATTCATTATATGTAGATGAGTTAGGTTAGGTGATCTTTTGTTTTGCTTGGACCTAGGCAGTAGAATCCTCTTATTGGTATTATGGCTGCTTAATTGAATAATTCAATTTAGAGACAGGCGTTTGATTCAAAAGCATTGAATTAAGGTATGAAATTGTGCAACATGGCAACATGTGGTATAAACCCTATGTAAACCCTACTTCCATTTTGTAAGAGCTAAACGTAAGTACGTGGTACCGATATGGACTAAATTGTTTTTCCTTTTGTAGATTGAAAGAAGAAGTGAAGGAAGCCGGAAATATTTTTGGTAAGTGAATTCTAAATCATTACGAGGTAAATTGAGTTTAGGACTTTGTTTATTTGGAAATAAAAATAAAAATAAAGTAAAAATAGAAAAAGTGGATTTTAGAAATAAAAGAAAAAGGAAGAAGAAAAGAAAAAGAAGAAGAAGAAAAAAAAAGAAATCAAAATGGTTGAAAGTGGGAAGTAAGTCGGTAGCCGTATATGTGTGAAAGCTGAGTTTTCAATCATTTTCTCCATTTTCAAAGCTTCAACCAACCCAACCTTGAAGTTGCATGTCGAAGGGAGGTAGAAGAAGAAGTTTAGGGCAAATTTGTGAAGAATTTTGGTTGGTTTCGTGGTGTAATTGAAGCTGAAACAGAAGGTCTAGTTGCTATCATGCAATCTGAGCAAGGTCTGGTGTTTGGTGAATAGCGAGCTGAAGAGATTGAGTTTGAAGCTGAAAATTTGAGATTAGTAAGTTAACTGAATTTTTAACAACTCTTGTGAAGGATGATTGAGTTGAATATGAAGAGAAATATGTTAAAGTTTAGGTGGAAGCGACTGATATGGATTTCCAGAGTGATCTAGAGTAGGGCGAAATAAATTGAGAATATCTGTTAAATGAAGAGGAGTTAAGCTCTGAAATTTTGAGGTAAGCTAGAAAACACATTTCTTTACAAGTTTGTAGAAGAGAAAAAGTTCTACTTCAAGCTGGAAATACAACTTTTAAAAGATAGAAATGAAAATAGAAGCGAAAACAAAAGTTGTGGGAGACAGGTATCGTTGGAAAAAGCAGTGACACTAAAGTTATAAAGGTGAGTAGCGAGACGAGTGTCACTGGTGTTGCTGGTGGCTTTTTGTCTCACAACTCTCGCTGGGTATCACTCGGTATCGCTAGTCTCGCTGATTAAGTAAGTCTCGCTAGTCTTGCTAGTTCACAGTATTGCTGGTATAGTTTGGTCTTTTGCTTGAATTTGTTGGTTTAGTCTCGCTAATGGCCTGAATCTCGCTCCTTAGTGAACTCTTTTATGAAATGTAGCCTTGGTTGAACATTTCTTTGTGGAATATAGTCTTGATGATGGTTTGCTTCATGAAGTAGAGTCTCGGTGGTGAATAATAGAAATGTCTAAGGCTTGTTTTTTATGTAAAAGGAATTTTAAGGAAATCTACCAAAGGGAAATGTACTATTACAGGCCGAGGGAGCTAGGAAAGGCGTATAACCCACTAAAGGCCCAAGACAAGTAGTGAGTGACAATTTTATTTAAAATGAATCTACTTTAAACAAAGTTTTTATGTTGTATGATTATGTTGGAAACATGTCTATATGGTCATGCTTTCCACGGGTTTTAACGTGCTATGGGGATTATGTGCATATTATGTGTTTTACATTGGAAATCATTTGAAGCATGCTAGTTGTTAAACGAGTTTTGAGGAAGGCATGCTATTTATTAACCTATGATTTTATGGAAAGCATTGATGATTGTTAATGAGATTGTGAAGACTTGAAATGTTATAAACTCGTGAATTTATATTATGCTATTTTCAAAACATGTTGTTTTTTAATAATGTTTTTGGAAAGGCTTCCAATGCTGAAGGACACGAAGAAGGTATGCGGGTAGCCGGGACATAGAAATGGTTCCCAATGCTAAAGGACTCGGAGAAGGCATGTGGGTAACTTGAGTATAGAGATAGCCCCCAATGCTGAAGAACTCGGAGAAGGCATGTGGGTAGCCTAAGTCTTGTATATGGGACCCGGTACTGAAGGATTCGGAGAAGATATTCGGGTAACCCAGGATATGATGTTTATGTGCACATAGAGGTATGATAGACGCTGTTGTGTTGAGACTACTCCATGCAGCTAAGGATATTTGACGTTGGGTGTGTCGAGATTTCTCCGCCCCAACTAAGGACGTTTTCGACGTTGAGTAGCGTCGAGCTACGCTCCGCCTCAACTAAGGAAAATGTGATTGAAATGTATTGTACTTGCATGGTTTTCCTTTAGAAATGATACGTATGTGATTTGATAATGTTACCTGAGCATGATTTGTTGAGATACGAAAACGATTTGTTACTGTTTATTTATTTTCATATCTTGATTACAGTTTTGATTTAATTATGAACCAAGGAAGGTTTTTACAAAAAAAGTCACTCACTAAGCAGCCTAGCTCATGCTTTCCTTGTTTTTCTGCTTTTTTTTTTTCAAGTAGCGAGCGAGTCATGGGTTCTTAGTGATAACTTGTAGAAATACAAGTTATTATAGTCACTATTTGAATTAATTAGGGTAACTTTAGAGCTAAACACATGATTTTGGTAGTTGAATTATGTAAAATGTATTACCATGCGTTGGCACTATTTACAAAAGAAAATACTTGAAAAATTATGAGCTTTTCTGTTCTTAAAGCAGGATTAAGAAGAAAAGAAGCACAAATAACCCAAGTACTAGAGACGAAACTGCTGCGAGAACAAGTGGAAACCTATGCCTTGAGACCATGTGTTGAGAAAAAGTAGATACAAACGCCTGGGCAAAAGCTGTCATGTCAATATGCAAAAGGATAACACATTATTAGATCATGGCAGAACAAATGGGCCGACGATGTGAAAAGTCTGCGCAGCAGGGTGGAATTTAATGTAAAGGTGTCAGGTCATCATGAATTCAACTTTTCGACACCTATAAATAGCCCAAAGCTTTTCCATTCAAAAAGAGGAGAAAAACGAGTTCAAGAGGCGAAAGCTCTGCACAAATTCTCCCTCACCATAACCAGCCTCTATTTCAAGCTCCTGTGAGAAGGATTCTGAAAAGTTTCAGAGTCGTCTACCATCTCAAGCTTCCACGAAGCAAGACGTTGCCAGTGGCGGCTTGACGTCTTCCATTTCTGTTTTATTTCCATTTCCCTCCTTCTTACTTATGTTTTGTTAATGACATTCGAGAGAATGGTTGACTTTCTTAATATAAGTTCGATTGACGATTATCTTCCATTTATTTCCATACTAAATACTTTACACCATGTGTTTGCATATTAAATGAGTTAGATGTTAGAAGCTAGTTTTTTTATTTTAAGCAATACTAAGTATGTTACATCTTGATGAATGCATATCATTAGCTTGCATAACATTGTCTGACAAACAAATGTAATAAGCACGACTGTCTAGCTTGAGAGAGTGGATGGTTAATCTTTAGCATTTATCAAGACTATATGAGGTTTAGAGATGTAGTTCATCTTTTGCGAACGCAAACTTATCATGCGTCTTAGAGATAAGATTAATGTGGTGTCGAAACATTGAGAGATTGATTCACAAACTCAGTTTATTGGTATGTAATTATATTTGGATATGCTTAAGTAACAACTAGCTCCTGCGTTAACTCTATTTTTATCACATGGTTCCATTAATTCTCAACACATACTATATGACACTTAAATGACATTTGACTATCCCTCGTCGCGTCCACCTCATTGTTAGTTGTAGGAAATTTTATTCATTCTTTATGTATAGTTTTAGGTACATACAACTCATGCACATATTACATGTATAGTTCACCGCATAGTCATGTATCTATTCTCAACGCCTAGTTATTACAAATCCCTGCGTTCGACCCTGAACTCACCAGGAAACCTATAAGAGCTTATACTTGGGCTTTTATAGGAAAACTTGCTTATTCATGATCACACTTGAGTAATTCTCGACGCATCTTAGTACGAAAATTATAATATCTATTTATGCACAACAAGCTGAAACTCAAATCTCAAATCGAAAAGAAAAGAAAATTCTTCCAACACTTAGCCTACACAAGAACTCGTATGGGCCCACCATCAGTGTCTGGAATTTTTAGAATTGTAAATATTTGATCTTAAACATGTGTTGTACATATAGAGGGTTAAGGGCAGTGTTGATGAACTTATATAAATATATGGTTTGAGTGAAAATCAATGTCTGTATGATAGCTTAACCCTGGTTAAAGTATGTTGTTCAATCGTTAATAAATTTGCTTATCAGGTGCTGGTCAAGGTATAAGGATGACGGTGGATGCTGTAAGAGGGTCAGTGTCCGCTGTCTTCACACTTTCTCTTAGGTTAGGGTACTTGGGAGGGGGTGTGACACCTTAGCTTCGTTAGTTTCTGATCCACCAATTCTATTGAAGGAGCCTAAAAATGATTCTCCTGTTTTATCCAACCTGCGTCATAGTTAGTTTCTTTACTTTCTTTCTCTATCTTTCCAAGTCCTGGCTCTTTTTCGATCTGTCCTCATCGCATTGTTCATAATAATTGCATTGCAATCGATTGGAGTCACAAGGCTTAATATTATCTTGATGCAAGATGCTATATCTGAATACCTCGTCTCGTATGTAATTTGATGTTTGAGTGGAAATTAGTAAAAATCACTGTTTTCTAAATCATTAAATTAAATTTCTACATAATATGTTATTTACTTTCAAGTATTGAATCTTTAAGTTTTTGGTCGGGGATATAGGCCTTAAATATTTAGCCATTTGTTTTTGTTTACATAGTATTTATTTTCTATTTTTGAAAGTCACATTTTTGTAATATTTGTAACGATCAAGGCTAGAGACATCCATGGGAAGGCCATGGTTATCATGGGTATGAGCACTAGGTACTATTTTCATTATTTACCTCTCTTCAAGATTCCTCGATTAATTA
The DNA here is from genome assembly GCA_030954485.1 of Citrullus mucosospermus. Lineage (NCBI taxonomy): Eukaryota > Viridiplantae > Streptophyta > Magnoliopsida > Cucurbitales > Cucurbitaceae > Citrullus > Citrullus mucosospermus. Next base: position 12,059,058 of record CM062057.1, on the reverse strand, counting down.
TCTATTTTTATAAACAAAAAAAGTCAAAACAAAATGTGTCCTAGCTTTCTGCTGCAATTGCAACACTGAACTATTAACTAGTTGATATCAGGTAATATGAAGACTACCAGCTATGGGCACTGCTTTTTTGGTTAGTCTTTTACTTCCTTTGTTTGGCTGATGTGCATTCTGTTGATAAGTTTTACAGGTCCTTTGTAGGCTTGTTGTCAATGGTCGGGGAAAGGGGAAATGGCAAGGTTGGTTTAACTTTCCAAATGGGAAGATAGATGGACTAACGTACAAAAATTGTTGGGGCAAGGACATGGAGGGGATGGACCTTCAAATACTTAGGTATTTTTTTAAAAAAATTAAAGTTCAAAATTATGTTGTGGCTATCCTGCAATATGGTAGCCAATTCATATATTTAGTACCTTTATTATATGTTTAAGTTGTAATGTGTTGTGGCTATCTTGCAGTTATGGTAGCCAATTCATGCATCTTAGGTTTGGTTGGACTTTTATGTATTGTTTGATTGTTTTGGGAGTCAAATTATCTTTGTAAACCTATTTATGTAATTTTTAGTTGGTCTTCAATATCAAAAAGACACTTAAGAACTATTTAGGTTGTTCTGGGAGGTAATAAGTCTTTTGGACACTTTTCAAAATTTTTTTAAGTTGTTTTGAGGGTGAAAGTGTCACTTAGACACTTCTTAGGTACTTTTTAGTTGGTCTTGAATATAAAAAAGACACTTAAAGAACTATTTAGGTTGTTTTGGGAGCTAACAAGTCTCTTGGACACTTTTTAAGAACTTTTTAAGTTGTTTTGAGGGTGAAAGTGTCACTTAGACACTTTTTAGGTACTTTTTAGTTGGTCTTGAATATCAAAAAGACACTTAAGAAATATTTAGGTTCTTTTGGGAGTTAACAAGTTTCTTGGACACATTTTAGGAACTTTTTAAGTTGTTTTGAGGGTGAAAGTGTCATTTAGACACCTCTTAGGTTGGTTTTGAGTTTGAAAGTCATACTTAGGCATTTTGAAGTTGTTTTGAGAGTTAAAGTGTCATTTAGACACTTTTTAGGTACTTTTTAGTTGGTCTTGAATATCATTTTGAAAGTCATGCAAATGGATATGCTTTATTAACTTTGAGCATGTTGTGCTTATTAGACTTTACTATTATGCTTTTTCAAGTCTATATATTTTGAGGAAGGTTAGAAATGTCATTTTTTGTGGGTCACTTGACCAAGTGAAGCATTTTGTGTGAAGACTAACCAACCAATCGAAGAATTTTTTTTATATTTAGTATTATTTTGTTCATTTTGTATAGCCAAAATGAAAGCTAATAGCTGAGGAAACAAACACTAAGAATAGTTTTACATATTTTATACGGTCTAGGAATTAGGGGTTGAATAGATTGTCTAAACTTGTTGCTATGATGTTGAACATATTTTGTGACATGAAATTGAAATTATTTTTATTTTAAATACTGATCCCCAAGCATATTAATATAATAATAAACGTGTTGACAATTATAGAGTTATGACGACGTTTCGTGCGTGGGAAAAAATGAAGCTTTTGGCCACATTTACCTGTGTGTATCTACTGACGTATCATGTGTGGGCAGAAATCGAGTTTTGCTGACGGAAGTCATAGCGTGGGCAGAAATGCGATTTTTGCCCACGGAAGTCGTAGCGTGGGCAAAAATCACATTTCTACCCACGAATGTTGATGCTTAACTAGAAATCAGTTTCTGCCGACGTTTGTAGCGTGGGCAAAAACGCTATTTCTACCCACACGTTTCATTGCGTGGGCATTTCTGCCGACGCAATGTCAAAAAACGTGGGCAGAAGATCTATCTACGGCCTTCTGTCGACGTTGTCTTCCCACGTACAAAAATGTCGGCAGAAGCTTTGCCCACGCATTTTTGAAGTTCTGTCGACGTTTTTTTGCGTGGGCAGAGACAAAAATTCTACTAATGAAATTTTGGATTTTTTTTTTTTTTTTAATCAATTACATTAACAAATAACATTCCAAAATTTTGAATTTTTTTTTTAATCTATACCTTTCTAGAACAAATAAAATTTTGGATTTTTTTTAACATAGCAAATAAAATCCCAAAACTTTGGACTTTTGTATTAATAACGTTGTCAAGCAAATAACACCCCGAATTTTTTGCTTTTTTTCTCTCTTATTTTATTTTATTTTTTTTTTTAATTTTACGTAGCAAATAAAATCCCAAAATTTTGTATATTTTTAAAATTTTTTTATAACATCCTAAAAATTTGAATTTTTTGGATTTTTTGGGATTTTTTTTATCTATACATTATCAGCAAATAACATCCCTAAAATTTTGGATCTCTTTTGTTGATACTTTTATCATGCAAATAACACCCCAATTTTTAATTTTTTTTAATGATACCGTTATGGAGCAAATAACATCAATAACCACTATTGAAGCTAGGGTTTCTCTCACCAATTCTTTACTTATAACAAAATTTTCCTTGCAATGTCGCTCCTATCCTCTCAATAAAAAAGAAAAAAAAAAAAAAGATTTGTTTTGCTTTCTTTGATTTGATTTTCTTGACACAAAGAAAAGGGAAAAAAAAAGAGACAACAAAATTACTGAGCCTGGTGGTTTATGCAGATTCATCACGAGTCAAAATATCTCAAAATTTTGGATCTTTTTTTAAATTTTTATTGATACCATTATCGAGCAAATACACTGATAACTATGCTATAGTCCTACCAATAAAATGACTTGGAAGTCTCATTAGCGAAACTCAAAACCATTCCAACGATAATTGACACCAAATCTAAAAATTTGTTTAGAAAATATTTTTAAAATACAGTGGATCCCACCTAATTTTCAAACATAATCTGATTGACCACTTTTAAATCCTGAATCAAATTACGTTTATTGATTACTGATTTTTGGGTATGACCCACATTTCAAATGGGACCCACTTTGTAACTTTCGATTGATAAATTATGTTCTAGTGCGGTAAATGTGGCCTAAATGTAGTCCACAAAAATTGAGGATTTTAAATTTTAAGTCCAAATCCAAAATCTATAAAAAAGAAAATATATATATTTGCAAAATAACTAAATTTACATATCAATTTCAAATATATATATATATATACACACACGTGTATATACATGACAAAATACGTGGAATATATATCTTGATAGAAATGAGACTAAAATTAAAATATGCAATATATACTATATAATAACTTTAAATTTGTACTAGTTCTAAATATATTTGGAATAAACCTTGAGTATATTTGAAATAAACCTATATATAGCATAGATAAAAACGGATATTTATAACAATAATTCGGCATTAAATGCAACCATCGAAATCAGAGATTTTGAATTTTAGGTCATTGAAAAAAATCTAGGGTCTATGGAGAGAAATCTTGATTTCCCTTTTAGTTGATGAGATATCTTAGGTAATTTCACTAAATTTTATTATAAATTAGGTTTTTTTTTCTTAAAGAAAAAATCTAAGGTTAAAAAAATATAATTCATTTTAAAGTGATATCAACATTATTTTTTTAAAAAAGTTTCAATTTTTTTTTAATTTTAATTTAAAATCAAATAAAATTAGAAAAATTATTTTAAATGGTAGAATTGCTGAAAATATTTACAACTAATAGCAAAATATGAGAGTCTATCTGCAATTAACTGCGATATACTACTACCTGTGTAAATCGTGACACAAATAGTAGTCTATATTTGAAAAGAGTCCATAAAATTATCTCTATAAATTCAAATCTCATTTTAACATGATGGTTTTAAATATTTTTTAAAAAAATTATTTCATTTTAACATATCCTAGATTCATTTTATATATATATATATTCCAATTTTTTTTCAGATTTGATTTAGTCTCAAAACAAATTTTCTCTATAAATTTACTAAACTGCACTCCAAGTTTTCATCGACTATCTTTTTTTTTTTTGCTTTTTCAATTTCGTTACGAAATTTTATCGATTATCTCTTTTTCTCAATTCCTTTCTTATAATTTTTTTTTTCTCTTTCTTATTACACCAATAACTTTTTGTTTTCTTGTTATATGTAGATTTTAACTCCAATTATTCTTTCAATAGGTGATTTCTTTTTCTTTTGTTTTAGTTTTTATTTTTTTGTAAATTAAAATTTGTATAAATGGACTCAATCCCAATTTTATGAGGTAATTTTCTTCTTCTTTTTTCTTTTCTCTCTCTTCCTTATTTTATATTTCATTGTATTTTTTTTTCTTTTTGCAATTATGACTTTTCTCCAATTTTTGTTTTGTTTGATATCTTATTAGTTCTCTATATTTCTTTGTTTTTCTTAAATTTACAAATTTATGAACATTAACTAGGTGGAGGAGAAGGCCATTACTCTAGCTTTAAGAAAATTTCAAAAGTCAAACAATTTAGAAGTCGGTAGAATGAAAAAGAATATAATAACTTTTGTGTAATTTTTCTTCACTTTTTAATTTTGTAAACATATATAGTGATTTATTGTAATTTATTATATTTTTAATATATTTTTTTGTAGTTTTTTTTCTTTCTCATTTTTAACTTCGTAAACCCAAACTACTTTAAAGGTTTATAATAATTTATTATTTTTAAAAAATATTTTTGTACTTTTTTTCTCCTTTCAAAGTTGTTAGTACTACACACCAACTCATTAAATTTAATTACCAACTTATTAAATTTAATTGAGAAAAATTTAATATTTTAGAGTTTCCATCTTCATAAGAAATGTATATCATTGCAGGGAGTTTTTAAGGTTTGTCAGCCAAGTAAAATAATATTTGGTATAATTTAAAATTTAAAGAAATTTTCAAATATGGTGAAGAATGGGTTTTTAGAATTTTGTATGTATAAAAAAATAATATTATGGTATGAATTAAAATTTGAAAATATTGTAAATGGAAAAATAATCAAATCATCCAGATAAAATTAAAAAAAAAAAAATTCTAAAAAATGGTTGATATTGGAATTTTATAAAAAATATATATATATATATATATATATATATATATATTACTCTACTCTAAAGTATTAAAGTTTGAAATTAAAAGAATAATCACATCATTCATATCAAAATTAAATTTTTTTTAACTACATGAATATTATGACGAAATAAAAAAAATTACTTGAATTTAAATTAAAGTTTGAAATGGGGAGGATAATCAAATACTTCAAATCAAAACAAGGCATATATTTTTTTTTAACTGATGGAGGATTATCTATTTAAAATTAAGAGGATAATCAATTATTCAAATAACAAAATATAAAATTATTTCTATATTTTTGTTACCATATCTGTAAGCCCTACTCTTATCTTTGGAAGATGACAAGCACAGTAGGAGGAAATTGAGAAAAGGATGGCCAAGAGCCTTTGGCTCAAGTGGCTTTGCGTTGGCTGGGTTGAGGTATGCATCCATGAAAGTGAGCATGGGTGATGATTGGAAAATAGGTGAAGACCTTAGCCAAGCCCAAGCATGAGGGTTGATGCGTTGGCTTGTTGAGGCATGCGTCTGAGAGGTTGAGCACGGGTGATGGTTGGTGCTATGCATTTGTTGAGGTCGTTGGGCAAGTAACCAACCGTTGGTTGATGTTAGCAAGGGGTTGCGTTGGAGAAGATTGCGATCAAGAGAGCCTTTGGGACAGACGCATGGTGCTATGCATCCAAGCCAACATCCCAAGTAGGCCAAAGAAGGTTGCGTTCGTATGATGAATGAGTTATTTTGTTTATTGGAAAATTAAATTAAATAAAATAAAAGTGAAAGTGGAAGTAAGTCGATAGCTCATTTAAGTGTGTAAAGCTGAGTTTCCGATCATTTTATGCATATTTGAAAGCTTCAAGCGATTCCATTTCTCAGCTGAGCGATGAAGAGAGGTAGAAGAAGTTGTTTAGGGTAAATTCGTGTAGAATTCTGGTCGGTTTCGTGGTATCATTGAAGCTGGAACAGAAAGTCTGGTTGCTGTCGCGCAATCTAAGCAAGGTCTGGTATTTGGAGGATAGCGAGCTGTGGAGATCGAGTTAAGGGCTGAAACTTTGAAGTCAGTAAGTTAACTCAATTCTTAATAACTCTTATAAAGGATGATTGAGCTAAATTTGAAGAGAAACATATTAAATTGTAGGTGGAAGTGACTGATACGAATTTTTCGAGTGATTTGGAGTAGCTCGAAGTAATTTGAGAATATCTGTCGAACGAAGAAGAGTTAAGCTCTGAAATTTTGAGGTAAGCTAGAAAACACATTGATTTACAAGTTTGAAGAAGAGAAGAAGTTCTAATTTGGGCTTAAAATGCTACTTTTAACATATAGAAGTGAGAATAGAAGAGAAGGCAGAAGCTATGTGAGACGAGTATCGCTAGAAACGCAGCGACACTGAAAGTTTGAGTGTGAGCAGCCAGACGGGTGTCGCTGGTATCGCTGGAGGCTTTGCGTCTCATAACTCTCGCTGGATATCACTAGTCTTGCTGATTAAAAAAGTCTCACTGTTCTCACTAGTTCACGGTATCACTGGTATGGTTGCTTTTGCAGCTTAGTTTCGCTAGTTAGTGTTGATGGTTTCTTAAGTCTTGTTCATTATTGATGGACTTGGTCTCGGTGGTGAACTATTGATTAAGTGTAAATGTGTAAAGCTTATTGGTTATGTTAAAGGGAATGGTAAGAAAATCTAATAAAGGGAAATGTATTATTACAGGCCAAGAAGAGTTAGGAAAGGTGTATAACTTGCTAAAGGCCTAGAACATGTGAGTGGCACTTGTATTTAGAATGTGTTTATCTTAAACAAAGTTTCATGGTTGAAAGATTATGTTGAAATATGATTATGTGATTATGCTTTCACGAGTTTTAACGTGTACGTTATGTATTTTATATTGAAAATCATTTGAGGCATGCTGGTTGTTTAATGAGCTTTATGAAAAGCATGTTGTTTGTTAATAAATGATTTTATGGAAAACATTAAAGCTTGTAAATAGAATTGTGAAGATTTGAAATGTTAAAAACTCGTGAATTTATATAATGCCATATGTTTATGAAAAATGTTTGTGAAAATGGGGCCCCAATACTGAAGTACGGTGAGAAGGCATATGGGCAGCCTGGATTTGCTATACCGAGGAACCAAGAGAAGGCATCTGGGTTGATTGACAGTCCCGAATGCTGAAGGACTTGGTGAAGGTTTGTTATGGGACCCCAATGTTGAAGTACGGTGAGAAGGCATATGGGCAGCTCAGATTTGCTATACCGAGGAACCAAGAGGAGACATCTAGGTTAGGAAGGAACCTGGGAGGGGGTGTGACAATATCATACCTACAAATTAATTAATTTAAAATTTTTTGGTTTGCCAAAATCTTGGACTTACCCATAATAAAAAAGTTATTATTATTTTAGTTACTAGATCATTATACGATTTTTTATAAAAAGATAATAATATTTTTTTGCTTGAATTAGAAGTGGAAATAAATATTCCAAAATTTAAAATATTAAATAACTAATATAAAAGTTTTGAAAATTTTGAAAATATTTTAATTTATATTAAAGTTTGAAATTAAGTGGGTACTTAGATTATTGACATCAAGTTTAAAATATATTAGGTTAGTGTAAATTGAAACTGTAATTAATCAAATGATATAAAATAAAATTAAAATTTAAAATTAAATAGGTAGTCAAAATAAAAATTAATAATTTAAAGATTCAGGTTTGTCTTTTTTGTAAGGTTCTATTTATATTATTTTAATAATATAATATATTTTAACTATCAATGGTTCATTTAAATGATAATTAATTAATTATATACGTATAAATCAAAATTTAATTAAAAATTAGTCTCTTCAATTAGTTTAATTTAAACTCTCTTACAATTAAGTTACATTTTATTCTTTATAAAATATGTGCAATGTTTGTTGTTACAAACTAGTATCCTTCAAAAGCAAAAACACCTAAAAAACTAAATTCGGATTGCATTTTTTAAATTGTTTAATTATAAAATAATACAAAATTTCAATATGGGAGAATGCATTATAAAATAATACTAACATTTTTCTAATTAAAAGATTTATACCATATTCGTTAATGAATAAAATAAAAAATCATTAAATGAAGATATCCAATTAACGAAGAAAATTATCATAAATAAAAAAAATATCAAACTATTTACAAATATATAAAAATTTTACTGTCTATCAGCGATAAACTTCTATCGCTTTCTATATTTGTAAATAGTTTAGTTTAATTGATTTTGTGATATTTGAAAACAACTCAATTAATGATGACATATAATAAAATTAATTATTTTTTAAAAATATATAACATCCAAATGATTATTATTCAGAACGTTTTGAATTATTTTGTAATTTGAGAGTGAGAGAGAGAGCTTTTCTCCCTGGAGAAACGTTGAGAGTGCAACAGGGTATGCTGGAGAAAGTAGTGAATGAAGAAAGACAAAAGTAGAGGGTGGAAGTTTGTAGACAAAGGAAATTCAAACCGAGTACATATTTCTTTAGAGATCAGTCTACAAAAGAAAAATGTGTGAACTTTAGACATTCAATGTGTGTTTTTGTTCATTTTGCTCAAATCTTCTATGTGTGGTGGCTTTTTGTTATTCCATAAATATGACTTAGATGAAAAGGAAGAAGCAAGGACAACAAAGGAGGAGAAGATTAGGAGGGAAGAAAAAAAGACAGAAAAAAACAGAGGATAAATTTTTGTTTTAAAAAAAAAAAAAACTTGAAGGGGAAGAGGAGGAGAAAGAAAATGGAGAGTGTTTGGAATGACTTTTCAAGCGACTAATTTAAAAAATAAGTCATTTTGAAATAAAATTTAAGTGTTTGGTAACAACCTAAAATGGATTTTAAAGAAAATGAGTTTATAAGATAAGTTGGTTTAGGATAAACACTCAGGAAAATGAATTTCGAGTGTTTAATGGTTAATCTCTTCTAATTTATATGAGAAACTCTAGCCATAATCTCCCGCGACTGTCGTCAGCTAACTTTGCCACCACTTCTAGTGACTGCCACTAGGCATCTCCGACCACCACCTCCGTGTGACTGCCGCTGGCCAACCTCCGACCACCATATATGGGTGACCACCGCTAGCCAACCTCCAACCATCACTTTTGGCGACCATCTGAAGCCTACCCATTTTTGCCCTACCGCCTTCGACCACCATCGCTGCTGGAAGATTCTTTTATAGTAATTTGACATTAGTAAAATATTTTTATTATATCACAAACCAAACAAATATGTAAATAAAAATACTTTGAAAAAAGTTGTCAAATAAATGTGTATTTTTATTTTAAAAATTTTTTTGTCAAAAATATTCACATGAAAATGAATTCTTGAAAAACATTGTTTTAAAGTCATTTTAAATATCCAAAAGTAGATGGAGGGAGAAAAATAAGAATATGTTTTTATTAAATTAAAGACAATAATGGTAAAGGACAAATAGTGTTAAATGAAGTTCTTTAAAAAAAAAAAAAGTGTTAAATGAAGTAAGAGAAATGTTTTATTTTCGGTGTTGGTTGTTGTAGTGTAGGTGAAAAGAGAGAATTTTGGAGATTTTTGAACAAATTCAAATTTGGATAATTATTTGGGTAATTAAGTATGTATTTAAATGAGGAGAGAGAAGGATGATTTGAGGGTTTGACCAATAGATGAAATCAAGGATAAAGAGTTAGTCTAAACTCGGGAATTTTTCTAGTACAATGGAAATACCATACCTACCTCCCTTGTTCATACTATAAAACCGTCTTCATAAATTATTATTATTTATGATTTAAAGCAAGTACTATGCGTCCTGTTAACTATGCTATAATTTGTATGTGATTCTTGAAAATGATTATCAAGATTTTCAAGTAAAGTCATGTTTTTAGCAAGATTATATGTCTTAAAGTATTTTAGAAAAAAATGTCTTTCATGTGAAATTCTAGATTTATGAAACATCATTTAAAAAAAAAGATTCTGGTTTTAGAATGATTTACGAGTTATGTGAAAGTAAGATTTTCAGAAGTGACAAGTTTACTCTTTTAAGTTTGAAGTGGTTTTCAAACCACTAGATCAAAGTACCTGAAAAGTATCTAAAATGTTTTATTTGCCTTTAATTTAGATATGTTTCTATTAGATTTGATGTTGTTTGCTAGTGGTTTTCAGGTAATTGTGGAGAAAATAAAATTTTGAACTCAAAAGAACCAAACCGAGCCAAAACTAAATGAAAAAGTGAAGAAAAAGAAGAAAAACTAAAAAACAGGGTAGTGTCGCAGTGCCAGTGTGATGTTGTGTTCACGCTAAAACTTGAGAGCAATGAAATCAAAAAAATTTTTAGGATAGGAAAAATGATGGACAACGCTGCGGCGACATGCTTTTATGATAGACAGAGTCATGGTGCCAGTTTTCCATATTTGAAAAAATTGCATTTTTGGAAAGTTCTTGGGGCTGCAAGTTTGGGACATTCTATAAATTGGAAGATGTTCCGCAGTTCTAATCACGAAATTTCAGCAGAAAAGAGAGTCTAAGAGTGTGAGTTTGCTATCAAAAAGAGAGGAAAGTGTTGGAGAAGAGTTGAAGATCGTTTGAGATCCCGAGGTGCCGACCAAGTGGAGATTGAAGGAATTCAACGCCGGGAAGCAATAGACTTTTTCTTCCTAAGTTTCTCTTTTCCTTCTACTTTTATGCTTGAGAACTCATATGAAAGTATGTATTTGATAGCTATGCGTGGCTAAACTCATAGTTTTAGGGTGTTGGATGATTTAATTATGAATTTAAGTAAATGGCTTAGTGTTTTTCATGGATGTTGTTTAATGATATCTTTTTCAATGCTATTGTGCTTTATCTTCTTATCGATTGATCATCAATACTTGTTAGGTTAGATGTATGATTTAGTGAGTATTAGAAAAAGTTGTTGATAAATATTCTTAATCCTATGCCTCTTAATTGATTTCAAGAAATTAGTAATCAATTAAGTTGTATGAGAAAATGTTGTTTTTAGAGAAAATAATTCGGACTTTAGTTTCTAGACGTAGACATATTGTTTGCACATAATTCCATGAAAACCTAAAACATGACTTAATGAGGTAATTAATCACATCAGCACCCTAGAACACTCTTATCCCTTGAATTTTCACTTGCTTTTACTTTCTTTTCTTGTTTCAAAATACAAATCCATACTCAATTTCAGTTCCTTAGATAAAATCAATTCAATTCTTGAATAGATAGATGAAAATATTGAATTCAGTCCCCAATGGATATGATACTCAGACTTAAACCATTTTATACAATAACTTGACTCGTGCACTTGCGATTTTCACACATTAGTACCCATGGTGATTTCCCATTGTTGGCTTTTTGGCCCTTAGTCTCAAATTAATTAATTTTAATTAATTAATTAATTAATGTTTTGATGGTAACAAACCTGATTTTATTTACTAATAATTTTATTATTTTGAATAGTCCATAGGGTAGAGTTCGGAAAAATGATTACGATGCCTCTAGAATCACCAAAATCGGAGTTCAAACGAAGAAGTTATAATGGAAATGAGGTTAACGAAAAATTATCCGAGTTGGTGACATGGCAGCCAAATCATCAAGTTGAACCATTTTGGAGAGTCCCACTTTGAGCTATGGAGTGAGTGACACATGGTTGAGTTTTGATTTTTGAATTGGTTTTAAAAAGAAATTGATTTAAAAAAGAAAATAAATTTAATATTATTTTATACTTGTGTCTAATGGCTAGTTGGTTTGAAAATAAAAATAATTTAATATTATATATGTTTGTCACACCCCACCCCGAACTATCCTCCCGTAGCCCGAGACGGAGTGTGAGGACAGTAGTTACCGACTACTTTGTCACATAACCCACTGTCACACTCATCACATTTTCATATAAAACCTTTCTAGGACGGTAATACCATTAACATACTCTTGACAAACCTCGACTTCAATCGGCAACGGGAACTGTCATGCTACCTGAAAATGGAAAACATATAAAAAGGGTGAGCTAACAGCTTAGTGAGTAACGGTTTTCTGAAAACAATATATATTTTAACTGTGAAACTGGTCAAACTCACATAAAATATAACACTTCAAATCATTTTAAAATATACTTAAATACCATTGTTAAAACATGCTTGTTTGGTTTAGAGTAAATACTAAAAAATCTCATTCATTTAAAAAAAAACCTTTTTCCCTAGTTGAGGCGAAGCAGTGCTCAACGCTCCTCAACGTCGATTTTCCTTAGCTGTGTGGAGTAATCTCAACACATCAGCGTCGTATATACCTCTATGTGCACATAGGTACTAGAATTCGGGCCGCCCTTAATGCTTTCTACGAGTCCCTGAGCATTGAGGTCCCATTTCTATATCCAGGCTACCCATTTTCCTTCTACGAGTCCCTGAGCATTGGGCACCTTTATAATTCGAGCCGCCCACAATGCCTTCTACAAGTCCCTGAGCATTGGGGTCCCTTTTCAAAGTTTTATAAAACACGATACATATTTTGGAAACATTATATTAATAACTCATAAATTAACCGTTTCCAAATCTCACATCATCAGCATGCTAAATTCAATTTCCAGTTTTAATATCAAACAACATGCTTTTCATACAAGTTTATTTTCAAATCTTTCTTGAAATCATATAACATCATGCTTTTCAGAAGAATTATGAAAACAAGTATCAATCAATCACCATGCGTTTTATAAACTCATAGCAAGTAACCAGCATACTCAAAGTTTTCAAGTAAAACGCATGCATTTATTCATTGAAAATCCATGAAATCAGATTCATAAGGAACTCATTTATATTTTGTAAAACGCAGATGTTACTCACCTGTACTTGCCAAAGAATAGGTTCTCTTCCTTCCCTCTATTTCCTCTTTCCCGAGCTTCTTGGACGCTGCGTTCTAACTCTAGAACGCAAGGCTCCATTTTCCTCTGTCAGCTCGGTTGAACGCAACCCTGCCCTTCAATGCAAGGTTGATAACTACCATAAACCCTGTCCTTCAATGCAAGGTTGATTACTTCCGCAAAGTGCATCTTAACTCTTCTTACTTCTCTTTCGGATGCGTCGCCCTCTCTTGGACGCAAGGTCCAACTTGAACGCGTCACCTAACTTTGGACGCCGCGTTCACCTTGAACGTAGTGTTTGTCTTCATTGCAAGACAACTTCTTTAACATAAAATAGCTAAGTTGTCAAGAATACTTTCTTTCTTGGCTGCAGACTCCTACTACGGACGCAAGAATTCCTCCTTTTTGCCTTCTTTCTTCCCTCTCTCTCCAGAATTCTTCTTTCAGAGTCATCAGTAGCTCCTTTTCCCTCAAGGTTCTATTTATAGGGAACTTGCCATCCTACTTCTTCTCTCCTTTTGCCAGTTGTTTGCGACATGTCACGCTGCATGCTTAATTAACCATGCATTTATCCAAGCGTCACCTTGCATGAAGCACTCAACATGCATTCTAACACCTCCTACTTTTAAGGTGTCAAGTCAATATGAAGCCACCTAACCTTTATAAGCTTATCTTATGCGTCCAACATTTCCAATAAACAACTTTTCATTCATCACAACGCCCCCAGGCGTTTATTGAGTTTCCTTTAAGGTTTGAGCTTCATTATTTACTTCCCTGTCTCTCAGCCATACTTCCCTTAAACCCGTTTTTCCACCGCATACTACTAGGCGTCAACGTCTCAACGCATACTACTATGCGTTTGTCTTACTGCATAGTACCATGCGTCAGCCTGAACCGCATACTATCATGCGTCCATGATCTTCCTCCTTTCCTTGAGGATTCCTTGAGTATCCCTCTATGCGTTCTTGGGCCTATATTCCAAGGTTCTTCAATTAACCTTTTCCTTGCACTAAAATATCTCTGATGATAATTAGTATGCGTCCACCTCTTGCTCTAACTTTTGAGCTTACTTCTCATTCTTCCACTTTATCCAACACTTGAGAACATTCCTTGCTAATAATCTATGCATTACTCAATTTGCTATAGTATTCTATCTTTCCGAGACTTAGATCTCTTTCAACACTTCACAACATAACTTTATTCCTTTCTTGCTTATGCATTTCATTTCTTTCCCTTTTCGCTTTACTTCCATGCGTCCATCCATACCATGCGTTACCTTGGTCCTGACCATGCGTCCAACATGGTCTTTTACTTCTTTTCTTCATAGACTCTTCAACGCATTAGTTTCTTAAAAGTAGGGTGTGACAATGTTTGTGTCTAATGGTTAGTTGTCCTTAAAACATTTACAAAAAAAAAAAAAAAAAACGTTTTACTTTTAATCTCCACCTTTAATTTTACTTTTTGATCAATCTAATGACCCAAATTAAAATTCGCTTTTTACCCAACTTCTCTCTCTTTTTAAACTTCATCTTCTCCAAAAAGTTTTTCCAACTTTTGCAACTTTACAATCCTCCAAAAATTGAAAAACGCCACCATTGTTACTCTCTTTCCCAGCTCTCAAATTTATTTCTTTTCATCTTTCTAGAGAGATGCTTTTATTGTATTGTGAGTTCAAATTTGTACATCTACTCTTTCTAGAGAGTTTTATTGTGTGAGTTAAATCCTAACCCGTAGATAGGATCGAGTTTGCTCTTGAACCCGAAAAAGGAGCAAGGTAGCAGTTTAGCTCTAATTCGTGGAAAAAGTCAAAGGAGATTTTTAATCGAAATCCCAAGAGGCACTTAGAAAAGTGAATGTGGGTTGAGTTTGACCGAACCACTATAAAAATCACGTCGTCTTCTTCTCCAACTCTTTCTCAATTAATTTTGCAATTAATTTTTAGTGGCATGTTATAGATTACTATTCTTCTTGGTTGAGATTGATTGAATCTTGCGTTTCATATTTTTTTTTGTCAATCTTGATATTTAGCATCAATTAAGGTTTTTATTAATTTAATTCAAAAATAGTTTAATTAGTTTAATTTGAGCATATTTAGGAATAAGTTTAATTAAACCCTATTCACCCCCTCTTTAGGGTTGCCATACCTGTCCAACACCCACTACACCGATATGAATGTGTTTTCATAGTGTGTCCATGATATATATGAGGTCTTTGGGACCCACTTCAACACACACATAGGCTTTGGGTTGTGTGTCAAGGTGTATTGCCTTCTGAGGGCTACTTTGTGTGTGCACATATGACCATGTTTCGTTGCTATTTACCTTGAGATTACTTGGTGAGTAGTATGACTACGTTTGCTCCACTATACATCTTAAGATTACTTGGTGTATAGTATGACCATATTTCTCTGCTATATATGTTGAGTTCATCTGTATATAGTACGACAATGTTCGGGTATAAGTTTAGTAAAGGTTTTTACAAGTTAATGCTTATGATTTTCTCTACGTAATAACTCTTGCAAGTTTTGAATTGTTCATGTTTTACATCAATTTATAGAACTTCAATTTTTATTTATTATGACAATAGTTTTATCAAATTATTTTCCTATGAACTCTTACCACTCACTGGATTTTTTAGCTCATCCTTTTATATTTATTATTCCACTAGGTTGCTCTTGAGCTTCAATAGGAATTAGCATATCATAAGTTACCACTCGACCCATCAGTTTATTGGAACATGTAACCAAGCGTGGAGTTTTGTTAATTGTGTAAGATATCTCATTCAAGTTAAGTTTCAAGTTCAAGTTTGGCTCATTGGGCTTGAGTTGGGCATTCGACCCAACTTCCTCCACGACCTCGACCAAGATTGACCCACAAAGGTCGAGGAGCCCAACTTTCGCATAAGGCATGTCCAATGCCATAATGGCAATTTCATAAGAGTCTCAAAGAGATTGTGTGACACTTTGATCTCACCCTTTTTGAACAAGTTAGCCAAATCAAATTCAAATTATCAATGGCCAATGGACGAATTTCACGACCTTCACCCTTGTTTTGGAGAAAAGAATTTTAGAAAACTAGGTTAAGGAAAAAGAGGTTTTTGCAAACATTTGAAAGAATGTTTGAGAAAAAGACTGTTGTAGGTTAGTAAGCAATCATAAGGGACAACTACGCCTCAGTAGCATAGAACTTTGGGTATGAAGGTATGATGGTTATATATCTTACCCACACATAGCATACTATAAGCATTTTTATGACTATCACCCTTGTATATGAAAATGTTGAGAAGTCACTTACTACACAAAGTACAAGGAAAGTAAACCAATATGAAAAATGGAATACATAATACGAAAGCATGATAAAAGGGGGTCCAAGTGGGCATGCAACCACAAACAACAAGCCTTGGACAAGCATGACCGTTCCTGAGATTCTCCATTTGAGCTTTATGCCTTAAAGCCACGTAGTGAATTAGTTATTTAATAATTATTCAATTTTTATTATTACATATGCAATATTAAATTATCTTTTACAGATAAAATTCAAGGTTATTAATTGTAATCTTGAACAATATGTGATTGATATATAGATAAATCATGTTCGAGTAATAACCTAAATGGTCTATAGTATATGGATCCGGTTGGGTGATTTATTCTAGTGACACTATGATACAACCCACTTTGTAATTGTTACAAACAATTTGATCCAAATCATTCATGTGGAGACATGTGAGTGGAGGTATCCTATACAAATACATATAAGACTGGATCGTGAAATCTCGCTTTGTAAATCCTTTAATTGAATAGATTAATATTTAATAGGATGATCATATGTGACTCGATCTTAATTTTGAGTTAGTTATAAACTTTTGCATGTGTAGGCCCGTTGTAATGACCCCAATTTTTACATATATTTAATTAACTTAAATCAAGGTAATTACTCATAAAATATAATTTCTTAAAAAATACACCTCATTCTTCCATTAAAAATGTGCCTTATCACCTAAATAAAACTTGAAACTAGAGTTTAGCAATAGAAATTATAAAATAACAATATAATCTTAAATATGAAGTAAGCATAAAATAAATATGTGGTTCTAAATTAATTAAATTAAAATTAAGGTGAGATGTCTCATGGCTCCTCCTCTTCAATGCCAAGATCATTCTTAACGAACTCATTATCATCATTTACATGACTATCTAAAAAGAAAGAAAACTACGAGAGGTAGTATAAAAATACTCTGTAAGTGGTTCCCATCATAAGGAACTTTCATGCACAATCACACGCATCATGCTTGCATACTCGCATGACCTATCTTAACATATAGATCATGAGACAACCTAACTGAACTTATTTTCACTTGCTTGCATATCCTTTTATACATGTTCATATCTTTGATTTGATGCCATGTTATGTAGAAATACCCCATACCTTAACTGTCGATTCTGCATGTAATATTTACAAGGTAATGCCCCTAATAAATACCATTAACATGAACTAATTTTGTTTCCTAAGCTCAACCGTTAGTAGAAACCATACTTATCATATCATGCACCTTGTTGCATAACATAACTGCTTAATTTGGGTATTTCATGCATAATATATTCTTACTCAACTCCATGACACATAAGACTGCTAACTAGACTTCAATAAAATGTAATATACAATCATTTATTGATCAACATGCTAACATAAATCATGGGAAGCAGAAAATCATGGAAATTACACATTGTAACATGATTTCTCAAACATTAATCAAATGTCACAAATCAACAAGATTCCATCAAACATATATAAAAAGAAACATAATATAAATCGATCATAATCAATAGTTAAATTCAAACATTCAACACTTCATAATTCAAGAAAGATCTCAATGGATAATTATTCATAAGAGTCAATCACAACAATAATCGAATATAAAAAATCAAAACTACATGATAAAACATTCAAGTAGAAACTTATGATGTGTAACTACTTACAAATTATAATACAACTATACAATTAAACAAGACAATAAAACAAATTCACTTAATTCGGTAACTTATGGTAGAATCCACTTACCTCAAGCTTGAAATCTAAATCCTTTATAAGATTCCTATATAACATTTATCATGATTTTAATTAGATTTTAACAAATTAAATTTGATTTCCTAAAGGAAGCTCATAAGCTAGCTAAGTATACTAATTTATCTAGCTAACCTAAACTACATATTAATTTTCATAGTTATCATTACTAATAAAATTATTACATAAATCTCATAACTTAATCCTTCAAGTGATCTGACTTGTACATAAAAATACATGAAGATTATTTGTAAATTTTAAGGTTAATGAAAGAAATCTAAAACTCAAGTAATAGTATTTTTACCAAATTTTAGTCCTATGAAAAATAAATCATAAAGATTAATTTTAATGCCTTAAACATAATTTTGGATAAACCTAAGCTGCTGATCATGTTTTCAAAGTTTCATAGCCAACGTATTTTAATTTTGACATCAAACAAGCTAAAACTAGAAAGATTGCATAAACCTATAAAACACAATTTAGACTAGTTTTAGGGACTGTGTTGAAGCATTTTTATTCTGGTTTTTAGAGTTAAAATCAAAATTTTAAGATCTAAATAGTATTAAAAAAACACCTAGATTTGCTAAGAACAATGCCTAAGGAAAATTGAAACTTAGAGAGAATTGTCCTTATCATTTGATGCGTTTTCCTTTCTACCGTAATTCAGGGTAGAGGAAACCTTAAGTAACTAAGGAATTTGAGATAATGCTTGAATACCTTAGAAAAGAAGTATGAACATGCTTAGGATCTATAAAAATAAATAGGAAAATATTCACTACAAAAAGAGATTGAGAAGAGATTTTTCTTATCGATTCGATGCTACTGTTGGATAATCTTGTGAAATCTAACAACACCACTTGAAACAACTTTTAATACACAATATTCTCTCTAAGAAGTGTGATTTATAGCACTAGGGTAGGGGTTGGAGAAGAAAATTTCAGATTTTCTTTAGGCTATCTTGAAGGATAAAAGAAAGGGCACTTGAGAAACTTAGTAGACAGTGTTTTTGGAAAGTGAGCAAGCCTCTTTTTCTACCTCCTCCATGCATGCACGACCAAGAAGTCTTAAAATGGGATTTTGGATTTTCAATTTACCCACCTAAACTCTTAATTGTCCTTAGGTGGAAGCTCAAAATATTGGGTTAAGGAAACTAAACTATGGTTCAAGTTAACTTAAGTTACAACTAGAATTCTTCCTATTTCCTATGTACCCTCTTTAAACAAGTACTAATTAATGGATTTAAACACTTATATATTTCTTTTAAAAGCCCTAATTATTTTGTGTTACCTTCCCAATAATTTAATTAAAAACTTATGACAAAAAGTTACAACTACAAAAATTGTAAATTATACCCAACATCCACTTAATATCACATTCTCACCAAGTTTAACAATCTTGCATTTATATTCATTATTCCCTTCTACTATTCAAATAAAAAAATATAAATATATCTTACAAATATTTAGAGTAATCATTTTTTTTATATAGAATTGTAATAATCATATGCAACCAAGTATTGAAATCGACTTTGATAAATAAATTATACCATTTAAGCATAATAGCTCTAAATTATCATAAATTAAGTCTCCAAAGGACTCTAAACTAAATTTAAATAGTTAATTATACAAGTTTATCTAAATTAGCAAAGCATAATAATATTATAAAATTATGAAAATACCTTTAATGATTGTTTCGGTCATTACACTCGTCCTTTGATCTGCATGGGTGAGAGTGGCCCGAGTTGCCGACTCAATATGCCTACCTTTTTGGGGACTTGATCAAATAAGGAGTTGGAAATGTAATTTTATAAGATGGAATTCACTCCCTCTCATATAGGGAAAGTAGATGAGTAGTTCTCTTAAGTGCTAACTTCGGGACTTGAACATACGGTATGCCCTCTCCTTGGTCTGAGAGGGACTTAGTTTATGGTTGGACCATAAAAAAAATTGTTCACATTAGAGGACCAGTGATACTTAAGGAGATAGAGGTAATTACAAGAGTAAAGCAGAATTTTGACCCAACCGTATTTATGAATAACTCATGAATGATTGATTTGCTTGTACTGATTATATCCATGGTTGCAACTTGTTCTACATTGCATAAGAGTGTAACTATAGGTCTATAGTGGGTTGTCCTATAATTAATGAATGAAGATTAATTAATTAAAAAGTTCAATCAACTATTCTTGTATCATTGAAGCTTATAATCTGTAGGTTCATAAAGTCCCCTTGCTAGCTCACAATGAGCCGACAAGGATCAAAAGTATTGAAAGGAAATTTGAGGGGTTCATATTTATTGAAGGAAAAGTATATATATTGTATTTGATACAATTAATATAAGTATTAATGTATTATGATACATTATTATTATAAAATTAATTGTAACTATACAATATGAGAGAATTAATGTATTTGAATATGATTCCATTAATTAATTAAAATTATATAATATGAGAGAATCAAATTATTTGAATATGACTCAATGTTCAAATAATTAGATATTTTTATTTTAATATGAGATATTAAAATATTAATATAAATAATTAGGATTGCCCTGATTAAGTTTTATAAATAAGACCTTATAGAGGAAATATTCTCAGAAGTTCACATATCTCTCCCATAAAAACATAGAGAGGGTTCTCTATTCTCCCAATTCCTTCAAGCTTTTCAAAAAGGTTCCCTCAAGCTAGAATCTGGCCAGAGTCATAGTAAGGAAGATCTCATTAAGGAGAACATCAATTGGAGAGGGACTTGCTGCAACTACATTTCTACAAAGATATGTTTCTCTTTATGCTTAACTGATTTACGCATGCGATTCCATCGCTTCTGTTGCGAGATCCAAGCATTCAATCCCTTAATTTCCACCACTTAAATGTTGACGTCTCTATCAATCAACTCTGCTTGAACTCAACGATCTGAAGAGTAACATTCTTTAGGTCTTCAGCACACTCCCAACTAATTTCTTCATCTAGGAGGCTTTTCCACTTCACCAAGAATTTTTGCAAATCTCTTCTTGATCTTTCAACATGAAACCTTCGCTTAGCTAGTATCTCCTTGACCTATTTCTCAACCCACCTTTTAAAACCCTTTCTTCCACGTTCCATCCCACAAAAAATCTTATTAATTATTGGATGTCATCTTAGTTTGATAAGTTGTCTAAAAGTTTATGGGTTTTTCTTTTTTTCCATATTGTAGAAAATTAGGGTCTAAAAATTGACGGAGAGAAATCTTCTATTCACATTTTTTTTTTGTCAATCTTGTGTGTTCCTTGGTTTTTTTTCCTTAAGATTGCACATGAGAAAGAAAATAGTGTGTTATTGATTTATTTTTCCAAGAGAGAGAAGATAGAGAGATGGTGAGTTTGTTCGAAATGTTGGTGCCAGAGTAGGAGGAGGAAAGTGAGAGATGAAGCAAGAGTGTCGAAGGGGAGAGGGGGAAAGCGAGAGAGGAAATGAGAGTGGGAGGGAGAAAGAGGGAAAGCTAAAAGAATACTAAATAATCAAAGATCAAAGGAAAAAGATTGGGTAAAGTGGAAAGAATGGTATGGGTCCCATGCAATCTATAATCATGATAAGAATATCCCTATCTTGGAAAGAATCCCTCTTTATGCTAAAGTGTTTGAAGGTCACTTAGAATGTCTAGGGTTATGATGTAAGCCCCACACTTAGTTTTGGAAGTTGGCAAGCTTAAGGTGGTGATGTGTTATGTGTTGGTGAAAAGAAAGGTGGGCCGGGAACAAGAGTGTGAGAGCTAGCATGTGTTGGAAGCTATATTACGCGTTCAAGAGCAATGCTATGTGTTTATGGGCAATAGCATGCGTTCAAGAGCAATGTTATGCGTTTATGGGCAATAGCATGCGTTCAAGAGCAATGTTATGCGTTTATGGGCAATACCATGTGTTCAAGGGCGTTTATGGGCAATACCATGCGTTCATGAGCAAAGGCTATGTGTTCATAAGCTACATTATGCGTTGGTGAGGTTGAGAAGAGGTGCTATGCGTTGGTCAACTCGTTTATAAAGGGAAAAATGAGTTGCGATTAAGTCGATGGCCTATATAAGTGAGTAAGGTGAGAGTTTAATCATTCTAAACACGACCAAAAGCTCAAATCGATTCTATTTTATGGCTGAGAGACAAAGAGAGGTAGGAGAACATGTCTAGGGTAAAGTTGTGGAGAGTTCCGATCAATTCCATGGTGAAACCAAAGTTGGAATAGAGAGCTTGGCTGCTGTTGCACAATCCGAGCATGGTCTGGTGTTTGGAAAAGAACGAGCTAAGGAGTTCGCGTTTCGAGCTGAAATTTTGAGGTTAGTAAGTTAACTCAATTTATAACAACTCTTATGAAGGATGGTTGAGCTGATAATGAAGAGAAATATGTAAACGTTTAGGTGGAAGTGACTGACACAGAATTGCTGTGCAGTCTGAAGCAGCACGAGGTAATCTTGAAATATCTGACTAACGAGGGGGAGTTAAGCCTCGAAAATTTAAGATAAGCTAGAAAACATATTTCTTTACAAGGTTGTAGAAGGAAAGAAGTTCTAAATTTGGCTGGAAATGCAACGTTTAACAGATAGAAGTGAGAACAAAAAGGAAAGGAGGAAACTCTGTTGTTGGGTGTCGCTAGGAAGCGAGTGTCGCTGAATAATCGAAGTGTAAGTAGCGAGACGAGTGTCGTTGGGGTGCAAAAAGGGTTTTCTGTCTCACAAATCTCACTGGGTCTCGCTAGGTCTCATTCCTCAAGTAAATTCGCTGGTCTCGTTCATCCTGGTGTCGCTAGTTCTGTGTCCTGTTGTGTGTGTTTTCGCTAGTAATCTCACTAGAAATGTGGAATCTCACTGGTAATCTTGCTAGTGATACGGAATCTCGCTTATTATGATTACTTTGGGAAAAAGGAGGGTCTCGGTGATGAATCATGATTAGAGTTTAATTATGCACACTTAATGATCATGGAAAGGAAGTTTAAGGAAAGCTTATCGTGAGAAATATGTATTTATAGGCCACGAAGTGCTCGGAAAGGCATATAATTCGCTCAGGGCCTAGGACTAGTTGTGAGTGACTTTCTATTTTATATAATGATTACTCTTAGCATGTTTTAGTAGCAATGTGTGAGTGGAAACTATCATATTCTATGGAATCCTAATATTTATGCATGATAGGGGTTATGAGCTATAAAATGGATAAGTGCATGAGAAATCTTGTATACGTATATCTCCTTTTGAATATTAAGTTGTGCAACATACATATGGTGTATTCATTGAATATCTTGTGTTGTGTTGTGAAGTTTGAAGAATGTTATATGTATTATCTAAATGCAACCCATGGCCGAGAGACCATGTGTGAAGGCATATGGGGAATACGTTATATGATACTCAATGCTGAGGGACCATATGTGAAGGCACTTGAGTAGTCGATTGAAATGGATTCCAATGCCGAGGGACCTTGTGAGAAGGCATATGGAAATCCAATACATGATAGCTCAGTGCTGAGGGACCATGAGTGAAGGCACTTAAGCAATGGACTGATATGGAACCCAGTGTCGAGGGACCATGTGAGAAGGCATATGGGAACTCCGATATAGTGAAACTCAGTGTCGAGGGACAATATGAGAAGGCACTTGAGAGTTTGAAATGCCGAGGGACGATATGTGAAGGCATTTGTGCCAAGGGACTCGTGTGAAGGCATTTGAATATGTGAATGATGAGTATTGATACACGTGGTTGAGTGCGTTGAGCTTCGCTCCGCTACAACTAGAAAAGGATAATTGTATCACTTATGTTCTTATGGTATTGTTGACTTAGGAGTTATTATATATATATACATGTGGTAGTTTTATGATGATCCATGTTAACTCAAGGAAGTTTATTAGTAATTAAGATGTGAAGGCGTGGGGGAAATCTTGTATTTGAAAACTCAGTGCTAAGAGGTGTAGAGAAGGCACTTGAGTATCTTGGGGATCCAGTACTGAGGGACTGGGAGAAGGTACTTGGATAGCCCGTGAACAAATTATGATTGACTGATGCTGAAGTGTTGAGAGTACTCCATTCAACTGAGAAATATCGACGTTAAATGGGTGCGGTGAGCTTTGCTTAGCCTCAACTAGAGAAGGAGATTTAAGGAAACATTTTTTTTTTTTAATCATGTTTCCATAGATAATCAGATGTAGTTAAACTATAATTTGACGTATACTAGTGATAGACATGGTTGGGTTTTATATTTTTATACACTGTTGAGAAAAACTTTAATTAGTCACTCACTGGGCGTTTAAGCTCACCTTTTCCTTCTTTTTTCTGTTTTTCAGGTAGCGAGCGAGTCCGGGATGCTTAGCCTACGCAAGATCTCGTCTGGGTCCACCAAGAGTGTTTAGTATTTTGAAAATTGTAAATAATTGAATTGGAGCATGTGTTGTACATATAGAGAGGATTAAGGAAGTTGTTGTGTATTTATGCTATTATATGACTGAATGAAAAGGATGTGCATATGACAAGTTAACTCTGGTGTATGTGTGAATTAGTTTATGGTTTATAACTGTTTATTAGGTAAAGACAGAGTTATGGTTAACAGTGGATATCGTAAGAGGGTCGGTGTCCGTTGTCATCACACTTCTTCCTAGGTTAGGAGGGTACCTGGGAGGGGGTGTGACATATGAGACGTGTCCCTTCTTCACAAGGGCAAGTGGGAGAACATATTGGATATAGAATATGCCCTAGGTTAATGTCTCACCAACTTTAGTGCAAGTAGGAGATTGTTGGGATTTGAGTCCTAAAGCATCGTAGTTAATTAATTATTTAATATAGTATTTAATTTAATTATTAAATATGCAATAATGAGTTATTTATTATAGTAAAAATCCTTGGTTATTACATGAAACTTGAACAGTATATACTTGACATATAGGTGGATCATGTTCAAGTAATAACCTAAAGGGTCTATAATTTATGGATAAGGTTGGGTGTCTTATCCTGGTAACACTATGGATACGACCCATTTTGAAATCATTGAAAACAATGTGATCATAATCATTCATGTGGGGACATGCAAGTGGAGGTATTCTATACAAAGAGTTTGTATAAGATTGGACCACAAAATAATTAATCTCTTTTATAACATTGTTGACTGAAGATATTTATTTCATAAGATTATCATTTGTAACTCGATCTCAATCTTGAGTGAGTTATAAACTCTTGCCTATGATGGCTCGTCTTTTGATTTATATGGAGAGTGGCCCAAGTTGCTGACTCAATAAGCTTACCATCTTGGGAACTTGACTGAGTAGGGAGTTGAAAACATTACTACACAAGATGGAATTCACTCCTTCTCGCCTTAAGGTAAATAGATGAGTAATTCCTTTAAATGTTGACTCTAGGTCTTGAACAATGGGACCCTACCCACACACTAGTTGAGAGAGACTTAGTTTATGGTTGGACCATAAGAAAATTTTTCATTAGACAATCAGTGGTACTTAAGGAGAAAGAGGTAATTATAAAGGTTATTACGGTAATTTGACACAGTTGTAATTACGAACAACTCGTGAAGGATTAATGTACTTATAATGTTTATATCTAGGGGTGTGCACGGTTCAATTTGGTCCGGTTTTGACCAAAACCAAGGACTGGACTAAAGTGCTCAGTTTACATTAAAGAGGAATCGTAAAAAACCAGATTCTCTTGGATTTGGTTTTTGAACCAAACCAACTTGATTTGGTTCGGTTTTGACTTGTATTTTCTTCATCTTCTTGACCAAACCAACTTGATATAAAACTAGTTCCAATGAGTTTTTAGCGAGTGGAGAATCGGTGGAGCCATGGACTGGAGGAGAAGAACTACGGGTGTCGTGGACTGAAGGCATGGAGGTCTGCAACCAATGGAGGTCGAGTGTGGTGGCATGGAGGTCTGCGAGTGCAGTTGGTGGAGGCTAAAGAATGGAGGAAAAAAGAAGAATGGATGTCTGCGGAGTGTGGCTGGCGTGAATTGTGAAGAATGGAAGACGAAAATCGTGGATGGAATTGATGGATGACCTATGGGTTGGGTGATGACTGCCAACTGGTGAGGTGAAGGAGGGTTGTTTTCAGTTTTTATGTTTTAGGGTTTTCTAATTTTATTTTTTTAATTTTCTATTTTCTATCTTGAAATTAAATTAGGTTGGACTATAAGGGATGGGTTGGTGCTAGCAATGGGTTTGGGGTATCACCTAATAAGTAATAACTATTAACTAATAAAAACATATAAATAAATATATAGTAAAAATTATATATAGTAGACTTCGATTCGGTTTGATCTTCCACAATTTTTTCACTTGGTGAACCGTCAAACCAAACCATCAAGTTTTTATAAAACATTGAACTGTCGGTTGCATTTTTTAACAAAAAATTGGACTGAACCATCTGGTTTAGTTCGGTTCACCTGTTTTGTCCAACTTTTGCACACCCCTAGTTATATCGATCGATGCAACATGTTCTAGAGTGCATAAGAGTGCAACTATAGGTCTATAGTGGTGTGCTCCATAGTTAATGAATGTTGATTAATTTAATTAAAGATTTTAATTAATTAATCTTGAATCTTTGGAACTTATTTAATAATTAAGCTAAATACCATATTAAATAATTAATTAATTCACAACATATTAATTATTAGGTCCCCTTGCTAGCTCACAAGAGATTAACAAGGACTAATATTTTGAAAGAATAATTTGAAGTATTTAAATTAATTTAGGTAATAATATGTTAATTGTATATGATTTAACAATAATGCATATAGATATATTATAATGTATAGTTAATTCTAAATTAAACTATATAATATTGGAGATGTAATATATTTTAATATGATTCAAATAACAAATTAATATGAATAAGATTCATATTAGAACTATAAGTTATGAGAAAAATAAATATTTGAATATGATTCTAATATTCATTTGATTAAATATGAGATATTAATTAAATGAATTAATTGATTAAAATATTATTTAATTTAATTTAATTTAATATAATCAAGTTAATTAAAATAACTCCCTTGTGTAAGTGTGAGAGAGGGAAAGTGGTTCTCGATGATTAAACGATTTTTTTCTTTTCTTCTATCTAATCTCATAATCCAGAGAAAAGAGTTCTTCGTAAAAAAAAAGAAAAATCCCCTCATCAAATTCCCTCTATCTCTCAAGAGAGGCTCCAACAAGTCGAAATTTGCTAAAGTCATAGCGAGGAAGATTCTATGAAGGTGTCTCTAGTGTTGAAGGAAACCAACAACCATAAAGGAGAAGGTTTGGAGAAGATATGAAGATAGTCTTCAAAGGTATGTTTCTCAAAACCTCTAGTTTTATGCTTAATCTAGAAACTGTACAACATGTTCCGTAAATTCTTTTATTTTTTTCATCTTCTAAAATAAAAAAAATAAAATCTATATATCGCTTCTAATGCGGGATTCAATCCCTTCAATAATGTAACAAAAATGGTAGGCTCACAATTGATTCTCATGGCATAAATTGGTAAACTTCATCAATATTAATGAGGTGTAGGTCCCACAATTATGGGTTTTCCCTAATTACATTTATAAAAAAGTAAACACATCCTAAAGTATTTTTTTTTAACTATTTAGGAAAAACATTTATTTGTCTTTATTTATTTATCTGTCATAGTGAAACCCATGACACAAACTTCAATATATATATGTGTATGTATGGAGTACATACGCAATTAGGGAGTAAGCACTCCTCTTAACACGGGTTACATGCAACTCAATGGTTAAACTCTACCACCGACCTTGAAATGAGTTTTTTTTTTTTTTTTTTTTTTTTTTTTTTTTTTTTTTTTTTTTTAAGTTACATTTTTATTGAATCAAAAAAACCTGTTAATTCTCATTTTCAAGGATTATTTAGTTACTAAGCCTAATTATTTTGATATGAAGTAGGAGGTGGGTGTTTTAGAAACACCCTTAACCCTCTTTGAAACACCTCCTAATCCACTTGATTTATCACCAAAATGCATGTTTTTCTTCTTTAAATAGAGATTTATTAACTTGAAAAAGTTTGAATAATTTGGTGGTTTTTGCTGAAAATTCTCATCAACTCTCAAATTCTCCAAAATTCTCAATTATCTTCCAACTTGCTCCAAATTCATTACAATATGGATACCACAATTCATTCTAAAGTCAACGAATAATGAGGAAGATTCTTGTGGTGGTCCACGAAGTGTTCGTAATCAAAATTTTCGAGGAATTTGCTTCAATATTGAGCTACATCAAGTAAGTATCAAAACTCTGTTTTTCGATTTTTAGAACAAGCATGTTTAATCCTTAAAATTGATTTAGTTAGAGTATTTTAGATTCAAATTGATTCCGCATATGTGTTCTTAACTCTTTCATATATTCAAGCTCATAAACCATTTTAAGAATTTAATACAATTTCATTCAACAATACTATTAAAAATAAATCATTGTTCCGAATTAAAAGACTTAATAACAATAGCAAACGTGAAATTTAAATAATAATGTAACAAGTGAGATAATAAATTAGATAAATCATTTCACAAAATCAATAAAAACAATCAACTTCAATTATGAAACAACAAAATAAGTCACAAAGTTTTCAAATATAATTTCTATCCTCAAAATTTCAATTTTGAAAACTAATTAACCAAATATATTTTCAATCAATCAAATATTTTAAATAACTTTTCACACAATAATAGTAAGAATTAGTTCAAATCAATTGTAATTATCAACAAAAAAATGAATCGGCAAAAGTTTCGAAAAATAAATCAATGATTTAAAATTTTGAAATCAACCTTGGAAACTATCTATATTAAAGATTCAAGAATGATAATTTTATATCCAAACAATCAACTTCCAAAAAAATATATGTTTTCATAGATTTTCAATATATGGCATATAATTCTAAAATTAAAACAAAGCAATTTAATAGAAGAATTTTAAATATAGCAAAATTGGGTAAATTATTTATAACTTATAGCAAAATTTTTAATACAAAATTAAAGTCCATTAAAATACCAAAAAAGTCCAAAACTGCCACATACATGCTCAACCCAGCCCAAGATTAATTGGGAGAAACAGATTTTTTCGAAAAGTTAACTAAACTTTCCCTCCGTTTGGCTTTTCGACTACTTCTTCGTCTTCTTCTTATCCGTTTGCTACTTCCGTAATTTGTCTCCTTTTTCTCCTTCTCCTTTTTCTACTTCTTCCTATTCTTCTATCGTCTACTTCTTCTTCCTCTTCTTTTTCCTATTCTTCTTCTTCTTTCATCTTCTTCTACCATTCTGCCACTATTGAAGGTATAACTCTTCCCTTCTCTTCTCATTTCTTCTCATATTTTCTTCTCATTAATCATTGTCATTAAACCTAATTTTTGTTCTTATTAAACCTATATTTTGTAAACAGATGGTAAGCTCTTCTATTGTCTACTTCTTCTTCCTCTTCTTTTTCCTATTCTTCTTCTTCTTCTTTCATCTTCTTCTACCATTCTGCCACTATTGAAGGTATAACTCTTCCCTTCTCTTCTCATTTCTTCTCATATTTTCTTCTCATTAAACCTAATTTTTGTTCTTATTAAACCTATATTTTGTAAACAGATGGTAAGCAAAATCAAAAGAATAACGGTCACTGGAGACTCATCAAGTAAAGGAAAAAAAAATTGAAAACCAAAAAGATAAACAAAAAATAAAGGTATAAACATTAATCTTAAACTTTATGATAGACAATGCTAGTGTTTCTATCAATGTCTATCTTTAATAGATAGTGATAGACCACTACCATTGTCTATCAATGATAGATAATGATACTATACTATTGTTGTCTATCCTAATATATACGTTATTGCTTCTATCACACTCCATCCTGATATAAATGTTACTGTTATTGATTGACTCTTTTTCAATTAATGATAGATAATAATATTATACTATCATTGTATATATATATATATATGTTGTTGCTTCTATCACTGATATATATGTTATTGTTTCTATCACTGATATACATGTTATTGCTATTACTTTACTCTTTTTCTAGTATTTGATACGTGTTGTAGTATTAATATCTTAGATAAAAAGTGATAGTGTTCTATCAATGTCTATTGGGATAGACTTTGATAGACTATCAAAGCCTATCCCATATAGACAATAATATTGTTCTATCAATGTCTATCAAGGATAGACAGTGATAAAATACTATTAGTGTCTATAAATAATATAAAACAAATAATGATTTTGTTCTTGCATTATATAATGTTATTGAAACAATTGTTCTAACTTGAGTTATTAATTGAAAATGTTACTGTTATTGACTAAATGGTTCAAATTTACAAGTCTTACTATTGTGACTTTTCTAATTACAATGACTACATTTTGCTGAACTTTTAAATTCACCAACAGACAGAATCCTTTGTTTCTTAGGTCTTCTAGCTTGACATTTAACAATAGAAAGTAATGCTTTCATGATGTCAACGTTAGCTCTCCAATCTAAATGAACTCCAATAGGTCTAACACAACCTTTATGTGTTTGTGACAATATTTTTGAATAATAATACTTAGATACATAAGAATAACTATCCAAATTAAGCATCTGAATAACAGCAAGTGCATGTGCACAAGGAATTTCCTCAAAGTCCCATACTCGACAAGTGCAAGATCCCAAGTCTAGCTTCACTATGAATTGTTCACCTCCATCCGTTACTTTGTATTCAACATTGCTAATGGGATCAACCTAAGAAAAACAAAGAAATGTAATCAGAATCAAAATGTATATAAGAAAAATGGTTACTGAGATAGAAAATCAATATGATAGATCATGATAGTAGTCTATCTCTGTCTATCAGAGAGACACTGATTGACTCTATCAGTATGATAGATCATGATAGTAGTCTATCTCTATTTATCAGAGAGACACTGATTGACTTTATCAGTCTGATAGATCATGATAGTAGTCCATCTGTGTCGATCAGAGATAGCAAGTCCATGAAGTATTATTTCTTGAATCCACGATAGCAAATGCAAGGGGAAAATTTGATTGTTAGCATCTACTGTCGACATAGTTAATAAAGTGCCGACAAACTTACACTTTAAAAATGTACCATCTACGGATATGGTAGGTTTACAATACTTCCGCCCTTCAATTCATGCATCCAACAGCCATGAAACAAAATTTGAAATGTCAATTTTCATCCATTTCTAAAGCAGTGTACGTACCTGCAAAAATACATGAAAAGATTAGTAGATAAATAGGGATAAATGTCCATCACAGTTTATTAGAGATGGATAGTGATAACTTGTAGAAATACAAGTTATTATAGCCTTTTTCTTATAAAAATAGAGATTAAGTAGAGAATCATGCGACAATTTATGTTGAATTCATAAATAAATCTTCCTATGTGTTCTACTCTTGTATTTTTATGAAGATAATAATTTTATTACTTTTTAAGCCTAAAACGCATGTTTTAACACAGGAATGCAAACGATGCGTTGACGACTTCTTAACACAGAACTATGCATTGGTAATCTGTTCTCCATGGATGCATGATCTGAACGAAACGCGAGCAACATGTAGATGCGTTAACAACTACTCAATGCAGGACTATGCGTTGCCAACCTACGCGTTGACATCCGCCCAAATTCTCCTTGGACGCATAACGACCATAAACGCAAGGCAGTAGAAAATCATATCAGAATCTTGAGAGATTGTCAGAAGATTGACATGCATGATCTGTGGCTAAATTGGTGGATATAAATTGAGTCAATAATCACGCAATTAGGCGAGATGGACGCACGACATCAATTTCCTCCAATCACGTAGATTTGCCATTGATTACGAACGCAACGTCTATAAAAGGCCAATCCTGCAAAATGAAAAAGGGTTGTTGATTCTCGGAAGAATTTCTAAGTGACAGCAGAGTTCTCTTCAGACTACAACCGGAGACGAATATCTCGAGAGAGAAGAGTCTTCCCTCCGCCTAACCACTTCACAACAGAACCTCACGCTTCCATTCCGGCTACTAAGGACATTGACGCCTTTTCTTGCTTTCTATCTTGTTTTTCTAGCTTGATTTTAGATTTGTATCAAGACATTGAGCTATCTAAAGTTGTATTCCGTTCATCAATCTATATTTCTTCCATGTCTACTCATTTCTCTATACTTTCCGCCTTGTACTTTGAATCCATGAGTAACTAATCTTTCACGGGTTAAGAATTGCGTTAGCATCTAAATAAGACCCATAGTGTAACTATTGCATCTTTTCAATTGCAAACTTAATCCGATGCTTATGTTCATCTAGCTAATCGACATAAGTAGTAATAATCAGACTGCTCAAGAGGGTAAGTGATTGTGGAACTCAATTGATAAGGTCAAGAAGTGTTACCTGTCTATAGGAATAACCTTGGTACTTAACACTCTCTTATGCGTTATAGACATATAACGCATAGCGACTGACAACCAGGAAAAGAGTCGCAAGTATGAATAGACTATCACCATGCGTTTCTGATGATAGATGTTAACCAACCCGAACCCTGTTTTTACCCATTCACACAATTCAATTAGCTAACTTTGCTGTGTCGCATGCCTTTCCATCTTCCACATTTTAGTTTAGTGTACATGTTACGCTTTCTTTACATTAGATGCAAACAAACCTTTCTTAACTATTTTTCGTTACCACTGCAACGCATATAATCCACTTAAATATAGAATCAACATAATCCCTGTGTTCGACCTCGGACTCACTGAGAAAACCTACTCCTTTGCTTATACTTGGGTAAGGGATAGGAAAACTTGACAGATCACAAACACATAGCATTAAGCATAAGTAAGACGCATAGTATGTTCAACGCATAGTATGTGAAACGCATAATAGTAGCTTAACTTGCACATTGCGTTAATACAATTTAATTTCTCAATTTCATTTACAACAGATAGTGATAGAAAACTATCATTGATAGATAGTGATAGTTGTCTATCGTTGTCTATCTCGATTGACAGTGATAAATAACTATCGCTGATAGATGGTGATAGATTTCTATTGATGTCTATCTCGATAGACAATGATTGAAATTTCATAAGAAAAATCAGTAGCAGTCATACCTGGATTCATTTCCTTCAATTTTTCAAAAAAACTTTGTCTATCACTGATAGACAGAACTTTACTTCAAAAATTTGGTTATAGCAAAGAAGAAGAAGAAGAAGAAGAAGAAGAAAAAGAAGAAGAAGAAGAAGAAGAAAATCAATGAAGACAAAATAATAATAATAAAAAAAGAAGAAGACAATAACAACTAAAGAAGAAGAACAAAAAGAGAAAGAGATCCCCAGAAGAAAAAGAAGAAAATCTAACAAGAAAAAAAAAAAAGAAAGAAAAAGAATAACAAAACCTAGAAGAAAAAGATGAAGAAAACCTGTTGCACAAAGAAGAAGAAGAAAAAAGAAGAAGAAGAAGAAGAAGAAGAAGAAGAAGAAGAAGAATGGTGTGCACCTTCAAAAAGAAAAACTCAACAAAAACGAAGAATAAGAAGACCTAGAAGAATGATGAAGAAAACGACGTGAAAGACAGTAGCGATCTCTAATTAAATCAAGTGAAGGAAATCGGCGAAGAAGAAGAAGAAGAAGAAGAAGAAGAAGAAGAAGAAGAAGAAGAAGAAATTGAGTGAAGAAGAAGAAAATCAGCGAGAAAACGCGCGCAAAGGAAGGATATTTTCGGTATTTTGAATTGTTTTTTGAAAATATCTCAGCGTGTCTCAATTTTTTCTATTTCTGTAAATACTTTTATAATTTTTCCATCTATGACAATTTTCCCAATTTAATTGTCCCAAAAACAACAATTTATTTCACCAATAATTAACAATATTAAACTTGAAATTCATATATCAAAATATTCAACTATCCATAAAGGTATTTGATAACAAAATCAAAATTTGAATTTGAATCCGATACAATATCACAAAAAAAATCCATTCAAACAATTATTCAAAAATATCTAAGTCAAATTTAAATTCAAAATCATAAAATAACTCAAATAATTTCAAAAAGTAAAGTTACCAAATTATAGATTTTTCCTTTAGAAGCATAAAGATGTAGCTTGTTATGGATAATTTTGGATCAAGGGCAAAGGTGACATGGAAAAGGAGCAGCAGAAGCAACTAAAGAAAAGCAAAGGAGTGAGCCAAAGCAGATTTAGGCTGAGTCGGCCCAATCAGTCTCGGCAGCAAGGTCGAGGTCGAGCCCATCCGTTTGGATGCACTGGCCCAGCCAAGACATATGTTGACTTTTGGGAGAAGATCAGAAAAGCCCAAAGCCAAATGGTCACACTAGGCCTTGGCCTCGACTCCAAGGCTAACCCTCAATGTTGAATCTGCGACAAAGGCTGAAACCCTAAAAAGAGAGAAGACTGAGGAGACTTAGTGGAAGACTAGAAGGAAAAGGAAAGGGTCCACGACCTATGAATAAGAGGGAAAACAGACGAATGAGGTAAATGAAATTCAAGCCAAGAATTCTATTAGCATTAAACCTCCCTCTTCTGACTTAGGCATCAGAGTGCATGTGACCTACACCAAATCGGTGTGTAGTTCTTTCTGTTGATTTGCAAGCAAACGCTTCCTCCATAATACAAATTTACTGTTGGCACCATCTTGAGGTTAGTTCAATTTACTTGACCCAAATCTGGTATCAACAGTTGGCCTTTTCCTTTTAGGATTAGATTAGATGGATCCAATCTCCACATGACAACAATGTTAAATTTATAATCTTGGGAAGAGAGGACCTGAAAAAGAAAAAAAAAATGGCTTCTGTTGTGCATGAGATTGTGAAATGAAATTGTACTAATGCAATGTGCAAATTAAGCTACAATGATGCATTTCACACACTATGCGTTGAACATAGCATGCGTCTTACTTATGCTTAATGCTATGCATTGGTGATCTGTCAAGTTTTCCTATCCTTTATCCAAGTATAAGTAAAGGAATAGGTTTTCTCAGTGAGTCCGAGGTCGAACACAGGGATTATGTTGATTCTATATTTAAGTGGATTATATGTGTTGCAGTGGTAACCAAGAAATAGTTTAAACGTGTTTGTTTCTAATCTAAAAAAAGCGATAATATGTACACTATACTAAAATGTAGAAGATGGAAAGGCATGCGACACAACAAAGTCAGCTAATGATTTAAATGAATGAATAAAAACAGGGTTTGGGTTGGTTAACGTCTAACATCGGAAACGCATGGTGATAGTCTATTCATACTTGCGACTCTTCTCACGGTTGTCACCCGCTATGCGTTATATGTCTATAACGCATAGGAGAGTGTTAAAAACCAAGGTTATTCCTATAGACAGGTAACAATTCTTGGCCTTGTCAATTGAGTTCCACAATCACTTACCCTCTCGAGCAGTTTGATTATTACTACTTATATCGATTAGCTAGATGGACATAAGCATCAAATTAAATTTGCAATCGACAAGATGCAATAGTTACACTATGGTTCTTATTTAGATGCTAACGCAACCCTAGACCCTTGATGGATTAGTTACTCATGGATTCAAAGTAAAAAGTGGAAAGTATAGAGAAATGAGTAGACATGGAAGAAATATAGATTGATGAACGGAATACAATTTTAGATAGCTCAATGTTTTGACACAAATCTAAAATCAAGATAGAAAAACTAAGATAGAAAGCAGGAAAAGGCGTCAATGTCTTGAGTCGCTGGAATGGAAGCGTGAGGTTCTGCTGTGAAGTGGTCAGGCGGAGGGAAGACTCTTCTCTTTCGAGCTATTCGTCTCCGGTTGAGGTCTGGAGAGAACTCTGCTGTCACTGAGGAATTCTTCCGAGAATCAACAACATTTTCTCATCTTGCAGGACTGCCCTTTTATAGATGCTGCATTCGCAATCAATGGCAAACCTGCTTGATTGGCGGCGAAATTGATATCATGCGTCCATCTCGCCTAATTGCGTAATTCTCAGGTCAATTTAGATCCACCACTTTAGCCACAGATCATGTATGTCGATCTTCCGACAATCTCTTAAGATTCTGATATGATTTTCCACCGCCTTGCGTTGATGGTCGTTATACGTCCATGGATAATTTGGCTGATGTCAACGCGTCATGGGTTGCTAACGCATAGTCCTGCGTTGAGTAGTTGTTAACGCATCTTTAGGTTGTTCGCGTTCCGTGCAGATCATGCATCCATGAAGAACAGATTGCTAACGCATAGCCCTGCGTTAAGAAGTCGTCAACGCATCGTTTGCATTCTTGCGTTAAAACATGCGTTTTAGGCTCAAAAAGTGGTAAAATTATTATCTTCATAAAAATGCAGGAGTAGAACGCAAAGGAAGATTTATTAGTGAAATTCATCATAACCTACCGCATGATTTTCTATTTAATCTCTATTTTCCTAAGAACAAAGCTATAATAACTTGTATTTCTACAAGTTATCAGCTTCAATGCCTAAGTACAATAAAAGAATTAAATAATAGAGAAGAAGTCAGAAGTTTTTAGATCAAGTTCCAAATCTCTTCTCAAGTTGAAGATCCCAGATCAAGATCAATATCAAGTTCAAGATATCCCATAAGGAGCTATACTGATGTATTTATAGGGAGAATGAGATAGAATTTACCTTTTTTTCCTTTTAGGATTGGATTAGATGGATTTTTCCATATTAGCAATATAGCTTCTTTCAACAAGATCATGGGCATGTGACCAGAGATTGTGTTCAACTAAAAGACAAGATAGAAACCTTAATTCGCAACGGTTTCCTGAGCAAATTTTTGAAGGGCCCAGGTGAAAAGTGGACGAGGTCGACTGTGGCAAGAGGAAGGCTGAGGCTAACACCCGCAAAAGGGAGGTCGAGGTTAACATAATCAAGTTAAAGAAAAAGACCAAGGAAATTTCATTAGACGTAAAAGATGCACAGAGCGACTATATAGGTAAGGCATGAGAAAGATAACAACATAATAAAAGAAGTAAGAAAAGATTGAGGGAGCTTCTCGGTTGTCTTGATTGGCAGCATCATGGTCAGCCTCAGCCTCGTCATTAGCAGGTTGGAAAGCATAAGGATTTTGGCACAGAGTTTCAAAATCCTGAGTGAGATTATCAAAGTTCATCTCAGGGTGGTGGAACTTGGCTTTCTCCTTGCTAAATTCAATATCATCCTCCATCATAGAATTTTGCACTATGGTATGGGCACCGATTTCAGTGACCCTTTGCTCTAGGTATTTGAAAAGCACCTAAAATGTCGAAGGAGATTGAAGGAGTTCAGTGTCGGGGAGC
Source organism: Citrullus mucosospermus (assembly GCA_030954485.1). Classification (NCBI taxonomy): domain Eukaryota; kingdom Viridiplantae; phylum Streptophyta; class Magnoliopsida; order Cucurbitales; family Cucurbitaceae; genus Citrullus; species Citrullus mucosospermus. The sequence goes on along the minus strand of CM062057.1, from coordinate 12,021,934 downwards.
AATTTGAGACTTTTTCTTACTTAGGCTCTCTTTCCCTTTTGGTTTCATGCTTGAAAACTTATGCAAATATGTATTGATGGCTATGTGTGGCTAAACTCATTGTTTTATGGTGTTGGATGATTTAATTATGGATTTATGTCAATGACTCAGTACTTTTCATGGATGTTGTTGAATTATATGTTTTTCAATGCTATTGTGCTTATTTTTATTGAGTGATCATCAATAAGTGTTAGGTTAGATGTATGATTGAGTAATTGTATATCTAATTGGATCTCTAGCATTGAATTTCTACTAATCTTTCATGAAAATAGTTAGGTTATTAGAGAAAGTTGATCATCACTAATCTTAATGCTATGCTTCTTAATTTGGTTTCAAGAAATTAGTAATCAACTAGGTTGCATGAGAAATTTTTATTTTTGAGAGAAAATAGTCTGGATATTAGTTTCTAGACGTAAACATATTGTTTGCACATGCTATGCTTCTTGTTTTCTTTCAAAATCCAAAGTTGATTTCCATCCCTTAGATCAAATCAATTCAATTCTTGAATAGCTTAGTGAGTATATCTAATTCAATCCCTAGTGAATACGATACCCAGACTTAAACTGTTTTATATTATAACTCGACCCATGCACTTGCAGAACTGCATTTAATTTCAGACATCAAGTTTTTGGCATCATTGTTGGCGATTGAAGTAATGGTATTTTCACTTAATATTTAAAGAGTTGATAAATCTTAATCTAAGGTGTATTTTACTTTTTTTTTTCTTTTTCTAAAATTGGTTGGTTGTGCTGTGGTGTATGCCAAGAGATAATTCTAATCTTGTTCCATTTGATCCCAAGAGTGTAGGACTTACCGGAGGAACTTAATAGGTCAACCAAACTCAACCGGTGAAATGGCCAAAGAAGTAGCAGAAAAGGCAATTCAGGATTATTTTCAACCAAGTCTCCCGAAAAACCAACCCGGAATAGCAAACGTGCCCATAAATGTCAACAATTTCGAACTCAAATCGGGGTTAATCCAAATGGCATGAGAGCTTTCTTTTAGAGGACATTCCACTGAGGACCCTCACAAGCACCTTCGATCTTTCCTAAAGATATACGGGATGGTAAAGACGAATGGAGTTTCTAACGGTGCTATGAAACTAAGACTTTTTCCTTTCTCTTTACAAGACCGAGCGAAGGATTGGCTTGAAACTATACTGCTAGAGAGCATAACCACATGGGGTACACTCGCTTAAGCTTTCTTAAACAAATACTTCCCACCTGAGAAATCGCAAAGATTGAGGATAGAGATAGACACATTCTGTCAACTTGAAGATGAACAATTATATGAGGTATGGGAACGGTACAAGGACCTCTTGAGGAGATGCCCACAACATGGCTACCCAGATTGCTTGCAAATCCAATTGTTCTATAATGGATTGTCAAGCTCCATTAAATCTATCTTGGATGCTACCGCTAGAGGTTCTATATTCTCAAAGACCGCCCAAGAAGCCTACGCAATACTTGAGGACTTAGCCAATACATCATAAAATTGGCCTTGTGAAAGATCATCTTCAAGCAAACCTGCTAGAGTGTATGGAGTGGATGAGGTAAGCCCAATTGGCTTCTCTTACTAATGCTTTATCTAAATTATCTCAAGGAGGCCAAACTCAAGCAAGTCCACCATCAATAGCTTCTCTTGCGACCATGGCAAATCAACAAGAGCCAAGTGAGTTGGAGGTGGACAATTATGTGGATAAAGGACAATACTGAGGCCAACAACAATTCCCAACTCACTATCATCTCAACTTGAGGAGTCATGAGAATTTCTCATATGCCAACAACAAGAATGTGTTGCAAGCACCTCAAGGATTCAATGGAGCGAGGAATGCAAAGACATCATCATTAGAGGACATAATGCTTGAATTTGTCAAATAGTCAAGATCAAGGACTACCACATTGGAGAATTCGGCCCAAGTTATAGCAAGCACCGTTCAAAGCCAAGGTAAGGCAATTCAAAGCTTAGAGGTTCAACTTAGTCAAATTGTCACATGTCTCCACAAAATGCAAAAAGGTAAATTTTCAAGTTGTCTGGAGAAGAACCCAAGGGAGGAATGCAATGTCATTACCCCAAGGAGTGGCAAGGAATTGAACAAGCACATCATGATAGATGATGATGAGCCTCCACAAGAAGAGGATGAAGTTATCATGGAGGACGCATCTACAACAAGAAAAGGGAGTGCACCCAAGGAAAAAGAGCAATCAAAGACCAATATGAGTACTTATAATTCTCTTCCTTTTGTTCCCAACACTTTACCTTTTCCTTAAATATTTCAAAAGAAAAAGATTGATGCTCAATTTTCTAAATTCTAAGACATATTCAAAAAGTTGGAAATTAACCTTCCTTTTGCAAAGGCATTAGAAAAAATGTCTAAGTATGCCAAGTTCATGAAGGATGTGTTGTCTAAGAAGAAGAGGTATGGAGACTATGAAATGGATGCACTAACCGAAGAGTGTAGCGCGGCACTACAAAGGAAATTGCCTCAAAAATTAAAAGATCCAAGGAGTTTCTATATTCCTTGTCATTTAGGCAATAATTTGGTTACTAAAGTGCTTTGTGACCTTAGAGCTTCTATTAACTTAATGTTTTTATCCATGTTTAGGAAGCTCGATGGTGGAGAGGTGCAACCAACTACCATGTTCTTGCTTTTGGCCAATTGATCATTTGTTCATCCCTACGGCATTGTGGAGGATGTATTGGTCAAGGTGGGCAAGTTTATCTTCTGGAAAAATTTTGTGATAGTAGACATGGAGGAAGATGCCGAAGTTTCCATAATTCTTGGAAGACCTTTCTTGGCCACTGGAAGGGCCCTCATCGACGTGCGAGATGGAAAGCTTACATTCCACCTTAATGATGAGGAGGTAACATTCGACATCTATAAAACCCTTAAGCAACCGGATGTCACACCCTACTTTTAAAAACCGATGCGTTGAAGAGGCTATAAAGAAAAGAAGTAAAAGACCATGTTGGACGCATGGTCAGGACTAAGGTAATGCATGGTAAAGGTGGACACATAGGAAGTAACTCGAGAGCTTGAAGGGAAAGAAGTGAAACGCATAAAGGTAATTATGAAGAAGATGTAAGCATTGGCTTAAGTCGGACGTATGAGTAGGGATTAAAGTTGAATAGTGATGCGTTGAAAGGAAATCTAAAAGAAGGATAAAACGCATAAGATAGAGTTAAGGAAAGAGGCTATAATAATTTAAGGGTAAACCACTTAGCCGGATGTTAATCAATCAAGAGAAGGGTTTGTAGTTAAGATATGGATATAAGGAAAGAAGTGATGGACGCATACCAATTTATCATCAGAGAAATATTTTAGTACAAAGAAAAGGTTAAATGAATAACCTTGGATTACAAGCACAAGAACGCATAGAGGGATAATCAAGGAAATCCTCAAGGATAGGAGGAAGATCATGGACGCATGATAGTATGCAGTTCAGGCAGGCGCATGGTATTATGCAGTAAGGTACAAACGCATAGTAATGTGCGTTTGAGACATTGACGTCTAGTAGTATACGGTGGAGAAACGAGTTCAAAGGTAGTATGGTGGAAAGTAAGGAAAGAAACCAATGAAGCTAAAACCTCAAAGGGAAATTCAATGAACGCATAGGGGCATTATGTTGGATGAATAGTTTGTATATTGGAATATGTTGGACGCATAAGATAAGTTTATAAAGGCTAGGTGGCTTCATATAGACTTGACACCTTATCAGTAGGAGGTGTTAGAACGCATGTTAAGTGTTTCATGCAAGGTGACGCTTGGATTAATGCATGGTTAGTTAAGTATGCAGCGTGACATGTGGCAAACAAGTGGCAAAAAGAGAGGAGAAGTAGGATGGAAAGCCCTCTATAAATAGAACCTTGAGGGAAAAGGAGCGACTGATGATTCTAAAGTGAGAATTCTTGAGAGAAAAGGGAGAAAGAAGGCAGAAAGGAGGAATCCTTGTGTCCGTAGTAGAAGTCTGCGACCAAGAGAGAAGATATTCTTGACAACTTAGCCATCTGGTGTTAAAGAAGTTGTCTTGCGTTTAAGGGGCCAGCCTTGTGTTTAAGACGAACTCAACGTTCAAGGTGAACGTCGCGTCCAAAGATAGGCTCTGCGTTCAAGTTGGACCTTGCGTCCAAGAGAAGTCGACGCATCCAAAAAGAGAAGTAAGAAGAGTTAGGCTACACCTTGCGTTAGTTATCAACCTTGCGTTCAAGGGCAGGGTTGTGTCCAACCGAGCTGACAGAGGAAAATAAGCCTTGCGTTCCAGAGTTAGAACGCTGCGTCCAAGAAGCTCGGGAAAGAGAAAATAGAGGGAAGGAAGAGGAACTATTCTTGAGCAAGTACAATGTGAGTAACACTAATGTTTTTCTTAAAATATGAATGAGTTCTCAATAATTAATATCATTGGTTTTATGAATATAAATTCATGAGTTTTCAATGAATAATGCATGTGATTTATTTGAAAAATATTTGAGTATGCTGGTTATTTGATATAAGTTTATAAACGCACGCTGATTAATAATATGTGATTTCATGATTTTACTGAAAAGCATGGTGTATGATGTTATATCATTTCATGAAAGATTTTGAAATAAAATTGTTTGAAAGGCATGTTGTTTGATATTAAAGCTTTGAAATTGAGTTTAGCATGCTGGTTGATATTATATTTGGAAACGGTTAACTACGAGTTTATGATATAATGTTTCCAAAACATATTATGTTTTATAAAACTTTGAAAAGGCAACCAAGGCTCAGGGACTTGGAGAAGGCCTAAGGGTAGCCGGGATATAGAAAAAGGTATCCAATGCTGAGGGGCTCGTAGAAGGCAAATGGGTAACCTGGATATAGAAATGGGACCCCAATGCTCAAGGACTTGGAGAAGGCATTGTGGGCGGCTCGAATTATAATACTTATGTGCACATAGAGGAATATACGATGTTGATGTGTGAGATTACTCCATACAGCTAAGGATAATCGACGTTGAGCAGCATAGAGCATCACTCTGCCTCAACTAGGGAAAAATGATTTTGAAATGAATGAGATTTTTGAGTATTTATTTTAAACAGACATGCATGATTTAATAATGGTGTTTTAGCATATTTTAATATGATATGAAGCGTTATATTTTATGCGTGATTAAAGAATGTTTATGTTATGACCAGATTTATAGTTAAATAAGATGTTTCCAAAAAATTGTTGCTCACTGAGCTGTTAGCTCATTCTTTTATATATTTTACATTTTTCAGGTAGCATGACAGTTCCCGTTGCCGATCGAAGTCGAGGTTTGTCAAGAGTGAGTTAATGGTAGTACTGTCCTAGGAAGGGTAGCTAAACGGAGTATATGGTAAGTTTGACAGTGGGAATCGATCGAGAAGTCGATGACTGCTGTCCTCACGCTCTGTCTCAGACTACGGGAGGATAGTTCGGGGTGGGGTGTGACACCGGATGTGGAAAGGTATGAACATCATGAGCCAATTTCTTCATCAACTTTCACCCCATCCTTTCCAACAATGAACCCTAGGAAGTTGACTTGTTCTAGACAAAAGCTACACTTTTTGAAGTTGGCATAAAGCTTTTCTTCTCTATATTTAAGCAAAATTGCCTTGACATGCAAAATTTGATCATCCAAGTTTTTTGAGTAGACAAGAATATCATCAAAATATACAACAACAAATTTTCCAATGTCTCTCAAAACATGATTCATTAACCTCATAAAAGTATTTGGTGCATTAGTAAGACCAGATGGCATAACAAGCCACTCATAAAGACCAAAATTTGTTTTAAAAGTTGTTTTCCACTCATGAACATGCATTCGAATTTCATGATAACTACTTTTAATATCAATTTTTGAAAATAGGTTTGCACCATGCAATTCATCTAACATGTCATCCAATCTAGGAATAGGATGCCGATACTTTACCGTTATTTTGTTGATGGCTTGACAATCAACAGACATCCTCCATGTCCATCTTTCTTGGGTACCAAAATTACTGAAACTGACCAAGGACTCATGCTTTCTCGAACATAACCTTTTTCCATGAGTTCTTCTACTTGTCTTTGAATATACTTGGCCTCGGTTGGATTAGTCCTATAGGCAGCCATATTTGGAAATGTTGCCTTGGGTATGAAATTAATTTGGTTCTCAATCCCTCTTAAAGGAGGTAAGTCCGCAAGTGCATCTTCATGTGGAAACATGTCATTAAATTCCTACAAAAGAGATTTAAAAGCACTTGAAAAAACATCATTAGAAGTTGGTTTAGTCACTAAACGCATTCCTTTGCACATAAGTACAAAGTTTGGTGCTTCAGTTGAAAACACATTTCTCACTCCCCTGTTTCTTATAACGAAACTCACTTTCTTTCTTTTTTCCTCAAAATCACTCTTTTTTTCCTCTTGATTTTCACTCACCTTTTGCCCCTCACTTTTCTCTATTTTTTCACTCTTCTCTCTCTCTGTTAACTTACTTTCTTCTCTCCTTTCTTGATCTTTAAATTCTTTTCTTTTCTTTCCCAATTTCAATTGATCACATTATACTTCATATGGAGACCATGAAAGTAAAGTAAATTTCTTCCCATTTAAAGTAAATGTGTACTTGTTCAACAATCCATCATATGTGACCTCTCTATCATATTTCCAAGATAGACCCAATAACATATCACCTGCATGCTTCAGTACTACATCACAAAGGACTTCATCCTTATATCTTCCCAAAGTAAAAGAAACAAGAACTTGGGAGTTTACCTTAAATTCTCCTTTGTTTGTCAACCATTGAAGCTTATATGATTTTGGATGTGGATGAGTAGTAAGTTGAAGTCTTTTTACAAGAAAAATACTTACCACATTTGTGTAACTTCCACTATAAATGACCAAGCTACATGGACTTCCTTCAATTAGACATCTTGAATGAAACAAGTTCTCCCTTTGATCTTCAACTTTCTCTTATTTGATTTGCACACTAAGTACCATTCTTGTAATTAAAGATATGAAGTTACCTTCTTCAATGTACTCATCATCATGTGCATTGGATTCTTCCTCAAGTTGTGCATCTTGCTCATCACATTCGTCTTCCGAATCATGTATCTCATTTCTTATCACCATGACCCTTTTATTGACACAATCTTTGCTTATGTGCCCAAACCCTTTGCACTTCCAACATTGAATAGAATTACACTTCTCCTTAACCTCCTTTGGAGCTTCATTCTCTTTAGCATTGGAGCTCTTGACATCCATTCTTTTGGCACCCACAAACTTCCCTTTTGGTCCACTCTTATTCACAAAACCATCATTGTTCCAAGCATTAGAATTTGAAAAAGTATTAGCTTTGGAATTATATCTCTTAGAATGTGTTACAATATTGTGGTTGGCTAATTTTATTACAGGCAAAAATTGAGCAACATGTGGGGGAAATTGTCAGGGACATCGTTTCATGTCTGGCAGTAGATTCTGCAGAATATTTTTTCCATATCTGACAGTGTGATTTACAGATTTACATATTTGGCTTCCTTATTTACTACAGAGAATATTTATTCACTCCTAAAAGATATTTTCTAAGCTAGCCATATTTATAATCTACTCTTATTCAATTTTAAACTTAGTTGCATTATTAGAAAGTGTGCATTGAGAGTTTTGAGCTTAGGATTTTTCTAAGTCTCAACTTCTATGTGTTCTTAGTAAAAATCTTTGTATTTCGTCATTGAGATTTTGGTTTGACAACCACTGTAGTACTCGGGACGAGTTTTATTTTGATATTGTATTTAGGGGAGCCAAAGTATGTTATATTGAGAGGATCTAAATCAAAGCTTAAGGAAAACTTGCTCATGAAGGTGCGGGGATCTCACACTTATGGGGAGCCTAAGTATGTTATATTGAGGGGATCTCATACAAAGCTCGGAGAAGCATTTTTTTCGAAATTGAGGGGAGCTCAAACTTTGGGGGAGCCTAAGTTGAAACTGAAGAGTAAGCTATACGTGAGTCATTGAAGAAGAAGTCTATCAAATAAGTACTTGTCATTGTAATTGCTAAACTCTTTATATAGTGAAGTTTCGTTTCATTGGGCACACAGCCCCTCAGGCGTAGGTGAATCGAACTAGGTTACCAATCTCCGTGTCATTTTCTATTTGCTTTTGTGTTGCCCTCTTGTCATACATATTGTTTGTGACATCGTGCTTGACATTGTATTCTGTGTTAGATCCGCCCGTTTTTCAATTGATATCAGACTGAGTTGACTTTATATGTTCATTGAGTTCTTCAATGGAGTCAATCAGGGAAGGTGGATGAACAACACGTCCCCCTGTGTGTAGCTGGTACAAACTATTCGTACCACAAGGCTAGAATGACAACCTTTATAAAGTCCATTGACAACAAAACATGGAAAGTTGTAGTGTAGTGTCTAGGTGGTCGCTTATAGAAATGGTTGATGCTCAACGGAAGAGTATGAAACCTGAGAAAGATTGGACCAAAGAAGAAGATGAAGCTTCCTTGGAAAACTTTCGTGCTCTCAACGCCATTTTCAATGGGGTCGAGAAGAATATATTCTAACTAATTAATACATGTGTTTCTGCCAAGGAAGCATGGGATATTCTAGCGATAGCTCATGAAGGAATGTTCGAGGTAAAGATGGCAAGACTACAACTTCTGACAACCAAATTTGAATCTCTCAGGATGCTTGAAGATGGGACTGTGGCCGAGTTCAATGTGCGTTTGCTGGATATTGCCAACGAATCTTTTGCTTTTGGTGAGAAAATCTCAGAAGAAAAGTTGGTTCGTAAGGTGCTTCACTCTCTACCAAAAAGGTTCGATATGAAAGTTACAACCATAAAAGAGACTCAAGACATAACTAACATGAAGGTTGATGAATAATTTGGCTCTTTGCATATCTTTGAAATGACATTTGATGATAAAATCGAAAAGAAAACCAAAGGTATTGCTCTACAATCTTTCGTAAGCAATGATGCTTCCTTGATCAGGATCAAAGAAACTGATGAAAATCTAGTTGAATCAATTTCCCTTATGGCAAAGCAATTTGGCAAAGCTCTTAAATGATGACACAGACGTTCGGTATCCTATGGGAACTGTGTCCTCCCATGTCAAGGACATTAGTAACATAAACAATAACCTTAATCCAAAGTTTTCAAAATTTTCCAAAGAGAAAACAGAAAGTGACAAAGGAGCCAACATTTTTCAAAATGTCAAAAGAAAAATATTTTAGATGTCAAGAATGTGATGGGTTCTGACACTATCAAGCTGAATGTCCAAACTTTCTGAGAAGACAGAATAAAGGATACTCTGCCACCTTATCAGATGATGAAACTGAGTCCAGCAGTGACTTTGATGAGGAAGTTTGGGCTCTTATGAGAAGTCTTTCTCTTGGATGCTCTAATGTGATTGATCCTTCTAATGAATGTATCCTTGTGATAGGAAAGGAAACATAACAAAATGCAGTTACCTCTGAAAACCTATCCTTTGAAGAAGTCTATCAATGGTGGATAGATGGTTCTCATGCCTTGCCAATTCAAAAGGAGAGAATTGAGAAACTCATGAAAGATAATCATCATCTTTTGAGCACCATTTCTGAGCTGTAGAAAGAGTTAAAAGTGTCAAAAGTTGAACTTGAATCGATGTCAAATTCTATTCGCATGATGAACTCAAGCACCGATGATCTTAACATGATTCTGTCCTCTGGCAAGCAGGTTTCTGATAATCATGGCATTGGGTCCAATCAGCATGGGAAGCAATTCTACAAAGGTGAATCATACCTGTTAAATCATTTTGTTCCAACCCAAGATTTACCAATGTCGGTTCCAATGTCAAAGACAAAGGAAACACCAACATCCCTAGTGGATCATAATATAAAGAAGAAATGGATTTGTCATTATTGTGGCAAAGGTCATATTTGTCCCTTTTTTCAAGTTTTATGGAAGAATCAGTCACCTATCATCTTTGAAGTATTCTAGAGGAACCTGCCCCATTACTAATCCTAGCAAATATGTGCATAGGAAAAATATGGAATGGAAAGTTAAGAAAGTTAGTCCTTCTGAGATAATGTCACACCCCCTCCCGAATACTCTCCTAACCCAGAAGTGAGTGTGAATTAATAAACACCAATACCTCTAAGCATTCATCATCCAAACCTTGATATCTTAGAATTTTACCTAATAAACAAATATTCAACAATCTATTAACAAAACCACACCAGGGTTAAGCAGTCACAACTATCCTAACACCAAAAATGTTTAATATTTTCAACAACAACTATACATGACTCTCTCAACCATTACAATATGTACAACATTTGAATAGGTTCAGGATTTACAATTATCCAAATTCTAGATTTTGAAACAGGCCCAGACGAGTATCTTTTGTAGCCTAAGCATCCCGAACTCACTCGCTACCTGGAAAAAATAGAAAAACAAGGAAAACGTGAGCTTAAACACCCAAGTGAGTGACTAATTTAAGTTTTTCTCGACAGTGTATGAAAATATAAAATCCAGCCATATCCATCACTAGCATACATCAGATCATAGTTTAACCACATCTGATTATCTATGGAAACATTATTCACAAACTGTTTCCTTTAAATCTCCTTCCCTAGTTGAGGCGGAGCGAAGCTCAACACACCCTACGTCGGTATTCCTTAGCTGAGTGGAGTACTCTCAACACCTCAGCATCGCTAAATTACAATTTGCTCACGGGCTACCCAAGTGCCTTTTCCCAGGCCCTCAGTACTGGATCCCCAGGATACTCAAGTGCCTTCTCTACATCTCTCAACACTGAGTTTTCAAATACAAGATTGCCCACATGCCTTCACACTGTCCCTCAGCATTGGGTCCCTTAGAAAACATTATAAAGCAAATATGATTTGCATAAATAGTTCTTTATAAATCATTTCATGATAAACAGAACAATATTAGCATGAAGCTAATTACATACACAAATATCCCACATGCCTTCTCTTCGTACCTCGCCATTGGGAGCCATTCAAATATGAATACAATATAACATAAAATCATGAGTTTGTAATATCACATACATCACAACACTTTTCATATGCTCACACACTTCCATTATTCTTACGTCATAATTCATATTCTCATTCATATTTTAGTAACGTCTCATACATCACAATACTTTTCATAAGCTAATTACATACACAAATATCCCACATGCCTTCTCTTCGTACCTCGCCATTGGGAGCCATTCAAATATGAATACAATATAACATAAAATCATGAGTTTGTAATATCTCATACATCACAACACTTTTCATATGCTCACACGCTTCCATTATTCTTACGTCATAATTCATATTCTCATTCATACTTTAGTAACGTCTCATACATCACAATACTTTTCATAAACTCATATGCTACCTTTAGTCTCATCGTCATAAATCACATTTCATATGCTCATATGCTTCCTTTAGTCTTACTTTCATATATCACATACTTAATCATACTCTTGTGACCTTTCATACATCACAACACTAAATATAAGCTCATATGCTTCCATTTACTCACATAATTATAAATTTCATACTTTTCTTAAGCCTTACCACCATATAACACGTACGTATTCATATACTTGAGTCCACTCCCACATCGCAATATTAATCATAAGTTCACATGCTTCCATTTGTCTTATCCTTATTATTCACATACTTTTGCTCAGTCTGTATATATAAATATATATCGAAACAACTCATTATACCACACATGGAGCACACATAAAGTTCATAGAATTCAATCATGTAAGCATTTATCAACAAATATTATCAAGAAACTATGTTAGGACTAAACAATTTTAGATAGAAAGTCACTCACGACTTGTCCTAGGCCTTGAGCGGATTGTACACATATCCTAGCTCTTCTTGGCCTGTAAATCCACATTTCTAGTGTTAGACTTCCCTAGAATTTCTTTCCATAATCATTAAGTTTGCATAATTAGACTCCAAACATGCTTCATCACCGAGACTCACTTCTCCCAAAACAACTCATAATGAGCGAGATTATAGATAACCAACAAGACTACTCGCTAGTCTCCATAGTGAGCGAGACTAGCGAGATTCACCTTGAGTAGCGATTCCTAGCGACACTCAGCGAGATTTGTGAGACGCATAGCTCTCTGCGCTACCAGCGACACTCGTCTCGCCACTCACTCTCCAACTTCTCAGCGACACTGCAGTTCCAGCGACACCCAAAAGCCACAGTTCCCTCTTTTCCTCTTATTCCCACTTCTACCTGATAAAAATCGTATTTCCAGCCAAATTCAGAACTTCTTTCCTTCTACAAACTTGTAAAGAAATAGGTTCTTTAACTTACCTCAAAATTTCAAAGCATAATTCTTCATCGTTTGAGAGATATTTTCAAATAACACCAAGGTGCTCCCAATCACCTAATAAATCAGTAACAGTTACTTCCTCCTACAATTTTACATATTTCCCTTCAAATTTAACTCAAACATCCTTCACAAAAATTGTTAGAAATTGAGTTAACTTACTAACCTCAAATTTCAACCCTATCTTCGACTTCCTCAGCTCGCTCTTCTCCAAACACTAGACCATGCTCGATTTTCACGACTACAATCAAACTTTCTGTTCCAGCTTTAGTTACACCACCAAAACCAACAGAATTCTACTTGAATTCGATATGAACACCTTCTTCTACCTTTCCTCGTTGCTCTTCTGCAAAATGGAACCGACTCGAGCTCTGGAATGTGTTTAAAATAATTAACCACTCAGCCCACTCATATATATATGCTGCGGACTTAACCTCCACTTTCTTTTCTTTTAAAATAAATTGGTAGACGCAGACTTCTTCACCAACACACTGCACCAACTCACCAACACATAGCAACCCTCAATACAGCAGCAATCCACACACAACTGCCTCCAATGCATGACAACAACCTTCAACGCATAGTTGGAGTCCATCACATACAACAGCTCTCCAACACAAAGTAACCTTACCAACACATGGTACTCCTTACCAATGCATAACATCTGCTTTCTTCTCTTCACAGCAGCTTCCAACGCAAGGCTTACCAATGCATAGTCGTGGCCAACACTTGATAGTTCTTGCTCCTTCACTCTCGTCCACCATTTCTCTTCACAACGCATAACACATCACTTCCCTTAGCTTGCCATCTCCCAAGGCTAAGTATGAGGCGTACATCAACTCTCCAACGCATGATAACCTCTCCAACGCAAGGTACTTCTCCAACATATGGTGGTTCTTGCACAAAAGCTCTCAGCCAACCTTTCACTTCACCAACGCATGATACATCACCCTCTTTAGCTTGCCATCTTCCAAAAATAAGCCTCTTAGCCTGCCACTTTCCTAAGGCTAAGTGTGGGGCTTACAGATAAGATGCTAAATTGCTTTCATTTCCCTTCACTTCAAATGAGGATTGGTACTTTGATCGTGGATGTTCTCATCCAATGTGCAACCATGCGAGTCTGGTCATGTTATGTGAGACCCTAAACTTTGACCTAGTAGCTTAAGTAGCATAATGAAAGGAAACCAGAGAAAATGAAGGAAAACTTGAAAACAAGCCTGTGGAGTTAGAAAAATGTTGAGGTAGAAAATTTAGGCATGTGGAGTTAGAAAAATTTTGAGGCAGAAAATAAAAGGGGTACTATGCATTGAGATGGTAAGGAGGAGAAAAAGTATTTGTGCCAACTTGAGTTTTAGGTTGAAAATAAGCCATAGGTGAGTTTGGGAGAAAACCACGATAGGCTGTAAACCCTACTTTCATTTGTAACTGCTAAACGTAAGTACGTAGTATCGCTGTGAACTTATTTACTTGTTTTTCCTCTTGTAGAGCGAAGGAAGAAGTGGAGGAAGTCAGAAGTAATTTTTGGTAAGTTGAATATTTAAGTCATTAAGAGGAAACTGAGTTAGAATTTACTTTGAATATTAATTAGGACGTAAAAACGGATTTTCTTTTTGTTTTTCTTATTTTTTCTCCTAAATTAAAAAGTAAAAAGAAAAAAAATGAAAAAGAGAGAAAAGAAAAGAAAAGAAAAAGGAAAAATAATAAATAAGCAAAAAAAGAAAAGAAAAGAAAAGAAAAGAAAGGAAACAGATAGTGAAGAGTAAGTCGGCAAGAACTTTTTGGGTGCATAAGCCGAAGTTGTTGATCTTATCCCCATTTCTTAAAATTCAACCGACTCCATCTTGTAGCTGAGTGTCGAGGGGAGAAAGAAGAAGGAGTCTAGAACAAATTCTTGTAGAATTCTGGTGGGTTTCATGGTGTAATTGAAGCTGAAACAGAAGGTTTTGTTCATGTCACAGAGTTTGACCAAAGTCTGGTGTTTGGTAAATAGCGAGCTGAAGAGACCAAGTTTGAAGCTGACAATTTGAGGTTAGTAAGTTAACTCAATTCTTAACAACTCTTGTGAAGGATGGTTGAGCTGAATATGAAGAAAAACATGTTAAATTTTAGATGGAAACGACTGATACGGATTTCCCGAGTGATCTGGAGTAGGGAGAAGTAAATTGGAAATATCTGTCTAACGAAGAGAAGTTAAGCTATGAAATTTTGAGGTAAGCTAGAAAACACATTGCTTTACAAGTTTGTAGAAGAAAAAAAGTACTAATTCAGGCTAGAAATGCGACCTTTAACAGTTAGTAGTGTGAAGACAGCAGTAGAGGGATCGAATCTCGCTGGAAAATTGGATGACACTGGGAACGTGGAGAAGCGAGAGCGAGACAAGTCTCGCTGGTCTTGCCAGTGGATTTTTGTCTCACAAATCTCACTGGTCTCGCTGGTACAATTGGTTTTTGCTTGATTTCTCTGGTTTAGTCTCGCTAATGGTTGAATCTCGGTCATTAATGAAATTTTAAATGAAATATAGTCTCGGTTGAGAATTTCTTCATGAAGTATAGTCTTGGTGATGGTTTTCTTTATGTGATAGGGTCTCGGTGGTGAATAATATAAATGTCTAAGGCTTGTTTTCTATGTAAAAAGGAATTTTAAGGAAATCTAACAAAGGGAAACGTATTATTTCAGGCCGAGAGGAGCTAGGAAAGGCGTATAACCCACTAAAGGCCCGAGACAAGTAGTGAGTGACAATTTTATTTAAAATGAGTCTACTTTAAACAAAGTTTTTATGTTGTATGATTATATTTGGAAACATGTTTATATGTTTATGCGTTCCACGGGTTTTAACGTGCTATGAGGATTATTTGCTTGAAAGGAAGTGTGTGTTTCCAGGTGCGTGCATATTATGTGTTTTACATTGGAAATCATTTGAAGCATGCTAGTTGTTAAACGAGTTTTACAAAAAGCTTACTATTTATTAACCTATGATTTTAAAGCATTGATGATTGTTAATGAGTTTGGGAGAATTTGAAATGTTATAAACTTGAAAATCTTTATTATGCTATTTCCAAAGCATGTTTTTTCAAAATAATATTTTGAAAAGGCTCCCAATGCTAAAGGACATGGAGAAGGCATGTGGGTAGCCGGGATATAGAAATGGTTCCCAATGCTGAAGGACTCGGAGAAGGCATGTGGGTAACCTAAGTATAGAGATAGCCCCCAATGCTGAAGGACTCGGAGAAGGAATGTGGGTGGCCTAAATCTTATATATGGGATCCGGTACTGAGGGACTCGGAGAAGGTATTCGAGTAACCCAGGATATGATATCTATGTGCACATAAAGGTATGATAGACGCTGTTGTGTTGAGACTACTCCACACAGCTACGATATTTGATGTTGGGTGTGTCGAGATTTCTCCGCCCCAACTAAGGATGTTTTCGACGTTGAGTAGGGTTGAGCTCCGCTCTGCCTCAACTAAGGAAAATTTGATTGCAATGTGTTGTACTCACATGGTTTTCCTTTAGAAATGATACGTATGTAATTTGATAATGTTACCTAAGCATGATTTGTTTGGATACGGAAATGATTTATTACTGCTTATTTATTTTCATAACTTGATTACAGTTTTGATTTGATTATGAATCAAGGAAGGTTATTACAAAACAAATCACTCACTGGGCAACCTAGCTCATGCTTTCCTTGTTTTTGTGTTGTTCAAACAACGAGCGAGTCTGAGGTGCTTAGCCTACATAGCATATCACACCATTTCCTGAACCACCCTTCTGTAGCCCGAGACAGAGCGTGAGGACAGTAGTCGTCGCCTTCCCGGCCGACTCCCACTGTCGAACTTACTCAAGCTTTCTGCTTAACCATACTTCCTAGGACGATGAATCCATTAACTCTCAACAAACCTCGACATCGACCGACAACGAGAATTTTCCTGCTACCTGAAAAGTGAAAAACATTTGAAAGGATGAGCTAAATAGCCCAGTGAGTAACGGTTTTGAAAAAATACTTAACTTTAACTCGGAAACTGATCATAGTGTAAACACTGTAAAATAATGCATATAAAACATCGATTCAACTCATATCCATGCAAAAACATGCTCAAATGCCATTGTCAAATCATATAAGTTCATTTTAGAAAAGATACTCAGAAATTCAGTTTATTTCAAACCAGTTAAGGCGAAGCGAAGCTCAATACTACTCAATGTCGAAAACATCCTTAGTTGCGGCGGGGTAATCTCAACACACCCAACGTCGAAAATCCTTAGCTGTGTGGAGTAATCTCAACACATCAGCGTCGAAAATCTCTCTATGTGCACATAGGAATTATAATTCGACTGCCCATATGCCTTCTCACCGTACATCAGCATTAGGGTCCCATAACAAAGCTTCACCAAGTCCCTTGGCATTGGGGACTGTCAATCAACCCAAATGCCTTCTCTTGGTTCCTCGGTATAACAAATTTGGGCTCCCATATGTCTTCTCACCGTACTTCAGCATTGGGGTCCCATAACAAACTTTCACCAAGTTCCTCTGCATTGGGGACCGTTAGTCAACCCAGATGCCTTCTCTTGATTCCTCCGTATATCAAATCCGAGCTGCCCATATGCCTTCTCACCGTACTTCAGCACTGAGGTCCCATTTTCACAAACATTTTTCAAAAACACATGGCATTTTATAAATTCACCAATTTTTAACATTTCAAATCTTCACAATTCTATTTTCAAGCTTTAATGTTTTCCATAAAATCATATATTAACAAACAACATGCTTTTCATAAAACTCATTAACAACCCGCATGCTTCAAATGATTTTCAATATAAAACACATAATATGCATGTTAAAATTCGTGAAAGCATAATCATATAATCATGTTTCGACATAATCTTCCAACAATAAAACTTTGTTTAAGATAAACACATTTTAAATACAAGTGTCACTCACTACGAAACCAATATATTCCTTACAGAGAGTTATTCATTTCCAAAACCATTGATTTTACTCATAGAGAAAACATTCATATTTGAAAATGTTAGGGTTACTCACTAAGAAGTAATCGCTTAAGGAAGTTCCCTTTTCTCCCTTCTAATTCCGCCTCCCCCGAGCTTCTTGGACGCAAGGCTGATAGTCAGAAACGCAAAACAACTAATTTTTCCTTTTGACGGCTAGGTTTGGATGCAACCCTGCACCTTGGACGCCTAGCAGATGACTTGGACGCAAGGTTCTACCTTGAACGCAGGGCTGCTAATTTCCTCCTTCTGGCAACACTGATAGACGCAAAGCAGCCTCTCTAGTCACTAGACAACTGTTAGACGCAAGGTAACTTCCCTAGGCACTAGATATCTGTTGAATGCAAGGTAGCTAGGAAAACAACCTCTTTTGGACGCAGACTACCTCTATGGACACAAGGTCTCTTTTCAGCTTTCTTTCTCTTTTCTCACAAGAAACTCCGACTTATGGATGGTATTCTGCTCCTCTTTCCTCAAGGTCCTATTTATAGACTTGGAATGGAGAACTTGTCGTCCAACTTCTCCTCTCCATTTGTCACTTGTTTGCCACATGTCACCCTGCATGCTTAACTAACCACACACCCGACATGCATTCCAGCACCTCCTCCTTATGAGGTGTTAAGTCTAAATGAAGCCACCTAGCCTTTATAAACTCTTCTATGCGTTTAACTTGCTCCAAGACACGGACCATGCATCCACCTTAGTGCTTCTATGCGTCCTTAAAGTTCTATTTTAGAGTTTAGCTTCTTTTGTTCTCTTTTCCTTCTTCCGACCTTCCTCCACTTGACCAAGCCCCTCGTTTGAGTGATAAACGTTTGATTATGCTTGGTACTTCGTCACTTAGCCAAAATCATCTCAGAACCTACCTTCATGAGTCCTTACCTTGTACCATGCGTTTATCACTACTTTGTTAAGCGTCCATGGCCTTCATTCTATCCTTAGGGATCCCTTGATTGTCCCTCTATGCGTCCCTGAGGTGTATAACTTGTATCCCAGGGTTATGCTTCCAACTTTTCCCTTTTACTCCTTACATACTTAGACGTTTTCTCAATTATCAATCTAGCATGCGTCCATCTCCTACTTCCTTCCTTTAGGCTTACTTTTCAATCCTCCAACACAACCAAGACTCAACTTTAGTCCCTTTTGTAGTTAGCTCATACTTCCTACCTAGGCCAAGGTTGCATCCCTTCCTTAATTACCTCCTATGCGTTTACCTCTTCCCCCGGATTCTTGGTTTTCCTTTCAATACTTCAACACTTAACCATTTTCTTTCCCACTAGAGTTACCCTGAGTTTTCTTAGCTTGACCATGTGTCCAACATGGTTTTTTCCCTACCAAGTGTGTGTCCAACTCCAATATCTCCCTGCTATGCTTTCAATTCTTTCCAACCCTTGGTGATATTTCCTTTCTTTTCCTTAGATCATGCTTCCGAGCTTAATAGCATAGTTGAGTTCTCTTAGTCTAGTTGTTTTACTTAGAAGAATTCTTAACTTCAAGAATTACTTCAAAGTTCAAAGTTCGGAAATCGCTTAACGTAGGTTCTTCCAAACTTATCTACAGCTTATACTTAACCCAAAACTCAAGTACACATTTTTTCTTCTCTTAAATTCAATGCATATCTATTCCTATTTTGGCCAAATTTGGCTAACTCCACAAGCTCAGATTTTCTGTCTAAAAATTTCCTAACTCCACAGGCTTGTGATCCAAATTTCACCTCTCTTGTCTTACTTCTTTTTCTTATAAGCCCTTTAAGCACTTAGGTCTAAAAAGTAGGGTGTTACACAGCAACTCGTCTGGGCCCACCATCAGTGTCTGGAATTTTGATAATTGTAAATATTTGATCTTAAACCTGTGTTGTACATATAGAGGGTTAAGGGCGAAGTTAGTGAACTTGTGTAATTAAAGGTTGAATGTAAATCAATGTCTGTATGATAGCTTAACCCCGATTATAGTTGGATATTCAATTATTGTGTATATCTGCTTATTAGGTCTTGTTCAAGGTATAAGGCTGGCAGTGGATGTTGTAAGAGGGTCAGTGTCTACTGTCCTCACACTTTCTCCTGGGTTAAGAGGGTTGAGGGGGTGTGACATAGGCGATTTTCGAGTCTTGGACCACAAGGTGGCAAATGAGCTAAGAAAATTTTCTAAGTGTCACAACTATGCCTGGAGAACTCAACTATGTTGGGAGAATTGAACTATGCTTGGAAAACTCAAGCCTTGGACGCATAACCCTAGGAAAGAGGAGGAATTTCACTAAGTGTTAAACAAGGAAGAGTTTGAAGCATAGTTGGGAGCTAGTTGAGAGTTGAGCACATGGAGAAGGCCACCAGTTGGACGCATAGGTAGACAAGTTCAGCACATGGTGAACCAATCGTGGAAGAATTTTAGCTAAATTTTGGATGACTTGGAGAGTTAAGAAGCAACCCTAAGGAAGGAAAGGAAGGGTTGGACGCATACTTGAAAGATTGGAAAGAATGGCTAAATGTGGGAGCGTAGGAGAGAAAAGTTGGAAGCATAAGCTTGGGAAACATACCATGGACACATAGATGAGTTAACAAGGAGTCCATTGGGGTATGTAGGGAGACTTGGACGCATAAACCAAGGAACTTAGCTAAATGGATGCATACCTAAGGAAGAAGGAGGAAATCCATATGCATAGCAAGGCTTTGTAAGTAGAAATTTGACTAAATGTAGGAACCATGAAGCTTGTTGCACACGTACCTCATAAAGGAGGGGATTTTGGCTAAGTGTTAGACTCTTAGAAGTAAGTTGGACACATAGAAAGATGTTGGATGCATAGAAGGGTCTTGGAAAGGAAATTTGGGTAAGTATAGGAAGATTAGAAGAAGAAAAAGAGACCAAAAGGGACCATACCCTAAAATCAACAATGTGGATGCATGGAGTAGGGGAAGTGGACACATGGTCCATCTCCCAAGGCTAGGTTGGATGCATGGTTGGGAATTACTTGTGATAAGTGGCTTCATTTGGGTTTAACATTTCATAAGGAGGATGTCACACCCTGTTGTTTGATTTCTATTCGATTTAAATTGAGTTTCATAGCTTGTTGCACAAAAATAGATATTATCATTTCCGTACAAAGATGCATCGAGAATTACTCAAATATGATCATGATTAAGCAAGTTTTCCTATAAAAAAACCCAAGTATAAGCTCTTATAGGTTTCCTGGTGAGTCCAGGGTCGAACGCAGGGATTTGTAATAACTAGGCATTGAGAATAGATGCATGACTATGCGGTGAACTATACATGTAATATGTGCATGTGTTGGTTGTATGTATCTAAAACTATACATAAAGAATGAATAAAACTTCCTACAACTAACAATGAGGTGGACGCGGCGATGGTTAGTCAAATGTTATTTAGTGTCAGATAGCATGCATTGAGAATGACGGTGGAACCATGCGATAAAAATAGAATTAAACAAGAGCTAGTTGTTATTTAAGCATATCTAAGTATATTTACATACCTACAAACTTTGGGTTTGTGAATCCATCTCTCAATGTTTCGACGCCACATTAATCTTATCTCTAAGACGCATGGTAAGTTTGCGTTGGCAAAAGATGAACCACATCTCTGAACCTCATCTAGTCTTGATAAATGCTAAAGATTAACCATCTACTCTCTCAAGCTAGACAGTCGTGCTTGTTAAATTTGTTTGTCAGACAAAGCTATGCAAGCTAATAATATGCATAAATCAAGATATAACATACTTAGTATTGCTTAAGAAAAACTAGCTTCTAACATCTAACTCATTTAACATTCAAACAACATGGTGTAACGTATTTAATATGGAAATAAATGGAAGATAGTCGTCAATCAAATTATATTAAGAAATAATCATTCTCTCGAATGTCATTAACAAAACAGAAGTAAGGAGGAGGGAAATGGAGATAGAACAGAAATGGAAAACGTCAAGCAGCCACTGGCAATGTCTTGTTTCATGGAGGCTTGAGATGGTTACTATTTGATACATAAATGGCATAGGATGAAGGTTCTCACTCACTGGGAGACAACTCTGAAAATTTTCAGAATCCTTCTCACAGAAGAGCTTCAAATGGAGGCTGGTTATGGTGAGGGAGAATTCGTGCAGAGCTTTCGCCTCTTGAACTCGTTTCTCTCCTCCATTTGAATGGAGAAGCTTTGGGCTATTTATAGACGTCGAAAAGATGAACTCATGATGACCTGACACCTTTGCATTAAATTTCATGCCCTACTGCTCAGACTTTTCACATCGTCGGCCCATTGGTTCTGCCATGACAGCTTTTGCCCAGGCGTCTATATCTACTTTTTCTTCTCAACGCATGGTCTCGACGCATGGGTTTCCATTTCTTTTGTTCTCACAGCAGCTTCCTCTCTGGTGCTTGGGTTATTTGTGCTTCTTTTCTACTTAATCCTGCATTAAGAACAAAAAAGCTCATATATTTTTCAGGTATTTTCTTTTGTAAATGGTGCCAACGCATGGTAATACATATTAAATAATTCAATTGCCAAAATCATGCGTTTAGTCCTAAAGTTACTCTAATTAATTTAAATAGTGATTATAATAACTTGTAGTTTTACAAGTTATCAGGCAGCCACTGTCAACCTTATACCTTGACCAACACCTAATAAGCAAATATATACAATGATTGAACATCATTCTTTAACCAAGGTTAAACTATCATACAAACGTTGATTTACATTCAAACCAATAATTTCATAAGTTCACCAATCACCGTCATTAACCCTCTATATGTACAACATAAGTTTAGTTCAACTATTTACAATGCTCAAAATTCATAGACGCTGATGGTGATAGGCCCAAACGAGTCGCTATGTAGGCTAAGCACCCCTGACTAGCTCGCTACCTAGAAAACAGGAAAACAGGGAAAGCATGAGCTAGGTTGCCCAGTAAGTGACATATTTAGTAAAACCCTTTCGTTAACTCAAAAACAATGCAAATTTTTATTCAATTTATAATACAAAAGAAGCAGTGATAAATCATTTCTATGTTAAGACAAATCATTCTCAAATAACGCTATTAAATCATATACGTATCACTTCTGAAAAACAATGAAAATACGATACATTTCCTTAGTTGAGATAGAGCGAAGCTCAACGTTACTCAACGTCGAAAACATCCTTAGTTGGGGCGGAGTAATCTCGACGCACCAAACGTCAAATATCCTTAGCTGTGTGGAGTAATCTCAACACAACATCTATCATACCTCTATATGCACATAGATATCATATCCTAGGTTGTCCGAATACCTTCTCCGAGTCCTTCAGTACCAGGTCCCATATATGAGATTTATGCCACCCATATGCCTTCTCCGAGTCCTTCAGCATTAGGGTCTATCTCTATACTCAGGTTACCGACATGCCTTCTCCGAGTCCTTCAGCATTGGGAACCATTCCTACATCTCGACTGTTGGATTTTATGTCTTAAAACTCATAGTTTATAAATACCAAATATACTTTTATCATTCAATAAAGTTGTTATTGGAATTTATAATCAATAAGTAGTTATTGATTCTATCAAATGTTCTTACTAAACTAAATCCAATCATCAAAGGATCCTAGATTGTTACATGAGACTCAAACTTTATGTAGAGACATAAAACTTGATCAAGTTTAAATTAACAGTCTAAATGGTCTATAGTATATGAATAAGGTTGGGTGCCTTATTCTGGGGACACTATGGATGTGGCCCACTTTGTAACTAGTACAAACGAAGTGATCTTAATTCGTTCATGTGAAGACATGTGAGTGGGGGCGTCCTGTGCAAAGAGTTTGCATAAGACCGGACCATGAAATAGTCACTTTTACTTTATAACACTGTTTACTGTCTAAAACTGACTATCTTGACTTTGATGGCCTAGGCAACTCGATCTTAATCCTGAGCTAACTATGAACTTCTGTTTACTCGGGATTATCCTTAGATCTGCATTGGTGAGAGCAGCTCAACAACGCTGGCTCAATATGCCTTCCATTTCAGGGGTAAGACCAGGTAGATAGCTAGGAACATAGGGTGCAAGAAGGAATTCACTCCTACCCTCTTTTGGGTTAATAGAGAGGTTGTTCTCTTAAGTGCTGAATTCAAGTCTTGAACAATAGGCGCCACCCTCTTAAATGGGGTTTGGGAGGACTTTTGATTTAGAAGTTGGACTACAAATCATTGTTCATTAGAGGATCAGTGGAACTTAAGGAATAAGAGGTAATCACAAGGTAAAACGATATTTTTAACGCAGCTATAATTACGAACATCCTAAGAAGGCTCAACTTACCAATTACAGTTATATCAAATGGACATAATATATCTACAGTGAGGAGAGTGCAGCTACGGGTTTTAATGGAGTGACCCGGTAGTTAATGAATGTTGGTTAACTAGGTTAAAGAGTTTAACCGGTTAGTCTCGGATCGTTGGAGCTCATGATCTGTAGGTCTATAAGGTCCTCTAGTTAGCTCATATAGGAATAAACTTGGAATAACTAGAAGGAATAATTCGAATCGTTCAAATAAGGTTAATTATATGAGATATGATTAAGTAATTGATATATGATATCAAATAAGAGATTTGGTCAAAAATATTTAAATGGGATTTAAATATTGAAATTATGAATGTGGATTCATAATCGAAGACATGGATTTAGTCAAACAGTTGGTTTTCGGAAGAAGTCAAATAGTTGACTTTGACCCAAGCAAGTCAAAGAGTTGTTTTAGTCAAACCTTCTAGAAAGGTTGACCATGAGATGAAATTAATGTTTCTTACAAAATTAGTGGAAAAATCCACTAACTTGATGAGTGGAACATTTAATTAATCTCAAAATTCTACATTTTGACACATAATCATTGGCATGCATTAGTGGAATGTGTGTTCATGTTTTTTTTCTTCTTGAAAAATCTTGGAAAATTTGTAGTTTTTTGAGAAACTAAATTTTCCTCACAAATTTCTCTTTTTTCTTCTTTAAAGAGTCCTACCACTCTATTTCAAACCTTTGAGAATAGCTAGAAATACCTCTTGGTGGTCCAAGTGGGAGTAATTTCAAGAAAGGAATAAAAGCTACAAAGGTATATAATTTCTTTCCTTCTTCTCTAATTCATTTTATATGATAATCCATGTTTAATCCTAGGTTGTTATATGCATCTAGAGCTTGTTATTTCGATCCTCTTTCGTTTCCGCTGCGCATGTATGTATGAGATCCTTCACCGACTACCCACATGCCTTCTTCGTTTCCTTCAGCATTGGGAGCATTTCTTTTAAAACATAACTCAAAAGTAACATGCTTTGAAAACAACATAATAAAAATTCACGAGTTTATCACATCTCAACCTTCCACACATTCCTTAATAGTCATCAAACTTCCATGAAAACAGAGATTAATATATAGCATGCCTTTTATAAAAACTCGATTAACAACCATCACCGAGAATATATTCCATGAAGAAATGCTCAACCGAGGCCATATTTTATTAAAAGGTTCACTAACAAACAAGATTCAAGCCATTAGCGAGACTAAACAAACGAAAACAAGCAAAAACCAACTGTACCAGCGACACTGTGGACAAGCGAGACCAACAAGATTTATGATACAAATTTAACCAGCGAGACCAGCGAGACTTGTCTCGCTCTCGCTCCTTCACGTTCCCAGTATTGTCCAACTTTCCAGCAAGACTCGCTTCCTTCTGTTGTTGTCTTCGCTACTGCCTGAACTTCTAACTGTTAAAAGTCACATTTCCAGCCCGAATTAGAATTTCTTCCCTTCTACAAACTTGTAGAGAAATATGTTTTCTAACTTACCTCAAAATTTCAGAGCTTAACTTCTCCTCGTTCGTCAGATATTCCCAATTTACTTCGCCTTGCTTCAGATCACTCGGGAAATCCGTATCAGTTAAAGTCTTTCTTTCTTTTTCTTTCTTTCTTTTTAATTTAGGGAAAAAGAAAAAAAAACCCGCTTTTACGCCCTAATTGATACTCAAAGTCAATTCTAGCTTGGTTTCCTCTTAATGACTTAAAATTCAACTTACCAAAAATTACTTCCGGCTTCTTTCACTTCTTCCTTCGATCTACAAGAGGGAGAACAAGTAAATAAGTTCACAACGATACTACATACTTATGTTTAGCAGTTACAAATGAAAGTAGGGTTTACAATTTACCACCTCCTTATAAGAATTTCGTCCTCAAAATTCAGCAACTGCTAGCTCCTCGAAAATAGATGTGAATACTTCTTTATCATTTGCTCCTTGGCTTCCTAAGTAGCTTCTTCTACACTGTGCTTCATCCATAAAACCTTAACCAACGGAATCACCTTAATTCTCAGAACTTGTTCCTTCTCATCCAACGCTCGAACCGGTTCTTCTTCATAACTCAGATGATCCTTTAGTTCAGTAGGTTGCACCTCAAGTACATGAGTAGGGTCAGGGATATATTTCCTTAAAACTGAGACGTGGAATACATTATGAATCTTGGACATCTCCATTGGTAAGGCCAATGTCACACTCTACTTTTAAAAAACGATGCGTTGAAGAGCCTAAAAAGAAAAAAAGAAGTAAAAGATCATGTTGGACACATGGTCAGGACTAAGGTAACGCATGGTAAAGGTGGACGCATAGGAAGTAACCCGAGAGCTTGAAGGGAAAGAAGTGAAACGCATAAAGGTAATTATGAAGAAGATGTAAGCATTGGCTTGAGTCTGACGTATGAGCAGGGATTAAAGTTGAATAGTGATGCGTTGAAAGGAAATCTAAAAGAAGCATAAAACGCATTAGGTAGAATTGAGGAAAGAGGCTATAATAATTTAAGGGTAAACCACTTAGCCGGATGTTTATCACACAAGAGAAAGGAGAAAGGTTTGTAGTTAAGATATGGATATAAGGAAAGAAGTGATGGACGCATACCAATTTATCATCAGAAAAATATTTTAGTACAAGGAAAAGGTTAAATGAATAACCTTGGATTACAAGCTCAAGAACGCATAGAGGGATAATCAAGGAATCCTCAAAGATAGGAGGAAGATCATGGACGCATGATAGTATGCCGTTCAGGCAGACGCATGGTATTATGCAGTAAGGTACAAACGCGTAGTAGTGTGCATTTGAGACATTGACACCTAGTAGTATGCGGTGGAGAAACGAATTCAAAGGTAGTATGACCGAGAGTAAGAAAAATAAGTAATGAAGCTAAAACCTTAAGGGAAATTCAATGAACGCATAGGGGCATTATGTTGAATGAATAGTTTGTTTATTGGAATATGTTGGACGCATAAGGTTCTTATGCTTATGTGCCTATGACTCTGTGAATCTCTGCGATGAATTAGCTATGCCATGACATGTTACAGGTTACCCTATTGTCGTGCCTCGTACCCCTAATGTACTATGCTACGAAGGGTGTCCCTCAGGATCACCATCTATGTCCATGTTACAAATATAATCACTGTGTACCCTCGGGTCGCTTCCTATGCTTATGCCTATGCCGGGTACACGGGTGCACACGACAAAAGGGGTAATAACTAGGCCCAGTAGTAGGTCTCTTACTGAGTATGATTACCCACCATTTTCTATGTTTTTCTCCCAAGTAAGGAGTATGGTGGCCCGGCGCATGGCCGAGAAAATCCGTGATCGTACCATGGGATCGTCAACACTGCTTCCACACCTTAGTCTAGGGTATAGCGTATTGTACTTGTAAGGTAGTAGTATCTGCATATATTGAACCATTTGTTATTTGTTCTTTATATGGTTATGTTCGGTTTTCTTTTCTTGAGGTTTTGCCTAACGATTTAAGGGATACCCCGCTAAAGCGTTTTTACTACTCTATGTTGGTTTAATAAACTTTTAAGAATTCAGCCATTTTATAAATTAAACCGCATTTATCTAAAGCGTGTGATATCGTGTCTCTTAGTTCCCAACGTATTCATTAAATGTTCATGCATGACGTAGCGACGTGTTAGCTATTAAAGGGTCAGGTCGTTACATCAGAACTCAGGAGGTGTTTTATTTTGATATTGTACTTAGGGGGAGCCTAAGTATGTTATATTGAGGGGATCCCAATCAAAGCTTGAGGAAAGCTTGCTTATGAAGGTGAGAAGATCTCACACTTAGGGGGCCAACTGATAAGGTTGGGTGCCTTATCCAAGTAGCAAAGTTTGGAGAAGCATTTTTGTGGAATTGAGGGGAGCTCAAACTTTGGGGGAGCCAACTGAAGAGGAAGCTATATGCGAGTTACTAAAGAAGGAATCTATCAGATAAGTACTTGTCATTGTAATTGCTAAACTCTTTATATAGTGAAGTTTCGTTCCATTGGGTACACAACCCTCTAGACGTAGGTGATTTTGCACCGAACTGGGTTACCAATTTCCGTGTCATTGTTTTGTTTGCTTTTGTGTTACCCTCTTGTCATACATATTGTTTGTGACAGCGTGCTTGACATTGTATTATGTGTTAGATCCGCCTGTTTTTTAGAATGCTCATTTTTTTCTCTCAACAAATCTACAATTTTGATTGCATAATGATATACATCTTCTAAGTAAAGTTGTAGATTTCTATCAACCAAATGAACAATTTCTCTATTCAAACCTCCGAGGAACCTAGACATGGTGCCTTTCTCATCTTCTCAGATTTATGCTCTTTCCTTCAAACTCTCCATCTCTTGATAATATTTAGCCACACTTTTTGTTCCCTGCCTCAAAGCTTGCAATTTAGTTTTCAAATATCTTTCATAATGTTTAGGAACATACCTCTTTTTCATGGCTTCTTTAAGTTCTTCCCATGTTTTTATTGGATCTTCTTCTCTCCTTCTTCTCTCAGATTTGAGATGTTGATACCAATTCCCAACATAGTTGGTGAATTCGACAATGGCAAGTCTCATCTTCTTATTCTCACTATATGTGTTGCAATCAAACACATGTTCTATCTTCCTTTCCCATTCAAAATATGTCTTTGCATTCGTCATTCCACTAAAGGGTGGAATTTTGAGCTTAACTCTGCTATCTCTATCTTCGTGAATTTTTTCTCCTTTTCTAGGTTGCATAAAATTATTTCTTCCTCTTCCTCTCACATTTCCTCTTCCTCTAACTTGTCTTTCTTGTTCCACTAAATCAAAATTTCCTTCAACTGCTTGCAAGGCTCGTTCTTTTCTTTGTTGTTGTGTCTTTCTTTCTTGTCTATCTTCATCATCATTTCCATCATGCCTTGAATTGCGTAATGAATAGCCATATTAGGATCTTGAACTTGTGGAACTCCTTCACCCTGTGATATTTTCAAGTTAGTAATAAAAGGACTTTTCCACACTTCTCGGCAATTTCACTAAAGGACACTCGTGTTTATCAACTTTTGGTGTAGTCTTACTAAATGTTTGATGTAACCAATTCAATGATGAACTTTCACAAGCTAAGACTAGAGTAACTCAAGCTTAGGATCAACAACTCGAAAATTAGGAAAAAGTAAAATCTAATGACAATAACTTTTCAAGTGCCTTGGATCTTTGATTTTTTTTTTTTTTTGCTACTATTTTTTTTATAATGATCCAATAGAAAATTTGAAGAAGATTTCAAGAAAAGTTGTAGTATGTCTTGTATTACACGAAAAAAAAAATTGAGAATCGAAAAGTAAACGAAACAAAGTATAGCCATGTCAAATGCATAGGCACGTCAAATGATCCATTGTATGGTGAAATCGAGTAATAGTTGAATGGAACAGATGTGACCTAAGGAATCGAGAACTCTTCTTGAGATTGATAGAGACCATACACTACTCGACCATGGCCCTGGGGTCGAGGCTCTCAGTATGATAAGCGTCTGCGATGTTTATTAGATGCAAAATTAGAGATCTTTCTAGGATCCTTGCAAATACTCAAAAAAAAAACTAACTTAGATCAAACTTAGAATCTATGATGGCAACTTTTAGATCCCAAGAAAACTCACTTATAATTAGTTTTGAAGAGCATACAAGACTTTTTAAAGGCCAAAAGGTCGTGGATATGACCGAGAACCCAGAAAGTCATTCAAATAAAATTAATTGCAAATTGTAGAAAATAAGACCTAGGAACATAAAACTTAATTGCATACTAATTAATAAGTCAAAATGTAAAACTAAAAACGTGGAAAGTCTTCAAATTGTCTTAAATATCTCCTCTAGAAGACAACAAGATTAATTTTCATGTTTGACAAGGTATGACATAACGTTTTCTCATGCAGTGCATACTTGACAACATTTTCTTCACAAAATCTACACACTTTTTTTTACCACTGTGTCATCTTCCAAACTCGACCTCGGAACCAAGGCTAAGGCTGACAATCAAGTTTCATTTCCTAAATTGGCAGATGAAACGAGAAGCTCACCCTAACAAAAGTGTGATAGTTTGGCAGGAATTCTACTGACGGCCAAGAGCAGAGAATGATAGTTTAGCGAAAAAGGGCAAAGCTACGGGGCAGTAGTTAGTTGAGAAAGTGACATTGGAGAAAGCAAGCTACATGGAAATCTAGTACGAAAAGCAACGACCCATCAGGAAATGATTAAAGGAATTGAATTCCTTTTGTGGAAGCGATTGATCACTTTGCCCCAATTTTGTTCCAAGAAGTTTATATAGAATAGAGATAAAACTACAGGGTTAAACATGTTGTGAATTTTAAACATAGGAAATAAGAAGATTTACCTTTGAAGAACACTTTCTTCAAATCTTCTTCATGTCTTATACAAATGTCACGAACTAGACATCATCTTCTTCTTTGAATTAGACACCACCAATGGATCTTCCTTGCTATTCTCAGGGCTAAGGATGAGATGGTGGGATCTTCTTTTGGAAAAGGGAAAAAAAACTGTTTGCACTTTTCTCTTATTGTTTTTCTTGGGAGAACTTAAGGGTCAAAGAGAATCATTGGGATCTCTTTCTTTTATTCTGTGTTATATCATGTAACACAGAAGGAAAGGGAGTTATAACAACTTCCACTAACCCACTCCCCTACAACTGCAGGAGAGTTATTAATTATAATAATAATAATAATAAATTATTTAATTAAACAATTATATTATATTATATTATATTATATTATATTATATATATATATATATATATATATATAATTATGTTATATTTAATTTAATCATATTAAACTAAACTAATTAATTACATATTTGTTTAAATATCACTTATTTAATTAATACACTTATTTTAATCATATTCAAATACGCACCTCTCATATGACCTATAGTTTTAATATGAATCTCATTCATATTATTTTAACCTATAGTTTTAATATAAATCTAATTTATATTATTTATTATTTGCATCTCCTCCAAATAAATTAAATCTCTCATATTATATAGTTTAAATTTTGAATCTCATTCAAAATAAACTTTATATTATACTAGTTCTCTATACAATAATTGTATTATGTACAATTAACATAAATTCCCTTAAACAATTGAATAATTCAAATTCTTTCAAAACTTATAGTCTTTGTTTTACCCATTGTGAGCTAGCAGGGGGAACCTAATGGATCTACATTTATAAGATCCAATGATGTAAGATTAATTAATTAAACTCTTTAATTAAATTAATCAACTTTCATTAACTATGGGGTATACCACTAAAGACCCAATTTGAACAATTCAAATTCTTTCAAAACTTATAGCCCTTGTTTTACCCATTGTGAGCTAGTAGGGGGACCTAATGGACCTACAGTTATAAGATCCAATGATCCGAGATTAATTAATTAAACTATTTAATTAAATTGATCAACCATCATTAACTATGGGTCATACCACTAAAGAACCATAGTTGTACTCTTATGAACTGTAGAATATTTCTGTGTCCATTGATTTAACCATTTTACATAAGTCAACTCTTCACAAGTTGTTCGTAATTATAACTGGGCCAAAATGTTGTTTTACCCCTATAATTACCTCTTGTTCCTTACGTACCATTGATCCTCTAATGAACAATCTGTTTCTTATCCAACCATAAACTAAATCCCTGTCTAGCTAGTGAAAGGGTGAGGTCTCATTGTTCAAGTCCTGGAGTCAGCACTGAAGGGAATAACCTATCTACTTACCCTAAAGGTGGGAAGGAGTGAATTCCATCTTGTGTAGTTATGTTCCCAGCTCCTCACTTAGTATTGTCCCTAAAATGGTAAGCATGTTAAGTTGCAACTAGGGCCACCCTCACTCATACAAATTAAAGGGCGACCCTTATGAGCAAGAGTTCATAACTCACTCAAGATTTAGTTTGAGTTATATGGTTATCGTTTGAAAAAATAATCTCTTCAATTAATGGTGTTACAAAGATAGATTATAAGTATTCTCCATGAAATATAATTTATTTGTACTGAAGAAAACTTTGATAGTGAATTCTCATTCAACTATGTAGGTGCGAATCTTTATTTTACACCAAGAATCCAGTAAATCAAATTTACCTTTATTCTTTCTTCCTTTTGAGGTATTTCTAAAATTTCTCATAGCATGACTTCCCAAGCTAATTCGAAAACATTTTTCTCATGGGTTCTAATCACAAAATTTATTTTCTTGGACTAACTCAATCTTGAGATCATTTAACTTCTATTGACTCCAACATACTATATGTTGTTGTCATGTTCTTTATCTTCTAATCTAGACATGTAATATGTCAATTAGGAGATAAATTTAAGCTATCCTCCAATTATGATTCATTAATCATAAAATTGATGAATTGGCAACAGAACATTGAGAATATTTCACAATTGAAGACAAATTTATACATTATTGTGTAGTGTTGATGTAAGTTTTCCAAGTAGTGGTTTCATCTTTTGAGTTATATGAGCAATCAAAATTAAGAATAACTTAAGAGAGAAACATGCATAAATTAAATTATATAAAATATGTTATTTGACAACATGCAATCAATTATCCATTCAAGTTCAACATAAAAATTAAAAAAGAACCGTATAGATTTAATATGAATCTCATTCGTATTAATTTAAAATTTCTATTACTATAATACTTTAGGGATTTAGAACAAGCGCCACCGAAGGGTGGTCATTTATTCCTTCACTAGATTGAGCATTCTCAGCAAATTATTACACCAGAATAACTCTTATTCCTATAATTATTAGTTACCATTATATTTGGTTAAGAAACCATTAACTTCCTTAATGGTTTCCAGTAAGCGTGACCCTTCATTTTGGACCTTATAGTTCCGCCCAAATAAGTCTGCCGAAGGGAAGGACAATAATGGTGCAAAAACTATAACAACCCTATCCATTTCTAGAGTTTACCCTAATATTAATCCCATGCACAAATCCTCCGAAGGGAGAACGCTCCTACGGCGCTACAAGGTCGTGCATGGAATTTCACGACTCAAATGAAGGGATTGAATCCCAATGTGGAAGCATATGATTGCTTTTGTCCTTGCATTAGGAAAAGAAAAACCTAATTGATTTTAAGAAAATAAGGCTAAACATATTGTAAAAGAGAATTTTAAAAATAACCTTTTAGAACGAAGAAAGATTCTTCTGTATTACTTGGAGTTTTCTAAAACAAAAACTCTAAAGTCACGTACACCATTGTTAAGCAACCCTACTATGACTCAGGGAAGATCAATGGAATGGTGAGATCCTTTCTTGTTCTAGGGAATTGAAGAATTTTGAGAGAAAGTTTAAAGAGAATTTTAGAGAGAAGGAAACATATGGCTTTTTGTTTGTTGTAAGTTTCTTGTATCTCTACATCATTATATAGAGATAAAACTAACCATAATCCCTAAAATATTATTACTTATTAAAGATAATTATATTAAATCAAATTTAATATAATATATTATTAAATAAATAATGATCAATTAATTAATTAACTATTAATTAATTAATTAACAAATAAACATCACATATTTATTCCTAATGCATTTAAATCATATAAAAGTGTATATCTCTCTAATATGCTATGGTTTTCATATGAATCTCATTCATATTAATTTTACTCTATAGTTTTAATATGAATCTAATTCATATTAAATTAATATTTAAATCTCGTTCAAATAACAATCTCTCATATCCTTTAGTTTAAATTATAAATCACATTTATACTTAGCTAGATACTATAATATATCATAATACATTATACTTTTTCATAAAAAAAAATAATACATTATACTTTATATTAATCCTTATTAATATAAAATTCTCTTAGATAATTTGAACGATTCAAATTATTCTATAATTAACTGATCATTGTTTTACCCTTAGTGAGCTAGAAGGGTACCTAATGAACCTACAGATTAGAAATTCCAATTATTCGAAATTAAATTAATTAAACTCTTTAAACAACTTAATTAACATTCATTAATTGTGGGTCCTCTACTAAAGACCCGCTGTTGCACTCTTCGCACTATAGATATATTTCTATGTCCATGGATATGACTAGTAATTAATAAGTCGACCCTTCACAAATTGCTCGTAACTACAACTGGGTCAAGATTACCATTTTACCCCTATAATCACCTCTTTCTTCTTAAGTCCCACTGATCCTTTAGTAAACAACTTGGGCCAATGAGAGGGAGGAGTCTTTTATTCAAGACCTGGATTTAGCACTTAGGAGAGCAATTTATCTACTTTTCCCGAGAACGAGAAGGAGTGAACTCCATCTTGTGTTGTTATGTTCCCAGTTCCCTACTCGAAAAAGTCCCCAACATGGTAGACTTATTGAGTTAGCGACATGGGGCACTTTCACTCATACAAATCAAATGATTGCACTCATAGACAGGGGTCCATAACTCACTCAAGATTGAGATCAAGTTATCTTATGGTCATCCAAATGAAAAGTTAATCTCTTCAATCAATGGTGTTATAAAAAGAGATTAATCATTTCGTGGTCCGATCTTATATAAACTCCTTATACAGGATAGCCTCACTCACATGTCTCCACATGAATGATTTAGATTAAATCATTTGTAACACTTACAACTCTTGTAACAATTAGAAAGTGGGTCGTATCCATAGTGTTACTAGGATAAGGTACCCAACATTTTCCATATACTACAAACCTTTTAGGTTATTACTTAAACAAGATCCACTTGTATGTCTACTACATACTGTTCAAGCTACGTATAATAACCTTGGATCTTAGTTTATTGAATCGAGGAAAATATTATCTAAATGTCAAACAAAATACCTCTTACTTTATTAAATAAATAATTTGTATTTACATAAATTACAAACTATGAGACTCACAAGATTTAGGGCATCAATCCTAACAATCTCCCACTTGTCTTAAAGATAGTAGGGTTGTGTACAATACAAATACAAAGTAGTAAAGTACACAATACAATAAGCTAGGGCACAATCCCTATATTACTCCCACTTGCCTTAGACAAGATGACGTATATCCCATAGACCTAGACTCTCCAAGTGATCCTCAAATACTTTAGCCGTGAGAGCCTTTGTAAACAAATCAGCAACATTGTGCTTCGAAGCGATCTTTGTGACTATCACATCCCCTCATTGTACTATCTCCCTAAAGAGATGATATTTGTGCTCGATGTGTTTTCCTCTTTTATAGCTTCTAGGCTCTTTGGAGTTAGCCACAACACCACTATTATCATAATATAAGGTGATTGGCATTAACATGTTGGGAACAACTTCTAAGTTTATCAGAAAACTTCCTGAGCCAGACTGCTTCTTTAACAACCTCACAAGCAGCTACATATTCTACCTCTATGGTAGAATTAGCGATACATCCTTGCTTGATGTTGCGCCACACTATTGCTCCTTTTCATTAAGAGTGAACACTGATCCTGATGTGGATTTCCTAGAATCCTTATCAGTTTGAAAATCAGAGTCAATGTATCTTGTAAGGATCAAGTCCTTAACACCATACACAAGCATATAGTCCCTTGTTCTCATGAGATACTTGAAGATGGTTTTAAATGTAGTCTTGGGATCAAATCCTTGTTTGGACTGATATCTATTGACTATCCATATTGCATAACAAATATCCGACCTAATACATAATGTGACATATATAAGGCTACCCACAACCGATGCATAGGAAATTTGTCTCATTTCCTCAACTTTTAGGGTGTCTTAGGACAGTATTCCTTAAACAATGAAATTCCATGTCTAAAAGGTAATAAACCCTTCTTAAAATTTTGCATCAAATATCTAACAAGTATTTTGTCAATATATGATGCATGAGACAAGGCTAGTGTTTTGTTCTTACAATCCCTTATGATTTGGATCCCTAAAACAAATTGTGCTTCATCCAAATCTTTCATTTGGAATTGAGTAGCTAAGCATTTCTTAATGTCAGTCAGTAAACCTACATCATTCCTAATAAGTAGGATATCATCCACATACAACACTAGGAAAGTGAGGGAATCAAATTTCTAGTGGAAGCGAATGATTGTCTTGTGCCATTAAATTTGTTTTTGGAAAATCAAATTACAGAGAACAAACATACATGATAAACTACTGTATTAGCATGCTTTAAAGAAGAGTTAGAAGATTTCTAACCTTTGAAGACCTTTTCGAGGTGAGAACCTTCTTCTCCAAATTACGAACCGGTGACTTCTCCAATGAATTCACAGCAAGAACTCTTCTTGCCTTGGGAAACACCACCACAACGAAAATCTCACTATTCTCTAGGTAAGAACCAATAGAGGAGTTGTGGGCTCTCTTTAATTTTTGGCAAGAGAATTCTTTTTGGGAGAAAAAGAGAGTTGGAGATGGAGGTGAGTTTTTAAACTGTTCTCTTATATTATTAATTAATTTAATTATATTATATTAAATTTTATTTAATAAATATAATTAAATAAAAAACTAATTCATTAACAATTAATCAATCAATTAATTAAATATCTCATATTTAATTTAAATTTGAATCATATTCAAATAACCTTCTCTCACATAACCTATGGTTTTAATATGAATCATATTCATATCAATTTTAATCTATAGTTTTTATATGGATCTTATTCATATCATTAATATTTAAATCTCATTTAAATATTCATCCTTTTATAATATAATAAAGTATAAATTTTGAATCTCATTCAAAATAAAAACTTTAAATTATAATGTATCTACATACATTATGCTAATTGTATCACATACAATTAATTCACTTATTAATTTGAACATTTCAAATTAAACCAAAATATTTGATTCTTATACTAAGCCTTTATGAGCTAGCAAGGGGACCTTATGGACCTATAGTTAGAAGCTCCAATGATATGAGATTAATCAATTAAACACTTTAATTAGATTAATCAAATATTCATTAACTGTAGGTCATTTCACTAAAGATTTATAACTGCACTCTTCGCACTATAGATATATTTCTGTATCCACGGAATTTACTAATCAACAGTAAGTCGACCCTCCTCAAATTACTCATAACTACAGTCGGGTCAAATTACCGTTTTACCCCTGTAGTTATATTTAACTTCTTAAGTACCATTGATCCCTCTAATGAACAAACTGTTTATAGTCCAACTATAAAGTAACCCCTATCGGGTCAGTGAGAGGGTGTGGCCTCATTGTTCAAGACCCGGAATCAGCTTTTAAGGGACTAATTTATGTACTTATCATAAACACGGGAAGGAGTGAATTCCATCTTAGAAGATATGTTCTCAGCTCCCTAATCAGACAAATCCCCAAAATGGTAGGCTTATTAAGTCGGCGATTTGGCCACTCTCACCCATACAGATCAAAGGATTGCCCTCATAGACAGGAGTTCATAACTCACTCAGGATTTAGGTCGAGTTACCTATAGTCATCCTATGAAATGTTAACTTCTACAATTAACGACGTTA
Organism: Citrullus mucosospermus; assembly: GCA_030954485.1. Taxonomy (NCBI): domain Eukaryota; kingdom Viridiplantae; phylum Streptophyta; class Magnoliopsida; order Cucurbitales; family Cucurbitaceae; genus Citrullus; species Citrullus mucosospermus. The sequence goes on along the minus strand of CM062057.1, from coordinate 11,984,792 downwards.
AAGAGAAATTAAACATTTGACAGTCTGATCTTATACAAACTCTTTGCATAGGATACCCCCACTCACATGTCTCCACATGAACGATTAGGATCAACTCGTTTGTAACACTATACAACTCCTTGTAACAATTACAAAGTGGGTTGTATTCGTAGTGTTACCAGAATAAGGCACCCAACCTTATTCCTCTACTACATACCTTTTTAGTTATTACTTAAACATGATCCAACCTTGTATGTCAACCAATTTACATAAAAATAACCATGGAATCTTAGTTTATTGGATTTAGTTAATGCATAAAATAGATAAAATAACTTCTTATTTAATTCAATAAATAAAATGTATATACAATTTACAAAACTACAAAACCAAAAAGATTTAAGACACGCCAGTCCCAACAGAAAGCTACTGAATTCTTGGTGATCCTTTTGTAAACACAAGGTTCATCAACGTTTTGTTCAAAGCTATAGGATTTGACCGTAGTGTCAAATCTTATATTCCAAGATCTAGATGTTGTTTCAGTCCATAGATGGACCTTTTAAACTTGCAAACTTTTTGCTCTTGACCTTGTTTAATGAATACCTCTGGTTGTTTCATGTAGATACTTTCTTTAAGATGGTATAAAAAGGCAGTCTTGATATCCATTTGCCATATCTCATAGTCATAAAATGTGGTGATGGACAAGTGTACACATATAGATTTAAATAATGGCAACAGGTGAGAAAGTTTCATCATAATCCACCTCCTCTACCTAGGTATGACCGTTTGCCACTAATCTAGCCTTAAAGGTTTGTACTGTAGGATCGGTATGCAACCCTAGAGGGAGGGGTGAATAGGGTTTATTAAAATTAATTTAAGCTTTTTATTAATGTGGGCCCAATTAAGCGAATTAATAAACTCTTTGCAAATAAGTAGTTTAAACAATATTTTTTATGCAAACAAATTCACTTTGAATTAAACAAGAAATTAATAATCACACTTTAAAGCACCCTATTTAATTCTAATAAAAAGATTGGTAATGAATATAGAAATTTAAGAACAACCAATATGAGCAATTAATTTCAAGAATTAAAAATTGCAATTAATTTCATGCAATAAAATATATTAACAAAAATTAATTGCAAAAATAAATTAGGAGAAGGATAGAGAAAATGACACCGTGAATTTTATAGTGGTTCGGCAAAACTAGCCTACGTCTACTTCCCAAGCCCCTCTTGGGTACTTCACTAGAAGTCTTTGACTCTTTCCACGGCTTAGGGTCGAACCACTACAACGTTCTTTTCCCAGGCGCAAGAACAAACCCGATCCTTTCCACGGTTAAGGATCAAACCGTTACAACAGCTCTTTTTCTCGGGATCAAGAGCCAACCCATACAAAAATTTGGAAAAACAAAGAGCACACTTGACAAACTCTCTAAATAGAGTGGATTTACAAGTTTAAGCACTTCACAAATAAATCCTCACAATACAATATATCTCTCTCAAGAATAAGATGAAAAGAAGAAAATTGAAGCTTGGAGAGAGAGCAACAATGGTGGCTTGGTGAATTATGGAGGATTGAAAATAATAAGAGTTGTTATAGAATTTTGGAGAAGATGAAGTGTTTAAAAAAAAATGAAAGTGGATGAAAACCAAATTAATTTGGACCATTAGATCTTTGTAAAAGAAAATTGAATGGTGGAGATTTAAACAAAACTAGCCGTTAGACACAAACATATAATAATATTACATTATTCTTTTTAAAAAGCAACTAGCCGTTAGACACAAATATATATAATAATATTAAAATTCATCTTCTTTTTAAATTCATTTCTTTTTAAAATCATTTTCTTTTTAACATCAATCCAAAAATAAAAAACCCACCAATTGTCACTTCTCCATTGCTCCAAGTGACACCTTTCAATTAGTCCACTTTGATTAAAAATAAATCTGCCACGTCATCAACTCGGGATTAAAGCTTGTTTTAGCCATATCTTTTTCGTTTGAACTTCGATTTGAGTGATTCAAATTGCATTGGAACCGTTGTTCCAAACTCCACACAATAGACACTTCAAAACACTCAAATGGTTAATAAATAAAATCAGGTTTGTTATCATCAAAATACTAATTAATCAATCAATTAAAATTAATTAATTTGAGATTAACGGCCAAAAAGCCAACAATTACCTCTCCATCTACACCTCTTTTTCTCTTGTAGAGTTATTTGCAACCTATAGGTTTTACCCCATCAGGTTGATCGACAAGATCCTAGACATAATTGAAGTACATAAACTCCGTTTCTAGATTCATGGCCTTAACCCATTCATCTTTGTCCACATCATCCATTGCTTGATTATAAGTCAATGGATCCTTTGTTCATCGTCTGGTATGATAGCTTGAGTTTCTGTCAAACGCAAATAACGAGCAAGTGGGTTTATAGTCCACCCATTACGTCGAGACTCCCTTAACTCTTGAGGATGATGTGTTTGACTTGATGAACCAACATAAAGAACTCTTGTTGATGTGCTAGCCTATTCAACAACTCTGGTTGAGGTTTCAATAGTTTCTTTAGAAAGTTCATCCAATACTTTTTTACTGCGTGGTTTATGCTCCCTAATGTGGTCCTCCTCTGTGAAAGTAGCATTTGTAGATACAAATACTTTATTTCCTTTTGCGTCATAAAAGAGATCACCTCTCCTTTCTTTTGAGTAGCCTAAAAATAGGCATAACTTGGAACGTTCTAATTTTTTTGGGTTAGCCACAAGCACATGTGATAGACATCATCAAATTATGAGATGTTGTAAACTACTTTTACGACGTCTTCGTATTTCAACACGTGTTTCAGAAACACTTTTTGATGGAATCTGGTTCAGAAGATAAGCTATAGTCTCCACTATATATCCCCAAAACGAGTTAGGTAATGAAGTATAACTCATCATTGATCGAACCATGTCTAACATGGTTCTATTTCTTCGTTCTAACAGTGCTGAGAGTTGAGATGTGATTTAATGTTCTACTAAATAATTATGGAATCTTAAATCCATATACTCTCCATCTCGATCAAATCTAAGTGTTTTAATGTTTTTACCTAACAAATTCTCAACTTCAGCCTTGTGCTCATTGAACTTTTCAAGTGTTTCAGACTTTTGTTGCATTAGGTAAAGGTGCCCATACCTTGAATATCAGTAAAAGTGATGAAATATTCAAACCCTTCTCTTGCCTTAACATTCATCGGACCATAAAGGTATGGATGTATAAGTTCTAAAGTCTTTTTGGCTCTATAACGTTTTCTAGTAAAATGTCATTTTTCCTTCAAGACAGGATTCACATACATGTTAAGAATTTTCTTCTAACACATTTAGAAGTCCATTTTTAATCAATCTCTCAATCCTATTAAGATTTGTGTAACTTAGTCTTAAATGCCAAAGATGAGCATTTTCTTTTGGAGAAATCTTTATTCTTTTGTTTTGATTAATTGCAGTGTTAAACATTTCAACATTATGGAGCAATTTCAATGCTAATGGTCTTAGCACATATAAGTTATTTTCGTTCATTGCAGAACAAATTTCAATACCATTTTTCGAAATAAACATTTCATTATGTACAAGTAATGTTATAAAATTGTTCCAATGAACATGAAACTGAAATTAGATTCCTCTTAAAATCATGAACCAAAAATACTTTATCCAATAAAATAAATTTTGAATTGAAAAATAACTTTAAGCTCCCTACTACAACTGCTGAGATGACCTGTCATGTCCCAACTTGCAGAGTCTTCTCCAACCTCCAACTGCGAACAGGAACTAGTTCCCTGTAAAGAAGAGCAAACATAGTTAGTGGCCCATGAATAAAGTATCTAAGTGAAATCATCATTTTTCACTAAACAAGTTTCTAGACCTTTTTTTTCTCTGCTAAATACTTTGGTTAGTTTATTTTCCAATGTTCATCCTGGTTGCAGTGGAAACAGATTCCCTTTGGCTTCTCACCCTTTTGGGCGGCAACTTAGGTAGGTTTCTTACCCCCCTTTCCTCCCTTCTTCTTCTTCCTTAACTTTGGACCAGAGGAAGAAGGTGCAGACTTAACCCTAGAGGTTTAACCTTTGTGGAGTCTTTTTGAGGAACTGGCAACATTTGCCTCCCCAATGTGTCATTTGACTTGCATCATGGACTCATATGTTTGCAATTTATTTAGAAGGGTGGTTAGGTTATATCCTATTTTGTTCATCACAACATTGCTACGAAACTGTAGGAAACTCTGTGGGAGAATCTCCAAAATAAAGCTAACCTAGCTGGATTTGTCTATTACAGCCCCGTTCATCTCGACCACATTGAAGTGGATCATCATGCTGGACATATTCCCTAACAGATGTGTCCTCATTCATCCTGGCATTAAATATGAACTTGACCACATTGTCCTTAAGTTAGAGAAATTTTGTCCAAACATCTCATGCAACAATCCCATGATCTCTCTAGTAATGGCCATGGTCTCATGCTTTTTGGCCAAAACTTCAGTTAAACTGTCACACCCCATCCCAGATGCACTCTATACCTAGGATTGAGCGTGATACTGTACTCCCTATATACATATTGGAATTAGACGCCAGATAAATCTCAAATTCAAAACACCATTTCTATTATAACATTAGAAAAACATACAATCTCTCAACAAGTATTCTCTGCATATATATATAAGATACAAAACAACTCCACATCACTTCTAAGAAACATGTACGTTACAAAACATGAGCACAGACTAAATATTTACAACTATCCCAGAGGTTTGCTTCCAGATAGGCCCAGACGAGATACTTCTGTAGGCTAGGCGTCCCGGACACGCTCGCTACCTGAAACAACAAACAAACAAACAAAATGAGTGAGCATAAAGCCCAGTGAGTGACTAAATTCATTCAACTATCACCATCAAACATGAACTGGCATAACCATTTGCAACCATTACATATCACATTTCAGATAGTTCTAAACTTCTTATGCTTTTGATCTCACCCATATCACTATCCTTATTACCCCATGGTGGTTGTGACAAGGCACAACTTAACCCTCTCGTATATCAGTACAAAGTCTCATTTCTAATCATATATAAATGTCTAATTGTCATGTTTCACAGACTTGCGACTATCTGGTGCCTTCACATCCTGTCCCTCAGCACCATATTCGATCATGTCTACATTACCATGTGCCTTCACACGTAGTCCCTCAGCATTGGTAACCAATTCATTCTCCGCTCAAGTGCCTTCACTTATAGTCCCTCAGCATAAGCTAGTTTGTGACGGATTTCTACATGCTTTCACTCGAAGTCCCTCAGCATTGAAATCCATTCTACTTAACTATTCAAGTCCTTTCACACGAGGTCCCTCAGCACTGAATTTCATGTTTACATTCACTTAGGCTTTCACCATAAGGTCCCTCAGCCATGTTTTCATTTAGACAATAAAGTTATTTTCCTTTTAACTTGCTGGCATAACATATTTACTACGAATTCTACAGAGTACCATAATTTCTTAATAAATAATTATACTAAAAGTAACCACAAGATATAGAAAAAGGTTACTCACAACTTGTCTCGGTTCTAAGTGGAGTATAAGCCTCCCCGAGCTCTTCCTGGCCTGAAAATACATATTTCTCACATTCAGTATTCCATAATCTTCCTTTTTCCTTCATACTCATAAATAACATTACTCCTAGGACAACTAAAAACTACCAGCGACATTCATTACGTTTTACTGCACCAGCGATACTAGGTTGAAAAGCGAGACTACCTGAGGAGCGATACCCAGCGAGACTTCAGCGAGAATTGTGAGACGCAAAGCCCCTCTTGCGTTACAACGATACTTATTTGGCTGCCCTGTCTCTCGCTCTCTCACCGATACTATCGCTACAGCAGAACAGTTTTCTTCTTCCTTTCCTCTTCCTTCTTCAACCTGTTAAACATCACATTTCGGCCATTTTCAGAACTTTCTTCTTTCCACAAACTTATTAAGGTGTAAGTCCTTCATCATACCTCAAAATTTCATGAGGAATATCCTCTCCGTTTAAGACATATCCTTCAACAACTCCAAGTTGCTCCTAATCATCCGGCAAATTCAGCTCCAATCTCTTCTATCTGGAGTTTGTCACATATTTATACAATTTCAGCTCAAGCACCCTTCGTGAAACTTGCTGAAAATCGAGTTAACTTACTAACCTCAGAAGTTCTGGCCCTAATCACGGTTCTTCAGTTCGTTCTTCCTCCAAAACCAAACGTTACCCTGAAAGAGTAACACCAGCTGAGTCCTCTGCCCAGCTCAAGTTTCTTCCGCGGTTACGATGGAATTTCCACTCCAAATCGACATGAACGTCTTCTTCTACCTCCCTCCGATGTCTAGCTTTGGCATGGACCCAACTCGAGCTCTGAAATGTAATCAAAACGATTGAATTCTCAATCCACTTATATATATACCACCGACTTAATCTCCATTTCAACACTATACTACAATCTATTTAACGCATACCTTCTATGTTTAGCTTCAACACACAGCCTCTGATGGTTTACTTCTCAAAACTCTCCCGCCAGATGGTTAACAAACGCATTACTCTCACTCGGCCAACCCTCTTTGTCCAACGCATACCCACTTTCGACGCATGGTAGTGTTCACCGCATAGTGGTCTCATAGCAAGTTGGCTCCCAACACCTTGTGGCCTTCAACTTCCAACACCTTACAGCCTTCAATGCGTTTGTCGCAAGATAACCTTCAGTGCAAGGTGGCTCTCCATGCCTTGTGACCTCAACACGTCGTGGCCTCAACGCCTAACGGTCTTCTCTCACCTTTGCGTCCACGCCAAACTGCTTCCATCGAGGCGCGTTGCCACCAACGCATAGCTGGTACTTAGTCATTTTTTCGCTCCCAATCACATTCCTGCCAACTACTCCTACCCAAGCGTCAATCTCTTGGTCCCTTCTTTCCTTGCTTTCTCACAAGACTAAGTACGGGGCTTACATAAACTAGCCAAAATATAGACGTGGTCCTTTTCATTGGCCTTAATCCATCTATTATATGCATCACGAACATTTTGTGATGCATTGTTTCTGGGGATTGGAGGACATTCCTCTGGTAGAACAAATTTAAGGTCATCTATTCCTAGCGTAATATTTATGGTATTCTTCCAATTTTCATAATTTTCTCCAGTTAGTTTATTAGCACCAAGTAATTTATGACAACGCTAGACATGCTAGACATATTTGAGTTGCCGAAACAAACAAATTATTTATATTAGAAATCTTTGCATTACTCGTTAAAACAAATCATAATTAGCAAAAAAATTATTGAACATTAATGACATTTTATTTTTGCAATGATACTTTAGTGATTTAGAATAAATGCCATCTCACAGTGTACAATTATTCTTTCATTGAATTGAGACACTCTCAACTAATTATTACTAGGGCTTCTTGTAGATTTGACAAAATAAATTTAAAAAGTTAGGTCCACAGCCCAAACTTATTACTTTTGCAAAAATAGCAAAAAAAGCTCAACCCACGTGATACACCTGATACAATTAATACACTTGATACCCCTGAAACACTATTGATATACACTTGATACAATACTAATATACATTTGATAGGCTTGATACACATGTATCCTTGATACATTTGATACACCAATAGTATATGCCTGATACACACTACTTATACACACTTACTACACTATTAATAGACACTTGATACACACTTAATACACTATTGATAGACACTTGATACATTTTGATACACTTGATATACTATTGATATACAGTTGAAAATGATTAATTATTTAAGTGTTTTAAAAAAAACATAAAAATAATTTTTTTGAAAAATACTTTATTCTCTAGTTATTCCTAATACAACCAAATTGTCAATGTAAGTATACTAATACTAAACTGAGTTTTAGTGAGTTTTAGGTTGAATCTCAGTACATTTGTATTTAAAAATAAAAGAAACAAACTTATTTTTTTAAAAAAAACTACAAAAGGGATAAAAAAAATGTAGCAAATACAAAAATTAAAGTGAGTAATAGCTCATATTGCTGCAAACAAAAAATACAAAAAGTATACAAATCAATGAAAAAAATACACAATTGATATACTTTAAATGTGGTAAATTAGTTGATTGATATACCAAAAGACGTAGGACAAAATTGAAATACGGAATAAATGAAAAATTAAATTTAAAAATTTGGTATATTTGCAATTCTCCACATATTAAAAACACACCTCTAATTATTTGTCGCCCATTTGAAATTCCCTTATTACTAACTCTTATTCTATAATAGTGAATTTTCTGGTAAATATATGAGTTAAGGGAAAAAAAAAATAGAAATAACTTCATTTTTGAAGCTGCAGCCGTAAGGACACCCCCGTGGCCCCGTCACCCTCATCTCTGTCGCTCACCCACATCTCCCATCCCAGTCGTCGTCGTCCACCCGCGCTCAGCCTCAGCCGTTCGCGTCCAATCGCCGACGCCGATTCACTCGCGCGCACGTCCCACCTCACGTCGGTGACGTTTCGCTCACGCCAGCAGTCGTCAGCACTGCGCCTCCTTCGCCGTGAGTTTGTCTTAGCCGCCAGTCGTGTCCGTTCCGCCGCTCACCGTTCCAGACGTCGCCGTGGGCCTGAGCCGTCAGGCTTATTCCAATAGCCGAAATCTTGGTTTTGAGTGAGGATTTGTTTATTTTGGTGATCTTTCATGAATTTTCTTGAAAATTTTGGTTACCATCAACTCTGGGCCTCATGTGAATTTTTTGGTTTTAGATTGAAGATTTGGAGCCTTTGGAGCCACTGTCCAAAAGAGCCAATTTTTGCGGTTTTGGTAAATAATTAAGATTATAAAGTTCTCAAGAAATATTTCATTGGTTAATGATGCTGTAATTTTGGGATTTTAATCCTTAAATTTTGGTTTTTGACTTAGGTCGTATCGTTGGATTGATTCGAAGCCGTTTTGAACAAACTATACTTTGAGTAAAGTAATTTGGACTCGTTTGGTTAGTTTATGGTAAGTTGGGTTGGATTTGATCGGTCTGCAGATTCAAGTATCAAGAAGATTGTGAACAGTAGTTTAACATGAGAAAAATTGGATGTCATCATAAAAACTACTACGTGTTTGGAGATTATTGTTGTTATTATGCTATGGGTTATGCTTTATGTTAGTTGAACTTGCCTACATTGTGCTCTCATGTCTTTGTTCCTGTCATTAGATGTGCTTGTGATTTTTTTTTTTTTTTGGTTTTTATGTCAGATAGAGTCCACTTCATGTTACTTTCTATTGTGCGAGTACTAATTGGAAGCAAAAGTTCCTAGGATTTTCTTCCCAGACGAAGAAAAACTGATCCCTCTGGGCTGAGATAATTTGCAACTGCTGAATGCTTGAGCTAATTATCTGCTGCTTTTTCATGATTTCACTAATATCTTATGAGAGAAGAACAGGAAGGGTAAGATATTGTGCTTTAGAATTTGATAAAAATGACATTGTTAGATGAGAGATGCTTTGTGGATCCTCATACACCATAGGTTTGTCCTCGGATTCAAACATTTGTATTTTTAGATGCACGGTTATATGTTTCATTTCAGTCATTTAGCCTCTCATTTTACGTGTCTGTCTAACATTGATCATATGACTTGCAGATGGCGTTGGAATAAATCCTCAACAAAGTGCTGGTAAGCATCATGGCCTTATTCTTAAGCTCTACAATAGAAGCATATGCTGAACTGTGAAATGCGGGGGATAGAAAACTCAAGTTCTGTGTGGACGTGGAATTTGTCCGTGATTTTATGGAACAAACCCACCGCCATTTTGCGGAAGCTAACACAGAACTATGGACATTGTTTTCTACTTTAACCCCCATCTAAAATGTTGAGTACCTATAAAACTCAAAATCTGATTTCTTCCTGGATTGCATCGTCCTCCAGCATGAGATAGATGGTGTATTTTAGTTTAAATTTTTAACCTCTTCATTGATATATATATATATATATATATATATATATATTTATTTATTTACTTATTTATTTATTTATTTATTTATATTCCTACAGTATAAACGGTCTACAACTTTTGTATGAGATACATTTCGTAACTCTGTGAAGGTTGAGGCCAAAATATTCCATTATTTGCAGTTGAAATTTATGGTTGATGTGCTTTTTGCAGGCAATGTCTTCCTCAAGCATGACTCTGAAATACGCCTGATTCCTCATGATAGGGTTGGAGTTGCCTGATGTCTGTGAATGTAAACTACAATCCCTTTGTCTACTCGCCTTAGTTAACTTGCTTAATTTGCAATTCTCAAGCTTGGAGAATTTCATACTTGTTTATCACATTATTGTAACTGATTGGAATTGATGTTTGCTTACTTCAATATCCTTGTGCACTGCAAGAAACTTGGATATACATGTGAGTTGAGCTCCTATACAGGCATCAAGGGTAGGCGACAATAACAGGGCAGAAGCTACCACGGCATCTCCGTTGATAATTTTGCAAAATTTCCCGCTTTCTATCTCTCGTTAAGATGTTCAAATATGCCTGTAGAAGGATAGTATAATTCCTTCGTTTTTGTTACTCATGTATGCCAACATCATAGCTAAGGAATTGCGCCACTGTGCAACAGTTAAAGCTTTCAGACGAGGCAATGCCATTCATGCTTACTTGAGAAAATTTGGGTGTTTGAACAATGTGTTTCTTGCCAACAATTTAATTTCCATGTATGCGGAGTTTTTTAATGTACGAGATGCAGAGAGGGTGTTTGATGAATTGACTGACAGGAACATTGTTACGTGGACCACCATGGTTTCTGCATTTACTGATGGTGGAAGACCTTATGAGGCACTCCGAGTGTATAATGATATGCCGAAATCAGAGACACCCAATGGGTACTTGTACTCCGCAGTTTTGAAGGCATGTGGGTTTGTGGGTAATTTGGGTTTAGGTAAATTAATTCAAGAAAGAATATATCGAGATAAACTGCAGGCCGATACTATTTTGATGAATTCTCTCATGGATATGTATGTGAAATGTGGAAGCTTGAATGACGCCTTGAAAGTTTTTCACAATATTTCACGGGCCACCACAACTACTTGGAACATTATTGTTTCTGGCTACAGTAAGGCTGGTTTGATGGTGGAGGCTGAAAAACTTTTCCATTGTATGCCACACCCAAATGGTGTATCTTGGAACAGTATGGTTGCTGGTTTTGCAGACAATGGGAGTCAGCGCGCATTGGAATTTGTGTCCATGATGCATAGAAAGGGCATCAAGCTTGATGATTTCACATTTCCATGTGCTTTAAAGATCTGTGCGCTTCATGGGTTATTAGTCATCGGGAAACAAATTCATACCTATGTCACCAAGTTGGGTTATGAATCTAGTTGTTTCACTCTGTCTGCCCTGATTGATATGTATTCGAATTGCAATGACCTGATTGAAGCAGTCAAGTTGTTTGACCAACACTCTTTTTTCAACCCTTCCATTTCTGATAACCTGGCACTGTGTAACTCGATGCTCTCAGGCTATGTTATCAACAATTGTGACCAAGCAGCTTTGAATCTGATTTCAGAAATCCATTGCTCGGGTGCAATACTGGACTCTTACACCTTTGGTGGTGCTTTAAAGGGCTGCATCAACTTATTAAGTCGGAGGGTTGGCCTTCAACTACATGGTTTGATTACCATTTGTGGTTATGAGTTGGATTTTGTTGTTGGAAGCATTCTTGTAGATCTTTATGCAAAACTAGGTAACATTGACGATGCATTAGCAATGTTTCATAGGCTTCCAAGGAAAGATATCGTAGCTTGGTCGGGTTTGATCATGGGATGTGCTCAAATTGGATTGAACTGGTTAGCTTTCTCAATGTTCAAAGATATGCTCGAGTTGGTTAATGAAATAGATCATTTTGTTATTTCAACTATTTTGAAAGTCTGCTCCAATTTAGCATCTCTTAGAAGTGGAAAGCAGGTCCATACATTCTGTGTCAAGAGTGGGTATGAAATGGAGGGGTTCACAATTACATCCCTTCTTGATATGTATTCAAAATGTGGTGAAATTGAGGATGCGTTAACATTGTTTTATTGTATACAAGAAAAAGACATAGTTAGTTGGACTAGTATCATTGTTGGATGTGGACAAAATGGAAGGGCGGCCGAAGCAGTCAGGTTTTTTCATGAGATGATTCAATCAGGGATAAATCCAAATGAAATCACCTTTCTAGGGGTTCTTTCTGCATGTCGATATGCTGGTTTGGTTGAAGAGGCACAAAACATATTTAATTCCATGAAATCTTTATATGGACTAGAACCTCATTTAGAGCATTATTGCTGCATGGTTGATCTTCTTGCTATAGCTGGGCTTCCTGAAGAAGCTGAAAAATTGATAGCAAATATGCCATTTGAGCCAGATCAGACCACATGGCGCACTTTGCTAGGGGCATGTGGAACTCACAATGATACCAAACTTATTAACAGTGTTGCTGATGGCCTTCTTGAAGCCACACCAGATGACCCTTCAACATACGTGACACTTTCAAATGCTTATGCATCACTGGGGATGTGGCATACCTTGAGCAAAACGAGGGAGGCTTTAAAAAAAGTCGGAGTCAGAAGAGCTGGGTTGAGTTGGATTGAGGTTTCAAGTTGAAAAGAAATCCTGCTTTGATTGATAGACTTAAACCTCACTTGAAATGAGGTCATTCCATGAAATTGGTCATGTGAACGAGTCTTTGCATGTAAAGGAGAGAGATTTCTCTTGGAACCAAAGTTCAAAGAGATCCCACAGTTCCAAGGTACGATGATCACCTTGTTTTTTCACTTCTAACTCTGCAGTCAACCTGATGTTTACTGCTATGTCTACTTTGATTCGGAAATTTGGGGTATATTCAATATATAAGACGTAGGTTTATATTGGGTTTTAATTTGAACTTCTCACTTGATTTCTCTTTTAATCTTTCAAAAAGTATATTATGTCTTTCTCCCTGAATTCTGTTACGTTTCCCAATGCCTGATCTGTTAAACTTGAATGATTAAGTTTGTGGACTGCTTTTAGGAAAAAAAACTTCGAGTACCATTATAGAACATTTTATATTTTATGAAATGATGTAAGTATTTTATTAGGAAAAATACTTTTTTAGTGCCTGAGTTTTATGGAATAGGTGCATTTGGCCCTTGAAGTTTCAAATTAGCCAATTTAGTCCCTAAGCAATAATGGGTTTAAAAGGTCCCCTGTCCAAGTAGATTTTTTTTTTTTGCTGAGGTGGCTTACTGATTGGATTTATATTTAATTTTTCTCAAAAGAAAAAGAAAAAGAAAAACTCAGTTGGAGCCCTAGAAAAATGAAGAAATTCGCTTTCTCTGTTCAGTCAATATCCTTGCTTGCTCAAACACTCTGTCATGGCCAGAGTCCTGGCATCCACATGGTTAAAAACCTCAAACAACAAATTGTCATCCAAATTCGCAGATCCAGTCTTGTCGGAGGGGTCTCCTCCTCCGACACAAACTTGGGTTCCCACTCTAGGTTTCTTCCCCATCTTCCGATCTCCATCCCCATCTGGAATAACTCGCTTCATCTCCAAAAAAACTGCAAAACCCCCTTGTCTGTCTAATGAAAAGAAATAGTTAAATTGAAAGACAAGTTTAGAGGATTGGCAGAAAGCATAGTGGGTGAGCTTTAATTGTGACCATCAAAGCTAATAATGATGGAAATAAAATGAAAAATAGGGAGGGAGGTGAAAGAAAAGAGAAGAAAAAGAGGAAAAATTGAGGGAGAAGATAAGGAAGAAATGGAAAATGGGTATGGACTAAGGATTGAGGATAAATAATGGGAAGGAAAACATGATAGTTGCGATTGGAATTGTGGGAAGAGTGGTTAAAGACTGAGCATAAGTTTTTTGAAGGTTTACGAAGAGGACAAGATGAGAATTGAATGACCAGAGACGTAAAGCATTCCTTCGGCATATCCATGGGGGAAGTTTGTCGATATTCTTGACGCTGAAGGACTGGAAATCTCTGCAACAATCAGAATAGGAATTGAAATCGGAATGTGAACAGAGAAAGCAAATTTCTTCATTTTTCTCGTGGGTTTTGTGTTCCTGTTGTTGTTTCTAGGGCTCCAACTGAGTTTTTGTTTTTTTTTTCTTTTGAAAAAAATTAAATATAAATTCATTCAGCATGCCACCTCAGCAAAAAAAAATCTATTAGGGCAGATTTGCTAATTTAAACAATTCTATTATTAAATGGGACCTTTTAAACCTATTATTGAAAACTTAGGGACTAAATTGGCTAATTTGAAACTTCAGGGACCAAAAGCACCTATTCAATAAAACAAAGGGACTAAAAATGTATTTTTTCCTATTTTATTTCATAGACTCCACACTATTCTTAAATGATTTTTTTTCTTGATATCTGTGAGTGTCTGGGCCAACTTAGGTGCACGTCGACTAATCCCACGAGACAAGTCGTCTTACCCTATAACATTTGGGTGTCAAGAAAACTCGTAGAATATTAAATCTTAGGTAGGTCTTAAATGGTTCTTATGGTACCAAAAATAATAATTTTAGAAAGAAAGAAGTTTTCATACTAATTACTACCTTGGTGCTAGAAACTTTTCCCTGTTTTTGTCATTATAGTTCCACGTCTTTTTGGGTCCTTTTCTTGTCATTTCATATCATTCATTCTACAGAATAAAGAGGGAAAAGATGTTCAGGCATCATTCTGCTCTATTAACTATCGAGCTGTTAGACAATCTATTAAGCATCTCCGCTTGATGGTCTTTTCATCTTTGTTCAAGGACTTGTCCTGCCTTGGCGGGAATAAGTACATAGAGGATGACTCCACTGTTAATTCCAGAAACTGGAAGGTTGACTTACTGCTTTAAAAATAGTAATAACTTATAAAAAATAAAAAGTTATTCTAGAATCTAGACAAAATTTCCTGTTGTATTTTATATTTTCAACTTCTTCTGGACTTGTAGTCATAATATGTTGTTAACTTATTACACAGTAGCGAACTGCAGTTTCCTGTCGGTCTTTGATGGCTTCCTCCTAAACAAATAATTCTGTTGGTAATGGCCATGGGCAGAGTGGAGGAAGAATATTCAGCTGACGTAAAATGACAATGGCTAAATGACTAATTATAACAATGGTCCCAGAATGTAGGTTGATGCTAACGTTTGTCCATTATTTTGGTCTTGTACCCTTGAAATCCTGTTTCAAATACCATAGTTTTAGTTGGTAGCCGTTACTTCTTAGCAAATGCTTAACAATTAAAATTGTTGGACAAGTTATTCACTTATAGCTCAATTTAGCGTTCTTATGACAAACTTATCTTTGTAACCTTCTTTGTAGTTGCCCCTGCACAAATGATTTACAAGAACACAAAACACCCGGAAGATCGTTCTTCTATAATACGAGAGTACAAGTTTTAGTCACACTGAGCATAGCCCACTGTTAATCGGCATTACTCCTTCCCTCGAGGTCAGAGTTTTAAAAGGCACATATCTTTTTTTAATATTATTATTTATGCAGGGGCACAACACAGTCTCTTGTCTAAGCCAAATTAGACCTAAGCTCAGGTTGCCCAATGCTCAACAACGTTGACAAAGCATAGATTTCTTTACATCTCTGCCGTGGTTTGGAGATTAATTGGTATATTCCAGTATTTTCTCGTGTTCGAAGTCCAGATTCAGAAGCAGCTTCAGAAATAAAACCATAAGTCAATTCAACCACCCATTTAATCAAGCGGGACAAAATGGGTTTTTTTCTCCAAAAATGAACAACATGATTGCTGGCCCCGACAAGATCAGAAGGGGTAATTGCACCCATAGTACTTCGTGAGTCTGCTAATTCTCTACCTTTTTTTCATAATTATAATTAAGATCCAATGTGAAATTTTTTGCTCTCCCCAGTCCCCACTTTGATACAAATGGACTTCTCTTTCAATCTGGACCCAGAATTTTATACGCTGTTGCACATTTTCTAGAAATGTTTTGCTTTCATAAGATGAGACCAACAATTGATCCCTCTTCGATACCATGTCTCCAGCAGAACAGTTGGTCTGGTAGATTGCTGTCTGAAAATGAAGCATTCCTACGTTATGCTGCTTTCTTCTTGCAATCATATAACCCACTACCTATCTCACTCGCCAGTCACTAGTTCATTTTAGCGTTGTGCTTCACCTCCATCTTTTTCAGGTCCCGCTTGAGCCATGATGTACTGCTACCCTTTATTTTTTCTTTTCACTGTTGCCAATGACTAGAAATAAATTGTAACAGCAAAAAGTAAATAGAAGAAAAGAAAACAACTACGAAGAGAGACATGAATTCTGAATTTGGGATCAAATTTGCAGACCTACCCGCTTCTTTTCAAGGGTTCTTTTACCCTTGTTGGGTTTTGTACAACTCTTGATATTTTAATCCTTGTCCAAAGAAAAATGAGGTGTTAAGTTCTAACCAAAGCTATGCTTAAGTTGAAACTTCATCATCCAACTCCTAGAAACTTCCAAAAGTTTGGCGAGTATGAGCAATATGGTCAGATAAATTAGATATCTAGGATGTGAAGATAACCCACACCTAAGCACATGGCCTATGTTGGCTTCACTCCAACCACCATAGGAATTGTGATACAGATACACTCATTTCAAGATGGCAATCGTCATTAGAGAGCCACGGTGAAATTAAAGGCCTTGAGCACAAAAGTTGGAAGTTATTTTCTCCTTCTCCAAGTAGAAAGGTTAACTTATTTCTGTGATTCATATATGCTAAGAGATTAATTTTTGGTTTGATCTTAGAGAAAATCTCTGGACATTTATTTACTACTACCTTCTCAAAAAAGTGGTTTCTTAGGAAAATGCATTATTGTTCAAAATTATTGCCTGAAGTCATTAAATTCATAGGGGAATAATTATCCTCACTCCTCACTATAGAAGTATGTCAAATGTCTCCACATTACAAGTACTGTTTGAATGTGCAGGATGTGCAATTAATGCCTCCATTGCCAAGACACCACCAGCACCCACCCAACGAGCGCCAAATGCCAATTTGCAAGAAAGACAACACAATTCCATTAAATTCAATATCTTTCCAGAGGCAATCAAACTGTTGCCGAACAAAAGCCGTTAATGGCAGCTAAAAGTTAAAAACCTCCATAAATGACAACAAAACAAGGTAATATCGCCTTGGGACTGAACACATACAACTCATCCAAATTGGAAGACATGCCTGCTGCTCCGGCCAATGAATCGTAATCCTCCATGCTGTCTTCTGAACTCTTCTTCAGCCTCCCAGCTATTTACCTGGCAAACCAGCATTGCTCGTTTGTCGTGGCCATTCGATGATACTCCAGCACAATCGTGAGCCTTTCCACTTGTAGCGGTTGTTAGAATGCCTTTCCAGCGGCCCCTACAGTTTCTACAACCACCTTGAACCCATTCTTAATTGCTACAGACATTGCATTGTGGAATTGAACTGCAGAGGTTGGAAGAGCCATTTAGACCCAATGAACAGCCCAGGGTGGTGCAGTGGAACCTTAAGAGTTCGTTGCATGCTGCACAGCAACGGGGGTACTTCTTTGGAAGCTTGGTGGCTTTGGCTTTAATGGAGTCCCTATATTCCTCGAATTTCAAGATGGTTTTTGGAGTGTTCTGGACTTTGAGAATCCTTTCAATTTTGCAAGTTGGCTTTGCTTTTTCAGCCAGCTTGACTGGAATATGATTTCCACCATGTTCTTGCCTGTGTCTTCAAGACCAAGTTCAGATGCTAAAAAAGTAGGCAATAGGAAAATAAGCTTTAGACCTTAAATTAATAATTCATTGAAGTTTCAGAGATAGGAAGGACCGTAAGTTTAAGTACCTGCCTGTCTAGCACTCTGGTGAAGCTCCAAAGTTTCAGCTTTCATGAAAATCTCACCACATTCATGAGAATACACGTTTTGAAAACCCTTTTTAAAAAAAAAAAAAAAAAAAAAAAAAAAATTATTTATTAAAATTACCCCCCCCCCCCCCCCCCCCCCCCCTCTCTCTATCCATCGATCCATTGATCTATCTGGAGGTATCTATAAATTATAGGCTTTATTTTAAAAAACAAAATGGTTACACTACAACAGATATGCCTTTTTACAACAATTTTTTTTAACAAATATGCCTCTTTACAACAATTTTTTTTAAAAATGCTATGAGCGACTAGGAAAAAAAGGTGGAAACATTCAAAATGCTATCAAAGGTGAGGGAAAGAAAAAGGGCGGAAACATTCTAAAAATTGTGCGGAATGATGGGATGTGTCGATGTCATCATCTGTCACTCTTCCAGTTCTCTTTACTCAGGCTCTCCTTTTCAAAGGTAACGAGGAACTTCTTGTCCCTCTCTCTTTCCCTCCTCTCTCTTTCTCTCTCTTTGTGTGAGGAATCGTTTCTTGAATTGAGTAGTTTTGTCTTTGATTTTCCTTCTAATCGTAGGGTTTTTAGGTAAAATGATGTGAAATTGATGTTCTAATTAGTTTGGGAATTGTGGTTTTGCAGCGATTCTTGGGTGTCGGTTCCGAGGAATTGCTGTAACTAAAAGAGAAGAAGCCTGACAAGATACTTGCTCGATGGTTCGAGATGTATGGTTCGAGACAGTCGACCCTGCAACTGTGATTGTTCTCAAGACTACCACAGTTCCCAAATAGCTAGGTACAAATCACCCCATTACAAGCTTTTTCTCTTTGGATGAAAAATTACCTTTGATTTTATAGATCGCTCAGCTCTAATCTCGATTCTTTTTCATGATATGGTGAAGAGGCTCGCTTTGATTTCCAATAGAAAGTCTTTTAAAAAGTCCTCTCTTAGGTGTGTGCCTAGGCTCAAGGCATAGGTTTAATAGGTTTAATGCCTCGGCACGCCTCTTGTGAAGTCCCAAGGCTTTGGAGTTTTTTCATTATTTTTGAAATATAGTGATAATTAGGGTTTTTCCTTCTCTATTAAATAAAAAAATTAATTTTACTAAGCCTAAGTGCAAAATTTCTTGCGTTTAAGTTTTTTTTCCTTCATATTTCCACTTGGACTATGCTTTCTCTTCTTTATGTATTATTTATACATATAGTGCGCCCCACAACAAAAAAAGCCCATGCTTCTTTTTGTGCCTTGTGCTTAAGTCCCAGAAGATTATTGTGCTTTATTGCACCTTGAGCTTTAAAAAATACGGAGTAGAAAGTCAAGCTATTACAATGAAGTGAGATACATAATAATGTCTTGGGTGCTAATTCTTAGGTTGTCTTTTATTTTGATTTTCTTCTTCTTTTCATATGGGTTAAGTCCAATAATTCGTTCTGTTTCATTTTCAAAAGAGATACAATTCAAGGAGAGACCAAATTCAGCCTTAGAAATCCCAATTCAGCCCTCTTCAAAATGTATTCGTCTCTACAACACACAAATTCTTAAGGTATGCTTATAAAATTCCAATCGTCCATTTACAAATCTAGAAAAAGATGTGTAAGCTAATTTTCTTTTCTACCTGTTAGAGTTATTCTTCAAATCATTAGTGACTCATCCAAGTGAGTTGAAAAAAGACTGCATTCTACAAGAACATATGTTACAGAATTGAAGGTATCCTTTCTAGTTATATCTTCACTTTCTCCCTTTTAGTTTAGAGTGGATTCCAATTTTTAAAATTGAAACCGAATTTTTTTTTTCAATGAAGTTTTCATTCTTGTTTGTAATCTTACTCTTTGCACTATATTTCTTTGTCCACATAGATGTTTAAAGAAGCTAATGAAAGAGACATCATGCCTTCAAATATGAATATAAAGGTGCATATGTGAATAGGTTCCTAATGGTAGGGTTGACCTCTACAATGAACGAAGGTGTTCTCTAATATGGATTCGATCCTTTCTCAAGGTAAATCCCACTCTACAACATATTCTCACGGGTAGGGTTGACCTAAAAAAGTCTACGCTTCAAAGGCTTTTGTTCTTGAAGAGTTTATGGCTTATTTTCATGGGTTTTCTTAAAGGAGTGGAGGATGATGATTCAAGAGCCTTCCATCCTTTTATATAGGCCAAGGTGGTTGAGAGTGACTAAAAATCACATTCTGAATGTCTCCTAGGTAATTTGGACAAAAAAGGAAGCACTCCCAAACAATTGAGCACACAATATGACAAGTTAGGGTTTTCGATGCGGGCGCATCATTCAGGTCAACGTGGGTGGATCAAGATAGATTTTTGCAAAACAGTCAAAAACTTCAATAAAAGCTTATAAAACCAGTCTAAAATAGTAAAAACTAACTTTGGACTAAGAAGCACGAACACTTTAATTTGGCTAGTATGTCCATGTCCAACAGGCAACATGTGTCTGATACTTTGGACACTCCAACACTTATTGGACACATACGGGACATTTATTAGTCTAACAAATGTGTTAGACATGCATAGAACACTTGTTAAATAGACTAAAAAAATATATAGGACTAATAATAAATTTTGAGTGTGAAATACATCAAACTAAGTTTTGTAAGCATGTAAATGCATTAACACATTTACTTTAAATTTTCTTTTGGTTAAAAAATGATATAGATTTATAAAATGTCTATTTTAATAAATGTGTCCTTGTCGTGTTGTATCTTATACTTAAAAAAAAAAGTGATGTCTCCCCGTATCAATGTCATGTCATATTCATATGTTGTATCGATATATGTGTTTCTTAGCTTTGAACAATTCTTCTTATTATTATTAAACTTAGAATAGTTTTCAATCAAAATGAACTTGGAAAACTCATCACAAATTGACATGTAAGAATACATCAATAAACAAAATGGTAAGCGACAAACAAATCCAAAACTCCACCTACACTTGCAAATTAGTAAAGCACAAAAAAGGATCACAATATAAATTGAAAGAGAAGAAATACAAGTTTTGTAAAATGAAGACAGTTTGTTAAGGAGGGAAAAGGAAAATTCATCAAAATTTTATACAATTCTTCCCAAAACCCTTCATCAAGTCCTTTATCCTCATCAAGTACTCTAATTCCATCATCATACTTCAAGAATATAAAAAAAATGAAAAAAAAAATGAAAAACAAAATTTAGTACTTAACAAATGTCATATTTAATATATATAAAATATTGTAGATGTCCCTGTCTACTTGGCTAATAATCTTAAATCGAGAAGAATTCAACTTCCACCAATTTAGCATATTTAAATTTTCATATTCTATATGAGCCTCATCTAGATAACAAGTCACCTCTGTTTAAGCATTATCTAGACCCGTTTTATTATTTTGTTTAAATCTATCATGAATAGTAGCATGTACTTTATAAAATCCAATTCCACTCGATCCACTAAATGAGATAAAAAGTATTTTACTCTGGGTTTAGATAGGGGCAGATGATTGTGTTTGTTGATATTCTTTTGGCATTGACATTCTTATTCGTCACAAAAACGACGAAATGCTTTTTCAACCGTATTTGTCCATTTTTTTTTTCACAATCTTACTCCAAAAATTATAAAACAATAACTCACATAAGTGGTCTTCTCACTTGTATATTTTTCAAGAATTAGAACCTATAGCAATAAATTGGTCTTCCAACTGGTAGTTATACCCCAATATTTGTCAAGAATTACAACAACCTATAACAAATAAATTGGTCTTCTCACTTGTAGTTATATCCCAATATTTGTTGAATTTTGCTTGCATGCTTAATGTCAACTGACTCAATAATGCATTCTCATACAACAAGTGTTCACAAATTATTTCTTGGATCAAACAAAGTTCATGAAAAAATATGTTTGAAGTTACAGACATAGATGCAATTACTTTGAAAAAGTCTTTAGGAAACTCTACAAACACTTTTGCGTTATTCCAATCTTCAATGGTAGGAATATCATCCTTTGGCAAATAACTAGGGTCATGCTCCTCTAATCTTTTAAATGTCTTTTGACACTTAATTAGCTCCATCCAACATAGTAAAATTTGAATTCCATTGTGTTGGAACATTCATTGTAAAATAATTTTTTGTTGACATCTTATCTTCTTTAGCAAACTCTATAGTCTCGTAGGAGATGACCTAACATACTTCACAACATTTCTAATTCGAATAAAATTGAGGATATGAGCACAACATTTAACATGAATAAATTCACCATCCAAGACCAACCCATTTTTGCCTCTAAACTTTTTAACTAAATATGCAACGGCTACATCATTTGAACTCGCATTATTAACCATTACGGTAAAAAGCCTATCAATACCCCAACTTTTTAAGCATTTTTCAATTGCTCTACCTATCGTATCTCCTTTATGATTAGCTATTTAACAAAAATTCAAAATATTTTTGTGCAAGTTCCAATCACCATCAATGAAATGAGCCGTTATAATCATGTAATTAATATTCTGCATGGAAGTCCATGTATCAATTTTTAAACAAACTCTTAGGGTCACTTTGAGTTAATGCACTCTTTAACTTTTCTGTCTCCCTCATATACATTTGAAAACAATCCTTTGCAACAATGACTCCTGATGGAATTACAAACTTCAAATTTAATGCCTGACAAAATTTATAAAATCCTTCACATTCTACAAACTTAAATGGCAATTCATCTAATATGACCATACAAGCAAGCATTGTTCTACAATTTTCTTGAGTGAAGGATGTAGCCATCAATCTCCCTCTCCTTCAACATAATCTTCTGATTGATTTGTATATTTCTTACATTTCTCTAAATATCTTTTTAGATTAGTTGTACCATTTATTTTCGAATGATAGGCATATGTAGCCCCACGGTACTTACAAGCAGCCTAAGATATTCAGGATCATATCCTTCTCCCTTAATAAAATGTTCCCATGCTGATGAAGCTGGTTTAATTGGTTTTCTTTTTCCAAACAATCTTACTAGACTAGAACAACTTTGTTTTGAAGTCTCATTTATGAACAATGAAGCCATCCTATGAAAAATAAAATATTTTAAAGCTTTAACTAAGGCATCATAATCTATGACACAACAACTCAAACATGGACACGAGATACAAAGATGAATAATTGGGAGAAATGAATACTAATTTATGTTTGATATCCATAGGTTTGATAGCTTAGATGGGTGAAACAATGCAAGTGAAAGTTCAAATCTTTACTTTCTGCTTGATTGGTTGTTTGTAAGTTTATGGCTCATCAACAATAATTTACAATCACTGTTCAAGCAGTTGAAGGGCTAGTATGAATTAAGTTATTAACTATTCAAATTTCAAGTGCTTGGAAAAGTGTTTTATGTGCAAACAGAAAATGAAATGTGTAAACATAAAAGTGTTTTATGTTCAATCAGTCATTGTCTCTAAACAGAAGAAAAGCAAAGCGTTTGCTAAAAACAACTACAAACATACGACATACTCAAACTTTAAGACACCTACATACTTTAAAACTAGAGGACATCAAGAAGAAGAAACCCAATAACATAAAATAGAACTCTAGATTTGAAATGAAACCTACAGCTAAATTCCTAATTCCTACCTAAATCTTTGTCCTATGGAGTGTACAAAAAAGAGAGAGAGAGAGAGAAAAAAAAAAAAAAAAAACAGACATAATAACCAGTGTGAACGGACTAAAAAGCTTTCCCCTATATGGATTTTTTTAAAAAAATTATTTATTTATTTATTTATATTTTTTTACACAAGTGACGACATAAATCAAACCCCATAAGGAGAAAAACAAGAACAAGAACAAAAACAAGGTTGTGAAGAGCAAAGATATCTGGCTCGCGAGTGGCAGCGTTGGACGAACGGAAGAGACAATAGTGTGATTAGAACTACCATGTGGGTCGCGAGCAGCGACAGATGAATGGAAGAGGTGGCAACGGGTGGACGAATGGAAGACGCAAAACTGAGAGAGAGAGGGATAGAGTCGAGCGGTGGACGAACAGTCGATCTCGATTTGTGTGTGTGTTGCGTGCTAGGTGAAGGCGTGAAACTAATCTAACCGTATTTATAAGTGGTCTGGTTCGGTTTCTTACACTCCTAATCAAAATCATACACTTTGTGACATGAATCATGCATGTCAGAGAACAATAGAAGTTGATCAAATTTTTCTCTTTTCATTTCTCTCTCCTCTCCGACTAAGAAAAACTCTTCCAATTCCTCCTTTTGTCAATTCTCATGCTAAATTAAACATCAAAGTGCAAAGTGAAACTAAATCTTTAGCAACAAATGAGCTTGGTAATCATGTATATTTAGTGGCTATATGGAAAAAGTTGATTTCTTTCTTTAGCAACAAATGTCTTTACGAAGGTTTTGAATGTTGTTAAGAAAATTGCCATGGAAAGGAACATTAATCTTGTTTTTCTTGAAGGTGTGAACCTAGAAGGGAAGTTTTTTTATATATATATATGAGAACGTTAGATAACAACTGAAATATGGTTCCACAATCTCTAGATAAATCCTTTAAAGTTAATCATTTCTTATATATTGTCAAAAAAAAAAAAAAAATTTGGGCTTTTTTGTTTACTTCTCATAAGTTGCAATCATTCTATGATGCAAGGTTGTTATCTCATTGCAGTTATTTTGAGTATGCTCTTAAAAATAATGAAAACTTAAATGTATGGAGTTGAAGTTAAAGTTTTTCCTACCTGAAAAAATGGGGCACCGTATATTTTGCGTTTTGTGAAAGGTTATATTTTTTCTAATGTTACTATTGCATATATGCGTTCCACAATGTCACAGAAAATATTTAATGGGTTAGCATTGATAGAAATTGGAAATGATATTTACGGGAGAGTTAACTATAAAGAGTTGAATGACGATTTTTCTTTGAAGGAAGTTTTTTTTTTTAAAAAAATAATAATAATAAACCATCACGGTTATATAGTTGTATGGTGACATCTTCTTAGTTTCACATATTTTATTTATTTATTTTTATTTTTTTTTTTTAGGAAACATCCGTGCTATACAATGAATTTTGATATTTTACAATTTTATCTCTGTTATAAAATATTTTAGGGCTTCATTTTCAAAAGTATCCCAGAGTCCTATCTCATTTAGGATGGGCCTACTCTACAAAATTACGCTATAATGAAATCAACATTCTAAGGACATCATGCTGGTCAAGGATCGACACTAAAGGAGTTTGCCCGTCATTTGTGTTTGTGACAGGCTCATTGTTGTTTCATTAAAAAAATTTAAAAAATATATTCGTGGTTGAACATGTGGCTACCCCACTATACTTTCTCTTCCACCTATATTAATGGTTGAACATGTATAATAAAAGTTCATGAGGTAGTAGACTCTTGTTTCATCCAACAATATTCCTAACAAGTTTAAGATGAATAAATAAATATCATATGCTTTGTAGTCAGTATTAAGTATCATGATATCATTAAAACATTAACTTACAAAAGTAATATGATTATATGTCTCCCTACAAATTACATTCAACTTACAAAGATAAACAAAATTACTAACTATAATACGTACATGACTCTAAAACCTTGAAATTACTTTTTAACCATAAATAATTGTCTTTTTGAACTTTGAATACTTCGTGAAACACATTGTCAATTTCACCACCTAACTTTTTCCTTATGAAATCGTTAGCTTCACCACACCCCATCTAAGGGACAAAAAAACACAACACCTACAAATAACATAAAGTACGAACCATCAATCTCGACTTCCCCTCCTTAAAAGGAACGAAAAAAAAGTTGATTATAAGAAAGCTAAAATCCTAACTTAATTAGAGCACTGAAATACTAATATTTATGGACAATTACCTTGGAGAAAATCATATTTAATTACATAATGTGATGAAGATGCCAGCATAGTAATCTGCTAGTAAATTAGATTTTCAAAACCCATTTACTGAAATCGTGATTTAGATTTTCAAAACCCATACTGAAATCGTGATTTAGATTTTCAAAACCCTAAACGTGGCATTCTTGAATTCTAAAACCTCACCTTAAGAATCAACTCACCCTCCATCAAGCAAAACCCATCAATTAAAAACCAAAAGAAACAAACATTAGAATCGTATTTTATGTTGTCCTACTTATATTTGTAATTTTTTAGAATTATTAATTTATAATATTGAAGGGACCATCAATTTATATCCGACTTTTTGAGAAATTACTTATCTTATTAAAAGAATTTAATTAATTAATTATTAAAAGAATTTCATCACTATTTAAATGAATATTTACTAAAAGATTGAGATAAATCTTAAAATTTAGCAACTAAATTAAAATAAAATTTAAAAGATAAACTTTTATAGAACTAGTAATTTAGTATCTGAATTTTAATTTCTAAATGAAAATCATTATATTTTCAAAATTATAACAATTTTATCTAGTTTCTTAATACAGTATTAATTTTGTCTTCATCGTGAAAAAAATATTGTTGAGGTTTATGAAAATTCTTACCCATAAAGATTGATGGACTAATTAGGGATGAAATTTAATTTATTTGTAAATTATGAAAACCATGTCATTGCAAGAAAAAAGTTGTCACCTAATTTTAATAGTATTTATTACAACAATGACGAAATTGTTATATGCTAAAACTTAAGAACTAAATTGTTTAAAAGTGTTGATACTCAAATGTGTGTCTAAATTTAAAAATACAACTGCTAAATTTCAAGAACCACCAATCCATAAAATTTTTAGATTTGTATCTATTTGATTCCTTAACTTTCAAATGTGTTTAATAAGTTATTAAACTTTTAAATTTTTGTCAAAGAGGTCCTTACATTTTAAAAAGTGTAATAAATTCTTAAACCTTCAATTGTATGTCCATTAAATTCATGAACTTTAAAATGTGTGAAAAATTCATAAATTTTTAATTTTGTGTAAATCTCTAAAACTTTTTATTTTGTATCCAATAAATCAATTGTCAATTAGTTGAATATATCATAAATCTATTTAAGACATTATTGAAAGTTTATAATCTATCAAACATTAAAAATTTGAAATTTAGTGATTTATTAGATACAAAGTTAAAAGTTAGACATGTAAGACACTTTCAAAATGTTAGGAGAAGACTGAAAAAAAAAGAAAAAAAAAAGTCTAAACTCGCACTAGAACCAAACAAAGAAACTTAAAAGATTAAGGCAAATATCAATTTATACCTTAAACTTTGGGAATTGTATCAATTAAAACCCTGAACTAATAATTGTATCAATTAAAACTTTAAACTTTCTTAAGTGTATCAATTACGCTCCTCCATATTTTATTTATCTAATATTGTATGAAACTTATAATTTGAGTTAATTAGACCTCTATATTTTCCTAAGTTAGTCAATGTAAACCCCTATATTATAGTTACCTTTGAAAACCATCCCTGCATTAATTCTCAAATGTGTGTATACTTATTCAGATGTTGATTTTGTAAAATAAACCATTTTTAAAGAAACTTTTGTATAAGGACTTGTTTGTTTGAGAGGAATTGTCATGAGATTCCATATAGACATTTAATATCATTGTTTGTTTTATAGGATTTCACTTTTTAAAACTAAGATTTCATTTTTTAAAACTGAGGATATTATTTTCAATAACTTTAAAACCCATATGACATGACTTTTCTCATACTTTTGATACACGTGGGATTTTTTATACCTAAAAGAAAACAATAAAAATGTAGTCTATTTAATTAATAAATTAATATTAATTAGGGCTCTTTTTAAATAAAGCAAAAGGAACCAAAATATTTACAAATATAGCAAAATTTCACTATCTATCGTATAGACTACTATCTGTGTCACGATAGACACAGATAGTAATCTATCGCAAATAGACTGTGTATTTTATTATTAGTTGTAAATATTTTTAGCAATTTGGCCATTTAAGATAATTTCTCTATTAATTAATCATTACTATTAATTTTAATTAATTGTTAAATATAAATATTTATCTAGAGTTAATAACTTTCAACTATCACATTTACAATTAAATAGCCATTTAATACAAAATTATATTATTAATCATTTATATTCTAATTAATTTATATTAATTTAATTATATTTAGTAATTAAAATAAGTTTAATTAATTGTTTAATTTAAAAATATCCATTTATTTTTTATTTTAAGAATTAAACGAGTAATTAATATAATAATATATTAAATAATACTAAATTTAATTTATGACTACATTAATTATTTTATTACATCTAATTAAATAATTATTTAATTTTTGTTTCTACATATAAAATTGGTAAATCAAACACAAATATTAAGGGCATGTTTAATATGTAATCTGAAAATAGAAAATTGAAAACAAATTATTCAAGGAAAACATAGATGTATTTCAAGTTGTCAGATATGTGTTTGTTAGTAGATCCAGGAATTAAATTCCAATTTAAACAATTGTTCAAAATGTGTTTGATAATATATTTATTGTTGGGTTTTGTGCCCTAAACTCGTGCCTTGTAATATTGTAAACATTTTATTTATCCATAAAATAATTGTTATTTGATTATGACTTTTAGAATTGCGTAACTCAATTCCAATAAACTAAAATTCGAGGTTACTTAATGAAACTTGAACAGTATGTAATTGACATACAGGTGAATCATGTATAAGTAATAACCTAAAAGGTCTATAATATATAAATCAACGATTTGGGTCACTTTCACCTATACAAATCAAAGGACAAGCCCTCATAGGCAAGAGTCCATAACTTACTCAGGATTGAGATTGAGTTACAAGATGGTCATCTTGTAAAATACTAATCTCTTTAGTCAATAGTGTTACAAAAAGAGATTAATTATTTTGTGGTCTAGTCTTATACAAACTCTTTATATAGGATATCCCCATTCGCATGTCTCCATATGAGTAATTAGGATCAAATTGTTTGTAACGGTTACAAAGTGGGTCGTATTCATATGTTACTAGGATAAGGCACCCAACCTTAGTTGACTCAATATGTCTACCATTTTGAGGACTTGATCGAGAAGGGAGCTAGAAACATAGCTACACAAGATGAAATTCACTTCTTCCCGCCTTAGGGTAAGTAGATGAGTAGTTCTCTTAAGTGCTGACTCTAGGTCTTGCATAATGGCGCCGCCCTCTCACTGGCATAATAACATTTATATTAACTAGTTAAAAAGCATGATGCATCAAATGTGACATTTTTTTAACTGTAATATAAATGTTATATTTATTAAGAAAATTATTTTAATGACAAAACTGTTGAAAATATTTACAAGTAATAGCAAAATATTATAGTTTATCTACTGTAGACTACTATCTATGTCTACCACGAAACAGAAGACATACTTATGAGTTAGGGGGGGTCTTTGCCCATCTGCATCTCTCTCGCTTACCCACATCTTGTTGGGATTTATGTCCTAAAACTCGTAGTCTATAAATTTGTAAACAAATTATTAATAAATAAATGTAATTTGCCTTTCAAACACAAAATTATCTTGTCTAAGAAACAGTGTCTCAAGACATCTCAAGAGGTTAATGATATGAGACGTATTCCCTATGCATCAGTTGTGGGCAGCCTTATGTATGCAATGTTGTGTACGAGACCTAACATATGCTATGTAGCTGGGGTTGTTAGTAGGTATCAATCTAATTCAGGATTTAATCACTGGACAGCAGTAAAAACAATCCTCAAGTATCGTAGGAGAATGAAAAACTATATGCTTGTGTATGACAATAAGGATTTGATCCTTACAAGTTACATTGACTCTGATTTTCAAACTGAAAAGGATTCTAGGAAATCTACGACAGGATTAGTGTTCACTCTTAATGAATGAGCTATAGTTTGGCGAAACATCAAACAAGGATGTATTGTTGACTCCACTTTGGAGGTAGAATATGTAGCTGCTCGTGAAGTTGCTAAAGAGGCTGTATGGCTAAGGAAGTTATTGACTGATTTGGAAGTAGTTCCAAACATGTCTTTACCCATCGCACTTTATTGTGATAATATTGTCTTTACCCGAAAGAACCTCAAAGCCATAAGCTTGACAAACACATTCAAAGGAAGTATCATCTGATACGAGAGATTGGGCAATGAGGGGACGGGATCGTCACAAAGATAACTTAAAGCACAACATTGCTGATCCATTTACAAATACTTTCACGGCTAAAGTGTTCAAGGGTCATCTAAAGGGTCTATGTCACACCCCCTCCCGAGTTACCCTCTGTAATCTGAAAAGAGGCATGAGAACAACAGACGTCGACCCTTTTTCGACTTCTACTGTCAACTTATACTCTTTCGAGACTTACTATGTACAACGTAAATAATCAAATCACAATACTATATTATTTAACATGCAGAATTTTATTTACACCATTGTTTATAGAGTTTATTTACAAGTGACATAACCCTAACTCGATACAAGTTTCTGCCAAATTTAAATGACCACATTATATCTCAACAAACCTCGTCTTCGCATAGCAATGGAAACTCAGCTGCTACCTGGAATGAAAAACATAAGAAAAGGATGAGTTTCACGAAGCCCAGTGAATGATCAATAAAACTAGAGTTCATATACCCTTCAACTATAACGGAATTCACGAGCAAGCATATCTATATCGAGTTTATATTCAGACTTCCCACTTTAGGGTTACTTCAAAACCAATTATCCTACTGCCATTCTCAGCTCAGAAAATCATCTGGTTAACCTGCTCTCACACAACTCAACAAACTGACTGGTTTTCTTTGCTGGCTCACCGACCCAGCAATTTTCATATTCTTTGTCCCTATGTGCACAAAGCTTACCTCTAAGGGCCAGAAACTAGGCCCCTCGACCCTTTAACTATCCTCCTAAGATACTTCTTGCAGGATCAGGAATTAGGTTCCGTCACTCCTTGACCATCTCGCAAGGTTTTATTCCTAACAGCGGCTCAGAAACTAGATCCTTTCGATCCTCTAACCATCCTGTTCGAGCTCAAATCCCGGTCCCAGTGATGACCGTAATCATTTTCATCAGTGCCTTCTCTTAGTCCTTCAACATTGAAATATAACCAAAAGATTCAACACAGCTCGATATTCAACATACTAATCGATATCTCGCCATAGCACGCATATTAATAATATCACATAATCATGCTATCAATATAATAAAAAATGTGCTATTAACAGTTGTTCATAAGAACCATAGTTTAATTCTCTCACGAAAAGAAATCTATCACTCACAAATGAAAGTAGTCTCAAAGCTTAGGGTTTTTCTCCTTCAGAGTCAGATTCCAAACCTCCTAGTTCTCCCTTAGCTTCTGGAATTGAGGAAACAACAACTAGGAATCCTCTGGAACTCTTGGACGACTGGAACGTTCCCTTGGACGCAGAGCTAATCAAGTTAGACGAAGGACAACACTTCTTCACCTTACACTGCTCCATTGGATGTAGGCCTAATGTTTTGGACATAGAGCAACTTCCTGACAGTAGCAAAACACCTTCTTGGACACAGGGCAGGCCTTCTTGGACGTAAGATGCCTCTCCAACCTTCCTTCTCTCTTTTCTCTAATGAATTTCGAGTGTTTTGGTGGTGTGAGGGCTTCCTTCTCCCCCTTGGTTCTATTTCTAGGAGTTGGATGGCAAGCCTGGTCATCCAACCTTTGCTTCTAAGCTTGACACTTATGCTTCTACATGTTACCATGCATGCTAAGCACACCATGCATCCAACCACTTATTCTCT
The DNA here is from genome assembly GCA_030954485.1 of Citrullus mucosospermus. Lineage (NCBI taxonomy): Eukaryota > Viridiplantae > Streptophyta > Magnoliopsida > Cucurbitales > Cucurbitaceae > Citrullus > Citrullus mucosospermus. Next base: position 11,953,219 of record CM062057.1, on the reverse strand, counting down.
TGTATGGTATCGTGTCATACATCCTGACACTTCCTTCTTATGAAGTGTTAAGCCCAAATGAAACCGCTTAGCACAAGAAACTCTCCACCATGCGTCCAACCTAGCCGCAAATATGGACCATGCGTCCATCTACCTATACCATGCGTCCATAATGTTGCTTCTAGGGTTTGGCTTCTTTCGCTCTCTTTTTCCTCTTCCAACCTTTCTATGCTTAGCCAAATTTTCCTTTTCAAGACCCCCTTATGTGTCCAACACTCCTCCTATGCGTCCAACTTACTTCCAAAAATCCAACACTTAACCAAAATCTCCTATTTTAAAAGGTATGCATCCCACAAGATTCAAGGTTCCCATACTTGGTCAAATTTCTAGTTGCAAGGCTTGCTATTCATGTGAGTATCCTCATAATCCCTTAGGTATGCTCCAACAAGCTTAATCCTCTTGGTTCATGTGTCCAAGTCTTCCAACATGCCTTCATGAACTCCTAGTTAGTTCACATATGCGTCCATAGCATGCTTCCCAAGCTTGTACTTCCAACTTTCTCTCCTACGTATTCCACACTTAGCCATTTCCTTTCAAATCTCCAAGTATGCATCCGACCCTTCTCTTTCCTTCCTTAGGGTTGCTTCTCAACTCTCCAAATCATCCAACATTTAGTCAATTCTTCCTAGGAGTTTGGCTTATGTGTCCAACCCTAGGTATGAGGAAGTTTCTTCTTCAACTTTGCACCATGTGGTCATCCTTCTCTCCCAAGACTTAGGTTTCCTTTCAACACCTCAACACTTAACCAAAATTCTTCCAGAATTGCTTCACCATGCGTTGAGCTTTGCCCAACCATGCGTCCAACATGGTGGCTTCTTCCCCTAAGGATGTGTTCAACTTTCAACTATCTCTCAACTATGCTTCCAACTCTTCCTTCTTTAACACTTAGTGAAATTTCCTTCCCTTCCCTAGGCTATGCACCCAAGCTTGAGTTCTCCAAGCATAGTTGTGACACTTAGAAGATTTCCTTAACTCATTTGCCATCTTGTGGTCCAAGACTAAAAAATTGCTTAGCACGGTTTTCTCCCAAACTTACCTAGGGGTTCATTCTCATCCCAAAACTCAAGTTGACACAAACACTTTTCTTCCCACATAATTCTCAACGCAAAGTATCCCCTTTATAGAGCCAAAATTTGACTAACTTCACAAGCCTAAATTTTCTGCCTCAAAATTTTCCAACTCCACAAACTTGTGTTCCAAGTTTTATTCATTTTTCCTAATTTCCTTTCTTTAAGCCACTTAAGCTACTAGGTCAAAGATCAGGGTCTCACAGTCTAGGTCTACAGGATATGTATCCCCTCAACTAGCGCAAATGGGAGATATGACTAGGTATATTGTATGTCCTAGTCTATAGTATTTTCTTTTACATGTATTGTTCATCCTACTAGGTTTAGAATAAGTGGGAGATTGTTGGGATTTATGTCCTAAATCTCATAGTCTGTAAATTTGTAAACAAATTATTAATAAAAAAATATTATTTATTTCAAATAAGTGTTATTAATTAGCATAACTCAAAATCCAATAAACTAAGATCTAAGGTTATTCAATGTATCTTGAACAGTATGTGTTAGACATACAAATAGCTCGTGTTCAAGAAATAACCTAAAACGTCATAGTATATGGATGAGGTTGGGTGCCTTATCTTGGTAACATTATGAATACGACCCACTTTATGTTGTAAGTGTTACAAACGGTTTGATCCAAATCGTTCAAATAATGACATGTAAGTGGGGGTATCTTATACATTGAGTCTATATAAGACTGGACCATGAAATTAAATCTCTCTTTGTAACACTGTTAAATGAAGAGTTTAATATTTCAAATGATAACCATGTAACTTGATTTCAATCCTCAGTGAGTTATGAACTCCAACTCATAAAGGTCATTCTTTGATTTGTATGGGTGACAATGGCCTTAACTGCCGACTCAATATGCCTACCATTTTGGAAATGATACTGAGTGAGGAGCTGAGAATATAACTTCACAAGATGGAATTCACTCCTTCTTGAATTTAGGAAAAGTAGATAGGTTATTCCCTTAAGTGCTGACTTCGGGACTTGAATAATGAGGTCTCACCCACTCATTGGCTCGAGAGGGACTTTGTTTATAGTTAGACTATAAATAAAATTGTTCATTAGAGGATCAATGGTACTTAAGGTGCAACAGGTAATTACAGGGATAAAACGATGATTTAACCCAATTGTAATTACGAACACCTTGTGACGGATTGACTTACAAAATATGGTTAAATCAATGGACACATAAATATACCGTAGTTCATAAGAGTGCAACTATGAGTCTTTAGTGGTATGCCTCATAGTTAATGGAGGTTGATTAATATAATTAAATTGTAGGTCCATTAGGTCTCTCTAGTGGCTCACAATGGGTTAAAACAAGAAAATTAAGCATTGAAAGAATTTGAATGTTCAAATTGATCAAGGGAATTAATTGTATATGATGCAATTGACATTATGTATGAGATACATTATAATATAGAGTTAATTTTTTAATCAGATTCAAATATTAAATTAATATGAATTGGATTCATATTAAAATTATAGCTTATGAGTGAATATGTGTATTAGAATATGATACATTTAATTAAATATATGATATTTAATTTTTTTAATTAATTGAATAAGATTTCATTAATTAAATTGTTAATTAATATTTAATTGTTATATAAATTAATAGAATTTGATTTCATTAATTTATATTAATTAAATATATAATAAATAAATAAATAAAATAACTCCCCTGCATTGTAGAGGAGTGGTGAGTGGGGAGGACTTCCCTCGCAATAAATTGAGATGTGATCTCAATTCACATAGTGGCAAAAATACTGTGATACAAAAAAACTTCCACTACACAAAAAAAGAATCTCTCTCAATTTTTCGTCTCTAAAAAGGTGAAGAAATTTTCAATTTCCCTTCTCTTTCACAAGGTTCTTAAAAAACCACCTTGTTCCAAGAGAATACCAGAGAAGATCCATTGGTGATGTTTTGAAGATTAGAATGATACTTTGAAGATTTTATCTACAAAGGTATTAACCTTCTTTCTTAATTAATCTGTAAGAGTATGTTTATCACTTCTATTATTCTCTATGTTCTGTAAAATTCACTATAACAAAATTGGGGCAAAGTGATCAAACGCTTCCACTAAAGGGATTCAATCCTTTCACATCTCCCATCGCAGTTGCTGTGGTCCACCAACATTCAGCCTCAGCCGTTCGCTTCTAACCGCTGTTCGATCGTCGACGCTAATTCACTTGCGCGCACATCCCACCTCACACCAATGATGTTTTGCTCATGACAACAGTCGTGAGCACTACGCCTCATTCGCCGTGGGTTTGCCTTCTCTGCCAATAGTGTCCAGTCCACCCTCACCCTTCCAGGCTTCGTTGTCGGCCTGAGTCGTTAAACCTTATTCCAATAGCCAAAATCTTGGTTTTAAGTGAGGATATGCTTATTTTGGTATGTTTTTGTAGATTTTCTTGAAAATATTGGTTACCCATCAACTCTTGGTCTCATTCAGTTGTTATCCATTGTGATTTTGGTTTTAGATTGAAGATTTAGAGCCTTCGGAGTCTTCGTCCAACAACATTAAGGGTCGATTTTTGTGGTTTTGGTAAATAATTAATATTATAAAGTTTTCAAGAAATATTTTGATTGGTTAATGATGCTATAATTTTGGGATTTTAATCCTTAAATTCTGATGTTTGACTTAGGGTCGTATCGTTGGATTGATTGGAAGTAGTTTTGAACAAACCACACTTGTGATAAAGTAATTTGGACTTGTTTGATTAATTTATGTTTGGAATTAGCCCTTTAGTGTTGAAATAGGGTTTGGTTCAGGAATTTTACTCAAAGACGAAAAAAAGTTTGGATTGCTAATTTAATTAAGCTTAATCTTGAGGTAAGTGATTTACTACTAGTTCGCCTACGAGTCGACACCCCAACCAAGCTATTTACGATAAGATATTCGTATACCTTTGAAATATGTAATTGATGGATTGGATTATCATGCTAAGCCTCATGAACTTAGATTGCTATGGGTGTGTTGGATGCTTATGAGCTATATGGGCATAAACTTGACTTAAACTTTATATATGTGTTTTGTACGCTTACTAGGATGGGTTTGATGATATGGTTATGACATGAAACCTTTTGGTTGATGGATGCATGTAGTGTCTATTATATTTCCTATCGAGTCGTGTACATCTTATGTTTGTGGACCTTCAAGTTCACTACTTATGTCTACGACTATGAGTTCCTTCGAGATCACCACAACTGCCATGAATTGTGGGCTTTTAGGTTCACTACCTATGTTTGCGTGCCTTCGGGTTCGCTACTAAAAAGCACCTAAAAAGTGCTTTAATTAGCCTTTAAATTTAGAACTATTATTGCTAGTTATTTTGATTTAACGTGCTTTATTGAGTAAATTTCTGGAAATCGAGTTGTAGGAGTAATTGAAGCTAAAAGTGCTAATCACATAAATCGAAAAGCTAAGAGTGGAGCGTTGCTACTGAAAGGTCTTTAAAAGGAATTCTATGTTGGAGTGTCACGATGCGACGTTAATTTTCCGTGCTAGAGTTTGAAGCATCGCGACGCTCTTAGGCAGTATCGCGACGCTTGCGCAGAAACTGTTGTAGGGTTTGAGGCGTAAAGAGTAGCATAGGTGCGCTCTCTAGCTCCTTTTCCTTTCTTTTTTTAGCCACTTTTAGCTTCTTATTTACGTGATTAGCTCCAACTGTAGGTCCATAAGGTTCCCTTACTAGCTTATAAAGGATTAGTATTAGAATCAAACATTTTGGTTTAATTTGAAATGTTTAAATTAATAAGAGAATTAATTGTATGTGATACAATTAGCATAATGTATATAGATACATTATAATATAAAGTTTATTTTGAATGAGATTCAAAATTTATACTTTATATTATAAGAGAGATAAATATTTTAGTAAGATTTAAATATTAATTATATGAATGAGATTCATATAAAAACTATAGGCTAAAATTAATATGAATGAGATTCATATTAAAACTATAGGTTTTGTGAGAGGAAGTTATTTGAATATGACTCAAATATAAATTAAATATGATATATTTAATTAATTAATTTTATTTAATTATATTGATTAAATATGATCTAATATAATATAATTAAATTAATTAATAATATTATTATTATATTAATAATAACTCCCCACGTTTAAAGGGAGTTATTCACTCTCTCACACTAGTTAATGTAAAAAAGATGGAAGTTACCGAAGGAGGAGAATACATAAAAGTTCTATAGAGATCTCTCCCTCTCCAAAATTCTCTCTTCCTCCTCAAGACTTTCTTCTTTGCCAAAATTCAAAGAGAGCCCACAAAACTCCTCTGTTGATTTTACCTAGAGAATAGCAAGGTTGCCATTATGGTGGTGTTCCCAAGAGAAGAAAAGTTGTTATCGTTGGAGAATTCTCAAACAGTTCGTGATTTGGAGAAGAAGAAGTTTCCCACAACGAAGACGGTTTTCAAAGGTGGGATTCTTCTATCTCTAATTTTTGTAAAAAAAAAAGTATGCTAATTTTAGTTATTTATCCTTGTTGCATGTTCTCTATATTTTGGTTTTCTAAAGAAAATTTAATGGCACAAGGCGATCATGAGGATCCGCTGGAAATTTGATTCCTTTCGTTGCCCCTTCTAGTGAATGTTGAGGGAATTAGGAGTTTTTTAGGGCATGTTGAGTTTTATAAGCGTATTATTAAAGACTTTTCAAAAATAGAAAAACCTTTATGCAATCTTTTGGAAAAGAATTCTAAATTTAATTTCAATGAAGTATGTCTCACCGCTTTCAAAACATTAAAAGAAAAACCCATTTTTACCCTTATCCTTGTTATGCTTGATTGGAGTCAGCCTTTTGAATTAATGTGTGATATTATTGTTTTGCTATAGGAGCTGTCTTAGGGCTACGTAGGGAAAAAGTATTTAGAGTTATTTATTATGCAAGTAGAACTCTCGATGCTCCTCAGATAAATTATACTACTACTGAAAAAGAGTTGCTTGCAGTAGTGTTTGCATTTGATAAGTTTAGGCCCTATTTGCTTGGTTCTAAGATAGTAGTTCATACTGACTACACTGGTCTTAAATATTTATTTGAAAAAAAAGATGCAAAGTCCAAACTAATTAGGTGGGTTCTTTTGTTGCACGAATTTGATTTTACAATTAAGAACAGGAAGGGTAATAAGAATGTGAAAGCGGACCACCTGTCCAGGATTGAAAATGAAAGTAAACAGCAAATCATGCCCATTGCAGAAGAATTCCCTAATGAGCGCCTTTATAAGGTTGAAGGGCATCTTCCATGGTTTGCTGATTATGTGAATTATCTGGCAGGTGGAGTGATGCCACCCGACTTGAACTCCCAACATAAGAAACAATTTTTGTACCAGGTGAGATCTTACCTTTGGGATGACCCTTTGCTCGTTAAGATTTTTTTTTTCTGATAATATAATTCAAAGATGTTTGCCTAATGAGGAGCACAGTAAAATATTGTCTGATTGTCATTCGTCTCCTTATAGTGGCCATTTTGGGCCAATGCGAACAGCGGTAAAGGTATTACAATATGGTTTTTATTGGCCTTCATTAATTATTTAAGGATTGTTATACCTATGTGAGAACTTGTGATAGGTGCCAGCATACTGGCAACATTTCTAGAACTAGCGAGTTTCCCTAACACCAATATAAGAGGTTGAGTTATTCGATGTCTAGGGATTTCATGGGTTCGTTTTCACCATCTAAGGGATATTTTTATATATTATTAGCTGTTTATTATGTCTCTAAGTGTGTGGAGGCAATTGCCACTAAGAAGAATGACGCTCTAGTTGTTCTTAAATTTTTGCATAAAAATATTTTCACAAGGTTTGGCCCTCCATGAGCACATATTAGTGATGAGGGATCACATTTTTGTAATAAACTTTTTGATAATATGTTATCTAAGTATGGGGTTAAGCATAAGGTTTCCTTGGCTTATCATCTGCAGACTGACAGTTTAGCTGAGGTGTCATATAGGGAGATTAAAAAGATACTGGAAAAGACAATCCAAGTTAACAAGAAGGATTTGGCCCTTAAGCTTGATGATGCTCTCTAGGTGTATAGAACTTGTCACACCCCCTCCCGGATTACCTACCTATCCTGAAAGGGAATGTGAAGACAATAAACATCACCTCTCTTGTGACGCATATTGTCTCTTCTTACATATCCTCCTATGCACACATTTTATACATATACATTCATAGAACTCAATCATACTACACATGAACATAACATAACAATACTCCCTGTGCAGAGTATACTTTTATCATATAACATAATTAAACTTCCATATCCACCATACATTAGTACAAAACCACAATACAATCCCCAACCGTTAAACTACTAGATCTACATGCCACCTACATAAGATTATATACAACGTACAACTCTCAGACTTGACTGAATTTTGAAACTCGAGACTTAGGTAGGGTGAGCTGAAGTAGGCTAAGCACCGGGAACGTCCTTGCTACCTGGGGGAAGAAAAAGAAAACATTGAAAAACATAAGCTAACAGCCCAGTGAGTGACCAATCTTTGTAAAACGGATATTTATTGAAAACAGACATGTTACATATAACAGATAAACAAGGATTTAACATATTATTCAACTAAAGCATACTTTCCACAAATCCATCAATTTCATAAATCCAATTTCAAATCATATATGAGTGTTTTCCAAAGAACTGAAACAGTAACAGTTTAGTTTTTCAAAACTTTTCCCTTAGTTGAGGCGGAGCAACGCTTCAACGCACTCAACGTCGAAAACAACCTTAGTTAGGGGTAGAGAAAGGCTCAACACACCCAACGTCGAAATCATCCCTGGCTCAATGTGGAGTAACTCGACGCACCAGCCAAATTAACCTCTATGTGCACATAGAAATATGACGGGTTGCCCAAGTACCTTCTCCATGTCCTTCAGTACTGGGTCCCGGGGAAACTCACGTGCCTTCTCATGTCCTTGAGCACTGAGCCTCCTCTAAAACATTTTAGAATCCGTTTACATGAATAGTTCATATGGAAAACCATTCATAGAAAATCATGCAGATCTTTATTCAATAACCTTTCATAACAGAAAATGCTTTCTATCAACTTTAGAAAACGTATAACATGCCTTGTAAGAAATGTAATTAACATTATACATTTTAAACAGTTCATCTCAACATCATATTCCATAAGAACATTTTTAATAAAAATCGAATTGAAGAATAAAGTAGTCACTCACAACTCTTCCTAGGCCTTGCGTGGGTTATACACCTTCTCTATCTCTTCCTGGCCTGCAATAAACATTTTACCTTGCGTTACTTAACATTGAATCTCCTCCTTTTTCCAAACTAACATCATAAGCGAGATTTCTAGCAATACTACCCAACAGAATCTGTTACTAGCGATACTAGGTTGAGCGACACTAGCGTTACCTTATCTTAGTAGCGACACCCAACGATATCTAGCGAGTTTTGTGAGACGGAAGACTCCTTTGCGTCTCAGCGACATTCCTCTCACTATCAATACTTAAACAGCGCACTGATACCTGATTCTTAGCGGCACCTTGCAACCGTGATTTTTTCCTTTCCTCTTGTTCTTATTTCTATCTATTAAAAGTCATAAATTCAGATGGATTTAGAACTTCTTTTCTTCTACAAACTTATAGAGAATTGAGTTTCACAGCTTACCTCAAAATTCCAAGGCTTAACTCTTCTTCGTTCTCTAGTTATTCCAAAATCACCTCATGCTGCTCCAGATTGCTTAACAATCTCGTAGGCGTTGCTTTTACCTAAAGATTCACAAGATTAACTTCAATTTCAGCTTTATCATCCTTCATAAGACTTGTTAAGAATTATGTTAACTTACCGACCTCCAAATTCCAGCTCTAAACTCAGCTTCCTCTATTCGTTCTACTCCAAATATCAACCACTGTTCAGTCTGTGCGACTAAAGATCAATCTTCAGTTCCAGCTCTGTTTTCAGCACCGAGACAAGTAGAATTTTGCTCAAAATCTACAAGAACACCTTCCTCAATCTTCTCCTGAAGTTTGTCTGAAATGTGGAACCGACTTAAGCTTTAAAAAATGTCTTAAGAATGATTAAACATTTAATTAATTCAACTATATATATACTACCGACTTAACCTTCACAAACACCAAGATTTATGTTGCCGACTTACCCCTCACTCGCAGGCTGGCGCGGGGTTCTCACTTCGACGCGAGACGCTCATGTTAAACTTCTCCTCCAACGCTTTCAGCAACTAGCCACACCCAACGCATGGCGTCGTCCTCAACGCCTCCTATTTTTGACGCATACATCTTAGTCATACACCACTATCTTCGTTGCGTCAAGACCACTCTGTGTTCGACGCAGAGCGACTTCAACGCATCGACTTCAACGCATGACTGTCCTCAACGCAGAGTGACTTTAGCGCATGACTGTCCTCAACGCAGAGTGACTTTAACACATGGTTCAAGCACATTTATTCCCCTGCCAAAATCACTTATCCTTCGACGCGGGCAGCTACTTCAGTTCACAACCCTTCGTGAGTCAATCAACAACGCATGGTCTTGACCAACACTTAGCCAAAATTTTACTTTCCAAAAATTTTTGCTCTCATTCTCGGCTACTTCTCCTCTTGCAACGCATAGCCACAATCTCATTGTCGCACCCCAACACTTGGTATCACAAGTCAGTGCTTACAATTCCTTACCCCCTTTTTAAGAATTTCGTCCTCGAAATTCAAATAAGGTCACAGTAAGAAAAGGTGAGGATACTTAATTTTCATTTGCTCTTCACTTTCCCATGTCGCGTCTTCTACTTGATGATTTCTCCATAAGACCTTTACAAGCGGTATCGTTTTTGTTCTCAATACTTGTTCCTTGCGGTCAAGAATTTGCATAGGCTCCTCTTCATAAGATAAGTCTTCATTTACCTGAATAGGTTGAGTTTCCAAAACATGCGTAGGATCTGGAATATATTTTCTCAATAAAGAAACATGGAATACATCATGTATTTTGGACAATTCCATAGGTAATGCTAATCGATAAGCTGAAGGTCCTATGCGTTCCAAAATCTCATAAGGTCCAATGTATCTTGGACTCAATATTTCTTTCCTTCCAAATCTCAATATTCCTTTCCAAGGAGATAACTTCAAGAAGACTTTATCCCCAACTTCAAATTCTAAATCTCGACGCCTCTTATCAGCGTAACTCTTTTGTCGGTTCTGTGCAGTCTTTAACCTTTCTCTTATGAATTTCACATTCTCAGATGTGGTTTAAACTAATTTTGGCCCTATTAACTTCCGTTCTCCTACTTCACTCCAACATATAAGAGTTCTGCAATGTCTGCCATATAACGCCTCGTAAGGTGCCATTCCAATGCTGGAATGATAGTTATTATTATAGGCAAACTCCATCAATGACAGGTGAGTATCCCAGCTTCCTTTAAATTGCAGCACACACGCACGCAACATATCCTCTAAAGTTTGAATTGTTCTTTCCGATTGCCCATCAGTTTGAGGATGGAAGGCTATGCTAAACTTAAGTTTAGTTCCCAATGCTTGTTGCAAGCTTAGCCAAAACTTAGACGTAAACCTCGGATCCCTATCAGAGAAAATGGATACGGGTGCTCCATATTGACTTACTACTCTATCAACATACAATTTGGCCAATTTATCCAAAGTAAAGGTCACTTTGACTGGAAGGAATCGTGCGGTTTTAGTAAATCTGTCTACTATCACCCAAATTCCATCATGACCACTAGGAGTTTTAGGAAGTCCAAATAAGAAATCCATTGTGATATGCTCCCATTTCCATTCAGGTATAGGAAGTGGTTTTAAAAGTCCACCAAGTCTTTGTCTTTCTTAGTTTAACTTGCTGACATATCAAACATGTCACACCCCATCCCAGATACACTTTATACCTAGGATTGAGCATGATACTGTTTCCCCTACATAAAACTCTATAGGATGGATCCCATATAATTCACAATTCAAAACAACATTTCCATTGACATACTAGAGAAACATACAACCTCTCAACAAGCATATCTGCATATATACATATAAGGTACAACACATTCCCCTTTTCTTCTAAGAAGTATGCATATTACAAGATATATGTACAGTCTAAATATTTACAACTATCCCAGAGATTCGCTTCCAGATAGGCCAGACGAGATTCTTCTGTAGGCTAGGCGTCCCGGACACGCTCGCTACCTGAAACCATAAACAACAACAAACTGAATGAGCAGAAAGCTCAGTGAGTGACTAAATCCACTAAACTATTCCTAACAAATATAAGCCAGTTTGTGTATTAGTAACCATTACGCATCACATCCCAAGGAATTACTAAAATTCTCTTTCCACATTACACATATAACTATCAAGTTCTCATGTCTCACAGACTTGCAACTATTTAGTGCTTTCACTTCCCGTCCCTCAGCACTTATTCAGTTGTAATTACATACCATGTGCCTTCACATGAAATCCCTCAGCACAGGTAACCAATTCTATCTTTGCTCAAGTGCTTTCACTCATGATCCCTCAGCACGAGCTAGTGTGTGATGGATTACTACATGCCTTCACTCATAGTCCCTGAGCATTGTAGTCCATTCCTTATTGTTATTCAAGTGCCTTCACAAAGTCCCTCAGCACTTAACTACACGCTTACCCACATATAAGCTTTCACCATAAGGTCCCTCAGCCACTATTATATTTAGATATTAGCATTAGTACCCTTTTAAATTACTAACACATCACATACATAGGGAATACTACCATGAATCACATTTCCTCATCCATAGGCATACTAAATTTAACACAAGATATAACAAATAGTCATTCACGATTGGTCTCGCCTCTAAGTGGATTATAAGCCTCCCCGAGCTCTTCCTGGCCTGAAAACACATAATCCTCAAGTTTAGTTTCCATAATCTCCCTTTTTCTTTAACACACAATAATGACGTTACTCTTTAGAAAATTATAAGCTGCCAGCGTTACTCATCACACACCACTGTACTAGCGATACTGCGTTGAATGAAACCAGCGAGACTACCTTGAGGAGCGACACCCAGCGATACTCTAGCGAGAATCGTGAAACGCAAAGCCTATCTTGCGTTGCAGCGATACTTGCTTCGCTGCCCTGTCTCTCGCTCTCTCAGCGATACTACCGCTGCAGCAGAGCCGTTTTCTTCTTCCTTTCTTCTTCCTTCTTCAACCTGTTAAACATTTCGTTTCGGTCAATTTCAGTACTTTCTTCCTTCTACAAACTTGTTAAAGTACAGGTCCTTCATCTTACCTCCAAATTTCATGAAGAACATCCTCTCCGTTTAGGATATATCCTTCAACAACTCCGAGTTACCCCTAATCGTCTGGCAATTCAACTCTAATCTCTTCTTCCTGAGTTTGACACACAATTAAACAATTTCAGCTCAAGCATCCTTCATGAAACTTGCTAGAAATCTAGTTAACTTACTAACCTCAAAGTTTCAGCCCTAACCACCGTCTCTTCAATTTGTTCTTCCTCCAAAACCGAGCATCACTCTGAGAGAGTAACACCAGCTGAAACCTCTGCCAAACTCAAGTTTCTTCCACGGTTACGATGAGATTTCCACCTCCAATCAGCATGAACATCTTCTTCTACCTCCTTCCGATGTTTCGCCTTAGTATGGACCCAACTCGAGCTCTGAAATGCAATCAGAACACTTGAATTCTCAATCCACTTATATATATACCACCGACTTATCCTCCATTTCAACACTATACTATAATCCGTTCAACGCATACCTTCTATGCTCAGCTTCAGCAATGCACACAGCCTCTGATAATGTTTCTTTTCAAAACTCTCCCGCCAAAATGGTTAGCAAACACATTACTTTCTTTCAGCCAACACTCTTTGTCCAACGCATACCCACCTTCGACGCATGGTAGCGTTCATCGCATAATAGCCCCATTGCAAATCAGCTCCCAACTCCTTGTGGCCTTTACTTCCAACGGCACACTGCCTTCAATGCGTTTGCCGCATAATAATCTTAGGTACAAAGTGATTCTCCACGCCTTATGTCCTCAACGCGTCGCGGCTTCAGCGCATAATAGTCTTCCCTCACCTTTGCGTTTACACCAAAACTGTTTCCATCACAACATGTTGCCATCAACACGTAGCTGATACTTAGTCATTTTTCCACCCCAAATGCAAGCCAGCCAACTACTCTTACCCAATCATCCATCTCTCAGCCCCCTTCTTACCTTGCGTTCTCACAAAATTAGGTACGGGGCTTACAAAACATCTTGCTACACATTCAGCAATTTCTCGTTTCATTCCTGGCCACCAATAATATCCCCTCAAAGTCCTGTACATCTTTGTACTGCCGGGGTGCATTGCATAAGCAGAATTATGAGCTTCCTCTAGAATGGCGTTCTTCAATGTCAAATCGTTAGGAACACACAATCTTCTTTGTTTCAATAAAGCTCTGTCACTTCTTATCTCAAAATCCGTTCTTTTCTTAAGATTCACTTCTTCCACTATTTTTCTAAGTATAGAGTCTTCCATCTGTTTATTAGCAATCTCATCTGTCAAAATAGGTCTTAGATGGAAGTGTGCAAACAAACCTCCTAATTCGTCCACAGATAAAGATGCATTTGAACGCCTAAACTCCTTTGTTAATTCCACATTAATAGTGTTCAATGAAACCTTGGCTTGCCTCGACTTCCTACTCAATGCGTCGGCTACTACATTAGCCTTTCCTAGATGGTATTCTATCGAACAATCATAGTCTTTAATCAATTTCATCCATCTTCTCTGTCGTAAATTCAATTCTTTCTGATCAAAGATGTACTTCAAACTTTTATGATCAGTTAGAATACGACACCTTTCTCCGTACAAGTAATGTCTCCAAATTTTCAAGGCTAACACAACTGCTGCCAACTCCAGGTCATGCGTCAGATAATTGCATTCATGCTTCTTCAGCTTCCTCGATGCATAGGCAATTACTTTTCCCTTTTGCATAAGTACATAGCCTAACCCCTGTCGCGATACATCACAATAAACTTCAAACTCCATTCCAGGGGTAGGCAATGTCAATATTGGTGCTGACACCAGTTTTTCCTTCAACTTTTGAAAACTCTGTTCACATTCATTAGTCCATTCAAATTTGGCTACCTTCTTGGTTAAGCTCGATAAGGGTAGTGCTATTTTCGAAAATCCTTCCACAAATCGGCGATAATAACCTGCTAATCCCAGAAAACTACGAACTTCTGTCACATTAGTAGGTCTTTCCCAGTTAACTATTGCCTCTATCTTTTGTGGATCTACACTTACCCCTTCTGCTGACACAACATGTCCTAGGAACATAACACGATCAAGCCAAAATTCATATTTACTGAATTTAGCATACAACCTCTCAGCACGTAATGTCTGTAATACTACTCGGAGGTGTTCTGTATGCTTCTCCTTATTTTCAGAATATACTAGTATGTCATCAATAAACACTACAACAAATTGATCAAGGTATGGGTGGAATATTCGATTCATGAGATCCATAAATACAGCCGGAGCATTTGTCAGTCCAAAAGGCATTACTAGAAACTCGTAATGTCCATACCTTGTTCTGAATGCAGTCTTTGGTATATCTGTTCCTTTGATCTTCACCTGATGATATCCAGATCGTAGATCAATTTTGGAGAATACTGAAGCACCCTTAAGTTGGTCAAATAAATCATCAATGCGAGGCAATAGATACTTATTCTGAATTGTTACCTTGTTCAACTGACGATAATCGATGCATAATCTAAGTGTGCCATCCTTCTTCTTCACAAACAACACCGGTGCTCCCCACGGTGACACACTAGGTCGTACATACCCCTTGTCGATCAATTCCTGTAATTGTACTTTCAGTTCCTTTAACTCCTTTGGTGCCATCCTCTATGGAGTTTGCAAAATTGGTGCGGTTCCTGGGATTAATTCAATGGAGAATTCTATCTCTCTATCAGGTGGCAAACCAGGTAGCTCATCTGGAAACACATCCAAGAATTAACTTACTACTGGAATATCCTCTTGTCGCAACTTACTGACCTGTGCATCAATCACATAAGCAAGGTATGCCGAACAACCCTTGCTTAACAACTTCCTAGCCTTAACTGCAGATATTACACAAGTAGGAAGAATTCTCCTGTCCCCCCTAAAAATAACTTCAGTCCCTTCAAATCCCTTAAACACAACTTCCTTTTGGAAGCAATCCATAGTCGCGCGATATTTGGATAAGAAATCCATTCCTAATATCACATCAAATTCCTGAATATCTAAGGGTATCAAGTTGGCTGTCATGGCCACACCATCCATTTCTATCATACAATCTTTATACACCTTACTAGCTACCAACACATCACCAACAGGAGTATAAACAGACAATTCGTCAGGCAAAGGTTCTATTGTACTATTTATTTTTACAACAAACATTTTAGCAATAAAAGAATGGGTAGTACCAGGGTTTATTAAAACGTGAGCAAAAGTATTACAAATAGAAAGTGTACCAGTAACCACATTAGGAGCATCATCGGCTTCTTGTTGAGTCATAGCAAAGATTTTTCCTTACTGTCTTGATCGTCCCGTAGCTCCCTTCTGCCTTATTCCACTAGTTCCCTCATCAACATTTCCAGCAGATCTTTGTGGCTGACCAACCACATGTGAGGCAGTTCTCTGCTCAGGTTTATCTTCTTGCATCAGTTGGGGGCATTCTCGTTTAAAATGACCAATTTGTCCACAGTTATAACATGCATTGACTCTACACTGTCCCCAATGATATTTCCCGCAGGTGGGACATAACGGTTTCTGTATGGAACTAGCTGTGGACTCACCAGGTCGTCCACTTCGAGAACCTTCTACTGACTGTGCTGGCCACCAAAGGTCTTTGGTCCTTGCCCCCGTGTACCTCCACCAGTATTGGTCTTGGAAGTAGTCTGTCTGCTCGATCTAGTTTTGAAGTTTCCTCCTTTAAACATGCCAGGTACAAATCTTCTTCCTGACTATCCCGGAGTAACACCAGAAGAGTGGACTACACGTCCACTTTTAGATGAATCACTCGCTCCGTCTTCTTTTCCATCAAACTCCTTTCCACCCGCATAGCTGCCTCCACTAATTTGGAAAAATCCGTCCATTCAGCACTAGCGGTCACCGGAGTTCGTATCTCCTCCCGTAACCCTTCTTCAAACCTCTTACATCTGTCAGTCTCATCTGCAACAATCGTCGTGGCATATTTAGACAGTTCTGTGTATTTCTTCTCATATTCTGCCATTGTCATGGATCCTTGTATCAACCTCAAAAACTCATTCCAGTAGCTTCAAGAGTTCCGGCTACTGCTTGCCTAGCTCGCCTGCCTCGAGGTGGCATGTTTCCTATAGGACAATACGACATTATCATTTACTAACAATATATATGTTCCTACACTACAATGCATGATCCTATTCCCAAGACTCTTTCGCTCTGATACCATTTGTAACAGCCCAGACTACCCGCTGTACGATATTGTCCGTTTTGGGTTACCCCTCACGGTTTTGTTTTTGGTAGGGTTGCGCCTACCAAAAGGCCTCGTACATAGAAAGGTATCCACCCCCTTTATAAGGAAGGTTTCGTTCTCCTTCCTAACCGATGTGGGACAATGTATAGCCAGGGTCAACGCCATAGCCGGTATCAGAGCCGGTACCCGAATCGATTTTAAAACCTCAGGTAGGTCAAGCAGGGACGCTTGACTCTTTAGGGGGGGAGATTGTAAGGGCTATGGCGTTGACCCTGGCTATACATTGTCCCACATCGGTTAGGAAGGAGAACAAAACCTTCCTTATAAAGGGGGTAGATACCTTTCTATGTACGAGGTCTTTTGGTAGGCGCAACCCTACCAAGAACAAAACCGTGAGGGATAACCCAAAGCGAACAATATCGTACAACGGGTAGTCTGGGCTGTTACAGAACAGCCTTTAAAACACTGATTGGTACGTCATCATACAAGTTGATATGTGGGAAGGCGCGTCATTTCCCTGTTGAGTTAGAACATCATGCTTATTGGGCTATAAAGAAATTGAACTTTAACCTCAGAAGGTTGGAAGCTTAGATTATTGCAGCTCAATGCGATGGACGAGTTTCGAAGCCAAACATGTGAAAATGCTAAGCTTTACAAGGAATAGATGATGAGATGGAACGATCAAAGAATTTTGCCCAAGTCCTTTCTTCCTGGTCAAAGAGTTTTATTATTTAACTCTTGCATTTGGTTGTTTTCAAGAAAACTTAGGTCACACTGGTTTGGACCATTTGTGGTTAAGGATGTGACTTCATATGGTGCGTAGAGCTACAGATGAAGGATGGATCAACATTCAAAGTTAATGCTCAAAGGCGCATTACTATGGAGATGAGGAGCGGCGTATATGTAGGAATTGAATTCCCAGTAAAAGTGAATGATTGTCTTGTGCCATTAAATTTGCTTATAGAAAACCAAAATTACAAAGAATAAAAATATAGGATAAACAATTAAATTAGCATGTTTTTAACAAGAATTGAGAGAAAGAAATTTTCCTACCTTTGAAGATCATCTTCGATGTGGAAATCCTTCTTCTTTTCGAACCACGAACCGGCGAGAAATCTCCAATGAAAAAAATAAGAACTCTTCTTGTCTTGGGAACACCACCACAATACCAACCTTGCTATTCTCTAGGAAGAATCAAAGAGGAGTTTCGTGGGCTCTCTTTGAATTTTGGCTATGGGAAAGATTTTGTGTGGAAGAAGAGAGTTGGAAAGGGAGAGAGACGAACACAGAACTTTTCTGCAACTTCTTAATCTTCTGTAACCTCCTCTCCCCTTCCGCTTTTATTTTATGTAAAAGTGTGAGAGAGAATCAGAATAACTCCCCACTACATGGGAGTTATTCAATAAAATAATAATAATAATAATTAATATTAATTAAATTACATTTAATTAAATCATATTTAATAAATATAATTAAATATAATTAATTAATTATTAATTAATTAATTAATTATCTCATATTTAATTTAAACTTGAATCATATTCAAATACCTTCACTCACATAACTTATAGTTTTAATATGAATCTCATTCATATTAATTTTAACCTATAGTTTGTATATGAATCTCATTCATATAATTAATATTTAAATCTCATTTAAATATTTATCTCTCTTATAATATAAAGTATAAAATTTGAATCTCATTCGACAAACTTTATATTATAATGTATCTACATATAATTAATTCCTTTATTAATTTGAACATTTCAAATTAAACCAAAAAGTTTGATTCTTATATTAATCCTTTATGAGCTCGCAAGGGGAGACCTCACGGACCTATAGTTAGAAGCTCCAATGATATGAGATTAATCAATTAAACTCTTCAATTAGATTAATCAATATTCATTAACTATAGGTCACTCCACTAAAGACTTACAGTTGCACTCTTCGCACTATAGATATATTTTTGTGTCCACAGAAGTTACTAATCAACAGTAAGTCGACACTTCACAAATTACTCATAATTATAGCTGGGTTAAATTACCGTTTTACCCATGTAGTTATATATAACTTCTTAAGTACCAATATTCGCTCTAATGAACAAACTATTTATAGTCCAACTATAAACTAACCCTTCTCGGGCTAGTGAGAGGGTGACGCCTCATTGTTCAAGACCCAAAATCAGCCTTTAAGGGAGTAACTTATCTGCTTACCCTAAACATGGGAAGGAGTGAATTCCATCTTGTGAAGATATGTTTCCAGCTCTCTAATCAGACAAATCCCCAAAATGGTAGTCTTATTGAGTCAACGATTTGGCCATTCTCACCCATATAGATCAAAGAATTGCCCTCATAGATAGGAGTTCATAACTCACTTAGGATTCAGGTTGAGTTACCTATAGTCATCCTATGAAATGTTAATTTATATAATTGATGGCGTTTCAAAGAGAAATTAAACATTTTGGGGTCCGATCTCATACAAACTCTTCGCATAGGATACCCCCACTCACATGTCTCCACAAGAACGATTAGGATCAAATCGTTTGTAAAACTTTACAACTCCTTGTAACAATTACAAAGTGGGTCGTATCTGTAGTGTTACCAGAATAAGGCACCCAACCTTATTCCTATACTACAAACCTATTTAGTTATTACTTAAACATGATCTAACCTTGTAGGCCCCACACTTAGCTTTGGAAGTTAGCAAGCTATAAAGATTGGTTTTGGAAGATGACAAGTTAAAAAGGCAAGTAAAGAGTGGCCGAGAGCCTTAAGGCATGAGTTACCATGCGTTGAAGGTGTCCTATGCATTTGTGAAAGCTCCTATGCATTGGTGAGGGCGTGCCATGCGTTGGTGAAGGCTGCTATGTGTTGGTAAGTTGAAGTATGCGTTAGCCAATTCATTTTTTAAAGGAAAGAAGGTGGAGGTTAAGTCGACAGCCTATTTAAGTGAGTAAGCTGAGTGTTTGATCATTTTAAACAAATTCAAAAGCTCAAATCAGTTGAATTTCACAGCTGAGAAATGAAGAGAGGTAGGAGAAGGTGTTTAGGGCAAAGTTGTGGAGAATTTAGATCGTTTTTGTGGTAAAACTGAAGCTGGAGCAGTGAGTCTGGCTGCTGTCGCATAATCCGAGCGTGGTCTGATGTTTGGAGAAGAACGAGCAAAAGATGTCGAATTTAGGGCTGAAATTTAAGTTCAGTAAGTTAACTTAATTCTTAACAACTTTTATGAAGGATGTTTGAGCTAAATTGGAAGAGAAATATGTAAACTTTTAGGTGGAAATGACTGATACAGAATTATTGTGCGATCTGGAGCACCACGAGGTAATCTTGAAATATCTGACTAACGAGGAGAAGTTAAGCCTCGAAAATTTAAGGTAAGCTAGAAAATATATTTCTCTACAAGTTTGTAGAAGGAAAGAAGTTCTAAATGTGGCTGGAAATATGACTTTTAATAGATAGAAGTGAGAACAAACAGGAAAGGAGGAAACTCTGCTGTCGGGTGTCGCTAGGAAGCGGGTGTCGCTGAGTAATTGAAGTGTAAGTAGCGACACGAGTGTCGCTGGGGCGCAGGGGGGTTTTCCGTCTCACAAATATCACTGGGTCTCGCTAGGTCTCGTTCCTAAGGTAAATCTCGCTAGTCTTGCTCATCCTGGTGTCGCTAGTGCCGTGTCCTGTTGTTTGTTTTCGCTAGTAATCTCGTTAGAAATGTGGAATCTCGCTGGTAATCTCGCTAGTGACACAGAATCTCGCTTATTATGATTACTTATGGAAAAAGGAGAGTCTAAGTGATGAAACATGATTAGAGTTTAATTATGCACACTTAATGATCATGGAAAGGAAGTTTAAGGAAAGCTTAACGTGAGAAATGTGTATTTACAGGCCAAGAAGAGCTCGGAAAGGTATATAATCCGCTGAGGGCCTAGGACAAGTTGTGAGTGACTTTCTATCTAAAAGTGTTTAGTCTTAACATAGTTTCTTAATAATATTTGTTGATAAATGCTTATATGATCGAATTCTATGAACTTTATGTGTGTTCCATGTGCGGTATAATGAGTTGTTTCAATATATATTTATATATATATGAACTGAGCAAAAGTATGTGAATAATAAGGGTAAAATGGATGGAAGCACGGGAACTATGATTAATATTGCGATGTGGGAGTGGACACAAGAGTATGACTAAGTACGTGATATATGACGGTAAGACTAAAGGAAGCATATAAGCATATGAAATGTGATTTATGGCGATGAGACTAAAAGTAGCATATGAGTTTATGAAAAGTATTGTGATGTATGAGACATTACTCGAGTATGAATGAGAATACGAATTATAGCGTAAGAATAAAGAAAGCGTGTGGGCATATGAAAAGTGTTGTGATGTATGAGATATTACAAACTTATGATTTTATGTAATATTGTATTCTTATTTGAATGGCTCCTAATGCCGAGGTACGAAGAAAAGGCATGTGGGATATTTGTGTATGTAATTAGCTTCATGCTAATATTGTTCTAATTATCATGAAATGATTTATTAAGAACTACTCATGCAAAGCATATTTGCTTTATAATGTTTTTCTTTTAAGAGACCCAATGCTGAGGGAAGATGTGAAGGCATGTGGGAAATCCAGTGTTGTAAGAAACCCAATGCTGAGGGAAGATGTGAAGGCATGTGGGAAACCCAGTGTTATAAGAAACCCAATGCTGAGGGAAGATGTAAAGGCATATGGGAAATCCAATGATGTAAGAAACCCAATGCTGAGGGACAATGTGAAGGCATGTGGGTAATCTTGTATTTGAAAACTCAGTGCTGAGAGATGTAGAGAAGGCACTTGAGTATCCTAGGGATCTAGTACTGAGGGACTGGGAGAAGGTACTTGGATAGCCCGTGAGCAAATTGTGATTGACTGATGCTGAGGTGTTGAGAGTACTCCACTCAGCTGAGAAATATCGTCGTTGGGTGCGGTGAGCTTCGCTTAGCCTCAACTAGGGAAGTAGATTTAAGGAAACAATTTGTGAATAATGTTTCCATAGATAATCAAATATGGTTAAACTATAATCACTCCACTCAGTATACTAGTGATGGACATGGCTGTGTTTTATATTTTTATACACTATTGAGAGAAACTTTAATTAGTCACTCACGGGGCGTTTAAGCTCACGTTTTCCTTGTTTTTTTGTTTTTCAGGTAGCGAGCAAGTTCGGGATGCTTAGCCTACGCAAGATCTCATCTGGGTCTACCAACGGTGTCTAGTATTCTGAAAATTGCAAAGAATTGAACTGGATCATGTGTTGTACATATAAAGAGGGTTAAGGAAGTTGTTGTGTATTTATGCTATTATACGTCTGAATGAAAAGGATGTACGTATGGCAAGTTAACTCTGGTGTGTGTGTGAAGTAGTTTATAGTTTATAATTGTTTATTAGGTAAAGGCAAAGTTTATGGTTGACAGTGGATGTCGTAAGAGGGTTGTGTCCGCTGTCGTCACACTTCTTCCTGGGTTAGGAGGGTACCTGGGAGGGGGTGTAACAAACCTTGTGTGTCAACCACATACATGTTTAAGTTTACAAAGTAACCATTGAATCTTAGTTTATTAGATTTGAGTTAATGCATAATATAGATAAAATAACTTCTTATTTTATTCAATAAATAAAATATATATACAATTTACAAAACTACAAGACCCAATAGATTTATGACACACCAGTCCCAACAGTATAGAGGCCTTGTACTTCAAAGAGTGATCAATTGGCTTCGTCTAACTAGAGAGGCCACCCAAGTGTCTTTAGATTTGTTGTTGAGTTCTTTTGTTATGTATGAGGAGTTACCATGACTTTGTACAGTGCTTTCCAATGCGGTTGTCCTTCCTCTTGATTCTTTTATGAACTCTACCATTAAATCTTCTAAGTTGGACTTCTTTTCAGTGTGGACCTACATTGGATAATTCAGAAGAACCTTGCAAAACATTCCTTTTGTTAGCATAAGAAAAATTTTCATGATTCCTCAAACTAGGATGGTAGTGAGTTGGAAGTTGTTGATGTTGGTAATTCCTATAATGTCCTCTATCAACATAATTAGCCGTCTCATTATCTCCATGAACGCCCATTTCCGATGCCAAAGCGGCAAGAGAAGCTATAGATGGTGGATTTTGAGCTTGGCCTCCTGCAGTTAATTTAGAAAGAGCATTAGTAAGTGAAGCCATTTGAGCTTTAAGAGAATTTACCTCATCAACTCATATAATCCGGCGGCTCTTGGGATGTTTGAAGAAGACCGTTCACATGGCCAATTGTAGGATGTATTGGCCAAATCTTCTAATATGGTATAGGCTTCTTGAGCATTCTTTGAAAAAATTGACCCTCCGGCGGTTGCATCTAAGATGGATTTGGTTGAGCTTGCCAATCCATTATAGAAAAGTTGAATTTGCAACCAATCCGGGTACCAATGTTGAGGGCACCTTCTCAAGAGATCCTTATACCTCTCCCAAGCCTCATATAATTGTTCATCCTCGAGTTGGCGGAATGTTCCAATCTTCGTCCTTAGTCTTTGAGATTTAGCCGGTGGAAAGTATTTGTTCAAGAAAGCTTGAGCTAAGATCCCCCATGTTGTAATGCTATCCGGAGGTATGGTTTCCAACCAATCCTTAGCACGGTCCTGCAAAGAAAACGGAAACAGTCTTAGTTTAATAGCATCATTAGAAACATCATTCATCTTTACCGTCCCGCATATCTCCAAGAAGGATCGCAAGTGCTTGTGAGGATCTTCATTAGTTCTTCCTCTAAAGGCTAGCTCTCTAGCCATTTGGATCAACCCCGGTTTCAACTCAAAATTGTTGACGTTGATAGGCACATTCATAATTCCGGGTTGACTTGCCAGTAACGTAGGTTGAAAGTAGTCTCTAATTGCCTTAGGTATCTCCTCCGCCATCTCCGTAGTTTGATTAAGTTGAGCCCTTAAATTTCTTCTACACGTCCTTTCAATCTTGGGATCAAGAGGGAGGAGGTTAGTATTATCGCGAGGCATAGACTAACAAAAATAAATAAAATACAAAACAATTATATACAATCAACTAAATAAATAAACAATCAAAAAAAATAAAAAAATAAAAACAAATAAACAATCAAATAATATACACCTCAAATTAATATCTATCAATTCTAATGAATATTAAATAACAAAAAACCGTTCTTTGGATCCCCGGCAACAGCGCCAAAAACTTGATGTGCCACTTTTGTGGTGTTAACCGCAAGTGTACGGGTCAAGTTATAATATAAAACGGTTAAGTCCGAGTATCGTTTCCACTAGAGATCCAATTGGGAAGGTTTAAGTTATTTAGCTATTCTAGAATTAAATCAATTTTATTTGAGGATTGGAATTCAAATTTTTGTTTTTGAGAAAAAGAAAGATCAAGCAAGAAAATATCAAAGGGAGAATTGCAAGAGTTAAAGAGAGTTCTAGGGTTTCAAATCATTGTTTGTTTCATCATGCACAATTATGGATTTCATGGATTTAATTCTTATGCCTAAGTCTAGAAACTTAATTCCAAGTTATCTTCTGTCAAAGACAACTCTTTCTCATGCAACTTGATTGATAGTTAATCTCTTAAAACCAATACAAAGTTACATGGCATTAAAACTAGTCTTTAGCAACTTTCATTGTAAACCTAACTACTCTCGTGATAGATTGTTATAGATCAAATTAAACATAAAATCTCTCGATTCATACATCTAATCTAACATGTGAAGGTGGCCAATCTTCAAGAATTAAACACAATAACAATGAAAAGCATATTTATTTGAACAAAACCATGAGTCTACAAATTTATCATGAATTCACAAACAATTCATCAAAAACCCTAAAACCAAAGAGTTTAGCCACTCATAGCGTAAAGCAACATATTGATCAAAAAGAATCAAAGAAAGAGTGTAGAGAATAGGGAAACTCTACTGAAAAGAGGTTCTTGATTGAGGCAGCACCGTCACGAACTCCTTGGCTCTAGCGTCGGACTTCGAAGGGCACCAAAACTATCTCGAACTCTTTTCCTCTTCCTTGCGGCTAACTCACTCTTGGAACTCTAGCTTAATTCTCACCTTTTCCGATCGTTCTCTTCGTCTCCAACTTTCTTGATCTTCTTGATATTTCTTCCCCCCCTTTTGGCTGCTGAAAACCCCTCAATTTATAGAGTTCGGCCGCCTAAAATTTAACCTAAAATACAAAACTTGCGTTTAAATTAACGCTGGCGCCGCGGCGCTAGGGTTGCGGCCAAAATTAAGTTGCTCTCGGGTTTTAGCTCCGCGGCAGCGCCGTCCCAGCGCTGCGACGCTGTCTTGCGTTCACCAAGTATGCGTCGAAGCAGCGCCTTCCCAGCGCTGCGTTGCTGCTCTGCATCCATGCTGATGCGTTTCAGCCTCAGCGTCGCGGCAGCGCCGTCCCAGCGTTGCGGCGCACCATGCGTTTCAAGCAAGGATGCGTTTTTCAGCACTTTTTCTCCATATTCTTGCTCGGTTTTGATCTTTCAGTCGTTTCTTCTAATTTTCCTCGTTTTAACCTGAAAATCACTAGCAAACAAGTGAAATCTAATATAAAACTCCCTTAATTTGAGAGAATAATAAGCACTTTTCAAGTGCTTATCATCCCTACAATGAATGTGTGAAAGCTAGTAACCCTAGGTTAAAGAATCCAAGTTTAAGCCGGCAAAAAAAAGGAAAAATTGTTGGATTTTATGTCATAAAACTCGTAGACTGTAAATGTAAGAATTTGACCATAATTAAATCATTAATAAAGAGTTATTGATGTGTTACTTCAATAAGCGTTATTGATTGTTTTTGTTTGTTTTGTCTTAATAACCCTAAATTCAATAAACTAACTTCCTAGGCTGTTTTATGAGTCTTGAACTGTAAGGGACATATAGAGATCAATGTTCAAGATAGTCTAAAGGGTCTATAGTATAGGAATAAGGTTGGGTACCTTATCCTGCTGACACTATGGATACGACCCAGTTTGTATTTGATACAAACGCAATGATGTAACGTGTTCGTGTAGGTGACATGCGAGTGGGGGTATCATGTGCAATGAGTTTGCATAAGATGAGACCATGAAATAGTAATTACTAGATGTAACTCCGTTGACTAGTTAGGTTTCTATTTCAATAAGATAACTTAGGCAACTTAGTCTTAATCTTGAGTATATTATGAACTCCTGTCCACGAGGGATTGTCCTTTGATTTGCATGGGTGAGAGTGGCCGTTTGCCGACTTAATATGCCTACCATCTTGGGGACAGGACTGAGTGGGGAACTGGAGACATAATTATACAAGATGAAATTCACTCATTCCCACTTTTAGGGTAAGTAGATAAGTATTCCTTTAAGTGATGTCTCCGGGACTTGAACAAAAGGCCACCCTCTCACTGGCCCAAGAAGTATTTTTGTTTAATGGTTAGACCATAAATAGGTTGTTCATTAGAGGAGCACTAGTGCTTAACGATTTAGAAGTAACTCGGGGGTAAAATGGTAATTTGACCCAACTGGTGTTACGAACACTTGTGAAGGACTAATTTGCTATTAGGTTTATATCCACGGACATAGAAATATATCTATAGTGAGAAGAGTGCAGTTGTGGGTTTTTAGTGGAATGTACCCACAGTTAACTAATATTGATTAATGTGGCTAATGAGTTTAGTCGATTAATCTCATATTATTGGAGCTTCTAATCTGTAGGTCCATAAGGTCCCCTTGCTAGCTCACTGCGAATCAACAAGGATCAACTATGTTGAAAGAAAAATTTAAAATGTTCAAATTTATGAGGGAAAATATTAATTGTATCCAATACAATTAATTACATGATTTATTATAAATTTTATTTGAATGTGATTCAAATTATAACTTTATAATATGGAGAATTAATTTATTTGAATATGGAGAATTAATTCCCACAAACTGAATCCTTGCTAGAGTCATAGCGAGGAAGATCTCTTGGAAAAGGAAGACTACAAGGAGAAGACTATTCATTCGAGAATTATAGATTGGCAAAGGTATGGTGCTTTACCTTTTCTTTATTTATTTATTATTATTTTTTGTATTTTTAATTCTTTCAATAAATCAAAGAACGCGATCACACGCTTCTGCCAGGATTCAATTTCCTTCAAAAACAAAAAGAAAAAAATGAACCTTAAGGCCCCTTAGTGAACATATTGCTTGCTATGTGTGAATTCTTGAAAATTGGTGCATGAGCTAGACTAGGGGGAAAATTAGAGAAGCTTTCTTAAGTCCTAATTTGAGTTATATTGTTTTGAATTAAAGGAGACTTACACACACACACATGGAGATGATGAAATTTGGCCTTGAATGATCTTAACAATAGAGATATGCTTGAATGTTTATGTGAGAGCTCTTATGTTATTCTCTAAGGCATGAGTCATTAGCACGTTTATTTTGACTTTCCCTGTAGTTCTTTTTGTTTTGTTTGCTCGAAACTAGCAAAATTCTATGTTTGGGGTGGTGAAAAGTACCTGAAAAGTGCTTTAATTAGCCTTTAAATTTGAATTATTATTGCTAGTTATTTTGATTTAATAGGATTTATTTAGTAAATTTTAGAAAATTGAGTTGTAGGAGCAATTGAAGCTCAAATAAGTAAAAGTGGGTGCACAAGACCAAATATGAAAGTTTTGGGCCTAATCAGTAAATAGGAAGCTAAAATTGCTAACAAAACAAAGGAAAAGGAGCTAGAGAGTGCAACTATGTTGACCTTTACAATTCAAACCTGAGAGCAGTTTTTTTGCAAGCGCCGCGACGTTGCCTAAGAGCATCCCGACGCTCTAAACTACAATGCGCAGAAAATTAACGTAGCATCGCGAGGCTCTAACACAAAAGTCCTTTTAAAGGACGATTTATTTGATCCATGAGGTATCAATTCTTAAGGGGTTTTAAATCTAGGACAAAGCTCTACCATCTGGAAGAGTGCACTGCTGCTGGTGATTGATCTAGGACCCAAAGACGAAGGTCGGAGGTCAAGATCGTGAGACGACAACGGTGAAGGGAGTCTGAATTCTTGTTCTTCTCACCTTTCTCATTCTTCATTGTGTTGTCATGATGTTTTCTCATTTAGATTCTATTATTTGCGAAATGTGTAGCTAAACCTGGTGGTGTTGGATTTATGAGTAATTCTTGATTGTTTCTTGACATTGGGATTATTGCAATTTGGTTGAATTTTATTCTATCTGCATGACTCCTTTTGATTGACCGACCATTAATCAATTGTTTTTGGGCTAATTTTCCTGCTTGTAAAAGAAGAATCTTGGCCAGACTTGGTAGGTTCAATAATTATTTAATGATGCATGATAATGATCAGCGAATAATAAATGCTGCAATTGAAGGGTCTTAGTGCTGCCTTAGTTTAATCAATAGGAAGGAATTCAATTGATAAATTAGGGTTAGAACAGATTGAGCTTGGAAAAAAAATGTCTCGAATTTAGACTTCTAGACTCATTCAACTTACACAATAATCTTGCATGTTAAAGATCTATTGAAGATTCATAATGAAAGAACACCCTAGAATCTAAATCCCGTTGAATTGTTATTTAATTTTATTGTTTGATTTCTAATTTTGAACACCAAATTTTATTTGTAGTTTGCCTAAATAAAATCGATACGTTAGTAATAATAGATAAGCAAACAAGTTTTATACCAATTCCTAAAGATGATACCCTAATTGGGATTTTATTACTTTGGTACATATGCTTGCGTAGTGTCAGCTACTTATGCTTATGCTTATGCTTATGTTTATGTTATGTACATCTGTGCCTCTGATAGAGAAATGGCAGAATCACCTAGTTGGCTTGGTAATGGGTCGCTTACTGAGTATCTTTATACTCACTCTTTCCTATGTTACATTTTTCAAGTAACGGCCTAACCTACCAAACGCATGGCAAGAAGATCTGTTGAAGGAGTCATATGAGAATATTGCTAACGCTTCTGCTCAAGGTCAAATTTTTAAGGGAATTTCAATGTGTTTTTAGCACACCCTCTCCCAGGTTCCCTCTTAACCCAGGAGAAAGTGTGATGCAGCAAACACGGACCCTCTTACGGCATCCACTGCCAATCTTAATCCTTAATCATCACCTAATAAGCAGATACACAATAATTGAACAACACATCTAAACCAAGGTTAAGTTATCAAACAAACAAACATGCTACCTCTCAACATATACAATTACATCAGTTTCTCAACAACTCCCTTAACTCTTTATATGTTCAACACATGATTAAGTTCAAATATTTACAATTCTCAAAATACTAAACACTGCTGATGGGCCCAGACGAGTTTCTATGTAGGCTAAGCACCCCAGACTCGCTTGCTACCTGGAAATCAGGAAAAAAAAAAAACAAAATAAAACAAGGAATAACATGAGCTAGGTTGCCCAATGAGTGACTAGTTTCGGAAAACTTCATTTAGCTCGAAAACTAATGATAACTTGTAGAAATACAAATTATAGTCACTATTTGATTTAATTAGAGTAACTTTAGAGCTAAACGCATGATTTTGGTAGTTGAATGATGAAAAATGTATCACCATGCGTTGGCACTATTTACAAAAGAAAATACCTGAAAAACGATGAGCTTTTCTGTTCCTAACGCAGGGTTAAGAAGAAAAGAAGCGCAAACAACCAAGTACGAAGAGACGAAGCTGCTGCGAGAACAAGTGGAAACCCATGCGTCAAGCCCATGCGTCAAGCCCATGCGTTGAGACCATGCATTGAGAAATAGTAGACACAGACGCATGCTCAAACAGCTGTCATGTCATTATGAAAAAGGACAACACCCAATCAGATCATGGCAGAACAAATAGGCTAACAATCTGAAAAGTCTATGCAGCGTGGCTGAAATTTAATGCACAAGGTGTCAGGTCATCATGATATCAACTTTTTGACGCCTATAAATAGTCCAAAAGGTTCTCTAAGAAGAAGAGGAAGAGAGAGCAGTTCAAGAGGCGAAAGCTCTGCACTATTTCTCCCTCACCATAACTAGCCTCCATTTCGAGCTCTTCTGAGAGAAGGATTCTGAGCACCTTCAGAGTCGTCTCCCAGTGAGTGAGAATCTTCATCTTATGGAATCTATGTATCAGATAGCAACAATCTCAAACCTCCATGAAGCAAGACGTTGCCAGTTGCAGCTTGACGCCCTTCATTTCTGTTTTTTTTCCATTTCTCTCCTTCTTGCTTATATTTTGTTAATGACATTCGAGAGAATGATTTATTGTCTTAATATGAGTTTGATTGACTATCATCTTCCATCTATTTTCGTATTAAATACTTTACACCATGTTGTCTAAATGCTAAATGAGTTAAATGTTAAAAGTTAGTTTTTCTTGAGCAATTCTGAGTATGTTACATCTTAATTAATGCATATCTTTAGCTTGCATAACTTTGTCTGACAAACAAATGTAGTAAGCATGACTGTCGAGCTTGAGAGAGTGAATAGTTAATCTTTAGCATTAATTAAGACTAGATGAGTTGCAGAGATGTAGTTCATCTTTTGCCAACGTAAACTTATCATGCGTCTTAGAGATAAGATTAATGTGGCGTCGAAACATCGAGAGATGGATTCACAAACGCAGTTTGTAGGTATGTAATTGTACTTAGAAAGTTTAGGTAACAACTAGCTCTTGCGTTCCTCTACTTCTATCGCATGGTTCCACTCATTCTCAATGCATGCTATCTGACACTAAATTACATATGACTACCCAACGCCGCGTCCACCTCATCGTTAGTTATAGGAAATTTGATTCATTCTTTATGTATAGTTTAGACATATATAATCACAAATGCACATATTACATGTATAGTTCACCGCATAGTCAAGTATCTAATCTCAACGCCTAGTTATTACAAATCCCTGCGTTCGACCCTGGACTCACCAGGAAACCTATAAATGTTTATATATGGGTGTTTATAGGAAAGCTTGCTTAATCATGATCACATCTAGAGTAATTCTCGACGCATCCTTGTACGGAAATGATAAATCTATTTTTGTGCAACGAGCTAAGAAACTCAATTTAATTTGAATAGAAATTTAAAACTAATCATAGTGTAAACATTTTAACACAATGCGTATAAAACATCAATTCAAGGCATATCCATGCAAAAGCATGCTTAAATACCCTTGTCACATCATATATGTTCATTTCAAAAAAAGATGCACAGAAAACCAGTTTACTTCAAAAACCTTTTCCTTAGTTGAGGCTGAGCGGAGCTCAACGCTACTCAACATCGAAATATCCTTAGTTGGGGTGGATTAATCTCAACACACCCAACGTCGAAAATCCTTAACTGTGTGGAGTAATCTCAATACATCAGCGTCGAAAATCCTTAGCTGTGTGGAGTAATCTCAACACATCAGCGTCTATCATTTCTCTATGTGCACATAGGAATTATAATCCAGGCAGCCGATATGCCTTCTCACTGTACTTCAACACTGGGGTCCCATAAAAAAACCTTCACCAAGTCCCTCGATATTGGGACTGTCAATCAACCCAGATGTCTTCTCTTGGTTCCTCGGTATAACAAATCTGGGCTGCCTATATGCCTTCTCACCGTGCTTCAGCATTGGGGCCCCATTTTCACAAACATTTTTCAAAAACATATGGCATTACATAAATTCACGAGTTTTTAACATTTCAAATCTTCACAATTCTATTTACAAGCTTTGATGTTTTCCATAAAATCATATATTAACAAACAGCATGTTTTTCATAAAGCTCATTAAACAACTAGCATGCCTCAAATGATTTTCAATATAAAACACATAATATGCACGTTAAAACTCATGAAAGCATAATCACATAATCATGTTTCAACATAATCTTTCAACCATGAAACTTTGTTTAAGATAAACACATTTTAAATACAAGTGTCACTCACAACTTGTCCTGGGCCTTTAGCGTGTTATACACCTTTCCTAGCTCTTCTCGACCTGTAATTATACATTTTCCTTCATTAGATTTCCTTACTAATCCCTTTAACATAACCAATAAGCTTTACACATTTACACTTAATCAATGGTTCACCACTGAGACCAGGTCCATCAAAGTAATCAATAATGAACAAGCCTTAAGCAACTAGCGACACTAACTAGTGAAACTGAGCTGCAAACGCAACCATACCAGTGATAACGTGAACTAGCGAGACCAGCGATACCGAGTGAGAGTTGTGAGACGCAAAGCCTCCAGCGATACCAACGACACCCGTCTCGCTGCTCACACTCAAACTTTTAGTATCCCTGCGTTTCCAGCGATACTCGTCTCCCGCAACTTCTGCCTTCTCTTCTATTCTCACTTTTATATGTTAAAAGTCGCATTTCCAGCCAAATTAGAACTTCTTCCCTTCTTCAAACTTGTAAATAAATGTGTTTTCTAGCTTACCTCAAGATTTCAAAGCTTAACTTCTCTTCGTTCGACAGATATTCTCAAGTTACTTCGAGTTGCTTTGAATCACTCGAGAAATCCATATCAGTCGCTTCCACCGAACATTTAACATGTTTCTCTTCAAATTCATCTCAATCATCCTTTATAAGAGTTGTTAAGAATTGAGTTAACTTATTGACCTCAAAGTTTCAACCCTAAACTCGATCTCCACAGCTCGCTATTCTCCAAATACCAGACCTTGCTCAGATTGTGTGACAGCAACCAAACCTTCTATTCCAACTTCAATTACACCACGAAACCGACCAGAATTCTACACGAATTTTTCCTAGACACCTTCTTCTACCTCTCTTCATTGCTCAGCCTGAGAAATGGAATCGGTTTAAGCTTTTGAATATGCATAAAATGATCGAAAACTCAACTTTACATACTTAAATGAGTTGCCGACTTACTTCCACTTTCACTTTTATTTTATTTTATTTTCCAATAAACAAAGTAACTCCTTCACCATACGAACGCAACCTTCTTTGGCCTACTTGGGATGTTGACTTGGACGCATAGCACCATGCGTGTGTCCCATAGGCTCTCATGAACGCATGCTTCTCCAACGCAACCCCCTACTATCATCAACCAACGCATGGTCACTTGCCCAACGACCTCAACAAATGCATAGCACCAACCATCACCCGCGCTCAACCTCTTGGACACATGTCTCAACAAGCCAACGCATCAACCCTCATGCTTGGGCTCGGCTACCCAAAGTCTTCACCTATTTTCCAACCATCACCCATGCTCACTCTCATGGACACATACTTCAACCTAGCCAACACATAGCCACTTAAGCCAAAGGCTCTTGGCCATCTTTTTCTCAATCACCCGCCTACTTTGCTTGCCATCTTCCAAAGATAAGAGTAGGGTTTACAGTTTTCATTTGGAACTATTGAGTTTGGAAATTTGAAATTTAAAAGTTTTGTTTTATTAACGATTTTAGGGATCCCAAATCAAATCTTATTTTTGTTATTTATGTATTTAGAAAATTACTATTTTTCAGTAAAAGGATCAATTGATTTTACTTTAAAATTGTATGAATGTTAGTAATAACCCAATTAAAAATCTCGAAAAGTCAAGTCATTACATTAGATATGCATGTTATAAGTTTTATTTCATTACGATATAAATGTTATGTGACTTAATGAATGTTCAATAAAACTTCTAATATAGTTTGCATGCTCACATAAAGATTAGATTAAATTAATTTTTGAATGGTTTAAAATTTATTAATTAATCTTTATGTTTTCTAACCAGATTAGAAATAAAAATCTTTTATTTTATTTTAAATAGGTTTAAAATGAGAGAATAAAAGTTTAATTATGAAATATTGACTATTAGGGAATTCTGTCCAGAAAATTTCTGTCAAAGGATTGGGGTATTTGAGTTGACTATAATGAAACACCCCTACTTAGGAACTGACTTGGGAATTGAATTAGTCAACATTTTATAAAGCATGCAATGATGTGATTAAACTTAAAGTGTTAAATAAATGTTAAGCACATATTTTCAATAACCAACACAAATGTTGTCTTGGGCAAACTAACACACTTAGATAAATGATTTAGCTGAATTTACCCAAGTTATAATCCCTAGTTTTTAAAATACTTAGTGGGAGAAAATATATATATGATATGTCATTTCTCACACTCTCTCGATAAGTTCACATCATGAGACTCATGCTAGGCCTCGTGGCACCCTAAGAGTGTCCTTTTCGGAAGGTGTTTGCATGGTCAATATCAAGGTGAATGGAGAAAGTATTTATAGTAAGTAGGAGAAGGACATGTGTCAGCATATCCTACGGTCTCCTTCATTAGTTTGCAACATAAGATTCCATGCTCAGCCTTGTGGCAGTCTAGAAGCGTCCCCCTTCAAAAGGTGTTTGCATGAGATCAATATCAAGGTGAACTCCATAAATGGATAGGGTGGCTATAGTCTTTGCTTCAATATTGTCCTTCCGTTCGACAAACTTATTGAGGTAGGGATTATAGGATCTAAAATGAAGAGTTATAATTGTTGGGATTTATGTCCTAAATTTTGTAGTCTATAAATTTTTAAACAAATTATTGAATAAATAAAGTATTATTTATTTTCAAATAAATAAAGTGTTATTTATTATTTGCATAGCTCAAAATCCCGTAAACTAAGATCCAAGGTTATTTAATATAAACTTGAACAGTATATGGTTGACATATAGGTGGATTATGTTCAAATAATAACTTAAAAGGTCTATAGTATATGGATAAGGTTGGGTGCCTTATCCTAGTAACACTATGGATACGACCCACTTTATAAATATTACAAGAGTTGTAAGTGTTACCAGCAATTTGGTCCAAATAGTTCATGTGCAGACATGCAAGCGAGGTATCCTATGCAATGAGATTGTATAAGACCGAATCATGAAATATATAACAACCTCTCTTTGTAACACCGTTAACTGTAGAGATTTATATTTCAAACGATAACCATGTCACCGATCTCAATCCTAAGTGAGTTATGAACTCCTGCTCATAAAGGTTGTTCTTTGATTTGTATGGGTGAGGGTGACCTTAGCTACCGACTCAACATGTCTACCATTTTGGGGACGATACCGAGTGAGGAGCTAGAAACGTAACTTCACAAGATGGAATTCACTCCTTCCTGACTTTAGGGAAAGTAAATATGTTGTTCCCCTAATTGCTGACTTAAGACTTGAACAATGAGGCCTCACCCTCTCACTAGCTCGAGAGGGACTTTTTTTATAGTTGGACCATAAATAGAATTGTTCATTAGAGAATCGGTGGTACTTAGGTGCAAGACAGTATTACAAGAGTAAAACGGTAATTTGACCCAGCTGTAGTATCACACCCCCTCCCGGATTATCCTCCATAACCCGAGAGGAGTGTGAAGACAACAACCTTGACTCCTCTGTAAGGTTCACCATCCAACCATTTTCACCAAAAACGGCCCAGACGAGGTTCTTGCATAGGCAAAGCATCCCGAACTCGCTTGCTACCTGGAAAATTAGAAAAAAAATGGAAAACGTGAGCTAAAGCCCTGTGAGTGACAAGTTTTGTAAACGAGCTTTATTTGAAAACAAGCATGTTACATTTGCACATATAAAACAAGGATTTAACATGATTATTCACATAAACATATTTTCTGCAAAACTTTATCAATCTCGTAAAACCGTCCAAAACATATGGAATCGTTTTCCAGAATGATTAAATAGAAAACCGTTTGGTTTTTCAATCCTTTTTCCCTTAGTTGAGGCGGAGCAAGACTCAACGCTCTCAACGTCGAAAACAACCTTAGTTGGGGTGGAGCAAGACTCAACACACCCAACGTCGAAATTATCCCTGGCTCGATGCGGAGCAAAACTCGACGCACCAGCCAAATCAACCTCTATGTGCACATAGGAACATGGCGGGTTGCCCAAGTACCTTCTCATGTCCTTGAGTACTGGGTCCCGGGGAAACTCACGTGCCTTCTCGAGTCTATCAGCACTGAGCCTCCTCTTAAACATTTTATCAATCAGTTTACATAAATAGTTCATCTAAAATCTTTCATAGAAAGCAGTATATTTCTTGATAATCAAGATTTCGTAACATGCCTTTCAATATCTAAAAGCAATCACATTAAACATGCTCTTTTTATACAATATGGTCAAATATCATGCGTTTCAAAATGATTCACCACAAAGCCATGTCTTAAAGAACATTTTCAGTAAAAACCGATTTGAAGAAGAAATGTGTCACTCACAGATTACTTAAGAAATTTCCTCTTTTTCCTTCAAATCCGGCTTTCCCGAGCTCCTTGAACGCAAGGCTTGAGCTTCTAGCCCGCAAGGTAACTGTTTTCACTCTCTGGTAGCTCAGTTGGACGCAGCGTTCTAATTCTGGAACGCAAGGCTCTAATTTCCTCTGTCAGCTCGGTTGAACGCAACTCTGCCCTTCAACACAAGGTTGGTAACTACCGCAAACCCTGCCCTTCAACGCATGGTTGATGACTAACGCAAGGTGCAGCCTAACTCCTCTTACTTCTTTCGGATGCGTCGACCTCTCTTGGACGCAAGGTCAACTTGAACGCATCGTCTATCTTCGAACGCGGCGTTCACCTTGAATGTTGAATTTGTCTTAAACGCAAGGCTAACCCCTCTTCGACGTAAGACAACTTCTTTAACACCAGATGACTAAGTTGTCAAGAATGTCTTCTTTCTTGGCCATAGACCTCCTTTTACAGGCACAAGGGGGTTCCTTCTTTCTGCCTTCGTTCTCCTCTTTCTCTCAAGGATTTTTACTTCAGTATCATCAGTCGTTACTCTTCCCTCAGGGTCCTATTTATAAAGGGCTTGCCATCCTACTTCTCCTCTCTTTTTGCCACTTGATTGCCACATGTCACGCTGCATGTCTGACTAACCATGCATTAGTCCAAGTGTCACCTTGCATGAAACACTTAACATGCCTTTTTAACACCTCCCACTTTTAAGGTGTCAAGTCTATATGAAGCCACCTGGCCTTTATAAACTTATCTTATGCGTCCAACATTTTCCAATAGACAACCATTCATTCAACACAATGCCCTCATGCGTTCGTTGAGTTTCCTTTAAGGTTTGAGCTTCACTACTCACTTTTCTAACTCTCTGCCAACTACACTACTGTCTTTGCCGCATAGAGATAACTCTGTCTTCAATGCATAGGGCCTCAACGCATAACAACCTTACCAACGCATGGTAAGCCAAGTACGTTCCTTCCCCCGCCAACGCGGCGACTACTTCAACTCACAACAACCATTCGTGATCACCTTCAACGCATAGCCGCACTATTATAAACCAGTGCTTACACAATGCCACTAGGCGTTAATGACAAACGCGCAATACTATGCGTTTGTACCTCATTGCATCATACCATGCATCCAACTCCTTTCTTATGTCCATAACAACTCATTCTCAAGCTCTTCCTCTATGCGTTGGTCCTATTGCGTTTACCTTCATCCTGCGTTCATGACCATCTTCCTATCCTTGGATATTCCTTGATTATTCCCAAGGTTACTCTTTTAACCTTTTCCTTGCACTTAAACTATTTCTCTTAAGATAGATTGGCATACGTCCACCACATGCTCCAATTTTTATATTTACTTCACAACCTTCTACTTTCCAACACTTGAAAATATCCTATGATAGAAGTCTATGCGTCTTACTTCTTTCCCTTCAAGTTTTCGGGTACTTCCTATGCATCCACCTTTACTATGCGTTACCTCAGTCTTGACCATGCGTCCAACATGGTCTTTTATTCCTTTTCTTCAAACTTTTCAACGCATTGGTTGTTAAAAGCTTGATGTCACATGTAGTTATGAACAACCTATGAAGGATTCACTTACAAAATATGGTTAAATTAATGGACGCATAAATGTACTATAGTTCATAAGAGTGCAGCTATGGATTTGTAGTGGAGTGTTTCATAGTTAATGAATGGTGACTAATTTAATTAAAGAGTTTAATTAATTAATCATGTATCATTGGAGCTTATAAATGTAGGTCTATCAGGTCCCTCAGCTAGCTCACAAATGGATTAAAACAAGGATTTTGAATTCGAAGAAATTTCAAGGGTTCAAATTAGCTTAAGGGAATTACTTGTATATGATATATACAATAATGTATATAAATATATTATAGTATAAAATTAATTTTGAATAAAATTAAAATTGAACCGTATAATTTGAGATAATTAATATTTGAATTAGATTCAAATTTTATCTTAAATATGAATTGAATTCATATTTAAACTATAGTTTAAAATTAATATGAATTAGAATCCATATCAATACTATAGGTTATGAGAAATATGTATATTAGAATATGATTCAAATATATATGAATTTAATTATAAGGTATTTAATAAATATTAATTAAATTTTAGATTTAATTAATAATTTTTTTAATTTATTTAAATTTATTTGGTTCACTAAAATCAATTGATAAAACTAACTCCCCTGCATTGCAAGGGAATGGGTGAGTGGGGGTGAGGGGAATCAACTCCCCTTACATATTAAAATTGCAAAATAATTGTGTATAGAAGGTTTTTTTCAAAAAAAAAGAAAAATTTCACCAATCTCTCTTTCACTCTCTGACTCTCAAAATACATAGAGAAATTGTTCTCTGACAAAAAGCTACTTTCCACTCTAAACTTCCAATTGGATCCCATCATTCACCTTGTTGTAAAGAGAATAACATAGAAGACCAGTGATCGTGTCTTGTTTGGTTTTTTCAAGAAATTGGTTTGTTGGATCGTATTGTCTTCATAAAAAATCGGAAAAAGATTCATAGAGGTTTCTTCAAAAGTTTGTTACTCTTCTCTCTTATCATTTCTTTAAAAGCATGCTTAATTTCATTTTGTAAATTATGTAAAATTTTTCTTGTAACAAAATTGGGCATAAAGCCATTAAATGCTTCCACAAAAGGATTCAATCCCATCAACAATTACAAGAAATCATTAAGTAAGTTAATGTTTTCTTGACCGAATAAATTGTAACTCGTTATAAGAATAAGAGTTATTCCGGTGTAATGGTTAGTTGAGGATGTCTCAATCGAGTGAATGAGTAACTAACTACCCTTCAGTGACTTTTATTCTGAATCACTACAGTATTGTTGCAAAATAAATGATTGTATGGCTCATTATTATTTTTCCTAAAACATGATTGGATTTAAAAGGAGTTCTGCAAAATCTAACATAAATAAATTTTTTTCTTTCAACAAACATGTCTAGTTCGATTATTTCTCTTCTAGTTGCCAAGAAATTGATCAAAGAAAACTATACAACACGAAAGAACAATTTAAATACTATACTATGGTTGAAAATCTAAAGTTTGTATTGACTGAGGAATGTCCTCAGATCCCTAGCTTTAACGCATCACGAGCCATTCGTGATGCATATGGTAGATGGACTAAGGCCAATGACAAGGATCGAGTCTATATCTTGGCTAGCATAACTGATGTCTTAGCCAAGAAGCAAGAGGGCATGATCACTGCACGTGAGATCATGGACTCAATGCATGATATTTTGGACAAAAGTCCACCCAAATCAAGCATGATGCTCTCAAGTTCATTTTCAATGCACGTATGAAGGAGGAAACTTTTGTTCAGGAACATGTTCTAGATATGACAGTCCACTTCAAAGTGGCTAAAAAAACGACGTTGTCATTGACGAGTCTGGTCAAGTCAACTTTATTCTGGAGACTCTTCTGAAGAGTTTTCTTCAATTTCGTAGCAATATTGTTATGAACAAGATTGACTACAACCTTACCACCTTTCAGAACAAAGTCTAGACTTACTAGTCCTTGATGAAAATCAAGGGATAGGAAAAGGGATGCAAATATTGCCGCCTCTAACAAGAATTTTCACAGAGATTCGACCTCTGGAACCAAGTTTAAAGCTTCTACTACTAGCACTAAAAGCTGGAAGAAGAAGAAGAAGGGTGGAAACGGGAATAAAGTTAAAGAATGTTCGACCTCTGGAACCAAGTGGTTTGCCCTATAGCTAATGAATGTTGATTAATTTAATTAAAGAATTTAATTAATTAATCTTGGATCATTGGAATTTATAATTTGTAGGTCCATTAGGTCCCCTACTAGCTCACAAAAAGTAAACACAAGGATCAAAATTTTTGAAAGAATTTGAAACGTTCAAATTGACTAAGGAAATTTATGTTAATCGTATATAATACAATTAATAAAATGTATATAAACACATTATAATATAAAGTTTATTTTGAATGAGATTCAAAATTGAACTATACAACATGAGATATGTAAATATATTTGAATAAGATTCAAATATTAAATAATATGGATGAGATTCATATTAAAACTATAGGTTAAAATTTAATGTGAATGAGACTCATTAAAACTATAAGTTATGAGAGAGAAGTGAGTCTCAAAACTATAAGTTATGAGAGAGAAGTATATTTGATTCAAATATATATTTAATTAAAAATGAAATATTTAATTAAATTAATTTATTAAGTTAATTATTAATTTATTTAATTTATATTTAAATTTAAATCAAATAATAAATTAAATCTCTTGCATTGCAAGGGAGTGAATGAAGGGAGTTGATCTCTCACTTTAATTGTAGAGATTATGCAATTTGTAGAGTGCTTCTTTTTTACGTGAAAAAGAAAATATCTCTCCCCTTTCTCTCAAAAACTCTCTTAGTTCTTAAAATCACAAAGAAATTTTCTATTGCCAAAGAATAGCAAAGAAAGCCTTTCGGAGGCATCCTTGTAGGTGCAATGGAAATTTGTTTGTGAAAAGATGAATCTTGAAGAAAGCTTGTTTTTCAAAGGTATTTTTTATTGTTCCCTAGAAAAATTCATGCTTAGCTTGTTATATTGCATTTGAAATGTGAGATGTATGTTTTCTTTTATGTGTTTTTAAATTTTAAAATGAATCAAAGCAAAAGCAATCACTCGCTTCCGCGGCAGGATTGAACCCCTTCATTTTATAAACTATAAAACTAATTATAGTTGCTCATAAATATACGATTGATTATAATATATTATTAATTAATTTATGAATTTTGGTTTATATTAAAAATTTTGTATAATTATTATTTTGTAATATTATATAATTTATAATATATTATTAACAAAAAAATAATTGAGTTTATAACATGAAATACTATAACGGTTAATAAGCTTAAAAAAAAATTATATGCATTTTAAAAGATTTTGTTTTAAAAAATTGCACTATGTGGATCACAAAATTGGGAAGTAATTTTTTAAAACAAAATCCAACCTGTCTATAAAAAAATTTGTGATCTGAAAAAAAAATAATAATAATAAATAAAATAAATAAAATTGCCTACCAAACATGAGTCAAAATTGTCTACTGAACATGCCCTTGACTTCTAAATACTAATTATCTCAGTTATTTAAAACTCAGATATTTAAATTTCAAATATTTAATATCCATGACATTAAATAATATTGGAAAAAATACATTTTTAGTCCTTGAGTTTTGAAGAATAGGTGAATTTGGTTTCTGAAAATTTTAATTTGGCCAATTTAGTCCCTCAGTTTTGAAAAATAAGTTTAAAAGGTCCCTTCTACATTAATGTGGCATTTTTATATTATTTGAAGACATTTTAAATTTTTTTTTAAAAATAAAGAATCATTTCTCTCTCCTCTCTCTCCATTCTCTTTCATCCCCTTCTCTCCATCACCATTTCCTCCCAATACAAAAAAACAAAGTAGGCAAATTTACATATGTTGTCTTTCTTTTCCTTGTTCGTCATCTTTGAAGGAATTGAATCCTCAGTATAAGGAGTGATCGTCATGTGTTATTAAATTTCTTTTGAAAAACATAAATTACAGAGAATATAAAAAACTTGGATAAACATAACAATTAGCATGTTGTTGAGAAGATTAAAAGATTAGAAGTTTCTTACCTTTAAAAACCATCTTCGATGTGGAAAAACTTCTTCTACAAATCACGAACCAGAGAAAAACTTCTCCAACAAATGTAGCAATTCTTCTTTGGAACATCACCACAAAACCTTCCTTGCTATTCTCTAGGAAGAATCAATAAGTTGTGAACTCTCAATTTCTTTTGGTAAGGGAAAGTGTTCTTGAGAGAAAAAGAGAATTTTGAGAGGGAGAGACAATTTCACATAACTCTTCCATTTCTTGTGATACTGCTACCTCTTTGTAACCCCCGTCCTTCCCTCTTTACATAAAACTGAAGGAGAGAAAAAATAACTTCCCACTACGTAAGCCATAGTTTAAATATAGTTAAATAAAATTAATTAATTAACAATCAATTAATTAAATATCTCATATTTAATTTAAATTTCAATCATATTCAAATAACCTTCTCTCACATAACCCATAGTTTTAATATGAATCTCATTTATATTAATTAATTTTTTAAAAAAGATTCATATTAATTAATATTTAAATCTTATTTAAATATTCATCTCTCTTATAACATAAAGTATAAATTTTGAATCTCATTCAAAATAAACTTTATATTATAATGTATCTATATACATTATACTAATTTTATAACATACAAGTAACTCCCTTATTAATTTTAATAATTCAAATTAAAC
This sequence comes from Citrullus mucosospermus, assembly GCA_030954485.1. Classification (NCBI taxonomy): domain Eukaryota; kingdom Viridiplantae; phylum Streptophyta; class Magnoliopsida; order Cucurbitales; family Cucurbitaceae; genus Citrullus; species Citrullus mucosospermus. The sequence goes on along the minus strand of CM062057.1, from coordinate 11,911,066 downwards.
AAAAATGTTTGATTCTTATACAAATCCTTAATGAGCTAGCAAGGGAACCTTATGGACCTATAGATTAGAAGCTCCAATGATATGAGATTAATCAATTAAACTCTTTAATTAGAATAATCAATATTCATTAACTATAGCTCACCCCACTAAAGATTTACTGCTATGCTCTTCGCACTATAAATATATTTCTATGTCCACGAAATTTACTAATCAATAGTAAGTCAACCCTTCACAAATTACTCATAACTACAGATGAGTCAAATTACCGTTTTACTTCTATAGTTACATTTAACTCCTTAAGTACCACTGATCCCTCTAATGAACAAACTTTTTATAGTCCAACTATAAACTAACCTCTCTCGGGCCAGTGAAAGGGTAAGACCTCGTTGTTCAAGACCTAGCCCTTAAGGGAGTAATTTATCTACTTACCCTCAACATGGGAATGAGTGAATTCCATCTTGTGAAGATATGTTCCCAACTCCGTATTCAGACAAATCCCTAAAATGGTAGGCTTATTGAGTCAACGATCTGACCACTCTCACCCATACAGATCAAAGGATTGCCCTCATAAACAGGAGTTCATAACTCACTTAGGATTAAGGTCAAGTCACCTATAGTCATTTTATGAAATTTTAACTTCTTTAATTAATGACGTCACAAAGAGAAATTAAACATTTTACGTTCCAGTCTTATACAAACTCTTTACATAAGATTATTGAGTTTTATGTCCTAAAACTCGTTGTTTGTAATTTTAGTAACTTATTCTCAATAAAACTATCATCAAGATTTATTCAGTAAAGTTGTTATTGAATATATGAATTGCAGCTATTAAATCCAATAAACTAAGAATCCTTCACTATAGGTTGTATACTTAGACTCTATGTGTAGACATAAAAATTGGATCAAGTTAAGTAAATAGCTAAAACAGTCTATAATACAAGGATATGGCTGAGTACCTTATCCTGGGGACACTATAGATGTGGCTTACTTTGTATTTGACACAAATGATGTGGTCCTATATCATACATATAGAGACATGTGAGTGGGGGCATCCTATGCAATGAGTTTGCATAAGACCAAACCATGGAATAATCACTTTTACTTTATAACACCGTTTACTGTTAAAACTGATTCTTCCAAACCTAATGACTTAGGTAATTATTCATTAGAGGATCAATGGGACTTAAGGAACGAGATGTAATTACAAGGGTAAAATGATAATTTTGACCCAGCTGTAATTACGAAGAATTTATGAAGGATTGATTTACTTATTATGGTTATATCAAGTGGACATAAATATATCTACAGTGAGAAGAGTGCAACTACTGCGCTTTAGTGGAGTGACCCAGTATTTAACGAATGTTAACTAACTAGGTTAAAGAGTTTAGCTGGTTAATTTTGGATCGTTGGAACTCATGATCTGTAGGTTCATTAGGTCCCCTTGTTAGCTCATGGACTAAACCTTTGAACATTATATTGAGTGAATTTGAAATGTTTGAATCCGGTGATGGAGCAAAATCTATGGTTTGTTCGTCTAATTCATAATTAGACGAAATCAGAGAGTTGGAAATATTTAAGGATGAATGAAGATTCATTGAGTTGGAATTTACTAGAACAAGTGGACAAATAATTGAAATTAAATATTAATTTAATATAATTAATTATTATTTAAATTTATTTTATTTTATTTTAGATTAATTTTATGAAAATTAATTTGAGAAATTGATTTTAAGATCAATTGGAAAATCCCACCATGCATGATAAAGGTGGTGGTGTTCTTCATGCAAGGCACCCTATACACTCTCATCTTCCACCTCCAAATTGAGCATCTTAATCAACCAATTTGTTGGCATGTTGCATGATTTAATCTGCATGCTCTCTTCTTTATATAGATAAGAGGAATTTAAGATTTGGGTTAAGCAATCTTGCTTATTAGTAGAAAATCTCTCCTATACTCAAAAGTAGAAAAAAACAATGTGTTCTTCAGCTTTGAGCTCCAAATTGAATTCAATTTTGGATCCCATAATCCATTCTAAGGCCTGAGGATAATCAGAAAGACACTAGAGATTGTCCACGAAGTGTTAATGATATGAAAATCAAAGAAACCAGCTCCAATTTTGAGCTTCAACAAGTAAGTTCATCTTCTCCATTTCTCGGTTTTTAATCACCATGTTTAATCCTCAAAATTGATGTAATTAGAGTGCTTTAGATCCTAATTACTTCTGCTATCATGTCGTTAACTCCAAGAATACTCCCACTCACATGTCTCCACATGAATTATTAGGATCAAATAGTTTGTAACAATTTACAACTCTTTGTAATAATTACAAAGTGGGTCGTATCTAGTGTTACCAGAATAAGACACCCAACATTTTTCCTATACTACAGATCTTTTGGTTATTACTTAAACATGACCCAATCTCGTATGTCAACCACATATATGTTTAAGTTTACATAAAATAACCATGAAATCTTAGTTTATTCGATTAAGCTAATGCAAAAGATAGATAAAATAACTTCTTATTTTATTCAATAAATAAAATGTATTTACAATTTACAAAACTATGAGAGCCTAAGAGAGTCAAGACACCAATCCCAACAATCTTCACCTCATCTTAAAAAAATCATCATCTTCTTTTTTGTTATTGTGAAATGACCTTCCAGTTAAGGCACTCTATCATGATTCATCTCAGATAGGAAAAACAACGATGTTAGAACCGAATGTTGATCGTTGTATCGTGGATAAACCTACTGCCTCGAAAGCAAGATCAGCGCCACCTCGGTGCTAATTCACCATAGTCGATTGCTCCCCAATGTTAACACAGCTCCCAATCTTTAACGTGCACTCGTCTAAGAACATGTTGGAATCGACGAAAAATTGCTTAGAAAATAGTAGATCTAGAGAGGAAAAACATGAGGAAGAAAAAAGCAAATCCTTCTATATCATTTCTTCCAAAAACTAAGAACACCTTTTAAGGAAAAAGGATTGAAAAAATACTACAATTTAGAATTAATTGAGATAAATTCTTGGAATTAATCATAAACAATTAATTCTTTGAATTAATCACAAACGGTAATAAAACGGTTAAAAATCTTTTTTTGGTTTTTTCTTTTGCTATAGGCTAAAAAACCCAAAGTCATTCCCAACAATCTCTCACGAATGACTAATATAGCAAAAAGACAAAATTATCTTTTAAAAAACTTATTTTCTGGGCAAAGATAGGAGAACAACTTAAACATCAATGCCCTAACAATTTGAACTAATGCAGAATGAAGTTGGGCAACAACTTTGTTAAAGAGAGTGAGTTGCCTCTTGAACTTTCAATAGCTATGGTTAAGAACCCCATAACATGTTTTACTCCTTAAATTTTCATTGATTTCGCAATAAAAGCGTGCTATGTAAGGCCATGCACATAGAACCTCGAGTCAATTTGAAAGCTCTAGAAAAAGACAACGTTTTCATAAAAGGTGGTCACACCCTCACAATCACATTAATTGCTTCATCAAGTTTGTTAGAGACAAACCACTCAAATTTGAGCTATGAAGACTTCATTAACTAGTCCATACCAGGACCAACTTCATCAAGTTTGTCACAGACAAACCACTCAAATTGAGCTATGAAGATTTTACATTTATCCATCAAGTCCATACCAAGACTACCCAAAGAAAGAACTATGAAATTTTTAAAGGTTTTAGTTCTATTCTTCAAGTTCGTACTACGACCACCCAAATGAAGGGTTATGGACCATCAAGTCTATCGCAATAGACCACCCAAATGAAAGGTTATGGACCATCAAGTCTATCGCAATAGACCACCCAAATAAACAATTATGGATCATCAAGTCTATCAAAATAGGCCACCCAGATAAAGGGCTATGGACCACTATAATAATTTGAGTCGCATACTTGTTGAAAATTCTAGAATTACTCTTCTTGTTAGGCCTTTAGTAAGAGGATATGCTAAATTCCTCGCAGACTTACATACTCCAATGAGATAATCCTCCTTTCATTAACTGTTTCACAGCTCCATGTATGAGGCGTATATGCCTTCTTTTGCCATTGTACACACTATTCTTGGCAATTCCTATGGCGACAGGTGAATCACAATGCAAAGAGACTAGTACTGATGCCCCTCACAATGATGCGTCTCCTAGTAGGCTTTTAAACCACTCAACCTCTTATCCTACTAATTCTATAGCAATAGATTCAGTCTCCACAATGGACTTTGCTATATAAGCTAGTTTGCTTTATTAGTTTTCATGAAATAGCGCATCCACCCAATAAGAACACATATCTACTAGTAAAAGCTTACTTCGTCATTCTTGAAGGAACTAAATTCTTCAGTAGAAGCGAGTGATCACCTTGTGCTAATGAGTTTCTTTTGAAAAAACTTAAAAACAAAGAAAACAAAATGAAACCGGATAAATATCTACATTTTCAGCATGCTTTAAGAAAAAATTTAAGGGAGGAAAGAAGTCAACCTTTGAAGATCGTCTTCTCGGTTATTCCTTTTTCTTCATCGGAGCTCACGAACACTGAATTTCTTCCTCAAACTCAACGTACAGAGGACATAAAGGACACCATTAATTTGATCTTCCTTGCTAATCTCCAGATAAGAATCGAAGGAGATGTGGCTTTTTGATTTTGATAAGGGAAGAAATTTTAGAGTTCTTGGGGAGGATGATTATATAGAGAGCTTTCTGTGAAAATCCAAAAAAATGTAGTATCTCTTCTTTGCCTCAATAAAACTCTTTTACATAAAAAAAAAAAAAAAAATGTGAGAGAGAAGGAGTGGGGAGTTATTCTAAAATAATTCCTCCCTCTAGCACAATGAATAACTCCATTTTGGGAGTTATTCTTAATATATTTAATTTAAGAATATTAAATATAATTTAATATGATTAAATAAAATAATATTAATATTAAATTATATATTAAATCATATTTAATATATAATTAAATAAATAAAATTAATTAATCAACCATTAATTAATTAATAAATTAAATATCATATATTTAATGTCATTCTCTCACATAACCTATAGTTTTTATATGAATCTTATTCATATTAATTTTAACCTACAATTTTATTTGAATCTCATTCATATAATTAATACTTGAATTTTATTCAAATATTTATCTCTCCCATATAATAAAGTATAATTTTGAATCTCATTCAAAATTAACTTTATATTATAATGTATCCATATACATTATATTAATTGTGTTTCATACAATTAATTGCCTTATATAATTTCAAAAATTCAAATTAATCCAAAATTAAATGATTCTTGTTCAACTCTTAATGAGCTAGCAAGGGGATCTAATGGACATACAAATTAGAAGTTTCAATGATATGAGACTAATTAATTAAACTATTTAACTAATTTAATCAATTTTCATTAACTGCATGTCATTCCACTAAAAATCCATAGTTGCACTCTTCGCACTGTAAATATATTTCTGTATTCACGAATATAACAAATCAACAGTAAGTCAACCCTTCACAAATTCCTCGTAACTACATGATATCACCCAAAAGGTGCTATTTTCCCTAGCTTAATTTGGGTTCGTTCTAGAATTTTACGCATTTTTTCCTATGATTTTATAGGTTTTGAGCTTAAAGAGGTAGAATTGACCTCCGGAGCTAAAATGAAACGAAAATGAACAAAAAAGGGAGCTCTAAAGCATCAACCATGAAGAAAGTGAAGAAAAATAAGCAAAAAGGGTAGTTGTGCGGCACCTAGTTGCTAAGTGTTGGGATTTATGCCCTAAAGCCTCGTAATTTATTAGTTGATTAATTTAATTATTAATTATGCAATATAAATTTTTCTATTAACTGGAAAAATCCAAGGTTATTGAAAGAAACCTTGAACATGTATGTAGTTGACATGCAGGTGGATCATGCTAAAAAAATAATATAAAGGTCTATAGTATATGGATAAGGTTGGGTGTCTTATCCTGATGACACTATGAATACAACCCATTTTGTAATTGTTACAAGAGTTGCAAGTGTTACAAACAATTTGATCCAAATCGTTCATGTGGAGACAGGTGAGTGGGGATATCCTGTATAAAGAGTTTATATAAGACCAAACCATGAAATGACTAATCTCTCTTTATAACATTGTTGATTGAAGAGATTAACTTTTCATTAACGATGACTATAGGTAACTTGATCTCAATCTTGAGTGAGTTATGAACTCCTGTCTATGTGGACAATCTTCTGATTTGTATGGGTGAGAGTGACTCGTGTCACAGACTCAACAAGCCTACAATTTTGGGGATTTGTCCAAGTAGGGAGTTGGGAACATAACTACAAAAGATGGAGTTCACTCCTTTCCGTTTTTTACAGCTAGGTCAAGATAAATTGTACTTTTAAGTGCTGAATCCAAGTCTTGAACAAGGGGCAACTTCCCTCTCATTGGGCCGAGAGGGATTTGTTTATGGTGGAACCATAAACAGATTGCTCACTAAAGGATCAGCGGGACTTAAGGAGAAAGAAGTAATTATAGGGGTAAAATGGTAATTTTGACCTAGCTATAAATACGAGTAATTTATGAAGGGTCGACCTATTGATGACTGGTTATAACCACGGACACAGAACTATATCTACAGTACAAAGAGTGTAGGTTTGGGTCTTTAGTGGAGTGACCCACAGTTAATGAATGTTAATTAAGTTAATTTAGTTTAATTAATTTAATTTTGAATCACTGTAGCTTCTAATTTGTAAGTCCATAAGGCCCCTTGCTAGCTCACCATGGACTAACAAGGATCAACTATGTTGAAAGAAAAATTTTGAAATGTTCAAATTTATGAAGGAAAATATTAATTGTATTGCAATTAATTACATGATTTATTATAAAGTTTATTTGAATATGATTCAAATTATAACTTTATAATATGGAGAATTAATTTATTTGAATATGACTCTAATAATTAATTATTTATTTGGATGAAATCTATATAAATAAATAGATTGAGAATTAATTAATTAATTTGAATTGGATTCAAATAATTAATTATTTAATTTGGATGTGATTCAAATTAAAGATTCTACAGAAGATAAATATTTAAATATGATTTAAATATTTTAGACCATTTAATATGAGATATTATTTGGGTAGATATTTATTAATATTGCATATTATTTAATATTTAATTTAAAATTTATGCAAAGAGGTTATCTCAACCATAGAGCTCTATAAATAGGGCCCTTGGGAGGCCTCATAGAACAAACATTCTACAACATAGTCTCTACAGTCATTCTGCAAATATTTCACTCAATTTAGAAATTCTCCCAATTTTCCTAAGAAAAGTTCTAGGAAAATCATTCTACAGATTCCCTCTATTCTTTCAAGAGCGGTTCCCACGAGCCAAATCCATGTCAGAGTCATAGCAAGGAATATCTTATGGAAACAAAGACTTCAAGAAGAAAACTACCGGTTCAAGGAGAAATTTTTTTTGCAAGATCGGCAAAGGTATGTTGCTTAACATTTCCTTTTAGTTTTTTTTTTTTTTTTTTGTATTTTTAGTTCTTTCCAGAATCAAAGAACGCGATCAAACACTTTCGTCGGGATTCAAATCCCTTCACTAAGCACCCGAAAGCATTCATCAAGCAAACGCCTAGGCACTCCGGAGATTGATGGGAGGATGGAGTTTACTTTAAAATATTGTTTACTAAAGTGTTATTAAATTTTTCCATACCATTGTTTAGGAGCTTGTTTAAAACTGTATAGAGATTGTATGAGTTTACATACCTTCAGGTGGTGTCACATATATATTTTCCAAGTCACCATTGAGAAATGCTATCTTTACATTCATCTAATGTCTAGATGGCCACGTATTGTTACAAATGCTATCAAGACTCTATAGTAGCTATTTTAGTCATACGAGAGTATGCATTAGAATATTCAATGTCTTATTTACACACCTATGTATCCATGATCATCCCCTTGTTTGAACAATGTACAGCTTTGGTCGCATTCCCAACAATCCTCCCCTCAAACAAAGGACCAACTGAGTCTTCCCTCAAATAGCCATCCATCCATCCATCTAACTCTTATCTATGCTAATTCCTCTTCATCGAAGCATACTGCTTATCCAATAGAGTTCAACTACAAATCATGGTGTATCCGGTAGAGTTCAACTACGAATCACACCATGACTACTTTTGAGGCTCCACTACGTCGTTGATCAACATTAGGAGGTTATATCAACATGGCCAAACTAGAGGCATGACTCTAATTAACCCTCCAAGTATCAATCTCCACAATGGTATGATATTGTCTACTATGGGTATAAGCCCTCATGGTTTTGCTTTTAGGTTTCACCCCAAAATATCTTATACCAATGAAGATAGTTATCCTCACTTATATACCCATGAAAAGTCTTTATAAAATATCACATATTTTATAGCTAGACAATATCATAAAATACCATCAAATTCTATAAGCTTCCTGAATGATGGATTTTTCACATTTTCATACTACGAACAAGCTAATAAGCAAAACTATATTATAGGATCAAATTGAATTAAAAGTATTAATAATACTTTTCAACTTCATGGAAGAAACATGATATGACAATTTATGACATGAATCATACATAAACATTGTTAACTATACCATATGGAACATTATTTCCATTCATGATAATCAGATTTGCTAAAAATTGATCAAAATAACATTTTATTTGATATATGAAAATATTTTCTTATTACACATGTCATTTGCTACTCATGAAACATTATAATATATACTTTATCAAATATATGTATATATATTAAATACCATGCTCAAATGTAGCAAAGAAATAAAATATAGGAAAATTATTATAAATAGAAAAAATATCAAACTATTTACAAATATAGCAAAATTTCATTTTTTATCTGTGATAGACCGCGATAGACCAAGATAGACATTTATCTGCGTCTATCTAGTAAAGTGATAAATGTTTATCTGGGTCTATCACAGATAGAAAGTAAAATTTGTTATATTTGTAACCACTACAAGAAATTTTGGTTTTCCTGACGAAATTTTTCCTGACACAAAAAAAATCGTCTGGAAAAGTAGCCTTTCCCGATGGTTTATTTGGCGTCGGGAAAAAGTAGCTATGCCGACCTTTTTTTTTATTTCGTCGCGAAAACTATGCCTATCTCGGACGAACTTTAGTGCGTGTCGAGAGAGATTAGTTCTCCCGACGCATAGGACCACCGTCGGGATGTAAAGAAGAGGGAAAACTTTTTACTTTCTTATCTCCCAACGATATTATAATATCGTCAAGAGAAATGGGCTTTACCGACGGTAATTACAATAAAAATACCGTCGGGAGAGGTCTTTCTCCCAATGGTATTATAATACCATCGGGAGATAAGAAAGTAAATTTTTTTTTAAATTTTTAGAGAAATGAACTCCCGACAGTATTTTTATTACCGTCGAGAAAAGAGACTTCTCCCGACAGTTATTTTATTACCATCAAGAAAACCAATTTCGCCCGACAATATTATAATACTGTCAGGAGATAAGAAAGTAAGGAAATGATTTCGAAAAACGGGTATTCCCGACGCTAATAAGAAACTGTCGGGAAAAGGCCACATTGTCCGACGGTATTAATAAAATGTCGAGAAAGGTCACAACATTTCCCGACGGTTATAAAAACCGTCTAGGAAAGTCACATTTTGCAACAGTAATAAAAAACCATCGGGAAAAGTGTTTAAAAACCCTCAACCCCGATTTTCTCCCCCATTTTCTCCCTCACTTCTTCTCTTTCACCCTAGCTAGTCGCTGCACAGACAGCACCCCACACGCCATCGTCGCACACCGAACACCACCGCTGCACACCTGACGACTGACGCCACACAGTCGACGCCCGACGCCGCATGCCGCACACGCCTGACGCCTGAAGCTTGACACCGCATGACTGACGCCTGACGTCAACGCCTAATGCCGCTCCTACCACCACTGCCTCAAAGCTACTCCAGTAACACTTCCCACTGCCAAATGCCACTGTCGCACGCCACTGCCTCACGCCGCCGGAGATTTGTTTCCCACCGCACACCATTGCTTTCGTTTTCAAGGTCAGTGCTCAACATTACTAATTACTCATAATCTTTTCTTATCTATAGCTAATATGAGATTTTAGATTGGGTCTAATATTAGATTTTAGATTTTAAATTAAATAGTTTGAGTAAAAGATCAAATTCATCTTTAGTAGGGTTATTATAGCTAGTATGTGTTGGTTCTGTTTTATATGATGTTAAAATAAAGAGTTAAAAAGTATTGAATTAACAATTTAGTAAAGTGAACTTATGTTTTACAACGATTTAGTCTTTATAATTTAAACCTTGTGTAACGATTAAGTTTCTCGATTATATATTGTAATGAATTTAATAGTTTAGTTATTATTTTATAAAATAGTAGTTTAGACTTAAATGAAACTTCTTACCTATATTGATTGGCCAAATATGTTTATATATTCTAGAAAAATAAACTCCTAACCTAATTGAAAAAAGAAAGACAGTTAATTTTGGTTAGGTTTTCACGTATAAATTGAATGCAAAATCGCTTAGAGCAATTCAGTATATGGTAGTCTTACATATCTCTCTCCCTTACTTGAAAGAAAATTATTCAATGTCATTGTCATGATGATTCTCTTCTATGTTCATCGTTGTATGTATGAAATATATGATATATTCCAAGATTTAGATATGGACATGTAGATGCATTTTTCACTTTATATGTTAGATTCTCTTCTTGTTAGGATGTTTCCACAATTTTCTTCAGACCCACGAAACGTTCGTTTAGGACTAGCTTCAGATGGCTTTAATCCATTCGGGAATATGAGTACTTCATATAGTATGTGGCCTGTGGTGCTTATACCTTACAATTTGCCTCCTTGGAAATGCATGAAAGAGACAAACCTAGGCTGAAATCTCTTGGAAAAGAAATTGATATTTATTTACAACCATTGATTGAAGAGTTAAAAGAGTTATGGAATGATAGTGTGCACACTTATGATTGTATTAGCGCCGAATACTTTCAACTACACGCATTTTTGTTGTGGACTATTAATGACTTTCCTGCATACAGTGATCTATCTGGATGGAGTACCAAGGGCTATCAAGCATGCCCTATTTGTAAGGAGGATACATCATCATTCAGGTTATGAGGAAAAATATGTTTTATGGGGCATCAACGTTATCTTCCAGAGAATCATCATTGGCGTAGGAGCAAACAATATGATGGAAAAGTGGAACGTAGACCTCCTCCAGTAATCATGGATGGAGAAGAGATCTTACAACAGGTGAACTTGTTAAACTTTCCCGTACTTAGCAAACATCAAAACAAGCATGATAAAAAACGGAAACGAAGTTTAAATTGGAATAAAAAAGGTATATTTTTCCAACTTTCGTATTGGTTGAAACTTTTGTTAAGACATATATTGGATGTGATGCATATTGAAAATAACATTTGTGATAATTTAGTTGGCACATTGTTGAATATTGAGGGAAAGAATAAGGATACGAAAAATGCACGGTTGGATTTAGAAGATCTTAATATACGAAAAGAACTACACTTGCAAAAGATGGGGGATAGAGTTGTAAAGCCACACGCTGCATACACATTGATCTCTAGTGACAAGGTTGCATTCTGTAAGTTTTTTAAATCAGTCAAATTTCCTGATGGGTTTGTATCGAATATATCAAGATGTGTGAGTGAAAAGGATGGAAAACTATGGGGGTTGAAAACTCATGACTCTCACGTTTTGCTTCAGAGGCTTCTCCCAATTGGCATTCGAGCATATCTAAAAAAAAATGTGTCAACTGCTATTGTTGAGTTATGCAAATTCTTTTGTGACCTATGTGCAAAAACAATATCCATATGTTCTTTTTATATATCTATATATCAAAGGATGTTCAATTTATATTAGATAATTGTATAAACTAATGTATAGTTTTCTCAGAGGCTACTTCTACGACTAGTAGAAACATACGTGGGTATTCTCGAAATATTGAGTTGGATAGACATGTCCAACTCTATAGGAAAATTTCTATCTTAGTCGATCCTAATTGGAATAAACCAATATGTCATAATGCAACGAAGTTTAGTAATGCAATTGGTACCAATGTTCGAGAATCTTTTTCTGTTCGTTGGGGAAAATGGAAAGATGTAACAAAAGAATGTAAAGAGCTTGTTAAAAGTCGATTGATGGTAAGATGCTTATTTAATATTTTACAATTTAGATATATTTGTGTATTATAATCAATTTACTTTTTATAGAACCACTTCGAGTTTGACTTGTCCGATCAACTTGTCAACAATTTCATCGATGAACAGATGCAAACCTCCTTCAAAGAGTATAGGTAAGAGCTCCACAAACACTATAAAAAATATGCAAGTCCTGAAGAGGCACGAGCACACCCACCCGATCAACTTAAAAATGCCATTGAAGATTGACATTTTTTATGCACTAAGTTTGAATCCACTAAATGGAAAGTAAGAATATTGTGTTTCTTTCACTTTACTTACATTTGTATTACTACTTCGATATTAATTTTTCGTTTTATTAAAGAGTAGCGGAGACTAATCAGAAGAATCGATCAGCTCTGAAGTTCATTCATACAATTGGGTCCAAGACCTTCGTACACATACGAGAAACCACGGTAGTAATAAAAATCTTTATTTATTTGATTTGTAAGAAAGTAATATAAATATCTTTTATGTGATTTGTTTTACAGAAAGGAGACGACGGTCAAACAATCGACCTAGTAGAATTGTTTAGGTGTACGCACTATAAGAGTGATGCCTCGTTTGTTAATTAGGCTGCTGATGATGCATACGTAAGTTTTTATTCCTTCAATTTCACTTTTCATCTATATAAAGTTGTCATATACATATTTGTTCAAATTATTGTTGTAGAGTCAAATGATTGAGCTGAGAGAGGCTTCCACCCAAGAAGGGTCTTAACTAATATCAGGAGAAGAGATATGCGAGCAAGTGTTGGGCACACGATCGGGTTGGGGGCCAAAACCAAAAAAATCAAGAAAAGACAACTCATTATCGATTGCATCCTCCTCCAAAATTATAGAGCAGCAACGAAATGAGATACAATCCTTGAAGGCCAGAGTGGATGAATTAGAGAAAAAAAGACAAAATGAAATAGATGAATTGAAAGCCATGGTCTTACAACTCATGCAACCACAAGGAGATAAGTCATAATAGGTATGAATTTTTCAACTAAAGTGCATTTGAATTTTCTTAAGTTGAACATCTAGTTTTAAAGTTTGTATAAGAGTAAGTGTATGATTATAATATTTAAGTTTGAGTTGAATTTTATTGAGTTTGAGATTAGGTTGGAGATTGGTATATTTTATAATGTTACTAAATTTAAGTTTAAGTTTTGTATTGACTATGTTAATGTTATATTGACTATGTATTGTTATTTGAATGTTAATGTTAAGAGAGGTGGGGGGGGGAGGGGAGGGGAGGGGGGGGGGGGGGGGGTGGGAGAAAGTGCATTTGAATTGTCTTAGGTTGAGCATCTAGTTTTAAAGTTTGTATAAGAGTAAGTGCATGGTTCTATGTTCAATTTTATTGAGTTTGAGATTAGGTTGGAGATTGGTATATGTTATAATGTTACTAAATTTAAGTTTAAGTTTTCTGTTGCATTTAAGATTAATATGTGAATAAGTGCATAGTTATGTTTAAGTTTTATATCATTGTTGATATTAGTGTATGAGTAAATGTATAATGTTTAAGTTTGTATTTTGTAGGTAGCTCGAAGGACTAGCTTCAAGATGGATCTCTCGGATAAGTCATAAAGTTTAGGTTGTAGACATGTAATTTGTATATCTGTAATGTTTAAGATAATTTTAAATGTCATTTTGGTGTTTATGTTTTAATTATGTAATTTTTAAGACACTATGTATTCTTATTTTAGTATTAATGTTATGGAAGAAAATTAATTAAATATTGAATTTAAACAGGTTTGATATTTGATAAATTATATACAGGTTGGATATTTAATAAATTATAAACAGGTTTGATATTTAATAAATTATAAAAATATAATATAAAAAAATACCTCTCCCCATGCTCATTTGTTAACTTTTCCCGACAGTAAATGTGTTTGATTGCGTCGGGAGAAATTTCTCCAACGTTGAATCAAATGGCGTCGGGAGAAAGCGTTTCTCCCAACGCATAACCGTGGGGAGAAAACATTGGGAACGCATAACCGTGGGGAGAACGCGTTTCTCCCGACACATAACCATGGGGAACGCGTTTCTCCCAACGCATAACCATCGGGAGAAGACATTTTTCCGACGCTAGGTTATGTGCGTCGGGAGAAAATTGGTTGGAGTTTTTCGTCGGGAAATTATTAATCCGGACGGAGTGACTTTTTTCCGTCGGGAAAACCTTTTCCCAACGAGGCTATCCCTACGACGATCTCGACGATAGAAAAGTCGTCGGGAAAGGCTTTCCCGACAGTTTTTTGACTTTTTTCAACAGTTTTTCTCATCGGGAATAAGTAAATTTCTTGTAATGAATTATTTCAACCATTTTTCTATTTTTGAAAACATCCCTAAAATATATTTATAAATTTTTCATCCCATATCAAAAGAAAAAAAAAATTGAACTTGTAGAACAAATTATCCATCATAATATCTTCAACATATGTGAAAGTTGTGTTTGGATTTGGATCAATATTTAAATCAAATTAAGAAAACCACCAAATCAAATTATTAAATCATATCATGATGATCCAAATTGAGAATAATTTGGAAATTAGAAATTTGAAAATATCTTTATTTAAAAGTCTATTATATTTGATAATGAACATAAATAAATCCACCAATCAAAAAGTTGTTACTAATTATGTTATCTCCCCAAATTTCTCAAATCATGCTAACAAATCATTTTGAACATAAGGGCATAATCATTTTATCTTTATTTTCTTTTTCAATATGTATTGAAAATTCATCCGAATTATTCTAGACATCTCTGGGCAATCTAAAAATAGATTTTTTTTTAAGTACAAAATAGATATTCAAAATATTATATCTCTCAAAATTTCTTCTCAACAAACTATTCAACCGTAAAAAATAAAGTCGACCAACCATTTAGAATTGATTTTACTTTGAGGAATTAACTTCTTTCAATTTATTAAATTTTACTTCTCAAGCTAGAATGAGAATCTCTTCTAATTTTGTATCATTCCTTAAAAATTTCAAAAAGAAATCAGAATATAATATTTCTCAAAAAAATTTCCCAAATTTGAATGAAAATCTTTTAATGAATCAAAATATAATATCTCTTAAAATATCATGATGACCTTCCTTTCCCCAGTCGAGGATTCCAAGTAAAAGTAGCAAAAAGACATCTGCAGTCCAACAAGGCTCAGACTGGGCCATGTCTTCTATTAGCAACAAAATACGCTAATAAACACAATGAATCAGATATCAACTATTCGTAGCAATTGCAACTGTCGTGGATAAATCCACTGCCTTGAAACTAAGATCCGTATGACTTCAATGCTAAATCGCCAATGCCAATTGCTCCCATGGTTAACACAAATTCGAATCTTTGACGTGCACTCGTTGGAGAATGGGTTGGAATCGATGGAAAATTGCAAAGAAAATAGTAGATCTCGAGAGGGAAAACACGGGAAAGAAAAAAGGCGAATCTTCTATATCATTTCTTCCAAAAACTAAGAACACTTTTTAAGAAAAAAATGATTGAAAAAATAAAAATTGTTTTAGAATTAATTGAAATTAATTATTGAAACAAGGATCCAAAGGCAGGAATGAACCATCACAAATGGTAATAAAACGGCTAAAAATACTTTTTGGATTTTTTTTTTAATTAATGGGTGTTCGCCTGTTTGGTACTTTTGTTTTTCCCTATAAGGTGAAAAAGGGAATGATGATGGAGAGAGGGGGATGAGAGAGGATGGAGTGAGAGGGGAGAAAAATAGTTTTCTATTTTCTATTTTTAATTTAAAATGTCTTCAAATAATATAAAAACACTCATACGTGGTAGGACCTTTTAAACCTATCTTTTTAAAAGCTAAGAGACTAAATTGGCTAAATTAAAACCTCATGGACCAAATGCATCTTTAAAACTCACGGACTAGAAAGGTATTTTTTTCCCAATAATATTTACTTTCTAAATGGGGTCATATGAGTCTAAATCGACTCGTTTCTGAAATTTTAGGGATTATACAATTATAAATTTCACACATAATTTTAGAAAATAACATAATGAAGGGTAAACTAATACAATTACAATTCATTACTGAAATAGAAGTGTGACACCCTACATTTTCGAATATAGTAAATTTTCATCAAATTGCATTTGTGTTGTACATAATTAGATTACTTGCGTTGTTTAAAGGGTTGTTTTCAAATATAGCAAAATGAGCCAAATTATTTACAAATATAAAAAAATTTCATTGTCTATCAGTAATAGACAACGATAGACATCTATTGTTTGGGCGATAATGTCACACCCCTTCCCAGGTACCCTCCTAACCCAGGAAGAAGTGTGATGACAGCGAACACCGACCCTTCTACGACATCCACTGTCAACCATAAACTATGCCTTTACCTAATAAACAGTTATAAGTCATAGACTACTTCACACATAAACCAAAG
Source organism: Citrullus mucosospermus (assembly GCA_030954485.1). Taxonomy (NCBI): domain Eukaryota; kingdom Viridiplantae; phylum Streptophyta; class Magnoliopsida; order Cucurbitales; family Cucurbitaceae; genus Citrullus; species Citrullus mucosospermus. The sequence goes on along the minus strand of CM062057.1, from coordinate 11,894,412 downwards.
TTAACTTGTCATACACACATTCTTTTCATTCAATCATATAATAGCATAAATACACAACAACTCCCTTAACCCTCTCTATATATACAACACATGATCCAGTTCAATTATTTACAATTTTCAGAATACTAAACACCGTTGGTAGACCCAGACGAGATCATGCGTAGGCTAAGCATCCCAAACTCGCTCACTACCTGGAAAAAACAGAAAAACAATGAAAACGTGAGCTTAAACGCCCAATGAGTTACTAATTAAAGTTTTTCTCAACAGTGTATGAAAATATAAAACCCCACTGTATGAAAATATAAAACTCAGCCATATTCATCACTAGCATACATCATATCATAGTTTAACCACATCCGATTATCTATGGAACATTAATTCACAAACTGTTTCCTTAAATCTCCTTCCTAGTTGATACTGAGCGAAACTCATCGCACCCAACGTCGATATTTCTCAATTGAGTGGAGTACTCTCAACACCTCAGCATCAGTCAATCACAATTTGCTCACGGGCTACCCAAATACCTTCTCCCAGTCCCTCAGTACTGGATCCCCAGGATAATCAAGTGTCGTCTCTACATCTTTCAGCACTGAGTTTTCAAATACAAGATTCCCCACATGCCTTCACATCGTCCCTCAGCATTGGGTTTCTTACAACACTGGATTTCCCACATGCCTTCACATCTTCCCTCAGCATTGGGTTTCTTACAACACTGAGTTTCCCACATGCCTTCACATCTTCCCTCAGCATTGGGTTTCTTATAACACTGGGTTTCCCACATGCCTTCACATCTTCCTTCAGCATTGGGTCCCTTTGAAAACATTATAGAGCAAATATGCTTTGCATAAATAATTATTTATAAACCATTTCATGATAAACAGAACAATATTAGCATGAAGCTAATTATATACACAAATATCCCACATGCCTTCTCTTCGTACCTCGGCATTGGGAGCCATTCAAATAAGAATACAATATAACATAAAATCATGAGTTCGTAATATCTCATACATCACAACACTTTTCATATGCTCACACACTTTCATTATTCTTCCCTCATAATTCATATTCTCATTCATACTCTAGTAGCGTCTCATACATCGCAATACTTTTCATAAACTCATATGCTACCTTTAGTCTCATCGTCATAAATCACATTTCATACACTCATATGCTTTCTTTAGTCTTACCGTCATATATCACATACTTAATCATACTCTTGTGACCTTTCATACATCACAATACTAAATATAAGCTCATATGCTTCTATCTACTCACATAATTATAAATTTCATACTTTTCTTAAGCCTTACCACCATATAACACATACATATTCATATACCTAAGTCCACTCCCACATCGCAATATTAATCATAGGCTCACAGTCATCCATTCGTCTTATCCTTATTATTCACATACTTTTGCTCAGTCTATATATATAAATAAATTTTGAAACAGCTCATTATACCGCACATGGAACACACATAAAATTCATAGAGTTCGATCATGTAAGCATTATCAACAAACATTATGAAGAAACTATGTTAAGACTAAACACTTTTAGATAGAAAGTCACTCACGACTTGTCCTAGGCCTTGAGCAGATTATACACCTTTCCTAGCTCCTCTCGGCCTGAAATAACACATTTCTCGTGTTAGACTTCTCTAAAATTCTTTTTTTACAAACCATTAGTTTACACATTTTTATTTTATTCATGTTACACCACTGAGACCAATTTCTTCCAAAAACAATCATAATAAGCGAGATTCCAAGCCACTAGCGAGATTACTAGCGAGATTCTACACTACTAGCGAGACTACTAGCGAGATTAAACTACAGGCACACGGCACTAGCGATACCATTGTGAGCGAGACCAGGGAGACTCACTTGAGCAGCGATACTGGGCAATACCCAGCGAGATTTATGAGACGCATAGCTCTTTGCGCTACCAGCGACACTCGTCTCGCTACTCACTCTCCAACTTCTCATCGACATTGCAGTTCCAGCGACAACCGTTATCTCAGTTTCTGCCTTTCCTCTTATTCTCACTTCTACCTGTTAAAAGTCTTATTTTCAGCCAAATTTAGAACTTCTTTTCTTCCACAAACTTGTAGAGAAATATGTTTTCCAACTTACTTTAAATTTTTTAGGCTTAACTTCTCCTCGTTAGTCAGATATTTCAAGATTACCTCGTGCTACTCTAGATTGCATAGCAATTCTGTATCAGTCACTTCCACCTAAACGTTTACATATTTTTCTTCTAATTCAGCTCAAATATCCTTCATAAAAGTTGTTAAGAATTAAGTTAACTTACTGACCTTAAAATTTTAGCCCTAAATTCGATCTCTTCAGCTCATTCTTTTCCAAAGACCAGACCACGCTCGGATTGCGCGACAGCAGCCAGACTCACTGTTCCAGCTTCAGTTTTACCACGAAAACGATCTGAATTCTCTACAACATTGCCCTAAACACCTTCTCCTACCTTTCTTCGTCTCTCAACTGTGAAATTCAACTGATTTGAGCTTTTGAATGTGTTTAAAATGATCAAACACTCAGCTTACTGACTTAAATAGGCCACCGACTTAACCTCCACTTTCTTTCCTTTAGAAATGAATAGGCTAACGCATACTTCAACTCACCAATGCATAGCAGCCTTCACAAACGCATGGCACACCCTCACCAACGCATAGAACACCTTCAACGCATGATAACTCATGCCTTAAGGCTCTCGGCCACTCTTTACTTACCATCTTTAACTTGTCATCTTCCAAAACCAATCTTTATAGCTCGCTAACTTCCAAAGCTAAGTGTGAGGCTTATAGATAAACTATGATAGATTTTTATCACTCAAGTGATAGAAGTCTATCGCGGTCTATCGCTAATAAACAGTAAAATTTTCCCATATTTGTTAATAGTTTGATACTTTTTCTATTTATAATAATTTTCCTTGTTTAAATCTAATTTGGGTAAATTAGATTTAAAATGGAATAAACTAAGGTACTAAGTTTGTGAATTTTTTGGATTAGAGGTTTTAAATTAAGTCTCACATTTATAAATTTTGAGAATTTGATATATTTTTTGATGTAATTTGGTTATTTGAGTTGTTGAAAACTAATTTGAGTAAATTAGTTTAAATGGAATAAATTAAACTACTAAATTTGTGAATTTTGTGGATTAGAGATGTTGAATGAGAAATTTTGGCTAATTATAAGTTGTCACGTCATCACAATGAAAGTACAAGTTCATTGTAAAAATTATTTATTAGATGAGGTCGAGTAATTAAAGTCGCTAAAATCCAAAGTCCAACACAGTTCAAGCCCATAGTAAAAATTTGGGTCAAAGAAAAAACTTGGCTCAAGCCCAACTTTAGTCCAAACCCATGTAAGACCCATAAAAATGCTCTATAAATAGAGGTTGCACCCTTTCATTTGGGGGAGCTTAGAAGCATTGATAGTGAAGTGTTGAAAATTTGAAGATTTTCAAAGTCTTCAAGACTTTGAAGCTCTAATCAATCTCAAGATTACAACCTAGAAGAGCTGAAGGCCAAAACTATAGCTCTAAAGAATATAAAACTATCTGAAGTTCCAAAAAATGAAGCTCTGAAGAATATAACTTCTCTAAAGATCCATAAAATATAATTTTTCTCAAGTTCTAATGTCACACCCTACTTTTTTTAAGAAAATGAAGCATTGAAGAGTCTATGAAGAAATGAGATAAAAGACCATGTTGGACGCATGGTCAGGACTAGGTAACGCATGGTAAGGGTGGACCCATGGAAGTAAACCGAGAAGGGAAAGATGTGAAACGCATAGAGGAAGAAATGGAGAAGGATTTATCCGTTATGAATATGAGAGTTGGACGCATGATATGATGCAATGAGGTATAAACGCATAATATTGCACGTTTGTCATTGACGCCTAGTGGCATATGTAAGCACTGGTGTATAATAGTGCGGTTCTGTATTAAAGGTGAAATCACAAATGGTGGTGTGAGCTGAAGCAGTCGCCACGTTGGCGGGGGGGAAAGGACCGTACTTGGCTTACCATGCGTTGGCAAGGTTGTTATGCGTTGAGGTCTCTATGCGTTGAAGACAGAATTACCTCTATGCGTCAAAGACAGTAGTATAGTTGGCTGAGAGTTAGAAAAGTTAGCAGAGAAGCTCAAACCTTAAAAGAAAATTCAACTAACGCATGTGGGCATTGTATTGAGTAAAAGTTGTTCATTGGGAATGTTGGACGCATAAGATCAGCTTATAAAGGCCAGGTGGCTTTGTATAGATTTGACACCTTATTAGTAGGAGGTGTTGAAGGCATGTCAAGTGTTTCATGCAAGGTGACACTTGGATTAGTGTATGGTTAATTAAGCATGCAGCGTGACATGTGGCAAACAAGTGGCAAAAGGAGAGAAGAAGTTGGATGGCAAGCTCCCTATAAATAGAACTTTAAGGGAAAAGGAGCGACTGATGACTCTAAAAGAAGAATTCTGGAGAGAAAAAGAGAAGAAGGCAGCAAGGACGTCTGTGGTAGGAGTATGCGGCCAAGAGAGAAGGTATTTGACAACTTAGTTATTTTATGTAAAGAAGTTGTCTAGTGTTAAAAAAAAAGGGTCGGCTATGCGTTGAGGACAAACATAATGTCCAAGGTGAACGCGGCATCCAAAGCTAGATGATGCGTTCATGATGGACCTTGCGTCCAAGAGAGGGCAACGCATCCGCAAGGGAAGTAAGAAGAGTCAGAATGCACTTTGCGGAAGTAGTCAGCCTTGCGTTACCAACCTTGCGTTGAAGGGCAGGGTTGCGTTCAACCGAGCTGACAGAGGAAAATGGAGCCTTGCGTTCCAGAGTTAGAATGCTACGTCCAGAAAGCTCAGGAAGAGAAAAAAGAGGAAAGAAAAAAGAAGTATTCTTTGGCAAGTACAGATGAGTAACACCTGCGTTTTATAAAAATAAATGAGTTATTTATGAATGTAATCCTACAGGTTTTGAATAAAATAAAGCATGCGTTTAGTAACATGTGTATACGTTTTACCTGTAATTTGAGAAAGCTGAGTAATGCATGGTAACTTTGAGAATGCTGGTTAATGCATGGTGTTGATTGAAACTTGTATTCATGTTTTATTCTAAAAGCATGGTGTTATATGATTTCCAGAAAGACTTGAAGATAGACTTGTATGAAGAGCATGTTGGTTGATATTAAAGCTGGAAAATGAATTAGCATGCTGATGATGTTTCATGAAAGATTGGAAACGGTTAAGTTATGTGCTATTAATATAATGTTTCCATAATATGTATGGTGTTTTATAAAGCTTAAAAGAGGGACCCCAATGCTCAAGGACTCGTAGAAGGCATTGTGGGCAGCCCGAGTTATAAAAGGTACCCAATGCTCAAGGACTAGATGAAGTCAAATGGGTAACCGGAATATAGAAATGGGACCCAATGCTCAAGGATAAAAGGAAGGCATATGGGCAGCCCGAGTAATAATATCTATGTGCTCATAGAAGAATATATATACGACGCTGAGGTGTTGAGATTACTCCACACAGCGAAGGATAATTGACGTTGAGGAGCGTTGAGCACTGCTCCGCCTCAACTAGGGAAAAAGTATTTAAAATGAATGAATATGTACACATGATATAACCAAGAATTGATCATGTTATAAACTGATTTTCAGTATGATGTTTTATAAGAGTTCAATCAGTTTTATACTTAAAGTATAATGTTTTCCAGAAACTGTTACTAACTGAGCTGTTAGCTCATGCTTTCATATGTTTTCCATTTTCAGGTAGCATGACAGTTCCCGTTGCCAGTCGAAGTTGAGGTTTGTCAAGAGCATGTGAATGAAGAGGTTGACAGTGGGTTACGTGACAGGGTAGTCGGTTACTGCTGTCTTCACATCTCTTCTCGGGTTTTGGAGGATAACCCGAGAGGGGTGTGACATCTAAAGATTTGAAGAACATGTAACTCCTCTCAATCTCTTAAGATTCCGACTTTGAAACTTCAAAACTCTAAAGATCCAAAGGTCGAGGTGCCAAAGATCTAAAGAATATGACTCCCTCTGAAGATTGGAAGACAAACTAAAGCTCCAAAGACTAAATACCCAAGGATCAACTTTTGATCTCCTTAAAATTTAAAGACTTAGCTCATAAGACTTCTAGAAGATTAAAATACTCTCTAAAACTCTTGAAGTCAGGCACTTCAAAGATCAATCCAAGCAAATCAACAAGCTAGAGGTCGATCTCAACAAGCCAAAGGTTGATCCAAGTCGATCAACAAGCTAGAGGTCGATTCAAGTCGGTCAACAAGCCAAAGGCTGATCCAAGCCAATTAATAAGCCACAAGTCGACCTAAGTTGATTAGCAAGCCATAGGTCGATCCAAGTCGATCAACAAGTCAAAGGTCGATCCAAACCGATCAACAAGTCCAAAGGTCGATCTTCCAAACAGATAATAAAGCCCAAATGTTAATCCTCCAAGAAGATCATCAAGAAGATAATGAAGCCCAAAGGTTAATCCTCCAGGAAGATCATCAAACCTAAAAGTCGATCCTCCAAGAAAATCAGAGGAAGATCATCAAGCCTAAAAGTCGATCCTCCAAGAAAATCAACAAGCTCAGAGATTAAAGTTTGCTTTTTTTAGCAAAAGCACCAAAGGATCATTTATTAGAAATTGTACTGCTCAAATTCAACGAATTAAATTTCTTCGAAAATCTCATCGAACAAAAGGTTTTAAATCAAATCTCAAATTTATAATATTGGGAATTTAATATATTATTTAGATTGTTGAGATGAGTTTGAAAGATCAATATTTTCTGGATTGAAATCTTATATGTGTAGTTATCTTTGGAACCAAAAAAAAGAAAAAGAAAATCTTATATATGTAGTTTTTGAACTAAAAATCTTATTTGGAGAAATAAATAAGATTTTGTGAAAAATAATTGGGAAAAAGAAAAAGAAAAGAGGGTTGCCCTAGCTTGTAGATGACGATCTATGCTCACCCACGAATTTGACTTAATTGTAGCATGAGACCCACATTGAGCAAGCTTCCCATCAACATTCCCCTCGCGAGATTTGACATTTGCCCACGTATCGTTTGGGTTCAAATCAATTTGTGCTCCTAAAAAGGAAATTTGTACGGATGGCCTTTATTTAGGGGCTCACTCGAAATTTGGCCTTTTGCTTATGTCAGCTACGTGTGAAAGTACTGTTTTGACCCCAAAACACGTGTGAGGTTGGACCCAACCCAAATTTCTCACTCTTTCCTCTCGTTCTGGACTCATTCATCTTGCTCCTTCATCTCATTCCTCAGTTCTCATTACTCTCCTTCATTTTTTCCATTCGTTTGAATTCTTCCTATAGCTTCTTCCTTTCACTTCTTCTTCTAACTTCTTCCTCTCGTTTTTTCCTCTAGCTTCTACCTCATCTATTTTGTAGTTTTTTTCTTTGAGTTTTTTCCTTCATTCAAATTTTCACTCACTTCTTCCTGTCGTTCTAATTCATACTCCACTTACCTATTATATTTGAAAAATAAAAGGGTGAGAAGAAAATCTCACTGGAAAAATGAAAAAAAAAGGGCAATATAAACAGAAATCTCCGAAAAAGAAAAAAGAGAAATCGTCAGAAAAACAGAAGGTAGTATAAACAGAAGAAATCTCTGAAAATGAAGGGAAAAAAAAGAAGAAGAAGAAGAAGAGTAGAAAAATGAAAAAGAAGAAAGAAGAAAGCGGCAAAAAGAAGAGAAAGAAGGAAGAAACGCTAAAGTGCTAAATTCACTATACATTTTGAGCGATTTTGGAGGTTCAATTAGATTGGAGGTACTTTTAGAAAAAAAAATTAGGTGGAAAGGGTAGTTTAAAAAAAAATAAAAAATAGGGTAGTAATTTTGTCCTTATTAGAATGCATCTCTTCAAGAGACACATTTTATTATTTTTTAATTTAATTTGATGGTGTTAACCAGTGGCATTAGGCCGCCTCAGATGTGTCTCTTTGAGGGACCATACAACTTCGAATGCGTTTCCCAAAGAGATGCTTACAACTTTATTTATTTATTTTTATTTATATTTAAAATTATATTTTTATTAATTGTCTTTAAAATTATATTTTTATTAATTATCTTTAAAATTATTTTTTTATTTATTATCTTTAAAATTCTTTTATTTATTATCTTTAAAATTCCTTTTTAATTCTTCATATAAACTCTTGCCTTCCTCTTCTTTTTATTCTTTTAAACCTTCTTCCTATTTTTTCCTTCTTTTTTCTTTATCTTTTACTTTCCAACCAAATTTATTTTTATTTAAATTCTAAAATTAAATTTAGAATTAATGATGTTTTTAAGCTTCTAACAATTAAGTTGATTTTAGTGTATTTTTTTATCGTTCATATGAATTTCATTTAATTTGAGTTTTGAATTAAGTGTAATATTTTTGCTAAATTCAATTTTTTTTAACTTTGTGATTTGTGTAATACTTTTGAATTAGCTCGAGTTTTGAATTAAGTCAACTTGACAATGTCAAGTTGGGATGGAAGGTTATGCTAATCACCACTAACCTAAGCTAGCCTTAGCTAACCTAACCCTATCTTGGAGTTAATTACATGCTAAATCATATATATAACAAAATGAAATAGGAATTAGTGGTGTTAATTACATGCTAAATCTAACCAAATAAAATATAAAAACTCTAACCAAATAGTATTGAAACAATAGCAAAATTATAACAACATATTAGTGGTGTTAATTACATGCTAAATATAACAAAATAAAATCTAAAAACTCTAACTAAATAGTATCGAAACAATGACAAAATTACAACATCATCAAATATAACCTCAAACATATTAAAATATGTGTACTTTTTATATGACAATTAATTTATTGTGATATTAATAAAAATTTCGATTTTTCATACCTTGAGTTTCACAATAATTTGTTCGTGTAAATATTAATTTTTCTCTTGAACAATCCTCTCTATAAACATATGAATGATAAGAAAAAGATTTGTAGAAAAACATGTTAAATTAAAATAAAATAAGAAACGATTTATAACTCGCGTAATAGAAAAATATTGCACCAAATCTGTTGAAAAAAGTGTTGAAGCTAGAAGTATAACTTGAAAATTGAAATGGTTGCCAGATTTTATGTTGAAAAACGTTGAAATGAGTTAGAGGGAGGAAGAGGTGTGAATTTGGATGAAGAAATCAGGTGAGGAAGAATGAAAATCGAAGGGAGGAATTTTAAAGCAAAAAAAAAAAAAAAAAAACCTTCAAATATCCATTATTCCCCATTTTTTAAAACCCTAAAACAGTGTAATAAAGGGGGAGTGGCTCAAAATTTCCTCGGTAAGACACACTGCAGCTACCGCTGACGTAGCGGCAAGTCGCATCACGTTAGCAACAACAACTTTTTTATTTTTTCTTTTTTCTTTGACTGTCAGAATGCGTCTTAGATGTATTCTTTTTTTTTTTTTTTCTGTGCATGTCACAATGCGTCTTTTTTAGAGACGTATTTTAAAAAAAAAAAAAAAAAAAAAAAAAAACTCCCATATTTTTTTTTTTTTTTTTTCAAAACAACTCTTTTACTTAATTTTTTTTTGTTTTAAACTACACTTTTTTTTTTTTTTTTTTTAATTAACCCGATTTTGGAAGTAAGGCTAAATTTCAAGTGGGCTGGGGCCATTCGCAACAAATTTCCGATTTTTCCATTATTATTTTTAACTCTTGGAATTCGGTTGATGTTATGTTAGGCTAAATTCATAACATCAACGAGGTTCAACCTTCACCACATCACAGAGCTCGAAAATGGCGGGTGCTGGTGGCGGAAAGGTCTCCTTCAAAGTCACTCTCACCTCAGACCCCAAGCTCCCTTTCAAAGTGTTCGTAGTCTTAAACCCTTGATTTCTTTTTTCGCTCCTAGGGTTTTCCCTTTTCTGTTCTCAGTACTACTTGGTTCCGATCTGATCGTTTTTTCAATTTCTTTTGACACTCAGGTTTAGTGTTCCAGAGGCCGCGCCCTTCACCGCTGTCCTCAAATTTGCCGCTGAAGAATTTAAGGTGCCCCCGCAAACCAGCGCCATCATCACCAATGGTAATGGATTGCCTCCGTTTTGATTTGTTCGTTGAGTTTTGATTCGATTGTGATTGGAATTCGCATGCGTGAAATTTCTTTTGTAATTAACACTTTCGTATCTGCCGATCGCGGATACGTGCGGTTTTAGAAATGAGAATTGGTATTGAATTCCTTAAGAGATGGTAGGCATGCCTTCAATTGCACGATGCGTAAAATCTTGTGTTTTTTGGAGAAACGAGTATTAGTATTTGGATGTGTGGAGATTAGGTCAGTGTTAGTTTTGGAGCGCGATTCTTTTTCCTCTAACCAAGAAAGTAACTAAAAGTTAAAACGTGAAGCCTTCTCTGTCAACTTTAAATTGCTTGTGATTGTCCTTTCTTTTTTTTATGATAAGTTGGGTTGTTTCCGATTGGAAAATGAAAATTGTTCTTGAACCTGCCCACATGACTTCATTGATGGAGGTTGTCCACCATCATCTTTTGTATTCAAGATATATAACTATAATTGATTTGGTTTTTCTCGGTCTGAAGATTCGAGTTCAAGAAGATTGTCGACAGTAGTTTAATATGAGAAAAATTGGATGTCATAATCTACTACGTGTTTGGAGATGATTGTTGTTATTATGCTATAGGTAATCCTTGATGTTAGCGTCCTCATATCTTTGATCCCTCATGAGATGTGCTTGTGATTTTCTTTTTTGGTTTTCATGTCAGAGAGAGTCCTCTTCATGCTAGTTTCCTTTATACGATTACTAATATGGAAGCAAAAATTCCTAGGATTTTCTTCCCAAATGAAGAAAAACTAATCCCGCTGAACTGAGATAATTTGCAATTGTTGAATGCTTAAGCTAATTATGTGTAGCTCTTTCATGATTTTACTGATATCTTATGGTAGAAGAAGGGTCAGAGATTGTGCGAGATATGGACAGTAGTTGAATTTATGTTGTTGCTAGTCATTCTAATATTTGATAGAAATGACATTGTTAGATGAGATATGCTTTGTGGATCCTCATATGACATAGATTTGTCCTTGGATTCAAACTGCACATGGGCTTTTAGATGCTATGATATTATGTTCCATTCAGTCATTTAGCCTCTCATTTTATGTGTCTGTCTAACATTGATCAACGGCCTGCAGATGGCGTTGGAATAAATCCTCAACAAAGTGCAGGTAAGCTGATTGATGGTCTTATTCTTAAGCTCTACAATTTATTGTGTCCTTGCTTCTATTCTGGTCATTTTTCTTGTTATTTAAGCATCCCAACTATAGAAGCATATGCTGACTCCAAAAAGAAAAACTATAGAAGCATATGATAACTGCGTAATGTGGGGGAAAGGCTCATGTTCTGTGTCGATATAAGGATGGAGGGGATTCTTTAACTGGTGACAGGGGTTGGAATTTGCCTGTATAGAATGAACCAAACCCACCGCCATTCACTGAAATGGATACTGAATTATTGACATTGTTTTCTACTGCAACCCCATTTGAAATGTTTAGTACGTTTAGTACCCTTTGAAAATCAAAATCTGATTTCTTCGGGGACATCCTGCGATGGTGCTTTCTCTAACATGAGATACATTTTGGGGGCGTTGGAGTTGGTAAGTTTGTGTTTGGGATGTAGAGTTGGTAAGTTTGTGTTCGGGATGTAAAGTTGTAAAATGGAGTTTTTCGATATTGTGGAAAGTAGATTAAGGGAAGAAGATATTGTTACTTGATAAATGTGAAAATTAGAATTAGAGGGGAAGATGAAGTTTCTTGATACATGTAAAAGGTAGAAAACGATGAGGTTACTCGATAAATGTTCAAACTTAAGAAGTTGTGTATTTTAATTTAAAATTTTAACCTCTTCTTTGATATTGCTATTGAAGTTGGGTTGTTTACACCGACTCAAGAAGTTGTGTATTTTAATTTAAAATTTTGACCTCTTCTTTGATATTGCTATTTATATATATACATATTCCTACGTCTAAACAACCAACAACTTTTGTATGAGATTCATTTCGTAATTCAGTGAAGCTTGAGGCCATTTGGAGTTGAAATTTATGGTTGGATGTGGTTTTTGCAGGCAATGTCTTCCTCAAGCATGGCTCGGAACTACGCCTAATTCCTCGTGATAGGGTTGGAGCTGCCTGATCTCGGTGCCAATGTAAACTACGATCCCTTTATCTGCTCGCCTTAGTTAACTGGCTTAATTTGCAACCTGAAGCTGGGAGAATTTAATACTTGTTTATCACATTATTGTAACTGGTTAGAACCGATTTCCTTCTTAATTAAATAAATGAGCCTCCTTATTTCGGGACCACTTTTTATACTTGGACAAAGTTACATAGTTGGAGACTAGTTTTAGTTTCAAAGCCTAGTCAGGATGTCTTTTTCCCTTTCTTCGCTAAATATTTGGAAACTATTCCTTATTTTTCTAAAAGTTTGGGCAAGTAAATTTGATTTTGAGGAATTTTGCACTTTTTTTGAGTTTTCCATTTAGTCAAGTTTTAAAATATTATATTTTTACCTTGAAGATAGTCTACTTCTCATTTGGTTTTCGAAGATTTGCACTAATGCTAATTGTCTGTCAACTAATTTAAAATAGCTAAATTATTAATTAGATTATTTTTTATTTAATTTTTCATCACGATTAGAACTAATTAAAAGAAATTATCATACTTATTTTAAATTAATTAAATGAAAGGTAACACCAAAAACTATAAGCATCAGTGAACAACTGAGATGGGGGCTAGAGAGTGTGAGGAAAGGGTGAGAGAGAGAGCAAGAGAGATAGAGTGATTGAGAGCAAGAGCGGGAGTCAGTGTGTATATATATTTCGGGTTGGAGTCGGGGCAGGGATACCCCGTCCATGCTTCGTCCCGAACGAGGATTCAAAAAAGGTTCTCAGTTTGATCAGAGATTCTTCGACTTTGCAGGTTTTTTTTGCCAACCCTAATTAGGGCATATTGTGCTATTATCCCTAGTTTTAATAAAAAGTAGACAAATGAAAAATGAAAAATTAATTTTAATGGTGTTTTCATCCATAAAAAGAGCTAAACAAATTTATTTATTAATTAATTAAATATCCAAATGTCAAGATATACCCTTACGGAAAAAAAAAATACTATTATAGTGTATTAAAAATTTAAAACAAAATCAAACTAAACCAACTTTAAAAAATATAAGCTCAAATTTTCTTTTTCTTAAGCCTCTTCATCTTTTTGTGTAATCTTCGCAGAACACAAGTAACTGATTTTAAACTTGGTATATTTTTCAAAATGACATAACCGATTTAGTCACGTGCTAACAAGAAGAATATGATATTTTAACTTTTCATTTTGAAAAATAACAAACTAGCTTTCCTTTGTAAAAATGGCAAAACCAATTAGAAAAAAAAAATTAATTACGAATTTATGAAATTAAAAAAAATTAATTACGAATTTGTGAAAAAGTCCAAATTATCTCCCAATCATTCAAACGAAATGTTAGTATCTTATTGATAAAGATTCTTAAATACATTTTAATTAAAACACACCAACATACCTCTAATGTGCCAAAAACCACCTGCCAATTCATCTTCTCAATGTCAAAATGTCAAAGCCTATTCAACACGAAACCCACCAAAAACACAGGTACACGTGTCAAAGTTCAAAATTGGAATTTCAAAATCTAAATTACAATTTGAAAATATAAAATTATTTAAATATGAATTTGAATTTGGAGGATTTCTAAATTAAGAATCAAAATTTATGCAGGAATATCACATAGAAAGAGAAAAATCATTCACACTAAATATTTGATATTAAATTGAAATAGTTAGAATTGTGTATTCAATAAATTAATTATCATATAATTAAGGTAAATGAAGGATTAATTACAGTACAATTAAAATAGTCAGAATTGTGTATTCAATGAATTAATTATCGTGTAAGTAATATAAGTGAATGATTAATTACAATGCAATTAAAGGAATTGTTAAGAGCATTTGATAAAATTAATTTATAAATTGTATTATAAAATAGATAGAATTAGTATATTGATATATTTCATGTTTAGAAGGAAATTATAATAAAGATATTGATAAAAAAAAAAAAAAATTAAATAGTATGGTTTAGTTAGAAAATATAATATAAAATGAGATTTCAAAATTCAAATTTGAATTCGAAGAGAAAAAATTATTTAGATATGAATTTTAATTTGGAGGATTTTCAACTATGAACCAAAATTTATGCCCCAATAAAAAAGAGAGAATTCATTCATGTTAAATATCTGAAACCAAATCAAAATAGTAGAATTGTGTATTTGATTAAATTAAATATAATATAATTAACGAAATTGTTGAATTAATAACGAGGTGTTAAGAGTATTTTCGAATTAAGACTATGGAATTACGTGCATCTCATGGAAGTGTAATTAGTGCAGCGAGTTAGAAGGACCCTTTTGCAGCCCAATATTGGCAGCCCAGCTGAGAAAATAAAAAGATACAAAATTTTGAAGAAGGAAACCCCAACAGCCGTCCTCTGGACGGTGATTTGAATCAGCCCAATTCAAATGTTTAATAATTAGATTGAATTGGTTTTATGTCGTAATAAGAGTTATTTGGTTGAAAGAATTTACATTTCACATAACTAGAGAGCCCTTCGATCCAACCCAACTCAACCCACTAACACCCCTATGCTCCACAGTCCACACTCCCTATGCAACGGTGGCTTAGCTCTTCAATCTTGAACTTCACCCAGCCGATCGGCAGCTCCACCTCTACGACTGCACCAGGAACAGCAGAGTCGCATACCATTAGCCCAACTTGTGAGCAACCCTCTCCACGGTACCCGTTTCTCTTCCCGCACCAGAAGCTTGATTTTTGCTTCACCTCTCATTTTCAATTAATCAATTTCTAATTTCATTAAAGATATAGATTTTTGGGGATTCATATTTAGGAGACGCTTAAATTAATTTTTTAGTTTTCAAAAAGTATGTTTGTATTGAGGAAATTTTTATGGCCATAGATCTCCTAGCATTTTGGGCTGGGATAAAGAAAAACCAACTAGGTTTAATCGAATCAAATCCACCTGAACTGAAAATCAGGTAGTTCGGTTCAAAATCCAAAACCGGGAAGCTTCAATTTTGGTTGATTCAAAGATATTGAAAATTGACATGTTCGGTTCAGTAACTGATTTTGCTCAAAGTTGGACCGTACCAAACTGCAAACATCCCCACTCATGCTCATGCATAGCAGCCCCATACAGTCAATATACAAGTGAAAAGACCAAAAATTGAAATTAGTATTTTAAATAGGGAAATTATTATAAATACAAAAAATATAAAACTATTTATAAATACAGGATAAACTGTGACAGATCAAAATCGGTAGTTGGGCTCATTTTGCTTTATTTAAAAACAATCATTTTGAAGATAATAATAATTTTTCTTTTGAAAACATTTTTAATATGCAACACAACTAATTATTATAATTTTTTAATAGAAAAAAATCTCGGTAATTAATTCCTTTAAAGCTTGTTCAAATCCAACAGACTTGGAAATCTGAATAGCAATGCGTGGAGAGTTTAAAATTGAAGGTGAAGTTGAGCAGAGGCAAAAAGCCATTTCACACCTCTGTCTCTACCATTAACAAAGTCAGTTTCATCTTCCTGCCAATTTCAGATAAGTTGTGGTTCTTGTCCATGGCTTGATTATGTCACTTGTGGTTATGAGTAGGAGTATGTTGTTGGAAGCATTCTTGTGGATGTTTAATAGGTTGGTGGGGTTTGATCATGGGATGTGCTCGAATTGGATTCAATTGGTTAGCTTTCTCATTTTTTGAGGATAAGCTTGAGTTGGTTAATGAAATAGGTCATTTTGAAAGTCTGCCTCCAATTTAGCTTCTCTTAGAAGTGGAAAGCAGGTCATGTGGAACATAAGTCTACGTATGAAAGGACACAGATTGCTCTTGGAACCAAAAGTTCAAAGAGATCCCATATGTCCAAGGTACGATAATCACCTTGTTTTTTCACTTCTAACTCTGCACTCAACTTCATGTTTCCTGCTATGTCTACTTTGGTTCCGAAATTTGGAGCATATTCAATATATAAGACCTACGTTTATATTGGGTTTTAATTCCTAACTCTCTCTCCTCTCCTGATTTTTCTCTTTTCTCAAAAATGTATATCATGTCTTTGTCCATGAATTCTGTTATGGTTCCCAAATGTTTGATTTGTGGTTAAACTTTAATGATCAAGTTTGTGCACTGGTGTTAGACAATGTATTAAGCATCTCCTTTTGATTGTCTTTTCATCTTCGTTCAAGGACTTGTCCTGTTTTGGTAGGAATAACTACATAACATAAGGGATGACTCCACTGTTAATTCAAGAAATTGGAAGGTAGACTTGCTGTTTTAAAAATTAGAGGGAAAAGAAGAAAAAAAGCCTTCTAGAATCAAACAAAATTTCCTGTTCTATATTTAATTTTCAACTTCTTATAGACTTATAGTCATAATATATTGTCGTTAACTTGTTACACATTGGCGAACTGCAGTTTCCTATCAAGTCTTTGATGGCTTCCTCCTAATTCCTATACTGATAATTCTATGGGTAATTGGTAATGAGTGGCCATGGGCAGAGTGGAGGAGGAATATTCAACTGACATAAAGTGACGATGCCTAAATCACTAATTATGTCATTTTGGTCCCATGGTGTAGATTGATGGTAACCTTCGTACATCATTATGGTCCTCGTCCTTGACCCTTGAAATCCTGTTTCAAATGCCAAAATTTTAGTTGGTTGCTGTTATTTCTTTGCACATGCTTTAACAATTAAAATCTTTGGACAAGCTATCCACTTATACCCCAAGTTAGCATTATTATGGCAAAATTATATTATCTTTGTAAGCTTCTTTTAGTTGTCAATGGTTGAGTAATTATGGAATTCGTTAGCGACCAAGACATGATTTATAAGAATAAAAAATAGAGCAATAAGTTGCAACCATCTCTATGGATCCTTTTTTCAAAGGAAAAAAATATTAAAAATATTTCATCTTTAGAAAAATGGTCATGGCGCAACTTGATTAAGTATTAGAGTGGCTGCATAAATATGGGAGCTAATTAGGAATGCTTCTCATCCAAATTTAAATATTGTTTTACTATACTACAAGAGTACAAGTTTAAGTCGAAGTGAACATAGGTTAGCGGTAATCAACATTACTGGTTCGTTCCCTCGAGATTGAAGGTCTGAAAACAAATTTTCTTTATGCAAGGCATAACGCAGGAGTTGTTTAGATGGACCTTTTAATTGTTTATAAGTAGTGTCATGCCTAAACCAAATTAGACCTAAGCCCAGGTTGTCGAATCATCAACAACGTTATCAAGCATAGATTCTTTTTACATGTATGCCGTGGTTTGGAGATGATGGGTAAATTCCAGTATTTTCTGGTGTTTAAAGTTGAGATTCAGAAGCAGGTTGAAAAATAAAAAAGAAGAAACCAGCAATTTAGTCAAGCGGGACAAAATGGGGTTTTCTAAAAAATGAACAGCATGATTGCTGGGCTCCGACAAGATCAGAAGGGCTAGCTGCACCCACAGTACTTCGTGAGTTTGCTAATTCTCTACTTTTTTATTTTTTATTTATTAGTTTTTTTAAATTGAATTTTTTGCTCTCCCCACTATGATACATTACAGATGGACATGTGGTTTGGATGTAGACTCAATATTTTACATAGCATTGTACACTTTTTGGAAATACTTTGATCCCTCTTGGAGGCCATTTCTCTGGCAGAACAGTGGGTGGGCAGATTGGTGTCTGAAAAGAAAGCATTCGTACGTTATGTTGCTTTCGTCTTGCAATGAAATGATATGATATGATATAAGCTACTACCTATGTTACTCGCCACTCACTTCTCCATTTTTAACACTCTGCTTCAGCTCCACCTTTTTCAAGCCCCGCGTGAGCCCTGAGGTACTGCTACCCTCTATTCTTATTATTCTTATTATTATTTTTTTTTTTTTTTACTGTTACCAATTACTATGAAGAAAATAGAAAATCAATTATAACACCAAAATAATAATAATAATAATAATAATAATAATAATAATAATAAAACATTGCTATGAAGAGAGAGAAATAAATTCTGAATTTGGCGCCAAATTCGCAACCACCTAACCGCTTCTTTTTTTTTTTTTTTTTTTTTTCTTTTTTTTAGCCCTTGTTGGGTTTTGTACAACTCTTGATTTTTTAATCTTTGCCAAACATAAAATGGGCTCTTTTAAGTTCGTATAACTAAGGTATGCTTAGCTTGAAACTTCAATATCAAACTCCTCAAAATTACCAAAAGTTTGGCGGTTATGAACAATATAGTCAAATAAATTAGCATATCTAGGTATGAAGATAACCCACACCCCAAGTACATGGCCTATTTAGGGCTCACCCCAACCACCATAGGAATTGTGGTACAAATACCACTCATTTCAACATGCCAATCTTCATTAGTGAGTCTAAGAGATTAATTTTTAGTTTGATGTTAGGCCATGTTTACCCTTGTTAAAACTTAATAAATCAATGACTATGCGAAGAGTGTACCCCATTTGATTACCTTTGGTGTTATTTATTTGTGTTCTGCATTGTTACTAACACATTAGGCCCACTTCAAAATCTATAATAAAAATGCACAAATTGATTCGACAGGGGAGGATACTCAATCAATTGCATTTCAAAATTACACCGTATCATTACTGTTACCGTACTATTATTATTACCGTTCCAAAGGAAAAAGTATGAATTTTGATACCATTACAATTATTGTTATCGTTTGACCCTCAAAGGTAGGGGCGTACATAAAGGCACCAAAAATTGATCCGACCAATCAAAACTAACCGAATCAACCATGATTGGTCGGGGATGTAGCATGGTCAGTCGATGGTCGTTTTTTCCACAAAAAACCAACACCCCCACCATGGTGTGCAATAGTTTTTTTTTTTTTTTTCTCCTCCCTTCCTCTTCTTCCATATCCACAAGTTCATGAAAAAGGAAATGTTTTTTAACCACAAGTCCATGAAGAAGAAAGTTCTAAAGATATGAGGCTTAAAAAAATGATGGAATAGACCAACCGAGCTAACAAACGTTGGTCAAATACCAACCGATGTACACTCTTACTTAGAGGTAAAGATAACACTAGTGGTAACCATATTAGTAAATGTGAAAAATTCATGATTTTAAGTAAATGTGATCAAAATCAATCTAGTTACTTTTGAGATTGAACTCATTACAATTTATCTATCAATAAAATTTTGTCATGATTATACCAATTTTCATTACATTTTCATAAATGTGGCCTAAGAGAAAATCTCTTATAGTTTTATTTACTACCTTTTTTTATAAAAAAAAAAAAAAAAAAAAAAAAAAAAAAAAAAAATTAAGAAAATGCATTATTGTTTAAAATAATTGCCTAAAGTCAATAAATTTATAGGGGAATAATTATCCTCAATCCTTGGTATAGAAGTATGTCAAATGTCTTCACATTATAAGTACAATTTGAATGTGAACAATTAATACCTCCATTGGGTTGTGTGGTTGATATCACCGTCTCCAAGACACCATCAGTACCCACCCAACGCAACGCCAAATGCCAATTTACAAGAAACACAACACAATTCCATTAAAATTCAACATCTTTCCAGAGGCAATCCAACAAAGTGTTGCCTAACAAAAAGCCGTTAATGGCAGCTAAAAGTTAAAAACCTCCATAAATGACAACAAAACAAGGCAATATTGCCTTGGGACTGAACACATACAACTCATCCAAATTGGAATACATGCCTGCTGCTCCCGCCAATGAGTCGTAATCTTCCATGCTTCCTTCTGAACTCTTCTTCACCCTCCCAGCTATTACTCGGCAAACAAGCATTGCTCGTTTATCGTTGCCGTTGCCGGACTCCGATGATACTCCCGCACTATCATGAGCCTTTCCACTGGTAGCGGTTGTTAGAATCCCCTTTCCAGCTTCCCCTCCGGTAGCCTCTGCAGCCATCTTGAACCCATTCTTGATTATGCTACACACATTGCATTGTGGGATTGAACTACAGAGGTTTGAAGAGCCATTTAGGCCCAATGAACAACCCAGGGTTGTGCAATGGAACCTTAGGAGTTCGTTACCGTCTGCTATGCAACGTGGGTATTTCTTTGGAAGCTTGGTGGCTTTGGCTTTGATGGAATCCCTGTATTCCTCGAATTTCGAGATGGTTTTTGGAGTGTTCTGGACTTTAAGAATCCTTTCAATTTTGCAAATTGGGGTTTGCTTTTTTAGCCAGCTCGATTGGAATATGATTTCCACTATGTTCTTGCTTGTGTCTTCAGGACCAAGTTCAGATACTAAAAAAAATTAAGACAATAACAAAATAAGCTTAGACCTTAAATTAATGAGACATTAAAAGGGAGGGATGGTAAGGTTAAGTACCTGCATGTCTAACACTCTGGTGAAGCTCCAAAGTTTCAGGTTTCATGAAGATCTCACCACATTCAGGACAAGGGCAAATGGTTGCTCTAAGAGAAGGATCTCTAGTCATCCCAATAACAGGGTCAATCACCATTTTACATTCATAACAGCCATAAAATCTTCTGAAAGGCATTCCCCTGAAAGAGGAGGCTCCATTGGAGGAATTAGAAGAAGATGATGATGCAGATAATGATGAACATGTAGCTGATACAGTTTGTTCATTCAAAGGAGGAGCTTTGCTGGATCTACTTGAACTTGAAGATTCATTGTTTCTGGAAGTCAAAACCCTTTTCTTGTGAACTTCTGGGGATGCAGCTGCTTCAAGCCTGTGTGTTATCTTGGTGTTGCTACAGAGTGAACCTGAACATCTCATTTTCTTACAGTTCTTGCTAATCTCTTCTGTTGCTTGCTCCTGTTGTTTCTCTTTGCGTGGTAATTGATGATGTTGTTGTTGCTGCTGCTGCTGAGGCTGCAGGTACTTGCAACTGAATATGCCTTTAACAACAGCCCAAGACGGCGGCTTCGGTTTCTGGTTTTCATGGCTCTGTCTGCTGAGCTTTCTCTGTATTTTGGGTTTGGCCATGGCAGATGCCATTTCTTCACTGGAAAATCTGAAAAGGCAGGGAAGAAATTCAGGTCAAATAGTAAATGAAATGGGATTTTTTTGCTTTTCTTTTTTTCTTCAGGATGTCAAAAGAAGGAATGCACTTCCTCAGCAGAATTAGAATATGAAGCTGAGGATGAAGCTTGATAGGACCTCCTTTAGCTTTGGCTTAGGGACTATGGATATGGGGACTCGTGGGACTTTTGGATATGTGTTTTTTTTCTTTTTTTAATTTTTCTCCATAAAGTATCAATTTTGACTCATAAATTTATTGCTCTGAACACGACAATTTTTCTTTTTTCTTTCTTTTTTTTTTTTTAAATTTTTTATACTTTTTTAAGTTGTAAGATTCTTTTTCAATGTGTGGCATTGATTTTAGAGGCCCAAGGTCCCCCATGCTTAGTTTTTTAGTGGAAATTAACTACATCCAGTTTCCTGTAAATTTCTTCTCTCTATTTTTAAACACCTCCTACTTTAATTTATTTTCTTTTTATGCCTTCCGTTTTGGATTTTTATCATATTTCGTGCTCACTGTCAAAACTTAAACTACCCCACTTCCATGGTTATGAACTTCCTATCTGCACAACCAACAAAGTTAAGCCAAATTCTTCTATGAGAAAATTTGGTTTTTGAAATACCACCCACCATTTCTTATTTTATTTATATATGTATATAGACATTTATTTTACAAAAACACTTAAAAGTGCATCCTAATTAGCACTTTTTTTTTTAATCTACTAAACTTTTGTTATGTGATAAATTATCATTACTTTTTTTTCAAATATTTTATTATTATTTTCATATGTGTGATGGAGTGGGATGCACAAAAGTATGTGCATTGTAGATTATTTTATCTCACAATCTTAGTATTTTTTAATTGTTCGACTTCAAAATTTTGGTTTTGTGTAGGCCACCTAACATAAATTTAGTTCTCAACTTTATGTTTCATACATGTTCGTGTATAATATAAAAAGTGAATTTCTTAGGTCTTAAATAAAAAATTCACAAATCAAATAGAGATGGATTGTGTTGTACCTATTTTATCTCATTAAAAAAAAAAAAAAAAAGTATATCCTAAAAAACATATCGAGTAGATTGTAACAATTGTGCTCCCAATCCATCAAATTTAATGGTGTGCAAAATTATTATTAGTGAAAAAAAGAAAAAGAAAAAGAAAAAGAATCATCATGTGAGGGAGTTTTTCTAAAAGGAAAAAAAAATAGTGAAAATTGTGGTTTCCCATACCCAACAGCAAATTATGGAGAGGGTAGAGTTGGAACTTGGCAGATAAGAGGGAGGTGGGTTGAGAAACCAACCCCAATGTAGGTTTTTTTTTTTTTTTTTTTTTTTTTTTTTTTTTTTTTTTTTCTTTTTCTTTTTCTTTGGGAGGAGGGCTAAGCAAAGTGCCCCTAACATTAAGGTTAAGGGTAGACACTAATTATAATTACACCATAATGAAGGCTGCTTTCAATAAAAGCTGCTCCTCCCTCTTGATTCCCTTTGCCTCAAAATCACCACAGCACCATTTCTTATGGAATAAAGCTGTCTGTCTACCCTTCTTCTTTACATTTACTCTTTCCTATTCAAACTTCATTAACCCTAATCCTTATTTGAATTTGAATACATTCCTCTTTCTATCTCTCTACATCCTTTTTGTTTCTTAAAGCTATAAAAACCTCTCTTTTCATTATTGTATTTTATATATATATAATTTCAATTATAAATTTGGTGAAGTTTATTTGGTGTCTCTAACATCAACATTTTAAAAATTAATTTTTCCTATTAAATGTAAATTTAAAATTTATATTGAAAGAAACCTTGAAATTTCAATTGTGTCTAGTAGAATTTAATTATATATATATATATATAATTAATGAAATTGTGTTTTGGTTTTGCAGTAGTTAGATGATACTTCCTGAACATTTTAACATATGCTATTATTGGGTATCTTTTACTTAATGTACCATAAAGTATAATAAATAACATATTGAATTCTTATTTCTTTCAACTTCTGTAATGTATTGTTTGAACTTTGAAGGATGTAAATGCAATTCGAATCTTAGACTTGAAAAAGAAAAAAGGGAAACTAGTTGCCTCTTTTAAACACAACTTGTGAATCAAGTTGTGTATTCTGTTTAAGTACTTCTTGGGAAACTAATTGGCAGCATGTACCCTTGAGTTTAAATGGTGTATGGTCAATAATATATAAAATTTTTATTCAAACCATATGAACCAAAGCGCAAAACTAGTTGTAGAAATGTAGAAAATCATTTTATTCAAGTCTAAAATCACATCAACAGTAAAGTCATTTGTCAAAAACTTAGTCAACATTGATTTAAATATACTTAATTTGTCAACCTAAACATTATTCAATTGGTCAAAGAATTAATAATTCCCTCAATTTAGAAAAAAATATCTTTTTGGTCTCTAGGTTTTAGCTTTAGTTACTATGTCGTATCTAAGTTTCAAATTGTTACACATTTAGGCCCCATTTGTTTACCATTTGATTTTTTGCTTTTGTTTTTTTAAAATTAAGCTTAAAGACATTACTTCCACCTACAAATTTCTTCATTTATTATCTACTTTTTACCAATGGTTTAAAAAATCAAGTCAAATTTTGGAAACTAAAAAAAGTAGCTTTTAAAAGCTTGATTTTGTTTTTAGAATTTGGCTAAGAATTCAAGTATTGTACTTAAGAAAGATGCAACTCATGGTAAGAATTGGAGAGGAAATAGGCTTAATTTTCAAAAACCGAAAACCAAAAACAAAATGGTTACCAAACGGGGCCTTAACTATTAAGTTATGAGTTTTGTTTCAATTTAGTTTCAAAATGTTATAATTTTACCCTTAAGATTTGTTGTTTCAATTTGGTATTTAGGTTTTAAGATTTTACACTTTTAATATCTATTTTTCATTATACATTCACTTTTAGTAATTGGCGTTAATGTCTATTAATTAATTTAGAATAATTATTAAGTGAAATTTTAAATTTAATTTTAAGAAAAATAGTAAAACATAATTAATCTTAATTATTTTAAATTAATTAAAAGATATTCACACCAAAAATGGAAAATGAGTAGTTAATAAAAAAAAAAATTAGATTAAAAGTGTAAGATCATAAAACATGAGAACCAAATTGAAACAATACTCAAATCTTGGATAAAATTGTAACATTTTGAAACTTAGGAACTAAATTGAAACCAAACTCAAAATTTAAGAACTAAATGTATAACATTTTAAAACCTAAGCACCAAATAGGAGAAATATTCTAGTATTACCATAGTATGGAAAATTGTCCATATTACCTTCATTCATTACTTGGCGTGATAGCATTATTTTAAGAAATAATGTGGGGTTCACAAAATAAATTAATATATTATTTAATAACGTGTTAAATAATAAATGTTATTACTATAATATTAGAAAATTTATTGACCAAATAAAAATTAGACCCGGACCATAAAAAGTGTGTATATATATATATTCCAAAAATAAGGAGAAATCCAAAGCTATACAACCTTGGAAAAGATAAGTAAAATTTTGGTTAATGGAGTATTATGTTGACAATAATGTTGTTGGTTGACTAATATTTATGATTTCTCTAAATCGCCTAAAAAAACTGGCATAGGTCCGTTAGAAAAAGGGCTGCACTTTACAAAATTTCAAAAAAGAGTTATTCTACACTACATCAATTCAAAATAGGAAGAATGTGATTCCTTGTTGTAAAAGCCCCACAGAGTAAGGTGAAGCTTCCATAAGCCAACAACAGTTGGGAACAATTTTGTCTACACTTTCACCATCATATTGCAAGGGTAAATAATGTAGACCAAAAAAAAAATAATAATAATAATAAAAAAAAAAAAAAAAAAAAAATCAGTGATTCCTAACTTAGAATCAAAGCATATATAACCTTCACAGTTTTTATGTATATCACCAAAATCATAATAACTTTGTTTAATAATAATTGAATTGAAAACTAATTCAATTATAATTAATATAATTCTTTTAAGTTAATAAAAAAAAATGAGTATTTAGTTAAAAATTAAGGATAAAACTCAGTAAAACTATAATATTTTAAAAACCTAATAACCAAATTAGGAAAACTACACACAAAATCCCAGGTACATGTTCACTTTTTACATTTTTAAAATGTTCAAATTAACTTTTATCATTTTATTCTTTCCAAAAATATATAACTTTTATCATTTCATCATAACCTATTATTTATTTAAATTTTCTTCGTATGCTATTAATTAAACTGAGCTTTTACTTTTGTTTGTCTACTATCCTAAAAATGAATATTTTTATTAGTAATTTAGTCTAAATTATATATAGGATTGTTTTCAAATACTACAAAATGAGTTAATTTATTTATAAATATAGCTAAATGTCATTATCTATCGATGATATAAATACTTATAGACCCTGATAGACTATTATCATCATCGCTATCAATTTGATAGATGTTTACCAGTGTCTATCATTGTTTATCACTAATAGACAATGATATTTTCTATATTTGTAAATATTTTCAACAATTTACCATTTAAAACAATATCTTTATATTTATAAGGGAAATTATTCTAAATGACAAAATTGTATAAAATATTTACAAATAATCGAAAAATATCATAATCTATTTGCTATAGACCGTGATAGATTACTATATGACTCTATCAAGTTTATCGCAGTCTATCGTAAATAGACAATAAAATTTTGTTATATTTATAAATATTTTGATTCATTTTTTTATATTCAGAAACAACGGCTAAATATAAACTCCACAACT
Organism: Citrullus mucosospermus; assembly: GCA_030954485.1. Taxonomy (NCBI): domain Eukaryota; kingdom Viridiplantae; phylum Streptophyta; class Magnoliopsida; order Cucurbitales; family Cucurbitaceae; genus Citrullus; species Citrullus mucosospermus. Next base: position 11,868,502 of record CM062057.1, on the reverse strand, counting down.
AAAAATAACTAATCTCGCTGCTTTTTAGAAGAGTGATTGAAAACATTTCCCATCAAAATACATGAATGGACAAAATACCCATGAAAGAGTATTACGCCTTTAGGCCATGTTTACCTTGTTGGAATGAAAAATGGGGTAAATTGGGTGATTCCAATTAGTGGATCAATAGAAATAAAATGGGTTGGTCTTTTTACCCATATAACCTAATTATATATGTCTAATTACAAAAATGTAAACTCCCAATTTTTTTTTTAATTTTACTAATAGTCTAATGGGATAAAATATTACACAAAAATCTAGCTTAAATATCTATATCACCCTCCACAAATTTCAAACATTTAGAAACATGATAGTAAGAAAAAATAGAAATAAGAAAAGACATATGGAAAAAAAAATACCACATTTACAAACCTTAAATGATTTTTCCATATTCATATGGAAAAAAATATAGAATTTCAAATATTTTGAAAAATAATAATAATAATAAAAAAAAAAAAAAAAAAAGACACCTATGGAAAAAAGAAATACTATATTCACACGTCTGACAATCATTAATAACTCACACATGAAAGTTATGTAGGTTATAGTACATAGTATATATGATATTTATTTGTACATTTTGTTTTCAATTTCAAATTTATATGAATATATTTCAAATAATCGGAGAATGTCATCTATCTTGGTATAACATATATGTGTATATATGACAAAATATGTGGAATATATATCTTAATAGAAACGAGACTAACGTTAAAATATGAAGCCTCAAATTCTTATTTGTTCTAAATACATTTTGAATAAACTTCATACATATTTGAAATAAAAATTGTATATATACACAAATGTCATATAAGTGAAAGAATAAAATAATATTCATTAAATAATAATCCAAAAAGCAAAAAAATTTAACTAAAAATATTCCTGACTTGAAAGGATAAATACTATACAAGTGAAAGAATAAAATAATATTCATTAAATAATATCCACACATTAATTACAAGATATATTATTAATTGATAATAAGAATTTTTTAATATTTAATTGAATTTCCGATTGTTTTTTTAATTAATATTAAATTGTAAGAATTTTAAAACTTTAATAAGAGAGAAAATGAGTATTGAGGTTATATTTGTCTGAAAATTAGAGCAAAATCTAAATATGAAATATATTAAAACTTTACAATTGTTGAATGAGAAATTTCGGCCAACCAAATTTTGCCACGTCATCATACACAAAGTCCAAATGCATTGTGGAATTTAAAAATCAGATTGGGCCGAGTAATTAAAGTCACTCGGGTCAAAAGCCCAACCCAATTCAAGTTCATTGTGAATCTTTTTGGGCCAAAGAAGATATTGGGCCCAAGCCCAATCCCAATTTTTGGGCCCAAAAGCAATTGGACCCAAGCTCATGAAGGCCCATAGAAACTCTATAAATAGAGGCTTTATCTCTTCATTTAAGGGGGAGGGGGAAGCATTGACAATGGAGAGCTAATGCTCTGAAGCTCTGAAGACGGAATCCTGAAGATTCCAAGACCTTGAAGTTCTAATCAGATTCTAAAGACTAAAGCTCCAAAGATTCGAAGATCCAAAGATTGAAGCTCTAAATATCTAAAGAACAAAAGATCATCAAGCTTTGAAGATCAGAAGACTAAAGTTTGGAAGAGTATAACTAACTCTCTTGAAGATTTAAAGACAAAAGCTTAAAGGACATTCAGAAGATCAGAAGACTTTCTCTGAAGCTCTTGAAGTCAAAAACTCCAAAGATCAATCAACAAGCCTAAAGGCCGATCATCCAAGAAGATCAATAAGCCCAAAGGCCGATCACCAAAGAAGATCACTAAGCCCAAAGTCCGATCACCCAAGAAGATCAACAAGCCTACAAGCTGATCACCCAAGAAGATCATCAAGCCCAAAGGCTGATCGTCCAAGAAAATCAACAAACCTAAGGATCAAAGTTTATTTTGTCTAGAGAAAGAATCAAAGGATCAAATATTAGAGATTGTACTCATAACACTGAAATTAATACAAATACAAAGTTCAAATTCCACGAATTAAATTTCTTCGAAAATCTCGTCGAACAAATTGGCACGCCCAGTGGGACACTCTCTACCTTTCATCTCTTTCTCCCGCACAAGACATATGACATGGCATCCAAAGACAATGCTCCTAACGCTTCAAGTGACACTTCCAGAAGACCGATTATCCGCAGCCGCTCTAAGGAAATACAATTGGAAGAGCAACCTACCTTTGAGATCGCGACAAATATATGGGAGCGAATCTTAAGAGACCCGAAAGTTGGGGTCGTCATCAAAGAGAATCCTACACTTGACAAGCATACCTCAACTTCTGAACGATCAAGCGAGGAGGCATCTCAAGCAAATGTAATGTCAGTCATGATGGCTGACGTGGGAACAAATGAGGAGAGAATGGCCGAGCTCGAAAAGAAAATTAACATGCTACTGAAGGCAGTTGAAGAAAGGGATTATGAGATTGCATCCCTCAAGAATCATATTGAAAGTCGTGACGCGGCTGAATCAAGTCATACACCTGAAGTCAAGAACAATGACAAAGGGAAGAAGGTTTTACTAGACAGTCAGCCCAAAGATTCGACTTTAATTGCTTCGTTGTCTGTTTAGCAATTACAGGAGATGATTACAAACTCCATCAAAGCTCAATATGGAGGACCTAGTCAGACTTCTCTCTTGTATTCCAAACCATATACAAAGAGGATTGACAACCTAAGGATGCCAAATGGGTACCAGCCACCCAAGTTTCAGCAATTTGATGGAAAGGGCAACCCAAAGCAACATGTCGCTCACTTCATTGAAACATGTGAAAATGCTGGAACCAAAGGAGACTTATTGGTTAAACAATTTGTTCGAACGTTGAAAGGAAATGCTTTTGACTGGTACACCGACTTGGAGTCTGATTCAATTGATAGTTGGGAACAACTCGAAGGAGAGTTTTTAAATCGCTTCTACAGCACAAGACGAATAGTCAGTATGTTCGAGCTCACCAACACTAAGCAACGAAAAGGCGAACCAGTCATCGACTGCATAAATCGTTGGAGAGCTACAAGTCTAGATTGCAAAGATCGTCTCACTGAACTTTCTGCTGTTGAGATGTGTCTCCAAGGCATGCATTGGGGACTTCTTTACATTCTCCAAGGTATAAAGCCTCGCACTTTTGAAGAATTAGCAACTCGCGCTCATGATATGGAGCTAAATATTGTCAATCGAGGGGACAAAAATATGTTAGTTCCTAGTGTAAGGAATGAAGATAAGCATGCCGATGTGACTTTAGAAGAGTCTATGGTCTTCAATTCGACCTTTCTTAAGTCGTCATCCAAAGAAAATGATAAAAATACTGAAAATCGACAAGAATATGAAAGGCGTCGACTGACTCTAAAAGAAATGCAAGAAAAAGTTTATCCTTTCCTTGATTTTGACATTCCTGATATGTTAGAACAACTACTGAAAGCGCGACTAATTCAACTTCCTGAGTCTAAACGACCAAAAGAGATGCAAAAAGTCGATGATCCAAACTATTGTAAGTATCATCGAGTCATCAGCCATTCAGTAGAAAAATGTTTCGTACTAAAAGAGTTAATTCTAAAATTAGCTCAACAAGGAAAAATTGAGCTAGATTTTGATGAAGCAGCTCAATCAAACAACAATTAGATGCAGTCAAATATGTTCTAGCCAACTCCATCATAAAGAAATGTGTTTAATGCAATTTGGAACCTTGAAACCTGTATGAGTTCAGTTTTGGCACGAGAGGCTAGGAAATAAAGCCAAAGATGTGATCAAATATATCACTCTTGAAAATAATGATTTGACTTATAAAACTTGCCAAAAAAAAAAAAAAAAAACTTTGAACTACGTTATGACTTGATCTCTTACCTTAAGGGTACGTAGGCAACTTAAAGAAATTTTCAGTCCATTAAATATTATTACAAAAGTTGGGGTGTCACAACCACCTACGGGTGAACCTAAAAAAAAAATGATCATCTCAGTGAATAATGAAACTTCAAACTAAAGACGTTCATCTCTATTGGGGGCAACACAACAAATTGGGGGCAGCGCAACAAATTCAAGATATTCTTCCCTATTAAAGAGGTGATACAGTAGATTGAAGACAAACGTTGTATGACATCCAACTTTTAACAACCAATGCGTTGAAAAGTCTTAAGAAAAGGAATAAAAGACCATGTTGGACGCATGGTTAAGACTGAGGTAACGCATAGTAAAGGTGGACGCATAGGAAGTACCCAAGAACTTGAAGGGAAAGAAGTAAGACACATAGACTTCTATCATAGGATATTTTCAAGTGTTGGAAAGTAGAAGGTTGTGAAGTAAACATAAAAACTGGAGCATGTGGTGAACGCATGCTAATCTATCTTAAGAGAAATAGTTTAAGTGCAAGGAAAAAGTTAAAAGAATAGCCTTGGGAATAATCAAGGAATATCCAAGGATAGGAAGATGGTCATGGATGCAGGATGAAGGTAAACGCAATAGGACCAACGCATAGAGGAAGAGCTTGAGAAGGAGTTGTTATGGACATAAGGAAGGAGTTGGACGCATGGTATGATGCGATGAGGTACAAACGCATAGTATTGCGCGTTTGTCATTGACGCCTAGTGGCATTGTGTAAGCACTAGTTTATAATAGTGCGGCTATGCGTTGAAGGTGATCACGAATGGTTGTTGTGAGCTGAAGTAGTCGCAGGAACGTACTTGGCTTACCATGCATTGGTAAGGTTGTTATGCGTTGAGGTCCCTATGCGTTGAAGACAAAGTTATCTCTATGCGGCAAAGACAGTAGTGTAGTTGGCAGAGAGTTAGAAAAGTGAGTAGTGAAGCTCAAACCTTAAAGGAAACTCAACGAACGCATGAGGGCATTGTGTTGAATGAATGGTTGTCTATTGGAAAATGTTGGACGCATAAGATAAGTTTATAAAGGCCAGGTGGCTTCATATAGACTTGACACCTTAAAAGTAGGAGGTTAAAAAGGCATGTTAAGTGTTTCATGCAAGGTGACGCTTGGACTAATGCATGGTTAGTCAGACATGCAGCGTGACATGTGGCAATCAAGTGGCAAAAAGAGAGGAGAAGTAGGATGGCAAGCCCTCTATAAATAGGACCCTGAGGGAAGAGTAACGACTGATGATACTGAAGTAAAAATCCTTGAGAGAAAGAGGAGAATGAAGGCAGAAAGAAGGAACCCCCTTGCGTCTGTAAAAGGAGGTCTGTGGCCAAGAAAGAAGAAATTCCAGAATTAGAACGCTGCATCCAATTGAGCTACCAGAGAGTGAAAACAGTTACCTTGCGGGCTAGAAGCTCAAGCCTTGCGTTCAAGGAGCTCGGGAAAGCCGGATTTGAAGGAAAAAGAGGAAATTTCTTAAGTAATCTGTGAGTGACACCTTTCTTCTTCAAATCGGTTTTTACTGAAAATGTTCTTTAAGACATGGCTTTGTGATGAATCATTTTGAAACGCATGATATTTGACCATATTATATAAAAAGGGCATGTTTAATGTGATTGCTTTTAGATATTGAAAGGCATGTTACGAAATCTTGATTATCAAGAAATATACTGCTTTCTATGAAAGATTTTAGATGAACTATTTATGTAAACTAATTGATAAAATGTTTAAGAGGAGGCTCAGTGCTGATAGACTCGAGAAGGCACGTGAGTTTCCCCGGGACCCAGTACTCAAAGACATGAGAAGGTACTTGGGCAACCGCTATATTCCTATGTGCACATAGAGGTTGACTTGGCTGGTGCGTCGAGTTTTGCTCCGCATCAAGCCAGGGATAATTTCGACGTTGGGTGTGTTGAGTTTTGCTCCACCCCAACTAAGGTTGTTTTCGACGTTGAGAGCGTTGAGTCTTGCTCTGCCTCAACTAAGGGAAAAAGGATTGAAAAACCAAACGGTTTTCTATTTAATCATTCTGGAAAATGATTCCATATGTTTTGGAACGGTTTTACGAGATTGATAAAGTTTTGCGGAAAATATGTTTTTGTGAATAATCGTGTTAAATCCTTGTTTTATATGTGCAAATGTAACATGCCTGTTTTCAAATAAAACTCATTTACATAACTTGTCACTCACAGGGCTTTAGCTCATGTTTTCCATTTTTTTTTCTAATTTTCCAGGTAGCAAGCGAGTTCGGGATGCTTTGCCTACATAAGAACCTCGTCTGGGTCGTCTTTGGTGAAAATGGTTGGATAGTGAACCTTACAGAGGAGTGAAGGTTGCTGTCTTCACATCTCCTCTCGGGTTATAGAGGATAATCTGGGAGGGGATGTGACACGTTGCTTCACATGAGACTATACAAGTTTCATTATACCAAAAATGGGCCTTCACTAAAAATCTTCTCTTTGCTCTTTTAAATAAATAAGTTTCAAGAGTTAAGTGTTGCTTACTTCAAGCTCAAGGCATTGCTCACCTAAAGTTTGACACTTCATCTGCAAGTATAGAGGCTATTCAATGCTTTCAACAATTCTTCTTCAAAATCAAGTTTAAAGATTTCGTTGATGATTCACCAAATTCGAGTTCGAAGAATTCGTCGATGCTTCATCAAATTCAAGTTTAGAAGATTTATTAATGCTTCACTAAATTCAAGCTTAGAGGATTTGTTGACGCTTCATCAAATTCAAGTTTAGGAGATTTGTCGATGCTTCACCAAACTCAAGTTTGGAGACTTCGTCAATGCTTCACCAAAATCAAGTTCAAAGATTTCGTTGATGATTCACCAAATTCGAGTTCGAAGGTTTCGCCGATGCTTCACCAAATTCAAGTTTGAAGGATTCGTCAATGCTTCGTCAAATTCGAGTTTAGAAGATTTATTGATGCTTCACCAGTTCGAACAATTCACCGATGCTTTACCAAAGTCAAGTGCGAAGGATTTGTCGATGCTTCATCAAATTCAAGTACGGTTCGCCTGGCTTTGAAAGATCAAGTCTAATTTTCTTGGTAGGCTCCACTTCATATGCGAGATCAAGTTCGGTCTTCGTCTCCAATATTCAAGTCGTGGCTCTGCTTCAAGTGGCTGATGTGACTCCCCCTCATCTCCAAAGTTCAAATCGTGGCTCTGGCTCAAGTGGCTCGCGTGGCTCTACCCCAACTCTAAGGTTCAAGTGTTGCGCATCTCGAAGGTTTAAGTCGTAGCTCTGCCCAATCCTAGGCTCATCCCTAACTCAATAGTTCAGAGCTCCAGGGTCCTCCTTACCTGTAGGGTGACGGCGAACTTCAGTCGCTAAGACCTTCAAATCGCTAAGATCTTCCTGGGCTCATCCCTAATTCAATAGTTCAGAGACCTAGGGTCATCCCTACCTGTAGGGTAACGGCGAACCTCAGTCGCTAAGACCTTCAAATCGTTACCCGAACCTCAGTCGCTAAGACCTTCAAATCACTAAGATTTTCCCAGACTCATCCCTAACTCAATAGTTCAGACACCCAGGGTCATCCCTACCTGTAGGGTGACAACAAACCTCAGTCGCTAAGATCTTCCCGGGCTCATCCTTAACTCAATAGTTCAGAAACCCAGGGTTATCCCTACCTGTAGGGTGATGGCGAACCTCAATAGCTAAGACCTTTAAATCAAATCACTAAGATCTTCCAAGGCTCATCCCTAACTTAATAGTTCAAAAACCAGGGTCATCCCTACCTGTAGGGTGACGGTGAGCCATAGTCGCTAAGATATTCCCGGACTTATCCCTAATTCAATAGTTCAGAGCTCCGGGGTCGTCTCTACTTGTAGGGAAACTCTTCATGGGTCAGGGCAGCAAAGAGGTAGTGAGCCAATCTTCATGCGTCAAGGCAGCAAAGAGGCAGCGAGCCAATCTTCATGCGTCAAGGCAGCAAAGAGGTTCATGCGTCAAGGCAGCAAAGAGGCAGCGGGCCAATCTTCATGCGTCAAGGCAGCAAAGAGGCAGCGGGCCAATCTTCATGCGTCAGGGCAATAGAGAGACAACGAATCAACAATTCAAATCTTCACGCACCAAGTCCATAGTGGAGACCTTAGATCAACCGTTGGCAAACACAATTTGAAGGTCCGTAATCGACAAAAGTTGTTATGCTAATGCAAGTTAACCTGCAAACAAAATGGGTAAGTGATTATAGTAAAATAATGATGAAAATAGAAAGGACAAAAAAAAAAAAAAAAAAAAAGCAAAGGAGAATGAGCACTTGAGAAGAAGGAAGAATAAGAAGAAACAAAAGGAAAAAAAAGCCGCGAAATAAAGCCTAAAATGAAAATGCATATTCCGAAGAAAAGGAAAAGACTTTGAAGAAGGTGAACTTCGAAAGCTAAAGAGAAAAGAAATAGAATTGAAGGTGATGCAAGTGTCAAACTATTCTTCTATATTTATCGTAGATAAGAATATCGAATCACAACCAACTAAGAGTTCAAATTCAAGTAGAAGACCAAAATTTTCTCGACCAAAATCTTCAAATATTGGGTGGTTGATAGAGCTTTTAAATACAATTCAAAAAAAAAAAAAAAAAAAATTCAAGTTGTAGTTGTGATTTTGGTTCTATTGCCAAGTCCAATGGTGGGTAAAATTAAAAGTTAATCCTTTTTATTTACTCAAGCCAAAAAATTTTTAGAAAACTCCAATTTATTCCATACCAATTTTGGTGGGTCATAAATTAGTAAAATCAAATTAAATCAAGGCCAAAAATTTTGAGTGGAATCTTCGGTTTACCACAAAATTCAAGTATGTTCCTAGGTGGCAGAACCATCAACATCGGCAGTAGTTTCAAAAAAAAAAAAAAAAAGCATCTGCATTGAAGATATTTTATTTACAACGCCAACAACAGTTTGGGAGAAAACAAAAGAAAAAAAAAGCTGGAATTTGTAGAGAATAAGAATTGAAAGTATCAATTCCTTAATCAACTAGAGGCATTGGAAGGATGAAGAATTTAGGATGTCTTCTTCTCTATTTATAGAGAATCACTATCAAATCAAATAAGATTTGTTGACCAAGATAATCTCAACCAAATCTTCAAATTTTGGGGTGGTTGATAGATTTAATTTCAATTGAAGATTGTAATTCTTCTCCTAACTAAAATTCAAGGGTTCAGTGAGATGAGAGATTCTATTTTTGATTCGCTCCAAGTTAAAAGGAAAAATCTTCAAAATTTCAACAAGCAAAATTATATAGGACATGGTATTCTAAATCTTTATGGGATCTCAATTCAAATCCAAACAAAATTCTGGATTGCATTCAAATTATATTCCAAAATCAAATACTTCTTAAATCAAAAAAATTGATTTAATCCCAAATTGTATCCCCAAATCGGGAGTGGAATAAAATCAAAATCATATTTCAAATTCGAAGTCAAAATTGGGGTAAACTGTCGATTCTTAGCTCAAAATATGGGTATAAATTAGAGTGTGATCCAAATTCAAACCAAAATTTGGATTAAGTTCAAATTATATTCAAAACCAAATCTTTCTCAAGTAAAAATTTGGGCATATTCTAAATTTTTAACCAAAATTGATTGAAGTTCAAATTCACCGTAAATTCTATCCCACATTCAACTAAGACATTTTGGATAGAAATTCAACTAAACTCCAAATTCAATTTTGAATTAAGTAGAGCACGAATTCTGCTAAAGTTCAAATTGGAGATGGTGTTAACAATAAAAATCAAAACTTTGACTCCAAATTCATGTTTTGATAAGTTGCCAAAAAAAAAAAAGTGTGTCAAATACGCAAAATTTAAATTAAATTTATGTACTAAATTCATAAGTTTGATTAAATTGACATATCCAATAGAGTCAAAATCAAGAACGTATAATTTGTATTCTGATTCCAACTTTATCTTCTTTTTCGAGATTAATCCACTCATACATGTGCAAAAATTTCGAAAAGGGGGCATTTGTTGAATGAGAAATTTCGGCCAACCAAATTTCGCCACGTCATCATACACAAAGTCCAAATGCATTGTGGAATTTATAAATCAGATTGGGTCGAGTAATTAAAGTCGCTCGAGTCAAAAGCCTAACCCAATTCAAGTCCATTGTGAATCTTTTTGGGCCAAAGGAGATATTGGGCCGAAACCCAATCCCAATTTTTGGGCCTAAAAGCAATTGGACCCAAGCCCATGAAGGCCCATAGAAACTCTATAAATAGAGTTTTCATTTAAGGGGAGAGGGGAAGCGGGGGAAGCGGGGAGAGGGGAAGCATTGACAATGGAGAGCTAATGCTATGAAGCTCTGAAGACGGAATCCTGAAGATTATAATCAGATTCTGAAGACTGAAGCTCAAAAAATTCGAAGATATATCTAAAGAACAAAATAATATACGAAGATATATCTAAAGAACAAAATAATATAACTCTCTTGAAGATTTAAAGACAAAGAGAAAGCTCTTGAAGTCAAAATCAACAAGCCTAAAGTCCGATCATTCCAAGAAGATCAATAAACCCAAAAGTCGATCACCAAAGAAGATCACCAAACCCAAAGTCCGATCACCCAGCCCAAAGTCCGATCACCCAAAAAGATCATCAAGCCCAAAGGTTGATCGTCCTAAGGATCAAAGTTTATTTTCTCTAGAGAAAGAATCAAAGGATCAAATATTAGAGATTGTATATTAATTACAAAGTTCAAGTTCCACGAATTAAATTTCTTTGAAAATATCGTCGAACAACAATATTTGTGAAATTTCGTTTGTGAACTAGGTTAAATCTCTAAAACTTTCAAATGAGTTTATTGTGTTTGATGACGTTCATCCATGTATTTTTTTTTTGGAAAATTGAAATATGAAGGCACGATTTAAGTTTCATTTGGAAAAAATCGAAAAATAATAAGATTTATGGAAAATCATGTGTGGATCACGTGTGGGATATTTTATAAATTCCTATTTTGCCCCTAATGGGGTTGTTGGTTTTGTGGTTTGTGTTCTTATAAGTTCTTATAAATACATTGTAATTGTTGAAGTTTAAGTAAGCATTTTGTTATGGATACAGTGTAACGGTTGGGGCTTCCGTTATCAAATTGTAGTCTAGCTTATTCAATATAAAGTAACAATGGCCCCGTCCTAATTTTTCTCACCATATTTGAATTCAAAATTTATTTTATGTTAGTAAATTAATTCTATATAAAGAAAACTTATTGAATTTTCTCCAAAATATAAATCTAAATTCTAATGTCATGTTTAATTTGTTCAATAATTTTCAATTTTACTTTTTTCAAAAACATTTTCTTTTATATTTTTAAAAGTTTGTTACCGGATTTGATTCTATAGGTTTGTGGGTAGTTAGAGGCAGTTTTGACACTTTCTAATTATTAGTTTTTAATATTTAATTCCGTTTTGCTATTTTCAGTATTTTGAAAACAGTCAACTATTTTTCCAAAATAAACTTTGAAATTTGCTAATCTATAAATGGAATGTGATTGTGATTGAGCATGTTTACCTTGCAGCTCTAATTGAATGATTAAACTAAAAAAACTAGACTACCCTCAGCGTTAAATGGAATTTACTCCCGAACGATGGAAAGCCCATTGTGCAATTTTTGAAAATTTTCTCGACCATTTGAGCTATCTTCATTTCAACCCTCCCCCAACACACACACATTTTGTATTTTTAAATATATATATATATATATATATATATTTATTTATTTATGAAATCTAGAATGTAATATGTGATAATCATATTTTGGATAGCTTCAAATTTAAGGAACTGACACTAACAAAGACATAGAACGTAAAAGACGACTAAAGAGACTCAAAATGTCCCCCAATATTGATAAGTAACTCTTAAGGATTTGGATTTAACAACTTTGTTGACGAACAAAACCTTTAGATCACAAATTCAAACACCTCAAGTCAAGATGATCTCAGCCCCTAAGAATGCCCCTATGAATGGTTAGACGACAGATTACTTAGATGATCGACAAAACCACGCCACGGACAAAACTTTATGCTCTCATCGAACCTTGATCTTCGAATCACTCCGCAAGATCAATCAAGTCAAGCTTAAATGATTTTGAACATGCAATCTAAACACCATATAATTGCAAAAAAGAAAAAAAAAACATAGCACAAGGTTAAAAGAGAAGGTCAAGCCTCTTTTTACTACATTTTCCAAGTCTCCTTGACATTATATAGGCTGAAAATATAACCCATCTAAAATGTTGTAACGCTTATAATTAATGACTATGATTAGCCATGATCAAATTGTAACATGAAATCACATAAAATGACTTAAAATTGAAAAATACATCTAATAAATACAATAAATACGAAATTATCTTTTTTCATTGATATTCCCATCCAAGAGTAAGTGATATCCCATTTGAAGTAGCTTAAAGTCTTTGTTCACTAAATGAAACTTGATTTTTCATAAATTCCACTTGACTTCACACAATTCTTCTTCTTTGGTTAGTGTAAACTTGAACAGCATGTATAGCTCATTATTCTTGATGTTCATATTATTGCATGATTGAGGTTCCTCAGTTCATATCAATTTTTTTTTTGTAATTGTTATCGTTATCGACAGAATGCTTGTACATCGATAAGCCGTATAAAATAGGCAAACAATAAAATACCAGTCGTATGATCACTGTTACCAATCAAAATCAATTGTAAACCAATAATTGCTAACGGGGGTAAAACATATTTTTTTTTCTCTTGTTACGGTTATCGACGGACTGCAAATGTAGGTTGGTAAGCATATTAAAATAGGCAAACCATGAAATTTTATTCAAACTATCACCGAATTGATCAAGCTCACTATAGACCATTAACTGCTGACATCTAAGGGTAAAAGTTGGAAATTCGTTAAAAATTATTTTTAAAACAGTAGTGGGTCCCACTTCATCTTCAAATAGAATCAAATTAAGCATACACCCAACCTCAATCAGCTTGTAAGATTTGATTACAAATGAGGAGGCGGACCCCATCATTCATTACGATTACGGATGGACATGTAAACAACAACAAAAGTATTCATATGGAGCCCATTTTTCATACTAGGATTGATTTATACCAATTCATGTTGGAGTAAACATAACCTTAGTTTAAACTACCTACCAAAAAAACATTTGAAAAGAAAGTGCATGAAGGTAGGAACATAACAACCATGTTAAAAAACTAAACTTTAAACTAGTTTCCAATTTCTTTAAATTTTTTTTTTTAATCTAGCAAAGTAATAACCATGAATCACATGATTCATGTGAATTGGCATAATAAAAACATTATTAGTATAACATAGATAGGTACTAACACTGATTAAAACGATGACTTAAAATAAGTAGTTGTATATTGTAAAATACAGACATAAGTAACATTAATTAATCTCATTTGAAATAAGTATTATATATTGATAAATACATTTGTCTATATAAGAAGTATACACGGACAAAAAATAATATTTATTGAAAAAAACCTTTTAGTTTAGGGGTAAGGGGGCGCTAACGAGCAAGAAAAGGCCCCTTCCTATATCGAGAGAAAAATATACGAAAAAACAAGGAAAAAAGATAAATTCTAATAGTTAAAAACCAAGGGGAAAAGATAAATATATTATGGAAAAATACACTTTTTGGACATTAAAATTTAATTTAGGTTATATTTAGGTGTTTAAGTTTTCAAGCTAAACAATTTACCCTTAAAATTTAGTTTTAGTAGCATCGTTGCTCCCTTCATAAGCTTTTCTGTTAATTTTAAATAAAAGGTTGATGTAACACATTATTAACTTTAAAAAATTGGAGTAGCTCCTCCAAATTTTTTTTTTTTTTTTTAAGTTATAAAAGAATGGGGAAAGGAGGATGAAGAAAGGAGAAAGAAAAGGAAGAAGCAAAGGTGTTGTCAAATGACGAATAGTACGGAGGTGGCAGCCATGAGAGAGGGAGGGAGAAGTTGGGAGGATGTAGAGAAAAAGAAGAAGAGGCCAAAGAAAAAAATATATTAAAATGTTTTTTTTTTTTTTAAAAAAAAAACTTTCTATTAGAAATTAATAGAAAACCTAACAAATAGATCTGAGGGTAAAACATAGAGCTAAACCAAATTTCAAAGACTAAAAGTATATATATATTTGTTTTCATAAATTAATTACACATATACCATCCTTTAGTGAAAATTTCACCACAAACCCTTCATCTCCTTAAGGTATACTTTTAATCTAAAATTGCATGTCGATTCTCTTCCACACACCTCCATCTCTCTCAACATATGAGACTTCCTTCATCAACAATGAGGTATGTGCACGCCACCTTCTTTTTTTTTTTTTTTTTTTTAATGCTAAAATTGATTCTCTTCAAAAGTTTTCATTACACTTATTTCGATTACTTAATCATCTATCCTTCAATGTCTTAATTTAAGATATAAAAAGATGAAGATTAAGGGTAAAAAAATGCGTCTTAGGAACGTTGCTCAACACTTTGGACCTGAGAGCAAGCGTTGCAATGATTGTGTTTTAATGTCAGTGTACAAAAAAGCTAACTCTTTATATTTAGGTCATAACTTTTGGAATAGGTGGCTGGTTTGAGCGAATGATTACTTGTTTTCTTTGTTTTTTTTCGTCCTCTATGCATCTACAGTATGAGATTTTATAAATTGAATGTACAAATTATAGGGAGATCAAATCTTTGGGCCTGAGAGAGGAAGGAGGCAAGGGTTTTTTCATCGTTTGAAAGCTAATGAGAGCATGGGACAACCATCAAGATCGGTTCAACCTCGAAGACGGAGTTGGATCATCAGATAGCACTTCTTACTCTTCTCTTTTATTTTTAAATTTATGGATGTTTGTAATTTTATGGTTTAATTTGTCTGTGGAGCCATAAATAGTTGAGTTCTTTGAATTCTAAGGTGTTGCTAGATGATATGAAATAATTTATATTTAAATTCTATGGATGACTTTTAAATTACATTTCAATTCTACCGTTCATAATTTTGTCGATGGACCAAAAAGTTTCTGCCTAATATTCTCAGTCTTTTATCTTTTCCTTTAGAATATTAAACTTATGTTAAACAATTTTAAATCAACAAATGAATCTTTTTTAAACTTAATTACAAAATAAACATATCAAAGCCATCAAATTTGTGCCTACTTTTGTAACTCTCACGTATAGAAAAAAATCTACTTAAACTTAATTTTTTTTTTTTTTTTTTTTTTTTTTTTTTTTTTAAAAAAAAAAAAACACAAATAGGTAACTATTAACCGTGAGTGGAAATCTTAAAAATAAACCATCAATAAATTAATTTATTATTTAGTATCTTTAAGCAAGGGAAGATTTGATTGAGATTGGGAAGATGAGTCGGATGGTTTTTTTAAGGGAGGAGTGAGATTTTGTTGGGATGAAGTGGTTTTGAAAATCGCCATTGAGATTGGTCTGTGTAATAGACTAGGGTTGAAATAGATTAAAAATTTTTAAATTGTATTTAGATAATAGATTTTCAACATCTAAAAAAATATATGGTGAGTTAAAGATTATTTTGCAAAACTCAACCCTAAATTCGGCATTACCAATACCAATAATAATAATGTGTCATGTCTCATTACAATTTTTAATTTTGTTTTTGTTATCTAAGAAAGAGGGAAGCATGTGAAGGGTGATGGGCCCAATAAAAAAGCCCAAGTATGATCCAAATCATTGATGGGTTCTATGCCACTAGTCAGGAAGATGATGGGCCCAATAAAAGCCCACTACAGTTTAATGCGATTTCAAAAACGCTCCGACAGGGGGAGGGGTCGACCTTTCAAAAATCACTCTTTCCCTCTTACTCTTTCTCTCTTCACTGTACTTCGCCAACAACAATGGGGACTTCCACTGATTTCCCTTCTGTAACTCACCCCAAGCTCTGGATCCATATGGTTCGGAGCCAAAATATCTGTTAGTAGAACACTTTCCTCATCGTTCTTCTCTTTTGCCCATCCAGAAATGCCGTTCGGAGCCGACCATGGACAGGGAGGCTAACCTTCCGGCCCCGTTCGCACTTGAGAAGAAAGTGAGCCGTCAGACCAACCCCGAAACTACATCCTCCTCTTCTTCCTCCTCATCGCCAGGCTTTATTCGACATGTTCAGGCCGCCTTCAAGCGCCATCGGCCGCTCGGTAACTATTTCTGTGTTTAATAATAATTTAATCTGTTTGAATATGTGATAATTGGGCTTTGTGTTTAATTTGGAGCTGCTGTAACAAGAATTTCTTCTTCTACTTTACCATATATTCGCTTCAGTTAGAGGGAAAGATTAGCTATTTCATTTTCGGGATTGCTTTGGGAATTAGCCAGGAACGCCTTCTTTCTCTTAGAGTCAAATTAACTACTCAGGAAGAATATGAATCCGTGTGCCTTCATGAAATGTTGTATTAGATCTCATGATTTTAGTTTAATGGCTGTTCGTCGATTCCATTTAGTTTTATGACAATTATATTATAAGAAATTTCAGGTGTGACGCAATCAAATAGTATAAGACCCAGGCGCTTGTTAGTTCCCCAAAGAGAGGTGTCAAGGAACCCTCGTTCGGAGGCCAGGCTTGCAGAAAGTGTTAAGGAGCCTGAAGTTGAAGTTTCATTGAGTCAAGATCATGTAGTGAAGGATTTGATTGAACAGACGAAGAGCACAATGACTATTATTGGAGAAACTGAAGATGAATCAATAACACGACCTTCCATTTCAGGCCTGATGACCAAAAGCTTTGATGGAAGTTTCGCACCCGATGCCCACAGAGATGAACTTGTACGTGGTGCTGGTTGTCAATCAAGGAGAACATCATCCGCTTTAAATACAGGATCCCAGCATGTTGATGGTCAGAAAATGGTTCGGTTTTCTGTTAAAACCAACAAGATATCTCAGGGTAAGTACTGGTGTCTTATATTTTCTTGTTCAGATATCCTATCCTCACTTCAATAATATTCCACGTACTCAAATTTTTAGCTTTTTCGAATTAGGCTCTTATGTTGTATAGTTTACATGTTTTGTACCAAGTTTTGCAATGCATATGTCGTTCTATTTCCACTTGTAAGGGCCCATGATCTAGTGGCCAGTGGATTGGAACACTTATCATCTCATATGGGTTCACTTGCGTTGACAGAGATGGATTGGACAGCCGGCAACCAAGGAGAAGCTTCTAGTGTAATCAATCATGATGAATCTAAACACCGAAGTTTTCCAAACACAGAGTCTGATATGAAAAACAATGGTGGGATTTCAATGTTGGCACAAAGAACACCAGCTATGGAAGATCAACTCAAACGATTTGAAGATTTTTTGAATCAACCAGTTAGTCAGCCTTCATTTGGTCCACCTTGTCCAACCACCACTTCTGTTCACTCTAGTTCAGTGGCTTTGCTTAATTCAACGACCTATTGCTCTCATTTGCATCAAGAAAGTGGTGGTAAAATTTCTACTGAACCTTTGAGCGACTTTAATGCGAATATTCAACATGAAGCTAAAAGAAGTGTGTTGCCAACATCAGGGTCTTCACTAAGGGACACTAGTGATGAGGTCAAGAGTGGGAAAGGCAATGATGTCATACATGCTCCAGGCCTTACTGCTAATTCTGAAAAAGTTATAAGGCACTATGACATCCCTAAGGAGCAGAGGGAAAAGTTAGGAGGAGAAAGCGATATTTCCAGACATTCTTTGCTACACAGTGATAAGTCATATGAAGGAAAATGTGTGATAGGGGACGCCACTGATACAAAATCAAAGGCCCAAGTACCCAAAAAGTCAGTTTCTGATGTGACTTTGAACCCTTCTGGTTCAGAAAAACTAGAAAAAGTGGCAAGTGGGAAGAGTGCTTCAACAAATCGTAAAAGGAATTATGATCCAGACATGTTTTTTAAGGTTAATGGAAAGCTTTATCAAAGACTTGGCAAGATAGGCAGTGGGGGAAGCAGTGAGGTTCACAAAGTTATCTCGTCAGATTGCACGATATATGCACTAAAAAAAATTAAACTTAAAGGTCGTGACTATGCCACTGCTTATGGGTTCTGTCAGGAGATTGTGTATTTAAATAAGTTGAAAGGGAAGAACAACATTATACAACTTGTAGATTATGAGGTATATCTTCATATTGATATCTTTTATGCATGTCTCTGCGTTCATATTTACATCTCTTAATTTTCAATGTTTGAATGTTTGATCATTGTACTGTTTCAGCGGATGCTCAGGCTTTTGAGCCATGAGTAGAACCGTGGAAGACACTTGATATTCTTTTTCCTTGTAGCTTCTAATGCTCTAAATACTTTGGCCCTATTTGATAACATTTTCAGTTCTAGTTTTTTATTTTTAAAAACTAGATGTGTTTGTTAAAACTTTTTCTTGTTTAACTTTCAACTTTCAAAAACACTTTTGAAAATTATCATTTTAAAAACTTATTTGGTAAACTAGACTAGAAACAAAAAGAAATGATTAGCGAACACTTAATTCATAAAAACTAGAAAACTAAAACTGAAATGTTATCAGATGGAATCGGTGTTTGATCAATTTTCGTGTCTTTAACTATGAAATATTTATCAGTATTTATCTATCTTTTGTTAGGTAACAGATAGGACTTTACTTCAGGAAGTGTTGAATGGCTCCACGAATAATAAAGATGCCAGGGTTAAGGATGATGGATATATATACATGGTGCTAGAATATGGTGAAATTGATTTGGCTCACATGCTCTCACAGAAATGGAAGGAAATTGATGGCACCGATCAGATAATAGATGAAAATTGGCTTCGATTCTATTGGCAGGTGATCCCCTCTTCCCTTTTAGGGTCTAGCTAGGCAGTAAGTGCACATTTACTAATGTTCAGTTCACAGTTATTTTTCTTTCCCCACGGCATTGACAAACAGCTTGTGTTCCTACGTAATGGTTTCCATTTGGCAGTTAATTTTCATCTTCTTCATGATATATCATATCTGTTGAGTCATATCAGTACCCAGTATTCAGACACAATTGTTCTACTATTGTACTCGGAATTGGAGTGACTTCTTTTTTACTTTGGAAAATAAAATAAAAAGATTTTGAAGCTCCACAAATTTTATAACTGTACAGTTAATATTTAGGCTCAGCTTATTGCTCCCCATACCTCCCACAGACATGCCAGATTTCAAATCAAGCATAGGAGATTCTAAAGCTCAATAATTTGAATTCATTGTGATTAAGCGTTTACCTTACATTGTAGTTTTAAATTTTGTTTATTATGAGATGTTATGTATGTGCATTGTTTTGATTGGTTCCGTAATCAAAGAATCCTCACTGTAGCTGTTTGGAACCTCGTTTTGGAGAAATTATTTACTGCTGCATAATTTTTTTGCCGCTCATTAGTTTCCATCATTTACAACATTTATGTGTTCTCCTTGTAGACTAATTATTTCATAGAAAATGTTTTTATACCTGGCAGCAAATTCTTCAAGCTGTAAACACCATACACGAGGAACGCATTGTTCACTCTGATTTGAAGCCAGCAAATTTTCTTCTTGTCAAAGGTTCCTTAAAACTAATTGACTTTGGTATTGCAAAAGCCATTATGAGTGATACAACCAACATCCAAAGAGATTCACAGGTGAATATCATTTGATGCCCTCCCTAGCTTTTGTTTATACATGGCAGATGTTACTTGTACAGAATTTCCCTAGGTGTATCAATTTTTGTTGCCTTCATAGTTATTGATTAGATAAATAAGATACGGTTACAGCAAAATTATATTCTCGTCTTCTCGTTCTGTTTGGATTTTGAATTATTTCCATATCACAGGTGGGTACACTGAGTTACATGTCACCCGAGGCATTTATGTGCAATGAGAAAGATGCAAATGGAAACACCATCAAGTGTGGTCGACCATCTGATATCTGGTCCCTTGGCTGCATTCTTTATCAAATGGTTTATGGAAGGACCCCCTTCTCCGAGTATAAGACATTCTGGGCCAAGTTCAAAGTCATTACAGACCCAAATCATGAGATTAAATATGAACCTGTTGGCAATCACTGGCTTCTTGATCTTATGAAAAAGTGCCTCGCATGGGACCGCAATGAGAGGTGGAGAATTCCCCAGTTACTTCAACATCCTTTTCTCGTACCCCCAGTGTCCCCACACCTATCCTTATCTCTAGACCAGAGTTCCAAACTTCTGCAACTCATTGCTGAATCTTGTGAAAATGAGCACGAAGCTTCGCATCTGTGTTCACAGCTTCAACAACTTCTCCTCAACTCTGTCCGGCCGATGACATCTCTGTTAATAACTTCTAAAGACAATCAAAGTGAGCTATTTTCCCAAACGTCAAAGAACTATTTTCTGCTCCACAAAAATCTGGGTACACAGAAAGATGAACAATGAAAGTCCTAATCTTGTTTCTTCATTCAAGGAATGGTTTCGAGTTCTCTTTGGCATGAAAATACTGGATTTGACTTTTGAGTAGCTGATGAATGATGATTGATAGAATATGAGGCATTAGAGCATTGAAGTTCCGTATTGGAAGCTGGATGATCAATTTAAGACCTGTAATGTTTGCCAAAAGTGTACAATACATATACTAACTGTGTTCTCGGCTTTGAGATTGTAAATTTGTTTGTAGTTTTGTTCGAGCGGTTGCTATTTATTTATGTTTCTTCCCAGGTTGATTCAACACAGAAAGAAACTATGCATTAGGTAATCCCCACTGTTAGTGCAATAGAGTTTGACATATTTGTGTAAGACTCATCTGTGTTGTAAAATTGATGATGGTTCCTTTCAAATTCTGCGACCTCTTGATTAATATAAGCTCCCTCAAGGATGATTTTATTTTATACGTTTCAAAACCACCAAAGATAGCAACATAATTAACTTACAT
The DNA here is from genome assembly GCA_030954485.1 of Citrullus mucosospermus. Classification (NCBI taxonomy): domain Eukaryota; kingdom Viridiplantae; phylum Streptophyta; class Magnoliopsida; order Cucurbitales; family Cucurbitaceae; genus Citrullus; species Citrullus mucosospermus. The sequence continues at coordinate 11,847,728 of CM062057.1, read as the reverse complement.
TTGGCAAACTTGAAAATAAAATCCTTTTTTTTTTTTTTTTTTTTTTTTTTTTTTTTTTTTTTTTAAAAAAAAAAAAAATATTTTAAAATCATTTCTCTGCAAATCCTTTAACAATATTTCCAACCTGAAACCGGAAGATATTTCGAGAAGGGTTCACGTGCATGATAACCAAAACAAGTAAATATTTTGTAGTTTATATGATGAGATTGATTGAAGATGATCATAGTTTGTTGATATTTTGAATTACTTTGAGAATTTCGAGAATCTGGAATGCGGCTCGAGGGAAACATATATCTTGAATCCCAGGTAAAGATTATGGTTTGATAACTAATAAAATGATGAATAACTGATAAACTGTACTCTTATTTTGGTATTCTCTATGCTCTTTTAGGGGGTGTTTGGGGTATTGTATTGGGTTGGGTTGTATTGTATTGGATTACAAAACCCATGTTTAGGGAATGGGTTTTGGGGTTGGTTTGGATTACAAAACCAACCCCAAATACAACCCAACCCAATCCTTCCCGGTTTCTGCCGCTTCCCAATGCATAATCTACCCGATGTTTGCTTGCTCTCTCTCTCTTCTGTCGCCTTCTGTCTGCATTCACTCTTCCCCTTCTCTCCGCATTCACTATTCCCCATACGTTGGTCGAAGCAGGCCACGCATTGGTCGAAGTAGGCCTTGCATTGGTCGAAGGCTTGTGTTGGTCATTGGTCGAAGGCTTGCGTTGTTATTATTATATTATTATAATTTGGTTGTTGGCTTATTAAACTTCGATCACTTCCATTTAAATCTTGCACTGTTATTCAAAATAATTTGAGTGGTTAGGTTGTTTAACTTTATTGATTCACATGCTTATATATACGAATTCTCTCCTATTCCTATATCACACACCATTTTAGAGAAGAAATTAACTCTCCAAATTCTTCTTTTCCAGTGAGTCTCCTTTCAAGCTTTTGCTATTTTTTATTTCTTTCTCCTTATGTTATGAATTATTTTTATTCAAACTTTCTTTTGTTTCATGTGATGGTGGACTTCTCGTTTGATATGTGCCTTATCCATTTGCCTCTTCTAACAGGTACGTATGTATGCTCAGTTTTTTAATTGAATTTTTTTTTCCTAGCCATGATGTTTACTTAACTAACATAACCTTTTTTTTTTTGTCAGTGTAGGGTGGAAATTGACAGTTAACCAACCTACCCATCCGACCGTCACTACATTACACGTAACTTATTTGTACTACATTGTTCTGTTTTTTAAGTATATTATTTGTACAACTTGTTGTTTGACAAATGTATAGGATATTTTGTTTGAGATGTTTATGTGTATTTATGTGTCTAATTCATCCGGTTGCATCTTTGTTTAAACCATTTTGAAGAATAAACACTTTCAACAATTTCTTACTATTTCTATTGCAAATTACTTGTGTTATACAATACATTTTCTTTTTGTACTTTACACAAAACACGTTTTCTGATGATTAAGTATGTGGATTCAATATGAGAGAAAATTTTAAAAAATAATAATAATAAAATTATAAAAAAAAAAAACAGTGAAGAATAACTTTTGATTTTTTTTTTTTTAAAAAAAAAGAGTAAAAGATGTACCAATTATAATTTGGAAGATGAATAGGAAAATAAATTTTTATATTTGAAACCATTGTATAATTTATAATTAAAATTCAAAAGTTTGCAAAAAAAGTGGCAATGCAACTCAAATAATTGTTCAATGCGGTTTTAGAATTGAAAACCAAATTTTCGAACGTCGCAAAAAAAAAAAGTTGGTACTTCAATTCAAATTGAATGTGGTTTTAAGCCAAAAAGTTGTACTTCAGCTTAAATTCAATGAGTTTTTTTTTTTTTTTTTAAAAAAAAAAAAACCAATGTTTTGTAATCTAAAAAAAAATGGTACTTCAACTTTGCAAAATTTTTAGATTGAACTCAAATGTTTCTTAATTTTTAAAAATTTCGGGACTTAAACAATCCTCAACATCCTTTCTAAATAGAATGGACTATTTTCTACATTTTTCACATCTATTTCTATAAAACAATTTCTCAAGTTGTAGTTTTAGAAAAATTTTATCAAGTAGTATTGACAACATAATTTTTGAGAAATGGTAGTCAAGTAGCATATGACCCCATCAACTATGGTTCTATATGATTAAGGGAATTGAAAATCTTTTCACAATTAATTTACACAATCTTCTCTTGACGAGTTTGTTTGTTTGTTTACGTGTTTGTTTGTTTATGTGTTGAGTTGTTTACTTATTCATTTGTTCATTTGTAATCAATATCTTTCTGAATAATAAATTGGGTGGGGTGTAAGAAAAGAATGATTGCATAAGAAGATCAAATAGATAGGACTTGGAAAAAATAAGAATACTTAAGTATGGCCGCTATCTTGTCAGGTCCATTGTTAGGTCAGTTAATCAATGGATGACATGGACATTCAACCTGACGAGCTCATTGCAATACTGACGGTTGTATGTGCGGCTACCGTAGCAATGGTGAATACTATCACCACTTTGCTACAATTGGATGACAATCGGGAGCGATCGTCTGCACTAATTAGACATCAGATTCGACAGTTGAATTTCTTTCGACTGATCTATGAAGATGATCAGACGTGTCGTGAAAACAATCGCATGGATAGGCGAACATTCACGATTCTATGTCAATTACTTAGGATGACGAGTAGGATAAGGCCCACGAAATATGTAGATGTGGAAGAAATGGTGGCTATCTTCCTGCACATAGTCGCACACGATATCAAAAATCGAGTGATGCGATGCCAATTTGCAAGGTCTGGCGAGACGGTTTCCAGGCACTTCAATATTGTGCTCAATGCAATATTGAGACTGTACGACGTTCTATTGCGGAAACCAGAGCCAGTCACTGAGAATTGTACAGATGATAGATGGCGCTGGTTCCAGGTACAGTCATTCTGTTGTTTTAATGGTATTGTTTGGGGTTTTAGAAATTAATTTAAACTTATCATTTAAACAACGTTTCGTCACAGAATTGCTTAGGTGCACTTGACGGAACCCACATAAAGGTAAATGTCAGTGCAGCTGATCGACCATGCTATAGGACTAGAAAGGGCGAGATTGCAAAGAACGTTCTTGCTGTATGCAATCAAACGTGTGAGTTCATATTCGTTTTCGCTGGATGGGAAGGATCAGCTGCTGACTCGAGGGTTCTGCGAGATGCAGTGTCCAGGCCAACTGGATTGAAAGTCTCAAGGGGTTGGTTTGTAGATATCGGTATACCTTTGCATACAAAAAAAAAAAATGTACGACAAGTGATAACTTGGCCCAATTTCGCAGGATACTACTATCTATGCGACGCCGGTTATCCAAACGCTGAAGGATTTTTGGCTCCTTATCGGGGACAAAGATACCATTTGACTGAGTGGCGTGGAGGGAACCCGCCAACAAGCCCTATGGAGCTTTTCAATATGAGACATTCATCTGCCTGGAATGTTATTGAGAGAGCGTTCGGGATGTTGAAAGGTCGATGGGCAATCCTCCGAGGAAAATCATACTACCCGGTTGATGTGCAGTGCAAGACCATACATGCATGTTGTCTCCTGCACAATTTAATAATTCGAGAAATGGGACCAAATTCCTTACTCGACGAAGGAGAGGGAAGTTAGGGGGGACCAATACCAACAGACAATGAGAATATCGAATTTGTGAAGACATCTGATGCATTCACTGCATGGAGGGATAATATCGCATATCAGATGTGGGCTGAATGGAATGCAAACTAAAGACGCCCTTGGGAAATTCTATGTATTCCTTTTTGTTTTTTTTTTTTTTTGGAGAAGATTGGAATTGAATTTTTTTTTTGTATGTATAAAGTATTTTGTTGGTGCCCGACGTGTACGCTTTGCAATTTTTTGTATAATATATATGAATATTTCAATGTTATAGTGTGAATGGATTAATGTTATAGTGTGAATGGATTAATGTTATAGTGTGAATGGATTGATTCCCCACATTCTTTTCGCAATGTTATATCCTGCATGTGTTGACAAATCAATTTCAGATGGAACCATCCGGGTCACGCGCAAGAGCCGCAAAACATATATGGACGGATGAGGAGGATAAAATCCTCGTGGAGTGTTTGGTCCAGTGTGTGCAGTCTGGACACTGGCGAGCTGATAACCGGACTTTCCAACTTGGATTCCTATTAAACATACTACGGATGATGCAGCAGAGGATACCAGGGTGTTCCATACAGGTCAGCCCACATATGGAGTCAAGGGTCAGGACCCTGAAGAGACAGTACAGTGCGATCGCTGAAATGTTGGGCCCAGGCTGTAGTGAGTTTGGGTGGAATGCGAAGCGCAAATGTATTGATTGTGAGGCAGAGATATTTGACGCATGGGTCAAGGTAATTTAATTACATGTTTTATTTATTTCTTCTTCGTTTAAATTTGTATAGGCCATAACATAACACAAGCCACCTTTAACAGAGTCATCCAAGTGCAAAAGAACTGCGCCATAAGTCATTTTCATACTATGATGACTTGGCCATCGTATTCCGTAAAGACAAAGCCACAAAGAGTCATGCAACCACCATTGTAGAGGTCGGATCTGAACCTGTTAAGAGGAGAACGAGGACATCTTGAACAACCAGTCCCCAGACTTTGAGAACTTCTATATTCCTGATCCACCTTTTGCTAGCTCACCCACGTTAGATGACTTTTCGACTACCCCCAGCAGTAGAGGGTCTAGGAGTAGCTTGCCATCAAGGAGTAGGAGGTCCCGAAGTTCATCGATTGGAGAGTACAGTGAGGTGGTTCGTGAGGGATTTCAACTTCTGACAAAGTCTATTGACGGCATTGCACAGTGGCCTATCATGAACGAGGACCTGGCAAGGTGTCGTCGTCGAGAACTATACACTGAGCTGCAATCCATTCTTGGTCTGTCGGTACAGGATGGATTAACTGTTGCACGATCATTGCTTGCAGATCCAATGCTGTTAAGCCACTTTGTGAACTTCCCACCACAGTAGAAGTATGACTATTGCATGTAAGTCCTCGGGCAACAACGGGATCCAACACCATGACTATGCTTTTTCTCCCTTCAATTTGCAACCCTAGTTATTTTATGATTAAGGAACCTTATCTTTCCATGATGTTGTTTGTAATTTGAATTATGTGTACTTTTTTTCAAACTTTAATTTTATATCGTTGTCCTTTTATTATATACTTAAATTATTTTACTTTTAATTCTAATATACTGTGATAGTTGAAACAGATGTACAAAAAAAAAAAAAAAAAGTCTAAATAATACTTCAAGAAAAAGTAGTCAACATTATAATATAGCATGATAATTTGAAATAATATTTAAAAAGAAAAAAAAAATCAAAATCAGTCTTATAGTATGGTAGTTTAATTTTGTATAATATGAACAAATAAAATTCAAAATACATGATGGTTAAAAAAGATGTAGAAAAAAAAACAGTGGAAATAATATTTAAAAAAAAGGGTCAAAATACTATTTAAAAAGAAAAAAAAATCATAATTATAATATAGTATGATAGTTTCATTTTCTATGGTATGAACAGATATAGTTCAAAATATATGATGTTTAAAACAAATCTAGAAAAAAAAATTACTGAAAATAATATTAAAAAAATAAAAACAGTCAAAATAATAATTAAAATCAAAAAAATCAAAATTATAATATACTATGATAGTTTAATTTTCTATAGTATGAACCGACAAATTTCAACTTACATGATGCTTAAAACAGATGTAGAAAAAAAAACAGCCATAATAATATAAAAAAAAAAAAAACAGCCAAACCCAACCCAAACCTGCAATCTAAACACTGTAATCAGAAATCCAGCCAATCCAACCCTGCACTCCAAACACCGTAATCAGATTCCAATGTATTCCAATTCCAGACAACAAAACCCATCGTAATCAGTTTCCCAGTAATCCTGATTACAATCCAGCACCCCAAACACCCCCTAAAGTCAATGACACGTTTATAGTTTAATTTGATTCTATTCAAATAAGGTCATACAGCTTTTTGTTCTTAAAATACCTAATAATTCGATGTGATTTAAAATGATGCCAACCTTCTTATGTGATCCATAAATTCATCCGCACTTCCTGTGAGTAATGCAGATAATTGAGGCACAGGTGGGATAAGTTGCATCTAAGACATAAAGCATAAGTTATAACTAATATTAGATAATATTGGAATGAGTTATAAGTTATTAATTTCTACACAAGAAAGAAAGTAGTTTTTAGTGAAAAACAGGCCACTTCACCAGCATGTCTTGAACCATGGGAGTTGCAATTCACCATATACAGCCAAGTCCTAAATGATTAAGCTCATATTAAGCATAGAGATTCAGCCAAGAAGGGCTCTGTGTGAAGCATGGATCTGAGCTTACCCCTTCCCCTTAGAAGTAATGGTGGGTCTACTCATCATCAATAGATGAGAGTTTATAAGAAGCTTCAGCACGAGCTTCCTCCAACTTTAGCAGCAATTCCTTCATGAAACTTGAATTAGTTCCATGAGTAATTCGCAGTATATCAAATGCCTTGGTATAAGATTTTACAGCATCGTCTGTATACCCAAGTAACCTGCAAATTGAATGGCATCACATATTTGATAAATCTTTCCCAGTTCTTGAAAAGCAGCCAATTTGAATTTAGTAACAGAGCCACGAGCTCTTCCAGCATTTGGAGTAAAAAATCCTCCAATTTCTTCTTCTAGCCAAATATATAGGAGAGCTTTACAAAAAAAAGAAAAAAAAAATGTAGCCACAAGATAAAGACTTTGGTTAATTTTTTATGTTATTCCCAGTTTAGAGAATGATGCATGGACACATCCCAAGCAATGTAATCATGCAGTTTTTAGAGCTTTAGAAAATAAAATAAGATATGGAATTGGTTTTTCATTCCTAGTGTTTTTCTGGCTGTAGAAAAGGGAAGGACTAGCAAATTATACAATATCTTGGTGCATTACTAACCATTCCAATTTCCCACAAGTATAGAACTGCAATCCAAGCAATGGATGGATCCCAGGGTATAGTTCTGTAATCAAAGAAAAATTTCATAGAATATATTTTATACATTGTTAACCTCTGGATCCATAACATAAGATCAAGCATAGTCTACCGAGTCAAAGTAAAACTATAATAATAATTTACTAGGACTCCCAGGAGCCAAAATTTTGAAATAACTCACGATATTTTAGAGGATATTCAACCTGGTGGCTGACATGGCAGTACTATAACATGCATGCAAGGTAACAAACTTGCTAGGGATCAACAGGGGAAATGAATCTTGAAAAGCAGCATGAAGCTAATGCTGAGGTTTATAAAGATTACTGGAAATCCTTAAGATGTTGAGATTGTTTCCCCTTTTTTCAATAATGTCTATCCTAGAAGAGCTACCATAACCGTTGAATGTTTTTCTATATATCATTTCATCATTGAAGCCAGAACTTGTTTGAGCGAAGCCAATTTTGAAGAAGAAAATTAAGGTAATACAAAAAACAAAGTAATCGTTGACAACAACCAAATCAAATAAGCTAGCTCATCAAAGTTTGCTATATCTTCTCTTATGAATCCTCATCCTAGAATTGTTCATTCTTGCGTGCAGAGAAAATGATAGCTGTTCCTTAAAAAGCATTCTTAACTTCATGCTTTACTCTTTGTCCACCATCACAGGTCTTCACGCTAGTTTGCATTGCACCTTAATTACTTCTAACAACTGCCTAGCTCCATAAAATTTGATATGGAGAAATTCAAAGGTTATTTTTAACATCTTAACTTGGTAATCACAGTGACTTGAACTAAACAGCTGGCCACTCTACTTCCCGAGTAAAAGTTATAAAGATCGGCACCTTTTGGGCTTTGACCAAAGAGATGGTGGATTGAGACTTTGATGGAGTGTAAGTAATAATTTTTCCACTTGTTTTTGCATTTATCTACAAGTCTTCTGGATTCCACCTTGCTTTTTATATGTAACATCCCGATCTAAATCAAAACTTAGCAACAAAAAAGTACATTTTGCAGTTTTTTCAGGGTAAGAAACCACGATTACATTGAGAAACATGAAAAAAAAAAAAAAAGGAATACTACCAGCTACAGAAAACATGCCCGAACAATAGGAGACCTAGTCTAACTACAAAAAAGGTCTAGTAACTGAAGCCAATAAAGGCATAAACCTGGTCATCTCTAAGACTCAAACTAAAATTTGCAGTTGTATCAACAAGATTATCCACTTTTTATCCCAAGACAATTAATTTATTAGAAGAATAATAAAGAGGCATACTCTGATAGACTGAAATTGTCAATTTGCAGTATGTTAGAGCTTTTGTCCAATTCTCTAGCTCCATCGAAATCTACAAGAGACATCAGACATTTGATCACAAAACAATGGAACATATCTCGGAGAAGCTGAAAACAGTTACCATTCATTATGCTTATAAATGAGAATAAAGCGATGTATTAAAACATTAAGATGCATGGTAAAATATTGGCTATATGTGCCACTATCTTGAAAAAACCACTCCTAAATTTGTCACAATTCAACCCAATTTTTTAAAAAATAAAATTTGGAAACTATAATATTAATCACAAAAGAATAGTAAAGAAATTAATGTAAAGAAAAAATATTGATGGTAACAATCCTATGGTACAAAAGCTTGATTGGCATAAAATTCATAGTTTAGAATTGATTTGTGCATTTTTCAATACTAAGGGATCAATTGCCCGTAGGTTTAGCGAGTGCTTGAACAAATTGAAAGTTCATGAGTGGTTTTTGCAAGTCTTCCTCGAAATAGTAACAATTAAAGAAGAAAAAGACTGTCTGAAACCTTATTAAACCATATATTAACAAAAGAGCTATGATAGAGCTTATAAACAAACTCAACGTCAAGAATCCCCATCTTAAATGCTACTTTCAGTCTTGCACATGATGTCTAAATAATAGCATATTAAATCAGATTGAATATGCACCAAACAATAACAAAATTGAACTTGGATTTTGAAGATTGACTGAACAAATAAATTTGACTAATACACAAACAATTACAAAAATATGTAAGGAATGGTAATAACAAAAAGAAATGTGAAAAGAATTCTTAGCCTACCGTGAGAAGCTTTTCTCGAGTTTGCATCAAACTGATAGAATAAGGATGGCATAATATCTTTTGGAGTTCCTCAACTTTTTCATACATAAATAAAGCTTCAGGATAAGCTGAATCTAGTTAAAGATAAAAGCAAATGACGAATATAACATGTCATAAATATTATTCCTAAAGATTAATTTCTATAGGAACAACACCAAACTGGGTTTAATCGGATGAAGGAGAACCCCTATGTTTTAAAAATTTTGATCAGTGACAAAAACCCAACTGCCATTAATGATTTATAGTTAAACACAAAAGGATACTTTGGGAAGACATAGAAGTAAAAGCTTCATCTGATATTGATTTTATTTGACTAGCAGTATTTTTTATATCCTCCTTATTTCGAACAAGTCCACATTGTTGGCATGTGAATCCAGTGTCATCTGCACGAAAAAAGATGAATATTGAAATAATAGCACATCCTTATTTACTGGTCAAATAGTGAAATATCACATACCAGAGTTACGGAGCAGGAAACCATCACATTGGTCATTTGTGCACCTGTAGCCCTCCAAAATTGCACTTTCTTTGATTTCATCTTCTTGAACCTTAAATTTTTTTGAAGGGAAGAAATGATCAAATCAATAACAACTCTAATCATTCTGGTCAAACATTATGTGTTGAAATCAAGGATGAAATACATCTGAAAGATGCAATTATCGGTTACAACTTTAACGCATCGAGAGCATGTACAAGTGAATAAGTAGTTTTCTTTAAGAGTCTTCTGCCGAGTCATAGTGCTTCCAGCAGTTTCAATGTAACTTATCGACACCTAATAAATTTCACCAGATAGACATAATTAGACAGGGAACTGGGGAATATAAATCATAAAACAACACAGACAAAAGAATGATATATTAGAGCTACAACAGAAATGATGCACGGATAAAAAAACGACCACATCACTAATACCTAGAGAACTAGGCAGAAAAAAGTGAATATAGATAGAATCGTTACCTCAGCACCTGCGGGTATATGTTGTACAGCGCGGACCACAGCAGATCTTCCCTCGAATACCAAAACAGCATTGGGCAAGCAGCTATAGTACCAAAACCATGCAGTGACTTGGTTGAATATTATGATGAAGTTTCTTATCAAAACAAATTATTATGATGAAGTTATGAATGTAAATACAGAACATGTCTAGTGAGGAGTTACCTATGATTTATAATGGAGATTACAGGATATAGTCCAGTCCCCAAGGGTCTAAGTTCACTGTCACATATGGTATGTGCATTACATGCCAGCTGCATAAAAATGCATGGGGTTAGACTTGACTTCAGAAAAATTGATGCAGAACTGATCTTACCAAACCTTATGATCACATAAAATAAGATTTAGCTTGAGCATCTGACGTAGCCTAAAGGATAAGTAGGAGATAATTCTCCAAGAATAAAATAAAAGTCTTTATTATGAATCAAAAGTTATCAAAACACAATATCTCTATTTATAGAGAATTAGAAAGCAAACTAATCCTAATCCTAATTAATCCAATAAACTAATCCTAATTCTAATAAACCAACGAAACTAACCCTAATCCTAATAAATCAATGAAATTAATCCTAAACTTAATCAATTAAGGATTTAACCAAGATACCCTACTTTACCATAATCCTACTTCATCATTCTATCCTACCAAAAAAAAAGAAAAAAAGAAAAAAAGAAAAAAAACTTGTCCTCGAGTTTCAAAAGGAAAATGAAGAATACAAAGTTTTCTTTCAATGATTTGTAAGAATCCCAAATAAAATCGTTGGCTTGTGTAAATCTTGCTGTACAACTGCAACTGCAAAGATCGAAAGAGCCCATAAAAAAATCTGAGAACTGTAGAGCATCACTCTCATCAAAATTTTTCTTTGGTTGTTGAGAATTGTATGCACGCCACCTACTAAGATTTTGCTCAATCATTTTAGCTAAAGTTGGAGTATCGAAGCAACCCATCAACCCATCTGAAAGTTTGTTGTTGCATAAGCATAACCCATAATTTGTGAAGAAATGGGTTGAAATAAAATCAGGAAAAGGAAGGCAGCAAATTGAAACTGGGAAGGACTGAACCCAAGCCGAATTGAAACACATGCTAGGAATTGAGCACACATGTTGGGTCAAATCGCTTGGGTCGGTTCAAATGGATCATGTGTTTCCACGTATTCTTCCTTGCGATCTTCCGAGCAATCAACTGCAACCAAAGATTCAAACTTCTTCAAATCCAATTGCCCATGGTCTTTGTCTTCCATCTATTATTATGTCTTCTTTCTTGACTTCTTTGTCTTTGCACGCAACAATAAATGTTTTTTCGTTCTTTTTTTTCCTCCTCTATAACGTTGGTGAATTCACGTGGGAACCTTAAAATCTTTGCCACAAAAAGGTTTTGTCGATTGATTCTTCACCCTCCTTGACTCTTGTAACTTTCTTTAACAATAAGTTCAATTCACCTTTGTCTTTGGTCATGTCGCATTCATCTTTGTTTTCGCTTGAATCTGTTTTGTCAGTGTCTTCTTCTTCTTCTCCTCCTTCATTGCACGTCTTGTTCTTCGTACAGTTGGACTTTGCTTCCAACTTGGGTTGCTTGAGTTTCACTCGTGAGCTTCAATTGTGATTCATTGAATTTTTCTTGTGCAAATTCACAACTTCCCGTGATTTCTAGCCTTTCTTGAACTTTCCCCAAAAGCCCCCAAATTTCATCCATTCCCTTCCAAAAATCTTCTTGATAGATGTTCTTATTTTAATATTTTTGTTTGCTTGAAAATGTTTCGACCACTGTATTGGTGTTGGGTGTTCTTAGACGTTGGTCATAATAATTTCTTTCCACTCTAAATCATTTAACTCCTGATTCTTACATTGATTTCTTGAAAACTTGGTTTGATTGGATCGTTGAGCTCTTTGTTGATAATGTCGTCTTGTCATGTTGCCCCAAACTGCATTAGAATCTTCATCAGAATCACTAGAATCACTAAAGTCATTTCCATGTGGATAATGATAGGTTCTGTGAGAAAATCGGGCATGGGTGAAATTATTATGTTGGAATTCTTCGCCGAATCACTTGAGTCAGAATTTCAGCATTGTTTTTTGGAGTAAATTTGACTTTCTTGCCTATACCAACTGCTGTATTTTTTCTTGGGCATCTTCCTTGGTTGATAATAGTTCATTCTTGCAAAATCTTGAAAAAAGCTTCAATTTTTTCTTTCTTTTCTAGAATATAAAGGGTTCCCCCTAATTAAATGTGTGTTGTTTAACAACGAGCACAACTCATGAAGCTCCCTCTTACGATTGGCATTGTCATGAGTTTCCCAATCTTCCACTAGCGGCAGTCAACATTGGCCCAAACGGCTTCTTTGATACAAAATTGATGTAGCCTAAAGGATAAAAAGGAGATAACTCTCCAAGAATAAAATCAAAATCTTTATTATAAATCAAAAGTTATCAAAACAAGAACACAATCCCTCTATTTATAGAGAATTAGAAAGCAAACTAATCCTAATCCTAATCCTAATTGATCAAATAAACTAGTTCTAATTCTAATAAACCAAGGAAACTAATCCTAATCCTAATCAATCAATGAAATTAATCTTAAACCTAATTAGTTAAGGATTTAACCAAGATACCCTACTTTACCATAATCCTACTACATCAGCATCATATCCTATTTTAGGTAAACACCTCAAATAATAGCAGCAGAAGAAGAGCCCATTTGTATTGATTTAAGAAAGAAGTGTTTATCAAAAAACTCATTTTTATTTAAACTCATTTGATAAAAACGGTTTAAAATACACTTCAAAATCCATTTTTAGTGGTTGTTAAATACTCCAATTTTTTCCAAAATGACTTATTTTTTAAATAAAACACTTGAAAATGCATTCCAAACACATCCGAAGTACACAATCCTGAAAAACCAACGTTTGAAAGATGGCCCTCAATAAATTTATGCGAAATAGATGTTAAGACACTAACAATAAATTGAACCAACTATTTCCCATCTAAAGTGCATATTGACCAAGTTAAAATTACGGCTAATGCGATCTTCATCCAGCTAAAGATGACCATTGCCAAATGAAATTTATTGTTAGACAGTCCAATTTATAATCAGAATGCCAATAAACACAAGGTTGTTTAAATTAAGAATATTAGAGTTACTCAGCAAAAGTCAGTTCAGCTACAGTATAACAAATAAGTAGAAACATAAATGTTAAAAGCAGAACCTTGGAAAAGTTTACTGCTATCTCTTTTACGTTCATTTCTGGCCACTGCAGAATCAAATTCACAAGAGTTCCCATCTGAGCATACAACACCAATTGTTTTTCATCTATGCCAGACATGTCTGATTGGAAAAATGGTTAGACAAAACAAATTACCAAGTTGAATGTGATAGTTAATATGGCAACGCATTATTCAGATAGAGAACTTCATTAAATGAGGATACGATCTATTAGTTCCTCCACCAATTTATAATTGTCTGTTGCAGCCGTAGGTATGACCTGACAATAAAGTAAGGATATGTTCACGCTGCAAATTACTGACAATACAAACATCTAAAAATATTAGATCAATAATTTTTAAAACAATTTATTGAACAAGAGATGGAAGTTCCACATCATACCTAAATATTTCTTATTTGCAACTTTATAATGTCAATATGATTAATTACAAATAGAAACTTATCAAGAGAAAACTAAAAATCATAAGATAAGGATATGTACGAATGATATCAGCATTACAACATGGTAACCAACACGGTTTGTCTGCCTACAACCAGATACATTAACATGAGTATGAGTATCCATATTAAATACAAATAATTGAACAGGAATGGTAACTACCTTACACCACTACTATCATATGATGGTGTTTGAAGCTTGATCAAATAGACATAGCAGTGTTCAAATATATCTTCACAATCTAATATAAAATTTCTTGAAGGAGCATATTGCATACATCGAACATAGAAATACAGCCCTTCGCTTTTGTTTCCTGGAGAACTAACATTTTGGCCAAAGATAATTCTTAGCAGGGATTTCTCCGGATATTTTTGTAGTTCCCAATAGCTACGACAGCCAATATCCAAACAAACTTATTGCTGTGTTCAATCATCTCCCCATGCTCAAAATTTAAGAGATAATGGAGCAAACATGAGATTTTGGGAGGATGATTGGTGTGCTAGTAAAGCCTTTATAGATATACCCCTTCCCCCTGACTTAATGCTCTGGTTGACTCCAAATGCTTCTCAGCTCACAGTACAAGGGAATATGGGACGTTGCATGAAAAGTTGAAACCTAAGGTTTAAAATCTTTATGGTTGATAGAGAAACGCAGGAACAGACTACTATTTGCCATTGATAGTTTTTGTTGCTTATTAGCTATCCTTATCTACAACCAGAAAGACCCATAAGAATAGTTGATCATTCTGATTCAACTGCCACAGCTTCAAGGCCAAACCACATTTCCCATTTAGTTTCCTGCTCTATTATTTTTTCACGAACAAGTCTAACACGGAAAGCCTGAAGCTGAGAATATTTTCATATGGTAAACATGGAAAATGCCATAAAAATCAGGAGTTGTTGAATAAAAGTGGAGGGAAAACTTTACCTTTTCACTTTGCAATTTTCTTCGAATAAAGAGTTTGATCATCAACCTTATAGATGGAGTAACAGATTTATGCCTATCCTTGTCAAGTTTTGCGAGAGCATCACATTCAATACGATGGAATTTCCACTCTGACTTCTGAAAGTTATTGAAGCACAAACTAGTCAAATCCCATCGTTTATCATGCTTAGGTGTTATTAGATGACAAGACACTAGTACAACCCATCTACTAATCACTACTTAAAAACAGCATAGGAAGAATAGTGAAGTTCTAAAATATAAATGAAATTTTGTCACACCAGTATTGACAGAACATAATGTAGATTGTATCAAAAATATTGACAGAACATAATCTTCATCTTCTTCTTTTCAAAAGAATTCAGGATTTGATCAGAATGAATATGTATACATACTTTCAAACAAGAGTTACATGTCCTAACGTTTGCTCAGAAGTTCTCAAATTGTGGTCTAGTTGCTTGCACAATCCTAACATTACAAACAAGCAAGCAATGGTTGATCTTTAGCTCAAGTTTTACAGTTAGATGGTTAAATTCAACGGTGCATAAAATAGTGGAAAGGAACAAAAAAGATTTCATCTGTCTCGCATACCTGGCACATACTACTGCAATACCATGCAACTTTGCAAGCTGAGCACTTCTTAAGGTTTATTGATGCAAAACACCTGTCACATCTAGACTCGACTGTTGAGTTGTTGGGGACGCAAACATAAGGTTCTTGGCTAATGATTTCTTCTCCTGCAACACTAAACATGATTAGTCCTATAAACTTTTATTTACATTGAAAGCTCCATCAGTATATACTAACAACACCTCACATACTTCAAAGCAATGTTTTAAAAAGCCATTGAGGCTTATGCCTTGAGGCTTACCTCTCGAGGCAAGGCTCTAACTTCTAGCCTCAAGACTTAAGCCTTCATTGAACCATTAGAGGCTTACGCCTTTGTGAAAGCACACTAAGACTTAAAATCTCTATGCTTTGTCTAATAGTTAGAAAAATTATAGTGATTTTCTTCATTCTTGAAAAATAAATGTTTGAGTTGCAAAAATTCAAACTATTACTACTTTTAACCTTAAGATCATTGAAGACAAAGATGTATAATATAAATCAATCCTATTAACGATAATCCTATTAATGTAGAACATTGAAGACAATAATCTATAATATATAAATCAATCCAATTTGTGGCTTACACCTCATATTGCCTTGAGGCCTATGCCTCACCAGTTCAAGAGCATTGGCCTAGTTTGGTTATTGATAATTTCTTCAAGGATATTTGTTCAAATTGAGATGCATGTACACTTCAAGGATATTTTTCTTTTGAGTTTGCATCTTTTGAACATTTTAGTTCAAATGAAAAGCTTGTCTCTTAATCAAAAACTATAACAATCAAGCTATGGCATATAACTA
Organism: Citrullus mucosospermus; assembly: GCA_030954485.1. NCBI lineage: Eukaryota > Viridiplantae > Streptophyta > Magnoliopsida > Cucurbitales > Cucurbitaceae > Citrullus > Citrullus mucosospermus. Next base: position 11,831,563 of record CM062057.1, on the reverse strand, counting down.
GAATGCTTTATACTAAACCAACTCCCAAGCGACTTTCACAGACCCACTTTCTTAACTTGAAATAGAAGCCTGTAATTGTCTTTATTTTTCAATTTTGCGGCAGTGTTGGCCATTCATATCTTACACCTACAGCGAAGAGTTCAAATCTATCTAAGCAGCCTTAAGCAAGTAGACAACCAAAGTTGACCCCAGTATGAGCTCGTTAGCTTGAGCAAGAACAAAAATGGCAGTTTTAGAGTTGTCAGGATTTCAGTAAACAAAGAAGATAACCGATACAAACAACGAATAAAGAAAAAAGAGAATGACCCGGATGGAAATTCCTGGTGGTAAAGAGGCTCCGACCCTTCTCCGGCAGAACAGTAACTGTTAACCCACGGTCGTTTAGAACACTGTGCAAGTCCTCCATGAATTCTTTGAAAGGACAGAGCACCAACAGTGCCGAGTGAGGTCTGGAAAAAAGGTGGCTTCTTTTTCCCACTGACGGCAGAATGGAATTCTCCCACCTGAAAACCAAAGCAGTTACGTGTAAATTGATCACAAAGTTAAAGCAACCCTAATGAATATGAGTAAAAAAAGTTCAAACTGAAACCTGAAGTTGAGTAAAAGAAAGGTTGATGCTTTGATGGGGACGTGAATGATATGTTTACAATCTAAAATCGAGTATGATTACAAGAGTTGCGGCAAGTCACTTCTCTTTTTTAAGTTTCACCCTACATGGTGGATTTATTTAGGGGAGTTGAGGTTGGAGATTCAAATTTTCTATCAAAAATCTCATAACGGTGTAGTAGTCTGTCTTCTAAAGTTTGACACAAATATCAATCCATTTGATAGCCAATTATATTTGGCATTAGTGTATTGAATGGTGTTTGAAAGATTTTTGGTATATTGTAAAAGTAAAAGTAGGTACTCCCAATAATATTATAATTTTTTTCTATATAAACAATTGTTAATGTGAGTGGACTTTATGTCAGTTGAAAGTGTTTTGATCTGGCTAACAATGGACGAGAGTAGTACCTACACTCTTGAAGTACTGAAAAATTCTTCATGGCACTCAACATATACAACATGTTGTGAGTAGAGTAAAATTGCTTAGAGAAATTAAGTGGATACACAACCATATATGTCTAGTATATGTATTTGAATTTTGTTTTTAAGTTCAAGCAAAAGGTTAAATCTCTTGCTCTTAAATTTGTGAATTTCCGCATTTAAAATATATATCGTGTGGATAAGCAACCATTCTTTAGACTGGCATAATAAAAACACAAATGTATAGTAAACATGTCTTTGAATTTTGTTTCTAGCCATGTTTATCAATTTGTAATGAAAAATGATATAACTGTGATTGGATTGGATTGATGGATTAGTGGTAATGGGCCTCAATTGTAATTTTGTTTGGATTGTTTTTTATCATGTTTACTTAGACATTTTGTGAAAGTAATCTGATTACGATTAGGGTTGTTTACTTTGCAATTTTAATTGAATAGATGAAGTAGTATTATGAAACTACCCTCTACGTTAAATTTACACCCAAGGATAGAACCCCCATTTCGCAAACATTTTGAAAATCTCTCAATCACTTCACTCTCTTCTTCTTCCTCTTACTCTAACGTTCGGGTGACACTTAGGGTTCATCATTCGATTGTTTGATCATCGTTAAGTACATCATCTCTAGCTATTCTACTCCATTAATTGTTTATTTCACACTTCATTTCTCTTATGATTTTCTATCCATCTCTATTTGTTTAGGGTTCATAAACATCATTTTATTTCTTACGATTTTTTTTTAATTTGTATTCGATTTTGCATGTCGCTAGGTCCTTATCGTTGATCCATTCATATCATTCTATATCTTGTGTATATATGACATTGTTTGACATCGTTGTATTTATTGATTGCCTTACCGACCTGAAGTTATTGCTTGTTTTACCGATTGATGTTGACTAATAGTCTTTGTTATATTGTTTAGTATTTGTCACAACGTTTACTATTTCCTACTCATCCTCCGTTTCTTATTATAGTGTTTACTATTTCCTACCTAGACTAAAATAGTCTGCACGTGAAACGCAGACTGTTATAACTCATAAACTATAATAACCACTAACTATAATAACCCACTCAAGACCCCCTTAGTGGTTAAAATAACCAACTTTCTCTCTCTCCAATGTTTCCAATAACTCCACCCACAACCTATTTGATGACAGACTCTAGCAACCAACTTCAGTAATCACTCTGCATGGCCCAACTCCAGCAAAGACCACCTCTAAAGCCCGATTTCTGTGATGACCAACCTTTGTGCGGCTAACTCTAATGACTACCTCTAGTGGCCAACTATGACAATCACCTCCCGTGATCAATCTGATGACCACTTTCGTCGATCACTTCGCGGCTAACTCCAACACCCAATTTCAGGGACAACTACCTTTGACGATTACCTCTAGCGACCAACTTCGACAATCACCTATACGATGAAATCTGGAGATCAACTCTACCAAAGACCACCTCAAACCCCCCCAATTTCGAGGATGACTCACTTTAATGGTAAACTTCGATGATCACCTCCGGCGACCAGTTCAGTCTTTTTTTTAATAGTAATTTGACATTAATAGAAACACTTTGAGTATAGTAGATCAAGCAAACTTGTTTATGAAAACACTTTTTGAAACCAACTTCTATAACATTTTGAAACATAGGAACCAAACAAAAACTAGCCTCAAAACATATTGACCAAAAAGACATTTTCCCGTTCTTTTTCATACAATTTGTCCTTTTTTGCAGTTTAGTTAAAAACAAAATCAATGAAATTAAACAAATCCTCAAACTTATAGACTGTTATTGTAAATATTTAGCCTCAAAACTATTGTATGAACTATGAAATTAAATAAATATATGCTTTAATCAATTGAGATAGACATAAATTAAGAAATACGTTCGGTTAATTTATGTGGTTGATAAACTTTGATATTTAAGGCACCATTACTTGTATTTAAAAAATAGTAGAAATAACCTAAACCCAACTAAAATGACTTACACCCTAAATACAAACTATTATAACTCAGACAAAAATAGTTTACATCCCAAACACAGATTATTATAATCCACAAACTATAATAACCAACTCAGCACCCCAAATAACCCCTAAATGTGTAGCATATTGAAAGTTAGGGACCAAATGGAAATTAGACCCAAAACTACGGATCGAAAAAATATCTTTTCCTAAAATTTTCTATTCAACTCAATGTGTAAAAAATGTGATAAATATTTGTGAGTTAAGTATCCTTACACATGTTTTTTTTTCTAAAAGAAACTAAAGGCTTATTTCTAAAAGAAATAAAGAAATAGGATTGTTAGTATTAATCTACATCAACTCCTCCATTACTCTACCTATGATCGTAATAGTAAATTTGGAGTGGAGACTATTTTAGTTTGAATTTAGGGTGTATATGTTTGGGTTGATGATTTGTTGAACATGCATGGAGTTCTTTTTTTTAGTACAACAATTGTGGGGATGGAGGACTGGACCTTCAACCTTTAGGAAAAAAGTTCATGGCAATTATTGTTGAGCTAAGCTCACTTTGACAACAAGCATGGACTTCTAAAGTATGAGTTAGGGTTGTTTTTGACTTATTGTTATTATTATTATTCTGAAAAGATTATTATTATTATTATACAAGTATTGGTATCTTAAATATCATATTTTGTTTTATTATTGTTCCACCAAATTTTTAAATGTGTTATGTCACACCCCATCCCGAACTACCCTCTCGTAGCCCGAGACGGAGCGTGAGGACAACAGTCATCGACTTTTCGGTCCATTTCCACTGTCAAACTTACCTTGTTTCCCATTTAACTACCTTTCCTAGGACGGTGATACCATTAACTTGACAAACCTCGACTTCGGTTGACAACGGGAACTGTCATGCTACCTGAAAAATGGAAAACATATGAAAGGATGAGCTAACAGCTAAGTGAGTAACAGTTTTTGGAAACATCTTACTTTAACTATAAAACTGGTCATAATATAAACATTGTCAATCACGCATAAAATATCGATTCAAATCATATGAAAACATGCTCAAATACCATTGTTAAATCATGCATGCTTATTTCAGAGAAAACTACTCAAAAATTCCATTCATTTCAAATCATTCTCCTTAGGTGAGGCGGAGCGGTGCTTCTACGCTTCTCAATGTCGAAAACATTTCATATCTTTTCCTTAGTTGAGGTGGAGCTGGGCTCTACGCTATTCAACGTCGATTATCTTTAGCTGTGTGGAGTAATCTCAACACATCAGCATCGTATATTCCTCTATGTGCACATAGGTATTATAATCCGGGCTGCCTATATGCCTTCCTTTTATCATTAAGCATTGGAGTCCCATTTCTATATTTCGGCTACCCATTTGCCTTCTTCTAGTCCTTGAGCTTTGGGTGCCATTTCCAAGATTTTATAAAATACACAATATGTTTTGGAAATATCATATCATAAATTCATAAGTGAACCGTTTCCAAACCTTTCATAAATCATATAATACCAAATAGCATGCTTTCAGTAAACTCAATTTCAAATCTTTAATATCAAACAACATGCTTTTCAATAAGCTTATTTCCAAATCTTTCATGAAATTATATAACATCAAACAGCATGCTTTTCAATAAAACCATGAAGATCTACAACATGCTTCTTAATAAACTCATTTCAAATAACCAGCATACTCAAGTGCTTTTTAAATATAAACACATGCTCTATACGTTGAAACTCATGAATACTTAATTCATATTACAAAACCAATGATATTAATTATAGAGAACGCATTCATATTTTGAAAAACATTAGTGTTACTCACATAATATTTGCTCAAAGATAGTTCCTTTTCTTTCCCTCTAATTCTTTTTCCCGAGCTTCTTGGATGCAGCGTTCTAAAGTCTGGAACGCAAGGCAACTTATATTCCTCTGTCAGCTCGGTTGGACGCAACCCTGCCCTTGAACGCAAGGTTAGTTACTTGAACGCAATGTGCAACCTTCCAACCAACTCTTCTGGCTTCACCCCCTTGGAAGCACAGATCTCCTTGAACGCAAGGTCTACCTTGAGCGCAGAGTCTATCTTTGGACGCAGTGTTCACCTTGAACACAGAGTTTTTCTTGAGCGCAAAGTTGATCCCTTTAATGCAAGACAACTTGCTGAACGCAAGGTAGCTAAGTTGTTAAGTATATCTTATCCCTTGGCCGCATACTTCTCTACGAACGCAAGGATTTTCCCTTTTCTGCTTTCTCTCTACTTTCTCTCCAGAACTCAGACTTTTTTTATCATCCCCCGCTCCCTTTCCTTCAAGGCCCTATTTATAGTTTTGGGATGAATCCAACTTCTCCTCTCTTTTTGCCACTTGTTTACCACCTGTCACGCTGCATGACACATCCGACATGCAACCCGACACCTACTCCTTATGAGGTGTTAAGTGCAAATGAACCCATGCAACCTTTACCAGCTCATCTTATGTGTCCAACTTACTCCAATATACAAACTATTCCTTCAACCTAGTGTTCCCTATGCGTTTATATAATCCTCTTCCAGGTTTTAGCTTCTTTACTACCTTTCCTTACTCTCGGCCATACTACCTTTGACCCTATTCTCCACCGTATACTACTAGGCGTCAATGTCTTAAACGCACACTACTATGCGTTCGTACCTTGCCGCATAATACCATGCGTCCAACTTTCTTCCCTTATGTCAAGTCTTAGCTACAAGTCCTTCTCTTGTGTGATAACACATCCGACGGTGTGGTTTACCCTTGATAACCAAATTCAACTCAAGACCTTCCTTATGCGTTTGCACTCTTTGCGTTTACCTTTACTTCGTTCTGCATCCATGACCTTCCTCCTATCCTTGAGAATTCATTGATTATCCCTCTACACGTTCTTGTGTTGTAATCCAAGGTTATGCTTCCAACCTCTTCCTTATGTTTAGCCATTTTCTCAACGATAAATCCTAGCATATATCCATCTCCAGTCTCCTTCCTTTAGGCTTGCTTCTTAACCTTCTAACTTATCCAATTCAAAATCTTCCTTAATGGAAGTCATGCATTTACCTTAAATTATAGTAGCATCTCTCCTCGATTCTACCTTATACGTTTTATCCTTCTTTTAGATTTCCTTTCAACGCATCACTACTCAACTTTAATCCTTACTCATACGTCCTACTTAAGCCAAGCTTACATCTCCTTCCTTAATTACCTCCTATGCGTTTCACTTCTTTCCCTTCGAGTTCTCGGGTTACTTCCTATGCGTTCACCTTTATCATGCGTTTCCTTTGTCTTGACCATGCGTCCAACATGGTCTTCTACTAGGTATGCGTCCAACTCAATTTATCTCCCAGCTATACTTTTTAACTCTTCCCATCACTTGATGAGATTTCCTTTCTTTCCTTAGATCTTACTTCCAAGCTCAAAGTCCTAATTGCTTTCTCCTGGTCTGGTTATTCTACTTAGCAAAATTCTTAACTCTAAGAATTACTTTAATTCCAAGATCCAGAAATCACTCAACGCAACCTTTCAATCCAATCCTTCTAATTCAAACTTATCTACGGCTTATACTTACCTAACACTATAGCACAAACCTCTCTTGTCCTACTTCTTTTCTTTATAGGCTCTTCAACGCATTGGTTTTAAAAGTAGAGTGTGACATGTTAGGCTTTAGATTTTGTTATTCTTTGTCCATTTGGACATTTTGGGATGTATTGATACTATTAAATATGCACAAAATACGTGAGATTAAACTAAAAATTTATATCGTTGATTAAGTAAGAAAGCTTCATATTTGGAAGTGTACCAAAAGTAACCAATTCTCTAACTCCATAATGTTGCACAAAAGTGTATAGTGATAACTGCTAAATATAGGCCTAAAGAGATTGAATCCACAACGGCAACGATTGATTACCTTTGCCAATAATTATGATTAATAATTGTAGAAATACAAAGAAGGATAGACATAAAATTTAGACATGTTTTTTCCTCAGCAAAATCCTCTCATGAACAGCAACTCAGGAACAATTTGGACATCATCAATCAGGGCTTCCCACTATTCTCCGACAAGGATACTGGCTTGTGGGAACCATTTCTTTTTTGGAAAGAAGGGAAAACTTTACAGAAGCACATCTTTTGTAAGCACTGACTTGTGTTACCAAGTGTTGGGGTGCGGCCATGCGATTGTGGCTATGAGTTGCAAGGGGAGAAGTAGTCGTGAGCGAGAGCAAAAATTTTTGGAAAGTAAAATTTTGGCTAAGTGTTGGCCAAGCCCATGCGTTGTTGATTGACTCAAGGAGGGTTGTGAGCTGAAGTAGTTGCCCGCGTCGAAGGATAAGTAATTTTGGCGGGGGGAAGAAATGTGCTTGAACCATGCGTTTAAGTCATTCTGCGTTAAGGACAGTCATGCGTTGAAGTCGCTCCGCATCGAAGACAGAGTGGTCTTGACGCGACGAAAATAGTGGTGTATGACGGGGATGTATGCGTCAAAAATAGGAGGCGTTGAGGACGACACCATGCGTTGGGTGTAGTTAGTTGCTGAAGGCGTTGGAGGACAAGTTTAACATGAGTGCCTCGCGTTGAGGTGTGAACCCTGCGCCAGCCTGCAGGTGAGGGGTAAGTCGGCAACACAAATCTTGGTGTTTGTGAAGGCTAAGTCGGTAATATATATAGTTGGATTAATTAAATGTTTAATCATTTTTAAGACATTTTTTAGAGCTTAAGTCGGTTCCATATTTCAGACAAACTTCAGGAAAAGATTGAGGAAGGTGTTCTTGCGGATTTTGGGCGAAATTCTACTCATATTGGTGTTGAAAACGGAGCTGGAACAGAAGATTGATTGCAGTCGCACAGACTGAACAGTAGTTGATATTTGGAGTAGAACGTATAGAGGAAGCCGAGTTTAGAGCTGAAATTTGGAGGTCAGTAAGTTAACATAATTCCTAACAAATTTTGTGAAGGATGGTAAAGCTGAAATTGAAGTTAATCATGTGAATCTTTAGGGAAAAGCAGCACTTACAAGATTGTTAAGCAATCTGGAGCAGCATGAAGTAATTTTGGAATAACTAGAGAACGAAGAAGAGTTAAGCCTTGAAATTTTGAGGTAAGCTGTAAAACTCAATTCTCCATAAGTTTGTAGAAGGGAAGAAGTTCTAAATCCGTCTAAAATCATGACTTTTAATAGATTGAAGTAAGAACAAGAGGAAAGGAAGAATCACAGTGCAGGGTGCCGCTAAAACCAAGTATCGGTGCGCTGTCTAAGTACTGGTAGCGAGACGAGTGTCGCTGAGACGCAAAGGAGTTTTCCGTCTCACAAAACTTGCTAGATATCGCTGGGTGTCCCTACTAAGGCCAGGAAGAGATAGGGAAGGCATACAACCCACGCAAGGCCTAGGAAGAGTTGTGAGTGACTCCTTTATTCTTCAATTCGATTTTTATTAAAAATGTTCTTATGGAATATGATTTTGCAATGAACTATTTAAAATGCATAATGTTTGATTTCATTATTTACAAGGCATGTTATATGTTTTCTAAAATTGATAGAAAGCATTTTCTTTATGAAATGTTATTGAATAAAGATCTGTATGATTTTCTATGAAAGGATTTCTATATGAACTATTTATGTGAACGGGTTCTAAAATGTTTTAGAGGAGGCTCAGTGCTCAAGGACATGAGAAGGCACGTGAGTTTCCCCGGGACCCAGTACTGAAGGACATGGAGAAGGTACTTGGGCAACCCATCATATTCTTATGTGCACATAGAGGTTGATTTGGCTGGTGCGTCGAGTTGCTCCGCATTGAGCCAGGGATGATTCCGACTTTGGGTGTGTTGAGCCTTGCTCCACCTCCAACTAAGGTTTTTTTCGACTTTGAGTGCGTTGAAGCGTTGCTCCGCCTCAACTAAGGGAAAAGTTTTGAAAAACCAAACTGTTACTGTGTTCACTTCCTTGGAAAACATTCATATATGATTTGAAATTGGATTTATGAGATTGATGGATTTGCGGAAAGTATGCTTTAGTTGAATAATATGTTAAATCCTTGTTTATCTTTTATATGTAACATGCTTGTTTTCAACAAATGTCCATTTTACAAAGATTGGTCACTCACTGGGCTGTTAGCTTATGTTTTTCAATGTTTTCTTTTTCTCCCCCCAGGTAGCAAGGACGTTCCCGGTGCTTAGCCTACTTCAGCTCACCTTGCCTAAGTCTCGAGTTCTCAAAATTTAGTCAAGTCTGAGAGTTGTACGTTGTATATAACCTTATGTAGATGGCATATAGATCTAGTAGTTTTCGAGTGAGGATTGTAGTGAGGTTTTGTACAAATGTATGGCGGTTATGGAAGTTTAAATTATGTTATATGATAAAAGTGTACTCTGTACAGGGAGTAATGTCATGTTATGAGCATGTATAGTATAATTGAGTTCTATGAATGTATATGTATAAAATGTGTGTACATGAAGATATATAAGAAGAGACAATATGCGTCACAAGAGGGGTGATGTTTATTGTCTTCACATTCCCTTTTAGGATAGGTAGGTAATCCGGGAGGGGGTGTGACATCTTTTCTCTTTAAAGGTTTGGATGGGAGATCTTCCTTAGAGAGAAATTTTTAGAGATCTTCGCCAGTGTAGATAATTTGCATAAAAAGAAGTCAAAATGTGAGAGGGAAAATAACTCCCTCTCCCACGCATTCCACTCCTACAACGCTGGGAGTTTTAATGTAATTAATTAATTAACAAATTAATTAATATTGTAATTTAATATCATATATTAAATAAAATATATGCATTTGAATCATATTCATATGTATATCTCTCTCATATCTTATACTTCTAATATGAGCTTATTTACATTAATTTTAGGGTTAGTTGCACAAATAACAATCAAGTCCAAAATAATAAAAGAGAGCACAAGGAAAAACTTATTAGGGATATAGCACAAAATTAGCGTCAGATATCACTGGTAGCAGTTATCAGTGATTGTCATATTGGTAAATGACTAAAAAACTCACTTTCAACCCACCATTTCGCGTTTCTTCTTCTGATTTTCTCAAATTGAAAACTATCATTGATAGCCTCTGATAGCTACTATGAGTGTTAACCACTGATAGCTATTATCAGTTTCTATTATTGATAGTTGCTGTCAGTGATAACTTTCAATTTGAGAAATATTAATACAACCTTGAAATAGTAACACTTGAAATATTAGCTTTCAATTTCCTATCAGTTATTAGTGGCTATTATTGATACACTTTCATCAAATTGGAATCAAACTTGAAATATTAACACTTAAGGCTATTAGTGGTTATCAATGATAGACTTTTATAAGTAGTTATCAACTTTGGGAAACTATCAACTTTCATAGATTAACATTTAAAGCTATAAGTGATAGAAGTATATCAATGAGAGGTTTATAAGTGACTATCACTAATATCTACCTAAGTCATATCCTCAATATCATTAATATCATTCATTTAATTGATATATACCTAAGTCATATCACTGATAGCTTTTATGAAGGATCGACTTACTAATCATAGTATATCAAGTGGACAAAAATATATCCACAATGAGGAGAGTGCAGCTACTAGGCTTTAGTGGAGTGTCTTAGTAGTTAAGAAATGTTAATTAACTTGGTTAAAGAGTTTAGCCAGTTTATTTCGGATTGTTGGAGCTCATGATCTGTAGGTTCATTAGATCCTCTTGTTAGCTCATGGACTATTCTTTAGAATAGTATGATGAAAGAATTTGAAGATGTTCAAATTCGGTTAAGGAACAAATTTTATGGTTTGTTCGTTTAATTGTGAATTAAACGGAATTGGAGAGTTGAGAATATTTAGATATGATTTAAATATCAATTGGATGAATAGAGATTCATCAGGTCAGAAATTGACAGGAAAAATGGAGAAATTAGTAATTTAATATTTAAATATTTAATATTAATTGAATATAATTAATTAAATTGTTTAATTAATTATTATTTAAATTAATTATATATTTAATATTAAATTAATATTATTTCATTAATTTTTTAAATTAATTACAAATTGAAAATTGGAACTGGGAATTTCCAATTTTTGCATGGGAAGCATGAGGTGTTTAACTTTAAACTCACCTCACCTTCTTGCTTTCTACCTCCTATTAAAATTCCTTAATCACCTTAATAGATGTCAATTCTATAGCTAATGAGATTAGCTGAACTTCTTTTTGATATAGAAGAACGAATGATGAAATTGGGGTTGACTTTCGAAGTTGAATTTTTGCTGAAAATTCAAGAACACAAAATGTCACACCCCATCCCGAACTACCCTCCCTTAGACCGAGACGGAGCGTGAGGACAACAGTCATCGACTTCCCGGTCAATTTCCACTGTCAAACTTACCTTATAATCCATTTAACTACCCTTCCTAGGACGGTGATACCATTAACTCACTCTTGACAAACCTCGACTTCAATCGGCAACGGGAACTGTCATGCTACCTGAAAAATGGAAAACATATAAAAAGGGTGAGCTAACAGCTCAATGAGTAACGGTTTTTGAAAACATCTTACTTTAACTGTAAAGCTGGTCATAAAATAAACATTTCAAATTCCCATAAAATATAACAATTCAAATCATATTATAATATGCTCAAAAACTATTGTTAACTCATGCATATCTGTTTTAGAGTAAATCCTCAAAAATCTCATTCATTTCGAAATCATTTTTCCCTAGTTGAGGCGGAGCAATGCTCTACGCTTCTCAACGTCGATTTTCCCTAGCTATGTGGAGTAATCTCAACACATCAGCGTCGTATATTCCTCTATGTGCACATAGATTTTATATTCCGGGCCGCCCACAATGCCTTCTCCAAGTCCCTGAGCATTAGGGTCCCATTTCCATATTTATATCCAGGTCACCCATCTGCCTTCTACGAGTCCCTCAACATTGGGTACCTTTTTCCTATATTCCGGCTACCCTTTGGCCTTCTCCAAGTCCTTGAGCCTCGGGCGTCTTTTCAAAGTTTTATAAAATATGCTTTGGAAACACCATATCACAAAACTCATAAGTTAACTGCTTCCAAATAAAAGCATATAATATTAAACAACATGCTTCCAGTAAAATCAATTTCAAAGCTTTAATATTAAGCAACATGCCATTTCAATAAGCTCATTTCCAAATCTTTCATGAAATCATATGACACCATACATCATGCTTTTAGTAAAATCATGAAATCACATATTATCAATCACCATGCGTTTTATAACCTTGTAACAAATAACCGGGATACTCAAATGCTTTTCAAATTAAAATGCATGCACTATTCATTGAAAACTCATGAATGCATATTCCAAACCAATGAATTAATCACAAAGAACTCATTTATACTTTGAAAAACGTTAGTGTTACTCACATTATACTTGCTCAATAATAGTTTCTCTTTCTTCCCACTATTTTCTCTTTCTCGAGCTTCTTGGATGCAGCGTTCTAACTCTGGAACGCAAGGCTTTATATTCCTCTGTCAGCTCGGTTGGACGCAACCCTGCCCTTTAACGCAAGGTTGATAACTAACGCAAACTGCAGCCTAACTCTTCTTACTTCTCTTTTGGATGCGTCAACCTCTCTTGGACGCAAGGTCCAACTTGAACGTAGAGTCTATCTTTTGATGCGACGTTCACCTAGAATGTTGAGTTCGTCTTAAACACAAGGCTGGCCCCTTAGATGCAAGACAACTTTTTTAACAAAAGATGGCTAAGTTGTCAAGAATATCTTCTCTCTTGGCCGCAGACTTCTACTACGGACGCTAGGATTCCTCCTTTCTGCCTTTTCTCTCCCCTTTCTCTCAAGAATTCAAACTTCAGAATCATCAGTCGCTCCTTTTCCCTCAAGGTCCTATTTATAGCTTTAGAATAGAGCGCTTGTCATCCTACTTCTCCTCTCTTTTTGTCACTTGTTTGCCACATGTCATGCTGCATGCTTAATTAGCCATGCATTTTTCCAAATGTCATCTTGCATGAAACACTCAACATGCCTTCTAACACCTCCTACCTATAAGGTGTTAAGTTTATATGAAGCCACCTAGCCTTTATAAGCTTATCTTATGCATCTAACATATTCCAATATACAAACTATTCATCCAACATAATGCCCCTATGCGTTCATTGAATTTCCCTTTAAGGTTTTAGCTTCATTACTTTCTTTCCTTACTCTCCACCATACTACCTTTGAACTCGTTTCTCCACCGCATACTACTAGGCGTCAATGTCTCAAACGCACACTACTATGCGTTTGTGCCTTACCGCATCATACCATGCGTCCAACTTTTCTTCCCTTATGTCAAATCTTAACTACAAATCCTTCTCTTGTGTGATCACACATCCAACGATGTGGTTTACCCTTGATAACTAAATCCAACTCAAGACCTTCCTCTATGCGTTTGTACTCTTGCGTTTACCTTTACTTCATTCTGCGTCCATAACCTTCCTCCGCCTTGAAGATTCCTTGATTATCCCTCTATGCGTCCTTGAGTTATATCCCAAGGTTATTCCTTTAACCTTTTCCTTGTACTTAACTATTCCTCTTATGACATATTAGTATGCATCCACCTCCTGCTCCAGTCTTTAAGCTTACTTCTCAATCTTCTACTTTATCCAACACTTGAGAATATCCCTCGATAGAAGTCTATGCGTTACTCAGTTTGCAATAGTATTCTTCCTCCGATTTCTCCTTATGCGTCTGTCCTTCCTTTCGGAGACTTAGATTTCTTTCCAACACTCCATGACTTTAACTTTATTCCTTTTTGCTTATTCGTCCTACCTTCGCCAAAGTTACATTTCCTTCCTTAACTACTTCTTTTCTTTATAGGCTTTTCAACGCATTAGTTTTAAAAAGTAGGGTGTGACACAAAAACTCTCCAAAAACTCATTTTCTCTCAAATTTTCTCCAAATTCATCAAAAATTGGCCCACAATTTGTTCTAAGGCCAGAGAATAACAAGAAAAACTCTAATGGTAGTCCATGAAGTGTTCGTGATAAAAAAAACTTGGAGTAGATTGCTTCAATTTTGAGCTACAACAAGTACATTTGTCAATCCCTTGTTTTTCGATTCTTAGAACTTGCATGTTTGAAATCTTCAAAATTAATGGACTTAGAGTGCTTTAGATCCAAATTGCTTCCGTTGTGTCATTCCTAAATCCTTCAATCATAATACATTAGACTTTATATTAATCTTTATTAATATAAAATTCCCTTAAACAATTTGAACAATTCAAATTATTCTATAATGTACTGATCCTTGTTTTACTCGTAGTGAGCTAGTAGGGGGACCTAATGAACCTACAGATTAGAAGTTCCAATAATTCAAAATTAAATTAATTAATATCTAATTTAATTAACATTCATTAACTGTAGGTCACTCCACTAAAGACCTACAGTTGCACTCTTCACACTGTAGATATATTTCAGTGTCTATGGATATGACCAGTCATCAATAAGTGGACCCTCCACAAATTACTCATAGTTACAACTGTGTCAAAATTATCATTTTACCCCTATAATTACTTCTTTCTCCTTAAGTCCCACTGATTCTCCAATGAACAACCTATTTATAGTCCCACCATAAACAAATCCCTTTCAGGTCAATGAGAGGGAGGGGCCCCTTGTTCAAGACCTAGATCCAGCACTTAAGAGAGCAATTTATATACTTTTCCCAAGGACGGGAAGGAGTTAACTCCATCTTGTGAAGTTATGTTACTAGCTCCATACTCGGACAAATCCTCAAAATGGTAGGCTTATTGGGTCGATGACACAAGCCACTCTCACCCATACAAATCAAAGGATTGTCCTCATAGACAGGAGTCCATAACTCACTCAGGATTGAGATCGAGTTACCTATGGTCATCCTAATGAAAAGTTAATCTCTTCAATCAACAGTGTTATAATAAGAGATTAATCATTTTGTGGTCTGGTCTTATATAAACTCTTTATACTAGATACCCTTACTCACATGTCTCCACATGAACGATTTGGATCAAATCATTTGTAACACTTACAACATTTGTAACACTTACAAAGTGGGTCGTATCCATAGTGTCACTAGGATAAAGTACCCAACCTTATCCATATATCGCAAAACTCTTAGGTGTTGGCTTTTTGGCCCTTAATCTCAAATTAATTAGTTATTCAATATTTTTATGATAACAAGCCTGAATTAATTTACTAAAAATTTGAGTATTTTGAAGTGTCCATTGCATGGAGCTCGAAATAATGAATCCAACACATTTTGAATCACTCAAATTGGAGCTCAAACGAAAAGGATATGATCAAATTAAGCTTAACGAAAAAATCCCGATTTGATGACGTGGTAGATTTTTTTCATCAAAGTGGACCAATTGAAATGTGCCACTTGGAATAATGGAGAAATGACACTTGGTAGGTTCTTTTTATTTTTATATTGATGTTAAGAAGAAAATTATTTTAAAAAGAAGATGAATTTAAAAAGAAGATGAATTTAATATTATTACATATGTTTGTGTCTAACGTCTAGTTGCTTTTAAAAAGATGAATTTAATATTATTTTATGTTTGTGTCTACGGCTAATTGAGTTTAAATCTCCACCATTCATTTTTCTTTTACCAACATCCAATGGTCCAAATGAATTTTGTTTTTCACATACTTTCCTATCTTTTTAAACGCTTCATCTTCTCCACATTTCAACAACAAAATTTCACATCCTTTTACAATCCTCCATAGTTTATAAGCCTCCATTGTTGCTGATACCACCTAAAATATGCTATCTTCCTCAGCTTAACTCGGGATCGTTGTGCTATTTAATGTGTCTATTATGTTATTTTATAGGTTTCGAGCACTTAACAGGTAGAACGGGGTGTTAGCAACAAAATCGAACTAAAACGGACCAAAAAGGAGTTCCACAGCATCAACTGAGAAATAGAACTCCAAAATGACAAAAATGCCCTAAATCCACGGTGCCACGGCGCTCCGAAATTATAACGCGGCCAAATTCGTGTCAGCGTCACGGCGATGTGACGGTTTCTTTAAAAAGAAACCTTCAATTCTAGGTTAAAAAATTGCCCGACCAGCCGACTTTTGGTTCTATTCTCTCCTCTTTTCTTTTTTCATGCCTAGGAACTTGAACCCAAACCGATTATTGGCTAAGGTAACATTTTTCTAGCTTGGGTATTAGCGATTTTCCTTGTAATTGATGTTCTTTTGAGGTTTTGAACTTGATTCAAGTGTATGCATGATTTAATCTCGATTTTTTCAAAAATTACGATCAATTTGTAACGCTGGTGTTTATTTTGATTATTGCTTTGATGTATTACAATTCGTGACAATTTGTTGTAAGTCAATCATAGGAAGCAATAGGTTAGGTTAGCTTGCAAATCTAGATGGTGATGCGCATTGTTCTAATCAACCTAGGATTAAATCGATAGAACATTCAATCTAGGTCTAATTTTCCTTTGAACTTAATGCGGTTAGATTTAGTCAAATTTTGCATGTTTTTCATCGATTTGCCTTAAATCTAACTTGTCAACTATTCAATTCTCGCATTTTCAATTGAATTGATTAGGTGCTAGCTTCAATGGATTTAGTAATGACGAACCAATGATAAGAACGTCGAACAAAGGAAATCCCGTGTAACCCAAGCTAGAGCCAATTGAATTTTAGTTTTTTTTTAATTCACGCAATTTACTTTCATGCAATTTAAGTTTTTTGTAATCAACTGTTCTCAAAACCCCCCTTTGGTTACCTTGAATTGAAAACTTTCAATTGTGAAATTCGAGGGCTCTTTGTGTTCGACCCGGCTTGCCACTACTATTGTGGGTAAGTTAGGAAAATTTATGTGGCATGGAATTGGACGACAAATTCCGTCCATCAAATTGGCGTCGTTGCCGGGGAGCCAAGAAATTTCACTTTTGTTGGATTTACAATTCTTTATCGCTCTTTAGTTTTTCCTCCTTTACATGACCCGATCCTCCCAGGATCGAAACAATTTGTTTTATTTTGCAGACATCGATAGAGAGGAACGACGACGTAGAAGGGAAGCTAGAGAACAAAGAGCTTCAGAGGAACACACTTGTGCAGGAGGCACATTCGAGGAGCTTTTAGAAGAAGAAGAAACACCGATGGCACAACCTGAAGAGCACACATTGCGGGACCTCTCGGCCCCAAATGTTGATCAACAACCTCTTTGCATTACCTATTTGGCCACGACAGGTAATTTTGAACTTAAATCAGGCTTAATTCACTTATTCCCTTCGTTTTCTGGACGTGCTGGTGAGGACCCTCATAAGCATCTTAGGGAGTTCATCATCGTGTGCGAGGGGATAAGACCACATGGCATGACTGAGGAACAAATCAACCTCAAAGCCTTCCCCTTCTTCTTGAAGGACGACGCCAAGGATTGGCTTTACTTTCTTCCTCCTGATTCTGTGACCACTTGGAATGAATTGCAAAGGCAATTCTTGGGGCAGTTCTTTCCAGCATCACATGCGGCGCGAATTAGGAAGGAAATCTCCGGGATCTTTCAGACGGCGGGGAAGACACTGTTTGAGTACTGGGAGCGGTTCAAATGCTTATGCGCCAGCTTTCCCAACCACCAGATCTCGGATGGCTGTTGATACAGTACTTCTATAAAGGGCTTGTCCCTAGTGATAGGAGTACTATTGATGCAGCCAGTGGTGGCACCTTGGTTAACAAGACTCCCACGGAGGCTAGAGAGCTCATTTCCACCACGGCGGAGAATGCACAACAGTTTGGGATGCGAGCTCTCGATAATACCACGTCCTCATGAAAGGTAAGTGAAATAAGAGCTGAACTTTCTAAACTTTTCTTTTTTGGTGAAACAGGTCTTTGCTACCAAGTAGCAGCCCTAGGAGCCAGCTGAGGTCAGTTATGCTGGCAATATGCAAGGTGGGCAAATGTACAACTACAACCGCTGGGGTGGTCAGGTGAACCAGGGCAATGGAAATTCAGGGATGCCCTTAGAGGATATGGTGAAGCATGTGGCCGATTCAACCGCTCAAATTCAGCGCACGCAAGAGCAATTTATCCAGACCACCACCTCCCACATTCAGGTAATTCTTCCAGGTAACTTACCTATTAAACATGAGGACCCAGGTACGTTTTTTATTCCTTGTCAGATAGGAAATAGAAAATTTGAGCATGCTAGGTTAGATTTAGGGTCTGCTATCAATATCATGCCTACTTCAATCTATCATGAATTTCAATCTCATATCCTGCACCCCGCTGATATTATGGTGCAATTAGCTCATCATTTTTTGGTTAGGCCAATTGGTATAGTTAAAAACATTTTAGTTAGAGTCAATGGCCTAATTTTCCTTGCTGATTTCTATGTGATAAATATGAATGTTAGCTCTGTTTGTTTTGATTCTTCCCTATCCTTGCTTCTAGGGAGACCCTTTTTAAAGATTGCGAAAGTGGTGATCGATGTGTATAAAGGGTCCTTGATGCTAAAGCACGACAATAGATTTGAAATTTTTTTTATATCTGATACTTCTTCTCCTACTTCTCCTGTTTTTTTGAGTTGTATTATTTTTCAAGATTATGGTAAACACCCTAAGTTGGGGGTGTTGGATGGGTACTCGGCTTTCCCAAGTGGATATGGATGAAGAAGCCGAGTATGGTCGAGCATAATGACCAAAAATTGCGTTACCTGGAGGCAACCAGGATTTATCCATTCTGTTATTTCATTTCTCTTATTTCTGCTTTTATTGAGCTGATGCTTCCTACCTTTCTTGATCTTTTAGGTTTTTTCTTGCTTGAAGGGAGTTGGGAAGGAGATTCCTTTTACAAGCCAGACGTCACCGCTATCCTTCGTGCCAAATTTCAAGGAAGTTTTCTGTTTCCCTTTTCATTTGTCCCTTGTTTTTCTTTTCTTTTCTCACATTGAGGACAATGTTAGATTTTAAGTTGGGGGTGGGGGATGTCTGTGTTCTGGCTGGAGTCCTTGAGCATCTGAGCTCCGATTAAATATTGTGTGCTTTCATGTTTACTTACTCATCTGTGCTTGGTTCGTTATAATGACTGGTTGATGACGCACGCTTTTTTATTCTTTTGCATGATGCAATGTTTGAAGTGATTGATCATGATTTTTAGCCCTTTTTAAAAAATTTTCTGATTTTTCATGAACGCTTAAGTTCTTTGTCTGCCCATATTAAGTCCTGCATGCTTAGAATCGTATTACTTAGCTTGTATTTTTGTTGTTACCTCGATAGGCCCCACTGATTTGATAGTGTCTTTTCTGATGGGTTGTAATGTAATACTGAGGAAGAAAAAATATTTATATGCCTGCTAAAAAGGAATGTTGTGCTTTAAAGAAATATCATAAATAAAAGCAAGAAAAAGAAAGAAAAAGAAAGAAAAAAGGAAGAGAAAACTTGTAATGTTATGCATGACTAGGGGTAGAAAGAGCTGCCTTTGCTGTGATTAGTTAGGACACTCGCGAGAAAAGAGTGAGTACAGTTTCCTGCGATAAATGTGTGAAAGCTAATGCTCCTAGGTGAAATAAATGCAAGTTTAGGGCCCTAGAGTTTTAATTCATGCACCTCAGTTGAAATATTATCGCTTTGATTTTTTTGGACACTTGATAATTTGTGCATGAGGCACCATTGGGGAAAAACAAATTGAGAACAATTTAATGCATTTTCAGGGTGCTAGGAACTTAATTAGAAGGGCTTTGAACTCATGCTTGCATGAACTGATCTAGAATTAGTTTTAATCTGTGCTTCATTGATTGATTATGAACCAATCTCATTGTGAATGCAAGTTGAATCTTAGTGGACTGTTGAGACTTGAGCAACAAACCTTGCATGATTGAGTGAGCATAATTTGACTGTGTGCATTATTCTACCTTGCTCAAGGACGATCAAGAATTAAGTTGGGGGTGTTTGATAGCACCTAAAATGTGCTATCTTCCTCAGCTTAACTCGGGATCGTTGTGCTATTTAATGTGTCTATTATGTTATTTTATAGGTTTCGAGCACATAACAGGTAGAACGAGGTGTTACTAACAAAATCGAGTTAAAACGAACCAAAAAAGAGTTCCACAGCATCAACCGGGAAATAGAACTCCAAAATGACCAAAATGCCCCTAAAGCCACAGCGCCACGGCGCTGTCTAGGCGCAGCCGCGGTGCTCCGAAATTATAACGCGGCCAAATTCGCGTCAGTGTCGCAGCGCTGTCCCAAGCGCCGCGGCGCTGCGACGGTTTCTTTAAAATGAAACCTTCGATTCTAGGTTAAAAAATCGCCCGACCAGCCGACTTTTGGCTCCATTCACTCCTCTTTTCTTTTTTCATACCTAGGAACTTAAACCCAATAATCAGATTTTGTTTATACTATCTAGCTATGATTTCCTATGAAATGTGATTTTATGATGTTTTGCTGAATGTTAAGCATGAATATTTGTTTATATTTCATTTCATGGCATGAAAGGCATGTTTATCTATTTCTCCAAGTTTTTTTTTAAAAAAAGCATGTTTATATGATGTTAATTATTGAGAAATGATCTGGATTTCCATGAAATGTTTTATGATGAACTCTTTATACAAAGCATACTTGTTTTCTAAAATGTTTTCTAAGGGACCCAATGCTGAAGAACGTTGAGAAGGCATATGGGCAACCCTATGACATGAAGGAACTCAATGTTGAAGGATGTTGAGAAGGCATTTGAGTATCCTAGGGACCCAGTACTAAAGGACATGGAGAAGGTACTTGGGCAACCCGAGACAGTTCCTATGTGCATATAGTGAGGATTGACGATATTATGTTAAGATTACTCCACATCAGCTAAGGTTTCGACGTTGGGTGTGTGGAGATTACTTCGCCCCAACTAAGGATGTTTTCAATGTTGAGTAGCGTTGAGCCTGCTCCGCCTCAACTAAGGAAAATGTTTTGAAATGTATTGTATTTACATGGTTTTTCGGAAATGGAACGTATATGGTTTGATAACGCTATTTGAGCATGATGTTTATGTTATAGCCTACGTTCTCTCTAATGTTAAGCATGTTTTCCTTACGTTATAGTTAATGTTTTCTCTCGTTTTAAGCATGGTTTAATTCTAAAGTTGTGTTTCAATACTTTGTCACTCACTGGGCATCTAGCTCATATTTTTTCATGTTTTCTATTCTATCCAGGTAGTGAAAGAGTTCTCAGTGCTTAGCCTACACAAGCCTCACCCTACTTAAGTTGCTCGCCATCAGGGGATACTTTTCATCACAGTTGTTGTATGTGTAAATAGTTTTGAGTATGTGGCATGTAGACATAGCTAGTTGGTTGTTGGGAAGTGAGAGTGAATAATGTGTATGTAGTTGGGTATGGTTGTAATCGAGTTGGAGGTTCTGTTGATGCATATATGAATCATCATGTTGTTGTAATTATTGGTCCAATGGATTTAAATGTTGTATGATTTAAGTTTGTGCTCTGTAGGCAGTTATGAGAAATCATGTTTTCAACAAGTTAGACAGGTATGGATGGGTAGTGAACCTCACAAAGGGGGTGAAGTTTGCTATCCTCATATCTTCTTCTAGGTTAAAGAGGGAAATCTGGGAGGGGGTGTGACACCCCACTCTCAACTTAAAATCTAACTTTGCTCCCAATGTGATAAAGAAAAGAAGATATGGGACAAGTGCAAGGGAAACAGGGAACTTCCTTGAATTTGACACTAGGATGGCGGTGATATCTGGCTCATCGAGGAATAATTCCCTCTCTCTCTTCAATGGGCTACAAGAACCTAAAGATCAAAATAGATAGAAAGAATTAAGCTCAAACAATAATAAAAATAACAAGAAAGAAACTTATACTGAGAAAGCAATAAAATGTAAATTCTGGTTGCCTCCAGGTACCGTAATTTTAAGGTCGTTATGCTCAACCGGACTCGACTCAATCAACCATATTCTGAATTGAACATCCTATCACCATCTCTCGCCCCCAACTTAGGCGATTGACAATTTTCCTGTAAAAGTAAAGTACTAAAGCACACACGATAAGAAATAGTGGGGTGTCATTCATGAAAAATTTATCAATTTTTCCCTCATGCTTAGGACTTAGGGACACTTTGTCAATAATCACCTTAGCGGTCTTAAGGAAGGGTAGACCTAACACTATAGATAATTTAGAGGTAGGGGAATCAACATTCACATCTATAATATAAAATTCTGAAGGAAAAGACAGCCTATTAACTCGAATCAACATATCTTTCACTAATCCTAGTGGTCTAAAAAGAGAATGGTCAACTAACTGCACCAAAATGTTAAAAGGGTGCAAGCTATGAGATTGAAATTCATAACAAATAGGAGCTTGCATGATGTTAATGGTCGACCCTAGATCTAACATGGCATGCTCAAATTTTCTAGTGCCTATCTGACAGAGCACAGAAAACATAGTTGGTCGCAATGCTTGATGGGTAGATTAATTGGAAGAAAGAAATATTGTTTAACCTCTTCTTTCTTTTTCTTCTCTAACTTTTTTGCCCTTTGAAGAAAAGCTCCCTACCTCAGAAGACTGGGTAGACTGCACCTCTTTCTTGCGTGATCCGAGGTCGAACACAGGGATTATGTTGATTCTATATTTAAGTGGATTATATGCGTTGCAGTGGTAACTAAGACATAGTTGAGAGGTGTTTGTTTCTAATCTAAGAAAGCGATAACGTGTACACTAAACTAAATTGTGGAAGATGGAAAGGCATGCGACACAGCAAAGTCAGCTAATGATTTAAATGAATGGATAAAAACAGGGTTCAGGTTGGTTAACATCTAACATCAGAAACGCATGGTGATAGTCTATTCATACTTGCGACTCTTCTCCCGGTTGTCAGCCGCTATGCGTTATATATCTATAACGCATAGGAGAGTGTTAAGAACCAAGGTTATTCCTATAGACAGGTAACCCTTCTTGGCCTTGTCAATTGAGTTCCACAATCACTTACCTTCTCGAGCAGTTTGATTATTACTACTTATATCGATTAGCTAGATGGACATAAGCATCGGATTAAGTTTGCAATTGACAAGATGCAATAGTTACACTATGGTTCTTATTTAGATGCTAATGCAACCCTAGATCCTTGATAGATTAGTTACTCATGGATTCAAAGTAAAAAGTGGAAAGTATAGAGAAATGAGTAGACATGGAAGAAATATATATTGATGAACGGAATACAACTTTACATAGCTCAATGTCTTGACACAAATCTAAAATCAAGATAGAAAAACTAAGATAGAAAGCAGGAAAAGGCGTCAATGTCTTGAGTCGCCTGGATGGAAGGGTGAGGTTATACTGTGAAGTGGTCAGGCGGAGGGAAGACTCTTCTCTCTCGAGCTATTCGTCTCAGGTTGAGGTCTGGAGAGAACTCTGCTGTCACTTAGGAATTCTTCCGAGAATCAACAACCCTTTTTCATCTTGCAGGACTGTCCTTTTATAGATGTTGCGTTCGCAATCAATGGCAAATCCGCTTGATTGGCGGCA
This sequence comes from Citrullus mucosospermus, assembly GCA_030954485.1. Classification (NCBI taxonomy): domain Eukaryota; kingdom Viridiplantae; phylum Streptophyta; class Magnoliopsida; order Cucurbitales; family Cucurbitaceae; genus Citrullus; species Citrullus mucosospermus. Next base: position 11,808,069 of record CM062057.1, on the reverse strand, counting down.
AAATTGATATCATGCGTCCATCTCTCCTGATTGCGTAATTCTCGAGTCAATTTAGATCCACCACTTTAGCCACAGATTATGTATGTCAATCTTCTGAAAATCTCTCAAGATTCTGATCTGATTTTCCGCGCCTTGCGTCTTTTGTCATTATGCGTTCAAGGAGAGTTGGGCTGATGTTAACGCGTCATAGGTTGCTAATGCATAGTCTTGCATTGAGTAGTTGTTAACGCATCTTCAGGTTGTTCGCGTTCCGTTCAGATCATGCGTCCATGAAGAACAGATTACTAGCGCATAGTTCTGCATTAAGAAGTCGTCAACGCATCGTTTGCATTCCTGCGTTAAAACATGCGTTTTAGGCTCAAAAAGTGGTAAAATTATTATCTTCATAAAAATGCAGGAGTAGAACGCAAAGGAAGACTTTATTAGTGAAATTCATCATAGACTACTGCATGATTCTCTATTTAATCTCTATTTTTCTAAGAAAAAGACTATAATAACTTGTATTTCTACAAGTTATCATCCTCCCAAAGCAACAATTAACTTGCTAGGAAAAAGAGCACAGGGAAGTTTAGCACTCATTAAAATCGATATTAAAAGGTGGATCAAATCTTACCCCATGTGTTCTCATAAGTCTTCTAGTTCTTTCCTCCATATCTAAGCATTCGCTGCCATGATGGAGATGAGATGTTTGGCCTTTGTGGGAATCTTGTTCACCAGGGCACCACCACTCATTGTATCAATGAGGGAATCTTGCTCACCAATGCACCACTACTCATTGTATCAATGGTACTTCTTAAAGGAATCGAATTCCCAGCGGAAGCGAATAATCACCTTGTGTCATTAAATTTGTTTTAGAAAACCAAAAATTATAGAGAACATGCACATGGATAAATAAAGTAATTAGCATGCCTTTTTTAGAAGAGTTAAGAGAAACGATGTTTACTACCTTTGAAGACTGTCTTCGTTGTGAGAAATCTCTTTCTACAAATCATGATCCAGTGACAAACTCTAAAGAAAGCACAAGAACTCTTCTTGTTCTTTGGAATACCACCACAATGAAAACCTTACTATTCTCAAGGTAGAATCAATGAGGAGTTTTGTGGACTCTCTATGATTTTGGCAAAGGAATTGTTTGTGAGTAGAAGAGAGAATTGGAGAGGGATGAGAACTTGAGAGAAAATTTCACATAACCTTTCTGTAGAAAATGTAACTGCACTCTTCTCTCTATTTCCCATTTCTTTTATGTGAACTACTATGAGAGAGGGAATAACTCACCTTAAACATAGGGTGTTAATAGTTTAACCAAAATTAATATAATAATATTAATTTAATTAAATTTAATTATATTATATATATATTAAATCATATTTAATATATATAATAAAATAAAATAAATTAATTAATTATCTCATATTTAATTTAAATTTTTTTAGAGAATATTTAATTTAAATTTGAATCATATTCAAATTACCTTCTCTCACATAATAGTTTTAATATGAATCTCATTCATATTAATTTTAACCTATAGGCTTTATATAAATATCAATCATATAATTAATATTTAAATCTCATTTGAATTATTCATCTATCTTATAATATAAAATATAAATTTTGAATCCCATTCAAAATAAACTTTATATTATAATGTATCTATAGACATTATACTAATTGTATCACATACAATTAATTCCCTTATTAGTTTGAATATTTTAAATTAAACCAAAATGTTTGATTCTTATACTAATCCTTTATGAGCTAGCAAGGGGACCTTATGGATCTATAGTTAGAAGCTCCAATGAGATGACATTAGTCAATTAAACTCTTTAATTAGATTAACCAATATTCATTAACTATAGATTACTCCACTAAAGATTTATAGTTGCACTCTCCACACTATAGATATATTTCTATGTCCACGGAATTTACTAATCAACAGTAAATCGACTCTTCACAAATTAGTCATAACTACAATTGGGTTAAATTACTATTTTACCCCTATAGTTATATTTAACTCCTTAAGTACCACTAATCCCTCTAAAGAACAAACTATTTATAGTCCAACTATAAACTAACCCCTATTAGGCCAGTGAGAAAGTGAGGCCTAATTGTACCTGGAATTAGCCCTTAAGGCAGTCATTTATCGACTTACCCTAAACACGAGAAAATAGTGAATTCCATCTTGTGAAGATATGTTCCCATCTCCCTAATCAAATAAATCCCCAAGGTGGTAGGCTTATTGAGTCGGCAATTTGGCCACTCTCACCCATACAGATCAAAGGATTGCCCTCATAGATAAGAGTTCATAACTCACTCAGGATTCAGGTCGAGTTACCTATAGTCATCCTATGAAATGTTAATTTCTAAAATTAACGGTATTACAAAGAGAAATTAAACATTTCGAGGTTTGGTCTTATACAAACTCTTTGCATAAGATACCCTCACTCACATGTCTCTACATAAACGATTAAGATCAAATCGTTTGTAACACTTTACAACTCCTTGTAACAATTACAAAGTGGGTCGTATTCATAGTGTTACCAGAATAAGGCACCCAATCTTATTCCTATATTACAGATCTTTTGGTTATTACTTAAACATGATCCAACCTTGTATGTCAACCACATACATGTTTAAGTTTACATAAAATAACCATGGAATCTTAGTTTATTTGATTGAGTTAATGCATAAGATAGATAAAATAACTTTTTATTTTATTCAATAAATAAAATATATTTACAATTTATAAAACTGCAAGACCCAAGAGATTTAGGGCACACCAGTCCCAACAATCTCCCACTTGTCCTAAAGCTAGTGGGTGTACAATACATATAAACTAGGGCATAACTCTATACCCATCTCAACAACATTATGCTCCAAAGAAATATGAGGGACGATCACGTCTCGCGGTAGTTTAGGTTAAATTCCATTGATAAATCTCCCTATGCGTTTTAATGCTTTGAAGCTTTTTGAACCTAAAACGCATGCTTTGATGCAGGAACGCAAGCAACCTATGAATACGATAGCAATCAGAAACGCAAGGTAGCGGAAAATCAGACGAAAATCTTAAGAGTTGTCGAGGGATTGATGTGCTTGATCTGCGGCTGAAGTGGCGGATATGAATTGAACCGAAAATTCAGCCTCCAATCATGTAAATTTGCCAGTGTTACAACCTAACACTTATAAAAGGGCAGACCTGAAGGCTGAAAAGGTTGTTGAAACTCTCGGAAGAATTCTTAAGTGACAGCATCGTCTTTTCCAGACGACAACCGGAGACAAATAGCTCGAAAGAGAAGAGTCTTCCTTTCGACCGATCACTTCATAGTAGAATTCAGACTACCATCTCAACGAGCTCAAGAGATTAAGAAGACACTTATTTCATGCTTTCTATCCTCTTTCTTGCTTACGAATGTTTTTGCATATTTACAAGATATTGAAATTTCTAAGACAATTGTTCCATTCATTAATCTATATGACTTTCATGGCTATCCATTTCTTATTACTTTCTACTTGCTGTTTATCATCCATGAGTAACTAACTCTCTTGAGGGTTAGGGGTTGCATTATCATCTGATTAAGAATCACAGTTGCGTTTGTTCCATCCTGTTAACTATATTTGAATCTGATGCTTATGTCTATCTAGCTAATTGATATAAGTAGTAATAATCGGCTGCTCGAGAGAGTAAGTGATTGTGTAACTCAGTTGACAAGGCTGAGAAGTGCTTTTAGACATAGAAATAACCTTGGCACTTAACACTCTCCTATGCATTATAGAGATATAAGTGTAGTGGCTGTTAACCGAGAGGTGCAATTCAGAGTTGTTGGTATGAAATAGACCCTTCCATGCGTTTCTTACTTTAGATGATAACCAACCCTAGCCCTACTTTTACCATCCATATAATTTCCTTAGCTGAACTTTGTTGTGTTGCATACCTACCCGTTCCATCAATTTAGTTTACTTTTACTACTTTTGTTTTCATAAACGCATTGTTTCTCACCATTTTCTTGTTACGCATACAACTAAGATAATTAAAGAATTCTTGAATTTGCATAGTCCTTGTGTTCGACCTCAGACTCACCGAGAAAACCTCATTTTTCTCTTATACTTGGGTGAAGAATAAAAAAACTTGATAAATTAATACCGCATATATAGCACTGTTAGGCTGACAACAAAGATCGAGATGCTTGTTTCAATCCATAAATGGACCGATTAAGCTTGCAAACCATTTCTCTTGACCTTGTTGAATGAATCCTTCTGGTTGTTTCATGTAAATGGTCTCTTCAAGACTACCATTCAAATAGACAGTCTTGATGTCCATTTGCCATATTTCATAGTCATAATATGTGGCAATAGCAAGAGAATCCATATAGACTTAAGCATGGCAATAGGTGAGAAAGTTTCTTCATAGTCCACTCCCTCAACCTGGGTATAACCCTTTGTCACTAGTCTAGTCTTAAAAGTTTGCACCTTTCCATCTACATCTCTTTTCCTCTTGTAAATTAATTTGCAACTTATAGGTATTACCCCATCAGGTTGATCTACAAGCTCCTAGACTGAATTGAAGTACATAGACTCCATTTCAAGATCCATAGCTTTAACCCATTCATCCTTTTCTACATTATTCATTGCCAGATTATTGGTCAATAGATCCTCAATTTCATCATCTGGTCTGATGTTTTGAGTTTTAGTTAAACCCAAATATCAAGTAGGTGAGTTTACAACTCTCCCACTACGACGAAGCTCCCTCAACTCTTGTAGAGGATGTGTATAACTTGATGAAGCCCCATCAACAAATCTTGTTGATGTACCATCTTCTTCAACAACTCTTGTTGAAGTTTCAATAGTCATTGAAAAGTTCATTTAACACTACTTTACTATGCTATATATGCTCTCTTATGTGGTCTTAAAAAAAATGTAGCATTTGTTGATAGAAATATTTTATTCTATTTCGGATAAAAGAAAAGACTACCTCTCATTTCATTGGGATAACCTACAAATAGGCATACTCTTGAACGAGGTTTCAATTTCTTAAGATTTGTCTAAATCACATATGTTGGACAACCACAAATTCTGAAGTGTTATAAACTACCTTTACGACCTCTCCATAAGTCCAAAGGAGTTTCAGAAACATTTTTGGATGGAACATTGTTCAAAATGTATAATGTAGTCGTTACTGCATAACCCCAAAACAAGTTTGGTAATTGAGCATAATTCATCAAAGACTGAACCATGTCTAACAAGGTTCTATTTCTCCTTTCTGATACACCATATTGCTAAGGCGTACCAGGTGCTTAGAGTTGGGATGCAATTCCATGTTTTATCATATAGTCCTGGAAATTTAGATCCATATACTCTCCACCACGATCTGATCGAAATGTTTTAATGGTCTTACATAACAAGTTTTCAACTTCAGCCTTATACTTTTTTAACTTTTTAAGAGCTTCAGACTTGTGTTGCATTAGGTAAAGATATCCATATCTAGAATAATCATCTATGAAAGAGATAAAATATTCATACCCTCCTCTTGCGTTAACATTCATGGGACCACAAAGGTTTGAACGTACAAGTTCTAAAGGTTCTTCGGCTCTATAGCCTTTTCCAATAAAAGGTCTGTTGGTCATTTTGCCTTCAAGACAAGATTCACATACAGGTAAATAGTTTTTTTCTAACTCGCTTAGAAATACATTCTTAACCAATTTCTTAATCCTATTAAGATTTACGTGACCTAACCCTAGATGCCAAAGACAAGAATTTTCTTTAGGAGAAACCTTTTGTCTTTTATGTTAAGTTTTTGCAGTTGAACATTTTAGTATTTAGAAGCGATTTAGATGCTAACGGCCTTAGCCCATATAAATTACTCTCCAAGTTTGCAGAATAAATAAAAATATCATCTTTACAAATAAACGTTTTATTTACATTAAAATCGATGGAATAAGATTATTCTAGCAAACACTATACTAAACGTTTTTATTTACATTAAAATCGATGGAATAAGATTGTTCTAGCAAACACTGTACAAAAATCAAGTTCCTTTTTAAATCAGGAACTACAAATACATTCTTTAATAAAGGGTTGTTTAATAAATGGGTATGGGTTAGGTTGGGTTGGGTGGGTATTTATTACCCATGTTTGTTAAGTCCATAAAGAAAAAGGGTGGGTTTAATAACCCAACGTTTTAACCCACTCAAAACTCACCGTAATTACCAGTGAGTTTTATTTTCGGCCGTATGATTCTCCCCTTCTCTCTTCCCTCATTTTCCGCCTTTTCGTTTCTCTCATCTTGTCTCTTCCCTCATTTTCCGCCGTTTGGATTCTCCCCTCTTCTCTCTTCTTTTGCCATTTTCCTTCTCTCTACTTCCGATGCTCTTCCTTCATCTTGTCTACTAGGTAGTATTTTCTTGTCTTTGGAAGGTGAAAGAGAAAGAAGAAAAAAAGGAAAAAAAAGGTAAAGTTCATTGTCTGGCAAGTTATCCATGAAAGAATCAATATCTTGGATGACTAGCTACATTGGAGTGTGTGCTTTGTTGTGGACACAGAGAGAGACTATAGAATCTTTAGAGGGATTGTGAGGGAACATATCATGTTTGGTCCCCTGTGATATTTCATATGTTTGTAACTAATGTTCGGTGATGACTTCATTTTGTTATTTGCTAGGTCTCATTCTTCTCACTTACAATTTTAAAAAACTTGAGAGCAGTAGGAGAATTTATGTGTTTCTTCTATATTTCGACTGATAGGCAAGGTGCCTATTTATATACACTAGTAAACCCTAATATAAGGTGAACAAATACAATAACATAATGGTAATTTACAAATACAAGTGTCTGCCAAGGAATGGGGAACTGAAGATTCTTTATAACAACTTCTCACCCAACTATGATTTTGGCCCATCTTCTTCATCATTTTTGCCCATCTTCTCCACCATGTGAGCTTGGCCCATCTTCTCCCTAACATCCCCCCTCAAACTTGGAGGTAGTTCTACTATTCCATGTTTGGAGTGAAGATTGTAGAACTATGAATGACTAAGAGGCTTCATTAGACAATCTGCTAGTTGATCAGTTGTGGGAACATATTGTACCTCAACAAACCCTTTCAAAACCTGATCTTTGAGGAAGTGAACGTCAAATTCAATATGCTTCGTCTTGGCATGAAAGACCAGATTGGCTGCCAATGCTCCGACACTTACGTTATCACACCACATAATTGGCTTTAGATGAGACTTCATTCTCATTTCACTCAATAGTTGTTGAAGCCATATAACCTCTGATGACGCATGGGCAAGGGCCCGGTATTCAGATTCAGTACTTGATTGGGCAACAATTGTTTGCTTCTTGCCCACGACACCAAACTGTTGCCAACAAATGCACAATAAGCAGCTACAGACTTTCTGTCATTAACATTGGACGCCCAATCAACATCCGAGTACACCGTTACTTGGAGGTCAAAGCTAGGTTGAAATAGGATTCCAAAATTCTTTGTGCTGACATACCGCAAGACTTGTTTTACAGCTCTCCAATGAATGTCTTTCGGTTTTTGTAAGAACTGACTTAAATGATTTACCATATAAGCAATATCTGGACGAGTGTGTGTGAGGTATTGGAGAGCTCCAACAGTGCTTTGATAGACAAACAAATCCTATAGTGGTTGACCATCTATTTTGGACAAGGTTCTTCCTTGAACACATAGTGAGGCAGTAGCTTTAACATTGGTCATATTGAGTTTGAATAGTAAATCTTCAATGTACTTAGCTTGATTTACTAGAAATCCAGATTTAAGATAATGTATTTGGAATCCCAGAAAGTAGCTCAATTGCTCAAGATCTTTCAAAACAAACGTTTTATCCAAAAGCTTGACGATTTATTCAATTGGTGTTGCATTATTCCCTGTGATTATGGCATCATCAACATAAACGAGCAGAAACACAACAGAAGATAGCTTCGAAAGGTAAATAGTGAAATGTCTGACTTGGAATGCATGAATCCCCACTTAATTAAGGTTGTTCGAAGTGTAGTATTGTCACACCCAACTTTAAACCAATGCGTTATAGAGGTTGAAGAAAAAAAAGGGAAATAAAGGACCATGTTGGACGCATGGTCAGGATTAAGGCACTACATGGTAAAGTTAAACGCATGAGGACCAACGCATAGAGGAAGAACGTGAGAAGGATTTAATTGTTATGAACATAAGGGAGAGTTGGACGCATGGTATAATGCGATAAGGTACCAACGCATAGTATAGCGCGTCTGCCATTGGCGCCTAGTGGCATTATGTTAGCACTGGTTTATAATAGTGCGGCTATGCGTTGAAGGTGAAATCACGAATGGTGGTGTGAGCTGAAGCGGTCGCCGCGTTGGCGGGGGAAGGAACGTTCTTAGCTTACCATGGGTTGGTAAGGTTGTCATGAGCTGTGGCTTCTATACGTTGGAGGCAGTAGTGTAGTTGGTCGTGGTATGCACTGAAGATAAGAGGCGTTGAGGGCGCCATGTGTTGAGTGTGGTTGATTGATGAAGGCGTTAGGGTAGGTGGCGTTATGGGTGCCTTGCGTTGAAGTAAGAAATGAGAACCCAATGCACCAGCCTGCCTTGGAGGGTTAAGTCAGTGGTATATATAAAGGTAAATAAATTAATATTTAATCATTCTGGACACTTCGAGAGCTTAAGTCGGTGGTATATATATAAAGGAAAATGAATTAAATATTTAATCATTTTAGATACTTTGAGAACTTGAGTCGGTTTCACTTTTCAGATGAACTACAAAGGGAAGTAGAAGTGGGTGTCCCGGTGGATTTTGGAAGGGAATCTACTCGTGTTGGTGTTAAAATCTAAGCTGGAACAGAACGTTGTTCGTGGACGCACGGACTGGACGACGCATGATGTTTGGAGTAGAGTGGATCGAAGAGATCGAGTCTAAGGCTGAAATTTTAAGGTCAGTAAGCTAACAAAATCCTTAACAATTCTTGAGAAGGATAAAAGAGTTGAAACTGAAGTTAAATATGTAAAATTTTAGATAGAAGCAATGGTTACCGAATTGTTGTGCGAGCTAGAGCAACGCAGAGTAATTTTGGGATAGCTGGGGAACGAAAGAGAGCTAAGTCTTGAAAATTTGAGGTAACCTGCGAAACTCAATTCTCTACAAGTTTGTAGAAGAGAAGAAGTCCTAAATCTGTCGGGATGTATGACTTTTAGCAGATAGGAACAAGAGCAAAAGGAAAGGAAGAAATCTCGGTTATCGGGTGTCGCTGAGTAGAGAAGGCCAGGTAGCGAGACAAGTGTCGCTGAGACACAAGGGAGCGTTCCGTCTCACAAAACTCGCTGAGTATCGCTAGTATCGCTCCTCAGGTAAAATCACGCTAGTCCCGCTCAACCTAGTGTTGCTAGTAACATGTCTAGTTCCGTAGCTTCGCTAGTAATCTAGCTGGGAATATGAAATATCGCTAGCTATCTCGTTATTAACACAAATCTTACTTATTACATCACTTTGGAAGAGGGACTCGGTGATGATTTAGGATCAGAGTCTAATTATGCGTATGAACATGTAAAGAAAAGTTAAGGAAAGCGTAACGTGAGGAATGCGTATTTACAGGCCAAGAAGAGCTCAGAAAGGCACATAATCAGCTCGGGGCCTAAGGATAAATTGTGAGTGACACCTTTCTCCTTCAAATCGATTTTTATTGAAAATATTCTTATAAGATATGGTTTGCGATGAATTGTTTTAGAAAGCATAATGTTTGATTTATTATTCACAAGGCATGTTAAATGTTTTCTAAGTTGTTAGAACGCATTTTTATGAAATGTTATTGATTAAAGATCTGTATGATTTTCTACGAAAAGATTCTCAAATGAACTATTTATGTGAACGGGTTTCTAAAATGTTTTAGAGGAGGCTCAGTGCTCAAGGATATGAGAAGGCACGTGAGTTTTCCCGGGACCCAGTACTGAAGGACATGGAGAAGGTACTTGGGCAACCCGTCATATTCCTATGTGCACATAGAGGTTAATTTGGCTGGTGCGTCGAGTTTGCTTCGCATCGAGCCAGGAATGATTTCGACGATGGGTGTGTTGAGCCTTGCCCCACCCCCAACTAAGGTTGTTTTCGATGTTGAGAGCGTTGAGTCTTACTCCGCCTCAACTAAGGTAAAAGATTAAGAAACCAAATGGTTTTCTATTTAATTATAAAGGAAAACGATTCGATACGATTTGGTTTGGATTATGAAATGTTAAGTTTGTGGAGAATATGTTTGGTTGAACTATTATGTTGAATCCTTGTTTTATGTGTACAAATGTAACATGCCTGTTTTATAACAAAAGCTCGTTTTACAAAACTTGTCACTCATGGGGCTTTAGCTCACGTTTTCCATTTTTCTAATTTTCCAGATAGCGAATGAGTTCGGGATGCCTTGCCTACGTAAGAACCTCGTCTGGGCCACCTTTGGTAAAAATGGTTGGACAATGAACCTTACAGAGGAGTCAAGGTTGCTGTCTTCACATTTTCTCTCGGGATTTGGAGGATAATCCGGGAGGGGGTGTGACAGGTATTCCACGCGCTTGGAGATTGTTTGAGGCCATATATGGCCTTGTTCAATTTGCACACATAGGTTGGATGGTCTGCATCGACGTAACCAGGTGGCTGACTCATGTATACCTCTTCTGTTAACGTACCATTTAGAAACACATTGTTGAAGTCCAACTATCTGAGCATCTACCCTCTAGAAGCAGCAACACTTAGAACAACTCGAATGGTTGAGGCCTTGGAAACTAGACTAAATGTCTCAAAAAATTCAACTCTTGGATGCTGATGAAATCCTTTTGCTACAAGACGAGCTTTGTACCGCTGAATGGATCCATCAGCATTCTTCTTTAGTCGAAAGATCCATTTATTCGCAAGTTTGATTCAAAATGAGACCAGCTGCCATGTTTGATTCAATATGAGACCAGTATATTCATTGTCCATCCCTTGTTTCCATTGTGGTGTTGCCAAAGCTTCCTTTAATCCCATAGGTTCTGTGAGAGACCAGTCAGTTGTGGATTTGGACAGCCATACTTAGGGTTTGAATATGTTTGCTTTCCCTCTAGTGACCATTGGATGTGATGGTAAGGGAGGTGGAGGAGGCAGAGGGTTAGGGACTTGTGGTGGTGAGCCTTGGCTATTCTAGACAGGTAGGTTAGCAGCGATGGGTGGGGAGGAAGATGGAAAGGTTGAAATCACGAGATTAGGGTCAATGGTATTTTAGGAAGGTGATAAACATGGGGAAGTTGGGCTTGGGCTAGAAGAATGTTGAAGACTCTCCATTGGGTTGAAGTTGGGTTCCCTTGAAGTTAGTTGGTTGATAGGAGAGGTGTAGGTTGGATTGATTTTGGGTAGGAGTGATTAATGGGCTTGGACTAGGCCCACTTGACAAGGGCGGCTGGGCTGGATGTGGGATATTATTGAGTAAGGGTTGGAAGTTGGGTTGACCTTCGAAGTTTGGGCTTTGACTGGGTTGTTGCACGAATTTAGAAGCAAAGGGAAAGTCGATTTCATTGAACTTCATATGTCGTGATATATATATTCGGCCTAAAGGACTCAAGCATTTGTACCCTTATTGTCACACCCTCTTTTAAGATTATTTCGTGGAAGAGCTTATTAACGAAAGAAGTAGGACAAGAATGGTTGTGCTCGAGTGTTAGTTTACATAAGCCGTAGAGGGAATTTGAATTGGAAGGATTTGATAGAAAGGTTGAGTTGAACGAATCTTGAATTTTGAAATCAAAGTAATTCTTGAAGTTAAAAATTATTTTAAGTAGGATAAACAGATCATGAGAACGCAACCATGATTTTAAGCTTAGAAGTAAGACCTTTGGAAGAAAGGAAACCTCATCAAGTGAAGGGCAGGGTTAAAAAGAATAGTTGAGAAGTAAATAAAGTTGGACGCATACTTAGTGAAAAACCATGTTGAACGCATGGTAGAAACGCTTGACGGCACGTAATTAAGGTAAACATATGGTACTATGCGGTTGAGAACCGCGGCAGGCCTCACCTGACATTTGGGAAGTTGGCAAGTTGAGAAGAAACTATGAAAAGGGTAGTAGTTAGAAAAGTGGGCGAAATAGTATGGAGCAAAAGTGGCTAAGTGTTGGCCATGCGTTAGTGGAGCTATGCGTTGAGAAATTTGTGAAGGTCACTAGGCATTGACGGCCATGAGGTGTTAGAAGTCACTATGCGTTGAAGGTTGGTATGTATTGGTATATTAGAAGAAGGGCCGAGAGAATTATGCGTTAAGAAGCTATTCGATGACTGGGCGCTGAACCATTGTAAAACAAGTGTAAGCTATGCGTTGCTGAAGCTTTGCACGGAAGGTTGAGTCGGCCAACCTGAGTAAGGAGGTGATAGCCGTATTGGTGAGTCGGTGGTTGTATATATATAAGTAAGTACGCCGACTCAATCAACACTTTTAGACATAATTCGAACCCAGATTTACCCCTTTTTACAGAAGAACAACGAGGAGAGGTCGAAGAAACAGATTATGCCGGAGTTAGTAGGAACCAAAATATTTTCATGGTGAAATTGAAGCTGAAACCAGAGGCTAGATGGTTGAGGAAAAATCTAGACATCATATGGTGTTCTGAAGAAGAGTGAGCTGGGAAGTTGAAGCTACCGCGAAGTTTTGAAGGAGGAAACATTTGGAATTTGTGCTACTGTAAAAGCTGTTAGCTAATCAAAGCAATTGAAGTTATTCAATGATGGTTTCCTTAGCGAAGAAAAGATAGAGTTGGAAATCTCGTGGTAAGTTAGAAACTCACTTCTTTACAAGTTTGTAGAAGAAAGGTAGATCTGATTTTGGCTGAATTTCGATGTTTAGCAGTTTGAGAACAGGTTAGAGAAGGAAGAGGAAGAACAATAACCATCAGGGGTCGCTAGGATAGGAGTATCGTTAAAGAATTGAAGGGTGATCAGCGAGACAGGTGTTGCTGGTAACGCAGGGGGGCTTTGCGTCTCACAACTCTCGCTGACTCTCGCTTAGTATCGCTTATTAAGGTAATATCGCTAGTCTAGCGAAGCTGAGTATCGCTGATGCCGCATCGTTAGAAGCAGTTAGTCTAAAATCTCGCTTATTATAGGAAGTTGTAACGAGAGAAAAATTAATAATGAAAACCCATATCTAAGCAAACGTAAAGAATATAGGGAGGAATGTTAGAAATGTCTAACACAAAAAAGGTATGTTTACAGGTCAAGAGGAGCTAGGGAAAGCGTATAACCCGCTCGGAGCCCGGAATAAGTCGTGAGTGACTTTATGACTTAAGATAAGCTTAAATTCAGTATTATCTTCTATATGTATAATACTATCTTTAAAGTATGAGTTGAAAGGTACTTTTGTATATGAACTAGCATGTATCTTATCAGATATGAGATTAAGCTTGAGACATATCAGATAACGTTCTAAATTTTATCAAGATAGTTATCAGATGAATGTTCAAGAATTCTGTGATATCACTAGAGAGAATCGAATGGGACCCAATGCTGAAGGTTAGATGAAGGCATATGGGCAGCCCTAGTAATTAAATTATATGAAACTCTCACCTAAGGATTCAAAGACGGTGAGTGAGTAATTTCCTGGGACCCTGGTACCGAAGGACATGAGAAGGTACACGAGCAGCCCGAGATCAGATAGATTTATGAGCAAAATAGAGGGGATTTGACGCTGATGTGTTGAGATTACTCCACATAGCTAAGGCTTTTTGACGTTGGGTGCATCGAGTTCGCTCCGCCTCAACAAAGGTTTAATGAAAAGAAAATCATTTACGTACTGACAGTGTTTTATAGGTTATAGTCATTTATAAGGTTATGAAGCGTGATATAAGGCATGATTAAGCAGTTCATATCAAAGATTGTAGTTATAATTTTATTAAGTTTATATTTTAGTAGTCACTCACTGAGCAATGTAGCTCATAGATTTGTTTCTTTGATGTTTCTTTTCCAGGTAGCAAGCGTGTTCGGGGTGCCTAGCCTACCATCAAGATCCGTCTGTGCCAGAATAGAATTTTGTAGTTTGAAAGACTGTAAACCCCATCCTTTAGTAGAAGTTGCACTTATTTTGAGTGGCATATGTGAGTTTCACCGGGCATATTTGTAAACTCTAAACATGATCTTTAAAAAACTTACTTATGATGTGATCTTATTAAGAAATTTTGTATAACTGTTTTAAGGTTGAGCATTTCACTGGCTAGTTAAGATACAAAAATGCATTTACAACGGGGTATAATAGAATACAGATTAGGTAACACTCACGCCTAGGTAAAGATATAGAAGTAAATATATTATCTAGGGTGGGGGTGTTACACTTATGGATTGGGCTTAGCCGAATGTACACACATTTCTCTGAGTGATATTGGAATTTGTGGTCTTGATACGGTCTGAGGCATGGATAACAACTGCACCCAAAGACCCTGAGATTGACAAAGTCAAGATTAGTATTCATCATTAGTTGCATTGGTGATTTACCTTGGAGGACTTGCGTTGGGATTAATTATATATACTGCTATGGAGAATGCATCCCACCAAAATGACAGAGGCATTAATGCTTGAGTCGGAAGTGTAAGCCCAGTTTCGACTATATGTTTGTGTTTTCCCTTAGCCCGACCATTTTGTGCTAAGGTGTAGGAACATGATTTGCAAGAAATAACTCCCATTGATTCACAGATTTGATGGACTTTATTGTATTACACACCATTATCAGACTGTAGTGCCTTAATCATAGTATTGAATTAGGTTTTAACTAGTTGAACAAAGTGATTGAATGCAGACATGGTATCTAATTTCTATTTTAATGGGTATATCTAAAGATATCTGCTGTAATCATCCAAAAATGAGACATAGTACCTATATCCATTTGTAGATGTTATCAGTGCAAGTCCCCACACGTCAGTATGAACTAGATCAAAATTTTCAGACGCTTGTGCGACAGAGTTGGGAAAAGGTAGAGTATGTGCTTTGCCTAATTGAAAAGATTCACAAAATTCAAGTTGTTCATTCATCTTAGTCGGAATATTACATTCTCTAATGATTAACTCTAAAGTTTTCAGTGATGGATCACCCAATCGTTTGTGCCATAACACTCGTGATTCTGCTACATTAACTCTGGTTCTCGATAGAATGAATGCAGTTGAACCCTTATTTATGTGTTGAGTTGAACTATCTTCACTTATTCCTCCCTTCAGGACTCTTACTCCATTCAACCACAACCAATAAAGCCCATCACTGAGTTCCCCTTTCAGCAGTGTGCATCCCGTAGCTTTGTCCTTTATAAGATAATAATCACTATCAAATTCAACACACACAACATTGTCTTGTGCCAATTTTGATACACTAATTAAATTTTTTGCAATGATGGTACACACATGATATTTTTAAGCATTAGGCTATTTTTCTCATTAGATAAACATGAGTTCCCAATGTAGGATATTTAAAGTTTTTCACCATTACCGACTATTACTAGTTCACTACCTCCATACTCGGTGGTATGAGTTATATTGTTGAAATCCGATGTGACATTGTTAGTAGCTTCGTTGTCAGCATACCAACTTGGATCCCTGACTGTCTCTAGCGTTGGCTACAAAAGGATTGGATGTTTGAGTAGCAAAGATTGTTGGATTGCCAATGTTATTCCCTGGTGTACCACCGTTGCCTCTACCTTGGTTGGAGTTTTGATTGTATTCCTTATCAAATATATGATAACAGATTAATGTAGTATGACCAAATTTGCCACACATTGGTCTGTTATTGCTTTCTCCTCGTCCTCTTCCACGCCCTTGATTAGCATTGTTGTTGTTGTTGAAGAAAGGATTGGCGCCACTACCTCTTTGACCATTACTTTATTGTTGTTTTTGGTTATTATGTGGCTTTGAACCGTTTGAATTCCGATTAATTACAACATTGATTGAGGGTGTTTGAGTGAAATTACTCTTAGTTTTAACAGAATTCAGATGCTCGAGACGCTTTTCATATGAGAGAAGTTTCAATTGCATATCTAGCCATGATATTATTGGTTTTCCTTGTATTCTGACCACCACGGGGTTGTATTCTTCATTTAGCCCTAGTAGAATTTGTGAAACTAGGGCCCTGGTTGTTACTGGACTTCCAGCTTGTGCTAGGTTATCAGAGCGGGTTTTCATCACCCGTAGGTACTCACTCATCTTCATATTTCCTTTTCGAGTTTGTTGAAAAACTTGCCTGAGATAGTCTTCTTCTGCCCTCGATTGAACCCCGAAGAGTTCCTCAATTGCTTCCCACAACTCCTTCACGTTTTCGAATCCCATAAGTTGAACGACCACGTCTGGTGCCATAGAGTTGTACAGCCAGCCCAACAACAATTGATCCACAGCAATCCATGCTTCATATTGGGGATTCAGACTTCTTTCGACCGACGAGCTAATCGCGTCATCTGCAACGAATTGGGAGCTCGAAGCACCAACGACATTGGTATTTTTCGCCGAGGTATCTCCCGGTGATGGAAGAAACATAGGAGGGCAAAGGTTCTTACCAGTAAGATGACCTTTAAGCTTGTAGCTTCGAAGAATAGGGCGTGAGTTGATTCAAGAGCTAATTCAAGGGTGGGTTGCTGAACTTCACTAGTTCGGAGGTAGAGGCATTTCCGGTGAGCGTCGTGTTTGCCATTTATGGCTCCGATACCAACTTGCGATTTTAAGAAACTTGAGAGCAGCGGGAGAATTTCTACGTTTCTTCTATATTTCAATGATAGGCAAGGTACCTATTTATACACTAGTAAACCCTAATATATGGTGAACAAATACAATAACATAATGGTAATTTACAAATACATGTGTCTGCAAATGAATGGGGGACTGAAGATTCTTTATAACAACTTCTCACCCAACTATGATTTTGGCCCATCTTCTTCATCATTTCACCCCATCTTCTCCCTTACATTCTCGATTGGAGTCCTTTTCTTTAGAATTGCTCCCTTTTATGGGCTTTATTTTTTTTTTTGCATGCCCATTATATTTTTTTTCAATGAAAGGTGGTTTTTTTTTTTTTCAAAAAAAAAAAAATAAAATAAATAAATAAATAAAAAGTAAAAAGTAAAAAGTAAAAAGTAAAAAGTGTGAAGTGTTAAAGTTGAACTTCTTAAAGATTTAACAATCTTGTTCTCTCTCGAAAAAGCTAGAATTTTTGTTGCACACTTATTTCATTTATTGTTACCTTCCTAGTAAGCTGTAATGCCTCAACATTGAACATATAGTTCACTTCATGTTTATCTCATGTTTGATTTGCTTCAGTTCCAAAATTTTTCTGGTGATCCCATTCTCACTACATCCGTGAATAATGCCATTTTGTTACCATCATTTCTGAATAATTAGGGTTTTGGGCTTGAGGAACTCTACTATCAGACATGGTTGCACAGTCAACTCATGATGTGGATACATTTCTTGTCATGGAACCAGAAACATTCGGGAAATGGACTATATGTTGTTCGATTTGTTAGTCCTTAATGTCTATGAGTTAGGACTATTGTGCAAGTTATTCCAAGTAGGTTTCACAATTTCTTTGATATAGATATGATTTTGTTTACGTCTATCTATGTAGTGGACAAAGGGTTATTGTACGGGAAAAGAAAGAAGATCAAGTTGTGGAAAATGTAGTCACTATTCAGGTACATGATATCTTATTGATATATAGTTGATTCTGGCACTGCTCTAGTATTTACGCAAATGCTGCACATCTAATCCCACTACCCTTTGGTTGGTTCATCCTTGTAGTTATTATATATTTTCGATTCATAAAAATTAAAAAAAAAAAAAAAAAAAAAAAAAAAAAAAAAAAAAAAAACAAACAAAACATTATCTCGCAAACATAAACAAGCCCAATAAACAAAACAGCCCACTCCAATTGTGGTGTTGGAGACTGCTATTTTGTAGTTGTTACTTTAAAGATAATCCTATCCCTGAAGGCTGGTCTTGGCTAAAACTTACGAGAAAAAATAGTTATGTCCTTATTAAATATTCAACTTCAATTTCTTGTTCAACCTATACAGTACTGGAGAGTGCTAAATGCACTGTATTCTATTATTTCCACGGTTTTAAAAACTGGAATTGATTGCTTGTTGTTATTGGTTCAGAAATTCACTTGTTTCTTTGTACAAGCTTCACATCTTCACCATATTCGCTAGCTATTGGAGATGACAATCAAATGTGTGAGCTTCATCCCCATGGAAATAGGTTAAGTATTTGAATGGATTCCTATTCTTCATTTACTGAATGGATTTTGCTGTGCCAAAGTTGTGAAAAGTAAAAACACTAGTTTTTTATTTAGAAATCTTGCTCAGAATTCAAATGTTTACAAACCATTGTGAGGAAACAGACACTGTTTTCAAAAACAGAAAACTTAAAAGTAAAATCGTTATCAAACAAAACCGAGCCTAAATCATTATTATTTACAAAAATGACTATGAATTCAGTGGTCAATAAAGTTAATGTCTTCAAAGTGCTCTAGAATCAATTATAATGATTGTAAAGGAAGTGATTGCCCGGTTGGCCATTCAATCTAATTGTAGTTTCTGCTGTATTCTGATTTTGCAAACCCTTTTGAACTAAGCCGGCAGCAATGTGTCTACATACCCTATTACTGCATTGCATGCATCAGTTCACAATCCCAAGCATAAAATCATCTCCAAATGCAATGAGTGTAGATATATGATTTTAGAAGGCTAATACATAATAGTGATCTGATTTTAAATCTGGCGATCATGTCCAACTTCCTGTTGTTCTACAGTTTGGAGTTTTTCCAAGGACTAACCAAGAGCAAACTGGTGTAAGAATACTACTTTTTCACTTTGCAACAAGTGGCTGACTATGAGCTGTATGGAATGGAATCATGTGCAATAAGAAGGGAACAATGGGCTTTCTTTTATTTTTCAGTTAAGAATTCTCTCTATTTCGGAAGTGTAGGGAAGAAAGGGAAAGATATGTTACTTTTTATGATTAAACAATGAGATCTCAACTGAAGTTGTAAATATTATTTATCTTTAAATTTACTAAGGAGGGTCCATGGTCCAGAACGTGCTATATTTTTGTAATCATATGAATGAAAGTGAAGGAATGCGTAGTGGTACAATCTCCAATTGATTAAACAGTGTCCCCACAATTGGTATAATGAGTCAGTCAACGGTTGTTTTTTGTTAGAAACTTAAGAAACTCGCTGCTACTTTATTGCCAGCTGTTGAGCTTGAAATTGAAACTCAGTTATGACAGGAAGTGTTGTGTTGTAAAGATATATACATTGTGATGGAGAAACGGATGCAACTTATTTGAACTTTACAACTGTGAAATTGAGTAAAAAGAAACAGAGAAGGGCAAAAGATTCTTGTGGCGAGGCGCCATGTCAGACCCAGAAACTGCTATGTCTTCTTCTGCCTATTTCCTTATACGGGTATTCAGGCTTTTTGTTTAGGGTTCACTATCAGAAGAGAGAAAAGGGGTTGGTTTGCCACATGCACAACAGTGGCTCCATTGGATAAACAAAAAGGGCCCCATTTTAAGTTAGTGCCTAATACTCTTTGGGGCTGGGCCGTTATAGTCTTTGGCGATGGATCGTCTCACCTGAAAGTTTTCGTCGCTGGTTGGGCTGTTCTGTTGTATCCTTTTTCGAAAGACAGAAAAAGATCTAGATCATAGGCGCTGTGAGTTTGCTAGTACTGTTTTGGAGTGTTTGGATCATCCACGAGTTTTGTTTTTCGTTTGCTAGACGGAGGGGTGTTAGTGCTATGATTGAGAAGCTCCTCCTCAATTCGCCTTGTGTTTTTTGTGGCTTGTGGGGTATGTTAGATTTTGTGAGTTTTGTGGGGAGGGGAAATAGTAGGTACTTTAGAGGAATGGATAAGGACTCTAGTGAGATTTGGTCTCTTTGAGTTTTGGTGTTGGTTTATTATTTTCAATAATTTTTTTTTTTTTCTCTCAAAGAAAGTAATTATTCTAAAAATAAAAAAATAAAAAAAAGTTAGTTACATGATGGGAGGCTGAGTTTGAAGTGGTTAAGGTGTTTGGTAGTGTAAAAACTATGGGATGACCTATAATGTCTAAAAAAGGCAGGTTTAGTAATGTGTGGAGTTTGGGTAAACAAAAAGCTGCGGCAGCAACTGTGAAACTGGGTTTGTGTTGAGCTTATGTTAATGGAAAGTAAAATTCCCAATTCTGAGTTGCTGTTGTTGCTTGCAGCCTTTTGTCTGTCTTCGGCTTAGCTCGATCACCCTCAATCATGCGGGTTGGTATTATATAATGTCCCTTCCCTAACACAAATATCCATTACATCTCATTGTCTTGTCGTTTTCGCTGTCTCTCTCTCTCTCTCTGTATTGTATTGTTTTATTCAGAATCAGAATAAGGTTTTGTTCCAATCTTTTATTATTTTTATCATTCTTCTTCAACTTTCTTATTATTCATCCTTCAATTATTTCATTTTTCATGTTTATATTCTACCCTACCCCACCAGAATTTGCGTTAATTCTTTTTAGTTTAACTTCATCTTTCCCTCTTTCTTTCTTTTGCATATTTTTATTGAAAAAACCTAACTAAATAGCTATCCACTCCAAGCACAAACTTCCTATCTAGCTCCAAAATATTAATTAAACACAGCGTTCAGCACACTCTCTTCGTGTATTTTGATCATCTACTTTTAAAGTGTCGATTTTTTATCTCGGTAATTTGAACTTTTATTTCCTTCCATAGATACATTCAAAATGTTTGCTTTGGTTTTTATCATTTCAAAAAAGGGAATGCTTTTGTCCATTCATTTTCTTTTGAAACCTTGACATCAAATACTACAACAAATATCTCATCAATAGCCTTTTATATATAACGCTATAAAAAGATCATGAGAAAAAGGCAGAGATTTGGGCATGGTTTTCTCCCCTACTTCCTTTGATTTTCGTCTATCTACACTTGAACCTCCATTTCTTTGTTTAGTTAGGGCTTTATCTATGTCAATGTCGTCTAGGATTTTTTAATGCTTATTCTCCTTGTTCCATATCAAAGTAACGTGAATTATAGTTGAATGAATAATGCCTAAATACCCAATGTCATAATTGAACTAATTACTCATGAGTTTGAAGTATAACTAGTGTCATATTATGTGTATTCCTTATGCTTACAAATTGTGTAAACCAATTTAATTAGATTCTTAAGTATTGGTTGAATTATGTTGAGCTCTGTTATAGGTCTTATATTTGTCATTTTCTTCTCCTATTTGTATTTGAATGGTAGTATTCTGTGAATTGTATGAACTTATGAATAATATATTCAACAATACTTCTCATATTTGTAGATTGTTCGGTGTCCTTAGATTTTCTTTATTTGCTTAATTCACTATAATTCATCTTCACATAATCATATAGTTATAAATTACAAAAGCAAAAGAGAACCAACGATGACAGTTCAGTTACATGATAATATATAATCTTGAACACTTGATGAATTATGTATTTTGAGAGCTAATTTATTTTAGTAACTACATTCATTAGATAATTTATCTAGCTTGTATCGTTTGTACACCAACTTTTTTCTAAAAGTTATTGAATACTTTATTTTGTAATGTATTCGGAATGAAAGTAATGATATTTAATGTGCTATTAAATATTTCATGTGTGTGAATTTCAATTAAAAATGAGTACTTGAAGTAAAATGTATCAAAATCTAATTAATTTACAAATTATTATTGACAAAAAAAAAAAAAAGGTTGTATTATAGCCATGACTGAATGCTATAGAAAAATTTATATAGCAAAAAAGAAAAGCTATCAAAACCTTATTCCAATAATAATAGAAATTATTAAAGATTACATAACATTGATATAGTATCAATTATAGCTATAAATACTATATTATAAAGGCTATTATATATTAAAAATAGCAGATTATTTTAGCTATATAAATATATTATGACTTTAAAAAAAAAAATGCTATCATATGTTTTATAGTAACATATATAAATTATATATTCATACTCTATCATATCATCCATTATAACTTTACAAAAATGCTATAAAATAGGTTGTCAAGACCTTCTAAAAAGTCTATTATAGTTTTTTTTTTTTTTTTTTACTATCTTATTTGTTATTTCTTGTAGTAAAAATCAATGGTTTAAAGTCATAATTACCAAACAAAATCGATATTCATCCAAATCAAATTAGCTAACTATTTCTTTAAAATTTTATATGTTCAAATTGAACAAGCTTGACCCGGTTCAATAGTTTAGTTTTGGTATAGGAGAGGGATGATAAAAAGAGGTGTGGAAAAAAAAAAGAAGAGAAAGTAATTAGGGAGTCAAAAGAAAGTCTTTCTAACGGAAAAAACTGAGTTAAAGAGACAAGCCAAAGGGGTTGAGAATCTAAGTGAAAAAGCAAAAAGTGTAAGTGGGGGAGAAGAAATTAATGAGTTGAAAATAAAGCACGAGATAATTATTCACATTGGAAAAATAAAATTATACCTCTCAATTTTAATGGCAGAGGAAGCGAATATAGTTTAATTGTAACTGACATGACTCAATTTGGTAATTTATTATTATTTTTATTTAAAATCAACTCAAACTATCAGAATGAAATGATTAATTTTTAAAAATTTTTATCAAATAAATAAAGAAAAATAGGTGAAGGTGAGAAATGAAAAATTAAAGCTAGAATGCAAAGAGAAGCTGTTTGTTGACTAGTCAAAGATCCTGGGCATCATCTTCATCACGCACATTTCGATAAAGATAGCTACAGAAAAGAATAAACGAACAACAAATACTTTACATAAATGCTTATTACACATCACGCGCCGAAAACATAACTAATTTCAAACAAAAACAAAAACACCTCGATAACATAAATAAATATATATATATATATATGATTGCTCTATTTCACATGTCAAAAATTATTACAAATCACATCGAATCAAATACAAGATTTTAATTACAATAATATTCTTCACGGATTCCGTGTCATTCAAACTATTTTTTTCATCCTCAAACTAAGGAATGAAAATAAGTTATGCGGTATAATTAAATGTGCTTTCACCCATCACATTCAAGTTTTAATGTCAATTGATGATTTAACCTGAGGTCTTATGTTCAAACTCTTGCATTGTTTTTTTCTCCCTAATCAAAATTCATGTTCATTTGTTGGGCCTTCTTCATATTTCAAGCCCATAAATGAGAGAGAGTTAGATGATATAATTAAATTTGTTTTCATCTATCAACTTAAGCTTTTGTGTCCATTGATGATTTAACACTTTTTTTTAGACTTTTTTCAACTTGAATTGCTACTCTTATAAGACTTTTCCAAAATCTTTCACGAATTCTACTATTTGCTATAGTTTAATAAAATTATTAATGGAGAAAAACTTAGGTGTTACTTGAGTTACCGCTATTAGCTATTTTTGTGTTGCTTAGGCGATTGTCTAATAAAAAATTACTACGTAATAGATAACTTTTTATTTTTTTATTTTTAATTATGTACGTATAAAAGGGAAGTAACCCTTAAAACAACAATCTTTAATATTTTTTACATTGATATCAAGAAGGAAAAAAATTAGCTCCATCTAACCTTTTGGGGTTGTTTATTTAGTCATTATTAGATATCTCTTTGATATTTATATATTTATAGCTCATTTGTAAAGATAAGATTGTAAAATGTTTTTTCTTTTATGGAATTTATAAAAATGCTGACAACTGACAATACATAACAAAGAGTGATCATTAAGATGGAGGTGTGATGATTAAATTCTCTTTCTTTTCCCTCTTCCTTCTCTTGATTTTTCTTATTAACAAAAAAAAAAACCAAAAATCAAGAATCAAAAATCAAAAATCAAAAAGACATGTTTCAATTTGAAGGGTTGAATTCTAAGTAATCATACACTAATTTCCTTTTTGTATTCACAAGATATGAAAAGTACATTAGGAAAAAATAATGCAAAGGATAAGGTGAAATTATGTGGTGAAAAAGTGGAGTAAAAGAATGGGAGAAAAAGATAAGAGTGTGTGTGAGAGTGAAGAGTGGAAAAGTGAAAAGAATTGACTGAAAACTTGGGTAAGTTTTAGGATGGGATTTTAGTTTTTGTGAATTGAAAGTGAATTTGTTAAGTTTGGTGGGGGCAGGGAGTAATGGATGGTAAATATATATATCATTTCTTTTTAATTTGTCTCATCCCTCTTTGATTTGAATTTGTTTGGATTTTGTAAAAAAGGGTTTTGAGAGTCAAAAGAAAAAAAAAAAAAAAAAAAAAAAAAAAAAAAAAAAAAAAAAAAAAAAAGATTGGATTTGGATCTTCCCTCTAATCATTGGGATTGCAATTCTGTAATGATTCCTCGTTGATATGAGACTTCCATCAACTCTCCTTTTTAAACCCTACGGTCTCCCTCTCTCTTCCCTTCATAATTATTTTATTTATTTAATGTTAGGTCCCCTATTCTCCCTATTTCACATATCTCAATCACATTATACTCAAATCACTCACTATTTTTCAAACTTGAAACACTAAAATGTGAGTCCTCAAATTTTAGGAAGCACCTAATTAAAGATGAATGAATTGGAGTCCTCAAATTTTAGGAAGCACCTAATTAAAGATGAATGAATTGGAGTGTGTAATAGTGTGTATTTTAGTGTTTATGTTATTATGGATAGAATTCAAAGTTAACGTATAGTATAGATGGGGGAGTTGTGATGAATGAATAAAGGTAGATTGTGTATAATCCAAGAAGATTTAGAAGAAGGTGGTGAAAGTAAAAAGGAAATGTTATGTCCGTGATTATCTATCTATGCACAGGAATGCCTTATCATCTTCCCGTTTTTCCTACTTTCCGTGTCCACCGAAAGTGACATTACACACCTCTTCCAATCACTTGCTTCCCTCACCATTTATTTATTTTTCCTAATCTTTTTCATCCAACTCATCACACCACATCTTACTAATGTATTCCTATTAGATACTTTTGTTTTCCAATTTTATATTCTAACACTCTTCAATGTCAAAATTATAATTTTGCTAAAATTACAAATTTGTCCCACCAACTAAATTCTAATCATAAATGATATGCTCTAAATTCTAACCTTTTTCTAAATCATAGGGACTAAACTTGCAATTTTACCTTTTTTTTTTTTTTAAAATTATTCTTAGATATGTGTCAAATAGGTTTTTTATTTTTAAAAAGTTTAAGATACATCTTTAAACTTTCAATTCTGTGTCTAATAAGTCTTTAACCCTTAAAAAGTCTCTAATAAGTCTCCAATTTTTTATTTTATATTTAATAAGTCCTTAAACTTTCACTTTTGTATCTCACAGAATATTACTTACCCATTCGACCTTTTTTTTTTTTAGAGAAAAAGAATCACAAACTTATTGAACACAAAATTAAAAGTTTCATAATCTCTTGAATTAGACACAAACTTCAATATTGTGTATGATGAATTTGTTAATCTAGAAATGATTGGATATGCAAGAGGGATCTATTAGATACAAAATTGAAATTCCTAGACCTATTTAACACCATTTTAAAGTCTACAGACCTATTAAAACAAACACGAAAATTCAAGCACCAAACTTGTAATTAATCTATAGTTTTTTATCCTCATATTTGTGGGAGAAAATCAATTTATATCTCTAAATTTTGTAGGTTGAATCTGACCTTTTAGTTGAAGAAATAATATATTAGAGTTTGTTTGGGGAGCTAAGTTAGTTATTATAGTTTGTGGGTTATAATAAGGTGCATACTATTTTAGCCTAAGTTATAATAGGCTGAATTCGTTGCCGATTGGTGGAAAAAGGTAGTTAAAAATAACTCTTACTCTTCATTATCTTAAAACACACACACAAGAACTATTATAGTCCACTCAACTCATTCCAAATTGACATCTTTCTTAAATTTATCTGGTTTTATTACCCTAACCATACAATATTTGAGTGTCAAGAAAACTCATATGATATTAAATCCTAAGTAAGTGATCACTATGGATTGAACTCACAAGCTCTTAGTGTAGACAACTGTTTGCGATGAAAGGTCCGAAAAGTAATTTGGCATGCTATCATATACTATATTTTGAGGGAGTGTAACTTTCGGGTCCATGGTGCCATCCTGTGGTCGCTCCAAGTAATTTGTTAGGTTGTTTGGGTTTGATATGTTCCTCTTCTAGTGTTCTAAATGGTTTGGGGCTTTCATTGCAAGGATTCATGTCGGGTATTCCCCTTGAAATATATTTTATTGAGTTGTGTTTTTTTGAATCTCTTGGATGAGTTTGTATGTATTTTTTGTTTTGTTAACTTTTTGGAGTTAGTGTTTTGTTTGTCCATTTACTCTTTCTTGCATTTCACTACCTTTGCAATAATAATACTATTAATTAACTGTTTTTAAAAATATATGACTAATTTTTTAAAAAGAAAATCATTTACAACCATTAAATACGTTTAGTAAGGGTAATTGTTTTATATGAAAAATTTGCTAAAAATATTTATAAATATAGCAAAATGTAACTGTCTAGTTATTATAGTTTATTTTTGCTATATTTAAAAACAACTCTTTAATTAATATATGAGTAAATGTAGAAGGTATCCAATGTTACTATTTTTTCACTTAATAAAAGGTTGGATGAGATCAAATCCTAAACTTTCAAAAAGCTAATAAGTACCCTTGAATTAACCAATGGTGTCTTTTATATGTCATTGAATTATTAATTATATGTGTACTAAGAGAAAAAAAAGGAATTATTAATTATATGGGTAAATGTTAGGCTAACAATTCATTATCATTATTAACATAAAGCGGTAACAGATTACAAAGAAGAATCCAAAGATATGAAAAGAGAAATCTCAACCAACCAATTCCCTACTAAATTTGATCAGAAAAACAAGAAAAAACTATATGAGCTAACCTTTTATTTCAGTATATACTATATACTATTTTAATAGTCTCTTGACTAATTGAGTTGTGTTTAAGTTTTTGTCTTTATAATAACTATGTTATACTGGACATGTGTATTTTGGTTTGATTAGTATTGTTATTATTGTTATATTATGAACAATTTATAATTCTAAACGTCCAATTGCACAACAAGTAAGTACCAAAAAATTCAAAACAAGTGGGGACGTTATTTTATCAACGGATTGAGACTTCATTCTCTCTCTCTCTCCCAAATAATAATAATAATAAATTAATTTATTAAAAAAAAAAAAAAAAAAAAAAAAAAAAAAAAAAAAAAAAAAGAAGACTAATTGAGACTTTAAAACATCCACCTTTTTTTTCCATTCGTTCTTTCTTTTCTCAAAAGGAGAAGTTAAGAACATAAATAAAAATGTGTAATGTGTTTGTGGGGTTGGAAATATATGATTAATTATGATCTCCCCATGCATGCCAGTGAAAAATTCCAAGTTATATATTAGAGAATTCGATTTTCTTTCTATGTGGCTTTCCATTAATCATAGGCACCCATCTATGGTGTGTAGGTTTATATAGACTAAACATGATTAGTATTTTTGTATTTGCTTTAATTTCCATCATGATCTTCAAAAGATTCTCACTTTGGATTATGAGGGATGAAATTTTCGAACCATCCTTTACTTTTTCAAAAAGGAAATTTTTTAATTTTTTAATACTAAGATTTCAAATAACAATTTTTCAACCAATATGATATTCTCAAATTTCTTATATAAATCTTTGAAAATTTGATTTTAGAATCACCTAAAATGCCTCACTTATATACCCATGATCTTTTTTGGCCTTTTCTAGCTAGCCATTAATAGAAGTTGATAAGGAGAATCTAGATCCTCCCCTATCTCCACACATTGGTATGGTATTGCTCACTTTAGTTATAAACTTTCACAAATTTTCCTTTTAGAACCACCTAAAAGGCCTCATAAAAGTAGAGATAATTATCCTCATTAATATACCATGTGTTAGAGACTTGAATTTGGTGTTGGCTATGTTTGTTTACGACTGATGTAGCTGTTTGTTCTCGAAATCGTCTGTCAATCTGTCTCTTGAATTGTCTTTCAGTATGTCTCTACAATTGTGGTTTCAAACAGGATCTTGCTAATTGAATTGCTAACTTTTCATAATATTTTTTTCCTTATCAGGAAAATCCTAGTTATTAATTCTTTTGATTTTATTTCCTTTTTCTAAGTATTGTCTAATTTGTTTAAACTGAATGTCTCAACTCCTTAAATATACACAATGAAAAAGGTAAAGAGACAACCCTAATTAGGGTTGGCTGTTTTGAATAAAATATCGGTGACATTGTTCTTATGGTTGTGCTAAGATATTACGAGTATGGTTCTGGTGTAGTTTGTGAGTTTCACTCAAGTTCTTGTCGAATTGTTCAACTGTGTCTCTTAGAAAAGGATTTTCAATCTTAGGGGAGTCTAAGTTCATCAAGTGGCTATCTTCCTTTGAAGGAGGAAAAATAAAGTTTTAGTGAGAAGGAGTCTCACACCTAGAGAGAGCCTAAGTGATTCATCACTAACATCCACATACTTAGAGAAGTCTAAGTTTCATTGAGAAGGAGTCTCGTATCTAGGGTTATCAAGCTCTGTATTATGTTCTTATTTTACTTCTTCTATGTTTTTCTCTTATGTGTTCTAAGTAGTTGTAATATTCTAAGTAACAACTATCGTGGGTAGGGAGTGGAAGATTGAACCTCCAACCTCTAGTGATGAAGTTCATGGCAATACCACTAAGCCAAACTCCCTATGACTTATGACTTTACTTTTTGAACCACCCAAAATGTTTCATTTCATACAGATGGTGATAATTGTGTTCTTATATATACCACAAATCTCTTCATATTTCCTAATTAATATGAAACTTTTTGATTTGCACCTGAATTAAATTGGAGGATAATAAATAGACATAGGATAGGTGTAGGTATTCATATATTAGGATATAATAAGATCATGAACCAATTATCTACATTCGCGGAGTAATTAAGATATATAAGTTTTGACTTTAAGAAGAGGTAATTAAATGGAATTTAAAATTAATGGAAAGAAAACGAATAATGGATATACTGAGGAAAATTCTTTAAGGTCCTCTACAAATCAGCCTATGATAAATGATATATGAAGAATGAAAGGTTTCATGCGAATTTTAAAGATGGGATATTCCAATTTGTATTTGTATCTTATAACCAACCGTCGTTTTCCCAATCATTTTTCAATCAATTTGGTGGGACGCGGAGCATTCATACCACGTGTATGTAATTAATTAAACCAACCTTTTAATTTGATTGCTTATATATAAAATTTGAGTTTAACAACAACGAAATTGAGAATATATGTTTAAATTGGTTACATTAATATATTCATATTTAGTTCTTTTAATATTCATTATCATCATACAAATTAGGTGCCCAAATTAAACATCGAATAAACAGGTAGTGCCACTTTTTTTTTTTTTTTTTCTCTCTTTCAAATTGAGGTAGGTAAATCAAAAATTTGACCTCGAAATCAATGATACAAATTTTATATTAATTGATTTGTACTTATTTTAGCAACGATCTTCTTAATTAGTCTTCTATAATAATGGTAAAGATAATAAAATCAAGAATTAAAATTTTTTCCTAACTTACCTATTAGAATATATGGAAAGTTAAAAAAGGTAAAAATGTGTCACCCCCTCTGGAAAATAGATGAATGCAGTACATACCAACACAAGTCATACACAATTTTAAGGTGGTTTTGAGGGCAAAAGGGAGACCTTAGGCATTTTTTAGTTTATTTGAGCTTGAAAGTGTCACTTAAGTGTCATTTAGACACTTTTTAGCCATTCTTTGGTTGGTATTGAGTTTATAGGTCATAGTTGTGCATTTTGGAGTTGTTTTTGTAGTCAAAGTGTCATTTAGACACTTTTTAGCCATTCTTCGGTTGGTTTTGAGTTTAGAGGTCATAGTTGTGCATTTTGGAGTTGTTTTTGTAAGCAAAGTGTCATTTAGATACTTTTTAGCCATTCTTTGGTTGGTATTGAGTTTAGAGGTTATAGTTGTGCATTTTTGGACTTGTTTTTAGAGTCAAAGTGTCATTTAGACACTTTTTAGCCATTCGTTTTGAGTTTAGAAGTCGTAGTTGTGCATTTTGGACTTGTGTTTGGAGTCAAAGTGTCATTTATGTACTTTTTAATTGGTCTGATAATCAAAGTGCACATATGAACTATTTTGGTTGTTAGGGGAGTTAAATTGTTTCTTGAAAAACTTTTAGGTACTTTTTATGTTGGTTTGAGAGTATTTAAGTTATATATTTGTTTTGCTCGTATTGAATTAATGTGCTTGAGTTCTAAGGAGATATCTTTTTTTTTTGTGATAAATATTTCTTGTATTATGTTTCACTTGTCCTTCCCTAAATGGAGAAGTTTTTCATTTGACTCTTATTCTTTCTAATAGACTAATGTATGAGTATTTCTACTTTTTAGTAGTTATACTCCTAAAAGGTTGGACAAGTTACAATAATTATATATTTGTTTTGCTCCTACTATACTATGTTTCACTTGTCCCCCCTGCCCCTAAACGAAGAAGTTTTTCAATTAACTCTTATTCTTTCTAGTAGACTAGTGTATAAGTTAAATTTGGAGGTTATTCATGTTATTAAGGTTAAAAAGTGAGATTATATTGTGATATAATATATATTTATGTGGCTATATTATGATCATATGCATAATTTTTTTGAAAGTGTTCATCGAAACTTACTTGTATTGAGTCAAATTCTAAAATGAATGTTTTTTTTTATAAGGTTCCTGGACGATGCCATTAAAGCAAGGAAGCCCACCAACCAAGATATTTAAATAGGTGTTGTATATATATTTTTTGGTAGTATGCCAACACTTAGTTGTAAGTATTGAATTTGTAAATGTTGTACCTAGAATTTGATTACAAGCTACTTTCATTGTATTAACAATTTGAACTACATTATTATATATGAAAGTTACTTTTTATGTTTGCATACATATTTTGTGTTAAAACTGAAGGAAACACAGGTGTAATAACGTGTATCATGGTAATGGTTTCTATGATATCTGACAAAAGTCATGGGATGTATGTAATTAAATGACCTTAAAAAAATGTCATAGTTAATGTATTATTGACACTTTAAATGTGTCATTATTTGTTTTGCGATGACAAAAGTGAACAGTCAACGTAACTCTTTATTTGACAGAAAAAAGTCAATATTTTCATTTTTTAATGACTGTATAAAATTTGTCATATAAATCGTTTCCGTGACTTAGAATAAATGTCAATATATATTTATTGTTGACTGTGACTAAAAGTCATGAAACTGTCAATGATGACTGATTTCTCATGTGTCATCTATACACTTTAGATGATGGGCGATTAAATGACTAAAAAAAAGAGTCAACAAATGTGGTAATGACTGTTTTTTAGAGTCACAGAAGCCTATTTTTGTTGTAGTGCTTAGACACTTTTGAGAAACTTTTTACTTGGTTTTCATAATCAAGGTGTCACTTATACACTTTTTAAGGACGTCTTATGTGGCTTTTTATAAGTACTTGAACTACTCGTCCCCTTCAAACAATAATAGGTAGCATATAGCTTAAGTTACGAAGGCTCTTGAAATTGTTTTGGTTTTCTTTCAAAGTATGTTAAATGCTTATAGTAGGTATATTTCTAATGTTAAATGCTTATAGGTATATTTCTACTTTAAACTCCTTTTTAGAATTGTTTTTGTAACTTTCGATCCAACCAATCTTTAATTAGACTTGTACATAGTTGTTTTGAATTCAAGTGTTCACAATCGCTTAAATTGGTGGATTGTATTACTCTCCCTTAATAGTTTTAATTGATCTTAAAACTTTGATATTCAATGACTTAGTCGCTTTACTTTTAAATTGTCACTAAGACATTTTTTTTTTTTTTATATTGGAGGGAGGGGGGAGCTAAATAGATTTATTGTGATTATCGTTCACATTGATGCAATTTTTTTTAGTACAACAACCAGAATAAAAAACAACAAAACCAAATTGAACTAAAAAGAGTCAAAATGAAGAGCAGGATCTACCATTGGGGGTAGGTGGTCTTCAAGCTGCACAGCAGAGAAATAAAAACTTCTAGCATGGGTAGTTAACACATGTGCAACACCTACGATTGGCCCAAGTGAAATGAACGATGGCACCCCTGAGCATTAAGCATAGCAATGGCCTTAGCGAGTTCCACAGAACCAATCACACTGATGCATTTAGTTGACTCTAAAATGAATGTTGTGTTTTTTTTTTTTCTAGGTCTTGTACGAACTCACTAAAGTGGTGAAGCTACCAAGCAAGTCATTGGTGTTTGGTTAGTGACAAAACTTGTTGTGATATAGCTACTTGTGACAATACCTTATATTTAGTTTCTTTGTAAAAATTTTACCAAGCTTGATCATTAGTTTGCTTGTATATGTCACTTTGGGGATATTCGATAGTTTCCTTGTATTTAGTTTATTTGTAAAAATGTTATCAACTTTACTATTATATATGAAAGTTCTTATTTATGTTTGTACTTATTTTTTGTTAAAATAAAACTAATTGATGATGATGAAAATCATATATATAATGACTAGGTTCAAAGAAATAACAAACTATAAAACATGTATTTTAATGACAATATAAAAGTGTCATAAATATGAAACTATGTCGGAAGATAAGATAAGGAAAGTTGTTGGTTGCTCTTGTGTTATAGTTGAGGTACATACATGTGTCCATTCACTTTCAGAGCAAATATTATGTTCCTTCTCTTTAACCATATTCTGTAATATTTTAGTTTAGTCATGTAATAAATAGATGTGTAGTCTTGAAGGACAGGTTTTACAGAGGTTGTTCAATGGTGTTGTTTCAGTTTCCAGACTGAATCTTTAGCATACCAATCACATAAAAAGTTGTAAACAGAAGTAAATGCTTCATTCATTCAGGTGACTAGGTCTTAGGTCTATGAATTGCTATCAAATTTTTATTCTACTCTATTAATTTATTGTAGTTATGTTTAAATTTGAGTTGAATTGTAATATCTTTTATGTGTAGTTTTGATGTATTTATTTAAAGTTATTAATATTCTTAAATTGAATTTAACTTCCAACTTAGTTTTGACGTATGGTAAAGTATTGAGTTTGAAATTGGTTCTACAACAAAAACAAGCTTCTACGATTTTAAAAAACTGTCATTAGCACATTTTTTGACTTTTTTTAGTATTTGAATCCACCATCATCTAAAGTGTATAGATGACACATGAAAAATCGGTCATCATTGATAGTTTCATGACTTTTAAATACAGTCAACAAAAAATATGTATTGACATTTATTATATGTCATGAAAACCTTTTTTAATGACTTTTTCTGTTAATTAAAGTGTTATATTGACATTAAAATTATGTCATTAACAAATAATGTCACATTTACAGTGTCGATAATACCTTAATTATGACACTTTTTAAACGTCATTGCATTACGTATATTGTCACTTATTTATAGTCATTAAATCTAATTGATGACATTATTCCACTGACATAAAACTATTGCTCATGACTTTTGTCAAATGTCAAACAAACTATTTCAATGATATATGTTATTACACATGTGTTTCATACATGTTATTATACCTGTGTTTCCTCCAATTTCAACACAAAATATGTACACAAATATATTTATAAACTTTCATATATAACAATAGAGTTTGTAACGTTAATACAAGGAAACTATATACAACAACACTAGTAACCAAACTTTGGGTAAGTCATTTACAAATTTAGTAATTACAACTAAGTGTTGGCACAATGCCAAAAAGAAATTTACAACACCTATATAAACATCTTGCTTGGTGGGTTTACTTGCTTCAACGGTCTTGTCAAAGAACCTAGTAAACAGAACATTCATTTCAGAATTTAACTCAATATAGCAAGGTGGACAATAATAACAATATGTAGTTAAGTACCTTGGTGATCGTAACAACACCTATATATATGTTGATCGTAATGTAACAATATCATTATGTTAAATACATTTACACTCAAAACTCCACTTTAATCATACAAGTAAGCTTCAAATAACACTTTAAAACAAAAATGATACATAGAGTCACAAAATATATCACAAACATAGGCTCAAAAACACATTATAATCTCCCAATCAACTTTAATAACATATATAACCTCCAAATTTAACTCATTGCTTAGCTACTACAAAGCTAACAAACTTTTGACATTAAAACTTAACATAGAAATCATATAAGAAATATTGTAACTTGTCCAACTTTTTAAGAGTATAACCACTAAAAAATAGAAATACTCATACATTAATCTATTAGAAAGAATAAGGGTCAAATGAAAAACTTCTTCGTTTGGGGGGAGGAGGGGACAAGTGAAACATAATACAAAAAATACTTATCACAATAAAAAGATATCTTCCTAGAACTCAAGCACATTAATCCAATACGAGCAAAATAAATATATAATTTAAATCTCAAACCAACAAAAAGAGTACCTAAAAGTTTTCCAAGAAAAAATTTAACTCCCTAAACAACCAAAATAGTTCAAATGTGCACTTTGATTATCAAAACAAACTATAAAGTTTCCAAAAAGTGTGTAAATGACCATTTGTTTCTCAAAACAACCAAAGAATACCCAAGTGCCACTTTAGCTTTAAAAACTAACCTAACAATTTTTAAAAAGTGTGTAAGTTACACATTGATTCTCAAAACAACCTAAAATGCTTAAGTGCAACTTTTACTCTCCAACCAAACCTAAAAACTGCCTAAAAAGTGTCTAAGTGACACTTCCACTCTCAAACCAACATAACAAGTACCTAAGAGTTTTCCAAGAGACAATTTAACTCTCCAAACAACCAAAATAGTTCATATGTGCACTTTGATTATCAACACAAAGTATAAAGTTTCCAAAAAGTGTGTAAATGACCATTTGTTTCTCAAAACAACCAAAAAATGCCCAAATGCCACTTTAGCTCTAAAAATCAACCTAACAATTTTCAAAAAATGTGGGTTAGGATGTGTTACTTGACTTAAAAGATGAGGAGAGATGTTCATTAATAGTTTATTTTGTAAATTTCGATCTATGTTCAACTTTTGTCTTAAATGTTCTTGATAGTTATGTCTTATGAATATGGGGTGAAAGTTGGGATGAGGTGTTTTGTGGTTTATTTTATAAGGTTAAATCTATATGTTAGAGTTGAGTTGAACGTTGGTCAAAGAAATAAGCAAGTATATGTTGGATGGCGTTGGATGGAGCCTATTTCAATAAGCAAAAGTTTGGAAATGATTGATGAACCAAACTTATATATATTACTCATATGCATCAATCAAGTTTCTAAGCGTAGAACTGATGGCATTAATTCCTTAATCAAGTTATTGTAAGTATATGTAAAGTTGTTTTTGTGCCATATAAATTTATCATATTTGTGTTTAATACTTTTTTTTTGTTATAATTATAGTTAGTCTTTAACTTTTGTTTTTGTTATTTATTTTTCAGGACCAACTTTCAATGAAGATCATAATAAGCAAGCCAGAAGTCGGTCTTCACTTTTTTGTAATGTCTTTGTTCTGGGACCAAATTAGTACTACTTTGGTTATGTAACTTTATTATTGTCAAACTTATTTTATGTGTTTATTGCAAGGTTGCAAACAAACTTAAGTAATGACCTATAGATGTAATACTTTTATGATAATATTGAATGGATGTTGATTAATATTTGGTATAATTTGTTTGTTTTTAGGTACAAACTAAAGTAATGAACAAAGAATGTAGGTGGAAAAACAATACAATTCTAAAACAGGTATTTTGGAAAGAAAAAAAAAATAGGCTTATGTCGACGCCATATTGTATTAGGAGGTGTCAGCATTTCAAGGATATGCCGACGACAAACTGTAATCGTCGACATAGAAGAACTACTGATGGCAAGTATATGTCGTCGGCATTGTGAGGATATGTCGACGACGTTTTCAAACTATTGATATTAAAGAACTACCAACGCCACATTGCTTCGTCGGCGTATACACCATTTGCTAACGTGTTTTGCTAGCTATCGGTATCGGTCTGACTTCATGACTGTTGTCGGCAGTTCGACAAATACTTAGAGTCGGTATAGGATTAGCCAACACATTTTTGGAGCTATGCCGACGATTTTTGGCGTCGGCAAAAAGCTTAATTCTTGTAGTGAATGTTACCTACGTCTACAAATTAATGTGCCCAATAGAAAGAACTTACACCTAGTGATAAGTTTAGATTCCTCTTAAACTTGAGAATCCCTCTCTTGTTGCACTAACATCCTTTCCACCTCTTGTTTCAGACACACTTCAAACAAGCTTTGTTTAGACTTCCTTGAATGTGAAATTTCAGAAGGATAAACTCTTTTAAGTATGAATCAATGTCCAATTTCTTCATAAAAGTAGAAACTCAAACAACTCTTAAACCGCAACTCAACTGTAGTACCACCTTTAAAAAAAATTATGGTTCTACTCCTACTTCAATTATATTATCCCTCCCAACAAAAAAGATATCACATACCTATCTCTCATTGTCTTAGATAACAAAAGGCTTAGAAGTAAGTAATTTATAATTATGTTTGAAATTTTTTGTTTAAATGCTACTTTGGTCTTTATATTTTTTGTTTTAATTCATAATTTTGATACTTGTACTTTTAAAGTGTTCATTTTGGTCCCTACATCTTTAATTTTGGATCATTTTGGCCCCTATACCTTCAAAATGTCTATTTTGATACTTGTACTTTCAATTTTGGTTTATTTTGATTTTGAAGTTTAAAAAAGTAACTACATTGTAAATTTTTTTAAAAAAAAGGATAGTTGCAAATATAGCAATTAGACCCAAAATATTTACAAATATGGAATAATACAAAAGAATTTGCATATACAGCAAAATTTAGATTCTACATATATAGCAAATATAGCAATATTTGCAAATATATCATTGCAAATATATCAATGATATATCATATCATTAGTATGAGTCTATCAGTGATAGAATCTGTTAGTGATAGATCATATTTTTGGAAGAGTCTATCAATGATAGATTTTGTTATATTTTAAATTTAAAAAAAAAGATTGTTATACACTTAATTATTATTTCTAAAAGTAATAGCAACAAAATTAAAATAAAAAAATAAAAAATAAAAAAACATGATACAATTTGTAATATATAAAAATGTTGTGGGTAGAATGAAATTGTTATGGTAAATATCACGATGAATTGACGACAAAACCAAAACGAAATTAGGGGGAAAAGTATGAGAGGATTGGTTTGATTAAAATATTGAGTTTTTATTAGAACATATAAAAACAAAATGGAAATTAGTGGAGTGATTTAGAATTTGCAATGTCATGATTGTCTTTTGTTCAAAAATTTGGTGGTGAAAGAAAATATATATGGGTGGCTTTCAATTAATTGACGGTTGATTTGACTTTTTTTTTTTTTTTTTTTTTTTTCTTTTTCCTACTTTTCATTCTCAAATCTCTAAAGCGATCTTAAAAATGCGAGCTAATCATACCTTCCTAATCAAAATATAAGACCATCACTATTCCCTTCAAAGAGAAGAAGAAAAAAAAAAAAATCCTTTTCTACAAAGTTATTTTAAATTTTATTTCTCGATTTTCTGTTCTTATTTTTTATTATACTCACCGCTTGTTTGGTTTTATTTGACCCTTAGTTGAAGGAGATTTTATTCTTGACATCATGGCACCATTGTTATTTTCATAAATAATTTTATTTCCTAACAACATTTTTAAGTTCATTTGAATCATACTTGAACTTCACCAGTTAGCTCCAAAGAGTTAGTAAATCTCTTTAAGTATGTCAATTTAGTGTTGGTCGAGGTTGATACAAAGGATTGTATGACCTCACTTTTTTCATTGTTATAGAGTCTTTTCAATCACCAATGTCTAGGAGTCTTTATATCTTTGATCTCCCTTGGTTCCGACCCAATATTTTAAAACACTCTGTTTCATTGTCTAGTTTGTTGTGCAAGATAGACCACAGATGCATGTTTGTACTAGCTATTTGTATCACGATTTCTCAATGCTCGTGCTCTTTGTAACAATGTAATTAATATTAGTAATTTGGGTTGGGTTGGGTTAGTCAACCCAAATTTTAAAAAATCTAACCCGAGACTCAACCTAGCCCGAAAAAACAAAAAAAAAAAATTAACACAACCCAACCCTTATAATTTGGGTTGAGTAGTCCAAGTTGTTCAGGTTATTGGATCATTTGAACACCCTTAAGGTAGGTTCTTCTTCCTTTGGGACTTATTTCCTTGAATTGTATTGCTTGTGATTTTTCTTAAGTGAGTTTGGTTGTTTTCTTTGTCCTTGTCTTATAATTGTTGTGGTTGTATTTTGCTTGTGTCTTGACGCCAAGTCGTGAGAGGTACCTTCTCTTTTATTATAATTCAATATTGTTGAGGAAAGTAAAAAGTTGAGAAAGGAGATGGAAACTAATTGAAAGGGACTTTTACGACATTTTCTTATGCGAGTGAATTTAAGCTTTTGATTATTTATTTTATTATTATTATTATTATTATTATTATTTTGAACTTATATTTTCTTCCAATTGAGCTATTCGCTCATGTTATTTCGTACATAAATTATTCTAACATTTACGTGGTAACATCAGAATGGCTACAATGAAAGTCACTATCCTTCTTTTAAATTGATCATCTTCAAAAGAATGTAATTATCACAAAATAAATATTTTTCTGAATAGGTCATATTTCATACGACATATAGTTATATTAGAAAGACACTAACACATGAATGGTGTGTTATGATGCACCATCTAACTAATTAACTTGACCCACTAATGTGTTGTAATTTTTTTCATTATAACTTCAAATTTCTTTTTCTAACAACATATGTTAACTGATTAATGTACGTTAAAATTCAAATTCATTTTTCTTTTTTTTTTTGGTAGGAAATTGATATATGTTAATGTAGGTCATAGTTTTTGTGATAGAATTTGTATATAATATGTAACTCGTACATTTTATTCATTTATTTATCCTACCATGTTCGAAAATACTTGATTTCATATCATTTAAACTATAAATCATTTATTTAAAACCTAACTATACGATTTAGTTATAAGTTCAATGAGTCTCGAATAAATTTGAAACTTAAATAATAATAATAATAATAATTAACTTTTTTTTATATAAGTTTAAGTTCATATCAGATGGAACTATACATTCTTAGTGGTGTTTAGTATATTCATTTAAATTTTGAGAGTTGAAAAAATTTAAAAAAACTAAATTTAAAAAATTAAAGGTTGGGAGACCAAATAGGACTATATATATTTTATGAAAATCTTAATAAAATCACTAAATTATTCTAAATAAATGATTTTTTCTGAACATATCTTATTATTTTTGAGAAAATCTTAGGTTGACACGTTTTTGTCCGTAGTTATGGCCGTGGGGCGTGTTACATATGTGGAAATACTCTTTGGTCGGTGAAATGGTCGAGACAATTATTTTCATTTTATTATTTTCTTAAGTAAAAGAAAATGGAAAAAAAAAAAAAAACTTTCATCTTATTAATTTAAAAACTTGTTTTGAATTTTTTTTTTTTTAAATAGGTTTTTGTTTTTCATTGGGCTTAAAATTCAGTACTTAGATGACAGTCTAAGATATTTTTTAAAAACGA
Source organism: Citrullus mucosospermus (assembly GCA_030954485.1). Taxonomy (NCBI): domain Eukaryota; kingdom Viridiplantae; phylum Streptophyta; class Magnoliopsida; order Cucurbitales; family Cucurbitaceae; genus Citrullus; species Citrullus mucosospermus. The sequence goes on along the minus strand of CM062057.1, from coordinate 11,768,421 downwards.
AAACGAAAAATTAAAGTGGTGTTGGATAACTATTTTCATTTTTAATTTTAAAATTAAATCTATTTCTTCACTATTTCTTCCAAAGATTTATATCTTTCTTTAAGTATAGTGGTTGAATTTTTAGTCAATTTTCAAAAACAAAAAAAAAAATTTAAAAGCTATTTTAAAAATAAATAATTGGCTTGATTCTTTAAAACTATCAATAAAAAGTAAATAACAAAAGAAGAAATTTGGAGTTAGAAGTGATGTCTACAAATTTAAATTTCAAAAACAAAAAATCAAAAACCAAGGCCCCTTTTGGTAACCATCTAGTTTTTTGTTTTTACTTTTTCAAAATTAAGTCTATTTTCTTCACATGTCTTACCTTGGTTTGTATCTCTCCTAAGTATAATAGTTGAATTTTTTTTCAAATTCTAAAAACAAAAGCAAGTTTCTAAAAGCTATTTTTTTAGTTTTCAAAATTTGGTTTAGTTTTTTAAATTATTGGTAAAAAATAGATAACAAATGAATAAATTTGAAGGGAAAAGTAGTGTCTATAGGCATAATTTTAAAAAACAGAAACTAAAGACGAATTGGTTACAAAACGAGACCCAATTAATTACTTTAAAAATTAAATTAGCACCGTTGAAGTTAAGAGAGTAAATAAAGCAAAAGGAGTTTGTGTGGTGGTGGAGCATGTTATATACGTGGAAATAGTGTTTGGTGGAGACAATCATGTTGATTTATTAAATTATTTTGTGAACTTTATGATAATCACGTATTTTGGTTCCAATTATTTATTAACTGCAGCTGTGAGACCCTCGAAGATTTGAATATGGTAATTGAAGTTTTTGCATCCACGTAAAATGGTCGACAATACGAATTTTGATTTGAATATGATAATATATCTACGACTATAACTATAAGTTTTACTTTAATATAAAACTCTGTTTGAGATTCTTTCCTTATATATATAAAAAAAACATTATTGTTACTATATATATATATATATATAATAAAATATATAGATGTTCATCTACGTGACTTAAATGCATATTGTCTATGTGTCAAATGTCAAAGCATCTTTATTGTCCAAATAGTTCTACTTCCTAGTTCACAAATTGCCTATATATAAATAGTGACAATTTGTGGATGTTGTAAAAAATTGCATATTTTGTAAGAAAATCAAAAACATATTTCTATATTTTCCTATTTTCTATAATTATAATTTTGTTAAATTATTTATTTTAATATTATAATTTTTTTTTATTCGTGTTTTCGTGGTCTGTCCTTGCTCTCAATTTTACAATAATTATTGTTTTTTTTTTCCAAAAAGATATGCTCTAAAATTTTTATTTTTATTTTTTTAAATATATAGACTATAGTCATATATATACCCCATACACAAGCGGATATAGAGGGCCAAAATGTTATTTTTCTAGAAATATATGTGTGGTTTCTAGAAAGGGAAATTGCGAACGGGTAACCAAAAAAAAACATAAGAGTATTTACAAAAATAACAATGATTTTTTAAAATTGCAAATATAGTAAAAAATTTAAACCTGATTCTCAATTTTTTTATTATGCGATTTCATCCTCGTTTGTGTATTAGCAGTTATATTTGATATACTTTATATTCTATATATCAGTCGATTGATATGCTTTGTATTTGGTATATTTATCAATAGATATATTTTATTTAAAGAATATCATTTATACAACTAATATATCATGACTTAATTGTATTATGGTTGACGTTGTTTGTTTGATTATGGTAAAAAAAAAATGTTTTGTTTTGATATATAATTATTTTCATCCAAATAGATGAGTTTGATGTTGATTTTATATTTCAAATGGATTAATTTTGTCAAATGATATACCAAATATAAGTTATATCAGTTAATCTGTTTTATTTTCAAATTTTTTTTATATGATTTTAATAGTATATAAGTTAAATTTAATTTGTTATATCAATTGTATAATAAATCTTATATTAATTGGTTAATAAACCTGATTTTGAGAGAAAAAAATCCTTATCAATGATATTATTTATATACCAAATATGAAATACATCGTTTAGAAGCATACTTAAGGCTGGTATAACATTGAAATTTCAGTTGTATATTAGTATTAACTCAAAATAAATTGTTTGTAGATCATTGGGATATCAATAGTATATCATAATGTGCTCAAAATGTAAATCATTACTATATCGATAGTTTATTAACACCCATCCAAATTTTATTTAAATTGCAACATAGATGTATCAATGTGTACATTTTATCGTGTATCAATACGATATTTTGAATTTATTAGGGATTAGAAGATCATTTCATGTAAAAATTTTAGTAATATTATCTTATTTTTGGAATTTTCTTTTCAACGAAAATTAACACATGCAACCCGTGCACGTAAGTTATGTTGTAAAAAAATTACATATATGAAATGTAGAATGGGACGTTTTCTAAAAATAATGTTATTTTAATAAATAATCATAAAGTAAAATTGAGTTGAAAAAATTGACAAAAGTAGGGTAGCGAAATCATGGACTCTCCACATGGCATGCCGGTCTACGATTTACCTTCATCTCTAGTCCACATGGCATGCAAATTGTGAACCGGGTCCATGATTTACCCACGTCGATTGAGTTTTCTTCTCTCTCTCTTTTTTTTTTTTCCTTTTTCTCTTCTCCTGCAACTCGTGACTTCCTCTCTGTCCCTTTCTTCTTCTTTTTTTTTCTTTTCTTCTTCTCCTACATCATTATCATCTTCTTCTTCTTCTTATCTAGCTTCTTCTTCTTCCCCATCACGAAGACTCCAAACTCCGACGGAACCAATTTCAGAGAGCGAGAGAGATAAGACTGTGAGTGAGGAAAGGAAAGAGACAAGCGAGAGCAAGATGAGGAGACAAGCAAGAGCGAGAGCGAGAGAGATAAGAATGTGAGTGAAGAAGGAAGGAGACGAGCGAAAGAGTATGGCAACATGGCAGTTGTGGTGCATGGCAGCGTGGTAGTTGAGGTGCATGCCAGCATGGCAGTTGTGAGCAAAATCGTGGACCGAGTCTATGATTTGCATGGTATGTAGGCTAATTTTATGAAATCATGGATCCTGTCCACAATTTTCTCATCTATTTTTTAAAATAGTTTTACTTTTACCCTATCAATATTATTATTATTTATTAAAATGACATTATTTTTTTAAAGAAAGAAATCTGAAATATAAGATAAAAGAAAATGGAGAATATAACATAAAAAGAGAGAGAGAGTAATGTAGAAGTTGTAAGATATGTATAGCGTTTGTGACCACAGCAGACAGTACAGTGTGCATTTAATTTAGAACAACATTCTGTGAGTGTTCAAAATCGGTGAACCAAAAAGAGATGGATGAATTTATAATTTTCAACGCTACTCTTAATTACTTTATTATTATTATTATTATTATTATTTTTTTTATTTTTTGTTTTGTTGCCCAATCAACCAAAAAGAGATGCATGTATTTAAATATATATATATATATATACTGCACTTCACAGGGCGCCACTTTTGGTTGTTAAATTGCGGCTCTGGAAATCAATACCAACCAATTCTATTTACTTCCAAAAACAAGAGTTAAAAGTTTCCTTGGGTCAAAGGGTTTCGTATTTTGTTTTTGAAATTTAACTTTATTTTATGGATTTTTTTAAGGAAGATTTGAAATTTTTAGTTAAATTTTAAAAGATATCTTTTCTTAAGAAAAACTGCCTTTTTTTAATTTTTAATTTGGCTTCATTTTAAAAATATTAATAAAATATAAACAACAAATCAAATAAATTTATAGGTAAGAATCGTATTTATAAACTTAATTTTTAAATGATTATTAAATAGGGTCTTACACTTCCGTTCATGTTTTTTCTTTTAAGAAAAAGAATTCAATACATTCTCACTTTTTTTTTTTTTTTTTACCTAACTCAATTTTCACATGTTGCTTCACGAATTAACAAATTCAACTCAACTTTTCCATTTTTAAGTTGAGGGTGGATGTTACTATATTGTAAACTATAAATTGAAAAATTAGAATCTAGATTTTAAACTAATTTAGGACATTCCTTATGTATCTTTTTTTTTTTTTTTTTTTATATTTACCCTAAGTCACATTCTTTATCATACATCATTTATGCCAAATTTTGAATGGGAAGAAATGCATTTGACATTTACATGACAACAATGATAAGTTTTGTAATTCAAAGAAAAGAAGACATGCAAAACAAAAATAAAAAAGGGCTTCAATGCCAAAGTCAAAGAAGGAAAATGGCAGAATAGGAAAGAAGTCAGAAGTTTAAGTTATGAAGTTGCCTAGAGTTTTAGAGATGCTTGGAGATAATAAGATAACCTACCAGGGCGAGGGGCGTGTTCGCTATCATGATTGGCTAGGGTTGGCCTCGACCTTAAATGAGGCCAAACATCTCCCTTAGGCCATGTTTTGAGCCTAAAATCATCTCTTAGCCTAAGGCATGCTTTATGCATGCCTTGTTAAGCATTTGACAAGGCTCGACCAAGGGCAAGCACATTGGCTTGGGCCAAGATCTAAGCTAACCCATTTTTCTAGATCTATTTTGGTCCTAAGTTGCCACTTTTGACTCGTATCATACTTTTTTCTTGACTTTGTCATTCCGATTTATATTAGATATCAATTATATCATTTGGTCCAAAATCACTCATTACCGATATATATACCGATTATTCATCAAATTTATTATGTGACAAATTTGTTTTTTTATTTAATAAATATTTTAAATTTTATTTCACTATATAGTTGAAATGAATTGTGAAAAGATGAGTGCATCTTAAATATTGTTTTTGTTGTAAAATTGAGGAGCACAACGAGAACACGAATATGGAGAAAATATAATATAATAATAATAAATAAATATAATAAAATAACTAAATATAAGAAATTATGTAAATAGAAAATATAGAAAAATGAAAATTTGAAGTGGATTTTTTTCACCAATATGTGTTATCTCAAGATCCACCAAATGCCACTATTTATATGCAAATTGGCAAGTAGGAGGTAGATTTACATGACCACTAAGGATGTGTGATTATGAGACACATGAACAACACATGGGGTAATTGACAAATGTCACTTGGTCTTTTGACACTAAGCATGGATACATAATGGGCATCTATTATTATTATAATATTTATAATACTCTCCCTTAGATGCCCATTATATATATATATGAAATATGACTCGTTAAAACCTTACTAGAAAAAAATCCTAGTGAAGGAGAAAAAGTACATATTTCATCTAATCTAGGGCTCTTTTCAAATATAGTAAAAGGAACCAAAATATTAATATAGCAAAATTTCACTGTCTATCACGGTCTATCGCAGATAGACTGTGTATTTTGCTATTATTTGTAAATATTTTCTGCAATTTTGCCATTTAAGATAATTTTCCTATAATCTAATACTTCTAAAAGAATATAATATATTTGCTCCCCCTCGTAGAAACATCACTTGAGTCTCTGAATCGCCGCATTCCAATGTTGTACACCAATTTTTTAAATGTTGCAGTTGGTAATGATTTTGTAAATAAGTCAGTCAGGTTATCCTTTGAACAAATTTGTTGTATAGTGATGTTGTCATTTTCCCCAAGATCATGAGTGTAGAACAGCTTTCATGAAATATGTTTTGTTCTATCTCCTTTAATATATCCCCTTTGATTTGGGTTATACATGGTGTGTTGTTTTCTTATAATGTTGTTGGAAGATTTTTACAAGAAAACAAGCCACATGTTTCACAAATATGTTAAGTCATTGATCTTAGCCATATACATTCTTCACTAACCTCGCGAATTGCAAGAATTTCAACATGATTTGAGGAAGTAGTTGTTATGATCTTTTTCACTGATCGCCATGATATAGCAGTTCCTCTGCATGTGAAGAAATAATATGTTTGAGACATAGTTTCGTGTGGATCAGATAAAATATCTAGAATTTGCATAACCAACTAGATCAAAATTCGATTTATTTGAATAAAACAAACACATATCGATCGTTCCTTGAAGATAACATAGTATATGCTTAATTCCATTCCAATGTCTTTTTGTTGGAGAACAATTGTATCTAACTAATAAATTTATTGAAAATGCAATATCTGGTCTTTTATTATTAGCAAGATACATTAGTGCGTCAATTGCACTAAGATATGGTACTTCAGGACCAAGAAGTTCTTTATTATTATCTCAACATTGAAATATATCTTTGTTCACATCTATTGAACGAATTTCCATTGGAATGTTTAATGGATGTGCTTTGTCCATATATAATTTTTTCAAAAATTTTCCTGTATAAGTTGACTAATGAACAAATATCCTATCTGCTAAATACTCAATTTACAAATCAAGACAAAATTTTGTTCTGTCGAGATCTTTCATCTCAAATTCTTTCTTAATATTATATTGTCTTTGAAAGCTTTTCAGAAGTTCCAATTATATTTACCCGTCAACATGTACAGTTATAATAACAAATCCTGAATAGCAATCCAGACTGTGATTTCTTTATAAAAACACATGGACATATTGGATAATTTTGATATCCTTCTTTCAAAAAATATCTACTCAGGCGATTGTACCATATCCATATCCTAATTGTTTCAATCCATATAATGATTTCTGTAACTTTATTGAATACAATTCTTGAGAACTTGATTTATATGTTTAAGTATCTTAAATCCTTCTAGGATTCTCATATAAATATCATTATCAAGAAATCCATACAAATATGTTGTGACTACATCCATAAGATGCATGTCCAGATTTTTATACATAGTCAAGCCAATTAAATATCTTAGTATAATTTCATCCACCATTGGAAAATACGTCTCCCCATAATCACTAGCAGGTCTTTGTGAAAAACATTGTGCAACTAGTCTTACTTTATATTTTGTGACCTCATTATTTTCATTTCCTTTTCTCACAAATACTCATATGTATCCCCCAGGTTTGACATATTTTGGTGTTCGGGACTATTGATTCAAAAACCTGACATTTTGAAAGTAAGTTTAATTTTGCCTCGATTGTTTCTTTCCACTTAAGCCAATCTTTTCTATGTCAACATTTTTCAACAAATTTTAGTTTAGGATCCTCATTTTCAGATATAATATCAAGAGCAACACTGTATGCAAAAATGTTGTAAATAACTACATTAGTTTGGTTCCGTCTTTTCCCTATCATGACATAGTTTATTGAAATCTCATTATTATCTTTAGGTATTTCACCTTCTTCACTAATTCGACAATCAGTCATGTCCAAGGTTTCTTCATGGATTACATCCTCAACCAAGTCTTTTTTACTATTGTATATTTTTCTTTTCCGAAGATTTTTATCTTTGGAACCCACTGGTCTACGACGCTTCTTGTGTGTCCTAGACTCATTAATGACAACTTGTTGTGTTGGGATATCAATTTTCGATGGAACATTTGCAGCTGATATATGTGCCTTAATTAACTTTCTTTGTATTTATAAATGCATCTGGTAATTTATTTGCTATTTTTTTACAAATGAATTATTTTCTAAACTTTAAGTTCATATTGATCTATATGAGGATCTAAACGAGACAATAACGATGTGTTCCAGGTAATTTTCTTTTCCAACTTCTTAATTTTTCTCCCTAATGTTGGAATATTTGTCTCATTAAAAGGACAATCAACAAATCGTGCAATAAATACATCACCCGTCAGGGGTTCAAGATATTTAATAATTGATGGGGAATCATATCCAACATATATTCCTAACCTCCTTTGAGGACCCATCTTAGTACGTTGTGGTGGAGCAATTGGAACATATACTGCACATCCAAAAATTCTCAGATGGGAAATATTTGGCTCATAGCCATAAGCTATTTGTAATGGCGAGTACTTATGATAAGCTACTGCCCTAATACGTATAAGTGACGCTGCATGCAAAATAGCATGACCCCATATAGATGTAGAAAGCTTAGCTCTCATAAGTAATGGTCTAGCAATTAATTGCAAACATTTTATAAATGACTCTGCTAAACCATTGTGTGTATGAATATGAGCTACATGATATTTAACACTAATTCCAATTGACATACAATAATTATCAAAAGCTTAGGATGTAAATTCACCAACATTATCAATACAAACAGTTTTAATTGTATAATTAGGAAATTGTGCTCTTAACTTAATTATCTGAGCAAGTAATCTTGCAAATGCAAGGTTTCGACTTGATAATAAGCACACGTGTAACCATCTACTGGATGCATCTATTAATACTATAAAATATCTAGATGGTCCACTTGGTAGATTAATAGGTCCACATATATCACCATGAATTCGTTTAAAAAATATTGGTGATTCTGTTCCCAATTTAGCTGGTGGTGGTCTAATTATTAATTTGCCTGAGAGCAACCATCACATGATAATTCATTAAAGTGAAAAATCTTCTGGCTCTTCAATGGATGTTCATGTGAATTCTCAATAATTCTTCTCATCATTATAAACCCTGGATGACTCAATCGGTCTGCCAAATTGTAAAAATATATGGATTCATGAACTTTAAGTTCATTGTTGCATATGTTTCAATTACTCATATATGAGTATAATATAATCCAGAAGATAAAGCTGGCAGCATTTCCAGTATATGTTTATCATGTGAGACAGTAGATATAATATAAAAATACTATATCTCATTCTTTATATTAGTCTCAATATGATAACCATTGCAACGTATATCTACTTAGTAGATTTCTCTTTGATTGACTAGAGAACAATGTATTGTCAATTGTAGATTTTGTTCCTCTAGGAAAAATAATATTTGTTTTTTCAAATCTTTCAATTAGTTTGCAGAACCATAACCTGATATTGTATTGATTTTTGCTTACAACATTGTTAATTTGGAAAAGTATTTGTTACTTATAAGTATTATATATGTAGTTGCACAATCTACTTGTAAGTATTTATTTTCTATCATTCTTCTTTGGGACCGACGGTAGAGATCAGAGGTATTTGACCCTCAAAATGAATTAGGATTTTAGATCTGCGAGAAACCCCTTTTCTTAATACCCCTATTCTTCTTTCATCTGAAGCAACCATAACTTGGGCTCATCATGCTATGGTTTAGGTATTGTTTCTCCTGTGATCGTAGTACCAAGTACTTCTTTTCAAGCTTTAATATGATGGACTTTATAAGTAAGATCTCTTGTAAAATATGAGCAACACCAAATCCTTCTAAAACACAAACCTCCATTCCTCCCACTATAGGGTTGTTATTGGGGATATGGTGGATGTCCTAGTTTATTATATTTCTCTAGTCCGATTAGCTTTAGGTCAAGTGGAAGATTGTTGAGTTTTATGCCCTAAGCTCGTGGTAAATAAATAAACAATGTATTGATTATTAATAAAAGAAATTGTTATTTTATTTTGTGTTTTAAATTGCATAACTAAATCCAATAAAGCATATACATGGTTGTTACATGATACTTGAACAATATGTAGTTTACATACAGAAGAATCATGTTCAAGTAATAACCTAAGGGTCTATAATATATGAATAAATTTGGGTGCCTTATCCTGGTGACACTATGGATACAACTCACTTTGTAATTGTTACAAACAATGTGATCCAAATCATGCCTGTGGAGACATGCGAGTGAGGGTATGCTATACAATTAGAAGAGTAAAGAACATGCGAGCGGAAGCAATTTGGATCTAAAACACTCTAATTACATCAATTTTGTGGATTAAGCATGCTTGTTCAATAACCAAAAAACAGAGTTTTAGCAACTTACATTAGTGTATCTCAAAATTGAAGAAATCCTATTGTTATTTCTAATCACAAACACTTTGTGGACCACCGCTAAAGTCTTCCCAACTAATCTCTAGAACGGATTGTGAGATCCAAATTGTGATGAATTTGAAGTAAGTTTGAAGGTTGGAGAGAGTTTGGAGTTGGTGGATTTAGAGTGAAAATTAAAACAAATTTTCCAACATTTATCAACCCATTTTTTCACTAAATTAACCTCTATATATAGAGGAAATCATGCAAAACAAATTAATCTCAACAAGACACCAAGTAGGTGATTAAGTGGGATTTGATGTGTTTGTATGAGGTTCAAAGTTGAAATTGAGTCAACACCACCTCCATCCTAAAATTCACGAAATTGAATTTCTAAAATTGAATTTTAAAATGAATTTTTTCTTTTTAATTTTAAATAATTAATTAAACATTTTAATTAATTATATTAATTTTATATTAAATATTAAATTAATAGTTTTTCACCAATCTCAATTTCTCTCCATCCGATGAATCTTTATTCATGTGAATAATATTTAAATCACATTTAGATATTTCCAACTCTCCTTTTATCGTTCAATTCATAATTAAACGATCATACATCGAAGAAAATCGTATATAATTAATACTTACTCCCTAAATCGAATTCGAACGATTTAATTTCTCTCATCATACTGTTCTAAGGTTTAGTCCGATATGAGCTAGCAGGAGGACCTAATGAACCTAGAGATCATGAGCTCTAACAATCCGAAATTAACCGACCAAAACGGTTTAACCTAGTTAATCAACATTCGTTAATTACCAAGACATTCCACTATAGCCCAGTAGTTGCACTCTCCTCACTGTAGATATATTTTATGTCTATTTGATATAACCATGATTAGTAAGTCGATCTTTCACAAGTTGTTCGTAATTATAGCTGGGTCAAAATTACCATTTTACCCCTGTAATTATATCTTGTTTCTTAAGTCCCACTGATCCTCTAATGAACAATTAGTTTGTGGTCCAACCTCCAAACCGAGTCCCTCTCAAGTCAATGAGAGGGTGGTACCCCTTTATTCAAGATCTAGAGTCAATACTTAAGGGAACAACCTCTCTACTATCCCTAGTATTAGGTAGGAGTGAATTTCATCTTGCAAGACTATGTCCCCAACTATTTACCTAGTCTTATCCTTAAAATTTGGTAAGCTTATTGAGTCGACAAACTTGAGCCACTCTCACCCATGCAGATCAAAGGATAATCCCAAATAAACGGGAGTTTATAGTTAGCTCAAGATTAAGATCAAGTTACCTAGGTCATCATATTGAAATAATTAGTCTTAACAATAAACGACGTTATAAAGTAAGAATAACTATCTCGTGGTTTGATATTATGCAAACTCATTGCATAGAATACCCTGCTTGCATGTTTTTACATGATCGATATAGGATCACATCATTTGTATCAAATACAAAGTGAGCCACATCCATAGTGGCCCCATGATAAAGTACCCAACTTTATCCTTATACTATAGACCGTTTTGGTTTTTACTTAAACTTGATCCATCTTTATGTCTATACATAAAGTCTAAGTATTCATGTTATAGCCAGAGGTTCTTAATTTATTAGATTTAGATTTATACGTAACTCACATATTCAATAACATATTTAGTGAATAAACTTCAACATCAACTTTATTGAAAATAGAATATATTTAATGTTTACAAACCACGAGTTTTAGGACATAAAGCCTAACATCAATGAGTTTTTTATGATTGGACCATAAAAAAATTGTTCATTAGAGGATCGGTGGTATTTAAGGATACAGAGATAGTTATCGAGGTAAGACGAACATTTGTCCTAGTTGTAATTAAGAACAACTCGTGAATGATCGATTTACGTGTAATGATTATATCCATGAATGCATCATTTTCTATAGTCCATAATAGTGCAAAACTATGGGTCTATAATGGTTTGTCTCATAGTTAATAAATGCTAGTTAATTAATTAAAAAGTTTATTAATTAATCTTGGATCATTAGAACTTACAATATGTAAGTTCATTAGGTCTCTTTGCTAGCTCACAACGGATTAACAAGGACCAAAAATTTTGAAAGAATAATTTGAAATGTTCAAATTAATTTAGAAATCATATGTTAATTGTAATACAATTAATATAACATGTATAGATACATTATAATATATAGTTAATTTTGAATAAGGTACAAAATTAAACTATAAAGTATAAGAGATTTAATGTATTTGAATATAATTCAAATAATAAAACTATAGGTTAAAAGTTAATATGAATGAGATTTCATATTAAAACTATAGGTTAGGAATACGTTTCAAATATTTATTTGATTAAATATAAGATATTTAATTATTTATTTATATTAAATAACTATCAATCCCCTTATTGAAGGGGAGTGGGAGAGTGAGGAGTGGGTGAAGGAGTTAGCAACATAATAGTGGAAGAAATTAGGATCTAAAACACTCTAATTACATAAATTTTGAAGATTAAACATGTTTGTTTTAAAACCCAAAAACAGAAGAAGAACACTTATTTGTTGTAGTTTAAAATTGAAGCAAGTTCCTTGAAATTTCTGATCACAAACGCTTCGTGTACAACCTTTAGAGTCTTTCTTGTTATTCTCAGGACTTAAAATAGATTGTGGGATCCAAATTGAGCTGAATTTGGAGTAATTAGGTGAAGAACTCTTTTAGTTTTGAGTTGGGGAGAATTTCAACACTAATTAGCAAAATTGCTTAACTCATTTCCTTAATTCATTTCTTCTATTTAAAGAAGAAAGCATGCAAACTATGTTAACATGCACAATGCCAACAAATTGGCTTATTAAGGTGCTTAATGGGCAAGTTGAAGTTGAGATTGAAGAAGAGGTTTACACCTCCTTCTTCAACATGCAATAGTGGATATTTCCAACCAAATCCAAATTGATTTTCAATTCAATTTCATAAATTATTTTAAAATTAATTTCTAAAATTAATTTCCAAAATTAATAAAATTAATTTAATATATAATTAATTTAAATAATAATTAGTTAAATTAATATTAAATTAATTATTTTTCCACTTTTCCTTACAAATTCCAATCCAATCCAATGAATCTCTATTCATTCTAAAAATATTTAAATCACTGTAATGTATTTGGTTTATTTAACATTGTAATGTATTTGGTTTATTTAACACTGTAATGTATTTCGTTTATTTAACATTGTAATGTATTTCGTTTATTTAACATTGTAATGAATTTGGTTTATTTTAACAGTGTTGAATATGGATCCTGGTTCATCTAACCCTGTTCAGCTATATCTTCAAAATACTCACCGATCACAGACAGTATGGGATAATACATCCACCGTGGTGCTATGTTGTCGGAGAAGAGAGGCAGTTTCTCAGCATACTATACCGTTCGATGAACGTATAGTGCCTTATCTACAACAGGTCGGTTTTATTGGGGTTGCACAAATTGGATTCATACAATTGGACTGGCACCTCATTACTGCTTTAGTAGAGCGCTGGAGACCGGAGACCCACACATTTCATATGCCTGGTGGGGAATGCACCATTACGCTGCAGGACATTGCAGTACAATTTGGACTACCAGTGGGCGGAGAAACTGTTATTGGTTCGTTGCAACATGATTGGAAACAGATTTGTGAAGATTTTTTAGGCGTTCGACTACTTGACTTAAAAGGCTCAAGGTTGAGTCTCCCGTGGTTAGCCTATCAGTTTACAGAATTGTCTCCTAATGTCGATGACGTCAGTATACAGAGATGCACGAGCATATATCATGCAACTTATCAGAGGCTTTTTGTTTGCAGACAAGTCAAACACGCTGGTGCACTTAATGTTCCTCCCACTACTAGTCAGTTTTGAGCAAGTTGGTAATTATTCGTGGGGTGGTGCTTGTCTTGCATGATTGTACAAAGAATTATGTTGAGCCAGTCATGCACAAGCTTTGAATATAGCAAACCCACTGATACTACTTCAAGTATGGGCCTATGATCGATTTAGCATTGTTACACCACAAGTCTAATTACAACCTCTAGAACATTTTATAGGACGTCCACTCAGTGCCAGGTATTATTTTCTGTATATATTAATTTTTTTGTCAATACAATTAGTAAAGTATTTTAATTGTTTTATATCCATGTGATAGATGGAGCGGTGTATTAGCTGCATATATCTGAACAATCAGCAAACATGTTGCTGGTATATCGCTCAATATTTGACCGTTTGATGCAAAATCAAGTAATAATATATATGTTGCATATAACTGAATATTACATATATTTTTAGGTTCTAATTATTCTTGTACATGGTTTCAGATCAATTTGACGCCATATACACCACATGTTATGTCGTTGTTGCCTGGCTATTGTCATGATGGACAAGACATTTGGTTGACGGTTAGCCCACTTATATGCTTTCATATCGTAGAGTGGCATCAACCAGATCGAGTGTTAAGACAATTCGGTATGCGGCAAACGGTACCGACGTTGTGTCATACACTCCCTCAACTACACCAAATCGATTTAAGAGAAACACGACCAAAACTGGCGTCAAATTTATGTAGAGTATATATCATTTTGGCGTGTACGTCATGGCCGCTGTGCACAAGGAGAAACAATAAACGAGTCGGATGTGTCTAATGATTATTTGTCTTGGTACGACTCCATCACAAGAAGATTTATTACACCTGACGGTGCCTACTATTACTGCATGGTAACCATCTTATTATGTAGTGTTTTTTAATGTAGAATAATTTTGTGCAGAATAATATTCTTTTATACTTATTATTATTTTTTTTTATCATGCAGAATAATTTTGTCCACGATGTGCACAATTACTCCTTAGAACACAATTTACCAGAGTTGAGTTCAATGTGTGAGCAAAACATGGTAAATGTTGAAGATATCATTCAACATACAAGGAGGCTCAATGTTGCTGACACTGATCGAAAACGTATTCGTCGTAGATGACAGAGACAACGTGACGAAGGTGTTCCAGAGCAACCCGATGACCAGGAACCTCACATATTACAACCAGACATTGCATCCGGTTTTGGCCATCAACAGGAATATTATGCACACGATGAATTTCCATCTGTCGTCACCCAATAGGATATCGGCGATGTAATTCACCATCAACAACAATTTGAAGTGCCTGTGTCTCGTCGTGGACAACGTGCGCGAAGAAGACCACCATGTGGCACTTGATTTGTATTTTAAATTTTCTGATTTGTATTAACTTTATCTTTAACTAAATGAATTAATGATTTTCCATTACATTTTCAAAAATTAAGAATCAATGAAACTAATACAATAATAGAATAAGAACACAAGTAAGAAGCAAATTTTCATTTAAGTGGGTAATTAATTAATTAAGTTATTTATCATGGAAAAAAAATCGGACGAGTTTGGACCTATCATGGGAAAAAAACCGGGCGAGTTGGACAGAAGTTGTGGACCTAGTCCACGAGTTCGGCGGAAGTCATGGACCCGGTCCACGAGTTCGGCGGAAGTCGTGGACCCGGTCCACGACTTACTTCCACGTCAGCTACCCTATCAATAACTTCACTGAAATCGTGTACCAGATACACGATTTCACCACCACATTTCCCAAATAACTTTCCAAACAACTTTCCAAACCACCCTATTTTTCTTATTAATTTTTAAAAGTACATTATTCTTTAAATTAACCCTCCTTTTTAACTTTTTTTTTCAAGCAAATTAACTTATCATTCATTTGATATATTGTTAGAACTAAAAAACGTCTTTCTCTCCAAACTTTTGTTTTCCTATTTTTACATATTTATTTTGCTCTCTATCATTAATTATTTATCTCCACTTTCTATTAATATTTTCAAAAATCAAGTCAAGTTTCTAGAAATTATTTTTTTTTAATTTTTAAAAACATGTGTTTATTTTTAGAATTCGCTAAAAATTGAATTGTTACTTAAAAAATGGATGGAAACTATAAACATAAATTTTAAAAACAAAAAACTAAGAAGGAAAAGTTTTCCCATCATTTGTATGCTTTTTTATTTTTTGAAAAATAGAAAATAAAAAACAATAAAATTATTCAACCGGTCTTAATAACTCACAAGATTGCATGAAAAAGTTATAATCGTGTGTATATATATATTTTTTTTCCTCATACATGAGTCGCCATTTTGGTTTAGTTCTCCAATTTGGTCGTTTTTTTATTAAAAAAGAAAAAGGATTTTAAGTTCTCCAATTTGGTCGTTTTTTATAGAAAAAAATAATAAAAGAAAGGGTTGGTCAGGTTACTTCGATATATAAAATTAAATTAAATTGACTCTTTTTTTTTTATTATTATTTTTTTTTATTTTTCTTTCTAGGAATAAAATAAACTGAGAAAAAAGTTGAACATTTCTCTTGTGCCATACCGTAGAAAAGTAATTGTTTAAAATATTTAACGTGTACATAAATCTAAGACATTTCTAACCCATTCTTGGCGTAGTTGAAGGTTTTCGTATTCACGTTTATATGTTATATTGTTTTTTAAAATAGTTATTTTAAATGTGCACGAATATAATTCTTTTTTATTTCTTTATTTTTTTAAAAAAAATAACTATAACATTAGAGATTTTTTAATACAACAATTGTGAGGATGGGAGTTGTGGAACTTAGACATAATTTTATATAAGTTTAAAAATATAGCTCATGAACTTCTAAAATTTGTATCTATATATAGTTCCTAAACTTTAAAAAATATGTAATAGATCCATGGGTTCTGAATTTGTATGTCAAACATGTAGACATTAGCTAAAAAAATTAAAAATTTAAAGTTCAATTAGACACAAAAATAATTTTTTGTCTACTAAAACGGTTAGTTTTTAAACATTTTTAATATTTTATGAGATGTGTTAGATACAAAATTGAAAGTTTATATATCTATTATATTAGACCATTTTAAGGGACTTATTCGAGTTAGAATTGAAAGTTTAGAAATTTATTAGTCATAATTTTCAAAACTAAGGTATCATACCTATAATTTAGCTTAAATGTACTTTAAAATACATTGATATATGATATCTAAATTAGACAATACTAATAAAAAAATCATTATAAAATTTTATAAAATGATTCACCTAAATATATCAATACAAAATGAAACTTCGAAGTTTTTTTTTTTTTTTTTTTTTTTTTTTTTTTTTTTTTTTTTTTTTTGTAAATAGAACCAATTTTTTTCATACAATCAATTTTTTGTAAAATAATTTGTTAGGATTTCAAAAATATTTGCATATAAAAATGTAGGTTAGAAAAAATAAAATTGGAATTAAGTTTTTGTTACATGTTACAAGTATATACACATGATGTCATCATATGAACTATGAAGAGACCTGTGCCTTTAGGCTTTGGGCCTAGTCCTTCATAAGATTTGGTCTTGTTGGGAGATCGAATTCCAGCTCAAGAAAGGATCATCGTTGATCTAACAATGTTTGTATTACCAAATTTATTGCGTTGATAATTTGTATAGTACATATGCTTATTTGTTAGGTTAAAATATTATTTTTGTCCCTATATTTTGGAATTTGTTCAATTTTAGTCCATGTGCTTTCAATAAATTTTAAGTTCAGTCGCTTGAAGTTAAATTTTATTGAAATGGATTAAATAATCACAATAATTTTGATGAAAAAAATACAATATGTGAATATTTTCTCAAAATTCATAGTGAAAATGCTAATAAAAATAAAAGGTAATGAAAAATCTACAACAAACTATTAGTAGAGACTAAATTTAAGATATATTAAAAGTATAGAGACTATAGTTAAACATTTAAAAATATAGGAATTAAAATTGAACAAACTTATAAATTCAAAATAATAATTTAACCTGATTTTTTTCTTTGATCCACGTGCTAAAAAAAGAAAAAAAAAACTTGTCAATTGATTTACATAATATTTACGGCTTTTAAGCTGGTCAACTTTTCGAAAAGTTAAAAAAAGAAATAGCCAAATTACATGACCAAAGATGATTCCCCCATGGAGAAAAAACAATAATCGTTAGAAATAATATATATTTTTTAATTTCAATTTTCAAAACTTAGCTGTACTCTTAAAAACATTCAAATGAAAAGGTTTAAAAAGAAGCATTCAACTTTCAAAATGAAAAATAACATTATTAAATACGCTGTTAATTTCATCAAATTTAATTCAAGAGTTTTATTTTTTTTAATAGATAAATCACGGTTCAAAATAGCATTTTACACGTTTCTCAAAAGAAAAAAAAAAAAAATCCTTTATACTAGATGAAAAATGCAAAAAGGAAAATGAAAATATGAATTTATTAATTCGTCTTTTTTTTTTTTGGGGGGGGGGGGGGGGGGGGGAACTTCTCTCTTTGTTCCTTTACGTGTTAAAATAATCCAACGAAAATGGTAAAATGAAAAAAAAAAAAAAAATGAAAGAAAGAAAATCCATTTGATTAAGGAAAGAATTATTGAGTCAACCCGTATCCTCCACTTTACATATCATTCCTACCAAAGATGTTTTTCCTTTTCCTTCACACACACACACACACACACCACATTTCTCATTAACAACAAAAATCCCAAAAATTAATAACAATAATAATAAAAAGAGATATACGTAATTTATTTCTTTTTTCTTTTTTTTAAAAAAAAGAAAAAATAAAAGCGAAAAGACGAAAAAAGGCTTGGAGGGCGTTCCTGGTTCCCGTCAAACCCTCATCCGTCCCCACGTTGTGGAACCCCCTCACCCACCTGTATATCTTCCACCAAACCCGCGCCGTTGCCCACTCTAATTCCTGCACCCTCCCGCATCTAAACAAAAACCCTTTCATTAATTAACTAATTACTAATTAAAAATATTTAATCTTTTTATTATTATTCTTTTTTTTTTTTTTTTAATTGAAATATTAACCACCCGTCCGGTCCGGCGACCTCCATATTTAAAGTGGGTTGCCCATTGCGTCGCGTCTTCGGCAGTCGCCGCGTGTCACCATCGTCAGCGGACGACATAGCTAATACCTTCTTCTTCTTCTTCTTCTCCGATTTGCCTCTTCTCTAATTTCCCCAATTTTCATTTCCATTTTCAACGTACACATTAGATTTTCTTTTTCTTTTTCTATCTCTTTTCTCCTTCATCAATTTCTCTTCATTCTATAATTGAAATCCGTTTCCGCCGAGCTTTTCGCATTTGATTTCTCTTTCCTGAATTCTTCTTCTCTCTCTATCCATGGCCGTCGGTTGGTTGTTTGCGGCTTCCTTATAAAGAGATGTATTAATCCAAACCGCCTTCTTCCCGCAATCTTCGTTTCTATTATTTTCTTTCAACGGATTGGATCAATGAAACCTCCGCCCGAGTCCCACGACGTCACTTTCACTTCCGCCGCCATCTCTTTCTTCCTATCCTCTTCATCTTCAGATCCCTCTCTCTGATTCTTCTTTTTCTTTTTTCTTTTCAATTCCCTATGCATTCTTTCTGCTGCGTCTCTACTGTCTCTGACAACTCCCCTTCTAAACAACCGCCGTATCCGATGCCGGACCTCCATATTTCCCCGGCCTCTCCTGCTCTCTCTGTTGCCTCCAGATCTGATCCGACGATTCGAATTTCCAATCATGGCCATAATCGGAGTCTTAGTAATAGCGATGCTGGACGTCTTAGCCAGCGAAGTATTTTTGCTGCTGAGATGGTTGGACGACATTCCTCGGCCAGGGAGCCTCCGGTTGATGTCAAGATCAATGATATTGTTGGGAACGGTATCTGTGGTATACTCTACAAGTGGGTGAACTACGGCAAAGGTTGGCGCCCACGTTGGTTTGTGCTTCAGGATGGCGTTTTGTCATACTATAAGATTCATGGACGTGATAAGATCGTCGTCAATGAGGAAACAGAGAAGGGGTCCAAGGTCATCGGCGAGGTGTCGATGCGGAGGATTTCGAGGCATAAGAACGGATTCTCTAATCAGACTCATCAGGTCCCTCTCAGGCGCAAGCCATTTGGGGAAGTTCATCTCAAGGTTTCACCAATCTGAACTGATTCTTTATAATAACTGCTCTTCAAGTGACCATGGCATTCATTTTTCTTCTTTTCGTGATTCTAATTTTCACCCTTCATTTTATGATTCAGTTTGTGTCCATTGTTAGTTTCTGTTTGGTTGTTAGTTTGTACGTTCCCTCCCCTTTGTAGAAAATGACTCGTTTTGCTGTTCATCCTTTTTTGTTAATCGAAGTTCAACGTCTTCATCCATGATTACAATTGATTTGGCCGGATTTTAGTAGAGTTTTCTATCTGATCCTATAAGTCGTGAATGGGACTTGAGAATTGATGTTACTTTTAATTTACATCTGGTTCTGTTGTTCATTTGCCACCGTTGAGTTGAATTTTGATATGACAGGTTTCCTCAATTCGAGAAAGCCGATCAGATGATAAGAGATTTTCCATCTTCACTGGGACAAAGAGACTTCACTTGCGGGCAGAGACCCGCGAGGATCGGGTGGCATGGATGGATGCATTGCAGGCGGTGAAAGAATTATTCCCAAGGATGTCTAACAGTGAGCTCATGGCGCCTATGGATTTTCTGTCTGTGTCAACTGACAGGATTAGACAGCGGCTTCTTTCAGAGGGTGTCAGTGAAACAGCCATTCAAGACACTGAAAATATTATGAAGACTGAGTTTGCTGCATTGCAAAACCAGCTTTTATTGCTCAAGCAGAAGCAGTGGCAACTTATTGACACACTGCGGCACTTAGAGGTACATTGAAACTGAATCTGGAATACTTCATATAAATCAAATTCAGAATTATTTTTCTGTTTCCTACTATTATTGGAACTTTCCATTTTCTTCGGAGCTGGCGCATACAGCGTTACTATGTTTTAGAGATTGTATATATTTTCCCCTTCTAGCGATTCTTCTGATGGAATGCAAGGGGAATTTGAATTTGTAACTTTACTCTTTCGTGACTTTGTAAGCACTTAAATCTCTCAATTTTAATAATTACCTGCCATTTTGCTTAAATCCGTTTTCCCCTCCCACATGGTACTATGTTGATTGTTGATTCCATAGAGAGCTTGATATATTGGTTATCTAGACCCATTACTTTCGTATACATCTCTTCAGTCAACAGTTCTGATTGTGGTCTGGCATTGGTTTTTGCGCCATTAGTGATTGTGTACAGATTGGTGGCGTTTGGCTTTATATAGTAGGCAGAGATTGTCTTATTTTCTATTTACACATTTATTCCCACATTTGAAGCAAGCTAAAATAGCGTGGAGAAATCTCCACGACAAATCTAAAATGAAGTCAAATATCCTCAAAATGCTCGTTTTTCAAATTGACAAAACTATAGTTCTCACTTCTTCTCGCATATCTCCATTTGGTTAATATCTAGGACAGTTTGTATGAAGCTGCCCTTTTTATTTAATTTTGATCGGTTCTTTCAATTTTTGTATTCATATGTTATTTAGTTCCTTAATTGAAGTTTATTTACATGTTGGGTTGCTTTCATATTTTCTTAACTAAGCATTGTCTCATTTAAGTCTTGAGTGAATATCTGTCTGGAAAATTGAAATTGGATTCTTCGGTTAAACATTTACTCTCTGTTTAAAATAGGGTGTCCCTAATTCCTAGCAGATAACATGTATACCAATGGGTCAGATTTAATTCCTTTCTTGAGATACCACCTACTTGCAGCTAAAAGCTAAAAATTTCTTCCCAAGACATTTGTATTCTGATTCCTTGGTTTCGTTATCAAGGATAGTGAAACTTGAAAGTTTCTGCTGCTTGCCATTTTTTCTTTTTTTCTTTTTTTCTTTTTTCTTATTTATTTATTTATTTATTTATTTATTATTATTCTTATTTTTTTTTGCTTTCACTTTCGAAATGATTCTAGGATCTCTTGATTTCTTTGCCTCATGGCTGAAGTTAACCTTGAAAGGTTTAGTATGCTTGTTCCCTGCCTAGCATGCACTTCTTGCTATATATATAGTTATAATATTAAGACCAATCAAATCATTTACGTCATTTGGATTCACAGCAGTGTTGCAAGGCTGAAACCAAACAGACTAATTTTTAATAGGCATTTCAGATATTTTCCCCCACTTGAGCTATTCAATTCTTGTTTTCTTTCCTTTGAGCGAGTTGAATCTCTTTTTAAATACATCTTTGATTTCTAGAATTTGATTCTCTAATTTCCATGAATAATGCATTTTTATTAGCGTTGAGTAGACTTCTAGTCAAATCAATAACAATAGAAGTCCCGATAGAAGTTCACTGACTGACCATCTTAAGGTCAGTCATGTAAAATTATCTAATTCTGCATTTCATTCTACATTTTCTTTTGGTCGTTGTGTTCTTCATAAGTTACTCTCTACTTGTCTTTGTGTAGACAGAAAAGGTCGACTTGGAGAATACAGTAGTTGATGAGAGCCAGAGACAGTCAAATGAACCTGGGGCCTTGCCTGGTCTGCTGGAAAAGTTTAGTGGTGAGTTGTCATGTTTATACCTGCATAATCATAATCATGGTTCTATACCTCATTAATTTTGTATCATTGTCTTTTGGCCTGTCACTTCTTTTGTTATATTTTTTAATAATTATTATCTGAAGAAATATTGTCTTGGAATGTGTGAGAAGTTAAAGAGATTTTTCTGTGTTAATTGCAGCTTTGTTTTCTTTAATGATGATATCTGAAACTTCTTTGTGGTGCTCTGTTTTCTCATAATGTGCTATAATGAAGATAAAAATGCTTAGAAGAAACTTTTATGAAACCCTACACATGTTATCAGCGGAGCTTAGCACTAGACTGGTATCTAAATTTGATGAACTGAGGTGATGTGTAGCTTAGCTGATCTCTCTCAAAACAGCAGGACATGTATGAGATCTCATGGATGGTAGTAATAATTTTCTAGAGAAGGCTATTAAACTAAGAGGGACTGGACAGTCAGATTTGAATAGCACTGATAAGAAATAATAGCTTATTTTTTATATTCTGGAGAACAAGTTGCAGGGGACTAAATAACAGTATAATTAGCTGTAGGCAATGAATAATTTGCAATTGCAACCTAGACCTTTTGTAACTATTCTATAGGTATTATTTTGCATAGCTGGAGTTCCTTTTTGTAGAGGGACGTTTCTTTTTGTAGAGGGATGTTTCTTTTTGTGGGCTTGGTTTTTTGTACGTCAATGTATTCTTTCTTTTTTTTTCTCTCAGTAAAACTTGTTCTTTCTATCAAAAGAGAAAGAGGACAAAAAAAGAAAACTGCAACCCTGTCCTTGAATCAACTAAAAGGCAAATATCTGTCTTTTTTTTTTTTTTTTTTTTTTAACTTTTTTAAAATTTTAAAATTTACTTATGTGAAGAATGGAATGACATTTAGGTGCGAGGCTGTGGCTGGTAAACATACTTTACAATTACTAAGGTTTCATTTGATTACAATTTATTTTTGTGTTTCATGTTTTTGAATCTTATGCTTTTTTGCTCCCAATCTCCATGGTTTTCACATTCCTTACAGAAACATTGGAATTCCATGTCAAATTTTAAAAACAAAAACTAACTTTTCAAAACTTTTTTTTATAGTTTTTTATTTTTCAAAATTTAACTTGGTTTTTGGAAATGAGTAAAAAGTCATAACAAAATCGACTTATAGGGTGGAAATGGTGTTTATAAGCTTAATTTCCAAAAATCAAATGGTGTTATCAAATGGGGGCCTAAGTATTTAGAAAGATGGGACGGGAGGTTGTCTTAATTCTTAATTTTAGAACAATAGGAATTGTGAACTTTCAGAGTCGCAGCTTGCAGGTAAGAAACTTTGAAATTTTCTTACTTTGGCAGTCTGATAACTGTGGCTAACCAATTACAACCCTGTACAAATTAATATGGCATATTCAATATTTATTATTTAGACTCTTACCTATATCAAGTATATAATGATAATGTTTGCAATTATTTTTTCTCCATGTTCACGTATCAAGTCTTTTTGTCTCTTTTCTAAATGGTCTCGGACTCTCGGGGTCCTATTTTACAATTTCTTAGCATAAGCACACCAAACGTTGACTTATAATGTATTCATCTATTTACTCTTGATGTATTTGTATGCAAGTGCACATTCTTTTGGCCATTGGAAGATATTCCGTACTCTTTTTTCTCTCAACTTTTCCATTTACCTACAGATGCAAGTGCAACTGAGTCTGATGATGATAATGAGAGAGTCGATGCTGCAGAGGAAGAAACAGATGAGGAAGAAAACACTTTTTTTGACACTCGCGATTTTTTATCATCAAGTTCATTCAAAAGTAACGGATCTGACTACAGGATATCATCTTTTTCTTCTGATGATGAAGGCCTTCATACAGTTGATTCGGAGGAAGAGGTGGATCCATCAATTAGATCTGTTGGAAGAAATTATCCTTATGTTAAGAGGCGCAAGAAATTACCTGATCCAGTTGAGAAGGAGAAGGGTGTCAGTCTTTGGTCAATGATTAAAGACAACATTGGAAAAGATCTCACTAAAATTTGTCTTCCTGTCTTCTTCAATGAGCCTCTTTCTTCTCTGCAGAAGTGTTTTGAAGATTTAGAATATTCATACCTCATTGATCGGGCATATGAATGGGGGAGGAGGGTAAGTTGATGGTCTATGATTCTATGTAGTGCATAGTGATCTCAAGAAATTGAAGCAACTTTCTGTAAAGTGAAAAAAAAAAAAAAAGCAGAAACTTTGCATATTTTCGTGCTCCTTAACAGTTTCTTATTAGTTAGTTTATCATTTTCCAACACTTCAGGGTGACAGCCTCATGAGGATTCTTAACGTAGCTGCATTTGCTGTGTCGGGGTATGCTTCAACAGAAGGAAGAAGTTGCAAACCATTTAACCCACTGCTAGGGGAAACTTATGAGGCTGACTTTCCAGATAAAGGTCTCAAGTTTTTCTCAGAGAAGGTATTGTTTTTAGATTTATTTCTCTTGTTTGGGGTAATAACCAGGGGCAGTACAATTGAATCCCCATGGCTTGAACTTGATGCCTAATGGAAATTACATAAGCATTCTCCAGTAAAAGTTAAACCTATGGGCAGAACACTCTCAAACCCTATCAAATATGAAGCAATAAAACATAGCTCAAGCACTTTTGGCCCCAATATCCTCCTATTTCTTTGGTCCCAGAAATTTTAGTAAAAACTGGTTAATTTGGCCATATAGTGCTTTTATTATTTTTTTTTTTTCATTTTATTTTGTTCTATTTTACATATCTTTTCATTCAATTCAGTAATTCATTAAAGAAAAATCATTGCAGCAGGCCGTATAGTTATTCCAACAGTGGTTGGACTATGTGACCGGATAAGGCAGGCATGAGGAATGAAATGGGATGACAGTGCTAGGTTAAGACTGTAAAAACAAAATTTGAAGAACATACGCCATCAAAAAGTTATTGTGGATTTCTTCCTTTATGATTAGAGATTATCTTACTTAGTTTGGTTCTAAACAAATTCTAGGATTCTACAGTTGAGAGAACTTTCATGGTTATTGATCCACCATATTCCTTTGATCTTATACTCCCCATTCATATTCTTGGTGTCACTGGATAGGTCATCCCACTATGTTAACTTTCGAGTGTCCTTCAATCTTCATGTTATTTATCATTGGTAGCACAATATCCTCCAAAATAGGATTTTTTTTTCCCCTTCGTGCACTCCTGCAAAAGGCAACATGTTCTGCTATTTAAACAACGAACGAAAGAAAATTGGACAAAAAAATTGGGAGAGCAATTTTTTTATGTAATGGTATTAGATCATCGATGAGTTACTACATTGGTGTTATCTGCTACACATAGGGGGTCTTTCATGTCCACCTTCTTTTGGAATTTTAATTTGTTAAGCCATCATTACTTCATTGCTTTTTTAATTTTCTCGAATGCATGGATTTGCACATATTCTAGTTTCTGTATTTGAATGAAAGAGTGAATGTCTTCTCTTTTTTTTCGGCTTGATCCAAGATTTTGCAGCTCAAATGGTATAGATTTTTCAAATTTTGGTTGTTAGGTTAGCCATCATCCAATGGTAGTTGCATGCCATTGTGAGGGTAAAGGGTGGAGATTTTGGGGTGATAGTAATTTGAAGAGCAAATTTTGGGGTCGGTCGATTCAGCTTGATCCTGTTGGTCTGTTGACATTAGAATTTGATGATGGAGAAGTCTATCAATGGAGTAAGGTGTTACACCAGTGATTGTTTTATATTGTTTAAATTCTTTTTCTCTTTTTTATATTTTCTCATTTTGAATTATTTGGAACTTTATGCATTTCTTGTAGGTGACAACGTCAATTTACAACCTGATACTGGGAAAGCTGTACTGTGATCATTATGGTACAATGCGCATACAGGGAAATCGTGAATACTCGTGTAAATTAAAATTCAAGGAGCAGTCCATTATTGACAGGAATCCGCACCAGGTAATTTCTTACAGTCTTTTATCATATGCCTGCTATATAGGATTGTTATCATTGAAAAACGTTAACAAGTAAAGTTTGTTATCTGTCAACGGTGTAAATATTTGTTATCTTCATTGGACTATCGTTACTATACCAGGATTCTTTGCCTCTAAAAAGAGGGTGGAGGTAGAAAATGAAATCAATGTAAAGTTATAAAAATGTTTCCAGATCACGTTGATTTTGATTATTATGCTGCACTTTACATCAATGATGTGGAAGATATCATCGGCCTAGTATTCACACGAAGTTTATGGGGAGGAATATGTCGTTTTTTTGTTAGAACTTTAGGTTAAGAAAATCTGTGAAAGTTCAAATTAGAATTTTTGACTTGTGGAATATCAAGATCTTTGGGTTGTTAAATTTTGACTGAAATTTGAAGCACCATTCTCGTGCAGGTACAGGGTATAGTTCAAGATAGAGCTGGAAGGACAGTGGCTACATTATTTGGAAAATGGGATGAAAGTATGCATTATGTGAATGGGGACTGTTCTCATAAGGGAAAAGGATTGGATTCGTTATCCGAATCCTACCTACTCTGGAAACGAAGCAAGCCACCAAAATTTTCTACTAGATATAACTTCACCCGCTTTGCTATGACTTTGAATGAGCTGACACCAGGCTTGAAGGTAAGCCTATCGATTACTTTATTGCAGTTTTCCACTAGACCTTCATGTTTTCTTGGATGATTTAACCGTTTTAGTTGCAACACAAGGGATGAGATGATAGTTTAGAATCTCCTTTTGGTTTTAACATTACTCAATATGCAGGAAAAGTTGCCTCCTACAGATTCGAGGCTCCGACCTGATCAAAGGTACTTAGAAAATGGAGAGTACGAAATGGCTAACTCAGAAAAGTTGCGATTGGAGCAACGCCAACGGCAGGTAGACTACACTTCAATGTTGCATAATTGGTCCTTTCTCAGGAGTATGTACAACGCATATTTGTCTTTTTCTTAAGCTCCCCAATTTAATAACCCAAGCCATATGCATTCTTCAAGCTTGAGGACTTTTGAATCATTCCAACGATAACTGAACACTTTCAAATTAATAATTAATATTCTAGTTTGTGAAGATGCTTACATGACCATTTTCTGTTTATAACTGTTTAACAAATAACCTATTCACTTTATAATTTGCTTCTTTTGCCATCTTCTCTCGCTGAAGACATGTTTACATTCGTAGTCAAATCTTACAACTACAAAGATCAGTTTTTAAAGTCTTATTTATTTACTCTATTTGGATAAGTTTTCAAAAGTTCTTAGATCGATTGAATAGCTTATGTTATTTCTTTTGGTTTTCAGGCTCGGAAGATGCAAGAGCGAGGGTGGAAACCAAGGTGGTTTGCCAAGGATAAAGGAAGTGATACCTATCGCTACATTGGTGGGTACTGGGAAGCCAGAGAGCAGGGGAAATGGGACTCATGCCCTGATATATTCGGTCAGATCCCTACTGATCCGCAACTCGAGTGAGTTGAACAGTTTTTAATTTTTGTTGTTTTTTTAATTCTTTTTTCACATATTTTTACCGGATGAGTAGCCAATAGCTTGCTCATTTGAGTGGTTATATAGTATATAGCAACTGCCACTCGATGTGGTTGCAAAGTATAAATTAGATGGACGATGCTGGCCAGCCAAAAATGAAATTGGAAAAGGAAAAAAAAAAAAAAAAAAAAAAAAAAAGTGAAAAGCAGTCGTAGTTTCTCAAAGTACCTTGGCCGGCATCTCATGTGTTATTGTTATAGATCATTTTTCCTTGTATTAGGTGGAAACATATATCCCTTTCACAGCAAAGTGTTGAATGAAAGCATTTGTAGAATTATATATATATAATATATACCCTAAATCCTAAATGACTGATCATCATCTTGCTGATTTCTCCCACCAGGTTTTTTTAATACCGTTTCTTTTATGTATACTCACAATCACCCAACCAATTGAAAACACTGACCATAAATGCTAAAATGTTAAAATCAATTGGGAAAATTGGCCTCACAAATTTGGCCCCATCAGGAGAGTTTTCAGGTATATTTTGTTGCTGAACATAAAGCTTAGAGTTAATATGTTGGAGTTGGAAAATTTAAATTTGGGGATGGAAGTGTTCGATAAATATGTAAAGTTAAATAATTGTGTTATGAAATGGGTGGGAAGTCCCCACAAATGCGTGGGATGAATTGTGACCTTGCAGTGAGTTGAAGGGGGAAAAGGACGTGTTAAATGGTGCCAGGAAACGATGCAGGCCTTCCCATGTTAACCAACTGAAGTCCGAAAGGACATTTTGAATAGATAGATAGAGAAGTATGCACACATCACCATCCCACTCTTCCTATAATTATAATATAAATGGATGCGCACATCAGAACCATCCTTTCCTCTTGCATTAATTGGTTGATTCTTTCTACTTCATGTTGTGACGTCCAAAGCCAAACAAACAAACATCTGTAGCTATCTGTCCCTCATGTGAATGCCCTCTAAACAACCATGAAATATTAAATACTTTCCTTCAACCTTTGACTCACTTTACCATATAATTATCACTTGAGTTGTTTCATACTTTTGACTTTTGTTTTCAGTTTTAACCCATTTGTTTTAATTAGGAAAAGTGAACAACTAGATTGAGATTTGGTTAATTACTACTTTTGGTGTCTAAAGTTGTAATAGTGTATTTAGTCCACCTACTTTAAAAAGTTCTGTTTTTAGTTGTATCAATATAAAGTTTCTACCAAGTCTCTAAACATCTTGTATTTAACAAGTTAATATTATTGATAGACATTTCAATGTTTATGTGACATGCAAATTTTATTTTATTGTTTAATGATTTGATTTTGAGCAACAGCTGATTGAAAGTTGAAACCAAGTAAAATACTTTTGTTGTGTTAGTTTGGTTCTTTAGAATTGTAGTTATTTAAATTCTTTGGTCACCAAATTAAAATAATATTCAATTTAACTCTAACGTGGCCTCCAAACTCTTGTTTTTTTTTTAATTAAAAAAAAAAAAAAATCCAAACTTCATATTTATTCAGTGCCATATGCTGAAGTTGATAAAGCAAAATAAGAGATATTTGAGACGAGCATTAGGTCATAAGTTTGGCCATCTGAGCTAAGCCTTTATATATACCATATATTGTATTTGTATATTAGATTCAAGGTCTTGCTTAATATTTAATTTTGGGTGTGTTTACTCACCAAGAGAGAATTAGGAATGGGAATAAGCCTGGAGAATTAGAATTTAGGATGCAATCAATTGGAGTCGGAGTGATATTCCTTCTCATGGTCATGTTGTTTATTTAGTTTTGTTTACTTACATTTGGAATTACACTAAATGCATTTTTATATTTCTAATTAATTAACTAAAGAATATGCTACCAGAATTAAAATATCATTTTTTAAAAACAAATTTATTTCTTATTCAAATTTTTATACTCAAAATAAATTATTTTAAAAAAATAAAATAGCAATTCTTTTAAATTTTCACTCATCTAACTCAAAATTTCAATTTCAATTTTCAATTTTGGATATAAATACTAAAGGAAAAAAAAAAAAAAAAAACAATCCTTGAGATGTTCCATCCATATTATGCTTTTATTGAAAAATAAAACGTACATTCACAAATTTAATTCAATAAGATAATATTGTGTAATTTTTTTAAAAAAAATAATATGGTTTTATTTATTTATTATATGGTAGATTGAGAAAAAGAATATAAGTTTCAAAAAGCAAAAATTCTAAGACGAAATGAGAGTGGCAGCAAGAGCGAGAATGCAAACAAGAACGAGAGTAATATTGATTGAAATAACCTATGCATGGAGTTCAAAAAGAGGGGGAAAACCATGTAGTGAGAGCTTTTAGAATGTCTTGAATTTTTTATTCTCACGATCTGAGCGACCAACGTCCCTGAAACCTAAGTTTTATTTGTATTTGTCATGTGTACGTTATTTACGATTTTGATCCTATGGTTTAAAGGAGTGTGCTATATAAACTCTCTAATCTTAAGGTGTTTCTGATTTGCTATTCGAACTTTTCTCTTCAATAAAATTGATCTCTAACTTTGTTAGTGGATATAACTAATACACAGTTAGTGAACCAAGTAAATTTGCCTGTCAATTCTCTGTTGTTTTACATTTTCTATTTATCTTTGATTGTCCATTTCTTGACAAGAACAAAACTAAAAACCAGAGTTAGATCCATGTTAACAAACGATTGTACAAACATTGCCTCCTCCTTAACGTGTGGGAATAAGACACACAAACTTTCCTTATCCATCAAATTTGTATATCACTAGCTTTCGTTCTCAGATAAGGTGCATTTAATTTTAATTTGTACCAAGAATAGGCCATAATTTTAGCCTTTTCTTTTCTATATTTTTGCTTACTATAAGTTATATTGAAGATGAATCCTTTTTAAAAACAATGTATAATAATGAGACAATATCTACTAAACATTATCAAAGAAATGATATTCTTATTCCTCTCGTTTCGATGGGTAACTTTCGTTATGATTTTGGGTTTAGCAGAGAATCGTTAAGAGGGAAATTAAAGGTTTTATCCTTTAATGGGAAGAAACCACATTTCAAGTCTAACTAGGACCTTTAATACAACAACGCCAATCTTTGAGTTTTTAATAAGAAACTGTACTTGGAAATGTCCATATTTTTCTCCACATTAATTCTACGAGTGTGGGTCTCACAAAATAAAGAATGTGAATGAAATTTATTATCATTTGGAACTTGAACGAGTTTCTCAAATTTGGGGTGATTATTCTCATTCTTGATTTTGGTAAATATATTGGTGTCACAATTTTTATTCTCATTCCTAATTAGTAAACACATCTTAATAAATTGAATTGAAGCAGTAGAATAATAATGACCTTTGAAACTTATACTTCAAATAATATATTAGTTTATAGAAATTTTGAATTTACAAACTCAAAAAGTATATGAATTTGGACTTTGTTTTCTCTGTTTTTTTTTTTTTTTTTGAATTCAACAATATATGAGTGTGAAGAATTTGAATATCTAACCTCTTGAATCGATTAAAAATGTATGTGGTTAAACTAGAAGAAGTGGGGGCGTTTAGGGTTAAATAAAAAGCATGAGATGTGTATTAAGATTTGAATAATGTTGTTTGGGAGAATAGGGTTTTTTTGATGGGGAAGATGGTGAATTAATTGGTGGATGACCACTCATTACCCCCTTTCTTTTTATATCTTTCATTTCCAGATGTGGATCCCATTTCAGATATCTACAATCATTCCCAATCTAACCTCCACTCTCATTTCCATCTCACCTCCAAATTCAATTCTTCCTATTTTTTACACCCTTTTTGTTTTTTTTTTTTTTTATTTACCAAAAAAAAAAAAAAAAACCAAACAGTTTATAATGTGCCAAACCAACATTTAGTGAGCAATAATATTATAATGGGTAACTAGGTATTCCATTAAGTCACCATTTGGGTGCTTGGCATTTGAGAACTTTATGCACATGACTAAGTTTTATGAGGCTCACTACTTTTGTTTAGATTCCAATGATTCTATCCACTCAAATAGTTGAGGCTTGTATAATCAGTCCATGATAAGACCTAATCCCACTTTTTGTATAATACATTCGTGTTACATCTCTCTCTCTCTCTCTCTCTCTCTCTCTCTTACCTTTTTACTATAATGTTTGTTTCTAGGTTTTTTGGTGAAGAGGGACAAACACACAGATGCTTTCCATTAGTCAAAAGCATATATAGATATAGAATTAGACAATCCAAAAACCAATCTCTTTGTTCTCAAAAACCAATCTCTTTTTATTAAGTAATAGGATGATGTGGTAGGTTTAGGTGATTAAATTTAAATGATCCGAATTGGTTTTAAAAGAGAAAGAAAGTTGCATGATAATTAAACCCAAAAAGGGATACATCCTCTCATTCTCATTTTGTCTCTCTCTCAAAAATTAAGATTTAGGTCACATGCAAGCATATGGGAGAGGCCTTCCCCCTTTCTCCTTAATCAAATACTCATTTCATTTAAACATTAATGTTTTTCAAAACTTTTACTCGAATGTGTTTGTGGAATTTTGGGTTCCTTTCAAACTAATTAAACTCCCCTTTTCATATGTTTTTTTCGAAATATCTTCTTTTTCTTTTTCATCTCTAAATTCGAAATATCTAAAACACATGGCCTTCACTTTTACTTTTCAAACACAAATTCCCTTTTATACTTTATGGGATGGTTGAGTTTGTCAAATTATATGTACGATTTTAAAGCTCCACTATATAATAATTTATTCAAATAATATAATCGAATATGAAGAAGAAAGAATGGTTTGGGAATTGGAACTCTCTACTTGGTGTTGTTTTAATTCTTTTGATTTTGACCAAAAGTTTGTGTACTTGTATTTTGTATTTTGTGAATATAATGAAAATAATAAATAAAATCAGTGAGAAAAAAGAAAAACAAAAAAACAACTGACTTTCGGTTGGTTCGATAGGGGCTGCCACTACACTCATGAGTCATGCCCTTACATTATCCCCTCCACTAACTTTTTACTTCTAAATATTTATTTAATATCTTCGGGGGGAAAATCTTGTTAAATAAAACTACAAATTTTAAAAAATATTTATTTAAGGGCAGACATATATGTGTCTGTTACACTCTCTATTTTCTTTACTATACTTTTAAACTTTGGACAACTTTTAATTTACCAAACATATGATATTTAATGCATGTTTGGAATTGATTTTGAAATCATCAAAATTACTTGAAATTAAAATACATTTTTTATCAACTCAAAATTAGTTTAGTTTTCAATTAATTTTACCATTTTATGCAATTTTCATACATCAAAATTAGTACAACAACTATCGAGATAGGAATCGAATTCTTCAACCTCTAAAGAAGAAGACTATTTCAATTATCGTTGGGCTAAATTTTCCTTTACTTATGCCATATTAACCATTATCTCTACAAAATCATACTTTAACACAATATTATTATAAATTATCCATCTTAATCCACACCAGATTGCTTGATCAACAAATTTAATCTCACTGCATCAACCAATGACCCAACACAGACCTCCCACCCTACCCTATATGATCATGAGTCTGAATTCCCACACAAAGCTTTCCCATCTTCATCTCAATCAAAACTCCAACACCAATCCTCCAAATTGCTCCATGTTGTCCAATCAATATTACAAAGGGTATAATCCATATATATGTTGCCCAAGACCTGCATTAAAAAAAAATAATAATAAAAAAAAAAATTATCAATTTAAAAATACTTACCTGGAAGCATCTGAATAGAAGCCTGGTGGAAGGTTTTAAAACTCTTCAACTTTGTTTAGCAAGCATGGGTTGATTAAATAGAAGAGATGAATTAATTAGCAAAACAAAAAAACAGAGATTTAATTAAAACATATGGGAGGGAAGGAGGTGTTTGGCACGTGCGAGTGATCTAGTTAGTGTTTCGTATAAATTGGAGGTTAAGTTAGAAGGGTGACACGTGGAGGGCTCAATGACGCCTCCTTAACAATGTTGGGCAACCAGAAGAGTTGGCAGCGTCCCATACCTGTCTCGCTGTTACAAAGAAAAATAAAAGACGTGGGAAGTGGGGTCCACGTGTGTGCCAGCTCAGACAAAACCCTTCCACTTCCTACCTATTTGCTTTGCCTTCCACAACTTATGCCTTTTTTTTTTTTTTCTATTATTATTATTATTATTATTATTATTATTATTATTATATATGCATACCATTATTTGTTTCTAAAGCTCGCTGGCTTCTAATTTGTTAACACCACAATATACAAATAATAAAATATTCCCAATTCCCCGTTACAAACATATTAAAAAATTATCCATCTAATCATTACTATACAAAATACAAAACAAAATATTTTGCTAGTGTTCACAATCAATATGTTTTTTTTTTTTTTTTTTTTATATATATTTTTTAATTTTATCAACTTACAGACCAATGAAATTCTAATACTATAAATACTCATATTACTTTTTTTCTATTCTGAATTATTTCTCTATATTTTATTTGTTGAATTGTATTACAAAATTTTTTATATTCTACCGGCCAACTCGAAATTTTAGATTATCTTTCTTGTTTGGTACAGAGCTAAGAAATTGGGTTGATTATATTATTGCTTAATAATGAAAAACAAATGAGTCTCTATTGATTTTTTTTCGGTGCTACTTAGATTGTGTTATTGAAAATTTTGAAATATAATTAAGTTGAAATTATGTTGTTTTTTAAATTGATGCAAAATGCATCATATTCTTTAAAGAAGAAAAGAAACTAAGCTAACCTATAAGTTGAATGAATGGGTAAAGAACATCAAAAGTTGGCAAGGATAATATAGAGTTTGAAATCAAAAGAAGATGCTTTGTTGATTAGAATCACTAAATTAATTTATATTTAATAATAAGTTAATTGGGGTTGTTTTAGTATAAAGGAAAGAGAAGAAATAGCATTTATTAAAAAGATGAGGTGAGGGAGAATTCGTTGAAAACAACTTGAGCACCCACCTTGGGTGTTCCTCAATCCAAATGTTAATAGTCCCGTCGTGATCCCTTCATGATTAGCTAAGTGATGTGCAACTATATTGTAACTTTTAGGAGTTGTCTCGTTGCTCATAATAACTTCAAATTTCATAAAATACATATAATAAGTTGGAGTCAATTATTAAACTACTCTTTTCTCTCTAAAAATTTTCAAACAATCAATTACTTTGTTTCTCCCTTGAAGAGTGTCGCAGTATTAGCTAGACCAATTATTTAAAGCTACTTCTATCAGTCTACACAATCTTCCAACATACTCTACTGCTACCATAGTTTCATAAATTCCTATTTATTACTATTACTCTATCCCATCAGATTTTACGTATGATACTTGAAGATAGATAGACATCCAATTTAAAAGTATATTCAAACCACACACACACACACACACACATATATATATATTAATGAGTAGATACATTTTATTCTCCATAAACAACTTTTTTTTTTTTTTTTTTAATTAAAAGGTATAGAAATTGAAATTACCAACTTAAATTAAGGTGCAAGTGGGCTGAGTTTAGGCCAAAACCATTATTACAAATTAAAATAATAATAATAATAATAATAATAGTCGCAATTGCTAATATAATATAATAATCAAGTTCAAAATATTTGTCGATATAGTACAATGTAAAAAAAGAAAATTGCAAATATAGCAAAATTAAGATTTTGTTTTCAGAGTTTATCGTTGATATATCATATTAATAGCATAGTCTATCATTGATAAATTTTGCTATATTTACAATTTTTTTAAAATGTTGCTATACACTTAATTATTATTACTAAAAATGTTATCTAATACCATTACTCTAATCATAATTTAGTTAAATGATTGTTTTCATCTTTGTATTAAATGTGTGCCATTTGAATTCCTATATTTTCAATACAATTTAAATTTAGTCTTTCAATGTTAGTTTTTTTTTTTTTTCAAAATTAGTTAAATAATAATAATAAATTTAACAGCAAATCACATCATAATAAGACTAAATTATTATTATTATTCTTTTCTTTTCTTTTCTTTTCTTTTTTTTTTTTAAAATCAAAAAACTAAACTTAATAAATTTAGACTTGTAAAATGTAAAGGCTAAACAGAACAAAACATGAAAGATAGAGATCAAAAGTGTATTTTAATAATAATAAAAAATAATAATAATAACAAATATAATGAGCAACCAAAATGTAGCAGTAACAGTAAACAAAAGTGGAGTAATTGATAAAATGAAACTTCTAAACCAACTGCTATTATATTTGAAGTTTTAGAAAATCAAATCCAACATAAAAAGAATATATATGATTGAGAATAGTGTAAATGAAAGTTGAAGAGAATAATATAATTGTGGAGCAACCTCCAGTCTTCTTGATATCTCTATACAATCTTCATACTAACTTGTTATGAAAAATTATGAAAAGTTTTAAGTAAAATAAAATTCGGAATGTGAAAAGTGGACCACCTTATAAGTGGCATAATACTAATTTAAATTCCTTCTTTGATTAAAACATATCATATATATATATATATATAATAAGTATTGATACCCTTCTCCAACATTGCTATTTTCTAATCTCAAGTAATAGGACAACCACATAACAAATATTCTCTTTTCCTCAAACCCTAATAATCTTATATATTTTTTGCTCTTTTTTTTCCCCTTTTAAATTCAATCATATCGTTAATTACAAACTCCCTATATCCCCTTTAAGCTAACCTTTGTTTCCTCGTTATCAAAATCCCTCATATATTTTGGAATGTTAAAAAGGAATTGCACTCCCCAAATAATTACTCTTTTTTGGGCTTCAGACCTAACAAAATCACTTTACTGTGTAGTTTAATAGAGTTGTGTATTAAAACTTTAGATCTAAAATTTTAGTATAATTAAATACCCAACTTACCTTATTATCAAAATCATAACAACATTTACATTTTCAAGCTTTTCTCTTCTCTCTATTTTCTAATATTTCTCTCCTTTATTCTTTTAAGAACAATGGGCCAAAAAGTAATGTTTTCATAGATGTAGAACTTTATGCTCAATCTTTCGGTGTAGAGTGGTTTGAGCTATGCATAACGTTTCAATTAGGTTGTTATATCTTGGAGGAGATATGCCAAAGAATATTATGTTATACCTGTAGTTAATATAAAGACATACAATGATTGTTGTCATGCAATGAATATCTCCCAAAGGTAAACCTAATATCTTATAATGATAATCTATCTAATGGTTAGATTTAAAAAAAAAAGACCGTATAGTTACTTAAAGCCAAAGAAGAATTATATGAAAAATAATAATATATCTTACTTTCTTAATAAGAGATATTAAAGCCAAGTGAATTAGTACTAACACTCCAAATATGTTTCATTAGTGGCAAAAGTGAGCATATTGCCTCGGAAACAAAAACATGTGCCTTAGGCTAATGTTACCAAAGAGTCATTTGTGGCTATGATAACTTATATTTACATGGTTCAAACCATTGAAGGGTGGTGGGTTGATTATGGAGCCAATAGACATGTTTGTTTTGACAAAAATTGGTTCAAAGTTTATACTTCTTTTAAAGAGCTTAAAATAGTAATGTGTGGTAACTCACATACCATCGAAGTTATGGGAATGGGTGAGGTCGAATAAACATTCACCTTTGGAAGGGTTATAATATTGAAAGACGTGCTTTACACACCCTCCATGACGAAGAATTTAAAATTGAGTTATATTCTTAATAAAGCTAGCTTTAAGCAGATTATAAAATCTAATCAGTATGTGATAACTAAAAAGAAAATTTTATTGGTAAAGATTATGCCTGTGGAGAAATGTTCAAATTGAACATTGAGAATATCAATAAAATATCTACCAATTTGGTCTATATGCTCTCTTCTTTAAATTTTTGGTATGCTCATTTATGTCATATAAATAGTAAATATGTAGGTATAATAAGTAGTCTTGTATTAATTTCTAGCTTAAAAGAATAATTTTGAGAATTGTGAAATATGCAGCAAATCTAATATCACAAAAAGACTTCATTAAAGTGTTGAAATAAATACTAAATTATTAGAATTAATTCATTTAGATTTGTGTGAATGGGAAGGAATTTCAACTAGAGTGGAGAAAATAGATATTCTATCACTTTTATGATGATTTTTCAAAAGTATATCCATGTTAATTTATTGAAAAATAATAGTAATACTTAGAATTCTAAAACTTTCTCTGAAGTTGAAAATCAATTTAGCAGAAAAGTTAAAATATCAAAAGTGATAGAGATTAAGAATATGAATAATTTGAATTCAATTCATATGTTAAAGCATTGGGAATAATTTATAAGACTACTATAGCCTCCATATTTCACCTGTTTCTAATGGAGTAGAGAGAGAAAAAATAGAATCTTAATTGGTTTAACTAATGTTATGTTACTAGAATCAAATGCATCTTTTAATTTTAGGGGCGCATCAATTTTAACTACATGTAACGTGTTAAATAATAGAGTATCACAAAAAAAGACAAATATTTACACATTTTCAATTACAGAAAGGATATAAGCCAAATTTGGGATAGTTAAGAGTTTAGGTATGTTTAGCTTTTACAATGCAAATAGAAAAAAAGAAAAAATTAGGGTCTAAAGCATGCACAATTTCTATTTTTTTAGATATGCAATTAATTGTACGACTTATGGATTTCTTGATATTGAATATAATGTGACTTTTTTAATCAAGTAATGCTATTTTCTATGGAAAAGAAATTCTTTCAAGTTAAGAAAATAGTGGGGACAAAGTAGTGAACAAACTTCTAAATTTGGTTCTTCTACTCCTAATGATAATAATGACAGATAATTCTTTAGTTGAATTGAGGAGTAGTAAAAGAGCTAGAATTGTGATAACACTACCACAATTGGTAGAGTGAAAACCCCTTTTTAATAGTAAATCTAGATTTATGCAAAGAAGACATAATATTGTGAGATCTTATTTGAGTAATGAACGTGAGTTACATTAAATATTGTGATAATCTTGCAGATCCACTAACAAAGGCCTTGAATAGAGAAAGCATTTGGAGCACATCAAGGGAGATGGGGTTGAAGCCCTTATAATTGTCACGAGCCATATATAAGGATACCCACCTAGTGGCCAGAGATCCTGAGAACTAGTTAGGTTTAAAATTTTAAAGGAGAAACCAAGTTATATGGTGGTCATTGAAATGCACTATCTTTATATATTGATCCAACCCTATGATGTGAGTGCCTTATTCTATAACGACTTGGAGGGGTTGAGTTTTTCAATAAACTCTTAATAAAATTAGCAACTCTTATGAGTGAGGTTTGTTATATAGGAGTACCCTTGACAAATGTTACGTGTGAGAGTAGTGCCGCTCTCTATGAGGATATGAGACTCATTCTAAAATACACTCATGAAATATTGGAATCAGCACAAGGTTATAAAGTGCTAACTAATAAAGTTCATATAAATACCTGGATAAATATGTGTGGATAATAAATTTTTTATTTCTCCTTTAGTGTTATAGTTCAAGTCAGATATCTTTACTAACGTTAGAATAGAGATTATTATTTCACTAGTAAATGTTCAATGCAGAGTCACATCTTTAATGATGCATAATTATCTTTCTTTTGGCCAATTCTATTTTGATTCTTATTTTTAAATATCAAAATAAGTGGGAGAACATTGTTATATTTTAATATTAATGAGGTTGTAAATTTGTGTTTTATTACTTGTATCAAATTGGTGTAAAAACGTATGTGAATGAGAAATTTAAAATTGTGTATTAAATTTTCTAGATCTAAAATTATAGTATAAATACCTCACTTATCTTATCCTCAGTATCATAACAAGATCTACATCTTCCATCTTCTCTTTTCTAATATATTTTCACATATATGTTTCCTTTGCTCTTTTAATAGCAATTGGCCAAAAGAGCAGTGTTATTCTTAGTTGTAGAGCTTTAAACTCAACCTTTCAAAAGCAAAATGGTTTGAGTTAAACAATATTTTAGTTGGATATAGAATATCTGTTACACTAATAGTTTATATAAAGAGATATAATACAAAATGCAGAAGACTTGAATCTCCAGACATAAATTGAGATATTCACACCTCAACCTAATTATTTAGGTTTTGTTGGGTAACCATTTCGTTTTTTATTTTTGTTTTAAAAATTAAACCTATAAATACTACTTCCACCTCCTTATTTCATCCTTTGTTGTCTAGTTTTTACCAATAATTTAAAAGACCAAGTCAAAATTTGAAAACTAAAAAAAGTAGGCCCCGTTTTATAACCATTTCGTTTTTTGTTTTTGTTTTTGAAGATTAAGCTTGTAGACATCACATCCCCTTTCAAATTTATTCATTTGTTATCTAATTTTTACCAATGGTCTAAAAAATCAAGCCAAAATTTGAAGAAAAAAAAAACTTTTAAAAACTTACTTACTTTTGTTCTTGGAAGTTGGCAAAGAATTTAACTATGGTAGTTAGGAGAGATACAAATCAATGTAAGACATTAGGAGAGAATAAACTTAATTTTAAAAACAAAAACGAAAAACGAGATAGTAACCAAATGGGCCATAGCTTTTAAAAGTTTATTTATTTTTTTAAAATTTGGCTAAAAATTAAAGCATTGTATTTAAGAAAAATACAAATATTATAAGAAATATGGAGAAAATATTTATTCCAAATTTCGTGGGTTATTTGTAATGCCCATCATTATATTATTTTATAAAACATTTTCTCACACAAGAACAATTCCATGTATTTGGTTGATGTGTGTATATAATTTTGTTACACTACACACAATGTATTTATTATAACCAAGAGTTAAGCCTTTGTAAAAAGAAAGAGGCAAAACCTTTGTAAAAAGAAACCAAACTTGGTAGTAGTCAACATCCGAAACTATTTACATCTTACCCAATGAAACTTTGGCCACATGAGTCAAATTTCAAAATTCAACCATTTTTTTTTCACTTTTTTTTTTCCATTTCTTTTTCTATTTTTAAACTCTTTTTTTCTTTTCTTTTTTTTTTTTTTTCTCTTTTTATGAGTAGGGCTTAGCTATTGAAACAACCCATGACCAACACATATTCTTTTTGGAAAGAAAGTTTCTCTCTCTTTCAACGTGAAAATCCATCTCATTTTTTGCAAAACTCATAACCATTCAATATTACAACTTAAACTTGACTTACTTTCAACTCTATTACATTTTAATATTCTTTCAAAATTAAATTGAATTAACTACCTAAACTATAGTTAATTAGTTGAACATCAATACTTTCTATATAAATTGTAAATTTGCATTATCTCTATACTTTGAGAGATAAGTGGGAAAAAAAAAAAAAAAAACCTACAATGAAATGATACAACAATCCTCTCATACATGTAAAGGATATGTTTAGAATTGCTCGGAGGACAAAATTAGTTCTAAACGAATTTTAACCAAATTATATAAATTTTTAAATAATTATCATTATATTTTACAAATTTAGGTATTAAGTATCTATTTCAAAAGGAAGTTGAAATAATATGCAATAATGATTAAGTATTAAGTATTGATTTTCCAAATATTATAACCTTGTTTTTTAAGTTAAAAAATCACTAAATACTAACTTACTTCTTATTAGAATTGATTTTCTAAAAGTATAGTTGACAAAAGAAAAAAAAAAAAACTTTATTTAAAAAAATTTAACAATCTCAAACTACTTAAACAAAGAAGTAAAAAGGATTATTAAATTATTACACATAAATAATGCATTCACACATCAATTTAGGAAAAGACTTATTTTGAAAACATAACTTAGAATTATACCAACATTTTGTCTTTTGCTCGATTAAGAAGATTAAAAATAATAGAAATTTTGAAAAGAAAAAAAAAAAAAAAGGAATAATAGCAAAGGGTAACATGCGATGTAATTAGGTGGGGAGGCGGAACGTAAATTTTGAAAAGAATTTCTGACCCTTTTTTTCTCTATTATTTTATGTATTCATTTATTAACTCAATATATTATTATTATTATTATTATTATTATTATTATTATTATTATATGACCAAGCTTAGAAGACACCGGGCCCCACCGCAACTGCAAATCAAACAATGATGCCTTGGATCGCGAACGGAGCATTTTCCCCTAAAGCCGCATCAATGGCATTCTTGTATTTACAACCAAGTACAGTGGCAAATTTGTATATATGTCAAACTTATTTCCCCCCCTTGCCCTTCCTCCTCAGCTCCCATGCGGAGGGTATTCTCGACTTTGCGCATCCAAATCCTCTAATTCATTCTTTGTTACAATAAAACTACTTTGGTCAATTTATTGCTATATTTATCAATTAGTTGAAATTTAAACTAAAACAAATATATAAATGAAAATAAGTTATTTTTAAGTTCTTCATTTGAGTTTAAACCAAACCATACAAACTCTTTACAACCTCTCGCTTTTTTAGTTACATATTAACGCATCAAATACTACTTTTAACGTATTTGTAATTATTTTTAAAAAGTCTTGTAATAATAGTAATTCATTATTAAAGCTGCTTTTAAAGGAGTTATTGTTAACTTTTTTTTTTTCTTTTTTCTAATAAATAAAAGAATAGATAGATTATTTATTTCATAGGATGGATGTGTTATTGAATTTTGCTTATATTAGCAAATTTTGTCATCTGAACCAATGTTTAATACTGCATTCTATTGTAGTTGATAGTTATTGAAGAATATTTGTTAACAAATTTTAGTAATTATTTTGAAAATGATACATAGAATTTCAATCTAGGTATAGTTTAACTTTTTAAAACAGCTTAAACTTAAGCATAGTCCAACAAATTGTTTACT
This sequence comes from Citrullus mucosospermus, assembly GCA_030954485.1. NCBI lineage: Eukaryota > Viridiplantae > Streptophyta > Magnoliopsida > Cucurbitales > Cucurbitaceae > Citrullus > Citrullus mucosospermus. Next base: position 11,725,821 of record CM062057.1, on the reverse strand, counting down.
TTATATACGTAGAATAGTAAAAGCACTATGAGCATAATTCAACTAATTATAATATATGTTAAGAGACTAGAAGTTGGAGTATTCCTTATAAAAAATGTAGACAAAATAAAACACAAAAAGTTGAGTAATTAGTCATTGTTTGATAACCAGTTCATTTTTAGGGTTTTTTTTTTTTTTTTAAATTCAAATTGATTTTTTTTTTTCATATGGCTTTAGTTTCTATTAAATTGACATTTGAATTAGTCGAAATTTAAAAATAGAAATGGATTTTTTGAACCTTACCCTTCTAAATTTTCAAATTTTGGTTTGTTTTTTAAAATATTGTTAAAAATGAGACCATCTAACACAGAATTTAGTGGTGAAAGTATAATTTATAGTGCTTAATTTCCAAAAAAAAAATAAAAAAAAAAGCTCCGACCATTTGGTTTTTTTAAAAAAATCTTATATATTGTATTTCCTTACATGAAAATTATTAGATTAAGTTTAAGAGAGTAGATTTAAGATTGGTTGAAAGTATATAGAGAAAAATTAGAGAAAGTTGGAGTTAATTTAGTTAAAAAAGAAAATTGTGAGGTTAATTTAAAGAAAAAAAGGGAAAAAATGATCCATGAGTATTGAGTAGTTAGTAGGATTAGAGAAGGGAGGAAGAGAGCAAGTTCCCCAGGAAGAGAAAAGCCGCCTCAATTAATTTTTCTCCACACTTTCAAGTTTCAAGTTTAACCCCTCTTCTTTCTTTTTCTCTCCCCCCCTTTAATTTTCTTTCTTGCTTTTCTTTTCTTTTCTTTTCTTTTCTTTTCTTTTCCTCTCTCTCTCTCTCTCTCTCTCAACGCCCTTTCTTTTTCCATCTCTGCCTCCGCCTCTGTTCAGCTTCTAGCCTTCCCACCTATTTTCTCATCTCCTCACACCGCCTACCAAAAGCGTGGAGCAACCACCGCACGAAGACTCCCCCCCCCACAACACTAATGAGCCGGAAATTTTGTTGTTCAATCCACTCCAACCTTCTTTAACCTTCTTCCCCCTCACCATTTTCTCAACCCTTCTGAGATGCCCAGCTAACCAACTCAGTGAATAGCAGGAAACACAGATACAGAGGAAGAAACTAATCCACCCCACTCAGGAAAAAAAAAAAAAAAAAAAAAAAAAAAAAAAAAAGGTGTTTTATGTGCGCTTGGAAAATGCGAGAGGCGCTGCCCTGTGACGACCCCAACCAAATCCTCTCTTCTACCATCAAGAAGAAGAAATCCGATGACGATAATAAGGTAGACAAAGATTCACACAAACCCATCACACAGATGCAGATGCTTTCCGTTCCTCCCCTTCTCGTTGTAAATCGTAGCCGATCCCAAACTTGTTCCCGAAGGGTCACGCCCACTACCTTAACCTCCACTCCTTCCATAGCGACAACTGTTTCTCTTGACTCTGTTTCCGGCGACGCCACTGGAATTGTTGCGCCCACCACTGTGGAGAAGCACCTTCCTAACGGGGATCTGTACATTGGGAATTGCTTGGGGAGCGTGCCTCACGGATCGGGTAAGTATTTGTGGACTGATGGGTGCATGTATGAGGGTGAGTGGAAGAGGGGTAAGGCCTCGGGGAAAGGAAAATTTTCTTGGCCTTCTGGAGCCACCTATGAAGGCGAATTCAAGTCGGGTCGGATGGAAGGGACTGGCACTTTCATCGGATCCGACGGCGACACCTATCGTGGCTCATGGAGTGCAGATCGGAAACACGGTCTCGGCCAGAAACGCTACGCCAACGGCGATTTCTACGACGGAACCTGGAAGCGGAACGTTCAAGACGGAAATGGCCGTTACGTCTGGAAGAATGGGAACGAGTATGTGGGTGAGTGGAAGAACGGGTTGATGTCCGGCCAGGGGGTTTTGATTTGGGCCAACGGGAATCGGTACGAAGGTCAATGGGAGAACGGAGTTCCGAAAGGGAATGGGGTTTTCAGTCTTCTTGACGGTAGTAGCCATACCAGTGAATGGAATAAGGAATTGAAAATCCAGCAATACAACGGAAGTTTCGATTCGCTAGATGCGAAAGAGAAAATCCAAAGTAATGGGGTTGTTGATAGTGAGAATCTGACCGCAACATTCAGGAAACGATCTTCGGTGGACGCTGCTAGAGGCAGCTTGACGGAGAGGAATTTTCCGAGGATTTGCATTTGGGAATCAGACGGGGAGGCCGGCGACATCACTTGTGATATACTCGATAATGTGGAGGCTTCGATGTTGTATCGAGAAGGATTTAAACAGTTTAAACGAACTCCTTGTTGTTTAACCAATGATGCGAAGAAACCAGGGCAGACGATTTCCAAGGGTCACAAAAATTACGAACTCATGCTCAATCTCCAACAGGGTATAAGGTAAAAATTGAATGAGTTGCCTTAGATCATCTCAAATGCTCGTTACTCCTACTGGGTATGTGCGTGACGCTGCTTTTAGGGTTTCTTATGCTCTGGTTTTGATTGGATTTTTCTGGGGTTTTCTGTAGGTATTCTGTTGGGAAGCACGCTTCAATTCTTCGGAACCTTAAGACGAGTGATTTCGATCCTAAGGAAAAGTTCTGGACAAGGTTTCCACCGGAAGGATCCAAAATTACGCCCCCTCATCAATCCGTAGAGTTTCGATGGAAGGATTACTGTCCCTTGGTGTTCAGGTATTCAAATTTCAAAGTTTCTGTTCGATTTGATGTTTATTGTTCAATCAGTGACTAAACTTTCTTCGCAATCCTTATGTAATGTAGACATCTGAGGGACTTGTTTCGCGTTGATCCTGCTGATTACATGCTAGCTATTTGTGGAAATGACACCCTTAGAGAGCTCTCTTCTCCTGGAAAGAGTGGAAGTTCCTTCTACTTAACCCAGGATGATAGATTCATGATAAAGACAGTGAAGAAATCCGAAGTGAAGGTCGGTAACTCTCTCTAACTCCAACTTCATAATCCCTTAGGATTCTGTTTAGCTTGCTGTAGTTTTTTGTGTTCCAAGTTCTTTTTCTCCATTTGATGGATTGCCTGATATGTTTGGGGATGATCATTGATGAAATCTAGTCCTTCCCTTTTTCAGGTTCTCATCAGGATGTTGCCAAGTTATTATGACCATGTATGCCGTTACGAGAATTCTCTTGTGACCAAATTCTTTGGCGTGCATTGTGTAAAACCAATTGGTGGCCAAAAGGTGCGTGCTGTTTTACTCTGGACTTTGCTTTCTTATGCTCTCTCAGATATGTTACTCTTATAATTTATTTTGCTTCTAACTTAATCTTTGTTACATATATAGACACGGTTTATCGTCATGGGCAACTTGTTCTGCTCTGAATACCGAATTCATCGACGTTTTGATCTAAAGGGCTCCTCCCATGGCCGATCAACAGATAAGCCTGCGGGAGAAATTGATGAAACAACTACGCTGAAGGATCTTGATCTTAATTTCGTGTTCCGCCTTCAGCAAAGTTGGTTCGAGGAGTTTATCAAGTAAATTTCTACATTCAGAATATATGGTTCTTGCAATCTCTATTTACTCGGTGTGAGATTTAACATTAATGTTTTGAAAATATGACAGGCAAATTAACCGAGACTGTGAGTTCTTGGAAGCTGAGAGAATCATGGATTACAGTCTACTAGTTGGTCTTCATTTCCGCGACGAGAATAGATATGACAAAATGGGCTTATCACCATTTCTATTGCGATCTGGTATATAATCTCATCTCCACAATGTTGTCATGTGCAAAATATAAGCTGGGGGATTTGATAAGCTAATAACCATTTGTTCTATCTTGCAGGTTATAAAGATTCTTATCAGAATGAAAAGTTTATGCGTGGCTGTCGCTTTCTTGAAGCAGAGCTGCAGGACAGGGATCGAGTTTTAGCTGGCCAGTATGTTTCTTGTCCATTTCTACTGTTTTTGTTCTACCATTGAACATTATTATGACTTACTAGATTGAATCATCTAGATACATTCAGCATGGGTCAATGTTTTAACATTTTAATTGTCATGCTTTTGAAATGGATGTGCAATGATTTTTAACCCGACATGTTTCATTTCTTCCAGGAAGCCTTTAATTAGGTTAGGAGCCAATATGCCAGCAAGAGCCGAACGAATGGCTAGAAGGAGTGACTTTGATCAGTATACCCCTGGCGGGACGAGCCATTTGATCCCTTCAAGGAGTGGGGAAATCTATGAAGTTGTCCTGTATTTTGGGATCATTGACATCTTACAGGACTACGACATCAGCAAGAAATTGGAGCATGCGTACAAATCCTTACAAGTCGATCCGACCTCAATATCAGCAGTCGACCCAAAGCTTTATTCAAAAAGATTCCGAGACTTCATAGGAAGAATTTTCATTGAGGACAGGTGAAAAAGAAGAAGATAGATAGGAGGATGACTAAACCATCCAATCGATAAAAGATTTCCCAACCGAATGTTCGATCAACCAGAGGACATGAAGACTTCGGTTGCGCATGAACTTCCATGGCTCCAAGTTCGCGTTGACTTGCGTGGAGTAGGGAGTCAAATACCAATTACAAGTTGTGAAAAAGCTTGGGATTCATTGGTACATGCAAGTGTTTATGGCTGATTTTGCAGAGCAGCCAAAGTGTAGAAGGGGGGTAGGGGAGAGGGGGTAAAGTCTTTATTATATATGTACATTCAATGCAAGAAAGAGGGAGATTTGGTATTGAAAGGGTTCTTCCCTCACTTTGCTTTGGTTTACATGGGGTGATTATAATTATTGTTATTTTTTAAAAAAAAAAAAAAAAAAAATGAAAAAAGAAAAAAAATATTTTTTTAACCTTTTAACAGGAAGATTTGGAAGATAGGTGGGGTATATAGGTAATGGAGAAAAATGTTGTGAGAGAGAAAGGATTGAGAATGGGGATTTGGAAAGGAAGGAAGGGAGGGGGGTTGGGAATAAGAGAAGTGTACAGTGATTACGTTTATGAATTTTTTATATTAAGGAAAGACCTCTATTATTCAAATCTCCGTGTCTTGTTCTCAAGGTTCACTTTTGTTGTTATGAGTTAGTTTGAAGGTGGAAATGGGAATAGGGTCAATTGGTTTTGCTTTTTTGCAGTGAAAGAGCGGGAAAGAGTTAGGCATCAAAAGCAGAGAAAGATGCGCTCCTCTTTCTTGTTTTTGCCTTCTTTGTTTACTTCTTCCCTCTCTTCTTCCCCATTCTTTCTTTTCTTTTCTTTTCTTTTCTTTTCTTTTCTTTTACCTTTTTATAAACCCACACTTACTACATAACTACATCAAGTTATTAAGAGTATATGGTCTCAAGGTTCAAGAATTGATCTTTTTTTTTTTTTGGCCACGTGTAGGAAACCCATTTGTCAAAATCAAATAATTGGTTACCCAATTTGGTCAAATTGAAGAAAGAGAAAGAAGAGAGTAGAGCCCATGTTACATTTACATATAAATATAGGCATATATAGAATAGGAATGGAGTTTGATTCTGAATTTGACCTTCTCTTCTCTTTGCTTTTCTGGAACTTCTATTGTCTGATTGCACAATCCTCACACCACGCCTCTGTCTATTAGTGCTTCTTAGATCTTCCCAATTCTCTCTCTCTCTCTCTCTCTCTCTCTCTCTCTCTCTCTCTCTCTCTTTTTTAATTTTTTTTAATTTTTTTTAATTCCACTTGAATTTTTTCTATTTTCCTCCTTCCGTGACTAATTTTCATCTTATTCTCCCACCATCTCATTAAACTACACTTTCATTATTTTAACTCAACTTGGTTTACTCTGAATCTCTCCCTTTTCTCACTTCAATTATTCTAATCTACTCTACATCTAACAACACTGCAACTTCAAATCACATCACTCCAAATTAAACATATTTAATTTTTTTAAACCTTTCTTTTACAAATCACCCTTTCTTCTACTTATGAAAGTAAGTACTAGTATGGATTTTGGTTGTTGTACTCACATGTTTTGTAATCATTTTGGTCCACATAAGAGTTTGGATTGTGCATAAAATTTTGCAAATAAAGAAGAAGATGATTGATTAAGAGTAGTTTAGAAATGAAGAGTGGAGAAAGTAAAATAGTATTTAAACATTTGTCCAGAATAAAGAAAGTTAGAAATAATTGAGGGTGGATTTTAAAATGTAGGAAATTAGTAGAGAGGGTATATGGGTTAGTGTTGTGTGTGGAGGAAGAAATTAAGGGAGAGAGAGAGAGAGAGGTCAACTGTCCTGCCTGTAAAGTCATGGAAGCTACTCCTTCAACCCTATCAACTCACTCACACAAACCCATTACAACCAACTTTGTTTTCAAGCATTCATCACCAAAATTTCTCTGTTTCTTTCCTTTTTAAATAAATAAACTTTGGATTTTTAACTGGCAAGCATGCATGGGTAATTGCCCATATGCCTCAACGTGCTCACAACTTTCTCTTCTCTCACTTAAAAATATATTATTATTATTATTAACTCCTTCATCAAATCATTACCCACAAAACCCATTATCAAAATCAGCTATATTCTTGGTTTGGCGTGAACTTCAATTTTTTGGTTTATACAATATTCACCAAAAAAAGAAATCAAGATGATACTCAGATTTGGATCAGGATTATTCCACACTTTTATCAATTTTTTTTTTTCTCTCGGGAAACAAACAGAAGATGAATCAACAGAGAAGTTATCAAATGTCACGAAGATCTAGATATATCAAAATCCTTGCATGCTTTAAAAGTGAAAAAGAAAAAAAGAAAAAATAACATTTCTGATTTTATTAAAAAAAAAATGAATATATAAGAGAAATAGTCAATGTATTTTTTAAGAATGTGAGTTGACTCCAATGAGCGTTGGTACTACATTAAATAAACATAAATTTTCATCTCAAAATTAATTGTTACATGAGAAACATGTTGATTTCTGGCAAAATATTAGAAGAGTCGTTCCATAAATTCAAAGACGTTTCAAATTCAAAGCACTATAAATAGAGTCTATATATACATTTAGTATCAAAACATCCTAGTTAAAAACATCATGTTGAACTCTAGTTAGGACACATTCGGCAGTGATTCTAAAATGGTTAAAATATCTCTTTGATCATTTTTAAACTTATTCTAAAACATGTTTTTAATCATTTAAAACCAATTTTAATGATATGAAAATAGTATTCAATAATGTAAAATTAAGGTTGTTTTCAAATATAGCAAAATGAACTAATTAATTTACAAATATAGCAAAACATCACTGTCTTATCAGTGATAGATGATGATAGATATTGATAGACATCTATAAATATTAACTACCTCCAAATTCATAAATATTATAGATCAGTGTCTACCTAGCTATATTTGAAAATATTTCCAATAATTTTTTCATTTAAAATAATTATCCATAAAAATATTAAATTAATTTTGAGTGATTATAGACGTGTTTCATAATGATTTTGAACATAACAAAGATGATTTTAACAATTTCAATATCTTTATTTATATTATGTAGCTGGAGAGTGATGAAGAAAAGAGTGTGGTGGTACAAAAACTGTGAAAGTGTTAATTTTTTCCTATGAATTTGGCTATGGGTTGTAGTTTTTTCTTTGGTTTTAGAGTCTTCCAAGTAAACTATTTTGTTTTCTTTAAAATTTTTTTTTTTTGTAATTATTTTTCTACTTACTCATGCAAAAAATCAGAGGGAGGTTTTATTTATTTTTAAAAAAAATTGAAAAGGTGTGACATGAGATTTCATATAAATGATTGTGTTCTACTTCTCCAAGGCGGCTCTTGGCTTGGTTCTATTGCTTGTAATTTGAACAATATATTCTGATTTGGAAATACACCGTTTGGGATTTTTTTTCTTTTTTTTTTTTTGAACTGTCCAGATTTTTTGTTTAATGATTACGTGGGGGTCAATGATATGAAGATCTTGAATTATATTTTAAAAATGGATAAAATAAAATGAAAATGATTTTTATATAAAATTGTTGAACATAAAGTTGTGAAGAGATCAAGAATGAGTGTTATTTAAAGATTTCAGTTGAAAAATCTGAAGCAAAAGGAGTGATTCAGAATGTAAGGAAGAAAGAGACAAAGGAAGGACAAGATGACCCATTTGTAAATGTATGGTTATATATATATATATAGATACACATATAGTGTAACAAACAATGAAACTTTTAAAGAAGATGATGAGGACAATTCATTAGATGATGAAAGGAAAAAAAAAAACATAAAATGGGTAATAAACTTTAGCCTCCTTGCGCGTATATATATAAAATATTAAAAATATAGCCAAACTTAAAACTAACTGTAAATATACCAAAATTTAACTTCTAACCACACAGAAAATATCCAAAAAAAACCCATTGAAAGTACAAAAACACGCTAGAGGTATAAAATTCCGTTTTTTAAAGTTTATCAATGATAGAAGTCCCATTGATAGTTGTTATCAATGATAACAACTATTAATGATAACCTTAATATCTACCTATATCACTACTGTTTTTGATATCACCAATATCCAACTTAGATTTTAGAGCAATTGCATTGTATAACACTTTTAAGGATAACAATTAAGTGTATAGCAACACTTAAAAAAAGAAAATACAAATATAGCAAAATCTATCAATCAATGATAGACAGTCTATCCTGATAAAACCTGCTATTAATATGATCCATCACTAATAGACTTTGAAAGAAAGATCTAAATTTTGCTATATTTGCAATTTATTTTTTATTTTTTTATTTTTGTGCATTGTGCTATATCTGCAGATACTTTGAACCTAATTGCTATATTTGCAACTACCCCTAAATTTTATCAACGATACCACTAATACACGAATATCATTGATGTCTACCTAACTTTTATCACTAATATTGCCGATGCATGAATATCATTGATATCTAACTAACTTCTAGCATCGATATCACTGATACACATATCGTATCACTAATATATACCTAACTCCTATCACTGATATCACTAGTACAAAGATATCACTAATATCTATCTAAGTTCTATCATCAATATCACTAATACACGAATATCACTTATATCTATCTAAGTTCTATCATTGACATTACTAATACATGAATATTATTGATATCTACCATAATCATATCATCAATATCACTAATATAATTGATATCACGAATATCTACCTAAGTTATATCACTCACATACAAATATCACTAATATCTTTGACATCACCAATATCATCAAATTCTAAACTCTATAAGTACCAAATTCAGATTTTTCACATTTTAAATAGGGCTTCAGTGAATTATTTTCTAATATTTAAAGACATGAGCGATAGTTAGTGAATTCTTGAATCAATAATAGAATCCTTTGTGTCACACCCTACTTTTTAAGAAAATGAACGTTGAAGAGTCTATGAAGAAATGAGGTAACAACCATGTTGGACGCATGGTCAGGACTAGGTAACGCATGGTAAGGGTGGACGCATGGAAGTAAACCGAGAAGGGAAAGGACCGTACTTGGCTTACCATGCGTTGGCAAGGTTGTTGTGCATTGAGGTCCCTATGCGTTGAAGACAGAATTATCTTTATGCGTCAAAGACAGTAGTATAGTTGGCTGAGAGTTAGAAAAGTGAGCAGTGAAGCTCAAACCTTAAAGGAAATTTAACTAACGCATGAAGGCGTTGTATTAAATAAAAGTTGTTCATTGGGAATGTTGGACGCATAAGATCAACTTATAAAGGCTAGATGACTTTGTATAGATTTGACACCTGATTAGTAGGAGGTGTTAAAGGCATGTCAAGTGTTTCATGCAAGGTGACACTTGGATTAATGCATGGTTAATTAAGCATGCACCGTGATATGTGGCAAACAAGTGGCGAAATGAGAGAAGGAGTTGGATGGCAAACTCCCTATAAATAGAACTTTGAGGGAAAAGGAGCGAGAGATGACTCTCAAAGGAGAATTCAGGAGAGAAAAGAGAAGAAGGCAACAAGGACGTCTGTGGTAAGAGTATGCGGCCAAGAAAGAAGGTATTTGACAACTTAGCTATTTCATGTAAAGAAGTTGTCTGGTGTTAAAAAAAGGGGGTCGGCAATGCGTTGAGGACAAACATAATGTCCAAGGTGAATGCGGCGTCCAAAGCTAGATGATGCGTTCATGGTGGACCTTGTGTCCAAGAGAGGGCGACGCACCCGAAAGGGAAGTAAGAAGAGTCGGGATGCACTTTGCGGAAGTAATCAGCCTTGCGTTACCAACCTTGCGATAAAGGGCAGGGTTGCGTTCAACCGAGCTGACAGAGGAAAATGAAGCCTCGCGTTCCAAAGTTAGAACGCTGCGTCCAGAAAACTCGGAAGAGGAAAAAGAGGAAAGGAAAAAGAAGTATTCTTTGACAAGTATAGGTGAGTAACACCTGCGTTTATAAAAATAAATGAGTTCTTTATGAATGTAATCCTACGGGTTTTGAATAAAATAAAGCATGTGTTTAGTAACATGTGTATGCGTTTTACCTGTAATTTGAGAAAGCTGAGTAATGCATGGTAACTTTGAGAATGCTGGTTAACGCATGGTGTTGATTGAAACTTGTATTCATGTTTTATTCTAAAAGCATGGTGTTATATGATTTCCAGAAAGACTTGAAGATAGATTTGTATGAAGAGCATGTTGGTTGATATTAAAGCTGGAAAATGAATTAGCATGCTGATGATGTTTTCATGAAAGATTTGGAAACGGTTAAGTTATGTGCTATTAATATAATGTTTCCAAAATATGTATGATGTTTTATAAAGCTTAAAAGAGGGACCCCAATGCTCAAGGACTCGTAGAAGGTATTGTGGGCAGCCCGAGTTATAAAAGGTACCCAATGCTCAAGGACTAGATGAAGGCAAATGGGTAACCGAAATATAGAAATGGGACCCAATGCTCAAGGATAAAAGGAAGGCATATGGGCAGCCCGAGTAATAATATCTATGTGCTCATAGAAGAATGTATATATATACACGCTGAGGTGTTGAGATTACTCCACACTGCGAAGGATAATCAACGTTGAGGAGCGTTGAGTACTGCTCTGCCTCAACTACGGAAAAAGTATTTAAAATGAATGAATATGTACACATGATATAACCAAGAATTGATCATGTTATAACTGATTTTCAGTATGATGTTTTATAAGAGTTCAATCAGTTTTATACTTAAAGTATAATGTTTTCCAGAAACTGTTACTCACTGAGCTGTTAGCTCATGCTTTCATATGTTTTCCATTTTCAGGTAGCATGACAGTTCCCGTTGCCAGTCGAAGTCGAGGTTTGTCAAGAGCATGTGGATGAAGAGGTTGACAGTGGGTTACATGACAGGGTAGTTGGTAACTGTTGTCTTCACATCTATTCTCGGGTTATTGAGGATAATCCAGGAGGGGGTGTGACACTTTGTGTGATTCATATATAAGTATATCAACGGCTATTCCCGATATATTTTTATTATTATGTCATAATAATAGAAGTATATCAGTGATAGATACTGATAATATCTCAAAGTTTTAGATTTTTAGTTCGATCTTAAGTATCTAATTACAATCATCCAAACTAACTCGTATACCTAATATTCATTTACTCAAGAGAAATGTCAAACAAATATTTAATAAAAAATTATTGTACATAATTAGTTGATAAAAGTCTATAAGTCATAGACTTCTATGGAATTAGTTAATCAATGATAGAAACTATAATAGACTTAATCTATCAATTTAAGAAACGTTTCTTAAAAAAAAAAAAAAAAAATTCTAATTTTAGAAATTAATAAAAGTAGTTTTTTCAATTTTATTTCCATCCGATTTTTATATTCAACGTTTCATATAATGATTAAAGTTGACAATTGGATTATAACTATTGAGGCACCTGTAAAAATGATTGAACACTCCAAAGATCTTGGGTTCACAGCTCCAGTTGATAATTTTTTAAATTACATTTTAATTAAAAAGTAAAAATAAAAAGAGGGAGTGAGAGAGGAAGATTATAGTGAGCAAATTAATTGGGGAAGGAGGGGAAGTAGGTGGATGTGGACATGGGATTGAGAATAAGAAATTGGAAGGGCAAAAATGGAAAAAAGAAATATCATTTTAAACATTGTTATATTTGCAAGTATTTAATTCTAATTTGCCATTCATTATAATTGTTCATAAATAAACAATTTGAGATATCATTTTCTTTTCACCCTTTAATTTTTAACCGTCGGTGTACCTTTGGAATTTCTCTTACAAGATGTAGAAATGGCTTTTTATGTGTTTTATTTGCGTTTGTAAATAAGGCTAGTTTTGGTAACATTATTTTTTTTACGATTATATTTGTTTTTTAGTAATTTTTTTTTTTTTACCGAGTTTTCACTTTTTATGCAAATATTTAATACCTACTTCAATTCTTAGTCAAATTCTAAAATAAAAATGAGTTTAAAAAAATACTACAACTTCGTTTGATAGCCATTATAGTTTTACTGTTCTACTTTTAAAATTTATGTGTTTCATTCCAATTTTCTCACACACGTTCCATATTAAAACATTTAAATTTTTAGTTAAATTCTAAAAATAAAAATTTAAATATAAAAACTAACGCATTACTTCATAATCATTTGACTTTTTTTTTTTAAAAAAAAAGAATTAAACTTATAAATAAATACTTTGGCATTTTTATTTGTTTGTCTCATTATCTACTTTTTAGGGATTTTTTTTCCAAAAAATGAACTTATAAGTATTGAAAATTACAAAAAGTAGTTTCTTAAAACTTGTTTTGTCTCAAATATTTGGCTAAGAATGCAAATATTTAGTTAGAAAAAAATGAAAACCATAGTAAAGAAGTCTCAAGAGAAGCAAGCACAATTGTCCCAACAAAAAAATAAGATATGAGAGCATTGAGAAATGTAACTTAAAAACTTTTAATTTCTTCTCTACATCTTAATTTTGATACTGACTTAGGCATTGATGCCCTTTTTCTTTGTTTTATAGGTTCTCTCTTCCCTAAATTACAAATTTACAGTTGTTGTCTCATGGAAGTCATGTATGTTTTCCCTTCACTAAAATTTGGCATCAACAGTTGGCACCGTCTATCAGGAAGAAAGTGTTCTACCAATAATCTTCATACTTTGCAAAATGTGAGTAAAAGGGAAGAGAACAGGAATATGGACAAAGATGGTTGAGATCAAAACCACACTTGCAAAGAACAATAAGTCAATAACAACCTCAACCTAAGGAAAATGTTGGGCTGAGAAGTCCAAGTCGAGGCCATGACAACCATGGCCGAGGAGACCAAGTTAAATCAAAGAGTCGAGGCTGAGGCAACCACTTTGAAGGCCAAAGGAGACCAAGTTGAAACGAAGAGTAAAGGTCAAGGCTACCAATGCCAAAGCCAAGGAGATCAAGTTAAAGCAAAGAGCCAAGGCCGAGACGACCAATGTCGAGGTTGAGAAAATTAAAAAGCAAAGGTCCAAGGCCGAGGCAACCAATGTTGAGGCCGACCATAAGTACGTTTAAAATTGTTGATTGAATGTGAATTTTCGAACAGAATTTCATAGGGGGATGGCCAAAGTTGACCTAGACACATAAGAGCTAAAGATTGAGTGAACCCTAAGCATTCGAAGAAACTTCCGAATCAAAAGTTCCAAATTTCATAGAAGGGGGAAAGAACAATCAATACTCCAATCAAGGGGAAGAGACCAAGGCCAAGGCTGAGCCAACCAAGAAGAAGTTAACCAACAAAAGCTTGGAATATACACTTGTCTATGCCAGCAGCTGCCATGCACGACTCAATGGGAACAATTTCAGTTCGGAAGAAAGAAACCTTAACATATAGGGTCGTACGTGCCCTACCATAAGAGCAATAAGCTAGCCATAGGCAAACAACACATCAGATGATAGAATGATGAACGATATAGATCAGAACATTGGATTTCTATTTGAAGTTTTTTATCGACAAAATCAAGGTTAGAGAGAAGAACTACTTCGTGGCCCCGCCAAGGGAAAGGCTCCATTGGTTGAAGAAACGGGGAGTCATGTTGGGATTTGTGCCCTAAAGCATCGTAATTTATTAGTTAATTAATTTAATTATTAATTATGCAATATTGATTTATCCATTAACGGAAAAATCCAATGTTATTGCATGAAATCTTGAACATGTAAGTTGAAATATGAGTGGATCATGTTCAAGAAATAACCTAAAGATTTATAGTATATGGATAAGGTTGGATGCCTTATCCTGGTGACACTGTGGATACGACTCACTTTGTAATAGCTACAAATGGTTTGATCCAAACCGTTCATGTGGAGACATGTGAGTGGGGGTATCCTATACAAAGAGTTTGTATAAGACCAAACTGCGAAATATTTAATCTCTCTTTGTAAATTTGTTAATTGATGAAATTAATATTTCATAGGATGGTCATATGCGACTTGATCTTTATCCAAGATGGAATTCACAAGATGGAATTCACTTCTTCCCAAATAGGGTAAGTAGATGAGTAGTTCCCTTAAGTGCTGATTTCAAGTCTTAACAAGGGGCCCCATCCTCTCATTGGCTCGAGAGGGACTTAGTTTATGGTTGGACCATAAACAAATTGTTCATTAGAGAAATCAGTGGTACTTAAGGCAAATAGGTAATTACAGGGATAAAACAGACATTTGACCCAACTGTAATTATGAACAACTCATGAAGTATCAGCTTGCTTGTACTTATTATATATCCATGGACACAACTTGTCCTACAGTGCATAAGAGTTCAACTATGAGTCTTTAGCGATTTACCCTATAGTAAATGAATGAAGGTAATTTAATTAAAGAGTTTAATTAAGTAATTTTGGATCATTGGAGCTTATAATCTGTAGATCCCCTTGCTAGCTCACCACGGACTAACAAGGATCAAATATGATTGAAAGAAAATTTGAAGTGTTCAAATTTTGAGGGAAAGTATTAATTGTATTGGATACAATTAATATATGATTTATTATAACTTTATAATATGAAGAATTAATTTATTTGAATGAGATTCAAATAAATAAATTATTTAATTTGAATAAGATTCAAATTAAATAAATAGAGGGAAATTTAATTAATTTATTTGAATTGGATTTAAATAATCAATTATTTAATTTGGATGAGATTTAAATTAAAGATTCTACAGAAAATAAATATTTAAATATGATTTAAATATTTTAAACCATTTAATATGAGATATTATTTGGATAAATATTTATTAATATTGGATATTATTAAATATTCAATTTAAAATCTCTACAGATGGGATATCTAGATAGAATTAAGAGTAACCCATAGAGTTTTATAAATAGGGCTCTTGGAGCCCTCATAGAAAAAACACCCTCTACGATTATTCTAAAACTCTCCCTTTAGAAATTCTCTAGATTTTCTCAGAAAAGTTCTAGAGGGAATGTTTTAGAATAATCATAGAGGATGTCTGTTCTATGAGGGCTTTAAGGGTCTTATTTATAGAACTTTATGGGTTACTCCTAATCCTATTGAGATAACCCCTCTGCAAAGACTTTCTTCTTCCCATTCTTTCAAGAAGCGATTTCCACAAACCGGATTCTTGCCAGAGTCATAGCAAGGAAGATGGAAAATGAAGACTACAATGAGAAGACTCGGTACAAGGGGAAGATTTTGCTGAAATTATGGATAGGCAAAGGTATGTTGCTTAATTTTTCTTAATTATTTGTACTTTTAATTCTTTTAAGAAAGCAAAAAACGTGATCATACACTTCCATCGAGATTCAATTCCCTACAAGTCACACCCCATTGCTCAAAATCAATGGGGAATCAGCTCCAAGACAAGAACGAACAAGTAGAGAATAAAGGGGAGGCAGATAAAAATCCCAAACCTCCAAAGACATAGAGAAGAAGAGAAACGAAGCAGCCAAACCGGTGGTTATCAAATTTTGAGGCTTGAAATTTGGGATATGAAAAAGACTAGTAATAAGGAGAAAACGAGGGACCGAGGCCGACCATCAAAAGAGGGCCAGTCGGTTAAACAGTTACCTAAGAACTGTTGGGTTTTATGTCTTAAACTTCTGGTTTGTAAACTTTGAACATATTCTATTTTCAATAAAGTTGTTATCAAAGTTTATTTAGTAAAGATGTTATTGAATATGTGAATTGTGTTTAATATAACCCTAAATCTAATAAACTAAGAATCCATGGCTATAGTTGAATACTTAGACTTTATGTGTAGACATTAAAATTGGATCAAGTTTAGGGAATAGTCAAAACGGTCTATAGTATATGGATAAGACTGGGTACCTTATCCTGGGGCACTATGAATGAGACCCATTTTTGTATTTGATACAAGCGATGTGATCCTATATCATCCATGTAAAAACATGAGAGTGGGGGCATCCTATGAAATGAGTTTGCATAAGATTGGACCATGAGATAATCACTTTTACTTTATAACACCATTTACTGTTAAGACTGATTGTTTCAATATGATGACTTAGGTAACTCGATCTTAATCCTGAGCTAACTATGAACTCATGTTTATTTGAGATTATCCTTTAATCTGCATGGGTAAGAGTGGTTTGAGTTTGCCGACTCAATAAGCCTACCATTTTAGGGATAATACTAGGTAGATAGTTGGGGACGTAGTCTTGTAAGATGGAATTCATTCTTACCTAATTCAAGGTTAGTAGAGAAGTTATTCCCTTAAGTACTGACTATGGGTCTGGATAAGGGGCCTCATCCTCTCATTCACTCGAGAGGGACTTGGTTTGGTGGTTGGACCACAAACTAATTGTATATTAGATGATTAATGAGACTTAAGGAACAAAAGGTAATTACAGGGGTAAAATAGTAATTTTGACCTAGCTGTAATTACGAACAACTTGTGAAGGATTGCCTTACTAACCATGGTTATATCAAGTGGACAGAAATATATCTACAGTGAAGAGAGTATAACTACTGAGCTATAGTGGAATGTCCCGGTAGTTAACAAATGTTAATTAGCTAGGTTAAATAATTTAGTCAGTTAATTTCAAATTGTTGGAGCTCATGATCTGTAGGTTCATTAGGTCTCTTTGTTAGCTCATGGACTAAACCTTATAACAGTCTGATGAGAGAATTTGAAAACGTTCAAATTCAGTTTAGGGAGTAAGTTGTATTACGTTTTGTTCATTTAATTATGAATTAAACGAAAATGGAGAGTTGAAAAATATTTAAATATGATTTAAATATTTAATTGCATGAATAGAGATTCATCGGATTGAAAAATGTTGAGATAAGAGGAAAAATTATTAATTTAATATAATTAATTAATTAATATTTAAATTCATTTTATATTTAATATTAAATTAATATTATCTAAAACTAATTACAAAAATTAATTAAGAAAATGAAGAAAAATCATTTATGAAATGAATTTTAGAAATTCAATTTTAATGAATTTCAGAAATTCATTTTAAATTGAAATTTGAGGTTTTCAATTTTGCATGAGGATGAGAAATTCATTAAAATTGAATTTTGAGGTTTTCAATTTTGCATGAGGATGAAGGAGGAGGTGTTTTCACCTCAAACCCTCATGAAACCACATACAATTTCAATCAATTATTCACATAGTTGGTGTTAATTTGTTGTAAATTTGATATGCATTTTTTCTTCTTTAAATAGAGGATGATTAACATAAAAAGGATGGATTGATTGTTGAGATTTTCCACAAAATTTCTTCTCTAAAACTCTTCAACTCTTCACCTCTCTCCAAGCTCCATTTTGCTCCAAATTTATCACAATTTGGATCCCACAATCTATTCTAAGGCCAGAGAATAACAAGAAAGACTCTTTTGGTGATTCACAAAGTGTTCGTGATCGAAATTATCAAGGAAATTGCTTCAATTTTGAGCTACTACAAGTAAGTATCAAAACTTTGTTTTTCGGTTTTTTGAACAAGCATGTTTAATCATAAAAATTGATGTAGTTAGAGTGCTATAGATCCAAATTGCTTCCACATGTGTGTTCTTAACTCTTTTAGGAACATACTTGAGAAGTTACCTGGAAAAGAAGAAGTGCGAGAAGTTGTCCAGGAGAAGCAGCTAGAGGATCAAGGAAGAGGTCGAGCATTAGGAAACAAGTAATAGAGAAAAGGGAGGCTAGGTCATATGTAGAACTCATCCCACGGGCACAAAAATATAGGAGCGTAAAGGAATTACTTTGATCAAAGGGTAGTCAGCGAGACAAGGAAGAGATCACTAAGACCAGAAGACAGAGGACAAGAAGGAAGGACAAATGGAGAATCCAAAAGGCGACAATTAGAAGAAAAAGAGTCAAATCGATTTCGACATTTGTACAAGTACAAAAATTATACACAACTATTGTGGAACCTGAAGAGATCCTTATGGAAATATGTCACATGAATCTTTTAAAATAGCTAGAGAAGATGAAGTCAGGACCACATCGAAAAGATAAAGATAAGGACTACCTTTGTCACGAAGATCATGGGCACCTTATCAGGGAGGGCATGTAGCTTAAGGATGAAATCAAAGCTTTAATAAAGAACAATTTTCTTAAGGAATATGTGGGAAAGAAGGAAAGAATTATGATCAACCAATAGAGAACCGAGGCCGACAAGGGAAAATAAGTCACCTGACTATAAGGAATCCCCACTTAGGAAAATTATGACAACCATGGAAGGACCAGCAGGAGGGGCTTCAAAACGAAAGTAGAAGGAAAATGCAAGGAAATTAAGGAATGAACCAGAAGGGTCGGGTTATACACAATAATGGATGGAGACAGAAAATAGAGTTTACAGAAGCTGAGGCCAGGAATCTTCATCAACCACACAACGATACCTTAGTTAAAGCTTTGATGATCACGAATATCAAGGTGCATTATATATGAAGGGAGTTCAATTGATGTCTTATCATTGGCGGCTTTTGAAAGAATAGGAATAGAGAAGACTTGATTGAAGAACAACCTAACGACACTGGTTGCCTTTGGGGGGATAAAGTGCATCCCAAAGACATCATAGTTACTAGTGACTTTTGGAGAAAAATCCAGGGAAGTCATAAGATAGTCAGCTTCTTGGTGGTTGATTGCCCATCAACATATAATGCTATTATGGGAATGTTGGGTTTTATGTCCTAAAACTCGTTTGTAATTTATGGTTTTTATTCTCAATAAAGTTGTTATTGAGGTTTATTCAATAAAGTTGTTATTGAATGTGTGAATTGCATTTAAATCCAATAAACCAAGAACCCATTACTATATGATGAATACTTAGACTTTATATGATAACAGTGGATCAAGTTTAAGTAATAGTCAAAATGGTCTATAGTATATGGATAAAGGTTGGGTACTTTATCTTGGGAACACTATGGATACGACCCACTTAGTATTTGATACAAAAGATGTGATCCTAAATCGTTCATGTAGAGACATGTGAGTGGGGGTATCCTATGCAATGAGTTTGCATAAGACTAGACTAAGAAATAATCACGTTTACTTTATAATGCCGTTTACTGTTTAAAACTGATTATTTCAACCTGATGACCTAAGTAACTCAACCTTGATCCTAAGCTAACTATGAACTCCTATTTGTTTGAGATTATTCTTTAATCTGTATGGGTGAGAATGACCAGCTTGCTAACTCAATATGCCTCCCATTTTAGGGATAAGATCAAACAGATAACTGGGGACATAGCCTTGCAAGATGGAATTTCCTCCTACCTTATTAAAGGATAGTAGATAAGTTGTTCCGTTAAGTACTGAATCTAAGTCTTGAACAAGGGGCCCCACCTTCTCATTAGCCCAAGAGGGACTCGGTTTGCTGGTTGGACCACAAACCAATTGTTCATTAGAGGATCAGAAGTAATTATGGAGGTAAAACGATATTTTGACCCAACTGTAATTATGAACAACTTATGAAGGATTGACTTACTAATTATGGTTATATCAAATGGAGAGAAATATATCTACAGTGAGGAGATTGCAACTACTGGGCTTTAGTGGAGTGACCCGGTAGTTTAAAGAGTTTAAACTGGTTAATTGGATCGTTGGAGCTTATGATCTGTAGGTCCATTAGGTCCCCTTGTTAGCTCGTGGACTAAACCTTAGAATAGTATATTGAGACAATTTGAAGTGTTCAAATTTAGAAAATGAAGCATTTTACGGTTTATTCGTTTAATTATGAATTAGACGAAATTGGAGTGTTTGAGATATTTAAATAATGATTTAAATATTGATCGGATGAATAAAGATTCACCAAATCGAAAATTGACGGGACAAGTGGAAAATTAATTTAATATTTTAATTTAACTTAATTAATTAAATTGTTTAATTAATTATTATTTAAATTAATTATATTATATTTAATTAATATTTAATTAATTTGTAAAATTAATTAAAATAAGAAAATTGGAACTTCCAATTTTGAAGAAAAAGGTTGAGGTGTTTCATTCTACTTCTTCTTCCTCCACCTCTTCCTTCTTCTTTGTCTTAATGACTAAGATTTATGAGTCAATTTATTAGCTAAGAAGTTTATCTAAGCATCTTCTATAAATAGGAGAAGAATTGATTGAGAAAAGAGGATAAAAAAAAAAAAAAAAAAAAAGAGAGGAAGGTTTTGTTTCAATTTTGCTGAAAATTGAAGAAAACCCACAGCTCTCAAAATTGTGTTTTTTCTCTCAAATATGCTCCAAAAATTCTTCAAAATTCAAATCCCACCATCCGTTTTAAGACCTGAGAATAACGAGGAAACTCTAGTGGTGGTCTGTGAATAGTTTGTGATCAGTTTTTGGAGGTTCTCGGGGAAAATTTTGAGCTACAACAAGTGTTACTTCCTTTGTATTTCAATTCTTCCAAGCATGTTTTTCCTTTGAATTGATGTAATTAGAGTGCTTTGCATCCGTTTTTCTTCCGCTGCATGTTTTCTAACTCCATCACGGAAGACCAATCCTACATGAACTATGGGCAATTCCTTCAACTTACCATCAAGCTATGAAATTTCCAACAATAAAAGGAATAGGAGTGGTTAAAGGCAAGCAGAAGATGTCGAGGAAGTGTTATTGCACAACACTACCAAAGGGGAAAGAATATCAAACGACCACGTCGCCAAGACCAATCAAAGGAAAAAGGATGTTAAAATAGGAGGGTTGCACGACAAAAATTGGGTTTGTTGAAGACTTGATGGTCGGGGTCGATTAAAAGAGAAAGAATACCAGACAACCACGTAGTAGAGGCCCACCAGATCAGAAGGAATACCATAATAGGAAAACTGCATGGAGGACATGAGATCAATGCGATAACAACCAGTAGAGGTTATAACAAGATGTCGAAGTCTATCGATAAAAGGTGGACAGGTTAACTCCCTTAAGTGTAGGAGGAAGAAAATTAGGGAACTGGCTAGATACAATGAAGATCTAGACAATACTCCTAATGAGGCTTGTCTCTATAGGCTAGTCCCAAATAGACAACAAAAGCCAATGTTGTACACCTATGCTCCTAAAAAAAAGTATGAGCATAGTGTAAATATGTCACTCAATGCTGCTTAATTGTGGTGGATGCATGCCAGGAACTCAATTGTACCTTTTTATGGAAAAATGTTTCAATTGAACACTCATGCAAGGCTAGAGAGTCTAGGGTAATCTTGGAAGGTCAAGTTTGTTATGACAAAATCAAGTTGGTTAAGGGAAGGTATGTCATAAAATTTAAAGCAAGGATCAAATCAAAAAGTGGCAAAAGGTAAGGGCAATACTCCGAAGTTTGCATATCAAGAGTAGGGCCAAAGCTTGGCTTTAAACTTGAGAGTGGGTGCTAATGTTATGGGTTAAATTGGACGAAAGGACAAAAAAGGCATTTAACATACAATAGACCAAGTTTAAGATTAAAAGGAGAATGAAAAGAGTCAAAGGGAGGAAAAGGAGAAAAAAGTGGTATGGGTCGAGGCGAGCCCAAGGAAATCGGGTTTCCTTGGGGGGAAAGGAAGAAAAGTGATAAGGGTCAAGCCTATACCACACTGCTCGACTCGGCTCGAGTCGAGCCCGAGCCCAAGGAAATCCTAGGGTTTCTTTGGGAGAGCAGGAAAAAAGCATCCCTACTTTAAATTAGGAATAGAGATAAGAAAATATTGAGCTAGAGAAGTTTATAAATAAGAGAGGAGAGCATTGAAAAAGGTAACTTAGAAGTTCTGATTTCTTCTCTACATCTTAATTCTGATGTTGACTTAGGCATTGGAGCCATTTTTTCTTTATTTTACAGGAACTCTCTTCCTAAATTACAAATTTAAGTTATTGTCACGTAAAGGTCAGATACGTTTTTCGTTAGCCAAAATTTGGCATCAACAAAGTAGAACCCAAAAAATAAGCTATATGTGAAAGATTAAATAACATTTTTTGTATACATCAAGTGGAGGCATGATGATTTGAACCTCCAACTTTAAAAGAATAGTTATTAGATATGCTTATTTTGTACGGGCCAAAGACTTAAAACTTATTGACTAAATATCTTTTTTTTATTGCATATACACGACAGATGTCAGGTTGATTTTCAAAATAAACTAGAAATAAAGAAACTCCTAGTTTTGTCATACGTTTCTAAATACTCGGTATCCATGTGTGAGTTGTAAGGCAAATCATAATTTAATGTGTTATTTATTTATTTATTAAGATTTCGTTGTAACTATTCAATTTTCTTTTTTTTAGTTTTTAAAAATAAATACCTAAAAACTAGTTAGACATTTTTTTTTTATATATCTTTGTTTTTAAAAAGAAGCCAATGTTTACTAAAAAAAATTAATTTTAAAAACTTATTTTTATTTTTAAATTAAATTTAACTAAGAATTCAAACATTTATTTAGCTAAAAATAACAGTACAAAACTAGAAAAGATGTTATTTTTTAAATTAAATTTAATTAAGAATTTAAATATTTATTTAATTAAAAATATAATACAAAATAGAAAAGATGTTACTTTTCAAATTAAATTTAACTAAGAATTCAAACATTTATTTAAATAATAGTACAGAACTAGGAAAAAAACGAATCTAAATTTTAATAACATAAAACTAAAAACAAATTCATTATCAGACCCTAAAATGGGTTTGCCAATGAAATTGAATTATAGATTTACTAATTGTGTACTATCAAGAGATTACTTCAATATATCACTTAACTTGATGGTAGGTATGTAATCTTTACCTCCCTTTTTCTATAGGATTATTCCCTTTTTCCCCTTAAAAAAAAAGAAAAAGAAAAGAAAAGAAAAGAAAAGAAGAAGAGAGATTTCTTATTAATGGCAATTGTCATAATGAGCAAAAAAATCTCAAAATGAGAAAAATAATTAACATGATTCTGTTACATCATTCTTACAAGTTTATTGCATCACATAAAATATGACAAAGATATCATAAAGATTATGAATATATTAGTAAAGACATTTTAATTGCTTCTTAATTTAGGGTATAAAAGTATATCCACAGAAACTAGAATCTAAAATATAACATTATTATTTTAGGGCAGTTAGCAAAACCAGCTTTTAATGCTCAAAAACAATAAGCAAAAATCTTTGAAATAGGTGAAATTAAGCATTATAGTTAACATAATTCTACTAGCATCGAGTATGTGTTAGTGACTAAGAAATTTGTGATTTGAATCTCCACTTCTTATTAAACTCAAAAAATAATAATATTAGGCAACGAACTTCAATGGTTCACATTGGATCAACCTTGTTGGCCATCAGACCAAGACACTATTTTTCATGAATAGCAACAACAAAAACTTTCATGTTATTCATGCAAAATTTGGAACAAGAGAAACACATCTGACACTCACATGACATCGACAATTGAATTTGTAATTCGAGAAAGAGATGACCTGCAAAACAAAGAAAAAAGGCTCTAATGCCTAAGTCAGTATGAGAATTATAGAATGGGAAAAAGTCAACATATGGAGCCATGGTGGTCTGTTTATAGGAGATTTGACCTAGGGTTTAACTTAACGCTTCTAGGACTAGGATATCAAGTTTTCCTAATTCCAAACAAGCTAAGTAATTGTTTTCTTATTTTATCTTATTTTATTTTACATTATTTTATCTTAATTTTTGGCTATATTCTGCTAGGTTAAAATTAAGTACTCTTGAACACACGTCGTCATTAAAAAAACATTCATGGCTTTATCTATAGCCTCCTAATTGAGTTCAATTAGTAGAGGCACATACCATGATCAAAATTTTCTAATAATTTGAATTTCTAAAATAATTATGAATATTTGATACCCACAATAAAACTTAGCTAATTAACATTTATTTAGTTAAAATCATGTCAATGATAAGTAGATCTTTTAAGATAATTTACAACACTATTTTTACCTGTACGTTTCTTTATTTTGTTATCCACTCTTTAGGAATGTTTTCAAAATATAAGTTAAGTTTTGAAAATTGAAAAATATATTCATTTTCATGTGAATAAGAATTAAATGCTCCTATCTACGTTGAGTTCAAGAGAATCGACCGGAGGTGACCTATTAATGTGTTTGAAGAGGAAGTTATTAGGGTTGGTTTAGCTTCCCTCATCCAGTTGATCAAAGAGGAGTTCGTGTCAACCTATGACTACAGAGTTTGATTTGATAGATATCATTGATGCTGCCAATCTAATAGAAATCAAGAATGTTTAAGGGTTGTTTCTTTTGATTTTGTAAGTGTTCGTGTAATTTTGTTGTTCATTCTCTAACTCATGTTGTTATAAATTTTTTTGATATGTAAATTTCTTTTTTTAAGGAAGATCATGTCGCATGTTAGGAGACTGATTATCCTAGTTGGACCTACTATAGTGTCTTATGTTCTTAATAAGACTTTTGTCTTGCTAGTATTTTTTTTTTTTCTGTCTTTTTTTTGGGAGGGGGTAATGAAGTTATTTTTATATGTATATAATTTTAAATCCTTGAAAAAAAAGTGAGATGGGTTGATGGCAAAGGTTGTAAATATTGGAAGTGAATTGTTTCATTGATTGGTTAACGAAAGCAAAGGAATCCTTCCTCGTAAATTGAACCTTCTCCAAAATTGTTGGGTCAATATGATTGAAGCAACTTTAATAGCCTACAAAAAGTCAATAAAAGCTAGTGGCATTTACAAACCTATTAAAGAAATTAAATGCCATTACAAAACAAAGAAAATAAAGCCAACGGATTAAAAGGACTATAAATTACTGAATTATAAGTTAGTTTAGTAGGGCAGAAATTTAGTTTTAGTGTAACTCATTCTTTGCAATTTTCATGGTGGAGTATTATTTATATTTGGTCTCTCAATTAGAATCGGATTAATTATACCAATACTTTTTAATTTGAAATAGGCTTCAAAAGGTTTGATATTTTTTTTTTTTTTACCTAACTTTGGAATTTGTTTCAAGAAAATATCCTTCACCTCTAAAACGATTCTAAAAAATATATTTTTTATTAAAATAAAAAATAAAAAATAAAAAATAAAAAATAAAAATTGACATCGCAAACTAATGTGTATAACTTAGGAAACATGCTTGATATCATTTTTGAAGATTATAAGATGCTACCATTTATGTCATCTAAAAGAATATTGTTAAAATTATTATATAATCAATTTTAACATGTCAAACACCATGTCAATTAGTATGAATGATTGTTCATCATTTTTTTAAAAAAAAATTGTGTGAATGATGTTGTAAATAGTGCCTAAGTATGCATTTTGATTTTTACACTTGAATCCACGTTTCTATTTATATATTATTTTAAAGAAAAAAGCTCTCTCATAGTATTTTTTAAAATAACAAATTTCAATGTCTAAAGGTAAAAATAAAATTTTTGAAAGTTTAAGAAATGGTATAATTGAACCTGAAATTTTACAAATTTTACATAGTTCATTTTATAAAAGAGACAAACTTTTTTATTTATTTATTTTATTATTATTATTTTTTTTTTTTTTTTTTTTGTCAATTCTCTACAATATAATTGTTGAATTTTCGTGTCAACTACATGTAATTAAATTTAAGGATAAAATTATAAATTTGTTGTTAAGCTGTTAAGAATGTAATAATTTCATTTGCATATTCAAAAGTTCTATTAAATTTCAAAATTTTCAATTTGGGTGTAGTTAAGTTAATTGTTTCTACACTTAGAACTCAAACATGTGGTATTATATAAGAAACCAACTAAGCCAATTAATGAAACGAAGCTCTTAAAATCTCATAGTATTGAATAGACATAGTAGCTAAATTAAGTTCATCCATTGATTGAAACCGTTCTAAAGTACATGAAACATGTATAATAAATCCTATTATTTTAAAAGTTGAAAGACGAAATGGAAGAACAAGTGGTATGAATAATGAGGGTCCTCTTCAACCGATTGCATTAAATTAGAAGGTGAAAAAGAAGAAAGAGAAGGGATTACTTAAGGAAGGTAAGAAGGCAAAGTATTTTAAATAAAGGAGCTTCACAAAGGGTCATGTTCAAACTTAAATGAGGGCGGCCATTGATGTTGGGAAAAAGCCCTTTCCATTCCCAACATTGGCCCTTGTCTATTTGTCTTCTAGGGAACATTTTTTCTCTTTCTCCTCACACATTGTTTTTTTAGTTTTTATTAATACATAAAACATACCCCATCTACCTAACTTAACTATGTGTGCTCTTCATTTTAAAAAATTGTTTTTAAAAGAAATAAATAAATTATTGGGGTATTTATCTTGGGAATTAGTGGAAGTTTGTATCATTTTGTTTGCTCAAAATTGATGATTAAGTTGCGAGGCTCCACTTATATAATCCAAAGCAAAATTGATGGAACCAATAGGGAGACGCCACGTGGAATATAGTACACACGTATCTTAGTTAATGATGCACATTAGTTTCCTTAGAGACGTGTGTGTGAAAAGTGGGAAGGGATTGGATTAGGTTGGGCCAAGTTGGAAACTGATTATTAAAAGACTTCAAATAGGTGAAGAGTTGGTAGAGAGAGTTCAGGTGGAGGGATGTGGTGGCGCTATTCAATTGGGTGAAATGTGGCCAAGGGCCATATTTGATTATTTTGACTTCCTACATTATCATCCCAACTTTCAACACTTACCTTCTATTTGTGCAGCTAAAATGGACAAAGAAACCAACTGTCCCTTAACTGTAAATATACACACTAGTAATAAATATTAGTATAAAATGGACAAAGTCTAAGTAATCCAACTTCAAGATTTCAATAAAGCAAAGAAAATACCTCCTCCTAAGTTTAATTTGCAACCAAAAAAGTAACTAAGATCAAATGTTTTGAGTTCTGCTGGAGAACCAAAGAAATTATCTAAAAGGATAATGAGAGAAAAGTGAGATTCAAAACTGTTTAAACTTTTATGAAGAATTGCACCTACCTTGTGCTTGCAATTACCTTTGGTCGGTTAGAAATTTCTTTATTATGGGGCCCACATGTCTATTAATTGTTTTGCTATCTCAATTAATACAAGTAAAGTTTGATAATCACACAATTTGTAAAAAAGCTGTGTTTATTAATGAACCATGGACAAAAAAAATGTGTACGTGTACTATTACTTTACTAATTCTAATTTGATATGTTATACTTAATTTATGGTTCCTAATGCTACATGAATTTTACGTCAACTTTTTTTCTTATCCCCATTAAAGAGAATTTCTTCTTCTTCCTATAAAAGGATGAGAAACCAAGAAGATTAAATATAAGACATAAAATATGATATATCTAGACTTGGAAGATCATTTACTAAGTATTTTGGATTTGTAGTGGATAGAAGTACACTTATGCTTTTGAAGTTTAATTCTCTTGAATTGGACATGGGAAATAAAGTAGTGGTTTTAAGTTTATTGATTTAGTGTTCTTTAATATTCTCATCATACTCAACTGGACCAAACACAACCTAATATGCGACCTAGATCCACTTGCATATTTCCTTTTCAAGCGAGAGGGGGTAACCCGTGTGCGATCAAATTGCGGTTGCAATCTACCATAGCCAACATTTAGCAACATGAATCGAATTCAACATATATTCTGCTCTCTATGAGAATTACCTTTAGGAGACTAAGTAATCAAACATGTATTTCTATGGTTAATTTGAAACTTAGATAAATAAGCATGCATAATTCTAGTGATTCTATAGGCATTAACTTATTTCTACGGGTCAAACGAAATCCTATGTCTATGTTTTTCTCCTATATTACTTTTATGGCAAAGCAAATTAATACTAAGTGTTCAGCGAAATTAGTAAAGGGGCACATATAAAACTTTTATTTCATCCTTATGGTATCCAAATATTTAAAGTGCAAGAAAACGTTTAGCTTATAATAAAAAATAAAAATCACACAAGATGAAATAAAGAACTCGTATTAATGTGAATATTGAAGAACAGAAAAAGTGTTTCAATATAATTGAGAGTAAAACAATTTAGGTTGAATTTCTTTCAAGATGAAGAAAGTTCTGTTGGGTTGTATGTCCTAAAACTCGTAGCTTTTGTAAATAGGTGATTTTTAGTACATATGAAGTTATTCAAGTGACTTAATTATTTATCAACTCTAAATCCAATTAAACTACAAACCCTTTGCTACTATCATGAGTACTTGGACTTTATGTGGAGACATAAACAGGATCAAGTTCGAGTAAGTAGCCTCAATAGTCTATAGTACATGGATTAGGTTGGGTACCTCTTCCTAGAGACACTATTGAATACGACCCGCTTCATGATTGTTACAAATATTGTAAAGTGTCATAAATGAAGTGATTCTAATTTGATCATGTAGAGACATGTGAGCGGGCGTATTCTACATAATGAGATTGTGTAAGACTGACCCAGAAATAATTATTGTTACGTATTAACACCGTTTACGATTAACACTGATTAATTTCACTTATCGATGACCTAGATAACTTGATCTAAATCTTGAGCTATCTATGAACTCCTATTTATTCAGAATTATCCCTTGATCTACATAGGTAAGAGTAAGCTCAATAGCGCTGCTCAACATTCCTCCTATTTCAGGGATAAGACCGGGTAGATAGTTGGGAACATAGAATTTGCAAGACGGAATTCACTCCTACCCAACTTAGGGATAGAAGAGAGGTTGTTCTCTTAAGTGTTGTTCCCAAGACTTGAACAAGGGGCCCCATCCTCTCACTGGCCCGAGAGGGAATGGATTTAGTAATTAGATCCTAAATTAATTGTTCATTAGAGGGACAATGGTACTTAAGGAGAAAAGATGTAACTCAGAGGTAAATCGGTATTTAACCTAGCTGAAGTTATGAACAACCTGTGAAGGATTGACTTATCGATGACAGTTATATCAAATGGACACAAATATATCTACAGTGAGGAGAGTGCAACTACGGACTTTAGTGGAGTGTCCCGTTAGTTAACGAATGTTGTTAACTACGTTAAAGAGTTTGGCCGATTAATCTCGGATCGTTGGAGCTCATGATCTGTAGGTTCATTAGGTCCCTCTACTAGCTCATAAATGGACTAAAATCTTAGATAATATGGTGAATAAGTTTGAATCGTTCAAATCTTGGCGTAAGGAATGAAAGTTAGATATATACGATATATCGGCGTTTAATTACGAATTAAACGTACAAATAGAGTTAATTATAATATTTAAATATAATTTAAATATTAATCATATGAATAAGGATTCATATCGGTTTTTTTTAGAAAAATCGGGACAAGTGGGAAAAATAATATTATTTTATTATTTAATATTAAAATAATAATATTTAATTAATTAAATATTAAATTATTTTTATTTAATTATTTAATTATCTTTTTGAAATTAAAAATCAATTTTAATTCAATTTTGGAAATTTATTGAAAATTGATTTTAAAATTAATTTTTGAAGATTGGATTTTCCCACTAACTAAGCTAGGAGCTTGGTTGTCTTCTTCACAATTAACCAACAAATTAACCATTTTGTGTTGTCAAATTTTGATGCAATTGGATTGCATGTTATTCTTTAATAAATAGAGATGATTTTGACATAAAAATGGTTAAGAATTTTGTGAAATTAAGGGTTATTTTGCAAAATTCTATCTATTGTTGATCTTCTTCCCAACCTTCATTCTTTCTCAAATTCACCACAAATTTGGATCCCACCATCCAATCTAAGCCTAGAGAATAGTAGATAAGACTCTTGTGGTGGTCTACAACCAAGTGGTGCTGAAATTCATCAAGAATTAAAGGAGAATTTGGAGCTTCAAGGGTAAGTGTTCTTGAAACTTTGGTTTTTCTTCTTAATTGCATGTTTAATCCTCTAAATTGAGCATCTTAGAATGAAAATTGATCAAATTAACTTCTGCTGCATGCTCATTAATCCTTCAAGTTCTTGCACTTGTTCTTTCAAAACATGTGCCCAAAAAAGGTATACAAACTATGAAAGAGGATCGAAGTAGCAATTCTCCAAGGAAGTCTCAAACTGAAGAAGAAAAGGGGTTGAAATTTTCGAGAGTTTCTCTAAGGATGTGAAGCTTGATGAATAGGGAAAGAGATTGTTGCCTTTTATAAACCTCCAAGAGCTAGGGTTTCCTTAAAATCGGCATGCAGATCTTTCCTTATTAGCCTTGACAAAAATAATGTGGATTTTATTTTATTTTGGGTAAGATCATGTAATTCTAAGAAAAAGTGCATAATTTGTGTGAGATCAAATTGCAGTCGCATCTTGACTGCAATGTTGACTCTTCTCATCTACTTTGCATTCTGTCGTCTAATAAGTTGCGGTCATAACTTGAGTGCATCTTTGATAGTTTTCTACAAATAACATAAAAACATAAGAACAACTCACAAATTTTAACTCTTTTTGCATTTATTTTGCTTTATTTACAAACCATGGTTAAAAACACATGCTTAACTTGTTTTTACATAAAATCACTCATAATGCTATTAGATATGACATAAAAGATCTTGCTCACCCCCGTTGGTTCAATGTGTTAATGCAAAGTTCTATTGTAGGTCAATGTTGTCGACATCAGGATTCAATGTGTGGAATTAATCAACTATAGTGATATCTCTGCACAAAGATCTCACTCTAATGCCAAGTTGAGAAAGAGTGAAACTTTGTTTTGGAGTAATAAGGTGAGTTTCACTATTTATTAGAGACCTAAAGGAAGAACTTTAGCACTCGATTAGTCATACTTAGGCCAATATCATGCATTGACTTTGCAGACAATATAGGGTGTTCAAATAACATACATCAAGCCATGTCCTAGGTCATCGACTAGTGAAGTAGGGCACCATATTAGGTTAGATAAGTGTGCAACTAGTGGGGACCACCTACAAGGTCGGTCGCACCATGACTAGTTGTCATGTGACTTACTCAGGTTAAGTCATGTGAATTGAAGTTAAGGAGAGAAGAGGTATTCAAACAGTTTCAATCATACGTTAGGGGAATGTTGCACCCACATTGGGTCCACAACTTACTTTGCTCAACTAAGCCTAGATATAATCTAGCATATGCAACCCATATGTGTTTGCATCTTGCTTTCTCGAGCTTGAGAGAGGTTAAATCGTATGCAATCAAATTATGTATGTAATATACCATAATCAACACTTAGCAACATTAATCAAATTAATGCTTATTCTGCTTGCGCTAGCAAGCTTGCTTTTGTCATTTGAGGAATTGCAACTACAATATAAGCACAACTTTGACACGCAAAAACAAAAACATAGGGACTCCTCAAAATTTGATTCTTTGAACATTTATTAAAGCTAAGAACATGTTGTTATATTATTTTTATATGAAATCACTCAATAGGCTATGAAATATGACATTAAACAAGCGTTTTCAAATAGTACGTATAGTACTAGATAGATAAATAGATTAATTTAACCATCTTGTCATTGTATATACTAGTATTTATAATGTAAGCTAGAGATTGTTTATTGTATTTAATGATTCCCCACTTTTGAACATATCAGTATGTACACTTTTGTTAAGTTTTAAACATGATAAAAAGTTGGGAGATGAAATTTTGATGTGTGTGATTCGAATAAAGGATTTAAAAATAAACATATAGTGGGTGTGAGCAACAAATAATAAAGGGTGGGAGAATATAATATTATTAATAAATATCAATTTTGAATTCAATGCAGTTTGAATGTAAATAAGCATGTATATGCTAAAGGTATATGTGGAAATAAAATTATTGAAGCTAAAATCACAACTACTTTGTACTTTTTCAAAGCTTTTTTTTTTTTTTTTTTTGATTTGTACCTATAGGGTAATCTTTACAAATCTACTCGCACAACTAAATACACGTGTTATACAAATTCAAGTATCTTGTAAACAATCATCTAAATACAATATTATACACGCTCAAACTTTTCCTATTCAAGATTCAAAAACATAGTCTTATTAAATAATGAGTCGAATATGTCGTAAACACTTATTTTTATTGAATTATTAGTCGGTGTCATATTCTTTTATTAAATTAGTTAAGAAAGAAAAGTGTATAGAGACAAAATGTTTAATAAAGAGTATAAACCCTAAATATTTTAAAGGTGAAAAAGGAAAGAAGATGGCCAATGGGGAGGAGGTTGTTGTGCCCTCTTGACTAGACTGTCCAAATTGGAAAAGATAACATATTAAAAACACGGTCTGGGTTAGGTAGTCGCCATTGCCAGCAGGAGGTTTCCATTTCAGGGAACATTTCAACCCATCTCTTCCCATTTCTTTCAATTTCCGGTACGTTTTTCTTCTTCAAAGCTTACAAATTTAACACCCTTTATTTAGCTGGCTAATCAAATTAGTAGATTAGATTAGAAAAGGAAAAAACAAAAACAAAAAGAACAAGCCCTTGCATGATTCTGCTGCCCCAAAATGGTAGGGTAATAGGAATAGAAATTAGGACCAGTTATGAAATGGATTATGATGTAATATTTGGATCATGTTTCGTAATTTTGAGTATCTGGAAAAGGGAAATGCCATAAGTGGAGAATAGAATCTGATCATAAGAGGGTTACAAACAGTAGTTGACAATGGGAGAATGGAATTGAGGAGTAAGGAAGGGGGTAATGGTAATGTTGGTGGATTGGTTGTGGCTGAAAGGAAATGAAAGAGATGGGGAAAAGCAAAGCACATGGCGAGTGGGATTGAGACGCCATTGTCGGGTTATAGTTTGTTGAAATTTGAAAGAACGCAGCCCAAGTGTTCGATCATATGCCTATGTGACCCCTCCTTGCCTTTCCTTTCTTTTTTGGGGTCCTCCATATCTCACTGACACCTTCTCATCACAAAATAGTTTATGTTTTCCATTGTGATATATTCATTGAGTTGTCATTTGTCACCATTGCATCCATGGGGTCTCTCATCTTCATCCATATATATCTGCAATTATTAATGGCCACACTATTGCCTTTTTCTTTCTATGCAATATAGAAAAATATGGATATGAATGATCTGAATTGGGCCCAGCCCATTGGAGGCCCGGCCCGCATTGATTCGGGGGAGACCCAGAAGCTATATACATAGAGATAGAGAGAAAAAAGGAAAAAGAATTGAGTTGAAATCTTCAACCACAAAGCTAAGACAATGATGAGGTAGAAAGAGACATGGAGGGGAGGAGAAAACAGAGGAACCCCACATCAACTAACCAAGCCATTGGGAAGAGATTGCTTCAAAAAATGCAATAATTTTGTTGGGCATTATTATGGTTTTGTGAATTAATAATAAAATATGAATGTGGGTGTGATTAGTGAAAGGCAGATCTCATCCTTTGGGCTCATGGGATGATGCTCAAAATGTGAGAATGCCTCAATTTTAGGTGACCAGCACCATATGGTAGCTGACCTTAATAGATCCCACCACTATCCTCTCTTCAATGCCCCACTTAGTGACTCAAACACTAAATACTCTTTCCTTCCACAGTTTTTTTTTTTTTTTTGTTCTTGCTACAAAGTTCTATGAAACGTCTTCGAGATAGCATTCGGGATGGAATCTTCAGCCTTAGAAAATGTAATATCTGTCTATCTACTTAGTTTAGCTCGGATTGGCAAAAATAAATAAGTAAATAAATCTTAATACTGCTGAAATAAATGGTTATGGTGAGTTTATGTACCACTTAAATTTAAATTTGTGAGAAAATAGGCGGAACAAAATGGTGTGAAATGGACGTATTACGATAGCTGCTAATTTTGGGCCATGTTTGAGGCCCGGAGGGAAACTCATTTCGGCCCATGGTTTTGGGCCGAGACACCGTAGTACGGTCCACTTGGTAGAACTCGGTGACAACATTGGGAACTTTGAGCCAGTGATCAAATTTAGCCAACAACCAAATTTCATAAATGTAACATTTTGCATTTCTTTCATAAATGATGAATCATTTTACCCTTGTTATTCTACATGATTTATTAATAAATTAATATTTTTCAGAATTAACATGCTTAGGTTTTATTGGATCTTAACTTCTGCCGAAAGTCTTTTAACTCACTTGGACCATTAATGGCTATCCAACTTTTTACTTAGACTCTTCGAAATTCCAAAAATTAGGATGAAAAATGAGAATACAAAATAGAAAATATCCATTTATATACCTAAACATGTATCAATTAAATTCCAAAATAATAATTATATTTATTGAAGCTCTACACTATTATGTATTAATCAATTTAAACTATTTACTAGAATTTCATTATTAGTTTTTCATTAAATAAAACTTTTTTTTTTTATCTCATCATCTTCCTCGATTTTTTTAGTTATTTAAACATAATTTTGTGATAAATTTTCTTGCTAATTTGGTAGGATTTAGAAAAAGAAGAATGTCATGGTGGTTTTGATATGATTTTAAATGAAATCAAGTGAGAAGGACTATAAATCATTGCCAACGTTTAAAATGTACTATCTTTCTCAGCTTAATTCGAGATCGTTGTGTTATTTAATGGGTTTATTTAGAGATTTTACAGATCTTGGGCATTTAAGAGGTAGAACGAGGTGTTAAAGTCAAAATGAAGCTAAAATAGATAAATTTGGAGGCAAAATGTATATAAAAAAAAAAAATAAATAATAATAATAATAATAATAATTAAAAAAATTAAATAAAAATAAATAAATAAATAAAAAAAAGGGCAAAATTACAATAAATTTAGCACTGCCTCGGCGCTAAATCTAATAGCTTCAATTTGGAAGAGCGTAGCAGCGTTATGTGTTTTAACGGAAGTTTTTTGTGTGCATCAGAGCCACAACACTACTATTGCAACGCTAGCCTTTTTCTTGCCAATTAGGGCATCCAACTCCAAAGCAGCTAAATTGTACTATTCTTCTCTTCCATTTTCTACATTCTACTATATTTCTTCTTCATTTCTTCAATGGGAACTTCCATTAGTCATTATTCATTTATTTGAATAATGATTATGGGCTAAGCTTAGTAATCTAGCTTGGGTTTGATAGTTTTCTCCTTTTTAGATCGATTGTGAGAATTTGTTTTCATTGTAAATTGTTCATACACTCTTGTTTATGGGTTTTGCTCTGAAATTATTGATTATCAATGATATTTTTCTTGTTATTGATTGATAACCAATGTTTGATTGTGCAATTCTATGCTTTAGATTTATCCTTCGTTAAAAGTAATAAATGGGAACTATTCATTGGGAAGCAAAGGGTTAGATTAACTTGTTCATTGTGAGTCAACCACTAATGGATATTGTTTTAATCAACCTAGATGTAAAACTTTATTAAATTTCTAATTATGCTTTTTCTATTAGAAATTTATCCCAACCTAATACCTAAAACTTAATGCGATTAGACCACTTAGATTAGGATGCGTTTCATCTAATTTGGTTGGCGAATTAAGTAATTAGGAAGGTTGGTTAGCATTTCTAATCAATTTGGCTAGGCTTATCAATTAAACTAATTGTGGAAATTTCAAAGCAAACCCGAGCTAGACCTTTTTATTACTGTTTTCACAACTTTTTCTCTTGTTCTCATTTATTTTCATGTGATTTAATTCCATGCAATTTAATTTCCCTTGTGTTGTGCAAATTTTGGGGCAGGGGAGAGGCACTTAACCCTCACATGTCACCAGTAATTGAATTTGTAATTCAAGGAGGAGACGACCTGCAAAACAAAGAAAAAAGAGCTCTGAGTTAGTATAAGAATTATAGAATGGAGAAGTTAGAAGTTTAAGATACCTCTTATGGAGCCATAGTGGTATATTTATTGAAAACATTAACCTAGGTTGTTACCTAAGATTTTCGAGTCACCTTAGGATAATTAGATAACCTACCAAGCCGAGGGGCATGCCCAATTTCACATTTGGTTAGGGTTTGCCTTGGCCTTGACCTTAGCCTCAGCCAAGGCCGAACATCTCCCCTTAGGCTCATTTTTGTTCTAAGGCAATGTTTTGCGTCGAGACATATGTAGGATATGCTCATTAGCTATTTTGCTAAGGTTGGTGTCGACCCTAGGCTTGGCCAAGGCCGAGGGCAAGCATGCTAAATTTGGATTTGACTCGAACTAACCCTCTTCCCTGGGCCCATTTTAGCCTAAGGTGCTACTTTTGCCCCAAACCTCATTATTTTCTTGACTTTATTGCTTTTATTATTATTTTATGTCAATTATACCATTTAGTTCAAAATCACCCCTAACACCTTGCATTTTTATATTTCAAGCAAATCAAACCAAACCCTCCCTCCGGTTACGTTAGCTATCACTACAAGAAAATTGACTAGCTCTCTAAAGTTTGACACATACTATGCTATTATTTGACCAGTTCAAAGGACTCGACACCATTCGAGCTTGGCCAATCACTGATTTAAGTTTTAAAGTGGTAAAAGCCTCAAATTTTAGATTTTTTTCTTTTTTCGATTTAACAAAAATTAAATGTGCCAAAATAAACATAACTCAATTAAGATTTGTACCTATAAATTTGTTAGTCATTATTCTCATTTGAGTTGCATTTGTTGAAGAGATCCAGTGGGAATCAGAATTTAGACCATAAATTATTTAGATAAATATATGCTTTTTAAAATAACTAAATACATATGTTTTTTCTTTTTTCTTTTTTTTTTTTTTAATTTTTGATTAGAATTCATGTGTGGTATAATTTAAATATAAATGATGTCTTTTTCTACCCTATCAAATTAAACATTTTTTTTTAAAAGAAAAAATATAGGTTGAGAGTTGTCCAAACTAGTTTCAAAAGTCTATAGGTGGGTCCAAACCCATAATTACTAGGAGAAGCCAAGGGGATGTGTATACCAAAAGGGAAATGTTAACACCTTGGGATTGAAGCGGACTAACCAAGCCGGTGAACTTATACCAATCGAAAAATAATCAAGTTATGCTCGATTTGGCACCCTATAATCTTGAGCATAGAAAACAACCTCGACACCACTGGCGTTGTATGTAACTAGAGGCGGGTGTCAAAGGAAGAGCCTAAAAATAGCCCATTGACCACCCAAAAAAAAAGAGTAAGTTATCTCCAAGTGAAAATCTTGACTTTACTTCTTGTGTGCTTATTTGAACATACACTCTTTATACTAAGTTCTCGAGTCTTGAAACAACTCGAGACCAAACCAATCAGAAGCAAGTTGGATATAAAGCCAACGAGGGTCTTGCGCGTGCCATCCCATGTGAACGTGATATTGGCGTGAACCTAATACAAATTTATTAAATTTTATCCAATTTTATTTTTAGATTTTTAATATGGGGGTTACTAATGCTTCCATTTTTGAAATTTTAAAAAAGAGTTAAATTCTTGATATTTGATATTTATGAATCTATCGCTATCTTTATTCTAAATAATGCAAATTTTAATACCGTGTGCTAAAAAAAGTACTTCATATATATTGGATAAAAAAAGAAATATATACTTCATACACATTGGTAAATATTCGTATATTACACTCTAAATTGAGTATTTAATTATTTATTGTCTCTAACAAATTTTTGGTCTTTGGTTTTTTTTTTATTTAATGGATAATATTTTAGGTTTCTTTTCCATTGTAAAAATAAAAAGAATAAAACAAAAACTATGAAGTACACAAAATTGTGTCAAATTTTAATTTTAACCATTTTTAAAAATTTACCAAAAATCTCAAATTTATAAAGATATTTACTAAAATTCAAAGAAGTGTTATATTATAAACTAACTCTCTCTTTTTTGACTTTTATCTTTTCTTTTACAAAAGAATAGAATTATCAGTAACCACAATATTAAATTAAAATTTTCAATAAATGCCAATTATTATGATTTAAGTTCTGGGAATAAAGAGGAAGAAGTAAAGATAAAATTTTTGGATAAATACACAAATTTTAATAATAAAACTATTAAAATTTAATTATATAACACTAATTAAGTCATGGAGTGATGTGTAAAATGTGTGTAAAAAGAAGATTTGAAATTGTGATAATTATGGATTGGAAATGGAATTTAAAAGGATTGGATTGACAAACTGTGTAGGGTAGTAGGGGAGCTCTAATCTAATTATGTCACTGACCTTTCTCCCTAATCCAACACTGTTTTGAAATGGGTGCAAGTTTAAACTATATCTTCATATTTTTACAGACATTTAAATTAAATTTTCTACTACATCCTAAAAAGATATGCCAAAACCTATGTATTCATTATCCATTAATTTATTTTAATTACTTTTTATGAGAAAAAAGTTAGGATTAATACACTCCATAATTATCTCTCCACTCATTGCCTATCACATCTTCTTTGTCACATCGCTTCATCTTTCCCCCCTAAACCCAAACCCACTTTTCTTTCATTCTTTCTCCCATTTCTATGCATACTATGCTTCAATAATAGTTTATACCAAAGTTAGGTAATATTGCAATTTTTATAAAAATAATAATATTTTTTAAACAAACAAACAAGTTTTTAGGGGTAGGTTTTATAAGTTATTCTGAAAAGGAGTTTTTGGTCTATTGAGTGAGATTAATAAGTTTAAAGTTAGTATGCTAAAGTAAAAGTTTCAAATGTTGATGTCGACGAAAATATCGAGATCCTAATTTTATGAAAATTTTAATGGAAATATCGATAAAATATCGATTTTGATGGATATTTCTAAAAAAAGTTATAAAAACTAAAAAATAAAATAAATAAATTTAAATTAGTAAAATAAATATTTTATTATTTTAAAACAAGTTAATATGTATGTTGTTTATAGTATATTTACATCAGTGACATTTTGTTGTTTAGTTTTTATGCTTTGTGGAGTTTTTGACGATACAATGGAAATTTCGATTTGCCCCTCATGTCGGACTTATGGAAACATGAAAATATCGATGGAAATGATAACATGTCGATGGAAATTTAATATTATGGTTAAAGTTAATAAATTTGTGTTTGGGGTATAGAGTTATGAGATGGATGTTTTTTGATAATTGTGAAAAGTATATTAAGAGAAAAAGATGAAATTACTCGGTAGAGATAGAAGAGAAGATAAGATTCATTGAAAATGTGAAAAGTAAGAAGAGAAGATATAATTATTCAATAAATGTACAAATTTTAATAATGTGTACTATTAAAGTTGAATCGTTGAATCACAGTCATTTTTAGGTTCAAATATGAGTCCACATAGGTTTGTTCTATTTTATTCTATTATGAAAGAATGTGGTGTTGGGCAACACAAGGCCTCAAAGGAAATTTTGAAACAAATTCAGACAATGAACAAGGTTTCTACATATAATTTCTTTTTCCTCCCTTTCGGATATCAACACAATTATAATATATAGTTGATTAATTCCACAATACACTAACGAAAAGTCACATTGGGTTGCCTTTTTCTTTCTTTTATCAATTTATGTTTAATAGATTTTGAACAAATTACTTTTGATGTTTAATAGATTTTGAACAAATTACTTTTGAAGTATGATAATTGCATATCTAAATTTTTAATGGTAAAAATTAAACTCAAAATTTTTTCTCAAACCCTTAAACTCTAGCAAATGTACAAATTAAATCATTTGCTTAATTTCTCTCTTTACTTTTCACTTCTTTCACCCTCAATCATATTGAGTTTTGGCAAAACACTAGAAGTGCAGTTGTTCTACGTTGAAAAGGTTCAAGAAAGTCGTAGATTCCAAGCACTATAAAACGAGCCATTTAGACATATATATATATATATATTTCTTTGTCTTCAAATTTGTAATGAATTAGATATTGGATTTATATCAATTTTAGAATTTGAAATAAAGATAGGGACTTAAAAGTTTGGATGGATGAAAGACAAATGATGTTATATATAGCCATTTTGTGTTCATATATTAAACAAAGATTTGATGAGCAAGTGTTAAAACCCGAGGACAGAAAAGGGAAACACGAAAAAGTGAAGGAGAAATCCTTAATGTTATGGTCAACGGGGAGGATTTATGTTACACAAAAACAACCAAAATTGAAACCCCAACAAGAAATGCCACTGATAGACAACACAATTCCACATATAATCAGCTAAGCTATACGATTCAGAAAAGAAAAGGAACAATGGGGAAGGGAATATCTTGTCTTCTGCAAAACCCTATTGCAAAATATTTTTGGTTCAGAAAAGGCTGCATGATGATGATGATGATAATAATAATAATAATAATAATAATAATAATAATAATAATAATAATAATGTAGAAAATTTTTGGAAGCAGCATGTTAGGTTTCCAAATTGGTAAAAAAAGTGGGGAGAATGAAGGTCCGGACATGGCTTAGGGTGAGGCATATGAGGAATATGGTCAATATCATGATATAGGAAACAACAGGTTGGTTTTAGAGTTTTAGTTTTAGCCCAAACAATGGCAGCATTTGGGTTTGCATGGAAATGGAAATGGGAATGGGAATGGGGGGTTTTTGGCAGTGGCAGTTGGAAAGGTGGCAGACCTAAACCCAAAACAACAGAAGATATACAGTTTGTTTGGTTGTGTAATTATGGGAATTCTAAGTTCTACCTACGCTTTTACTGTTCTTCTCTTCTTTTAATTCTGCGTTTTGGGCCTTTTCAAAAACCACCCTTTGCAAACCCCTTCTTTTTTCCCTCTTTTCTTTTAATTTCTTTCTTTTTGTTGGACAGGATCATTTTGGCATTTCGCTACCAACCATTTTTTTCTCTTCAAACTAATTTAAGTGTCAACTCCTAATTTATTATGCTAAAGTAGTATACGAAATTTTTTATACCAACTCAACTTATTATATCTCATTCAAATCGCCTTTAAAAATATGTTGAGACTTACTAACATCATTGTGGGTCCGTAAATATTAATGAATAAAAATTTTTAGTATGAACATCAGGAGTATAGTACTACAAGAGTTCCTATATGTAGTTAATAAAGTATAAATTTATGTCTTCTAGTCGTAGACTTATGTAAGCCTTTTTGGCATCACCCCAAAAAACTCCATTAAATAATATTTATAATTACCGATCTCTAGAGCTATTACTACTAGAGTGTAATATTAGCAGCAAGATTGGGTTGATCCGCAGAGAAGTACGAAGATTAGTTTCTCAAAGTTTAAATGAGGGATTTTTATGTTGGGTTGATAAGGAAGCGTAGAAAAATAAAACGCGGAATGTAAATTGCAATAAAAGTAAAATGGACATATCCTAGTTTTTAAAGGTATCCTCAATTGCTTGCTTGATCATATATTCATCAGACTAGGTTCTATATTATTTAAGCTTAACCAACTCATTTAGAAAAACTAGGTGAGAGTTTGATTATCAAATTAGACAATTTAATTAGATGAAAAACATCCTAATTAATTTAGACTAACTTCATTACGAATAGGGATCAAGTTAAGGTGAATATCAATGAGGAATTGCCTAAATCAATATTCATCATGATTCTTCCTAGGTCGATAGAGCAATGCTTTTCATTATAGACAACGAATCACAAGTCTAACTAACGTTTTGCTACCTTGGATCAAATTACAATTATATGTCATGTATTGCAATTTAATGCCCTAGCTAATGATCGTACATCCTCAAGTAGAAATACAACCATAAACATGCAAATATAAAAATAGAATCTAAAGACAAAATAGAAATAATCAAGATTAAGAGTTTAACACAAGTCTCACAAGGTTACAATTAGAGAAAACCTCAACAACTAGGAATTCATTGAGATGAGAAAGCTCAAACCCGCCATCTTTCAGTCCAATTACAGAGAAATATTCAACTCAAAACCTAAACCTAATACTGTAGATGGATAAAGGGTGGAAGAACGAAGAAAATGAGTGGTCATTTGCCTAAAACGACTACCCGAATCAGAAGATATGACCTAATAACCAAATTTTTGGTCTTTTTAGTTTCCATTTGACCTAATTGCTTCATTAGAACTCTAAATTGGTATGTTTTAGCTCAATTTTCTACTAAGCGCTCGATTCTACCTTTTAACTATCCCGAGTTAAGATGAGAAAGATAACACATTTTAAGTGCTATCATGAATTTGTAAGGTCGACAACCAAATAAATAAGTAGAAAAATGAAAAGAAATCAACAAAAATAAGCAACCTATCATATTTTTTAATATTTTAAAATACTAGACAACTAAGTTTCTAATATTTTTAGGAAAATAAAAGTCTTGAATTTGAGAAGTAGTTTGTTTTTAATTGGACAGTGATGATTGATGGAAGAAGAGGGTGGGGAGTGAAAATGATGATTGTGCAATAAAAGTAGGTTGAGGTCTATAAGAGAAATAGGATCTTCTATTTGGGATTGCCATTGATCTTTGATTTGACGCTTACTTTTATCCCCTCATTTACTTCATATTCCCATCATCTTTCATTTTTCTTTCTTAATAAAAAGTTATATCCCATGTCCCAACTTCAAAAAATATTTTTCAAAATTGGGAGACTCACTCTCAAATTTGTTATTTAAAATATTTTATTATCATTTGTAAATATTATAAGCAAATTTGTCATTTAAAATAGTTTCTTCTTTATTAAAGATATATTAAATTGATTTTTTTCTTCTAATGAACGCTAGCTCTAGAGACCCATGTAATTATTATTAAAGATAATATATAATACATTAAAAATATTTAGAAGATTAATATGTTGGAATTAGAAAAATTGTAAGATAAAATTGTTGGAGGAAAATGTGTAAACATTTGAAATGGAGTAAAATTGATGGGGTGAAGCATGTGTAAAAATACGGAGTTTTTATTTATTTATTTATTAAAGATTACATGAAAATGAAAAAAGAGAAAGCTTGGTTTAGAGAGCGTTGTAATCAGAAAATGGAAAAAGATTGATTAAGGTGTTTTATTAAACAAACAAAGCAATTAGTATTCATAGATAGTGTGGGACCCACACATAATTATGATTAATACTTTACATCAATTTCCTCCTTTCCCCTCTTTGCAAAAAGAATTTCATAAACACAAAACATTTTGGAAGCCATTCACAAAATACACTAACTTTTTATCATTACTTCACTCAAAACTCAATATCCTCCTTCTTCCTTAAACATCTTTCCTTTTATTTGCTTATGTTATGGCTCTCACTCTCTATCACACATGATAATGACTTCTTTGGTTCCCTATTTTATGTTTTTAAATTGTGTTTAACAAGTATAAGTGATAAAGTTTTATTTTATAAATAATAGCAAAATATCATAATTTACCTGCGATAAATTATTATTTGTGTATGTTATAACACATATAGACTATTGTGGTCTATATTGCAGATACATAGTAAAATTTTGCTATATTTATAAACATTTTAGTTCATTTTCCTATAGTTGAAAACATCTCATACATATTTGATAAACTGTTCAAGTTTTGTTTATGAAAACTATGTTTAGATTTTGTGATCTAAACTGTGCAAATTCTAACAATTAAACATACATTGTATCTAATTTTAAATTCGAAAATATAAAATTATATTAAATAAAAAGATTTACCCTTGTAATCTTGATTTCTAACTAATTAAGTACTTACTTTTCAATGTTTATGTATGAGTAGCTCACTATACATATTGTAGAAAAAATTGGTAGAGACTAAAAATAAATATTTAGTAAAAAGAATTAAAGTAAGAAATGTGAATTTTAAAATGTATGCCTAAATTGAAACCTAATTCCAAAAG
Source organism: Citrullus mucosospermus (assembly GCA_030954485.1). Classification (NCBI taxonomy): domain Eukaryota; kingdom Viridiplantae; phylum Streptophyta; class Magnoliopsida; order Cucurbitales; family Cucurbitaceae; genus Citrullus; species Citrullus mucosospermus. The sequence goes on along the minus strand of CM062057.1, from coordinate 11,681,897 downwards.
CTTTTGGAATAAAAAAGTTACCAAAAAGTTACTAATTTTCCAATTTGGATTACTAGTAACCTTTCTTTATGGCTGTACTGCAAAAAAGTAACATTCCTTTAACCGTGCAAGAACCTTATAAAATATGGTGCAAGAAACTTGATATATCGTCGGAAATTGGTGCTAATTTTAATAATTAATAATAATAATAAGAAAGAAAATAACATCAAATCTTTAAAGAAATCATTATGGAAAGAAGTCTGAAACAAGCCAAAAATAAATAATAATAATAATTAAAAATGTGTCCCATTTTTCTTACACTTCTTCCAATAACGCCGCCAACCGTCGGTGGAGCAAAACTCAGTTTGTCTTTTGTCTTGCACTAAAAAACAAAACATTTATAACTTGACATGACTTCTATTATACTTATCACTTCCATTCTTCATCATTGGATCACCAAAAAAACAAACCAAAAAAAAAAAAAAGAAAAAAAAAAAACCTTCAAACCCTAACCATGGCTGCCGACCATATTAACCCTCTTCTCCCATTTCCTCCTCAACCCATTTCCCCTTCCTTCCCTTTTTCCCATTTTCTCTACTCTTACAACCCTCTCATGGCTTCTAAGCCCTTGAATCCCAATGCCGACCCTTTCCTCTCTGCACCGCCGCCGTTTCTTCCGCTGCCTCCTCCTCCTCCTCCTCCTCCACCGCATGTCGCTGCCTATGGAAATTTCTACAACCCACGTGCCACTTCGGCTTACTGTTGGCAGGTTCATACTTATCCCGCTGTTAGCTGCTACACTGCTTGGCCGCAGGTGTTGTGGCCGCTGTATCAGGCCACTGTGGGTTTCGGCGGTGGGGTTATGACGGATTCTAAGAACATTTTCAAAACAGACGTTGGTCGGTTCAGACGAGAGTTTGTTGTTTCCAGTGAGCCGCGTAGCGATCAAATCAAATCTCCGCCGCAATGGGTGGAGAAGAAAATCAGTAGTGACGTCGGCGGCGGCAACGGCGACGGCGACGGCGCAGACCCAGTTGAGAACATTGTTCCTTGCTCGGAAATCACAACGGTGATGATAAAAAACATTCCAAATCAGTTCAAGTGGGTTATCTTCTCTTCTCTTTGATAGTTTCCCCTCTTTTTAAGCAAATTGATAATAATAATCTTTGAGTTTAGCAAATTCTTGGTTTCTGAGAAATTTTTTGAAAAATTAGAAGTGCGGTTGTGGGTTTAATTCCAAATTTTAGTGTTTTGTCGGTGAATCAACAAGAATTAATTTAATTTATTCGATTGTAGAATGGGAATGTTTGTATTAAATTAATGTACATGCTGCACTTTCTCTGGTTCCTGCCCTTTCTCACCCTTTTGTCTCCTCATTTAGAAATATTTCTGTAGATGTAATTTATTTCTTTTGTATTCATCATTATCCCCATGTCTTTAGAGTTTTCGGGTTTGCATTTATTGTTTGTTTGGTTTAAATACTTACATGGAGAATGTTGAAAAGCAGGCGCCGTGATCTTCTTCAGTTATTGGACAGATACTGTCAAGTGATGAACCAACAGAGGAATTCTCGACCTGATTTCTGTGCTTCTGAATATGATTTCGTTTATTTGCCTATGGATTTCATGTGGGTAATTTTTAACAATACCCTATTTTTATTCTTGAATGTTATTGTTGACCTTAACCATTTTCATTTTGTTTTCATAATATTTGGATTTATTTGGATTTAAATAGGAGATCTTGGTACGAAAGGAAAGTGTCGAATTTGGGTTATGCATTTGTGAACTTCACTACAGCCATGGCTGCATCTCAGTTTTGTGCTGTTTATCACAATTACAAATGGGATGTTAATGTAAACAAGAAGATTTGTGAGATTACTGAGGCCAGGATTCAGGTAATATATTCTCTCTCTCGACTCTTAAGATGCTAGGGTTCTAAAGTGATGTGGCGGTCTTATAGAATGATCATTAAACAACTCAGGGGAAAGAGGCTTTGAAGAATGCATTCAAGAACAAAATTTTCTGGTGTTGCAACGATCAATATCTGCCTGTGATGTTATATCCAGCAAGCAATGGTCATCGTCGTTATAGAAGGGTTAATGTTGGAAGGCGTATACCTCGACTTCCTCGCAAGCCGCTTAATAAGAAGTTACAGTAGTTGTTGAGCTGGGGTTTGCATGGAGTAGTTAGTTTCAGGAAGAAGTGAAGAAGGTGTCTAACATGGTTAGTTAGTTTGTGGGATGCTTTTTTTTTTTTTTTTTCCTTTGTAGGTTGTGTCTTTGTGTTTTCATTGTCTCCCTGACCACCACAGTTTGTTTGGGGAGAATTGAAAACATAAATGGCTGTTTATTTGTATGTTTGTTTGGTTTGTGCCTTTTTCTTGGGGGAGGGGAGGATGTTGGGGAGCTAAGTTACTTTCTGCAATATTATTCCCTCCACTTTGACTCCCTTGTATAATCTTTTCATCATCTCTCTAGCTATACCTATGCCAAACCCCATCACCGATGCTATCATCTCAGTTTCTTTCTATTTTTTCAAACAAAAATGTTTTCTTTGAACTTTTTTGAAATTAAGTCATCTAATTTGAGCTGTTTAATTTTTTTTTTTTTTTTTTTTTTTTTTTTTGTATAAATATGGGACTTCTGTAACTATTTTAAAGAAATGAGGGTCTTTTTTTAATTTTTTTTTTTTTTTTTAATTTTTAAAGTTTTTTCTTGTCTTTTAAAAACACAACAAATAATAGACAAATAAAAATTAGGCTTGTTTGTGTCTGCATACAGAATAAGATTTTCAACGGTGAAGAAATCTTTACTTGCAAAAATTAGGTTTGTTTGTGTCTGCCATTCAAAATAAGATTTTCAGTACTATTTTTCTGTTCTTGGATATGGTTATACTATTTCTATTATATATTCCTTAATTCTATAAATCAAAAATTAAAATCACTTTTCATACGAATGTGAGAGAAATATTAACGATTGTAGGCCTGGATAAAAACATACGTTTTGTTGATTGGTCTATTCTTTTCTTGTAAGTTCTTTTTTAGTCCCTCTTTTATATTACTTCAGGGACATTTTAAGCAATCTAAATCAACTTGTTAACCCTTCCTCAAAGCTGAGGACATTTGTTTACAGATACCCAACAAGTTAGAAGGGATGGAGGAATAAAGTTGGGTTTAGCACCAATTGAGGCAAGAAAGTTTTGTAGTATTAGTATTGATTCAAAGAAATTAATTTTGAGTTAAATAATAAGGTATAGAGATTTTCATGTTTTAATTCAAACTGGAGTATCGTTCTTATGTTCTTATTATGGGTGGTTATAGGGAGATAATAGTGATAACAAATAGCACTAGAAGAATCCTACTTTAAATTTGATTATTGTGATGAAACTATCAAGAATGAAAGTAATTCATGGCTAATTTTTATTGAACAAATAATAATGCGGTTAAAAGAGAAGTAGTTGACTTTAGATAAAAGCTTATTCTTAGCATAAATTAAAGGAGTTTATAGGAGGGAGGAATAAATAATTGAACTGAAGATCATACACATAGTTTCTTGTTAGAAGAAAAGATTGTTTGGAGGGAACATTCCTACGTTGGCCAGAATTATAACACTATCTCTATGAGTTGAGACTCTTTCGGGGAAAAATGAAAAGCAAAATTATGTTAGGTTTAGAGTCGAAGTGGGAGGGATGAGTAGTGAAGAAGAAGTGGAATTTTAAGAAGTGAAATGAGAGAAAAAGCCACTTCAAAGCATGTTTTTATTAAATTACACTTTTTAATGTTCATAGATGCATGTTCCATTTTTTACTAATTTTACCTTTTAATAGAATTTCATATGAAAATTGTTTATAAACATATATTCTTATGTGTGTTTAATGAATTTCCTTGAATGAAATTGATGAGAGTTTTAAAGAAAAGTCATCAAAATTTTATATATATAAAATTTTATGGAGAACTTCGGGGTATTTATTCAAGGCATATTGTGCTTTGATTAAACTTAGTTTTGTGCAATGCTTTATTTTTGTTGGAATCTATGGTATTTTGAATTTTCACTTCTTTTCAGTATGATTATCGAGTGATTATAACAACAACAAAAAAAAAAAAAAAAAAAAAAAAGACGGAGGGTAAAGATTGAAAACACTTGTTTAAACTGAAAATTGATATATATATTATGCAAGTAAGGAGTAAACCATTCATATTTTCCTCCTAAATTTTCACCATATAATCTTTACGTTAGGCCGGTTAATTAACAATTGAATATAGAACAATTTATGACTACTTTTTAAACTAAAATGAATTTCTAATATCTGTAGTCAAAGAGCTAAGCCTGTGCTAGTTAAGGACTTTCTTGTTTTGATATCAATATCATATTAAATCACCTTGTTAGTCCAAAAACTTAAGTGGATGGTTATAGTAAATATAATCTTTTATCAATACTTCAGGCCTGTATCAGAGATTTAATAAAATGTGTAAACAACATAACGTATGCAATAAGATGTATACAATACTATTAAGAATAAATCTACTCCTATTACATTAGTTAAATAGTAATTCATTCCCATTTTAATTAAATATTAAAATGTCTCGGAAACAAAAAAAAAAAAAAAAAAAAAAGATTATATATCAGAGATAATTATCCAAATAGGCCATTAGACAATCTTAATTTCATAATGTCAAATATTTGAAATTTTACTTTAAGCAGATTTCGACGTTTTTATGCACATTTCTTTCCTCGTATTTAGGTTTCTACGTTGAAATAAATGGTATGTGACTATTTGTATAGAGTTGCATTGTTTAATAAATAAACATATTGTTTTAAAAAATAACCAACTTGAAGAAGAGACACCGTTATTCAATAACAATGAATAGTCTACAAATATGTATTTTCTTCAAATTGCACTTGAGAACAATCTTTCATAAATATTTTTCTCTCATAAAGCATCTCCTTTTTGGTAAATTTGTTCAAGTTCGATTTATTTCAATAAAGTATAGTTCGTTGATCTTGTGGGCAAAGTGTTGCTTCCATAAGAAAGTTATTATGTTCTATCTTGAGAGAAAATTACTCATGAAACTCACATACTAGAGTGAGTAAAATTATCTTAAGGAAACAATATGAATCTGTTGGGCTCATATATTATCTATGGTATACACGGTTATGTATTTTTTAATCTTTTGGTGATATTATTCATATAACACTTTATATATTAAACATAGGACAAAATACATTTTTGATACTTGAGATTTAGGATCAGTGTCTATTTAGTCCTCAAAGTTCCGAAAGTAGACACATTTAGTTTTTGATGAAATGTTTAAAATGATCATTGAATTAAAGTTACCATTAATTGACCAACAAAAAATGATGTGACAACATTAAGGTGTCAAATTAGAATGACTTGGTAAAAAAAAAAAAAAAAAATGAAGTGGGAACTATTTTTAATGAGCAATGATGCACCTAACCACTATGCTTTCCTCTTCTTTACTACACAAATAAAACATTAATTTTTTTTAAAGAAAACAAAATTGACATGTGTCAATTTTTTATTGGGTGTAGCATGGGTTGTACATGAGTGGCAATTTTTTTTTTCTTTTAAAATATGTTTTTAAAATTATTTATTTATGTAGTAAAGAGAAGGAGAACATAGTGATAAGGTGCAACCTAAATTGAAATATGAAGTTGTGCTCAATAACACCATTGGTTAGAGTTTAAATTAAAAATATTTTCTGTAACTTTTATTTCCATTTTAGCTAATAATATTATGGTAAAGATTTGAGTGTAGTATTCCATTTATAATGAAGAAGGCACCACAGATTTTTTGTGGCAGTGATAAGAATGAGAGAAAATGAAAACAAATCCACGTCAACTCAAATAAATAAAATAGAAAAGTTTTAGAGATTTAACCTAATTTACAAATGTTATTTCACAAATATTTTTAAATTAGAAAATATTTCATATCTAGATTTTGGCCTAATTTTTGAACAAATTTAATCTTAACTCATTATCTCTCTTATTAAAATTTAGATACAATTTAATATATCATAAATAATCATCTGAAATTCAATTAAATCTTATAAAATTTGTTACTTCACAATTAATGATATACGTATTATAATAAATGTTGGGATATTATTTAATGAGTATCATTTTATGACTTTTTTTAAATATAGCAATATGAGTCAAACTATTTACAAATATAGAAAAATTTTACCATCTATTAGCGATAGACATCAATAGACTTCTATCACTTGACCGATAGACTACGATAGAATGTGATAGACTTCTATCACTAAAGCGATAGACCACGATAAAATTTTATTATCTATCAGCGATAGACCACGATAAACCGCTGATAGACAGTGAAATTTTTTTATATTTGTAAATAGTTTGATATTTTTTTTATTTATAATAATTTTTCATTATTTTATTCTTATACTTATATGGTAATTATCGCTTCAATTTAGGAATAAAATAGGTTAAGTCTTTATGTGTTTTGAATTGTATTATGTGTTTATGTAGTATACTACAAAAGTATATCTTCATTAATTTTTGTTTTATCAACATATATTATATGTTATTTTAATTGTTTAATACTGTACCATGATATGCATTGTATTTTTTCATATATATTGTGTTTTTTTCAATATTTTCATATGTAACTAGTTTTTAATAGTATATTTCACAAATGTAACTACATTGTCATATATACGCATGTATATATTTGAAATTGAGACATATATTTTGTATACTTTATCATATATACACATATAAATTATACTAAGATAAATGACATCCTCAAATTATTTGAAATAAACTCATATATTTAAAATTGAAAACAAAATGTACAAATAAACCTCATATGTACTATGTATTATAGCTCACATGAATTTCATGTGCGAGTTTTGGAAAAAGACCATTCAATGCGCGTAAATATGGTATATTTTTTAAAGATTTGATTTTGAAAATAAAATGGTTTTGGAAAAAACTATTTAATGCATGTAAATATGGTATATTTTCTTTTCTATATGTTTCTTTTCTTATTTCTATTTTTTTTCTTATTATTATTTTTCAAAATTTCTAAAATTCGTGGAAAGTGATATGGGCATTTGAGCCATATTTTTGTGTAAAATTTCATCTCATTAGGCAATTGATGAAAAAAATAGGAAGTTTAAAACAATTTTGTAATTAAGCATATTTAATTAGGTAATATGTGTAGGAAGTCCATGATATATTAATAAAAGTTGTCATTTTTTTTTTATCGGTATTTAATGCAAATATATTTCATTTATCAAATATTTCAATTTAATTAATCATTATATTCGAAGATTTTGCATTTTTTCTTTTTTTTTTTTTTGTTCTTCCCAATTTCGTTGTTTCTATCATAAATATAAATTCTCAGCCGATTTTCTACTCTCTTCTCCAATTTCCTGATTCGTATAATAATTTCTTATCTCACTCTTTTATTTCTACATTCATATATAACTATGTATACACACCATAGTTATATATACCACATGTACACTAATTTTTTGTTTTGCCCATCATAGCCACATGTACTGTTTTTTTTGTCATAAAATTATTAGTGATAATATTACTCTTATATTGTTGTAAAATTGAGGAGCAAAAATGACGAAAAAAACGGGAGCATGAAAACTAAGAAATTATAATATTAAAATAATTAAATAAATAAATAAAATAAACTTAAAATAAACTAAAATAAAGAAAGTAGGATTTTATGGAAAATGAAATTTCTCAAATTTCACCAATCCTTTCTCTTCTTTTCTCTCCAATGTGTGTCTTTCAAAATCCATCAAAAATCTCTATGTATAGGCAATTTGGCAAGTAGGTGGTGACATATTATGACCACTAAGGATGTGTCATTAGTAAACATATGAGCTTTAGCCACCAAGCTTTGCTACATAATGGACATCTATTTTGTCCTATTATTTATAATACTCCCCCTTAGATGTCCATTATATATATATGAAATGTGCCTCGTTAAAATCTTACTAGGAAAAAACCCAATGGGAAAAAAATCCTAGTGAAGGAAAAAGAGTAAATATCTCATATAATCTCATACTTTTAAAAGAATACAATACATTTGCTCTCCCTTATAGGAACATTACTTGAGATCTCTAAGTCGCTGCATTTCAATATTCTGCACCAATTTTTCAAAGGCTGTGGTTGGTAATGATTTTGTAAATAAGTTTGTCAGGTTATCCTTCGAACAAATTTGTTGTACAGTGATGTCGTCATTTTCTTCAAGATCATGAGTGTAGAAAATTTTTAGTGAAATATACTTTGTTCTATCCTTTAATATATCCTCATTTGGTTTGGGCTATACATGCTGTGTTGTTTTTGTATAATGTTGTTCAAGAATTTTTACTAGAAGACAAGCCACATGTTTCACGAATATGTTGAGTCATTGATCTTAGCCATACACATTCTCTACTAGCTTCATGGATTGCAAGAATTTCAGCATGATTTGAGGAAATAACTCTTATGGTCTGTTTCATTGATCGCCAAGATATAGCAGTTTCTCCACATGTGAACAGATAACCTGTTTGAGATCTAGCTTTGTGTAGATCAGATAAATATCTAGAATATGCATAACCAATTAAATCAAAATTTGACTTATTTGAATAAAACAAACCCATATCAATCATTCCTCGGAGATAACGAAGTATATGCTTAATTCTATTCCAATGTCTTTTTGTTGAAGAAGAACTGTATCTAGCTAATAAATTTACTAAAAATGTAATATGAGGTCTTGTATTATTAGCAGAATACATAAGTGACCAATTGCACTAAGATATGGTACTTTAGGACCAAGAAGTTCTTGGTTATTATCTCAAAGTCGAAATATATCTTTCTCCGCATCTAGTGAACGAACTTCCATTGGAATGTTTAATGGATGCACTTTGTCCATATAGAATATTTTAAAAATTTTTCCTGTGTAAGTTGACTGATGAACAAATATCTCATCTGCTAAATGCTCAATTTGCAATCCAAGACAAAATTTTGTTTTTCCGAGATCTTTCATCTCCAATTCTTTCTTAATTAAGATATTCTATTTGCCTTTGAAAGCTCTTCAAGAGTTCCAATATATTTAGGTCATCAACATATACAGATATAATCACAAATCCTGACTGTGATTTCTTTATAAAAACACATGGACATATTGGATAATTTTGACATCCTTCTTTCAACAAATATCCACTCAGACGATTATACCACATTCATGGATATTTACATCCTCAACCAAATCTTTTTTACTATCGTTTATTTTTATTTTTCGAGGATTTTTATCTTTGAAACCCACTAGTCTACCACGCTTCTTACGTGTTCTAAACTCATTAGCAACAACTTGCTATGTTGAGATATTAATTTTCGACGGAACATTTGCAACGGGTATATGTGATTTTGTTACTTTCTTTGCATCTATAAATGCATATGGTAATTGATTTGTTATATTTTGCAAATGAATTATTTTATGAACTTCAAGTTCACATTGATTTGTACGGGGATCTAAATGAGACAATAATGATGCATTCCATTAAAATGACAATCAGCAAATCGTGTAGTAAATACATCACCCGTCAGGGGTTCAAGATATTTAATAATTGATGGGAAATCATATCCAACGTATATTCCTAACCTCCTTTGAGGACCCATCTTAGTACGTTATGGTGGAGCAATTGGAACATATACTGCACATCCAAGAATTCTTAGATGGAAAATATTTGGCACCTGGCCATAAGCTAATTGTAATGGTGAGTATTTTTGATAAGCTACTGGCCTAATGCGTGCAAGTGACGCAACATGCAAAATAACATGTCCCCATACAGATGTAGGAAACTTAGCTCTCATAAGTAATGGTCTAGCAATTAATTGCAAACGTTTTATAAATGATTATGCTAAACCATTTTGCGTATGAATATGAGCTACAGAATGTTCAACATTTATCCTAATTGACATACAATAATTATCAAACGTTTGGGATGTAAATTCACCAACATTATTAAGATGAATGGTCTTAATTGTATAATTAGGAAATTATGCTCTTAACTTAATTATTTGAGCAAGTAATCTGGCAATGTTTCGACTTGATAATAAGCACGTGTGACCATCTACTGGATGTGTCTATTAATACCATAAAGTATTTAAATGGTTCACTTAGTGGGTTAATAGATCCATATATATCACCATGAATTCGTTCTAAAATTGTAGGTGATTCAGTCCCACTTTAGCGGTGATGGTCTAATTATTAATTTGCCTTGAGAGCAAGCATCACATAATAATTCATTAGATTGAAGATTTTTTTGGTTCTTCAATGGGTATCCATTTGAATTTTCAATTATTCTCCTCATCATTATAGATCCTAGATAACCCAACCAATCATGTCAAATTGTAAATATATATGGATTCATGAACTTCAAGTTCATTGTTGCATATGTTTCAATGACTCATATATGAGTATAATATAACTCAAAAGATAAAACAGACAACTTTTCCAATATACGTTTTTGATGTGAGACATAAGATATGATATAAAGATATTCTATCTCATTTTTTCTATCAGTTTCAATATGATGACTTTTGCAATGTATATCTTTAGAACTTAATAGATTTATCTTTGATTGACTAGAAAACAATGCATTGTTAATTGAAAATTTTATTCCTCTAGGCAAAATAATATTTGATTTTCCAAATCCTTCAATTAAGTTTGCAGAACCTGATATTGTATTGACTTTTGCTTTCAGCATTGTCAATTTGGAAAAATATTTTCTATTTGTAAGTATTGTATGTGTAGTTGTATAGTCTACCAGACATAGATCTTCATTCCTCGTTTGTGATTCACTCAACATATGAAAATTGTTCATGATTCTTCATTTAAACAAGATAATTACAATAAGAAAAACAAAACTTGAAATACAAAGTTTAACTTAAAAAACATGAAAGATAGATAGATAAAACAATTCTAAATATTCTCAAAATCAAAAGAAACACTTACTATGTCATTATTTGTGATGATTTTCTCTTCAAGAGATTTAAAGAAATTCGCCACATCCAAATTTGTCATATTGGATGGGTCAAATATATCATTATCCTGGTATGCAAAATTTGACTCCACATTTTTCCCTTTTTCATTTCGGGAAGCTTGATAGAGATCAACTAGGTGTTTTGATGTATGACACGAGACCAATGCCCAGTCATTCCGCATCAGAAGCATTTATGTTCATTACCTTTTGAATTTTTATCTTGTGGAACTTTTCCTTTATGATCATCATTTCGGGTGGTTCTTTTGAAATTTGAATGATTAGAATGACCACTAAGAAAATAAAAATTATTTCTTCCTCTGCCACGGTCATGACCTCGCCATGACCACGACCAGGATTATTAAAATTTACCGCATTCACTTCAGGGAATGGTGTTGATTCGGTTGGTTTAGATTTATTTTATCAATAGCTCATTGTTTTGTTTAGACACGAGAAGACATGAAATTAATTCAGAATATTGTTTAAAACCTTTCTCTGATATTGTTTAAAACCTTTCTCTGATATTGTAGAAAATGTATTCTCCAACATATCCACATCGGTAATTTTCTCTCCACATAATATCAATTTTGAACTGATTTTAAATAATGCGGAGTTGTAATCACTTACTGATTTAAAATCTTGGAGCCTCAAATGCATCGATTCATATCGAGCTTTAGGAAGAATGACTGTTTTCTGATGATCATATGTCTCTTTTAAATTATTCCACAAGATATAAGGATCTTTTATTCTTAAATATTCCATCTTCAATTCCCCATGGAGATGATGGCGAAGAAAAATCATAGCTTTTGCTTTTTCCTGAATGGATGTTGTATTTCTCTCTTTAATTGTTTCTCCCAAGTTCATGGCATCTAGATGTATTTCAGTATCAAACATCCATGACAAATAATTATTTTCATTGATGTCAAGGGTTACAAATTCTATTTTTTGTAAGATTTGCCCTGATAACACTATCACAAAGAATTGTTTTCATATTAGCAATTATATACTAAACATGCAAAACAACGTTTAATATACTAATTATAATAAAGAGAAAATGACATACCTTCAAAACCTACATTCAACGGGAAAACAACAAGAGCTTGTGCTGATAACGTGTTGTAAAATTAAGAAGCAAAAATGACGGAAAAACGGGAGCACGAAAAACGAGGAATTATAATATCAAAATAATAAAATAATAAAATAATAAAATAAACTTAAAATAAACTAAAATAAAGAAAGTTGGATTTTATGGAAAATGAAATTTCTCAAATTTCACCAATACTTTCTCTTCTTTTCTCTCCAATGTGTGCCTTTCAAAATCCACCAAAAGCCTTTATTATAACTAATTTGGCAAGTAGGTGGTGGCATATCATGACCATTAAGGATGTGCCATTAGTAGACACATGATCTTTACCCACTAAGCTTTGCTACATATGGACATCTATTTTCTCCTATTATTTATAATATATACATATTATTCCATATCTTGTATAGTTTTACATCTATTACAGATTACATCATATATGTTGGATATATTACAAATTAATGCTTTATATATTTATTTGTCACTAACCTCATTTCCTTTCCAAATATATACTTGGTATATATGTAAATTATGCGACAAAAGAGTTTAATACAAAGTATATGTTGCAATAAAATGTCGAACGTTGTTGTGCCATGGAAGAATCATTGCCTTGAAAGCAAAAATCGGCGCCGCCACAATGCTATTTTAGTACTGCCGGTTGTTCCCAAGGTTAACACAACTTCCCATCTCAAGCATGCACTTGTCGGAGGAAGGAATGAGACCGCTGAAAACTTATGCTCAGAAATATGTATGAATTTAATATAAACATTTTAATAAAAAAAGGTAAAATTTTAAATGAAACAGTAGTAAAAATGTAGTTACCCGAACCCGCCTAATCAGAAAAATGGCGGTGGTGCGCGCGTGTGGAGAAAATTTCTATTTCCATCACATCCACAAGCTTGGAAGTCCCTTAGCATGTCTTTGGATTTAAATTGGTTGGACAATTGATTTTCCATTTCCACATGTTTTGCTACAGGGCTTGACCCAAGTCATCCCCAACAATCCCCTAGGAATGACTTGTATAACAAACAAATTGAAAAAAAAATTTAAAACTGTTTCTAAGCAAAGATAGGAGAACAAATTTAAGCATCAATATCTTACGATTTGAATTGATGCATAGTGAAGTTGGGCAACAACTAGGTTAGAGAGAGTGAATTACCTCTTGAACTTTCAATAAGTACAGAGTTGAGACCCCCACAACAGGTTTTACTCCTTAAGTTTCCTTGATTCTTGTTATTTAAGACCATGCACATAAACTTTGGGTCAACGTAAAAACTTTAGGAAAAGACCCTAAACTTTTCCATAGAAGGTGGCCACTAGGGGTGTTCAAATGACCCGACAACTTGAACAACCCGGACTACCTAACCTGAATAATATGGGTTGGGTTGGGTTAGTTTAAAATTTGGGTTGGGTTGGGTTAATCTTTTTTGTATTTTTTGGGCTAGGTTGGGTCTTGGGTTACAATTTTGAAAATTTGGGTTGACCCAACCCAACCCGAATTTCTAATATTAATATTAATATATATATACATACATATATACATATATTAGTTTAAGTTAGTGTTAAGAACTATTTTATATTTTTTTCTTGGATCAATGTATTTTATACTTTATCTTGGATCAATGGATATGTCAATTAGTGTTTCATTGATATGCCAATGTGTTTTACCAAAAAATAGGGGGAAAAGAAAACACACACACACAACCCGACAACCCAACCCAACCCAACCCGAATTTTAAGGGTTGGGTTGGGTACCCTATTCGGGTTATTCGGGTAGCCAACCCGACCAACCCAAATTTTTGGGTTGGTCCAAAAAATACCCCCAACCCAACCCCTGTACGCTTCTAGTGGCCACACCTTCATAATCACGTAAATTAATTGCTTCATCAAGTGTGTCAAAGACAAACCACTCAAAATCTGAGTTATGGAGACTTCAACATCTAGTTTGTATGGGAACCAACTTCATCAAGTCTGTCAAGGACAAACCATTCAAAAACTGAGCTATGAGATTTGCAAATATCCACCAAGTCCATACCAGAACCACCAAAAGAAAGGGCTATGGAATTTCCAAAGGTTTTAGATTTGTCCATCAAGTTCGTTTTAGGACCACCCAAAATGAAGGGCTATGGAGATTTCATGGATTTGAGTCTCATGCTTATTGAGGATTCTAAAATTATTCTCCTTGTAAGACTTTGGTTAGAAGATTTGCCAAATTCCTCTCAACCTATTGTCCTACTAACTATAAAGCAATAAACTCAGACTCCATTGTGGACCTTGCTATGTAGGTCTTTGATGCAAGCCGCAAGTGCATGGGTCAAGTTATAATATAAGACGATTTAAGTCCAAATATCGTTCCACTGAGGATTTAGTTGAAAGTTCAAATTACCTATATATTCTAGAGTTGAATCAATTTTATTTGAGGATTTGAAATCGAGTTTGGATTAAGAAAATAATTAAAGCAATAAAGAAAGCAAGTAAAGTTGAAACTCAATAGTCAAAGAGTGTTCTAGGGTATTGAAACCTTATTTAATTCATATGCAATATTCTAGAGTTCATGGAATTAATTGCAAATCATATGCTTAAGTCTAGAAACATAAATCTGAGTTATTTACTATCAAATGCAACCTTTTCTCATGCAACTTAATTGATTAACTTCTTGAAACCAAATTAAATCACATGACATTAAGATTAGACCTTTGCAACTTTCATTATTAACCTAATTATTTCCATGAGAGATTAATAACAATTCATTGTAATAAGTCCAGTTAAACAAGCAGTCCATCAAGTTGAATATCTAACCTAACAAATATTAACGGCGAATCAACAAGAATTAAGCACAATAATAATGAAAAGCATAGTATTTACAACAATTTATGAAAGTCGACAATATTAGCGTAACTTCATAAATAGTTCATCAATATCCTAAAACTAAAGAGTCAACCACTTATAACTTTAGAGAACATGTTCAAAATAAATCTCAACATTAAAAGAATAGAAGGAGAGGAAAACTCTATCAGCAAGACTCCTTTGACCTTTACATCGGAAGATCAAACGGCCACCAAAATCTCTCCCAAACACTTTTCTCGCTTCCTTGTAGCAAACTCAGACTTTGATCCTCTGATTTTCATGATTAGGGCTACTGAAAATCTCTCAATTTATAGAAATGACTGCCAAAATATTTTCCAAATTTGAAGATATTTCCAAAAAGGAAAGATGGTGCTGCAACACTGACTGTCATAAAATGGTACCCCATAACATTGTGTCGTAGTGCTGTTCTTGCGTTGTGGCGCCCCTTCACAACATCGTGGTGCTTCTATGATTGCTGATTTTTTATGTTCTCGGGATTCAGTGCTGAGGTAGTGCCACACTACCGTGACGTTGTTGCCCTGTTTTTAGGGTTTTGCTTTTTTTCTTCTATTTTTCTCTGGTTTTTGCTCGGTTTTGTTCTTTTGGCCTTCAACACTTATTTTATTTATAATTGCCTAAAAACCACTAGTAAACACATGAAATCTAATAAAAACATCCCTAAATTAAGAGCACTAAAATCACTTTTTGATTGCTTTTTAGTCTTCTTTGTAGACTTCCATGAAGTATCTCCTCGACCCAATGAGAATACATATCCACTAATGGAACTTACTTCATCATTATCTGTTACCCAATTGGCATCACAATATCCTTATGATATGACAGGAAATTTATTGAAATGTAAGCAAAATAATCTATTGTACCCTTAAGATATCTTAACAAGTAGCGAAAAGCAGTCCAATGATCTTTGTCAGGATTATGTGTATATCTACTCAATCTACTCATAGCATATGTAATATCAAGTTTAGCATAGTTCATTAGAAACATAGCACTTCCTATAATTTTTGCATATTCAGATTGAGAAACATTATCTCCCTTATTTTTCTTAAGACTTAACATCATAGGTGTTCTTACAGGAGTGTCTTAAAAAATATCAAATCTCTTTAACAATTGTTCAATGTAGTGTGATTGACATAAGCAAAATCCATTTTCAGTTATCCTTATTTTAACAACAACTATTACATCAACTTCACCTAAATCTTTCATTTCAAAATGAGAAGATAGTAGCATCTTGGTATTATTGGTTACATCTATGTTTGTGGCAAAGATAAGCATATCATCAACATACAAACATATGATCACACACTCAGCTCCAAACAATTTTGAGTATACACATGTATAAGAAGAATTAACCTTGAAATCGTTACTTATAGAGTATTATTAATTTTTTCATACAATTGTTTGGGAGCTTTCTTAAGACCATAAAGAGATTAATTTTTGAGTTAGCACACTTTATTTTTCCTAATTGATAACTGTAAGGCCTTCAAGTTGTACCATATATATTTTCTCTTCAAGATCACCATTAAGAAAAGTTGTTTTTACATCCATTTGGTATATTGAAGACCACGGATGGCAACTAGGGTAGTCAAGGCTCTAGTTGTAGCTATTTTTGTAACAGGAGAATACGTGTCAAAGTAGTCAATACTTTGTTTTCTAGTATACCCTACTACTACTAACCTAGTCTTGTACCTTTCAATTGAACCATTAAGTCTGATTTTCTTTTTAAAAAAACCCATGTAATTACTTCTTACTCTTTAAGTCCCACTAATCCTCTAATGAACATGTTTATGGTCCTACCATAAACAAATCCCTCTCGGGCCAATTAGAGAGAGGGGCACCATGTTTAAGACCCTGAGTTAGCACTTGAAGGAGCAATTCAACTATTTTTCCTGAAGGCGAAAAGGAGTTAACTCCATCTTGTGTAGTTATGTTCCCATCTCCTTACTTGGACAAATCCTCAAAATGGTAAACTTATTGAGCCGACGATATTGGTCACTCTCACTGATAACTTGTAGAAATACAAGTTATTATAGTCACTATTTGATTTAATTAGAGTAACTTTGGAGTTAAACGTATGATTTTGGTAGTTGAATGATGAAAAATGTATCACCATGCGTTGGCACTATTTACAAAAGAAAATACCTGAAAAACGATGAGCTTTTCTGTTCCTAACGCAGGGTTAAGAAGAAAAGAAGCGTAAACAACCAAGTACGAAGAGACGAAGCTGCTGCGAGAACAAGTGGAAACCCATGCGTCGAGCCTATGCGTTGAGCCCATGAGTTGAGACCATGCGTCGAGAAATAGTAGACAGACGCATGCTCAAACAGCTGTCATGTCATTATGAAAAAGGACAACACCTAATCAGATCATGGCAGAACAAATAGGCTGACAATCTGAAAAGTCTATGCAGCGTGGCTGAAATTTAATGCAAAGGTGTCAGGTCATCATGATATCAACTTTTTGACGCCTATAAATAGCCCAAAAGCTTCTCCAAGAAGAGGAGGAAAAGAGACCAGTTCAAGAGGCGAAAGCTCTGCACTCCCTTACCATAACCAGCCTCCATTTCGAGCTCTTCTGAGAGAAGCATTCTGAGCACCTTCAGAGTCGTCTCCTAGTGAGTGAGAACCTTCACCCTATGGAATCTATGTATTGGATAGCAACCATCTCAAGCCTCCATGAAGTAAGACGTTGCCAGTGGCGGCTTGACGCCCTTCATTTATGTTTTATTTCCATTTCTCTCCTTCTTGCTTATATTTTGTTAATGACATTCGAGAGAATGTTTTATTGTCTTAATATGAGTTTGATTGACTATTATCTTCCATCTATTTCCGTATTAAATACTTTACACCATGTTGTTTAAATGCTAAATGAGTTAGATGTTAAAAGTTAGTTTTTCTTGAGCAATTCTAGGCATGTTACATCTTGATTAATGCATATCTTTAGCTTGCATAACTTTTTCTGACAAACACAAGTAGTAAGCATGACTGTCGAGCTTGAGAGAGTGGATAGTTAATCTTTAGCATTTATTAAGACTAGATGAGTTGCAGTGATGTAGTTCATCTTTTACCAACGCAAACTTACCATGCGTCTTAGAAATAAAATTATTGTGGCGTCGAAACATCGAGAGATGGATTCACAAACCCAGTTTGTAGGTATGTAATTGTACTTAGAAAGTTTAGGTAACAACTAGCTCTTGCGTTCAACTCTACTTCTATCGCATGGTTCCATTCATTCTCAACGCATGCTATCTGACACTAAATGACATATGACTAACCATCGCCGCGTCCACCTCATTGTTAATTATAGGAAATTCTTTTCATTCTTTATGTATAGTTTTTACACATATAGTCAACAAATGCACATATTACATGTATAGTTCACCGCATAGTCAAGCATCTAATCTCAACGCCTAGTTATTACAAATCCCTGCGTTCGACTTTGGACTCACCAAGAAACCTATAAATGCTTATACTTGGGTTTTTATAGGAAAACTTGCTTAATCATGATCACATCTAGAGTAATTCTCAACGCATTCTTGTACGGAAATGATAAATCTATTTTTGTGCAACGAGCTAAGAAACTCAATTTAATTTGAATAGAAATTTAAACGAACACTCACATATACAAATCAAAGAACTGTTCTCATAAACAGGAGTCCATAACATATTCAGGATTGAGATCGAGTTATCTACGGTCATCTTATGAAATGTTAGTCTCTTCAATCAACGGGGTTATAAAGAGAAATTAATCATTTCGTGGTTCAGTCTTATACAAACTCTTTGTATATGATACCCCCACTCACATGTCTCCACCCGAATGATTTGGATCAAATGATTTGTAACACTTACAAATCTTGTAACATTTACAAAGTGGGTCGTATCTGCAATGTTACCAAGAAAAGGCGTCCAACCTTATTCATATACTGCAGACCTTTTAGGTTATTACTTGAACACGATCCACTTACATGTCTACCACATATTGTTTAAGCTACATTAAATTATCTTGGATCTTAGTTTATTGGATTGAGTTAATGCAATCTAAAAACTTCTTATTTTATTAAATAAATAATTAGTAATTACAAATTACAAACTATGAGAGCCATGAGATTTAGGGCACTAATCCCAACATTTCCTAGGTTTAATTTCATGCATATTATCATAACTTCTTCTAGGTTCTATTTCATGCATACTATCATAAGAAGAGAATAAAGATATAGATACTTGATCACTATTAGATGTTTTAACTTGCTTATTATCTACCTTGATCATAGGAAATATATGCTTAAAAAATTTAGCATCCCTTTATTCACATATTGATTTATTTGCAATGCTATTATGGGCATAACCAATCAAAACACATTCAAACGTTTTAGATTCTACCGTAGGTTTCTTGAATGCAGGATACGCTACCTTAGCCAAGCATCCCCACACTCTCAAGTAGTTGAGGTTAGGTGCATAACCTTTCCATAGTTCGTATGGCGTATTGTCCAATTTTTTTTGTGAGGGGCACTGTTAAGAATGAAACAGGCAGAAAATGTAGCCTCCTCCCACATATTGTCAGATAGTCTATAACTTAAAAGCATAACATTAATCATTTCCCTAAGTGTTCTATTTTTACGTTCAGCTATACCATTATGTTGTGGTGAATAGGGTGTTGCCATTTCATGAATGATGGCATGTGATTAATAAAATTCCTTAAGAAATTTATCTCTATGTTCACCACCTTTATCGAATTTTAACTTTTTAATCTTTTTGTCTAATTGATTATCTATTTCTACTTTATATTTAAAAAACATACCACTGGCTTCATCCTTCGTTTTTAAAAAGATAGATTTTAGTGTATCTTGAAAAATCATGAAATAAAGGATATATAATAATTTCTACCG
Source organism: Citrullus mucosospermus (assembly GCA_030954485.1). Classification (NCBI taxonomy): domain Eukaryota; kingdom Viridiplantae; phylum Streptophyta; class Magnoliopsida; order Cucurbitales; family Cucurbitaceae; genus Citrullus; species Citrullus mucosospermus. The sequence continues at coordinate 11,662,053 of CM062057.1, read as the reverse complement.
CCTCTACTTATTGTGCCCTTGAAATCAACCAAATCAGAATGAATCAATTCAAGTAATTCTTGTAGGAACCAAATATTGATCGTTGTGTCCTGGATAAACCCACTGTCTTAAAAGCAAGATCGGTGTGACATTGGTGCTAAATTGACAAAGTCGATTGCTCCCCAAGGTTAACACAACTCCCGATCTTTGATGTGCATCGATGGAAAATTGCTCAGAAAATAGTAGATTCAGAGAGGAAAAACATGAGAAGAAGAAAGATGAAATCTTCTATATCTTTTTTTCCAAAAACTAAGAACCCTTTTTAAAGGAAAAATAATTGAAGAATAAAACCATTTTTAGAATTAATTGAAGAGCTAAATAAAATGGTTTTTAAAATTAATTAAAGAATTAAATAAAAAACTATTTTTAGAATTAATTGAAGAATTAATTTTCACGAATTAATTATTGAAATTAAATTAAATAAATGGTTACAAAACTATTAAAAACTCCTTTTGTTTTTGCTCTGGGCCGAAAGCCCAAAGTCATTTTCAATAATCCCCCGTGAATGACTGATGTAGTAAACAAAACAAATGGACATTTTATAAAACCTATTTTTTGAGCAAAGATAGGATAACAAACTTAAACATCAATTTCTTAACGATTTGAATTGATGCATAATGAAGTAGGGCAAAAACTTGTTTGAGAAAGTGAGTTGCCTCTTAAACTTTCAATAACTATGGTTGAGATCCCCACAACACGTTTTACTCAAATTTTTATTGATTTTGCGATGAAAGCATGCTATTTAAGACCATTCACATAGAATTTCATGTCAACGTGAAAGCTCTAGAAAAAGATCCTTAGGAACCGTTTGTTTCCTGGTAATCTTAGATTACCACCTCATGGGCATCTAGATTACCTTGTTTGGATTGTGACAATCTTAAAATAGTAAGACATCCAAAGATACGTGATATCATAAAATCCCTCAATTCTAGCCACCTTCATTCCCGTTGAAATGATGGGTTTTCAAGATTCCCAAATACCAGGCATTAGTAAAATTACAGTCCTTACCATTAACCCTAATTAGGATATAATTAACCTCCACATTATTTTCTCTCTCATCACATTTTAATTATGTTTCATCTATACAAAGGCTCTCACAGAGCTCTATTGTATTTCTGCCCATGGTATTTTCACATTTCCTTTCTTTTCCTTTCCTACTTTCTTCTCCATTTTGCTTAATTTTTCCTACCTTTCACTTTTTTTTCTTTTCTTTTTTTTTTTTTGTTGGTGTTGTCTATTTAATTTTGATATTTTTTTCATATGATTTTTTTGAATTTTTTAAAATAATGTTATTTTAATAAATAATGACAAAAGTAGTGTTGGGTTGAAAGTATTAACAAAAACAAGGTAGCGAAATCGTGTACGAGTTCCACGATTTCCACATGACATGTAAATCGTGGACCGGATTTACCCTCCACATGGCATGTAAATCATGGATCTGGTCCATGATTTGCCTACATCTTCGGTCGACGTGGATTTTTTTTTCTTTTTCCTTATTTCTCTTCTTCGTGACTCCCTCTCTTTTCCTTTCTTCCTTTTTTTTTCTTCTTCTCCTGCATCTTCTTCTTCTTTTGGTCCAAAATCTGACGCGACCAACTCCGATGAGCGAGAGTGAGAGCAAGAGATAAGACCGATGGTGAGTGAGGAACGAAGCAAGAGCGAGACGAGCGAGACGAGAGCGAGAGAAATCAGTCTTTCGTCTCACTTGTCTTTGTCATCTCGTTCTCGCTCTCTCTTTTGTCTCTGTCGTGCTCGTCTCGCTTCCTTCCTCACTCACCATCAATCTTATCTCTCGCTCTCGCTCACCGGAGTTGGTCACATCGAATTTTTGGACCAAAAGAAGAAGAGTTGGAGAAGAAGAAGATGCAGGAGAAGAAGAATAGAAAAAAAAGGAAGAAAGCGAAAGAGAGGGAGTCACGAAGAAGAAAAAAAAGAAAAAAGAAAAAAGAAAAAAACCCACGTCGACCGGAGATGTGGGCAAATGGTGGACTGGGTCCACAATTTGCATGCCATGTGGGGGGTATGTCATGTGGAAATCGTAGACGATTTCGTTACCTATTTTTGTCAATACTTTTAGCCTAACTCTATTTTTGTCATTATTTATTAAAATAATATTATTTATCAAAATAACCCGATTTTTTTTAAAAGATTAGATTTTGTATTGAAGTTTCTTTCAAATTAGATTAGGTATTTTTTATTTTTTCAAATTGGTTTGTGTATTTTCATTTTATTCAAATTCTATTTTCTATTGTAATTTTATCAATTAGTTTCTTATTTATATTTCCAACTAATTAGACTATGTATTTTTCAAATATATATATATATATATATATATATATATATATATATATATATATATATATATATATATATAATCGAATTTTTTTCAAATTAGATTAGATATTTTTTATTTAGATTATGTATTTTTAATATATGTAATCTATAGTTGTCTTGACAAAAAGTCCAATGATCAAGATAAAAAGTTTAATTTTTTTTTTTTTGTTAAAGCTGATTATTGTTTTGATTTACAATTGATCTTTTCTAATATTCGATTTATTTGAAAATTACATGAATTGTATGACATTATTGGAAGATTATGTAAATTTAAGACATTCACAAGTACAAATCCTTCAAAACAAACACAGTTATCAATTATTCCCATACATGCAAAAAAAATATTATTGTGAAACAAACATGGTTATCTAAAGATGTCGGACATTTGCAATTCCATTTATCTATAATTCCAGACATCTAAAGATTTTGGTTATCTACGTTACCAAAAAAAAAAAAAAAAAAAACGACCCCTTAAACTTTTTCATAAAAGGCAACCACACCTTCACAATCACGTTAATTGTTTCATCAAGTCTATCGCAATAGACCTTTAAAAAATTGAGGTATGAAGATTTCACATCTAGTCCATACCAGGATCAACTTCATCAAGTCTGTCAAAGACAAACCACTCAAAACTGAGCTATGAAAATTTTACAATTATCCATCAAGTCCATACTAGGACCACCTAAAGAAAGGGCTATGAAATTTTTAAAGGTTTTAGTTCAGTTCATCAAGTCCATACTAGGATCACACAAATGAAGGGATATGGACCATCAAGTCTATCATAATAGACCACTTAGATAAAGAATTATGAACCAGCAATAGACCACCCAAATAAAGGTTTATAGACCACCATAATGGTTTGATTCCCATACTTGTTGAAAATTCTAGAATCACTCTACTTGTTAGGTCTTTAGTGAGAGGATCTACTAAATTTCTTTAGACCTTACATACTCCAATGAGATATCATTATTTCAATAACTGTGTCACAACTTCATGTCTAAGATATATATGCCTCATCTTGCCATCATACACACTATTCTTGACAATTCCTATGGTAGCTTGTGAATCATAGTATAAAGAGATTGGTACTAATGACCTCCCACAATGGTACATCTCCCAACAAACTTCTAAGTCACTCATACTGATGTCCCTTTTCCTGCTAATTTTAGCGCAATAAACTCAGACTCCATGATATACCTTGCTATACAAATCTATTTTGCAAACTTCCATGAAATAGCTCATCTAACCCAATAAGAACACATATCCATTAGTAAAACTTATTTTATCATTCTATGTTACTCAGTTTGCATACACTACCCTTCTAGTATGGTAGAAAAATACCAACTAAAATGCAAATGATGATCTATTTTACCCTTAAAATACCTTTATAAATGACAAAGGACAATCAAATGGTCTTTATCAAGATTATGTATGTATCTACTCAATCTTCTCAACATATGCAAACAGGTCTAGTTTAGTTCATTACACTTCCTATAATATAATCTTTGGATATTCAAATCGAGAAACACTATCTTCCTTATTATCCATAAGATTCATACTAGCATCATAAAGCATTCTTACAAGAGCATCATCAAAGCAATCAAATCTGATTGTCATAAAGAAAAAACTAAGTTTTTCTTATCTTAATACCAAGTATCACATCATCCTCACCTAAATATTTCATTTCAAATTGTGAGAACATAAATAACTTACCTAAATCTTTCATTTCAAATTGTGAGGACATAAATAACTTAGTATTGTTACTTACATCTATGTTTGTATCAAAGATTAGTCTATCATCAACATACAAACAAATAATCACATAATCAACTCCAAACAACTTTAAGTAAACACATGTATTAGAACAATTTACTTTAAAATCATTGTTTACTTAAGTGTTGTTAAACTTTTCCATGCTACTAAAGTGTTGTTAAATTTTTTCATTCCATTGTTTAGAAGCTTGTTTAAAATCATATAGAGATTGTGTGAGTTTACATACATCCATCTGATGTATTAGATGACCATGTATTGCTACAAATGCTATTAAGACTCTATAGTAGCTATTTTAGTCATACGAGAGTATTAATCAAAATATTTGATGTCATATTTACATACACCTTGCAATCACTAGTCCATATTTAAAATTGTTAAATGAACCATTTAGTCAGAATTTCTTCTTGAAGATCCATTTACACCTAATTGGTTTATTTCAATATGTCTCTTCATAAGCTACTAAATAGCTAAGCAACATTTTCTCTTTTCATGGTTCTATGTACGTACACCTACGTACCCATGATCATCCCTTTATCTGAATTGTCACACCTCCTCCCGGACTATCCTCCATAACCCGAGAGGAGATGTGAGGACAGTAACCTTGACTCCTCTGTAATGTTCACTGTCCAACCATTATCACTAGAGACAACCCAGACAAGGTTCTTGTGCAGGCAAAGCATCCCGAACTCGCTTGCTACCTGGAGAAAAAATAGAAAAAAACATGGGAAAGCATGAGCCAAAACCTCGTGAGTGACTAGTTTTGTAAAACTAACTTTTGTTCGAAAATAGGCATGTTAAATCTATTACGTATAAAGCAAGGATTGAATACAACAATTTAGCAGAAACATATTTTCTGATAACTCTATCAAATCACATAAATCCGTTCCAAATCGTATAGAATTGTCTTAGAAAAATTATACAGAAAACCCGTTTTGTTTCTCAATCATTTCCCATAGTTGAGGCGGAGCAAAACTCAATGCTCTCAACATCGAAAACAACCTTAGTTGGGGTGGAGCAAAACTCAACACACCCAACGTTGAAATTAACCTTGGCTAGATGCGGAGCAGAACTCGAAGCACCAGCAATATCAACTTCTATGTGCACATAGGAATATGGCGGGTAATCCAAGTACCTTCTCCATGTCCCTCAATACTGGGTCCCTAGGAAACTCACATGCCTTTAAGCATTGAGCCTCCTCTAAAACACTTTAGAAACCAGTTTTCCCACAATCAATTCACAGAAAAATCTTTCTTAAATAATATCTCATAAATATGTATAACGAGTATTTCAACCTTTTAATGAGAACAGATAACATGCCTCGTAAATAATATAGACATTCATCATGTTTTTCAAATGAACACTTTATCATTAAATCCCAACACATAAGAAAACCAGAACAACATTTCTAATAAACCATTTCCAAAGAAAAGAAAGTGTCACTCATAAAATGCTTAAGGAATTTCCTCTTTTTCCTTCAAATTCTGCTTTCTCGAGCTCCTTGAACGCAAGGCTTGAGGCTCTAAACTGCAAAGTAGCTGTTTCCCCTTTCTTGCAGCTCAGTTGGACGCAACCTTGCTCCTTGGACGCAAGGTTAACAGCTGACACGGAGTGAATAGCTCTTCTTGCGTCCCTTTTGATGCATCGACCTCTCTTGGACGCAAGGTCCAATCTTGAACGCAGCGGTCTCCTTGAACGCAGGGAGATAGCTTCTCTTGCTTCCTCTTCCGAGCTTCGACTGTTTAGAACCTCCCCTTCGCTCCTCTTCCCTCAAGGTTCTATTTATAGCTTTGGAATAAAGTGCTTTCTATCTCACTTCTCTTTTCTTTTTGCCACTTATTTTCTCTTTTCTTTTTGCCACTTATTTGCCACCTGTAACGTTGCATGACTTATTCAACATGAAATCTTGACACCTCCTTTTTATGAGGTGTTAAGTCCAGATGAACCCATGCAACCTTTACCAACTCATCTGAACCCATGCAACCTTGACCAGCTCATCTTATGCGTCCAACTTACTTCAACATACAACTATTCATCCAACATTGTGTTCCTTATACATTCATATAATCCTTTTCCAGGTTTTAGCTTCTTAACTCTCTTTCCTTACTCTCAGCCTTACTACTTTTAACCCCATTTCTCCACCGCATACAACTAGGCGTCTTTGTCTCATACGCATACTACTATGCGTTTGTATCTTACCGCATAATACCATGAGTCCAACTCTCTCTCCTTATGTCCATTCTTAGCTACGAGTCCTCCTCTTGTCAGATTACACATCCGACGATGTGGTTTACCATTGACAACCAAATCCAACTCAAGACCTTTCTCTATGCGTTTGTACTCTTTGCGTTTACGCTTACTTCGTTCTGCGTCCATGACCTTCCTCCTATCCTTGAAGATTCCTTGATTATCCCTCTATGCTTCCTTGAGTTATATCCCAAGGTTAATCCCTTAACCTTTTCCTTGCACTTAACTATTTCTCTTATGATAAATTAGTATGCGTCCACCTCCTGCTCCAGTCTTTAAGCTTACTTCTCAACCTTCTACTTTCCAACACTTGAGAATATCCCTCTATAGAAGTTTATGCGTTACTCAGTTTGCTGAAGTATTCTTCCCCCGGTTTCTCCTTATGTGTTTATCCTTCCTTCCCAAGACTTAGATCTATTTCCAATACTCCAAGACTTAACTTTATTTCTTTTTGCTTATACATCCTACCTTCGCCAAAGCTATTTTACCTTCCTTAACTACTTCCTACGCATTTACTCGAAATTAAGGTTACATTTCCATTTAATCATGGAATTTTAGCTCCTCAATGCATAGCTGTTAGCCACCTTCAACGCATAAACTCCTCAACGCATAGCCTTAACAACCCATGGTAGCCACCTTCAATGCATAGCAACCCTTCAATCATAGTTACCTTGAACACTTAATGACCTTTTCTGCGTTTGCTATGATATACCCGAAGACTTCTTTACCAACATCATGATCCTTACTAACGCATAATAAACCTTCAACACATGCTGCTCACGCCTTAAGGTTCTTCGGCTTCACTTTTCTTTCTAGCTTAACACCCTCCAAAACCATTCTCATAATTTGTTAATTTCCAAGACTAAGTGTGAGCCATGTAATTTCCTCTTCTTCCTAATTCTTGTGTTCCTTTTCCAATCTTCAATATCAATTACCATGCGTTAACGCTTTACCATTTATGCGTCAACCTGAGTATTCCAAAGATACATCTAACTTTTAACAAATTCCCAACTATTCCCTTAGCGAAATATTCATTTTTTTCCTAATACTATGCGTCCAACTAGTCTTCTTATCGCATAGTGATATTTCCCCAAACATAGTTGACACTCGAAAGATTTCCTTGAGTCCTTAGATCACCTTACTATACATGATTTACTTAACATAATTCTTTTCAAATTTCTTAATGTCTTCTTCTTAAACAAAAACTCTAACTTACAATTCACTCTTTCCTCCTTCCATTCATCTCAACGCATAGAATTTCTTGGCCATAATTTAGCAATTCCATAAACTTAACGTTCCGTTTTAAGAATTCCCCAACTCAGCATACTTATAATATTAGCTCCGCTATTCTTGTCTTTCTTTTCTTACTAGTCATCATAAGTTCCTAGGTTCTGAGATAGGGTATTACATGAATAATGTGGGACTTTGGTCACATTCCCAATAATCCTCCTATTGAACAAAGGACCAATTGAGCCTCCCCTAAAGTAGGCATCCATCCATCTAACTCTTATCTACAAACTCTTGAATGTCACATAGAAGATTTCACAAAGCACGAAGTTGCCTCATAAACCCCAAAATAGACCGAACCAGAAAAGGAAACTCCTTATTTCCATCTAATTTCATGAATTTCAATCCAATTTCATGAGTATAGATAGAGACAGAAATTGATTGACATTTTGGAAAAAAAATATTGCTTTCAAATTGTAGGAACAAAATGTCGATTGTTATGCCACTGATAAACCCACTGCCTTGAAAGCAAGATTGGCGCGACCTCGATACTAGATCTGAAGGGGTTGAATCCCAATGCGGAAGCGTATGATCATTTTTGTCTTTGATTTGGGAAAGAATAACATAATCAATTTTCTTGGAAAAATAAGGTTAAGTATAGGTAACAGAGAATTTAGAAAATACCTTAGGGATGAACAGGATTCTTCTAACTTACTTGGAGTTTTTTGAACTAAAACTCTAGGTCATGAACACCATTGTTAAGTAACTTGCTATGATTTAGGAAGGATCAATGGGACGGTGGGATCCTTTCGAACTGGAAAATTTTGATAGAAGGTTTTCTAGAGAATTTTAGAGAGAAGAGAGTTTATGACTTTTAGTTGTCTATATCTCTGTATCATTATATAGGGATCAAACCCTAACCCTAATCTTTAATTATTATTTATTAAATATATTAAATCAAATTTAATATAATTAAATAAATAATACTCCGTTAATTAATTCAACTATTAATTAATTAATCCACAAATAAACATCACATATTTATTTATAATGCACTCAATATAAGTCATATCTTTCTCTTAAGTTATAGTTTCAATATGAGTCTTATTTATATTAATTTTACTCTATAGTTTCAATATAAATTTCATTCATATTAATTTTACTCTATAGTTTTAATATGAATCTAATTCATATTAAATTAATATCTAAATCTCATTCAAAATGGCAATCTCTCATATTATATATTTTCAATTATAAATCATATTTATACTAACCTATAATGTATCATAATACATTATACTTTATATTAATCTTTATTAATATAAAATTTTCTTAAACAATTTGAACAATTCAAATTATTCTATAATTTACTAATCTTTGTTTTACCTGTAGTGAGCTAACAAGGGGACCTAATGGACCTACATATTAGAAGCTTCAATGATTCAAAATAAATTAATTAAACTCTGTAATTAACTTAATTAACATTCATTAATTGTGGATCATTCCACTAAAAACACATAGCTGCACTCTTCGCACTATAGATATATTTTTGCGTTCATGGATGTGACTATACATCAATAAGTCGACCCTCCACAAATTGCTCGTAATTACAGATGGACAACAATTTCTGTTTTACCCCTGTAATTACTTTTTTCTCCTTAAGTTCAACTGATCCTCTAATAAACAACTTGTTTATGGTCCAACCATAAGCAAATCTCTCTCTGGTCAATGAGAGGGAGGAACCCCTTGTTCAAGACCTAGATCTAGCACTTAAGGGAGTAATTTATCTACTTTTCCCAAAGACGGGAAGGAGTGAACTCCATCTTGTGAAGTTATGTTCCTAGTTCCCTACTCGGATAGATCCCCAAAATGGTAGACTTATTGAGTTGGCGACACGGGCCACTCTCACCCATACAAATCAAAGGATTGTCCTCATAAACAAGAGTCCAGAACTTACAAAGGATTGAGATCGAGTTACCTATGGTCATTCTAATGAAAAGTTAAACTCTTTAATCAAAGTTGTTATAATAAGAGATTAATCATTTTGTGGTCCAGTCTTATATAAACTCGTTATACAGGATACTTCCACTCACATGCCTCCACATGAACAATTTGGATCAAATCATTTGTAACACTTACAACTCTTGTAACAATTACAGTGAGTCGTATTTGCAGTGTCAATAGGATAAGGTATCCAACCTTATCAATATACTGGAGACCTTTTAGGTTATTACTTGAACAAGATCCACTTGTATGTCTAATACATACTGTTCAAGCTACATATAATAACCTTGGATCTTAGTTTATTGAATCGAGTAAAATGCACTATAAATGTCAAATAAATACCTCTTAATTTATAAAATAAATAATTTGTCTTTACATAAATTACAAACTACGAGATCCACAAGATTTAGAGCATGAATCCCAACAAAATCGACAAATTTGGTTGCTACCCAAGGTTAACACAACTCTCAATCTTTGACATGTACTCGTCAGAGAATGGGTTGGAATCGGTGGAAAATTGCTCAGAAAATATGTGATTTAGAGAGGAAAAACATGAGAAGAAGAAAGAAGAAATCTTCTATATCTCTTTTTTCCAAAAACTAAGAACTTTTTTAAAGGAAAAATAATTGAAGAATAAAAACCCTTTTTAGAATTAATTGAAGAGTTAAATAAAATGATTTTTACAGTTAATTGAAGAATTAGATAAAAAAAAAACTATTTTTAGAATTAATTGAAGAATTAAAATTTCACTAATTAATTATTGGAATTAAATCAAATAAATGGTTACAGAACTATTAAAAACTCAATTTTCTTTTGCTATGAGCCAATAGCCCAAAGTCATTCCCAACAATTACGTGCTCCTAGCGGCGAAAGATTTAAAAGGTTTAAGTAAAATTTTTTTCTACAGATATAGGATATTTACCATTTTCATGTGATTCAGATGTATTTATAAGTTTTAACTCTTTGAGTTGTTTAATTGATGCAACATTCACATGTCCTAATTTACCATGTCACATATCAATTGATTCAACGATGTAAGCAAAACTGGAAACATTTTCATTTCTTGTAGAAGCAATAATAATAACATTCAAAACAAAGAGACCATCAGATAAGTAGCTCTTACTAATGAAGAGACAATTTCTAATGAGGATAAACTTGTGAGCTTCTAGCACAATTTTAAACCCAACCATGTTCAACAAACTTCTAGACACAAGTTTCGTACGTAGCAAAGGTACATACAAAACATCACTCTAAGATAAAGTTTTTCCAGAAGTTAGTTTTAAGAGAACTTTCCGTTTTCCAAGTACCCCTATCGTGGTAGGGTTACCCATGAACACACACTCGCCATTGGTAGTATCTTGAAATTCATGAAAGAGTTCCCGATTTGAGCGAAGTGTCTCGATGCACCGGTGTTGAGAATCCAGTCAGTTTCTTTTCCACCAGGTTGGCCTCCACAACTACAGTAGCAATAATGTCATTCTACTCCATAAGATTGGCATGTGGGATAGGTCGTTGATTCGACTTTCCTCTCCTTTGGTTGCACTAGTAGGATTTGTGCCCTTGTCTTTCATAGACATAACAAATCATCTTTTTCTTTTCAATTTTCCCACTAGTAGACTTGTGATATCCCATATTTTCAGCAAAATTCTTTTTAATAGACTGCTTGTTATTATTTTTAAACTTTATTAATAGTAAAAGACTTAACCAAGTTAGCATTGACCAAATTTAACGATTCAGAAATAAGCTGGTCTTTTTGTCTATTGGCTTCTTTAGTATGCATGTGCTTGATCAGCTCCTGAAGCGTAAGATCCTTCTTCTTGTATTTCAGATGGTTGCGGTAGTCGCTCCAAGAAGGTAGGAATTTCTCAAGCAATGCGTTTGCTTGAAGAATCTCATACATCTTCATACCTTCAATCAACACATTTGCTACCTAAAGGAATTGAATTCCTCAGCGAAAGTACATGAACTCGTGTGTCATTGAAAATTGTTTTGGAGATTCTTGAAAAATAGAGAAATTACATAAGATAAACATACATTCATAAGCATGTTGTTTACATACCTTTGAAGACCTTCTTCAATGCTTTCCTTTGCACGAACTCCTTGAAGACTTTCTTCAAGAATTCCTTCTCCGTTATTTCAAGAATAGCCACGAACAATGACACCACCACTTGGAAACCTTGCTATTCTTTGGCAAAAATCGAGATGGTGGGATCTCACTATTTGGAGATGGAAACAACAACTTCACAGAGGAATTTTCTTTAAATTTATGTTTGAGGGAGAGATGTCTTGTTGTGTAGAGAGGAAAAAAGCATATGAATATTTTCTTCTCTCTTTTGTGTGAAATACAGAATGGAAAGTTATTTCATTAAGAGAGAGAGAGAGAGAGAGAGAGAAGAGTTAAATGGAGAAGAAATAACTCCCCACCAACATACTTTGGATAATTCCCAATGAAAGTTATCTTATCCAAATTTAATTTATATATTAAATTTCATTTAATATATAGCTATAAGAATTAATTAATTAATTAATTAATTAATCAATAAATACCATATATTTAACTGAAATTATAATTGAATCATATTCAAATATAATCCTCTCCCATAACCTATAGTTTAAACATGAATCTCATCCATATTTATTTTACCTATAAGTTTTTATATGAATCTTGTTCATATAATTAATATTTAAATCTTATTCAAATAAATGTCTCTCAAATAACCTATAGTTTTAATACGAATCTCATTCATATTAATTAATATTTGAATCTTATTCAAATATTTATCTAACTCATATAATAAAGTATAAATTTTGAATCTCATTCAAAATTAACCTTATATCATAATGTATCTACATACATTATATTAATTTTATCTTATACAATTAATTTTCTTATTTAATTTGAACAATTCAAATTAATTCAAAATTAGATGATTCTTATTTTTACCCTTAGTGAGCTAGTAAGGAGATCTAGTGAACCTATAGATTAAAAGCTCGAATGATACAAGATTAATTAATTAAACTATTTAATTAAATTAATCAACATTCATCAATTGCACTTCACTCTCCTAAAGATCCATAGCTACACTCTTTCTATTGTAGATATATTTTTGTGTCCACGGGTATAACCAATCAAAAGTAAGTTGACCCTCTACGAATCGCTCGTAATTACAGCTAGGTCAAATTATCGTTTTACCCCTGTAATTACATCTAACTCCTTAAGTTTCACTGATCCTTTAATGAACAACCTGTTTATAATTCTACTATAAACAAAACTCTCTTGGGCTAGTTAGAGGGAGGGGTTCCATTGTTTAAGACCCGAAGTCAGCACTTAAGGGAGAAATTCATCCATTTACTCTAAAGATGGGAAGGAGTGAATTCCATCTTGTATAGCTATGTTCGAGCGAATTCCATCTTGTGTAGCTATGTTCCCAGCTCCCTATTCGAAAAAATTTCCAAAATGGTAGGCTTATTGAGTTGACGAGTCGGACCACTCTAACCTATACAAATCGAAGGACTGTGCTCATAGATAGGAGTTTATAACTCACTCAGGATTGAGGTCGAGTTACCTATGGTCATCTTATGAAATGTTAATCTCTTTAGTCAACAGTATTATAAAGAGAGATTAATCATTTCGTGGTCTGGTCTTATATAAACTATTTGTATTAGATACCCCCATTCACATGTCTCCATATGAACTATTAGGATCAAATCGTTTGTATTACTTTACAGCTCTTGTAATAATTACAAAGTGGGTCGTATCCGTAGTTTCACCAAGATAAGGTACCCTACCTTATCCATATACTATAGACCATTTAGGTTATTACTTAAACATTATCTACTTTTATGTCAACCACATACATGTTTAAGTTACATAATAACCTTGTATCTTTCTTTGATGGATAATTGCATATGTTAAATAATCAATCATTATAACAAATAATATATTGACTACGAAGCTTTAGGCCATACATCCCAACAATACCAGGTTCTTGTACTCGTGAACCTGGTCCATAATCGGCTTGTCATCCATTGTAGCCATTTACCAAGAAAATATTTTTCCTTGTTCGTGTCATCTCATCCGTACCTGGATTCTAGAGTGTCTTAGATTGTTGGAAAGGAAAAATTTGTCGTTGAATTCCGCTCCAAATAATTAACCATTCTCATCCAAACCGTAGTAGCAGCAAAACCGGGTGGAACACAGGGAACCTTTGGATTTCTCTATCAAACAATTAACAGCTCGAGGATAACCAAAAGGGAGTTTGAGAATTGTTTCAATAAATGGTGAGAAGTAAATTGCATAAAACAAAAGTACCTGAAATTGAATTCGAATGATAAAAATATCTAACTTAGGCTTAAGTGTGTGTTCGTTTGAATTTCTATTCGAATTAAATTGAGTTTCTTAGCTTGTTGCATAAAAATAGATTTATCATTTCCGTACAAGGATGCGTCGAGAATTACTCTAGATGTGATCATGATTAAGCAAGTTTTCCTATAAACACCCAAGTATAAGCATTTATAGGTTTCCTAGTGAGTTCAGGGTCGAACGCAAGGATTTGTAATAACTAGGCGTTGAAATTAGATGCTTGACTATGCGGTGAACTATACATATAATATGTGCATTTGTTGGTTGTATGTGTCTAAAACTATACAAAAAGAATGAAAAGAATTTCCTACAACTTAACAATGAGGTGGACGCGGCGATGGGTAGTCATATGTCATTTAGTGTCAGATAGCATGCGTTGAGAATGAATGGAACCATGCAATAGAAGTAGAGTTGAACACAAGAGCTAGTTGTTACCTAAACTTTCTAACTACAATTACATACCTACAAACTGCGTTTGTGAATCCATCTCTCGATGTTTCGATGCCACATTAATCTTATCTCTAAGACTTATGGTAAGTTTGCGTTGGTAAAAGATGAACTACATCTCTTCAACTCATCTAGTCTTAATAAATGCTAAAGATTAGCCATCCACTATCTCAAGCTCGACAGTCATGCTTACTACCTTCGTTTGTCAGGCAAAGTTATGCAAGCTAAAGATATGCATTAATCAAGATGTAACATACTCATAATTGCTCAAGAAAAACTAACTTTTAACATCTAACTCATTTAGCATTTAGACAATATGGTGTAAGATGTTTAAGATGGAAATAGATGGAAGATAATAGTCAATCAAACTCATATTAAGAAAATAAATCATTCTCTCGAATGTCATTAACAAAATATAAGCCAGAAGAAGAGAAATGGAGATAAAACAGAAATGAAGGGCGTCAAGCCACCACTGGCAGCGTCTTGCCTCATGGAGGCTTGAGATGGTTGCTATCTGATACATAGATTCCATAGGGTGAAGGTTTTCACTCACTGGGAGACGACTCTGAAGGTGCTCAGAATCCTTCTCTCAGAAGAGCTCGAAATGGAGGCTGGTTATGGTGAGGGAGAAACTGTGCAGAGCTTTCGCCTCTTGAACTGGTCTCTCTTCCTCCTTTTCTTGGAGAAGCTTTTGGGCTATTTATAGGCGTCAAAAAGTTGATATCATGATGATCTGACACCTTTGCATTAAATTTCAGCCACGCTGCATAGACTTTTCAGATTTTCAGCCTATTTATTCTGCCATGATCTAATTTGGTGTTGTCCTTTTTCATAATGACATGACAACTGTTTGAGCATGCGTCTGTATCTACTATTTCTCGACGCATGGTCTCGACGCATGGGCTCAACGCATAGGCTCGACGCATGGGTTTCCACTTGTTCTCGCAGCAGCTTCGTCTCTTCGTACTTGGTTGTTTGCGCTTCTTTTCTTCTTAACCCTGCGTTAGGAACAGAAAAGCTCATCGTTTTTCAAGTATTTTCTTTTGTAAATAGTGTCAACGAATGGTGATACATTTTTCATCATTCAACTACCAAAATCATGCGTTTAGCTCCAAAGTTACTCTAATTAAATCAAATAGTGACTATAATAACTTGTATTTCTACAAGTTATCAGTGTGACATTCCAAATTTTTGGGTAATTTTTTTCTGAAAAAAAATTAATTATCTTGAATTATTTGGTTAGTTGTTTGAATTTTGAGGCTTTAATTTGATTATGTTGAGAAAATAATGCAATTTAAAGTAATTGTGATAAAAGATTTGAATTTAATTCAATTAGTGGAATTTATTTGGGGGATTTAAAAGTTGGATTGAACATGAAGATTGGAATTGGGTGAGATTTAAGAACTTGATTAATTTAAGAAAATATGAGTATAAATTGGAATTTAACTTAAGTTGGGGAATTGATTTGTTAGGAGATATTTTGGTTAAATAAATTATTAAGTGGTGGTTGGAAAAGATTTGATTTTATGGGTTGAGGAATATTATATTAAATAAGTTGTATATGTTTTGGGAAAAGAAAAAGGAAAAGGAAAGAGAATTTAAAAAAGTATATATATATATATATATATATTATATATATATATATATATATATATATATATATATATATATATATATATATATATATATATTTAAACTAATCTTGGATTTTAGTCTATTTTGATCTATCATTTGTAAGCCGTAGCCCAATTTCTCTCTCTTCGTTTAGCTTCTCCGACATCAACCCTTTTCGTGGGTTACGCTGGGATTTCAAGATTCGATTAGGCCAGGACAGTTTTGGTAAGTATTGTTGATCTTCTGGTAAGTATTGTTGATTTTCTTGTAATTTCGTGAATACCCATTGGTGTTGGTTTTAATTGTTGTTACCCATTGAGTTTAGGTTTTAGATTTAAGCTTCTAAGAATTTTAAAACCGGAAGCAAGCTGTCCAAGCGGGTTAAATGGTCCATTTTGGTTAGACTGAAGATACTGTGACAGTTGCACTTTAGGCAAGAGATTTGGTTCACTTGTTGATTTCTCTTGCATACCTATTTTGTTGGTGTAGTGTGTGATACACAGGTTTAGAATCTGGAATTGGGTGTTTTGGTTGGCTTTGGCTTTGGCTTTGGCTGCTTTTAGGCTTATCCTCAGGTAAGGAACTTACTACTGAGTCTATGCTAATGCCCATGGTTACTTATTGACTGAATTATGGTTATTGTATGGATTGAATTATTGCATTGGCTGGTTATGATTATTGTGTTCGCTGGTATAATGGTTAATTAACTTATTACTATGAACTGGAAACTTTGCTTGATTATGTTAGTTATGACTGCTATGTCATGGTGATTGTTATCCTGTTTATCATGCCCTGTATCGCTATTGACGTGAACCTTCAGGTACACTAATTATCATTATGATTATGATTACGACAGGTGTCCATTGGAATCATCACCTATGTTTATGTTTATGACTGTGACCTTCGGGATCACTGTATGCCTCCGGGTTCGCTACTTATGCCTATGTTTATGTCTATGTTGGGTACACGAGTGCATATGATAAAAGATAACAACCTCACCTAGTAGGCCTAGTAGTGAGTCATTTATTGAGTATTTTGTACTTGTTCTTTTCATGTTTTAGGTAAGCGAAAGGACACCTTGGCGAATGATGAGAGAAAACCTTGACCCTGTCATTAGGACTAGTTAGATGCTTCTGCACAAGAGATTTCATGTTTTCATCTTAAGAATTTTGGTTATGTCATTTGAATTCAGAACTTTATTTTTTTGTCTTTTAAAATTCTCATGGTCAGAGGTTTTATGCGAGTTTCCTGTTTTATTAAAATTGTACAAGGAAACTTCGATCAAAGATTTTTAGTTATTTGAATTTTGCAAAATATATTTATTTTAATCAAAAATTTATTTTGATTTTTTTGTAAAATTATGAAAATGAGTTGTTTTTAGATATATCATGCATATAGTGACACCTAGTTCAAATACTAGGAAGTCAGGTTGTTACATTAAGAGTTGATTTTTCCCAATTGTTGCAACTTGATCATGGATTAGTAAAATACTCCTATATTTTCTACCTTAGCCAACTAATGCGCACTTTCCGTGTTAACCACAAGTGTACGAGTCAAGTTATAATATAAGATTGTTAAACTCCGAATGTCGTTTCATTGAGGATCCAATTGTGAAGGGTTAAGTTACTTAGCTATTTTAGAATTGAGTCAATTTTATTTGAGGATTTGATCTTGATTTGTGATTTAGGAAAACTAAGAAGGAAAGCAAGTAAATAAGAAACACAAGAGTCAAAGAGAGACGTTCTAGGTAATGAATCCTTGTTTATTTCATCATGCAATATTCTAGGGTTCATGTATTTTATTGCAATTCATATTCTTATGTCTAGAAATTTCAATCCAAGTTATTTTCTTTCAAAAAAAACATTTTCTCATGCAATTTAATTGATTACTAATTTCTTGAAACCAATATAAATTACATGACATTAAGAGTAGTCTTTGGCGACTTTCATTGTTAACCTAACTATTTTCATGATAGATTAACTACAATTCATTGTTATAGATCTAATTAGACGTACAAATTTCTCAACCATACATCTAATATAACATTCCAAGATGACCAATCAACAAGAATTTAAGCACAATAACAATGAAAAGCATACTCATTACAACAAAACCATGAATAGTCTACAATATCAACATAACTTCATAAACAATTCATCAATACCCTAAAACTAAAGAGTTTAGTCGCTCATAGCTTTAAGCAACATGTTCACAAACAATATGAGCCTAAAGAGTGTAAAGAAAGAAAAAATCTACTAGGAAGAAGCCCTTGATTGAGGAGGAACCGCTAAGATGTCCTTTAGTCTTCACGTTGGGAACTTGAACAACACTAAACTCTCTCTCAAACTCTCTTCTTTCTTCCTTGCAACTAACTCACTCTTTGGGACTCTCTAATATATTTCTTGGTGTGTTGATTAATCTTTAGTGCTGCTGGAAACCTTCTAATTTATAGAGTTGGCCGCTTAAAATTCTTTCCAAAAATGTAGATTTTTCAAGTTAGGAAAAATGGTGTCGCGGTGCTGGACAATGGCGCCGCTGCGCTGCCCATCATCAAATGGTGGCGTTGCAGTGCTGTGTCGCAACGCCGCATTGATGTTGCTACGCTATGGTTGGATGCTGCTCTCAGGAACCGACGCCGCGGCGCTACCTTGTTTTTGTCAATTTTGTATTTTTCTTCTCTTTTTCGCTGGATTTTGGCTCGGTTTTGATCTTTTGGCTTTCAATTCTAGTTTTCTTTATTTTGACCTGAAAACCACTGGCAAACAACTGAAATCTAATATAAACTACCAGAATTTAAGAGAATAAAAAGCAATTTTCAAGCGCTTTTCACCAACTTACCTAGAAGTGCTAGGTTAGGGTCCAAACCATCAAATTAGCCAAATTCATAGATGAACGCATCCTACTAATCGAGTTAATCGCATTAAGATCTAGGAAATTACCAAGTCGAACGTTCGATTGGAATGCCAAATCAAACATTCAAATCAATTCTTCCCTAGGTTAATTAGGCAATGTTCATTGGGATGGATTTTCAACTTACAAGCCGATTCAACCAAATGCTACTCTAAATTTACATGCAATTAAATGTCATGCATTGCAAATTAAACCTTAGCAATTGACTACACTTCGTAAGCAGAATCATATTCAATCATCATATATAAACCGAGAAGAAATTGTCGATAATACAGGAAATTATAGAAATAACATCAAAAAAATCTTACAAGTGTGCAAGTTTAAGAAAAACGACTCTATGTTTAAGCTAGAAACGGTACCTTTAGCCCATAATCTTCATAATGAACATCAAGGTGGAATGTTGATACAAGAACTGACCAAAAAGGGGAAGAAAATAAAGATTAAGTGATGTAGAAGTCAGCTTGATTTGGAGATGAAAACGCTAGGCATCATAAATTTTTTATAGAAATTACGACAGAGCCGCGATGCTGAAGCTAATTATGCGCTTTTTTAGATCGGAGCGTCGCAACACTGTAAGCATTTTTCAGAACCTCAGCTTTCAGGAAAATGCTCCGCGGCTTCAAGGGCAATTTGATCAGTTTGCCTCTCTCTTTCCCGATTTATGTAATTGAGCTTCGTTTTGATCCGTTTCAGCTCTATTTCAGCTTTATCGCCTGGTACTACCTCACAAGTGTTTGATATCTGTAAAATCATGAAATAAACATATAAAACCTAAGGACAACCCTGAATTAAGAAGAATAAGATAACACGTTTTTTGTGCTATTAATTGTCTTTGTTGATTTTGCACCACGAACAGATCGAATAATGAATGATTCATATGGTTGAGAAGATGCCAATGAATTTTTTTGTTGTCATTCTCATACTTGTCTGAATCAGAGATAGGATGAGACTTGGATTGACTAGCTTCTGTCGAATCTGTAGTCTTGCATCTGTTCGAATTTGAAACCTTGGAACTTTTCGAATTGATAAACACGACATCCTTACCTTTATCAAATTTGGTGGAGGTGAGGACATAGTCAATCTCCAATTGCTCGAAGAAAATCAAGAGCTTTTGAGACCAACACTGGTAGTTTATTTGTTTAGTGGCTCCAATTTTGACAGATCTGGAAGGACCTTATCATTTCTGATCGATTTGGAAAGACGAGAAGAAATTTTTTTGCTTTCAAATTGTTGTAATCAAATGTTGGACGTTGTTATGCTATTGAAGAACCACTATCTTGAAAGCAAAAATCAGTGCGACCATGCGCTGCTAAATTGCGAATGCTGGTTACTCCCTAAAGGTTTTAACACAACTTCTCAACTCAAGCGTGCACTCGCCGGAGGAATGAATGAAATTGTTGAAAATTTATGCTTAGAAATATGTAAAAGAAAATTGAGGAAGAAAATTTGGAAAAAGAAAATAATTATATCTCTTTCTGTATCTGCTCATTATATTTGAAGAGAAAAAAAAGGAGTGGTGACTAGGGCAACGAAAGAATTTCAACGGATCAACAGGGGGCACAAATCAATTGATCCAATAAATGTGGATTTGAATTTAGTATAAAAGTTTTAATAAAAACAGTAAAATTTTAAATAAAAAAGTAGTAAAAATTAAGTCTTTATTCGTGTGATTACCCACTCCCTCATCTAATCGAAGGGGCGGCGACGCGCAAGTGTGGGCCATGAAAAGTCTCTATTTCCACTACATCCACAATTTTGGAAGCTCATTAGTATGTCTTTATATTTGTACTAGCATTGCTAAATCTTCCAATGTGGGACAACTCCTTTTCTATTTTTACATGTTTTGCTATCGTCCTTAGCCCAAGTCATTCCCAACAATATATACCTCATATTATTAAATATATCCTTACTTTAAAAGGAATATAATACATGATATGAAACAACTATACAACCATAGATATTAAAGTAAAATATCACTTTAAAAGATCTTTATTCTCCAACGATTATGTAGTTACCCATCGGCCAACGTTATAGACTTTGCATCATGATCGTATGTGGTTGTTGTTGTGAAGTTAAATTGTTCCAACGAGGCGGAACAAGAAGAGCTAAAGATGAAAAGTTTGAGAATCGATGGTGGATTTCGAGAACCCTTATTCGCCAACCAGTTAGTGAGCTTATAAACCAAATCTTTAAAATCATTCTGGTTGATATATAAATTTAGTGTACTTTACACACACTATAACCTATTATATTGATTATGTACACACAAACCTTTTACTTTTTTGTGGATATATACACAAGAATATTTCAAACATATATCCACACCAAAGATAGTTAGAGAATATATGGAAATAAACAGAGTAATATATAAAAGATATTAAACATATTGTTTATATATAATGGAATATCATTTATAGATATAGGGTAATAACCAAAGGAAAATAAACTTAAGTACAATTGGGCTGCACCCATCTATTATGCAGCCCAGCTAGCACCCAATAAGAATGTGCCATGTGGCACTTGTTTTTTTTTTTAATGATTTTTTTTATAATTATTTGTGTGGGTAAAAAAGAGGGGAGTATGTGATTAGGTGCAATCTCATTTGCACCTAATTATTGCTCATAGCCAAATGCAGACGGAGGGGCACATGAAATTATACTAAAGAAAAATATTTAGGTGCATTTTGAGCCGCACCTACATTTGAGCAAATTGTCCAATCATAATTTTTCATGTGGCAAGTTTTTTTTATTTCTTTTCTAAAATAATTACTATTTTGCAGAAATCTATCTTGATGCACAGGGGCTTGAGTGATGCAGCCGCATTAGAAAAGCCCTAATTTTTCAGATTTGTGTCTAGTCAATTTGGTTGCTATTTTTTTGGTCAAAACTACTATTCAATGTCTAAAATGTTGGGTAAACACCCAAACCATGATTTAAGGCCATTCCTCATCCAATTTGGGCCGATAAAAGGAGGAGAAGTTGTTCATTTCAAGCATTAACCCTCCATCTAGGATTCCACCACACCGTTCTCCACAATTCTGGGCGTTTTCTCAGTTTCTCAAGTCATAGCCTTAAGAACGAAAGTTCTTCTGAGACGTGATCACTCTAGGTCATCTCATCCCATGAAAGTGTGTGGTGAGAGAAGGTTCATCTTGGAGAAAGGAAAATCAACCTAGGGAAAGACTAGGGATTTGAGAAATAGACCTAGGGCATCTTAGAGTTGTATTTTCCAACATTTCTTTTAATTCCCTTTGCATTTTTCTATCTTTGTTTCTTTTCATCCATTAAATATTTATCTTGTAATCATGATTTATGCTCTAATGAAATCTATTCATTTGTTCTTAATCATGAGCTAAATTCTCTAAGAGGTTCAGTTATGTGAATATCTTAAGGCTTTATGGCTTGAACAATGTTTATGCTTCAGACCTCTTTGACTTTTACAATTCTTTTATTGAATTTATGGATAAATATTGTTAAGTTAAACTGATCACTTAATTTAACAATCTAGTGGAGTCCTAATGCTGAGAAGGTTAGGATATAAACTGATTTCACAAAGGAATATGAGATTAAGAGCCCAGAAATAGGACTGTGGCTTAGAAATAAGTGACACCATAGGGTAAAGAAAATTAACTCGAATTAATCTAAGATGTAGCTACCCATGGAAACATTTGGCATTATCTGCTTAAATCTTCTAAAGGAACTTGATAGAAGACAAAATAGGAATTGTTTTCTGCTCATGTTAAGTTATTGTCTTGGTATGATGCGACTACATTGCTAAGGCATACCCTTATGGTTGAAACATAACTGTATCCCTGTTTAACACTTTTGTTTACTGTTTTTATCAACTTCAACCTCAAAATCACTTATTTACTGGTTACCCCTTGATTTGCATTGAAAAACTCTTTCTTCGAAGAATTGAATTGCATAAATAGTCTCCTAGGATTCAACTCTTGGAATACTCCAAAATTTATTACTTTATTGACAATGTATGCTTGCACTTAGACCATATTTATTCTCATTTTCATCACTCGTAGACGTTTGGTCGATCAACTTCATATAAATGGAAATCCCAACAAATGCTAGTTAGTTATTAAAGTATCAGAAAATGATATTTAACAAAAAGAAAGAATATCAGAAAATGATGAGCAAGGGTACAAAAAAAAAAAAAAAAAAAAAAAAAAAAAAAAAAAAAAAAAAACTAATTAATTGAAAAAAAAATCTAAAACATATAAGAGATTCAAGAAATATAAATATTGATTGATTTCTTGAGTTGACTTGGATGAATTTTTTTTTTGCTTGACCAATTGGGGTGTTTGGGGTGAGGAGATGAGATGAAATGAGTTGAGATATGAACTCAACTCCTTGTTTGGAAGGCCAACTTCGTATATCACCGGCATTTTATACCATATCCACCAATAGTGCACTCAACCCTTA
This sequence comes from Citrullus mucosospermus, assembly GCA_030954485.1. Taxonomy (NCBI): domain Eukaryota; kingdom Viridiplantae; phylum Streptophyta; class Magnoliopsida; order Cucurbitales; family Cucurbitaceae; genus Citrullus; species Citrullus mucosospermus. The sequence goes on along the minus strand of CM062057.1, from coordinate 11,638,665 downwards.
TCACCATCAACCACTTCCAATGATCAACTTCGGCGACCATCTCCGACATCCAACTCCAGCAAAATCCAACCATCACTATTTTCGAAGACCATTATTCTAAATTATGACTACTACAACCATCACTATTATTCTTTTATTTAAAAAGGTTAAATGAGATGTAAGGGCTAAATTGTAATTGGGTTGAGATTTTTTATGAAAATCTCTAGACTATTTAACCATTTGTGAATGAAAAAATTGTGATTATGGACATAAATGAAAATCTGGTCTTTTTAGAGTCTATCTATGTTGTTATCCCACCGTTTTACTGGTGATCTTGTTGATAGTTAGAGTAATTCAGTCGTAGATGCAAGGCAAAAGTTTATGGAAGTAAAATGATTGTCTAAACTAGCATATAAGGTCTCGTTTGATAATTATTCAAGTCTTTTTGATAAACATTTTATTTCTTATTTTTAAAAATTACATCTATTTTCTCTAATTTTCCTATAATGATTTTATAGTTATAAGAGGTGTTTATAAATTTAATTTTCAAAAACAAAAAACAAGGGATTAAGGCCCCATTTAGTAACCATTTCGTTTTTTTGTTTTTGTTTTTGAAAATTAAGCCTATTTTATTCCCATTTCTTGCGTTGATTTGCATCTCTTAAGTACAATGGTTAAATTCTTTGCTAAATTTAAAAAACAAAAGCAAGTTTTTAAAAACTATTTTTTTAGTTTTCAAATTTTGGCTTGGTTTTTTAAACCATTGGTAGAAAGTAGATAACAAAAAAATAAATTTAGATGTAGAAGCATTATCTATATAAGCTTAATTTTCAAAAACAAAAACAAAAAACGAAATGGTTACAAAATGTGGCCTAAATAGTGTGAAGCTTTAGTTTTTTATTTTTTGTTTTAAAAAATTAAGTCTACAAACACTCCTAATTTTATTGCTTTGTTATACTGTTTGTACCAATGTTTTCAAAACCTAAGCTAACTTTTGAAAACTAAAAAAAATTATTTTTAAAAATTTATTTTTGTTTTTAAAATTTAGCTAAGAATTCAACTCTATTACTTAAGAAAGATGAAAACTATTATAAGAAATTGGGAAGAAAGAAACTTAATTTTTTAAAAATATATTTTTTTAGTACAATAGGGGATGTGAAATTTGAACCATAGACCTCATAATCGCTAACATATCTTGAATTCCAATTAAGGTAAGCTCACCTTAGCAAAAGAAAAGCTTAATTTTTAAAATTCAAAAACCAAATAATTACTCAGCTGGGCTAAAAAATTGCATGTGATATTTCTTCCCCTTGCATGCGCTTTCTTTCTTGCAACCTGAGAGATGTTACAATAGTGGTTTCTCTAATAGCAAATAATATTGGTTTAAAGAGAGATTCTTTCTACTATACGTATTTTTGGAAGTATGTGATGAAGAATGTGATGGACACTCGCAAATAAACAATCAACAAAAGAATATTTGAAGGGAAACAAAATTACTTATATTTGAAAGACTCTTCCAACTTGGTTCACACCTTTTACTTGAACTCTTTATGCATTCTTCTACACGTACTTCAACAATACAAAGACGAATCCTATTGGATATTAACTCTTACCTTAAGCACATGAAACTCTTATCAACCCCTACTTAAATCTATGAAACGACTATATTAACTCCCATGCATACATTAACATACTTAACTCTCTAGAGAACATTGAGCATTCGTGAAAGAGAGCAAATATAGAGAACATTGAGCATTTGTGAAAGAGGGTGAGCACATCTGTAAAGTAGAATATGGCACAGCAATAACACAGTATTTGCAAGAAACTATATTTCCATGAGGAAATTAGATGCAATTCCAGAGTTAAGACAATACAGCTCAAAACTTTTAGAAGAGATTTACTCGGTTCGATTGCAAGTACCTCAACGAGGAGCCTTCTTCTTCCCTGCAATAGCAACCTTCTTACCCTTCAAGGTTCTGCAGTTGTTTTTCGTTCGTTGTCCTCTGCAAGGCAACCCCTGAATGTGTCGAATCCCTCGATAACACTGAATCTCTTTCAATCTCCTTATGGCAAGTGCATTGAAACGCCTCTGCAAAAACCAACAATCGCCATTTGTAAGCACTTCACACAAGTATAGAGACAACCAACGTTTGTAATTTCAACACACACACACACATGGAGAAAGAAAGTGAGAGACCAGATCTCCTTCAATCATGTACTTGGAAACTTCATCTCTGATAGATATTAGTTCCTCCTCGGATAAGTCCTTGGTAATCTTATTCTCCACGTTTAGATCAAACAATATCTTCTTAGCATTGTTGCGACCAATACCATGTATATATTGAAGGGAGTATTGAACTCGCTTGTTGTTTGGTATCTCAACTCCTCCAACACGGACACACTTGATTTGAAGACCACGGACCTGAACAAAATTGAGGAAGAAAAATGAGGGATCGTTCAATAAAAGATAGAATTCTGTTAAATCACCAATCACCAAGAAGCTTCAACTAGTAGCTTATAGTAAATTTAGATACATCAACACTTCATTCCTCCATACTCGTGGCCTTGAAAATTTATAGAAGTTCCACGAGTAGAAATCAATATTAATTAATAATGTTAATATTAGTTAACAGAGTACAAATACAAGACCTTCTACTCTAATATCCTTGTTAACTCAACAATGAACCCAAAATCCTATGCTAATGGATTTGGGTAAATTTAATTATATCAATACTTCAAAGATCAACTTGATAACATCAAGCATAGACTGGTGTGTCAAATTGCAATTTAAGGTCAGCCATTAATCCGCAGAATCTCCTCTTTCAGTCCAATTATATCTGCTTAATCTTTATAATCAATCATGCACAGACAGGGCGAGAGAAACTGGGACAAATATTAAGGATTTTATTATTATAATTTAATTTTTTGGGGGGTTGGATTTAGGATCATGAGTTCGATTCCTGTAGACAATAGCAGTTAGGGAAAGGAAATACAGAACTTTGGTTTCATAACACTGTTCCATCAAGATAGAGATAAATTACTTCCAAATAGAGATAAAGTGTAGTACTGTAAACGAGGAAGAATGAAGGGAAAAGTGTTGAGAGAATGGTAAGTAATAATAGTTTAAAATCCCTCCACACCCTAAAAAATGCATGAAATTAAAGCAAAAGGAAGTGAAGGAAGTGGAAATTGTAGAATCCAAGCAATTGAAGGAAGGAAGAGAGTAAAATTGAAGAAAGGAAGGGCATAGTGGGGGTGGGAAGAAGAGAAACTTTACCTGAGGGTTTGAAATGGGAAAGGAAAGGGTGTTAGAGAGAGGATTGGAGTTGCGAGCATTGCAGATAACGGAAAGCGAAGGAGCGAGGGGCATTGCTAAAGTCTGCGCCATTATCTCTTTTCCAAGTTCTCAATCAACAAACAGCAATCACCACATTAGGAATAGGAAGTGGATTTCAATTGGGTTCAAATCGACTCCCAGCGGCTCTCTCTGGTTTCGGTTTCAGTAGCTACCTTATCTTCTTCATCCTCCTCCAAGGATATGGATTAAAGGCCAGCTCAAACAAATTCAAAGCCCCAACCTTTACTCCAATTAAAACTGGGCTTGGCCCAATAATATTCCCAACAAAATGTCAGCCCCACACTTTATTCCCTCTCCTTTATATCACTTGAAAACACCCTTTGGAGTTATCAGCTTTTCAACTCCAACTTATATTTCAAATTACTTTTACAATATATTGCTTTTATAATTAAAATTCCAAAATTGGGATAAAGAAAAAAATAAATAGGTTATTATTTCCATAAGGCTGATTTTTTCCTTTAATGCTCTACAGCTTTTAATATATCTATTAATAAAATTAAATTTCCTAATATTACAAGAGTGGGTTAGCACTTCAATTGTCGTGTAGGGTTAGTATAAAAAAAAAGAAAAGTCCTACTATTTATTTTTTGGTTAATATATATATAAATATATGGGAAGATAAAAGAGTGTTAGAGAGAAAAGTCAACCATTATGGAAATATAACCCTTTTTTTTTTCTTTTTCTAATTTTTTAATTTAATTACAAAATTACCACATGGGCATAATAGAAAGTTATTCTCCTTTTCTCTTAATTTTACGAGAGTAGTTTTATATTTGATGCTTTAATATATTTATTACATTCTGCGTTTATTATTTTATTCTAGGTTTATATTTATAAAATGCGAGTGAAATTTAATAATATGAGGTATATATTATTGTTTCATTTTATGTTTATATTCATAAATATGAAATATATTTAATAGTGTGAGATATGTATTATTGTATCATTCGAGGTTTATATTTCATAGATGTGGAGTATATTTCACAATATAAGCTATATAATTTAAATTGAAAACAAAAAGACTTAGTATATATGTTTGATTCATATATATAAATACAGTATGTATGTTGGATAATATATCTATATATATATATATAAATAAAGAAAAGGGGCTATAAGAAAGAAATGTTTAAAATTAATTTTCAATCCGTATATTACAGAAATTATAGAAATTAGATGTGTGAATATTTAGGTCTAGTTTGATAACTATTTAGGTCTTAATATTTCACTTTTACTCTATTAATAGTGGAATCAATATAATATACAAATGCGTATATATATATATATATATAGAAATCAACAACATAGAAAAATAATATACATAAATTACACTAGATTAAAAATACATATATATATATAAATTATAGGACAAAGAGATGATTAAGAAAAATAATTATCTATTATTATTGTCAAATACTAAAATAATATATGAATATCTAAACATGAAAAAAAAATCCAATTATACCATTCAAATAGAAAAATCAACTTAAGGGTAAATTTGGAATAAAAAAATGTACAGAGCTATGTAAAAGCTAAAAATTTTCTTCAAAATTAGCATTTGTGAAATATATGGTTGAAGGGTGCTATATAATTTATGTAGTTATATATCCTAATGTTTAATCCGAATCCTAAAAGAAATCTTCAAGTTTTAACTATTTATTATTATTATTAGAATTGTGTGTGAGGCCAAATTATAGAGTTTACCGGTGCTGAGCAATACATACCTCTTCTGTTGAAATTATTGGTAAAGTTGTGTGAAGATGTCCCAAGAAAAAACCAATAATTCCAATTAATCAAACATTCCATCCCCTTTGTCTGCTACTGTTGAATAATTCTTCTATGTTGTATGCAGTAAAATTTGTCTCCAATTAGGGATTCCAATTAACCAAAGTGCCCTGACCAAAAAAGATTCGGACCTCTCCACCCATATAGAAGAAAAATGACAGCTGTAATCATAAGCCAAACAATCCATCTCTATTTTATTCTATGTTGAAAACGTGGAATCAAAGTAGACTTTATTTTAAAAATATTTTCTGCTAACTCCTTTTTTTAATATATATATATATAATCTTAGTGTTTGGCTAGTTTACGTAAACTTAGACTAATCTTCTAAACAACTTGCTAACTTGCTGCTGAAAATAAAGAAGAAAAAAAACAGCATCCATTATTTATTAAAAAAATTGCATAAACCACCACTAAAATATGGAGTTTGTTATAACCCATATACTTTTAATTTGATCCATTACTCCTCTATACTTTTTTTTAATGGTTGCAAGCAACCTCTTTAGTTAAATTAGGAAGAGAGGGGCAAATTTGTCCTTATAACAAAAAGAAAAAACCCTAAAAAATAGAGTTAAAGCGAAGCGATAATAGCCTTGGCCAAATTGATAGAGAACAAAGGGGACTTACTGGACCTGCGAAGCACCAATGGAAGTAAGAAGGGACGGTAGGTGTTGAAGAACGGTCGAAGCAGACCAGATTGAAAGTTTTTCTTTTTTTTTTTTTTTTTTTTTTCAGAACTACAAATCATAGAGAAACCCACGAAAATTATTTTTTTTCCCTTTAAAATCACTCTCTGTTTTTTTGTTTCTATTCCAAGATTGGAAGCATTGATGTAAGTTTTCGGTTGCCTCTTCTTGTGTTTGTCTTGAATTTTCTGAAAATTTGTTCACCTTCCAAGTTCCATCGATGGGGGTATGTGGCTTTTAAATTGGGTAAAAGCAAAAATAACATTTCCCTTTCTTCATTTCTGCTCCTTTCATTGGTCGTCTTTGAACTTTACCTTCAATGGGTTATTGTTCTTATTATGCTGGGATTTCCATCTTGACTTAAATGATTTTGATATTGGTTGTATTTTGACATTTCTATTTCTTCAATTTCAAAATGGCTTCAGTGGGTTATTTGTTGTATTTTGATATTCTTGGGTTTTTAGATGGTTAGATTTCTATTGTTTGTAATTTGTAATTTAGAAAAAAATTCAAACACAGGTTGTCAATTGTGTTGCTATTTGTTAAAACCCAGTTGAGCCTTCTGCCTCATTCTCCATGATTTGGCAAGGAATAGTTCATGTTTTTTTTTTATATATGACAAATTCACCCCTCTCCAAATAAACTCTAATTTAATTAAAGGGGTTGATTGCAACCATTGAAAAAGCATAGGAGGTAATTGATCAAATTAAAAGTGTATGGGTGTGATTGTAACAACCCTCGTACTTCAGGGTGGTTTATGCAATTTTTCAAATTTATACAGGTTTCAGTTTGTTCTCACTGAAAGATGGATTTTGTAATTTTTATAATCATAATCTTACAAAGAACAACTGATTCTAAAGTTTGATATTAATATAGTCCATATACTCACTAACTTGGTGAACAGACACAAGAGTTGGACATGAAATCATTGAGCAGTCTTAATTGGTTACAAACATTTGAAACGTTTCTAAAGCCATTCATCCCCCATCTAATAAAGAAGTCTTCACTACACAATAAATAAAATTGCAGACAGTTTGGGTGTATGAAAAAAGACCAAAAGAAATTATCGAAGTTGGATGGAAATCCTGATATGTACCCCCAAAAAATTGTTTATAATCAGTTCACAATGCAACAAAGAGAGGAGGAATTGCAAAACCATTTGTTCAACGAGAAGTTTTCTTCTTTCCAGCAACAAGGATCTGCTTCGACTTCATAGTCCTAGCATTGGTCTTCGTTCGTTGGCCTCTACATGGTAATCCTTGCTCATGCCTAATCCCTCTGTGGCACCGAATGCTCTGCAACATAGCAATGTCCTTCTTAACACATCTATCCTGCAAGAAACACATCCTGTTACGCCTTGCCCATATATGTAAAATTCATGGGAAGAAAGTTAGAGAAACAGAGACTAATTTACCAACTCATGTCCGACCATGTACTTGGAAATTTCGTCCGCAAGATCAACCAGCTCTCTTTTAGTCAAATCCTTGGCAAGCTTGTTCTCCAAGTGAAGCTCAGCAAGAACTTGGTTCGCTCTTGATTGGCCAATTCCATGAATGTACTGAAGTGCAAATTTGAGCGGCTTGTCATCGGGAATCTCCATACCTGCTGTTATATGGATCGACTCGAACTGCACATATCATCCGGCGGATGAATTCACCTCATACAAACATTTAAAACCTTCTAACGCGACCAATGCATGAAATGGAAATCAAATTGAATGAGTGAACCCCAAATACAGGAAAGAACTAAGAGAAATGAATCAATCGAATTCCGCGAGGTTCACATGCCCTAAACCCTAAAATTCTTGTCAAATCGCAATCAATAAATAATTAGGTGAGATCATTGAACTCACTGATAGTGATTGGAAGCGATGAGGAAGAGCATTAGAGAGAATCCCGAGGGAACGACGAACTCCGAACATCTTACAAGGCGGAGGGTTTCAGTGAAGCGGAAGAAAGATTTCAGACGGCGAAGGAGAGAGCCTAACTATTCTTCGGCCACATGAAGGCCGCGATTTCAAATCCAACCCGCTTGCCCGAGAAAGCTCATTCCAATTGGTTCACCCATGGGCTCTCCACGAGGCCCAAGTCCTACCAGCCCCGATTTAGGGGATTCAGAGTAGAGAAACTGTAGAATATAGGGCTGACTAGATAAATAGCAAAACTATAAGATTCATTTGAAAAAATGGTAAAATGTTTTTAAAATTGTGAAAATGGCGAAATTGAATTAAATAATAGAAAATACAAGCAGAAAATTGACAAAACTACCTTCACCTTAAAATACATATCTAAGGTCCAAAGGTAGAAGTTGGATAGTTTAAAAAACGTTCAAAAACTTAAAATACACCATAACTAAACCATTACCACGGTAACTAATGTGGCCTGCCAATATCTAAAGAAACTCTACACTATCAAATGATATGATTGCTACTATACACTAGACATTCATTCAAAATAAAAAATAATTAAAACTAAAATCACCAACTACTCTAATCCCATACAAAAAGAAACTAGGGATTTCAAAAGCTTCTTAAGCGAAAACAAGAGTTTCATTCTTCCCTCACGCGACCAGAAAATACATCTCCGTGACGAACGAAAACCATGCTTCTCAGGCAACTAGAACACAAAATCAAGGTGAGAATAAACCCTTCCATTGCGCCAATCTTTCCCCTTCTCTAAATAATCTTCTTTAAAACTCGTTCATACAAGGGACTTCAAAAATGATCCGGTTGCGAAAGGATGAATGAGTCCCACCCATATCTATCCTGGAAGAAGAAAATCGAGATTCTCACCGTCTATCTCACACGTAAAGAAACTTAAACCCTTCCATAATCTCCATTTTCATCCATGCACCATAAATCCTATACAACGTTTAACCCATTAAAGGTTAAAAGCAATTGTTGAGCCTAGAATTTTTAATATTATATATAGAAATCTTAATGTTTTGAGAAATAATCAAAGATTTAGCTGACCATTTCTTTAAATAAAATAATGCATTATAAAATCATATTTTATTTGGAATTTTTAGCCACACCGAATAAATCTTTGTTTTCAAATATTTTGCCCTACTTTTTAGGAATCCAAAACACAAACTGAATATTAGATTTTATCCCCATTCTTTAAGTAATATGTTTAAAAATAATCATAATCAACCATTTAAATGTATGAGAAGACAGGTTAAAGTTATGAAAAAAGAAAAAAACTGAAGGAAGAATAAAGGGAAACCGTATGTACAACAGGGCACAAAGGATAAAATGGCTGGAGAGCAGTTGTCAAACGTGGAACTCCAAGAGGTACCAAAAAAAAAGAGAACGAGAGGCCTCCACAATAGATGTGAATGTTGTAGCCAAGAAAACAAAAACAAAAACCAAGGTAATATCGACCTATTTTGATAGTTTATGTCAACAATATGTGTTCATAATATTCTAAATGAACGTGCGGAGTGTGAGAAAGACATTGGATAAAAAGAAGATGGATACAAAGCATATACAGGAAGAAGAGAAATTAGAAGAACAAGAAAAGACTAGCGTATGACATGTACATTTTCTTAGTAAATTCTTTAAATTATAGTGTATTTCTTATTAATGAGTTAATCATATGATTCATCAACAGGAACAAGAGTCCAGCATGAAGGTGAAGAGGATGAATCAAAACTTGAAGAGGCTTTTGAAAACATAGAAGAGGAAACGAAAGACAATGAAGAAGATAATTTAGAAAGCCATGGAGAAACAACAAAATCAGAAAAGGGATCATCCAGCAAAGACTCTGACAAGAAGAAACAAAAGGAGAAAGGGACAAAGGTAATACTCTATAACTTAAAAAGACTAATGGAGTTCTTTGGACAATGTCAACTTATTTGCTGTAGTTGACAAATTATAGGTAAAAGGTATCAAAGATAAAAGAAAGGGAAAACAAACCAAAAAGGAAAAAGGAAAAGCATCCTTACAGGAAGATAAAAAGGAGGTAAGTTTACTAAAATACACAGTATTTCTAATTATTGCCAGCACTTATAGAACTTGTATTTATAGTTCAATGTACAACTATTAGGATGCTTTATATCTAATGAGTGCGAAAAGGAGAAATGAACCACCCAAAGTAAACTTGCAGACCAAGTGTATAGTAATAGAAAAAATCAAGGAAAACTTAAGTGAAGAGTTACAGGACAAGTTTAGAAACACAATCTTTGGACATTTCCTTGATTTTTCGATTACAGATCACTCATCACTGCTTTTACTACATTTAATACAATGAATGTGTAAACCTAAGTGTAGCCACCCCCTAAGTGTAGCCACCCCTTTTTATCTGGCTTCATTTAAATTAATTTATTAATTTTTATCTTAGGTTTTTCTAATCTAATTTTGATTGTTTACCTCATTTTTATGTTAATTTTTACCTCTTCTAACTTTTATTTTAGCTTGATTAAAGTAACCAATTTAGTTATGATAAGGAAAAGGAGGAAAAGCAAAGCAAATGTAGAAAAAATTTGAATTTGGTTTTAGTTGCCTAAAAGTTGTTCTTCTTTTTTTAGCTTAAGCCAAGTTTGGCAAAATTTTAAAATTGAAATAAAATCCATCAAAAAGAAAATAGGCAATTATGGAGATGACTTTAGCCTTTATAATCCCATCTTCTCTCCCAAAAATCCTAGGGAGCCACCATTCTCATTATCTCTCATTCTCTCTTCAAAAAAAAATATCTAACCTCCAAATCCCTCCTAGAACATAAAGAGTCTAACTTAGTTGGAGGTTGCATTTGGTAGGGACTTCGTCCCAAGGATCCGCACCTCACACAACAAGCGGTTTCGTGTTTGAGATTTCTTCTTTCGTTCTTCTTCTTCCCTCTTAGAAACCTTGAAAAAAATAGAGAGAAATAAAGGTATTAGCAAAGATATTATTATTATTATTATTATTATTTTATTCTTCACCTTGTTTATTATTATTATCATTGCTATTATTATCATGTGATCTTTTTACATGCACTTATTTTAGATATTGGTTCCCTCTTATCTTATTTTATCTTATTTGTTTGTTTTTATTCATCTTCCCTAGTTCTTTTTTTTTCTTCTATCTTTATTGTTGTTTAAAAAAAAAAAAAAAGTATGTGTAAAAAAGAAAGGGGAGATAAAAAAAATGAAGTAAAAAGTAAGGTAACACATCTTATAATGAAGTTATGTTTTGTTTGAAGTAAAAAAGTGTAAAAAAAGGGTAATGAGTTGAAGAAGAAGATAAAAAGAAGAGAATAGATTGGTAGAGAGCAAGTTTAGGAGAAAAGAATTTGGGTTTCTATTTTTTTTATATAAAAGAGAAAGGAAAGAAGTTTAAATAAATATGACAAATTTACTATTATTGTTATTATTGTTATTATTATCATTATTATTATTATGCAATATGTAAAGTTTCGATGTTTTGCCATCCATTTTTTTTGTCATTTTTTTTGTTTATTTATTTATTTATTTATTATTATTATTATCATTATTTCTTTTTTTTTATTTTATCTTTTTATATTCTTTATTTGGCATTTTTCTTAGCCTTTATTTGTATATTTTATCTTCCAAGCATTTGTTTTGTTACTATTCTTGCATATTCATGTTGTATTGTAATCAAGTGATATTGGTCCAATGTTCTTAATCTTCGTTTATTATTATTATTTAAAAAAAAAAAACCGAAGATGGATTCTAGAAATATTTGGGAGTCCGATTTTCTAGATTCTTGAGGTGAGGAAATTGATTCTTTGGGAGTCCGAGATCAATCTCCAATATATGTTTTATTAAATTTTATTATGCCCTCTTATGTTGCTTCATTTATTTTGATGCATCTTTAGTTATGTTTTTCTCATATAATGTTCATATTAAGTCTTATTTGATTTCTAATTAAAATTTCCCAAAGTTTTTAGATCTTTCCCAATTAAAATTTCTCAAAGTTTTAAAATCCTTCTAATTTAAATTTCTCTAGATTTTTAAAAGTTTTTTTCACAAGACTTTTTCTAAATCATTTAAATTTCTTTTCTTTAAATTTACACATTTTGGGTTTTCAAACATTCAAAAATTAATCTATGATTTCAAAAGGTTTTCTAATAACTTGTTTTTAAGACCGTTTTTCTAAAAAAATCCTATGATGGAATTTAGGAAATTTGGGAGTCCAATTTACTAGAATTCTTAAGGTGAGAGATCCCATCTTTGGGAGTCCAAGATTTAATCTCAAGAAAAAATGAATTTAATGAATGTTTAAAAAAAAAAAAAAAAAAAAAAACTTCATTTATTTAAAGATGACGGATTTTGAGAAAATGTAATAACTTTCTCACTTTCTTGAGATGAAAAATTTTTCCTCAATTATAATATAGTCAAATTGACGGAATTTGTTCCACTTATTTTATGAGATCATAGCTTCAAATATTGGAGTAATGAGGGGTAAAATAAGACATTATTTTCTTAAAAAAATTAAATAATACTTTTAATTCAAGATAAAAATAAATTGGCCACCGTTTCGCTTAATGGGTGTTGTGGGGTGCTAACATCTTCCCCATACACAAATAACTCCCGAACTCAACTCTAGTTTTCGTAGACCATTTTTATTTTTAATTAAAAATTGTTTATTTTACTTCAGTGTCCAATCACACCGTAAAAAAGATTGGTGGCGACTCCCTTTTTTATTTTCTTTTAAAATTAACCCTTTTCGAGGATGTAGGTCGCTCCGCGTCGTCTCGGGCACATGGCGACACTAAGTCTTCAACTCAGTTAAATTTCTTGATAGGCTGCCAAGTATTGAGATTTGGTTTGAGGGAGTTTGCATTAATAACTGAGTTAAATTGTGGAGAACTACTAATAATTTATCAAAATCGGATAAAAGAAGGTGAACATATAAAGAAAATGTACTTCGATAATGGAAAATCTGTGACCAGGATGTTCCTTACATAATCTTCAAAATTAGCAAAGTGGGCTCTGATACTGGCAGAACACAAAAAGCTAAATGGTATTTCTTGGAGAGTTTCCTTATCCTGAAACAAGAGAATTTGAATTTAGAACTGGAGCACATAATAATGGTGGATGATGATGAGTTGTTTGACAACTATCCATGGGGAAGGTTTACTTTCGATCTGCTCGTTGAATTCATATACTAATGGTTGAATTCATGAATAGAGCAGTAAACAACAAAGGACAAACATGAATATCAATGGGAGGGTTTACATTCTCAATATTGGCATGGGCATATGAAGTAATGCCAACGTTGTACTCTCCCAAAAATTGCTTTACAAGAAAGTTCTCAAACAAGATACAACAAATAGTAAATTGAGCTATGAATAGCCAACCAAAGTGGAGGAGTACGAAGAAAAAGGTCTTTGATTCAAAAGAGGTATGAAAATATTTACCAACAAAAATAAAATAAATTTTCAATTATGCGTTCTAAACTAATACCTTGTTTTACTATCTAATTGATAGCTTGAAATATGCTCTTTGCTAGCAACCCCAGAGGAAATTGCCATGTCATATTTTGCCCCGTTTCTAGAGGACGAAAAAGGAGAAATGAAAGAGGCCGAAGAAGAATTGTGCCAGTATATGCCAAGTGAAAGAGTGGTCGAACTATCACTAAATAGAGGAATTGGAAGAAACATTGAAAATGATAACATGACACCAAGGTTTGAAAGAATAGAATCGATGACCCAAAGGATAGAAGAAAATTTTGAAGAAATGAGGATTGATTGAGAAAGGTTGTAAAGAAAAAAAAATAGATGACTTGGTAGGCACATCGAAATCCATGATTGATTACATGAAAAATTCACCAGTTGGTGAGAAACAAGCTTCGACAAGTAATACATTGTATGTAATCAAACTACACTATATTTGATTTCTTTCCTAATTCACATATTTATACATGATATGATAATAGGTAGCATCTGAATTCGAACAAGAGCTCGAACACATTGACAAAAAACATGAAGAAAAGAAAGAAGAACAAGAGTTCGTTGATCATTATGATGCTCCACCAATAATTTGAAGAAAAGATGACGACCAAGATGAAGAAGGACAGGGAAAGAAGGACCAACAATCCACAATTGAACAGGTTGAGCACAAGGAAACAAGTAAAGGAGACCAAACCAAGGAGCAATGGGGAAAAGAAAATAAAGAACTAGAATGCAAGGTAATACAATATAATTTGATTACAAATTATATTGTTTCATCTAGAAATACGTGAAAGTTGAATTAGCATGTTAATTGTGATAGGATACTGAAGACACAGAAGAAATATTCAACGAAGTCATTCGATCAATTGATAAAAAAGAGATTTATGAGAAGTTGGAAAGATCGAATAAAGGAAAAGCAATAAAATTGGTACGTCGACAATAAATCATAAAATATTTAATTACTTATTTTTTTATATCCACATAAACTAAATTATTCGACATTTTTTACATATTAATAGAATGAGACTCCTAGAACTTCAACAACAAAAATCTTGCAAAAAGTAAGGTCATCATGGTGCACAAATACACATCAAAAACCAAAGACTCAAAGATACGATACTAAACAAAATATCATTTTGGATATTGTAATGTCTAAATAACTAACAGATTGTATTTATTGCATATGAAATAAATGGTCAAGAGGAAGTTGGAAATGAATGATAAGCTATACAATATTGACGAGAATAATCCTACTACAAGAGTTATACTAAAACACATAAGAACAAGTTATCTTTTAAATTTAATCAATCCTACCATTTATTCAGTGCTAACAATTACTCATTGTTTAATAAATGTTAGTTAAACACAACTATAGTAGAGTTGACCATGATGACAATCCAAGAAGAAGAAGGAAGAGCCAAACAAAGGGAAATAAAAAGACAAATGGTGCAAATTAATGATGCAAAGCCACCAATGACAGAGAAATGGATTAGATGCAACAAGAGGAATATTACGAACACCCTAGAAATGGGATGAAAACACTCCATTGAATGGACTATCATTTGACTTGCAGTTGAACAAAGCATGCAAGTGTTGATCCAAGCATGAATTATATGGACTTTATGAACCTTGCTTCAGGAAACAATTTAGTTTTGAGTTTATTGTTAATGTTTTGAAAAGCTTGGTATTTCTATTTTAAGTTATTCCTAATTTTGAAAGTTTGAATGTTATTTAATATTTTGGAAACCTTTGATGTTTAGACTTGATAGGATCCTTGTTATTATAAAAATATTTTTACGTATTATTCTAATAGACATTGTCTTTTTGTTTATACAAATACGTTCTCCTACATTTTGATGTATGATCAAGATACTGTTTTAATAAAGATCCTAGCAAAAGGAACAGAATATTAAATTGTTCCAAACTCTAATACAAAGGAATGAAGTAGTTAACATACAATAATGTAATTGCAAATTAATACTAATGCATACCAAGTTGCATATAAGTTACACTACCAACAACAAACTATAACTGTAAGATGTGGTAACTAATGGAGCTAGAACTCATAAACCCAATATACTAAGCTATTAAACTAAAATAGCCATGTTTTCAATATTTAACATATTATGTAATTCAAATTTAAGGTGCATTTAAATACTTGACACGATCCCCTTTATTATAAAAGTATCTTTACAAATTATTCTAATAGATATTATCCTCTTTTATACATATATGTTATCCTATATTTTAATGTATGATCAATATACTTTTTGAATAAAAATACTGTCAAAAGCATCAAAATTCTAAATGGTTCCAAACTCTAATCAAACCAATACCAGTTATAAAAATATTTATACAATGTATTTGCAAATTAACACTAATTCATACCTAGATGCATATTTATATACAAGTTAAACTAACAACAACAACCTATAATTGTAAAATGTAGTAACTAATGGAGTTGGAACTTATAAACCAAATATATAAAGCTCTTAAACTAAAATAGTCATCTTTTCAATATTTAACATACTTTCTAATCTAAATTTAACGCGCATTTGCATTTTCATAAACAATAACTAATGCCAAACACACTATAATTCTAAAGTGTGAACACATGACAATGTTATTCCTTGGGTACATATAAGATAGATAACAAAAATGCAATATTAATTGAAGTCATATTTCATTTAATTTCCTAAAACAAAACAACAATAATTGTTTGTATTAATCATAACGCAACAATTGAAAACGGTCCAAAAAAACAACTAATATAAGGATTCAACGACGTATGAGATCCTTAGTGGACCTACAATTATAACCCCTCTTCGCACACCGACTACAACGAACTGTAGCTCTGTTTTCTAAGCAATACTTGATCCTCTTCTTCTTAGGCCTCCCACCCAGACATTTAACATTAGGAGGAAGAACTAGATCATTGTCAACTCCATGAATATTTGTAAACAGTCCAACATGACCAATAGACCATGTCTTCTTCTTATATAATAGAACTAAATTTGAAACACGATAGAAATCATGAGCGTATGACTGTAGCTGAAGGTTCCTACTAGACAAAGCGATGCATGCATGGGAGCATGAGTTTAGGTCTTAATGTTGACATGAACAAATACGATTAAGAATGTTGACAACAAATTGGTTTGTGCGGTCACGAACTTCAAACTCGTGTTGGTTAATAGGGTATACCTATAAAAAGATAACAACAAATGTGACCTACAAATCTAAATATTATCATATAATAAATATGATACATATAAGTTATAAAAGAAACACTTACATTCATTGATCTATTATCTCTTAAGGCTAATTGAATCATGTCCTCCACATATGTGGAAAGTTCAGAACGCTTGAAACTCCAACGACTACGACGTTCATAAAACAATTTTTTAACCAAATTACGAATCGATTCAAGAGACTAATAATGAGTAATTCATGTGCTTCTTTCAACAATGAATTCATGCTTTCATATATGTTTGTTGTCATCAATGAATATATTTTCCTTCCACAAAATGCCCTAGCGCATTTAGATTTGCAACATATTCTAACTTATGTCTAATAGATGGAGCAAAGTCATCCAACAGTCTCATGTAATACTCAAACTCCACAATTGTATATGCTCTTCCAAACACATGGAAAACATTCTCAATTGGACTTGCCTTATAGTTCTTTTTAAGGTTCTTATACAAATGAAATGCACATAACCCATGTTTAGCCAAATCATAGACCAAACTAACACCCTTATCTATACTCTTATGACCATCATACACAATAACAAAATCATTAGGCTCTCCAAAAGTAGCTTTAAGATTACGGAAAAACCAAGACCATGATCCATCGTCCTTTGAATCAACAATGGCAAATGCAAGAGGAATAATATGAGAATTTCTATCAAGAGTGCAAGTAGATAATAATGTACCCATAAATTTGTTCTTTAGAGTGGCACCATCAATTGACATAATAGGAAAACAGTAATTCCATGCATCTACAGAAGCATCAAGTGCCATGAAATAATACTTAAATCTACCTTCATCATCAGATTCTTGTGCTGTATATGTTCCTGTAAGCAATACACATTCAAAGTCAATATTGTGGCAACTTAAATGATATGTCTAATTAATTAAACTAAACATTATAAAAAATAAGTACCCAAAAATTTTTCAATCAATGTAGTTGAGAATGATGACAACAGAGCATATCAAGACTCATGAGTACCCTTAATAGAATTTAGAGCAATTTCACGGCCTCTCCAAGTCTTGTCATAACTTACATTTACATCATGGTGCCTTCTCATATAGCTAACAACTTAAGAAGGACGACATGACACCTTGTCATTCATTGTAAAAAAAAGACTTTGTACACTCAACAACAATCCAAGATGTCGCTTGCCTATGACCATCTTTAACAATGTCAATAGCACATTGATGGGTATTCATGAATTTCCAAACCATCCACACTCCACTGTATATTGATGCAGCAAATACGAACCATAGGACAAACCCTTGCAACAAATATCAAATGAAGTACGATTTGATCTAGTGGTAGTAAGTTTAAAAACTATTATTGATAGCAAGCAAATAAACTACTTTCTTCAATATAGATTTGCTCCTAAAAAGTAAACCTTCTTTAATGGAATTTCAAGATTGAAAAGACTCAAAATCTTTGAAATCAAATATTTAAGTACTGCCATTAGATTGTTGGGAAGAATGATTTGTTACCACTAACTCATTATTAAAATACAATGTATTTTCAAAAGTACTTGAAAATACGTGGTCAACCACCACACATAAGTCATTCTCGAGGAGGTCTGATAAACCTAACATCAGTTACAAAACATCTTTATCTTGAACAATATGAATAAGACTCGAATTGTTGGAACCAGTCCAGTACATTGTCAAACGAGATATAGAAAGATCGCCTAAAGGAAAAAAAATTACCTTGAATATATTCAACAAATTGTTGGAAGGACGAACCTGGTGGAATATAAGCTTAAAAAACACAAAAATCATGATAGTTTGCGGCATCTCATCTACCATAGCAAAAACAACAAGATAGCAAAACTAACTATTTACCTTAATTGTTCGTCGAGAAGACAAACTTTTGTTAAGATAATGCTAACAAAAAGTATATAACAAAAAAAAATGATATTATAATAATTATAATAATATAATAAGTGATAAAACTTGAAAAAAAATCGAAGAACTAAGAAATAATTCAGTTGGAATAAAATATCTTAATAATGATCTAATAAGTTAACAAAAATTAATAAGATAATGAAATTTTGGAGATTTAAAATAAATTAAAATTTAAATGGAGAGATAAATATCAGAGATTTTTTTAGATAGGTCCGAAAAGTAGTTTAGATAACAAAATGTAAATCGAATATCCATGGACACAACTTGTCCTACAGTGCATAAGAGTTCAATTATGAACAACTAGTTAATAAAGGTTAATTTAATTAAATAGTTTAATTAATTAATCTTTGATCATAGGAAGGCAGCATTCGTCGCCCAATTCTGTTCTAAATGATTTAACCATATCCAGTAAAATGTAGTAGTTGTAGCACAGGTCAAACACAATGATCTTTTTAATTTTTTTACCAAACACTTACAATCCAAGGGTAACCGATGGGGGGGGGGGGGGGGGGAGGGAGTTTTTTTCATAAAATAAATTGCGGAAAATTAAATTGAAAATAAACTCAATAATTAAAAACTTAGCCTTGGCTTTTGAGCTATTTCCTAATTGTGACTTGATCATCCACTTAACAGATTAATTCCTATTGTTCTAATCTTAGCCAACTCGCCTAGAAACACTAACCGGGTGTCCAAATTATCAAATTAGTCAAACTAACTAGATGAAACACATCGTAGTTAATCTACTAATCACATTAAGTCTATGAATTCACTAAGTTGAAAATTTATTCAGAACGCTGAATTAAACATTCGAATTGATTCTTTCCTACGTTGATAGATCAGTGTTCTTTGTTTTCTACAACGAATTACAAGCCTAACTAACCTACTGATACATTTTAGATTAAATTGCAATTATACGTCATGTATCACAACTATTCTCTAGCATACAGTTATACAATTCCAATTTCATTTGTTAAACAATTGATAGCACTGAAAATGTGCTATCTTGCTTCGCTTAATTCGAGATTGTTCTTTGGTTTTATGTGTTTATTTGATGATTTTATAGGTTTCGAGCACCTAATGGGTAGAATAGGACATTAACGATGAAATGGAGCTAAAACAACTCAAAATAAAGCTTAATGGCATCAATGGGGAAAGAGAAGGCCAAAATGACAAAATTTCCTCTATAGACATAGCGTCATGCTCGATGCTGTTTACAGAATGAGAAGGATTTGTGCAAAACGCACGGCACCACGATGCTTCGAATAATTTTCGCGCACGACTTCGCGACATCGCCCGACGCTCCGACTTTATATAAATAGCAAGTGTTGATTTTTATCAGTTTGGTCTATCACTAATGGATTAAGTCGTTTTCTCTCCACTTTTCTTCATCTTTTTTAACTTTTGATATACCAAGACTTTTTCCCATTGATCGGTATGTCAATTATGAGCTAAGGTAATCATTTCTAGCTTGGGTTTCTAGGTTTTTTCCTTTTTTCATGTACTTTGTGAGAATTTGAACTCCAATTTGGTTTTATTTGTTAGATTCAATTATGATCTTTATTGGATTGTGGTCGAATTATCAAACATGTGTGGATTGTACGATTATTGCTTTAGATTAATGCTTGTTGATGACATTTCATCTTGTGTTGATCTTAAGAAAGGAATAGGTTAGGTTAACTAGCAAATCTATAACGAGGAGTAATGTTCTAACCCGAACCTACGATTGACTCGAAGGAATATTTAATTAGGCGCTTGAGAATTAGATATTCAACTTGACGTTGCCCTAGATCTTAATGCAATTAGGACAATTTTGAATTCGCATGTCTATCATCAATCCGATTTGGACTCATTAGACGATTGAGAGGATTAGTTAGATTTTCTAATTAATTCGATCAAGTGTAAACAAATATTCAATTAGAGTAATAAAAATTCGATGATCGAGTACTTGAATAAGGGATTTTTGCGATAACCCAAGCTAGGATTTCCTAATATATTTATTGAACTTTTACATATGTTTATTTTATGCAATTTAATTTTATTGCAATCGACCAATTCCAAAACCCCCCCTTTCAGTTACTTGGACTGTTCACAATTCGATTAAGAGATTCAAGTGTCCATGTGTTCGACCAGTGCTTCCTTTGCTACATTTTTAGTGGAAACAGTTAAAATCATTTAGTCTGAAATTGGGCGACGAATTCCATCAGACCAACAATCATGAAATTACTTAAGCAAAGATCATACAAAATCAGAGAATAGTCGAAGAACAATAATAAGAATTATAAAGAATGGATCTAAAATTTCACGAGTTCACAATTACAAGAGGAAATCGCTTTATGCTTAGGCTAAAACAAGTACCGTAGCCCATAATCTTCATAATGGAGATTAAGCAATTGTTTTGATGCATAAAACAGACCAAGAGATGAAGAGAAGTAGAGAGAAATTAGTGGGAATTTGGCTGGTGGCGAGATCCTCTTAACCTAGGCAGCCGAAATCCTTTTTTATAAAATCGCGATGGCGTCACGACACTAAGATGCAATGCTGCAGTACTGACGGGTCTTTGCACTCATCCAGACTTCGGAGCGTCGCAACTCTCTAAGGCAGTGTCACCATGCTAGGGCCACTCTTCAGAATCCTAGCTCTTAGGAAAAGCGTCGAGGTGGCACCGTTGCATCATGCATGTAGGGGCAAAATGGTAATGTTCACCTCTTCTTTCTCGAGTGATGCAATTGAGCTTTGTTTTGGCTCGTTTTGGCTTCATTTTAGCTCTAATGCCCGGTACTACCTCACAAGTACTCGAAACTAGTAAAATAATCAAATAAACACGTAAAATCTAGGGACAACCTTGAATTATGCGGAACAAGATAGCACATTTTTTGTGCTATCAATCATTGGAACTTAGAATGTGTAGGTCCGTAAGGTTCCCTTGCTAGCTCACCACAGACAATAAGGATCAATTATGATTGAAAAAAAAGTTTGAAGTGTTCAAACTTTGAAGGGAAAGGTTAATTGTATTTGATAAAATTAAATACATGTTTTATTATAAATTTTATTTGAATGAGATTTAAATTATAACTTTATAACATAGAGAATTAATTTATTTGAATACGATTCAAATAAATAAATTATTTAATTATTATGGGAGAATTAATTTATTTGAACGTGATTCAAATAATTAATTATTTATTTGGATGAGATCCATATATATAAATAAGTTATTTAATTTGAATAAGATTCGAATTAAATAAATAGAGGGAGAATTAATTAATTCGAATTGGATTCAAATAATCAATTATTTAATTTGAATGTGATTCAAATTAAAGATTATGCAAAACATAAATATTTAAATATGATTTAGATATTTTAACCCATTTAATATAAGAAATTATTTGGGTAAACATTTATTAATATTAGATATTATTAAATATTTAATTATTTGCGAAGTTATCTCAAAAGATTAGGAGTAACCCATAGAATTCTATAAATGGGGCACTTGGGAGCCCTCATAGAACACACACTCAACAACATAATTTCTATGGACATTCTATAGAGATCTCTCTCCTAAGAAAATTCTCCCAATTTTTAGAGAAGAGCTCTCTAAAAATTATTCTTCCCCATTCCCTCTCATCTTTCAAGAGCGGTTCCCACAAATTAGATCTTTGCCAGAGTCATAGCAATAAAGATCTCATGGAAAAAGGAAGACTTCAAGGAGAAGACTATCAGTTTAAGTAGAAGATTGTGCTTCATTTGTGGATCGGCAAAGTTATGGTGATTAATCTTTTCTTCTCCACTAAAAGAAGAGAAAACAAAACAAAGTCTAAAAAGTGGAAAAGTTAGGGAAAAGACTCCACGTTCTCCACTAATTATAGGCAAAAACATAGAACATGTAATTGACATTCCATTCCTATTTCATAGGAGGGTGGAATTGACTACTTAAAAGGAGTAAATAAATAAATAATAAAATCTAATCTTTTTAAAAATGTTAAAAATATCCAACCGTTTCTAGTGGTGAAAAAAAGAGTTAAGAAAGGTCAAACTTCAATAGAACACATAAGAACAAACTTTATGGTAGCATATCCATTGACTAAAGGTTTACCACCTAAAATTTTTCATGAGCACATTACTCACATGAGTGTTAGTCGCTTTTCAAATCCCATGGTTTAGTGGGAGTTTGTTACTGAGTATGTTCTTCGACCTTCTCATTTGTTTATTTTCTATATTGAATAATGTTTATGGTTAATGTTCTATTATCTGAACTTGTTTATCATTCATGCAATTTTGCAACTCAGTTTAACATAAAGTTCTTTAAGAATGATCTCACTAAGGAATTTGGACAAGTAGGAAATAGACATAATCTAGATCACTTTCTATGTAGTTTCCATGCAATCCATCCATACTTGATCTATGTCATGAATGTATTAGAACTAGTGATCAAGAAAGGTTTAGTCACGAGGGTAGTGGCAAAAGTCGCCTTGATTCCATGTTGATATAAGAAATGGACTAGATTGAACTAAAGGAGAATTCTATTATTGAAATAACATGTTTATGCACGCTTAAAGTTTATTTGATTTAATTACATCAGGTACACCAACATAACCCAAGTGGAGATTGTTAAATGTATTTTAAATAATAATACATATAATTAAAGTATAGGCTATGTATGTGGATTATTAGTTTGTCACATTAAGTTATTTTAATAGATTTGGGCCTATTATGTGATCTAATTAATTAAGACCTTAGATTCCTAATTAAGTATGGACTAAATGGGTAGAAGCTCCTTCCTAGATTGATTAGAGTTTAATGGGAATCCTAATTGAACTAGTATATAAAGAGACTTTAGGCCTATGGTCCCTAACATACCAAAACAATAAACACTTTGTCTTTCTTAAATCTCATCTAGAGATAAATCCTACTAAGGGCATTCGGAGTATTGGTTGATGATGACAATAGCCATCTTAAGCTATCACCAATCTCTCAATAGAATCCGGTGTGTTATTTATTCTTGACAATTTGACATAAAAGATTGTAGGATTAATCTATTCAATATAGATTTAAAGTAATTATGCTAATCAACATCGTCAATTTATGTCGCTTGAAATATGTTCAAATAGCTTGAAAATGTTAACGTTAACATCCTAGTAAAGAGAATAAGCATGACCAAGGAAACATGAATTTATACATTAAATAGGTATGGAAAAATCACAAGTTCTCAATCAAGGCTCTGATACCACATGTAAGTTTTAACTTAATGATTATACAATAAAACATCCCTCTAATATTGTATAAAACAACAAATGCTAAGATCTTTAAACTAGATGATTTTCATAATAACATTAGTTAGAATTAATAACATACCTTGATCCATGAAAATGATATTTAAGGGATTGTGTTTTTCTCTCTTGGATTTTCTTTAGAACTTAATTAAGTTCTAGGAAAAAAGAACTATTTAATGAGGCACAAAGAACCAGTCCCTAGAATTTTATCTTTAAGTAAAATATAAACACTTCCCCATTAAAGTGTTTAACTAAGGAATTATCTTTTACTTAATTGACCTAATAAAATAATAGATAATGCATATAAGTGACATAATATTAAATTTAAATAAAATCTAACAATATTTTAAACTCACCTGATTATTAATAATATGTATGAAATTTAAAAGGTGCTACATTACTAACACGTTGGACTAAATTATTTAATTGATGAGTTACGTATTTCAATGATGATTTCTATCATAAATGTCATCTTTCCAAATCTTTTGCAATCTTATGCAGTTATGACACAAAAAATTTGTACCTAAAAAATACTATTTTTCCCCTTGGATTAATAGGTTGGGCCATTGAAAATTACATAAATAATTTTATTATTGATTATAGTTTTTTTAAGTAAATCATAGCGATGTCATTAAACAGATAATAAACGGGAAAGAAAATGACGGAAAATTAACACGTGTAAATAGAAAACAAAATCGTGGTGATTTTCACATATTTGTTTTCATTTGACTTTATTTTATTTATTGATCATATGTATTTTGTTTTCTTTAAGACGTGTTTATATATGTTTTTAAAATGCTTTCATTTGACTTTTATTACTACAAAATATATGATTAGCCTTTTTTCGTGGGTAAACGATATATGATTAGTTATTTATTATAAACAAAGAAATGTAATAAATATAGAAAGCATCCTATTAGACCGTCGATTTCTATGGAATAATTAGTTTTTATATGATTATTAAGCATATATTAACCATAAAGACGTAATATTGTAATAAATAAAAATGCCTGAACACGACACTTGCTTTGAGATTCAATTACGCCACTTCCACTAATCGGGGCTTTTAATGAATTAATTAAACTTATAATATAAAAAAAAATGCTGGGTATGAATTTTTTATTTATTTTTATTAAACAAAAAACTAAAGTTGTAACGTAAGTGAGGATTATCTTTTAAAATATGTGATTAATAACACTCTAATCACGTTTTGCAAATTGTACTAGATGCTGACCCTGGACTGGGACGTGGAGTGAAGGCAATCAAGAGATTAATTGAAAATTAAACAAAGTTGAAATTTGTGTTGTTTAACATCCCTTCGATGAGAAATTTGTGAGCTTGGCTTAGTAGTATTAACATGACTTTCGTCTAAGAGGTTGGAATTTCTACCCTCCACCCTGCACTTATACTAAAAAAAATTCGAAAGTTAAACTTATAATATCACATATTGTAAAGTTAAAATAAAATAAATGGTCACGTGAACATACTTTAATATTATTGACATGTACTCCTTTTGTCTTCTGAAATCAAATTGCATCCATCTATACATGACATTTGTTGTAGTGGAAAACCGGAAAAAGGTGTTTCAATATAACTTCAGTTTTCTCTAGTCATATTATTATTATTTTCTCAATTTTATTTATATCAATAATCTTTTTTAAAATTATTATTATTTTCAACTTCAATAGTTCAATATTAACAATTTTTAGTATGGGTTGATGTCAAATTTTTGTCAAAGAAAAATGTACTTGATCTTTATGTGACAACAACAGTAAATTTGTAAGTTTTAGTGGTAAGAGACCTAATAAACAAAGAAAATGGCTCTGATGCCTAAGTTAGTAAGAGAAGTTGACAATAGAGAGAAAAAGTCAGAATTTCTAAGTTCAAGATTCCAAATCAAGATCAAGTTGAAGTTGTCTCATATAGGGTCATAGTGATGTATTTATAGGGAGAATGAGATGTAGTTTTATCTTTTTCCACCTAAGGCAACAATGAGATAGATCTTTCCTAATCTAATAAATTAGGATCATACCTAGTTAAATAAATCCATTTTATCTTGTATTTATCTTCATTTTTTTCTTCTGACTTTTGGTCTATTTCGTTAGGTCCAAATTCACCCACAACAATATATATCATTTGGTATTCATTTTATTTTTCGTACTTATACTTTCAAATCAAATTTAAGATTAGTATGTTTTAAAATAATTGTTAATTATGCTTTTAGTAAAAACAAATGCAATATGAAGCATATAAGATGGTATTTGGGCCCCAAACTTCAAGTGAGTAGAATGAGGTATTAAAGTGCTCACCATGTTTGGGGTTCCAACTATAGTAGTTGATGTTTTTTACTATTATAATTTAAAAATTAACTAGAGTATTACTATTTCAAGACCCTCTTTATTACATTTTTTACTATTTATGCTCAGTCTCTCTTCCCCATTGTTATAGTGTTTATTATTTCCTACATAGACTAAAATAGTTTACATCCCAAACACATAATATTATAATCTAGATTAAAATAGCTTGCACCCCAAATACAAATTACTACCACTTGCAAACTATAGTAACCAACCCAACGACTTCGAGTTTTAGACCTGAATAATGGAAATTAGGAGGTAGATTTTCTTAGGTGATATATATATGTAGCCACCTTTTTTTTATCCGGTTTCATTTAAATTAATTTAATTTTAGATTAATTTTTATCTTAATTTTTCTAATCTAATTTTGATTGTTTATCTTTTTTATTATTATTATTAATTTTTACCTCTTCTAACTTTTATTTTAATTTGGTTAAAGTAACCAATTTAGTTAGGATAAGAAAAAGGGGAAAAACAAAGCTAATGTGGAAAAAATTTGAATTTGGTTTTAGTTGCCTACAAGTTGTTCTTCATTTTCGAGCTTAAGTCAAGTTTTTAGCAAAATTTCAAAATTGAAATAAAATCTACTAAAAAGAAAATAGGCAATTATGGAAATGCCTTTAGCCTTTATAATCTCCTCTTCTCTCCCAAAAACCCTACCAAGCCACCACTTCCATTAACCCTTGTTTTCTCTTCAAAAAACTCTAGCCTCCACACCCTTTATTTTTTACTCTCTTTTCTCATCAAGCACCAATCCCTTCTTTCTCAACACAAATCCTCGAGAGCCTCCGTCCACAACAACCCCAAAATCCTCATTTCCAAAGCAAAAACCTACCAACCATACCCAAAATTCCTTCTTCTTTAAGAACCCTAGAGCCTCCATCCTTACTTACTTACAACAAAACAAAGGAGTTTGGTGTTCTTGTTTCTAACTTTATTTTTTATTCTTCTTCTTCTACCTTTTAAGTAACTTGAGAAAAAGAAATGTTAAGAATGTTAGATATTTTGCTACTATTGTCATTTTTTTATTAGTTATTTGTTTAGTTATTAGTATTATTATTATCATCATTTTATTTATTTATTTTATTATTATTATTATTATTATTATTATTATTATTATTTAAGTTTGTTAATGTGGCTTTAACTTTTTTTTTAATTTATTTTTTTATTGCTTGTTGTGCCATTTACCCTTTTATTTAAAAAAAAATTTATTATTATTTGTTTGTTTGTTTATTTATTATCATTATTATTATTGTCGTTATTATTTCTTTTCTTGAATTTATCTTTTTATATTATTTATTTGGCCTTTTTCTTGGTCTTTATTGGCCTACTTTATCTTAAGTATCACATTTAATCATTTTATCTTTCAATAATTTTGTTTTGTCACTATTCTAATATATTCATGTTGTGTTACAATTAAGTGATTTTAGTCTAATATTCTTAATCTTTATTTGTTTTTTTTAAAAAACTCCAACAACATATTGTAGAAATACTTGGGAGTCCAGTTTTCTAGAGTCTTGAGGTGAGGAAGTCAATTCTTTGGGAGTCCAAGATCGATTTCCAATATGTTTTATTTAACTTTTTAAGGTATTTGTAAATATCATTGCTTATTTATTTATTGCTTTAAATGTATTATTAAATCATATATTTTATCAATGTAACTTCACATATTTAAATTAATGTCCTTTTTTAAGTAAAATTTCTCTAGCATTTTCAATACTTTTAAGTTTATTTCCAAATCGTTAATATTTAATCTATTTGAGTTTTGTTAAAGAAAATTTTTTAATCTATTTTTTAAAACACATTTGTTTTCAAAAGCATTTTCCTTAAAATTTCCGACGACGGAATTTAGATTTTCTAAAATTTCTTGAGGTGAGAGTCGATTCTTTGGGAGTCCAAGATTGATTTCCAATATGTTTTTTTTATTAAATTTATTGTGCCCTTTTATATTTACTTAATTTATTAGGATGCTTCTTTTAATTATGTTTAATTATGTTTCTCTTATATAATGTTCATATTAAGTATTATTTAATTTCTAATTAAAATTTTCCAAAATTTTTTAAAATATGTCTACATTAAAATTTCTCAAAAGTTTTAAAATCTTTCTAATTTAAATTTATCTAAGTTTCTTAAAATTTCTCACAACGCTCTTCCTAAATTATTTAAATTTCTTTTCTTTAAAACTACACTCCTTGTGTCTTCAGGCATTCACAAATTAATCTATGATTTTAAAAGATTTTCTAATCAATTATTTTTCTAATAACTTGTTTTTAAAACCGTTTTTCTTAAAAAAAAAAAAAAATTTAAAAAGATCCTATGATGGAATCTAGGAAATTTGGGATTCCGATTTCCTAGATTTCTTAAGGTAAGGGATCACATCTTTGGGAGTCCGAAATTTGATCTAAAAAAATGAATTTAATTAATATTTTTTTTAAAAGAATTTCTTTATTTAGAGACTATCATATGACAAAATTTGAGAAATTGTAATAACTTCTCATTTTCTTGGAGTGAGAAATTTTTCCTCAATTATAATATAGTCAAATTGATGAAATTTGTTTCACTTATTTTATGGGATCATTGCTTCAAATATTGGATTAATTAAGGATAAAATAAGACATTATTTTCTTAAAACATTTAAAGAATATTTTCAATTCGAGATAAAAATAACTCGGTTACTGTTTTACTTAACGAGTGTTGTGGAGTGCTAACACCTTCTCCATACACAAATGACTCTTGAATTCAACTCTAGTTTTTGCAGACAATTTTTGTTTTTTTTTTTAATTAAAAATTGCTTATTTTACTTCGGTGTCCAATCACACCGTAAAAAAGATTGGTGACGACTCCTTTTTATTTTTCTTTTAAAATTAACCCTTTTCTAGGCCCTCGACCACTCCATGTCGTCTTGGGCACGTGGCAAAAATTAAAAATTGAAAATTTATTAAAAATTGCATCTAATTGGCAGGAAACTGATTTTGGAAAGGTGTAAATTGAACTTGTATTTTAAAAGTAATTTTAATATATTTAATCCTAATATATTTTACTAAATATAATAAATAATTAAGATTATTCTGTAATCACTTATATCCCTTCAAAATCAACCACAAATGCACTTTTCTTTTTTTTTTTTTTTTTTTTTTTTTTTTTTTTTTTTTAAGAAAAAACCAGAAATGCACCTTAGTTGTACTTTTAATCAATTTTGACGATATTATTTCTTAGTCTTAGTTTGAAGATGTTTTTTCATTTAATTTTTGGTAAAATAAAAAGAGTATTTTTCATTCAAGAAATTTCATTATATAGCGTGAGAATATCTTTCCAAAATTTAAAGAGTTACTAATAGAGGCCATCCTTTAAATGACTCAAGCTGAAGGGCTAATTTCTAGAATTATTAATAGTATGAAATAAAATTTGGACATTTGAAAATATTTATATTACTCTTAATATTTATGTTACATATGTTGAATTTTTTTTTTTTTTTTTTTTTTTACAATATGTAGAGTGAATAGGATAAATCTCTAACCTCGAGACTAATTGATATAGTAAACATTTTAGGTTGGTTGAGTAGGTGTGAACTGCATCTATCAATTCAAATACTTCTATAAAAAACATGCATTTAGTCATAAAATGAAGGAACATTAAAGATATGAGTATTTGATTGAGAGTTTTGGAAAATGAAAAAATAAGCGAAAAAAAGAAGAATAAAAGGTTTTTGAGTAAAGCTGGGCGAAAACAAAATAATGCTTTAAAACTTTATGAAAAAAAAATGAAATAAGTACAAAAAAAAGAATCAAGGATATTATTGAATAATTTAAACTACTTTTATTTTGTTAGCAAACATATAAATAATGAAACTATCATCTCGTTACAAGGATGAAGGAAAAAAAAAAAAAAAAAAACCCACAAAATTACTAATGACAGCAAAAGTAGTGGAATCATGAATAATATGTTTTTTTTATATGGACAAATAAAATAGTTCACACTAGTTAGGGAAGTAAGTAATTATGGGTACGTGATCATGGATAAGCCATCTTTTAATAAAATTCCATTTACGCCTACAAATTTTCGTGAAAATAGGCGCCTTTCTCCAAGACTAACATTATAGAGCCGAGATATCATCGTTCATAAAATGCCAACTTACATCTAAAACCAAAATTATTGTAGTGGAGTAGAGGCAAATCTAGAAATTTTCTTCAGGGAACTTTGCTTAAAATTTGATAAAAAAAAAAAAAATTATAAGTACTCAATTCCAAAATTCATAAATTGCCTGAATGATTGTTACAATCACATGTTAATGTAATATGAAATTTGACATCACAAATTGTCCTCTACAAGATTTCATATTATGAAATCCGCTTCATAAATTTTATTATTCATCTCGTTAAAATAAATTTTTCTCAATATATACTATAAGGTTATCATTCATCCATTGGTCTCCTATCTATTACACAATTGAGTCCTTTACTTATAGGGAGAGTTGTCGCAATTGGTAAAATCAATGAAAAGGTGAACAACTATTAAACTACTAGTGGGTAGATTTTATCTTTGACCGTCATCAGCATTTGCATAGACTTTATCTTTCACCATTATCACCATTTGTAATGCAAGATTGTCAGTATTTATTACCTCAACAAACATATTATTTGAATGTACATCAATTAATAATATAATTTTAAAGTTGATCATCTAGTACAACAAGTTTAGCAGTTGAGAAATTTCTAGAATAACTTGAGCAAGACACATCAGTTTTTATCTATCAAAAGCAACAAATGAGTTGTTTGGATTAGGGCATGCCACACAAAAAAGCAATTATTTGACTATTCAACTCATATAGTTGCATATCGATTACCGTATAAAAAGCCTCAATATGATAATCATGCACATTTGTGATTCTCGAGATTTTCATCTTTTCCTCCCTCGAATTAGAAACACATCATTCATCTTAAGTAATAGAATATCATGTTTCTCTTATTAATCGTAATCTTTGTTTACAAATCTTGACCAAATTCATTCATTTCACAATATTTTGAGATTTTTTCTACAATGCTTGAAACAAATCATTTGGGATTCCCAAGATAGGTTTCATAAGATGCATATGAAAAAATAAAGGCAAATGACTGAATTGAATTTATTACAACTCTTGCTTCATATTTTTGTTCAAAATTTGACCCATTATCTATGAGTGTTTCAAGTACCTTACAAATCGATGAAAACATTATTTATATAATTTAAAGTGCATGGTTATATATATAACAATGTGGGTGGGGGATTCAAACTTCATACCTTTTAGTTGAACATACATAATTTATATACCAGTTGAGCTATGCTTATGCTTGCTTTGGGTAACTCAACTAATGCAAATAATCCATTTACTTCTCCCTACATATTGCTTGCTCCATCGTTTCATTATCCTCACAAGCTAACAATGCTTAATCCATGTTTAGAAAAGAATCCATAATCATTGATCATTTTTTTAGTGATAGAGAACTTGTATTAGTAACATGTAATATACCTGCAAACTATTCAATCACACATCTTTTGTCCATATATCTTATCGCAATTGTCATTTACTCCTTTGAAGATGTATATCTTTTGATTCATCAATGGGGACTGAAAATAATTTATTACTAATATCTCTTCCGATTGCATCAACAATTTATACTACAATACAATTCATGACATCTTTTTGGATGTATGGTTAGTCAATTTCAAGCTTTTAGGAGCATTTTTTCAAACAAACAACTTCAACGTTCCTATTTTGGTTACGTAACCCATCATCGAGCACAATCAATTGTTGCACCTAATCAAATTTGATAATCAATTCTAGTTTTGTTAGACATCTTATTAAAAAACGTTCCAATTTATTGTTTTTGCTTCAAAAGAGCTTTACATTTACCCCGAGCTTGGTTAGTGCTATTTGGTCCTTCAATATGAATTTGCAATTTCTCTTTTTTCTTCCAATTTGAGACTTCTTCACCAGTAAAATGGTCACCTCCTAATTAGTCTCCATCTGCTGGTTTGACTAAACAACAACATTAGTAAAAGGCAACATCAATTGGAACATATATTCCAACCAATTAGATATGCAACAAACCAGACTTGGATTAAACCGTCTTGACTGTAACCCAAATTTCAACAGAAAAGCATGATTCAGAGGTCCGTAATGTTCTTTTTACATATGTTCTACGAATTTGATCTCCAATTTGACAATTATAATCAAGAATTCTAGTTTTTAGAACAAAATCTGTCTGTAAATTTTCTAAATTTACTTCAATAAATATTTATCAGAACTACTACTACTTTTCTTCCCCATTGATTTTCTTTTATAAATATGTATCCATTTAGAGTAAATGAAAAGTACAATAAAATTATTTATGTATAACAAAGGAATTAAAACGTAAAATAAGAATAATGAAACCTAAATAAAAATAAGTAATTGAATATGAATGCTACTAATGTATAAAAGTAACTGAAGCTTAAAAGGTAAATTTGTACAAGTAATTGAAACATGAAAATTAAATGTATTTTACAAAAGTAATCTCCAAATTGTTGCCAACAATTTGATTTGAGGGATGAAAAAAAGTATGTGTATAACTTAAAAGAAGTTTTTTTAGGCTCAAAAACATATAGCGGTAGCTATATCAGTTGGGTGAAGAACAATGTACCTTTTGGAGAATTAAAATCTCTCTATTTTACTACCATATATAGTTTTTCTTTTTTTTTTTTTAATTTTAATTGTCATATATATATATATATATATATATATATATATATAATACACACACACAATTTTATATAAGTAATTGAAATTTGAATATATTATCCAAAAAGATAATCTAATTCATAAAAGTAAAAACAACAAACAAACATTTTTTATCCTTTGATATTTTTTAAAATAAATTGTTTGACCTCAATTAGGAAAGAAAAAAAGAAGAAATTAATAAAGCTGGAAACTTTTTAAAAAGGTAATTGGGTTGTCTCAACCACGAAAATACTACCCACACTAGTAGAATTTTTATCTTTGTCCACGCAAAAAAAACGTTGGCAGATCTTCAAAAATGAGTGGGTAAGCTTTTGCTGATGTTTATTTTTGCGTGGGCAGATCTTCTACCCACGTTTTTTGATATTACGTCAACAAAAATGCCCACGCAATGAAACGTGTGAGTAGAAATAGTCTTTTTCACGTTACAAACGTCAGAAAAAATTGATTTCTAGCCACGCTATGACTTCCATCGGCATAACTCGATTTCTGCGCACGCATGATACGTTGGTAGATAGTGTTTTATGCCTACACACAGGTAAACGTGGCCAAAAGATTCATTTTTGCCAACGCACAAAACGTCGCCATAGCTCTATAACTGTCAATGCATTTATTATTATTATATTATATGCTTGGGGATAAATATTTAAAATAAAAATAATTTCAATTTCCTAACAAAATATGTTTACCATCAAAACAGTAAGTTTAGACAATGGATTCAACCCCTAATTCCTTGACCATATAAAATTATAAAATTTGGAAAACTATTCTTAGTGTTTGTTTCCTAAGCTATTAGCTTTCATTTTGGCTATATAAAATGAACAAAATAATATTAAATACACAAAATATGGTTTCATTGGTTGGTTGGTCTTCACAAAAAATGTTTCGCTTGGTTAGTTGGTCTTCACAAAAAATGACATTTATGGCCTTCTTTAAAATAAATAGACCTGAAAAGCATAATACTAGAGTCTAGTAAGCACAACATGATCAAAATTAATAAAGCAAATTCATTTGCATGATTTTCAAAATGATACTTAAGACCAACTAAAAAGTACCTAAAAACAACTTCAAAATGCTTAAGTATGACTTTCAAAATCAAAACCAACCTAAAAAGTGTCTAAGTTTCACCCTAAAAACAACTTAAAAAGTTTCTAAAAAGTGTTCAAGAGACTTTTTAACTCTCAAAACAACCTATATAGTTCTTAAGTGTCTTATTTATATCCAAAACCAACCAAAAAGTACCTAAAAAGTGTCTAAATGACACTTTAACTCCCAAAAAACCCTAAATAGTTCTCAAGTGTCTTCACAATATCCGAGACCAACTAAAAAGTACCTAAAAAGTGTCTAAATAACACTTTAACCCCCAAAATAACTTTAAAATACCTAAGTATGACTTTCAAACTCAAAACACACCAGTGACACTTTCACCCTCAAAACAACTTAAAAAGTACCTAAAAAGTGTCTAAATGACAATTTAACTCCTAAAACAACCTAAATAGTTCTCAAGTGTCTTCACAATAAGTACCTAAAAAGTGTCTAAATGACACTTGAACTCCCAAACAACTTCAAAATGTATAATATGACTTTCAAAGTCAAAAACAAACTAAAAAAACGTCTAAGTGACACTTTCACCCTAAAAAAAACTTAAAAAGTTCCTAAAAAGTGTCCAAGATACTTGTTAACTCCCAAAACACCCTAAATAATTCTTAAGTGTCTTATTCATATCCAAAACCAACTAAAAAGTACCTAAAAAATGTCTAAATGACACTTTAACTCCCAAAACAACTTCAAAATGTCTAAATATGACTTTCAAACTCAAAACCAACCTAAAAGTGTCTAAGTAACACTTTCACCCTCAAAACGACTTAAAAAGTTATTAAAAAGTGTCCAAAAGACTTGTTAACTCCCAAAACAACCTAAATAGTTCTTTAAGTGTTTTTTTGATATTCAAGACTAACTAAAAAGTACCTAAAAAGTGTCTAAGTGACACTTTCACCCTCAAAACAACTTAAAAAGTTCCTAGAAAGTGTCCAAGAGACTTATTAACTCCCAAAACAACCTAAATATTTCTTTAAGTGTCTTTTTGATATTCAAGACCAACTAAAAAGTACCTAAAAAGTGTCTAAATGACACTTTAACTCCCAAAACAACTTCAAAATCAACTTCAAAATGCCTAAGTATGACTTTCAAACTCAAAATCAACCTAAAAAGTGTCTAAGTGACTTTCACCCTCAAAACAACTTAAAAAGTTCCTAAAGAGTGTCCAATAGACTTGTTAACTCCCAACACACCCTAAATAGTTCTTAAGTGTCTTTTTTATATTCAAGACCAACTAAAAAGTACCTAAATAAGTTTACAAAGATAATTTGACTCCCCAAACAATCAAACAAAATATAAAAGTCCAACCAAATCTAAGATGCATGAATTGGCTACCATAACTGCAGGATAGCCACAACACATTACAACTTAAACATATAATAAAGGTACTAAATGCATAAATTGGCTACCATACCTGCAAGATAGCCACAACATAATTTTGAACTTTAATTTTTTTAAAAAAATACCTAAGTATTTGAAGGTCCATCCCCTCCATGTCCTTGCCCCAACAATTTTTGAACGTCGATCCATCTATCTTCCCATTTGGAAAGTTGAACCAACCTTACCAACCTTGCCATTTTCCCTTTCCCTCACCATTGACAACAAGCCTACAAAGGACCTGTAAAACTTATCAACAGAATGCACACCAGCCAAACAAAGGAAGTAAAAGACTGACCAAAAAAAACAGTGCCAATAGCTGGTAGCCTTCATATTACCTGATATCAACTGGTTAATAGTTTAATGTTGCAATTACAGCAAAAAGCTAGGACACATTTTGTTTTGACTTTTTTTGTCTATAAAAACAGATAATTAAATGGGGAATTTTGAAGAGAGGTAAATAATGAAAATAGTACCTAGTGCTCATGCATGATCACCAAAAATGTGATGTCTCCATGGATGTCTCCAGCCCTGATCGTTACAAATATTACAAAAATGTGACTTTCAGAAATAGAAAATAAATACTATGTAAACAAAAATAAATAGCTAACTATTTAAGTCCTATATCCTCGACCAAAAACTTAAAGATTTAATACTTGAAAGTAAATAACATAATATGTAGAAATTTAATTTAATGATTTACAAAAGAGTGATTTTTACCAATTTCCACTCAAACATCAAGTTACATACGAGACGAGGTATTCAAATATAGCATCTAGCATCAAGATAATATTAAGCCTTGTGACTCCAATCGATCACGATGCAATTATTATGAACAATGCGATGAGGGCAGATCGGAAAAGAGCCAGAACTTGGAAAGACAAAGAAACTAACTATGGCGCAGGTGGGATAAAACAGGATAATCAAATTTAGGCTCCTTCAATAGAATTGGTGGATCAAAAACTAATGAAGCTAGGGTTTATACCACATGTTGTCATGTAACATAGTTTCATATCTTAATTCAATGCTTTTGTATCAAATCCCTGTCTCTTGAATTATTCAATCAAGCAGCCATTATCAAATCCCAACAAGAGGATTCTACTGCCCAGATCCAAGCAAAACAAAAAAACACCCAACCTAACTCATCTACATATAATGAATTACCTTTTTCACCAAAATTCAAAATTCGTTTCATGCCATTTTGAAACTCAAAACCTTAATATACTCCATCCAGTAAACTTCCACTAGCAAATAATTCCTCATGCATTCCCACTAATGAAACAAATTCTTCTAACTAACATGAAAGTTTCAAAATCCTACAGATTCCAGAGGGGACAAGACATGAATTCTATGAATCAATCATGAGTTCAACAATGGATTGAAATGCAAGAAAAGTTGAAAAGGAAATCCTACCGAGGCCAATCTTAAACGATTAAAAGAATAATGGATTCAAATTCTTGAAGCACCATAATTGTAGAAGCGAAATTCTCAAAAAAGTGGAGCGAAAGAATTTCAAACCAGAGAGAGAACAGTAATCATTTACCTGAATTCGGCCTCTGAAAGATTATGACTTCAACTGAACTAAATGACAAGATCTGTCCCATGACGGCAACGAAGGTGGAGGACGTTTGCGCAGGTGCAACGACCGCAGCGGCGGATGATAGGTGTGTCGGCGATTGTGAGAGTGAGAGTGAGAGGAAGAGGGAATCTGAACAGGTGACGGACGATCAGTTTGTTAATATTTTTATGTTTTTACGACTAATGTATAATATTTATAAATAAAAAGAGGAAAAATTTGCGATGGGTGAAAAAAAACATAGGGTATTTGTAAGCATAGCAATAGTTTTTTTAAATTGTAAATATAACAAAAAAAAAAAAAAATTTAACTTGATTCCCAATTTTTTTTTTATTATTACAACTTTAACTTCGTTTGTATATTAGCATGTATATCTAATATACTTTATATTTTGGTATATCAGTCAACTTTTATGTTTTGTGTTTGGTATATTAATCAATAGATATTTATTATTTAAAGAATGTCATTTATACAACTAATATATCATGATTTAATTGTGTTATGGTCGACATTGTTTGTTCAATTATGATAAATATTTTTTTAAAAAATTTTTGTATTGTTTTGATATAAAGTTATTTTCATCCAAATAGTACATTAATTTTGTCAAATGATATACAAAATATAAGTTACATTTAATTTGGTATATCGATTACAAAACAAATCGCATATTAATTGATTAATATGTCTGATTTAGATTGCAAACATAATGTATCAATAATATATCAGTAGTCATTAAAAATTCATTTCATATACAATTTTAGTGTATCAATAGTATCTCACTCTTGATCTAATCCATTTTAAGTATTATATTGGTGTGTCACTAGTTTATTAACACTCATTCAAATTTTATTTAAACTGTAACATAGATGTATCGATAGTATATCAATAGTCATTAAAAATTAAATTCATGTATATTTTTAGTGTACCAATAGTATATCACTCAGGATCTAAATCTATTTTAAGTAGTGTATTGGTGTATTAATAGATCGATACTCATTCAAAATTCAATTTCAAGTATATAGATTATTAATGCATCAATTGTGAAAGTTACGCACTTATTCAAAATTTATTTAAGGGCTCTTTTCAAATATAGCAAAATGAACCAAAATATTTACGAATATAGCAAAATTTTACTGTCTATCTGCGATAGACCGCAATAGATCGCGATAGACTACTATTTGTGTCCACAATCTATCGTGGTCTATTGTAGATAGACTGTGTATTTTGCTATTAGTTGTAAATATTTTCAGTAGTTTTGTCATTTAAGATAATTTCCCTTTATTTAAAGTATAAATTAGTTTATCAATTTCAATTAATGCAAATAAAAAAAACTAATTTCAAGTATATCATTAGTGTATTTAGTAATATATTCATTTATTCTAAATAAAATTTTAAATATAACATTGTAATTTTGATATATCAATTGTATAACTTATACTTTATGCTATTAGTATATTAGTCATCTGATATACTGTCAACTGATATACTAATTATACAGTATATCAGATGACTAATACACCAAATATAAAGTATATCAGATATACTACTGATATACGCTAATAACCCACAAGAGTAAATTTAAATAATAAAAAATGAAAATTTGCTTCAATACTTTTTTACTATATTTGTAAATTTTGAAAATTCATTATTAAATTTATAATTTTAATAATTTTTTTTTCTTTTTCCTATTTTTGCAAGTGCCCCCAAAGAAATTGAGGGGAGCTAAAATCCCTTTTATCTTTATGTTCAAAGAGGAGTTATAATATCCTTATAATAATAATAACTAATTAACATTATTATTATATATATATAATATACATATATATATATATGTATATTATATATATATAATAATAATGTTAATTAGTTATATATATATATATATATATATATATATATATATATATATATATATAAAATAAGAAACGACATAATACTTTATTTTCAAAAAGTATTTTTGCATGTAAAATTTTCATTTTTCAATAATGTTGATATTTAACAAGCAAATGATTATCAAATGCCTTTTTTAATTTTTTTTTTTTTTTTTAAAAAACAACAACAATAAGCAAGAAAATAGATTCATTTTGCAGCTCCTTCAAGATATTTCTATGAAAATATATTATCCGCTTAAATATTTTTGGATCTTGAAATTTCCATACTTATTTGTTTTTTTCCTTGACTTTTTTTTAAAAAAAAATCATTTTGTTCCAACTTCTAAACTCCAGGGAAATTGCTATTTCTAACCCATAAAGTTTTTTATGGAACAAAACTAACCTCTTTTTAAAATTTTTTTTTTAACCTTTTTTTAACTTTTTGAAGTTTCAGAGGTAGGTCCCACATGGTGAAATGATTAATACCCAAAAACCATCTTACTCAACATTATCTTTTTCCTTAAACCCACCCTAAGACCATCTTCTTTCCCAGAGTCCATTTTTTTACAGTACTCTCTAAATCATTTGTGTAAAACACATCCTATGTGATCCGATTTTTGGAAATAAACCCACAAAAAACTCCTTTGAAACGCTGATTTCTGGAAATTTAGATTTTAGAATAATTGGCGATAAAAAACAGAAAAGAAAATCCAAATTTTTTAGGTAGAGGAGGTTTAATATGTGTAAGAAATGTTTGAAATCATATAGAAAAAGAATTTGGTATGCGTTTTTTGCTCGCTATCATTTTTCCCGTAAGTTCATGTTTCCCATAAGTTGAACGAGTGTATGGGAAAAGTGACAAAATGCCCAAATCTCATAAATTACAAGCCAACTTTCTGAAAATTTGGGCATCTGTGACTTTTTCGGTAAAGTTTCTAACAAGACCTTACGTGAAAAGTCACAGAATGCCCAAATTTTCCGAAAGTTGGCATGTATTTTGGCTTTTTATGAATATCGTCTCACTAGTCTCGCTCTCTCTAGTACCATTTTGCTCTCCATGATATCGTCATTGGTCTCACTCACGCTAGTCTCGCTGTTGCTGGTGTCTCTCATACTGGTCTCGCTTTACCCTATCAACACATTTTCCCTTTCCAATAAGCGGTTCAATTTCCAATTTACTTTTCTGAAACCCGGTTCACCCAATTTGCTCTCTATGGTATCATTGCTGGTCTCGCTCACGCTAGTCTCTCTGTCTCTGATGTCGCTCACGCTCGTCTCAATAGTGTTGCTCTCACTAATCTCACTCTCGCTCTCGCTAGTAAAGTGACATTCGTTTTTCCTTTTTCGTATAAGTTTAAACTTTTCGAGAAACCAGCGAGACCAGCGTGAACAACATTATAAAGAAAAAATTTAATCCAAAAAGAAGTAATCAAAATATGTCATTTTATTTAAAAATCTAGCTTCATAATGTTAGTTGACAAAGATTTCAAAGACTATTTAGAATTATTATGCATTTTTCAACAGGGATGATGAACATTTTTTTTTAACTATACACAAAATATAAAGCTTAAAGAACATAAATATTAGAGGCAAAAGAGAGAATTAAGAGTTACTTCTTCTCAAGCCAAACTTTTTAATATTGAAATCGAAAATAAAGATTTTTCTATTTTTTAAAAAATAAATGTGAGCAATATCAAATATTTTAAAGACTAAAGGGTACAAAATATTGTTTTTATAATGATTATTAATATATTTTTAAAAGAATATTTATCTAATTTAGAGATAAAATCATTGAAAATTGCATAATATAATATATGCACATCCATAAAATATCTGTATTTTTGTTTTTGAAAAAGATGACGTGATTCGCTTAGAAAAATAAAAGATAAAATAGGAAACTTAAAACATAAAAGAAAAATAAATTGAAATTTTATTGTTGACAGCGTTTTATTTAAACCAAAACAATAAGAAACACTAAAAATATATAATTAAAAATGAAAAAAATAAAAAACAGAAAGAAAGTATTTTCCGAATAGTCGATTTTATGTCGTATACATTTATTAAAACATAAAAATTTAAAGTGGCAACTTTAAATTTTGTGAATCAAATTTTGTCAAAATAATAAAAAAAAAAATGGAAATTAAATGAAAATCAAACTCAAACCAATAATATTTAAAAATTAAAAATTTTAAATAGAATTTATCACTATTTACTAAAGTGATCTAGTACTTAAGATGGTACTTAAGTTTACATGTTAATATTTACATAAATGTCGAAATGTTAATTTTATGAAAGATGTAACAAAAAATAATAATATTATGATTTTTTTTTAAATAATTATTATATATAAAAATAATAAATACATTTATATTAAGGAAAATTCTTAAAAATAAAAAGAAAAATATTTACACATATAGCAAAGAAAAAAAAACAAAAAACAAAAAAAAAAGTGATTTTACACGCACACGACAATGTTCAAATTTTTTAAAATACCCAAACTACTCTCATTTCATTTGAACTTGCGCGCATTTCTTATTGACAATTTCTTCATCGATGTCTTTTCTATGCAAATCTCTTCTTTCTCTAATTATCGACATTTATATCAGCTATTGACATTATTGTACCTCCTCCTCCTCACTGATAGACAACTATAGAAATCTATCACTGTCTATCACATCTTCTTGTTCTTTTTAGCATTTTCTTGTTATTCTTCAATTGATTCAAATTTAATTTCAGCTCAAATTCAACTGATTGGAATTTAATCGTTTTATTGTTTTCTCATTTATATTCTTCTCTATTTTTAATTTGTTTGTTTGATAGACTATGATAAAGTTCTATCACTGTCTATCATATCATTTTGTTCTTCTTAATCTTTTTTTTAATTCTTCTTCAATTGATTGGAATTTAATTTCAGCTCAAATTCAACTTATTTGAATTCAAAGTGATAGAACCATTATGAAAAATTAAGTTTGCAAGCAGCATGTTGTCTATCAAAGTGATAGAGTTGTATCACTATTTGTCTTAATTATATTTGTTTGTATAAGTTTGTGTTTGTATAATCTTCTTCCTCTTCGATTGATTAATTTGGTTTACAATCTTCTTCATGACAATGTTATCTTTGTCCATCAATGATATTTGACAGTGATAGATGTCTATCTTTGTTTATCACTTTTTTCCCTATTTTATTTTGAATTGACTTTAGCATAAGTGATAGACCTAATATATTAATGTGTATTATGTGTTATTTTGTTCTTTTTTAGATTTGTTTGTATTGGTTTGTGTTTGTGTTTGTATAATGTGCTTGTTCTTCTTTCTCTTTGATTGATTAAATTTATTTATAATTTTATTCAGTGAGAACTAAATCTTTGTATTCTATTAGTAATAGATAGAGATAGAACTCTATCATTGTCTATCAGTCATTGTCTATCACTGATAGACAGTGATAAAGTTACATCTTTGTCTATCAATGATAGACCATGATAGTAATCTATCTGTGTCTATTAGAGATAGACACAGGTAGACTACTATCATGGTCTATCAAAGATAAACACTGATAGGCTTCTATTAGTATCTATCTCTAATAAATACTCACTTTTCTTACACATTTTTTATACTGATTACATTTCTCATTTTTATATATGAGGCTGATCTCATTAGCAACATTGCATACAAGGTAATGATGAAGATAAAAAATTCAGAGTGAAGCTAGACTTGGGATCTTACAGTTATCAAGTATGGGATTTTTGAGGAAACTCTGTGTGCACATACACTTGTTGTTCTTCAAATGCTTAATTTGGATACCTATTCTTACGTATCTGAGTGTTATTGTTTAAGAACATTGTCAGCAACATATTAAGGTTGTGTTCAACTTTTTTGAGTTTATTTAGATTGGAAGGCTGAAGATGACATCATGAAAGCATTACCTCCTATTGTTAAACATCAAGCTAAAAGACCTAGAAAACAAAGGATTCTATCTATAGGTGAATTTGAAAGTACATAAAAAATGTAGTAGTGAGGAATTGAATCCTCATCGGAAGCAAATGATTGTCACATGCCAATAATTTTCATTTTGAAAACATAAAATTACAGAGAATAGAAACTTGAATAAACCAAAATACTTAGCATGCAATAAGAAGAAATTAGGAGTTTGAAGTTCTTTACCTTTGAAGACCGTCTTTGTGTAGGCTTTTCTTCTTCTCACCAAATCACAAACAGGAGGAAAACTTCCTTCAATAAGGAATGCAAGAATCACTTTTGGAACACTGCCCTCAGGAAGAATGAAGAGGAGTTGTGAGCTCTCTTGATTTTGGTCAGGGAAGAAGAGACTGAGAGGAAGAGAGATTTCTTGAGAGAGTTTTTCAGAGAAAGTTATCACAGACTTTTCTATGCCAACTGCAAACATCCAAGCTCTCTCCATCTTCTCATTTTTCTTTCGTACGTTATGAAGAGAAGATAACAACTCCCTACTACATGTAGTGGGAGTTAATTTAATTAATTTAATAATATTAAATTAAAATTAAAATTAATTTAATTATAATATATTAAATCATATTTAATATATATAAATTAAATAAAATAAATAAATTAATTAAATATCCCATATTTAATTAAATTTGAATCATATTCAAATAACTTTCTCTCACATAACATGAATCTCATTCATATAATTAAAATTAAAATTTTTTTTAAATATTTATTTTTCTTATGATATAAATTATAAATTTTGAATCTCATTCAAAACTAATTTTATATTATAATGTTTCTATATACATTATACTAATGGTATCCTATACAATTAACTCCAACATTTCAAATTAATCCAAAATAATTGATTCTTATACAAAGCTTTAATGAGCTAGCAAGGGGATCTCATGGACCTATAAATTATAAGCTCCAATGATATGAGACTAATCAATGAAACTCTTTAATTAGATTAATCTATATTCATTAACTGTAGGTCACTCCACTAAACACTTACAGTTGCACTCTTCGCACTTTAGATATATTTATGTGTCCACAGAAATAACTAATCGACAGTAAGTTAACCCTTCACAAATTACTCATAACTATAGTTGGGTCAAATTATCATTTTACCCCTATAGTTACATTTAACTCCTTAAGTACCACTGAACAAATAGTTAATCATAGTCCAACTATAAACTAACCTCTCTTGAGCTAGTGAGAGGGTGAGGCCTCTTTGTTCAGAACTTGAAATCAGCCTTTAAGGGAGAAATTTATTTATTTACTCTAAAGATGGGAACGAGTGAATTCCATCTTGTGAAGATATGTTTCCAGCTCTCTATTTATACAATCCCAAAAATGGTAGACATATCGAGTCGGTAATCTGACTACTCTCACCCATACAGATCAAATGATTATCCTCATAGATGGGAGTTCATAACTCACTCAAGATTAAGGTTGAGTCACCTATAGTCATCCCATAAAATGTTAACTTCTTCAATTAACAATGTTACAAAGAGAAATTAAATATTTCGCGTTCCAGTCTCTTATACAAACTCTTTGCATAGGATGCCCCCACTCACATGTCTCCACATGAATGATTAGGATTTGAAAGAGTTAGAAACATACATGCAGAAGCAATTTGGATCTAAAGCACTCTAACTACATTAATTTTAAGGATTAAACATGTTTGTTCAAAAGAAAAAAAAAACAGAGTTTTGATACTGACTTGTTGTAGCTCAAAATTGAAGCAATCTCCTTGATGATTCTAATCACGAACACTTCGTGGACCATCACAAGAGTCTTCCTT
Organism: Citrullus mucosospermus; assembly: GCA_030954485.1. Lineage (NCBI taxonomy): Eukaryota > Viridiplantae > Streptophyta > Magnoliopsida > Cucurbitales > Cucurbitaceae > Citrullus > Citrullus mucosospermus. Next base: position 11,594,246 of record CM062057.1, on the reverse strand, counting down.
ATTATTCTCTGGCCTTAGTATATATTGTGGGATCCAAATTGTGATTAATTTGGAGCAAAAATGAAGGTTATGGAGAGTTTTGAAGAAGAAGAGTTCTTGGGATAATTTTGATGAAAATTTTCAGAATCAATTTCCATTTTTGATGTTAATCATCCTCTATTTAAAGAAGAAAATATGAAAATCAGATTTACAACACCAACTAGGTGAAAAATTGAGTGGAGTTTTATGTGGTTTCACGAGGGTTTGAGGTGAAAACACCTCCTCCTTCAACCTCATGCAAAATTGAAATTCTCACTTTCAATTTTAAAATGAACTTCTTAAATTCATTTAATATAAGAATTTTTTCTTCTTTTCTTTTTATTTAAAATTAAATCATTTAATTAATTTTAAATTAATTTAATAGTAAATATAAAAATAATTTAAAAAATAATTAATTATATTAAATTAATAATTTTCCACTAATCCGACATTTTCCAATCGATGAATCTCTATTCATGCGATTAATATTTAAATCATATTCAAATATTTTCCTACTCTCCATTTTTGTTTAATTCATAATTAAACGAACAAAACGTAATACTTAGTCCCTAAACTAAATTTGAATATTTTCAAATTCTCTCATCACACTGTTCTAAGGTTTAGTCCGTGAGCTAACAAGGGGACTTAATGGTGCTATAGATCATGAGCTCTAACGATCCAAAATTAACCGGCTAAACTCTTTAACCTAGCTAATTAACATTTGTCAACTACTGGGACATTCTACTATAGCTTAGTAGTTGTACTCTTCTCACTGTAGATATATTTCTGTCCACTTGATATAACCAAGATTAGTAAATAGATCCTTCACAAGTTGTTCTTAATTACAGTTGGGTCAAAATTACCGTTTTACCTATGTAATTACTTTTTGTTCCTTAAGTCTCACTAATCCTCTAATGAACAATTAGTTTGTGGTCCAACCACCAACCGAGACTATCTCGAACCAATGAGAGGGTGGGTCCCCTTGTTCAAGATTCGAAGTCAGTACTTAAGGGAACAACTTCTCTACTAACCTTGAATTAGGTAGGAGTGAATTCCATCTCGCAAGACTATGTCCCCAGCTATCTACTTGGTATTATCCCTAAAATGGCTTATTGAGTCAGCAAACTCGGATCACTCTCACCCTATGCAGATTAAAGGATAATCCCAAATAAACAGGACTTCATAGTTAGCTCAGGATTAAGATCAAGTTACCTAGGTTATCATACTGAAATAACCAGTCTTAACAGTAAACAATGTTATAAAGTAAAAGTGATTATCGCATGGTCTGATCTTATGCAAACTCATTGCATAGGATGCCCCTACCCCCATGTCGTTACATGAACGATATAAGATCACATCGTTTGTATCAAATACAAAATGGGTCATACCATAGTGTCTTCAGGATAAGGTACCCAGCTTTATCCCTATACTATAGACTGTTTTGGCTATTAGTTAAACTTAATCCATTCTTATGTCTACACGTAAAGTCTAAGTATTCAAGCTCAAGGATTCTTAGTTTATTGGATTTAGATTTATACGTAACTTAAATATTCAATATCATCTGTACTAAATAAACTTCAATATCAACTATATTGAAAATAGAATATTTTCATCATTTACAAACCACGAGTTTTAGGACATAAAACCCAACATGATCAAATCGTTTGTAATATTTTACAACGTTTGTAACAATTATAAAGTGAGTCGTATCCATAGTGTTACCAAAATAAGGCACCCAACCTTATCCCTATACTACAAACCTTTTTGGTTATTACTTAAACATGATTCATCATTGTATGTCAACCACATACATGTTTAAGTTTACATAAAATAACCATGGATCTTAGTTTATTGGATTGAGTTAATATAAAATACAAATAAAATAATTGTTTATTTTATTGAATAAATAAAATGTATTTATAATTTTACAAACCTATGAGACCCTAAGAGATTTAGGACACTAGTCCCAACAAGTAGGACTTGCAAATTTGAACCAATTAATCAATGATGTTATCATTATATTTGCATTTTTTACATGTATTGACAAATGAATTTATATTAGAGTTTATGAAAGCTATTTTTTGATTTATTATGTTCTCGAGTTGTAAATGAATGGAATAGTATCTTCACTTTTTAATAGAACAAACTAACTATCAATGATAGACACTGATAGATGTTCATCTGTGTCTATTAGTGATAAACATTGATAGATAGTGATAGTTATCTATCACAGTCTATCACAGTCTATTAGTAGATAGACATAGATAGACAACTATAGAGGTTGGTAATAGACCTTATTTCATATAGAGAGGTTGATAATAGACCTTATTTCACACCTATAGACAAAATAAAAATAAATAAATAAGTAGAGGGCTTGATGTTTTTTTTTTTTTCTTTTTTTTTTTTGGGGGGGGGGGGGGGGGAGAGGGGTCGATTAATTGGGCAACTTTGGCTGCCAACGGGTTAGAGAACAACGATGATATACACCACACGGTTGTTTCATTCATCCTAAAGTTCTAGTGATAGATAGTGATGGTTGTTAATGTCTATCACTGACAGTAGTCTATCTGTAAGCCCTAACTCCTATTTTCCCTTGCTTAAGTTCAAGTTAAAAATAATGAGCAAAGATGGAGTTGAGATGACTTAAGTGGAATAAAATTAAAATGGAAAGTGTGAGCTAATGTATTAAGTAAAAATCAAAATGGGAATTGTAGTGATATTTAAGCAAGCTTAATTTTCATTTGCCCTTTAAAATGAGGAGAAATGAATGTAGCCAATGATGTGTTGGGGGTTTGATCAACAGGGAAAATTTGCTGATAGTTGGAAAACTTTCTGAGTGTTAGGGATTTTACTAATTGTTTAATAAATAAAATAGAGATTAAATAAATAAATAAAATGAATTTAAATTTAAATTAAAAAAAGGATGATTTTGTTTAGGGTGAGGAGGATAAGGAAAAGTGAGGAAGTGTCACGTTGAGGGTAAGCAAGCAGCTAGATGGTCAAAAATGATTGGAAGAAAAAGACAACAGTTTCGGCTAGAAGCAAGCAGTTGAAAGAAAAGGTTGGTTCTCTCGATTCCCTTGTGAAAATTTTATGATTTTGGACCAAATGAAAGTTGGTTGAGTCAGGAATCTACCCTAGGATTGTCGAAGTGAATCATAGTCGAGAAGGTTGAGAAAACTTGAAGAAACCAGAGGTTGTCGCTAAACCCAGGTAAATTAGAGGGTTCACGTTTGAGAAATTTTTCAAGGGTGTTTGGGGAGGATTTAAGCGCCCAATTTTGCTGGTAAGTAAGTAAAAGATCCCTTTTGAGTTCCATGAAATTTATTTATGTTGGGATTTATGTCATAAATTTCGTAGTCTGTAAATTTGTAAACAAATTATTAATAAATAAAATATTATTTATTTTCTAATAAGTGTTATTTATTAGCATAACTCAAAATCCAATAAACTAAGATCCATGGTTATTTAATGTATCTTGAACAGTATATGGTTGACATACAAATGAATTGTGTTCAAGAAATAACCTAAAAGGTCTATAGTACATGGATGAGATTGTATGTCTTATTTTGGTAACATTATGGATACAACACACTTTGTAAGTGTTACAAACGGATGGAAAAATCGTTCATATAATGACATGTAAGTGAGAGTATCATATACAGTGAGTCTTTATAAGATTGGACCATGAAATTAAATCTCTCTTTGTAGCTCCTTTAAATGAATAGTTTTATATTTCAAATGATAACCATGTAAATCGATCTTAATCTTGAGTGAGTTATGAACTCCTGCTCATAAGGTTCGCTATTTGATTTGTATGGGTGAGAGTGGTCTTAGCTGCCGACTCAATATGCATACCATTTTGGGAATGTTACCGAGTGAGGAGCTGGGAACATAACTTCAGAAAATGGAATTCACTTCTACCTGACTTTAGGGAAAGTAGATAGGTTGTTCCCTTAAGTGTTGACTTCGAGACTTGAACAATGAGGTCTCACCCTATCATTAGCTCGAGAGAGACTTTGTTTATGGTTGGACCATAAACAGAATTGTTCGTTAGAGGATCAATGGTACTTAAGGTGCAAGAGGTAATTACATGGGTAAAGCGGTAATTTGACCTAGCTATAATTACAAACACTCTATGAATGATTGACTTACAAAATATGGTTAAATCAATGGACACAAAAATATACCACAATTGATAAGAGTGCAATTTGAAGTTATTTGATTAAAAAAGGTGTTTTGGAGCTCTGAAAAATCAGGTTGAAAATAGGGGACTGTTAGCCGAAGGTTGCAGGAGACAACCCAACGTTGTTGCCCACCTCCACACGACAGCCACACAGGCGCGCTCGCCTCATGTACAGCCTACCGCCCAACGATGCACGGCTGTGCGTCTTCGCTCGCACACCTGCATGCGCTCCATACCCATCTGTGGCACATGTTGCATGCCTATGACCATTTTGGGTGTTGGTGACCCAAAAATGAGTAATTTTGGATTTTAAACTAATTTTTGGGTATTTTAGAAAATTTTAGAAACTTTTGCATAAAAATTCCTAAATGGAAATGTTGAAGGAATAAGTGAAATTTAAGTTGATTTTGGCCAATGTGTGGATGAAGTTTAAGTATTATGGGAAGTGTGGAAACCTCAAAGAGATGATTTAATCCGTCTTAATTGATATTTCAGGTCATATTGAGGTTGGAGAAGCCTACAATCCTAAGAGTGCATGCCTGATTTGTGAGTGACATATGTTTGTTTTTAGAAGAATCCATTTATGATCTCTAGCCATGCTTTCTTATGAAAATGTGTTTTCTTATTGATTTTGCTAAGCATTGAACATGATTCACTGATTTTACTTTTAATGTCTAGGACGAAAATGTTAAGCTTATAAGGAAGTTATATGTTTTCTTATACTCAAATGTTGGCAAGCACACATGGTTTGAATGATGATAACTTATGTTATGCTAATGATGAAATCTAAGGCTTTAAAAGAATGTTTCAAACCATTATACTTAGTACCCTTGTTGTGATTGCCCCGCTGCGTGAATATGTTTCCGTAGCATTACAAATTGCCAAAGGATTCTCGGTACTGAAGGATGAAAGAAGGTACTCAAGAAAGTCTAAGGGATTTTCGATACTGAAGGATTAAAAGAAGGTATTTGAGAAGTCCAATGATTTCCAATACTAAAAAAATTAAAGATGGTATTTGGGAAGTCCAATATTAGCCCTTTGGGGGTATTCTGCGTGCACGTAGAAAATGTATTGACGCTGATGTATTGAGACTACTTTACCTCAGCTAAGGTGACAAAGCTGAATGTATTGAGCTTGCTCTACCTCAACTAGGAATTGTGGGTACAGGTTTGATGTGAAGTTTACACAGTTTAAAAGATGGAAGTTTACATGCTTTCATGATGTTTTATCTTATTGTTCTACCCAGGTTATGGGCTTGATATTTCATGATGCTATGAGCTTACAAAATGTAATTTCCTTAATTTAGAATGTTTTAGTGGACTAAGTTGAATGTTGAACTTGTATGTCAAATACTTAGAGGAAAATATAATGTGGATGGCTATGTTATGAGGTTGTTTTCAGTAGGTTAATCAGGTACAAGTAGACAGTGAACCTCAGAAAAGGGTTGATGTTTGCTGATAATGAGTTTCGCGTTGGGAACACATATATAACTAAGTGTCTATCTACTGATAGAAAATGATAGTGTCTATCTACTGATAGACAGTGATAGTTAACTATCATTTTCTATCAGTAGATAGACACAGATAGACAACTATTATTGTCTATCATTTGGTATATAAATTTTAATATATATCCCTGAACATCACATGACCTTTGCAACTATGTACAATCAAGAAAACATTATATCTACCACCAACTGCCAACAAGAACATTATATAATAATATAAGTATCTATCATGAACAAAAAAAACCAACAAAAACATGTTAATTTTGTAAATTTTAAAGTAGTTGATTGTCAACAAGTACGCAGAAACTTTTCAAAGTAAGAGTTCTACAATTTACAAAAACAAAATTCTATGGTTAAGATTGAAATTGAGATTGAATTTGAGATTGTAGTTGAGAAATCCTCAAGTGAAAGCTTGGAGCACTGTCTAACATCAATTTCTCCACAACTGTCCTATGTGAGGAAACCAAACTTTATTCTTCTTATGATGTTTCTTCTTCTCAGGTTTCTCCATAGCTTATAGAAAATGAAAATTGTCTATAATTGTTTATCACTGTCTATAAATGGTAGACAGTTTATAGATAGTGATAGACTGCTATCACTACCTTCATAGATCACTCTTTATTAGCCTTTATACATCATCAACTATCTATAAACAAAATATATCTATAATTAAAAGATATCTATAATGATAGAGAATGATAAAACCCTAAAATCATCTATCACAAGTTAAGGATTGAGCACTATACCTTTGCTTTTACTTTCTCCTTCTTTTTGGATTTTATTTTTTTACATTGCTTGATGATCCGTCTTTAACTATTTTTCCTTTTTTATTGTTGACCATCTATTCACAGAATTTAGGTTTAATAACTATGATCAAACAAAATCTTCTTCACCATGATATACTTATTATTCATTGTTATTAGTGATAGGTTTGATGAAAAGAAAAGGATTAGTAATAACTTTTAAGAGTTGATGTATTGACTCATAGATTGTAATCATTGGACTAATAGTAGTCTATCGGAGACTATCGGAGAGGAAGACATAAGACTGGAGAAGGGGAAGAGGGAGGAGGAGGAGAAGAAGCAAAAGCAGAAGAAGAAGAAACAAGCATCAACGGAAGAAGAAGAAGCAATGCGAGGAGTTAGTTGGAGGAGGAGGAGGAACATGGTACATATTTTATTGACTCTAGTAAAGATGTAGAAATGGTGGGCTTTTTTGGGTTTTCACCTGGGCTGTAGCTAATTTATTAAATTTTGCTATATTTTGTAAATAGTTTAAACTCATTTTCTTATATTAATGAATAAATATGGTACATATTTAACTAAATTAAAAAATATGTTTCATTGAATTTTGTTTACGATATAACGACGTCTTTATGGCCATCATATGTTATCTCCTCTTCCTTTTATATATGAGACCTTTTGATGATGGAACCTCGGAGCCTTATTGGATCCCCTTTTAACGGTAATTCTTACAAAAACTTTGATGCTTCATTTAATCAAGAATCTATGGACTGTGGAACTATCCTTGTTCGAACTTCTTTTCCATAATTTTATTGGATCTATGGAGCACATTGAAGTCGTTGGAACCAACAACATCCAAAGCTTTTCATCGAAAAGGTCTTAGTCCACAATTTCTCTTTTATCTAAGAAATGTAATTTCTGCCACACATTGTTTTGCCATATCATGTAAAGAAGACCATCGTTTCTAGCATTTGATTTGAAAAACACCTTCTATGAGTGGATGGATAGTCTTTTAAGATTAATTTTGTTTTGATTTTGGTTTTGTAACACACACATACATTCATTTTGAGGGCATTTGAGGTGATGAGTTGGTTATTATAGCTACTGATTATTATATTTTGTCAGTTATATTAGTATGTAGGTTATAATAGTCTGTATTTGAGTTGCAGACTATTTTAGTAATAGATCGTTTGTGTAGAAATAGTAAACGTTGTAGTAAAGAAGGAAAGAGAGAATGAATAGGAAATGCTATATGCCATAACAAGTAGTAAACACCATAACGAAGAGAGATTTAAAATATTAATATTGTAGTTAATTTATAGATTATAATAGTTAGAAACATCAAGTATTATAATTGGAACCCCACACATGACTCTAGTAATTAGAATGTATAAAAAGCCCGATAACTTGAAAAACCCGATCAACCCAACCCAATCTAACCCACGGTTTGGACTCAGTTATTAACTCACTTGAGTTGGGTTGAATTCAAATAAACAAAAGTTTTATGGGTTAGGATGTTTCATGGGTTCACCTAAAATGACCCAAACCAACTCGAGTTTATTATTAATTTTAAAAATATATTTGTTTAACATAAAAGATGCAATTTTATATACATATATACTTATTTTAATTTAATTTTATTTCTTTAGTTTTTGGATAATTTATTCCCTAACAACTCCTAACTATGATTTTTTAGCAATTTGAAAAGAAAGTTGTCATATAATAAATTGAAATTGAGTTACTAGTCTTAACTCAATATGTGAAAATAATTAAATAAAATTTTTATTTATAGTAAACCTTAACTTATTTTTTTAAAAAAATTAAATAAATTAGTCGATTAATTCGAACCAACTCAACCTAAACATTTCATAATTAGATTTAGTTGAATTCATTATTTAATAAAAATTATTGCGGTTGAATAAATTTATAAATAGATGAATGTAACCAACTTAACTAACTAACTCTTAAAAAGTAACGAAACATTTGGGGGAAGTCGAATCAGAATGACGTACGGAGGAATTGCTTGTTAATATTTGGAAAAACAACAACGGTACAAATTATTGGGACTTAAATAAAATAAGGATTAAAAAGAACAGTTCATTTCTGTTGACTTGGAAATTGTCAACACGTATTGCACAAATATATTTCCGCAATTACCACCAGCTTCGGATTGCATGACCTCATTTTGTTTATCCCCTTAATTATGGTTAGGTTAAATTTTAACTTTGATTTTTCATTTAAAGAAAAAAAAACCTTTGATTTGTTTCTATTCAATTTCTGATCAATTAAAAGAAAATGTCTAAAATATTTTTTAGACTTTCAATCTTAATTTTGATAGGTTGTTAAGAGTCTGTTTGGTAGAAAATTTCAAAAAAAATTTAAGAAAATTTCATGTTTTTAAATATGTGCTTGGTAGAAGATTCATAAATTAGATTCTAATTTAAAGAATTGTTTAAAATATATTTTATGATATATATTTATAAATCATAAAATTAATTGTAGTTACAAACTAATATTTTAGATAACAATAATTTATTATTAATTTATTTATGAATATAAATTATGTTAAAAAAAACTATATAATTATTATTTTGCGATACTATATATATTTTATAATACATTACATAATACATATTATATTTTTAAAAAAGATTAATTGAGTTTATAACATAAGATTTTGTATTTCTAAATGCTTTTATCTTCATTTAATATAATTCTACATTTTAAAATTAAAATTTCAAAATTTAGATGTAACAAAAACATAAAAATATTATTTTTAGAATTTGCATTGTTTGGATTATAAAATTCAGAAACAATTTTCAGAAACAGAAGTCAGATTGTTTGTTAAACACATATGTCAGAAGTAAGTTTAGACCAAATAATTAAACTTATAGGTATGAATTGTTTTATATTCCACTGTTAATTATTTGATTTCAGTTTTAAAAATATGAGTAAATTTGAACAAAACTCAATTGTTGGTTCTTGCATGGTTGGATTTGTAGTTGTAAGCATGATGTGTCTGCTTTTAATAATATATGATATTTTTTTTGTTTAAAATAAATAAATAATAAATAAATAAAAAGAAACCTTGGGACCAAGTATTACAAGGTGTTTAATATAAGTTGAAATTATGTTACTAGATTTTTCTGTCCAACATTATATGAATGTACTAGGTAATTGCAATTTCAATTTTAATGCTTAACAGGACTGAATCTATGATGCTTACATAAACAGACTTATATATTATAAGTTTGAAAATCAATATTGTAATATTAAAACCATGAGTTTGGACGAAGATTTAGAAAATGGCTAAGACTGAAATAATGACAGTCCAAATTAAATGAATTAATGCAATCAAAATGGCAAAGTTGATTCTTTGCATATTTTAGTTGCTTTAGTTCAATTTAATTCAACTTTTTATTGTTTGATTAGCTTCCAAGTTTTGATTGAATCAAATCAAATTAGTTATTTATTTATTTTTTTTTTTAAGAAAAAAGAAATCTATCCTAGCCTTTTTTATCTGCCTAATCTTTATTTATCACTCTTCTCTCTATTGAATTAATTACTTTCAACAATTATATGATTAATTTAATTTGAATTAAACAACCTCAACCTTCTAATATTCTCGTAACCCTGTTAAAATTCTAAGATAAAAATGTAATATTATAAATTTGGTTTAGATTTGAAAAATGAGATTGTTAACATATATAGTAGAGAACAAGGTTTAAGTGTGAATACCAATCGAATTGTTAAAAATCTCAATTTTACAGGAATGTTGATGGAATGTCGATGATTAAATGTCAATGTAGATAGATATTCTGGGAAACATTATGAAAACAATTTTAAAAATAAATATTGTGTACTTGGGAATAATTAGGTGTAGTCTACTTGCATTACATATTCCTTGCTTCTTTTTTTTACTCACAAAATAATTATTTTTTTTTTTTAAGAAAAATATTGTGCCACTTAGCACAATTTAATTGAATGTGGATCAGATTGTATCTATGTTTAAATTAGTGACAACTTATTTGTTTATTGTTTATTTTTATTTTTTATGAATTTTATACAATAGAATGAAAAAAATTTTATTCATCCACTTGTGTGTATTCATAATATAAAAAATAATGATAAAAATGTGGACAAATGGATGAAAATGTGAACAAGTGTGAGAGTAATTTAGCCTAATACATTTACCCTCCCAGCTTTTATGTGTGTACTCGTTCACACTGAAAATAATTGTTTCAAACCCCAAAAAAGTGGGGATGTAAGTTAAATAGAATAAATTGACTAAAATTTGATTACTTTTATATTAGGACGGTTTCAATTGGAGTTTATATATATATTTTGGTCTTTTTTTTTTTTTTTTTTTTCTTTTTCCCCTTTTCTGAGGCAGTCAATTCAATTTTTAATTTTCTATTCTTTTTTTTAAAAAAAAGAATAAAAAGATCGATGTATAAATTTGATTTTGCAAGTATTTCGATTGATTAATGGACTTTGTATCAACAGAAAGACTGATTTTAAACAAATGATAGATTTTGACCCACAAATGATAAAGTTGAATTTGACAAATGTTGTTATTATTTAAAGTTTGTCCTAATTTTCATTTAAAAACAGAAAAAAGGAGAAATTTGTCTGAATTTTAAATCTCAATTGGATAACTTATTATATTGGCAAAATGTCAAGCATGTAGCACTCCAACTTAAGAGAACACATGCAATGTCGGTCTAAAGAAAAAAATATGTAGTGATCACAAATTTGTGTACACAGGTAGAGATATTGAACAGTAAAGGCTTCATCGGTCTGTATAATTGGGTCTTAACAGAACAAAATAGTACTAAGTGATTTTAATCTTTCAAAATTACTTCTAAACATGTTATTAGTTAAATTAAAATGAAGAAACATACATTTTAGGGATATTTGGAGTTGGATTGGGGTTCGTTGAGTTGAAACAGGTTTTAGACCTAACCCAATTATACGGGTCGTAAGTTTCTTCGACCAAAAATAACCCTTATCAAATAATGAACCAACCCAACTCAACCATGAAGTATTTGAGTTGGACTGGTTCCGGTTAATCAGGTCATTGATTAAAATTTTTGTTCTGAAACTAAGTAAAATATTAATGTATAAAATTCTATTTAATTATTTTCATTTATTGAATTAATATTATCAACTCAACCTCAATTTATATTATGAAAATTTTCTTTCTAAAGTGTTAAAAAATTATGTTTAGAAGTGGATGGAGAATAAATTATCCAAAAAGAAATCATGAAATTAAGTAAAATTAAAATAAATATACGTAATTATAATTGTATCATAAGTAAAAAAAAAAAAAAACATACTTTTTAAAATTAATGATAAGTTCGAGTTGGTTCATGGGTTTAATTGGTTTGGGTTATTATAGGTGAACTCATGAACCAACTAAACCCATAAATTTTTCTTTTGTTTGAACACAACCCAACCCGATAGAGTTGATAACCTAACCCAAACTGTATGGATTGGATTGAGTTGGTCCAGTTTTTTGAACATCCATAGTAGATTTTTTTAAAAAATAAAAATTATATTTTCATTACACACCACCTTCCTTTATTCTTCACCATGTACCCTTTCAACTAGATCCGCGACCCTTTCAAATTCTTAATATATTGGGCAATATGATTATCCTTTGAATATTATTATCACTATATTGGCAATTATGTAGACCTACCCACCGATATGATTATCCTTCGAAACTTCAAATTTGAACGTTCATGGTTAATTTATGATCGATCACTATCCTTCGAAGCCTTCTACTTTCAACCTTCATTGTTAAGTTTATGATTAGAGTTGTACTATTTTATATTATTTGCTATATATATACTTAGTCAATCTTACCGTATTTAACTCATATTTGGTTTAAATTTTGGTTAAGTTAAAAGATAATATATCTTTCATCAATCAAATTATTAAAACTAGAGATTTGTTTCTTCCCGATAGATTTATTTTTAACTTTATCGACAATTCAACAACTCAATGTTACTGGTTTATTAAGGACTCCTTTGAATTGACTTTAGAAAAAAAATGTATAAAATCTTACTGGACTTATTAAATCTCAAATTGTTAAGCGAGTTTTTTAAGTTAACGTTTGAATTGTGCCAAAAAGGAAAAAAAAGTTTGTTGAGTCTACTTTGTTAACCTCGTGTTTGGATTGTGTTAGAGTCAAAGGTTATAAAGTCTTTTTGAATTGATTCTAACTTGTTAAATATATAGGTATATAAAAAGGATTTTGTCCAGTAAATTTAGATGTATAAAAAATAATGAAATTTTAAAGTGACAGAGTACATACAAGTCAAGTCAAGTACAATATTGTAATAAGTCAACTGACAAATAGACAAACTTAATATCAGAGAGCAAGAGTAGGGACAGAGTGAGAGACACAAAGATTGATAATCAAGTTCGGTGCAATATCACTTACATTGGGATCAACGTGGAAAAGAAATTTCACTATCTAATACTCCCTAAAAAAAATGAAAAGTACATTAAAGTCTCCATGGGAAAAGAAAGTAGCCCATGTGAAACTACACAACACAAAACAAGATGCTTTGACATCTAACATGAAATTAACCACATTGAAGTAACAAATAATATATCATTTAATACATTAATTATTTAATTAAAGAGATAAAAATTATTTATTAAATATATTAAAATAATTTTTTTATTATTATGAAATAAGAAATTATTGTTATAAGAATAAATAAAACATTGCAAAATTATTATAAATAGAAAAAATATCAAACCATTTACAAATATAGAAAATTTTTACTATTTATCAGCGATGGACTTCAATAAACTTCTATGACTTGAGTGATAGAAGTTTATCGCTGTCTATCGCTTAAGTGATAGAAGTCTATCGTTGTCTATCGCTGATAGACAATAAAATTTTTCTATATTTGTAAACAATTTAGCTCATTTTGCTATATTTGAAAAAGAAGCCCTCAAACATTTCTAACACAATTTAGTTTTCAGTTCTTGTGAAGTATTTTCTTTTTTTAAGTATCTATTTAATTTTGTCTATCATGTACTAGATTCTTGGGACCAAAAACTATAAACAAAAAGGAGAAAACTTAGATGCAACCGGGTTGCACTCATCTATTGTGCAGCCCTGCTGCACCAGATGAAAAATTGTCATGTGACAATTAGCTTTTTTTTTTTTTTTTTAGAGAAATAATTGAAAATTTATCTTTGTTGTGTGGATAGATAAAGGAGGCTACACCTAAGTATATTGCTCTAAACAAAATGCTCAAACTACCAAAATGCATGTACCGTTTTAATCCATTATTAGATTAATTATGTCAAGTAATCTAGGTAAGTTAGCCTACAAATAGTATGTGTGGACCAATATGTAACCAGATGTGTTCGGTAATGCATGCACTTTTATCCTAATGACAATTTTTGTGCTATATGTATGTAGCTAAGTTAATGTGTAGTGTAACCTACTAACAATTTATGTGTATATTGGGGACCATACTAATACATGGTAAAAAACTCCTAATATATATTTATGGAAGAAGAAAGAAAAAAGCCAGCTTCGATTGAAACCAGAGAAGTATGTGTTGTAAAATATACTTAGTTTACTTCCTTGTAGACTAATCACATTTTATTTACGTTGTATTTGTGTTTTTTAATGATGGTATGTACCTAAAGCATGTATCAAGTGAGTTTTAGTTTTATGATCAATTTAATGCATATTTGATAAGTGATTACGATATTGTTAAAATCATTTTGAATCATTACGTCAAAGGATTATTATTATTATTATTATTATTATTATTATTATTATATGGTGTGAAAAAATTCTTTTTTTGATTTTATATCCACACAGATTTAGGTGCTAATAATGATTTTGTACTTTTATTTGATTTAGTTAGTTTAAAATTATATTTTCGATTTAGTTAATTTTAGATTACTAGATTTGATTTGATTAGTTTTAGATTAGTAATATTTGATTTAGGTACCTAGATTCTACTTAAACTTAGTTTTAAGTGGGTATATCTATCCATTTTAAAATTAACAACGTAGCAAATCTAGTCATTTATCCACTTACAAAAATACTTTTCTATTTTAATCATATGTCTCAATCGTCCTCTACATATTTAACTAGTACATATAGTTAATGAAGTTAAGACATTAATATAAAATAATATTATTCTAAGACAAGCTTGGCAAAATAATTTAATTTCTTAATTTTATAAATATCATATCTTTAATAAATTATGCTAATATTATTTTATATTTTTAGAAGAAAATGAGATGGACGAAAACTTGGATTTAGATAAATGAACGTGTTAAATCTAGCGTTATATATGTTTAGGTTTGAAATTTATAATATTTTATTATTTTTGAAAATTTGCATGTTTTTTTTTTTATTTGTTCGCGGCTAATTTACATGTTAGTTGAAAATTGAAAATATAGTAATACGTTTCTTCTATTATAAATACTATATTTGTAAATAGATGTCTATTATGTAGCCAAACTTAGTGGCTAAAAGTCATATATCTCCTGTAACACACATTGGAGAGAAAATAAGAGAAAATATTGGTGAAATTTGAAATTTCATTTTCCATAAAATCTCAATTTCTTTATTTTAGTTTCTTTTATTTAATTTGGTTATTTTAATTATTTTTATATTATTTAATTATTTTAATATTATAATTTTTTGATTTTCGTACCCTTGTTTTTCTACTATTTTGCTCCTCAATTTTACAAACATCTTCAAAATTAATAATTATTATCTTCAATTTTATAATTAACCTGATTCATTTACGTATTAACTATAAAATTACGATCAACATTTTTATTTAAATAATATGCTTTTATTTAAAATTTAATGCTTTTCAAAAGAGTTAATAAAGAAAAATTAAAATATTTTCAGCAGAAAACTTATAAAATACTAGCAAATTTGAGTAGAGTAAAATGTAACGAAGTAAGTTTGAGTTTATGAAACTGTCCTCGAAACATGTATTTGACTAATTAACAACTCATTAACCATTTAATTTTTTAAAATTAATCTTATTTTTTCTAATTTCTTTTTTTTAATCATGGTTCCAACTTTGATAAACAAAAAATTTGATTTTTTAGTCAAATTTTAAAAATAAAAATAATTTTATATATATTTTTTTAATTTTCGTTTAGATTTTAAAAACATTGTTAGAAAAGTAGATAAATACGAAGTAATAAATTTAGAGGTAGAAGAGATGTTTATACGTTTAATTTTTAAAAAACTAAAACTAAAAACCGAATGAAAATCCAACTAAGGCCTAAGTTAACTCATATACTCCACTCTCAAAATCCTAAACCTCTTTTTAAATTGTTGTTTTTGAAATGTCGTAAAAGGCTTAGGGGTATGTTTAATTTTGACATTTTCATAAACCTTTTCAACATTTAATTTTGAGAAATAAGTTACTCAGGGTTAGGAAAAAGGAACACTTTCAAATTTTCATAATATATTAAAATAAATGACCAAATTACTCTCACACTACTTCCGTTTTATAGTGATCGCAAGAAATTACCACCAATTCCTCCACCTTTGGTCCCCATCAACGACCACCACCTTTTTTTGTGGCCACTTATTGAATTTTGATAAAATGTTTGAAGTAGAATTGTCCCACGTCTAAAAAGCTCAAGAAAATGTGATGCGCTCCGAGCACTATAAAAGAAGTTTTATAGTTTAGGTTTCAAATCATCCCAATTTGAAACACTTTAAGTTTGATATACCTAGCTCAGTTCCCCCAAGCATTTTATTTATTTCCCATTTATAAAAAACGTACTTGAGATTTATTTAAGATTTATTTAGTGTGATTATAAAAAAATTTGGCACAGTAAATTTCCTTTTGATGGGTCGTGTTTCTCTCTAGTTTTGGCTAGAGTTTTTCACATAAATTATTATGTTTTTTTTTTTTTTTTTTTATTGTTTTTCCTTATTCTTGCGATAGTACACTATCTCTTTCATAGACCTCCAACGACCACCACCACTGCCAAACTTAGACAACCATCATCTCCTACTTCCAAAACTTGAAGAATCATTTTTTTTGGTTAAAAATCACAATTTATCTTTAAACTTTGATAAAAGTAACAATGAACTTTAAAAAGTAATGGTTTGGTCCTATACGAAATGATTTAGTCCCTTTAGTTGTTCCTATCTAAGGACATTTCCTCTCTCCACTCCTGATTTGTTTTCTAATTTTGCTTGATTTCTCTCGGTGTAATGTATAAAAATAATTGTAGGGCCAGGGAGATGCAACAAAAGTCGAAGGATATGGTAGCTAAACTTACCTCACAAGCCAACATCAAGAATGGGAAACATTACCATGTATAACCTTGATGTTGAAGGAGAAAAAAAACAGAGAAAAATAATATAGGGTGAGGGGGGAAGTTTGAAAAGAGAAGTTAAAAAAGGAAGAGAGACTTTACCAGACACAACCATGTTGCGGCTACTCTCTCAACCTCGACTTCACTATTCATTCACTGTCCTAACTCCAAAAATCGAAGGTATTTGAAAGAGGCGATCAAAAGCAAGTGATGAAAGGACAAAAAAAAGTTAACAAAATTTTAGGAGAAAAACGGAATTTTTAACTACTATTTCTAAAGTAAGAAATTATCGAATCGTTCAAATTGTTACTTTTATTAAAGTTGAAAACCAGTCAAATTTTTCTTTTTAAAAAAATAAATTAGACCTATCAAACTTTGCTGGTTTTCTAGATGCATTGGGGTTAGAAATTCCCAACATCCTCCCTCCCCAACACAGCATCTCAATTGGGGGATCCCAAATTAATTGACCAATTTTTCATTTTAATTTTTTTTAATAACATAGAACAAATCTTAACTTAAACTTGACTATTCAAAGTAGGGCCCTGATCGAAATATTAATTTAATTAACTGAAGGTGTATATAAACCCCATTCTTGAACTACAAAATTCCGCACTCACATCTTAAAACCAACTTCAGCAGTTCCAAATTCTTATTCTCTCCAACACTCATGGCGGCTGCTGTTGATCACAAAACCCTCGACTTGGAACCGGTCTCCAATGGCAACTTCCCGGTTCAACGCTGCAACTCATTCCGGTCCAGTAGCTTCAAACTCAAACGCCAAGCCGAAAAACCGCTCATTATTGACGATGATGATTCCTCCTTTGATCGTGACGATGAGAACACTAATTACTTCCGGGATTTGATCCGGAAGGGAAATGAGGAAATCGAGCCGTCCATTCTTGATCAGAGGGATGAGGGGACGGCGGATAATGGGATCATGAGAAATCCTTGTATGGTCCGACTTACCGGAAAACACCCTTTCAACTCTGAGCCGCCGTTGGACCGTCTCATGCGCCACGGGTTCATTACTCCGGCCCCACTTCACTATGTTCGCAACCATGGTCCGGTTCCGAAAACTGATTGGTCCAGCTGGACGATTGACGTCACTGGGCTCGTTGAAAACCCCACATCCTTCACTCTTGATCAGCTTGTCAATGACTTCAGGTCGTTAAATAGCCATTAAACTCAAAAGCCTCAAAACTTGTTTCAAAATTATTTTTTTTTCTAAAAAATTAAGTTTATAAATGCTATGTATTTTTTATTTTTTCTACTTTTGCAAACTAAACAAACTTTTGTAAACTAAAAAAAATATACTTTTTAGAAATTTGATTTTTTTGTTTTTTAGAATTTGACTAAAAATACAATACTTTCAAAAATAAAGTTGAAGGTAGGCTAAGAAAATTGGGAAGAAACAAAAATTAACTTTAAACAATTATGATGTTTTTCACAATTTCTCGTTTTTTCAGTCTTCATGTTTTGTTTTTAATTTTTGGAAATTAAGTTAATACAATCATTGCATTCTTAAATTTCTTATTTTGTTATATATTTTCTATTAATATTTTAAAAATCTAAGCCAATTAATGAAAACTAAAAAATATAATTTGTAAAAGTTTGTATTTATTTTTAAAATTTAAGTAATAATTCAACTCTTTTACTTGAAAAAAAATTTAAATTCTGGTTAACAAACCCTAATTTTCAATTTTTAAACTTACAAAACATGTTGGTTTCTTTTCATTTTCTTTAATAAATGAATTCTCTTAAGATTTTTGAGCCACTTTAAAATCATATAAAAAAAGTTAGCAGGAGCTTTAACTAAATAATGTGTCAGCAATTCATTTCCTTCTTAAAAGCCAAAATAAATAAATAAAATAAAACCGTTAGAAAAATAATATATATATATATATGTGTGTGTATATATTCATTTTAGTTATTAGAATTAGGTTTACATTTTGAAAACGTTTTTTTTAATAACAATAAAAAGGAAAAAGAAAGTAGAGTTATGACAAAATATGACTAGAACAAAATCTTCATCAGCTTACTTGTTTCTTTCTTTTAAATACGAGGTTTAAAAAATAGAACAAAACCCCACAATTGATAATTAACATATAAATGAAATTGAAATAAAATGAAATTACAACCCTATTCAACAATTTAAATATGTGGTATATATCTATTTCTAACCCTTTATTCATGTTCCTAACACAGATCTCTGGAGTTCCCGGTAACCATCATGTGCTCTGGCAACCGACGGAAGGAGCAAAACATGGTCAAACAAACCATCGGATTCCACTGGGGAGCCGCCGTGACCTCCACCTCACTGTGGCGGGGAGTGCCATTACGCGAAGTACTGAAACGGTGCGGCATCTTCAGCCGTCAAAGGGGAGCCTTATACATTTGGATGGAAGGCGCCGATGATCTCCCCGGCGGCGGCGGCTGCAGCTACGGCACCAGCATAAGAAGAGAAATGGCAATGGACCCAGCAAGAGACATCATAATAGCCTACAAGCAAAACGGCGACCCTATCCCGCCAGACCACGGCTTTCCGGTTAGGATGATCGTTCCGGGGTTCACCGGCGGCCGCATGGTCAAGTGGCTCAAACGAATCATCGTCACCAATAGAGAATCCGACAATTATTATCATTTTATGGACAATCGTGTCCTTCCATCCCACGTGGCCGATTCCGAGCTGGCACATGCTGAAGGTAATACATTTATTTACATTTATTTGTTTTAATTTCCACTAAATTTTCACAAGCTTATTTTATGTTTAAAATTTGACTACGAATTGATTCCTTCTTCAAGATAAATTTTAAAAGAAAATCAGCATAATTTTTAAAAATAGAAAACTAAAAATAAAATTGATATTCAACTTTCAAATTTGTATCTAATAAAGTTCTTGAAAACTTTAATTTTTGGTTTTGTGTTTAATAGGTCACTGACCTAATTG
This sequence comes from Citrullus mucosospermus, assembly GCA_030954485.1. Lineage (NCBI taxonomy): Eukaryota > Viridiplantae > Streptophyta > Magnoliopsida > Cucurbitales > Cucurbitaceae > Citrullus > Citrullus mucosospermus. Next base: position 11,574,498 of record CM062057.1, on the reverse strand, counting down.
ACATTTTTTTTAAATTCATCAATTTATTGAATGTAAAATTGAAAGTTTTGTAATTTATTACATACAAAAAATTCAAATTTTTTAAATAGATTTATTCTCTTTAAAAAATGTTGAGTATGTTAGAAACATATTGATTATAAAAACTAAAAGTTACAAACCTATACCATAGTCTTAAAATTTAAAAACCTATAAGATATAATTTTAAGTTTATTTTAGATATTGTTGTCTATATATTTAGTACAGTAGATGTAGTAGATATTATTAGAACTCACATGCACATTTCGGTCACAAGCATGAAATTTGAAATTTGTTTAGATCTTAGTTAAAATGGATTATTCATAAAAAAAAAATAAATAAAAAATAAAAAAAAACAAAGAAGAATTGAAATGATATAATTGGGTGATGTTATTTAGGTTGGTGGTACAAACCGGAGTATGTAATCTACGAGATGAACATAAACTCCGTGATAACGACGCCGTCACACGACGAGACGCTGCCGATCAATTCACAGACGACGCAATCCACCTACACGTTGCGGGGGTACGCATATTCGGGTGAGCCTTATTAGTAATTTCCACGTAATTCTGTAGTTATTTTCCACGTGAGATTTATTTTATGAAATGATTTTTTTTTTTTTCCGTCCAGGTGGTGGGAAGAAAGTGACACGTGTGCAGGTGACGTTGGACGGTGGGGAGACGTGGAAAATATGTAATTTGGAGTACCATGAGAAACCAAATAAGTATGGGAAATATTGGTGCTGGATTTTCTGGTCAGTGGAGGTGGAAATTGTGGACCTGTTTGGCTCCAAGGAGATTGCTGTCCGAGCATGGGATGAGACCAACAACACACAACCCGAAAACCTCAATTGGAATCTCATGGTAATTAATTTCTATTTTTATATTAAAATTATTATAATTAATGAACTCGTTATCGTCGCAAAAATCTTACAAAATCTATGGCCTATACACATATGCAACTAAAATAATAAAAATTTAACTAAATCATAAGAAACCCGGCATGTATCACGTCTCTGTCTTCCATTATTATAATGTCTTCAATCACATATATATTTTTTTATTTTATCTTTTAAATAGAAATATTGGCCCTATTTACTTCCTCCCACCTTTTCGCTTGACTTTCCTATTTCTCCCCTTTGATCTATATGATTTACCTAAGAAAAAACAATTTGCTTATAAAATAATCATTAATTAAACTGCAATAAGACTCAATCATTTGATACATTAAAGAAAATATATAGGGTTTTTGCAATAAAAGTAAATGCAGACTGAATAATAAAAAATTGATAACATAATAAAATATTTTTAAAAAATGACATAAAAGGTAAGAATGAGCATATGATCACATAATAAAAAGTTTCTAAAAATGACACAAATTGAAGAACTGGTAAAATTTGACGAAAAAAATAAAACAGACACAAATGTAAGCCCTTCTGTATGACGATGATAATATATATTAATGATATACTTCATTTTAAACAATGCTCTATGCAATAGTACCAAAATATTAAAATTTGTGATGTACGTACGACTTCAACATTATCATACAAAAAGGTAAAATATCTTATGAATATAATATAGTAATAATGTTCTCAATATATCTATTATTTTGAATATATGTAAATTATGTATTTTTCAATAAGACAAAAAAGTGTAGATCTTTTAACATACGAAAGAAAAAAAAAACCAGAAGTCATATTGACAAAAATAATTTTACCTTAGAAAGGTGGAATAAATAATAAAGTTAAAATATGATTTATGTATTTTTCAATTCTAGTCTCTTGACGTTAATTTTCATCAAAATTAATTGTATTAAATAATATTAATTTTCATGCAAGAAATATTTAAATATATTTAAAAAAAAGTTTTAGTGCAAAGAGTCGTAGATAATAAAAGTAAACGATTAAAATTAAATATTTAAAAGTTTAAAATATTTGGACACAGGGCATGATGAACAACTCATGGTACCGAATCAAGATAAACATATGCAAACCCCCAAAAGGAGAGATCGGAATCGTGTTCCGCCACCCAACTCTCGCCGGCAACCAGTCCGGCGGCTGGAAGGAAAAGGACAAACCCATTCCTGCCAACTCCTCTTCCCAACCCTCAAACAACAAGACCGCCGCCGCCGCCACCACCTTCTCCATGTCCGAAGTGAAAACCCACAACTCGCCGGAATCCGCCTGGATCGTCGTCCACAACCACGTCTACGACTGCACTCCTTTCCTCAAAGCCCACCCAGGCGGCGCCGACAGCATCCTCATCAACGCCGGCACCGACTGCACCGAAGAGTTCGACGCCATCCACTCCGACAAAGCCATAAAAATGCTCCAAGACTACAAAATCGGCGACTTATTGATCCTAAACGACGACAAAGACGCGACGTCATCACCCAAACCGGATAGTCGACACGTGGCACTGGTCCCACGTGAGAAAATTCCCGTAAAATTGATATCGAAGATCTCAATTTCTCACAATACGAGACTTTTCAGATTTGGTCTTTCTTCGGAAGATCAAACTTTAGGACTACCCGTTGGAAAACACATATTTTTATGCGCCAATATCGACGGGAAACTCTGTATGAGAGCCTACACGCCGTCGAGCGCCGCTGACCAAATTGGCTACTTTGACTTGGTCGTAAAAGTCTACTTCAAGAACGTTCATCCTGATTTCCCCAACGGCGGCCTCATGTCGCAGTATCTAGATTCGCTCCCATTGGGCTCAATCGTGGATGTGAAAGGCCCATTGGGCCACATCGAGTACATGGGCCGCGGCAACTTCACGGTCCACGGAAAGCCCAAATTTGCCAAGAAGCTTGCCATGGTGGCAGGTGGGACCGGGATAACGCCTATCTATCAAGTGGTGCAGGCGATTTTGAAGGATCCGGAGGACGAGACGGAGATGTTTGTTGTGTATGCGAATCGGACGGAGGAGGATATTTTGCTGAGGGAAGAGTTGGACACGTGGGCGAAGGAGAATGAGAGATTGAAGATTTGGTACGTGGTGAAGGAGGGTGTTAAAGAAGGGTGGCCCTACAGTTTGGGGTATATTAGGGAGAGTGTTTTGAGAGAGCATATTCCGATGGGGTCGCCGGAGACTTTGGCTTTGGTGTGTGGGCCGCCGCCCATGATTGACCAAACAGTTAAGCCCATATTGAAGGATTTGGAGTATGATTTGGAGAATTCGTTGCTGGTGTTTTGATGTTTTTAATTTTAGCTTTCCAATAATATACCATATGGGAATAAATTTATTTTTTGTTTGCTGCAATAATTATTGTAGGAGGGGGTTGAAATTATCAATTAAATTAAAAATGACAACTTTAATAAGAATATTTGTGTTATTTGTTCTATTTACCATGTGTTGCATGATCCGGGATTATGATATATGTCATAATTTCTCTTTGGATTTATGTTTGCTAGTGTAGAAAGTGATCGTGAAAAAATCTTAACCGTTTCCGATATTTGGTAAATCAAATTATTAATTAATCCGCCAAAATCATTTTTTAAATTCTAACTATGCTGTAAAAGCTAGTAATAGTAGCTTTTAGATTTAGCTTTTTTATAAATCAACTACTTTCTTAGCTTTTAGATTTAGCTTTTTTATAAATCAACTACTTTCTTCACGATTTAAATAAAGGGTTGGTTGCACAACAATTAGACCCAATAGCACAAGGAAAAATATATTAGGGATATAACATAAAATTAGTGCTAGATATCACTTATAGTAGCTACCAGTGATAGTTATATTGGTAAATGACTAAAAAGCCCATGTTCTGCCCGCCATTTCATGCTTATTTCTTTTGATTTTCTCAAATTGAAAGCTATCACTAATAACAACTATCAGTGATAGGTATCAGTGATTGTCACTGATAGCTTTCAATCTGAGAAATATTAATACAACTTTGAAATAGTAACACTTGAAATATTAGCCATCAATTTGCTATCATTTATTAGTGGCTATTATTGATACAATTTCATCTATTGGAATCAAGCTTGGAATATTAACACTTAAGACCATAAGTGGTTATCAATGGTAGACTTTTATAAGTAGTTATCAACTTTGTAAGGAAACTATCAACTTTCAAAAATTAACATTTAAAGCTAAAAGTGATAGAAGTCTATTAATGAGAGGTTTATAAGTGACTATCACTACTATCTACCTAAGTCATATCATTGATAGCTCTTATTAGTGGCTATCACGGATAGCTTTTAGCAATGATTATCAATTATAGATTTTCATCAAATGGAATCGACTTTTATATCATTGATATCATCAATATATGGATATCACATAAGTTCTATCATTAACATCACTTATATCGTGATTATTGATGATAGTTTCAATCACTGATAACATGCTATTAGAAATAACTTTTGTCATTCATTTTTACCATCAAATAAAATGCTATCGATGATAGCTTCTATCACTGATAACATGCTATAAGTGATGACTTCTAGGCATGCTACCTATACTTTAGTTCAAGATTCAACTTAATTAATTAATTCCACTAAGTTGGCTACCAATGATAGACTTCTATAAGTGGCTATTAACTATGGAAGAAAATCATCAAAGATTAATCTATCAATGATAGAAAATATTTGTGGTTATTTTAGATAGACTTTTATTAGTACCTATCAATTTTGAAATATTAACACTCAAAGCTATCAATGGCTATTATTGAGAAACTTTTATCATGATTATCAATAATAGACTTCTATCACTGATATCTACCTAAGTTCGATATCACCGATACATAAATATGATTGATATCTATCTAAGTTCTATCACTAATATCACTAATAATTGATATTACTGATACACAAATATTTAGTGAATTCTTTTTTAACATTTAAAAACATGAGTGATAGCCAATGAATTTTTCAATCAATGATATAATTCTTTGAGTGACTAAGTTATAAGTATATTAGTAGCTATCACTAATAGATTTATATTATTATGAGGAGATTGGGGAGATGGAATAACAATAGGAAAAAGAAAAGAAAAAAAAAAAAGAAAGGGAAGAAGAAAATATGACAAGATTGGGGAGAAGAAAAATTGCAAAAAGAAAAAAAAGAAAGGGAAGAAGAAAATATGAGAAGATTGGGGAGATGGAAGAAAAATTAGGAAAAAAAGAAAAAAAAAAAGAAAAAGAAAGGGAAGAAGAAAATATAAGGAGAATGGGGAAATGGAAGAAAAATCGGAAAAAGAAAGAAAAATAAAAGAGGAAGAAGAAAATAGGAGAAGATTGGGGAGATTGAAGAAAAATTGGAAAAAAAAAAAAAGAAGAAGAAAATACGAGGAGATTGGGGAGATGGTGGAAAAAGAAAATGAAAAAACAAAAGAAAAAGAAGTTGTTCAAGATAAGAGAGGGCAAAATTGAAAATTAAAAAAAATTCAAAAGGTGACTAGTCAACATTTGCTATATTTGCAAATATTTTTGAAATGTGCTATATTTTTAGATTTTTCCCCTTATTTTGCTATCTATTACAAACATCCTTAAATAAATATATTATAATAATATGCTTCCACATCTATTTTTTGACATAGATTTTTAAATTTTAATTGATTCAATTTCTTTATAACAATTGTTTTTCTTAACTCTTATCAAATAATTTAGATTAAACAAAATTAGTTAAAATTCAAATCATACAAAAATTTTAAAATAAAAAGAATATATAATATATATTAGGCCTAACTTTAGTTTATATAATTACATAGTATAAATGTATTTATTATTGTAATTAGTTTTCTCTAGTTTAAAATTAAAATTTGCTAAAAAGCAAAATTGAACTCAATTATTTTAGACGCTACCGCATTCCCAAACGGAACCTAAATTAGGTCCAAATTTCCTTCAAACTTATTATTAATTGATTAACTCAGTTAAAACTGTTTCATTAATTTCATCAATATTACAATTTTTTTCAATTCATGGAGTACCATTCATTAATATTTCGATATATCATTTATATGTTATTTATATTTATTCGTCCATCTAACCTTTTGGCCTATTAGTAATTGTTCGCAGGAGGTTTCCGAAGAAACTTGTTTCGTGGATTTGAACTCAAGTTGATGTAGTTTTGATGCATGTGTGGTTTGATCTCTAGCACTTGATCCTCTGATTCTCTCTCAGTTGAATGCATACACTTGATGTATGGAAGTGGAGCACGAAGTGGAGCACGTGGATGTTCTTGAAGTTGGAGTTTTGGAAGAATGTTTGTGTTCCAAAGCGCTTCAGTCTTAGGAGTCTTTTGATTTTATGAAGAATTCTCTCTAGGTTTTCTGAATGGTAGAATTTTCTGAGTCCCCACAAATGAAGAGAAATCTTCTATTTATAGGGTTCTCAGGTGGGCCCCACCAGACAAGATCTCAGCCAAATGAGCCTGATCGTAACAAGCTTTGAGAGTTTCTTGCTCCTTAATCGCGGAGCAGCATACCGAAAAAAAAAAAGGCCCTGTAGGTTCAAGTCACACTTTTGGCTTGCTACAAGCTGGCTTTGTAGCCATGGGTTTGATTGGTCCATGGGCCTGGCCCTTGGGCCCAACAAATTGGACTTGAGTCTTTATTGACCCTTGGGCCAAATTAAGTCTATTTTAGGACTCAATCGAGTTTTAGCCCAAATAATAATATCAAATCGGATAAAATTATTTTATTTAATCCAACGGTCAAGACAAAAACACGTGGCGTCAATAGGATTTGCCAATTTATGTCTTCAATTTCAAGTTGGGACACATGTCACCTTTTAATTGGTCCCAAATTTAATTATATGTAATTTCGTAATTAATTTGATAAATGACGTGACAATTTGTGATTGATCCATTCTTTTTGAGATTTATGCACATGCATGAGTGGATGAATATCAAAAAAGATAAAATTAGAGTTAAAATACTAGTTCAGTGTCCTTGAGTTTGACTCCATTGGATATGTCAAATTAATCAAACTATGAATCTAGTACATGAGCTAGATATAAAATTTGGAATATGGCCAAATTTTGCTTTAAGATGAATGTGAGACTTTTCCCAATTTAATTTGGAGGGAGAAAAAAAAAACCTAAATTTGGGATAAAATTTGGAATGTGACCAAATTTTAATTTTTGAGATAAATTTGAGATATCATCCCTAATTTAATTTGATAGATTTGGCAATGAGATAAAAGCCAAATTTGAACTTGATATAAAATTCTGAATATACCTAAGAAAAATTCTCACAATAATTGTTGCATTTGAATCAAAAGATTGGATCTCAATTCAAATTTAAATCCGAGGCGAATCGAAATATCTCTTCCAATTTGCAACTCCTAATCAAAATCCTAATAATATTATGAGATATGAAACTCCAATAAAATTTCCTTTACCTGCATCCTATAAGTAAGTCCACCACCAAATGAAATTTGTTTTGCACCGAGTTAACACAGTATTAATCGTAGCCTCCTTATGTTCTGCTTGAATAATCCCCTTTAATTAAAAAAAAAAAAAAAAAAGAAATCCTCTGATGTTTTGCTTCCACGGCTTCTTCTTCCTCCCTTCTTTTTTCTTTATTTTTTTCTTCTTCTTTTCTGGGAAGGAGTAGAAGAGAAGAGACGGTCGTGGAGGATGAACATGCGCAATATGCAACTGTGAAGCCCTCCATGATTAAAGCACCTCAATTAAGACTTAAAGTTCAACCATCATCAAGACCTAGGTGAAAAATAAAGGAACAAAACTTTTGTCTCGCTACTAGTATTTTTATAACTTAACATTCTTACTTTTTATTATTACTTTTTAGAAAGGAATAGGCCAAGGACATGATTAACACGTTCACAGTTTCCACCTCCCGCAATGACTTTGGGTCATTAAAGATAAGAAATTGGCCAAGAGGAAGGAGTTTTTGTAGAAGAGAGAAATATTTGAGGAGAATGGCTTCTTAGGCAAATCAAGTCTTTTCCCTCCATTCACCACGATCATTATATAGGCTTACAAATGGGAGGTCCTATGCACTCACCTTAAGTCAACCAACATCCCCTCATTCGAGAGTTCTACATGGGAATGGAGCAATGCCAAGATTTCTTTAGGATGAAAGGAAAGAAAGTTGGGTTCTCAGCCCAAGACATAAACCAACTCTACCGAATACCTGAGGCCGAGGGGAGCTATTTGTTGGATGTTATACACTGAGGCTAGGGAATATCAATTGAAGCATATAGTATATGAGGATGAACCTCCAACCTTTGAGATGTCTATTCCAACCCAGACCATCAGGTGATGCAACCGCATCACATCAACATCAAGCATTAATAGTTGTTGCACCTTCAACCCATGTTACAATTCTGAAATAACTCAATTAGTAGCCAAAAACATGAAAAAACAGAAAAGAACACAACTTGCTGTCAAAAATCTGCTATGCTGTCAAATCACTGTTGTTTTTTTTTTTTTTTTTTTTTTTTTTTTTTTTTTTTTTATTTAGTTGTTCTTTTTAGTCTTTAGCTTGATTGGCCGCACCTTTGGCTTGAAATTTCCACATTTTATCATATTCAATATCTTAATATGATTGTAGCTTGAATTCGGCTCCACATCTGTGGTTGGATATATGTTCAAGCAGCTCAAGTGCTTTCTAGGTTAGTCTAGAACCTATTGAGCTTATCCTAAGGCCCGTGATGAGGTGTTCTAGGGATTTTTGAGCTCTATTGGCTCTAGGATACTCCTCAATTGTACTTCTCTACCCTGTTGACATCCTCCATGAGCTTATCATTGATGAAGATGAAGATAAAACTTCCAAGGATGATTAGGGAGGTTCTCAGTTCTCTTTTGTTGTTTTCAATATATTTTGGCATAATTTTTTTCTTTGTTTTTAGGTTAGAGTTAGGAAGATTTAAAGTGCTTTTGTTTGAGGATGTGGAAAAACAAAAACAAAGCTCGGTGATTTTGTAAGTATGAGCATCCTAGTCTTTCATTCTGCAAAGTAGTCCTTGATAATGATAACTAGAGCTTATCTCTTACTAGCATGCCTTACTCACAAAATTAAGAGTATTTTTCGACTCTGAGTGCAAAACCTCATTAGGCTAGTCTTCCACATGTTTACATGACCTAGCACACTAGGAGAGTCTAACCCTATGTTTTGCAGTCTAGCCAAAGTAACGTTTTTTCCACTATTTATCCTTTTAGCTAAAGAGGACATTGTCCCCCTTAAGTTTGGGGGGAGAGCTTATACGCTTCAAATTTTATTATCAATTGTGTAAATATTATCCATAAAATGTTATGTATGTATACTAGGCCTTGGAAAAGAGAAAAAATAAATAAAAAGGAGAAAAAGAGAAAAAAGAAAAGAAAAGAAAAAAAAAGCTATGATGACACTCCTCCTTTTCGAGTTAGCTAAAGTAGCTAATACTGAAGCCTTATACTCGTGCTTTCTTTATGTGAAACGATTGATTCTAAAAGTGAGTGTTTGCCTCAAGTATGGCCCTTGCTCTTAGTCAAATGTTTACAAGTAACTCGTGGGAGCAAGTTAGAACGAAGATGAGGGTGACGCTGAGGGTCACTCCTAGGAAAAAACTAAAATAAAAGAAAGATTAAAGGCTTGAAAATAGAAGCCTTAAAGACTAGCAAAAAGTATAAGTGTAGGGGAAGGGATGTATTTCCACTTAGGTGTGGGCCTTTAGTGAAACCTGTGAATCATTGGGGACTACATTAGGTTTCATGACTAGAAGCTAGGTTACTGTGGCATGTTGGCTAGTTAGTTGAGGGAAGTTGAGGCTAAAGTCAGTAAAAACTCTTGTGAGGGCTCTTTAGGGAGTTTGAACAAATAAGGCACCAAGGTTTGGAACTTCTTTTGAAAGACATCTACTTTACCTTTGCTTTTGGCTAAATATGTTAATTCACTTTCAATATCTATTCTATATTTTATTTACTTGAGGGCAAATGAAGATTCAAGTATGGGGTGTGATAGATACCAAAAAGTGCATGAATTTACTATTACTTTTTTTTTATAGCAAAAAGACACTTTATGTGATCTTTTGACCCTAAGATGCCTTAATTCATATAAAATGATCAACAACATGTCTTTTAATTATCTCAAGTGTGTTTTTAGTGCTTTGGGCTAATTATATGAGATTTTATATTGATTTTTGTTTGTTTTACAGAAATCTGTCTTGTTGCGCCTCATCACCTAGGACAATGCACACATCAAAAACCCTAATTTTCCATATTCATGCGTAGTCATTCTAGTTGTTATTTTCTTGGTCCAAACTATTATTCAACGCCTAAAATGCTGGGTAAACCTTCAAAACATGATTTTAGGCCTCTCTCTTTAACAAACCTTGGCCTATATAAAGGATTGGAAATCTCCTTCAAATACCATCTCGTGGAAGAAGATTCACAATCCACACCCAAATTCTAGCCATCCTTTGGATGAGTTCTTATCTCCCCAAATAGAAACCTTCACGAATGATTGTTTCTCTAAAGAATTTCAACTCTAGGCTATCTATACCCCGTGAGAACGTGTGGAGAGATAGGATTCATCCTTGAGAAAGACCCTAGGGAGATTAGAAGAATGAGAGATTGTGTCAAGGAATTCACATATTATATTTTCTAGAATATTTTTCTATCTTTATTTCTTTTCATTCGTTGAATATTTATCTTGTAATCATGATTTATGATCTAATGAAATCTATTCATTTATTCTTAATCATGAGCTAAATTCTCTAAGGATTTCAATTATGTCAATACTCTATAGCTTTATGCTTTGAAGATGCTTCATACCTTTTTTACTTTTGCATTTCTTTTGTTGAGTTTATGGATAAATATTGTTAAGCTAACCTAGTTACTTAATTTAGCAATCTAGTGGAGTCTTAACACTGATAAGGTTAGGATATGAACTGATTTCACAAGGAAATATGAGACTAAAGGCTTAGAAATAGGATGGTTAGGTAGCCTTAGAAATTAGGTGCACCATAGGGTAAAGGAATTGAGCTTAATTAATCTAAGGACCATTTAGCCATATAAATATAGGATTATGTGCTTAGAACTTCTAAAGAAACTTGATATAATACTGAAAGGAAGGAGTTTTCTGCCCATGACTAACTCATTGTCTTTGTATGATGCGACTTCATTGCCCAAGGCAGGCTGCCCTTATGGTTGAAACATAAAGGTACCCTATTCAACACTCTTGTTTATTGTTGTTCTCAACATTTCACATCAAAATCGCTTATTTACCTATTACCCTTTGGTTTGCATTGAAAAAATCTTTCTTAGAAAAATTGAATTGCATAAATAATTTTGTGGGATTCGAATCTTGGAATACTCAAGATGAATTATGGACTATGAATGTTTCAAGTAATAAAGAATAATTTCAAAAGTTGTTTGAAAACAAGTTCAGACTTAAATAAATTACAATTATTATGAGCTAAAATGTTAACACATACAAATACTATGGTGAGAAATTTAGGATTAATGAATCCAAACAGAAAGATAGATTATTTTCTCCTAAAAGATACTTGGCTTTGGCGATTGAAGTTGGTTATCATCAATTTTAATAGGAATGAAATGACTAGTAAAGGTAATTCTTTAGAAGTTGGAATTAAATTACTTTATGTATCTGAAGATTTTGTGTCTTATGCAAGATAGTCATTGAACCTTATTGGATAAGGCTACAAGACCAAAGAACATGTTAGGCTTACACATTCTGATCGAAAGGGTTTGGTGAAGATAAAAGTCAAATGACAAATAATGATATCATCAACAAGATTGTTGAAAATTCAGCGTATAAGTATCTTTACCTAATGCAACTTAAGTCTAAATTTTCTTTGAAAAGTTCCAAAAAAATAAGTCTAAAATTGAAAATCAATTAGATAAGTTAGTCAATACATTATGATATGATTATAATGGAAAAGTACAAAACTCTTACATACTAAACCTAGTTGATAAAAAATGGGATTACATTTCAACTTTAAGAAATTGTGCTTCACTTGTTAAACTTGGTCATATTAATGATGAGTACTTTGTTAGATATGGCCACATCATTTCCACACTCTAGTTAGGACATGCAATTGAAACTGCATTATGAACATTATTCCCTCTAAACCCAAAACGAATATACATGTTAAAATGCACATGTTGAAACAAACCCAAAAGGAATCTATATGTTCAAAGATATGCCTAAATATAGGTTGCCCTCGAGGAGAAAAAAAATGATATTTTATACAATCCTAAATAAAATAAAATATTTGTGTGACATATTTTATTTTCATAAGAAATGCCAAGTAAAAAGCTATAAACCTATAATAAGGTAAGATTAAATAGTGTTGATGAGTTGATTCTAAGTAAATCCACTAAATAGTTAACAAGGGTTGTTAACCTTTTAATCACATTTGAAAGTGAAATGAACCTAATTGTCAACTAGATAAGTTTTCATCGCAGTGGGAGAGTTATGAGATGACTCAACCTTTGCAATGACTTAATTGAAGAGTAAGGACTTCTCTTTTCCGCCTTATTAATGTAATTGGAATAAATTGATCAAGGTTAATTTAAAATTGGTAAATTAATGGGTATGTGTTAGGAAATAAATTAAATTAGTTTGAATTTTTTGGAATTAAAAGTAAAATTGAGCTGGTTTAAAAGTGGAAACTTAAGTTGGTGAATCAGTTGAATTTAAGTGGGGTGAAATTTAAGAAAGGAAAAAAAAAAAAAATATATATATATATATATATATATATATATATATATATATATATATATATATATATAAAAGATAAAATAGGTGGAAAGAGAATTGAGATAAAATTTTGAGATCCATGTTTCTTCGTCCTTAAACTTGAGGAGGATGTGGTTATATATGAAAAAGACACCTCAATCGTATGGGTTGCTTGTGTGGAGAATTACTTAAGCTTGAGCTCTATAAGTGGTATTCGGTGGAGAGAAAAAAAGAAAATCCAAAGAAAGGAGAAAGAGAGGGAGAACGAAAAAGAAGAATTCAGTAAGGAAGATGTAGAGGAGCGGAGGATGGTAGCAGAAATTTCAGAATCTCGAAGGAGGCAGCAGTTGGCTTTTGAAATTTTGGGAGGAAGTTATTGATATTGTGAAATTGAGCAAGTACCAACTTGGTCTTTTGGTAAGTAAATCTTTGATTCTACACTTGAAAATTATACAACTTAAGCATGAATAGGCTAAAGTAATACTTAAAAGTGGATGTCAACAAAGAAAGAAAAAAGAAAAAGAATTTGTACTAAAGTCAAGCTTCATTGCAGTTCTCTCTATATATCCATTGTTTTGGTCTTATTTGGAGCTTAGATTGATCTATTCATTGAGACTAATTGTTGATTTAACAAATGGGCATAGTTGGGCTGGACAATAACTCAATTAGTAGCCAAAAACATGTAAAAACAGTAAAGAACACAACTTGCTCTCAAAAATCTGCTATGCTGTCAAGTTCGCTGTTGTTTTTTATATATAGTTGTTCCTTTTAGTCTTTATCTTGATTGGCCGCACTTTTGGCTTGAAATTTCCACATTCTATCATATTCAATATCTTAGTATGATTGTAGCTTGAATTCGGCTCCACATCTATGGAAGCATGGGTTAAGAAGAATTAAACGGATTAAAATAAGCTATGTGATTGGAAGGGAAAGTTGTGTTGATACTTTGAGTTAAATTTATTTCAGGACAAACAAAGATCGAGGTAGCTTACAACCGATTGGAAGCCTGTTAGTGATGGTAAGTGACAATTGTGTTTCAAGATTGATTTATTTTATATCTTTTAACTCTAATTTCTTATGAAAGTACATTGTTTATTAAATAAGTTTGAGCATGATTTTCTAAGCATGTGTTTATGCTATATTTTAAAGCATGATTTAACCAGCTTGAGAATGTTTTGTTGGAGAAATGTATGGACTGTCTAATGCTTTTAAGTGTACAAGTGAAGATGAAATATATTGAACCCAATGATTTGATATAAGATTTAAATAAAATTGTGATTATGAAAGCTTGATTATTTGGAAGCATGATTATTACACCTTGAATTTGTTATTTATTGTTATTGTTTACACTTGACTTTTATTTAAAACTCCTCACTCACTAGGCTTTCTAGCTCACTCTTTTCAATGTTTTCTTTTCCATCAAGTAGTAGAAGAGTTCCCGATGTTTAGCCTACACGAGCCTCGTCTGTCATATATGCTAAATATTAACAAACAAAATTCTATAGTCTTTATATGTATATTGTCTTGCTCTAGTCTTGCATGTAGTCATAACTTCCAAGGGTGGAGCGATGGATGTCTTGGTTGAAGTAATGGTCTGTTTTGGGTACATATGTAGGTAAACATTGTGCACAGTTGTGTAAGTTCTAAAATGCCTAAAGGGATGTTGTTCTAAGTTTGATAAATGACTTTATGCATATGTTGTTTATCAAATAAGTGGGAAACAGGTGAACAGGTTAAGCAGGGATAGGTGGACAGTGAATGTCACGAGAGGGTTGTTATTTGTTGTATTCACACCACTTTCTAGGTTGAGAGGGTAGCCTAGGACGAAGTGTGACATGAAGTCAAAGTTGTCATATTAGATGACAAGTTAAGGATGAAGGCTTATTAATCTCGAAAGTAGTGGGAGAGTCATGAGATGACTCAACCTTTATAATGAGTTGATGAAATTCAAAGTTGTCATACTAGATGACAAGAGTTGAACGATGTTGACAAGAATTAATAGGTCAAAGTTATGAATTGTGAGATAAAGTCTATGTTTCCAATTTTAGTTTAGATTTGTAGATTTTCTTGATGGGTTAAAACCCATAGGAAATAATAAATCTACAAAAGAGGCATGATAGTGTAGGTAAGATGATACAGATCTTCAAAGTAAGACTGATAGCATTGAAGATGTGTTATCTCACTCCACTTGACTCAAGATTGTTCCTTAGTTTAGTGGGTTTATTTAGTGATTTTACAGATCTCTGGCATCTAAAAATAGAACGAGGTGTTAAGGTCAAAATGCAGGTAAAACGGATAAATTTGGACCTTAAGGGCAATGTCGTAGCACTGTGTGTGGCTTTAAAGTCAGAAGCTCCCTGATGCATTGAGTGTTGCGACGCTCCAAACTTTCACAGAGAATTGAGGACACGCACTATCCCAACTCTCCTTCCTGAGAGGCATGAATCTCATGGAGCATCGCGTTGCCGCCGACTCCTAACACTGCGACGCTAGCTCAATATTTTATATATGTTATTTTCTTCCTATTTAGGGCAACTAACTTCAAACCAACCAAAATTTCCCAATTCCTCTCTGCCATTTTCAAGTTTCTTTTGTATTTTCTTGGTTCGAAAATTTCCCAATTCCTCTCTGCCATTTTCAAGTTTCTTTTGTATTTTCTTTACTTCTTCAATTGAGACTTGTATTAATCATTATTCATTGATTTGAATTATGATTATTGGCTAAGGTAAGTAATCTAGTTTCGGTTTGATACTTTTCCCCTTTTTAGATTAGTTGTGAGACTTGATCTTCATTGTAAATTATTCACATACTCTTGTTTATGGATTTTATTCTAAAATTACTAATTATGAATGCATTTTCTTGTTATTGATTGACAATCAATGCTTAATTGTGCAATTCCATGTTTTCGATCTATCCTTGGTTAGGGTAAGAAATCACTAGGATGCCAAGGGGTAGATTAACTTACCTTTTGTGAGTTGACCGCTAATGGGTATTGTTTTAATCAACCTAGACGTAAAATCGTATTGAAATAATTAATTAGGTGATTGTAAATTAATTAATTTACCCTAGCTTAATCCCTAAAGCTTAATGCTATTAGGTCACTTAGATTAGGATGCTACTCATCTAATTTAATTGGGCTAATTAAGTAGTTAGGATGGTTGGTTGGCTTCTCTAATCAACTTGGCTAGGCTTAAACATGAGTTTTGATCTACAATTTAATGATCAATTAAACTAATTGGGGAACTTCAAATTAAACCCGAGCTATAAGCCCTCTCCACTTTTACTTTTTCTTCTTGAAATCATGGGGAAGTTTATAGGTTAAGTTTGAACTCGAAGACTCGAGTCTAAATTTAATTTGGGACATTTGATTAAGAGATATACTTAGAAAATAAAAGGAATCAAATTAAACCAACGTCTTCCTCGTAAATGAAGGGAATTGTAGGGTCCAATGAATAATTTGAGGTTAACGAACCTAACTGACCTTGTTATAGGACATTGAGGGTGAACTAGGCCTGCTCGGGACAAGTCAAAATCAAAGTCAAGGTCAACAGTCAACGATCAAAGTCAAAGGTCAAAGTCAAACCACAGAGTCAACTTTTTGAAAAATGGTGAAATTTTGGAAATTCTTGAGTTGCAAAGGTAAAATTGGGATGGTTAAGGTTTGTTAACTCATTTTGGGTTGAAATTGAAGAGAAAATGAGAGGGAGAAAGTATAAAGCCAAGAGTTAGAAGGAAAAGAGAAATTGAAGAATTTTTTATGAGTTGGAGTTAACTTGATAAGGAGATTACAAATTTTATAATATATATATAAAGAGAAAATTTGCATGGAATGGAGGTTGTAACCGAGAGAGAGATTACTGGTGAATTTTAAAAAAATAAAGGAAAATTTGGGGTGAATTGAGATAATGTTTGGATAATTTCTTAGAAACTTCAAAATGAAATAAATTGAAAAGGATAAACCTTCACCACGTGAAGAAGCAGGAGCTGGAAGTGGGTTATTTGTTGATTAAGAGGTGTTGTCGGATTGAGTAATTAAGTAATGAAAAAAGGGTCGGTGTGAGGAAATTTCACATGAATAAATCAAATCTTTGGGGGCAGAACAAAATAAGAAGCGAAGGGGAGGAAGGACTGAGGCTACCGGAAAGCTGGGTTGTTAAAACGTTGAAGAAATTGGAGGGGAACAGCCACTGCTGGAGTTGGACGGAAAAACAGAGGATCTCGGGCTTTAACCAAATTCGTGGACCTAGAGGCTAAATCGAAGCTTCCAACTTAAAGTTAAGGAAGTTTTAAGGTCCTTCAGTGTTTCATGGAAGTTGTTTGAATTCCTATTGGCCGGAATTGTTGTTTTAAGGTTCTAAAAATTCTCGCTGAAAAATAGGGCTGCCATGGAGTATTAAGCCAATTACGGGAGTTTTAGAGCAAATTGAACGGTTTAATTTGTAGGTTAGTTGCATCTAATGATGGATGAAAGATTTATAAAGGTTAATTGAGCTTTTTTATGGCTGGAAATCGCGTCAAAAACAGGGCCGAAACTGGGGCTGGATGTTGAAGATGAACCTGTATCGACATCTTTTGTCCGTCATTAAAGGGTAAAATATTTGACCTGTAGGTTCACTTCGTAATTTAAAGTTAATTAAGGTGTTCTTAAGGTGTTCTTAAGCATGATTTGTGATCCAATTAGTATTATTATGATTCTTTAACCCTAAAATTGGAGTAATTTGGGGTTCTAAGTTAATTTTGAAGTTGTTTAACGGATTAATTTGTAACGTAAACCTTAATTAGAGTTAATGAAAAATTAGATAAATTGAACAAAATTATGGTTAATTAAGATGTTCCTAAGCTTGATTTAAGTTCTCATAGATATTAATAAGATGCTTTGACCTTGAGATTGAACTAATTTGGAATCTTTAGTTAATTTTAATGGAATTGAAGAATTAAAATGTAAGATGAAACCCTAACATTGGATGGAATTAGGGTTTGGGGAAAATTAAGTGTAGTTGCCATTTTTAGGGCATTTAAAGCCTAGAATTAGATTTATTTGGGAACTTAAGTTAGTTTGGAATGTGTTAAGGAACTAAATTGTAAGTAAACCCTACCTTTGACAAAATTAGGGTTATCAGAGAATTAAGTTAAATTGGACATACATGGAGGAAAATTGTGGAGATATTTGGATTATGGTCATTTAGGAAATAATCAAGGAATTATTAATTAAATTTTAATATTATTAGAAATATGAGGAACAAAAAAATTAGGGAAAAACTAGTTGATGGTGAGTGACCCTTCCTAAAAGAAAAATTCTATTTAAACATTGTTTAAAAGTATTTGATGAAATAAACTATGTTTATGAGATATTAAAGGTTGTTTCCAAGTTTATAATGATAGATACAAATTTATTATACTGCGCTGAGTTTTGGATTTAAATTAAAACTCTTGTTTGATTATTCATGTGATGTTCTAAAAATTGATGGTTTGAGAAAGAGGTTTTCAAACCATTAGATCTAATACTTGGGTCGAGATACTTGAGCTCTATGTGCACGTATGACAACTGCTATGCGTTGAGTTGGTCTGCATTACCAAAGACTGATTGTGTTGAGTTGGTCCACCTCAGTTCCTGAGTCGGTTGAGTTGGTTCTCTCCAGGGATGGTCGGGTACAAGTTTGATGATTGATTTACCACGTTATCATGTATTTTATTAAGTTTCATGCGATTCATTATTTAAAAAGTTTATCATGCGTTTGGATGAGCTCCTATTAAAATAATATGTATTAAAATATACTTCTTTATTTCATGTGTTTGGAAAGAGTTTCTGATTAAGTTCTAAAAGCATGAGTTGTCATAAGATTTCAAATATGTTTTGAAACAAAAAGGTTGTTTCATAAAAAGTCACTTACTAGGCTTCTCGGCTCATGTTTTCCAAATATTTTGTTTTTCCTCCCCCCAAGTAACAAAGGAATTTTGGTTGCCACTCGAGGTTGAAGTCTGCCATAGGGGTGTGTTCATTGCATAGACACAATGTCTTGGGATCAAGGATGACGTCAGTGAGTTCCAATTCAATCAAGTGCTTGATGTTGAACTAGATCGGAGTCTTGTTAAAATTATGTATAAAAATAATTATGTATAAAAATATTTAAGTTAGTTGTTGAACAAAAGAGTATTGTTTGTTGTGTTGTTAGCTGAAGAAATAGGCAAGTAAAATAGGTTGAGTTGGACCGTAAATATCACAAAGGGTAGTATTTGTTGTCCTCACATCTCCTTTCAAGTTAAAAAGGTAAATCTGGAAGGGGGTGTGATACAAGCTATACCTTTTCATTATCATTTTCACAACTCTCTCTTGTTCTCTTTAACTTACATGCAATATTACATTTCAAGCATACCAAACCAACTCCCCGCTGGTTACATTAGTTATAAGTCATTTCGTTGATAAATTAACTGGCTCTCTGTGGTTCGACCTGTTGTTACGCTTTTACTACTTAGGCATGGAACATTATTTAACCAGTTCTAAGGCCTCCACACCTTTCGGGTGGGACCAAATTGGTGTCATTGCTAACGACCCATTGAAATTTCTTGGTTTAAAGGTTATAGTTTTTTACTTGCTATGTTGTTTACTCTTGATACATGACCGTCTTTCCTAAAGGATCTAGACTACTGTATTTTTCAGAAATGTATCGGAAGAAAAAAAATTGACAACTTGTAGAAATACAAGTTATTATATTCACTATTTGGAATAATTAGAGTAACTTGAGGAAGTCGATTCTTTGGGAGTTTGAGATTGATTTCCAATATGTTTTATTAAATGTTTAATATATTTGTAAACATCATTGTTTATTTATATATTACTTTAAATGTATTATTAAATTATGTATTTTATCAATGTAACTTTACATATTTAAACTAATGTCCTTGTTTAGTAAAATTTCTCTAGCATTTTCAATACTTTTAAATTTATTTCCAAATCGTTAATATTTAATCCTTTTGAGTTTTGTTAAAGAAAATGTTTTAATCTCTTTTTTAAAACAAATTTGTTTTTCAAAATCATTTTCCTTAAAATTTTCGACGACGAAATTTAGATAATTTGGGAGTCCGATTTTCTAAAATTCTTAAGGTGAGGAGTCGATACTTTACGAATCCAAGATCGATCTCCAACACGTTTTTATTTATTTTTTTTATTGTGCCCTTTTATATTTGTTTAATTTATTATGATGCTTATTTAATTATGTTTCTCTTATATAATATTCATATTAAGTACTATTTAATTTGTAATTAAAATTCCCCAAAGTTTTTTTAAATCTTTCTAAATTAAAATTTCTCAAAATTTTTTGAATCCTTCTAATTTTAATTTATCTAAGTTTTCTTAAAATTTCTCACAATACTCTTCCTAAATCATTTAAATTTCTTTTCTTTAAAACGACACTTTTTGTGTCTTTGAGCATTCACAAATTAATTTATGATTAAAAGGTTTTTTAATCAATTGTTTTTCTAATAACTTGTTTTTAAGACCGTTTTTCTAAAAAAATCCTATTATGGAACTTAGTAAATTTGGAAGTCCGATTTTCTAGAATTCTTAAGGTGAGGGATCACATCTTTGGGAGTCCGAGATTTGACCTCAAGAAAAAATGAATTTAATTAATGTTAAAAAAAAAAACTTCATTTATTTAAAGACTATCCTATGACGGATTTTGAGAAAATGTAATAACTTCTCACTTTCTTGTGGTGAGGAATTTTTCCTCAATTATAATATAGTTAAATTGACAGAATTTGTTCCACTTTTTTTATGGGATCATTGCTTCAAATATTGGAGTAATTAGGGGTAAAATAAGACATTATTTTCTTAAAACAATTAAAGAATACTTTCAATTCAAGATAAAAATAAATTGGCCACCGTTTTGCTTAACGGGTGTTATAAGGTGCTAACACCTTCCTTATACACAAATGACTCCCGAACTCAACTCTAGTTTTTGTAGACCATTTTTATTTTTTAATTAAAAATTGTTTATTTTACTTTGGTGTCCAATCACACCGTAAAAAAGATTGGTGGCGACTCCTTTTTTATTTTCTTTTAAAATTAACCATTTTCGAGGATGTTGGCCGTTCTGCATCGTCTCGGGCACATGGCGACAATATTTTTGATAAACTTCCTCTAATAAATTAGGAGCAAGTATATTAGCATATTGATAAACTATATCTATAGTATATCATTGATAGACTATGTTATTAACTACTGATACACGAATAACGGACTAAAAATTGTATTTTTAATGAGTATTCATATATCTATATGCTAATATTATACTAAAGAATTTTTGAATGGGTATGTGTCAATATACTAATGGTAATCTAATGTTATGTTATACTTGCATTTTGAATGTATATGTTGCATTATTGATATACTTCAATATAGATACATCATCAATATACTTTATAGTAGGTATATCGTTGATGCTTGAAAGCATAATGATGTAATTGAAATTTTAACATGCTTGTTGATTGATGTCTAATAGCTAGTTTGTTGATGTACATGGAATTTTAATATGGTTTGTTGATTGATGTCTGATTGCTTGTTGATGTACTTAAACGACTATCAATTAAATTTTTAACTAGTGTTCTTTTGATATACTTCGTTTTGGATATATCATTAAAATGAAGTTCATCAATATAGTAGTGTATTGATAATGTTGGCAACGGGGCAGGATAGGGCCGATGATGCACTCCCCGTCTCCCGTCTCCGTCCCCGTGGGGATTTGTAATCCCTGTCCCTGCCCCATTCCTCGTTTTGGGGAGTTGAGGTCGAGGTCGGAAAATTCCTATGGGAAAAAAATTCTCGTTTATATTTTTATATTTAATTATTTTTTATTTAAAATCAATTAAAATTTAGATTATGCATTGAAATTGCACATATTTTAGGGGTGTTTTCAAATATAGCAAAATGAGTCAAACTATTTGCAAATATATAAAAAATTAATTATCTATTAGAGATAGACAGCGTGCACTTCCATCTAGTCGACTAGATAGAAATATATTGTTGTCTATTATTGATAGACAGTGAAACTTTTCTATATTTATAAATAGTTTGATATTTTTTCTATTTATAATAATTTTTCTATATTTTGGATAACAAATTAGTATCATTATAGTTTTATTTATTTAAATTAATAATTAAAAAAATTTAACTCTTTTATAGTAAATTTAATATAAAGTTAAAGTTAATTATATGTATGTTTTCAAAAAAAAAAATGATGAAAATAATTACAAATATAGCAAAATTTTACGTTTTATCTGTAATAGACCGCGATAGACCCAAATAGACATCTATCACTTTACCAGATAGACACGAATAAATGTCTATATGAGTTTATCGTGGTCTATCATAGATAGAAATTAAATTTTGCTATATTTTTAAATAGTTTGATATTTTTTCTATTTATAATAATTTTTCTTAATTATATTATGAAATAAAAAATGAAAAGTAAAAAACAAACAAACAATAGCTTAGCTATTGTATGTGTGGGTAATAATAATAATAATAATTTAAAAAATTATTCAGGGCGGGGATGGGGTGGGGGATATCCTCCCTGTCCCCGCCCTGTCCTTGACCGGGACCCGCTTTATGGTCCCTGATTTACCTCTATCCTCAATCAAACTGGAATTCCCTACCCTGATCGGGGCGGGTACTCACGAGAGTTTTTGCCAACCCTATGTATTGACAATATACTGATATTAAATATACCAATTAATTAACTGCATCAATGATATTTATAAAATGAAGTACATCAACAGAATAATGTATCAACAATCAACTCAATCTTAAGTACAACAATTAAGTGATATATATAGATATTGAGTATATACATGACATACTATTGATATGCTTCATTTTGAGTAAATCAGTTTATTAAATCATATTCATTTAATAGATATCAATTGAATGTGTATTTCTTTTGAGACATGTTATTAATGTTTTATTCATTATTGTTGTTATACTTCTAAAATACTGATCATAAAACCTACAAAGATAATCAAAGGTCCAAATATGTCACATAGTTAAAATGTGTAACTACTAATTGAACGTTGATTATTGTTATTAGATATATTGTTCATACACTTGAAATGTTGATTGAATGATATCTACTGTTGATACACTCATGTCTTGCTTCAAATATTTACTAATTGATGTCTGATACACTTGTGTTTTATATTTGATATACTACTAGTACACTTGAAATATTATGCTTATAAAATGAAACAAACATGGTTTACTTCAAAATATAAGTTACTGATTGAATGTTGGTTATCGTTAGATATATTGCAGATATACTTGGAATGTTGATTCCTATTAGATATACTATTGATACACTCATGTTGTACTTTAATTATTTACTAATTGATGTCTAATACAATAATATCTGATATCTACTACATATATTGTTAATACACTTAGAATATCATGCTTATACAATGAAACATACATGATTTGCTTCAAAATAAGTTATTGATTGAATGTTGATTATTGTTAGATATACTACTGATACACTTGAAATGTAGATTGTTGTTAGATATATTATTGATATATCAGTTTTAAAGTAAGTAGTACAATTAAAACTTTATTTTAAATCAAAATTTGGTATATCATTTATACATATATACATATGATAGATATACCATTAAAACTTGAACAAAAAATAGTATGATTCATAAAAAAAAAGCTAAATCATAGAAAAAAATCACCACATCGAACAAAAGAATATTGAAAAGAATAACAAAGATCTCCTATAATTGAACAAAAAGAAATTAAAAAATGAAAAAAGAAAAAAGGAGTTGAACAAAAATAAAATAGAGATGAAAAAATTGGAATGCAGAATGCAAAAAAGAAACAAAAATACATATGTGATGATGTTACAAACAGAAGAAAAATGGTGATCGAGGGAGAAGGAAGATTCAAAAATTGAAAATACATACATGAGAGAATGTTCAAAAATTGATATTGAGATGTATTAAAATGACTTATATCAGTTTGTATACATGTTTGAAGCCATATATATTATTATTAAAAATAAATAAAATAAATAACTTGAGAGTACAACCAATTTAAAAAAGAAAAAAAAAGGGAGAATAACTAGAATGTAATATCATTCTCTCTTTCTCCAAACAATGACTTTGAAAGTTGCCTAATGTCATTTGCCGGGAGAAAACACAGGAGAAGAATCCATGAGGAAGGGGTTAGCAAAATTAGGAAGAAACACTAAAAGCCCAAAATTGGAATATGTACAAAACAAAATATAGAATTGGAATACTTTGCTATATTTTGAAAATCCAAAAGTTCAAAGTCATGATTACAATTTTATTATTATTATTTTTTTTTTGTCACCCATTGCAATTTCTCTTAAATATATGATTGAGTGGTTGTATGTTTAATCAGATCTATAGCGCTGAACCTTTATTAATCTTTTATGAAAATAGCTAGGTTAATAAAGGAAGTTGTTAATGACTATTCTTAATACTATATTTCTTAACTTGGTTTCAAGAAATTAGTAATCAATTAAGTTGCATGGTTGTTTTTTAGAGAAAATAATTCGGATAATAGTGTCTAGACTCAAACATATTACTCATGCATAATTCCATGAAAACCTATATATCATTTAAGGTATTAATTAAGGAACTCAACACCCTGGAATGCTTTTACCTCTTGAAATTTCACTTGTTGTTTACTTATCTTTTTTTTTGTTTTCAAAATACAAAAATCAAACTCAATTTCGATTCCTTAGATATAATTGACTCAATTCTTGAATAGCTAGGTAATTAAATCGTAATTCATAGCCTATTGGAAACGATACTTGTTTTTAACAGTTTTATATTATAACTTGACCTGTGCACTTGCTGTCATCACATCAATGGCTTGGGTAGAAAGAGTTGGACTTGTTGTGATCAGTTAGGACACTTGCGAGAAAAGAGTGGGTAAGTGAATTTGTAAAAGCTAATGACACTAAGTAAAAGGAATGCAAGTTTAGAGCCCTTAGAGTTTGATTTAAGGAACCTTAGTTGTGAAGGGATTGAATACTAATGCGGAAACATTTTATTGCTTTTGTGTTTAAATTGGGAGAAAAAGTAATTCAAAATTAAAACAAATACATGCTAAGCATATAACTTAAATTGAGAAAATCTACCTTCAGGCAGAACCGTTCTCCATTGTTTCTCTAAATCTTCATGTACTACTCTCCTTAAAAACCACGATCAATTTGGACACCACCGAATAGGGCTTCTCTGCTATATCTTTGGCGGGGAAAGGATTATGGGTCCTTTTGGAATTAAAGTGAGGAAGAAAAAGTAGGAGTTTTCTTTAGTAATTTGAGAGGATGAGAGGAAAGTGTTGTCTCTATTTTTTATTTGTATTTTTAACTAAATAAAAACTGCATATACGTTAGGGGGTTAACTCCCCTCACCCATTCACCATTCACCGGCAACTGGAGAGGAGTTAATTTTTTTTCTTTTATTTAATTTAATTTTAAATGAGACCAAATTTAATTTAAAACAAATTAAATAATAATAAGTAATTAATTAATATATTTATTTATTGTAATTAAATATCATATATTTAATTAAATAAATATTTGAATCATATTCAAATATATTTCTCTCTCATAAATTATAGTTTTAATATGAATCGCATTCACATTAATTTTACCCAATAATTTTAATATGAATCCAATTTATATTAATATAATATTTTAATCTTATTCAAATATATTATTCTCTCATATTCTATAATTTAATTTTGAATCTTCTTCAAAATTAACTTTATAATATAATATATCTATATACATTATATTAATTGTATCATATACAATCAGTGTAAATTTACTTAATAAATTTGAACATTTCAAATTTTTCCAAAACTAATTTTCCTTGTTTTACCCTTTGTGAGCTAGCAAGGGACCTAATGGACCTACAAATTAGTGAAGCGATTTGAATCCTAGCGGAAGCGTGTGATCACGTTCTTCGATTACTTGAAAGAATTAAAAATACAAAAACTAGAAAAAAAGGTTAAGCATCATACCTTTGTTGATCCATAAATGCAGCAAAATTTTCTACTCAAACCGGTAGTCTTTTCCTTGAAGTCGTCTTTTTTCCAGAAGATCTTCCTCTCTATAAAAAAGAACTTCCTCGCTATGACTCTAGAAAGGATCTGGCTTGTGGGAACCGCTCTTGAAAAATGAGAAGGAATGGGGAAGAAGGATTTTTAGAGAACAATTCTTTAAAAATTGGGAGAATTTTCTTAGAAGAGAAATTTTTGTAGAATGACTGTAGAGATTATGTTATGTGTTCTATGAGGGCTCCCAAGGACACTATTTATAAAACTCTTTAGTTATTCATAATCTATTGGGATAACCCATCTGAGATTTTAAATTAAATATTTAATAATATCTTATATTAATATATATTTACCCAAATAATATCTCATATTAAATGTTTTAAAATATTTAATCATATTTAAATATTTATCTTTTGTAGAATCTTTAATTTGAATCTCATTCAAATTAAATAATTAATTATTTGAGTCTAATTCAAATAAATTAATTAATTCTCCCTCTATTTATTTAATTTGAATCTTATTCCAATTAAATGACTTATTTATCTACATGATCTGATCCAAATAAATAATTTATTATTTGAATCGCATCCAAATAAATTAATTCTCTCGTAATCTATTTAATTTGAATCTTATTCAAATTAAATAATTTATTTATTTGAATCTCATCCAAATAAATTGATTCTCCATCTTATAAAGTTCTTATTTGAATCCAATTCAAATAAATTTTATAACAAAACATATATTTAATGGTAACCAATACAATTAACATTTTCTCTCAAAATTTGAACATTTCAAATTTTCTTTCAATCATAATTGATCCTTGTTGGTCCGTGATGAGCTAGCAAGGGGACCTTATAGTCTTACAAATTATAAATTCTAATGATATAAGATTAATTAATTAAATTCTTTAATTAAATTAATCTTCATTCATTAACTATAGGGCAAACCACTATAGACTCATAATATCTGTTTTACCCTTGTAATTACCTCTTTTCCTTAAGTACCACTAATTCCTCTCATGAAAAATTTGTTTATGGGAAAATTGAACGAAATGACCCAAAAACTAAACAATTATCTATGAATGACCCTCTCCCAAAAACTTTATCATAAGTGACCTTTTGGACATGTGAATACCAATTTTACCCCCCGAACTTAAAACAGCCCAAAACGCGCCTTCCCATTTTTCTTTAAAAGTCGCCTTCTACCCGTTGGAATGCTTTTTCTCTTTCGCTTTCTCTCTCAACATTTCCCGCTTTCTCTCTGAACTTCCCTATTTTCCCTTTCAACCTTTCCGCTTTCTCTCTGAACCTTCTAAACCTTTCGCTTTCTCTATCGACCTTTCACTTTTCCCGGACGGTTCGTCTTCGTCTTCTTCTCTTCTTCATCGTCGTCGTCTTTTGCTTCATCTGACAGGTAGGCCCATACTAGGTTGAAGATCGCCCACAACAGGCTTAACGATCGCTTAGTATAGATCAAGAGATCGTTGAACTTCGATGAAACAATCTCTTAGTCTAAAATAAACGATCGCCCAGTCTAGGTTATACGACTAAGCGATCGTTTAGAGTACAAAGCGATCGTTTAGATTACTAAAAGATTGTTTAGTTCGATACGAGATCGCTTAGTAAACTAAGTGATCGTAGAGTATGGACTAAGCAATCTCGTAGTAATCTAAACAATCGCTAGGTAATCTAAACAATTGCTTAGTAGTCTAAACGATCGTTTAATGTTTAATAAGCGATCATTTAGACGTTTTTAATATGTTAAACTGATGTTGTACTGCATTTCAAATTTGTAGGTTGATAATGGCGGTATCTGAGGACAAGTACTTCCCTGCCACCGTCTCCTGCATGGTCCACAAAACCAGCTCCCTGATCAAGAGCAAACTGACCATTGATCGGATGGAGATATTAAGGAAGACCTCATTTGGTCCACTCCTGGACGTGGACCTGTGTTCAACGGACAACTATTCCACCACTTCTTGCTACGAGAGGTGAGGGAAGATAGCGCCGACTCAATAAGCTTCAACATTTTGGGGAAGAAGGTTATCTTCACCCAAGATGACTTCAATCTCGTAACCGGACTGTGGCCGACAGAAGAAACGGTCAATCGAGATACATGTGGCGAGAGACTACGATGTCTCATCCTTGGACCTAAGAACTAGAATGACAAGAAAGAAAAGCTAGTCAAGGATGTCGAGGTTGCCTTCGAGAAGATAAGATTTACGAATGATCAAGACGCCGTGAAGGTAGCCCTCGCCCTGTACATCGAAACGATTATGATGAGTAAAGACAAGAAGACACAATTCGACATGAAGACACTTGGGATTGTGGATGACTCCGAAGTCTTTGCCAACTAAGACTGGTCGTCTGTCTTCTTCAACCGGTTGTTGACTAGTATGAAGACTATCATGCGCGGAAAGAAAGAGACGCATGATATCAAGAAGGTAGACAACCCCAAGCACACCACATACTATTGCATCAAAGGATATGTGCTTGCATTCCAGGTACGATTTAGTCCAATTTATACTTCAATTATACTTTCTTATTTAGCGTAATCCATAGCCTGATCGGTTTATGTTGTGTTACAGGTGTGGGCATACAAGATATTGTCCACTTCCAGCAAGTTCGTGGCTACCAAATCAAGCAAAACTGCGATTCCACGAATTCTGAGGTAGACATGTTCTCAGCCTCCATCGTACAAATTGTTGGAGAGGAATGTCTTCCAACCCAAAAAGGTAACTCATCTGTTAGCAATTCTAAGCGATCGTTTAGATAATCTAAACGATCGTTGATATACGTCTACATGATCGTAGATATATATCAACGATCTTATAGATTAGCTAAACGATCGATGAGTTTATAATAAGTGATCGTATATTTTATGTGATCGCCTAGTATAAGTATGCGATCGCCTAGTACAATATAAGCGATCGTTTAGCTTATCTAGACGATCGTTTACATTAAATTACTAACCTTTTTATTATTGATTTGTTGTTTGCATTACAGACGATCGTCCGTGTGAGACTTGTGCCCTCGCCGGATGAACTGAGCTACAAGGAGGATAAAGTCAGGGGGGTTGAGTTGATGCCATGTGTAACCCTGCGTCAAAAGATCAGTCGTCGGCTGACACTGAGGCAGACCAACCCGAGACCTCTTACGAAGAAGACCAGCTCGAGCAGCCAACCGAAATTCAAGTTGAACCCTCTCTGCCACAAGAACAAGTCGAGCAACCGGTTATGGAGACCAACCCGAGTCCTCTCCCGGGGCAGTCTAGTGGTCAGAAGGGGAAGAAAAGGCACGCCGAGACGTCTGAGAGGCATCCCACCTCCAGGAGGCACAGGAACTCAAGGTCATATAAAGTGCTACCGAAGGAGATATCTACGGTTCGCACCGACTTGGCAAACTTGACAACAATGGTTCGTGAGCAGCACGACCATATAAGTCAGCAGATAGACGACCTGTGGAAGTTTATCGAGCGTCTATGCCAGGTGAGATTTTATTTCTTCCGTTTGTTTTTCTTTTATTCATACTGATTGCATACAAATGGTATGCAATCGCATACAAATGATAAGCCATCACTTAACTATTACTATGCAATCGCTTAGCATTTGTATGCGATCGCATATCATTTGTATGTGATCACTTAACTGTTAGTATGCGATCGCGTAGCTTTTATATGCGATTGATTAGAATTTGTCGAACATATTGCTTTGTTTGTCTGATTCAGAGTGGTGACGACGACAGAGAAGACAATGGGGAGAACGAGGGTGGTTGTGGAGATGGTCAAGTTGAAGACCAACCTACCGAGGAAGAAGGGTGTGGCGGGGGTCATGAAAGAGGAAAGACTAAAGAAATGGCGATAGTGGTTTACGACAAAGCCACAAAGTAAGAAACCACCATTGCCACCACTAAAGAACCCACCCCAATCGACCCCCCCACGACACAGCCACCCTCTGTCGAAGAGCTCCCCATTGAAGTGCTCCCCATTCAATCATTCAACATGAGGAGCATAGGAGACTTGACAACCCCAGCCGAAACGGCCAAGGTATTTATGTGATGTAATTTCATATACACATTATTTACATATTTATTCTAACAGAATTCCCTTGTTGTATAGGAACGTAAGGTGATGCCTGACCGTCGGAAGAGATCTAAGCCGACGAGGTTTTCTCCAGAGGATGTGAAGAGGCAGAAGAAGGAGCCAACATCCTCCAAATCTGGTCCCCGCTCACAACCTTCCAAACCTTCCCAACCTCCACCTTCAAAACCTCCTCAACCAATTTCCCAAACTTCCTAACTCCACCTTTTAAACCTCCTCAACCAATTCCCCAAACTTCCCAACTTCCACCTTTCAAACCTCCTCAACCAACTCCCCAAAATTCCCAACCTCCACCTTCCAAACCTCCTCAACCAACTCCCCAAACCTTCCAACCTCCACCTTCCAAACCTTCTTAACCAACTCCGCAAACCTCCCAACCTCCACCTTCCAAACCTCCTCAACCAACTCCGCAAACCTCCCAACCTCCATCTTCCAAACCTCCTCAACCAACTCCGCAAACCTCCCAACCTCCACCTTCCAAACCTTCCTAACCCCTACCTTCCACTCCCTAAACCTCCCAACTTCCATCTTCCCAACCTTCCCAACCTTCATCTTCCCCACCCCAACCCGTAGTCCCTGTCCTCAACTTCCCCATCAGATCAGTCCGAGCGTATGACCCCTTGTTCCCAATTTCGGATGTGCTGTGGTCTGCATATAAGAAGTGGAGGAGCACTTCAAAGACAAAGGACGAGGTAAGGACAGTCAAGTACGCCTCACGGACCAAGGAATTCTTCTGCACACTTGAGAAGAATACATGGGTGATTGGGGACGTAAGTTTTTCTTTAAATTTCCACTTATTGCTTAGATATCATTAAGCGAGCGCATAGTTCCAACTACGTGATCGCTTATATAATCCTAAGTGATCGCTTATTATGAAAGAGATCGTTTAGGATTATATAAGCGAACGCATAGACAAAACTATGCGATCATTTAGTAAACTCTAAGCGATCGTTTACGTTTATTAAGCGATCGTTTATGTTTAGTATGTGGTCGCTTATGAATTCATAAACGATCGTTTAGATATTCAATTGCTATTACTAAACTCTTACATTGTTTTCTGTAGAATATGGACATACTAGTGCTCCATGTTCACCGGAAGCTTCACTCCTGCCCCGATTTGTGTTCACATCGGTTTACGGTGGTGAACACTGCATTTGTGGTATGTACCCTGCACTTGTTCTATAATTTGACCAATGATTATTGTTGTTTTATCTAAAACTTGATTTTCTACAGGATTCCCTCATGAATATTGAAGGAATCTCATGCAATATACGACCTGATGGTGTGGTCATGCACGACGGGATAGTGGAGCCTTGGACCAACAAAGTTGCACACGCCGGTTTTTGGGCGATGCATTTGACGTTCCTAGAGTTCGCACACGGTCTAAACAAAGACTATAAGCTTGCATGGTCGGAGGTGGATTACGTGTTTGGGCCAATCAACATAAATGAGCATTGGCTCATGGCTGCAATCGACCTTCAGGAGTCCATGATATTCGTCTTCGACTCTATGCCAGACTACATACGTGCGAACATTGTGAACCCAAGACTCCAGCTGCTCAGTGGGGCCATACCATCAATTTTGATCGCCGGTGGATTCGACACGAACCTTCCAAATTTCAAGTATCGGCCATGGAAAGTGAAGCGATCTAAGACAACGCTTCAATGGGGCAAATCCCTCGACTGTGGGATTTTTTCTTGTAAATTTCTAGAATATCTTGTAATGAATACTAATAGAGATAGTTTAAATTTGAACAATATGCCTGTATTTAAGAAACAATATGTGGCCGAATTATGGGTAGACAAATTTTTATGGTAATCAATGATATTAGTATTCGTTAATACAATTGTTTTATCTTGTAAATATTCGTGTACAACTATTTTTTTTATATACTTAATTTAATCCAATTAATTTATTAAATGCAAGAATTCGTGTACATCTATCCTTATTATACTTAATTTAATCCTTTTCACGTATTACAATAGATGGACTAAGCGATCGTTTAGTGTATACTAAACGATCGTTTAATAAACACTAAACGATCGCTTAATAGATACTGAGTGATCGCTTAAATATACAATACACAAACGATAGCTTAATATACAGTAGACGATCGTTTATATGGGTTCTAAGTGATCGTTCAATTTACACTAAATAATCGCTTAATATACAGTAGATGATTACATCTCAATATTAATTACAATTACAAAGTAAAGTAATTACAATTACCATTACATACACACTAAACGATCACTTAATATAAAGTAATTACAATTACAATTACATCCCAAAATTATCTATAAAAAGATGTCGAAATAATTTGAATTGAAAATTGAGACACTTACAATTACACTTAAGATGTCGAAATTACAATTACATTTCATGCATCCCATGCGTCCAAATGGCTTATATTCACATTTAATGCATCCTATGCGTCCGAGTGGCTTATATTCACATTTCATGCATCCCATGCGTCCCATCGTCCCATGCGTCCGAGTGGCATATATTCACATTTCATGCATCCCATGCGTCCACTACGTCCAAGGGGCTTATATTCACATTTCTGCATCCCAAGCGTCCCCGTGGCAGGCGTCATCAGTGGCTGCAGGCATGTTTTTCTGTTGTGTCCTCCCTTACCGCATCGCGTACACTTATGTACTTGTCGTGGCTCCTCACCAGTAGACGGTATTCCAATGGTCTACCGTCGACCTACGCTTGGCACCTTTCGCGGTGGTAAGTTTTCAAAGTCATCGAAATCAGGTCTTTGTCTCCACTCTTGTCGATGGCCAACTGGGTATATCGGTTCAACATAAGCGGCAAGCACACACTCTACTGTGAACCACTTTGAGCACATCCTTTGGATGTTGATGTTCCGCATGGCTGCCGCAGCTACTGCGTGTGAGCATGGAATCTCCATGCAATTGAACTCCATACACGTACATGTTCGTGAACGGAGATCAACCAGCCCACCAAGATGCCCATCGTCAACATTTAGCACATACATGTCCACTGGAGATACACGATACATTCTGGACACCGATTCAGCCTCTTTTAGGATAGTCATTGCATAGTCGGTTACAAGGTTTGTGCATGCCATGGTATATGTACGTCAAACATAGAACCAGCTCTGTAACCAACCTCGAATATGCTCAAGAAGCTTCGTAATAGGCAGTTCCCTCACGTCTTTTAATACTCCATTGAGGCATTCTACTATATTCATTGTCATCTTGTCATACCTACAATGGACTTGGTACATCCGTGCCCACCGTTGTAATCCAATCTCTTCAAGATAGGCTGTCACCCTGGGATATCTTTGAAGCTTAAACCAATATATTTGAAACTCAGACATCCTGAGGCCTTGGCTGCTAGGTAGAAATGCGGAATTATGTCCTTATTCTTGAACTTATCCATCAAGTTATTCCGAATGTGGTATATACGCTTGATACAGCCTTCCCGATGGATATGTGATGATCTGATATAATCACCAAGTTAGGGATGTCTCCGATCGAGGCCTTCAAGTGGGTTATGAACCAAAGCTAGGATGCATCGTTCTCGCCGTCTACAATACCAAAAGCGATTGGATATATGTTGTTGTTGTCATCAATACATGTTGCTATCAACAACATACCTTTATATTTCTTGTGCAAATGCGTATCATCAACAACAATGACAGGACAAATGCAGTTCAAGAATCCCCTAATGCACGACCCAAACGCCATGTAGACGTACTTAAAGTACTGCTACTCTTCCACTTCAACCTCAAACACCGTGCCTGGATTTGCAAGTTTCAGTGCCTCACCATATGAATTGACAAGAGCATATGATCCTTTTGGCGACTCTTTTGCAAATACTAGGGCGTACTCCCTTGCACGGTAAGCTCGCCCATAACTTATATTCACACCATAATCCCGTCGGACATCTTCAATTATATCCCTTGGACAGTATGTTCGGCCTACTTGATCGTATTTGGACTTGATTAAGTGTCCAATAACCCAACTCTTGGCTTGTTGGTGATTACCCGTCCTCATCTCAAGGGAACATGTATGAGCACTCGAATACTTCATCACTTTGAAAGAATCGCTTCGTTCCAACTTCTTTGCACGGACTCTCCACTTGCATCCCTTAACCAAACACTGTACTGTCAGCAAACTCTCCGTATACTTCTTTACACGGTATCCAAAGTTCTTCTTTATAGCGAGTATCGATAGTTTAACTGACATGTCATATTTGGAGAAGAAAATTTGACCTTCCTTTATATCTTCGTCGCTCAAACAATCGTAGGGGATTGTGATGAGGTCATCGTACGATGGGGCATTTGATGGTCCAGTTATGTCTACAAATGGTTGGGTTGGGACAGTGGGGGGCACTTGGACGGATGGCATTGTCACAGGTGGGGTTGGGATTGTCTGTGGTATTGACCACTGTCCGTACACGTCATACGTCGGAATACTTTGACCAGCCCATTCTTCACTTTTGTCATCCCCTAGGTTGCATGCCTCAACATTCTCCTCCAATGATGACGTGGTGGGAAAATCATATGTTGATATGCTTGGAACTGCTTCAGCCGTTGGATTGCATTCTTGGTGCATGTCATGTACTCCATGCCTCTCATGAGGTGTAAGTGATACAAACAATGGCATCCGAGATGCATCACTTCTTTCTAGAAAAAAATTAAGATCTTCATCGTCTACTATGTCAATTGGAGGAACTTGGACCAACAGATTATAGCAGCACTTGATGTGTATATCGAACAGGTATAGATCAATGTTCAGTCTTTCATGCAGTATGCTAACTAATTTACTACAGGTTATATCTTTTCTAATTTTCAGAACTTTCATTTGACTTCCAACATAGTTGCATCCGGACTGATCCCATTCCCCACTAAATCACACAAAGATGCGAAGTAGATTCATTGACCTATAGAGAAGTTAAGGTTTTTGGTTAGAAATGATCTTCAGGCAAGTGTAAGCGATCATGTAGGCAAATGTAAACGATCGCCTAATATCATGTATGTGATCGCCTAGTGATGGACTAATTGATCACCTAGTATCATGTATGCGATCGCTTGGTGATGGATTAAACGATCGCCTAGTATCATAATAAGCGATCACATACATGATCTGTACGCGATCTCCTAATATTATGTATGCGATCGTTTAGTTAACTATAATTGATTATAGTACGAAGATAATCGACCGTTTATATAGAACTATATGATATAGGAACAGAAACACTTACATTCTTTGTGTTTCTGATTCTAACCCACGATGTTGCTGAAACGAACATTGTACGAAGATGAAAAAAGCAACAGACACTGTAACTCCTAGAGAAAAATGGAAGAAGAAGTTTGTGATACTCGCAGAACTCGATGGAATAATGGAGGAATGTGTGAGAGCGACCATCCATTAGTACCTTTGCATTCAATTTTGTTGGTATAATGGTAGTTAACATTGAATGATTCTGGAAAATGCTGGTGATGAAGCCTTTAGCATTCAATGCAATCAATTTCGGAGGAGAGAGAAAGTTTTGGGCTCATTTAATTTCGGGGGTAAAATTGGTATTTCACGTTTTCAAAAGGTCATTGATGATAAAGTTTTTGGGAGTGGGTCATCCATAGATAAATTTTTAGTTTTTGGGTCATTTCATGCAATTTTCCTTATTTATGGTCCAACCATAAACTAAGTCCCTCTCGGGCCAGTGAGAGAGTGGAACCCCTTGTTCAAGACTCGAAATCAGCACTTAAGGGAAATATTCATCTGCTTACCCTATATGGGAAGGAGTGAATTCCATCTTGTGAAGTTATATTCCCAAGTCGCCATTTAGTCGAGTCCTCAAAATGGTAAGCTTATTGAGTCGACAACTTGGGTCACTTTCACCCGTGCATATCAAATGATTGACCTAAAAAACAAGAGTTCATAAGTCACTTAGGATTAAGATCGAGTCATACATGATCATCCTATGAAATATTAATCTTATTAATTAACAGATTTATAAAAAGAGATAATATTTCGCAGTCCGGTCTTATACAAACCCTTTGTATAGGATATCCACACTCACATGGCTTCACATGAACGGTTTGGATCAAAACATTTGTAATTATTACAAAGTAAGTTGTATTCATAGTGTCATCAAGATAAAACACCCAACCTTATTCATATACTATATATTGAGACTCGTGTCCTAAATCTCTCGTTGTTTGTAAAGTTGTAAATATAAAATTATTTATTCAATAGCATAATGAGTTATTTTATTCAAATTTTGTTTTGTATTAACTCAACCCAATAAATTAAGATCCATGGTTATTTTATGTAAACTTAAATGTATATGTGGTTGACATACGAAGTTGTATCATGTTTAAGCAATAACAAAAAAAGGTTTGTAGTATAGGGATAAGGTTTGGTGTCTTATCTTAGTGACACTACATATACGAGCCATTTTGCAATTGTTACAAGAGTTGTAAAGTGTTACAAACGATGTGATCCTAATTTTTCATGTGGAGACATGTGAGTGGGGGTATTCTATGCAAAGAATTTGTATAAGAATGACCACGAAATGTTTAATTTCTCTTTATAACGCCCTTAATTGAAGAAATTAACTTTTCATAAGATGACCATAGGTTGACTTTAATTCTGAGTGAGCTATGAACTTTTGTCTATAAGAACAATCTTTTTATTTGTCTGGGTGAGAGTGGCCAAATCGCTGACTCAACAAGCTAACCATTTTGGGGATTTGTCCAAGTAGGGAGCTAGGAACATATCTTCACAAGATGAAATTCATTCCTTTCGGTCTTTAGGGTAAGTAGATAAATTGCTCCCTTAAGAGCTGATTCTAGGTCTTGAACAATGAGACCTCACCCTCTCACTAGCCCAAGAAGAGGGGTTAGTTTCATTAAAGGAATCAGTGATACTTAAGAAGTTAGATGTAAGTACGAGGGTAAAACGGTAATTTGAACCAACTATAGTTGTGAGCAATTTGTGAAGGGTCAACTTACTATTGATTGGTGATATCCATCACGGGGAACAATGCAGTTGCGGGTCCTTAGTGGAGTAACTTGCAATTAATGAATAATTTTTAAATTAATTAAAGAGTTTAATTAATTAATTTCATATCGTTGGAGTTTCTAATCTGTAGGTCCATAAGTCCCCTTGCTAGCTCATTAATGGTTAAATAAGAATCAATTAATTTTGAATCAATTTGAATTGGTTCTTAACTACCACTGATCTTTTAATGAACAATTTGTTTATAGTCCAACCATAAACTAAATCCCTCTCCGACTAGTGAGTGGGTGGAGCCCCATTGTTTAAGTCCCGGAGTCAGCACTTAAGGGAACAACCTATCTACTTACCCTAAAGGCAGGAATGAGTGAATTCCATCTTACGAAGCTATGGGGCAAACATTAAGTATTTAATTTAGTTAATTAATTAAATTAACCAACATTCATTAACTATGGGACAAACTACTATAGACCCATAGTTGCACTCTTATACACGGTAGAACATGTTGCATCCATGGATATAATCATTTACCATAAGTCGATTATTCACAAGTTGTTTTTAATTACAATTGGGTCAAAAAGTCTGTTTTACCCCTATATTTACCTTTATCTTTTTAAGTACCACACTGATTCTCTAATGAAAAGTTTGTTTATGATCCAACCATTAAACTTAGTCCCTCTCGGACCAGTGAGAGGGTGGAGCCCCATTGTTCAAGTCCTAGAGTAATCAAATAAGGGAACTACTCATCTACTATCCCTACGAGAAGGAGTGACATCTTGTGAAATTACATTCTTGGCTCCGCATTTGGTTAAGTCCCCAAAACGGTAGACATTTGAGTCAACGACTCGAGCAAATCTCACTCATGCAAATCAAAAGAGAAGCCCTCAAAGGTAAAAATTCATAACTCACTCAAGATTAAGATGAAGTTACATATGATTGATCATATGAAATATTAATCTCTTCAATCAACAAATTTAAAAAGAGAGATTAAATATTTTGCGCTTCAATTTTATACATACTCTTTGTATAGGATACCTCACTCACATGTCTCCATATGAATGATTTGGGTCAAACTGTTTACAAAAAATACAAAATGGGTTGTATCCATAATGTCACCAACATAAGACACCCAACCTTATCTATATAACTCTTTAGGTCATTGCTTGAACATGATCTACTTGTATGTCAACCACATACTAGTTCAAGATTACATCTAATAATTTTGGATTTTTATTGTTAATAGATAATTTAATATTGCATATTTAAAATTAAATTAATAATTATAAAATAACTAATTAACCACGAGGCTTTAGAGCACAAATTCCAACTGACATCAATCACGAAAAAGCCCCTCAAAAAGTCATCTTCATCTCCACCCTACCCTATGAACATCCCTAGGCGGAGAGGGGGAAAGAAAAAAGAGAATTGAAATTCTTTTATAAATGTGTTTTTAAATTTAATAATTAAAAAATAATGAATATATTTTTAATAAATAATATGGGTGTCACGTTAAATTTGTATTAATAAAAAAGTTAATGAAGAGACCAAAAATTATTAACAAATGCGAATTTCAAAAGTAAAATTGTTGAGTTTAAAAATTTAAGACCTAAATGCAACTTAAAATAAACTTTATGAATCAAAAGTGTAATTTTTTCTGTTTATTTTTTATAAAATTAAAATTTCATGAAAAAGTACGTAAAATTTATAAATACTGAAGTATCATAATGGTATGTTCAAATGAATATGAAAAAAATTATTCAATGAAAAAAATAATCAGAATTAAGAATTTAATATATGAAATAATCATAAGGCTAAATCATTAAATTCTAACATTATCCTACACATAGGACCAAATTTGTGATTTAACGGCCTTATGATTATTTCATATATTAAATTCTTAATTCTGATTACTTTAATTTCTCCTACTAAGTGGAATCAAATATGGATTTCTATCTTTTTTTCTTTTTTTATTATTGTTGTTCTTACTTTCTTGTTTGTATTTCCTTAGTTAATATTGAAAACTTGGTTTTTGAGAATTTTCTTTAGCAAAATATTGTACGTGAAATATATATTACCCCTATTATTCATGGTTTGTTAAATTTTTTTTTTTTTTTGGTCCAGAATTACACGAGTTATCTCATGTGCATTGCTAATGTTAATGGTTAGTTTTTGGTTTGTAAATTTATGAGATTTTTATTTTGTGCATGTAAGGTGATGGATAAATACTATTGGGTATGTGCACGTACAAGAAAATTATTTTTTATTTTTAATTAATAAACAATGAAAAATGTTGCCTGTCACAAAAACAGATATTTAATATTAGAAAGACTCTTTATTGTTGGTCAATAAGGGGGATCGACATCAAAGAATATGTTATTAAACGTGACCAATGTGGGTTGAAAATCGATAATAAAGATGACCAACATTGAATACCTTTAATAACACATTCTTGGATGTTGGTTTGCCTGACCGACATCATATCTCTATAATGTCAATTTTTTTACTGACATTATAGCACAATTGTGTACTAGTGAAATTTTTATTTTAAAAAATGCATCAATTAAATATAGGAGAATTAAAATTATTTTTAGTCTCTTTTAAATTTATTAACATATTTTTAGTCCCCTTTTTAATTTATTAACATGTTTTTATTTGGAGTGATTCAACTATACTTAACAGGTCATATTTTGCATCTTAAGTCATGTAAATTTCACAAGATTCAGATTTATGATAAAAGTTAAATTTTCTTATTCTAACATTTCTTTTCATAGAAATCAATAGTGAAAATAAATTAAATTAAGGACACAAGAAGCGTATAAATTTATTTATAAAAAAAAGGGATTAAGTTTTTTATTCAAAATTGTCTTAAAAATTAGGGCTTCTTGGCAAAAATAGTAAAATAGGTTGGAATAATTAAGCCCATAGTCCTTTGCAAAAATAGCAAAAATTCAAACCCAGCCCCAAAAGAAAATATCCTAAATGCCCTCCACTTCATGATCTTTACTATTCACGGTTCAATTTCCTAAAATTTAGGATTTAGTTTTATCCTAGTTTTTTCTTCTACTTTCCCTCTTGCCAATTAATTTGAAAAAATTGTAAACAATTTATTTAATGCAAGTATAATATTTTGCAAAAAATTAATTTAAAAAAAAAATGCACCATTGTTGATTATATTGTTGAGATATACCACTGATACTTATAGTTTACAGTGATATATGTTGGGTTTTATATCCTAAAACTCATAGTTTATAAATACCAAATATAATTTTATCATTCAATAAGGTTGTTATTGAAATTTATAATCAATAAGTAGTTATTGATTCTATAAAATGTTCTTACTAAATCTAAATCCAATCATCAAAGGATCCTAGATTGTTAAATGAGACTCAAACTTTATGTAGAGACATAAAACTGGATCAAGTTTAAGTTAACAGTCTAAATGGTCTATAGTTTATGAATAAGGTTGGACGCCTTATTCTGGGGACACTATGGATGCGGCCCACTTTGTAACTAGTACAAACGAAGTGATCCTAATTTGTTCATGTGAAGACATGCGAGTGGTGGCGTCCTATGCAAAGAGTTTGCATAAGATTGGACCATGAAATAGTCACTTTTACTTTATAACACCGTTTACTGTCTAAAACTGACTATCTCGACTTCGATGGCCTAGGAAACTCGATCTTAATCCTGAGCTAACTATGAACTTCTGTTTACTCGGGATTATCCTTAGATCTACATTGGTGAGAGCAGCTCAACAGCGCTGGCTCAATATGCCTTCCATTTCAGGGGTAATACCAAGTAGATAGCTAGGGACATAGGATGCAATAAGAAATTCACTCCTACCCTCTTTTGGGTTAGTAGAGATGTCACACCCTCTTTCTAAGATTATTTCGTGGAAGAGCTTATTAAGGAAAGAAGTAGGACAAGAATGGTTGTGCTCAAGTGTTAGTTTACATAGGCCGTTGAGGGAATTTGAATTAGAAGGATTTGATAGAATAGTTGGGAAGTAAGTGAAGTTGGACGCATACTTAGTGAAAAACCAAGTTGGACGCATGGTAGAATCGCTTGACGGCATGTAATTGAGGCAAATGTATGGTATTATGCGGTAAAGTCCTCTCAAACCCTATTTGAGAGGGTGGCGCCTATTGTTCAAGACCTAGATTCAACACTTAAGAGAACAACCTCTCTTGTAACACCCCCACCCTAGATAATATATATACTTCTATATCTATACCTAGGAGTGAGTGTTACCTAATCTGTATTCTATTATACCCTGTTATAAATGAATTTTTTATATCCTAACTAGACAGTGAATTGCTCAGTCTTACAACAGTTATACGAAATTTCTTAATAAGATCGCATCATAAGTAAGTTTTAGAAGACCATGACTAGAGTTTACAAATATGTCTGGTGAAATTCACATATGCCACTCAAAATAAGTTCAACTTCTACTAAAGGATGGGGTTTACAGATTTCCCAATTACAAAATTCTATTCTGGCACAGACGGATCTTGATGGTAGGCTAGGCACCCCGAACACGCTTGCTACCTGGAAAAGAAACATCAAAGAAACAAAATCTATGAGCTACATTGCTCAGTGAGTGACTATTAAAATATAAACTCAATAAAATTATAACTACAATCTTTGATATGAACTGCTTAATCATGTCTTATATCACGCTTCATAACCTTATAAATGACTATAACCTATAAATCACTGTCAGTACATAAATGATTTTCTTTTCATTAAACCTTTGTTGAGGCGGAGCGAATTCAACGCACCCAACGTCAATAAGCCTTAGTTGTGTGGAGTAATCTCAACACATCAGCGTCAAACCCCTTCTATTTTGCTCATAAATCTATCTGATCTCGGGCTGCCCGTGTACCTTCTCATGTCCTTCGGTACCAGGGTCCTAGGAAATTACTCATTCACCGTCTTTAAATCCTTAAGTGAGAGTTTCATATAATTTAATTACTAGGGCTGCCCATATGCCTTCATCTAACCTTCAGCATTGGGTCCCATTCGATTCTCTCTAGTGCAAAAGCACATATAATACATTTAACGTAAATTAACTGTAATCATGATATCTCAGAATTCTTGAACATTCATCTGATAACTATCTTGATAAAACTCAGAACGTTATCTGATATGTCTCATTCTCAAGCTTAATCTCATATCTGATAAGATATGTGCTAATTCATAGACAAAAGTACATTTCAACTCATACTTTAA
Source organism: Citrullus mucosospermus (assembly GCA_030954485.1). Taxonomy (NCBI): domain Eukaryota; kingdom Viridiplantae; phylum Streptophyta; class Magnoliopsida; order Cucurbitales; family Cucurbitaceae; genus Citrullus; species Citrullus mucosospermus. Next base: position 11,532,416 of record CM062057.1, on the reverse strand, counting down.
AGATAGTGTTAGGCATATAGAAGATAATACTGAATTTAAGCTTATCTCAAGTCATAAAGTCACTCACGACTTATTCCGGGCTCCGAGCGGGTTATACGCTTTCCCTAGCTCCTCTTGACCTGTAAACATACCTTTTTCCATGTTAGACATTTCTAACATTTCTCCTTATATTCTTTACGTTTACTTAGATATCTTAGATATGGGTTTTTAATCACTAATTTTTTCTTTCGTTTACAACTTCCTAGTATGAGCGAGATTTTATACAAATTGCTTCTAACCATGCGGCATCAGCGATACCCAGCTTCACTAGACTAGCGATATTACCTTAATAAGCGATACTAAGCGAGAGTCAGCAAAAGTTGTGAGACGCAAGGCCCCTTTGCGTTACAAGCGACACCTGTCTCGCTGATCACCCTCCAATTCTTTAACGATACTCCTATTGTAGCGACCCCCGATGGTTATTGTTCTTCCTCTTCCTTCTCTAACCTGTTCTTAGACTGTTAAACATCGTAATCCAGCCAAAATCAAATCTATCTTTCTTCTACAAACTTGTAAAGAAGCGAGTTTTTAACTTACCACGAGATTTCCAACTCTATCTTTTCTTCGCTAAGGAAACCATCTTTGAATAACTTCAATTGCTTCGATCAGCTAACAGCTTTTACAGTAGCACAAATTCCGGATGTTTCCTCCTTTAAAACTTCGCGATAGCTTCAACTTCCCAGCTCATTCTTCTTCAGAACACCGTATGATGTTTAGATTTTCCTCAACCGTCAAGCTTCTGGTTTTAGCTTCAATTTCACCATGAAAATGTTCTGGTTCCTACTAACTCCAACATAAACTGTTTCTTCGACCTCTCCTCGTTGTTCTTCTGTAAAAATGGGTAAATCTGGGTTCGAATTATGTCTAAAAGTGTTGATTGAGTCGACGTACTCCCTTATATATATACATACCACTGACTCACCAATACGGCCATCATTTCCTTACTTAGGTTGACCGACTTAACCTTCCGTGCAAAGGCTTCAGCAGCGCATAGTTTACACTTGTTCAGCGCCCAGTCGTCGCATAGCTACTGAAAACATGATTCTCTCGGCCCTTCTTCTAAGGTACCAATACATACCGACCTTCAATGCATAGTGACTTCCAACACCTTGTGGTCGTCAACGCCTCATGGTCGTCAACGCCTAGTGACCTTCAGCAAATTCTCAACGCATAGCTCCACTAACGCATGGCCAACACTTAGCCACTTCTGCTCCATACTATTTATCCCACTTTGCTAACTACTGCCCATTTCATAGTTTCTTCTCAACTTGCCAACTTCCCGAATGTTAGGCAAGGCTTTCCGCGTTTCTCTACCGCATAATACCATACATTTGCCTCAATTACATGCCGTCAAGCGATTCTACCATGCGTCCAACCTGGTTTTTCACTAAGTATGCGTCCAACTTCATTTACTTCCTAACTATTCTATCAAATCCTTCTAATTCAAATTCCGTCAACGGCCTATGTAAACTAACACTCGAGCATAACCATTCTTGTCCTACTTCTTTCCTTAATAAGCTCTTCCACGAAATAATCTTAGAAAGAGGGTGTGACAAAATTAAATAGGAAAAATTAATTCACCTTCCTTATTACGAGATTCATTTTGCTTTTAAAAGAAAGAAAAAGAAAAAATGGGGAGGGGAACCTAAACCATTTATTATTATTTTTTTTCTTCCTTCTCTCCTTCTTTCCTCTTTCTCTCTCTCTTCTCCCACCTCACGACCCGCGCGCCCCTCTCCCCACTTCCTTCCGCTCCGATCGACCAGCCCCACCGGCGTCTCGACAACAGTGACGCCACCCAAATGAGTAGCGAACCGGCAGCTTTTCATGTGCGACACGCTTGGCGGTGCAGCGACAACATCTGGCGCAAATCTAAGGTAGACCCGCAAACTCCGACGACTTGCAGCAGTTGCGGACGGCCCAGCAGCCACCAACGAGTGATGACGACAACGAAAGGCTAGAGCAGGTGCAACCTCGACACGAAACCACGTGTTTCGTTAAGTTTCAGCAGCGTTTTCCCTCATATAGTAAGTTCAAAACATACCCAACACGTTTCCACATCAAATTTGTCGCACCCATCATGTACTAACCACAGATCTGTAGGATTCGAGGTGTTCGGACACCAATCAGCAAGGTTTAGAGACGTTTGACTAAGTTATAGTGGGTAAGAACACTCAGAATTCCTTTTCGAACTAGATTAAGGTTACTTAGGCAAGCTTCTAATTATGGAAAATATTCATTTGTAGTTTTGACAGAGATTCGGAGCCATTCGAACACGTTACAGCAAGGGAACCGACCTATTTTAGGTGAGTATTAGGCGCTATAGCATGGTTAAGATTCATTCGATACCGTCTTAGATGCTTGAATGTAGCAAATAACTTATGGGCATTCGGTAATTGTTGTGTTGTGTTGATGCGAAGCGTTCGGATCGTGGATTAAGGTCGCTTTGAGAACTTTTGTATTCGTTAGAAACACCCTAGAGCGCTCAGGTAAGTAGAATTCTATCGATTGGGTCTATTCTGTTTGTGTGCGAGTATGTTGCCTGAATTCTTTTGTTATCATATCAGTATGTTGGATGCGAATTTGTGAAGTGTAATTCATGTATGCTTAATATGTGATTTTGCGAGTATGCTAAGCATGTGGTCTTATATGCGATATGTGGTAGTGTTGTAACGTAAGCTAGTAGGCGAGATTTCTAAATTATGGTAGGATGAACATCAAGGCCTTGGGTACAAATGGTCAAGGGTCGGTGTGACGAGTTTAGGGTGAGCATCGAGGCCTTGGGTACAAATGGTCAAGGGTCGATGTAGATCTCGGGGCCTTGGGTATAAATGGCCAAGGATCGTGCACTAGAAGTTTGCGAAGAATTTTGTTAGTTTTGCGTATGAGGATATGCTCTTGAATTCTAATATGTTGAACTTTACCCTAAGATTTTTGTGTGCCTCGTTGCTTTATGTATATGTTGCATGATGGCCTTTCTAGTGGACTACTTACCAGTATAAGTGTATACTGACCCCCTTCCCCCAAATTAGAATTTGTAGGAAATGACGAGTTGGTTGACCTTGGTGATGCTGGGGAGGGAACTTGAGAAAGGCCGAAGAGGAGTACTTAGATTGCTAATACAGTTCTATTCTATTGTTAGGAATTTTTGCATTAAAACTCTTATTAATTGGACCTTGCTTAATTTATGTACCTTGGGAATAGTATTTAGTTATCTTGAGTTAGAACTGAGCTTAAATCATCATAGAGTGCCTTTTATCACCGTTGAATTGTTAGGTCGTTAATTTAAGAGATTGTGGTATTTCGAATAATTCTGTGTTGGGCTCTGATTCATGGTAGTGAGTTAAATGGTTCTGTTGAGAAGTAGTTGAGTTAAATGTTATTGGGAGTGTTTCTTTGAATACATTACAGGAAAAATTTGGGATTTGTTGTGGCAGTGTCGTTATGCTGTCGATTTTTTTTTTTTTTTTTTAGCATAATGACTATTAACGTAAATGGTGATTTGAATGCGGTGTTGACCTAGGTTAGTTTAGAAATTTGGAGTTGTCATAGTTGGTATCAGAGTAGAGTTGTTCCTGTAGACTGACCTAGAATCTAGGTTGTTAGATCGATGGTTGAGCTGCCTAGAGTTAATGGCCTTTCTCAGTCTCCTCCCCACCACGAGGTACGCAACCCTTATCTTGCTTTAGTGTTTGATTGTCTTATTGAAACGTTCTATGATTATGATGGAATTGTTAGCATAATTACTTTAAATCTATATTGAATAGATTGACCCTAGGATCATTCATGATCATTCATGCCAAATTATTAAGAATAAATAACATACCGGACTCTATTGAGAAATTGATGATAGCTTCATGATGACTATTGTTTTCCTCAACCAAAACTCTGAATGCCTTATTGGGATCTCTCTCAAGATGGGATTCAAGAAAGACTGAGTGCTTATTGTTTTGGTGTATTGGGAACCATAGCCTAAGGTCTCTTTATATACTAGTTTAATTAGGGTTCCCATTAAACCCTAATCAATCTAGGAATAGGCTTCTACCCATTAAGTCCATACTCAATTGGGAATCTAGGGCCTTTAATTAAATAGATCACATAATAGGGCCCAATCTAATAAAATAACCTAATCCACATACATAGCCCATATTTTAATTATATGTATTTTAATTTAAAATACGTCTAACAAGAATCACATGTTCGTTTAAACTTGGTTGCTTGTAGGCATAGAATACTTTTATAGCTAGTTAGATAGCATGTAAATTATTTTGTGCCTGTGTCGTGGTAGTAGGATTAGGATGTTGCCTTAATTATAGGATATTGATTTTGATTCATAATCTGTCTTTAAACTGGTTAAGTAACTTTAGTGTCATTATTTAGACGATGTCGCCACATGGACGAAAACCTAGAGGAGGCTTAGGCATGCCTACACTTCCCGGCGACGGAGCAAACATGCAGCAAGGAGCGAACCCTCTCATCCCTCCAGAGGTTCCCTTGGTAATTCTAACGTCCGAGGCTCTCTAGGCCCTTTTCGATAACTTGACCTAGAGAAATGACGGGCAACCTCGCAACCCACATCGAGGTCCAGCCCTTCCAGATGAAGGTCAGTTTATAAGCAATTTTAAGTGTTATGGGCCTCCGACCTTTGACGGTCGGTCAGAGAAAGCTATAGCAGTAGAGTAGTGGATTGTAGAGTTGGAGTCGTTGTTTGACTACTTGAATTGTGAGGACCATCTTAAGGTCAAAGGAGCAGTTTTCATGCTCCGAGACGACGCACGAATGTGGCGGAGATCCATTGAAGCCTCAAAAGATCATGCTAAGGGACCTGACTTGGGCAAGGTTTAAGGACCTCTTATATGACTACTATTTCCCGACATGGTGAAGGACGACAAGGAAACAGAGTTCCTGCACTTGACCCAAGGTAGCATGTCGGTGATCCAATATGAGAGGAAGTTTACCGAGTTGTCTCATTTTGCTCCCGACCTGGTTAGTGTCAAAGAGGAGGATTAAGAGGTTCATCAAGGGTCTACATGAGGAAATTAGAGGTGCGATCGCCTTAAAGGAGCCAACGACTTTGTTGCAGCGCTTAGGGCCGCCCTGATCATGGACAAAAATACAGCTAAGAACCTCAGGCGACACACTCACGTTGGGAGGCTGGCACCTTATCTGGATTTAAAAGGAAGTCTCCCCCAACTTTGTCAAATCAAACTTCCAAGACCCATCGTCCGACCTTGGGACAAGCGACTACCCTCCCATTGTGCGACTCGTGCAACAAGTGTCACTTGGGGAAGTGCTAGATAGGCCAGAGGATTTGCTTCAAATATGGAAAGGAATGTCACTTTGCAAGGATGTGCCAAAATAAAGGGGAGGCCAACATAGACGTTTGACTAAGTTATAGTGGGTAAGAACGCTCAGAATTCCTCTTTGAACTAGATTAAGGTTACTTAGGCAAGCTTCTAATTATGGAAAATATTCAATTATAGTTTTGACAGAGATTCGGAGCCATTCGAACACGTTGCAGCAAGGGAACCAACTTATTTCGGCGAGTCTTAGGCGCTATAGCATGGTTAGATTCGTTCGATACCGTCTTAGATGCTTGAATGTAGCAAATAACTTATGGGCATTCGGTAATTGTTGTGTTGTGTTGATGCGAAGCGTTCAGATCGTGGATGGTCACTTTGAGAACTTTTGTATTCGTTAGAAGCACCTTAGAGGGCTTAGGTAAGTAGAATTCTACCGATTGGGTCTGTTCTATTTGTGTGCGAGTATGTTGACTTAATTCTTTTATTATCATATCAGTATGTTGGATGCGAATTTGTGAAGTGTAATTTCATGTATGCTTAATATGTGATTTTGCGAGTATGCTAAGCATGTGGTCTTATGTGCAATACGTGGTAGTTGTAACGTAAGCTAGTAGGCGGGATTTCTAAATTATGGTTGGACAAACATCGAGGCCTTGGGTACAAATGGTCAAGGGTCGGTGCGATGAGTTTAGGTTGAGCATCAAGGCCTTGGGTACAAATGGTCAAGGGTTGATGTAAAGATCGGGGCCTTGGGTATAAATGGCCAAGGACCGTGCACTAGAAGTTTGGGAAGAATTTTGTTAGTTTTGCGTATGAGGATATGCTCTTAATTCTAATATGTTGAACTTTACCCTAAGATTGTTGTGTGCCTCGTTGCTTTATGTATATGTTGCATGATGGCCTTTCTGGTGGGCTACTTACCATTATAAGTGTATACTGACCCCCTTCCCCAAATTAGAATTTGTAGGAAATGATGGGTTAGTTGACCTTGGTGATGCTGAGGAGGGAACTTGAGAAAGGCCAAGGAGGAGTACTTAGATTGCTAATACAATTCTATTCTATTGTTAGGAATTTTTGCATTAAAACTCTTATCAATTGGACCTGGCTTAATTTATGTACCTTGGGGATAGTATTTAGTTATCTTGAGTTAGAATTGAGCTTAAATCGTCATAGAGTGCCTTTTACGTTGAATTGTTAGGTCGTAAATTTAAGAGATTGTGGTATTTCGAATAATTTTGTGTTGGGCTCTGATTCATGGTAGTGAGTTGAATGGTTCTGTTGAGAAGTAGTTGAGTTAAATGTTATTGGGAGTGTGTCTTTGAACATGTTACAGGAAAAATTTGGGATTTGTTGTGGTAGTGTTGTTATGCTGCCGAATTTTTTTTTTTCTGAGCATAAGGTCTATTAACGTAAATGGTGATTTGAATGTGGTGATGACCTAGGTTAGTTTAGAAATTTGGGGTTGTCACATGATAACTTTATAATGATACACTCATCAATGCTACCGATACACTTGACTAGCATATTGTCGATATACTTTATAATGATATACATGTTTATTGTTGATACACTTGACTGGTATATTGCTGATATACTTTATAACGATACACATGTTTATTTTGCTGATGCACTTGAGATGGAATAACCGACTTTTAGATGTTTTTCTTCCGTTGTTATTAGATTTGAGAAATGATATTATATGTAACAAATGAATTATAAGTACTTTATATTAATTATATCAATTATGTAGATACATTCTTGATACAGTTAATATGCAACAATATTTAAGTATACCGCTTATCTATCAATGAATAATAGAAGAGAATTGATATACTTAAAATATAGTATGTCAATAATATCATTGATATGCTATGAAGTATTTTCGAGAATATTACAAATGAATATAGTGTATCAATATTTTTTAGGAAATAGAGTATATCTGTAGTAGAAAATTGTTATTTTTTTTAAAATAAAACAAAAAAAAGAGAAAAAAAAAAAGAAAGAAAAAAGAATTTAGTTTCACAAACTTAGACAGAGATTTTTGTCGATGGGAGCAACCCACACCTGGGTTACAATTTTTCCACATTTTTTTTTTCTAATGGAACAAAGGCAACAAAAGTTTGTTAAATAGGGTAATTTTGAAATAACAAAAAAAAATAATAATAATAAAAAAATAAATAAATAAATCAAACCTTAAAAGTTTACTATATGTGCAAAAATCTTAAACGTTTAGACAAGGTTGCAATACCATATTTTAAAATTGAATTGCTACAAAGTTTCCTAAATATCTAGCTAGGGTTCACAAACCAACCACGATTAAAATTAGCCAAAATAATAATAATAATAATAATAATAATTATGAGTTTCGGACTATTCTCTTATTTGATGAAAATTATTTTATGTTACTCAACACCATCTTGCAATATGTTTAAAAAACATATATCTTAAATAATAATAATAATAATAATAATAAAAATAAATAAATAAAAACTCCATCGAGTAAACTTCTTAAAATATAGAACGAAAGAAATATCATTAAAAATAAGATTGAGATGGATTATAAAACTACTTTTAAAACATAGCTCCATCAATTTTTCTTTTAACAAGAGAAAGGAAGGAAAGATCCATAGGTATGTCCCAATATGTTTCTATAGAGCATTTTTATTATAGATCGAATTTGAAACAAGGTTCTACCGATCTTCTTTTGACTTACCTTATTATGGTTGTAAAACGATGGTGAAAAGAAAAAAAAAGTTTGAAATTCGGCTATAATTTTTTGTTCTTTTTTGTTTTTTCTTTTTTTTTAATTGAGAAAAGCATAAAAGAGTTCATGAATAAATGTAATTTAAAAAAACAAATGACAAATTTATGGTGGTTTTGAAAAAACAAATAATCTACATATAAAACAAGTGTTGAATCTAAGGTAGAGATGCGACAGAAAATCAACAAATAAAATGATTATGAAATAAGGTTAAGATTGATTACATCACATCCTTGAATTGATTATTAATTAATAAACTTTTTTAATTAACTAATTATATCACAACTGTAAAAGAAATATTTTATAATGTTAAGATAAATATCTTTCTAATTGTTTAAAGCCTTATGAATATTCATTTTAGTGGGGTTTTTTTATAATGTTAAGATAAACTTTTTTTTTTTTTTTTTTTTTGGTTCCACGAAGAAAGCGAAGGCACTACAGAATATTCAAAGTTCTATTCTTAGAATTGGTATTTTAATTACACTCCATTATAAAAATGACCAAAACTTAATTACTTTATTCTTGGCTCAAATCTAAAGCATTTAATTAAAAAAGACTAGCAAATATTATTTTATCATCAAGTTGATATTTTTTTAATTCTCAATTAAAACAAAAAAAAAAAGTTGATAACTTGAGATATTTTACTCCACCATTGACAGCTAAAAAATGTCAACTATAGTGGTAATTTTATGGCTCCAATCTTAAAAGTATTATATTTCCCACATTAAGAATTACTCAAAATATAAGATGCAATATACACTCACAAATATTTAGTCTTGAATGTAGTACCAAATATTGATTAAAAGTAATATATATTTTCTCCCAAGTTATAGATTTTGATGTTTTCAACCATAAACCAAAAATCGAAAATGAAAAGAAAATATATTTATATACGTTGTCAATCTTTATTAAAGAGAAAGAAAGCTTGTTAATTTCACGAACACCACTAAAAGCATAATGGGAAATATCTCATATATTCTAATTTATGTCCATAAAATAAAGTTGTCTTGAAATTCAAAACTGTCACAAATGAGCATGTATTGGAAAAATGTGACCAATTGCAACGAAGCAATTATGCTTGATTTGAAATGAAGTTACAAAAAAGGACGAATAATAATGAGAGATTATGAAAGCAATGGAAAGTTCAAATAATATAAGTAAATGTGATATTTTTGCAAGGTGTGTCGAGGGCCATGCATTTTTTGTAGCCTCCTTTTCTTTGATTTAACACTTCACTCACGTTTGGCCCAAGAAGATGACAGTCTGTACTTGCTCTTTGATGGTAATGCCCAATTTTAATTAGTTTTTATTTTCTTGAGCATCTTCTACACTCGACATTACAATTTTTGTAGGATTGAAAATATGGGTTACGATGGAACTTCATATTTATTAATAAGTTATCATACATAATGAATCCTAAAGAGCCACCATCTTCAAGAGTATATTCGAGGATTCTGTATTGAAAAATGGAGACTTCACAAACTTTTATAAGATACACCATGAGCTACTACTCTTATGAGAGAAAAGTCATACCAATTATGGAGATAGTGATCGAATCTTTGGCTTTTAGAGAAAAAAGTCATACTTAATTACCATTGAATTAAGGCTATGTTTACCAAACCGTAATGAAAATTGGTGTAATCGGAATGAGATTTCATTGTTGGATGAATTGTAATAGGCCTAAATAGCAAACATAATTGAATTGTTTTTTATCGCGTTTACCTAGAATTATAAATCTATTTTATTGTTACTTTTATCGCTATTATTACTACTTGATCCTACCGGTAACGGTAACAGTAAAGGTAAAGGTAACAAGAAATGTGACATATGCATAATTTTCATACCTTTACAATAAGAATATTTGTAATGGTAACAACGGTGGTAACGTAAAGGTAGTGGGTCACACGTAATTTTCAACCATAATCAGATTAAACATCTTTCGTTCCTCAATTAGATTGCATGATTTGATTACAGATTTCGAAGTGAGCCCCACAACTCATTACAATTATGGTATGTAGATAAACATCAACAAAAGTAATCAATTAAAGTCCATTTTTTACATTACGATAGGTGGATTACCTTTCACTAGAGTAACGTGGCCTAAGTTCATTTTGGCAATTCTTATATTTATTTCAAAGCTTTAAAAGTATATAGCCCTAATATAATTATTAACAACCAAAATATGATAAAGTAAAAAGTTAATCCATTTTGGTGTTCATTTATACACTTTTTGATGAAAGGCTCTTCAGGAGAGATTGGTGTCCTTTTTCTTTTTCTTTTTCTTTTTTTTTTTTTTCTTTTTTAATAAAAGTTGAAAAGGAAGAGTGTATCTTAGATTTTTGAGTATGCCTACCCAACAATAAAATAAAGAATCCTTTTTCACTTTTTAAAATACTTTTTTATAATAAATAAAATAAAATGAATAAGATGCAAATTGACTATACTAATATATTGTGAGCTGCCCCTGTGACAAGAGGCATCTTCCCCTTTATTAATATTATAAATATGCATTCAAAGGCAGACAATGAATAGGCCAAATATGTTCCACCCAATGTCTTTGGAGTCATTTTCCATGTTGCAGGGGGATCAACTACAAACTATATAACATGGTTTTATTTTATAAGAAACAATATTATTATCAAATTTAGGTGTTATTATTACTAATTCTTTAAAATGGTGTGAAAAGCTTGTTTCCCCCTTAAAAAAATTAATATATGGCTGTCATTTGTTAAACTGTCCATTAGAATCAAGCCAAAACTCTAATTAGCTGCCTTCCACAAAGTCTTCCTATTCAACCATGGGACTAATTTCATTTAGACTTAATTAGTTATATTATACACCTAAATATCAAGCTACCAGAGAAAAATTCAATTCCACTTGCCTTTTTTCCTTTCTTCTTTATTAGTTAGTGGGCGAGTCAAATTAAAATTTTAAATTTTTTTAAATAAATTATAATATTAATCATTTAGATCTAAACTCTATTTGTTAATTATTTGATTATTTTTTTAAAAAATTAAGCCTATAAACACTATTTCCACCTCCAAATTTCTTCTTTTATTATCTACTTTTTAACAATAGTTTAAAACACTAAGGCAAATTTTGAAAACTAAAATTTTAAAATTTATTTTTGGTTTCATCTCTAATGTCCTTAGAAAATAGTTGTTGGTCGTTGCCTTTCTTTTTTAAGGTGGTTTTGATCACATAAATCAAACTGCAAATGTTGAGGAAATTAGTACTCGATTAAAGCAAATATCATACAACAAAATAATATACCTAAAAGATGTTAGCTAATTATTTTATTTATTTTTCTTTCAGTTTTTTAAGAAATTAGTATACAGATACAAATGCTCCTCCTAAGTCCCACTCCTAAGCTTCTTTATTTTCTTATTTCATTATCCACCAATATTTTGATAACCTCAGTTAAGTTTTGAAAATTTAAAATATATATATAGATTTTGATTTTATATTTAATTAAGCATAATTCAAATGTTATTTTTAAAAAAAAAATGAATAATATCTTCATGAAAAATATATTTAAATTTCAAAAACATAAAATAAAAAAACTAAATCATCATCAAATTAATGGGTCTAAAATAATAAAAGAAATTATTATAAATAGAAAAATATTAGACTATTTATAAATATAAAAAAATTTTACTGTTTATCAGCAAAGTCTATTGCTTTGGAGATAAAATTCTAATGCAATCTATCGCTAATAAACAATGAAAATTTTCTATATTTGTTAATAGTTTGCTATTTTACTATATTTGAAAGCAACCCAAATAATAACTTTTTCGATGTCTAAAAACTTTGAAATAGATATTTTTTTAATTAAAATAAATATTATTTAAAGAAAAACTAAAATTAACGTATTGAAAGTCCAGAGATGAAAACAAAATTTAAACTTTTAAAAAAATCACAAAATTTGTGGTCCAACATAAACATCTAAAATGCATCACCTAATGGTATAAATTAATTGAAAAGATTGGACCCTCTAAACTAGAAGGATTAAATATAGAATCGAATATCTGTAATCTATAATAATATTAAAAATTAGTTATTTTGAAAAGAAAAAAATTTAGACTATTTTGTTCCTTATCAATTTTAAAATTTATCAATCAACACTATTAATTAATATTAATGCATTTTTAGACTATTTTATCCGACATTTTTACTTTAAGACCCTTCATTTAAAAGAAAAAAAATATAATTTTTTATGGTATCATCCGATCTCCTTTAATTTTCTTAAAAAATTGAGAAAAAAACTACTACAAGAAATTAGGTTTTCAGTGACTATTCTAAATTCATCGCACGTCATCGCTATTGTTGCGACAAAAGGAATATAAGTCGCAAACTTGTGACAAAATGAGACGTCGTCGCAAACTCGGCGTGCGGCGATAAAAAATTATGTTGCATTTAATAACGAAAAAACACGGAGTTGAAGAGCGAGAGTGACAGAGCGACATAGCGAGCGAGACTTTTCATTGGGCAGGAGAATTGGCACTTATTTACGGTTTGCAACTAATGGTTTTAGTCACAAAAGAGCTTTTGTGACGAAATTTATTTTAGTCACAAATAGGGTTTTACCTACTCAAGTGCCGATTTTGAGAAATAGTAGCTTTTGAGAAATAGAAGAGGAGAAAAGAAACCCATGTCGTCGTCCTCCTCTTCGTCCTCGACTAGTTTGTTGGCGTCCTCCTCGATTCTTCTTCGTCGTCGTCGTCCTCCATTTGTCGTCGTCGTCATCCTCCTCCTCGATTTGTCATCTGCCACCATCACACGCCGTATTTCTTCGTTTATCTCTTCCTCGACTAATGTCGCTATCGTCATCATCCTCCTCCTCGATTCACCGTCCACTACCATCACACACCGCCGTTGTGGTATGTCTTCCTTTATCTCTCTCTTTTCTTTGATTCTCGAATTTCTCCTATTTCAACCGGTACGATTTCTACATCCTACAATTATCAGTATCTAGTCACATCTTGGGGATTAAATTAGCTGATTCAGAACTTTTTCTCACACTAATTGGTTTGAAATTCATCATTTGAGATTTTCATTTTCAATTTTTGTCACCTTTTATTGTGTTGATATATGTGTAGAGCTGCTGAATTCGATGTTTTATCGCAATTTACTTAGTATTATACTAAATTTTTAGCATATTTTTGTTAGATTTTGATATTGTTGGTGACAATTTGATATTTGTTGAACTAACCCTAGCATTTCGATTGCATTTTAAAATCACCACAACATCTTAACTGCATTTAAATTCACCCATTTGAGTGTTATACTAAAATTGTAGCATATTTATGTTGTATTTTTATATTGTTGTTGTTGGCATGTTAGTTGAATTAGTGCATTTACACATAATTTTGTTTACTTTAAATAAGTTTATGATAAGTTTCTATAAGATTTGTTTTTCATGGATAAAAGTTACATAAAACTTCGAAATAGATTTTGCAAAGAATACATTGATAGAATAAGATCATTTATTAGTTTGGCATAAAAGCATGTTGACAAGAGAGAGTTTACACATTGTCTATGTAAAAAGTATCGAAATGTCATAATGAAAGAGCCTTGTGATGTCGAATATGATTTATAAACATATGGAATATACCACGGCGAAAATCCAAATTTGTCCTTTTTTACACCTACAGAAACAGATAAAACACTTAATAAACATGTAAAGATTTCTGATCAAAATTTAGATAATGCAAATGAAATGCTTGAATTATTGACCCATTTGCCATGATCACACGGGATAGTGGATATCAATTGTTAAATAAATAAATGAAATGAAATAACATAAAAATAAATACAATAATTAAAATGATAAAAACAGTTACAATATCTAATTAATTGCACATTTGATGTTAATGATCTACACATTAATCCCAATTAACGTCTTGAAAAAGGAAAATCTGTCAATAAATGACAAACTTAAGCATGTAGTTTTTTTTATTTGCATTAGATATCCAGGAGCAGAAGAGAATTCCTAACATGAGAGAGGTGAGATATGGAAAGTAAAAGAAAATTGTAACCAAAATCTAATTACCGTTTGATTAAATTATAGATTGTAATCAATATGTGAGGACAAAATTAAACCAAATAACGTAGAAAGAAAATGAAACCAATGAGTCTCTTCCCATTCTTTCTTTAGACATATATATTAAAAAGAATGTGGTGACTTGGTTTGAGAACTATAAAAAAATTGGAGAAAAGATATTGAGAACTATAAAAAAATTGGAGAAAAGATATAAAGTCACGCTGAGGACAAGAACGTGGTTTGAATATTAATCGGCTTCCTCCTATTTGTTTTCAAAGCTTCATTAAGTTGATCCAACAACACCCTCTCGTAGACCGACTCAAAATCAATTCATTTGTGTAGGTGTGGATAAAAAATAAAAAAATAAAAAAATAAAAAAATAAAAAAATAAATAAAAAATGGTGGTAAAACAGTAAAGTGGTGGAATGTAAATGAGAATGATTGTATGCGTGTGGCGGCCATAAAAAAGTAAGAGGAAAAGAGAAGAAAAAGGGGGGAGGGGGGAAAAAAAGAGTAGTAGGGTCCGGAGATTGTGGAAAATGAAAGATGAAACTAGGTTTTCATAAATTGGCCTTTGAGTTCCCCAAACAACATGGGCCACTTTTCAATTTGCCCTTCTCACCCTCGGACGCGGCGGTTCCTCTACTACTACCACATTACTAAATAATCAATATCACATGCACCATTTTATCCTTTCATCTTGGGAATTGTAATCCCCTCATTATCATATACATCATGCCATTGCACTGCATTTTTACATTCATATTCATCTATTTTTTGGTTCAACAAAGCTTACCATTTAAATAGTCGAGTTGGGTCTAAAAAGTAACCCATCAACATCCCTACTAGTTTCTCTTAATTAGAAATCTAATGTAATTTCATTATGTTAAAAGTATAGGATTTCAATTAAATATTAGAAGCCTAATTATCTCGCATTAAAAATGTTGAAAAAATTGATGAATTCCAAATACTAGAAGCTCTATTTGTTTCACATTTAATATCTTTGTTTGAATAGAATTAGATTAATTAATAAATTAATATCAATTAATCATAACTATTCATTTTAATTAATTATTGAATGCAAATATATTATTTAGACTTAATAAATTTCAATTAATACATTTACAATTTATATTTTACGCTATCTTAACTATTTAATATAAAATATTATTATTAATTATTAATATTCTAATTAATTTATATTTATTTAATTGTTTTTCTTAATTCAATAAAATAAGTTAAATAATGTTTAATTAAAAAATATTCATTTATTGATATTTTGAGTGATTAAATAAGTAATAATGTAACAATAAATTAAATAATTAAATTTAATTATGACTACATTACTTGTTATCTTACATCTCATTAAATAATTATTTAGTTTTAGTTTTTATATATGAAATTGGTAAATCAAACAATTTCATTTAACTTCCAAACATTAATTATCCTGCAAATCCAAACATAGACATTAATTATCCCATACATTTAAAATCCATGCCCATAAAACACAATATCTGCAATCCAAACTTGATGACTTTTATTTCAAATTATCCTAGTTAGAAACACTTTAAGTTTGAGTGTATACTAATTCTAGTTAAAATTCTCTAGTTTGAGAGTAGAATTGAGCTTGAGTAGCACAAACACTTTAATCTATAGATTGTTTTTGTAATTGGGATCGGAAAAAGAATTTTGTGTCATGTAATAATTTTTATTGTGAATTTCTTTTTTTCTTGAGTCATGGTTTTTCAGTGTTTCCAACATAAGTTGGTGGGTTTCTTAGTTACTTTTTTTTTTCTTTCTTTTCTTTTCTTTTCTTAACTATTTTTTGTTTATTAAATTCTGCCTAATAGTGGGAGGTTGTTTCTAAGAAGAAGAAGAATAAATCATGTATATTAAGATTGCTTTGAATACTTATGTAAAAAGAAAAAAAGAAAAAAGATGCATTTGAATACATGAACACAAATTATTAAATACTTAGTATGTGTGTATATATATATTATATATATTACCTAAAAAGATCATATCTTAATTATTACTACACAAATTTATGTTGTTAATTTTCAAGTTTTTATTCACATACTACATCGCTTACATATATAAAGTTATATCAGTATTTTAGATATATGAACATAATATTGATATCAATGAATGGTTCTACAAAATTGGTAAAAAAATGAATGTTATGCAAAAGAAAATCATGAAAGTATTTGAATATTCGTGTCTCTCACCCATTTAAAAATTTGCTTAATACTACATCGCTTACATATATTAAATTATATCAATATTTTAGATGTATGAAAACAATATTGATATCGATTGACTAGTTTTATAAAGTTGGTAAAAAGATGAATAATGGTAGAAAAGAATGCGAATATACGCATCTCCAACCTGTAAAGAATTTTCTTAAGCAACATGAGTTTCGCAAATTCATGTTTGAACAGTGGAATTATGGGAAATGTTTCACTTTCACATGCTTTTGTTTCTTCCTTTTAATTTACATCTCTTGTCCTCTTGAAGTTGATCATCCTCCCCAAGTGGACAATTTGGTCTTGAATTGACATTTTCGTCATTTTCCCTTTGCCCCCCCCACCAATAAACGTCTCGCACACAATGAACCAATTAATTTCTTCATCATTAATTTCCAATATATAATAATATGGTAAGGAAAAAAAAAATGAAATAATACATGAGAAAGGAAAACGATAACCTTCTTACTTAATTATCGTCCCTTTATGCATGAAGACATCCAAACAATATGGGAGAAAAGAAAAAACGATATTTACAACTTAATATTCACATATATTCATTATTTTACAAAACGAATCCAACGTCCTTTTCTTCAATTTTCGATTTCCATTGAAGAAAAAAAATTAAAGAAAAAAAGCATTTTATTATTATTTTATTTTGTCTGTCTCTGTCTAGTCAAAACACCAACATGGAATTCTTGGTGTTGTAATTCATCTTCTCCAAATTGGGCTGCACTGCAAACTGAATCATTGGCGGCGGCCCACAAACCAAAGCCAAAGTATCCTCCGCCGCTGCCGGAAGATGCTCTCTCATAATATCCTCCGTAATAAACCCAATGCTATATTCCCATCCTTCTCTAATACTCTCCTGCACCACGTACCATACTTTCAACCTCTCGTTCTTCTTCGCCCACGTGTCCAATTCTTCCCTCAGCAAAATATCATCCTCCGTCCGATTCGCATATACCACATACATCTCTGTCTCGTCTTCCGGATCCTTCAAAATCGCCTGCACCACTTGATATATTGGGGTTATTCCGGTCCCACCTGCCAGCATGGCAAGCCGCCTAGCGAACCGGGGTTTCCCATGAATCATAAAGTTGCCGCGCCCGGTGTACTCGATGTGGCCTAATGGACCCTTAACCTCAATCGACGAACCCACTTCCATATTGTCCAAATACTGGGACATGATCCCGCCGTTGGGGAACTTGGGGTGCACGTTTTTGAAGTACACTTTGACCACTAATTCGAAGTAGCCCATTTGGTCTATGGGGCTAGAGGGCGTGTAGGCTCTCATGCATAGCTTCCCGTCCACTTTGGCGCATACGAAAATGTGCTTACCCACGGGCAGCCCGAGTACCTGATCCTGACCACCGGGAAGTTCGAATCTGAACACACGCACATCGTGTGAGATTGAAGTTTTGGAAATCAGCTTGCACGGAATTTTCTCGTTCGGGACCAGCGCCACGCGTTTAGAGACCATTGGAGCCTCACGAATTGGGGCTAAGTGGGAGAAGTTGGAAGCGCCGTGAGTGGAGTTGTTAGGGGAGTTGGAGGAGGAGTCGGAGGTGTAGCCGGTGGTGATCAATTCTCCAATCCGGTAATCCTCAAGCATTTTCTTGGCTTTGTCAGAGTGGATGGCGTCGAACTCTTCGGTGCAGTCAGTGCCGGCGTTGATTAGGATACTGTCAGAACCGCCGGGGTGGTCTTTGAGGAAGCGTGTGCAGTCGTAGACATGGCCGTGGACAATGATCCAGGCGGATTGAGGGGAGTTGTGTTTTTTGACTTCGGATAATGAGTAGGTGTTGGAGGTGGTGTTCATGAATGGACTGGATACACTCTTCTTTAGGGTTTGGTTAGATTCGGAGGACAATTCTAGATGTCTCTCTCTGTCCATCCATCCCCCGGATTGGTTTCCGGGAACTGTTGGGTGTTCGAAGATGATTCCGATTTCTCCCTTGTGAGGTTTGCATACGTTGGTTTTCACTCTGAACCAACAGTTGTTCATCATTCCCATGAGGTTCCATATGAGTTTCTCAGGTTGGGTGTTTAACGTTTCATCCCAAGCCCGGACTGCAATCTCCTTAGCTCCAAGCAAATCCAGGACCTCCACTTCCAACGACCAGAAACACCAGCACCAGTATTTTCCATATTTGTTTGCCTTCTCTGGATGGTCTAATGTGCACACTTGCCATGTCTCTCCACCGTCCATTGTCACTTCCACACGTGTCACCTTCTTCCCCCCACCTACACGTTTTTCAAACTTACACATTAAAATAAAATTCATTTTACTTTTATTATTCACCGGATCTACATCTACCTTTCCTAAATAACGCTAAAGTAAACAAAGCCTTTTATTTTAAATAAAAGTTACGAGAGATTCCTTAATTAAAAATTCATTATAATATGCCTATCCTGGGAGGGTCAAATATTAAAAATAAAAAAAATAAAAAAAATAAAAAAATGGAAAAACAACGGCGGCTCACCGGAATAAGAATAACCTCTCAAGGTGTACGGCCTCTGAGTGGTCCAGGCGTTGATAGGCAGAATCTCCTCATGGCAGGGCGTGGTTATGACTGAGTTTATATTCAACTCGTTGATTATATACTCCGGCTTGTACCACCATGCTGCATATATTAATTAAACATTTAATTTTAATTAACGTTGTAAATTTTGATATTTTTAGGCAAGAGAGTAATTGTTTACCTTCGGCGTTAGCCAGCTCAGCGTCAATATGGGAAGGCAAAACTCTATTGTCCTTGAAATGGTAATAATTTTCCGATTCCTTAGTTGTAACAATGATACGTTTGAGCCACTTGACCATTCTACCCCCGATGAATCCTGGTATAATCATCCTCACGGGAAACCCGTGGTCCGGTACCAACTGCTCTCCGTTTTGCATATAGGCTAAAATGATGTCCCTAGCCGGGTCCATAGCTAGCTCTTTCTTGATACTGGTCCCGTACTTGGATCCACCGCCACCTGGCAGGTCCTCCGCCCCTTCAAAGCACACATTCAGCGCTCCCTTCTTGCGGCTCATAATCCCACATCGTTTCAACACGTCACGCAGTGGGACCCCCCGCCATACTGACGTGGAAACGCCCGCCGCTCCCCAGTTGAACCCGATGCTTTTTTTCACCATGTTCTGCTCCTTGCGGCGGTTTCCAGCGCAGACTAGCGTGGCTGGAAACTCCCGGAAGCGGAACTCGTTGACAAGTTGGTCCATGGTGAACTTGGCGGGGCGTTTGACGAGGCCGCAGACCTCGATGGTCCAGTCACTCCAGTTGGCCTTGGGTACGGCTCCATGGTTACGCACGTAGTGGAGTGGGACCGGGGTGATGAACCCGTGGTGCATCAAACGGTTGAGAGGCGGCTCAGAGTTGAAGGGGTGCTTCCCTGTGAGACGGACCATGGAAGGGTTCCGCTGGATCCAACTATCAGCCGTCCCTTCATCTCTGGGGTCCACAATCGACGGCTCCAGCTCACGGTTTCCCTTCTGGATCAACTCACGAAACTCGTAGTTATCATTCTCATCTTCACTACACGAATCCTCCTCCTCCTCCTCCTGTTCTATCTTGACGGAACTTTTGAGAAGGCGGTTGTTGTTATTGTAATCGAAGTTGCAGCCACGAACGGGGGAGTCGGACCGGTGGTTAGGACCGGACTTGAAGGAGCGAACGACGCCGTTAATGGGTGGCTGAAGAGAGCCAAATTGGCGGTTGTCGACGGAAGCCGCCATGGAAGATTTATTGTAAAAATAAATAAAATATTAATTTTTGGCTCCCACCACCTTCACTTCACTTTGGGTATAAAGTTGTAGTTTGAATTGAAGTTTTGGAGGTGGGAAAAGTAAAGAGGAGAAGGTGGGATTATATAGGAGACGTATGTGAAGAAAAAGCCAAATGTGGGGCCCAATCCATTGGGCAGGGAAATTTCGATGTGCTATGGGTGTAGGCTATTGGTTCAAAATGACGCCGTTTTGGGACAGAGGTGCCGTAGGGTACCCACAGGTCAGAACCATGAAAGAAAGAGAAGGGAATATGTGGTTGGGTGTTCTTGTGGTGGGTGTGAGCCCTTGGGTTCATAACGGTCTCAGCCACACGATGAAATTAAACATTTCTCTTAAAATCAACAAAAGTATCCGCCACATCTTTATTTTTTTCTCCCCAATTTTAAATAAAACTGCCTTCTTACTTCTTACTTCTTACTTCTTAATTGCAGCATTACTAATTATCTCAAACTACAAAAATCTCTTCCCCCACTTCTTTGTTTTCTATTTTCTTTTATTTTCTCCCTTCTTTCTTCTTATTATTCACTTTCAACCATTTTTACTTACCCATACAACTACTTCTCAATCAACTTAACCTACAACTTTACTTCAAATTTCCATCAAACATATATTTAATTATTTCTCTCAAACCTAAAAAACTTATGCTTCCAAAATCTTAACTGTCTAACAAAATAAATTATTTATTAATTTATAAGAACTATTTTTTTTATTTTAACTAACCTCTACAAATTATATTCAACTTTTTTTACTACCTTCTTAACTATTTAAATAAATATATTATAATAACATTATTTGTTTGCATTTATTTAAAAATTTTAATTAATTCAATTTTTCAACAATTTTGTCATTTAAAATAATATTTCTTTTGCAATTTTTCTCTTTTCTTTTTATACACCATGTCTTCAAAAAGGAATTAATTTAATCTTCTTGAGCTAGGTTCCATGTTTGAGATTTATTTTTTAGTTTTTTTTTTCTTTGGTAAAAATGTACTTGTGTACTAATGTTTGAAAATTAAAATGTATTAAATGAAATATGAAGGAGAAAGGGAATGTTTCGACGCAAAAATAAAAAGAAATATGTGAGGGATCTTACGCATGCAAAACACAGAAGCGTGTGTGTGTTTATATATATAACATATATATATATATATATATATATATATATATATATATATATATATATATATATATATATATATATATATATATTACTGATAGAGATTTGTTGAGTTTAATTAAAATTTAACTATAATTTTTCTTATCTTATAAATCATGCATAATTAATTTCTAAAAATATCTTCTGCAATTGTCACAAGATATTTTTGCTGACTTACCAATTAAAAAGATAATATTATTTTCTTCCATTTCTTTTATAAGACGTCTCTCTCACAACGAAAAAAAGAAAAAAAAAAAAAGTGTAAAGTTTCTTTAAAAAAAAAAGAAAAGAAAAAAAAAAGCGTAAAGCCAACCATTTAAAAAGTGGAATGATTCTTTAAAAGACTAATTTAAATATTTATCTTTTGAAAATTACTTTTTTGGCCATTACTATGTGCCAATTTTCTACCAACTATAAAATAAATGGGCAGTTTTTTTTTTTAAGGGGTTTTTTTTTTTTTTTTTTTTTTTTTTATAATTGACCTGTTTTGTTAAATAGTTTTTTAAAGTAGTAATTAATTAGGTACGTTATCTTTGCCAACATATTCGACGGAATTTAAGTATTTTCGAAATAAGTATCCAAAGCAATAAAGTTACGCTTTATTTATTTATTTATTTTATTTTTACAATACGTGAGGTGCAAATTGAACCCCCACAAATTGATAATACAAGTTCTGATGTTCATGTCATGTTAGCAATACAGTTACCTGGATCACGGTTTCCTTCATTTGAGATATATTAGACACACAATTATGTTCCTGAGGCCTACATGGTACAATAGTGTGAAAAGTGTTAGTTCAATCATGAATGTTATATTGAGTGCGAATGGACAGTAATGACGATATCAAATATAAATTTAAGTTATAAATAATATTTTTACCATTAAAAAAAATTTGTTGATGCCAAAATTTGGACAGGAAAAATACACCTGAATAGAATCTGAACCAAAGATTCGAGAATGATCTTGGAATGAGTCAAGTTTGATATGACTTTATCAATAGTAACAAGATTGATACGTCATAAAATAGGACATGAAGCTGCCAACGAAACAACGAAAGTTAAAGCTATAGTCTCAAGTTCATATTGATGTCCCAACTTGGCAGTGGGGGCTAATTTTTGTGGGTCAATGTGGACTAGAGAGCATAATCGACTTTACGAAGTTCACAAATTATTCAATCAAAAAAATTGTGAAACTTGAGCCATTCCTAATCCCAAACAAGCTAGGATTAAATTATGAAACTCGAAGGCTCAAACTCACTTGCTGGCCTCAACCTCGGCTTGCTCCCCTTTTGATGAATTGAGCATGCAACGGTCTATTTGGCATCAAGAAGAGCACAGTTTAGGTCAAAAGCCCAAACTAGCCTCTTCGACCTCGATCAAGGATGAGACTGAGGCCAAACCTCCAAATTTGATGAACTAGGAATACCAAATGCATGCTTTAACCCATTTGGCTCAAGAATTAACCTAATATGACTCAAAAACCTTGATATAGATGTCCTAGATCAAAATTTCATTATAAATACATTATTATGACTATAAGTAAGTCTATTCTAATACTCAAACTCTCTACTTGCTAGACATATACCCTTTCTGACTTAAGCATTGGAGCTTATGTGGCAAGCACCGCACCAGTGTGTAAATCTTTCCATCCTACAAGTCATGTTCTTCCCAGAATTACAAATTTACTCTTGTTGTCACGTAAAGATCAGGAATGTTTTTCTCTATCTATATTTTGGCATCAACAGTCGTCCAAATTTTGGACAGAGAAAATGCACATGACCTTGATGTATAAACAATGATAAACTTGTAATTTGGGAAAGAGAGGATCTGCAAGACAAAGAAAAAATGTTTTGATGTTAAAGTCAAAATGAGAACTCTAGAACGAGAGGATGTGAGAAGTTTAAGTTACCTCATATGGAGCTATAACAATGTATTTATAGGGGATTTGGTCTAGGGTTTATCTTAATCCTACTAGGATTAAGATATGAGCATTTCCTAATCCCAAATAAGCTAGGATTAAATTTTATCTTTATCATATCTTTTCCTGATCTTTGGCTTATTTTGTCAAGTCCAAATTCACCCAATATTTGCTCCTACTCCTAAGTTGGGACATTGTGGACTAATTGTTTGTAAGTTAGGCTTTTCGATACGAACTTAGGAGAATAGTATTAACTCTCGTTGCTTCTTTGGCGGCTCCAAATTCTATTTTATGACGTATTGACTTTGTTATTGCTAGTATAGTCATATTGAATTTGCCTCCTCCAAGATCATTCTTGGATCTTTAGCCATGCCTAGAATATCTAACTAAATCTTTTTTCAAAGACCTGGTTAGGTTCCTAAGGTGCATCCACCACAATTAAGTAGCGTTGAATGCAAAATTTATGTCTTGTCAGTCCTTTCCTGAAGAGCATAACCATAAGAAATTGGCTTTTTTGTCTGTTTAATCCCTTTTGAGACGCGTAATAAAAAATATTGGTTAAATCATCATTGCATTTAGCCAGATCTTTAGTATTTTTTCCCTACACTTAAGTGGGGTTTGTTGTTGGGTACGATGCATGCCTAGTTTATTGTAAAGTCCTACTAGCTTTAGTGCAAGTGGGAGATTGTTGGATTTTATGCCTTAAAGCTCGTAGTTTTATAATAAACTATTTATTAATAATTTAATAAAATAAGTTTTATTTTATTTTATATTTTATTTCACATAACAAAATCCAATGTTGTGAAAATCCAAGATTATTATATGTAATCTTGAACAGTATGTGGTTGACATACAAATAGATAACGTTCAAGTAATAACCTAAACAATTTATAGGTTGGGTGTCTTATCCTAGTGACACTATGGATACAACTCACTTTCTAATTGGTTTACAGTTATTCCTTCACTGAATTGAGACATTCTCAACCTACTATTACACCAAAATAACTCTTATTCCTATAATAATTAGTTAGCATTGATTTAGTCAAGAAACCATTACTTGCTTAATGTTTTTTTGCAAGTGTAACCATTCATTTTCAATCCTACAGTTCTGCCCCAATAAGCCTGCCTTAAAGGAAAGACATATTGGTGCAAAAACTATAGCAATCTTATCCATTTTTGAAGTTTACTTTGTCCCTTTTCATGCAAATACCTTCTTAAAGGGGACGCTCCCATGGTGCCACGAGACCAAGCATGAAAAAATATTGCAAACTAATGAAGGAGACTGTAGAATGTGTTGATATACATCCTTCTCCCATTTACTATAAACACTTTCTCCATTCACCTTGATATTAACTAAATAATGTCATGCGCAATGCTCGTCCATTTTCTTTAAATAATATCACAATTACATTATCTCTAATGAAAATCATTCACATGCTACCATATAATATAACACTTATATTCATATATGATGCATAGACATGCTTATTAAATCATGGAACCAAATAATATAACATTTATATTAAATACGATGCATGAACATGTTTATCCTAAGGTGGATTTTAAACTATTTTGCATACATTATGCTACATACATTAATTTAATCACACATCACGTGCATAAAATTAAATTAATAAGCAAAATAGACCGAATTTGGCATCCCTAAAACTTAATTAAATTAAAATAAGGAAAATTATTTTAAATGACAAAGTTACTGAAAATATTTACAATTAATAGTAAAATACAGAGTCTATCGATAGACTACTATCTGTGTCAGACAGTAAAATTTTGTTATATTTGTAAATATTTTGATTCATTTTGCTATATTTAAAAATAGCCCTTAAAATAATCATATTATATTAATTTAATTAAATAAATAAAATTACATTAAATAAATAAGAAGTGTCTCTTCCACGATCCCATGTCACACATGCATATGGGCACCATCGTCGTAGTGCCACAGTGCTAGGAGGAGTGACACGATACTCTCACGTGTTTGGATCTCCACTTTGGGTTGTAGCACTGATCGACCGGGGTTTTTTTTTTTTTTAGTTGTGCTTGTACTACTACTAGTTTTGCCCATTCAAAATTCAAGTGTGATCTCTGAAGCAATTGAATTCCTTAGCAGAAGCGCATGAACGTGTGCTCCTTTGAAATTCATTTTAGAAATCCTTGAAAAATAGAGAAATTATAGAACAAGATAAATATACATTCATAAGCATCCTTTTTACGAAAATCAAATCAAGGAGAAGAGGTTACCTTTGGAGACAACTTCTTCAATCTTCTCCAATTCTTCACTGTGATCCAAATCTCTACAACTCTTTTTGGTTTTTGAACAAGACACGACCATAAGGTCTTCCTTACTATTCTCCAGCAAAAAAAAAAGGTTTGTAGGAACCTCTTAATTTGGAAGATAAAGGAAGGGTTTTTCAATTTTTTCTTTCTTTCGTTTTTTTTTTTTTTTTTTTTACATAGGAAACACTTTCTCTACAAAAAGTGTGAGAAATGATGAGAGATCAAGAGACCATTGAAAGGGAAGTTGAGAGAATGTTCATTACAATGTTTGTATTTATTCATGAGAGGGAAGGAGGAAGTTAATTACAACTTCCCTTAACTCACATTTAACTCCCCTTAACCATAGGGAGTTAAAATTCAACTAAGGTTAAATTAAATCATATTTAATTTAACTAAATTGAATAACCAAAAATTAATTAATTAATATACATATTAATTAAATATCATATAATTTAAAGAAAATTATATTAAATGGCAAAACTGCTGAAAATATTTACAACTAATAGCAAAATATACAGTCTATTGCACTGCGATAGATAATGAAATTTTGCTATATTTGTAAGTATTTTGGTTCCGCTGTCTAAATTTTGCTTTTTATAGAGTTCTTGTTGCCAAAAGGATACACTCCTCAACTCCTCTACATCATTCTCTATTAATCCCAAGAGGGAGTTAATTGGAGGAGGAGTTATAACTCTCATCCATTAACGCATTATAGGTAACTCCCCATGAAGTTGCCTTTTATTTAATTTTATATTAAATATAATTTAATATATAATTAAATAAATAATATTAATTAATTAATCAATATATAATTAAAACTATATTTGAATCATATTCAAATATAATTCTCTATCAAGGACCTACAAATTATTCAATTCAGATTAATCCAAAACTAAATTATTCTTGTTTTACCTTAGTGAGTTAGCAAGAGGAACTAATAGACCTACAGATTAGAAGCTCTAATGATATGAGATTAATTAATTAAACTTTTTAATTAAATTAATCGACATTCATTAACTATAAGAGTGTCACTCCACTAAAGACCCACAACTGCATGTTTTGCACTGTAGAAATCTTTTCGTGTCCATGAATATAACCAATCGTTTTACTCGTGCAATTACCTTTTACTCCTTAAGTCTCACTGATTAATCGTATAAGAGTGCATTGTAGATATATTTATGTCTTCACTTGTATAAGAGTGCAACTATAGGCCTATAGTAGTTTTTCTTGTAGTCATTAATGAATGAAGATTAATTAATTAAAGAGTTTAGTTAGTTAATCTCGTATCATTTGAGCTTATAATTTGTAAGTCCATAAAATCCCCTTACTAGCTCATTACAAAACAAAAGGGATCAAAGGTAATAAAAGAAAATTTGAAACATTCAAATTTTATCGAAGAAAAAAGTTTATTTATTGTATTTAAACTCTTAGGCTTTCTCTTGGTGGAGGAATGGGAGCTGCACGTTAGCACTTGACTTTCTGACTTTTCCGGCATGGTCCCCTGTAAAAGTACGAGGGGATCGGGGTGAAGCCAAAAACCCGAGTAGTTTACAAGGGAAAGGGTTGAATATCCTCAACTGTAAAGGGGAAAAGATGCAAAGACAATTACAAGGATCGATTACGGTACTAAAGGTCCTCGGACTTCCAAGCGGTTTCTCTAGTTTCAGTATCGGGCCCCTTTTTCATTGCCTTTTTTGGATTTTGACCGGAGATTGGGAATCGATGGGGAAATACACAATTAATTGCTTTAATGATGACCTTGATTCGCCCTGAGATCTGACTTCCTTGACCTTTATTCTAGGCGAACTGCTAATGCGGCTGTGGCCCCTTTCGTCCTCCTCCCTTCTACCTTGGAGAATAAGAGCTTGCATAAGCTCTCTGGATTCTAATGGGCTACTTCCTGCCTAATGGAGTACAAGACAAGTCCCCCGAAAGAGGGATTTGATTGGATTGAGTTGGTTTCAAGTAGATGAGATTAGGATGAAAGGGCTTGCTTTCATTAACATTTAGTGAAGGGCAAATGAGGGGCGTGTGCAATAGTTTTCTTTCTTTCTCCCACTCGATCGCTTCAATGCCTATAATTTGAGAGATAATTGGAAAGCCTTCTCCCGAATTATAGGATGTGACACAAATAATGACTCTCTTCGCCAGGATGTCAGTAGGTTAGGCACTTAGGCTTTCTCTTGGTGGAGGAATGGGAGTTGCACGTTAGCACTTGACTTTCTGATGAACAAGATGTGCTTCTATTTATCGACAATATCTTCCGTTAGTACATAGGTTTGGATTCAGTTCTGAATAATCAAGAATTCCGCTTTCGTTTTTACCAGAGAGATCCAAACCATAAAATTTTTGGGGTCTGCCTTTTCTTTCTTTTGCGGCAGGAGCGCAGTATGATGATTGTCCTCACTCTCAAGCCGCTTCATACTTCAATATGTATTTGGGGGACCTACAAACTAGGTTTCCCCACCAGTCATCAACATTGGCATAAAAAAAGTAAAAATGGTCCGATCCAAGCTCCTCAGACACTCTGAAAGCAGAAAGAGGAGCCCTCGGTCCTCTGAATACTTCATTCAAGAATTTTTTATCCAAGGACTGAAAATCGGGACTCAAAACGAGTCAAGAAGGCTTAACTTTGAAGAGGAAGCCTTTATTTACCCCAACGAGAAAATGAGAGTTTTTTTTAAGAGCTTGCTCCCTAGTCACAATATAAGTATTAATGTAGTATGATAAATTATTGATACATTATTATAAAGTTAATGTGAATAAAATTCAAATTTAAAACTTTAATATATGGGAGAATTAATGTATATGAATACAATTCAAATAATTAGATAATTTAACATTAATATGAGATATTAAAATATTAATATAAATAATTAGCGTTGCCCTAATTAGGTTCTATAAATAGGACCTTGTAGAGTAGAAAATTCAAATAAATTTACATCTTCCCTACCTCTCTCCCATAAAACACAAAGAAAGGTTTTCAGTTCTCCCAATTTTTTCTACTCTTTCAAGAAGGCTCCTACAAGTCGAATCCTTGCCAGATTCATAGCAAGGAAGGTCTCGTGGAGGCGAACATTAATTGGAGAAGGACTTGTTGTAGCTATATTTCTCTTATGCTTAACCAATTTAGTATTTTAGTATGTTTTTAATTCTAATTAGATATCAAAGCATGCAATTTTGTCGCTTCTACTACGAGATCGAAGCGTTCAGTCCCTTCAGGATTAACCTATCTATCCTATGTTTTTCAATTTGTAAAGATTTTCGAAATTGATGCTTCAAAACTTGCTACTTGTTTCAACTGCATTTGCCTTAAATTAATTGTGACTTGGAGTTCTAAACGTTTCATTCTTGCATTATACTTGTCATAATTTTGATTTTATCAAGGTAGAGTTCAGGATGAAATTATCAAGTCCCACGATTTGAGATCTAGGTTTTGCGTAGTTCCATATTTCTGGTGTATGAAAACATTCATAGGCAAAAGGTATGCACATATTTGAGTCAAAATTGCAATTGCATGAAAGGTAACATTATCTAACCAAAGGGTATGCGCATATTTAAATCCTTATTTTATTATTGTCATTTTTAGTCTATTTACACATAGCCAACCATCTTCCAACAATTTTTGTCGGATACATTGCATTTGCATTCTTGAGGAAAGTCTTATTCAATTTAGAGTTTTGTTACATCTGTTCCATTAGGTTTGATGTCTAGAGTACCTCTTATATTACTTATGTTCATAGTGTGCGCTTGTATTGAGGACCAAAAAGCATTTATACTTTATAGGACTGTACATCAAAAGGCTACGTCTTGGTCACGCTCATCAGTCAAAATAACTCCCTTTTGTGTCAACTTTGTCCACATCAAAACTATGTTAGAGGAAACCTCCCATTTGCAAATTTTTAACTTAGTCGGAAGAACTCATGACCAATGATTATAAAAAAGGACTCCAAACCAACAATGACGATGGCAAACAGTCTTTCCCATGCTTTAACCAAAGAAACACCTAGCTTATAGCACTCTGAACCTAGATACCCTTCTTTTAATCGTTTCACGCCTAGTACACCTCAACATTCTTTTGAATATTATTTACAGGAATAGAGAGGATATAGCGTGGATCCTACTAAAAGTAAAACAACAACCCACATATTAAGGCCCTATCCCACTTCCCACCACCAACCCTATAGTGAAGCTACATTGAGACCCTTCAATTACGACGGAATCCAAAGTAGCTTATTATTCCCTTTTCGAGAAAGCCACAAGTCACTTGAAATTTAACTCAATGTATTTATCTATATATCAATCTCGAACTCAATAAAATTTAACTCAAACTTAAATATAAATAGGAAATCCTATTTAACAGAAGGATTATGGCCTTATTCCCCCCCTCCCCCCCAATGCACAATTTAATCCCAAAATCATTATAACATATAAATTGCGCAAACATAATCTCAAACTCAATATAAAACTTAATTTCAACTCAACCTAAAATATAACTATGCATTGACTCCTATACCAACTTTAAACTTAATATAACACTACATGATCAACTTAAGAAAATTCAAATGAATTTTAGGCAATCTCTCCTGCACCCACCACACACACATATGCACACTTTAATCTCAAAATCATTATAACATATAAATTGCTCAAACATAATCTCAAACTCAATGTATGTATCCATATACCAATCTCAAACTCAACATAAAACTTAATTTCAACTCAACCTTAAATATAACTATGCATTGACTCTTATACCAACTTTAAACTCAATATAAAACTAAATGATCAACCTAAGAAAATTAAAATGCACTTTAGGCAATCTCCCCCCCCCCCCCCCCCCAACACTGCACATAAATTCATCTCAAACTTAAACATAACTATACATTTATGTTATTACCATAACGGTAGGATAACAACATATACACTTTTCTAATTAGTTTACCACAAAATTTGAAGAGTTCATACCTATTGTGATTTATCTCCTTGTGGTTTCATGAGTTGTAAGACCATGACTTTCAATTCATCTATTTCAGTTTGTCTATTTTTTTCTAATTCATCCACTCTGGCCTTCAAGGATTGTATCTCACTTCGTTGCTCCTCTATAATTTTTGAGGAGGATGCAATCAATAATGAGTTCTCTTTTCTTGATTTTTTAGGCTTTGGCCCCCAACCCGATCATGTGCCCAACACCTGCTCGCATATCTCTTCTCTCAATATTGGTTCAGACCCATCTTGGATGGACGTCTCTCTCAACTTAACCATTTGACTCTACAACAAAAATTAAAACAAATATTTGTATGACAACTTTATATAGATGAGAAGTTAAATTGATGGAATAAAAACTTACGTATGCATCATCAACAGCCTGATTAACAAACAAGGCATCACTCTCAGAGTGCGTACGCCTAAACAACTTTACTAGGTCGATTGCTTGACAGTCAGCTCCTTTTTGTAAAATAAATCACATAAAAGATATTTATATTATGTTCTTACAAATCAAATAAATAAAAAAATTTTATTTCTACTGTGGTTTCTCGTATGTGTACGAAAGTCTTGGACCTAGTTGTATGAATGAACTTTAGAGCCGATCGATTCATTTGATTAGTCTCTGCCACTCTCTAATAAAACGAAAAATTAATATGGAAGTAGTAATACAAATGTAAGTAAAGTGAAAGAAAAACAAAATTCTTACTTTCCATTCAGTGGATTCAAACTTAGTGCATAAAAAGTGTCAATCTTCGATAGCATTTTAAAGTCGATTTGGTGGGTGTGCTCGTGCCTTTTCAGGACTTGCATATTTTTTATAGTGTTTGTAGAGTTCTGACCTGTACTCTTTGAACGAAGTTTGCATTTGTCCATCAATGAAATCGTTGACAAGTTGATTGGACAAGTCAAATTGGAAGTGGTTTTGAAAAAAGAAAATGACTTATAATACACACACATATATCTAAATTGTAAAATATCAAATGAACATCTTACCATCAATCAACTTTTAATAAGCTTTCTACATTCTTTTGTTACCTTTTTCCATGTTCCCTAACGTACAGAAAATGATTCTCAGACGTTGGTACCAATGACATTGTTAGAACTCGTTGCATTATGACAGACTGATTTGTTCCAATTAGGGAATTTCGATAGAAATTCTCTCATAGAGTTGGACATGTCTATCCAACTTAATATTCCAAGAATACGCACGTATATACCTACTAATCGTATAAGTAACCTATGAGGAAACTATACATTAATTTATACATTTATCTAATATAAATTATACAACTTTTTATATATAAAAAAATGTGTCCATAATAACCTGAATTTTCTCCCACAGAAGATGATGTGACCATTGCGTTGGACTCTAAATATTTCATTGATGCCTCTTGATTGGTCTGTCGTACCATTTTTACTGTACAAACACAAAAATATTATACAACAATACATAAATTATGAAATGAAAAATAAAATACTTATTTACACAATTGTTCACTATCGAGATGTTCATAGAGACTTAAGCTCCTACAGAAGATAATTGTACATCCTCTTCCTCGTCATTTATAAAGTCATCATTAACCTAATGAATTATTTGTTCTTCTACGATTATAGGACCAACATTAGCTCTACATAAATTGATATCTTCAAGTGATTTATCAATTGTACAAGGAATGTCATTCACAACTTCTAATAACTCAACTTGGTCATTCTACTTCTGACATGTCCCACACACGCTTATTTTGGACAACTTACACCACTTTCCAATTATTGCCATATTTGGGATCGTTGATGTAAAACACTTGTTTAGCTTGACAGGCAAACATAAAAGGCTCGTTGACAAACTAGTGGCGGAAGCTATTGATTAATATATACCCTAAATCATCTTGTACTTTATTTGTCTTTTTAGAGTATGTGTCGAACCATGTACACTTAAACATAATTACATGTCTTCTCTTAGCATACTAGAAATCCAAAACTTCATTGATAACACCGTAGAAATTATGGAGGTCACCTCCACCTTCACTTTCTGAAGGCACCATGATCCCATTGTTTTCCGTACTCCGATGATTATCACACTCTATACTGTGATAGTGTACTCCATTAACAATACATCCACTGTATGAGCGCACCTCCGAAGTCAACCTCATTACTAGTGAATATATATCATCAAATATATTTTCACTCTCACACAGTGAAAGAACCTGTTAATTAAAAGTAATGTCACTAAACTTTAATTTAATATAATTATCACTTATCTTTCTATATCATACTTACATGAGATTTGAACCAATTAAGAAATCTCCGTTGGTGAATTTCATAAAAATCAAGCTCGTTTTGTCCTTGAGGTAAAATTAGTTGCAAATATTGCCTATTTGCAAGTCCACAAATAGGAAGAGTCATGTCTCAAATTTCAATTATGAATTACAATATAATGATCAAAACATACCTTCGATAAGATTGTAATTGAATACAATTGTTCAAGATGTACCAGTGTGCACTACGTTTCCCTTCTCCCAATAATGTCCTTACTCTTGATGCTTCTAATGGTTGTGCATTTTGTCTAAACATTGGAAGTTCATCGCATATCTAATTGTCTGGAAGTCTATCATCATTTCTTTCATCTCTATTGAACCTCCTCTCAGTTCCAGTTATGTACAAGGAACAAAATACCAAAGATTAATTCATTATATACTCTACCGCTATAGAACTCTCATGACGTGTTTTTTTTTCTTACATATTTTTTCAATGTCCATAAACTTCTTTCGATAGGATACATCCATCTATAGCTAATTGGACCCACAACCTTTGTTTCATAGGGCAGATGGATTGCTAGGTGCACCATTACATCGAAAAACGTTGGTGGAAATATCTTATCCAACTATTACAATATATGATTATAATGTCTCCTTGCAAGCAATCCAAATTACCTATAAATATTATTTTTGCACATAGGTCACAAAAGAATTTGCATAACTCAACAATAGCAGTGGACACATTTTTTTTTTAAATACGCTCGAATACCAATTGAGAGAAGCCTCTGAAGCAGAACGTGAGAGTCGTGAGATTTCAACCCCCATAGTTTTCCATCATTTTCACTCACACATCTTCATATATTCGACACAAATCCATTAGAAAATTTGATTGAATTAAAAAACTTAAAAAATGCAACCTTGTCACTAGTAGTCAATGTGTACGTAGCGTATGGCTTTACAACTCTATCCGCTATCTTTTTTTGCAAGTATAGTTCTTTTCGTATATTTAGATCTTCTAAATCCAACCGCGCATCTGTTGTATCTTTATTCTTTCCCTCAATAATTAGTAATGTGTCAACTAAATTATCACAAATGTTCTTTTCAATATGCATTACATCCAATTTATGTCTCAACAAAAATTTCGACCAATATAGAAGTTGGAAAAATATACTTTCTATTATTCCAATTTAAACTTCATTTCCATTTCTTATAATGCTTCTTTGGATGTTTGCTAAGCACAAAAAAGTTTAACAAGTTCACTTGCCATATGATCTTTTCTCCATCCATGAAAACTGAAGGAGGTCTACGTTCCACTTTTCCATCATATTGTTGGCTCCTATGCCAATTGTGATTATCTAAAAGATAACGTCGATGCCCCATAAAACATAGTTTTCCTGGTCACCTTGTTGATGATGTATCCTCCTTACAAATGGGCATGCTTGATAACCCTTGGTACCTCATCCAGATAGATCACTGTATGCAAGAAAATCATTAATAGTCCACAACAAGCATGCGTGTAGTTGAAAGTATTCGCCGCTAACACATCATAAGTGCACACACCATAATTCCATAACTCTTTTAATTCTTCAATCAATGGTTGTAAGTAAATATCAATTTCTTTTCCAGGAGATTTTGGCCCAAGTAGAAGTAGGGAGACAAAGAAATTTGTCTCTTTCATGCATTTCCAAGGAGGCAAATTGTAAGGTCTAAGCACCAGAGGCCACATACTATATGAAGTACTCATATTTCCGAATGGATTAAAGACATCTAAACCTAGTTCTAAACGAATGTTTTGTGGGTTTGAAGCAAATTGTGGAAACTCATGATCAAAATGCTACCACTCTACAACATTAGCTAGATGTCATAACACTCCATCTGTTTTAACACGTTTATCTTTATGCCACCTCATTTCAGAAACAATACGTTTTGACGTAAAAAAGTGTTTTAATCTTGGTATTAAAGGAAAATGTCGTACAATTTTATGTGAAATCTTTTTACCTTTTTTGTCATCAACTTTGTACCGAGACTCACCACATACAAGACATCGTTGCCAATTAACAAATTCTTTCCAATATAGGACGCAATCATATTTGCAAGCATAAATATACTCATAACCTAGTCCCAAGTCACACAATTTTCTTCTAGCTTCATAGAATGAACTAGGTATAGATGTTCTAATAGAAAATGCTTCATTTAGCAATTCAAGTAACAAATCGAATGATTTGTTTGTCCAACCGTTAAGAACCTTAATATGCATTAATTTCACCAAAACATTAATGAAGAGAATTTTGTACAACCAAGGTACAACTGATTACGTGATTCATTTATTAAGTTTTCAAATAAACCTCGGTTGTTTTCTCTTCCTTGGGCATTAGTAGGCATCTCATTCTCGTTATCTTCTTCATTCATTGGCAACTGGACACTGTAGATCATTTATAATATTTAACAACTAATTTTCTTCATAAAAAACATTGAACTTTGTTGTTATGTTACCATCACTTTGTGTCGATTGAGACGTTTGACTCTTGTATCCCCTAGATAAGTCAACTGGGTCTCCATGATATACCCATTGATGATGCGATTGAGGTATTTCCATTAATGAATAAATGTCGTTCAACTCCATCTATTGGCTCCTACATTACGTTCATACATTTTTTGCATAGACATATTGTTTTACCTGAGTTATTACCATGAAGCTTTGCCCTTTTAAGAAATCGGGATACTCCTTCTGCATACTCGGTCGATAACTTGCTCTAAGTTTAATTCACTCTTTATCCATTCTTAAAAATATACTTTTTGACCCAAAAGAAGGTGATATGTGATATGTTAAAGCTTGTATGATTTAAATAATAAGTTATGCTAAAACTTACAATTTCAATCCCTAATAGTTAGAGTATTGTTTTTACCAACTCTTTAATGAACAAAGCATTTTGTTCATTTCAAGTGTTGTCACCATACAACCAATAAAGTAAGCTAACCATAAGGTATAACTTAGTTTAGTTGGTTACATTAGCTAGAAAATACTTAGAAAAGGAAAAGAAATTTAAAGTTTAAAGTTTAAAATAATCTATTAGATTTCTAAAATAAATAAATAATTGCTCAAATTTAACATTCTCTTACACTAAAGTACTATTAAACTACATATCAATTAATATAAATCACTTCAAATCTCTAAAACTAACAACACAATCAATTCTAAATCAAATCCCTAAATTTAACAACCATACAAAACAAACCAATTAACTCAACTATCTACTAACTCATATAACAATATTCAACCACAAATTAACATCAACATACAAAATAAACCAATTAACTCAACTTATATTCAACCTCATCCAAATTGTAAAAAAAAACAAACAATTAGACTAAAATCTCTAAAATAAAAATTGAAAAAAACAACACATAACAAAATTTAACATAAACATAAATATACAAACAATCCAATACTAAATAGAATAACAATAGAATTAACAACTATTCTTATAAGTTATGAACTCAAGGTTGAGTTAGTATAGTTTTATTGAGTTTCAATCAAAATTTAAACTTTATTGTTGTTAAAATATAGGTAAAAAAATGTCTATAATTATGTACACTAAACAATTTGAACAACTAATTGAACTCAAAATTTAAAATTTATTCTTGTGCTTTTTCAAAAACACTCTTAGAATCAACTCAACGAATGACATATTTTTCGAAACTTCCTAAAATTTCAAGAATATTTTTAAAGATAAAACTCAACGAATGACTCAATAAGAAATTACCACCAAAGATAAAACTTAAACTTAAACATAAACCTTAAACTTAAACTTGAAATTAAGAACATTAGAACTTAAAATAATTAAAAAAATCAAAACTTAAAACTAATTTTAAGGTTAATTTTTATTCATTCAACACCATCAAACAAATCTATGAAATTAGTACCCAAATCACTTTAAATTTACAATAACAATACTTAATTTCATCCAAATTGTAAAACAAACCACTAAACTAAAATCTTAAAAATAAAAATTGAAAAAAAATACCTTACTTTTTGAAGCAAAATGAAATCGGAAAGAGAAAGATGTGTACCGACGGGCGTGGGTGTGTTGCAGGTGGTGCCGTTGGCGGGTGCAGGTAGCGTTGGCGGGCTATGTGTGCTGCAAGTGGCGTCCGCGGCGGCGGCGGGCTATGTGGGCTGGGCAACATATCTGACGGTGGGGGTGGGGGCGGCGGTTAGGGCAAAAAGAAGAAGAAAAATGGGGCGTTTAGGGATGTGTGATAAATGAGGGGTTTCTCCTGATGATTTTGAAACTGTCGGGATAACCCCCTTCTCCCGACTGGAAATCAGTTGGGAAAACTCTTTTCTCCATACGATTTTAAAAAACCGTCAGGAGATAACTTTGATTTATTTATTATTATTTTTTTTTTTACATCCCGAGGGTAACGCTTAGCGTTGGGAGAACTACTCTCTCCCAACACTAACTAAATTTCGTCGAGATAGACATACTTTTCTCGACGAAAATAAAAAAGGGTGTCGGCGTAGCTACTTTTTCCCGACGCTTTATAAACTGTCGAGAAAAGGAACTTTTCTTGACGGTTTTTTAGGAGTCGGAAAAATAAAATTTCTTGTAGTGTCTTAATTAGTGGAGACAAACAATTGGAGTAAAATATGACACTAACATGCAATCAATCTTAGGCTAATAATGTAAAAGTATTTAAAGGACTCTCTCGAGTTGAGATAATTCTCACATGCTTCAAAATAAAATCTAACCTCTCTATATAATTTTTAAAAATAAACAAGACATTAAGTTCCTTCTCCAAATGACTTCTAAAGAACTCATTTACTCTCGTTTTAAGATTTATAAATAGTTATGAATTTAATGTTTTAAGGTAAATTTCATCCTCTTTAACCAAAACTTAAATTAGAAATCATTCATTAAATGACCAAAATAATTAAAATATTAAACATACAATTTGCATGGAAGATAGTTGCAATATGAAGAGTCCTTAATCAAATCAACTACAAAACCAAAACAAAAATCCAATACATGCTATATTTTGGGGGGGGGGGGGGAAAATTGAGTGCTTAATTATTTTTTTTTTTAATTTTTTATATTTTGCTTTAGATACAATGCGTGAATGATTAATTGATTTAGAGTTGTTTTATTTAAATTTTCAAAATGCACCATTAATTTTTTTTTTTTTTTTTTTTACATATATTTGTTTTTTGGATAAATGTTTTTCCTAGATATATGACTCTTTTAAGGCTTTTAAATATTGTGAAAGATATCTTTCACAATATTTAAAAGCCTTAAAAGAGTCATATATCTAATAAAAAAGAATATTATCCAAAAAAAAAACAAAAATATGTAAAAAAAAAAATTATTTATGCATTTCCAAAATTAAAAAAAAAAACAACTCTAAATCAATTAATCATTCACGCATTGAATCTAGTTTTCCTTTTTAATCCATTTAGATTAATTAAAAGGAAAACTAATTTTATATTATAATTTTGTAAGAACTTTTAAATTTTGTAGAAACTTCTATAATTAACATTTTATGTTTATATTTAAGTGAAAAGATGAGAAGAGAGTTGAGAAGGGGAGAAGAAGATGAAAACCACAGGAGAGAGGTGGGAGGAGACGAGAGAGAAGCTTTTTGTAATTTTTTATTCTAGAAAATATCATATCAATATTAAATATAAATTAAAAATGTCTTATTATTGTAGCTAACAATCTTTTTAAAAATGTTAATATTGAAATCCATGTACTAAAACGAAAAATTTAAAAATTTACGGACTAAATATATCTATTTCTAAAACATTAGAGACTAATAAGAAACTATCCCTAATCTATTTTAATGGGTTAAACTTCATATCTAAAATGTTATAATCATATTCAATTTTAAAAATTAGGTAAAACGTATCTTGTGAAATTATTCGACTTATACATACACACGTGCATATTTTTTTTTTTTCAATAAGTTGAACTCCGATCCAACTGAAGTTAGGCTTTAAGGACGTGTCCTTTAATTTTTTTTTAAAAAAATACAAAATTATCTAAATGAGTAAAAAATTAAGGGGGAAAAAGTGTCTTGATCATTTGTTATTATCAACTAAATTTTAGTTTTTATCATCAAATAATTAATTTAAATGTAAAGTTACCTATTCTTGACATGGATATGTTAAAATAGAAAGAAACACTAACTAATCTAGAAGGTTCTCGAAGTATTTATCATACGACATAAATACGTGAATTAGATTTTTCTAAAATTATGTCGAAGTATGTAATTAAATATCTCAAAAGAAAAAAATTTTGAAATATCCTCGGCTTCCTTTAGGTTCAAAAAATTCTATAGAATTCATTTAGATAAGGATAATCAATTGAAATATCTAAAATATTTGTAGAATCTAAGAAGAACCTAAAGAAATCATTTGCACTCTAAGCTTCAATCTAAGGATCTCATGCCTATAAATAGGAAGTTGTGGCTCATATGTTAGCAAGAAAAGAAAGGAGGAAAGAAAGAAAACAAGCTAGAGAGTTATGCAACCTTAGAATGAAGAAAAGTGAGCGTGTATTGAGAGAGAGTGAAAAAGGTTTCTCCAAAAAAATATCTATTTTTGTATTTTCTTAATAAAAGTTTCTTCCTTTTAATGAAATTATCTCTTTTCTTTTTTGTCAATTTCTTCAACAATAGAGAACGATTATAATATGAACATGATACATCACTAGTGTATTTAAAATTTAGCAAATGTTAAACGAAAGCATGTTCAATAATTCATCTAAAGTTTGTAAGAAGATTAAAACAAATCTTGTTACAAAGTATAAAGTAACCAAAGTCATAAATAAATAAAAAAAATTGTTACTTTTGTGTTTGGGTACTACAACAATTTCACCTTCTATGACTCTTGTACAGTAGCAGAAATAGAGGAGAAAGAGAAAAAACAGTCATTAAAGCCAAAATCACGCGTTTTTTCAAAAACAGTCATTAAAGCCAAAATCACGCGTTTTTTCCGAGAAAAAACGGAGTTTTTTGAATTTGTCGGAATTGATGACTGTTTTTTTGTGTCATTAATTAATGACTAAAAAAAACAGTCATTAAATGTAAGAAAATGAAAAATACGGTTTTGGCGGGAAAAGACGTGAATTTTCGGATTTTTTTTTTACTATTTTGACTTTTTTACTTTCCCTCCTCTCACTTTCCCTCTTTTTTTCTTTTTCATTTTACTTTTATTTTTACATAAAACAAATAAAAATCTCCATCCATTCCTTTCATCTTCCCCACCCTCACCCCACAAAATCCTCTTCCCACAACAAGGCTCTCGAAGAATGATGACGCTGCCGCTGCTGCCGCCCTGACAAGAAGGCTCGACCACTCCTCTACCCAACGCCGCCTGTTGCTGCCGCCAGACGCCGGTGCTGTTGCCGCCCCGCGCTGTCGCTGCTGCCGCTAGTTCGACGCCGCCTATTGCTGCCGTCCCACGCCACTTCTTCTACCGATGCCCGCCTTCTTCTTCTGCCGACGTGGGTGGTTGCCGCCATCTTACTAAACATGGGTGAGTTTTTTATTGACTATTCGTTTAGATCTAGAGTTGTTTTCCATAGTTATATATAGACTTGTTAATTGAGTATTTTTTTTTTATCTAGAACTGTCCTCTACAAATGAATGTATGAATGAAATTAGTTGTCGTCTTGGAAGATTAGTTGTCGTTTTGGAACACATATTTAAATTAGTGGACTTTGCATTGTGAGACTTACCAAGTATTATAAATACCATGTGAAAATTTGAATGAAATTGTAATGACAATGATGAAATTGCAATGAGAATGATTAATGTTGATCTTTTAGGTTGATTTTGAGTTCGGAAGTCACACTTATATATGTTCAAGTTGTTTTGAAAGTCATTAGTGTCATTTAGACACTTTTTAGATACATTTTTGTTGCTTTTGAAACTCAAAAGAACACTTAGACACTCTTGATGGGTTGAATTTAGGTTGGTTCATTTAGATACTTGAAGCCATTATGTGTTTGATGAATATTCTTGTAGGTGGACAAATAAGACTTTCAAGTGTAATTTTTTTATTAATCAACATGTCACAAAATTCTATTTGACACTTTTTAGGAACTTAAGATATTTTAATTTAGGTTGTTTTGGGAGTTAATAAGTTTCTTGGACACTTTTTATGCACTTTTAAGTTGTTTTGAGGGTCAAAGTGAAACTTATACACTTTTTAGGTGGGTTTTGAGTTTGAAAGTCATACTTAGACATTTGGATGTTGTGGTTGGGAGTTAAAGTGTCATTTGGACACTTTTTAGTTACTTTTTGATTGGTATTGAGTTTGTAAGTCATACTTAGGTATTTTGAAGTTGTTTTGGGGAGTTAAAGTGTTATTTACACACTTCTTAGGTACTTTTTCGTTGGTCTTGGATATTGTGAAGACTCTTGAGAATTATTGTAGGTTGTTTTGGGAGTTAAAGTGTCATTTAGACACTTTGTAAGTACTTTTTGTTTGGTTTTGAGTTAAGAGGTCATAGTTATGCATTTTGGATTTGTTTTGGGAGTTAACGAGTCTCTTGAGGGTTTACACACTTTTTAGACATTTTTAGTACGTTTTGGGACTTAAGGGGTCAATTAGACACTTTTGAGATGAACTCACTGAAAAGTATGCAAAGATGGCGGAGCAAAATGAGAAGTTAATGAATCAACTTGTCAAATGGGAAGATAGATGGACCGACATTCAAAAATTGTTGGGGCAAGGACATGGAGGCGATGGACCTTCAACTTCTTAGGTATTTATTTATTTTTAAATTAAAGTTCAAAATTATGGTTGTGGCTATCCTGCAGTTACGGTAGCAAATTTATACATTTAGTACCTTTTTTTATACGTTTAAGTTATAATGTGTTGTGGCTATCCTGCAGTTACGGTACCCAATTCATGCATTTATGGAGTTGTTTTTGTAGTTAAAGTGTCATTTAGACACTGTTTAGCCATTCTTTGGTTGGTTTTGAGTTTAGAGGTCATAATTGTGTATTATGGAGTTGCTTTTGGAGTAAAAGTGTCATTTTGACACATTTTAGCCATTCTTTGGTTGGTTTTGAGTTTAGAGGTCATAGTTGTGCATTTTGGAGTTGTTTTTGTAAGCAAAATGTCATTTAGACACTTTTTAGCCATTCTTTGGTTGGTTTTGAGTTTAGAGCTCATAGTTGTGCATTTTTGGACATGTTTTTGAGTCAAAGTGTCATTTAGACACTTTTTAGCCATTCTTTGGTTGGTTTTGAGTTTAGAGGTCATAGTTGTGCATTTTTGGACTTGTTTTTGGAGTTAAAGTGTCATTTAGACACTTTTTAGCCATTCTTTGGTTGGTTTTGAGTTTAGAGGTCATAGTTGTGCATTTTGGAGTTGTTTTTGTAAGCAAAGTGTCATTTAGACACTTTTTAGCCATTCTTTGATTGGTTTTGAGTTTAGAGGTCATAGTTGTACATTTTGGAGTTGTTTTTGTAAGCAAAGTGTCATTTAGGCACTTTTTAGCCATTCTTTGGTTGGTTTTGAGTTTAGAGTTCATAGTTGTGCATTTTTGGACTTGTTTTTGGAGTCAAAGTGTCATTTAGACACTTTTTAGCCATTCTTTGGTTGGTTTTGAGTTTAGAGTTCATAGTTGTGCATTTTTGGACTTGTTTTTGGAGTCAAAGTGTCATTTAGACACTTTTTAGCCATTCTTTGGTTGGTTTTGAGTTTAGAGGTCATAGTTGTGCATTTTGGAGTTGTTTTTGTAAGCAAAGTGTCATTTAGACACTTTTTAGCCATTCTTTGGTTGGTTTTGAGTTTAGAGGTCATAGTTGTGCATTTTGGAGTTGC
Organism: Citrullus mucosospermus; assembly: GCA_030954485.1. Classification (NCBI taxonomy): domain Eukaryota; kingdom Viridiplantae; phylum Streptophyta; class Magnoliopsida; order Cucurbitales; family Cucurbitaceae; genus Citrullus; species Citrullus mucosospermus. The sequence continues at coordinate 11,489,785 of CM062057.1, read as the reverse complement.
TTTTGTAAGAAAAGTGTCATTTAGACACTTTTTAGCCATTCTTTGGTTGGTTTTGAGTTTAGAGGTCATAGTTGTGCATTTTGGAGTTGTTTTTGTAAGCAAAGTGTCATTTAGACACTTTTTAGCCATTCTTTGGTTGGTTTTGAGTTTAGAGGTCATAGTTGTGCATTTTGGAGTTGTTTTTGTAAGCAAAGTGTCATTTAGACATTTTTTAGCCATTCTTTGATTGGTTTTGAGTTTAGAGCTCATAGTTGTACATTTTGGAGTTGTTTTTGTAAGCAAAGTGTCATTTAGGCACTTTTTAGCCATTCTTTGGTTGGTTTTGAGTTTAGAGGTCATAGTTGTGCATTTTTGGACTTGTTTTTGGACTCAAAGTGTCATTTAGACGCTTTTTAGCCATTCTTTGGTTGGTTTTGAGTTTAGAGTTCATAGTTGTGCATTTTTGGACTTGTTTTTGGAGTCAAAGTGTCATTTAGACACTTTTTAGCCATTCTTTGGTTGGTTTTGAGTTTAGAGGTCATAGTTGTGCATTTTGGAGTTGTTTTTGTAAGCAAAGTGTCATTTAGACACTTTTTAGCCATTCTTTGGTTGGTTTTGAGTTTAGAGGTCATAGTTGTGCATTTTGGAGTTGCTTTTGTAAGAAAAGTGTCATTTAGACACTTTTTAGCAATTCTTTGGTTGGTTTTGAGTTTAGAGGTCATAGTTGTACATTTTGGAGTTGTTTTTGTAAGCAAAGTGTCATTTAGGCACTTTTTAGCCATTCTTTGGTTGGTTTTGAGTTTAGAGGTCATAGTTGTGCATTTTTGGACTTGTTTTTGCAGTCAAAGTGTCATTTAGACACTTTTTAGCCATTCTTTGGTTGGTTTTGAGTTTAGAGTTCATAGTTGTGCATTTTTGGACTTGTTTTTGGAGTCAAAGTGTCATTTAGACACTTTTTAGCCATTCTTTGGTTGGTTTTGAGTTTAGAGGTCATAGTTGTGCATTTTGGAGTTGTTTTTGTAAGCAAAGTGTCATTTAGACACTTTTTAGCCATTCTTTGGTTGGTTTTGAGTTTAGAGGTCATAGTTGTGCATTTTGGAGTTGCTTTTGTAAGAAAAGTGTCATTTAGACACTTTTTAGCCATTCTTTGGTTGGTTTTGAGTTTAGAGGTCATAGTTGTGCATTTTGGAGTTGTTTTTGTAAGCAAAGTGTCATTTAGACACTTTTTAGCCATTCTTTGGTTGGTTTTGAGTTTAGAGGTCATAGTTGTGCATTTTGGAGTTGCTTTTGTAAGAAAAGTGTCATTTAGACACTTTTTAGCCATTCTTTGGTTGGTTTTGAGTTTAGAGGTCATAGTTGTGCATTTTGGAGTTGTTTTTGTAAGCAAAGTGTCATTTAGACATTTTTTAGCCATTCTTTGATTGGTTTTGAGTTTAGAGCTCATAGTTGTACATTTTGGAGTTGTTTTTGTAAGCAAAGTGTCATTTAGGCACTTTTTAGCCATTCTTTGGTTGGTTTTGAGTTTAGAGGTCATAGTTGTGCATTTTTGGACTTGTTTTTGGACTCAAAGTGTCATTTAGACACTTTTTAGCCATTCTTTGGTTGGTTTTGAGTTTAGAGTTCATAGTTGTGCATTTTTGGACTTGTTTTTGGAGTCAAAGTGTCATTTAGACACTTTTTAGCCATTCTTTGGTTGGTTTTGAGTTTAGAGGTCATAGTTGTGCATTTTGGAGTTGTTTTTGTAAGCAAAGTGTCATTTAGACACTTTTTAGCCATTCTTTGGTTGGTTTTGAGTTTAGAGGTCATAGTTGTGCATTTTGGAGTTGCTTTTGTAAGAAAAGTGTCATTTAGACACTTTTTAGCCATTCTTTGGTTGGTTTTGAGTTTAGAGGTCATAGTTGTGCATTTTGGAGTTGTTTTTGTAAGCAAAGTGTCATTTAGACACTTTTTAGCCATTCTTTGGTTGGTTTTGAGTTTAGAGGTCATAGTTGTGCATTTTGGAGTTGTTTTTGTAAGCAAAGTGTCATTTAGACATTTTTTAGCCATTCTTTTATTGGTTTTGAGTTTAGAGCTCATAGTTGTACATTTTGGAGTTGTTTTTGTAAGCAAAGTGTCATTTAGGCACTTTTTAGCCATTCTTTGGTTGGTTTTGAGTTTAGAGGTCATAGTTGTGCATTTTTGGACTTGTTTTTGGACTCAAAGTGTCATTTAGACGCTTTTTAGCCATTCTTTGGTTGGTTTTGAGTTTAGAGTTCATAGTTGTGCATTTTTGGACTTGTTTTTGGAGTCAAAGTGTCATTTAGACACTTTTTAGCCATTCTTTGGTTGGTTTTGAGTTTAGAGGTCATAGTTGTGCATTTTGGAGTTGTTTTTGTAAGCAAAGTGTCATTTAGACACTTTTTAGCCATTCTTTGGTTGGTTTTGAGTTTAGAGGTCATAGTTGTGCATTTTGGAGTTGCTTTTGTAAGAAAAGTGTCATTTAGACACTTTTTAGCAATTCTTTGGTTGGTTTTGAGTTTAGAGGTCATAGTTGTACATTTTGGAGTTGTTTTTGTAAGCAAAGTGTCATTTAGGCACTTTTTAGCCATTCTTTGGTTGGTTTTGAGTTTAGAGGTCATAGTTGTGCATTTTTGGACTTGTTTTTGCAATCAAAGTGTCATTTAGACACTTTTTAGCCATTCTTTGGTTGGTTTTGAGTTTAGAGTTCATAGTTGTGCATTTTTGGACTTGTTTTTGGAGTCAAAGTGTCATTTAGACACTTTTTAGCCATTCTTTGGTTGGTTTTGAGTTTAGAGGTCATAGTTGTGCATTTTGGAGTTGTTTTTGTAAGCAAAGTGTCATTTAGACACTTTTTAGTCATTCTTTGGTTGGTTTTGAGTTTAGAGGTCATAGTTGTGCATTTTGGAGTTGCTTTTGTAAGAAAAGTGTCATTTAGACACTTTTTAGCCATTCTTTGGTTGGTTTTGAGTTTAGAGGTCATAGTTGTGCATTTTGGAGTTGTTTTTGTAAGCAAAGTGTCATTTAGACACTTTTTAGCCATTCTTTGGTTGGTTTTGAGTTTAGAGGTCATAGTTGTGCATTTTGGAGTTGTTTTTGTAAGCAAAGTGTCATTTAGACACTTTTTAGCCATTCTTTGATTGGTTTTGAGTTTAGAGGTCATAGTTGTACATTTTGGAGTTGTTTTTGTAAGCAAAGTGTCATTTAGGCACTTTTTAGCCATTCTTTGGTTGGTTTTGAGTTTAGAGGTCATAGTTGTGCATTTTTGGACTTGTTTTTGGAGTCAAAGTGTCATTTAGACACTTTTTAGCCATTCTTTGGTTGGTTTTGAGTTTAGAGTTCATAGTTGTGCATTTTTGGACTTGTTTTTGGAGTCAAAGTGTCATTTAGACACTTTTTAGCCATTCTTTGGTTGGTTTTGAGTTTAGAGGTCATAGTTGTGCATTTTGGAGTTGTTTTTGTAAGCAAAGTGTTATTTAGACACTTTTTAGCCATTCTTTTGTTGGTTTTGAGTTTAGAGGTCATAGTTGTGCATTTTGGAGTTGCTTTTGTAAGAAAAGTGTCATTTAGACACTTTTTAGCCATTCTTTGGTTGGTTTTGAGTTTAGAGGTCATAGTTGTGCATTTTGGAGTTGTTTTTGTAAGCAAAGTGTCATTTAGACACTTTTTAGCCATTCTTTGGTTTGTTTTGAGTTTAAAGGTCATAGTTGTGCATTATGGAGTTGGTTTTGTAGTCAAAGTGTCACTTAGACACCTTTTAGCCATTCTTTGGTTGGTTTTGAGTTTAGATGTCATAGTTGTGAGTTTAGAGGTCATAGTTTAGAGGTCACTAAAAAATTGTTGGGGCAAGAACAGGAAGGGGATAGACCTTAAAATACTTAGGTATTTTTTAAAATTAAAGTTCAAACTCTATTTATAAATGCATGTATATTATGTGTGGCTATCCTGCAGTTATTGTAGCTAATTCATCCATTTAGTGTTGTTATTATGTGCTTGAGTTGATTTTGATAATGTGTCACTTAGACATTTTTTATGTACTTTTTAATTGGTTTTGATAATCTAAGTGCACATATGAATTATTTTGGTTGTTTGGGAAGTTAAATTGTTTCTTGAAAAACTTTTAGGTACTTTTTATGTTGGCTTGAAATTATTTAAGTTATATATTTGTTTTGCTTGTATTGGATTAATGTGCTTGAGTTCTAAGGAGATATTTTTCTTTTTTTTTTTGTGATAAATATTTTTTGTATTATGTTTCACTTGTCCTTCCCTAAATGAAGAAGTTTTTCATTTGACCCTTATTCTTTCTAATAGACTAATGTATTAGTATTTCTATTTTTTAGTAGTTATACTCCTAAAAGGTTGGACAAATTACAATAATTATATATTTGTTTTGCTACTATACTATGTTTCACTTGTACTCTCTGCCCCTAAACAAAAAGTTTTTCAATTAACTCTTATTCTTTCTAGTAGACTAGTGTATAAGTTAAATTTGGAGGTTATCCATGTTATTAAGGTTGAAAAGTGAGATTATAATGTGATTTTGAGCCTATTTATGTGGTTATATTATGATTCTATGTATAATTTTTGTTTGAAAGTGTTCATTGAAGCTTACTTGTATTACTAAAGTGGGGTTTTCAGTGCAAATGTATATAACAACATGATATTGTCACAGTACGATCAACATATATATAACCTGCATATTGTTATTATTATTCACCTTTATATATTGAGTTAAATTCTAAAATGAATGTTTTTTTTTACAAGGTTCCTAGACAAGACCATTAAAGTAAGGAAACTCACTAACCAAGATATTTAAATAGGTGTTGTATATATTTTTTTTGAGATTATGCCAACACTTAGTTCTATAATACTAAATTTGTAAATGATGTACCCAAAATTTGGTTACTAGTGTTGTTGTTAGTTTCCTTGTCGTAATGATAGAAAGTATATTATTATATATGAAAGTTACTTTTTATGTTTGTGTACATATTTTGTGTTGAAACTGAAGGAAACACGGGTGTAATAACATGTATGAAACATAGGTGTAATAACGTGTATCATTGAAATGGTTTCTTTGATATTTGACAAAAGTCATCTATCAGACTTCTATGACTATAAATAAGTGACAATGTATGTAATTCAATGACCTTAAAAATGTCATAATTAAGGTATTATTGACACTTTAGATGTGTCATTATTTGTTGCTCGATGACAGAATTTTAATGTCAAGATAACTCTTTATTTGACAAAAAAAAGTCAACATTTTCATTATTTAATGACTGTAGAAAATTGTCACGAAAAATGGTTTCCATGACTTATAATAAATGTCAATACATGTTTTTTTGTTGACTATGTTTAAAAGTCATGAAACTAACAATGATGACTGATTTCTCATGTGTCATCTATACACTTTAGATGATGGGCGATTAAATGACTAAAAAAAAGAGTCAAGAAATGTGGTAATGACTGTTTTTAGAGTCATAAAAGCTTATTTTTGTTGTAGTGGGAAGTGATCTTGAAATTGTTAAAATAACTTTTGTGGTAGTATAAATAACTCTAAAACATGTATTTAATAATTCAAAATAAAATCTAATAGATATGAAAATTGCATTTAAAAGTGTGTAAAATAAATATTGAATTGATTTTAAATGGTAAAAGACTATTTCAAAATGATTTTAAATATAATAAAAGTGATTTAAAAAGTAATTTTAACTATTTTAAAATCAATCCCTATATGTCCTAGTAACGACGACTAATCTTACCTTTGTTAAAATTTGATGAACGAAAACAAAATTTTAGAACTTTCCACCCTAACCCTAACACATCTATAGGCTAATGATGCTCGTCTTGGTAAAAGAATTAATGTTTTTTAATTTTTAATTTTTTTTTTGTTTTAATATTCAATTAGGATTGTTAAACATTTCAAGAGTTAAATTTTCTTTTTAATATATAAATTCCTTTTTTAAAAATGAAGAACTTATCAAATGGTTTTTAATAATCGAGATTATATGAACAGATAAAGGAGAAGCAATAATCTTTCCCAATAAATTATATCATAAGAACATTATTTTTATTTTTATTTTTTTAATGAAAATGTTACTTATAATAATGAACCAACTTTGGTGTTTCCCAGAGAATGGAAAAAAGAAAAAGAAAAAGAAAAAAAGCAGCATTTGGTGAATGATAGGACTTTTTTTCCCTTTTTTATTAATATTTTTAGTACGAATATAATGGTGGGTCATTACAAAGTTTAGCAAATTGCCTAAAACAATAAATTGATCAAAATAAATTTTCGAAATATTTGCAAGACGCTAGGTGGTGGTGAGAGTTATTTTCTACAGCTATTTTCATATATTGTAAAATGAGTTAGCTACTTTATAAATATACTAAAATAGTAACGAGTTATTATTATTTGTCTTTGGTACTAGTTTATTATCGCCTTATCGGTGATAGTAGTAATCTATCACTTCTGTCAATTAAATTTTTTTTTTTATTATTTTATTATTATTTTTTTGTTATGTTTGAAAATACACAATCCTCTTATTATTATTTTTTTGTTATGTTTGAAAATACTGTTTACAAGTAATGCAATTAGTTGTTTGAATGGTAAGTTTTCCCAACCAAATAATCCTCTTATTAAATAAATATTTGAATTGAATCGATTTAGGTTATCAAATCATTATTAAATTTTTTTTTGCTTAAAACAAGTAAATTGTTAATATGTGAAAAAATTATTTAATTATTTTTACATATAGAAAAAAAGATTAACCAATCAATATCAGTTTATATTATAAATTTTTTCTTAAAAATTTATTATTAATAGCTTTTGAGAATAAATAATCTAAAAATATCATGAAATTAAGTAAAATTAAAATAAATATAGGTATATTTTATTAGAGGTAAAAAAAAAAAACATATTTTAAAAAATTAATAATAAGTTCGGGTTGGTTTAAATTATTTTAGACAAATTTGAATCAACTCAACCCACAAAATCTAGAGTAATTGCAATGAATAATAATTTTAGGGATAATAATTAAGTATACAACAACACATTTAAAGAATTGCAAATATAGTAAAATCTATCTAGACTCTTACCAACGATATGGTATATCAATGAATAACCTCCTACTAGTGATATAGTCTATCACTGATAAACTCTCAAAGCTGATCTAAATTTTGCTATATATTTACATTGTGTTATATCTGCTAATACTTTGAAACTAATTGTTATATTTATAACTATCTCTTTTATTTATTTCAAACCTAATTCAATTAAACAATATTAGTTGGAACTATCTCCTTTATTTATTTCAACCTAATTCAATTAAACAATACCAGTTGGATTGAATTCATCGGGTTGTTCGAATATTGTTTGAACACCTCCATTTATACCCTACTTATTCCACGAGTCTGTTTTAATTTTATTAAATGATATTTGAAACTTTATTGGTGAATTTAATACCTCCTAATCGAAGTCAAATTACAAAATTAGTCAGAGATTAATCTACCACCTTCTTTTTTTTTTTTTTTTTTTTTTTTTTTTGGGAAACGATCTACCACACAAAATTCATATAATAAAAGACAAATTTAATATACACGAATGTCCAAATTCAAAGATGTGAAATTAAAATACTTTAACCCAAGCTAGAAAGTCAAACAAGAAAAAAGGCAAACCAAACTTGGTAATAAAATTTTGTAGCCAATAAATATTTAAGTCAACATTAGGATAATTTTGTATAAAATATGTATTGTTTTACTAAGGAGTAGAATTCAGGAGGTTCAAATATTTCCTCCAACATATTTTTGAATTAAAAAAATTATTAAATCATTAAGTAATAATTAACTTGCACTCATTCAAGTTTGAAATTCAAGATAACAAAATTGAAAGATTAAATTTTGTTGTGAAATAAAATTATTAAGAAAGTTTTTGAAAAGATAGTTAAATGACTAATTAAAAGCAAGGAATAAAATTTCTAATATAGGTTAACTCAATGAATAGGTTAGAGGTATCTCTGCTACTCTTAAAAGGTTATGTGTTCTAATGTATTATTAAATTATCATTTAATCTAAGACTTTAAGTTGATGAGTTCTAATAAATTTAATTACATATCAACACTTTAATATACTCTTTACATTAGTTAAAATCAATATTAAATAAATTAAGAATGAAATGATGTTATAAGGTTTGAATACAAGATATCTCTTATTGTATACATGTAAAATCACAACTCAAAAAGCTTAAACTTTTATAGACTATAGTGAATTTACTTTTATTAATACCTTAACATGTATTGTTTTCGAAAAGGAAAAAGACACACTAGATATAAAATTCTATTTGAAGGGCTATATACATACAACAAAGGATTAAGTTTGGAGAAGTAAAATAAGAGGAAATAAATTCTTGAAGAGTTGAAGGGACGAAAATGTAATTCATGAGTTGAGTAGGGTTCTTAAAACCACACGAATAACAAGAAATGTGGAATTCTCTCCTTCTCAAAAAGCCAACTATTACATATTTATTATTTCTTGCAAGCAATGAGATTTCATGTTTTTAATTACTATATAATATGAATAATAAGCGATTGATTTCCATGAGAATTAAGTTCATTGTTTTCATATTAGTAAGGGGTATGAAGTTCTTGTTTTGGTTAAAATCTATGTTGGAGTAAACAACATGGCAAGTGATATACATATATATAATAAAAAATAAATAAAAAAAGAAGGAAAAATCAACTCATCCCTCCCTCTTTGTATTGCTTTATAAACTGTTTTCATTAAAAAAAAAAAAAAGAATTGATACATTATAATTAATCGTGGGTCTAGTATGACTTTTTAAATATTTAAAAAAAAGATTTCTTTAAATATAAAAACTTGTTTTAAAAAACTTAATCGTGTGAAAAGGATTTTTCAATGAGATTGGAAATAAAAAGTTTATATAAAAAAAAAAAAATCTAAGTTTGTGATTTAAGACATGAATATCCAAGAAAGAGATAGGAGATATAAACCATTATCCTCTCCTATGTCTCTATAGTTTGTGGGGTTTGTACCAAAAATTGAAACCACACAGCAACTATGACAAAGAAGAAAAGTAAGTGAAAATGAGTGATATTGTTGGAAGAGAATTATCAAACAAAATCCTTCTAACTGTGACTTTTTCCCATTGCCACCACAGAATCTTTGCTAAGAAATCCATTTAATAAACATAGATGCAAGCTGTATCCATCCATTTGATACTTACAAATCATCTACCCATCAAACTTTTAGTTTCCCATAATTCCTTTTCCAAAAACTCAAATTCCCTACATTCCTTACCTAATAAATAACTCTTCATATCTTCCTCTCTAACAAATTAATTTACAGTTTAAATGAGAACTATATATTAATATCATGTGCACATGTAGTGGTTAATCTCCATAAAATTAATTAGTGGGTCTAAAAAGATTTTCAAAAACCACCCACAAACTTTTATGGTATGATATTTAAAGCATATTCCAAACTTTGAATTCAAAAAGTGCGTTGTATAGTGGGATTAGAAGATACATAAGTGAATCAATAAAGTGAAGATATATTTTTATATATATGCAAATGGGATTGCATGGCTGCCATGTAGCTAGCTCTTTGAAGCAGCAGCTGGTTAGTAAAACAAGGTGGGATTATAAAGAACATATATAGCATATAAATCCACAAAGATGCATTAAATTAATGGAAAAAATTATAACATATAGTTTTTGATAATTAAAAGGCATAAAGAAAGGACAAAAAGAAGAGAAAAAAAAATGAAATTGGAAGAGTCAAAGAGGCAAAATATTAGAATTAGGGTTGAGAAGTGGCGCATGGGAAGGGCCAATAGCCAAGCCAAAATGGGAAGGGTATGGCTCTGAACCACAAAACCATACAAACCAATTTGGGTCCCAAAAAGAGAGAAGTGGCTAATTGAAAACTCTGAAGGGTTATATTACCATTTTTTGAAACTTGGCTTTTGGGTGAACTAAAAAGTCACCTTTAAAATTCTTTCCTTCTTTCCTTGCTGTTGTTCCTTCCTTCCTTCCTTCCTTCCTTCCTTCCTTCTCTTTCTCTCCCTATGGTCAGAAAGAAAGGCTGTCAAAGTTTTTTGAAGTGGGATCCATAGATTTAGGGGACCAGAAACTAAAGAAGCTACCAGTTTCTTTTTCTAAATTTAACCACAAATTATATTTCACTATTTTTTTTTCTTTTTTATAATACCAATATTAATATTTGTCTAATGTCCTCCTCAAACATCTTGTCTACAAATCTTTACCACTAATGCATCATCTTTTTTCATGGATTTTTTTTGTTTATTTGTTTGGGGAATAGTAGTTATCGCTATTTAATGCATTTGTTTCTATCTTTAATTCAATACTTAATTTTAAATACGTGCGTCCAAAATTCACTAACCAGCCATTCTTTGGAAAGTATACACAATAAATAATAGCTAGCTAGTTGTTTTGTTATTAGGATAGGGAAGAATATGAATTAAACACGCTTTATTTACTTTTACCTTACGGTGTGATCACTCACTTTTTTTTTTAGGGGAATATTTTCCACTTTTTTCTATGTTTTAACATTTAAAATGGTAACGTGAACACAAATCTCACATTAGCTTCAATTTTACTAAATGTAATCATCGAGGGAAATGTCTATAAAATGTCGATATCGATGGAAGTTTAAAAAAAAAATTCAAATATATTATTTAAATTAATAAATAAATATTTTATACTTTTTAAATAAATTAAAATATTTGTTATTTATTACATTCACACATTAGTAAAAGTTTATTGTTTAATGAGTTTTTATATTCTAAGGATATTTTTTACACTGTAATGAAAATGTTGATTTATCTTCATGTTAGGTCAAACTTATGAAAATATCAAATGTCAACAGAAAATTTAATACCATGGTTTTGCATTGATTAGTTGACTCTCCAATCAAATCTGGTCAATGAATAAAACACTAATAATCAGAACATTGATAGTTTAATCTCTTGCTCAAAGAAAAAAAAGGATTCATCTTACCAAAGAAAATAATGTGAGGATGAAGATGGATAAGAATTTACTCAAGAGACTAATAGTAATTATTTTTTCGAACAAGTCAGATTTATAAATGAAGTAAGGAAAATTACGCTTTTAGTCTTAGAGTTTCGAAGAATAAGTGTGTTTGGGTTCTTGAGTTTTTAAAATATATCTTTTTAGTTCTTGAGGGACGTTTGAGGCACTGCATCGATTATTGTAGTTAATGATTCTTATAGTCTGTGGATTATAATATTATATGATTGAGTGATTATTTTAGTTTGGTTAAGAAATAGTAAATATTGTAATAAAAAGGAATTTCAAGATAATTGTAGGTAATAAATAGTGGTAAATACCACTATTATATATTCGGAGCCTCAAACATGGAGTGAGCTATTTGGGAGTCTAACCAACCCTTGAGTTTTTAAGAATATGTGCATTTATACCTTAAATTTTCCATGCTTTTTAGTTTTCAAGGTTTGAAGAATAGGTTTCCAGGTTCTGCAATAATTCATTTATTATTTTAAATTAGAAAAATAATTTAAAAATTTTATCTCTTTGCTATAAAAATTATTTTTTAAAACTTAAATTTTCAATTCAAAAGGTCATATGGCTATTTAAAATAATTAAAAAATAAATAGATTTTAAAAAAATTTAAAAAAACACAAGACTAAAAAGTTAAATTTTAATTATTCAGGCACCAAATACACTTATACTATACAATTTCATTTCGAAAACTAAAAGGGTGTGATTCTAAAACTCAGGAATTGAACGCAATATCATTCAAAAACTTGGAACTAAAAAGAATAGTTTTGTAAGTAAATATAATAAGAAGGATGAAAGAGAATGGAATCTTATTCCCTATCCCTTTGAACATAAGTTCGACGAACATGTTTCCCAAGCATGCATGCTCCATGTGATCAATCTGTGGTTGTATGCATAATAATAAGTTGTTTTGAGATTGATTAAAAAAGTATTAACGTAAAGTAAACGCAATTAAGCAACAAAACACAGAGAGATTAAAGGCTAAAATTAAAGTTATAATTTATATTCCATTGGCAGAATCCCATGTATTTGTTTCTTGATTCCAATACATTTGATTCCTGCTTTGAAGAGAGAGAATCCCATGAACCTAAAGCATCGCCAAGGAAAATAATTGTGGGATGCAGCTTTTAAATTCTCACAAATCCGACATTGATTTTAGTACCAAAATTAAAACCATTTTAGCCTTTCAAATACGAATCTCGAAAAGGTATAATTTATAAACCAATAGATTTTTGTTTCTCTTTTAGTTTGCTTTTGGTAACAACAAAATAGTACTTATAAGGAAAACGACAAAGAGTTGTTGCCGTGCTGTCATGCAATAACTTTCTAGGGAAAAATATCCATTTATTACCTTCAAATTTTAGACCTATTCTAAACAAATAATTATATTAATTTAAATTTATTTTTCTTTGGATAAATATTTGGTAAAATTTATAATTGATGTATTCCTCTAAAAATTCCTAAATTTTCATAATTGATACAATAAATTTGTGATTGAGCTCGAAAGATAGAGAAATTCATCTCTAACAACACAATTCTATTTTAAATTATATTAAAGAAAACAAAAGTTGTTATTAAGTACTAAATTAACTTTTATAATTCTAAAAAAGTTGTTATTAAGTACTAAATTAACAAGTAAACTAATGATAACTCAATTATAATAATTATCTAACATTATTTTTCCTACACGAAACAATCATTTAGGGGATTTGAAATTGTTTGAAAGTTGTAAAAAATGCAAAACCATAACTGCTCTATTTATTTATTTATTTATTTATATATAAATGTGAGAGAAAATTGTTTATAGACATTGTCGGTTTGTAGATAGTTTTTTTCTGGGGTTGGTCTCAAATATCCGACAGAGAAAAAAAGAATTAGTAATGTCTTAACTACCTAGTTGTTTTAAGATGAAAACAATTTTTTTTTTTTTTTTTTTAGTGATGAATTAAAACACATACTATATTTTTTGAGCTATTTTTTTTCTTTTAAAATATAATATTATAAATATAAGGTGAGAACCAATATAAACGTAGCCTATCTAGTTAAAATAGTAATATCTCTAATAGAAAGTTAAGTTCAAGTACCTACCCTCTAATATTGTTGAACTTCAAAACGAAAACGAAAAGGGTACAATTTGAATCTTAATATTAAGGAAATACTAAAAAAATTTTGACTTGGGTTATTTGCTTGAGAGTTTTTGGTTCAATATTGCCATTGGATGCATTCTTTTGCTATAGACCAATTATTCCAATATCGTTCGGTTTGGGCCGAAGTCTAATAACTTGAACCGGCCCATAGTTCAAAAAGCCAGCCGAACATGTTAAAGGCCAAGTTTCAAAATTTTGAATAAACACTCCCTTTTAGGAGCACTAGAGTCTATTAGTAAGATTTTGGGTTTCAATTGGAAAAATGAAAAAAACTTAAAATTAATAAAATTTTAGCAAAACAGGTTTCTCTCACATGCTACACTTTTTTCATATTACCACTTCGCTTTCAATAGTTTCTGAAAAAGGAACTATATTTACACTTACACATATAGTGTAATTGTAGTATGAGATTTTATTCATTATTTTTCATGGTTTGTAAATAAAATAAAAGATCGTCCATGATTTGAATTGGAGACTCTTTTTAATTTTCTTAACCACTTTTTAAAATTTCACATATAGAGTATAATTGCATTTTGTCTATTATAATATTTAAACTAGACCTTGGCCTTTGTTTAGAATTCTTAGCATTTTTTGTAAACAAGTTTTATGCACTATTTACATATACAATGTAATAGCATTTTGTTTTAGCAGTATTGTATCAATTATTATCTTTTTCTAACCAATTCTTGATTCAAATTCTTAATATTTTTGGCACATGGGCTTCCTTTCCCATATTTCAAATTCCCTCTTTTTTTGTTCCCACAACACTATTTACATATACAATATAATTACATTTTGAGTTAACATAATTGTTGTTGGGTTTTATACCCTAAAACTCGTAGATTGTAAATGTAATAATTTGACCGTAATTAAATCATTAATAAAGAGTTTTTGATGTGTTACTTCAATAATAAGCGTTATTGATTGTTTTTGTTTGTTTTGTCTTAATAACCCTAACTCCAATAAACTAACATCCTAGATTGTTTTATGAGTCTTAAACTGTATGTAGGGATATATGGAGATCAATGTTCAAGATACAGTCTAAAGGGTCTATTGTGTAGGGATAAGGCTGGGTACCTTATCTTGGTGACACTATAGATACGACCCACTTTGTATTTGATACAAACACAATGATCTAACGCATTCGTGTAAGTGACATGCGAGTGGGGGTATCCTATGCAATACGTTTGCATAAGACCGAACTGCGAAATAGTAATCACTAGATGTAACTCCGTTGACTAGTTAGGTTAAGATTTCACTAGGATGACCTAGGCAACTTAGTCTTAATCCTGAGTATATTATGAACTTTTATCCACGAAGGATTGTCCTTTGATTTGTATGGGTGAGAGTGACCATTTCCTGACTCAATATGTCTACCATCTTGGGGATAAGATCGAGTGGAGAGCTGGTGACACAATTATACAAGATGGAATTCACTCATTCCCATTTTTAGGATAAGTAGATAAATGTTCCCATAAGTGGTGTCTCCGGGACTTGAACAAAGGGCCTTACTCTCTCACTGGCCCGAGAAGGATTTTTGTTTAATTGTTGGACCATAAACAAGTTGTTTATTGGAGGAGTACTAGTACTTAAGGATTTAGAAGTAACCGAAGGTAAAAACGGTAATTTGATATAATTGGTGTTACGAACACTTGTGAAGGACTAATTTGCTATTATTGGTCTATATCTATGGACACAGAAATATATCTGTAGTGAGAAAAGTGCAGCTATGGGTCTTTAGTGGAGTGTACCCACAGTTAACGAATATTGATTAATGTGGTTAATGAGTTTAGCTGATTACTCTCATATTATTAGAGCTTCTGATCTGTAGATCCATAAGGTCCCCTTGCTAGCTCACTACGGACCAACAAGGATCAACTATGTTGAAAGAAAAATTTGAAATGTACAAATTTATGAGGGAAAATATTAATTGTATTGGATACAATTAATTGCATGATTTATTATTAATTTTATTTGAATATGATTCAAATTATAACTTTATAATATGGAGAATTAATTTATTTGAATATGATTCAAATAATTAATTATTTATTTGGATAAAATCCATATAAATAAATAGAGGGAGAAATAATTAATTAATTTGAATTGGATTCAAACAATTAATTATTTAATTTGGATGAGATCCAAATTAAAGATTCTGCATAAAATACATAGAGTGAGAATTAATTAATTGATTTGAATTGGATTCAAATAATTAATTATTTAATTTGGATGAGATACAAATAAAAGATTTTGCAGAAAATAAATATTTAAATAAGATTTAAATATTTTAAACCATTTAATATGAAATATTATTGGGGAAGATATTTATTAATATTGAATATTATTAAATATTTGGTTTAAAATCTTTGCAGAAGGTTTATCCTAATAGGATTAGGAGTAACCCATATTTCTATAAATAGGGCCCTTGGGAGCCTTCATAGAACACTCTCTAAGAATGATCTCTACGATTACTCTAAAAATCTTCCTCTAAGAAAATTCTTCTTCCCATTTTTCAAAGAAGCGGTTCCCACAAACTGGATCCTTGCTAGAGTCATAGCGAGAAAGTCATAGCGAGAAAGATCTCTTGGAAAAACAAGACTACAAGGAGAAGACTATCGGTTCAAGAATTATAGATTGACAAAAGTATGATGCTTAACCTTTTCCTTACTTTTTTTTGTGTATTTTTAATTCTTTCAATAAATCAAAAAACGCGATCACACGCTTCCACTGGGATTCAATTCCCTTTAATTGGTTTTAGAGCCAATCTTTGATTCTTGATTTGAATTAATAATCTTTTATGATGTGTGTTTTAATTGTTCATACATGAGATAAGTGAAAGTTTGCAAAATTGATTGTTTAGACATGTTTGGGCATTAGATTTTAAATTTGATTGGATCAATTGTAAAACCCTCAACAGCTAGGGTTTTCTTGTAATCTTTTTGATGTAAAAGTGCCGTAAATTCTAGAAAAAACATTGGTTTTTCCGAAATATTGAAATCTGGAAAATCTGGAATTTTTTTCAAATTTGGAAATTCTGTTGTGTGTCATATTTTGTGCGTCATCAAAGCATCTGGCAAATTTTATCAAAGCATGTGCGGTTGAAATATCAAAGGATCAAATTTAGGTGTTTCAACCCCTAAATTTTGATGGCCAAAGAAGAAATTGAAGACCAAGATATGTCTTGGAAATTCAAATTATTGTAATTTTAATTTTTTTATTTAATTTCTAGGATATGCCAAATATGTCGGTCAATTTTGCTTTATTTAATTTAATTATGCTTGTGAGTTTAAATTAAATTGAATGTTGTATAAAGTATGCCATTTAGATTAAAATCCCACCAGTTAAGCATGTTCATGCATCTTAGTATATTATAAATGTTATATTATACGGTGATAATGCATGATAATAATTTCATGAGTTATTTAATGTATGTTCTATTAAATATATGAAATTGGAAAAGTTTGATGGATGACATTAATTAAATAAATATAAATAATTATATTTATTAATGTTTTGTTAATGTATGATTGATTTATTTAATGTAAGTGTTATATTTTAAATGAAAATCAATTTGCATTGAGTATGATACATCCATAGAATAATATAATTGTTATATTATGTCATGAAATGCATGTAATATAGTTTGTGAATTAATTAGAATTTGATTGTTAATTAATTAAACCATAGAAAGCATGTTATAGGGCTAATCATTAAAATTCATAATAGTTATAAAATTTATGATTAGTAGTCATCAACCTATAATTAAGAATTGCATGCAAACATCAGATCTTAGGAAATTGGTTTTAAATTGTTTAAAATTAATTTTGACCTAAGATCACATTAACTCTAATAAGATTAGTATTTTGTCTTACTTTGTTTTAAAATAGTTTTAAAATATGATTAAGTAGGACAAATAGGACTTTAGGTTATAAGGGAACTTTACCATTTCAGTTCTTTCAAGATTGGGGTGTTTAAATTGACGGTTTACGGAACATCTCCTAACTGAGAACTGGATTGGAACCTGAGTTGAATTAACCTAAGGCCTATTAGTATGCATTGTCACTAGGTTAATTAAATGATTTAATTCACCTAGAACATTAGTGTAAAGACCTTTTATAAGAGTTATAATAGACATAGACTTAGATAGATTGACTTAGCCGAAATTTTCTAAGTTAAATAACCCTAAGATAAGGTAAGACATTTTAGTGGGAGAAAAATTACAAAACGAGATGTTTATATCAAGTTTTGCTCCTACGTCCTTGATTGTTCACACCGTGAGATCCATACTCAGTTTCGTGTCTCCCTGGGAGTAGCCTCCCTTCAGAAATTGTTTGTATGGTTCAATAACAAGGTGAATGGGAAAATGTCTATAGTAAGTGGGAGCAGGACGCGTGTCAATGTATCCCTCAGTCTCTAACCCTAGGTCATTTACCATAATATTCTTATGATCCGCCTGTATGTCTTCTTGGAGTGACCATGCCTTCGGAGGGCCTAATCATATGTTTCGAAACACCTCGAACTCCTGAAAAGGATAGGTTCACCTAGGTTAATTACCAACAATTGTCTTTCCTAACGGTAGCTTGTTGGTGCATACCTCTGGGATTTGAAAGTGGGAAGGTTACATTTACAGGGAAGAGTTAAGAGTTAATGAATCCTTAGCCAAACAACGGTGGCTAATGTCTATAGGAATATGAGTTATTTTGGCATTAGAATTAGCTGAGAATTGTCTCATTTCAAAAGAGGAGTGACTGACCACCCTTCGGTGGTTGTTGCTCTAAACCACTAAAGCATCATTGCAAAAACTAAATCAATAGTTTATTAGGGTTTCCTTGATTGCTTATTTTGTGCTGAATTGATTGGAATACTTGCAATTTTGTTTGCTTGTGTAATGGGTTAAGGCAAAGATAACTAAAATGGTTAATTGTTTATAATTTCAGCATGTCTTCCTCAATCCTTGCACTGGTTAAAAATGAAAAACTAATCAGTGAAAACTATGCAACATGGAAACCTAACCTGAATACGATTCTGATTATAGATGATCTACGGTTTGTCTTAACGAAGGAGTGTCCTCTTATCCCCACTCGTAATGTATCCTAATCTGTTAGGGATGCATATGATCGTTGGACAAAGGCCAATGACAAGGCCCGAGTCTATATCTTGGCGAGTTTGTCTGACGCACTCAACAAGAAACATGAGGTCATGATGAATGCATGACAGATCATGGAGTCCCTCCAGGAAATGTTTGGACAACTATCCTCACAGATCCGACATGAGGCCCTCAAGTACGTTTATAATGCACGTATGAAGGAAGGCTAATCGGTGAGAGAACATGTTCTCGACCTAATATGGTCCAATTCAACATTGCTGAAATGAACAATGCGGTCATTGACGAGCAAAGTCAGGTGTCTTTTATTCTAAAATCTCTTCCGAAGAGCTTCCTTCAATTCCACAGCAATGCAGTTATGAATAAAATTGTGTACACCATGACAACCCTCCTGAATGAGTTATAGACTTATCAGTCTCTTATGAAAAATAATGAACTGGTCGATGGAGAGACAAATGTTGCCCATTTCAAGAAGTTCCACAAGGGTTCATCCTCTGGAACTAAGTCTGTTCCCTCATCTTCTGATTCTAAGAAGATCCAGAAAAAGAAAGGAGGAAAGGGGAAGGCTCCCGCTGTTGGTAAAAACAAGGTAAGGCCAAGGTGGCTGACAAAGGCAAGTGCTTCCACTGCAATGTGGAGAGTTATTGGAAACGCAATTGCCCTAAGTACCTTGTTGAGAAGAAGGAAAAAGTAGGTAATATGATTTACTTGTTTGAGAAACTTTTTTAATGGAAAATGACCATAATGCCTGGATACTTGATTCGGGTGCCATTAATCACGTTTGCTCTTCTTTACAGGGAATTAGTTCCTTCCAGCAGCTCGATGAGGGTGAAATGACGCTCAAGGTTGGAACATGAGACTCCATTTCAGCTCGTGCAAAGGGGCTGCAAAGTTGTTTCTTGGAAATAGATTTTTATGTTTAGAAAATCTATATATTGTTCCTAAAATAAAAAGGAACTTAGTATTTCTTTCCTGTCTAATTGAACAATTGTACTCAATTATTTTTTTTTTTTGTTAATGAAGCGTTCATTTTGAAAAATGGTGTATGTAATTGTTCTGCTAAATTAGAAAACAACTTATATGGGTTAGGACCAACGGAAGCAAAAGCACTTTTAAATCATGAGATGTTTAAAACTGCTAATACTCAAACTAAAAGGCAAAAAATTTCTCCCAATAACAATAGTACTTATCTTTGGCATTTGAGATTAGGTCACATAAATCTCGATAGGATTGGAAGATTGGTAAAGAATGAACTTCTAAATGAGTTTAATTCATTACCTCCATGTGAATCTTGTCTTGAAGGTAAAATGACTAAAAATACCTTTTAGTGGAAAAGATTATAGAGCCAAAGAACCTTTAGAACTCATACATTCAGATCTCTGTGGTCCAAGGAATATAAAAGCTCGATGAGGGTACAAATACTTCATCTCTTTTATAGATGATTATTCGAGGTATGGTTACTTATACCTAATGGAACATAAGTCTGAAGCACTTGAAAACTTCAAGGAGTATAAGGCAGAATTTGAAACCTGTTAGGTAAAACAATTAAAACATTTCGATCTAATCGAGGTAGAGAGTACATGGATTTAAGATTCTAGGACTATTTGATAGAACATGGAATCCAATCCCAACTCTCAACACCAGGTATACCTCAGCAGAACGGTGTATCAGAAAGGAGAAATAGAACCTTGTTAGACATGGTTCATTCTATGATGAGTTATGTTCAATTGTCTAGCTCGTTCTGGGGGTATGCAGTAGAGACTACAGTTCATATCTTGAACAATGTTCCCTCGAAGAGTGTTTGTAACGCCCCGCGCTAAAATAAGACTAGAATGGTGTGAACCGGGCCAAAACACGTTCTTTTTTTTTTGTTAAATAATTTTTGTAGCTCCTCATTGTTACCATTGTGAATTATTTCTTCCAATAAATCTATTTGGGCTGGTATTTATTTACTTCGATTCATTTTATTTTAATAATAATAATAATGACAGTTTCAATAATAAAGGGAAATTTATATCATATTAATTATGGGAATTAATATAATGATAATATTAATAAGAGAATTAAATTACTTTCCTTTTTAAAAGATTTTTTTTGTTTTTAAAAAGAAGAGTTTAAAAAAATAAAATTAAAAAAAACCCTTTATCTCTCCCTTCATCCCATTCTCTCTTCCTCTCCCCCGTTTCCTCTCCCTCTCTCCCGATCTCCCTATCTCGCCGCTCTCCCTCTTCTCTTCCAACCCAGGCCAACCCGGTCGCCTCCCCTCCCCCGCGCGTGGTGTTCGGCCGACGAAAACCCAAGCGGCGGCGCGCGATCTAGCAGGCGACAGCGCAAGGACCACTCGGCCGTTCGTCTACTCGACTGCTTGGCATGCACGGCAGTAGCTTAGTGGTACCACGCGATTCGGGCAGTTTTCAGCGATGCGTCCTTAGCACAGTAAGTTTCGACAATTGTTTATCCCATTTCCGCATCAGATCTGTGCCACCCACTATGTACTAACCGTAGATCTATAGGACTCAAGGCGTTCGGACATCAATCGGCAAGGGTTAGAGACGTTTGGTTAAGTTTTATTGGGTAAGGATGCTTGGAACCCCTTTTCGAACTAGATTTAGGCTGTTTAGACAAACCCCTAATGCTGGAAAATATCCACTTGTGGACTCGACAGCATTCCAGAGTCGTTTGAACACGTTGCAGCAAAGGAGTCAGTCTATTTCGGCACGCGAATTGGTAATTTAAGTCTCCTTGAGTATGTGCGTATTTGCTAAAGGTACCCTAGAGCGCTTAGGTAAGTAGGAACCTACCATTGGGTTTATTTTGTTGTGTGCTAAATATGTTGTCTGAACTATCCATGTCATCATGAGTATGCTTAATTATGTTGTCTGAATTATCCATGTCATCATGAGTATGCTTAATTATGTTGTCTGAATTATCCATGTCATCATGAGTATGCTTAGATGTAAATTGCAAGTGTAGTTCCATATTATCGTACCGTTTGAATTTAAGTTGTCGAATGCGAGAATGATAATTGATATATTCATGGTATCGTATGAGAATGTCGGAATGTGAATTTGCAAGTGTAGTCTCATGTATGCGTATTAGATGAATTTGCTAGCATGCTAAGCAGGTAGACCTTCATGCGATATAGAGTAGAGAATATATAGTAGGGGTAACGTAAGTTAATAGGCGGAAATTATAAGCATGGTAGCGTAAACATCGAGGCCTTGGGTACAAATGATCAAGGGTCGATGAGACGTGTTCTAGGATGAGCATTGAGGCCTTGGGTACAAATGGTCAAAGGTCAGTGCGTTGTAGAGTCATTGCGGCCTTGGGTACAAATGGTCAAGGATCGATGAGACGTGTCCTAGGATGAGCATCGAGGCCTTGGATATAAATGGCCAAGGGTCGATGCAAAGCTCAGTATCTTGAGTATAAATGGTCAAGGACCGTGCATTAGGAGTTTGGGTAAGGATGTTTGTTAGTCTTGCATGTAATAGCATGCTCTCGAAATTCTAGTAGTTAAATGTGATCCTAAGCTTTATTTATGCTTTCTTGCGTGATGTATGTGATGCATAATGGCCCTTTGGGCGGACTACTTACCAGTATAAGTGTATACTGACCCCCTTTCTCCCAAATTAGAATTTGCAGGAGATGACGAGCTGTTAGACCTTGGTGATGCTGAAGAAGGAGCCAGAGAAAGACCAAAGGGAGATTACTGGGCTGACTAGTACAACTTTATATTTTTTTAGGAACTTTCCATACTTTATCCAGAATGTGTTGGAAATCTTTTGATTTATTTTTGAAGAAAGTAGAGGGAAGTCCTAAGTAAAGCCCCAAATCATTCATCCTTTTAACTCCTAGAATGTTGCTTAAGAAGTCACTTCGATCCATACTAACGTTTGGTGAGAAAATGATGGTTGATTAGCAAATTTGATACTTTCACTAGAAGCTTCCTCATAAAGATTTAGCAACTTCTTTAGAGTAACACAATTTCTCTCGTTTGCTTTGCAAAATATAAGACTATCATCAACGAACAATAAGTGGGACAACCTTGGACCTTCATAGAAGATAAACCTTCAGTTATTAAAAGGAATAAATAGGGAGATAAAGGATCCCCTTACCTCAAGCCTCTGCTTGGAGTAATGGATCATTTTGCCTCCCCATCAATGAGAATAGAAAATTTTGCTAATGTAATGCAATTCATAATTAGCTTGTTCCATCTAGGGTCAAACCCAAGTCGTCTTGTAATATCCTTGAGAAAACACCCTTCGACTCTATTGTAGGCCTTGTTGTTGTCAAGCTTAACTGCAGCCAAGCCAGATTTTCCCAATTTTCTATTTTTTAGGATATAGAGACACTCATGGCCCACCATGATATTGTCTGTAATTACTCTTCCTGGAATGAAAGCAAATTGTGCCATCAATATTGTCTTGTCCAAGATGATTTTGAGCCAGTTTGCTAGAACTTTAGTCACAGTTTTGTACTTCACATTGCACAAACTAATCGGTCTAAAATCACCAACCAAAGTTGGCTTCTTGACTTTAGGAATTAACACAATGTTTTTATTATTCCAGTCTTTGATACTGGCTTCATTGTTCAATATGTCCAGAAATCAACTAAGAGTATTTGGTCCCACTACATCCCAATATTTTTAGAAAAAGAGATTTGGGAAATCGTCCATACCTGGAGTTTTTGTGGGGAACATTTGCACTATGGCTTGTTCAACATCTTGTTGTGTGAAAGGAGCTAAGAGAGCATTACTCATCCTGCTATCGATCCTAGGCTTAACAGATTTTCAATCTATCCCTACTTTCTTTGCTTCAATAAGAGGTAGTAAATAAGTTTTGAAAGTACAAGACAAAGGTATTCTCAATAACATCCGGATTTTCAGACCAATTCCATTAGGATAAAAAAATCCTTCTCATTTCGTTTTTAGCCTTTCTAATCGTGGCCTTCTTGTGAAACCATCTAGAACTTCTCTAGACCTTTGTTTCCAATATATTTCTTCCTCTTCTAAGAGACTATCGAGCTCAAATTCAATCTCATGAAGTGTTTTGAAATCAACATTTGGGAAGCAACCTACAAGCCTCTTGAAGATAACTTTTACATTTTTCAATCCTATTCTTGACTCTTTGAGTGATCTCTCTATCCCATTTCCCAAGAACTAAACCACACATATTCAAGTTTTGGTTCAATGTGGGGTGGGGGGGGGGGGGGGGGGGAGGGGGTTCCTTCCCCGTGGTCTTAGCTTCCCCTTTGTTTAATTAACTCCCTGCACTTAGGATGAATTGTCCAGCTTTCTTCGAATTAAAAACAGTGCTTCTTCCTTCTCTTCTTGTCTTTGGCAGAGGTGATCAGTGAGAATTTGATAGACATATGGTCAAAACAAGTCCAATCTAAATGATAGACAGTAAAAGTGCCAAAATTATTCTCAAAAGCCAAATTGCATAAAAATCAATCCAGCCTTTCTCAAATTATATTTCCATACCTTCTGTTACACCATGTGAAAGTTGACCCCTAGAAGCCCACATCTTTCAAATTGCAATCATCTAAAGCTTCCTTAAAATTTTCTAGAAACTGGCTTTCCTTTTGGGGGCCACATACTTTTCTTCAACTCTAAGTATTTCATTAGTGTACCCTCCCACTAGCCAAAAAGAGTCATTATCATTATGAAGTTGTCTGAGTAGCTTCCAGGTTAATACTTTTTTGTGGATTTCCAAATGTCCATAGATGAAAAGCGCTTGAAAAGTGCTTTTTATTCTCTTAAATTAAGGAAGTTTATATTAGATTTCACTTGTTTGCTAGTGATTTTCAGGTCAAAATAAAGAAAACTAGAATTGAAAGCCAAAAGATCGAAACCGTGCAAAAATCCAACAAAAAAGAGAAGAAAAGTACAAAATTGCCAAAAACAGGGCAGCGCGGCGACGCTTTTTCCTGAGAGCAACCTCTACCTTTAGCGCAATAGCACCGTTGCGGCGCTGCGGCATGGCGCCGAGGGTAGGCTTTCATGACAGATAGCACGGCAGCTCCAGCCTTTGACTACGGATAGCACAGTGGCGCCAGTTTTCTATATTTGAAAAATCTACATTTTTAGAAAGAATTTTGGACGGTCAACTCTATAAATTGGAGGGTTTCCAACAACCCTAGACATAAAAAAAAAAAAAAATCAATTAACACACCAAAAGAGTCTGAAAGAGTGAGTTAGCTGCAAGGAAGAGAGAAGAGAGTTTAAGGGAAAGCTTGGTGCCGTTGAGTTCTCGATCTTGGAGGTTCCTCCTCAATCCAGGGCTTCTTCTTAGTAGAGTTTTCCTTTCTTTACACTCTTTCTATGCTTAATTTGTTTATGAATATGTTGCTTAAGGCTATGAGTGGCTAAACTCTTTAGTTTTATGGTATTGATGAATTGGTTATGAAGTTATATTGATATTGTAGACTCTTCATGGTTTTGTTGTAATGATTATGCTTTTCATTGTTATTGTGTTTAATTCTTGTTGATTTATCCTTGAATGTTAGGTTAGATGTATGATTGAGAGATTGTATGACTAACTAGAACTATAACAATGAATTGTTGTTAATCTATCATGAAAATAGTTAGGTTAACAATGAAAGTTGCTAAAGACTACTCTTAATGTCATGTAATTTGTATTGGTTTCAAGATATTAGTAATCAATTAAGTTGCATGAGAAAATATTGTTTTTGAGAGAAAATAACTTGGATATTTGTTTCTAGACTTAAGCATATGAATTGTAATGAAATCCATGAACCCTAAAAATTGCATGATGAAGTAAACAAGGATTCATTACCTTAGAACTCTCTTTGACTCTTGTGTTTCTTATTTACTTGCTTTTCTTTTAAGTATTATTTCCAAAATCACAACTTGAATTCGAATCCTCAAATAAAATTGACTAAATTCTAGAATAGCTAAGTAACTTAAACCTTCACAATTGGATCCTCAGTGGAACGATATTTGGAACTTAACCGTCTTATATTATAATTTGACTTATACACTTGCGATAAACACGAAAAGTGCGCATCAATAGAGTCCTGTGAATCTTGTTAATTGTCCTTCCAAATTTCTCTCTGAATCAATGTGATTTTGAGAGTATTATAGTACTCTTAAGTCCATTGAATCCTTCCATAGCAGGTATAGACCGCCCTTAAGACCATCACTTCTCATAGTTAGGCAACCAAAGAAATTACCCATGCTCTTTATCCTACTAGTACCACTATCCCCACATTTTGTTTCTGAAAGAAAGAGGATTTAGGGTTATCTCTCTTGAATGAGGACAGATAGAGCTCAGAATGCTCTACGATTCACCAATCCTCGAGCATTCCAACATATAATTTTCATGGTTCCTAACAGAGTTTCCTTGCAAACTTTGCCGATAATCCTTGATTGGCATTCATGGGTATAGGTATGGAAATCTCCCTCCTCTTTCTTGCTACCAATTTGATCAGCCAAAACCTCTTCTTTCCTTTTCAATTCCCTTTGAAAGTTGATAACTTGTAGAAATACAAGTTATTATAGTCACTATTTGATTTAATTAGAGTAACTTTATCAGATCATGGCAGAACCTATGGGCCGACAATGTAAAAAGTCTACGCAGCAGGACAGGGAATTTAATGCAAAGGTGTCAGGTCATCATGAGTATCAACTTTTCAACGCCTATAAATAGCCCAAAGCTTCTCCATTCAAGGCGGGGGGAAGAAAAGAGAAACGAGTTCAAGAGGCGAAAGCTCTGCACAATTTCTCCCTCACCATAACCAGCCTCCATTTCGAGCTTTTCTAAGAGAAGGATTCTGAGAATTTTCAGAGTCATCTCCCAGTGAGTGAGAACCTTCGCCCTATGAAATTTATGGATCAGATAGCAACCATCTCAAGCCTCCATGAAGCAAGACGTTGCCAGTGGCGGCTTGATGCCTTCCATTTCTGTTTTATCTCTATTTCCCTTCTTCTTACTTATGTTTTGTTAATGACATTCAAGAGAATGGTTTATTTTCTTAATATAAGTTTGATTGATGATTATCTTCCATTTATTTTCATATTAAATACCTTACACCATGTTGTTTGAATGCTAAATGAGTTAAATGTTAGAAGTTAGTTTTTCTAAAGCAATATTAAGTATGTTACATCTTGATTAATGCATATCATTAGCTTGCATAACTTTGTCTGACAAACAAAAGTAGTAAGCACGACTGTCTAGCTTGAGAGAGTAGATAGTTAATCTTTAGCATTTATTGAGACTAGATGAAGTGCAAAGATGTAGTTCATCTTTTGCTAACGCAAACTTACCATGCGTCTTAGAGATAAGATTAATGTGGCGTCGAAACATCGAGAGATGGATTCACAAACGCAGTTTGTAGGTATGTAATTATACTTAGAAAGCTTAGGTAACAACTAGCTCTTGCGTTAACTCTACTTTTATCGCATGGTTTCATTCATTCTCAACGCATGCTATCTGACACTAAATGACATTTGAATAACCATCGCCGCGTCCACCTCATTGTTAGTTGTAGGAAATTTTATTCATTCTTTATGTATAGTTTTAGACACAAAACCAACACATGCACATATTACATGTATAGTTCACCGCATAGTCATGCATCTATTCTCAACGCCTAGTTATTACAAATCATTGCGTTCAACCCTGGACTCACCAGAAAACCTATAAGAGCTTATACTTGGGCTTTTTATAGGAAAACTTGCTTAATCATGATCATATTTGAGTAATTCTCGACGCATCTTTGTACAGAATTGATAATATCTATTTTTGTGCAACAAGCTATGAAACTCAATTTAAATCGAATATAAATCTAATAACAAAAGTCCATCTGGTGAGTTGGAGGAATATGTTCAGATCATGCCTTTCTTTTCCAATTACCTTGTTTTTCTATTTTTATTACATCCATCTCTGAATGTTTGCTTATTGTACCCTTGTCTTTTGGGCTAGGATTGTTTTCCTCCAATATCACATGTTCATAAATCCCCCTTCTAGTTTCTGTAGAGTGTTCTTAAGGACCTAAATCCTCTTTAGATCCTAGAGGTCCTAAATTCAAATAAAAAAGTGTGTTGTAGGGAGACGAATTGGCTTCTTTACATATCCCTTTTCATAAGGATAAAACCTTTTTAGAAATTAAGATCAGGGAGTTAATGGGAGAGCTCTTGGGACTGGTATTTAGTGGATTATAAGGGGAAGAGTTCAAAGGGGACTCTTCCTTTTCGTTCCTCAGGGGAGAATTCTTCCTCCTACGTCTTTGGTTGGTCCCTTGATGTCTTAACCAGCTGTCATACTGAAAAGGTTCCCAGTCACGATCTTTTTCTCTTGCCAAATGCGTGCAATCTTTGGCTACATGGCCTATTCTTCTGTTCGTAGCAGAAATCAAGCAATCTCTCATACCTTTCTTTATCCATAGACTATCATGTCCCTCCCCCGGATCAATCTAGATTCCCCTCCTTAGGGGATTAGTGATGTCTATAGGAATTTTATTCTTAAACTTTATTCCTCCCAATAGAAATTATCTTGGTCGCATTCAGCCTCCATAAATTCTCCCATGACATTCCCCAATCGCTTGGCCATAAACTTATTTTGGAAACCTAGAGGAATGTCCAGTAAGTGAACCCAGAATGCCACCTTGTCAAAAGAAAGCTAAGATAACCTGACATTGGTTTTTTATTCTTCCAACGAAAGCAGTGTGTTGTCTAGTAACTAAGGGCCAAGGCGTAGCACCAATTCTTTATCCTTTCTTGAATCAAACTTAAAAAGGAAGAGATTATTTCCAAGGCTTTTCACATTGAATCCTAGTTTTGTCCTTGAAAATCATCTAAAAAGTGCTTTTTTTGCCTTTGAGATAGGGATGTTTTTATTGAATTTAATGTGTTTGCTACTGGTTTTTAGGTAATTATGGTGAAATTAAGTGTCAAAGGCCAAAAGAACCAAACTGAGCCAAAACCAAACGAAACGCAGAAGAAGCAACAAAACCCTAAAAACAGGGTAGTGCAACCGAGGGTGTAGCTGCGTTGCCCTCAGCGCTCTCAACCTAAGAGCACCAAATTGTGAGATCTGCAAGAGCGTCACATCGATCAGATGTAGCATCGCAACGCTATATAGGGAGCGTCACTGCACTTGAAGTCAGACAATTATGACGAACAGCGTCATGACGCTAGCTTTCCTATTTTGAAAAATCTACAAATTTGGAAAAGATTTTGGGTGACCACTTTTATAAATTGAGGGGTTTTTAGCAACCGTAGAGAGGTAAACTCAGAGGAAAAGAGAGCCTAAAAGTGTGACTTTCTATTTGAGATCCCGAGGTGCCGACTAAGTGGAGATTGAAGGAATTCAATGTCGGGAAACAATTCGAGCTTGAGAACTCAAATGAAAGTATGTATTTGATGGCTATGCGTGGCTAAACTCATAGTTTTAGGGTGTTGGATGATTTAATTATGGATTTAAGTTAATGATTTAGTGTTTTCCATGGATGTTGTTGAATGCTATTGTGTTTTATTCTTTATCGATTGATCATCAATAATTGTTAGGTTAGATGTATGATTGAGTGGTTGTATGTCTAATTGGATCTATGGCATTGATTCTCTACTAATCTTTCATGAAAATAACTAGTTTATTAGAGAAAGTTGATTATGACTATTCTTAATATTATGTCTCTTAATTTGGTTTCAAGAGATTAGTAATCAATTAAGCTAGTAAGAAAGGGTTGTTTTTTAGAGAAAATAATCCGGATATTAGTTTCTAGACTAAACATATTGTTTTCACATAATTCCATTATAACCTAAAACATGACTTAATGAAGTAATTAATGAAATCAACACCCTAGAACACTCTTATCCCTTGAATTTTCACTTACTAATTTTATTTTCTTTGTTTTCAAAATACAAAATCCAAACTCGATTTTGATTCCTTAGATAAAATCAACCCAATTCTAAGATAGGTGAATGTATCAAATTCAGTCCCCAGTGAATACGATACTCGAACTTAAACCGTTTTATACTATAACTTGACCCGTGCACTTGCGGTTTTCGCACATCAAGTTTTTGCCACGCATTAGCAATGACGTTTCTGATAATGTTCGGCACAATTACTAAAGGGGTCATTAGCTTCCCTACCGGCAGTGTCTTAGTTGTGACCATGTACTAATGATCCCAACTGAGGGTCAAACCCGATCTTGGTTTCTTTTTCTTTTTCCGAGAGACGGAGCTTTTTCCAATCATCTAGCAGATCATCCGAGTCCATCTTCTTTCCCGCCTTCACTGACCACTCTTCACTAATACCAATCCAGATCCTGACGTTTCTCCCCTTTTTAGAGGATATGAGTTAGTTCGCACTTTGGGACTACGTGAATAACCAAACACCGACACAACACTAAAGGCCGAAGGATCTTTAGATGAGACAAGGTTCTTGAAGAAATCTTGAAGAACCAAAATCCTATCTGCTTTTTAGAGTAGAACTCCTTTAAAATTTTAGACAAATATCGTAAATTCGAATCATGTGACAATGACTTTAAAAGGTATGGGGATTCAAATTTTTGTTCAAAGTTACTACCCTATCATTTCATGTCTCTCAAATTTCTTTCAAAATTTTAAAAAGATTTTGCTCCAAAAGTAGTTTTAAAAAGTTTATGAAAGTTCATGAGTAACATTACACCTTTTGAAAGTACAAGAGTGTTATTGAAACAAATGGTAAAGTTCAAGGGTATTTTTTCATGATATAACATTTAATAATTGGTTTTATTCTTCTTTTATATTTTTAGTAAAACAAATGTAAAGAGAGAAATTGTAATATAAAAGCTCAAACTTAAACAACTAATTTAAATTAGCCCATTAATTTTTGTAATCATAAAAGAAAAATCCTTAATTGATAAATGTTAGTTAGTTCTACTTGACTAGTTGATCGAGTAGAGAACTTGTCTTGAAAGTTCCATAGTTAGGGAGTCACGGACCATCAATCTCTGCAAACAATCACTTCATACGTAAACGTTCCCATAAAACACTTGAGAAGCATTTTACATACACACACATAGACACGTACAATTAAGGTAGATATATAATTTCTAAACATAACAAAACAAAAAATCCCAATTAAGATGTTTCAAATTATCTTGCAAGTTCATAGATAAAAAGGTCTCAAAGAGAAAGGTATGTGATGATATCAAAGAAGAGAAAGGCTTATACATGTTGTTGGAAAGAAATTTTGGAGGTTGGAGGAAATTTAGAAGAGAGAATTGAGAAAGAGACTACTAATGTTATTGAGCATTTATAATTTTTTGGCTTGATACAAATGTTAAGACATGCCTCCTATTTATACAAGTTGGCACCCTTAAATCTATGGCTAGGATTTTACAACACTTTGTGATCTAATGGTTACAAGTGACTGTCTAGAATATTCTTTACAATTACACTTTTTTTTCTTGTATATTCTAGATAAATCTTCAATCTACTTTAAATTTCTCCTACAAGTAATTTATCTAGAATATTCTAATACTTGATATCTAGAAATTGGGCTTTTATTTTGGACTAGGCCCAAATACTTCAAACCCAAAGTCAAGTTTATATTTCAACACCCCCTTTTAAACTTGATTTTGTTACTCCGAGTAAATCTCTTAATCTTATGAAGTCTTATTTCTTAAAAGGCTTAGTGAAAATATTAGCTACCTAATCATTAGTCTTCACATACTCTAGTTGGCCAAAGCAATTGCTGACTTGTTGTCTACAAAAATTTTGGTTGGTTCCTCTTGTGATAGTCCCAACTCTTTTAGTAGATTTTTTAGCCAAATTGCATGGCAAACACATGAGGTAGCTGCCACATATTCTACTTCACATGTGGAGAGAGAAACAATTTGTTGCTTCTTTGACATCCATGTGAAGGCAGTGTCTCTCAAGTAGAACACAAAACCAGTCGTACTCTTGTGGTCATCCACATCTCCACTCTAATTGCTATCACTATATCCTAAGAGTTTATAATTATCATAAACAGAGTAGTGCAAGCCATAGTTTATCGTACCTTTGATGTACCGAAGAATTCTCTTTGTTGCCTTCAAGTGTGTGGTTGGTTTTTCCATGAAGCGACTGATAACTCCAAATGCATAGAGAAAGTCGGGTCTTGTGCATGTTAAATACCGCAAACTTCCAACCAGGCTTTTAAAGAGTGTTGGATC
Source organism: Citrullus mucosospermus (assembly GCA_030954485.1). Classification (NCBI taxonomy): domain Eukaryota; kingdom Viridiplantae; phylum Streptophyta; class Magnoliopsida; order Cucurbitales; family Cucurbitaceae; genus Citrullus; species Citrullus mucosospermus. The sequence continues at coordinate 11,458,319 of CM062057.1, read as the reverse complement.
CACTCTTTCTCCTTCCTCACAGTGTGATAGTTGGATTCCACATTCCATGGGTGTTTTGACTAGATTATAGTCATCCATCTTGAATTCTTGATCACTTCCTCAGCATAGCCTTCTTGTGTGATAAAGATGCCTTTATCTTCTTGCTTTACTTCAATACGAAGGTAGTAAGACACGAGGCTGATGTCGGTCATCTCAAACTCGTTTATCATCTCTTCTTTAAACTTGTTGAACATGCTTGGATTACTGCCTGTAAAGATCAAGTCATCTACATATAAGCACACAATCAATACATCATTTTGTACTTTGATGTATAGTGCGTGCTCATATGGACACTTGGTGAAATTTCTTTGGTGTAGATACTTGTCTATTCGAGCATTCCAAGCTCTTGGAGCATGCTTCAACCCATAAAGTGTCACACCCCGCCCCGAACCACCCCTCTGTAACTCGAGTTAGAGCGTGACGACAGTAGACACCGACCCTTTTGCGATATCTACCGTCAAATTGTTACCATATTTCCAATCTAACATGTGCAACAGAAAGAAAACTAACTTATAAGAAACATGCATAATTTATTAATACAATTGTTTGTCAAGTTTGTTTACAGAAGTCATGCTCCTAGTTCCTTTATTCCTCAACAGACCTTGACTTCGCACAACAACGAAAATCTGGCTGCTGTCTGGAAAGAAAAATAAGAAAAGAATGAGCTTCATGAAGCCCAGTGAATGATCGAATAAACTAGAGTTCAATTAACCCTTTCAACATAATAATAATCATAATAACCATAATACGAATCATATGTAAGTACATCTACAACTATATCAAGCTTTATATTAAAAACTCCTAGTGGCACCTTGATAACTTGTAGAAATACAAGTTATTATATTCATTATTTGAAGTAATTAAAGTAGAATTGATGATAAATGTATAATTTTAGCACTTGAATTGTATGATATGAATAACTCTACGTTCACTGTGTTTGCAAAAGAATCTATCTTGGAAATTATGACATTCTACCTTTTTGAACGCATGATAGAACCAAAAGGAGCTCAAATATAAAAGAAAAGATGCTGCCATAATCATTAAAGGCCAACACATCGAGGACCATGCGTCGAAAAGAAAAATAATACAAACGCTTAATCGGCAACTATCATGTCAATATGCAAGTGGACATCTGATTTTACCAAATCATGACAGATCCAATGAACTGAAGACACGAAGAAGTCTGCACAGCAGGGCATGGAATTAAATGCAAAGGTCTCAGGTCATCATGTTATCGCCTTTTTCAACGCCTATAAATAGCCTATTGCACTTCATGTTCAAGTAGAGAGAAAATACTTAGTGGTGAAAGCTCTGCGCAAATTCTCGCTCAACCTCCATAGTTATCCTCCATTTTGAGCTCTTCTATGAGAAGATTATGAGAGTGTTCAAAGTCACCTCTCAAATAGTGAGAATCCACCCTTGTATAAATCATGTATCAGATAACAACCATCTCAAGCCTCCAAGAAGCAAGACATTGTCATTGGTGACTTGACGACTTCCATTTTCTTTCTTTCATTATGAACACCTTTCTTGCTTGTATTTTGTTAATAACTTTCGAGAGATTGGATTATTTACTTAATACAAGTTCGATTGACATTAAACTTCCATCTATTCTCATTTGTAACATCTTGCACCATGAATGTTGAATGTTTAATAAGTTAAGCATAAGTTGTAGTATTTCCAAATGTGATTAAGTTCGCTTTCATCTTGATTAAATGGGTACTTCAAATTTGCTTGAATCTATAAACAAATAGGTCTAAGTGAGTATATTCATCTGCTTGAGAGAGTCAGTGAGTAATTTCCAGCATTTAACAAAAAAAGATTAGGCTTTAGAAACAAAGTTTGTCTCTTGCCCGAAGAGCTTACCATGCGTCTTAGAAATATGTGGCGTCAAAACATTGAAAGGTGTGTTCTTGACCTTGAGTTTGTAAGCATGAAAAATTACTTATCACTTAGGAAAATGTTATCTACTTATCTTAATTTACCATTTTTCTGTTGGGTTGTATATCCTAAAACTCGTAGTTTTTGCAAATAGGTGATTTTTAGTACATATGAAGTTATTCAAGTGAATTAATTATTTATCAACTCTAAATCCAATTAAACTACGAACCCTTGGCTACTATCATGAGTACTTGGACTTTATGTGGAGACATAAATAGGATCAAGTTCGAGTAAGTAGTCTCAATAGTCTATAGTACATGGATCAGGTTGGGTACCTCTTCCTGGAGACACTATTGAATACGACCCGCTTCGTGATTGTTACCAATGTTGTAAAGTGTCATAAATGAAGTGATTCTGATTTGCTCATGTAGAGACATGTGAGCGGGGGTATTCTACATAATGAGATTGTGTAAGACTGACCCTGAAATAATTACTGTTACGTATTAACACCGTTTACGATTAACACTGATTAATTTCACTTATCGATGACCTAGATAACTTGATCTGAATCTTGAGCTATCTATGAACTCCTGTTTATTCAGAATTATCCCTTGATCCACATAAGTAAGAGTAAGCTCAATAGCGCTGCTCAACATTCCTCCCATTTCAGGGATAAGATCGGGTAGATAGTTGGGATTATAGAATTTGCAAGATAGAATTCACTTCTACCCAACTTAGGGATAGAAGAAAGGTTGTTCTCTTAAGTGTTGTTCCCAGGACTTGAACAAGGGGCCTCATCCTCTCACTGGCCCGAGAGGGAATGGATTTAGTGATTAGATCCTAAATCAATTGTTCATTAGAGGGACAATGGTACTTAAGGAGAAAAGATGTATCTCAGAGGTAAATCGGTATTTGACCTAGCTGAAGTTATGAACAACCTGTGAAGGATTGACTTATCGATGACGGTTATATCAAATGGACAGAAATATATCTACAGTGAGGAGAGTGCAGCTACGGGCTTTAGTGGAGTGTCCCGTTAGTTAACGAATGTTGGTTAACTAGGTTAAAGAGTTTGGCCAATTAATCTCGGATCGTTGGAGCTCATGATCTGTAGGTCCATTAGGTCCCTCTACTAGCTCATAAATGGACTAAAATCTTAGATAATGTGGTGAATAAGTTTGAACCGCTCAAATCTTGGCTTAAGGAATGAAAGTCAGATATATACGATATATCGACGTTTAATTACGAATTAAACATACAAATAGAGTTAATTATAATATTTAAATATGATTTAAATATTAATCATATGAATAGGGATTCGTATCGGTTTTTTTTAGAAAAATCGGGACAAGTGGGAAAAATAATATTATTTTATTATTTAATATTAAAATAATATTAAAATAATATTTAATTAATTAAGTATTAAATTATTTAAATATCTTTTTGAAATTAAAAATTAATTGTAATTCAATTTTGGAAATTCATTGAAAATTGATTTTAAAATTGATTTTTGAAGATTGGATTTTCCCACTAACTAAGCTAGAAGCTTGGTTGTCTTCTTCACAATTAACCAACAAATTAACCATCTTTTGTTGTCAAATTTTGATGCAATTGGATTGCATGTTATTCTTTAATAAATAGAGATGATTTTGACATAAAAATGGTTAAGAATTTTGTGAAATTAAGGGTTAATTTTGCAAAATTCCATTCATTGTTCATCTTTTTCCCAACCTTCATTCTTTCTCAAATTCACCACAAATTTGGATCCCACCATCCAATCTAAGTCTAGAGAATAGTAGAGAAGACTCTTGTAGTGGTCTACAACCAAGTGGTGCTGAAATTCATCAAGAATTAAAGGAGAATTTGGAGCTTCAAGGGTAAGTGTTCTTGAAACTTTGGTTTTTCTTATTAATTGCATGTTTAATCCTCTAAATTGAGCATCTTAGAGTGAAAATTAATAAAATTAACTTCTGCTGCATGCTCATTTATCCATCATTTTCATGGTTCCATTCCTTTCACACATGCTATTTGGACTTGTTTATACTTGACTAACTTCACCCATCATTCATTTCACATCACCATTCCACATGTCCATCCACCAATTTATTCTTGTATAAAGTCATTCTTTGTAGTTATTTTAGAAAACAGCAACAATTGTAATTATTGTATAGTCCAAACACATCAAACTAAAGATGAATCTCAACGCATAGTCATTACAAATCCCTGTGTTCGACCCTGGACTCCCCAGGAAAAACCTATTTAAACTTGCACTTGGGTTTTTATAGGAAAACTTGCATTTAATATATATATCTTTCTTGACTTTTAATGTGACACTAGGCCAATGTGAACATAATGCATCATACACACTTATAAAGCAACACACCTCCAACACAGCATCACCTCTGGTTATCTTGCTGGCTCATGTGGTTCAGCGATCTTGACTGGTTTTTCTCGCTGGCCCACCCGACTCAGCTAATCTCATCGTTTTTGTATCCGTCTGTCCCCTATGTGCACATAGTCTTACCTTCGAGGCTCAAGAGCTGGCCCATCGGCCACCTAACCATCCTCTCGGGTACTTCTCGTAGGCTCATAAACTAGGCTTCAGTTGTCCCCTAACCATCCCACAAGGAAATTCCCACCATAAGCTCAGAAACTAGGTCCTTCCGACCCTTTAACCATCCTATGTAGTGTCGAATCCTAGTCCCACCATGACCGTCATCATTAATGCCTTCTCAAGGTCCTTCATCATTAGAATATAATCTGTTCATTGATGCCTTTTCATAGTCCTTCAGCATCGGAATTAGAACCTAATATCCAACAAAGCTCGATATACAATATACTATTTAATAACTTGCCCGAGCATGCATACAACATCATGCTAACATGCTCGATATACTATCCGATACCTCACCATAGTACGCATAATATCACAACACCATGCTATCAAATAAAAGCTCATAAGCGTGCTATTATCAAGTATTCATAAGAAATATAATTTAGTTCTCTCGTGAGAGGAAATCAACCACTCATAGTAAAAGTAGCTTCCAAGGGTTTCTTTTTCCGCCTTGGTTTTCAAACCTTCTTAACTTCTCTCGTGCTTCTGGGACTGAGCTCACAACAACTAGGAAACCTCAGAAACCCTAAAAAAACTCCTTGGACGCCTGAAATTATTCCCTTGGATGTAGGGCAAATTGCTTTGGACGCAAGGCAACCTCCTTGGATGCCTGGGACACCCTTATAGACGCAAACAACTCTCTGACAGCAAGAAGAACAACACCTTGGACACAAACCTTCCCTCCTTAGACACAAGCTCTCTCCTCCAACCTTCTTCCTCTCTTTTCTCTAGTGAAAATTGGGTGGCTTGTGATGGTGTGAGAGCTCCTTTACCCTTTGGTCCTATTTATAGATGTTAGATGGCAACCCTTATCATCCAACCTTGCCTCCAAGCTTGACACTTAGCTCCCACATGTCACCATGCATGATGAACACCCCATGCGTCCAACCAAGTGCCTCCTTGCATGGTGTTCTTGTCATGCATTCTGACACCTCCTTCTTATGAAGTGTTATGTCTAAACGAAGCCACTTATCACCAAAAATACTCAACCATGCGTCCAACCTAGCCCCCGGAATAGGGACCATGCGTCCAACTTCCCTCCACCATGCATTCATGGTGATGCTTAGCCATATTTTCCTAGCCAAAACCTTCCTATACGTCCAACACCCTTCCTATGCATCCAACCTTCTTCCAGGAGTCCAACACTTAGCCAAAATCTCCTCATCTAGGAGGTATGCGTCCAACAAAGCTTGAGGTTCCCACACTTAACCAAATTTTTACTCAAAAAGCTTACTATGCATGTGGTTTCCTCCAAATCCCTTAGGTATGCATCCACCACCTTTTCTTCATTGATTCATGCGTCCAAGACTCCCAACATAGCCCCATGGACTCCTTAGTTTCTCACCTATGCGTCCATGATGTGCATCCCAAGCTTATGTTTCCAACTTTCTTCACCTATGCCTTCCATACTTAGCCATTTTCCAATTCAACTTCCCAAGTATGCGTCTAACCCATCTCTTCCTTTCTTAGGGTTGCTTCTCATCTTTCCAAATCTTCCAACACTTAGCCAATTCTTTCTAGAAGATTGGCCTATGTGTCCAACCCTAGGTAAGATGAGGTTTCTCCTTCAACTTTGCTCTATGCGGTCACCCTTCTTCCTAAGACCTAGGTTTCCTTCCAACACTTCAACACTTAATCAAATTCCTCCCAAAATTAAGGTCATCATGCGTCCATACTCACTAACCATGCGTCCAACATGATGGTTCTCCTCCCAAGTATGTGTCCAACTCACAACTAGCTCCAAACTATGCTTCCAACTCTTCATTCTTTAACACTTAGTGAAATTTCCTCTTTTTTTCCTAGCCTATGCGTCCAAGTCTAGACTTCTTAGCATAGTTGAGTTCTCCAAGTATAGTTGTGACACTTATAAGATTTCTTAGCTCATAGGCCACCTTGTCGTCCAAGACTAAAAAATCACTTAACGTGGTTTTCTTCCAAACTCACCCATGGCTTACTCTTAACCCAAAACTCAAGTTGGCACAAATACTTTTCTTCCTCCTATACATCTCAACGCCTAGTGCCCCCTAAACTGGCCCAAATTTGCCTAACTTCACAGGCTTGTGATCCAAGTTTACACCCTTTACCCTAGTTTCCTCTCTTTATGTCTCTTAAGCAACTAGGTCAAAGGTTAGGGTGTCACATAGAGTGCCTTTTTCAGCTTCAAAACCTTTTCTTCTTTTCCCTCAACTTGATACCCTTGAGGTTGTTCAATGTAGACTTTTTCCTCAAGGACTCCATTGAGGAAAGCAGATTTCACATCCATTTGATGGATTTTCCAATTTTGTTGAGCTGCTAATGAAATTATTAATCTAACTGTTTCAAGTCGAGCAATAGGAGCAAATACCTCATCATAGTCAATGTCTGCTCTTTGACTATAACCTTTCGCCACTAGTCTTTCCTTGTACCTTTCAACTTCTCCTCTTGCATTCTTCTTGGCTTTGTAAACTCATTTCACACCAATCGTCTTGTGCCCTTTTGAAAGTGAGACTAGCACCCATGTGTCGTTTTTCTTGATTGCATTAATCTCTTCATCCATAGTGCTTTTCCAATTTGGATTCACCAAAGCTTCTTGAAAGTTCATGGGCTCACTATCGGCAAAAAGACAAAATAGACTAAGATTATCTTGATTTTCAGTTACCTCATAAAGTTCTTGTAAACTTCTGAAGCGTTGAACACTTTCGCTTGAGCTTCTGTCTTCTTGAGAACTTGAAGTTTGAGAAGCTGGTGGTGTAGAAGGCTCCTCTCTTGTTTTGTACTGTATTTGTTTGCTCCATGTCATTTTTTTCGAAGTAGGGCAGGAAATTGTAGTCTTCATTATGTCGTCGCCAATCCCATTCTCCTTCTTCATCGAATATTACATCTCGGCTCAAGATTGTCTTACCCATATCTAGATTGTAAAGCTTGTAGCCTTTAGTACTGGAGTCATAGCCGATGAAGATGTATTTCTCACTCTTATCATCCAACTTGCTTCTCTTTTCATCTGGTATATGCACATGTGTAATGCTTCCAAATACTCTGAGATGAGAAATCCCAAGCTTCCTTCCACTCCATGCTTCTTGTGGCGTTTTCCCAGATACGCTTCTTGTTTGAGATCGATTGGATAGGTAGATTGTGCAAGCTACTACTTCTGCCGGCCAAAATTACTTTGGCAATTTCTTGCTTTTAAGCATACTTCTTGCCATGTTCAAAATTGTTCTATTTTTCCTTTCTGCCACTCCATTTTGTTGAAGGGATCTCGAAACAGTCAAGAGTCAACGTTTCATGATCTTCACAATACTTCTAGAATTCATTTGAGGTGAATTCTCCTCCATGATCAAATCTCATGGCCTTAATGACCAAACCACTTTCTTTCTCAACAAGGGATTTGAACTTCTTGAAATTCTTGAACACTTCTGATTTATTCTTAATGACCAAACCCATGTTTTTCTTGAAAATCATCAATGAATAGAAGGAAGTAGTTACTCTTACCAAGTGAGCTTGGCTTGACCGGTCCGCACACATCTGTATGTATGAGTTCCAAAGGCCTTTGAGATCTTGAATTTGACTCCTTTGGGAAGCTTTTCTTGAACTGCTTTCCAAGTAGACATTCTTCACACACTTGATCAGGGTGGCTTATGGAAGGTAATCCTCTCACCATGTTCTTCTTCGAGAGTGACTCTAACCCCCTAAAATTGAGATGCCCATATCGAAGATGCCAAAGCCAAGATCTATCTTTGTAACACATCTTTAGGCATTTTGCAACGTCATTTTGAATGTTGAGTATAAACATTCTATTTTTAGTCATTGGCACCTTAACAATCAAATTATTTGCATTATCTCTTATAGAAAGATTATCCTTTAATTGAATGTCATTGTTGGCTTTTTGGCCCTTAATCTCCAATTAATTAATTTTAATTGATTGATTAATTAGTGTTTTGATGATAACAAACTTGATTTTATTTATTAACCATTTAAGTGTTTTGAAGTGTCTATTGTGTGGAGTTAGGAACAACGGTTCCAATGCAATTTGAATCACTCAAATCGGAGTTTAAACGAAGAAGATATGGCCAAAACAAGCTTAATGGGAAAATCCCGAGCTGATGACGTGGCAGATTTTTTTTTTTTAATCAAAGTGGACAAATTGAAAGGCATCACTTGGAGCAATAGAGAAGTGACAATTGGTGGGTTTTTTTATTTTTGGATTGATGTTAAAAAGAAAATAATTTTAAAAAGAAAATGAATTTAAAAAGAAGATGAATTTAATATTATTATATATGTTTGTGTCTAATGGCTAATTGTTTTTTTTTAAAGGATTAATTTAATATTATTATATGTTTGTGTCTAACGGCTAGTTGAGTTTAAATCTCCCCATTCAATTTTCTTTTACAAAGATTTAATGGTCCAAATTAATTTGGTTTTCACCCACTTTCATTTCTTTTTAAACACTTCATCTTCTCCAAAATTCTACAACTCTTATTATTTTCAATCCTCCATAATTCACCAAGCCACCATTGTTGCTCTCTCTCCAAGCTTTAATTTTCTTCTTTTCATCTTATTCTTGAGAGAGATATATCGTATTGTGAGGATTTATTTGTGAACTGCTTAAACTTGTAAATCTACTCTAGTTAGGGAGTTTGTCAAGTGTGCTCTTTGTTTTTCCAAATTTTTGTTGGGTTGGCTCTTGATCCCGAGAAAAAAAGTTGTTGTAACCGTTTGATTCTTAACCGTGGAAAAGATCGAGTTTGTTCTTGCGCCCGGAAAAAGAACGTTATAGCGGTTTGACTCTAAGCCGTGGAAAGAGTCAAAGACTTCTAGTGAAGTACCCAAGAGGAGCTTGGGAAGTGGACGTAGGCCGGTTTTGCCGAACCATTATAAAATTTACGGTGTCATTTTCTCTATCCCTCTCCTAATTTATTTTTGCAATTAATTTTTGTTACTATATTTTATTGCATGAAATTAATTGCAATTTTTAATTCTTGAAATTAATTGCTCATATTGGTTGTTCTTAAATTTCTATATTCATTACCAATCTTTTTATTATAAATAAACAAGGTGCTTTAAAGTGTGATTGTTAATTTCTTGTTTAATTCAAAGTGAATTTGTTTGCATAAAAAAATATTGTTTAAACTACTTATTTGCAAAGAGTTTATTAATTCGCTTAATTGGGCTACATTAGTAAAAAAGTTTAAATTAATTTTAATACCCTATTCACCCCCCCGGGGTTGCCATACCGATCCTACAGTCATAACCTTTCTCTAAGAGTTGACCCAGGCTCAAGATATTACGCTTCATATTTGGTACGTAATAAACATTTGAAATAAGTTGATGCTGACCATTCTTCAATCGGATGAGAATGTTACCTCTTCCTTTTACTTCTACCTTGGATTCATCTCCAAAGGCACATTGCCACTCATTGATTCATCAAGCTCCACGAACATGCTTTTTTCTCCACACATATGGTTGCTTGCCCCAGTGTCTAGGTACCATGCATTATCTTTGCTCCATTCATTACGGGAAAAGTCATAGAACGGGAAAAATGGCAGTAAGTAAAAAACGCATACCAAATTCTTTTTCTATATGATTTCAGACATTTCCTACACATATTAAACCTCCTCTACTTGAAAATTTTGGATTTTTTTTTTCGTTTTTTATCACCAACTATTCGAAAACCTAAATTTCCAGAAATCAGCGTTTTAAAGAAGTTGTTTGTGAGTTTATTTCCAGAAATCAAGTCACATAGGATGAATTTTACTACAAATGACAGAAATTTGAGAGTACTGTAAAAAAGAATGGACTCCAGGGTGGGTTTAGGGAAGAAGACAATGGTTTGAGTGTTGAGGAAGATGATTTTTGGGATATTAACATCATTTCACCATGTGGGACTCACCTCTAAAACTCTAAAAAGTTAAAAAAAAATGGTAAAAACTTTTTAAAAATAGGTTAGTTTTATCTAATCAAAAACTTTTTGGGTTAGAAATAGCAATTTCCCCCAAAAAAAGACCTTATTTGCAAGGGAGTCATTTAGTTTTTTATTTTTTATAAATCTTCAAATGATACCTCAATTAATACGATCGAATTTCCTTTGACATCTAAAGAAATTGTTTCAAATGAACTTAACTTTATTGTATACTCTCAAAACTATCCCAAATAACTTTTTATTCATGGGTTTTCATTTTTTTTTCTTAATTTTGAGCTTACAAAAAATACCCTAATTACAATAAGTTATTATTGGTTTTTTATTATTAAATTAGAATCTTTGGATATTTTTATTTTGTATTTTGTTTTCGAATCTGGCAAGTTTTTTAAATTTCGGTTTATGTGGCTGGTTTAAAAAAAGGAAGGCTTTTTTTCCCATTAATATCTATTTGTAAAATTCAAAATCATATTTTGAAGGAATGTTTTTTTTTTTTTTATCAAGGTTGTTTTTTCCTTTTCAGTATTTTTAGTATTATTTTTATAAAATAATACAAATGACAATATAGGAAGGTTAATATAGTAATTAATGTATTATATTAAAATTTTTAATTAATTCATATCAAACAGATTTGTAAATATTAAAAGTTTTTAACATTGGTGTAATATTGGTTCCTATGTCGGCCATTCATGAAGAAACCGTAACAGCCACTCTATGATAATTGATATCCGTATATGTAACTAGTTACTGGGCCCAGATTAACCGTCTAACACAAGGGGGGGCCCAAGACGAAGCCCATCTAACAATAGCATTTGCAAGCAGAGTTAGCTGTATTTGTTGTTTAAGGCAATTTTCATGCATATCCACATCGTATCTAAACTTAGCAAAATTACACAATTGCGATTCACTTTCTTTTTATCACCATTTTCATAATTCATTCTCTACGTCGTCCTCCTCGTCTTCTTCTTCTCTGTTTATTCAAAGAAAAAAAGGATTCATTCAAACCCGATGCCATGCAAAGCCACACAAATAACAACCAAACACTGGCCCAGAAACAAGGAGTAATCATCACTGTCTACGTTGAATCTCCAAAATTACAAAACAATAACTCCAATAAAACCTCCATTATTCCCCACAACAACATCAATCCAAACGCTACCCTTCCCCAAACCCACAATTCCAAAGGCTACGATCGTCGGGCTCAGCTTCTCGCCTACTCTCGCCACCTCAGAAATGTCGATTCCTCTCTCTCCCAATCGCCCGAACCCAAATCCAAGGCAACTTTTTCCTTTACTCTTTTGTTCTTTTTTGTCTTGTGATTAGTGAAATTTTAGAATGAAAGAAAAAAATTGAATCGTCTGTTGCTTGCTGACAGAAATGGAAATGGAAGCTCCGATCGGAGGCACCGGGGGTGCGGCGGCTGCCGTCGAGACGGGCACTGCACCGGTGGAAATATGAACGTGTTGGGATGATGAGAGAAGAGAGAAGAGAGGTGGTGGATCAGCCATGTCGGCCCAAGTGCTTGGGTGGAAGAAGCAACAAGAAAAGCACTGGCAAATCGAGTTCTTCCACATTTGTAAAATTCTAATTGCATTCAATATGATTCTATATGAATACCCATTTGAACCTTTTTAATTACATATTCTTTGTTAGTATGGTGATTAATGTGTGTTCTGTTTTCAGAGGAAATTGAAGAGTTTGTTGGGAGAATTATCAAAGGGCTGCAAACACTAGTGGGTGAGATCATCTCATCAGATCCGCGATGTGTGTTGAGTTTGTTGATGGAAATTATAAAAGAGGACACCTTTTGCTTTTCTCCACGCCTGGAATTCTGTTACGATGTGTACTTGATGATGCGTATTGAAAGAACCAAAATTAAATGTTATGGGGTGGTTGTGCATCTTTTGACTTTGATGTTCATCACTCTTTAGTGGTTATGTTGGTTTGCGGGGTAGTTGATTTGAAGATGTCATGTTAGTGAAAGATTTCACTCCAAACCAAGTATTAGTCTTGCTGTAATTTTTATCTTTTTCTTTTGTTCGCGATGAGTTAGACTATCCACAACAAATAATAGAGTGCAAAATCAACGGCCAATGTCCTGCACCATTTCTCCTCAACATCAGATTAACATACAATGTTGCATGAATTCAACTTTATAATAAACTTGATGTTTGTTTGTACATACCTGTCCAAAAAATCACCAATCCATACTCAACTTACTTTCGAGGTCATGACAATAGAATCATGGTACTATATAAAATAAGACACCAGCATAATGTAAAGGCAAAGTATAAACAAGGATTTGATAAAAAGATTTACACTACTACAAAATAATTCCAAGTATGCTTTATATGAGAATAAAGAAGTGCCAGTCCCAAGTGCAAAGCAGACCAGGAAGCCCTGGAAAACAAAGATGGAACATCGAAAGAACAATAAACATATTAAATGTTATTTAACAACACAAGGGATCAGAAAAACAAAAATATTTGGTTCCATTGTCGTGATCTGTTTGGTCAGTCAATGTCAAATCAAATGCTTCCCCAAATGGTAATTGATAACAAATCAAAGCAGCTCAGAAGGAGCTCCGCTGCTGAAATACCCTTCCTTCTTGTTTTCCAAGCTAAATCTCTGACGGATCCTAACATTGCCAATGCCTTTTCACCCGAACGCCGGCGGAGAAAAGAGCACCCAAGGCCAAGGCCAACACTGGCTGTTCAAACCAAATTCTTGACCATCAAGGAAAAAAGAAAAAGAAGAAAAAAGCGCTACAAATGAGCTATGCACCATGAACAGAGTGGGTATGACTTCTAACCGACGAAATAATGCCGAAAGATCTCCATTACAAGAAAAGTTTTAAGAGAATATACATGCCCTATCTCAATAAAAGCTTGCTTGCCCCCTATCTCCCACTCGTTCCATTTCTTTCCTATATCATAAAGTTATGGAATTCTGTTAAGTCCTCCTCTTTGTCTTGGCCGCCTCGACCTCCCAAATATAATTCTGCGGAAACCACGTCCTGGTCCACCAGCTGCTGTAGAACCGAGACCTGCAGCACGATGCATCCCAAAATCAATCTCATCTGCCCTGTTGTAGTCCCTATGATATCTATTACGAGAAAACAGACCACCATCCTGTCCAAAACCAAATGCATCCATGGAAAAGAAAGTATCATCATCCAAATTCTCATCCATATCAGAATCGTACTCACTATAAAAGCCACTTTGGTTAGGTTCCAACACGTAATCTCCTAGAACAACAGCTCCAGGGATTGATGATATAATTGTGCTGATCACATCACTCCGCTCCCTCTCATGCTCAAATCTCTTCCACTTCTCTTCAAGCACTGGGTCCACTTGGCGTGGTCGTGCTAATGGATGCTTTGCTCTTACGTGCTTCTTCAGCTCCTTGTAACGTCCAACAAATGAACAATTATCCTGCATGCAACTTCTCTTCTTAGAATTAAGATACTTCCGTGCTGGTTCCACCACTGTCCACCCTTTAACCTGTCCCCTACAAAGAGGACATAACAGCTCTGGCACATCAACCTTTTCACTTGGCTGCCCTGCGTCCAAATTGAGGCTTACATTTTCCACCGGCAAATTCAATTGTTCTGAATTTTGAGTTGATGTTACTTTTGTGTAGGCTTTCTTGTATTGATCAAGACAATTTGAATATCGGCGACCAGTTGCACACATATAAGGCCGGCAACCCTTATTATATGAGGAACAAAGAAGAAGCACGGCATTGTGAGGGAACTCCATACAGACTGAGCACGTAGCATCCTCCCACTCTTTTTTCTCTGACCCTTTGCAGTTTTTCTTCTTGAGGTAAGCATTTTTAGCAACCTTCAATGGACTAGATGGCACCATATATGAGTTTGCCCTAGACCGTCTAGAGTCAGAGTTGCTCTGCATCTTTTTCATAGCCATTCACAAATTGAACCTGAAATTATTTAGGGGGGAGTAAAGGCATCAGATCATTCGTTAACAGTGGATCTCTCAAGATTTTCACAAACTCGTATCTGCACCTGAATTTTATTACATTCAAAATCAAGAAGGGAAAATCAATACCATAAAATTGAAGTTCCATGCCTAAGCCTTGATAAACAGTTACTAGCAAATTCAACTTTTGGACTTAAATTGCAAAACAAATAAATAATAGCACCGGGAAGAAAAATAAAATATAATACAGGCAATTACATAAGAATATCAACTCTCTCCATACACAGAGAATGACATAGAAATAGCAACAGGAAGGGAAAAAAATAGATAAGTACATGATGAAGCAGGTGGACTGAAACAAGAGATCAAACCTTACGTACACAATATTCATCCCTCGCCAAGTCACAAAATCAAAAGAAAAATTCTCCAAAAGCAAGTTATGAAACTGAACCAACTAAAAAAGGTACATTTTTTGTAGTGTCAAGAGAAAAGAACCTCAACCTATTAACCTGCTAAGTCAATTACAACGTTTAGGCTTTTAGAAGAAAAATTGTCTAATTTCAATTCCTTTCCATCTGAATGACCAACCCCTGATATGAATTCACACATCACTTGTCCCTGAATTGCCATATTCATAAAAAGAAAAAACAACAAATAAATATTATTAAAAAAAATGCCACATTCGATCTCTTAGGTCTCAACTTTGCCTCAATAGTCATGCCACAATAAACACATTCAAATATATTTTTAATTTTGGAACTTTTGACTTTTTGTCATGACTTCTTTTCATTTTAACTTATATTTATAGCACATTTGCTTATTCAAACACAATGATCAATCACTCTCTCATTTTTCTTTTTTTATTTTTTTATTTTGATGACAAACCAATTTTCCATCAAGAAAAGATTAAAGGATACAAGGGTACCCAAAAAAAAAAAAAAAATCATGCCCACAAAATAAGATCCAGCGAATAATTACAAAAAGATTTCACCACCGATGCACACATCCCCGCTTGCCACAAAAGTCTCCCCTTCTCCCAAAACAGTGGATGGAGAAGGAACTCCTCAATTAGATATTGTAAACTGTGTCAGGCAAGCTAAAATCAACACATCAAAGAAGAAATAACTCCGAACAAACCGCAGAAAACCATACTTCAAAGTATATGATCTAGCCATCTTGGTATTCCTCTACCACTGACAATGAACGGTCAGTCACTGACTTACACCAACTCCAGCTCCTAAAATCTCCCCCATATGTAGGCAACAGATCAAAAACCTCCCAACCAATGAATTAATAATCTAAAAGGAGAATTGATGATGACAGAGTTTGAAATGAATATTTATTTCCAAGTTGACAATACCATGTTATATCATCTGAAATTATTACTGGGCTTGTTAATTTATTTGTTTAACCAAATTTTTTGTAACCAATATTGTCGTGTAATCAAGGTCTATATCTCCAAACACCTATATCTATATGGATAAAGTACTTCAATACTCTAAGAAAGGTCCATATGCATCAAGGTTGACATCTACTTTGAAGAGAGTTGAAGGGTACTACTAGAAATGCATTAGATGTGACTGGCTTCCTTGGATATTTAAGGGAGGAGGACAAATTTCTGACAACACGAAGAAATGTTGTATCATCTTTTCATCATCACAGTATTATCAAACTCATGATAATGATGCCATGTTTTTCTCTCCATGTCCTCAAACTTCATTCTAATCAAGGGACAGGGCAAAACTAAGTAAATTGAGAAAGAAGAACTAAATAAACCTGTATTTTAATTTATAAATCAACACAATAGACAATAGACTATATTAGAGATCCCTTGTATAGATAATCATCTATAGGCATTGGGGCTTTCCCTCTTTCATTAATTCAATGAAATGTTTCGATATTCATACAAATGTCAAGCCCTGAACTCTCAAACTTGTATAGATCCCTACTATATTCAACATTTTTTAAAAATTGGCAAATTTATTAGACATAAAACTGAATTGTGTCTAATAGGACTTTAAATTTCAAAACTTTGCATCTAATAGATACGTGAAATTTTTTTTAAAAAAATCATAAATAGGCCAGCACGAAATTGAAAACTCAGGAGACTTGTTAAACACAAAATCGAACATTTAGGGTTTTTTTATAATAAATGATGAAAGTTCGGGGCTTTATAAGAAACTTTTTAAAGTAAAGGAACCTATTAGACATTTTTTAAAATTCAAGAATCTATTTGCCACAAACCTAAAAACTCATTGACTAAACTTATAATTTAATCTTTCATTTGTTATATCCATGGACTGTTTCTTTGGAAAGAAAACGAGCTTGGATAAAAAATAATAATAAAATAAAGGGAAAAACTGCCAAGGGATCGGGGGTAAAGAGAACCCCCTCCCACAATAAGGGTAAGAAAGCTTTGCAGTTGTCCACAATCGTGAAAAGGTTGTAACTACAAAAGAATTTCCTATAACTCCACAAAGAGGAAGTTAACAAAAAAATTTCTAGGGAAAAAGACTTATCTTCGAAGATTCTCATTTCTTACCAACCAAATAAGACACAATAAAGCCCTAGCCCCACAACTCTACAAAATGTTGGCCTGTTTGGACCAATTACAGAAGGAGAAAACCTCCACCAACCAATGATCAATACATTAGCTTAATCACCATGATTCTGTAATTTCATTACAAGACCGATAATTATTCATTAAACAAAATTTGATAATAAAGACCATCGTACAGTATTTCAACAAAGTCTGTTAAAAGAAAAAGTTATTTAATATAGTGAGACAACTCAACTATCCGATCTTCTAACAATTAGAGTGAGAGCAATGAAATCTGCATAAAACTACGTACCTCCGCCCACTTAGGTGTGAGCACCCATAAATTTCAGGCCAGAGTAGGAAAAGCTAATCCGACAGAATAAAAAATGACAACAACTTCCTAGAAATCAGGGTGCCAGTCAAGTAAACACTTGGAATTATTGTTGGTCGGTAAAGAATTGTTTCAATCTATATTAGCACCAAGCAATCAGCACGACTCAAAATGCATGACATCAAACTTTTGGGATTATAAATAATAATAATAATAATAATAAACCCAACTTTGAGAGCTATAGAGAGAGTATTCATTCAAAATTGAAGGCAGATATGGAATTATAATTCCCAATCCAATTATTTCAATTAGACCTCGAATCGTGGAAACAGAGAGGAACTAAACCAATAATAACAAACCCTAAAAAAGGGGAAACGTGGAATTTAACACGAGTGAGTGAGACACACAGTGTGATCAATAATGTCAGAACCCAAGAAGCAAGAGGCATCCGAGACAATGAGAAAAGGGGTCCACTCTCCAGAAACAAGGAATTGAAAAACAAATGAGAGAGAGAAACAGAAAAAATGAGATCGGGAAAAAGAGAATTGGAAGGAAGCGTACCTGGATGGGTGAGTGATTCCGGGAATTGAAGGCGTGGTGGAAGAGGGAGAGAAGTGAAATTGAAATCAAAGGAAAAATAAGTGAATTGTGAAGTTGAGAAGAAGAAGAGGAAGAAGAGGAAGAGGAAGAGGAAGAGGAAGAGGAAGAAGGCGGAGAAGGAGAGCGGAGGATCGAGGCCAAGCGCTCTCGCTTTTCCGGAGGGTTGTGCTGGCCTGCTGGGACTTGCGTGGTGCCGCTTCAGGGGATTTCCCCTTTCTTTTTCTTTTAAATGTGAAATTTCGTGTGGGAGTTCTTTTCTTTTCCACGACACTATGAACTCACCATGTCGATACGCAACTTGGCCCAAACTTCGGCCTCAATACTCCATTCATTTGGCTCATTCATTGGGCCAAGGCCCAATTCACCTGCTAGTTGCCTCAAATATTTCAAATCCATAAATTATAAGATATACCAATATTTTAACGATATATTTCACGAACTTCAGTTTTGAAGAAAAAATTCAGCTTTTACCTGGCTGACTTTTTATTCCAAATTTACCTCTACGTTGGGGGTGTTTTCAAATATAAAAAAAAAAAAAAAATCAAAATATGTATAAATATAATAAAATTGCCTAATAAAAAATGATAGATATGTGTAGACAACTATCACACATAGAAAAGGACATTTTGTTATATTTAAGAATATTTCCGACGATTTTTCCATTGAAAACAATTACCTTTAGGTTATGTTTAAATATTCACTAATTGTATATTATTTTAGTATTGTACTATAATAATAAATAGGTTTTTTCCTCAATCATCTCTATATTGTGTAATTTCAATATATTAGTTTTTGGACGGGTTGCAAAAAAAAAAAAAATAGGCTCAAAATAATAGAAGATATAGCACAAAGAAAAACATATTAGAGATATGGCACAAAATTAGCGTCAAAGATCACTGATAGCAACTAATTGTGATAGTCATACTGGTAAGTGACTAAAAAGTCCACACGCATCCCACCATTTCGCGCTTCTTCTTCCAGTTTTCTCAAATTGAAAGTCATCACTAATAGCTACTGTCAATGGTAGCTTTTAATTTGAGAAATATTAATACAACCTTAAAATAGTGACACTTGAAATATTAACTTTATATTTCCTTTCAATTATTAGTGGCTATTATTGATGCACTTTATCAATTTAAATCAAACTTGAGATATTAACACTTAATGCTATCAATGGTTATTAACAATAAACTTTTGTAAGCAGTTATCAACTTTGAAAGAAAATTACCAACTTTCAAAGGTTAACATTAAAGCAATAAGTGATAGAAGTCTATCAATGAGAGGTTTGCGAATGATTATCACGTATGTCTACCTAATTCATATCATCAATATCATTAATATCATTCATTTAATTGATATATACATAAGTCATATCACTGATAGCTTCTAACAGTGACTATCAATGACAAACTTTCATTAAATAGAATAGACTTTTATATAATTTATATCATCGGTATATGGATATCACCTAAGTTCTATCATCGATATCACTTATATCGTGATTATCAATGATAGCTTTTATCACTGCATACTATTAGAGATAACTTTTGTCATAACTTTTGTTATTCCTTTTTACCATCAAATAACATGCTATCATTGATAGCTTTTATTACTAATAACATGTTATTAGTGATAATTTCTAGACATCTCGCTTACACTTTAGTACAAGATTCAACTTTATTAATTAATATTTCATAAGATGATCATGTGCGACTCGATCTTAATCCTGAGTGACTTATGAACTCCTGTCTATGAGCTCGGTCCTTTGATTTGCATGGGTGAGAGTGACCGGGGTTAATAAGCCTATCATTTTGGGGATTTGACTAAATAAGGAGCTAGGAACATAACTTCACAAGATGGAATTCACTCCTTCCCAGATAGGGTAAGTAGATGAATAGTTCCCTTAAGTGCTAATTTCGAGTCTTGAACAAGGGGCCCCACCCTCTCACTAGTCCGAGAGGAACTTAGTTTATGGTTGAACCATAAACAAATTGTTCATTAGAGAAATCAATGGTACTTAAGGATAATAGGTAATTACAGGGGTAGAGCAGACATTTGACCTAGTTGTAATTATTAACAACCCGTGAAGGATCGACTTGCTTATACTAATTATATCCATGGACACAACTTGTCCTACAGTGCATAAGAGTTCAACTATGGGTCTATAGTGGTTTGCCCGGTAGTTAATGAATGAAGATTATTTTAATTAAAGAGTTTAATTAATTAATCTTAGATCATTTGAGCTTATAGTCTGTAGGTCCATAAGGTCTTCTTGCTAGTTCACCATGGACCAATAAGGATCAACTATGTTGAAAGAAAAATTTAAAATGTTCAAATTTATGGGGGAAATACAATTACATGATTTATTATAAAATTTATTTGAATAAGATTCAAACTATAACTTTATAATATGGAGAATTAATTTATTTGAATATGATTGAAATAATTAATTATTTATTTGGATGAAATCAATATAAATAAATAGAGGGAGAATTAATTAATTAATTAATTTGAATTGAATTCAAATAATTAATTATTTAATTTGGATGAGATTCAAATTAAAGATTTTGCAGAAAATAAATATTTAAATAAGATTTAAATATTTTAAACCATTTAATATGAGATTATTTGGATAAATATTTATTAAATATTTGATATTATTAAATATTTAATTTAAAATCTCTGCAGAGGGTTATCCTAATAGGATTAGGAGTAACACATAAAGTTCTATAAATAGGGCCCTTGGGAACCCTTATAGAACACACCTCTCTAGAAGAATAATCTCTACTATTACTCTAAAAGTCTTCCTCTAGAAATTCTATCAAGTTTCTTAGAAAAGTTCTAAGAAAATTCTTCTTCTCGTTCTCTCTATTCTTTTAAGAAACGGTTCCCACAAACCCGATACTTGTAGAGTCATAACGAGGAAGATCTCTTGGAAAAGGAAGACTATTGGTTCGAGGAGAGATTTTGCTGAAATTATGGATCAGCAAAGGTATGTTGCTGAACTTTTTGTTAATTGTTTGTATTTTTAATTATTTCAAGAAATCAAAAAGCGCGATCACATGTTTCCGCGGGATCAATTCCCTTCACTATTAACTGTGGAAGACAATTATCAAAGATTAAGCTATCAATGATAGAAAATATTAATGGTTATCACTGATAGACTTTAATTAGTAACTTTTAATTTTGAAAGATTAACACTCAAAGCTATCAGTGTCTATTATTGAGAAACTTTTATCATGATTATCAATAATAGACTTTTGTCGCTACTAGCCCTCTATCACTGATATCTACCTAAGTTCGATATTATTGATACACAAATATGACTGATATTTAAGTTCTATCACTAATATCATTGATAATTGACATTGTTGATACACAAATATTTAGTGAATTTTTTTCTAACATTTAAAAACATGAATGATAGCTAGTGAATTCTTTAATCAATGACAAAATTTTTTGAGTGACTACGTTATAAGTATATCAGTGGCTATCACTAATAGATTTATATTATTATGTCATAGCTTCTTTAGTAGCACCCTTCGATACCCTCTGGATGCTCTTCACTTCTTTCCTTTCTTTCTTTACTTCTAGGACCAGTAAATCATTGCTTTCTCTATTAGCAATGCTTAACTCCATATCATGAGCTCAGGTTGCTAATTCTTCAAAGGTGTGGCATTTTATCCCTTGTAGGATGTACAGAAGTTTCCAGTCCATTCCTTGAGTGCACATTTCGACTGTTGATAGTTATGTTAATATATCCTTGCAATTAAGGCTTAATGCTCTCCAACGATTGATGTAGTCAATGACTAGCTTGCCTTTTCGTTGTTTGGTAGCAGTGAGCTCTATCATACTGACAATATGCCTAGTACTGTAGAAACGATTGAGGAATTCTCTTTCAAGTTGTACCCAACTATCAATAGTTTCAGGTTCCAAGTCAGTGTACCAGTTGAAGGCATTTCCCTTCAGAATTCGAACGAACTGTTTGACTAGCAGGTCTCCTCTAGTTCCTGCATTTTCACATGTTTCAATGAAATGAGCAACATGTTGCTTTGGGTTGTCCTTCCTCTCAAATTGTTGGAACTTGGGTGGCTGGTACCCATTTGGTATCCTTAGGTTGTCAATCCTCTTTGTATATAGCTTGGAATACAAGAGGAAAGTCTGACTAGGTCCACCATATTGAACCTTGATGGAGCTTGCAATCATCTACTGCAATTGCTGAATAGAAAACGAAACAATTGAAATTGAATCTTGTGGTTGACTTTCTTGCAAAACATTCTTCCCTTTGTCATTGTTCTTAACTGCAGGTGTATGACTCGATTATGCAGTGTCACAACTCTCAATATGAATCTTGAGAGATGCAATTTCATAATCCCTTTCTTCAATTGCCTTTAGCAGCATGCTAACTTTCTTTTCGAGTTCAGTCATCCTCTCTTCACTTGTTCCCACATCGGCCATCATGACTGACATTATATTTTGGTGTGATGCCTCCTCACTTGATTGTTCAGAAGATGAGGTATGCTTGTCAAGTGCAAGATTTTCATTGATGACGGCCCCAACTTTGGGTCCTTCAAGAACCGCTCTCATATATTTATCGCAATCTCAAAGATTGGTTGCTCGTCAGATTGTTGCATTCTCTTGGAGCGGCTGCGAGTAATCGGTCTCCTAAAAACGTCGTTTGAAGTTTTGGAAACGTTGTCTTTAGATGTCATTACTTCTTGAGATATATCTTGTGTAAGAGAAAGAGATGAAAGGTAGAGATGCCCCACCAGGCGTTCCAATCTGTTCGACGAGATTTCTGAAGAAATTTAGTTCGTGAAATTTGAATTTCATATTTGTATTAATTTCAGTATTTTGTGAGTACAATCTCTAGTGTTTGATCCATTGATTCTCTCTCTCGAAAAGTTACAAGCAATTTGAGTCTTCCATATTTTCTTTGAGTTTCAACTTCAAAGTCTTTAATCTTCAAGTCTTTAGAACTTTAGGGCTTAAGAACCTTGATCTTCAGTTCTTTGGAACTTTAGAGCTTCAATCTTCAAAACTTGTGAGCTTGGGAGCTTCGGTCTTCAGATCTTGAGAGCTTTAGCTTTTAATTCTTTAGAACTTTAGTTTCCAGAGCTTCAGTACTTTGTTACTTAAATTTTTCAACCTACTAAATGAAGAGCAAGACCCTCTAATTATAGGGTTAGGGGATTTCCATGGGCTTTGATCCATTTGCTTTGGGCCATTGGGCCTGGGCCCAACTGCTCTTTGTGATTTTGGCTAAAGTTGGGCTTGGGCTCAGTCTTTTCTTTAGCAAAAAATTTTCACTGGAGCTTCAAATGGGTCGGATTTTAGACTCGAGTATTCTTAATTACTTGGCCCGATCTAATTTGTGATTTAAAGCCCAAACCAAATTTTGGGCAATTTTATCGATCGGGGACCAGGTTTAATCACCGTTGAAATTGATAAATCCGCCCTTGTGATCCAATGGTCAAATTGAAGACCCGTGGTATTTTGCAATTGGTCGAAATTTCTTCAACAACACCCTTCTCCACCTTTTTTTATCTCCTTTTAAACAGGAGCTCAAATGGATTAGCAATGAAGTTGAAATTTTTTAAAATCCATGACTTATTTTGGAAATATAGGCTCTCTGTAGTTAATTCTATTCGAATTTATGTGGTTATTCCATAAATCTCTAATCGGTAAACTTTTAATTTTCTTTAATAAAATTTGTAAAAATTAGCTGATCTATTATACGTAAATTTAGATTGCTTATTTTTATGTTAGGCTCATATTGACATTTATATGTATTTATATTTTATTATTTCCTTTTTTAGTATAATATATATTTTCTTATAACACAATTCGTTATTCTTTTTTATATACATCGTAGACATATCCTCATTAAACTAGTTAGCATATTTTGGGTAATACAAACATTCTCATATAATTTTAATATTGTTTCGTGATAATTGAAGCTTAATTTAACATGAAATTAATCTTTCAATCTAGTTCTTTTTTTCCCAATCTATCTGGTTGGTTGAAGGATTATGTAACCACTTTTATAAGCTGATGAAAATCTAAATTCTCAGTATTCTAATAATAATAATAGAATTTTATATATTGAAATATAAAGTATTAAAGATGAAAGACAACGCAACATTAAAAAACTCCTCGAGTAAGAAAATGCGAGAAAACGAATTTGAAAGTCCAACTTTGACCAAAATTCAAGTCGCGATGTACAAGATGGTCAAACCTGAGAACAAAAACGAAAAATAGACAATGTTCAAAGTTGAGGAATGGACAGCACATAAATATTTAAAAAATAAAAAAAGAAAGAAAGAAAGAAAGAAAAGAAAAGAAAAGAAAGAACTGCCTTATATATATATAATTTTTCTTTTCTTTTTTCTTTTTTTTTTTTTTAATTTTTACAAGTAGTGGAATGTTCCTTCTTTTGTACAGTTACAACACACCTTAGCCTAAATCAGGCAAGTAGCTAAGCAAACTAAGCAAATTAACAAAACCAACTTAAATAAACAATCATGAGCTAAATCATCAAAATTACATTCTTCTTGTTCTCTGTTCTTAGCGAGGAAACTAAATAACAATACTAGTAGCACTTCCATTTAACTGTTCTTTCATCAATGGCAGACAAACTAGTTACCCTCCTTTGTAGGGTAGATCAAGATCTACACTTGAATTCCAATAATTACAGCAAACATGTCTCGAGTCAAGCTTTTAGAGTTGAGATTGTGCAAAGAACCAGGACCGGATCCTGATTCCTCAGCTAGCCATTCAATTAAAGAGGCGTAACCATGTCGGTTGGACGTATGTGGCTATTTTCAACTGAATCTGAGAGAATGGGGCATAACAAATATTTCAACCCAAACGAAACAGAGAACAAATATTTATTATATATGCAGATATGGTAATTTTGTGTCAAATGAAGTGCAGTAATTCTACCTTGTAGTTGTAAATTCAATTCTCCACAGTTTAAATCCTTCTGCCTGGCCTGTTGTAAGGAGATGCCGACCCTGATAAACTGGAAACTGGTCTTTTCACAAACGAGTGATTTAATAGATCAGCAGCAGTAGGACGGTCCTTTGGATTAACTTGTAGGCACTGCCGAATGAAATCCTGTGCATCTTTTGGGAGAGACTCGGGAACTGCAGGCGGTTTGCCTTTTCCAATCCTAAATAGTGCTTGCATATGCTGAATTTAAAGGAAAGCAGTTTTAGAACCTTAAAAATTCCTATCATAACAGACAAGAATAGTTTGAAAATCCCTCATGGACAATAGAAAGCTGAGCGTGCCAAGTTTCTGAACACCTTCAAACCATTAATCTTGTATTATCTCAGTTTCAAATCAAGCTGTGAGCTTAGAAATCCAACAAACAGCAAAAACAAAATTCGTAGACGGAGAAGGAGAATAAAGGTAGCACGTACAGATTCGAGTTCTGAATATGGAAGCTTTCGAGTTAACATTTCCAATACTGTGCACCCAAGGCTCCAGATATCGGCCGGAAGACCATATCCTTGACCCTTCCCATTAACCACCTGCACAAATCACAGTAATGACAGGTGAGAAATGCATGAGTACTCGAACATATATTGAGAATAATAGTAGGATATTAGTAAGGGTATATAGTGGTAATTGTCCAAGGGGCCTTGATTATAAACAGAGAAAGGTTTGTGAGAGGTCAAATTTTGACAAGTCAGTTCATAATAGGTTGATTGTAGGAGATACGTAGCCCTTCATGAAAGGCTATTGATATTGTAAATTCTTCATTTATATTGCAGTATAGTTATCTTTGTTCTTTCCTTATATTTCTTGTGTTTGGATACCTAACAAAATGTTTTTCAAATAACCTACAAAAAAAACTGTATACTTGATTCATTTTCTGACTTTAAGGAAGAAGGCAAACCTCAGGTGCCATCCAATACGCAGTTCCCTTACAAGATTTAACGTCGTTCAATTTTGTTGCCTGGAAAGTATGAAAACAATGATTATAAGGGAAGAAACTCACAAAAACAAGCCCAAAAACAGATATAATAAAATGGATTGGGGACAAACCTTCGCCAAACCAAAATCTGCGAGCTTCACAGATCCATTTTTATCCACCAATATATTAGCACATTTAATATCCCTTTATGACAAAGGAAAAGAAAAGATCAAAAGCAAGAAAATAATTAGATATTAAGAGGAGAGAAAGGGAGGAGGAAAGGTGCAGGTGGGAGAAAAGCAGGAGTTAGAGCAATAAATATGATGTTTTCCTAAATAAAAAATTGAATATTCAAAAAGAAAAGGGAAAGAAAAAATTCATTTGAAATGGTTGTCCAGACGTTTTTGAGATGTATTCTTTTAACAAGAACAGAGGAATTCTACATATAATCTCATCAAGAAGAATTTTACAGATTTTTTAATATAGGGCGTCGTATCTTTGTTGCTTATGCTTTAAAAATCATTAATTTTTTTTAAAAAAATTTTATATAAGAAACTGAGAATATGATAGAGGGGAATGAGATATCCCCACAGGACTAAAGGGTTAAAAAAAAAGATGCCCAGTTGGTCAAAATATGTTTGGTGTCATAATCACAAAGAATAGTCATAAACCCCATAAGGACATAAGTGGGACAATGTTATTTTCTCACCCCCTCATTTTCCCCAAAAATATTCGATTTCATCCTATATGAGTATCAAGAAATGTTTTAATTTTTTATTTAGAAAAATGAGAACATCAATGGATAAAGGACAGTTATGCTGTTTTACAGACTATAAAATAATTCAAAAAATAGTAGCTAGACAAGGATGTTAAGAATACTGTTGAGATAAATATATTCCAGAAGGAATTTAAACTGTTGGAGGATTGACTTTAGCTTCTTCCAATATGACCAAGTGAGGATCAAATAATGCTAAAAATCAGAGGGTGCAAGAAATGGCGAAAAGTTTTTCTACTTTCACCAGGAAACCAAAAACAAAAGTAGCATGAACTTGACAACTGAGAAGATTCTTTCCCCCTTCCTCCTTATCCACAGCAACGGTATTAAATATGAATACAATGACTACAGATGATCCATAGAAGTCTCAGGCTACGATTATATTAAGATATAATATGTGTACTGAACCAAAAAAAATTATTTAAAAAATGCAAATAAATGACCAGTATTGATCAGTGGTAAAAAGGATAGGGTGTCAAACAACTTCATTCATGAAGAATTACATAATAGATTCATTTGTATACCTGTGAACCACATTTCGCTCATGAAGATACTTTAAACCAGACAGAATCTGCCTTGTGTAGGCAGAAACAATGGAGTCCATAAGGATTGTCCTTTGATATAGACTCATAAGGGAGCCCTGAGATACAAGCTCGAGGAAGATATAGAGTTTTGACCCATCCTGCAAATAAAAATCAAACAAATTATTAACTATTGAATATATGAAAATTTTGCAAGTCAAGTAGCCCAAAGAGACGAAACTACAGTAAATTAATTGCTCCACTAGCTAAAAGTGATGAATGAAAATTTTAGATAGCCGTGCAAGGATCCATGATATGGCTTGATCTTAAAGCTCAAATCTAAAAGAGAGCAGGAAAGTTGATTAGATAATGTGTGCTCCAACATGTGATTTCATTTTTTGGTCATAACAACACAAGTTTCAAACTCCCATCAGTGCACCTACCAACACACTTCCATTGAGATGGAAAATTAAAATAGCTCAAGGTCGGACAATTGGCATGTCAAATTAGTATTACAAACCACTCCAAACATGCTGGCAGATAAAAGGCATCTCGAAAAAGCATATAACGCCATACATTAAAAGGTAAGTTTTATGTCAACCAAAAACATTGTATTGAATAAACTGACTTCAGACAAGTTTGTAAGGAATTGTAGAAACTAAACTTCAGGCACCAGAAGATACATTATATATTACATGAGGCTGTTTGAAGCATATAAAACTCATAGGAGATCCCGAGCAATATTATGGCCAAAAAAGATGCAAAGAGAAGGGGGAAATCAGGGTGAAAAGAAAACATAAGCATCATGGTGCAAATAACAATTCTGGCAAAGCTTCGAATTTGTTTTGAAAATACTCCATATCCTTTGTGTATACTCAACTGTAATTAAAAATGTATCAGGTTATCAAAGAGACAAAGAAAGATCAGTATTGGAGGAAATGGATTTCATTTCAGATGTCATATGCTAAAAGACTACAACCAAGATAGTTTAGTCCTCATAGAGGGTTAGAAAGATAATAAAAGTTAATTTAACTAAAATAATTAAGCACGTTTTTTTCAGACCATGCAAAGAAGCTTATGAATGACCAATAACTTCAATTCTTGAGGATCAAGAAAAGGCCAATACCGAATGCGTGCCGTAGTACTGAACTATGTTCTCATGCTCAAACTCACTTAGAAGAGCTATCTCCTGGAAGACAAATCAAATGAAGAAGTGAGAAAAGCAGGTTAAGAACAAGATCATCAAGGCTTCATCCAGAAAAGACTGATCAGAATTTCAAATCATAACAAATAAGGCTATGTTTGATAACGATTTTGTTTTTAGTTTTTTGGTTTTGAAATTAATGCTTGATTACTCACAATTTTATTATGGTTTTCACCAATAATAGAAGATTTGTATTTTTAGTCAAATTCCCAAAACAAAAAACAAGTTTTCAAAAACTAAAAAAATTAATTTTTAATCATTTTTTAAATTTGACTAAGAATTCAAAAATTTATTTAAATGAAAATAAAAAATAAATTTGTTGTCAAACACAACCTAAACTTTACAGCATAACAAAAATATTGTCATGAACATGTGTAAATCACCTGCTGAAGTTGATCGATACTTTGTCTTCCCTGACTATCATCCTCGAGCAGTGAAACTTCTTTCAGTGCAAAGAACGTACCATCCCTTAAAAAGTGAAAAAAAATCAGATGAATTTTCCAACTAATCGAAAATTAAGGCGGGGTTTAGGATGAGTCCCCTTCTTATCAACAAAAGAATATCAGATCAGCCACCGGAAAATTCCCAGGTCAGAAATGCCAGTTATATTAATCGTGCGACAAGTCTCTCCTATCTACAAGGACCCCATAGAAAACAAAAGTTGCCGGAAAAAATAAGGTAGGAGAAACAGTAACGTACTCTGAAATTGCTTCGTATACTGATCCAAATGAACCGCGTCCAAGAAGCCTGCCGACCACCCAGGATGTGATAATGGGACAACCTCTCATATTGGGTGAAATATTTGCAGGCTCCGTAGTACTGCTCGAAGAATCATCGTCATTCGAGGTCGTGAAGGAACCCCAAGACCCTATGCGCATCACGGGCCTCACAATATTTCCCTCTCCTTCTCCTTCAACTAATGGTTCCACTCGTTCTCCTACTTCCTCCTGATGTTCATCATCAACTAATGGAGCAAAAGCTTTCAAAATGTCCCAAGTGGAGCAAGTATTATCCAAATTTGGAAGCCTCATCGACGGCGGTGGCTTGAGTAAAGGAGGCCGAGCACCATTGATTCCACTTCTCGAACTACATCCAGTAGCAGTAGCCATCCGGCGTTCATTCAACTCTGGAAATTCCGACTTAGGCGTGGACAGCTCGACGCTAATTCGAACTGAATCCTTAACTCTCCGGCACAATTCATCTTCCATTTCTTTATCTTCCTTATCCTTACTAATCTCCTCGGTCTTCGGGGAGGTGTCCATGGGATACAGCCTCGACCTCGGTAGAAGCTCGGAAGATGAACGAACCTTTCTAGCCTCCCATGCCTCCATCGGAATAGCAAAGTCGTCAGGGCCATCTAGCCCTAAAGTCCGACATATGAGATCAACTTCACCGTCAAGCCCTTTAATCCGAAAACTGGAGGGATCGGGGGTCTCCATGGAGCGAGTATAGAGAGACCCAGAAGAATCTTCAAGCGAAGAAGACGAGGAAGTAGCATCATAGTCAATGTTCTTGGCCGCATTAAGTCGGCCAAGCTTGGGTTTCCCAGCGATTTTCCTCGGATCCATGGGTTTTCCTTTCTTCCTAGGAGAAAAAAACTGAGGCAGACGATTCATCGAAACGCAAGCCCATTAAACAATTCCAGCAGCAACGGCAAGAAGAATTCTCCGATGAAATCACCACCACCCCACAACGAAATGAAAAAATTCAAAAGGGAAAAATGAAAATACAGTGGATCGTCGGAAATGGAAATGGAATTAGCCTCCAAGTTTGAGGAAGGGAAGCTGGGAAAAGAGGGGAGAGAGAGAGAGAGAGAAAAGAAGAAGAAGAAAAGGGTTGAAAGATGGACTGAATTGGACTGGTAAACGCCGGAGAGAGAGAGAGAGAGGAAAACGCGGTGCTACGTGGCAGTAAAAGTAGCCGAAACAAACAGCCGAGCCGACGGCGATTGGCTGGCGAATTGGATTGGGAGTTTGGAAACGGAGGGACCTACCTTTTGTTGTTGCTTGTTGGATACCGAGTCCAGTATATTTCTTCTTCTTCCTCTCGCTGACGTATCCACTTGCCTCACCGGCTTACGATAATTCGTCCTTTTTTTTCTATTTCCAAATCGGTGAAGTTCGATAAAGCGGAATACCCTTTTTTTTTTTTTTTTTTTTTTTTTTTTTTTTTTTTAACTCTCGTAATTATCATTATCTTACTTTTTCTCAAATTCAAACCCCACTTCGGCCACTCCCATCCTACTCTTACTCCCACAAACTTTTCCTTCTTGCTTCCTCACGTTTTCCACACAATAATTTTCCTTTTTAAATAATAAATTATGGAATTTTAAAGTGATCAGATAATTATTGTCTCAAAATAAATTTACCTCATGTTATTTTTTTTTAAATATAATTGGAGACTTGGTAGATAATTCCAATCACAATCTCATCGTCCCTAATATATTTGTATGTCAATTGTGTCTTTAGCTAATATTATTTACAACAATATAAAATTTAAACTCACTATTATTTTTCATCATAAAATTTATACTATCGACTTCGAGATCAAATGTTCAATCTTCACACTTATTATTGACCTTTTTTTTATCATATATTTCATTTCACAATACAATTTTCATGTTATTTTAACCTAATATGATATTCTTGGAACAAATTTGAGTTCAAAGGTAAAAATAAAATTTTGATGTGACATCAATTATTTTGCTCGTGTACTTTTCATATGAGTAATAATTTGTTTCATTATATTAAATTGCATTACTAATTTGGTCCTTGTAAGAATTTATTTATAACTATTGCATTGGAATGAATGTTATTAACTTTTCTTATGGATAGTCTAATTAAAAGCTTTTAAATGTTAAGGGTGAAATTGAAGATTATAATTTTATATATATATATACAAGAGATAACCGACAAGAAACAAAAGCCTATATAACCAACGAACCAAGATAGGAAGAAAAATCCCTCGAGTGTAATGCTTCCAGTTCTAACGGGAAACAATTAAGTCACAATAGATTCAATCCTTCCCATCTGTCTTTAGCTAAAAGGTGGGTCATTGTATCCAAAGTTCTTACCACGTGATAACTCTCCAAACGAGTTATCTTCCTCGGCCTAAATCGTGTTAATTCCAATTTATTTAACATTTATTCTAGTGATTAGACAGATTATCGAACATACAAAGTCTTCGAGACGATGTAGATGCATTTAGGCTTAAACGAAGCACTTAGCAACAAATGGGACACAAAAACAAGCACCTTTGGCCAAGCCATGTCAAGCTTCACAGTACTATAATGCAATAGCATCACTGTTAACAAGCATCCCAACGCTCCAAATTTTGACGAGGCATCTGATGCGCATGCGTAGGGGCTTCACACATAGAGCGTTTCAACTCTAGCACAGGCGATTTTTTGTTTATACGAGGATTTAGCTTCATTGATAAATTTATATTTCTCTTGATTATCTTTTGTCTTTTGTGTGCATCATTTAGTGTGTTGAATGGTTAGGATTGACAACCCTTATCGCTAAGCATACTAATTGCTAGAAACTAAATGCATAATCTACGTATTGGTTGTCAAAATAGCACAAATCTCATGGGTGTATGCCACGACATTTTCGGAAGCATCATATTGTTGTCTTAAATGACTTAGGGACAAAGAACAATTGAATAAGTTAATCAGTGTTTCCA
The DNA here is from genome assembly GCA_030954485.1 of Citrullus mucosospermus. Taxonomy (NCBI): domain Eukaryota; kingdom Viridiplantae; phylum Streptophyta; class Magnoliopsida; order Cucurbitales; family Cucurbitaceae; genus Citrullus; species Citrullus mucosospermus. The sequence goes on along the minus strand of CM062057.1, from coordinate 11,426,373 downwards.
TTAACAAAATTTGGCATTGCTTAGCCCTAGATCTTAAAGCAAGATGTGTTCAATTAATTTTGTAACAATGTTTCCTTCTTAATTAATTCAACACGTAGTTTAATTAGGAAACAATTTCTAATTAATAATTGAGGACGCTTAATGTCAGCATTTCTGCTTAAGTAAGTAATGTAATCAAGATTCATTGAATTAATCTTATGACCATAAATGTGAATTGGGGAATTTCACTTTTATAAATTAAACATATCTTGTCATTTTACACTTTAAAGGACACAATCACTTTTCTTAGCTAGTTTATTCTGCACATCAACCTCTCTCCCCTCCCCTCCCCTATCTACTTTAACTAAAGAATTGGCTATGTCAAAATACTTTTTGTCCTTCCCTGCAGATCGACACTTGTACTACTTGGTAATATAGGTAGTAGTTTTGTATTATACAAGTATTTGATCCAACAAAGGATTCGATACCCTTCGGTATTCTCGATCAACATGCCAAAAAAATATCGACCGAAAAGAACTCAAAATACCCTTAATATCGACCACCACAGAAGCCACTTCCAGAAGAGGATCTGCACACCACCTAAGCATCTAGATGAGAAATAAAGAATCACCAAGGGCCATAATATGTGACACACTCATTTTTTCTGCCAAACGAAGACCTTCAAACAAAACAATAGCTTCAACACACAACACATTTGGGGATGCCTCACGACAACCACTTAAGGAACCCATAATATATAATATATGATAATGAATCCATAATACCCATGTAGCCAATTTCTAATGTATTTTGCACACAAGCTGCATCAACATGAAGGATATGCATATTGTGACTGTTTATGTCATATGAAGGAAAATAAACAATTTCAACATTGCTAAGCTCTTTAGGCAAAGCCCCAACTTCTACTGCATAATCAAGGATCCACTCATAACGACCTATAACCAACTGAATTATCTTTAAGTGCATAAACTTATTTCTATTATCCCAGATTGCCCAGGCAATGATACAAGCTTTGACCAATTCCATATCATTGAGATGACTAGCTAACTTAACCCAAGTATAAAAACAACTCATCCTCTTTAAACAATCACACCACCCATTGAAAGAAAAATACTCCAGATTTCCTTAACTCTGGAACACCAAAATAGGGTATGACTTACTGATTCTTCTTTCCTCCTACAAACAAGGCACTCGGGACCAACCTCCAACCTTTGATTACATAGTGAGGCCGTTGTGGGAAGACATTCATGATAAGATTGCCACACAAAAATCGCCACCTTTGCCAGAATATGCAATTTCCACAAACGACAACACCACTTAGACTAATGTCACACTCATTGATCCTCTATATCCGTCCAATAATAGGAACTTTACAATCTCTTCCACATCAATAAGCAACAGTTCCTCTCTTTGCTTTTGTATATCCCAAAACCTAGACGGAGACAGAAAATCTGCCACAACACACCCACCATGCTGTATACCATTAATAATCACCCAAAAGAAAGAAGGTCTAGGGATCCAAGGATCCCAAAAACCAACATTGACCTATCGATTCCAATGGACTTCCAAATACCCTTTGTAAGGACTTCTCTATCCAAGCATAATCCTTTCCATAGGTATGAATCAGAAGAGTTCCAGTTGGCCTCCAAAACTGAGCATGAGGGGAAATACAACCCTTTTAAAACTGTACTCACAAGAGCTAAAGGATTCTTTAGAATCCTCCATACCTATTTAGCTAACAAAGCTTGGTTAAATACCTCAATATCCCAAAAATTAAGACCTCCCATTTCTTTGGGACACACAATTTTTTCCACTTGAGCTAGTGTATTTTCTCTTTTACGTTCGACTCACCCCACCAAAAACGTGCACAAAGTTTGGGAAGATCAGAACACAAACCTTTCGAAAGACAAAACCAGCTCATGGCATTTGTTGTGAGAGCTTGGCCCGCACTTTTGATTAGCACCTCCTTGGCCCAAATGGAGAAATTTTTTTCCTTTCATCCTTGTAAAGCCTTTCGGACACGATCTTTTATGGCCTGAAAGTAGGAATTATTTTATATATTTAGCTTATTAACTTTAGAGAATAACTTTAATAAAAGGTTTAAAATATGATTAATCAAAATATTCAATCATTAAAACTTCAACCGTTGATCTAGATGTGGCTAAAAATTACTATTCGGTTCTTAAACTTTTTGAAAGTAAATAATTTTATTTGGTAATCATTAGGTTTCGTTTGATAATTATTTCATTTTCTGTTTTTGTTTTTTAAAATTAAGTTTATTTACTTCTCATTTCTTATATTGATTTGCACCTCTCTTAAGTACAATAGTTGAATTCTTTGCCAAACTTCAAAAACTAAAACAAGTTTTTAAAAGCTATTTTTTTTTAGTTTTCCAATTTTGACTTGGTTTTTAAACAATTGGTAAAAAGTAGATAACAAAGGAATAAATTTGAAGGTAGAAGTAGTGTCTATAGGCTTAATTGCTAAAAACAAAAACAAAAAATGAAATGGTTACAAAATAGAGCCTTAGTTTTTTTATTTTTTATTTTAAAAAAGTTAAGCATATAAACACCTCTTCTATTTATTGCATTCAATATTTTGTTATCTACATTTTAAGAGTGTTTTCAAAATCATGACCAAATTTTGAGAAATACAAAAAATAGTTTTCAAAAACTTGTTTTTTTTTTCGAAATTCGCTAAGAACTCTAATGTCTATATGGTAAATATGAAAACTATAAGTAAGAAATTGTAAGAAAACAAGCACAATTTTTAAAAACCAAGTAGTTTCCTAAACGAGCCTTAATTATTGAACTTTGATTTGTAACGATTTAGTTTCCATACTTCAACCTTGTAATAATATAGTCATTGAACTTTAGCACATGAGAATTTACTCCTTATACTTTAAAATCTATAACAATTTAATCCTTATGGTGAAAATTATTGTTAAGATTTAATAACAATTTTCACACAAGTAGATCAATAAACTAATTAGTGACTCAACATGTGTAGAAGCTACCCAAACTCTAAATCCTTAAACGATAAAAATATATTGACATTTAATTTTGATGTAATTTTTTATTGTATGGATTAAATTGTTATAAATTTAAAGTACATAGACTAAATTGTTACATACTAAAGTAGAAAGACTAAATTATTACAAAAATAAAAACTCAGAGACTAAATCGTTACAAATCAAAGTTTGTGGAGTACTAAATTATTGCCTAGATGAGAGTTCAAATACCAAAAGTGAATTTAACCTAAATTCTCCTAAATAGGCCACGTTTACCACTTCGTAACCAAAACTGGTGTAATTGTAATGGAGTTCCATCAATGGATTAATTGTAATAGGCCCCAATCACAAACATAATTGGATTGTTTTTCATCACGTTTACTTGACCATTTTGCAAATGTAATTTAATTATGATTTGGACTTTACTTTACAATATTTACTTCGCATTGTCTTCTTAACGTTATCTTTGCCTTTAGCATTTAGGGTCAAACAGTAAAGGTAAAGGTAACAATAACAGTAACATGGACGGATTCATAATTCTCCTACTAGTAGTTGTAATGGTAACGATAAAAATAATGATATCTGAGGGTAAAAATGTAAAAAATGTTCAAAAGTATCTAAAAGAAAAGATAGTGAGTTCCACGTAATTTCCAAACACAATTGAATTGATCACCTTTAGCCCCGCAATCAGATTGCATTTGTTGATTATAGATTTGACAGTGGGCTCCACATTTCTACGATTCTGAAACACAAATAAATAATACCAATTAGATGGAACCCACTTTTTAAATGACCATTGATTAATTACATTTTCCTCAAAATAAACATCGCCTTAATTCAATGATAAATTACAAATTTAAACTTAAAGGCATTTTTGCTTGGCAATATTTGTTAAACAATAAGTGATTTCACCTTGAATATTTACCTTTTTAGCATGAAGTCAATATATTTCTATTAATTCTAATAAAAGTATTGAGACGATATCTCAAGTGTTAATTCTAAAGACAAAAGGTCAATTATTGAAGATGTAAAAAGTTCATGATTTGAATATCCGAGAAAGGAATATAGAAGGAAATACGTTAAAATATCACTTTATTCCATCAGTTCTGAGTTACTTTTAATTTTAGTTCATCTTCATATATTTTAATAAATCTTTAAAAAGACTCTTCTCTTAGATGTTGTTCTTTTGTAGGAAAAAAATATTTATTAACATTTCTTTTTATAAATTTTAGAAATATATTATTTAATCAATTTCAATAAAATTTAATTTTAAATTTAAAATTTGTTGAAAATACATAAAGTAAGGGAGTGTTGGGCAAATATAGAGTTGTAAAATTGGAAAAGTTGTGAAGTTGAATGGCCCACAATGTAAAGAGTTAAGAAAAATACTTAGGGGTTGGTTGGGTTGCATCTTTATGCAACCCATCTAATTGTCCAATTAAACTTTGGCACGTGGCAAACTTAAAAAATATGATAAAGTGGGCTGCATGAAAATAAATGTAGTCTAATCATTACACACGAGTTGATCAAACACGAATATGATGTTTTTAAGTTGTAGGGTCCATGAACTAATTTTGATCTAAACACCTTTAAGATGAAATGGAATTCAAAGTACAGACAAGTTTTAACCAAGATATTATTATGTAAACATTAAGGAGATGTTTGGCGCTCCAATATGGAGTAGGTCTAGAGTGGGTCCGAGGCATGTGTTAAAATAATGGGGAGTAAGAATTATTGTACCTCTTTTTGCTACAGTAAAATTATTTACAATTCAATGGTTAAAATAACCAACACTTCCTCCTTCTAATGTTTCCAATAACTCCACCCACTGGCGATCAACTCTAACGACCACTTCAATGACCCACTTCGACGATCACTCTGATGGTCAACTCCAGCAAAGACCACTTCCAATGCCCAACTTTGGCGACGACTAACTCCAACGACCAACTCTAACGATCACCTTCGACAACCACCTGTGCGACCAACTCCAATGAAAACCACCTCCGACCCACAATTTTGCATGATGACCATCTCTAGCAAATCAAAAAACTTTGGGTATAGCAAATCAAATGAACAATGTATAAAAGCACCTCAAGACCAACTTGTATAATATTTTAAAACACAAGGACCAAATGGAAATTAAACCCAAAACCTATGGACCAAAAATGTATTTTTTTCGCTTTCTTTTTCATACTAATGTTTCTTTTTTTCTTTTTTTTTTTTTTGTAGTTTAAATCTTAAGAAAAACAAAAACATTTTGAAATTAAATAAATCCTCAAACTTATACATTGTAATTGTTAAAATTAGACCTCAAAACTAGTGTATGAAAGATAAGAAATAACATATAAAAATGTAAGGAAAATATCATTTTTCATATTAATATCTAGAAAATAAATTCGGATGAAAACAAAAACTTTAATTAAAAAACCACATTTTAACAATTATGTAACTAATTAAAAGTTGAAGGGCCAAAATTCTATAAATTTGCAAGTTTTGGGGCTCAATTTTCATAATTATATAAGTTTTTTATTGTCCTAAAATTTTTTGTCTCTTGATTACAAATATATGCTTTAATCAATTGAGCTATGCACACATTAAAAAATAGGCTCGGTTTATTTATGTGGTTGACAAAGTATAATATGTAAGGTACTCTTGAATGAGAAATTTTGGACCAATCACAATTTGCCACATCCTTTCTCAAGTTAATGACAAAATAACAAATGATCACATTTGGGACAAATTGGGGAAGTCAACATGTGTCCTAAATTGAATTTGAAAGCATTGGCAAAACTTGTTGAGTGTTTTCATCTTGACCTGGAAGTCAACATGTGTCCTAAATTGAAATTGAAATCATATGTTGGAAAAACTTGTTGATGCCACTTGTTTTCGTCTTGATCCTTGGATTAAATAAAATAATTTGGTCCAATTTGATATTAATGTTTGGGTTAAAAGTCCAATTGAGCTCAAAAATAGGCTTGATTTGGCCCAAAGACCAAGCCATAAATAGAGGATCAACCAAGCTCAAGCCCATAAAGCCCACCTAAGAACTCTATAAATAGAGGAGTTCACTTCATTTTTAGGGGAGAGATAATTCTCCCTACAATCAGAAGACTCCTAACTCCTGAAGTTGAACCAGACTTAAAGGTTGAAATTCTTTGGAATACAAACATTCTTCTAATACTCCAACTTCAAGAACATTCAGCCTCCAACTTTAAGAACATCCACACGCTTGGGTTCCATACGTCAAGCGTACGCATTCAATTGAGAGAGAATCAGACGATCAAGTACTAGAGATCGAACCACATCCACATCAGATCTACATCAACTCAAGTTCAACTCCATGAAACAAGTTTCTTTGGAAACCTCATGCAAACAAATTGCCACTGAAAATATTTTAAAGAGTGCCACAAAAGAATCTATGGTAGTTAGTGTGACCCCGCTGAAATTTTTCTCCAAAGGAAAAGAAACAGAATCTGAAAGGAAACATGATGGAGGTGAGCGACATCACCTAACTTCAAAAGAAAGACAGGAAAAAGTTTCTCCATTTCCTTACTCTGACATTGAAGACATGCTAGACAACTAGTAGAAAAACAACTTATTCAACTACCAAAATGCAAGCAGTCGGAGCAGTTAAGGTAAATCAATGATCCTAACTATTGTAAATATCATTGGATCGTTAGCCACCCAGTTAAAAAGTGTTTCGTGCTAAAGGAACTAATCCTGAGGTTGGCTCATGAAAAGAAAATAGAGTTGGATCTTGATAAAGTAGCTCAAACAAATCATGCTGCAGTGACAATGACTTCAAATATCCCACCATCTGTTAGGACTAGTGTGTCCTAAATCTCTTGGGTTTTGTAGTTTTGTAAATTGTATATACATTTTATTGAACAAAATAAGAAGTTATTTTTTTTATCTTATGCGTCAACTCAATTCAATAAACTAAGATTTTATGGTTATTTTATATAAACTTAAACATGTATGTGGTCAACATACAAGGTTGGATCATGTTTAATTAATAACAAAAAAGGTCAGTAGTATAGGAATAAGGTTGGGTGCCTTATTCTGGTAACATTACGGATACATCCCACTTTGTTATTATTACAAGGAGTTGTAAAGTGTTACAAACGATTTGATCATAATCATTCATGTGGAGACATGTGAGTGGGAGTATCCTATGCAAAGAGTTTGTATAAGGCCTGACCGCGAAATGTTTAATTTCTCTTTGTAATGCCGTTAATTGTAGAAATTAACATTTCATAGAATGACTATAAGTAACTTGACCTGAATCCTAAGTGAGTTATGAATTCCTGTCTCTGAGGGCAATCCTTTGATTTGTATGGGTAAGAGTGGTCAAATCGCTGACTCAATAAGCCTACCATTTTGAGACTTTGTCTAATTAGGAAGCTGGAAACATATCTTCACAAGATGGAATTCACTCCTTCCCGTGCTTAGGATAAGTAGATAAATTACTCCCTTAAGCGTTGATTCTAGGTCTTGAACAATGAGACCTCACTCACTCTCTCACTAGCTCGAGAGGGGTTAGTTTATAATTGGACTATAAACAATTTGTTCATTAGAGGGATCAGTGGTACTTAAGAAGTTAGATATAACTACAGGGGTAAAACGGTAATTTGACCCAGATGTAGTTATGAGTAATTTGTGAAGGGTTGACTTACTGTTGATTATTAAATTTTATGGACACAGAAATATATCTATAATGTGAAGAGTGCAACTATAAGTCATTAGTGGAGTGACCTACAGTTAATGAATATTGATTAATCTAATTAAATAGTTTAATTGATTAATCTCATATCATTGGAGCTTCTAACTATAGGTCCATAAGGTCCCCTTACTAACTCATAAAGGATTAGTATTAGAATCAAACATTTTGGCTTAATTTGAAATGTTCAAATTAATAAGGGAACTAATTGTATGTGATACAATTAATATAATGTATATAGATACATCATAAAAATAAACTATCATAATATAAAGTTTATTTTGAATGAGATTCAAAATTTATACATATTATAAGAGAGATGAATATTTAAATGAGATTTAAATATTAATTATATGAATGAGATTCATATAAAAACTATAGGTTAAAATTATTATTAATGAGATTCATATTAAAACTATATGTTAAGAGAAGATTAGTTGAATATGATTTAAATTTAGATTAAATTTGAGATATTTAATTAATTGGTAATTAATTAATTTTTATTTATTTAATTATATTTATTAAATATGATTTAATATAATATAATTAAATTCATTATAATAATATTATTATATTATTATTTGAGAAATAACTTCCTCAAACGTGGAAGTTATTCTTCACTCTCTCACACTTTACGTAAAAAGAAAAAAAAAAAGGAGACATGAGAGGGAATTACAGTGTGAAATCTACAAAATGTTCTGTAAGATTTTTCTTCCCTCAAATTCTCTCTTCTTTCTCTCAAATCTTTTCCTTGCCAAAATACAAAGAGAGCCCACGAAACTTCTCTTTGATTATATCTAGAGAATAGTAAGGTCGCCATTGTGGTGGTGTTCCCAAGAGAAGAAGAGTTCTGTTTTCGTTGGAGAATTCTCATTGGTTTGTGACTTGGAGAAGAAGGTTCCCACATCGAAGAAGGTCTTCAAAGGTAGGAAATCTTCTAACCCTTAGTTCTTAAAAAGTATGCTAATATTTTGTTGTTTATCCTGTATTTTATTCTCTGTATTTTATTTTTCCCAAAACAAGTTTAATGGCACAAGGCGATCATTTGCTTCCGCTAGGAATTCGATTCCTACACCATCGACAATGTATAATGATCAAAGAGAAGGCTTAATCCAATTTGACACCTTCGAGCCTATAGTTGTTCGATTCCAACAAGAGATTCTAATGACAGATTCTCAAAGCAAAGATGAGTCTATTAAAGATGACGATGAAGGGTAGATCCTTGTGACTCGTCAAAAGAAGAAAAAGTTGAGTTTCACTCAAAAGAAGTAACACTCCTGTCAAAATTAAAGAAGAGAGAGCAAGACTCAGAAAAAGAAAGGAAAAAAGAAGACATGAAAGCCTAAGCCTGCTAAGGAAGAGGACAAGGACTTTCCTTAACCTCGACGACCAATAACTTTGGCAGAATTTTTCCCTAGAAACTTCCATGAGAATTATTTGAAGGAAGCACTAGCGGTTGTTGTTTGTCATGCTGTCAGCGCAACAGAAAGTGAAGATATTCTTACAAGTCCATCGAAGACGGTGATAGAACCAAAAGGCTTACCATCATTCAACATAGATGACTTGTTGTCACTCCCTTAAGCATAAGAGTGCCCTCATTGGTGCATTGCTAGACTCAAATGCATCTAGTGACTCAGCTTCGATGGTACGCGCATGTGCCTATTGTTGCACGTCCATAAGTTTTTCAGATGAAGACTTGTTGTTGGGATCAAAGCCAACAGATCTTTGTTTATCTCAAGATACATGCAAAAGGAGAAGGTTAGTCAGATTCTCATTGATAATGGATCAGGTGTTAACATAATGTCTAAGTCACCATGAAACAATTGGCGACCTGAAGGCCAACACATTGTTCTATGTCATAGACTCGAGGACCACTTACAATTTGTTACTAGGTCGTCCTTGGATTCATGGAAGTAGGGTGATAAATTCACTACATCAATGCTTCAAGTTTTATGAGAAGGGCATTAAGAAAGTTGAAGCAAACTCCAAGCCATTCTCAGAAGTTGAGTCCTGCTTCGCAGATACAAAATTTTATTTGAAGAGTGATAACATCAATGAAGCAATACCTATGGAGATTCCCCTAATAAACGGATGGGATAAATTCGAGTCAAAGTCACAAGCAAAGGCAAAAAAATAGTCAAGCGAAGGAGCAACTAATTCCAATCACTACCCCTAGGAAAACTATAATTTTGAAAGATGAGAAAGGCTTCGAGTTCTCCAATCTTGCACTATGTTCCTTTGTCAAGACACAAGAAGGGCAACTCACCATTCGTAGAATGCTCGAGGGGCTTGAAGGTCGGTGATGCTGAAATCTTAAAAAAAAGTTTTGTTACGCTGCTTACAAAGATAACAAAACAAGAAGTTCACAAATCAAAGGTAGATCTGACGAAAGTGGATGCTTAAAAGACAAACGAAAGATGGGTTCAACCCAAGGGCTTATAAATTGCTGGCAAAAGCAAGCTATGACTTCACAACTCACATTGAGTTCAAGAGCTTGAAAATCTACGAGCAACCTGAGCTTTCTCCATCCTAGAAGAAACTTTTGAAAGAGGGTTATGTTATAGCTGCGTCGAGAAAAGGACATGGATATAAGTCCCTGAGCCAATTCATATAACTGGGAAGAGTAAGAAAAAAGTTGTTGACAACAATTATATTACTGTTGAAAAAATCGACTATTCAAGAGAAACCGAGCAAATAACTTTTGTCTTTGACCGTATCAAGCCTTCAATTACTCGATCTTCAGTTTTTCAACATCTACATCGACCTGACCTGAACTTCGGCCTTCAAAAGACTAAGTATCCCACATCAAAGATAAGAGAAGAAGATTAATGTTTAACATCTACCTCGACCTGAACTTCGGCCTTCAAAAAACTAAGTATCCGACATCAAAGAAAGATTAACTTTCAACATTTGCTTTTGATCGTCTCAAAATGAGAAGTAATCAACATGAAAGAAAGATAAACATCTTGAAAGGAAAATCATTCATGAAGAAAACAATGACGAGAAGATTCATAGTCGTGTCCTTTCACGCATGAAGAGGAAGTTGTATGTTGACATAAATACAAAGGTTCCTTGATGGTGAAGCCAAAATTCATCATATTTTACACCGCAAATGAAGAGAATGATCAAAGCCACGATGAAATAGGAGCTTCTGAAATTTAAATGTAGAAGCTCCTTATCGCAAGAGCATAAGCTGCATAGTGCTCCTAGCTCGCATGAGCTTAAAAGGCGAATAGCAAAAAGCAAAAGACAAAAAGACCAAAAAAAAAAAAAAAGTTGAACTACGTTATGACTTGATCCCTTTTCATTTTTAAGGGTACGTAGGCAGCTTGAAGGAAGCTTTAAGTTCAGTCTAGTAAAAGCAGAAAAAAAAAAATCCTCTGACCTACGCTAGGACCTAATCCCTTTCTTCAAGGGTACATCGGCAACTTAAAGCAATTTAAGTTCAATCCATAAAAAGGTTACAAAAAATGGGTGCCACAACCACCTAACTACGACACTATAAAATCGATGTTATTCATCCCCATTAAACAATGACATTCCGAATTGATTATAATCATCTCTACTGGGGGCAACACAACCAATTGAATATGTACATCCCTCGTAAAAAGAAAGAAGCTCCAGGTGGGCATTATTTGGTGCATTTTCACTCCATTTCTAAAATGTCGATGCAACTTCACTCCATCTCGAAAATGCTGGTGCAGCTTCGCTCTATCTGCAAAATGTTGATACAGCTTCGCGCCATCTCCAAAATGTTGGTGCATCTTCGCTACATCTCCAAAATATTGATGCAACTTTACTCCATCTCCAAAATGCTGGTGCAGCTTCACTCCATCTCCAAAATGCCGGTTCAGCTTCGCGATATCTCCAAAATGTTAGTGCATCTTCGCTCCATCTCCAAAATGATAATGTAGTTTTGCTCCATCTCCAGAATGTTGGTGCGACTTCGCTCTATTTCCAAAATACTGGTGCAACTTGTTCCATCTCCAGAATGTTGGTGCAGCTTGTTCCATCTCCAGAATGTTGGCTCCATCTCCAAATACGTTGGTGCAGCTTCACTCCATCTCCAAATATGCTGAAGCAACTTTGCTCCATCTTCAAAGTGTTGGTGCCGCTTCACTTCATCTCCAAAATGTTGGTGCAGTTTCGCTTCATCTCTAAAATGCTGGTGCGGCTTTACTCCATCTCCAAAGTGTTGATGCTGTTTCAGGCCATTTTCAAAATGTTGGTGCGGCTTCGCTCCATCACCAAAATGTTGGTGCTACTTGGTCTCCTCTACGAAATGTTGGTGCAACTTTGCTCCTACTTCGAAATGTTAGTGCAGCTTCATTCCTCCTCCAAAATGTTGGTGCAGCTCCACTTGTCCTCCAAAATGTTGGTGCAACTCTGCTCCTCCTTCGAGATTTTAGTGCACCTCCGCTTATCCTCCGAATGTTGGTGTAACTCAAGTTCGATGCTTTTTTGCTACTTTTTTACCTCCAAGTTTGATGGTTATGCGGTTGCTTCTCCATCTCCAAGTTCGATGGTTACACGCATTGTTGCTTGAAAAGTAGCATGCGACGTGTTGATGTACATACCTACTACATATCTACTATGTCTGTTACATGTCTGTTACATATATGCTACATGCCTGTTGGATGTTCGCTATATATCAACAATATATTTGCAATGATGTAAAACACATCTACAAGTGGATGACGTATGACATCAATATAACCTCCATTAGAGTTGCGCATGCCAGTGAACACATGGTGTATTAACGTAGTGTCAATCTATACCTAACATGCCCTACAACCTCCGGCGCAACAAGGGACATGAGGCGTATTGACGTAGTGCCAATCTATACCTAATGTGCCCTACAACCTTTAGTGTAGCAAGGAACACGGGGCGTATTAACAACCAATCCATACTTGACGTGCCCTACAACCTCTAGCACAACAAGAAACATGAGGCGTATTGATGTAGTGCCAATTTCTACCCAACGTGCCTTAGAACCTCCAACACAACAAGGAACACAGAGCATATTGACATAGTGTCAATCTATAGCCGACGTGCCTTACAACCTCCATCGGAGTTGCGCATGCATGCCAGTGAACTCGGGGTATATTGATGTAGTGTCAATCTATACCCAACGTGTCTTACAACCTCCAGCGCAGCAAGGGACACAGGGCATATTGACGTATTGTGAATCTATATCTGACGTGCACCGGGGCGTATTGACATAGTGTCAATCTATGCCTAATGTGCCCTTTGACCTCCAACACTGCAAAGAATATGGGGTGCACGACCTCCAATGCAGTAAGGAACACGGGGCGTATTGACATAGTGCCAATCTATACCCCACGTGCTCTATAACCTCCAGCGTAGCAAGGAACAACATGTCTTACCTGCAAAGAAACAACCAAAAAAAAGCAAAAGAAAACATAAATGTACTCTTGGTGGAAGTTTAATTACCTTAGGACTTATTCTTTTTGTTAGTAAGAGTTGAATATTATGCGTTCAAGAAGTTGCAAAGTTACTCCTTGAATGCAAGTTACAGCAGCTTTAATCCTAAAAAAAAAATGAGAGCAAATTATTAAAATAAATAAAAATGGTAGCATTAAAAAAAAAAATTGCAAGTAAAGGTGGTGAATTCAAAAGAAAGAAAACAGGAAAAAAGATTGAAAAATAAAAAATAAAAAAAAGAAGTAAAAAAAGAAAAGAAAAGAAAAGAAAACGTGAAAAAAGAAAGAAATAAAATGAAAAAAGAAGAAAAAAATAGAAAAAGACAAAAAAATGAACGAAAAAACCGTGAACAAGGAAAGGAAGGAAGAAGAGAGTCAAAGCTTAGAAATTGGGATGAAAAAGAAAGCATGGAATGACTCTATTTATTAAAAGTTATAAGATTCATCAAAAATATATTAAAAGTTATAAGATTAAAAATGGTGTATTTTCAACATATTATAAAAATTAAAATCAAATTTCAATACAAACTAAAAAATTTGAAAAAAATAAAGACAAAAGTAGAGAGAGGTTGAGATTATCGACTAAAGACAGAAAACAAATAACAACAAAATATAAATTATACAATTTAAAAATAGAAAAAGTATATAGTGAGGTAATTAAAAAATATATATATGTATGGTTGTGAATAATGAAAAGAGAAAAATTAATAGAAAGAGAAAGAGAAAGAGAAAGAGAAAGTAGGGAAGATAATTAGATAAAGAAACAAAAGTGGAAAATAAAACTAAAATGTAACACCAGTAGGAGTCAGTCAAAACTCTCATACTCAAGAATTCTGGCTGTACCGTACATCACCACTGTCCCCACTCTACATTCACAACTAGAGGAAACTAAAATATATACATCTTCTTCACTCAACACTAAAATCCTTTTTAAACATAAAAATAAATAAATAAATAAATAAATAAAAAATAAAAGAAAAAAAATCCCCAAAATATCCTCCATATTTTGTCCATTTTAGGTAAAAACGATGTTACCCCTTAATTTCTTCACCGTTACCTCAATTTTCACAATATTTTGGTGATATATTGCGATTTTTTCATTATTGATTATTCGTTGTTATCCACGTTTGTCTGATTGTAAAGGTTTTCTTTTTCCAAAATTTGAGGATCTCTGCATTTGGAAAGAAAGTTTAAAAGATGATTTTAAATTTTATAATTTGAAATTCAAAAATAATTTTAAATTAATTACTTTGTTTGAGATGAGAAAGATTTAAAATGAATGTATTTAATGTTGTGTTTGGATGACTACTAAAAAAGAAAAGAAATTATAGACTTTCAACTATGATATGTTAATTGAAATTTAGAATTTGACAAGCTTGATTAAGTAATTTATTTTCAAATTCCATGAAATCTTGCAAAATTCGAGCATTCTAGTCATGAAAGTTTTTTACAAGATTTGAAATTACTTCATATTTTAAAATCATTCTATTTCTTATCGTACCAAACAATGAATTTCATTTACAATTCATTATGAGTAGAAATCTCTCAAAATCATAAGGTTCTAAATAAAGGGTAAATTTTCAAAGGTTACACTTTAATATGTGAAATTTTAAAATTCTGATTGACAAAAAAAGTAACATGATATTTTTACAATAAGTTTAAGTCTGAAATTTGAACCTTAAATCTCAATAGAAGTATATAAGTATTACATATCAATTATTGTTGAGTTATACTTATTTTCACAAAGTAATGTAATATTGTTGTATTGATAGTTTTATATTGTTTGTATATTATGTGACTTTTTTTCTCTTTTATTTTTACTTGATTAATGAAAGAGTGTTGGTAATATTTTATAGAAAAATAGTTAGGTGCATCATGAGTAACATTTAATTTTGTGTATCACTCTAAATTGTCTGATTATAATTTGGCATGTGAAAAATTTCTTACCTTTTCTTTATATATATAATTTCTTTTTTTTTTTTTTTTTTGTATGTGATGAAAGTAAGAGGCATAAAGTATTACTCTATTTTATAGATATTATTTTTTAGACTCTAACCTCAAATTTCAAGATTAAAAGTGTATTTTATCTTTTGTTTAGTTTAAAATTTAATTTTTTTTCTCATTTTAGTCACCAAATTTTCAAAATGTCTATTTTAGTTACTAAATTTGGTAAGTTTATTCTATTTTGACTCTTAAACTTTCAAAATATCTATTTTAGTCTCTAAACACTTTTTTAAAGAAATAATCATTTTGGTTTTTTATATGCTATTTCCCCATCTAATATCCACTTTATATTTGTGTCTATCCTAAATGGCTTGAAATCATACTCATATTAACATGTTTTTATAGTATAGTAAGGGTAGGAGGATTCAAACATCAATCCTCTCTCGATTGTGAACATATTTGTATGTCAATTGAGCTATTATCAATACATATACTCAAAATGATGGCATAATTTGTTAAAAACAAAACAAATATAAGAATCAAAAAGATTATTTTTTTAACACCAATAGTTGAATGCGTCTATCTATGTGCATCCCACTTTTTATATATAAATATATGAAAAAAAGTGATAAAAATTTGTTACGCTATGGGACAATTAAATAGGGATGCACACACATAAATATTATATATGATGTATAATAAGCAAATTGAAAATTTTATAACCCAAAATTAGATAAAGCTAAAAGGTTATTTATTTATTTATTTATTTATTTACAATATGTAAGATTGAGAAAATTAAACAATGGTAATGAAAGTAGGTGATTTGGGACTAAAGAAGTCAATGAAACATTTTCCTAGAAATTAGCCCCCAACTATCTCCCACTTTCAAGTGCTAAGCCCTTTTTCTGAAGTCAATAAAACACACACACTACTGTGTGCTTATCCGCTGTACCACTCTTTGTCTTGTCTCTTATTACAATACAAATACTAAATAAAACTCCCTCTTTGCCGGTGTCCTCAATTTTTCTTCTCATCAACATTTTCAAATCTATGTAGTTCAACAATGAAGTGCAAAATATTGATTTACTCACTTGAGTATTTAATTTTTATATGAATTTCTAAAAATATCCATTAGTATTAATATTTTATCGATATTTCTATTAATAAATTGAGATATTGGAGTTTTTATCGATATCAAGAAATTTAAACTTGAATACAACAACTGGGATATGAGAATTTGAACTTTATTAATTAGGTTGAATTAAAAGTTTAGTCTTTGAAATCTTAGGAGTCATTTGTTTCATGGGAGTCCAAGATTCCCATGGTATGGTCATTCGGATTACTACATTTGTTTTGTAGTAATGTAAGATCCTTTGACATTTGGAAATTCCCTATGATACCCTTACATAAAGCATCTAGAGAGTTTTGAACGCCTTTTTGAAACATGGATTTTTCAGATTCTCATCTTGAGGGCATCCATTTTTTAATTTCTTACTCTTCTTCTTTTGTATTTTATATATACTAGTTAGATGTCACATGCGATGAGTGGTTAAAAATCTTTAGAACATAAATTGTTAAATAAATATATTTTTTAGTTAAATTTAAATAGTAAATATCTAATATTAAATTTAAAAGTAAATGAAAGAGATGGTGAATACAACTATATATATATATATATATATATATATATACTTTATTTAGTTAATTTATAAGGGTTGGTTGCATAAATGAAAATGAAGTCCAAAATAATAGCATATGTAGCACAAGGATAAAATAATTGCATATATAGCACAAAATAAGCCCAAATATGGTAAAAGACTAAAAAGTCCACATGTAGCTGACATTTCGCACACTTCTTCTTCGTGATAGCCATTGATAGCTACTATCAGTTGCTATGAGTGATAACTTTCAATTTGAGAAATATTAAGTTCAATGTCACTGATAGATGAATATCACTAATATCTACCTAAGTTTTATCACTGATATCATTGATAATTAATATCATCAATACACAAATATCACTAATATATGGATATCACCAATTACCTATGATATATCATGTTATCACTGATAATTGATATTATCAATACACAGATATTACTGATATTTACTTAAGTCATAACATTAATGTAAGCATTGACTTATAATACTAAGTGTTGGGAGGAGGCAAGTGAAATTGTGGCTATGCGTTGTTAGAGGAAAAGTAGTCGAGAGTGAAAGAGCAAAAATTTTGGCTAAGTGTTGGCCAAGACTATGCGTTGATGAAAAAAGAGAAGAGCTAGCATTTTTCTTTTGAGTGGCCATGCATTGAAGGTGAAATCACGAAGGGTAGTTGTGAGCTGAAACAGTCACCCGCGTTGGAGGAGAAGTTGATCGTTGGCGGGGGAAGAAATGTACTTGACCTACCATGCGTTGGTAAGGTTGCCATGCGTTAAGGTCCCCATGCATTGAAGACGAGCATAATTGATCGTTGTAAGTGTTGAAGGTAGGAGGCGTTGAGGGCGCTATGCGTTGAGTGTGGATGATTGAGTTGTAAGGTTGAAGGTAGGAGGCGTTGAGGGTGCCATGCGTTGGGTGTGGTTTGTCGATGTAAGCGCTGAAGGTAGGAGCCATTGAAGTGCCATGCGTTGAGTGTGGATAATTGCTGAGGGCGTTGATGGTAGGCTGCGTTTGGGTGCCTTGCGTTGAAGTAAGAGAAAATTGGGTGCCTTGCGCGCCAGCCTGCCTATGAGGGTTAAGTCGGTAGTATATATATAGGTAAATGGTTTAAATGTTTAATTATTTTTAGACACTTTCGAGAGCTTAAATCGGTTCCATTTTTCAGACGAACTACAAGGGACAGAAGGTGTCCTTGTGGAATTTGGGCGGAAATCTACTCGCTTTGGTGTTGAAATCTAAGCTGGAACAGAAGGTTGTTTGTGGTTGCACAGACTGGACGGTGTCTAATGTTTGGAGTAGAACGAATCGAGGAGATCGAGTCTAGGGCTGAAATTTTAAGGTCAGTAAGTTAACATAATTCTTAACAATTCTTGTGAAGGGTGGTAAAGATGGAATTGAAATTAATTATGTGAATTTTTAGGTAAAAGCAACGGTTACAGAATTGCTATGCAATCTGGAGCAGCACGAAGTGATTTTGGAATAACTAGAAACGAAGGGGAGTTAAGTCTTGAAATTTTGAGGTAATCTGTGGAACTCAATTCTTTACAAGTTTGTAGAAGGGAAGAAAGTAAGCTAGAAACGTTTGTGTTGCAGAGGGCTTGCGTTGCACCCAAATTCTTCTTGAAATCAAGGTATAACAGAAAGGTTAAGGAACAACTTTGTAGCAATAGCATTAGTGTTTAAAGCTTGAGAATGAACCAGTGGAAACTTAGCCGTATGATGAAATTTAAAGACATTGTGCATATGTTTAGTTGTTGTTTATGTTAAAGTGAATGGAAAAGAAGAATAATAAGGAAATATGTTTATTTCAGGCCAAGAGGAGATGGGGAAGGCATATAATCCACTCAAGGCCTAGAATAAGTTGCGAGTGACATTTTTCTTGCTTCAAACGATTTTGTTGTACATGTTACTTCGGTTTTCCAATTGATTATGATTTTGTTATCAATCGATTTACAAAGCATAGTTTATGTTTCTTAAAAGGTATTGAAAAGTATGTTTATGAAATGTTATTGATTTAAGAGTTGCCCTGTTTCTTATGGAAGATTTGCATATGAACTGTTTGTATAAAGTATTGCTTTCCTTAAAGGAAAATGTTTTAGAGGAGACTCAGTGCTAAGGGACATGAGAAGGCACGTGAGTTTCCCCGGGACCCAGTACTGAGGGACATAGAGAATGTATTTGGGCAACCCGCCATGTTCCTATGTGCACATAGAGATTAAATGCTGGTGCGTTGAGTTCTACTCCGCATCGAGCCTTATTTGTTTTCGACATTGGGGTGTTGAGTTTTGCTCCGCCTCAACTAAGGAGAAGTATTGCTACTAAACTGATTTCTTTGTGATTTGCTGAAAAATCATGTATGATTTGACAAGGGCATTTAAGCATGTTTTATCCAATGAATATGAATTGATTCCATGTTTTACGCATGAGTTGAACTTAGTTTTATCCTGATGATTTCTGAACTAAAAGTAGTTTGTTAAAATTAGTCACTCACTGGGCCGTTAGCTCATGTTTTCAATGTTTTCTTTTCCTCCCAAGTAGCAAGAACGTTCCCGGTGCTTAGCCTACTCCAGCTCGCTCTGCTTAAGCTTCGAGTTTCCAGAAACAGTTTATTTCTTTGTTGTTGTACGTGTAAATAACTTAACACTGATGGCATGTAGATTTAGTTGTATATAAGTGGGTTGTGAGAGAGTATGTTGTAAAAGTGTACTCTGTACAAGATGGATTGTTTATATTATGATCATGCATTAGTATGGCTTGATTCTACGATTGTATATGTATGGATTGTTTATACAGGAAGTTATGTAAGATGGGGCAATATGCGTCACAAGAGGGGTGATGTTTATTGTCCTCACATCTCCTTTCAGGTTAAGTAGGTAATCAGGGAGGGGGTGTGACAACTAATATCATTAATATAACTGATATCTACCTAAGTCATACGACTAATGTCTACCTAAGGTATATTACTTAAATCACTAATATTTTGACACTAAGGCTATCAATGATATTACGAATATTACCGAGATACAAATATCACTAATATTTACCTAAGTTCTATCATTGATACATGCATATCATTGATATCTACCTAAGATGTATCACTAATATCATTGATAATTAATATTACCGATACACGGATATCACCGATATCTACCTAAGTCATATCACCAATATCTACATAAGTCAAATTACTAATATGCGGATATCACTAATATCTACTTAAGTTATATTACTAATATCACCAATATCATCAAATTTTAAATGCTAGAATTGCCAAATTCATATTTTCACATTTAAATAGGGCTTTAGTATATCAGTGGCTATCACTAATAGATTTATATTATTATGTCATAATAATAGAAGTCTATCGTTGATAGCTACTAATAGATTTAATAAGTTTTAGAATTTTTAATTTGATCTTAAGTATTTACTATTAAATTATTGTACATTAGTTGATATAAGTCTATAAGTAATAGACTTCTATCACCGATTGAAGTAGTCTATCAATGATAGAAGTATATCACTAATAGACTATCAGTGATATCATAGACTATCAATGATAATAGTTTATTACTAATCACTACAACAAAAATAGGCTTTTATGACTCTAAAAAACAGTCATTACCACATTTATTGACTCTTTTTTTTAGTCATTTAATCGCCCATCATCTAAAGTGTATAGATGACACATGAGAAATCAGTCATCATTGACAGTTTCATGACTTTTAGTCACAGTCAACAATAAATATATATTGACATTTATTCTAATTCACCGAAACTATTTATATGACAATTTTATACAGTCATTAAAAAATCAAAATGTTGATTTTTTTCTGTCAAATAAAGAGTTACGTTGACATTACACTTCTGTCATCGCAAAACAAATAATGACACATTTAAAGTGTCAATAATACATTAACTATGACATTTTTTTAAGGTCATTTAATTACATACATTCCATGACTTTTGTCAGATATCATAGAAACCATTACCACGATACACGTTATTACACTTGTGTTTCCTTCAGTTTCAACACAAAATATGTACGCAAACATAAAAAGTAACTTTCATATATAATAATATAGTTCCAATTGTTAATACAAGGAAATCAACTAGTAATCAAATTCAGTACTTACAACTAAGTGTTGGCATACTACCAAAAAATATATATACAACACCTATTTAAATATCTGGGTTGGTGGGCTTCCTTGCTTCAATGTGATCGTCCAGGAACCTTATAAAAAAAACATTCATTTTAGAATTTGACTCAATACAAGTAAGCTTCGATGAACACTTTCAAAAAAATTATGCATATGATCATAATATAGCCACATAAATATATACTATATCACATTATAATCTCAATTTTTAACCTTAATAACATGAATAACCTCCAAATTTAACTTATACACTACTCTACTAGAAAGAATTAGGGTTAATTGAAAAACTGTTTCGTTGAGGAGGAGGAGGAAGAGGAGGACGAGGAGGAGGAAGGGGGGAGGGGGGGCAAGTGAACATAATACAGTAGGAGCAAAACAAATGTATAATTTAAATACTCACATAAGTCTTACTATCCACAACATAGACACTTTCAACGTCTATCAATGTCAATAACTATTTT
Organism: Citrullus mucosospermus; assembly: GCA_030954485.1. Taxonomy (NCBI): domain Eukaryota; kingdom Viridiplantae; phylum Streptophyta; class Magnoliopsida; order Cucurbitales; family Cucurbitaceae; genus Citrullus; species Citrullus mucosospermus. The sequence goes on along the minus strand of CM062057.1, from coordinate 11,404,978 downwards.
GAAACGATTGTAATAACTATTAGGGAATTTTCCACAACATAGACAAATTCAGTGTCAATCGATGCCAATAACTATTTGGAAAGAATTCTAATAACTATAAGAATAAATTAAGCCTACCTAAATCTAGTAATGTGAGCCCATATTTGAACTGAGGTCTTAACAACATAAACCAATTGAAATAAACAAATAATTCTAGGTTATATGATATATACCTCTTAAGCACCAAAAAAGACTGCAACTTCAAAACTTCTTCCTCCGACCTACTTCTTCCACATAACATTGTCCTCAAAATATTGAAATACTAACTACAAATAAGATAAATATAGAAGAGTAAGAGTCAGCTAAAATTATAAAGTTTAATAAGAAGATCAACATAATACAAATCCAACAATTACGACATTTCCATCACCCCCATTTTACCTTTTTGCTAACAATCATTTTGAAAGTTTTTTCTCCGATTCGATTGCAAAAAATCACTTGTGATGTTACCCAACCATAGACAATATCATGTGTCATGCCAACCTTTTCCAAACAAAACATATAAATATTAATATAAAACTAGTAATGGAGTTATATAACAGATCAAACACACTAGAATTCTACAATACCTCCAAACAAAACGACGACATTTAACTCTCATACCCATACCAGTTTAATTCATGCTTCAACTCCACAAAATGTATTTCACAAATGCATTCAATTCTATATTGAGTAACAAAATATAAGTACTCCATCCACAAAAAAAAGTTATGTTTTCTCCATACTCCAACAACTGTTACTACCACAAAACCTATGCGAAGAACATGTGCGATCCCACATACTCTGCCCACTCAATTCGTACCACGTCAATGTCATCTTGTGAGTATGTAGGTGGCGCACCTTTCATCTATAAACAAAGAAAGGCAAATAAACTCGAAGAACTAAATACGTAACTTCAATTTGTATGAATTTGTAATACGTACTATATCTAAAATTGATGTGGTTCTTGATAATATTATCTCACGCATGTATCACATGACATAATATCTGCATTCGACCACACCGGATTGCTTAGGGCACTGTTTGTATCACACCCTCTTTCTAAGATTATTTCGTGGAAGAGCTTATTAAGGAAAGAAGTAGGACAAGAATGGTTGTGGTCGCTGAGGGAATTTGAATTAGAAGGATTTGATAGAAAGGCTGAGTTGAACGAATCTTGAATTTTGAAATCAAAGTAATTCTTGAAGTTAAGAATTATTTTAAGTAAGATAAACAGATCAGGAGAACGCAACTATGATTTTAAGCTTAGACGTAAGGTCTTTGGAAGAAAGGAAACCTCATCAAGTGATGGGCAGGGTTAAAAGAGTAGTTGAGAAGTAAGTGAAGTTGGACGCATACTTAGTGAAAAACCATGTTGGACGCATGGTAGAATCGCTTGAAGGCGTATAATTGAGGCAAACGTATGGTATTATGTGGTAGAGAAACGCGGCAAGCCTTATCTGACATTTGGAAAGTTGGCAAGTTGAGAAGAAACTATGAAATGGGCAGTAGTTAAAAAAGTGGCCTAAATAGTGTGGAGCAGAAGTGGCTAAGTGTTGGCCATGCGTTAGTGGAGCTATGCGTTGGAAATTTGCTGAAGGTCACTAGGCGTTGACGGCCATGCGGCGTTAAGGGCCACAAGGTGTTGGAAGTCGCTATGCGTTGAAGGTTGGTATGTATTGGTACCTTAGAAGAAGAGCCGAGAGAATTATGCGTTAAGTAGCTATGCGACGACTGGGCGCTGAACAATTGTAAAACAAGTGTAAGCTATGCGTTGCTGAAGCTTTGCACGGAAGGTTGAGTCGGCCAACCTAAGTAAGGAGGTGATGGCCGTATTGGTGAGTCGGTGGTATGTATATATATAAGTAAGTACGCCGACTTAATCAACACTTTTAGACATAGTTCAAACCCCGATTTACCCCTTTTTCACAGAAGAACGACGAGGGGAGGTCGAAGAAACTGTTTAAGCCGGAGTTAAGTAGGAACCAGACCATTTCCATGGTGAAATTGGAATTGAAACCAGAGGTTTGACGGTTGACGAAAGTTTAGACATCATATGGTGTTCTGAAGAATAGCAAGCTGGGAAGTTGAAGCTGCCGCGAAGTTTTAAAGGAAGAAACATTCGGAATTGTGCTACTGTGAAAGCTGTTAGCTGATACGAAGCAATTGAAGTTATTCAAAGATGGTTTCCTTAGTAAAGAAGAGGTAGAGTTGGAAATCTCATGGTAAGTTAGGAAGCTCACTTTTTTACAAGTTTGTAGAGGAAAGATAGATCTGATTTTTTTGGCTGGAATTCGATATTTAGCTGTTTGAGAACAGGTTACAGAAGGAAGAAGAAGAACAATAACCATCGGGGGTCGCTAGGAAAGGAGTATCGTTAAAGAATTGGAGGGTGATCAACGAGACAGGTGTCGCTGGTAACGCAAGGGGCCTTGCGTCTCACAACTCTCGCTGACTCTCGCTTAGTATCGCTTATTAAGGTAATATCGCTAGTCTAGTGAAGCTGAGTATCGCTGATGCCGCATGGTTAGAAGCAGTTAGTCTAAAATCTCGCTCATTATAGGAAGTTGTAAACGAAAGAAAAATTAATGATAAAAACCCATATCTAAGATATTTGAATAAACATAAAGAATATAAGGAGGAATGTTAGAAATGTCTAACATGAAAAATGTATGTTTACAGGTCAAGAGAAGCTAGGGAAAACATATAACCCACTCGGAGCTTGGAATAAGTCGTGAGTGACTTTATGATTTGAGATAAGCTTAAATTCAGTATTGTTTTCTATATGTTTAATACTATCTTTAAAGTATGAGCTGAAAGGTACTTTTGTATATGAACTAGCACATATCTTATAAAATATGAGATTAAGCTTGAAACGTAACAGATAACGTTCTAAGTTTTATCAAGATAGTTACCAGATGGGTGTTCGAGAATTTTGAGATATCATGATTACATTTAATTTATGTTAAAGGTATTATACGTGCCTATGCACTAGAGAGAATTGAATGGGACCCAATGCTGAAGGTTAGTTGAAGGCATATGGGCAGTCCTAGTAATTAATTTATATGAAACTCTCACCTAAGGATTTAAAGACGGTGAGTAAGTAATGCCCTGGGACCTTGGTACCGAAGGACACGAGAAGGTACATGGGCAGCTCGAGATCAGATAGACTTATGAACATAATAGAAATACTTGACGCTAATGTGTAGAGATTACTTCACACAGCTAAGGCTTATTGACGTTGGGTGCGTTGAGTTCGCTCCGCCTCAACAAAGGTTTAAAGAAAAGACAATCATTTACGTAATGATAGTGATTTTACAGGTTATAGCCATTTACAAGTTTATGAAGCGTGATATAAGGCATGTTTGAGCAATTCATACCAAAGATTGTAGTTATGATTTTATTGAGTTTGTATTTTAGTAGCCACTCACTGAGCATTTTAGCTCGTGGATTTCTGTTTCTCTGATGTTTCCTTTCCAGGTAGCAAGCGTGTTCGGGGTGCCTAGCCTACCATCAAAATCTGTTTGTGTCAGAATAGAATTTTTGTAATTTGGAAATCTGTAAACCCCATCCCTTAGTAGAGGTTGAACTTATTTTAAGTGGCATACGTGAGTTCCACCGGGCATACTTGTAAACTTTAAACATGGTCTTTTAAAACTTACTTATGATGCGATCTTATTAAGAAGTTTTGTATAACTGTTGTAAGGCTGAGCATTTCACTGGCTAGTTATGATAATAAAATAAAAATGCTTTTATAACAGGGTATAATAGAATACATATTAGGTAACACTCACTCCTAGCTATAGATATAGAAGTATATATATTATCTAGGGTGGGGGTGCTACAGTTTGTATCAAATGCAAAACACATGTTAAGTCAATTTTGTACATGTTTATTGGATAAACTATGTCATGTACGAAATAACATACCTTAATTGATTTCCAATTAAACTTTTTCTTCTTAGGGTCAACAATCTTGAAAGACCTACAAATGGCTTTAAATGTAACATGTTTCTTTATGTATTCATACTAGTTAAAGTTGTGAAATGCTAGCTATAACATACGTACAATGCCTATCACATTGATATATCTTGGTCGAGTCGATTTTTTAAAGGGTCCATCCAAAATATGCTACTTTTTGAATGATCAATAATGATCAAAGTTCAATGATTCCTAAAATTTAAAGAATGACAAAAAATAAAATTATACAGTGCACAAAATATAGTATAATGCATTTTATACAACATACCCAGAATTGTAAGGGAAGATGAAAAGTTGATTATCCAATCCTGTCATTCTCGAGGACAACAATTGAGCCCGAGATTCTTTGTTGGTTGAGATTGAGATGAAACCAGCATCTAGAAACTTATACAAACTCAAAGTCTTTGATTTCTCCATTAGTTTGTATAAGTACCTGTAATATTAATAAAACTTTATACAGTACTGAATATATATATTTTAATACTAAACCATGATATATTAAGATTACTTACATTATATATGCATCAATACAAGGAGTGCATATAGGGTGCATGTGACAAAAATCTCGTAAGACCTTAACCAAAATGCAGCACTTGCGTTGGATTCCGAATACTTCCATCGGTACAGTGATTTGAATTGATGATCCAATATATTCAAGTTCACGGAGTAAATAGTGTAAAGCAACTGGTGAACTTTCAATAGCTGTCATTGATAGAACTCCTAAACTTTTACTTGTATTTTTTCCTTCCTCCTATTAACAAATAGTGTAACATGAGAAAAAAATTACTTATATAGAATAAAAACCAACAAGGATGGAAAATGTTACCTTTTCATTATCAATTATGACAAGATCCCGTGGCCATAGCAAGTGTGAGCCTACTTCTTGAGATAACAAATTTTCTTCTCCCTTTGTTGGTATTGGGACAGAACAATCACCATGAACAACTACGTCAAGTGAAACCTTCACATTATCACTATTAACGTCATAGTCAAATATAGTCCCCGCTCCGGCGACATTATTTTTAGATCCGATTGCCAACAAACAAGAAGTTCCATCCTACCATGAGTAAGTTGAAATGTAATTGTTAATGTTTACTAACGTATATTATGTAGAATATATACTAAATTAAAGTGAAAAACCTACATTAATGGGCTGTGGGGCCACAGATTTGCTTGAGTTCTGTTGTTTATGTTCATCCACCTGTAGGGAATAAATGAACTTACATTACATATATTATTTTCAATGCATATTACAACCAATAATTTGAGCTATAAGATAGACATAAAACCTCTTCTTTTTCAACCTTCACTTCAACATATTGAGAACTTCTCGTGTGCTTCAACAATTTTGCCTTTGCCTAGATAAAAAATTTCATTTAGGTGGTTAATTTGTTATTGTGAAGTTTATGAAAAACTACTTAGAATATGAATTGAAACACATTAACCTGGTCATTCTTATTTTCTGCTTCACCACTTTCTTCAATATCACTTGGAAAATCGTCCTTTTTTCCTCTCCGTGAAATCTTATTTTGGTCCAATAATCCTTTCTTCACCTGTAAAAAAATTCTATGGTATTAAATATTTAACATCTACATTAACACATTAAGTACAATGAATAGATGGCACATTCAACCTTCTCATTGCTGGAAACAGGTTCACCATCTCCTTCTTTAATGTCTTCTGAAGAACCATCCTTGTTTGAACATTTGGTTAGATTTTTTTGTTTTTTAAGTTCTTCTTCCAACTCTTTTATACGTGCAGTCATCTTCGCTTTCTCATCCGCATCAAATGTAACTTTGTCTTCCTTCTTCATTTGTTTTGGTGTATGAAAATATTTACTGGGCATGATAAACTTACCCAATCTTCTAACTACTCCTGGAGGATCTTTGCTCCCCAACGCTTGTGATAGGATATCTCCACTCGTAGATGTGTTGTCACTTTCGACATTATGAGTGACCAACATTTCATCATATTGAAAAGAAAAAATCAATATTTAAGGATAATGCAATGAAATATAGGTAGTCAACAAATACTTACTATACGATCCACCACTTTTTCCCTCTCGATCCATCCGAGCCCTTTTCCATAAAACGCATCGCTTAGTTAAATCTTCATTTGGTAACGACTCCTTCTGCACCAATAACAAACCATCGCACATGAATTTGGATTCAAATGTAATATGTAAGTCGTATAAAAAAATAAATAGTACTGAATTAGTATCTTACCAGCTCTTCCGAAAAATTAGCATACCCCTTCGGCGACATTCGATGATTATACATATGTTTTTTCCTCTTTTCTCGGTTCTTACTACTGACCACCTTAATAAAATTACATAATAAAATGTCATAATGATACTTTGCAACTTCAATGTAAGTGAATACAAAGTTTGAATGTTTCTAACAACAATACTTACTTGGAACTCTTCCTTAAGCCGAAAACTGACAAACGCATCCCAATGATCTTGTTCAATGTGGGAATACTCAATTGGGGGACATTTTAATTTCTCTAGATCATCCTTAAATGGCCTTATATACTTCGTAGTCAAAGCATATTTGAATTGACGGAAACAAATGCCCGCAGTTTGCATGAGATTCTTCTTCGATCTATGATCAACAACAAATCCACCCTACGAATCCACACCAAATGTTATATGTTAATGCAAAGCAAATAAAATCTAAATACCATTTTTGGGCTATGTGTATACCTGAATGAGGTCCCAAATCTTTTCTTTTATCTCCAATGGCACTGCTTTCCAACTATTGTATGTAATTGGAACATGGGATCGGACGGACGCTCCTATGAAACTTTTCATTTTTACTGCATTGCACCCAAATGGCTGACCATTCTCATTGTATTGCACCACTCTTCTATGACCTTCACTGCACGCACGAGTGATCTCATGCATTCTAGTAGGTCCTCTAGTTTTCTTTCTCTTAATTCGCCATCTATAACTGGGGGATCTGCATCACTATCATGTTCATCATCAACTATATCGTCTAAGTCATTGCCTTGTGCATCAGCAAATGTATCATCCATCAAACGATCCAACTGCTTGTCCTGTGTATCATCAATCGTATCGTCCATCTGTTCATTATGATTTTTGTAAATGTAAAGAAAATTGATAGTTAGTAGTATAATTACAACGGTACATTCAATAATAATTAATAATATGATTTATAACAGTACATTAAATAACATTTAATAATGTGATTACAACAGTACATTAAATAACGGTTAATAATAGGATTACAATAGTGCATTAAATAAAAGGTCCAATAATAATAAGTGACACATTTCCCACTGAAAATTAAAAAAGCATATCTGTTGGAGCGATCCCTTTTTCCATTAACAATAACCTACGAGATAAACAAGAAAATCTATGAACATTAAAGGAAAACAAATAAGAACTGAAAGCAATCGCGTTATTTAGATGTACATACTTGATAAACTTTCAAGTGTCAACCCATGTGCCTTCACAATCATCTCTTACATATGGAATTTCAGTTTCGTCTATATCAGTTGGTGATGTGCATTTTGAAACTGAAGGATAGTCCAAAGAAGTATCTCCAAGCTCGTCATCATAACTTGTATCGGCAAAATCTTTTTGAGGTGGTGTGATAACAATTGACCATTGTGCGTCAATAGGATCCTCTATATAAAAAACTTGCCTTGCTTGAGTGGCTAGGATGAATGGATCCGAAGTATGTCCTATACGATTTAGTTTCGCTAAGGTAAATCCAAGATCGTCAATTTGCACCCCATTTTGGTTTTCAACCCAGTCGCACTTAAATAATGGAATCTTAAATGTATTGTAGTTAATTTCCCATATCTCTTGAATAACCCCATAAAAAGACATGTCTGATACAATCAGATTCCTATCTTTTGCACTGGACACTTGCATTGTTGTGGCAACTAATGTAACCCCACTATTTTGGACAGTGCAACCATTGTTGCGGGATTTGGTGCTATAACTACAACCATTAATACTATAACCCTCAAATGTCATCAATCCTGGATTGGGGCCATGTGCCAACCAACGCACAGTTGAAGAAACCGGTTTTCTATCATGTATTTCCTGCATCACCTATTATTACAGGCAGACATTTCATTCAGTGTGCGACTAGATTAAATGGATATAGCAAAAAAAGGGGTATGAAAATTAAATACCTCATCGCGTATCCAACTAGCAAACGATCGATTGTGTTCATTTTGTAGCCACTTTTCATTATTTGATTTCCTTGGATTTTGGACCTTCAAATACTCCAGATGTTGTCTACAAAATGTACTAGATTTTAGGTGATAATACATTAAACAATTACATGATTTGAGAATTATAATATACTAACATTCTATATGGTTGTACTTCTTCAGTGTTCTCAAGTACATATAGATGTGCTTGCTTTAGTTCCTGCACGTTGGGTCTAACATGACATCCAACTGATAAAGGTTTATCAATGCGTGTTTCTTCTCATCTCTTGAATGAACCAAGCCCAACGGAATCTAACCCAGATAGGAATTCAGAACAAAATTCAACAGACTCCTCACATATGTGTGCTTCCGCAATGCAACCTTCCGGTCGATTTCTATTTCTTACGTAACTTTTCAACACTTTCATATACCGTTCAAATGGATACATCCATCGTAGGTAGATGGGCCCACAAAGTTTCACTTCTCTTACAAGGTGAACAGTGAGATGCAACATTATTGTGAAGAAAGAAGGTGGGAAATACTTCTCAAGTAGACATAATGTAACAACTATATCCTCTTGCAGCTTATCTAACTCTGGTACCCGCACACTCTTGGAGCATATTGCATTGAAGAAGAAACATAATCTAGTAATAACATACCTCACATTCTTAGGTAGCACTGAACGTAATGCAATCGGAAAGAATTGTTGCATTAAAACATGACAGTCATGTGATTTCAGGCCATTAAGTTTCAAGTCTTCTAACGAGACCAGACTTCTAATATTAGAGGAATAACCTTCAGGAACCTTTATTTCAAATAAAGTCTTATAGAAATGATACTTTTCTTCTTTTGATAATGTATAACACGCTGCAGGAATGTACATTTTACTCCCCCGACGTACAAGAGCTAATTCAGGTCGAAGGTTCATTTCAACTAAGTCAAGTCTAGTACTCATTCCATCTTTATTTTTTCCTGGAACCTCCAGTAACGTACCTATGATATTCATGCACACATTCTTTTCGATGTGCATTACATCAAGACAATGTCTAACCTGCAACTCTTTCCAATAAGGCAGTTCAAAAAATGCAGGTCTTCTTTTCTAGTAGTTATCTGAAGCTTTGTCATTCAATTTCTTGCCACGCTTCTTTCCACTAGGAAAACTTATGTCCTTCAATTTATTGTAAATCTCTGCACCTAACATTGGGTGTGGAGGATTTCCATTCTCTTGTTTACCATCAAAGGCTTTTTTTTGTCTTCTGTACGGGTGATGTCTTGACAAAAATTTTCTATGGCCCATGTATACATTTTTTTCCCATGATGTGACCTGGTTGAATTGGTATCCTCTCCACATACTGGACAAGCTTTATACCATTTCACAGTACAACCACATAAATTTCCATACGCGGGAAAATCATTAATAGTCCACAATAGCACTGCTCGCAAAGTGAAAGACTCTTCTCTGTATGCATCAAAACATTCAACTCCAACTTCCCACAAAAGCTTCAAATCCTCAATCAACGGAGCTAGGTACACATTAATATCATATCCTCGTTGTTTCGGCCCTGATATCAACATTGACAACATTAAAAACTTCTTCCGCATACACAACCATGGAGGGAGGTTGTACACTGTAATAATGACTGGCCAACAACTGTATTTAGTACTTAGATCTCCATATGGGTTGACTCCGTCAGTGGATAAACCCAAACGAAGATTTCTTGGTTCTAAACCAAAAGCTGGCCATAGGTGATCTATTAACTTCCAGGAGGGAGAATCAGCTGGGTGTCGCATAATACCGTCTACCTTCCTATCTGTAGCATGCCAACACAAGTTTTTTGCATGTTTAGCGCTCTTGAACATACTTATAAACCTTGGAACTATTGGAAAGTACCACAACTGTTTAGCAGGCACTCCTTTTTTCTCTTCTTTTGAGTTCTTAAGAACCTTCCATCTCGATAGATTACAGGTAGGACATTGGGTGCTGTTTGCATACTCTTTTCTATATAAGCAACAATCATTTGGACATGCATCTATTTTTTGGTAACTCAAACCTAGGGCACCTAATGTTTTTTTAGCTTTATACATAGAATTTGGCATCTCATTCTTCTCAGGTAGGAATTCACTTATTATTGATAGTAATTCAGAAAAGCTTGAATTTCTCCATCCAAATCTAACCTTTAGGTTATACAACCTCACAAGTGCTGACAACTTCGTAAATCTTTTACATCCTGGGTATAATGGCTTTTTAGCATCGTCAAACATAGTGTCAAAGATATTTGGTGCACCAGGAAGTTGATCATGAGCAGTTTGAACCATGTCAATTACGTTAAACAAATCGTACTCATCTTCATAGTTTTCATTTAACTTGGGATCTGAATTGTTAACATTGTGTGTGGCTAAATCTTCCCCATGCCAAAACCATAACTTATAACTCTGATCAATTCCATTGACATATAAATGATCCCTAACTATCGAAACATCCTTAGATATACGATTTCCACATTTTAAGCATGGGCATCGAATGGAATTGGAACCATTGTCATGACGCAAACCAAATTCAATGAAAGTTTCAACTCCAACCTCGTATTCTCTAGATAATCTACTTTTGACCATCCATGATTTGTCCATCACACAATACTAGGGAATTAAGAACTTGTTAATTTCCCCTCCCCAAAAAAGAAACCTGATGATAAGATCATAATATTAGACAATAACTTTTATCAAGTCCATCTACAGTCGTTTTTTTTAAAGTGGTTAATTTGTAGTTTCGTCAAGATCATTTCTAACATAAAAAGTTATAAATGACAATCTAATTCAACAAGTTAAGTTAGCTAGGTAGCATGCTTTTGATATGCACAACCAATTAAAGAGAAATGAGAATTGGGTACATGCACAGTTCGCATCCCAAAGTTTCTCGAAGGACACCTAAGCATGGCTTCTCAGCTCAAAACAAGGACAAAAAAGTGCGTAAGTGACAGTTCCAACCTCAACTCATCATATAGAGTAAACTCAAAGTGACATACATACTATTCCACAAATGACACAAGTTAAGTTAGCTATGTAGCATGCTTTCAATGTGCACAACCAAGTAAAAAGAAATGAGAATTGGGTACATGGACAAAGTGACATCTCAAAATTTCATAAAGGACTTCTAAGCGTGGCCTCTCAACTCAAAACGAAGACAAAAAATGCGTAAGTGACAGTTCCAACCTCAGATCGTCATACAGAGTGGATACAAAGTGACATATATATACTATTCCACTAATTACAAAATCAAAATCAATTCACTATCCTATCAACAAACACATTCCTTCCTCCGAAAACTAGAGAAGTGACAATAAAGTGAGAATCAAAAGACCGAACTTACCGAAATATAAGAGCAAGTAGGAAAGTAACCACAGGAACAATGTTAACCAATGCACAAGCGAAAGTGAAGCCCTGAATTAAGAACACAAACAACAAACCAGTCAACAAATAAACGAACAGAAAAACATGTAATTGCTATTTGCAGTTTGAAATTTAATGAAGAATAGAGGCTGGACTCACTTGAGGATGGAGACCAAGAGACTGGACTCACGAGAATGGAGAGGGAGAGCGAGAGCCGAGAGGAGCTAGAGTGGAGGGGGAGAGCGAGAGGAGCTAGAGCGAGTGGAGAGGGAGAGCGATAGGCGAGAGGAGAGCGAGTGGAGAGCGAGAGCGAGAGGCGAGAGGAAGACGAGTGGAGCGGGAGAGCGAGAGGCGAGAGGAAGGCGAGTGGAGCGGGAGAGCAAGAGGCAAGAGGAGAGCGAGTGGAGAGTGAGAGCGAGAGGCGAGAGGAAAGCGAGTGGAGAGGGAGACCGATAGGCGAGATGATAGTGAGTGGAGAGGGAGTGTGAGAGGCAAGAGGAAAGCGAGACGCTAGGGAGACCGATAGGCGAGAGGAGAGCGAGACACCGGAGAGACCCAGAGGCGACAGAAGCTTCGATTGGAAAGGGAGACCGAGAGACGAGGACAGCGAGACGCCAGGGAAACCGAAAGGCTACCGGATGTCGGCTGGAGAGGGAGACAGAGAGACGAGGGGAAAGCGACACTCCGACAATGGTGGTCTGAGACGGGCATGAGGGAGGCCGTCGATGTGAGTTCGAAATAGTGAAGGAGATGGGACTGTGGAGAGGCGCGCCAAATCAAAATAACTTTATTAATATTATTTAGGATTTTATATAAAACCCTAAATAATATTAATAAATTTTAAAATAATATATTTAAAAAGTGAGATAAAAAGTTAGATAATTGTATTTTACATAACTAATTTTGTGAAGAAATAAAAAAGATACGTTAAATAAATTAAATTGAAAAAAAAAACTTGATCAATTTTTTGTGATAGTAGCAAAATTTTAATGACTTGAAAAAATTGTCATAATTTAATGACTTTTAATTTTAGTCATAATTTGGTGACAAATAAAATTAGTCAAAATCCGAAAAGTACATTCGATGACTGTTTTTTTCAGTCATAAATCAATGACACGTAAAAATAGTCATGTATTCCGCCGAATCCGAAAATTTCCTTTTTTTCCCGCAAAAACGCGTGATTTTGGATTTAATGACTCTTTTTTCACTTTCTCCTCTATTTTTTGCACTATTCATGAGTCATTGAATGTGTAATTTGTTGTAGTGAATAGATTTCATGCTTTAAAGTCCTAGAAAAAGAAAAAAAATTATGGGACCATTTGATAATGTTTTCGTTTCTCATTTGTTGAGAAACAAACTTATTTGATATACATTATTTTGTTTCTTATTTCTAAATTTTAAAAAAAGACTTTTTTTTTTTTTTTTATAAAATGTGAAAAATTGATAATTAAATAAAGTAGTTTCTTTCAAATCCATTTTCATTTGTTATGTATATTTAACGTTTTGTTTTAAATATAAAATTTGACAATTGACTTATTGGTGTTAAGACACTTGTGAAAATGATTATGCACTCTTAAATCTTAAGTTTGAGACTCAAATTCATCTATTTTTTATAAGTAATAATAATAATTACTTTTTAAGTAAAAAGGAAGATGCTTTCATGAAGGGGAGAGATAAGGAGATAAAATGGAGAATGGGAGGAGAGAATGAGATAAAATCGTGGGTGAGAAGGAGAGAGAAGCTGCCGAGAGATGGTAAAATGGGAGACAAAAGGGCAAACTTGATATTTTAAAAAATTTAAAAGTTGACCGATAAACATTTGCTATATTTGTAAATATTTTAAATAAGTGTTATATTTTATTAGATTGTTTCCCTAATTGTACTATTTGCTAGAATTTCTCAACAATTTCTCAATTTATAATGAATAAAAAATTAATATATTGGATGTAGTAAAAAATGTTTGGAACATAATTTTATAGAGTGAAATATAGATGGTTGAACAGATATAGTTTTTGTAAACATTACACATCAAATTTAAAAATAATTGAAAAGATAAAATGAAGTAAGATATTTTCATTTATAATTTTAAAATCTAACCTTATCTCTTCATCTAGCAAAATCTAAATATAAATTTCTCTTCCTTCTGTCACATTTCAATGTTTCTCTTAGGGTGAACAAAGACTATTGATTTTCATTTAGAAGACTTTGAGCTTTCTAATAAAATGAAGTTTGGGGGGAAAGAAAAATGAAATATGTGTATTTATTATGTGAAAATATGCAAGAAAGAGAAGTGCATAAATTGTGAAGAAATTTGTATTTGTTAAACAATGTGTATAAATAGTTTTAAATTTCAATTTACTAAATTTTTATTAATAAAAAGGAAACACAGGAAAAAAATAAAGAATATAAAAATAAAATAGGAATTGTTGAAAGATTCAATGACAAGAGATAAATTTGATTAGTGAGAAAAAAAAAAAGGGCATGAAATTTACAAAACTTATGGAAGGATATTAAACAAAATAGAAATTATTGAAAGCAAGAAAAAATGGTAAAATTAAATGAAAAAGAAAAAAGAAAAAAAGGAAAAAAGACATGAATTGTAGGTACAAAATCATGAAGGGGTGTGAGCGTAAGGGCAAAGTAGTCATTATTAAAAAAAAATTAAAGTAGTCATTATTAAAAAAATTAAAGATAAAGAAAGAAGTTAAAAATTAATATAGTAAAGATATCACTTTTCTTTATTTTCATTTTATAATAAAAATAAATATTGTTGACCATATATCACTCATTTTTGTTATATCATAGTTGTTTTTAATTGTTAGAAAGATATCCAAATTCAAATACAAGTTAATATTTGTTTATAAAAAAATTTAATTAATATATATTATTTTGCAGAGAAAAATAACATAAAATGATAAAAACTCTATTCATTTAAAAAGAATTTTAAATTAATAAAAACAAATATGTTATATTTTCTAAAAAACCAAATATGTTAAGTAAGTTCAATTTGTTAAATTAATTATAAATTTATGAACCACCTTAAAGACATTCTTGGAATATTGTGTAAATTTAATGGATTTCAAGTAGAAATCCTACCAAACAAACTTAGTTATCCAAGTATTCTTAGATATCTATAAAAATATTATTACATCATGGTTACCTAAAGATGCTAAGCATCTATAATACAGAACATATATAATTTTGGACATCTAAAGATTATAGTTATCTATATTCCCAAAAAAACAAACTACCCCTTTAAATTATATATAATAAATCCTTGTAATTTAAATTGTGTCTCTATAGTTTAAAAGTGTCAATTAGGTCCATTAAAACTTCAATTTTATATACAATAGATTTACATCACATACAACATTTTATAAGATATACGAACCTAATCTAACAAAACACAAAGTATTTTTTTTTTTTGGTCAAAGTAAACATAAATCATTGGTAATTGATATATAATGTCTCTCTCAAAGTCAAAAGTTTGATCTCAATTTTCACCATGGTTATACTAAATGTATAAAAATGATGACCATGACACAAGAATTTGACAAATTAATTTAAATTTAGGTTTAAATACAACTTTGATTCTTATACTTTTAACTTTGGTTCATTTTGGTCTCGGTACTTTCAAAATGTTTATTTTTGTCCCTATATTTTTAACTTTGGTTCATTTTGGTCTCTATACTTTAAAAGGTTCAATTTCGTCCTTGTGCTTTTAATTTTTGTTCAAATTAGTCCTTATACTCTAAAAAAGTGATTATTTTTGTTGTTTCATTTTTATTTTTAAGAGATTAAAGTGGCCACTTTTTAAAAGTTTGATGACCAAAATAAACCAAAATTGAAGTAGAAAAGTCAAAACGAATATTTTGAAAATATAATTACTAAAATAAACATATAAAAATATAGATACCAAAATGAATATTATAGAAATAAGGTTGAAATAACCTTTTAGTTTAAATAGGGTAAAACTTAATGGAGGACAATCCAAGCTTCTAGAGGCTTCCAGTTCCCAATGTTGTTGTCCTACAATAACTAATAATTTTGTACGGAAAAAGAACACGTGCATTGTGTTTGAAACGATGCCTAAAATCTTGGGGGGAACAAGTAAGAATTGTTAAAAGTTGTTATGGGGCCAATTATTAATCACGTCAAATAGAATGGACTTATTTTACTTTATTTAACTTTTAAATGTCGACTAAAATCGAAATAATAGGATTTAGCCAACTTTCAATTTGTTCTTAAACAATACAAAATCAATCACTGTAAATTAACCCTACTACTGGGATATTGTGCCCGTTTGAATTGATTTGAGATATTGCGTCCGTTTGAATTGACTAGAGAAAAAAAATGTTTTTCAAAAAGTTTATTTTTATTTAAATTCTTTTGATAAAAATTGTTTAAAATATAATTCAAAATTAATTGTTGAAATGTATTCCAAACATACCCATTAGTAGTTGGTATTAAATTAGAATATGTGATTCTAACTATTTGTTTTGTTCATGAGTGGTTTAAAGTTTAAGATTTAAACTCTTCTTAATTTTTTTTTAATCAATGGAGGGTTGATACATAAGTTTAAGTTTGAATTACAAGAGTTACAGAATAGCTTCTGCAATGCAAAGTTTGAAAGGATTATGTAATTGAATGAGATATTTGAAAGTTTGCTTATAACTCACTAATTTAGGGGAGGAGTTTTGTTGTTCTCAAAATAGTTTATTTACCGCCTTAAAATTTAAATTAGGTCTATATACAAATTAATGTTTATTGACTTTGAATTTTATAGTACATATTGTTGATATACATAACATTTATCTATTGAAAGTTGAATGGAGTTAGATGACCTAACGACTAATTAAATAGTTTAGTACAACAATTTGAGTGTGTGAAAAATCGAAAAGTAAAAATGTATTTATCCATTAAAAAATGACAAAATATAATATTCATCAAATAATTATTCGTCTAATTGACTAATAAAAAAGTCAAAAAAAAAAAAAACATAGTCAAACAAATCAAGGGAAAAAAAACTAGATTAATGAAAAGACCTATGCACTAATTACTTTGTTTAAAAAAATTCTCAAACTTTACTGATGGTTTTTTTTTTTACAAAAAAAAAATAATTAATATATTGTTTAAAATATATTCTTTAAATTTAAAAAAAAAATAAAAATACTTTTATTGTTAGTGTTTGAAGGAAATTGTTTGTTACTATTGGAAAAAGTGATTAGGAGAATAGAAATTTCTGAATTAAATTAACCATCATAAAAATAATAATATAGTAAAACCAAAATAGTGATTAAAACTCCCTATAATTTATGAGATCGAGACACACCAATAAGCACTGTCCATAGAGAAGATGTACCCCCATTGCACTGAATTATCTAACACTCTACTCCAAACATACAACGATTTATCAAGAGATTTTGTGTATTGCTAAAATCTTTTATAACACCCTCAATTGCTTGTATGTTCTTAGAATCAACTCTCAACATTGAAAAAGAAGAAAAAAAAATTTAGTGAGTTAGAAAAGCTCCATGCTCTCCATTAGTAATAGAGGAAAACATAAAATGTGAAACTGATATTCTATTCGCTATTTCATAGGAAGATGGAATTGACTCCTTATTAAGAGGGGAATAAAGAAATAATAATAAAAAAAATAGATTTTACAATATTAAAAATATCCAACAATACTTTGTTTCAAGTACAAAACTTTTAAAACTTTTGTTAATACCTTAAATTAAACAAAAAAAAAAAAAATTCAAATAAATCCTTACCCTTCAAACATGATGGATTGTTAATATCTATATTTCAAAAGTATCATTGAACTTTCAAAAATAATATTATCTTAGCCACTATTTTCTCTCACACTTCTACACCACTTTTTTTTCTATATATTTACAATACAAACATTTTTAACTAGTTTTTAAAGCTTAAAGATATCAATGAAACTTTTGAAAATTTTGAAAAGTTTTTAAAATGAGATACTAACAATTTTGTCCATTATACTAAGAATAAGGATATTTTTGAACTTTTTGAAAAAACTTTCAAAAGTTCATGAATATTTTCTAAACACAATACTTACGGTTTTCATTAAAATTAAAAAAAAAATAGTAAGAGTATTTTTAATTTTGTGTTTTTTTTTTAATAGAAATTTCAAAATATTAATGTAAATTTTGAAAATTAAACAAAGTATAAATTCATGAATATTTCCTATAGAAAAAAATAGGATCATCTCTTTCATTGAATGAAAATATAGGTTGCATGAGTAGTTTTAAGAGTCATAAATGTCTAATAAAGTAGAAAACTAAAATTAGAATTGGCTATCTAAGCGACACTTTTGGACCAAGTTTCTTGAAATCTTCTTTGAAACTAAGTCTAGAAACTGATTTTTTTATTATTATTATTTTTTTAATACAAGATTCATATGAATTACGATAACCTATTAATTTTCGTCTTAACATTAAGTATTTAATGATCAAATAACTACATAAATAGACTGCTAATGTTGACTGATAGCAGGCCCATTTGGAAGGAGACGTGGTCTTTGTAATTAAGAGTCTTTTTGCATTTTGTGTACTGTTAAAGTGTTAAAACAGGACTACCAATTTCTTTGTTTTTCCTTTTTCGTATTGAATTCTATCTACGTTGATCCATTTTCTATGAATAAGACCTAATTGAATTAATTTAAAAAATAAATATTTTTTAAAAATTCATTTTCATTTAAACACATTTGATAAAAATAATTTAAAATAAAGACACTAATAAATTTCAAAATATAGTTTGAGTGGTTGTCAAACACTTGTATTTCTTTTAAATTATTTATTTTTTCAAACAAACCACATTTGAGTTCAATTTGTTCTCTCTACTCTCTTCTCTTTACTTTGCTCCCTAATTTAGTTCTTTTGTTCTTATTTTACAACAGATTATCATCACAACTCTCTACTACTTTGAAGATTTTGTAGTGATTGGACTCGATTTATTGGAATATCAAGAACGTTAAAGACTCTCAACAATTTTCTCCATAATCTTTTAAGTATTTAGAATATCATTCAAATATCATGAGTATTTTGATTTTGGTAATTTTGTCTTATTTGTGTTAGAGCATATACCAAAATATATTTATACGAATGTGTTTTATATAGTCATCATTGGTTTTCTTACCACCATCATTCATCTATATTCTATTACGACTAAAGTCCAACAGAAGATGAGTGTTTGGATTTTTTATATATTCAATATGTCTGGATTGTGAAATTGAATTGCAAATTTGCAAGTGTTGGCATTGCATCTAAGTTAAGGGTGTAAATGGCTTAGTTCGCTTGGTTTTTGTGCAAAATGGGAACCGAACTGAAATTTAAAAGAAGGAAAACACGAAACTTGTTGCCGAACTACCTATTGTAGAAAATCACACTGATCGAACCACCAACATTGGCAGTCTAGTTGGTTCGGTTTTGGCCAACCGATTGTCGGGCGCGCATGAGTCAACATGGGATTTAGGTTGTGTTTCTGTGTTTGCGTCTCCCATTCGAAGTTATTGAAGTCGAAGAAGGCGCTAGAAAATAAGAAAAAGAAATCGAAGAAGACATGGGCGAAATTAGTTATTGAGAGTTTGGAGAAGAAACAAGAAAATAAAGGTCTATTTAATAACGTTATTATTTCCTGTTTTTCATTTTTTAAGAAACAGATTTGTTTGATAGCTGTTCTTGTTTCTTGTTTCTAAATTTTAAGAAACATTTCTAGAAAATGGGCTAAAATTGAGAAAGAACAAAAAGTAGTTTCTTTTGTTTTTCTGTTTCTATTTTGTCATTCTGTTAAATAACCATTGATAATTTTTTGCGTATTGGTATCAGGAACCCAAGGTAAGTAATATCCGAACCCATAAGTTCAAAGCAAATTTTTTTTTTTTTTTGCACATTTTCCTTTTTTATTTTTTTTAGAATATGTTTTTCATTACATTTTTTATCTTTATTTTTTGTTTATTAAATTTGTTATTTATATTTTATTTATTCTCTTTATTAATTTTGCTATTTACAAACGTAATTCTCTCATATTTATATTTTATTTATTCTCTTTATCAATTTTGCTATTTACAAACATAATTCTGCTATATTTATATTTCAATTTAATTTTGAAATTTAAAATTCTCTAATATTTAGATTTATATATTATTTTAATTTATGTATATATATATTCTTTTATATTTCAACTTTTGAGTATTAAATTTTGCAATATGCGTGCTTATATATTATTTTAATTCTAATATTTTTAGTATATTTGAAACTGAGTAGAATTTTCCAATATATAAATTTTGCTGGCTGAGACATTCATTTAGCTTATCTTTAATATTTTACAACTACAAAATTTACATAATTATATAATTAAGTTGGATTACGGCTTGATATGTTGCCAATAAAATTTGGATATGATACAATTTTATTATTATATTTAGTTGTCATTAAGACTTACTTCTATTAAATGACATAAACTTTTGATAATATCTTTTCGATGTTTAATGTATGACATATCTTCTCTTTTTATATTATATTGTGACAAAAAAAAACAAGGAAAAAACAAGAAACAAGAAATAAGGAATAGTTATCAAACAAATTTATATTTCTGTTTCTTTTTTCAAGAAACATAAAACAAGAATAGTTATCAAACATAGTCATATTTTTTGTTCTAAACAAAGAAGAAATACGAAACAAGAAGCAAGGATCGAGAAGCAGAAAATAGGAAACGGAAACATTATCAAACGGGCCCTAGTAGAATTTTGGTCTTTGCCCACGCACAAGAACGTCGGCAGATCTTCAAAAATGAGTGAGTAAAGCTTATGCCGACGTTTTTTTGCGTGGGCAGACAACGTCGGCAGAAGGCCGTGGGGAGATCTTTCACCCACGTTTTTTGACATTTTGTCGGCAGAAATGCCCACACAATGAAACGCGTGGGTAGAAATAGTCTTTTTGCCCACGTTACAAATGTCGACAGAAGTTGGTTTCTAGCCACGCATCAACATTCGTTGGTAGAAATTGAATTTCTGCCCACGTTTTATCTGTAGGCAGAAATTGATTTCTGTCCACGCATCAACATTCGTGGGAAAAATAACATTTCTTCCCACATTTTTTGCGTGGCCAAAAATCAATTTTTGCCGACATTTTACTTTCCATCGGCATAACTCGATTTCTTCCCACGCATGAAACGTCGCCATAGCTTTATAATTACCAACGCATTTATTATTATAATATTATATGCTTGGGGATCAATATTTAAAATAAAAATAATCTCGATTTCCTGTAACAAAATATATTTAATATCATAACAATAAGTTTAGCCAATTTCCTATTACAAATATGTTTAACATCATAACAATCCCCAATTCCTTGAACATATAAAATCTAGAAAACTATCTTGGTGTTTGTTTCCTAAGCTATATTAGCTTTCATTTTGCTATACAAAATGAACAAAATAATATTAAATACACAAAAAACATGATTGGTCTTCACAAAAAAATATTTCCCTTTATCAGTTGGGTCTTCACAAAAAAATTAACATTTCTGGCCTTCTTCAAAATATATAGACCTAAAAAGCATAATATTGAACTCTAATAAGCACAACATGATCAAAACTAATAAATGAAATTAATTTGCATGACTTTCAAAATGATATTCAAGACCAACTAAAAAGTACCTCAATCTCAAAACCAACCTAAAAAGTGTCTAAGTGACACTTTCACCCTCAAAACAACTTAAAAAGTAACTCCAAAAACAAGTCCAAAATGCACAACTATGATCTCTTAACTCAACCAACCAAAGAGTGGCTAAAAAGTGTCTAAATGACACTTTGACTACAAAAACAAGTCCAAAATGCACGGTATGACCTCTTAACTCAAAACCAACCAAAAAGTGGCTAAAAGGTGTCTTATACTCCAAAAACAAGTCCAAAATGCACAACTATGATCTTTGAACTCAAAACCAACCAAAGAGTGGCTAAAAGTATCTAAATGGCACTTTGACTACAAAAACAAGTCCAAAATGCACAATATGACCTCTTAACTCAAACCCAACCAAAAAGTGGCTAAAATGTGTCTTAAACTCCAAAAACAAGTCCAAAATGCACAACTATGACCTCTAAAATCAAAACCAACCAAAGAGTGGCTAAAAAGTGTCTAAATGGCACTTTGACTACAAAAACAACTTAAAATGCACACTGTGACCTCTTAACTCAAAACCAACCAAAAAGTGGCTAAAAAGTGTCTAAACTCCAAAAACAACTCCAAAAATGCATGAATTGGCTACCGTAACTGCAGGATAGCCACAACACATTATAACTTAAACATATAACAAAGGTACAAACATGCATGAATTGGCTACCGTAACTGCAGGATAGCCACAACACATTATAACTTAAACATATAATAAAGGTACTAAATGCATGAATTGGCTACCGTAACTGCAGGATAGCCACAACTATAATTTTGAACTTTAATTTAAAAGAAGTAAATACCTAAGAAGTTGAAGGTCCATCGCCTCCATGTCCTTGCCCCAACAATTTTTGAATGTCGGTCCATCTATCTTCCCATTTGGCAAGTTGATTCATTAAGTTCTCATTTTGCTCTGCCATCTTTGCGTACTTTTCAGTGAGTTCATCCACAACAATTCCAAAACAAATTCAAAATGCATAACTATGACCTCTTAACTCAAAACCAAGCAAAAAGTACCTAAAAAGTGTCTAAATGACACTTTAACTCCCAAAACAGCCTAGATAATTCTCAAGAGTCTTCATAATATCCAAGACCAACCAAAAAGTACCTAAAAAGTGTGTAAATAACACTTTAACTCCCAAAAACAACTTCAAAATGCCTAAGTATGACTTACAAACTCAATACCAATAAAAAAGTAAACTAAAAATGTCCAAACGACAATTTAACTCCCAACTACAACTTTAAAATGCCTAAGTATGACTTTCAAACTCAAAACACACCTAAAAAGTGTCTAAGCCACTTTGACCCTCAAAACAACTTAAAAAGTGCATAAAAAGTGTCCAAGAGACTTATTAACTCCCAAAAAAACCTAAATTCAAAATGTCTTAAGTTCCTAAAAAGTGTCAAAGAAAATTTTGTGACATGTTGATCAATAAAAAAGTTACACTTGGAAGTTTTATTTGTCCAACTACAACCCAATAATTTTGTGCCATGTTGATTAAAAAAAAAGTTAGACTTGGAAGTCTTATTTGTCCACCTACAAGAGTGTTCCGTTATTGATAATTATCTAAACAACCTAATCATGAAAATTCATATATTTTGTATTCTAGTTTAAAGTTTTTACTAGAATAATAAACGAAAGCAAAAAAGTAAAAAGACCAAAAACAAGTTTGATAAAAGCAAAGCAAATCAAGAAAACAATTAATGAGAAGCAATTCCACTGATAAGTACACACAACAAAAGAAACAAAAGATATACTTATAACGGACATTTCATCAAACACATAATAGCTTCAAGTGTCTAAATGAACCAACCTAAATTCAATTCATCAAGAGTGTCTAAGTGTTCTTTTGAGTTTCAAAAGCAACATAAATGTATCTAAGAAGTGTCTAAATGACACTAATGACTTTCAAAACAACTTAAACATATTTAAGTGTGACTTCCAAACTCAAAATCAACCTAAAAGATCAACATTACTCATTCTCATTGCAATTTCATCATTCTCATTACAATTTCATTCAAATTTTCACATGGTAGTTATAATATTTGGTAAGTCTCACAATGCAAAGTCCACTAATTTAAACTATGTGTTCCAAAACGAGAACTATTCTTCCAAAATGACAACTAATTTCATTCAAACATTCATTTGTAGAGGACAATTCTAGATCCAAACAAAATACTCAATTAACAAGTCTATATCACTATGGAAGACAACTCTAGATCCAAACGAATAGTCAATAAACAACTCACCCATGTTTACTGAGATGGCGGCAACCATGAGCATGAATGGTGTTGTCTTCCACGAGCAGAACATCGGGCACAAGCAGAAACGGCATCGGCAGCAGTAGGCGGCGTCGATGGGTGGCAGCAACAGTGGTGTCGGGCAGTGGTCGTTGTTCGTCACCAGCGGGTGAAAGAAGATGGGTGGGAAGAAGTTTTTGTGGGGTGGGGTAGATGAAAGAATGTGGGTGAAGATGTTTTTTTTGTTTTATGTAAAAAGAAAAATAAAATGAAAAAGAAAAAGGAGGGAGAGTGAGAGGAGGGAAAGTAAAAAGGGGGGGGGGGGGGGGGGGGAACGTTTTTGTGGTTAAAAATGTTGGGGGAAAAAATAAGTGATTTAAAATCTTTTTGGCTACATTCCTTGCGTGGGCAGAAATTAAAAGTTTATGCCTACACTCCTTGCGTGGGGAGAAACTAAATTCATCGTCGGCAAAAACCAACTTTAATGATTTTCACTAATACCACACTACTTTTTGCCCACGCATATATTTTCATCGACAGATATGATGTTATGCCCACGTATTAAAAATTCGTCGACAGAAACTAGCTCTGCCAACATTTTTTGTTGCGTTGGCAAGAAAAAGTGTCGGCAGAGACAAAATTCTTGTAGTGATATCTTTTCAATGTTTAATGTATTACATATCTTCTTTTTTTATATTATATTGAGACAAAAAAGCAAAAAACAAGAAATAAGGAATAGTTATCAAACAAATTTATGTTTCTGTTTCTTTTTTCAAGAAACAGAAAACAAGAATAGTTATCAAACATAGTCAAGTTTCTTGTTCTAAACAAAGAAGAAATACGAAACAAGAAGCAGGGATCGAGAAGCAGAAAATAGGAAACGGGAACATTATCAAACGGGCCCTAAAAGATTAAAAAATAAAAGCCATGCTTTGCAAACCGAGTTTCTATTACAAAAATTGAAAATCAAATTATGCTTTGCAACCAAATCAGTCTCAGATCATCATGAATACATGTACAATTGTCAATTGTAAAACAAAGCACACAAAAGTAAAAAGTAACATGTAAACATTCTAAATTATTAAGGGCTTGTTTGATAAAAAATCTGAATCTGTTTTATGTTTTTAGATCTACTAAGTTCAGCCGAATATGTGTTTGACAGATAACCCAAATTCTACTTCTAAAAATTGTTTTCGGATTCTGTGATCCAAATAATGCAAATTCTAGAAACAATATTTTGATGTTTACATTGTATTCAGATTTTGAATTTTAATTTTTGAAATGGATAATTATATTAAATAAAGAACAAAAATTAGAAATGCAATATGTCAGGTTATAAACTCAATTCATTTTTTAAAAAATATAATATGTATTATGTAATATATTATAAATTATATAATATTACAAAATAATAATTATATATATATTTTAAACATAAATCATATTTATAAATAAATGAATAATGGTTTATTGTCAACCCAATATTAGTAGGTAAATGTATAGTATCAAACACTTTTTAAATAATTGTTTAAATTAGAATCCAAATTCTGAATCTGCTACCAAACACACATATGAAAACACAAAATACAATTTTGTTTTATTGAATCTCTTATTTTGAAATTTCAGTTTTCTCTTGCATACTAATGTTTTTAAGTATATTAGTATTTTGTAATACAATAAGTAAATTAAATTGTGACCATAATTGGCCGATTCAGTTACCAAACGGCTACTTCATCAAGGAACCGAATTGGTCGGCTTCTTTATACTCTGACCTGAAGCTGACCGACTACACTGCGTCAAGATCGAACCGACGATGATTTATGCTGGTTTGATCTATTTGTTTGGGTTTCTGTTGCATTTCTAATCTGGGTAACATTTGATAATTATTGAATTGCAAATTTTCAGTTGCATTTAGTTTGAAGTTATTGGAGAAACAATCTTTTGGCTTCAAGTTGTTTTTATTATTGATGACATTTAATAACTAAAACCTTTGGTGTCAAAGTATGGGTGCATGTGATGCATTTTAACCTGACAATGGTGTAAATCGAGGTCGTGTGGAAAATCTAGGGTTTTTGAAATTTAAATTTTTGAACAACTAAAAGAAAAGAATTTTGAAGATATAATATCTTGATCATTGTAATTTAAATTATCTTCATTATCTACAGACTATCAAATATGCCAATAAATTTTATATTAATCATGCTTTAAATGGTTTTATATAGAATTGTTAAATCCCTAGTTAGTTAAGCATTTGTTTCAATTGTTAATTGTTATGTTTAGAATAATATATATTTTATATGTTAAAATTATCTCTCAATATAATATTATTTTTTATTTTTTAAATATGGAAATAAATATCCAAGATTTTCTTTAATTTTATTTTAAAAGGAAAATTTTAGATAATCTGTTTTCAATAATATTAAAAATAAAGCTTAATAATTCACATGGATCATTTATCCATTAATTAACTACCAATTAAAAGATTAATAGATTAGAAATAAAGAAATTGACTATAAGGGAACTCTATCTAAATATTGTTCTAACTAGGCTGAGGTATTTAAGTTGATTGTAAGGGAACATTTCTACGTGGGAACTAACCTGAGAGTTGAATTAGTCTACTTTTTGTTTGCCATGCTAATATTGAAACTTACTTTATTTTGCATATTTAAATTATTATCATGTGGATAAATTTGTGAACTTTTAAAACTTATAGTGGTTATATATATATATTTGATTAAATTCTTTAATGGAAAAGTTCATCCAAATATTGGAAAACATTCAAGAACATAATATCCACAGAAAATAATATGCATTAAATTAAATCCAAAAGTAAGTTCATCAACATCCTAGGACTATAATGTTTAACCACTTATTGATGCTATAAACAGTCTCATACATTACCACAACCATGAAAAAGTAAATAAAATAAAGAGGAAAGGAATAATACTATCATATTGAATTCCATCAATGGAACACGTTAGAAATGCTTTGATTTTCACGCCAAGATCTCAAACGGCCTCCAAACGAACCTTTAAATTTTTAACGAATAATACTATCATATTGAATTCCATCAATGGAACACGTTAGAAATGCTTTGATTTTCACCCCAAGATCTCAAACGACCTCCAAGTGAACCTTTAAATTTTTTTCCTCTATTTTTAGGCTAAAACACTCTCTAAGACTCTAATTTCGTGAATTGTTGAATTAACAGATGGCCAAAAACTCTAGTATATATAGAAGAAATTTTCCTAAAATAGACCCTAGCATTGCTGCTTCTTCCGCACGCGACTTTATTTGTCAAACATCGTAGCACCACGATGCTCTATGGTAGCGCTATGACCTTATCACTGGATTTTCAAGGTCTCCATTCTGTAAATGGCGCCGAGGTCATTGTCGTGAGAACGCTGTAGTGTTGCCCTATTTTTTAGCAATCCTTGGTCTTTTTCTTCCCTTATTTGATGCTTTGGCTCACTTTTGACTTCCTTAGGTAACTTTGGTCCATTTTAGGTTTTTTTGACTCTGAATCTTAATCTCAAACACAACCCATGGAAATCACCAACAAACGACATCAAATCTAATAAAATCATATCAAAATTATTCTAAATCTAAGGCAAATAGTGCACATTTAGGTGCGCTTCAAACAATATAGGCAATATCTGGTCGAGTCATAGTTAAATAAACAAGATTTCCAAGTTGGTGATACCAAGTGTCATCATCGAGAGGGACACCAACAATATAGGCAGTTGCAACAATTAAGAGACGAAAGGATGTGATTTGAGCAAATGAAGCAAATATCTCTTCATAGTCATTGTCCTCGATAACTCTCCCTTAAAAGGCTTAAGTTATTGAGTAAAAAACATGTGTTTAATGTCACATTCAATAGCTTTATGAGTGATTTTATGCAAAAAAAAAAAAAAAAGAGAGAAAAAAAAGAAGAAAAAAAGATGTCATACATGTGCTTTAGCCTTGATTTTGTGAATTATGTACAAAAAGAGTCAAATATTGAGTACTACTTGTGTTTTTATGGTATTTGCAGAAAACTGTCAAAATTGAGATTGAATTACGACTGTAAGGCTTTAGATGAAAAAACATAGAATTGCAGGGAAGAGCTAAATTGTGCCCAGGTTGTGATTGAATTGCAACCAAAACCTTCCAAAAACATAAATTTCCAGATTTTTCATATTTTTCGAGATTTCCATATTCTTCTCAAATTTGATACAAATCACATCAAATATGAATTTATCCCATCCAAACTGATTAGGAAAGAGTTCCAAAGCATTCTAAGGAAATCCTAACCCCTTAGAAGTCTATAAAAAACGTCGTTTGCAATCCTCAAGGAAATTGTTCAACAAGCTCAAGTCATTTAGAGCTTTTATCATTTTTTTTTGTCTTCTATTTTTCTATATACACGCATGAATGGTTGTTGTTCTGGTCCTCTTCATCTTTATAATTCTCTTTTAGGTGCTTACATGGAAAGAATAAGTACAAAAACTATTGAATGGAGAGGTTTTGGGCTATTTATAGGCGTTGAAAAGGTGAACTCATGATGACCTGACACCTTTGCATTAAATTCCATGCCCTGCTGCGCAGACTTTTCACATCGTCAGCCCATTGGTTCTGCCATGATCTGATAACGCGTAATCCTCTTGTATATTGACATGACAACTATTGCTCAAGCGTTTGTATATGCTTTTTCTTCTCAACGCATGATCTTGATGCATGGTTTTCCACTTCTTTTGTTCTCACAGCAGCTTCCTCTCTAGCACTTGGGTTATTTGTGCTTCTTTTCTACTTAATCCTGCGTTAAGAACAAAAAAACTGATATATTTTTCAGGTATATTCTTTTGTAAATGGTGCCAACGCATGGTAATAAATATTACATAATTCAACCGCCAAAATCATGCGTTTAGCCCTAAAGTTACTCTAATTAATTCAAATAATGACTATAATAACTTGTATTTCTTCAAGTTATCAATAACTTACGTGAATGTTAGTGAATCTTCTCAACCCTACTTAATCAATTGACTTTTCCTTCTTTCTGTGACCACTCTTACCACAAACCCAATAATTTCCTTGAATGCGCTTGGTTGCATCACTCATCGACCCATGGTTCATAACTTCTTCTTGAAATTTCGCTTCTTGGGTTTATGTCTTGAAGCTTCAATAACATAAGCTTTGACTTCAACTTCCAATGGAGTTTTATATCCTTTTCTGTTATCCTCTTCTATACGGAGTTTTACCACAAGGTTTTCCATGGATAACCCCTGTCGCTTATGTTTCAGATAGCATTTGAAGTCCTTTTAGAAAGGATGCAACTTCTCAATCACAACAACTTGGAATGGCTCATTGATGTCTAGTCCTTCACTTTGTAAATCACTAATGATAATTTGCAATTCTTTCATATGATTAACTACCAACTTGGTATCAATCATCTTGTAATCTAAGAATTTTCCCACAAGGAATTTATTAGTACCAACATATTCCACCTTGTACTTCTTGTCTAATGCCTCTCACAATAGTTTTCATGTATTGTAGCCATTGCAATAGATCTTATACAAACTGTCCTCAAGACCACTAAGTATGTAATCATGACACAAGAAGTCTGAATTCATCCATGCTTGTTCGCAACTTTCCTTTTTCGGGATTTACAGCTTTTGGTGGGGTAAGTGGACAATTTTCCTTTAAAATGTGAGCAAGATTCAGGGTAGTGTGATAGAAGATCATCTTTTGTTGTCATCTTTTGAAGTTTTCTCCTTTGAACTTCTTTGGTTTTTCAGCATGGGGTTTGACAATGGGCGATCCCATCATGCCAGAAGTAGCAACATTGGTGGAGGAGTTTGTAACCATCAGTTCAAATATTACTAACTGTTTTTAGATTGTTAAGGGAAAATGATTTCTATGAACTGAATGCACTATCAAACTGGCTACACCTCAATTTGAAACAGTACACTCAATGTATAATATTCAACCACTACAAGAAATAAGCCTTTTTCCGATGCCAAAAATCGTCGGTGTAGCTCGAAAAACGCGTTGGCATAGCCTATATCGACGCAACATAGCCGTCGGCGGTCACTGTTGGCATAGGTCTATTGGCAGATCCAACGCCGACACTAAAAAAAGAAGTGCCACCATTGATGAGAACTACCGACGACAATTGTGAAGTTGACCTATGTCAATTCTAGCAAAACGTGTCGGCACAAGGTGCATATGTCGACAAAGCAATGCGATCGACAGTTCTTTAATGCCGATAGTATGAAAACGTTGTCAGCATATCCTCACAATGCTGATGACATACAATTTGCCGTCAGTATATCATTAAAATGTCAGCGCCTTATAATACAATGTGGCGTCGGCATAAGTTTTTTTTTTTTTTTTTCCAGATACATGCTTTATACCAATTTTAAAAATTGTATTATTTTTTTCCACCTACATCCTTTGTTCACTACTTTGGTTTGTACCTAAAAACAAATAAATTATACAAAATACTAATCAATATCCATTCAATATTATCATAAAAATAATACATCAATAAGTCATTAGAAAAGTTTGCTTGCAATGTTCCATAGAGTTCCAAATACATAAAAGAAGTTTAACAATAAAGTTACATATGTTCCAAATACTAAATTTGTGCTTGCAATTTGGTAAAAAAAAAAGACAGTACAAAAAAAAAAAGTGAAAATCGGCTTCTAGTTTGCTTGAAAGTTAGTCATGGAAAATAAACAACAAAAACAAAAGTTAAATACTGATTATAATTATAACAAAATAGTATCAAGCACAAATTTAATACATCCTAGAGAGTGAGCTAGAGAGAGAGAGCGAGAGAACGAGAGTGAGAATGAGAGTGGCAGAGACTCCCTCGCTCTCTCTCTCTCTCTCTCTCGCTCTCGCTCTCCATATTTAGGCCATCCATACAAATTCCCCATGAAGTAGCCCCTTCTTCGAACTTACAGAAAAATCGTCTTTGAAATCTTTCCATTCCATCTTCAACAATTTCAACAGGTTTTGGCCATGAAAATCTTGATGGGATAGAATAACACATCAAGATCTAAACTTATAAAATGAACCATAAAACATCCTAACCCACATTTAAGACAAAATAACAACATATAGATTTAAACTTATAAAATGAACCATAAAACATCTCATCCCTACCTGAATTGCAGGGTAGCAACAAACAATCACATATCTCGCATCATATTTAATACAAAGAACATCTCAGTTGCTACTATAACTGTAGAATAGCAACAAATCTAAAAAAAATGGTGTATGTAAGCACTTCCCAATATATTAATCTATTCCACTTGCTACCATAACATCAGGATAGCAACAAACCTCAAACAATAGTGTATGTACGCACTTCCTAACATATTAATCTATTACACTTGCTACCATAACTGCATCATAGCAACAAACCTCAAACAACCATGTACATAAGCACTTCCTAACATATTAATCTATTATACTTGCTACCATAACTGCAGCATAGCAACAAACCTCTAACAATGATATACGTAAGCACTTCCTAACATATTAATCTATTACACTTGCCACCATCACTGTAGATAGCAAGAAACCTCAAACAATCTCAATATGCAACTACTCCCTAAAAGATTGGAAATGATACGCAAATTTTTAAAAATAGCAGTTCATACCTATTTTGAAGGTCTCCTTGTGAATCCATAAATTGTTTCATCAAATCTTTCAAAACGTTTATCTCTGCCTTCGTGCCATAAGTTCTGCCCTTGTTGCATTCCTTGCTTCTCGAGCTTCTTGAATCTTTGCCTTTTGTTCTTCAAGTTGCTCTTTCAAATTTTTATCTCAATTGCTTGTTCGTACTCTTTCTGTTGCATAGAGGATATCGATGATGAGGAGCTATACTTTCTTGGCTTTGGTTTCGGACTCCAACCGAGACCTTTAACATGTCCGGGCTGTCTTCCCAACACAATGTCGCATATTTCTTCCTTTGAAAGTGGTTGACTCCTTTGTGAAGTTGACGACCCTTTCAATTCCCTCATTTGTATCTATAATTAAAACAATATAAATGAGTAATAATATATAGCACGTATTTAAATAAACATATATTATGTAATGAAAAAACAACTTTACATATGTATCATTCGCAACCTGGTTCACCCACTTATTATCTCATGAGTGTGTTTTCTTAAATAAGTCAATTGGTCTACACTGCTGACCATCTTTCACACTCTACAATCCAAACCCCACCAAAGGAAAGTTTATTAGTGATGAAATATAGATAATGAATCATTGTCAAGCATGTCTCACCAGTTCTTGTTGTATTTTGATGAATGTCTTAGCCCAACTCGATGATTGAATTTTAGTTTTGCTTGATTCCTCTTAATAGTCTCCATTTTCTAATAGAAATAAAAAAAAATGCTTAAGAAACACCAAATTGTACAAAGTTGGAAAATTAATGAATGGAAGTAAGACTGTATCTTAAATTCAGAGCTCTCAAACTTTTTGCACAAAAAATGCCGATCTTTAATAAACGATTTAAGTCGCTTAGGTGGGTGTGCACGTGCCTCTTCAGGAGTGTTAAAATGCTTGTAGTGTTTATTCAAATCGGACCTATACTCTCTAAAAGATGTTTGCATTTGATGTTTGTTCGTTTGATTTTCAATTCGAATTAAATAGAGTTTCTTAGCTCGTTGAACAAAAATAGGTTTATCATTTCTGTACAAGGATGTGTCGAGAATTACTCAGGTGAGATCATGATTAAGCAAGTTTTCCTATAAAAAGCCCAAGTATAAGCATTTATAGGTTTTCTGGTGAGTCTAGGGTCGAACGCAGGGATTTGTAATAACTAGGAGTTGAGAATAAATGCATGACTATGCGGTGACTGTACATGTAAATATGTGCATTTGTTGATTATGTGTAAAACTATACATAAATAATGAAAATAATTTCCTACTTCTAATAATGAGGTGGACGCGGCGTTGGGTAGTCATATGTAATTTAGCGTCAGATAGCATGCGTTGAGAATGAATGGAACCATGCGATAGAAGTAGAGTTGAACGCAAGAGCTAATTGTTACCTAAACTTTCTAAGTACAATTACATACCTACAAACTGCGTTTGTGAATCCATCTCTCGATGTTTCGATGCCACATTAATCTTATCTCTAAGACGCATGGTAAGTTTGCGTTGGCAAAAGATGAACTACATCTCTGCAACTCATCTAGTCTTAATTAACGCTAAAGATTAACTATCCACTTTCTCAAGCTCGACAGTCATGTTTACTACATTTGTTTGTCAGACAAAGTTATGCAAGCTAAAGATATGCATTAATCAAGATGTAACATATTCAGAATTGCTCAAGAAAAACTAACTTTTAACATTTAACTCATTTAGCATTTGTCACATGGTGTAAAGTATTTAATACGGAAATAGATGGAAGATGATAGTCAATCAAACTCATATTAAGATAATAAATCATTCTCTTGAATGTCATTAACAAAATATAAGCAAGAAGGAGATAAATGGAAATAAAACAAAAATGAAGGGCGTCAAGCCGCCACTGGCAACGTCTTGCTTCATGGATGCTTGAGATGGTTTCTATCTGATACATAGATTCCATAAGGTGGAGGTTCTCACTCACTAGGAGACGACTCTGAAGGTGCTCAGAATCCTTCTCTCAGAAGAGCTCGAAATGGAGGCCGGTTATGGTGAGGGAGAAATAGTGCAGAGCTTTCGCCTCTTGAACTGGTCTCCCTTCCTCGAATGGAGAAGCTTTGGGCTATTTATAGGCGTCGAAAAGTTGAAACTCATGATGACCTGACACCTTTACATTAAATTCCATACCCTGCTGCGCAGATTTTTCACATCGTCGGCCCATTTGTTCTACCATATTCTAATAGCGTGTTATCCTTTTGCATATTGATATGACAACTTTTGGCCATGCGTCTGTATTTACTTTTTCTCGACGCATGGTCTCAACGCATGGTCTCGACGCATGGGTTTCCACTTGTTCTCGCAGCAGCTTCGTCTCTTCGTACTTGGTTGTTTGCGCTTCTTTTCTTCTTAACCCTGCGTTAGGAACAGAAAAGCTCATCGTTTTTCAGGTATTTTCTTTTGTAAGTAGTGCCAACGCATGGTGATACATTTTTTCATCATTTAACTACCAAAATCATGCGTTTAGCTCCAAAGTTACTCTAATTAAATCAAATAGTGACTATAATAACTTGTATTTCTACAAGTTATCAATGTTTGATAAAATTTTGTACATGAGGTAAAGACATGTCAGCTTCAAAGTAATTTTACATAAAAAGAAAAGTATTATATTTTAATTTCATATTTATTGATGAAAAACAAATTACACACTTACTTGGATTCGACTTTTAACAATATCTATCACCTCTAATGACACATTCGGCCACGTGGCACAAATAGTCTTCCCTCATAGCAATACCAATAGCGTTGCTGAATCTTGTAGCCCAAGCACCGATTGACTTCTTCAACTCAATCGGGACCTCAATAGGAATTCTCCCATGACGTTCGACATATCGGTCCAACTCAATGTTACGTGAGTACCCATGCGATCTAAAAAAAATACTAAACATAATTAAATTGTATGATTTAATAAAAATTATATGTGTAAATCCCAACTAACTTGAAGTATCCTCTATGGAAGATCTTGTGTTAAAAGGCTCAATTGGATCAAATTCATCTTATGCGTCGTGGTTATCATCCAACGGACTAGCCATATATACGCCTACAAGAAAACATGAGTTATGATAAAATACTCATAAATACGCATAAAATTAAGAATCATTTTATTGAAATTACTTTGTCATTGTCGCGATTTGATTGATCATGATGTTCACCGGAACTTGAGCTAATGTCAGAACATGCACATGTATACTCTGATTCATCGTTTATGAATCCATCATCGTCATGTTGGTAATTAGTTTGTCGCTCCACGATTGTAGGTTCAATGTCATTTCTACAAATTGTGCTATCATCAATAGATTCATCAACTCTAATTCCACCGACAACTTCTAACACATCCAGTTGGTCATCCCCAACGTCATCGGCCTATGGCACGTCCCATAAGCATTTATTTTGAACTATTTGTATAACTTTCCAATTTATGTCATATTTAGGGTCATCAAGGTAGAAAACTTGTTGTGCTTGATTTGTAAGAATGAAAGGGTCAGCATCATACAAATAACCATCTACACTTAAACCATGATGCGTCTTCTTTTTGCAAATTGGAAGTCTAGCACCTCGTCTAAGACACCATAGAAATTGAACTGATCACCTTCACTTTCTCTAAGCACATATATTCCACTATTCTGTGTCGTTCGATGATTAGAGCGATGTGCAGTATGAAACCGTATCCCATTAACTATACACCCATTATAAGAGCGCACCTCAGAAGTCGATCCCATCGCTAATGAATAAATATCATCCGATATATTTCTTCTCTACACCTGTTCAATTGCATTAGAACATTAAGATGATATATATATCCAACAATCTCAGTAATCGAGTTCTATATACCACACATTTGAGATTTGAACTAGTCAAGAAATTGTTGTTTGTGAATTTGTTTGATATCAGAGGAGTTTTGTGCTTCATGTCGAATGTCTCAGATGTCACCTATTGACACCACAAGAAATTGAACGTTTAGTACATAGTTCCTTCTTTGAAATTAGATATTGAAATTGGGCATTTCAATATGTTTACATTTTACTTACGATAAGGTTCCAATTGAGAAGAATTGTTCAATATATACCAATGTACAATTTGCTTCTCATCGCTGATAAAGTCCTTAAAGCTGAGGCCCTTATCGGTCGTGCACTTTGTGTAAACACTTCAAATTCACCGCAGAGATTAGTGTCAATGATTCTATCATCGTTCTGTTCATCTCTAGTGAATCTTGTTTCAATTCCCCAAGTACAATGAACAAAAATTAAGTGATTCATTTATTATAAATGCTTTTGCAATGGAACCTTCAGAATGTGCTTTGTTTCATACGTATTGCTTTATGGTCCATAAAGTCCTTTCGATAGGATACATTCAACTATAACTAACAAGATTAACCACTTTTATTTCATACAGCAAATGAATTAGTAAATGCACCATTATATCAAAGAAAACTGGTGGAAATATATTTTCCAATTTACAAAGTATGATTACAATATTTGCATGTAACCGATCCAAGTCAGTTATGCATATTGTTTTTGCGCACAAATCACGAAAGAATGTACACAACTCAAGAATAGCAGTTGACACATCCTTCCATAAATATGCTTGAACACCGATAGGAAGAAATCTTTGAAGTAAAACATGTGAGTAATGAGTTTTTAGCCCCCATATTTTTCCATCCTTCTCACCCACACATCGGGATATGTTTGACATAAACCCATTAAAAAATTTCATTGATTTTAAGAACTTACAAAATTCAACTCTTTCGTGAGTAATCAATGTATATGCAGCATGTGGCTTTATAAATTGAGACTCTTCTTGTAGCAAATGTAAGTCTTTTCGTATCTTTAAATCCCGTAAATCCAACTATGCATTGGTTGTGTCTTTTGTCTTTCCTTCAATATTTAACAATGTGTCAAGCAAGTATCACAAAGGTTTTTTTTCGATGTGCATCACGTCCAATTTATGCCACAACAGTCGTGACCAATACGGAAGTTGGATAAGATACTTTGCTTTGTCCAATTTACACTTCGCCTCCTTTTCTTATCTTGTTTTCTTGGATGTTTGCTAAGCACAAGACTATTGTACTCAATTATTCTAACATCTCTTCTCCATTCATTGAAACTGGAGGAGGTCTATGTTTAACCTTTCCATCATGTTGTTTACTTCTACGCTAACTGTGATTTTTAGGAAGATAATGTTGATGCCCCATGTAAGAAAATTTTCCTCTTATTCGAAACGATGATGTATCTTCCATACAAATGGGGCATGCTTGGTAATCCTTAGTACTCTACCTAGATAGATCAACATATGCAAGGAAATCATTAATAGTCCATAACAAACTTGCATGTAGTTTAAATTCCTCACCACTGACACAATCATAAGTGTGAACACCATTATTCCACAATTCTTTCAACTCCTTTATCAATGGTTGTAAGTAAATGTCTATTTATTTTCTAGGAGATTTCGGTCCTGGTATAAGTAAAGACATGAAGAAATTTGTTTCTTTCATGCAGTTCCATGGTGGCAAATTATTAGGAATTAGCACAACATGCCACATACTGTATGAAGTACTCATATTTGCGAATGGATTAGACCCATCTGAAGCCTAATCCTAAATGAACATTTTGTGGGTTTAAAGCAAACTGAGGAAATTTACGGTCAAAATGTTTCCACCCTTCTCCATCAGCTGGATGTCGTAGTGTATCATCTATTACAACACACTTTTCTTTATGCCACCTCATTTCAGATGCAACATGCCTCCATGCAAACAATCATTTCAACTTCGGTATCAACGGAAAGTGGCGTGAGACTTTATGTGGGATCTTCTTACCTTTTCCATCGTTAATTTTATACCAAGGCTTATTGCATACTGAAAATTGTTGGCAATCAGAAAATTCTTTCCAATATAATATGCAATCATACTTGCAAGCATGAATTAAGTCATACTCTAGACCGAAGTCATGTAACTTCTTCTTAGCTTCATGAAATGAAGTAGGTATAGATGCACCCATTGGAAATGCGTTCTTTAGCAATTCGAGTAGCATATCAAATGACTTGTTACTCCAACCATTAAGAACTTTAATGTGCATCAATCTAACCAAAAAGTTCAATGAAGAGTATTTTGTACAATTAGGGTATAGTTGATTACGTGCTTCATCCAATAAATCCTTAAATAGCCTTGAATTATCACTCTCAATTTCGATATCTTCTTCATCTAAATCTTCATCGATAATTCGACCTTGTAAATCATTTAGAATATTTAACATCTCATTTTCTTCAGTTGGCACATCATTAAACTCTAAATTATTGAATCCTTCATCCTGTACTAAGTGAGATGTCTGATTTAATTTCGACGACAAATTAACTCATTCCCTATGATATAACCATTGCCTATATAGGGAGACATTCCGTATGTGAACAAATGTCATCAAACCCCGTCTAATGATTCCCACATTGTATTCATACAATTTTTACATGGACATCTTGTTTTTCCAAAGTTATTAACATGGAACTTTGCTTTCTCAAGGAATTGGGTTACTCCTTCCATATAAGCCATTGAGAACTTCTCTTGAAGTTGAATCCAATCTTTATTTATTTTTAATGATATTCTTTCCAACTAAACTCTTGATTTCTATAGTCTTAGAGTTTTAAGCCTATAGGAATTACACAAAAGATCAAAGTTAGCATTAACTAACATCTATGGATCTATTGCTTTTGGTGAGAATTAAAAGGATGAAATTATTAGAAATTTTCTTCCTAATCATACAAATTAGGAACAATTTCTTATTCTTAAACAACAACATTATACAAATTATTAGCTTTAATATTATTCAACCAAAGATTTAAGCCCAACATACACATGACAATAATATCTATAAACAACATTCCCCATCTAAAAGAATCTAAAAATTAAACTAGAAATTAAGCCCTAATAAAATACATAAAAAAATTTCAATGTAAATAACACCACAAATGTAAATAACACCAAGTATGCAAATTTCAACAACCAAAAATATATATCACACCAAAAGTTTCTAACAAAAACTACACCCAACCACTAAATCATATCAAAGTGTAGTAAAACAATACAAATCTCAACAATAATTTTATGATAGGCCACTAAAACATAAAATAAAAATCCAACAAAAAAATGCAAAAATTTCATAGGAGTCGTACCTACAAAGGAGATGGGCGGCGACGGGTGAGGGAGGGGATGGGCGGCAATTCAATATGTGTAAGGGAGAGAGGGCGATGGGCGAGGGAGAGAGGGGAGAGGAGCAGTGGCAACCTACAAAAGAGAGGAGCGACGACGAAATCTAGGGCAGGGGCTGATAACTTGTAGAAATACAAGTTATTATAGCCTTTTTCTTAGGAAAATAGAGATTAAATAGAGAATCATGCGGCAGTTTATGTTGAATTTCATTAATAAATCTTCCTATGCGTTCTACTCTTGTATTTTTATGAAGATAATTATTTTATTACTTTTTGAGCCTAAAACGCATGTTTTAAGGCAGGAATGCAAACGATGCGTTGACTACTTCTTAACGTAGAACTATGCGTTGGCAATCTGTTCTTCATGGACGCATGATCTGAATGGAACGTGAGCAACCTGTAGATGCGTTAGCAACCCATGACGCGTTGACATCCGCCAAAATTCTCCATGAACGCATAATTACCAAAAATGCAAGGCGCGGAAAATCAGATCAGAATTTTGAGAGACTGTCGGAAGATTAACATACATGATCTATGGCTAAAGTGGTGGATCTAAATTGAGCCGAGAATTATGCAATTAGGCGAGATAGACGCATGATATCAATTTCACTGCCAATCAAGTAGATTTGCCATTGATTGCGAACGCAACATGTCACACCCCCTCCCGGATTACCTACCTATCCTGAAAGGGAATGTGAAAACAAT
Source organism: Citrullus mucosospermus (assembly GCA_030954485.1). Taxonomy (NCBI): domain Eukaryota; kingdom Viridiplantae; phylum Streptophyta; class Magnoliopsida; order Cucurbitales; family Cucurbitaceae; genus Citrullus; species Citrullus mucosospermus. Next base: position 11,365,880 of record CM062057.1, on the reverse strand, counting down.
AAACATCACCCCTCTTGTGACGCATATTGTCCCATCTTACATAACTTCCTATGCACACATTTCATACATATACATTCATAGAACTCAGCCCTACTACACATGATCATAATATAACAATCCTTTCTGTAAAGAGTACACTTTTATCATATAACATAATTAAACTTCCATAGATCCACCATACATTTGTACAAAACCACATTACGATCCCCACTCTTTACACAACTTGATCTACATGCCACCTACATAAGGTTATATACAACGTACAACTCTCAGACGTGACTGAATTTTGAGAACTCGAGACTTAGGCAGGGTGAGCTGAAGTAGGCTAAGCACCGGGAACGTCCTTGCTACCTGGGAGGAAAAGAAAACATCAAAAACATGAGCTAAAAGCCCCGTGAGTGACTAATTTTGTAAAAACTATCATTTGTTCAAAAACAGGCATGTTAAAATCATAATAACGCCATAAACGTAAACGTTATTCAAATAATCATTTCTGTAAAATCATAATTTCAACAATGTAAACAAATCACATATGTTCATGCCAAAATGATCGCATACGAAAAATAATTCGTTCTCATAACTTTCCCCTAGTCAGGGCGGAGCAAGACTCAACGCACCCGACGTCGAAAACATCCTTAGTTGAGGCGGAGTAAAACTCAACGCACTCAACGTCGATAACAATCCTTAGTTGGGGTGGAGCAAGACTCAACACACCCAACGTCACAACCTCTATGTGCACATAGGAATATGGCGGGTTGCCCAAAAACCTTCTACGAGTCCTTCAGTACTGGGTCCCGGGGAAACTCACATGCCTTCTCATGTCCTTCAGCATTGAGCCTCCTTTAAAACATTTTAGAAACCAGTATTATACGTAAATAGTTCACATGAAAATCTTTCATGAAAATCAAATATATCACGATAAACAACATTTCAAAACATGTCATTCAACATCTTATAGAAACGGATAAAACATGCCTTGTCAACAATATCATCAAACATTATGCTTTTCAAGAATATAGTTCATCTCAAAGTCATATCTCATAAGAAAAACCAAACTAAACATTTTCAATAAATTTCGTTTTCAAAGAAAGAAAAGTGTCATTCACAACTTGTCCTTAGGCTCTGAGCGGATTATATGCCTTTCCGAGCTCTTCTTGGCCTGTAAATACACATTCCTCACGTTACATTTTTCTTAACTTCCTTTACATGATCATTAAGTGTGCATACTTAAACTCTAATCATAATTCACCACCGAGACTCCCTTTCTTTCCTAAAGTACACATAATAAGCGAGATTCTATGTCATTAGCGAGATTACCAACGAGATTTCACCTTACTAGCGAGTTTACTAACGAAATTACACAACAGGTCACGACACTAGCGACACTAGCATAAGCGAAACCAGCGAGACTACCTGAGGAGCGATACCGAGCGAGAGCCAGCGAGATTTGTGAGAGAAAAACCTTCTTTGCACGACCAGCGAGACTAGTGTCGCTACTCACGCTCCAATTCCTCAGCGTTACCTGCTTCCAAACGACATCCAACAGCAGAGTTTCCTCCTTTTCTGTTTGTTCTCACTTCTGTCAATTCAAAGTCATATTTCTAGCCAGATTTAGAACTTCTTTCCTTCTACAAACTTGTAGTCTAGCTTACCTCAAAATTTCGTGGCTTAACTCGTCCTGGTTCGTCAGATATTGCAAGTTTTCTCCGCGCTACTCCAGATTGCACAGAAAATTCGTATTAGTAACTTCCAACTAAAAGTTTGCATGTTTCCAATCCATTTCAACTCAAGTATCCTTCATAAAAGTTGTTCAAAATTGAGTTAAATTACTAACCTTAAAATTTCAACCCAAAATTTAATCTCTTCAGCTCGATATTCACCAAACACCAGACCTGGTTTGAGCTGTGCGACAGCAGATGAAGCTTCTGTTTTAGCTTCAGTTTTACCATGAAATCGTCCAAAACCTTGCACGAAATTGCCCTAGGACTCTTTTTCAACCTCTCCACGACGTGCAGCTGAAAGATAGCATAGAATTGAGTTTGGAAATGAGTAGAAAGAAGTCGGCAACATTTTCCTTTCAACAAAACTATAACCGACTTCTCCATCCTTATCTTCTTTTTTTTTTCTTTTTCTTTTTCTTTTTTTTTTTTTTTTTACAAAATAATATTATTAATATTAATTCGCTTAAAACTTTTGAACATGCTTACCAATTAGGTGCTTACACAACATCTATAAAAGAGCAGTCCTGCAAGATGAAAAAGGGTTGTTGATTCTCGGAAGAATTCCTAAGTGACCCAAACGACAACCGGAGATGAATAGCTCGAGAGAGAAGAGTCTTCCCTCCGCCTGACCACTTCATAGCAGAACCTTACGCTTTCATTCCGGCAACTTAAGACATTGACGCCTTTTCCTGCTTTCTATCTTGTTTTTCTATCTTGATTTTAGATTTGTGTCAAGACATTGAGCTATCTAAAGTTGTATTTTGTTCATCAGTCTATAATTATTCCATGTCTACTCATTTCTCTATACTTTCCACTTTTTACTTTGAATCCATGAGTAACTAATCTATCAAGGGTCTAGGGTTGCGTTAGCATCTAAATAAGAACCATAGTGTAACTATTGCATCTTGTCAATTGCAATCTTAATCCGATGCTTATGTTCATCTAGCTAACCGATATAAGTAGTAATAATCAAACTGCTCGAGAGGGTAAGTGATTGTGGAACTCAATTGATAAGGCCAAGAAGTGTTACCTGTCTATAGGAATAACCTTGGTTCTTAACGCTCTCCTATGCGTTATAGACATATCACGCATAGCGGCTGACAATCATGCATAGCGACTGACAATCACGCATAGCGACTGACAACCGGGAGAAGAGTCGTAAGTATGAATAGACTATCACCATGCGTTTCTGATGTTAGATGTTAACCAACTCAAGCCCTGTTTTTATCCATTCATTTAAATCATTAGCTGACTTTGCTGTGTCACATGCCTTTCCATCTTCCACATTTTAGTTTAGTGTACATATTATCGCTTTCTTAGTTAGACACAAACAAACCTTTCTCAACTATTCTTGGTTACCACTGCAACGCATATAATCCACTTAAATATAGAATCAACATAATCCCTGTGTTCGACCTTGGACTCACCGAGAAAACCTACTCCTTTGCTTATACTTGGGTAAAGGATAGGAAAACTTGACAGATCACAAACGCATAGCATTAAGCATAAGTAAGACGCATAGTATGTTAAACGCATGGTATGTGAAACGCATAATAGTAGTTTAATTTGCACATTGCGTTAGTACAATTCCATTTCACAATTTCACCAACAACAAGTTTTTGGCGTCGTTGCTAGGGACTTGCGATCTGTCTGACAATAGGGGCAGCGAGATCTAGTGGCAGCAACTGGGAATCAAAGGAGAGCTCTCGAGGGATTCGAAGAGAGGGAGTTCGGCGAAGAGAGGAAGTTTCGAAAAAGGGAAATCAAAGAGAGGGATATTTTTAAAACTGTTGATGCCATAAGTAAGGCGTTGCCAAATCCTACCCTATGCTAATAGCACGCAATGCATCATCGAAAAAGGCACAAATTTTTATGGCGTCGGCATGATTTTTGTTGGCAAAAGCCCCTTTTTGCCGACGACAGTAATCAACTGTCGGCAAAAACCCCCATCTGCTGACAAATAAGTTTAATAGCGTTGGCAAATGCTTCTTTTTTCCAACGAATAAATATAATAGCGTTGGCATATGACGCTCTTTTTCGACACCTATATTTTTACCATTGGTAGAGAGGGTTATTATCGATGGGGCTTCGAATCATTGGTAGAGTCATGTTTAGCTGACGAATTTTTATGGCGTCGGTATGATTTCTGTTGGCATAGGTGAATTTTCTTGTAGTGAACCTCAAACGTAAACAAAATGGTGTAACAAGGCATATGAATTTAAATAACTAAAAACCTCAAGACCTTTGGAGATTTAGAACGTAGTCAAGGCACACTTCTAATAAGCGTTGTCCCAAAGATAATTTTTTTGGCCTTTCATATAGGGATGATTTTATTAGATATGATGTTATTTGTTAGTGATTTTTAGGTAATTATGAGAAAAATAAGATTTGAAGGCCAAAAAAACCAAATCGAGCTAAAACCAAATAAAAAATAGAAGAAAAAGTGAAATACTTGAAAAAAGGGCAGAGCTAGGGTGTTATAGGAGGCACTATAGAACTGAGAGCATCAAAATTAGGACAAAGCCTGAGCATCGCGACACTATGAAGGGAGTGCCCTAGGCGCTGGCATGGCACTCCGATAAGGCGCTTAGGGGTAGGTTTTTATGACGGTCAATGTCGCAGCAATAGCTTCCCAAATTTGAAAATTTGACAATTTAGGAAAATTTCTTGAGTTGCAAGTTTAGGAAATTCTATAAATATGGAGGTGATCAGCAGCCCTAAGCACTAAATTAGAGGGCCTAAGAGTGTGAGTTTTCTATAAAAACGAGAGAGGAAAGTGTTAGAGAAGAGTTGGAGGTCATTCGAGATCTCGAGGTGCCGACTAAGTGGAGATTGATGGAGTTCAACGTTGGGAAGCAATTTGAGAGTTTTTCTTCCTAAGTTTCTCTTTCTCTTTTACACTTATGCTTAAGAACTCATATGAAAGTATGTATTTGATGGCTATGGGTGGCTAAACTCATAGTTTTAGTGTGTTGGATGATTTAATTATGAATTTAAGTTAATGTCTTAGTGTCTTTCGTGGATGTTGTTGAATGATATGTTTTTCAATGCTATTGTGTTTTATTCTCCATTGATTAATCATTAATAATTGTTAGGTTAGATGTATGGTTGAGAAATTGTATGTCTAATTGGATCTACGACATTGAATCTTTATTAATCTTTCATGAAAATAGCTAGGTTAATAGAGAAAGTTGTTTATGACTATTCTTAATGCTATGCCTCTTAATTTGGTTTCAAGAAGTTAGTAAGTTGCATAAGAAAAGGTTGTTTTTTAGAGAAAATAATCTGAATATAGTTTCTAGACCTAAACATATTGTTTGCACATAATTTCATGAAAACCTAAAGCATGACTTAATGAAGTAATTAATGAAATTAACACCCTAGAACGCTCTTATCTCTTGATCTTTCACTTGTTTTTATTTTCTTGTTTTCAAAATATAAAATCCAAACTCGATTTTGATTCCTTAGATAAAATTGATTCAATTCTTGAATTTAGTCTCTAGTGGATACGATACGAGAACTTAAACCATTTTATATTATAACTTGACTCGTGCACTTGCGGTTGTCGCTATCAGCAAGTAACTACAATGATCGTCTCAGCAGAATACAACGACTAACTCTAGTAAAACTGTAACCACGAACTACTTGGATCTAGCATAACTCTTGGATACTTGCTCTTAGCTCAACTCAACTCAACACCAAAAGAAAGAAAGGAGAGAATTTTTCAATTTGAAGTGAGATGATACAAATGAAGAAACAAGTTGTTATTTATAAGCTAGCAACTTAGTAACCCTCCAAAGTACAAAATAAAATCAAATAAACATAAAAATTGAAACATTTGTCAAATTTAACTCAATTTATTTGTTACTTGACAAAAATCAAATATAACTCATTCAAATCCAATTTGAAGTTTTTAACAATGAATGTAATCTACCCAATTAAATCTATTTTTATGTTTCAATATTCAACTGTTTCACTTTCTTTCACTATATATATATATATATATATATATATATATTTTGGTTATTCTTTGCCAAAAACCCATAAGATTTTTTTTCCTTTTGCTTTGTATTTGAAAATTATGGCAATAGGATTCAAGTTTGGATGATCGATTAAGGCCCAAAACTTTGATTTTGAAGTTTGTTGGGCACTTATTATAGGTTTATGAGTTTTTGATGAATGTTAACGAATTTTTCTGATGGTTCTTGTTTTCTATTCTTTGCAATCCTTGTTCAATTTATGTTCAATTAATGTGACATATGCGACCAATTAGTCTTTCAAAGCATAGGTTGTATGTGTATGCGATGTATGTTGGGATTTATGATGAAAACATAATTTAAGTAGTAACTAGGTTGAGTTATAGTTATGGTTTGATCTCTAGCACTACTAAGATCATTAGTAATGAAAGATAATGTAACCTAAGGAATAGAAAAGTGTTAGGTTAGACCAAGCCAGTTTTGTCCTAATCAATCCACGAGCTTAAATGTGATTAACTGAGTAGTAGGCTTTAGTGACACCTATTTAGTTAATTTAGGAATCGATGTCCGAATTGATTTTCTATTAAGGGAGTCTGACCAACACTACTGGATAGTCGACCAGACTTGATAATTAGATGACTAATTGACCTATTTCGTATGATAAATCGATGATAGTCTCTTAATCGGCGAAAGTAATCTCATGCTATTGATCTCTCTCTCAATCTATCTTACTTTCTATACTTCAAATTCTTACATTAATTTATCCTAGTGATATGACCCAGTATTGCCACTTGTACTATTTAGTAGTATAATTAGTATTGATCATTAATATAAATATATTTGATTGGTTGAAGGCCTGGACAATCTTCAGCCCATCACTTGGATTGTGTATTGAATATTTTGTTGTGCTTAAAGTGGAATACCCTAACGGATTTATACACAAACAAGAGAATATAGAAGAACCGTTGGCAAAATTTTAGGCCTGATTGTGCTTAATTTACAACTCATAATTTACATTAATAATAAGAATTGGAATACATGTGCGACATCATTATTGACAATATCATTAAAAAAAAAGATCCGTATGTCCGTGAAAAAATTTACTTCGTGAATCATATAATAAAATATAATCGAGATGGCACCAAAAGTACTTGAAAAGTATAATACTTTAAGCCTCAAAAAAGTTTATCCATACGTATTCAATTTTACCAAATCCAACCATTAAACTGAAGATATTATGAAATAGATCATAATTGGACACAAAGTATAAACTAAATAAGAAATTACAAGAAGAAGAAAAATCTAGAAAGCACCAGAACCAGAATCTTTCAAATAACTTAACACTCACAAAAATCAATATGCTAAAATAATACATAAATTCAACATTAAAATAACCAAAACAACAAGTGTTTACACAACAATTTGTTAAGACCCAGAAATAATGTCTATGCCTAATCTTGACTCCTCAAAATTAGACAACAAATAATAATAATAATAATAATAATAATAATAATAATCATCATCATCGAACCAACTGATCCAGAGAGAATCGTTTTAACGATTTATTTAAGTTCAATTTTTACATTGAGAATGATTTTTTTTAGGAAAAAAAAAAAAACATTTTGAGATAAAATGTTAGTCCATGCGACCCATAAAAACCTGGAGACAATGCAATTATTGGTGGCTAAATGAAAAAAAAAAGAAAAAAAAGAAAAAAAAAGTTTGAATTCCCTTCTATTCCCTCTGTTTCCTCAATTTTTAAAATGTTAAAAAATGTTCATGTTAGTCTTTAAATTGTTTTATTTTAATCTTCCAAATTTCAGATAATCTGTTTTATCCATTATTTTAAAAAAATAATTATTTTAATTTGATTTTACATTTTTTTTATTGATTTTAACAAGTTAATAATACTGTGTAACATGACCATGTGCTTGAACCAAATGCGTAAATCAAATATGAGGTAAATTAAATTTGGGTGAAAAAAATAATAGATTATTCTTTTAAAAATAGGTTGTTTTTCAAATATAATAAAATGAGTCAACTTATATATAAATATAGCAAAATATCATTGTTGATAAAATCTATCGGTATTATAATAGTTTCCTGTTGATAGATAGTAATATTTTACGATATTTAAAAGTATTTATAATAATTTTGCTGTTTAACCAAAAAAAAAATTGGAGACAAATCAATGATTATTTTAAAAGTAAACATTAAGAAAGATGAAGCATCAAAACCATGTCTTGAGAATTTAATGATCAAAATATAATAAACTTAAAAACGTAAGGGAGTAAATTAAGATTTAAGTTAAAAAAAAAAAAAACATATTGGGATCATTGAAAAGCTTGCCTTTGAAGCAATTCCATTTGGTGAATGAGATTATTCTTTCTTATTTTAATTTTTAGTTTAATTTTCCAACAATTACTACTATTTTATTTTTTTGAGGAGAAAAAAGTCAAATTGTTGGAAACCTCTCAGGTAGGTTGAATTTGATAGGAAATTTCATGTCTATGAAATGTCAACATTTTAGGTCGTCTTATTTGAACATTTCATCTTGTGGATCTAAAAAGGCGTTTTGGATTCATGAATTTGCTATCATTTTTGTAACCTGTTACTTGTCTCCATTTTATACGACATGTTTGTTTTTCCACGGTAGCCTATTCATTTAAACAAGTCTAAAAAAATATATTTTATTATTCTAATTAATTTGTGTTATTTGTATTTAGTAAATGGTTTTTTTTTTTTTTTAATATTAAATGAATTTTAGAAAGTTATCAATTGTCTAACCATAGCTAATTCAAATAACATGAGGTCTGTGATTTTTCCAATTTAAAAGATCATTCCAAAACATCTAAATTTCCATATGGTCAAAAAAAGCCTCCAAAAGTTTTCAAACGATTCAACTTGAGCTGCAAAAGCAATGGAAAACTCTTGCTAATGATCTTTGTGGAGGGTCAAATAATTTTTGTTGAAGTATTGATATAATTAAATTTATCATAGCGCATCAGTTTAAGCTTTTAAAACCATCAGTTGGTACCAGAGTAGAATTCTATGATCCAACTCTAATAGCATCATTTTTCTTCCCAATTAATAATGGTCTCCACTTGTTGGGTCTTCTACAAATTTTTAAACCCACAAGTGAGGGAAAGTGTTAAAATGTTTATATAATTAAATTTACCATAACCTATCAATTTAAGATTTTGGGTTGATTAATGATTTAAAAATTTGGGTACTGATTACTTTATTAATGAAGGTTGCTTCGTTAGCGTCCCCGATTGCAAATGAAAATGATTAGTTGGAATTTTGGGTATTATAACCCCTCCATTGTAATTTTTTTTTTTTTTTTAAATAAAAAACAAAGTTTGATTTGTACGGATGGAATGTGTCAAAATTGGTGCGCTTAATTTTGATAATTGTCTAACGTTGAAAAAAGTAGGGAAATTCACATACGATTTGATAAAAAAAAAAATAATAATAATAATAATAAAAAAGTGTATAATAATAGTGATTATTCTCTCATTGGTTAGTTGGAAGAAATTTAAATGAGTAATGCTTAAGAGTTTCTTGTTGAATGGAACTCTTTAGGGAAGTTATTAATGAAGTCTTTATAAGACATGTGAGGTCTTTTTAAGAAAAAAAAGTTCATATGGTCCAATATATGGCAAAAAGGTTCAACTATTTTCAAACCAATTTACTGTTTTATGAAAATGCAGCTACTGATATTAATATATTTGATGATATCAATTGGTATGCTTATGATTACAGATCTATCTACATTCACTTATGTAGTGATAGACAGATGTGTCAGTCTTGCCTTTCGAGAGCGTCGGTCCATGTATGAGCACGTAGATCCTAGGATGGTCATCCATCCAACGCCCATCGTCAATCATTGATATCCTATAAATAGCAACATTTGGTCATGACAATAGATACACTTTCTTCGCGCCTCACTTTATCGGACTCAAGTTATGGTAAGTCATTGCTTTCCTTTTCTTTTGTTACTTTGAGTAGATAGTGGATGGCTAAGCAGCCTACTAATGCTTTGGATACGGGGTTTGGTGATGAGGTCAGTGAACAGATCGAATCCCGTGCGGAAGCGTGTGATCACTTGGCTACAATTAAGTTACATGAATTAAAACAAAGAAAAGTAAAAACGATAGATTATTTTCTAAATCTACAAAATCAGCACAAACTAAACTATTTCTTGATTTGTACAAAATACCGCACTAGATCTTCCCCACTATGTCCTTGGCAAGGAAAGGCTATGTGGGAACCTTTTGAAGTTAAGGGAATAAAAAATGCAGAGAAGCTTCTTTGTATTTTTGTGAAAGAATTTGAGAAAGAGAGTTTTTCCTTTTGTTTTCCACGTAAAAACCTTGAACTCTTCTTGAACTCTTCACTATTGCAAGCTTCCGGCAAAATAAAGAAAAGAGAGAGGGAAAACTTCCCTCACCCACTTCTCTACAACTGGAGAGTTATTTTATTTAATTAAATCAAATCAAATACGAGTAATTAATTAATCAGATTAATTAATTTTATTTATATTTTAATTAAATATTATATATTTAATTATATATATATATAAATCTTCAAATATTTGAATGAGATTCAAATATTAAATTATATATATAAATTATAAGAGTTCGATGATTCATATATATATATAGTTTTAATATGAATCCAACTCATACTAATTTAATATTTGAATCTCATTCCAATATTAATCTTCTCATATTATATAGTCTAAATTTGAATCTCGTTAAAAAATAAGCTTTATATCATAATATATCATATACATTATATTAATTGTATCATATACAACTAATTTAAATTTCTTTAATAAATTTGAACAATTCTAATTGTTTCAAAACTAGTTATCGTTGTTTTTTACCTGTTGTGAGTTAGTAGGGAGACTTAATGAACCTATAGTTTAGAAGCTCTAATGATCCAAGATTAGTTAATTAAACTCTTTAATTCCATCAATCAACATTCATTAACTATGGGTCACTCCACTAAAAACCCATAGTTGCAATTTTCGCACTATAGAATATTTTTGTGTCCATGGATATAGTCATTACAAGTAAGTAGATCATTCACAAGTTGCTCGCAATTGTAGCTGTGTTAAATTACCGTTTTACTCCTATAATTACCTCTTGCTCCTTAAGGACCATTGATCCTCTAATGAACAATTTGTTTATGGTCCAACCATAAACTAAATCTCTCTCGGGCGAGTGAGAGGTCTCTCGGGCGAGTGAGAGGTCTCTCGGGCGAGTGAGAGGGTGGGGCCCCATGCCCCGATTGTTCAAGTCCCAGACTCAGCACTCAAGGGAACAACTTATCTACTCACCCTAAAGTCGAGAAGGATTGAATTCTATCTTGTGAAACTATGTTCTCAATTCTCCACTCGATCTCGTCTCCAAAATGGTAGGCATATTGAGTTGGTGACTTGGGTCACTCTCATCCATAGAAATCAAAAGATGCTCCTTTAGATATGAGCTTATAACTCACTCAGGATTGAGATCAAGTTACATATGATCATCGTTTGAAGTATTAATCTTTTCAGTCCCCGGTGTTACAAAGAGAGATTATATATTGCACAGTCTGATCTTATACAAACTTATTGTATATAATACCTCTACTTGTATATCTCTGCGTGAACGACTTGGATTAAATTGTTTCTAACCTTTACAAGGTGGGTTGTATCCATAGTGTTACTAAGATAAGGTACCTAATCCTATTCATATACTATAGATCTTTTAGATTAATACTTGAACATAATCCACCTATATGTCAACCACATGCTGTTCAAGCTACATTAAATAACCTTGGGTCTTAATTTATTAGATTTGAATTATACAAGTCTGAACGTCGAAATAATTAACACTTTATTTATTAATAAAACAATTTGTTTACAAATTACAAACCATGAGATTTGAGGATATAAACCTCATCCGTCAAAAGGTCATCTCAGCTCATTTCCTTGGATTTGGAGAACTTGAGGGCTCGATATTGGATTCCTCCCTCCATAGTATTCTGTCTTCCCTAGTCGGGGAAGAATATAAAGGAGCCCCTTCTTGGCCAAGTCGGATATATTGCCAGATGTTCGTCTCTTATTGTCATGGTTCTATGTTGTGCCTTCTTGAGATCGCTCCAGCTCAGCTAGTTCCCAATAAATAAGGGGTGGCCAACACCTACGTCTTGATGTGGGCACATTATGAGGGCAAGGTCCAATTGTTTACCGAACAACTCCTTGTTGTCCATGAAGCAAGCCCGAAGCTCAAGGACTGGCTTTACCTATTAGTTCTAGCATGGAGGCCCTCCATTGATTTAGAAGCCTTCCTCCAACAAGTCTTGGAAAGACGATTGGTTCTTCGTATCTAGGAACGGGCTAGTTTTGGATACCAACCAACATCCTTTGTGCGAGGCGCCGACCAAGATTCGAAGGCCAATTAGGTCTTCCTCATCTCAATTTAGCATTTGTTGCAACCTCGTGTGCTAAACCACTGCATTTTCCATTGTAGGCAAAATGAAGACTCCAGTCAAGCTCCACGACACTCGTCGAATTGTCAAGCCATATCTGTCGATCCCTTTTGACCAATGCTTGTACGACCTGATTTGCCACTCAAAGAACTTGGTTCTTACTAGATTAGTCTACGACATCCTTTCGGGCTTTGTAGGTGGTCTGCCGATCTTTCAACTTTGTCCTTCATGGCACAAGGCTGATCTCAACATTCTTTTCGACTGCCTAGCTTGTGAAGCAACATCAAAGAGAGGAGACAAACACTCGCAGTGCAACTATTGGCAAGGGCTTCAGCTTCAGCATTTAAGGCAGGTTCACATGCGAGTCGAGTGATAATTCTGAGTTAGAAAGTAGCAAAGTGGCTAGCGATCTAGTGAGGGTTGTTTTTTCTTTTATTCACCAAGTCTTTGGGTCTTCTGGTTCTAACTTTACAAATTTTCAGCCCCCATAACCACAACAATGGCATCGAATTGAGAGCAAAACCTAAGGAGTGAAGTCAAGCAAGTGGTTTTACTTCTGCCTCAACTTTTGTTTGGAAGTGGCCTTGCATTGGCAAAAGGTCCTTGGCTCAAAGAGAGGTAGAGTCTTTGTCCTATTGTGTGTTGCTTCTCGGGGCAACCAAGGTCGTGTCGCTTCTCTTGGTCTTGTCAAGCCTATGGATGTGGAGTCTTCTAATGAGCAGTCTCCTCAGACCATCCTAGTGGAGTAGATGCCCTTTGAATGGCAAGGAGAGCTACAAGCAAGTGCAAACATTCGGGGGGCCCACAAGGAGATCATAAATGCGATAGCACCTCGTCTTCCTACATAAAGCAGTTCGTCTTAGCCAACCCAAGTCACCCCATACAGGAGATTGTCCACGAACAGGCATTTTGCAAAAGAAGCATATTCTTCATCTCCATAACCATTCCCTTTACCTCTACATTAATCTTCATGAAAATCTCTCTATTTCCATTTATGTCAATAATCTATAGTTTGATTCCACTCCATTCTTTTCATTAGTCAACATTTGCAATTCATTCCTTTTTCCTCCAATAAACTCAAAAAATTATGGCACATGGAACCTCACTTAAAAATCGTTGTTAAACCACTATATTTGCTCCAACTTCTTTTATTTTAAAAATCTCTATCAAAAAGGAAAAAAGAAAAAGGACTAAAATTTATGAATAGAGGTTTACGATTTTGACATCTGGATTTTTTGTTAATTGCCACTAGCGACAGTGGCAGCATTGTTAAATAGCCATGGAAGCCCAAAATTCCCTAGAAACTAATCAAAAAAGAAGTCAAAGTTAGGACTATCAAGACTCCAAGTTCATCATCTTCTTCATCTTCACCCAATAATGCAACTCTCTTCTTTGCTCTTCGATATTGTACTTTATCCTTCAACTAGCAAATAGCCTGTTTCGGTTAGGTTTCTTATAACCCACCGTGTCAACGGACTTTTTGGTAATGTAAGGTACCAAAATTTGCTCAATTTGGGTGGCTTTTACATCTCATCTAGATGATTTTGGCTCAACATAAATTTTAGCCCAAAATACACTATTAGTCCTTAAGGTTTGAGTTAAGTGTCTATTCCGTCCCTAAGGTTTCAAAATACACACTTTTAGTTCTTGAGGTTTGAAATTTTATTTTGGTCTTTGGGGTCATTTAATTGTTAGTTGACTAACAAAAAGATAATATAGTATGGTTTAAGTGGCACCTTTTAAGTGATGTATCAATTTTTATCAATTTTATATAAATTTATGTTGATGTGTCATTTTTTTTCATTTCATTTCATTTTTTTCTTTCTCTCTCCTTTTCCCTCATCTTCTACAACCTTTGTCTTTCTTTTCTTCATCACCAACAATCACAAGATCAATAGTAACGCCAACAATCATCAAATCTTTAGGGCAATACTCAATTGAAGAGAGAGTAAATTAGAAAATTTTGAATTTTGGGGGACAAAAGTCAAGAGATTCTTGCGAATAGAGGAAAAATACTTTGCCCCAATCCGCTAAATACAAATCAATTTGGTTGCATTAAGGCTCTGCAATCAGGCGATATCATAGATTATTGAAGTGGAAGTTTTTGGCAAATTGGCATTCGTTTGGGCGTCAATCCGGTGAGAGTGGAGGAATCAAGTAGGATGAGGTAGAAGGGAATGAAATTCCATCTAAATTTAATGAAGGTGGTGGAATATGAATTGGTAGGGGTGTGCATGGTTCGGTTTAGTTTTGGTCAAAACCAAAGACCAAACTGAAGTGCTCAAATTACACAAAATAGGAACCATAAAAGATCAGTTTCCTTCGATTTTGATTTTTGAACTGAACCAACTTGAATCGGCTTAGGTGGATTTGGTTTGGTTTAAAATCAATTAAGCTATATTGTGTTAAAAAAAAAATATCAGATGGAGAAGGAGGTTCCAAATGGTGTGGCGTGGTGACTGGAGAGGGAAGGTCGGCGTGAAGAGGGATGGTGTCAGCAACCGACGTGGAGAGGGAGGTTGCTATAGTGCGGCATGGAGACTAAAGACCAAAGAGGGAGGGTCGGATGCTACTGATGGTGCAACTCATGGAGTGAGGGTCTAAGGGACGATTAAACTGACTAGGGAGTGAAGGTCTGAGACACTAACGACTAGACTGACAGGTATTTCGTACGGATGGCCCAAACGATTTTTGGCCCACTTCTGGAAAATTAATGAAAAATGGCCTTCTACTTACGTCAGGTACGTGTGAAAATTTTCATTTGCCCCTTACAAGCGTCCGCGCGCCTGACTGGGTCTAGGTTACTCAATCCCTGATCCTCGATTACTCGATTACTCGATACACGCTAACTCGATTCTCGATAGTCAACGACTCGTTAGTCATACTTGTTTACTCGATACACTCATTACACATGCCTCGACAGAAATTAAAGCACACTCGATACATTTGATTACTCGATAAATAGCTCAATGGTTACCAAGCAATATACTCAGTCATACAAACATACCTACGCCACTTTTCTCCTTCTCTGTAATTAATGCTTGGGGAATTTGCTGACAATTCTTGCAATTCCTTAAAATTAAATGCTTGAAAAGTGAAGTAATTTTAATTTTTTTTATTAACAAAGAACAAACACAAAAAAAACTCATTTTATCGAACTAAACGTGTTTGAACGTGTTTGAAGAAGTGAAGTTATAAAGGCAGTTGGATCATCGATGTTAATAGTTATTATTTAATGTGCTTTTACTTGATATTATAACTTATACTGATTTTTGTTATGTGCAAACCATAATCACACCCAGACTGGTCATCTCGACGCTCGCTCCTTGCTCCTCATTCCTCGCCACACGACACACGATGCTCAGTCCTCTTTGCTTGATGCTCACTTTTCATACATATTCTCTCCCCTCATCTTTGCCCCACTAAGAGCTACTTGCTCGTCGCGCTGGTGATCACAATGGCACACTCACTCATAAGTTAGTTCACTTGCTCTCTTCGTTACGTTCCTAGATCTCACACAACGTCAGAAATTTTTTAAAAAAAAAGATTAACATACATAGCACATTGACTCACTTGAGGTGTGAAATTGATCGTTTACAATGATCCAACTGCCTTTATAACTTCATTTCTTCCAATACGTTCAGTTCGATAAAATGAGTTTTCGTGTTTGTTCTTTGTTAATAAAAAAATAAAATAACTTCACTTTTCAGACATTTAATTTCAAATTGTCAGCAAATTTTCCAAATTGTGTATGTTCATACGAAGCATTAGTGGAGAAAAGTGGCATGGATACGTTAAAAAGAGAAAATTGAGCGCATAGCAAAATTTCAATGGCAAAACTAAAAATTGAAGGAAAAAAAAAAAGATGAAGAAGATTCATCAGGTTCTCCTAAATCCATTTTTAGATGGGGTGGTGGAAGGGGAGGAGGAGATTGATGGAGATCAAGGAGGGTGGATTTGAGACAGAAGGGGAGGGGCGGTGGAGGAGGATGAGGAGATTCTTCATCATGCAACCACAGAAGTGAAATTCAAAACTCCATTTGGACAAAGCTCTTCAAAAGGGAAAGGCTAAGGGCATGAGTTTTGTCTACCAAAAAGCTTCTTGAAATCCTCTAGAGAGTGGAGGTTGAGATCTGAAGGGCCAAAAGAAAATAAACAAATTTCAAAGAAACCCCATTGTGGTATTTCTTTGTTTGAATCAGAGAGATAAAATTTGGGAGAGGAATAATGGATCTAAATCAATGGAGAATTCTACTTCCTATGACAATACATCTTTAAAAACACACTTCCTTTTCTTTCAAATATAGACTAGTGTGTATACTTGTGATTCTTTAACTCCTCCCTTTTTTGCTTTCATAAAAGATCTTCATAACCATTTTGTAGAGAAAGAAAGAAGTAATTATTCGTGGATCTAGTGTATAATTGTGCTTAATCTTGTCAAATCCTGCATATTTCTCCTTTGATCATGTTAAAATTGTTAAAATCGATTGTCTTATTTATTTAAATACAATATATTTATTTTTGAGTAGTTGAATACACTGTATTTTGTTTCGGTTAATCATATTGAATTTTCTTTTTTTTTTTGAATTAGTCGGTATTTTCCTAAGATTTATAAAATATTAGATCCTTAAATAGTTAGGAATCTCTTTTTTTTATGATTTGAATTTTAGATTTGGTATTTTCGGATTAATGAGTTTTTTGTTGTTATGGGGTATTTTTGTCTTTTGATAATTAATAATTAATAATCTTGAAAATCATTTTGCCATTTTTATAATTTTGAAACATTTTTTCCATTTTTCAAAATGAATATTTAAAATTTGCTATTCTTCTCCATAGCCCTTATTAAAATTAAAATTATTTTAAGGTTATGAACATAAAATCATTTTGCCCCCGTTTTTCAAGGTTGCCCCCGTTTTTCAAGGTTGTGAACCGCGGACCGGATAGAACCAGTTGATTCTATATATTGTGAACCAATGATTCCATTTTCTTGGAGAAGACCGAACCAAACTAGCCAATTTGGTTCGGTTTGTCGGTTTTGTCCAACTTTTGGGGAAGAAAAGAGTGTCAGAGGAATTGATGGTAGTGAGGGGAGGGGGAGGAGGTGAATCGGCCATTTGGGGGATGTGAGAAAGCAGAGGAAATGGAGGAATTAATCCTAGGAAGACAATTAGGGGTTGTGAGGAGAAGATAAGGGAGAAGGGGAGAGAAAAAAAAATGAAAACAAAAAATGACATATCTAACATAACTTTAGTATAAGATTAATAAAAATTGATACATCACGTGTCACTTCAATCATATCACTGTTAGTCAACTAACGGTCAAATAACTTAATGACTATTTCAAACAATTTTTCAAACTTCAAGGACCAAAAATTTCCATTTTGAAACTTTAGGAACCAAATAGACACTGAACTCAAGCTTAAGAGATCAAAAGTATATTTTGCCCTAAATTTTACTTCAACATTCCTTGTCAAAATTTTCATATGTTCATCATGTATCATAAAACATAAAATTACATCCTTTTGTGTTAATGAAATAAAAGAACCAGAATTGCAAAGGAAAGACAGCATTCGCAATTACCTCTATCCAATTTAC
Source organism: Citrullus mucosospermus (assembly GCA_030954485.1). Lineage (NCBI taxonomy): Eukaryota > Viridiplantae > Streptophyta > Magnoliopsida > Cucurbitales > Cucurbitaceae > Citrullus > Citrullus mucosospermus. The sequence continues at coordinate 11,348,108 of CM062057.1, read as the reverse complement.
AGTAACAAGTAGAAACTACTATATCATCAAACCTTTGATCTTCAAAGGTCCGCGAACAGAAAACTATGGATAAGTCCCTCATTCTGGAGGATGGGAGCCTTCATGCGTACAGAGGTAACAATAAATTAATCCTGGTATTTAGTTAAAACCTGCAAACATCATTTTCTCGTTTAGGAAATATGTTCAAAGTAAAATGAGTACAAAAAACTATACAACTACTTTCTAGGCCAACTTATACAACCTCGACTTATCTCACAAAACAACCCACCTGACCCTACTTTGAGTTATTAAATCCTAGGTACGTGACCAGCATAGATTTAACTTATTCTCTCTTGGCCCTTTATTTACCACTAGGCTAACTGATGATGGTTAAATTATGCTAACTACTTTGATACAATATTTTAGCAAAATTGCATAATCAACAAACAAGAAAGAACGTATACAAAACTAAAACAGAAAACTTCAATATCCTAGCTATTAACATTAAGACTTCCTATTCTCTCTATTTGTTATATTGTACTTATTTACAGAGCCAATCCAAACTTCACTGTGATAAGTAGTCTTTATATTGAGCACAACTATAATGTTTGTGCTAATGAAATGCACACGACGATGACTCTAATGCTTAAATGAAACTTAGTGAGCTTGCCTGAGATATTAAGGGTTTAGCATGCTCCTCCCACTCAGTAGACCACCTACGAGAACCCATTTCTACTGCGCTGTTTTTCAGTGAATCTAAAGCATTGCATTCATTGGGAAATCCTCTGAAAAGCATCTGCACAAATCACAATAAACAAATTGAGAACACCGATCTAGTAAACAAAAAAATGGAAATCAACAATATCATATTTGCAGTTTATTGCAACTCTAGAGATTTCTCATATGACAGGGTTTTTCAACTTTTTTTTCTTTTTTAATCAAATAACATGCATGGGTTTAATGTGGCTTGTATTGTTATTACAGTCATTCCATTTCATACAAATAATGATGATATAAAAGCATCCTTTGATTTTCAAATTTTAACTCAAAAGAGAAAAACATTGGATATATCAACAATCACATACAATTCTATTCAACATCCCTATTCAATGAAAAAAATTACCAATAGTTCATCTGCTAGCTCTGACGATGATGAAAAGAGGAGACCATTTTTCCCTACTTTTACAAGTTCGTTGATGCTAGGAGAAAGAAAACAGAAATTTAGAATTGAAACAAATTACATGAGGGTAATAAAACAAATCACAAGTTAAATGCCCTGTAAATGTCTGTATTACATGGAACAAATGGCAAAAGATGTGGAAAAAAGTTTACCAAGAGTAGGAAAACGCGCAAACAGGAAGTCCACAACCAAACATATCAACAACCTATTAATCAAGATGACACATTGATCACCTTCAGGAGTAAGCTGAACGCAGAAAACTATTTTCTTCCCTGATATTATGACATTTAAAGCTTCAACTAAATAATTATTGTATACCTTCATCGGAAGGTCTAAGCCTGATGAAGAAGTATGCAAACAAACCCCTAAATCTGCTGATCCTGTGCAAATAATATATACGCATGTAAATTGTTATTAGTCTTGTCAGAGAGATAAAATGAGGGAGTAAAAACCTTAGGTTGTTACAACTACCGAGAAGTAATGGGTAATCCTCTGCAGACAGCCACATTGTACGAAATGCCACACGCTTAAGGTGTAATTTACTGATCTTATCTTCATACTTTTGTTTGTCAGGCCCTTTACCTTTATAAAGAAAGTCGCTAACTTAGAGAAGTCCAAGTGGGAGCAGGTATTTCGGTAGGTGAAAAGCAATTTACCAGTAATGATGAATAATAACCTAGGGTATAAACATTGCTTTTCATCATAGATTTCTTTCCAGATAAATTCGTCAGCAATTGAATCATCCTCATTTAGAATTGCAGCAACACGCCTATCATACATGACTGCAGCTTCTAAAAGGATACTAAAATCTTCATCTGGAGTCCTGAAAAAGATATTACAGGAAGTTAAGGCAGTGATCTCAAGGTTTGAAAAGACAGTAAAGAAAGGTACGGGGAGTCCACAATACACTGGTTTGGGGGGGTTCTGTTTGAACACTCTTCTTTACCAAGTTCCAAACCTATCTTAAGGTGTATCATTTCCAAGTAGGAAATGTCATTATCTTTTAAACAAAGTATATTTAACAAGATCATGTGCCTAACTTTCACTAAAAAAACTGTAGGGTGTCAATGCAGGATCATATAGGAAGAGTCCTGAAACCTAATACTTTGGGTGGGTAGCTAAATTTATGCAAAGCCAGACACCTATGGATATCATACTTGGGAGCGCAACCAATGTGCATACCAAATATAAGCATTTAGATGTCAATTTTACAGCTATCCATCTCATGATTCTAAACAACTAAATAGCCACTTACATAATTTTCTGTAGATCTTTATATCCTGACAAGTTACAATATAAACTATCATATTCACTTTAACAATCAAACGATCAAAAAACACCTAGAAAGAGTATGGAAAGCGGGAACTTAAAACCTAACCAGCTTGTGCTGCTCACAACAACTGCAGGTCTGTTTTGCTTCAAGAAAATATCCTTGCCCACCAGGCGTGTTAAGAATGTCTCCTGATGCTCATGACCTAACATTCCTCCACCTACTAATTACAGTGTTAACTTGAATGAACAAGGGAAATTCAAATTTTCTCTTACATTATATTATATCTATCCACTATTGAGTCTTTTGTTGAATAAGAAAATGCTATCTCCTAAATCTCCAATATATGTATTGAAATGTAGATCTTACCATAGCTAACACAATCTTGAAGACCAAGAGATTGAATTATCTTATTATGTATCCTACAAAACAACTAAAATGAACAACATACTTAGTTTCAATATCATATCAGTTTACATGACATTGAATGAAACAGTAAATGCAAACAAAGCTTACCTCATGTTTCTCCTGGAGTGAAGCAACATGGAAGAGCTCTGGAGGTTGATCATAGAAAACGGTGGCTCTACATATTAAAAAAGGGGGAAAAATGAAAAATAAAATAATTATTTAAATACTCGAGCAAATTTTCATGTGGTTCTATCAGATGAAACATGACTATGTTGCCATCCACCCAGCAGGCCCATCCTCTTACTTGATATCCCAGTTTTCAGCCAATTCATGTTGCATTGCCTTCGTGACACAAAAGGAGCCATCTGCCATCTTCCCAAACTGCTTTTCAATCCTAAGCACACATCAAATTATAGTTAGCCAAGAATAAGTCAGTCACACACTGAATGGACAAAAGAGGGCAGGGAAAACATATTCATTACCAACGGTATACAGCAACAAAACTGTTGTTTCTTCCTAGGGATAGGGCAAGCAAAGTATGACCAAAATTATGCCAATCAATGATAAATGCGGACTGCTTTAGAACACTAACCCATTTCACAGCAATTAACGTTGGAACAGAAGGAGGATTCTGCTGAAGAAAAACTCATAAAGGATTATTGTACAAATTGAAAATAAAGAATGAATCTCGAAAAATAAAAAATGGAAAAGCAGAAGTTAACATAAATGCCTTTTACCAAGACTCATCTCATGTTGTGAGAAATAAATCAAGATAATGAACTTCATCTAGTTACAGAGAAAGGTACCGTAGATTGTTAATTTAACCATCATCACTTTACAGAAATACTCGTAAAATATGATTGTACATCCTAGTCACAGTCCGTCAATGTCTCATAAAAATATCTTAGAAGTGTAAAAGAGGAAACCAGAAAAATAATGAACTGCTTATTTGCAGGCAAATGAACCAAGAATCTGTAATTGTCGGAAGAAACTTCAATATGACTTGAAGCAACTTATGTTAGGGTAAAAAGGATGAAATCAATCAAATATCATTCTATAAATGGCTTATTCATATGCATATTAAATTTCAAATTTTCGCTCATATCAAAATGAACCACAATCATACGCTTTTACCACCAAGAAACTCTCCCTCTATCTCTCCTTAAGTGGTGAGGAATACATATCGTTCAAAAAATATAAATAAATCAGGAGACAACTCAATGCCCAGAATTCTACCATGTGATGTGCATTTGTCTAAATATGATGTAATCATGAAGATACATGATAACTTTAACCATTTTTTTACCTGCACAATGAAGAAGGCAGGTGAATGAATTCTAACAATAAGGAACCAAAGAAGCATAAGAAACTGAATGAGTGGCTTGAGCAGTAGTGTTACAGGCCGGAATATCCATGGCAGATTTTGAAGGAAATTTGGACACGGTGTCTGCGATGTACAACAAGAGGAATTTGAGAAAGTCTAGTAGATGAAGCTATTTTCTTTATTTAAATAGAGAGAAGGAAAAAAAAAAAAAAAAAACAAAACAAACAAACACTTCTACACAAGTACCATGGTATGAACATGAATAGATTTGTGCTCTAGAAGTGCAGAGTGGGGCTGAGAGCCTATTTAACACCCAAATTCAAAATTAGTATCCTATAAACATGATAAAATAATAAAACTTTCAAGCTTAATTGAAGACTCGTAAACAGAAGTTGTAATAAATAATATTAAAAGATAATAGTCTTCGAGTTAACATCTTGCATCCAGTAGATCAAAACAACTGCAACATGAAAATGTTCCTTGAGAAGGTTGGGTATAATATGGGAGAATTGCCTAAAAAAAGAACAAGACAAAGAAGGAAGAACAATGCTCCCTAATAACATGGAAGTGCGAAAATACAAAAACAAATAAATACTTGAACAAACATTTAAGTTTAACCTATTGTATTAGAAAGCATACCAACCTCCATAAGCAACAATGTCCACCTCCAAATTTGCCTGTAATATCAATCGAAAAGCCCAAATATCAATCAGAGTTGAAGAAGAAAGTTATGAAAACCATCACTACAGAGAAAATCATAATCCATGCATTGTATTTAAAGAACAATTCTTTCTACTTCTGAATTATCTTTTTCGTCTACTTCAGGATTATCATGGTTCAGATACTCCTACACAACTTAATTAGTGATATCATACTCATCTGACATCTAGTTAACTTGTCAAATTCATCAAAGGCATATGATTGAGAAATGGGAGATTCATTAATACAGAAATGAGACAACACAACAATCCAAATAGGCATGAATGCCCAAGGTCAAAAGGAGAATTCCAAAAAAGAAATTCAATTGGTATGAATAACAATGAGTGGAATTGCAAAAAGCTTTTTTCAATAGGGTACAGTGGTATACCATCTCAAACTTCAAAGTCTAGTAATAAACCAAATAAAGAAAATCTTTAAGTTCTCTATAGAAATTAAAGAAACCGCCGATATCCAAAAAAAAAAAAAAAAAAAAAAAAAACCACCAATACCAACAATGAGCGGCTAAATTGAACATTCATATACACCAATCAAGGCTCAATTGAAAAAACGATCCAATGTTACCTGGCAGGCAAGAGAAAGAGCTTGATACTGCATACGAGGACTTCGACCAAGATCACCAAGAACAACCACACAAGCTCGGCCTCCCTTCCCTTTCCTGCCTGTTCCCTTCATCATTTCCTCTGAAAATTTCCACGATCAATTAGGTACCATCCAAATCCCAATTATGTTAAAATTCTAATGTAATTGTTCAAGAAAATCATACCTTAGAAAACTCAATCTAAGAAGTTCTGCTCTGAAAACTCAATCTAAGAAGCTCTGCTCTGCCCTCTCTCAGGTTGCTACTTGCTAGTAGTGGGAAATTTGATGCATCAAAACAGCAGCAGCAATGCAATGGGGCAGATAAAAACCTTACCTTAGAGGTAGTGTCATTTTTAATATTAAGATTTATTTTTGAATTATATCAAAGAATTCTAAATTAACGCCCAATATAAATAGTAGCAAATGGATAAAAAAAAAATGATATGGTTCAACTCAAAAGACAGAACCGAGAACCAACCTCAATGAAAGTCTCAACCCAAAAATATATAACTCAAGGGCTATTATATTTACAGCCATCCAACTCAAAAGACAACCTACTAATAAAGCTTCAATCTAAAACAGAACTTCAACTAAAGAGAAAATCCTCAAACTAACGCAATCCAAGAAATCTGAAAAGTAAAGAAGATGCCTAAAGGTCCATCTTTCTCATGCCTCTCTTGAGCATTGCCAGATTCATAATACTCATCCTCATCACCTACAAAATCTGTTGGTGGGTCATTACATAAAAGGTTTTCTTTTATTTTTATTTTTTTTTAAATTCTTCTCATTGAAATATTGAAATAATGAAAAGAGACTAACGCTCAAAATACAGTGAAACAAGCAAAACAAGACAAAAGAAAACAAGTGCAATCCAAATACATAAAACTATGCTGGAAAGTTACAAAATTCCAATTTAAACTTAAATCTTGTATGGAGAAACCGACAAAATGCTTTGAAAGAGAACACCTAAGAACCTGTAAGTGTCTTCATCAAGGAGATCACCAAACTACATGGGTTTCCTTGTTCCACTGCTTATGGTCCTTTCCATTGTTTATGGTCAGTATTAACCATGTCCTTCTAGAATCTTTGTTCAAGTGGCAACTGGGGAAGGTATTTTTTATTCTCATATATGATTACTATGCAATACTTAGTAGTACCAATTTAGGATTTGTTATAGGCTTATGCCTCATCTCTTCAAAAAGAAAAGCCTCAGGCCACCTTTAACATTGATATTTCTTGAAACTAAAAAATTCAACATTGCTTTCTCAATTTTATTAAGCTCACAGTCTTTATTCCCTTGCTTTTCCTTATTTCTCCATAAGAAAATAAGCCCACAAGGCTAAGAAAATACATTTTAACTTCTAACACCTTCCCCCCCCCCCCCCCCCCCCCCGAAGGATTTTAACTTCTAACACTTTAACTTAGCAGCAAAGGCTTTGAAGCAATATATCCACCATGGTGCATGTGAAAAACTCATAGGCATAATGCAAATAAGTAGAGTACACAACCCTATGAGTTGGAAGGAGTCTAAAAGTGGTATTTCTCGGGTAAATTTGGATAATTGGCATGTTTAAGGAATCAAGAGACATTTATGATCTCATAGAAACAATACTCTTGATTTACATAATCTTGAATGGGCTTCATTTGATCTAAAATTAAGTTCAGCATCATGTAAATCTGCTCAGACTCGCCATGTGTTTTATCATGGGCTATGAATCGATGAAGGATTCCAAATACTTCAATGAAACTAAAACCGGGAGATTTTTTCACTCCCCTCCTTTCCATAGCTTCTCTAATGTTTCTGGCATCATCCCAACGCTTATCAGCGGCATATATATTTGATAAGCCAACATATCTACCATCATGATCTGGATCTAACTCAACAAGCTTCCTTCCTACTTCTTTTGCAAGGTCTAGTTTGCCATGTTTCATGCAGCCACTAAGGAGCGCACCTAACATGGAAGATGTTGCTTGGACGGGCATTTGACACAGGAATTGATACGCCTCTGACACCTGACCAGCTCGTGATAAGGCATCTGCCATACAAGCATAATGCTCAACCTTTGGAATCATACCATGTTTATGAAGGCAATCAAAGAAATACCAAGCCTCTTCCACCAGTCCCCCATGAGCACAACAACTTAACAAGCACAAGTATGTGATCTCATCCGGCACAATCCCAACCATTTGCATCTCAAAAAACAAGTCGACAGACTCTTTAATCAACCCATGTGTTGCCAAACCTCCAATTATAGCATTCCATATTAGAACATCAGCCTGCTGTAGAGAACATGCACGAAATACAGTCAAAGCTTCATGTATTGCGCCACATTTGGCATACATGTCCACTAGAGATGTCTGCAGGACAACTGTCAATGGCAACTCATTCTCAACTATATAATGGTGCATCATCCTCCCATGTTCAAGTGCACCCAAATGGGCACAGGCACACAAAACACTCACCAAAGTCACCTCATTCGCCATGGGTCCAGCAAAGCGCATGCGCTCAAAAAGGGCCATGGCCTCCCCATATACCCTGCCTTTAACATACCCATCGATCAAAGAGCTCCATGACACAACATCCCTCTCCGGCATTAAATTAAACACCTCCCTAGCCATATTCAAATCCCCGCATTTGGCATACCCATCCAACATGGCATTCCAAGACACCAAATTCTTTGCTGGCATTTCATCGAACACCGTGCGTGCAGATGCAATATCCCTACAAGAGGCATACATGTGAATCAAAGAATTCTGTATGAATTTATCGATCTCATGCCCAGATTTCACAATATGAACATGCACCGCCATCCCAAGCTCCTGATTCAACAATTTGGCAGTCGCCTTCACCAGAAAAGGGTATGTCAAATAATCAGGGGAGACCCCATTTTGCAGCATTCTGATGAAGACTGTGATTGAAGGATTTGGGTTTTTGGTGTTTGAAAACCCCCTTATGAGAGTGTTCCAATTGAAGGTTGTAGGGTTGGGAAGATTCAATAGCAGCTTATACGAGTAATCGAGATCCCTAGTAGGGGAGAGTGCAGTGAATGAGAGAAGTTTGGATATGACGGTGTCGTCTTGAGAGATGCCTAAAGTGAAAAGTAGAGCGTGGATTCTCTTGAGTTCAAACATTGATTTGCATCCATCGAGAAGTGAGATTAGAGTTTGATTCGGAAAGGCAGTTTTGCAGAAGGAAGTTGCATTCAACATTTGATGAAAAGCATTTGACACTGCAACATATCAATTTCTTTCAATTGACTAACATCTCAATCATATAAAATATCTCAAAAAACAATAAAGGTGGCTAATAGTCCATATAAACTATAAAAGGGAGGGAAAATAAAGATCTTCACAATCTTTGACATTTAAGATGGAAGAACTGTGGGCATGTGCAATTTAGAAAGATTGAAAATGACTCAAAATAAATCATACACCAAAAAGAACCGATGAGAGATGGTTCATGAAATCAAACTTTGACCAGTCCGCCAGAGTGGACAACCTAATGCATACAGCATAAACTCAAACTTCGTTTCCTAGACCACGTTTCCAGCCCAATAACCACATAAACATGTTTTTGGCATGAATATCATACTATCATATAGTTTCATAAAATCTCAACCTAACAGCTTGCCTAACATTACAAGGGCAGATGTTCTTAACTTAATAAGAGGCTTAAAACTCAATTTGAACCCTCTAATTTAGTCTTGATCTACAGAGATCTCAAAAATTATAAACTAATTTACAGCATTTAAAACAACTCCGAAAAGGCCTAAACCAAACATTACTACTCAAAACTCATCAAATCAGAATTCGGAACTTGCTTAAAAGTGTTCGAAGAGTCTGATATCAGTCCAACGCCACAACATATTACTTCTAAGGGTCAGAAACTAAACTACAATATTTAAAAAGAGTTTGAAAGAAGTTCAGAGAATTCTTACCCCCTGAGTCTTACCCAAAATGACTCAAATTCTCGTGGTTGGTGATCAAATTAGCTTGAAACCTATAAATTTCATGTCGCGAGGCAGTGGGTAATGTAAAACAGAGATCGATTGAAGGTGGGCTAGAGACGAAACTCACCGAAATAAGAGAAAACGCTGCTGAAAGGTGATCTGTTTGCTTCGAACTCGCAAATCTGACCTCCTTAAACTATGGATGATCCGATTTGAGGCCGAACGGACAGTGGGTAGCCTTCGAAAAAGTTATTTTCTTTCTTGAACCATTGATGAACGTCGGAATTGCGTGGGTTTGAGGCCACAGCCGCCGCAGATCAGGTCGGGGTCGTAGTCCACACGTCGTCGGATCGTGGGTCTCGCGTCACTGCTCGCCGGTAGCTGCTGCCAACCGTCGCCGTTAGTGGGTCTTCGCCAGAAGAAGAACCCGCCGGAGAAGAGGAGAAACGGAGGGACCGATAGGGGAAGAGAAAAGGATAGCGACGGTGGCTGGCTAACTCCAAAAAAGAATAAGGGTGGAAAATTGTCCAAAATAACCCTTGATTTTTCACATTACAAAACTACCACTTTTTTTTTAAAAGTCGTTCAATTGGTTTTTCTCGATCCTTTTCGACTAAGATCGTGCCTGAGATTGAGTTAGAAAATTGAAAAACAACCATTTTTCCAAGTGTATGAAATCATTATTAGAAATTGGATTGTACAATTATACCTTTAGATATTATATTATCATATTATTATTATATTATTGTTTTAGAAACCTAAAAATTGGCTTGATCTACAAGTTTTCTTTCTAAAAAATTTATTAAGTGTTACAAATCCTCACCATCCATCTCTTTGCACAGAATCACAAAAACAAGGTATATATCTAGATGTTGTCTTTTCTAAAATTTGTTTGGCTTATCACATGCATGCTTTTGAGCCCAAGAAAACAGTTGTTGTATTGTCTTTTATCTTATGTTGATCAAAAATATCATGATCGATCATATTTACCCTAAGAATCACCATCAGCGGTTAAAATCTCAGGCAAGATGTTAACATTCTAACCGAGATTACAAATTCTCCCTGGGATTTTGACATTTTTTAGTAACTTTTTGTATATCTGTGTAGCTTTTTTTTTAGAATGTCTCGTATATTTGTTTGTTTTGAGAGCAAATGGAAGGAGAATGAGAAAGAATATGTAATAGGCTAGTGAAAGGTTTGATTGTAAATGTTGAAATAACATATATACATATCGGGCAATCTCGGGCGAAACAATTACACCGAGATTAGCAATCTCGGACAATTCTCAAGCGAGTCCAATATACGAAGTGCTAATCTCTAGTGTTCTTGGGCAAAATCAAGCCCAAGAAATGATATTTTGTATTAATCCCAAGGAAAACTTGGGGCATTTTTGGTCGAGACCACTAAACTTTTTCACATTCCTATGATTAGAAACATGATCTTGTCTAGGATAGGTCTAGGATTATGTGAATTCCACATGGTTTTGTAGAAAGGATTGTCATTGCATAGTTTTGACAGTTAGTATACATTATTGTTGTTTGAGATAATTGGCAAATAATTTAAATATGAGATAATTGGTAAGTAGTTTTAAATATGAGATAATTGGCAAATGATTACAAAAATGCTCTATTAGTCGTAAAGAACAAACATATTTTCCTGTGTCAATGTATCTAAGGGGGATTGAGTTACATCATATTCAAAGAATTTGGTACAAAACATCCTACAGTCACCTCTTCGATTTGTTGTGGTGCTATGTTGACTCAAAACAATCTCCATGGCGTGACGGGCAGTTTCGGCTTCGTTGTCAGGATCTCAACCCTCTCTAATAGAGCTGGAAGTTCAATCTGCATGCTATTCAATTCATTCACTAGTTTGGCATCTAAAGTCATGGCTACTAAAGAGTCCCACACTAGTATCTGCCCCACAACCATGTCAATCACCAATAGCACCTAATGGCACCCATTGATGTTATACAACATGTACACATAGTAGACAGTGTTCTATAATCTGTTTGTTCTCCTTTTCACGTACTTCAGCAATATCGTATCTTTTCCCTATGTGTACTCCACCTCCAACGGGCTAGTCCCCCTTTTAATCTAATTATAAAAGCTCCAATGATTCGAGATTAAATTAATTAAGTTAATCAACATTAATTAACTATGGGTCACTCCACTAAAGACCCACAATTGCACTCTTTGCACTTAGATATATTTTTGTGTCCATGGATTTAACTAGTCATTAATAAGTCGACCCTTCACAAATTGCTTGTAATTACAGCAGGTCAAAATTATCATTTCCTGTAATTACTTCTTTCTCCTTAAGTCTTCTTGATCCTCTGATGAACAACATGTTTATGGTCTTACCATAAACAAATCTCTCTCGGACTAATGAGAGGGAAGGGGCCTTTATTCAAGACCTGGAGTCAGCACTTAAGAGAACAATTTATCTACTTTCCCTAAGGACGGGGAGAAGTGAAATCCATCTTGTGTAGTTATGTTCCTAGCTCCCTACTTGGACAAATCCTCAAAATGGTAAGTATATTGAGTCGGTGACACGGGCCACTCTCACCCATTGTTGCATTGAAAATAGGCAATGCCTAATGCGTCGACTCTCATTGGTCCATGACCATGTTGCGTCCACTCTCACCCATTGAGGTGAACTTCTTCCTCGACCTTAATCGGTTGTGAGCTCGACGTTGGGATTTCAAAGTCTTTCTTGACCAACTTCCTTTTCTTTGACTTTTGTGGCTAAGAGGAAGAGGTTTCTTGTGACTTGGCTGGCTCTTTTTTTTTTTTTTTTTTTTTTTTTTTTGTCTTGGTAGCCTCTGGCAAATGAATCTCTCAACAACCTTCTCAGGACTTGGTTGGTGATGACCCCATTCACCGCAACTTCTGGCTCGCCTTCCATGAAGCACATATTGGAGCACAACCTCGTCACGATGGATGGAAAGAACAGCTGACCTCTTGGTTTGGAGAAGGTCCTCGTGGTGCAATGATGCAACCAATATGCAACTGAATTCCCCGTATGATGTAGTATATTGCCATTACTCTATCTCTTGAGATTGTGGCATCATGCATTGTTGGAAGAAAGGACCTCTTGATGAAGTATAGTCATAGGTGGGCTTCAGGCGTCAGGCAGGTAGGCGACAAGGTCTCGAAGCCTTTTGGAGATGTGTTCCATTTAGACCTCGGTTTCGCATTTAGGTTTAGGGTTTCTTCCATTTATGCTCGTGTAGAAGATTCCATATTTTGTTTCCCTCAACCTCTGAGTCGCTTGGCAACTCAAACATCTCGTTGATCTCACAAGCGTCGAAGGGGGTTACTACTTGACCAATTTTGACTTTATCTTGCTCCTTGTGGAGCTTTCCTTCATAGAATGTCTGAATAACGGTTGGTTGGATAATATGAGCACCTTCATAGAACTGGCACCATCCCAACGTGTCGATTGATTGGATGATGAAGGCGGGCAACTTAATTGATTTCAGGAAAAATCCCATCTTCAGATGGAGATTACTGAACTGTTTCTTGCGGCCTTTGCCCACCTCCCTTGGTGGTTCCTCCACCATCTTCTATTTTCCTTTCTCACTTCTCTTGATTTTAGAACTGGCAGGCGTCCTACTCCCTTCTCCCACCTCCACATCCTTTATTTTCAAGGCCGACTGCTTGGCCGCCTCTTTTATTTGCCTTCTTCTCCAGTACTTTTTAGACTTTGCTGCCTCCTTTGTGATAAGCACTTGAAAAGTGCTTTCTATCCTCTCAAATTAAGTGAGTTTATATTAGATTTCACTTGTTTGCTAGTGATTTTTAGGTTAAAATGAGGAAAATTAGAAGAAAAGACTAAAAGATCAAAACCGAGCAAGAATATGGCGAAAAAGAGCTGAAAAACTCAAAAGGGCAAAATTTGGAATAGCGTTGCGGCGTTTGGACGACGCTACCGCAGTGCTAAAACTCGAACGCAACGTTCTGGACGCATCATAGCAACGCGGTGCCAAAATCCGACGCAACATTCTGAATGCATTACAGCGTCTCGGCGCTAAAACTCGAGAGCAACAATTTTGGACACAACCCTAGCGTCGCGGCACTATGGACCAGCACCGCAGCGCCAGTTTTCCTTAAATGAAAAATTTTTATTTTTGGTAAATTTTTGGGCGGCCAACTCTATAAATTTGGGGGTTTCTAGCAGCCCTAATAGATCAAATCAAATTAAGAATCAATCAACCATCAATTTACAGACCTAAAGAGGCACAACAAGGAGAGAATATGGTGCCCTTCGAATTCCGATGTGAGAGTCAAAGAGATCGTGACGATGCTACCTCAATCAAGAGCCTCTTTTCAGTAGAGTTTCCCTTTCTTTACACTCTTTCTTTGTTTATTTTGCTTAAACATGTTGCTTCAAGCTATGAGTGGCTAAACTCTTTAGTTTTAGGGTTTTGATGATTTGTTTATGAATTTATGTTGATCTTGTAGACTTTCATGGTTTTGTTGGAATGATTATGCTTTTCATTGTTATTGTGTTTAATTCTTGTGGATTGGCCATCTTCACATGTTAAGTTAGATGTATGATTGAGAGATTGTATGTTTAACTTGATCTATAACAATGAATTGTTGTTAATCTATCACGAGAGTAGTTGGGTTGACAATAAAAGTTGCTAAAGACTATTCTTAATGCCATGTAATTTGTATTGGTTTCAAGAAATTAGTAATCAATTGAGTTGCATGAGAAAGGGTTGTTTTTTAGAGAAACTAACTTGGAATTAAGTTTCTAGACTTAGGCATATGAATGACAATAAAATCCATGAAATCTATAATATTGCATGATGAAATAAACAAGGATTCATTACCCTAGAACTCTCTTTGACTCTTGTGTTTCTCACTTTAATACTTTCTTTATTTAATTTATATTTTCCATAAATCACAACTTCAATTCCAATCCTCAAATAAAATTGATTCAACTCTAGAATAGCTAAGTAACTTAAACCTTCACAATTGGATCTCCAATGGAACGATATTCGGACTTAGCCATCTTATATTATAACTTGACCCGTACACTTGCGGTTAACACTAAAAGTGCGCATCACTTTGTCACTTTCTTCTTCTCTTCTCTTATTTTTTTTTACATTTTTCTTGATGCGTTGGGCTTTGGTTAGCCATTCCGCATCACTTTCTTCTTGCATCTCTCTTTCAAATCCAGCCGCTATTTCATCTATGCGGCGATCTTCTTCTTCTTTTCTTGTGTCAAGCCCTCCCTGCTTGATTTCCTTTTCTCTCATCTCCTTTTCCATCTTCTTTGCAGAGATGAGTGACTGGGTGTCTTCCTTCAGGTGGCAAAGGCCCCCCTTTACTTTCTTTGTTTTCCTGGCTACCTGGGCCAATAGTCGCTCGACAGGTAATGCAACAACAATGACTTCGGGGAGGGGCAGAACATTCTCCCCCGCATCTTCATCAGTAGCTTCTAAAGGCCTTATTCTTTTCTCTTTTTCTACGACCCTCTTCTTCTCCACTGCAACAATTATGGATCCAATGGGCCTATCATCGGAGTCAAATGATTTGTGTTAAGACTCCTCAAGGCCGCTCATCGTAGGGATTGACCCACGAGACAATTTTTCCTTCTTTTGAGGTTGGTCGACCAACCCGTCCAACCAATCCCCGTATGATATGTATCAAGAATATCTCCAAAGACACTCTTCTTATCTCATCTCGCCGCATCACTGACTGCTATCAGGTCATTGAAGTTAGGCGGCAGGGGTCTTGACGCTACCTATAACTCAGAACTGTTGGGGCGCAAGGCAGGTGAAGGGTTGTGGTGGGATGGTTGGTATAGAAGGTCGTAAGGTAAGTGAATGAGCGATTTGGGAATGAGGGAAGTTAAAGGCAACGGGGTGACATTGGAAATCACCGATGGTCGTTTTGGTATGGTGGAGAAGGTGTAATTGACCCTATTATTAGGTCGGGGTGGGAGAGGATCAGAAAGATGGTATGACACAGTTTAGGAGAAGAAGATGAAGTGGCAATGCTAGTCGTTTTAGGGGCCGCTGACTGGACTTTTGGGGAAGAAGTAGAGTATTGGGAAGCCATTTGGTAGAAAGTGTGAGTTTCGGAAGTGGAAAGAAAATGGTTGAGAGTTGTGGAACTCGCCAAAAAACTTGAGAGCTCGTCGAAAATTTTGAAAGGGTTTGGAAGCGTTGAAAGAAAAAAAAATGAGGAAGAAAGGGCTTTAAGTAGGATTTTGGGCGCGTGAAGATGGGCGTGTGGTTCTAGGCGTGACATCACTGACAATAAATGTGTTTGAGATACGTCTGTGTCTAACGACACACGCCTAAGCGTCCCTTTAGATTCCACTATGTGATTGCGACCCTTAGTATTTCCCCCCAGGCGTTGAAATATTCTAAACCCGTGTAATCTTAATTTTGATGCCTTGATTTTCAAATGTAATAATGTTGAAGACAAAGATAATGAATCCAATGATTTCCCCAAAACATTATCATACAGCCAATCCAAACGAAAATTCAAAACTTAAAAAGAAAGCGAAAAACAACTTAAAGGAATACAACAGAAATAAAAGACAAAAGTGGGGATGCGTCCCTAGAAAATGTGATCGTGGTCAACGTAGGGGGCATCCAACTTTTCCTCAATTAATCTTTTTTAGGTCAATAGAGACTTTATCTCGATCACTGCTATCTCCATAATAAGGCTTCACCCACTGACCATTTACTTTGAACACATTGGTGCCATCTTCGATAGTCAATTCTACAGCACCATGAGGAAAAACTTCCTTGACTATAAACGGTCCTAGCCATCTTGTTCTTAATTTCCCTAGAAACAAGTGTAGATGAGAATTGAAAATGAGTACTTTCTTACCAAAATGCAAAGATTTCTTACTGATGCGTTGATCGTGCCAACGCTTGGTCCTTTCTTTATAGACTTTTGCATTCTCGTACGCTTGTAGCCTCCATTCTTCCAGTTCATTTAATTGAAGCATGCAGGCTTCTCCAATAGCATTGATATTGAGGTTCAATTTCTTGGTAGCCTAAAGTGCCTTATGTTCAAGCTCAAGGGGCAAATGGCAGGATTTGCCAAAGACTAATGCGTAGGGAAACATTCCAAGAAGCATCTTGAATGTTGTTTTGTAAGCCCACAATGCCTCATCTAATCTCGACGCCCAATCTTTTCAAGAAGTATTGACTATCTTTTCCAAGATAGTCTTTAACTCTTGATTGGAAATTCTACTTGCCCGTTTGTTTGAGGATGGTATGTAGTCGCCACCCTATGATGCACATTATACTTGATTAGTAGCTTGGGAATGATACGATTAACAAAATGTATACCTTCATCGCTAATCAGGGCTCTAGGCATTCCAAATCTTGTAAAGATGTTCTTCTGTAAGAATTTTTAAACTATCGCCACATCATTCTTTGCGCAAGAAATTGTCTTAACCCATTTTGAGACATAATCCCTATCTACTAGGATGTAGTTGTGGTTGTTTAAAGGTGGAAGTGGTCCCATGAAATCTATGCCCCTAACGTCAACGAGTTCGACTTCTAAGATGGAGGTAAGTGGCATCTCATTTCGACTTGGTATATTTCTTGTGCGTTGACACCGGTTGCACTGTAGCACAAAGTTTCTAGCATCTTTAAATAGTGTCGGCTAGAAATATCTGCTCTGCAAAACTTTGGCTATTGTTTTCTGCCCTCCAAAGTGTCCTCCATATGGTGAGTCATGACACTGGAAGAGGATGCGTTGATACAAAGTTTCAGGAACACATAGTCTGAAAATGTGATCAAGCCCCCGTTTATAGAATTGAGGCTCGTCCCAATAATAAAACTTTGCATTGTGCATCAACTTCTTTTTCTAGTGTGTGTTGAAGTCTTCTGGAAATTGCTTGCACACTAGAAAGTTTACAATATCAACATATCAAGGAGCGGATTCTTCAACTATGAGTACAGCCTCATTTGGGAAACTGGCATTGACTTCAGGTTATTTCTTATCGATTTCAACATTCTCAAGTCTGGAGATGTGATCGGCCACATTATTCTTAGTTCCTTTCTTGTAAATCATCTTCACATCGAACTCTTGGAGTAGAAGGATCCATCTCATCAGCCTTGGCTTGGCATCTTTCTTAGTCATCAAATATCTAATCGTAGAGTAGTCTATGTGAATGATGACTTTCGACCCAGTAAATAAGCTCTGAACTTTTCTACAGCAAATACTACAACCAGCAGCTCTTTTTCTGTAGTTGTGTAATTTTCTTGTACTTTATTAGGCGTCTTGTTAGCGTAGACTATTGGGTGAAGCACCTTGTCTTTGCGATGAACTAATGCAGCTCCTATGGCGTAGTCGCTCGCATCACACATGAGCTCAAACGACTGCGTCCAATCAAGGGCAATTAAAATTGGTGTTATCACCAATGTTTTCTTTAGTGTTTCAAAAGCTTTTAGACATTGTTCATCAAACACGTAGGGTCGGTTTATTTCTAACAATGCGCTTAGAGGGCATGCAATTTTTTAAAAATCTTTAACAAACCTTCTATAAAAGCCAGCATGTCCTAGGAAATTCCTTAATGTTTTAACCTTATGACCGAGGACTATTCCTTTGTTTACCATAAAATGGTATTTTTGCTAGTTTAGAACTAAGTTGGTGTCCTCGCATTATTTCAGCACTTTTTCCAAGTTGGCTAAACAGGCATTGAACAAATTTTCGAATACTGAAAAGTCGTCCATAAATATCTCCACCGATTCTTCTAAATCGTTTGTAACACTTACAAACTCTTGTAATAATTAAAAGTGGGCATATCCGCGGTGTCACCAGGATAAGACACACAACCTTATCTATATACCGCAGACCTTATAGGTTATTACTTGAACACAATTCATTTGTATGTCTACCACATACTATTCAAGCTACATATAATAACCTCAGATCTCAGTTTATTAGATTGAGTAAAATGCAATCTTAATGTTGAATAAAATGTCTCTTATTTTATTAAATAAATAATTTGTAGTTACATAAATTATAAACTACAAGATCCATGAGATTTAGGGCACCAATCCCAACAGCTTCACGGGGCCCACTTCTTTCTTGTGGTCCTTTCCGTCTGAACCACCATTGGAGTCTGAGACAACAGAATGACGTTGGTATCCAAGTCTATAAGTTGCATACAAATAAATATTAGATATTAAGTATAAATATAGCTAGTATGAAATTAAAAAAAAAAAAAAAAAAAAAAAAAAAGCATACCTTGCCCTTCGGCTCCTTTAGTGGAACAACAGAGGAACCAACCATATCTTCCCCTCCTAATGATATCTCTATGGGGACAAGACCATCTCCATCATCCGAGCCCATGCCATCAGCATTTGATTGAGTTGCGATGGGGATCTTAAACAGACTTGGTTTAGTCAAATTAGCAACTCTATAACCTGTGGATCCAATACAATCTCCCTTAGGTCAGGTATCCTATATGAAGAACCTTCCCAAGTCGGTTGATCATCAACACGAAGAAATTGAATTCTCCGCAGAAGCGATTAATTGTCTTTTGCCAATATTTTTCATTTTGGAAATCTTCAAAAAAAATACAAAGAACCAATAACAGAGAATTGGATAAATATCAAAATTAACATGCTTTATAAATGAAGCAAAGAGAGAAAAAAAAATGCAAGTCTTTCAGTTGGCATAATCATAATACAAGTAAAAAAGGTGAAAATGATAGAAAAATGAAAATAAAGGACGTCAAGCCGCCAATGGCGACATCTTGCTTCTTGAAGGCTTGAGATGGTGGCCATTGATACAATTTTGCATAGGAAAATTGATGGATTCTCACTCCCTGAGAGACAATTCTAAACTTTCACTCAGAATCTTCTCACAAGAGAGCTCGAGGTAGAAGGTGGTGATGGTGGTTGAGGGAGACTTTGTGTAGAGTTTTCACCCACTAATTTCTCTATGTCTTCAACATGAACTTCTTCGGGCTATTTATAGGCGTCCAAAAAGGTGATCTCATGATTATTTGATACTTTTGCATTTAATTTCATGCCCTGCTGCACAGACTTCATCGTGTCATCGATTCATTGGTTCTGTCATGGCCCAGTCAAATCAGTCATCAACTTACTTGTAGACATGACAGTCACTGCCTATACGTCTGAAAACTCTTTTACTTCTCGATGCCTGGTTCTTGCGACATGTTCGTTGGAATGATGTGGTCTTGATGATTATGGCAACATCTTTCTCTTGTCTTTTGTGTGTTTTTAGCTCCTTTTAGCTATATCCTACATTCAAAATGGTATAAAACTCATAATTTCCAGGATAGAAGTTTTTGTAAACATCATAAACGTAAAGTTATTCATATTACATAATTTAATTCCCAAATCCATGCATTCATCTCCTAGATTGCTCCAATTATTTCAAATAAAGAGTATAATAACTTGTATTTCTACAAGTTATCACACTCCGAAATTTAAAATAATACTTATTCTCAAGTATTTATTTAAAGATTTATTGTGATCCACCACTCAAATTTGTGCAAAAGCTAAATCTCTCAACATGCTTTCAGGTTTTAGATTTATATCAATAATTAATTGACTTCACAAAATCTTTTTTAATCAACGCCTAGAAAATATTTCCTAATTTTAGATGCAACAAGCTTAATACTCAAAATACCCTTACTCATTTCCAGTCATTCTTATTCTTCATTTCAGTAATGTGCTTTAAAGTCGATTTCCATAAAACTTCTTTTTATGACATTTTATTTTTAGCCAAAGTATAATAGTTATTGGACATGCGTTGATCCGAGCTACCCACTTCATTTTGACATACCAACGATGGGGTGCATGGAGGCAGCCAACATCGAGCAGGTACCCTTTCACAACTTAGCTCTTATCACACTTATTTTTAAATTCTTTACATTTACAGTGGAGCCATTTATTTATTTTTGCTGATCTTGGACAGGACACTCACCTCTGTTTTGACATACAAAATATGGGGTGCCTGGAGGTAGCCAACATCGAGCAAGAGCCAAATGAAGGTTGTTGAATTGCTTTTTGCGGCCTTTGCTTGCCTCCTTTGGTGGTTCCTCCACCATTTTCTCTTTTCCTTTCTCACTTCTCCTTATTGCAGAACTAGCAGGCATCCTACTTCCTTCTCCCGCCCCTACGTCTTTTATCTTCAGGGCCGATTTCTTGCTCACCTCTTTTATTTGCTTCTTTTTCATCGATAGTTTGGCTTTGGACTTGGCTACCTTCGAAACTATTTTCCTCTTTTCTTCTTTTATCTTTACATTTTTCTTGATGCGTTGGGCTTTGGATAGTTATTCCACATCTATTCCTGCATCTCTCTTTCAAACTCCGTCGCTATGGTTTTTATACGGCGATTTTCCTTTCTTTTCTTGCTTCAAGCCCTCCCTACTCTCATCGCCTTATTCAACTTCTTAGCAGATATGATCGACTAGGCATCTTCACTTAGGCGGAAAAGGCCCTCATTTACTTTCTTACTTTTCTTGCCTACCTGGGCTGATAGCCGCTCAATTGTTGATGCAGCGACAATAACTTCCAAGCGTCTAGATGTGCCCGCCTCTTTTCTTTTCTCAGATTTTCTCTTGAGGGGCGCAACATCCTCCTTCATCTCTTCATCAGTAGCTTCTGAAGGCCTTACTCTTTTCTCTTTTCCTGCTGAAAAGCACCTAAAATGTGCTTTTATTGCCTTGGATTTAGGAATGTTTTTATTAGATTTAATGTGTTTGCTAGTGATTTTCAGGTGATAATGAAAAAATTAAGTGTCTAAAGCAAAAAGAACCAAACTAAGCCAAAAACGAGCCAAAACCGAAAGAAGAAATGGAAAAACCATAAAAACAGGACAACGCAACCGAAAGAGTCGTTGCCCTCTAGACCCGAGAGCACCTAAATTCAGCATTTGTTTGAGCATCATGTCGCTACTGAAGGGTGTCGTTGTGTTGGGGCAAGGAGCGTCGCAGCATTGCGTTGTGCTTGAGATGGGGCTTTTATGTCGGATAACGTTGTTGAGCTCTTGGAGAGCGCAGCAACGCCAACTTTTCTATTTTGAAAAATCTTGATTTTTTGAAAGGATTTTGGGCGGCCACTTCTGTATATTGAAAGGTTCTTAGGAACCCTAGACATCAAGAAATCATCAAGAAAATACACAAGAGAGCCCCCAAAAGAAGGCACACCAAATTAAAGAGAAAAGAGAGCCAAAAGGTGTGAGTTTGTTACCATCAAGTGGAGATTGAAGGAGTTCAATGTCGGGAAGCAATTCGAGAGGTTTTCTTCCTAAGTTTCTCTTTCCCTTTTCCTTTCATGCTTGAGAACTCATATGCAAATATGTATTTGATGGCCATGTGTGGCTAAACTCATTGTTTTAGGGTGTTGAATGATTTAATTATGGATTTATGTCAATGACTTAGTACTTTTCATGGATGTTGTTAAATGATATATTTTTCAATGTTATTGTGCTTATTCTTTATTGAGCGATCATCACTAAGTGTTACGTTAGATGTATAATTGAGTAATTGTATATCTAATTGGATCTCTAACATTGAATCTCTACTAATCTTTCATGAAAATAGTTAGGTTATTAGAGAAAGTTGATCATAACTAATCTTAATGCTATGCTTCTTAACTTGGTTTCAAGAAATTAGTAATCAATTAAGTTGCATGAGATAGGGTTGTTTTTTAGAGAAAGTAATCCGGATTAGTTTCTAGACTTAAGCATATAGTTTGCACATACTTCCATGAAAACCTAAAGTATACTTAATGAAGTAATTAATGACATCAACACCCTAGAACACTCTTATCCCTTCAATTTTCACTTTTTCTTGTTTTCTTGTTCTCTTGTTTTCAAAATCAAAAGTCGATTTCCATCCCTTAGATAAAATCAATTCAATTCTTGAATAGCTAAGTGAATATATCCAATTCAATTCCCAGTAGATAAGATACTCGGACTTAAACCGTTTTATATTTTAACTTGACCCGTGCACTTGAGGAATGCATCAAATTTCACGCATCAAGTTATTGGCGTCGTTGCCGGGGATTGAAGTAACAGTATTTTTACTTAATATTTAAAGAGTTGATAGATCTTAATCTAAGATATATTTTACTTTTTTTTCTTTTTCTAAAATTGGTTGGTTGTGCTTTGGTGTATGCCAAGAGATAATTCTAATCTTCTTCCAATTGATCCCAAGATTGATAGGACTTACCTGAAGAACTTAAGAGGTTAACTAAACCCAATGGGTGAGATAACGGAAGAAGTAGCACCAAAGGCAATGGATTATTTTCAACCAAGTCTCCCAACAAACCAACCTGGAATAGCAAACGTGGCCATAAATGTCAACAACTTTGAACTCAAACTATGATTGATCCAAATGGCACGAGAGCTTTCTTTTAAAGGATGTTCCACCGAGGACCCTCTTAAGCACCTTCTATCTTTCCTAGAGATATGCGGGACGGTAAAGATGAATGAAGTTTCTAACAATGCTATAAAACTAAGACTTTTTCCTTTCTCTTTACAGGATCGAGCGAGGATTGGCTTGAAACTATACTGATGGAGAGCATAACTGCATGGGATACACTTGCTCAAACTTTCTTAAACAAATACTTCCCACGGGCGAAGTCACAAAGATTGAGGACGAAGATAGGCACATTCCGTGAACTTGAAGATGAGCAATTATATGAGGCGTGAGAACGATACAAGGACCTCTTGAGAAGATGCCTACAACATGGTTACCTGGATTGGTTGCAAATCCAATTGTTCTACAATGGATTGTCAAGCTCCACCAAATTTATCTTGGAAACTATACCGCCGGAGGTTCTATATTCTTCAAGACCACCAGAGAAGCCTACATAATACTTGCGGACATGGCCAATATATCATACAGTTAGCCTTGTGAAAGATCATCAAACAAACCTGCTAAAGTGTATGGGGTGGATGAGGTAAGCTCACTAAAAGCTCAATTGGCTTTTCTCACTAATGCTTTATCTAAATTATCTCAAGAAGGCCAAGCCCAAGCAAGTCCACCATCAATAGCTTCTCTCACAGCCATGGCAAATCAACAAGAACCAAGTGAGTTGGAGGGAGCCAATTATGTGGATAGAGGACAACACTGAGGCCAACAACAATTATCATCCCAACTTGAGAAATTATAAGAATTTTTCATATGTAAACAAGAATGTGTTGCAAGCACCTTAAGGATTCAATGGAGGGGGGAATGCAAAGACATCATCTTTGGAAGACATAATGCTTACTTTGTCAAAAAGTCAAGATCAAGGACTACCACATTGGAGAATTTGGTCTAGCTATAGCAAGCACCATTCAAAGCCAAGGTAAGGCAATTCAAAGCTTGGAAGTTCAACTTAGCCAAATTGCCACATCTCATCTCACAGCCTCACTTGCTCCTATTAGGTCACTGGAGGTAGGCGGCAGTGGTCTCGACGCAGTCTCCAACTTAGAATTGTTGGGGTGCATAACGGTTAGGGGTTGTGGCGGGATTATTGGTACAGATGGTCTAAGGGTAGTGAACTCGATGTTTGGGAAGAAAGGAAATCAAGGACGACGGGGGTAACATTGGGGATCATTGGTGGTTACCTTAGTTGGGTGGAGAAGACGCAGATGCCCTTGTTGGCAAGTCGGGGGCGCTGGGAGGCGATCGAAAGTAATCTCCGATGCGATTGAGATAGGGAAGAGGAAGAGGCAACACTGGCCGGTTTAGGGGCGGTCGGTTGGGCTTTTTGGGAAGAAGGTGAGTGTTTGGAATCCATTTTGAAGAAAGATTGGGTTTAGGAAGTGGGAGAAAGGGTTGAGAATCGTGGAAATTGCCGAAAATTGCAGGGAGCTCGTTGGAAAGTTTTGAGATTTTGAAAGCGTGAAAGAGGAGAGTGTAGGTGAAAAGGGTTTAAGTAGGGTTTCGGGCGCGTGGTTTTAGGCGTGACATCACTGCGTAATAAATGTTTTCTGACACACGCCTACGTCCAACGACGCACGCCTAAGCGTCTCTTCAGATGCCCTATTTGATTGCAACCCTTGGTATCTTCTCAGGCGTCGAAATATTCTAGGTGCATGCAATTCTAGTTTCGACGCCTTGATTTTTTATTATAATCAAGTTGAAGACAATGAATCCAATGATTTTCAAAATATTATCATTAAGCCAATCCATACAAAAATTTGAAACTTAGAAAGAAAGCAAAAATTGACTTAAAATAATAAAATAGAAATAAAACACAAAATTAGGGATGCATCCTTGGAAATTGTGATCGTGGTCAACACAGGGAGCATCCAACTTTTCCTCAGTTAATCTTCTCTAGGTCAACAAAGACTTTATCTCAATCAATGCCATCTCTATAATACGGCTTCACTCGTTGACCATTTACTGCATTGGTGCCATCTTCGTTAGTCAATTCTACAGCACCATGAGGAAAAACTTCCTTAATTATAAATGACCCTGACCATCTTGTTCTTAGTTTCCCTAGAAACAAACGTAGACGAGAAGTAAAAAGGAGTTCTTTCTGACCAATATGCAAAGATTTCTTACTGATGTGTTTATCGTGCCAACAGTTGGTCCTTTCTTTGTATATCTTTGCATTCTCGTACACTTGTAGCCTCCATTCTTTCAGTTCATTTAATTGAAGCTTGTGGGCTTCTCCAGCAGCATTGATATTGAGGTTCAATTTCTTGGTGGTCTAAAGTGCCTTATGTTCAAGCTCCAAGGGCAGATGGTAGGATTTTTCAAAGACTAATGCATAAGAAGACATTCCAAAAGGTGTCTTAAATGTTGTTTTGTAAGCCCACAACGCCTCGTCTAACCTAAACACCCAATCTTTTCGAGAAGTATTGACTACCTTTTCCAAGATATTCTTTAATACTCGATTGGAGATTTCTGCTTGCTCATTCTTGTAAGGATGGTATGCAGTAGCCACCATGTGATGCACGTTATACTTGATTAGCAACTTTGAAATGATTCAATTAACAAAATGCGTACCTCATCACTAATTAAGGCTTTGGGCGTTTTAAATCTCGTAAAGATGTTCTTCTGTTGAAATTTTTAGACTATCGCCACATCATTCTTTGCGTAAGAAATTGCCTTGACCCATTTTGAGACATAATCCACAGCTACTAGGATGTAGTTGTGGTCATATGAAGGTGGAAATGAGCCAATGAAATTTATTCCCCAAACGTTGAAAAGTTCGACTTTTAAGATGAAGGTAAGTGGCATCTCATTCCAATTTGAAATGTTACCCACGCGTTGACACTTGCACTTTTGCACAAAGTCTCTGGCATCTTTAAATATTGTTAGCCAGAAATATCCCCTCTGCAAAACTTTGGTTGTAGTTCGCTACCCTTCGAAGTGTCTTCCATATGGTGAGTCGTCACACTAGGAGAGGATGTGTTGATACGAAGTTTCGGGAACACATAATCTGAAAATGTGATCAAGCCCACGTTTGTAGAGTTGAGGCTCATCCCAATAATAAAACTTCACATCGTGCATCAACTTCTTTTTCTAGTGTGCATTGAAGTCTTCTGGAAATTGCTTGCACACTAGAAAATTTATGATATTAGCATACCAAAGGGAGAGTCGTCGACTTTGAGTACAACCTCATCTGAAAAATTGGCTTTGACATCAGGCTATTTCTTATCAATTTTCATATTCTCAAGTCTGGAGAGGTGATCAACCACATTATTTTCAATTCCTTTCCTATCGATAATCTCCATGTTGAGTAGAAGAATCCATCTAATTAGCCTTAGCTTGGCGTCTTTCTTAGTCATCAAATATTTGATCGCAGAGTGGTCTGTGTGGATGATGACTTTCAACCCCAATAAATAAGCTCTAAACTTTTCCACAGCGAATACTACAACCAACAGCTCTTTTTCTATAGTTGTACAATTTTCTTACGCTTCATTGAGCGTTTTGTTGGCGTAGGCTATTAGGTATAACACCTTATCTTTGCGTTGAACTAACGCAGCTCCCATGGCGTAGTCACTCGCATCATACATGAGCTCGAACGGCTACGTCCAGTCGAGGGAAATTAAAATGAGTGCTGACACCAATGTTGTCTTCAATGTTTCAAAAGCTCTTAAACATTGTTCATCAAAGACGTAGGGTCAGTTTATTTCCAACAATGCATTTAGAGGATGTGCAATTTTTGAAAAGTCTTTAACAAACTTTCTGTAAAAACCTTCATGCCCTAGAAAACTTCTTAATGTCTTTACATTAGTGGGAGGAGGAAGTTTTTTCACAACTTTGATCTTAGCCTGATCGACTTCCAAGCCTTTCTTGGAAACCTTATGTTTGAGGACTATCCTTTTATTTACCATGAAATGACATTTTTCCTAGTTTAGAACTAAGTTGGTGTCCTCACATTTTTTCAGCACCTTTTCCAAGTTTGCTAGACAGACGTAAAACAAATTTCCAAATACTGAAAAGTCGTCCATGAATATCTTCATCGATTCTTCTAGAAATTTAGAGAAGATCGCCATCATACATTATTGGAAGGTGCCTAGAGCGTTACATAATCCAAATGGCATGTGTTGAAAAGCAAAAGTTCCATATGGACATGTAAAAGTTGTTTTCTCTTGGTCTTCAGAAGCTATCATAATCTAATTATAGCCTAAGTAACTGTCCAAGAAACAAAAATATTCAATTCCCACTAGTTTGTCTAACATTTTGTCAATGAATGGTAGGGAAAAATGATCTTTCTTGGTTGTTGCGTTCAACTTTCGGTAATCCATACAAATTCTCCACTTAGTGACAGAGAATATGGGTGGGGATGAATTCATTATTTTTGTTTGGGACTGCTGTCATTTATCCTTTCTTCATAATGCATTGCACAGGACTAACCCATTTACTATCAGATGTGGGAAAGATAATGCCTACGCCCAACCACTTTAGGATTTCCTTCTTTACAACTTCCTTCATTGTTGGATTAAGCCTCCGATGCAGCTTAATAGGTTTATCTTTTCCTTCTTCTAGACGTATTTTGTGCATGCAAGAAGTGAGGCTTATCCCTCGAATGTCAGCCAACGTCCATCCGATTGCTCGGATGTATTTCGTCAAGACATTTAACAAGGCGAACTCATGTTCTAGGGATAATGCTGAAGAGATGATTACTGGAAGGGTGTTGCCATCCCCCAAGTATACGTACTTCAGATGGGTGGGCAACACTTTTAATTCAAGCTCTAGTGCTTGTTTCAGAGACGGTTTACTTCGCTGGTTGCGAGGGTTTATATTCAAAGGTTCAAAAGATGTGTGGACCACGACACAAGATTGTTCAGGTGGTTGTGTGTCCATATATTCTCCTTTCTCTCTTTCCTTATTTACTTTTTCATCAAGCTCTCTGTTGTCCTTAAACTCATCCTCTGCGTTTAGGGATTGGCACTCTTCATGTTCACTAGGATACTCCAATGCCTTAAACATATTGAAGATGACTTCTTAACCATTTACTCTCATCATGATCTCACCCTTATGGACGTCGATCAATGTGCATTTGGTTGACAGAAACGGGCATCCTTAGATGATAAGTATGTTCTTATTGGCTTCATAATGCAGAATTATGAAGTCCACGGGGAGGATGAAGCAATCAACCTTTACTAAAACATCTGCAATCTTTCCCTCTGGATGCATGACGAATCGATCAGCCAATTGTAGCGTTACGGTGGTAGGCCTCGATTCGATCCCTAATTTCTTGAACACAGATAGAGACATTAAATTTATACTTGCCTCTAGATTACACAACACTTTCCCTATGTCTACTCATCCAATTGAACAGGGAATTGTGCTCTCCAGATCTTTCATTTTGGTAAGGATGCATTCTCTAACCATGGCGCTACACTCTTGCGTTAGCACCACAGTTTCGAATTCTCCTATTCTTCTTTTCTTTGACAGAATATCTTTGAGGAACTTGACATAGGAAGGCATGTGCTCTAACGCTTCTTCCTTAAACTTTGAGGATAAGGGGGCGACTGTATCTCAGTTGATGCACTTATTGATGCAGATTTTCCTGATGATACTCTCTGCACATCATGTTGTTTTTGCTGCGTTGTGTGATGTTCTTGAGTAAAATTTGAAGGTTGTTTGGTTGTAGGTTGATAGGTTGTTTGGCCATCTGAATCATCTTGTGTTTGAGTCACTAGGTTCTTTTTTTCCGAGGGTCAAAGTTTTGTTAAAGGCTTCCCACTATGCAATGTCACAACTTGACATTGCTCCTTGCTTGAGTTTCTCACATTTCTTGGGGCCTCTATGTTACTGGGAAGAGATCCTTCTTGGTCGATTTTTAAGTTCCCCTGCAATTTATTCCATCTAAAGCTCCAAGTTACGAATGGTTGATGCTTGCGTTTGCAACAAAGTATCATTTTTCTGCATATACTCCTTCAAAAGAGCTTCAATGGAAGACGAAAAGCTCAACGCCTGGTGCATCTGTCCTTGCAATTGATTTTGTTTGTGTTGTCCTTGGTGGAATCCAGATGATCCACCTCTATTTGGCAACTACGCGCCGTGCTACTTCGTTTGGTTATGATTACCACCCGAAAATAAGTTGGGTTGATTTCTCCAACCAGAAT
Source organism: Citrullus mucosospermus (assembly GCA_030954485.1). Lineage (NCBI taxonomy): Eukaryota > Viridiplantae > Streptophyta > Magnoliopsida > Cucurbitales > Cucurbitaceae > Citrullus > Citrullus mucosospermus. The sequence goes on along the minus strand of CM062057.1, from coordinate 11,319,154 downwards.
TGTAGGTGTTGGAATACGAGTTGTTCTTGATAAAGCACACAGACTGTGGGTTCTATGGGCTCCTTTCGTAAACATGTGGCTCCCCGCATCCAACATAACCAATCACAACCATTTGATTCACTACATTTATCTGATTGCCATTCCCTGTGTTCACCTGATTTAATGTTATTGTCTGCAGTATGTTAGTCATGGTCGTCAGCTGCGCTTGTAACGCAACAACTGTGTCATTCTCTATGAATCTTTTCAAATGAGCATGAGGGTCCTCGCCAAGCTCCTCCAAATTGCCCCACAGTCTGGAGCATTTGAAGCATTACCAACTTCATCTCCTCAATCCTTGGGAAGTTGGATGCATAATACCAGGGGAAAAGTCATAGAGGACTGGTGACGCATAATCCCGAATGGGTCTGTTACTATCATGGGCCAGCAAGATTGGATGGGCTTGCATCTGTTCTTGAATCTAAGCTTGGATTTGAGCTTGAGCCAATGCATTGTTGATTGCATTGTTAGCCTCATTATTGGCTCCATTAGGCAGTACTAAGTTGTTCTGTTGATCCGCCATCTTCCTTTCCTTGTAAAGCTAACATCTTTTTTTGGTGAGATTTACTTTTCTGTCCAAATGTTCTCTCGATCTCAGGGTTAGGAATGAGTTCAACTTGTTTATCCTTTCTTATAGACTATCAGACACGCTTTCGGCTAAACACATTGTACTTCCCAAAACAAAAATTTCTACACAAATCAAAGAAAGTTAAAACACAAATTAGTATAAAAAAATCCACCCACTAATTGCTCTATGTCTTCAACATGAACTTCTTCGGGCTATTTATAAGCTTCCAAAAAGGTGATCTCATGATTGTGTAACACCTTTGCATTTAATTTCATGCCCTACTGTGCAGACTTCATCGCGTCATCAGTTCATTGGTTCTGCCATGGCCTGGTCAAATTAGTCATCAACTTGCTTGTAGACATGACAACCACCACCTATGCGTCTGAAAATTCTTTTACTTCTCGACGCTTGGTTCTTTCTACGAGTTGATCGTTGGAATGATGTAGCCTTGATGATTCTAGCAGCATCTTTCTCTTGTCCTTTGGGTAATTTTGGCTTCTTTTAGCTATATCATGTGTTAAAAAATGTATAAAACTCATAATTTCCAGGATAGAAGCTTTTGTAAACAACAGAAACATAAAGTTATTCATATTGCACAATTTAATTCTTAAATCCATGTATTCATCTCCTAGATTGCTCTAATTATTCCAAATAAAGAGTACAACAACTTGTATTTCTACAAATTATCAATAAAACACCCAACCTTATCTCTATACTATAGACATTTTTGGTTATTACTTAAACATGATCCAATCTTGTATGTCAACCACATACATGTTTAAGTTTACATAAAATAACCACGAATCTTAGTTTATTGGATTGAGTTAATTTACAAACAAATAAAATAACTCATTATTTTATTGGATAAATAATTTTTATTTTACAAAGATTACAAACTACGAGAACTCTAAGAGATTTAGGACACTAGTCCCAACACAGAAGGTAAATACTACTGAGGAGCCTTCCTTTTAAGCATTCAACTTCCTCCACCCAAAATCAGTGCACTTCAACAAGAATCTCCACTCAACTTACCGACCTACATCCAAGAACGAGAGTTCCTTTGGAGTTATTAGGTTTTAGGGTGTCCCTACCCCATGAGAGCATGTTTGGATAAATAGGGTTGGTCCTTGAGAGAGGAAAATCCTTCTCTAGAGTTTAGAGAGTGAGGGATTATTTAAGGAGTGTTACTATATTTCCAACACCCATTTTCATTTTGCTTCTTCCTTTATTACTCTCGCACATTCATTTTGTACTGATGATTTTGAAATTAATGAAAATGATTCATTTATTCTTTATCATGAGCTAAATTCATCAAGGGGTTCAATTATGTGGATGCCCTAGGGATTCATGACTTGAGCAATTGTTAAAGTGTCATGTCTTGCATTACTTACACATTTACCTTGTTGAGTTTATGGAAAGTATTGTTAATTTGAATTGGCCACTTAAATTAGCAATATAGTGGAGTCCTAATACTAAGAAGGTTAAGGTTGTAAGCGAATTTCACAAGGGAATATAGGGTTAAAGCATAGAAATAGGACCACCATGCAACCTTAGAGATAAGGGGCACCATAGGGTAAAGAATATGCATGAAATTGATCTAAGGTCTAGCAAACCATATAGATATAGGAGTAGCTCCTTAGGCTCCTAAAAGATCTTGAAACAAGATTGAATAGGTAAAGATTATGTCATGTATAAGCAATGCCCCAACATGATGCGGCTGCATCACTCGTTTTTATGAACTTAGGCAAAACATTTGAAACCCTACTTTCATTATTGATTGTATTTATCTTCTTAAGCTTTATTCACATCTACTCACAACAATTCCATCTTGATTACATTAGATCACTTGGTTGCATTGCTTTAAGACAAACCCAATTAGGTAGCTAGTCTCATGGGATATTACTTCACCGATAGTGTATGCTTGCACTAAGATCACTCTACTTATAAATTATCCACTATACACTCTTGGTCGATCAGGTACACAAAATGAAATTCACTCATTCCCGCCTTTAGGGAAAGTAGATAAGTTGCTCCCTTAAGTGTTGACACTGGAACTTGAACAAAGGGGCTCACCCTCTCACTGGCCCGAGAGGGACTTAATTTATGGTTTGACCATAAACAAATTGTTCATTAGAGAATCAGTGGTACTTAAGAAGCAAGACTTTATAAAGTCATTAATTGAACAAATTAACATTTCATAGGATAACCATAGGTGACTCAACCTTAATTTTGAGTGAGTTATGAACTCATGTCTATAAAGACAATCCTTTGATTTGTATGGGTGAGAGTGGCTAGTTCGCCAACCCAATAAGCCACCATTTTGGGGATTTATCTGATTATTGGGCTGGGAACATATCTTCACAAGATAAAATTCACTCCTTCATATCGTTAGGGTAAGTAGAAAAATTGCTCCCTTAAGGGTTATGATAACTCTCAAAAAGAGCTATTTTTATGTCACTAATATTGCTTGCTTGTTTAGTATAATGTTTTTAAATGTCTATTTTTGTAGGAATTCGAGCAAATCATGCACCTCGGAGTGCCACGAGTCATTCTTTGGAGCTATTGGAAGTGAAATTGGGCACCCGGAGCTCAAAGACGCAAAAAATTACGAAAATACCCCTAGGGCAAGGGCAAAGCATAGCACAGCTATGCTATGCTCTATGCTCAAAGGCAGAGAGCAGCTTTGGTGAGAGCATAGTGACACTCCAAATTTTGACAGAAAGGGGACGCACACGCGCGAGCGCAGGGACGCTCGAGACCTACACTCCAATTTCTACCCAGAGCGCAACAACACTCTAAGGCAGATTTATGTAATCTCTTCATTTTTTTATGGCAAAGAGAGGCGGGATTTCATAAAGGCCGAAGAATTCATCCAATTTTCTTCTTCTTCTTCTTCTTCTTCATAATTTTACCTTATTAGCTTAGGATTTACATTTTATTGTGGGTTGTAGCCATGGATTGGATGCTCTCTTCCTCACTTTCTTTGTCTATGAAGATGTTAAGGTAACTTGATTTCTTGTTCTTGAAGCAAACCTATGTAATTACTTGAGACTTCATTTTTATATAAATCTCCATATTATGGTTGTGCTTCATTGAATCTTGTGCAAATTTAGATGAATGTTCTTAAATGGATTGACGCCCCTCCCTTTGAATATATGTCTTGGCTAATCGATTTTGCCCGTGCATTTCCTTCATGTTCGTCTATGCTTAAAATTGATATGTAGCTAGGTGTATTGGTTGCCCATGAGCTTAGGATGTATAATTGTCACACCTTACTTTTAAAAATCAATGCGTTGAAGAGCCTATAAAGAAAAGAAGTAAAAGACCATGTTGGACGCATGGTCAGGACTAAGGTAACGCATGGCCAGGGTGAACGCATGGAAGTAACCCGAGAGCTTGAAGGAAAAGAAGTGAAACGCATAGGAGGTAATTATGAAGAAGATGTAAGCATTGGCGATGGTAAGATGCATAAGCAAGGAAAGAAATAAAGTTATGTCGTGAAGTGTCTCGGAAAGGAAGAGTACTATAGCAAACTGAGTAACGCATAGATTATTAGCAAGGGATGTTTTCGAGTATTGGATAAAGTGGGAGGTTGAGAAGTAAGCTTAAAGACTGGGGCAAGAGGTGGACGCATACTAATCTATCATCAGAGAAATATTTTTACAAGGAAAAGGTTAAATGAATAACCTTGGATTACAAGCACAAGAACGCATAGAGGGGTAATTAAGGAATCTTCAAGGATAGGAGAAAGATCATGGACGCATGATAGTATGCGGTTCAGGCTACACATGGTATTATGCAGTAAGACAAATGCATAGTAGTGTGCGTTTGAGACATTGACGCCTAGTAGTATGCGGTGGAAAAACGAGTTCAAAGGAAGTATGGCCGAGAGTTAGAGAAGTGAGTAGTGAAGCTCAAACCTTAAAGGAAACTCAATGAACGCATAGGGGCGTTGTGTTGAATGAATAGTTGTTTATTGGAAAATGTTGGATGTATAAGATAAGTTTATAAAGGCTAGGTGGCTTCATATAGACTTGACACCTTAAAAGTAGGAGGTGTTAGAATGCATGTTGAGTGCTTCATGCAAGGTGACGCTTGGATAAATGCATGGTTAATTAAGTATGCAGCGTGACATGTGACAAACAAGTAGAAAAAGGAGAGGAGAAGTTGGATGGCAAGCTCTCTATAAATAGAACCTTGAGGGAAAATGAGCGACTGATGACTCTGAAGGAAGAATTCTAGAGAGAAAGGGAAGAAAGAAGGCAGAAAGGAGGAATCCTTGCGTCCGTAGTAGGAGTCTGCGGCCAAAAAAGAAGGTATTCTTGACAACTTAGCTATTTTATGTTAAAGAAGTTGTCTTGCGTTGAAAGGGGGTCGGCCTCGCGGTGAAGACAAACACTACGTTCAAGGTGAACGCGCGTCCAAAGATAGGTGATGCGTTAAAGTTGGACCTTGCGTCCAAGAGAGTTCGACGCATCACAAAAGAGAAGTAAGAAGAGTTAGGCTGCACTTTGCGGTAGTTATCAACCTTGTGTTGAAGGGCAGGGTTGCGTCCAACCAAGCTGACAGAGGAATATGGAGTCTTGCGTTCCAGAGTTAGAACGCTGCGTCCAAGAAGCTCGGGAAAGAGGAAATAGAGGGAAGGAAGAGGAACTATTCTTTGGCAAGTACAGGTGAGTAATACCTGCGGTTTTCAAAATATAAATGAGTTCTCTATGATTAAAATCATTGGTTTGAAATATGCTTTCGTGAATTTCCAATGAATAAGTGCATGCGTTTTATTTGAAAAGCATTGAGTATACTGGTTGTTTGATAGAAGTTAATAAACGCATGCTGATTGATATATGTTTTCATGATTTTACTGAAAAGCATGGTGTTATATGATTTCCTGAAAGATTTGGAAATAAACTTGTTTGACAAGCATGCTGTTTAATATTAAAGCTTTGAAATTGAATTTAGCATACTGGTTGATATTAGATTTGGAAATGGTTAACTTACGAGTTATTGATATAATGTTTTCAAAATATGTATTATGTTTTATAAAACTTTGAAAAAGCACCTGAGGCTGAGGGACTTTGGAGAAGGCCAAAGGGTAGCCTGGATATAGAAAAGGTACCCAATGCTGAGGGACTCGTAGAAGACAGATGGGTAACCTGGATATAAATATAGAAAAGGTACCCAATGCTAAGGGACTCATAGAAGGCAGATGGGTAACCTAGATATAAATATAGAAAAAGGCACCCAATGCTGAGGGACTCGTAGAAGGTAGATGGGTAGCCTGGATATGGAAATGGGACCCCAATGCTCAAGGACTTGGAGAAGACATTGTGGGCGACCCGGATTACAATACCTACGTGCACATAGAGGTATATACGACACTGATGTGTTGAGATTACTCTACACAGCTAAGGAAAATCGACGTTGAGGAGCATAAAGCATTGCTCTGCCTCAACTAGGGAAAATGATTTTGAAATGAATGAGATTTTTGAGTATTTACTCTAAAATAGACATGCATGTTTTAACAATGGTATTTGAGCATATTTTAATATGATTTGAAGTGTTATATTTTATGCGAGTTTGACCAGTTTTACAGTTAAAGTATAATTTTTCAAAAACCGTTACTCACTGAGCTGTTAGCTCACCTTTTTATATGTTTTCCATTTTCAGGTAGCATGACAGTTCCCGTTGCCGATCGAAGTCGAGGTTTGTCAAGAGTGTGTTAATGGTATTACCATCCTAGGAAGGATTTATATGAGAAGTGAGGTAAATGTGTCAGTGGGTTTTGTGACAGGGTAGTCGGTGACTACTGTCCTCACACTCCGTCTCGGGCTAGGGAGGATAGTTTGGGGTGGGGTGTGACATGCTTAACCTAGGTTTATTGAAAATTAGATTAATTAAGTTTGGGTTTTCCCATTAATTAATTGCAAACTGAAACTCTTAAGCTTAATGCATAAATTCTTGGCTTTGATTGATCTCTATCGGACCCAATTAGGATTGAAGATTTGTAATTTGATTGAGGCTTAGGGTTTAATTAATAATTAGGGCGCCTATTTATCTTAATTCAATTTGTTGGCTGCCTGTAGCATTGGTGAATTTAATTAAGTTAAATAGATCGATGTGTAAGCAATCTAATGTGTTCAATAAAAAATAAGCCGGTGATAGAAATTGCATATGAATCAAATTGCTCTCGAGAACTTGATTATCTTATCTCTGTTTACATTTACCCATTGCTTTTAATTTTTTTCATGCCTATTTCTAATTCACATAAAACCCCCCACGTTTATCGCTTTAATTAGAGACTTGCTTAATGAAACAAACATAATTGTCCTTGTGGTTCGACCTGGACTTGCCACTATTGCTACGTCATCATAGTAATAGGATCAGATTTGGTATTGTAAATTTCTTTTGATCTGATTCTTTTTGGGAATTTAAAACGACGCCCAAAAAGAACGAGTATCAAAATGGCGTCGTTGTTGAGGACAATGTCATTTTTGTTTCGTTAAGTCCTTAGTTAGGGCATTCTTTTGCTTTTATTTTGTTTTCTTTCTTGTGTCAGGTTATCATGGCTAATAGAGTACACACTATGTACTATGCGTGGTGTGCAAGGTAAGGTGTCAAATGAGCAGAAGAAGAGGCCAAGCAGATTTTGATCTCAGAAGCATGCTTGGTGATATGGCCTCCTCCATTCGACTATTAGCTGAAAGGCAACTGCAAAATGGCCCGATGCTAACAAGCCATGCCTTGGGGAGTCACTATAGCCATTGAGAACCCGAGCCTTGCACCTATCCTAGATGAACCGCTCACTCCTATGGCTATGGTAATTCTCACGCACAACCACAGTACTATTATTGCCCTGTCATTCCCGAGTCATCAGAGTTTGCTCAAGAGGCCAACTAAGGTATGTCATTAGAGGATATAGTTAGGGACTTGACTAATCGCTAGTTCTCTATGCAGCGAGAATGTTCCTACATTCAGGAGGATTTTTTTCATATCCAGCAAGATAGTCTTCGAGTTGCAACGTCTGAGTGACCAGCTCGCTCAAATTGTTGACTTAGTTAGAAGATTGGATATCCATGAGACTATGAGGACCCCGACATATCCCAAGTGATAGAGTTAGAGGTCAAAAGACCTCACCTTGTTTCATCATATGGTATTTCGTCTATTTTCGAGTTTTCTTCTTCTTGTTCTCATGAGTCAGTTGTTGAGTCTTTTCTTTCTTTAGACTCTTTAAAGTCATTTGAGTCATTTAATTCTTTCTTTTTCCTTTTTTTGCCTAATTTCAAAAATACCAAATTCGACCTGTCTGGTTCTCTTTAAAAGATGAGAAGCCTTATAGCCTTACCGAGCTATATCAACTCATCCAAGAAAATACCAAAGAAATACGAGAATTTCTTTGTACCTTGATAGGGGACAGGCTACGTCGAGCAATCAACATTAAAATTTTCCCTTCCTGGAGGGAGCCAGGTGAACAAATTTACTTCTTTCTTTTATTGCTTTCCTAGATTAGCTTCTTGTTTTTCTTTTCTAGCGACCCCCTAAAAGAAGAAGAGCATCATTTGGAGAGGCAAGCCCTTCTACTACACCTCAAAGACCCGTGCACGAAAACACTTACAGTGGAGGTTTTCTATTCCCTTGTCTTTATTTCTTTACTGATCTGATTAGAGATACATTAGGGACAATGTATCATTTTAGGTTAGGGATGAGGTATATGTGTATGTTTGGCAAGTCCTTGAGCACCTAAGCTCAGACTTCGTGTTTTATTTAATGATATGATGATTGTGCTGCATGTAATGTGATGATGAAAATTCTGTGATAGGCTTTAGATAACCTTTATTCACTTTGTTTTGAATCATGAGCATGTATGCATGATTTTGGGTAAATTTAAAATTTTTTCTTGATTCCCTTGCACTCTTGAGCACATAAGCATCTTATCTATGGTTTTGAACGTTTAGGATTGAGTTATTTGGTCCATATGCTTGTTGTCACCCCGAAAGGCCTAGGTGATAGTTTTAAGTAACTGAAGCTCAATTTAGTAATGCATGCTTACGTTTTTGCTAAACTCTTGTTGTGAAGTAAAAGCCTAGTGTAATGTAAATAAAAGAAAGTTGTAGAGTCTTTATGCATCGAACATTAAACAGCAACTTTGTAAATGTAAGATGCATGAGACAAACTTTACATCAATATATGGATATTTAATATACAAAATCATTTTCAAATCACTATTTGAACTTGGTTAAATAGTCTAACTTTCATACTGATTTTTACTTCACTCATAATGAGTAAATATCAATATAAAACAGATAAATCCCCACTTTTCATTTTCTTGTATGTGCAAGAACATTGTCATTGTTCAAAGTCATGAGTTATGATACTATACCAAACTCTTATATCCAAAGATCCTAATTGTGAAATACAATTCTCAAATGAACATCACAATTTTGCAAACCTTTTGCAATTCAATCTTTGGTAATTGATATATGTAGATGCATTGAACTTCTTTTCACAAAAAAATTAATTCATTTTTACATATCGATATGCAACAATGAATCAAATAATGCATAAAGACTCCATTATAGTAACTAGTTAGAAAATTTAACTCACAGTCTATTTTCACCCACTAGTCCCAGCGATGATTTTCACCGTACACCAAGAGTCTTACTTTGAAGATTTTTATCTCCAAGTTCTATACTTTCAAGTCTTCCTTTTGTAGATCCATTCATATCCTTTGGGTTTTACCCCATCAAGAAGATCTACAAAAACAAAGTGAGATTAAGCACAAATACTTTATCTCAAGTTTTATGACTTTGACATAATTTTCTTTGTCAACACCCTTCAATTCTTGTCATCCAGTATGACAACTTTGACTTCAATAAGTCATAGAAAAAGTTGAGTCATCTCATAACTCTCCCACTACTTTTGAGATTTTTAAGTTTTCATCTTGTCATCTATTATGACAATGTAAACTATAAGCAAGTCTTATAAAGGTTGAGGTATCTCATAACTCTCCCACTATAACGAAGACTTACCTGGTCGACAATTAGAAACCATTTGACATTCAAATGCATATAAATGGTTAATAACACTTGTTAAGTATAAGTGGTTTTATTTGGAACTAGTTTATCAACACAACTTAACCTTTTTACAAGTTCACAACCTTTCATTTGACATTCCTAATAAAACCAGTATTTGTCATACAAATACATTTTTTATTTTTGGATATTACAAAGATCATTTCATAAACCCTCAAGCACTACCTCCATTTAGGTGTACTTTTGAACATTTGTTTCGCCAAGTGTATTTTTCAAAGGTTCGTTTCGACACAAGCATCTCAACTTACCCAAATACTGAAATGGTGTAAACCAGTTTTACAACATTTTCATAATCCAAAATTTTTTCTCAAACATTTTGGAGGAAATAATGTTTATTACAATCTCTATTGCATGTCCTTAATGGAACCTGACATTAGCGTAATTTTCAAAACATTAGGACTATGTTTAACAAAGTACTTAATACGTACAAAGTTTAACAAGATCACATTTCTCCTGTAACATCACAATTTCATCCAAATTGTACCTAATGCTAGAGGTTGAGATCTAATCTCATTTCTATCAATTAGGTATAGTACATTAAACTTCCTATACTAATCATTATGATATGATCACAATGTCACGTTGGATTTTCCTAAATGACTTAAACTTTAGTCTAATTTCTTTTGAACATTTCAAACAAAATAAGACTTAAGATGCTTTAGATTTATATACTTTCATTCATAAATATTCATCAATCATGTTAATGACTTATTTATGAAGTTAGAGTTACTCTTTCAGTCAAATAGACCATTTGGGTCAAAATGTGAAAGTCCAACAGATTCTTTGACCATACAGCTTTATCTTATAAGACTTAATGACACTCTTGCCTGAAAAACAAGACTTTTGACAAGTAATAGTAATTTAACTCTAACTCTTAGAGAATTACCTGTATCTGTCATTTAAAAGCCAAATACAAGTATACTTTATGGAGAAAATAATTTGTCTTTCTTTCTAGATTCATATCCTTACTCTCTCTCAGTTTAGTATTCAAATGTGTTAACTTTTAACACATAGAAAAATGTAAATATTTAAGTTGAACATATTTTCAAACAATTTTGAAAACATGCCTTATCACTAAAAAGACATTCATACTCAATGAATTATTTAGTAATAAAATTTGAAGAAATTGAATTTCTCTTATGGTGATAAAAGCACCATATTCAGCATAAATAAACAACATTTTTTAATGCCTCCCACTATATTAACTGAGATGAGCTTTCCATTGCCAACTAGTAAAAACTATTCTACTAAATTAAGTATTTGCCAAGAAACACACAAAGTAATGAAGGAAAGAAAGAAACAATTCTGATAGTGAATCCTTATTCAACTATCTAGGTGTGAATTTGTAATTTCCACCAAGAACTGAGTAAATGAAATTTACTTTATTCTTATTTCTCTTTCTTTTTTAGGTGTTCCTAAAATTCCTCATAGTGTGACATACCAAGCTAATTTGGAAAAATTTTCCTTATTGGCTCTAGTCATAGAAATTTTTCTTAGACTTAGATAATACTTAATTTTGAAGTCATTTAGCTTCCCATTACTCTAACATACAATATGTTTTTGTCATTAGTTTATCTTATAACCTAGACACATCATATGTTATCTAGACAATAAAAGTAAGCTATCACTTTGTTTATAATTCATGAACACTTCATGAATTGACAACAACCCTTTTGAGAAAATTTTCCAAATAAAAGACAAATTTAAAAATTATACTGTCATGAAGGTTAGATGACATTTTTCCAACTAATTTATTTATCAAATATTTTGACTTATATCGGTAATTAAAAACTAAAACTCCTGAGAGAATTTGTCATAACTTTGAAATATAAAAACATGTTATTTGACTTTATGCAATCTTTTACCCATTCTAATTCAGCATAGAGAATAAAAATGAACCCAATGGATCTAATATGAATCTTATTCATATATTAATTCAAACTTTCTATTGCTATGATACTCTAGTGAGTTAGAATAGGTGCCACCGAAGAGTGGTTAGTTATTCCTTCACTAGATTGAGACATCCTTGAAAAGCACCTAAAAAGTGCTTTTCTTGCTTGATTTAGGGATGTTTTTTCATTGGATTTAATGTGTTTGCTAGTTTCAGGTAATTAAGGAGAAATTAAGTGTTCAAGGCCAAATGAACAAAATCGAGCCAAAACCAAGTGAAAACAGAAGAAAAGATGGAAAAATCCTAGAAACAGAGCAATGCAGCCAAGAGCGTCGTTGCACTGCCCTCTACGCTCCAAACCCAAGAGCAAAAATTCCTAGAGCGTAGCGACGCTTCGACAAAAATTCTTAGAGCCCAGCTACGCTGTCTTTCCAAAAATAACAAATCTGCAATTTTGGAAAGTTCTTCTTGAGCAAGCATATGATGTTCTATAAATTGGGAGGTCCTGGACCGGCTTCTACATCAAGAATTTGTCAATTAGAGACCGAGAGTAAGAGTTTAGTTCAAGATATGATGATTCCATGATGCTGAAAGGTTCGAGGATCGCTGGAAGGAAAAATCCATCCTCGAGACGAGCTTGGAAGCTGGATAACTTTCCTTCCCTTTCTTTATTCTTGGTTTATTTGTTGTATTTTGTGATTCTACTGTGGGTTTTGTCTATGGAAGCCATGTTAGGCTAAACTTCTCATACTTTTAGGGGTAGATGAATTCTTAGGTTTAAATTGTTGAACACTTCGCTTCTTGAATGTTAATTTGCATTTATGCTTTCTAGCATGACCATTCTTAATGCTTTTGAATGTTTGATCAACATTTGAATGATTCTAAATCTTGCTTGAAAAAAGTATGTTTATGCTAGACTATCGTTTGAAAATACAGAACGTAGTTGGATAACGGTAGAGCTTGTTAATGAAGGTTCTTAATGCTTTGCTTAATCACCTAGTTTCAAGTAATTAGTAATTAGGGTTTAAGTGAAAGAAAAGATTGTTTTTGAAAGATTCAATTCGGATAAAAGACTTCTAGATCTAGGTATTGTGTTAATTACTTCAAGAAATAAGCAATAGTGTTTAATAATACCTTTGATGAAATATATTCCCTAATACGACTTTTAGTTGATATTTTCCATATCTTGATCACTTTTATTTGCTTTCTTAGATTAGTTTAGCTTAAGTGTCATTACAATTCGGTTCCCAAAATAAAATTGGAAAGATCTCTGAATAGCTAAAAGGATAATCAAACCAATTCCTTGAGAACGCTACTCGGCCTTACAAGCCATTTTTTAACTATATTATAACTTCACTCATACACTTGCGAGAAACGTGATAACTTGTAGAAATACAAGTTATTATAGTCACTATTTGATTTAATTAGAGTAACTTTAGAGCTAAACGCATGATTTTGGTAGTTGAATGATGTAAAATGTATCACCATGCGTTGGCGCTATTTACAAAAGAAAATACTTGAAAAATTATGAGCTTTTCTGTTCTTAACGCAGGGTTAAGAAGAAAAGAAGCACAAATAACCCAAGTACCAAGAGACGAAGCTGCTGTGAGAACGAGTGGAAACCCATGCGTCGAGCCTATGTGTTGAGACCATCCGTCGAGAAAAAGTAGATACAGACGCATGGGCAAAAAGTTGTCATGTCATTATGAAAAAGGACAACACTTTATCAGATCATGGCAGAACCTACGGGCCGATAATGTAAAAAGTCTACGCAGCAGGGCAGGGAATTCAATGCAAAGGTGTCAGGTCATCATGAGTATCAACTTTTCATCGCCTATAAATAGTCCAAAGCTTCTCCAACAGGAGAGAGGAAAAAAAAGAGAGACGAGTTCAAGAGGCGAAAGCTCTGCACAATTTCTCCCTCACCATAACCAACCTCCATTTCGAGCTCTTCTGAGAGAAGGATTCTGAGCACTTTCAGAGTCATCTCCCAGTGAGTGAGAACCTTCGCCCTATGAAATTTATGTATCAGATAGCAACCATCTCAAGCCTCCATAAAGCAAGACGTTGCCAGTGGCAGCTTGACGCCTTCCACTTCTGTTTTATCTTCATTTCCCTCCTTCTTACTTATGTTTTATTAATGACATTCGAGAGAATGGTTTATTTTCTTAATATGAGTTTGATTGACGATTATCTTCCATTTATTTCCATATTAAATACCTTACACCATGTTGTTTGAATGCTAAATGAGTTAGATGTTAGAAGTTAGTTTTTCTTAAGCAATATTAAGTATGTTACATCTTGATTAATGCATATCATTAGCTTGCATAACTTTGTCTGACAAACAAAAGTAGTAAGCATGACTGTCTAGCTTGAGAGAGTGGATGGTTAATCTTTAGCATTTATCGAGACTAGATGAGGTGCAGAGATGTAGTTCATCTTTTGCCAACGCAAACTTACCATGCGTCATAGAGATAAGATTAATGTGGCGTCGAAACATCGAGAGATGGATTCACAAACGCAGTTTGTAGGTATGTAATTATACTTAGATATGCTTAGGTAACAACTAGCTCCTGCGTTAACTCTACTTTTATCGCATCGTTGTATTCATTCTCAACGCATGCTATCTGACACTAAATGACATTTGACTAACCATCGCCGCGTCCACCTTATTGTTAGTTGTAGGAAATTTTATTCATTCTTTATGTATAGTTTTAGACACATACAACCAACACATGCACATATTACATTACAGTTCACCACATAGGTCATGCATCTATTCTCAACGCCTAGTTATTACAAATCCCTGCGTTCGACCCTGGGCTCACCAAGAAACCTATAAGAGCTTATACTTGGGCTTGTTATAGGAAAACTTGCTTAATCATGATCATACTTGAGTAATTCTCGACGCATCCTTATACTGAAATTATAATATCTATTTTTGTGCAACAAGCTATGAAACTCAATTTAATTCAAATAGAAAATCAAACAACAAGTTTTTGGCGCCGTTGCCGGGGATTTGAATTAATAATTTAGGTTTTGATATTATTTGTTGATTTATGCAAAAATCTCTATCTTGGGCCGTACTGAGCATTTTGCCGAAGACGTATCTAACAGTTTATGAGCAAGGAAGAACAGCCTTCGTTCATTTCTGACCCTGAGATCGAGAGAACTTTTTGAAAAATGAACAAGACTCATGAAAGGCGGGGACAACTTTGCAAAGAGAAGAAAATGGAAAATCAAGCCAACCAGCCTTTAAGAGCCAACAACAATGGGGCTAAAATCAGACGACGAAGTAATGAACCATACGTTAGCCCGAATTTTCACAAATCGAACGCTACGGCGGCAATCTCAAAGTTTCAGAGAAATTGTTTTTTACAAGATTTGGAACGCCGAGTACCCTGATCAGCGCCACAGGTAAACTATGAACAAGATGTTCTAGTCTTTTTGAGATCAAGGAAATTTTTCCTCATGGTGCCGTAGAGCTGATGAATGAAGAGGGCACTAACACATCCAAAGTTAATGGTCAACGCGTAAAGCCATATTTTGGAGACTGTGTTGAACGAGACAAAGTAACCGTTGACCTGGAAAAGATAGAATGAGGAAAAGATGGACACGTCCTGCATTAACAACAAGCACATATATCCCAGGGACGCATCCTAACTTTTGTACCTTTCTTTCCACATTATTTCATTTCTCCCTTTCTTTTCGTCATTTTATTTGATTTGATTTTATTTTTATTTCTAGTTTGTTTTTAATTTAATTTATTTTATTTTATTTTTCTACCTGCTTTGAAAAATTTTGTTTGGATGCTATCTGTTATTTTGCGACGAGTGAAAATTCAACTCGTTAAATAAAACTCAATTCAATTACAAGGCGTCAACATCAAGACGATGCGACACGATTAGTTCGCCGCCTAGAGGGGAATCTGAAGCGATTCTGTCACATCGCTATCAAATCAAGAATTCGAAAAGTTGATTGCGCGTTCGCCGGCTGACGTCGACGGATGTCAGACCATTTAATGCGGCTATGATGTCACGCATTGAGTCGATAACCCACGCGCTCAACCAAAAACCTTTATAAACCCCTCTTCAACCCTTTTTCGAGTTAGGCTTCCTTTCTCTCCAAATTTCCAGATTACCGGCGCGATTTCCGGCTTATTCGAAAAATCTCCCGATTCTCACCCACTTTTCTCTCTTTTCACCTATACTCTTCCCATGGCTTCTCAACAACCCACCTCCTCCAAAAGCCCTAAACCTATTGCCTCAGCCTCGAGGCATGGTAGTCGGAATCTGTCTGCTACCTCCACCACACCTGAACCCCTCGCCATTGTTCGCCCCAATAGTCTTGAGTTGGAAGCGACATCATCCTCATCTTCGCCACGCTCCAGGGACCTGTCTGAAGCCCAAGAGGTGGAAAGGAATGACGAGTCCACCGTCTTCAGAGACATTCTAGCCATCATTAGAAGACGATGACTGGTTGGACGGGTTGGTCAACCAGAGGATGACAAATGAATCGCGTGGGTCAGTCCCTGCGATGAGTGGTCTCGAGGAGTCGGACTCCGATGAAAGACCTATTGGAAAGGTAATACCGGCGGTGGAAAAGAAGAAGTCCGCCACGAAAAGGAAAATCAGGCCAATAAAAGCCAGGGAAGTAGAAGCCGAGGAAGATGTACCTTCGCTAAGAAGGAAAAATGAAAAAGTAAAGGACTCGGGGACATCTGAGGCTATCGCATCATCTTTCGCAGCATCATCTGTTGAGCGGTTAGCAGTGAGGGCGGCAGAGAAGTCCGAAAAGCTGAAAGATGACATAAAAAAAATGAAAGAAAGGACGGAGTCGTTTCTCGCCGTAAAGAAAGGAAGAAAAGAGGAAATCGCATCTGGCGTACAAGCTGTCAAAGAGGCCGCCAGAAAAGCCGAGTTTCAGCGTCGCATAGTAGACATTGCGACAGAATTAGAAGTTGAGTTGGAAGTGACTAATGCGGAGAGGCCACCCAAAGCTAAACGCATCAAGCAAAATGTGAAAAAGATAAGGGAGGAGAAGAAGAAAGAAAAAGAGGTAGCAATCACCAAGGAGAAGCTACTGGAGAAAAAGAAGAAAACTGAGGTGGCTAAGGCATCTGCAGTGGTTATAAGAGACTTGGACGCAGGCAGAGCAAGGAGACGCTTGCTATTCCCATCAGTAGGAATGAGAAGGGAAAAGAGAAATTGGTTGAGGAACCAACAAAGGAGGCGACGAAGAGCCGTAAGAAACAATTCAGTGGGCTCTATACTGAAGTGGGATTTTTTCCTGAGCCAATTGAGCTGCCCGCCTTCATTATATAAGAAGTCGATGCAATGGGTTGGAGGCAATTTTGCGAAAGTACCCAAGTCATCCAACCCACCGCCGTGGAGGCATTTTACAAAGGAACCATTCACTGCAAGGCACACATTGTCAAAGTTGAAGATGAGGTGATTTCCTTCGAGCCTCAGCAGATCAACGGATTGTTTGATCTTCCCGACATCGGGCAGCAGAGGGTAATAGAATAATGTCGACGCCTACAGAAGCCGAAATGAATGACGCCCTCACAACCATCGCCAAACCGGGGTCAGAGTGGAATACTTCCCCAAAGGGCATTCAGACATTGGCGCCAAATTGCTTGATTGCCAAGGCCAACCTGTGGCTTTACTTCATCAAGCGGTCGCTGATCCCCACAACACATGACGCCTCAATTTCAAGGGACCGTGCCATGGTCATTTATTGCATCATGCGGGAAATTCAGCTAGATATGGGACGCATCATTGCCCCACAGATTCAGGGGTTGTTTTTTAAGCCAAGGGGTCAGCTATTCTTCCCCTTTCTTGTGACAAGACTGTGTGCCAACGCAGAATTCATGGAGGATGCGCCAGTCAGAGCAATGAATGGAATCCTTTCAGCGCAAAGTCTGAGACGGATATTAAAGGACTCACCGCATCTGCTTGACGCGGCCAACTTAAAGAAGAGGTCGACCAAGTCACAAGAACCATCATCCCCTGACCTTCTCAACCCAAGAAGACGAAACTGGTTAAGAAGAATTTTGAGATACAGGCGTCGAGTTCACAACCTAGTGAAGCCGAAGAAACTGTTTAGCTTGACGCCAACACACAAGCCTTGACTATTTATACTCCTTCCATCAACCCAATCACTGAGGAGCCCTCTTCACCACCAACTTCCCCTTCTCCTTCCCCGAAAATCCAAAAAGAGCCACTTCATGTACCTACCACTCAGCGCGGCCTCCCAACGCCTCTTCAGCTTCCTATCGCAGACTTAAATGAAGAGTCGAAGGAAGTGTCACCGCCTTCTTCGCCTCATCTGGAGTTAACCCTCTCCCTACCTCAATCATCTACCTTTTGAGAGGCAACTCCATCCCCACCAGCACCACCCGTTGAGCCGACCCTGACTCTGGATCCTGAGCAGTCAGCGCCCTTTGAATTCTCACCGCCTTGCCATGAATCTGAATCTTCCAATCTTCCAACTCCACCAACTACCGAACCTTCTACCCGCCCAACATCTCAACCACAGGCAGAAGCAACTACAAGCACGCATCATCAAGAAGAACCATATCACTTATGGCACGCCTCTGCGTCGCTGTAGTTTGTTGATTTGAGCCTGGATGATTTGTTGTGGTACTTGGATGATGGGATCCTTCACCCCGTCATGGGAGACCTGGATGAAATTCGGTGCAAGGAGATGGAAAGTCTCTAGCGACAAGAAGAGTTGGCTCAACAAGTTTCACAATTGGGTCAGCAAGTGACTCAGATGGCACAACAACAATTGGAGCTTCGGAGTTTTATTCAACGCCAAGCTCGGTGTCAGGATGAACAATTCAGCACTTTGATGAATTATATTTATGAAGTGTTCGTCCAACGCATCCTGGTGCCAGTTATTCCTCCTTCTCTTTAGTAACCCCTTCAGTTCAACAATCCAAATCCTCCCCCTGCGGACAACAATGACAACGCCCCGGGGAGAACTTAAATTTGGGAGTGTTCTATGGGATTTTTCCTTCTTTTCTTACGTTTATTCCTTTGAATTTTTTTGTAATTAGTACAACGCATAGTACATTTGCATCAATGCCATATTCACTTCACGAATCTTTTTGTTCTCTTCAGTTTTTGCTTTCATTTAATTCTTGCTTTATTATTTTCGCCTTGTTTTTGTTTCTGCGTCCACCCTCCATGATGAAATTTATGCACTTCCCCTGTAGACTTATTGAAATAAGAGGATTAACTCACAAGCCTTAGAATATTACACTTAGTAAATTACTTTTAAGAGTTAGTATGCGTTGCAAGCTTTGCCTCAAACCTCTTTTACAAAATTTTTCTAAGGCAATCTCATAACTCGATTTCAACAATGAGGACCTTGCTGCCTTCAAATTTGGGGGTAAGAAAGGTTTGAGCCATGCATTCAGAATTCGAAAAAAATAATAATAATAATAATAAAATAAAATAAAATAATAAAAAAATAATAAAGTATTAATATATTTCTTTGGACAAACAACTCCACTGACAACGCATAAAATTAGCTTGTTAAGAGTTGAGTTGAGAATGGCTCTTTTCACCCCATAATTAAAGGTGAGAGTCCAAGATCAGCGAAAAATAAATAAATGGTACCACTGTCAACGCAACCAAAAAGGAACGCGATAAGTGCCGAGTTGTGAAAGGGTATTTGCTCGATGTTGGTTGCTTCCATGCACCCCATCGTTGGTATGTCAAAACGAAGGTAGATAGCCCGGATCAACGCAAGTCCAATTTTTTAAAAAAAAACGAAAATAAATAAATGAAATTAAAAAAATAATATATATATATATATATATATAGAAACTTTATGAATGAATGAACTCCAAGGCACATTACTAAAATGAGGACATCAGATTGACTAGAAATGAGTAAGGGTATTTTTTAGGAATAAGCTTGCCGCATCTAAAAATTAAAAGTACTTTCAAAGCGTCAATTGAAAAAGAACTTGGTATGGTTATCTGATTGTTGATATAGTCAAGGAATAGAAGGCATGTTAAGAGGGTGAGCTTTTACTTAAACTTGGGTTGTAGAATTTAATAAATCTTCAAATAAATGTTTTGAGGACAAACATTAACTCAAATTTGGGGGTATGATAACTTGTAGAAATACAAGTTATTATAGTCACTATTTGATTTAATTAGAGCAACTTTAGAGCTAAACGCATGATTTTGGTAGTTGAATGATGTAAAATGTATCACCATGCATTGGCGCTATTTACAAAAGAAAATACCTGAAAAACTATGAGCTTTTCTTTTCTTAACGCAGGGTTAAGAAGAAAAGAAGCACAAATAACCCAAGTACCAAGAGACGAAGCTGCTGCGAGAACGAGTGGAAACCCATGCGTCAAGCCTATGCGTTGAGACCATGTGTCGAGAAAAAGTAGATACAGATGCATGGACAAAAAGCTGTCATGTCATTATGAAAAAGGACAACACTTTATCAGATCATGGCAGAACCTATAGGCCGATAATGTAAAAAGTCTATGCAGCAGGGCATGGAATATAATGCATAGGTGTCAGGTCATCATGAGTATCAACTATTCAACGCCTAAAAATAGCCCAAAGCTTCTCCAACAGGAGAGAGGAAGAAAAAGAGAGAGAAGAGTTCAAGAGGCGAAAGCTCTGCACAATTTCTCCCTCACCATAACCAGCCTCCATTTCGAGCTCTTCTGAGGGAAGGATTCTGAGCACTTTCAAAGTCATCTTCCAGTGAGTGAGAACCTTCGCCCTATGAAATTTATGTATCAGATAGCAACCATCTCAAGCCTCCATAAAGCAAGACGTTGCCAGTGGCAGCTTGACGCCTTCCACTTCTGTTTTATCTTCATTTCCCTCCTTCTTACTTATGTTTTATTAATGACATTCGAGAGAATGGTTTATTTTCTTAATATGAGTTTGATTGACGATTATCTTCCATTTATTTCCATATTAAATACCTTACACCATGTTGTTTGAATGCTAAATGAGTTAGATGTTAAAAGTTATTTTTTCTTAAGCAATATTAAGTATGTTACATCTTGATTAATGCATATCATTAGCTTGCATAACGTTGTCTGACAAACAAAAGTAGTAAGCACGACTGTCTAGCTTGAGAGAGTGGATGGTTAATCTTTAGCATTTATCGAGACTAGATGAGGTGCAAAGATGTAGTTCATCTTTTGCCAACGCAAACTTACCATGCGTCATAGAGATAAGATTAATGTGGCGTCGAAAAATCGAGAGATGGATTCACAAACGCAGTTTGTAGGTATGTAATTATACTTAGATATGCTTAGGTAACAACTAGCTCCTGCGTTAACTCTACTTTTATCGCATCGTTGTATTCATTCTCAACGCATGCTATCTGACACTAAATGACATTTGACTAACCATCGCCGCGTCCACCTTATTGTTAGTTGTAGGAAATTTTATTCATTCTTTATGTATAGTTTTAGACACATACAACCAACACATGCACATATTACATGTACAGTTCACCACATAGGTCATGCATCTATTCTCAACGCCTAGTTATTACAAATCCCTGCGTTCGACCCTGGGCTCACCAAGAAACCTATAAGAGCTTATACTTGGGCTTTTTATAGGAAAACTTGCTTAATCATTATCATACTTGAGTAATTCTCGACGCATCCTTGTACTAAAATTATAATATCTATTTTTGTGTAACAAGCTATGAAACTCAATTTAATTCAAATAGAAAATCAAACAAAATGCACATCAAGTTTTTTTGGCGCAGTTATTGGGGAATTGGCTTTTGATTATTTTTCTTTTACTATTTAAGAGATTTTGACTAATCTTAATTTAGGGTGTACATTAGTTTGTTTTTGCTTTTATTTTCCTTTTTTGTTTTTAGTCTTTCTTTGGTTGAAAAATTGTGGTGCTTGCATTTATGGATTTCAATAATTGTATGTGGCCTTATGGGGAGTTTTAACATACCTTAGGTCCAACACCACCACCACCACCCTATAATCCTAACCCTTATCCTTTTAGTTACCCTAGCCATGGGTATGAGAGTTATCCCTCCTATGAGTATGAGTGTTATGATCCAACACCGAGAGAGGAGAAACCTTCCCTAGAAGATGTGTTAAAAGAATATATCTTAGAAAGTAAGGTGAGGATGGTCATTTGGAAAGAGAGAGAGACATTGGCTACTGTAGAAGCTCAAGTGGTAGAGAATGAGGCCGCCCTAAATCGCATATGCAATCAACTTAGTCTAATAGTTGATGCCATTATGGTCGTGAGTGAGGATAATTTTTTCGATGCCACTAAGGTAGGGGAACCTAGAGTCGTGTACTATGATGATGAGGATGAGTTAGAGGTAGGTGAGTTAATTCAAGATGAGGGTTGTAAATTTGAGAGTGAAGTTAAGCGTAAATTTAATAAGAAGACCCAAGAGATTAAGGTTGAGGTTGAAGAGCCTAGTATTCCATCTCTAGAGAGTCTTCCCATTAGTCAACATTCTCTCCCTCATGAACTTTGTCAATTAGAATCAACCAAAGAGTCGAGTTGTGAGAATGAGGAAGAAATTGTACTTAATGTTGAGGATGATTTTCAAGAGATAAAGTTTGGGTTTGAAAAACCAAATTCTTTAATCTTAGAAGCTCCCAGACTTGTATCTCTTTGCTTAATTCTTTTATGCATTGAGGATAATGTATCATTCTAAGTTTGGGGTGGGAGGCGTACCACTTATCCTACTATGCATGCTAATTTATTTTCAACAATTATATGCATGTTAATTGTATTTTGGAAAATTTTGAAAGTTTTTTCGATTTGAGCTTTAAAAGATGATGAGAATGTTTTTGTGGTTGTATGCTTGTGATGTTGATTGGCTATGATGAGAATTGAATATGCATAATGGATGACTTATTGTGGAAATAGGATTGCATTATCTTAAGTTTGTTCTATTTAAGTCCCTCTTGAAGTCTCCCATATTCTTGAGCACGTAGTTGCTTTAATTTAGAAGCTTTGACTTAGAAAAGAATTAAGTTGAGTGTATTTGGTTGTCACTCCGAAAGGCCCCACCAGTTAGAGAGTTGAGATGCATGATGGTTTGCAATGTTAGACTAAGGAAGAAGAAAAGATTATCTATGCTCTTGAAAGAGTACGCCCAAAAATATATGAGTTTTAATGCCTATCTTTACATCATTCAAATTTTAAACTTGTAATCAATATGCATTGATAGGGGTAAAACGAGTTGCATTTGCTGTGATCAGTAACGACGCCTGGGAATTGACTAAGTACAAATCCCTACAGTGATTGTGTGAAAGCTAGTGCCCCTAGGTAAAAGAATGCAAGTTTAAGCCAGCAATGAAAAAAACCTTGAAATATTAAGGCACCTTAGCGGACATATTACTTGCTTGAAATGTGTGAATTTTTTAAGATTGATGCATGAGCTAGAGAAGGGGAGAAAACTAGAGAAGCTCTCTCAAGTCCTAATTCAAGTTCTTGTTTTTGAATTAAAGGAGACTTGCACACACACACATGGGGGATGACGAGATTTGACCTTCAATGATCTTAATAATATAGATAATGCATGAATGTTTCTACTTGAGCCCCTAATATGTTATTCTCTGAGGCATAAATCAATAACACACTTATTAGGAATTTCCCTGTGTTCTATTCTTTTCTTTGCTTGGGATTAGCAAATTTATAAGTTTGGGGTGGTGAAAAACACTTAAAAAGTGTTTTTCTTGCTCTTGATTTAGGGATGTTTTTTATTTGATTTAATGTGTTTGCTAGTGATTTTCGATAATTAAGGAGAAATTAAGTGTCTAAGGCCAAATGAACAAAACCAAGCCAAAATCGAGTGAAAAACATAAGAAAAAATGGAAAAACCCTAGAAACAGGGCAACGGAGCTGATAGCGTTGCTACACTGCTCTCTATGCTCCAAACACAAGAGCTTAAAATTTGGGACCGTAGGGGAACACAGCTTCACTCTCTAAGAGTGCAATGACGCTCTAGCAAAAATTCCCAGAGCGCAACGACGCTACGACAAAAATTCCTAGTAACACTCTCTTAGAGCATAGGTACGCTGCCTTTCCAAAAATAAAAAATTTGCAATTTTAGAAAGCTCTTCTTGAGCAAGCATTTGATTTTCTATAAATTGGGAGGTCCTCAACCGACTTCTATGTCAAGAATTTGACAATTAGAGACCGAGACTGATAGTTTACTGCAAGATATGATGATTCCATGATGTCGGAAGGTTTGAGGATCATTGGAAGGCAAAATCCATCCTGATATGAGCTTGGAAGCCAAATAAATTTTCGTCCGTTTCTTTATTCTTGGTTTATTGTTGTATTTTTTTATTCTACTGTGGGTTTTATCTATGGAAGCCATGTTAGGCTAAACTTCTCACAATTTTAGGGGTAGATGAATTCTTAAGTTTAAATTGTTGAACACTTTGTATCTTGAATGTTAATTTGCATTTATGCTTTCTAGCATGATCATTCTTAATGCTTTTGAATGTTTTATCGACATTTGAATGATTCTATGGCCTAATCTTGGTTGAAAAAAATACGTTTAAGTTAGATCATGCATGCTAGACTATTCTTTGAAAACACAGAAAGTAGTTCGATAATGGTAGAGATTGTTGATGAAGGTTTGTAATACTTTGCTTAATCACCTAGTTTCAAGTAATTAGTAATTAGGGTTTAAGTGAAAGAAAAGATTTCTTTTGAAAGGTTCAATCCGGATAAAAGACTTCTAGATCTAGGTGTTGTGTTAATTACTTCAAGAGTCAAGCAATTGTGTTTAATAATACCTTTGATGAAATCTATTCCTGAAAACGACTCTCAGTTGATAATTTTCATATCTTGATCATTGTTATTTTCTTTTTATATTAGTTTAGCTTAAGTGACATTACAAGTCGGTCCCCTAAATAAAATTGGAAATATCTCTAAATAGCTAAAAGAATAATCAATCAAATTCCTGAGGACGATACTCGGCCTTACAAGTTGTTTTAACTATATTATTACTTGACCCGTACACTTGCAGAATTCGTACGTCAAGTTTTTAGTGTTGTTGTCGAGGATTGAAGTAACGATATTTTCACTTAATTTTTAAAGAGTTGATAGATCTTAATCTAAGGTGTATTTTATTTTATTTTTCTTTTCTAAAATCGGTTGGTTGTTCTTTGGTGTATGCCACGTGATAATTTTAATCTTCTTTCTTTTGACCTAGAGGTTGATAGGACTTAGCGGAGGAATCTAAGAGCTCAAACAAATCCAACCAGTGAAGTAGCACCAAAGGCGATTCTGGACTATTTCCAACCAAGTCTCCTGACAAACCAACCCGGAATAATAAACGGGCCAATTAATGTCAACAATTTCGAACTCAAACTGGGGTTGATCCAAATGGCACGAGAGCTTTTTTAGAGGACGTTCCATCGAGGATCCTCATAAGCACCTTCGATCTTTCCTAGAGATATGTAGGATGGTAAAAATGAATGGAGTTTCTAATTATGCTATTAAACTAAGACTTTTTGTTTTCTCTTTACAAGACCGAGCGAAGGATTGGCTTGAGACTATACCGTCGGAGAACATAATCACATGAGATACACTAACTCAAGTTTTCTTGAACAAATACTTCTCACCGGCGAAGTCACAAAGATTGAGGACGGAGATAGGAACATTTCGTCAACAAGAAGATGAGCAATTATATGAGTTTCCCGCCATTGAATAATTACCACGTCCCATTGATGTGAATGGAGTCAGAAGCTTCCTAGGGTATGCAGGGTTCTATACGAGATTTATTAAAGATTTTTCTAAAATTCCAATGCCCTTGAGTAATTTCTTAGAAAAGGAAGCTAAATTTGTATTTGATGATGCATGTCTACTAGTTGTTGTGTTTTCCTTGATATTTTTAGATCTTACTTGCTTGGCTCTAAGGTTGTAGTGCATACTACCATGCTGCTTTAAAATATTTGTTTGGAAAGAAAGATTCAAAGGCTAAATTGATGAGATTGATTCTGTTGTTGTAGGTAACCTTGATATAAAGGATAGAAAAAGGTTGTGAAAATGTGGTTGCATACCATCTATCTAGATCGAAGAATGGGGATGATGGCTCTTGCTCTCCCATTGCTGAGACGTTCCCTGATGAACAACTATATCACGTAAAAGATAGTCTACCTTGGTTGGCCAACATTGTTAACTATCTTGCAGGAGGGCATTTGTCGACTGACATGAACACTCGGAAAAGAAAGAGGTTTTTGCATAATATCAGATCCTACATGGTCGAACCCACTTCTTTACAAGGTTTGTGCTGATAACATACTAAGAAGGTGTGTGCCTAAAGAAGAGGTGATAAGTATTCTAAACTCATGTCATGCTTCTTCCTATAGAGGTCACTTTGGACTGGATTTAAAGTACTCCAGTCAGGTTTTTCTTGTCCCTATCTTTTTAAAAACTGTTATACCTTTGCTAAATCATGTGATTGGTGACAACGTACTAGCAATATTTCTAGACAACATGAGCTTTCCATGAAATCTATCTTAGAGGTGGAGCTCTTTAATGTCTAGGGTATTGACTTTATGGGGCCTCTTCCTACTTCTTCTGATTGCCACCTAGATATTCTAGTTGCAGTGATTATATCTAAATGGGTAGAGGCCATAGCTACTAGGACAAATGATGCCTGCACTGTTTCAAAATTCTTGCATAAGAACATATTCACACATTTTGGCACACGTAGAGCTATTATTAGTGATGAGGGTTCTCACTTTTGCAATAAATTGTTTGAAGTCATGATGCAAAAGTATGGTGTTAATCATAAAATTGCTACAGCTTATCATCCTCAAACTAATGGTCTTGCTGAGTTGTCTAATAGGAAAATCAAGCATGTTTTAGAAAAGACCGTTAAGATTAATAGGAAGGATTCGGCTTTAAAGCTCGATGATGCACTGTAGGCCTACCACACAGCTTTCAAAACTGATAAGCACTTGAAAAGTGCTTTCTTTTCTCTCAAATTAAGGGAGTTTATATTAGATTTCACTTGTTTGCTCTAGTTATTTTCAGGTGAAAACGAGGAAAATTAGAAGAAACGATTAAAAGATCAAAACCGAGCAAAAATATGGCGAAAAAGAGTTGAAAAACCAAAAAGGGAAAATTTTGGGGATAGCGCCGCGGCGCTGAAACATCAACGCATGGTTCTAGACGCAGAGTAGCATTGCGGCACCAAGATGGCGCTGCTTCGCCACATCCTTGCTGAAACGCACTTTAGCGCTACGACGCTTAGACGGCGCTGCCGCAGCGCTAAAACCCAAGAGCAATATTTCTGAAACGCATTTTAGCGCTGCGACGCTTGGACGGCGCTGCCGCGGCGCTAAAACCTGAGAGCAAACTTTTTCCGGATGCAGCCCTAGCGCAGCGGCGCTATGGGACAGCGCCACGGCGCCAGCTTTCCTTAATTGAAAAATCTGTATTTTTGGAAAATTTTGGGCGGCCAAACTCTATAAATTTGGGGGTTTCCAACAGTCCAATGGATTCAGAAAACTCAAAGCAAAGCAAGGAAGTTGCAGACCTAAAGAGATACAAAAATGAGAGAATTGAGAGTTCAAAGAGTGAGTTAGTTGCAAGGAAGAGAAAAAGAGTTCGAGATAGTCTTGGTGCCCTTCGAATTCCGACGTGAGAGCCAAGGAGATCGAGACAGTGCTACTTCAATCAAGAACCTCTTTTCAGTAGAGTTTCCCTTTCTTTACACTCTTTCTTTGTTTATTTTTCTTAAACATGTTGCTTCAAGCTATGAGTGGCTAAACTCTTTAGTTTTAGGGTTTTGATGAATTGTTTATGAATTCATGTTAATTTTGTAGACTCATGGTTTTGTTGGAATGATTATGCTCTTCATTGTTATTGTGTTTAATTCTTGTGGATTGGCCATCTTCACATGTTAGGTTAGATGTATGATTGAGAAATTGTATGTTTAACTTGATCTATAACAATGAATTATTGTTAATCTATCACGAGAGTAGTTAGGTTGACAGTAAAAGTTGCTAAAGACTATTTTTAATGCCATGTAATTTTGTATTGGTTTTAAGAGATTAATAATCAATCAAGTTGCATGAGAAAGGATTGTTTTTTAGAGAAAATAACTTGGAATTAAGTTTCTAGACTTAGGCATATGAATTGCAATAAAATCCATGAAATCTATAATATTGCATGATGAAATAAACAAAGATTCATTACCCTAGAACTCTCTTTGACTCTTGTGTTTCTCCCTTTGATACTTTCCTTACTTGATTTGTATTTTTTTTGTCCATAACTCATAATATTTAATTTCAATCCTCAAATAAAATTGATTCAATTCTAGAATAGCTAAGTAACTTAAACCTTCCCAATTGGATCTCCAGTGGAACGATATTCGGACTTAACCGTTTTTATTATAACTTGACCCGTACACTTGCAGTTAACACTAAAAGTGCTCATCAAAAACCTCGATAGGTACTTCACCATACAGGTTGGTGTTTGGAAAGACTTGTCACTTACTGGTAAGCTCAAGCATATGGCTTATTGGGTAATCGAGAAGGTGAACATGAACATTGAACAAGCCGGGGAGAAACGCCTCTTGGAACTTAATAAGATGGAGGAGTTCTGCGCTCAAGCTTATGAAAATGCTAAACTCTATAAAGAGCGCACAACTAGATGGCATGACAAGAAGATCGCTCCATGAACCTTCCTACCTAGACAAAGAGTTTTACTTTTCAATTCACGTTTAATTTACATTTGTTTCCAAGTAAGTTAAGGACACGTTGGTCAAGACCGTTTGTCATTGTGAAGGTGTCCCCACATGGAGTTGTGGAGTTGCAAGGCAATGATGGCACAACTTTCAAAGTGAATGATCAAAGATTGAAGCACAACATCAGTGATGCGGAACGTCGAATTGAGAACATTGTTTTTATTGAATGATCAAGTAGTTCAATCTAGTTATAGACCTTAAAGCAAGTAGTCATAGGGAGGTAACCCAATTTTATTGCTTTCTTTATTTTTGCTTTTTAGACTACCTTCTTTGTTTTATTTTCAAAATATATGAAGTCACTCATAGGCCTCGTATTTTCAAGATCATGGTTCATCACAAAAAGTACTCTTTCCACCAGCCTGTTTGGTGGCTTCCCGCATGCTTCTAGACTTGTTCTTTTTTTGCTCTATTCTCTTATGCATTGAAGACAATGCATGTTTCTAAGTTTGGGGTAGGAGGTATAACTCGTACTTTTGTGTGCTTCCTTATCTTGCTACGCATGTTTGTGAGGTTTCAAGAATTAGGGGTGAGCATGGATGGTCGAACGACCGAACGTTGGAGGCTGGTTTTTTTGAAAAATCGATCGGGGTCAATTTTCTTTAAAAAAATAGTTACAAATCGACTGAACTGCCCGACATTTAAACTGAACCGCCTGAAACCCCGACCAAAATTATTAATTTAATATAATATATTTTTATTATAAATAATATAATAAACATTTATATATAATATACCTTTTCAAAATTATTAATTTAATGTAATATATTTTTATTGCATAATTGTGTTTGAATTTGGATGAATTATGTTTATTTGTTTTGTAATTTTTAATATTGTTTTTTGTATGGATAATGAATTTTGTTATCAGGACATTGATTGAATAGTGTCATTGGATAGTGGATTGAATAGTGCCATTGTTATCAGAACTTTCTATTAGTATTGAATATTGATTATAAGGGTTAATTTCAACAATATGGTAGTTTTTTTTTTAAAGAAATGACAAAAATATTCCATTTAAAATAGCAATTCTTGAAATAAAGTTGAATTGGAAAATAACGTAGTTTAAAAGAGAAATTATTGAAATAGAATTGAATTGGAAAATAACGTAGTTTAAAAGAGATTTGAAATACAGTTGAATTGGAAACTATTAGAAAAAGATATGGTACATCTTGAAATAGAGAGTAAAAGCGAGAGAAAAAGAGAGAGCAACAGTTAGAGAGAAAGCAAGAGAGATAAGTCAAAAGAGTGATTATGTGAGAGAAGCGAGAGAGATAAGTTATAAGAGTGATTGTGTGAGAGGAGCGAGAGAGAGAGCGAGATGAGCGAAATGAGTGAGAGAGAGAGAGAGAGCGACATGAGAGAGAGCAAGATGAGTGAGATAGAGACAAGCGAGAGAGAGAGAGAGAGCAAGATGAGCGAGATAGAGACAAGCAAGAGAGAGACTGACCAAACCTCGAAATCGGCCGATCCAACCCCGAAATCAATCGATCGGTTTAACCAATACATTTTGAAAGTGCGGTTCTCATATTTTCAAACCGAATAGAGCGGTTTCGACGCCGGTTTTCATGAAAAACCGACCCCGCCCGACCGATGCTCACCCTTATCAAGAATGATATGCATGTGAATGAAATTAAAAAAAAAAAAATTGAACTTTAAAAGATGATGGGAATGATTTGTGGTTGTGCGCTTTTGATGTTGATTGCCTATGATGAGAATTAAATATGCACAATGGATGACTTATTGTGGAAATAGGATAGCATTGTCTTGAGTTAAATCTATTTAAGTCCCTCTTAAAGTCTCTCATATTCTTGAGCATGTAGCCACTTTAATTTAGAAACTTTAACTTAGAAAAGGATTAAGTTGAGTGTATTTGGTTGTCACTCTGAAAGGCCCCATCAGTTAGAGAGTTGAAATGCATGATGGTTTGTAATGTTAGACTAAGGAAGAAGAAAAGATTATTTATGCCTTTGAAGAAAAAAGAGTGAGCACAAAAATGTATGAGCTTTATTGTCTATCTTTATATCATTCAAAATGTTAAACTTGTAATGAGTATGCATGGATGGGGGTAAAAAGAGTTGTCTTTGCTTTGATCAGTAAGAACGCCTGGGAATTGACTAGGTACGAGTCTCTACAATGAATGTGTGAAAACTAGTACCCCTAGGTAAAAGAATGCAAGTTTAGGGCCCATGAAAAAAATAATTGTATGGCACCTTGGTGGACATATTACTCTTTTGAAATATGTGGATTCTTGAAGATTGGTGAATGAGCTATAGTAGAGGGAAAACTGGAGAAGCTTTCTTAAGTTTTAATTTGAGTTTTAGTATTTTGAGTTAAAGGAGGCTTACACACACACACATCGGAGATGACAAGATTTGGCCTTG
Source organism: Citrullus mucosospermus (assembly GCA_030954485.1). NCBI lineage: Eukaryota > Viridiplantae > Streptophyta > Magnoliopsida > Cucurbitales > Cucurbitaceae > Citrullus > Citrullus mucosospermus. The sequence goes on along the minus strand of CM062057.1, from coordinate 11,288,432 downwards.
AATGTTTATAACAATATAGATATGCTTGCATGTTTCTACTTGAGCTCTTAAAGGCTACTCTCTGAGATATGAGTCATTAGCACACTTCTCTATTAATTCTCTATGTTTGATTCTTTTCTTTGCTCGGAACTTCCAAATTTCTAAGTTTGGGGTGGTTAAAAGCACTGAAAAAGTACTTTTTATCCTCTTAAATTAGAGATGTCTTTATTAGATTCCATGTGTTTGCTAGTGGTTTTCAGGTGATTATGGCAAAAATTAAATGTCGAAGGATAAAAAGATGAAACCGAGCCAAAACCGAGCGAAAAATGGAAGAAAATGCGAAAAAACCTAAAGGTAGGGCAATGCAGCCGAGAGCGTTGCTGCGCTGCCTTTGGCGCTCTCGACCCGAGAGCATCAAAATCTGGAAGGTAGGACAGTGTCGTGTCGCTTGGCGGAAGCGTTACTGTGATGTGAAAAGGGCGTCGCTGCACTTGGGGTAGACATCCATGACGGACAGCATCGCGATGCTACTCGAAACTGTCGTTATGCTGTGCTTTAATGACGGACAGTGTAGTTTTGGAGATGAAAAATGACCGTGGACCAATCCTTTATATATGCCAAAATATGAGGAATGCCAAAATTCATCCGTGAATGTCCCTCATGTAGTTTTGGAGGTGAAAAATGATCATGGACCAAAAAACCAATAAGTTTGAATGACTAGGAGCGATCTAACAAAATTAGGGTTTTGATGCTAGCGCATCACTGTTCAATTTCTGCAAAAGTAGTAGAGACCCCTATAAAAGCTCATAAAATTGGTTAAAAGAAAACTAATTTAATGAAGCTTATAAACAGTGTTTGCTTATTTTACTTATTTTAGGCCATTTTAAGGTCAAAATATTAGATGAAGACCTTTTACTAAATAAAAGTAACACAATATATAATGAAATCATGGACTTTGTGACATTTATTAAGCACCTATACGTTGCAAATAATAGAAACAACACAGAAATAAGAACAAGCAAGTGTAACCCTAACCCTAAACATTAAACCTTAAATATTGCATTTTTGCCATTCTTTTGTAAGGATCTGGTCGATTTCTTACGTGAAAAAAAAAAGATAAGAAATATTGTTACTAAAAAATTTAAGACTAAGCATTCATGGGAAATTTTTTTAATGAAATATATTGAAAATAGGTATTTTGTATTTTTCCGTAAGCACCTAGTCAATTCCTTACGACAAAAAAGACAATGCATTTTTTTCTTTTTTTGGAAAAATTTCTATGTTTTCCTATAAGATTTCTAGTCCATTCCTTACGTGGATAAGACATACAATTTTACTTGAAAATTGTATTCTTAAAAATCAAATTCAGTAGCATTATGTTTTTTTTCTTGTAAGACCATGGTTGGTTTCTGAAAATCACTCAAAAAGTGTTTTTTATCCTCTTAAATTAAGGATGTTTTTATTATATTTCATGTGTTTGCTAGTTGTTTTCAAGTGATTATGGCAAAAATTAAGTGTTAAAGAATAAAAAGACCAAACCGAGCCAAAATCGAGCGAAAAACAGAAGAAAATGCAAAAAAGAGGCAGTGTAACACCCCCACCCAAGACATTATATATACTTCTATATCTATACCTAGGAGTGAGTGTTATCTAATCTGTTTTCTATTATACCCTATTGTAAATGCATTAATATATCATAGCTAGACAGTGAAATGCTCGGTCTTACACCATTATAACAAAAATTTCTAATTATTTAAAATCGCATCATAAGTAAGTTTTTTTTTAAAAGACTATGTTTAGAGTTTATAAATATGTCTGGTGAACTTACATATGCCACTCAAACTAAGTGCAACTTCTACTAAGGGATAGGGTTACAGATTTCCAAATTACAAAATTCTATTCTGGCACAGACGAATCTTAATGGTAGGCTAGGCACCCCGAACACGCTTGCTACTTGGAGAAGAAACATCAAAGAAACAAAATCTATGAGCTACAATGCTCAGTGAGTGACTACTAAAATATAAATTCAATAATATTAACTACAATCCTTGACATGAACTGCTAAATCATGCCTTGTATCACGTTTCATAACCTTATAGATGATTGTAACTTGTAAAACACAATCAGTACATAAATAATTTCCTTTTCATTAAACCTTTGTTGAGGCGGAGCGAACTCAACACACCCAACGTCAATAAGCCTTAGCTATGTGAAGTAATCTCAACACATCAGCGTCAAAACCTTTCTATTCTGCTCATAATCTATCTGATCTCGGGCTGCCCGTGTACCTTCCCATGTCCTTCAGTACCAGGGTCCCAGGAAATTACTCACTCACCCTCATTAAATCCTTAGGTGAGAGTTTCACATAATTTATAAATAGGGCTACCCATCTGCCTTCATCTAACCTTCAGCATTGGGTCCCATTCGACTCTTTCTTTAGTATAGAAGCACATATAATACATTTAACATAAATTAACTGTAATCATGATATCTCAGAGTTCTTGAACATTCATCTGATAACTATCTTGATTATACTCAGAACGTTATCTGTTATGTCTCAAGTTTAATCTCACATCTAACAAGATATGTGCTGGTTCATATGCAAAAGTACATTTCAACTCCTACTTTAAAGATAGCATTAAACATATAGGAAATGATACTGAATTTAAGCTTATATCAAGTCATAAAGTCACTCACGACTTATTTCGGGCTCCGAGCGGGTTATACGCTTCCCTTAGCTCCTCTTGACCTGTAAACATACCTTTTTCATGTTAGACATTTCTAACATCCCTCCTTATATTCTTTATGTTTACTTAGATATCTTAGATATGGATTTCTATCACAAATTTTCTTTCGTTACAACTTTCTATTATGAGCGAGATTTTAGACTATCTGCGTTTAACCATGCGGCACCAGTGATACTCAGCCTCATTAGATTAGCGATATTACCTTAATAAGTGATACTAAGCGAGAGTCAGCGAGAGTTGTGAGACGCAAGGCCCCTTGCGTTTACCAGCGACACTTGCTCGCTGATCACCCTTCAATCCTTTAATGATACTCCTTTCCTAGCGACCCCCGATGGTTATTGTTCTTCTTCCTCCTTTAACCTGTTCTCAAACTGCTAAACATCGAATTCCAGCCAAAGAATCAGATCTATCTTTTCTCCACAAACTTATAAAGAAGTGAGCTTCCTAACTTACCACGAGATTTCCAACTCTACCTCTTCTTTGCTAAGGAAACCATCTTTGAATATCTTCAATTGCTTCGTATCAGTTAGCAGCTTTCACAATAGCAAAATTCCGACTGTTGCTTCCTTTAAAACTTCGTGGCAGCTTCAACTTCCCAGCTTGCTCTTCTTCAGAACATCATATGATGTCTAAACTTCCGTCAACCGTCAAGTCTCTGGTTTCAGTTCCAATTCCACCATGGAAATGGTCTGGTTCCAACTTAACTCCGGCTTAAACAGTTTCTTCGACCTCTCCTCGTTGTTCTTCTGTGAGAAAGGGGTAAATCTGGGTTTGAACTATGTCTAAAAGTGTTGATTAAGTCGGCATACTTACATATATATATACCTACAACCGACTCACAAATACGGCCATCACCTCCTTACTTAGGTTGGCCGACTCAACCTTCAGTGCAAAACTTCAGCAATGCATAGCTTACTCTTGTTTTACAATTGTTCAGCGCCCAGTCGTCGCATAGTTACTTAACGCATGATTCTCTCGACCCTTCTTCTAAGGTACCAATACATACCAACCTTCAACGCATAGCGACTTCCAACACTTCGTGGCCCTCAACGCCGCATAGCCGTCAACGCCTAGTGACCTTCAGAAAATTCTCAACGCATAGCTCCACTAACGTATGGCCAACACTTAGCCACTTCTGCTCCATACTATTTAGGCCATTGCTTTTAACTACTGCCCATTTCATAGTTCCTTCTCAACTTGCCAACTTCCAATGTCCGATAGACTTGCCGTTTTTCCCTACCGCATAATACCATACGTTGCCTCAATTGCATGCAGACAAGTGATTCTGCCATGCGTCCAACATGGTTTTTCACTAAGCATGCGTCCAACTCCACTTACTTCTCAACTATTCTTATCCTACTTCTTTCCTTAATAAACTCTTCCACGAAATAATCTTAGAAAGAGGGTGTGAGAGGCAGGGGAACGTAATCGAGAGCATCGCTCCGCTGCCCTCAATGCTCTCGACCCGATAGCATCAAAATCTAGAAGGCAAGATAGTGTCACATCACTTGGGGGAAGCGTCGCTACACTGCACTTTAATGACGCTAGCTTTCCTAAATTAAAAAATCTGCTACTTTGGAAAGAATTTTAGGCGGCCAAGTCTATAAATTGAGGGGTTTTTACTAACCCTAATCAGACACTAGAGAGCCTTAAAGAGTGAGTTAGTTGCAAGGAAGAGAGCAAAGTGTTTGAGAGAGAGTTTGGTGCCCATTCGAGCTTCCGACGTAAAGATCAAGGAAGTTTTGACGATTCCTCCTCAATCAAGGGCTTCTTTACAATAGAGTTTTCCTTTTTTCTTTTTATGTTGAAAATTGTCTTGAACATGTTGTCTAACGCTATGAGTGGCTAAGCTCTTTAGTTTTAGGGTATTGATAAATTGTTTATGAAGTTATGCTAATGTTGTAGACTTTTCATGGATTGTTGTAATGAGTATGCTTTTCATTATTATTGTGCTTAATTCTTGTTGATTGGACTTCAATCTTTGCTGGGTTAGATGTATGATTTGAGAAATTGCATGTCTAATCGAATTTATAACAATCAATCGTTATTAATCTCTCATTGAAATAGTTAGGTTAATAATGAAAGTTTCTAAAGACTAATCTTAATGCCATGTGATTTAACTTGGTTTTAAGATGTTAGTAATCAATTAAGTTGCATGAGAAAATGTTATTTTTTATGGAAAATAACCCAGATTTATGTTTCTAGACTTAAGCATATGATTTATAATCAATTCCATGAACCCTTAGAATGTTGCATAATGGATTAAACAAGGATTCAATACCCTAGCACTCTCTTTGACTCTTGATTTCCAACTTTACTTGCTTTCTTTATTGCTTTCTCAATCACAAACTTGAAGTTGAATCCTCAAATAAAATTGACTCAATTCTAGAATAGCTAAATAATTCGAACTGTCAATTGGATCCTCAATGGAACAATATTCAGACTTTAACCGTCTTATATTATAACTTGACCCGTGCACTTGCAGCTTGCATCAAGTTTTTTGTTGCGCAAAAAGGTAGAAAACTTTATCGAAAAATTAGAATTTTTTTTAATCAAATTCAATAGCATTTTGTCTTTTTTCCATAAGATCATGGTCAATGTCTTACAGGAAAAATGCATAAAAATTTATGGGAAATTGGATTTCAAAATAACCCCAAATTCTTACAATCCTTTTCAAACACTAAGCGGTACGGCTATTATCTTATTAGAGTCAGTAGCTGGGAATCTCTTCTTCCGCCTATTAGTTAAATCCCATTTATTAAAGTCAAAATCATCATTTGAAGTTGATTCCTTACGAGATTCCCAGGTGGATTGTTTTAAAAAACATTTCCATTTGTTTGAAATCCATCTCAAAGTCGTCTTAATATCAGTTTGTCTTCAAAAGACATTGGGTATTTTTTATTATCGTCCTTCTAGAAATTACACCGCAAATCCCTCCAACCATATAATCGAAGAAGTTATCGTAGAAATAGAATCTAAACATATGTGTAGAATCCAACAAAAACGAAGATTCAAGTATAAACGATTAGGGTTTTTTTTAGAGAATGAGGACTTTTTAGAGATGAATGAAGCTTTAAGGATGATGCTTTCCAGAAGATGCTTTTGGGACTAAAATGAACCATAGAAAGGGATCTCAAATGTCAATTATCCTAAGAGACCCAAGCATTTCTTTGTGTCTTTGCTTAGGATATTTCAATATTTTTACTATATGAGGCTCTCCAATTAAAATCTAAAAAAGGTCAAAAAGAGGTCAAAAAAATAATTTTTTTAAAAAAGAGGTTAGTTTTGAAAGGTGAAAAACTTTTTAGGTTAAAAATAGATTTTCCGATGTACTTGTTTAAGCCATAGAATAAAGTTGTCTGTATGATAGTTCATTAAAGAATTGTGTAATGTTTTACAATTGACAATGAGATTAGTGGTACAACAATAAATTATATCACAAAAAGCACAAACTTATATACGAGATTTAGGTAGTTGGTTGAGGAAAACAATGAGGGAAAACCTTAAGAAAAAAGGTTATTAGCTAATAAAGTTGGTGTCCGTCAAGAAATTCTTTATGAAAGGGTTAATATGTCATGGTCATCTTGGTGCATTAAAAGTTGATGGTTCACATAAGGTATTTTCTTTTTGGTTCCTCTTAGGTCATATCTAAAAGAAAAAAGCAAGTTACTAGTTGGAGTATAAGTGATAAGTAGATGTCATCAAAGAAAGCTAAAGTGGTTGAAAACGATTTTAGGAATTAAAGTGGGAAAGCAAATGTTGGTTTGAATTGAGGAATCGTTTTCAAGGTACCTCGTGGTACTTGGGTTATATTCATACCATTGTGGTGATGAGAAGGCACTCTAGTTTAGTAATCAACTTGATAAGGAATGACAATTATGGAGTTGAAAGCAAGGACTATAAGTGAAGGAGTGATAACTCTCAAAAAGAGTTATTCAAATATCTCTAATCTTACTTGCTTGTTCGGCATAATGTGTTTAAATGTCTATTTTTATAGGATTCTCGAGCATATCATGCATTATGGAGTGTTACGTGTCGTTCGGGGTTGGTTTAGAGCTATTGGGAGTCATATCGACCTGGAACTTCAAAGGACATGAAATGACAAAAATGCCCCCAAGAGGCTAGCGCCGACGCGACACCAGCTTAGCACAAATTTCGGAAGCAACAGAGCATTGCAGTGCCAAAGGTTTGACATGAAGACACAGTGCCATAGCACCACCCCGACGCTATGACTATGCGCTACAGGCAGAAGGCATCCAAGGGCCCGACACTGCTCCTCAGCACCACAACACTGTCTGTTTCCTTTAAATATTTTTTTCACTTTTTAAGGTTTTATCACCACTCCAATCAACCTCCAGTCGATTTTCTTCCCCTTTTCCTCATTTCCATTTGTAGCTACTTTATTTCTCTCATGTAATCAATAGAGACAATGTCGGATCTTACCCTCTCCATCGCCATGGGAAGGTAAGTTTTATGGTTTTCTAGTTTAAGGTATTTGGTACCTTTGTAATTTTGAAAGTATTTTGATAATATGATTCTTATTTCTTGTTTATGGCGTTTAACCTGAATTACTGATTATGAATTACATTTTCTTGTTATTGATTGACAACCAATACTTGATTTTGTGATTTCTTGCTTTAGATTTATCTTTGGTTAAGGTAATAAATCATTAGATAGTGGAAATTAATTCACCCTTGATATAAAACAATATTGGATGATTAATTAGACGGTGAAAATTAATTCATTCATCCTAGCGTAACACCTAAAACTTAATGCAATTAGTTCAAGCGATTAGAGTTGGTTCGTCTATTCATGTTGGCTAATTATTTAATTAGGACTAATGGTTAGCATTTCTAATCAATAGGGCTAGGCATAGGCAGGAAGCTAAAATCATGTTGGCTAATACAATGATTAAAGTTACATTAGGCAATTCCATTCCCCTAAGCTAGGAAGTTTCGATTGATTACATTTTTATCCTTTATTTTTATGCTTTTACTTTCATGCACTATTTCCAATTCCACACCAATCCCCCCCCCCCCCCCCAATTATCGTTTTAACTTAAAATGAGCTTTAAGGAACTAATCTTCATGCTTCCTTCCGCATTGGCCCGATCTTCCTACTGATACTACTTGCTAGTTGAAGTTGTTTGATCGATTTTATAAATGTATTTGATCAATTAAATGGCCACGATAGCATTTGGTCCATCAAGGAGAATCTTACAGTGTGGTATTTTGAACTCGAAAGGTGAGACTTATGGAGGATTTAACTAGCATTATACTTTTTGTTTTGAATACATGTCACACTTGAAAAGTGAAGAAGAGCATCTTAAGTTTTTGGTCTTAACAAAGATAAGTATACAGAAAAGAAAAATGTTATTATTTTGAAAAGATAATAGAAATTAATGTTTTGAGACTACAAGTTCATAAGTATGGTTTGGTGTTGTAAGATAAGATTTGTGTGTCTTACGAGCCTTTGAAATTGGTATAAGTAATCTTGTTACTACTTGGATCGTAGAACTTTACCATGTGTTGGTTGAAAGAAATAACATAAAGTATTGGTGTGAGACTCGACGTTAGCATGTGAATTCTTTTCCAAAATAAAGAGTTAAGAAAATAATATCAGAATATTGAAAGGGTGCTTCAATAAGCTTCTTACTTAGATTAGTAGAGGAGTTAGAGGAAATAAACTTTTAGGTGGAGTTATAATAATAATAGTTGTTTAGGAACTATTAATATGAAAGGTTGAGATTTTATTACTGAGAAGGTAAAGTTAGGAATGGCAAAAAAACCCGCAGGTCCTGACCCGATCGGGTCGGGGAATCCCCAGTTTGACCGGGAACCGGGGTCACTACCCGGGTACCCGTCCCCGACCGCGTGAGTTAATTTTCCTCTCTCAGTCTCTCTCTCTCCCAGTCTCGCTCTCTCGCTCTCTCTCTCTCAGACTCTCTCTCAATCTTGCTCTCTCGCTCTCTCGCTCTCTCTTTCTCTCTCTCAGTGTCGCATTCTCGCTCTCTCTCAACTCGTAGGGAATAGGGCTCCAACAGGGACCCGTCTCCCCCACGGGGAATCTCTGCCCTCGTCCTCGCCTAAAATAGGTGGGGACTGGGGCAGAATGGGGGAAAATTCCCCCATCAGGGGCGGGGACGGGGACCCCCCACCCGCCCCGCCCCGGCCCCGTTGCCAACCCTAGGTAAAGTGTTAAACTTATTAGTAAAGTTTGGTGGGCTTTGTTGGGATTGGTGCTCAAAATCTCGTGGGTCTCATAGTTTGTAATTTATGTAAAGACAAATTATGTATTTAATAAAATAAGAGGTACTTTATTTGACATTTAGATTGTATTTTGCTCGATTCAATAAACTAAGATCCAAGGCTCTTATATGTAGCTTAAACAGTATGTAGTAGACATACAAGTGGATTTTGTTCAAGTAATAACCTAAAAGGTCTTTGAATAACGTCGGATAACTTTTCCTAGTGACACTATGGATACAGCCAACTTTGTAATTGTTACAAGAGTTGTCAGTGTTACAAATAATTTGATCCAAATCTTTCATGTGGAGACATGTGAGTGGGTGTATCATGTATAAAGAGTTTATATAAGATCGAACCACAAAATGATTAATCTCTTGTTATAACACTGTTGATTGGAGAGATTAACTTTTCATTAGGATGACCATAGATAACTCGATCTCAATCCTGACTGAATTATGGACTCCTGTCTATGAGGATAATCCTTTGATTTGTATAGGTGAGAGTGGTCCATGTCGCTGACTCAGTAAGCCTACCATTTTAGGGATCTATCCGAGTAGGGAGCTAGGAACATAACTACACAAGATGGAGTTCATTCCTTGTCGTCCTTAGGGAAAATGAATTGCTCTCTTAAGTGTTGAATCTAGGTCTGGAACAAAGGGCTCCTCCCTCTCATTGGCCCAAGAAGAATTTGTTTCTGATGGGACCATAAACAAGTTGTTCATTAGAGGATTAGCGGGGCTTAAGGAGAAAGAAGTAATTGCAGGGGTAAAACGGTAATTTTTTACCCAGCTACAATTACGAGCAATTTGTGAATGGTCGACTTATTAATCATTGGTTATATCCATGGACACAGAAATATATTTACAATGCTAAGAGTGCAGTTGTGGGTCTTTAGTAGAGTGACTCACAGTTAATGAATATTAATTAAGTAAATTAAAGAGTTTAATTAATTTAATTTCGAATCATTGGAGTTTCTAATCTGTAGGTTCATTAGGTCCTCCTACTAGCTCACTAAGGGGAAAAAAAGATTAGTAAATTATAGAATAATTTGAATTGTTCAAATTATTTAAGGGAATTTTATATTGATAAGGATTAATATAAAGTACAATGTATTATGATACATTATAATATATAGTTAATTATAAATATGATTTATAATTGAAACTATATAATATGAGAGATTTTTATGAGATTTAAATATTAATTTAATATGAATTACATATTAAAACTATAGAGTAAAATTAATATGAATGAGATCCATAATAAAATTATAGCTTAAGAGAAATATATGCATTTTTATATGATTTAAATGCATTATGAATAATTATGTGATGTTTATTTTTTAATTAATTAATTATTTATTTATTTATTATATTTGATTTGATATAATTATATTTAATAAATAATAATTGGGGATTAGAATTAGTTCTCATCTCTATATAACGAGATAGAGATATAGGAAACTCACGGCAGAAAAACAAAAAGACATAAGCTCCCTTCTCTCTAAAATTCTCTAGAAACCTTCTCGCAAAATTCTTAAGTTCCCTGGAACAAGAAAGATCTCACCATCCCATTGATCCTCCCTGAGTCATAGTAAGGTTGCTAAACGGTGGTGTTCGTGGCCTTGGAGTTTTAGTTTAATAAACTTCAAGTAATTTAGAAGAATCCTCTTCATGCAAAAGATATTTTCTAAATTCTTTGTTACATATGCTTAGTCTTATTTTTCCAGAAAATCAATTATGTTTTTCTTTTCCAAATCAAAGACAAAAGTGATCATACTCTTCCGCATTGGGATTCAATCCCTCCAAGCTTGAAACTTTGGGCACAAGTTAGAACCAAAAACTAGCAAAACCATTAATTTGATTGAAAAGGGAAAATAATCTAGCTTGAGGTAGACAGAAAGTTATAGTGGTGTTAAAGTAAGTAAGCTAGACCTCTCAAGGTTGCCACTAGCACAAGGGATGAATTTGAGAATGGAGCTTGAGTAAGAGCAACTTCCATTCTCATGGTTCCTTATAGAGTGGCTCTAGTAGAGTTGAATTAGTCTAAGTCACAAGGCTTTCATTGACAGTTTTTCAATATAGTTAATAGCCAAAAAACGTCAACATACCATTTGTTGATAGCCAAAACATCAAGAGCTTTTGCTGACATTTTTTGCCATCAACAAAACCATTTTTTGTTGATTGATGGTGAAAACATGGTTTAATACAAGGGCACGTATCAAGTGTAATATAGAAAACGGTCAAGAGACCAGTATCGTCTTCTAGATATCAAATGCCCGAATTGCACTTAGTTATTCTAAAGTTTTCTAATTTTGTCTAAGGATTGGTTTTGGGATGATGATTTTGAATTTTTAAATAATAGAAAGTGAAAAGCACCTAGAAAGTGTTTTTCTTACCTTTGATTTAGGGATATTTTTATTGGATTTAATGTGTTTGATGGTGGTTTTCAGGTAATAGAGGAGAAATTAAGTGTCAAAGGCCAAATGAACAAAACCAAGGTAAAATCAGGTGAGAAACAGAAGAAAAGATGGAAAAATCCTAGAAACAAGGCAACACAGCTAAGAGCGTTGTTAGGCTGCCCTCGGGGCTCTCAACCCAAGAGCATCTGATAACTTGTAGAAATACAAGTTATTATAGCCTTTTTCATAGATAAATAGAGATTGAATAGAGAAGCATGCGGTAGTTTATGCTAAATTCCATTAATAAATCTTCCTTTGCGTTATACTCTTGTATCTTTATGAAGATAATGATTTTACCACTTTTTGAGCCTAAAACGCATGTTGTGACGCAAGAATGCAGACGATGCATTGATGACTTCTTAACGCAGGATGACATGTTAGCAATCTGTTTTTCATGGACGCATGATCTGAACGGAACGCAAACAACGACGACGCGTTAACAACAACTCAACGCATAACTACGCGTTAACAACCTACGACGCGTTGACATAGGCCAAACTATGCATGGACGCGTAGACAACCGTTAAGGCAAGGCGTTGAGAATCAGATCGGAATCTTGAGAGATTGAAGGATGATTGACAAACATGATTTGCGGCTAAAGTGGTGGATCTTAATTGGCCCGAGAATCACGCAATCAGGCGAGATGGACGCAGTATCAATCTCGCCACCAATCAAGCAGATTTGCCATTAACTGCGATTTCATCATCTATAAAAGGGCAGCTCTGCGAGATGAGAAAGGTTGTTGATTCTCGGAAGAACTCCATAAGTGACAGCAGAGTTCTCTCAGACTTCAGCCGGAGACAAATAGCTCGAGAGAGAAGAGTCTTCCCTCCGCCGCACCACTTCACAGCAGATCATCACGCTTCCATCCAGGCGACTCAAGACATTGACGCCTTCCCTGCTTTCTTTCTCATTTTCTATCTTAATTTTAGATTTGTATCAAGGAATTGAACTTATCGAAAATTGTATCTCATTTCATCAATAGAATTATCTTCCATGTCTACTCGCTTCTATAAACTTTCCGCTTTTTACTTTCAAACCATGAGTAACTAATCACTCAAGGGTCTAGGGTTGCGTTAGCATCTAACTAGGAACCACAGTGTAACTATTTTATCTTGTCAATTGCGAGCTTAATCCGATGCTTATGTCCATCTGACAAATCGATATAAGTAGTAATAATCAGACTGCTCGAGAGGGTAAGTGATTGTGGAACTCAATTGACAAGGACTGAGTAGTGTTACCTGTCTATGGGGATAACTTTGGTTCTTAACACTCTCCTATGCGTTATAGACATATAACGCATAGCGGCTGACAACCGGGAGAAGAGTCGCAAGTATGAATAGAATACTACTGTGCGTTTCCGACGTTAGATGTTAATCAACCCGAACCCTTTCTTTATCCATTCACACACATCTTTAGCTGAACTTGCTGTGTCGCATGCTTTCCATCTTTCACAACTTTTAGTCTAGTGTACAAACAATCGCTTTTAGTAGATTAAAAACAATTCTCAAACATTTATTAGTTACCACTGTAACGCATGAAATCCAACTAAAATCTGAATCAATATAATCCCTGTGTTCGACCTTGGACTCACCGAGAACACCTATTACTTTGCTTATACTTGGGTAAAAGAATAGGAAAACTTGACAAGACCACCAACGCATAGTAAACACACAACAGCATCAAATGTGGGAGCGTCGCGACATTGTGAGGTGAGGGTCGCAGCAATGTGGCACTACGTTTGAAACCAGGCTACGATGTCGAACAGTGTCGTGACACTACCTCTTTTATAACGGACAACATCGCTACGCTCTCCAAAAGTGTAACGACACCAACTTTCCTTTTTTGAAGATTTTGCAATTTTGGAAAATATTTTGGGCGGCATCTTCTATAAATTGAGGAGTTCTCAGCAACCATACACACGAAGTAACACAAGAGAAGACACACGAAAATAGAGAGAAAAGAGAGCCTAAAGGTGTAGTTTGCTATCACAAAGAGTGGAAGTATTGGAGAAGAGTTGAAGGTTGTACGAGATTCCAAGGTGCTAACCAAAAGGAGATTGAAGGAGTTCAACACTAGGAAGCAATTTGAGAGTCTTTCTTCCTAAGTTTCTCTTTCCCTTTTACTTTTATGCTTGAGAACTCATATGCAAGTATGTGTTTGATTGCTATATGTGGCTAAACTCATTGTTTTAGGGTGATGGATGATTTGATTATGGATTTAAGTTAATGATTTAGTGTTCTTCATGGATGTTCTTGAATGATATATTTTTTGATACTATTGTGCTTTATTCTTTATTGATTGATCATCAATAAGTGTTAGGTTAGATGTATGATTGAGTAGTTGTATGTCTAATTGGATCTATCGCATTGAATCTCTACTAATCTGTCATGAAAATAGTTGGGTTATTAGAGAAAGTTGATCATGACTAATCTTACAGCTAAGCCTCTTAATTTGGTTTCAAGAGATTAGTAATCAATTAAGTTGCATAAGAAATAGTTGTTTTATAGAGAAAATAATCCGAATATTAGTTTCTAGACTTAAACATATTGTTTGCACATAATTCCATGAAAACCTTAAGCATGACTTAATGAAGTAATTAATGACATCAACACCCTAAACATTCTTATCCCTTGAATTTTCACTTGCTTTCATTTCTTTGCTTTCAAAATACAACAATCCAAATTCGGTTCCTTAGATAAAATTAATTCAATTCTTGAATAGCTAAGTGAATATATCAATTCAATCCCCAGTGGATACAATACTCGAACTTAAACCGTTTTATATTATAACTTGACTCATGCACTTGCGGAATCACGCATCAAGTTTTGGTTGAAGGAGTTCAACACCGGGAAGCAATTCGAGAGTCTCTCTTCCTAAGTTTCTCTTTCCCTTCTACTTTTATGCTTGAGAAATCATATGCAAGTATGTATTTGATGGTTATGTGTAGCTAAACTCATTGTTTTAGGGTGTTAGATGGTTTGATTATGGATTTAAGTTAATGATTTAGTGTTCTTCATGGATGTTCTTGAATGATATATTTTTCAATGCTATTGTGCTTTATTCTCTATTGATTGATCATCAATAAGTGTTAGGTTAGATGTATGATTAAGTGGTTGTATGTCTAATTGGATCTATGGCATTGATCTCTACTAATCTGTCATGAAAATAGTTGGGTTATTAGAGAAAGTCGATCATGACTAATCTTAAAGCTACACCTTTTGGTTTCAAGAGATTAGTAATCAATTAAGTTGCATAAGAAAGGGAATTAAGTTGCATAAGAAATGGTCGACTTTGAGAGAAAATAATCTGGATATTAGTTTCTAGACTTAAACATATTGTTTGCACATAATTCCATGAAAACCTTAAGCATGACTTAATAAAGTAATTAATGACTTCAACACCCTAGAACATTCTTATCCCTTGAATTTTTACTTGCTTTTTATATTAGATAAAATAAAAAATCCAAATTTGGTTCCTTAGATAAAATCAATTCAATTCTTGAATTGTTAAGTGAATATATCCAATCCAATCCCCAGTGGATATGATAATCGAACTTAAAACGTTTTATATTATAACTTGACCTGTGCACTTGTGGAATCGCACATCAATTTTTAGAAAGGAAAACTAAACTGATGAATGAAATTCAGGAGACAAAGATGTTCAAGGGTGTTGATTTCCTTAATTATTTAATTAAGTCATGTAAGATTACTATGGATTATTATGTTAATGATATGCCTAAGTCTATAAACTTTTATCATGATTATTATCCACCAATAACAATCTTTTCCCATGTAAACATAATTGATTACTAATCACTTGAAACCAAATTAAGAAGCATGACATTGAGATTAGTCATGTCAACTTTCATTGCCAACTTGATTATTTTCATGATAGATTTGGTAATGATCCAATATTATAGGTCCAACTAAACATAAAATTCTTCTAATTGAACATTTAATTTAACATGCATTGAGGATCAATCAATCGATTAAGCACAATAATATTGGAAAACATTAAAAAACATAACATCCATAGAAAAATAATATGCATTAGCTTAAATCCATAAATAAGTTTATCAACACTCTAAAACTAAAACATTTAGCCACACGTCGTTGCTACAAACATATTTTCGTAATTGCAACAACCATGAAAAAGTGAAGAGAATAAAGAAGAGGAAAAACTACTCTTGTAATGAATTTCCATCATTGAATACCGTCAATCTCACCTCAATTTGCACTTGGGATCCCGAATAACCTCCAAACAAACCTCTAAGGCTCTCTAATTTCGTGGTGTGTGGAATAGGTTTGGCTAACCTCAACCCTAAATTATCTATAGAAAACATAGTAGCTTGGGTACAAAGTTATTTCCAAATTTAAACTAGTGTCACATTGATGTCATGTAAATTATCTATAGAAAACAAAGTAGCTTTGTGTGTTACACTGCTCATTGCTGACAAATGGGGCTCTCGGGTTTTAGCGCCAAGGCAGCACTGCCCGAGTGCCACAACGCTATCCTGTTTTAGGTCTTTTATCATTTTCTTCTCTTTTCTTCTCTTCTTTTAGTCTTTTGCTCGATTTTGACCTCATTGGGCATATTTAGGTTCTTTTTAACTCATTTTGACATTGAATCTCAATCTTGATCATAACCTTGGAAATCACGAACAAACCACATCAAATCTTATAAAATCATATTAAAACCCATCCTAAACCTAAGGCAAATAATTCACAATTTGAGTACATTTCTGATAACTTGTAGAAATACAAGTTATTGTATTCTTTATTTGGGGTAATTAGAGTAATATTGATGGTAAAAGCATAATTTTGGTACTTGAATTATGTAATATGAATAACTTTGCGTTTACTATGTTTACAAAAGCATCTATTCTGGAAATTATGAGTTTCTATCTTTTTGAACGCATGATAAAGCTAAAAAAAACCAAAAATATTCTAAGTACAAAGGAAAGATGCTGCCAGAATCATTGAAGTCGCAACATTTGAAGATCAACGCGTCGAATACCCTATGTCGAGAAAAAAAAGGTAAATTCAGACGCTTGGGCAGCAACTATCACATCATTATGCAAATGGATCGCTGACTTTACCAAATAACAGATTCAATGAACTAAAGACGAGAAGAAGTCTGAGCAACATGGCATGGAATTAAATGCAAAAGTGTTAGATCATCATGAGATCACCTTTTTGAACACCTATAAATAGCCCATTGCACTTCATGTTCAAGACAGACAGAAACACAGTGGTGAAAGCTTTACGCAAATTCTCTCTTAACCTCCAAAGCCACCCTACACTTTCGAGCTCATCTGTGAGAAGATTCTGAGAGTTTTCATAGTCGCCTCTCAAAGAGTGAGAATCCATCCCCTGTACAAATTATGTCTCAGATAGGCACCATCTCAAGCCTTAAGAAGCAAGACATTACCATTGGCGGCTTGACGACTTTTATTTTCATTTCTTCACTATGTTCGTCCTTCTTTCTTGTGTTTTGTTAATGACATTCAAGAGATGTGTTTATTTTCTTAATACAAGTTTGATTGACGTTAATACAATTTTGATTCCATGTCTTGAACAAAGAGATCTCACCCTCTCATTAGCCAGAGAGGGGTTAGTTTACAATTTGACTATAAACTATTTGTTCATTATATTAATCAACGGTACTTAAGGAGTTAAATGTAACTACAAGAGTAAACGGTAATTTGACCCAATTGTAGTTACGAGTAATTTGTGAAGGGTCAACTTACTATTGATAGATTATTTCTATGGACATAGAAATATATCTATAGTGTGAATAGTGCAGTTGTAGGTCTTTAATGGAGTGACCTACAGTTAATGAATATTGATTAATATAATTGAAGAGTTTAATTAATTAATCTTATATCATTGGACCTTCTAATCTATAGGTCCATAAGGTCCCCTTGCTAGCTCATTAAGGCTTTGTATAAGATCAATTATTTTGGATTAATTTGAAATGTTCAAATTAATAAGAGAGTTAATTGTACATGATACAATTAGTATAATATATATAGATACATTATAATATAAAGTTATTTTCTAATGAGATCTAAAATTTATAATTTATGTTATAAGAGAGATAAATATTTAAATAAGATTTAAGTATTAATTGTATGAATGAGATTCATATAAAAACTATATGTTAAAATTAATATGAATGAGATTCATATTAAAACTATAGGTTATGTGAGAGAAGGTTATTTGAATATGATTCAAATTAAATTAAATATGTGATATTTAATTTATTAATTAATTAATTGTTAATTAATTAATTTTATTTAATTATATATATTAAATTGATTTTATTTAATATATTATAATTAAATTAATATTAATATTAATATTAATATTACTAAATTAATTGAGTTAACTCCCTCTACACGTAGTACAGAGTTAATTTTTTTTTCTCCTTCATAACATACGTTAAAAGAGTATAAGAGAGAGAGAGGTTCGGGGTGCTGAAAGAAAAGTGTTAAAAGTTTTCATTTTCTCTAGAAAAATTTTCTCAAGAAATCTCTCTTCCTCTCAATCTCTTCCTCCCTCACCAAAATCAAGAGAGCCCACAACTCCTCTTGATTCTTCCTAAGAATAGCAAGGAAGGCTTGCTTGGTGGTGTTCTAAAGAAAGTTTCTATATTCCTTGTTGAAGGAAGTTTTTCCAGTTCATGTTTGGTGAGAAGAAGAAAAGCCTACCCGAAGACAGTCTTCGAAGGTAAAGAACTTCAAACACTTAATTTTCTTCCTATTGCATGCTAAGTTTTTTGGTTTATCCAATTTTTCTCTTCTCTGTAATTTTATGTTTTCAAAAAAAAAAATTATTGGCCTATGGTGGTAAAGCACCTTTCTAGTTTTTGAATAATTTCTTACATAACTCAAATCCAATAAACTAAGATCCAAGGTTATATGATATAACTTGAACAGTTGTGATTGACATACAAGTGGATCTTGTTCAAGTTATAACCTAAAAGGTCTATAGTATATGGATAAGGCTGGGTTCGTTATCCTGGTAACACTATGGATACGACCCACTTTGTAAATGTCACAAACGTTGTAAGTGTTACAAATTGTTCATTAGAGGATCAATAGTACTTAAGAAGTAAGAGGTAATTACAGAGGTAAAACAATTATTTGACCTAGTTGTAATTACGAACATCTTGTGAATGATTGACTTACTTGTAATGGTTATATCCATGAACACAAAAATATTCTACAATGTGAAGTATGCAGGTATGGGTCTTTAGTGGAGCGACTCATAGTTAATGAATGTTGATTAATGTAATTAAAAAGTTTAATTAATTAATCTTGGATCATTGGAGCTTATAACTGTAGGTCCATTAGGTCCCTTTGCTAGCTTACAATGGGTTAAACAAGGATCTTTAGTGTTGAAAGAATTTGAAATGATCATGTCATTTTAAGGGAATTTATATTAATTGTATATGATACAATTAATATAAGGTATAAGATACATTATTATATAAAGTTAATTTTCAATTAGATTCAAACTTTATAATATGAGAGTATTAATACTTGAATATGGTTCAAATATTAAATTAATATGAATTGAATTCATATTAAAACTATAGGTTAAAATTAATATGAATGAAATTCATATTAAAATTAGTGAAGAGAGAAATATGTATATTAGAATATGATTCATATATATACATTAAATTAAATATATGATATTTAATAAATAAATTATTAAATTGAATTTACTTAATTAATATTTAATTATTAAATTAGATTTATTTAATTAATATATTAATTAAATATTAATTAATTAAAAATAACTCATGGCGAGTGGGGAGGGGAGTTCCTCACGTATCTTCTTAAATGTGGATTTTTGCATTCTTGAGGATAACCTTTTTGGAGAACACAAAAAAGAAAACTCATTCATTCTCTCTAAAACTCTGACAAAAAGAAACAAGAGAAAAGTTCTCTCAGCTATTATTCCTTTCTTTTTCACAAAGATCCCACAATCCTTCCTTATTCCAAGAGAATAGTGGAGAAGATTCTTTTCGTGATGTCTTATTTACATTTGTTCGTGCTGTGAATTTCATCAAGACTGGGAGAGGTTTAATAGATAGTTCTACAAAGATATTATCCTTATTCCTTCTCATGTGAAAGTGTGCTTAATCGTATAGTTAATTGTCTATTCTATTTGTTAATTCCTCTAACAAAAATGGGACAAAAGTGATCATACGCTTTGGCAAAAGAATTTGATTCCTTAAAAAAATAAAATAAAATAAAAGTATGCTTGAGAGAGGCCAGCACTTGGGCGCTCCTCTGCCCGAGACCGTCACGACACTCAAAAGGCACTACTAGCAGTGCTAAAAGACTAAAGCTTCACACCATGAAGCGTCGAGCCATTATCTTGTGGCACTGCAGCACTAACCGGGTGATGCGTCATAGTTTTAGTCTTTAGATCTTCAAGAGAGTTACACTCTTTAGAGCCTTAGTCTTTTGATCTTCAAAGCTTCAAGAGGTTTGTATTCTTCAAAGTTTCAATCTTTCAGAGCTTGTATTCTTTAAATCTTTAAAGCTTGGTGGAGTTGCATTCTTCAGATTTTTAGGGCTTTAGCCTTTGGATCTTCAAAGTTTTAGAGTCTTGAAATCCAAGAAGTTGTAAACTTGAGATCAATTAGAGCTTTAGCCTTTTGGAATTCAAGGTTGTAATCTTGAGGTTGATCAGAGTTTCAGAGTATTTAAATCTTCAAAACTTCAATTTTCAAGTCTTTAGAGCTTCAACACTTTGTTGTCAATGCTTCCAACCCCCTTTGATGAAGGTGTAAGGCCTCAATTTATAGAGGTTTCCCAAAGGTATCATATGGGCTTGGGCATGGGCCCAATATATTCCTTTGCCCAAAATTTCAGAATGGGCTTGAATTGTGTTGGACTTTGGATTCAAACAACTTTAATTACTTGGCCCGATCAAATTTATAATTTTCACGAAGGACTTGGGCTTTCATTGTGATGACGTGGCGGTTTGTGATTGGCCAAAATTTCTCGTTCAACAATAACATTTTCAAAATTGTAATTCATTTATATATTTTGAAATACAATGTATGGAGTTTTATTCAACTTTACATTTAATATATGAAAATTATAATTTAGCTAAAAATAAAACATGTAATTTTCGATTTGCATAGCCCTTCAAAATACAAAGACTAAACAAAATTAGACTTACCTCTCACTAATTTGAAGATTACTAAACAATAGTGTTTAAAAGATTGATGAACGACATCACATTCAAATGATAGGGATCCCAAGGATATGAAGGTATGGTTAAAAAAAGCTTAAAAGAATTGAAAGTTACTACCTATGCCAACAAAGTGCACTTTCCTTTTTGGTGGCTCAATCACAAAGAACTCCATAGTTAAACGTGCTTAGTTTGGAGCAATCCTATGTTGAGTGACCTCCAAAGAATCTTCTTAGGACTCATGTGAGTGAAGACAAAGCATCTCGAAAGGATCTGTGTTGATTTGTGTGGATGATCTTCACTCTTAGAAGCATTCAAGACAAGGCAATGATGACGTTTCCAAGTCGCAAGAGAATGTCGAGGCCTATTAGTTGTTGAATCCGAATTTCCAATCTTGGTCTAAATCCTAGGTTTCGGGCGTTATAATTAATCTCTTACAAACTCTTTGTATAGGATACCCCCACTCACCGTAGTATCACCAAAATCAGGCACCTAGTCTTATCCATATACTATAGACTGAAGTCAACAATTACAAAGGAAATTTTTTGTTGGAAGTGATTTTGAACCATTTTATGCAACTTGTTATGGCAAATCGGGGTCAATGTTCCCAAGTGCCTTAGGATGTCTTGTAAGAGTTTAACAAAATCAACACTCACGAGAATCTTAGTTAGACAAGCTCAACCAATAATTCTTGTAAAGGACCTCAACACTTAAATGTTTTAACAAGGTTGTGTATGTTTTGATACGCTGGAAAGACACGTTGAGAATTTGGGTCATAATTTTAAGGGTAACAATAGAAAGGAAAAGATGTACATTGCCAAATTTGTAACGACAAAGACTTTGTTCATCATTTTGTAGTTCAAATTAGTCTATTTGTTGTGATCAATTGAAAATGTTCTCTATGATTGAAGATGATATACTCTTGAGGTCGTTTTTATATTTGACAATTCATTATTTTGTTGACTTTTGAGGGGACATTTTATCTTTCGGACTTTGTGAGATTCTATGGAATTTTATGCTTTGACTTAAAGCTTTGAGTTTTGTTTGGTTGCTAAGAAGTGTAGGCATGAAATCAATTGGAAAAAATGAAAGTATCTAAATGGGGAAAAAAATGGGGTACCCATACTATTTTCAACATAATTTTTTTCTAGCACAAGATAATTTTAAAGAAATTGATTATACTAATCCTAAGATCATTTTTAAACTTTCATTTTTTAAGGTCAAGGGTATTAATGTAACTTTCAAAACTTTAAAAGTATTCTTTGAACTAAGTATTAAAAATCTTTATATATATACTGATAGTTAGGGTTTTTTTATATCTTTTTTATTAGTTTAAAGTTTATTATTAAAACTTTTGAAAATTTATAAGTATTATTTAAACAAGTGCTAACCTTTTTCATCCATAACTAAGAGTAAGGGTTTAATTGAACTTTTCTTAAGAGTTTAGGATATTATTGAAACTTTTGAAAGTTGTAGGTTTTTTTGAAATAAAGGAAGTTCAAGAGTGTTTTTTATAATTGAGCCAAAACTTTTATAACTTAACTATCTAACAATAAAATAAAAATAAATTTACTGTCAATTATGACCAAATAAAACAGCTTTTTCACCCTCAAAAATCCATTTTTTAATTTTTAATTTTAAATTAATGTTTGAAAGGATTATCTTTTTAGTCCCAAGTTTTGAAGAATAAGTGTGTTTAGTCCAAGTTTTTAAAACATACCTTTTTAGTCCTTGAGCTTTTTGGAATAAGTGTATTTGGTCTATGAGTTTTCAAAATATAACATTTTAGTCCTCAAGTTTTTCCAAGAATAGGTTTAAAAGGCCTCTTTCTATTTTTTTTTTCTATTTTATATAATTATATGACATTTGAATTACCAAAATAAGTTTTTTTAAAAAAAATTCAGAGATAAGAGGTAAATTTTTAAAATTAATTTTTAATTTAAAATAATAAAAAAATTATTGCAGGACCTCTTAAGCCTATTTTTAAAAACTTGGGACTAACAAAAAGTTTATTTAAAAATTTAGAGATCAAATATATAGAAATTTTGAACTAGGTATGTTTTTGAAAATTCAAAAACTAAATACACGTAAAAAGTACGTACAAAAATTGGGACTAAAAAAATAGTTTTCCCTTAGTATTTTTTAAAAAGTAAGTTTAATGAAGAAAATTATAGAACAACGATTATAATGACGAAATATAACATAAAATTGCCAAGTATGAAATGATGCATTAGTTTACTTGTAGAAGTTTAGAGGCCCAATTTTTGTAAATGAAAGTTTGAGGGTGTAATTGCAATTATCACCATATTTCAAAAGTAGTTTTTACAATTTGCCTTTCTTTTTTCAAATGTTCTAAATATAAACGGCTTTTAATTAGCTTTTGAAATCTTTGCTAAGATTTAGAAATAATGATCTTATCTTAGAGGAATAATTATGAAAAATAATTTTTTTAACTACTTTGTGCAAACTCAAATTATTAAATTAGGACTTATTTGGTAGATAATTTTGATTATAGTTTATGTTTTCAGATTCATTGAATTTAGTAAATATCTGTTTGGCAGACGATTCGGATTCTGTTTCTAAATTATTTCCAGTTTTGTGATCCAAGTGCACATTTTAAAATGTATAATTATATTAAACAAAAATAAAAATATTAGAAATATAATATGTCGGGTTATAACTCAATTCATTTTTTTAAAAATGTAATATGTATTTAAATTATATAATATTACAAAATAATAATTATATAATTTTTTTAAAACATAAATCATATTTATAAATAAAATAATAATAATTTAAATTAAAATTTAATTCCTAAATTTACTACCAAACACATATCTAAACATATGAAATATAATTATGTTTTCATTGAATGTTTTGTTTCATATTTTTGTTTTCAACTTTTCTACCAAACCACTCTTTATATACTCTCCATACCCTTTTCTAAAATCTTCTTTTCTAGTTTTATTTCTCTATCCTCCCCACCACAAAAAAGTCACTTTCCTCTCATAAATTTATTGAATAACATAAAACATGCCTTTCAAAAAAGAAACATAAAATATGATAAGTCCTATTTCTTAAAGTTTATGAATTTATTTTTAACTATAACTGATAATTCAACTCTTTATCTCCTACGAACTCTCTTGTACTTTTATTTTTTTTACAATTTACAAAACAAGTAATTATATCTTATTCCTAGTAATTTATTTTGTCATTTCTTTCATTATTTTGCTCGATATTATAATTTTTGTTCGAATATATAATCTACATTTCATCTTTTATTTCTATGTCGTGTTGATTATTTTAAATTTGGTACAAGTTTTGAGACATAATAATAATTTTACAAGCTCAAGGACGATATATATGTCACAAAATAAGCCTTCTCTTTTAAAATTAAGTTTAACTTATTTTATAGAAAAATTTAAGAAATCCACCTACTATACCATAGAGACAATTTTAACATTTTAGTACATTATTTTTTTATAGTTAATTTTTTGTTATTTTATAATTAAAATATTAAAAAATTCCATCCTTATTTAATATTAATTATTTAAAAATTTTATTTTTAAAATAAACTATCATCATTAAATTTGAGTTGTCATTTAATGATTTATTTATTTATTAGCTTATATGGTATATATTCCTAAAATTAAAGAATATGATAAGTAGATTCTCTCACATATTTAATTTTTGTTTTATTTCATAATTAAAATATTAGAAAAATTAGTTTTGGTTTATTAATGATATTTTGTTTCAATCCTTACAAATTTGTCCCTTTTTTTTTTAATTTCAGATATTGATTTTAGGAGTTTTTCTAAGGATATATTTTTTCTAGTTAGTTAGAAATTTGTCACATTTCTTTTTTACGGATTTTGAAGTTTGACTTAAAATTCAAAATTTCTAATTTTGGTGGATTATATTTAATGGAAAATTATAGTTACAAATATTCTTATTATATGTGTTTCGTTTCTTATAGAAGTTTATTTCAAATATATATGAAGTTAATTGTAAATGTATATAGAACAAATACAACTTTAAAGTTGTTATATAATATATATTGTACATTTTAATTTGTTTCGTTTTGATTAAGATGTATATATTCCACATATTTTATCATGTATACACATGTATATATTTGAAATTGAGATATATATTTTACATATTTTTGTCATATATAACATGCATATTATAAGATAGATGACATTCTCAAATTATTTGAAATAAATTCATATTTATTTGAAATTGAAAACAAAAGTACACGTAAGCCCAATATAAACTATGTTTTATAGCCCACATAATTTTCATGTGCAAGTTTTGGAAAAAAAAATCATTTCATGTGCGTGAACATGGTATATTTTTTCAAATATTTGATTTTGAAAAAGAAAATGATTTTTGGAAAAAACCATTTAATGCGCGTGATTATGATATATATATTTTTTTTCCTTTGGTTTTTTCCTATTTCTATTTTTTCATTATTATTTTTCAAATTTTCTAAAATTTGTAGAGGGTCATATGGACATTTGAACCATAATTTTTTTTTTAATATTTCATCTCATTAGGCTATTCATGAAAAAAATAGTAAATCTAAGACAATTTTGTAATTAGGTCTATTTAATTAGATTATATGGATAGAAAGTCCTATTTTATAACGACTAATTGGAATTACAGATATTGCACGTGTTTCGTAACATTGAAAATGAAAATGAAATGTGAGCTTTATAGAAATAAAATGTAATAAAGTTATTTTGATTACTTAATAAGTGAAGATTTTGTATTTGATTTTTCTTTTAAACACATTTTCCGTTTTATTAACGTGAAGTAGAGATATTGGAGATAAAAATGTATTTTCTTAATGATAAATGTGAAATTACATAAAATATTCTCATGACCATCAACTAAAAAAGTGATAAAAAGAAAAATGAAAAATTCTCCCATAACTCTAAACATGGCTATAAAATTTATAGATGACCTTAACCAGAAATGTTCAAATATTTTAACAAAACTTGGTCAAGTATTTTAAAATATGTGATTTTACCTTTAATTATAATTAATAATATTAACAACAAAATTTTAATGATTTAGTTAAATTTTAAATAAAGATTATTAATAAACATCTAAAAATGAATCAAAACATTTATAAAATAAACAATACTATTAATTGTAAATATTTTCAGCAGTTTTTTGTGATAATTTTTTTAAAATAATTAAAAAAAATAACACAAATCTAATGAGGATTAATATATTATTCCTTTTTGTTGGTTGAGCAATTAAGCGGTATTTTCGTAGAAAATATGTGTAAATTCTACGTCATTATATTTTGAAACGAATTGTTTATAAATTGAATTTGATTAAATAAAACACAATAAAAAAGAAAAAAAGGGGCAGAAAAATGGGGGTCAGTTAAAGGGTATATGAAATATGTGGCCTACCTACACTGTACACACCGAGTCACAGCAAATCGCTCCCCCCAACACCAAGAAAAATTAGTTCACAACATTGGGGGAATTTCTTATTCTATTATCTGAGAGTCCAAAGATCACCAAACTATTATTCAAAAATTACTATCAGTATTTATTATTATTATAATAAATAAATAAATAAACAAATAAATAAAAGAGAAAGATTTAGATTTAGCACTATATGCCCTGAAAGAAGAGAAGAAAGAATAGGGAAATTCAATTGTAGAGACGTTTGTTTGTTTGTTTGATTTTCAGAGTGTCAAAGAGAAACCAAAGACGAAATTTATTTTTATTTTTCACATTTGTTCGCCGTCTCCCCTTCAAGACTTCTTCTATACGCTCGCTTCATCTTCTCTCTTTCTCTTTATCTCTCTCTATCTCTCTCTCCGCCCTTCCGTTTCTCTCTGCCGTTTTACGTTCTATCCGCCACCGCACGGCGGCTGAAGCTGACAACCGAACCGAACAAACAGACAAAAACCCTATTCGCTATTCCGAACAACCCAAAGCCTCATTTTCTCTCATTCCCAATCCCTTTCCCTCTCTCTCCGCCGCCGCTTTCTTTCTTCACACTCTGAAACTCTCTCTCTCTCTCTCTCTCTATATCTATATTGTTGTTGCCCTCTTCAGACGCATTTCTTTTTGTTTTGGGGATATACAGCAACCACTGGGGGGCAGTTTTTGAAACAGTTGCGCCTTCTGGGGTTCTTCAATCAGTCTTGAGGGTAGGGTTAGTTCTTCCTCTTCATCGGATATCTCACAGGTTATATTATCTATCTCTTGTGTATTTTTCTTGCGGGTTTGGACCTCTGCGGAAGTTTTTTTTTCGGAGGGTGCATATTTGGTTTAGGGTTTCTGATATTTTTCTTTTGGGCACATTCAATCGGAGTTGGGATTCTGGTTATTCCAATTTCTTATTTCGTTAGGGTTTCTTTTTATTCTCTGATCGAACTGTTTTGACGGGGACAATCTTCGGTTTTGGAATTGCTTCACCTCTTTATTCTTGAGGTATACCTTCTTTATATTTCTGCATCTCAACCGATTCCCTCAAAGATGAGGGTTTTCCGAGCGTGTTTTGCTGACCGAATCTACACTTAATCGAACACGGAGGCTGGGAGAAGATAGTGTGAGGTCTTTCCTCTTTTATCATTCTTTTCAATTGAACCGCTTCATCTTATCCCCGCTATTTCCTCTGTTTTCGTCATCTGATATCCCACTCCCGTATGAGAATTAGGTTATATTGATTTTGCACATAAGATAAGGTAAATCCCGTTCAGAATGCGTTCAGCTTGTAGCCAAATTGGTAGCTACTTGCTTGAATACCGGCGGTCGTGAAGTAGGATAGTTGTTGAAGATAACTTCTTTAGTAGCATTTAGGACATAAATTTTGAGAACCATCCTCTGGGTTCACTACCGTGCGCGAGTTTGCAACTCTGAAGCAATTCACTGCGCATGTCTCTCTTTGCTGGAACCCTGGATATGCCATAAAGTTGATGACACATGGTTTGTTGCCGTGAATTGCATAGTCAGGGATGCTCGTGAAAGTTCATCCAGCTTAAAATAGAGGTTAGGCATTTGAAATAATAAAGTACAGGCTAGGGTTTTATAAATTCCTCTGCACAAGGAGTACGGTTTTTGGAAATTTCAGGCGGTAAAGAAGGCAAGAAGTGGTTTTTTCTTCTGATATTTTGATCATGTTCAGTATTCCTTATGGAAAGAAGTGAACCCACATTAGTTCCAGAATGGTTGAGAAGTACTGGAAGCGTTACTGGTGGCGGCAATTCAAACCACCATTTTCCGTCGTCTTCTTCCCACTCAGGTACTGCTTTCTTTCTTTTTTTATTTTTATTTTTTCATTGTTGCATGCTTCCAATAAAGATGACTTGCCTCTGTTTTGATATTGTGAACGCTGTTAATGTGTATCCTGTGTTGTTGTGTAGATGTGCCCTCTCTATCTCAATTGAGAAATAGAACTTCCAAGACCGCCGGCGATTTTGACACTTCGCGTTCTGCTTTTCTGGATCGGACATCTTCATCAAATTCAAGGAGAAGTTCGAGTAATGGTTCTTCCAAACATGCATATAGTAGCTTTAACAGGGGTCATCGTGATAAGGATCGTGAGAAAGAAAAGGATAGGTTAAACTTTGGGGATAATTGGGACCGTGACTCTCACGACCCTCTTGGAAAGATTCTTTCCAACAGGATTGATAAGGATGCTTTGCGGCGGTCCCATTCAATGGTATCCAGGAAGCAAGGTGAGCGTGAGTTGTTTCATAGAAGAGTTGCAACAGAAATGAAAAGTCACAACAGCAATGGAATTCTTTCTGGAACTAGTGTCGGCAGTAGCATTCAGAAAGCTGTATTTGAAAAGGATTTTCCATCTCTGGGATCTGAAGACAAGCAGGGAGCATCAGAAATTGGAAGAGTTTCATCTCCTGGTTTGAGCTCGTCAGTTCAAAGCTTGCCTATTGGCAATTCAGCCTTAATTGTTGGTGGAGAGGGATGGACGTCTGCTCTTGCTGAGGTGCCCAGTATGATCGGAAGCACCACAGGGGCATCGTCATTTCAACAAACTGTTCCTGCTACATCAGGGGCAGGGCCTCTGAGTGTTACAGCCGGACTTAATATGGCTGAAGCGTTGGTGCAGGCTCCATCTCGAGCTCGTGCTGCTCCCCAGGTATCTGAGGTACCATACTAACCTTCTTGTGCTGTATAGTATGTTCTCCTTTTGGTCTAACAGTCTCATCCTTTACCCCCACCAGGTATCTGTCAAGACCCAGAGGCTTGAGGAATTGGCTATTAAACAGTCTAGGCAATTAATACCAGTGACGCCTTCTATGCCAAAAGCTATGGTAATTGGAGCTAATGCAATTGTTGAATCTTTGTTGTTAGACCTTTTCCTGCTTCTATATATTTTAATTATTTCGTGTTTGTTGATTTGAAAATGTAAAGGTTTGTAATTAAAATATATAAGAGAACTGAGAACCATCTGAACCGTACCTAGACAACTTGTGCCAATATCTGATTTCAGCTGGGACTAATACTCTCTTCAAAGCTACTTTTGTGTTGTAGTATTAGGCACTTAGCATGTATGAAACTATGTGACAAAGATGCCATTTGTTTTGACATTTTTCTGCTACTACATTTTAGGCTGGTGACTGATGATTTAAATTTTTGGATTTAGCTTGTTAAATAAACTCTGCTACTACATTTTAGGAACTGTATATTTTTTGTGGAAGTTGGTTATTCATGTGTTCTATCTCTTCAACTTACTCATTGACTAAAGAGCAGTGTTTATGTGTTAGATAGCGGAAGTTAAAACATTTGTTAGAAGTTTCAAAGTTATTTGCGATGTGGTAGATAGCTAGACCACTTTCCTCCTTCTATTTGATTAAGAAATCAATTTTTAGAACTCAAGGACACAGTTGTACAACCTACAGATCCTATTCAAGTAAGGTTGTATGAGAAACTCAATTTATGGACGATGGGGAAGAACAAAATGCAAGTGAGTCCTTAACGGCCGCCAG
This sequence comes from Citrullus mucosospermus, assembly GCA_030954485.1. Classification (NCBI taxonomy): domain Eukaryota; kingdom Viridiplantae; phylum Streptophyta; class Magnoliopsida; order Cucurbitales; family Cucurbitaceae; genus Citrullus; species Citrullus mucosospermus. Next base: position 11,258,793 of record CM062057.1, on the reverse strand, counting down.
GGATTTAGGAATTGGTTATTTTAAATTCTTCAAAGCGTTTTGTCCTTGCTTTCTTGCCTTAACCCTTTTGGAAATTTGTAAGAACTAGATGATAGGGAGGAGATAACCAGATTTGATTTTGGACCCCATGTCTTAGTGTTCATATATGTGCCTTGCTACTTTTGACACTGTGCGAACTGAATTATCTTTGGTTAACCACTTTTTATTCTCTCTCGAGATGGAAAAGGCCAGTGTTAGATTAAATATGCTTTAAAGGAAGTGTAAAGTTTCTATTATTAGCGTTGTTCATTTGAGATTGTTGTGCTGTGGCCAATATGTGACTGATGGCTAGTATCCTTTGTTTGTTAACGTGTTCTATTTGGTAGGCAAGTTTTCTGTTAACTGATTGCCAACCCCTCTTCAGTATTAATAGTTGTAACTTGACTGAGCATTCCTCTTCTGAAATATTCTCATTTGTCTTCGGTTTTGTTTTTTGAAGCTGATGTAAATAATTGTTGAGTTTCAGTATGGTGATGTAATAAACTTGCTTGGCAGTATAGTTCTTAAAATAGTTTTAGAACAAAAAAAATGCAAATATTTTGTTGTGTTTTATTTAATGATTTCAAAATTAATTCATTCACATCTGATCAATAATCTAAGTTTAAATGGATTTAAATATGTATTCTTATATTTACATTCTAAAGAAATAAATGAGAATGAAAAATCATACCATATCTTTGCTAATAATCTTTAGTAGACTTGTCTGTAAAAACAATTTTGATAAAATACATCCAGGATGTTCTCCACCCTCGTAATATGAATACAGTTAGTTTTTACGTTTTGAATAATCCCCTCTATACCATGGTGTAAAATTCTACAACGGAATATTGATTTTATCTTCCATTTCAGCACTGAACATATCTAGGAACACATATCTCTCATTATTATATCTAACTGCAAATCTTCTGTTTCTCCCCTTAGATAATCATTAGCTTTTTTGTGTTTTTTGTTTGACAGGTGCTTAATTCTTCGGATAAATCAAAGCCCAAATTAGCATCAAGAGCTGCAGAACTTAGTGTAACCATCAAGGGTGGACAGCCACAGCCCTTGTCAGTTCATGCCAACCAATCTCGTGGAGGACATGTCAAGTCCGATGCTCAAAAGAGTTCTCATGGGAAGTTTCTTGTTTTGAAGCCTGTAAGAGAAAATGGTGTCTCCCTTGCAGCAAAGGATGTCTCAAGTCCAACTAGTAATGCAAATAGCATGGCAGCAAACAGCCAGTTCGCTCTTGCACCTTCAGTTTCACATCCTCCTTTGAGAAGCCCAAATAATACAAATGTTTCTTCTGTAGAGCGCAAAATTGCTAGCTTAGATCTCAAATCCGGAACAACTTTAGAAAAAAGACCATCCTTATCTCAAGTCCAGAGCCGGAATGATTTCTTTAACCTCATTAAGAAGAAAACTTCAATGAGTTCTTCTGCCGTTCTCTCAGATTCATGCTCTTCTGTGAATTCTCCTTCAATTGGCCAATCTAATGAATTAACAAGGGAAGAAATTGACATTCCCACAAGTCCTCGTATTATTGAAAATGGTTCTGTGGAGGATAGAAATGGAGATAGTTCTGAAGAGGTTCGAGCATCCTGTGACAGTGGTGAAAAAACTGAGAGCCACGTTGCTGCAGAATCTCTGGATGAAGAGGAGGCTGCCTTTCTTCGTTCTCTTGGCTGGGATGAAAACTGCGGTGAGGACGAAGGTCTTACTGAAGAAGAAATCAATTCTTTCTATCGGGAGGTAATAAATACTTCTATTGCTTTCATTAGTCCCCACTGCAATGCTTTTCAAAATACTGTTGTTTTCTCTGTTAGCTGATGAAGTTGTAAATTCAATTCTTAATTGCAGTACATGAACTTGAAGCCATCTCTAAAGATGGGTCGATGCATTCAGCCAAAGATATTTGTGCCATCTGAATCTCATGACAGCAAGGATGGAGCCGGTTCTGAATTGAGCTCATCTGACTCGGAAGCCTGAATTACATTTTTCTTTTTCACCCATGAGAAGTTGCTAGTTCACAATTTTTAATGGCAGTGGGGGTTAGTTTTTTTTTTGTCTTTTTAAATTTTTTTTCCCTTTTTGTTTTCATGTTTTTAAAGAAATGCTGATGAGAGTTGGGTTGGAAGAAGAGGTGGATGTTAATTGAACACTGAACAGTGCAAATAGTGCAATAAGTTACAGTTGCCCCAAATCATCCTTGCTGCCTACCTTTACAGCGGGAGTTTTTGCGGTTTTTGAAAAGGGCAGTTGATGAGGAGGTTTGGCAGGCCTGAAAGATGTATGCAAATTCCATCTTTTGGTTTATTTTGGTTTTTGATTCTTGAAGTTGCTAGGAAAAAAGAAAAGAAAAAAGAAAAAGGAGTTAATGCTTCTTCAAAGGAAATTGGGAAATTATGGAAAATGAAAAAAGGTTTCTATCTTCGTTCGGTATAATATTGATTTATTGTTTGGGATGTTACCTTTCTAAGTTGGGTAGTACTAGCCTTGTTTGACATTGAATTGCACTAATTACACATGAATAAGAGGATTAGATTTAGAGATTTATTGTATAGTGCCATGGGATCGTTCAATTTTTTTTAATCATCCTCAACGTTCGATAAACTATTTTGCACATTAAGTCTTGTACGTTTGAAAACCATTTTGTAACTCGAAAAGTTTTTAATATCGTAGGCCGTGTTATGTGTTATGAACGACTTTGTTTTCTAAATTTATGTCTCTAAAATGTGTAGTTGGTTGTTTTTAGTCGTGTTTTCTATGTTTTTAAAAAGAAATATTTGAATTTTTTGGTCCAATATTTTTTAAGAAAACAGGGCTTTGGAAATTTAAAGAATTAAGATGGAATTTGCTTTTCTTATACGAAAGTTAATCAATGTGGACTAATTTTATTGATTTTAAATTGTGTCGTTCCATAAGACGTAGTAACTTTGTGGTCTTTTTTTTTTTTTTTTTAATATAATCAATAAACAAGCTTTTCGACTATCGTTTTTTTTCTCTTTCTGAAACTAATAAAGGTGATGACGGCAAGTGATCCAGTTTGAAGTATTCAAGTCCACTTGACCGGATAATTAAAATACTTATTGAAGGGCCTTTTTTCTTTTTTAAATTAGTTTGCAATTATCTCAATAATTGAACTATTCAATAAGAACTGACGGTTTGAGTCATTAAATTTCGTAGGAAATGGTTACTTGATGTGATTAATTCGTCACTTTTACAGCCACTCTGTCGGCAATGCCAGTTCTTGTTAAATGCATCCATAATCTTAACAGTTAATCCAATCGTAATTGTTCCACTTACTGCTTAAGGAATCCTCTACACTCTTCATATTCAAGTTCGTACTAATTCAAATGATTGCTTGATGTCGGTCAAAATAATTAAAAAGAAAAACAAAACTATTTTTTTTCAATATATATAATGTTTTTTTTTTCATTTAAAAGAAAACCCTGGATAATCTATTTACAAAACAAAATGAAAAGGGAACAATGTAAATGGATTAGTGACTTGTTTTCAAATGATGATAAGTTTATCTAAATTTACTGTGAATGGGTCCTCTATGACCATAATTATATTTTGATTTTTCTTTTGCACCCATAACATTTTGATTTGAAGGAACAAAAACTAAACTAAACTAATCCCCTGTATCACATCATATGCTTTCTAAGGAAATAAATGATATAAACACAAAGCTGAAATGGCTGAAACATTAAATATCTGGCTCACTTATATTGAATTTATAAAAACATATAGACATAGTTCCAGCTTGAGATAAACATGACATTTACAAGAAGTAAACAGCCTTTTTGGGTTCAGGTCAATGGACAAATAACTCGATATTGCAGTGCACTGGAGGTCTAGGCAGTTGGTAACTCTTCAGCTTCTGAGGTCTTGGTGCATAATTACTCCGAGTGAGAAGTCCAGTAAATCAACCCACTGTAACAAAGCAGTATTTCAGAAAAAACAGAATAAAAAGGAATGAAACCAATTTTTGTAAGCAAACTTTGTAGGGAATGATTTAGGGAGAACAGAATACAGATGTTACGGTGTATCGGTCATGCTCAGAAATCAAGATGAACAACACAACAAAGAACCCCCTAAAACTCTTCTTTCACAAAGTTGCCTTGCGGAAAGATTCCACAACAAACGGTGGAATAAAAGTAGCTAATGTTTGTTGGCACAAATCCAAATAAAAGACAAATAGGAAAAATAAGAATTAAGATGATCAAAATGTGGAAGGGACACTTACCTAACCAACACAAACACACACTGTAATACTCCTGCAACTCCTGTCCACACTGACGGCCCAGTTTTTACTACTGAATCTTGTATCAAGAGTCCCACTGATGCTGCTAATGAAACGAATGATACCACATAAGCGAAGAAGAGCCAAAGCTTCAATCTGTTGTCAAGAGAAACGTCAGTTCTGTTACAGCAATATACTAGTACCACATCGACACAAACATCAAATTCTCAATATTATCCGAGGATTCATCGAACTTTCGTTTGCTTATAGGTCTAAAACTTGATATTTTCAGAGGGTTATTTCCATGATATTCCAAGTAAAAATTGCCAAATAACTAGCATATCAATCCATCATGTCCTAACATGAACCAATATTGCAGTCTAATAGCAAAAGCGAGGGACGTGAGAATAGGAAAAAATGGGAAAAATGAACTACAGCTCACACCTTCAATAAGCAGATATCCAGAATATTCGCTACTGGGCTGTGAGCACAGCAGGAAACTGTCTCCAGATGCCCTAAGAGAAAAAAAGAACAGGTCCAAGCTAATTCGTTTTTAAATCTCCCCCAAGTTGAATGGTAGAGAGCAATCTTTCCTTTCCCACCTTGAGAGACTGGTTGGAGAAGTTCCCTCATCCAGAGCTTCAATCACTTTCCCATTGTTATGGTGACAAACAAAGTTTCTTGGGGACCCATTTTGCTTTGAAATTGTGGTTGAGCAATAAAAGCTTCATGAAATTCTTTGACAGTGAATGGAAGAAATTAAATCTTCAAGGCTGGCCGGGTTTTGTGTTTCTGCAGAAGTTGAAGAGGATAAATCGTTGCTGAAAAGCTGGAATAAGGAGAAATGGGGCATTATTGGCATCCCAAAAGAGGAAATTCTTGACCCCCTAGTGTTTGGCTCAAGGAGTTGGGGGATGTGGAGTTGTGAACTCCACTTCTTAATTAGCCTAAGGAGTTCATTGACCCCGGACTAAAAAAACATTAATTTTATGTCTTGTTAACTTCTTACCCTGTGGGCCCAAAAGTTCCCAACTCTTTGGTGTTCTTGCCCCAAACACTCCCAGTGGGCTCTCTGCCCCATGAGTTGAGAGGAAGAGCTACTCATTTTTTGGACGGAAGTAGACACCCAACTTAATGCTTCTCTGCCCAAGCACGCTTAGCTATGGATTTTTTATGAGATCTGATACATTAATGTAAATAACACCAGAGAAAGACCACTCTTAAACCTGAGTTGGAAGAGTTCATTTTTAAAGAAGATAAGTTGTGGAGACAAAAATGTAAGCTCAAATGGAGGCTAAGTTCTTCCATAATTATGCTAAAGCTAGAAGAAAAAAAGCCTTATCAAAGAAATCCAAAAGGATTTAGAAGAAAGTATTTCAAATGAGGATTTGATTGTAAATGAGTTTGTGTTTTCTTTATGAATTTATGTACAAAGACCAGTGGCAACCGTGTTATTCCCACAAAATTGAGTAGCAACCCATTGATACTCCTAGTAAGGCAATGTTGGAAGAAGTTCTCGATGACTTGAGCTCCCATAGAGCTCCTGGTCAGGATGGAGAATTTCTGAAAAAGGTTTAGAACATTGCTCAAGTTGGTATTCTTAAGGTGTTCCACGAATTTTTTGAAAGTAGCATTTTGAAATGTTGCATCAACAAAACCTACATTTGTCTTGTTCTTAAGAAAGCTCATGTCTCTAAAGTAATTGACTTCAAGCTTATCAGTTTGATCACTATTCTGTATAAGCTTATTGCACAAAATGCTTACCAAGAGACTTAAAAAAGTGTTTCATCAAACTATCAGTTGCAACCAATCAGCTTTTATCTTGGGTAGGCAAATTCTTGATGAGCTTATTGATGACTTCGTTTGTTAGCAAAAAGGAAGTGCGGTTGTTCAAGCTTGATTTTGAGAAGACCTATGACATGGACTGCCTCCTTGAGGTGATTGACCGTAAAGGGTTTGGAGCTCGGTGTATTAGGTAGATGAAGGCTAGCATCACCGATACATCTTTCTCTATTTTGATTAATGGTAGACCGCATGCCAAAATCAAAGCTTCTAGGGGCTACAAGGCAAGGTGATCTAATTCCTCCTTTTCAATTTGTTCTTGTGGCTGATGTTCTTAGTACGTTGATTGATAAGGGTGTGAGGGATAGTTTCTTCAAGGGTTTGTCTCTTCAAGGTGGAGGGGTTCATATATCACATTTGCCGTTTGCGGATGACACTTTACTTTTCTTTGACCATGATTTTCCTATGCTTGAGAATATGAAAAACAGGATTTCTGGTTTTGTGGGGTTGTCAAGCTTAAAAATTAATCTCTCAAAATCTCGGTTGGTTGGTACAAATATATAGTAGTGAGGTTTCATCAATGGCACAAAACTGGAGTTGTGTTGCTGGCATCTGACCTCTTGAGTACCTAGTGATGCCCCTTGGTGGTAACCCTATGAGCATGTTTGGTTCAAGGTTTTATAGATATCTAGATATTAATAATATCTGGGAATAGATTGCTAGAGAATCAAAGATAACTATGTCTAGTTATGCATGAGAACAAGAATTAAGGATGTCTGGAATAAATTGCCTGAAAATTAAAAATAAATGTGTTTAAGGTTCTTATGCAATTATAAAGTATAAAATTAATCAAAAACTTCAATAATTAGTTTTAAATAATTTATTTTTATTATATCAAATCATTAACACAATTTTACACAATTAGATTTACCCACTCACCCTCCAATTATTGCTCACTATTATTTTTTATTTCCAAGTTGATTACTATCAAACTCCCAAAACTAACTTCCATGAAAAATCTATGACATCATCATCATTGCTACAGTTTGTATTGAAACCATAAAACCAAACAACACTCTGGACTTGGCCTTCCTAACTCCCCCCACCCCCCCCCCCCCCCCCCCCCCAATTTGCCTTCTTATATGTCTCTCTCAGCTATTCTGTCAATATCAATTCAGTCATGCCAAACATTGAAGATATGGAAGGACCCAAGTTGGTTTGCCTCTTTGTTCAAGTTTGCCGACTTCCCTTTTCCATGATAAATCAAACCCCCATTTGGCTAACTTTCCACTTTTCCTTGGCCAAAAGAACTGACACCTACCATGCTGTGATTTTAGTCGATGCGGTGACAAAAGAAATAGGAAGGGGTTTTGAGGATTTAGGGATTTTGGTGAGGCAAATGGGGAAGGATTTTTGAAGTATATACAGTTCATGTTTTCTTTTTAAGTCAAATTACCCATCTATGATCCACAAAAAAAGAAATCAAAACCATAAATTAATAATATCAGAAGATTTTTAAAATTTGTTCTCACTGACCAACATCTCCCAATTTAAAAAATAAAAAATAAATCAAACCCATAATTAATAGTATAATATATTTTTTCAAATACAACCCACAAAAATCCCCAACAATCTTTTTTTTTTTTTTGAATGAAAAAGCCACTATTGGGAAAAAATAAAAGAATACAAGGGCAACAAAAAACCAGCCCACAAAAAAAGGAGAACTCTCTATAAAAAGGGACTCCAACTATGCAAAATAACACCTATAGAATAATTACAAAAAGCCTTCAAATTCAAAGCCACAAAGAAATATGATAACGCACAAGGGACCAAATCTCACAAGGGTCCCTCTCTACACCTCTAAAAACCCTATTGTGCCGCTCACCCCACACTACCCACAAAATAGCACACACCCTTGCAAGACAAAGAGAAGTCACAGGAAACTCTCCAGAAATCCCACAATTTGGACGCCTAAATAAAACGCTTGTTTCAAGGGTATAGGTGATGTCCAGAAAAAACGTTTTCCCATGTAAATAAACAAACTCTTCAATCAAATGTGGGCTACAAATGCCCAAGCCCATTCCCCCTTCCACAAACCTTAAATCAAACAAGCCCTACGAAGCTTACCTTTTGGCAGACTGTTATTGACAAAATAGAGAGAAAGTTGGACCGATGGAAGAGTCTTATTCTCTCTAGAGAGGGCAGAATTACATGTGAGACCCCAATAATTTACACTTATGAGAGGAAGGGTAAAAAGGGCGACACGAGAACAAGAAGTTAGTGGGGACATGCTTGTTTGATCGAGTGGGGACCACATTCCTGAGGAGAAGGGAGAATGTTGTGTGAGGGATTTAGTAGGCATTTTGGAAGGCTGAGAAGGGTGAAGATTATGGTGAAACTGTTGAAGCTTTCTTGGAGAGGATTGCTTAGCTCCCTCGAATTTGCAGAGGTTTTCCTTATGCCCATGGTTATCTTTAATATTGTGGCTTGATCTTCTTTCCCTTATAACAGTTTCAACTACCTTCGATATTCATGTGAAAGTAAATATATAACCTATGGGTAGTTTGCCCTGTTTTCTCGGAATTATTTGCTTGTTGGGTTTATTGTGTGTAGGTGAAGAGAAACCTAACATTACATTGGCTAAATTGGTTATTGCGAACATCCCCTTATACTATTTCTTGATCTTCTCTTGCCCTACTAGTGTGCTCAATACGTTGGAAGAAGTTGGTTAGAAATTTCTTTCGGAAGGTAGCAAGGAGCTTGGTGTTGTCAATCTTGTTAAGCGGAAGACTACGTCTCTTCCAACTAATATGGGAGGGTTGGGCATTGATGACTTTGCCACTAAAATTTGCACTCTTTTAGCCAAATGAGGTTGGAGATTTCTCACTAAGAAGAATGCATTATGAAAGTTGGTGAATGCTTATAAATACAACGGGAATGAGACTCATTGGTGACCTATTCTATGAAAGGATCTCGTTTGTTTAAAGGCCTTTGGCCCCAGATCATGGAAAAAGGTCCTCATTTCAGAGGAATGGTATAAAGTTAGAGTCGATCATGGAGATAAAGCCCAACTTTAGAAGGACAAATGGTTGGTTAACTCGCCCCTTTGTTTGGAATTTCCTAAGCTTTTCATACTAGACTTGTGATTGCCAAGGGTTCTTTAGTTTGTCAGCGCTGGTTTGATTCTCTTCATGCATGGGATTTAAAGTTCATAAGAAATATCACTAATGCTGAATTTGATGATTGTGTTGCTCTTTTGAACAAGTTCCACTTGTTTTGTGAGGTTGCTAGAGAATGGTGGCTTCTTTTCATTTAACTCTTTCTCTCCCAAGCTCATTGTGAAACATATAGCTTTGGAAAGGCAAAAACCTAACCGTATTTGGAAAACTTTTTGTCCTAAGAAAGTCAAAGTTTTCTAGTGGGTCTTCTCTTTTGAAAGGCCAAACACCTATTGTAGAATCCAAAGAGTCCTTCGAATTATGCACTCTCTCCTAATTGGTGTGTTCTTTGTAAAAAGAGTGAAGAATCTTTTATGCGCCTTTTTTCCTTTTGTCCCTTTGCTGTTGATGGTTGGGGGAGACTGTTTAGCTTGTTCAAAATGCAGGGACGTTGGCCCAAGAAAGCTTCAAATGCCCTTCTACAGTTAGTTAAAGGTCCTCAGTTAAATGCTCAAGCAAAAATTCTTTGGTCCAATGGGATCTTCAGCCTCCTTTAGAGGTTGTGGTTTGGAAGAAACTCTAGAATCTTTAGTGATCAAGAAATAAATAGTGACCTATTTTGGAATTTGGTTACTCTTTTGCTTCCACATGGTCTCTACTTCTAAATTCTTTTGTAATAGCCTAACCCAAATTTATACTAGTTGGACTCCTTTTATATAAGTTGTTGTTTTGTGCGATACCTCATCTCCCCTTCTTTTTGTATCTCTCTTTGATAATGAAAGCCATGATTTTTTTATTATTATTATTATTATTTAAAAAAAGTCACATTGTTATGGCAGCTAATTGTTCACGGCTGGTAAACCATATGGATCGAGCTGCAATTTGATCGTCATTACCTTGCTCTATTTTGATATTCCTTAATTGGTCAATCAGTAGCATAGTTAATGTCACCATTCATTGGTTAATTCTCAGACAAGTTTGGTAGCACATTGTTAGACCCCCGATCATTCATACATACCATAGGAGGGGTAAAAAAGGAAATAACCAGGAGGTTGTTGCTGCAAATTCGGTTAGAGAGGCTGGGGGACCAATGGGGCCAACAGCTGAGAGGTTTATAAAGGGTTTTGGGAGAGCAAATGGAGGGTATGGAATTTGTGAGAAGCTGAAGGAAGCTTGGGAGAGGGAGGCGCTCTTGAATCAGCCCTTATCTTCTTGATATTTCTTTTGCTATCTTATTTCTTCTTGTTCTTGTTTTCTGGTATCTTTCTTTTGCTATCTTATTTCTTCTTGTTCTTGTTTTCTGGTATAGATATTGTGGAACTTCTGAGGATTATCTTGTTGATGGATTCTCAGCTGGTATTCTTGTTCTTTGGTTGTCTTGTTAGATATTTGTGTGTGCAAGAGGAGAGATATCTAACAAATTGGTATCAAAGCCGTTTTCCATCCTGGGGAGAACGAGAAGTATGGTGATGAAGGAGGCAAGGGAAAAGTTGGAATCGCATGACCAAGATATTTTGGGTTTGAAGGAAATGGTTTTTGCAATGTGCCAAAATGTCGATCGACTGATGGCGCAAATGAGAGAGGTCACATTGAGTAGAGGGAAGGAGGAATCCTTGGTTACTGAAGGTTCAGAGAGGAAGGGAAAGGCGACTGAGGCCAACGAGGGGGAATCATCCCAGGCAAAAGGGGGAGGAGATAAAAGCAAATATAAGAGGTTGGAAATGCCGATATTCGGATATTTGGATTTACCGAGCGGAGCATTATTTTGAAATCCATAAGCTGACGGAGGAGGAGAAAGGCTGCTATCATCAACTTCGACCATGAGGTGGTGCTCTGGTATCGTTGGAGCCATAATCGGAGTCCTATCAAAACCTGGGAGGAATTGAAGAGAATGTTTGGTCGATTTCGAACATCATGGGAAGGAAATTTGACGCCGCGTTTCTTGGCGATTAAACAGGAAGGGAGCTACGCCGATTACCGAAGCAGTTCGAGCCTTATTCAGCACTAATACCGAAAGTGTCTGAATCGGTGTTAGAAGGGATATTTATCAATAGTTTGAATCCGAAACTGAAGGTGAAGGTGGAGAGCCGAAATCCGGTGGGGCTGGAGGTGGCCATGAGGGAAGCCCAGGCCATTGATGAAGAGACACGGGCGTTAATGGAGATCAAGGGATCTGCAGGCCAGAGTCAATCAAACAGGGAAGGAAAGGTCTACCAATTGGACAAAGCGACCCAAGGAAATTACTATCGGCCCAATACCACCAAAATCCAATTACACAAGAAGGTCGGGGCTCCGAGGAGAGAGAGTTCGACCCGACGGCTTTCGGATATGGAAATTCGAGAGAAACATGATAAAGGGTTATGTTTCAAATGCGATGAGAAATACTCGCCCAACCATCATTGTAAGTCCTAGGAGAAAAGGGAATTGCGGCTTTTTATTGTCAGTGAGGGCCAAGTGATCGAAGAGATTGCCAAATCCGAAGGAGAAGAGGAAATCGAGGAAGCTGCAGAGAAGGTGGAATTAGCTCTCCAGTCGGTCCTGGGGTATTCGACTCCTAGGACTATGAAACTCAAAGGGAAAATTGGGGATTGTGAGGTAGTTGTGCTGATAGACTGTAGGGCCACTCACAATTTCATACACCAGCAGCTGGTGGAAGAATTGAAGCTACCCGTGACAAGCACGACAAATTATGGGATTGTTATCGGCGATGGAACAGCGTTGCAAGGAGGGGGGTTTGTAAGGAGGTGATCATCAAGTTACCAGGGGTCACTGTGCTCGAAAATTTTTTACCATTGGATTTGGGTCGTCCAGATATTATTTTGGGCACGACTTCATTGTATACCATGGGATACATGTGAGTGGATTAGTCAAATCTTACCATGATGTTTACCCAAGGAAATTCAAAAGTTATATTGAAGGGGGATGCTTCCCTGACAAAGGCCAAAGTATTTATGAAGACGATGATCAGTAATTGGGAGGAAGAAGATGAAGGCTTCTTAGTTGAATTCAGAACCTGATGCTTGAATCGGAAGGTAAAGGTAAGATTGACCCACTAGAGTTACAGGAGGAACAAGTTCACTCGATAATTGAAAGGTTAGTGCGTGAATATGAAAGCATTTTTCAAACACCGACTCAATTGCCACCATAGAGAGGAATCAATCATCAAGTTGTTATGAAAGAGGGCCATAAACCAATCAATGTGCGGCCGTATAAATATGGCCATAACAAGAAGGATGAAATTGAAAGATTAATCAAAGAAATGATGGCAGTGGGATTCCTACGACTGAGTAGAAGCCCATTTTCGAGTCCAGTTCTGTTGTGAGGAAGAAAGACAGCGGATGGCACTTTTAGGTTGACTATAAAGGTGAATCAAGCGACTGTAGCGAACAAATTTCCAATTCCCGTTATTGAAGAGTTCTTGGATGAATTACATGGGTCGACATATCTCCAAATTGGATCTATGATCGGGTTATCATCAGATAAGAATGAAGGAAGATGATATACCAAAAATCGCTTTTCGAACGCATGAAGGACACTACGAATTTGTGGTGATGCCATTCAGTCTTACGAACGCACCAGCCCCCTTTCAATCATTGATGAATCAGGTTTTTCGTCCATTTTTTAGGTGTTTTGTTTCGGTTTCCTTTGATGATATCCTCGTTTACAGTCCTGATTTAGACTCTCATGAAAAACACCTGAATATAGTGTTCAATGTAGTAAGTGACCATCAGTTTTATGCCAATCAGAAGAAGTGTGTCTTTGGACGGTCTTGGATACACTATCTAGGGCATTGGGTTTCAGCATTCGGGGTGCAAGCGAACGGAAGTAAAATTCAGGCGATGGTCGAATGGTCGAATGGCCGATTCCGAGGAATAAATTTAAACGCGAGGTTTTTTGGGGCTGAAAGGTTACTACCGAAGGTTTGTCCGAGATTATGGGGCCATTGCCGCCCCATTGACACAATTGTTACAAAAGAACACTGTTGTATGGAACGAGGCAGCTACTGAAGCCTTCGATAAATTGAAGAGAGCCATGGTAACCATTCCGATCCTAGCACTCCCAGACTTCTCAAAGACATTTATAATTGAAACGGATGCATCCAGTTTTGGGTGGGGGCAAGGTCTAATGCAAGAAGACTAACCGATTGCGTATTTTAGCCAGAAATTATCCAAACGAGCTCGAGCTAAATCAATCTACGAAAGGGAACTAATGGTCGTGGTGCTATCTGTGCAACGACAGAGACATTATCTATTGGGGTAGAAGTTTGTGGTAATTTCTTATCAAAAGGCCCTCAAATTTTTGTTGGAGCAAAGGGAAGTCCAGCCACAATTCCAGAAATGGTTAGTGAAGCTGTTGGGGTATGACTTTGACATCCTTTACCAACCTGGATTGAATAGAGCTCCAGATGCTTTGTCAAGAATCTCACCCAAAGCCGAACTGAGAATATTATCAACACCCACTTTGTTAGATAGTGAGATGGTACGGCGGGAAGTGGAGCAAGACACTAAGCTACAATTGATCATTGCCAAATTAAAAGAGGATTCCAAGGGGGTGCCAAAATTTTCTTGGGAGCATGGCCGACTACTCTACAAAGGAAGATTAGTTATTTCCTCTTCTTCCCAATTGACCCCTTCTTTACTACAACTGTATCATGACTCGGTGATGGGAGGCCATTTAGGGTACATGCGAACTTATAAACAGTTGAGCAATGAGTTATATTGGAAGGGGATAAAGAAAAGAGTTTAAGACTACGTGGTGCAATGTCTAAAATGTCAGAGGAATAAGACAGAATCCTTATTTCCAACAGGGCTCCTTCAACCTTTACTAGTGCCAGAAAGAATTTGGGATGATATATCCATGGATTTCATTGAGGGCCTACCGAAGTCAAGGGGTTTCGATTTAATCATTGTGGTGGTAGATCGGTTAAGCAAATATAGTCACTTTATAATCTTGACTCACCCTTTTTTCGACGAAGCAAGTGGCAGGAGTGTTTATCAGAAAGGTGGTTTGCCTTCATGGGTTTCCCAAATCAATAGTGTCAGATAGAGATCGAATATTCTTGAGTAATTTTTCAATTGAGTTGTTCACACAACAGGGCACTGTGCTAACACGGAGTACCGCCTTCCACCCCCAGACTGACGGACAAATGGAGAGAGCAAATCGTTGCCTCGAGACCTACTTATGATGCTTTTGTAATGAGAAACCCTATAGATGGAGTGAATGGATGTCGTGGGCAGAATATTGGTATAACACGACATTTCATGGTGCGATGAAAACAACACCTTTCCGCATTGTTTATGGTCGAGAGCCTCAACCTCTTTTTGTGTATGAGGACAAGGACATGAAATGATACTTTAGACCAACAGTTGGTCGAGAGGGACAGGGTGTTGTTGGCTTTAAAGGAGCAATTGGTGAGAGCGCAAGATCGAATGAAACAATGTGCTGATAAGAGCAGACAGGAAGTGAATTTTGAAGTGGGGGAGGAAGTGTTTTTGAAGCTATGGCCTTACCGCCAACGATCCTTGGCATAGAGAAGGAATGAAAGACTTGCTCCTAAATATTACAGACCATATTCAATTCTGGAAAGAATCGGGGTAGTTGTGTATCATTTAGAATTACCCCCATCAGCAACTATCCATAATGTGTTCCATGTGTCACAATTAAAGAAGGTAGGAGTTCTGAAAACGGTTCAGCCCACACTACCGGAGTTGACTGACGATTTCAAAATGAAAGTTCAACCGGAAATGATTATGGGAAGACGCTGGAATTTAGAGAGAAGAAAAGAAGGGGTTTTGATCAAATGGGAAAACCAGCCGGACATCGAAGGAGATGGATACCTTTAAAGTGCAATTTCCTGATTTTCACCTTGAGGACAATGTGAGTTTTGCAGAGGGGGGTATTGTTAGACCCCAATCATTCGTACATACCATAGGAGGGGTAAAAAAGGAAATAACCAGGAGGTTGTTGCTGCAAATTCGGTTAGAGAAGCTGGGGGGACCAGTAGGGCCGACAGCTGTGAGGTTTATGAAGGGTTTTGGGGGAGCAAATGGAGGGTATGGAATTTGTGAGAAGTTGAAGAAAGCTTGGGAGAGGGAGGCGCTCTCAAATCAGCCCTTATCTTCTTGATATTTCTTTTGCAATCTTATTTCTTCTTGTTCTTGTTTTCTAGTATCGATATTGTGGAACTTCTGAGAATTATCTTGTTGATGGATCCTTTGTTTATGAATAAATATTAGACTGTTGGTTGGTATTCTTGCTCTTTGGCTGTCTTGTTAGATATTTGTGTGTGCAGAGGAGAGGTATCTAACACACATCCATTGATCAATAGGCCTTCAATATAGATTTGATTTCTGCAATTACCACTTTAAGAATTCCATTCTTAAGAGGATGTTAATGAAGTTCCTAGAAGCTAGATCTCAGCTTGCAAATCATTATAATTTTGTTCTCAAACAAGTACCACAACTACTCAAGGTGTGACAAAATGGTCTTTAATGCATCTTACCTTACCAAACCACCTGATAATTTCAAAGCCCCTTTTGCAAATTATATTAGGTTTCAAGATCCCTATGAAAGTGAATGTTTATTGGTCTCTCTTCTATAGAAGTTTCAATCTCAATACAGCCTATACTATTACCACCTCTTGGGAGTGATCAAACCACAAAATAATTATTTTATAATTCTAGAATTTTCATGATTATAGTCCAATGGAAGCATCTCATTTTGTAGTTTAGTGAGTGAAGCTTCGTCTTCCCCAATCCCTAGATTGTTTTAATACAACCCGTGTTGGTCTCTTGTCTCGTCGAATGCATCTTAATCCTGAGATAGCAAACCTATAATAAATGATGTTTTGAGAGGAATGATGCATACTTAAAAAGAGATTTTCCATAATAATGAAAATTTTATTTCCAGACAAAGCAAGATGAATAGTGACTCGTATACCTTAGCTCTTGAGCATCAAAACCTCTAAAACACCACTTTTGATGTTTGTCAGACCTCCAGTAATGTTTACCATCAATTGGACCATTCTATCAAGAAGTTACGTTCTGTGTTTTCATTTGTACATGCATGTTCTTTGTCTTCTTTCAACTCTCCCCTCACTAGACACGTACTTAAATATACCCTAAACAACCTCACTCTTGTCCCTTAGTTCCTTCGCTTCGCAACCCACTTAACTGGAGCGATGGTTGAAAAAGGGTATAAAAGAATTGATTAATGGGATGTCCAATTGATAATCAGTACAGTATAATGGGGCTCGCATGAAAAAAAAAAAAAAAAAAGTATAGAAGTCGCGGTGAAGAAATTGCATCTCCAAATTGCTCTTACTGATTCGGCCATTGACACAACGTTTAACTTGTGTTCACTGTTTGATTGTTCACCTTATCTAAACTTGTGATGGACGAGTAAGAAAGAATTCAATCACGGTTGCACTGATTTCATGTTCCTGATGAGTGCTCCAACCAAACCCCAGAGTTAGCACCCAACTTCCATTGCAAACATGCGAAGTTTGAATCGTAGTGCATTCCATATTCAAAATTGTAAATTAAGAATTAAGACCCAAATGTAAGCTACGATTTTATAAGATCCTAACACATTCGGGGAGAATAATCCTAGCAGGTACTAAATCACATTCCACATAACCTTGTCGAAGAAGAACACGGTGACATTGCTTTCAATCGACACGAATGATTAGCGTCGCGACATGATTAGTGACAGATTTAAACAATAGAAGATGCAGAAAGCAAAGAAAAGAGAGATAGGTGAGTAGATAAAGCATAAACTTCTCACCTCCATTCGCCCTCCTCGTATGGAGAATAATCGATGTCTTCTTTGCGAACGCAATTGAACATCAGAGCCGCAAAAGAAGCAAAAATACCTACAACCCCAATACCGAAGCACCGTCAAAAACCCTAAGCGCAAATTATACATGGAGTGGACTCGCAGATGAATAAAGAACCTGGGAGGTAGTGGACGAAGGAGACGGCGACAGAACTGCAGACAACGGCATCAACCCAAAACCACCATCCGGCGCCGAACACAGCTCCGGCGACACCTGGGCCGAAAATTGACCACAGCTCCGCCAAATCCATTTGTGGGTTCTTTCTATTGCCTTCTCCTTGTGCAAGTGGTTTGAAGCGGGTCGAATTGGAGAGGCTAGTGCGATGTGAACTGAATGATCGCACACCTCACAGGCTCACACCCTTTTCCTGCCGAATGTTAAAACTCCCATCTACCTTCCCTTCAAGCTCTCCTATTCGGTGAAATATAACATTGCCCAATGTAAATGTTGGACAATCTTTTGAATTAAATTACAAGTATTTAAAGAGTCCTAAATATTTATAAATAATAGCAAAAGTCTATCCGCGATAAACTGCAATACCACAATAGATCGAGACGGTTATTTGTGTCTATCTAATAGCTTTAATTTTGTTATATTTATAAATATTTTGATTCATTTTTCTATATTTGAAAAAAACCCTAATCGATCTCAACAAAAAAAACTTTAAAGAATTTACAAAATTTTCAATCTTGTGTCTAAATTTCAAGGTGGTATGAGGGTGTTTAAAATATTGAGTTGGTTATTATAGTTAGTGGGATGTAGACTACTAACTATTTTAGTCTGGATAGAAAAAATAAACACTATAACATGATAAAAAAATGATTTGAAATAGTAATACTGTAGTAGGTTATAATAACTCGAAACATCAACTATTATAAATGAAACCCTATATAATAGCTAGCCCACTTCACCCACTTGAGGTTGGTGGCCAAACACCACCTTAGAATCTATTAGCCTTTCAAAAGTTAAATATCCACAAACTCTTGATATCTCCCTCCGAAACATCTACTCTCAGCAAAAAAAAAAAAAAAGTTTTATAATCTACCTCCGAAACATTTCCCCTAAAAAACCAATCAAGCCTCCTCCCGACCGTCCGCAACCACCTCAACGGCCTCCGCCATCGGAAACAAATTAGCCTAGTTCTAGGGTTGGCAATGGGGCCAAGGCGAGGTGGGTGGGGGGTCCCCGTCCCTGCCCCCGATGGGGGAATTTCCACTCACTCCGCCCCTATCCTCGCCATTTTTAGGCAGGGATAGGTGCGGGGATTCCCTGTCGAGGAAACGGGTCCCCGCGGGGGCCTTATTCCCTGCGAGACTTGAGAGAGAGCGAGACTAATAGAGAGAACGAGAGCTAGCAAGACAAATGGAGAAAGCGAGATCTAGCAAGACTGAGAGAGAGAGAGTGAGGCTGAGAGAGAGAGAGAGCAGGCTAAGAGAGAGAGCGAGACTATGAGACAGAGAGTGATACTGTGAGAGAGAGCAAGACTAAGAGAGGCGAGGATGAGAGAGATACTATGAGAGAGAGCGAGACTGAGAGAGGTGAGGCTGAGAGCGATACTGTGAGAGAGAGCGAGACTGAGAGAGGCGAGGCTAAGAGAGATACTGTGAGAGAGAGCGAGACTGAGAGAGAGTGAGCCTGAGAGAAAGCGATATTGTGAGAGAGAAAGAGACTAAGAAAGAGCGAGGCTGAGGGAGAGAGCGGTACTGTGAGAGAGAGCGAGGCTAAGAGAAAGAGAGCGATACTGTGAGAGAGAGTGAGACTGAGAGAGAGCGAGGTTGAGAGAGAGAGCGATACTATGAGAGAGAGCAATACTGTAAGAGAGAGTGAGGTTGAGAGAGAGTGAGACTAAGAACGAGGGCAAGACTTATACTGAGTATCAATGATAAAACTTAGTTAGGGAGAGCAAGATGGCGAGAGAGAGGCAGCAAGAGGGTAAGAGCGAGTCATCTTTATATATATATATATATATATATATATATATATATATATATATTCGGGTCGGGTGGGGATTAATCGGGGCGGGGCGGGGTCAGGGCGGGGATACCCTCCCCGTCCTTGGACTGGTACCTAGGGAATGTCCCTGATTTGATCCTCGCCCCCGGTCAAACCGAGGATTCCCCGCCCCGATCGAGACCTGGCCCCACGGGTTTTTTTGCCATCCCTACCTCGTTCGTCAAAAGCTAGTATCTTAAAGGGCAAGAAGCCCATTACTCAATCCTTTATTCCAATCCCAATGAGCATAGATAACTACGCTGTGGATACCGACTTTGAAGCGGTATCTAGAAGGCGTCAAGGCTCGGCACAACAAGCACTCTCAATACAATCAAGTTCAACTAACTTACCTCCTCAACCATTGACAACACTATTGCGACCTTCGGGTGCAAACAACTCAAATAAGAGGCCCACGAGGCCATCTCCAAGTCTGGTTCCCAAGAACCCTTCAACATATTCTCAAGTGGTTAAGCCTAGGGTTTTCCAACCCAGACCTCCCATTTCAGGATATTTTACAAAGACAATTGTGGTTGATATGACCATAGAACCATAATTTGACAGACCAAGCATTACAAAGGTCTGTTCTCAAATATTTCCTCACGGATTTAATTTTCTTCCTCAGGATATTTCAAAAAACTAGGACATTCTACGAGTTTATTTCAGTGGACACAAAATCCATTGAAATTACTCATGTTCTAGATCGTTATGATCCTTCAAAGATAGTCTATTCAAAGTTGAGAATTTTCAAAGTATTAACATCATCCTATTGGAATCAAGGGATGTTTGTTACAAAGAAGTTCTCAAAACCTTTCAAACCCCAAACATATACATATTGTGACTACATGAGAGCATGGTACAATATCTTATGGTTTTAAGCATATAACCATTTATAGTTTGTGACATTTTGTAAGCAAGCCTACAAAATACACTTTCCTAATTGGTTTCAAACCTGGTAGAACTATTTTGGACTCTCTGAAGAAATATTTTCGGTAAAAGTTCAAAGATCATACCACCTTTTTCAAAATAGCATATATGCGTCCCCCATTTCCAAGACGTAGAGATTTGCTCTTTACTTTCAAATTCCATGAATCTCTTGCTAAAACTTCCAGCTAGGAGCACATGGAAATTTCAAGGCGTTGAGTAAAGCTCTTTGAATCAAGTGGTGGGAAAAATTCAATTATTCTCACCTAGAAATATAAAAAATGAAGGACTGGTTTAAAGTCAATGTCCATCTCCAAGATCTAACTCGTCAAGAAGATGAACAATTCACCTTGGCAAAAAATTCAATTATTAGCTCTTTGGCAGGAGCAGGATCACAAGCTGATTTTGCTTCAATTCTCAATACAATAGTGCAACAAATTTCAGATCACGACGAACGAATATAACAAGATGATGTAAACTCTTCCGTGAACAATGAAGCTGAAGAAGACGAAGGCAATTATGACCCTTACGCCGACTTCGACATCAACGATCCTTTCTTAGATTTGTAGCCAAGCTAATCTAAGAAAATAAAATTTTCAAAAAAAAAAGAAAGTATTTTCATATGTTTTTATGTTTCTATCTTTTACTTAGTTTTCTGTAAAAATTTGTAAATTAAGTGTGCAATCAATCTGTACATGTCATCGTCGACCATGAAGATCCACGAGTGAAAAGGAGCATGAAGTAGATAGCAAGTTTTTAAAGTGGATTAACCAACCATAGGCCAGGCGGTTAGCTAGAGATTGGAAGTCTCAGTTAAAGAAGAACTGAGATATCCCACCATCCCACCAACTTAATCGACTGATAAAAGAAAATACATTAGGCAGCTGTTAAGGCGGGTAGCCGATTTTTGTAAGTCCCTGGATCATATTTCCCGATATCAAGAGAAGAGATTGGTGATGAGCGATTCAGCAAGTGCACGAATCAAGTTATAATATAAACGGTTTAATTTCGAGTATCATATCCACTGAGGATTGAATTGGATATATTCACTTAGGTACTCAAGAATTGAGTTGATTTTATCTAAGGGATGGACCTCGAATTTGGATTTTGAAAACAAGAACACAAGAGTAAGTGAAACTTCAAGGCATAAGAGTGTTATAGGGTGTTGATATCATTAACTACTACATTAAGTCATGTTTTGGGTTTTCATTGAATGTCATTAACTACTTCATTAAGTCATGCTTTGGGTTTTCATGGAATTATGTGCAAACCATATATTTAAGTTTAGAAACTAATATCTGAATTACTCTCTAAAAAACAATCCTTTCTTATGCGACTTAATTGATTACTAATTTCTTGAAACCAAATTAAGAAGCATAGCATTAAGATTAGTCATGATCAACTTTCTCTAATAGCCTAGCTATTTTCATAAAAGATTAGTAGAGATTTGATGCTATAGATCCAGTTAGACATACAACCACTCAATCATACGTCTAACCTAAGACTTATTGATGATCAATCAATAAAGAATAAATACAATAGTAGTGAAAAACATATCATTCAACAAAATCCATGAAAAACACTAAACCATTAACATAAATCCATAATTAAATCATCCAACACTCTAAAACAATGAGTTTAGCAACACATAGCCATCAAATACATACTTGCATATGAGTTCTTAAGCATAAAAGTAAAAGGGAAAGAGAAACTTAAGAAGAAAGACTCTCGAATTACTTCCTGATATTGAACTCCTTCAATCTCCTCTTGGCCAGCACCTCGAGATCTCGAACGACCTTCAACTCTCCAACTCTTTCACTCTTTGTGATAGCAAATTCACACCTTTTGGGTTCTCTTTTCTCTCTAATTTCGTGTGTTTCCTTTGGGACTCTCTGTGTATTTTCTTGTGTGTCTAGGGTTCCTAAGAACCCCTCAATATATAGAAGTGGCTGCCCAAAATATTTTCCAATTTTGAAAAATCTACAAAAAAGGAAAGTTGGCATCGTTGTGCTCTAACACTGTTTGTCATCATAGGGGCAGCATAGCGACGCTGTCCAACATCGTAGGCTGGTTTCAAGCACAACGATGATCCAGCAGACTACCAAATATGATGCTCTCGAGTCTAGAGTGCAGCGGGGCAACACAATGATGCTCTCGGTTGCGCTGCCCTATTTCTAGGGTTTTTCTACTTTTTCTTCCGTTTTTCACTCGGTTTTAGCTCGGTTTGGTTCCTTTGACTTCTAAACCTTATTTTCTTCATTATCACCTAAAAACCACTAGCAAACACATTAAATCTAATAAAAACATCCCTAAATCAAAGGCAAGAAAAGCACTTTTTAGGTGCTTTTCAGTTGGTATGGTTGATATGTGTACAGTTTTCCAATCCAGGTCATTCAGGAGAAGCTGGGTGACGACATCCCTTATCATGAAGAGATAATAAGGGTGATTAGAGATGGCCAAAAAACCAAGCTGAGCGATCAAAATTGGTCGAACTGAGGGTTGGAGGCCAGTTTTTAAAAAATAATCGGTCGGGTTGGTTTTCTCAAAAAACAGTTATAAATCGACCCGACCCTACCCTGACCGAAATTATTAAATATTATAATATTTATTAATAATTTAATATAATATGCTTTTATTATAAATAAAAATAGAGAGCGAGGGCAAGAGCGAGATTGAGAGAGTAAGAGTAAGAGAGAGAGCGAGAGAGATAAGAGTGATTGTGTGAGAGGAAAGGACACAAGAGCGAGTGAGAGCGAGAGAGAGAGAGAGAGAGCAAAAGTGAGAGAGATAAGAATGATTGTGCGAGAGGAAGGAAAACGAGAGCAAGCGAGAGCGAGAGAGATAAGAGTGATTGTGTGAGAGGAAAGGAAGCGAGAGCAAGCGAGAGAGACCGACCTCACCCCGAAATCAACCGATCTAACCCCAAAACCGATCAATAGGTTTAAGCAATATATTTTGAAAGTGCGGTTCTCAAACTTTCAAACCGAATAGGGCGGTTTCGGTGCCAATTTTCATGAAAAAATGGCCCTGCCCGATCGATGCTCACCTGTAAAAGATAAGATCAAGAAGAGCTTGAAGACGGTGCAGACATATCCCATCTATCTTTATTTGCTTTTGTAATTTAGTGTATTTTGTTTCTTTCGAATAATTGAGATTCGTGATTAAAAATAAGGTCAAGTGGGGGTCCTGTCCCACCGACAAAATCTTATCACAATCTTTTACTTTTTAAATTTTTAAAAGAACGATTAACAAAGGATAAGATGCCTTAGGGGTCTTGTCCTGTCGACACCTTTGAAATCTTTCACATATAGTTAATTATTATGGAGACACTTGTAAAGATCTTAGAGAAAAAGTAGTAATTGCTACTAAAGTGCAATTATTGTCTTTCCTCTATAAGTAGCACACATCTTTACCTTCAATGGATTAAATATATATTTCCCCCTAGTAAAAAATTCTTGAAATTCACACAAATCTATATAAACTAATTTTAATAATTTAGTACACTTTCATGAGGTCCTTTTGTGATCTCAACTTTGCTGCATATTTCACATTTATCAAAATTATTTTTTTAAGCTAGGAATTAATTCAAGGGTACTAATTATCCCTATATATTTACTATTATATGACATAAACAAACATGCCAAAAATTTGAAGAAGATAGAATATAGACCAATAGATGATTTATTAATATTCTCAATGCTTATTTTGAACATTTCATCACAAGCATAACTTTTCCCTACAAAGATTCCCTTTTTAGTTATCACACATATTAATCATATTTCATAGCATGTTTAAAACCACATTTATTAAAAAGATAACTTGACATTAAATTCTTCCTCATGGTGGAGTATGTAAAGCAAACCTGTCAAAATTAGAACCCTTTTAAAGGTAAATTTTAATTCAACCTCACAAATTTTTATAATTTGGGTGGTATGAGAGTCACCAAACATTATTATTTTATACTCATTAAAAGGAATATAAACTTTGAACCAGTCTTTGTCATAGCAGACATGTCTAGGGGTGTTCAAGAAATCTAAGAATCTGACCAACCCGGACTATCCAACCCAAACCATAAGGGTTGGATCGGGTTAGATTTCTTTTTTGGGTTGGGTTTGAATTATTTAAAAGTACGTTTTGGGTCAGTTCTTGGGTTTAGAAAATAGATTGCCTTCTTGAATCAATGTATCATACTCCTAAAGAGATTTCTTTTTGCTTAAGACATATTTTTATAAAATTCTCTCCATGATGGTAGAAGTTTGTCAATTATGTTGGCAACAATAAGATTGTCTCTCCAATTTTTATTCCTTCAGATGTTATTTTAATCAACATTTGAAATGGTTTGTTGAGATCACTGGCATTCTCTTTAATTAAGTTTTTAAATAATAGATTTCATCTATGATTTTCCTTAAAATTGTTGGGAGAATTGCAAATCATGGATGAAATTGGAGTACATATTAAAAAACAATCACATAAACAATTAGGTTAACACATGGATATCTTGCTCTCTTTAAGGAGATTCAAGCCCTCTGCATTTGTGTATTATATTATTTCTTTATATCAATCGTCGATGCAACAAATATTCTACGACATGTCCCCTCTAGGATACAACAATCCAACTAGAACGTTTTGTAGCTCAAACCATTATGCACTAAGAGGTTAACCTCAAGACTCCACAACTAAGAACGTCTCTCTTTTGACTAATTGCTCTTAAAATAGCAAATGAGAGAAAAATAGGAGAGAGATGAGAATAAATGATATTATATACTTGTTGTTATGTTTCGATAGAAAGAAACCTCTTTTTTTCTCTAATTAAAATTAATAAGATACGTACAATGTTTTCTCTAATTAAAGAATCAAAGCCTTTTTTAACTTTCTCGTGTATAAGTTAAAATTCATGAAAATTAAAAATGTAATAACACAATCAATTAATACTTTGCATTATTTGAATGGCTTTCATAACATGAACTACGGATACAATCATTCAAATAAAGTTGTTGATAAGAACCGATTAGAATATAAATTACTTAAATGTGAGGTCATGTGAGTGAATAACCCATAGATTAATATATGCATTTCTAAGGAATATCAAACAACCTAATTGAGTTGAAGTTATCAATAAAACCAATCACAATATCCAATATAGTTACTCAAGTGTGAGGTAAAATAAGTTTCATCTAGTCAAGCTTTTAATTAGAGTAACCAATAAAAATTGATTAGAACAATCAATATAATTAGGTTAAATTACAAATTTTGTCCATAGTTTAGAGAAAACTAGAATTTAGTCCCTATAGTTTTAAAAGTTATAACCTATCATTAAAGTTTGACAAGACCTTATAAATAGTCCCTATAATATGGAGACTATTTAGGAGGTTCTAACAAAACTCATAAAATATGATGAGATGCATGATAGAAAAGCCATGGAAAAATAAAATAGGAAAAGTTGGATGAAGAGAAAGAGAACGATGGATAAGAGGAAAAAGGAGGGGGAGACGGGAGAGAGTAAAAAAATGGAGAAGTCATGTAATCTAAAATATAACTTTTGAAATTTATAATATTAGTTCTAAAATATTTAAGTTCAAGAGGAAAAAGGAGAGAGAAAGGAGACGGAAGAGAGAGTAAAAAAATGGAAGAGTCATGTAATCTAAAATGTAACTTTTGAAATTCATAATATTAGTTTTAAAATATCAAAGTTTTAGAGACCATTTAGAACCATTTCTCTAATCTTGGGAATGAAAATATAGCTTTTGAAAGTACCAAACTAACACCACTTCAAACGTCAAGCAAAAAAATTAGTTTGCCTTAAAATAAAGTTACAAAATATTTATTAGTTATTAAGTTAATGTTTCAAGAACATATTTGGATACTCATATATATTTAAGTGGAATGTTACTAGATACATAAAATTCAACTAAGCCCAATTTATGACAACATTGATTGTCGTTTAGTGAACAAAATCAATTGATTTCAAAACTTTAAAGGAATTCATTCCCCCTATCTCCCTCCCCCCCAAAATTCGAGAAACCTTAAATTTTTGAGTTTTTTTTTTAAGGAATTAGCTACGTTAGATGAGTTCAAGTTTTTTTTTTTTTTTTTTTTCAGTTTTATGGTCCTCATTGAAGGAGTTAGGAACACAAATGCAGAAGTAATTAAGATCTAAAGCACTCTAAGTACATCAATTTTAAGGATTAAACATGCTTGTTTTAAAAACTGAAGAGTAGAGTTTTGATACTTACTAGTTGTAGCTCAAAATTGAAGTGATTTCGTTGAAGATTTTGATCGCAAACACTTCGTAGACTGATAACTTGTAGAAATACAAGTTATTATAGCCACTATTTGAATTAATTAGAGTAACTTTAGAGCTAAACACATGATTTTAGTAGTTGAATTATATAAAATGTATTACCATGTGTTGGCACCATTCACAAAAGAAAATACCTGAAAAATTATGAGCTTTTCTGTTCTTAACACAGGATTAAAAAGAGAAGAAGCACAAATAACCCAAGTACTAAAGAGGAAGCTGCTGCGAGAACAAGTGGAAATCCATGCGTCGAGACCGTGCGTTGAGACCATGCGTTGAGAAAAAGTAGATACAGACGCCTAGGCAAAAGCTGTCATGTCAATACACAAAAGGATAACACGCTATCAGAGCATGGCAGAACAAATGAGCCGACGATATGAAAAGTCTGTGCAGCAGGGCATGGAATTTACTGTAAAGGTGTCAGGTCATCATGAGTTCAATTTTTTGACGCCTATAAATAGCCCAAAGCTTTTCCATTCGAAGGAGGAGAGAATCGAGTTCAAGAGGCAAAAGCTCTGCACAAATTCTCTCTCACCATAACCAGCCTCCATTTCGAGCTCTTCTGATAGAAGGATTCTGAGAATTTTCAGAGTCGTCTCCCAGTGAGTGAGAACCTTCACCCTATGAAATTTATGTATCAGATAGCAACCATCTCAAGCCTCCATGAAGCAAGACATTGCTAGTGGCAGCTTGACGTCTTCCATTCTGTTTTATCTCCATTTCCCTCCTTCTTACTTATGTTTTGTTAATGACATTCGAGAGATTAGTTTATTTTCTTAATATAAGTTCGATTGACGATTATCTTCCATTTATTTCCATATTGAATACTTTACACCATGTGTTTGCATATTAAATGAGTTAGATGTTAGAAGCTAGTTTTTTTTATCTTAAGCAATACTAAGTATGTTACATTTTTATTAATGCATATCATGAGCTTGCATAGCATTGTCTGACAAACAAATGTAACAAGCACGACTGTCTAACTTGAGAGAGTGGATGGTTAATCTTTAGCGTTTATCAAGACTAGATGAGGTTTAGAGATGTAGTTCATCTTTTGCTAACGCAAACTTACCATGCGTCTTAGAGATAAGATTAATGTGGCGTCGAAACATCGAAAGATGGATTCACAAACTCAGTTTGTAGGTTTGTAATTATACTTAGATATGTTTAAGTAACAACTAGCTCCTGCGTTAACTCTATTTTTATCGCATGGTTCCATTCATTCTCAACGCATGCTATCTAACACTAAATGACATTTGACTAACCCTCGTTGCGTCCACCTCATTGTTAGTTGTTGGAAATTTTATTCATTCTTTATGTATAATTTTAGGTACATACAACTCTTGCACATATTACATGTATAGTTCATCGCATAGTCATGCATCTATTCTCAACGCCTAGTTATTACATATCCCTGCGTTCGACCCTGGACTCACCAGGAAACCTATAAGAGCTTATACTTGGGCTTTTATAGGAAAACTTGCTTATTCATGATCATACTTGAGTAATTCTCAACGCATTTTAGTACGGAAATTATAGTATCTATTTATGCACAACAAGCTATGAAACTTAATCCGAACAAAAAACCAACAACATAGACCACCACAAAAGACTTCATCGTTATTCTCTGGCGTTAAAACAGATTGTGAGATTCAAATTCCAATGAATTTGGAGCAAGAATGAAGTTTATGTAGAAATTGGAGTTGAAGAGTTCTTGGGATAAATTTTGGAAAAAAATCTTAGCCCATTAACCACCAAATTCAAGTAAATCATACTCTATTTAAAGAAGAATACATGCAATCAAATTTGCCATGAAATTATGTAACGACCCGGCCTTCAAACTAGTCGGATGCTATGCTATGCATGAAAATTTTCGTAAAGCACTTTGGGACTTAGGTAATGAGACACATTTTAACATAATACCAAACAAAAATAATTCTGAATAATTTATTTAAATTCGAATATAGAGATAGAAAATCATTTAACGGGGTCCCCTTAAATACATGAAGACAAGTTTGACTAAGAATTTCGTAAAATAAATTAAAAAAAAAAACAAAGGAAAGAATGAATGAATAAATAATCACTATCCTACGTGATCACCAATAAAACACTCTATGTCATAGAGAGCAAATGCATAAATTTATGATGCAGAAGCAACATCAGTCCCATGACATGGTCACAAATTTCTTTTGTCATGTGCATGTCTATCCCGTCCCTTACCTGAGAAAAAGACCATAGAAAAGGGTGAGTAATAATACTTAGTAAGTGAGGTTGTTATCCTTTTATCATATGTCCCTATGTACCCAACATAGGCATGGGCATAGACATAAGTAGGGAACCTGAAACCATGCAGTGATCCCGAAGGTCACAGTCATAAGCGTAAACATAGGTGGTGATCACAAGGGACACCCAATCGTAACATAATCATAGTCATAGTTTATGTACCCAAAAGTTCACGTCAAAAGGGGTACAGAGTATGCTAAATAGGATAACAACCACCGTAACATAACAGTCATTACTAACATAATCAACCAGAGTTTCCAGCTCATAGTAATAAGTTCATTACTAACATAACAGTCATTACTAATAAGGGGACCAATTTCTTTACCAAAAACCCACCAACACCCATGACTCTGGTGAGAAAGAAGCTGCCGGAGGTTGGCAGAGGCAAAGGTGGCTAGGCTACGACGAGCAAGAATCGGCGGTGGTGTCAGTAGGCGCGAAGGCGAGAGGGATGGACACGAGGCTGCAAGTGACGGTGATGATCGGACGACGGCAAGCACGACAAAACGACCAACCAGCTACAACAAATATGTCGTTTAAATGACAACGAAGCGAAGACGAGCAAAACCTACACGAGCGAGAGCGAGACCACCTGAGCGAGAGTGACACCACCTGGGCGAGATAACGCCAACACCACGGCGAAGAAGTTTCTGCAGGCTCAAACAACTGACGACGCGACTCCCCGACGACGACCAAACGAGGCCCACCTGAGCAAGACAATGTCAGCGGCGAACAAAGAAAGCAGAACAAGGAAAGTTGGGGAAGGGGCGGCGGTGGCGTAAGGTTGAAGGAAGAAGAAAGGTTTTTTCCTCTTTGACTGCACACAAAAAGAGAAACCAACATTATTTAATAGCCAAAAAAATAAAATCTCTTTCCTTTTCCCAATACCAAAACCCTAAATAATTTAAATAACCTATTTTGTTTTCCTCCCTTTTTCCTTTTTCTCTTCCTTCAATAAATAAAACTCTAACTCCAAAAATGATATTTTACTTATTGTTATTTTCTTTTTCCTTTTCCCTTGCTCCTTAAAATCACTTTACTCCACAACCAAGTAATTATTTAATTCCTTTAAATTACTTATTATCTTAAAAAAATTCCACGTTTAATCAATTAAAATCGGGTACTTAGTAAAGAGGAAATCCCTGAAAATTTAGGCCATAAATTGACACCAATTTGGTGATTAACAATGGTGGATTAGGAGGTATTTGTAGGAGGGGTTAAGTGAGTTTCTAAAACTCACACCTCCTACTTCAACCATGCAAAAATTGAAAATAAATTCAAAATGAATTTTCAAAATTCATTTTATAAATGAAATTCTTTTTTCAATTTCTTTAAAGATAATTTGATTAATTAATTTTAAATAATAATAATTTAAAATATAATTATTAAATGAATAATTTTTTTCACTTATCCCGACATTTTTCAATCCGATGAATTTGTATTCATGCGATTAATATTTAAATAAATATTAAAATATTTCCAACTCTCCAATTTCGTTTAATTCATAATTTAAACGAGCGAAATGTAAAACTTAGTCCCTAAACTGAATTTGAACTTTTTCAAATTCTCCCATCACTCTGTTCTAAGGTTTATTCCATGAGCTAACAAGGGACCTAATGGACCTATAGATCAAGCTCCAATGATCTGTAATTAACCGGCTAAAATCTTTAGCCTAGTTAATTAACATTCGTTAATTACCAGGACATTCCACTATAGCCCAATAGTTGTACTCTCCTCACTATAGATATATTTCTGTCCATTTGATATAACCATGATTAGTAAGTCAATTCTCCACAAGTTGTTCGTAATTATAACTAGGTCAGAATTATCGTTTTACCCCTGTAATTACATCTTGTTTCTTAAGTCTCACTGATCCTCTAATGAACAATTGGTTTGTGGTTCAACCACCAAACTGAGTCCCTCTCGGGTCAATAGAGGGTAGGGCCCCATGTCCAAGACCTGGAGTCAGTACTTAAGGGAACAACTTCTCTACTAACCTTGAATTAGGTAGACGAATTCCATCTCGCAAGACTATGTCCCAAGCTATCTATCTCGTGTTATCCTTAAAATGGTATGCTTTTTGAGTCAGCGAACTCGAACTACTCTCACCCATGCAGATTCCCCAAATAAACAGGAGTTCATAGTTAGCTTAAGATTAAGATCAAATTACCTAGGTCATCATATTAAAATAATCATTTTTAACAATAAACAGCGTTATAAAGTAAAAGTGATTATCTCATGGTCCGGTCTTATGCAAATTCATTGCATAGGATGCCCCCACTCTCATGTCTCAACATGAACGATATAGGATCACATCGTTTGTATCAAATACAAAATGAGCCACATCCATAGTGTCTCTAGGATAAGGTACTCAACCTTATCCCTATACTATAGACCATTTTGGCTATTACTTAAACTTGATCCAATTTTTATGTCTACACATAAAATCTAAGTATTCAAACTATAATCATGGGTTCTTAGTTTATTGGATTTAGGGTTATATTAAACACAATTCACATATTCAATAACATCTTTTCTGAATAAACATCGATAACAATTTTATTGAGAATATGTTCAAAGTTTACAAACCAAGAATTTTAGGACATAAAACTCAACACTCTTATACGTCAATTATATAGTTTCACATGCCAACTAATCAAGGATGAAAAATCTAGCGACATTTCACCGACAATCGCCAAAATATCCATAAAATCAAGTATTTAATAGATATATTAGGAGGTAACATCATTTTTCTCAAAATCCCACAATTTATAGCTAATATCGTCAATTTATCGGTGATACTTTATTTTATAGACATATCTATAGTGGCGTAACAAAAAATTATGGATATGGTGTGGAATTAACATTGGTATACTGCTAAAATATAGTGGAAATTGATTGACCGATTGTGTATGAGTGGTAGAAATAATAATGAGTCTGGTCTTAGTGCAAGCATACATTGTCGATGCAAGTAATAAATCTTGGAGTATTCCAAGAGTTGAATCCCACAAGACTAATGTTTAGTTTAGGTGCTCTTAAGACAATGTAATCAAAGTAATCGAAGTAACCATGTGTAGATAGATAGTGATTTAAGTTGGAAATTGAAAAAAAAAAAAAACAATAATGAGTGAATAGGGGTAAAACTATGCTTCAACCAACTAGGCAATGTGTCTTAAATAATGCGGTTGCATCATACCATGATATTGACTTAGCCATGGGCAGTAAACTCCTTCTATTCGGTCTTGTGTCAAGTTCCTTTAGAAGCTTTAGTAGCTAATGTCTATATTATTATAGTTAATTGGATCTTATATTAATTTCATGCAATTCATTTACTCTATGAAGTAATTTATTTCTAAGGCTATGTGACAATCCTATTTCTAGGTTCTTAGTCTCATATTCATTTGTGACATCAATTTATATCCTAGTTTTCTTAGTATTAATACTCCACTAGATTACTAAATTAAGTGGCCAATTTAACTTAACAATTTTTTATCCATAAACTCAACAAAAGAAATGCACAAATCACAGGTGGTGTGAGTCTTAGGCATTACTCAAGCCATAGTACCCTAAGGTATTCACATAACCTTAGAGATTTTAGCTCATGATTAAGAATAATGAGTGGATTTCATTAACTTATAAACCATGATTACAAGATAAAGGTTCAATAGAACAAAAGATGGGCAAAACAATGCTGGAAATACAGTAAGAAAGATTGCTTGGAACATTCTTCAACTCTCTCCCTAGGGTAGATTCTTCTTTTGTCAAGGATAAATCCCTTCTCTACACTCGTTCTCATGGGGTGGGGATATCCTAGAGCTATATAAGGTACTTTAGAGGAACCACCACTCATAAAGTTTTCTGACTGGGAGATGATAGCTTGTCAAGGGATGGTTGAATTTCAAGGGTTGACTGTTTGATTATTGAAAAGGAAGGCCTCCCTTGAATCCCAGGCGAAAGCGATTTAAAACTTTGCTTCAATTTTGATTAGAAAAAAATCAAGAAACTAAAAGTACCAAAAATATGAAGTGCTATAATTTAGAAATTTAAGCATGATATCACCTTTGAAGAAACACTTTTCTCCAAAAATCTTTTCGTGTTGGTGTTGTCCTCTTCCATGTAATCTTCCTTACTGTGACTTGAGGCAAGAATCGATTTGTAGGAGCCTTACAAAGGAAGGGAATATGTGACGAAGATGAGAGAGAATTGGAGAGTAGAGAGAATTGTGAAAGTTGTAGAATTATGAAAAAAAATGAGAGAGCTCTATTCTCCCTTCTCATAATTATCATTTTATAGAAGATAATTAGGTTAAAAGCCTAGTTATAAATGAATTTACTTTAATATCATATATTAAAATAAAGATTAAAATATCATTTTGGTCCCATTACTTTGATGATTTTTCCATTTTGGTCCTGGTACTTTGAAATGTCCAATTTTGGTCTCGTACTTTAAATAAAGCTTAAAAATAGTCCCAACAATTAAATTGAAAAAAAGAGAAAAGTGAAATATGATAAACAATAAGGGTAGTTGCAAATATAGCCATTAGGTCCAAAATATTTGCAAATATAGCACAATGCAAAAGAATTTGCAAATATAGCAAAATTTTGATTCTGCTTTCGAAGTCTATTAGTGATAGACCATATCAATAGTAGTGGTCTATCAGTGATAGACCATATCGCTGATAGGAGTCTATTAATGATAGAGTCTATCATTGATAGATTTTGCTATATTTGCAATTTTTTTAAAATTTGCTATACACTTAATTATTATCCCTAAAATTGCTACCCAACACAATTACCCTAAACAATACTTTTCAATTACTTTCTCTCTCCCCACCCATCCTTTATTTCTTTTCCTTTCTTGATATGAACGAAGGAACCTCAATCATGCCATATGAACATCATGGAAGACACCAAGAATCCATAAAATATACTATCCATATTCACAATGAGAAGAACTTGCAATTATGTGAAATCAAGTGAAATTTATGAAGAATCAAGCTTCATTTAATGAACAAAGACTTCAAGCTACTTCAAATGGGATGTCATTTACTCTTGGATGGTTACAAATGCATGAATTATGGATGAAAAATATTAATCTTGGATTTATTGTATTTATTAAATGTATTTTTCAGTTTTGAGTCATTTTATGTATTTTTATGTTACAATTAGATCATGGCTTATAATAGTCATTAATTATGAGTGTTACAACTCTTTGAACGCCTCTTAGAATGTCTAGGGTTAGATTTTGAGGTCTATATAATCCCATGTAATTGTTCAAAAAAGGAGATTCGGAAGAGATTTGAAAATGTAGTAAAAGAACCTTTGAGCTTTCTTTTAGCCTTTTGCTATGTTTCTTTTGCAATTCTGTGGTGTTTAGGTTGCATGTCCAGAATCATTCAAGCTTGACTTTATCAATCGTGCTTGTGGAGTGATTCAAAGATCAAGGTTCGATGGAAGCCGCAAGCTTTATCTGATTCGTGGTTTTTTCGATCGTCTAAGTAATTTGTCGTCTAGCCATTCATAGGGGCTGAGATCATCTTGATTTGGGGTGTTTGAGTTTGAGATCTAAAGGTCTTGTTCGTGAACAAGGTTGTTAGATTCAAATCCTCAAGTGTTACTTATCATTTTGACGGATTACTTAGACGATTGAAAAAACCACGGATTGGACAAAGCTTGTGGCTCCCATCGAACGTTAATCTTCAAATCACCCCACAAGCACGATTGATCAAGTCAAGCTTGAATGATTATGTACATGCAACCTAAACTGTCACACCCTTTTTCTAAGACCAATTCGTGGAAGAGCCTATAAAGGGAAGAAGTAGGACAAGAGCGGTTGTGCTCAAGTGTTAGTTTACATAGGCCGTAGATGAAATTTGAATTAGAAGAATTTGATAGAAAGGTTGCGTTGAGTGAATTCTGAATCTTGGAATCAAGTAATTCTTGAAGTTGAGAATTCTACTGTGTAGGATAAACAGATCAGGAGAACGCAACCATGATTTTAAGCTTAGAAGTACGACCTATGGAAAGAAAGGAAACCTCATCAATTGATGGGCATGGTTAAAAAGAATAGCTGAGAGGTAAGTGAAGTTGGACACATACTTAGTGGAAGACTATGTTGGACGCATGGTAGAGAGAAGGAAACACATGATAAAGGTAAAACACATGATAGTATGTAATTAAGGCAGATGCATGGTGTTATGCGGTAAGGAACAAACGCATAGAAGTATGCGTTTGAGACTTTAATGTCGGGTAGTATGCGATAGAGAAACGCTGTAAGCCCCTACCTGACATTTGGGAGTTGGCAAATTAAGAAGAAACTATGAAATGGACAGTGATTAGAAAAAGTTGGCTGAGTAGTATGGGAGCAAAAGTGGCTAAGTGTTGGCCATGCGTTAGTGGGGCTACGCGTTGAGAATATGTTGGAAGCCACGAGGCGTTGAAGAAGGTAGCTCGGCATGGACACGTGATTGGAAGCCAAGAGGCGTTGAAGGCCGCTAGGCGTTGAAGGCCACGAGGCGTTGAAGGCCACTAGACGTTGAAGGCCACTACGCGTTGAAGGCCACTACGCGTTGATGGCCACGAGGCGTTGAAGGCCACCATGCGTTGGAGACTACTATGCATTGAAGGTTGGTATGTGTTGGTACATTAGAAGAGTGGCCGAGAGGATCATGCGTTAATCGGCTATCCGGCGACTAGGCGTTGAGCAGTTGTAAAACAGCAAGTTGAAGCTATGCGTTGCTGAAGCTTTGCACGGAAGGTTGCGTCAGCCAACCTAAGTAAGAAGGTGATGGCCGTACGGGTCAGTCAGTGGTATATATATATAAGTAAGTACGCCGACTAAATAAACACTTTAGACATATTTTGAACCCAGATTTACCCCTTTTCGCAAAAGAACAACGAGGAGAGGTGGAAGAAGCTGTTTATGCCGAAGTTAAGTAGGAACCAAATCATTTCCATGGAGAAATTGAAACTGGAACCAGAAACTTGACTGTTGATGATAATCTAGACACCATTCGGTGTTTGAAGAAGAGTGAGCTGGGGAAGTCGAAGCTAGGGCAAAAATTTTAAGGTGAGTGAGTTAATTCTTAGCAACTCCTGTAAAGGATGTTTAAGCCAAATTTGAGCAAGAGTATGTTAAATTTTAGGAAGAAGTATTCGGAGTTGAGCTACTACATGAGTTGCTAGTTGATTCGAGGTAGCTGGAGTTATTCAAGAATAATTCTCAAACGAAGAAAAGTTAGGGTTTGAAATCTCGAGGTAAGTTAGAAAGCTCACTTCTTTACAAGTTTGTAGAAGAGAGAAAGTTCTGATTTTGGCTGGATTTCGATGTTTAGCAGTTTTGAGAACGGGTTAGAAAAGAAAGAAGAAAGCATTGACCATCGGGGGGTCGCTAGGACAGAAGTATCGCTAAAGAGTTGGAGGGTGATCAGCGAGACAAGTGTCGCTGGTAACACAAAAGGGCCTTGCGTCTCACAACTCTCGCTGACTCTCGTTTGTTAAGGTAATATCGCTAGTCTCGCGAAGCTGGGTATCGCTGATGTCGCATGGTTATGAGTAGTTTAATCTAATAATCTCGCTGATACTTGTGAATCTCGCTCATTATTGTAAGTTGTAAACAAGAGAGAGACTAGTGATGAAAACCCATGTTTGAGATATTTAAGCAAACATAGTGGATATAAAGAGGAATATAAGAAATGTCTAACACGAAAAAGGTGTGTTTACAAGTTAAGAAAAGCTAGGGAAAGCATATAACCCGCTCGGAGCCCAGAATAAGTCGTGAGTGACTTTATGGTTTGAGATAAGCTTAACTTGAATATTATTTTCTATATGCTTAATAATATCTTTGAAGCATGAGTTGAAGTGTACTTCTATGTATGAAACTAGCACATATCTTATATGTGAGATAGAGCTTGATAATGTATCAAATAATGTTCTAAGTTTTACCAAGCTAGTTGCTAGATGAATGTTCTAAGAATTCTGAGATATCATGATTATAGTTAATTTATGATAAATGTATTGTGCATGTCTGTGCACTAGAAAGATTCGAATGGGACCCAATGCTGAAGGACAGGTGAAGGTATATGGGCAGCCCTTGTATTTTATGAAGTCTGAGATATTATGATTACTGTTAAATTATGATAAATGTGATGTGCAAGTTAGTGCTCTAGAAAGATTCTATTGGGACCCAATGCTGAAGGACATGTGAAGGCATATGGGCAGCCCTAGTATTTATATGAAGCTCTCACCAAAGGATATAAAGACGGTGATTGAGTATTTCCCTAGGACCCTAGTACCAAAGGACATGAGAAGGTACACGGGCAGCCCGAGATCAGACAAACTTATAAGCAGAATAAAAGGCATCTGACGCTGAGGTGTTGAGATTACTCCACACAGCTAAGGCTTATTGACGTTGGGTGTGTTGACTTCGCTCCGCCTCAACAAAGGTTCAATGAAAAGATATCCATTTACGTAATGATAGTTATTTACAAGTTATAGTTATTTACAAGTTTATGAAGGATGATATGAAGCATGATCAAGTAGTTCATACAAATGATTGTAGTTATGTTTTTATTGAGTTTATACTTTAGTTAGTCACTCACTGAGCATTGTAGCTCATAGATTCTTGTTTCTCTGATGTTTTCTTTCCAGGTAGCGAGCGTGTTCGGGGTGCCTAGCCTACCATCAAGATTCGTCTGAGCCAAATTAGAATTTTGTAATTGGGAACTTGTAAACCCCATCCCCATGTAGAAATTGTACTTATTTTAAGTGGCATTTGTGAGGATCACCAAACATACTTGTAAACTTTAAACATAGCCTTTTAAATCTTACTTATGATGCTATTCTATCAGGAGAGTTTTTGCATAACTATTGTAAAGGCTAAGCATTTTGCCAGCTAATTATGATATAGAAATGTATATATAACAGTCTTAAACAGAATACAGACTAGGTAACACTCACTCCTAGGTAAAGATATAGATATAAATATAGATATCTAGGATGGGGGTGTTACATAAACACCATAAAATTGCAAAAGAAATATAGCACAAGGCAAGAAAACTCGAAAGCTATTTTACTACATTTTCAAATCTCTTCCAAGTCTCCTTTTTTGAACAATTACATGGGATTATATAGGCCTCAAAATCTAACCCTAGACATTCTATGAGGCTTCAAAGAGTTGTAACACTCATAATTAATGACCATTATAAGCCATGATATAATTGTAACATAAAAATACATAAAATGACTCAAAACAAAAAAAAAAAAATTTAATAAATACAACAAATCCGAGATTAATATTTTTCATCCATATTCCATGCATTTGTAACTATCCAAGAGTAATGACATATTTGAAGTAGCTTGAAGTCTTTGTTTATTACATGAAGCTTAATTATTCATATTTTACATGACTTTACATAATTGCAAGTTCTTCTCATTGTGAATATGGATAGCATATTTTGTGGATTCTTGGTGTCTTTCATGATGTTCATATGGCATGATTGAGGTTCATTCGTTCACATCATTTCTTCATCTTCTCCGTCACTCTATCTCTCTTCCTCTTTTTTCCCTATTTCTTTTGTTTTTCTCCTCGATGAGCACCATTGTTCACCATCGCCATCTTGCGACTGCCCATATCATATAACTCATCGTGGCACCAATTGGTTTTCTCCCTCCACGCCCATGAGAGAGAAAATAAGAAAACATAAATCAAAAAAAGATTGGAGTTAATAAGAAAATATTCCTCTATCATCTTCTTTTCAATTTTTTTACATCAGTTTTATTTCAAGATTTTGTTTGTTGGGTATGTATTTCTTTTTTGGTTGGTTTTAGCAAAGGAGAGGAAATTTGATCTTATGGTTCTTTGCTTGGTTTCTTCGTCTAGCGGTCGTTAATTTTTCAACATCTCCTTTCCTCTTTCGTAATTTCTTTGTCTCATGGTTTTTAATTTTATTTTGGGTGTGCAGAAGAAATAAGAGAAAAAAAAATAAGGAAATTAAGACGAAAATGAAGAAGAAGAGAGAAGATAGAAAGTAATTTACAAGTAAAAAAAATTGATTTCTATCATATTTAAAATTATTTTTTTATTTTTGTTTGACAACTCAGCTGTTTATTATTTATAATTTGATACCAGAAACTATTTCTAAGTTTTACTAAAAATACATGAATTAAAATTGGACATTTAAAATCACAAGGACCAAAATGGAATAATCAAAATACAAGGACCAAAATGATATTTTTACATAAAATAAATTATTATTTGAATCAGATTCAAATGTACATTTCTCTCGTAACATATAGTTTCAATATGAATCACATTCATATTAAATGACTAATTATTGGAATCATATTCAACTACATTAAGCTTCACTTATTACATAGTTTTAACATGAATCTCATTCATATTAAATTATGAAATATTTGAATCATAACTAAATAATTTTATTCTTCCATAATATATAGTTTTAATTTGAATCACATTCGTATTTAACTATATATTAATGTATCTATATACATTATTAACTTATATTAATTTTCTCTAATACAATAAATATGTTTTCTATTAATTAATTATTTGAACACTTCAAATTATTCTTTCATTATCTTGATTCTTGTTGGTCCGTTATGAGCCAGCAAGGGACCTCATGTACCTACATAATATAAGCTCTAATGATCCAAAATTAATTAATTAATTTTCATTCATTAACTATGAGACAAACTACTATAGACCCATAATTGCACTCATATTCTTTCATTATCTTAATTCTTGTTAGTCCGTTATGAGCTAGCAAGGGGACATCATGAACGTACAAATTATAAGCTTTAGTGATACGAGATTAATTAATTAAACTATCTAACTAATTCATTTCTATTCATTAACTATGTGGCAAACCACACTATAGACCCATGATTGCACTCTTATGCATTTGTAGGATAAGTTGCGTCTATGAATATAATCATTACTTATAAGTTAATCATTCACGAGATGTTCATAATTATAGTTGAGTCAAATGTTTGTTGATCCTCTAATGAATAATTTGTTTATTGTCCAATCATAAACCAAAATCCCTCTCGAGCAGTGAGAAAGTGGAGCCCGTTGTTTAAGTCTCAGAGTTAGCACTTAAGAGAACTTCTCATCTACATATACGAGAAAGAGTGAGTTCCATTTTGTGAAATTACATTCCCAACTCTCCATTTGATAGAGTCCCCAAAATTGTAGGCATATTAAGTCGACGGCTCAATCTACTCTCACCCATACAAATCAAAGAACAAGCCTCACAGGTGAGAGTTCATAATTCACACAAGATTAAAATCGAGTTACATTTGATTATCCTGTAAAATATTAATATTTTCAATTAACGAATTTACAAAGATAAATTAATTATTTTGCGGTTCAGACTTATACAAACTTTTTGAATAGGATACCTACACTCACATGTCTCTACATAAATAATTTGGATAAAATAAATTGTAACAATTACAAAGTGAGTTATATCCATGGTGTCAGTAGGATAAGACACCCAACCTTATCCATGTACTTAGACTTTTTAGGTTATTTCTTCAACATGATCCACCTTTAATGTAAACTATATATTGTTCAATATTACATCTCATAACATTGGATATTTACTGTAATAGATGATTTAATATTGCACGATCTAATAATTAAAATAAATAATTATTTGAATATCGATTTAACTATAAGGCTCTAGGGGACAAATCCCAACATTCCCATCATTTTGTAGGCTCAAATTGATTGTAGAAGTGTTAGAATTGTTGCTTCGGAGGTGCACTAGCCAATTTCGATGCTGAAAAACAACTATGGATGTGAGAAATGCAATTGCAGACTACTGGACAAAAATCTAGATTTTAGGATTTTGATGCAACTGCATCGACTTTAAGTGATGCGAGCGCATCAACGTGAATCGATCAAAATTACGTGCCAATGTTCATAAAACAACAAAAATTAGTAAAAATCAACTTTACCATTTTACTAAATTATGGCCGATTTGGAACCTCATGATTTTGAGGAATTTCAATTCATAAGGGATTTTAAATGAATTCTATTGTTTATTTTTGCAGGAAAGATAATGATTTTAAAATTCAAAATGATTTCATATCCT
Organism: Citrullus mucosospermus; assembly: GCA_030954485.1. Taxonomy (NCBI): domain Eukaryota; kingdom Viridiplantae; phylum Streptophyta; class Magnoliopsida; order Cucurbitales; family Cucurbitaceae; genus Citrullus; species Citrullus mucosospermus. The sequence continues at coordinate 11,218,137 of CM062057.1, read as the reverse complement.
GTTGTTATTTACAAAAAAAATTCCCAACAAAAAAATGCTCAGATTTCGTAGTGATTTCATAGGATTTAAAAATTAATTGCTTAATTGACCTTGTCATATTCTAATTTTTAATTAACACATCATACTTAAAAGCTTATATTAGTAAATTCTTAACTTTATTTTCCTTTTCAATTACCATCAAAACACAAAATTTTAAGTACATTAATTTCAAAATTTGCTCGTTCCAAACATAGTTGTTAATTTAAAATAATTTATCGAATTTTAAATCACAGGATTTACAATCATTTCTTCAACTTTCTCGAATCCAAAAAGAGAGTAAAAATATAGAAATATCATCCTAAAATATCAACGACGTATCATATAGTTTTCTCTATATGTCGTTTTTTCTATCTTTGTTCAATATAAAGCTTTTATAACATTGTAATTTCTATACAATCTACCAAGATTATGATATGATGCTCTAAACTCACCTTTTTAGTACTAGACACGTAGATTTTATAATAAACAAATTACAACTATTTCTTTTTTATGTAAATATTGCATGCGTCCTATAATTTTGTAATTAATTACCAATATTTGATATTATCTAGTAATTATTTTTTCATTTTTTTTTTACAATTTATACTTTCGCATCAACATTTACAATATACATCTAAACATTTTCTTACTTTATAGAAATAATGATTAAAATAGTTAATTAGAGTCTAATTAAGCCACAATCAAAGTTTTATTAATTAATTATAATAATTTTCATAAAATTTTTTGAAATTTTCATTGACATCAATATTTCCATAAAATCAAAATCTCAATATTTTATGCACATCGATATTTTGAACCTTCATGAAAGAACACTTTTTTTTTTAAAAAAAAAAAATTGGTTCAAAGAAAAAACTTTAATTTAATAGATTTCAACATTTTCTTGTCTTGAAAAAGTTTGAATCTTGAATAAAATTGAAAATTCTAAATGATTAAGATCAATATGTTTAATTTAATTTTTAAATACGAAAAGAAAGCATCTAGGAAAAGTAAAAAAGAAACATACAAAAGCAAAAAACTTGAGGGATCGAAATAATGTAAGAAAAAATTTGTGAAAACGAAAAAAGAAAAGGCAAGGGCAATGATCCGGTAAAACAATTACATCAGTTAAACGAATGGATGAGTGCCACGTATATAATGAGGAGGTAATAGCGCTGAATTCAGACTTGCTTACTACATCCTAATAATGCTCCCCTATTAAAATATCTTCTAGAAACCAACCACCTTCACTGCCTGCAAATAACGCGAATCTCTCTCTCTTCATTTCTCTCTCTCTTCATTTCTCCCTCATCCCAATCGAAAGCGAAATCAAACTGCGAACAAAATTAAAATCATTTCACAAGAAAAAGTGATCCGAAAACAACAAGAACCATACTAATTTGAGACCCCAATTCTGGTTTCGGCTCATCCTTTCCTCATCTTTCCCCTTTGCAGCCGAAGAGTTGAACCAGGATTTCACGATTAGGGTTAGGGTTAGGGTTTGTTTTGAAGGGGGCCTGGATCAGAAAAGCGTTAGGTATGGCAGTGTTGGTATTTGGATAGAGTGAAATTTGGGGATTTGACCATGGGACGCGCCATAGGTTGGTTAATTTCTGGTTATTGTTGGTGATGACTAGAGACCGATGTCACCTGGGAAAGAAGATGATGGGTAGGGGTGCGGATGGAGGCTGTGGTACTGAGGAGAGGCCTTGTCCAGTGGCGAGAGTGCCGAACAGAATAACGTTGACCCAAACTCGAACAGACGAGGAAAAGCTGTCTACTGTGGACATTGATTATTACGCGCAGGCTCAAAAGGCTTTATGTGAGCGTTCGCCATTTGATATTGCGGAAGAGAGTTCAGCTCCTTGTGTCCCTACTTTGCCCAGTAGGCTGGGTAACTTCTTGAGTAGACATACGGGTGGTAAGAAACGGCAGAGGAAATCCAATTCCGGGGCAGACAAGAAGTCTTCTAGGCAAGGTGAAAGGTCGCGTGGTTCCAACATTTGGGTCGAGACAGAAGAATATTTTAGAGTTTTGACGCTGTCTGATGTAGACACTTTGCGTACAGCGTCTTCCTTTAGCAGTTTAGTGGCTAGGAAATGTTTTTCAATTCCGTCTTCAAGAGATGTTCCAGAAGCAAATGTAGGTGGCAGTGAGAATATTAGTGATGAGAATAGGGATGGGGCCATTATTAAAGACGAGGTTGAGGATGATCGTTTGTGCTCGGCTGTGGGCATGGTTGAAACCAGTGGTTCACCTCTCGAAGATAAGGGTTGTTTGAACTTGGATTCTTCTTGCGGCTTAGAGTGGCTTTTAGGTTGTAGGAATAAGGTGTCTTTAACTTCGGAGCGGCCTTCGAAGAAACGGAAGCTTCTAGGTGGTGATGCAGGATTGGAAAAAGTCCTGATTGTTTCTCCTTGCGATGGAAATCCATCTTTGTGCCACTTTTGCTCTAAGGGTGATACGGGCAAAAAGTTAAATCCATTAGTTACTTGCAGTTGTTGTCATGTGGTGGTTCACTATAAGTGCTATGGCATAAGAGAGAAAGTCAATGGATCCTGGTTGTGTTCTTGGTGTAGGCAGAAGGATGAAACTAATGATTCCACGAAGCCTTGTTTGCTCTGTCCCAAGCAGGGTGGTGCTCTGAAACCTGTACACAAGAGCGTTGACAGTGGATTTTCTGTTGAATTTGCTCATTTATTTTGTAGCCAGTGGATGCCAGAGGTATATATAGAGAACTTGACGCAGATGGAGCCCGTTATGAATCTGGGAGATATAAAAGAAACCAGAAAAAAGTTAGTATGTAACATATGCAAAGTCAAGTATGGAGCTTGTCTTCGGTGCAGCCATGGTATGTTCATTGCCCCATTATTCTATGCCATTCTCCTTTTCTGTTTGGATGATGCATCAGAAGCACATTCTACGTGGCTACTATGGTCGTCAGATTTTGGCTTATGTTTCTTTTGTTGACTTCTGTATGCTGTTGTACTGGGTAGATTAGTTTTAAGCTATCTAGCAGAAAAGCATGTTAACGTCACTTGTACAAAGTATTTAGAAGTTGGTAGAAATCTGAAATCAGCGAACAATTATTTTCTACTACACTCGTGGTTTGATTTTATGTTCCTGGCTGCTCTCTCTCCCTCTCTCCGTCTCTTTCTCTCTTACATGCACAAGTTATGCTTTCTGACTTCTTTGGAAGGTTAGTTGCTGACTGCTGAATTATCATATCAATACTACCATATCGAGAGATATAGGAACGGGTATTAAGAGAGTGGCGTGTGTTCATATTTGTTATATTTCTTTTCTCGCTTGTCTATACTCCAAAAGATGCGAGCAGTATAGTAGGCCCCAGGATTTATTATTGGTTGTAATTAGTTATCATGTTATTTATTTAATTTCAGGTTTATGAAATTTAAATAAATGACGGGTCTTTATGTCATGTTAGAGTGTCTTGTTTAAAAAACATGCCGACTGGGAGCATTAGCTGGACAGGCTAGTTTCTTCTTTTATGCTTTGTACGTTATAAATTCTGATAGTAGTAGGGCAACTTTCTTATACGATGTTTCATGTTGGTGGTTCCTGATTTTCCAGAAAGAAATAATCTTCTGGAATTTCTGGATATTTTATAATTCGTGCGTTCCAACTTATAAACCTCTTATTGGAACTCTGAAATGCCACTTCAATGCCAAAAGGCATATTAGAACAAACATTTCCAGTTGGAGACTAACTAAGATAAATTGAAATGCGCAAAAGGTTGCTTATTTTTGCACCAATAAAAAACAGTAGACAAAACTAAATCCATAAACCTATAGAAAAGGAAAAAGAATCTTGGAAAAGACGACCATTGTGTTCACCCCAAAGAGTTCTGGAAAGCACGCATGTTAGCCAGCCAAACCATCTTTTTAGTCATCCTAAAAGGATGACCCACCAAAAGAGACGCTACAATATCAAGAATGGGATCATGATAGGTCACAGACCAACCAAAAGCTTCCAAAATTATGTGCCAAAAATGAGAAGCAAAAGAACAATGCACAAATAAATGAGCTGGGGACTCAAGATGACATCGACACATGATACACCAAGAAGGAGAAAGAGACATATATGACATTCGACGTTGTAACCGATCGACAATATTAACAACTCCAAAACTTGGCTCCCATAGGAAAAATTTTATTTTCTTAGGATATGGATCATTCCAGATAATAGAATAAAGATCCTTGACAAGAGGCTCAACCGTACCCACTAGATTTGCCGTAATAAATTTAACAGAAAAAGATGGAGATGGATCCAAGGACCAAGACCATATATCAGGTAAAGGTCGTAATCTTGATAACAGGTGGGATAATGAAGCCTATTCAAGAGTCTCCAAATTGTTAAGATCACGACCAAGACACAAAACCCATGCCTCTGTATCCGCAATCCGCGCTTTGGCCATAAAGTCAGGCTGAAGTGCAAGACGATAAACGCGGGAAAGCATTGGAAAAAAGACCACAACTCAACCAAGGATCCTTCTAGAAAGAAATAGATGGATCATCACCAAGAGTAGTTATGGGTACAAGTAGCAATCAAATCAATAGTGTGACAAATACACCCCCAATGGGGATTTTGAGGACCCATAATGGACAACAGCAGGGCGAGCACTAGAAGGTGAGTAATGTAGCCACAATAAGTTTTCGCCAAAAAGCATCACGTTCATGAAGAAAGCGCCAAATCCATTTTACAAAAAGAGTAGAATTATGATGACAAAAACTACCAACACCCATACCACCCATCAATTTCGGACGTTGAACAATCTCCCAATAAACATTATGAAAAAGCTCCATTCTTTTGCTCACTTGGTTGGTTGTGTGATGGGGGAGGGGAGAGATGCGTACTTTTGGGAAGATCATAGGGTGGGGGAGAGTCCTTTCTTTATTATTATTTTTTTCTTTGTATCATTTGTCATCCCTAAAAAATCACTTTGTTGCTGAGTTTTTAGTTTGGATTGGGAGCTTTTGTTCCTTTTCCTTCGAGTTCCGTTGTTCTTTGGAGGATTAAGATCCTTAGAAAGGTGAGGTTCTTTACTTGGCATGTTCTTCATGGCTGTGCTAACACGTATAGGCTCGTGAGGAAGTTGCCTTTGCTTTTTGGGCCTTTTTGATGTATTCTTTGGCGTTGTGATCTAGTGAGTTCGGTTTGAGATTCTTTTTTTTAGACGTTCGGTATGGTGTATGTTGGTCACAGAGACATCAGTGCTATGATCGAGGAGTTCCTCCTCAATTTGCCTTTTGGGGAAAAAAGTTCTTTTTTTTTGGCTTGCTAGGGTGTGCAGAACAGTAGGGTTTCTAGAGGTGTGGAGAGGGATCCTAGGGAGCTATGGTCCCTTGTTCTCTTTCATGTCTCTCTTTGGACTTTGGTTTTGAAGACTTTTTGTAATTATTCTATAGGTATGACTTGGCATAGTTGGAGTCCCTTCTTGTAAAGAGAGTTCTTCTTTTCTGTGGAATTGTTTTTTGCATGCGTGTGTATTCTTCCATTTTCTCTCAATGAAAGTGGTAGATTTCATCCAAAGAAAAAACATTATGCATCCCACCAGCGCTCGAGAACCTTCCAAAAAATAGTCTTGAATCAACTTATCCAAACTCTTAATAATATCAGTAGGAGCACAAAAAAGAGAAAGGTAATAAGTAGGCATGCTGGTAACTGTAGCCCGAATAGGTGTATGCCTTCCTCACTTGGAAATAAAAGCATATTTCCAATTGTGAAGCTTATGCTGTATATGCTCAACAACAAATAGGGAGAGTGAGGGGTCCCTTCCAAAGGCAAGCCAAGATAGGTGGAAGGCCGACTACCTTGCTTGCGACCAAAAGAGGTCAACATCCAATCCAATTTAGACTCAATAATTTTGATTCCTCATAGTTCACTCTTAGAAAAATTAATAGCCAAACCAGAGGCTTGCTAAAAAAATTTGGATAGCATCAAAGAGATGTTGTAAAGCCAGACGATATGTGAGGGAGAAAAGCAAAGTATCATCTTCAAATTGAAGATGACTAAAAAAAAAAAAAAAGAAAGACCCACCAATAGAATGAGATGCTATATGGCCCAAAAAAGGAAGAAAGGAAGACCCACCAATAGAATGAGATGCTATATGGCTCAACAAAGAGCTATATGATCTATAAGAAAGGGCAGAGCAGGTCCCTTATGTGATGCCACAAGATGGGGTAACTTTCCCTTGGGCCGACAATTAATAATAATAGAAAAATTTGCACTAGAGATACAACCATGAATCCAGGATTGCCAAATAGGACCAAAACCCTTAACCTGAAGCCCAACATCCAGAAAGTCCCAATCAATATTATAGAAAGCCTTCTCAAGATCCAATTTAAGAATACACTATTTTTCTAATTCGTAAACAGTCAGCAAATAACTCAAACATTGTATGGATTGAAAACGTTGTACTAACTCAAACAGCAAATAAAGGAAACATGATGAGGAACCCCTCTAAAGAAAAGGGGATCGATCAAGTAAAATAGTGCTGATAGAATAGTTACCAGGAAAAAAAAAAACATAAAAAAGGTGTATATTGAGGGATAACAAAGACTCCAATGGGCTTGAATCAAGAACATTGGATTTTACAAAACTTTTGTGGATGATGCTCAACGAGGGAAATTGGACCAATTAAATTCCGTACCTTCCATTTGTTTTTCTTTCGTCAAAGACTTCTATGATTTTTTCTATCCAATCTCCAAGAAATTAGTTATTAATCGACTAGAGATTTTGTCTGTTCTTTTTCTTTTCTGATATACATGAGTGGCTTGGCTTGAGTGTACCTCCACTATTCTCTTGAAATTACTGCCTCAGCCTACTATATTTGGTCTTAGAGAATAGGAGCTCAATATTTAGCTACTCATTTTCTCGAGCTTAGAGGTTCAAATTTCTCATCCCCACATTTGTTGTAAAAAATTGGTTTGGATTGTTTCTGATATACATGAGTGTCTTGACCAACTTGAGTGCACCTCGACTATTCTTCTGAGACAACGGGCTGATCCTACTACATTTGGTTTCCTAAGTAACTCGTAGGACATGAATTCTATGAATTCTAGGTAGGTGGCTATAGTGGCTTGAATCCATCCCCTTTTCTCCTCTTATTATTTACCTGGCATGTATGGACCCTTGGGCCCAACCATGGTTGCTTTTTTATCTTGTTTCTGGAAGGTTGTGCTCAAGCTAGTAGAAGGAAGAAGTTCTGAAATCTTTTAGAAGCACACTTTGAGCAATTGCAAGTTTGTATTAATCTCGGTGAATAGGTGTAGCTCAATATTTAATACATCTACTCATTTTCTTGAGTTTAGAGGTTCAGATTTCTCATCCCACATTTATTGTAAAAAATTAGTTTGGACCATTTAGATTCAGCTTTTAAGAGTATTTTCTAAAATCCTGGGCTCTGTTAAGTAATCACGATTTTGTTGAAAGGTTTTAAGGGTTCTATTTACCAGCTAGCTGAAGGTATGATAGCTAGACGGATGGGTTTGAAGAAAAAAGTTGCTATTCACTGCCATGCTCAATATTACAGCAGCCAATCTTATTATGTGGAGATGATCTGATTGTAAAATTTTTCAACGCACAAGCAAATGTAGTGGAGATATGATTGGCAGCTTCCATAGGGGGGGGCAGATGTGCGACCTATTTTTGAGTTGATCTATCTCGAATGAGAACATCAATATTCTTTGGGGCTAGAGGGTTTCTTACTTGCAAAAATTCCTTTTAACTTGTATTGTACTGTGTGACATTGGTATCCGATGTCATAGATGTAGTGTTTAAATTGAATGGAAAGGAATATACTACAATTAAAGGTTTTGGAGATTCCATTCTTCTTTCTTTTATCTCTGGTTCTCTCTGATTCTAATTTATATGAAACTGATGCACTATATTGAAGAGCATAAAAAGAAGGGAGATGAGGTATCCCCACAAGACCAAAATGTTACAAAAGGGGGCCCAATTGGTTTGTACAAGGTCATATTTACAAAATTACTAAAATACTAGACAGAGAACACTAGATGGAAGCAAAGAGATAAATAGAGTCTCAAAACACCTCAGGTTAGAGTAATCTCTTTGAAGACCCACAGCCTCCAAAGAAGCCATCACCACATTTGACCTCAAAACTCTAGCATGACCTTTAAAGGGATTGCTGCATTTAAGCTAGCCTCCTCAGTTCTTTTTTTTTTGGAACAAGAAACAACTTCTCATGCAATGAAAATGAATAAAAGTTTAAAAGGTCCAGTCTCCCAAAAGGAGAGAAGAAAAAAATATACGAACAAAAATACAACCAAATAGAGATGAAGTTTCTAGCCTACTGCAAACATGCCTCCTTCAAATACTGAAAAAGCAAAGACTACTAAAAAAACACCAGGGGGCCAAAATTTGGCCACCAATCAACAACAAACCAACAAAGAGGAAACTGAAAACTTCTCAAATTTGCACAAACTGGAAATTCGATAAAAGAAACTTTTGATGAAGCAGCACCAAGAAGTCTCCTCAATCTTATTACACAAACACCAATGGATGCCAAACAGATAGAACAATCTGTCCCAGCTGGTTCTCACAAAATCACAGTGCAGGAAAATGAGCTCTTGATTTTCTGAATCCCTTCCTGCACATTACTTACGAACTAGGGGGAATGCAATCTATGGAAGTTTCTCTTTCTAAGGTCTTTTGTACATTAGACAGTAATTTCTCTTGAAAACAGATCATATTGGCATTTAGAGGTGGAACTCATCAATATCATGGAATTTAATAGGCAGTTCTTTGAGATCAGATATTGTCAAACATTACAGGATTCAGCAGTACTGTGCACAATGAAGAGGCAGGGGTGCTTCCCTTGATTCATTTTCTTTGGTTTTTTTTTTTTTTTTTTTTAATTTTTTCTTCCTCATTTTTGTTATAAAATCCAAAGCGAACTACGTAACAAGAGTCGACAAGTAGGGGTGAGCAGAGCTAGCCAAATAATCGAGCTGAACGGCCGAAACCGGCCGAACCGAAGAAAACCAACCGATTTTCCCTTAAATCCGGTAGGAACTGTTTTTTCCAATGAAAAACCTAACCCCGACCACCACCGGCTGACTTTAGCCCGAGCTCGACCGTTGGCGACCACCACCTGCATCCAACCTGTCCTAACATGCCACCTGCAACCTCATTAATAAAGAAAATAATTTAATAATTGTAAAACCGTGGGTATTAATGTGTTTCTAGAAAACCACCTTGAACTTATAAAACAATCATTAATTTCATTTTCTATCTTCTCTCCACTCCCAAAAATTCCCCATCTTTCCCCTCCTCTCTCTTCTTTCACCTACCTTCTTCTCCCCTCTCATGCGAAATCTCTCTTCTTTCACCTACCTTCTTCTCCCCTCTCATGCGAAATCTCTCTTCTTTTTCTTTCTTCATCTATCATTTCTATTCTTCTTCCTTTCTTTTTCTCTTCTTCTCCATTTCTTCTTCTATCTCCGTGACTTTGTTTTCTTTATTCTCTGTTTCTTATTTTCTTCTCCCTTTATCACTCTCTCTTCTTTGGTTTTTTTTCTTCCTTTACTTCTCATTTTTCTCAATTTTTTCTATTGAGTTCGCCGGGCTAAGAAAACCGATGAAATCACCCGACCAGCCCGTTCGGCCGATCGACATTCTCTGTTGTCCTGAAACCGACCGCCGAAAACCGATGTGCTGGTGGTCGGCGCCGGTTTTGGGCCCAAAACCAATGTTGACCGATCGATGATCACCCCTATCGACAAGGATGAGAAATCTTCTTAGCTACAAATATATCACTTTACAAAATGTCTATCCAAATTACATTAGAAATTCCAAGGGGGCTTTTGACTTTGACATAGTAGAAATTGAATAACTATAACAATCTGATAATATTAGTTGAAATCCTAATCTACATGTATATTGATTATAGATTATTTAATTGTACACATTTAAATTGAATTTGATAATAAGATTTTGTTTAATAACTTTCTAAATACTGGATATTAAAATTAATTATTTCTAATTTAAAAAATTAAATTACATTTTATATTAACTTCTTTTCCTGGCTTAATGTGCCAATGTCCAGTTCTAACATAGGCTTAGGTTGATGATTCCCCTAATTTGGTTACTGCATGCTAAACAGCCCTAAAAGTCTAGATATTCTGAACAACCGTTAAATAAGGCCCCCGTTGTAGTTGTGCTGTGGCTTCGTTGACCCTTACCATTCTCAAGGCAAGATTTGGTGCAATTTGGTGGAACCTAGCCTTTGGCCAGTTCGGTTAGAAATATGAACAAGAGGAAATTTTGAGGACAAGATTAAAGATTCTGGATTTTGCATCCAGAGAAATTTTGGAAGTCAGATAGTTATTTGTGTTCTTCTCAGGCATACTCTTGTAATTGCAACTTCCCTTTGATTAATGCCATTTGGAGTATTCTTCAGGTGGGGAGGATGGTTCATCTTCCTTCCCCCTTTTTGTGGTTTTTCTTGGATAATTTTTTTATCCAGGATGAAATAAGTCCTAAACACTATTATGATCCTGTTACTATATTAAAAAAAAATTGCTTTTTCATTTCCAATCAAACGATTTAGCATAAAGTGAAACTGTAAGTGTTTAACGAGCCCATCTCTTTTTACTGGTAAGTAGTAGTTCCTCCAAAGATGTCCCATATTCCCTTCAGATCCCTCTCTGGTATATGACTGTCTAAGGAGCACCTATGGGCTATTTCAGCGGTTTTGTGGAAGATTTGGGGTGAAAGAAATACAAGTTTTTCCAAGATACAGTAAAATCTTCCAAGGAAGTCTTAGAGTAAGCTACTTTCAATGCACTCTTTTGGTCTAAAAATTTACAGGCCATTAAAAGTCGATAGGCTGTTGAGAATATACGTCCATTTACAAGAAAATAATTTATTCTTTGATATATATGCTAATCCTCACTGTGATTTGTTTATATGGTTTACCGTCCTGTACTGTCTTTGCATGGTGGTGAGAACAGGAACTTTTTCTGTCTTGGATGTTTTAATTCACACGATATTTTTGGCTTGATATGGTTCTTCTTTGGTTTGTTATGATGTTTTATTTTGCTAATTTGTTTGTTTGTTTGAGGATGATTTTCAGTATTTGGATTTGCTCTTCCCTCTGCCTGTTTTGATTTTTCTGTTTTCTCATTCCGTCCAACCCCTTTGAATTCTATCCTGCTCTTTATTAAAGGTTATCTTGCTGGGTGATTGCTCTCAGGAACCTGCAGAACCTCCTTTCATCCAATTTGTGCAAGGGAGGCTAGACATAGAATGGAGGTGTGGGCCAAATATGGGTGTGATAATGTAAGTGTGAATTATTTTCATTCTACAATTAGGCCTGCCTGATAACAATTTCACATGCAACTTCAATCAAAACAAATTAAAAGTGACTGTAAAATGTTACCCAATCACATTTATTTCTTTATTATTATTTATCAAGAAGCCTGTTGTATTGTCTAGAGTGTCTTCACTTCTCCAAGATCTAAAGGTGTGCTTCTATCAGGTTGAGCTTCGTGCTTTCTGCTCTAAGCACTCAGAAAGTCGAGATAGGAGCAGCGTTCAAGACCCTTCGGAAGCTGTTAACAGTAGCTCATATGTGGTCAACCACCTTCCAGTGACATTGTCAATTAACCGGCCACAAAAATTAGTTGGGAGAAGGAACATTGATAGCCTTCTACTCTGTCCGGAAGCTTCTGATACCAACTCTGGAAAATTGGATGATGGCGAATTAGAAGATATAGGATCTGCTGATCCCAGTTTAAATGCTGCTTGTGTTGATACACAGAAGTCTACTGTCCAGGAGGTTGAGGATGTTAACCCACTTGACTCGCTTAAGTTTGCATCAATTATGAAAAAGGCAAGTTTGTCAATCCTTTTTTTTCCCGTTTATTATTTTTTAACATGCATTCTTTCTTTCTAGGACTGTCTTAATTAAATTGTATGTCTACCTTCGTGCAGTTGATTGATAAAGGAAAAGTGAACGTTAAAGATGTAGCCTCAGAAATTGGCATACCGCCTGATTTATTATGTGCAAAACTTACTGTAATGCCTGTGATTATTAAATTTTTTGTTATTGTTGATTTGATCTCTTTCCCATATAACAAAGTTCGTGTCTGCTTATGCTTATGATGTCCTTCATGTTGCAGGCTGACAACATTGTCCCCGACTTGAAATCCAAAATTGTTCGATGGCTAAAAAATCATGCTTATATTGGTTCCTCGCAGAAAAATTTGAGAGTCAAACTTAAATCGGCTGTTTTATCTAAGGCTGTTGTTGGTGCTGCTGATCGTCCTGACTCTTTGTCAGTACTTGATTCGGACAATTCAGATCTTATTGCTGATAAGATGGTTACATCTCGAAGAAAAAATAAAAGCAATATTAGCCATTTGAAGAATGATGAAATCAAATCTTTACCTGAAGAAGCTTTAGGTGGCCATGATCTAGCAATGCAAAGCGATACCTTGAACCAGCAAGCTTGTGAAGATCAAGATGGTTCAAAGAAGGAATGCATCCAAGACGCTGGTGAGAAGGTGAGCTCATTAGCATTAATTTTCTTTTGTCTTGCCATTACTTTTATGGGCTGCTAATCTCCCCCCCCCCCCCCCCCCCCCCCCCATACATTTTCTTTTGTACAGTTATGTTTTGTTCCCCCTTGGCCTACCTGGTTGCTTTGATTTCTTGATTGGTGGACTTATTAAGTATCCAGTCATTGGACAATGTAATAAAGAATGTTGTTTGTTTATTGAGGTGGTTGCAATACCAACCTTACTTGAACAAGATCTATTTTATAGGTTGTACAACTGTATCCTTGAGTTCTAAGGAGATGGTTGCAATAAATGGACTTGATAATATCAATGCAAAGGCAAAATAGAGTAATAGACTGGCAGTTTTGTTCTTATCTGTCTGACTGACTGTCTCTATGTTAGTTCATTGCTAATTTGCTGCATTTTCAATTCTGCTAAGATAACATTTGCATGTGCTGGTTTATGGAAAAAGTTCTGTATAATCAATTTTTCAATGTTTTACATTATCATGCTTCATTGTGCTCATCTTTTATTGTTTAGCCAATATTAACTGACTGAGACAGTCACGCTGGTAGGTTAATAAAGACTGTGTTGAGGAGGGGAGAATCTCTATGCAATTTTGCATATGTTGGTATTTGCCTGAGTTAAGTATTTTTGGTTGTATTTTCATGATCTTTAAAAGTTGGTTTGGAGGGTCTTGATATTGAAGAGAACATGGTATAGGGGTTGTGGAAAGTATCCACCAAGTATTACATGCATATTTGAACCCATTGGTTGTCAAGAGATCGGGGATTCTTTGGGTACTAAAATTTGTAACATTTTACTTGCCTGGTTTAAGATTTGCGTTTCATTCTACCAGATAGGGGATTCTTTGGGTACTAAAATTTGTAACATTTTACTTGCCTGGTTTAAGATTTGCGTTTCATTCTACCGGATGACAATCTTCACCATGTCACCTATCTTGCATGTTCTTTCACCAGTGTTTCTGACTGGTTCTGGATTGATATGAATTGGGAAGGTCAAAGTGATAACGTGTTTCTCATTTTATTCTTTATCTTTCTATCTGTAGTGTAAATTGTCCCCTCTTTTTCATCATTTGAGCTACTCTGCACTTCTGTTCAACGAGAAGTCTTTTGTAACTCCTTTGGATTGACACACCTCCTTTCTATAGCCCCTTGTTCTAATTTCATCCAAGGAAATTGTTTCTTATAAAAAAAAAAGCAAAAATGGGAATCTTCCCTTCCTTCTCCGATTGCTAATGTTTTCTTGGTTTCTCTATCTGTTAGCTCTCTGCCATCATTCTCATTGGTTGTAGTTTAGTCTGTTGCCACATGTCACTATCTTTCCCCCACTCTAACCAATTCACCTGAGAAGCCATATGGTGCTGAGGTGGGAGTGGAGAAACTAAGCCTGGATGTCTACTGCTCACTCTCACATTGCTTCTTCCTTGGTCTTAACGACCCCATTAGGTATACTAGAGCCAAATTTGGCCACCTTTAAGCAGCGACGGGTGGTTTGACTGTGTTGCATCTTGCCATCTTATAATCACCTTTGGGACAAGTGGTGATGAGAATTAGGTAAAAATGCGATCTTGGCAGACACTATGATCCCCATGCGACTGCACCATTTCTTTCAGGAAAGATCCTGGCCACTCCAGCTGCAGGAAATAGGTGATGTTAGGGTACTACTAACTGAGCACTTTGAAGATTCCGTCCACTACCAAAAAATGTTGGAGGGTCTTTTTGTAATTTAAATGACTATATCATTATCCAAAAAATTTAAATGGTTATATCCCTCCTGAACACAATGTGGTACAGTGGCAGCAATGCTGTTGATTTTGTGGTTAGCTATTCACTCTCTGGCAAATTTGGCACTGCCAAACAGGTTATTCCACTCATTTCTCCAGAACAAGCTGATATACTTCTCTAGCCATATGTGATATCACTTAAGAATCCCTGAATCCTGGCCTGTTTGACTACTGCAAAACTAACAGTTAAGGGTAACCTATGGTGAGGTGAGAACTGTCCTTGTCTCTTGTTTCTCATTTGGTAACATTCCTATTCCTGGTTTCTTGTTTTCTATTTCCAGTTTTTGGAAACACAACTGTCTGGCAATTATTTCCGTTCCTTGTTTCTCATTTTGCCTAAACACGTATACTTTTGGAAACAAAAAATCAATTTTTTTTTTTTTTTTTCGTTTTTTGCTCCCATCCCAGTTTTTTCAAAAACACAAATAAGAGCATAGTTGTGTTAATTGGCTTATAAAATTCACAATAAATATCAAACATAATCATAACATGAGAGTATTTATTTACTTTTTAGTTCTTACAAAATTATTTTTTTAATGTGAATCTTTCTTAAAATTTGAAATTTGAGAGATCGGGAAATAAAAATTGGTTTCCAACACACTTTCTTTCTTTTTCATTGAAAACATAAAGAACAAGAAATTAGAAGTAGTATACGTTTTTCTTTACTTAAAATAAAACAAGACACATGATTGTTACCAACCAGGCCTTAAGCTAGTAAACTTCTATTCCTTATCCTTCTGTATTTATATTATGGCAAGGTTATCAACAAGTGCCTTGATTTTTATATAAGAACTCGTAGAAATCCGTGTAAAGAGATCTCCAATGAGCTCCCTTCCTTTTCTCTCACTTGGCTTTGTGTGTTGTGGGCGATGGAAGGAAATGTATTTTAGGGAGGATCGGTGGGTGGGGTTAGACCCTTTTGCACGACGTTTCGTCGTTTATATAATTCATCCTTTATGGGAAATTGTTGTGTGGCTGAGCTTTTGGTTCTTTTTTGAGAGCTCTCCCTCTTTTTCCCTTAGTTTTTGTCATTCATTGTCTAATAGGGAATCAATGGATGTCACAACTCTCTTATTTTTTTATTGGGGAGTTTGTTTTTGGAGCCCTAACCTCTCTAGGGTTTCTCTTGTAGCTCTTTTTCCCATTGTTTGTTGGGCGGGAGTGTTATTGTGCTTTATAGAAGGTCAAGATTCCAAAAAGGTTAAGTTCAGTGATTCATGGAAGATAATACTCCTGATTGACTTTGAGAAAGTTGCCGGTGCCGTTTTGTTGTATTCTTTGTTGGTGGGCGAATGAAGACATGGATCACAACCTTTGGAGCTGCAATATTGCAGTCTGTTTGGATTTACTTTTGGAGGTATTTGACTTTTAGATATCCCATCATAGAGGTCTAAGCGAGACAGATTGAGGAGCTCCTTCTCCTATCTCCCAATTAGGGAGAATGAAAGAATTTGTGGCATAGTGGGGCGTTTAGTTTGTTGTCGGGTCATAAGGGAGAGAGGAATGATGGAGTCTTTGGAGGAGTGGAGAGGAATCCGAGTGATGTTTGGTCCATTGCACAGTTGAAGCCCCTTCCTTTAGTGGTGCAGCTTGATTTTTTGAAATCTGTTGTATTCTTTCTTTTTTCTGAATGGAAGGTTGATTTCACATAAAAATTGTTATATAGGAATTTTTTTTACCACTAGTATATAGGAACGTTGCATGTTCAGGTTGTGGCTTATCTTGTGCTTTTACCACAGATTGATGTTTCTCTTCTTACTGCTCCTTATATTTTGAACAATTGGCAGACTATGCCATGTTTATGAAGTTGCACATCTCTTTCCAAAAATTCCCCAGAGTTACTATAGTTCACATTTTTTTAAATTTATTTTTTATTTTTATTTTTTTAAGTTTGTGATATTTCCCGTATTCATTATTAGTGTTTCTTTTTCTTTTTTTATATCCATGCAGCATTTAAACGAGTGTGATGGTTCTCAAGATTCTCCTTCAAGAACTTTTCCATATGATGTAGGTATGTTATAAAGTTTATGATCAGTTCTTCTCTATATGTTTTCAGCTGCATCTTTTTTTTCCCCTCCATTTTTTTGATTGATTCAAGACAATTTTGATCTTCTATGATGATAAGTTTGTTAGTAACTTATTTTTGTTATTCATCTACAACAACAATGTTTTCTCTACCAGGTTTTGAAATGCTTCCATTTGACTTGGTGAGAAAAACTATTTTCAATTACTTCTTGATCCACATTTAGAACCACATTTTAAAATTTATCACTTCTGAATTTCTTGGCTCAGTGGGAGTTTAAAATATACCTGAAACGTAATTTTGACAATGAGTGAAAGCATTAGAAATGTAGTTCAATCCCGTTTTGATAGCTGTTGAAATTCAGTTATCTTAATATTATTATTATTATATACACAC
Source organism: Citrullus mucosospermus (assembly GCA_030954485.1). Lineage (NCBI taxonomy): Eukaryota > Viridiplantae > Streptophyta > Magnoliopsida > Cucurbitales > Cucurbitaceae > Citrullus > Citrullus mucosospermus. The sequence goes on along the minus strand of CM062057.1, from coordinate 11,201,354 downwards.
ACATAAATTATTTTAATAAGAAACCAGATATGAAAGAATATAAAAGTTTGTAAAAAAATACAACAAAGCCAGGCCCTAACTATACCAAAAATGCTTCCAGTTCAAAAAAATTAGATCTAATGGATTTTTGCAGAAGATTTTGGAAACTGAAGCCCAAGTAGAGTCATTAGGCCTAACGAGAGACCATACGGTCTCAACATTCCTTACAGTCCCTTTAGAAACTCTGATTTCCACCAAAGAGGTATTCTCTTTTCGATTCTTAAAGATCTTCTAAGGTTTCATAGTTTTGGTTCAGTTTTTATATAGGTGCTGATCAAATTTCATTAATGATAAATAGGCCTATGTAATCAACCTATAGTTATTTTGGAGCTTTTCATTTCACTCATCAATGAAATTTGTTTCTCCTTTTTTTTTTTTTAAATGCTCTTTTATGGCTTCTTTGGAAGGGGAGGAATGTACAACATATGAAGATACGCCGTTCTGTTTTGATTCCTTTTGTAATTTGTTCAAAACACGACCTCTTGGTGGATTTCTTTACATATGAAATTATTTTGTTATTATAACCCCCTCATGATTATTAAGGATTGGAAGACCCCTTCTTATATAGCTTCTAAGGGGGGTTCTCTCTACCCTGACCCTTTGATTGTTCCTCATTTTTTTATGGAATACTGAATATGCTTCTAAGGTAGATTTTTTTTCTAAATTTGTTTTTATATAAGAAACAATTTCATTGATGTATAGAATTTACTCTAAAAAAGGGGGCATAAGTAGATGCTTTCTATGACCTCCCGCCCACAACAGAAAAAATGGATCTTTAAATATTTACTTGTGAACTTACTGTATCCTTGAATTTCCCCCCAGAATATTGGTTACTCATTTTTCTATTAAATGTTTTGCCTGGTAGAAGGTGATCAATTGGAGGTTTCTGTTTCTGGCCATAATTCGTCAATAAGTGCAGTTCATGGGTATGTGGTTATTTCATATATATTGTAGATTCGATTTGAAGGCTTTTGACAAGTAACGTATGTTTATATATTATCTGCTGATGTCAAAATTTTTCTAAACATTCGAGATGAATATTGTGCAGAAAGGCTGGAGAGTCCCCTGGTTCTTATTTTCATCCATTTGTCCTAGAGAAGATGGCATATATGTTGCACGGAAAGCTTCTAAGTAATTACATAGATCTCCTGTTAAAGTTTTTCATGCTACTTGGTATGCATTGAATTTGTTACGACATTATTTTACTACACAGATGTGTCTGAAGGAGAGATGTCATGTTGGCAAGCATCTTCCAATGCTGGCGGTTGCTGTGATCACCAACACCAGCATTTAGACTGCAATGACGTGAGTTGCAATTCTGGTGGATTTAGTCCGAAGCAGCAAGTGAATAAAAAAATAGGTAGAATCATAAAGTTGGCTCCAGAAGATGAAATTGAGGGAGAAATTATATTTTATCAGCACAGATTACTTGCAAATGCAGTTTCAAGAAAGCGGTTCACTGGTATTTTAATTGTTATTTCAAGCTTAGATGTATATGTTGGTCCTTTTACTCATTGTCGTTCATTTGCCCTCCCCCATGAAAATTTGAAAGCAGTTACACATCATTAATGACTATCAACTGAAAGAGAGGATTTAAATCTGATATTCGATCCTTGAGCTCTTAGGCTTTCCTTTTTGGGTGCTCAACTTCCAAATAGTCTTAATTTAGTCCTTGAATCTTTTAAAGGACTATTTTGGTCTTTATCATTATTTGACCGTCAATTTGCTCTACCAAATTCTGCATGAGCCAAACTATATGACCTTAATACATTCCATGTTAGCTTGTTAGTACATGTGTTGAAGTCACATAATTTATCAATTAAATATTTGACACCAATATAATGGTAAGCATCAATTTGTTATTTTTCTTTTCGAAAGTTTATGGATTAAGTTAGACATTTGAAATGTGGCTTAAAAAATTAAGGTAAAAATGGGCAAGGAAAATGGTCTTCTATTTAACAGTGTATATACTTAGATTGACATTTTATTATTTCAGAAGTCTGATGACTGTTCACTCTACCATGAAGTACCACAGGAAAGCTTCCTCTGATAACTTTTGGTGTACTACAAATGGTTTATGCAGATCATTTAATTTGTAACGTTGTTAAGAGTCTTCCAAAGGAGATTGATGAAGCAAGAAGTACTAGATGGGATGCTGTTCTTATTAATCAGTATTATAGTGAACTCAGAGAAGCAAAGAAACAGGGTAAGAAAGAGAGAAGACATAAGGAAGCACAGGCTGTACTAGCTGCTGCAACGGCTGCTGCTGCTGCCTCTTCTAGGATGTCGTCATTCAGAAAAGATGTATATGAAGAATCTACTCACAGAGAGGTTTTTTTTTTTTTTTTCTTTTTTTTTTTTTTTTATGACTTTATATTGGGGCTCTTTACTGCACTTTTATGTAATATCTGTTGAGAAACAACTAATGATGAAATGTTTGGCAATTCTTCCCAGTTGATGCCTCGTGCAAAAGAAACGCTTACTAAGGTTGCTCTCCCAAAGACTTCATTAGAGTCAGATTTCTGTAAAGAACACACTAGATCCTGTGATATCTGCAGGCGGCCAGAGACAATATTAAAGCCAATTTTTGTCTGCTCGAGCTGCAAGGTTTCCATTCTTTATCTGCTTGTTTTTATGGAAAAGGAAAAAGAAATATTATATTTGATTGACAGATGGTGTATATATCAGGTTTCAGTACATCTGGATTGCTATCGGACTGTGAAAGAGTCGTCAGGTCCATGGTGTTGTGAATTATGTGAAGAATTGTCACTATCAAGAGGGTCTGGAGCACCAGTAGTCAATATTTGGGAGAAATCATATTTTGTCGCAGAATGTGGTCTATGTGGTGGCACCACAGGTGCATTCAGGAAATCATCTGATGGCCAGTGGGTTCATGCCTTCTGTGCTGAGGTAAAATGATTTTTCAAAATTATAATGAACCTTCTTATTTTCTATTGCAGAATATAGTAAAATGCACAATTAGTCTATAGTAATTCTCCCTCACATTTTACTTGCTTTCTCTTCTTATGTCATTCAGAAAAGATGGCAAAGATAGCTGCTGTGCTCTTAAAATTTAAAAATATCATTATTGGCACTCTATAAAGGATACAATCAATCTTTTGGAAAAATCATTTTATGCATTCCTCTTTACATATTCACTAATTTTTGTCTACTTCATGTATCATCTTGTAGTGGGTCTTCGAATCAACTTTTAAAAGAGGACAAGCGAATCCTGTGGGAGGCATGGTATGTAACATTTCCATGTGTTTTACTACTGGTTATATACGTGAATATATTTTCATAAGTTAAAGTTCATTTGTGCCAGCACTGGCACTTATGGTTGTTTTTAAATCTTCAATTCCTCTCTTAATGTAATTCCAGGAGACAGTTTCAAAAGGGGTGGAATCTTGCTATATTTGTCACCGCAAGCATGGTGTCTGTTTGAAGGTCAGCTACTTACTGTTGCCTCAATATGTCTGTTTTAAAATTATAGTAGTGTGGGAGTGGGAATTCCCGTTTTCCATTACTCTTTGTTTCATTGACTATTGTGATGTGTTAAAGTATCTGGATTTCATCGTCTACAGTGCAATTATGGTCATTGCCAGTCCACTTTTCATCCCTCATGCGGTAGAAGTGCTGGATGTTACATGACTGCAAAGACTTCTGGTGGTAAGTTGCAGCACAGAGCATACTGTGAAAAACATAGCTCGGAGCAGAGAGCAAAGGTACTCTTGTAATGATTTCTGTTCTTGTTTCATATAATTGTGACATCTGACTTTGAATGAATGTGGACAGGCTGAGAACCAAACACATGGGATTGAGGAATTGAATAGAGTCAAGCAAATTAGGGTAATTCTTTTTCCATTCTAATAATTTCTTATGAAATTACGTTTCTGTTATATTTGTGACACGATGATGTCTTAGGTTTACATTTAGGTGGAACCTATGATTTTTAATAGATTATGCTGGATTACATGAACAATTTTACAGTTTTAAACAATTAACTATTTTTCGTTATTATTTTACATCCATTATAGCTAATTGGTGAATGTAAGAAGTGATTTTTAAATTATATTTGAAGAGGTTCCTTGACATAATCATTTATGACATCATTTTTAATTAAAGTTGTGAAACCAATTTCATTTACATGCTCTGCCTTGTGTTTTAGTGGTTTGGCATTGGCTGTACGTAGCTAATGTGAAATCAGGCTATAATTTTTGTAGCATAATGTTGAATTCTCTTTCTTCTTCATTTGCAGGTTGAACTTGAGAGGCTACGCCTACTTTGCGAGAGAATCATCAAGCGTGAGAAGATCAAGGTGTGCCATTTTTAACTAAAGAACTAATTTCTTTTGAAGTTCATGGACATATTTGGATTGACTTTCTTAGTACTTAAAAACTTTTTTTCCCTTAAAAATTTAGAAAGTCAATCCAAATAGGCCTCATATCTTTTCAGTTGGTAGTCCTTTTTCCTCAATCTTTTTTCTCCAATAGGTAGTTTATTCCCCAATCTCTTGATCTTTTTGTTGCGATTTGAGAAGCTACAAACTTTCAGCAAGAATGTTGACTACCTTACAAAGCACAAATAATAGTCCCCTAAAAGAAAACTTTCCAATTAGAATTGTCTCAGAAATGAAATAGTTTTGAAATAGTTTGAAAAGAACACCAAGAAGCCCCCTCATTTGAACGTAATCAGAGAATATTTCATGATAAATCCCAAAGATTGGCCAGATAGATGGGGTCAGCTCGCTTTCTAGCTTCTTCTTGGAGTTTGCATTCGAAGTTTGTTTTTTTTTTTTTTTGCTTTTGAAGATTATTCTCGAGGATATTTGTTTTAATTGGGATGCCTTTTTCTTCTTTGTGTAATCAAATATTTTAGTTTGTTGGTAATAACCTCAAAGTTCAATTGGACTCAACTCCTGATTCAAAGTGTTTGCCACCTATGGTCATTCTAAATATGATATAAATAAGCGAGTCCTTAGCCACTCAAGAACTAGCTTTAGTTAAGTTCATGAAATTGTTAACTTATTTTGGTTCTCAAGGTGTGGTCGCTCTATTGGGTTGAGTGCTTGGGGGCTTTGGGCTATCTTGGGAAGATTAGTGTGACGGGGTAGTACCACTGTTGATAAAAAAAATGAAAAGAAATTGAGGGCTTGGTGTTAAAATCTGTGGACTGGGAAACTGTTATATGGCATTATTTGGGGAACATAAATTTGAAATTTCTTCCCTCTTTATGTGTTCCGTAGGGTTTTTCCTCAAAATTAGTCAGAAGACTGCTTTGTATGTTTGCAGAGGGACCTGGTTTTGTGTTCACATGATGTTCTTGCTTTTAAAAGAGACCATGTAGCACGATCAGTACTTGTACGCTCTCCTTTCTTCCTACCTGAAGTTAGTTCTGAATCAGCTACGACATCACTGAAGGGGCACGTGGAAGATTTAAAATCGTGCAGTGAAGCTGTGCAAAGATCAGATGATGTGACTGTGGACAGCACAGTTTCCGTCAAGCACTGGAACAAGGTACCATTGTCTTTGGACACTGAGCAAAAGACGGATGACGATAGTACTACATCTCAGAATCCATTCCCCCGAAAATTTGCAGACAGGGGTCAGTATGCTGGGAAGCAAATACCTCAGAGATCTTCAACTACTACATCACGCAATCTTGTAGATGTTGGAGGATTGAGGTTCAAGTCTAGAAAGGTACAGCATTGTAGTTCCTTCTTTCTTGTTATTGCCTACTGAGGTTGTAAATTCAGTTATGTGCATGATCCTGACCTTGGATATTATCAACCGTAGCATGCCGAGACATTTCAGAAAGAGCTGGTAATGACATCTGACCAAGCATCAATGAAGAACTCTCTTCTACCTAAGCAGTATCTGTATGTTCCTGCTGATGTCCTTGCCAAGGAGAAGCATGTCAATGAGGAAACGGGTTCTGCCGAGCCACCGAAATGTGACAGGTAGTTGGAGAAGGCATTTCTTGTGTTTCAGATTTCCACGTCGGAGGCAAAACATCCATATGCCTCGGGTCGCATATCCTTCTCGGAAACTGAGTCCGAGAACAAGTGATATGGCCGATGGAGAAGAACAGCAGGGTGAATGCTGGGGTGGCTCCACTGGGGCATCGGGTTTTGACTTGGGCAACAAAAGTTTTGGCATTGCAGATGTACGTTCGACGTCGATTGTAATTGTACAGGTGGGTGGGTGGAGTCGTATGGTTAAATGTCAAAATGGGGGCAGATTGAGTTTTCCTTGTCTTTGAGATCGTCTTGCTGGTGGGTAGAGTAAGATTTTTAGAAGTATTAGCCATTGTGTACGAGGAGTTGGGGGGAGGGGGAAAGGAAAGAGTTGCTGCTGTGAAGGTAGTACCTTTGTAGAGTTAGTGAGTGTATAACTGTTGCGCAATCAATCACTCTGTCCATCCTCTTCAAATCAACCAACTGCCCACTTCTAAATAGTACAATAATGCTCAAGCTAAAAATTTGTTTTACTCTTTTATCCGTTCCATCAATGAGATTAGGAAATTTCTAGATATCATGTGCAACTATTTCTTTGATTGAAGGTTTTTATTAGCTTCAACGCTTGCCAGGAACAAGATGTAAGTTTGCTACAGAAGGAATCAAGAATATAATTTTGATCTTAAATTTTGGTGGGAGTATCGAAGCTGGGGAAGTCACGGCCTTGTTGTTGGGGCTTAAGTTCGTGGATGTGGGTTGGTCGTGGGCTAGTTTGGGTTGAATTAGATGCACAAGTGGTGGTCAAGAAGTTGCAGTCAATTGAGTTTCTGTTTGTCTCCATTTGGAGTCATTTATCTCAGTAATTGTGCTTTGAGGGCTTAGCTTACGCTCCTAGGATTTGTAATAAGGCGGTCCATAATTTGGCCAATCAAGCTATTCATTCTTCCTTTTCTCATTTTTGGACTTACGATTCTCCCTTGTGGCTTGCCAATTTAGTGGAGGCTGAGAGGGTCGGATGGGATCGGGAGGTTTGACGATTAGTTAATTTTTTATGAGATCTCCGTTTCCTTTAAAAAATAAAAAACTGTTTTCCATTGAGATACAATAGTCTCAATTAAAATATTCAATTTTGGTAACTGACATTTACTCCCTCCAAATTCGTCTAGATTGGAATTCTGTTTGGTCCCTTGCTCCAGTTTTCTTTTTGTTGTTTTTCTTTACGCATAAACTAAACTAAATAATTAAAATTGTTTTTCTAAGCGTGGGTTTAATAATTAGGTTTAAAAAAAAAAAAAAAACTTTTGGCTTTAGTTGGTAAGGATTTAGTCTATGTACTTTTAATTTACAATTAAATCTCTAAATTTTAATAAGTAACAATTTAGTTTCTATACTTTGAAACTTATAGCCCGCCCAGTGTTTGGGGTGTGTGCTAAAATAATAGGAATAACCCCATTTTGCTACAATAAAACTGTGTATAACCCCATGATAAAAATAACAAACTCTCTCTCTCTTCAATGTTTTTGACAACTCCACTCACTAACGATCATGTGTGATGACCAACTCTAGCGATCACCTCCAGTGAAGACCACCCCTAATACCCAATTTCATTAACGACCACCTCTGACGACTAGTTTAGGTGGCCAACTCAGACGAGTAGCTATGATGACCAGCTATGCGACCAACTCTGACGACCACTTTTGGCAATTACTCTGGTGGCCGACTTCAACGAAGAGTTGAACATTACCTTCCACCCCCAATTTCAATGGCAATGACCTCTGACGATTAGCTCCGATGACTCTATTCAACGGCCAACTTTGACGACTAGTTCATATTGTATAATAGTGTTCTTTATAGTAATTTGATGTTAATAGAAAGTTTGAGTATAATACATCAAATATACTTGTGTATAAAAACACTTTGAAGATATACTTGTATATAAAAATCCTTTTGAGACCAACTTGTATAACTTTTTGAAACATAGGAACCAAATAAAATGTAGACCCAAAAAGATTTTTCCCATTCTTTTTCATACTTTTTTTCATTTGCAGTTTAGTTCTTAAAAAAACGAAATCAATAAAATTAATTAAATCCTCAAATTTATAGAATGTAATTGTTAAAATTGGGCTTCACAACTAGTGTACGAACGGTAGAAAATAACAGATAAAAATGTAGGAAATTGTTATTTTTAAGATTTTTAGCTTGTTTTATGGAAGAAGAAAATAAATTTTGATACCAACAAAAAACTTTAATAAAAAAACAACCCATTAACTAAATAAAAGTTGAATGGCCAAAATCCTATAAAGTTGCAAGTTTTGGCCCATTTTAAGAAGGGTTGTTTTCAAATATAGCAAAATGAGTCAAACTATTTACAAATATAGAAAAATTTTACTATCTATCAGCAATAGATTGCAATAGACATCTATCGCTTATGCAACAGACTGTGATAGGCTTCTATCACTCAAACGATAAAAGTCTATGATGGTCTATTGCTGATAGACAATGAATTTTTTTTTTTTTTTTTTTTATATTTGTAAATAATTTGATATTTTTTCTATTTATAATAATTTTCTTTTAATAATTATATAAGCTTGAGTGTCCTAAAATTTTTTTATTTCTTGATTGCAAATATATGTTTTAATCAGTTCAACTATGCACAAATTAAGAAACAAGTTTGGTTAATTTATGTGGTTGAAGAATTATGATATTTAAGGTACCATTATATTTATAATAAAAAGAAGAGTAGAAAAAAACTTAAACTCAAACTAAAATAACATGCACCCACACACAAACTATTATAACCAGACTTAATTAGCTTGCACCCTAAATAAAAACTATTATAACCCAGATTATGCACAACAAACATAACCTATTATAATTAGACTAAAATATTCTGCACTAAACACAGACTGTTATAATACATAGGTTATTCTAATACGAACTATAATAACCGACTTAACACCCCAAACAACCCATTATTCCTCATTAAAGTGTCAAGTTTCATTATGTAACAACTCAGACTTTATATTTTATAAAAACAATCGTGATTCTCGATCAATTAATTGGTTTACACGTGTAAGAAATTTTATTAAATCTTAATAATATTTCTCACAATAAGAACTAAATCATCACAAATTGTAAAGTATATGAACTAAATCTTCACTTATTAAAATTCAAGGATTAAATTGTTCCTCTCAATTTCTCACAATTGTTTTCATCTTTCTTGGGTTAAAAAGTTGAATTCTTAGTCAAATTCCAAAAACAAAAACAAGCATTTAAATTTTTTTTTTTTTTTTAGTTTTCAAAAATTGGCTTTGTTTTTTTAAATTATTGGTAGAAAGTAGATAATAAGACAAGAAATTTAAATGGTGGAAATGATGTTTGTAGAGTTAATTTTCAAAAACAAAAACTAAGAGCCTCTTCAATAGGTAATTCAAATTCTCTTTTATGTTTTCAAATTTACTGAGTTCAACGAATCTGTGTTTGGTAGTAAATCGGAATTCGGTTTTCAAAAATAGTTTTCGAATTTTGTAATCCAAACAATGCAAATTCTTGAAGACAACATTTTTGCGTTTTCTATGTTTCCAAATTTTGAATTTTATTAAGAAAAGATAAAAACTATAACTATAGTATTTCATATTATAAACTCAATTATTTTTGTTAAATTAAAATATGTATCATATATATGATATATACTATGATATTATAAAATAATAATTATACAAAAATTTAACATAAAACAAGTCCATAAAATAATGAGTAATAGTTTATATTAAACCTAATATTTAGTGAGTAACTATACATAGTTTTATGGTTTATAAATACAGTGTCAACATATTTTGAAAAATTGTTAAAATTAAAATTAAAATTAAATTTATGAATGTGCTACCAAACATATATCAGAAAACATGAAATACAACATCGTTTTAATTGAATTTCTTATTTTCAAAATTCTATTTTTTAGATTACCAAACCAAACTCTAAATAACTAAAAAAAGATCTTTTATATATATATATATATATATATATATATGAAAGTTAAGAACCAAAAGTATTTCAAAACAAAATTATTATTATTTTTTTTAGTATATAAACTACTAAGAATGTTTCTTTCTTAAAAAAAATAAATAAATAAATAAAGAGAGTTATTATTTTTAAATATAAGAAAATAAACCAAAATATTTATAAATATAACACAATTCTATTGTTTATTTGTGATAGATCGTGATAAATATAATACAATTTTATTGTTTATTTGGAATAGATCGTGATAGACTATTTATTTCTATTTATAGGACTATAGAAATAAATAATAGTGATGATATTTTAGTATTATTTATAGATATTTTCAAAATGAAAATAATTTTGGAGATTTAAAGGTGCCGTGGGCAATATATTCCGAACTTCGAAGGAGAATTTCAAAATTTGAATTAAAAAATAAAAAATAAAAAAACGAAAATAGGAGACCCAGGCCTCTGCTGCCTACGACGGTTTCCGAGCTCTGCCTCTGCATACGAAGCCCCCAAGCCGCGATGGGCTCCATAGACGTCCAATCAACCAACGTTGAAAATGGATCCGCCGCCGCCTCTGCTGATGGTCGTCAAAAGCCAGTTCCCGCCGACGGTTTGAACCAGACATCTAACGAGCCAGACGGAACGGCGCCTGAGAAGCCTAAGGAATTGGGGCCGACGAAGAAGCGTATGTCCTCCATGCTTCCTCTAGATGTCGGCACCCGCGTCATGTGCCGCTGGAGGGACGGGAAGTACCATCCCGTTAAGGTCATCGAGCGTCGGAAGTTGCAGGCAACTGGTTTTAGTGACTACGAATACTATGTCCATTACACCGAGTGTAAGCTACTCCTCTGAAGCTTGAATTAGTATGTGGGTATTTGATTTTTCGTTGTGGAAGAATCAAGCTGGAACGAGAAATGAGAGCTAATTTTGTTTGGTTGTTTTGGTCCCTAGATTTGTTTGATGTGTTGTTTAGGGTTTTGTTTTTGGTGAATTAGGGCTTATTCTAATTTGGTCAATTTAGGGGGTGCCTTTCGATTGAGTCAGACAAGTAGCTTATGCAGCAATGGGATTTTTCCTTTTCTTTCTCGGACCAGTAAATTGATAAATTACATGGGTGCAGCCTGTTTTTCTTTAGCCCTAGTATTCGCTGATAAAATGACGAGTCTCTTCTATGTTGAGTTTGGAGTTCTCTTTTCCTTATCTGGATTTTGTGACAGTCAATAGGAGACTTGATGAGTGGGTGAAGCTTGACCAACTTGATCTTGATTCAGTGGAGACGGTTGTTGATGAGAAAGTGGAAGACAAGGTAAAGTTTTTTCCCTCCTTCCACTTTCATTTTTTTAAAATTCAACCAGTCCAATTCTGAGGCATTGTCACTGTTTTAAGGTTATCCTTGGTTATGAGTTGGTCCTTTTGGAAGCCGTATTTTACTTGTAAGTATTTAATATGAGGATCTTATTCCTGCAATTGAAGGTAACAGGGTTGAAGATGACCCGACACCAGAAGCGGAAGATTGATGAAACCCATGTTGAGGTATGCCTTTTTAAGGATGCAGCTAGTCCTTTTTCAAGAACCTTTATATCATGGCTTAAACAACTAATTGACGAATAATCCTTTATAAGACACAAAACTACATGGGTGTTTGCCAATAGTAGGTTAAAGAATTCTGTCACAAACAGCAGGTGTAAGTGTAAGGGCAAGCACGAAACTCTCTTGTTAGTAGTAGGTAATTCTGTTAGATGGTGTAGTAAAAAACAGGTTGATACTTACTATTCAGATGTTATGATATCAAATTGGAGTGTCCAAACAAAATTTCCCTGCCTTCATTATGAAATGTCTTATAGGGTCATGAGGAACTTGATGCGGCCAGCTTAAGGGAGCATGAAGAATTTACGAAAGTGAAAAATATTGCAACAATTGAACTTGGAAGATACGAGATTGAGACATGGTATTTCTCCCCCTTTCCACCCGAGTACAATGACACTACAAAGCTCTATTTTTGTGAGTTTTGTCTCAATTTCATGAAGCGCAAAGAACAGCTCCAGAGACATATGGTGAGATGTGCTCCAAATCCTGTCTTGTGTTGTTTCTGAATGAGATTAGGCTAGGCCAGTATGTCTGTGAAGAGAATGTTGAACTTCTGTTTGGCCTTGCTTCCTGTCTGACGGCTGCATCTTCCACTTGTTAATGTAGGAATTGTTGGTTGTGCTTGAACATCTTGGAAAATGATTTTACCCATCCCTAATTTGAGATGAAAGCATTATGAGAGATTGATTGTTGATGTGCGATAGCTTAATTTTAGGAGTGCATATATTCAGATTGTCCAGCTGTTTGTTTCATGCTAACCCAATAAATATACATTCATATATATATATATGAAAGAGAGAGAGAGAGAGAGTTTCATCTATCACCTCATATATCATGATACAGTGCCATTTTTATTTCAATATTGAGCGCACTGTATTTTCTGTATTTGCAATATGGACAACTCTAATAAGGTTGTCCCTTCGAGGGCATCTGACAATTATAATAAGGTTTTTGGAAAGGAAATAAGATGCATTTCTTATTGTAATGTCCCATTTGGGGGCATCAAATAGAATTGAATGCATTTTCTTGCTATGAACAAACAATCTTAAGTTATGTGCTTTTGTTCATGTAGAGGAAGTGTGATCTGAAGCATCCTCCTGGTGATGAAATTTATCGATGTGGTACTTTATCAATGTTTGAGGTATGGTCTTGATTAGGTTTTCAATCTTTTGGCTTCTTCATGCTGCAGTTGTTTTATTTTCTCGTGCATTGTTGAATTTCCTTTTTCTTCTCAGTTTTAGACTAAAAATAGTGCCATTCTGGTTTTCTGAATTCATTTTTGTTATGGTTATGATTGCCAAAGTGAGAATTTCTACTGCATTCTAACAGTTCATGCAAGTCTAACATCTCCTCCACTCAAATTGTGTGAAACTCTATTTTAAATTATTGTTTAAATGATAACTCCATCCTCCTTTTAACCTGTCACAAACAATAATACACATGAAGCCATACAACAATGGTTTTATTTTTGTAGATTAGAAATTATTCGTATAATTTTTTTTTTTGTTTATTTTTTTTGCAACAGGTTGATGGAAAAAAGAACAAGGTTTATGGGCAGAATCTCTGTTACTTAGCAAAGTTATTTCTGGACCACAAGACTCTCTACTATGATGTCGACCTTTTTCTGTTTTATGTCCTGTGCGAGTGTGATGATCGAGGGTGTCACATGGTTGGATATTTTTCAAAGGTAATTTTTTGTTGCCAATCCAAATTAGGCTCTTTGCTGCTGTGGTGGGTTGTGTGGGCAGTCTCCATTCCTCCTATTTATGGTGGGGGGCTGTGGGGAAGGGAGGAGAAAACATCATTCTTAACTAGTAGAATGGACTGATGGGGACTTAAAACTTTTGAATGAACATGAGAGGGAGTATGATCTAGAACATTTTTGGGCAGGGAGATCCATCTAAGAGCGAGAGGAATTACAAAATGCATAGAGGGAAGAGCTATCTCTTAAGTTGAATTGTTGCCCATCCAAATTAGGCTCTTCATTGGTGGGCTGTGAGGTCAGCCGGTTCTCTTCCTTTTATTTAGGGCTCCCCTTGGGGAGGGTATGCGAAGAGTAAGTCCTTTTGGAACCTGTTCTTGAGAAGTTGAAGAAGTGGCTGTCTACATTGAAAATAGCCATTTTCTCAAAGGGGGAGACCTACTCCCTTTCAGGCAGTGCTGAGTAGGATTCTCCGTTAACATTTGTCTCTTTTTAGAATTCCAGTTTTGGAGTAAGAATCTCTAGGGGGTCATGAGGAGTTTCTTATTGGAAGTGTTTGAGGAGGGAGGAGGCTTACTCTTGGTTAAGTGAGAGGTGGTTGTGAAACCCATGGATTAGATACGACAGCTTTTTATTATGTAATGTGACTTTATTGGCTAAATGGTAAGGTTATTGTGTGGCAACTTTTACACGAGAGAGTTGACACCATGGATTGCATCCAAAGCCTTTCTTCCTACGTGTTGTTCTTGCAGTGGTACATTATTTGCAGGAGCATGAGGAGTCTTGATTATTTTTTTGGGATTTTCAGTTTGCTCTTTACTTTTGGGTCGTTGGAAAAGCTAGTTCTGGGTGTGTGGGGCTCGCAATAGAGTGGGAGGTCTTTGGTGGAGGTGCCCTGAAATCCTTCTTTTAAGGAAATGGGCAAAGTGTTGTGGCAAGCAAGTTTCTTTGCAGTTTGGTGGATACTTGGATTGAGAGAAACAATAAAATTTTAGAGAAGTGGAGAATCAGGTGAGGAGATCTGGGAGATCGCTAGGTTTAATGCCTCCCTGTGGACTTTGGTCCCTTGACTCTTTTGTAATTATGATATAGATATTGTTCTTTTGGATTGGAGTCTTTTTATGTAGTTAATGTCGGACTCACTTTTTGTTGGGGTGTAGTTGTATGTCCTTGACTCCTTGTATGCTTTCATTTTTCTCAATGCAAGCCCGGTTTCTTACCCCATGGGAAAAAAAGCACCCATACATGAGCATCTAAACATCTAACCTATTTTCTTCAAACTGAATAGGCCATACTGTAGCCAAGGAAGAAGAGATGGTCTCTAGTCCAACCATCATCTTTATAGCAAAAAAAAAAAAAAAGAAAAAATCTTTAAGGTGATAACATGATAGGGACATCAGCATGAACCAGAACAGGTGGGAAGAGTGTCTGTTATCTTATCAATGTGAAGCAATATGGGTTTTTTTTGGAAAACGTTCCATTTTTTTTTTTTTTCAAGTTCTGGACTTCAACATCATTCTTCTGCCTCTGAATCTCATCTGAGATGCCAAGTACAGATCCACTCTCTAGTTTCTTTAAAATCACGTTAGGTCCATTTCTCAGCAGTTCTGATCTGTTTTGCTATGGGGATGCGGGATTTGGGGAATTTTGAGCTTAGTGCTTCATTGAAGAACATTTAATCTTTCCAAAAGCAAGTCCAGCCATTCTTCTCCTTCTAGTTATAAGCATCAGAGAGGTCGGTCCTTGTCTTTTTATTTTTTTAGTTCTGGTGGAGTTTGCAGGGTTCGACATTATGTTGTGGGCTACCAGAGACCATACCTGTTTTTTAAGGAGAAAAAATGAAAAAAGTAACTTTTTTTCAAAATTAATTTATCTATTATGCAATATACACAGAATTTTGATCCATGTCATACGTTCTGATCCATGCTTTAGTAGTTTTTCCCCCTTTGGTAGGCTAGTGGGTGTTTTAGTGCCAACAGTGGGTGGTATAAAAGTGAATGAAAATTTATGTCATGCAAATAATGGAATGTAAGATGGATTTTCTACTAAACTGCTTTAGAACTTATAGGCTTGGAACAAATTTAGAAATTCTCATACCTTTCAAGTGTTTGAATTAGAGTGGGATTATTTTGTGACTATATTATTATCTGTCGGTGTGCAGGAAAAGCATTCAGAGGAATCCTATAATTTGGCATGCATTCTCACCCTTCCTCCTTATCAAAGGAAGGGCTATGGCAAGTTCTTAATAGCTTTTTGTAAGTCAACATACATTAAACTGGCTCTATTTTTTGGCAATTGTCTCTGCAACTAGCAACCTCGACGAGATCTGTTCTCTCTAGCATTGAAAAAAGCTCGATGAGCTCTGTTCTCTAGCATTGAATAGGACCAGTAATTCTTTGCCTGCATGGTTTTCTTAAATTTAGTTCGTTATTTTAGGTTTTTTTTTTTTTTTTTTTTTTTTTTTTTTTTTTTTTTTTTTTTTTTTTTTTTTTTTTCCTGTTGCCTCACCTTTGTTTTTAACGGAAGTTGTGATCTTTTATGAAACCGAGAGATCAGCTTATGAACTCTCCAAGAAGGAAGGTAAAGTTGGCACTCCTGAAAGACCTCTTTCAGACCTTGGGTTGGTGAGCTACAGAGGATACTGGACCAGAGTTCTTTTAGACATCTTGAAAAAGCACAAGGCCAATATCTCTATCAAGGTTTGCATGCTTGTCACTTAATTGAACTTCAGGGTTTGTAGTCTCATATGGATTCTATTGCTTGATGTCTTTGATGATATTTAAAATATTCCACTGAAGTTAAGTTCCTAAAATTTATGTCAATTGCAAATAATTTTAGGATGTACTATTAGTCATTGGTCTGATATGGATTCTATTGCTTGGCGCATTGGTCATCCCTTTATGTCAGGAGCTAAGTGACATGACAGCTATCAAAGCCGAAGATATTTTGAACACACTTCAGAGCCTGGAGTTGATTCAATACAGGAAAGGGCAGCATGTTATATGTGCTGACCCGAAGGTGCTGGATCGTCATCTCAAAGCTGCTGGTCGTGGGGGCCTAGAGGTCGATGTTAGCAAATTGATCTGGACTCCATACAGAGAACAGGGTTGACTAATTATTAAGTCTGACGATAACCTAACTCTGTATGTACAATTATAGTGTAGAATTTTAATATAAAGCATTGGCGTTATCATTCCTTTCTGACGAATGTAAGCCTGGACAATCAATACTGTATACACTGAAGTGACAAATGGTAGAAATCTAGCTCTTGTACATTACTAGTTGCTTGCTATTTCTTCAAGTGTGACCCTTGACATTCACAATTCTTTTTTCCTCTTTATCTTGTATCTTGATGCAGGTACTGCTTGTGAAGGATATTAAGATTTAAAGAGATAATTGTTGACTTTCTTAGATCTTTTATTTTTCTTTTACAAATAAAATGTAATATTGGATATGGACTTTTATATTTGTTTATGGTTCATTATTCTCAAGATAGTCCTTGCTTTAGAGAAAAAACCATAATGATGGAAGACAAAAAGTCATGGACGGTAGGATTAAGTTGATAATCTTTCAGCAGAACAGGAACTCTTTTTTAAACAAAATTTTATGAAATACACTCATTTAACACCTTGAATTTTCAGACGCCAATTTTTCTTTTCAATGATTTGATTAAGATTTGAAAATAATATAAAAACTAAGAACTATGATCCACAAACCCTATTTGTCCAGTAGCTCTGGTGCTAGACGTGGCAAGTAGACAAGAAAGATAAAACAGCAGCAGTCCAAAAGAAAAGATGATGTTGCTTTTCCATGGCCTATGGTAGTCATGTCCACATCCTCAAAAGAAATAACCCTTTTTGGTGAAAACAGAAATAATATCCCTTTCTGTTCAAATTTTCTTAGGAAAAAGAAGCAGATTTCACTGCAGAAGACTCATCTAGTAAAAGTTCTGATATTCTTTTTCAAGTACATCACATTTGCATCCTCCCAAGGTGAAAACCTCAGTACCTTTTTTCTGTTCCCTTTGCCGATTTCACAAGTTTTAGGCTAAATTATACGAAAATAAACCACCATTGAACTTCACCATTTATTTGAATGCTACTATTGAAATAAAAATCATTTAGAATTTAAAAGAAAATTTAGGAGATTTTTGTATAATCACATCCCAGTGAAGTTGAGTGACTCAATCCTATAAAACTAATTAAAACTTAGCTTCCGCTTGTGTCATATATCACTCCGCCATCACTTAAAATGCATTATTGCGTTAGAGATATCTCACCCATCGTAAAATGGTTGGAGTCCTAATGCAATTTTCATTTTGGTTGACAGTTGATTTTATTCTCTATTGGAATGAATATTGTTAGGGCTTCTATTATTTCGCGAAAACACGATAGTGCACTATGATATCGGTAGAAGGTTAGTTTTTGTTCAACCTCAAGGTTCAAACTCAAAACAATGTAATGGTAACCTAGAACAAAAATTTAGATGGTCACACACATACCACTTTTTAGGTTATTGCAGTCCACATTTTGGTCTAGGATTCTACTCCAAGTTTTGCTTCAGCTTTTTTTTCCCTTTGAAAACAGGAGGGGAAAAAGCATTTAACTTGGAATGGGAGGAAAAAAAAATCATAACACCGAGCCAAATTGATTGAGATGTGCCCACTGTTTCATTTAAAACGTGTCTGCCATTTTCTTCAGATCTGATACATTAGTGTTGTTTGTTTCAAGTGCAAGACATTGCAGGAAGGACGAGGATATAAACAAGTAACTTAATACAAACATTTCACATTTATATTGAAACTTGAACCAAAAAAGAATTATGAACAATGAGTAACAATCACACTGTCTTCAGCATCAGTGATTGAGATACAATCAAAAACTAGAAAGAAAAAACAAAAGAACACATCATTTACAGCAACTCTCCATTGAATCTATGATTTACCCATTTCCACTTCCTAATTCTCTCATCAAACAGTCGTAATCTGAAGCCGATGCTTTGGAAGATGGGTTTGCTGAATCTGTAAACTCTGTAATACAATCCCACCTGACCTCCTCTTCCAAAGATTCTCCATTTCCCCTCTTTCTTCTCCGGCCTTCTTCACTCGCCGGACCACCGGCAACGGCGGATCCAAATCCACAACGTTAAATGAAACACAATTCCCATTTTCAGGAACACTCTTTCTACCCGTAATTGCAGAATTTGGGGCCGCTCTTCTTATACCCCGACAATCGTTGACACCCGCCGTAGATATCGATGCGGCGGCAGCGGCGGCAGACCTGGTGGTGGTTCCAGTGGTGGAGGGGGAAGCCAAGAGATTTTTGCTGGAGAAAAATTTCTTCAGCTTGAAGTAACCAACATTGGGGTTGCCATTTTTATTGTTAAGAACGGCATTTTTGGTTGTAATCAAAATCCTGTGAGAAATCGGAAGACCTGCAACTCTGTTATTCCTCTTAACTTGACCCATACATCCGATTCTCGGCGATAAAGGGTCACCGGAAAAAGACTCGGAATGGTCCCGATCGCATCTGGGTGGGCGGCCGTCTTTAATCGCCGGCTTAGAACAGAGCATGGGCAAGAACATGTGTTTGTGGCGAACATTTTGTGGGTTGAAGCGATCGTATCTGTCCCCCATTTCTAATCTCTGGTTTGAAAGAGAAAACAGAGGTTGGAGCTTGATGTAGAATAACAATGGCTTCCAAGAGCTTTGTACAGTGGAGAGAAAGAGAAGGGTTTATTGGGAAGATAAGAAAAATGGGGAAATGGGAACCAAAATTTTGGCGGTGTTTGAGGTAAAAAAGGCTTGGTGGAAGTTTTGTCAAATATGAACAACGTTGATTGAGTCTTAGGCTTCTGCCTCTTTTGTTGCTCTTTTGGGAAGTTGTTAAAATATTCTTCCACATTAAAAATGTTTGCCTCTGCAATTTATATAAACTTTGAGGGCAATATGGATAAAATTTCAATATCTATAAACATCATCGCTTTGCTTTACCCCGATTATTACGATTTGTTGTGGTCAATATTAGGATTAATCCATATGATATGTTTTAAAGTTATTTCCAGCTCTATTTCCTTTAGAAGTGTCACAAAAAAGACTTCTAAAAGACTACTCATTGGGGAGTGATGAAAAATTGCTACAATCACATAGAATAATTTTTTTTTCGAACTCCAATTATAATGGTACTCTCTCAAAACTTTTGACTACTCATATATTTTTTTCTACTTTCAAACTAGAGAATACAAAATGAATTTAATTAGAGTAACACACCCAGCTTAAAATGTTTCTAACTAAAAAGATTTGAAACTAGAGGGACTCCTTTTATAATGGTAGTAGTTTATCACTTTTTTTAATCTTTTTAAGGTAAGACAAACTGTACTTCTAATATTTTGCCAAAATCCAACTAGAAATTGTATTAATTTGGAGGTAGTGACTAATTAAATGAGTGAGATTTTAGAGAACTCGCAAAATTGTTCTCTTAAATTCTCACATTTTATATATATACATAATTAAAATGAAAAACTTGATCTAGCTTTACCGTGTTGTAGTTTGAATATTGAATATGAGGAAGGCTAGTTTTCATGAAAAAAGCCTAAAATCATGGACATCAAGTTACGATGTTGTAAAGAATTTATTAGATTGAAGATGGTCATGTTACTCCAACATTTAATTTATGAGGTTAGTTGGGACAAATATTACAATCATCAATATTAATATTGTTTGATGTCAAAATTCAGACAAAAAAATGCATATGATCTTTAGATGACGCAATAGTAAAATTTATAATTTGAAGAAGGAGAGGACTACAAAAATAATGATAATGACTTTAATGTCAAAGTCATATATGAGAACTCGAGAATGGAAAAAAAAAAAGTCAGAAGTTTAAGTTCTAGATGGAGCTCCGAATGTTTGATCAAGTTACCTCATGTGGAATTATAATAAATATTTCAGAGGAGAATGATTGGAGTTTACTTTTTCCTCTTAGGATCAGGATGAGATGAATTTTTTCTTATCCTACATAATTCAGGATTAGATCTGATTGAATCATTGATTAGTTGTTACATGAACTTAATTGATCTCAAATCCAATTTATCTTTCTAACCTTTGATTTATTTTATTAAGTCTAAATTCATTTCTAACAAATATTATTATTATCTATATATTAATACGATAAGGACTTGTGAGATGAGGGTCAAATATTAACAACAAGAAAAAAAAAGTAGGATAAGGCCAAAGATGGGATTGGCTTGGTTTGGTGGTGTGTGGAAATTTGGTTAAGTTGAAGTAAAGTGAAGGAAGCATCTTTAATAATGAGTGGTCCTCTCTCTCTCTCTCTCTTAGCTTTTTTTCTTCCTTTTTCTTTTACACAATCAAAGCAATTCAATTCATTTTGATTCATGCCAACTTCACACGCTATTCCCATATTGCTTTGGTAAATCATGTGCCTTTGTCTCCTTCACTTCACATCTCACACCCATCCAATCCCTCTTCTTCATTTCACTAATCTTTTTCTAACCCAAATCTTACTTTCCACCCTAATTAAAATTCTTTGCCTAAAAAAAACTTTGATCGTGGATCATTTATTGGATCCGTGTATCGAAATTCTTGTGTTTATTTGACAGTAATGTATGGTTTTCAAGTATCTTCATACAAAATACATTGTGCAAAACAATCCGTTATCAACGATGTTCCACATATACATGTGTAGTTGGGCATTTAAATATGTCAATGATCTAGATTATCTAAAAACTAGTGATCATTAATGTTTTTTTTTTGTATGACATCAAGTGAACTTGTAATTTAAGCCGTGCTAATAAGTCTAACATTATGATTCATGATAGACGTATCTATATTTAAATAATAAAAATCCAAACAAGTATTTATAAAGGTGAAATGAGTAAAATAAAAATGGAAACTCGTTTTACTACATATTCTTTTTCCATATAATACTATTTTAGTTATCCGTTACCATGATATAGATTTAGTAATTGGATCTCGCTAGTTCTTGAAATCATATAAATGAAAAGTGAAGAGAAACAACCAAATGAAACATAAATTCAATTTTTGAAGTAAAATTATTTTTGCCAATAAATAGTGTCATGAATGTTATTATTTCTTAATGAATCTAAATTACAAAAAAATCTTATATATATTTCATAACTTTGTCATTTGTAGAAAAAAATATTCATATTCTTTAAGAAACTGCAATATTATCTATGACCTTCTATAAACATTTCAAAATTACACTTGAATATATAGAAATCTGTTAAAAACATTGGACAAAAAATGGAATTGAAACAATATGCACATTGATATAGAATAGAAATCAAAATTCAAACACCTTCATACTATTTCAAATCACTGCCAAATCTGTTCAAAATACTAAATTCTGTTTGATATTCTAACTTATATATATTTACTATAACGATAGTCTTGATGTATATGTGAACAGCTAAAAATAATATTATAACTTTTTAGAAAAATAAGAATATATTTTTAAACAACTAATTTTTTAGAAAGTACTTTTTTTTTTATAACTTAGGAAAAAAGAATATCATTTTGATGATGGCATTTTTTGAAAGTGGTCAAATGGGTGGGAGAAGAAAAATCCATCACATTTAATTAAGCATAATTATTTCTCTTTTCTATTAGAACTATTTGACTTAGTCCCATAGCTAACACGTCTGTCGTAGTTTATTATTAAAACATTTCTATTAAATTAGGCTAAAAACCTTAGTTTATCATGGAAACCAAATTACTATATTAAAAAACATTTGTCTTGTTTTGTTTTACTCTATTTATATATATATATATATAAACGCCGACTTGATTTTTTTAAAGATAATGTAATTTAAACAAATAAGGACAAAAACAGTGTTCTTCACAAACTATTCCCAAATTAGGTTGTTAAATCATAGAAATGGTAAGATGTGCCTACCAGTCCATCTAAATTGTGTATCATTGTCCACAATTTATCTCGTCTACCATTTAGTTGGCATTAAATTATGTGGCGCATGACTTCCCTATGGTAACTATGTCGTTTGTTTTCTCCACCATCGCGTGAGCAGTAAGTATTTGTTCCTTTGTTCCTAAAATAATATTGTAGGTTGAGTGTTACACGTTGAAACACATATATAGTTTTATCATGGGCCATTGTTCGATTTTGATTTTCATAAGATGTGTATCTAGATTTTTATGTTTGATTGACAATAATGTACGATTTTCAAATATTCTTAAAAAAAAAAAAATTATCAAAACAAATCATCATTTAAACATGTCAAACACACATGTAGATTTGTAATTAGATATTTAAATATATATGTAATTCTCTAAATTAAATGATCATTAAATATTAATTTTGTATGACATCAAGTGAATTTGTATTTAAGTGGTCATGTCTATAGGTCTAATATCAAGATTTATGATAAACATATCTATATTTAAAGTATTTAGAAAGATGTAAGGAACCAAATTAAATATGAAATATTTTTAAACTACATATTCTTTTTCCATACTACCATTTTACTTGTCAAAAATGATTTTTGTATCAATAGTAGTGTTGTGGACATTATTATTATTTTTAATGCTAAATTATAAAAAGTAAAAAAAAAAAAAAAAAAGAAAAGAAATCCTCAACTTTGTCATTTGTAAAAAGAAATATTTCTATTATTTTAAAAGTTGTAAAATTATATGTAACTATTCCTAGTATTTTGAAAATTAAATTACACTTAAATAGAAATCTCCTAAAATATTGGAAAAAATTGAGATTGGAACTGTGCGCACATTAACAAACAAAAATTCTAACCTATGCTTACTCCAGTGATAAGTTTAATACATTTGTAAACAATTAAAAGTAATATTACAATTTATTTTTTTGCAACATCAGAAATTTTCAAAATTGTCAATTTAGTACTATTTTCGCTTAAACATGTTTAACTGTAGAATTTAATAGGATCCGATATATGAGTATTAATATGAGAATATTGCAATTTTTAGTTTAACAAATTTAAAAATTTTGGTATGATGGTATTACAATTTTTTGTTTAACAAATTGACAAATGTTTTAGAGGCATTTTCTCATAACACAGCACAAAATAGTATTTTGATTAAGACGTTTTTTCTTTTATGGAAGGGGTCAAATGGGTGGGAGAATAAATTTTCCACGAGATTTAATTAAGCATAACTATTTATCCTTTTTTATTAGAACTATTTGACTTAGTCCCCATCGCTTACACGTCTGTCACAGATTCTTACTAAATCATTTGTATAGTTATGCAAATAAATTGTTTTATTTTAGCCCGAACTTCCTAATTTAATTAATTTCTGTCTTGTCTTGTTTTACTGTAAGAAGTTTTTTTTTTTTTCTTTTCTCTTTCTTTCTTCTGGAAATATAGTAAAATAAAATAAATTATTTATAAATATTCAAAATATTACCGTCTATCATATATAGATAACAATAGACACGGATAGATGTCCATTAGTCTATTAATATGTATTATTGTCTTGACATTTGTTATATCTAAAAATATTTTTAATAATCTAGCTATTTAAAATAATTATT
This sequence comes from Citrullus mucosospermus, assembly GCA_030954485.1. Classification (NCBI taxonomy): domain Eukaryota; kingdom Viridiplantae; phylum Streptophyta; class Magnoliopsida; order Cucurbitales; family Cucurbitaceae; genus Citrullus; species Citrullus mucosospermus. Next base: position 11,177,501 of record CM062057.1, on the reverse strand, counting down.
TTTTTCTTGTTTTTTTCTAAAATTAAAAAGAAAGCTGAATAACAAAATGCCGGTAATTTCGGAGATAATGCCCAATTTAGTATTTTGGAATTATTTATTTGGCGCCTAATGTTTTAAAGATTTTTGAATCCTGTGGTACAAAAATTATGAAAAAAAGACGTATAATATATATATATATATATATATATATATATATTATTAAAATATTTAGATACATGCTAGTTTCCTATGTACAATTCAATATGATTATAGCAAAGCATGAGGACGACCCATCTTTCAACAAAATCCATTTCTTTCAATGACATATTCAAGTAGTATGATGCTTAGCTGTCCAATTATATTAAGAAAATAATAATCTAATTACAAATCAACTTTATTTCTTTTTCTTTTTGAAAAGACCTAATTGATAATTTAATAAATTCAAGGTAAAATTAATAAATTAAAAAGATCAATACTATCACAACGAGGAAAATGGATTTCGTCTTATTCCAATAAAATGAGAATATCCTCTCTTAAATACAAATTGAATGACCACCTGAACACACACACACGGTAATAATAAAATATAAAATAAATATAAATACATATATTGTAATATCCCCTCAAGATGGACAATGTATACCAAAAATATCCATCTTGACTAAGAACTGCTGAAGAGTAGCAGAACACAACGCTTTGGTGAACATGTTTGCTAGCTTTGAAGAAGAACGAATAGGCAGCAACTTCCAGGGGCTTCGATCAATTTTTTCATGCAGAAAATGACAATCAATCTCTATATGTTTGGTACGTTTACGAAAAGTTGGATTAGAGGCAATTGCAATAGCAGCCTAATTATCACAAAAGAAACGAGAGTTGGAGTAAGAGGAACAATTTGTAAATCTCGAATGATATGCCAAATCCAAGTAATTTCACTGGAAACCATAGTCAAGACACGATATTCCATTTTAGTTAAAGATCGAGAAAAAGTTGCTTGCTTCTTTGACTTCTAAGAAACAAGAGAATCCCTAAGAAAGATGCAAAATCCAATCATTGAACAACGAGTATCCAAACACGAGCCCCAATTAGAATCACAAAAGCTTTCACTTAAAATGAATTTGTTGACCGAAGGAGTATTCCTTGTCTAGCCATATCCTTTAGATATCTCAACAAATAATGTGCAGCATCAAGGAGTTTAGAGTAGAAAAGAAAAAAAAAAAAAAAAAACCAGAAGATTCCAGGTAAGCAACGAGAAATCTTCTAATAGGCTTTATTTAATTTTTATTTATTTATTTATTTTTAACTAATTTAAAATTAAGAGAGAAAAAAAATTAGAATTAATTTAAATTTAAAAAGAAAAGAAAAAAAGAATACCTAAGGGAAGATTTCCCATAAGTCGCTTTAAGTCTTTTTATCCAATTTTAATTCCAATTTTTTATTTTTAGTTTTTTTTAACCAATTTCAGTTCCAATTAGTTTTTAGTTTTTTTTTACCCAGTTCCTATGGTAAGTTTAAGTTAGTTTAATTTTTGTTTAGGTAATTCCATTTTTTCTGGTAAGTTTAAGTTAGTTTAATTTTTATTTCAGGCAACTCCATTTTTTTTCACTTAAACCAATTCCCTTTTTTAAAAGTTAAACGTAATTAATTTAAGTTACCAATTCCTATAAGTATTAATTTATGTTTTCTTTCAACTAAGTTAATTGCAATTAAATTTACGAGAACTTCCATAAGGGATAGTGTAAGTGTTTTTTTAAAAATTTTTATTTTTATAAATTATTTTCCATTCAATCACGGTAAATCCCAAAAAACTTTTTTTTTTTCCAATTTTTATTTAAATATTACAATAAATCTATCACAAATATTAGGTGAAACTTGCCAATAACACGAAGACAAACTAAATAGAAAGAAAATTAAAGTTTATTAATTGAAGTTGAGAATGAAAAGTTGTGATTGGTAAATGTGAAATTTGAGACACTTAAATAAGGGACAAACTTGTATTTTTTCCACGTGAGGCGCCCACGTAAAATCTTAAAAAATAAAAAAAGTTAGAAAAAGAAGTTTTTGAAAAAGATGTTACTTTTGTCCAAAAAAAACTTTTAGAAGTAGCAATTCTCCCACAAATTAATTGTGTAAAGAATGGGTTAAAATTTTCTTGGTAGAATTGGGGAAACTGTTATTTCTAACCCAAAAAGGTTTTGATGGGATAAAACTAACATCTTTTTTAAAAACTTTTTTTTCTAACTGTTTTTTCAACTTTTCAGAGTTTCAAATGTGGGTCCCATATGGTGAAATGACTTTAATACCCAAAAGTCATCTTACTCAACACTCAAACCATCATCTTCCCTGGCCCTTGAGACCATCTTTTTCCCTAGAGTCTATTCTCTTTAACAGTACTATCTAATTTCTGTCATTTGTGGTAAAACCCCATCCTATGTGACCCGATTTCTGGAAACAAACCTACAAATAACTTGTTTGAAACGATGGAAAGAAATTTAGGTTTTCGAATAGTTGGTGATAAAAAGCGAAAAAGAAAATGATTTTTTTATAGTAGAGGAGGTTTAATATATGTAGGAAATGTCTGAAATCGGATAGAAAAAGAATTTGGTATGCGTTTTTTTTCTTACTGTCATTTTTCCCGTAAGTTCATTTTTACTATAAGTTGAATGAGTTTACGGGAAAAGTGATAAAATGCCCAAATCTCACGAGTACACGCCAACTTTTGGGACATTTGGGCATTCTGTAATTTTTCCTGCAAGACTTTATTGGAAACCTTATGGAAAAAGTCACATGCTCAAACCTTTTGAGAAATTTGATCATTTTGGGACTTTTCCCTAAACTTTGAATTTTCTATTTATTTGGTTCTTGAATTAAAAAAAAAAAAGTGTCTAATAGATTTCTAAAATTTCATTTTATGTATACATATGTAAACTTTAAAAACATCTAATAAGTCCATGACATATTTAAATTTATGTCTAATGTAACCTCAAGTTTTCAATTTTGTATAAGATAGTTTTGTGAATTTCAAAATGATCAATATGAAATAGGTCAAGGATCTATTAAAAAAAAAAAAATCAAAGCTTTATTGAACATGAAATTAAAAATCTAAAGATAAATCACAGATTTTAAAGTTCAAAAGCTAAATAAATAGAAAACTCAAAATTTAGAGACTAAATTCAATACATGTTTGAGAGTGATTATAAAAATGTTGAAATTAAATCACTTTTATCACGTTGAAAATTCATAAACGGTTTTAATTGCCCAAAATTAATTAAAAATATGTTTAAGAGTGATTTTGAAAATGCGAAAATCAATTTTAGCAATTTTGACTCTCAACCATGCTGTTGTTGGATGAGGGATGAATTATATGAAGAGAGGAGATATCTTAATCTCATGGATCACTTTGTAGAAATCGCCAAAAAAGAAGAGAATGTGAGGCAAAAGAGGCTTTACCATTTGAAAAAGGCAGCAGAAAATAGCAACGCACATGTATGAAGATTGACCAATCAAGCAATCGAGCAGCCATTTTGTGCATTTGAATTATTTATGCTTTTGGTCCCAAAAAAATATATTTAAATATGTTATAAAGTTTCAATAATATTATTATTAATGGACATGTTTCCTAAATGTGCATGTGTAATGGGCAATGGAGTTGTAAAGCACTAAGATAGAGTTGTCTGTTTTCGTTTGAATTCTCCCTACTACTTATTAACAAAATCTCATATACTACATGCAGATTTTATTTTAAAATTGTGTCTACAATAAACAAATTGTAAATAAACAAACCTATGTTGTTAAAGTAAATACATAAATAAAATGTAAGGCCATGGTTGCAGTTTTTGATTTAATATGCTCAACTTCATAATTCTAAACTCATTTATGAAATAAAGTCTCCGAAGTTGGACACGTTATGTTTCACTTGTATTAATGTCATACGTATTTTACTCTTGAAAGTTATATGTACATATTATAATAATAATAATAATAATAATTTAATAAAATACATACATCAATTATATGTTTGTTGATTTATGAACGTGTTAGGTGTGAGTTTTAATTGTTGACCTTACCATTAGACTAAGTTTAAATATAATAAAAGTAAACAAAGGTCGCAATCAAAGTGAAAGAAAGACTCTGACTAAATAATCACCATCTATTTATAATAATTTTCATGTATCAAATTTAATTAGCATAATCTCATTCCCATTGGATGGATCATTATACTCTTCTAAATTTTCAATAACAATTTCATTTTTAATTAATTTATGTTTGTCTACTTCAAAATCTAAAAATAAAAGCACATTTTTTAAAATTATTTTTTATTTTTAAATTTTCAAAACGTAGAAAACTTATAATAAAATAAAGAAATTGAAAACCAAATAAATATTTGTTTGAAAAATTGATATAGAATTTTGGTCTTTTCAATCTATAAAGATATGAATATGCTCTGAATGAAATTGCTATATTGTTACAAGGAGAGGAAAATAGAGAGACATAGGTGTGGGAACAGGCTAGAAATAAATTTCCACACCGTTGATTTTGATTGCCAATATTATTAATCATCTACGTAAAGATCAGATCCTACACATGAGATTTGCTCATTGCTGATGGACACAAATCTGAGGAAGCAGAAGCAAGATAACCACAAAAAAACAATTAATTGATTGGTCCCACAAAAGTTGTTGAAGGTGCTAGGGATTGGGACGTCTCATTGTTTCCTTCGTGTTGAGGTAAGGTACTACTTGTCTTGTGGTAAACCCGATCTGACCTTATTCTTCTAGGATAGCACTTGAAGTGTCTTATTTTTTCAGTTTAACTCGAGATAATTTTTAGGTTTAATAAGTTTATTTTGTGATTTTATAGATATCGAGAGCCCTATAGACCATTCAAATCTAGAATCCTAATACGTCAACCGAGTCAAGGAGGAGGAAAAATGACCATTTTGCTCCAAGGGATTAGTGCTACATTGCTAGTGAAATTTAGGTGAATCTAACAAATGACTATACAAGTCAAACACAATGTCACTGTCAATGAATGAGATAGAAAATTAAACTATAAAAATAATAAAAAAGATAAAGATACAAAGATTGGTAACCCAGTTCGGTGTTACCACATCCCATGTCTAGGGGGCAGTGTGCCCACTATTATGAGTTAAGCAACTAAAATGAAGTACTTATCTGATAGATAATGACTACAATGACTCTCAAACAACTTACTCCTAATGAAGAGTTTAGATTCCTCCTAAACTTGAGACTCCCTCTCGTAATGCTCTGTAACTATTTTCACCTTGTTGTTTGAAACACACCTTAACACAAGATAGCTTAGGCTCCCCTAAGACCAAGAATTCTCAATACTAGCACTTAGACTCCTCTAAAAACAACCTCAAAACTGAAGATTCTTCTTTAGAGTAATAGAAACATCTACGTACACTATATTAAGACTAGCAGCCACAACCTCACAGTGTGGAACACATACATTTTGTTTGGCACAACACAACCACTCCAGAAATAGCCACACACCAATCTGCCAAGAGTTGTAAACCTAAAAAAATACCATGAGGTCAACTAAATAGCATCTTAATAAGGAAACACTTACATGGAGGTAAACAAATCTTGGGAAATTGCTATTTCTAACCCAAAAAGTTTTTGATGGGACAAAACTAAACTCTTTTCTAAAAACTTCTTTTTCTAACCCCTTTTTCAAATTTTTAGAATTTTAAAGATGGGTCCCACATGATGAAATGACGTGAATATCCAAAAACCATATTTTTCAGTACTCTCTAATTTATGTCATTTGTGGTAAAACCCATCTTATATGACCCGATTTTCTGGAAATAAACCCACAAAAAACTTCTTTGAAATGCTGATTTTTGAAAATTTAGGTTTTCGAATAGTTGGCGGTAAAAAAAAGGAAAATAAAATCCAAAATTTTCAGGTAGAGAAGGTCTAATATGGGTAGGAAATGTTTGAAATCAGAAAGAAGAAGAATTTGGTATGCGTTTTTTTGCTTGCTGTCATTTTCCCCGTAAGTTCATGTTTCTTGTAAGTTGAAGGAGTTGACGGGAAAAGTGACAGAATACCCAAACGCACGTCAACTTTTGGGAAATTTAGGCATTCTATGACTTTTTCCGACCTTACGGGAAAACTCACAGAATGCCCAAATTTTCCGAAAGTTGGCATGTATTTTGGCTTTTGGTGAATATTGCCTCGCTAGTCTTGCTCTCGCTGATCTCGCTCTTGCTCTCGTTGGTCTTGCTCTTGCTTGTCTCACTCTATTTGGTATCCTTTTGTCACTATGTTATTGTCGTTGGTCTCACTCACGATACCATAGAAAGTGAGATTAGTGAGAGCGAGAGCAAGAGCGACAATACCATAGAGACGAAAGGATACCAGAGAGAGTGAGACTAACGAGAGTGCGAACAACGAGAGTGAGAACGAGATCAGAGAGAGCAAGAACGAGACTAGCGAGGCGATATTCACCGAAAGCCAAAATACACGCCAACTTTTGGGAAATTTGTGTATTCTATGACTTTTCCCATAAGATCTTGTTAGAAACCTTACGGGAAAAGTCACAGAATGCCTAAATTTTCCGAAAGTTGGTGTGTATTTGGGCATTCTATTACTTTTTCCGTCAACTCCTTCAACTTATGGGAAACATGAATTTACGGGAAAAATGATAGCAAGCAAAAAACGCATACCAAATTCTTTTTCTTTTTGATTTCAAAAATTTCCTACACATACTAGACCTTCTTTACTTGAAAATTTTGGATTTTCTTTTCTATTTTTTACCACCAACTATTCGAAAACTTAAATTTCCAAAAATTAGCGTTTAAAAGAAGTTTTTTTGTGGGTTTATTTTCAGAAAATTAGATCACATAGAATGAGTTTTACCATAAAATGACATAAATTAGAGAGTACTGTAAAAAAAAAAATGGACTCTAGTGAAGAAGATGGTCTCACTGAAGAAGATGATGTGGTTTGAGTGTTGATGAATATGGCTTTTGGGGTATTCACGCCATTTCACCATGTGGGACCCATCTCTAAAATTCTGAAAACTTGAAAAAGGGGTTAGAAAAATAAGTTTTTTAAAAAAGAGGTTAGTTTTGTCCCATAAAAAACTTTTTGGGTTAGAAATAGCAATTTCTCACAAATCTTCAAAGAATAGAAAACAATGTCTAGAAAATTTGCAACGGATAAGGAAAAAATATTTCTTAGAGAAGAATGGTTCAAACTGCCAAAATGCTCTTGACAATAGTAGGGACCAAGATGCAAATAAAAAAACTTAGCCAACAAAATTGCATTAACAACTAGGCATGTTGCTAATTTACAGTAGTTGTGGGAATTAGGCACATCGATGAGACACTGTCCTATGGCGCTGCATTGCCATCATGAAGAAAGGTCCCACAACACTGTGATGCTATACCAAAAAGGCTATAGTGTCATGGTGCTATCTCGTTGCTATAAAATTTGCACCTCGGTAATTAAGTCATAACTTTTGAATGAGGTGATTGTTTTGGGTGAATGACCACTGATCTTCTTCGTTTTTTTTGTCATCTATCCATTTATAGCATTAGTTTTAGGTTTTTCTTTGACTATTATTTTTTTTGGTAATTGAGCTAAAGGATGACACAATTTAACTTCTTCGTCTCGAAGGAAATGTAAAGATCTCTAATTCCTAGTTTTAGAGGTTTGAAAAAACCCAAATGTAAATTTGTCGGGTTTTATGCTTAATTCCATATCTTCTTGGCTGCAAATATCTTTAGTTCATGTTTGTATTCTTTTAACATATGTTTGATTGGATTGACAACTCGACTATGAATGTATGTCTAATCGTTAACAGTCTTTGCATAATCCGTAGTTGTTATGTGATTGGCTGCAAAGTAGTAATAAATTGTATCTTCGATGTGTGTCTTACACCAATTGTCCGAAATAGAATTCCTATGATTGAATTTTACATTGGGTGATTCTATTTCTTTATAGCTAGAACGTTCCGTTAAATTATACCTTTATCCCTTTATTTTTCATGTCTTTACTTCTATGCACTTTCTTTATCCACATCAAAATCCTCATTTATCACTTTGATTCGAAAATTAGCTTAGTGAAACTAACTTTGTGCTTCCATGTGGATCAACCCCATCTTGCTACTTATACTACTTAGTAAGAGAGGTTGTATTAATCAATATTATAAATATATTTGATTGATTGAAGGCCTTAACAACCTTTGGCCCATCATTCTCCAAATAATGAGGTTCTCTCTGGGCCATCAATTAACCCTATGTCTCTCTCCGGCTGACTCATCATTTGGTTTCACATCTTTAACATCTTCAGGTTCTTTGAAAGACTTAGGCAGGATGAATTTGTAATGCATTTCAGAAATTGAATAAGATGAAGATGCAGTCGTGAAACGTAGTCCTTGAGAAAGAGAAATGTACTTGAAACAAGTTGTTTTTATTCACTAAGAAGCTCTTCTACGTCGTTAAATGTAAGATCCCAGGTTCAATGAGAAATTTTGGACCAATCACAAATCACGAAATTATAAATAATAAATTTGGGACTAATTAAAGAGTTGACAGATGTCTCAAAAATTGAAATTAAAGATATAAGTTAACAAATCCTAACGATGTTATGTGTTTTTGTTTTGACCATTGGATCAAATTATTTTGGTCCAATTAAGAATTAATAATTTGGCTCAAATGCCAAATAAAACCCAATCCAATCAGTTGGGTCCATGGCTAGATCCATGTACTAACCAAGCCTAAGCCCACAAAATCTACCTTAGAACCTTATAAATAAAAGATAAAAGAGTTCTCTTCATTTAAATGGTTCAAAAATTTTGGACTTAGAATTCTCCAACACTAAAAAACTCTCAAACTTTTTGTTAAGAACATCCACGTGCTTCGCTTTCAACTATGATAGAATATTTATAAGATCAAGCACTAGAGATCATCTAATCATATCTATATTAAATCTACATAAACTCAAGTTCAACCTACAAAACACGTTCTCCGAAATCCTTGTGCAAACACCCGAACTTAGGCACACAAATATGGATAATCTCGGAATGCTTGCCTCCCTCCTGTCTGATCATTTAAGAGAATAGATGCTCCCTTATTCTCCAAATTTGAGAGCGATAGAATTTCCATTACTGTCGACAGATCAGTTCTAGGTTTTGGTTCAACGGATGTAGGTCTAATTACAGGTTTAACACATACATTTGAAGCTTGAGAAATTGGTTTCTACAAGTTTTGAATAACAGACAGCCCCATTGAGAAGGTCTTTAGAGAAAGCTTCAACATCACTAGAGAGCTCAGATAGGAGTGTTGGAGTAGATTCCATGTTTTTTTCAAACTCAATTTCTTCTGTTCAAAGCCCTTTGCATTCAATGTTTGAGATAAAGGACTCAATAGAGAGTATATTTGTGAAAAAATATGCTACTTCTTTAGTTAATCGGGATTGTCCCCTATGTCTACAATGAATTTGACTGCAGTTGTGGAGGGTTTGCCTACAAGAGATTTTGCATGAAAAGCACATTTGTGAGCGTGATTGTGATAAATGTCCACATTTTATACTGCAATAGCCATGTTTTAAGATATGAAACAATTAGTTTTCTAGTGTTTACCCCCAGCTTTTCAGTTTAATGCCAAATATAGATGACTAGAGTTTGTTGGTGTTCTATGAGAAAATACCATATTATCAAATGCTGATATGTAAGAATACAATCTGTAGCGCGAAGGAATTCATCAGCCCCCCGGAGGATTTCGCATTTGAAGCAATAGAAGTATTAATTTGTTATCTGGCACTTCAAATGACTAAGTGCGCAGTTTTGTTGGAATGCCTTGTATTCATATTTATCTTATTTATGCTATTTACAATTTTGGCCCAAGATTTAGAGGGGTGCACTATATAAACTCTCTAACCCTAAAAATGTTCTCTGATTTGTAATATGAACTTCTCTCTTAAGAATAAAACTATTTCCTCCTTTTGCTCGTCGATGTAGCTAACACTATTAATGAATCACGTAAATCATTAGTCTGTGTCTATTTTCTATTGTTTATGTTTTTTGTTATCTTTGATCGTCGAGTTATTAACAAGGTTATTGATGACCTTACAACAACTGAGAAGACACAAGCTTTTCTCTTTCTTGAGGAGTTCTTTTTGAGCAAAGCATGTAGGTGAGACTTGTATTAATGGCCTGCAAAGATTCAGATTAAAATGTGGGTATGACCTAATTCAAAAAAGAAAGTTTCAGTTATAAATTAAGCCAAAGATGTGCTGAAAACAAACATTAATTGAATTAAAGAAATTCTTTTATCAGAGTTGATCAGAATAAGAACGAAGCCTGAGTGTGGAAGAAACTTCGCTCATATTTCCATATCAAGAATGCCTCAAAATGTTTTGTATTTCATCGTCTTTCTCCCACCACTTCCTCCTGGAAAACCCAAAATTTACCTCAAGGGAATCGCCCAAAAACTAAGCAACTTTCATAATCATTAAATCTTTATGTAAACTTATTTCATTTCGATCATGGATAGCCATCATGATTTGAGAATTGGTTTTCGTATATGAAGTACGAATACTCCATTTTAAACAAAGTGTCCGTGTCGGCCACGCTCCGAACACATGTCTGACACACAAATTTTCATGTCCTATTTTTATTTATTTATTTTTAATTTCAGCTATGTGGAAATAAATTTGAGACACATTCTAGATACACCTGATAAATCTTTTTAAAGAGAAAATAGTCCAACCTTTCCTATTAGACTCAAATTTAAAGCCCAAATCTACGATAATTTAAAAACAAAAACAAAAGGAACGGAAAGCTTTTTATTTTTTTCATTAAAACCAAAGAAAAAAAACATAACCATACAAAACTAAAGTTAGAAACCTAAAGGTTCCATATCTTATAATTGTTAATTAACTTGAAATTTTATGTTTTTTTTAGTGGAGTGTGAAACAAACCTAAATTATGCATTATTTGCTCTGGATTTACAATTGTTTTTATATGATTTTATTAGATTTCATGTTGTTTGTTAGTGATTTCCAGGGTTATGATTTGAAATCGAGATTCAATGTCAAAATCAACATAAAAGGTCCTAAAATATGCCCAAAAAAGTCAAAATCGAGCCAAACATCGAAAGGAGGGAAGAAAAGAGAAGAAAAATCAAGGTTTGTTAAAAAATAAGACAATGTCGCAACGCTTGCGCAATGCTGCCTTGATGCAGTTTCCAAAAGTGACTGTTTGGAGAGCTGCCGTAGCGTCGCATGCAACGCTACGATACTAGGCGAGAGCATCACATCTTGTATGCTGTTTGATGAAGACTTGCCATGCAGAATGAAGGTAGCGCCACAGTACTATCCTTGAGCACCATGACACTAATGCCATTTATGGAAAGAATTGTCTTTTTGGACAACTTTTGCCTATCTAATTTAGGGTTTTCGGCTGGCCATCATCATCAAATTTTGGAGTTTTTAGGCTGGAGAGAGAGTTTAGAGTAGAGTATGGAGTCTCCTTGATGCTGGAGTTTATTGAAGTTTGTTGAAAGGCCAAATCCATCCTAGAGACGTGATCTGATGCTGGATAATTTCTTCTTTCCCTTTTGTATCTTGGTTTCTTTATTGTATTTTTTCATTCTTGCTATGGTTCTGTTAATGGAAGCAATATTAGGTTGAATTTCTCATAGTTTTAGGGGTAGATGAATTTCTCTAGTTTAATTGCTATAAACACTTTGTAATTCTTGAATTCCTCTGGTTTAATTGCTAAACACTTTGTGATTCTTGAATGTTAAATTACATTTACGCTTTCAAGCATGACCGTTCTTAATGCGTTTGAATATTTGATAAATGTTTGAATGATTTTATGATTTAAATCTTGCTTGAACGAGTAGGTTTTAGATTAGATCATGCATATTAGACTATCATTTGAACAACATAAGAAGTAGTCAAATAACAGTAGAGATTGCTAAATAAAGGTTCTTATGCTTTTATTAGTTATCTAGTTTCAAGTGATTAGTAATTAGTAATTAAGTGAAAGAAAAGATTGCTTTTGAAAGGTTCAATTTGGATAAAAGGCTTCTATATTATCTAGGTGTTGTGTTAATTGGTTCAAGAGTCATATCAATTGTGTTTAGTAATGCCATTGATGAAATCTAGTCCCTAAAAGCATCTCTTTGTTGATAATCTCCATATTCGATCACTTTGTTACTTTCTTAGTTTAGTTTATGATAGTAGCATCACAAGTCAATCTTCTAAATAAAATGAAAACAATCTCTGGATAGATAAAAGATTATCAATTCGATTCCTTGAGGACGATACACGTTCAAGGCCATTTTAACTATATTATTACTCGATGTGTGCACTTGTGCTTATCAAGTTTTTGGCGTTGTTGCTGGGGATCTAGCATATTATACTTCAAAGTTTCTACTTATGGATCTAGCATGTTATTCTTGCTATTGAGGCTTGAATTAATTGCATGTGTATTTAGAATCTTCCATATGGTCTAATTCTATTTTTGCTCCATACTAGTAAAAATTCTAAGTTTGAGATGGTGAAACACATCTAAATTGTGTGTTATTTGCCTTGGATTTTGTAATGACCCAAACAATCATTAAGGGTATTTTCATTTTAGAATATTATTATGTTTTGCTAATTTAGATAAACTAGTATAATTAACTATTTAAATTTAGTTAGTCCTTTGCAGACTTAATTTATGATAATTGAAAGCTATTATGCTTGAATGATATAATTTATTTATCAAAGTCGATTTCAATACTTGGTTGCATATGATTATTACAATTCTATATTAAAAAGAGTTATTAATTACTCTAAATATTTGTAAGTTATATTTATGTTTATTTATTTAAATAGTAGAAGGGAATAATGGATATAAATGCAAGATTATTTAACTTGGTGGGTGATATTAAGTGGATATAGGGTATGGTTATTTATAATTTTTGTAGTTGTAACTTTTTGTCATAAGTTTTTAATTAAATTATTGAAAAGGTAACACAAAATAATTAGGACTTTTAAAAAAAATATAAGAATGTTCATACTTCTTTTCAAGCATATCTCAAACTCCTTAGTTACTTAAGGTTTCCTCCACCCATCATTATGGTAGAAAGGAAAACGCATCAAACTGTAAGAGCCATTCTCTCTAACTTTCAATTTTCCTTAGGCATTGTTCTTAGCAAACCTAGGTATTTTTTTTAGTGCTATTTAGATCTTAAGATGTTGATTTTAGGTCTAAAAATCAGAATGCAAATAGTTCAAAAAAATTCCTAAAACTTGTCTAAATTGTGTTTCATCGGTTTATGCCATCTTTCTAGTTTTAGCTTGTTTGATGTCAAAATTAAAATACACTGGATATGAAACTTTGAAATCATGATCAGTAGCCTAGGATTATTCAAAAAGTATGTTTAAGACATTAAAACTAATCTTTATGATTTATTTTTCATATGGCTAAATTTTGGTAAAAATACTATTACTCGAGTTTTGAATTTCTTTCATTAATCTTAAAATTTACAAATAATCTTAATGTATTTTTATGTATAGGTTAGAGACTAATAAGATCACTTAAAGGATTTAATTATGAGACTTGTGTAATAATTTTAATAATGATAACTATGAAAATTAGTATCTAGTATAGGTTAGATAGATAAATTAGTATACTTAGCTAGCTAATGAGCTTCCTTTAGGAAATCAAATTTAATTTGTTAAAAATTAATTAAAATCACGATAAATGTTATATAGGAATCTTATAAAGGATTTAGATTTCAAGCTTGAGATAAGTGGATTCTATCATAAGTTACTGAATTGAGTGAATTTGTTTTATTGTCTTGGTTAATTGTATGTTTGTAATTATAATTTGTAAGTAGTTAAACACCATAAGTTTCTAATTGAATGTTTATTATGTAGTTTTTGTTTTTGTTTTATTGGATTATTGTTGTGATTGACTCTTATGAATAATTATCCATTGAGTTGTTTTCTTGAATTATGAAATGTTGAATGTTTGAATTTGACTATTGATTATGATCGATTTATATTATATTTCTTTTTATACATGTTTGTGAAATCTTGTTGATTTGTGACATTTAATTAATGTTTGAGAAAGCATATTCCAATGTGTAGTTTCCATGATTTTTTGCTTTCCATGATTTTTGTTAGCATGTTACATTGTGTAAAAGTTATTTCTTCACTTCTCTTGATTTATGTTAGCATGTTGATTTATAATACATGTTTAGGTTAAGCATGTCATAATTGTATGTTACATTGCATTGAAGTTTAGTTAGTAGTCTTATGTGTCATGGAATTAAGTAAGAATATGTTAATGCATGAAATAGCCAAATTAAGCAGTTATGTTATGCATCAAGGTGCATGATATGATAAGTATGGTTTCTGCTAACGTTTGGGCCTAGGAAACAAAACTAGTTCATGTTAATGGTATTTATAAGGGGCAATTACCTTGTAATATATTATATGTTGAATGACTGTTATGGTATGAGGTATTTGAAAAGTGCTTTTTATTCTCTTAAATTAAGGGAGTTTCTATTAGCAAAAAATAAGTGAAAAAGCAGAAAGAATAAAAAAATTGCCAAAAACGCTGCCACGACGCTTTTTCCCGAGAGCATCAGTCATGTAAACCCTACTTTCATTTCTAAGCACCTAAGCTAAGTATGTAATATCGTTGTAGACTTATTTGCTTTCTCTCGTGTAGATCGAAGGGAGAAGTGAAGGAAAGCCGAGCATGTTTTTGGTAAGTTGAATTCTAAGTTATTATGAGATAAATCGAACTTGGAACCTACTTTGATATAACACCATTTGAACCAAAGTGGAGAGAGTTATTGTTAATATTTGTGTTATTACTATTATTGATGTATTTAATTAAATGGGAAATGACACATTAAAAATCAAGTTGTGGATTAAAGAAAGAAAGAAAAGAAGAAAAAGAAAAAGAAAAAAAAAGGGGAAAAAATAGTGGATATGTTGTCGGTTTTGATGTTTATATAAGTTAATTGGTTTAGCTGCTGACATTTTTCATTCTCAAAACCTCAAACCGACACAAATTCATCAGCTTGGCTTCGAGGGGAGGAAGAGGAAGAAGATCAAGGTGGATTGAAGTAGAATTTTGGAAGAAATCTTGGTGAAATTGAGGCTGAATCAAGACTGGTTCGGAACTCGTGCAATGTGGGCAAGGTATGATATTTGGAGGACAACGAGCAGTAGAGATCGAGTTTAGGGCTGAAAGTTTTAGGTTAGTAAGTTAATTTAATTCTTAACAACTTTTAAGAAGAATGGTTGAGCTGAATATGAAGAGAAATATGTTTAATTATAGGTGGTGACTGGTGCAGATTTCTCGAGTGATCGGGAGCAGGGTCAAGTAAAATTGGAATATCCGACGAACGAAAGGGAGATAGAACCTGAAATTTGGAGGTAAGTTAGAAACTCATATCTCTACAAGTTTGTAGAAGGACATCAATTCTAATTTGAACTGGAAATGCAACTTTTAGCAGATAGAAGCGAAGACAGTAGCAGAGTGAGATAGGTTTCGCTGGGAAGAGCAGCGATATTGGAAGTGGAGCAAGATGACATCTCACTGCATGTCGCTGGTAGCTTTTTGTCTCACAAATTTCACTAGGTCTTGCTCGTCTCGCTGGTCTCGCTCGTCAGGTAAATCTCACTAGTCAACAGTCTCGTTGGTATAGTTTCGTTGGTTTCATGGTTTCACTAGTGCATATCTTCCTGATTTTTACTTAGTTTCGCTAAAGCAAATCTTGCTGGTTTGAACAAGTCTCGCTAGTTCTATAATTTTGCTAGTAGTTTGGTCTTGCTAGTGAGCTTTACCTTAATGCTTAAGGCATATTTGTTACATTTTAATGGTTATTCTAAGTAATCTAACAAAGGAAGTTATACCATTTCAGGTCGAGAGGAGCTAGGAAAGGCATATAATCCATTAAGCGCTCGGGACAAGTAGTGAGTGACAATTTTATTCAAAATGAGCTTACTTTATACAATGTTTTCATGATATATGATTATGATTGGAAACATGTTTATATGTTTATGTTTTCACGAGCTTTAATGTGCTACGATGATTATTTACTTGAAAGAAAGCATGTGTTTCCATGTAAGTGCGTATTATGTGTTTTACATTGGAAATTATTTGAAACATGCTAGGTGCTAAACGTGTTTTACGAAAGGCATGCTATTTATTAACCTATGATTTTATGGAAACATGATGTTTGACAATAAATTGTGAAGATTTGAGACATCATAAACTCGTGAATTTTTATTATGTTATTTTCTAGCATGTTGCTTTTGAATTATGTTTTCGAAAAGACTCTCAATGCTGAAGAACTCGGAGAAGGCATATGGGTGACCTGAGTATAGAAATAGCCCCCAATGCTGAAGGACACGAAGAAGACATGTGGGTGGCCTAAATCTTGTATATGGGACCCAGTACTGAAGGACTCGAGATGGTATACGGGCAACCCAACATATGATATTTATGTGCACATAGAGGTATGATTAACGCTGTTGTGTTGAGATTACTCCACACAGCTAAGGATATTCGACGTTGGGTGTATTGAGATTACTCCACTCCAACTAAGGATGTTTTCAACATTGAGTGACGTTGAGCTCCGGTTCGCTTCAACTAAGGAAAATGTTTATGAAATGTGTTGTATTTTCATGGTTTTTTGGAAATGAAACGTATATAGTTTGATAACGTTATTCGAGCATGATTTGCCTAGACGTAGAAATGAATTATTTACTGTTTGATTATTATCATAATTTGAACATGGTTTTGATTTATGTATGAGCTTGGAGAGGTTTTGTCGGACTTGTCACTCACTAGGCAACCTAGCTCATGTTTT
Source organism: Citrullus mucosospermus (assembly GCA_030954485.1). NCBI lineage: Eukaryota > Viridiplantae > Streptophyta > Magnoliopsida > Cucurbitales > Cucurbitaceae > Citrullus > Citrullus mucosospermus. The sequence continues at coordinate 11,160,664 of CM062057.1, read as the reverse complement.
TCTATTTTCTAGGTAGCGAGCGACACCAAGGTGCTTAGCCTCACAACAACTCATCTGTGAACTTTGAATATTGTAAATATTTGATCTTAAACATGTGTTGTACATATAGAGGGTTAAGAAGCGGAAGTTAGTTAACTTATGTAACTTTTAAGTTTGAATGTAAGTCATAATTTGTATGATAGCTTACCCTGGTAAAAGATTGATGTTCTATCATGGTTTATAACTGTTTATTAGGTGTTTGGACAGGGTTTAAGGTTGAATAGGTTGATAGTTGATGCCGTAAGAGGGTCGGTGTCTACTGTCCTCATACTTTCTCCTAGGTTAAGAAGGTACCTGGTAGGGGGTGTGACAAGTCAAGCATAGTGCAGCAGCACCGACACAGTGTTTCAGCTTGGTGTCGCTACCATTTTATGTCACACAGCACGGTGGCGTCACCATTTTATTTTGGTCAGTGCAACGGCGCCATTAACCAGCGCCGCGACACCAACTTTCCTTATTTGAAAAATCAACAATTTTGGAAAGAATTTTGGGCGGCCAACTCTATAAATTGGAGGGTTTCCAGCAACCCTAAATACAAGAGAAAGAAGAGAAGTTAGAGAAAATACAATAGAAAGTCCCAAAGAGTGAGTTGGCTGTAAGTAAAAGAGAAAAGAGTTTGAGAGAGAGTTTTGGTGCCGTTTGAGTTCTTGACGTGAAAACTAAGGATATCTTGGCGATTCCTCCTCAATCAAGAGCTTCTTTACAGTAGAGTTTCTCTTTCTTTACATTCTTTCTATGTTGAAATTGGTTTTAAATATGTTACTTAAAGATATGAGTGGCTAAACTTAAAGATATGAGTGGCTAAACTCTTTAGTTTTAGGGTATTGATGAATTGTTTATGAAGTTATGCTGATATTGTAGACTCTTCATCGTTTTGTTGTAACGAATACACTTTTCATTGTTATTGTACTTAATACTTGTTGATTGACCATCATTGAATGTTAGATTATATGTATGGTTGAAATAATTGTATGTCTAATTGGATCTATAATGGTGAATTATTGTTAATCTATCATGTGAATAGTTAGGTTAACAATGAAAGTTGCTAAAGACTACTTCTAATGCCTTGTAACTTATATTGGTTTCAAGATATTAGTAATCAATTAGGTTGCATGAGAATGTTGTTTTTGATAGAAAATAACTTGGATTTATGTTTTTAGACTTAAGCATATGATTTGCAATAAAATCCATGAACCCTAGAATGTTGCATAATGAATTAAACAATGATTCAATACCCTAAAACTCTCTTTGACTCTTGTATTTCTCATTTACTTGCTTTCCTTATTAGTTTTTCCTAAATTACAACTTGAAGTCGAATCCTCCAATAAAATTGATTCAATTCTAGAATAGCTAAGTAACTTAAACCTTCACAATTGGATCCTCAGTGGAACGATATTCGGAACTTAATCGTCTTATATTATAACTTGACTCGTATACTTGCGGTAAACACGGAAAGTGAGCATCAAATTTTTGGCGCCATTGCCGGGGATCCAAAGAACGATTTTTATTACTTAATATTTATAAGAATTGATAGAACTTACTTTGAGGTGTATATTATTTTGGTTGATAATTTTGTTGGTTTCTGCCTCGTGACAATAGTAACCTTCTCCCTCTTGATTCCGAGATTGATAGGATGTATAGAAGAAATCTAAGGGTTCAACACAATTATACTGAGGAGATGGCGGAGGAGATACCAAAGACAATTCAGAATTACTTTCAACCGACATTACCGGCAAATCAACCCGACATTATGAATGTGCCCATCAATGATAACAACTTTGAGTTAAACCGGGGTTGATTCAAATGGCTAGAGAGCTTGCCTTTAGAGGAAGAACAAATGTGAAGGGAATCCTGGTGGAAACGTGTGATCACGTTCTTTGATTTCTTGAAAGAATTAAAAATAAAAATAATTAAGAAAAATGTTAAGTAACATACCTTTGTTGATCTATAATTTCAGAAAAATCTTCCCTCGAACCGATAACCTTCTCCTTGTAGTCTTCTTTTTCCAAGAGATCTTCCTTACTATGACTTTGATAAGGATCTTGTTTGTGGGAACCGTTTCTTAAAAAAATAGAGCGAATGAGAAGAAAAATTTCCTTAGAAAATTGGGAGAATTTCTAAAGGGCCTTTAGAATAATTGTAGAGATTATTCTTGTAGAGAGTGTGTATTCTATGAGGGCTCCCAAGGACCCTATTTATAGAAGTCTATGGCTTACTCCTAATCTTATTAAGATAACCCCTCTGCAGAGATTTTAAATTAAATATTTAATAATATCTAATATAAATATCTATCCAAATAATATCTCATATTAAATGGTTTAAAATATTTAAATCTCATTTAAATATTTGTTTTCTACAGAATCTTTAATTTGGATCTCATCCAAATTAAATAATTAATTATTTGAATCCAATTCAAATCAATTAATTAATTCTCCATCTATTTATTTATATGAATTTCATCTAATTAATTAATTAATTATTTAAATCATATTCAAATAAATTAATTCTCCATATTATAAAGTTATAATTTGAATCTTATTCAAATAAACTTTATAATAAATCATGTAATTAAATGTATCCAATATAATTAATATTTTTCCTCATAAATTTGAACATTTCAAGATTTTCTTTCAATATAGTTGATCCTTGTTGGTTTGTGGTGAGCTAGCAAGGGGACCTTATGGACCTACAATTATGAACTCCAATGATCCAAGATTAATTAATTAAACTCTTTAATTAAATTAATCTCCATTCATTAACTACAAGGCAAACCATTATAGACCAATAGTTGAACTCTTATGCACTGTAGAACAAGTTGTGTCCATGGATATAATCAATATAAGCAAGTCGATCCTTCACGAGTTGTTCATAATTACAGCTAGGTCAAATGTCCGTTCTACCCCTATAATTACCTCTTATCCTTAAGTACCACTAATTTTAATGAACAATTTGTTTATGATCTAGCCATAAACTAAGTCCGCTCTCGGGCCAGTGAGAGGGTGGGGCTCCTTGTTTAAGACCCAAAATCAGCACTTAAGGGAACTACTCATCTACTTACCATATCTAGGAACGAATGAATTCCATCTTGTGAAGTTATGTTCCTAACTCCCCATTTAGTAAAATCCCCAAAATGGTAGGCTTATTGAGTCAGCAACTCGGGACATTCTCACCCATGCAAATCAAAGGACAGACCTCACAGATAGGAGTTCATAAGTCACTCAGGATTAAGATCGTATGAAATATTAATCTCATAAATTAACGGATTTATAAAGAGAGATTAAATATTTCGCGATCCGGTCTTATATAAACTCTTTATATAGGATACCCCCACTCACATGTCTCTACATGAACGGTTTGAATCGAACCATTTGTAACTATTAAAAAGTGGGCCGTATCCATAGTGTCACAGGATAAGGCACCCAACCTTATCCATATACTATAGACCTTTAAGTTATTTCTTGAACATGATTCACCTGTATGTTAACTACATACATGTTCAAGACTTCATGCAATAACCTTGGATTTTACTGTTAATGGATAAATTAATATTGCATAATTAATAATTAATAATTAAATTAATTAACTAATCAATTATGAGGCTTTAGGGCACAAATCCCAACAAAATGAAGATCCTCATAATTAATAATTTGTTTACACTCTTTTTATGCTAAAATTGATTTTAAACATGTTGCTTAAAGATATGAGTGGCTAAACTCTTTAGTTTTAGGGTATTGATGAGTTGTTTATGAAGTTATGTTGATATTGTAAACTCTTCATCGTTTTGTTGTGAATAAGCTTTTCATTGTTATTGTGCTTAATACTTGTTGATTGACCATCCTTGAATGTTAGATTAGATGTATGGTTGAAATAATTATATGTCTAATTGGATCTATAACAGTGAATTGTTGTTAATCTACCACACGAATAGTTAAGTTAACAATGAAAGTTGCTAAATACTACTCTTAATGCCATGTAACTTATATTGGTTTCAAGATATTAGTAATCAATTAGGTTGCATGAGAAAAGGTTGTTTTTGATAGAAAATAACTTGGATTTATGTTTCTAGACTTAAGCATATTTGCAATAAAATCCATGAACCCTAGAATGTTGCATAATGAATTAAACAAGGATTCAATACCTTAGAACTCTCTTTGACTCTTGTATTTCTCATTTACTTGCTTTCCTTATTAGTTTTTCCTAAATCACAACTTGAATTCGAATCCTCAAATAAAATTGATTCAATTCTAGAATAGCTAAGTAACTTAAACCTTCACAATTGGATCATCAGTGGAACAATATTCGGAACTTAACCGTCTTATATTATAACTTGACCTGTACACTTGCGGTAAACACGGAAAGTGCGCTCAGTATTTCTACATAACATTGCACCAAATCAAGGATATGAATATGTATGTAAGGATAAGCAAGCAAGTGAAAATAAGTTGAGTTAGGTTGTTTTATGATCTATATGTTAGGATAGGTTATGTGAGCATGCAAACATGATGTGTGTGATTGTGCGATTCCTTATGATGGGAACCACTTACATAGTATTTTTGTACTATCTCTCATGGTTTTTTTTTTCTCCAGATAATCATGTAGATGATGATAATAATGAGTTCGTCGAGAATGATTTTGGTATTGAAGAGGAGGAGCCATGAGAAATCTTGCCTAAATTTTAATTTAATTAATTTAGAACCACATATTTATTTTATGCTTACTTCATATTTAAGATTATATTTTTATTTTATAATTTCCGTTGCTAAACTCTAATTTCAAGTTTTATTTGGCATGATAAGACACATTTTTAGTGGAAGCATGGGGTGTATTTTTTAAAGAAATTATATTTTATGAGTAATTATCTCGATTTAAGTTAATTAAATATATGTAAAAATTAGGGTCATTATAGATTTAGTATCTTATGTAAAATTTATATATATCCTTTTAAAATAATGATAAAGAAAGAGAAAATCGCCAACATGTCCTAATTTTATTGTGTCTGTGCCTTTTAGGTTCTCTAGCAATTCCATTTAGTTTTTTGGCATTATCCATGAATAGGGAAGCAATAAAGCTAAGAAAGATTATTTGTAAGACATATTTTTAACATAAACTTGAACATCCAAATAAAAATTGCAAACGTTTCACAGATGATAAACTAAGGAAGAGAAGATATTCTACAAATTTTAGTTATATTCGCTGGACAAAGTATTGATTATCTTCCTAAAAACTGATGAACAAATCTTCAAAATTCTGGCATAATATATCAAAAAACTAACTTCAAAGTATGATTTATGTCCAAACAAATAATTATGAGGATCTAAAGTCGAAGAGAGAAGAGATAATTACTGCAAAAAGTATATGAAGAATAACTTGACCTTAAACCTTTACTCACCAACCATGATGTTTCATTTTGGAAACTTGGTTTGATATCCAAATTTTCTATCCTAATGAATTTATCATTAATTATGTTAATTTTGTTAAATATATGAGTACAGTAATAGTATGTGCCGTACTCATTTTCAAGTAGGTTTGTTTATTTCTATATTACTGTTCAAACTCAACAGCCAATGTCCTCTAACTTGTTACAGACTTATCTCTAGATAGAAAATAATGAACCTGAGTAATCACTTCCAAACTCTTTCAATATAAGGTAACAAAATAATATTGATTTTGAAACTCAAGAAATTGAAGTACACTCATAAATATGAAAACATCTATGCATGTATGTATTATATCAAGTGTATAAATCTTCTAAAACCCTAGTAACATCATTAAAGTGCTATTTTCCCTACCTTAATTATGACTCGATCGTAGATTTTATGTGTTTATTATGCTATTTTATAGGAATTCAAGCAAATCATGTACCTTGGAGCGTTATGGGCCGTTCGAGGTTGATTTGGAGCTATCGGAAGTGAAGTCGGGCACCCAGAGCTCAAGGACGTGAAAATTACCTAATTGCCCTTAGGGTCAGAGCAGAGTAGACCGTAACTATGCTCAAAGAAAGAAAGCAAATTTGGAGAAAGTGTAGCGACACTTCTCTAGAGCGCAACTACGCTTTGAACTTTGACGAAAATGTAACGCGCACGCAAGTGTAGTGCGCAGCGTTGTTATGCTCAAGGTCGGTGCTATGATTTCTACCTAGAGCGTGATGATGCTCTAATTGAGCGCTGCGACACTCTCCTATCGATTTAAATTGTATTTTTGTCGATTTTAGGGTTTATCTTCTCATCTCTCTCTGGGCTTTCAGCCCCCAGTTTGATTTTCTCCTTCCCTTTGTGATTCTTCATTCTTGGGTGTGTTGGATGATTGTAAAGCTTATCTTAGACCGATCTCGTGGCTAAGATGAGTTGTTAGCTTAGGTCGGATCAATTTTGAGGATTTTTATTCTTAATCCATATTTCTCTTTAATTTTCTATGGTTCTTAAATGCATTTCAATATCTATGCTTAGATGTATGATACACTTGATTAACCATCATTCATTCTTTGATTGCTAGAGATTATGGATGCACCAATGTTTTTTTAGTCTCAAATGGGCAAAGTCCAAAGCATGCTTGTTATGAATTCTAGATTGTTTAGAATAACCATTTTACACATTGCATGACTAGGATTTTTCAAGAACGCAATCAGTTAGTAACTTAGTGCTATCTGGGTTATTAATCATCATAGTTGAACTTATCGAGTTTAATGCGTTTTTTTGCTTGTTATGGATGCTGTCGAACCCAAACAACTAAACAATTAGTCTAATTAAGAAATTAATTAAAGTAAATGTGAGATTTCTACAGCCGCTATCGAACCCAATTAATTGAGGATTTATTTTAATTAAGTGATTCATTAGTAATTACCGTGCTTGTTTTGGGCTATCCGGGTAAGTTTTCTAAGCACGCTAAATTGAGAGAAAAAATCTTGAGTAATCCTATGATTAATTGAACATCGGGTGGATCCTAAGTCCTGAGGTAGGCGTTTTTTTTACTTTTCCTCGCACTTTTATTTTTTGCAATTTATATTCCCGCACTTCATACAAACCTCCCCCCCGGATTGCTTAGGGAGATCATATCTTAGTTTCCCTATGGTTGAACCTGTACTTGCCGCTTGTTGATAACTTGTAGAAATACAAGTTATTATAAGCTTTCTTTTAGAATAATAGAGACAAATTAGAGATTCATGCGGTAGTTGTGAGTTAAATTCATTGATAAATCCTCCTTTGCCCTTTACACATTTGAATTAGATAAATGTTTTGAAGTAAATTGCCTCTAAAACGCATGATATGATGCAGGAACGCAAGTTTAATGTTGGCACAGTTAGATTGAGTAACACAAAGTAGCTGTAAACCAGACGTAAATTCTGGGATATCAGACAGCTGGAAATTGATTTGCCCAATCTGCAGTAAAGGGAACGCTTACAAATTTCACCGAGAATCACGCAATCAAGCGATAATGACACAGGGCATTAAATTAGCCTATAATGATGCAAATTTGCCAGTGATACAACTCAGCTTCTATAAAAGGGCAGATTCAAAGGTTGAGAATGTAGCTGAAATTCTTGGAAAATTTCTTGGGTGACAGTAGAGTTCTTTCCAGAAGGCAACCAGAGACAAACAACTCGAGAGAGCAGTCTTCCTTCTGACCATCCGTACCATAGCAGCAATCATCACGCAACCAATTTGGTGGATTCAAGAGATTGATCAACCACCATCTTTTTCTGCTTTTTGTTATGTTCTTTAATTTCTTATTTTTTCATAGTGTATCAAGACATTATACTCTTTAAGACATTTGATTCAGTTCATCAGTCTAAACATCTTTCATATCTATCATTTTCTTATTTCTTATCACTTGTTTGTTATCAACCATGAGTAGCTAAATTTCTTGGGGGTTGGGGATTATGTTATTGTCTATTTAAGAACAAACGACTAGGCTGTATCATCTTGCTGAATGTAATTAAATCTATTGCTTATTTCCATCTAGGTAATCGAAATAGGTAGCAATAATCAACTGATTGAGAAAGTAAGTGATTGTGGACATCATTAAGCAAGGCTAAGAAGTATTTCTAGACATAGAAATAACCTTAGAATTCAATAATCCTATCACATGTGTCATAAACATATGAATGTGTAATCCGGCAACCGAGAGGTGCAGGTTAAGAGTTGAGAATATGAGATAGTTAACTCTGCGTTTGTGAAGATAGGCAATAACAACTCCCCAACCCTGTTTTTCCCATTCACATTTACACTTTTGCTAACTTTTTACTGCGATGCATCATCAATTTTTAGTATAGTCTTCTACAAGTTTCTTACTTTAACACATCACAATCTCTCTTATTCTCTTGTTACATAAGTAGCTATAACAATTAAAGTGACTTTGAAATCTGCACAAGTCCCTGCGTTCGACCTTACACTCATCCAGAAACCTAATTTACACTTGTACTTGGGTTAAAATTAGGAAAATTTGATTGAATAGTAACTCTTGCATTATAGTTTACGGCAGACAACACTTGTGTTACTTAGTAGTATAAGTGGTTTGTTAGGTGATTTATAAATAATATTTGATTATCGAAGAGAAGTTTACGACAACCATTCTTGCAGACACATCAAATTGGTGCCAATTAATCTCTCTTTGTTAAATTAGTCTTGCAAACTTTAAAAACCCCAAAATGATTTTCTTTTTTCTTGTGTCTAATTGTTTCATCATGGTAGATAGCGATTGAAGCATCCATTATGTGCTTCTCGAGGTAAGTAGCTTAACGAGACGGAAGTGAGGTAAGAGATTCGTGAGCTTAGAAATTAAATTTCTGAACTAACCTCTCTTGTTCGAGCTTTGTCTGTTAGGAAATTGCAGGATGTGGAGGTATGCCGCGTGTGCTCACCTTATGGTTATTGATCTGAAGCATGTTCTCAGTTGTTACGCGGTCCTGTGCACGATGCTTGCCCCCTTTGAGAGTTGCCTAGCCCGATCTTGATGTCGATGCATGCTTCATTTACCCACTCAGGTAAGTCTTTAAAGGAATTGGTTATAAAGCTTTCTAACAACTCTTTTGAGTTTTTGCAGGAAGTCCATAAGCCACAGGAGTTCTCGAGCTTTCAGTAGGATATCGTCTATTCCCGATATGAGGCTAGAACTAATCTTTAGAGTCTGAGTGACCTGGTTGCTAAGATTGCTGATTCAGTTGGGAGGTGAGAGGTCCTTGTTGTAGCCATCCTCTGAGACTACTGAGGCGAGTAGTTGGGACGTAACTGACATCGACCACCACGTTGAGCAGTTGATTCCTTAGACTTCAAGCCAATGTATGTCGTCGAATTCTTTAATGTATGAACGTGCTAATTGTTCTTATTGATGCACACTTTTAGTGTTAACCGCAAGTGTACGGGTCAAGTTATAATATAAGACGGTGAAGTCTGAATATCGTTCCACTGGAGATCCAATTGAAGGTGTAAGTTACTTAGCTATTCTAGAGTTGAATCAATTTTATTTGAGGATTTCAATTAATATTGTTAATTATGGAAAATATAAACCAAATAAGGAACGTAATGAAATGAGAAACACAAAAGTCAAAGAGAGTTCTAGGGTAATGAATCCATGTTTATTTCATCATGCAATATTATAGATTACATGGATTTTATTGTAATTCATATGCCTAAGTCTAGAAACTTAATTCCAAGTTATTTTCTCTAAAAAACAACCCTTTCTCATGCAACTCGATTGATTACCAATCTATTGAAACCAATACAATTTACATGGCATTAAGAATAGTCTTTAGCAACTGTTATTGCCAACCTAACTACTCTCGTGATAGATTAACAACAATTCATTGTTATAGATCAAGTTAAACATACAATCTCTCAATCATACATCTAACCTAACATGTGAAGATGACCAATCCACAAGAATTAAACACAATAACAATGAAAAGCATAATCATTCCAACAAAACCATGAAAGTCTACAAGATCAACATGAATTCATAAACAATTCATTAAAACCCTAAAACTAAAGAGTTTAGCCATTCATAGCTTGAAGCAACATGTTCAAACAATATAAACAAAGAAAGAGTGTAAAAAAGGGGAAACTCTACTGAAAAGAAGCTCTTAATTGAGGTAGCACCGTCACGATCTCCTTGGCTTTCACGTCGGAATTCGAAGAGCACCACGACTATCTCGACCTCTTTTCCTTTTCCTTGCAACTAACTCACTCCTTGAACTCTTTTATGAACTCTCACTCAATTCTCTCCTTCTTGTACCTCTTTTGGTCTGTAGATTGATGATTAAGGCTGCTGGAAACTCCCAAATTTATAGAGTTAGCTGCCCAAAAACTTACCAAAAATACCATTTTTTCATTTATGGAAAACTGGCGCCGCTGCGCTGGTCTATAGCGTCCCGACTCTGTCAAATTTGGAAGGAGAGTGCCGCGACGCTAGGGCTGTGTGCAAAAATAGTTGCTCTCAGGTCTTAGCATCGCAACAGCGCCGTCCAGGCACTGCGGCGCTGCCCCAATTTTTGCCAAATTGAGTTTTTCTTCTTGTTTTCATAGTGTTCTTGCTCGGCTTTGATCTTTTGGTCTTTTCTTCTAATTTTCCCCATTTTAACTTGAAAACCACTAGCAAACAAGTGAAATCTAATGTAAACTCCCTTAATTTGAGAGGATAGGAAGCACTTTTCAAGCTCTTATCAACACCCCAAACTTAGAGATTTGCTAGTCCTGAGCAAAGAATAAAATCAAATAATAGGGAGTTCAGATGAAGCAGTGTGCAATTGACTCATTTCTCAGATAATAGTATTTAGAGCTTAAATAGAAACATGCAAGCATATTTATGTTGTTATAATCATTCAAGGCAAAATCTTGCTGTCTCCATGTATGTGTGTGCAAGCCTTCTTCAATCTAAAATACTGGAACTCAAATTAGAACTTAAGAGAGTTTCTTTAGTTTTCCCCCTACTCTAGCTCATGCACCAATCTTCAAGCTTTCATACATTTCAAGTGAGTAATATGTTCACTAAGGTGCCTTTCAATCATATATTTTTTTCATGGGCCCTAAACTTGCATTCTTTTACCTAGGGGCACTAGCTTTCACACATTCACTGTAGGGACTCTTACCTAGTCAATTCCCAGGCGTCCTTACTGATCACAACAAAGGCAGCTCTTTTTACCCCCATCCATGCATACTCATTACAAGTTCAACATTTAAAAAGATAGACAAATAAAGCTCATATATTTTGTGTACACTTTTTCTTTTCTCAAGGCATGTATACTCTTTTCTTTTTCCTTAGTTTAAGATTACAAGCTATCATGCATTTCCACTCTCTAACCAGTGGGGCCTTTCAGATTGACAACCAAATACACCCAACTTAATCCTTTTTCAGTTAAAGATTCTGAATTAAAGTGGCTACGTGCTCAAGAATATGGGAGACTTTAAGAGGGACTTAAATGAATTTAACTCAAGATAATACTATTCTATTTCCACACTAAGTCATCTATTATACAAATTCAAATCTCATCGTGGGCAATCAACATCAAGGCACACAACCATAAAAAACATTCCCATTAACTTTGAAAGCTCCAAAATTTTCAAATTTTTTTTTTTCAAAATTAACATGCATATGATCATTAAAACCTTTACTAACATGCATAGCAGGATAAGAAAACACACAAAAGTACGAGAGACACCTCCCACTTCAAACTTAGAATCATGCATTATTCCTAATGCATAAGAGCATCTAACAAAGAAAGAACAAGCCTGGGAGCAAGCGGGAAGCCACCAAACAGGCTTGGTGTAGGGAGTACTTTGTGTGACAAACCATGATCCTGAGAGATAAAGCATATGAGTGACTCAAAGATTTATTTAAAAATAAAATAAAAAGAAAAGTAAAGAAAACAATAAAATTGAGTTGCCTCCCAATAAGCACTTGGTTTAACGTCTTCTAGCTAGACTGAACCAATGAGTCATTCAATGAAAGCAATGTTCTCAAATCGGCGTTCTTCATCATCGATGTAGTGCTTCAATCGTTGACCATTCACTTTGAAGGTTGTTTTGTCATTGCTTTGCAATTCCACGGCTCTGTTTGGAGATACCTTGACAATGATAAAGGGTCCTGACCATCGTGTTCTAAGCTTTCCTTGAAACAAGCATAAACGTGAATTGAAAAGTAATACTCTTTGTCCAGGAAGAAAGGTCCGTGGGGTGATCTTCTTGTCATGCCATCTAGTTGTGCGCTCCTTGTAGAGTTTGGTATTCTTATAAACTTGACCGCAGAACTCTTCCATCTCATTGAGTTCCAAGAAGTGTTTCTCACCGGCCTTCTCGAAGTCCATGTTCAGCTTCTTGATGGCCCAATATGCTCTATGCTCAAGCTCTATCGATAGGTGACAAGCTTTTCCAAACACCAACCTGTACGGTGAAGTACCAATTGGGGTTTTGAAAGCTGTGTCGTAGGCCCATAATGCATCATCAAGCTTAAGAGCCCAATCCTTCCTATTGGTCTTGACTGTCTTTTCCAACACCTGCTTGATTTCCCTATTAGATGTCTCAACAAGACCATTAGTTTGAGGATGATACTCTGTAGCAATTTTATGATTAACATTATATTTTTGCATCATGGATTCAAACAATTTATTGCAAAAGTGAGAGCCCTCATCACTAATAATAGCTCTAGGTGTACCAAAACGTGTGAAGATGTTTTTATGCAAGAATTTTAGAACAGTGCGAGCATCATTGGTCTTAGTAGCTATGGCTTCTACCCACTTAGATACATAGTCTACTGCAACTAGAATATATAGGTAGCCATCATAAGAAATAGGAAAAGGCCCCATAAAATCAATACCTCAAACATCAAAGAGCTCCACTTCCAAGATAGGTTTCAGTGGGAGCTCATGTTTTCTAGAGATATTGCCAATACGTTGGCACTTATCACATGATTTAACAAAGGTATAATAGTCTTTAAAAAGGGAGGGCCAATAAAATCCTGATTGAAGTACCTTGGATGTAGTTCTAGTGGGTCCAAAATGACCTCCATAGGGGGAGGCATGACATGAGTTTAGAATACTTACCACTTCCTCATGAGGTACACACTTCCTTATCATATTAAAAACTAGTAGACATGCATCATAAAAAATAAACTTGGTTTCCTTTTCTAGCAAATTACTCAAGGGTTTAGCAATTTTAGAAAAATCTTTAACAAATCTCCTATAAAACCCTGCATACCATAGGAAGCTTTTGACTCCCTTCACATTGTTGGGAGGTGATAATTGTTCAATGGCGGCTATTTTAGCCTTATCCACCTCCAATCACTTTTGAGAGACTTTGTGCCCCAAGACGATGCCTTCCTTCAACATGACGTGACACTTCTCCCAATTTAAAACAAGGTTAGCATCTTGGCATCTCTGCAAAACACGAGTGAGATTAGCAAGACAAGAATCAAATGAAGACCCAAATATAGAAAAATCATCCATAAAAACCTCAATTATGTCTTCAATGAGCCCCTGAAAAATAGACATCATACAACGTTGAAAAGTAGCAGGGGCATTACACAAACCAAATGAAATTCTCCTAAAAGCGAATGTCCCATAGGGACACGTAAATGTTGTCTTTTCTTGATCCACAGGAGCAATGGAAATTTGATTATAACCTGAATATCCATCTAGGAAGCAATAGTGAGAATACCCTGCAAGTCTATCAAGCATTTGATCTATAAAAGAAAGAGGAAAATGATCTTTCCTAGTAGCCTTATTCAATTTCCTATAATCAATGCATACACCCCATCCCGTCACAGTTTTAGTGGCTATCATCTCGTTTTTTTCCATTATTAATCACAGTCATACCACCTTTCTTAGGTACCATTTGAACAAGGCTTACTCATGAACTGTCAGATATGACATATATAATTCCTGCATTCAAAAGCTTGAGCACTTCTTTCTTACTACCTCCTTCATGGCAGGATTAAGTCTCCTTTGGTGCTCTACTGATGGGTTAAAGGTATATTCCATCAAAATCCTATGCATACAGACCGATGGACTAATACCAAGGCCTCAATAGACCAACCAATGGCGAACTTATGATCCCTTAATACTCTCAGCAATTTTTCTTCTTCCACAGAATTAAGATCAGAAGATATTATAACAGGGAAAGAAGATAAACCATCTAAGAATGCATATTTCAAGTGAGGAGGTACCACCTTTAATTCAAGCATAGGTTTCTCAATATCATTTACAACATGCAAAGGAGCTAGAGGCATTTTATACATTTTAGTGCATATTGGCATGCTATCTAACCACCTAGCATAAAAGGCTATTTCATTTAAAATAGTATCTTAATTCTCATCCATTATGCTTTGTTCTAGATGATCACTAGCCAACATAACCTCTACATGCTTAGAAATAGTGTGATCAATTATATCTATAGCATGGCAAGTACTACTCTCATCATGATGTCTCAAGAACTTATAAATATTAAATACAACATTCTCATCATTTACCCTTAGAGTCAACTTCCCTTGTTGGACATCTATGATAGCTTTCCCAGTTGCTAGGAATGGCCTCCCAAGTATGATAGGAATCTTAGAGTCCTTCTCCATGACCAATACTACAAAATTTGCAGGGAAGATAAATTTGTCAACTTGAACTAATACATCTTCAACAATACCTCTAGGATACGCTAAAGATCTATCAGCAAGTTGCAAAGTGATGGTGGTAGGTTGCACCTCTCCAATGTTAAGCTTCCTATAGACAGATAAAGACATCAAATTAATAGAAGCTCCAAGATCACAAAGAGCTCTAGTAACATTTAAAGAACCAATAGTGCAAGGTATAGTAAAACTCCCTGGATCTTTCAACTTTTGTGGTAGCTTCTTTTGCAGCACAACACTGCATTCCTCAGTCATGCTAATCATCTCATATTGCCCAAACTTTTTTTTTTAGACAAGACATCTTTCATGAATTTAGCGTAGTTGGGCATTTACTCTAAAGCCTTAGCAAATGGGATGTTAATGTGAAGCTTTTTAAACAACTCAAGAAATTTAGCAAATTGGGAGTCTATTTCTTTCTTTTTAAAACGTTGAGGATACGGCAAAGTATTAGGCACAAAAGGTAGAAAGTTAGATGACTTACTTGAAGATGTTGACTCTTTTACCTTTACCTCTTTTTCTAAGACCTCCTTTGGTTCATCTTCTAAGATAGGCTCTTGGATGGTCTCATCTACCTCTTGCTCATCATCCTCATCATTGATCAAGGGAGTGGACAGCTTTTTCCCACTCCTCAAAGTCATGGCCTTGCACTCCTCCTTTGGATTTCTCTTGGGGCAAGTAGGAAATTTGCTCTTTTGCAATTTTTGGAGTGAAGTGACGATTTGGCTTATTTGTACCTCAATGTTGTGAATAGTCTTACGATGACTTTGTACGGTGCTTTCCAATGCGGTAGTCCTTCCTCTTGATTCTTTTATGAACTCTACCATCAAGTCTTCTAGGTTGGACTTCTTGTCGGTGTGTGATGGACCTACATTGGATAAACCGGGAGGACCTTGCAAAACATTCCTATTGTTAGAATAAGAAAAGTTTTCATGGTTCCTCAAGTTAGGATGGTAATGAGTTGGAAGTTGTTGTTGGTGCTGGCCTCTATAATGTCCTCTATCAATATAGTTGGCCATCTCATTATCTCCTTGTTCGAACTCTTTTTGTGTGGTCATCTCCGATGCCAAAGCGACAAGAGAGGCTATAAATGGTGGATTTATTTGAGCTTGACCTCCTGTAGTTAATTTAGAAAGAGCTTTGGTAAGGGAAGCCATTTGAGCTTTGAGAGAGTTTACCTCATCCACCTTATACAATCCGGCGGCTTTTGGGGTGATTGGAGAAGACCGTTCACATGGTCAATTGTAAGATGTAGTGGCCAAATCTTCTAGTATGGTGTAGGCCTCTTGAGCATTCTTGGAGAAGATTGACCCTCTAGCGGTAACATCTAAAATGGACTTGGTTGAGCTTGCTAATCCATTGTAGAAGAGTTGAATTTGTAACCAATCCGGGTAGCCATGTTGAGGGCACCTGCTTAAAAGATCCTTGTACCTCTCCCAAGCCTCATACAATTGTTCATCCTCAAGTTGGCGGAATGTCCTTATCTCCGTCCTTAGTCTTTGAGATTTAGCTGGTGGAAAATACTTGTTCAAGAAAGCTTGAGCCAAAAGCTCCCATGTGGTGATACTATCCTGAAGAATGGTTTCCAACCAATCTTTTTCACGGTCCTGTAAAGAGAAAGGAAAAAGTCTTAGTTTAATAGCATCATTAGAAATGCCATTCATTTTACCGTTCCGCATATCTCCAAGAAGGATCTCAAGTGCTTGTGAGGATCTTCATTGGTTCTTCCTCTAAAGGCTAGCTCTCTAACCATTTGGATCAATCCCAGTTTCAACTCAAAATTGTTGACATTGATGGGAACATTCATTATTTCGGGTTGATTTGCTGGTAACGTGGGTTGGAAGTAATCCCGAATTACCTTTGATATCTCCTCTGGCATCTCCTCGGTTTGATTGAGTAGAGCCCTTAGATTCCATCTATAGGTCTACAATCTCGGGATCAAGAGGGAGAAGGTTAGTATCATCACGAGGCATAAACCGACAAAATAGAATAAAAAAAATAAAATAAAATAAAATAATCTTTCCCCAAATAAAATATATCTCAAATTAAGATCTATCAATTCTAATGAATATTAAATAACAAAAACCGTTCTTTGGATCCCCGGCAACGGCGCCAAAAACTTGATGCGCACTTTTAGTATTAACTGCAAGTATACGGGCAAAGTTATAATATAAGACAGTGAAGTCCGAATATCGTTCCACTAGAGATCCAATTGTGAAGGTTTAAGTTACTTAGCTATTCTAGAGTTGTATCAATTTTATTTGAGGTTTGGAATTAATATTGTTAATTATGGAAAATATAAGCCAAATAAGGAAAGTAATGAAGTGAGAAACACAAGAGTCAAAAAGAGTTCTAGGGTAATGAATCCTTGTTTATTTCATCATGCAATATTATAGATTTCATGGATTTTATTGTAATTCATATGCCTAAGTCTAGAAGCTTAATTCCAAGTTATTTTCTCTAAAAAACAACCCTTTCTCATGCAACTTGATTGATTACTAATCTCTTGAAACCAATACAAATTACATGGCATTAATAATAGTCTTTAGCAACTTTTATTGTCAACCTAACTACTCTCGTGATAGATTAACAACAATTCATTGTTATAGATCGAGTTAAACATACAATCTCTCAATCATACATGTAACCTAACATGTGAAGATGGCCAATCCACAAGAATTAAACACAATAAAAATGAAAAGCATAATCATTCCAACAAAACCATGAAAGTCTACAAGATCAACATGAATTAATAATTCATCAAAACCCTAAAAGAGTTTAGCCACTCATAGCTTGAAGCAACATGTTCAAACAATATAAACAAAGAAAGAGTGTAAAGAAAGGGAAACTCTATTGAAAAGGAGCTCTTGATTGATGTAGCACCATCACGATCTCCTTGGCTCTCACGTCGAAATTCAAAGAGCACCACGACTATCTCTTTTTTCCTGTTCCTTGCAACTAACTCACTCCTTGAATTCTTTTATGAACTCTCACTCAATTCTCTCCTTTTTGTGCCTCTTTTGGTCTGTAGATTGATGATTAGGACTATTGGAAACCCTCAAATTTATAGAATTTGCCGCCCAAAAACTTACCAAAAATACCATTTTTTCATTTATAGAAAACTGGCCGCGGCGCTAGTCCATAGCGCCACGATGCTGTCAAATTTGGAAGGAGAGCACGCGACACTAGGGCTATGTGAAGAAATAGTTGCTCTCGGGTTTTAGCGCTGCGGCAGTGCCGTCCAAGCGTCGCGGCGCTGCCCTAATTTTTGCCAAATTGAGTTTAATTTCTTATTGTTTTCACCGTGTTCTTGCTCAGTTTTGATCTTTTAGTTTTTTCTTCTAATTTTCCCCATTTTAACCTAAAAACCACTAGCAAACAAGTGAAATCTAATGTAAACTCCCTTAATTTGAGATGATAGAAAGCACTTTTCAAGCGTTTATCACTTATCAGTGTGAGCAGGATTCTTTTAAGTCTCACCTAGAGACCCAAGTCCCCTTGCAAGTTAAAGACGACCCTTTTTCTCAGCTTACAGGCTCCAAGCCGACACTAGAGAGTTGACTAGAGCCATTCAACGTTCATACTACTGAGGCCTAGTTTGTTGAGGAGTTCTACCTGTTCACTGACAATGATGCATACCCCTTGTTGTGCTCAGAAAATGTATGTGAGGTTAAGTATGAGTTCGAGGTTCATCTTTAGGAGCCTCAGGTGAAAGAGATAGAGGCTGCAAAGCCTCGCCCTGTTCTTCCCTTTGACATCTCTTTTATTTTTGAATATTGCTCATCTCATCCTCGTGAGTCGAGTCTTTATTTCATGCTGAGTTACTTCTTGAGTCTTTTATTTTATTTCCTTTTCCTTTTAAAATCTTAAAAATCCAAAAAAACCTGTCTGGTGCCTTTTAAATGTAGGAGCGGTTGCTAAGCTTTAAAGGCATAAACGAATCAAGCAAGAAAGAACCAGAGAAGCACGAGAATTTCTACGTGCCCTAATAGGTGAATCCCCTCAAGCATAGCGACATTAGACATGTTGCGTTACCTGGAGGCAGCAAGGATTTCAAATTTACTTGCTTTCTAGTTTAGTTGTTTTTAATTTTGTAGTTTAATTAGCTTCTTCTTAGTTCTTTCTTAGGTGTCTGAGGGAAAGGAAAAGCTTGTGAGAAGATCCGTCGCCTCGTGCGTTTCATTTCTAAGGGGAGTTTCTCTGTTCCCCTTTAATTTGTTCCTTGCTTTTACTATTGATCTTTATGCGTTGGGGACAATGTATGCTATGAAAGTTGGGGGTGTTTTGGGTTTAGCTTGCTTTAAGTTGATGCATATCAGGCGGTCCTTGAGCATCTAAGCTTAAACTTGTGTGATTTGAATTGCAAGTTGTTCACTGTTGCTTGTGCTCATTTCCATGAAAGTTGATGATGCACCTCTCTAGTTTATACTTGCATGATTTTGGGATGAAGAAATGGTTGGGACTTGTGTGTTCTAAATCTCTTGGGTCTTGTAGTTTTGTAAATTTTATATACATTTTATTTTTTGAATAAAATAAGAAGTTATTTTATCTATCTTATGCATTAACTCAATCCAATAAACTAAGATTCCATGGTTATTTTATGTAAACTTAAACATGTATGTGGTTGACATACAAGGTTGGATCATTTTTAAGTAATAACCAAAAGGTCTGTAGTATAGGAATAATGTTGGGTGCCTTATTCTGGTAACACTATGGATACGACTCACTTTGTAATTGTGACAAGGAGTTGTAAAGTGTTATAAACGCTTTGATCTAATCGTTCATGTGGAGACATGTGAGTGGAGGTATCATATGCAAAGAGTTTGTATAAGACCGGACAGCAAAATGTTTAATTTCTCTTTGTAACGTTGTTAATTGTAGAAATTAACATTTCATAGGATGACTATAGGTAACTCAATCTGAATCCTGAGTGAGTTATGAACTCCTATCTATGAGGGCAATCCTTTGATCTGTATGGGCGAGAGTGGCCATATCGCTGGGAACATATCTTCACAAGGGCAATACTTCGACCAAGGTGGCTAACTTATAAGCCCTAATTTTGTTCTTAAGTTGCTAAGTTAAAAGAGTTTCTTAAGTGTGTGGACTTAGTGAAATTTTTCCTCGTTTAAGATCAAGGATGTGTGAAAGAGATGCCATATGAGGGGCTTAAGAGTTGGACTTAGTCATAAGGATGAAGCTTGGTCCATGAGACTAGAGATTGAGCTTGACAAAGAGCTAGCTGATTGGTAAGGGAAGTGCTAAAGGATAGGCGACAAGTGATGCTTAAGTCATGAGGTGATGGGTGTTGAAGGGAAGAACCGTGCGTGGAAGATGCTTAAGGATTGGAATTGGTCGTTGAACTCATATGTGGTAACCAAGCCTTAAGTGTGAGGCTTAGGCGTCCAAGAGGAGTTGAAGATCATGTGGCGTTGAAGTGTATGGAAGAGTGGTGTCCAAGGGACCTAGTAGGTGAGGAAGAAGCATAAGAACCTCTAAGGTGGGTTGTGCTATGCGTCCAAGGAAAAGAAAGTTGAGGTAGGTGTTTAAGTCTTCCTTATGTTTGGATCATTATGTTATTTATTGGATAAATAAGATTAATTAGGTGGCAATTTTATATTTAGTGTGGCAAAGTGGAAGTAGGAGGTGGCAAGCACATGTATTGCATGCTAAGAATTTGAGGGCTATAAATAGGAGCTTGGACGAAGAAGAAGGCTTTGCAAAATCTACTCGTGCCAATTAAGAAATTCTTCGACCAAAACTCTCCAAATTGAGTCTACTTTGAGTGGAGGGTTGCCGAAGAAAGATAGCAACAACAAAGGTTTGAAATTCGTGGAAAATGGAATGTTTTTCAAGCTTTTGGGCATCTAAAGCAAGGTTGGAAGATTGATGGATTTCCAGCTATAGAAAAAGAATTAAAAGCTCAAATTCAAAGGTAAGCAAGTTAAGAGGGTAATTTTGAGGTTCTTGAAGGAAATTGGAATTAAAATTGACTAGAAATGTTAATTATGGTGGTTTTAAGTGAAGGTTGTGCAAAAGAAGCCATCGAGCATAACAACCCAAGGTTGAAGATAAGGGGCGTGCAGGAGGGCTGTCAGTGGCCTAGGGGCAAAAATCTATGTTTAGAGGTTATTTTGGGCAAGTTGGATGCCTAGTGGGTGTGCGGATAGGTAGGCAGGCGTGCAGGGAAGTCAGTGTCTATGTAGGCACGCGGGCATCAGGAGGGTGCTACTGACGTTGGGTGTGAGGGAGTTCATCGCCCAGCCAGCGTGCGTGTGCAAAGAAGATTGACGCCTAGTCGATGGGTATGTGAGGACGCGTATGCGCTTGTGTCTTTAGATGTTAGTGAGGCATGTGTGTTCGGTAGTGGGTGTGCAGTTGTGGCCGGCGCCCATGTCTGTGTGGGCTGTAGTGTTGATGCGCACTTTGAGTGTTAACTGCAAGTGTACGGGTCAAGTTATAATATAAGACGGTTAAGTCTGAATATCATTCCACTGGAGATCCAATTGGGAAGGTTTAAGTTACTTAGCTATTCTAGAGTTGAATCAATTTTATTTGAGGAATGAAATTGAATATTATAAGTTATGAAAAATACAAATAAATAAGGAAAGTATTAAAGTGAGAAACACAAGAGTCAAAGAGAGTTCTAGGGTAATGAATCCTTGTTTATTTCATCATGCAATATTATAGATTTCATGGATTTTATTGTAATTCATATGCCTAAGTCTAGAAACTTAATTCCAAGTTATTTTCTCTAAAAAACAACCCTTTCTCATGCAACTCGATTGATTATTAATCTCTTAAAACCAATACAAAATTACACAGCATTAAAAATAGTCTTTAGCAACTTTTATTGTCAACCTAACTACTTTCGTGATAGATTAACAACAATTCATTGTTATAGATTAAGTTAAACATACGATCTCTCAATCATACATCTAAACTAACATGTGAGAATGACCAATCCACAAGAATTAAACACAATAACAATGAAAAGCATAATCATTCCAACAAAACCATGAAAGTCTACAAGATCAACATAAATTCATAAACAAATCATCAAAACCCTAAAACTAAAGAGTTTAGCCACTCATAGCTTGAAGCAACATGTTTAAGAAAAATAAACAAAGAATGAGTGTAAAGAAAGGGAAACTCTACTGAAAAGAGGCTCTTGATTGAGGTAGCACCGTCACGATCTCCTTGGCTCTCACGTCGGAATTCGAAGGGCACCGAGACTATCTTGAACTCTTTTCCTCTTCCTTGCAACTAACTCACTCTTTGAACTCTCACTTAATTCTGATAGATTAATAAGCATGCAGCAGAAGTTAATTTGATCAATTTTCACTCTAAGATGCTCAATTTAGAGGATTAAACATGCAATTAAGAAGAAAAACCAAAGTTTCAAGAACACTTACCCTTGAAGCTCCAAATTCTCCTTCAATTCTTGATGAATTTCAGCACCACTTGGTTGTAGACCACCACAAGAGTCTTCTCTACTATTCTCTAGGCTTAGATTGGATGGTGGGATCCAAATTTGTGGTGAATTTGAGAAAGAATGAAGGTTGGGAAGAAGATGAACAATGGATAGAATTTTGCAAAATTAACCCTTAATTTCACAAAATTCTTAACCATTTTTATGTCAAAATCATCTCTATTTATTAAAGAATAACATTGAATCCAATTGCATCAAAATTTGACAACACAAAATGGTTAATTTGTTGGTTAATTGTGAAGAAGACAACCAAGCTCCTAGCTTAGTTAGTGGGAAAATCCAATCTTCAAAAATCAATTTTAAAATCAATTTTCAATGAATTTCCAAAATTGAATTAAAATTGATTTTTAATTTCAAAAAGATAATTAAATAATTAAATAAAAAATAATTTAATATTTAATTAATTAAATATTATTATTTTAATATTAAATAGTAAAATAATATTATTTTTCCCACTTGTCCCGATTTTTCTAAAAAAAAAAAACCGATATGAATCTCTATTCATATGATTAATATTTAAATTATATTTAAATATTATAATTAACTCTATTTGTACGTTTAATTCGTAATTAAACGCCGATATATCGTATATATCTAACTTTCATTCCTTAAGCCAAGATTTGAACGATTCAAACTTATTCACCATATTATCTAAGATTTTAGTCCATTTATGAGCTAGTAGAGGGACCTAATGGACCTACAGATCATGAGCTCTAACGATCCCAGATTAACCGGCCAAACTCTTAAACCTAGTTAACCAACATTCGTTAACTAACGGGACACTCCACTAAAGCCCGTAGTTGCACTCTCCTCACTGTAGATATATTTGTGTCCATTTGGTATAACCGTCATCGATAAGTCAATCCTTCACAGGTTGTTCATAACTTCAGCTAGGTCAAATACCGATTTACCTCTGAGTTACATCTTTTCTCCTTAAGTACCATTGTCCCTCTAATGAACAATTAATTTAGGATCTAATCACTAAATCCATTCCCTCTCGGGCCAGTGAGAGGATGGGGCCCCTTGTTCAAGTCCTGGGAACAACACTTAAGAGAACAACCTCTCTTCTATCCCTAAGTTGGGTAGGAGTGAATTCCGTTGTGCAAATTCTATGTTCCCAACTATCTACCCAGTCTTATCCCTGAAATAGGAGGAATGTTGAGCAGCGCTATTGAGCTTACTCTTACCTATGTAGATCAAGGGATAATTCTGAATAAATAGGAGTTCATAGATAGCTCAAGATTCAGATATATCTAGGTCATCGATAAGTGAAATTAATCAGTGTTAATCGTAAACGGTGTTAATACGTAACACTAATTATTTCAAGGTCAGTCTTACACAATCTCATTATGTAGAATACCCTCGCTCACATGTCTTTACATGATCAAATCAGAATCATTTCATTTATGACACTTTACAATATTTGTAACAATCATGAAGCAGGTCGTATTCAATAGTGTCTCCAGGAAGAGGTACCCAACTTAATCCATGTACTATAGACTATTGAGGTTACTTACTCGAACTTGATCCTGTTTATGTCTCCACATAAAGTCCAAGTACTCATGATAGTAGCCAAGGGTTCGTAGTTTAATTGGATTTAGAGTTGATAAATAATTAATTCACTTGAATAACTTCATATGTACTAAAAATCACCTATTTACAAAAACTACGAGTTTTAGGACATATAACCCAACAAATTCTCTCCTTTTTGTGCCTCTTTAGGTCTATAACTTCCTTGATTTGCTTTGATTTTCTTTGATGATTTGGGCTGCTGGAAACCCCCAAGTTTATAGAGTTTGGCCGCCCAGAAATTTACCAAAAATAACAAATTTTCATTTAAGGAAAGCTGGCGCCGCGACGCTAGGGTTGCATTAGAAAAGTTTGCTCTCGGGCATTAGCGTCGAGGTTGTCATGCGTCTATGCGTCTATGTTTTAGGGACCTAGTAGGCGACGCTGTCATGCGTTCAACAAGGTTGCGTCGAGGCAGCGCCATCTCGGCGCCGCGGCGCTACTACGCGTCCAGAATGATGCGTTTATGTTTTAGTGCCGTGGTGCTACTATGCGTCTAGAACGATGCGTTTATGTTTCAACGCTGCGGTAGCGCCGTTTCGGCGGCGCTATCCCAAAATTCGCCCTTTTGAGTTTTTCAGCTCTTTTTTGCCGTATTCTTGCTCGGTTTTTATCTTTTAGTCGTTTCTTCTAATTTTTCTCGTTTTAACCTAAAAATCACTAGCAAACAAGTGAAATCTAATATAAACTTCCTTAATTTGAGAGAATAGAAAGTAGTTTTCAAGTACTTATCAACACCCCAAACTTAGAGATTTGCTAGTCCGAGTAAAGAATAAAATCAAATAATAGGGAGTTTAGATGAAGAAGTGTGCAATTAACTCATGTCTCAAAGAATAGCATTTAGAGCTTAAGTAGAAACATGCAAGCATATCTATATTGTTATAATCATTCAAGGCCAAATCTTGCTATCTCCCATGTGTGTGTGTGCAAGCCTCCTTCAATTTAAAATACTAGAACTCAAATTAGGACTTAAGAGAGTTTCTTTAGTTTTCCCCCTACTCTAGCTCATGCACCAATCTTCAAGCTTTCATACATTTCAAGTGAGTAATATGTCCACTAAGGTGCCTTTCACTTTTTTTTTTTTTTTTTTCATGGGCCCAAACTTGCATTCTTTTACCTAGAGGCACTAGCTTTCACACATTCACTGTAGGGACTCGTACCTAGTCAATTCTCAGGCGTCCTTACTGGTCACAGCAAAGGCAGCTCTTTTTACCCCTATCCATGCATACTCATTACAAGTTTATCATTTAAAAAGATAGACAAATAAAGCTCATATATTTTGTGTACACTTTTTCTTTTTTCAAGGCATGTATACTCTTTTCTTTTTCCTTAGTCTAAAATTACAAGCTATCATGCATTTCTACTCTCTAACCGGTGGGGCCTTTCAGAGTGACAACCAAATACAACCAACTTAATCTTTTTTTCAGTTAAAGATTTTATTTCAAAGTGGCTACGTGCTCAAGAATATGAGAGATTTTAAGAGGGACTTAAATGAATTTAACTCAAGATAGTGCTATTCTATTTTCACAATAAGTTATCTATCATGCAAATTCGAATCTCATCATGGGAAATCAACATCAAGGCACACAACCATAAACAACATTTCCATTAACTTTGAATGCTCCAAAATTTTCAAAAATTTTTTTCAAAAATTGACATGCATATGATCATTAAAACCTTCACTAACATGCATAGCAGGATAAGAAAACACATAAAAGTACGAGAGACACCTCCCACCCCAAACTTAGAATCATGCATTGTCCCTAATGCATAAGAGCATCTAACAAGGAAAGAGCAAGCCTGGGAGCAAGCGGGAAGCCACCAAATAGGCTTGGTGTAAGGAGTACTTTGTGTGATAAACCAAGTTCTTGGGAGATAAAGCATATGAGTGACTCCAAGATTTATTGAAAATAAAAAAAAAAAAAGAAAAGTAAAGAAAGCAATAAAATTGGGTTGCCTCCCAATAAGCGCTTGGTTTAACGTCTTCTAGCTAGACGGGGCTCACGAATCACAGTGGATCCCAAGATGGTTTCTTCCTTTCATGCTTTGGATCACCTACAACTTTTAGTATTCACCCACATTGACATTCACAAACATATTCATTAGCATTTAGTGAGTTGTCAATAAATCATTATCAAGTTGAACATCATCATTTCTAATGTGGTCAAGACTTATTAAAGAATCATCATGCTTAGATTTTAACGGACTCACCACTTCATTTTTATCATGCTTCTCCATAATTTGTTCATAATTCATTATAGGTTTGGGAGGCATGCAAGAAGAACTAGGAGAATTATCACAACTAAAAACATGCTCCATAGAATTTTCTAATTTAACATCAAGCATGCTATTAGTCTTACCATTCAAAGGAAGCTTATCATGCATAGAGTTTTTATTTGAAGAGAGAGGCGATGTTACCTTTGTGCTTGGCTCATGATGCTCATACCTTTCTATATCCAGATGCTTAAGGGTTTTATAAATGTCGAATGTTACCTCCTCATCGTTAAGGCGGAATGTGAGCTTTCCATCTTGCACATCGATGAGGGCCCTTCCGGTGGCCAAGAATGGTCTCCCAAGGATTATGGGGACTTCGGCATCTTCCTCCATGTCTAATATCACAAAGTCCGCCGGGAAGATAAACTTGTCTACCTTGACCAAGACGTCCTCCACAATGCCGTAGGGGTGAACAAATGATCGATCGGCCAAAAGCAAAGATATGGTAGTTGGTTGCACCTCTCCTCCATTGAGCTTCCTAAACATGGATAAAGGCATTAAATTAATGGAAGCTCCAAGATCACAAAGTGCTTTAGTAACTTTATTGTTGCCTAAATGACAAGGGATAGAGAAACTCCCTGGATCCTTTAGTTTTGGAGGCAATTTCTTTTGTAGTGCCGCACTACATTCTTCGGTTAGTGCAACCATTTCATAATCTCCATACCTTTTCTTCTTAGACAATACATCCTTCATGAACTTGGCATACTTAGGCATTTGTTCTAATGCCTCTGCAAAAGGAAGGTTAATTTCTAACTTTTTGAATATGTCTAAGAATTTTGAAAATTGAGCATCAATCTTTTTCTTTTGAAATCTTTGAGGAAAAGGTAAAGTATTGGGGATAAAAGAAGTAGAGTTAGAAGTACTCCCTATGTTGGACTTTGATTTCTCCTTTTCCTTAGATGCACTCTCTTTTCGTTGAATATCCTCTATGATGGCTTCATCTTCTTCTTGTGGAAGCTCATCATCTTCATCTTTGATCAAGGGAGTGGATAGCTTTTTCCCACTCCTCAAAGTCACGGCCTTGCACTCCTCCCTTGGGTTTATCTCGGGACAACTAGGGAACTTACCCTTTTGCATTGTTTGGAGGGAAGTTACCATTTGACTAAGTTGAACCTCCAAGTTTTGAAGTGCCTTACCTTGGCTTTGAACGGTGCTTGCAATTGCTTGGACCGAATTCTCCAATGTGGTTGTCCTTGATCTTGACTCTTTGACAAAGTCAAGCATTATGTCCTCTAGTGATGATGTCTTTGCATTCCCCGCTCCATTGAATCCTTGAGGTGCTTGCAACACATTCTTGTTGTTAGCATATGAAAAATTCTCATGATTCCTCATGTTGGGATGATAGTGAGTTGGAAGTTGTTGTTGACCTCGGTATTGTCCTCTATCCACATAATTGGCTACTTCTAACTCATTAGGCTCTTGTTGACTTGCCATGGCCGCAAGGGAAACTATGGATGATGAACTTGTTTGGACTTGGCTTCCTTGAGAAAATTTAGATAAGGCATTAGTAAGAGAAGCCAATTGAGCTTTTAAAGAACTTACCTCGTCCATCTCATATGGTCCGGTGGCTTTTGGGATGATTGGAGAAGACCGTTCACATGGCCAATTGTACGATGTAGTGGCCAAGTCTTCTAGTATGGTATAGGCCTCTTGAGCATTCTTTGAAAAAATTGACCCTCCGACGGTTGCATCTAGTATGGATTTGGTTGAGCTTGCTAATCGATTGTAGAATAGTTGAATTTGCAACCAATCCGGGTAACCATGTTGAGGGCACCTTCTCAAGAGATCCTTATACCTCTCCCAAGCCTCATATAATTGTTCATCCTCAAGGGCGGAATGTTCCAATCTCCGTCCTTAGTATTTGAGATTTAGCCAGTGGAAAATATTTGTTCAAGAAAGCTTGAGCTAAGATCTCCCACGTTGTGATGCTATCCGGAGGTATGGTTTCCAACCAATCCTTAGCACGGTCCTGTAAAGAGAAAGGAAAAAGTATCCTTGAGACCTAGTACTAATGAATGTGGAGAAGATACTTGGGCAACTCGAGATCTAGTTATTCTTATGCGCACATAGAGAGAGTTGACGGTGTTGTGTTGAGATTACTCCACATCAGCTAAGGATGTTTTCGATGTTGAGAGTGTTGAGCTTGCTCCACCTCAACTAAGGTTACTTTGAAATAAAAAATTATGATTTATGAGTTTTAGTTAAAGGCTTTCCTCAGTGTTTATGAGCTTCATTTCTTTTAAGCATGAGCATGAGTTTTATGTTAAGATAATGTTTTTAGTTCTATGTCACTCACTAGGCAACTCATCTCACGCTTTCTTTTAAATTTTCTTTCTTCCAGGTAGCGAGCAAGTTCCCCGTGCTTAGCGTACCCAATCTCATCTGATTTTGCTACATCACCTTAGTTTGTTAGATTACTTGAATGTACTTGTGTATGATAAGCACTTGAAAAGTGCTTATTATTCTCTCAAATTAAGAGAGTTTTATATTAGATTTCACTTGTTTGCTAGTGGTTTTCAGGTTAAAACGAGGAAAATTAGAAGAAACGACTGAAAGATCAAAACCGAGCAAGAATATGGAGAAAAAGTGCTGAAAAACGCATCCTTGCTTGAAACGCATGATGCGCCGCGGCGCTAAGGCAGCGCTGCCGTGGCGCTGAGGCTGAAACACATCAGCATGGACGCAGACCAGCAACGCGGCGCTGGGAAGGCGCTACTTCGACGCATACTTGGTGAACACAAGACAGCGTCGCGGCGCTAAAACAGAAGAGCAACTTAATTTTGGCCGCAACCCTAGCGCCGCGGTGCCAGCGTTAATTAAAACGAAAAGTTTGTATTTTAGGTCAAATTTTGGGCGGCCAAACTCTATAAAATTAGGGATTTTCAGCAGCCAAAAAGGGGGAAATATCAAGAAGATCAAGAAAGTTGCAGAACAAGAGAACGATCCGAAAATGTGAGAATTAAGCTAGAGTTCCAAGAGTGAGTTAGCCGCAAGGAAGAGGAAAAGAGTTCGAGATAGTTTTGGTGCCCTTCGAAGTCCGACGCGAGAGCCAAGGAGTTCGTGACGGTGCTGCCTCAATCAAGAACCTCTTTTCAGTAGAGTTTCCCTATTCTTTACACTCTTTCTTTGATTCTTTTTGATCAATATGTTGCTTTACGCTATGAGTGGCTAAACTCTTTGGTTTTAGGGTTTTTGATGAATTGTTTGTAAACTCATGATAATTTTGTAAACTCATGGTTTTGTTCAAATAAATATGCTTTTCATTGTTATTGTGTTTAATTCTTGAAGATTGGCCGCCTTCACATGTTAGATTTGATGTATGAATCGAGAGATTATATGTTTAATTTGATCTATAACAATGAATCGTTGTTCATCTATCACGATAGTAGTTAGGTTTACAATGAAAGTTGCTAAAAACTAGTTTTAATGCCATGTAATTTTGTATTGGTTTTAAGAGATTAACTATCAATCAAGTTGCATGAGAAAGAGTTGTCTTTGAGAGAAGATAACTTGGAATTAAGTTTCTAGACTTAGGCATAAGAATTAAATCCATGAAATCCATAATTTTTCATGATGAAACAAACAAGGATTTGAAACCCTAGAACTCTTTTTGACTCTTGCAATTCTCCCTTTGATATTTTCTTGCTTGATTTTTCTTTTTTTTTTTCCCAAAAACAAATGTTGAATTCCAATCCTCAAATAAAATTGATTCAATTCTAGAATAGCTAAATAACTTAAACCTTCCCAATTGGATCTCTAGTGGAAACGATACTCGGACTTAACTGTTTTATATTATAACTTGACCCGTACACTTGCGGTAAACACACAAAGTGGCACATCAAGTTTTTGGTGCCATTGCCGGGGATCCAAAGAACGGTTTTTGTTATTTAATATTCATTAGAATTGATAGATCTTAATTTGAGGTGTATAATATTTGATTGTTTATTTGTTTTTATTTTTTTTATTTGATTGTTTATTTATTTAGTTTATTGTATATAATTGTTTTGTATTTTATTTATTTTGTTAGTCTATGCCCGCGATAATACTAACCTCCTCCCTCTTGATCCCGAGATTGAAAGGACGTGTAGAAGAAATTTAAGAGCTCAACTTAATCAAACTACGGAGATGGCGGAGGAGATACCTAAGGCAATTAGAGACTACTTTCAACCTACGTTACTGGCAAGTCAACCCGGAATTATGAATGTGCCAATCAATGTCAACAATTTTGAGTTGAAACCGGGATTGATCCAAATGGCTAGAGAGCTAGCCTTTAGAGGAAGAACTAATGAAGATCCTCACAAGCACTTGCGATCCTTCTTGGAGATATGCGGAACGGTAAAAATGAATGGTGTTTCTATCGATGCAATTAAACTAAGATTGTTTCCTTTTTCTTTGCAGGACCATGCTAAGGATTGGTTGGAAACCATCCCTCCGGATAGTATTACAACATGGGAGATCTTAGCTCAAGCTTTCTTGAACAAATACTTTCCACCGGCTAAATCTGAAAGACTAAGGACGGAGATTGGAATATTCTGCCAACTCGAGGATGAACAATTATATGAGGCTTGGGAGAGGTATAAGGATCTCTTGAGAAGGTGCCCTCAACATGGGTATCCGGATTGGTTGCAAATTCAACTTTTCTACAATGGATTGGCAAGCTCAACCAAATCCATCATAGATGCAACTGCCGAAATTTTTTCAAAGAATGCTCAAGAAGCCTATACCATATTAGAAGATTTGGCCAATACATCCTACAATTGGCCATGTGAACGGTCTTCTTCAAACATCCCAAGAGCCGCCGGATTATATGAAGTGGATGAGGTAAATTCTCTTAAAGCTCAAATGGCTTCCCTTACTAATGCTCTTTCTAAATTAACTGCAGGAGGCCAAACTCAAAATCCACCATCTAGAGCTTCTCTTGTCGCTTTGGCATCGGAAATGGGCGTTCATGGAGATAATGAGACGGCTAACTATGTTGATAGAGGACACTATAGGAGTCACCAACATCAACAACTTCCAACTCACTACCATCCTAGTTTGAGGAATCATGAAAATTTTTCTTATGCTAACAAAAGGAATGTTTTGCAAGGTTCTTCTGATTTATCCAATGTAGGTCCATCCCACACTGAAAAGAAGTCCAACTTAGAAGATTTGATGATAGAGTTCATAAAAGAATCAAGAGGAAGGACAACCGCATTGGAAAGCACCGTACAAAGTCATGGTAAAGCCATTCAAAACATCGAGGTACAAATAAGCCAAATCGCCACTTCCCTTCAAACAATGCAAAAGGGAAAATTTCCTAGTTGTCCCGAGATAAATCCAAAAGAGGAGTGCAAGGCCATGACTTTGAGGAGTGGGAAAAAGCTGTCCACTCCTTTGATCATTGATGAGGATGAAGAGCAAGAGGTAGATGACACTATCCAAGAGCAAATTTTAGAAGATGAAACAAAGATCCTAGAAAAGGAGGTAAAGGTAAAAGAGTCAACATCTTCAAGTAAGTCATCTAAACCTCTACCTTTTGTACCTAATACTATGCCATATCCTCAACGTTTTAAAAAGAAAGAAATAGACTCACAATTTGCTAAATTTCTTGAGTTATTTAAAAAGTTGCACATTAACATTCCATTTGCTGAGGCTTTAGAGCAAATGCCCAACTATGCGAAATTCATGAAAGATGTCTTATCTAAAAAGAAAAAGTTTGGGCAATATGCGATGATTAGCATGACAGAGGAATGCAGTGCAGTGTTACAAAAGAAGCTACCACAAAAGTTAAAAGATCCAGGGAGTTTTACTATACCTTGTACTATTGGTTCTTTAAATGTTACTAGAGCTCTTTGTGATCTTGGTGCTTCTATTAATTTAATGCCTTTATCTGTTTATAGGAAACTCAACATTGGAGACGTGCAACCTACCACCATCACCCTGCAACTTGCTGACAGATCATTAGCTTATCCTAAAGGTATTGTTGAAGATGTATTAGTTAAAGTTGACAAATTTATCTTCCCTGCAGATTTTGTAGTATTGGACATGGAGGAGGACTCTGAGATTCCTATCATACTTGGGAGGCCATTCCTAGCAACTGGAAAGGCTATCATAGATGTCTAACAAGGGAAGTTGACTCTAAGGGTAAATGATGAAAATGTAGTATTTGATATTTACAAGTCCTTGAGTCATCATGATGAGAGTAGTCCTTGCCATGCTATAGACATAATTGATCATACTATCTTTAAGCATGTAGAGGTTATGTTAGCTAATGATCATCTAGAACAAAGCATGATAGATGTTGAAAATGCAGATACAATCTTTGATGAAATAGCATTTTATGCTAGGTGGTTAGATAGGTTGCCAATATGTTCTAAAGTAGATAAACCTATACCTTTAGCTCCCTTGCATGTTGTGAATGATATTGAGAAGCCTAAGCTTGAATTAAAAGTATTACCTCTTCATTTAAAATATGCATTCTTAGATGATTTATCTTCTTTACCTGTTATAATATCTTCTGATCTTGATTCTGTGAAAGAAGAAAAACTATCGAAAGTATTGAGGGATCATAAATCTGCCATTGGTTGGTCTATTGAGGACCTTAAAGGTATTAGTCCGTCGGTCTGTATGCACAGAATCTTGATGGAAGATACCTTTAAACCATCAATAGAGCACCAAAGGAGACTTAATCCCACCATGAAGGAGGTAGTTAAGAAAGAAATGCTCAAGCTTTTGAATGCAGGAATCATATATGCGATATCTGACAGTCCATGGGTAAGTCCTGTTCAAGTGGTACCCAAGAAAGGTGGCATGACTGTGGTTAAAAATGAAAAAGATGAAATGATAGCCACTAGAACTGTGACAGGATGGCGTGTATGCATTGATTATAGGAAGTTGAACAAAGCTACTAGAAAAGATCATTTTTCCCTTCCTTTTATAGATCAAATGCTTGATAGACTTGCAGGTTATTCTCATTATTGCTTTTTAGATGGATATTCAGGTTATAACCAAATTGTCATTGCTCCTGAGGATCAAGAAAAAACGACATTTACATGTCCCTATGGGACATTTACTTTTAAAAGAATGCCATTTGGTTTATGTAATGCCCCTGCTACTTTCCAACGTTGTATGATGTCTATTTTTCAGGGGCTCATTGAAGACATAATGGAGGTTTTTATGGATGATTTTTCTGTATTTGGGTCTTCATTTGACTCTTGTCTTGTTAATCTAACTCGTGTTTTGCAGAGGTGCCAAGATGCTAACCTTGTTCTAAACTGGGAGAAGTGTCACTTCATGGTGACGGAAGGCATCGTCCTGGGGCACAAAGTCTCTAAAAAAGGATTGGAGGTGGATAGGGCTAAAATAGTTGCTATTGAACAACTACCACCCCCCACCAATGTGAAAGGAGTCAGAAGCTTCCTAGGGCATGCAGGGTTTTACAGGAGATTTATTAAAGATTTTTCTAAATTTGCTAAACCCTTGAGTAATTTACTAGAAAAGGAAGCTAAATTTATTTTTGATGATGCATGTCTACTAGCTTTTAATACTCTGAAGGAAAGACTAATTACTGCACCCATTATTGTTGTACCAGAT
This sequence comes from Citrullus mucosospermus, assembly GCA_030954485.1. Lineage (NCBI taxonomy): Eukaryota > Viridiplantae > Streptophyta > Magnoliopsida > Cucurbitales > Cucurbitaceae > Citrullus > Citrullus mucosospermus. Next base: position 11,127,117 of record CM062057.1, on the reverse strand, counting down.
TGGAGTCAGTCTTTTGAGATCATGTGTGATGCTAGTGATTATGCTTTAGGAGCTGTTTTAGACCAACGTAGAGATAACATGTTTAGGGCAATCTATTATGCTAGTAAGACTCTTGATAATACTCAACAAAAATACACTACTACTGAAAAAGAACTACTAGCTGTTGTGTTTGTCATTGATAAATTTAGATCATACTTGCTTGGCTCTAAAATAGTAGTGCATACTGACCATGCTGCTTTAAAGTACTTGTTTGTTAAGAAAGATTCTAAACCTAGGCTAATGAGGTGGATATTATTGTTACAGGAATTTGACCTAGAAATCAAAGACAGGAAAGGATGTGAAAATGTGGTTGCAGACCACTTATCTAGAATTGAGAATGAGGAAGCTAAATCATGGCCCCCAATTGTTGAGAAGTTCCCTGATGAACAACTGTATCAGGTAAAAGATAGTTTGCCCTGGTTTGCTGACATAGTTAATTATCTTGCAGGAGGACATTTGCCACCTGACATGAACTATCAACAAAAGAAAAGATTCCTGCACAATGTTAAGTCTTACCATTGGGAGGACCCACTTCTCTACAAGGTTTGTGCTGACAATATGATAAGAAAGTGTGTACCTCAAGAGGAAGTGGTAAGTATTCTAAATTCATGTCATTCCTCCCCCTATGGAGGTCATTTTGGACCCACCAGAACTGCAGCTAAGGTACTTCAGTCAGGATTTTATTGGCCATCCCTTTTTAAAGATTGTTATACCTTTGTTAAGTCATGTGATAGGTGCCAACGTCACTTACCGGTAGAGCTTGAGCATAGAGCTTATTGGGCCATCAAGAAGCTGAACATGGATTTTGAGAAAGCTGGTGAGAAACGCCTCTTAGAACTCAATGAGATGGAGGAGTTCCATGCTCAAGCTTATGAGAATGCCAAACTTTACAAAGAGCGCACTGCGAGATGGCATGACAAGAAGATCACATCACGAACCTTCCTTCCAGGACAAAGAGTATTACTTTTTAACTCACGTTTACGCTTGTTTCCAGGTAAGCTTAGGACACGATGGTCGGGACCCTTTATCATTGTCAAGGTATCCCCACACGGAACCGTGGAACTATAAGGTAACAATGGAACAACCTTTAAAGTGAATGGTCAACGATTAAAGCACTACATCGGTGATGAAGAACGCGGACTTGAGAACCTGACTTTCATTGCATGATCCAGTAGTCCCGTCTAGCTAGAAGACGTTAAACCAAGCGCTTATTGGGAGGCAACCCAATTTTATTGCTTTCTTTACTTTTGTTTATTTATTAATTTTTTTTTAAAATCTTGGAGTCACTCATATGCTTTATCTCTCAGGAACGTGGTTTATCACACAAAGTACTCCTTACACCAAGCCTGTTTGGTGGCTTCCCGCTTGCTCCCAAGCTTGCTCTTTCCTTGTTAGGTGTTCTTATGCATTGGGGACAATGCATGATTCTAAGTTTGGGGTGGGAGGTGTCTTTCAATACTTTTGTGTGTTTTCTTATCCTGCTATGCATGTTAGTGAAGGTTTTAATGATCATATGCATGTCAAATTTTCTTTTGAAACAACTTTTGTGTGTTTTCTTATCCTGCTATGCATGTTAGTGAAGGTTTTAATGATCATATGCATGTCAATTTTTTGAAACAATTTTTGAAAATTTTTTTTGAAAATTTTGGAGCTTTCAAAGTTAATGGGAATGTTGTTTGTGGTTGTGTGCCTTGATGTTGATTGCCCAAGATGAGATTCGAATTTGCATGATAGATGACTTATTGTGGAAATAGAATAGCACTATCTTGAGTTAAATTTATTTAAGTCCCTCTTAAAATCTCTCATATTCTTGAGCACGTAGCCACTTCTATTTAGAATCTTTAACTGAAAAAAGGATTAAGTTGGGTGTATTTGGTGGTCACTTCGAAAGGCCCCACCGGTCAGGGAGTGGAAATGCATGATAGCTTGTAATCTTAGACTAAGGAAAAAGAAAAGAGTATACATGCCTTGAGAAAAGAAAGAGTGTACACAAAATATATGAGCTTTATTTGTCTATTTTTTTTTAAATGATAAACTTATAATGAGTATGCATGGATAGGGGTAAAAAGAGCTGCCTTCGCTGTGATCAGTAAGGACGCCTGGGAATTGACTAGGTACGAGTCCCTACAGTGGATGTGTGAAAGCTAGTGCCTCTAGGTAAAAGAATGCAAGTTTGGGCCCATGAAAAAAATATATGATTGAAAGGCACCTTAGTGGACATATTACTCACTTGAATGCATGAAAGCTTGAAGATTGGTGCATGAGCTAGAGTAGGGGGAAAACTAAAGAAACTCTCTTAAGTCCTAATTTGAGTTCTAGTATTTTAAATTGAAGGAGGCTTGCACACACACACATGGGGATAGCAAGATTTGGCCTTGAATAATTATAACAATATAGATATGCTTGCATGTTTCTAGTTAAGCTCTGAATACTATTCACTGAGACATGAGTCAATTGCACACTTCTTCATCTAAAACTCCCTATTATTTGATTTTATTCTTTGCTCGGGACTAGCAAATCTCTAAGTTTGGGGTGTTGATAAGCACTTGAAAAGTGCTTATTATTCTCTCAAATTAAGGGAGTTTTATATTAGATTTCACTTGTTTGCTAGTGATTTTCAGGTTAAAACGAGGAAAATTAGAAGAAACGACTGAAAGATCAAAACCGAGCAAGAATATGGAGAAAAAGTGCTGAAAAACGCATCCTTGCTTGAAACGCATGATGCGCCGCGGCGCTAAGGCAGTGCTGCCGCGGCGCTGAGGCTAAAACGCATCAGCATGGACGCAGACTAGCAACGCGGCGCTGGGAAGGCGCTGCTTTGACGCATACTTGGTGAACGCAAGACAGCGTTAATTAAAACCGGAGAGCAACTTAATTTTGGCCGCGACCCTAGCGCTGCGGCGCCAGCGTTAATTAAAACGAAAAGTTTGTATTTTAGGTCAAATTTTGGGCGGCCAAACTCTATAAAATTAGGGGTTTTCAGCAGCCAAAAAGGGGGAAATATCAAGAAGATCAAGAAAGTTGCAGAACAAGAGAACGATCCGAAAATGTGAGAATTAAGCTAGAGTTCCAAGAGTGAGTTAACCGCAAGGAAGAGGAAAAAAGTTCGAGATAGTTTTGGTGCCTTTCGAAGTCCGACGCGAGAGCCAAGGAGTTCGTGACGGTGCTGCCTCAATCAAGAACCTCTTTTCAGTAGAGTTTCCCTATTCTTTCACTCTTTCTTTGATTCTTTTTGATCAATATGTTGCTTTACGCTATGAGTGGCTAAACTCTTTGGTTTTAGGGTTTTTGATGAATTGTTTGTAAACTCATGATAATTTTGTAAACTCATGGTTTTGTTCAAATAAATATGCTTTTCATTGTTATTGTGTTTAATTCTTGAAGATTGGCCACCTTCACATGTTAGATTAGATGTATGAATCGGGAGATTATATGTTTAATTTGATCTATAACAATGAATCGTTGTTAATCTATCACGAGAGTAGTTAGGTTTACAATGAAAGTTGCTAAAGACTAGTTTTAATGCCATGTAATTTTGTATTGGTTTTAAGAGATTAACTATCAATCAAGTTGCATGAGAAAGAGTTGTCTTTGGGAGAAGATAACTTGGAATTAAGTTTCTAGACTTAGGCATAAGAATTAAATCCATGAAATCCATAATTTTGCATGATGAAACAAACAAGGATTTGAAACCCTAGAACTCTCTTTGACTCTTGCAATTCTCCCTTTGATATTTTCTTGCTTGATTTTTCTTTTTTTTTTTCCCAAAAACAAAAGTTGAATTCCAATCCTCAAATATAATTGATTCAATTCTAGAATAGCTAAATAACTTAAACCTTCCCAATTGGATCTCTAGTGGAAACGATACTCGGACTTAACCGTTTTATATTATAACTTGACCCGTACACTTGCGGTAAACACACAAAGTGGCACATCAGTGTATAAGACTTGTAATGCATTGTACAAAAGGGTTGGAGTTTATGAGATTGTGTACATTGTCTGTATATAGACGTTTTCTATGGATGGCTCTTATATTGGAAAGTTATGTAAATTATTCATGGGTTATGTCAGCTTATGAGAAATTAGGTACTATTGAATATTATCTGTTTATCAAATGTTGTATGTTATGACATTAAGAAGAGTATGGGTTGATAGTAAGTTTCGTAAAAGGGTCGATACTTGCTGTCCTCACATTCTTTCTTAGGTTAAAAGGGTACCTAGGAGAGGGTGTGACATCAATTTTACCTAGGCACTAGCTTTCACACACCCATTGTAGGGACTCGTACCCACACTTTTCTCACGGGCGTCCTAATTAATCACGGTAGCTCTTTTTGCTCCTATCCATGCACTCCCACACTCTTTTTTCTTTTACTTTTTTTTTCAAACACTTTTCGTTTCACTCTTTTTGGTTTTTTTTTTTCCTCTTTTTTTGACACATAGGCTTATTAGTCTTTTGTGCTCCTAGTCTAGCATTACACTCAATCAAGAAAGACTACTCTCCAATCAAAGGTGGACCTTTCGAGGTGACAACAAAAATTGAACAGGATAATCTAATTCTAGGCATCCAAGATTCAAAATGACTCAAGAAAGCAGTTAAGTATGCATGAAATGCCAAGAAATATTTTTAAAAATGGGCTAAAAAATCATGAATTTTTCTTCATCCCAAAATCATGCAAATATAAACTAGAGAGTTGCATCATCAACTTTTATAGAAACAAGCACACACAACAATGAACAACATGCAATTCAAATCACGCAAATCTGAGCTCAAATACTTAAGGACTGCCAGATATGCATCAACCTTAAGCAAGCTAAACCCAAACCACCCCCAACTTTCAGAGCATACATTGTCCCCAATGCATCAAGATCAACAGTAAAGGCAGGGAAGAAATTAAAGGGGAATAAAGAAACTCCTCTAGGAAATGAAGTGCACGGGGCGACAGATATTCTCCAAAGCTCATAGTTTATATATACCAAATATACTTTTATCATTCAATAAAGTTGTTATTGAAATTTATAATCGATAAGTAATTACTGATACTATAAAATGTTCTTACTAAATCTAAATCCATCAAAGGATCCTAGACTATTACATGAGACTCAAACTTTATGTAGAGACATAAAACTGGATCAAGTTTAAGTTAACAGTCTAAATGGTCTATAGTATAAGAATAAGGTTGGGCGCCTTATTCTGGGGACACTATGGATGCAACCCACTTTGTAACTAGTACAAACAAAGTATCCTAATTCATTCATGTGAAGACTAATAAGCACTTAAAAAGTGCTTTCTAGCCTCTCAAATTAAGGGACTTTATATTAGATTTCACTTGTTTGCTAGTGGTTTTCAGGTTAAAATGAGGAAAATTAGAAGAAAAGACCCCGCTACACTCTTTCTTTGTTTATATTGTTTGAATATGTTGCTTCAAGCTATAAGTGGCTAAACTCTTAATTTTAGGGTTTTGATGAATTATTAATTCATGTTGATCTTGTAGACTTTCATGGTTTTGTTGGAATGATTATGCTTTTCATTGTTATTGTGTTTAATTCTTGTGGATTGGCCATCCTCACATGTTAGGTTAGATTGTATGTTTAACTTGATCTATAACAATGAATTGTTGTTAATCTATCACGAGAGTAGTTAGGTTGACAATAAAAGTTGCTAAAGACTATTCTTAATGCCATGTAATTTATATTAGTTTCAAGAGATTAGTAATCAATCGAATTGCATGAGAAAGGGTTTTTTTTTAGAGAAATAACTTGGAATTAAGTTTCTAGACTTAGGCATATGAATGACAATAAAATCCATGAAATCTATAATATTGCATAATGAAATAAACAAGGATTCATTATCCTAGAACTCTCTTTGACTCTTGTGTTTCTCACTTTGTTACTTTCCTTATTTGGTTCATATTTTCCATAGTTCACAAATTCCATTCCAATCCTCAAATAAAATTGATTCGATTCTAGAATAGCTAAGTAACATAAACCTTCACAATTGGATCTCCAATGGAACGATATTCGAACTTCACCGTCTTATATTATATCTTGACCTGTACACTTGCAGTTAACACTAAAAGTGCACATCAAAGATATGCGAGTGGGAGCGTCCTGTGCAAAAAGTTTGCATAAGATTGGACCATGAAATAGTCACTTTTACTTTATAACACTGTTTACTGTCTAAAACTGACTATCTCGACTTTGATGGCCTAGACAACTCGATCTTAATCCTGAGCTAACTATGAAGTTCTGTTTACTCGGGATTATCCTTAGATCTGCATTGGTGAGAGCAGCTCAATAGTGCTTGCTCAATATGTCTTCCATTTCAGGGGTAAGACCAGGTAGATAGCTAAGGACATAGGGTGTAAGAAGAAATTCACTCTTACCTTCTTTTGGGTTAATAGAAAGGTTGTTCTCTTAAGTGCTGAATCCAGGTCTTGAACAATAGGCGCCACCCTCTCAAACTCTATTTGAGAGGACTTTTGATTTGGAAGTTGGAGTACAAATCATTGTTCATTAGAGGATCAGTGGAGCTTAAGGAATAAAAGTTAATCACAAGGGTAAAACGGTAATTTTAACCCAACTGTAATTATGAACAACCTGTGAAGGCTCGACTTACCAATCATGGTTATATCAAATGGACATAATATATCTACAGTGAGGAGAGTGCAGCTACAGGCTTTAGTGGAGTGACCCGGTAGTTAACGAATGTTGGTTAACTAGGTTAAAGAGTTTAATCGGTTAATCTCAAATCGTTGAAGCTCATGATATGTAGATCCATAAGATCCTCTAGCTAGGTCATATAGGCATAAACTTGGAATAAATAGAAGGAATAATTCAAATCGTTCAAATCAAGTTAATCATATGAGATATGATTAAGTAATTGATATATGATATCAAATGGGAGATTTGGTCAAAAATATTTAAATGGGATTTAAATATTGAAATTATGAATGCGGATTCATAATCGGAGACATGGATTTAGTCAAACAGTTGGTTTTCGGAAGAAGTCAAATAATTGACTTTGACCCGAGCAAGTCAAAGAGTTGTTTTAGTCAAACCTTCTAGAAAGGTTGACCATGAGATTAAATTAATGTTTCTTACAAAATTAGTGGAAATCCACTAACTTGATGAGTGGAACATTTAATTAACTCAAATTTCTACACTTTAACACATAATCCTTGGCATGCATTAGTAGAATTTGTGTTGTCAACTTTTGGTGAACTTAGACATGCGAAAGTTCCATGCAATTTGTTTCTTTTTTTAAAGAAGGTTTTTGTTCATTTTTTTTCTTCTTGAAAAATCTTGGAAAATTTGTAGTTTTTTGAGAAACTAAATTTTCCTCACAAATTTCTCTTTTTTCTTCTTTAAAGAGTCCCACCACTCTATTCCAAGCCTTTGAGAATAGCTAGAAAGACCTCTTGGTGGTCCAAGTGGGAGCAATTTCAAGAAAGGAAGAAAAGCTACAAAGGTATATAATTTCTTTCCTTCTTCTCTAATTCATTTTGTATGATAATGCATGTTTAATCCTAGGTTGTTATATGCATCTAGATTGTTATTTCGATCCTCTTTCGTTTCCCCTGCACATGTATGTATGAGATCTTTCAAGTGTAATATTTTTAACGTCACTATGCTTAACGGGATTCACTTGTCAGGGCATGTAGAAATTCTCATGCTTCTCTGGTCCTTTCTTGCTTTAGTCGATAAAGTCTTCAAAGTTTAGCAAGCGCTCATGCATTTGAAAGGCACCAGACAGGTTTTTTTGGATTTTTAATTTTTTAAAAGAAAAAGGAAATAAAATGAAAGACTCAAGGACTAACTCAGCAGGAAATAAAGACCCAGACTCGCGAGGATGAGTGAGCAATATTAAAAAATAAAAGGGATGCCAAAGGGAAGAACAAGGTGAGGTTTTGCAGCCTCTATCTCTTTCACTGGGGGCTCCTTGAGATGAAGCTCGAGCTCATACTTAACCTCACATACTTGTTCTGAGCATGGTAGGTGATAGATCCTAAAAAGAGCTATTGATGCGTAAAGTTATAATATAAAACGGTTTAAGTCCGAGTATCGTATCCACTGGGGATTGAATTGAATTGATTCACTTAGCTATTCAAGAATTGAATTGATTTTATCTAAGGGATGGATCTTAAATTTGGGTTTTGAAAACAAGAGAATAAGAAAACAAGAACAAGTGAAACTTCAAGGGATAAGAGTGTTCTAGGGTGTTGATGTCATTAATTACTTAATTAGGTCATGCTTTAGGTTTTCATGGAATTATGTACAAACATCATGTTTAAGTCTAGAAACTAATATGTAGATTACTTTCTCTAAAAAAAACTCTTTCTTATGCAACCTAATTGATTGCTAGTTTCTTGAAACCAAGTTAAGAAGCATAACATTAAGATTAGTTATGATCAACTTTCTCTAATAACCTAGCTATTTTCATGAAAGATTAGTAGAGATTCAATGCCATAGATCCAATTAGACATACAATCACTCAATCATACATCTAACCTAAGATTTATTGATGATCAATCAATAAAGAATAAGCATAGTAGCATTGAAAAACATATCATTCAACAACATCCATGAAAAGTATTATGTCATTGACATAAATCCATAATTAAATCATCCAACACCCTAAAACAATGAGTTTAGTCACACATAGCCATCAAATATATATTTTCATATGAGTTCTCAAGCATGAAAGTTGAAGGGAAAGAGAAATTTAGTAAGAAAAACTCTTGAATAGTTTTCCGACGTTGCACTCCTTTGATCTCCATTTGATGGTAGCAAACTCACAGCATTTGGCTTCTTTTTTCTCTCTAATTTTGCGTGCCTTGTTTTGAGGTCTCTTTTGTGTATTTTCTTGATGTCTAGAGTTTCCAAGAACCCCTCAATATATAGAAGTGGCCGCCCGAAATCCTTTCCAAAAATAAAGATTTTTCAATTTAGGAAAGTTGGCATCACTTCTCTTTTGGAGAGCATTGTGACGTTGTTTGTCATAAAAGGCAAGCGCAACGACGCTTTTAGACAACGTCGTGATGCTGTCTGTCATGGAAGCCTGGTGTCAAGCGCAGCGTTGTAGGATTGCGACGCTCCATGCCTAGTGTAGCAGCGCTCTCTGCAAGCATAGCTATGCTCCAACAATTGTTGATTTTTTATGCTCTCGGGTCTAGAGTGTAGCGGGGCAGCCCAACTACGCTCTCTGCTATGCTGCCATGTTTTCTACGGTTTTTCCTATTTTTCTTCTGGTTTTGGCTTGGTTTGGTTCCTTTGACTTCTAAACCTTATTTTCTCTATTATTACCTAAAAACCATTAGCAAACACATTAAATCTAATTAAAAAAAATCCCTAAATCAAAGGCAAGAAAAATACTTTTTTAGGTGGTTTTCAACTATCTCTTTCAGTATTATTCGGGCTCGTTTTGTAATTCTATCGTGCTATTTCCTAAAATTTGTAGGCTTTGAGCATTAAGGTAGTGAGACGAACCATTGGAATCGATTGGGTGGAAAAACATGTCAAAACGAAGCTCTGAAAGCATAGACCAAATGAAGGTGTCAAAATGACCAAAATGCCCCTGGGAGCACAACTGCCCTATGCTTTACGCTCTCGACCCGAGAGAAAAATTCATTGCAGCATCACGACGTCCCAAGGGAGTGCAACGACAATCAAGACATTAACGAAAGCGCAATGCACGCACTGACCGACGTTACGATTTCTTTGCCGAGCGTAGCATCACTGTTGAGGAGCACAACAACACTCTGGGCATTTTTATAAATATTCGTGATTTTTTAGGTCATTGGGAGGAGGTTCGACTTTCAGGCCCCAATTCTGATCTTTGTAGCTGCTGCATCTCATCTTCCCCTCTCTTTTTCCCCTCCATTTCCCATTGTAATTTCCCCAAACTTTGAGGATTGTTCTTGATGATCATGGTTGGCTAAGGTAAGTTTTCTTGGGGATAGGATTTCTAAGCTAGATTTTCTTGAGTATTTGGGAATTTTTGCTAGATTAGTTGCTGTGAATTTATTCCCATATTGAGGTTATTTGATTGAATTGACACTTTTTGATAATTGCCTCTTTAATTGCAAATTTTGTTTGGCAGTAAACATTGATCATGAATTGAGTGTCATGGTTAATTAGTAGATGCTTTGATTGAGGACTTTTCCATCAATTTGGCTTTTTATGCGTTAATCGAATCCAATTGATAAATTGAATGTTAGACTAGGATTTCCGACCTTTCATTTGTCACAATTAAACCCATTATGCTTAATGCGAATTTGTATCGTTGTTGAAGGCACTATCGTTCTAAATAACGAAATCAAGTTTAGTTCAAATTGCATTTTGCTTAAATTTGATGATTAGGGGCGTTGAGTGATTATTGATATCATTTAATTGTGCATTTACTTGTAATTAGCTTTGGTCCTTAGTATTTAATGATAGAAGATTAGCCGAATCCGTTCCTATCCCGAGTATTTCTTTAATTGGATTTCTCCTATAATTCGTTTGCTCTCATTTAACTTTCTTGCATCTATTTTCACTACGCACATTTACTTTCTTGCCTTTTAATTTCTGCATGATCACCAAACCCCCCTATCCAATCGAATTCAACAATTATGTTAGGCAAGTCATAAATTCTTTTTGGTTCAACCTCATTCTTACCATTATTCTGTGTTTAGTGGTAGTAATTGTATGTTTGGTGATATAAAATGTATTTGATTGTTGGAGAGAGGTTTACGACACCCATTCTCCAAGGCACATCAAATTAATGCTGTTGCCGGAGAATTTAGACAACTTGTTAATAAATTGTTGAATTCTTTAAAAGAAAAAATATATTTGAATAATCGAGTGCTATTTTTAATTTCCGTTGGTTTATGACCTGCTCTTCTAGGAGTTATGGATTTCAATATTTTGAAGACTTTAATCAAGAAGAGAGGCAAATCCGAGAGGAAAGGAGAATAAAAAACGCAGTTAAGGAGACTGTACCATCAGGAGGAGGAAGAGGAGAACTTAACCTCAGCTCAGTTTTTCTTCTTTTTCACCTTTTAGCTTAGGTTTTTCTTCAATTTTTGGGTTGTAATCATGAATGAGATACTCTCCCCTTCAATTTTTTCGTTTATGAAGATGTTAAGGTAACTGTTTTCTTGTTCTTGAGAGAAAACCCACATAATTTCTTGAGATTTGATTTTGTATAAACTTCATATTTTTACTGTATTTCTTTGAATCTAATGTATATTTAGATGCATGTTCTCGAATGGATTGATGACCCTTTTCTTGAATGTATGTCTTAACTAATCGGTTTTACCCGCGTGTTTCCTTCGTGTTCGTCCATGCTTTAAATCGATAAGTAGTAAGGGTCTTTGTATGCATGCTAAGGCGTATAGGCTATCCATAGGTTTTAAAATGTATGCTTAACCTAGATTCAATAAAAATTGGTTAATTTAGTTAGGGCTTTCCCATCAATTAATCACACATTGGAACCTCAAAGCTTGATGCATGTTCTTGGTTTTAATTGATCGCTATCGAACCCAATTAAGACTCAAAACTTGTAGTTTAATTAATGCTTAGGCTTTAGTTGATAATTAGGGCGCTTATTTACCTGAATTTGATGAGTTGGTTGCCTGTAGCATTGGCGAGTCTAATTAAGTTAAACAAGTCTATGTTTAAGCACTCGAATATATTTTTAATGAGAAGTAAGTTGGTAATAGAAATTACATAGAAATCCAATTCCTCTCGAGAACTTGATTTCCTTATCCTTTGTTATATTTACCCGTTGCTTTTAATTCCCTTGCATGCCTAATTCTAATTCAAACAAAAACCCCTCCCCTCATTTATTGCTTTAATTAGGAAATTAGCTTAATGAAACAAAGACTACATTCCTTGTGGTTCGACCCAGACTTGGCATTGTTGCTACGCCATCGTAGCAATAGGAGTAGGATTTGGTATTATAAATTTCTTTTGATAGATTCTTTTTGGGAATTAAACGACACTTGAAAAGAAAATCTGCATCAGTAGACGGTATGCATCATCATCATCGGTGAATGAGTATGTGACATCCTAACCTCAGACCTAGTTGCTTAAGAGATACAAAGAGAGGATACTTGGGAAAAGAGTATAAACTTGGATCACAAGCCTGTGGAGTTAGAAAATTTTTTAGGCAGAAAATCTGGGCTTGTGAAGTTAGCCAAATTTTGGCCAATTTAGAGGGAATTATGTGTTGGAAAAGAGAGCAGGAAGAAAAGTGTTGTGCGAACTTGAGTTTTGGATTAAGAATAAACCGTAGGTGAGTTTGGGAGAAAACCCTGTTAGGCGATTTTCGAGTCTTGGGTGATAAGATAACCTATGAGCTAAAGAAATCTTCTAAGTGTCACAACTATGCTTGGAGAACTCAACTATGCTATGAAAAGTCTATAGTTGGATGCATAGTTTGAAGAAAAGAGAGGAAATTTCACTAAGTGTTAAAGAAGGAAGAGTTGGAAGCATAGTTGAAAGCTAGTTGTGAGTTGGACACATACTTGGGATGAGAACCACCATGTTGGACGCATGGTTGGTGAATGTGGACACATGATGACCTATCTTGAGAGAAAATTGGTTAAGTGTTGGAATGTTAGATGATTTGGAGAGTTGAGAAGCAACCTTAAGGAAGGAAAAAATGGATTGGACGCATAGTTGGAAAGATGGTTGAAAAATGGCTAAGTATAAGACTTAAGAGAAGAAAGTTGGAAACATGTACTTGGGAGACAAACCATGGACGTATAGTTGAGAAACCACGGAGTCCATGAAGCCATGTTGGGAGTCTTGGATGCATGAACTAAAGAAAAGAAGGTCGTGGATGCATAGCTAAGGAATTTGGAGGAAACCACACGCATAGTAAGCTCTGTAAGTAGAAATTTAACTAAGTATGGGCACCTTGGGACTAGTTGGATGCATACCTCCTAAAGGAGAGGATTTTGACTAAGTGTTGGGCTCTTATAAGGAGCTTGGATGCATAAAAAGGGAGTGTGGAAGCATAGGAGGGTTGTGGCAAGGAAATTTGGCCAAGTTTGGAAGATTGGAAGAGGAAAAGAGAACAAAAGAAACCAAACCCTAGAAAGCATCTTCATGGATGCATGGTTGAGGGAGTTGGCACATGGTCCCTATCCCGAGACTAGGTTGGACGCATGGTTGAACATTTTTTGTGCTAAGTGGCTTCATTTGGACATAACACTTCATAAGTAGGAGGTGTCGGGGTGCATGACAAGAACACCATGCAAGGAAGCACTTGGTTGGGCGCATGGGGTGTTCTTCATGCATGGTGACATGTGGGAGCTAAGTGTCAAGCTTGGAGGCAAGGTTGGATGACAAAGCTTGTCATCCAACTTCTATAAATAGGGCCAAAGGGTAGAGGAACTCTCACACCATGACAAAGCTCTTGAATTTGCTAAAGAAAAGAGAGGAAGAAGGTGGAAGTGTTGAGCCTTGCGTCTAAGGAAGGTCAAGTCTGCATCTAAGGTGTTGTTTCCTTACTGTCAAAAGGCTGTCTACATCCATAAGTGGTCCCAGGTGTCCAAAAAGCTGCCCTGCGTCCAACTGAGTTGTGTGAAGAGGAAAAGAAGCTCCCTTTTGTCCAAGGAAGTCCTCTGCGTCCATGGAAGAATTTTGTGGCATCCAGGGAGCTGTTTTTGGGTTTCTGAGGTTTCCAGGTTGCTGTTTTCTTAGTTCCAGAAGCTCGGAAGAAGCTGAGAAAGTTTGGAACTAAAACAGAGGAAGGAACCCTAAGTTGGACAACTACTTTCTCTATGAGTGGTTGATTTCTTTCGTGAGAGAACTAAGTGATGTGAGCCTTTTTGGTATCGCTTCTAAAAGACCTAATCAAATAATATTTATAATTATACTGATCTTTACAACTATTACTACTAAAATGTAGTTCGTCGCTCCAAAATCTTTTGGCAAACTCCAATCAAGAAATTCCAATAATCTTACCGGGTGGATCCGCAAGTAAGCACAAAGGTTAGTTTCTCAAAGCTAATCATTTAGTTAAAGCAACAAATGGGGGGGGGGGGGGGGTTTCTGTGGTTTGAGATTTGAATATGCATGAAAATAAAGTGCAAGAAAAGTAAAGGATAAATGTGCAATCAAACAAAGTAAAGGATAGATGTGCAATCAAACAAAACATTTTAGCTTAGAGAAACGAAATCACCCAATGTAATTTTGAGCATCGAATTATCAATACATGATTTTAACTTCTTATGTATGCCTAGCCTAATTGATTAGAAAGGCTAACCAATAGTCCAAAGCATCAAATTAGCCAATTTGATTAGATGAAAAGCATCCTAATCAATTTAACTAACCGCATTACTCTTTAGGGATTATGCTAGGATAAATTTCCAATTGGAAAGGCCTAATTAGAAATTTAATACGGTTTCCCCAAGGTCGATAGAACAATGCTCTTCATTGTTGACCACAAATCACAAGCCTATCTAACCTTTTGCTTCTTAGAGATTAACCTATAATTATATATCACATATTATATGTTAATCTAAAGCGTTGAATGGCACAATCAAACATTGGTTGTCAATCAATAGCAAGAAAATGCCATTCATAATCAATAAATTAAGAGTAAAATCTATAGACAAGAAAACTCAATCATATAATCAAAATACTCCCAAGAATACAATGGGTTCCTCCAAAATCCTCTAAACTACAAAACTATATAGATCTTACCTTCCCATGGTGGTGGAAAAGATAGAACCAACCTTTCTACTTGATTACAAGAAAAGGATGAAAAACAACGTAAAACCTAATACTGTATATGGATAGAGCGTGGAAAAATGAAGAAAACGAGTGGTCATATGCCCAAAACGACCACCTGGATTAAACGATATGATATAATAACCGAAGTGCAGATTTTGTATTTGCGTGAAGCGTCGCGGCGCTGTCAAACTCGGCTGTATACTTGTTTTTAGCGCCGCGAAGAGGTCTTTTAGGGGCGTTTTGGTCTTTTTAGCTTCTATTTGATCTAATTGCTTCATTAGCACACCAAATTGGTCCATTTTAGCTCTGTTCTCTTTCTAAAGCTCGGTTTTACCTTTCAAGAGCTTGATACCTACAAAAAACATTTTTAACACATTAAATAGTGCAACAATCTCGAGTTAAGCTAATGAAGATAGCAACATTTTAGGTGCTTTTACTAAGCTATATTTCTTGTGAATAATTGATAATAGTATGCTTATGAGCTTTTATTTGATAGCATGATGTTGTGGTATTGTTAAATTGCGTACTATGGTGAGATATCGAATAGTTTGTAGCATATTGAGCTTTGTAGAATCTATAGATGGTCCCCAATGTCAAAGGACATAGAGAAGGCATATGGGTAGCCTGAATATATTCCAAGGCTCAAGGACTTGAAGAAGGCATTGATGATTACGGTCGTGACTGGGACCGGGATTTGACACTGCACAAGATGGTCAGAGGATCAAGAAAGATCTAGTTTCTGATCCTGTAACAGGGATTCCCTTGTGGGATGGTTAGGGGGGTCACCGAAGCCTAGTTCTTGATCTTGCGAGAAGTATCTCTTGAGGATGGTCAGAGGGGCGACAAGCCTAGCTTCTGATCCTTAGAGGTAAGACTATGCATATAGAGGGCATATATACAGAATTGATGAGTTTAGCTAAGCCAGGTTGGCCAGCGAGAAAAACAAGTCAAGATTGCAGAACTGTGTGAGCCAGTAGGATAAACAAAGGAGTTGCTATGCCGGAGGTGCTAGCAGGAAAAGATGATTCTGAGGATAACCCTATGGGGGAGGTTTGAATATAAGCTCGATATAGTTGTAGATATACTTGTGCATGATTTGTATTATGAGTATTATGATTATTATTATAATGTTGAAAGGGTTGATTGAACCCTAGTTTATTCGATCACTCACTGGGCTTCATTAAAACTCATCCTTTTCTTATGTTTTTCTTTCCAGGTAGCGGTCGAGTTTTCGTTCATGTACGAAGTCAAGGTCTGCCGAGGAATAATGTGCACTTAGCTATAGGAGGAATTTTAAATAAGAAACTAGAAACATGTCTTCTGTAAAAAAAAAAATATATATATATATATAAAACTTGTGAAATAGTTTGTAATAATAAGATTATGCATGTTTATTATGAGTTAGTTTTCTTTCTGCCTATCTAAATTGCACATGTTAGTTTGGGAAAGGTAAAGGTTTAACGATAGACATCGCAAGAGGGTCAATGGTTGCAGTCCTTACACCCCATCTTGAGCTACAGAGAGGAATGGCTCGGGGCAGGGTATGATATTATGCAACTTGTTGAAGAAAGTAGTCTCCAAGACAAAAGGAGATTGGCTAGAAAGAATTGGTGAAACATTATAGGCGTACCGAACTAACTATCGTACACCAAGAAGAGCCACACCTTATTCCCTAGTCTATGGCATAGAAAGTTATCCTACCATTGGAAAGAGAAATTCCATCATTGTGAATAGTTGTTCAATTAGATTTAACTGTACAAGACAATGCTAAATTATGTCTTCAAGAAGTTAGAAGCATTGAATGAGGAAGGATCGGATGCTCAACAAACATTGGAATGTTATTAAGCATGCATATCCAAAGCTTTCAACAAAAAAGGTACGACTTTGCTCCCTTCAAATTGGAGAACTCATGTATGCGATTTGAGGCTCTATAACAATTCGACATACAAGGAATACGTTCTTACCAAAATGGGACGAACCCTACACCAGGAAAGTTTACACAAACTGAGCATACAAGATAATCTATAAGAAGGGTTCGATAAATGAAAAGTTTTGTAAGAAATATTATGAGCCTGGGATCATGCAATGCTCATTATTGTTTGAACTTAAATTACATGATATGTCACACCCCACCCCGAACTACCCTCCCGTAGCCCGAGACGGAGTGTGAGGACAGCAGTTACGGACTACCCTGTCACATAACTCACTGTCAACTTCATCTTATTTTCTCTTAAACTTCTTCTTAGGACGGTAATACCATTAACACACTCTTGACAAACCTCGACTTCGATCGACAACGGGAACTCTCATGCTACCTAAAAATGGAAAACATATAAAAAGGGTGAGCTAACAGCTCAGTGAGTAACGGTTTTTTGAAAATATTTTTCTTTAACTGTAAAACTATAAAATCTAAACATTTTCAACCATGCATGAAAATATAACAGTTCAAATCATATAATAACATGATTAAATCATTGTTATAACATGTATACATATCTGTTTGGAATAAATAATAAAAATCTCATTCATTCAAAATACTTTTTCCTTAGTTGAGGCGGAGCATTGCTTCTACGCTTCTCAACGTCAAATTCATTCCTTATCTTTTCCTTAGTTGAGGCGCTAACGCTACTCAATGTTGATTATCCTTAGCTGTGTGGAGTAATCTCAACACATCAATGTCGTATATATATATATATATATATATATATATTCTTCTATGTGCACATAGATATTATTACTCGGGCTGCCCATATGCCTTCCTTTTATCCTTGAGCATTGGGTCCCATTTCTATTTTCCGACTACCCATTTGCCTTCCTGTAGACCTTGAGCTTTAGGGTGCCATGTCTAGGAATTTATAAAATACACTATGTTCTAGAAACATCATCTATGATTAGAAATATGCTTTCCAACGAAAATCTTGTATTATCAACAGTATGCGTCTTACTAAACTCATTTCTAATACTCAGCATACTCATGAGCTTTCTATATATAACGCATGCTCTTAGCTTGCTCATGTGCTATTATAAACGCATGCTCTTATTTCTATAACCAACATATTCATGTGCTTTATATATATGTAAACACATGCATTAATTCATTGGAAACCCATAAAATCATGTTCATAAAGAACTCATTTATATTTTGAAAACGCAGGTGTTACTCACCTATACTTGCCAAAGAATAAGTCCTCTTCCTTTCCTCTATTTTCTCTTCCCGAACTTCTTGGACGCAGCGTTCTAATCTCAGAAACGCAAGGCTCCATATTCCTCTGTCAGCTCGGTTGGACGCAACCCTGCCCTTCAACGCAAGGTTGGCAACTACCGCAAAGTGCAACCTCTCTTCTTACTTCTCTTTTGGGATGCGTCGACCTCTCTTGGATGCAAGGTCCAACTTGAACGCATCACCTATCTTTGGACACGGCGTTCACCTTGAACGTAGTGTTTGCCTTTACCACAAGGCCAACCCCCTTTCGACGCAAGATGACTTCTTTAACATAAAATAGATAAGTTGTCAAGAATACCTTCCTTCTTGGCCGCAGACTCCTACTACGGATGCAAGGATTCCTCTTTTCTGCCTTCTTTCTTCCCTTTCTCTCCAGAATTCTTCTTCCAGAGTCATCAGTCGCTCCTTTTCCCTCAAGGTTCTATTTATAGAGAGCTTGCCATCCAACTTCTTCTCTTCTTTTGCCACTTGTTTGCCACATGTCACGCTGCATGCTTAATTAACCATGCATTTATCCAAGCGTCACCTTGCATGAAGCACTTAACTTGCATTCTAACACCTCCTACTTTTAAGGTGTCAAGTCTATATGAAGCCACCTAACTTTATAAGCTTATCTTATGCGTCCAACATTTTCCAATAAACGACTATTCATTCATCACAACGCCCCCATGCGTTCATTGAGTTTCCTTTAAGGTTTGAGCTTCATTATTTACTTCCCGGTCTCTCAGCCGTACTTCCTTTGAACTCATTTTTCACCGCATACTACTAGACGTCACTGTCTCAAACGCACAGTGCTATGCGTTTGTGCCTGACTGCATAATACTATTCGTTAACCTGAACCGCACACTATCATGCGTCCACCACCTTCCTCCTATCCTTGAGGATTCCTTAATTATCTCTCTATGCGTTCTTGTGCTTGTATTCCAAGGTTATTCATTTAACCTTTTTCCTTGCACTAAAACATTTTTCTGATAATAGAGTAGTATGCGTCCACCTCTTGCTCCAATCTTTGAGCTTGTAATCTCATCCTTCCACTTTATCCAACACCCAAGAACATCCCTTGCTAATAGTCTATGCATTACTCATTTTGCTATAGTATTCTACCTTTCCGAGACTTAGATCTCGTTTAACATTCCACGACATAACTTTATTCCTTTCTTGCTTAAGCGTCTTACCATCACCAATGCGTACATCTTCTCTTATGCGTTTCACTTCTTTCCCTTCTCGGTTTACTTCCATGCGTCCACCCATACCAATTGCGTTACCTTGGTTCTGACCATGTGTCCAACATGGTCTTTTACTTCTTTTCTTCATAGACTTTTCAACGCATTAGTTTCTTAAAAGTAGGGTGTGACATGATACTCTTGGCTCGCCTGAGTTAAAAAGGTGAATGACCCTAAAATACATGTATTGAACTACGTTATGATTTGATCCCTCTTGTTAATGCGTACATATGTAACTGAAAAGAAATTTTAAGTTTAGACCATAAAAACAAAAAAAATCATCCCATGTAATAAAAAAATATTATAATCATAAATGAACTTAAGTTCAATGCATTATGAGAAACAATGAAATATTCAAAGGCGTTACAACAAACTAACATGAGAGACTGAAAAGTTAAAATAACAAAAAAAAAAAAAAAAAAAATCATGACATCTATTTGTAGTTCTTCGAATCTTGTTGTGCATCCTCCAACATTCCACGAAGCATGTATAGATTACTTGCATCTTCATCAATAAGAGCAATGACATTTTCAAGACAACTTATAGTCTATCACATTTTTGAAGCATCATATCTATGTTGATTCAAATATTCATTATTCTCGAGAATTGATTTGTATATCTAAACTCATTTAGCTTTAACAACTTCAAGTTTAATTATTAATTTTTTTTTTTAAAAAAAGTTTAATTATGAATTCTTCTCCTTCTCATAGTGCTTGTTAATCTTGCTACTAAAGCACATTTTCTTTGTAATTGCATTACTATTTTCATATAAAGTCTTCTCCAACCTAAACATGGCTTCTTCCAGTTGGCGACCATTATTCATTGAAGTCAATTGAGCAGAAAATGACGATTTAAGTTGATTATACTTTTCCACCTTCCAAAAATATTCTCCCACAAATAAGAGACATTACCAAAAGGGGTACACATAATTTTATGAATACTCTCCCACATGGCTTGTCACACCCCACCCCGAACTATCCTACCATAGCCCGAGACAAAGTGTGAGGACAGCAGTCATCAACTTCCCGGTCGATTCCCATTGTCAACCTTACCTTATACATCGTTTAACTACCCTTCCTAGGACGGTAATACCATTAATTCTCTCTTAACAAACCTCGACTTCGATCGGCAACGAGAACCGTCATGCTACCTGAAAAGTGGAAAACATATAAAAAAGGGTGAGCTAACAGCTCAGTGAGTAACGATGTTTGAAAACATCTTTTTTAACTGTAAATCTGGTTAATACATAAACATTCTCAAACTCGCATAAAATGTAACGCTTCAAATCATATTAAAATATGCTAAAACCATTGTTAAATCATGCATATCTGTTTTAGAGTAAATTCTCAATCATCTCATTCATTTCAAAAACATTTTTCCTTAGTTGAGGCGGAGCGATGCTCTACGCTACTCAACGTCAATTGTCCTTAGCTGTGTGGAGTAATCTCAACACATCAGCGTCGTATTTTTCTCTATGTGCACATAGGTACTAGAATCCGGGCCGCTCACAATGCCTTCTCCAAGTCCCTGAGCATTAGGGTCCCATTTCTATATCCAAGCTACCCATTTGCCTTCTACGAGTCCTTCAGCATTGGGTGCCTTTTTCTATATTTATATCCAAGTTACCCATCTGCCTTCTACGAGTCCCTCAGCATTGGGTACTTTTTCTATATCCCGGCTACCCTTTGGCCTTCTCCAAGTCTCTGAGCCTCGGGTGCCTTTTCAAAGTTCTATAAAACACAATATGTTTTGGAAACATTATATCCTAAACTCGTAGTTAACCGTTTCCAAATATAAAATCAAACAGCATGCTAAACTCAATTTCAAAGCTTTAATATCAAATAGCATGCCTTTCAAACAAGTTTATTTCCAAATCTTTCATAAAATCATATAACATCATACACCATGTTTCTCAGTAAAGTCATGAAATCACATATTATCAAAATCACCATGCATTTACAAACTTATAACAAATCATCAGCATATTCAAATGTTTTTCAAATAAAACGCATGCACCGTTCATTGAAAATTCATGAAATCATGTTCATTAAACCAACGATATTAAGTATAGAGAACTCATATTTTATTTTGAAAAACGCAGATGTTACTCACAATATATTTGCTCAAGAATAGTTCCTCCTTCTTCCCGCTATTTCCTCTTTCCCGAGCTTCTTGGACGCAACGTTCTAACTCTGGAGCGCAAGGCTGATTTTCCTCTGTCAACTCGGTTGGACGCAACCCTACCCTTGAACGCAAGGTTGATGACCAACGCAAGGTGCAGCCTTACTCTTCTTTCTTCTCTTTTGGATGCATCGCCCTCTCTTGGACGCAAGGTCCAACTTGAACGCATCATTCACCTTGAACGAATCGTTTACCTTGAATGCATCGTTCATTTTAAACATAAGACTATCCCCTCTTCGACGCAAGACAACTTCTTTAACTCAAGATAGCAAAGTTGTCAAAAATACCTTCTCTCTTGGCCGCAGACTCCTACTACGGATGCAAGGATTCCTCCTTTCTGCCTTCTTTCTCCCCTTTCTCTCAGGAATTCTTCCTTCAGAATCATCAGTCGCTCCATTTCCTTCAAAGTTCTATTTATAGAAGGCTTGCCAACCCACTTCTCCTCTCTTTTTGCCACTTGTTTTCCACATGTCACGCTGCATGCTTAACCAGCCATACATTAATCCAAGCGTCACCTTGCATGAAACACTTATCTTGCCTTCTAACACCTCCCACTGGTAAGGTGTCAAGTCTATATGAAGCCACCTTGCCTTTATAAGCTTATCTTATGCGTCCAACACACAAACTATTCAACCACCATAATGTCCCCATGCGTTCATTGAATTTCCTTTTAAGGTTTTAGCTTCATTACTTTCTTTCCTTACTCTCCGCCATACTACCTTTGAATTTGTTTCTCCATCGCATACTACTAGGCGTCACTGTCTCAAACGCGCACTAGTTTGTGCCTTACTGCATAATACTATGCGTTAACCTGAACCGCACACTATCATGCATCCATGATCTTCCTCCTATCCTTAAGGATTCCTTGATTATTCTTCTATGCGTTCTTGTACTTGTAATCCAAGGTTATTCATTTAACCTTTTCCTTGTACTAAAATATCTCTAATGATAATTTAGTATGCATCCACCTCTTGCTCCAGTCTTTGAGCTTACTTCTCAACCTTCCACTTTATCCAACACTCAAAAACATCCCTTGCTAATAGTCTATGCGTTACTCAGTTTGCTATAGTATTCTTCCTTTCTAAGACTTAGATCTCTTCCAACACTTCACACATAACTTTATTCCTTTCTTGCTTATGTGTTTTACCATCGCCAATGCTTACATCTTCTCCTATGCGTTTCACTTATTTTCCTTCTCGGTTTACTTCCATGCGTCCACCCTTACCATGCGTTACCTTAGTCTTAACCATGCGTCCAACATGGTCTTTTACTTCTTTTCTTTATAGGCTCTTCAACGCATCAGTTTTTAAAAGTAGGGTGTGACAATTTTGACAATGAAAAAAAATTACACTATCAGCTCATAATTTGAGACTTCAGAAGTACCTACATGTGTTGTTCTCAATTGATTAGATTTCTCAATAAAGAAAGTAGAAAACCGATAATGAAATAAGAAAAGATCTAAATACTTACTAGAGGTCAAGGGAGATTACTAAATTGTGAAGTTCTTGGAATCCCATTAAAGAATTTATCATCACAAATTAATGATTTATTAGATTTCTTGAGTCTCTTCCAATGTTAATCATCATTGCTGCTACAACTATTTTCACTATTTTTTATACCAACTTCAAACTTGTGGACCTTTGTACCTCTATTATAATCATCATTAAATTTTTTAGGAAATTCAGGCTTGGAAGGAGGAGTAGAATCACTTTCAACCAAATCTTTTATGTCTTCTTCAAGGTAATTTCCATTTTTTGCTAGCCACCTAATGAGCGCAAGCACACATGTCAAGTAATATTGATAACTTGTAGAAATACAAGTTATTATAGTCACTATTTGAATTAATTAGAGTAACTTTAGGGCTAATCGTATGATTTTGGCAGTGAATTATGTAATATGTATTACCATGCATTGGCACCATTTACAAAAGAAAATACTTGAAAAATATATGAGCTTTTCTGTTCTTAACGCAACATTAAGAAGAAAAGAAGCACAAAAAACCCAAGCACAGAGAGGAAGCTGCTATGAGAACAAAAGTGGAAACCCATGCGTCGAGACCATGCGTTGAGAAGAAAAAGTAGATACAGACGCATGGGTAATAGCTGTCATGTCAATATGCAAAAGGATAACACGTTATCAGATCATGACAGAACCAATGGGCCAACAATGTGAAAAGTCTCCGCAGCAGGGCATGGAATTTAATGCAAAGGTGTCATGTCATCATGAGTTCAACTTTTCGACGCCTATAAATAGCCCAAAACTTCTCCATTCAAAGAAGGCGAGAAACGAGTTCAAGAGGCGAAAGCTCTGTACAAATTCTCCCTCACCATAACCAGCCTCCATTTCAAGCTCCTGTGAGAAGGATTCTGAGAATTTTCAGAGTCGTCTCCTAGTGAGTGAGAACCTTCACCCTATGCCATTTATGTATCAGATTGCTACAATCTCAAGCCTCCATGAAGCAAGACGTTGCCAGTGGTGCCTTGACATCTTCCATTATTGTTCTATCTCCATTTCCCTTCTTTTTACTTATGTTTTGTTAATGACATTCAAGAGAATGGTTTATTTTCTTAATATAAGTTTGATTAATGATTATCTTCCATTTATTTCCATATTAAATATTTTACACCATGTTGTTTGAATTTTAAATGAGTTAGATGTTAGAAACTAGTTTTTCTTAAGCAATACTAAGTATGTTACATCTTGATTAATGCAGATTATTAGCTTGCATAGCTTTTTCTGACAAACAAATTTAACAAGCACGACTGTCTAGCTTGAGAGAGTAGATGGTTAATCTTTAGCATTTATCAAGACTAGATGAGGTTCAGAGATGTAGTTCATCTTTTGCCAACGCAAACTTACCATGCGTCTTAGAGATAAGATTAATATGGCGTCGAAACATTGAGAGATGGATTCACAAACTCTAAGTTTGTAGGTATATAAATATACTTAGATATGCTTGAGTAACAACTAGCTCTTGCGTTAACTTTATTTTTATCGCATGGTTTCACCGTCATTCTCAACGCATGCTATCTGACACTAAATGACATTTGACTAACCTTCGCCGGGTCCACCTCATTGTTAATTGTAGGAAATTTTATTCATTCTTTTTGTATAGTTTTAGGTACATGCAATTCTTGAACATAATACCTGTATAGTTACCGTATAGTCATGTATCTATTCTCAACGCCTAGTTTATTACAAATCCCTGTGTTCGACCCTAGACTCACCAAGAAACCTATAGAGGCTTATACTTGGGCTTTTATAGGAAAACTTGCTTATTAATGATCATACTTGAGTAATTATCGACACATCTTTGTACGAAAATTATATCTAATATACTATGCGCAACAAGCTATGAAAAACCCCAACAAATATACAGAAAAACTGTTGGATTTGTGCCATAAAGCATTGTAATTAATTAGTTGATTTAATTTTGTTGGAGATTTTGTGTTGGCTCTCGTCTTTTTGCTCTAGGGGTGGTGAGCTGGCTGATTCGTGGATTGTTTTAACATCCGTATTTTTCGACTCGATGCTACCAGAGCATTGTTCCACTTTCCTTGTAAGGCGTTGATATGCTATTATTTGATCTGATTATTCTTTCCATATTGGTATCATCTTACTTCTCACGTCTTTGGTAGCTAGTTTAAATGATCTTGTGCACAGGGTGCTAGGGTTACCATTTTTGAATCCAAGAAAGTGCATTTTTGCTTTTGGTGGCCGCTTGTGTGATATCATGAATTGTTCTGCCTAAAACCTTACTCTAGTAAGTAGTCGGTGACGAATATCAACTTCATAAGAGTTATTCTCTTAATTGAATCAAATACTAAAAGTATCAAAAGAAGTCTTGAGATTCATCATTGTGAGAAGTGAGTTCTCATGTTAAGACCATCTAGTGAAGGGAGTTCACATGGTCTTGAGAAACATAATTGATCTGAGAAGATTCACAAGCCCCGAGTGTTTCTATAGTGTTGTTATTCTAATATTGTCTAACGTAGGGGGAATCTAAGTAAAAGGAGAGGCGGTCCCTCATTTAGGGGGAGCCTAAGTGTTCAGCCAGTTGTGTGTAACGAGAACTATTGTATGTTTTACAGATTTGTTGCTTGTTGTACACTGTTGACATTACAATATTAGTAAATTGTCTTTCTCGGGCAAGTAGCTCCCTAGACGTAGGTGTGTACCACCGAACTGAGTTACCAATCTATGTGTCTCTTCCTTATTCCTTGTGGTTAATTTGATGTTATATGTGTTGTCAATACTATTAATTTAACATTCATATCACAACATAGTCACTCATTTCTTATAAATTTAATTATAAATTATGACATATTAATTTATCCATTAACCAAAAAAAATATCCAAGGTTAATACGTGTAGTATTGAACAATATGTAATTATATATAGGTGGATCATTAATTAGGCTACTCATAGACCTTGAATACATGTTGAACCTAGTTTAAAAGACAAATTGGTTAATTAATTGGGCTACTCTAATTGCTTAACCATACAATGGAACCCTTAATCTTAATGCAACTGTGATAGTTCTAAATGGTTGCTATCAAACCGAATAAGACTAAAGCATTTAGATTAATTAGGGTTTTTGCTTTCATTGATAATTAGGGCGCTTGCTTAGTTTACCCAATGGGTTGTAACGCCAACGAGTTAGTTAGGCCAAGTAAGTTGTTGTGCACTCGTAAATTGAATGTATGTTCAATTAAGAGAAGTCAATGATTGGAACCCCATCTTGCTCTTAAAACTAGAATTTTTCAATCCTAGGTTACATTTGCCCACTATCTTTTATTTTCTTGCCTTTACATTTATGCAACCTCTATCCACATCAACCCCTCATTCATTGCTATAACTAGTTAATTAGCTTAATGAAACAAATTTCGTGCTTCCTTGCAAATCGACCCAGACTTGCCACTATCGCTACACCATTGTAGTAGTAGAAGTACAATTTAGTATTATAAATTGTGTTTGATTGAGACTTTTGTGAGCAACACCAAAAAGACTACATCCAGAAAACTGTCTCACTAAATGTCTCTCGGATTGCTGATTCTTCAAGATTATTTATTCCATATTTGGAATATCCTGCGACTTTATTGTTTTTTGGATATTTTCCTTTTCTATATTTTGCAGCTCTTGAATGGGGTATTTTTCCTTTTCTCATTGTGCCTATTTAAGAGCAAGTTATTTCCTTGCAAGGGTTGCCGCTTTTGTTTTAAGTTAGTGTGATTGTGATTGTGTTTTGTGTGGTGACTAAACAACAAAATTCTCTGTTGATTCTTGACCTTATGAAGATCCTAAGGCATCGTTGATTAAGAAGTAGTTTTCAAACTTTGGGGGAGCCTAAGTTCATCAAATGAAGAAATCTTCATTTGAAGTGAAAAGATAATTGTTTTTGTTAGAAATGGTCTCACAGTTAGGGGTATCGTACTTTGAGAGTGAGTCTTACACTTAGAGGGAGTCTAAGGGAAAAGATCATTTACTATTACTCACAAACTTAGGGAGAGTCTAAGTTCTTTTGAGAATGAGTCTCACATCTAGGGAGAGAAATAAGCAGTTTTACACAGAAAAGTTCTGTGAAAAAGAAAAATCTTTCCTCTAAAATTATCTCTTCATCTCAAATTCTTCTTCTTCCTTACCAAAAACAAAAAGAGCTCATCACTCCTCTTTGATTCTTCCTAGAGAATAGCAAGGAAGATTTCTTGGTTGTAAGCTCTAACCTCTATTTTCCTTAGCTTTAGCAAAATATAAAAGTCATGGTTAAAAATTTTGCTAGGGTGGCTTGAATGAGTAGGAAAGCATGTGGAATTCTAGTGCACTTTAGGTAATTATGATTTGGTATTCTTCTTTTTCCATTAACCTTTGCTAAGAAATAAAAGGGATGGAGTTAATGGTGTTTTTGTACAAGGAGGAGGGCTGGACTTAGGAAATTTTTGTGGAACATGAAGGGAAGCTTAAGTAAAAAGGTCAAAATTTGGAAATTATTTGGAAATTATTTGGGAAAAATGTAAAATTAGGAAATAAATATTAAATTAAATTAAAATTATTATTTAAATAGAAATTATATTTAATTTGGATGTTTTGAATAAGGAGAAATGAAGAGAAGACACGTTGAAGTAAGTTGGTGAGTGGCTAAAGCTGATTGATTGGTCTAGGCAGCAGCTTAGACTCTAAGTAAGCAGCTCAATTAACCCAATGGTTCTCCCAATTCCCTCGTGCTATTGTCACCATTTTTGGAACAGAGGAAGCTCTGTGAGTTAGGAAGACGACCTAGGGCTGCTGAAGTGATTTGAGGTCAGAAAGCTTGAGAAATCGTCAAAATACTAAAGATTGTCGTAGAAGCCAAGCAAATCAGATGAGTTAGCTTTGAGGAATTTTTCAAGGGTGCTCGGGAAAATTTTTGGAGCTTAATTTTCTTGGTAAGCTAGTTAAGAGGTTAAATTTGAGTCCAATAATTTTTATTTGATTTTTATTTGAAAGGAAATGGTGTTTTGTTGCTCTGAAAAATCGGGTTGGAAATAGGTCATTGCTGGCCGAAGAGGCTGTTAGAGCTGCCACGCCCACGCCAACGTCCACGCCCACCCCTTCGCCCAGCTTCTGCCCACTAAGGTTGCCTATGACCATTTTGGGTAATTTTGGATATTTTTGGACTCAAATTGATATTTTCTTGATTTATTGGCCTAAAAATGAAAAAATATGAATTTTAAGCTGATTTTTAAGCATTTTTGGAAATTTTGAGAATTTTGCAAAAAAGTCCCTAAAAGGGTAACAATGATAGAAATGGAGGAAATTAGGCTTAATATGGACAATGTGGATGAAATGTAGTTAAGTGATGATTATAAGGACTTCAAGGAGAGGATCTAATGGCTCGTAATTTATATTTCAGGTCATATTGAGGTTGGAAAAGCCTATAGACCTTGAGGAACAGGGCCCGAATTGTGAGTGACACCTTTCTTTCTCTGAAAATGATTCTATTTGAAATGTTTAGCCAGGCTTTCTTATAAAATGTGATTTTATGATGATTTATTAGATGATAAGCATGATGGTTGATTATATTTGATTTTATGGCATGAAAGACATGTTTTATCTGTTTTCTACAAGTTTTTGAAAAGCATTTTATAAGATGTTATTTATTGAGAAATGCTATGTTTTTCTATGAAATGTGTTACAATGAACTGTTTTTGCAAAGCATGCCTGTTTCTAAAATGTTTCCTAAGGGACGCAATGCTAAAGAACGTTGAGAAGGCATGTGGGCAACCCTGTGACTTAAAGGTGCTGAAGGACGTTGAGAAGGCATTTGAGTTTTCTAGGAACCCAGTATTGAAGAAATCGGAGAAGGTACTTGGGCATCCCGAGATAGTCCTATGTGCACATAATGATAGATGATGTTGTTGTGTTGAGATTACTCCACATCAGCTAAGGTTTTCGACGTTGGGTGTGTCGAGATTACTCCGCCCCAACTAAGGTTTGTTTTCTACGTTGAGTGTGTTGAGTCTTGCTCCACCTCAACTAAGGAATTTTTAAAGCAAAAGAAGGTTTGATGAGTTTGTAAATTATATTTATGTAAAAGACCTACTTATGTTTTATTTCAAGGCTTAACATAAGTTTTATGCTAATGTTATGTTCTCTATTATTGAGCATGATTTGGTTCTCGAGTTGTGTTTAGAATACTATGTCACTCACTGGGCATCCAACTCATGTTTTCCATATTTTCTTTCCCACCCAGGTAGCGAAGAAGTTCCCGGTGCTTAGCCTACTCAAGCTCGCCCTACTTAAGCTTCGAGGTATCAAAAAATATTTTGCATTTCGGTTGTTGTATGTGTAAATAACTTTGTGTATGTGACATGTAGACATAGCTAGCTAGTAGTTGGGATGTGAGACTAGTTATTGTATATGTCATCTAAGTTTATTTGTGAACGAGTTTGGAGTACCTGGTTATGTAAATATAAGTTCTCATGTTATTGAATTTATGGGCGTGGCTGATCTTAATGTCTATGTTATTAGAATAAGTGATACGGGCAATTATGTAAGTCATGTTACAATAGGTTATTCAGGTACAGTTGGACAGTGAACCTCACAAAAGGGGTGATGTTAGTTGTCCTCACATCTCCTCTCAGGTTATGGAGGGTAATCTGGGAGGGGGTGTGACATTGGTGGTGTCCCAAGAAGAACTATTGCAATTGTTGGAGGTTATTTCTTTGGTTCGTGATTTGGAGAAGAAGAAGTTTTTTGTACATCGAAGACAGTCTTCAAAGGTAGGAAACTTCTAATCCTTTAATCTTATACATAGCATGCTAATTAATTGTTTTGTTTATCCAACTTCTGTGTTCTTTGTTTTTGTGTTTTTTTTAAAAAAAATTAATGACACATGGCTATCACTCGCTTCCATAGGGGATTCAATTCCTTTAGTAAGATAAATTGAGAGAGAAAGAAAGTGATACATGATATTATCTTCACCGATTAAGAGATCGTTGGGCTATCTATGAATTAATTCATCTATTTATCATGCAAAGTGCATGGGTTTTCTGATTATCTAGCCTAATCAACTTCCTATAAATGCTAGACAAACTCCCAATGAAAAACCAACACGTATTGATTCCTAAATTAACTAACTGTTGTCATGGAGGCCTATTTCACTTATCTAATCACATTAAGCCCTTGGATTGATTAGAACATTAAGTTAAATTGGCCGAATCTTATCTAACGTATTTTCATTCTTTATGTTCCATTATCTTTTGTTGTTGGGTGATCCTATAACACTAGAAATCAAACCATAACTATAACTAGAACCTATTGCTACTTAAATTAATCATGGTTTCGTTACGAACATATGACATAGATAGCAAAGGTGAACGAACATAAAAGTATTAACGATTTAGTTGTCAATTAAATCTACTAGCATGCTCATTCTAGAAGTTTAAGCAAAGAAAGGAAATCAAGAGAATTCAAAAAATCCCAAGAACATCGATCAAAATCTCATAAAAATCCATAGAATGTGCCTATCAAACCTCAAAATCAACGCTTGAGCCTTTAGCCGATCATCAAAGCATGAATCACGACACCATAATGTTATTACAAAGTGAAAAGCACTCAAAATGTGCTTTATATCCTCTTAAATTAAGGATGTTTTTATTAAATTTCATGTGCTTGCTAGTGATTTTCAGATGATTATGGAAAAAATTAAGTGCCAAAGGCTATAAAGAACAAATTAAGCCAAAACCCAGCGAAAAATGAAAGAAAATTCAAGAAAACCTAGAGGTAGGGCAGCGCAGCCGAGAGCATTGCTATGCTGCCCACGACACTCTTGACCTGAGAGCATCAAAATTTGGAAGGCAAGCCAGTGTCGCATGACTTGGGAGAAGCGTCGTTGTGTTATGATGAGGGCGTTGTTGCGCTCGAGGGTAGGCATCCATGAAATATAGTGTCGCGACGTTGTCCAAGAGTGTCGTTGTACTGCGTTTTTCTGACGGACAGCGTCCCTGCGCTCTCCAAGAGCGTAATGACGCCAACTTTCCTAAATTAAAAAATCTTAATTTTTGGAAAAGATTTTGGGCAGCCAAGTCTATAAATTGAGAGGTTTTTAGCAACTCTAATCACGAAAGAGAGCCTCAATGAGTGAGTTGGCTACAAGGAAGAGAAGAAAGTGTTTGAAAGAGAGTTTGGTGCCCGTCTCGAGTTTCCGACGTGAAGATCAATTAAGTCTTGGAGGTTCCTCCTCAATCAAGGGCTTGTTTACAATAGAGTTTTCCTTTCTGTACACTCTTTCTATGCTAAAAATTGTCTTGAACATGTTGTCTAAAGCTATGGGTGGCTAGCTCTTTAGTTTTAGGGTATTGATGAATTGTTTATGAAGTTATGCTAATGTTGTAGACTTTTTATGGATTTTTGTAATGAGTATGCTTTTCATTGTTATTGTGTTTAATTCTTGTTCATTGGCCATCAATGTTTGCTAGGTTAGATGTTTGATTTGAGAATTTGTATACATAATCGGATCTATAACAATGAATCATTATTAGTCTCTCATAAAAATAGTTAGGTTATAATGAAGTTGCTAAAGACTAATCTTAATGCCATATGATTTAACTTGGTTTCAAGAAGTTGATAATCAATTAAGTTGCATGAGAAATTTTTTTTTTATGGATAATAACCCAGATTTATATTTCTAGAATTAATTGTAAATCACATATGATTTACAATTAGTTCTATGAACCCTAGAATGTTGCGTAATGGATTAAACAAGGATTCAATACCCTCAAACTCTCTTAGACTCTTGATTTTCATCTTTACTTGCTTTCCTTATTTGTTTTCACAAACCAAACTTAAAGTTAAATCCCCAAATAAAATTGACTTAACCCTAGAATAACTAAATAGTTTAAACTCTCAATTGGATCTCCAGTGGAACGGTATTCAAACTTTAATCGTCTTATATTATAACTTGACCCATGCACTTGCGGCTCACATCACAAAGCAAGAATGAAAGAAATCTTATTGGTTTTGCCCAAGAATGGCTAAAATCGAGCTTAAGCCTCCTAAAATTGGCTAAAACTCTCCTCCCTTCGACCATAAATTAAATAAATATATATAAAAATTGAACTGACATCGCGACGCTAGGGGATAGTACCGTGGTACTGTGCTCTAATTGGGCATCGAACTACAACGCACAACCATAGTGCTGAGGGTGGCGTTGTGGCACTAATGTGCGCCTTCCATCTGACAAACATCAGAGCATCGCAGTTCTGCTATGTTGCATTGCCTACTGGAAATTTCGCCGTCGTGGGTTACTAAACTCCATATCTTATTCTCTTAGTTTATTTTTGTACTTTATATCTTGTCACTGTGATTGTCTAAGCCTTCTGTGGAACACTTGTGTTCTATGAGATGTATCACCTTAATTTCATAACCGTTGAATAGATGGGATCTCAATAGTAAGTCAAAAGTAATAATGACAAGATATGTACATAATAGCAAGTGAAAATAAAATGAGTAAAATAATAACAAATAAAAATCTATGGTGCAATAGAAGCAATTCATCTATGCTTATTCAATAAGGGCATCAATAAACATATAATTGTTTTAAAAAAAAATTAAGGGGGTCTTTAATAGACTGGAGTTATCACACACTTTGGATAAAATAAATTCCATTCTTACCAAAAAGTGTAGTAGTTGTAGCATGGGTAAAATACAGAGAGCCATCGTGTTTCTCAAATAAATTGCTTACAGCCCGAGGTAATGAGGGGGGTGGAATTGGAGTTGATTGCAAGAAAATTAAATTGCATGAAAAATAAATAACGAAAGTTGTAATAACCAATGAACAATACCTAGCTTCGGTTTTATTTGGAATTCCCTTGCTTGGTTTACTTGACCATAGAATTCTCTTAACTTGACATAAATTATTTGTTTCTACTTAACCAAATTAATCAAAGAAGCTAATTCGTCCTAATTAACTAATTAGTTCAAAGTGAATAGATGAAAACATGCAAATTCAATTTGGCCTAATTGCATTATGATCAAGGGCAAAGTTAAGTCGAATATATCTAACAAGGAAAAGTTGTGATTAAATATTCATACGATTTCTTCCTAGGTTAATTAGAGCAATATTTACCATTATGAACAACGGATTAGAAGCTAACCTGACCTTTTGCTACTTTTTGATTAAAACATAGTTACATGTCACATATTGCAATTCAATCCCTAGCTATTGATTTCATATCCGCAATACGTTTGTTAAACAATTGCAAGATAGTAATCACAATCTATTAATTCATAATAGAAATCATAAACATAAAAGGAAATCAAATTAAAATTCTCACAAGTTTACATGAAAAAGGAAAAAATCCTAAGACCCCAAGCTAGAACGAATACCTTAGCCCATAATCCTCATGCTCAACAAGGTGGACTTGTTTGAGTACATTCCAACATTAAATAACAGAAGAAAAGAGGGAGAAAAATAGTAGGAAATCGGCTGATGGCAGACTCCCTTAACCTAGGCAGCTAAAATCTTATTTATAGAAATTGAAGTGGTGCCACGACGCTAAGGTACAACATTGTGCTGGCAGGTCCTTAAACGCTCTCAAGTGGCAGCACATTGCCACAGAGCCGAGGTATCTCATCTTCATAGCACGCTGACGCTCAATACAGCTTGGGAAAAATTACTCTCGGGATTGGGCGTTAAGCGATGATAAGCACTTGAAAACTGCTTTCTATTCTCTCAAATTAAGGGAGTTTATATTAGATTTCACTTGTTTGCTATTGGTTTTTAGGTTAAAATGAGAAAAATTAGAAGAAAAGACCAAAAGATCAAAACCAAGCAAGAATACAGTGAAAAAGAGAAGAAAATAACAAAGTTATCAAAATTGAGGTAGCGCCGTGGCGTCGGGACGGTGCTAAATCCCGAGAGTAGGTCTGCGCATCACAGCCGCAGCAGCACAACGCTCTCAACAGTGCCACGACGCTCTCTTTCCATAATTGGCAGCGGCGTGGCGCTATAGACCAGGGTCACGGCGCCAGTTTCCATAAATGAAAAATAATGTATTTTTTGTAAGTTTTTGGACGGTCAACTCTATAAATTTGGGGGTTTCCAACAGCCCTAATGAGAAATCAAGGCACGAAATTACAGACCAAAAGAGTCACAAGAAGGAGAGAATTGAGTGAGAGTTCATAAAAGAGTTCAAAGAGTGAGTTAGTTGCAAGGAAGAGGAAAAGAGTTCGAGAGAGTCGTTTTGCCGTTCGAGTTTCGACGTGAGATCCAAGGAGATTGTGACAGTGCTACCTCAATCAAGAGCCCCTTTTTAGTAGAGTTTCCCTTTCTTTACCCTCTTTCTTTGTTTATATTGTTTGAACATGTTGCTTCAAGCTATGAGTGGCTAAACTCTTTAGTTTTAGGGTTTTGATGAATTGTTTATGAATTCATGTTGATATTGTAGACTTTCATGGTTTTTTTGGAATGATTATGCTTTTCATTGTTATTGTGTTTAATTCTTCAGGATTGGCCACCTTCACATGTTAGGTTAGATGTATGATTGAGAGATTGTATGTTTAACTTGATCTATAACAATGAATTGTTGTTAATCTATCACGAGAGTAGTTAGGTTGACAATAAAAGTTGTTAAAGACTAGTCTTAATGCCATGTAATTTGTATTGGTTTCAAGAGATTAGTAATCAATCGAGTTGCATGAGGAGTTGTTTTTTAGAGAAAATAACTTGGAATTAAGTTTCTAGATTTAGGCATATGAATTACAATAAAATCCATGAATTCTATAATATTGCATGATGAAATAAACAAGGATTCATTACTCTAGAACTCTCTTTGACTCTTGTGTTTCTCACTTTATTACTTTCCTTATTTAGTTCGTATTTTCCATAATTCACAAATTAAATTCCTATCCTCAAATAAAATTAATTCAACTTTAGAATAGCTAAGTAACTTTAACCTTCACAATTGGATCCTTAGTGGAACGATATTCGGACTTTACCGTCTTATATTATAACTTGACCGTACACTTGCGGTTAACACTTAAATTGGCACAATCAAGCGACACCGCCGCACCATGTCCTCAGTGGAAATTTGGTAATTTCCACATCATTATTCGTGGTTGATGCATTTTAGCTTTGTTTTGGCTCCTTTAAGCTCAATTTCGGCTCTAATGTCCAACTCTACATCTCAGGTGCTTGATACCCTGTAAAATCACTAAATAAACACATAAAACCTAGGATCAACCTCAAATTAAGCAAAACAAGATAGTACATTTTAAGTTAATTAGTCTAGAATATGTAACAACCTCTTAAAGGTCGAGCATACCTAAATTAGGCATAGTCAATTTGGTTTGAATTGGGTTAATTCTAATAAAAGACCTAATGTAACCGAACCAAGTGAACTCGGTCCGGTTCGGTCCATCGTTACCCGAACCCACCTTAAAATAAATTAGGGCTTTCTTTTCCCTTCTCTTTCCATCAATGTCACAAATCTCTCTATCCCTCTCTCTCTGTCACTTCACTCTCTCTCTCTCTCTCTCTCCCCCTCTGCCGCTTCCCGCTCTCTTTGATGCTACAGACTCGAAGAAGAAGAATAAAAAGAATATCTATCATCAAAAAAGGAGAAAAAGATCTGAGAGGGAGAAGAAGAATAAGTTTTCTGTAGCTTCAAACCCGAAGAAAAAGAAGAAAATCAGAAAATGGAAGGTAGCAACGGAAAGATCTGACTATGGAAGAGAAGAGAGAAATTTTGGACATTGGATTATTTTATTTGGGATTTTAATAATGGATATGAAGTAGAAGATGACGATAGTGAAAACTCATAAGACTTTTTTTTTTTTTTCAATTTCCTTTAAGAATAAGAATTTGCTTTTTTTTTTTTTTTTTTTTTTTTTTTTTGGAGAATATTAAGGCCTCATTTTCCCACACAATTACAAAACTGCACTAATTTTACTACGAGTGTTGTTGTGTGTTACTAAAACCAAACTAG
This sequence comes from Citrullus mucosospermus, assembly GCA_030954485.1. Taxonomy (NCBI): domain Eukaryota; kingdom Viridiplantae; phylum Streptophyta; class Magnoliopsida; order Cucurbitales; family Cucurbitaceae; genus Citrullus; species Citrullus mucosospermus. The sequence goes on along the minus strand of CM062057.1, from coordinate 11,091,259 downwards.
CCTAACTCGGCCCAGCACACTTAATAAATAAAGCAATTCGGGTTGGGTTGGGTCAATTTTTGTCCGTACAAAATCGATGCGGGGTCAGGTCGAGTTAGTTCTAAAGAAAAAATGACCTAACACAACCCGTTACACTCTAATCTTAAGCGTTGCTTGTGTAGTAATTATTTTTCCAACAACCACATTGTCCGTATAAAAGGAGACTACTCCAAGGATGATGTTAAAGAATACTACTGCTTTGACCAATGATCTACATATAAAATAGGAACATATATGAAGAGAATGATGCTTTAAAAATCTAAAACTCTTGCTTGAATGATTTGTGTCTTGATCTTTGCGACTCTCTCCCATTTATAATGGGAAGAATTAAGCACTAACACAACATAAAAGGAGAATTTTTATTTTGGTAAGAATTTTGGCATAATTGATATAGACATCTCCTACCATATTTATTATGAAAGAATTCTACTCCAAAATTGTGTATCAATTGGGAGAAAGAATTTGGAATATTACAAAAATTTTGTCCAACCAAATAATTAAAGATATCTCCTACAATTTTCATTATGGCAAAAAGAAAAAAAAAAGAAAAAGAAAAAAAAAACATCCAAATTCACATATCCAATTGGAGGAACAATTTACCATAATCAAATAAGGAGGTTTCCAACAATTTTTATTAAAAACAAATTACTCCAAATTCATGTATCAAGTGGAGGAAGATTTTGCTCTAATCAAATATGAAAGTTTCCTACAATTCTTATTAGGAAAAATGTTCTAACTTCAAATTCATGTAACAATCGGAGGAAGATTTTACCTGGAATTTCCCTACAATTCTTATTAGGAAAAAGGTTATAGCTCCAAATTCATTTACCATTTAGAAAGAAATATTTGGCCAAATACAAAAAAATAAAATTTTGGCCAAAATTATGATTTCATGATAAAAATGTTGGCTCATGAAAAACACATGTAAAACACCTATAAAGTGCTTTAGTTGCTTTTAAATTTAGAACTATTATTGCAAGTTTTTGACTGAATTTCAGGAAATCAAGTTGTAGGTGCAATTGGAGCTTAAATAAGTAGAAGTTGGTGTAAAGTACCAAAAACGGAGACTTGGGGGCCAATTATCAAATAGGAAGTCAAAATGCAAAGGAAAAAGGAGCTAGAGAGTGTAGCAGTGTTGAGCACAGTGCTAAAACGCGAGAGCAAGTTTTGCATTAGAGCCACAGCGTTGCCTAAGGGTGCCACAACATTTCAAACTCCAACGCACGAAAATTTTATGTAGCGCCCTAGCGCTCCGATGCAAATCTTTATTTAAGGGATGTTTTAATCGTCCAAGGGGGAGGAATTCTTCACAAGTTTTAAACCTAGGGCAAAGCGTTACCATTTGGAAGAGTGGGCTACTACTGGTGATCGATCCGAGGCTTGAAGACGAAGTACAAAAGATTAAGATAGTGAAACGGTGACGGTGAAAGGAAACCAAATTCCTGTTCTTCTTATCTTTTTATTCTTTCTTGTGTTGTCATGATGTGTTCTGGTTTAGAATTTGTTGCTTTTGAAATCATATGTGGCTAAACCTCTGAATTCTAGGATGTTGTTGGATTTATGAGTATCCTTTGATTGTTTACATTGGAATTATTGAAATTGCTTGATTTTTAATCTATCTACATGAATTCTTTTTTATTGACTGACCATTAATCAAATTGTTCTTAGGTTGATTTTGCTTGCTTGAAAAAGATAAATTTTGGTAGGTTAAATTATAACTAGATGATGTATGTAAATGATCGTAAGGTAATAAGAGTCGTTAATGAAGGGTTTTAAGGCTGCTCTAGTCTAATCAATAGGAAGTAATTCAATTTATTAAATTAGGATTAAAATGATTGAGCTTCGAAAAGGATATCCCCAATTTAGATTCTAGACTCATTCAACCTATATAATAATTTGCATGTTAAAAACCTTTTGAGGATTCATAATGAAACAACACCCTAGAAGAAATCCCATTGAATTGTTAGATTAATTTTACTATTTAATTTTCAAAATCCAACACCAAATTTTATTCTTAATTTACCTAGATAAAATCGATAAGTTAGTAATAATAGCTAAGCAAGCAAATTTTACACCAATCTCTGAGGACGATATCCTAATTGGAATTTTATTACTTCAATACATACGCTTGCATGGTATCAGCTCACTATTGAAATTCTTTGGCAATAAAAAAATGTTAAAGGTCATAATTTATAGTCCAATTAATGTTGAAATTTTGGGAGTGGTTCAACGAACCAAATGCAGATGTCACATAAGACGTCCTAACACAGTTAGAGACAACAATAAAGAACAAATAGTGAATCAAGAATAAACACATGAGAATCGGTATCCAGTTCGATGATAACCACCAACATTTGGAGGGCAATGTACACAAGAAGATAATCCACTAATATATATAAGTCAAATAATTACAACGTTGTACTTATCTGTAAATAATGATGATTATAGTGACTGATAACTTGTAGAAATACAAGTTATTATAGCATTTTTCTTAGATAAATAGAGATTAAATAGAGAAGCATGCGGCACTTTATGTTGATTTTTATTAAGAAATCTTCCTTTGCATTATACTCTTGTATTTTTATGAAGATAATGATTTTACCACTTTTTGAGACTAAAACGCAGGAATGCAAACGATGCGTTGATGGCTTCTTAACGCAAGACTACACGTTAGCAATCTGTTCTTCATAGACGCATGATCTGAATGGAACGCGAACAACCTGAAGATGCATTAACAACTACTCAACGTAAGACTATGCGTTAGCAACTCATGATGCGTTGACAACGGCCAAACTATCTATGGACGCATAAACAACCATCAACGCAAGGCAGCGGATAATCAAATCAGAATCTTGAGAGATTGTCGGATGATTGACGAACATGATCTGTGGCTAAAGTGGTGGATCTTAATTGACCCGAGAATTACACAATCAGGCGAGATGGACGCATGATATCAATCTCGCTGCCAATCAAGCAGATTTGTCATTGATTGCGAACGCATCATCTATAAAAGGGCAGCTCTGCAAGATGAGAAAGGGTTGTTAATTCTCGGAAGAATTCCATAAGTGACAGCAGAGTTCTCTCCAGACCTCAACCGGAGACGAATAGCTCGAGAGAGAAGAGTCTTCCCTCCGCCTGACTACTTCACAGCAGAACCTCACGCTTCCATCCAGGCGACTCAAGATATTGACGCCTTTTCCTGCTTTCCATCTTACTTTTTCTATCTTGATTTTAGATTTGTGTCAAGACATTGAGCTTATCTAAAGTTGTATTCTGATTCATTAATATATATATCTTCCATGTCTACTTATTTCTCTATACTTTCCGCTTTTTACGTTGAAACCATGAGTAACTAATCTCTCAAGGGTCTAGGATTGCGTTAGCATCTAACTAAGAATCATAGTGTAACTATTTCATCTTGTCAATTGCAAACTTAATCCGATGCTTATGTCCATCTAGCTAATCGATATAAGTAGTAATAATCAAACTGCTCGAGAGGGTAAGTGATTGTGGAACTCAATTGACAAGGGCCAAAAAGTGTTACCTGTCTGTAGAAATAACCTTGGTTCTTAACACTCTCCTATGCGTTATACATATAACGCATAGCGGCTGACAACCGGGAGAAGAGTCGCAAGTATGAATAGAATACTAGCATGCGTTTCCGATGTTAGATGTTAACCAACCCGAACCCTGTCTTTATCCATTCATTCAAATCATTAGCTAACTTTGCTGTGTCGCATGCCTTTCCATCTTCCACATTTAGTCTAGTATACATATTATCGCTTTCTTTAGATTAGAAACAAACACTCTCCCAAATTATTTCTTGGTTACCACTACAACGCATGAAATCCACATAAATATTGAATCAACATAATCCCTGTGTTCGACCTCGGACTCACCGAGAAAACCTACTTCTTTGCTTATACTTGGGTAAAGGAGAGGAAAACTTGACAGATCACCAACGCATAGCATTTAAGCATAGTAAGACGCATAGCATGTTCAACGCATGATATGTAAAACGCATCATCGTAGCTTAATCTGCACCTTGCGTTTGTAAATTTCCAATTCCACAATTAATACACAACAGTGACACACGTAAAACCTAACTTAGCTAATCACCTAGGCTCCCCCTAGATGTGAGACTCCCTTTCTCTCAAACTTAGGCTCCCCCTAAGTATATGAATATTAATGAAGCAACACGTAGGCTCCCTAAAGTGTGTGAGACTCCTTCTCACTTGAAGTTATCTTTCCTTCTTCTAGGGAACTCCCTTCACATGAGAACTTAGGCTTCTCTTAAGTCTTGAAAATTCCTTCTCGATCAGGTTTGCCTGAGGCTCCCCATAAGAGTACACAACTTGCTTAACGTTGAAATGTTCACTATAAGAACTCAATGAAGTACATGCCGCCACTAACATGGAATCAAATAATCTTCTTCAGAAAACACTATGACGAGAAAATACTCTCATAGATTCAATTCACGATCTCTCCAAACAATAGATGTGACAACCCTAGTAAATAAACTTCTTAGGCACAAATAGCACAGTAGAAAGATGGAAAATATCCCCACACAATATTGGCAAGTCACCAAAAAGGAAAACCTCCCAGAGAAAATAATATGTAGAATGATTTAAATAAGGAAGAAAATATTCTGCAGAACCAAAAACTTGAGAAACAACCTCTGAGACAAGTTCCCGTGGAGACATATTCTTAGACAACCACAAAACTGCCCAAGAAGCAAATGCCAAGAGTCTTAAACAAATATATATATAGGGAATAATATAAATTTAACAAACTCCTCCTTTAGCTAAAATATATTTTTTTAAGATAAAACTCATTCACTAACAATACACCCAACAATACAAGCAACAGGATAACTAACGAGAACAAGAACTATTAGTATTCAAGAAGAGTCCATTCGAAAGAAAGTTCAAAGTATAAAGCAACAAAAACCGACAATAGAAAACCAATAATTGTTCAACCTAAGATGACATCAACAACAGATCAACACAACCAAATATCAAAACACTAAACTTCTCCCCTTTTGGCTTAAAAAAAATTAGTGTGAAAGCCCAACCTAACCACTATCATCAACTGCTCTCCTCATATGTTCAACAGGAGGAAAACTTCACACTTGCGACCAGAAGCACGATCAATCACATCATTCAGAGTGCAAAATTCAGCAGTTAAGGAATGCATAAGCCTCTTGCTAAATGGAGAATTTCCTAGCTTAGCATTCGAAGCATCTTCATCTTCAAATGGAGACGGAGGGAGAATATCAAGCACATGGTGACCTTGAAATAGCTTGTAACTAAAGTTGAGTAAGGGTAAACTTCTCCGAAGAGATGCTTGGAACTTCTTCAGACACATTCGACTCAATAAAAGGGTTGGTATTCATACCACTATCACCAACAACCCTTTCTGTAACAACAGATGCACTAACTACATTTTTATTAGATGTAGAGACAATATTATCTACCCTACTCGAGCTATGGTTATCAATAATAGTGTCAACATTTTCAGTCATAGAATCAATTTCAAAAACCCTAACATTTTCAAGCTTCTTATTGAGGTTTCTCCACTTTCATGCAAAATCTTCACACTAAAATCATGACTTAAAACTCTATAATCTTGCTCAGATTCAGAATAACTACTTGAGGAAGACTAATTAAATTTAGGGAGATAGTCTTACCTACTCCCACAAGGTCTATCATGGTCAAGGTAGATGTAGTCAACAAATTAGTTTTCCTTTTAGCCACAGCGAAAGCAAAGACATTCAATCTTTTTCGTTTGACTGAGCGAGAGGTAGCCATAGAATCCTTCAAAGGAGAATGAAAGCCTCTCATTTTGATACTAAATGAATTCGTAGTGGTTACCGAAACATCTTCTTCAACAATCTTCTTCCAGTTTACCTTTTCTTTAAATCTCACCATCTTAGATTCAAGTTGATAAGCTTTTTGTCTGGTGTTTACCATCATGCAAGAGCAAACTTCAAAGGAAGAACATAAATCATGGTAGAAGACGTGGAGAGGTAGTTGAACCACCGTGTAAAAGGGTTTGAGCGCCTCAATTAATAACTGTCTTCTACAACCTGACAAGTTTAAATTTAAATTAATTTCACCATTGTCATTCTGATTGTGGGTCGCCATCACTCATTCATAAATGGGCTCATCAAATCGTAAGGCCCAACTCTACCAAAACATAAACAAATTAGTTAATTGCTATAAATTGATTTTTATAGAGGCCCAAACTTACTCTTAGAGCTTCAAACTACACTGCATACAATGCTTTGGTGAAAATATCTGCCAGTTGATTTTTAGTGCGAACATGTTCAAGAATAATTCGTTTACTCTTAACAAGCTCACGAATGAAATGATGTCGAATATCAATGTGTTTGGTTCGGCTATACTAAAAAGGATTCTTTGATATATTTATTGCACTTAGGTTGTCACAGTAAAGAGTCATAGCTTCTTGTGGAACATCATATACTCACTCAACATTTGTTTCGTCCACATTAATTGAGTGTAACTACTTCCAGCTGCAATGTATTCTACTTTAGCAGTAGATAAAGAAACACAATTTTGTATCTTACTAAACAAAGATATCAAATTGTTTCGAAGAAAATAATAGCCTCTTGAGCTACTCTTTCTATCTCCGAAGCTTCCTGCCCAATCAGCGCCACAATATCCCACTAAGGAACTACTTATGTCAAAGGTATATAGCAACTCGTGGTCACTAGTTCCATTGATATACTTGATTATCCTCTTGTCACTAAGCAGATGACTAGTTTTAGGATGCGATTGATATCTAGCAATAGTGGGTCTATTGACAGTAAGATATAACAGAGTTGCAATGCTTATATACAAGCTTTCATCAACATTGGTTCCTTCTGTATCTTTGGACAGTTTGGAGTGAGCGAGAATTGAAGTGTGTTTGATACTAGCCTTTTCAAGCCCAAATTTCTTAACAATGTTTCTAGCATGTTTAATTTGGGAGATAAAGACGCCTTTATTTAATTGCTTGATCTGAAACTCCAAAAATTGTTAATTCCTCTACCATGCTCATTTCAAACTCTTTCTTCATCTATTCCACAAACAATTCAACCATCTCCCAAATACAATATCATCAACATAGATATGAACTACTACAAACTTCCCTTGATATTTTTTAACAAACAAAGTTTTATCAACTCTTCTACAATACCCATTATTAACAAGAAACTGAGTCAAATGCTCAAACTAGGCTTTGGTTGCCTGTTTGAGACCATATAAAGTCTTGCTAAGTTTTTACATGGTCAGAATGAGAGGGATCTACAAAACATTTGGGTTATTCTTCATACACTTCCTCATTCAAGTACCAATTTAGAAAGACACTTTTAACATCCCACGTTAATAACATAGCTTTTATTCTATTTTTTTTTAGGAAATTTAGATACACGGCTTGAAAATGTCCATAACGTTCACATTCCCTGCATTTAAAAGATTTCTCCTTTTGAAAGCTGGTAGATCTAATCTTGCCAACTTCCTTCTTTGCATTTTGGATTTTGAGTTGTTTAAAGGGGAGAAATCTACTAGACTTGTTATTTTTAATGTTGAAGTTACCTGATCTCTTCTTGAATCGTTTGAGAACATGATTGAACTATTTTGAAAGCAAAGATATAGAGTCGGCAAAAGATTCCCCAGACTCTCTATCAAGATCATCATGCTCTTCTTTGACAAAGGGTTACAAGGCAATTCCCTTATTCTTCTTCTCAGGTTTCCTGTCTAAAGACATCTCAAATGTGAATAAAGTGCCAAAAATTTTGTTAAATTTCATGGATGTGATGTCTTGTGCTTCCTCAATAGTTGTCAGTTTCATATCAAATCCCTTAGGTAAGGACCTAAGCTACTTCCGAACCAACCTTTCTTTAGAGATTTTCTCTCCAAGAGCAAATGACTCATTAGCAATATCTAGGAAACGAACATTGTAGTTAGTAATTGATTCATTATTATGCATTTTAGATTCTCAAACTTTGAAGTCAACAACTACAGTCTTAACAATTTGACTTTTGAAGTTCCCTCATGGGTAACGAATAGGATCTTCCATGCTTCTTTTATAGAAACGCATGTATTCATTAAACTGAATATGTCTCGATCAATGCCATTAAATATAGCTTTCAATGCCAACGCTGCTTCATCTTCGGTTTCAGACCACTGTATTTCAGGTTTCAAAATCTCTTTTTCATCATCACCTTTGGTTGCTGGATGAGTCCATCAACTTACAACAACCTTCCACGTTTTGTTGTCAATTGACTCCAAGAAGGTTGTCATCCTAGCTTCCTAGTAGGAGTAATTTGTTCCATCAAGAATCGGGGGAGGTATGTAGGAACCACCTTCCTTAATTCCATGCATGATTGAAGCACCTAAGATATAGGTCACCCTCTCCGATACCAAGTGAAATTTTGGAAGTGATTCAACGAACCAAATGCAAATGTCACACAAGACGTCCTAACACAATCAGAGACAACAACAAAGAACAAATTAATTAAGAGATAACTAATTCAAAAGGGCGTTAGTTTTGATCTCATAGTCGAACTAGTGAGCCAAGAGTAGAATTGAGCATGCAAATTATCCTTTGTGTTTGATGAGCAACCAAGCAAATAAATGGATACCAAGTCCCTAGGCTAGGCTTTTTAATCGAATCAATTCTCATTCTAATTTTCGTTTTTACATCTGTGCACTTAAATTTTAATTGCAATCAACAACATACAAAACCCCTCCTATGGCCATACAAATTCATCAATTGGCTTAAATATTCAAAGATTCCCTATTTGATTTCTAGTCTTTTACGGACAACGGTAATAGGCAAGGTCAAATTGGAGTCATTGTTGATAAACTCTTGGCAACTATTTTAGCTAAGTCTTGAATTTGTTTTATTGTGTGTGCATTTCTTGTTTTGTATCACCCATTCTTCTGGAAGTCTTGGACTTCAAGTTTTTGCAGAAATAGATAAGGAATAGCGACCACTTCGACAAGAAAGAAGAAGACAAAGAGAAAGTGAGCAAGAAACCAATCAAATTCATCAAGGAGACCAAGTAGAAAAAAGAGGACAAGTTCAAAGACTTTCAGACCGAAGTAGACATGAGGGAGGCCCTTGAGCACATGTTGAGGGCAATTGTTTGAGCCTGACATGACCCAACAGCCTTTGTGCATAGCCTACCTAGTCACCACTGTACCATTCCAGCTTAAGACAAGCATGATTCATCTGTTGCCTCAATTTAATGTTTGAGTTAGGGAAGATCCCCACAAACATAGGACTTTCACGTTGTTTGTGAAGGTATACACCCCCATGGAGTCACGGAGGAACAATTGAATTTGCCAGTGTTTCCTTTCTCCCTAAAGTAGCACGAAAAAGATCGACTATACTACCAGCCCCCTAGTTTGATCACTACATGGAGCTGGCTGAAGAAGTTGTTTTTTGAGAAATACTTTTTGGCTTTAAAGGCTAATATAGCATCAGAAAGAAGATTAATGGCATACTCAAGAGTGTCGGCGAGACATTATTTGAGTATTGGGAGATATACAAGCAGCTTTGTGCGCGCTTTCCACACCATCAAATATTGGATCAACTCTTGATCAAATACTTCTAGTCAGGGCTGCTCTCTCATGACTAGAGCACGATAGATGGCACAGCTGGCAGTGCCTTTCTAATAAGACTCCTTCTAAAGCCAAGGAGTTGATCTCTAGGATGGAAGAAAACTCACAGCAATTTGGGACAAGAGCAAATGGAGTCACCCCGTCCAGCTCACAAGAGGTAAAAGAATTACGTTCTCAATTAACTGACTTAATTGCTTTGGTGAAATAGATGGCTCGTGCCCAAGTTCAACCCTCAGTTCCTTTGGAGAGGGTGAATTATACCGGTTATCAAGGAGGGAGAAAGTACGATCCACAAGGGAACGCTTGCAACCCTGGTTAGCATGATCACCCCAATTCTCGTTGGGCAGGAGGGCAAGCTGAACAACTGAGCAGTTCCAATTTTGGCAAACCTCTGGAGGATGTAGTCAAGAGCTTAGCAGATACCACTTTGAAACTTCAGTAGGATATGATGACATTCTAGAAGGAAACTTTGGAGTTTAAAAAAGAAACTCGAATCGGTATGCAACACTAGACGAACCAAATCACTCAGTTGGCCACCATCATGAATAAGCTTGACACCCGAGGTGGTAAGATCCTATCCCAACCTGAGTCCTATGTGAGGAATGTAAGTGATGTAACCACTGTAAGTCCATCTGATCTCTTTGAATCCTCTGAATCTGTGAACTTTATGACTGAAAAAGAATTTGATGAATTGTTTGGTTTTGATAAGAAAGAATGTAGACCTTAAGTAGGAGCCCTCAGTTGGTTAGTACTGATCTTTTGAATCACTTTAATTTGAATACTCATATTCCTGTTGCCCTTTTTTAGAGCAAGATTCCTCAGTCCTGAGAGGAATGAAGAAAAAGTGAAACCCACTCAAACCCTTGGAATGGTGACTGCCAGCTCCCGTGATAAGAGCTCGATGTAATGGGTCAAGAAGAAGGAAGAAATATATGTTGCACAAGCAACTACAGACACTCCAGGTAATCTCCTAGTGAAACATGATGATCCAAGTATGTTATGCTTACCTTGCAGAATAGGTAAGAAAAAGTTGTAAGACGCTTTAATTGACTTAGGAGTTTCTGTGAACATCATGCCTGCATCGTTGTTTCATGAGCTTAGACTGTTAGATCTTTGTAGAAAAAATGTGGTGGTTCAACTGGTGGACCGTAGTTTAATTAGGTCGTTTGAAGTTGTAAAAGAAGTATAAGTGAATGTAGATGGCTTAGTCTTCCCCGCTGATTTCTATGTCCTGAATTTTTATTATCATGCCCACTCCCCTTGGAATTTTGTTATATTAGGTAGACCTTTCCTAAAAACTGCTTTAGCAAAGATTGATATAGAAGAAGGGTCCCTTTTTGTTGAATTTAATGGGGACGTTAAAAAATTCTTTGTCTTAGATAATTCTGCTTCCATTAATCCCTTCAATTCCTGTGAGTTACTACCTTTGTAGGATAATGGTGAAGCAAATTCTGGAGAGATGGATGGAAGGGAGGAGCCAATCAACTCTGAGCCAAGATGATCAGGCAAAATACAGTTAGCTCCTTGTTATTTTCAGTTTTTAGGTTAGCTCCTTGTTTTTTCTTTTTAGCTTGACTGAGAAAATTTTTGTTTGCAGAGCATTCTTTTTTAGGCTGAAGCTCGATGCAAGCTTAACCCTTCTTTCAACGTGCCCAAATTCAAGGGAGTTTCTCTATTCCCCTTTAATTTGTTCCCTATTTTTAATTTTGATTTTGATACATTGGGGACAATGTATGCTTTGAAAGTTGGGGGTTGCTTGGGTTTAGCTTACTTTAAGTTGATGCATATCCGACAATCCTTGAGCATCTAAGCTCGAAATTGTGTGATTTGAATTGCATGTTCTCACTGTTGCTTGTGCTTGTTTCTATGAAAGTTGATGATGCACCTTTCGTGTTTATGCTGGGATGATTTTGGGATGAAGAAACTTTTTATGATTTTTTAGCCCATTTTTAAAATTTTTTCTTGGCATTTCATACATATTTAAATGCTTTGTTAAGTCATTTTGAATCTTGGATGCCTATAATTAGATTATCTTGCTCGGATTTTTATTGTCACCCCAAAAGATCCACCTTTGGTAGGAGGGTAGCCTTTCTTGATTGAGTGTAATGAGAACAAAAGAGTAATAAGCATATGTCAAAAATAAAAAATAAAAAAAGAAAGAGAAGAAAGAAAAGAGGAAGAAGAAAAAGCCAAAAAAGAGGGAACAAAACAGTGTTTGGAAAAAAAAGGGTAGAAAAAGAAAAAACAAGAAAATGAAGAAAAAGAAAGGAAAAAAAAAGTGTGTGAGTGCATGGACAGGGGCAAAAAAAGCTATCCGTATTGTAATCAGTTAGGACGCCCGCGAGAAAAGAGTGGGTATGAGTCCCTACAATGGGTATGTGAAAGCTAATGCTTCTAGGTAAAATTGATGTCCTTTACTTTTTAGTTGTGCGTGTGTAAAGCACCCTAGTCAAAGTATTACCCTTTTAATAGGTTTGGGTAACTTGAAGGCCAATAATTGAGCCAGAGTAGAGGGAAAACAAATTGGGAGTTTGATAAAGCCTTTCAGAGTATGCTTAGAGTTTAAATAATGAAGCTTTTCACTCACTCATGCATGATTTAACTTGAAAAGTGTTTTAAAAATGCATTTCAATTGATTTTCTGTAGTCGGATTGTCCAAGTGATTGCAAGCATGCCTTGAAAACTGTAAAAACTTAGGTCACGAGTCGTGTAACTAAGCAAACAAATTATTGCATGAATGTTTGTATTTCTACCTTCCTTGGGATGATCAAGAATTAAGTTAGGGGTGTTTTGGTAGCACCATAAAAGTGCTATTTTCCCTACCTTAATTCGGGATCGTTAGAATCTTACATGTTTATTCCTATGATTTTGAAGGTTTTGAGCACTGAGAGGTAGAATTGATCTCTTGGCGCTTGGGCAAGCACTTCAATTTCTCAGCCAAATGCCTAGGTGCTTCCCCTCAGTGCCTAAGTGCTCCAACCAGATTTAAATGCTAAGTTTTGCCAAATTAGGTCATTGAATGCTCAATTTTTGGAGCCTCCACTCTAATATCCTCTATATTCTTTTCTTCCCAGCATTAAATTCTTGAAATCTTCATTTATTTCTTCTCCAAGACTCATCTTGCTACATTATGAGTGGCTAAGGTAAGTTCTTCTAGCTTAGGATAGGATGAATTTCATTTGACTTGGTTGTGAGAACTTGTATTCAATGTTTTGATGCTGACTTTTCTATGTATTCTTGATACATTTGAACTTCTATGCCAAGAAACTATTATGACTTGATCACCCATCATCTTTTCTTTGCTTTGCTAGAGAGGAATACATGCTAGTGTGTTAATCTCATTAGAGCAGAAATTAGAGCATATTTGTATGAGATTTATGGATGGTCTTAGATAATCCCTTGTTGTTGCAATGCATGTGTAATTGTTCAAGAATCGTGAGTAGTTAGTAATTAGGGCTAACTCGGTTGCTAATGAACTTGACTAGATTACCTTCTCTTAATGCGGTGTTTAATTAATTAGGCTTCTATATGGAACCAGTTAATTAGACATTTAGATTAATTAAGAGATTAACTAATTCAAAAGGGCATTAGTTTGATTTCATAGTCGAACTAGCGAGCCAAGAGTAGAATTGAGCATGCAAATTATCTTTTGTGTTTGATGAGCAACCAAGCAAACACTACAAGAATTACCTCTTTTAATAGCCTTTAGGATATCCTTTTTAAGAAAGAGGTACTAAAAAAAGGGGGAAAAAATGGGAATGAAAATTTATTTGCCCGCCCAAAAACAATTTTGCTAAATTTCTATCACACTCATTCTTTCACACAGGTTTCTCTATTCCCCTTCTCCTTTACAATTTGCTCACTTCCCCTTTTCTGTCGATCCTTCCAACCATCTCCATAGATATGTTTGTTTAGCATCAATTCGCGTTCATTACAGAGCATTTCTTCATAGTCATTCGTGACAGCATCTCATTCGGCGTTCATTCCAGCAAAAACACTCCATTGTCTGATCAATTGTTTGAATCCATCTTGCCAGCTTCTTCTCCATCATCACTCACTAGGTAAATTTCTTACTTATTCATAAATTTCCCTTGTTTCCATTGATTTTTGTCAGTCTACACTTAAACCCTCTACCTTTTTTTTTTTAATTTTGTTTTCAAAATTTTTTTGGGGTTTAGCTAGGGCTTTATTTTTGCCAAAATTGCCTTCAAAGATTTTTTTTTATTTTTCTGCTTGCTATTCTATTTCAAAATAATTGTGAGTTTGAATTCTTGAAAACCATAGGTTAAACTTTTCTTCAAGATCGAATCAACTCTATTATATGTGATTTGGGTTTTTTCTTTTTTTTTTTTTTTTTTTTTTTTTTTTTTCATTATGCTCTCTCTCTCTCCCTTTGATTTTCTTTTTCTTTTCTTTCTTTTCTTTCCAATATATTTATCTTTTTGCTCTAAACACACATTTTACTATAATTTGTTTTATCAATAGAGTTACTGGGTGTCGAAGACTTGAGGCTTCTTTCTGCAGAAGAGCTACATATACCAAATTCCTTTCTTATTATTTTTAATGGACAGATTCTTGGCAAGCATCAGATGCCACAGGTGAAGAGATTCTTGAACTTTAGTTTATAGCTTACATACCATATGTGATTGTATTGTAAAATTATAGGTAACATGTTTGTTGATTAAAATTTTCATCTTGTTCACATAGTATTTTGCTACGGGTATTAGAATGTTGAAGAGAGCTGGAAAAATTGGCGAGTTTGTGTGTCTTTGTGAATGAGAAGCAGGTGAGTTTCTCTTTTGCTCTCGTTCCAATATGCTCAATGTGCCGACTACTCTAGGTTTGTTCTTATACATATAATATTTAGCACTTGTGGATAACAGTATATAGTGGTTTTTAGCATAAAGTTTTAATTTTTACATGTATCGTTGTAGTCACTTTAACCCATTAATCTGCTAAAGGAATTCAAGCAACTAATTATTTGAATCCAATTCAAATTAATTAATTAATTATCTCTCTATTTATTTAATTTGAATCTTATTCAAATTAAATAACTTATTTATCTATATGAACCTCATCCAAATAAATAATTATTTATTTGAATCACATTCAAATCAAATTAATTCTTTTGTAATCTATTTAATTTCTATTTGATGTGAATCTTATTTAAATTAAATAATTTATTTATTTGAGTCTCATTCAAATAAATTAATTATTCATATTATAAAGTTATAATTTGAATTTAATTCAAATGAACTTTAAAATAAAACATGTATGGACTTGTATTCAATACAATTGACATTTTCCTTCAAAATTTGGACACTTCAAATTTTCTTTTAATCATAATTGATCTTTGTTGATTCCTAGTGAGTTAAGTAAGAGGACCTTATGAACTTACAAATTAGGTCAATGAATGCTGAGATTATAAGCTCAAATAATCCAAGATTAATTAATTAAATTTTTTAATTAAATTAATCTTCATTTATTAACTATAAGACAAACCACTACAGACTCATAGTTGAACTCTTATGCACTGTAGGATAAGTTGTGTCCATGTATATAATTAATATAAGCAAATTGATCCTTCACAGCTAAGTCATAATAGTTGTTCTCCTTAGAATAGTTGTTCATAATTACAGCTAGATCATATTTTCGTTTTACCCCTGTAATTATCTCTTTTTCTTAAATACCACTAATTCTTCTAATGAACAATTTGTTTATGATCCAACCATAAACTAAGTCCCTCTCGGGCCAGCGAGAGGGGTGAGACCCCTTGTTCAAGACATGGAGCTGTGAAACAGCTGTTGAAAGAGGGAATCTTCTCCTTGGAATATGTGAGATCTAAGAAGAATTTAGCAGATCCTTTCACCAAAAGCCTAACAAGGAGAGTGATCCTAGAATCTTCAACAAGTACGGGACTCAAACCCTTAGTATGATCCATACCCCTTTATTTTGGATGGTCTATTGTGATAGGCTTGATGGATAATTTTGAAAGTCTTCATAACTCAGTTTTGAGTGATCTGTTGCGATAGAATTGATGGATAAACTGGAAAGTGTCCATAGCTTAGTTTTGAGTGGTCTATTGAGATAGAGTTGATAAAACAATTAATGTGAATGTGAGGGTGTGGTCGCCTTCTATGAAAGAGTTTAAGGGACTCTTTCTAGAACTTTCATGATGACCTGAGGTTCTATGTGCATAGCCTAAATAGCACATGAAGTATGATATTATTGTGGAATCAAAAGAGAAATCAAAGGATTGAAATGTGTTGGGGAGGTCTCAACCAAAATTTACAAAAGTTCCAAAGGTAACTCACTTATGTAAATGCAATTGTTGCCTTACTTCAATACGCATCAATTCAAATCACAAGATATTGATGCTTAAGTTACCATCTTTCCATTGCTCAGAATCATTACTATCTTTCTATTTTTTATTCTCCTTGGTACCTGTAGGTCATTCGTAAAGGGACTGTTGGGTATTACCCACACATACCATAGGCTCATGGCCTATAAGGAAAGAAGATTTAAATTAAATCATTTATTGGGAGAATTTATAAATTAAATTGAATAAGATTTGAGTTAAAGAGATAATTGTGCATAATTAATATTTAAATATGATTTAAATATTTAAATCATTTTAATATGAGATATTAAATGGATAATTATAGTTAAAATCTCTACTGAAGGTTTATCCTTATAGGATTAGAAATAATCCTATAGGGTTCTATAAATAGGGCTTGGGAGCCTTCATGGCAGTATTTTTGTTCTGTCTTCTTCCTCATTGATTCTGAGCAAAGATTTTCTCTCGATTTGATTTCAACTCTCCATCTGACGAGTGCACATCTGAAGGTGGGTGCTTTGTTAATCTTGAGGAGCAACTGGCAAAAACGATTCGCACTTGGATCATGTCAAATTTGCTTTCAAGATAGTAGTTTCCACGAAACAATGCATTATATCTAGAACTGACGATTTTGACGAATCACAATACTTAGAGTTGGAATGCTAATCATGTAAACTTGTAGAATATTATAATTCAACCTAACTAACTATTTGTACAAGAAGTAGAAACAAATAAAAAAGGAACATGTGGCTTAAAATTTTACTAAACCCTGCACGTAAAGTTAACGGAAAAGACTAAAGGAACATTAATTGAAGTACGGGGGTCATTTATGCTATATTTGTAGTTTAAAGAGGGTGTAATCTTTGGGGAAAAGCAATCAATCAGTATAGTATTTTTATTTTAGGAAAAACAGACGTGGTTTTGTCTATTGTGTGTGTTGACATGTACAAGACTTTCCACGTGGCCCAATTAAATCCATTAAAAGTGACCCCTGGCGTTGCAGACCGGAAAGTGCATCCAAGCATCCAATTGTTCTCTCTCCATACTCTTAGATGGATGACCAAATCAAAAACAAGAGGGCCCAAAAAAATAAATACAATAAAATAATAAACACATTTTTGGTCTTTTTATGCCACTTGCAACGTTTCGATATTTGTTTATTTTGGTGTGTTCTTAATATTTTATTTAATTTATTGCTTTTCTTTTTTGGTAAAATATACATGTATCCGTGTATATATTACTCGTTATTGTTTCAATTTTATTGGTTATAAAAATATTTATTTGAATCATTTTGATCAAATCATATATGACTTCAAATAATTGTTGGTGTAAGCATCTACTCATCATGAACATGAACAAAATACATTTGCATTAATTAGTTTATACAAATAATAACGACAATATGATTTAAGAGTTATGACAAAATATCTAAGGTTTTAAAAATATACTTGAATGTTTAGAGCTACAATCTAAATCTTTTCTTTTATTACAAGATGTCATTATTCTTCAAGAGAGTGTACATTTCAAATTCTTATGTAAAGATGTAGATTTCATTAATTTATTCACTCATCTTAATTTCAATATTTGTTGAATTTGAAAATTCTATTGATTTTGAGTTTGAAAATTTAGATCGGTCCGTAGTCATTTTATTATTGGTTTTTAGTTTCTGAAATTTAAGTGCATAAGCACTTTTTCCACCTATAAATTTTTTTGATTTGTTATTTACTTTTTACCAATATTTTCAAAAACTAAAACAATAGTTCTTAAAAACTTATTTTTATTTTTTGAAATTTAGCTAAAAATTGAATTATTATATTAAAGAAATATACTAACCATTCTAAGAAAATTAAGAGTAAATATGCTTAATTAAAAAAAAATTAATAGTTATTAAATAGAACTTTAGAGTTTTAGATTGAGGTTTCGTATAAATAAAACAAATAAAAAAGTTATTGTCAAAATATTACAATTCAATAACCAAAACTAAGTTACATTAATCAAGAATCATAAGTTTGAATCTCTGCTCTAAGCTTTATTCGATATATAAATATATAAAGTCTTGCAACAATTACATAGAAAATTTAGAAAAGAAGAAAATAATGAAGAAGGTGACGTGTATTTCCCAAATATTTAGAACAGGTCGTCGCCATCAGCCACAGCGTACGGTCTAGATTCACTCCTCACTCGCTGGTTCTCTTTTTATCCACTTTCTCCTCTTCCTTCCTTCCCTCACTTTTCAATTCCCCTTCACTACCCCTCCCCCCTCTCTCTCACCCATTTTCTCTCTCCAACTTCGCCGGAAAACTACCATGCCGCCGCCAAAGTGGCTTACTATGAAGAGGAGCACCAGCCAGAAGGAGATCCTCTTCGACGTCGGAGGCGCCGCCGTCCCAGAACTCGAAAACCCCACCACTGCCTTCGATCACCGCCTTCTCTCCATGCTCTCACCGAGAAACAACCGGAGACATTCCGATGAATTTCCCAGGTCATCTCACTATCTCCATGCTTGCTGCCTCTGCCAACGCCGCCTCGTCGCCGGCCGGGACATTTACATGTACAAGTAAGGGAAATCACTTCTTCAATAATCATTTTTAGAATTAAGTACAGATTAAAGTGCGTTTTCTAGGGCACAGTTAAATTTTGAAAGGAATTTGATCGAAACTCGCCTCGAAATTTTTCAGTAAAATTGATGCGATTTTTGGTGTTTTGATGTGGAAACAGGGGAGAAAGCGCTTTTTGTAGTGCAGAGTGCCGGCAGCAGCAGATGAATCAAGACGAGGCCAAAGAGAAATGTTCGACGGGGTCGAAGAAAGGATCGGCGGCCGTGGCTTCGGCTCCGACCGCCGTAACAAAAGTCTCTGCTATTAATGGCGAAACTGTAGCCGCCGTGTAGCCGCCGTATATCATTTCAGATTTAAAGGCAGCCGCCACCGCTCCAGCTTTCTATCAACGCATATAAATATAAATTATATAATATATGTGGGAGTCTTAAATATAATTTTGGAGCTGCTGTATGTGAATATTTCCCTCTAATTGAAATATATGGTTTCTAATTTTTATCATGTCGACATTTTCAACTATATTTTTACATTTAGATTGAATTCAATATCAATAATATGAATCAACAATTTAATTATTTCGTTAAAAGATTCAATAGAAAATAAACAATAATCAACCAAATATCGCCAAGGTAAAAGTACGATAAATAATAAACATTTTAAATAGTTTATATAAATTGTTTCTTTAAAAAAAGGGCAACATGCTTATTTATTAATTTAAATAACTTTTTGAATGTTTTATGTGAAAATATTATTTTGATCCTCACTTTGAAATTTATTCCGTATTTATATTTTCAATTGTCTAATTTTAGTTTCTATATTTTTTATATCTCTTAAATTTAGTCTTTTAAATTAATTTTTATAGGAATTAATTAAATAATAATAATAATTTTTGGTTGGAAAATAAAATATGTAAATATATCTTCAAAATTTATAGTAAGAATATTATAAATAACAAAAAAAAATTAAAAATAAGAATAAATTAGTTTTGGGACTAAATTTAAAATTTATTGAAAATAGATAAACTAAGGGGTTGTTTTCCGATATAGAAAAATGAAACAAAATATTTATAAATATAACAAAATGTTACAAAAAGATCTATCACTATATATCGCACATAGACAATGATATTTTACTATTATTTGTAAATATTTTCAACAGTCTTGTATTTTAAAATAATATCCTTAAACTAAAATTAAATTGTATTTTAACTTTTTTTTTTTTTTAATTTGTTAAAAGCTTATATTGAAATTGACTTTTATTGATATTTTTTTGTCAATACTTTTATAAAAATTAACACCTCAAACATTTTCGTCAACCTCATATGGACACTTTAAGCTCGAACTTCAGTGTGGTATTGTTGGTCAGAAATCAGAATGGTATTTATTGCTTTTTTCATTTTTAGAAGTTTTCACAATAATTGAAGTGATTGTCCAAAACAAATTTGTTGAGTCAATTAAAACCGACCAAAATCAAATCAATTGATATATACTTTTAAATTAAAAAATATATATATTTGTGTAATTGGATTGATGGACGGTATTGGTCTTGTGGTCCTTATTTTTCTTTTTCAGTTGAGGACTTTGGCTCCCAAGATGGGAAATTTATATATTTGAAGATAGTACTATATTTATCTCATGTCGATTGTGATGGTAAAGCTTTGGATTTTCTTACCAATTTTATTTGACAATTAAATTTGTTTATTAAGGGTGTTTGAAAGTTCTGATAGCTTGATAAACTTGATTACTCAAAGTTACAGCTAAAAAAAAAATTACCAATCAAATTATTTATATATATAATCTAAATTCAAACTTATTCAATAGGTTAACTATTAAATAATAAAACTTAAAATTTAGATAAAAGTATTTGTATAAGGCTCACAAGGCAAGGATAGGAAACGGGACGACGACATGGAATGATCTTAGAGGAGCCACTTACTCCCCCATTCCCCACTTCCTCCTCCGTTTCTCGTCCCATTCGGGATGGGTCCCTATCCCCATGAGAATTATGAACATCTCTAGTTGTTTGGTGTGTTGTTATTTATCATGTTTGGTGTGAGTGTAATGTGTATACATGGTTTTACTTTACATCCCCCAATTGAATAGTTTGTTGTACTATATAGAATGAGGTTCTAATTATTTGTTGTTCTAACTGGTTTGAGGTTCCTCTTGTGGGGACCTGAATAACCTCTTCTCCATGAGACCTTTTTCATTGAGACATGTGTTTTTTTTTTTTTTTTCTTCATTTGTTTGATTTGTTTGTCACTATTTGTTCTCTTGTTTTGTGTTGTTATGTTTGTGCCTTAACCTCAAGTTGTGAGGTCTTCTCTCTCATTTTAGCAATTTAATATCTTTGCAAAATAAATAAATAAATAACCAAAATTATTGTGAAATCATTAAGATTATCTTTGGAATGTTATTAGAAGTCATAGCTAAATATTAAAATAATAAATATCATGTTTAATTATAAGTTTATTCCTACACTTTAATTTCATTTATCAAAGAGGTATTTGAAGATTAAGAAGTATCTAATAGATTACTTTTAAAGCTCTGACCATTTGACTATTTTGTGTTTTTAAAACTTAAGTCTAGTACTTCTACTCAAGTTCTAGCAATGTTTTCAATCTTTCCGGTAGATTAGTTGAATTCTTAGAAAATTTCAAAAATAAAATAAGTATTAAAAAGTATGATCATGTTTTATAATCTTTTGGTTTATATTTTTTTTGTTTTTGAAAATTAAGTATATTAAATATCTCTTTCCTTTCTAGGTTTCTTTATTGCTCTATTTTCTATCGATATTTTCAAAAATCATGTCAAGTTTTGAAAACTGAAAAAATTAGTTCGAAAAATATGTTTTTAATTTTAAAATTTGGTTAAGAATTATTATTATCTAGCGAGACCTATTTTTTTTTTAGTTTTCAAAACTTGTCTTATTTTTTTAAAACATTGATAGAAAATTGACAACAAAGCAAAGAACTTAGAGATGAAATGAGACTTTATGGCTTAATTTCAAAAAAAAAAAAAAAATTCAAATGGTTACCAAATGGGGCACAACTTTTAATTTCGTGCTTAATATATTTCTTGAATATATAAAATTTTTAATTTTTAATGAATTTATTAGAAAAAATTGACTTCTTGTATAGGTTTTTGAGTTTTAAAAAATGTCTAAATGACCTATTAGACATAGAATTAAATATTCAGAAACTCAAAAAAAAAAAAAAAATTATGGACTAATTAAACACTTTTTAAAGTTCAAAACCTACTGGATACAAAAATACTTTTGGTCCCTAAACTTTACTGAAAGTAAATGTTGATGGGTGAATTTTGGCCTGAACAGAGTAAATCCAAAAATCAAGATGATATAAGATAAAGATAAGATAAGATTTAATCTAGCAAGTTTGAGATTAAGAAAAATCTATATCCTAATCCTAAAAAAGCTAAGTTAAACCCTAAGTCAAATCTCCTACAAATACACCATTATGACTCAGGTAGCCACATACTTCTGATTTCTTCTCCATTCTAGAATTCTCATTCTGACTTATGGTTCTGCCTTCACATGAAGGTAAGTGTGTCTGTGGGGACAAGAGTGATTGGTGCCATCTGTGGGGACAAGAGGACAAGAGTGATCGGTGCCATCCGTGGGACAAGAGTGATTTACCTATGCAAAATTGAGAACCTCTGCAAAATTAAGCAAATCAAGGCTACTATGACTCGGTTCTCATGATCCTAACAAGGAAGAAGTTCTAATGGTAGAAACCATGGGAGAACTAGATCTCCATAACCAAATTTCAAGGAAACCATGAGCTAATTAGATCCCCATGATCAAAATAAATAAATAATAATAATAATAATAATAATAATAATAATAAAAAAGGCCCATTGGGGAATTAGATTTCCATGTCTCTAATCTAAGAAGGTAAAATTTAAATCATAACAAAGGGAAAAGATTTTGTGAAGTTGAGAGAGAGAGAGAGAGAGAGACGAAATAGGAAAAACCCTAGAGTTCATCTCTTTCCCTCACTCCTTCTCTCTCCTCCTTCACGATGGAGGCAATCGCAAGTCTCCCTGGGATGCATAGTTTTCTTTCCTTCCACCGCTATATCGTCGTTCCATTGCAATTCCGCTCATCCACCACTCATCCACTGACGCTTCACCGCCGCTCGCTGAAAACCGTCTGCGCCACGGGCAGTTTGATGAAGGTATGAGACCGAGGTCTCTCTCTCCACGATCTCACTTTTCGTCAGTCTTCTGCAGCCACGCCGCCAAACGTTGATGTCATCCACCACCTTTCTCTACTCAAACGTTCATGACCTTCGCTGTTTCGATCCGGTCGCCCAGTCCAGCTAGATCTCAACCTTCAGCACATACATCGTAAGTCGCTGTGCAACCTTCACTACCGTCGAAGAATGTTCAGCTACAACCTCTAACCCACGCCGCCTGCTCAATCCCGCTCATCCAGATCCGCCACCTCTCATTCAGATCCATCGGCACCCATCACACAAATCCATTCGTGGTTGCTCGTCATGGCTGCCCAGATCCGTCGTCATTGCTCATGATCCGCTGCCAATTGTGACTGCTTAAAGTTCGTGACTGCTTGGTGTCACTCGACACACAAACCCATTCGTGACAACTCTCCATCACCAACGATTTGTCCGCCGTCACTTATAGCCATTAGTTTCCCATCGGTTGTGGGTTTGCCAACACCACCACTCGTAGATTCGACTGTCTTCCAGATCTGTCTTTTCATCGCAAATCTGATCGTCTCCATTCACTGCAGATTTAGCCGCCTCCCACTTCATGATTCACCGTTCTAGCCGCATCCCAGATCCAATCTCAGCTTAAACAGATGAATGGTGTTGCCATGATTCCAGGGTGTTGCCAATTTCGTGGGTGTTGCCATCAATCAATTTTACCAATAAGGAGTTATGACCACCACTAAATTGAAGTTACTCATCTTATCAAACAAAATCATCAAAGACGATCTTACAATCTGCCATCAAAATGTGGAGACTAATAACGATGTAGTCAATTTCAAAAGAGAACAAAATCCAATCTTAACCCATAAATTTAAAGGTCCATATATCAACATTAAATGAGCATGCTACCACTTAGTGAGGCAAATTATATATTATTTCAATGAGTTTCCTCAAAAGAAGTACTTCCGCGTGACGTAGAGATAGACACGAGTTTGATTTGAATCCCCAATTAAATTCAAGATTGTGGAGGGTAAGCAACTAATTCGAGATCTACAAGTCGATGACGAAGTATTTTCAAGAACCTAAATGAAGGGAGGCTACAAGTGGTTGAACAATTTACAAATATAGTGAGATTTTGAAGCCTCAATTAGCTATCAAATCCTTACGAAATTTTCAAAATACAAGATAAGTTTTACTATCACGCCACTTTACATATATCAAGTTATTGATTAAAGAGTGTCATGAATAATTTTAAAAAAAAAAAAAAATTGTGAAGAATTCTAGAAGCAATGAAACTATTTATAATTATTTGGATATCCTTAAGTATCTCAAAATGAGACCTAATCGTTCACAAAAGATAAAAAATTTTTGTGAGAAATCCAATTGGGACTCGAACCATTTTTTAGTGAAAATATTTGGTGAAGAACTACGGGCTGGTCACCCTAATTAGCTAGCCAAATTAAAAGTCCAAAATTTGGGAATCACCGCAGTCAGACTAAAATCATATATTGAAGCCCATTGCAAAAGATATGCATATTAATCCACTTTAAGTATAGAGGGACGAAAATTAGGGAACTGACTAAGTACAATGTCAATTTGGTCAATATTTCTCATTTAAGCTCATGATTAGTGGCTAACCCAAAAATAAAAAAAGAGCTAAGTTTGTATGTTTATACCATCACAAAAAAAAAAAAAGATAGTATGACATAAATTATGAGCACTAGTCAGGTCTTCAAAAAAAAGAAAAAAAAAAGAGATTTGGTTAGACATCCCAGATATGGCAAGAGATCTAAGAATGATCTTTTAGAGGAGCCAAGTTCGATATGGTAACACTTGTATGGTAAAGTTAGTACACTATATAATGAGAAGGTTAGGAGAGTTAAAAATGCGATAAATGTTAGAGTAGTACTCTTAAATTTGCATTACCGCACTTATAGTAATTCTATGAAATGTTAACTTCTTCATTTAACAGCGTTACAAAGAGATATTAAACATTTTGCGGTTTGGTCTTATATAAACTCTTTGCATAAGATACCCCAGCTCACATGTCTCCACATGAACAATTAAGATCAAATAGTTTGTAACACTTTATAACTCTTTGTAACAATTACAAAGTGGGTCGTATTTGTAGTGTTACCAGAATAAGACACCCAACCTTATTCCTATATTATAGACCTTTTGGTTATTACTTAAACATGATCTAATCTCGTATGTCAACCACCTAAATGTTTTTTTACGTAAAATAATTATGGAATCTTAGTTTATTGGATCAATAAAATGTATTTACAATTTACAAAACTACGAGACCCCAAAAGATTTAGGACACTAGTCCTAACAAGTTCGACTAGGGATCACTTAAGACTTTCTATATAGGTCGAGAGGCTGCCATTTAGAGATATTTTCAAAGCCTAATAAAGGGGTAGATGGAGGTTGGATCAAGTAGGAGACTTTGATGCGCTATCGGCAAAGATTGATCAGTGGCTAATTCTTGGCGGCCGTTTAGAGATATTTTCAAAGCCTAATAAAGGAGTAGATGAAAGTTGGATCAAGGAGATGTTGATGCGCTATCGACAAAGATTGATCGGTGGCTAATTCTTTCCTCTTTAATCTCTTTCTTTATATCTCTGTACGACATATTAGGGTTTATATTCTGAACATGAGTTGCTAAACTAGTATGTAGTTCTAGGATTTGATTGATTTCAATATTATTTATGAATGGTTTTTAATTATTCTGATTAAAAGAATGCATGTTTGCGCTTTCCCAATTGAATGCTTGATGTCACACACTCTTCCAAGTTACCCTCTTAACCCAGGAAAGAATGTGAGGACAACAAACCTCAACCCTTTTACAACAACTACTATCAACCAGTTCTCCACATTAACTCACATACTTAAGCACCTGATAAATAGTTCATAATCAATGCCAACAACTTACTTAAAACTTATTTACATGTCATAGAAAACTTACCTAACTCAACTCAATCACCAACTTAGATTAACCATACATACACAAATTTACAACTCTCAACCCTTTTATATACAATGTCGAAGTCTTAATACAAGTCTATACAAAGTCCACAAACTAAATGCAGCTAGATTAGACGAGGCTTGTGTAGGCTAAGCATCGCAAACTTGCTCCCTACTTGGAAAATAGAAAATTTAGGTAAAATGTAAGCTAAGTTGCCACTGAGTGACATAGTTATTGAAATATAATCTTTAACATAAAATCAGGCTCAATGTGTAGGAAACCTCAAACTTAGCGTAAAACATAGATCATGCTCAAATACAACAAATAGTAAATCATCTGAGTAGCTTATCATAAAGCTCCATAAAACATATTCTTTGGAGTTTAAGATAACTTTAGTTGAAGTGGAGCGAGGCTCAACACTACTCAACGCCGAAAACAACCTTAGTTGAGGTGGAGTAATCTCAACACACCCAACATCACATAGGAATATTTAGTCTCGGGCTACCCATGTACCTTCTCATGTCCTTCAGTATTAGAGTCCCAGTAGATACTCAATCACTTTCTTAATGTCCTTCAGTGTCGAGTTCCATAGTAATATTCGGCCTACTCGTATGTCTTCTCAATGTCCTTTAGCACTGGGACCCTTTTTAAAAGGGTTTAGACACTAGCATGCTTTTGAAAATAAATTGATAATAAACATGTGTTCATGAAATCTAAGAGTTTCTCAAATCAATCAACAAGTAAACATACTTCGTAAACATTCTTAAACATACTGAAAACAATGTGTAAATAAAGTTTCATTTAAATAAAGTTGTCACTCGTAGTTGGATTGTAAGCTTTTCCCAATTTTCGTTTTCCCGAAAACTAATTCAGTAAATTCCAAAATTACAATTCAACCCACAACTAGTAACGTTTGAATTTAGAAAAAATTGACCTCCAATTAATTTAACCCAAAACTTGACTGAGCCCGACTTGAGTTTAAACGCTATTATCCTCAGCTACTTTTAATTTAGCACCCACGACTGCCTTCTTTATTTTCTATTACCTTACATTTTTTTATTTTCCTTCTCAAATTCTCCAATCCAAATAAAATTACATCACTACTATTTTTTCCTTATCTAATTAAACTTCTTTCCAACCAGCTATTTCTTCCTTGGAAATTAAATCATTCTCTTTCTAACGTTTATATGAGAAATGAGTATAAATTAGTATTAATTAACCAAACTTATCAACAAAAGTTTCTATTCCAAACACCATTTTCCAGTCAACTCAGTTTCTCCTTAACACATGCTTTAGGACAAATGAGACCCATCCTGAGCAAGGAACTACAATGAAACATTGAGAATGTAAGAATTTATGAAATTCAAGCTAGGAGCAAGATTTGCCAGATGAGAAACGGGAACATCAACGGCGATACAGACAAAACAACAGTAAACTTTGATAGCAGTGCAGATTTTTGGACTTTTCAACAATTTCCAGTAGTTTGAACCAATTTCAACCTACCCTTGTTCATTTCTTTCCATTTTTTTTTTTTTTTTTTTTTTTTTTTTTTTTTTTTTTTAATAATATCTAAGATTAACTCACAGGACAGTTCCTCAGCTTAATCTTCTTCAAAACCAATTTCAACCTCCAGTTGTTGCTCTTTCTTTCTGCTGGTTTTTCTTTCAGCAAGAACACCCTTCTTCTTCTTTCTCTCACACCTCAGCTGCAACAACTCCTCTCCATCTTGAGGCCTCATCGTACCTAGATCTTCCTCTCCTTTATTATTGTTTTTTTTTCCTCCCGGCAGCTTCTTTCTCTCTTATCTTCTCCTTTTTTTTACATCCCTTTCCCTTTTTATTTTCCTTCCCTCTCCTTCATCGAGACTCCTTTCCTCATTTAAAACTCTTGACCAATTTTTTTCCATGAGCTGTAAACTCAGTAATAGGTGTCTTCACCAAATTCTATGGTGTCCACCACTGACTTAAAAGAAGAATCAACGTGGGTGGCTATTAAACCACTTCCCTTCTCTTATACTTTTTATTTTTGAAAAAGTGCTGGTACTATATTACACTTAATCTAATTAATTTTCAACCTTAGACAAATAAATCTCATGTTAATCGATTTAGCTACTATTTATAAAATTTTTATTTATTTCATCTCATATTCACGACCATAAATTAATCCAAAAATAATTCAATCCTTACATTTAGCAATTATGTTCTTTACTCTAGTCGAAACTATTAAGGTAGAAGAGAGGAAGTTCCTTATACCTAGTATAGGGATGTTCCAGTAGTAAGATTATTTAATTAGTCTAAATGTCTAATTAACTAATTTGTGCGTGTCATCCTTCTACAAGGGTCATCTTAATCTTCTTTGTATCGTTCCAATTTTATCAGATGTCCTTCAAGCTCACACTACCGAACTCGGCTACTTCTCCCTTCAAGCTAAACACCTTATAAAACAACCCATCTCCATGACTAAGTCCATAAGCAATTTCTTTGAGTCCACCACCTCCTAACAACTTACTTAGCTTAGTATTAGGAGAATGAGAGTAGGGTTTACACTTAATCACCATTTGATTGTCTTAGGGTTCTTAATTCTACTTGAGAGAGAGATTTATTATCCAAATCTAACATGATAAACTAGTGTTGGATTATGCATGTGAATGATAGGAAAACATTAGAGGCTAATAACGAAGAGGCTTAATGCTATGCTTACTAGTTTCAATTGCATGAAAATAGATTTGGCTTTCAAACATAAGAAAGGGTGGAGCTCGTAAGAGGAAACCCGAATCATAGATTTTTGAGGCCTAGGTTAACACATTGTTTTAATTGAAAGAAAATATATTGGATCCATAACAACATTGAATGAAATCAATACTCTAGGACATCTTAGTCAAGTGAGTCTCTAGTTGAACATTTATTTACTTTCTTTTATTTTTATTGTTCTCAAATCACCCTGTGTGAAAGTCAAGAGAATTACCTAATAGCTAATTTAATGAAATAAATAATTTCCTGAGGATGATACCCAATTGTTGGGATTATTTTTATTACTTCAAAAGCGTGCGCTTGCGCGTTTATCAAGTTTTTGGCGCCGTTGTCAGGGAATTGTGTTTTGATTGCTTTTAATATTTACGAGATTTGGCTGATCTTAATTTAGGGTGTAGATAGTTCTATTTATTTTTTTATTTTTATTTTTTTTATTGCTTTTGTTTGAGTATTTTCTTGGTTGATTCTTAGTGGTGTTTGCATATCATGTCTTATTTTAATTTTGGGTGACCTTATGGTTTTTACCAACATAACTTAGGTCCACCACCACCACCGATGCCTTTTAACCCATACCCTTACCCTATCAGTAATCCTTCCCATGACCCTATGAGTTATTATGTCCATCCAATTCCAGTAGAGGATAAACATTCACTAGAGGACCAGTTAAAAGAGTATATATTAGAGTCCAAACTTAGGAGGTTTTGCGTGTTTGACATGGAGAGGTTGGATAGGATAGAAGCTCAAATGGTAGAGAATGAGGCAGCTCTTAAACATTTAGGAGATCAATTTACTCTGATAGTTGATGCAATTAGAGCCTTACATGAGGAAAATGTTTCCAATTCCACTAAGGTAGGGAGGTCTATTATTTTAGATTTTGATAGTGAGGATGAGTTGGAAGCATTAGACACTAAAAGCAGGTTTGTGAGTTTGAAAGAGTTGTGCCTAATTTAGATGAGGAAATTTAAGAGGCTAAGGTTGAGGTTGAAGAGCCTTGTTTTCCATCTCTTAAGAATCCTCCCATCCTTGATTTTTCTCTTTCTTATGAGCCTTGTAAGTATGAGTCTGTTCTTAATTTTTTGTCTTTTTATTTTCCTTATAATAAAATCCCAAAAGTAATATTATGATTTTAGGTGCCCATCAAAAGAGGATGAGCCTACAAGACTTTCTAGGCTACATTGATTCAAGCAAGAAGGGGCTTGAAAAATGGGAGAATTTTTATGTGCCTTTACATACAATCTTCTCGGTCATCTAGCTCAAGACGTTAAATCCAGCGCTTCTTAAGAGGCAAACCAAGTTTTATTTTATTTTGGTATTTTAATTGTTTATTTTTGTTTTAATTTGGCTCTAATGGTGTGCAATTTTATCTTTTTCTAGTCTCAATTTTTCAGGAGCCCTCAAATAAAGCAGCAGTTTACAAGCTTGACACTTATGGACCACTTCACTAATCAGGTCAATTTTGCTCACTCTCTGTTCTTTATTATTATTTTTTTATTGCATTGAGGACATTGCATGTTTTTAAGTTTGGGGTGGGAAACTTATGGACAACTTCACTAACCAGGTCAGTTTTGCTCACTCTCTGTGCTTTATTATTATTTTTTTATTGCATCGAGAACATTGCATGTTTATAAGTTTGGGGTGGGGGAAGTACTGCACACTTCTACCTTTTTTGTTTTTATCCTACCATGCATGTTAATGGGAAAACAAGAGACTTATGCACGCTAATTAGTAAATATTTTGAGTGGCTGAAATTTGGGTTAAATTTTTTGGATTTTGAATAGAAAATATGGCATGATGTTGTGCCTTAATGTGAGAAATTCTATGAGTATGTGATTATTATGATTGCCTATGAGTTATTCTAGATTGCATGCTAGATGATCTGTTGTGGAAATAGGAGTCTTGAACGGTATGTGGGGACATACGGAGATCAATGTTCAAGCTACAGTTTAAAGAGTCTATAGTATAGGGATAAGACTATGTACCTTATCCTAGTGACACTATGGGTACGAACCACTTTGTATTTGATACAAATGCAATGATCTAACGTGTTCGTGTAGATGACATGTGAGTGGGGGTATCCTATGCAATGAGTTTGTATAAGACCGGACCACAAAATAGTAATCACTAGATGTAACTATGTTAACTAGTTAGGTTTCTATTTCAATAGGATGACCTAGGCAACTTAGTCTTAATCCTTAGTATATTATGAACTCCTGTCCACGAAGGATTGTCCTTTGATTTGTATGGGCGAGAGTGGTCGTTTGTCGACTCAATATGCCTACCATCTTGGGGACAAGACATAATGGGGAGCTGGGGACATAATTATACAAGATGGAATTCACTCATTCCCATCTTTAGGGTAAGTAGATAAATGTTCCCTTAAGTGGTGTCTCCAAGACTTCAACAAAGGGCCCTACCCTCTCACTGGCCCGAGAGGGGTTTTTGTTTAATGGTTGGACCATAAATAGATTGTTCATTAGAAGAGCACTGGCACTTAAGGATTTAGAAGTAACCTAGGGGTAAAATGGTAATTTGACCCAGCTGGTATTACGAACACTTGTAAAGGACTAATTTGTTGTTATTGGTCTATATCCATGGACACAAAAATATATCTGTAGTGAGAAGAGTGCAACTGTGGGTCTTTAGTGGAGTGTACCCACAATTAACGAATATTGATTAATGTGGTTAATGAGTTTAGCCGATTAATTTCATATCGTTGGAGCTTATGATCTATAGGTCCATTAGGCCCCCTTCCTAGCTCATAAAGAGTGATGAGGTATTTATGTCTTGAAGTAAATTGGAAATGTTCAAATTTACTTAGGGAAATAATATAATGTATGAAGATACATTATAATATAAAGTTTAATTTGAACTTTATAATATAAATTTAATTTTGGATATGATACAAAATTAATTTTTGAGAGAATTAAATATTTGAAGGAGTTCAAATAATAATATGAATTAGATTCATATTAAAACTATAGGTTAAAATTAATGTGTATTAAATGCACATTAAAACTATAAGTTATGAGAGAATAACAATTGAATATGATTAAAATGTAGGTTAAATAAAATATAAGATATTTAATTTTAAAATTAATTAATTAAAGAATTAATTTTCTTAATTTATTTTAATTAAATTTGATTTAATTAAAT
This sequence comes from Citrullus mucosospermus, assembly GCA_030954485.1. Taxonomy (NCBI): domain Eukaryota; kingdom Viridiplantae; phylum Streptophyta; class Magnoliopsida; order Cucurbitales; family Cucurbitaceae; genus Citrullus; species Citrullus mucosospermus. The sequence continues at coordinate 11,059,630 of CM062057.1, read as the reverse complement.
TAAATGAATTAAAACTATAGGTTATATGGGAGTTAAACTTTACGTGGTTTTCTCATGTCTTCTGCTCTCTCTCCCTAAATATGCCTGCAAAAGAAATAGAAGAAAGGAGGTTGTTTTTTCTTTCAATCGAAAAAAAACTTCTCTCTGGTGCTTTCTCTAGTGCTCTCTTTTTGCCCAAAAAGATCAAGATCAAGGATCCACAATCCTTACCTCATCCCTCAGAGAATAGGAGAGGTTCATGGTGGTCGTGTTCAGAGTTGACAACGAAAGTAAGATTCTATCTCTAATCCATGCTTAGCCTAGAATTAATACAGTAGGTTTTTTGTATTTTTTTCTCTAATGTATTGGTATTTCAAAATCCTAATTGTTTTGAATTTGGTTATATACGACTTCTGCTTTGTTAGGGATTTCAACCTTTTCATTATCATCCTCCAAGTAAGCGTACTTTAAATGCGTAGGAAGGGCTTTAAATTCTAGAGAGGGCAATTCTTCGAGGGACGGCTTGGTTTGTGCAGTCTCACGGTTGCTTAGGTCTAATCATTTAAAGGTTCTGTCAAGGTTTATGTTTTCTTCTTCATTCTCTTTTTCATTAACAGATGCTTCCAAACCATTTGACTTTGCATCTGTTGAAATCTAGCTATCATAGTTGATGTCTTCTACAAACTGGCACGATTCCAGCTCTTCATGATACTTTAATGCGTTGAAGACATTAAATTTGACTTGTTGGTCATCAACCCTGATTGTTAGCTCCCCTTCTTGTACATCAATCAATGCATGCCCAATGGCAAACAAAGGTCATCCCAAGATGATCGACACTTCCCTATTGGCTTCATAGTCAAGGATAATGAAATTTGCAAGAAAGATGAATTTGTCAACCTTGGCCAACACATCCTCTATTTTTCCTTAAGGATACGTTATCGAGCGGTCGGCCAGCTATAACGTTATTGTGGTGGGTCTCGCCTCACTAATCCTCAATTTCTTGAAGATTGATAAGGGCATCAAATTGATACTGGCCCCTAAATTGCAGAGAGCTTGGCCCACATCTATTTCCCCTATTGAACATGGTAGCGTGAAACTTCCAGGATCTTTCATTTTAACAGGTGTTGTGAATCTTTATTAAACTTGTTGTGCGTTCAACATGCTTAATAATATGCGTTACTAATCTGTCAAGTTTTCCTATTCTTCACCCAAGTATAAGCAAAGAATAAGGTTTTCTCGGTGAGTCCGAGGTCAAACATAGGGACTATGCAGATTCTATAATTAGTTGGATTATTTGAGTTATGCATTTAAAGAAGGTGGTGAGAACTGATGTGTCTAAGAAACTATAAAGTGGTAAAACTAAGCTAAAGTGGTTGGATGGAGAGGTATGCGATACAGCAAAATCAGCTGATTGAATTATATGAATGGTAAAGACAGGGCTTGGGTTGGTTATCATCTAAAGTCAGAAACGCATAGTGAGGTCTATTTCATACCAGCGACTCTTCTCTCGGTTGTCAGCCGCTATGTGTTATATGTCTATAACGCATAGGAGAGTGGTAAGTGCCAACGTTATTCCTATGTCTATGTAACACTTCTTAGCCTTGTCAATTGAGTTCCACAATCACTTACTCTCTCGAGCAGTCTGATTATTACTACTTATATCGATTAGCTAGATGGACATAAGCATTAGACTAAAAGTACAATTGACAATATGGAATAGTCTTCTACGGTTCTTATTTAGATGATAATGCAACCCGTGACCCTTAAGAGAGTTAGTTACTCCTAAATGATAAACAGCAAATGGAAAGTGATAAGAAATGAATAGCCATGAAAGATGTATAGATTGATGAATGGAATAAATGTTTTAGAAAATACAATGTCTTGCTAATAAACTAAAACATAAGTAAGAAAAAGATAGAAAGCATGGAATGGCTTCTTAATGTCTTGAGCTCGCTGGGATGGTAGCGTGAGTTCTGTTGTGAAGTGGTCTTCTCTTTCGAGCTATTTGTCTCCGATTGTCGTCTGGAGAGAACTTTGCTGTCACTTAAGAATTCTTTCGAGAGGTTCAACAACCTTTTAGCCTTCAGGTCTGCCCTTTTATAGATGTTGTATTGCAATCGCTGGCAAATCTGCATGATTGGAGGCTGAATTTCTGCCTTGCGTCCATCTCGCCTATCGCATGATTTCCAGTTTAATTTAGATCCACTACTCTCGCCGCAGATCAAGCATACCAATCTCCCGACAATCTCTCAAGATTCTTATCTGATTCTCCACTGCCTTGCGTTTCTGGTTGATATGCATCTATGGATAACTTAGGTTCCTGTGTTCAAGTTGCCAACGCATCCATGGGTTCCTGTGTTGAAGGGTTGCCAGCGCATCCACAGATTGCTTGCGTTCCTTCGTTGAAGGGTTGCCAATGCATCCACAGGTTGCTTGTGTTTCTGCGTTAAAGCATGCATTTTAGGCTCAAAAAGCTTTAAAACAATTATCTTCATCAATTTATAAGAGTAGAATGCATAGGAAGATTTATCAATAGAATTTAACCCCTACTACTGCATGATTCTCTATTTAAACTCTATTTTTCTAAGAGAAAGACAATAATAACTTGTATTTCTACAAGTTATCAACAGGGATATTGTTCTTAAATAACACACTGCACTCTTGCGTTAAGGCGACAGTTTCGAATTCTCCTGGCTGCCTTTTTCTTGGATAGGATGTCCTTTAGGAACTTCACGTAGCTGCGCATCTGCTTAAGTGCTTCTACCAACGAAATGTTGATATGCAGCTGCTTGAGCACATCTAAAAATCGTTTAAATTGCCCCTCATCATTTTTCTTTCTTAATCTGTGGGGAAATGGAGGACGCATGGTATGATTCGCTTCCTTTTATTGGGATCTTTTCCTTGGACGCAGTATGAGCCTGCGTCAGATCTTCTCTGTCACTGGGTGCTTTGTTTGTACAATTTGTGTTTCTTCAATTCAAAGAGTTAGTATTGTGGTCGTCTGGTAGAACTGATGTTGAAGTTGCTATTGAAGTTGTTGAAGTCACATTTGGTTGAAGAGTTGGTTGTTGAAAGGTTGAGAGTTGCGGGTCTGTAGGGCTCCCATGATCAGGCATTTTAGTAGTTAGAATTTTCCCACTACGCAGTGTCACTACTTGATACTATTCCTTACCATTGTTTCTTGAGGCCTCAGTGGTGCTTGGCAATGTTCCTTGCGGTCTATTTTTAAGTTCACTCGCTATTTGGCCCATTTGAATTTCCAAATTTCTAATTGTTGTGGCCTGGCTCTGGAGCATGGCATCATTCTTGTTGATATATTCTTTCAGTAAGAATTCAAGAGACGAGGAGGATGATGAGCTGGGAGCTTGCTGGAATCTTTGTTGGGAATGCTACTGTTAGTTTTGAATGTTCTGGTGGAAGCCAAGAGGATCACCTCTATGCGGTTGTGGTGCATGCCCTTGGTTTACATGCTGTTGCTGATTCTCTCCCCATGAAAAGTTAGGGTGATTCCTCCAACCGGGGTTGTATGTTTTGCTGTATAGGCTATTTTTCATGTAGCACACTGACTACGAGTTGTGCGGGCACATATCATACAAATGCACCTTTCCACATTGCACACAACTTACTATCGTCACCTAATTCATTGCGATCATCTGAGTGGCAGGACCAACCATTCCACCATTATTCAATGCCATAGTTTTGAGCAGCGATGTCACAGTAGCCATTTGAGCCGCCAAACTTGTAGCAACGTCGGCCTCGATCATTCCCATTTAAGCTTTGCATCCATCCATAGAACGCGTACCATATCCATCATTGACCCATTCGTTGGTATTTCTCAAAATCTTCCCAGGATAGCTTTTGCTTTAGTGTAGGTTTTGTCCATTAATCCTCCTGCAGTGGAGGCATCAACTATTAACTGCAAGGGTCTATTGAGCCCTTCACAAAATATTTCCATTTGAATGCAGTCAGGGATTCCGTTGTGTGGACAATTTCTCACGAGCCTCTTAAATATGGCCCATGCATCACTCAGAGTCTCTGTTGCTTTTTGCTCAAAGGTCACGATATCTCATCTCCTTCTTGCATTTACCGTGGGAGGAAAGTATTTTTGCATGAACTTTTCAACCATTTGCTCCCAAATGGTAATTTCACCAGGCTCGATTGAATAAGCCCACTGCCTCGCTTCGTCTCTAAAGGAGAAAGGGAAGAGAGAAAGTTGAATTTCGTCATGCATTACTTTTGGAATGTGTAACTGTTGTTGATTACTAGAAAGCTTTTGAGATGTGCGTGTGGGTCCTCTCCCACAATACCACCAAATTGTCTCGCAGCTTGTAGCATCTGCAATGTGACTGGTTTCATCTCGAACTACCCGTTCCCCTTGAGAACACGTGATTCCTGGTGAGAAATCATATAGATTTAGCGACGCATACTCCCATATTGGTCTATTTCTATCATGTTCTGTAACACCCCCACCCGAGATATTATATATACTTCTATATCTATACCTAGGAGTGAGTGTTACCTAATCTGTATTCTAATATACCCTGTTGTAAATGCATTATTATATCATAACTAGACAGTGAAATGCTCGGCCTTACAACATTATACAAAATTTCTTAATAAGATCGCATCATAAGTAAGTTTTAAAAGACCATGTTTAGAGTTTACAAATATGTCTAGTGAAACTCACATATGCCACTCAAACTAAGTGCAACTTCTACTGAGAGATGGGGTTTACAGTTTTCCAAATTTCAAAATTCTATTCTGGCACAGACGGATCTTGATGGTAGGTTAGGCACCCCGAACACGCTTGCTACCTGGAAAAGAAACATCAAGAAACAAAATCTATGAGCTACATTGCTTAGTGAGTGACTACTAAAATATAAATTCAATAACATTATAACTACAATCTTTGATATGAACTGCTTAATCATGCCTTATATCACGTTTCATAACCTTATAGATGATTGTAACCTGTAAAACACTATCAGTACATAAAGGATTTTCTTTTCATTTAACCTTTGTTGAGGCGGAGCGAACTCAACGCACCCAACGTCAATAAGCCTTAGCTGTGTGGAGTAATCTCAACACATCAGTGTCAAATTCCTTCTATTCTGCTCATAAATCTATCTGATCTCGGGTTGCCCGTGTACCTTCCCATGTCCTTCGGTACCAAGGTCCCAGGAAATTACTCACTCACCGTCTTTAAATCCTTAGGTGAGAGTTTCATATAATTTAATACTAGGGCTGCCCATATGCCTTCATCTAACCTTCAGCATTGGGTCCCATTCGATTCTTTCTCTAGTATAGAAGCACATATAATACATTTAACATAAATTAATTGTAATCATGATATCTCAGAATTCTTGAACATTCATCTGGTAACTATCTTGATAAAACTCAGAACGTTATCTGTTATGTCTCAAGTTTAATCTCATATCTAACAAGATATGTGCTGGTTCATATACAAAAGTATATTTCAACTCCTACTTTAAAGATAGCATTAGACATATAGAAGATGATACTGAATTTAAGCTTATCTTAAGTCATAAAGTCACTCACGATTTATTCCGGGCTCCGAGCGGGTTATACGCTTTCCCTAGCTTATCTTGACCTGTAAACATACCTTTTCTATGTTAGACATTTCTAACATTCCTTCTTATATTCTTTACGCTTGCTTAGATATCTTAGATATGGGTTTTTATCACTAATTTTTCTTTCATTTACATCTTCCTATAATGAGCGAGATTTTAGACTAACTGCTTCTAATCATGTGGCATCAGTGATACTCAGCTTCACTAGACTAGTGATATTACCTTAATAAGCGATACTAAGCGAGAGTCAGTGAGAGTTGTGAGACGCAAAGCCCCTTTGCGTTACCAGCGACACCTGTCTCGCTGATCACCCTTTAATTCTTTAACAATACTCCTATTTTAGCGACCCCCGATGGTTATTATCCTTCCTCTTCCTTTTCTAACCTGTTCTCAGACTGCTAAACATCATAATCCAGCCAAAATCAGATCTATCTTTCTTCTACAAACTTGTAAAGAAGTGAGTTTCTAACTTACCACGAGATTTCCAACTTTAACATTTCTTTGCTAAGAAAATCATCTTGAATAACTTCACTTGCTTCGATCGACTAACAGTTTTTTACAGTGGCACAACTTCCGGATGTTTCCTCCTTCAAAACTTCGCGATAGCTTCAACTTCCCAGCTCATTCGTCTTCAGAACACCATATGATGTTTAGATTTTTCCTCAACTGTCAAGCTTCTGGTTTCAGCTTCAATTTCACCATGAAAATGTTCTGGTTCTTACTAACTCCGACATAAACTGTTTCTTCGACCTCTCCTTGTTGTTCTTCTGTATAAAGAGGTAAATCTGCATTCGAATTATGTCTAAATGTGTTGATTGAGTCAGCGTACTCACTTATATATATACATACCACCGACTCACCAATACGGCCATCATCTCCTTATTTAGGTTGGCCGACTCAACCTTCCGTGCAAAGCTTTAGCAACGCATAGCTTATACTTGTTTTACAATTGTTTAACGCCCAGTCGTCGCGTAGCTACTTTACGCATGATTCTCTCGGCCCTTCTTCTAAGGTACCAGTACATACCAACCTTCAACGCATAGTGACTTCCAAAACTTTGTGGCCCTTAACGCTGCATGGCCGTCAACGCCTAGTGACCTTCAGCAAATTCTCAATGCATAGCTCCACTAACGCATGGCCAACACTTAGCCACTTCTACTCCATTTTATTTAGGCCATTTTTTTTTTAACTACTGCCCATTTCATAGTTTCTTCTCAACTTGCCAAATGTCCGATAGGCTTGCCGCGTTTCTCTACTGTATACCATACGTTGCCTCAATTACATGCTGTCAAGCGATTCTACCATGCGTCCAACATGGTTTTTCATTAGGCATGCGTCCAACTTCACTTACTTCTCAACTATTCTTTTTAACCCTGCCCATCACTTGATGAGGTTTCCTTTCTTCCAAAGGCCTTACTTCTAAGCTTAAAATCATGGTTGCGTTCTCCTGATCTATTTATCCTACTTAAAATAATTCTTAACTTCTCAAAATTCAAGATTCGTTCAACTCAGCCTTTCTATCAAATCCTTCTAATTCAAATTCCCTCAACGGCCCATGTAAACTAACACTCGAACACAACCATTCTTGTCCTACTTCTTTCCTTAATAAGCTCTTCCACGAAATAATCTTAGAAAGAGGGTGTGACATGTTCTAACAGAATCAGATTTTGTTGGGGGTCTGCGTTCCCGTTGTTCTGAGCATTGGGATTATTTCCTTAAATTGGATTTTGCTGGTCAACGATATTTCTGTCTGAGTGTTTGTTTCTTCGACGTCGGTTTTGTCTGGTCCTTCTTTAGAAGGTCCTCTAAAAAACTAGCAATACTCCATCGATCAAGGTTTATCTACAACCAAACATAGTAAAAGAGTCAAATCTATACTGAAGTCCCCAACACCAAAAACTTGTTACGATTCTAAAGATGTGATGCATGTGTGGTGTATTCAATCAAGTTTTCCTATTTTCAACCCAAGTATAAGCTAAAAGCAGGTTTCTCGATGAGTCGGAGGTCGAACATAGAGACTTGTTGGAGATTCAAAACTCTCAAGTTATGATGGTGTTCTTATTACAAAATATTAAAGTGGTGAAGTATAAGAAAGTAACTAAAATATGTCACTAAATGCTGAATGTAATGGGAATTGTTGTGCACACGATTTGTCAGCGAATGAGATAATATGAATGGGAAAAACAAGGTTAGAGGGCTGTTATCACCTATTTTCAGAACGCCATTTAAAATTATTTCATGTTCTCAAACTTATGGACTACGCCTCTCAGTTAATAGACCCTATACTTCATATCTCTATGAGTCATGGATGGAGTTTGATTGAACTTAAGGCTATTTATAGTCTAGAAATACTTCTTAATTTACTTAATAAGTTTCATAATCACTTACTTTCTCAAGTAGTTAATTATAGTTACTTATCTCAATTAGCTAAATGAAGACAAGTAGTGACTTCAAATACAGTAAGCAAAAACAAAATAGTCTCAAACTTTTTTCTTTAGAAAGATGATAACTTTGCTCCAACCCTTATTAGAGTTAGTTACTCATGCTTGTAAACAAGAAAATAAAAAGAGATATAGAGAAATTCATGGACGATAATTGAAATTAATGGAAATGGTATAGTTGTTACAAAGTACTCAATCTCTTGATAAACAATGTAAACAACAAAGCAGAAACAGGGATAGAAAGCAAGGATGCAATCGGTGGAGGATCAATCTCTTGATTCCATCGATTATGATCGCATGCTTCACTACGTGCGGTGGAACGGTTGGTCGGGGAGAAGATCACTCTCTCAAGTTCTTTATCTTAGATCACTCTCTCACGTTCTCTATCTTCAGTTATCTTCTTAGAAAGGGTCTGCTTCATATGACAAATCTCCAGGAAATTCAACAACCCTTTCTGCCTGTGATCTTACCCTTTTATAGAGTTTGCATTGCAGCTCTGGCATAAATTATGTCAATTCCGGCTAATTTGCTAATTTGAATTAGTTTCTTCTAACTGCGTCATTTTTGGCTAATTTGGCGGCCACTTATAATGTCGCAGATGAGGCAGAGTAATTGTTAAGATCCAATTTATAGCTGCCAGAGATCTCAAAGCGTGCTTCTGTCGATCGTAGGCTTTGCGTTTGTCAATTTGATGGACGCACAGGCTTGAGTTAGGCATTTCTTGCAATAGATCATGCGTTTTAGATGTAATTTACCTTGAGAAAATTTACCTTAAACAAATCAATTGTGCAATACGCAAAGAAGATTTTTATCAATGAATCTCAGTCAAGATTGTTACATAATACATTAAATCCTCTCCATTATTCTAAGAAAGAGCTACACTAACTTGTATTTCTACAAGTTATCATATGGTTTTTAAAAAAGCTTTGAGATTTTCAAAATCGTTACGAGGCTTTAGAAAAGTTTTTGATATTTTGGTGAAAATTGTAGTCTTAGAACTATTTGAGATATTTTATGATTAGTTGAGAAATTTAGCATGTTTGAATTTTTTTGAGAGAATTCAAAGATGGTGAAATGCTTTAGAGAAAATGTGGTAAAAGTTTAAGATTTGAAAATTTATGTTTCACAAGAAAGAGTATGATCTTATATGCTGGAAGTAGTTTTCAAACTCCTAGATCGTTATACCCTATGGTGATTACCCATATGGTAAATGAATGACTTTCCATAGTTATCAGAGAGAGATAGGTCTATGCGTGCACGTATGATAGATATTTGTTCTACTATGCACCTTAAGAGTACTTAGTGTATAGTATGATAAAGATTGCTCGACTATGTAATTTGAGATTACTCAAAACATAGTATGACATAGATTTGTTATGCTATTTGTCTGGAGATTATGAAATAAGAATCAACCATACTGTGCATATTTTTCACATTAATATTCTATTGTGACATTCTAAATCTAGATTACTGCCTAGGCCATAGGGGATGCAGGAGAATGTTGAGGCCATTAGTTGTCAAATTCAAATTTTGAATCCTAAACTTGATGCATTATAGATATTACAGAGTGTTGTGCGTGCGCACATGACAAGTATTTGTTCTATCGTACGTTTTGAGATTACTCTACCCCAGTATCATCGGTTTTGGGTACACTTTTGGTGATGAATTTTCATAGCTATGTGTTCTATGTTTTAAAGAGTATGTGCGAGCATTTGTTTTGGAATTATGGTGATTTTAGTGAGAGCATTTATTTTGGAATTATGAACTTGAGCTCAGGAACATTAATTTGAAATGTTTAGTGAAAACGTGTTTCTTATGAAGGTTTGAGGTTCCAAAAATGTTGTTTATAAAGAAAGAACATGATTCTAGAATGATTTGAGAAAATATGATTTTATAGTAATTGAGAATGAAAAGTTTTTTTTTTTTTTTGTTGAAAACAGTTTTCAAACCACTAGATGTATATGTACCATTAGTGTTACATATATGCTATATAGATGTGCTTCCATAGTATGTTGGCACGCCTAGGCTACAGGGAAAACAGGAGAATACCAGGGCCATTAGCTGTCAAATCCGAATTCTAAATCCAGGTCCAAATCTTGGATATAAGGTATTACATTACTAGTGCGCCCAAGTCGTAGGAGACACATGAGAAATGTTGAGGCTATTAGCTGGGAAATCCAGATTCTAAAACCTTATCCAAATTCTAAACCTGAGGCATTAAAAATATTATATATTGTTCTGCATGCATGCATGTATGACAAAGATTTGTTCTACTGTGCATATTGAGATTACTCTATGCCAATATGATCAATTTCAGGTACACATTTGGTGATGAATTTTTATAGCAATGCCTATGTTTTAAGGAGTATGTTTTTGAAAGCTATGTTTTTAAAGATCATGTTTTTTAAAGTTATTTTCGGTTAATGATTATGTTCTTGAAAATGTATGTTTAAAGATTATGTTTTGAAAAGTTAAGTGTGTTGAAGGTTTCATAGTTTTCAAACTATTGGAGGTGTTGAAATGCATTAGAAGGTACAAATATCTCGAAGGTTCTACATGTAAGGGTTTTGGTAATACCTATGAATAAACCTTTATGAAGGTTTATGTTAATAATATTTTCAAAAATCATTTTCTTATAAAGTCTCACCAATCACTTTACTTATTAGCTCACTATTTCTTTTAATATTTTGAACAGGTAGTGCTTAAGTTTCAAATAAGTCTATCATGGTTGAGATATGCGACCAGTTGTACCTAAATTGCACATACAGTTGCATGTAAATTTAGTAGTGACATTTGGTTTTATAACTAAAGTGGCTATCATGATTTGAAACATTATATCATTTAGTCTTAGGTTGGTTTGTAAATTGAAATTTTGTATTTTTTTTTTTGGTAGTTTTTGTTGCATTGGGGTTGTTGATTCTAAGCTGATTTCTGAATAGGCGTGTTGGAATTTCAAACATATTATTTGGGAGTGTGCATTAATCTTTTTATTTCAGGTGTGCTTTATTTAATTTTGTGGGGAAACTATGGTGAAAATATTATGGTTTATGATTTAATAAAGTCTATTTTTAATAACGTTTTCTTTAAAAAATGTTTTTGATACCTACTTATTCTAAAACTATTTTTAGATTTTTGACATTGGGAGTCGGTTTAAATTTTTGACATTGGGAGTCATAGTTTAATTAGAATTTATTGTCTGCACGTGCCACATTCGAAGTTAGATAAGGTAATCTAAGGCGAGGTGTGACAACGACCAACTCTGACGACCACCTCTGGCCAATAAAAAATATTTTTAAATTATTAGTTCGTAGGATTTAATAATCATCTTTTATAGTAATTTAATATTAATAGAAATACTCTTAAGTATATAAACTATTGAAAAGTGTAACCAAACACCTGAGTATTTTTATTTTAAATAACTTTTAATAAAAAAATATTGAATTAAAACTGACTTTTTTAAAACATTTTTTTTCCTTAGTTAATCAAAACAAACCTTTAATTATACTCACTCCTCATTATTATCAATAAAAAAATAAGCATGGCAATTAATTTTTCTTATTCAAAATTTTATATTTTTTTTTATCTCTCAAATTTTGAGTTTGATTTCTATTTAGTTTATAAATTTTAAAATATTATATTTTTATCTTTAAATTTCGAATTTTATTTTTATTTGATACTTAGGCTTCAATATTTTTAAGTTTTCACTAATGGTCGCTTTGATCTTTAAGATTAACTTTTAGTTTATTAATTTAAAATGGCAATAAAGTGAAATTTTAAAATCAATTTTAATAGTGATGAAAAATATTGCAAACTAACTAATTATTATAGTTCAATTAATTAATAAGGAGTTAAAGTGAGTATTTAGTGAAAAAAATGTTAAAAGTGTAAATAAAACGTAAGGGCCAAATTGAAACAAAATTCAACATTCATTGTTAAAAATGTAACATTTTCTAACCTAAAGACCAAATAGAAATAAAACTCAAAAGTCAAAAGTAAAAGTGTAATATTTAGAAATTTAAGGATCAAATAGAAACTACAATCAAAACCTAGAGACCAAAATGATAATTTTATCTTAAATACTTGAATAATTATTTATGGAATTCAAAGTTTTGAACTCTCTTCACAAGTCATGTATTTATAGAACATTAAATAAGTTATGACTTCTTCTTTTTGTTACTTATAGTTAAAAAATCAAGTTGGTTTTAATTAACAGTAATGAATAAATTTACTAATATATTTGATGTGAAACATGATAATTTATAACTGATTCTTACAATAATTTCGTAATTAAGTCTATTAGTTCTTTAATTTTACATTTTAATAAGCTTAATTTTCAGCCGAGCTCTTAACTTAAAATTCTAAACTTTTCGAGATGATTGTCTCTTTAGGACGAATAATATGGCTTTGGATTTGGAAGTGATTCTCATTCTTTCTCCACTCAACATGAGCATTCAATATGATTTGTTGAAGGATGGAAAAAATTACCATAAATCATCCGAAAAGTCTATTTTATGATAAGACAGGAGAAAGAGAGATAGTGAGGGTTTAATTTCTTTGGGTATCATAAAAAGCTTGTATTAATCCTTTTTATAGGTTCAATGGAACATCGTTTAATATACTTTATAGAAAAGTTCAATTTTGTATTAATTTGCACTTTATGATTTCAATTTTATCTAGCTACACCCTAGACTTTAGTGATATGTTACAAGTTTTATTCTCTATTTAATTTTCGTTAATTTACCAACTAATTAAACTCAATTAAAAAAATGTCCACAAAGCTCACTAATTTTAATAATATCAAATTTTACACAATAATTTTGACTAATATAAAAATTAACAAGTGAATAACTTACACATAACTCACAAATTTTATAGATTTTCTTTGAAATCTCACCATACTTATAAGTATACATATGCTTTAAATAATTTATCTAAGTATATGAAAGTGACATTTGTCTTAAATGAAAATTTATGTGGAAGTAAAAGTTGCAACACCTTTTTTAATATTTGTCTAAGTTTGATGCATACAATTTGACAAGATAAAATGTTCAGAGGAAAAGATTAATATAAATAAAGTTTAGATCTTTTTCTTTCAAATGTAAAAGTAAAACTCTCTATAAAGATAATTACTATTATGCACACTTTGACATATTATCTAGTTACTTTCCAAATAAAATAATATGCAAATTAATATTAATATAAAAATAGAAAAAATTATCTTAAATGACAAAATTGTAGAAAATATTTGCAGCTAATAGCAAAATACACAGTTTATCTGCGATAGACCGCGATAGATCACGATAGACTACTATTTATGTCTATTGTGACATAGATAGGTAGTCATCGCGATCTATTGCAGATAGATAGTGAAATTTTGCTATATTTGTAAATATTTTGGTTTCTTTTGCTATATTTGAAAAGAGTCCTAAAAATAGAGGCATGATTCATATTTTGTCCTTTTTGATAAGATAGAAAAAAAAAAAAAAAACTCATGAATATTAAATATTAAAACATAATTTCACTTTTTATTTTTATCTTAACAATTTATCAATTGGTGGACATAGAGGTAACTTTGAGTAGATTTTTCTCTTAAAAAACTTGAGTAGAATTATAGGTTTAAAAGCTATTATATCATACTACACTATATGGAGATGTAAAAAAGCTCCTTAACCTAAAAGGCGAATCAGTTATATTATATGACAACCAACGCTCCAAAATATATATATTTTGATGTAATGATATTTTTTGGGCTTTTGATAAGATCAACGATTTTTAGGTGAGAAGTGTGCATCAATTGGACTTAAGTTTGGCTTCAATTGGTAAGGAATCGTTGTTCTTTGATGAGGCAACTGCGATAGTATTGAATTGCCTCTGGAAGAGCAATTTTCCATCTAATTAGGTGAAATTTTGTTGTTGGTGAGTGTTGCAGGATTTCATCTCCACTAAAGGAAATATGGTTGGAAGGGGTTTAGTATTTGATCTGTGATGTCCTTCATGTCAGGGAAATTAAGCATAAGATTTTGGTGCACTTATACTGGGGTGCAAGGAGGTGAGGAAGGTTTGATCCATTTTGTTTGTTCTTTTGCTTCTATTTTATGTGGCAGGGACTCTAGGACATTAATGGATCACTTGAACTAAGTGTGAGAGCATGGTGGTTGAGGAGATGTAATCTGCTACTTGTGGTGTTGTGATAGTTCTAGCCTTTGCGTAATTGGGTAGTGTCTTTGCTCCAGTGTTAGTGGATTCCATTTAAGGCTTCACTAATGAGTTTGTGGGGCATGTGTGAGTAGTGGAGGATACGGTCAGGCCTAGTTAGGAGGCTGAGCAAACAGAGGCAATGGATGTCACATCCCCTCCCGAATTACACTCTTAAACCCGAAAAGACGTGAAGACAGTAAACATCACCCTTTCATGACATCTACTGCTCGACCTTTAACCTTTTCACATAACCAACCCCAAACATAATTTAACAACCACTCTTGTAATAAACATAAATCATAAAGTTTATACAAATTCTTTAACATAATTTAACTAACCATAATATAACCAACCAGAATCCTGAGAAGAAAAACATAAAAGAACAGGATGAGCTAAATAACCCAGTGAGTGGTTAAACATAATACAAAGGGTAACACACAACTCTTAACAAACCAACATCATAGTAACAATTATCCAGAATTTAAATCAATCACAAACGAGGTTATCCACTCAAACCTCAATCACAAAGCACTACTCGGTACTGTTCTCAACTCTGCTGGTACCTCTTAACTCAGCTACTCAAACCTTCCTCTATGTGCATATAGACTTACCTCTGAGAGATCAGAAGCTAGACCCATCGGTCCTTTAACCATCTCACAAAAGATACTTCACACAGGATCAAAAACTAAATTTCCAGTAACCCCTAATCATCTCGTGAAGTTCTACCACCGTCACATGAGCAAAAACTAGATCCTCGGATCCTCTGACCATCTTGTGTAGCCTTACTTTCACTTACTATACATTATTACATCACACATACAAACTGTAAGGAAAAACATTATTACATAAGAAAGTAACCACTCACCGTATTTGCAGTTTCTTTCTTGTAAGTCCTCTTTCTATGACCTTGGATCCTTTGTCCCTTTGAAACCTAGCTTGCCCTTGGATTCCGAGCACACCACTAGGCTGTTAGAGCTCAAAAAACAGTAATCAACAGCACTTTGGACGTCCAAAGTACTCTTTTGGACGACTAGAATCAATTGTTGGACACATGGACTGCTTATTGGACATCTGGGATAGTCTTCTTGTCTGAACGTCCTCTTAAACACCTACTGGAGCCTTGATGGTTGGACGCCTAAACTTCAGAAATTTTCTCCCAAAAATCACCTCCTTGCCCCTCAAAGCTTATAGAGTGAAAATTCTCTCAGAAATTGTGTGATTTCACCTTAAGTCCCAAGCCCTATTCATAGGAGTTGGATTACAAGCCTTGTCATCAAATTTTTCATCACAGCTTGACACACAACCTTACTACATGGCTTCATCATGCTTAACCTTTCCATGCATGATGACACCTCATACTTTTGAGGTGTTTAATTCTTAGTTTGCCACCTCCTACTTTCTTTTCAACTTTTTGGACGCATCCTCAAGTCATTCACGGGCCTTGCCATGGGTCCAACCTTATCCTTCATATGCATCCCACTTGTACTTCCTCAAGGTATGCGTCCTACTTTGGCTAGAAACCCTCAACCATGCGTTTAACCCTCTTGTGTTCATACTATCATGCGTCTAAGACCCCTTGTCCTTAGCAAATCTTCACTATGCGTTCCTCTTTATTCCTTCTATGCATCCATGATAGTTTTTCCCAAACTTTTGTGTCCAACTTTCCTCTCTTTAGGCGTCCTACTCTTGTTTCCTTATGGTATGCCTCTTTTGCTTCCTTTTACCCAACATGAACTATCCAACACTTAAGCCATTTTTCCTCCAATGCCAGGGTATGCGTCCAACACACCCAAAACCACCTTGTACTTTGCCAAATTTTCATCTTCCTAACCTCCTATGTACCCACCTCTTGGCTTGTACAACTTGGTCTAATAGTTTCTCCTTTAACCAAGATAAGTTGCTCCATACTTAGCCAAAATCTCATCATTTTCCACCCTATGTGTCCAACTCTTTCTTTTTACCCTAAGTGTTGCTTTCCAACTATTAACAATCATCCAACACTTAGCTAAAATCTTTCCGAAACATAGACTATGCATCAAACCTATTCTTTTTACCTTCGGTGTCTCTTTCAACTACCATAAGCTCCTCAATACTTAGTCAAAATTCTCTCGAACTTCAAGCATGCGTCCAAAATGGTTCTACTATGCGACCATAATAGTCCTCCCATGTGTTTATGCCCTGAACTTTCCTCCGAGGCATGTGCTTAATCTTGGTCCCAAGTTATATAAGTTAAACTTTTAACTATGTTTCCATCTCTTACTTCCAATACTTAGTCTAATTTTCAATTCCCAAGCTTATGAGTTCATCTCAAGTTCACCTCTTTGTATACCAAGAATGGTTCGACACTTAGATAATTTCATAGCTCAATTATCTCTTTGTGGTCCAATACTTAGAAAAATTGTCTAACGTTGTTTTATCCCAATCACTTCTATAACTTATTCTCTCTTCAAAACTCAAACTTGTACAAACACTTTCCTTTCCCCACCATGTTCAATGCATAGGCTTCCTTAAACTGGCAAAATTTTTCTAACAACACAAGCCCAAAAATTCCACTCTCAAATTTTTCTAACGCCAAGGCTTGTGATTAAAATTTTTACCCAAAGTTCTCTAACCTCTTTCATCCTTTGTGTGAAACCCGGAACTTAAGCTAACTCCATATAGAAGATAAAAGGGAAGTTAATAAGGAATAAAAGAAACCTTTGTGGCACAAGCCTATAGAATTAGACAAATTTTATAGTGGAATTTTTTGGGCTTGTGGAGTTGGAAGCATAGAAGCAAATGCATTGAACATTTGTCATTTTAAGAAACCTTAAAAAATTTGTCATTTTAAGGAGCCTATGCGTTGAACATGATTAAGAAGTTGGAAGCATAGAAGCAAATGTGATAAGTTCATCTACAAGGGGATAAAACGCATGCTTCAAGAGAGAACCGAGGTTGAAACACATGCTTTAGAGGAAAGAGGTGGTGCATGAACGCATGGTAGAGGCATAGTAGGATGCATGGTTGAAGTTCGGGGGAAATTTTGACTAAGTGTTGAAGAGCTTATGGTAGTTGAAAGAGACACCAAAGCCAAAAGAGACTTGATGGATACATAGTCCATGTCTCAGGGAGATTTTAGCTAAGTGTTGGAAGAGTTTTATTAGTTGAAAAGTAACACTTAAAGCAAAAAGATTATGTTGGACGCATAGGATGAGACTTGGCTAAGTATGGAGCAATTTGTCTTGGTTAAAAGATAGACATTTAAGCCAAGAGGTGGACACATAGAAAGCTCTTAAGATGGGGTTGAGTACAAGGTGATTTTAGGTGTGTTGAATGCAAACCCTAACCTTGGAGGAAACTAGCTAAGTGTTGGATAAAAGGAAGCAAATGAAGTGTACCCTAAGGGAACAAGTGTGGGATACCTAAAGAGAGGAAAGTTTGACGTATAAGATAGGGAAAGACTATCATGGACACATCGAAGAACTAAGAGGAACATATGGTGAAATTGTGTGATGATTTGGCTAAGGACAAGGGGTCTTGGACGCATAATAGTATGAAACCAAGAGGGTTAAACGCATGGTTGAAGGTTTCTAGCCAAAGTAAGAACACATACTTTGAGGAAGTACAAGTGAGACGCATGATCTAGGCTAGATGAACGCATGGTGTATGCGTTTAAGCAAGGTTGGACAAATGGCAAGGCTCGAGAGTAGCTTGAGGATGCATCTAAAGGGTTGAAAAGCAAGTAGGAGGTGGCAGACTACGAGTTGACCACCTCACAAGCAAGAGGTGTCATCATGCATGTAAAGATTAAGTATGATAAAGACATATAGGAAGGTTGTGTGTCATGTTGAGATGAAAAGTTTGATGACAAGGCTTGTCAACACACTCGTATAAATAGGACTTGAGATTTTGAGGAAAGGCACATCAATCCGAGTTTGAGAAAATAAGAGGCTTGAGAGAGGAAATAAACTTTGTCTAAATGAAAGGAGAAAAGTACCATGCGTTCATGAAGGTGTATGGGCATCCAAGAGAAGCTGTCCATGCATCCAAAGGAAGACCATGCGTCAAAAGTTTGAGCCAGGCGTCCAACGAGCTATCTATGCATTCTAAGGTTGGCTAGGCATCCATCAGTTGTGTTTTAGACGTCTGCTTGAGCTATCTAGGCGTCCACCATAAAGTTGTCTGTGGGCATTTTTCAGAAACTAGAAACCTAGTTATGTGCTCATAAGGTGAAAACAAGCTAGGGCTTGGAAGAGCATAGCATGGGGAGCAAGGATAAAGGGACTTGGGAACTAAAGTCCTTAAATGCAGTGAGTGACTATCTTTAACGTTCTAGTATGCTAAAGTTATCTTAGACGCATGACATTTATTAGTGTTAATAAGTATGCTTTGTTCATGGGTTAGAAGTTTGATGAGCATGTCAGTTAAGGATTAATAGTACTCAGAATAAATGTTTCTTGAGTAAGGTATTACTTAGAATTATGATTGAGTATATGTTTTAAAAGCATGCTTGTACCCTTAAGCTATATGTAAAAAACTCAATGCTGAAGGACAATGAAAAGACATTCAAGTATTTTTGGGACGCAATGCTAAGGGGCATTGAGAAGGCATATGGGCAACCTTGAGATTGTGATGAGGAGAATTCAATGCTAAGGGACAATGAGAAGGCATTTGAGTATCCCTAGGACCCAGTACTGAGAGACATTGAGAAGGTACTTGGACAATCGGATATCTAAATATTCCTATGTGCACATAGAGAGAGAGTTGACGTTGTTGTGTTTAGATTTCTCCACATCAGCTAAAGTTGCTTCCGATGTTGAGTGTATTGAGCTTGCTCTACCTCAATTAAGGTTAAAAAAGTATGGGTATAACATAGAGTAAGTCGTGTTGCCAGTAGGGAGTGGATACGACCTACAAGGTAAGTTGTGCTGTTGAGCCGTGTGTTGGCAGCAGGGTATGGATACGACATAGAAGGTAAGCTATGTTGCCAACATAATATAAAGGAAAATAATGATTTGTCGTGCAAAGTTGAGCCAGAGGGAAAATACAAACGATACAGAGGAAACTGAGACTATAGACTTGAATAGTTAGCTCCGATGAATTGTGTTATTTATTGTATTATGTTTCCTCTTATGTTATGTTTGTTTATATTTTTAATTTAAGGGTCAAGAGGAACCCTTTGTGACTCATTGGGCCATTTAGCTCTCTTTTCTTTTATGTTTTCTTTTCAGGTAATAGAAGAGTTTTTGTCGCTAAGCAAAGTCGAGGTCTGCCACAAGATAGCTTTTGTAGTTAGGGTTAAAACTCTAGATTGTTGTTATTTTAGGAGTTGCATAAACTTTAAGTTTTATGTGTAATAAAAGAGTGTTGTAAGTTATGTTTGGGAATGGTTTATGTAAAAGGATAAAGGACGAGCAGTAGATGTCACCAAAGGGTGATGTAATCTGTCTTCACTCCTCTTTTTGAGTTTAAGATAGTAATTCGGGAGGGGGTGTGACACTTTGCATAAAGGTTAGGTTGATTTTCCGGGTTTCTGATGCATTCAAAATTGATGCTCTCGGGCTTTAACGTCGTGGCAGCACCGTCTCAGCGCCACAATGCTATGATGCGTCCAGAACGTTACACTCGGGTTTTAGTGTCGCGGCAGCGCCGTCCAGGCGCCGTGGCGCTATCCCAAATTTTGCCCTTTTGAGTTTTTCAGCTCTTTTTCACCGTATTCTTGCTCGGTTTTGATCTTTTAGTCTTTTCTTCTAATTTTCCTCATTTTAACCTAAAAATCACTAGCAAACAAGTGAAATCTAATATAAACTCCCTTAATTTGAGAGGATAGAATTTGTGATACCAAGAGTTGGGGTGCGGCAATGCATTTGTGACTATGCGTTGCAAGGGGAGGAGTAGCCGTGAGCGAGAGCAAAGAATTTTTGGAAAGTAAATTTTGGCTAAGTGTTGGCCAGGCCCCTGCGTTGTGGATTGACTCACGGAGGGTAGTGAGCTGAAGTAGCTGCCGCGTCGAAGGATAAGTAATTTTGGCGGGAGAAGAAATGTGCTTGAGCCATGCGTTTAACTCACTCTGCACTGAGGTCAGTTATGCGCTGAAGCCGATGCGTTGAAGACAGACGTGCGATAAAGTCGCTCCGCGTCGAAGACAGAGTGGTCTTAACGCGATGAAAATAATGGTGTATGACGGGGATGTATGCGTCCAAAATTAGGAGGCGTTGAGGAAGACACC
This sequence comes from Citrullus mucosospermus, assembly GCA_030954485.1. Taxonomy (NCBI): domain Eukaryota; kingdom Viridiplantae; phylum Streptophyta; class Magnoliopsida; order Cucurbitales; family Cucurbitaceae; genus Citrullus; species Citrullus mucosospermus. The sequence continues at coordinate 11,039,213 of CM062057.1, read as the reverse complement.
ATGCGTTGGGTGTGGTTAGTTGCGGAAGGCATTGGAGGAGAAGTCTAACATGAGTGCCTCGCATTGAGGTGAGAACCCTGCGCCAGCCTGCGGGTGAGGGGTAAGTCGGCAACACAAGCCTTGGTGTTTGTGAAGGCTAAGTTGGTAGTATATATAGTTGGATTAATTAAATGTTTAACCATTTTTAAGAAATTTTTGAGAGCTTAAGTCGGTTTCATATTTCAGACAAACTTCAGGAGAAGATTGAGGAAGGTATTCCTGCGGATTTTAGGCGAAATTCTACTCATATTGGTGTTGAAAGCGGAGCTGGAATAGAAGATTAATTGAAGTTGCCCAAACTGAACAGGGGTTAATATTCGGAGTAGAACGGATAGAGGAAGTCGAGTTTAGAGCTAAAATTTGGAGGTTAGTAAGTTGACATAATTCCTAACAAATCTTGTGAAGGATGGTTAAGCTGAAATTGAAGTTAATGATGAAAATCCTTAGGGAAAAACAACACTTACAAGATTGTCAAGCAATCTGGAACAGCATGAAGTGATTTTGGAATAACGAGAGAACGAAGAGGAATTAGGCCTTGAAATTTTAAGGTAAGCTATAAAACTCAATTCTCTATAAGTTGTAGAAGGGAAGAAGTTCTAAATCCGTCTGAAATTATGATTTTTGATAGATTGAAGTAAGAACAAGAGGAAAGGAAGAAATCACAGTGCGGGGTGCCGCTATGAACCAAGTATCGGGCGCTGTCTAAGTACTGGAAGAGAGACGAGTGTCGCTGAGACGCAAAGGAGTCTTCCGTCTCACAAAACTCGCTAGATATCGCTAGGTGTCGCTGCTAAGGTAAGGTAACGCTAGTGTCGCTCAAGCTAGTATCGCTAGTAACGGCTTCTGTTGGTTAGTAATGCTAGAATTCTCGCTTATGATGTTAGTTTGAAAAAAGGGAGATTTAATGTGAAGTAACACAAGGTAAATGTTTCTTGCAGGCCAGGAAGAAATAGGGAAAGCGTATAACCCACGCAAGGCCTAGGAAGAGTAGTGAGTGACTCCTTTATTCTTCAATTCGACTTTTAATAAAAATGTTCTTACAGAATATGATTTTGCAATGAATTGTTTAAAATGCATAATGTTTGGTTGCATTATTTACGAGGCATGTTATACGTTTTCTAAGGTTGATAGAAAGCATTTTCTTTATGAAATGTTATTGAATAACGATCTGTACGACTTTCTATGAAAGAATTTCTATACAAACTATTTATGTGAACGAGTTCTAAAATGTTTTAGAGGAGGCTCAGTGCTCAAGGACATGAGAAGGCACGTGAGTTTCCCCGGGACCCAGTACTGAAGGACATGGAGAAGGTACTTGGGTAACCCGTCATATTCCTATGTGCACATAGAGGCTGATTTGGCTGGTGCATTGAGTTTACTCCGCACTGAACCAGGGATGATTTCGACGTTGAGTGCGTTGAGCGTTGCTCCGCCTCAACTAAGGGAAAAGTTTGAAAAACCAAATTGTTTACTGTTTTACTTCCTTGGAAAACAAGCATACCTGATTTGAAATTGGATTCGTGAGATGGATAGATTTGCGAAAAGTATGCTTCAGCTAAAGAATATGTTAAATACTTGTTTATTTGTTTATATGTAACATGCCTATTTTTTTTTTATAAATGTCCGTTTTACAAGTTTGGTCACTCATTGGGTTGTTAGCTTATGTTTTCATTGTTTTCTTTTCTCCCTCCCCCCCTCCCCTCCCACCCCAGGTAGCAAGGACGTTCCCGGCGCTTAGCCTACTTCAGCTCACCCTGCCTAAGTCTCGAGTTCTTGAAATATAGTCAAGTCTGAGAGTTGTACGTTGTATATAACTTCATATAGATGGCATGTAGACCTAGTAGTTTTGAGTGGGGATTGTAGTGAGGTCTTGTACAATGTATGATGGATGTGAAAGTTTAAATTATATTATATGATAAAAGTGCACTCTGTACAGGGAGTAATGTTATGTTATAAGCATGTATAGTTTGATTGAGTTCTATGAATGTATATGAATAAATGTGTGCACAGGAAGACGAGCAAGGTGAGACAATAGGTGTCACAAGAGGGGTGATGTTTATTGTCTTCACATTCCCTTTCAGGATAGATAGGTAATCCGGGAGGGGGTGTGACATAGAAAGCACTTTTCAAGTGCTTATCAACACCCCAAACTTAGAGATTTGCTAGTCCCAAGCAAAGAATAAAATCAAATAATAGGGAGTTTAGATGAAGAAGTGTGCAATTGACTCATGTCTCAAAGAATAGCATTTAAAGCTTAAGTAGAAACATGCAAGCATATCTATATTGTTATAATCATTCAAGGTCAAATCTTGCTATCTCCCATGTGTGTGTGTGCAAGCTTCCTTCAATTTAAAATGCTAGAACTCAAATTAGGACTTAAGAGAGTTTCTTTAGTTTTCCCCCTACTCTAGCTCATGCACCAATCTTCAAGTTTTCATACATTTCAAGTGAGTAATATGTCCATTAAGGTGCCTTTCAATCATTTTTTTTTTATAGGCCCAAACTTGCATTCTTTTATCTAGAGGCACTAGTTTTTACACATTCACTGTAGGGACTCGTACCTAGTCAATTCCCAAGCATCCTTACTGATCATAACAAAGGCAGCTCTTTTTACTCCTATCCATGCATACTTATTACAAGTTTAACATTTAAAAAGATAGACAAATAGAGCTCATACATTTTGTGTACACTTTTTCTTTTCTCAAGGCATGTATACTCTTTTTTTTCCTTAGTCTAAGATTACAAACTATCATGCATTTCCATTCTCTAACCGGTGGGGCCTTTCGGAGTGACAACCAAATACACCCAACTTAATCCTTTTTTCAGTTAAAGATTCTAAATTAAAGTGGCTACGTGCTCAAGAATATGAGAAATTTTAAGAGGGACTTAAATGAATTTAACTCAAGATAGTGCTATTCTATTTCCACAATAAGTCATCTATCATGCAAATTTGAATCTCATCATGGGCAATCAACATCAAGGCACACAACTATAAACAACATTCCCATTAACTTTGAAAGCTCCAAAATTTTCACAATTTTTCAAAAATTGACATGCATATGATCATTAAAACCTTCACAAACATGCATAGCAGGATAAGAAAACACACAAAAGTACGAGAGACACCTCCCACCCCAAACTTAGAATCATGCATTGTCCCAATGCATAAGAGCATCTAACAAAGAAGGAACAAGCCTGGGAGCAAGCGGGAAGCCACCAAACAGGCTTGGTTTAAGGAGTACTTTGTGTGATAAACCAAGTTTCTGAGAGATAAAGCATATGAGTGACTCTAAGATTTATTGAAAATAAAATAAAAAGAAAAGTAAAGAAAGCAATAAAATTGGGTTGTCTCCCAATAAGCGCTTGGTTTAACGTCTTCTAGCTAGACGGGGCTTACGAATCACGGTGGATCCCAAGGTGGTTTCTTTCTTTCATGCTGGATCACCTAGAACTTTTAGTATTCGCCCACATTGACACTCACAAACATATTCATTAGCATTTAGTGAGTTAGTCAATAATTCATTATCAAATTGGACATCATCTTTACTAATGTAATTAAGTATCGTTAAAGAATCATCATGCTTAAATTTTATCAGACTCACCACTTCATTTTTAACATGCTTCTCCATGGTTTGTTCATAATTCATTATAGGTTTGGGAGGCATGCAAGAAGAACTAGGAAAATTATCACAACTAGAAACATGCTTCATAGGATTTTCTAATTTAACTTCAAGCATGCCATTAGTCTTACCATTCAAAGGAGGTTTATCATGCATAGAGTTTATATTCGAAAAGAAAGGCGATGTTACCTTTGTGCTTGGCTCATGATGCTCATACCTTTCTACATTCAGATGCTTAGGGGTTTTAGAGATGTCAAATGTTACCTCCTCATCGTTAAGGCGGAATGTGAGCTTTCCATCTTACACATCGATGAGGGCCCTTCCGGTGGCCAAGAATGGTCTTCCAAGGATTATGGGGACTTCGGCATCTTCCTCCATGTCTAATATCACAAAGTCCGCCGAGAAGATAAACTTGTCTACCTTAACCAAGATGTCCTCCACAATGCCATAGGGATGAACAAATGATCGATCGGCCAAAAGCAAAGATATGGTAGTTGGTTGCACCTCCCTCCATTGAGCTTCCTAAACATGGATAAAGACATTACGTTAATAGAAGCTCCAAGATCACAAAGTACTTTAGTAACCTTATTATTGCCTAAATGACAAGGGATAGAGAAACTCCCTGTATCCTTTAGTTTTGGAGGCAATTTCCTTTGTAGTTCCGCACTACATTCTTCGGTTAGTGCAGTCATTTCATAATCTTCATACCTTTTCTTCTTGGACAATACATCCTTCATGAACTTGGCATACTTAGGCATTTGTTCTAATGCCTCTGCAAAAGGAAGGTTAATTTCTAACTTTTTGAATATGTTAAAGAACTTTGAAAATTGAGCATCAATCTTTTTCTTTTGAAATCTTTGAGGAAAAGGTAAAGTGTTAGGAATAAAAGAAGTAGAGTTAGAAGTACTCCCTATGTTGAACTTTGATTTCTCCTTTTCCTTAGATGCACTCTCTTTTTGTTGAACATCCTCTATGATGGCTTCATCTTCTTCGTGGAAGCTCATCATCTTCATCATTGATCAAGGAAGTGGATAGATTTTTCCCACTCCTCAAAGTCACGGTCTTGCACTCCTCCCTTAGGTTTATCTCAGGGCAACTAGGGAACTTACCCTTTTGCATTGTTTGGAGAGAAGTTGCCATTTGACTAAGTTGAACCTCCAAGTTTTGAATTGTCTTACCTTGGCTTTGAACAGTGCTTGAAATAGCTTGGATCGAATTCTCCAATGTGGTTATCCTTGCTTTTGACTCTTTGACAAAGTCAAGCATTATGTCCTCTAGTGATGATGTCTTTGCACTCCCCCCTCCATTGAATCCTTGAGGTGCTTGCAACACATTCTTGTTGTTAGCTTATGAAAAATTCTCATGATTCCTCAAGTTGGGATGATAGTGAGTTGGAAGTTGTTGTTGACCTCGGTATTGTCCTCTATCTACATAATTGGCTACCTCCAACTCACTTGGCTCTTATTGATTTGCCATGGCCGCAAGGGAAGCTATGGATGATGGACTTGCTTGGACTTGGCTTCCTTGAGAAAATTTAGATAAAGCATTAGTGAGAGAAGCCAATTGAGATTTTAGAGAACTTACCTCGTCAATCTCATATCGTCCGGTGGCTTTTGGGATGATTAGAGAAGACCGTTCACATGGCCAATTGTACGATGTAGTGGCCAAGTCTTCTAGTATGGTGTACGCCTCTTGAGCATTCTTTGAAAAAATTGAGCTTCTAGCGGTTGCATCTAGTATGGATTTGGTTGAGCTTGCTAATCCATTGTAGAATAGTTGAATTTGCAACCAATCCGGGTAACCATGTTGAGGCACCTTTCAAGAGATCCTTATACCTCTCCCAAGCCTCATAAAGTTGTTCATCCTCAAGTTGGTGGAATGTTCCAATCTCCGTTCTTAGTCTTTGAGATTTAGCCGGTGAAAAATATTTGTTCAAGAAAGCTTGAGCTAAGATCTCCCACGTTGTAATGCTATCCGGAGGTATGGTTTCCAACCAATCTTTAGCATGATCCTGTAAAGAGAAAGGAAAAAGTCTTAGTTTAATTGCATCGTTAGAAACACCATTCATCTTTACCGTCCCACATATCTCTAAGAAAGATCGTAAGTGCTTGTGAGGATCTTCACTGGTTCTTCCTCTAAAGGCTAGCTCACTAGCCATGTGGATCAACCCCGGTTTTAACTTAAAGTTGTTGACATTGATGGGTACATTCATAATGTCGGGTTGATTTGTCGGTAATGTCAGTTGGAAGTAGTCCTGAATTGCCTTTGGTATCTCCTCCGCCATCTCCTCGATGTGATTGTGTTGAATCCTTAGGTTTCTTTTACAAGTCCTTTCAATCTCAGGATCAAGAGGGAGAATATTAGTATTATCTTGAGGCATAAACCGACAAAATAATCAAAAATAATAAAAAAATAAAAAAATAAAAAAAATAAAATAAGATAAAATAAAATAAAAAAATAGAATAGAATAGAATAAAATAAATTAAAAAAGAAAAAAATATAAAATACAATAAAATAAAATAAAAATAAATAAATAAATAATCAACCAAATAATATACACCTCAAATTAAGATATATCAATTCTAATGAATATTAAATAACAAAAACCGTTCTTTGGATCCCCGGCAACGGCGCCAAAAACTTGATGCGCACTTTTAGTGTTAACCGCAAGTATACGGGTCTAGTTATAATATAAGACGGTGAAGTCCGAATATCGTTCCACTGGAGATCCAATTGTGAAGGTTTAAGTTACTTAGTTATTCTAGAGTTGAATCAATTTTATTTGAGGATTGGAATTAAAGTTGTTAATTATGGAAAATATAAACCAAATAAGGAAAGTATTAAAGTGAGAAACACAAGAGTCAAAGAGAGTTCTAGGGTAATGAATCCTTGTTTATTTCATCATGCAATATTATAGATTTCATGGATTTCATTGTAATTCATATGCCTAAGTCTAGAAACTTAATTCCAAGTTATTTTCTCTAAAAAATAACACTTTCTCATGTAACTTGATTGACTACTAATCTCTTGAAACCAATACAAATTACATGGCATTAAGAATAGTCTTTAGCAACTATTATTGTCAACCTAACTACTCTCGTGATAGATTTACGACAATTCATTGTTATAGATCAAGTTAAACATACAATCTCTCAATCATACATCTAACCTAACATGTGAAGATGGCTAGTACACAAGAATTAAACACAATAACAATGAAAAGCATAATCATTCCAACAAAACCATGAAAGTCTACAAGATCAACATGAATTCATAAACAAATCATCAAGACCCTAAAACTAAAGAGTTTAGCCACTCATAGCTTGAAGCAACATGTTTAAACAAAATAAACAAAGAAAGAGTGTAAAGAAAGGGAAACTCTACTGAAAATAGGCTCTTAATTGAGGTAGCACCGTCACGATCTCCTTGGCTCTCACGTCGAAATTTGAAGGGCACCACGACTATCTCGAACTCTTTTCCTCTTCCTTGCAACTAACTCACTCTTTGAACTCTTTTATGAACTCTCACTCAATTCTCTCCTTCTTATGACTCTTTAGGTCTGTAAATTGATGGTTGATTGATTCTTGATGATTAGGGTTGCTGGAAACCCCCAAATTTATAGAGTTGGCCGCCCAAAAATTTACCAAAAATAACAAATTTTCATTGAAGTAAAACTGGTGCCGCGGCGCTAGGGTTGCATCCAAAATTGTTGCTCTCGGGTTTTAGCGTCGCGGCAGCGCCGTCCAAGCGCTGCGACGCTGTGATGCGTTCAGAATTGATGCTCTCGGGCTTTAGCACCGCGGCAGCATCGTCCAAGCGCCGCAACTCTGTGATGCGTTCAGAATGTTGCGCTCGGCTTTTGGCGCCGCGGCAATACCGCGATGCTATGATGCGTTCAGAACATTGCGCTCAGGTTTTAGCGCTTTTGAGTTTTTCAGCTCTTTTTCGTCGTATTCTTGCTCGGTTTGATCTTTTAGTCTTTTCTTCTAATTTTCCTCATTTTAACCTAAAAATCACTAGCAAACAAATGAAATCTAATATAAACTCCCTTAATTTGAGAGGATAGAAAGCACTTTTCAAGTGCTTATCAGTTTCACAGTGGATCCTCCTAAATTGCTCTATCCCGCTCCTCAAGTCTTATCTTTATCTTGTGATGTTGGATGACGATGTGGTGATGGGGTAGGGGCTTTGGGTTACATCCTGTAGAATCATGAAGGGAAGCTCTAATGCTTTAGGTGTAGACATGTGTGTGGGGAGTATGATGTGTTGCTCTTAGAGGTGTAAGCCATAGTTGATGGATTGAAGATTGTTGCATCTCAGAGTTTCTATTCGATCACCATGGAGTTTGATAGTCTAATTGTGATGTGATTTTTGAAGGCTGAGGAGGTCAATTTTACTATTTTAAGGTTTTTTATGGAGGAGAATTCTTGAGTTGAATGTAAGCAAGATTGTGCGGCAATTTCAACATATTAGTTGTTACCAAAATCATGTGTGGCAGACCGTTTGGTCTCTTGAGCACTTAACGTGGTATGCTTTCAGGTGTGGTGGAAAGATTTTCCCATTTGGATTTTTCGACTGGTTGATGCGGATTATCGCCTTCTAATTTTTGTAGCATGTGTTCTTGTATGCCGTTCTCAAAAAAAACATTAAAAAATCCAGCTAAAGCGATTATAATTTAATTGACATGTAGATATGTTAGCGACCAAAGAAGTCTATAGTTTGAATCCTCCTATCGCTACTTAAATAAAAAAGAAAATACTAAACAAACATATGAATTACAACGATTATTTTAATGACATAAAATGTAACACCCCCATCCTAGATATTTATATATATATCTATATTTTTACCTAGGAGTGAGTGTTACCTAGTTTGTATTCTGTTAAACACTGTTATATATACATTTCTATATCATAACCAACTAGCAAAATGCTTAGCCTTTACAATAGTTATGCAAAAATTTCCTGATAAGATAGCATCATAAGTAAGATTTTAAAGGCTATGTTTAAAGTTTACAGGTATGCCTGGTGATCCTCACAAATGCCACTCAAAATAAGTACAATTTCTACATGAGGATGGGATTTACAAGTTCCCAATTACAAAATTCTAATTTGGCTCAGACGAATCTTGATGGTAGGCTAGGCACCCCGAACACGCTCGCTACCTGGAAAGAAAATATCAGAGAAACAAGAATCTATGAGCTACAATGCTCAGTGAGTGACTAACTAAAGTATAAACTCAATAAAAACATAACTACAATCATTTGTATGAACTGCTTGATCATGCTTCATATCATGCTTCATAACTTGTAAATAACTATAATTACGTAAATGGATATCTTTTCATTGAACCTTTGTTGAGGCGGAGCGAACTCAAAGCACCCAACGTCAATAAGCCTTACCTGTGTGGAGAAATCTCAACACATCAGCGTCAGATGCCTTTTATTCTACTTATAAGTCTGTCTGATCTCGGGCTGCTCGTGTACCTTCTCATGTCCTTCGGTACTAGGGTCCCAGGGAAATACTCAATCACCGTCTTTATATCCTTTGGTGAGAGCTTCATAGAAATACTAGGGATGCCCATATGCCTTCACATGTCCTTCAGCATTGGGTCCATCTTTCTAGAGCACTAACTTGCACATCACATTTATCATAATTTAACAATAATCATAATATCTCAGACTTCATAAAATACTAGGGCTGCCCATATGCCTTCACGTGTCCTTCAGCATTGGGTCCCATTCGAATCTTTCTAGTGCACAGACATGCACAATACATTTATCATAAATTAACTATAATTATGATATCTCAGAATTCCCAGAACATTCATCTAGCAACTAGCTTGGTAAAACTTAGAACATTATCTGATACATTATCAAGCTCTATCTCACATATAAGATATGTCATAGTTTCATACATAGAAGTACACTTCAACTCATGCTTCAAAAATATTATTAAGCATATAGAAAATAATATTCAAGTTAGCTTATCTCAAACCATAAAGTCACTCACAATTTATTCCGGGCTCCGAGCGGGTTATACGCTTTCCCTAGCTCCTCTTGACCGGTAAACACACATTTTTTTGTGTTAGACATTTCTAATATTCCTCTTTATATTCACTATGCTTGCTTAAATATCTCAAACATGGGTTTTCATCACTAGTCCCTCTCTTGTTTACAACTTACAATAATGAGCGAGATTCACAGGTATCAGCGAGATTATTAAATTAAACTACTCATAACCATGCGGCATCAGCGACACCCAGCTTCGCGAGACTAGCAATATTACCTTAACAAGCGATACTCAGCGAGAGTCAGCGAGAGTTGTGAGACGCAAGGCCCTTTGCTTTACCAGCGGCACTTGTCTCGCTGATCACCCTCCAACTCTTTAGCGACACTTCTGTCCTAGAGACCCCCCGATGGTCAGTGCTTTCTTCTTTCTTTTCTAACCCGTTCTCAAAACTGCTAAACATCGAAATCCAGCCAAAATCAGAACTTTCTCTCTTCTACAAACTTGTAAAGAAGTGAGCTTTCTAACTTACCTCAAGATTTCAAACCCTAACTTTTCTTCGTTTGAGAACTATTCTCGAATAACTCCAACTGCCTCGAATCAACTAGCAGCTCATGTAGTAGCTCAACTCCGAATACTTCTTCCTTAAATTTAACATACTCTTGCTCAAATTTGGCTTAAACATCCTTTACAGGAGTTGCTAAGAATTAACTCACTCACTTTTAAAATTTTTACCCTAGCTTCAACTTCCCCAGCTCACTCTTCTTCAAACACTGAATGATGTCTAGATTATCACCAACAGTCAAGCTTCTGGTTCCAGCTTCAATTTCTCCAAGGAAATGATTTGGTTCCTACTTAACTTCGACATAAACAACTTCTTCTACCTCTCCTCGTTCTTACTTAGGTTGGCCGACGCAACCTTCCATGCAAAGCTTCAGCAACGCATAGCTTCAACTTGCTGTTTTACAACTGCTCAACGCCCAGTCGCCGGATAGCCGATTAACGCATGATCCTCTCAGCCACTATTCTAATGTACTAACACATACCAATCTTCAACGCATAGTAGTCTCCAACGCATAGTGGCCTTCAACGCATAGTGGCTTCCAACGCATAGTGGCTTCCAACGCCTCATGGCTTTCAACGCCTCGTGGCCGTCAACGCCTAATGGCCTTCAACACCTCGTGGCCTTCAATGCCTAGTGGCCTTCAACGCCTCGTGGCCTTCAATGCCTCGTGGCTTCCAATCACGTGTCCATGTCGAGCTACCTTCTTCAACGCCTCGTGGCTTCCAACATTCTACTCAGCCAACTTTCTCTAATCACTGCCCATTTCATAGTTTCTTCTTAACTTGCCAACTCCCAAATGTTAGTAGGGCTTACAGCGTTTCTCTACCGCATACTACCGGGCATTAAAGTCTCAAACGCATACTTCTATGCGTTTGTTCCTTACTGCATAATACCATGCGTCTGTCTTAATTACATACAATCATGCGTTTTACCTTTATCATGCATTTCCTTCGTCTCTACCATGCGTCCAACATGGTCTTCCACTAAGTATGCATCCAACTTCACTTACCTCTCAGTATTTTGTGTACACTTTTTTCTCAAAGGCATGTATACTCTTTTCTTTTTTCTTAGTCTAAGATTATAAACTATCATGCATTTCAACTCTCTAACCGGTTGGGCCTTTCAGAGTGACAACCAAATACACCCAATATAATTTTTTTTTCAGTTAAAGATTCTAAATTAAAGTGGCTACGTGCTCAAGAATATGGAAAACTTTTAAAGGGACTTAAATGAATTTAACTCAAGATAATGCTATCTTATATCCACAATAAGTCATCTATCATGCAAATTCAATCTCATCATGGGCAATCAACATCAAAGCACACGACCATAAAAACATTCCCATTATCTTTGAAAGCTCCAAAATTTTCAAAATTTTTCGAAATTTCATTAACATGCATATACTTATTTTTTCCTCTATTGTGGTCATGATCTTGACTACAACCACGATTACTTAAAATTCACAACATTCATTTCAAGAAATGTTGTTCCAGTTGGTCAAGATTTATGATTTTTCATCTACGATAATTAAAATCCACAAGATTCACTTCAGGTAATGTTGTTGCTCTAGTTGGTCAAAAATCATGTTTTTTTTTTAATTAATAACTCATTATTTCATTCAACCTCAAGAATACATGAAATGAATTTAAAATACCTTTAAAATATCTCTCTCGATATTACTACTTCAGGAGCATATTCAAGACATGAATTGTATTCTGTAACATATTTGCATTAGTGACTTTCTCTCTGCAAAATTACAATTTTGAGCTAATTTTAAATAATATGGAGTTGTAACCACTTATTGATTTGAAATCTTGGAGCCTCAGTGCATCCATTCATAACAAGTTTTAAGAAGAATAATTGGTTTTCAATAATCATATCTTTATGGCATCCAGGTATATTTCCGCATAAAGTATTCATAACAAATAATTATTACCATAAAAATCAAATGTTACAAATTCTAATTTTGTAAAATTAGTCATGGTAATACTATCACACAATATTGTAATTATATTAGAAATTTAATATATGCAAAATGACATTTAATTTATTAATTAGAATGAAGCGGGAAAAATCGACATACCTTTAGGACCTACCTTTAGCAAGGAAATGTAAGAGCTCGTGCTGATAACGTGTTGTAAAACTGAGGAGCAAAACGAGGCACATGAGGAACACAAATATCGAGAAAATATAATATTAAAATAAATATAATATATTATAATAAAATAAATAAATAACAAAATATAAATAGGTATGTTTTCAAATATGGCAAAACTATTGAAAATAATTACAAACATAACAAAATTTTACTTTCTATATATGATAGACTGCGATAGATCAAGATAGACATTTATCACTTTAGCGATAGACACGGGTAGATAAGAGGTGGAAATGTCATTATTTATAGGCAATTTGGTAGGTAAGAGGTGGAAATACATAACCACTAAGGATATGTGATTACGAGACACATGGATAACACATGGGGTAATGGGAGAATGACACTTGTTTCTTAAGAACACTAAGTATGTGCATCCAATATTTATATATATTATTTATAATATAAACATAATTAAATTTTAAAATGTTATTGAAAATTACTTCAATTGGTTAGTTCTCTCTTTTTTTTCTTCCCTTCATTTCTTATTCACTAACTAAAATTTACATTCCAACAGTAGCTATATGAAAAGTACCTGAACATATTATTAATAAAGTCAAAATTGGTACTTACACGACATTGTAAAATATTCATAAAATAGTAGAACTTAATTTCAAAATTTTAAGATTGACGAGAAGAAATTTATATAAAATTAAAAAAAAAAAAAAAAAAAAAAAAAAAAAAAAAAAAAACTCATTGTAACTTTAATTCTATGCACAACAAAGTGTATGCAAATTCTCGTACTTAACTCCAATTTAAACTATCATTACCTCCAAATGCAGACTTAAAAATACTTCATACTGAACCACTTCACATCTCAAACAAAAACATTTCAAGTTTAATAATTTCAGACTAAATAAATAAATAATTGTTTGCCCCTCAAACGGCCGTTAAATGACACATTTAAAAATTTTAGGGTATTCTTTCACCACATTATTTTCCAAACATCCTGTCAGGTTTATTTACGCAAGTCCATCAATTTTTTTTTTTTTCATTGGATGAAAAAAGTGTTTGTTTGTGCTTGTAAAAAAATAAAAAATTAATTAAAGTGAGCTAAATATCTTGAGAATTATTAAGGGTAGAAAATCACTCAAATCAAACCTTAACTATTTCAAAGATTAGAGATTCAATGGGTCGTAATCGAATCCTGAAGAAGTCAAGAACGACCACCAAAGCCATATGAGAATCTGATCCTAAGAATAGCGTGAGGCTGTACATAGCTTAAGATAGTGTTAGAACTAAACTCAAAATAGTTGAGTGTTATCGGATGAAGGGTCGTTCATGGCCAAGTTTTGACCACAGTTGAAATTGGTCAAAGACCAAAGGATAGACACACCAAGCTGTCGGTCACGATGAGATAGCTTAAGACCAAATATTTAGCTTTCAGTCATGCTTTTAAGTAGCGGTGGATCTAGAATTTCATATTAACCAGTTAAAATTTTAACTTAACTTTTAAAATTGTATATATATATATATATATATAGTTCTTATATAAACTTTAAAAAAATACATAATGGGTCTTAAATTTTTTATTTGCATGTTTGATATGTATTCTTTTAAAAACAAATCTATCTATTTGCTATAAAATTGAATATCAAAGATTTTATTAGAAACAAAAATAATTTTTTTTCCTAATAAAATGATTGATTTTTAAATATTATATGAGATTTATTAGACAGAAAATCGAAAGTTATATATTTATTGGACATTTTTAAGGGACTTATTAGAGTTAAATTTAAAAATTTAACGATTTATTAGTCATAATTTTCAAAACTAATAACTACACTTGTAATTTAACTTGAATGTAATTTTAAATACATTGATATATGATATCTAAATTAAATAATATTTATTAAAAATTATTATAAATTTTAACCGAATTATTTACCTAAATATATAAGAACAAAATGAAACCTAGATATTTATAGAAAAAAAAAAAAGAAAAAAAAATTAAACATAAAACCAAGCTTTTTCTTAATATGTACACATATATGAGAAAAATTAAAAATGAATGTTAAGTTTTCCTAGCTTGTTACAAATGAGGTAAAAGTTAAAATTTTACACGTATATTTTGTAAAATTAGGAATATGAAATATGATATAAAGTTAAAATTTAAAATAATGTATAAATATATTTTGAAAATTTCAAACAATAAAAATTAACTAAAAAAAGATGAAAAAGCACCACGAGTCTCGACCACTAGGCAACTCCAATGACATATACCCCTTCTGCCGCTGCAGCAAATACTCATACATTGCCCTCAAAGAGAAGCATTCTTTATGTCTATTAATAATATAACTACAAAATTTGGTATTTTGGTAAATGTCACGATGTCGGAGGGCACGTGCCCCTGCTTTTGAGGCATGACCAATTACGGGCTATGAACGCCATATGGAAGGTGGCATGGGCACTTCTGGCCATGCAAGTGGTGAGTTGAGCGTAGACACATTTAGCCATGTATGACTATGTTTAGCCATGCAACCTCAGGACAATTTTAGATTTACGTCAAAATGAGACAAGGTGGCATTATATATTCCCTTAAATTCATATCATATACAAAAAAACCGAAGATTAACTAGTTTATACCACCTAGAAAATGAGTCTTATATAGGCATGAGGGGTTGCCGAAAAAGGTACCATTGAAGACATTTTTTACTTATTTCATTAATATTCATTTTGTAAACTCAATTTTAATTTGAGTATTGAAGTGTACATGACTTAACATCACACTAATGTTTAGTTTGGGATGTTTTTTAAGGTATTTGTATGATTTTTTCCTTGAGAATTAATAGTTGGTACGTTTTTTTGGGGGTATCAATAAGAATAATGCATTTTACAATTTTTCAATACACCAAAATAATTTAAAACATTTTCTATAATTTTAAAAATCACGTCATTTTATTATTATTATTATACTCTTATTACATTAGATTTAAAATATATCACATTTGGGAGGAAGATGTGAATTTCTAACCTGTCAAAAGCTGTCGTATTTAAACTATTTAGTTATGTTTAATGGACATACGAGACCCGACTTTCAATGACATTGATATGATTGCCCTTGCCGGCCAGCTATCTAGGAAGGTCCAATATTTTTTTTTATTTTATTTATTATTATTTTTATTTTAGTATATTTTTAAATATAAAAAATAAATTAAAATATTTACAAATATACCAAAATTTTATTATGTATTTGCGATGGATTGTAATAGATTACTATATGGGTTTATCTATTTTTTTGATAAATAATAGTGTATTGCGAAATATTGCAAATAGAGGATAATAATATTTTATTATTATTTATAAATATTTTTAACAGTTTTATCAATTAAAATAATTTTTTATTTTTTTTATTTTTTAATTTTACTAGTGGAGTCAGAAACTTAAATTACACAAGAAGGGAGTCAAGGGGGAACAGGTACATGTGTGCACCAGGTTGGAAACCTCCTTAAAATGTTACATTAAAAAGCCAGAAAATCGAGGTTCTAAAAGCAAGTGAACAACCTCTGATGGAATAATTAACAATTTAGTCTTCGATTTTCCCAAAATGAGGGAACATAATTTCAATTGTCAACACCCATTTTTCTAATTCATCCTCAACCGATTATAGGGTTTGGATTTTAATTACTTAGACTGACTAGAAAAAGAAATATATTTTTCAAAAAAGTAATTTCATTTAGATATTTTGAATAAAACCTACTTAAATTTAAAATGCTCATATATTTTGTTTACAATTTTTTTTTTAAATAGCTTAATATATAAATTGGTTTAGTTTATTATTTACTAAATGTTCCTATTCGTGTCAAATTACTATAATTGACTATTATTATATACTATAAACTAATAATATAAAAATATTTTTTATTGATCAAATTTTTTGTTAGCATATGATCAATTTAATTGGTCATCAAAATTAGTCATTGGATAGATAATTAATATTGTTGGTCAACGAAGTTTGTTGCTAAAGATGGTTGTCGAAGGCGGTCATTGCTGAAATTGGTTGTCAAAGGGGGTCCGCGGAGTTGGGCATCGAGGGTAATCACTAAAGACAGCCGCTGGAGTTAGTCATCAAAGTTGACCACCAAAATTGGTCATCCGTATATGATCGCTAGAGTTGGTCAATGGAGTTAGTTGCCGAAGTTGGTCGTCTATGGTGGTTGCCAAATTTAATCGTCAAAGGTGACAACCAAAGTTGCTAGAGTTGGTTGCCAAAAGTTTCGCCAGAATAGGCGGTCGATGGAGGGCAGTGTTAGCTAGGTGACAACCATAGTGGAAATGAGGTAGAGGACTAGTGAGAGTAATTTGGTAATTTTATGTATAATACAAATTAGGGATAGATTAACCATTAAGCACTCAAAAATTACTTTTTAAAAAGTTAATTATTTTAAGTGTTTCTCTCAAGCCATCTTATTTTATAAACTCATTTTTCAAAAGCTATTTTGGGTGGTTGCAAACTACTCCAATTTTTTTCTAAATGATCTTTTTTTTTCAAAATTAAACACTTGAAAAGTCAAATCAAATACAACCTAAGTTGTCGGTAATGAGAAGATTTAGCTATTTTAAGTGGTTGAACTTTTTTCAAAATGAAACAGTTGAAAAATTAAACCAAATACACATTAATGGTGTGTTTAAAATACACTTTCAAGTGGTTAATTCAGAAAATAAGTCATTTTGAAAAAAAGAAAATTTGAAGTGTTTGGCAACCACTCAAAATAGATTTTGACGAGCACGAAGTTGTGGGTAATGAGAGGAGTGGCTTGTATATTTTATAAAGAAAAATGCAAGATTCTCAAACATGTCTATCAATTACTATTGAGTTATATAAACTCACTCTTAACTATCTCAAATTCAATAAGCAATGAGATGAGTAGTCCATATATATAAATTCCTTAATTTTTCTAAATAAAGACCCCTAAAAATAAATATAATGCGCATAATACAATTATGGTAAAATGCATATCACTGTCACCCACAAATAAGGATGAATAAATTGCTGTATATAATCAACATACCATTAAATTCATTGTATTAACAAATATATAGCAGCATGAACCAAAATATTTAAAAATATAGCAAAATTTCACTATCTATCTACAATAGACCGCAATAGATTGTGATAGACTATGTAATTTTTTATTAGTTGTAAATATTTTCAGCAGTTTTGCCATTTAAGATAATTTCTCAAAGATAATAAAGGATAAAATCTTTTTTCTCAAATATCCACAAAATATTGTTTAATGAATATATCACTAATATCTTTACAAACAGGTAGAAATATTGCCAAAATATTGTGAATATATCGCCAAAATATCACGAGATGTCATTTTTTTTCCTTTTTCGATTTTTAGCTTTTTCAATTTTCGAACTTTCCAATTTCCAAATTTAACTTTTTTTTAGCTTTATCTTCCATCCAAAATCTTCATATCCAAGAAAGGAAATTGGAAAAACGAACTTATATTGTATGTTTTAATCTCATTCTAACTTTTATATTGAATTTTCACTTCATTTTTCATCTCAAATTTGAATTTATGTGAATCTTCTATCATGCAAAACTGTCATTTTCATGAAATGAAACATAAAAAAAGAACTTATTTTTTTTAACATCATTAGATTTTCTTTCATTGAATTTTCACATCATTTCACCTCAAACTTAAATTAATATGATGTTGAAGATAAGGGTTATGCAAACTAAAGCAGATAAGGTCAAGAAAGCTACTGATTATCTGGATTTGCTTGAAGTTGGGGTTGAGCTTGGTGATGAAGAAAATGATTCACTCTATATGTGGGTTAAGTCAACACATGCATGCCAATGATGCTCGAGATAGTCTGATCATGGTCATAGAGCTGGTGGACTAGGAAGTGAAGTAATAAGAAAACCTTTCATTCGCAGAAGATCCATGAATGATGATGCTCAAGTTGATCAAACTCACTTGTTTCAAATATAGATGAATGAGTTTGGATAGTCAATATGGACATGGAAAATATGCCTATAACAACAATAATTATGGTTATTTGCAATAGTAACTATAGTCATTCAAATGACTACAGTTCTATGTTATAGTGATTTAAACAGTCCCCTACAACTTTACCATGTCATACTTGCTGACTATCCTCACAAACCAACACGGGTCCTTTCAACATGCTTTGTCCTTACTCAAATGCTTCCTAGGAAAAGTCCCAAGAAGTCACCCAAAACAGGACTGCTCCAAGCTAAGCATGCTTAATTTTAGAGTTCCTATAATTGAGCCACCAAAAAAGAAATGTGCACTTTGTTGGTATATAGGTATAGTAACTTTCAATTCTTTTAAATCTAATATTGCCACTGTAAAATAAATTGTGCTACTGTTGGGATAGTACTCCCAAGGTACTTATCTTACTATTGAAAAGTATTTGACCTATTTGTATGATTAAGACTTTACCAATGACATATATATTCATTTCATATTCATTTTCGGTCTTCACTATTATCTATTATTTCATTACTAATCATTTTGACTTCTAGTTAAAATAAGTTGTTCTAAAACTTCACTAAAACATTTAGATTGTTTTTATAAATTTTGGTGATCTCTCACTAAAACATTTAGATTATTTTATAAATTTTTGTGATATCCATGATTTTTTTTCTAGAATATCTGTCGATATATCCTTAAATTTGAATTATAGATATTTATGTCGATATTTTCACCGTGACCTATAAATATTGGATTCATACTCTTTAATGGTAAAATTTAAAAATTTAAACTGACTTAATTCGGAATATTAGACACTATGATTGATTTAGTTAGAATTTTATTATTTGATAGATTATGACAGAATTATTAATTTATTACCTTTTAATTATAACTGTTGTTGCATGCATAGATTTCGATTGATCATTGTTGTTTAAAAAAAAAAAAAATGTTGTTTGAACTATTAAACATAAATCGGAATTCGTACAAATAAATTTTAACTGAGTCGACAAGAAATTTTATTTTATTTGTAATCATTCAAAAATTATTCAAAATAGTAAAATTGTTAAAAATATTTATAATTAATAGTAAAATACACTGTTTATTTGCGATACACCACGATAAATTATAAATAAAAATCTATTATAGACTATAAATAAAAGTCTATTGTAGATATACAGTAAAATTCTGCTATATTATAAATAGTTTAATTTTTTTTTGCTATATTTGAAAAGAGGCTCTACTTATTTGTAACTATTTTTCCTTTTTTCTCTTTTTATTTTTTAAGTAAGCAAGTTTCAAAGTTTAAATATTACCAATAAAAGATACGTAATAGTAGTAGTTTACATTCGGGGGCGATCCACGTGGGGAAGAATTGATTCAGATTATATATATGTTTATTAACTTTATGTTAACATAAAAAATCTTTACTGAGTGATCAGTGGGGCAGAGAAAGACTAATTGTTTAAACTTAGTTTTACATTTCAAATTTCATTATAGGTACTCGGATAATTATATAATTTAATTTTACTTAATTCAAATATTATATCAATGTATTTAAATTTATTTAAATGTTAGATTATAAATTTAGTCAAATTGTAAATAATAAATCTCTAAATTTTTTTTTTTTGTCTAATAAGTTAGACAAATGTCTAACATATCTATGAACTTTCAATTTTATATCAAATAGAGTAAGATATTAAAAAAATTAAAATTAAATTTTTTATTGAACATAAAATATATTCTTTTATCTTAATTCACCCTTAAAATTTCAACTTAGTAAATAATAGATAGTACATTATTTATTTATTTATTTTTTAAATGTACAATAGGACTTTTTAGACACTAAAGTTAAATTTTTTGTTAAATTTTATATATGTTATAACAATTAATTTTTAACATTTTAGAATATATATAATATATTAACATTTTATATATTATATAATATATAATATATAAAATTAAACACAAAATCTAAAAAATTTAGGGACCTAAGAACGCATTTTAACTTTAAAAGACCATAAATTTTAGCTGAGTATTCCTTCAAATAAATTTTAACTTTTAACTGAGTCAATTTATTGTTTAAAGATCATATATAGACACAAATTTAAAAGTACACGAATAAAATTTTTTCTCTATAAAAGATTGTACCTAAGTAACATTAAGTTTTAGATCCATTGTTTACTTTTGATGCCATTTAACTTTATAATAGTCATTAATGTCTTGTCACACCCATGTGCATTGGGGAAATATACACACAAAAACAACTTTAAGAATCTACCAAATTACTTTACAACTTACAAGCCAATTATCTAGGGATGTCACTTAAAAAAACGAAAAATCATTCTTTTTAGGTGAAAACTACTCCATTATTTATTATTCTTTTTGATAATTGTGTGGCTATGATTATGTTATATTTAGAGCCAATGCACTTAAAAAATAGAAACTAGTTGTCCAAGTTGGCTACTTTAGTTTAGAGAAACAATTTAAAAGAACATAGGACCCAGAAAAAAGCATTGGAAAAAGTAAGAAAACAATAACTTTAATTCTGTTGTAACATTTAGTAGCATGACGGAAAAAGTAACCATGAAAAGTGATAAATTATAATATTAAAATAAAAATATAATAAAGTAAAAATAATTAAAGAAAATAAAATAATCAAATAGACTTAAAATAAAGAAATTGAGATTTTATGGAAAATGATCTCTCAAATTTCTCCAATGTGTGTGTTTCAATATCCACCAAAAGCCTCTATTTATAGGCAATTTGGCAAGTAGGTGATGACATTTCATGGTCACTAAGGATGTGTCATTAGTAGACACATGACTTTTAGCCACTAAGCTCAATTATATAATGGACATCTAATTTGTTATAATATTCATAATACTCCCCCTTAGATGCCCATTATATATATAAAATATGTCTTGTTAAAACCTTACTAGGAAAAAACCGAATGGGAAAAAATCCTAGTGAAGGAAAAAGAGTACATATTTTATATAATCTAATACTTCTAAAAGAATACAATACATTTGCTTCCCCTCATAGGAATATCATTTGAGATCTTCGAGTCGTCGCATTCTAATGTTTTGCATCAATTTTTCAAAAGTTGTGGTTGATAATGATTTTGTAAATAAGTCTGCAAGGTTATCCTTCTAACAAATTTCTTGTACAGTGATGTCGCCATTTTCTTCAATATCATGAGTGTAGAAAAGCTTTCGTGAAATATGCTTTGTTCTATCTCCTTTAATATATCCTTCTTTGATTTAGGCTATACATGTTGTGTTGTCTTCATATAATGTTGTTGGAAGATTTTTACTAGAAGACAAGCCACATGTTTCACGAATGTGTTAAGTTATTGATCTTAGCCATACACATTCTCTACTAGCTTCATGGATTACAAGAATTTCAGCATGATTTGAGGAAGTTGATGCTATGGTCTGTTTCACTAATTGCCAAGATATAACAGTTCTTCCATAAGTGAACAGATAACCTGTTTGAGATCTAGTTTGTGTGGATCAAATAAATATCCAGAATCTGCATAACCAACTAAATCAAAATTTGATTTATTTGAATAAAACAAACCCATATCGATTGTTCCTCGGAGATAATGGAGTATATGCTTAATTCCATTTCAATGCTTTTTTGTTGGAGAAGAACTATATCTAGTTAATACATTTACTGAAAATGCAATATCTGGTCTTGTATTATTAGCAAGATACATAAGTGCACTAAGATATGATACTTTAAGACCATGAAGTTCTTCATTATTATCTTGAGGTCGAAATATATCTTTCTTCACATTTGGTGAACGAACTTCCATTGGAATGTTTAATGGATGTGCTTTGTCCATATAAAATCTTTTTAAAACATTTCCTATATAAGTTGACTGATGAACAAATATCACATCTGCTAAATGCTCAATTTGCAATCCAAGGCAAAATTTTGTTTTTCCGAGATCTTTCATCTCAAATTCTTTCTTAAGATATTCTATTGACTTTGAAAGCTTTTCAGGAGTTCCAATTATATTTAGGTCATTAACATATACAGATAATAATCGTAAATTCTGACTGTGATTTATTTATAAAAACACATGGACATATTGGATTATTTTGATATCCTTCTTTCAACAAATATCCACTCAGGCTTTTATACCACATTGGTCCTGATTATTTCAATCCATATGGTGATCTATGTAACTTTATTGAATATAGTTCTCGAGAACTTGATTTATGTATTTCAGGTATCTTAAATCATTATGGGATTCTCATATAAATGTCATTATCAAGAGATCCATATAAATATGCTGTGATTACATCTATAAGATGCATGTCCAGATTTTTATACATAGTCAGACCAATTAACATCTTAATGTAATTGCATCCACCACTAGAGAATATGTCTCTTCATAATCAATACTAGGTCTTTGTGAAAAATCTTATGCAACTAGTCTTGTTTTATATCTTGCGATCTCATTATTTTCATTTCTTTTTCTCACAAATACGCATTTGTATCCCATAGATTTGACATTTTCTGGTGTCCGGACTACTGGTCTAAAAACTTGACTTTTTGAAAGTGCGTTTAATTCTGACTCAATTGCTTCTTTCTAGTGAAGCCAATCTTTTTTCTATCGACATTCTTCAATAGATTTTGGTTCAGAATCCTTAATTTCATATATAATATCAAGTGCAACATTGTATGCAAAAATATTATCAATAACTATATTAGTTCGATTCCATCTTTTCCTTGTCATGACATAATTTATTGAAATCTCATTATTATCTTTAAATATTTCACCTTCGTCAGTAATTGTATTATTAGTCATGTCTAGGGATTCTTCATGGATATTTACATCCTCAACCAAATTTTTTTTACTATCGTTAATTTTTTTTCCTGAGGATTTTTATCTTTGGAACTCA
Source organism: Citrullus mucosospermus (assembly GCA_030954485.1). Taxonomy (NCBI): domain Eukaryota; kingdom Viridiplantae; phylum Streptophyta; class Magnoliopsida; order Cucurbitales; family Cucurbitaceae; genus Citrullus; species Citrullus mucosospermus. The sequence continues at coordinate 11,015,962 of CM062057.1, read as the reverse complement.
CTAGTCTACCACGCTTCTGACATGTTCTAGACTCATTAGTAACAACTTGCTGTGTTGGGATATCAATTTTCGACGAAACATTTGCAACAGGTACATGTGATTTAGTTACTTTCTTTGTATCTATAAATGCATCTGGTAATTGATTTGCTATATTTTGCAAATGAATTATTTTATGAACTTCAAGTTCACATTGATTTGTATGGGGATCTAAATGAGACAATAATGATGCATTTCATGCAATTTCCTTTTACAACTTCTTAATTCCTCCCCTTAATGTTGAAAAATTTGTCTCATTAAAATGACAATCAGCAAATCGTGTAGTAAATACATCACTCGTCAAGGGTTCAAGATATTTAATAATTGATGGGGAATCATATCCAACGTATATTCCTAACCTCCTGTGAAGACCCATCTTAGTATGTTGTGGTGGAGCAATTGGACATATATTGCACATCCAAAAATTCTTAGATGGAAAATAGTTGGCTCTTGGCTATAAGCTAATTGTAATGGTGAGTATTTATGATAAGCTATTGGCCTAATGCATGCAAGTGATGTAGCATGCAAAATAACATGTCCCCATACAGATGTAGAAAGCTTAGCTCTCATAAGTCATGGTCTAGCAATTAATTGCAAATATTTTATAAATGATTCTGCTAAATCATTTTGTGTATGAACATGAGCTATAGGATGTTCAACATTTATCCCAATTGACATACAATAATTATCAAAAGTTTGGGATGTGAATTCACCAGCATTATCAAGACGAATGGTCTTAATTGTAAAATTAGGAAATTGTGCTCTTAACTTAATTATTTGAGCAAGTAATCTTGCAAATGCAAGGTTTCGACTTGATAATAAGCACACATGTGACTATCTACTAGATGCGTCTATTAATAGCATAAAGTATTTAAATGGTCCACTTGGTGGGTTAATAGGTCCACAATATCACCATGAATTCGTTTTAAAAATGCAGGTGATTTAGTCCCCACTTTAGTTGGTGATGGTCTAATTATTAATTTTCCTTGAGAGCAAGCATCACATACTAATTCACTAGATTGAAGAATCGTTTGGTTCTTCAATGGGTGTCCATTTGAATTTTCAACTATTCTTCTCATCATTATAGATCCTGGATGACCCAACCGGTCATGCCAAATTGTAAATATATCTGGATTCATGAACTTCTGGTTCATTGTTGCATATATGTTTCAGTGACTCGTATATGAGTAAAATATAATACAGAAGATAAAGCAAACAACTTTTTCAATATACGTTTTTCATGTGAGACAGGAGATATGATATAAAGATATTCTATTTCATTTTTTCTATCAGTCTCAATATGATAACCATTGCAACGTATATCTTTAAAACTTAATAGATTTCTCTTTGATTGACTAGAGAACAATGCATTGTTAATTGTAAATTTTATTCCTCTAGGCAAAATAATATTTGCTTTTCCAAATCCTTTAATCAGGTTTGTAAAACCTGATATTGTATTTACTTTTGCTTCCAGCATTGTCAATTTGGAAAAATATTTTCTATTTATAAGTATCGTATGTGTAGTTGCATAGTCTGCCAGGCATAGATCTTCATTCTTCATTTTTTAGTCCTCAACATATGAAAATTGTCCATGATTCTTCATTTAAACAAGATAATTACAATAAGAAAAAACAAAACTTGAAATACAAAGTTTAACTTAAAAAACATGAAAGATAGATAGATAAAACAATTCTAAATATTCTTAAAATAAAAAAAAACACTTTTTATGTCATCATTTGTGCTGATTTTCTCTTTTGGAGATTCAAAAAAGTCTGCCACATCCAAATTTGTCATATTGGATGGGTTAAATATATCATTATCCTGGTATGCAAAATTTGCTTCCACATTTTTCCCTTTTTCCTTCAGGGAAGCTTGATAGAGATCAACTAGGTGTTTTAATGTACGAAAAATACGAGACTAGTGCCCAGTCATCCCGCATTGTAAGCATTTATGCTCATCACCTTTTGAATTTTTATCTTGTGGAGCTTTTCCTTTATGATCATCATTTCAGGTGGTTCAATTGAAATTTGGATGATTAGAGTGACCAACACGAAAATAATAACTATTTCTTCCTCTGTCACGACCAGGACCAGGACCAGGACCATGACCTCGACAACGATTATTAAAATTTACTACATTCACTTCAGGGAATGGTGTTATTCAATTGGTCGAGATTCATGGTTCTTTATCAATAGCTCATTATTTTGTTTAGCCATGAGAAGACATGAAATTAATTCATAATATTGTGTAAAATCTTTTTATATTTCTGCTGCATAAGTATATTTGAGGTATGAAATGTAGAAAATGTTTTCTCCAACATAACCGCATGAGTAATTTTCTCTTCGCATAACAATAATTTTGAACTGATTTAAAATTATGCAGAGTTGTAGTCACTTACTGATTTGAAATCTTGGAGCCTCAAATGCATCCATTCATAATGAGCTTGAGGAAGAATGACTGTTTTCTAATGATCATATCTCTTTTTTAAATTCTTCCACATGATACATGGATCTTTTATTGTTAAATATTTCATCTTCAATCCCTCATGGAGATGATGGCGAAGGAAAATCATAGCTTTTGCTTTTTTCTGAATGAATGTTGTATTTCCCTCTTTAATTGTTTCTCCCAGTTCATGGCATCTAGATGTATTTCAGCATCAAGCACCCATGACAAATAATTATTTCCATTAATGTCAGGGTTGCAAATTCTATTTTTGTAATATTTGCCATGATAACACTATCACAAAGTGTTGTATTTATATTAGCAATTTAATATATACTAAACATGCAAAACAACGTTTAATTTACTAATTATAATAAAGAGAAAATAACATACCTTCAAAACCTACCTTCAACAGGAAAATGACAAGAGCTCGTACTAATAATGTGTTGTAAAATTGAGGAGCAACATGACAGAAAAGGGAGCACGAAAATCGATAAATTTTAATATTAAAACAATAATATAATCAAAGGAAATAAAATAATAAAATAAACTAAAATAAAGAAAGTGGGATTTTATGGAAAGTGATTTCTCAAATTTCTCCAATGTGTGTGTTTCAATATCCACCAAAAAAACTCTATTTATAGGCAATTTGGCAAGTAGGTGGTGGCATTTCATGGCCATTAAGGATGTGTCATTAGTAGACACATGACCTTTAGCCACTAAGCTCAATTATATAATGAACATCTAATTTGTTATAATATTCATAATAAATTCCAATATTTTCATGAAGTTGGCGTAAGTTTGTTTGTCATTCCTATTAAGATGTTCTTAATAGAGAGTGACAATAATCTAACTTAATCAACAAAGCTATTTGTATTGTGATTAGTGAGTTTAACTTTATGAAATAATGATGGAGACAGCTAAATTTTGAAAGTATATATAGTTGATAGTCGATAATGATTAATAAGTTTTCTTTTTCTTTTTTTTTTTTAAGTGACTAAAAAACTTCTCAGGTTAGATTCGTAAAAAGATAGTAGATAATGGAGTACAAAACAAGTCTCCTGAAAGAGGCATCTGAAATTGAAACAAGCTTGAAAATAAATAAGAAAAATTGCTACCTTAGTTTATAAGTTGTTGGAAGAATAGGTGTGTTTGAACTAAAGGTTTTGGAAATGTATATTTTAAGTCTCCAAAGTTTTAAAAATTAGTGTGTGTGGCCCTTGTTTTTAAAATTTTAATGAATAGTTTTTTAATTATTTAAAATAATTAAAACTTATTTCAATGACCTTTTGAACTTATTCTTAATAATTTAGGTCTCATTTGGTAACCATTTAGCTTTTGGTTTTTGGTTTCTGAAAATTAAGCCTACAAATTCCACTTTCATCCACCGATTTTCAAGTTTTGTTGGTTACATTTTGTGAGTGTTTTTAAAACCAAGCCAAATTTTGGAAACTAAAAAAAGTAGTTTTTAAAAATTTGTTTTTGTTTTTGGAATTTGCTAAGATTTCAACTATTATACTTAAAAATGAGGCATACCATTGTAAGAATATGAGAGAAAATAAGCCTAAATTTCAAAAACCAAAAAATAAAAAAATAAAATAGTTGTCAATTGGGACCTTAGTAATATGGTTTAGAAAGTCCAAGAACTAAATGCAACTATTCTTATAAACTCGAAGATTAAAAATTGCATTTAAAAAACTTAACATTTTGTAAAAGTTACATTACTAAAATTTTATTTTAACAACAAAAACAAGCAACTATTTTAAAATGATTGTCAAAATAGAGTTACTTTCAGAAATAATGTATTTTTTGAAAAAAAAATGACAAAAATAGAATAGTGTGGAAACATATTTTGAAAATAATATAAAAGTGAAAAAATATGTCACATTTAGGCTACTAGAAAAACTATTTTAAAAAATGGGTGGTGTAATCGTGGACCGGGTCCACAATTTTCCAAGAAAAATGTGGACTCGGTTCAAAACTTTCGAACAAAAACATGGACCACACCCATGTCATTTGCCCCATCATTTGCCACATCGAAAAAAGTCGTGGACTGGGTCCATGATAAAACTGAACTCGTGGACCTGGTCCACGAATCCTTTTTTTTTTTTTTTTTTTGCAACGTAAGTTTTGTTGACAAGCACTTAGTTTTTGAGGTAAATTTATTTTTTTCAACTCAAACATTAAAAGTATAAAGTTTGACACATAATAAGGCAAATGATGATAAATATTCCTAAATAAAACAACATCTAAAGTGTGAGTTTTATCAATTGCAAGTCAATAGAAACTCATGTGTCACACGGTGGTCGTCTTCTCTCACGCTGACCACGACAAGTACAGGAACCTCAAAGTGTTGTTGATGATGAATTATATCATCAATGTTTTGTTGTGTGATAATAGACATAAATGTATCAGATGCATAATACTCATTTTGATGACCAGAACTTGATGCGATGTCTCCTTTAAACTCCTAGAAAGTCTTTAGGAAAGCTTGAATTTGATTATTAGGTACATGAGGTTCTGGGCCAATGTATTGCTCTGGAATATTCTCGGCCTATTATTGTTGACATCGATGACGAACATGTCTTCTATCAGTGTTAACAACATTAAGTTTACGTGTCTATTGAACGATATCTTCTACACTTACAACACATTAATTGCACATTGAACTTAACTTTGGTAAATTATGTTGCACTAAATATTGTTGTTTATCCTAAACAAAATTATTCTGTATGAAGAAAAAAAAATCAATGTAATATTATATGCAAATAACGAAATTGAATAAAATAAATAATAAAATTCTTACCATGCAATAATAATAAGCGCCCTAAGTGTGATATATCGTCTTGTAATTGAGTCGTACCAAAGTAAATAGTCATTTGATATAGGTGGTTCATCTACTACATCTCTTCTTACATAATGATCACGACGTGCTTGCCACAAGGATAAATTCCCATGTGTTTTACGCCTACAAGCACGCAACCTCCAATCACAACCTTCCTTCCACAACTTATATTTCACATGCCACATATCTTGGTTTAACTCTACTACAACAATTTGATAGTGTTGTGTTACACAATATTTTTTAACAACCATTTGTAAATATTCCTTAGTGTCAAATAACATCCTTTTCCGTAAAGGATTTGAGTCTTTTATGCATTTTCTCCTTCATCCAATATTGACCCTTCTTCACAAATTGAATTAGTAATTTCTCAATCTATTTGTGTGAATATCTCGAAATGTACTAATTCATTCTCATTTTGTACATTTGAATCTCCAAATAATTCATCAATATCACTATCCCTCATTCCTAGGTTCTAAAACAACTAAATCTTCATGTTGTATAGACATACTTAACAAACTTGTTTACATCTATCCACAATTAAGGGAACAAAACCATTCACACTATCAGTTCAATAGCTCAATTCATTGGTTAAAGTAAAAACAAAACTCAAATAACAGTCAAAAATATTTTCACTCAACATCTTAAAAAATTGGGAAAAATATCATGAACTGTTTGAAAATTAGATAAATTTCACCATATACAACAAAACAATTATTGTCTACAAATTAATCCATTCAAGAAAATGAAACAAAAAATAATTTACAAAATGTGAACCATTAAAGATGTCAAAAAATAAAGCTTTTGTCTCAATTCATATTTAGTCGTGAGCTGACATGTAAACCATTGAAGATGGTTCTTGATAGCACCTAAAATATGTTATCTTCCTCAGCTTAACTTGGGATCCTTGTGCTATTTATTAATGTGTCTATTATGTTATTTTATAGGTTTCAAGCACTTAACAGTTAGAACGGGGTGTTAGCAACAAAATCAAGCTAAAACGTACCAAAAAGGAGTTCCACGGCATCAACCGAACTTGAACTCCAAAATTACCAAAATGCCCCTAGGCGCAGCGGCGACGCTTTTTCTCGAGGAGATCCGCTGATGAAGCGCAGCAGGCATCGCGATGCTCCAAAATTTCATGCGGCAGATTTCGCATCAGCGCTACGACAGATTCTTTATAAAGAAATCCTCAGCTTCTAGGTTAAAAAAAGCCCGACCAGCCGACTTTTAGCTCGATTCTCTCATCTTTTCTTCTTTTCATACCTAGAAACTTGAACCCCCAATTATTGGCTAAGGTAACCTTTTTCTAGCTTGGGTATTAGGGATTTTCCTTGTAATTGATGTTCTTTTGAGGTTTTGAACTTGATTCAAGTGTATGCATGATTTAATATCGAGTTTTTCAAGAATTACGATTAATTTGTAACACTGGTGTTTATTTTGATTATTGCTTTGATTGTATTACAATTTGTGACAATTTGTTGTATGTCAATCATAGGAAGCAATAGGTTAGGTTAGCTTGCAAATCTAGATGGTGATGCACATTGTTCTAATCAACCTAGGATTAAATCGATAGAACATTCAATTTATGTCTTTCTAGTTAAATGTTCTGCCTAATTTTCCTTTGAACTTAATGCGGTTAGCTTTAGTCAAATTTTGCATGCTTTTTATCGATTTGCTTAAATCTAATTTGTTGACTAGGGCAATTCAATTCTGGCCTTTCCAGTTGAATTGATTAGGTGGTAGCTTCAATGAATTTAGTAATGACGAACCAATGATAAGAACATCAAACAAAGGAAATCTTGCGTAACCCAAGCTAGAGCTTTCTTCGATTGAATTTTACTTCTTTTACCTCCTCATTTTATTTTTATGCAATTTAAGTTTCTTGCAATCAACTGTTTTTCAAAAACCCCCTTTTGTTACCTTGAATTCTAAACTTTCCAACTGTGAAATTCGAGGGATCCCTGTATTCGACCTGACTTGCCACTACTACTGTGGGTAAGTTAGGAAAATTTATTTGACACGGAATTGGGCGACAAATTCTGTCCGCCAGTCCTCCCATGTGCTAACTCTCTTACAGTGTTAACAAGGTTCTCTATTTCTAGGCTTTAACCCCATATTACCTTGTGAAATCTGCTTAGACCCTAACCTTCACAGTATTAGGACTCCACTAAATTGCTAACTTAAGTGGCCAATTTAAATTACCAATGGTTTCCATACAATCAACAAAGGAAATGTGCAAGTAATGCAAGAAATGACACTTTAACAATTGCTCAAGCCATGAATCCTTAGGGCATCTAGATAGTTGAACCACTTGATGGATTTAGCTCATGATAAAGAATAAATGAATCATTTTCATTACTTTCAAAATCATAAGTACAAGATGAATGTGCAAAGAATAACAGAGAAGAAAGTGAAATGGAAATAAGTGTTGGAAAGTATAGTAACACTCTTCAAAATGAATTTCTAACTCTCTAATAAACTCTAGGGATGAATTTTTCTCTCTCAAGGACCAATTCTCTCTCTACACACACTCTCACGGGGTAGAGAAACCATAAAACCTAATAACTCTAGAGAAACTCTCGTTCTTGGAGGAAGGCTAGTAAGTTGAGTGGAAAATCTTTTTGGAATGGATTGATTTCGGGTCGAGGAAGCTGAATGTTTGAAAGAAAGGGGTTAGGTAGGGCTGAAATCCACGTTCCTGAGGCTTCCTAGTCAAATCGACGCTGAAGAATGGCTAAAGATCGAGTAAATCGCAATTGTGGCCAACTAGTTCATCATTTCTAGAACTAGGGTTTTGATGTAGGCGCATCGACAACAATTTTTGGAAATTTATCACATATTATGGGAAATTTTAACATGCAAAAGACCATTTTTCCCAATAAAAGCTACTAAAATAAGACCTAAAAACATGTACTTTTTATATGAAGCACTCATTTAGCTTGAGAAATAACCTAGCTTATGTGATATTAGGAAACTCGTATCTTAATCCTAGTTGAACTAGATAAACCCTAGATTAAATTTCCAATAAATACACCATTATGGCTTCATATGAGGTAATTAAGAACTTCTGACTTCTTCTCCATTATGTAGTTCTCTTGTTGACTTAGACATCAAAGCCATTTTTCTTTGTTTTGCAAGTCCTCTCTTCCCCAAATTACAAATTTCCCTTTGGCTAAAATTTGGCATCAACACACATTGTATACAATATAATGTTAGAAAGCAAAAGTAAGTCAAATGATATAATAAGGCTTATAAATTGCAATAACCAAAAAGCCTCAAGATCTTGTGGAAACATCAATAAGTAGCCGAGACACACTTTTGATAAGCATTGTCCTGAAGACAATTATTTGCTCTACAGGGTTGTAGGTAGATTACAACGATCGTCTTAGTAGGTTAAAACGACTAATTCTGATAAAACACCAACTTTGAACTCCTCAGATTTGGTAGAACTCTTGGATATTTGCTCTCAACTCAACTCGAGATCAAACGAAAGAAAGAAACATCATCCAATTTGATGTTTCAATCTAATTTGAAAGTTTCACAAAGGAATTTAATCTACATATTAAGTTCATCCAATTTTTAACTTCTTTCACAACATTATAAATATCCAACACATTAAATATCACCCATTTTGATGTTTCAATTCAATTTGAATGGTTTGACACTAAGTAGCAATGAATTTAATTACCTATATTAAATTCATCTATTTTTTACTTCTTTCACAAAATTGTGATAATATTCAACTATTTATATTCTTGCTTAATTTATATGTTTGTTAGAAAAGGTTGGTAGAACTTTTAATTGGAAATATCTTTGTTAGAAAAGGTTGGTAGAAATTTTAATGGGAATAAAATCCACATCGATGTTTGCTTATATTTTGGAATGCAATGGTGTGCAAACATGGGTTTGGGATCTAATTCAGGTTATTGAAACTTTGGGTATTCGACCTCCGCTATGATTAATCTTTTTAGATTTAAATAATACTTTTTATCTCTATATTTTTTTGTTAATTAAGGAAACAACCAACCATATAACTGACTATAATATTACATCAATAAAAACAAAAGACCCAACCCACTCAGATAACTGTTGGGGAACACGATCTATTAAGAACTCAATACATTAGCAAACTGATTACACCTCAACTAGATATAGTGTCACACCCCCTCCCTGATTACCTACTTAACTTGAAAGGAGATGTGAAGACAATAAACATCACCCCTATTGTGACGCATATTGCCCCATCTTACATAACTTCCTGTATAAACATTCCATACATATACATTCATAGTTACCAGCCATACTAACGCATGATAATAATATAACAATCCTTCCTGTACAGAGTACACTTTTATAACATACTCTCTCATAACCCACAATCTACATGCCACCAGTGTTAAGTTATTTACACGTACAACAACAAGGAAATAAACTGTTTCTGGAAACTCGAAGCTTAAGCAGGGCGAGCTGAAGTAGGCTAAGCACCGGGAACGTCCTTGCTACCTGGGAGGGAAAGAAAACATTGAAAACATAAGCTAACAACCCAGTGAGTGACTAACTTAACAAATTATTTTAGTTCGAAAATCATCAGGAATAAAACTAAGTTCAACGCCATGTTTAAAACATGAAATCACTTCATATTCATTAGTTAAAACATACTTAATTGCGCTTATCAAATCATACATGATTTTCAACAAATCATAAGAAATCAGTTTAGTTGCAATACTTCTCCTTAGTTGAAGTGGAGCAAAATTCAACTCCCCAACGTCGAAAACATATAACCTCTATGTGCACATAGGAATATGGCGGGTTGCCCAAGTACCTTTACATGTCCATCAGTACTGGGTCTCAGGGAAACTCACGTGCCTTCTCAAGTCCATCAGCACTGAGCCTCCTCTTAAACATTTTCCTTTAAGGAAGCAACACTTTATATAAACAAATCGTATGCAAATCATTCTTAAGAACACAGGCAACTATTATATCAATAACATTTCATAAACATACTTTTCAATAACTTTAAGAACATAAAGTATGCTTTGTAAATCAATTGATCACAAAATTGTATTCAATTGGAAAACCGAACTAACATATACAACAAAATTGTTTTAAAGTAAGAAAAGTGTCACTCACAACTCTTCCTAGGCTTTGAGTGGATTATATGCCTTCCCTATCTTCTCTTGGCCTGAAATAAATACTTTCCTTGTTATACTTCTTTTTCATTCACTTTAACATAAACAACAACTCAACATATGCACAATGTCTATAATTCATCATGTGGTTAGACTTCCATTGGTTCACTCTCAAGCTTAAATACTCATGCTATTGCTACAAAGCTGTTCCTTAACCTTTTGTTATACCTTAATTTCAAGGAGAATTTGTGTGCAATTCACGCCTTCTGCAACACAAACATTTTGAGCCTTCTTTCCTCCTTAACAAAGCCGACTGTTGCAGCTTTGGTTCCTCTGATTCATGATTCATCCCTGCTAAAAACATATTTCCAGCCCAAACTAAGATTTCTTCCCTTCTACAAACTTGTAAAGAATAGAGTTCCACAACTTACCTCAACATTTCAAGGCTTAACTCTTTTTCGTTCTCCAGTTATTCCAAAATCACTCCGCGTTGCTCCAGATTGCATAACAATTTTGTAACCGTTGCTTTTACCTAAAGATTCACATGATTAACTTCAATTCCAGCTTTACCATCCTTCACAAGAATTGTTAAGAATTATATTAACTTACTGACCTTAAAATTTCAGCCCTAAACTCGACCTCCTCGATTCGTTCTACTCCAAACATCAAACACTGTCCAATCTGTTCGACTACAATCAACCTTCTGTTCCAGCTCTGATTTCAGCACCAAGGCGAGTAGAATTCTGCCCAAAATCTACAAGATTACCTTCCTCTACTTTCTTTTGTTGTTCGTCTGAAAAATGGAATCGACTTAAGCTCTTGAAAGTGTCTAAAAAAATGATTAAACATTTAATTAATTTAGTTATATATACTGCCGACTTAACCCTCAAAAGCACCTATATACATGTTGCCGACTTACCCCTCACCCGCAGGCTGGCGCGGGGTTCTCACTTCGACGCAAGGCATTCATGTTAAAATCCTCCTCCAACGCCTTCAGCAACTATCCACACCCAACGCATGGTGCCCTCAACGCCTCCTACTTTCGACTCATACAACTCAATCATTCACACCACTATCTTCGTCGCATCGAGACCACTCTGTCTTCGACGCAAAGTGACTTTAACGCATGGCAACCTTACCAACGCATGGTGGTTCAAGCACATTTCTACCCCCGCCAATGATCACTTATCCCCCAACGCGGGTAACTACTTTAGCTCGCAACCCTTCGTGATTCCATCAACAACGCATGGCCACTCAAAAAGTTCAACTTTCTTCTTCATTCACCAACGCATAGTCTTGGCCAACGCTTAGCCAAAATTTTGCTCTCATTCTTGGCTACTTTTCCTCTAACAACGCATAGCCACAATCTCATTGCCTCTCCCCAACACTTGGTATTACAAGTCAGTGCTTACATATAGTATCTACAATACAACAATACACACACTGTATATAATAATAATGTTGAACTCAAAAGTAAGTTAAATGGTATAACAAGGCTTATAAAATGAAATAACAAAAAACTTCAAGATATTGCTGAAGCGTCAATAAGTAGTTGAGGCACGCTTCTGATAAGCGTTGTCCTAAGTATAATTCTAGTAAAACTACAACCTTGAACTATTCAGATTTGGGAAGACTCTTGGATTCTTGCTTTCAACTAAACTCAAGATCAAAAGAAAGAAAGAAAGGAGAGAACTCTTCAAATTGGAATGTGACACTACAAATGAAACCATTATAGGGTTGAAGATCAATCCATAGGTCGGTCACTGAGCTAGAGGAGGTTGACCCTATGAAAGTAAAGAATATGCCTAAGTGTCGCGCTCATGCTTGGGTCAATTAGTGTAATAAATATGACGATCCACAACAGTTCATAACAGGTGGATAAATGACCTAGGAAGTTAATTAGCGAATAAACGTTACGAAACCTATTTCTGTATAATCAATGCGGGCTCGTAAGATTTGAGGGGCGCTAAAATACATCTCAAACTTTTATACTCTCTGGCTCTCTAAACTATTACTAACTTGATCCTTAGAGTGTCAGTGGCCAAACACCACATCAGTATGAGTTTTCTCTATTATACAAAGTGTTCGTTTAATTCCTCCCAAAAATTACAAATTTACAATTGGTACCAAATTTTAGTATCAACAAGTCATGCTTTTGGTTCTATTTATGAGGTTTAGAGAGAAAAGTCGGGTTGTAAAGCCCCAAAGAAACATTGTTTTCTATTGATAATTTACATAAATGATCAAGATGTCATAAATTATCAAATTAATGAAAAAACATTACTATTTTTTTATTTAAAAAGTATATTTTGACATTATAGTATGCAATACTTTAACACAATAATAGATAATATTATTATAAATGTAATATATATTATAAATAACATTTAGTGTAGTTATCCATAACCTACATAGGTTACAAAATTTCATAACCTCTCATTGAATTTCATATTGTAACATACACCATTTCATATCCTAAAAATAGTGGCATATGATGCCTTTGTAAGACACACCACAATAGAATCTAATTGTTCTCTCTACTTTGCTTCTTTTGTTCTTTCTTTATTCTTTCTTTGATCTTGCATTGTTTTTATTTTATAATACGTTATCAACACGACTCTACCACTTTCATTTGCAGAAGGTAGGTTAATTTTGTTTTTTGTTTTTGTTTTGTGTTCTGAACATTCTATGTATACAGTGTCTATGTATCAAATCATATATGAAAGGGAATTGAATTCTGGCGGAAATGTGTGATTGCATTCTTTAATTTCTTGTAAGAATTAAAAATACAAATAGTTAAGAAAAGGTTAAGTTGAAGGAGTTAGGAACCCAATAGGAAGCAATCAAGATCTCAAGCACTCTAATTTCATTAATTTTGAAGATCAAACATGCTTGTTCTAAAACCAAAACACAGAGGTTTAGAACTTACTTGTTGTAACTCAAAATTGAATCAAATTCCTTCAAATTTTTATCACGAACACTTCGTGGACCACTACAAGAGTCTTCTCGTTATTCTCTGGCCTTAGAACGGATTGTGAGATTCAAATTGTAATGAATTTGGAGTAATTTGTGAAGAACAACCAGTTTTTGGAGAGTTTTGAGTAGGTGGAGAATTACAGCAAAATTAGCCAAGAAGATCAACCTCGCGTCTAAAAATCTTTCTTCTATTTAAAGAAAAAACCATGCAGATCCCATCTACATGCACAAAGCCACCAAATTTGGTGGTTAACCTACTCAATCAAGTGGTGTTTGAAGATGAGTTAAGAAAGAACAATAACCTCCCACCTCCTGCTTCAACATGCAAAGTGGAAAAATCCAACTTCCAAATTTAATTTCCCAAATTAAAAATTGAAATCTCAAATTCCAAATTAAAATTAATTTTAAATAATATTAATTTCATATTAAATTAATTTAAATAATAATTAATTAAATAATTAATTATATTAAATTAACATTAAATATTAAATTAATAATTTTTCCACTTATCCTAGTTTTTTTTCAACCTATTGAATCTCTATTCATCCAATTAATATTTCAATCATATTAAATATTAACATCTCTCCAATTTCGTCTAATTCATAATTAAAATGAACAAACCATAAAACTTACTCCTGAAACGAATTCAAATTCTTTCACCACACTATTCCAAGGTTTAGTCCATGAACTAACAAGGGGACCTAACGAATCTATAGATCATGAACTTCAATGATCCGAAATTAACCGGTTAAACTCTTTAACCTAGTTAATTAACATTCGTTAACTACCAGGACACTCCACTATAGCCTAGTAGGTGCATTCTCCTCACTATAGATATATTTTTGTCTTAGTAAGTTGATCCTTCACAAGTTGTTCATAATTATAGCTTGGTCAAAATTACCATTTTATCCCTGTAATTACATCTCATTCCTTAAGTCCCACTGATCATCTAATAAACAATTAGTTTATGGTCCAACCATCAAACTGAGTCTCTTTCGGGCCAATGAGAGGGTGGGGCTCTTTGTTCAAGACTGAAGTCAGCACATAAGGGAACAACCTCTCTACTAACCTACAATTAAGTAGGAGTGAATTTCATCTCGCAAGACTATGTCCCTAGCTATCTACCTGGTCTTATCCCTAAAATGGAAGACTTATTGAGTTGACAAACTCGGGCCACTCTCACCCATGCAGATTAAAGGATAATTCCAAATAAACAGGAGTTCATAGTTAGCTCAGGATTAAGATTAAGTTACCTAGGCTATTAATTTAAAATAATCAGTATTAACAATAACCAGCATTTTAAAGTAAAATTGTTTATTTCATGGTCCGATCTTATGCAAACTCATTCACAAGATGCCCCCATTCTCATATCTCTACATGAACGATATAGGATCACATTGTTTGTATCAAATACAAAGTGGGTTGCATCCATAGTGTCCCTAGGATAAGGTACCCAACGTAATCCTTATACTATAGACCGTTTTGGCTATTACCTAAACTTGATCCACTTTTATGTTTACACATAAAGTCTAAGTATTCAAATTGCCTGGGGTTCTTCGTATATTATATTTACTAAATTCAATTCACATATTTAATAACAATTTTACTGAATAAACCTCAATAACAACTTTATTGAGAATATGTTCCAAAGTTTACAAACTACGGGTTTTAGGACATAAACCCAACATAAGCAACGTACCTTTGCCGATCTATAATTTCAACAAAATCTTCTCCTAGAACCTATAGTCTTCTCCTTGTAGTCTTCCTTTTTCCAAAACATCTTCCTTGTTATGACTTTGGCAAAGATCCGGTTTGTGGGAACCGCTTCTTGAAAGAATAGAGGGAATGGGAAGAAGAATCTTTTTAGAACTTTTATAAGAAATTGGGAGAATTTCTAGAGGGAGAGTTTTAGAGTAATCGTAGAGATTATTCTCGTAGATGATGTTCTATGAGGACTCCCAATGACCTTATTTATAGATGTCTATGGGTTTCTCCTGATCCTATTAAAATAACCCCTCTGTAGAGATTTTAAATTAAATATTTAATAATATCCAATATTAATAAATATCTACCCAAATAATATCTCATATTAAATTGTTTAAAATATTTAAATCATATTTAAATATTTATCTTATGCATAATCTTTAATTTGAATCTCATCCAAATTTAAAAAATTAATTATTTGAATCCAATTCAAATTAGTTAATTAATTCTATCTCTACTTATTTATATGGATTTCATCCAAATAAATAATTAATTGTCTGAATCATATTCAAATAAATTAGTTCTCCATAATATAAAACTATAATTTGAATCTTATTCAAATAAACTTTATAATAAATCATGTAATTCATTGTATCTAATACAATTAATATTTTTCCTCATACATTTGAACATTTCAAATATTTCTTTCAACATAGTTGATCCTTGTTGGTCCGTGGTGAGCTAACAAGGGGACCTTATGAACCTACAGATTATAAGCTCCAATTATCCAAGATTAATTAATTAAACTCTTTAGTTAAATTAATTTTCATTCATGAACTACAGGGAAAACCACCATAGACCCATAATTGAATTCTTATGCACTGTAGGACAAGTTGTGTCCATGGATATAATCAGTATAAGCAAGTCGATCCTTCACGAGTTGTTCATAATTAAAACTGAGTCGAATGTTTGTTCTACCCCTGTAATTACCTATTTTTCTTAAGTACCACTGATTTCTCTAATGAACAATTTGTTTATAGTTTAACCATAAACTAAGTCCCTATCGGACTAGTGAGAGGGTTGGGTTCCTTGTTCAAGACCTGAAATCAACACTTAAGGTAACAACTCATCTACTTACCCTATTTGGGAAGGAGTGAATTTCATCTTGTGAAGTTATGTTCCCAACATCCCATTTAGTCAAATCCCCAAAATGGTAGCCCTATTGAGTCGGCAACTTGAGCCACTCTCACCCATGCAAATCAAAGAACAAACTTCATAGATAGAAGTTCATAAGTCACTCAGGATTAAGATCGAGTCGCACAAGTTCATCCTATGAAATATCAATCTCATCAATTAACGGATTTACAAAGAGAGATTAAATATTTCGCAGTTCAGTCTTATACAAACTCTTTGTATAAGATATCCCCACTCACATGTCTCCACATGAACGGCTTGGATCAAACTATTTGTAACTATTACAAAGTGGGTCATATCCATAGTGTCATAAGGATAAGACACCCAACCTTATTCATATATTATAGACCTTTATATTATTTCTCGAACATGAACCACCTGTATGTCAACTACATACATGTTCAAGACTTCATGCAATAACCTTGAATTTTTCCATTAATGAATAAATTAATATTGCATAATTAATAATTAAATTAATTAACTAATCAATTACGAGATTTTAGGGTACAAATCCCAACAATGTATAAATTGTGTATGGTTTAAACGTTGAGAATATGTTATTTTAAGCATATTGACATATTATTTTTATAAAGTTATTATTTGATTATCATAATATTATGATGCAATTTATCTTATTCTTTAATTTATGCTTTATCTTATCATTCATGGACGAGAATAATATATTATGTATAATATGATTCTTCATTTCCCATGAGATCTTTGATTCATGTAATTCTTTTTATTTTACCTAAACTTGTACTTATTTTTGTCATTCATAGCATTGATCTAATTGGTCATACCACTTTTATCTAATCATGTTGTTGAGCATGTTGTAAAGTTAATATATATATATATATTATAATTTATTTATTTGAATTATCATCAATATGCGGATAAAATGTGCATATCTAAATTCTCATTACTTGATAATTTAATTAAAAAGATTTGTATATTGCTATTTATTATAATACGTTATCAATGATATGTATGTTTATAACTTTAATTGTCTATTGGCCTGTATGTTTTGAATCATTATATATTTAATTTTCTTGCATATGATATGGTTTATAATTTTAATTGTCCATTGGTATGTATGTTTTGAATCATTATATATTAATTTTGTTGCAATTTGTATTATGTATAATATTATTTAGTATTATTATTTTTATATAAATATCATGTTTATATTACATTCATATATATATTGAACATATTATTTATATTGGACATATACTTAAATATATATATATAATACAACATGTACTAATTACCTACATTATTTAGAATGCATGTTTGATATGTTTATTAAATTTCTAATTTAAATACGTTTCTTTGTTATAGTTTTACCATGACAAGTCTTACCAAATTAGAGTTTCTAGCTCTTGATATCAATGGTAATAATTATTTATCATGGGTGCTCGATGCTGAAATTCATTTAGATATTATGAATCTTGGAGAAACAATTAAAGAAGAAAATATAACTTCTAGTCAAGGAAAGGCAAAAGTCATGATTTTCTTTCGACATCATCTTCATGAGGGACTAAGATTGAATATCTTATGGTAAAAGATCCCTATGTTCTATGGCAAAGTTTAAAAGAAAGGTACGATCATCAACAAACTGTGATTATTCCGAAAACTCGTTATGATTGAATTCACCTAAAGTTGCAAGATTTTAAACCAGTAAGTGATTATAATTCCGCATTATTTAAAATTAGTTCAAAACTATTGTTATGCAGAGAAAAAAGTACTGATGAAGATATGTTAGAGGAGACATTTTCCACATTTCATGTCTCAAATATGCTCTTGCAGCAACAATATCGAGAAAGAGGTTTAAAAAAGTATTATGAGCTTATATCATGTCTTCTTGTGGTTGAACAAAATAATAAGCCATTAATGAAAAACCCATGAATCTTGACCAACTGGAGCAACACCATTCCTTGAAGTGAATGCCAAAAGAAAACCCACAAATATTGATGATCATAGAGGAAAAATCTCACAAAATAAGAGCTTTAAAAGTGTTGAAAATCAATGCTTTCGATATGGTATAAAGGGGCATTGTTCTCGTACTTATCGTACATCCAAACACTTAATTTTTTTAAGTCTCTTGAAGAAAAACTCGATGCTATTGAAAGAGTAGCAAATACTTCCTTTAATTATGATAATGTCCATAATTAGTATTCTTTTATGTGTTAGTTCTTTTTTCTTCTATATTTGTAAGTTAAATATGAATATTTATATTTCAAGTTTTGTCTTTAATTTTAAGACTTACTGTAATCATATTTTCTTTTATAATGAAGAATTATGGACATTTCTCATATTTTGGTTGACTCAAAGATGAATAATGAAGACTTATGTTTGGCAGATAGTGCAACTACACACACAATACTTAAAAATAGAAAATATTTTTCTAAATTGATAATGCTTAAAGCAAATGTCAATACAATATCAGGTTCTACAAACTTGATTGAAGGTTTTGGAAAAGCAAACCTTATTTTGCGTAGAGGAACAAAATTCACAATTAATAATGCTCTGTTCTCTAGTAAATCAAAAAGAAATCTATTGAGTTTCAAAGATATACGTTAAAATGGTTATTATGTTGAAACTTACAATAAAAATAATATAGAATAACTATATATTACATCTATTGTTTCACATGGAAAATGTATATTGGAAATACTGCCTGCTTTCTTTTAGATTATATTATACACATACGAATAATTGAAACATACGCAACAATGAACCTGAAATTCATGAATCCAGATATTTTCAGACTTTTGCATGATCAATTGGGTCATTTTGGGTCAATAATGATGAGAAGAATTATTGAAAATTCTCATGTGTTGGAGTTAGAAAACATGCATCTAAAGAAATTAGGATGCAACACACTCTAATTACATCAATTTAAAGAAAAAACATGCTTAGATGAATTGAGATACAAAAGTAGTAACACTTACTTGTTGTAGCTCAAAATTCGTTCCCAAGAATCTTCAAAAACTGATCACGAACTGTTCCCAGACCACTACTAGAGTTACCTTGTTATTCTCGGGCCTTAGAATGGATGGTGGGATCCAAATTTGAGTAGAAAATTGGAGCAAAAAATGTGAAGAACACAATTTTGGTAGATAGAAGTCACATTTCCTGTAAAGTTACTTTGTTAAAAAAGCCAACCCTTCCTTCAGCTTTCTCTTAGTTATTTAAAGAGAATCTCATGCATTTCCAAAATCCATGCTCAATGACATATCACTTGGTGAATTGAGAGTTTGAAGAAGGTTAAATTTGCATGTGAAGGAGAGGTCTTCATTGCCTCCTTCACCATGCAACCGAAAAATGAAAGATTTATTTTCCTAATTGAAAAATTGAGAAATCAATTTTGCTTTCATAAATCAAAATTTCAATTTAATATAATTAAATTAAATAATAATTAATTAACTAATTAATTAATTAAATTAAATTAATATTAAATTAATACTTTTCAACTTTTCCGACAATTTCAAACTCGATGAATCTCTATTAACGTGTATAATATTTAAATCACATTTAAATATTATTAAAAATCCCAATACGTCTAATTCACAATTTAACAAACCAAATCATAAAAATGCTAATTTTTCTAAATTTTAACACTTCAAATTGTCTCAATATACTGTCTAAGGTTTAGTCCACGAGCTAACAAGAGGACCTAATAGACCTATAGATCATGAGTTCCAACGATTCCAAATTAACCAATTAAACTCTTTAACCTAGTTAATTAACATTTGTTAACTATCGGGTCACTCCACTAAAGCCCAGTAGCTACACTCTCGTCACTGTAGATATATTTCTGTCCATTTGAAATAACCATAATTAGTAACTCGATCCTTCACAAGTTGTTTGTAATTACAGTTGGGTCAAAATATCGTTTTACCCCTGTAATTACTTCTTGTTCCTTAAGTTCCACTGATCCTCTAATAAACAATTGGTTTGTGGTCCAACCAACAAACCAAGTCCCTCTCGAGCCAACGAGAGAGTGGGACCCCTTATTCAAGACCTGGATTCAGTACTTAAAAGAACAACTTATCTACTATCCTTTAATAAAGTAGGAGTGAATTCCACTTACAGAACTATGTCCCCAACTATCTGCCTGATCTTATCCCTAAAATTGGAGGCAATTTGAGTCGGCAAACTGGCCACACTCACCCATGCAGATTAAAGGATAATCTCAAACAAATAGGAGTTCATAGTTAGCTCAAGATTAAGATCGAGTTACTTAGGTCATCAGATTGAAATAATCAATTTTAATAGTAAACGGTGTTATAAAGTAAATGTGATTATTTCTTAGTCTAGTCTTATGAAAACTCATTGCATAGGATACCCACACTCACATGTCTCTACATGAACGATTTAAGATCACATTGTTTGTATCAAATACTAAATGGGTCGTATCCATAGTGTTCCCAAGATAAGGTACCCAACCTTTATCCATATACTATAGACTATTTTGGCTAACTATAACTCAAACTTGATCCACTTTTATCATATAAAGTCTAAGTATTCACCATATAGCCATGGGTTCTTAGTTTATTGATTTAAATGCAATTCACATATTCAATAACAATTTTACTAAATAAACCTCGATAACAACTTTATTGAGAATAAAATCCATAAATTACAAACAACGAGTTTTAGGACATAAAACCCAAAATGAACATCCATTAAACAACTAGAAGATTTTTCAATCTAATGAATTATCATGTGTTGGTTGCTCTCAAGGAAAATTAATAATTTAACCATCACCAACTATAGTGGAAATTGAGTCACCTACATTTTTAGAATGAATTCATTGTGACATATATGGACCTATTAATCCACCAAGTGGACCATTTAGATATTTCATGGTTTTAATTGACACATCAAGTAGATGGTCACATGTGTGTTTATTATCAAGTAAAAACCTTGCATTTGCAAGATTACTTGCTCAAATAATCACATTAAGGGCACGGTTTCTTGATTATATAATCAAAAGCATTCGACTTGATAACGTTAGTGAATTTACATCTCAAGCGTTTAATAATTATAGCATGACAATTGAGATAAGTATTGCACATCTTGTAGCTCATGTTCATACACAAAATGGTTTAGCATAATCATTTATCAAACGTTTATCATTAATTGCTAGACCATTACTCATGAGAGGAAAACTTCAATAAATGTATGGGGACATGTTATTTTGCATGCAACATCACTTATACACATAAGATCGACACTTTATCATAAGTGCTCCACTGTACAATTAGCTTATGGCCAGGACTCAAATATTTCCCATTTGCAAATTTTTGGTTGTGCAGTATATGTTCCATTTGTCCCACCACAACGTACTAAAATGAGACCTCAAAGGAGGTTAGGAATATATGTTGGATTTGATTCTCCATCAATTATTAGATATCTTGAACCCCTGACGGGTGATGTATTTACTGCACAATTTGTTGATTGTCATTTTAATAAGATAACTTTCCAACATTAGGGGATGTGATTAAGAAGTTGGAAAATGAAATTGCCTCGAATGCATCGTTATAGTCTCATTTAGATCCTCGTATAAGTCAATGCGAACTAGAAGTTCGAAAGACAATTCATTTACAAAGCATAACAAACCAAATGTCAGATGCATTTATAGATGTTAAGAAAGTGACCAAGTCATATATTCCATATGTAAATGCTCCATTTAGAATTGAAATCCCAACTCAACAAGTTGTTACAACCAATGAGCCAGTGGTGCGCTAGAAGCGTGGGAGACCAATGGGTTCAAAAGATGAAAATCCTCGAAAAAAGAAATCAATTAATAGCCAAAATGACTCAATTGAAAATGGGAACATTCAAGAAGAATCCATATACATGACTAATATTTTCGATAAATTATGTCATGAAAATGGAAACTCAAGTATATGAAGATAACGAATAAATTTCGATAAATTATGTCATGAAAGGAAGAAGATGGAATAAAACTCATGTAGTTGTAGACAATATTTTCGCTTATAGTGTTGCTCATGATATTATTCATGAAAATGAGGATTCTGAACCTAGATCTGTTGAAAAATGTCGTCATAGAAAAGATTGGTTTAAGTGGAAAGAAGCTATATAAGTAGAATTAAATTCACTTTCAAAATGTGAAGTTTTGGACCTGTAGTCCATACACATGAAGGTGTAAAACCCGTGGGAAACAAATGAGTATTTGTACGTAAAAAAATGAAAATAATGAGGTCACAAAATATAAAGCACGACTTGTTGCACAAGGATTTTCTCAAAGACCAGACATCGATTAGAGTAAACATATTCTTCTATAGTGGATGCTATTACATTAAGATATTTAATTAGTTTGACTGTATATGAAAAGCTTGACATGCATCTTATGGATGTAGTCACAACATATCTATATGGATCTCTGGAAAATGAAATCTATATGAAAATCCCTGAAGGATTTAAGATACCTGAATCATATAATTCTAATTCTAGAGAATTATATTCAATCAAATTACTGAGATCGTTATATGGATTGAAACAATCAGGACAAATGTGGTATAATTATCTACATGAATATTTATTGAAAGAAGGTTATCAAAATAATTCAATATATCCATGTGTCTTTATTAAGAAATCACAATCAGAATTTACTATTATAGTTGTATATGTTGATTTAAATATAATTGAAACTCCTGAGAGCTTTCAAAGTCAATAAAATATCTTAAAAAGAATTTAAGATGGAAGATCTTGGCAAAACAAAGTTTTGTCTTGGCCTGCAAATTAAACATTTAGCCGAAGGAATTTTTATTCATCAAACGACATATATAAAAAAGATTTTTAAGAGGTTTTACATAGACAAAGCACATCCATTGAACATTCCAATGGTAGTTTAATCACTAGATGTGAAGAAGAATATCTTTCGTCCTCGAGAAGATAATGAAGAACTACTTGGTCCTATAGTACCATATCTTAGTGTAATAGGTGCACTAATGTATCTTGCTAGCAACATAAGACCATATATTGTATTCTCAATAAATTTATTAGCAAGATACAATTCTTCTAAAAAAAAAGGACATTGGAACGGAGTAAAGCATATATTCCATTATCTTCGAGGAACGATTAATACGAGTTTGTTTTATTGAAACAAATCAAATTTTGATCTAGCTGGTTATGCATATATTGGATATTTATCTGATCCACACAAAGTTAAATCACAAAGAGGTTATCTGTTTACATGTGAAGGCTATATGTTGGCAACCTGTAAAGCAGACCACTACAACCACTTCCTCAAATCATGTAAAAATTCTTGCAATTCATGAAGCTAGTAGAGAATGTGTGTGGTTGAGGTCAATTACGTATCACATTCGTGGAACATGTGGCTTGTCTTCAGGAAAAATTTTACCAATGATATTATACGAAGATAATACAACATGTATAGCACAAA
This sequence comes from Citrullus mucosospermus, assembly GCA_030954485.1. Classification (NCBI taxonomy): domain Eukaryota; kingdom Viridiplantae; phylum Streptophyta; class Magnoliopsida; order Cucurbitales; family Cucurbitaceae; genus Citrullus; species Citrullus mucosospermus. The sequence goes on along the minus strand of CM062057.1, from coordinate 10,992,198 downwards.
TCAAAGGAAAGTAAATAAAAGAAGATAGAACAACACATGTCTCACAAAAACTCTTCTACACCCATGACCTTGAAGAAAATGGTGACATCAGTGTTCAACAAATTTCTTCAAAAGACAACTTGGCAAACTTATTTTCAAAGGCATTACCCACACCAATATTCAGAAAGTTGGTGCACAGCATTGGAATGTGACAATTTAGAGAAATCAAGTGATGTATTCATGATGGGGAGTAGTAATGTGCAAATTCCGTGTTACCGCAAGTGTACGGGTCAAGTTATAATATAAGATGGTTAAGTTTTGAATATTGTTCCATTAGTAGCTCTCAGGAAAAAGTGTTGAGGCAGCGCCTGGCTGGCTGATGCGCACTTTAAGTGTTAACTACAAGTGTACAGGTCAAGTTATAATATAAGACGAAAAAGTCTGAATATCGTTCCACTTAGGATCCAATTGTGAAGGTTAAAGTTACTTAGCTATTCTAGAATCAAACCAATTTTATTTGAGGATTGGAATTGAAGTTATACTAAAAAGGAAAGTAAAAAGATAAGAAACACAAAAGTCAAAGAGAGTTCTAGGATAATGAATCCTTGTTTACTTCATCATGCCATATTCTAGAGTTCATGGATTTTATTGTAATTCATATGCCTAACACTAGAAACTTAATTCCAAGTTATTTTCTCTAAAAAACAACATTTTCTCATGCAACTCAATTGATTACTAATTTCTTGAAATCAATTCAAATTACATGGCATTAAGCATAGTCTTTAGCAACTTTCATTGTTAACCTCACTATTTTCACTGATAGATTAATGACAATTCATTGTTATAGATCTAGTTAGATATACAATCTCTCAACCATACATCTAACCTAATATTCGAAGATGGCCAATTAACAAGAATTAAAGCATAATAACAATGAAAAGCATAATTATTACAACAAAACCATGAAAAGTCTACAATATCAACATAACTTTATAAACAATTCATCAAAACCTAAACTAAATAGTTTAGCTACTCATAGCTTGAAGCAACATGTTCAAACAATATAAACAAAGAAAGAGTGTAAAGAAAGGAAAACTCTACTGAAAAGAGGCTCTTGATTGAGGAAGCACCGTCACGATCTCCTTGGCTTTCACGTCGGAATTCAAATGGCACTACGACTCGCTCGAACTCTTTTCTCTCTTCTTTGCTGCTAACTCACTCTTTGAACTCTCTAACAAACTTTCACTCAATTTTCTCCTACTTGTGTCTCTTTTGGTTTGTAGATTCGTGATTAGGACTATTGGAAACCCTCTTATTTATAGAGTTGGCCGCCCAAAAATCTTTCAAAAAATACCAAATCTTCAATTATGGAAAGCTGGCGCCGCAGCGCTGACTGATATGGAAAGTTGGTGTCGTCGCGCTGCTGGATGGTGCCATGGCGTTGACCGTCATGGAAAGCTACCTCGGTCATCGTGCCGCAGCGTTGCAACAGTGGCACTATGCTGAAATGTCTTCTGCTCTCGGGAAAAAGCACTGCGGTAGCGTCGTACCAATGCCGCGACACTACCCTGTTTTTGGCAGATTTGGAGTTTCCTTCACTTTTTCACTGTATTTTGGCTCAATTTTGATCTTTTAGTCTTCACTTCTGATTTTCTTTATTTTAACCTGAAAACCACTAGCAAACGAGTGAAATGTAATATAAACTCCATTAATTTGAGAGCAAAGAATAGAATCAAACATAGGGAATTTAAACGCAAAGTGTGCTAACGACTCATGTCTTAGAGAATAGCATTTAAGAGCTCAAGCAGAAACATGCAAGCATATCTATATTGGTATAAACATTCAAGGCCAAATCTTGCTATCTTCCATGTACGTGTGTGCAAGCCTCATTTAATTCAAAATGCTAAATCTCAAATTGGGACTTAACAGAGTTTCCTTATTTTTCCCCCTACTCTAGCTCATGCACCAATTTTCAAACATCCACACATTTCAAGCAAGTAATATGTCCACTAAGGTGCTATTCAATCACATTTTTCATGGGCCCTTAACTTGCATTCTTTTACCTAGGGTACTAACTTTCACACATTCAATATAGGGACTCGTACCTAATCAATTCCCAGGCATTCTTATTGATCACAGCAAAGGCAACTCTTTTTACCCTCATCTATGCGTACTCATTACAAGTTTAACATTTAAAAGGATAGGCGTGTAAAGCTCGTATATTTTGTGTACATTTTTTCTCAAAGGCATGTATACTATTTTCTTTTTCCTTAGTCTAAGATTACAAGCCATCATGCATTTCGACTCTCTAACCGGTGGGGCCTTTCGGAGTGACAACCAAATACGCTTGACTTAATCCTTTTCTAAGTTGAAGATTATAAATTAAAGTGGCTACGTGCTCAAGAATATGGGAGATTTTAAGAGGGACTTAAATGAATTTAACTCAAGATAATGCTATCCTATTTCCATAATAAGTCATCTATCATGCAAATTCAGATGTCATAATGAGGAATCAATATCATAAGCACACAACCATTAAAACATTCCCATTATCTTTAAAAGCTCAAAAAATTTTCAATTTTTTTCAAAATTTCCTTAACATGCATATGATCATTGAAACCTCACAAACATGCATAACAGGATAAGAAAACACATACAAAAGTACGAGTGACACCTCTCACCCCAAACTTAGAACCATGCATTGTCCTCAATGTATAAGAGAAGCAAACAAAGAAAGAACAAGCTTGGGAGCAAGTGGGATGCCACCAAACAGGCTTGGTGGAAAGAGTACTTTTTGTGATGAACCATGATCCTGAAAATATGAAAGCATATGAGTGACTCTATGATTTTTGAAAAATAAAATGAAGAAGTTAAAAAATAATAAAGAAAGCAATAAAATTAGGTTGCCTCCCAATAAGCACTTGCTTTAAGGTCTTTTAGCTAGACCGAACCATTTAATCATACAATGAATGCAAGGTTCTCAATTCGGCATCTTCATCACCGATATAGTGCTTTAATCGTTAACCATTCACTTTGTAGGTTGTTCCATCGTTGCCTTGTAACTCCACTGCTCCATGTGGGGACACCTTCACAATGACAAAGGGTCCTGACCAACGTGTCCTAAGCTTAACTGGAAACAAACATAAATGTGAATTGAAAAGTAAAACTCTTTGTCCAGGAAGAAAGGTCCGTGGAGTGATCCTTTTGTCATGTCATCTAATGGTGCACTCCTTGTACAGTTTGGCATTCTCATAGGCTTGAGAACGAAACTCCTCTATCTCATTGAGCTCCAAGAGGTGTTTCTCATCGGCTTTCTCAAAATCCATGTTCAGTTTCTTGATGGCTTAATAAGCTCTATGCTCGAGCTCTACCAGTAAGTGACAAATTTTTCCAAACACCAACCTATACAGTGAAGTAGCTATTGGGGTTTTGAAAGCTGTACAGTAGGCCCACTGTGTATCATCGAGCTTTAGAGTCCAATCCTTTCTATTGATCTGGACGGTCTTTTCCAAAACCTACTTGATTTCCCTATTAGATAGCTCAGCAACACAATTAGTTTGAGCATGATAAGCTGTAATAATTTTATGATCAACACCATACTTTTGTATCATGGATTCAAACAATTTATTACAAAAGTGAGAAACCTCATCACTAATAATAGCTCTAGGTGTACCAAAATGTGTAAATATGTTCTTATGCAAGAATTTCATAACAGTGCGAGCATCATTGGTCCTAGTAGCTATGGTTTCTACCCACTTAGATACATAATCAACTACAACTAGAATATATAGGTAGTCATCAGAAGACACAAAAAAATGTCCTATAAAGTCAATACCCCAAACATTAAAGAGCTCCACCTCCAAGATAGGTTTCATGGAAAGCTCATGTTGTCTAGAAAATTGCTTGTACGTTGGCACCTACGACATGATTTTACAAAAGTATAACAGTCCTTAAAAAGAGAAGGTCAACAAAAACCTGACTGAAGTACCTTAGATGCAGTTCTAGTAGGTCCAAAGTGACCTCCATAGGAGGGGCATGGCATGAGTTTAGAATACTTACCACCTCTTCTTGAGGCAGACACTTCCTTATCATACTATAAGAACAAACCTTATATAGAAGTGGGTCCTCCCAATGGTAAGACTTGACATTATGTAGAAATCTCTTCCTAGGTTGAGTGTTCATGTCAGGTGGTAAATGTCCTCCTGCAAGATAGTTAACTATGTCAGTAAACCAAGGTAAACTATCTTTTACCTGATACAGTTGTTCATCAGGGAATATCTCAACAATGGAGGGCATGAGTTAGTATCCCCATTCTCAATCCTAGATAGATAGTCTGCAACCACATTTTCACATCATTTTCAATTTTGATTTTAAGATCAAATTCCTGTAACAACAAAATCCATCTCATCAATCTAGGTTTTGAATCTTTCTTTTCAAACAAATACTTCAAGGCAGCATGGTCAGTGTGTAGTATACTTTTAGAGCCAAGCAAGTACGATCTAGATTTATCTAGGGCAAACACAACAACTAGCAGTTCTTTTTCAGTAGTAGTATATTTTTGTTGAGTACTATCAAGAGTCCTACTAGCATAGTAAATTGCCCTAAACATGTTATCTTTACGTTGGCCTAAAACAACTTCTAAGGCATAATCATTAGCATCACACATGATCTCAAAAGACTAACTTCATTCAGGTACAACAATGATAGGTGTAGAGATCAATCTTTCTTTCAAAGTATTAAAAGGTAGTAGACATGCATCATCAAATACAAATTTAGCTTCCTTTTCTAACAGGTTACTCAAAAGCTTTGCAATTTTAGAAAAATCTTTAATGAATCTCCTGTAAAACTTTGCATGCCCTAGGAAGGTTTTGACTCCCTTCACATTAGTGGGAGGTGGTAATTGTTCAATGGCGGCGATTTTGGCTCTATCCACCTCCAATCCTCCCTCTGAGACTTTGTGCCCCCAAACGATGCCTTCCTTAACCATGAAGTGGCACTTCTCCCAATTTAACATAACGTTAGCGTCTTGGCACTATTGTGCATGAAATTGTGAATTGAAATGTACTAACGCAATGTGCAACTTAAACTTCTATTATGCGTTTCACATATCATGCGTTGAGCATACTATGTGACTTACTTATGCTTAATGCTATGCGTTGGCGATTTGTCAAGTTTTTCTATCCTTTACCCAAGTATAAGCAAAGGAGTAGGTTTTCTCGGTGAGTCCGAGGTCGAACACAGGGATTATGTTGATTCTATATTTAAGTGGATTATATGCGTTGCAGTGGTAACCAATAAATATTTGAGAAAGGTGTTTGTTTGCGTCTAATCTAAAGAAAGCGATAACATGTACACTAAACTAAATTGTGGAAGATGGAAAGGCATGCAACACACCAAAGTCAGCTAATGATTTAAATGAATGGATAAAAACATGGTTCGGGTTGGTGAACATCTAACATTAGAAACACATAGTGATAGTCTATTCATACTTACGACTCTTCTCCCGATTGTCAGCCGCTATGCGTTATATGTCTATAATGCATAGGAGAGTGTTAAGTACCAAGGTTATTCCTATAGACAGGTAACACTTCTTGGCCTTGTCAATTGAGTTCCACAATCACTTACCCTCTCGAGCAGTCTGATTATTACTACTTATATTGATTAGCTAGATGGACATAAGCATCAGATTAAGATTGCAATTGACAAGATGCAATAGTTACACTATGGTTCTTATTTAGATGCTAACGCAACCCTAAACCCTTGATAGATTAGTTACTCATGGATTCAAAATAAAAAGTGGAAAGTGTAGAGAAATGAGTAGACATGGAAGAAATATAGATTGATGAATGAAATACAACTTTAGATAGCTCAATGTCTTGACACAAATCTAAAATCAAGATAGAAAAACAAGATAGAAAACAGGAAAAGACGTCAATGTCTTGAGTTGCCGGAATGGAAGCGTGAGGTTCTGCTGTGAAGGGTCAGGCGGATGGAAGACTTTTCTCTCTCGAGCTATTCGTCTTCGGTTTTTGTCTAAAGAGAACTCTGCTGTCACTTAGGAATTCTTCCGAGAATCAACAACCTTTTTTCATCTTGCAGGACTGCCCTTTTATAGATGCTGCGTTCGCAATCAATGGGAAATCTGCTTGATTGGCAACTAAATTGATATCATGCATCTATCTCGCTTAATTGCGTAATTCTCGGCTCAATTTAGATCCACCACTTTAGCCACAGATCATGTATGTCAATCTTCCGACAATCTCTCAAGATTCTGATCTGATTTTCCGCTGTCTTGCGTTGATGGTCGTTATGCGTCCATGGATAATTTGGCTGATGTCAACACGTCATAGGTTGCTAACGCATAGTCTTGCATTGAGTAATTGTTAACACATCTTCAGGTTGTTCGCGTTCCGTTCAGATCATGCGTCCATGAAGAACAGATTGCTAACGCATAGTCCTACGTTAAGAAGTCGTCGACGCATCGTTTGCATTCCTGCATTAAAACATGCGTTTTAGGCTCAAAAAGTGGTAAAATAATTATCTTCATAAAAATACAAGAGTAGAACGCATAAGAAGATTTATTAGTAGAATTTAGCATAAACTACCGCATGCTTCTCTATTTAATCTCTATTTTTCTAAGAAAAAGGCTATAATAACTTGTACTTCTACAAGTTATCAAGCACCTATGCAAACACAAGTTAAGATTAACAAGACAAGAATCAAATGAAGACCCAAAAACAGAAAAATGATCCATGAAAACCTCCATTATGTCTTCAATGAGCCCCTAAAAAATAAACATCATTAGACATTGGAACATAGCAGGAGCATTGCATAAACCAAAAGGCATTCTCCTAAAAAAGCAAATGTCCTATAGGGACAAGTGAATGTGGTCTTTTATTGATTCTTAGGAGCAATGACAATTTGATTAATAACTAGAATATCCATATAAGAAGCAATAATGAGAGTAACATGCAAGTCTATCAAGCATTTGATCTACAAAAGGAAGAGGAAAATGATCTTTTCTAGTAGCCTTATTCAACTTCCTATAATCAACACACACACACCATCCTGTCACCGTTTTAGTGGCAATCAACTCATCTTTTTCATTTTTAACAACTGTCATGCCACCTTTCTTAGGTACTACTTGAACAGGGCTTACCCATGAAATGTCAGAGATGACATAAATGATATATGTATTCAAAAGCTTGAGCACTTCTTTCTTAACTACCTCCTTCATGGCAGGGTTGAGTCTCCTTTGGTGTTCTATTGAAGGAGTAAAGGTATCTTCCATCAAAATTCGATGTGTACAGATTGATGGACTAATACCTTTAAGGTCCTCAGTAGACCAACCAATAGCAGACTTATGTTCCTTGAACACTCTCAACAACTTTTCCTCTTCTATAGAATACAAATCAAAAGATATAATAATAAGAAAAGAAGAGAAATCATCCAAGAATGCATATTTCAAATGAGAAGGCAACACTTTTAATTCTACAACAGGTTTCTCAACATTGACATTGTTTATAACATGCAAATGAGCAAAAGGCATTGGTTTATACATTTTAGTGCATATCGGCATGTTGTCTAACCATTTAGCATACAAAGCAATTTCATCAAATATAGTATCTACATCATCAAAATTAAAATCCACTATGCTTTGTTGGAAATGATCAATAGCAAGCACAACCTCAACATGCTCAGAAATAGTTTTATCAATTATATCAATTGCATGGCAAGTACTACCCTCATCATGATGACTCAAAGATTTGTAAATATTAAAAACAAAATTCTCATCATTTATCCTTAGAGTCAACTTCCCTTATTGGACATCAATGATGACCTTCCTAATTGCTAGGAATGGGCGCCCAAGGATGATAGGAATCTCAGAGTCCTCCTCCATGTCCAAGACTACAAAATTTGCAGGGAAGATAAACTTGTCAACTTTAACTAACACATCTTCAACAATACCTCTAGGATATGCTAAGGATCTATCAGCTAACTACAAGGTGATAGTGGTAGGTTGCACTTCTCTAATGTCAAGTTTCCTGTAGATAGATAAAGGCATTAAATTAATAGAAGCACCAAGATCACAAAGAGCTCTAGTAACATTTAAAGAACCAATAGTGCAAGGTATAGTAAAACTTCTGGATCTTTAAGTTTTTATGGCAGCTTCTTTTGCAGCACATCACTGCACTCTTCTGTCATGCTAATCATCTCATCTTGCCCAAACCTCTTTTTCTTAGATAAGACATCTTTCATGAATTTAGCATAGTTGAGCATTTGTTCTAAAGCCTCGGCAAATGGGATATTAATGTGAAGTTTTTTGAATAATTCTAAGAATTTGGCAAATTGGGAGTCTATTTCATTCTTTCTAAAGCATTGAGGATAAGGCAAAGTGTTAGGTACAAAAAGGTAGAGGGTTAGGTGACTTACTTAAAAATGTCGACTCCTTTACCTTTTCCTCATTTTCTATGACCTCCTTAGATTCATCTTCTATGATAGGCTCATGAACGATCTCATTAGCTTCTTGCTCCTCATCCTCATCATCAATCAAAGAGGTGGATAGATTTTTCCCACTCAAAAAAGTCAAGGCCTTACACTCCTCCGTTGGATTCTTTTCGGGGCAATTAGGAAACTTGTCCTTTTGCATTGTTTGAAGATAAGTGGCTATTTAACTAATTTATACCTCAATATTGTGAATAACCTTGCCATGACTTTGCACCATGTTCTTTAATGCGATGGTACTTCCTCTAGATTCTTTGATGAACTCTACCATAAAATCTTCTATGTTAGACTTCTTCTCGGTGTGAGATGGACCTACATTAGAAAAACCCATGAGGACCTTGCAAAACATTCTTATTGTTAGCATAAGAAAAGTTTTCATGGTTCCTTAAATTTGGATGGGAATAGTTGGGAGTTGTTGTTGTTGGTGGCCTCTATAATGTCCTCTATCAACATAATTGGTCGTCTCATTGTCTCCTTGTTCCAACTCCTTTTGTGTAGACATTTCTGAAGCCATGGCGGAAAGATATGCTATAGATGGTGGACTTACTTGAGCTTGCCTTTTGCAGTCAATTTAGATAGAGCATTAATAAGGGAAGCCATTTGTGCTTTAAGAGAATTTAACTCATCCACCTCATACAATCCAACGGCTTTTGGGATAGTTGTAGAAAACCTTACACACGACCAATCGTAAGGTGTGGTGGTTAAGTCTTCTAGTATGGTATAGGCTTCTTGAGCATTCTTAGAAAAAATTGAGCCTTTGACGGTAGCATCTAAAATGGATTTTGTTGAACTTGACAACCCATTGTAGAACAGTTGAATTTGCAACCAATTCGGATAGCCATGTTGAGGACACCCTCTTAAGAGATCCTTATACCTTTCCCAAGCCTCATACAATTGCTCATCCTCAAGTTGGTGAAATGTACCAATCTCCGTTCTTAACCTTTGGGACTTAGCTAGAGAAAAATATTTGTTCAAGAAAGCTTGAGCCAAGATCTCCCATGTAGTGATACTATCCGGAGGTATAGTTTCCAACCAATCCTTTGCTCGGTCCTGTAAAGAGAAAGGGAAGAGTCTTAGTTTGATAGCATCCTTAAAAACACCATTCATCTTTACTGTTCCACATATCTCTAAGAAAGACCGTAGGTTTTTATGAGAGTCTTCATTTGTTCTTCCTCTAAAGACAAGCTCTCTAGCCATTTGAATCAACCCCGGTTTTAGCTCAAAGTTGTTGACATTGATGGACACGTTCACAATGTCGGGTTGATTTACCGGTAATGTTGGTTGAAAGTAGTCTTGAATTGCCTTGGGTATCTCCTCCGCCATCTCCTCTGTGGGATTGTGTTGAACCTTTAGATTCCTTCTAAACATCCTATCAATCTTGGGATCAAGGGAGAGAAGATTAGTATTGTCAAGAGGCATAAACCGATAAAATTAGTAACCAAGATAATATACACCTCAAAGTAAGATCTATCAATTCTTACGAATATTAAGTAATAAAAACCGTTCTTTGGATCCCTAGCAACGCGCCAAAAACTTGATGCGTAAATTCTGTGTTACTGCAAGTGTACGGGTTAAGTTATAATATAAGACGGTTAAGTTCCGAATATCATTCCACTGAGGATCCAATTATGAAGGTTTAAATCACTTAGCTATTTTAGAATTGAGTCAATTTTATTTGAGGATTCGACTTCAAGTTATGATTTGGGAAAACAAATAAGGAAAGCAAATAAATATGGAATACAAAAGTCAAAGAAAGTTTTAGATTATTGAATCCTTGTTTAATTCATTATGCAACATTGACAGACGGACTTTGTCTCCCAATTCCATGCCAAATAAATTTTCCTAACTTACCCACAGTAGTAGTGGCAAGTCGGGTCGAGCATAGGGAGCCCTCGAATTTCACAGTTGGAAAGTTTGGAATTCAAGGTAACCAAAAAGAGGGGGTTTGAGAAACGGTTGATTGCAAGAAACTTAAATTGCATGAAAATAAAATGCGGAGGTAAAAAGAGTTAAAGTTCAATTAAAGAAACTCTAGCTTAGGTTACGAGGGATTTCCTTTGTTGGATGTTCTTATCATTGGTTCGTCATTACTAAATTCATTGAGGCTAGCACCTAATCAATTCAACTGGAAAAGCCATAATTGAATTGTCTTAGTCGACGAGTTAGATTTAAGGCAAATCGATGAAAAGCATGCAAAATTTGACTAAACTTAACCGCATTAAATTCAAAGGAAAATTAGGCGGAACATTCAACTAGAAAGACCTAGATTGAATGTTCTATTGATTTAATCCTAGGTTGATTAGAACAATGCGCAACACCATCTAGATTTGCAAGCTAACCTAACCTATTGCTTCCTATGATTGACATACAACAAATTGTCACAAATTGTAATACAAGTGAAGCAATAATCAAAATAAACACTAGCGTTATAAATTGATCGTAATTCTTGAAAAACTCGGGATTAAATCATGCATACACTTGAATCAAATTCAAAACCTTAAAAGAACATCAATTACAAGGAAAATTCCTAAACCCAAGCTAGAAAAACGTTACCTTAACCAATAATCGATATCGATTATTGGGTTCAAGTTCCTAGGAATGAAAAGAAGAAAAGAGGAGAGAATCGAGCCAAAAATTGGCTGGTCGGGTGATTATTTAACTTAGAAACCACCATAGCGTCGCGACACTGATGCTAAATTGGCATGCACAAAACTTTCGGAGCGCTGCGGAGCCTGCTGCGCTTTGCCAGTGGAGCTCCTCGGGAAAAAGCACCGCGACGCTCTGGCTTCAGGGGCATTTTGGTCATTTTGGAGTTCTATTTTCCAATTGATGTCGTGGAACTCCTTTGTGGTCCGTTTTAGCTCGGTTTTGTTACTAACACCCTGTTCTACCTATTAAGTGTTCGAAACCTACAAAATAACATAATAGACACATTAAATAGCACAACGATCCCAAGTTAAGCTAAGGAAGATAGCACATTTTAGGTGCTATCAAACATTCCAGGATTCATGGAATTTATTGAAATTCATATGCTTAAGTCTAGAAACATAAATCCGGGTTATTTTCTATAAAAAAAAACAACCTTTTCTCATGCAACCTAATTGATTACTAACATCTTGCAACCAATATAAGTCACATGGCATTAGGAGTAATCTTTAGCAACTTCCATTATTAACCTAACTATTTGCATGAGAGATTAATAACAATTCATTGTTATAGATCCAATTAGACATACAATTCCTTAAATCATACATCTAATTTAACATGTGTGGATGGTCAATCAACAAGAATTAAGCACAATAACAATGAAAAGTATATTCATTACAACAATCCACGAAAAATCCACAATCTTAGCATAACTTCATAAACAATTCATCAATACTCTAAAACTAAAGAGTCTAGCCACTCATAGCTTTAGACTACATATTCAAAACAAATTTTAGCATAGAAAGAGTGTAAAGAAATGAAAGCTCTACTGTAAAGAAGCCCTTGATTGAGGAGGAACCGCCAAAACTTCCTTGATCTTCACGTCGGGAACTCGAACGACACCAAACTCTCTCTCAAACTCTTTTCTTTATTCCTTGTAGCCAAGTCACTCTTTGAGGTTTTGTATTTTGTTGTTCTTTCTCCTTAAGGTTGTTGGAAACCCTTTAATTTATAGACTTGGCCGCCTAGATTTCTTTCCAAAATTGCAGATTTTTCAAATTAGGAAAGTTGGCGTCATGGCGCTGTATAGTAGCAGTGCAGCGTTGACCGACATCAAAAGGTGGTGTCGTGTCGCTATGAGATGGTACCGCTACACTATGCGTCATCGATTCCTACCCTTAGCGTCGTGCCGCAACGCCACACTAGCACTGTTACACTGTCTTGTATAGCAACTCTCGGAAAAAAGCGCCGAGACAGTGCTTGGCTGGGGTGCTGCCCTATTTTTAGAGTTTATGATTTTCTTCTCTTTTTCGCTTGATTTTGGTTCGATTTGGTACTTTTGGCTTTCAATTCTTATTTTCTTTATATTGACCTAAAAACCACTAACAAACAATTGAAATCTAATAGAAACTTCCTTAATTTAAGAGAATAAAAAGTACTTTTCAAGCGCTTTTCAAGTAGAAATGTTGCACTATTTTTCACTTAATTATGGTTTTTCCCATTGAGTTTTCCTAGTAACATTTTTAATGAGGCAGTCATTAAAGTATATAAAATAATATACTTTTTTTCCTTCACTAGAATTTTGTCTCATTGGGTTTATTCCTAGTAAGGTTTTAACGAGACATTTATTTTATATAATATGGATATCTAAGGAGGAGTATTATAAATGTAATATATATTATAAATAACATTTAATGTAGATATCTATAATCTACATAGGTTACAAAGTTTCATAACCTCTCATTGAATTTCATATTGTAACATTTCCATTCCATGTCCTATAAATAGTGGTGTGTGATGCCTTTGTAAGACACATCACAATTGAATCCAATTGTTCTCACTACTTTCTAATTCCTTTTACTTTGCTTATTTTGTTCTTCCTTTGTTCTTTCTTTGATCTTGCATTGTTCTTACTTTATAATAAATATCAGTTATTAAAATTATGCTTCAATTATTATAAATACATTATTCGATAGAAAGTAATAATTATCAAGATATATATATATAGAACAAATGTATTTACATTTTTAATGTAGTATAGGAATGAAGAATTTTAAATTAGTACAAGTCTAGTCAATTGAAATGTGTGTAAATTATCTATAAAAAAATAACTATGTTTACTTAAGGTATAGCATCGATTTAAATTATTTTATTTATATTTTTAATGTCTTGCTAAATCACACCCACAAGCACATGAAATTCAATGTTTTTTTTTCCCTTTTTTTCTTTACAATAGGTTGTTGGGAAAGATTGATAGTACAAATTTTATGCTTCTTGAATTATATATTCATTTTGGAAGACTTAACTAGTTAAGAAATTATATCTTCACAATAGCAGTATTGTTTGTATTTCCACATCAAAAAAGAATTCTTGAAATGAGGTGTTGTATTTTGAATAGTGTGAGTTGATTATTTACATATTTGCTATGAGTGAAGCAAATATGTCAAGCTTTATGAGTGTAGTGAAATTTAATGTGGACAAATTTGATAGAAGGACCAATTTCGGCTTGTGGCAAGTGCAAGTCAAGGAGGCGCTGATACAATTTGGGTTAGAGAAGGCCTTGAAAGGAAGACCAAGCAGAGGTACTTCTAAATAGTTAAGCAATAGGAGAGTTCAATGACAATTCCAATAGAGGTTATAAGAAAGCCAACATGAGCGATGAAGATTGTGAGGAAAAGGATTTGAGATTTGCTTGTGCAATCAAGCTAAATTTGTCTAAGAATGTTATTACTAATATACATGGAATTTCAATAGCCAAAGAGCTTTACGCAAAGCTTGAAGCAATGTATTAGGCAAAAAGCATCTCAGATCAGGTATACCTAAAGGAGTAGTTTCACATATCATCTAGGTATTATCAATGGCATCATTTCTAAGCTAGAGGCGATCGAAGTAAGGATAAATGATGAAGATATATAAGGAACTCAGACTCATTCTGTCACTACCCCCTTGTTATGAACACATAAAGCAAATCTTGATGTACGGGAAGGAAACTTTAGATTTTGCTGAGGCTACTGGTAAACTTTTTTTAGAGGAAGAAGATTGAAGAGTGAAGGGCACACTTCATAGGAGGATTTAATACTAGTATAGCTAGAAATTGGAAGAAGAAGAAAGAGTTCGTGCAGAAAAAGGGTTGTTGGGAGTGTGCACAATTTAGACACATGAAAGAGGATTGTCATAACAAAGTGAGTTCGTCAAAGGGCTTTGAGTCGGATGCTAACGTTGTCTCCAATATCACCGAAGAAGGTAGAGTTAGAAGCATAGTTGGGGAGTTAGTTGAAAGTTGAGCACATCCTTTTGGGAAGAACCACCAAGATGGACACATAGGTAGGCAAGCTCAATGCATGATGGATGACGTTTTGGAGATTTGTGCCAAAGTATTGAGGTGTTGGAAGGAAACCTAGGCCTTGAAGAAGGAAGGATGAACGCATGGTGCAAGATTAGAGAAAAGACCTCACCATGCTAAGGGTTGAACGCATAGGCCATACTTTGGGGAAGAATTGGTTAAGTGTTGGATGATTTGGGAAGCTTGAGCAGCAACCTTAAGGAAGAAAAGGAAGGGGTAGACACATACTTGAAAGTCTTGAAGGAAAATGGTTAAGTGTGGGATACATATAGGTCAGAAAAGTTGGAAGCATAGGTTTAGAAAGTATACCTTGGACGCATAGATGAGTTCATAAGGAGTCCATAGGGATATATGAGGAGATCTGGGTGCATGAACCAAGGGACCTATGTTAACTGGATGCATACCTAAGAGAGAATGAGGAAATCCACAAGCATAGCAAAGCATTGTAAGTAAAGATTTGACTAAGTATGGGAACCCTGAACTTGTTGGATTCATACCTCAAAAGGGGATTTTGGCTAAGTGTTGGACTTTTGGAAGAAGGATGGACACATAGAAGGTATGTTGGATGCATAGAAGGGTTGTGGCAAGAAAATTTGGCTAAGTGTAGGAAGGTAGGAAGAAGAAAAGAAGAGCAAAAAGAGACCATACCCTAAAATCAACAAATTGGATGCATAAAAAGGAGGAAGTGAACGCATAGTCCATCTCCGGGGGCTAGGTTGGATGCATGATTGAAGAAAAGTTAGTGCTAAGTGGCTTCATTTGAATTTAACACTTCACAAGTAAGAGGTTTTGGGATGCATGACAATGTTATCATGCAAAGAAGCAAGTGTATGGATGCATGTTGAGCTTGCATGCATAGTGATAAGTAGAAGCTTAGATGGCAAGCTTTGAGGCAAGGATTGGATGACAAAGCATGTCAAACAACTCCTATAAATAGAACCAAGGGGGTAAGGAGTCCCCACTCACTAAAACATTCAAATTTCATTAGAGAGAAAAGAGAAAGAAGGTTGGAAAGTTGAGAGAAGGAAGCCCTACGTCCAAGGGATTAGGCTTGCGTCCAAAAGGGTATTTTTCTACTGTCAAAGAGCTTCTCTACGTCCAAAACACCAAGTCTTGCGTCTAGAATCTCAACTCTATGTCCAACTAAGCTGTGTGAGGAATTAAAGTGCAGCTTTGCATCTAGATTGATCAACCTTGCGTCTAGAGTTGAGCCTTGCGTCCAAGGAAAAGGTTCCAAACGTCCAAAAGGCTGTTTAAAGGTTCCGGAGGATTCCCTATTGTTGTTTTCTCAATTCCAGAGGCTAAGGAAGAACTAGGAGGTTGAATTTCGAACTAGAAGAAGGAACTCTAAAGCACTGCGACTACTTTCTCTGTGACTGGTTGATTATTTTTCGTGAGTGATTAAGCTATCTCTTTTGTGAATAGTTGTTAATAGCATGCTTATGGTTATATAATTGATACCATGATTATGTGATATTATTAATATGCATGCTATGGTGAGATATTGATTAGTATGTTGCATATCAAGTTGTGATGAATTTATAGATTATAAACCTAATGTCGAAGGACCATGAGAAGCTCACAATTTTCTTATGTTTTCTTCCAGGTAGCAGCTGAGTTTCCGTTGCTGTGCAAATTCAAGGTTTGTCGAGATATAATGTGTCATTTGAAATAGGCAGAAACTTGTATCAAACTAGGATTTCGTCACCTGTAAACAAACTCTATAAACAATAGTGTAAAAATTGTGCATGTTAATATAGTATTGAATTTGATTATTTGCGTTGTACATATTAAGTCATAAAAGAGTATAAGTTGATAGTAGATGTCATAAAAAGGCCGATGTCTGCTGTCCTCATGCCTCTTTTCGAGTTACAGAGGATAACTAAGGAGGGGGTGTGACACTTATTTCTTAGCTAATAGGCCTTTAGTGAATAGGGCAATGGAAGAGCATACTTCTTATTTACTTATTTCTCCTTACCTCGTTTGGTTTAGGGTGTTAGTGTCTCAAGATGTAATGCTTTAGTTTTGTTGTCCCCTTTTCTTCTTTAAGAAAAGTGACTTTTTAATTTCCAATATGTTAAAATAACTGTGAAGCATAAGATTGAATATTCAATTAACATTTATGCAATGAACTTGCACTTGTTTAGGACAAAGATGGGGTTAGAGTCGTGGAAAAAAATTTTCTTACTCTGATTCACATCCTTGTTTCTCATCCCTATCTCTTTTATAACTAGCTAATTATATATGTTTTTATTGGTTTTTCATATTAAATTTATAAAAATTAATATTAAATGTCTTTAAATTTAGTTTAATTGTTTTAAATGGCAAAATTTTTTGAAATATTTTCAAATACAGCAAAATGTCACTATCCATCAGTGATAGACTGTAATAGACACACACTATCAGTTTTTATCACAGTGTATCACTAATAGACAGTGACATTTTGCTATATTTGTCAATATTTTGGGTCATTTTGCTATATTTGAATACAACCCTTAAATTTAAATATTTAAACAAATAAAAGAAAAAAATGCATTTTCATATGAAAGCAGATACAATTTTACTATAATAATCATATTCTAATTAATTTTTATTAACAAATAATTTAAAATAAAAATGAATAAGGAACTATTTTTCGTACATTCTAACCCATGGAAAAAGGGGTGGAAAAATGAAGAAATTCCATAAGACTAGAATGGAGAATGCATCCTGACACACACAACAATTATCAATTAGACTAGTCTTGTTGACACCACGCAAGTGCATGGGCTGAAGTAATAAATTTTCAATAAACCGGATATCATCCTCATAGAATTATCTATTCAATTTAACTAGCTATTAGACAATCTTCTTAACTTTATTTAGGGGCATGGAACTGGATGTTTTGTAAACAATAAAATAAAGAAAGCAAATAAATGTTCAATTCAAGAATTCACTTGGCTAAAATGTCCTATGGTTTGATCTCATTCAATGAAGTGTATGATTAGAAACATTTTTATTCAACCAATTTAATTTATTCACTTAGGCCTAGAAGTCCATTATCCAAGCTTCCTCTTTTGAGCTCAACCCTTTCTTATGTCTAAAAGCTAACCTTATTTTTATGCAATTGAGATGCATAGACACAATAATAAGACCCTTCGTAATTAGTTTTTGATATTGTCTTGTCATTCTCACGCACATTCCAAAATCATTTTAGCTATCATTCTAGTCCAATTTTTAATTCTCTCTTTCGAGCAAAATTAAAAATCCAATTCCAATCAAATGGTGATCAAGTATCTAATTGGTAAAGCCTAAATATGATAAAAAGCCAGTAATCTAGATTGATCAAATTACTAAAACACCATTCACAATCAACATCGAATTCAAACAAACCCTAAAACTATAAATAACTCAACCACTCATGCTTAAAATACATGCCTTATCATATTATACAAAGACATAAGAAGCGAAATAAAAAAAGAAAAGGAAGCTATTTATTGATCCAATCCGTCGCAGGCCCGCATCAACGTCCTCTTCTCGACCCAACTTTAATCAACTCTACGCTTAAGCTTTGAAAATCTCTCATAACGGCAACCTTTTGGCCTCTCTAAAAAGCCGTTAGCGATCCCCAATCGAACTCTCATTTAAATAATGATAAAATGACTTTAAAATACATAAAATTCGACGGAGTGTCGCAACGCTATAAGTGGGCACTACAGCGCTGCTACAAAATGTAGTGTCTGAAAAAGAAAAGAAATCGGAGAGCTACGACACTACTCTACTACACGCGCTTGGGTTTTTGCACCAAGCATGGTGCCATAGCATCATGCTTGCCTTCCTCCGCTTGACCCCCTTTCATCATTTTCTTTGTCGTAGGTTAAAGTTTGACCTTTCTAAGGGGTATTTTAGTCTTTTTACATCATGTTTGGCTCGTTCTGGTCCGAGTGCTCGTTTCTTACAAAATAAATAAATAAATCATCAATTAACTCGTTTATGCAATAAGACTAATCAAAATCTAAGCCTAAGAAAGCACTTTTTAGGTGTTTTTCAGTGGTATTAGAGCTTTAGGTTTGTAGTTTCTTTAATTTCTCAATATGCTCCACAATAGCAGTATTGTTTGTAATTCCACATCAAAAAAGAATTCTTGAAATGGGGTGTTGTATTGTAATAGTGTGAGTTGATTATTTACATATTTTCTATGAGTGAAGCAAATATGTCAAGCTTTATGAGTGTAGTGAAATTTAATGTGGACAAATTTGATAGAAGGACCAATTTCAGCTTGTGGCAAGTGCAAGTCAAGGATGCGCTGATACAATTTGGGTTACAGAAGACCTTGAAAGGAAGACCAAGCAGAGGTACTTCTAAATAGTTAAGCAACAGGAGAGTTCAACGACAATTCCAATAGAGGTTATAAGAAATCCAATGTGAGCAATGAAGATTGTGAGAAAAAGGATTTGAGAGTTGCTAGTGCAATCAAGGTAAATTTGTCTAAGAATGTTATTACTAATATACATGGAATTTCAATAGCCAAAGAGCTTTACGCGAAACTTGAAGCAATGTATTAGGCAAAAAGCATCTCAGATCGGGTATACCTAAAGGAGTAGTTTCACATATCATCTAGGTATTATCAATGGCATTGTTTCTAAGCTAGAGGTGATCGAAGTAAGGATAAATGATGAAGATATATAAGGCACTCAGACTCATTCTGTCACTACCCCCTTGTTATGAACACATGAAACAAATCTTGATGTACGGGTAAGGAAACTTTAGATTTTGCTGAGGCTACCGGTAAACTTTTTTCAGAGGAAAGAAGATTGAAGAGTGAAGAGTATACTTAATAGGAGGATTTAATACTAGTATAGCTAGAAATTGGAAGAAGAAGAAAGAGTTCGTGCAGAACAAGGGTTGTTGGGAATGTGCACAATTTAGACACATGAAAGAGGATTGTCCTAACAAAGTGAGTTCGTCAAAGGGCTTTGAGTCGGATGCTAACATTGTTTCCAATATCACCTAAGATGGTTACTTTTAAAAAGAGATGAAATTCATCCTTGTGGTATGTTTGCTTTACCATGATAGAGGATGTGATTTTAGCAGTTCTACAAGATTGCACATGGGCATTAACTTGACGATTATGCAAGGTGTGTGGTGGAAGTTATGTCGATGGTAAAAGAACTTCTAGGTGAGCCAAGTAGGTGGAAGTTGCACCATAAATTTTAACAAGTTTATTGGTATGTGACAAAAAAAGGGAAATCATGAAAGGTGGTATTCTTGGTGGTCTACTCTTTATAGTTGAGTGAGTTATAAATCTCTAAATTGAGAATTATAATTGTCGATGAAGACCATGGATGTAGCAAAAGCTATGGTTCTTCAAATATTTTGCCAATGTGAAATTTGTTAGGATATTAGAAGTGCAGTTGTCCTTTATCTTAAAGGTTGAAGAATGCAATGAGCTCCAAGCATTATAAAAGGAGCCTGTGCCTTTGGTTTATAATCATCACAATTTGAAGCACAATTTGGTATACTAGGTCAGTTATGTGAGTGATATAATTTATTGAAAGAGTATTCTTGTAATTAGAGTTCGGGAGAGATTTTTGTGTGATTGTAATAATTTTTCCCATAATGAAATTTTTTTGACTCTGGTCTTTGTTTCTAGTTTGGAGTCTTTCCTTGTTAATTATTGTGTTTCCAATTTTATTGCTTTCATTTTTTTTAATTATTATTATCGTACTAGTGGAAGGTATTTTCACAACAATATCTACTTATTAAACTTTTTTTTTTTTTTAATTCAATAGCAATTAGATTAGACTGACTTTCTTTAGTAGTAAAGCTCACATACAACAATTATCATTCTTTATTTTTCTCAGCCAATTAGAAAGTTTTAAATCCCATACATTTGAACTAAACATCTATTTCACCCATCTTGTAATTTCATTTGCAACACCATTCTCAACTTTGTTAATAATGAAATGTCTAGATGTTTTTGTTTAGATGTTTTCCCCATACCTAGGGCCTCACATGTTAAGGACTTAATGGATGTAAGATTATCCCTCTCTCCATTAAACAAATAAATAACCTCCACATGTTAAAGATTTAATGGATATAAGATCTACATTGATGGAGAGATTTTTTATTTTTTTTTTATATATATTTGTAAATAGTTTGATATTTTTTTAATTTATAACAATTTCTGTTGTTTTTAATGTTTTCTTCTTCAATCCATATTTTTTTTTCAAACTCAAGCGTTAGAATTTGGGTAATACTTTGTTATATTTAATTATTTTCTTAATTTATTTTAAATTTTGATAAATTATTTTTAACTTTTAAGTATAGAATATGGTTTTTTTTATTTATTACAAATTAGTAAAGTCAAGTCAATTTAACAACATTTCAAAATTGTTTTCTTTCTTATTTTTACTAAGATGTTTCATGTTATATTTATTATTTTGAGTTTATTTATTTTATATTAGTTTAATTAGTTAATTTATCCTGATTTAATAGCTAAAACTGGCAATCAATTATAATTATTTCAAATATAAAGTACAAATTTGCACATATTAAAACTACAGTTTTCTAGTCATGGATAAAAACATTGTAGCTTTAGTCTATAATTGTAGAATTTTGGACTTTATATTTAAATTAATTATAATTAAAAAAAATATGGACAAAAAAACAGAAAAAAAATTACATTAAAAACCACGCAAATTCAAAACATGTCTACTATCTAAAGGGGTCATGGGGAGAAATGATAGTTCCCAAAATATGTTATCTTAGTGCCTCTAATCTTGCCCATTTATGATATTTAATATGCTTAAATGTTTATATTTGTAGGATATCGAGTATGTAACACATGCATTCAGGAGCATTATGTGCCATTCGGGGTTAATTTGGAGCAATTAGTAATATCCTTTCTTTTCCTTCTTCTTTAAGAATAGTTTAATTGTTATATTTCATGTATCTCTGCTAGGTCTAGAAGAATACTACCTCTCTTGTGTTTTTTAATGTATGTCCCCTAAATGTTTATATTTGTAGGACATAGAGTACTATATGCATTATGGAGTGTTAGGTGCTTTTTATGGTTTTTTTCACTTTTTAATTTTTGTAAATGCACGCTAATTAGTTTAGGGGTTATCATTTTTATTATTTTTTAAATGCTTGTGTATCTTTTTTTTTCTCTTTTCATTAAATTTTGAAATAAAGTTTAAAATCAAGAAGAACTTTGCAAATCAAAAGAGAAAATCAATATTAGTATTTGAAATCTAAATGGACTAAATTAAACCATAAATTCTCCATCTTTCTTTTATTCATAAAATTAAAGTTATTATAAAAATCTTATCCTTAAGTTCTCTTTTTGAACATGTACAACACACATAAGATCAAACTAGTTTTTTAAAAAGCATTAATTCGAAATCCAATTTTAATGGAAATAGAAAAAAAAAAAAAAAACAAAGAACATAAATAAATAAAGAGAAGGAGAAGAAATAAAGACAGATTGGGATAAAGGAAAGAAAAAGAAAATCATAGATAGCCCATAGCCCAAAAATATTAGAGCTCGTAGAACAAGCCAAAACTAATTGCAAATATGTTACAAATTTAGGCCCAAATGTCTGAAAAGACTAAAATGGACATCAGCCCATTTTAACCCAACCGATTTTTCTGATTTTTACTTTCGATTTTTGCTTAAAAAACAAATTCAAAGCGCCTCATTTTCTCCTCTTCATCTGTTCTTCTTCCTCCCTTCCTCTTTGTCCCTTCTTCTTCCTTTCACTAGTTTTTCCTTTCAACTGTGTGATTCTTTCAATCATCTCACTGATAGTACGATTTTGATTTCTCTGCCATTGTCGATTTCTACCGATTCTTGTTCCAAACCCTAAAATCAGTGTAAGTAGTTTCAAATAATATTTGTTGATAGTTCATTGATTTCCTTCAAATTAGGGCATTAGATGTCGATTAGGGCTTCTGATTTTTAGAGATTCATTTTGTATTAAGTTGATTCCTACCAATTCTTTTTGTGCATGTTGTTCTTGCTGATTGTATCAATAGTGTTGTATCAATGTTGAAGGATATCACTGTTAGTGAGACTGAGAGAGAGTGAATTGTGTGAGAGAGAGCTATCAGTGAGACTGAGATTGAGAGAGAGCCGAGAGAAAATTGATATCAATAGTGATTCATTGATGGATTTATATTTGTTGATTGTTTTATTAGGGCTATCAATTGATATTTGTTCATTGATATTTTTCAAATCCTACCGATTCTTTTTATGCATGTTATTCTTGCTGATTGTACAAATAGTGATGCATCAATGTTGAATGATATCACTGATAGCAAGATTGAGAGAGAGTGAACTGTGTGAGAGAGAGCTATTGGCGAGATAGAGACTGAGAGAGAGCCGAGAGAAAATTGATATCAATAGTGATTCATGGATGAATTTATATTTGTTGATTGTTTTATCAGGGCTATCAATTAGTGTTACTGATAGCATATGTGATTTGTTGTTTCTTTAATTATGCTATCAATTGGTGTTACTGATAGCATTGAAAATTGTAGAAAAGCAAAAAACCAAGCTAGCTGTAAATTGAGAAAAAGAACGTAAAAAATCCAAAAAAAAAAGGGAGAAAACAAAAAAAGGAACTCACAATGAGAAGAGGAAGAAGAACTCGCAATCGAAATTAGAGCAAATATCGAAATTGACCGAAGATGCAAAAAATCAGAGATCGAGGTTCAAGCAACAAAAAAAAAAAAGAAAAGGAAAAGAAAAGGGAGACAATGCCGATGGAAATGGAGAAAGGAAAACGAAAAAAAAGGAAGAAGAACTCACAACTGAAATTGGAGCAGAAACTCTCTGAACATGCAAAAGACCGGAGATCGTTTGAAGCAACCGACGAAAGAAGAAAGAAAAGGGAGATGACGCCAAAAAGGGAAAAAATGAAAAAGGAAAGTCAATAACCAATGGTAGACTTGGTATTTTTTGAAAAAATGAATAGTTAACCAGTTAAAAGTGTCATATTATCAAATAGTTTAAAATTATTTTATATTTTAAGATTATTTTCATAATTGTATTATTTGGTATAAATTTTCAAGAAAATTATACCCCTTAAATCAACGACGGTACATAAAAAAATAATAATAATAAGTAAATAAACAAGAACGGATATAAGACAGACAAATATATATATATATATATATATATATATATATATATATATATATATATATCTCCTTTAACGGCACCAGTAAAAAAAATAAAAAGAATTAAGAAAAATAAGGGTGTGTCTCTCTAAGAGACCACCCCAATAAAAACAAAAGGGAAAATTGCATGAAATGACCCAAAAACTAAAAACTTATCTATGGATGACCCATTCCCAAAAACTTTATCACCAGTGACCTTTTGGACACGTGAAATACCAATTTACCCCCCGAAATTAAATGAGCCCTGAACTTTCTCTCTCCCCCGAAATTGATTGCATTGAATGCCGAAGCCTTCATCACCAGCATTTTCTAGAATCATTCAATGTCAACTACCATTATACCAACAAAATTGAATACAAGGGTACTAATGGACTGTCGCTCTCACACATTCTTCCATTATTCCATTGAGTTCTGTGAGTATCACGAACTTCTTCTTCCATTTTTCTCCGAGAGCTATAGTGGCTATCGCTTTTTTCATCTTCGTCCAGTATTTGTTTCAGCAACATCGTGGGTTAGAATTAAAAACACAGAGAATGTAAATGTTTCTCTTCCTATATCGTATAGTTCTATATAAACGATCGATTATCTTCATAATAGTTAACTAAACGATCGCATACACGATATTAGGTGATCGCGTACACATCATATATGCGATCGCTTATTACGATACTATGCAATTGCTTAATCCATCACCAGGCGACCGCATACATGATACTAGGCGATCGATTAGTCCATCACCAGGCGATCGCATACATGATACTAGGCGATCCATTATTCCATCACCAGGCGATCGCATACATGATACTATGCAATCGTTTACATTTGTCTACGTGATCGCTTACACTTGCCTAAAGATCATTTCTAACTAGAAAACTTAACTTCTCTACAGGTCAATGAATCTACTTCGCATCTTTGTGCGATTTGGTGGGGAATGGGATCAGTCCGGATGCAACTATGTTGGAGGTCAAATGAAAGGTCTGAAAATCAGAAAAGATATAACCTATAGTGAATTAGTTAGAATACTACATGAAAGACTGAACATTGATCCATACCTGTTCGA